>OY856318.1:0-5000000 GCA_963693445.1 Agonopterix heracliana | reverse complement strand
ACGGCTTTTCGAACTTACTGACATAATTACGCAAATATGCATAATGCATACTCGACTCAAATGTATGAAATGAGACATTTTTACAATTTCTGGTTTGCTCCATTCTTAAGGCGTATCAGCCGTGGACCACTCTCCTCTCACTCACACTCCATACTAATCGATGAGAAAGAGCGCGTGGCTCCGGTCAGAATTTTGCTGTTTTCTTTGAAAAATTCGATGATTTTTTATTAATTTCTACAAAGTAAAAAAACCAAATCATTCTAAATTGTAGTGTGAACAACATAGTAAATTTTCATTTTGTTCCGATTAAAAATGTAAGAGTAAAATGGTTACAACAGGAAAAAAAGGGGTGACTTTAGAGTCCCTTTTCTTCGGTTTTATTCATTAAAATCGATTTCTAGAAAAACCACATCACTTCTCATATCCTGTAGATGGTTCAGTTTAAATTTCAGCTCAAAAAGTGCCATAGTTAATGAATAAAATGGTTCCAAAATTACCCAAAACCGGCAGGTAGCCCCTTAATTTTGATGATCAAAAGTTTCTAAACCATCCCTGACAATATGGAAAGTGTTATATATATAAATCACATGGTATACTGACTTGTGAATCATTACGTGCTGATTCGTTTTCCATAATCATAATCAATGGTAATCGGAGTTTTACCAGTGTGAGTCATTGCACCAATCAAATCTTTTCCATCAGTCCACTTCAACCCACTGCTGGGCAATCGATAGGCCTCTTTTTACTGCCCCATACCTCAACGTCTTCCGCTACCTGACGCATTTCCGATCCGCAACCCTTACACTGTCGTCTGACGTCCGATGTTACCTTGGTCCACCTGCCGTCCTTTCTAGCCATCGTATATTATTTGTAATAGTCGTATGTTGGTATTAGTTAAAATATTCTACCTAATTTGACCGCTATTGTTGCTTTTATTTATTTTTCGCAGACCGCAACAAACGTTCAACGTTTACTGAATATAATTTGTTGATTTACCTTAAAAAATTATATAAGTAAGCACATTAATAAAGTTAAAAAAAAAATGTAAAGACATGACCTATGTTTCTTTTGTTTCTGAGATTTACTGTTTACTACCTAGTCTGTTTCATCTATATCTATACTTCGGTAGAGTTTCCGCTTATCGTGTTTCTTTTCCGCAAGTGCCTTGAACTCTATAGGTAAGACTCGTGACACCTTTTTGCTTAAGCTTGAAAATATTGCTCACTTTTCGTGTCTCCATCCATACTATTACTACATCTTCACCCACATTTTAACAACATAAAAAAACCTCCCAGACTGCATACTGTGAGGGCAACATCGGTTTGCACTCCGATATTAGACTAATATTCGGCTTACCCTCCCTTTATTAAAAAACCAAGGGCCATTTGTATGTATTTATAGTACCCACATAAAAGGTTCCTGTCAACGGAACAAACCTCCCAGTAGATTAATTTTGTTAAAACATTTTGCCTATAAATACTTCCTAGAAAAAAAAATGAGGGGCAGCTTTTGTGCATTCCAATAGTAATGATTCAAATTGCAATCTTTCAATAGATGGAGAGGGAACGTGCATTGAAAGTAGGAGGGAAATGTACCTACTACTCTCAAAATATGATTGTAAAATTTCGAATTTTCAATTGACAGATGAATTGAAAGCTTGAGTTAAAATTATTCGATAAAAATATTTAGCTCCTTCATTGAAAAACCAATAACAGTAAAATATCGTTTGTTAAAACTAAAATCAAGTTATTCTGGTGGACATTGTAAATAAGTATTAAAAATAAATGACATCGTTTTTTTTCAGACACCACACTTCGTTGCGTCATGTCGCTGCGGTCATGATTTCGTACACGACTGCAGACCGCACCAGCAAACTGCAGCGCCGTATTCCACTGTCGGCTTTATCGGTACTGATATAGGTATTATTTTACATTGCACCCTCCGCGCCCGCCCGTCGTAATATTAATTGAGACTACTGGAGTGCAATTCTCTAAGCGCAAACATCGGTTGAAACATCAGCGAGCTTCAATTCGGTATGCGTTGTGTCAAACTTAATGCACGAATGCACGAAGGTGTTACATTAGAGAATTGCACTCCATGTCTGCGGTCGAGCGACAGTGATGTACGACCGCACATCAGTGTCGTCGAACGACGTGTCGCAAGATAAGCAGGGTATTTCATAGAAATACATACGAACCAGTAGTGTCGCAGCGACACGTCGTCTGCTGCTGCTGCGTGCGGTCGGCTACCAACTTGTACCTTTAGTGGTAATACACGTTTTTCTAAAAACAGCATTCATAGTAGGTAAAACCAAATAGAATAAAATCAATGAAACTACGGAAACCTTTTTTACCGCGTATTCCCTACGCTCACCAATAAACATTTAGTCGATAACGTGCATCATTTGTTACGACTAAAAAAATAAATTAAGAAATCAAAAAACCCGTCTGCGCAAAAAGTTAATTTTAAATAAAAACTGAAAAGAAAAAAACAAGTCCAGTAGTCTAGAATTCTGTTAATTGTAATATAGAAGCGACTTTCACAGTCGGGACCCATTATTCGGAAAATTTTATCCGGTCTAGAATTTTTAATGGATCCCGACTGTTAAAGTCGCTTCTATATTACATAACAGAATTCTAGACTACTGGACTTGTTTTTTTCTTTTCAGTTTTTATTTAAAATTAACTTTTTGCGCAGACGGGTATTTTGATTTCTTAATTTATTTTTTTATTTTACACTTTTTAGTTTTTTCAACTTTAAATCGCTATAGATCCTAAATGGTCCCTCAGAATGAAAAACTATAAAAGAAACCTAAAGATGATTTTCAAATACCTATTCAATAATACCCCACTCGATATAGTTCGTCAACTTTATTTTTTTTATTTGTTACAATATGGCGTCTGGTAGTCGCCATATTAAATTTTGATTACTGTCATGTCTTTAGTGACACTCGCAAGATTAACCCTTTGAGCGCTTTACGGACACACGTGTGTCCGAGAAATTTTTTGGTCTCGGGCGCCTGACGGACACACGTGTGTCCGTAAGACAACCGCTCCCATTGGCTAGTGATTTATGGCGTGGCGTTTCGTTTCACCATACTTTTTATATTTTCATTAGATTTATTGGTTTTCATTGGTTCGTTTGAATACAATTCTGTGAAAAACGGAACAAGTTTCATCTCAAACAAAGAAGAACTAGTGAACCATAGTGAATTCACGGACCAAGATGGCGGAAGTCGTGTCGGAACTATTTCAATGTTTACCAAGTTATTCAATTATTTTTAAACTAAGTGTTGTTCATAAATACCTCGTAATATTGTCAGCTTTTAGATTATTATATTGGTTTTGTGCTTTGTGAAGTGTAACAATGTGTAAAACGGTAATATCATGCAGACGGATTCCAGTTTTTTTCCGAAAGGTAGGTAACTAACATAACACGGAATATTTTTGTTATTGCTTAATAATGTAAATAATGTCAATTGTAAGATGTATTTAGAATGATAGGAAATTGTATTTACTTCACGTAGATATATAATTTATTGCCATAATTTCATAGCATAACATCGAAAAATATTTTTTTCTAAAAGGTGGTAAAAAAAAATTTCATTGTATAAAACACAGCGACACGCGAGCGTTTTTTGTTTGGCAGAGCCTCGACACGGGATGGGTTAAGACGAATCGATTGACGTAAGAATCATCAAAATCGGCCTACGCGTTTGGTCTCTAGTGTGCCACAAAGGTACAAACTTACATACATAGGCTGTTAAACACATTACCCTTCCTTTGCGTCGCGCAGTCGGGTAAAAAGGCAATACAAATTTATCGCACGCGCGTTTTTCTATGAACATCAGTCACGGGTAGACTATAAACATCGCGAGGATGCAATAACAGATAAAAACGTACAAAAATTCTCTTTCTCGGCCAACATAAAATGTCTCATGGCAGTTTATTGCAATCCCATGTATGTGGTAGTGCGATACCACTATCAGATGATAATAAATAATAGATGCTTGTGCTATTTTATGCATATCCACGATATTAATGTTTGAACTGAGTCGGTTATTGCTTCCGGATACGCTTTTATTTGTTCGCTATGGATAGCTGTTGTTAATTTAATTTCGGTGCTACTAAATTTGATTACAATGACACACTAAAGTTCCCTTTATCATAGATAGACTATACTGGGTGATTTTCAAGAGAGTTTCAGACCATCAAACTGAAAACTTTCACTATGGAGCCAACATCAAGTGCAATTTTAATATTCTAGACTATCGCTGACTATTCTCTTTGGGAATCTAGTCGTAGGTTTGTACTCATGTTAATTAGTCATTAAATCAATGTACACAGTCATTTTGATACTAAACCCCTCTTTCTTCAAGCAATGGTAAAACTTCAGGTAAGTTGGTAACCCATGATATATTTAGAGTTTTTTTTAGAAAAAAGATTGTATAGAAAAACAACTAACACTCAGTTGCAGAAACGATCATCACAGTTAATCCTCCATTAAATCTCTTGCTGTCACGTAAAAGATAGCAAAAGATTTAATGGAGGATTAACTCTAATTCTATACAATCTTTTTTTTTTGAAACTAATAATATCATGGGCTACCAATTTAACCTGGAGTTTATTACGGAGTTTATTTAGGAGAGCTCGGTAGCGCGTTACGGAGAGGTATGGACTCTCAATCATGAGGTCCGGGTTCGAATCCGCACGGACAACATGCCACGTACCAATTAGTTTTTCTAACTTGTGTACGTATTACCGACTGCTCTCAAACTGTGAAGGAAAACATCGTGAGGAAACCTGCATATGCAGAAGAAGAAATTCTGATGCCTATGTGAAGTCTACCAATCCGCATTGGGCACGCGTGGTGGACTAACGCCCAAACCCCTCCTAGAGGGTAGGCCTGTGCCCTGCAGTGGGACGTATATATGCTGATGATGAACTCTGATGAGCGTTTCTACAACTAAGTGTAAGAGAGCTATTTTACCAGAAGTTAATTGTAAAAGTGGGTTGCCGCAAACAGGGCTTAGAACATATAGCCACACACATGAATTTAACAAACAAATTCTAAAGAAACAAACAATTTATCATCCCTTGTGTAAATTTTAATAAAAACGCTAAAAGCTTCTCCGTCAAAAGAAAGAAAGGTGGGAAACAATGAAACGGCACTTAGCTAACTGTTGACAAATTAGCCAATTCTTTTTGCACCCCCAAGATAAAGGCTTTCATAACAGCCAGACAGAAGCTTATTACAGCGTCCGACTCTTATTGACTTTAATTTTCTACTCTGTTGACGTTTCCAATGATATATATCTTCAGTGGAATGGTGAAAATGGCCCTTCGCTTTTTCAAATAACAAGAGTTCCCCATCAATCGTTGCTGTCATTCATTTGCACGGTCCGCTTTCGTGAAATATTAGAGTTATCTATCGGGGAAATCACGCCTGGAAAAACTACTTGGACGTACGAAAAACAATCTTTCATTTTGATTATTTTTCTATTGTAAATAATAGGGGGGTTTGAGAGGACTGTTTGAGCAAACGGCGGACGACGTCCAGCCCAAAGGTTATTTTTTTTAGGTTCAATAATATTTGGGCCAGCTACAGTTATTTGTGTTTGGTTATCATCTTATTTGAGCCAATATTTTCCTCAGTTGAACTCAAATTTAAATCTTACCTTTAATTATTGTTCAATGCTGCACGTTATTGATTTCTAATGGCAAACTTTTTTAAAACTACTCTCACGTTTTATTTCTTTGAGCAATGTAAGTACGTAATGTGTTTTGGTATGTAGGTAGGTTACCTATATTGATCATCTGTATCACAAAATTTTCTTTTATTATGGAGCCAAAACGTCCAAGAAAAAAACCCTGCTATCCCATACATTTGAGTCGAGTAGGCACTGCAATTTGTATGAAATAGCAATTTGTATGAAATAGCCGATTTTTTTTTCGCAGTTTCGAATTTGGCTTCATAGTGAAAGTCATTTGATGGTCTTCTGCGTAGAATATCGAATAGGCGGAAAAGCGTTTGGCAAGAACTCTGATCAATTCATCTAAACCACCCCATTAAATATTATTAGGGAATTCGTTTGTTACCTGTATATTTAAGACCTTAGTATATAATAACTAATGAAGTCTCATTTACTGAACCCGTAGAATCCCCAATTAATCAATTCCTTCTCACCAAAACGCATCGCATTCCATCTACAGAGGTAACTTTAAAGATCAAAGTATCTCCCCCAAATTAAGTACAATAAACCACACAAAACATATTGCAATGTACAAACATGCAAGTGCAATAACTACTCACTACTCAGGAGTTGCCACTGCGCTGCCGTCTGTACCCATTAGTATTGACGATGCTCACGTCAATATATCGTAAGCTATACATCGGCTTTTACCCTTTAACTAATGTAATAAGATTACAAAGGGTTGCAGAAAGCCAGATGTATCAGGGAGGGATTTGGTTGGGTCACTTTTATTGGCTAGACTTAACATTTGTGTTTTTATATTTAAATAAGTTTTAGAAGGTTCGAGGCATGTATTGTACCCACTGTCCATTATAAGTGGCGACTCGGGCTCACCCCCCGTCACACTGGACAGAGTCTCGGTACTACTGGTGAAACGTGGATGTTCTAAGGTTTCAGAAGAGTTAGTGTAGTTCGGTCACAGTGAAAATTCGTCACAGATTTTGATTCCCATATGTTGAGTGAAAAATCGTCACAGGTTAAATTGAAAAGATTTAAATAACATATTTTGGTGAAAAATGGTCACTGGTGTCGATATTTTTATAAATTGTTGGTTTTTTTAGTGAAATTTCGTCACAACCTTAGATCAAAATAAAATTAATGGATAGGCCTTATGCGAACATTTCAAACCAGAAAAATGAGGCAAAACAAATGAAAGGTTTACTTCAAATTTGTATGCAAGTGCCCTAGATTTGACAGATAATGGCGCTAGTTTGTATGGACCAAGTGCACCAGTAGTTTGCTTCAACTTACCGCGCTTTAGGCCTATCCATTAATTTAATTTTGATCTAAGGTCACAACTAACTAAGGACACATTATCAGCTGAATATTTTTTTATTTAAAATAATGTGTAATAGGTACCAGTACTACCTACCTACATATTATGTATATTCGCGAAATAGTAGTTACGGAGATTTGGGTGAATCACAATAATCAGAATAATTGTTTGATTTAATTTAATTTAATTTAATTTTCATCATAACCGGTTTTGACGCCACCGTGTACCTACCTAACTAAATATTTTTATTTACGGCTCTGATAAGTAATATTAACTAATGTAACTATATTAGTTAGGTAATACAGTAGCTAGTAGGTACCTATACCTCTTATGACGAATTTGCACTTAAAAATTATAAACAAATAGGCCTGTGACCAAATTGCACTATTTATTATTAATAAATATATTAAATATTCAGTTGTGACGAAATTGCACTCATTATACAGTGTGACGATTTTGCACTGTGACCAAACTACACTAACTCTTTCAGAATATAGTTATAGTCGTGAGCATATTATGCTAAAAAGGTTCGTCGACCTTATGTTTCATACCTTGTTTTAAGGCGTCTCACAACGTTAAGGTAAAGCCTGTAGCGTAAGTGGAATCTAAATACTCATCTCATATACTTATGTATAACGTGAAATTGATACACAACATTTTTTTTGTTATTAAAAATAAACATTTGACACTGGCTGCACCATTTTCAAACATTTGAATCATAATAATAATTATGAACTATCTGACTGCAAACACTAACTTTTTATACCGCGCCAGCTTTCGATTGTGTTTGCATCCCACCATTTCCAATGACCACGTCGGATGCCGTAAGGCGGTTAGAAAAATCGGACACCGGGGCTTCCTGCCCACACGATAAGAAGAAGAAGATTCCCAAAGACACAGTAAATTATCATTGAACAGATTTTCCATTCATTATGGTCTTGGTCTGTCTCTGGGACCTCATCGATTATGTTGATAAAGTTATATAATGCACGTTAATCCTATTAGGACAAAGACTGATTCATTAGCAAAGACACCGTCTTTGAAATCCAATGAGACTTGTTATTGTTATTATCATTATATGGTGGGTGGGACACCCCTGGCCCGCTGGACCAACGTTCTGAGACAAATAAGTGCAACTGCATGAAGGTAGCCGTCGATTAGAGTTTTGTGACACGGCTTGAGAGAAGGAGAGGCCTATGTTCAGCAGAGGGTGATGGTAGGCTGATGATGATGATGATCAAGTGTGGTTTGAAATCAAAAAGAATATGCGTGTTACCAATACTTGTTTTTGAATCGTTTTTGATAAGCCCTTTGATTTCTAGAAATATTCGTATAAGTACATAGGTAAAGTAATTAGAATTTATGAAATTAAAACCTAGTAAGAGTTTCGCAGAGGTACCTAAAGGAAATGTTTAGTGCAGTGCCTTATATCAGGAGGGCAAGTAACTATGATTTCTCAATTTACGCGTGACTCAGCTTTATTCCATAATATTTTTCGTGTCGTACAATCTCTGAAAAACGCGGGACGAGCTATGCAGCGAAGGCATCTCGCGCAATTAGAGAAATATTACTAGATGGACAGAAAGTCAAAGCATTTGTAGAAAGAAGAAAGAATTAGCAAATACTGCACAAACAAGAGTTCTTAAATATTAGAGGATGGAATAAAAAATAGCGTTCCAGCTTGCTATACAAAAATTAAGAGAATCAGAACAGAATACGTGTCTGAAATTCCGTAACGAATCACCACACTGACGTTTTTGCTAAGCGTTAACTGGCGACCCCAAAAGGGGTTGGGCGCTATATTATACCCATTAAGGACAATCGTTTAGTCGTCTGCAAACAAAATATCTTCGTTGGCGATAAAAGCCGATCCGTCACGGAGAGCACACTATAAATGAAGTTTGTTCCTTATGTGTGATATAAATATCTGACTGAAAACTAGGTAGGTATACTATACATATACGCCTATATTTACTTACTTTACTTAGAAGGCATCTATTTCGCTTTTGCTGAGTAGTAGTCGATTTGGATTCTAGGTACTATGGAACTTATTAGCAGAGTCCGGAATTTTTGTAGCACTTTTAATATTTCAAAGGGATTGTACGTTTTTCGACTTCCGATAACTTCAGCATATTCTACTCATCAAACTGAACAACTTTTACTATGGAGCCAATAAAAAACAGTTGTCCCAAGTTGTCCAAATAATATTAAGATTTCCAAAAAAAATCTTTGTGCAATAATATTAAAAATTCTTAAAAAATCAAAACGCCATCTAGTATTTTATACTTAAACTACGGCGCTTCAACACTTCAATGTGAATTTTAACGCCATCTATCGGAATTTCTTGGAACTCTTTGAATAGTCTGGTGCCCGCTAGCGTCGTATAACTAGTAAAATTGGCTATGGTTGCAGTGTTGTAGTTTTCAACTTTATCAATAGATGGCGTAAAGAGCTTTCCAGAACGTCCTTTGGTATTCGTTCTAATAGATACTCACAGATGGCGCAATTTTAAAAGTTTGTAGCTAGCTAGACTAAAAACAATTAATAGTAATTTACTTCTTAAATAGATGGCGTCTTTTTTTAAACTTATTAACCAAAAAATAATAATTGTAATTCGTTATAAGATTTCCAAACACATAACAGTCTTCATCCCCTATTGTTTGTACGCTTCTTTTTGTTTTTTTGTGAATTATTTTTCGGTAGGTAGGTACCTACTGTTTAACAGGACATCAATATAAATCTTACTTAGTTATTTATTATGAAATTCGACAAAGACAGGTACTCGTAGGTATAAGTTTAGTAAGTAACAATACAGGGTGTAACAAAGCACCCTAGTAATACTTAAGGGGGTGCTACAGCCCATGAAACTGAACAACTTTCACTATGGAGCCAACTTCGAAAACGCGAAAAAAAATAACATCTGTCCCATATGCTTAGATTATCAAGATAGACAGTCAAAGCTACGAAAGCGTCGAAAAAAATAGGAACCAGTACTGGTTCCAAAACCCTATACATATACACGCACACATACATAATTAGTATGGCGCCTCACGCACACCAACCTAAGAAAGTTAGCCCCTTTTGTTTTATACGGAACAAGTAAGGCTCATTCTAGACATACTTATACTTTTTCTAAGCCCATATGATACAACACTGCTGTACCGACTCGACTAAAATGTATGGGACAGCAGACTTTTTTTTGCGATTTTGTAGTACCTAGGCTCCATTACTGAAAGTTGATCAGTTTAATGGTCTGTCCCTTAAGTATTACTGGGGGGTTTTTGATACATCCCAAGTGATCCCAAGTACCTACTTATCTATCTATATTAATATTATAAAGAGGAAAGATTTGATTTTTTGTGTGTTTGTTTGTAATGAATAGGCTCCGCAACTACTGGACCGATCTGAATAATTCTTTCACCATTAGAATGCTACATTATCAGTGATTAACATATGCTGTAAAAAACGGCCAAGTGTGTGTCGGGAAGATTCTAAGGCGGTACGAAGTTCACCGCGGTCCTCTAGTTATACATAATTTATATAATAATATTATCCCATGAATATCCCTTCAGCATCATTTCAAAGTTAGGAACGCTTTAGGTTCAGTAAACTTTTCAGACCTAATCATTATAAATAAGCGTTAACAAAGTCTAGGTAGGTACTAGACATACATTACTTGTCTAACCCGTGTCTTTGTTCAAAGCTATCCTCTTCTATATGGAGCTAAAAAATGATTTATCCACCCCGAAATCCTAATATTTGTATGGAAAAGTGGAGATAGGTAACTACGTGCTTGTCACGAATTACTTAAGGGGCTACCTGCCGATTTTGGGTAATTTTGTAACAATTTTATTCATTAACTATGGCACTTTTTGAGCTGAAATTTAAACTGAACCATCTACAGGATATGAGAAGTGATGTGGTTTTTCTAGAAATCGATTTTAATGAATAAAACCGAAGAAAAGGGACTCTCAAGTCACCCCTTTTTTTCAGTTGTAACCATTTTACTCTTACATTTTAATCGGAACAAAATGAAAATTTACTATATTGTTCACAACACAATTTAGAATGATGTGGTTTTTTTACTTTTTCGAAATTAATAAAAAATCATCGAATTTTTCAAAGAAAACTGCAAAATTCTGACCGGAGCCACGCGCTCTTTCTCATCGATTAGTATGGAGTGTGAGTGAGAGGAGAGTGGTCCACGGCTGATACGCCTTAACATCCCTATTTACCACAAAGGGTCCAGTTCTTGACGTATAGATCACATCGTGACTGAGTAGTTTCTTGATTAATTAAGACTTAAGATGTTGTGTGAGGATTATTTGAGTTCTAGCTGGCTTACGAACATTGTTAATAATCTGAAAGTTTGCAAACTGCGGCACTTGGCAGCAGGATATTACATTTGACTGGTTCTTGTAAGCAGTAGTTAACTATGTATGTTGTATTTGTTAGGAACTAGATGACAATTATGCCACAATTCGGTGTGTCAAGTTTTTTTTTTGGAGGGCTGAATCGAAAACCATTTCGAGATAATTGTCTCAATAATCATATTTTATATGTCAGAGATTTTAAAATGAAAGGATTACAGATATTTTTAAAAAAATAACGTCGTTTTTCGGTCCGTTCAGTGACGTCACTGGCATACCTGTGAACTCCTTGGTAAATATAAAATCAACTTAAAATAACCGGCCATTAAGAAAAAAAATACATTCACAATGTCAGAATTAGACATTTGATGTTGCCGTATCTGTTTCCAGCATAGAGTTAGAAAGAGGTTTAATTTTTTTTAAACATAGCAGTAGATAGTTTTTCTCCATGGAGTTCCAATTATTTTCTCTCCGCCATTTTTGCACTTAGAGATTACAGATCAAAATCATTTAAAAATTTAATTTATATTGATAAACTCGATTAATCGCAAACTGTAAAAAATATAAAAATGAAAACCAAAAAAACTTGACATACCGAATTGTATAATTAGTAAAATTACGTAAGATAAACTATAGCCCAAGGCAACCGATGCATATTGCAATATTTCGGAGGATATATAAATTATACTTACTTAAAAAAACCCGACTGCGTAAAAAGTCCAACACAAGACTTTAAATTAAAACTGAAAAGAAAAAAAACCAGTTCAGTAGTCTACGATACTGTTAGTATTATTTATTTATTTTTTTATTTGCTTACAGGAAGATTTACAGATCAAATAGTATCTTTAGTTAGTCATAAGTTTACAAATGCTATTAACAAATCTTCACATGCAGGGAATTATTGAAGCGACTTTCACAGTCGGGACCCATTATTCGGAAAATTTTATCCGGCCTAAAATTTTAATGGGTCCCGACTGTTAATTGATGATGTCATGTCTTTAGTGACACTCGCAAGATTATGACTAATTGATTGACGTACGAATCATCAAAATCGGCCCACGTCTCTAGTGTGCCACAAAGGTACAAACTTACATAGCTGATAAACACATTACCCTTCCTTTGCGTCGCGCAATCGGGTAAAAATATATAGTATGTACCGTATGCAAAATTTCATTACTGACACCGGGACAGGTGAAAGTAAATCAAAGCTTGTAAATCAAATGTTAAATTATTTATTTAGGTGCTTTACAATATACCTACTTAGGTACATTATGCAAATTATGTATACCTATAGGGTCCTTCTTTATATGATGGATGATGATTAATATGACAATTTCTTAAGGGGATGTTCAGTCTATCAAACTGAACAACTTTGTCTATGGGATCAACATATAAATCACAAAAAAAACAGTCTGTTTTTTTTTTGATCCCCTTAAGAAATTGTCATATTAATTCATCATCCATGTTTTGTGTGGAACAACACAAAACTAGAATCCTAATCGACCCAAATGTATGGAATTATATGTTGGTGCCATAGACAAAGTTGTTCAGTTTGATAGTCTGATCAAGCCCTTAAAAACCGGCAGCATGTTAAGTTGGACCCTGTATAATAATATACTTAGATACCTACCTAATTATATTAATTATAATATTTGGGATCAATTCTGATTGAAAAAGCAGCGGCGTGCAGTTTTGATGCAAAAAAACGTAGCAATTTTTAGTACCTTTTTATTTAAAATTTAAATAATACACCTAAGTACCAGCCACATTCAATCTAACTAATTACCGAAAGTATATCTGAGGTTTGAGTACTTTAACTTTTTACACGGATGCTCAGTGTTGCCACCTTCAATTTGGACAAGTCACTAGAAGTACCATCGAATTTCGCTAGATTATGAGAAATAAGGATATTAAAAATTCGTTAGAATTCCCTAGATCCTATTCAGTCATAATTCTCAATCGTTTCCTATTCCTTCCGATATCTTGGGCCATAACCCTTCTTTTTCAAAGACATATCCATACTAAAGCTTTACGTATTCACACACAACGACATTGAATTACAAAAAAAAAATTATCACAGCGAATTAATAGGAATGAACTACGAAAGAAAATCTAAAAAAAAATACTCATGGTTATTGCAGGGGAATTCCCGGGTCTTTGATAAACTATCTATGGCGGACAGGGATATCAGATTACTAATTATGTAAGTAAGAGTATTTATACCGGTATTTTACGGAAAACTTCATTGATGTTTTATATGCCTTCTTGCATCTTGAGAAAGTCGCTAGAAATCACCAAATCTGTATCTAGTGACTTATCAAATGCAAAAATCGTTGAGCTATTGCAGAATTCCCTAAATCTAGCGACAAATTCCCCAAGGTGGCAACACTGCGGATGCTCCAAAATTAGGTAAGTACAACAAAATCTAATCATGCCCCATATTCATCAAAAAGATACAAAAACCCAACACGGACGTTAAAACACAAGCGAAAAGAAACTTTTAATTAGATGCATCCCATAATCCCTTATCCTGCCCCATTACCTAGAATGTAAACTGGAAATTCCTCCAGTTTCATACTTTCCTTAAAGAAAGTGGTGTAAAATTTTGCACCAGGCGATAAGGCGCTGAGTAATTTTTATGGGTACATTTGCCGTAACAATAATAACAACTCGCAACTAATTAAAAGCGGAACGTGGACTCTCAGAGGGGAAGCTTCCTTACCTTGATAGAGTATGGTCAGCAAAATAATAATGCTTAGTAAAACAAAAAAATACCGGCTAAGTTCAAGTGCTACTCGTGCACCGAGGGTTCCGTACTACCAAATACCCTTAACGCAAGACCGACTCACACTTGGCAAGTTTTTATTATTTGTTGTTATACAGGGTCCTTCGTAATAAGGTGACACTTAATAAGGGGATGATCTGACCGTGAAATTGAACAACTTTCTAATATAAGTTAGCACAACTAAGCAAAGAACTGCCAAAAGCATCATGTCTGATCTGAAAGATACATCACAGTGTTGGTCACACTGTGACCAGGTTGTGGCAGATTTCTGCCATAATGGCGTGATATTTTTGAAAGTTGCACATCCTAATTCGTATTGAATAGTATTATGTAATATTCCAAAGAGTTTGAAATCACTTTCGTATTCTAATTAGCATGTATGATTTTAGAGAAATATCATTCCAGGATGGCATAAACTGACACAGCATCTGAGGAAACGAAAACCAACGACAAAGCATTTACCCGCAGCGTTTGCTATGGCCTCATTAAATGCACAGTTCAGTCTTCAGAACTTACTAATTATAATTTAGTAACTTACACCCATCAGTTCTGTACTGCCCTTATATTTGCAAACCCTACAAGACGCCTTCTCTAATTAGCAAGTCGAGAGCTAAATATTACATTTATGATATGTAAATTTTGCACTAAACTAACGCCTTGTTAATTTGAACTTTAGTCTGTGACGTTTAGAGTGTAAACTTTGTTGTATCACTGCTGAGCTTTCTTAGTGACATACTTATCTTGTTAGTACATAGTATTTAGCTATTTTATTACACTCTTTGTGCTAAGGAGATTTGATAGTTAGGTAGGTAGGTACCTACACCAGTTTTCGTTTAAACGTGATTACTAAGCAGCTTAAAGCAAATAGGTTGGCCTAAATTGCTTTTATATAAGGTACACAATATACAATAGAAAATTTTAATATCTTTCTCTTCTTAGAAAATTTTAATTTCTTGATTCAAGGAACCTACCAGGGGGCTTGTTGTGTAACTAAGTAACATTCAATCGGTATCAAATGTGTATCCATCCTTATTATTTTACGAATGCCAGAAAGAGCGCACGACGTTTTTCTCGTTTAAACGCTTTGTCGTGGGTGGTATGCTAGCCTTGCTAGGCATGCTCTGGCCACGCGTCATCGAAAGAAATCCAGATTGTCCCGCCACCTCTTCCTAGAACGACGGACTGTTTTCTAGGATCCAGGGCGTGACAATTCTTGCCCTCCTTTCCTGGTGCTACTTAACATTCTTAACATTAAGGGTATATTACCGTTGGCGCGTTCTATACAAACGTACTATGGTGATATTTTCAATACTAACCAATTAAAGTCAATGAAATTTTGCAGAAAAAATCTAGAAACAAATCTCTATGCTTGTATGGAGTCCGATTTTCGTTCAAATGTATAGTTTTAAAGTTACAGTGCCTCAAAGATTTCCATACAAATCTTAAATTAAAACTGTATATTTTAACGAAAATCGGACTCCATACAAGCATCGAGATTTGTTTCTAGATCGTTCCTGCAAAGTTTCCTTGACTTTAATTAGTTAGTATTGAAAATATCACCATAGCGCGCATTTTCGCTCTCGGAATAAAATTCTCTTAAAGAATTTTATTAATTTTAGACATAATCGATATTAATAATTACCTATGATGATTGAGGCGGTTTGAATAAACTCTGACTCCAGGGCTTGCCCACACGATAAAAAGAATAATAATATGATGATCAAAAAACATCATTACCTACTCAACATTTCCTAGAACAGTCATTATATGTAACCTATCTTGTAAACGATATATTCTTCATAATAATAATCTTACACACACATTCTCTTTTTAACCGACTTCAACAAAAGGAGGAGGTTCTCAATTCGACCCGTATGTTTTTTTTTTTGTATGTTTGTTACGCGATTACTCCGCCAATTGGGAATTGATTTTGATGATGATTTTTTTGTTTGGTAGGTCATACTTCCAAGGTGGCCCCACGAAATTGATTCAGCGCTTGTTGAAAAAATCTACAACAACAACAAATATATACACAGTCACGGACTTGAAAAAAAGACGGACGTAATGTTACACTAGATAGATGTGAAGCATGCAAGGTCCTAAAATTTCGTTTGTTCTGGGCCTACACTCACACAGATGCACCAGTTCTAGGCGCAGGTCATGTACCGCGCGACAGTGCGACAGCACGCAAACCATAGACTACGATATTTTTTTTCACTTACGCTGGTAGACGGAACATCAGCGTAACCGCGTATGAGATAGCGATAGTCATGAAATCCTATACTTACAACTTGTATGAAGCTAGATGTCTGCCTCCGGAGTCAGACAGCCGTCGTAGAACAAAAAAGTGGTTACGTCGATAAGGACAGCAATAAGAAGCGATCTCCTTTTTTAACTAGAGCGAATTTGCTATGTGCATCTCTTACTGAGTGAATATGACAAGACACATGCTTCCTTCTAGTACCTTCTCTTTCTACGATGCACACACATAATACATAGGTGCTTCACGTATGATTAAAGGATACTACGTTCGTCTTTTTTCAGGTTCGTGACACAGATGACGTTTATGTTTGTCGATTCTCTTCAGGAGTGCGATTTTTGAACATCACACGTTCAAATCAGCGGTAGAAAATGTCAAAATTACTATGGACTTATGGAGATTATGCATATTTCGTCTTTCTACTGCTAATTCTAACGTGTAATGTTCAAAAATCACACTCCAGCCACAGACCAGAACAACACTAAAAAGATCTGAAGCATGCAAGGTCCTACATTTTCGTTTGTTCTACAAGGGTCCTATACTCACACAGATGCACTAGCTCTATGCGTAGGTCCTACAACCCGCCACCATTATGTACCGCGTGACAGTTCGTCAGCACGCACACAAATATAAATGGGTGCTTCACTCGTGATTAGACCAGATTAGGTCCGTCTTTTTTTCAAGTCCGTGACTCCAGCAAAATAAATGTTTTGATGGGGACTGTCAAACTATGTGTTTTTTAACTGTCATAACCAAGAAGTTTTATATGCCTATATTTATATGTAAAGCTTCTTGTATTATAAGAGATAAGTGTACTTTTTGCAACCATCAGCAGCAAGGCTGATTCAGTGTTTATGTGGTGGAGAGCATCTCTGTGATGGGGATGCACCAGGTCTGCCTGCATAACTTCAGTCGGTTTAGGAGTTACAGACGTTTAAAGGTCTGGAAAAAAATTACGAACAGCTGCAGGGCTGATCGTATGATATTATTGTAGTATGCACTGTAGCCATGTGAACAGTAAAAAAACTGACATGGTTCATCAGTCGGTTTTGGAGTTACTGACGTTCAAAGGTCTGACCTTTGAACGGCTGTATCTCCTAAACCGACGGGCAGTTCATGTCAATTTTTGTACTTTTCGCATAGCTACAGTGCATACTACAATAATATCATACGATCAGCCTTGCTGTGGATCGTAATTTTTTTCCAGACCTTTAAACGTCTGTAACTCCTAAACCGACTGAAGTTATGCAGGCAGACCTGGTCCATCCCCATCACACAGATGCTCTACACCACATAAACACTGAATCAGCCTTGCTGCTGATGGTTGCAAAAAGTACACTTATCTCTTAGTCTATTGGTCATACTCAAGAAGTTTTGAATCTATAGGTCATACTGTTGTGTTTAAACGTATAAAAACTTCATGGATATACTCGTACCTAGTACCGAAACACATAGATTTAATAATTTTTTCCCCTCCGGCCGCAAAGCGTCAATTTTCGTCCCGCTGCGCTAAACGAAGTTGCCGCTTTCCACCACGGTCGAGGAGAAAAATAGTATACTAACCTCAGACAGTAAATAAGAAAGCCTCAGATCAAATGTTTGTTGACCTCGGCTTCGCCTCGGTCTTCGAATTACATGGGATCTGGGCCCTTTCTTCCTTTCCAGTCCTCGGTGTGTAATCTCCTATAATTGATCATGGCGGCGGTCGGTAATGTTCGTCTTGTTTAGGGTTCCGTAGTCAAACAAAGAACCCTTATCGTCTATTACTTTACTTTCGTCAATTCTGTCTGCCTGTCTGTCTGTCTGTATGAGGGTGTTTGGGCGTTAGTCCACGACGCGTGCCCAATGCGGATTGGTAGACTTCACAATACGCATCAGAATGTCTTCTTCTGCATATGCAGGTTTCCTCACGATGTTTTCCTTCACCGTTTGAGAGCAGTCGGTACTACGTACATAAGTTAGAAAAACTCATTAGTACTCATTTATGCATCTATTAAATCGAAATATGGCATAAAGACATATAACAGTAACCCAAAAACAGAAATGTTGTACGAAAGATGGGTTTGATTGTTTTTAATCGAGTGTGGTGAGAGCGTACACCGTATCCTTTGCATTTACTTATAACTGATATCTAAGTCGAACTAATATATTTCACCTAGATTTCAACACTGAAATTTTTGAAATAAAAAAATTTTAACAAAAAATTAAAACCGACTTCAAAACTAAAAAGGTAAAAATAATAATATTGCAGTCGTTGACTTTTACATTCGCATCTAAAAGAACATTAATTTGTTTTATTGGAGTCGGTGTCAAGCCAAGCCAAGCCAAAAAAATACTGCAAGCCCGGTTGCGAATCGTCCGGCTTGACACCGACTCCGATAAGACAAATTAATGTTGTTATAGATGCGAATGTAAAAGTCAACGACTGCAATATTATTATTTTTACCTTTTTAGTTTTGAAGTCGGTTTTATTTGAAATGCTGTTTAATTTTTTAGAAATAAAAAAATACGATTGGGGGCAGCACAATAGGCTCCGTGCCCCGTTCAGTGATGCGTGCAAAAACTTCTAAACATCAATGATTTCTTTTGTAAATATATTCAATATTATGTGTACGTAGGTGTACCTACACACTCGCCAAGTTTACAATCTTATTATACCTACCTATGTATAGATACAATCAATAGTAATTTTGTTTTCGACAATAAATGAATTGCTTGCTACATAGATAAAGATACTATTAAAGCTGCACATTACGTAAGTATCTCAATTCAATTCAATTCAATTTTTGTTTAATGGCATCCGATGCGTTATCACAATTCAGCCAACGTCTCGTTATGTGAAGATTATACGTAGGAAAATGATCAGTAGTTTTAATTAAATCTAGAGTGGCAGTTTTGCCAATGTAAGTAGTTTAGAGTCTCAAGTGATTGTTTTAAGGTTAAAACACAAAAGAGAGTTCACAAAATGGTGGAGCCACGTGCGGACCCAACGCGACGATACGTGCTGTGCACACACGACCGTCCTCCGGCAGATCCGCATCGTGACTCCGTAAGTATCTCTTCTTTAATACACAACCAAAACAAAGACATCCTACTGCTGATCAACCTAAAAGCTGTCTAGTTGGGTTCTTATCAACAGCTGTCAGATAAATCGCACAAAAACAAGATAACCTACTATTAATCGAATACTCTCGTATTATCTGAAGGAATAATTGCTATATTAATGCCTGTTAAGACTGTAAGAAAACTTTATTTGTCTTGACGTCCGCCTATATTTTGTGTTAGCAATAATAACATACGTTGTTTTTGCTTTTACTTTTGCTCTAGGCGCTTTTCTTGGAAGAATAAAGATTTATCTTCGTTGCGTTTGTTTATCTACCTATTGATATAAAAATTAAGTATCGTCAAAATTGTCGTTTGTGTTTGAAGAAAATATGTACAATTATTATTGGGCGTAGGCTTATAATTATTTTCCTTTAACATTGTCGCAAAGCAAAGGCAAAATTGTGACTCCATTTTCAAGTTCCATCATCTTTCTCTGAATCGATACGGTTTATAGGTAAATCGATTATGCCAATAATGTGGTTATTTGACATGACCATAAAGGGCCATTTCGTCCAATTAGTCTGGTAGAAACTTAGTAGTCGCTTAGTTTTGATTAAGATTGCGATGTATGAATCAGGCGATCGAGGATAGTGCTAGCGGTACGCCAAACAATACTGCACTTTTTGTTAAAGGCAAGCCGCTTTGCACAGTGGTAGTTAGGACCATTTGGAATGATTTGACCCGTAGTGATTTTTGATTCACCCGTTGGGGGGTGATTTTTGGGGGGTGGGGTGTGAACTACTCCTTAAATTCTTAAAATTGCTAATCTTAACCGATTTTAACAATCAGGGACTCATTTTCGCATAATTTGAGGTCGCTGAATTTGAATTTAGAGTAATTTTGATCATCCGAACTTCTATTTTGGATATTTTGGACCGTAAGGACGTTTTTTGTTACGAAATTTAAAAAATGATAAAAAGTCATACAATAGCCATATTAGAGTCAATTTCGGGAAACTAGATGGTGCTAAATCGAAATAAGTAGACAAAAATATATTTTGAAAAAAATTTGAAGGGGTACAAAAAGATAAAAAAAAAATTTTTTTTTTAAATAAGACTGCGTATTGTTTTTGGTGTTCCGAACCAAAAAGGCGCCCAACAGGACCCTATTACTAAGCCTATGTTGTCCATCCGTCCGTCTGTCCGTCCGTCCTGTCTACCTGTACTGCCTGTCCTACCTATAAAGGGCTGTATCTTTTGAACCGTAATAGCTAGATGGTTGACATTTTCAGAGAATATGCGTTATTATGGCGGATTTGTTAAAAAATTATAAGAAATACAAAAAGAAAAAAATTAAGGGGGGTCTCCATACAAAAAACTATTTTTTTAATGTTTATAGTTTTAGCTCTATCGTTAAAACGGTAATACATACAAGCGTCAAACTTGGTACGGTTATAGTGCAAACACAACTTATAGTATAACAAGAAATAATAAAAATTGGCCAAGTGTGTGTCGGGCTCGCGCTAAGGGTCCCGGAAATAACACATTTTTTTGGTGAAATTTTTTTTACCGTGTCGAAATTTCCAGTGGTGGTTCAGACCATCAAACTGAACAACTTTTACTATGGGAGGAAATCTGAAATCGCAAAAAAAAATCTACTGCCCCATACTAAACTGGTATGCCTGCTCGACTCAAATGTATGAGACAGCTGTTTTTTTTTTTTGCGATTTCAGATTTCCTCCCATAGTAAAAGTTGTTCAGTTTGATGGTCTGAACCACCCCTGGAAATTTCCATACGGTTAAAAAATTTTCATCAAAAAAATGTGTTATTTCCGGGACCCTTAGCGCGAGCCCGACACACACTTGGCCAATTTTTATTATTTCTTGTTATACTATAGAGTTTGCACTATAACCGTACCAAGTTTGAAGCTTGTATGTATTACCGTTTTAACGATAGAGCTAAAACTATAAACATTAAAAAAATAGTTTTTTGTATGGAGACCCCCCTTAATTTTTTTCTTTTTGCTTTTCTTATAATTTTTTAACAAATCCGCCATAATAACGCATATTCTCTGAAAATGTCAACCATCTAGCTATTATGGTTCAAAAGATACAGCCCTTTATAGGTAGGACAGGCAGTACAGGTAGACAGGACGGACGGACAGACGGACGGATGGACAACATAGGCTTAGTAATAGGGTCCTGTTGGGCGCCTTTTTGGTTCGGAACACCAAAAACAATACGCAGTCTTATTTAAAAAAAAAAAAATTTTTTTTGTCTTTTTGTACCCCTTCAAATTTTTTTCAAATTATATTTTTGTCTACTTATTTCGATTTAGCACCATCTAGTTTCCCGAAATTGACTCTAATATGGCTATTGTATGACTTTTTATCATTTTTTAAATTTCGTAACAAAAAACGTCCTTACGGTCCAAAATATCCAAAATAGAAGTTCGGATGATCAAAATTACTCTAAATTCAAATTCAGCGACCTCAAATTATGCGAAAATGAGTCCCTGATTGTTAAAATCGGTTAAGATTAGCAATTTTAAGAATTTAAGGAGTAGTTCACCCCCCACCCCCCAAAAATCACCCCCCAACGGGTGAATCAAAAATCACTACGGGTCAAATCATTCCAAATGGTCCTAACTACCACTGTGCAAAGCGGCTTGCCTTTAACAAAAAGTGCAGTATTCTTATGAAATTTCCGATGAACCGCTAGCACTAGGAGGGTTGACAACGCATGCGATGCGATGTCATTCAGTAAAAGGAAAGGCCTGTTTTATACTTATAAGCGGTAGCGTCTAGCGGGTTATGATGTGATAAGTGATGTGATGACTAGTCTAGACTCTGGATTTTTACCTACCTACGACAAGTGCTTATTTTTTATGTAACTACAAAGTTACTTACTGTTATTTTCAGTTGACTGGTCGATATCTAATAGCCCATAACAAAAAAACCTTTTAATATTTTAACCTATTTTTATTCCTTTAAGTATTGTAGGAGGCGAGCGTATTAAAATAACTTGAGAATGGTCCACTCCTCACACTTACCAATGTGTGAAAAGGAGTGACATTCTACATGGTACCTAGTGTAGCCGTTGCCCACAGTAAGTAGGTACCAACTCAATTTCCCGTTGAATACTGCCTGTTGAATGTATTCGGGACAGGATATTTTTTTTTCTTGTCGTGGTTTTTCTAGAACTGCCACTGAAGGATAACTTTGTGTGGCCCGCACTCCGCTCTTACCAAAGCGTGAATAGCAGTGACATTATACAAGGTACTGTTTAGTGGCAAGACCCTAGTGGTGGTAGTGTCTCTTTACCTAAAAGAGAATCAGGGATTCAACTTTTTTTTACTACTTCAATCACAATTTTAGATAAAGATGTAGGTTAATTTTCGCAACGGCGTGCAGCAGGAAAACGTTGTATGAGTGCAGCGCAAGATCGATCGTTATGGCGATCCTTGAGGAAGACCTATGTCCAGCAGTGGACGTCTATCGACTAAGAGTATGATGATGATGAAGTTATTTTCACCGTTGTCTCTTACTGTATCTTTCCGCTTACTCTTATCAACAAATCGTGGCTTAACAAAGGAATTTTAACAAAACTTCCGCTCAAAACCCCACACATAACGTATCACCACAGAATTCACCGTAAAAACTTCCCGCTTCACACATTAACATTTAATACATTAAAAAATGCTCATTAAAATATTTAGTCTATTACGTGGAATTCCAAAAAATGCACGGTGACTGAGTTTTATTGTAATAAAGAATTTAAGAACATAAGACACTAATGATCTCTGAGTCAACACTTAAAGGAATAACTTTTGTTGATGTCATATAACAAGTTTTTCTACAACATTTCTACCTGTTTATGAGTGCATGTTCATGCACTTATGGATTTATAACCAACGGATATTATCCTGCTTACAAGCATTAAAACACGAAAATTGACCGGTCGGTAATGTTCGTCCCTCTTTCGTACTTCTTTCGTACGTGTCCTTCGTCGATGTTTTCGACTTTACTTTTATCCTTTTTTATCAATTTTTGTTAGGCACATAGTTGACGTCGGAAACAACGACGGAAATTTACCAAAGAATGACGATCATTACCGACCACCAAGGAGTATTTTCATGTTTCACTGCTTTTAAGGCAGTCTGTCCTCCAGGTATAGAAAATACCTATGCCAGCTTATTACCTAAGTACGGGATCAAGCACCCCTAAAATGCGCATTTTTTGGCAAGATCAACTTGTGGTTTTTCCAGTCGCCTTTCTCATTTAAAATTTCTGACTATCACAAAAAATACCTCCTCTTTATATTTTTCGTGGGGTCCTTAAATGTTTTCCTTTACAGTTTAAGCACTGTCAGTAGTAGTACCTACTAACTTAAATTGAGTATAAAAACTCATTGGTACATGAGGAAGCTGGTAGTTAAGAAGGTTGTATTTCCTTGCTAATAGTTAATGAAGGGTGGAGTCTTGCTATTGCAACCTTAGATCAAAATAAAATGAATGGATAGGCCTGAAGTGCGGTAAGTTGAAGCACACTACTGGTGCACTTGGTCCATACAAACTAGCGCCATTATCTGTCAAATCTAGGGCACTTGCATACAAGTGACAAGTAAACCTTTCATTTTTTTTGCCTCATTTTTCTGGTTTGAAATGTTCGCGTAAGGCCTATCCATTAATTTTATTTTGATCGAAGATTGCAACTATGGAGCAATTGCACTTATAATAATCACCATTCAGGTTTTCTCTTTATGCCAACACCTGCCTTCTCGATGACTAGACATGTGCTATAGTCTGAAATGGAATCCGAGATCAAAAATTTCAAACAAAAGAGTGTCTTTTGTTTGAAATTTTTGATCTCGGATTCCATTTCAGAAGAGTGTCTTTTGTTTGAAATTTTTGATCTCGGATTCCATTTCAGAGTATATTGAGAGAAGAACTGAATCATGATTCTAATAAGTGCAATTGCTCCATAGTTGCAACTACCAATTAGAAGTCTCCACCTAAAAGACAATTATTACCTACTCCTCCAAACTAAATGCGTAAACTGATTTTCTTAAATCAGATTGGTACGAATTTTGAACAAAATTTAAACAAGCTAGACGTGCTTTTTTATCGGAATTCTTGTTATGTATCGTATTCAGTCCTTTAAAAGGTGTCACAATCGATCAGGCAACAAAAAACGTAGATGTCGAAGTCTGCCAAAAAACATTCCTTTTCAAAGTTCTATCTCTCCTTCAGATCAAAGGACAACTCATGGCATTCAAAACAATTAAACTTATCAACGTTGGCTATTCATTAATAACGTTTTGGTAGCAAAAAACCGTTATTTTGTTTACATTTATTAGTGAAGTGGGGAACATCATCCATCAAGGTGACGAATAGGGGCGAGAAAAGTTTGCTACCGACAGTGTTATAATATTTTTGTTCTTTTACGTCAGCCACGAGTCAGTTTGGGAGGCTTTAGAAACGTTTGCTCAGATAAGAAAGCAATCAATATATTTAATCGATTGAGCTTTAGATTATAAAAATAGCGACCTGCCCCATACCAATTTCGCCCGGGTGGAATATAAAATATAAGTAATTTATATTATACACATTAAACTTCATAAAATTTTCTAAAGGACAGTTAAAACCGTATCAAAATCCGTTGGGTTTATAAAAAGTAAGTGGAGAAACAGAAACGATGAAGACAGATACGGATAGCGACTTTGTTTTATACTATTTAGAGAATATGACGATTATAAAGATTTTATCGACGGTTTATTGGTATTTCATCTCGACCGTATACGTGCTTTGGAAGTAAGCAGTGGTCTCTGATATAATAATAGTGCCATTAGATCTATCTACTTATTTGCCAAGCCATGTCGGAGGCATACTGTCGGAGGCTTGCTAATAGGTAGGTAACTACAATAACAGCAATCTGAACACTTTCTGGTCTCCACCAATTCCCGGGGTTTAGTATGACCTGCTCTTTGGCATATTCGAAGGAGTAGGCTTGTGTGCACTGCAGAATGAATAATAGGCAAATGTCATAAAAGATATACTTAAAAGGATTTTTAAATAAACAACAGATTTTTATCATTAAATAATTTTTATTGAAGTTAACACGCCATCTATAGAGCTATAATCATTAATTTCATCAACCCATCCTTTTGAATTCCAGACAAAAGGAATTTTTATTAATAACACTAATGCGTGTTTTATACTTTTGATATAGGGTATACGGATTTCCTTTCCCTTTATTATGTAAAAAATATAGATAATTTATTAATTTTGTGAAATTCCAAAATAATCAAGAATACTTACCTAAAGCGCACCAAAAAGTTCTTAAAGTAACACAATAAAATATATTATCTCGGAAATACACAACTTTTGATTACCTGATTCATAATCATAACTCGAAAGAATTTAAACTAACACAAAGGCAATCTAATATTAGTTCAAGAATTGTTAGATATCTTAGCCCAAAGTAGACTCTAATATAAATATCAAAATCTTTAGCTTTCTAATCCCACTATTATTTCTTTTGTTTATTGTATAAGAACTCGTTAACAAGGTTATTCATTTCGATATAAATAATTTGACTTTATTTACTCATAAAGTATCTGTAGATACCTAGTTAGACATCGTTAAAAAACACCCCCGCATCGGAAAACAAGAGTCACATTTCTGGCGTACCATACTAACTTCTCATTATTAGAGAGCATATGCCTTTTAACGGCGTCTAAAAAATGTAACTTTTTGTCCCCGATCAGTGACAAAAAGTGCCAAATTAACTTTTTAAAGGAAACGATCTGTTTTTGGGCATGCCACGTGTGACATAGAATCGTCGGCGTCAAGTTCTATTTCGGAGGTGATGCCACATGGTGTTTTGTTGATACTTACTTTGTCGTCAAAAATCCCTCATCATTGAAGAAAAGTATTTTTAGTCTTAGACGGATTGATGACGCCAACTTTGAGGGCTTAACTTGACTTAAATGCGCCCGTGATATATTGGGCATCGTTACAGAGCCGACACATTGAAATGAATTCCCTTTATGAATTATTCCTTTTGCCTGTTGCCGTCTCAGAAACGTCTTTCATATCTTCACGTAACGAAGTTTACTGCTATAAAGAGAATAACAAAATGGAACAGTCGAATTTGAAAATATAACGCCTCAATCTATATTTCATTTCACAGACAAATGTATTCAATAGTCTAGAGGGAAAGACAAAACAGTTATTTCGTTTCGTACACAAAAATATCCTTGAGGAATAACACGAAATATTACATGTACTTACAGAAATAGAAAGAAAAACTTATAGGCGAGAGTGTACTGCGAGATAAAGGAAAAAAGGAACGGTCTTAACCGGTACCGACATTATATTCGCATTTGCGAAGATCAAAGAGCATGTTGTGACATACAGACAGGGAAAAACTTGTGCAGGCGATGGTGGTAAGGTGTACATTGCTTGAGGGTTCTCTAACACCATCCTTGAGGGAGCTAGGCTTTGAAACAAAATGCGTTTGCATACATTAAACTGTAAGAATGTTGGAGATAGGGAGGGTAATACCGCCGGGTCTCCAGGGAAGAGTGTTTCGGCGATTACGCGGATGGAATTTCTCAAGCAACTTGCCTCCTTGTGCAGATAGTTTGCACGTAACACTAGCCGCTACGTATTTACGTAGTCAAAGCGGCTCTTGAATACTTCTGTGTTTCAAAGTATTTGAAAGGTAGATTAGGCACATCCCGTGTAAGTTTCTCAAAAGCTTCATTTCTCCTAAGGGCGATGCAAATATTTCAAGGTAATGAAGTTGCGAAACCCCAAAGTTTGTTATGTAACTATTTGAAGCAGGTTTTTCTTTTTTCCGCTCGTGTAGTTTTGATACAGAAGCTGGAGTGTAATAGTACATTATGATACAAGTTCGGTAAGTTGATAATTACAGCCGAGGCGTTATTGCTAGACCGAGCCGTAGGCGAGGTCTACAAGAAAGCCTAGGCTGTAATTATCAAACCGAACGTGTGTCATACGACGTTTTATAACATATTTGCGAGGAAACAAAGAAAAAAATAAAACTCGGACATTCATAAACTAATAAATTAGACCAACCTTTTCCGCTGCCTCTGAGACTTCTGGCGGCGTCGAATTAATAAATTCATCACAACTAACGGCATTTTCAAATCAAAACAAAAAAACGTAACAAAAAATAGCGAAAAAAGCGTGCGGAATAATTTTTACTTCTTCACAAACACAAACTAATAAGAGAACTTCACAAATTAGCGATGCGCGCGCATCAGCGCTTTCTTTTTTCTTATTTTAAGAAATAAGAAAAAAGGCAAAGGTACAAAAACAGCCAGTATTACTAATAAAGTAAATTAAATATTGTTTGTTTTGGTTTCACATAAATGGTTGTAATTTATTGTCAAAATTAATTAAATTAAAGAATTAAATGTTTAATTTATTATATTTTATCTCCCAAAGTTAATTTTATTCATAAAATCTTGACCACTTTTCTGACATAAAAACTCTTTGCTAAGATTTAAAAAAGTACCGTTCGTTTTAGACGCAACCGTCCGTTTTACTTTACATTACCGGACTTGTCCGTAATAAGATACATTACGTTAGTGAAATTGGTCAAATAAGAGACCATTTACGAGCAAATGTGTTATAAATAAAATGAACGATACTCGTACAGTCGTACTATTAATCCCAGTTACAAACAACAGGGAGTAGATAGATAACTAAGCAGGTAGGGAAGTCAGTACACAATCTCGGAGCAAATTTGTGAGGTCCCTTGGGACTGGGTATGTTGGATGTAATGCAAGTACATTGTATACGGGCGCGATACTATATAAAACTTTGATTTAATTTGCTTGCACAGGAATTGCTTCTTTCTTATTTTATTACATTCTGTAGGTAATATTTAAACTTGAAGACTATAAAGTTCATTGTTTTTGATTCTTCAAGTTTGTACGAGTAAACTTGCTGTGATGACTAGAATACATAGAATCCTAGGTACTAATATTATAAACGTGAAAGTCTGAATGTTTGTGATACAATCATACGTAAATGATTTAAATGAAAGACACTACGATAGAATAATGGTCTAGATTAACACAGAATACTATTTTGAAGGCTAGCCAAAGAAAACAGCGATATTTTTATGAAATTTCGCTAGAGAGACTTTCTTAAAATGACATATGAATTAATGAATTTGATTTGATGATGAGTTATGTACTCTACAATCAAGTCGAACTGAACAAGAGGCGTACGGTCAAACCATTGACTTTAAACACTCATAACTTTTGCTTGAATGAACCGATTGCAATGAAATAAAGTCTAAATGTTGATCAAGTCTAAGTCCTGTGCTTTTTTGACACCTCCATCTAAATCAGTCTAGTATTTTTTAAGTGGTACTATTGCCTACTGTGTGCCATTACGTTCATGAAAAATAGTTAAAGAAATAGCAAAAAAATAAAGAAAATCCTTGTTATTGTACCTGTAACAATAACTTGAGCAAGCAGAAAAATGTAACAAGTTTTACAACGTAGTAACAAAGAGCTATAAATTATCTCGCTTCTGCGATTCACCATTTCATTTTCTTGAAGTCTCCTTATTACCAAGGGTGCGTTTATGTCGCATCTCGTGCGCAATTGCCGAATGCAATAACTATAGAACATTGTGGATAATATGTCTGCTCATATAACTCTTATTATCTACCTCGTAAGTATAAAATGGTTTGTTTTGTGGGTCGCTGTATTTTGAACAAAGTATAGTAAACGTTGCAACAGTGATAAACTCTGTGTATCCGAGGACAAAGGCTCTCTGGCCAATGAAGATTTTAGGGTTGGAAATGCCCTTTTTTTCTGTAGGAAGTATTTGTCACCAAAGTCGTAAAATTGATGTAAAAGTTATACGCTCGGCTTGCGGTTTGTTTGGCGGGCAGATTGACCCCGGAGACCAAGACCACCAGGTTCCAGGGGGGATCCATCGGAGCTTCGGTTCTACGCCTATGTCGGTATTTGGGCTCGCATAAATTATATTTGTGACATCATTATTTTGTGGTATCCTTCAGGGCATAAAGTATCTATTACATAGTCTTTGTTACACAACTAGTCACAATCTAAGCCTTGTATCTATTTTATTTCCATGACTAAGGTACTAACAAATATTTATATTCACCACGCAAATGTTTGTCCCTTACGGGATTCAAACTTGTTACCCTCGGCTTTGTATTGTAGACAGGGTCACTACCAACTTGAGCCGTTAAAAATATGTAGTTTTGATATTATACATTTTCTTTTAGACTCAATAACGGTATTTGTTATCAATTCTTATATTTTTCTTGTGGTACGTGTAACAGACTATTCAAAAATTCGGATTCTCCAGCCACAGGCGAGCTCACGCCAGGAAAGGGTCATCGTTGGCGGATACGTCGTCGTATAATCATCATAATCTTGTATTTTTATTTTTAACTGCTGTTAAGGCTGTCTCCATCTTGTGTTTGATTCTAATGGCTTAACAAAAAGCGCTGTAAAATTAGTTCGTCCGTCAATTTGTAAGTCATGACTTTACGGACACACAAAGCAACAAACATAGTTACTTTCCGTAATAAACGTGGATGAGAAAAACAGAATCAAAGGAAAAAAAACAAAGTGAAAGAAAGTACCGGGAACTGAAGTAAAATATTTTACTAGCCAACGTTCTGCTTTATTAACATCACTCTAGGTATCGCCTTACATTTTCCCCAAATGGTTGCAAGCCTTTTAGGATTGTCGAAAGAGGTCAAGGTGATTTTGTTTTCCTTTTATCCCGTATTTCTTTTATCCGACTAAAGTCCCTTGATTCTTACTAAAAGTTCTTATATCGAATTTTAAGAAGGCCTAAAACTTATTCATGAACTACCAAAACGAATAACAAAGTTCGAATAGTAGAGCGGAGTCTATCTTTTTTGGAATCGAGTTCTAGCTCGTATCGAGTCAAAATTAGAGTTAGTAGGTACCTAATCGATGCTAATTTAATTTATTCAAAATAATCGATTAAACATTCTAATTTCTTATGATTCTTATGCAAACAAATCTTTATCGCGGAGGGAGCTTTAATTAGTTTCATCATCATCATCCTCTGTTATTTCCACTTCTTGGGCACAGGAGGCGTCTCTGTGGTACAGCCGTTAGTATACGATGCGTGCCCAATGCGCATTGGCTAACTTCACATACGCATCAAAATGTCTTTTTCAGCGATTTCAGGGATAATTATTTTACAATTACTAAATGAAAACCCATTTTATTTGTGACGACCCGGTTGGTGTAATGGTTACCACGCCGGACTGCCAAACCAGGGTCCTGGGTTCGAATCCCGGTTCGGTCATGGATGTTATAATGTTCGTGCCGTTGTTGTATGGTTTCCATAATAAAAGCCTTTAGTGCTTAGTTTGGGATCATTACAATGTATGTGCCTGAGAGCGTTATTTATTTTTTTTTTTATTTATTTGTTTTAAGTTAGATTTTCCTCTTCTATCAGACTTGAGTTGACTCAGTCACTAATTTGAATCCACAATAATTTCTCGAATTGAATACTTGTGAAAATCGCGAGTCAGTTCTCAAGTTAACCTTATTCGTCGCATCACTATTTCGTACCTTAGTTCTTTAGCTCAAAGTTTTATAACGTTCGTCACGCGAGCGCGACTTAAAAACTTTTAGCAACTTGACAGCCCTGCCTGAACCAATTTAATGCTGTAAATCCACAGGGCACACTTACTTCCCTTCGAACTCATGCGATATTGCGTTTTTTTCTAAACCACAAAGAGGGGAGAACGTAGAACGCAAGTTTGAAGTCACGGAAATATTTTCACGTTAATACTTACTCACGTTTTATAACTGGCCCGCTTTTAAAAGTTAATCCGTCAAAGTCAAGAAATGTTGTAAATATTGGTAATTAACATCAACACGTTTTGTTTGGTACTTTATTATTAATGCTTTGGAGTGCTTACAGTTATGATAATTTTACACTGGTATTGGGGGGGGTTAATCTGGCCTCTGTATTGACGTTTGAAGAACATTTGGCATCATCATCAGCCTATATAAGTCCCACTGCAGGGCCTTGATCCACTACGCGTGGCTAATGCAGATTGGTAGATTTCACATAATTATGTAGGTAGGTACGCACCAGAATTTCTTCTTCAGCGCATGCAGGGTTCAGGTGCATTATGTAACGTAATTTGAAAACCCTTTAGGTATACTTTCATTTATTACTAGTGTTTACCCGCGACTTTGTCCGCACAAATTATTTACCAGATTTTAAGTCAAATCATAAGCTATTAAACAAAAAAAGTTTCGTCAAAATCGGTTCAGTAGTTTTTGCGTGATGCGCGTAAAAACAAACAAACAGACAGACCAAATTTCTAAAAAAGGTTGATTTCGAGTCAGGGATACCTAAAAACCATCTTTTTTTGTAAATATCTTCAATGTACAGACACACTTCAGTTACAGTTTTATAATAGATTAGATTAGATTTGTGTCTATTTTTTCCCCCAATTTTATCACTTTTGCACCGTGATAAGAATAACCCAAAATCAGAAATCTCGTGCATTTCACTAAAAATGATGTTTGAAAATGTAATTAAGTGTTAGTCTGTAGGAGCATAGCATAGTTCTACTTTGCTGAGTGCAGCAATGAGACATGTGAGCGGATAACCAGTTGTCTAGGTTTTCTATTGGTCTTTGACTTGGCTTAACTAATCGCCATCTAAAGGCTCTATCCTGGGACCAAATGTTTAACTTCACTTTCAAAACTTACCTTTCTTCTGCTTTTCTAATAAAAGAGAACCATACTTTTGCTTATCTATAAGTGGAAAGTGCTACCAAAGCGCAGAAAAAATAATAGTGAGGAATCTGCAATGAGGTCATAGCTATGAGGTGATATCATAATCGATGAATTGTCAATACGATTACTTACCTTTTTATAACTTGGTAGTATCGCATGATTGATCTTTCATAACCGCCTAGTTCCAAAACTGCATCGATACATAAACTGTGATGATAATACAATTTGCACCACAATTTGGAGTCCACGAAAAACGATCAGCAATTTATCAAAACGTGAATTAATACCACCAATAAATAACTTTAATTAATAAATACCACACGCATGCTTTTACAAGCACTATCCATTACGACATGGCAATTTGAAAAATAGCTCATTGCTCCCGCGGGAATTTCTCTGATACTTTTATTTTTCCCTTAAAACCATAACAAATTCCCAGATTACTTACGGACTTGGGCTTCACCCCTCACTATCTTTTTCTCTATTTATTGCTCTCTACCCTAAGATAAGTTATCGAAAATATAATCCCTCTTACGCACAGAAACTTCCATAGCTGATTACTACTTGCCCCTGATAAGAATCAAGAAAGATTTGCGAGGATGTACCTTTCTTATTTACTAGATTTCGTCCGCGACAGCGTTCGAACCGGCTCGCTTTATAGTAGCGATAAAATATCTACCAATCATAAACTAATTATCATCAAAATAAGTCCAGTAGTTTTTTCGTGATGCGCAAACAAACAAACAGACAGACAAATAACAAAAAATATCAGAGAATTGGAGTAAAGGACTTCTAATCCTAACACAATATATTTTTTTTAATATTGACAATGTACAGACAGACTTTTCTCGTTGGCAAGCCCGAGTTTTGCGCTTATGATAAGACTTAAAAACTAGTATATAATATATTACCACGCTGCGCTACGATTGTGTGAGCCGGTGCGGGCAATACATGATATTATTTTCTGTAAAAAAACCTTATAGTTTATCCACATTATTATAAACGTCGACAATAATCTTCTGCCATTCACCAAGTTCCGACTTGCGGGTAGAAGAATAAAATCCTACCGTAATCCCCGCGAGATTAATATTATTTTATCGCCAACAATAAATAACTAGTGAATTCAATAGCTGGGTCTACGGCTAGAAGGTGAACGGGAATTATAAGTTTTTTGACGCACTAGTAGAAAACTTTTCCGGATTCAATCTTGGTGGGATTTACTTCGATCGCTTTATATTCCCGTCCCTAAAGTATTTGGGATAAACTATACGCATCTTTTTTTTGTTGTTGTTGAGTCTTTTATTTAAAAACATTTATTTTTGTTGTCAGTAATATTATTTAAACGTTTTTTGAAGCTTCGCGACATCATGACGACCTGGTTGGTGTGATGGTTACCACGCCGGACTGCCAAACCAGGGTCCTGGGTTCGAATGCAGGTTCGGTCATGGATGTTATATGTGTGTGCCGTTGTTGTATGGTTCTCATAACAAAAAGCCAGCCTCCAGCCAGCCATTCAGCCATTATAATATATGTATAATAAGATGATATTATGATGATAATAAATAAATAACGCTCACAGGGCGTTATTTATTTATTTATTATTATCATAATATCATCTTATTTAAGAGCAACGCTCTTGTGGGTGGAGTATTTGCCAATCCAATGCCTTTTCCGCCAGTTCATTGAGTTCCTGCTACGACACGACCTCTACATTTTCTTTCACCTTGGCTAACATCCCACCTATCCCCCCCTGGATACGTGCCTGCTACTCCGCTAGGTGCTTTTGGTATTTCATCTCGACCAATGCCTTGCTTCTGAAGGTTATTGATCCCAGATAATTTTACAGACTTTACCAAGCACCTAATGCTTACAAGTCTGTTTCAGTCAACGAGGTATACATAATCATCAGTTTATTATACGTCCTACTACAGGGCAAACGCCTACCCTCAGGAAGGGTGTATGGGCGTTAGTGCATCACGCGTGCTTCGATTTCACATACACGACACGAATTTCTTCTTCAGCGTATGCTCTAAGGCGTATGCAGTTTTCCTCACGATATTTTCCATAGCCATTTACGAGTAGTCGATCGGTTTTATAGATCATCTTTTACATTGAACACCTGTCAATAGAGAAATAAATAATGTACAGAAACGTGGGAATAACCTAAATCTAACTAACTGTGGCCAAATTAGACCATGCACTGAAAATCTGAAAAAGAATCAAAATTCTTCTTACATATCATAGAACGTAATAAAGAAGTAATAAAGAAGGGACCTATCTCACTAATAATTTAAAGAACTTTCTAAAACAAAGAAGACTTTTATAGAGATCGTGATTCCTGAAGTTAAACGGACCGTAACAGATATCAAGCAATAAATAAAATTAAGCCAGAATTGTGTGATTCACTATAGTTAGTTTCGTTTAAAAGTCTACTGACAAAGCTTTTACACTAAGACCATAAGTATAAAAATGCCTTGATACGTGGGGCTTCGTATATTGTACGAAGGGGTTTTTGCAATGACAGGGCAGTCGATATGACGATTTACTGCGAATTCAGATCGCATAAACAATTAATTTACAATCAAATGGCGAGGAAATATTATATTTTGATTTACATTAATATAAATATTGTTTCAGTAAAGAGACAGATTTCATCTACTGTCACAGCTTGCCGCATTTGACTGAAGTTAATTTTAATTCGTTAGTTCGAAAGGGATTTTATTTTTCCTATAATTATATTATACTTGCCGCATGCGTTGTAATGCGACTTTTTTGTTTGTCGTAAATCTTGCACGCGCACAACCTACCAATGTTTAGGAATGCATTAGGGACAAACAGAAAGACATCGATTTTTATTTATACAGGGTGTAAGTGACAGCCTAGCAAATACTGAAACGGTGAATTCAGACCATCAAACTGAATAATTCTCACTATGGAGCCACCCTCAGGAAACGCTCAGCATGATCAGAACATCAAGCTGAACAACTTTCTCTGATTGACCAACATCGAAATCGCAAAAAAAATCTGTTGCCCATACATTTTGGCTCAAGTAGGTTTGCAGTGTTGTTTGGAAAAGTTGATTAATTTTTTCGCTATTTCGATGTTGGTGCCATATAGAAAGTTGTTCAGTATGACGGTCTGAGCATCCCCTTAAATAGTGTCATCATATTTAGAAGGACCCTATACAAGGTGTTACAAAAATACAAATAAACCTTTAAGGGGGTGGTGTAGACCATCAAACTGAACAACTTTCACTATGGGGCCAATATCGAAATCGAGAAAAAAAAATTGATGTTCCATACTCTACAAATCGACTAGAGCTAAAATATGTATGGGATATCAATTTTTTTTCGCGATTTCGATGTTGGTCCTAATAGTCCAGTAAAAATACGGGTCGAAAGGAAATAATTTATAATAAGCATTTTTTTTCGCTAGATCGTTTATTCAAATGATATTAAGATACTTTATTAACGAATCCCACTAAATTTCGTTTTTTTAATTTTTAGTACTAAAATGTAAATTTTTTATTTATAGTGTCAGATTTCTTTCTTTTTTCATTATTATTGTTTGTTTTAGGTTATGAGTTTACATATACCGTGTAAATTTTGTACTAAAATTGATTTTTTCGTAATTTCAACATATTTAAAAAAGAAGGTTCCGAGGTGATTTTTCGTTGGATTTACTTGTAATATAAAAGAAAACAAATGAATTTAACAAATGGCATAAAAAAATTGTATATACTATTTTTTTCCAATTTTACATGATGTTTTTTACTTTGCTTAATTATTTAATAAAATTTTTAGGGGGATTTTCAATCTAAATGATAACTAGAATTATAATCTAAAATATGAAAGAAAAAAACCGGCTATTATAAATTATTTACATTCGCCATACAAGCGACCCGTAACTTTACTGGAGTATAAAGAGAAAGTTGTTCAGTTTGACGGACTAAACAACCCCCTTAATAGTTTTAAATATTTATTGTTATTTATGAAACACCCTATATATTAAATGTGACATAAAATTATTAGGAAATACATAATATAACAATAACCTCATATTAACAGTCAACAAAATTAGATACTGGAACAGTAAAACAAAGAAAAACAAAGGAAACGACCTCAGAAATTATCAAATTTGTGCCCGAAATAAAGTAGGATCCATTTCAGGCATTATTATGAAGAATTGGCAATTTTCACGTATGTCTTATTTTATGTCGCCATAAGATTGAGCCATAAATTATACGGCACGTTTCATTTGTTCGTATCGTCCCGGAAAATAAAGTAATTTCTTTAAAATGTTTACCGTTTTCGAATATTATCGGAGTAAAGTGAAAAAAATGAAGAAAAGGAGACTTTTAAAATAAAATAAAATAAATGTTATTATAATATAAATAATTCTGTGTGTCCGGTGAATAACGGTCCAACTCAAAAAATTCAACTTTACAGGAGAGCCTAAAAACATAATTTTTTGGTAAAAAAAATTATTTTCTCGAATACCGTTTCATATTTTGTCAAGCAAATCACTGTGTCTTCTAGATATTTTTATGGTCTTTTATTATTATATGGTTTAGTCTATGAAATACTTACCGTGCTTGAGATATTTCGTTCAGAAGTTGAATTAAACCTTTTGCCACTAATAAAAATACGTTACATTATGATTTAAATTGAGTTAGGGCCTTTTACACTTCAAAATAACTTTGGTGTAAAATGGTTTATGTTATTTTTTTATTTAATTTTAATTCCAATCCTTTCTTAAATACACACCACCGGAAAACTTACTTTGTTAACTGAATCAAAACGAATTGATAAAAGTAGTTTTATTTAGGTAAAACAAGCTCATCTCAAAATTACAAAGTGTTTTTTGAGTTAAATTCTTTTTCACAAAGGTAACATTTTGTGCGTATGGATTTAAATCTAATATTTAATATTATTTTTGTGGAAAAATATAACAAACACTTGCAAAATGTACTTTCTAAGCTCACTGTTTAAGCTTTAAATATCCACCATATTCAGCATTAAACTTAAGTGACACAAAAATTATACATTTTCTAGAAAAAATATTTATTTCGTTATTAAGTAGGTAAGTAATTTTTTCATATATAGTAATTTTTTTTTTATTGGTAACACTAGCTTAGATGCAAATTTTGCGACATGGGTAACGCCGCGTGGTATTAGTAATGCTGGAAAGTGAAATATTAAACAAAAAACCATTATAAAAACATTACAAAAACAAATTCTAAAGCGACGCATGCTTAAAAACTTATCCAGTTAGAACTCACGATTCTGTGCCTCAAAATTTTATGACCAGTCTAGTCTTGTATTGTCATACTTAATATACGTTTGATATCCGGTTCGCTTTGCAGTGTTGTTATTATACAAAATACAAGATATTTTAGGAAAAAAATAGTTTAATTTCAAAGAATAAACAACAGATTCTTTCTTTACCACTCTATGTTTAGTACAAGCCTATGCTTGAAGTGCGGTTCGGCAATCCCTATCTAAAACAAGACCTGACATTATCACTTAGTTCAATCTAACATTACCATCCTTAAAAAAAATCGCCAGATAGTATTCATACTAAGTGATTCTTATTCTCACTACATAAAAGAAAATATTTGGTGATAGACGCTTTAACTCACTTATTCGACATACATTTTTGGTGAGATGTATATCGTTCTCCCTAGTCCCAGATGATGTCAGTTTCCGTACTTAGCCCGCTATCAAACGCGCATCATATTCATAAGCTACACTTGATTTTTTATGTAGGTATTAACTATTAAGGTTTTTGAAATTTGGTTTAACTCGGATAAATCATATTTCACAAAACAAAATAAATTGTGTCGAAGGATTTAAGTCGAAATAAATCCATGTTTACCTAATTTTATATTGTTTTTATGATCTAACTCTATTTCAACCATTGTGCACGATAAAAAAATGGACTTAAATCGTTTTGTAATAAGTCTATCTCTGGAATTATTAAAGGTATGAATATTCCAGTAACACCATTTTGTAGAGAAAAAAAAATTGAGTATTATGGCATTAAAAACTCATTTTGGATCTAAGTTGAGTTAGGCCGTTATTCACCGGACCCACAGAATTATTATGCGTGTCATTTGCATTTCATTCATTTTATTTTATTTTTACATTCAACAAATACCAATAATACATTTGTCAGAAGAATTGTCACAATAATTTACAAGAAAATATCCTAGAGCTATGTTATACTAGTTGTCAACACACCACTTTTTGAAACAGAACTCAAAAATCAAAAATTTTCTGTATCTATGGATCAGTTAAATTAGTTATAATTTATGTGACAAAAAACGTGTTTTAAATATTAATTACACTTTATTTGCATTTAGAGCGTTATTTATAAAAACTTCCAACAGATATTGGTTAAACAGGGTGTTAGGGTAAACAGTTGAATTACTTTAAGGGGTGATTGTATCCATGATACTGTAGTTCAGTATCATGGATACATACATTTCTTTAAGAAATCTGTAGGAAATTAGCAAAAAAAATGTTGGGACTTTCCATAATAAACGCGCTTCAATACTAAGATCGATCGAAGCTAAATTTTTTTTTGCTAATGATCTTTTGTTTGTTTTGGAAAGTTGTAGTAATCATACGACATAATGTAACTGTCTACAATAACATTCATTGCTTACTAGCCAAGTTCACAGAATTGTCGATTAAACATTTATGTGTAGGTTTCTAAGTAAATATTTAAATAAATAAAAAATGTGTCGTTGTAAAGTAAATCAATGTCATCGAGTTAGGGAAAACCTGTAATGATGATATTGTTGTAAACGTAGAATAAAATAAATACCTGAATAAACACTGTAGTTTTGTAACAACATGTACAATAATAATATGTACCTACCTATATAATTTCTGTTGTTAATAAATATACATTTACGTCATATGTACACAGTATTATTATCTAAAACTTGTCTCTATGGTAAATAGTAGATGAAATAACTACAGATTGAACACAAGCTAAAGCTACTTACAGCTTTGCGTAATCTAAAGTTCGTTCACCCTGCCTCTAAATATGAAATGCACCCCTAAGACAAATTATTTCATTTCCCCATACAAAGGGACACCATACGTGACTGCAGGCTCCCATCAGCTTGGGAGATATAATATGGCAATTTATAGTGACGATGGCAATGATAGTCAGCCTTTAGATAGGGTGTTTCTATTTTGAGTTGTTGTTCTTCTGTAAACCGCTGCAAATTAATTATACCTTGATAGCACGATTTTTCCATCAATAAATTAGATAATTAAAAGGTTAAATCATGAATAAAAGGATTAAGGCCCTCTTATCCGAGTGCAAGCGTCTCTTTCCTGCAAGCATAAGTTTGCAATTAGCCATCCCGCTCCAATTGAAAGGAGGATCGAAAAAAAACGTGTTTTTCATCAATATCTTTGCTTATGGGTGTTTCTAAGCTCCAAATTCTACGAATTTCACTAGAAATATTTGATGTATTTAGTTAAGTACAAGAATAAAAAGTTAAATATCAGCAGTTTAATCATAGTATTGAAAAAACATAATAAATAGGGGTAACTTTGAGATATTTTTCTATCGAGTAAACTAAATCTAATCGTGTTATTGAGAACCATCGCCTATCTGCCAGATCCTTAAAGAAGACATAATTTCATTTCAGACTTTAAAACACTGTTTAAAACACTTTCGTTCGTGTTCAAAAAACGGCCTCGACCGGATAATAGCGTCTTAACCTATTCTAAAAATTAAGGATTTTGGTCCTCCGTTGTTTATGTGTAAAATATAGAAGTGCCTATAGGTAAATAAAAATCCGGTCAAGTGCGAGTCGGGCTACTCGTGCACCACCACCTGACCCTCGTAACACGACAACGCCTTATATATCTGTTTCGTAAGTCGACTTTTAGATTCATCTTTCCAATCCGAAATCGGAAGGCACACCCTGCAAACATTTTTGCTTAGAAAAAGTATATGTCTAGAATGAGCCTCACGGTTATACCGTATAAAACAAAAGGGGCTAAGTTTCATAGGTTTGTGTGCGTGAGGCGCTATAAAAATTATGTATGTGTGCGTGTATTATGTATTGGGTTTTGGGGCCAGTACTGGTTCCAATTTTTTTCGACGCTTTCGCATCTTCGACTGACAATCTTGACATATAACTTTATCAAAGCATTTTTGCTTAGAACGAGAAATACAAATGTCAGATTTCTTCCTTCAAATCATTAGCGTTGACACCTTAGAGAAGAAAACACCCTAGTAATACTTAAAGGGGGTGCTTCAGACCATCAAACTGAACAAGTTTCACTATGAAGCCAACTTCGAAATCGCGAAAAAAAATCACTGTCCCATACAAAAGATTAATATGTATGGGACTGCTGATTTTTATTTCGCGATTTCGAAGTTGGCTCCATAGTATAAGTTGTTCAGTTTCATGGTCTGAAGTATTGCTAGGGTGTTTTGTTACACCCTGTATACGTTGCTTACTCAAATAGCTCTTAAACGACTCAGTTCATGTAAGAATCTGCAGTGTATACATTGAGATCGCGTGAATACGATCAGTAGAGACAATCAGACACAAAATCTGATGTCTATGCCCAGCCATGCCATATCCTGACATTCAATCGCGTATTATTAACCTTTAAACCAAATACTCTACCCATAAAACTGAACAACTTTTACTATGGGAGCAATCCTGTCAGAACAAAAAAAACAGCTGACCCATATTCGTTTGAATCGAGTAGGTATTGAAGTTTAGTATGAGACAGCTGATTTGTTTTTTGTTTTGACAGGTTTGCTCCCATAGTAAAAGTTGTTCAGTTTGAAGGAGAGTATGTGGTTTAAAGGTTACTGATACTTTTCCTTACCCTGTATAGAATGAAAAAGTCTTACCAAAAAATGTTATGTATTAAAAAAGCTGAACGGTCAGTCACGTAGATTTTGTCCCTAATGACTAATAATATGAAAAAATTAATTCCGGTCTGTCAGTCAATAAAAAAGATGGGCATTTCGCTGGGGAATTCATATCGGCCGGGGTTGGGTCTGGTAAATAAAATGTAACGAAAAACTTTCGTTGCTTATTTTCGTCCTAAAATAATACAAGATGTGGAATAAAGGTATTATTAAGTATGTAAACTGAACATAGGTAGGTACCTAGTTATAATGTTATATGTCTAATATTTACATATTCATAGGCTATTATTCTAAGTTTATATGATTCGTTTGTATTTTGTCTAGACGACCAACGTCAGTAAAGTTATTTGTTCAGTTTCCGAAAATTTAAATATTGACGTCCAATTTTGAAGTTTACTGGTTACACTTTATATTAGATAGATAGATGAAACGGGATTTCCCCTGCTATAGACAAACTGTGGAACAGTGTGACCAGATTCAGTATTTAAAAATTTTAAGCACGGACGAAGATTACGTAATCATGGCGATCACGTAATTGTTGAACGATCCCTAGGAACTAAACGATGTTGATATCAATCGTGATTATATAATTATTATTATTATTTTTGTTTAAACTGTTTCATGTAGTTGCAGTCTATAATCTACCTAGCCTTTATTTAGGCCAAATTGAAACATTCATAGGCTAGTATAATTGGTTACATTACAGCTGAGACACAAATTTGGTTCTGAGTTATTTCTTCGAATGAAGCTTGTATGTCACTTATTTGCTCGTGCCTACGCGTTTGCATACTTTCGGTTCTACCTATTTTAATATTTCATTCATGTTTACCCTTTACCCAATTATTCGGTTTCAGGATAATAGAAACTTAAATTACCTAAACATTAATTTTCTTATTGTTTAGAACAAAAGAAGAAATTAATTAACATTACTTCCACTCCTAATAAGTCTGCGTCTACATGGAAATTTTCTCTCAGATACTTTGTCACCGTTGACGTGAAAACGTCCAGGGGAATTGGCCCGGAGTTCAAGCGAGCACAACCATAATTAGGACGGGCTAATGTCTCGGAAAAACAATTTCATAAAACATCCCGTTTCTTGCCAGGCTTCTGCTACAGAGTCCGCATATAAAAAGAAATAAGACACTAAATAAATGTCTACTTACACGGCTCGCTACATCTTTATTTTGCCACAATGAAAAACGTACCCACAGTTGTCCTTTGTCACAGGAGAGAGTCCTCAACTGACTACATTCCGTTTTGCGTGAAAGAACAATTTGCTTAGCCTGGACGTGGATTAAATTGCTGGAGGGCGCCAACCCGCGATATTGCAATTTGGGTCCGACACCGCTAAGTGATTCTTATTTCAATGAACGTAGCACCTACAATTGCTAAATAGATCTAATACAATATTTTTAAAGTAATTCTTCTTTTGACGCGTTAGGAAAAACAGATCAGTAGAGATATTTTTGAATCATGAGATTCGAAATCATGACCGAATAAATATTATACCTACTTCATACTGGCCTACCATGAGTTTTGACAGTGCTTTACTACTGTAGTTGCGGCGCCAATTTTTTATAACAGAATTAGTTCTCAACGTAACCACTAAGAGCGCTGCACGTAATTAAATACAACAACTGTAGTTTACTACAGTAGTTTTACTGTAGTTTACTACAGTAGTTTTACTGTAGTTTACTACAGTAGTTTTACTGTAGTTTACTACGCAGTAGTTTTACTGTAGTTTACTACAGTAGTTTTACTGTAGTTTACTACAGTTTAAACTCATGGTACTGTTTACGTCATTTTCTACTGCTGATTTCAGTGCGTTACTGTAATGATGATGTGTGAGTTCAGCCAAGGATTTTTTTTAAATACCTATGTCACCTTCCTGGATTTCAGCAGTAGAAAATGACAAAATTACTATCTTTAGATTATGAAGAGTATATTTTTAGCATATAGGTATTACAGAAATTGTGGGCGTCGATGTAACACCTATATGTAACAAACACCACACCATTAATTTAGTTTTTAGTGGTATATGCAGTGAACGTATAGGTCCAAATCAAGTAAAAATATGTTATATGGTTTGAGTAATAAAGATTATTATTATTATAATCATAAATAGTTTATGTTTGACTTTAATTCAAAGTTTGAATTCGTAAATTCACGCTAAAGAAGTATAACTTGCCGTATTACTTCCGTACTACATTAAGTACACACACGCTTTGTTTTATAAATAGCTAAAGACTAACAATGTAGGTAAAATTGTTTAAATTTAAGAATTTGCAATAAAATAATTTACTTTTTAGCTTGCGAGTTTTTTATTAAAAGCAAAGTGTGCAAAACTTTAAATTACAATAATACTAGTTTTGCATTTTGCTTAGTTGACGTCTTGCTGTGATTCGTGATGAGATTTAAATTCACAACGCAAAGCAAAAAACTTTGGAATTGCTTACTTAAATGAACAAAATTACTATGTTCAACTAGCGAACATGTTAGACCAATTTTAACATATTTTCCAGTAGGTAACGTAGTATTATTTTGTACGAATTAAGTAATTTTCAGCACGCGATTGTTTTCCGTGACACGAGAGAGTTGACATTATTTATTTAGAATATAGAGCAAATTACTTATTAGATAAGTTTAATTATAGGTTTCAACTTTTTAATACAATTTGTACATGTAGAAGAGATAGGAAACTATTAACAACAGTATAGATACAACATATGGCTGAAAATAAAATATGGCTATAGATTGACTAGAATAATACCTACTTAAAACACAAAAATTACAGATAATACACACACACTAGAGTGTCGCCGCAAGACATGGTGCCCAACAGGCTGGCAGTATTCCCCCTCTGGATGGTGAGGCTGATTCTTTGTGCCAGGAAGTTGCCAGCTCTGCAGTCACCAGAGGTTTCATTGAGGCGCCCCGATAGGTCTGCGATGAACGCTTTAGCCCCTGGGCCCCAAGGACCTAGCGTCTCGAAGCCTATGGGCGTGAACATGTAGCTGCCGGCCAAATCACGGTACTTTCGGCACTTCAGGACCTTAGCGCCCGCAGCAGCAGCACCTGCACGCCCGGAAGTGGCCTGGGGGTGAGACGGAGCTAGGGTATCCACGCAGGTTACATCCCATACCAGACTCCTCCCCTGACGCCAAGGAATGAGCGTTAATCCGTCGGGTTTCCTGCCGTAATTTGCGAACAATTCCATTTGGTTTGGACTTTGCCGAAATGTTCGCTGAGGCAAGAGCCCGGCGAATGAAGTAATTCAGAGCAGAATGGCGCGGAACGCGACCAGCGCTTCTCCGGCAAGAAAGCCCGTGGTGGCCTTGCCTGTTTACAGCACAGCGGCACCACACCACTTTAGAGATAATAATTCCAATATCGAGAAGTATAGGATAGAAACTGAAATTCGTTTTATATTAATTTAAGGTGGTTTAACCATTAAACTGAACAACTTTTGCAATGGAACCAGTATTAAAATAGCAAAAAAAATTTAGCTATTTCATACGTTTCTTGCCACATTTACCACTAAAACACACTAACCATACAATCTACTCTTACAGCCAGTAGGTAAAGTAAATTATTTTATTACTACTGCAGAGTTCTTGACAACAGTACTTTTGTTGCCGATTGTAAGAACGTACACAATGGAATTAACGGATCCATTTGTTATTTCGATAACAGACACGTTATCTACGGAAACTTATTAAGATAAGCCACACGAATAAGCTTCATTTGTCTTATTGGGTGGAATAGAAAAGGACGTGTAGTTTGTTCTACAAGCGAAGTCCCACGATTCACGACATTTTCGTACTAATGACGAAGAAGGATCAGTTTTTTGTGAGACTTCTTAAGTAGAATCAACGATAGGCACCCTTCATTGATAATGGCAGTAATCCAGTTAAATTAACTAATAGTTGTTTTATCTTTATGAAGACATATGGTTTGATTTGAAAAGTTTGTCTTTGTTTTTTCGATGGTTACATTGTGTGTGCAGATGGCAGAATCAGCGATGATTATAAATTAGTTGGCAGAATTATAAGTTATCGTATAAAACATAAATATTGATTTGTGCAGTAGGTATGTAATAGAGGAGGGAATCTTACCAGTCATAAAGAGGAGAAGCATTGAAGGTATATAAAATTAAGAAAAGCAGGAGTGTCGTACAACCTAGGTATCAAAATTTTTGAATATGTTCAAACAAATTGACTGCTCTCAAGAAACCTTTTAATTATTGTTTAAATGCTTTTATATACTCGAGGACCAGCTTTTAAGGACAACATAAACAGTACTCTAATGGCCATATAAGGATTTTCAAATTCCAAACAGAGACGACTGACCTTTCGTATTATAAAAAATGCATCCTCTCCACGTCTAAAAATAATAATTAATATTATTATAAATTATTCTTGTAAAAAATAAGAACGAAGATTATAAATGAACTACTAACACAAAAAACAGAAGTCAAAAAGCCAGTTACGGCTAAAAATTTAAACTTAAATGAAAGGAATCCAAATGAACGCGCGTGACTAACATTGAAATATGCAACTGTCACGACTGGTGTACAGTGAATGTGATGGCAGTCAGAATTGCATGCGACGTTTAGTCATGCAGTACTTACCCCACGTTTACTGACGACTGTTCCGATTTAGATACTACAGAGGAAAAAATTCGGGAACTATTACGAAGAATTGCAATCGAAGATAAAAAGGCAAATTAAACATTGTTTACTTATAAAAACAGGTTAAACGTACGTCTTCGAAGAATGTTCAGAAGCATAGGCTCAGGTGCTCATGGGTACATCATTGCTAAGAATCTTCAGAAGCATAGGCTCAATTGGTTCGGACATAGACAAGAACTAATATCTGCCTCTTGGAACTATTGGATTCAAAACCGAAGCCTAGGCTTCAAATGTTGGTTCACTACAAATTAAGCTATCGGGAATCCTTAATCAGGAAAGCGATGAGAGTGATGAAGACGAGTGTAGAAAGAAGGGCATAGAGAAAAGAACAGAAGAGATCTGTATTATGTTGAGTAGACTGATGATAATTAAAGTGTAATTGATATCTAAAGTGCTCTCCATTGGTGACTATGTACCTACTTCATCACCAAATGGCTAAGTAGATATTATAGACATTCTTCATCTGCATACATATTCGTTATCATGCAATAAATAAGAAAGCGAGAATTTCTGTAAATAAGGTGTTTACATTATTAAAGCATTCATAAATCAACTCAAGAACAGAACAGATATTGATACAAATACCAACTATCTGAGGGTTTTAGGATAAAATTACATGTCATTACGAGGTATATGCCTAGTACCTATGTATTTTATAATGCTATACCTACCTACTATATTTTTTATGTTCAATACTAAATCAGTATCATCAGTATATTCTATACTGAACAATCAAACCCTGCTTTAGTAAAATAAATTACGCAAACAATTAAATATCGGCAATAATGTGAACATGGGGTGCGACAATTTGTCTGGACCGGTCTGGTTGGGGTTACTTTTCCCTTTTATTCACTATACAGGTTGATTCGAGAAATCGTTCCGAACATTTATGAATGCGTTACACTCAAAAAGAAATAGGCCGGTGATCCAAAACACAATCAGAATATTGGCCAAGAAAGGGACGAAGGACAGTAGGCAGACCATCGGCATATTGGTCGGGCGGCATTGTGAGGGTCACGGATCAGAAATGAATCTGATTGACACAACACCGTGATGAATGCCGCAATAAAAAGGACGCTTTTGCCCAGCAATGGGTTGATGTGGGCTGACTTGATTGATTGATTGATTGCTCTGCGCTCGTACGATACTGCTGATGATATTAAGTAAAAATAATACAGGTGAACAATAGAACTGCCGGCTATTGCTAGCAATTTTCCAAATTAAAGAAAAATAAAAAAAGGTTTCATCATCTTAACAGAAAACAGGATTGTGTTAAAATTTTTTACTTAATGTACACTTTTGACAAAACCTCAAAGGTGACGAACGTGGCTGAAATCCTTTTGAGCACCCTGTATAAAATTGTCCTGTAGCACATGCACTGCGTAGATAATGTAATTATGAGGCCGTAACATAAACGGTCCTGACTTGTTGCGATTAAGGATTGTCTTTAGTCAGGTATAGCCAACCTTTTCCATAAAATTATTCAAATTAAAACACATAAAATAAAACTGCTTAGCTAAGATAAAAGCTATTGAATGAATGATGTACTACTACATAAACGTGCTGTTCAAATGTTTTTAAACTTACAAAAATAGGTAGGTACGCAATTTATCATTTTTTTAAGTTGGTTAATTTTGTAAGCATGCAATTATATTCTAACGTCTTTTTATGTATTATATTGCAAACATTATCTAAGTTAATATAGTAAAATTAGGTTTAATTTATAAAAAACCGATCTGTTCATCAACTTTAGTAAGCACTACATAAACATTGCTTCCGTACCTATATCAAGTATTAAGTGTTTTGTTAATTAAAAATATCAAAGTCTCCGTCAACCATATCGTTTAGGTAGGTACGTATTGTGTGTTCACTTGTTTATTAAAAGGTTTTGCTTAATAATTGGTGTAACGTGGTCACAAAAGAGAAAGAGATTGAGAAAATCATTAAAATTAAAATTAGAGTGTGGCATTCTCTCTCTTATCTTTGCTCATGAGAGTAAGCTTTTGCTCTGCATTGGGATTATACTAGCCATAACCATAACATACTTTTTTGGAACACTAGTGTTAACGTCCAAATTTGACCATCATCATCATTCTCTTGCCCAAATCCGATTATTTTTGGTCGGCGTCCTTTGCCTCTCCATGTCCAAACCTGACCAATAAAGGAAAATCTTTCAAGAACCTTGTAGCAGCTGGTCTAATATGAAAACCTATTTAAACGCCCTATACATTGTAACATCTATAAAACGGAGGTTGTAAACGTAGTTTGTATTTTTAGTTATTAACATTTTATAGTCGGACCAAATGTTGACGGTGAATGAAGCAAATTGGAGGCAAATGCTTGTATTCATTGGAAAAGTTAATGAAACTCGCCCTAAGTCAATTAATTCACTCCCCCTCTTTGCTCTGTACAGTCTAGAATTTACAGTACATTTAAACTTTTGTTCGTTTCGATATTATTTTGTATAGGCATATGTTTACCTAGTAGATCGGCATTCTACTTGCTAGAGGAGAAGACAACGCCGCCAGAATCCCTTTCACGTGAAAACCTGGTAGGCGGCCGAGGCGACCTGCACATACATTGCGGCCTCTAAGGTGACGGTGGTACTGTATAGGCGTATTCTTATATAGTGAATCGGTATTACACTTAGGAGAGAAGAAGACAACGCCATTAGACTCAATTTTACGTGAAAGCCTGGTAGGAAAAGGTGCCCGAGGTGACCAGCACACATGTGGCGGTGGCGTACCATATAGGCATATACTAACTTAGTGATTGGCATTACAATTGGGAGAGAAGACAACGCCGCCTCAATCACTTTAACTTGGAAGCTTGGTGGAAGTAGGCAGCCGAGAGGACTAGCAACAATTAGTATCGGCGTACCGGAAAGGCATATGCTTACATAGTAGATCGGCATTACACTTGGGAGGGAAGACAACACTGCAAGAATCACTTTCACTTGGAAACCTGGTGGGAGTCGGCAGCCGCGGTGACTTGCACATACGTGGCGGCGCACCATCGATGCTGATAGCTACGAGCAGCCGGTTTGAGTTGGAGCAACATGGAACTTTTGGCTCAGGACTGGGAGAGGTGGCGTCATCTCACGACTCACGAGGGCTCTCTGTACCTACCATCTGAGTACCTTAGGACAACAACAAATAGGTGTAAGCATTTTCAGAACATCTACATTTCAAAATCCCATCGATCAATCCCATGGAAACAATTTTGACAACTTTATCTCCATTGATTTTGGTCAAAATTATTGGAATCATGCCATTATGTACCCTAAAAATAATAATATATGTTCAAAGAGACAGGCAGAAAATAAAAGTTCATGCGTGTTTGCGCCGAGTTCAGTAATCAATGTACTGGACCGTAATTACGTATGTATTCAAATTTTGAAGAGTGTATCCAGTCCAGATAAACATCTAGTACCAATGACCAATAATCTTAACCACGATGGACCAGTGTTGCGTAACTCCAATGATTGTTTCATATACCAAAGCTAAATTACGCTGCTACCTCTGCACTGCAGGCTACTAAAAGAAAATCGAGGCTGCATATTCCCAAACAGCACTTCCAACAATTAATGAACTATGCCTGCACTGGGTGCATTAAGGCTCTGTACTGTAATAGTTCCAGTTTAGTCTGCAGTGGGCAATTACTTATACCAATAGACCAATTAATAACGTAGGCCCGTCTTAACTGCGCACCGTACTACGATCTTGATAGTGTTATATTGAGTTCCCAAATTACGGGGAAATTCTGTTAGTTTTTACTGCACCTATTTCTGTTATGAAACATAATTTTGATACGTCATAGGTGTCATCGTGTAGATCTATTGGAGTTGATAATTTTAGTTATACCACTGTCGTTTTTCACACTCTTTGTACTGACAAAATTTGTTTACAGATCAGGTATCCATCGGATCCCCGTAACCATCACTAGGTCTTCAGTCTATTTAGTAGGAAGTCATTCAATAAAGTGTATTCTTATTAAAGGTTTGCACACCAGAACTTATTAATACCACCAAGTATCATTTGTAAGAGCTACGTACCCCGAACGTTGCGACTTCAACGTGCTATTCTCCAAGATAAGATGGTATCACTGATGTCCTGCAAAACTGCAAGTAAAAGAGGTGAAAGGTGGTGCGTACTTAAGCATTACAACTGAACAGTGATATCTTTAGTAAAATTTGTAGGATGGAAAAACTCTTCAAGAGTTATAGCAGATTACACACCGAGGACAGGAAAGTAAGAAAGGTCTCAGATCTTATGTAATTGTTGACCGAGGCGAAACCGAGGTCTACAAACATGTGATCGGAGGCTTTCTTATTTTGTCCGAGGTTAGTATACTATTTTTCTTCTCGACGGAAGTGGAAAGCGACAACTTCGTTTAGCGCAGCGGGACGAGAATTAACGCTTTCCGTCCGGAGGGAAGAAAAATTCCTTAATATCGAGTTTGTAGTCAGATAGTCCAGCAAAATTCACGCCGTGTTTAAATTATAGCAATTGCGGGTAAATGTGCATTCACCAAGTGTCGTAATACATTATTACACAGATACTATCAATTATTCCTCGTGAAATAATTATTCTACGTATTGACAATAATTTATGCAATCAACTAAAACTTACTAATTAGCATTTAGGTACCAGCATGCATTCAATTTCCAAAATGTCACCAACACGACAGCGACATATCCTATCGCCCCAGGAAGCACCAGACGCGTCCAAAACATTCGAAGCGTAATTTAATTGATAATTCAAATCACTCTATGCACTAAAGTTCTGTCGTCAGACTGATTTGCCTGGGGATATACAGCACGTGTCATATTGAGTGCGACAACCGTTAACGCTTGCAGCACTACCCTTCTGCCCCTATTACGCCATTCGTCCGGTCCATTAATGTGTTTAAAACAGGAAGATTCTAGGATACAATTATTTGACCAGTTTCCAGTTTACATATTACAGCAAAAACTTTAAGTTGTAAAATTTCCGATGGAGGAAAACACAGTTTTAGCTTTCTTTGGAATGGAATTACCTGCGTTGTTTTCATTTATTTACTTTTTTACATGACATATAAATCTTTTAATTGTGTTTTTGATTGTGTTTGAATTTACATGTACAAAAACAATATTTCCATAAATTATTCCTCTATTAGAACATCGTGTTGAGTTTTGGTCGAAGTAAGCGTAACATTTAGAGAACATAACATATTATATAATTATACTGTTACAAAACTTTAATCCCATACTAAATTGGCACAAGGATTTATCAGTGTTTTGTTTTCTTAACTAATTTTATCTTTCTGTCAATGACCCGATGAAATGCAAAGGGATTCATTCAAATATTTAGACAAATTTATGAAATTTTAAAGCAAGGCTTACATACCAAGCATGGAATTCTTATTTAAAATTTCGTAAAGTTAGTTTATTGCGTATTTTCAAAACATAAATATCAGGGACTAGACACAATAAAGAGTCTTGCGAAATGAGATGCGTACTCTCGCGCCCCGGCCGGCAACTGTCACATTCGGGAGACTGATGAGAATTTTATGCAATCCTGATCTTAGATAAAGCTCCGAGGAGGGTGCTGAGGCCTAGATAGCCGTTTTATTTTAATGCAAACCGACAACAAATAACGAATAAATATTCCCTTTTTTATTGTTGAATTGTGACGCCACGAATGCTTTGATTTAGGGAGAGACGAGAGGGGTTGTCCGCAACGAATTGTGGTCGAGATTACTCGGGCAAAGGATTTATATTACAATCGCTGTCAGGGGCTCGAGTGGTATCAGGTTTCATTAATATTTGGTGATGTTGATCTTCAATGGTTTGTACAATTACTTTTCGATTATTACAAAGTTATTAGGCAGCTCGGTGTGCGTTTCAAATATTTTGCCAAGCACCTTTCAAGATTTAGCATAGGAATTGAGAATAGCTAACTCTGTGAGAACTCGAAAACATTTAAAGAGATAGAAATTTACATAATGCTAAAGATATTGTCGCCACAGTCACTTTCAAGGGACATTATCGAAAAGTTACTCCAAGACAATGTTCATTTAACAATTAAAGAAGCCTATGCTTCTAGTAAATAAATTTGTGACAATATCTTTGAATCATTTCTCAAAGACAGTTTTCCTTAAGAAAGAAAAATGCTCAAGTTCATACTAACAAACAAAATAACAAGCTCAATTCCTTTACACTAAACAAATACTACTTTCACGAAAGAGAAAACTTTCGCCTCCTTTCCGATGTAGTTCCAACAAAATTTTCTACACGTGTTCCAAATAGATTCAAACTTTAAGACTGTGCTCCCCCCGATCGGTTGGCTATAAAAACAATCAGTTCCTATTCTAGCCGAACGTAGTGGGGAAATAAGAAACAGACGCCCGCTGCACTCAAAAAGGGATCTAGAAAAGTTCACTTTTTATAGGGGACCAGAAATTATGTTCGGATGATATATAGCGACACTTCTGCTCGCGGAATTTAAACGTCCCGTTTTTGGAACAGTTACTTACAGTGGGAAGGTAGGGCGTGAGTATGACCCTTAATAAATTTAGCATGGAGGAGAGGATTGGTGGAAAATTATTTCTTTCGCCTTTTGAATTTTCTTTACGCGTAGTCGTTGCGTTAACAATCAATTTGGCCCTTTTCTCTTAAACGAGTTGTTATGAAATATACTTCAGTTACTGTTACATGCTCATTCTTTTGTTCGTTATTTTATTTTTTTGGGCATTATTCGTTTTTCTTACAAACGTTTTTTATGCAGCTTTTCCTGGTATGACTTAACGACACATTTTTTGTATATTATTCATGTTTTCTTCAAAGTTACTAAATGATGAAAAATAACTAAAACTAACGAAAAATAAGTAAATTTAGTAACTTTGAGGAAACTGTCTGGAACATCTTCCAGAGTACATTTATAGTTCAATGAAATAAATAAATTTAAAAATGTATTATAGTAACACAAAAACACGTTTCGTTACATTGTTGGCTCGTTGGGCCTCAACAAGGCACTGGGTAGAACTAGTATTATAAGAGATAAGTGTACTTTTTGCAACCATTAGCAGCAAGGCTGATTCAGTGTTTATAGGGTGTAGAGCATCTCTGTGATGGGGATGGACCAGGTCTGCCTGCATAACGTCAGTCGGTTTAGGAGTTACAGACATTTAAAGGTCAGAAAAGAATTAACGATCAGCTGCAAGGCTGATCGTATGATATTATTGTAGTATGCACTGTAGCTATGTGAACCGACTGGCAGTTGATGTCAGTTTTTGTACTGTTCACATATCTACAGTGCATACTACAATAATATTGTATGATTAGCCTTTCAGCTGATCGTTAATTTTTTACTGACCTTTAAACGTCTGTAACTCCTAAACCGACTGACGTTATGCAGGCAGACCTGGTCCATCCCCATCACGAAGATGCTCTACACCCCATAAACACTGAATCAGCCTTGCTACTGATGGTTGCAAAAAGTACACTTATCTCTTATACTATAGCTAGAGATTCCAACGACCTATAGTAAACTAAACCCTAAAGAAAACAATTAAAGTAAACATAGAGTTAAAAATCAAGCGAAGATTGCGGAGTTTATAGTATACAAATTTTAATCAGACAATCAAAGACGACATCGATCGATTCGATTGTAAGACTTCGATCAGAAATAAGTTGTAGATAACAATTTACCATTGTAATATCACTTTTATCGTTGTAATCATATGAAATACCAACAATATAATGGCAAAGTTTATCTCGATAAGTTAGCCATATAATTCCATGTTGGTATGGTAGCAGATGTGGTGATAAAGGTTGGCACGACTGATTCGGACTCATTGTTATGACCCTTACCTTATTGGAAGATTGCAAGTGGAGCCTGGGAAGTTTTGTTCATATTTGCTTTTACAGGTTTGTAATGTTAGCTATTATTGTTAATTGAACATACTATTTTATAAAAAAAAAAAACGGAAGTATTTTATTTTATTCAAGTTGATAAAACAACAAATCGACGCTGCTAAAAATCCCTTTGTGTCATTTTATCAAAAATTTGTTTTGCTGATATTTAAAAAAAATTCGAACACTCCTATGTGAATATTTTATTTTTTCACTGAGTTCGGAGTTCGGACTAATTTTATATTAAACTAGTGTTTACCCGCTACTTCGTCCGCACAAATTATATACCAGATTTTAAGTCGGATCATAAGCTAATAATGAATAGCTTTAAAATACAGGCGTTGTAAAGTAGGTAGGTACATAAAATATAAAAACCCTAAAAATATGGTACTTATTTGAACACCAGATTCTACTCAGCGACTCACTCCAATTTTATGTTTTTTTTATCGATGAAGCACTCAATTCATTTTACCGACACGCGGCGCAAGCCCGCAGGCATTTCTGTTAAAGTCCACTAATGCGAACCTCCATCTGTGCATTTATCCAATGTCCCAACTCTGAACTAATAGAGAAATTCCATTTTAAATTTAGATCGGAATAGGGTAGTGCGGCGTGTTAATATCGATTTTTTTCTTCGTGTTAGATGCTTTACTTGGTTTAGTTTTATTTCAAGTCTAACAAAAACAATTACATATATTATTTCTAAGTATATCCGTTGTAGGTTGGTTGTTGATAGGTTCCGTTTTAAATTATACGAAATATAAAATGCTTAGGTACCTTTGCGTTTTGTTATTAATTTTAATTGGTTTGGTTACGTACATACATAATATTGCTGACTTCAGTTTTTTACGCATGGTCGTAACACTTGACGGTGGTTTTAAATAATTAGTTTGACATTTGTTTTATTTCAAAGATATTTATGTTATAACAATGCATAAAGGGAATAGAATCAATCTTGTGAAACTATGCTTTTTACTATTAAACAGACTCTTCTTTTAACTTTGCTAGGTAACTTTACGTTTATAGTATACTACTAGTGTTTTCCCGCGACTTCGTCCGCACAAATTATATACCAGATTTTAAGTCAGATCATAAGCTATGAAACAAAAAAAGTTTCATCAAAATCGGTTCAGTAGTTTTTGCGTGATGCGCGAACAAACAAACAAACAAACAAAGAAACACACAAACAAACAGACAAACAGACAGACAAAATTTCTAAAAAAGGTTGATTTCGATTCGAGTCAGAGATACATAAAAACCATATCGTAATCTTTTTTTTGTAAATATCTTTAATGTACAGACACACTTCAGTTACAGTTTTATAATAGTTTAGATTAGATTCAGTATTTTTACTTCGCGGTTCAAAAGATTGTCTCATCCCAACTTTTTCCTTATTTTCATTCCACCCTCCTGCATTCCCTTTCAACACCCTAACGACGTTTAACTCCAGAAACATGTCCTGTCTTCACAGAATATATGTAAATTGGTAAATGTAATAAATTGCATATATTTGTTTGGTAATGGGGTCGTAATGCATGGGGTGGGGCCAAAAGGGCCGCATAGATTGGAATGCACTAGCTCCAGTTCTTTATGGGATGGAAGATTTTTGTTTTTATGGGGCAAAATAAATAGAGGTTAATGTTTTATAGATTGTTGTTAGCTTCATCGTTAGCTACTTATAACCTTTGCTAGACTAATGAACCAGAGGCGTCCAGGGTTCTTATTGTGTATTTGCCCGATTCAATCGGTATCAAATCGGCATGTTGCTTTTTGACAGTTTTTAGCGAGTCTGCTTCTTAATACTTTGAGGCTAATTTCAAGCAATGGATGATAAATTGTTATCAACTTACCAAACCTGATCCGAACCGAACCGATCCCAACTTACTAACTGCGATCAAATATAGTTTACAAGATTTCTGTGCATAACCACAGAAACAAAATGTTATTTAATATTTCCTACACGTCACGTTATCGATCTTGTAAACTATATTTGATCGGGAACTTACACAATAGCTCTACATAGATAAAGAGTTCTAGATGAGGACCATAACTTTTTTTAAAAAACTAAATTATTAAGAAAATCAAAAAACCCGACTGCAAAAAACTAACAACTGAAAAGATAAAAACAAGGTCCTCTAATCATCTATACTTACTTTTTTTGAGGAAATTAATACAATTTGAATGTTATTATTAGGTAGGTATCGCAAACGGGGACAAAGAAAAGTTACAAAACATACCTACCTATTTGTTGGTTATTGGTTTGTCCCCGCCTGCAATACCTACCTAATAAGTAATAACATTCAAATTGTATTAATTTCCTCAAATAAAGTTAGTATAGATGATTAGAGGAGCTTGTTTTTATCTTTTCAGTTGTTAGTTTTTTGCAGTCGGGTTTTTTGATTTTCTTAATAATTTAGTTTATTTCATACTTTTTAGTCTTGTGTAAAAACGGTAGTATAAAAGTGCTATAATATATATATATTTGGAATCTACTCTTAACCAACTTTCATTTGATACCCATATTGTAATTTTTTATTAAAAAAAATGATTCTCCCTTTTTTAATTCACAGACGCCATATTGAAATAATGTACCCTATGTCACTCTCACAATTTTTACGAATCTGACAACACCTGAAACGTTAAAATCCGTCAAGGCTGTAGGGCGTGCCAAAGAAATAGACATACAAACATACATACATACATACATACATACTTACATACATACATACGCTCGAAAAACATAACCCTCCTTCTGTCGCAGTCGGGTAAAAAGACTGACTAAGACTAGGTATGGAAATTAGCTCTTTGCTTCTTAACATAATCATGATGATGGATTCCTGTTGTCCATACCACCTTATATCCAAAGGAATGAGAGACTGATACGATCAGAGGTGGGATCAGATACAGTAGCTATAACCAGCAGCCGTTTAGGCGTGGGATTTGTGTAAGACGCCTGAAAGAATAAGTCGCAACTTTCGATACCCGACTTTTCGACAGCCGGACACCACAAGCCACGGCACATAATAGTATAACAGCTGATACTATAAAAAAACTATGTAATTGCTAGATATTTCTTTATAACAATGCTACTCTTGTACAAATCCAATTATCATTCTGTCCAAACAAAGATAATTCAAAATTTAATTTAGACTACAATTTCACCAATAGGGGGAAGCAATCAAAACATTTATCTTCCAAGCTGTGATAATACACAAAATTAACAGACTTTACGAGATGCGGGTGCACTCAATCCTATCTCCAGTCGTTATCTAACATTCGTTGGGGGACAGATTTTGACAAACAGTGTAACAATAGCAAGTGACCATGGACATTTTGCGTTTATTCCGACATCAAGGCCACGAAGGTCTTGATGTCCATCTGAATTTGGATACAAAATCAACCAGTAATTAATATTTTAGTGATAAGACAGCCATTTTTACCATTACTTTCTTTTTATTCTGTTTTTGTTATTGTATGTTTTGGCATGCAAATAAAGAATATTTATGTTATTGAACTTTTTGAAATTGGCATAAGCTTATTCCCACGACAGTACAGTAGACACTAGTCAGAGATATTCTGAAACCTCAGAACATCCACTTTTCACTAGTACTAGCGAAACTCTGTCTTGTGTGACGGGGACTGAGCCCGTCGCCACTTATAATTGACAGTGGGTACAATACATGCCCAGAAATTGAAGCATGCCGGTTTCCTCACGATGTTTTCCTTGTGACAAATCGTACATAAATTCCGAAATAATCATTGGTGCAAGTCAGCCTGGACGGGGAATGAACCATCGTCTCCTACTCGGCAGGCAAGGTTACTCAAAATGTTTTGAAATTGAGCTTCAGTAAATATCAAATCAACTTGTTATACCAACTTGCTGAAACTAACACGGGTTGGTAGTTGCAGCAAAGTCCCGTAATTATTGTGATCTTACGAATTCGGTCCTATTAACTTATTAAACAAAAATCTATATAAAATATTGTTAAGTATCAAATTCTGAACAAACCCTGTAATAATTTAGTGTTAATTTCAAAACATGTGGTTAAATCGCTTTGGACTCGTGATCACGAGTCTGAAGCTTATCTAAATCCCTATGGAGTTACATAATAGAGCCACTTGACCAATCCTCTATCGTAATTATAGTTGTTATCTCAAGTCCATACATTTTGCGACATCAACTATTTACTATTCCGTATTTGGCTTTGGGGCGGTTAGCCCAGGGGCAGGTATAACATTGATTACAGCTACAATTAGATCTGGCTAATGGTACTTACATTTTGTTAATTGTGAATGGGATACACTCGTACTAGGTAATGTTTAGGATTGTCTTGTTTGATATTGTGGTAGAAAAGAAATCGAAAAAAAAGATAAAACGTTCGAGATTTTCAGAAAAAAGTTTCATAATTGGCTGACATAATAATTGTAAATTTCAGTCCAAATTACAAAAGATAGTAAATTTTGGTACAGTAGAGAAGGTATTTTTTTCCAAAAATCATATCCATAGGAAGGTTTCCTCCTTGTTTTCGTGTCGCATGACAATCTCTTAAGCGGTAGTGGAAAGATTAGTCAGCCATGGTTAAATCGAGGCTGACTACCTAGGGTATGCCATACGAACTCAGGCTTTGTAAGGAGGCTCTTTCCTTGCACCCCATGGATGTTGTAAACTTTCGTATGGAAAAATCTGTATGTGAAATATTAGTACATAATGAAAAATTTGTTTTCTGGGTGTTTAAGTTTATACGAGAAATCGCAAATTGAAACCTGAGTTATACATATTACTCTTCAAACCATCAAAAAATTGCTGATTAAAATCAAAGTTTTTATCAAAAACGCAAGCGACCGAAGTCCGCGGGCAAAAGCTAATTGTTCATGTTAAAGGTTAATAATCACCATCATCATCATCATAGTCGAAAAACGTCCACTGCTGGGCGTCGGCCTAGGAGGGCTTTGTGCAGTAGTGGACATCTTTCCTGCACTGCCCTCATCCAACCAATTAAATAATTTCGATATGAGAAATTTCTAAATAACAATTCGAACCAATTATTTTTACTCATGAGAAATCTCTTTCTCATTGTAGTCGACAATTCAAACAATTTCTTCTAAATCAAACGATTCTATGAAACCACCTGTCTCCGCGAATATTAGATCGAAGCGTAGGATGAAATATACGTAATAATGTCAAATAAAACAGGATTTTCCCCCCTCTATAAGGGTGCCAATTTAGTTTGCGACACGTCAACAATAAAAAGGGGCTAGACTTTTTTTTGTCTCTTTTTGAGATGTGTTATTGAGTTCTTGGAAAAGTTATTTGATTTTAAAGTTGATCTTTAGCAAATTAGGTAGGTACTTATATAAAATACTCCACCACCTGTACTCCAGAGGTATTAAGTAGGTACTAACTCCAGAGATACAGGTAGCATTTAGAAAACGTTTATACCAACATCATGATCATCAGCATATGAATTACCCATTGCAATAAGGCATTAGCCTACCCTCAAACAGAATGTCCGATCGTAAGTCCACCACGCGTGCCCAATGCCGATTGGTAGACTACACAACATACGCATCAGAATTTCTTCTTCAGCGTAAGCAGGCTACCAAGCCTATAACAACATGGACAACCAAACTAATACACTTGAAGGTAATCTAATGCAGAGATTAGTCTCTAGTACTTAGGTACTGACACTATACTTTCTGCATCAATCATTTTGGCTGTGGCATACTCGCGTTACTTTGCAGTTTCTTGCAAGATTTTACAGAAATTAGCAGCAATGATTCATTTTCTTTTCCAAATACCTTGATGAATAACATTTTTGAAATGAAAACTAACCTACAATAATTACGTTTTTCCGAACTGAATTAAATTACAATAATTTTATCGCCTCTATATAATTTATAGCCAAACAAATAAAAGGGGAGTGACAACCTGACATCCAAATGACTGCTTTTATAAAGCTATCAACTAAATAGCAAAGAGGAAATGTAACACGCGGAAGCTTGTGGACAGTCCATTCATGAAGCGGGCAGTAATAATAATAATCTGTCTTCCTGTCGCCGCATTTACTGTACTGATCGAGGGATCCATAAAATTTGGACGAAGCTTTCTCAGTTTAAAAAAAGAATATAATATTTTCAGAGTCCACAACAGTATGTGTTTCGTTAGGAAGGCTAAATAAATAAATGACTAGCGTAAGTTTTCAAAATAAAATTACTTTCAGTTTCTGGCATTTGATGATAACATATTGAAGGTTTTCTGCGTGAATTTCGTATATAGCAAATTCTAATGGGGCGAATCTGAACAATAGCCACCTGTCATCATTGTTCCAAGTTTTTTCTTCTAAAATATACAAAACAAAGAAGATAAACGTCATGTAACTATGCTCAGACCTATCTTAACTTACGAAACTTAGTCATCTCAACAAGAGACTCAAAAGTTCAAGCTCAAGGTTTTCTAGAGGGCAATTAAACAAAGTTTACTAGAAAGAGTACTTATACATTCCAAGAATAAAATAAAATGAGTCAAAATTTGTCACACCCAGAAAGATTGATAAAATTTGTCACTTTTCCTCTCCATTCTATAATTCGTTCATCGACACGTTCCGCTCATCCCAAAAAAATAAGGAAAGATCAGGATACTTCTGAAAACAATATATCAGTATATCAGATCGTTGGGATGATTTTTGATGACGAAAAGAATTCTTTAAACTTGCTTCATCCAAATACCATAATAGTGACCTAACTTTAAAATCATGAACAAAGTTTACTCCCAAAAGGAACTTCCTTATCTCCACTCCTATCGGAAACATTGGAAGCATTTCCCCATTGATTTTTCCGCAAATAATACACTGTCTCTCAATTTCGTTTCATTCCCATTGTTTCTTCACCCTTCGATTCGATGTCGCATGGTTTTGAGTGCATTAGATTCGCTCAAATACATACGCGGCTGTCGGTTTCCTGGACGGTGGTCGACACGTGACTCCCAAATATAAAAGACTTCACGCCTGATCGGTTAGATATAGATGTGAATGGAATTGCCCGTATTGTATAATAGAACGCTGGGGTGCGGAATATGGACTCATTCATGCACGCTGATAGACTATAAGAACAGTTTGGGCGAGTATAAATTTTAGTAAATAGCAGAATTAAATTAAAGATGATTTACTTATTTCTTCGTTAGAAGATCACGTGTTGTAGATTAACGCTCAGTTGCAGAAACGCTCATTAAAGTTAGTCCTCAAATTAAATCTCTTGCTGTCACTTTTTGTCTTGTTGACGTAGTTAAAGCTAGCAAGAGATTAAATGGAGGATCAAATCTAATGAGCGTTTCTGCAACTGAGTGTTAGACTGTTAATATTTATTGGTAAAGAAAAGCCGTAAATTTTCATTGCAAATTAATTTTCAAAAGACCGCCTAGACAATAGACTAAGATTACAAGCCTTGATTTAATTAACAGTTTTAAGCTAAAAACGAAATGCAAATTAAATTTCAAAGATACTATAGAACAATTTCATTACTTAATATGACTTAGTAAAATGTCGATAATGATTTATTCGAATTTACATATTTAAAAGTCCCCAAAAGCTCTCGTAATCAACTTTGACGTTTCATGCAAATCTGTTTCGTACCTTTTTTATCTTGAGCTCTTTCATTGTACGTAATGTGATTAGGTAAGGCTCCGAACCGAATACCCTCTTACCAGAGGGTGCTAAATAAGATGCGACGTTTTCCGCCTCGGGCACCTTTGATAGTACTTTTTAAAGCTGTGTCACGAATTCCGAACCTCTCTTTTATTGGTCGCCATTATGATAATTACATTAAGGGCCGTCCGTTGTCGATACTTCGTCTTTCGAATTTGTTCTGTTGTTACGGTAAGGCGTTTGCCTCCTGAATATTGAGCAGCTCATTTGCGAAAATCGCACCTATTGTCTACGTGACACTTTTATTTCGCAAAGTTCCATCGTCTTAAGTTTATTAAGATCGAGTGAATTTATTCTAATTTGGAAAAAGGTGGCTCATTTGTAAGGCTTGATCTATCAAAATTTAAATGAAAATGATTTCTCACTAACTAATTTAATTTCAGGTAACATAATTTGTATTAATCTCGAAGTTCTTTGATGATTTACATTTTGAGGTAAGTACCTACCTATGAGATTTATGATATTTCATATAATAAATGCATTACTTAATTAATTTTGTATTAAAATAATACATAAAATAATGTTTCAAATGAGTAATGATGTAAATAATTGTGAATAACTACTGTGAACTATTTTGTGGACATTTACCACATTTAAGCATAACAATAATTATTTTGACCCTTTTAATCGAAACTAGCTTTCAGATAATACATTTAGCTGCATTAAAAAAGATTACTTAAAGCAAATAGCCATCAATCAATCATCATCAATCATCAAAATACCTTTTTAAATAATCGTAATACGACCAGTGTCTTCATTGTGCAAGGGACTTAATTTCCTGCTGGTATCGTACAACCATTGATTTCTTCAAGAGTTGGACTAGAGAATTTAAGTTGTTAACAAACCTATAAAGCACTATTTCATCATCATCATCAGCCAACTGCAGATAATGCAGATTGTTGGCCTCTTCAATCCTCAGATCCAGTCGCTACCTGTCTTTTACCGCGGATCCTGTGGGCTAATTCTAAAAATAAAAGTAATAACGATTGACGAATCAGAGTGATACGATTGAAACAGTAGCAACAATCAAAATAATGTTCAAATTAAATTCCGTTTGCTTATTCGAAAAGGCTCAAACTTTTCCGTTTATAAAACAAACCCTTTTCATTTGTTTAAAACGCCAAAAAACCTCTGTCGTCCCGTAGAATGTTTTTATTCCTTAATTGTTTCAAGCTCCACTGTACACTTTGTTAAAACATGTCTATTTTTTTTCAATATTTTTTCTGAAAATGTTATTCGTGTAAAATGACGAATGTTTTTTTAAAGAAGTCTGAATGGTAGAATACTGTTTTGCAATAACATTTGTCTTTGGTTTACGGACGGATTGGCTTTTCTGAGATATGGCCGGCAAAATGAGGCGAAATGACCGAAGGCTTGCGTGAAATCGGGAGAGAATAATCAAAATTTTGAACAAACTCTCACGCTGCTATTCTTGACTAAATAGAGGATCAACTTTTTGTGGTATAGTCTGACAAGAACCACTGTACCGCGCCTTAGAGGTGCGCGGCAAGACGGGCGGAAAAGCCCACTCCATTCAGTATAGACTTTTATTTACTTCCCGCAGCGAACAGGTGATAAATTAATTTCAAAATCACATAATTACCTTAAAAGAGACTAGGAGGTGCATTGTGGAGAGCTATGGAAACTCAATCTTGAGGTCCGGGTTCGAATCCACATGCCATGTGCCAATGAGTTTTTCTAACTTATGTAAGTAATACCGACTGCTCTCAAACGGTGAAGGAAATCATCGTGAGGAAACCTGCATACGCTGAAGAAGAAATCCCGATGCGTATGTGAAGTCTACCAATCCGCATTGGGCACGCATGGTGAACTAACGCCAATCGTCCATGCGGGTAGGCCTGGGCCCTGCAGTGAGACGTATAATATAGGCTGTGATGATGATGATGATAACTACTTCAGATATAAAATTACTTAGTAAAAGAATTTAGGCCTCCGCTCATTGCAGCGATTTTATCGAGCGATAATATCGCTGCGATTTTGCGATAATTGTTTCCAGTACATTTTGTATGTGGACGCGCGCGATCCCACACACTGCCGCGATATTATCGCAACTCTTTCGACTACATTCAGTGGTGGGGCGCATGCGTGACGCAAATCGCGGAATCGCTGCAGTGTGTAAGGTGTCGCGATATCGCTTTGAGCGATATCGCGACACTTTAGTCCTGAATATAACACATAATATGAATAGAACATACGATAAGGTTATCCTTATCGTATGTTCTATTACCAGTATAAAGTCCAAAACACCACAGGACTTGTACTGGTTCTTTGAACGGTAATAGTTTCTCTCCTTGATCGCAAACTTACCACACATCCACACCCTTCGAAGGCTGTAGACATTCCCTAAGTAGGGATTTCCCAAAATGCAATCCAAAGGGGGAGAAAGGGCTTACTTCGTTTCAAGTTCTGAGGATACAACGTTGTTTCCGAAAGTACTCCTTAAATATGTGTTTTTACCCGTCAAGCCCTTATATACCTACCAGACACAATGCGTAAACAATTTACTGTTGTCGATAAAAAATATAAAAAACTAGTGTTTTCCCGCGACTTCGTCCGCACAAATTATATACCAGATTTTAAGTCAGATCATAAGCTATCAAACAAAAAAAGTTTCATCAAAATCGGTTCAGTAGTTTTTGCGTGATGTGCGAACAAACAAACAAACTAACAATTTTGTCAATAGATGGCGCTGCACGTCATTTAAATCGCGCTATCGATTGTTATTAGATTTTATATGAAGTAAACCGCTACTTTTTTGTTCCTCATGATTTTACGGTTTTATAATAGTTAAGATAAGATAAGATTACCTTGGGCATTGTTACATAGATTATCTAGTTTCAATTGAAGAACCTAGTTTAGACTTTTGCTCAGCGTTGCCAACTTAGCCCTTTCGGGGCTAGATCTAGCCCTTTTTATGCTTCTTCAGCCCTTAAAATAATTATTTAGCCCCTAGCCCTATTTCTAGCCCCAAAATCGTGTAAGGAAACTACATTGGCACACAATTTATATTGAGCAAAGCTGCCTCCTGATGAAACAGATTAGGCTCAACTTCAACGATAAGCAACTACGTCAGCACAAAGTGGGAGTGAAATCTTGTGTTCAGCACGATTTCGGCATACATTGCCTGATTTGTTCTCTCTATTTCAAAGTGTAGCGTTCAAAGCAAGCAATGTATACCGAAATCGGCCCTAAATGTCTGGGCTGCGTTCAGAACCTTTGGGTGCGATTGTTCTTCTCGCTCGCTCTTATGGGTAATACGCTTTTCACCGAGCCTCGGAACGGCGTTAGGGTGAAAAGTTGCACTCGGAGTGCACTCTGGGCGCACTCTGGGCGTAGGTTCTGAACTGAACGCACCCCTGGTAATGTAATTGCTGCTTTAGACATTTAAGTGTTTGTTTTAATTAAGTTTGTTAAATTTTTTATTGTGCGTTTGAGTAAATCTATTTAATAAGTAAACAACAGTTAACAAGACTCACTTTTTTATAAATTTTTATAAATAAAGCAATCTAGCCCTTTTTTTAATTTATTGGGCAAATCTAGCCCTTTTTAAAGCTCTATTTAGCCCGAAAACCTGATACTGAGTTGGCAACACTGCTTTTGCTAAGTCACTTGTATCTCTCTGTATCTGTATGTGAATTCACACACTCCCGCTGCTGTCCCAGTATTTGAGGTGAGCTCAATGATCGTTTTCACTATGCAAATATTAGTAATCATCAATTTGTCGATATCATCATAATCAATATTTGCTTCATAAGAGATTCGAAGCTTGTACACGAACGTCACAAAAAGTGACAACCATAAATACGATGTACCTAATGGAAACTTCAAATGCTTGTAGCGTTAAAAGTAATAAAGGTAAGTATCTAAGAAACGTTCTTTTTGCCACGTGGAAGATAAACGATAAAAGCATGATATATTCAATCGTCTCGTTTTACGAATCGTTAACCCAGTGTTTGTAGAAACATGCGCAAGCACGGGCCATCGTCTGGGAAATTGGACAAAAACGTTGAAAGGGCGCCTCAATCCCTTTTAAAACGCTATTTTCTTTTTATATCCAATGAACCGTGAAAATGTGGGCGAGTATAGGCCCGGATTGAGTTAGCGCTATATTGAAAGAGAACGTTAATACATTTTCGTATAAAAACAAAAACGCCAAAAAGGAATACCATTTATAATCAGATTTTTGGCTGGTAAAGATTATTTTCTTTATAGTCTTATTGCGTTAAAAGGTTGGGGATGAACATCACGTCCATGCCTTTTGAAGCATAGCTAAATGTTTCTACGATTATACACACATTAAATTTAAAAAGAAAAGCAAAGATCGCATAAAAATTCACTGTACATTTGAATTAAATAGTTAAACAAGAAACTGAATTATGGATGACTACATTTAAAAAATTAATTCAAAAACCTTATTCTGTTTAATTATCTCAAGTTGTCAATGCAGTGGACTCTAGAATAAAAGTAAATTAGTCTACAGAAGTCAAAGATATAAATTACTCATTCAAAAAGAGTTAAGTCTGGCCACAAAGTTACAGTACCACTAATCACGACGAATGGCTTCGCAGAAAAACTGGCAGTATGCTGTTTACACCGAAGAACCGACAACTGAAGATGGGGAGTCCGAGGTCTAGAATAGAAACCACAAAAGGCAGGCGTTGTGAGGAATGCACTCCAGCTCGATGGACTGACTACCTGAGAAACGTAGCTTGGAGGGAATAAATAAGGAAGAGGATTGAGTTCTGTGGCATGTCATGGGAGAGGTCTATGTCACAGAATATATTTATCATCAGAAAAACAGCTTGATACTCGTACAGTCAAGAGCACATCAACCTTGACAATCAAAGTGCGATATTACGCCATAAGAACAGTACGAAGTCCAAGGTGTCTAGTTTGACGTGCTCTTGACTGTACAAGATCGTGGCTCCCGTTAGACCCCTACGAGAACGAGCGGCAATTTGGTAGAAACATCGCTGCGGATGCAGGGGAATAATCACAGAACATTATAAGAGGGGTTAGAAGTGCAAAGTAGGCGGGGAATGCGTGCCACAGGTTATGCAATGATTTGCATAACACCATAAGGTGCGCGGGAGCATGAGTAGTTGTAGCAGCGTGAGTGGGAAGACAGTAATGGCTGCCGCAAGCTAGTGTGAAGCTGTTTCTCTGGTAGGATATCTATTCGGTGCCTATGTCCAGTAGTGGATGATGATGATATTGAGAAATGCAAAATTTTACCAAAACTAGTCATATCTAGAAAGATTTCTGCAATGATAGAATCTCATCACTCTACCACTAGACACAATTTAGTTGGATTGCTTCAAGATGCAAATATTTACGAGCACTACCATCTGTCTAACACATTACTCTGAGTTCAAGAACTTGTGAATTCAAATTAAACTGATTCCTTTGATTAAATGTAATTCGACGACCCGGTTGATGTAATGGTTACCACGCAGGACTAGAGGTCCTAGATTCTAATCCCGGTTCGGTCAAGGAGAAAAAAACAATGATGGATGTTATGTTTGTATGGTTTCAATAAAAATATTGTTTCCGTTTGGGATCATTTGTGCTTGTGAGCGTTATTAATTAATTATAACATTTCATGTCTCGTGTGATTCATGGCTAAGATTGCCTCATTTATTTCCGTGGGTTATTTTCCAATGTGACTGGGAACCAAATGGTTTTGTTTCCAGAGTTTATGGGCAAAACGTGAAATTCTATGGTATTTATTGTATTGCCACCACTGACATACTCTAGCGATAGACAAGCACGTTCAATCAAACAACATGTCAAACAAAACAACACAAAATGACACAAATTGCGGTCTGTCATTGCCATAGTAACGAAGTGAACTTGGAAACATCAATGCAGTGGGGTACTGTATTCAAGTGGAACATGTTGTTTCTATGAAAGGGCTTGTCTATCGCTAGAGTATATGCCAGTGATTGCCGCAGTCCGTACATAGTAATGTCACCTGTTGTGTTACTAGCTACCATCACAGGTTTGGTATATGGTTTCTATATACCATGAAAAAATTTAACACACTCAAGCTTCTTGCTTTCTACCTATCACCACACCATCTTTACAACATGAAACAGAATTAAAAACGTAGATTGATTTTTGAAAAACTCCTGACCGGCGTGGTCAAAAGTCAAAAGGGTTTATGATCGTAACTATAATGATATGAATGTATGTACCTTAGAAAAAGTATATGTCTAGAATGAGCCTCACACTTGTTCCGTATAAAACAAAAGGGGCTAACTTTCTTAGGTTGGTGTGCGTGAGGCGCCATACTAATTATGTTTGTGTGCGTGTATATGTATAGGGTTTTGGAACCAGTACTGGTTCCTATTTTTTTCGACGCTTTCGTAGCTTTGACTGTCTATCTTGATAATCTAAGGTATGTACTTAGGTACAGTTTTTTTTTTAAATATAAATATTACATTAAGTAAATCTAAATTGTTAATTATAAAGTAGTGTATTAAGAACAAACGGCCCAAGCGGCATGTCCCCCGTCAAATTAGTAAAAATTGTAACAACCTTTTTGTATCCCTTGGGTAAAAAAAGTCGCCTCAAATACTGAGATATTCAGAATTTCATAATTCTGAACCAAACAATTTCTACGACATTTTTGAGAACTGTTTTATTAAAAAAAAGTTTTACATTTGCTTGGTCCAACTTAATATTATGCTAACACTTGGGGATACTTAGGGATACTACTAAAGGGATGATCAGATCGCCAAACTAAACAACATTCTCTATGGCACCAACAACGAAATCGCGAAAAAAATCAACTGCTCCATACAAAACTGCAAACCTACTCAAGCCAAAAGTTGGGACAGCAGATTTTTTTTCGCGATTTCGATGTTGGTCCCATAGAGAAAATTGTTCAGTTTGACGGTCTGATTATCCCCTTAAAAAGTGTCAGTATAATAAGAAGGACTCTGTATACATGTATAACGACTGTTATCCCTTTTGGAGTGGTCAGAATTATTTCTACAACTGGGTGAGAACTATCTTTTAAACCGTGCATTTGTAGCAAGGCTCATCAAGAAATAGGTAATATTAAATAATTTATGAAAGTGAGTTTAATATTCTGACGACTTAACTTGGTGCATCCATCAACTGGTATCGCGTTATGGAGAAAGGCTTACTCCCCAGCATCTTCTTTCTCGTTTGAAGGTGAACACACTTTGTCTTTCCAATACTTGGCTTCCTCGAGGAGATATTACTCCCTTACTTCCGATACTCTATTTCTCAGCCATGTTCGTAAGAACCTTTTGAAAATGTTGTTGAAAAACTTTTGTGAAAATGTTGTTGAAAAACTTGTTTAGTAACAATATTGTCTATTGTTGTGTTGTGTACTTTACTGTACACATGGAAATACAGATAAATACAGCATAATATACAAGTTCAAAGGGCGAGCTTACCTCTTAAGAGATTTGATGATAATAGAGAAAGTGTAAGTTAGGCAGGCAAACAATTCAAACACAGTTTATGTGTATGTGCTTGTGTTGTTAATTATTTGTTGGATTTGATTATTTGTATATAATATATAATTTTCCACAAAAAGATAAATTAAATTGAAACATAATTTTATCATTTCAGAATACGGAGCCATTGTCCATTTCGCTGGCAGAGCTTGGTAAACCAACAAAAATTATCCAGCAGAAGCGGCGTTCAATTTAAGAGGCGACGTGAACTTATTATTCCTTATTCCTTCCTATTTTCCTCAACAAGAGAAACTAATCTAAAGAAAATTTTCGAGTCCCTGAGAAGAAAATAAGCTTATAAGGAAGTGCAGTTTGCTCGCACGAATACCGCCTAGGAATGCCGGCTGGCAACAAACTTTAAATTAAAGTTTTTCAAGGAAAATAAGAATTTCTACATTTCCATTCAGCCCCTCCAGGGGTAAATAATTAAGTTTCAAATACAAAAAGTTAGCTGTGTCTGCCTTATTTTATAATTAAAGTATGAATAAAGTTAGTAGGGCTTGAAACGTTTCTGGTTATAAGAGTTGGTTAGGAAAGAAATTAGTTTATAATAGATACTTCTAGAGATAGAATGGTACATACAACCGCGAAGTTAATATGACAGGATTTTAGTACCATAGTCAGAAACGAGATAAAAGATTAAATGCAAATCAAAATAGCAATATTAATTAATGTTATAGAATTACAAGGTCAAACGACATAAAATGTTTCAAAAAAGAGACTAAATAAAACGTTGAACTCAAAAATTGGCCTAGATTATTTACTTTTTTTGTTCAACAATAGAGGAAAATTAAGGAATGGTGTGAAGAAACAAAATGACCGATGATAATTTTAAACTAGATTAGGAATTTTTTTTGTCAAATTCTGCACGCTTTATACAACTTTTAACTAAGTGTTGAACAACATTGTTGTTTTTAAATTTAATTAAGTAAAGATCCTTATGTTTTCTCCCACATTTACTTGGAGAAACTCATATCGTCTTTTCGAGGGAACTTTCTTGTCTAATGAACTGCAAGCAGGTAAGGTAACAAGCGTATAAACTTTTGCAGCCAATTTATAGTACTCCTACACTTTGTAGCATCTTGTAGGTATATGAGTTAAAAATTAGTTCGTTCGACGTAATTTATTAAATATTCATTTGTATATTTAGATGTTAGAATATTTAATACCTAATACACGTTCTTTAAGGTTTTAGGAGCTTTAGCTAGTCGTAGTTACCTTATTCTTTCAAAAACAAAGACATTTTTAATTTTCTTCAGTATTCTCATTTTGCTTGTTCTGTTATCTTATACTAATATGAATACTTTAATTTGTATCATTTATGAGAATATTATCTGAGGAATTTCATATAAATGTTATCATCTCCATTGTCATTAGCAAAATAAGCGTGAGAGGGTCATACTTTACAGTCAAGCATCTACCAATATGTATACCTACTTGTTTACTCCAAATGCGAGCTCAGTGTATGTTAGTACTTTTGTGTATTCCTATATAAATAATCGTCAACTTGTATTCAAAGTAAACTAATGGTTATACCGCTATCACTAGGGTTTTAGAATTCCCGGGAATTCCGGGGATCCCGGGAATCTTCAACAGATTGAAAAAAAGCACTACAGCAACTGGTCGTGGGTGTGGCACTAAACGGCCAATTCGGTTCAGTCTGTTGAAGATTCCCGGGAATTCCCGGGAATTATAAAACCCTAGCTATCACATACACTACCCTGGACCAACTGCTTGACGTACCTCCCGAAGGAGGAACAAAGTACTTACAAGGAAAATAATGTCGATTTAGACAAACATTTTGTCAAGTTTCATCATCACTGATCATTGTAATATTCATATACGGAGTGTAACAAAACACGCAACTTTCACTATGGCGTTCGAAATCGTGAAAAGATAATCTGCTGTTTCAAACAAAACTGCGGTAATGACTCGACTCATGTCCCATACAGCAGTTTTTTTCGTGATTTCATTTTGGCTTCTAGTGAAAGTTGTTCAGTTTGATGGTCTGAAGCATTTCCTTAAGTATTACTAGTAGTAGGGTGTTTTGTTACTCCGTGTATAAAAGCAATAACAATTTATTAGTAGGATCTTTTAATTTATTAAAACCATATACAGGGCAAATATAAAATAGAAAAACAGAAGTACTTTTGTAAAACTAATATAGCAAATACAGATATTGCATTTCTGCTCATGCACTGATGAATACTGCCCCGCAATTTATCTCCCTATTTCATACATTAGCTTTAATGGATTGGCTATGTTGGTACAAGTTTGGTAACATTTTAGTTCAAACATAATTTTCGATTGATTGTTTACTTTGTTTATCTAAGTTATGATGATATTTTCGTTCTTTTATGTAAGTAAATATATGTCAATATAATATTGTTATTTATGTTTATTTGATAAAGCTGATGAATTAAATATAGTAACAAAAATGAAACAAACGAACCCTCGTATATTTTACTTTACTACATGCGCATTTATTTATCTTATTTTATTCATTTTAGGAAAACTTACGGATATGCCTACAATTGGTAAATTTAATTAACCTACAACGACTGTGACTTAATTTAAATAATTATGTTATTAAACAATGAACAGATCGAAGACGCAAATAATGACGAACAGCAACCAAACGTAAAATCGAAGAAGATGGGCAGGTAATACACTATGTTGATGAGTACATCTACTTGGGCCAGATAGTTTCCTTTGAAAACAGGCAAGACAAAGAAGTCGCACGCCGTGTCGACAACGCCTGGAAGAGCTACTGGTCCATGAAGGAGTTAATGAAGGGTTAACTCCCGCTATCCCTCAAACGGAGACTCATCGACATGTATATCTTGCCTATCCTAACCTCCGGTGCCCTGATCTGGTCTCTCACTGAGTCTCAAAAGTCCAAACTCAAGGTTTGCCAGAGGGCAATAATGGAGCGTAGTATACTGTGAGTTAAAAGAACGGATCGTGTCAGAAACACTACACTGCGCTCCAAAATACGAATAGCCGATGTGGGGGAAAAAACCGCCAGATTAAAGTGGGATTGAGCCGGCCATGTCTTTCGGATGCATCAGGAAAGGTGGGCAAGAATTGTAACGCCCTGGATCCCAAAAAACGGTCATCGGCGTCCAGGTCGTCCTAGGAATAGATGGCGGGACGATCTAGATGCTTTCGATGACGCGTGGCCAGAGCATGCCCAGGACAGAGATGGTTGGCGGATTAAAGGGGAGGCCTTTGCCCAGCTGTGGGATGAAATAGGATAGTAAAAAAAAAAAATTATTTTCAGTAGGTACCCAGTTCATATTTTAATCAAAACAAATTATTTTTGTCCGAAGTAAACTTTAAGAAGGAAAACAATAATAGGGTAAATTGAACCCCCTAGAGCTTATCATAAGTTTTCACAAAGAGAGCTTGCTTGTTAAAAATAAAAAGTTCATTTCATTCGCCTTCAGTTTACATTACTCAAAAAGAACAGGAACATTAACAGATGACTTTAATTTACGTTTTAAAAAATGTTTCCAAAAGTACAATTTAGGAAACTGGTCTCCTTATTCGTACCATAGGTTTCCTAAATTGTACATAATGTTCTAAATTTATCTAATCATATCATAAGAACACAAAAAATAGATGCGATTTCAAAACTTTTAAAAGGTTCTTCTGCTTCAACTGTTATCATAATTATAACTAATTAAAATACTGAAATATGTTATTTTTGCGACATCATAAGCCAATATTAAAAATATTAAAATGTACTATACATGGTTATGCTAAACATAATTATATTTTTCCATGTTTAGCAGATTAAAAGCTTGAAAAGTCGAAATGTTACTTTTTTTTCTATTGTTTGTTTTTAAATCTCAGCAAAGAGTTTTTATAAAAATAAAAATTATTGGTTTTAGTTAAAATATGATAAATAAACGCTTCATTTCATCCAACAATAAATTTTAGTTACAAATTAACATTACTTTGTGTCATAAATACCCCTTTACTAATTTTTTTTTAATACTATGATTAAACTGCTGATAATAACACTTTTTAACCGACTTCAACAAAAGGAGGAGGTTCTCAATTCGACCCGTATGTTTTTTTTTTGTGTTTGTTACGCGATTACACCTCCAATTGAGAATTGATTATGATGATTCTTATTTTGTTTGGTAGGTCATAATCAGTGATCGGAATCTCGGGGCATTTTTTGAGCATACAAGTTTGGATACGCCTTGATTTCCCGGAAATATCCGGATTTAATAAATATGGATAAAAATTTCACGGGATTTATTGGGATTACCTATTTAGATGTCAAGAGACGTTTTTTTAAATCAAGAGTATTAGCAGCGCATACTAGAGGCCGCGACTTTGAAACACGCCGCCTGGTACCTTTGACATGTACCGCACTTAGGTAAATATGTTGACCGTTATTAAACAATGATATTAAGTAACTAGATTAGTAGTTAGGGCACCAAAGCGTTGCCACTTCGAAGATGTCTGCAGGCTTCTTTGACTTCAGTTCAGGCGTTTATCTATGGTGAGCGGACATATCCGTGACGTTTAAATTAAGCTACCAAAATGGGGAAATGCGCCGTAAAAGTTTGTAAATCAAAATCGTATTTACTTGCAGCACTGATGGCAAAAACAATGCGTGAAAAATTTATTTAGTTTTTTAATTTTATTTTGACAAAATATAGTAAACTTACTTGTGAAAAGTAACACCACTTAATTTATTATTCTTTTCCGACTGTGATTTACAAATTTTTACGGCGCATTTCCCCATTTTGGTAGCTTAATTTATACGTCACGGATATGTCCGCTCACTATAGATAAACGCCTGAAATGAAGTCAAAGAAGCCTGCAGACATCTTCGAAGTGGCAACGCTTTGGTGCCCTAACTACTAATCTAGTTACTTAATATCATTGTTTAATAACGGTCAACATATTTACCTAAGCGCGGTACATGTCAAAAGTACCAGGCGGCGTGTTTCAAAGGCGCGGCCTCTAGTATGCGCTGCTAATACTCTTGATTTAAAAAAAACGTCTCTTAACATCTAAATAGGTAATCCCAGTAAATCCCGTGAAATTTTATCCAAATTTATTAAATCCGGATATTTCCGGGAAATTCAGGCGTATCCATACTTGTATGCTCAAAAAATGCCCCGACATTCCGATCACTGGTCATAATTCCGAGGTGGTCCCACGAAATTGATTCAGCGCTTGTTGAAAAAATCTGCAAAATAACAAATATGTACACAGATCACGGACTTGAAAAAAATACGGACGTAATGTTACACTAGAAAGATGTGAAGTGTAAACGCGTAATGAGATAGCGATAGTCATAAAATCCTATACAATTTGTATGAAGCTAGATGTCTGCCTCAGGAGTCAGACAGCCATCGTCAAGTGGTTACGTCGATAAGGACAGCAATAAGTAGCGATCTCCTTTTTTAACTAGAGCTAATTTGCTATTTGCATCTCTTACTGAGTGAGTATGACACTACACGTGCTTCTTTCTAGTACTTACCTTCTCTTTCTACGACGCAAACACAATATAATACATGGGTGCTTCACTTATATAATAAAAGGATATTACGTCCGTCGTTTTTTCAGGTCCGTGACACAGATGACATTTTTGTTTGTCGATTCTCTTCAGTAGTGCGATTTTTAAACATCACACGTTCAAGTCAGCGGTAGAAAATGTCAAAATTACTATGGAGATTATGCATATTTCGTCTTTCTACTGCTAATTCGAACGTGTGATGTTCAAAAATCGCACTCCAGCAATGTTTTGATGGGGACTGTCAAACTATGTTTTTTTTTACTGTCATAACCAAGAATCTTTATATGCCTATATATTTAAAACTTCTTGGTCATACTGTTGTGTTTAAACGTATAATAACTTTATGGTTTAAACTGGGTGCGTCCCGTTTCGTATAATATCATTTGGTATAATAAAATTTTTATAACGTTCAAATGATATAATGCTCGTAAGAAATACTAACTACGAGCATAATATTGAAAAACCATAACATACATTTAATCGAATACTTATATCCTATAATTTTAATATATCTAATGTTGATTATTACTAACAATTACTTAATTTAAAATTTGTTTGATATATCAATCATTTGATGTTATTTTATGAGACGACGATCCCTTGAAGTATTGCTCCAAAGACATACAATTAAATATTTTTTTATAACTAGTAAATTGCCTTCTAAACTAAAGGTTAGGTTAATTTAGGTAGTGTGACCACGTATAGAGCAAGTGGAGTCAAGCGAAACGTGTATCACATGCATGCTGCATTTGTGCGTGCATGCATGCTTGTTTGCTGGCATGCTTGCGTGCATGCTTGCTTGCATGACGTGTGCTTGCTTGCATGCTTGCTTGCATGTGTGCTTGCTTGCATGTTTGCTTGAATGCATGTTGGGGGGTGCAGGGGGGCTGCGCCCCCCGCGAGGGGGGTGCGGGGGGCGGATGCCCCCTGCCTGAGAAAAACAAACAGGTGTTTTAAAAATTCTAGGTTAGGTTAGGTTAGAACATGTTGCACACTTAGCGGAGCGAGCGAAGCGAGCGGAGCATCAACATGCTTGCCTGCATGCTGCATGCTTGCTTGCTTGCTGCATGTTTGTTTGCTCCCTGCATGATTGTTTGCTCGCTACATGCTTGCTTGCTTGTTGCTTGGGGGGCAGAAAGATAGGTAGCTTCAAAACTATAGGTTAGGTTAGGTTCGGTATGTAGTGTAACCACTTAGAGAGCGGTCATATTTTAGACATCGACATGCGGTTTTTAAATATTATATTATGAGCATTGATTATTAGAAAACTAGATGACATCAATGCTATATTTATTAAATGTTATGCTTTATAGATTTTATAACATTTGATGGTTATACTTAAGGTTCATTATATCCGATGCGTTTTATACTTTATCAAATTATAGGTCTTAAATTTATATCTAACGTTTATTATAGCAAGTGTCCTGTATTTCAAACAAAATTATATCAAAAGAAGTTATATTTCCTAAACTATATATTCTTTGTATTTATATCGAATATTACTTACCCGTTTAAACTTCATGGATATAGGTACCGAAACACATAGATTTAATTGATCATGGCGGTCGGAAATGTTCGTCGTTTTAAGGGTTCCATAGTCAAACAAGGAACCCTTATACTTTCGTCCATTCTGTCTGTCTGTCTGTATGCCCCGCCTCAATAACTCGCTCATTTTTTCATCTATTGAATCGAAATATGGCATAAAGACAGATAACAGTAACCCAAAAACAGAAATGTTGTACGAAACATGGGTTGGATTTTTTTAAATCGAGTGAGGTGTAGAGAATATCCTTTGCATTGAAGTACTTATAACTGCTTAGTCGAACTAATGTATTTCACCTAGATTTCAACACTGAAAAGTTTGAAATAAAAAAATTTTAACAAAAAATTAAAACCGACTTCAAAACTAAAAAGATTAAAATAATAATATTGCAGTCGTTGACTTTTGCATTCAAATCTATAAGAACATTAATTTGTTTTATTGGAGTCGGTGTCAAGCCAAGCCAAGCCAAAAAATTACTGCAAGCCCAGTTGCGAACCGTACCGTCTTGACACCGAGTCCGATAAGACAAATTAATGTTCTTATAGATTCGAATGCAAAAGTCAACGACTGCAATATTATTATTTTAATCTTTTTAGTTTTGAAGTCGGTTTTAATTTTTTGTTAAAATTTTTATTCTTGTACTTAACTAAATACATCAAATATTTCTAGTGAAATTCGTAGAATTTTGAGCTTAGAAACACCCATGAGCAAAGATATTGATGAAAAACACGTTTTTTGCGATCTTGCTTTCAATTGGAGCGGGATGGCTAATTGCAAACTTATGCTTGCAAGAAAGAGACGCTTGCACTTGGATAAGAGGGCCTTAATGTTATTACAAACGCATAAAAACCTATGATGGTTCCGGAGATTTTAAGATGGTACAATTTAAGAGCCGGTCCAAACTACGCATCTCCACCCTACGATGATAATTTTATTTATTTTATTTTATTTTATTTATTTGGCGCAGTAACAAAGTACAAACTGATACATAGATTTTAAACATAATACAAATTAAATTACATCTAATTTGCACCTCAATAATGACTGCGCACAGCATTCTTAATGGATTTCAAAAAGGTGATTTACAATTAGAAACTACACATTGTCTTCATATCCCTTCTGAAGTTTTCCATAGGCTGCGTAGAATAGATCCCAGAAAGCGCTTCTTTCTTTAAATGGTCTTCTTTTCACTTTTAGCTCTGAGTCTATGTTTAAGTAGGGCATTTCTTCTTCAGTGACTGGAATCCATATTAGCTCCGATGGCGTATTTAACATTGGTTTGCTGAAAAAATAATTTAATGTATAAATTAATATAATTCCTGACAGTAATAATTTTATTAGTAAATAACATAACATAAATATTCTTCATTTACACACCAAAACATAAAGCAAAAAAAAAATAACAGAATAAAAAGAACGTAAGTGTACAAATGGCGGTCAAATGGTTATCACTCCTAGATAACCATGCGTAATTCTGCGTCACATTCATGTTATTTATGCGGTAAGTTTTTTGTTATAATATAATTGATTTTCATATCGTACTTATATTATTATTATCTTAACTATTATAAAACCGTAAAATCATGAGGAATAAAAAAGTAGCGTTTCTCTTCATGTACATTCTAATAACATTCGATAGCGCGATTTAAAAACGTGCAGCGCCATCTATTGACAAAATTGTTAGTTTGTTTGTTTCTTCGCGCATCACGCAAAAACTACTGAACCGATTTTGATGAAACTTTTTTTGTTTGATAGCATAATATGATCTGACTTAAAATCTGGTACATAATTTGTGCGGACGAAGTCGCGGGAAAACACTAGTTGATTATAAACATGTTACAGCCATGTTGTGCTATTTCGAATCAAATTAAAGATTGAAAAATTTGTCTCGGGCGGGACTTGAACCCACGCTCTTCCAAACCGGGGAAACGTGCTAACCAATTACACCACCGAGCCCACTACTCAGAGAACGAAATTTTCAATCTGTTACGTCTTAAGGGGACGTGCGCACCATCTACTGGAAGTATTACAACTAACCAACTTGCAAGTCAAGCATTATAACTTGAATTCATACAATATAGATGGCACACCCTGTTCCAATATTATTTATTATAAACATGTTACAGCTATGCTGTGCTATTTCGAATCAAATTAAAGATTGAAAAATTTGTCTCGGGCGGGACTTGAACCCACGCTCTTCCAAACCGGGGAAACGTGCTAACCAATCTTTAATCTTTAATTTGATTCGATATACTTAGTAGATGAATAGAAGGTAAACCTAGATAAAGTATTAGCAACAATGAGAGTACATACCCATATTTAACAAAATTTGTCCATAATGTAGTAATTCTATCAATCATTAAAGCATCTTCGGTGGTTACTGGTTCTTGGTTTAAAAATGAAGCATCAAATAAATATCCAAGTTCATCAGCATGATTGGCCCCTCCAAATGTTATATTATTAATTCTTTTAAGAAAGTTTCTTTGACCAAGGTAGGAAAAGACATATCGATATACTTCAGAACCGTTTTTTACATATTTATTAACACTTCTTTGCGTTGGGTGATGAAATAAAAAGTCTGAATGAAAGTCTATAATATTTTCAATAACGTCATTACTTATATTTTCATCACCAATGTAAAAGTTACGAACAATGTTTGCAATCATAGTTAGTTCTTTACCAAAATTAAAAGAAGATTCAAGTACATATTGAAATAAATTTCCAAACACAGATAAATTTGTATGTGCATAAACGTATAACAATTCGTCTTCATTCGTTCCTACTATAATACTGATGTTTGTATTTGGCGTTTTTGCATTCATAGGATTTATCGTTATAAATCTTTCTACATTTAAATCTTTTTCTACACACGGCATGAAATTCAGTGAAATATCTTCAGCTGCTTTTATTACAACACTGGAGTTTTGTTTTTCCAAATAACTCAGCGCATCTTTGACTAATTTAGTTTCAAACCCAAGATGAGCGGCTAGTTTCAAAGGAGCTTGTACGTCTGGTTCATAATTGATCCATGGTGATAATCCTGTGCCACTTTCCATTATAGCCCGATTGAATAGATTTTCTTTATTAAAAAGGAGATGTAAGTCGACGGACATGCTGCCAGAACTCCCCCCCGCAATGGTTATTTTATGTACGTCTCCTCCAAATACTTCAATGTTTTTTTTAATCCATCTCAAGGCTAGTAACTGATCTTTGAGACCTTGATTTCCCGGTACTTTAGGGTCATCAAGACACATAAAACCATACGGACCCAATCTGTAATTCAGACTGACTAAAATGATATTGTGCCTGACTAAATATTTAGGACCGTACCAATCCAGCCCACCTGAACCAGATTTGAAGCCTCCTCCATGAATCCAGACCATTACTGGTAGGGTTTGATTAACAGCAGCAGGAACATAAATGTTTAATCGAAGGCAGTCAATAACTCCATCATAACCTATTTGAGGGCATACTGTGTCGCCGGTATCAAATACATCTTTAAAATCTGGATATGGAATCGATGGCTGAAATAAGACAATAATTATGAACACTTTCGATGGGTTATATTTACAACCATTTTTATTAAGGGGGTCTCTAAGCTTCCACCTTTTTAAGACACCTTACCGGAATACAAAGTAAGCCTGCTTTGACACCGACTCCAAAAAAAATCCTAAGTTTTTATAAAATACCTAATTAAAGGAGAAAGACATTCGTTGCATTATAGTTTTTTCTCCCCTCCGGACGGAAAGCGTCGATTCTCGTCCCGCTGCGCTAAACGAAGTTGTCGCTTTCCACCTCCGTCGTGGAGAAAAATAGTATACTAACCTCGGACAGTAAATAAGAAAGCCTCACATGAGATCTGAGAACTTTCTTACTTTCCTGTCCTCGGTGTGTAATCTACTATAAAATGTTTAGTTTTGAATTAGGTATTTTTAATCTCACTATCTATTATATTCTATTATGTCTCTATTATATCTATACTAATATTATAAAGAGGAAAGATTTGATTATTTTGTTTGTTTGTTTGTAATGTATAGGCTCCGACCGACGGACCGACGGACCGATCTGAATAATTCTTTCACCATCATTAGAATGCTACATTATCAGTGATTAACATAGGCTATAAAAAACGGTTTAGTGTGTTTTGGTAAGATTCTAAGGCGGTACGAAGTTCGCCGCGGTGTTCTATTATAAATGCGAAAGTTTGTGACGATGTTTGTATGTTTGTGACTCGATCACGCATAAACGGCTGAACGGATTTGAATGAAATTTTGTACACAGATAGAATATGTTCTGGATTAACACATAGGATACTTTTTTAAGGTCCACGCAGACGACGGGGTCGCGAGGGACAGCTATATTATACAAGGTGTTACAAAAATACAAATAAACCTTTAAGGGGGTGGTGTAGACCATCATACTGAACAACTTTCACTATGGGACCAATATCGAAATCGCGAAAAAAAAAATGGATGTTCCATACTCTACAAATCGACTAGAGCTAAAATATGTATGGGATATCAAATATATTTTTTTTCGCGATTTCGATTTTGGTCCCATAGAGAAAGTTGTTCAGTTTGACGGTCTTAACAACCCCCTTAAGAGTTTCAAATATTAATTTTTACTTATGAAACACCCTGTATAATATTTTTGTTTTTACGTGGATGTTCAGAATGTTCAGAATATCTCTGACTTCATCCTTAGAGCATACTCGTATTCATATGTTAATGCTACAATTATGTTTATTTATTATCAATAGGTATACTTAAACACAATAGTAGAACAATTTATTTATTATATTCAAACTTCGATCAAAATAAAACGAATGGATAGGCCTTAGGCGAACATTTCAAACCAGAAAAATGAGGCAAAACAAATGAAAGGTTTACTTCAAATTTGTATGCAAGTGCCCTAGATTTGACAGATAATGGCGCTAGTTTGTATGGACCAAGTGCACCAGTAGTTTGCTTCAACTTACCGCGCTTTAGGCCTATCCATAAATTTTATTTTGATCTAAGTATTCAAATGAGTTTTACTTACCCCAAAAGGGTTGTCTTCTTCTACGTTTGCATATGGTATACCCATGAACTTGAAGTAAGAACCATCGTTAGCTCTCACACCTCTGATCTCCCCAACTGTAGTTTTCACCAATGGAGGTTCTTGTCTTGAAAATCCATCGATTAGTATGAAGGATAAACATATTTGTAGAGTTAATAAATAAGTATTAGCGGACATTGTTTCTGTAGTAGTTCTTATTAATTAATGGTATTCATTAAGTAGTGCGTTGATATTTAACGATAGATTTAGAGGAAAAATTTAAGTGCCAATTGGGAATTCCGAGTCAGAGGTGACGTTGATACAAACGATAAGACAGGTTTCTAGCGTAAAATTTATACTACTCGTATGTATTAATTATTTAATGACTAAGAAGGATTTCCTATTTTATTTACGAACGAATTTGCCTCTTTACAGACCTTGAATTTTTGCATTCCAATACGATGTTACGATACTAAATAAGTATGTATTTGAACTGTTTTTAATTTTACTCGTATGTGGATTTTTTTTCAATAGTTCGGCAAACCGAAAGAGTGTTGTCTAGATTCTGAAATTATTCGTCAATTCATTTATCCTTTGGGACATAAATTTACAACACTACGACAAAATTGTGTGTTGAAAACTATACATTTTAACGAAAATCTGACTCCATACAAGCATAAAAATTTGTTTCTAGATTGTTTCTGTCAAATTTAATTGACTTTAATTGGTTAGTATTGAAAATATCACTATAGTACGTTTGTATGGAGCGCGCTCCGAATAATATACCCTTAAAGGGGTGCTTTAGACCATCAAACTGAGCATTTTTATTTTTACCCAATTCCACTCAAGAAAAAAGTGTGTGCTTTTTGATCAAAATTTATAAACCGGTGTTTTTTTTCGGAATTTCAAAGTTGGTCCCATTATTGTTCAGTTTCATCAACTGAAGCACCCTTTTAAGTATGTTATCCATTTAAGGTTACATCCTGTATAAAATCTGCATAATTATCTTAAAGTATTTTAGGGATATAGAAGAAGAAGTGAAGGAAAACATCGTGAAATCCCCAGCAGTTGGCGAGATAGAAGAAATGATTGTTATAGTTTCATTATCACTGTCTAGGGAAAATGTGTGCCTACAATTTGATACGTATAAGTTTGTTTCTTGTTTCTTTATAACAATTATGATATATATTTACTTACCTACATGATTTCCCATGAGAAAGGATAGACAAAATAATCGGAAGACAAAAGTTCATTTTATTACAATATTCCCACCTACAGTGCCTCAAAGATTTCCATACAAATATTAAATTAATCCTAGCATTGAAACTGTATATCTGTATAGCATTGAAACTATAAAATCTGACTCTATAGAAGCATAGAAATTTTTTTCTAGATTGTTTCTGCAAAATTTCATTGACTTTAATTGGTTAGTATTGAAAATATCACCATAGTACGTTTGTATGCAGCGCGCATTTTTGCTCTCGGAATAATATTCTCTTAAGTATATAACGCAAATACGTTTACACTATGTATACCTAGCGTAGTTGGGTTAGGTTAGATTGTTAGGTTAGATTCTGAAAACTACAAAAATTCTATAATTTCATTCATTTTCCTATCTAACCGCTTTATCTAAAAGAAATCTCGTCTAAAATCATACCCACAATCTGAACGACAGTTCCACGCTTCCGTACTCAAAACGGACGAATCGTACAAACTTTACACATTGCAACTCTGCGGTTCCCTTTTATCACATCGTTCGCATATTGGAGCACGTTTTAACACTAAATTCTTACAGTGGGCCATTTAGCGGGAGAACGTCGCAACTCGCACTTGGCTCCGGCTACGTTTTACTGCTAAGGCATGCATTATTGAAGTACCCCACGGTCTAAGTACGGAATCTTTATATATTCGTGAAATTATTTATAGAGTTTGCTCTGAAGATTTCTGCTTGGGTTGCTTGAGTTTGTGAGAGGCTAAAACCAATCTTGGTTATGTGTATAAAGTCACGTCACGAATGTAAGCTTTTTTTCGGTTGGTCAGAAACTATGCTTCATTCATCGTCAGCACAAGGTGTTACAAAAATACAAATAAACCTTTAAGGTGGTGGTGTAGACCATCAAACTGAACAACTTTCACTATGGGACCAATACCGAAATCGCGAAAAAAATAATTGATGTTCCACTCTACAAATCGACTAGAGCTAAAATATGTATGGGATATCATTTTTTTTTTCGCGATTTCGATGTTGGTCCCATAGAGAAAGTTGTTCAGTTTGACGGTCTAAACAACCCCCTTAAGAGTTTTAAAAATTTATTCTTACTTATGAAACACCCTGTATAAGTCCCACTGCAGGGCAAAGGTGTTTATGAGCGTTAGTTCACCACGCGTGCCAAATGCGGATTGTTGGACTACACATGCATCAGAATGTCTTTTTCGGCATATTATGTATGTAACTGCCTCCGTGGTCTTATGGTTAAGAGCATTGGGCTCTTGACACGGAGGTCGTGGGTTCGATTCCCACGGGGGACACCTAGTGATATGTCACTTTGTGCGTTTTTCCCCTGTTGGTTAGGACATTGCAGGCAGAATCACCTGATTGTCTGAAAAGAATGATGATACCGTGCTTCGGATGGCACGTTAAGCCTTTGGTCCCCGCTACTATCTCTGGTGGTAGAAGTCGTTACATAAGAACCACGTCAGGGGCCGGAAGGCAGTTTAAATAAACTCTGACACCAGGGCAATGCCCACACGATAAGAAGAAGCAATAAGAATGTTTCCTCACGATGGTTTCTGTCACCGTTTGAAACTATGCTATGGACATCTACTTTTTTTTCATCTCGCTATTGTTGGCTTTGTCCACTGCCGTTTCTGCTTGCAGAATAGGTGTTGGTGATAAGTCCTTTACCCACATAAAACCTGCATATAAAACCTTATCGCCTTTGTAGTAGTTTTCTGAGGTGAATATCTTGTTTTCCCTACTTATTTATTCTAGCAGTATAGTTTCCAGCTTAAGGGGCTACCTGCCGGTTTTGGGTAATTTTGTAACCATTTTATTCATTAACTATGGCACTTTTTGAGCTGAAATTTAAACTGAACCATCTACAGGATATGAGAAGTGATGTGGTTTTTTCTAGAAATCGATTTTAATGAATAAAACCGAAGAAAAGGGACTCTAAAGTCACCCCTTTTTTTCCAGTTGTAACCATTTTACTCTTACATTTTTAATCGGAACAAAATGAAAATTTACTATATTGTTCACAATACAATTTAGAATGATGTGGTTTTTTTACTTTTTCGAAATTAATAAAAAATCATCGAATTTTTCAAAGAAAACAGCAAAATTCTGACCGGAGCCACGCGCTCTTTCTCATCGATTAGTATGGAGTGTGAGTGAGAGGAGAGTGGTCCACGGCTGATACGCCTTAAATTATACTACATCGTCTTTTCCTGTGGGTATCGTAAAAAGTCAAAGACCCAGTTGATGACTAACAGCACGAAACGTAGGGTAGAGGTTGATGAACAGGTCATACAGTATGTCGATGAGTTCATTTACTTGTGCCAAGTGTCTCCTTTGAAGATAGACAGGACAAAGTAGTCGCACGCCACCACCTGCACCGTGTTGACAATGCCTGGAAGAGCTACTTGTATATGAAGAAATTATGGTGCGTAGTACACTAGGTGTGACAAGGACGTTCCGTATCCGGAAACAACACTGGGCTTCAAAACTAAAATAGCTGATGTAGGTGTGAAATCTGCGAAACTAAAGTGGGACTGGGCTGGGCATGTTTGCCGAATGAACGTCTCGAACGGTGGACATCTATCGTTGCCTAATGATGGTAGTCAACGTCGAGGCTGACCCCGGAAAAGGTGGCACGATGAGTTGGATGCCTATTGTAACGAATGGAGGGATATAGGATTGGTGGAAGAGTTTAGGGGAGAACTTTTCCTAGAAGTGGGACAATGTAGGGTAAAAAAAACGTACCAGGTGACTAAGGGATAAGGTTTTGTTTTGCAGCGTTTTTGTGGGCAAACAACTAGGCACGTTGACCACAACTCGGGTCTAAATGTTACTGTTTTGTCACAGCTTGTATTTACTGGCCATCTCGTAGGGGCGCGCTCCTTACAAACGAAGTCTGGTTATATTTTCAATACTATCCAATTAAAATCAATGATATTTTTCAGAAACAATCTAGAAACTAGTCTCTATGCTTGTATTTTGTATTGTTAGATCATAGCATAGCATATGCTCACGACTATATTCCCGAGGGGGTAGTCAGAGATATTCTGAAGTCTCAGAACATTTTGTCAGATTTTCGTTAAAATATACAGTTTCAATGCTAGGATTAATTTATGATTTGTATGGAAATCTTTGAGGCACTGTAACATAAAAACAATACATTTTAACGAAAATCTGACACATTACAAGCATAGAAATTAGTTTCTAGTTTGTTTCTGAAAATTGTCATTGACTTTAATTGGTTAGTATACTTCATTTGTATAGAGCTCGCTCCGAATTATATCCCCTTAAAGGTCATGAGTGGAATGTAATAAGCTTAGACGAATAAAGAAATCGAAATAAGTACGTAATTATAATGGAAATGGTTGATTAGATTTGTTGTTAAACTAACTATTGTGTGTGCGTGACGCACGCAAATCGGTAGGTTAGTATGTAGGTAAGTACGTGAATTTGTTTACGTGTTCTCACGTTAACACGACAATTTAGGAAAATTGTATTCCTTAATTGGACTGAGTTTAGCGTGTAATTTATTAACCGATAACTTTTAATATACTTTTGTAACATATTTGTAGGGTTGATTAGCTGAATCCTAAAATAACAAATAAGCAAAAGTTTTACAGGGTATAGCAAAACAGCCTAGTAATATTCAAAATTTAGATTAAACCATAAAATTAAACAACTTTAACTACAAAGACGAATGTCAAAAAAAAAATTGGCTGACCGATACCACAGTAAAAGAAAGAGGATCTAGTACTGGGATGTCAAACTCAAAGTCACTGGTGGGCCAAATGCATACCTAACGATAGTAGAATCAGTGGGCCGCAAAGAACATAAAGAAATAAACTAATAGCATCTATCAATTAACATGAGCGACGGTACTTGTATAAAAAGGGCATCATTTTCAGGACCCTTGTAAAAAACGCTACGTACCATATAAAGAAATAAGTGAGCGAGCGAAGTGAGCTCTAAATTTTTCATATCATGATGACTCTGCAGTGGTGGTACCTACATAAAGGCTCCCCCACATTGCCGCGATTTTCTCGAGCGATAATATCGAGAGCGTGTTCGCGACTTTACGACACGTGTCCTTATACACTGGTGCGATTTCGCGTTTCGCGTCACGCATGCGCCACACCACTGATTTTCTTGCGATAGGTTGCGATAATATCGCGGCAGTGTGTAGGATCGAGCGCGACCCCATACGAAATGTACTGAGAACTAACATCGCAAAATCGCGGGGTGCGTCTCGATGCGACGCGTCGCGAAGTCGCAGCGATAATATCGCGGCATTGTGTAGGATCGCGCGCGACCCAGTACAAAATATACTGGAAATAAATATCGCAAAGTCGCAGCGATATTATCGCTCGATAAAATTGCGGCAATGTGGGGGAGCCTTAACATGAGTTCGCTGCGTCTAAGGCTCGCGGGCCGCATGTTTGACATGCCTGATCTAGTACAACTACAACTACTACAACTACAACTAGATATTGCAGATTTTGATTTCGAATTTGGCTCTATAGTAAAAGTTTTTCAGTTTGTTGATTTAAACCACCCCTGTAAATATAACCAGGGTATTTTTTACAGCCTGTAGGTATGTAGTCCAATCAAGGTAACTTTTAGATAATTATAACTTTTCGTTACACCCAACTGAACAGTTCTGACTTTCTTTTATTATATCGAGTTGATAAGCGGTCATGTTTAGAAGTTACACAAAGAACGCGTAATAGGAGAGCAAAACACCTTTCACAATATTTCTGTAACAGAATTTCCCTGAGTAATAACTTACCCAAAGTTTCGACTAGGCTTATGAGGGAATTGTATAAAAAGTTTTGCGAGAGTCCATTCGCAAAAAACCAAACTGAATTACATTTCCATAATTCCTCATAGTGTTTCGTTATTGAGTTTTAGTTTCATATTTTGAGTGTATTAACTGCAGAGCGCGTCAGTGGCGTATTGTGGAGAGGTATGGACGTTCAAGCATGAGGCTCCGGGTTCAAATCCGCACGGACGGCTTGTCATGTACCAATGAGTTTTTCTAACTTTTGTACGTAACCTCCTCTCACACGTTGAAGGAAAAATTCGTGAGAAAACCTGCATGTACGCTGAAGTAGAAATTCTGATGCGTAATAGGTAGATGACACGATTGTTTCGAGACCTCTGCTTCTAAATACCTAGATAGATATAGTTGTTGGCATTTCGTTATCTAATACAATCTGCCCACCAAATAATTTCTACTCTATACGTGTTTAGCTCCATCAAGGAGCATCCTCAGGAGTTAGTCCGCCGAGCGTCCGACACGTGTAGAGAAGAAATTATTTGGTGGGCAGGTTGTAGGGATGGGCGATATATATCGTATATAGTTATTGAAACGTATATCACATGAATATCTTAAAATCAGATATTGATGCGTACAGAAACTATATATTTGGTGAAACACTATATTGCCGCACAAACTCGATTCGCCTCGATTTCAAGATATCAGAGATTCATAGATATAGGATATCAAACCGTATCGCATCGCTATACGGGCTAGCGGCTTTTAACGATTTCGTATGAGCCATCGACTTAGACGATTTTTCGGGTGAAATTTGTATGGGGCTGGACTTGTAAAATTTTCAAAAATCAATTTTTTTTTTATTTTTGCATGCGGAAGGGTGGGTTTCTGGGTACCCCAGGGGTTCGAAAAATTAGCTATTTTTTCGCTAGGATTCACCGTTATCGAGATATTTTATAAATTATGTTTTTAGAAACCTGTTATCTTTACTTTATCCAATAACACATAAAAAATATGCCGATCTGAACCGAGGAAAGCCGAGTGAAAAAAGTATACCAACACCCTGCTAGAGAGTGAATGAAATAGCAATAATTATGCATTCGTACAATATCAAACCTTAAGTGTATACTGACTGATATAGCGTTACTGGATATCGACCGATATCCAATATATAGTTTCAGAATCAGATATTCAATATCAATATATAGTTTCGATTTGATATTACGAAAATTCGATATTACCCATCCCTAGCAGGTTGTACTACATAACGAAATACAACTTTGTCTACTATAGGTATTTAGAAGCGGAAGTCTCGATAAAATCGCGTCATGGATTTCCGCAAAGTAACGCCTGATTCAACTAATTCTGATGCGTAGGTGAAGTTTACCAATCCGCATTGGGCACGTATGGTGGACTAACGCGTAAACACCCTCCCTGAGTGTAGGCCTGTGCCCTGCAGTGGGACGTATAATAGGCTGATGATGATGATGAACTGCAGAGTTCTCGAATCAAGCATTATGTTTGTTTATAAAGTAATTTTCGGAAACTACAAGGTAATTGTACCTTTTTTCCATCCCCTGTATTAACAGATGGACGAAACTTTTCCAATCATAAAAAAAGGTAAGGGATTTAAATGTAAATTGGAGCTGCGAAGCGCTGGCGAGTCCGACACAAAGCGGTCAGTTCGTAATGAAAATCGACGTGTGTTCAAAATACTGTTTCGTCGGTGGTGTTTTTGGATGAGGTGCTTGTTCTGAGAATTTATCGAATAGGTAATTCTGTCGAGGGGATGGCAACCGGGGCATAGTATAAGAAAGAGTTTCTAGTACTACATACAGAACGGATGCTCCCTGCCCACCACCAATTTTAACCTCGGATCGTGGCGTAAAAATGTAGGGAAGTGAGTATTACTGTCTCGCTCGCACTCAATCAGTATTGCACATCATGAGTACCTTTTCTTCAAAAAAATTCCCATTTGTATGAAATGACAGCTAAATGTCCAAGGTGAAGAGATTGGCCAATCAGAATTAGAGGCATGCTGTTTGCCCAGGCTACGCCGGAAGTATCGAGGGTTCAGTACTTATGACACTGGAAGAGGATCTCTTCCCGCATAGGTAATTCATGAATCAAGAACGTTTAAAAATCGTTCGTTGAGCCACATTAGATGCCTTTTGAGGCTACTTGAAAACATTCTGACTGCAAGTTTGTGACTTGCTTCCACCAATTCGTACTAGGTCCGCATTTTGGAGTATGGCCCGCTTCTTCTCTCGCAACACACTCACTAGTCGTGAGATAGTCTGATAATTTAAAGACCTGTACCTCAACAAGTATTTGAGAAATACAGTAACAAAGAAATGAATAGAGCTATTCGTATGGACACATATTGGTTTAGAAGGGCTGCTGCAGGAGCTGCCCAGGCCAATTTGGAAGTTTCTAAAAGAGACGCTAAACTCAGGTCGGCCGGAGTAAAGATAACCTGTTCGAATTAAGAAACATAGACCTCAGGTATGAACGTGATGTTGCTCCTCAGATTATGGCCTATCTTGCATCATGTCATTCACGCCCGGAATCTTGCACGCAAATGGAGCTTATGGACACTGCCGGTTGTGCATTGGTTGTATCCGTGTGGCAAAATACTGGGCTGGAAAAATGTTGAATGTCGTGCCATCGACTCTATAGGAAAATAATGGGTTAGATAATTATATGCGTCAGCCAGTTAGACTACCTCTGTGGTCTAATGGTTAAGAACATTGGGCTCTTGACACGGAGGTCGTGGGTTCGATTCCCACCTGGGACACCTAGAGACATATCGCTTTGTGCGTTTTTGTCTGAAGAGAAAGATGACTCCATGCTTCGGATGGCACGTTAAGCCGTTGGTCTCGGCTATCTCTGGTAGTAGTAAACGTTACATAAAAACCACGTCAGAGGCCATAAGGCCGTCTGAAAAACTCTGACACCAGGGCTTGCCGACACGGTAAGAAGAAGAAGCCAATTAGAGAGCGAAAAACAAAACAGAGTTTAGTTGCGTCTCTTCAAATGGATCTATAATCAGCAGTGTATGAACGTGTACACGTATTTGCTTACCACATAGCTTGAATGAGCCAAAAGCTAAAAACATGTTGATCCTACATACATAGATGTGAATAGGCTGAAAATTAGGTTGTAGAGTTTCAAATAACGGAAAATAGATTTTAAGTTCCAATTCAATTCAGGGTGGGTTTGCCGGTTTATTCAGATTTGAGAAAAAGCCTAGACGGAATTAGTTTAGCTACATGATGGAAAAAGGATATTTTTCATAACAGTAGGTGAAGGTAGGTACTTGGTTTGAAGAAAGAGGACAAAATAAAATGGTCCACTGATAAAATCGTCGATTACTTACTATAATTCTATTTTTTCCATTCATGAACCAAATTATCAGGCGTCTGTCGTAGGGACAGGAGTTTTAAAGAGTTTTATTTAAAAAAATGTTTTTTTGTTTATTATTTTGTTAGTTCTGTTTTGTTTGTTTTTTTTAGAAATATGATCTGAAAAAATCACTTTCGTGATGACGTGTAGATGGCGGGAAAGGTTATCAGGCTGTCACAAACTTGAATAGTTTTATTTCTTTATCTGAAAAAACTACTACCAGTGTAAAATGATCTACAGTTACTACAGAATACTACTTAGTAAGTTCAGTTTATAGTGGTTGTCATCAACGACCCTCAACACTAATTGCCTGAGTCTGTTCAACGTTGTCTCCTTAGTGAATGTTGTTCAGTTTGATGGTCTAACTTTAAATAAAGTCTAACCTAAACCACCCGTTGAAATATCACGATTGTGTCTTGTCTTGTCACACCCTGTATACAGGTTGTCCCAAAACTCAACGTCAAGCCGAAAACAGGAGCTAGTTTATAACTGTTCGGGAGAAAATTGGCTTGACGTTGAGTTTTGGGACACCCTGTATACAACCTGAAAATCAATCATTTAATCTCTTTCTCTTTAGAAGTTTTATTTCGAAACTTTTTACAGATAATCTAATGTCTGTTCTGTAAGCGCTTTCTCCTATATAACAAACTTCTAATTATTTAGTAGTCGACAGTTGGACAGTTCTAATAGGAAGTTATTTCTTGCAGAACTATCTGGGTCACTTTGATTCTAATAGAAGTTATAATGTGAATAGAAACAATTTGAATTAGGGCTTTTGGATTTCGGATGGCGGAAAATAAATTAGGAAGAGACAATTCCAACTTTGTTGGACAATTGTTGGGTTGCATTTCTATTTTAATATCTTTTAGCTGCATTCTATCTATTGATGTTGATGTGTTTTTCAAAGTTCATTATAGATTCTATACAGGGTGTAAGAAAAAGTATCATTAACCTTTAAACCACAAACTCTACCCATCAAACTGAATAACTTTTACTATGGTACTAGTACCGATCAGAGCAAAAAAAAATCTGCTGTCCCATACATTGTATTTGTCTATTCTTGGTGTGCAAATAAAAAATATTTATCTTATCTTATCTTAAATTACAATAGGTACCTACTACTCGAGTCAAATGTATGCAACAACACATTTTTTTTTGCTCCGATCGGTTTGCCCATAGTAAATGTTGTTCAGTTTGATGGGTAGAGGTGGTTTAAATGTTAATGATACTTTTCTTTACTTCCTGTATAAAGTGAAATTGAAAACATTAAACAATGTTTGAGGGGTTGTAATGTAAATTATAAAATTATTTTAGGTACCTACGTGTAAAAAAACAAATTTTGGAATTTACCTTTTTTGGCTTTTCATACAAAGAATGGAATGTTTTATTTTTACGTAAACTCAAAAGAACAATTTTAGTAGTGCATTAATTGTCTTTATAGTTAATAGATCTATTCCAAAAGTTTTCCGAATGACATCAATTATTTCATAAAAATTAAAACTATGTTTTACAATTATTTGAAGACATTTAACTAATAAAAGTTTTACGTTGATTTATCCTCTATAACTATGGAAATCAAAGACCTGCATTTTCCCCCTTCACAAATAATGAGCATCACAACTAACCACAACAGGTAAACCTTTTAGTAAAATACAGTAATTAAATAGAAAAAAGTTAAGGAAAAGGAAATCAGAAGAAAACTTTTCACTTGGAATCTTATACCTACGTAATACGGTATGTTATTTTAAAACAAAAGAGCAAACGAAAATTTCATGTAAGAGTGCAATCAGGCTGGGTGCGAAAAATTATTTCCCAAGAGTCCCGGTACATATGTGCCGGTTCTATATCCAGACATGGCCTATTTGTTGAGCTGATGAGCTTTCAGCTAATATATGAGCTTAGAGCGGGAAAAAATATACTTGCAACACTGGTTGATTAAGTTTTGCAACATTTATTGTTGTCTAAAGTTTGATATGTTTTTTAGTTGAAATTAAAATCTTTAGAGACTGGATTGCTTGATATATTACGTAAGTCATCTTCATCAGCCTATACAGGGTGTAATGAAAAGTATCATTAACCTTGAAACCACATACTCTATCCATCAAACTGAACAACTTTTAATGCAAGCAAATCGATTGGAGCAAAAAAAATCATGTGCATTCAATTTTATTTATCTTATCACTAAACGAGACAGCCTATAATTGCAAAACAATAACTTCGAACTTAGAACGTTTGGGGTTCACACGAGACTTCTTTTCATGATTTTTAACATTCAAAATTAGAATCTAAAGTTATGGGGAATAAAGTCCAAAGTTGCGGATTTCATGTTACCTCGCCTCCCGCATAAAGTGGCAGAAATGTTTGTTACTTGAATTACACGCGTAATTAGTCCATATTATATAAGGTAGTCAAAGTTTAAAATGAATAAACAAAAATTCACGAATCAAAGAATCATTCATCCAATACGACGCACCAACTTATCTCAAAAGTCGTCATTCTGGACCGCATCCAAGTTAAGTTTAAATGCATTTTATTTTGTGCCCATTCATTTCACTAAATTTACTTGGTGGTGTATTTGACCCAGTCGAGTCTTGAAGCTGGATTTTTATGGTCGTTGCGTTTCAAGACGGGGTTATTTTCCAGAACAATGCAAGTGCATCCCTCGGTACTATCTCGTTGGATGCTCGTTGAAAAACAAACAAGAGGGAAATTGTTTCGATTTTGTGTTTTAAAAGAGCTTCTGTTACCATGCGAATAATTGTGTTGTTTACTCATGAATAATTTTATTTTATTTGTTTGTAAGGATTGTTTTCTAACATAAATTATTGTGATTGCTTCTTTATCTTATGCATTGAAATTACGTTCTGTCTCTTTTTGGCATGCGACGTTTGAATAAATTTTGGGAATCGTTGTTGAAAATGATAAATTTTTTTCTAAACTTCTTAAGCCGTGGTGGTCCAGTGGCGAGTAACCTTGCAGGAGGCGATGGTTAGATTCCCGTCCAGGCCGACTCGTACCAATGACGATTGGTATTGATTTTTCGGAATTTATGTACGGTTTGTAACACCACACTGGCTTTTCGGTGAAGGAAAACATCGTGAGGAAACCTGCATGCTTCAATTTCGAGGTATGTATTGTTCCCACTGTCCATTATAAGTGGCGACGGGCTCACCCCCCGTAACACTGGACAGAGTTTTGGTACTACTGATGAAACGTGGATGTTCTAAGGTTTTAGAATATGTCTGACTACCCTTTCGGGGAATATAGTCGTGAGCATATGCTTATGCTTATGCCTTTTTTAAACTGACTGCTGTGCAAAGACCTCCCGTTTGATTATCGAAAACAATCCTATTAAGTACCTACGTATTAATTTAACTTTCACTTTAAATTTTAATAAAATAATAATAATTGTTTTATTTTTAAACAATATCTTATCTACTACTAGATTTAAAAGGTGGACAGAAAATATGACTTAGGATTTGTCCTAGTTCTTTCCCTATAGAAATAAGTGTGCCAAATATCAGCTTTCTACTGAGAAAAATGCCTGTGGCAGAAGGATAGACAGCGAGGTGATTCCATAAATGTTCCATTTTGCCATTTTTGGCTGAAACAACAAAAATAAAACTGTGATGAAACCGATAAAACAAATTATAAAAAAACACTCTACAAGAAAACATCATCACACAACTTCAACAGTAACAATTGAATGATGCATCTGAACTTTAAACAAGGAATAAATTAAATTTAGTATTCAGTTTCCAGGGCAACGCGTACCTGCCTTCTTAAACTTGCAGCAAGACACTTTAATTTCCCCGGGGTAGTCGGAGAGAGGAGCTCATAATTCATGCCAAGTTAACATTTTGTCAGTTCGCATTTGTTGCTTAACACGAACGCATATCCTCCTTTGAACTTTAATTCAGCCTTCAAGGTACGTTTATGTTTCCCTAATTAGATGCCGACGACGTACAGGGGAATTTTAATGTTGATCGGGCTTAAGACTGTCTACGAATGATCTGCTAAAGGGAATTTAATTTAATAATTTAATCGAGGTAATACAGTGGTATGCAGCAGGGAAATCATTACATGCGTTTCAAGACTATCAGGATGAAAATACAGATAGGTATACTGTAACTGCATAGTTATTTTGATGATTGCATTACCCATGGCACAAGACTGAGTATGGGCATCCTTAGTGACCTGTGAATTATAGAAAATGGTTTTATTTAGAACTAGAGTTAACCCGCGACTTCGTCCGCATACATTATATACCAGATTTTAAGTCAGATCATAAGCTGCGTGAAAAGAAATATTGGTATAGGCAGACCTAGGAGAACGTACCTAGATCAGATCAAGGACGTCATTAAAAAATGCCAGGTTAGAAGCAGCCGAAATCGACGGGAATGTATGAAAAGATGTATGGACTTAGAGGAAGCAAGAGAAGTGTGTCAGAACCGCCCAAAATGGAGATCCATAATCTCTGCCTACCCCTCTGGGGAAAAGGCGTGAGTTTATGTATGTATGTATGTATCATAAGCTATCGAACAAGTTTCAGTAGTTTTTGCGTGATGAGCGAACAAACAAACAAACAAACTTGTCAATAGATGGCGCCACACGTCATTTAAATCGCGCTGTCGAGCGTTATTTGAGTTTATATGACGTGAACCGCTACTTTTTTATTCCTCATGATTTTACGATTTTATAATAGTTAAGATAACCTGACGGAATATGGAAAGAAATAAGTAATTAGCATGCTAATAGATGTTTGAAAATACGTGGTAAGCATTTTATAGATGTTCGTTGATTTAAATTAATAAATGCTTAGGCTATTTTCTCATGCTTTAAACTGTTGGGCCTCATCAGAAAGGAAGTCATCCGCTCTAGAAACCATTGGCAGATGTCGCCACCACTGCTGCCAATATAGTTGGATTGGGTTGGACATGTCTGCCGCATGCCACACGACCTATTTAGCATAAAAGGCCAAAACCTCCATCAACTGGTCCTCAACAAAATCAAATCAGCGTCGAGGCAGACCTAGATGGCGGGACGAAATTGATGGCTTCCTTAAGAACTGCAGTTCGAAGCACAGAATAAAGACTCTTGAAGAGAGCGGAAGGAGTGTTTGCCAAACAATGGGACATCACTGGCTGATAATAATGATAAGAGATATTTATTACAAACTCTCAAACAATCAGATTCAAATAGTATCATAATCAGAAAGTGGTTCTCTGGATTTGGACTTAGGGAGGGGTTGAATGTTTTCCAAGCCTGGTGAACAATGTTCAGAAGATTGTTAGTTCATCTAATGAAGGACTGACTCCAACATCTTCTGTTGCGAGATCAACCCTCGAAAACACACGTTTTGAAAATGATTGATACAAATATTTCTTCCAGAGCTAATGCGAAACAAGGTATAGATATACACTGGAAAAAGCAAAGAACTTCCAGTGGTCTAAGGTAATTCGTAGCTTTACGTAGATTGAACCAACAGCAAAGGTATTTGCAAATGTTTACTCAGGTTAATTAGTGTGTTCAGAGGCAGCGGTACAAACGGGTGCTATTTGTGCTTCACCCCTAAAGTTTAATGAATCAATGATTTGGTTTGACCCCCTATATTGGTTCGTTATTTATTGATGTTGCTAATCAGACAAATGGCTAATCCATTAGGTACACAGTCCACTGGAGTTGGGGAATGATGTGATGAGTGCGGAAATAGATTGTAATGGAAGTGTCATGGAATGCAAGTGACAATCTGAAGTCTAGTGTCATGGATACGTGAAATGACGATCCTTCTGGCCCCTTGAGAATGAACGTCCATTGACGTCGCTCTTGGACAGTCCATAGTATTTGTGTAGAATGAAAGAGATTCAAACTGGCTCATCTATTCGAAAATTAGGGACAAGGTGTCAATGTCAAACTTAATTGAAGAACATCTTAGCATCGCAATGTAAATAAGTTGTGTAAAGATTCAAAGGTTGTACAGTTAAATGCGTTAAATTAATATCAGAGGGTGCTTCAGACCATAAAACTGAACAACTTTTACTACGGAACCAAGATTGAAATTGCAAAAAAAATCCGCACTTTCATATTTGGTTGAAGTGGCCGTTGACATTTTCTATGAAATTCTTCATTGAGACAGTCAAAGATTCTGCTATCGAATCGATGGCATTGTAATAACGATGGACTTGCCTTATTTTGCTATCGGAGTAAAGAAATTTGCCAATCAGCAAGATGCTTGCTCATTGTCCAGGGTCAGGGATATTATGTAAGTTCAGTACAACACTCAAGGATACTCTCTTCGTGCACTCTATAATGGACATGGCGTTATGTTCAGATGACGAAGTCGATAGCGATACGTGTGGAATAGCTTGAAAGTATACCTATATAGGGAACTTCTTAATAATGCTGACGGTTTTTGAGGGGCTGCTCAGACCATCAAACTAAACAACTTTCTCGGTCGGACCAACGTCTTATAGAGAAATTTTTTTTTACGGGTTCGTTTTGGTCCCATAGAGAAAGTTGTTCAGTTTGTTGATCAGATCATCCTCTTGAAAAACCATCAGCGTATTTAGTTGGACCCTGTATGTATTTATAGTATCTCAGCAGTCGTACGCTACAGGTCAATCGTGCGCGGGGTGCGGAGTGCGGGGCGCGAGTTGCGGGCGAAACTCGTCCCGGCCCCTTTGGCTGCGCGCTTTACCCCATTTTAACTTCGACTTAGGGTACTTTGATAGCGTTTAATGCAACATTAGCTCTTTTGTGAATACGAATCACTTCATACAACTCTACAGCTTTGAGTGTGTGAATAAAATCTAGAAAATTGTAGGTAGGTAAATATTGACATGGAGTGCATATTAATAACAGTTACTGAAAGAGTGCTTTTGATGGATTGAAATAATATCGATTTAGCATTCCAACTTCCGAAAATTACAGTTTTAGCTTTTACAATAACACATCAGCGGAATTATAGTCAAAGTAAGAAGCATCTGGATTTATAATGGTTTTTTTACGAAGCCATTTCTTTTCTTTCGTGTCGGTATGACTTATACTGAACCAGGGCACTTCTTAATGATAACAGATTGCATTATCAATGTTTATAATTGGTATATTGATGATTAGCAAAATTATTATTATCGTGCGTAAAGTAGCGCAGTGCGTACAGTATGCGGGCGCGGGCGGACATTGACCTTAGAATCATATGATCGAATCAGAGGTCATTACCCTGCAATTGTACTTAGTAACAGATACCAAATGCGTTTCTGAAGTTTCGCCAAATAAATAAATTTAACCTTATATGACAGCACTCGTGTTGTAGTGGAAAAATTAGTCAGTTAGCAATGTTCGTATCGAGGCTGACTGCCCAGGGTGTGGAAGACGAGCTCAGGTTTTGTCACCTAGGGCTCTTTCCTTGCACCCCGAAACCCTGAAAACCCTGAAAACAGAATATCCAGTTTAAAGCAAAATAACTCTCCCAACACTGTCGAATTATTGAAAACGCAAACAAAGACCGAAATCACCGATCGCACTAATTAATAAATCAAGAGTCGTCTGGGTAAACACAGTCATCCAACATTGATATTTGAGTTTTGGAACATGAAACCCATTATCTGGAAGTAATAATCAAATTGCTGCGGTTACATTTGACGAGTATTTGGTTTGGTTATTAAATTAAAGGTAATTTACTATGAAGGGAGTAGAGAACGCGTAATTAATCTATTAAAGGCACCCTATGTAATTTTAACTACAGTTCTTCTACAAAAGCATGAAATTAAACAGCTTAAATAAACTCACAAGTTTCAGAACCATACTCCTTTCAGGGGTCATCAGAAACTGTGCTACAACTAATATTTTCTTTATTAATCAAATCGAATCATAATACAGGGTGAAATTAATATCATCAGCATGTTTTTTAACTAAGAGTCTTCCCATCAAACTGAACAACTTATACTATGAGAGGAATCCGATCAGAGCAAAAAAAATCTGCTGTTGCATACCTACATTTGAGTCGTCGCTGTTCCATACAAAACTGCAATGCCTATGACGCGCAGGTATGGAACAGCAGATTTTTTTTTGCTCCAATCGGTTTGCTCCCATAGTAAAAGTTGTTCAGTTTGGGGTAGACTCTTAGTTTAAAAAGATGCTAATGATATCATCAATTATACCCTGTAAATTGAAAATGTTAATCCTGTCCGATACTAAAATGTAGTAAGTATGTATAGATATAATAGATTTGAGGCAATTCCATTCTTAATGTAGACGGGTAATATTTATGGGTAATTTATCTTAGGGATAGAAAACAATTTGAAACATTATTTTGTCTAGAAAGTAGACAAAAGAAATGGTTTTAAATATTTTTCGTAGACAGCTCCGCCAGGCTGAAAGTCATATCTCAAATTAGCGTCACCCTAGGTTGGGCCAGGAGGTCCTTTCAAATATCAATTACGGCGCCGACTAGGTAAATTCTCACTTTCACTTTAATTAAACTCTAACTTTGAACGATTTAACACCATGATATTGGCCCTACTGGACCATAGGCAAATCGTAGGATATATATTGATAAGAAAATGCCGCGTTTGAGTTTTTTCCCAAATATGTAACTGCACTGTTATTACCTAAACGAACAACCTATAAAGATTATCGCAAGGATACTATCGGTAGATTATACTTCTTTTCAGCTTCTGAAATCATTTTATTACCGACGCTGTGCAAATGCAAAGACAAATTGATAAATAGTGTAGATAGGAATACACCGCCAGCGGCCCTGCCTTCACAGACACTGGTGATTAATTAATTAGGGGTTGACTGCAATTATGTCTTTCAGTCGTCGCCTCAGCAGGATTGTTGTTGAAACTGTTTCAAGAGAAGCCCAATATTATAAGGTACTTAGTTTACTTGAAAATTGGCAAAGTTTGACGTTGGTCTTCTAAGTGCGTGATTGAAGATTAATAATTTTACGAGGCTTAACTTTTATTGTAGACTTTTTATTACTAGACATGACTTTGGTCGGCTTATATTGAACTATTTCTAACACAACAATGATACTACTGGCTACTTATGCAGTACCTACTCTACAAAACTACGCGATTCAAAAAGGAATAGGACATACAGACGGATGAACTATTACTAGCTTACACTGAAAATATTTTTGATAAAATATAAGCAACCAAACCAAGCGCATTATCAAACATTTGGTTTTTAATTGCTATTATGGTTTATAGTGCGTCGATTATTTGTTAATTTACAACATTGTATTGTCATAAATATCATCAATCAATAAATAAATAAAAAATAAATAAAACAATTAATCTTAACTATTATAAAACCGTAAAACCATGAGGAACAAAAAGTAGCGGTTCACTTCATATAAAGTCAAATCACATATCGATAGCGCGATTTAAAAACGTGCAGCGCCTTCTATTGACAAAATTGTTAGTTTGTTTGTTTGTTTGTTCACACATCACGCAAAAACTACTGAACCGATTTTGATGAAACTTTTTTTGTTTGATAGCTTATGATCTGACTTAAAATCTGGTATATAATTTGTGCGGACGAAGTCGCGGGAAAACACTAGTTTATTTATAAATAGCTGAATTTCTGTGCATTCAAGATCATCGCTCATAGCTCATTGCGAGATCTGTCTTTCAATATAATGCCGATGTATAGCATGGTAACAAGCAATCTTAACAATTATATTATTTTTTATTTTTAAACAAAATTCGAAGGAGTTATTAAAATTGTGTTACAGACCGAGTTTCATTTTAAACAAAATTCCAAGGAAAATGTTACTAAAATCGTGTTACTACAGACCGAGTTTCAAGTACCTACCTAAAAATTTCCAATAACTTTACCTTGACATTAAAATACGTTTCCAAGACTTACGTTTGACTCAAACGTATCCAATGTGCTACCTATTGAAAACTTTTTTGCAAGCTCCGTACTCGATATGATGAATTGAGTTCAAAGCTGAAAAAGAACATGGGCCTGTTTGGTTCGAGTTATAAGAGATTTGTTGTGAAACATTACATCAAATCATAAGAATTCGCACCAAATTTTACAAATATCTAATTAACTCATTAAATATTGGTCTTAAAAAAATTGCATTTTAGCGTTTTTAGATCTTATGGTCTACACAATGGGGTGTGTCGCAAGTAAGAGTGACTTCAACTTATAATGTAGATGCACATAATACAGATTTTCCCAATATTTAGACTTTCCTTTGAACACACATTTCATATATTTTTTATAGAAAAATAAGAAATATACTTCATAACAAATATAAGCCGAAGTTGAAGATCATTCCCATGTTTTTCACAAATTTTTATGTCTTTGAAATAACGAGAAGATAGCTTCTAAAAACCAGCAAAACATGGCCCGGCCTGCGTTTTCCCTATAGGGAGCGTCTTAATAGCCCAGTTACCGTTTGATCTAGTCTGTTCTTAACGTCCAATTTATCTGCAACGTTAGTAGTAAGATGTCATATTGTCAATGTCAATTAAAGTTCCCAGAGAGTAATAAAAACCTCTGTAGTCCTCACTCTAATTATATCGATCGATTATTATCATATTACATTTTTGCGTCAGTTAAAGAAACCACAAAATTATGAGGCAGTAATGATATAATTTTATTGAGAAGAAATATAAATTAAGCGGTCACTGTATCCAAAGATGAATCTTTAATAACTAAATGTAGTTTTGGATCGACTCCAAATTTATCTGATATTCAAATTGTTTATCTTACTAAACAATGATGTACAATTAACTCTATACTCAATACTTTATTGCATTCCATAATGTAGGTACAAAAAGTTATTAACTCGAGTTTATCCGCTATCTTCTTAAGACTTGTCCTATGTAGAAAATCTTAGAACGCAAAGCGAAATGGCACATGTGATCCATCAAACAAAATCTTGCAAGTCCTTGGGATCAAAAACTTCCAGAGTCATTTTATGAAATATGTCAGGGAAGGTTATAAATAGATGCAGGAAAAGTTAAAATTAATAAAAACGAAGGTCTACGTTTGATCTTGAGACATTTACTTAAGGGGGCACCGAGCCTCATCTGCTGCCCTTGATCGTATTTCTTTAATTTCTTAACTATTATGTACACCACATTTCCTAATAAAACCGGTCAAATGCGAGTCGGACTACTCGCCAGTCCCCACACAACATAAGTTATAGCCTGTAGAATCCCACTGCAGGGCAAAGGCCTCCTCTCACGAATAAGGGTGAGAGGGAGTGGGCCATACTCCACCACGCGGGCCCAGTGCGTGTTGGTGGAGGCAAGTTAGTGGTCAACTTGCTGTCAGAGAATTTTCAAGCCGCCTCAATAGGCCTCTGACCAGGCTTAACGAATAGTTACAACGCCATCTGACGGAACTATCCGAGACCAACTGCTTAACGTGCCTTCTGAAGCACGAAAACGCTCGAGATGAAATACCACTAAACGGTCACCCATCCAAAGACTGACCGGACCTGACGTTGCTTAACTTCGGTGATCGTTTCCAATACCGAAGCTCCACTACGCCAACGAGCGCCACACAACATATTAACTTAGAAATAAGTTTTGCTTGTTCTGGGACCTTTAGCGCAAGACCAACTCACACTTGGCCGGTTTTTATAATTTGTTGTTATGCTGTAGAGTTTGCTCACACCATGCTCACACCATTACGCTTGTATGTATAACCGTTTTTACGCCAGAGAGAGAAGAATTGTTTTTTGTAAAAACTTGTTTCACGTATAAGGACCTTTTATTTTTAGCTTTTTTTGTCATTTTTTATTTGTTAACAAATCCGCCGAAACTGTCTAGCTATTACGGTTCAAAAGTTACAGCCCTAAATAGGTAGGATGGCCGGACGGACAACGTAGGCTTAGTATTTTGGTCCTGTTTTCACTCATTGAGTACGAAACCATGATTGTTTTTTTTTATTAATTTTATAAACAGTTAAGAAATAAAAAATACGATTGAGGGCAGCACTGAAGTATCGGTAGGGACTCTCTTATAGTTCTGGGTAGAGAAAGACGAAAATGTGGACTACTCTTGAATTACATGTAATGGTACTCCATCTGCAATCATAATAATAACAGTCTGAGCCATTACTAAACTTAAATACAATAATCCGTCACAAAACTGCCGAATTCGATCGGATCCATTCAAGTACTTATCTCATTTTGAGAGTGCATTGTGTGACATTGAAATTGTACCTACAACGTTCAAATCCATTCACCCTACATACCATAAATACTCTACATTACTAAGTCCCACAGATCATGACAATTTCACACTTATTTCGTAGTGTTAAGACTTTCGTCAGAGGTATTTTTATGTGGAACAAACTATACCAACAAGAACTGTGTCCCATGCCAGACCCATTGAGTGCATATGACAGGATAATAAGCTCACACCCTCGCTGTATTCGGATTGGTATTATCAGTGTTATTTTTGAAAAATAGAAACAATATTTGGGTTTATGTGACATTGTGTGAAGCTTGGTTGAAAATATACAATACGTTCAAGTAGATTAAAATTTATTTAAGTTGCTAGTTTTTGCTTACTGAGAAAGAGGCGTCATAGATATAACATTTGTGAATAAATCATCTATTAGGAGTTCAAATCAGTTTTTTTTTTCAAAAAGATACGTTAAATTTTGGCCTATTTAGGTTTATTTCATAATTTTCCTTCTTTTTTTGTTTTTATGAGGATTTGGACGCATGCGGTGGTTACTCATACATACTCCTTGAGGGTAGGTCTGTGCCCTGCAGTAGGACATAGGTATAAGAGGATGCTGATAATTTTTTTTTCTATATATAAAATTATGGTCTTATGGTCCATTAGGTCTAATTATGCAGGTTGAAAAAAGTGATAGTAGGTTAGCTTTCGCCCACAAGGACACTCCAAAAGAAAACTTTGACGTCATTCGTCTTCCTATAAACCCTCGGTAAGAAACCGGGTCATTTATAATTCAAAGAAATTAATTTAATTAAAAGGTAGTGAACCTGCTTGCTATGCCAAGGGTCGTGGGTTCGAATCCCAGCATAAGGAACAAAATATTTGTATGATGAATATTAATATCATACATATTTTATGTCAACATCGTTGTCTAGTTATCTTAATACAAATCTAGGCTAGATTCTGGTACTGTACTAATTAAATGTGACTAGATAATTTGTGTGGCAATGTCCAAGATATCTATTTATTTAATTTAGTAGTTATAGCAAAGTTTCAGCTCACCCAGAAAGGGATAACTGTCGTAAGTTTATGTATGTTTGTGTAACGCGTACGATTATAGCAGAACTAAGTCTATTACATGGAGAGAATCGAAGAAAACTTTCGTAACACAAATAATTGATTCGATGCCCCGTCGTCAGGGAAGTCTCAGTTCTATTTAAGTTTCCTAAAAGGAAATGAAAGGAAATCAGAGCCCACGCCTCCGAAGCCTTTATCGAAACTTATCGGAATATTTTCTGTAAAAGAAAACGGTAGTAAGGCATCTTTATGAAATAGACTTTTAGATAAAATCTAGTATTTACTCGTTTTTGTGTCTATTTGAGATTCAACGTATGAAAATTGAAGAGAAAAGTAGAAAGTTAAGTAGGTTTTTTTTATTATCTTCGAAAGATTATTTCTCTTTTGTTTCTGTTTGTACTTATAGTTCTTTGTTAGTGCCTGTTTTCAGATTTATCTATCTCATCAATCGAAATTGTATCTTATAGTATCCAGTATACATAAATTTGAAAATACTAGGTCCAATTTTTGTACCAAAATTGACAAATTGAGCGTTAGAAACTCACTTACTTTTTATATACAAAAAAAAAACATGAGCAAACATAAAAAGTTGTATTATACAAGCAAAAATAAATAAGGCTGTTTTTTCAATAAAAAGCAATATCTTATACTCACTTCATTTTAAAACTTTTCGTACAAATTCGAAAACTGCGCGTCTGGTTTGTATTTTTTAAGTAAATTTTTAATGATGTTTATGTAGGTATCTATTTTGTATTTTCAGGGTTCACCATTATTGGTAAATGAATACGATACGAATCGTCCAGTAATTAATAATGGTTTTAATATTGCGCAGTGCTATTATCAGTTAAATGCAAATAAATTTGCAAACTATCTGTTTGCGGTTCGTGCCGAAAGGCTGAATGCGTGACAATAAAACCCTATGAGGGCTTTACTGTGTATCTTGGAAAAATACAACGACACAGATTACGCATATTTCATCACATACGGAATGGTAACAATTTAATATTGTGTTTTTTACGTTTTCATGGAATTATTTATTTATTAGATTTATTTAATCGAATTTAATTCGGTAATTTCAGTACTAAATTTGACCTAGAATTTTCAAACTTATGTACACTGGCTATAAGATAAAATTTCGATTGAGGAAATAGTCTTCAGGGTGAAATTTATATATCATTAGCATCCTTTTAAACTAAGAGTCAACCCATCAAACTGAACAACCTTCACTAAGGGACCAATATCGAAAACGCTAAAAAAAAATTATGTTCCATACTCTACAAATCGACTAGAGCCAAAATATGTATGGGTTATCAGATTTTTTTTTTCGCGATTTCGATGTTGGTCCCTTATAGAAAGTTGTTCAGTTTGACGGTCTAAACAACCCCCTTAAGAGTTTTAAAAATGTATTCTTACTTATGTAACACCCTGTATATATGTGACAAATAATACACACTCTAGAGTGTTGCCCCTAAAGACATTTTCGGACCTTCTAAAATACTTATATACTTTTCATTATACTCTATGTACAAACCACAATGTAGTCCACAACACGTCTTCTCTCATGAGCAGTCCGCTCCAACATGCGGATTGGGGAAGGTTAATTTCCAAACCACGTGAAATGGCTTCTGACTTGGGTATGTACACCACCATATATCGATACTATCCGAGCCCATCAGCTTAACGTGCCTTTCGAACTACAGCGTTCGAGATAAAATACCAATAAACGGGCACCGCTGCAGAACTTTGGTGATATTTTCCGATATCGAAGCTCTAAAATAGACCAGATTTATAAAACTTTGTAAGAACCAAGCTTTTTCTAGAATATTCAGGAAAAAAATATCAAGAGAAAAATAAAGCGAGCGATGTCAAAATGTGAGTAAAGTTTACAAGTGGCTCGTCAGCAAATTATAGTCTAACTTGAGTATTGCCGTGGAGACACAACTTTGTAGCGTGAGCCTTAACTTTACGAGATACAAACTTATGATTTTCATTAAATTTTCTCTCCTTGATAACATAGAACGTATCTTCTTGACTCTAAGGTACAAGAACAATTAAATAATCGATATTAGAAACATTTCGAATTTTCACAGATTTTTCCTCTAGTATCAGCAGTTTGTTTGACCGAAACACTTGAGACTTTTTTGTCTAAGTAGATCTCTAGGTACGAACCTGACGAAGCAGTCGATGGGATGACGAAAAAAATACGAAATTCTAAGAATAATATAGACCCAAACATAGTTTTGTGGCCTGTTTAGGGAGATGCCCATGTTCAGCTCTGTTGACGATGTCAGGCGATGATGAGGAAGGATTCATAATCCATCCAAGATACCCTTGATGATCCCTTAGATAAATTTGTATAATTTTATAGTCTTATCGTCACAGCATATTAAAAAGGACTACCTATATATACAAAACAAAATGTAAGTAGGTACCTCTAACACAAATCTTCAACGTTAATTTGTAATCACCGTGTTCCTCAAACATAGCTTCTACTTTCGTGAAATTATTCAAATCCTACTTTAAGACAAACTTGAATATCACACCGGCACATACATACACCTAACTAACTGAATAAAGGAGAACGTCGCCCGAAACTCCAACGATACAAACTTTCAACTTGTGAGATTTGCGAAAACGCTCGCGGCTTCAAGTGTTAGGTTGTGGGCTGATAGACAGACTAATGTTTTAAGTGAGCGACTATAAAATGCTGTTGATATTGGCAAAAGAAGCGCGCAAAATTGGCGCAAAAGTAGCGCAATAGATGTGCCACATTCGATTCATATTATAAGATTCATTTGCATTTTATACCCGACTGCACCAGAAGGAGTTTGTTTGTTTTCAATAAATTATATCAATCTATAAAAATTTCAAATAATTAGCGAGAAAATTCCCAGATTTAGTTTTAGGATGTTCTTACATTATTGCATTAAATTAAACTTACAACCTTAATCTAGTGTAACCATATAATGCAATTGCATTATAATAATTTTTATGAATTATGAAATGGAAAAACGTGTCATAACATGTGATTTAGGATGGCTTTAAAGCATCACTGCCTAACTTTGAGATGGCTTTCTTTTATGAAATAGTAGCTTTTTTTAAATATTATAATTAAGAAATTCATAATACAGCAAAGTAATTTTTCCAGCATCCCTGTAATAAAAGGAAAATTTGCATATTTATTTCTAGAAAAAAGAAAAAATCGTCTCATCTGTTCCCAGCCTTATCATGCGACACCTACCAGCACTGGGAAAGTGGATTTAGAAACACGTCGTCTTCGTTTTAACTTGTTATGTATGCGTTTAGAAATAAATTGATAAACTTTGTTTTATGACAGAGTTGAATTTTAAAAATAATCACTTAAATTGCGAACAGGAATAAAAAAAGTTGAAGAGAGAAGTTACGAATTCATGTTTCAATCTTACGAAGATTTTTCTAGTGTTGTGTACCAACTCGACAAAAGATCTATTTTTATCCTACCCATCAAATTGTCGCTACTTTTCGTGTTATTTTAGTAAATTCGTACTCCGTATTTGTATTCCAAGATCCTGATACCAGTGTTCTTCATAATGTTTATACTTCAGTTCCCAATGTAAGTTTAAGGCTAGTTTTAAGTTACCAAGCCTAGACTCTAGTCCATGGTAGACGAGTGGAAAAATTCTGCTATAAAAATAATAGCTACCTACCTACTTACCAAATATTACAATATTATAGTTAAGACGACCCCTCTGCCCTCAATTGTCGTAAACGCCAAAAAGGACTTTTTACAGGGGAATACACCGATCGATAGAGAGAAAAAAAATAAACAAAACTGCATTTTAACTCATTTTGGCGTTTACGACCTTTGAGGCCAGAAGGGTCGACTTTACCTACTTGTGAGATTTGAACCAAACAAAAGCTTATGCAAAATAAATAAGGGTTTGTAGAACTGACTAAAGAGACAATCAACATTTAGATAATTTAGTTGGAATCATTCCAACCTAGTACATAGCTGGCAGAGTGCAGTCTAATCCTAGCATCTAGAATTCTAGATCAATGGTTTGTTCCTAACAAAAAAATACTATCAGAGTGCAAGGCAAACTTCCACATTCAGTGGTTTAGGGTGTAAACTATAAAGCAATAAACGGTGCTTCAGACAGTCAAACTGAACAACTTTCTCTATAACACCAACATTTTGAATCGCGAAACAGTTTTTATTGTGTCTCGAAAAATTTCTATTACAACTTCTGGATCTTATGTTATGTTAGTACCTATTCATGTAAACATTATGTAAAATGGCTTTTGTGAGAATTTAATAAATTTATTATTATTTGAGTCCCATACATTTGAGTCTGGTAGGTACGGCAGTTTTGTATGGGACAGCTGATTTTTATTCGCGTTTCCTAAGGTAGGCCCCATAGTGAAAGTTGTTCAGTTTGATGGTCTGAGATCAGCGTTTCAGTTTGCGGAGGCTGTCCCTTACACCCTGTATAGGAGGTTAGAATCATGCCATATCAAGGGCGAAAATGGAATAGCTGAAGCTAGGGGGTAATGTATGTAGGTACCACTAATTATAAATTTTATTGATATTGTCAACAAAAAGAATGGGTTGCGCGACCCATTCTTTTTGTCAATTTCAATGCAACTGCAAATTAGTGGTATAAAACCGTCAGCTGAATGCAATATTGAACAGTAGAAAACTGGAAGTAGGGTAGCTGGCTGGCACAAGAGTAAAATGCTTGGCATACTTGGCACTGTTTGAACATTTACTCTTCATAAAAAGGTTTTGAATTCGCGGATGTTACTTTAAAATGACGAAGAAGTTTAAGTTTTATGTCTCAATGTTTGTGATGTTATGGATGCTTGAATTTAGTAGCTTTGTTACTTGAACATTTTTATTATCACAATTTACATAATTTTAGGTGGCGTGGTCAGTTTGGAGTCTACTGCAAAGTAGGAAAAATTGTATTGATAATATTACAGCAGTAGTGAGATGAAAGTAATAAAAATATTTCATAGCAGACTTAACGACTCTGAAAGCATCAAACTAAAAAACTTTCACTACAGGAGTCCGATTTTTGAATCTCATTCGGTGAGCTCAGCAGATGAAAATGTCAAAATTACTAAGGAGATACGCATCCTGTTTACTGCTGATTTGACTTTAAAAAATCGTACTCCTGAAGTATGATTTTTGAAAGTCAAATCAGCAGCAGAAATATGCGTATCTTCATAGTAATTTTGAGTGAGATGCGTATCTCCAGAGCCAACGACTAAATTGCAAAAAAAACCGCTGTTTCATACAAAACTACAGCACCGACTGGACTAATATGTATGGGACAACAGATTTTTTTGCGATTTCGAATTTGGATCCGTAGTGAAAGCTATTCAGTTTGATGGTCTGAAGCACCCACTTATGTATTACTGGGGTGTTTTGTTACACCCTGTAGAAGGTTTTAATAATTTCAGTATTTAAATAAACTTTAATAACATATGAAGCAAACCTATAAACCGTTACTACTAAACCGCCACTGCTGGACATTAAAGTCCAATCATTTTAGAGTTTCCTTGTATGGACACCCTAACAATAATTCATCTATCGCTGAAACATTGCAGTGTGATACAGTAAAGTATACAGATTACGGTTGACAAATAATCTAGGACCGGAAAACAACCTAGATTATTTAATAACCGTAATCTGTATACTTTACTTTATCACACTGCAAAGTTTCAGCGATAGATGAATTATTGTTAGGGTCAAACCCTAAAATGATTGGACTAATAGGCCTACCCAAAGGATCGCCAAAACGACCGGTCCTGCGCTGATTTCGAATTAAAAAACGATAAAAATGTTATTCAGTTTCGTACTGACTCTATACACAACATTTTCAGATTTTACTTTCAGTCATTACAACAAAATAAACTCGCAAACATTAAAACTCAACTACAAAGTTAAACAAATAAATAACAGAGATAGGATAACTAGATTCACATATCGGCTGTACCACAGAAGTCATTACATAAAACAATAGAACCGAACAATCTGTTCGTCCTCGCTCTTACAGTACCAACAAACTTCATTAAGCAACGATTAAAAGAGATAAATTGCGGAGTTTAACCTACAAAGTAGGGTGACCCTACTCATAAAGGCCCGAATATGTTGTATGTGGGTTATAAGGGAGAAATTTATGTAGCTTGGACACAAAAACCGGGCGTCGCGTCCAATGCGAGAGATACTTGTGAAGCATGGAGTTTGACATCGGCACGAATAGGCTTTATTTATTAGGAAAGTTTGCAACTGGGGGCAACAAGGGGGCAACAGTAAATCAGCAACATGCTCAGAAAAGGACAACTAATATGAACATGGAACTGTAGGGCTTGGCTGAATAGGTGTGATTATCATTTTCGTGTTAATTGGTTTGGATTTTGGAGCAAACGTTTAGGCTGTTTTGAATTATTAATTACTCTTAGTTATATACAGGATGTAAGGAAAATATCATTAACCGCATAACTCTACCCATCAAACTGAACGACTTTTACTACTGGAGCAAAACAGACAACGCAAAAAAATCTGCTGTTCCATACTAAATTGCAATGCCTACTCGACTAAAATGTATGAGACAGCTACTTTTTTTGTTTGTTCTGACAGGTTTTCTCCCACAGTAAAAGTGGTTCAGTTTGATGGGTAGAGTTAATTATACTTTTCCTTACACCCACCCTGCAAAGCGGCCTAGTTATTTTCCCATTCGTTTAGATGGCGGTGGTTTGATTCCAATCAAGTTCAAATGTATCAACGACACGTTCATTATGCAAAGACGTACTACAAGAATTTATTTGATATTTCTTCGTATACGTTTCTTGGGGAAATACTTTTTTCACATAATAAGCATAATACGGCACAGAATACATAGAGAAGGCTGGAAAAGCTTGATCATTGCCCGAAAATGGGACGAAACGTGTAAAAAATAATAATAATTTCCCTTCTATTCTTCTATATTTATCATTATCTACCTATCTATAAATCATTAACTGTATAATAATCATTCGAAATGAAACTACCAAAATTTCTGAATTGTCTACTACAGTGAGTCTTATTACCTACACAAGAATAAATACAAATTAATTCAGTTCAAATTGCATTATCTTAAACTGTACCATAAATTATTGGAAATAGTTTTTATGTTACATTAACCGTCGACCATTTACCTATTTTATGGTCATTTGATGCGGCAAACCTTACACGCACTAACTTTAATTCCATTCTATATTTATTCCAATGTGTCATTAAGCAGCAGGGATCTATCATGGTAAATCAATATCCACCACGAAAAGAACATCATGGTCAATTCAAAAGATTTTTTCAACGCTTTCTGTAATCGGAAACAATGAAAATACTTGCGTAATTTTCCTTTAAGTTAAGTTATAGCCTGTAGAATCCCACTGCAGGGCAAAGGCCTCCTCTTACGAATAAGGGTGAGAGGGAGTAGGCTATACTCCACCACACCGGCCCAGTGCGTGTTGGTGGAGGCAAGTTAGTGGTCAACATGCTGTCAGAGAATTTTCAAGCCGCCAATAGGCCTTTGACCTGGCTTAACGAATAGTCACAACACCATCTGACGGAAATATCCGAGACCAACTGCTTAACGTGCCTTCCGAAGCACGGAAACGCTCGAGATGAGATACAACTAAACGGTCACCCATTCAAAGACTGACGGACCTGACGTAGCTTAACTTCGGTGATCGTTTCCAATACCGAAGCTCCACTACGCCAACGAGCGCTTTCCTATACATTCGGAAAATTTTATGTAGGAATTTAATCAACATTATTATGTAAAAAACTGATGTAAAAAGCCGGCCATGTATGAGTTGGACTACTTCCACACCGAGGGTTCCGTACAACTATACTCCATTCCAAATAGCAACGAAAATTTAAGGCCCTTTTGAATTACAGAAACAGAGATTTGAAACACTTCCTCTCACTTATTCTTAGAACAGCTTTAGTAACGTCCAAGATACGTTAGATAGTATATCTTTCTCTTAAATAAATCATATTTGCTGATCAGAATTGGCCAGAAAGCTAAACAGGAATCGGAATATCTTTTCGTCCTTATTTTGAATGCAGTATAGGTAACGATATTAACTTACCAAAAAATGATGTTTTTCCGGGACACTTAGCACGAGACCGACTCTCGCTTCGCCAGTTTTTATTATTTGTTGTTATATTGCAGATTTCGCACTATGATAGTAAAATATTTCATTCTTGTTCTTGTATGATTTACCGTGCGAGAAGAAAAAGACGATGAAAAGCAATTTCATTAGAAAAATACAAAAAACAAATTGACAAAACAATCTTAATTTTGTACTTTCCTTAGATCAAAATAAAATGAATGGATAGGCTGTAAATGTTTACGCGAACATTTCAAACCAGAAAAATGAGGCAAAACAAATGAAAGTTTTACTTCAAATTTGTATGCAAGTGCCCTAGATTTGACAGATAATGGCGCTAGTTTGTATGGACCAAGTGCACCAGTAGTTTGCTTCAACTTATCGCGCTTTAGGCCTATCCATTAATTTTATTTTGATCTAAGGTACTTTCCGTTTTCTTTAATCTTTTTAATTTCATACCCAACTTAATACATATTCTGTAGAAATATCAATCGGCTACCTATTAAGGTTCAGAAGATACAGCCCTAAGAGCTAGGCTAGGACGGACGGACGGACAACATAGGCTTAGTATAATAGGGTCCAGTTTTCACCATTTGGGTACGGAACCCTAAAAGTTGGAACGTCAGAATACCTCGCATTTGTGCATTAATTAGTAGCATTTACCCTCATATAAACATGAACGAATTTTAAAATTATACCTTTTAAATAAATCTCATTCGTTTGAAATGGACAAGTATTTTTAGCCCAATGTAAATTTTATTTGACTTAAAAACCGGGACTATGCGAAAACGAAAATTAATTTTAATAAGTCAGATATGAAGAGCATTTTAATTTAATGGTTTTCAAAGGATAATAATTTGTTAATTTTCAACATTATACTGTAATAAAGTTCAGTAAAACTGTAAAACCAACACAGTTTACCAATTGTGTTCTACGCATGAACGATCATCGAATATACAGGGTGTAAGTGACAGCCTAGGAAATACTGAAACGGTGAATTCAGACCATCAAACTGAACAACTTTCACCATGGAGCCAACCTCAGAAAACGTGAAAATAAATCGGCTGTTTCATACAAAACTGCTGTACCTACCCGACTCGAATGTTTGGAGCAGCTGATTTTTTTCGCGTTTCCCGAGGTTAGCTCTATAGTGAAAATTGTTCAGTTTGATGGTCTGATTTCACCGTTTCAGTATTTGCTAGGCTAGGCTGCCTGTCCCTTACACCCTGTATAGAGTTTTCTTTCATGCTAACGGTTTTTAAAGGGGATAACCATACCATCAAACAGAACAAATTTCTCAATGGATCAATATAGAAAAGGCGAAAAAAAATTGGCTGTTTCATAAAAACTGCTATCCTATTGACCCAAATGTATGGGACAGCTGCCTTTATTTTTCGTTTTCTATGTTGGTCCAATAGATAATGTTGTTCAGTTTGAAGATCTGATCATCCTCGAAAAAACCGTTAGCATAACATTCACTACAAATTAATTTGGTAAGTAGATTGGATTAAGTAGATTATATTCTTTATTGTACACAAAAACAACATAATTATGAAAAAACGTAAGTATGCTGTTTTATTTTGATACATATAGTTTCCTTAGATGGTTGGTAGTTGTAGAAATATTTCTGATCACCTCGGATGGAATACAAAAATGAGTTTATTATAAAAAGATAACCATTTTACGCACGGTGATTTTACGACTATTCGAAATTATGATTTATTGAAGTTTAAAATTAAATCTAAAAAATTACTCATTCAATCCACATCGGCTCAGCAACATGCTTCGACAAAAATAGACAACGTCGACTATTGGATAAATAATAGGTTTGCCACAGTTAGTTGTTTAAAGAGTCTAAAAAAAAGCGTTATCTTCAATTACAATTCCCAAAAAGCATCGCAATCTCAATAAATTATTTACTCCTACGCCCAAAATTTAAACAAAACACGCTCTATCAAGATCAACCCATTCAAAGAGCATGACGTAAGAACAATTAGTCTAAAACTTATGTTGGGTTAGTTGCACTTGCTCCTTGCATCTCCTTCAATTACGTTTAACTAGAAACAACCATTTGTATCAATTACGGTCAGCGTTTAATTTGGGTAAATACCATTTTTATGGCTACAGTGGATTATTGTGGTTACAAAGGGGCCTTAAAGGGTTTTAAAGTTTATGTGATAGTGAGAACTTTGAAATGGTCTTTTGATGAAAATTTATTGATTTTACTTAACTATTTTATAAGACTTGTAATTTAGTATAGCGACTTTTGTATTCAAATTACGATGAAAAAGTATTACAATTTAAAATGTCAAGAGATCAATTCATAACTCAAATGTAAAATGTTGATTCGTCATTCTAAGATGACAGAATATTTAACCGGTATCAATTACAGCTCCAGACAGATTACAAGTATCATATTCTTCATAAAAAAATCAAAACATAACACACAACAAAAAAGTAACAAGATGTGACTAAGCACTATCGAATGTCCCATCGAGAGAATAAAATTGCCTCTTAAAAACGGGTTCAGTATATTAACAATAAGTTCGAATGTATATCAATGGGTTTCGCCCACCTCATCAACATATGTACACAAAGGTTAGGAATGCAACGGACTCGATATTACCATATCGATGTATACGGAATCCGATAGTATTGTCGCGACGAACCATCGATGAGTATTCCTGATACCGATCACTTAGAAAAAGGTCGTCCGACCCTCGGCTGAGAAACCAAGTTCCTTTTTCACTTCCGACGACACATTGTCATTCAATTTTCTTCTTTATGCCAATGTGACCATAATTCAGTATGTAATAATTTGATTTGATAAAGTTAAAGTGGCTCAGCATAGTCTTATTTCATTTCAAATCACTAGTGACTCATTCCATTTCTACTAGCTTTTTATGCAGGCACTCGCATCAAATTGAATTCTCGAAAGAAGCTATTTATTCAGTTACATTTAAATATTATAGAAAATAGCTTTTTTCATTTGGCAACGATTACATTCTTGTTGTAAAAGAATTTCGGAGATATGCAAAGCATGTAAAAAGCTGAGCAAGAATTTCAATAAGATACAAATTAATTGATCTCAGAGCTTTGTGACAAAGCCACTGGAATACAATTGAACAATGAAATTGTCAACTCGACAAGTCACGACACCGTCGAAATAATCCCAAATTCAAACTAGAAACTAATAAGATTTTTGCATACAAAATGTATTCATAACAAAAAAACAGCTGGAAAGAAAGCAGAACAAAAGAATAACGGCCGGCCACGTGGGTCCAAAACCTACACATTTGAAAGAAAGACGCCCACGTTTGAGCTTATGTCAAAATTTTGTCTAACAAGCGAGGTGGACTAGGAAAACAAATGATTGTTACTGTACTATGCGAGTGTTTGGTTATAATAACCATAAATTATCCGTGTGCTTAAGCAAAGATTTATTTGCTATTACTGGAACTCATTTTGAACTTTTCTCCTATGATTTAGAGTTGTTTTTAGAAGCTTTTATTTATATTGATTCGTCGTATGGCCATGATCTGAGAAACATTCGATAGTAATGAGACACGATTTTGGTAGAATCGATCATCACGTGAGTCCATGCTTATTAGAATGCCTTCTTATGGGAAGGAGATTAGTGGAGGCGACGAAAATTGGTTTATATGATGTAGTTATTTCTTATACCATGGGAAAAGATAATGATTTATGAATAGTATTTGTTAAACTTTTTGTATTATTACTAGAATATGTTACATCCAGGGAAAGTCATGTTTTCTCAGGACAGATAGTGCTTGTTGACTGACAATACCTGGCTTAGGACATCAATGTCTTTGATTGAATGGCTGACTTGATAGCCGACAACTAGTGAGACGGACAAAGGATAGACAGGTGGTTTATGGGGCGTTGATAGACAAGATAGACTAACTGAAGACGACGTTTTAAATAAAGCGAGAGTAGGCACATAATGTACATACAACCTCTAGTCGCAAACACGGTTCTATCGTGTGTATTATACGTAGGATACGAAAATGTAACATACTCTTACAAATTGTTGCACAAACAATATAGGAATAGAAATAAGGTACCTACTACTAGAGATAACTCAGGAACAATAGCGTTTGATTTCTGTAAAGTCGAAAAAAAAACGACTTACCTATTTATTACTTAGGTAAGTAATATAATATTTAAATAGAAAGTCGTCAGAAAACATCATCAGTATTATTATATACGATATCGTAGCTCCAAAAACAGTTGGAAATCAGACTGTGACTGCATCACTCAATCACACATCCGACAATGTAGGCATACACGTTTGATTACGGGATTAAATTAATTTATCATTTTTTAAAGCCGATGTGTTTCTGAATGACTATATTAATGATTTAAAAAAAAAAAAAAAAACTTTTTTTTTTCGTAAAAACACCGCATAATATGTTTTTTCACAAAAAAAACCAAACGACGAATATTCGGAAACCAAGTATATGAATACTTTGATAGAAAACATTGTACCTACCATATGTCTCAAATAACAACGATCTTGACCATCAGTTGCTAATATCTTGCAATAATCGTTATCATCTAGCTAAGTGCCTTAACAGACTGCCTTGCCAATTATCTCAAGATAGTTAAAACGATTAATGTAGCTATATAACACCTAAAGGATGATCGTTTCTATAGATTCTGGAGCTTCTGGTTAAGATAAGCACCAGGATAATGCTCAGAGGTATTATACATACATAATATCGTTTAATAAACAGATAAGACACATTTCTCTAGCACTTTTAAAAGTTCCCCAAAAATGTGATATAATAGCACATATATAGGTACAATGTTCTTGTCTGCCTATAGTCCTGAGTGACAGATTTTGACATTGACGCCACCTTTTTAATGGAGAGTGGGCACAATACAGGCCTCAATTTCAAGCAATTTGTTTTTCTCATGATGTGTTTCTTCACCAAAAAGCAAGTGGTGTTAAAAACTAATTTGTACAAATCTGATCTGCTCTGTTTTTTACATGAACAACATTTTTAGTTCGGAAACTTTTTTAAGGTCTCAAAAAATATTTCCAACTCTTCATATAAAAAACGGTCGTGTCGGCACACCAAGGACACTTAACTGTCACCTTATAGGAATACAAATAGGAAAAATGTCAGGAAGAGGTATTTATGCGATACTGAGAGTGAGTTTGAGTGACAGGGAAATACACCATTGCCTACCTACTGTTTTCTGGCACCTGTTTGACAAGAGAAGGGGTCAATTGGTAAGGGGCAGAGTGTCCGTACTGTATTTAGGATTAAGACTACTCTATCTTTTACATGTGGTATCGGTTTCTAAGCTTGTATAAAAAGACCAAATGAAATTAGGCGTAAGCATAATGCTCACTACTATATTCACCGAGGGGGCAGTCAGAGATATTCTGAAACCTCTATCCACGTTTAACTAGTAGTAGGTATGTATCGACACTCTATGTCCAGTGAAGTCCAGTGTGACGGGGAGTGAGGCCGTCGCCACTTACAAGTGGCACCATTACAATGGACAGTAGGTAAAATACATGCTTCGAACTTGAAGCATGAAGGCTTCCTTTCCTTACGATGTTTTCTTTCACCGAAAAGCCAGTGGTGCTACAAATCGTATATAAATTCCGAAAAAACTCATTGGTACGAGTCGGCCGGGACGGGATAGAAATCGCCTCCTGTACCGGCATGCAAAATTACTCGCCACTGGACCACCACGGCAATGAAATAAATGTTGGATAGATATCGAAAATCCAAATGTTTCCTATTAAGTACTTATTTATGCTCACTTTTATTATTACTTGTTTAATTTGCGCCTTGAAATGGATCATAATCACCACGCTTGGCAGGCGGGTTGGCGATCGCAGTTGGATTGAATGGGTGTACTTAGAGGATGCTGCTGCCCATCCTCCAGTAGATCTCTTAGTCGCCTTTTACGACACCCACGGGAGGAAATGGGATGGTGCTATTCTTAGCCGATAACCACACGGACAATTTATGTCTATTGATTTTATTATTATTAAATGTTTTAATCAAAAAACATAAACGTCTTAGACTAAATTTAGCTTCATCTAAAGAAATGACCCACAATAAAACTGAAAAGGAAACATCTGTTTTATGTTCAGCAGTTTTAGAACAGTTACACAATGCCACAAAATTATACGAGTATGAGCCATGGGCGAACTTGTCTCAGAGAATTTACACATAAAAAACTTTTATACTTCCTTTGTAAAACGGGACGTTTCGAATTAAATTCAAATTAGCTTGTATCGCGCTTCCCATCGCATAATATCGTTACGCTTTTGAATAATTTATGTAAAAATAAATAAAAGGTGTGGTTGTGTGGACTCCACCTTATTACGTAGGTATGGGTCACTAACAGTTACGCCCATAGGAATTCCACGTAAGGGAATAAGTGATTACTACAATAAATTATGGATGCACTAGTGTGTTATACGGGGTGTACATTTAAATACGTGCTGCAGACCCTAAAACTGACCAATGTTCAGTATAGAGCCAATATAGAAATCGCGAAAAAAATTGGGTGTTTCATACTTTGGGGTCAGCCACTGACATAATTTTATTCCATGGGACAGCAAAAAATTTTTGCGACTTCGATGTTGGCTTCGTTGTGAAAGTTATACAGTTTGATATACAGAAGCACCCTGTTTAATATATTTAACGCCTTAAATTTTACACCCTGTATAAGTTGTTATAGTAATAATGAACAGTGAACCGAACGAAAATGAAAACAAAGTTCTCATTCTTGTCATAGTAGGATAGATTGACATACCTACAGTCATTTAGCAGAGCGGAGGAGGTGAAAGAAAAGATCTGAATAGTGTCGTTTCAGGAGGTCACTTGCAAAAAAGATACGGTACCTACCGGGCCCAACTTAATATGCAGACATTATTTTTAAGGGGATGATCAGACCATCAAACTGAACAACTTTCTCTATGGGACCAACATCGAAATCGCGAAACAAAAATTAGCTATCCCATACATTTTGCTCGAGTAGGTTTGCAGTTTTGTATGGAGTAGATGATTTTTTTTTGCGATTTCGATGTTGGTGCCATACAGAAAGTTGTTCAGTTTGATGGTCTGATCATCCCCTTAAAAAGTGTCAGCATATTAATGAGGACCCTATATAAATTGGCGAAACGCCACCGACAAGCGCAGCTTTTAATTTAAATAAGGATGAAAAAAAAAATGTCTTTGTTTTAACTTTATTATTAAGCTTTGCATGACGTAGAAAACAAATATTTTTTCACCATTTTTCTAAAACACCGCCTACCTTTCTTCGTTCACCGTTTCCTTTACCCTAAGGTTGTCATGGATTATTTCCTGTGTTAAATTCGATTGTTAATAAAATTATGAAACTTTTTACTAACTACACGAAAAGCGTGGCGACGACGGGTTCATCTATTGATTGTTTGATTGATTGATGATTATAAATTTTATTAACAATTTAATAAGATGACTTCTTAATGATCGGTTATGAACCATACAAGTTTGCCCTTCCAAACTCTGAAGCCATAATAATATAGATAATGGAAATAGAGACCAATCACAAAACACACTTTCCTTTACCCTAGGTACCTATCGTTGTTGTAACAAAATACTTCTAACACTTTTTATCGAAAATACATAACCAATATAAGGTTTCGTAGAAATGCCCGAATGACAGGTCTATATTATCGGTATCGAGTATCGTCGAGTGACACCTCACTTGATTTTTAGGTGAAAAAATATCGATTACGTCGGAAGTAAAGTTAAGTGACGTGGAAACTGTCTTTTGGCGGGATACCGATATCCATTAAAGTGTAAAGTGACTTGGTTTGACATAATGGTATGGTATATTATTATATTTATAACATTGTACCTATTGAACACAGACACATTGATACACACAAACAACACAACAAGACAATTTTGACAATTTTGGAAATGGGAAATTCAAAGAACACAAACTAAAAGTTTATAAAAGAAAACCGTTTTTTTAATTTGATAATTAGATTATTGATGTATAATCGTCGCGGTCAGAAAATGTTTACCATTTTAACCTATTCAAACTACTTCTAGAATTTGACCAATCTTTTCCGAATAAACCTAATACCAATATTATGTTGATACCTTTGTATAGTACAGGGTCCAACTTAATATGCTGACACTTTTTTAAGGGGATCATCAGACCATCAAACTGAACAACTTTCTCTATGGGACCAACATCGAAATCGGGAAAAAAATCAGCTGTCCCATACATTTGGCTCGAGTAGGTTTGCAGTTTTGTATGGAGGGGCAGATTTTTTTTTCGCGATTTCGATGTTAGTGCCATAGAAAAGATGTTCAGTTTGATGGTCTGATCATCCCCTTTAAAAAGTGACAGCATATTAAGAAGGACCCTATTTACCTTTTGATGATTAAAGCATTTATTAACACAAAACAATTTATTTTTACTGTAGCCCTAATGTATTTGTTTTGTTTAAGTATCAATTTTTAGATTTTTAGCTAATAAACCTATAGGAAGTAAGTAAATAAATATCTTGGAAATTGCCATACATTATAATCTAGGTACATTGAAAGTATCAGAATCTAGCCAAATGTAAACGCTTGTCAAAATACTTATGGGAAGAACTATAACAACATTATATTTGTTTTAGCATAAATTATATGCAAACATTTATTTTCTAGCTCTAAATAAGTTATGTATAGGTTCATTCTCATTATTATAAATTTTATATTATGCGTCCAGTTTTAATGCCTTTTGTCTTTTAGTATTTATGTTTTAATTTGTATAAATTTTTACAACAAGGGTGAAATATTTTATACCTGGGCGTTATAAAGGTTATAAAGTTGAGTTTACGACTCAGGGTATATTTATATTCCGACGGCTTATCTTTATGAATATTGCCTTCATCATTTACAAAATATGTCAAGTAGGTACCTAGTTTGTTAATTAAGCTAGAATACATGTTTAATATCAGAAGTAGTCTAAACATATTTATGTTATTAGTGTTTCTACAGGGTCCAACTTAATATGCTGACACTTTTTTAAGGGGATGATCAGACCATCAAACTGAACAACTTTCTCTATGGGACCAACAGCGAAATCGAGAAAAAAAAAACAGCTGTCCCATACAAAACTGCAAACTGACTCGCGCCAAATGTATGGGACAGTAGATTTTTTTTCCGCGATTTCGATGTTGGTCCCATAGAGAAAGTTGTTCAATTTGATGGTCTGATCATCCCCTTAAAAAAGTGTCAGTATATTAAGAAGGACCCTATATATTAAATATCTGTATATATGCTACTAATAAGACTAGGCGCGCATGAGCAACTTTTGTTTCCGCAACTAATAATTTGTCTCTCACATCATACAAGTCTATGGGCTTGTATGAAAGAGCGCGCATGTAACGAAGAGACTTTTCATACAAACCCAATGAGAGATAAATAAGTTGCGGAGACAAAAGTTGCTCGTGCGCGCCTAGTCTAAAAGTCCAGCCTTCATAAAAGTTTTGTGTTTTCCAACGCCATATCTAGACAATCTAGAGTCAAGAGTTCATGACAGTTTGTCACAGACAACACATTTGCCCGCACGTGGTTTCATTTCGTCAAGGATTATTTTTACGATGTTTGTTTCGAGTTTTTCTACCAAAGTTCGTAAGCTTGATTAAAACAAGGAAAATAATATTCGTGTTTGTTTATGCTTCCGTTTTCTCATACGTAAAGAAATACGGAAAACAAAAAAGTACTACACGACATTCGTTCATACATAAAATTATACTATCTCACGTTGTTCGTAAAATATTATCTTTTTTTTACTTATATTAATCACAACTTGATTCATTGCGACACCGTGGTCTATTAGTCGGACGTCGAATATTCATTGAGTAACAAATGGATATTCGATAAATAGGGATCATAAAAACCTATCACCTGTTCCATTTCCTTATGGAGGCGGCGTTTTCTGTAGGCTGTAATTAATAAAAAATAAAAACTGGCCAGTGAAGGCCCTAAAACGCATTTAATTCTTGATAAGGGTAACAAATTGGATAAAGATAGCACGACTGTCGGAGACAGCGAGATCGTAAGTGCATTGCCGTGATAAGTCATGTGTAAGGACGTAAGATTTGTATGGCATGAGATCATAAAAATTACTATAATAGTAGATTACACACCGAGGGCAGGAAAGTAAGAAAGTTCTCAGATCTCATGCCGAGGTCAACAAACATGTGATCTGAGGCTATACTATTTTTCTCCTTGACTGTGGTGGAAAGCGGCAACTTCGTTTAGCGCAGCGGCACGAAAATTTACGCTTTCCGTCCGTAGGGGAGTGGTAGGAGAGAACATATTACAATTTCGAATATATTAGGAGCGTCTGTATGGCGGGTTGCGGAGAGGTATGGAAACTTAATCTAGAGGTCCGGGTTAGAATTCGCACAGATTTTATGCCATTTAACAATGAGTTTTACTAACTTATGTACGTAATACCGACTGCTCTAAAACAATGAAGAAAAACATTGTGAGGAAACTTGCATTGCATTCGCTGAAGAAGAAATTCCGAAGTCTACCAATCCGCATTGTGCACGGGTGGTGGCCTAACTCCCACGGGACGTATGTAGGCTGATGATGATGAATATTATTATTTTAGTAGTTAGTAGAAGCTCATTACAATTTGTTAGATTAATTTAAATCTTAGTTTTAAACATTTTGAGAAATTTTGAACAATATTGCTGACAATTTGTAGTCTTCTAAAACTTTAATGAAAATACGATTCACATTTCACAAAATAGTATAAGTTTCTTCAGTAGAGATAAATAGGAGAGATAAGACACAAAAGACTTAGACAGTAATTATTTAGCTCAAAGAAAATACCTATTCATGTTGTATCGTGAAAACTATGAGGTCAAGACATTCAGCGCAGATACTAGCGATACCAGGGTTTAGATTTTAGTTTCATTTTGCTAGAGCACCTACTACCTAACTAATTTAATTTATTTTTTTTATAAAATCTCCAGGTACTTACTGATGAATTGCGAGAGCATAATAACAATATAAAATCCGCTTTTTTTTTCCCGCGACTTCGTCCGCACAAATTATACGGGTACCAGATTTTAAGTCAGATCATAAGCTATCTATCAAAAAAAGTTTCATCACAATCGGTTCAGTAGTTTTTGCGTGATGCGCGAACAAACAAACAAACTAATAATTTTGTCAATAGATGGCGCTGCACGACATTTAAATCGCGCTATCGAGTGCTATTTGAGTTTATATGAAGTGAACCGCTACTTTTTCATTCCTCATGATTTTACCGCTACTTTTTTATTCCTCATGATTTTACGGTTTTATACCGCTACTTTTTTATTCCTCATGATTTTACGGTTTTATACTAGGATCATTATTCTGGAATTTCATATCCACATCGTTCTTTCGTTTGGCCTTCACAACCACTTTTCAATGCAGTATCGGTGATGTTCGTAATCTCGAAATGTCAAAGGTATTTAATTTGAATATCATCTTTTATCTCATTCCCATACTTTAAATTTATCGATGAAATATCTATTTAGAGATAATGTACATTGTAAATAAAATTGTAATGTTACAAATAAATTTTCTTTTGCTTCAAAGATAAAAGGATAAGTTATAAAGATTAAGACTTTACTTTGCTAAGTAAATAGTATTTACAAAATATGATATTTCATAATGGTGAAACAAATTGAAACAAACCTTGCTAAAAATGATGATTACAAAAATTACTACACATAAATTACGTCTTTCATCATTTTTGTGTAATTTACACGTACATTTTATATCTCAGTTATTTTTAAATGTATTTTTCTTACAAAACTTGTAAGAATATATAGTCAGATAATATCGATAATAAAATTTCCCATTTGTTATAATATATATTTAATAAATAATGTATGTTATGTCGTTTGGCATATTCGTATTTATATAAATGATAATAATTATTATAGTAACACAGCGTAGATACAAATATTGTTGTTATAATATTTGAATCATAAATTACTGCCTAAATATTTTAGTAAAGTTGTTCTTTTACTCTCTTTCCCCAACTTTATCTACACGTTTATCATTGTATGGAATTGTGTTTACTTGTTCAGTTAATTTAGTTCTAGACTTCGAGTTTTATTTTCGTACTTACTTTCTGAAATAACTTGATATTTGATATAAACATCAATATCTTCAGCTTCAATATGAGCTTATAAAGCCCTTTATCCCGATGAAGTCATAATTTTGCGACAAGCAAAAGTTACAAAATTACTTCGCCAGATTTTCGACATGACTCTTAAGAAACTTTCTTCATATCTTGCTAGCTAATACTGAAGACAGATTTTTATAGCTATCATGTAAGTAGCTTATTCTTTCACACAGTAAATTAAACGCAGAACTTAGATTAGATAGTATATAATATTAGAATTTTCAAAATAATGATATAAAATGAATAAATCTTACACCTTAACGCATAATCAATTCAGTAGACACAAAACATGAGCGGAAACAAGATGGTACAAAAATAAAAATTAAAAAACCTAATAATTTAAATGATATACGATAATAATATACAAAATATTGCTCTTTTAAACATGCATCCATATATGATAGTAATTTCGTATACCATAAACACGTTGTTTCGAATTGTGGCCCATTTTATTGTCATATGTCACGGCATGAGGCCGTAAAAACCGTTAGTGCGCTATAAATTTTTGAGAAATTTACTCATAAATGATTTGCATATCACAACACTTGTCGCCTTTAACTAGAAAGTTGCGTGTAAACGAACCATCGTCTGTTTGCCTTATTAACGTTATTAATGTGTCTGTTAACCAGTATCTGTTTATCAAATTTCGTGGAGTTATTTCTTATAATTAGGAAGCGTAAGTATCTTAATTAATTATGTATTAGGTTTGCGCTAAAGCATATAATTGGCTTAAAAACAAGTCGCTCTGTTTTATTTTCTGTTACAATTACCTACAGCATTGCTCAAAGAGCAGCTACTATTGGAGGGACCACGAAGGAAGCATCCAGGGATGCCAGTGAAAAAACCTAAAGGCAGTTAAGAATGGGTACGAAGAACCTCGGCAAAGGACGTTGCTGGGGCTACGCGGCGGATTGGGTAGCGGGGATCATCGGTGAGAAGTGGCCTGGGATTCTGGGATGTGCTTGTAGCGTCTGTAGACGCCAGATGAAGAAGGAGTGGGCAGAGCTCGCTCGCGGCTATCCCCGATTGTGGTGACGACGCATTGTTGTCGTGATACCGGTGGTTTAAGATGCCTTCTCTATCTACGTGTTAATGCTTATCTAACGTTTTTGTGGAAGCCACCCTAAACAATGTCTTTTGAGTTAATGAAACATCAAATCAATTTATGTACACATAGTATAGCCACAGTTTATGTACCTATCTACAGAGTGAAATTGATATCATTAGCATCCTTTAAAACTAAGGATGGATGGATGTTCCGTGGATATTCTGAGGTTTCAGAATATCTCTGACTTCCCCCCTCGGGGAATATAGTCGTGAGCATATGCTATGCTATGCTAAACTAAGAGTCTACCCATCAAACTGAACTACTTTTACCTCAGGGCAAACCGATCGTATACCAAAAAAAATCAGCTGTTCCATACTAAACTACACCTACTCGACTAAAATGTATGCAACAGTTAATTTTTTTTATGCTCCTATCGGTTTGCTCCCATAGTAAAAGTAGTCAGTTCAGTTTTAAAAGGATACTAATGATATCAATTTTACCCTGTATAGAGTTGTGAAAATCGGAGGTCACATATGCGTATTCATTAAGCAACATAAGTAACTTAAGTCAATTAATTAAAACCCAAAGTACTTCCCTACGCAGACTTTAAACATATTTTCCATGTGCGAATTATGTGCGTATTTGAAAGCTAACGACAAAGTTACCTTTTACAATTTGCGTTGCGGCTGGTCCCCTCTGTCAGACTAATGAGCATTACCTGTCCACAGTTTTGTACAAGCTTGTAAATGTGATTTTTGAGTAATTAGAACGGTTTGCCCGGTGAAAACGTCCCCATTTTAATTTGAAAAGGGTGGTGTATTTGAACCTTTTTAAACCGGAACTGCTTTTAGCTGGATCGCACTTAATTGGCGACGGAAAAGTGAATAAAAAATGCTAAATTTGTCATATCAAAATATGCCTAATTTGAGCTAAAAAGTTTGAAAAAGGATAGATGAAAAAATTGATTCATTATTATTACTTAAGCGATATGTTGTAAGGAAGACAATTGTAAAATCTACAGGGTGAAAACTTAAATGCATTACATACTTTAGTGGGTACCTACTTCAAATCATCAAACTGAACCACTTTTGCTACAGGACTAACTAAAAACATCGTTGTAAAAAATTTGCTACTCGACTACAATGTTTGGAACTACTGATTTTTTTCCCAATTTCAGTGTTGGTCCCTTAGTGAAAGTCGTTCAGTTTGATAGACTGACACACCCTTTTAGGTCCATCCAGTCAGTTGGATCCAGCTACTGTTGGGTCTGTCCGTTACGTTCAATTCCCAGATAGTCAAATCCCCATAGGTTTAACTACCGTTTAGTCTAATTCTCGTTTGGTCCTATTCCCATATAGTCAAATCACCATACCCAAAGTATGTTTCTAACGCATTTAAGTCAACACCCTGTATAGCAAAGTCTGAACAATTTCCAATAATTTATTAGATATTATTCCTCTAAATTTATGGTATCATGTCCATCCTTAGATCAGTATCAACACTTAGTTTGTGCATTGTAAAATCACATTATAACCTATCGTAGTTTAAGTCAGCCTACGCGATCGATTTGCAACGCATCCCACGCAGGAAACATAAATCACAAATCAAACACACCTAACGAACGTTATTCAAATATCGAAATCGAGTTTTACCAATAAAAATGCATGAACTATGAAACAATAGTCGAGCCCTCCATCATACTTCAATTTGTCAAAATGTGTCAGTGTAACACTATTTGCATTTCCTAGTTTGTGGGAATATTTCTCTTATATTCAGAATGAGAGATTTTCCTAAAGCCATGAAAAAAAGAGCCAAATGGCTTGATAGATTGTATTAATGCTAGATGGATTGCCTATATATCTCACTAATAAAATGAATGTCCAAGTTTTGATGTTTGTCACTAGCTTGCTTGCTTATCGTGTCGACTTCAAATTCTGAACAAAGTCGCTAAATAGTACCATGCCAGAATTGGGCAATCGATACTGCACCGTCGCTAGCGGTCATGAGCTCCTCCTGCGTGCAGGTGTTTGGGTTTGTTACTTATTCACGCATAAACGGCTGAACGGATTTGGATGAAATTTGGCACGCAGATAGAATATGTTCTGGATTAACACATATAATACTTATTCAAGGTCCCAAAGACGGACTCGCGGGCAACAGCTAGTTTTAAATAAACACGAATAGACACTCTTTCAATGGATGCGTCTGAACCAGTGACGTGCATTTAAGTAACTCTTTAGCCAAAAATACCATCTTCGGACCTGACGGCATGTTGAACTAAGTTGAAACTAGTCAAAAAGCTCCCAATTGACGCCAAGACGCGCTTTCAATAAATATTATATTGCCTGCAAAACCGTAAAAATAGGGGGTGACGTTTCAAAAAGACTGCGCCCGCAGGCTATCAATGCGACAAACACACAAACAACGTTGTTTTGTTGAACGCTGACGTTTTTGCTAAAGTTGATATCGTTTTTCCTTTGTTTCGTTTATTCACGTGCTTATTTGAATGGAATAACTCGACGCAGATATTCGTATGACACCGGCTTAGTTCGCGTTTGGTTTAAAATATCGTGGCCTATCACAGCTTTTGCACGCGTTTCTACTACTAGTTTAGGTACTATCAGTAATCCTCTGTTTGCAATATTAACGTTGTTATTTTTTATGGTAATAAAGCCCTTTTTCCATAAACAGAAAAAACATTTTAAGGTTGCAAATATACTGGAGGCCCAGAAGAGGTAATAGAAATTCTAAGTAAATGCGTTTAATTTTGTTTACCCTAATATTGCTAACACCCGAAACTTCGTGTGCGTATAATTTTTGTGCCGATGTCATTCTTCAAGATGCACTGTTAATTTTCATCAAGATCAGTTCAGCTGTAAAAAGGCAACAAATATATATCTAAGCAGACTAACACGTTTTCGCATTTATACTCGTAACATCATAAATAGGTAAGTAGGGATTAAGCAGAGCTTTCAAGATATATTTAGATTCATGAGAGATTTTGTTCGTGATTTTAATCTAAAAAATCTAAAGATCCAATCAAACTAATTAATTAATAAGCTTTTTGTAATCTAGATAGATAATGGAATCAATTTTGTTTTATTTTCTACATTAGATTTGAAACAAACGTCAAAAGCTGTAATATTCTACGGATATTGAAGGTGATGCAATAAAAGAGACATCGCAATTAGTTCGTGCAACATGTCGATTGAACATCTGCATATTTATTGGAAACCGCTTGTATTTTGTGTTGAAAAATCAAACCGAAAAATTTTGAAGTACGAATAAAAATAATAAAAACCTACTGGTGCTTTAAAAATGCACCCCATTTCACAATTTTAAATCATAACAATTAAACACACGGAAGGGAAGTTATTCCAGAGGGTGCATTCTTTACTTTAAGTGTAGAAAATAATTTTCCTGTCTGGGCTGCTTCTTGAAATTAACCTCTAGCGACCGTTAAATAAAGTTTAGTTTCTTTAGACGAAAAATTTGAAGGTGTGATCTGCTTTCCAAAAGTCGCTTGAGTTATGATCCGACGAATTTTTAGTAGCAATTGCTTGCATTCCAAACTTACGCGAGCAGAAATATGCCTTCTATGCTTCCCACAGCATCTCTGTCTTAGGTAAGGTTTCGATGGTAGTCCGTAGTGGCTATTTTTGTTTGCAGGTCTTGGATAAAGCGTGTTGTTAATTTGACGCTTAATGAAGCGAACCCACTGCGTCGTCTCCGGCGGAAGCTGGTAGAAAAATGCCAGCAGTGAATGCAAATTTTCCCCGTTATTGTTTGTCCTATTGTCTGGTTTATGGAGCGAAATGAAATATACTTCTTTCTAGATTTATTTTAAGAGCAATGAATAGTTTATGTCAGCGATCGTTTATTTTGTGTGCCAGAAAGTGAAATTTGATTGAAATGAATTGTTTGCGTTTTTCAATAGCTTTTTGATGGCCGATGTTAGTGTCGAGTATTGTTGGTTACTTTTATTTGAATATTATTTTTTGTGAACACGAAATAGTTAACCTATTTTCTTTGACATTTCCGTAAGTTGATAAGGAAACAATATCTCCTTTGATATCTTTCAGTTGCGTGGGTTTACCGCGAAAATGGGACAAGCTAAAATAGGCTTGTTTGTTCCATTTACTGAGGTGTTTCGCCTATCTACACAATAATAGGCATCCAATACTTCCGCAAAACTAAAATCTGTATCCATTCCATCACTTAAGATAAGTATTGTTCAAAAAACTCCTATTATGTCGACTCACGTTGTTGACCGCTAAGTAAGGCTCGAAATTCTTAATATCTCTGCGTAGCGGTGTTGTTGAACCCAAAACATTTTAATTGTAATGGAGATTAGCAGTTATCTGATTCGGCCTAGCGTGCGCATTAGTAATAACATATTTATTTTGTTCGTTTGACAGCTGTGGGCGGGTAGATAGGAGATAAAGCGAGCACGAGGCCTCTAATGCGAACTAGAATGCTATAACACCTCAATGCAACTGGTCTTCAATTATCGTAGTCTTTTGTTTTTGTAATAGCTTCCAGCTATTCGAAACTTTCTAGGGTACAAAAAGAAATGGGTAATTTTTGACCGGATTAGTTTATCCTAAATCGTGGATATTATGTTTAGTTTTCGAAGCTTTACAATTACTTGTCGGTTACTAGTAGTCCAATCATTTTAGGGTTTGACCCTAACAATAATTCATCTATCGCTAAAACTTTGCAGTGTGATAAAGAAAAGTTTGCAGATTACGGTTGACAAATAATCTAGGTTTAATTTTTTCGGGTCTTAGATTATATTTTGTCAACCGTAATCTGTATACTACTTTATCACACTGCAAAGTTTCAGCGACATATTTTCATAGATGAATTATTGTTAGGGTGTCCATACAAGGAAACTCTAAAATGACTGGACTATAGAGATTATAGCATAGCATTATGCTCACGACTATATTCCCCGAGGGGGTAGTCAGAGATATTCTGAAACCTCAGAACATCCACGTTTCACCAGTAGTACCGAAACTCTTTCTCTATAGAGATTATAACAATATTATATTCGATGTTAAGGTAAACAGTTGCATTACTTTAAAGAGTGATTGTACCCATAATACTGAGCAACTTTCACTAGGAAAACTATAGGAAACGCGCAAAAAAGTACATTTACTTTATAATTTCCTATAGGTTTCTTAAGGAAAGTTGATCAGTACCGTGAATACAATCACCTCTTAAATTAATGAAATTTTTACCCTAACACCAAAAAATAGCACTTGTCTCTAATGTCACATTTGTATGCATCAGTTAGGCTGCGTTTCCACCACAGATGTGCGAGGTAGCGAGGCGGTAAGCGAGGAAAAAATCAACCAATGAGAGTGCTTAAATTTCCCAATTACGGGATCGAGTGAGCGCGCTTTAGGTGGATTATTACCACGCTCACCACCTCTCTACCTCGCCTATCGCAGCCTTATGTTCGACTGTCATACATTGCCGTTAACATTCCAGTCGTTTCAAATCTTTCAAATGTATTCGGTCACAAAACAGTAATGTAAAACAATTAAGCATAACTTAGCGGTCCCGTTAATAGCTCACCGGTACAAAGTTTTGGTATAAAGAATGTTATTGCTAACACCATGTAGAATCTCCATTGTATTTTACCTATTTGTCACGATCAATCTGTGATTAGATTCTCAACTTTGGATTAAAATAAAGGAAAAATGTAATTTCATCGTTCGAGCGTCTACCGATATCTCGAGTCACTTCTCTCACATTAAATGGATTCCCAGAAGAATTCCCTTCGACACTACAGCAGCAGGTCATTAGAAAAACTGCATTTCATGCATTTAATAACGTCGTCAATGTGCACCCCATGGAAAAAATCTATTAACGTCAGGACGATCGTTTTAATAATCCATCAAATTCAACCCCTTGTAGATGAAAATCATTTTTCGTCTTTAGGCATACGTTGCAATTTTTTTATTTTGTTTGTAGGATTTTGCATGACAATAATATTTATAGATAAAGTACATTTCCTCATTTTTGTGAAAATCTTGTCTATTATCTTGTGTACAGTCAGCAACGAAAATATGTATTATACACTTTAATACGTGGCACAAAAGTGTAAGCTGTATGCTTTTCATGGTTGACTATACATGCATGATAGGGTTGACATAAAATGAAAAATGTTTTATTAGTACTTACATTATTTTTTTTCTTAAAAATGATAAAATATCACGCTTAAAAAGATAGTTGCTAGTTGGAGCAAGCTTCTGACCACCCCAAATTAGATTATGGACTTGAGTTTATGTATGTAAGTATGAATAAAACGCGTTTTTTAATCTCTTTTCTTTATTAAATGATTATAAATCGCAAGTACCTACCTACCTAGATTTTTTCGGGCAAGTGTACCTTTTGACTAAAATACTTTCGAATCTTTTCTAGCGCAATCTAGGAAAGAAAACTTAGTGCAAATAGAAAATAGTAACGTTTTCTATAAAAACAAACGTAGACAAAAGTATCCCGACCCGACAACAACGCGAGTAATTGTCGTCCAATGAATTGCGCAATGCGAGAGGAATTTTCAGTCGAGACTCAAACGCTTAATGGGTACAAATCATTGCAAATTGCATTCCTGGGACAGTAAGCCTCGAACAAAGTGGGATGACGTTTTTAATTTGTAAGGATATTGAGCTGAAAGGGAAAAGAGGATATTCAAATCGAAAACCAACAAAACACTTTTTTGCGTTAATTTGAAATTTATAATCGAAACTGAATATATGATCTGAAAGATTTCAGTATTTTATTTAGTTAAAAAATGTTATGGTATGTATTTTAACTTTTCAAATGATAAAATGTTCTATTTTGATAGATTATCGGTCGCATAAAAAATTAAAAAAGATATACCTATCACTTGACACGTAATTATAATGATTCTGAAAATTATTAAAAGAAAAGTTTGCTGCATTTGCATCCTAAAGTGTTTCTGAAAACACAAAAATACGGTTACAAAGTTTCGTTATGTTTATGTAAGTTACAAAGAAAATAATTACATTTTTTTCGCTATACCCGTCAATCCTCGTCAAACCTATTTTAATATCTGAGCGTCCGATTTTTGATAAAAAATTCCTCCGCACCGCCCAATCAATCGATGCTTTTAATGGACTGTATTTAGAACTAATGGAATTTTCATAGAGCTGTTAAAATAATAGAAACGTGAAATTATTTTTTGATAAGTTAATTGGATTTCGGAAAAATTCGCCTTAATTGAAACTATTGTAAAATTTAGCTCCAAAACCGCTGAATAATTAAGGCGCAGTTATAACTACAAATCTTTTCGCGCTACTACATCCTAAGCGCGAATAAAAAAAAATTATAGCCTTTAGAACCCCACTGCAGGGCAAAGGCCTCCTCTCACGAATAAGGGTGATAGTGAGTGGGTCTACTACGCGGGCCCAATACGTGTTGGTGGAGATACCCAATAAAACACTGAAATTCATTTTAAACTCATTCGTCAGACTGAGAGACTTCCACTCTTATTCTCGATTCGATGGAATTGTCATTGAGTTTTGGATTGGTTTGGTATCGTAGTCAATTAAAAACTATTTGTGGACTAAAACTATGGCACTTTTACGGGAAATTAAAAATAGTGTATGACCAAGAAGTTTGGAATCCTCTATAGTGGAGTGCAGACTGCCTAACAAGACGGGAAACATGATAATACTCCTTTGTGGTCGGTAAGGATCGTTCTTCTCCGTAGTTTTTTTTAGTGACGTTTTTTACGAACTTTGTCCCAGCTCTGTCCCTTTCTAATCCAACGTCATTCAATTTTCGTTGTGACGTCATTGGATAGAAAGGGACACAAGTAAAATTGGAAATATCGACGACGGAGTCGAACGTCAATTTTCTAGTATCAATGCTTCTAAGGAAGAGTGGGATCCTTTATGATTCTAGATCCATGTGTATGACACATTGTATAAAGGACATAAAGTTGTTTTTATTCTAAATAACTAAACTAAAACACATCAAAAATATTTTTTTAAAACATTTAAAAAGAAATCTTATCTTGTAAAAACATGCCAATAGCGCTTACTGCGTCTTTTTTTTAACTTTTAAATTGCATATCCTAAAAAATTGTCCAAACGAGGATCTGGCTAAAACGGAATCCGTTGAAAAAAATAGGACTAAATCTAAAAAATTGTAAACCACACTTGAATAATCCAGCATACGATTACTGATGAAACTATTCTAAACACCATTAATATTTCATCATTTTCTACATTACGGCCATCCTATTGGAATGGGCTTAAATTAGGTTTTGCTAATAAGTTATCAACCGTTGAGTAACTGATAGGCTTCAATTGAATCACCTTCGTACTTGATTGAAAGCTGGTCACTGTATCGGTCCTATTAGAAACAAATTAATTGGTTTCGATCTGATATCTACTTACTTATATGCTTGCGTTACTCGTTTCAAGATGAATTAAAGTGATAAGCTTCAACAATAGGTTGTAGTTGGTATCAAAAAGAGAGTGGAATGTGTTACAACGTAGACTTGGAGTCTGCATTTTCAAAATATTTTGTTATTTTTTTTACATAAAATGTCGTTACCGATTAGTTGTTTTATGTCTTACTGCTGGGCAAAAGATTCCCATTCAATCCTCTAAGATCATCAAATGAAATCATCAGTCTGTTTGTTGCGAACGCCACGAATTGTCAAATAAGCTGGATGAGGAAGGCGGAGGGCAATGTGGCTCTATGTGGAGAACCCTGTGTTCATTAATATAAAATTACAGGCTTATGATGATAATGGTGATGATGATTACAGCAGTGAAATAAAGGTAAACAATCTAAATATATAAAAGAAGAAAGTGACTGACTGAATGACTGACTGACTGACATATCAACGCACAGCCCAAACCGCTGTGTCTAGAGATTCCAAACTTGGCACGTAGGTTTCTTATGAGGTCAAGGGGTGCACTAAGAAAGGATTTTTCAAAATTCCCCCCCTGAGGGGGTGAAACGGGGGTCCAAAGTTTTTGGGGAAACAAGATTAGTTGAACTATTTTATTCGAAACTTCACAGGAGTACTTCTATTGATAAATAAGTAAACACGTGTTTCAGGTTTTTTCAGAATTCAACCCCTGAAAGGGGGAAATGGGGTGTAAAAGTCTGAAAATCAAGATGAGTATCGTTTGTATGGTTTATCGGGTCGCTGATTACGAAAACAACATTAATTTTTAAATCCAACGTGGCGGACGTGAAATATCATCATCCCCTGTTGGGGTGCGATGGGGTTGAATAGAAATGTCTAAAATATCATTATGGGTGTTGTTTTTATGGGCTTTTTGGGACGTTAATTACCTAACCCTACCTACGCCCTACTCACCCCTTACTCTGCTATATAGGGGATGAGAAGGGGGTGTATAAGTGGTGAGTAAGGGATGCGTACAGGGGGTGAGTAGGGGATACTTAGGGGATGAGTAAGGGTGCGTAGGGGTGTGTAGGGGGTACGTGGGGGGTCCGTGGGGGTGAGTAGGGGGTGCGTAGGGGTGTGTAGGGGATGCGTGAGTGATGAGTAGGGTGTGAGTAGAGGGAGTGAGTAGGGGTGCGTAGAGGGGGTGAGTAGGGGATGCTTAGGGGGTGAGCAGTGGGTGCGTAGGGGATTAGTAAGGGTATGTTAGGGGTACGTAGTACGTAGGGGTGTTTAGGGGGTGCGTAGGGGTGAGTAGGGGAGTAGGGGGTGCGTATAGCGGGGTGAGTAGGGGTGCGTAAGGGGAGCGTAGGGTAAAAAAGTCAGGGCCATAAAAAAATAACCTTGACAAGTCCTAAATCCACGCGTACGAAGTCGCGGGCAACAGCTAGTACTTCTTATAAAAGCCTAAACATAAGCGAAAAAGACGCTCAAAAATTCGTTATACCATCGAACTGAAAACCTTTAATATGGGACTAGCTATGAAATCGCGAAATAAAAACTTCTGTTTCACACCTTTTGGTCGAGTTAGCTATTTACATTTTCTATGGAAAAGCAGATATTTTTTCGCGTTTTTGATGTTGGCTCCATAATGAGCGTTGTTCAGTTTAAAGACCATTATATTCATGTTTCGTCCTCAAGATTAGCATATATTTACTTGTAGAGCGAGCCTGGAGACTCAGTATGTGAAAAGCCAGTGTGAAAAGGCGAGGAGAAAGAAGACTTCTTATTCAGTGTTACTCATATTATCAATCACAATTTGAAGCTGTTTTTCAATTAATCGAATTGATGTTTAAATGTTGATTCACGATCGAAAGTCAGTGGGGTGTCCGTCCGCATCGCACTAACACGTCGATTTAACGCTACCTTTTTAATATTCTCGTAAGAATAAGTGGCGATCAAATGTAAAGGTTATTTTAATATGCAGTAAAATTTGAAATCAATTTCTTTTTAAGCAATAAAGAGGCATTTTTAGTGGATTTCCAGTGAATCATTGAGCATTTTTCCAAACCCGAGCATGATTTGTTTGGTATGAAGTGGGTAAGGTCTCAGCGAGATATGTCGTAAATCAGAATATATGACGTCCTTACGATTCCTGCAGCTGCAAGATCCTCGAAAAGTAGTGTCGTACGTACAATGAAACGAGGATTTTTGAATATTTTATAAGAATTTTCTCGAAGAACGGCATAAAAAAGTCATACATACGAAAAATGTTGTACTACTTTTATAAGATTTACATTGAATACGTTGGACAATGTATGTATCTAGAATACTAGATGATTTCGTTGTTTTTAAGACGTTGTTTTAATCAGTGTCTACAAGACAAGTATACAGGGTGTAAAATTTAATGAGTTACAAACTTAAAGGGGTGGTTCAGACTATCAAACAGAACAACTTTCACTTTGGGACCAACACAGAAATTGCAAAAAAAAAAACATTGCTGTTCCACATATTTGCGCTCGAGTAGCGGTTGACATTTCCATGGATTGAGATTTTTTTTTAGTGATTTATGTAAAAGTTGTTCAGTTTAATAATCTGATATTCCCCTGTATATTCCTTTAGTATTTTACTATCTGTTACCTGCGTCTTCATCTACGTAGAATGAAATAGCTATGGTTATTCAAGCTATCTCTATACAAAATTTAATCAAAATTGATACAGCGGTCATGAAAACATAATAGATAGACAGATATGCTTATACAATGAATTGCTTCTGAAAACATAGCACCAGCTTAATAAGTAACATAAATTTTCGTGCAAATATTTTCCGTCCGTTAATTTGTCTGTAAGCGATACTTTCTTCACCGTACAAGTTCTCACACAGATCAATGTACTATCAGCTAGAATACAAGCAATTTCAGCCATAAAGAGAAGGTCGTACGGTTTACATCAGTATGAAGGTTCGTGATTGATTGCGTATTAGCTGTGTGAGTGGATCACCCGAAAGCGATCCATGTAAGTAAATACGCCACCGGTTAGTAATTTGCTTTTACTCCCAAATTCCTCTTTCCGTATACATCAATTGAACAAAGACAGCCTGATTGAATAGTAACACAATACGAGAGGAAGTGATGCCAAACATTTCCGCAACACGATATATTTTTTTTTCATTTTGTCTTCGACGAGTTCATGAACGTGTCTGACCGACTTAGTTTTGTACATAATGATGACCCGGTAGGTGTTATGGTTATAATGTCGGATAGCCAAACTGGGGTCTTGGGTTCAAATCCCAGTTCGGTCATGGATGTTACATGTTGCCGTTATTGTATGGTTTCCGTAACATACAGGGTCCAACTTAATATGCTGACACTTTTTCAAGGAGATGATTAGACCATCAAACTGAACAACTTTCTGTATGCCCCCATACAGACAACATCGACATACGAAAAAAAAATCAGCCGTCCCATACAATTTGGCTCGAGTAGGTTGGCAGTTTTGTATGGAGGGTAACTTTTTTTTTTGTGATTTCGATGTTGGTGCCATAGAGAAAGTTGTTCAGTTTGATGGTCTGATCATCCCCTTAAAAAAGTGTCAGCATATTAAGAAGAACCCTATATGTACCTAAAAAGCTTTAGTTTGGAATCATTACAATGGGAGCGTTATTCGTGTATTTATAAACGCACGACTATAATTCCTTTCAGGGTGGTCAAAAGCTTTACTAAATTTTGAATTTTCAAGTTTAAAATCAATTATTGTGCTTCTTCCAATGTTTATCAATTTAATAAGAAGAACCCTATATGTACCTAAAAAGCTTTAGTTTGGAATCATTACAATGGGAGCGTTATTCGTGTATTTATAAACGCACGACTATAATTCCTTTCAGGGTGGTCAAAAGCTTTACTAAATTTTGAATTTTCAAGTTTAAAATCAATTATTGTGCTTCTTCCAATGTTTATCAATATTTAAGATGTATGTAAGGATCGTAGTAGATGGCGCGCTCTGGTCTCTGCCTACCCCAATGGGAAAGAGGCGTGACGTTATAGATAGATAGATAGATAATTTTTATAAATACGTAGGGGAGACTGGGGCTTGATGTAACAGAGGTAAGTAGTAACACTCCATTTTTAAAGCTAATTTTTATCCTTTTTGATTCAAGTGCAGGCTTAAAGTTCATCGAAATCGCGAAAAAATTATTGATGTTCCATACTCTACAAATCGACTCGAGCTAAAATTTGTATGGGATATCAGATTTTTTTCGCGATTTCGATGTTGATCCCATAGAGAAAGTTGTTCAGTTTGACGGTCTTAACAACCCCCTTAAGAGTTTTAAATATTTATTTTTACTTATGTAACACCCTGTATATTTAGAGTGTACGCCTCTTTTCCAATGGGTAGGCAAATACTAGAGTAGGCCACTTGCTGTGATCTTTACATTCTCTTTTGCCTCATTCACTTCAATCCATCTTTTCATAAATTCCTGCAGGTTTCGAGTAGAGACCTTACCTTTCTGATAGGTTTCTAATAGATAAATATCAATAAAGCTTTTCAGTTCTTCATTTTCTTCGACTTTAAAAAATTATTGCTTTGTCAGTCACCAAATATTATTTTATTTTAAAAATGTTGAAATTTCCTACATCGCGGCGTGTTATGCGAACCTCTCAAGAATGTAAGAGAGTGCAATTTACTAAAAACAAACGCCCCTGTCTCACAATTTGAACGAATCGCTTAGCGAAAACATTAGCCACGGCTCAAAGGCTTTTCAACGCAAATTGTACGTGAAATTCGACAGGCAACGCTTTTGGTTTCGAAAATCAGGGGCTGATATTGTATACTTGCTTTAAACTTAGATTGGTTTTAGAAGATTGTTGTTTTGTAGCTGGGATTAGTAATGTTTCAAAAGGCTTTACCTAACAGTTGGGGAGCTATGTCAGAGCCTAAATGTAGGTAAATTCAAATAAATGCGCTCTGCGATCTTAAATGAAAGATTTGTACTAATTTTCAGTTTTAAAGATTTCAATTTTACTGTTAATTTGGCATTCAAAGCTTTGAATATTATATAAATAACTCTAAAAAAAAAAAAACAATAAAGCTTCTTAAAATTTTTATAAGCTGTGTGATTCTGGCTTAGAAAGAACATCTCATTTCTTCCCGTCGTTTTAACGTGTTGCCTAAAAGGTTTCTTATGAAGTGCAATGGACAAAAGATGGTACTTAGCTATCCAACTATCATCACTTGACAGCCTGACATGCGTCATCATTTTATCAATATCCTAAAAACCTGTGTGAACTTATATAATTAAGGACAACCGGTTGTTACCCAAGAAAAAATATCTGCACACCCAGTATAGAAAGAAGAATAATATGGTCATGACTTTACGTATTTATGTATTATATTCAACAGTAATTGTGTAACTCGAAGGAGTGACCGCCGACCGCATCAAGATCGCAGACAGCGTTAGTAAGGCCCTACTTGGGTCTGAAAGGATTTTGGCTTTGCAAAACACAGGTTTGATTCATGGCGCTATCTCTAAAGATCAAAATCTCGTCTATACACTATTAGTCTATTACAAATTACAAGGTAGGGTCGACTTACTTGGTGGGCGTATCTGAGTGTTTGCTTTGATCTTTGTACGTCTCTGAATAAATACTTTTATCGGTATTGACACAGTGTTGAGTTGCGTCTACCGAATGACTATTGAATGCTTTTTTTTTCATATCTCCGGTGGCTCTTAACAAACAAGAGTTTATTGTTGGGTATTGTCTTTCGTCGTAGAGGCAGATGCATGATTATGCACATTCTTTTGTGTATTAAAACAATCATGACGTCTTTCTATTCGCTATTGATTTCTTCGAGACTGTTGCAAGATATCAATACTTACCTATCTAACTACCTATTTAGTAGATAGGAAATAAAATAAGTATTAAGTTAAGGATGTTTGTATCTAAGTATACAAATTTATTCTATAGGGTCCTTCTTAATATGCTGACACTTTTTTAAGGGGAAAAAAAAAAAAAAAAAAAAAATTATCAGACCGTCAAACTGAACAACTTTCTCTATGGGACCAACATCGAAATCGCAAAAAAAACCTTCTGTTCCATACTGCAAACCTGCTCGAGCCAAATATATGGGAAAGATTATTTTTTTTGCGATTTCAATGTTGGTCCCGTAGAGAAAGTAGTTCAGTTTGATGGTCTGATCATCCCCTTACAAATGTGCATATTAGGTTGGACCCTGTATATCGTTGTCTACTCATAATAATACGACTCCGGGCTAGATTATAGTACTTTCAAATAGGATATAGATAATTTGCGTAGCAATGTCCAAGATAATTTTTATTTGTTTATTAAATACTAGTGTTTTCCCGCGACTTCGTCCGCACAAATTATATATCAGATTTTAAGTCAGATCATAAGCTATCAAACAAAAAAAGTTTCATCAAAATCGGTTCAGTAGTTTTTGCGTGATGTGCGAACAAACAAACTAACTAACAATTTTGTCAATAGATGGCGCTGCACGTCATTTAAATCGCGCTATCGAGTGTTATTTGAATTTATATGAAGTAAACCGCTACTTTTTTGTTCCTCATGATTTTACGGTATTATAATAGTTAAGATAAGATTGAGTTTGTCAAAGAATTCCCAAATAAGCACAAACTTGTAATGTAATAAATAATTTGTTCGATGAACCAGCAATTTTAAATTTCTTCTTTTTCAACTTTAACAATATATTTGCGAGTCATCAAATCACAAACGCTATTATCCTTGATTTAAAATTAATAGATTTTCGGACTTACACGCGTCATTTGAAAATAATACCAAAGACATTGAAAAATTAAATAAAAAATGTTTCTTTGTGCGTAACAGACAACAAATTGAGACATCTTTACAATTCACATGGCGGAAACGAATTTAATTTATCGACGTCTCATTCAAACTGCGAACGTCTCGATGCGAACGACAATTACAAAATCACAAACTTACCCCAACATCTCGTTAAGACTTTGTTGCCATTCAATACAGTTCAAAATCGAAAGCTTTACTCCAAAACAAACTTGGAAAAGCCATTACTGAAGTGACAGAACTTAATAGGACTTTAACAAATAGCTAAACATTTTGTAATTCGAAGAACATCTTCAATGTAGTTTGTTTAACAAAAGATGGGCAGTCTCCTTATTGTTCAGAATTTCGTCCCAAATGTCAACAGCTGCCTTTTTTTGTTCCTGGCGAACTTGAAATAGATATTTGTTCAACTAGCCAGAAAATCAGTAGCTATTGTGTTTTTATGAGAAAGGTGGTAATAAGTTTGTTTGGATAATAGAATTTGGTTCGGTCTGTGCATATTGCACATTTTTACGTAACATTTCTATTTATAGTGGAACCTTTGGTTTCGGTTTGCGACGATTGCATTATTAAGATAAGCTACGGACGCAATGATAATCCATCCACTGATGGTTATATCTGTCAAAGAAATGATTTAATAATTAACTCAGCGGCATGCAGAAAACGTAGAGGCACCAGTATTACTGAAGTGTATTAAGCGGTGTTAATTATTTTGTCTTGGAGAAACGATTCATGACAGACAACAAAGTTTCTCGAGCGGCGATCTTGAAATGGTTGTTGGATAGCACCTTCGATCAACAATATCCAACTAGATAACGCGTCAGCGCTCAAAACATGTCCCGGCAAATAACGCCTCACTATTGGAGTGAGGTCTTATTTTGAATTAGTTGCGTTCGAACAAAGCCAACGTAAGCACGTCTCGCAATGCCGCAATGTTCCTTTTTTAAATTACTAGGAATTATGGTTGCTTTGAGGTCGAAATTATAATGTATTCGGACTGTTTTCTCGGTTCGTTAACAAAAAATGTTGTGTATTCACGAGGACAGAATTTCTCTTTGATTTTGTATGCGACCCGTTATCCAGTTGTATATTGTTGATCGAAGGATAGCACATAAGATAGATTGGCAGTGACAATTTGAAGCGTGACGAGTGTCTACACGTCTGAAAGTAGTATTTTTTATAAAGCCCCACAATTAATTCAGCAGTAGAAAATGTCAAAATTACTACGGAGAATATGCATCTATCGTTCATAATTTTAGAAAGTGTGAGATTCATAAATAACACTTCTGGAGTACCTACTATTTTTGAAAGTAACCTAATTAGATTATAATGTGGTGTAATTTTTTTTTTAATTTATGTTATTTTCGAGTATGAATTGATGTATGACATTCGAAAATAACACTCCTGGCTTTTTGTTAAATGCTGACGATGACAATTTTTGACGAAGTCCACTACCAAACCAACTAGGTACCTACATAATATTTTATAAGTGATGAGTTGTAGCAAGGCTGTACTTTAGTACTATTGAAGAATAAAGGAATTAAAAATACGAAATAGAATTGTATTTACTAAACAAACAATCTAAACTATTTAAAGAATATGATAACACAAGGATTGTCTTAACAATAAATATGGAGAAGATTGCAATATCTGCCTGGTGAGTGCAGGCTATTTGCATAGGGAAGTGAATGCACTGAAACTGCCTTCGCTTAGAATTTAATAAAATTTCTCAACGCATAGCTGTGTTTATTTAATAAATAAAATAAATATTTATATGCTGAGTACATGGATATTTATATAGGTAGTAGAAGAATGCATTATCAAATACTTAATTATATATATTTTTTTAAATAGCGTTTTGGACCTCCTCCCTTCAAAAGTGCGAATTAGCTGATCGATTTTCTATGGGAGGACAAGTTGTTTAGTTTCATTGGTCTTAATACCAATCCTCAAATTTTTTTTACTTACTATCTAATTAAAAACTGGCCAAGTGCGTGTCGGGCCACGCGCAGGGTAGGGTTCCGTAGTTGCCCGTCACAATATACGAACTTAGAAGGGGGCTTTTTGTTTTATACTACGGTTTGACGGCTAATAAAGTCTAAAAAGTACATTTTTTAAGTTGGTCGACTATTACTCGTTAACTTGTAAAGCTAACTTAGCGGTGATAGTTTTCCTTTTAATTTCATTATATACACTACTGCCATGAATTTTTTCACATATCCAGAAAAAACCGTTTAGCTGGCAGAGGGGGGGGGACACTCGACTCTAACAAAAATTAGCACCTTAAAGCTTAATGTTTCGCTAACGGATCCCTAAATCGAAAAATGGTTTTCCCACACCCACCGTATTTTTAAAAGACCTATCCAACGATACCCCACACCATGGGATAGACGAGAAAAAAAAATTGCGTCCCCACTTCACGGGTAGGGGAGGTACCCTAAAAAAAAACATTTGTCAAAATTTTATTTTACCACTTTCTCGACGTAATTAATATGTGTACCCATGCCAAATTACAGCTTTCTAGTACTAAGCGTCTCTGAGCTAAGCCGCGGACAGACGGACGGACGGACGGACGGACGGACATGGCGAAACTATAAGGGTTCCTTGTTGACTTCGGAACCCTAAAAACTAGTGGTGTATAGGTAGTGGAAATACAAATTATAATAGGTAAATGTGAAAAAAAGTTTGGCTGTGACAATAAGTTGTTGGTCTGACCAACTACCGTATACTGATGTCACAGACCATTTTGTCTAAATAATGTATTTTTTTTTTGTTTTTTATGTTTTTGTAAGTACTGACTGTGTAATATATTGATTTTGTAATGTGTTTTACTTAAGACAAATAAAGAAATTCTATTCTATTCTATTATATTCTAAAACATTGTAGGAAAAAAATGAAAAATTGTGTGATTCTTTTATTTTAAATAAGTGATGAGTGCGCCTACATTTCTTCCAGGGGTGGCTCGATCAGATTTGTCGCAATGAGTCTTTGAGAAGTTTGTACGATTTGTAACATGATTCTTAGATGAAGGGCAAAATCGTGAGGAAACCTGCATTTCTTATACAGAAAAAAATATTCTAATCCGTATGTATGTCTAGTCTAAGAGTAAACTACCCAAGCAGCAAAACAGATCGTGACTAAATCAATTTTGCCTTAAATATACCTAAACTTCGCATTAACCAAGGCAAGCTTTGCTGAAGTCTGTATTAATAAATTCAAGTTGTCTTAGTTTTCAGAAATACCGACTTAAGGATTAGTTAAGTTAAGTAGTATTAACTTTGCCTTAAGTATGTCCACGCGAAATGCAAACTTAAGCATAAAGTTACTGAAAACAGAATTAACGGAGATATAGTTAAATTTAATAGTGTTTAGAAGTATTACTTAAGTTCTACTTAAGGCAAAATTACCTAAAGTTTGCCTTAAGTCTTCCTAAGGTTATCCAGGTCAACCGGTTTCTTTAAGTCGTTCCTTTGAAATTGCAATTTAAGTGGTTGTTTACTTAGCTAATGCTTGTGTCAGTACCATCAGCCTTAAAGGGACGTTTTTAATAAAAAGTAACAAGTTAGTGCTACAATTTGTGTTTATAGAAGTAACATTAGCATAATTAAAGTTAAGAAAATTAAGAAATTTTCTACGTCGTGTAAGAAAAATGTGACCGCAAATTCTATTCATGCCGAAGATTGTACAGTAAATGTTAATCCGAGTAGTCCGAGTACAGCCGGTGCAAGTGACTCCTTGTTAATAGATCCTTGTTAACAGCGTTCAAAGTTTAGAGTCTGTCTATAAAGTCGTGACCTAATAATTGTAGTATCGTGGTGTTGCCAGGTTATGCTTGATTTTGACGTTCTTGCGTGGAGACAGCGCCCAAATTTTTGTCAAGACTTTTTAGACAGACTGTATCATGTTTGCCAGCACATCCACCAGGCCCGCATCGGTTGATGAAATCATAGAAGACACGAACAGCGAACTTGAATACGTAACTTCATCAAAAGAAGAGCGTGATTATAATTTTTTAAAGTGTGGTCTATCTCCCATAATATACCACAACGTACAATTCATCAGGAATATGAACCAAAAATAATCACGAAAAAACCAACAGAATAATACGCAAAATAGTAGATTCATATTCTGTATAAAAATGTCAACTGTTTCCTGTTACGTTACGGTTCAAAAGACACATTTCTTCAAAAGTAGGAAGGCCATAACCGGAACGGAACCTTTGCGTACGAAACCCTAAAAAATACAACTCTTTAACATGTTTATGTTGTGACTGAGATACATAAAGTAGATACAAATACGACGCGTTACGTCAAAAGATTCAAGATTTAGAGTGTAGGCCTGAGGTTACCTCAGTTTACAATTATTTATATACATAAATGCCAAATTATAATTATCATTGTCCTTAGGTAATACATAAGTAGTACCTACTTACTTACTTTGAATCACTTGTTTTTCTTTAAACAAAAAACGAATTGTTCAATCTTGCATTGGCCTTTTGTTTTCAGAAATCACAACAACAATGACAGATGAGAAGAAAATAAAATATCCGTCGAATCAGTATTTATCAAGTACTAGTTAAGGCTGACTTAAATCGACACGGTATTTACTTGTATTATTTGAAGTCACACTTCGGTATAAGTTAAGTATAACATTACTTGAGTAAGTAAGCAATAATTATAAACACATTTAACTGATCCTTTACTATGATTTTCCAATACTGTATTGCTTTGCACATGCAATATAGATTTAACGCCATTTTGAATGATCTGCAAATTTGAACATGTTTTTTATTAAGTTTAGTCTTTGTTATTTTTGGCACTCTCTTAATTTTACACAATTTTACATTGTTTTGCGTAACGAAATCATCATTGATATTTAATATTTAATTAAATTTCGAAGAAAAAGGAAAAAAAACTGTTTTTATGGTTTAATTTTTTGAATTTTTAATACAATTACTTTGTAATTTTTGAAGCCCGCCTGTTTTCTAAGAATATTTGTCCATTTCACACGATAAACGAATGTGCGTTTAAATTTTTACTTTACGTATCGACGAAATAATGCATTACAAAATAATAATAACTATCAGAACCATTTTGTTTATCATTCATCATAGAATATTAAGTTGGAAAATGTTACCACCATAATTTATCTTTACTGTATCTACGTAAAGTATAATAATATATTATGAAGGTAGGATGAAATTTCAAACCAAAAATTTTTACTTAAGTTTATCTACGAGAAGTCAACTTTCCTTAAGTCGTACCTAAGTTTATCTTAGTTTATCTTTAAAGTAGTATGAAGTCTATCTTAACTCATTCAGTACTCCATATGCCCACTTTTGCCTAACTCTGCCTTCTAGTGTATCTACAAGATATCTTGAGGGACGGATGGTATTACCTAAGTCAATAACCGAGAATTTGGTTATTGAATGAGAGATATCTACAATTCAGACTTAAGGAAAGATTTTGCGGCTTGGGTAGTCAAAAGAGGAGTGGACCACATGAAGCATTGCTTCATGTTAAGAAATGGATGGGAATGACACAGGACGGAGCAGATTATGTAATTGTATGAATATTATGAAATTTTAGTTATTAAAATGAGAAAAATCGCGATAAAAAATCAGCTGTCCCAAACATTTCGAGTAGGTTTTGCAGTTTTGTATGGAACAGCTGATTTTTTTTCGCGATTTCGAAGCTCGTGCCTTAGATAATGTTTTTTAGTTTGACGTTCTGACCATCCCCTTAAAAAAGTGAGGGCATGATAAGAAAGACCTTTAAATCCCACAAGAAAAAGAAAGTCATAGAAACTCGCGGCGGTCAGTACACCTCTCTCTACATGCGAAAGTTCACGTATACGAGGAAAGACATCGACAGTTTGGTCGAAACATCACTGTGCATGTATTGGCTGCAGCGTATGTATGAATATGGTCTGATGATGATATTGATAAACGCTTGGTGAACATTTCAACGGTGGATATTGTGCGTCCCAATAGTCGGAAAGGACGTTAATAAGATAAAAGATACACTGGCCTTATTCGCCTCATCCACATTCATAATATCTTTTCATGCACAGTCGGTCGAGGATTCTATGGAGGTTAATGAGCAATTTAATTCTGGACTATCCTATACAGAGCTTTACGTGAAGTGTGTACAGAGCCTATAACTTTATTAACCCGTCGCCGTCGCGGACAGTAGCTGACTGATGCCGCCAAATGAGAGATATCTCTCACTGAAATTAGCATTCATAAGCCAACTCAGACGACATAAATTACTTCGAATATTTGACCTTATAAGTATTACGATAGAGTTTTGTTTTATTTCATAAATTAGTGTTATAGTTAAGGAAACCATCATGATTCGACTGTGAAGAATTTTATGTGCAAAAAAGCTAGACACGTTTGTTTATAGCGTGTTTTGGAGGTTAGCAACTTGTTTAAAATAAACTTTGATATATAATATTTACAAAGGACGAATTTTATACGGTCTTCTTCTTCTTCTTCTTCTTCTTCATATTCTTTATTTTATTCTTAAAAAATAGCTTTTTGCCTTTTTTTAGCGTCTTGAAAACAAAAAATTCATGGAGTTACTTCGGTGCTCATCTCTGTCTGTCAAGAATTTGACTAATAAAGTTCTTATTTGGTACAAGAAAGGGAACAAAGTAAAATTTAGTTTAGATGAGAATTCGATTTGGTGTGAAAATTTCAAATCATTAAATTCCTTTTGTTTCCATTGTAGACTTACACTCAGTTGCAGAAACTCTCATTAAAGTTAATCCCCCATTAAATTTCTTGCTTGATTTTATTACGATAACAAGACAAAAAGTGATAGCAAGAGATAATGGAGGATCTCAGCACTTACGTGCAACTGGCACTTTCTTAAAGTACTTTCGCGGACTTTTCCGCCTGATCAATTAAACAAATTGTCGCATAATGTATTGTTTGGAAATTATTCATTCATTGGTCTATTCATCAATAGGGCGGGGCTAGACAGCGCTTTTATTTTTAGTATGTAAGCAAAAATAAGCCTAGTGGTGGTCAGGCGAAAAAGTCCGCGATAGTACCTACTTGACAAAGCGATAGGCGTAATATTGCTATCGTTACATGTAATAAGTAACTAGTCCTTTATCTGACTACTCTGTATTCACGAGTTGACTAGTTGTTTAGTTACTTTGAGAATATTGCCTCAATCCATCGCTACAAATATGACATTCTCAGTTATGGAGTAAACAAAGTGTTTCTACCTCTTCCTTATTATACTGACGTACAATGAAATATGATAGCTCATTTATCTTATACAGTACATACATTATACTCTGGAACATATCCCCTTAATATTTAAGATGTCAAATTATAGTACCTAATAGTAGATGATTAACTCAGTGAAATTTAAGGCAATATAAAGAATGTTTACTTTCTTTGAACGTATTCAGATTCATCTTACACCAATATAGAACTGGAAATAACTTCAATGATCAGGGCCCTATTCAACAAACGTTACAATTGTAATTTACAATTACAATTCTGGGTACATTGCTGGTTACTTATGACGCTAAACTTGCAGTAGGTAACATATGCCTAACATTCTCAGCAATGTACCCAGAATTGTAATTGTAAATTACAATTGTAACGTTTGTTGAATAGGGCCCTGATCATTGAAGTTATTTCCAGTTCTATATTGGTGTAAGATGAATCTGAATACGTTCAAAGAAAGTAAACATTCTTTATATTGCCTTAAATTTAGGATAGGATACAATAGGAGAACAACATACAAAAATTGAACTTTTCGAAATACGGTACGCAAAAAAAATCTTGACACAAATTGGCGGCATCAGTTTTCGAGTTTGCATGCGTTAAAAGATGAAAAACAAACTCTTAAATTGTATGTAAGATACGACAGGGAAGATACATCATTACAATGTCGATCTTTTGTCAAAATAATGCCGGCCGCTGCCATTTTTACATTGTTGCATTCATACTCGTATGAGATATCAATGATTCGATACGACAATAACGCATAGGTAATACCATAATACATCCTTTACCTTGACGTTTACAATCATCCATATGTTATTCTAGCGAGAGCCGTCTGTTAGCAAGACCACAGTAGGAAAGTAATTTCTCGCTATTCACAACGCAAGTTTGCACTCTTGTTTGCTCTGTGATGGTATGTAGCTTAGAACACTATAACTTTACGACACAGCAGGCAGTATTTGATATTTGCTCTCGACCAAGTCACTCATACTTCAACAGCTGACTGGCAACATTTTAATTTATTCTTATTACTATTGACATAGCGGTACTCATACCGCTCGCGTGCCTGTTAATAAAATACGCAGTAACATTTCAAATAAAAAGTTGAAGTGATATATTGCACGTTTTTCGTCGGCCAAAAAGCACGCGTTTAAAAATTCAATTTTCTGTTTCATAGATTTTTATATCCCGGACAGATTTAAAGAGATAACTGTGCTATCAGCGTGCATGCACTCTGACGTGACATAAACGGTATGAGCCATGAAGCCTTGAATGCATCGTTCAAACAACATCAGCATAAAAGTACGTTAAGAGGATATTCCTGACAAAGCGCTCAATACAAAACGAAGTTACGTCCGAATTTGAACATTTAGGGCCTGTTTCACCACTCCCACCACTCAGAAGTGGTGAGACAGGCCCTTAGTATTGAAAGTAAAAAAACCTTTTTTTTAAGACATTCTGGAAACCAATACATTTGTCTACGACACGACAAGTGACACGGTTGTCAGATTTCCGTTAAAATGTATAGTTTCAAAGATACAATGGCTTATAGTTTTCAATACACGTTTGAAATGAATCCAAACATTGGAACTATACTGGGTGAAATTCCTTTTATTTTAAACTTAGAGTCTACCCATCAAGTGAACAACTTTTACAATGGGAGCAAACTTGGTCAGTGTTAAAAAACAGCTGTCCCACACTAGACTGCAGCGATGCGCCTACTCGACTCAAATGTATGCAACAGCAGATTTTTCTCACACCGATCGGTTTGCTCCCAGGTTTGCTCGCATTGTAAAAGTTTTTCAGTTTGATGGGTAGACTCTTAGTTTAAGAGGATGCTAATGATATCAATTTCACCCTGTATACTTCAACGAAGATCTAACAAAATACCGACAAAGAGATAAAATTCTAGATCGTGTTCACAAAATGTAATTGGCTTTAATTGGTTAATATTGCAAATAGGACGTAACTTTGTTTGGATGCAGCGAGCGCAGCGCCCGTTTCGTAGAAATATTCTCTTAAAAGTGAGATGGGCAACTCCGAAATATAATTTGCAATAAAGTCGGCGCATGATTTCTCGCCGAGCTCACACGTGACTACTTTATGACTCTTCTCTGAAGCGGAGTCCTTTATTTAGGTTATATATGCATATCTACTTGGACTACCGATTGTATTTTTCTTCCATTGTTGGGCTTCGATGACCGAGTCATATTTTTCTTTTGAATTTTAAAGTATTCTTAGTCATATTTGCAAACCTTATTTTTTTTTAAAGTAAGAGTAGGAGTGTAAGAACGAGAGTGTATACTAATATGTGTTTAGCGCAAAATGCACTACAAAAAAACCCAGATCTTTGAATACAAATATATCGTGGCCGATTCCATCAGAACTTAATTAGAATACAGTTGACATCAGAACGAAAACGTTCACGCTGTTGCGTGACAATCTAAAGGCCTCCGCTCATTGCAGCGATATTATCGAGCGATATTATCGCTGCGATTTAGCGATAATTGTTCTCAGTACATTTTGTATGGGGACGCGTGCGATCCTACACACTGCCGCGATATTATTGAGCGATAATATCGCTGCGATTTTGCGATAATTGTTCTCAGTACATTTTGTATGGGGACGCGCTCGATCCCACACACTGCCGCGATATTATTGAGCGATAATATAGGTGCGATTTTGCGATAATTGTTCTCAGTACATTTTGTATGGGGACGCGCTCGATCCCACACACTGCCGCGATATTATCGCAACTTGACGCAATCTCTTTCTACTACATTCAGTGAAGGGCGCATGCATGACGCGAATCGCGGAATCGCTGCAGTGTGTAAGGTGTCGCGATATCGCTGTCGATAATATCGCTCGATAATATCGCTCGATAATATCACTCGATAATATCGCTGCAATGTGCGGAAGCCTTAATTTTGTGGTACTGACTGCTTTTCTATAAGGATTAGCAGTCAACGTAGTCAAAATCAACTAGGAATCCATCATCATCAATTCAAAAAGTAGCAAACAATAACATTGGATTTTTTTTTTCATTTAAACGTAATTGATTCCAATGAAAATCCTAATTTGTGTTTGCAGTTTTTTGTTGGCTGCAATTTATAGTTGAATCGCTCGCTTTTGAATTAACAAAGGCATTCGAGAGCATTTAAAAGTTACTAAGCGAGCTGCGTTTATTTCAACGCAATTCCTCGATCGTTTAGTTAGGAAAGTAGGCATTGAACTAAAGTTTGATAACGTTTCTACCGGTCCGTTGTGCAGCGGACTCGATCAGCTTGCCTTCAATAGGAGTTTTATTAATGTATTTTTTGTTGAATAAAACTTACTCTACGTTCTTATACAACGTAAATTCTCTAGAGAGAAATTTTAAATATCTTTTCCGCTTTGGATATACGTTTTAATCTCAACCTTATAAAACAGCACAACAGTCTAGTTTTCAATATGGAAGGTCGCCAACTTCGCCTTTTTAAAAATCTATGATGTTCCACTCGTTTTTCAAAAGCTGCATAGCATAGTGTGGTGCACCGGGAATGATCTTTTATCATGTTTCTATAGTAGCTGCGTTTTTGTTAGGTTATTACTGTTGTCATATTTTCCTCTATGTCTTTATTCGTACATACTGAAAATCGTAATATCAGCTCGTAGAAACTTAATCATGGATGAAGCGTAACATAAAGTAAGATAGACATTTTGTTTAAAAATGAACAAATTAGTCCATAGCTTTTTGAACCTACAGGTTTCAGTGTATGTTACTTATACGTGGATATACATTATTATTGTTAATACGCTGACTACATAGAGAAACATGTATCTCCTGTCAACGCCCGGAGAGGAGTAAATATTGTTTATTTCTCCATAGAACATTTTTCTGACATTTTCGCGGGGGGGGGGGGGGGGGGGGGACGGACCATTGCTATGACAATAGCAGTAAAACGCATGCCCATCTGGGCTAGATAGGCGCCGTCGCGGGGGTGAGACTTTGGCAGAGGAGAAAGTATGGTAAATTATGCGTAAGCCTGCTCCTCTCCTGTCAAGGAGTACGTGTTTCTTTATGGCTGACTATTTACAGAAATGATCAGACCATCAAACTAAACAACTAATTATCTCTATATGGGGCCAATTTTGAAAAACACAAAAAAATTTGCTGTCCCATAATATAATATTTGGATCATGTCGTTTTGCAGTTTAGAATAGAACAGCAGATTTTTTTTCCGCAAAGTCGACTTTGATCTCTTAGAGATAGTTGTTCGGTTTGATGGTCTGATCATTTAAAAGACCTTTAAAACCGTCAGGACATATAAAGAAGGACCCTGTATACACATGCTATTTTCCTTTTAGATGCTGTAAGACGGTAAACATTTCCGTCCATAAAAATGGTTTTACTACATTTCATATTGCTGTATCTATCGAACTGTTATAAACGTTTTATAAGATCGTCTTTCTGCTTGTACACTGTGTTGCTATATAACGCTAATACAGTAATGTTTACGGTCAACTATTTTCACAGTATCTTTACATCTCCATACACATCCACAGATTCACGACAACTAACGTGTTATCCAGTCATGTTGCCTTTTATGACGAGTCTATCTTAACACTGAAAGATCCATGCAAAAATAAACCTTATGTTCCTAGGTTAAGAACGGCGGAGAACAATGGATAAGGGTATAAGGAACCCGCTGAGAACATTGTAGGTGGTTATCTCTACATCGGATTGAGATAGCGAAGGTCAAGATCGGCACGCGAGCAAATACGCGGGCTTTATGCTAGTTGACGAATAAGGTATGAAAGTTTCTTATTTGGTACAAACGTCGATTGAATGTTTGGCTGATTTTTGTTCTCAAAGTTACAATCAGTGACAAAATCTTGAGTGATTGATGAAAATTATTAATTGTTTTCTTCAAGAGTTTCTCACTTTTTTTATACAGTGTCCTTCTTTTTAATGGGATGATAAGACCATCAAGCTAAAGAACTTTCTCTATGGGACCAACATCGATCAGGATAAGCATTAGAACCCTTTGATATTATATAACTAGTTATTTTATTTTTCCTACCTCAACATATCTTCTTTAAATTCATTGTGGGTTCCAAGACAAAAAATAATCAACCCCAGGTCTCACTGGACTTCATTGTCTAGTATTATGATTGGTCGCCGCTGTAGATCCTAGTTTACACGTGTGGTGGTAGACGCCCTTTTTTTTAGTCCTTTTATTTACAATCAATGAAACAAAAAAGTCAATTCCTCGCTTCCAATCCTAATAAATGCGGAAGTACAATTTCCTTCCAATATTGCTCAAATACCGCAAGAAATACGTTACAATTCGACGGAGCGTAATAAAACCGCATACGATGCACTTTCTTCCTATATCGCACGCTGGAAGTCTTCCGTTTTGTATGGATCATACGTGATACGTATCATTTGACTACGATACCTTACTAGGGTTACTCGAATCTAGTTTATGATTGTATTTGAGAATGTTTGCATGAGGTAATAGAGTCTTTAGGTTCCCATTGTCAGTTCTGTGTTTTCGTACAATCAATATAAAAAGTAAATTAGGACGTAAATAGCTTCCAAATTATTATCTGAAACTATATTCGTGATAGCAATTTGATTGTTAGCGTAAAGTGAAGAAGTTAATTTACTGTCACGTAATAGGTATCTGTAACTTTGTAGTTAAGTAATCAGTTTGCACACGATTTTTCTTTATTATTTCTGACATGTATTGTATTTAAAAGACCTCGTTGGTATGTGTCTACCGTAAATGTTTTTTTCTTCATTTTATTATTAAATACAGTGCATATTGAAATTTGATGTCTTTAATCTTTACAAAGAAACAAAAATTTATTACACATTGATATCGCTTTTAAATTTGTTTGACACCTAAACATAATACATACATTATTATAAGACAATCTTATCGCTAAAAGCCTTTTCATTCAGACACACTACGAGTTAGCATAAAAAATTAGTAAACGAATATAATTAGTCAGTGTTGGTCAAATCATAAGACTGATAGCGAGAAAATAGTGGCCGAACACAAATCCAATAAACATTAAAATGTTCATTTATTTTCGACCAATTAAAAACATTAACTTAATTAAAACCAATAACACAGTTACTACTAAGACTCGCGAAACACAAAAGGTTTCGTAACAATTAACACAATAGAGTTGTTAGTGAGATTCTGAACGTAAGCAAGAAACAAGGAGTAGAGGAATCCGCAGCCTTATTCAGTTAGAGGGTACATGGTATTCGTGACTTACATTCTGTATAAAACAATTCTCGGACAAAGGTTCTGGCCACGAGCGGGCAACAAAGGAACAATGCGGTCCAAGATGCCTTTGCTTCATTTCGATTGCGGACAGCCCAGTGGGTCTTCGATGCTTTTCTGTCTTGACTGCTACTTTTTTCACTGATAGATAACTTTATTGTAATAGACGTTTCGATATTGGCGTTCGATGAATAGATACATACACGTACGTAAATTTAAGGATCAATCCTTTTGCACCGTGGTGGTCCTGTGGCGAGTAACCTTGCCTGCCGAGCAGGAGGCGATGATGGATCCCCGTCCAGGCCGACTCGTACCAATGAGTTTTTCGGAATTTATGTACGATTTGTAACACCACTTGCTTTTCGGTCAAGGAAAACATCGTGAGGAAACCTGCATGCTTCAATTTCGAGGCATGTATTGTACCCACTGTCCATTATAAGTGGCGACAGGCTTACCCCCCGTCATACTGGTTTCGGTACTACTGGTGAAACGTGGATGTTTTGAGGTTTCAGAATATCTCTGACTACCCCCACGGGGAATTTAGTCGTGAGCATATGCTTATGCTTATGTAATCTTTTTGGGTGATCAGAAACTTTGCAACTTTTATAAAATTAAAAGTATACTATGTATTACAGTGCATGTAGCAATGCTTTAGCTGATTGAGGATTTCAGAACGAAATTAAATGTTGCTAGCATAGTAGTTAGTAGGTAGCGTAGTACGGTAGTAGAATCTACATGGCGTACTGGTGCCTCGGGCAAAAGATCGATGTCTACAGGGTCCTTCTTAATATGCTGACACATTTTTAAGGGGATGATCAGACCGTAACACTGAACAACTTTCTCAATGGGACCAACTAGGAAATTGCGAAAAAAAAAACTGCTGTCCCATTCCCATCAGGTTTACAGTATTGTATGGAACAGCAGGTTTTTTTTTTGCAATTTTGATATTGGTGCCATAGAGAAAGTTGTTCAGTGTGACGGTCTGGTCATCCCCTCAAAAAGTGTCAGCATATTAAGAACGACCCTGTATATCGAGGACGCAAGTGCAGCATCAGCTCGGAGGTGCAGTTCGTGTGAACTACGTTCAAGCTATTAAAAGGCAAATAGAGGTAATGTTCCAAGCCTAACTATAAGCTTGATTGCATGTATTGCAATACTCTGAGCTCTGAGCACCGCTACAGAGAAGTTGTAACTATACCCCCTCATATAGCTGTCATCTTTGCGTCCTTGCAGCCGTACTGCAGGCTGGTGAGTCAACGGAACGGAATGGAGCAGCAAATCTTTCGTGTCAGCATGAGCTCTATTGCTTGACAATCTCACATGCTAAGGTGGAAAGGTTAGCTCGTCAGCAATGGTCGTATCGAGGCCGACTGCCACAGGGTGCACCAGATGAACTCAGGTTTCGTCACTCGGGGAGGCTTTGCTTGCACGCCAGAAACATTATCCCTTAGTCACTTCGCATGTAATTATTATGTCATCATCATCATCATCTTACTCAGTCGATGGACGTCCATTGCTGGACATAGGCCTCCCCCAAGGATCGCCATAACGACCGGTCCTGCGCTGCCGTCTTTCACCAGGTCGTCGGTCCACCTTGTCATGGGGTCTACCCACGCTGCTAAATTATTAAGTGCTTTTATTTAGTAACATTATTTTTCAGATACATTTTATCTTTTATGTAGTACCTATTTAAATTCGAAAATTAAATCATTTAGACTGAAATGCAAACAATAATTATTATTGTCCGATGTCCCGTAGTTTTCAACAAAATTGACGATTCCATTTTGTGAATGATACAAAGCCAGGCCACCCGCAAATAATAGAAGTTCAGAAGCATTGTGTGCTCGAATCAATGCTGGCTGACAATTTGACATATCGACTCTGAGGTCTTGATTTTGTGCAACTTCTCTATTCTCGTATTCAATGTGGGTAAAGCTAGCGTATGTCAAAGTAAACAAACATCAAAAATAATGCTTTTGTACAAACCACATTACCACAAGCTATAAAATTGGAAACGATGAATGTTATGATGAATCAAGCAAATGCAGTGATACGACAATAGTTTGTAAGGATAATAGTTACTAAGAAAATAAAATAGAGGTAAAAAATTAAATCTTAGCGGTTTGATTTTTGTGTTTTGAATTTGTTAGCGGTTTGGGTATCTTTAATAATTATAATTCAAGAAACAATGTAAGACGACGACATCAAAATATTAGCTTTTAGTGTTCGCATTAAGTACCTATAGGTAAAGAGTGTAACTAACAACACACCTTGGTGGGTTAGATCTAAGGTTTAGATCATCAAACTGAACAACTTTTACTATGAAGCAAAATCTGACGTTTCTTTCAAAACAACAGCTTATTTTTTTCCGACATTGTGTCCATAGTTGAAGTTGTTTAGTTTGATGTAATAATCTATGAAAACTTTATTTACTCATTAACTTTAATACCTTTTTTATATGATAAACCCTCAGCAAAAATACAACCACAATTTTGTTATCTAGTAAATTTAGCTAGGCCGTAAAATGTTGTCTCCCGTGCATATGTTGTAAAAGATGGTCGTATAAACAACAGGGGTTGACGACGAAATCCCGGATATCCATTACAATGCAAATTTGCCTTCCAACGTCACAATGAACGTTACCTGTCTGTGTACAAACTTTTTGGTGAGTTTCAAAGCCAAAATTGGACTGTGGCCGAGTTTTAGTACTGAGTCAACTTTTACGTTGACTGCATACATTTAGGATCGTTGGGTTGTTCAGTTATAAGGTATATTGTTGTTATAGACTTATGAGAGATAGAAACTGAACAACTTTTACTATGGGAGTAAACCTGTCAGCGCAAAAAATCTGCTCTACCGTACCGTACTAAATTGCAATGCCTACTCGACAGAAATGTATGAGGAGACTGTTATTTTTTTTTGTTCTGACATGTTTGCTCCTATCGTCAAATTTGTTCAGATTGATGGGTAGAGTAGTGGTTTAAAAATTAATTTGTAAGCAGTTTTGATTTTTCTTCCTACACAAATATTCAAGTGGCGACGTCTCGACGGGCTCAGTTACCGTCACACTGGACAGAGTTTCGGTACTACTAGTGAAACGTAGATGTTCTGAGTTTTCGGAACATCTCTGACTACCCCCTCGGGGAATATAGTTGTGAGCATAATTTGCTTATGCACAGATATTCATGAAACACCCTAAATATTAAAAGGGGATGTTTACCGTTAAGACCAAACTGAAATTGATTATGATCGGAGACAACGTCGACATAAAATAAATCAGCTGTATGTTCCATACATTTGAGTCAGGTACTTACTGCAGTTTTGTATGAAACGAAAGATTTTTTATTTTATACATTTAATAGTCTGAACCACAAACCCAATTAAATATCACATTAATAGGGTCTTTCTTTTGTTACGCTCTGTATACATTTAAACAGAAGTACTACTTAACTGTTATTTAAAACTCCTTACCTGACACTAACTAATGGTTTCAAAATTTTGCATAACACTTAACTAAAATGGGCTACATTGCGAAATGTAACTCCTGCTTATTTTCAGTCAAGACTAGTTAAGTAGGGCATTAGTTTTAACTGAAGAAATATTAGTAGCACTTAGAATAACATAACATTCCTACGTCTCGAGAAATAACATAATTATTCGTGATGAAATTTGGTATATGTTAAGTTAAGATGTTGCTAAGCTTAAGGGTAGGGTTTTACACAGGGTTCGAAATTATCAAGACAATTATTTACTTTGATAATTATCATGATAATTATCGGATATTTATCAGATAATTATCCAAGCTGATTCCTAGTTTTGAGAGAAATTTCTAACAAAAAGATCTAAAATTGCTGCTTTCGCTTTAATACACTCTTATCCAGACCAAACAGCACCTCTAGTCTTTGAAATTATAGTTTTTCATCACAATTAAGATGTAATAGTAGGTGGAACAAACGAACAAAAATTAAGAAAAACAACCGAAAACAGTGAGAAAAATGATTTCATGTTTGTGAGTTCAGACTATCATATAACTTTTACTGTGGAAGCAAACATGAAATCGCAAAAAAATCTGCTGCGCCATTTTGTCTCGTCCACCTTTGAGTCGTTCATCAAAGGTATGAAACAGCAGATTTTTTATTTCTGGTCCCAGGCAATTTCAGACTGACGCGCGTCCACAGCTCTTGAAACACGGCGCGATCAAACAATAAAATTAACTGAAAATATTTTATGAACAAATTGATTATATCAACTTCACTTCGCATGAAACATTAACCATTCCATCATGGGAGGCAAAATTTAATTGCGTCGTTATGTCGTCGGTCGGCCATCATCAAACACTGATCAATATTGACTAAACTCTTAATAAACCCTAATGGACGTTGTGTGGTTATGCCATACAAACACAGGAACGCATTTACCGATGCTTTTTAAAACAAAAAGAAAAAACGAATGTCCTGATTAATCGATGGACATAAAGTGACACGAGAAATATTTTTGTGCATCATTAGTCTGACGATGTGCGCTTTTTCAAGAGGCACGTGTTGCTATTCAATGTAGACAAGTACAATATAACGTTGAGGTATAATAAGCTGCTAAGTATAATAGGGGTTTCGAAATAGCTACGCTGCTATTGAGTCGTCATTTTGTTTTGTATTGTCATTTGATGATTTAGGCCAGATTCGACCAAACTTTGATTTACTTATAGAAGAGTAACTATACAAGGAACAATTTTACTCATAGCGTTTATTCCAAAATTAACTTCACTTGTCTTCTACCATACTAAACCCATACTAAAAGAACGAATGTATAATCCACCTAAAGAAAGAGGTCGTTGTATCCGTCCTTATTAATTTTTTTTTAGTTACGTGACATTGACATTTCCTTAGTCTCGGTATAAGTTTAACACCGACAAAATTAGCAGTGTAAAATTTATTCATAGATTAGGGTTGGTAAAACGCAAAATCTGTTTACTCTAGAGTATATACTCGCGTTTAGTCGAATCGGGCCTTAGTTGGGAAAGAGCTAGATGCTGGTTTTTAACAGAAAGTTCGTATTGGAAATGAGGTGAGTACGCAAAAATATACTACTTCTTTATCAGCTTTACCAAGAAACTTATTAGCAAAGTACCAAACGTACATAGCATAACAGCAAAGATCGATTGGACTGAAAAAGTGGTAAAAAGTAGTTGTAGCAATGTGTCTGACCACCCCTAAAGGGATTACGGTCGTAAGTTTATGTATGTTTTATGTAGAATGGAAGCGCTCGTTGGCGTAGTGGAGCTTCGGTATTGGAAACGATCACCGAAGTTAAGCAACGTCAGGTCCGGTCAGTCTTTGGATGGGTGACCGTTTAGTGGTATTTCATCTCGAGCGTTTCCGTGCTTCGGAAGGCACGTTAAGAAGTTGGTCTCGGATAGTTCCGTCAGGTGGCGTTGTAACTATTCGTTAAGCCAGGTCAGAGGCCTATTGGCGGCTTGAAAATTCTCTGATAGCAAGGTGACCACTAACTTGCCTCCAGCAACACGCTCTGGGCCCGCGTGGTGGAGTATGGCCCACTCCCTCTCACCCTTATTCGTGAGGCCCCCGCCTTTGCCCTGCAGTGGGATTCTACAGGCTATAACTTACTATGTAGAATTTCGCAAAAAGAAAACTGTGAACGACTAGTTTAAAAATCAATTGGATCCTAGTATTTATGTTTGTGTGAAGTACGAGCCTAAGCAGTGTACGCAAATGGCGACACATCAAGCTACGCAAGTCCAATATTAGCTGGCCGCGCGTAGGGTCAATAACGTATAACGTCGTCAAGCGGCCAGCTTATTTTGGTTTTGCGTAGCTTGTGTAAGGAAAATCTGATATTCCATACAAAACTGCAAACCTACTTTCGCGATTAGTTTCGGATACTTATATCCGAAATTAAAGTGCATACTGGATGATTTTTTTATCGCTTTTATGCTATAACATAGATTGATTTTCTAATGACAAACAGGATGGCGTTTGCACGAAGTTCAATAGCGCTAGCATTGAATTTAAAAAATATCTCTTAATACTTTTCTTCTTATTCTTTGGAATGTTAGTAATAAGTATAGTATATTTATTAGTGCTTAGGATAATGTCTAATTTTAGTATCTATTTCAATTAATTTACATACTTTAGAGATTCGGAGAAATTGCCTATTGTGTTGATTTTGACGAGTGTGTAGAAAAAAGTTTTCGTCGAATTTGTTCACTTATTTTGCATATTTTGTTTAAAATTACTGGCTAGACGAAATTACAATTTTAGAATGGTTATACGGTATTTAAACTTTTAAAACATTCTAGAAAGGTGATTTTCAAATAAACTTTTTTCTGGAATGGCTGGCTAGACAGGCATCGAATATTTTTGAAAAATTGCCACAAAGTTTTGTTTTTCAAAAAAGTAAAGTACGTCAAACAAGAAATATGAAGTCGTGACGTTAATTACACATTCACATGAAAAATGTTTGTTTATTTTAATGACTGTTAAATCATAACTAATGTTTATCCTGTCCATTTGATTGATTGTTGCTAACATTTGAATGACGTTCGTAGTGGATTATTTATTCTAGTTCTTTAAAGGCCTTGGGCTAAGGAAAAATAAGCTATCCTTTTATACGAATTTTTAGAATAATTACAAGAGCTTTCATATAAGACAGGTTCAACCTGCGTATTGTGCCTGGAGCAATATTCAATGCGATTACTCACACTTTAATAAGAAATATCAAACAAATGTATTTACCTGAATTATATTTTTTACAAATTGGACAATGTGAATATGGTGAAGATCGCGACACGAAACATGAGCGATGGTCTTGAATTCGCAGACATCAAATACGAGTCTATTCGGCGGCGAGAAGATTTGAAGCGAGAGGCAGCCGACGCGCGACTTGCGCGAACGCCATTGGCCGATAAGGCGGCTTTTCCACCAGAGATGTGCGAGGTAGCGAGGCGGTGAGCGAGGAAAAAATTGGCCAATGAGAGTGCTTCAATTTCCCAATGACGTGATCGAGCGAGCACGCTATTGGCGGATTGTTTCCTCGCTCACCACCTCGCTACATCGCACATCTCTGGTGGAAACGCAGCCTAAGTCAACTTTTAGATCCTTTTACGTCATCAAACTGTGCGAAAATCCGTACCATTTTCTACCATCGCTCAAGATTCGTTCTGCGAACTTTATATTTAGAATATTATGTTTCTTCTCTCTCAAAAAATACAGTTGTATCTCGAGCAGACCATAAAACGATCTCACGATGCTTCAACAGTACTGCAGCAGAAACAAGATGGCGACAGAAACTATATTGTATTTCTTGCTTGGCCCCGTTAAGTTACCCTCGAAGTGCGAGGGTGAAGTTCGGTATCTGAAGTAAAGGAGACAGGGAGTGGTCATTCTGTATACAGATACAAGAATGAACTTCTTGATATGCTGACACTTTATTAAGGGGATGGTTAGATCATCAAACTGAACAACTTTCTCTATGGCACCAACATCGAAATCGCGAAAAAAATGAGCTGTCCCATACATTTTGGCTCGAGTAAGTTTGCAGATTTGTATGGAAGACCAGATTTTTTTTCGTGATTTCGATGTTGGTCCCATAGAGAAAGTTGTTCAGTTTGATGTTCTAATCATCCCCTTAAAAAAGTGTCAGCATATTAAGAAGGACCCTATACAGTATCTTCTGTATACCATTCTATTTGGTGACAGTCACGTTCAATCGAGGATGAAAAATATTGCTATAGCTATGTTTTTAAGCAAGCGTTGTAAAAGGTTCACTTTCAACTTAATTAAGGTCTCAGGATGGAGAAACGTGTCCAGTTGTGACAGCCTTTTACCCACAAAAATACTGCACAAGAAATTGTATTCCGTAGTCGCGTCGTACAACACCCACGATAAGAGATAGGGAGGTCTATTTAACATGGCTTTCTACAATTACCAATCAAAAATGTTAATAAAACATTTTTGAATTAAAAACTCATAAATAACAATTAACCTATCTCATTCTTCTTCATTAACAAAACTAGAATTGACTATTTAAATACGTTTATTAAAAACTGAACTTAACTCCATCCAGTATCAAAATACATTCAATTCATTTCAATAGTCACTGTGGAGTATTGAATGTATCCAGCAATCTCACAAGTGTAAAGTGTTTTATCTTTGTCCATTAGGTGGAATACTAAGGATGGATACGAACATTTAAAACAAATAATAACCCAGCTACCTATTTTTAGCACAAAAATTAGTAAATGGCCAAAAGTTAGTAAATGTTATGCCAAGTAAAAACAAAGATTAAATAAATCCCCTCCCCACACACACACATTCGGGTGTGTGAGAGGGTTCTCACACATTACACGTTCACACATACTCACACCACATAATCTTCATAATCTGCCGTTATTTTAGTTTAATAATTAATTAAGAATAATAATAAATCCACATTTGTATTTCTTATATTTTTATATGGTCAACCTAAATGTGTTAAACATGGGCACAAATCATACCTACATAAAAACCTTGATATTATGATCCTTAGTAAATAATTTTTCAATTTCTGGCCAAATTTATAGGAGTGGATCCGATATGATTAAACCGAACACATAATTAAAACCGGGGAAAAAATTACCAAAATTATTAACCTTGAAATTTCACCTCAGAAAATTTAGCGAGTGATTTGAAAATATTATTTTGAGGAAATTCATTTCTCTTCCTCTTACGGTAATTTTATCAATTATAAAATATTATAATCTTAACTATTATAAAACCGTAAACTCATGAGGAACAAAAAAGTAGCGGTTCACTTCATATAAAGTCAAATAACACTCGATAGCGAGATTTAAATGACGTGCAGCGCCATCTATTGACAAAATTGCTAGTTTGTTTGTTTGTTCGCGCATCACGCAAAAACTACTGAACCGATTTTGATGAAACTTTTTTTGTTTGATAGCTTATGATCTGACTTAAAATCTGGTATATAATTTGTGCGGACGAAGTCGCGGGAAAACACTAGTAATGGTATAAAGTTACACTGCTGCCATAAACTGAAATGCTATCTATAACTAAATATAAACATTTAGGTTCAGTAATAACTGTAATTACATTTATATTAATTTAATAAAATAATTTTTTTCTGAAACCTTCACGAACTCTCGCACAACAATCCACTAAATCATCGCAATCGGACGTATAGTATATAGGAATACATAAAGAAAAAACGTACAGACAAACAAACATTTATTTTAGATATACCAGACTAAACACAGATAAATAATCAATCATGTTCTTTTAGAGTACCTAGTGATTATTACTACCTAATTTTAGAAAAGCAATGACGGGGTCTTAAAAAATGCTTCCCAAAACCTCAACCGTTTTAAAAGTTAAAACACTTTATGTAGGTAAATCAAATTATAAAACATCACAAAAAAATTTACGTGTGAATCAATTTGCAAAATTACCGAAATCCATGTTTATTTTAATTTGGCATAATAAAATCGACATTGTCGATCCTTACTATGCTTTCGACACCTCGGAGTCTTCGGACATCGGACCACGTTCTTGATAAAGTTTTATTTAATAAGGTGACTAAACGCATAATTTCAACCCGATAGTGTCACAGACACTTGTTTAAGTGTAAACTGCTGTTCTTTTCTGATAAAACGTCACATTTTGATAATTTAGCACGAGAATGAACACGGAACGGGTTTTATATCTACACTGTATTAAAATGAATCAGATTACATTATTGAAGGAGACAAGTTTAGATTTTCTGTATCTGAATAGAATACGTGATGTAATTTCAACCTTATGTCGTAGAGAATTGATATTTTGTTTAGTTGTTTAAACAGAAGATAAATATGCAATTGTAGATATAGACTAGAACAACAAAATGGAGATTTGAAAATAGATAAGCATATAAATAAAAGAATCTGCTTCTTGTTTGTCAAAAATTATAAGTGTGGCGATCTTTTAAGATAACAGCTTCATAACAAGACGAAATGAGATTTTTAACATCTCATTAAAATATTTTAAAATTTCAGCTCTGACCGACCGCGACCGACAGGATGAAAAGTAACGGACAACTTTATTATCGAGTTGTCACATTTCAAAAATTAAATGTACGTTTCTGAATAAAAAATATAGATTAGCAGTTGTCTTAGTATTCAACGTACGCCTGTGGCAAAATGTTTCCTCGGAGGTGTTAAACCAGACTCCGATAATTAGGTAATAAATATTTATAAAGGGGGCACCGTCTCATCACATCGCCGCTGCACCCAGGCTATGTCTTTTTTTACTGTTCGAACGTCAAAGGTTCGTATATGAACGAGCAAAATGTGTTTTACTCTGACGTAGATATATTTTTAAACAAAATTGAGATCAATAATGGAGATGGTAAGGTTGTATTTGAATTGGCAGGTGTAAACAGGTAAGCCGTTTCAAGATGACTGTAATAAAAAGGGTGTGAATAATCACCAGGATACTTATTTGCAAGTGCAGTAAGGCTGTGCGAATGGGATTTCACAGTTAGCTAGTTAAGCTGAAGAATGTTATATTCTTATTTTACTGGCAGTAGTGTGCACAATAAAGCAATAACTTGAAGGATCTGTCATAACAGAAGCGGAGATTTAAATATTACAAGTAGGATTATTGGCGATTGGAGATGACGTCGGAAGATATACGAGATGGGAATAAAAGATGAATCTGGCTTTCTTCATATAAAATATTATGTTAGTTATATTTTGCAAGTGTTCTTAAGCATTGCAGAAATCATGTTGTCACGACTTTAAGAAAATGTCACTAGTCACCATCGACATTAATATCTTCTGTTTATTTATTAACAAATCAACAGCTTAGTATACCTGTAACCATAAAGTTATTATACCAGGAATAGAGGAACATACAGCTGAGCGAGCGAGATGTACCTAGCGGCACCACTGTATAAAAGAAAGAGATACGTGACGCTAGGCAATAGGACCGTTTTTTTAGTCTCTAATTAATTTTTACAATTCGGTTTCCGTGAATAATTGCGAATCTAAAGTGAAATCGTAGATAATTTTATGAAATATACTGACACTACTTCATTAATTTATCCACAACTTCACGTTAGACTAAGAATTATAGACAATATTTGAATTTTTGCCTGCGAATAGTCTCCAAAAAACATCCAAAAAAGGTTTCATTTGACAACTCATGTTTGTTGCTATATTCCTGTAAGGTATAATACCTTTATGCCTGTAACTAATATCTATATGAGTAGGTTACCACAAGAAAAGGGATGTAAGAGATACCAAGTAATTTGTTGTACACAACCAGCATTTAGTAATTGTAACAAGTAATACGTTTTGGAGTTAGTATTTATTTATCTACCTACTAGTAGGTATATTATAATATATAAATAATATTATTTATACACTACATGCTTCAATGTCCACTGTCCATGAAAAGTTGCGGCGGGAACCTCTGTCTCAATGGACATACTTAAGATACTGCTACTGGAATGTGAATATTTTGAATGGATATTCTGTATTTAGAATATCGTTGACCATTCCCTTAGAAAACATACATATCTAAGAAATGCTAGTATTTAATGAAAATCAGAGAATATAAGAACATCAACAGTAGGCATCAATATTTCATTGGCAACAGCATACATTCCCATCAAAATTAGTGACCATTAAAGTAAAACAATAAAAGTCTTAATAAATTAAGCGAACGTCGAATAACAAGATAGTTTTTGGGTCGTAACGTTGACGAGATGCATATTGGAACAGTTAAAAACATTTTATTAGTTAAAACATTCCAGTTTTGATTGCGTGTTCCACTGGTCTCTCTAATTTTTTGGAAGACAGTGGTTTAATTAGTGTTACATTTGGTTGCGGCTGGCTTTGTTGATTTTTGAATTGTATGTTTGAATTTTATGGGATTTTCTTAAGAGTCCTTTTACAATTCATTGGCCATTCATATAAAGCGTTCATCACAATATTACAGATTTCTCTATTATGAAAACCCAAAATGAAAAAGTGCCACTCCAACTTACCTATTTTAATCAATACTTTTAATGGTTCTAAACGTTCCACTTTTAACAACATCGAAATAAATCTAGAAGTGGCCGTTTTTTTTGTTCTTATTTGTATGTTTTAAGCTATTAAAATTAAAAACCTATCTAAGAATTGTACAAAAATCGCTTCCAAAGCTTTTGCTGTAAGATGGAATACAAAAGCCTTAAAGCACTTTTAATTCAGGTTTTCATTATTGAAAAATCTTTATTATTGTGATGAGAGCGCCACTAAACGGTAAAAGGAGCCTTAAAATTATGTAACTAATTATTGGAATAAGTAAATATTGGTGTAAAGCTCCTGAAAATTTTTCGTCGTGTTTTGTTACTAGTAGGGTACCTAATTCGGTGAAAATTGATTGATTGATTGATTGATTGATTATTAAGATAAAGGACTGATATTTTATCTAGGTTTAAGAGAGACAAAACGATCTATCCACAGAGTTCTTAGCACACGTTACAAAGTTAGTCTTAAAGAGATTCCTGGTTGGCGAACCCCGGTTGTTCCCAGATCAACATCTATAAAGTAGCCGGCAAAACACATTGGATGAGACTAGCATACCCAACAGGGAAATTTCTGCGACTTGCAATAAAAATGTCGCTTCAAAAGATATGCCTCCAGCCTTAAAAATCTAACTTTGATTTCAATAAATTAGCGTGGGTAATCTTATTAGGTTTAATATACGATTACTGCTAACAAATTATCATAATATAATAAAAGATAATGAGGAAGTCAATATCAAAACAAAAGCCTCCAGCGGCGCCGACGAAATATCAAAACTCTCATGCACACATATAAAATTCTAATTTTAACATGTTCAGTGACCAGAACCAATTCCGCCATTACCGAGCATGAGTTACTTTAACCAAATTATAATTCCTTTATCTTCAGCCCACATATAAAATTACTAACCTTATGTGCGCTTAAATAAGAGACACTCTAATCTTTTTTATGGTAAAATAACGTTGACCCAGCAATTCTTAGAGTCGGCCTGTATCTTCATAAAACCTCCCAATTATTTCCCTTCCGTACTTATCAGGTCTCATCTTGCATCAATCCACTCGTATTACACGAAAATTTACGAGAATGAGATTTCTTCGGCCATGATGAACAATAAATTCCCATTTAACAGCCCCGACGTCAACCGTCTGCCTCTATCCATACTTTTATAAGGGGAGACACTTCCACAACAGCTGATTTATAGTATTTTCCTTTGTTTTGTATCTGTTCTGTTTATTGTTTTATTGGTTGTTTTCTTTGCTTCTTTTTAGTGTCTTTTATATTGAGGAGATGAGACAGTATCTTTGTTATTTCACCGCTTTTGAGAATTAGCTTATGGATACTTATATACATATTTACTATTATCTAATAGCATTAAGATAATTCGTATGATTTTTCTTCCGTCATTATCTTTAAAATTTGGTCACAATTTGCACATAACAATTGCTCTCCGCAATTTAATTACACCCTTAATAGAATACTAGATCACATGGATGCTTTCGGTGTTGCCATCAATACGTATGATGTCGAGTTATGAAAATAAAGTATGATATGACTAGATAGAAGAAGAAGCCATTCATGATACCCAATCACACTTACTAAAGTAAATTCAAGAAAATGGTTTGCGTGCTGATGCATTAAAGTACCCGAGAATTTTTATGATGGCCAACAATCCAAAAATATGATTTGTAGGAAAAAATCCCTTTTATCATGGTAAACTTTTTCTTACTCTACTTATTATGGATTACCTAATTAGTATTACAAACAACCTTTACTTCTAATTACACTGATGCCGTCGATAAGAAGGCTGAGTTCGACTTTTATAAAGCACCATCATAAAGTAGGGTCAATATCTTTAACAAGGAGACTAATTAAAATTTAATCCAAAAGACCGTATCGAGATGCCACAATAAAGTTGTCAAGGCGGGGGCAGTAAACCCACAATGTGATTGCTATTCCCTCACCATAATACAAATCAAGGGGCAATCAGTACCAACTCCCTTGAAATGAAGATTGCCTCTAACTCCTAACAAGACAGCTTTGTTTATCATTGTTTACCTTGACTTTAGTATTTGAATGTTATATGTTTTGGCACAGAGCCGTGTTATCTTGTTGGATTTTTGAACGGGATCTACTACGGGACGAACAACCAAAATTTTTTTGAGTCTGGAATTAAGTCCTGATGAAGCCTGAAGGGTGTCCTCATCGTGTGGCTGCCAGTTATAGCCACTACATCTCATCACCCCCATCTCTGACACTACTGGTTTTCCTTTCCATCAGATTTAGGAGAGTGCGGACGAGAAAGTGCATACACAGGGTCCTTCTTAATATGCTGACAGTTTTTTAAGAGGACGACCAGACCATCAAACTGGACAACTTTCTCTTTAAGACCAACATCGAAATCGCAAAAAAAACAGCTGTCCCATAAAGGCTCGAGTTGGTTTGCAGTTTTGTATAGAACAGCTTTTCGTTATTTCGATGTTGGTGCCATAGAGAAAGTTGTTCAGTTTGATAGTCTGATCATCCCCTTAATATAGTGTCAGTATATTAAGAAGGACCCTTTATGTATTTAGCGCACACTCTCGCTATATCCCTCATACTTGTCTGTTTTTCTAATAAAGTGGTAGCTGTACTTGATACTTTTTCTGTTAATTGAATTCTTGTATTTACAAAACTGCCACTAATATTACCACAATGATATCCTTTTAAGAAACTTATCTAGAACTCAAACTAATTAAGTACCTTTGATCATGCCAACAAGACGTCCATTCCGTCCATCTATTGTTAACATCAAACTTTCTAGACTGTTTAAAGCAGAAGCAAGATTTTAAGGTCGATTCGAAGCACTAATAAACTGTCATAGTAACAGTTGTTGAGATTAGTTTGTAGTCAGTTCATTCATCAAAGAGATAATTATTTACGTCATTGTTGGCATAACGACGATATAAATTAGTAAAGTTTGAAGCTGATATAAACAAAGACTTGCTTTTAAATTTTCTAGGACAGTTGAAGTTAAGAGGAAAGGCGGGTTCCGTTTAGTACAAACGTATTCCCCTGTTTCCTCCCTAGATAATGACTATTAATGATAGAGCACATTTTTTTTGCCATACATTAAAATGTTACCTCTGCCATTTTCTTATGTTTTGTTTTTTCCATAAATTAATTCTATAAGAACAAGGAACCATCAAAAAATTTCAAAATTATACCTTTGTGTTCAGACTTTTAGCTAGTCTCAGTTGAAGCAGCCGCTGAGGCCAAAATCGATCAGCACCACATCAAATTCACTAAAAAAGTGTTTAGATAATTTCAAAAAGTGTAATCACATGCTATACAAGTCCTCTGCACTGATTGACAAATTCATACGTTTGTAATGACGCTAATAACTAATAGTGCAATAGAAGAATGATGTTGCCATAGGATCGTAATGATTGCAAGTAACTGTAGATGCATTTCGAGTTTAATTTTACTACACATCATAAACTAAACTAATTGAACAACATTAATCAAAAGGAACATGAATCGAATTAAATCATGTATATGGGCTCAATTAAAATGTACTAGATGAAATTTTTCATATAAAACATTGTTTCCTGTTTAGGTAGAGAGTGTTGGGATGCGGTCCGGTTTGGCCCCTGCTGTTTCAATTAAATCACTGACAATACTTCGAATGCTTTGCTGGTCGATACCAAAACATACCGCATTTGGCTGTCATTATACGTCGCTTGAAATGTTTTGATCGTTGTTCGTTTTCAACCATCGACTTCAAAAAGTGAGGATTGAGAATAGCAGGTTAACAAATCATTATTATTTTTGAAGTAAAACTTCTTTACGCACGTTTGACTTGGGGAGTAAGCTGGTGATTGCGTGACTAGAGCGTTACGAAAAGTGTGATCGGGCGAGGCAAATGGAAGCTTTACTTTAGTAGTGTGGTCTAACTAAAGCAGATTCGTTTTTTTTTACTTTTTATTGTTTTGCTATAATTCCAACATAATATTTAAACCGATTTAGACGATTATTATTGTTTAGCAGCAGATTTCTCAGAGATGGTCACAGTGTCAAAATTTGAGAAAGATCTGATGAAGTCCTTCGAAGATATCATAGACAAATGGCATTCCTCAATAGATAACAATTCATCGGCTTTTCAGTATTAGTACCACATACCTGTATAACTGATATTAGCTTCAAACAAGTATATCTCAGCCACTGAAATAAGACAGCAATATAAAAACAAAAAATTAACCAAGCCAAGACGCGTAACATGCCAGCGTTGATAAATTTAACGATGCGTGAATGTAAAAAAATAGATTGTTATTTTTAATTTGGTATTGTAACTATATTTTCAACAAATTAATTATTTGCCTTGATTCAACTTTCTACACCATAAAGTAAAGCCGTAGGAGACGTAATGTGTAGTTTTTAAACCAGATAAAATGTCTTCAAGTATCAATACTGCTAGTTCCACTTACAATCTTGTTACGGAGCTCACGACTGTGCCGCATACGCATGTGCCGACAGAGGTCCAAGATACCATCTAATCCAGATTTTCCCCACTCTTTAATTGATTATTTTGTAAAGATTAATACAAGTCGTCATACTTGACGGCGGCATGAAACCTGAGAGCAGATGCAACTCTTGGAATGACTTTGAGATCTATATGCATAAATAAAATTTTACCACACCTTTGACACTTCATACAAACGGACTCGCACTGACAAGAAGAGACGAGCACATGTATACTAAGTGAGGGCAAGTGAGAAAGGAATACACCACTGCTTACTGTCCACCTCCCTTACCACCAAGAGGGGATGAGGTCGAAATAGGTGGACTGTACTTTTCTTATAATGACCGTACTCTTTTTAGCGAGCTTTTGGTTTTCTTACAGTTTATTTTATGTATCTATAGTTGTAGCAGAGCTTCTGACTATTCCCAAAATGATTATGGTTGTGATTATGTACATATTTATTTTGTACGTTTATAAATAGAGTCTTTCTACAGGGAAAAACCTGCTCTCACTAATTTGGGTTTAGATATCTAAGAAGAGTTTGTTCCCATACACATTTTTTGTTATTTATCATGACTTAGGCTTAATTTCCATATTTATTTCTGAGTACCTACTTGTTCCTGCGACCCATGAAAATTCAGATTAAAATATATAGAAAAATTTATAATAGGACCTAAAGCATAGCTTTTGGTTCGAATTACTTTCATGCCACTTCTGCAAAACTTTCCTGCTCTTTGATTGGTACAGAATTGATCCAAAGAATCTCTCATGACTCACTATTACACCAGCCAATCAATATAGACCTATCTGTCATGTTCTAATTACAGTTTACACCAAGAGCATTAAAGGTCTTTATTTATTGGTCAGCTTAAGTGGCATATTTCTTGCTATTTTCAAGTTCAGTGTCGTTTCAATTGAGCTCAATCTGCTGGGAACTTAATTGAATGTTTTGCTAAATACTTCAATTAGAATTGCAGTCAGTAATAAACTTATTAGGTTCATTTGCGTTAAAAAGATTTAAACTTTATGCAGGTACCTCTTAAAACAGCTCTGTTATGTTGTAGAGTTTCTGGTCGCATTTTCTCTACAGAGACCACACGTTCCGACGCGGTGGTAGCTTCATAAACTGGCCAAGAGCGTGTCGGACTCACCCATGATAGGGTCCGTAGCCAAGTAGAATAAGAACATAGTAGCAACGACGATTCTCTTACCTAAAAGAAAATTTGGAACCTAACCTTTTCTGCAACGTAGCCATCTTGCTTATTTCAGATATTAAAGGAGGGGTACGCTAGTTATTTAGAAGCAGAAGTTGTGATACCATCTTGTTTTACCTACTTTAATCAGTCTCCATATTAGATGTTTTAGATTAAAAATGTTGTGTGTTGTGTTTATAGACTGTACGGTATGGTATGGTTATGCTTGCTTAGTAGTATCCACCGCCTGTTGCGTATACAGGGTGTAAAAAACACCGTAGAAATACTTCAGACCACGAAACTGAACAACATTCACATATGGAGCCAAATTCGAAATAGCGAAAAAAAAATAAACGGTTGTCCCATAAATTTTAGTTGAATCTGTACTGCAGTTTTGTATGGAACAGCTAATTTATTTTACGCGATTTCGAAGTTGGCTCTACATTGAAAGTGATTCAGTTTGTTGGGTTGAAGCACCCCCTTAAGTATTAATAAGGTGTTTTGTAAGTACAATTAAGATAGAGTGACATTAAAAAATTACATTCTAGACCATAGCGATTTTTGTCCCGAAAGTACTTTTCTCCTACCTCAACGATCTCCTTAGCCTATAAATGTGTAAAGATAATGAGATCAAAGTGTAAGTATTTGCAATCAATTATATAAATATAACATTCTACCCAAAATAAGTGTCATTCAATTATTTCTTTACAGTAAAAACAAGAAAATATTTCGATTCGAAATTGTCACACAAAAAAACGTTGTTAGTCCACGCGTTATTTTAACCCGTTGCGTTTGAAATCGACGTGACAATAAAATTCCAAATACACCAAAATCTACTTTACTTACCTTACAATAAAAGGTCATAAAGTTCAGTGACCGTAACTTGTCAAACATTGATTGTAAGGACCCTTTCATCAGTTTCACCGGACATCGTAGCAGTAAATATCTATTTGGGAACTAATAACGTATAGTCTTCACTAGGCTCAATAGCCTATTGTCCTAGATAAACGAACCATATCATTACGGCTAATGAATCCTCTACGATCTTATCTGACATCAATGTCAGTCTTAAATCTATTAGAACGTTAGCAAACAAGAGCGTGTATTAAAAAACCGTTATAATATGAATATGAAGATTGTTAATACGGTTGGAAATTATAGAGTGATTTCGATAACGAGGTAGGTTTGATAATTTTATTAGTTTCATAGTGTGTTTTTATTGATAATAATTTATTTTGAGTTACATAAAAAGTTAATCCCAAGAGATAGTGCGTTCACACACGATGACGCATTGACGCAGCGGTAGACGTCAGTCGAAGCACACACGGTGACGCATTGACGCACCGGGTGTTGTTCTATGGACTTACATCTGCCGCTCCGTCAGTGCGTCATCGTGTTCGAATCGAAGTATTCCAAATTTTTCTAAACTATGGACGAACAAAAAAGAGACATATGCCCATCAGTGGGGCGATGTGGGCTGATTTCATAGATTGATTGGCGGACAGACTAATATTTGCAAAAAATTTAATTTGTTTATATCTTGTTGTTTTGCAAAAAATTTTATATCAAATTCCACAACCTTTTTCATCATCATCCAAAAGTACACCTACTTAAAATTCCAAATTAAACATTGATCAACTAAAAACATAACTGATATTACCAAACGTCCAGTCATCCCACAAAAAACCCACCCAAACTGCACTTAACTGGATCAAACCGCTTATCTCTACCACCTCATCGAACTGATACGAAACTCTTTAGATAATAGAGGACACAGGACCTCCCCGACCGACGCGTCACTGAGAACCATGTCTCTTACTCTTATCTAGACATCTACATGGCCACAACACGACATTAAAGACTACCGACAATATACGTGCAGCTTAGCCCTATTGTCCAGTGTGTACGGAGCTTTGTGGCGAAGAGCATCTTATACTTCTTATTATCTATTTAAGTTAAGAGACGACGTTCTGTATTTTATATACTCAATGTTCTCGTCCAGGTATCATCTGGAAAACTATAATTTTTATAGCGTTTTGCTCGCAACATCCTCTTAAGGGGTTTGAGTTTATAGCAGAAAAGGATATTGTCATTTTAACTTTGGACTGAATATTGCAAAGGTGTTCTTATTCTTTTATATAGAGCTGTATCTACAAGGTGTTACAAATAAATATTTAAGGGAGCTTAGACCATCAAACTGAACAACTTTCAATATGGGACCAATATCGAAAGGGAAAAAAAATTGATGTCCTATACTCTACAAATCGACTAGAACTAAAATATGTATGGGATATTAGATATTTTTTTTCGCGATTTCGATGTTGGTCCAATAGAGAAAGTTGTTCAGTATGACGGTCTAAACAACCCCCGTAAACAAACTTCCCAACGAGTTTGAAAAATTTATTTTTAAACACCCTGTATAAATGAAGGAAAAATAATTATAATATCTTGGACAATGTCACACTCATATTGTCTCGCCTCATTTAATGTACCAAAATAGCCCCGATTGATGATAACTGGAGAACGATAATAGAATACCTATCCATTGAACAGGGTCCTCTTAATATGTTGACACTTTTTTAAGGGGATGATCAGACCGTCAAACTGTTGTTCAGTTTCAGTCTCTATGGGACCAATAAGGAAATCGCGAAAAAAATATCAGCTGTCCCATACATTTGGCTCGAGTTAGGTTTGCAGTTTTGTATAGAAGATGTTTTTTTTCGCGATTTCGATGTTGGTCCTATACAGGGTGTAAAAAAACACACTAGTAATTCTTGAGTGGGTGCTTCAGACCATCAAACTGAACAACTTTCACTATGGAGCCAACTTCGAAATAGCAAACAAAAAATCTGCTGCTCCGTACATTTGAGTCGAGTCGGTAAGCAGTTTTGTGACAGCTGATTTTTTTTTCGTGGTTTCGAAGTTGGCTTAATAGTGAAAGTGGTTCAGTTTCATGGGCTGAAGCACACCATTTTATATATCATGTATAGAAAATTGTTCAGTTTGATTACCCCTTTAAAAAAGTGTTTAAGAAGGACGTTTATTTATATCTATATAGATACAAACATCGATGAGTCGGGTACAATAAATTTTCATATTATTCATAATATTTTTAATATTTTCCCCTCTCGTGATTCGAACCCGCGACCTACGGATCAGCAGGCAGGTTCATTACCAACTGAGCTATCGCCGGGCATAATAAATAAACCTACACTCACTGAAAAAAATGTTTTATTAAAATGTAACAAGACTTTTGTGACTTCCGAACTGTTTTGTAGTAGGTAAATAATAAAACATTTGGTTAAGCAAACCATTTTGCTATTTATAACCATGCGATTGTAGTGCTATGAAACAGTTTGGAAGACACAAACCTCTTATGATTGGAGTCGCGTTTATTTAAAACATAAAATGTTAAGACTTTGTGATGGCTTACAAAATCCAAATGGTTTCTTCATTTGACTAAGATACCCTCAAAACTGAAAACCTAAAAAATGTGAGTCAGAATTATTTAAATGTTTCCAATCAAAATCGACACCTACGCAATCGATTTATTTATTTATTTAACACTTTATTGCACACATAATATTACAGAAAAAAAACAATATAAAGTATACATGTACAAAGGGCGAGCTTATCTCTAAAGAGATTTCTTCCAGCAAACCCGCAACAGAGACAGTTTCTAAAGTGTGAGGCAGACAAAATGTGTACAGCACAAATGATAAAACTAGATACATAGATGGACGTTAATAATTATATATAATATATATATACCTATATATATATGTGTGTATAATATATAAATATAAATTATAGATACAATAAACATATATAAACTATCGATCTATTCTATCTACTCAAAGGATGTATTTAAAATTTGATTTATAGCTGCATTCAAAGCCAATTACAAAACAATGCAGTAGTAATAATTTCTGACCTTAACCATTATAGAGACGGGCAAAATCGAGTATTTTCTAATAATGCAGCTTGAAAATAATATGCATTCCAATAAATCTGATACAAAAAGCAAAGATCAAGGTTGGTAACAAATATTTTAAGCTTGTGTATGTTTATGATCCCAACAAGGCGTAAAGACGTATAAAATGTATGTTTGTACTTGATAGATTATTGTCTTGAATATAAAAAAGATTATAAACAAAAACATTTCTTAATGCGAGACTTATTTTATCATGCTTTGTTTTATCAAAAATCCAAGCGAATACTTACTGCAGTCATGGTAATCCATGGGGTTTGTATATTTCTGGTAAAAAAATCTTTTTTTTTTTTTTCAAAACCACCTCATTTTCATTGTGCGACGCGATTTTGAAAAAAATAATCAATCGGGACTATGTCAGCCCTCAATTTAAAAAATGTTCAAACCCCTTTTAACTAACCTTTCATATAACTTTTCAATCGAATAATAAAATCGATCAATCAAATAATTGAATTCAATTTCTTTCATCGACAACAGCCCATCACTAAAATCTAGAGCCTTAATTTTCTCCGGTAATACTCATAAAGTTTCGAGTGAGGTCTACTTCATTCTTTATTTAATATACTCTAAAAAAGTTTAAGCTCACCCTTGTTACTTAAGACGATTTACGATCGGGGAGACTTTATAAAAACTTTAATGCACCTGTACAGTCCATTTAGCACTGGTGACCAAGATGGTGGAAAAAAGAATAGATAACGAAGTATAAACATGTATTTTAAATGTGGAGGGTTTTTGTTTGAATTGGATATTGGTTAAAATATATTTTAAAAAGTTATGTTATAGCCCAGAAAATGGTCGTCGGCGCCCGGGTCGTCCTAAGAAAAGGTGGCGGGATTATTCGGAGGCTTTTGACGAAAACTGGCCAGAACTTGCTAAGGATAGAAATCAAATATACCAAATCGCAATTTGAACCCGTTAAAATGTTTAATTCTAGGAGTGAGTTGTTGGCCATAGTCCACTACGCAGGCCCAGAGCGTATAGGTGGAGTCAAGTTAGTGGTCGACATGTCAGACATTTTCTTAATTTATGCTGACACTTTTTTAAGGGGATGATAGGATCCCTTCAAACTGAACAATTTTCTGTATGGGACCAACGTCAAAATCGCGAAAAAAGAAAACAGCTGTCCCCTACATTTGGCTCGAGAAGGTTTGCAGTTTTGTATTGAACAGCAGATTTTTTTTTCGCGATTTCGATGTTGGTGCCATAGAGAAAGTTGTTCAGTTTGACGGTCTGGTCATCCCTTTAAAAAAGTGTCACCATATTAAGAAGGACCCTATAGTCTTAAACATAATCCCTTTCAGGGTGGTCAGAAATGTCACTACAGCCGCCATCTAGCTTCTAAGTACGTATGCAATTGTTGCAACGTTAGCATTTAAAAGACGTTTACTTATTGTGTCACTCAACACACTACTTGGACACAATTTGTGTTCATTGTCCATCAAAAAGTGGCGCTACCTGTAAGACTGGACAAATTATAGACACTGCTATACGGATATTCTGAATAATATATTTAGAATATCTCTGATAATCGATCTGAAATCTGTGGACATTAAATCGACTACAACATCGATTAGGTGGAACTATAAATAAAATATGTGTGAAAACGAATCGAAGATTATTAAAATTTATTTATTTTATGATCCAAATGTACGATGTGTGATACACGTAATTAGATAGGTTCATGCAATTAAAATTTAATACCTACAACATTTAATAAATTCATGACCGTTTCCAATCCACATTTGGAACAGAATTCCTTACTCCGATTACATACCATAAAAAGTATCGCAATTAAAAATTAAAAATTGACCACCATAAACTAAGCCCACGCTTCTGTTCTCAGCCCATACCCAACACATAAAAACTTAAAAATAAATATCGTCCCCAAAAGATCACAGATAACACAAAAGCCGATGACAAACCGACAAGCCGTGTTATTAATTTGGGTCCTACCAAATTTATGTCAAACTAAACGAAGATATTGATTACAGTTTGAATTTTAAAGATGGGAGTAAATTAAATTGATTTAGAGGTTTAGATTGATCTACAGAGGCTATTAATGTTCGTTAGTGATCATTCAACGGTAAGTTTATTGGAGATCGATTTTAGAGAGAATAATTGGCCATGCAAAAAGAGTGCTACTCGATTCTTAAAACGCAAAAAATATTATTTCTTTGATATGTTGCCGTGGCTTAAAGGTAGGTAAGTGCATATTAGGGCGGGCTGCGTTGGGGCGGAGCGGGCCGCATCGCAGCGGAATATGCGTAGGTACTTTGCACAGTAGAGCGGGAAGGGTCGTTTTTAATTTGACGTACTACTTGGCAGACGTTATAAAGATTTCCGCTCGATATAGCACACTAGGACGAGCCGCATCGGGGCGGAGCGGACCGAAATGCACGGACGGAAATCCGCGCAAAAATGCAACCCGCTCCGTCCCAATGTAGAACGAGGTTAGTTAGAATAATTTTTTTCGGATTGCGCTGCGGCCCGCCCCGATGTAGTTTTATATATGAGTAGTAAACTACTAACGTTAAAACTTAAACTGGCGATACAAATATTGCTTAAATTCAATATAATTCCAGGTTAAAAGTAGCCGAAATCGACGTGAATGTATAGCAAGATGCTTAGATTGTAGAAAGAGACTTTACTAACACCAACATATTTCTAAGGGTGCAATTGTAACGTTTTAGCCAAGTTCGACTTCAAAGTAAAATTACGTAACAACAACAACAAGTGGTGGCTAACCTATAAAACACATTAAAGTTATGGTTTTTGCAAAATTAGAATCAGAAACCAAAGTAAATGTTTATACAAAACTTAAGTGTTTTTGTAGAAAACCACAAACTTTCCCCAGAACTACTCGTATCTAAATGGGTCACAAGGGAAAATAGACTAAACAATTTTCCTAAACGGTCCAACAATTTCTCTACCCAGCCGTCCACTACCTAATTTGACATTAAACATTATAACCAATAATCAGAGTCGACGGCGCCAAGACGATTCCACAATTATCTCTTACAAACAATCTAGAAAATATCGTATGACAAAGAATGGACTGTTTATTACGAAATAACGATCTATCGGCGGCTGTTGAAGAGAAGGCACCCGAAAATAAAACTGAGTATAAAATAACAGTCGACAAAAAGTTTAGATTGGAATCAAAAAGTATTTATATTGAGGAAACTACGAAGGCGCGCGTTTAAAGGTTAACGATTCCTATCAATTAAGGTTATGGGTTGAGTCGGTAGGGTCTTCGTTTGGACCCCCACTGTGCAAGGATTTCGCACCTGTCCTTTTTGGTTTAGTTTTTCACGTCAACGGAACCCGAAAACGATTACAGGTGCATGGTGCTTGGTCCTTTTTGTAGGGTGGCAATGATTTGTAGCTAAATTTAATCAGAAATTGTTTCAAATACTTACAAAAGTGTCTTTATATCTCAAGTGGTTCATTTTATTAAAGAATAGTATTACTGTTGGCATAGTTACATAATTAAATTATTATTTTTAAACATTGCCAATATTTTCTGATTAATTAGTTAGTTTCATTATCACATATTATTTATTCGCGCAGTTAATTTTTAATTTAATGAAAATTTCAATTTTTTCATTAAATTTTCCCTCTTTCTACCAAAATATCCAAAAGACCACACCTGTCAAATTTTTACTTTGATTTCTCGTTTGATTAGCAAGTGAACTTTAGTTTGAATTGTCCTAAAAATCCTGAAATCGTTGTCACCTTATTACTTCCCCTACAATATCATAACAAGGTCCTTATTATTTACCGATATGATAATTTTAATAGAAAGTGCCAATACCCTACTGGGCCGGGGTGGAACGAATGGCTTTCACAATAGTGGTCTCTAAAACAATTCATTTAGCTGACACGCTATACTAAAATTAAACATTTGAAACTTTATTTGTTCTCGGAAAAGGCCAATACGCCTACACGATATTTACATAATGAAGCTTTTAGTATCTGCATGAAAATTGAATTACAAATTATTTTGCTGGAAAGAGAATTTTACTGAGCAGATGGTTGCTTTAAAATATCTTTAGGTTAAGATCATGCGTTGCGGTATGCAGTGCGTAGGTACTCATACCTACCCTTAGATCAAAGTTTGATGTGCTTTCATGAATAAACCGCTTCAGGTAGTATGTATCATACCTAATTATGCGCACGCGAGAAAATTAGATATAATATGCTAAATGCAAAGGCAGATCTTGAATATGGGTTAGAGGTTGTGGACCATACGGTTATTTAGGGCCCAATGTGGTTTAGTGGAGAAAAGGAGGTAGTTTTCGTGGAAAATAGTTCTTATGCACTTTATTATTTATACTAGCGGCGCCGGCGCCCGCTACATTGTACGCACAGATCAACAAAAATTCGAATTAAAATGGACTCAATGCATACATTATATCCTAAACACCCCTAATTAATATTTTTGCTAATTTCTTCAGTGTACATCCACGCCAAGTTTAAAATTTTATGATATTTGTATAATAATATAAGATATATAAGATATAGATAGTGTAATAAATGTAACAACATTTGATATTTTAAGCAAACTTCTCCGTACGAAGCCGAGTCATAAAGTTTATTCCATAGATAGTAGGAAGGGTTTTTGATCGTAATCTGCCGGGCTGGTCCAGTGTCTTGGCAGATCGCCAGAGCCTTGTAAATTGATGTAAGGTTTTGTTGCAGCACATGTAGATGACGATGACCTTTATTGCATCTCCCAAGACTCCCGAGAAAGTAAACCAACATTATTCTACAAATAACATCTATGATTGCAATCGAAATTTTCTTCGAAATTTTCATTCTTAATCCCAAATTTATAATTGATTAATCAATTAACCAATCCAATGAACCTAATTTCAGTAATTTAATTTATAATTTATTTAATTTATCTACGAGTGTAATACGACAACGTTTTGTATGGACGGAAAGCACCTTAAATGGACATTGTTCTCCTGTTACATTAGTCGCTGGACAAATCGTATTCAATTCAAACCCGTCACCTTCCGAACTTCATAAGATCAACGTGCTAGGAGCCTGCCTACTCCCCTTATCTCTTCCTACACTACTGAGAACATGGCTGGTAAACCAAAACATACTGTCATCCTTTCCATTCCAGCCAAGTGTGCCACCAATCAGCTATGTGGCATTTGCCATTTGATTTTGACTTAATACATGAAGCTTTGAGCTTTGTCAAAAAGCTTGGTCGCGCGTCGACTCCAGGAGAGGGGGGACGACTCTCGCTTCGGGTACTACTTGATGCAAAGGTTGTCCATCGCCATCCAACGCGGAAACGCGAGAAGCGTCATGGGATCCTTTGCATCCGGTATGACCAGGGGAGGGCTTTTTGACTGATTAAACTGTTTTTGATTTCTTTTGCCTACTTTCTAGTTAGTTTTAAGATTGTTAGTTTTATTTAATTTCTTTTGTCTGCAATAAATGTAATGTTTAATACATGAAAATGTGACAAACTTACAAGCAATAGGTACTTTTTAAATGTTTAAAGAAATAATTGTATTTACTTACACTAGTGTGTTTATATGCATAAAATGTTTCCTTAATCTAAAATCTTTTCGCTACCCGCGCATATTTCAAAGAATTAATTACCTTAAGTTTAAGCTCTCACCGAATACACAACGCAATTAAAATGCTATCGCAACGTAGCTTCCTTGAAGTGGATTCGATTCCATCTTTCCTCGGTATCTTAATTTAAGTAAACACTCGGTCTTAATGAAGATACACTAAATGAGAGGCTCTTGGGTGACGGTAACGTTTTCATTTGGCTTCAGATAATTGTATTTGTTCACTAAGAAACCAAATTCACTAAAGAATGGGGGAAGGAGAACGCGAAGATGAGCGGAAAACAATTTAAATGAAGGTTAAGTGAAATCTATGAGGAAACCGCATATGTTGAAGAAGAAACTGTGATGCTTGTTTGAAGTCACACGGTTGAACTAGCATTGCCTGTTAGGTAAACATAAAAACATTGCATAAATCCTTAATATTTTAAGGACTCTAATACTCGTAGAAAAACTTTTATCTTCTGTTTAAAAAATAATGTAGTACTCAGGTATTAACGAACCCTTGAAAGTATTCTTTTTCTTCTACTTTCACACATAATTCTCACTTAATATTTCTCGTAAAGAGAAGATTAAGCGAGCAAAGTTTACAATTTCAATTAAGCCGCTTTTTTCGTTGCTTCGCCTCGGTTTTTACTTGAGCTGAAACTTTCAAAATCGCCTCATAATGCAACCGTTAAGCCTGAACTAACTTCTTAAAACTTTGATCAATTTTGTAGATTTTAAGATAGTTTTCCTAGTTTTCTGTGTATCGGAAACTCGTTTTAATTTACTTGGAGACCACGGGCTGTTGGGGATCGGAAAGTATAATACTAATTATTTATAGTATATGTATTTTTTTTAAATTTAATATTATTTTTCATAGTTTCATAGTAATTTATTTGCATTCATGTACATACCTACAGCATAAGGTGTTACAAGTTATAGCTAAAGAGGATACTTACATGAACCCTGTCAGGGCACAGCAACATTTATGTTTGTTATTTATTACATTACATTACATTAGTTACAATATTATGTCATCATGATTAATAATTAATAATTAGCGAATACATAATTACTTATCACTCATGTCGTTGAGAGTCGCCTTTTATAATAATAACATATTCTACTTCAGACATGGTGTCAGTAAAATTTGTTAGTAAACATTTAAAAACTTAGAAACTAATGTAAAGGTACAGAATACATAGTACAGTTACATTTACATACATGCTCACAATAATTTACATTTGGACAGCATGCAGCTGTAATTCATAGCGCTTCAGCATTGGGGAGTCTCATCGCTCCGCAAACACGCCCAGGATACTGTTGGGGCTGGACCGCAGGCTGGTCAGTACGGATGCGCTGCATTTCCTCATGATGGCGTGGAATCCTTTACCACGCAGTAGAGGCCTTCTGGCTATAGCTTATTTACTTATAATATTAGGAACATGTTTACCAATGGAATTCCAAAAGTTTTCCTTGTATTTTAATATACGAAACTGAAACAAGATTTTGTTATTAAATTAATAAGAACTCCACAACATTATCCCAAACATTCCAAATATTCCAAGCCCCACAATAACCGTACATTCCAAACAAAATAAGATATTGAAAATCCCATACCTAGTTGCTCTTTGGGATCTTTAATAAAGAGCGAACTGAATAACTTCAATGTCTACATTTTAATAAAAACATTGTTATCAAAAAATTATAGAAGATATAGGTACTTATATTGATTGAATAGTAAAATATTTTTCTCCCCTCCGGACGGAAAGCGTCAATTTTCGTCCCGCTGCGCTAAACGAAGTTGTCGCTTTCCACCTTCGACGAGGAGAAACATAGTATACTAACCTCGGACAGTAAATAAGAAAGCCTCATATCTCATGTCATTTTTGACCGAGGCGAAGCCCTTTATTGCTTTCCTGTCCTCGGTGTGTACTCTACTATTACTATTTCGTGATATTTTATTTTAAAAAAAATAGAAATATTTATTTATTAGTATACACCTAAGTATACACGGATTGGCAATTTGGCATGTACCAATGAGTGTTTCTAAGTTTCTAACTTATGTAGGTATCCATAATAACGATTGCTCTCAAAAACATCGAGCGGAAACCATGATACATACTCATATACCTACGTACATATGTACGTACGTATATGAGTATGTATCATGCAAATTCTGATGTATATGCATCAGAATTTCTGACGCGTATAACCTTTTTAACTAAGTACATCCAAGCCATATAAAATTTACTAATATCCCATATAACAACCAAGTTCCCGACATTAAATTTAATACCTCTAAATTGACATTGTATTCAGTAGAAATGGGTTTATTTACAACATTATTCTTATAATAGCACCGTAGCTTTACCCTCGGGTACTGTTTCAGAGGGAAACATTTTCTATTGCAGTAAGGGGACGAATTAAATGTGGAAAAGCTAAGAAGTTTGCGAAGATCGCAATAGTACTTGTTGACTTTATAATCGTAAATAATAAAGTTGTTATTGCTATTTTTATCGCTTAAAAATTCGGGGGTTGTTTTAAAAATGGTATACTCAGGCACAAGCGTTTTAAGGAAATTTCTAGTTATTATTTTTCATTATTTTCAAGCACGCATACTCTTCATTGATAATTGGGATGTGAAAATATTATAATTGGTTGCCACTTACCGTAGTACACACAAACAAACACACATTTATCTTGCCTCCCTACCGTTTATTTCTTGCTTCTTACCTAGATATGCATAAAAGACAGTATTGTCATTATGGCTATCATCATCATCATAGCTACCCATTCAGAACATAAGCCTCCTTCCCCATTTTGCAATTCAATAATGGCATTAATTTTGAAAAAGACGTCTTCCGCGTTTCATAAATTTTTGGTCCATGTTTGAAAGTGCCGGTCAACATTAACTAACGATTATGTTCTGTTAGAACTTATCCATCCAACATTATTATAGCATGAAAGCTATCATGATAAATGCTTAGACAGATAAGTCCAACTCCTAACAGAATATCTATAGCATTATTTTTTGGGCCCGACTTTCAAACTATGGACCAAATCGCATGATCTTTTATACAATTCTTCTTCTTCTTAGACGTTTTAAACCGTAATGGTGTAGGCCTCCTTCAGTCTATGAACTGCGTCTTTAGTCTATGTTTATACAATTAAGAATATTTATTTTTGTATGCATATCTATGTGCCTAAAAACTACTTAATCTAGGATTTTTACTAAAACATAGGGCTAAATCTTGGGGTAAAGTTAAATTTTAATTTCATCAAAATTTGTTCTCTCAATTCAGTATGTCAAGTTTTTTTTTGTAACGGCTGTATTTAAAACTAGTTCAAGTCAATTGTCTGAATAATAATATTTTCTAAGTCAGAATTTTTAAAATAAATGGATTATACAGATATATTTTTAATAAAATGACGTCGTTTTTCGGTCCGACGAGTGACGTCCCTCTACTCGTCTGGGTTTAGAATACAGGCACCATCAGTTCTCTGTAAAATATTATTTAATAACCAGTTGAATTATTGAATAGATTTTTATTAAATGAAATTCCAACTGCAGGATATTGCGATAAAATCTTATTAAAAGTTAAAATAGAAAATGAAAATGCTCTAAAGCACACATTTTTTGTGTAACATTTCAAGCGCAGAATTTTCAGCTCTCCAATGAAATTGTAGCATTTCATCCGTGAAAATAATTCTCTAGGTTGGACAGAGATTAACACTTTCAATAGAAATGACAAATTTTGTTTTCTTTTATTATAAAAAGAAATTTAGGTATTCTGGTTATGATTTTATTTTGTATTCTGCATGAGAAAATGGGGGGTACCTAAGTTTTATTTAAGAGAACTTAAGTGATATTTACAATATTATATACAACTTATGGCTAAATATGGCTATGATTAAAATGAGAAAATCCTATGTCGTGTTGCAGGTTCTGTCGCGAGCAGTTGTATTTCGCATTGTGGTCGCGCGGTTTGCGTTTGAGCCTGCCACGAGGCTCATCAGCTCATCCCAGCTGTCTTTTTGCTGACAAACAATTCTTGAAATTGCGATAAATACCACAAAACACTTAACGCTGTTGGTAATGCAGGGCTAACGCACAAGCAAGAGTCAATTGAATTTATACCTACTGAAAAAAACTTTTTTGTTCCACGTCACGTCGTATCTCAGGACGATATTTTTATAAGAATTTTTTATATCTTTATTACATTGATTCTCGACAGTTTTCATTTTATCTTCATAATTTTTTCTTAATTCTTCATAATTTAATCGCATATAAAAAGAGAAAAGATAAATTATAAGTTAAATTAACCTTTAAACCTTCCATCTTTGCTATTAAATACAAATGCTGTTTTCTTCAATCAAAGCATTGTCAGTTTCACAACTGTTTGCAACATTCAAAATCTATACCAATAATTATGATCACAATCGTGTATAAACTTATCCACTGTGCAGGAGCACGACCGCATCCGAGCAGGCGTCGCACAGTGTTCCGAATTCGGGAGCGTATCTGACAAAACCGTGTCGCCTAGAAACTGCTGCTGTTGCATCAACGATAAAATTAGTGCATAAATCTATTACTGGATTTAGTTTTGGAGTTGAATTTTAGGTTTGGTTTTTTGTTGCTTGACATGATCAATTAAATTTAGTAAGGCAAGTAGTGTTTTTTCTCCCGTCCGGACGAAAAGCGTCAATTTTCGGCCCGCTGCGCTAAACGAAGTTGTCGCTTTTCACCTCCGTCGAGGAGAAAAATAGTATACTAACCTCGGACAGTAAATAAGAAAGCCTCAGATCATTATGTTACATGAGATCTGAGACCTTTCTTACTTTCCTGTCCTCGGTGCGTAATCTACTATTAAAAGTTCTGAATAGTAAATTAATGTGATGAGATGACGTATAATTTGATGACAAATTAGAATAGGAAACATATGAAATAATAAGTGCTTGTATTAAACAAAAAGACAATATGCTGTTTAGCAAAGTTAGGAAAGTCATTTCAGTAGTGAGCACATTCTTACTAACGAGTGTGATCTTTAAGAGAATTTTATTCCGAGAACGAAATCTTTGAGGCACTGCAACTTTAAAACTATACATTTTAACGAAAATCTGACTCCATACGAGCATAGAAATTTGTTTCTAGATTGTTTTTTCAAAATTTCATTCACTTTAATTGGTTAGTATTGAAAATATCACCATAGTACGTTTGTATGCAGCGCGCTCCGAATTATATCGTCTTAACGCAATCCGTTCATCTTTTCTTTCGCCTTCTCAAATCGAAAACAATTATTTCACTCTAAATGTTAAAACACTCACTAACGCTATTTTTTTTCAGGTAGCAAAAAATGCTTTTATAATTTTACAAAATAACGGCACAAACAGATCCCGGCTATTTTTATGATGGCTGTTATATCCCGGTAGCTCGGACACGTCACGGCGTGGACAGCCTGCGCTTTCCGCATTTCCGCAGCCCCGGGCGGGAAATAGACGAGATTTCATGTTTATTTTTGGCCACACCTTTTAAATCATTCGAACCATTGGGCACGAGTTAATTTTGCGGTTGTAAATAAAATAGATTTTGTTTAAATTAATTTTAACGACGGTTAATTATTAATTGGCTGCTACAGTAATAAATTAAGAAATAGGATAAAGGTTTATTTATGTAAGTCCACAAAGACTAAGATTATGACCACGAAAAGGCAGACGTAGTATGACAATGACAATAGGTAGCGGCTGGGTAGAGAAAGCAGAGAACAGAGATAGAGCAAATAGAAGCTCGTCTTGAGTGAAGTGAAGAGAAAATTAGGCTATATTCAGCAATGGAAGATTTAACCTTTTCTGGTATGGGGAGCTTGCCACAGATGGCCTCACCTAAAACAGCTCAAGTTATAGCAACGAAATCAACAAAATGGTGACACCGTCGCTCTCTGAATATGCTCCTTACAAAGACCACTTTGATCGTGAATATGTAACCCGTAACCTACTACACATAAGGTTTATAATAAAATGCAAGGCATAAATCGCGCAAGAGAAATAATCACAGAGACGTGACACATCAAGCTACGCAAAACCAAAATAAGCTGGCCGCGCGACGTTATACGTTATTCACCTTACGCGCGGCCAGCTTATATTGGTTTTGCGTAGCTTGATGTGTCACCATGCTTCACACCTATCCTTGAGGAAGATTTTTACTTTTTACTGTCCTGGAGGAACTTTCCACCCAAGTTCCTCCACCCTGTTGTAAATAATGTTTTTCGTGACTATTACTTTATGCTCACGAGTACGTTTCCCAACGTTCTTCAGAGAAATTCTATAAATTTACCATCTTATCCACATTACACTAGACTATGATTCAACCCAGCAATGTTTGTTTATAATTAAATTGTCATTCGCTTGTGTCTAAGCACTGCATTTCTGTCAATTCGATTTTTGGGAATATTTTATCATGTTTTATGGACAAAACACATTTATCACATACCTTGTGTTGTGGCCACCCAAAATGCGCACAATCTACACAACCTTCTGGAACCCCCCGAACTCACGATACCACGTTAATAAAAGCTAAAAATTGTACATTATATTTGTAATTCAGTGACTCGGTAGCAGTTTACCGTTCAATATCCGGTCAAAGGCGCCAGTTCCGGCCGCAGAGCTTCAACGGTCGCCTGTGGTAAGTATTGAATATATTTATAATGTTACTTTGCATTTTATCTATAAATATGAGTAGGTACCAAAATGAGGATACTACAAATAGTTATTACAATGTAAACGTTGAATCAAAAGATATCATCTAAGTTTCATATATTTTTGGGTCCAAATGTGAAAGTACCGACCAACAAAAACTAATAGTAAGTAAACTCTGTTGTAACTTATTCATCTAAGCATTCATTGTTATTGCATGTAAGCTGTAGCTGTAAATTTTATTACCTAGATCAAAAATGTACGAAAAGGAAAATTTTTCACACAAATATAATGGCTTTGGTGCCATATAATAAATGCTGAGACAAACAAATTCTAACAGAATATCGTTCGTTTTGCCCTTTCAAATTTTAGACCAAAATGGATGATTTATTTTGCAAGATCGTTAATAACAAGAAGTCAATAAACAGTTTGTGTATCAATTCAGTTTTTTTGCGGTTAGCCGTGAGGTGCAAGTTGTGTTTTTTAATAACTTGTTAAGAATTTTAAGTCTCCGACGATACGATGTCATAGATTCCTAACTAACATCGATTTATGAATAGATTTAAATATAATTTAATATCGCGGTTTACACTATCACAACTTAATTTATCCACGACATGCTGACACCTTCATCTTGATTTGCTTTCAGCCGGACCTGTATTGTTTGGTTTTTCATTTTCAATATAAAAATTACTGTTTTGTTTCATAACCACATCTGTCAAGAACGGCTTAACGGCTATAGCGCCGATTGCGTTAAAAGTTGAGATTCGGTCGCGGTCCGATGACGGTTCAGTGGAGATTTATTTAGAACGATTCCTGGTCATTTTAATGCAACTCTCAAGCAACGCTTCGAAGACAAAAAGGCAAAGTTTTATAAAGTAAGAAAAATACTAAAAACTACCAACAAACTTTTCATTCAAAGCTCCGTTCTTGCATGACCATTTTCACGCTGTGGTCAATTCTAAAGTTGCATTTTCCTTTTCAAACTCGAAATCGGTGCACAGTCTAGTTCGCCGGAAGCGACGTCTTTGCCCGGATATTGAAGGGTAAACTGTGTTGCTGCGAATTCCTGGATAACTTTGAAAGCTTCTTTTAGTTTATGTATAAAAGTGCGTACAACTGAGTATTAATTTAGGTATTACATGGAATATCAAAATGTGAAAAATACAAGTAAATAACGTCACGAAATTATTCCTGTTCGGGGTTATCAACAACTTTGCTACGATACTACCATACACTTTTCATAGTTGTCATTCAAATTGGGTTGGAGGTTAACTTTTTATGTGCTATAATTTGTTTTATAAAAAACACGTTTTAAAAAAAAAATTGTAATAACATTGTTGTAATGTACAATACGATGGAACCATAATAATTATGGTTCCATCGTATTGTACATTAAAATTATTTTAAATTAGAATTCTGCAATGTGGTCTTTTTCAATTATCGACAGCAATTTATTTCAAATGCAGTGTGTAAACCTTCAATTCTTCAAAACATGCAGTTTACTTATTAAGAATATGATGTAGTAACCAATTATGAGTATCCACCAAAGCAAAACCAAACAACCACTAATTATTTTATAGTGTGTAACCAAAAATTTATTAGCATTTTAGTAACTGGTATACGTCAAAATGACAAGAAGTACTAAGACAAAAAGTTTCAAAAGTTTGGTACCAAACTAACTACAAAACCAGACGATAAACAGCTGGTTAAAATCATATCAACAACCTAGTCTAGACTTCGCATCATTTTCACACTAGATCCTACTGAAGTATTATTTAAACGTTACCCGTGTGACGTCACGTGCATCTGATTCGGGATGGCCCGCCTTGCCAGCCATTAATCACTGGGACAGTCTACGTGTTGACCTGCCTGGGCCACTTGGGCCACGTTGCTACTCTTCGGATAGTATTTTCTGGCAATATTGTTGAAGCTTAGGTTACATTACGGATTTAAATCCGCTTAAAACAATTTTTTGCTTTTAATATTGTTATTTTATGTTTTTGGTGTGCAAATAAAGAGTATTGTATTGTATTAAATCGGGTATGACTTTTTAGTTTTTGATGATACGTTTAATCTATATTTGTCGGAAAGGAAAATTGGCATGGCCCCTTGGGCCCCGCCTTTGTATCCGCTACTGGGTAGGTTTGGGCAGTTCTATTATACTAACACTCAATTGCAGAAATGCTCATTAGAGCTAATCCTCTATTAAATCTCTTGCTAGCTTTTACTACTTCAACAAGACAAACAGTAACAGCAATAGATTTAATGGATTATTAACTTTAATGAGCGTTTCTGCAACTGAGTGTGAGTGTAACAATAACAAGTACCTAGTAATACTTACTTGTTTCAGAAAATCATCAGACATTATCCAACTACGTTCACTATGGAGCCAACTTCGAAATAGCGGAAAAAAATCTGCTGTTTCATACAAAACTGCAGTCTTGCCGACTCGACTGAAATGTATGGGACGTTGATATTTTTTTGGTGATTTTGATGTTGGCTCCATAATAAAAGTTGTTCAGTTTGATCACAGATTATATAATACTATACAGTACAGATGCCCAACGTCAAACAATGAAACGCGACTGCCGTAACGCGGGCAGTCTTCGGGCAAAGTAAATTGCTTGATTTTCCGAGGCTCATGAGATTTTTTTGTAGTCAGATCATGTACTTTAAGTAACAATTTACACGTTTACGTAAACATTAATTACAAATCGATACCATAACGCCATATTATATTGCAATTTTTAAACTAAAATTTAATTTGTATGGGATGGGACACCATGGTTTGATGGTCTAAAGTACCCCCTTAATATTAATAAGGTGTTTTCTTACACCCTGTAAAGACGAATCACACAGTAAGCAATGCGATGGTAGTGATGCCGACTTAGCAACTTTACAGCTAGATCTAGCAATTTTGTCTGGCATTTGTAAAACATCTAGCTAACCTTTTTAGCGACTTTTTCTAGAAACCACCGGGTTCCGAGCCGTAAAGATAAACAAAATAATGTTTGTTGTTTTTGTGTGAAAAGTTAAAATAAATAATCGAACTTTGTTGTAAACAACAAAGTAGAGAGAGAGAGTTCAGAGTTATTTTGAAGTAGCTAAAGCTACTTCTAGCAACTTTTAAAGGAAAGAAGATTGGGCAATCTGGCAACTTTTCGTAAAATATCTCGCTACAGATCTATTAGTAACATTTGGCAACGCATCGGTCTTTTCTAGTCTAAGCCGGAACCAAATGGTATTTCAGGACTACGCATCTTTTTTGCGCTTCCAAAGTCGTCCCTCACGTCACGACCTATCCCAAAAGATTCCCAAAAGTAACTCCCTCCTGACTCCTGTTTCATTTTTGCCTAATTATGACGTAAGCTAAGATGGAACAGTCGTTTTGGATCGGGTATCACACCGCCCGTGCCTTTTCACACTGGGCGTGAAGTAGTATGAATTAGGAATTTTGGATTGAATTATCATTAACAAAAATATTGTGAGTTTAAATTACGTGGTACAGACAGACCATCGCGGTATGTAAAATTATAGTACAGCACACGGACTGTGAAAAAAATCTGCTGTTCCATACTAAACTGCAATGCCAACTCGACTAGAATGTATGCAACAGCAGATTTTTATTTGCTCGAGCGGTTTGCTCTCTCCTATAGAAAAAGTTGTTCAGTTTGATGGGTAGACTCTAAGTTTCAAAGGGTGCTAATGATACCAATTTCACCCTGTATATGAAACAATAAATGAATTTTGATTGACTAATCCCATAGTAAACTCCTATAGTCGCTTTATATGGCACATAGAGTAGTGTATTTTGAATGGATAACTAAAATTCATATAAACATTTTAAAGTAAACAAAAAACAGATATAGTGAAAAACGTGTAGCAAACGTATAAAAGTGATGCTCGCCACAAAATGGGAATTAACAACCGACAGTAATTTCCGTGCCGTGTTTATTTTTAAAAAGAAGCAGTTTTGTCAGAAATACGGCAGCATCACTACGTTTCCTAATTTTTCTTGCCACTCTGAACTAAATCGTGTTGAAAAGCATTTAAAGTCTAATTTCAGTTGAAAATAACTTTTAACTTGTTCTTACCTGCAGGAACATTAATTAATTAAGCAGTAATGTTGAAGAAAACCAAAGTTAAAGAATGTAGAAAGTGAGAGACGTCCTAATAGAGTTTTTAACGAGATTGTCGATTCGCTGCTCATTACATTTCAAGTCCAATTTATATTTATGTTGGATTAGTTCTTTACAACTCCGTTTCTAATTCAGTTTAAAGGGAAATCTTGTAAAGGAACAAATTTGGGTATCAAGGAGAACTCAATATGAAAAGGTTTTAAAATTAATTAATTTGGGATCTTCTACAATTACTCGCTCAATCCAGGAAATGACTTTACTTTGAAATTACTTAAAGGACAGCCAGTCTGTCAAATCTTATATTTATTTCAGTTTGATTAAGAATCAAGAAATGTACTAGAAGAATCTGTTGATGCTATAATAATTATTGTAAAACGTTTCAGTCAATTTGTAAAACGCTATTTTTGTGGAAAAGTACTGGAATGCTAAAATCAAAAACTAATAAAATGAAGAAAAGAAAACTTACATATCGGTTTTAAATTGGAAATTAAATTTATGACGTCATGAACTTTGGAATGAAATATGAATTTATGTATTTAACCAAATAAATAACACAAATAAAGAAATAAAAAAGGGCGAGTTTATTTCTGAAGACATCGAAAATTCAGAATTTTCATAGATTTATGGAAAGAGTCTACCCGTGTTAATTTTTTTGACCATAGTATCTCCACTTTTTTTTAAAAGAAAACATGAATTAAATGAAATTTTTATTTTGTTGAAGAAAACATTAAATTAGACAAAAGTATGTCAAGCAAAACAGCAATATTTTATCATCAAACACAAAACAGTATCGACCAAAAATAAATTACTAATATCGAAGAGATTGGGGGAAAATGACGAACTAGTCAATTACAGTAACGTCTAACCCCCAGGGATTGGGGATAATTGATTTACGAACGCTGACAAGACTTTTTCGATAAACGAAATGAACAGGGTTAATTTAGTGATTAATACTTACTTTGTTTTTCAGAGTGGCAATGATGAGTGTTCAAAGCATGGTTCAAAGTCAAAATCAACATAACTTTTAGGGTTCCGCACCCAAAGGGTGAAAACGGGACCCTATTACTAATCCTACGTTGTCCGTCCGCCCGTCTGTCTATCTACGAGTATCTGTCCTACCAATTTAGGGCTCTAACTTTTGAACCGTGATGTGTAGATAGTTGAAATTTTCACAAAATAAGAAAAATATCAAAAAGTTAAACATTAAGGGGGGTTCTCTACAAGAAACTAGTTTTTATCAACGTTTTTTTCTATCTCGTTTTTCTCTATCGTGAAAACGGTAATTCATACAAACGTCAAACTTGGTGTGATTATAGAGCAAACTCTACAGTATAACAACAACTTTTAAGAACCGGCCAAGTATGAGTCGGTTTCGCGCTAAAGGTCTCGAAGAAAAAAGCATTTTTGTAAGTTAATATGTTATGTTGTGTGGTTGCGTGGTACGGAACGGTTTTATTTCATATAACTTGTTAGTGTACTGTTTGTAGTATGAGCACGAGTTGTCTAGTTATTGCTAAGTTTGATAGCAACTTCAACGTTGCTATAAAATTAAATTAATGATTAGCATTAAAACTTTTAGTTTCAATTACGGACAGCAGGAGCTCTGCTTAAATTGTTAATATAAAATTATAGCATTCGCATAATGAAATCTTTTAATGTTATGCGGGAATCTTAAAGATTTTTTTAACTATCAAATTATCAAATACATAATTAACTGACTAAATGTAAACAGAAAAAAATCCAAAAAGAGCTGATTCAACTTACTACAAAAATTGTCTACTGATAAGAAATTTAAATGTTTTTTCTCAGGTAGTAATGACAGAAACACACATTATTCGATAGTGCCTATGTTAGGTACATCGAAAGAAGAAAAATTAAAACAGAATAGATTTAGCAAAAAAGTGGAAATCACTAAGTAACCCGTCCGTAAAGAAAATGACTCCAGCGAATTTAGGAACAGTTACCTCAACTAATGAGGCTGACGTCCGAATGACTCCCCTAAACAAGAACAGAGATCGTAGAATAGCCAGTGGTAAAAATTTTTCTAATAGGACATGGTTACATAAAATATCAACTTTTTTATCTATGTAAAAGTACAGATTTAATATGCAAAATGGAAATATAAATGAAAACAGCTAATATATACAAGTATTAACACATTAAAATTATAAACCTAATCTAAATTATAATACCTACAAAAAACAATAAATTGAGGATTACTGGGAGTTGTCCCCCGTCGGAAATGTGCCCATTATTGAGGCTGTAAAATAATATAGTCTATACTTGTATTAGGATGTTGGGATAACGATTTTATAATAAACTAGTGTTTTCCCGCGACTTCGTCCGCACAAATTATATACCAGATTTTAAGTCAGATCATAAGGTATCAAACAAAAAAAGTTTCATCTAAATCGGTTCAGTAGTTTTTGCGTGATGCGCGAACAAACAAACAAACACACTATTTTGTTAATAGATGGCGCTGCACGTCATTTAAATCGCGCTATCGATTGTCATTTGAATTTATATGAAGTGAACCGCTACTTTCTTGTTCCTTATGGTTTTATGGTTTTATAATAGTTAAGATATCCTGTACAAATAACATAGATCTACCCATCAAACTGAACAACTTTTACTATTGGAGCAATCGGAGCAACAAAAAAAATCTGCTGTTGCATACATTTGATTCGAGTAGGCATTGCACTTTAGTATGGAACAGATGATTTCTTTGTTTGCTCCGATCAGATTGATCCCATAGTAAAAGTTGTTCAGTTTGATGGGTAGAGTATGTGATACTTTTCCTTACACCCTGTATAATCGTGACCATTAATGCCACCATGCCATATTTGATAAACTTTATACTTACTTACCTATAACATACTACTTTGTGCTCTTATTAAAGTCTAGAAATAATTAAGGTAGTAGTTACACAGAAAACTAATTTCCTTTAGCGACGTTATTCTGCATTTGAGTCGAATGACGTACGCTAAAGGAAATTAGTATTTGACTGGTTGAGATGAGAATGTGGTTAGATGTTTCTGTGGTTCTAAACACTATTTTGTATATGCTTTTTTGGTGCAGAGGTTGTCTTTGACAGTTCAAAGGGGAAATGCCGCTAGCGTCATGGGGATCATGGAGCCGGGGTGGCGTGGGGCTGGGCCTAGGAGTGTGAATTAGTCTGTATGTTGACGAAGCATGTGGCGGATAAGGAGTGTATAGGTTTAAGTTTTGACGAAGCACGTTGCTGATTGCGATCCTGTTTATTAATTATTATATGTTTAACTTTTGACGAAGCGTGTTGCAGATGCAGATAATTATGTCGCCATTTTTGACGAAGCGTGTTGCAGATTTGAAGTATGTACCTATATTCTTATACATTTTTGTTTTTTTTATATAATACAAAATTTACTTACTTAGACTTTATTTTAATTTTATTGTGGACAGAAATTGCAATTTTTAAACATCACAATTAAGAAGATGAATGCAATGCAACAGAGTTTAAAAGTTGGAGAGAGAGCTTTATCTTTTATCAACCAAATGGGTTACGGAAATTCAGAACGATATTCGTATAGATTTAGTAGAAAATTATAGTAGGAGTAGTAGTTTTTCTGCTTTGATTGAAGGCACTGCCTGTTTCCGGTTTGTCATTGGATATTCAAGATATTTTTTTTTGCGGAATCACTAATAGAAATAGAGAGTATGTTGAAACTGGAGATGACAAATATTGCTTCATTTGCATTACCACAGTTTAGCTTTAAAGGTACTAGATTTAAGGCCATCAATACACAAGGTTACGGTACCAAAAGTTAAAAAAAAAAGAAATTTAACCCCTAAAATATACTCGCCGCTCCATTGAACCCTGTTCCGCCACCGTAAAAGTTCACACAACAGGCCCGTGATAAACGATTGACTCAATGACTTGAAAAAGTAACGCCCTGTGATGATCGTAGACTAACGATGTCTATTATCCACGGACGAATATCACGAAAACGAGGCTCGATCTCTGATTTTCATTTGCCTCGATTCTTAACTGGACGGAGGAGCCATCAAATGATTCTAATTTAAAGAAATTGTGTTGCTTGTACTGTCGATGGGGGATTTGATGGATTTTCTCTAAAAAAGCTAAGAAATTATTTAGCAGCGATAGAAAAATGTGTGCAAGTGATAAAAATAATATCATACAAGTCATTTTGTAACTTTGATTTATTCTTGAGGTGGCAAAATGTTCGGTATGACGGTATGACCCATCTAAAGCATTGGAAGGAATCCTATAAACCTTTAAACAGTGGGACGTATATGCTGATCTATAGTAGGAACAATACAGGTTTCAATCCTTGTCTGTTTTTAAAAGAAATATTATAACGTTTTTTTAACATAATACCTAACAATTCGGTATGTCAAGTTTTTTTTGTCTTCATTTTATATGTTTTACGGATAGAAGACATAATTTTAATACACCTATTTTATTTTTATTGTGATTCATCGAGTTTACCAACATACATTTAATTTTTAAATTATTTTGATCTGTAATCTCTAAGTGCAAAATTGGTGGAGAAAAAATAATTCGAACTCCATGGAGTAAAACTACCTACTGCTATATTTAAAAAAATTAAAACCTGCCTCCTCTTTCTAACTCTATGCTGAAAACAGATACGGCAACATCAAATGTTAAATTCTGTCATTGTGAAAGTATTTTTTTTTCTTAATGGCCAGTTACTTTAAGTTCATTTTATGTTCACCAAGGAGATTGCAGGGGCAGCGAGCAGAACGTCACTCGTGGACCGAAAAACGACGTTATTTTATTAAAAATATCTGTAATCCTTTCATTTTAAAATCTCTGACATAGAAAATATGATTATTGAGACAATTATCTCGAAATGGTTTTCGATTTAGACCTCCAAAAAAAACTTGACATACCGAATTCCCTATTATCTATTTTTGGATAAATCCTTTGTTTTGTTTTCCTTTCTTTTGTTATACTTAGGTATTTTTTTTCTTTTTTTGTTACAACTAGTCAGTCTTGCGATGGCTTGAAGTTTACATTCTGTTTATTTCTGTCAACTTTTAAATAATATTTAAATACTTAATAAACGTGTGATATGTGTATATACATAATAATAAATTGACGAAGCATGTGGCGGATAAGGAGTGTATAGGTTTAAGTGTTGACGAAGCATGTTGCTGCTTGTGATCCTGTTTATAAATTATTATATGTTTAACTTTTGACGAAGCGTGTTGCAGATTTGAAGTATGTATATTCTTATAAATTTTATTTTTAATTTTAAAAACAACACTAAGTATAATAAATTCATGTGTAATAGTTTATTGTAACAAAGTACATTGTAAGAACATTATGCATGCTGTGTTTACGTATAATTGGTAGTGCTTTTTGCTTAATTTTAATGTTACTACTGTTGGTAAACTTCAATAAATAAGTAGATTTTTTTTAAAGTTATAATTCTACATTTATCCATTCGTGAGATGAAGCTTTTGCCCTGCAATGGAATTCTTTAGGCAGTATAACCTAATTATTTTCTTTAGTTGTGATTAGTTCCTAATGATGTTATTCTTGTATTTTACCATCTGCTTTTACCTATTTGCGTCTAAAACACCCTTCGTCTAAATTAAAATAATCTTTACAGAAAAAGGTTATAATATTACGTTTATGCAAGAAAAACAAAGGCTTTTGCTCAATCCATAGTAGAGGTGTACTGTGAAGAATAAAGATTAAGTCCCAAGTGCGGCAATCAATCAATTTACTTAACTTGACGGCAGAGAGCTCGTCTATATCAATTGTAGTCTTTATCAGACTATTTGTAAGGGTATTGCCAAATAAATAAATCACATGGCGTCCGGTCATTCATCAAAAATCAATCTCTTTTTATTTATGGTCTTCAACTTTGAGTGAACCTTTTAGGGATTTTTTGTATGGACTATTTATTGCATACTTTTAATAGCTTATTACTCTTATTGTCTTGTGTCTTGTGCTCGGCATCAGCATGCGTTGCAATGTGTGCTTTTTTCGGATTTTTGTTTTATCAGAAACTTTCGCGGGCTTGCGCACAACAATTAGGTAGGTACCTACCACTGTTTGCAATGAGATGAATTGTATAGGAACGCATAATGTTCCGTCGCTAAGTTGTAATGTTTCCCAGAAGTAAGTGTACTTTGGGTGAGCGTTTTCAAGCCGATTTTCAGGGAACGAAATGATTTGCTTCTTTAAGCAGAAAGATGGGGTTTTGTTTAAAAACTGCAATCTCTGCTCTGCTACGTGAGTTGAGATTTTAAGTTGTTTGCTTTGTTCCTAGCAAAGAAGTTTTACTCCAAGCCAGCAGTTTAAGTACATGTTTTGTACCGTAGTATCGATGTATGAGATGCGTTAAAACGATTGCATGTACAGTCCACATGTACAGTCCACCAATTTGAAATTTACTCCACCGTAGAATTTTATAGCAGTAAACTATTAGCAGGTAGGCATGTTAAACCGAAGAATAATGAGGATAATAAGGTGACAATATTTCCCGGGTGACAATGACAAGGTACTTAGATGGCCTATATGTAAAATTGGTTGTCGATACATTGCTATCTTTTGACAAATTTGAATGAATGACGCACTGCAAAAAGCAATGACCTTGCTCAACTGCCACTAGCAGTACCTAATAAGCGAATCAGCTGCCAGTGCGACAGAGGTGACAAGATACTGGAAATAGACGATCTAAGGAAGACATGACGCTTTCATACGAAAAGAAGTAGTGTTTTTCATCCGTCCCTTTTGTGGCCAAACTCTAATCCATACTTGACCGATATAATAATATAATGTAGTAATAATAATGGTGCAAGTCGAACCAAGTTTCTTGGTAGATAGGAAACATTTTCATCGGCAAGAAACGCGTCATCTAATATAGTTCAAGCTTACGCTTCCAAGGATCGATTTCCGAAACCCAATTTCTCGTAAGGGCACAAACGACGGGCCTCGTTAGCGCAAAGACGCCGCTCATTGGATTAATTAGTTCTCCGTTCGACGGAACACGCCGACATACTTCCAAAGCTATATAGCTGCCAAGTTTAGAAGGAACCCTTATTTTATCAACGGTTCACATTTTCATATACATTTCAAGTTTGCCGCTTAGTACTTCGCAAGTTGTCTGTCGCTTAATCCTTTTAACATTGTTAGAAGGAAAGTATTTGGTGCGCTCTAGTAAGTTTTTACTTTGTCCAATAGAAGGAATGTTTAATTAAGAGTAAATCGAATTTTGTACTGTTTTAAGTCGTCATTACACTGAAGTTTTTGCCAGAACGCAATTATGGGGTAGGTGCAAATTGACAGTGAATTTTCTTTGGTAATAAAATATTAAATCAAGGTGTTAATAAATTTTAGTTAACTCAAAACGGATTCCCTGAATTAATATCTGAACGTGGATGTACACTTTGTCTATAGAAGGTGTAACTGTGAAGTTAAATGTGCTTTAGTAAGACAATCCAACAGCTTTCTGTCATATTATCTATTACTAGTTTATTACAGACAGTACTGAAAGCTGTTCAGTGATTATTAGTAATCTTACACGCTCACGCACCACCCTTTTAAATATTAGGTACTTATAGAGTGTTTGTTACTTAAATGTGTTACATTGCATGTTCCATATACCTACCTAAAAAGAGTGTCAACTTAAATACGATAAATAGGTACTATAGAGTGTGCTCCAGACCATTGAATAGACCAACTTGCTCTATCGGACCAACAATGAAATCATGAGACCAAAACATTTGCGTTTAGTTCCAAAATGTCCCTTTCCCAAAATGTCCCTCGGTTTCAAAATGTTCCTTTCCACAAAGTGTAACATTAGATTTTTCTTTCGCGATGTTGGTAATGTTGTCAATTTGATGGTCTGAAGCAACCCCTTAAGTATGTAACGCATTTGAGTTTCTACCCTGTATTATGATTACTGGCAGTCATTAAAATAACTGTCAATCTTATATGGTTTTTATTTGCCCATGTGTGACTGTCGCAACGTGTGAAACATTTCGCACGCTTCACAACCTCTTTGTCGGCTCATTCTGTCAAAGAGCGTTTCAATTTGAAATAGATTGGACATTGCGTTTATTTCGTAATTATATTTATTAAATGGATATTGTCTCACAGGTTATTTAGTCCCAATCAATTGATAAGCTTAGGTATACGACTCAAATATCTGCCCCTAGCTAGCAGGATTCGTATTGTCTTGTCAGCATTGACTTATCAATTACCTGGACGTTGGGTCCGCGCTCAAAGTGTCGGAACCAAAAGAGTAACAAAACGTATAAAGAGTTACAATTACGCGCCAGTCTTCTATGACTCCGCGCATAGTGCCGTGCCGCTGTGCTGTAAGAATTTTGTAAACACTACGCAAGCAAAAAGATAAAATAATTTCAACAGTTTCATTGTTTTTATGACTAAAACGTACTTACGTTTACGTAAGTTAGTCTTGGACACTTTTTCCGAGAATTCTTGTATTATGATGACTAGAGAACGATTAGAATACATATAATAGATACAAACATCCATGACTCGGGTACAAATATTCATATTCATCATACAAATATTTGTCCCTTACGGGATTCGAACCCACGAACCTCGGCACAGCAGGCAGGTTCACTACAGACTGTGCTAACGGGCTGTCAAATGATGATGTTGATGATGATGATCTACCCACCAATATAAGTCTAATCTTTAAGTAAAACAAAGATTACCTTGAAGCTAGAGGTAACAACTATAAAAGGGGCGATAATAATACATCAGCGATAGTCGCCGTGACAGCGCAAGTCTATTAAGGCGGCGCCAATACCATCAAAAATAGGTAAAGGCTTCCGCACATTGCAGCGATATTATCGAGCTATATTATCGACAGCGATATCGCGACACCTTACACACTGCAGCGATTCCGCGATTCGCGTCACGCATGCGCCCTTCACTAAATTTAGTAGAAAGCGATTGCGTCAGGTTGCGATAATATCGCGGCAGTGTGTGGGATCGAGCGCGTCCCCATACAAAATGTACTGAGAACAATAATCGAAAAATCGCAGCGATATTATCGATCGATAATATCGCGGCAGTGTGTAGGATCGCGCGCGTCCCCATACAAAATGTACTGAGAACAATTATCGCAGCGATAATATCGCTGCAATGAGCGGAGGCCTTCAAAACAAAATGACGATTCTCCTAATAATCTATGACGACCAAAACTAGCTGACACATGGGCATCAGTCATTTGAGTGACACGGTCGCGCTCTACTGCAAAAACACATGTTGTCGGCTGTACAAAAAGAAGAGCAGTCGGCGATAACTGATTGATAAAGAACAAAGGGGCGATCGGTGTTACTTAAGATTTATGATGGCGCGTCGGCAGAATTGTTTTGATGGAGCGGTTGGTATGGTCATCTTGGTGGATAGAAGATTAACTTTTGTTTAGCAGGAGAACTAAAGGGGATAAGACCCAAACATACGATCGACGAAACTCCTTGATCAATTTGGTTGTTCATCTTCTTGGGTTCCCACAAGAAAATCCGTACCACATTCTAGGTTATGTATTTACAAACTTTTCCGCTATTTACTAGTTTCACAGAATAGCTACAGTATAGTTAGGTAATCAGATTGGTGTGATGATTAGCAGAATAAACCTACTAAACCGAAAGTCCTTGATTTGAATCCTGCGTCAATCAAGGATGTTACTTGTTATGTCATTACTATTTGTCTTTGTAGCTTTATTTGGGTTTAATCAAACCAATTTACCAACCTATCTACATATTTGTATACGATACTTATTTTGCTAAAAATATTAAGTACCTTACTAGGTATGTTATAGTAGATTACATACCGAGGACAGAAAAGTAAGAAGCTGAGGCTTTCTTATTTACTGTCCGAGGTTAGTATACTATTTTTCTCCTCGACGGAGGTGGAAAGTGACGTTCGTTTAGCGCAGCGGGACGAAAATTGACGCTTTCCGTCCGGAGGGGAGAAAAAAATATTAAGTAGGTCTTATTTTTATTGTTATTCTGGCAATGATTCGTTGTGACATGTAGGTAACAATTAAGCAACAGGGTAACATGAGGCACCTTAATTATTTTTAAATATCTCCCAAACGACAATGCAATTGTTTTGGTGACAATTTGTGCCCTTGACAAAAATGAATCCCCACATTGTGACGCCGCGCCGTGTGACACAAAACGTTGTTTTTTTAACAAAGAATGTCACCATATGGCCAACGGAGACAAAGCAATAAAACTCGATAATGATCAATGACAGTTGGACCGCCTCGAAGATGGCGCTAATTACAAACACAAAAACATTCCCTTCACTTTAAAAACACGAAACATAAAATGTTACTGTTATTAAAAGGTCTGTATTTAGAATGGGAAAAGATTTTTTAGAAGTAAATCGAAAGAGTTGATGAAGGATGTAGCCTTGGGCTAGTCCGCTCCTTTCAATTTTACCGAAATCCCGATCCGCTAATCGCAATTTCATGTTTCAATCTTTGCTAGCCTTCAGATAATAAGCAGAAAATTTTTAAGAATATTTTCATCTCAGAACATTTTTCTTCAAATTAATTAAAGGCAAATAAAGCGTACTTATTTAATAAGCTCTATGAAAATATAATATGTAGTTACTTTGAATAAATGTAAGCGAAGTATTACAATTAGGTGAATGTTAATAAAAAAATAGTTGAAAATAAATAGCTTATCTAATTTTCTTGCTGCCAAGAGTTGTTTACTGAAAAACTAATTGCGTCTGAGTATCTCTTCTCTAGTAATGATACTTAAAAGTAAATACCTACAGTCTACTTCTTGACATAGTCCGATCATTTTAGGGTTTGACCCTAACAATAATTCATCTATCGCTGAAACTTTGCAGTGTGATAAAGTTAAGTATACAGATTACGGTTGACAAATAATCTAGGTTAAATTTTTTCCGGTCCTAGACTTCAAAGTTGGGGAGAGGATAAAGGGGGGCAAAGTTTCAGCGATAGATGAATTATTGTTAGGGTGTCCATACAAGGAAACTCTAAAATAATTGGACTAACAGACGTACAAGGCCCGCCAAATACATGCGGAATTATTCCGGACGGAATTAGGATTTAGTATGCATTTGAATTTTCGAGCGGAATTCTGGAGGGGGCAAATCGTTCAAATCATTGGCATTCTTTTAAAATAAGACTACCCATCAAACTGAACAACTTTTACTATGTGAGCCAACCTAAAATCGCCAAAACTCTGACATTGCAGTTTAGTAGGTATAATGTATTCGCGGTTTGTGGTTGCTCCCACAGTAAAAGTTGTTCAGTTTGAATTATTTCGATTTTACCCGGTTTGAGACATTATAATGGATAGAAATAGAACCTGAAATATGTTTTATAAAGGTGTATATTAGTTTTGTCTAATCTTCTAGGAAACGAAGAACAGTGTTCTCCTATTTTACTTAAGACCCAGCCGAAAGCATCCATGAGCCTTGCATAAGGTGTATCCTAACAGAATGTTTAATTTATCCTCTCCCCAAATGCACCGAATTGCGCAAACCTAAGACTTGAACCTAATTACGTCAGCAATAAATATTCACTAGCGATAAACTTTGAGAATAATTTACGATAGTGCTAACGTTTAATTTTGCTGCGAAGAAATATTTGGGACGCGTCATTTTTATAAACAACGGTGTATTTGTTTTCTTCAAAACTAATTTTGATTTATAACTAGATTTAATTTTAGTTTCCAGTGTGAGAATAAAGGTGAGAGTAATTTTAATATTTCTTATTTATAGACTTAATATGCTGACACTCTTTTAAGGGGATGATCAGACGGTGAAACTGAACAACTTTCTCTATGGGACCAACATCGAAATTGCGAAAAAAAATCTTCTGTTCCATACAAATCTGCAAACCTACTTGAGCCAAATGTATGGGACAGCAGATTTTTTTTGCCATTTCAATGTTGGTCCCATAGAGAAAGTTGTTCAGTTTTATGGTCTGATCATCCCCTTAGAAAAATGTCAGCATATTAAGTTGGACCCTGTATATTGGCGACTATTTTTCTAGCTTCGGTGACACTAGAGTAGACGGCAAGATAATATAGTGAAGGAAGACACGCAATCGGCCAGTCATCAGAGAGACGTCAACAGCTATAATTTAGCCCACAAAAGACATAAGAAACCTTAATGGGTCCATTAATATTTAATCGTTGTTCTCAAATATGAGAGCAGCGAGCTAATATCATCACGTATATCTCAAATCTCCGCGGAGATATTCGGCGCAGGATGTTGTGTTGGCGAAAGTGAAAAGTTTCATCAAACTTGGTTAATCAGTTATACGTACGGTTAAGTACTTCTTCTGTCTTACTCGGGAGTATAATTAGGAACTAAGACACGTATTTATGCATGTCTCATACGTTTTTAACCGACTTCAAAAGGATGAGGTTTTCATTTTGATCAGTTTATAGTTTTATGTGTGGGAATCTCCGCCATTTCAAATTGCGTTGTCCAAAAATATTGCTGTTTTTTATTTTATTCATGTTTTTGGTTTCATTACAGGGTCCATGCTGACGGATTTTTAAGGGGACGATCCGACCACATAACTGAACAACTTTTCTTTCTGTATGGGACCATCGATCAAATCGAGAAAAAAAGGAATCAGCTGTCCTTTACATTTTGGTCGAGATATAGTATTTCTCACATCAGATTTTTTTTTTTTCGCGATTCATCTTGCGAAAGTTGTTCAGTTTGACGTTTGGCGCCGGCTTACGCGTAACAGACACTTATCTTTAAATTACACTTACAATTTCAGAAATATTATTGACGACATAGTCGACATCAATACCCATAGGTAAAGTCAAGCTTGTCTACACTTACTTTTTCTTAAATTATAAAATAATGGCCTTTTGCTTGTGTCGAGCACTGCAATTCTACCACTTTCGAGTGGGTTTTGGGACTTTTGGGAGTATCTTAATCTTAAGAATTGTTTTTTGAACGTAACACAAAACGGTGAAGTCACGTCGAAAACCAAAAAGCACCCGACCTACACGACCGACACGACGATTGCAAAAAGACTTGCCGATCAACTATTATCTCTACATTTTGAACCATATCTACGACAATCTTTTGGCCATTTGATTTAGCTTGACACATTTCTCTTCATTCTCAGTCAGACATTCATTTACCTACATAAGAACATTGTAGCAACAATTTTGACTACTCCAAAAGGGAAATGTTTTTATCCTGTTTGGGCAAAAGGTTTTCCCTAGTTTTTGCGCTCCATTGAGTCATAAAGGTTTGTATATACAGTGTGTAAGGGACAGCCCTCCACAAACTGCAACGGTGAACTCAAACCATCAAACTGAACCACTTTCACTATGGAGCCTACCTCAGGAAAAGCGAAAAAAAAAACAGTTGTCCCATACATTTGAGTCGGTTGGGTACGGCAGTTTTGTATGGGGCAGCTGATTTTTTTTCGCGTTTCCTGAGGTAGGCTCCATAGTGAAAGTTGTTCAGTTTTATGGTCTGAGTTCACCATTTCAGTTCGCGGAGGGCTGTCCCTTACAACCTGTATGTAGTTTAATTTGTATTTACCCTTCCACTCACCTTGCTCTGAAGGCAACACAAAGTTGTCAGGTAGCAAAGGAGCGCTATCAAACTCACTGCATAACTCACACCCGCACCGGGAATAAATTCTAACAAATTCAAATTCAAACGTACGCAATTTCAAATTCAAAACTTGATCCAACTTCGTGGTTACGTAGTGAAGTTTCGCAAAACACGTCTCAGATATTAAATACAAGTTAAATAAAGACAGTTCACCCAAGTATTGTTGGCTCACGTGGATTCGAGAAACAAGTATAATTTCAACAAGTTTCAAGTGGATTCCTTAGGGAATTAATTTAATAAATTAGTTCAGAAACAACAATGTAAAGTTTTGCGAGCGACGCTAAAAGAATATTTGATTATTTTAATTCTTGTTTTTCGTTTCGTTTGTAAATTTTTGTGTAATTTAGTCTTTAATTACATTAATTGTCGTTCGTATCAGTATTATTGAATCTGCTAAGCATGTATTTTATTTTTTTGTCAAATGAAAATTTTAAACAATAAGAATTGATGTTTTCTAAATTTGCACACTGAAAAAATACAAAAATAACCACGAACGGAATAATGTATGTAATAAGCACATGGCTTAAATAAGTTATAGTATACATTACGAATTTAAAGAAATGTTTTATATTTAAGTAAAAATATTTATTTGTATTTAAATACATAATAAAGAACAAGCTTCAAATCTGTAAGACTATCTCTAATTTAAATTAAGCAAATGTTTCTAAAAACAAATGGAAGTTATTTATGTTTATTTTTTTTTGGGTACTTGCACACCGTTAAGTGTTTTGATTGTTATGCCCAAGAGCTTTTGCTATGCTGACATTCTGTCCTGCATAATAATGTTGATTTAAAATTAAATTGTTTGCTTTAGTTTTAATATCATAGCATATACTCACGACTAAATTCCCCGAGGGGGAGTCAGACATTCTGAAACTTCAGAACTCTGTACAGTGTGACGGGGAATGAGACTGTGGGTACAATAAATGCCTCGAATTTGCAGCATGCAGGTTTCCTCACTACGTTTTCCGTCACCAAAAAGCAAGTGGTGTTACAAATCGTAAATAGATTCAGAAAAACCCATTGGTACGAGTCGGCCTAGACGGGGATCGAACCATCGCCTCCTGCACGGCAGGTAAGGTTACTCTCCACTGAACCACCATGGCTTCAATATACTGCTAAAATAAATACAAAGTTGTCACATGTACTACTACTTAGATATTTTTATCGGTATAGGCATGTTGCAAGACCAGTAAAATGACCATTACCATAAACAGGGTAATTTATACAACTGATAGGCGTCCAAAATCGCGAGTCAACTAGCAAGAAACCACCTAAATCTTTGTCAACGTCCTTTTAATCACCGTGATTAATCCTTTAAGGCATTACGAATGCGTTTGAGATTATATTTAACTCTTGTCAAGAGATAACACGCTCGGACCACACATTTATCGTATTCAACTCTAATTAAATCCCTTTATAAAGTCTGGTCCGAAGCATAAGTCAGTATCGCGAGATAAAGATTAATGCGTTGTTGTCAAATAACTTACGGTGTTGATACGGTACCGACCCTCGATGTCCATTTTGCGTGTCTTGTTGGTTGTTTCGTGCAATTTAGCAAATTGTAGGCGCAAGTTTACAAAGCAAGGGTTGTGGGTTGTTAATTGGCTCCGTGTTTGATTACCTGGTTTACATTCGGCTTTGTTTACCTGCCGATTCTAGGAAGCGTTTAAGAAGACAACACTTAGTTACCAAAATTGATCTTAACAGATTTTCTTTATTTTTAGTAACCTGTTCTGTGTTCTACTTGTATTAGGCAAAGGCCTCCTCCTCACCTCACACTCTCTAATCTCCTGTATTGTATGTAACTAGAGGCAAGGACCATTAAGGAAGCTACTTGCCAGAAACTAGACATGTGGTTATACTGAAGAATGCTGCGAATTTGTAGGGTTCAACGAGTCACCAATGTGGAAGGTCTACGACGCGACGTGTCAGGAAGTCCCGGGAGCTGTTGGAAAACATTAATAGGAGGAAAGTCACCTGCCTTGGGCTTCTTGAGGACTGAGCAATACCAACTGCTCCAGACTATAACAAAGATCAAAGTAGAGGGAAAAAGAAGCGTCGGTAGTCCACGAATGCCATGACTTGCGAACCTGGAAGAGTGGACAGATATCGCCAGCGTCGAAGAGCTATTTCGTTTGGTGAGAGATAGACAGGGATATGCAGAACTGACTGCCAATCTCCAGTAATGGAGAGGAACCCGAAGTAGAAGAATGCAACTCTACTGAAACTCTACTTTACCTAATACCAAGTCTACTGAACTGAGTCATCCAATACCAAAAAGAATAAGTTTATTTAACATTTTATTTTTACTGACGACTAAAATGGTCCATGTGTGTGATTTGGCTCAAAATCTTATACCGACGCGCAGTTAATGTTAAATGCATTCAATAAAAACAAATCCCAATAATTGGTTCTAGAATAGTCAAACATCTGTGTCAAAAATACGGAAGAAAATTCTTTTGTTTAGAAATTTTAATTAAAATAAAAAGAAAACTCGTCCAAGTCTGAGTTAAATACGGACGGCAGGGTTCTTTAACATACTGTTATAACGGGCTACGCAAAACTAACATAAGCTGGCCGCGCGACGTTATACATTACTCTACCTACGCGCGCTCAGCTTATTTTGGTTTTGCGTAGCTTGGAATGTCGCCGTGTGTACTTACTTTCATCTAGGTCTTTCCTTTAACACAATGAATAACATTCAATATGAATTATTGAGACAGTAAAATTATTATTATTTTTTTTTTTTTTTTTAATTATTTAATACTAGTGATCCGCCCGGCTTCACACGGACATCAAAAATAACACAGAACTCAAGAGTGGAACAGTGTATCATTTAGTGAAAACTGTATCATTAATCATTATCCTAGTAGTCGTTTTTGAGATGAAATTCAAAATAATGTAGATAAGATAAAAACGAAATGATACTATAATATGATAGAAAAATACGAAGGAACCCTGATTAAAAATTACGTAACAGAAAGCATTTCATCCGTCCATTTCTACAAACAACAGTTAAAAAATTCCAAATCGGCAAAGTTGTCCCTGATTAGTGCCAGTTTGTTTTGTCTCAGATCAAACAAGTTCGCCGAGTAATGCCGGCGCCTATACAAACATGCTACCTAATGTGTTTACCCCTAATTCCAAACAAAAGTTTGTGCGAACAGGGCCCGCTGCTTGAGCACCATAGATGGAACAAAAAAAAGAAGACGCGTTTTGTTATGTCATTAATAGTAGAGGATATACCGGCCAACAATAACAAAATTATTTTTGAGAGGTAACGCGGTTATCAATTTTACTAAAATTAAAAATTTTAGCCCGTTAAAACGTTTTTTTCCGTCTTTTTATAGTTTTTTGAGTTGCAGAGAATATCGAGAAGATCAATTCCGTTTTTTTTTGTAAAAAGATGGTATAAAAATTGGTGGGGCGTACAGCTGGGAGTGTCTGTACTGCATGTAGTACCACACTTTTTGTTATACTCTACGAATAAGAATAATATATAGAAAAGTAACTCTAAACAAAATCGAAATATTTTTTGGCACCCAATGAAAAATTACATTTTGTATGAGTTTTGGCGGCCAGGTACAGTTTTTAAAGAACACATTTTGAACACGGTACACTTTTTTTGGTGCCACTTTTTGAGCTTCATTTACACGTTATGCTGTGTTTATACAATTATATAAATTCGGTTGATTGGATTCAGTTTTAGGTACACTCAATATTATTTCCCTTTACAATAATAACTGGATACCTACTTGTATTCTTAGTTTTACATATCTATATTTGTTGTAATTATGAGGGAACAATAAATAATTATCATAAATACTGCATCTTCCTTTTTATGGTTTCATCGTAAGTCTAACACACTCTATCTTTTACTTGCCGAGGTTTTCACTACGTGTTTTGGATTGTCGTTAATCTAGACGAGTGTTTTCTTGTAATTTATCTTTGTCCTAAAGTTGTATGGATGAGTATCCTTGGGCTCGTTAAAGGAAGATTATGTCTGACAAATTAGTAGTAATAAGGCCAAGTTAATAGGACTCTCTTTGAAACTACAAGTAGTATTAATAATGTAAGAGACTATTGAGCCGATAGCCCAGTTATTTTACGGAGTTTTGTTAGGCCAACCCTCCTAATAACGTATTTTTTTCCCCCAAAATATTAGTTTGCTCTTGACTTCAATCTAGTCTCAGGACAAAGTTAGGCTGTAGCAAGAAGATGTAGGGAGCTTACCCAGAAGAAGTCTATTCACTCGTACTTTAGAGGAATTCGGGTTGAAAGCTTTCGGAAATACTGACGCAAGTAGGGCATTCCACTCCTTGCCTGTGCGCATTATAAAAGATTCTTAGTGCGAATATGTGGGATGTCAACCAAGTAGGACTGATATCCCGCGGTGCGCCGGGATGTCCGATAGTAGAAGGGGAAGGTGGAATGAGCTCATGTAGCTCCTGGGCACAGTCACCAAAGTACACTCTGTAGAAGACCGACAAGCAGGCTACTCTGCGGCGGTGAGCTATAGGGTATGAAGCCTGGTCTCCACCAGCTTACTGTCGTCTATGAGCCTCCTGGCTCTGCGTTCAACCGAGTCGAGTGTGGCTAGTTGATACTTGGCTGAGCCATCCCACAGGTGGCAACAATATTCCATACAAGATCACACCGAGCTATCGGGAGTGAAATACCGCTTCACTAACGCTTTCGTAGTCAACCTCATTTGCCCAAGACGTTCGGAAACAGGGACGGATGTACCCCGGATGTACTAACTGAGCTTCAAGATCCTTTATTTTATAAATTATATTGATTTTACCATCCTGCGGACAAACACCGTAACAAAGTACGTCTCGGTGTTTCATAAAATGCGGAAAATGTTTACTCGCGGCATCCGCTTGTTTTTCAGCGAGTTTTGATAATAAAGCGTCCGGATCACGCAGTCTCCCTAGCCATCCTAAGAGTAAAGTTTGATCAAGTGGGAAACGTTCAAAAGTTTATACTTCCCACAGGAAGCGAGATAAATATTCATGAGACTTAACTCGGAGAAAACTTATTTCCTCGTCAGTATCTGCCCGTCTGTACATTTGTAATGAAACGTCTTATAACAGACCGTTTTAATACTTTTAATTTGTGCTACTCTTTATTCATTAGTATTTTAAAGTCTGTTTGCTTTTAAAAATAACAGTTGCACAGTTTACAAAAAAAGCCATTACCGTATTTTTTTTACTGCTTCATACCCAGGGCCGCCAAATGGGAACCTATAAGTATGCCTATGCGGTTGGTCCGTACGTCCATCCGTCTGTCCTTACATTGAATAGCTGTATCTTTTGGATTAATGAGAGACAACTTTTTTTTTCTAAATGTGTTTATCATGTTGGATTAACTATTTCCTTACAAATAACAAAAAAGGAAAAAGTTATAGGAGGAATACAACGAACATGTTTTTTTTTAATTCATTTTATTTGTCATCTTTCATAGTTTTTTCTTTTTGCTCTATAGTAAAAATGGTAAAACAAGCAATAACATACAAAACACAATCTAGTAGTTACAAATCTTCTCCATCTGACCATTTTTAATTAACATCATTATTATCTCTTTCTGCCCCCTGCTTCCCCCTGTTTCATCAGAAATTATCTTCTACCTTGGCTATTTCATAGTAATGCAAAACAACATTTTTGTTTCATTGTTAACTTTTTTTTACATGGTTTATTTTTACAAGCTAGAAGTTAACTAGAAAAAAACCTTATCTATCCCATCATCATCAACCCATTATTTATACGTCCCACTATAAGACACAGGCCTACCTACCCTCAATAAAAAAGCTTTTGTACCTACCAAATTCGACAGATCGGATATGATACACATTGTTTAGTATGATCGCTTCAACACTGTAAGAATAGATGGACCAAATCTATCTAGGTAGGTATTCTTACAGGTTCCAAATTGCTTTATTAGACGCAGCGCACTCGCGAAAAAAAAGTGTCGTGTGAATACGCTCTAAGTCTGCCATGCATCATCATCATCATCGTCCACTGCTGAACATAGGCCTCTCCCAAGGCGCGCTACTAAACTCAATCCTCGGCCTTCCTCATCCAGTCGCTCCCCGCTACTTTTTTTAGGTCGTCTGTCCTGCGGGCAGCAGGGCGTCCCTCGCTACGCCTACCAGTTCGCGGTCTCCACTCTAGAAATCTGCTATGCGCGCAATACGAATTCGTAAGCTGCTTAAGCTCATATAAAGATACCATTGCTTCATATAGCTTCTATTGCTTCATATAAGCATAAGCTACTTTTTTTTAATTTATAATTAATGGCTTTTTGCTTGTGCGTTAACACTGTATTTCCGCCAGTGTCAAGTAGATTATGGGAGTATCTATCCCAATCTCAGGGATTTTTTTTGTTCAAGAACAAGAAGAGATTGAGGATTGCGGAGCCTCGTGGCAGGCAAAAACGCGACGCGCAAAAACCACGTGAGACGTGTGCTCGGGTCAATGCAACGTGACTCCTATAAGCTACTTAAGCTCATATAAAGATACCATAACACATTCTTCATAATATAAAAAGTCCCGTCTGCTCCGTAAGTAAAACACAGTCAAATATAATTTGCAAAACAACTTTTTCACATCGTTAACGTCACTGTCGACCGCAAGCTTATGTGCAGAAAAGTCCTAACTTCAAAACTGTGATAAAACATACTTTGTGAGATATTTTCTCTTACAACTTTTTAATGCTGTGGCAACGTAAGGGTCCTAAGTGGAGATGCTTATAAGCTTCTTAATGGTGAAGGAGAAGTATATGATGGCCATGATCTCATAACGAAGTGCCCTACATGGAGAGTTTTATGCCATTACTGAAAGTTGGATACTTTTCTTTTAAAATATTGAGTAACAAAATGTTCCACTTATTGGAATGAGTTTTCATCGGATCGCCATTGCCAATTTTAGCACGATCAAATGCGTTAGATAGCACATAATGAAGTTGTATTTTTACGGCAAACCGGCTATGTGCTATTCGGTTTCACGCACCGACGGTTCCGTACCAACGTATATGGTACGGACGGTACGGAACCCTTGATGCGCGAGACCGTATCGCACTTGACTGGTTTTAGTTATCAAAATGTGTTATTTACTTTAGAGTTTGCCCTATAATCACACCAAGTCTGACGCTTGTATGTATTACCAGTTTTACGATTATTTAAAAACTAAAACCTTGACAAAACACGTTTCTGGTATTGGTATTGGTATACCTCCTTTTTTGTTTGTTATGCCATAATAAGCATAATATTGTGTAGCGGAGCTACGAGAGCTGACTAAGCAACAATGCCGAACACATCGATCGAGTCGATGTAAACAGAGATCTATCTAGGTCAGCGCATGCGACCTAGCACGTCACACAGAAGACGGCCAATCACAATATGGATCTGTCCAACGCATCACAGCTCATTACGAATAACAACCAATCATATGGCGAGTCCTGAATCGCACTATCGAAGTTATCAAGAGACTTTGCATATATATAACATCCAACTAAGAACAGTTGGACCGCGGTCCCGGGCATTCCAACTAGCCCGTGGAAGATCTTCCCTTTTCTTCCAAATATTGTGTAAATATCAACCATTTAGATATTATGGTTCAAAAGATACAGCCCTTTATAGGTTGGACAGATAGAAGGACGGACGGACGGACAGAGTGTAGGCTTATAAATAGGGTCCCTGCACTCTTTGGGTACGGAATCCTAAAAAGAGCAAAACACCATCGCGTGAACTTATATCAGTTAACAATAAAATAACATTAAAAGTATCATAAAAACATAGCCAAAAACGAAATAAAAAACGAAAAAGGCTTTTAAAAAATCAGTTAGGTAAGAATGAAGAGATTATGTTTTCTTTTTGTAAGCAAAAGCCTTGTTTTCTAAGGTTAAGCGATAATACTTTAAGCCTCGGCCGAAATAAAATATTAAAAAGCGAAAAATAACAATTTCTCGAAGTGGAAAAGAAAGAAAATTTGAAGTAATTGCCTTTATGACTCCGAGAGGACGTCCTAGAAAATCCGTAATGAGCACTTCGGAAAGCTCTTTTGAGATCCCAGTTTCCTCCATTTTCTTGTCCTTTTAGTTTCTTGATATAACGTCTTTAATATCCCTTTATAGATCCGCTGTTAAGTAAATGGGACGCTTTAAATGTACGGCGTGTTTCTTTTGTTTTATTCAAGATGCGGTTCCTAATCTTCGTTTTACCCTGTTTAACGTCTTCTAAATCTTTAACCTTTTATTCTTAGCGAACGTAATAAATTTTGTATGTTTTGGTTAAAACGAGTGAATATTTTTTGCATTTAAAAAAAATAAAGCTGCTGATATGAAGCGTGAACTTCAAAGATTCGATTATTTCAGTGGACCAACTCTGAAATTGAGAAAAAAATCTGCTTTCCCATACGTTTTCAGTTAAGCAGGCATTTTCTATGAAACTAAACAACCTTCTGATCGGATCTGTGTTAGAATCCGCACGCGATATGCTATGTAGCTACCAATGGGGTTTTCATATTTTCAACTGCTCCAATATTATGAAGAAACTTGAACACGCTGAAGAAGAAATTCTGATCTTTACTTATAAGTGCGTTCACACACGATGACGCATTGACGCAGCGGCAGACGTCAGTCCGTCATTTGTGAAGCAAGGAGTTGTATGAAACCGCACGTAGAAGCACACACGGTGACGCATTGACGCACCGGGTGTGGTTCTATGGACTAACATCTGCCGCTCCGTCAGTGCGTCATCGTGTGTGAACACACTAAGAAGTAGACCAATGAAAATGAAAATGAAAAAAGTATTAACTATGTGTGGCGGACTAAATGCCTATATAACATCCTTGGGGATAGGCCCATCCCCTGCAATGGGACTTAGGTCGTATAAGCTAAAGATAATGACGGAATTCCGCTCTGTAGTAGACCACACTTCAATAAAACAGGTTGTATAATACTGTTCATAATGTAGGTGAACATAAAAAGTTGCACAAAACTAGTGAAGCGATAGAAAATAATATTCACCTGCAGTTTCTCGTTTAGTTCGAGAAATACGTACTTTTCAAAGTCATCTGACGTAAACTGGCTCTTTTAAACTAAACAGACACTAAAGTTATACAGTTCGAGCGCTAGAGCGGGAAAGTTTCAGTTTTGTGGGTAGACTGATGGCACTTCGGCGGTAATGGTGAGCCACTGTATTCTTATAATAAAGTTGCATACGATGTTAATCTTTCAGCTTTCTAATATAAATTTCAGCCTTTGATTAAATTAAAATAACGGAAGATATGTGACTAGCTTATATCACAATATGGACCGCATAAATTGAGCCCCCATCGCCTAATTAACTTAGTTGCGATTCGAGCGGCATTGTGTGTTTGAGATACTTTATGATTTTAGGCGGAATAAATGTACCAAGTGCCTTCGTGTGCTTTTACTCGTTTACAAATCATTCATAAAGAAGAAACAACACGGCATTACTTATCAATCGTATGTACCTACATAAAAATCAGATCCATTGTTCGAGTACCGACGTAATGCACCTATCTTCCGCTATTTTAATTTAATCAAAGCTTTCAGCTTTACTGTATCTTTGTAGTGAACTAGTGAACTTGCTGATCCGAGGGTCACTCAATAATCATCAATTTGATATTAAGCAGAACTTTTTCATAGCTTATAATATTTATGTTTCACAGAAGCTTGAAGACGTTAATACAGGTGAATCTAACACGTTTCTTAGGTGGTCTACATTTTAAATTAGTTTTTTAGTATACATTATACCTAAATGCAAGTGGCATTTTTCCTCCTCTTCAACTATACTAGCCAAGACTCGCCTTTATCTAGTCTAATCTATGTTACGTACAAGCATACAACCTAAATTACCTCAATTTTCCCTTCACAGAACGAATCCCTTTTAGTCTAACTTCTGTGCTTACATTCAGCAAAGTGGAACATTGAAGCAGGAAGAGGTATGTCATTACACCTCATTTTGCCGGAAAGCTTTTATAGGAAGGCTGTTACTGCTAACTGTGGAACTATCATTATCTTGAGCTTCTCTAAAAATGTAGGAAAAAAGCTCACAGGTAAGCACTTAGCAGGGAAAGTGGAATTGAATCACAGGGCAAAATGACGGTGAGGGAAAAATGCTAAGGTTTATACGTGGTGGCTTTTTTTCTTTTTTCCTGGTTCATTATTGAATTTGTCGTGTTGTTTCAAGTACCGGATGGTTTCAGCGTCAAAAAGGGCATTATCAATGGCAGAAGCGCGATATGGTACTATCTCGCCGTAACTCTCTTATAGGTACACCACTAATTATTAATTACATTACTAATACAACTTTAAGGTTGTATTCAGACAGTGTAACTAAACATCTTTCCCTAAGGAACATAGGTCGGAAATGTTTTTCCGCGGATCAGTGGATTTTCTATTTTTCGACCCATGTTTCTTAGGGACAGTTGTTTTAGGTTCATGCGGTATGAATAAAGCTTAAAGTTATATTAAGGTGTATAGCCTTATCGCGCGTATCATGCTGCGGCTGTAAGTATGTTTAATCTCGTGGATGGTTCGTAGTTGTAGCTACGTTATTGACCACCTTGAAAGGGATTTCGGTCGTGAGTTTATGTACCTACTTACGTATAACATTTAAAAAAATATATGTCTATTCGATTCCCAATTGGCTACACGATCTAGTATACACACAAACTTTTTGCGTAAAGTTAATTTTAATAAAGTTCAAAATGTTACCTACAGAATAATTGTGTATTGCCAACACGTTTAATGAACTCCTGACACTGTTTTAATTAATAACACAAGTGTGTTAAACTAACAAACGTGAATTAGAGCGTGGTCGGAATTATACTACCATTTGTTCTGTGACTCTGGCACCAAACTCCATAACAAGATTAAGGCAGCAATACTTTGTTTATGGAGAAGCGAGAGAAGTATTTTGTTCAATTTGCTTTAATTTCAGTCTTCTTCTTCTTATCGCGTAGGCAAACCCTGGTGTCAGAGCTTTTTCAGACCTCCTTACGGTCTCTGACGTGGTTTTAATGTAACGACTAATACCACAAGAGATAGTAGCCAGTTAATTTCAGTGGAAGCTATGGTTATAAACAAATCTCTGAAAATTTTGAGAACACGCTGTAAATTGTCACTCTCACAAATTGTCTGTCATCTCGGTACATATTTGAAGTTTATCTGTCATTTGTTTTGACTCGCGTGGCTAGAGGTCTACCGAGAGGACGTCTGTCTGCGTCGGCTCGTGATTGTTCTGGCCATGCGGGTCGGTCATTTCGTGACTCTTTTGTGTTTTAACCTTAAAACAATCACTTGAGACTCTAAACTACTAGCATTGGCAAAACTGCCACTCTAGATTTAATTAAAACTACTGATCATTTTCCTACGTATAATATTCATATAACGACACGTTGGCTGAATTGAGATAACACATCGGATGCCATTAAAACAAAAATTGAATTTAATTTTCATTTGTTTTGCCTCATTTTTCTGGTTTGAAATGTTAGCATAGGGCCCATGCCTTATTTTCACTTTGATCTAAGCTCTGGATCGCATGTTCATACCACAATAATCTATACCTTGCAATTTTTGTATCATAGGATTCATAGGACGATACAAATATTATCTTGACTTATAAGTACTAAAGTTGAACTCCAACACAATTGTTTCTGACTAGTCTGAAAGGGAATATACAATCACCACCATCATCTCAGCCGATGGACGTCCACTGCTGGACATAGGCCCCCCAAGGATCATCAGAACGACCGGTCCTATGGTGCCCTCATCCAACGGGTTCCCGCCGCCTTCACCTTTCGTCGGTCCACCTTGCGTTGCCTACCCACGCTGCGCTTAACAATACGCGAAATATACAGTACAGTACAGATAATGTAAAAGTACTTATTTTATTTTAAACCTATCCCGCTGTTTTAGTAGCTCCGCTCAACACTTGTCTCAGGCTTGGCTGCAGGTTTAAGGCCGGTATTAAGGTCGGGCTAGCTTCCAACGTCTTGTATTTGGAGACTCACGATGCCACACACATTAATTTTATAACGTGCTTCGTATAATGTACTGGCGTAATGATAAACCGCCCCGTTTTGCCACGTATTTGCTTAATTATTCATATTAAGAACTGTATTAAACAGTTTACGAACTTGTGTGGTTTATTGGATAATTTGACATAGTTTTTATTACCTTTTGCTATTGCACCGTTTGGTATGGAATCATACTTATAGAAATAGAGAAGGGATATACAACCTGGATTTGAAGAGAGTAGAACGTATATTTGGTACCTATTACACATTATTTTAAATAAAAAATATTCAGCTGATAATGTGTCCTTAGTTAGTTGTGACGAAATTTCACTAAAAAAAACAACAATTTATAAAAATATCGACACCAGTGACCATTTTTCACCAAAGTATGTTATTTAAATCTTTTAAATTTAACCTGTGACGATTTTTCACTCAACATATGGGAATCAAAATCTGTGACGAATTTTCACTGTGACCGAACTACACTAACTCTTTTAAAGCCAGGCTAAAAGACTTATCTGACTTGGCTTAACGAATAAGATTTACGGTAATAAACATGTTTAGATATTTGGAGACTAAAATGCTATCTCTGGATCATAAGAACATGGACATAACATTATTATTATAGTAGTTTGTCTGATATATAAGCATCGAAATAACTAAGTAGGTCTAATTACTTCATATGCATAATTAGGATAGAACTTCACTTCACAGTTTAGTAACAAACCATTTCAAAATATTGCTCAATAAGAAGTTTCTAATTTTATCATCATCATCATCATCAGCTTAGTTCCACTACAGAACACATGTTTACGAATACGTAGGTCTCTATCAAACTGAACTACTTACAGAATTCTGCACCTACAGTTTGATGACCCAAACCTTATCAACAAAATAGTTAAATAGCTAGGTAATGCTACTAGTGAGACTAAAATCTATTATTTTCTCATTTTATTCATAATTCACAACGCTTATCGCATTCGCATCTCATTCCCTAGGAAAAACTTTATTTTAAAATTGTTTTTTCAAGTAATAACAGTTATTTCAAGAGCAGAATCCAGCTTCAGTATTTACGAAGTGTGCCTGTGTAGTGTTAACGGCTTTTGGCAACCGCTCCTTGTGAAACCACCATGAAATCTAAACAATAAACAAACAGTTTCCTACTTTAATGAAACCTATAATATTTGATGTGAAGTCAACAGTGCAGAACCTTGATTTTTGTGTTGTTTTTACTCGTATTTGATTGATTGTGTATGAAACAGCTATTGATTTCGCATATTCACATTTCTATAAAGTTTTGGCGAAACTGTCTTGATGCATGTATACTTAGCATTAGCATGACATGACATAAAATTGGCGCATAATTTATATATTATAATATAACGAATTGTTTTTGCTCTAATAAGTTGCTCTGATTTCGTCTTTAAAATATTCCAATCTTCTGAATCTTGAACTAAATAGCTTAGAGACCTTAACCTACGGATTTCATTAACGTCTGAACTCCCGCGGACGAGATATTATAGAATCACCCATTGTTTAGGTATAATCTTAAAGCCGGGTTGCGAGCGGTTTTAAGTAACGCAGTACGATATGTAAATGAAATTTAAAAAATTCAAATTCTTTGTAAAAGTCTCGTAGGCTCATAGGTAAAGGTAACACTAACTATTTACTTGTCACAGACATTACATGTAACCGTTTGACCCAGAAATCTATTCTTAACAGTGAAAAGAATGATTAAATGAAACAAGCTTTATTAAGGTGGTTTCCGTCCATACAAAACGTTGTCGTATAACACTCGTAGACGGTATTAATAAAAGTAATGTTTTATACATGGAAAAATAGCTTAGAAAATCTAGTTTCCGCTAATCAAATAATACTTACAATTTATAATATTATTACGTAGATATCACGCTTTGAAATTATTCATACAAAATTTCAAACCCTTATATCTTCGTAATTATATTACAAATTGTAAATATTATTTGATTCGCGGAAACAAGATTTTCTAAGCTATTTTTCCATATATAAAACATTACTTTTATTAACACCGTCTACGAGTGTTATACGACACCGTTTTGTATGAAATTGACAGCTCTCCAACCACCTTAACAACAAAAATGTTTTTGAACGAAATGTACGATTGTTAAACTGAAAAAGTAAAACAGTGCAAGCAACACAAACGATAGTGTAACAGTGTTACTCGCAACAAAAGTTTGATACTCAGAATTCATAGTCAGCGACAGGTGTTTTTTACGAGCACTCGGTGATTTAGAGCCTGGAGATTCGCCATTAATCTAGTTTGAATAGACATAAATAGAAGTGGCAAACTAAACGTTGCGTTAACACGTTGTATTGTTGGGAAATTTTTTGTTTTCTGTTTTTTTAAGGCAACAAAAGGGGAAGGTTTGATAGTTGATTATGATATGTAGTACTGGATACTCTGTCTTATACTGTGATTTAGATTTTGTCATTTTCTACTTACATTCCTGGAAATAGGAAGTAAGTTATAGCCTATAGTATCCCACTGCAGGGCAAAGGCCTCCTCTCACGAATAAAGGTGAGAGGGAGTTGGCCATACTTTACTACGCGGGCCCAGTGCGTGTTGGTGGATGCAAGGTAGTGGTCAACTTCCTGTCAGAGAATTTTCAAGCCGCCTCAATAGGCCTCTGACCTGGCTTAACGAATAGTTACAACGCCATCTGACGGAACTATCCGAGACCAACTGCTTAACGTGCCTTCTGAAGTACGGAAACGCTCGAGATGAAATACCACTAAACGGAGGACGACTGACCGGACCTGACGTTGCTTAACTTCGGTGATCGTTTCCAATACCGAAGCTCCACTACGCCAACGAGCGCTTCAAAATAGGAAGTACTGATAAAATATTTGCTTACATTAAAACCATGGATTTTAACCAACAATACATATTAATGCCCGCCACAACCTTGAAAGAAATACAGACCGAATATTGCACTAAAAAGATGTGAAACATGCAAGGTAATACAATCTCGTTTGTTCTACAAGGGACCTACACTCACACAGGTGCACTAGCTCTAGGCGCAGGTCCTACAACCCGCCACCTTATGTACCGCGTGACAGCACGCACACAAAAGAAATGGGTGCTTCACTCATGATTAGACGAGATTTCGTCTGGTTCTTCTTTTAAGTCTGTGATGCCCGCTTCCTGGTTAAAACGTTGACCAAGAAGGTTTTTCCCTATACGCATTACAATTTGTATTCCATAAATAGTAAAAAGTTGGTAATCTTATTTTACTTAGAAGTTGGAACAGGTATTGTAGCAGGATAAATAGCCTTTATAAGCCCCCTTTTTAGTGCTGCATTTTTGTTATTGAATAAATGAAAAATACTTCAATATGGTGATGATGTGTAGGTAGACTGCCTGCCAGACATCATTGTCAGCTTGACGAGTCTGCAATGGATCGGTTGTACACAAAACTGCTATAAATAGAACAATAAATAGAGATGTAATACCCAGTAGTGGGTGGATGTAGGCCGTTTTGACTGATATGATGACAAGATAACAACAAGAGGAAAAGGAAATACCTACATTACTCTACAAAGGAGAAATGTACATGAATAAAATATTCAATGAAAATTTTATTTGATCTCAAAAGCATAATATAACAAAAGTTTTCACGTCGTCCGCTGTCATCCCTGTTCTTTTAAAGAATGTCTGCAGAATTCGTTTTCTCGGCGTACCTACAACTAAAAATTCTTTAATTTTAACTGCATTTCTTGCCACACCGTCCGTGTGAGTTATTCATGTCTTTTAAACACGTTTAAGTTACTTACGATGTATGACTGACATTATGGAATCAGCACATTTGTGGACGATGCAAACAGAACCCCTCTGTCCTGTAGGCTCCACTATCTCGATCCACCAGTGGATTGAATAGGACGCTGAAGTTCACTGTGATCCACCATTAGGCTCAGTGGATCCTATGATACTTGAATGTATTAATAGGCTCCACCAGTGGATCGAATTTAATTCTGGGAGTCTCGTAAGATCCACCACTGATTTCTGTGGGGCCTGTAATATAATTTATATAATATAGGCTCCAAGGAAGTTCGACCTCTTATACACGTCTGCTCTCCTGGTACATTTTGGCGTTTTCTCGTGGTCCTACTAGTAGGTCCACGAGGGACACCTATTTCTGTTGGTCCTACTGATGTGCTGAATCAAAAAAAGTAATTTTGCGTGCGTAAGAAGAGTACAGCAACATATTATAGCGCAAGTCTGTGACGGGCCCTGTGGTGAGATGTTTAATTGTACCAAAAGCTGTAGTATGCTGCACGTGATACGGCTGTATCACGTCTTTTATCTCGTTCGTTCGCACGCAGATACAAAGAGAGCGAAGGTGTGATAGCGCTGTATCACTGCGGCATGCTAGCTATGCAGGAGAGCAGAAGTGTATAAGAGGTCTTAAGAGGATAATTATAATTCGAAGCACGCTTCATACAAACAAAGTCTGGTTATATTTTCAATACTAACCGATTAAAGCCAATGAAATTTTACACGTCGTTTCGCGTATGTGTCATATCGCGTATGTCAATTCGCGTATGTGTCGTTTCGCGTAAGTGTCATTTCGCGTAATCGAAATGTGTTTTATGCGTATTATCCGTAAGTAATAGAAAAAAAATGGAAAAAAAATGAAAAAGGAAAAAGAAATAAATAGTAAAAGAAAAAAAAGCATAACTATTGCGTGGTATGCTTTGCAATGCCCCCTTTTCTATTGTCTTTCATCGTTTTTTTTATTTTTATTTTTTTTAACTAAACATATTTATTTTATTTATATATATATTTATTTACTACCCAAGACGCGCAAGTAGCATTATAAGAGACCACTTTTAGTGTAACTCGGAACTTAATGAGTTAATAAACACTTAATATGGTTCCACCGAGAACTTAGAGCTGAACATTACGCTTTAGTCTGTATAATAGCATCATTAAAGTAGTAACGGATACTATTGTTATGGTATTAGAGTTAGAGCAGCTGTCAAAGATGCCTTTTTACAGCCATTATCGCATTGGTTGCTTAAGAGCATTTTAGTGGTAGTAAAATACGTCAATTGCTGTATAAAGGTGTAGAATTATACCACTGTAATGCTAGCATCTTAAAAGAGTCACTGTGAACCACTGTACAGCCAACAGTTTTAAAGTGGTGTACACTAAGAGTGATTTAACGCAAGAAGTTCCACATTGGTTCACCTCAACTCTGATATGGGCCTCTTTTTCAAAGCTGCTTAAAGGTGTTTTATTAGCATACGTGAACACCAAAGGTATTTCGGGATACTCGTCTAACTCCGAAATACAGCGTTTGGCTGTAAAATGGCTACAGGAAATACCACTATATTGCTTTAGTCTGCATAATAGAATTATTTACATACATTATGCGCGAAGCTGTAATTAGGTTCACATTGATTATTGTTAATTAAAAATAAGGCGCCACCTTCCATACAAAATCCCGCATTGTCTGTTATCAAAATATCGCACGTTAAAACCATTACCGTCACTATGCAAAAAATGCAACTTTTGGGAAATGGCGTTCAAAGTTTTTGCAAAACGAATTATTTAATTATATTTTTTTGTTAGTAGTTTTTTATGATTTTATCAATTTAAATGATAGTTTGGGTACTAATCTTGCTATTAGTTCAATGATGTTCAGGGTATATTACACTTTTCATGCAGTTATTAAAAAATATCTACTTTTGTGTCATTATTCCTCTAACTTTTTTACTTAGTATGTCGTGGAGAATAGGGTACATTGACTGACACTATTCAAGTAAAACTTAAGAAAACTTAAAAAAACATGCATTGTATGAGCAATTAACTGGTGTAAATAATAAAAAACAGTTGTCAATAGACCGTTCTTAAGCACCGACGTAAAAAGAGGGGTACAATAGGTATAATAAGTGTTACAATAGGACTAACACAGAAATATGAATACTTCTTGCTATTCCATGTACGCATCGTTACTACTTCTATGTCCATGCGGGCTATTCTAGATACTTACACTTATACACCGTGTTCAAAGGAAGAAGTACACTAATAAATAGCTCTTAAACACGCTGTTACATCAGAAACATAGGTATAAAGAAAATGTACAAGGAACTGTGTAGATGTAAAAGTAAACTACATTAAAGTAATTCCCCAAATAACTTTGTGTTAGGCACAATGTAATTTTGGGTCCTACTCCACTTTTATATAGTAAGAAGAGTTTAAAGACGAGTTCTGTAACCTAATCTGATTTTGATGATGAGCTAGAGCTAGAGGACTGGATCGGGCTACATTTTGGTTTAGCGCTAACATTGTTTCACGACACTTCTTTCAAAGTTGAACTTAAGGTCTGACGGGCTTCATTTTGAACACTCGTTTAGTTTAGATTTTGGTATTTAACTCTTGACCAACGATGGCTTTTCAATAGCATTTTCTTCCAAAACAAAATTGGATTCGGATGAAGAATAGTTTGATTTTTGACTTTGGTATTTTGCTCTTGACTGACGAAGGGCTTTGGGTTTGATACTGGCATGATGGCATAATCTTGCAAATGTTATTTAGATCTTAAAGACGGCCGTCGTAAAATTGTATGGTGGTTCGTACTACAATTTTCCTGACTCCCGTAGAAAGTTTTGACAAGACAACTGCTGGGGACGTTGTTGTCTTGATTGAAATCAAATACTGTTTTCATGATCTTTAATGGAGCTTAGGTACTTTGTCCTACGAGAATCTAATACACCTCATATTCTACATATCTATATATCAATTGTCCCATGGGGGTAGGCAGAGACCACGGACCGCCACACGCTACGACTCTCACACACCTCTTTAGCCTCATTCACATTCATACATCTCTTCATGCACTTCCGTCGATTGAGGGTGCTACGCACTTGTCCGGCATAGATTTTGTTTTGCGGCTTATGAGCTAAAAGTACTACGTAATTCTATACCACGGGGCTGATTAAGTTTTGGGAATCTCTAAAAGCCGAAGTCAACCCGATTTCTTTTGCAAGTAACAATTCACTTGAGTTTTTAGTTAGCTTAATATCTATGAAATCAAGGTAACAGAGCTCTTGGTTTTGGCAAAAGAATACAAAACTTTAATAGTAAAAAGTTAAAATGTGTTCTAATTTATTTTTAACATTCACAGTCTACAATAAATTTTGGGTAATATCGACACCAAACCAAACATGACACGGTTTACTTATAAAAGATACAAACAATACTGACTCTAAGAAAATGTTATAATTTTTGTATGAATTTATATAAAATGACAATATTTCTTGAAATTATCTACAGATCTTTTATCTTAAGTAAAGGCAAAATAGGTTTAAAACATAAAATGACAGTCTTGTTTGAATCCCTATGCGTTTTACGCTCAAAAACTAACAAAAAGAACGTCTTTAATCGTCAAAAATACACTATTCCCAGAAACTGGAACAGATTTTTAGCCTAAAGTAAAAGCAAATATGGCTCTATGCAAAAACGGACAGTATTGCGTTTATTTGTACCGAATTTACGCTATTAAATTAACGTGAAAATGACACTAACCGAAAAATGACGGTACTCCACACATCAAAGTACATTCAATTGGCTGTTCTATTTAATGGAATAACGTTCTTATCCAAAAAATGACACTCTTGCGCTTATAAAGTACTCTGGTATGTCTGACGTTCACGTCACTACCCAAATGGTGTCGGTAAAGCGGTTAGTCGGCGGGCGAATTTTGTTTAAAGTCGGTGCGATACTACTGACATCTACAAGAATTACATGGAATTTCGTTACAGGTGTTTTTGCATTAGACAAAGCTCTGATTGGTGGGAGACGTGGTGCGAAAATCTCAAAATGCGGGTTTTTCGTTTAGTGACGGTATTGGTTTTAATGTGCGATATGTACCTCTATAGATCGAGACAAAATATAATTTAAAATTATTATTTAATATTTAATCTAATTCTAAGGCATTTATGCATATTATATATAATATTTTAACATACTTAATTTGTTAATTACCTATACCCTTGTAGGGAAACTATAAAAATCAAGTGTATGTTTGTAGGTAGAAGATAGCTAGCGTACACATGGCGGGACTCAAATTACTTGATAGGTCTTCAAAAAACGGAGATATAAATAAGTACTTAAAACTTTTGACCAAAAAAATTTTTGACCTAGGCACGTTCAACCTATTGAAATTACTCAAATAGTAGATAGGTAGGTATGTAGATAGATATAGGTCCACGAACCGATAACCAGACCTCCTGTCATACATATTACACAATCATATAGGTACCTACATATTATTTCATACTAACACACCTCTCGGATATAAATTCCAATTGATGTTCAATTTTTAATAATAAAATTTAGGCTGCTGCTTTGGATAAACGAAATCTTATCATGAAATCCTTTGTCCTACCTACCTACCTACTTGTCGATTAACCATACCCCTTGAAATTTTTGAATTTAAAGTGGTTTGATGTTTTGCAAATAAGGATCCCTAAAACTACAAAATAAATATTAAAGAGTTAAGCGTTTAAATAGTTCACATGAAAGGCTTAAGCGTTGATGTGTACCATAATAACACTGATAACAGCCGACAGGCTGCATATTGGTTCCCTTAAACTCTTATTTACTGCAATAAGCGTAATAGAGGACCTGGGATGTACTCTTGTACAGCCATAGTCGTTAATTCAGGATTAAAAGAGTTCACATAGGTTTCTTAAGAAATCGCCATTTTGTTATAACTTTATACCTAACCTAAATCTTAATATCATAATATGATAATTATTATGTTGTTGTTTATGTTTTACTAATGATTTCTGCTTTCAACTACACGTCAAACACATATTTATTATAATATAAAATAAAACTTTGTATGAATTAATGAAAATCTGTCAAAAAAATATACATACATATTTTGACGTGTTACTTTTTTCTCAATATTTCTAATTAAAAACGAGATATTTCCGAGGCGCGTAAAAATTTTGCTATAAAACCATATAAAACTCCACAGTGAACTTGCATTCCCATATGATTTCACAGGCTATAACATTATAAAAGTGTACTTATCTAAGTAACACATAAATTCTCAATAAAACATTTACTTCACGCCATAAACCAACACTCTGGGAAACACCGCCAGCTATTAGATTAATATTTAAAGCAAGAACTATAATAACAAACAAAATGAAGGTTTTGACAGCGGATATAAGAATAATGTAGAACCTAAAGCGTTATTTAAGACTAGCGTAACACCAATCCTAGGGCTTAGTCTTTATAACAGGACACTCGTATTCTGTTAAGCAGCTGATATAATGCCTTGTGAACCATAATAACTCCAATATAATGCTACTATAATGCTTTTATAGAGAAATGTGAACTAAATTAGAACCTTAGGCTGAATAACTTGTGCCCAAATAAGAGTTATATCAGTGTTAACAGCGCATTCTACACCATTGTAACACCATCTTATACAGCTCTTAGTTTCCGTCTACACCAAAAGTGGTCTCTTATAATGCTACATGCGCTACTTGGGTACTCATTTAAAATATTCAAATGTACCAGGAGAGCAGACGTGTATAAGAGGTCGAACTTCCTTGGAGCCTATATTATATAAATTATATTACAGGCCCCACAGAAATAAGTGGTGGATCTTACGAGACTCCCAGAATTAAATTCGATCCACTGGTGGAGCCTATTAATACATTCAAGTATCATAGGATCCACTGAGCCTAATGGTGGATCACAGTGAACTTCAGCGTCCTATTCAATCCACTGGTGGATCGAGATAGTGGAGCCTACAGGACAGAGGGAACAGAACACGTTTCGCTGTAAATGGATTTCCAAAAAAGAAAAATAAAGTAATGCCTTGTAGTAATGAGATCGAGAATTTTAAATGTGATTACAAAAAGTGACTCGTATACATGAGCAGGAATTTTAATTCATCATCGTGTCAAGTGAGAATAGCATAACACAGCAGAGAATTTCAAGAATTAAAAATCTTATAGCAAAGAATGCAATTAAAGACCCTATCTCACGGAACCATTTCCTAAAAACGTTTGTTAACACGATACCGCTTTGGCTTCCTGCAAAAAGTCCTAACTGAATTCTAGTGGCTGTTAAAAGTCTGTGAATATTTCGTGGGCATATCTATATCGCTACTCCAGACATGCAGACTAACGAGGCGGCAGCGGTAGTCTAAAATGACGTCAAAATAAAAAGAAAAAAGAAAGATGTCTCGAGTTCGTGTCGCGGAGCAAAAAACGGCGTCAACAAATAAGGAGAATTTTAATAAAAGCGGTCGAATGGAAACAATCACACGTCGAATTTCATTTGGAACCGAACGCGACAAAACGACGAACCTCTGGAACAATAGGCTCGTTCTATAATTTTATTGTGACTGTGCATTGCTTTTTTGAATTAAATCGTATTGATTTTAGTTTTGCTCCGTTTGTATTTGTTAGTCGGCTTGTTTATGCTTTGCAATCAAAATGTGTTCCGATTCAAATACAAACTGTGCATATTGAAATTGCATCAATATTTTCATTGTTAAAGTAAATACAGTGAGTTATTAGGAAAGTAGTTTTGAGGTGTAACGTGGACCAAAAAATTGCAAATAATTATGACATGCAAGAATGGAGTATTGAACAATCGGAAGAGAGTGAATTCAGGATGTCGATAGTGCTGATTACGTTCATGCAAGTAATTTAAGTGATAGCCTGTAGGTTAGTGCCTCAGGGCAAACCTTGAAGCCAAACGCCAAGACCGCAAGACCTGTCCCAAACCAACATACAATTACGTGTACAACTCGACTGGACAACTGTGCTGTGCTGCGTGTAACAGGGTCTGGTGACATTCGAGCTCACGCCAGGAACCAATGAGGGTCGCCGTCGACGGATACGTCGTGGAGGACATCATCATCATCACCACAGGGCAATGCGAGAGCTGGGTGGACTATACTTTACCATGAGGAATCTGTCTTGGTAGCCATGTGGCTCTAAGCTTATTTCCAATGACACCTTATATTAGACTAACTGTGCCGTATGTTTTGAAGAACGGTGATGCTCGAGAAATAGTACTTCTAAAGTGGCCACCCAAACCTGTTGACGTTGTTCTTAACTTTGTCGATCGTTATGTTCGTGTTTATAAATATAAGTGTACAGACATGACAAAATTGCGCTATTGAACTTCGGCCTATTTAAAACAGCTATTTTGGCCTGCAGTACTATTTCTACAAAACTCTATGGAATTTATGAATTATTCTAAAAGTAATTAAGATTTGTGACATTCAAAAATAGAATTCCTGGTCTGCTGCGGGTAATTTATAAATCATTGCAGGCTTAGTCATGTCGAAGCTTAGAATGCGCTCAAGTGTGTCACTTCGCTTCACTAGAAAACAACATTTTTATATTTATTTGAACTGTAGAGTCCAACCCTACATGCAAAATATTCAAAGAGCATGCCGTCTTCCTCGAGGGTCTAAACAAAAACCAAAATACAGATCACCAAGATCGAATAGTTGGAAAAAATAGCATAATACATACAACATAACATTTTACATAACATTCCAGCTGGCTGTAAATCACTAGCAAAAAGTTACAAAGTTCTCTAAAGAGCGACACACACTGACGCAACGCAATAAAAAGAAGCGACGCGAAATCCGCTGCACCGTACATAATTGTCTTGCGTCGTGGTCGTGTTGCGTCCGACCAGGGGTGTCGGAATTATTGTTGTTTTCCAATAGCCGTTGACTGGTAAACCTCCATCTACTGGGATACATTTTTCATGTCGTATATATTTTTTTAAATTACGCTATGCTTTGTAAGCTATTCATATTTAAGTTCAAAATCAGTGATTATGATGTAAAATGTTTTTATGAGAGAGTTTTTCCAGTTATTAAAGAGTAGATAGGGTAGGGCATGTTTGGCCTTATTTGTTTCTTGGATACTTAAATAAATTATTTCTAAACAGTAAAATTTAATAAAAAAATAAATTTGGTATTAGATCGAAGTAAACTCGAACTAAACTACTTTTACGATATTTTAGGAGAAATTGTGGTGTCTGTATGCTAAAATAGTGGTTTTCTGCAAGTTTCAGGGCCTAATAAAGTAAAACATTATTTTTCGTGATCGAGAGCAATTTTTACTCATTACTTACCTATTCATTTACATATTATTACTAGATTACTAGCAAAATAATATTATATACTATGACGAAGATCGTCAAAAGTTGCACATCTTTGCCATTTCAATCTCGCCAATTAAAATAAACATAGGTTCTAATACATCTATGTGGATGGCTGTAAACTTTTAAATTTCGCATCACTGGCGACAAGTGCCTTGCTGGAGCATTAATAACTCCGCTGTCTTCGCATCTTTGGCGTTGAGGGATACAGTGCAAGTGTAAACTGGCCCTAAACAAACCAGACCAGAAACGTTGACGGTGCCGACTGTACCATGCCTTTACACACAATGGGACATCGATTACTTCGGCGGCTCTTGAAAGTAATTGGCGTGTAAATACACCTTTAAAAGACATATTTGATGGTATTCATAATTAATGTTCTAGTTGAAAATGTATATAAGAATCAATAAAGGTTTTCTGATCTAAGTTTAAAACTTTTAAAGAGAGTTTTTAATAAAAACTACATTAATTTATAGGGTCCTTCTTAAAATGCTAACGTTTTTTAAGGGGATGATCAGAACATAAAACTGAACAACTTTATCGACGGAACAGAGGCCGAAATCGCGAAAAAAAATTGCTGTTCCATTTATAAAACTGCAATCATACTCCACCAAAATGTATGAGACAGCAGATTTTTTTTGTTATTTCTATATTGATCAGCTTGATAGTCTGATCATTTCCTTAAAACCGCAAGGCTCACCTTTTGCATGGTTTCAGCGTGAAAAAGTGGATGGCTAGTCTATCACTTACCCACAAAAACACTGCATAAGAAATTCGTAGGTACCTGAGATACTTACGCGAAGAAATGGCGTGGTCTATTTTTAGTCGGAGCCCGGAAATTAGAAACCGACACAATAAATTTTCGTGAAAACTCAAAAAATATTCTTAGAGGCGTGAGAACACTATTCCACAATTATACATTGTACAAATCCAATCTAACAGCGAAAGAAATTAATAAACTTTCACGTCTTTCTCTACTCATTCACAATGCTATAACCTAAATAATTTTCTAATAGGCTCTCTAATACAACTCGCAATAGCAACTGTTCGAGCTAACTGTATAACTGATTGATGAATCTTTTGACAACCGAAACAATGTGCACAAAGCATCAATACAACGACCTCGATGACCTCAAACCTCGTAAGATAAGGAGTAAATCACAACACTTCGATGATAGCTAATTGAAAACTGACAAATTGTATTGGCCGTTGGGCGAAAGGCATTTTCTTTCTCAAAACACAGCTCAAAATATGTTTCCGACCTTAAGGCGATGAGCAATTTACGAATATTTTGTCCGCAGGATACAATAACCGTAAAAATAGATCATGTAAAACTCTAGCATGTATTACACAAGGCAGACAAAAAAGTCCGCCTTAAATAATATATCTTATTTTAAATATTACTGATTATAAACATGTTACATCCATGTTGTGCTATTTCGAATCAAATTAAAGATTGAACAATTAAGGGGCTACCTGCCGGTTTTGGGTAATTTTGTAACCATTTTATTCATAACTATGGCACTTTTTGAGCTGAAATTTAAACTGAACCATCTACAGGATATGAGAAGTGATGTGGTTTTTCTAGAAATCGATTTTAATGAATAAAACCGAAGAAAAGGGACTCTAAAGTCACCCCTTTTTTTCCAGTTGTAACAATTTTACTCTTACATTTTTAATCGGAACAAAATGAAAATTTACTATATTGTTCACAATACAATTTAGAATGATGTGGTTTTTTTACTTTTTCGAAACTAATAAAAATTATCGAATTTTTCAAAGAAAACAGCAAAATTCTGACCGGAGCCACGCGCTCTTTCTCATCGATTAGTATGGAGTGTGAGTGAGAGGAGAGTGGTCCACGGCTGATACGCCTTAAGTCTCGGGCGGGACTTGAACCCGCACTCTTCCAATCCGGGGAAGTGCATTATCCAATTTCGCCACCGAGTCCTAACCAGAGAACGAAATTTTCAATATTTTTTTATATCTTGGACATATCTTGGACATTGTCACACAAATCATCTAGTCACATTTAAAGTTCCAGAATCTAGCCTGGACTTGTATTATGATAACTAGACAACGATATAGCATACATATATAGATACAAACATCCATGACTCGGGTACAAATATTCATATAAGTACATCATACAAACATTTGTCCCTTACGGGATTCGAACCCGCGACCCTCGGCACAGCAGGCAGGTTCACTACAGACTGTGCTGTCGGGCCGTCTGCTTATATATAAACTTATATACATTTTTTTTTTGTTTTCTTTAATTTGAGTCCGTCTTAAGTTCCATACCGTCCGTTTATCTGTCGTCTGCTTAGTTAGATCCTTAATATAGAGATTTATCTAGCAAGAAATAAATCCCATAGAGGACACAACAACATTTTAAATGATTTTCAAAGGAAGGATTAATAATAATATTATTTCAAGGTACATACAGGGTACATATTATCTTTACAATTATGCTGACGGTTTTTGAGGATGATCAGATCATCAAATTGATCAACTTTCTCCACCAACATCGAAATTGCAAATGAAAAATTAGCAGTCCCATACTACACATTTTGGTTAAGTTCGTTTGCAGTTTTATATGGAACAGCTGATTTTGTTTTTTGCGATTTCGATGCTGGTCCCATAGAGATAGTTGTTCAGTTTGGTGTGATCATGCCCTTATAGAACCTTCAGTATATTCAGAAGAATGCTATATTATAAATCTACTAGGCGACTCCGCCTGTGAAGACCATAAAAAAAAAATCCTATGTTCAGAACATACGAGTATTCTATCTGCGTGTTAAATTTCATCCAGTTCAGCTGTTTATACGTGAATTGATTGATTGACGACCCGGTTGGTGTAATGGTTACCACGCCGGACTGCCAAACCAGGGTCCTGGGTTCGAATCCCGGTTCGGTCATGGATGTTATATGTTCGTGCCGTTGTTGTATGGTTTCCATATTAAAAGCCTTTAGTGCTTAGTTTGGGATCATTACAATGTATGTGCCTGTGAGCGTTATTTTATTTAATTGCGTGATTGAGTGACAAAGAACGAAACATCCAAACATAGACATAATTATTAGAGAGATGAGATAGATATACGTCGAGATTATCGATCAGTTAGCCCAGGAAATAGTTCATACATTTTAACCAAACCGCTTAACAAAACTATAAAATACACTTTACAAAATGGCAAATGAAAATAAACGGTTGTTTTGAACTATTATAATTTGAGTATTATCTTTAAACATTAGAATATAAGATAGCTATGCTTTGAATTTAGAAAAAAAGGACCTCAAAATACACAACCATCTTATGAACCACACTTAAAACATTGACTAGTCCATCGGCTAATTTTGCTTCGAGTGTTCAAATTGCCAAAAAGAGTAAATAAGTTCACGTATCAAACACGTTGAATTAGCCACTTAACTTGGAACTTCGAGCTATCAATTAACACCTACTTGTTTCGCAGTTTGGACATCCGAGCCTTAAATGGTACCCTGAGGTACAATTTTACTCTTTCAATCACTTGATTTGTATCGTCCGGTTTAGAAAACCTACAGTTATAATTAGTTTATTGAATAATAAATAATAATTTCGGACACGTTAGGCGTAAAATAAAATGTTACTAACTTGTAACTTAGAGTGAATTTCATTTAAAGCTTTATGTCTGGTTGAGGTTTTGAGTAAAAAAAATAGTATGTATACACGGCGTCAGCTCAGGCTACCCTGTTTGGACTTTGAACTATTCGAAGTTGAACGCTGCGAATCGTGCGAGAGGGTGCGGTATGTTCGGTATGTATGTTTGTTTCGTCTCACGGCACGCGTCTATGCAGGCTCTCTACCGCACTATTTTGTGTTTTGTACGTAGTGTATTTATGGGTACATAGGGTGCGTAGTCTGATGTGTCGCCGTGTGTACTACTTGACCGCAATGCAGCATGTAAAATAGAAAAGATAAACCAGAATCATCTCCTTGCAGGCTTCTCACTATGCCGAAACTTGGGGAGGTTTTTTTAGGGTTCCCCTCCTCGGTGCGCGAGTAGTCGGACTCGCACTTGGCATGATTTTTATAATTATTTAAGTCCATAAAACTTAACGTAGGTCGTGTTTATCCGAAAAAATCCGATCCGATATCCGAGAAAACATTTCCTCCCTCATAGAGAAATATTAAGTAAGTCACTTGTCCTAATAAAATTTTGATGGAATGTTTGATGGAATATAATATGGGAGATCATAAAATACTACCAGAAAATCCTATCGTGCAAGGCTTATTGACACATGTTATTTTCTCAGATGCGATCGTAAAATCTTCCAATCTTATCATACTCTATGGCATTTGGGTAAAATATGCTTCGAACATATTTCCGAGTAGCGTGTTCTAAAAATATTTACATTGGAAAGAACTTTACGCTTAGAAATACCTATAAGTTCGTAAGTAATAGCCTGTAGAATCCCACTGCAGGGCAAAGGCCTCTTCTAACGAATAAGGGTGCGAGGGAGTGAGCCATACTCCACCACGGGGCTCAGTGCGGATTGGTGGAGGCAACTTATTGGTCAATTTGCTGACAGAGAACTTTCAAGCCGCCAGTAGACCTCTGACCTGGCTAAACGAATAGTTACTCCGCCATCTGACATAACTATCCAGCATCAACATGTTCCGCGCCTTCTGAAGCACGTAGACGCTGGAGATGGAATACCACTAAACGGTCACCCATCCAAAGACTGACCAGATCTAACGGTGCTTAACTTCGGTAATCGTCTCCGATACCGAAGTTAACATACAGGGTCCCTCTTAATGTGCTGACAGTTTTCTAAAGGGATGACCAGATTATCATACTGAACAACTTTTTCTATTGGAGCAACATCGAAGTCGCGAAAAAAATCAGCAGTCCCATACATGTGGCTCGAGTAGGTTTGCAGTTTTGTATGGAATAGCTGATTTTGTATCGCGATTTCGATATTGGAGCCATAGGAAAAATTGTTCCGTTTGATCCCTCTGATCATCCCCAAAGCGTCAGTCGATGTTCAGAGACTCACTGTTGGGAGACTCGACGTACGGAGACGATGACGTAAAGGGAATGATTCAAATAAGTGTCAGCATATTACGAAGAACCCTGTATACATTTTGTAGAATAAGTTAGTTTGATAAATAATGACTACTATTTGAATATCATCTAATGATAATAATAACCAGTCGTCTAACTCAACAGACTTTGATCGATCTCATATAGTCGTTATCTAAGTAATTTTTCCACATTTTTATGGGCTCAAGCTAGAAGGATCGTTTCGGGCGGAAATTAACTATTCAAGAAATGATATCTAACCAAATCTCGAGGTTTTATGTCAGCAATATATTACTGTCGTTGCTGACACAGACCGCATTCTTGATAAAGCAGTGAGATTTCTTAAATATTGCTTTAATTACATGTGATATTGATCGCTATTTCTCTTACCATTCTTTTATCTTGTAGGCCTTTTTTGGAGTCGTTGAAACATGTATTACAAGCATTAGCATAATGTAACCAAAATTAAACCTAGATTATCACATTTGGTTTACGTACCGTTGAATTTGATTATTTAAAGTAACCCTAATCTTACCCAACGGCTGTGAAAACCTTTTGGTACCTTGAATTACAATTAAGCATTAACACAAAACCTCAAAATCTATGCTATACAGGGTTCCACTTAAGACGCTCTTATCCCGTCGAGGCCGTTTTTTGAACAAGAACGAAAGTGTTTTAAACTGTGTTTTAAAGTCTGAAATTAAATTATGTCTTATTTAAGGATCGGGCGGATGGGCGACTGTTCTCAATTACACGATTAGATTAAGTTTACTCGATAGAAAAAAGTCCCAAAGTTACCCCTTTTTGTTATGTTTTTTCAATACTATGATTAAACTGCTGATATTTAACTTTTTGTTCTTGTACTTAACTAAATACATTAAATATTTCTAATGAACTCAGAAGAATTTTTAGCTTAGAAACTCCCATGAGCAAAGATATTGACCAAAAACACGTTTTTTTGCGATCCTGCTTTCAATTGGAGCGGGATGGCTTATTGTAAACTTATCCCAACTGGCAAAATTTACTCTTATACATATCCCAAGAGCATATTTTTTTCAGTCTTATATAACACTTACAGCCTGCTATAAGTGTGGAATTGGGCGCACTTTATAAATCTATTCACCCTTTGTGTTGCCTTATAATGGTCTTGTGAAGTGTATTTTCAATCTTACAAAACTCTTAAGGATGCTTTTATAATTACAAACAAACTTATAAGTGACTTACAATGGCATGCTTTAAGGGCAATTGCCCTTACAGTCCTCTTACTAGTGCTGCTCTAAGTGTAATATCGCTTGTAGTCCTCTTTGTGATCCCCTAGTAAGAGTGTAATCACAATTCGCCGAAGAGGTCTAGTCGCGTGTGTTCTGAAATGTTTTTTGGATTATAATTATTAAGACGCATCAAAAACGTAAGTAATATTTTATAATTTATTTCACTTTCCTATGAAACGTAGTGTGTCTATATTTGCATAATTGTTTATTAGAGTATATAAAATAAATAAAATAAATAAATAACGCTCACAGGCACATACATTGTAATGATCCCAAACGAAGCACTAAAGGCTTTTATTATGGAAACCATACAACAACGGCACGAACATATAACATCCATGACCGAACCGGGATTCGAACCCAGGACCCTGGTTTTGGCAGTCCGGCGTGGTAACCATATATGCGACTGCGGTTGCGAAGTAGATTTTCTCGATTATTTTTAAATTTAAATAATAATATTATCGAAGGGCCTTTTCAAAAACGTGTCTTAAATATTAAAAAATATTTTATTTATTTGTGAAATACATCAAAATGTGGCCATTACCACCAATTACGATTTATAAGTGATTTATCAGAACTAAATAAGAGCAGTACTCTTATTTAAGGCTTTTATCGCACTTGTGAAGTCAAAATAAACCAAATCATTTGGCTACACGGCCATATTGCAGATACGTATATTTCTTCGGAACGCCCCACTTCTCTTAAACCGCTTCCATTTGAGTAAATCCATCCTTAATAAAAAACAGTTATTTAAGCAAGCTAAATAGGACATCTATTTTCCGCCATCTTGGCCAAACAACTGACACAAGCAGAAAAAGCACTTTTAAGACTCTTTGAACGTGCTACTAGTCTTTAATATGTCTTAGGTAAGATGAATCACACTTATAAGTACTGGTCTTACAACAGGTTTATGAAATGCCCTAATAAGTCATTCACTCTTAATAAATACTTAGTAAAGTATCTTCTAAGATCGAGTGCTCTTGCAAAATGCTTGTATAAGTGTTAATAAAGAATCAAGGGCAATAAGGCTTATAAAATGCGCTTATAATACCACTACTCTCATAAATGTCTTATTACGTTTTCTTATATACGTCTGTAAGAATGTGTTACAAGTATGAAATCACATCATCATCATCAATCACACAAGCAGAAATAATTAGAATAACCGTCAATAGAGATCAGTCACTTTTAAGACTCTTTGAACGTGCTACTAGTCTTTAATATGTCTTAGGTAAGATGAATCACACTTATAAGTACTGGTTTTACAACAGGTTTATGAAATGCCCTAGTAAGTCATTCATTCTTAATAAATACTTAGTAAAGTAACTTCTAAGATCGAGTGCTCTTGCAAAATGCTTGTATAAGTGTTAATAAAGAATCAAGGGCAATAAGGCTTATAAAATGCGCTTATAATACCACTACTCTTATAAATGTCTTATTACGTTTTTTTATATACGTCTGTAAGAATGTGTTACAAGTATGAAATCTCTTATAGCCTAAATAGACTTATAACATGCCATTATAAGGGTTTCACTCTTAATCAGAACACATATAACCCTTATATAAGACTATAGATCTTATAAGCTTTTGTTTGTAAGAGTATTTTGCTAGTTGGGATGCTTGCAAGAAAGAGACGCTTGCACTGGGATAACTTAGCCTTAATAATGCTGTCAGTTTAAGAGAATGATCAGACCATCAAACTGAACAACTTTCTTCATCAGCATCGAAATGTGTCCCATTCATACGGGTCGAGTAGGATTTTTTTTTTATGGAGCAGCTGATTTTCTTTTCGCGATTTTGACGTTGGTCCCGAAGAGGAAGTTCTTCAGTTTGATGGTCTGATTAGCCTCTTCAAAAACCGTCAGCATAATTATTAAGAAGGACCCATAAAACACAGGATACACAGGGTGTTTCATAAGTAACAATAAATTTTTAAAACTCATAAGAGGGTCATGGTGTCCTATCCCATACAAATGAAATTTTAGTTGAAAAATGGCAATATATGGCGTTATGGTATCGATTTGTAATTAAAGTTTACGTAAAAGTGTAAATTGTTACTAAAAATGATCTGACTACAAAAAAATCTCATGAGCCTCGGAAAATCAAGCAATTTACTTTGCCCGAAGACTGCCCGCGTTACGGCATTCGCGTTCCATTGTTTGACGTTGGGCATGGGCATCTGTACTGTATAGTATTATATAATCTGTGAGAGGGTTGTTTAGACCGTCAAACTGAACAACTTTCTCTACGGGACCAACATCGAAATCGAGAAAAAAATAATTTTAAATCCCATACATATTTTAGCTCTAGTCGATTTGTAGAGTATTAGAACATAAATTTTTTTTTTGCGATTTCGATATTGGTCCCAAAGTTTTTCAGTTTGATGGTCTACACAACCCCCTTAAATGTTTATTTGTAGTTTTGTAACAACTTGTATAAAACACAAATTAAAGTTTTATCAAAATATTTACACGGAACAGTCAAAAAGTAAAACGAACAAACCGCACATTCCCAAATAAAACGAGCCTTAACAAATTACGAGCTCCTTTTCAAAACTCCATAACTCTACTTAATTGAAGTACAAACATTTGCAAATTGGCGACTACAAACGCATTAATCAATGGAGTAAAAACTTGAATATCGAATCGATTCAACTGACGGTTAACAAATGTTATGTAGGGAACACCTATTTGTTCGTTGATTTTAAAATGTAGTCTAAATTGCGAAGATACATCGTTTAATTTTTCAGTGCTAAAGTTAAATCGGGCTGTGTGGGGTTATTTATCGATGCCCGGTGAGGGTTGCGCGGGTGCTCGTTAGTGGTGTGATTTTTTATGCGTGATCGCAACTCCAGCGCACGTGCCTCCCCGGTCTTTTGTGCACTCATATTATAGTATAAGAGATAAGTGTACTTTTTGCAACCATCAGCAGCAAGGCTGATTCAGTGTTTATAGGGTTTAGAGCATATCTGTGATGGGGATGAAAGGTCCGACCTTTGAACGGCATTAACTCCTAAACCGACTGGCAGTTCATGTCAGTTTTTGTACTGTTCACATAGCTACAGTGCATACTACAATAATATCATACGATCAGCCTTGCAGGTGATCGTTAATTTTTAACTGACCTTCAAACGTCTGTAACTCCTAAACCGACTGACGTTATGCAGGCAGACCTGGTCCATCCCCATCACAGAGATGCTCTACACCCCATAAACACAGAATCAGCCTTGCTGCTGATAGTTGCAAAAAGTACAATTATCTCTTATAACATTAATGAATAATGCAGTCAAAGTAATAAATGAATGTGTACTTTACCTTTGCTGATTTTAAATTTTCGGATATCAATAAAATTCTCCTCCTTGACGGTATGCATGGGCTGTGCCTGTAGTGGGACGTTTATAGGATGATGACGATGAATAAAATAAAAGCCTGACCAGGGATATAAAAAACCTGGTTTGGGGGCGCTGCAATCGATTGTCACCTTTAAATGTCAGTGTTCCAAGTAGTCAAAAATTTGTTCCAATGATTTTCCGCAACATGGCCAGGTTTTTTATATTTCTGGTCGGGCTTTAACATTAATTAATACTAATACATAATTAGACAATCATACAGTTTTTTTTGACGACTAAATAAGGTTGCAAAACTTTGCAGCCTAAAAGATAATTCGTCAAGACGTCTTAATGCTTTAAGTTTTTGATCTCGTAGAATATTAATCTTAGCGGTTTCAAAACTTTAATTAAAGTTGATATTGAAGTTAATATCACTAGCGAGCCAAATCAGAAATTTAGAATATTCAGCGGCTCCTCAGAACTCCTTATAAACTTTTGCAATTTTGATGCTGAAGACTAAACTAAGTAATGCTTACAAAACGATCAACGTTCACAGCACACACTTACAGTTAACGCTAAAACGTTGCAGAAACTCAAAAGGCAAGCATTTACGAAACACCCATGTCCTATAATTTTCTCGTTCCATCCGAAAGCTTATAGCAGTTTACCTGTTTATCCGCCAAACAAAACACAGGCGAGCACCGTGTGTTCGCCCATGGCTAAATGGTATCTCGTTTACGGCAACACGATTGCGAATCTTAAATCCTTTCAAGCTCACTCAGACGGCTTTGATATCGAGCGTTAGATGCATTAAACACACAGTTGGCTACGTGTTGAAAGAAACGCGGCAGAGCCTCGAGGCATTTCAAACTAGTGGGCCTTCTGCGTACACTACACCACTCATTACCATTTTATCCGTTCTCTGTTGAAACACTGTTATTATAACCGGGTAAGGGCGAGCAATGATCGCGTCTATGTTTAGTTATATGTGATTATCGTAGCTTTTTGTTCGATTTCTCTTGATCCAAATGTTTCGTTGTTCTCCGAAAGAGGATTGGTATTTAGTAATTTAATCTTAGTGTTGTTAAACGAGAAACGAATATTAGCTTTTACAATCTTACAAGAATTGGATGGAGTCGTAAAATGTCGCAAATGTATTATTCGGACAGATTCAATTCTTCGTGAGAGCAATAAAACTGTAAGTTTTAATAGCTAAATTCACTTAGGGCTCCACTTTAAAGAGTAGTCTGGTATTTATAAGACGAACCATATATTTTGGGAACTGCCACGAAAGCCCGTTTTCGCATAGTAAAAGCAGGCTAGTAGTTCATTAAAAAGATATATGCGGTCATTACGGGGACATTCCTACAGAGCATTACGCTAATGCCAACCTTTTGGCAACTTATCGGACTATTTTATTCCTAACATCAGTGAGAAATGTCTTCACAACCTATCTTGAATTGTATAGATAAGTTCTTCGGTGAGAAACTCTTTCTTCTGTAAATTCAGAGCTTAGCTATCACTTTATTTATAAAACAACTTCTTTGACATTTCTTTCGTGAAAGCTTTACCTTTTTACTCGAGTGAGTGCCAGGTAATTGATAACAGCTTTGACTTTTTTTTAAACTCGACTAGAAAAATATTGAAAGAATAAATCGTGGTCTTTCTAAAGCCACTTGGAATCTATCTAACCCTCCTTTAAGGTCAAGGTTCATTTAGTAAAGAGTAACTAAATATTTCTTTTGGAAAGATGCCAAAAGCTATCTGGGCATCGAGCCAGGTAATGGAAGGTAGACTTTTCACGTCAGCATTTTTCTGATATTCTAGATTCGTAACGTCTAGAAATCTAACGTAATAGAGACATTTTAGTGACTAGTTTTGTATTAAGAAATGGGACAGAAACTGGCCAAGCGTAATGCAGGATTCAGTAGACTGCATTCTAAAATAAAAACATTTAGAAATTATTAAAATATTATGCCACAAATCTTATTATGCTGACGTCACATAAGATTCAAACAGATTCAAATACATAGTCGACAATAGTCGTATATCATATAAAAAGAATAACTGTTGATATTCATAAACAGACTCAAATATAGATAAAACAGACATAAAATAACCTAACCTTTTAAAGACTACAACTTACTTAGATAATTACAAATGAAAAAAAACCTAAAAATTAATGTTTCCCCCAAATTACGATTTTATTATTTAGTAGTAATCTTCAGTTTTGCGGATTTCCGCGAAATAGTTGTGGGGACTTGCCATAGATGTCAACACCCACACGTTATAGCAAAGAAGCTAACAGATGGCGATACCGTCGCTCTCAGAAATATGCTCCATACAAAGACAAAGTTCACCGTAAATACGTAACTCGTAACCTACTACAAAGCCTAAGGTTCACAATCTAATGCGAGACATGAATCGCACAAGAGAAATAATCACAGAGATTCGATATAATATATACAAGGTCCAACTAAGAACTGTTGGAGGCTTCACAAGCCTGGTGGAAGATCTTCCCTTTTCAATGGAGGAACATTCCCAAGTAGCACCTCGATATAGTCATGAGGGATAATTGTATTCGTTTCTATGTGGCTCTGTGACCTAAAAACGGAAGAAGATAATTCAATTAAGGGTTCCTTGTTTGAATGCGGTGCCTTAAAATGCTTAAAATTATACTTTCAAAAAGTCAGTAGAAAATTTTGGAGAGGTAATTTAAAAGCTGAGCTATAATATGCATGCTGTCTGCAACGAAACCCCTACTGAAAATCAGGATGGGAAAGTTAACCTGAGGCCACTTGAGCTTTCACTGCATTTTAACGTGATAAGTGGTGCTTAAAAGGTTTCTAGAATTCATCCTCGTATTTCATTTCCATTTGTCAATTTTTAAGCGACTTAAAAAAATATATCTCAGTCCGACTATTTTTTATTACTTACATCAGTATCCAGAATTTTAACCATATAACCAAAGAACAGATTCAAAATTAAACACGAAATTATTCAAATAGAACTGTAGACGAAATTAAAATATGTTTATCAATTTACTATGAAAATTTATAGACGATAAAAAGTTAGGTGCTTACTTTGTGGTGGAAGACATTGCTAGATTTTTTTTAAAGTAAAATGCTGGTATACGTGACTAAAATCTATAATTATAACAATAAATTTCAATATTGATGTATATTTTTGCTCCGTGTAATAAAATCTGTTCCTTACCACATTTTATTTCAAAATATGCAGCACCCAATCATACGTAAAACCCCTCCACCGAAGATTCCAGATCACCGGTTCAGAGTTTTAGTTCAAGCTTGCCCACCAGGGCATTTCTACCAGATGAATCCTTCAAAGGGAAAATTCTACGACCGTGAAATTCAATTAGATTAGCTACCTACATAAGGCTCCAGGGGTTTTGCCGACCGTTTTCTTCTATGATCGTATTCCCAGAGAGCGCAGAGTGCATCCCGCTAGCTTTTATCTCGGACGAAAAAATATGACGTTCATTTTTGATGCAGAAAGATGCATCAAATGAATGAAGGGTTTCAAGATAAAAAATCTGTTATTTTAATGGAGTTCCAAATGAAGTTATTTAAATACAGCTTATTCCTACAGGATGTAAGAAAAATTATCATTAACCTTTGAACCACATACTCTACCCATCAAACTGAACAACTTTTACAACGGGAGTAAACCTGTCATCGCAATATAAAAATCTGCTGTTCCATACTAAAAAAACTAATGTAACATAATATAGGAAGTAGATTTTAACCCAGTTCTATTCGTCGTTTGGATTTGAAACTTTCAAGCGTATATATCATTTATAATTTAATACCATCCAGCTGAACCTGGGGTTGATGGTAAAACTTTTGAATGGCTACTAGTAAAGTTTGGACTAATTTTGATTATTTTGACGAGACTTTTGTGTGCTTTTTAGTGCGTTACTGTCAAAAGCGTGTATTAAAATTTTTGAAACTATATATTTGTAAGTAATAAAAACATTCTAAATTACATATTTCAAAATAAGTTATTCTAGATCGTAAATGGAAGCAATATCTTCATAATTACACAAGTCATAGTCGCATAGAGTCATCCAGTTGTTGTAAAGGGGACTTTTCACACAACCTCTCCAAAGATAGCCAGCGCTCCTGACTGCAATAACGCCACATATTTCATCTTCCTCACATTCTTGCGTAGTAACCAGACCACTGAAATACAAGAATGTATCAAAATTATAGAAACTAACTACCAACCACCAAACTACCAAACCCATGATTAACTTTTTCAATATTAGCAAAAAAGATTATTCTAATCTAACTGAAATACTCACATATTACCCTCTAAGCAGTTGGACTGTGCGGCCAAATCGAATCTCTTATTAGTAGTTGTATTAACTTCACATCGTAAACACGTCATTTCTTTGAATATGGATGTTCTAAAACGTTTGGTACGTGATAGTTCAATAACATTATCTATCCATTCTCTCTTTTTTGTGTACAAATATGGTAGTTCTGATATAGACATGTAGTTGCAAAGATTGCAGGTACAAACGTAGGTAGTCATGTTATTATTAACGTTGAAACAACCACGATCGACTATTCCAAATGGCGTGTGTAGAGAATAACACACATCATCTTCATTTTGGCAAATAATTGATGGTATTCTGAAAAAATTTAAAACGGTTATTAGGTTATTTTAACTAAATGTACGAAAGTAAGAGTAATTATAACACAACTTTCTACTGTATTTTGTTAAGCTTACAATTTATTTTTAGGAAATGTGCATTCTGCTACATCGACGTTGTTGCAAAAAATGCAAGATCTTCTCATGTTAATATTGTCAGTTCCATTCTCCGATTCGTTTTTATACTCAAAATATATTTCATCTTCTAAAAATGGTATTTCTGCATTGCCTAAAAGCAAGAAATCTTTCGATACATTCATTGGCTTGCTTTGTTTAGTAATATCATCAAGATTAACTATGAATTTATTACCCTTTCTTTCTACCAAAAATGGCATCGGTGTGAGACTTAAGTTTTCAAATAACATTACGTCATCAGTGTGTTTCGTGAAAAGCTCTAATAATTCAGGCTCAGCCGTTGTGGTACGATTTGGGGTAAATAAAATTGTAGATTTATTAATTACATTAAACCAAATTTTAGTTGTTTCATCTACAATCGTAGAGGATTCGTCCAATTTTGTGAATAGAGTTTTATCGTCATATTTAAATTTTTCTTTAATTGTGAATGACGATTTATCATCAGCTTTAAAAATTTCTTTGACATTTTTGACAAGAAACGATACCAATTTATTTTGAGTATCATCCCTTTTACTATATACAGTTGAATCTTCTATAGCCTCTTCTACTCGTCTTCTAAAATAAGGTAAAGGATTCTTACTTTTCGAATCATCTTTTTCATCACATTTTGCAAATATGTTTAGGAACACAAATATCAAAATCCTCATCTCAGTTCTTTAATGCAAACATGCATTTACGATAAAATACTTAGTTAAACGGTAAAATTTATAAAAATAAAGTACTTTTTGCAAGTTATCACGCTGACAATTTGTTCCAAGTACTCTTTGATTTGTTCTGTCAGATGATTTTTTTTCGGGTATAAAGAAGGTTAATTCATATTTATATGTAAATGATTTAGATCCTTGTTGGCTTCAAAATTTCTCCTTTCTCTACGATAACATTAGAACAATGAACGGTATGATATCAAAGCTATTGTCTTTAAAACCAATGTTTCTTGACTCAGAATAGGTATATCTGAATTTCTGTGGACCTCATCATCATCTGCTCTAAATGTAATTTTTTTCATAATCTTTTCGTCGGCGTATTGATTCAGAATAAGTTTTAGGTATGCAATGTTGTTACATTTCGATTCTTTGCAAAATATGTGTATTGAGTTATAAGCTGGCATTGTTATGCAGCCTCTGGATACAAAATCAGTCTTGGAATCGATTAGAGTAAAGCAAAACTGGTTACGTCCACATGTCATAAAGTCAGCACTGAAATAAAAAATTATATTGTACAGCTTGGCTAAAAAGAGTCGAAATTAAATGAGGACGCTGCCTCCACGCAAGAACGTCAAAATCACGCGTAACCTGCCACCATACTAAAATTTTAGTTCCACCTGTCACTACGATCATGACTTTATGGCCAAGCTATAGGTATAGTACGAAGTATTTAATCAGTCAATAAAAATAGGGTTAGTCCATGGTTAGTCCATCTAGTTAACACTATTGGGGCCGAGCCGAGCTACGCATAGGAGCAAGTGCCTGCCAAGTGAGCCGCAGGCCGAGCGGTATACATAGGTACAGTTATAGTTAGTAAAGCTTACCTTTAGGCTGCGTTTCCAAAAGAGGTAGCGAGGCGGTGAGCGAGGAAACAATCCGCCAATAGCGCGCTCGCTCGACACGTCATTGGGCGCTCTCATTGGCGGATTTTTTCCTTGCTTACCACCTCGCCGCAGCATTTGTCTCTGTAAACAGTTCTTCCATTCAATGGTTGTCTGGAAGAAATCGCTTTTAGTGATAAGACCGCCCTTTGTACCCTTCTTATTCTTGTTTTAAATTGTATTTTTTTTTTCTATTCTTGGTGTGCAAATAAAGAATATTTATCTTATCTTATCTTATCTCGCTACGCACATCTCTGGTGGAAACGCAGCCTTAGCATACCTTGGACACTTCGCTGTAATTTCATGTAAAATGGGAAAAACTTAAAAGAAGAGGTAAGCATGTGCGATAATGAATGGAATCACAGAAAATTATAAGAGGGATTCAGAAGTCCACAGTAGGCGTGGAACGCGTGCCACACGGTTATGCAATGATTTGCATAACACCATAAGGCGCGCGGCGTGGTGTGAGCGAGAGTAGTTGTAGCAGCATGAGCGGGAAGACAAGTGGTACTTTGCATTTCTAACCCCTCTTATAATTATTGTTCTGTGGATGGAATGATGGGTGGTGATATAGGACTCTAAGAAAATACTACTCACGTTTTTCCAGATTTACATATAGCATCAGAAACAGTGTTAGTTCCCCTCGTAGAGCAAACTTTACATACAAGATCGGCACCTACAATTGCAATCTGTAAACACTGATTGTGATATTCCCAATCACTGATTGATTTGTAATTGTAAAAAGTCGGGTCTACGGTAGATTTGTCATTGCACAGTGGGCATTTGCAAACGAAGGTTTTAACCAGTTTATTTGGATTAACGCAACCTCTATTTATGTAATTAGGATGAAGTTCAGTAGCGCACTGGGAATCTTCAGGGCAGGAGACTACGGTTGTGCTGGAAATAATAACAAAATAAATAAATATCTTGGACACACAAATTATCTAGTCACATTTAAAGTACCAGAATCTAGCCTGGACTTGTATTATGATGACTAGACAACGATATAGAATACATGTATAGATACAAACATCCATGACTCGGAGACCAATATAAATATTCATCAATATACCAATATTTGCGGGATTCGAACCCGCGACTCTCGGCACAGTCATCGTCATAATAAAATATTGTTGTAAAGACATTATACAGGGTGATGATCAGACCGTCAAATGTGTAGGAAAGGAGTGACTGCTGAAATGACGGCTAAGAGAGATGAATGGAAGAGGATGACATATTGCGCCGACCCCAGATAATGGGAAATGGGCAAGGGAATGATGATGATGATGATCAGACCGTCAAACTGAACAACTTTCATAGAGAAAGTTGTTCAGCTTGACGGTCTGATCTGGCACAAACATCGAAATCGCGAAAAATATCTGCTGGTCCATGCATTACCTATTTGAGGCAAATGTATGGGATAGCTGATTTTTTTCGCGATTAAAATGTTGGTCCCATAGAAAAAGTTGTTCAGATTGTTGGTCTGATCATCGTTTTAAAAAACTATCAGCATATAAAAAACGATTAATTAATTTGGACACGATTTCCATAGAAATATATACATATTATACAAACTCGTAGCATCGCAGCAACACGTCAAGTCGCCTGCTATTGCTGCATGCAGTCGGCTACAAACTTGTGTCTTTTGCACTTACAAAAGAAACCTGATCACCCTTAAATTTGTTTTAAGCAAGGACCCACTATACTTACAAGAACGCTATACATACAAGAAGCCGTGGTGGTCCAGTGGCGAGTAACCTTGCCTGCCGTGCAGGAGGCGATGGTTCGATCCCCGTCCAAGCCGACTCGTGCCAATGAGTTTTTCGGAATTTATCTACGATTTGTTACACCACTGGCTTTTCGGTGAAGGAAAACATCGTGAAATAACCTGCATGCTTCAATTTCGAGGCGTGTATTGTACCCACTGTCCATTATAAGTGGCGACTGGCTCACCCCCCGTCACACTGGACAGAGTTTCGGTACTACTGGTGAAACGTGGATATTCTGAGGTTTCAGAATATCTCTGACCACCTCCTCGGGGAATATAGTCGTGAGCATATGCTTATGCTTATGCCCACTATACTAACCGTGTAGCAGTATAACAGTTTGATCTTGAAGATGAATTGCTCAAACATGAAAGACATTCAAGCTCTGGTACGCCCCTCGTCCCATTTCCAGTGTTCCGTATTTTCCTCCGAATCAGCCTCTCTGGGGTAACATTCTTATTTCTTTCTCTCTCTAAATTTTCATACCATTTAAATTTTTGCACAAAAAGTTTTCTGAGTTCATAATCATCAAATTTTTCATCGTCCACAGTAATAGCTGTTGTAATTACGGTCTCACCCGGAATTTCGCCAAAATTGTTTTTGGGCTGAGGTCCTGATGCAATTTTCCTTTGTTCTTTAATACCACTAAACTCTCCTCTGATCCTGTGAAATAATGAAACTAATATAAGAAAATTGAAAAGCTTTTTTTTGTTTACATTCCGCATTTTGTAGGCTATTTTTGAGATGACTTTGACTTTGTCACGATTTTCAAGAAGATTTTCCTGTAAGGTAAGTATTATAATGTAATGAAACTTTTTCATCAGAAAACTTCTTATTAAAATAAACTCTCATTATAGCCTTAGATGAAAGAAAACAGATTATAGTCTTATCTAGTTCGTTCGTGTCGTTCGTCCACCTTAGCCAGCAAACATTTATTGGTTGGCTTTAGAAACTTCATACATACAAGCTCGCACTGACGAGGTAAAAGCACGTACGATACTGAGTGAGTGCAACTGAGAGAGGACTACACCACTGTCTGCTATCGTCCACCTTCCTTACTATACCGTGGTCACATGAGTAAATATCCCTACAGAACAAAAGCTTCATTCGGCCGGCAGCTGCTGTCGGAGCACTCACACATAGCGCGCGTTAGATGATGTACGAACAGGTACATACGTAATATGTATGTAGGTTATAGGTTGCGTGATAGTGGTATGGAAGGTGGTGGGGGTAAGCTCAACATTGGTGACCGTACTATACGTAAGGTAGCACTCTTCTTATACTGTGGGCCGATATAAAGATGATTACTCCATTTCCTCCCATGCATGGGTATCTTACGTCGCTAAGGGATAATGTCTCTTATGCAATATTTTGTTGGGAAACGCTGGCCACTAATCATCACTTGCATAAGTTTTTGATCGCCATAAAAGGAAGTAAGGTTTATTCATCATATCAGCTAATAGATGTCCACTGCTGGACATAGGCCTCGCCCAAGGTTCGCCACAACGACCGGTCCTGCGCTGCCTTCATCCAATTGATTCCCGCCACCTTCACCAGGTCGTCTTCCACCTTGTCCGCCTACCCACGGTACGCTAATACATACGAGTAATGTATCTTTACCAAAAAATCTCCATCTGTTTTTGCGTTACAACTAAGGATTAAACCGAACTTAAGTCATTAAATTGTGCAAGCCCCATCAGTACCTACAGACAGAATTATTCATAAAAACATAAATATGTATTCAAAAATATGATTCATAATTCATAAAATGATGATAATATTCTCGAAGGAAGCAATAAAATGGCAAAACATGGAAATGCTTCTTTTAAATAAAGCGGTTCAAAATTGCGTATGGAAAATTATATATTGTAAGTTTGGGGTCCATAAAACAATAAACAGCAGAACAGACTATTAAGTAAATTACCAAATTTTACTTAACCTACAGCGTGGAGCTTGAATTTTACACTTAGGCCCCTTTCACACGATGGCAGGGCAGTGAAGGCAGGACAGTACTGCTACCGTGTGAACACCCGCGCTAAGGCAGAACAATACTGCCGGGATAGTAACCAGGACAGGACTATTTTTGAGGGCAGTTCGCCCTCTACAACCACAATGTTCTCTTTCCTGCCTTGCGGCTGGCCCGATGTGAACGCGAGGATAGTTGCAGTGCAGCTAGATATTTTATCATTTTTGTTTGACTTGTTTGGTTTTTGAATTACGGATGACTTCCTCCAAATTGACAATGGATTACAGCTTAATGTAATACTGATAAAGGTATAAAATTAAAACGAGTTTTTATAGAAAAGGAACATAATTGAATTTAAAATAAACTCTTGTTGGACTCTCAGATTTAGAGGAAATCATCGAAAGTATTGCTGTGAAAGTTATCAAAATTAAACTCAAATTATATTAGCTCGCGGACTGGAGGGTGATTGGTCTAAAATAAAACACCCAAGTTCAATCCTAATCCAATTTCAGTTCTAATCACATTGCAATCAAATTCCTATTCAACTGTGCTAAATTCCGCATCGCGCTTAACTTAACTTATTTACTATGTGACTGACAGTCTTTAACGTCTGAGTGATCTGTCAAAACGGCTCTAGCGGCTGTCAAATATATAGCGCAGTAACAAAAATGTTAAAAGTTCTGGTTCGCACGCAGTCCAATCATGGGTCAGTTGCGATTTATTTAGCGTGATTCGGCCTCTGAGCTGTCCTGTCTAGCTGCCCGAAATGTAAACGCCAACTGTCTTCAAAACTGTTCTGTCTCACTGTTCTGCCCTAACTTCCCTGCCCTCGTGTGAAAGGTACATTTAGTCCATTAAAATTGTGGTTAAAATAAACTTTACTCATATGCCGCAAAACGTTTCAAAATTTTGTACATTGTATCATTGTTTGTGATAGAAGTTAGAAAACACAAAGTACCACTTTCGACTAACTGCGCCATTTAAAACTAACTTTGGAATTGATAGAAATTGCATTCAAAGTTAACTTCCGAATTGTAATAATGTTACTACCCTAACTAATTGGTGAAAACATAGAAGTTTCACAATATAAGGTGTTCTGTGAAATTATAATTAACTAGTGTTTTCCCGCGACTTCGTCCGCACAAATTATATACCAGATTTTAAGTCAGATCATAAGCTATCAAACAAAAAAAGTTTCATCAAAATCGGTTCAGTGGTTTTTGCGTGATGCGCGAACAAACAAACAAACAAACAAACAAACAAACAAACAAACACACAAACAAACAGACAAACAGACAGACAAAATTTCTAAAAAAGGTTGATTTCGAGTCGGGGATATTTAAAAACCATATCGTAATCTTTTTTTTGTAAATATTTTCAATGTACAGACACAGTTCAGTTACAGTTTTATAATAGTTAAGATAAAACAGGTCAAGTGCGCGTCGGGCTACTCGTACACCGAGGGTTCCGTACATACATAAGTCATCATAACACACAACATTTTAACTTACAAAAAAAGTTTGGTTTTCTCCGGGACCTTTAGCACGATACACCGACTCACACTTGGCCGGTTTTTGTTCATGTTATACTGTATAGTTTGCTCTACGATCACATCAAGTATGACGCTTTTATGTATTTATTACCGTTTTTGCATTAGAGCGAGAGGAAAAAAACGTTGATAAAAACTAGTTTCTTGTATGAGGACCCCCTTAATTTTAAGTTTTTCACTTTTTATTATTTGCTAGCATATCCGCCATAATAACACACATTCTGTAAAAATTTAAACTGTCTGGCTATAACGGTTCACAAGTTACATCCTTAAATAGGTAGGACAGACAGACAGACAAACAGACGGACGGACAACGTAGGCTTAGTAATAGGGTTTTTACCCTTTGGGTACGGAACCCGAAAAACGACCAAGTTCGAGTCGAACTTACGCTCCAGTTTGACAGTCTGATCGTCCCCTTAGAATACCATCAGCATGTTTAGGGTTGAACTACACCACGTAGCACAGCATTGCATTTTTCCGTCGCTCCATCCTTTTCTGTCACTCAGTTCTGTCATTTGCTAGAGCATATAAGATAGACGGAACGCGATCGCACGCGGCGTGCTGTTCCGTGCTGTTCCGTTCCGTCTATCTTATATGCTGGAGCGGCGGAAAAAAACGATGCTGTGCTGCATGGTGTAGTTCAACCCTTAGAAGGACTCAATACAAGAAACAAACAAAACAAAAAACATGTAACAAAATGCCCTAGTCATATTTTAAGGGGAGGTTTAGACTTTAAACCATTAAACTTAAAAAAAATCAATATGGAAACAAAGTCGAAAAAAAAATCTGCTCTCCCACACTTGAGTCGAGTCGATACTGGCCCCATAATGAAAGTTGTTCAGTTTTATGGTTTAATCTAAACCACTCTTTTAAATATTACTAGTTAGGTACCTACCTACTTTATTACACCATGATAAGATGTAAACAAAATAAATGTATATAAATTATAGACTAATTGTCATACTCATTATATTTATATTTACAACTAGCTGTTGCCCGCGACTTCGTCTGCGTGGACATGTGATTGTTTGTCGTGGCTCGTCTAAAAGGTCATAAACTTTCATAGAGAGAAGTAAAATCAACATCAGTAAGTACCTATGTATGTAGGTATTTTACTTATCCATCACTTAAACTCTACTATTAATCGTAAATTTTTTAAACGTAAGTCGAGCAGCATAATCATCATCTTACGACTTACTCCTGATCACAGACCTTCATTCACGAATAAGCGTGAGAAGATAGAGGATACTCCACCACGCGAGCAAGTGCAGATCGGCGGAGGCAAGAGCTGGATCGACTATATTCTAGCAAGCTAGTGTCTAGCTTGCTGTTTAAGTATTTTCTGGTGTATTAGCTGGTGGATACGGCACTAAATGAAACGTGTCGGATTATAACTGGTTGCTTTAAACCGACTCCGGTACAGTTGCTCTATCCACTGGCTGGCATAGCGCCCCCGGATGTCCGCAGGGCTGTGGGAAAGAGCCAAAATGGTGGACGACAGACGACATCCTATGCACGGTTTTATTCCTGGGCCGCAAAGGCTGGCAAGCAGACGCAGCTTTATGAAGTGTGTCGACCCACTGAATACTGGCCCAGCGCAAGCGAGGTGGAGCGAGCGAGGAGCGCCATTGATATTTGTAATCTTTGGCGTAAAAAAGTGTCCCTCCCAACTCCATTTGTGCCGCCGTCTGAGAGCCGCCTGGACATGACTTGCCTTGGGCGACCTGGAAGTCATTAAACCGACTTCGAACCCAGGTCGGTCGCAGTAAGGACTACATGGTCAGGTGGGGATTCTCGAATGCGCAAAATGAGAGTTTCTTGTGTGGAGCTCCACAAACGATGGCCCGTCTCACATCGCGCCTTCGTGCCCTAACACCGAGCGTGCAGGAGGAGCTCATGACCGCTAGCGACGGTGCAGTATCGGTTGCCCACTTCTGGCAAGGTACTATTTAGAGACTTTGTTTAAAATTTGAAGTCGACACGATAAGAAGAAGAAAGTATTTTCAAGCTCTTTATATCTCTAACCTATTTTAACGGTTATGTTCATTATCTGTTGTGCAATGTATATAATGGACCATGATGGACCATCACAATCTTACCAACTTTTAGATATTTTATAGACCGAAGTAGTAATAGTCGATGACACACCGAGGGCAGGAAAGTAAGAAAGGTCTAAGATCTCATGTAATTGTTGACCAAGGCGAAGCCGAGGAGGCTTTCTTATTTACTGCCCGAGGTTAGTAAACTACTGAATACTTAGTATACTATTTTTCTCCTCGACTGAGACGGAAAGGAGTAACTTCGTTTAGCGCAGCGGGACGAAAGTTGACGCTTTCCGCCCGGAGGGGTGAAAAATGCTATTATACAGTTAATCTACATACACAAACCACCAAGCCTTAATAATATCATAACGCGGAGACTGAAGATCAGACAAAACAACTATTCATCAAAAAGTTCTGCAACGAAATATGACTTACTGTACATCTTTAATGTTATAGTAACGTTGGCTCAGATTGGACTCAAACAACCAATATACCTAAACTAAGATCTACGAATTACAACTATGTTGCTGTGATAGTAGCATCCATTGTTTTTTTGTTCATTATGACGCGTTGGAATAAATTAATGTTGCAAACTTGCTTTAAAAATACAGTTAACGCCATCTACTTAAAAGAAGACGGTACTATAGTTTAATTTTAAAACTTATAACGCCATCTATTCAAAAGAAGACGATACTATAATTTAATTTAAAATTATAATAGGTAAGCTTTAGAAAGATTATTTTTTATTGTATTTACTATTCACCTACAAAGCATAAAATCGAATATCTGATGCCGAGTTTCTGAAACGTCTTTTTATAGACAAAGTTATAGTTTGAGAGAGTCGATTCAACTATGCCAGCTACTACTTATATCAAGTAGGTATCAGGAACATACTATTATCGCTATTACCTACATTTCGCTGAAACTTCAGAATTATGCTTTGGTACCTTAGCAATGTTCCTGACCACCCCGAAAGGAATTACAAAAGTAAATTTACAGACGCGTACATGTACTTGGCATGTATATTCCTGCTCAGAGAGGGAAATTGCTCTTCAAAAGGTAGGTGGGTTATATGCAGGTCTTAGGCAGATCCTTTTGATGTAGTGACCAAGAGTGCCATGAGTCTGGGGTCCAGACGCCCGGAAGTTGGAAGCTATTTATTAAAGAAAAATAGATTTCACAATAGTCGATGCTACAGGTGACCAGAAGGCTGGCGCGCACCTCAGTCAGCGGAAACGCGTCACGATCCAAAGAGTATCCTGGGCATCTGTCCAGTTGCTCCGTCCATCCGGGGTGGTGGGTTCGATTCCCACGGTGGGGACACCTAGTGATATGTCACTTTGTGTAGTTTCCCCCAGTTGGCTAGGACATTGCAGGCTGGATCGCCTGATTGTCTGAAAAGAAAGATGATTCCGTGCTTCGGATGGAATGTTAAGCCGTTGGTCCCGGCTACTATCTCTGCTGGTACTAGTCGTTACATAAAAACCACGTCATAGGCCGTAAGGCCGTTTGAATAAACTCTGACACCAGGGTTTGCTGCCCAAACGATAAGAAGATCCGTCCAGTTTACCGCCATTGATATTTGACAGGGTTCTGCAGTTATCTGTAAAAGTAGTTGGTTTACCGATCACTTAGATCGGTTTCCTATTTTGGTTTTTAATATTCACCTTTTTTGTGGATAACATCTTGTTTTAATAGAAGTAGGCAAAAAAAAAAAATGGAAAATTGATGTAGTTGTAGGTAATGTTATAAAAAGTTAAGTTTCATCTCGACCAAGAATCGAACCTCGAACCTTCACCTCACCTCATTATCATAACTATGTGAAAATCTAAACATTTACCGAATGCGCTACACGGCTTTTAAGAGAAGCGACGAAAAAAGTGACTACTATTTACCACTAGAAAAAACAAAACACATCCCAAATACATCTGTCAGCACAAGTCAGCGTGGTAAATCATTGTAAATTATCCCCACTTATCCCACAGGAACCCAATACTGGGATAAAAAGTATCCTATGTGTTAATCAAGATCACATTCTATCTGCATGCCAAATTTCAACCAAATCCGTTCAGCCGTTTATGCGTGATTGCGCCACAAACAAACAAACTCACAAACTCACAAACATACAAACATCCAAACATCGTCACAAACTTTCGCATTTATAATATTAGTGAGATGCATTCGAAACTAAAGAATTCATAATCAAGTCCAATAAACCAGAAACCCGTCGACAGTTAAAACCGATATTAAACGTATTGTTTCGCAATGTAAGAGCTTCGGCGACTAACCAGGGCTAAAGGAGACTTGATAACACCTCTATGCGATATTGATGCGTCTGGACTCTGCAACATTGAAGCTATAAACACTGGAGAAGGTAAGTAGATTTCAAATAGTCGGTTTTAATTGTTTTCGAATAAAACAATAGGCATACAGAAACGAATATGTCGATGTTTAGATCGTCATCCAGGATCGTGTTTTACACCCCTATTTTTTTAATTAGGTACGGTACTAGAAACATTTTATGGACATATTCAGATAATGAAACTAAACAACTTTCCCCGAGAAACGTGTGTCGAAAAACAAGAAAAATTTCATAGAAAATCTATTTTGATCCGCACTTTTGTATAAAAGGTCATCATCTTTACTCCTTTTTAGACCCGTATGTTCTAAGGGTAAGTTATTTAGTTTCACTATATGAAAACAACTTTAATGGTTTATCAAGTAATTAAAGAATAGTAGTAGAAATAATAGTAGTAGAATAGTAGAATAATAGTAATATATCGAGCATGATTGTGCTTATCACGAATTTTAAAAGAGACCACAAGATCTCTTATCAGATATGTATCATACTACAAAATATACCAATAAACCAGTCAAAAACCACACCCTCACGTCTACATTTCCGGTGCAAAATGCAAGCTGCAAGCTATCTCCCTGCAGAATTTCATTAGGATCAGTTCAGCAGCATAGCTGTAAAAGGTAAAAAAAAAACATACAGACAGACAGAGACACTTTCATACTTGTAATACAGTATGTCTACCATTTATTGACTGTACAAAATACATAAATATTTGACGGAATGCTTGCTTGACGAAATGCGTATTGACGAACTGCGTATTGGACAAAATGCGTATTGGACCAAGTGCTACTAGGTCGTTTTCACTTTGTATGACAGAATTAGTTCTCAACGTAACGACTAGGAGCGTTGTACGAAATTCAATACAAAAACTGTAGTTTACTACAGTAGTTTTACTGTAGTTTACTACAGTTGTTTTACTGTAGTACACTACAGTTGTTTTACTGTAGTACACTACAGTGCAAACTCATGGCCCACAGAATAGATTCAGAATATCCACATTACGCTAGCAGTGCTCAAACTCTGAAGTCGGCTCCCGCATCATAGTTTATTTCTTCAAATATTAAAAAGACTACTATCATCTCCAAACAGTAAGCATTTGTAGCAAGGATCACTTCAGTATCAAGTAACAAGTGAAGTGAGATCATCTACTAAATTACCAACAGTCGAAAACCTATTTGCAACAACGCGTTCTCCATAATCAGACTCTTCTGGCGTCCAAGTACTTACGGCCTTTGAACACGACGCCTCGTACTATAATTCAACCCAATAATGATTCATATAAATTTGCGAAACGAGCGAGAGGTGCAAACTGTAAGAGTGAGCGATGTAGTGTATAATTTGCGTGAGGACGTCCGCGGGCGGGTTATTTAGTGATGTACTTTTTGTAACTGTTACTTTCATCGATCATGTTGACTCTAGAATGTTTTATTCATATCGATCTATAACGACTGGAATTGCAGATTGTATATCGTTGTATTTCTCTGCACAAATTTTCAAGGCACAAATGTGTTTTCCTTCATAAAACAATCCTTGAGATTACGATATTCCCAAAACCCATTCTATATTGGCAGAAGTGCAGTGCTCTAGATACGAGCAAAAGGCCATTAATTTACAAAATAAAAAAATGACTGCGTTCTTTTGACAGAGATAGGAGAAGAACCTAATATGTATCGTGCTCAGAGACCTATCAGCGGTTTTTTAGTGTAGGTGATATCCCAAATTCCCAACTACATCACAACGACGACGTCGCACCAACACCGCCGCGACATCGCAATTAGATTGCCGCGACCTTATTGATCTCGGAAATATCACGGCGATAACGCGGCGATGTCGCGCCGATATGGCGATGATATCGTTTCATCAAAGACTACTTGACTACTCAAAAATTACTTGTATGATACCGAAAACCTAGGTAACATTAACTCTTTCCTAGACATAGAAAAATGAGATGAGACATTTACTTTTCACGTATACTAACATAGTGATTAATTGACTATCAGCAATACCAACATTCTCAGTTAAAGTATCTAATCATGAGACAGTTTTATAAAAAGTATCATCAACTCTATCGACATTTTTACTGTCCTTTGTCTACATCACTATTAAAACGTGTCATTCAGTTTTATCGACATGATTAAGTTTCGTCCATTGAAGCATCACCTTGCATCGGTCGGTAATTGTGGGTAGTTAGACTTAAAAGGAAAAAAGGTATTGAAAGATATCGACAGGTTATCTTCGGTTTTACATTGACTGTCGTTATAAAGAAACGACACTTATGTAACTAAATTACTTTGGTACAATATCATTTTGATAGTAAACATATTTTTCACATAATTTGATATGAAAATGGCTGTTTAGAATACGAAATTTTTAATTGTTAACATAGTTTCATAAGTTTTATTGCTATTAACACAATTTGATCTATGTTGTCCTTAATAAAAAGTTTTTATTTATTTAACTAGTACAGTTAGTTCCGAATAGAAAGCAGATAGGGACGTGATTTTAGAAAGATACTACCTAATGTTAGATTTTAATTGGGTGTGGGCCATATTCGGTCATTCAAAGTTTTATACGTAACAGAGTTTACATACATATACTAATAATTGAACCACTTGCTTACACATTTAAAAATTCTATACTCCATTCCAAATAGCAACGAAAATTTAAGGCCATTTTGAATTACAGAAACGGAGATTTGAAACACTTCCGCTCACTTTTTCTTAGAACAGCTTTAGGAACGTCCAAGATACGTTGGATAGGTATATCTTTCTCATAAATAAATCATATTTGCTAATCAAAATTAGCCAGAGAGCTATACAGGAATCGGAATATCTTTTCGTCCTTATTTGGAATGCAGTATAGTCACAATTTTCAGACAGGCAATAAGCTGACTGAAAGACGGCCAACCAAGAAGCTTTAAATACCTGCATAAGTGGAGATCGCATTACAAACATTTTTTGAAGCCAAATCCTATGACCTTTAATTACGTCACTGTTATTGCCCATCTCATTTCCTCTTTAACCTGAAGTTGCCATTCTAAAGTAAACTATCGATAGCGTATTATCACCCTAAAGAAAGAGATGGGAAATAACTGTGACGTCATCCTAAGGTTCATAGGTTTTGGCATAAAAAAATGTTGGTAATGCAATCTCCACTTCTGTATTTATTTTATAATTATTATTATGTTGTCAGATTTTCGTTAAAATATATTGCTTTAATGTTAGACTTAATTTAAGATTTGTATAGAAATCTTTGAGGCACTCTTACTTTAAAACTATACGTTTTAACAAAAATTTTACAATTTTCATGCATATAGATTAGTTTCTATAGGTAGATCACGAAGCATGTGTGCATCCTAGGCTAGTTTAGTATATTATGTCACTATTTTATGTTAATAGATTATTTCTGTAAAATGTACCTAATTGAATTTAAAATAAAATAAAATAAAAAGTCATTTATATTGCCTAAATTTTTCTTACAATCTAATTAGTAAGTATTGAAAACATAACCAGACTTCCTTTGTATGGAGTTCGCCAACGGTGATATCCCCAAGCTTCTTGAGACCAACTAAAATATATTAACAATTTTCGTGGAAAACATTTTTCTTGTCTGCCACACCTTTCCCTTGCTATAAATTCTATTCCCTCTTCATCAATTAGGTTGAAGCTAATTTCCTAAGTCAAGTTATTTGTTCTCTTTGAACAATTTATCGCTACCCAAGAGTCCAGAACAGTGGAAACTTCAGAAGAATCCGCCTTTGGATGTATAATTCGATCTAATTTAAAAACTTATGCAATTTAAAGACTTCGATACCGACGTCCTACAAAGTTTGAACACGAATGCCTATCGGAATTTAGTTTGTCACAATTTTGTTTAAATTGAAGTCTAGCCCCAACTGTGATGCCATACACTTTATTAAGTGCTCTTTTTATTAAGAAACTAGCTTTTTCCTGCGAAATTTTCTGCGTTGACTTTTAAAAAGTGTCCTGCGTTTATCCAGAACATATTTTACCTGTGTGCCAAAAATCCAAAGTTCAGCTATTTATGAGTTATTGTGAGTTGTCACAAACATCCCATCGTCACAAACTTACTGGTATTATATATAAATAAATAAATATCTTGGACATTGTCACACAAATTATCTAGTCACATTTAAAGTACCAGAAACCAGCCTGAACTTGTATTATGATGGCTAGACAACGATATAGATTACATTTATAGATACAAACATCCATGACTCGGGTACAAATATTCATATTCATCATACAAATATTTGGCCCTTACGGGATTCGAACCCGCGCCCCTCGGCACAGCAGGCAGGTTCACTACAGACTGTGCTATTGGGCCTTATAATATTAGCATAGAATCTACGAATAAAGAAATAAATATGGAACGATAACTCCGAACAAAATCTCCTTAATTTTTGGCACCATGAGTTTTGGCGGCAAACGCCGTAATTGGAGTCGCCATAATGATTGAGTCTTGCGCGCTTGCGTGGTGTACACCAAAGTTCGTGGGGTCATTTTTTGACGTGAATTATATTTCCATATTTATTTCTTTATTCGTAGCATAGAATAGAATATAAGTTCATAGTAGGTATTACATACAGAATGGCCACTTCTTGCTCCTCCTTAACATCAGATTTGAGGGTAACTTTAGGGGAGTTGAGCACGACACAGTAAGTGCGCGCGTACTGGTGGGACCGTGCGTGTGCCGACGACGCCATCTTGTTTCTGTTGCAGTACTATCGAAGCATTGTGAGATCTTTGTATGGAGTGCCGGGGGTGTGACTAGTGAGGAGGATTAACACTCACTACTACTACTCTTTGCTACTACTATCAACAACCCTTTTTAGAGGGCAGTTGTAGCAATGCTAGATAACTTTTTTGCATCCAAAATGAACTCATGTGTCACATTCTGTAAAATAAAAGGACAGGGATTCATAACCAATTAGCCACGTAAAGTACACTACTGGACCTTCTTTATAAATAGGAGATTAGCGAGATTCGAAGTTTCAGTGTTATTACGAAAATGATGCTACTTATTCCTTACTAAACTCAGGAGAGTAATGGGACCCCATTCTAGTCCAAGACCACACGGGGTCAGGTTATTGTGAATACATCATCATCATCAGCCTATATACGTCCCACTGCAGGGCACAGGTCTAGGAGGGTTTTTGGGCGTTAGTCCACCACGCGTGCCCAATGCTGATTGGTAGACTATACATACGCATCAGAACTTCTTCTTCTGCATATGCAGGTTTCCTCACGATGTTTTCCTTCACTGTTTGAGAGCAGTTGGTAATACGTACATAAGTTAGAAAAGCTAATTGGTACGTGGCATGTTGTCCGTGCGGATTCGAACCCGGACCTCATGATTGAGAGTCCATACCTCTCCGCAACGCGCCACCGAGTTCTGTGTATGTCTGAGCGCGCTGTGTGTACAATATGGCAATAACATTTAAGAATACAGTCAGTTTGAGCATTCTGCCTCACATTCACCCCATCGCGCCGTCGGCCACTCCACGTAAGGCTTTGCATAAATCCTCATCCGTAATTTAATGTCGCATAAAATCACTGGTTGGTCCACGCAAGCGTGCATCCCTCACAAAACCCGCCAGTGTATACCTTTTTTGCCACCCATTGTAAAGTTTTTATTACCTGTAATTTAATATACTTACTGAATCACCGTGGACAATGCAGTGCAGTTTATGGTTTCATTTTAAAAAACTAACGCATACTGTTTTGCATGTTGAAGTGCGCGTGAAGTGCAGATTCCGGCTGCATGTTATTTTAGTATCGACAGTGTACTGAGCGAATGCAACTATGTTACAAATATTGCATTACTCATTTTTATATTATTTTGAGACGATTTCTCGGCAACTTTACGAAGTGTACCTAAAAAGGTTACATTTCAAAAATTAATACTTAAAGCTCGTCCCTGTTTTCTCCGGACGTTAAAAATTTGAAATCCTCTTTCACGCTTGAGGTTTTGAAATTAAACCTTTTTTGTACTTCAGTTTTTGTTTCGTTTAATTTTATAAACAGCAACCGTTTTCGAGATCAAAATACGAAGGTTATTTAATTTGACCTTTACAAACATTTAATACTGTATTTTAAACGAGGCATTCTTCGTAGGTATATCATCTGTAGCACCTCCGTATTTCTGATGGTAAGTTAAAAAGTTGGTTTTGGATAGTACCGCAACATGACGGTGTTACAACGGACTTGAAAATAGTTTGACAGCAATAATTATACGACTTACTAGCCTTCACCAATCCACACTGGACGTGCTTGATGGAGTAAACCCCTCTGCCAAAGGAAGTGGCCATGTCCATGTGGCATTTCCATGCATACTTTTGAGTTGAGCGGACGTATTCTATGGAACAAGATATATTTTTTTCGCGATTTTGATATTGACTCCATAGTGAAAGTTGTTCAGTTTGGTGGTCTGAAGCACACTGTTCAGTCCTCAAACCGACCCCGATTCCACGGTTATAATCGTAGAGAAAAGTTTATAATTATCAATAGATTACTAGTACCATATAGATACCAACATCATTCAAGGGGTCTGTATTAATAGTTTCCATTTCCACATCAGTGCTTCCCTTTGATTCTGTTTGTGGCAACTAATATGCGGAATACCAATCATCTTCGTATTAGTCTATTAATTGTAACGTCTCAAACGCACAAACGATCTACCTACCTACCTACTAAATAATATAGTACATAGACTGAGATCCTACAGCAAGTTTTCTGCGTTTATATGTTTAAGAAATGATACATAATTCCAGTAGAAAATTCAAAAAAATATTAGTTACTACCTTTGTTCTTGTCGTGAGCCTCTGGTAGTTGGGCGCAATAATGTTTTCCTTTTGTTTATGCTAAATAATAATAATAACAAAACCTTCACAGAAGAGAGATTTAATAAATGAATTAAAAGAATCGTAAAAATCTGTTGAACAGACTTGTAGACTAAATGTTAGTATTCTTTATTCTGTTTCTGAAAAGTTAAGCTTATATTTGGTATAATTGCAAGTTAATGCTGAAATAATCAACATAAAATAACAAGAGTGACATTTTTGCACTCAGTTGCCCGGGAGTGACATGCTAAAGTTAAGATGATACCTATTTAGATTAATTATGTTGTACCTAAATCCCTTTTGTTATGACAATCAATTTAATATTATATTCCACTTCATTTATGTTTAACGGTGGCAAACAGTTTTTTAGGATCCTAAATCATTCCACTGAAAAGTGTGTCATAGCCTAAACATATGAACGCTGAAAACTTGTCATGGGATCTTGGAATTAAAATAGGACATTATGAGGACTTGACGTGAGAAGTAAGTGACAATAGTTTGATGTTATGGATTATGGCGTAGGTATGTGATTGGTTAGGTCTGAAACACTGTTATAATATCAATACGGACTTGGGTTGGGGATATCACCTATTCACACCACATAATACATATTCTAGTGAGCAAGGTTATTCAGAAGTGTGCTATTGAAGCAAGGCAGTTATGTGAGAATTTAGATTGACGTTTTGACAATAACAAGGCTGTCGTGTTAATACTGGCTACGAAGACAGAAAGAGCTACTGTGTTTGTTGATTGTGTTAGATAAAAGCTTAGACAAATGAGCTAATCCATAAAAAACTAAGTTTAAACATAAATTACATAATTTAGGTGGTGCTTGAGACCATCTGAAACATTACTAAATAATTAATCATAAAATTGGCAACATGTCTCGTCCAAAAAGATGTACAGTCAAAAATCCACGACACAAGAAATTACCTATACATAAAAATCCACAATAAGTTTCGTCAGCAAAATAGAACAAAACGCGAAACAAAAGAGACTGGGCAACTTTGTATAGAGCCTATGAACCAATAGAGATGGGAGTGTGGTATATTTGTTAAGAGACCTTTCCTCATGACTCACTGAAAGGCGCATCAAAATCGGCACCGAGGATTTAGAGAAAATCATGATTCAAGTTACTATGAGATTTTAGTTACCCTCAGTGTATTTTTTGAAAAGAGACTGCATTTACTCGACCACGGAGATGCTTCATCTCCATGGTCTCCTCGCAAGCCGTCAAAAACGTCACACTATACGTTTGTCATGACATGACATGACATGACAGTTGTCATAACAACTGTGTGGTGTGACGTGTGCGACGGTTAGCGACGGGGCCATGGAGATGAAGAATCTCCGTGGTCCAGTTAATGCAGTCTCTTCACAAAAAATACACTGAGGGTAACTAAAATCTCATAGTAACTTGAATCATGATTTTCTCAAAATCCTCGGTGCCGATTTTGATGCGCCTTTCAGTGAGTCATGATGAAAGGTCTCCCAACAAATCTACCTTACTCTCATCTCTATTGACTCATAGGCCACTTGCGCCCCGTCTCTTTTTTGTTTACAGTAGATGTCAATGACTTTTTGCATATTTGGCAATGGCAATATTCTTAGACGCACGAAAATACACGACTTTATTTTAATACAAACCAATGAAATCGGTTTATGCTATTTTGTATATTAAAATAAAGTGAATAAGCCTTTGATCACAGTCTCGGCAACAAATTATTTTGTCTCAAACCAATTTAGTAATTAGATGAACAAAACACTATTGAGACTTGGCATCAAAGGATCTATGGCATCTAAGTATATAAGACAATTATATTATACTGCATTTACCCGCGACATCGCCCACATCAGCTCCTATCATCATAGCCAGATAAAAAAATTTTTAAAACACAAGTTTCATCAAAATCAGTCCAGTAGTTTTTGCATGATGCTAGAACAAACACAGATTTTTACAGTTTTTATAATAATCTAAGACAAAGTAAATTCAAAAAAATACAGAAATCTCGGAAACTATTGAACATTGAAAACAGCAATTTGCTTATGGTTGATACACAGATTGTGTCTAATTTAATAACTTCCATCCTAAATCTGTTTCGAGATATTTAAATTCGTCATAGACTAGGGTAAGTTCGACCCCTGTGACGAACTTACCTATCTTGACTAAACTTGAATATATTCGTCAGAGAATCTAAGAGAAATCTAATAAGAAAAAGTCTATCACGAATTTATCATCTCATTCATAACTTTTGATTTACAGACCCGATTGCGATGATTATAAAAGCATGTTACTTAAAATTATATCCTTTTGCAAAAACCCTTCGTAAAAACCATTGACTAGTAGTTTTAAAGCGATACGTGCTCAAACAAACATACGAAATTCTTAAAATTATCTTCTTAAAATGATCTTCGCTATACAGGGTGAAATTAATATCATTAGCATCCTTTTAAACTAAGAGTCTACCCATATAACTGAACAACTTTTACTATGGGAGCAAACCAATCGGAGAAAAAAAAATCTGCTGTCCCATACATTTGATTCGTGTAGGCAGCGGCGACGGGTGCAGTTTAATATGAGACAGCAGATTTTTTGTTTGCTCCGATTGGTTTGCTCCCATAGTAAAAGTTGTTCAGTTTGATGGGTAGACCCTTAGTTTAAAAGGATGCTACTGATATCAATTTCACTCTGTATATATTTTGTTGTAATATTTTACAATATGAAAACACCGTTAGTGCGTTCACACACGATAACGCATTGACGTAGCGGCAGACGTCAGTCCGTCATTTGTGAAGCAAGGAGTTGTATGAAACCGCACGTAGAAGCACACACGGTGACGCATTGACGCACCGGGTGTGGTTCTGACTGACATCTGCCGCTCCGTCAGTGCGTCATCGTGTGTGAACGCACTTATGTTTACAATTTTCTTATAATGTACAACATTTGAGTATGTGCTCACATGAATATACGCAATTATATTGATTGTGTTTGTAGACAATATCAATATTGTACTAATAAGATACTTGAACTGTAATCTGATTATATCCGACTTGATTATATTATGTTCTAAATTGAAGCATGCTAATGCGCGTACTTTTACTAAGAGCAACAAATTGATGATTATGTCACACAGTTAATTTAATTGTTGTCGATCGTTTAATTATGTCGATCATCACAATGTATGCGTTATTTTTTTTATTTGTATGGTCGACAGGTAGACCCAGAAAAAGGTGGAGAGGCAAAATTGATGCATTCTTAGAGAGTTGGCCAGAAGTTGCACACAACAGAGGTGATTGGAGACTAAAAGGGGTGGCCTTTGCCCAGCAGTGGGACATTGAACAGGCTCGTAAAAAAAGCGTGTAATAATGATTCCGTGCTTCGGATGGCACGTTAACCCGTGGGTCCTGCTACTTGGCCTACCACGAGTTTTCACCTTACTATACTACTGTAGGTACGTCACCACTTTTGTATTGAATTTCGTACAGCGCAAGTTGAGAACTAATTTCTGCCATACAAATTGGCAACGTAAGTAGTAAAGAACAGTGAAAACTCATGGTAGGTCCTCAGTCATAGTCGTTACATAAAAACCACGTCAGAGTCCGTAAGGCGGTTTGAATAAACTCTGGGCTTGCCCACACAATAAGATGAAGTTTAATTTAATCCGTCAATCCTAAAAATTCCACAATGACTAATACCATGTAATTCTATTTAACCCTTTAATAAAACATCCGGTCATTAGTTATGTGATTAGCTATGACGTCACCGAATTCCAAAGTCAGTCTTGAGGTTTGAGATCGCCACCGTCCGTTGCTTGGTTGCAGCTATAGGGTTACCCTGAGAGCTCTGGGCACTTGCCATGGAGTTAGAAAATTATAATATCGTTCGTACGTTCGTACTATCGTTTTACATTTTCAACTTAACTGAAATTTTGCGTTAATATTTTAGTTTATTGAATCAGGCGTTACTTTGCGGAAATACCATGACAAAAAGGTAGAAGACACGATTGTGTCGAGACCTCCGCTTCTAAATACTTAATAGACAACGTTGTATTTCGTTATGCAATACAACCCGCCCACCAAGCAAATAATTTCTACTCTATACGTGTTTCGCTCCACCAAGGAGCATCCTCAGGAGTTAGACCGACGAACGTTTGAAACAGAGTTGTTACTCCGCCGAGCGTCCAACACCTCGTCTCGTGTCATCTACCTGTTTATATTTCAGATTCGAAAGTCCAGCTACTTATCACCACTTGCCACGGCATTTCATCCTGAAAAGTTTTAAGTTTGGCAGTTGTAGCAGAGTGTGTAAACGCGACTAGCTAGAGAGAATATCTTATCCAGTTTTTGTGAGAGACTGCCACTTGTCACTACATTACTTCTATTCTATTCTATTTTTATTTAATGGCGTTTCCTTGTTCGATTTCGCCAGTGTCAAGTGTTGAAGATATATTTATTAGATATTGTACGGTAATAGGATATATATGGCGATCTCAAAGCCCCGTTTTTAAACAAAAACACACACTCGAAACCGCCATAAAACGGCGGAGCGCAATAAAATCGCAAGCCGACGAAACGTCTACTTCTTACCCCCTTAGCCGCGCGACTGCCCTACATTACTTTATACAAGAAATGTGAACATCCTTGATACAACTACACTTAAAAAGACAGGCAATACGTTTGCGCAAAAAGTAAAAAAATTACGCGTTTGATACGATATTATAATAGGTACCCGTAATTCATTACACAGAACGTGACTAAATATTATCGTTCAAAACCTTTACCATTCAACACCCAAGTCTATAAAAGCTTCACTATCTAAATCCTAAGGTGATGTGGGTAAAACTTTATTCAAAATAGGGTCATTGTTGAACCTGAGTACACTCTTTGTCACAATTTCTTGTGACACAGGTAACTATTCAGTATTATTTTACTTGAACTAGAAACATCGAGGCCCAAAATTCATGCCTAAAGTTGAGATAGGACTAAAAGGATACATTTGGAATACAAAATGAGACTAAGTTTTGTAGCTTTGAGCTTCTGGAGAGAACCTTTTATAGTAAGATATATTTAATGGTAGTTTCTAAATAAATCCTATTTTGTTTGGATCCTTATTTATGGACTGTTTTTTGGTTAAACGAAGGATTCATTAGAAGTGATGAATGAGTAGCTGATGTTGAATATATTTTGATCTGCAGCTTTTAGCAATGGACAAAAACATTATTTTAGCTCTAAACTTAAATCTCGTTGAATATCTGATAAAAAGGAAAAATTTTATACGATTCCTTACTTACTTAGAAGTAAAACTGTTCCTTATGGACTAGTCATATTACCTTGTTTTGTGAGGCCCTCTTTATTACCACTTCAATCAGCTTACTGATGTCCAGAGCAACGTCAACAACTTCAGTTCTCTGAAGTATCATCTCATTTATGATGCGATCTCTCAGAGATAATAGCAATTAGCTCTTTTATAGTTGTAACTTGACAAATTATGAATACCTTCTCCGAAACCATTACCACTTTTAGTACCATACGTAAAGTACTTCAAGTTTTTTTTTCTCAATCGGCGGCCGCGTAACTCGATAGCTTCGTGGACAGCCTCCACAGTCCATTGCTTCCCAGCTTGTTCCACTAGTTTCCCAGGCTTGTTGGCTGTATATCACACTACAAATACACCTTATTCAGCGGCGATAGAGGTGATATTTATATAACTAAATAGAACAATGCTTTCCTTCCAGTTTTACATATTCGATATAAATTAGAATGATTTACAGATTCTTGAAAAAAATATACATAGCTTGAAAAATTTGCAAGCTCAAATGGCAAAACAGGCCGGTCGTATTTGCCGAAGAACTGAAGTGCGATTTTTGAACATCATACGAGCGACTCGGCAGTAGAAAGTGTCAAAATTACTATGGAGATTATGCATCTTTCTACTGCCGAAAATGATCGTATGATGTTCAAAAATCGCACTACTGATAAACGACGGGTGGTCGGAATTCTAGAATAGAAACCACGAACTGGCAGGCATAATGTGGGACACCCCCTGGCTTGCTGGACCGACGAGCTGAAACAGGTAGCTGGTAGCTCAGAACAGGACAAACACTTGTAGTTACTGGACGAGGAAGGCCAAAGATAACATTTTGTTGCGCACCTTTGAAGAGTCCATTGGTCTCAGTCCATTGTTCAGCGCAGTAGACGATGAGTAACCGAAACACAGGAAGCTTTGTCGTTATAATGCTTCTGTCTTGAGATGCGCTCAAAGTCCAAAATAGGGGGAGTCTACATTCTGAAATTATGGAATGAAAAATAAAAAAACAACAATAAAGATCTTAGTACATCCTTTTTAGGGTTCCGTACCCAAAGGGTAAAACGGGACCCTATTACTAAGACTCCGCTGTCCGTCCGTATGTCGGTCTGTCTGTCTGACTGTCCGTCCGTCTGTCACCAGGCTGTATCTCATGCACCGTGATAGTTAGACAGTTGACATTTTCACAGATGACGTATTCCTGTTGCCGTTATAATAACAAATACTAAAAACAGAATAAAATAAATATTTAAGGACCCATACAACAAAAGTGATATTTTTGCTAGTTTTTATAGATAATGGTACGGAACCCTTCAAGCGTGATTCCGAATCGCACTTAACCGGTTTTTTTATACGGTGATGTTCGCACTTCATGCTTTTCAGGACAATACATTTCTTTAACCATTGTCAGTCAAGTCAAATCATCTTATTTTATAAATAAATAAATAAATAACGCTCACAGGCACATACATTGTAATGATCCCAAACTAGCACTAAAGGCTTTTATTATGGAAACCATACAACAACGGCACGATATAACATCCATGACCGAACCGGGATTCGAACCCAGGACCCTGGTTTGGCAGTCCGGCGTAGTAACCATTACACCAACCGGGTCGTCAAAAATATTAAAATTAGTAATTTATTTAATAAGCTAGAAGCATCATCCTAAACCGCCTTTACACCAAATCACAGAGCTATACTAATTGTCTTTCTGATTGTACCCTCCCAATTAACCACATTAGCTGGACACTGTTAGATGAGCGGAATTGGCAATCAGTTAACTATGGTAGCTTTGCGTTTGTATTGTTATAGTCTCGCCTTAATGCGTGGTTATATTTAATAGCCTCGCCAATTGAACACTTCACATAACTATCCTACTTGGTTGATACATAATTATCACTCAGTTGCAGAAACGCTCATTAGAGTTAATCCTTCATTAAATCTCTTGCTAGCTTTTACTACGTCAACAAGGCAAAAAGTGTGAGCAAGATATTTAATGGAGGATTAACTCTAATGAGCGTTTCTGTAACTCAGTGATGTTTATTAATTAACTATACATGACGACCCGGTTGGTGTAATGGTTACCACGCCGGACTGCCAAACCAGGGTCCTGGGTTCGAATCCCTGTTCGGTCATGGATGTTATATGTTCGTGCCGTTGTTGTATGGTTTCCATAATAAAAGCCTTTAGTGCTTAGTTTGGGATCATTACAATGTATGTGCCTGTGAGCGTTATTTATTTATTTTATTATTTATATAGCATAGCATAGCATATGCTCACAACTATATTCCCCGAGGGGGTAGTCAGAGATATTCTGAAACCTCAGAACATCCACGTTTCACCAGTAGTACCGAAACTCTGTCCAGTGTGACGGGGGGTGAGCCCGTCGCCACTTATAATGGGCAGTGGGTACAATACACGTCTCGAAATTATTATTTATTATTATTATTATTATTTATATATCTTACTAATAAAGAACGACTTGAACGATGAAAGCGCCGGTAGCGCGTTGCGGAGAGCTGTGGAAACTCAATCTTGAGGTCCAAGTTCGAATCCGCACGCCGGATGGCATGCACATGGCATGCACATGACATGGCATGAGTTTTTTCTAACTTATATACGCGATACCGACTGCTCGCAAACAGCGAAGGAAAACATCGTGAGGAATCGTGCATACGCTGAAAAATAAATTCCGATGCGTATGTAAAGTCTACCAATCCGCATTGGACACGCGTGGTGGACTAACTCATACTGCACCCTCCCTGGGGGTAGGCATGTGCCCTGCAGTGGGACGTATAATGGTTGTGATGATGAAAGAACGTTTTCTGGAACAAATATTCAATATAATTTACGATTTAATTTGACTGCACTCAAAGAAATCTTTATCTAAATGTTTGTTAAATGTAACTGAACTTTAGTGACTACCGAACTGTTTTGTAAAAAATAATCAAACATTTGGTTATAAATAGCCAATTGTTTAGCTGTGTGTTTGATTATGTTTTACAAAACAGTTCGGTAGTCACTAAAGTTTGGTTGTATTTAACAAAACATTTTTTTTCAGTGTGGTTTTTATTGCGAGTTTATGTGGATAAATTGATTCGCATAAACTGTTAAGAATAGTTACAGCTTATAAAGCTAGGACAAGTAAGAGGTTCTTATATAGTTACATATATATAGTTACATATAGTTACAAGTTATATATAGTTACAGTTACCGTCTAACTGTTGTGTATTGATAATGAATAGGACACTTATTATCTATGGTTAGCATAGACAAATGTGAACTGTAAAATTATGTCGGTTGTTCATTACTGATTGTAAAATCGAAATAAATGATTTCTCTGATAAGTTATCTGCATATAATTTATGAAGCTCTGCTGAAAACTTAATAGTAACCAAATAAATAAGTACATAACTTTTCGGTAGCTTTTATAGACATTTCGCTTTTTTGGTTCTTGATAGTGGCTGTTATGGTACACACCGTGTATCAATGAAGAAAAACACGTTACAGCATACGAAAGAACGTATGCAGCTGCATGTAAATGTTAATTATATATTTTGTATAATTATTATTACCTACAATAAATATTTTTAGCATAGTATTTCAAAAGTTTATTAATATAGAGTTTCAAAAAGGATTTTACATTAAACTGCCATTATTATCCAGAGTCCCAATTTAAAGTTTCCGGAACATTAACAAAATGCTGGACGACCACTAATTAGACCGCAGACAAAAAGTAATTATTTCACACACTAAATTTTAAGTGGACCCGCAAAAGTATTTACGGGGAGCATAGACACTGCAGATTATTTTATTCTCAACTTTATCCTTGGTCCCTTACAATAAAAGCTAGATTTGCTAAAGCTAAGTATTGTAAAAATGATTGTTTTACTCGAAGTCGACATTTCAGGCAATGTATTGTCATTGTGACCCGTCATGGACCGAGGTGGAAAGCGGCAACTTCGTTTAGCGCAACGACGGGACGAAAATAGACATTTTCCGTCCGGAGGGGAGAAATTGTAGATTACACACCGAGGGCAGGAAAGTAAGAAACGTCTCAGATCTCATGTAACTGATTGATCAATGCGAAGCCGAGGTCAGCAAACATGTGATCTTATTTACTGCCCGAGGTTAGTATACATATTTTTCTCTCGACGGTGGTAAAAAACGGCAACTTCGTTTAGAGCAGCAGGATGAAAATTGACGATTTACGGCCGGAGGGGAGAAAAAGCTATTAACTAGCTCTGTCCAGGTCTTCCTATACCTCTCTTTCCCTCTATGCTCCTTGTAAATTTTATTAAACTACTTAAATTGAAAATTTAATTATCGTGTTGTATATATCGAATACATTGGAGTCAAGTAGGTACCTAATGCAGTTTTGACATTATTTATTTGGATTTTTTTCGCGATCTGGAAGTTGGCTTCTTTATGAAACTTTTCAGTTTGATGGTATGACTAAAGTGTAATAACACCCTGTATAAAACTCGCTCAAAATCTGAAATAGAAATTAATTTTTTTTTTTTTTTTTTTTTCTTTATTGATTATAGAGGGTTTATTCATGATTTGAATATGTCACCCTCATCATTGCATACAAGAGAAACAGTAAATGAAAACAGAATAAATAACAGTAAATAAGGAACATACAATAAAAGGAACAAATCAGCTGTTCCTAATCTTAAAAGCTAGTTGTACTAATTTGTACAGCATCATAGCCTCGCCAGAAAGGGGAGACGATAAAAAACTGTTACAAACACCTAAATTTTGACTATAAATAGAAATTAATAAAAACAAAAATATCGTAACCATTAACCGATAAATTCAAAAATAATTTGTATCCATTGAATATTTGGATCCAGTGTACCTCCTCCCAAAATTGAGGTTAATTGACATCTGTAGCGAGTTCGATTGACGCTTCCACGTGAGTGATCGGTTTAAGAGTCTATTATTTGCGAGTTCCACGGGTTTGGGATTAATTAATGAGTGAAAAGGGTCAGCGCGGTTACTCATTTCGCATAGATTGGATTCGCATTGTAATCAATTGGGGCCTTTCCTTGTTTTTTGTTTATCCGAAATCAGTTCGGCGTTAAACGGTCGTAATTATTGGGAGTGTGCTCGAAGTTTGAATAGGTATTGAAGTAGGATGTACCTACTGAATTCTGTTATTGTACCTACTTAACAATTCTCTTAATATTTAAACTTTATTACCTTTATTAAAACATTGATGTTATCTTGAGCTGGTCTCTAAACTCCATCTTCATTCAAATCAACTCAAAATCACATTAGATAGGCTTTCTGACATCATTTTATTGACTACCGTACAGCGCTGGAAGGTGTACCGTAGTAGAGAAGATGCGGTCAGAAACTCTACAACACCCATCTTTTAAACGAAACAAAATATACAAAATGCACATACACATTTAATTACATAGTGTCACGACCAGACATTTTGGTCATTCGCATAATCATTGAGTTTATAGTAAGCTTTTTGTTTTATCACAATCTGCCGAAAAATGGCCCTGGATCCATATCCAAATATTTAGACTGAGTTCTAGAATGAAGTCTATGCACTAACCTGCGTTGTGTGCGGACACGCTCCCTGGTCCGGTAGACCGATGACCGAAGAAAGGTTAGGCGGAAGGACTGCATGAGGTAGGTAGAAAAAAGAGTATTATATTCAGCAGTGGACGACAAGCTGATGAAGAAGTCCACTTGAGGATCTGTCTTGAAAAATATATGCCTAGCTAAATATACTGAACATTCATCCAAACAATAGTTTTTCATACTTATGTACGTAATACCGCCTGCTCTCAAGCGGTGAAGGAAAACATCGTTAGGAAACCTGCATCCGTTGAAGATGAAATTCTGATACGTATGTGAAGTCCACCAATCCGCAATGGGCATGCGTGGTGAACTAACGCCCTTACCCTCCGCAGTGAGACGTATTAATAGGCCGATGATGGAAACATACCGCCAGCATTTAGCTAGAGCAAAATTCATAACTATCCCAAAAAGCAAAATAGTAGTGAATTTATGTTTGCAAAACAGAGCAAAGCATCTTTTTTTTTTTTTTTTTTTTTTACTAGCCTATTTCATCCCATTGCTGGGCAAAGGCCTCTCCTTCAATCTTCCAACCATCTCTGTCCTGGGCATGCTCTGGCCACGCGTCATCGAAAGCATCCAGGTCGCGTCATCGAAAGCATCTGGATGCTTTCGAAAGCATCTTGAAGAACCAAATTTGCAACCGTTCGCAAACCCCCATCACATTACTCCCAGAACCAAGGTGATTGACGATACTTATTACATCACGAAAATGCATAATAAAGATTAGAAACCTTTGAGGCAGGATTGCAGCGTGCAAAGAAGCGGTTTCATTAGACCGTCGCGTGAATATTGCTAGCTTAACAGTCCATAAGTTGGTATGTTCGCCTAACAATGTTTCCGCCTACTGCATGCAGACACGATTATCGTAAATATTAACTGCCTTCCTTGCATAACATTGCTTGTGTTCTTTTTGCTGGATTTGTGCATGGCTTTATGTTCGTTCCCTTGTTTTAGTTTGCAACGTCCTATTTTCTTTTCTGTTTTTTTATGTTTAAAGCTTGTTATGTTAAACGATGTGATTAAATACAATTTTAAAAATAAGGTTTTGAGGTTAGCTTCAGTTTGCGTGCGGGTTTTATGCATAAAAAACTAGTTTAGATATAAACCTACATGGTCTTCTTCTTCGTATTATTGTATTGATGTATTATTGTATTGTCCATTTGTGTTTGGGCTGTATTATAAAATAGTCTTTCTTTTTACATGTCATGAAAATTGTGTATAAGTAGGTTTAATTTTATTCAGTCATCGCATGTAAAATGGATTATAAATTGTTGAATATTATTGTATGCCTGATATGGTAAGAGCTGCTTGCTCACTTTGTTTTACTATAAGATCTTTGTATACCACCAGCTCTAACAATAAATGATTCTTATTCTTATTCTTATTCGTTAGTCCCCCATGTGTGGTCCACATTCGTGAGGAAACCTGCATACGCTGAAGAAGAAATTTCCATACGTATATGAAGTCTACCAAATCGTAAATAGATTCCGAAAGACTTATTGTGGTACGAGTCGGCCAGGACAAGGAAACCATCGCCTCCTGCATCATGGCAGGCAAGGTTACTGGCCACTGAACCACCACGCCCACTTTCATAACATTCCTGGGCAAAACTAAAAAGATGGTTATAAATTGGTACCTACTACTCGTATTTATCGTAAACTCGCATCTCCAAAGTAAAACAAAGTTTTTCTAATAAACTCAAGATTTAAAAAAGTTTGATTTAAGATTTGCCAGCGGCATATTCATCATCATCATCATAGTCAGCCTGTATCTACCCACTGCAAGGCATAATACATCCAGTTATATTACCTATTCGTTAAACCAAGTCAGAGACAAATATCAAGGTAGCTTGAACCAAGAAGTCATAAGATGCCACCACATATAGGTATTCGAATTTGCACAGGGTGGATGTTAGTCTGCTCTTTAATTTTGGGAATATTTCTGCATCAAACATGACAAAAAGGTATCAACAGTATTTATAATAAGTCCGGCACTTATAATGAAGCTAAGTTAAATTGCTAGGTGGATAGAGGGCACGCAATTCGATGTAGTAGTTAGGAAGTATGCAAGCTTGCTACGAGTATATTACATAAAACGAGCTGTTGGTGCAATGGCTTGGCGTAAGAGATTAGATGGTAAATGTTAGGTATAACAAGCGAATAAAGCTATTATGACTAGATTTTGTTGTTAAGGTACCTACTAAACATTAAGTGTTGTTGCCACTCTGGTTTGTTTAAGTTTATTTATTTATTTAACGCCTCATACTATACATGGATGCATGACACAGACCACAAAGAATCTCTGAAGAAATATACATCAAATAAAAAGTAAAAATTTATTACAGTAATACGCACAATTAATTAGTTCATTGTGATAATTACTATTCAACTTTGTAATTCAAACAATTATGTGTAATAATTATAATATTTAACAATTACACTAAATTGTAATACTTTTAACGCTTCAAGAATCATAAAGCTGTAATATGGAGCCAGAAAATTTGGCAATTTCAATGTTGGTCCCCCTAGTAAAAGTTGTTCAGTTTGATGGTCTGAAGCACAAAGTATGTAACGGATTTAAGTTAACACCCTGTATAGCGATTAAACTAAGTTTTACATTTCCAGATCTATTTATTTTTATCAGTTATCTATTCCAATGCAATGATACATTATTTATTTAAAGGGGTAATCAAAACAAAACGAAATGAATTAATTTGCAACAATATGTTACAAAGACATCTTTAAAAAAGACATATTCCAGTACATTCTGCCATGTTCGTGCAAATAGTTAGTTTAATTTAAGTTCTGTAATATAATCTTTATTATTCGTGTTATATTACCAATTTATTTCACTTCTCGAGTCACTTAATACTTAAACCGACTAAAAAGGGAATGTAGCATCAACACCAGAGAAGCTCCCAACAAAGGCTGTATGCAAAAGGATATACAGCGTTAGAATACGCTTAGACGTGTGTTTACATTAGGGTGGCTTTACCACTAGATGCGCTTTTGTTTCCATGTTCATACCAAATTAGCGTAGAGTATCGCTTGAGCGGGTTTAGCAGTTGGTTTAAAATGGCTACTCGGAGTGTTTTTGGTATTATTGTGAAACTATTTAGTATACATTCTTGTTTGTAATAAGTGCTACCTACCATATTCTGTTTTTAGACGAATATGGGCACGTATTTCGATCTCTGTTTGCACTTTTATTCTTCGAATTAGTGATTGCAAAATTCAGTTGCGGGCGAGATTTGTACACGAAACCTGCCTGTTCGGGATGTGCTTTTATACCAATTATAGGTGAGCTACAGATAATAATTCTTCCTGACCAAGAATTAAGCAAACTCTATAGTCTTTAAGGACAGTTACTGTAATTGTTATTCTTATTTAACTGTGACAAAGCCCAAAAGAATTATTATTTATGGTAAAATTAAGTAGGTAAGTTAGGTACCTATTAAGTGAAAATAACAAGTAAAAGAAAAACACTGCAATTGCTTTGCTCGCTTTTAGCACCCAATTATTTCGAACACTCACTATGTACTGAATGGTCACAAACAAACGGTAAAGCATTCTAAATCCGTGACTGTGATGTCATAGTCCAGTGACCATTAACAACAAAAGCACCGTGAAATATCCTCCTCAAACCTTGAACGTACCGTTATATCGCACTGCAAAACTATCATTACATTCGATTCGCTTCCACAGACCAACTTTATAATTCAAACCCATTTATTTCCTTATTTATACTCGTATTCCTTCTTTTACACTTGTTATTCGTTCCTCACGTACACATAATACTACAATGAGGCATACAAATTATCGCTTGTGCCGACGTCTGCCTCATTCAAAGACCAAACCACCTTTACCGAGCCAGCTCCGAAGACCAAACTCAACCTTAAAGGTAGAAGATAAAGTTGGAATTAAAAGTGCCTAATGAGGTGTTAAGAGATGTTTTCGCTTTCGCTAAGAGGTCAGTGGTCGGCGAATAACTCGCTAAGACATGATCATGACTGGTGGGCTTATATTCCACACCTTGTTACGTGTTAACAGGCACATTCGCTCACGACGCGATGTTTATCCGGCGAACTTCAAAATGCCCTGAACTTATGTCGAAATGTTGTAATGGGACCTACGTGATAGGGTAAGTCGATTGATTTTGATACGCCATCGATGAGAAATTTTGCACGAACTTTAACTTTCTGAAGTAATAAAACGTAATCGATCAAATGTGTTAATGGTTCATTTTCATCGTCATTTCAGCCGCAAACTGTCCCCAGTTGAATATAGGTAATTTCGAAAACCTAAAAATGTAATGGAATTCAAAGTCTGTCAGCTCAATTCGGTTCCTTGGACCTTTAAAAGATCGGCACTCCACATTGTGGGAGACCCAGCCAAGATCAACTCCCATACGGAGAAAATATCTAGTATATAGTGTCGTCGTTGACAACTCTAGGTACTTATTCATTTTAGCAGACGTTACTAGAAAATATACTATAATATTTATAGTTAAAAATCGAATTCTGGTAAGTTACTTAAATCTCATTATAACAATAATGTTGTCACTACTACTCCATATTTTTCTCCATGCAGTCCAAAACTATATAAATATAACGAAAATTGGGAAACAATTAAACTGTTTTTTTCCCTCTGATACGCTATGGTTGGTTTACAATAAATAAATATTACAGAAGTTAATAATTAGAAAATAATTATCAAAAGACGTCATTATAACTTCTGATTGAACCTAAACAAGTTTAATCAGTAATTCTAAATTTATATCGTTTCTCTCAAATTTGTAAAGCTCCAAATTGCTTCATTAATAGTCATTAAAGTCCACTAATTTAATGAGAAAAATATCTAAGACTTTTGCAACATAAATTGCGTCGGTCGTAATAATGATGCCGTTTAATAGAGAACATTAACTGAGAGGAAGTCACATGTTTTCTTTCAAAATATAGCTGAAAGACCTTGGTTTTGAAACCCCAATTCGAAAAGTAGGTTACTTTTGAAGAATTTTTTATTATAGGTTTAACTCGAATACCGTTGAAACTTTATAGGTAACTAAGATAATTTATTAAGTTCACGAAACATTTCTCATTCATTCTTGTAGGTATGTAGATTGACGTATGAACATGAATCTATGAAGAAACAGAGCGATGTAACTATTATTGTTTATTTCTTTTCATAGGTACTGTTTGTATCACGGTAGGTACGTGTACAATTTCAGCCATTGCCCAACTCTGTTATTTACCAATTACAATACATTTTATTTATTAGCGAAATTAGCGTAGAACAATGATTGATATTGTTGAAAATATAGACCGGATCAAAATAAACCATTACCCGATATTTTATAAAATTGTAGATGTTTCATTACGTATACATATATCAATATAAGGGTGTAAGGAAAAGTGTCATTAGCCTTCAAACCAGACACTCTACTCATCAAACTGAACAACTTTTACTATGGGAGCAAACCTGTCATCGCAAAAAAATAATTATACTTTTGAGTCGAGTAGGTATTGCGCTGACAGGTTTGCTCTAAATCTAGAGGGAATATTTATTTTGTTTCGAATTCTAAAAACTTGAAATTAAACTGGACATCTTATCGATTTCTTCTTACTTCTTCGATGCAGATTGACAATTGATCGACATGTTCACAAAACATCGCTTCTCGCTAGCTTTTAACCTCGTTTAGTTCCCGACTTAGAACGTTTGTTACAATACAATCTGTTATCCATTGTAGACTTTGATGTACTGTTATTAAACCTTACCGAATGTTACCCGAATTGAATTCCGATTGATATCGAATCTTAATCTTTCTGGGAAATTCTTTCTGTTTCATCAAAAATCTCGCTATAACAAAATATATTTTTCTGTTTTATGATTTGATGTCATGTTAATAATTTTCCTAGACTTACGATGAGAAATTTGATTATTCAAATGTAGCAGAATTTTTAAAGCGATAATGGAATTGTCAGTAATTTTTACTGCAAATCAAACATCAGTGTCCCTTTTCAAGTTAAAGAAATACATTATTTTGCTAACGTTTGTAGCACGTTACGTAGATTTTAGAAGGGATCTATAAAAAGGTTTTTATAAAATCACTAGTGTTTTCCCGCGAGTTCATCATAAGCTATCAAACAAAAAAAGTTTCATCAAAATCGGTTCAGTAGTTTTTGCGTGATGCACGAACAAACAAACAAACTAACAATTTTGTCAATAGATGGCGCTGCACGTTATTTAAATCGCGCTATCGAGTGTAATTTGAGTTTATATGGAGTGAACCGCTCCTTTTTTATTTCTTATGAATTTACGGTTTTATAATAGTTAAGATGAAAATAGCTCGTTGGCATATCAAATCAATCTTCAATACGTAACAGCTTAAACTACCTGCGAAGTAGATGATAAACGGCCCTTTATGTTTCGCGGGAGGAGTAATTTTACTGCTCTATAAATGAAGATAAGATTGCAGCTTGGACCCCCATTTATCCGTCGACGTGCCAACACTTATTATGTATTTATTTCTTTAGATTGATCGCCTGAAATAATGCTACGTACTTACCTTTAATACCTCGACTTTTGCATATTTTTCTCACATTTTGATGGATAACTTGAAATTATTCTGCCTTGTTGAAATTGTACATTTTCTTCATGATACGTATTGTGGTATATTATACGAGTAATATGAAACATGTCACAATATAGATAATGACAGTTGTTGCAAATGCCATATTTTTTTTCGTGGTTCGAACTGTCTACACTACCTCCCCCTCTCCCTGTATACCGCAAAACAAAATGTAAATACACGTAGGTACCTCAAGATTGAAGTATGATGATGAGACAGCAAGATCAAGACTACATACAAGTTACATTATGGACTTGTTGCGAATATCAATCAAGTAAACATGTGGTGTTTAAACAAGACTATGAGTTAATAGCTGCTAAAGGTTCATTTAGGTCCGACAGACCATCTATCTTATCCTAATACTTTATCTTGTTTAATGACCTTTAGTGCGATGGTTACCAAGCTTGCCAATTAAATGGTCCTGGTTTCGAACTCCAGCTAGTTCCTGAAAAAAGAATCATGCATGCAAATCATGAAATTGCACAGTTAACTTAGGTTTCTATGAATCATTGCATTACCTAAATTAATTATCACATAACTTTCATGTACCTACTGCTAACCCAGAAACTTCAATGTTATCGTTGAGACTATTGACTAGTGAAAGAATATTAAAATAGCAATGCCGGAAAGTGGCGTCATTTTTTTTATTATTTTTTTTGAGCGTCCACCAACCACTCCTTGTTTTTATGGAAGATATTGATGTGCTGAACAAAACAAAGTATTACAATCATACCTCTACATGCAGTACCAACGGAGATATAAAGGTCTGAAATGTCAGAGCATGAGGGGCATTTTCTCTCAGTGTAGAATTCTGACATTTCAGACCTTTATATCTCCGTCGGTACTGCATGTAGAGGTATGATTGTAATACTTTGTTTTGTTCAGCACATCAATATCTTCCATAAAAACAAGGAGTGGTTGGTGGACGCTCAAAAAAATATAATACTTAAAAAAAATGACGCCACTCGCCCATACTAAATCGTCATTGCCATTTGAGATCAACTTTATTTCCATTAATTAACTCCAACATCTTACTCCTGTTTTATTATCTTGTTAGTGTAAACCCTCTTACACTCTATTTGTATTGATCCTTCTGTCTCTTCCATCTCTCTAATCCTTTTGCCTCGAAGCTTGTTAACTAACGTCTTGTGGTATACCCTTGTCCTTTACAATTCCTCATCTAATATTACGTTAGGATATACAAGCTTAGTTCGGCATTTTTAATGAGGGAGTTGTTGGTAGGTATTATTATTTCCTCTCTGCGGGCCCTATGATGCCAATTTATGGGAATCAAGTAACCATTAGGAAATGGTGTAATTTTACGCGGTGTGTTTTGTTTCTGAGTTCCTTATGTGGAAGCTGTACGTTATTATTTAGTAAAGTCTTTTTGTTGTTATTAATCCCATTTCTACCTACTGTGTTTAAAAATAGACAATTCGTTTTTTCCAAATATAATTGCCTTATATAACTTACAAAGTCATGTAAAGCTATTGTTTTTAGAACAAGATTTCATACTGATTTCATACCTCTTATGATCATGACCTTTGTCCTTATTTAATTAGTTAAAATCTTGACAGTCTGGTACAGATTTTAGAGTCAACCACCACCTCTAACTTTAAAGTGAAACTAATTAGAAATGGTAGAAGTCGCAGTAATTTAACCTTATTTTAATGTGGATTTTAATGAAAACTAGGATTGTTATTAAAACTTATACAGTATGAACTAGAAAGTGACTGCTAACTATTTTAATTAATCTACGTGTTTTTAATTTATTTGAATTAAACGTATTTATAAGTCAATAAAAGTACAAAAGTATGTTCGTTAAGAAAAATTGCAAGCAGTTTTAATGAAAATTACAAATTCTATCATTTTAAATGTGAAAGTTTGTAACGATGTTTGGATGTTTGTAATTGTAATAATGTAACGCATGAACCGATTGGATGAAACTTGGCACAGATAAAATGCTCACAAAATATTTTTCAGAAAAATTCAATTAAACCGAACGCTTTTAAAGCCCGACCAGAAAAATTAATAAAAAATCTCGCCATCATTAGTTGTTTGTTGTATCAACGATGCGAAAGCAAAGTCGTAAAAAAATGGTTATATTTGCAATATTGTCATTAAATATTATCGATTGCAGCATTTGCAGCGCCCCCAAAACAGGTTTTTGAATTTTCTGGTCAGGCTTTTTCCTTTTTAAATTCATGGACTTATCATCACAGACTAAGAAACAAAACCATATTTTAAACGCATACTTTACGAAAATCGCATTTACCGCGTCAGTCATAACAGATTACCAAAGTCTGAAGTTGTGAAGTTCCCGTAACATGTTACGAAGAGGAAGTTCGGTAGATTGAGGCGAATCCCGCAGTTGATGAGTAACGCAACTGAATACCAGCTTCCTGGTTAATGCATTGGATATGTGCAGATATGCTCTGTACTTTAGTATAAGTTGGCATCAGTGTGGCCATTTTGGGTATTTTTAGTACGAAATTGGTATAATTGAGGCTCTGTAAACTTGAGAACTTGTTGTCAGCATCTGAAAATTAATTTTTCTTTAAGGTGGTTTCTGTCCATACAAAACGTTGTCGTATAACACTCGTAGACGGTATTAATAAAAGTAATGTTTTATATATGGAAAAATAGCTTAAAAAATCTAGTTTGCGCATATCTAATAATATTTACAATTTATAATATTATTACGAAGATATCACGCTTTGAAATTATTCATACAAAATTTCAAACCCTTATATCCTCGTAATTATATTACAAATTGTAAATATTATTTAATATGCGCAAACTAGATTTTCTAAGCTATTTTTCCATGTATAAAACATTACTTTTATTAACACCGTCTACGAGTGTTATACGACAACGTTTTGTATGAAATTGACAGCTCTCCAACCACCTTAAATAAATAAAACAAAATTATTTTCTAAAGTATGACATAAATTAATAAAAACTTAATTAAGTTTCAGTATACTTAATCTTAAATATTGCAGTATACCAAGCTATTTTCATTTCTTTTTCCGAAAACACTGAAAAAAGTCAAGATTCAAAACTAATGAGCAATAAAATAACCGTTTATAGTCCCGTCATTTTAGGGTTTGACCCTAACAATTATTAATTCATCTATCGCTGAAACTTTGCAGTGTGATAAAGTATAAAGTATACAGATTACGGTTGACAAATAATCTAGGTTTAATTTTTTCCGGTCCTAGATTATTTGTCAACCGTAATCTGTATACTTTATCACACTGCAAAGTTTCAGCGATAGATGAATTATTGTTAGGGTGTCCATACAAGGAAACTCTAAAATGACTGGACTATTAGTACAATACTGAATTTGGAAAATGGTCATACTGGTTGGTATGGCAAATAATAATCTCCATTTGCGGGAAGTTCTTAGTGGCATTGATGAATCTACAAACAATCAAGTTGGTGAGTTATTTAAACAGCACGCGGTATTTTTTGAATTCCACAACGTCACGCCTGTTTTCCAGTATTCCAGTGGTGGCAGAGACTAGGGTGCGTCCTACGAATAAGAGAATGTATAGAAGTATAAATGAAGCTCAAAAAGTGGCACCAAAAAAATTGTAACGCGTTCTAAATTTGTTCTTTAAAAATTGTAACTCGCCGCCAAAACTCATACAAAATGTCATTTTTCATGGGGTGCCAAAAATGATTTCGATTTTGTTTGGAGTTATTCTTCCATATTTATTCTCTTATTCGTAGGGTGCGTCATTTACCTACGATCCTTACATACCACTTTACCATAATACTCTACATGCCGACCGGTTTTGATTACTGCGGACCAATTCATATATCTGTAGAATGTGACCGATTTGATCAGTTTGTCCTTATTACAAAAATCAGAAAAAAACAATTGAGGGCATTTATATAGGGACCTTCGTAATATGCTGGCTGACAGTTTTAAGAAGAAGATCTGACCATCATACTGAACAACTATCTCTATGGCACCTACATCGAAATCGCGAAAAAAAAACTGCTGTTCCATACCAAATGAGCCAAAATGTATTGGACAGCTGATTTATTTTTCGCGATTTCGATGTTGGTTCCATATAGATAGTTGTACAGTTTGATGGTCTTATCATCCTCTTAAAAAACTGTCAGCATATTAGTTGGACCCTGTATTTTATTTTGAAATATTTCAATACCAATTCAGTCTGTTTCAGTTTCTGTATGAAACAAGTTACCTTATACGTTAAAAAAAAAAAAAAACTTATTTTATTCTCACAAGAACATCCACTCTATTGCCAGTAATAAAGCAACATGATACCGCAGAGGGCAAGAAGCAGGCGCAAGGTGAATCTTGAAATATTGCTCCGGGAGTTACCCGCTGTGTGAACAGCCGAACACTTCACGCTTTACAAAATTATTCATGAATTTTTATGTTTAGAAGGATTTTGTTTTGATCCTTTTTATGTTTCTCGTTGTATTACTACATAGCATGAATAGGTACCTATATCGAATTAATGTAATTTGGAGAACATTTAACAAATAAAAATTTACAAAAGTATTATGTAGGTACAGTCAAGAGCACATCAACCTTGACAATCGAAGTGCGATATTAGTTCTTAATACGAACGCCATAAGAACAGTACGAAGTCCAAGGTGTCTAGCTTGACGTGCTCTTGACTGTACTTTACTTAAAGTATTTTTTAATAGTTATTCATTAAACTAGTTTTATTTAAGTTACTTAGTTATACTTTAGTAAGCTATATTTTATTTATATTTATTTGTATTTTAGTTGATATTGTTATTTATCCTTTTACACCTTTGTAATTATTGCACCAATAAACCTTTCAACTTTGTATTTTCTATGATATATTAATCTGTGGGCAGAGGATGAGAATCACTTTCGCAAAATTGATTTAAATTCAAAAACTCAAAAAACTGAAAACAAGTAATGGATTACAAAAAAATTACAATTATAAAAAGTAAACCGGCACATTTAAATGATAAAAGACTTAAAGAAATAATGTATCAACTGGTAATACTTTATCTTCGGCGTCGACATATACCAGCGCGCCATACTCGGTTAGGGGAGTTACTAATATGACAGTCGTATTAATGCTCACGATGATTTTGATAATGATAACGAGCCACAATAAACCTTTCAATGGCACCCTAAATAAAACAAAAAATACAAGTTTAAAAATAAAATACTCAACCCACACAAATCGTTTAGTGCACATTTGACATAATAAAGATTAGAGGCCATAATTGTAATTAATGAAACGTCTCAAATCAAATTGGGTGGTATTGCCGGTTCGTTTGACAAACGATAATCAAGCAATAAAATCGCGTGTTTATCTCGAAAATTATCTTTATACGGATGACAGATGTAAGATTGAAGTATGCTAAAGCGAACCGTTCTTATATACCAAGATGCGACCGCAAAGTTATGCATCTATTTATTTGGTGAATGTAATGTGATTTAAGTGAAAGTTTATATAGGGTTTTATACAACGCCGCCGAGTTGCCCGATACCTGGCAAAATCATGCCACAAGTACCTTTACCATGATGATTTATGGTACAATTTTTTCAACCTATCTGTTTGGGAAGTAATTGAAATGCCATCTGAAAGAGAACAGACTAAAAAAACTGGAAAAACTAGGGCTGCCACCTCTCAGTCTGCCACTGGATGCTTACTGGCGTGAGGTACTTGCGGCAAGATTAAATCACATTTCGTTATATACGTCGTATAAACAACTTAGATCAAAATAAAATTAATGGATAGGCCTAAAGCGCGGTAAGTTGAAGCAAACTACTGGTGCACTTGGTCCATACAAACTAGCGCCATTAACTGTCAAATCTAGGGCACTTGCATACAAATTTGAAGTAAACCTTTCATTTGTTTTGCCTAATTTTTCTGGTTTGAAATGTTCGCGTAACGCCTATCCATTCATTTTATTTTAATCTAAGATAAACATTAACTTAAATAACATTTCGTTTACCAAACAAATAGATGCATAAATTTACGGTCGGATCTTGGGCTAGATGTATGTTTGACGTATGCTAAAGCAAACCGTTCTTAATTTATCGCCAGGTTTAATGATCTGCGTCCAAGTGATCGTAATGTTTGCATTGATCGGTAGCAGTTTAAAGGGCTGTTACTATTTTACGATAGATTTACTTTGACATTGTTTAAAGGCAATATTCCTGTTTTATTGCAGTTCGTTCTGGTTACAATCCCATTAAATTTCCATCGGACGGTCGTCAGAATCTGAAGTAGCGCAATCGTCTGACTGGTCTATTTATTGATTTCGATCTGTTTCATTTTAAAATATTCCAATTCAGCGATAAAATTGTTCGGTTTACGATTTTTTTCTAGTTATTATCTAATTTATTCATCAGTTTGCGAGCGATTTCGGTCGCTCACGCGCGGTGTGATTCGGTTTTTGTGGTATTCAACGCAACCACATTTTTAGGGTCTTCTATGCATTCCTAAAATGTTTGCACAACATCTTTTCAATCTTTTACCTTAGGTCTAAGCTTCAAAATTGTATGTAAAGATATGTGATATAAGCTGTTTTAAAAATGATAAGCATCATTGTGATGTGATGGCGGGTGCAACGCCGCTGGCTCTCAGATTTTATCTGTAGCCACCGGTAATGAGACTTGGTGTTAGTGGGATGGAAACAGTGGGACATGTATTTTTAATTCCTATTTTGAAAAAGTTTAAAGCAGGCACTTCATTCTCGCCTAGAACAGGCGAGAACGAGAGTGTTGGATGCCCTTCATTGTTCTCGTGGCATCGTGAGGCCTTAGAAAAAGTATATGTCTAGAATGAGTCTCACTGTTTTACCGTATAAAACAAAAGTGGCCAAGTTTCATAGGTTGGTGTGCGTGAGGCGCCATACAAATTGTATGTGTGCGTGTATATGTATAGGGATTAGGAGCCAGTACTGGTTCCAATTGTTTTCGACGCTTTCGTATCTTGACATATAACTTTATCAAAGCGTGAGTAATTTTCATTGAAAGTTCTCGCCGAGAATTTTCCCCGAGAAGTTCTCGCGAGAGTGTAGTGCCTGCTTAATACATAAGCAGGATTCTGTACATCCGATACAAAAGAACGATAAGAACTTCTTTGAAATTGAAAAGATAAAACAGATTTATGATATCGTTTTAAAAGTAAAGATTAGGTACTTTATGACATCTGGTTAGTAGTGAAATCTGAATAAAGTATATTTGACCGAAATTAATACCCTATTACTAACACCCACGATCTACTCAAGCAATAAAGAAATAAAGCTTTAAAATGCGATACCACCATATTAAATACACTTATTATAGCAATGTCGTTCTTCCAATTACATTTCGAGATACTTTAAAGTATCGTTAAATTAGCATTCGATTACATCGCATCGATTGCTCCATGTATCGATCTTGATAAGCTACTAATTAAGAATCGGGTCGGTCGACAAAAGTAGTTCTAGGTGATACGTCGAGTTGTAATCGAGAACTCGATGCTTGCACAATCGAGTAAATTGATCTAATCGGATTAATTCTCTAGGTAATTAGATTCCTTGACACAGCAATTGTTGTTCGCATTTATTACGTGACACTAATTTTTAGTTACTTTTTGTAATTGAAGATTCTGTGTTTACTGGAATAAAAATTAGCTATTTCATGGAAAAGTTTAATGTTTACTCTACCTGAATGTACAAAACCATTTTACTTGGATTACCTATATAGTAAAAAACAGCATCAAAATAGGTTCATTTCGCATGTATGATGCACAAACAAAAACAAAAAATTCCGAAAAATACATTTCTTATTCGGTGACATCCCCAGTTTTTATAGAATGTCTTTAATGTGCTATATAGTGCAAAATAACCACCTTTAAAAGGTGAGTTTTGATACAACTGCTCACCTCAAACGATTGTTGGTAATTGTAGCAACGTTTCTGAGTACACCGAAGTATTAAGAAGGTATTATACTTATATATATTATATTTAGGTATTACACCGAAGGTATTAGTGTATACAGGGTGTGATATAAAATGTGTTACATACTTAACGGGTACTTCAAACCATCAAACTGAACAATTTACTACCTATAGGACCAACTTTGAAATCGCGATAAAAAATCAGTCCTTCATATATTTTCCATGGAAGAGCAGATTTTTTTTTCGCTGTTCCAAAGTTGGTCCCATAATAAAAGTAATTCAGTTAGATGGTCAGGAGTAACGAATTTAAGTTACGCCCTGTAATATTAATACATCACACTCTCGCTTCCTCCACAGCTCCCATCAAACATAGCCATGCGAAATTTTGACGTACAATTACTCCAAAGCTTAACAATTAATTTAGTTTTAATTTTGCAGGCCTTTAGAGGAAAACTAACGTTCTGCGAACGTTCCCACAAGCCAGCTGTTACTTGACGTCATTATTAAACGCTTTTCAAGAGCAGGTGTTGATAATAACGAGGGTGAACGTTTAATTAATGAACACCAGTAGTTTCTTATGAGTGGAGTGCTGGAGTGATAGTTTTGAGGTACCTAGTGTTGAAGGGTTAATTCTGTTTTTGGGTATTAATTTAGGCTTACTATATCCACATACTTTTATAGAGATGGTTATTGGTTACGTGCTGAAAGAAAGGTAAGGTGCGGTATGCTTGAGACCTATTAGCATGTTTAAAAAGATGTATGAACGTGCATGAGGTTAAAGAAGTTAGTGAAGATCTTAGCAATTTGTGAAATAGGTGTTACAATAGATATATATTTATGTGAGAATATCAGCGCCAGATGTGCCTAAAAAACAACAATGTAATTGACAAATCAAACTATATGGAATCCTTAAATCTCACACATAGATTCATTGATCCCAACGCAACAAGAAAATAGCGTAAATTACAATCGTTTACCGCATGGGTGAGGGTTTAATTAGGTGCCCTTAAATCCCCAGTAGGTCTAAATATCAACTCTCCTCGGATCCAAAAGGAAGATAAAGATATCATCTCATCCGATATGATGATGAGTAACAGAATAAAAACAAAAATCTGGTAATGAAAAACCAAGTCATTTCCTATCGAAACTGCTGCAACCAAAAGAAGGCATGCATAGTATAACTTTATCAAAATTCTGTCAAGCACGATTTTCAAAAGTATCACCTCTCTTGAATATGTTTAACGACACCGCTGAACTACTTTCCTATTTCCCAAGAAACATAAGGCTATTTCTCAAAATAAGTCACCAGAATTCACGAGCGACACCTCATCCCGTTTAAATAGGGACTCTAACAAGCCATGTACACCTTAATGATCAGTTAGTGCTACATCAAGATGTATTTAATTGGGTTTCGTTATAGTGGCTGTGCAGGTGTCCGCTCTGCACGGAATATAGATGGTTTGTGATTTATGTGAATAAATGGAAATATAGATGCTGGAAGGTCTGAGGAAAACGTATTTCATCGTCATCATTCCCTATCATTCATCATCGGGGAAGTAAGGATTCAATAGATTGTCATTCCCATAGACATATTACTCAAGCGATAGACAAGCTCGTTCAAACAAACAACATGTCACAGAAAACAACACAAAATGACACATTGCGGTCTGTCATTGCCATAGTGACGAAGTGAACTCGGGAACATCAATCAGGTGCGTACACCTCATTCAAGTGGAACATGTTGCTTCTATGGAAGGGCAAGTCTATCGCTAGAGTTTAAGTCTATGGTCATTCCTGATGATTTTTGCCTCAGGTCGAACTACTGAGCTTCGATTCAAGCATGTATTATTATTCGGCTTCTTTTTAGCGTCATTGTACTCATTGTGTAACACTATTTAAAACCACTGGCTAAGTATTGAGGTGGGAAAAAATAAGGTCAATTTATATAACAAAACAGGTGCAGGTGAATTTTTATGGAAACATAATAAGACTGATGTATAGTTATGTTTCCTACTAGTGTATTCTTCTTAGTTTACCTGAACTATATCACAGAATATGTATCCCACCCTATATCTTCTTTTGAAAGACTAGACTATTAACGATATAACCCTTTCTTCAAAGAAGGTTGAACAATTGCTTTTATTATTTTCTATCGAAGGTTCTCCTTCAAATGAAGTCTCTTCTAGCATTTTTTCTGTTCAGTTAATGCCTGAGGAATGGGTACATCGCGACTAAAGATCGCCGCGACGTGGGAGGCTCGCCTTGAGCGGAGTCGTTTGGCGATTCTTTATGGCACCTCTAGTCCATCCAAACGTCTAGATTTCAATGAATTATTATGCAAAAATATGACACTATAGATTCGTTTATGTTAGTTGTGAGCATTATTTTTCTTCTATCGAATCGATGGCATGTCATTGAGCATTATTTATTTGTTTGTTATCCATTTTGGGAATTGAATATTTTAGTGCTGTAGTAGTAGTAGATCACAAATTACAAATATTTTATAATTTTGTTTAGCATTTTTCACACCCAGATTATACTATGCATAGCAGCTGGCTACGGAAAGAGTAGTCCGATTTTATATTAAAAAAAACATTTTATAAACTTTCACTAAAAGCCTAATTAGACATTTTTCCGGCTTCGAAATAATACAGGGTTAAATTGGCATCCAATCTAAGACTACACATAAAATTGAACAACTAGCTGTTCTTTTCAATTGAAATTCGGAATAAATCGAGAAGACATTGCAAAGTCAAGAAATTACATTTAAAGACTTTAATATAATATATTACAAAAAACAACAACATATTTATTTGACTATGTTTAACGATAAATTTGACTATTTAACGATCTCAAATCACACAAAAATAGTAACAATCAATGTAAATAAAAAGCCCAAAGCCAGCCATTAAGTAAACACAGACGCGCGTAAAACACAGTATTCCCGTCTTGTACGGTCGATAAATAAAAAATGGCCGCCGAAGCATATTGCCATATACGTCGAAACGACCCCTCTTGTCACAGTGCCTGTACTTAAATCAGTTGCCAATAGACTGCCAATGCACCTGTGGAAACGTCGATTATGCAAATGGTGGGCTCTTTTAACTAAGTACCGCGCATTGATGTTGCTAAAGGACTTGGTGTATTATACCTATGTTTTTTTTATAGTTAAATTCGTATTTTTTTGTTATTTTATGCCGTTTGGTTTCTGTTTTGAATAGACTAGTTCATTTTCTTCACGTTTTGGTGTCGTATGAATGAAGCGTCTGAGCGAAGAAGTCTACTTAAGCAATGTATTTTGTGTGGGCGAACGCGAACTTATGCTGAAACCCTTAATATGCTATAATAGAATAAGTACTACGCTTAAAAAACCGGTCAAGAGCGTGTTGGACTCGCCCGTAATAGGGCTTCGAGCCATTCTACTCGGAAAAGTATGAACATTTTTAACAAATGTTTTTCTTACTTAAGCATCATCTTGTTTAGCGATTCTATGGGCTATGTCGGCAACTCTAGTTCTAATGCGATCTCAATTCTGATTTATTTCTTCATAGAGGTAACAGAATCAAATTAGTTATGATGACGATAGAGGCAAAATCATTAATAGTAGCAATGGTTTCACCACCTCAAAAGATAGTACTGCATTTTTTTATGCTTGTACAAATTACACTTTACTACCTACTGTTTTGTAACAGTGACAAAAGTAAAACTAACTTTTTGTTCATATAAATTATTAATACGAGTTTAAGTTAGTTCTCTTTACGTAATTATAACAAATATAAAGTTTGAAATCTCACCTAGTTAAACATTTATAGTAGCAATGGTTTCACCACCTCAAAAGATATTATTAGACTGAATTTTTTTATGCTTGTACAAATTACACTGAACAACTGTTTTGTAACAGTGACAAAAGTAAAACTTACATTTTGATCATATAAATTATTAATACGAGTTTAAGTTAGTTCTCTTTACGTAAATAACAAATATAAAGTTTGAAATCTCACCTAGTTATACTGTTCTTGGTACTTGTTTCTACAAACCATATTTGACTAGCGCTGTATAGAATTCGAAAGGTACTAAATTGGCATAACATTTCGTTTTAAATCGGCGTGAGTCGGCAATTCAATGGTGCACGCATGGCAAGCTTTCCTTGCTCTTAGAGGATTCTGTCTAATTTATCCCTTATGGGATGTCCATGCGTCACAACTTGAGCTTGTATCTTTCATCATGACTCCTATATGTGTCAAGTGCGCCTAACGGTTGTAAATTGCGAATCTTCTATGATACCCGCAAATGGTCACCAACTAAGATAATCGTAACATTACGTACCACATCTGACATGTGAAAATCGTGGCTGGCTGGAGCGGAAAAAAACAACACGGAATGTGTCACCATCATTTACCTCTTATACTAGACCCACAGTGTAACATGTACAAATTAAGTATGCATGCTGCTGGTTGTCACTAATACGTTGTTGATTCATAAACATAGTCGTATTTCGCTTGTTAACTGTCAGCTAGTACAAAAAATTCACAGATCTCGTGTCTATCACGACCTTCTTGGACATTGAAAATGAATTTAATGAATTACTTAAACAAAACAAAATTTACTCATCGTCGATTGCGTGATGCAACAAATATTGATTTTTAACTTATTTTATTTGTAACTGTGACACGTGCGACAGACTCTGTACCACCCTTTTCACAGTCATTCTTTTGTAATATTGTTCGTGAGCGACCCTATGAACAATAAAGTCCCATCTTTTTCATGGTCTTAAATTACTTTAACAACATACCTACTTACTATTGATTTATAACTTCTGTCCTTTCGGGACCTTAACAATTATCATTATCATGCAATATATGAGTCTCTACCGCTTCCTGATCTATTCACAGAGAAACAATAGTCTTTACGCCACTTTCATTGCTTTTAACATTAGTTTGGCTTGTATTTATACAAATAACATAAGTTACAGTCAAATTTAGCTAAAATTTTTTTGATTGCAGATACATTTACTCGAAGGTAATTTCTTCTCCATGTTTAGGATCTATTCAAGTTTCTATTCTTTACACTAAATTATCTTGTAATACCAAATGAAAAAAACTGCCAAACATTTCTCGTATATCTAGGTATCCTGCACAGCGCAGCCGCAGATGTGAACTGTAAATCACGCTACTTTTTCCTTTAATTTTCCATGCCAACTGAATAGTTATGTCATAACATAAGCCATAAAATTTCGCTTTACTACTTACCAAATCATAAATATTCCCATTTAATTATGGCAACTTAACTTGATCACATGTTTGTTTTACAATTTTTTACAATTACATGAGGTCTGAGACCTTTCTATACTTTCCTGCCCTCGGTGTGTAATCTACTATTTATGATGGCTCTTTATTATACAATGGACTTATTTAGCTCTCAGCTGTGCGCAGTATAATAAATTTTCTCATTTAATTATGTCAATTTAACTTGACTTTTTAAGAAGTCTCGTGATTACTTAATTTATTTTTAGTATCGTATAACTTACTCAACCTAATTTTATTGCAATAACTCAAGTAGGTATAAAGATCATAATTCGACAAAGAGTAGGTAAGGTTTTTTTTCACCCCTCCGGATGGAAAGTGCCAACTTCCGTCCCGCTGCTCTAAACTAATTTGCCGCTTTCCACCTCCGTCGAGGAGAAAAATAGTATACCTACTTCTATACCTACTAACCTTGGGCAGTAAATAAGAAAACCTCAGATCACATGTTTGTTGACCTCGGCTTCGCCTCGGTCAACAATTACATGAGATCTGAGACCCTCGTGTGTAATCTACTATTTATGATGGTTCTTTTTTACATAATGGACTTATTTTGCTCTCAGCTGTGCGCAATACAAATAAACATCTTTTTCTAAACTTATTTAAATAGGAAGGTACCGAAGTTTACGATCCACTTGTGATACAAAGACGGACTGCGGACTAGATTATTGCTATTGTGTGTTTTGTTGTAAGTTGAATCAGCTCAATTTAAAATAAATACCCTACACTTATACTTACTTTTTAAACCCAAATCCGATGATGGCTGGTACAAAATTGGTTTGGTTTCGTGAAATCGATTACTTATATTATATTATTCCTGGGTGAAAGATCGGTCATTGTTTACAATTTGCAATTTACAATTTGCTGTCTTAAGAACTTGTGTAAGTAATTAAATTAAATAAAAAGAAATTAATTTTTTATTCCTGTTTTTATTCATCTTTCAACCGCGAATATCCCTCGCACAGTGCAGAATCAGTACATTTTTTTTTAAATTAAGGACTTTAATTTTTAAACTTTAGTTTTTTTTTATTCTTAAATTTTATTATTCCTTCCAATAAATACACAATTTAGTAATATACGGGTACCATTAATTGTAACAGAAATAAACATTTTAAATAGGTATGGAAATAAAATCACAATTATAAATATATTACTTACATGAAATTTTAAATCAAAAGTATTATAGTTACTTAAATGAAAATACGAACATGCCTTTACTCTAATTAACTATCTAATTCTGTAACAGGCCTTAACGCCACGCGCGGCGCGCTTTCGCTAAATAAAGGAAAAGCCACAGCCTAGACCGTAAGAGATAGAGAGGTCCGGTTTTTTTCAAAATGTAGCCCAACTCATTACCCCGAGGGGTTTTTTTCATTTTTTCGATATCGGTTTTTGTTCTCGAGAAATAGGCGATATAGTGAGACAAGACCCCGAAAAAATGCGACATTTTTCGACACTTTTACAATTTTCGAAAAAAGTTTTTGACTTTTAAAAAATTTTTTTTAATCCTATTATAGTCCTCGTTGAGACACATCTTTTGAGACTTCCACCATTCACGTAGCTTTAAAACTCACGACACCAGGGCGATATTTCACTTTTTGTGAATCTGGATGCTATACAGAAACGATCGAAAAAACATTTTCAATGTTAAAAAAGAGCTCTAAGATCTGAGCTCTTTTGGTTGTGCCATTTTTCGAACGTTGATTGTGAGTCTAGTTTGTATATAAGATGTCTATGATGGGACAGCAGATTTTTTTTTTACGATTTCGATGTTGGTGCCATAAACAAAGTTGTTCAGTTTGATGGTCTACACCACCCCCGGTGTAGACCATCAAACTGAACAACTTTCACTATGGGACCAATATCGAAATCGCGAAAAAAAAAATTATGTTCCATACTCTATAAATCGACTAGAGCTAAAATATGTATGGGATATAAAATTTTTTTTTGCGCGATTTCGATGTTGGTCCTATAGAGAAAGTTGTTCAGTTTGACGGTCTAAACAACCCCCTTAAGAGTTTTAAAAATGTATTCTTACTTATGAAACACCTTGTATACAGGGTCCTTCTTAATATGCTGACACTTTTTTATGGGGATGTTCAGACCATCAAACAGAACTGCTTTCTCTATGGGACCAACATCAAAATCGCGAAAAAAAAAACAGCTGTCCCATACATTTGGCTCGAGTAGGTTTGCAGTTTTGTATGGAAGAGCTGATATTTTTTTTGCGATTTCGATAGTGGTTCCATAGAGAAAGTTCTTCAGTTTGACGGTCTGATCATCCTCTTAAAAAAGTGTCAGAATATTAAGTTGGACCCTATATACATAATGAAAAACTATAAATAATGACATTTATCGACTTTTCCTATGGAACATGAGTCAAAAAAGGGGGTTTGTTTTTTGGACCTTCTAATACAGGAGTGCATTTCAGCCGATCAACTTTTATGGGAGGTCGAAAAACCTATCTAGTTTTTCGACCCATTATCTGAATAGGCCACTGGCTTTTCGGTGAAGGAAAACATTGTGAGGAAACCTGCATGCTTCAATTTCGAGGCATGTATTGTACCCATTATCCATTATAAGTGGCGACAGGCTCACCCCCCGTCACACTGGACAGAGTTTCGGTACTACTGGTGAAACGTGGATGTTCTTAGGTTTCGGAATATCTCTGACTACCCCCTCGGGGAATATAGTTGTGAGCATATGCTGAGAACTAATTCCAAGCGATAGGATGCAATTATATTAATAGATAAAGTTCTTAATACCTACGGCAAAGTTACTTTAAATTTTTTACTTATACATAATAGTGAAAGTATAATGTATCTTTGCCAAGCATAATAATTATACTGAAGTTATACAGGGTGTTAACTTAAATACGTTACATACTATAGGTGTGTTTCAGACTATTAACCTGAACAACTATCACTCATTATTAGTTATAATTGAAGTCTTTGCTATCACTATGGGGCCAACATTGATAGAAATTGCATGAAATTATATCTGCTGTTCCATACTAATTATATTATACATTTTATGCAAAATTTTATGAGTTGCGTCATTAATGTTTTCTATGGAACAGCTACCCTACTTTCCACGTTGTTTATAGCGGCGAATTATGTAAATATCCTCTTGTTGTGCGTATAGTCTGTGATCTCCGCGCTTCTGCATATAAGTAACCACAGTTTTACATAATTATGCTTATAATTCAAAACGTCTCATTCTCATTGAAAACCATAATTATAGGTACCTACCGAAAACCATAAATTTTGCAACACATCATTTTTACTTCGCAATCTTAACAACGATATGGTATCAAAAAGTCTTAGCACTGTATTCAGTTAATGTAGACAAGTATAATAGGATAAGGTTAAGGCTAAAAAAGATCTAGCGGTGTTTTTTTTTCTAGGTTTTCTTTTTCACAATAATCAGTTTTGCCACAATTGTAAAGCTTTTCAGTTCTTTTAATTATTCATCCGCTCATCTTAAAAACTGGTTTGCTTGTTTTCTTTTTAAAATTGCCCCAATTCGAGTCTAAATAGATGAACATCGTATTATATCTTCCAAAGTTCATTTCAAGAAGCTATTTTGGAGTAATTCGTATGCCAAATGTTTACTGAACTGAGGGTTTTTTTTACTATAGTCTAAAAAAAATACAAAATAAATATTCAACTGTTATGCATGAAGTCTTTCTTGTCAAGGCATGTTCTTCAAAAAGTTTAAAAACAACAATTTCAAAAAAGCTTACAGCCAAATCAGTAGGTACAGCTGCAGAATGGCAAAACCGCAAGCAAAATTTACTTTTTCGTTGTAATTTCCATCAACCAAAACGCTCATTTCGCTCATCTTCCTCCCGGTCCCAGTTACGATTTAGATTTGGCTCTCGTACAAAATGCAAACAAAAGAGATTAGTTTCTGGATTGCGTTGTAGGCTACATTCCCTTTATTGCTTTTAATGAAGTCAGACCGAAACTGGAAATGTTCATCCGTTTGGGGAACAGCTGAAATAATTCTGAAAGTATAACGAAACTATTATGTTTTTTGGGAGATTTTTGGTAACTCAGATAACGGAACTGGAACTTGGTTGGTTAGTTAAACTTTAGCAGTAGGCAGCATTAAAGTTGGTTTAAAGAATCAAAAATCCTTGTTGCCGTAGTGGTCAAGTGGCGAGTAACCTTGCCTGCCGTGCAGAAGGCGATGGTTCGATCCATGTTATTATTCAAATTATTGTAAATTTTATTTAATGTTTAAATGGCTATCATATATTGAATTTGTTATTACAACTCTTGACATAATTAATTTAGATTTTAAGACTTTGTGTAAATGCCTGCAAAGGTAGGCTTCAGTGAGACTAATCACTGCAAAACATCGGCTAAAGCTTGTACCTGAATCCATACACAATAAATTTAATTTAATTTCATTTCATTTCCGTCCAGGCCGACTCGTACCAATGATTTTTTTTGAATTTATGTATGATTTGTAACACCACTGGCTTTTCGGTGAAAGAAAACATCGTGAGGAAACCTACATGCCTCAATTTCAAGGCATGTATTGTACCCACTGTCCATTATAAGTGGCGACGGGCTCACCCCCTGTCACACTGGACAGATTTTCGGTACTTCTGGTGAAACGTGGATGTTCTGAGGTTTAAGAATATTTCTGACTCCCTCGGGGACTATAGTCGAGAGCATATGCTATGCTATGCTAATTCCTTGTTATTTCAATTAATTTTATCCAGTATAAAAAAAAAACAGGTTGTGCTAAAAAGTAGGCACGTAAAAAGTTACAGTACCTACAAGGACTTACAAACCATACCCTGCCATAGATTCCAGAATGTTATAGGTACATGGTGAAATTTCAGTGATTTTAGTTATGTGGTGAGGTTATTAGTTTTCTGTGGTACTATTACGCAAACTAAATTCATTTTTTTTTATAATATTTTTTTCTCTTAAATTAATTATACAGTTTTTTTAGAGGAAAACAGTTCTGATCGATAAAAACACTACTTTAATCATGTATAGTAGTTACTGTGTTTAATGTTATTGACAGGTACCTATTATTTATTGTGCTATATTCAAAAAATATTTTCAATCACGAATTTAGTGACATAATAGTAGATTATTAACCAAGGGGATAAAGCAGTGTCTTCTGTCGCCGGTGGGGTTTTAAATCGCGAGCGTGATGAAAAACTCGAGGTTTACTCCCGAGCGTAGCGAGGTTGTTAAAACCTTAAATCACGAGCGAAGCGAGGGATTTAAGACGAGTCCTGAGTTTAGCGAGGGATTTAAACTCACCCAAGACTAAGACAGCTTTATCACCGAGGAAAATACTCTACTTTTCGTACCATTTGCGAAAAAATTAACACAATAATAATATGAGATAAGCATTTATTAAAAATAATGACAATTAAAAGTAAAAGTTAACATTCGAAACATTGGTCCAATTATTGATAGAGAGAGTAACATTTTTGTTTGCAAAGGCATCAAGCTATGGCAGGCCGTATGGCCTCGTCGGTTTTCGTAATTTTATGATTTTTTTTTTGACATAAATGTTTTTTTTTTTTTGCATGCCAACCTAGGGGTTCGAAAAAATGGTTATTTTTTCGCTAGGATTCACCGTTATCGAGATATTTCATAAAAATAAATGCGTATTCCTTTTACAAAAGAAGTATAATGCTTTATATACAAACTCAATGGTGTAAACACAGATGCAGTTCAGTTCCAAATTTAAATCACATTCTCTCCCTAGGGGATGAATGAAATTCAGTACAACTTTCTTTCCCTGTTTTTAACAGGTTAATAATGACTATTGTTATGTTCGCTTTTTGTGGCATAGAATGTCACTTTTTTGAGCAAGTGGTACGAAAAACGCTTTATTCTCTGCACAAAAAGTGAACACCTCGTAAATTTTAAGTGTATTACACTTAACAATTTATTTATCATAAGGTGATGTTTGGTTTTTCACACATTTCAAATGCGAGTAAAAATTTGTATAACGAAATCAAAATAACTAAGAATGTAAAAAATTTAAAAACTTTTAAAACATGGTAGCCGTTAAACAAACACAAACATCAATCTCAATAAAGATAAACAAATTAAAATCACTTTCAAAAACAAAATAGACCCAGTTATCTGCCGTCCAACAAATTGCGGGACAAAAGAATTCATCAATCAAAACAAGGATATCTACTTAAAAAGACATTAACCAACTTTAAAACAAACATTGTTTGACCCACAGGTGTACCAAACCAACAAAATATCCCAAAACTTATCTTCGTTCCCCTCTAATTGTTCACAAATTTTAAACTCTGATAAACTACATTGATATTAAAGTGTCAAGAAATCATTTTACAATCATTTATAACGCCATTTTTTTATCTCACATAATTAAACCGACAGAGTTCCATTATCGAACAAACGCATTTTTGAAAAGACTTATTAAGAACCTTTTCGAACTAAACAATAGTTAAACAAACGATATCAGATTATAAGTAAGAAATGTCTGCATATGGGGCGGATGTAATAGTGATGTGGGCTTGACATGGTGACGCCATAATAATAGTTTGAAGTCTCGTTATAAAATAAAAACGGCGTAGGTTATGCTTGGGTTGCGACGGCCCCTACCATGTTGGTCTACGCCTATTTAACGATACATAAAGTACGTAATATACTGCTGTATGTTGTCCCACGGTCAGGTTTATACTGCCTTTGTTAGTACCTATTCGTTTTAACTAAATACTAATAAAGTTACCTTTGTAGGCAGGGTCGAAATAAAAGTAGGTTCTAACTTGATTACATGGAATACAATAAAGGGTGTAACAGAAAATCGTGGTCTTATTTAAAGGGATAGTTTAGAGACAGTCAAACTGACAAGTTTATAGAGGAGGCAAAGATAAAACGCGAAAAAAAATTTTTCAGTGTGACGGGTGGTACCATCCATTTATTTATTACCACACCATTCTGTTAACCCCAATATAAATTGTTAAAACAAGTAAAGTTAGTTTTACGAACGTGTAGAGACGTGACACTTTGCGGAGTGAATCGCAATTTAAGTACGTTCACACACGATGACGCATTGACGCAGCGGCAGACGTCAGTCCGACATTGGTGAAGCAAGGAGTTGTATGAAACCGCACGTAGAAGCACACACGGTGACGCATTGACGCACCGGGTGTGGTTCTATGGACTGACATCTGCCGCTCCGTCAGTGCGTCATCGTGTGTGAATGCACTAAAGGGACCTACCTATACTAAGTTCGGAATCGGTAAAATGCAATACCTATCTTACGCATAAATATACTATAGGATAAGTATGGAAAAACGCTATAATACTCCAAAAAGAAAACAATATTAGAAAACTGCTTATAATATAGGAGTATTGCTATTATTGTTGGCTGGGCTATTGCAAGCAAGGTTCGTTATGTAACACTGCGACCATCGCTGATCTATTGTGTTCGCCCCAAGCTCACCCATATTTTACACATACATCCGAACAAATTTTTTATTATTCTCGGGTATGCAGGTTTCCTTACGATGTTTTCCTTCACCGTACCTGTATAGTATTATATAATCTGTGACCGTACATAAATTCCGTAGAACTTAGTGGTACAGGCCAGGAATCGAACCGCCGCCTCTTGATTGAGTCGCTAGCTCTCTTCCGTATGGACTATCATCGCTCTTTCATATAGGAGTAACGAAAAAGACAAAAATATCAAGACCATCTCATGAATCCTTCCAAAAAGTATAACTTTTATAAACGATACAATACTATTTCAAATTCTGTAAGTAGATTACTGAAGTCTTTTAATCAAAAGTTAGCAAGGTAATTTCTAAAGCATGACTACCTAACTAGAATGAGAAACTTAGTTTAAACTTAAACGCAATATTCTTAGTCTAAGACTTTCCTAAAACTGGACGAAACGAAGAAAATTAAACTTGTTAGCAACGTGACAGGTAACTTTTTAATTTGCTTAACAAAATTGTCATATTTTCCTTTGAGTCTTTCTTAATGAAATAAGAGGAAGATGGGAACAGAGGGGTAGAGACTGGAATTTTTATCAGCATTTTAAAATTCAAGTCGGATGAAAACTTGTGCAGTTTTGAAGCGAGAAATTTGCTTACAGTACAACACGGGTAAGCCTCTAGAGATGTTATATTTGTGATGGCTAACTCAATAGCACTGAAAATCTTTTGAAGTTGTCGTCTTCGAATGAAACAATGGAAAAGCCCTTTGCGATTCCTTAGTATGTCTGGTAATTAACAAGTCTCCGATTTATTACGAGTTGAATTAGCTTTCAGCGTTTCATATCATAATCTGAAAGCGTTTTATTGTCGTGAGAGAGACGGTATTTCGTTCGACGTCGGCATTAATTAATTACACGTAACATTGCTTAACGACAATTTGGAAGTAACTCTTTAGGGACTACCTTTGTGTTATAAAGGCGTAAATTTTACAAGACACTGATTCTGGTTTATTACTTTGGGAATTTTGTGTTGTCCGTAGATTATATTTCGTCTTTATATGTATAGTATAAGTACCTACCCAGTTTTGTGGAGTGATTTTTTATTTCGCCACAAAACTCGACGAATTATCGTACAAACTTTTACCCGTGACTTCGACTGCGAATTTTTATATCGCTTTGCAATAAAAAGTATAGCAGTTTTTATATTAGACCATAGACTATCAAAATGAATAAACCGTATCAGAAACGATTTAGATGTTTTCCTGCAATGCAATGGTCGAACAAACAGATTTTTGTTTTAATCTTTTCTTCTTCAATTTACACACTTCACATTAACAGTTTTATTCGGTATAGTAAATATTCGACCTTCAAATCTTAATATCTAAGTCAAAAAGGAGATTTTATATTAAAACTCGACATTTTGAACAAAAATTCTCGGTTAGCAACAAAAAATAAGGCGAACGAATAAAGCCTCAATCCTTCGCGCAATATGTTAAAAATAGCCGTCATTGTCCAACTGCCGTGTTCCACTACAGTTCCCAGTAATTGTTCCAGTGACAAAATGTGCTATCCCCAAAACTCGAGAGAACTGCTGGCCATAAAAGTCACATGTTCACTCGGGGCTTATTACCGCCATAACAATTTAAGGAAGCCGAAAGGGTGGCACGGAATTTCGTCGAAAACTTTTGTTTGCTTCTCAGTCACCCGAATTGTTTTATAAACAATGTTTACAGCAGTAACTTTATGGTCCACTTGTTTTATCTCAGTTTACATTGCGACACTATTGTTAGTCCAACTTTTTGTTTGGACAATTTGTGATGTAAATAATATATTACGATTACCCAAAAGGTTTCGCTTGTTGTTTGAGGTTCGTTATTGTTACTTTTGCTTTCGTTTTACAAATTTTATAAAAAAATTGAGTTGTTTTCACTTTTATTAGGTTGTACCCAGAAATTTTGTTGACAAGTCAAACAAATATTTGAAAGTGAAATCTGTCTGACTCATTATTTTGAGAACAATACAAAAGTAGCCTCTTTAGCAACCGTATTTTCTGTAACAAAACAATAACTTTTATTAGAGTAATTGTTACAAGATTATGTTTCTAGGTAGGTTTCTCTTTTGTCGGTAGTTATTATTTGTTTTGTGCTGACATTTTGAACATTCAACAATACAAATACCAAAAATCATGTACCAGGATCTCAGAAGTTGGAAGAGCACCGTACATCGTGACTGACTTTTGCCCTGAATATTTTACTTGGTGTGCCTGCCGGCGCCATCTCACCATATGAGAGACTCGTGTCTAAAATCGCAGGCATTGTCAGGAACATTGACTAAAAGATGTGTATGTAAATTCCATACATCATACAAATTTTCATAACATTTTGAGATTATTCTCGTTTAAATATATTTTAGATTAAATAGGAGTATTGCATGCATACTGTCAGTCATTTAGTATAATCGTATTGTATACAGACAGGGGACAGACCCTGTCTGGGTATATAATAACTTTCTCTTTGGCACAAAACGCCGAAACCGCGATTAAAAAATCAGCTGTCCCATAGACGTGGGTCCAGTAGGACTGCAGTTTTGTATGAAGCATATTTTTTTTCGAAATTTCCATTTTGTTCCCATAGAGAATGTTTTTCATTTAAAAAACCATCAGCATAATTAAGAAGTGTCTTATATAGGACCATGGGCCGACCTATCAAAGCCTCTTACAATATAAAGAGTTCTCAAACGATAAATTTTCCTACATGTAGTTTCAAAATTCATAAAACTCATCAGAAATCCAATTCCACATTAATCTCAATCTACTTAATACCTAATTAGTAGTAGAACACACGAAATCATAACAAAACCGCCGAGGCGGCATTTTGAATCGTTTAATAAAAATGCACTACATTTAATAAACACTAATGAAGGGCCCATTTCAAAACATTTACCCGGTCCCAAGCCCCGGTTCTTAATTTACAAATTACGGTCATATCGTTGGTCGGCTTACGTCTTATCTGCTTGTTAAAGTTATTAGTACCGAACATCTAATACCGACCCAATAAACTTTAAATACTGCCTTATAAAGTTCATCCTTCATAAACTGTTATTTTAAATGTGAAAATTATAATGTTGCAACTCTGCAGACCAGCTGCCTTACAATGTTGAGGTATTCCCTACCTAAATTATACGATTTCTACCTTGTTAACTATGGCCGGCGTCGGAATGGACGCCAAACATACGCTTAAAAAATCTTGATACTGTCCGTGCTTGCCCTTGTGAATTAAGGGTTCGCTGAGCGCAAAGTGGGGGCCAATTAAGGAATTTATAGTCGAAATGTGCTATAAAACTATAAATAATACAATGGGTTTCAATTTCAACATTACTAATTACGCAACGGTTTTTGAAGCCTTTATTTAAAATTTATTTTTTATTTTTTAGTTGCTAAAATTTCGTGTCCGTATAGCGTACACATGACAGGAGTCTGGATTACTTTAGTGCCATTAAATAGTTCCTAATTAGTGCCTAGGTACAATAAATAGTGCCTCTACACTATTAAATTTGGAGTTCTCGAGTGGCAACCGCGTACCGGAAAGCGGAGCGTGTGTCGGTTGGTAGTGACAAAGTGGACCGAAGACCTAGTGAAGGCGGCGGAAACCCGTTGTATGAGGGTAGCGCAGGACCGGTCATTGTGGCCATCTTTGGTGGAGACCTATGTCCAGTCTCTGTCTACCCCTTTGGGGAATATAGTCGTGAGCATATGCTATGCTATGCTATGCTCTAAAGGAATCAAGATTCCCGTCATGTGTACGCTAGCTATACAGACACAAATATTGCATAATACCAATCTGTTAATTTGCCTTAAAATACACTCGGCCAAAAGAGATTTTTCTAAAAGAGAGAAAAAATCACATAGTTATCCAGTACGTGCATAAAAATTCATAAATAAGCTGGCTGATATCAAGAGCAACTTTAAAGCATACGACATTGTGCCTTTGCCAAGCTACTAGCCGCCATTAGATAACCATCTCATTTATATCTCGGACAATCAAGGCGACAAGCCATGGCAATCGACCCCAGATTGTTAAACTAAAGCGGTAGACTGTTTACAGCAGGACAAAAACATAAATCTCTCTAATTTATATCCGAAAACATAATAAGAGGAAAATGTTATTCACAGCACTATAAGGTAGTATGTCCGATCGCACCATGGTCCAAGTAATTTATAGCTTAGACTTCCAACATCAAGCGTCTATAAAAGTAAATAAAGCTCATGAAATAGCTATAAATCGCCTTACAATGAAAGGCGATACATACAGTATGTGGTAAAAGGCGAGCTTTTGGTGAGATACTGGAACATACAGACACCATGAGTTGAGTTATGTGTTGTTACAACGGACTAGTCGTTGCTAATGTTTCATATATTATGGCGAGAACTGATTTGTGGTCGAAGCATATTTTTAAAGTGTAGAAACATGCACAGCACACGTCGTGCAGGATTCTGTGAAGCGAACTTTGTCGGCATTTGTTTTGCTTTAGTACAAAGAGTTGACCAATAACATGGCCTCATTTTGAAGAATTTGATAGACGTCCATTAAAAAAACCCTTGGTCACGCATCATTCATAATTGCAGTTTATTTCAAAATTGATTAAACTGTCCGTTTTAATACCATCTCGTGTGATTGTTGTCGTTTTATATACGTATTATGTCATATATAGGGTCCTTATCTTAATATGCTGACACTGTTTTAAGGTGATGATCAGACCGTCAAACTGAACAACTTTCTCTATGGCACCGATATCGATATAAAAAAAAAAATCTGCCGCTCCATACAAAACTGCAAGCCTACTCGAGTCAAATGTGGACAGCTGATTTTTTTTCGCGATTTCGATGTTGGTCCCATATAGAGAAAGTTGTTCAGTTTGAAGGTCTGATCATCCCATTATAAAAGTGTCAGCATATTAAGTTGGACCCTGTATAGGGTCCATCTTAATATTCTGACGGTATTTTACCATCAAACTAAACAACGTTACTTTCTATAGGGGTGAAACCAAACAAAGTCGAAACCGCGAAAAGTTTATCATCTCACTAGTCTCACTACACTACAATTCTACTCAACCCTAATGTATAGTGAAAGTTAAAGAAAGTTGTTCAGTTTGATGCGACGTTTTGCGAAATAGACATTGTACGAAGTGGACCTTTTGCGAACGGTTGACATTTTGCGAAGTCGTCATTTTACGCCTAAGCCGATCCGACCCTTAAAAAACCGTCAGCAAAGTTGGAGTTGGTTCTTTGTTAGACTCTGTATTGTATTCATCATCATCATCATCTCAGCCGATAGACGTCCACTGCTGGACATAGACCTCCCCCAAGGATCGCCACGACGACCGGTCACATATTGCTCTAATTAAATTTGTATGGTATTTCATCTCAATAGTTTTCCCTGACACAATTAATTTTTTAATTAAATAGAACAAGATTATTTCCAACCTATCAAGTTAAAATGTCACCTAAAAACAAGAACCGGTATTGGACAAGTTTCATCGATTATTACCAAGTCATTACATCGATGCGGCGACAGCACCCAAAAAAAAAATTACCTTAACGTTCTGTTTAAAACCGATTTTTAAATTATTCAACACTTCCTGATCGTTCAGAAATCACTCACACCTTTAAAGTTCAAATTAAGAGTCTCGTTTCCATGACTTGACCGCGGGAAGGAATGACTAACAGCCGCTAACAAGCTATCATTATAAGGATGTCGACCTTGCGAGCTGTATGTCGATGTTTTTTGCCCATTGTTTTTATTACATGCTTAGAGTTTATTGCTTACTTTTTGTACAAGATTCTCTGACTTAGATCATTAATTTCTTTTATAATTGAGACATATCGTAAAAACTAGGTACGTACTTACTCTGATTCGTGCTTTACGTTATCTATTAAAGTTACTACATCTCTGGGCTTTTATTTCTACTTATGTTTTTTTTTAGTAAAAATAAGTCAAGCATTACATATAGGTATAAGATAGTTATACCTAATAACTATCTTGACATACCTCAGAATTTCTGTGCTGTGTGGTGTGAGCCTACATAGGTTATTAAAATGAATCTAATTGTTTTATATACCTACTAAGGTACAGATGATGATGACGTAAGGGCGTTTATGCAATGCTAAAAATTTATATTAATAAATAAACCTTATTAATTTATGACCTTATTAATATCTAGTTACATTTAGAGCACCAGAATCTAGCCTGGACTTGTATAATGATGACTAGACAAATATATAGACCACAATAAACCCATGACTCGGGAACAAACACTTCATATCCATAATACAAATATGTACCGGGATTCGAATCCATGACCCTTGGCACAGCAGGCAGGTTTACTATGGATTGAGCCGTGTCTTCGTCGTCATTAGCGTACGAATATTTTATCAAAAAGTTATCGATATCGATAAAACTAACCCCCCATCTCAACTGGTGTTTGGGCAGGTGGCGAAACACACAGACAAAAGGCTGTTCGTATCATTATGTTGTCTTGTTACCGCCGCTTGCGCATCCCGACTGAGGCGCGATATAATTCAAAAGGCGTAATTGCTTTACTAGACTGCCAACTAGCTTTTGCTTGTGGTTTTACTTTTGAATAAAACTGTAATATTTAAATTTTGGTGCGTTAGTTTCTAGAATTTATTTTACTTGGGTCGTCATATCGAATGGATCCATTTTTAAAGGGAATATTCGAAGAGCAAATTATTTTATTACTTGCAAAAACTTAGAACTTTTTTTTTTTAATTATTCGAGGATCTTGGTGTTGTTTAAAATTTTACTTAAATTTTTAATGAAAATGAACTGTGATGTTTTACCACCAGAGAATTAAAGGAGAACAAGCTTAAATCCAATTAAATGCCACTATGTAGATATTTTATTTATGTAGTGTTGTGAACTAAAGTATGATAATATTGATATTACTACGCTTTTATGTTTGCGTCAATGATTTCTTCAAACAAACAGACAAGATTTTGCTTCTACATGCTTTTACTATATTAGTAGAGATTACATTTGCTTACCACAAAAACCTCCCAGGCTCATGTCGAGAGAGATTCCAATGCAATTTTACGTTAACATTTAATTTTCAAACATAATATACATATACTCACGGTCGTAATCCTATTTGCAGTGGTCAGAAACCCTTCTACAACTAATACAGCCGCAAACGGTTACTCATTTGCGACATAGAGTTGATCACAAAATATAAAATTAGTCATTTTATGTGTAAGCCAGTTTCAGAATTATAATTCATGTCCGTTCCGTTCCATTGACTCACCAGCCAGCAGTACTGCTGCAAGGACGCAAAGACATGAATTATTTCTGAAACTGGCTTACACATAAAATGACTAATTTTATATTTTGTGATCAACTCTGTGTCGCAAATGAGTAACCGTTTGCGGCTGTATTAGTTGTAGAAGGGTTTCTGACCACTGCAAATAGGATTACGACCGTGAGTATTAACAGCTATATGAGGGGGCCAGCGCTGCAGTACTATGTAGAGAAGCTCGTGAGCTCAAAGTATTGCAGTGCACGCAATCAAGCTTATAGTTAGGCTTGGAACACTACCTCTATTCGCCTTTTATTCGCTTACATGGCAATACTATACTATGTTCACACGAACTGCACCTCCGAGCTGATGCTGCACTTGCGTCCTACATATAGACATCGATCTTCTACTCGAGGCACCAGCGAGCTATGTAGATAGGATAGGAGTGTAGGGGTTTCACAGGCAGGATGAGGAGAGAGAGGAGGTTGCAACCAGCCTGGAACAGGTCATCGTGAAGCCAGTATGTGGAAAATGGTACTGTAATGGTAAAAATGAAAATGGAAAATGGTAATGGAGTATGTGATACTTGGTGTGTAATAAACTAGAGGGGGAAGGAGTGGTGACTACTAATTTTCGTTTATTCTTCTATCTGATGATATACGCGTTCAGTGCCTGTCCTGGCTGCATTTCACTGGGTTTTGTTGCATATCTCTGTCTTGTGTCATCTTAATTTTTTCCAGCTTTCTTATTTTTCTTCCCTATTTCTGTTTCAGAATTATTTTAAGTCAAATATTTGTTAGGATGACTATTGAATATTTGAATATTTTGTTATCACCACAGGTTTTGTATAATAATTTTCAGACTGCGATATTACTTTTGTCAAAATTCAAGATGTCTCGAAGGACTAGTAATCTAATAATTATATAAACTAATCTTCAAACTCCTTTTGATAGTATTATGTTGTTTTTAGACATGGTTGCTTAGCTTTAGCCACTTACCAAACAACGTTATCGTAGTAAGTCAAAGAATCCAATTGGATTTTGTTTCTTAGAAAAGTAAAGAGCTTTGATACATTATTATTTGATTTAGCTTTAATATTTTTCTTATGGCATTTTCACAATATCATATACCTACATACAGGGTGAAATTTATGTCATTAGCATCCTTTTAAACTAACAAACTGAACAACTTTTAGTATAGTAGTTTAGAAAGCAGATTTTTTTGGTGCTCCGATTGGTTTGCCCCCATAGTAAAAGTTGTTCAGTGTGATGGGTAGACTCTTAGTTTAAAAGGATGCTAATGATATTAATTTCACCCTGTATAAGAACAAAGAGTTTTCAAAAACATTAAAAAAACATATTTTTTTCCTTCGGAGACATCTCTCTATCCTAGACCAAACGAGCCTTTTTTTAAATTAAAAACACCTCTTGTCAAATTTCAAAATATTCCGAAGAATACAGATTTTTTATTTTGATTTTCCAGTTAAAATTCAAGTCATTAGCAACCTTTTTAAAGTTTAATAACAATTTTGAATGAGGTCTGAAATTAGATGTACTTCACTAAAGGTTCTTTTAAAAGCTTTTTAAACATAAAGGTAAAATTAGTTACGAGATGAAAATATTTCAACAATATTAGAGTCAAACGATTTCTTTGAGCTAAAAGTTCATGATAAATAGCAAACATTTGAATCTTTATTGCTTAAAGTAAGTACTCTTAAACTAATTATTACAACCAAAACTTATGATTTAAACTGATTACAAAATAACACAAATTAATGGCTAAGAAAAAAAAACAGAGCTTTCATTTCGATGAACTCATCAAAGCAGAACATTTAGAAATTATCACATTAGCGTGCCTAGTCGATAATTACCGTCTGTAACTTATTCGACACAAAATAACCCCGAAAAAAACCCTTATTGTTATCGTAATATAAATTAAAATCCCTTGGTTTATGGGCCTTGGAATTAAAAACTAACTTTACGTCTATGGGCGTTCACATATACATCATTTGTGTTTAAGATGTTACGTGGAATTACACAGAGCAAGTTCAAGTTAATAGTCTTGAACTGTTAATTTTTGAGATCTGTTATCCGTAATGGATGTTCGTGAGATTTCTTTTACTGTAGTCATGTATTTACTTTCGTGATAACACGATAACGGGCACTAAGGTAGAGTCAGGTGAATGAGTAACTTTTTATAAGAAACTAGCTTATGCCCGTGACTTCGTACTTGTATAAGTTTCGTACAAATATAAGTATAGGAGTCACGTAGCAGGGTGTGCCCCGAACACTCGTCTTTCGCGTGGTGTTCGCGCGGTTCGCGTTTCAGCCTGCCACGAGGCTCCGCAATCCATCTCAGTTGTGTTCTTACTCAAAAACAATCCTCGAGATTGGATAGATACTCCCTCAAACCACTTGACATTGGCGGAAATGCAGTGCTAACGCACAAGCAAGAAGTCCATTAATTGTAAATAAAAAAAATAAGTATTTAGGGTGAAAATTTAAATGCTTTTCATACTTGAGACCATTAAACTGAACAGCTTTTACTAGAACCTGAGAACAATATTTAAATCGCAAAAAAGGGTTGTTTCGTAGAAAATGACAATAGCTATTCGACCCAAATATATGGACCAGCTGATATTTTTTGCAATTTCAATTTTGGTCTGATCTGATGCAACCCCTTACGTATCTAACGCATTTTATTTTACATACATCCTGTAATTCTTAATAGCTTAAAAACGGTGTTGTAAAGTAATATAGTTTTTTTAAGTTTTGCCGACATCAGAACAATAAAATTGGTTAGGTGGTTTTCGTGTGATATTCAGACAAAAAATATCAGACTCTTCCTTATGTTTCTTGTAGTACACTTTAGTTAAATATTTAATGTGTAGTCACAAATCTTTTATACAAAGTGTTACAAAAATACAAATAAACATTTAAGGGGGTGGTTTAGTTTAGACCATCAAACTGAACAACTTTCACTATGGGAACAGTATCGAAATCGCTATGTTCTTATGTATGAAAAAATGTTCCATACTCTACAAATGGACTACCAGTATAGAGCTAAAATTTGTATGGGATATCAGATTTTTTTTTGCTATTTCGATGATGGTCCCATAGAGAAAGTTGTTCAGTTTGACGGTCTAAACAACCCCCTTAAGAGTTTTAAAATTTTATTTTTACTTATGAAACACCTTGTATACTTAACCATCAATTATTCAGAATATTGATTAGTATATTGCAATTTTTGTGAATCTACCACCGCTTCGTAAGGTTTTACTGTAGAGAAGATAATTATGCCTAAAAACTCAACAAAATTAGAACCATGTCAAACAAATCTGTGCATGTAATACCTGTTAGATAATAAACAAGTTTATTATGCTTATAATAAAGTTAATTATCGTAACACGTTCCGTACAGTATCGCACGAGGACATTCTATGTTACTTATTATCATAAATTATAAAATGTGGGCGTGGCTTAATATCTCTCTGTCTAATTGTATAGTCAAAGTTCAGGTGTTTCGTTTTATTACTATTTTCGTTTGGTGTTTTAAACACTGTTTTTGTTTTAATTTATATAATAAAAAGTAGACGCCAATTATACCGACTAATCAACCTGAATGTTCGTTTTAGGATTTTTAGAGATTCATAGATATATTTTTTAAATACTTAAATAAAAAATAAAAATAAAATATAATAAAATAATTTTATTTTGGATAACATGACCCATATTACATTTCACATTAATAAATCATTAATAAATCAAATAAATCATAAATACTCACTATAGCTCAGTTGGTCAAGAATCTGTCTGTTGATCTGGGACCGCGGGTTTGACTCTCATGAAGGGCAATAATACATTGTATGATGAATATGAATATTTTTACCCGAGTCAAGGATGTTTGTGTCTGTATACTTATTATGTATTCCATGTCATAGTCTAGTCATAGTAATACACGTCCGGGCTAGATTATGGCACTTTCATATGGACTAGGATAATCTGTGTGAAAAAAGTACAACACAACTTACAACAATAATTCGGGCTGACATAACCTCTGTGTTAAAAGCCCCAATATAAATAAAAAAGAATAAAAAAAAAACAATAATTAAAAAAATTGCCCTCCTGTAGTTTTGAAAACTAGTAAAATAGAAAAATCGGTAACAAAATTTTTTTGTATTCTTCTGAATAACAAAAATAAAGTACAATCCCGATCGGCAGTACAATTTCGAGGCATGTATTGTACCCACTGTCCATTACAAGTGGCGTCGGGCTCACCCCCCGTCACACTGGACAGCGTTTCGGTACTACTGGTGAAACGTGGATGTTCTGAGGTTTCAGAATATCTCTGACTACCCCCTCGGGGAATATAGTCGTGAGCATATGCTTATCCCGATCGGAATTCCTTAATTAAATTTTTTAAATTTTTTTTTTATAAAAAGTATTTTTTTTCTATAATTTCATAACGTTGTTTAGGTTTTGATGTTTGTAGTAGAAATAGTATACAGGTATTACTTTAATTTACCTATTAACGTCTAGATACTAATAACTTAATTGTATATCTACACCTTAACTTTTCCATAACACAGACGTATGGGAGAACGTAATTAAGAGAAAGTACTGTAGCTTGTTAGAATTATTATGGGGAGTGTAATCATGAACTTATTAATTACTACGAGTCCTCGATTCTAGATTGTAACTCACTCTATTCTCAACTATGACCAAGAAAGTCACTCACTCTAATCATTATTCAAACTACAATTGATGAAATATTACTGCATTAACTATTTTCATGTTCATAATTTACCATATTTTTTATCATACAGGGTCCTTCTTAATATGCTGACACTTTTTTATGGAGATGTTCAGACCATCAAACTGAACAACTTTCTCTATGGGACCAACGCATCGAATTCGCGAAAAAAAAATCTGCCGCCCCATACATTTCTCTCGAGTAGGTTTGCAGTTTTGTATGGAAGACATGATTTTTTTTTCGCGATTTCGATAGTGGTCCCATAGAGAAAGTTGTTCAGTTTGACGGTCAAATCATCCTCTTAAAAAAGTGTCAGCATATTAAGTTGGACCCTATATTTTTTATTGTAAAGGAAGGGAAATCTTTAAAACTAGCAACTTAAAATCATGTCTAGTTATCGATGCAGGAGAATTTTTTTTCAGGTTTGCACTTATTTTTTACCTTTGTATGAAGGGCCAGCGTATACTTGTGTATTTTTTCACTGACTATTTCAACAACGTGATCCAATGGTAGTGTCCATTAATAAGTTTGCTCTCGCGTTCTGAGTCGGTATTATGAATTGCTTTCGAGTATGTTTAATTTAGTTGCGGTTTTGAGTTCCTTCGTATAAACGTATTACGTGAGATTAGGCCTGTTTTGTACACGTAGAAGAAAATTAGATTATTATTTACCTACCTACGCCAAGGAGCCCTTGATAATTATTCTATATTTTTCATTATGTAAAGTCGGCCAAGAAATTAGATGGGAGAGCATTATAAAATTCATTTCCGTTGACTCTACATTGAATTATAAGGACTATGTGTCAGTTGCAAAAACGCTTATTAGAGTTAATCTTCCATTAAATCTCTTGCTGACATTTTTGTCTTGTTGACGTAGTAAAAGCTAGCAAGAGATTTAATGGAGGATTAACTCTAATAAGCGTTTCTGCAACTGAGTGTATTATGTTCTATTCTATTTTAATCTTCAAGTTGTGGCTCCATCGTAGTGTTGATGATTTTGCCAATGTCTAGTATAAATAGCAAAATAACAGTAATACATATTTGGTGACCTAATGAATTGTTTTATGCACAAAAAAACCCTCTTGAGCCACTATAAAATGGCGGAATCCCATGGCAAGCTGGAAAGAAGACATCCGCCCAGTAACAGACTTGCAACGCAACTTTATAATATGTTGACTGGTCAATCCGCAAGGATAATTTAAACAGTAACTACACAAGTCGTAATGTATCTAATTAAAATAATAATAATAATTTAAGTTTAGTTAGTTATATTTGATTGTTATTTATCCTTTATGTATTTAATGGTTTAAATAATTTAATTATTTTACCAAGAAGTAATAATTATTCAAAAGATTTTTGCCGTCTGAACTGAGAAGATCTATTAAAATATGTCATAATTAAGGCCTCCGCACACTGCAGCGATTTTATCAAGCGATAATATCGCCGCGATTTTGCGATATTTGTTCTCAGTACATTTTGTATGGGGTCGCGCTCGATCCTACACACTGCCGCGATATTATCGCAACCTGACGCAATCTCTTTAGACTACATTCAGTGGTGGGGCGCATGCGTGACGCGAATCGCGGAATCGCTGCAGTGTGTGTGTAGGTGTCGCGAAGTCAATTTCGATAATATCGCTCGATAATATCGCTCGATAATATCGTGACAATGTGCGGAAGCCTTTATCTCGTACCCATACTAGACACTAAAAGACGAATCAGGATTGGGCTTTTTCCTTTGAAACTAAAACAATGTTAAAGTTGTAAAATGTGTTCTGGCAAATACATTTATTTGATTTGATTTGAATTATTATCTTAACATTATTACCGATATTTAGGACATTCTTCACAAGTGATCGACCACATTATTGACTGATTTAACATAACATGATAAACTTTAAGTACAAAGCCTTATTGTAAAAAGTACCAACTCCTTCTAATATGTGTTTGTAAAACATAATGTTATGATTACGGTTATTAAATTGTTTCTTATATTTATCATTGAGTAGGTGGGATACACGTTTACGTTACATTTATTGACTACTAGTGGCGACCGCTACTTTATCTGCTTAGCCATATTAATGTTTAGTTGAAAACTTTATATATTTATTACGATTCGGGGAACCAGTTGCAAAGAAATCAAGTCCCACTTATGTCAACCTTAAACTCCAGGTTGAGTTCGTAACTCATGAATTTTTGTATAAAAACAACTTCTGAGACAGCTTTTTACAAGGGGTTAATTGCTAACCCAGATTTTCGCAAGTCGATAACACCACATTCTGATTCATTTAGAAGTTTTTAGGTTATGCTTGCACAAAAAAAACGAAAAATAGACTACAGTTCTATACAGAGTGTTTCATAAGTAACAATAAATATTTAAAACTCTTAAGGGGGTCGTTTAGACCGTCAAACTGAACAACTTTCTCTATGGGACCAACATCGAAATTGCGAAAAAAAAAAGATATCTCATACATATTTTAGCTCTAGTCGATTTGTAGAGTATGGAACATCATAATTTTTTCGCGATTTCGATATTGGTCCATAGTGAAAGTTGTTCAGTTTGATGGTCTACACCGCCCTCTTAAAGGTTTATTTGTATTTTTGTAACACCTTGTATAACAATGATCATGAAGATTAGATATCCTTCATGTCAGCACGAGCTATATCGCCTGAAGTAGTGACTTCAGGCGATATAGCTCGTGCTGCCACTACCAGTATAAGTGTATACTGGTAGTGGTACATCTACGTAGGTATACCAAAACCATCTTATTAAATTCGTTTTTTTTCAAATGTGTTCAATGTACAGACCAACTTTAAAATTTTATTGTAATATGTATAAATAGATACGACTAGTAGAAAATAATTGGCTCTGGCAGATCTTGAGATCTTGACGTTGTTTATAACCCAATCATCTATAACATTATGTAAAAACGAATTGGCGTTGTAACAACATATATATCAATCACATTTTGAGTCATCGTTCTTAATTTGGGTTGAATGTGTGTAAAAAATTCAATCATTCTAATGATGGCTGCGGTATTACGATCGTTTGAATATGCTGATAGGTTTCCTTATAAGGATTCAGTTCGGTTATTAACATTTATTTCTAATTTGATTTGGAAAATTATAATGTTTTACGTTTATGGGTCGTTTAATTTTTTTAGTAGGCCTCTGTAGCAAACATACCTATATTTATTTATAAACAACTCAAATATTAATTATTAAAAATTTATGTACATTAAAAAAATATGTAAAATTACTTCGGCGTCCGTCTTTCTGAATCATTTTTATTTAATACAAAAGACATCAACGTGCTTCATGATTATTTGTATCCCTAGTAAATCTATTAGGTTTAGGTTTTAATATGCAGACAGTTTTTTAAATGATCTTACCATCAAACTGAACAACTTCCTCTATGGGACTTACGCTCAGTTGCAGAAACACTCATTAAAGTTAATCCTCAATTAAATCTCTTGCTGTCACTTTTTGTCTTGTTGACGTAGTAAAAGCTAGCAAGAGATTTAATGGAGCATTAACTTTAATGAGCTTTTCTGCAACTAACACCGAAATCGTGAAGAAAAATCTATTGTCATTCATACAAATTTGAGTCGAGAAGGTTTGCAGTTCTGTATGGAACAGCTGATTTCTTTTTCGTGCTTTCAGTTTTAGTCCCATAGAGAAAGTCTTTCAGTTTGATGGTCTAATCATCCAAAAATAGTCAGCATATTAAGAAAAATGTATAAAAACTCTATAACTATAGGTACTTAAACGTGTCATTGCAATGCAAAAAGCATTACCAAGTCAATGGTACCACGATAAAAGTTTTTCTCAAAACTTTATCTATTATTATACGAAATCGTAGCAGTTTTTTAGCCAATTTTATTACTTTCCAAGCCAATAACAATAAAATTACTAAGGCCATTTTGTTATCCGACAGACTGTCTGTCGGATGCATCAGGAAAGGTGGGCAAGAATTGTAACGCCCTGGATCCCAGAAAACGGTCATCGGCGTCCAGGTCGCCCTAGGAAGAGGTGGCGGGACGATCTGGATGCTTTCGATGACGCGTGGCCAGAGCATGCCCAGGACAGAGATGGTTGGAAGATTGAAGGGGAGGCCTTTGCCCAGCAGTGGGATGAGATAGGCTAGTAAAAAAAAAAAAAAAAAAAAAAAAAAAATTTTGTTATCTACCTACGTTTAACACGCTAATGTCAAACTAAAACTTTAGAATTGTTGACTTTATTTTAATTTTAATTTAAATGTTAATTAAATTTAAAACAGGTTTTCAGGGTAAACAATACTTACTGTTTTTAACATTACTGTACCGTATAATAGAACTTCTGTAGATGAACATAATGTTGACAATTGTTCGTATCGGTATTTGTAACGTGAACAAAATGAGCACAATCCTACTGTATCCGTTACATGTAAATAAAAAACAAATTTGGGCTCATTAAGGGGTTATTTATTTCCGTATTCAGTAATTTAATTCCTTTGTTTTGATATCAACGTGAGCTTGCTTTTTTGTTTTGTATTTCGTCGAAAATAAATGGCATTTTAATCAGTATGCGCACGGTTAATGCTCTCGTGGCAAATTAAGTGTTTTATTAATGTGTATTGTATGATAATATTTGATAAGTATAAAAGATTAGCACCTAATTAATGTAACTTTTAATTAACTTAAAATGAAATTAGTAAAGAGGCGCTTGTCGGCGTCGTTGTGGAGCTTTGGTAAAAATTTGATAATTTGTATTATTAAATTATTTTTTTCTTTGGATTCGTTGTCAAGCCGGCACGATTCGCGACTTTACTGGATGAGGCATGATATTTTTAAACTTTTCTTTGTACCGACTTCAAAATATACTTTAATTCTATATATCCATTCTACTATAGGCCAGTCCTCACGACTGAGAAGTTTTTCAAAAGTAGTACTTATAGTAATTATACAACGGTTTCACCACTTCCAACTTTATTCCAACATTAATTCCTACTTTTTAATACAAACACGGGGATCGGACTTCTTTGTTTCAAGCCCTCATTTAGCGGCTCTCGCCTCGGGCTCACCGTCAACTCTATTAAGCAAAAAATTAAAGAACATAAAAAGAAAATAAAAAAAGCAAATTAAAAGCCGAGACTAGCGTCGCAGCCATTCAAGCGCGTATAAAAGTGTTTAATTAAACTGTTGTTATTGATGGGGGTCCCCGCGAGATGGCGTTTAATCAACAGCTTTAGGTACTCGCATTTCTTTCAACTTTATTTTTAATTCGACTTAATTGCGAGAGTTACGGCGCAGTCCGAGCGGAGGACCCGAACGTTTTACGCTCCAAACCTTTATTGTAACAGAGCTACTGCTACTTCGATTTTAATTACTGAAATATATTGTGACAAAGCAATACGTACCTACAAGTTGTGTATAGATAGATATACATAGTACATTTCCGCAAAGACAATAGTTGCACAAGAATGTAATTGAAATGTCTGCTTTAATTTGTAACTTAGTTAGACTTCGCGCCAAAGCGAACGTTAGAATGCGCCTTCATTAATTTAAATTATTTTGTAGGAGAATTGTAATTTGTAGCGACTTTTGTCTCAATTTGCACCTTTCGAAGTCAAATTCAAAGGAACTTCTACCTTTAGAAGAGAGAACAAGTTTTCTTGTGTCATTGTATCGAATACGTTTGACAATTGATTGTTTTGAATTAGTTCCAGTTCTTTGATGAATAACAAATAGAACAAATTTCTAACATTTTCAGTACACGTTTGGTACCAAATTTTTCGATTCTTAGAGTTAATTCTACTAATTAGATTTTAACATGTAGCATCAAGTTAAATTCTGTTCCACCGTCCATTATTAGAAGCGACGGGCTCACTACCCATCAAACTAGAAAGAGACTTGGAATTACTTGTGAAACGTGGAGTTCTGAGTTTTCAAAACATCTCTTGACTATCCCCTCGGGGAATATAGTTTTTTGATTAAATTTACCACACAAATACACATCCAAAAACAAATTGGGATACTTTCGTGAATATGCTTTAACCCTAAAGTTAAACAGTTAACTGTAAATTTAATGTGATCTACTTATCGGTAATTACCCTTAACTCTTTTTAAATTGTTGATCCGCCTTTTGCAATTTTAAACGTTGCGATAATTAGCTTTGGCATGTGAATGATTGCAATTTCTGTTAATGTGAAATTATGAATCAACTTTTACGTACAATTAAATATTAACCAGTAATTACCGTATTTCAGTTTTTGATTATTAAGGCAGATAACCACCGTTTTTCAGTTAAGGAAAACATCGTGAGGAAACCTACCACGTAGGTAGGGTGTTTTAATTTCTATAGGCGTGCATTTTATCCGTCGTCAAATAAAAGTGGCGAAACTTCACTACCTGTCACACTATTCTTTTTTCTAAATTTTTTCCCTGGTCTGCGAGGCCCTGGGCAAAGTTAGTTTAGAATAAATCCGACTGTACCTATGTATAGTCAGTATATAATATTATGCAATAGTAAGCGTGTTAAAACTGCCATAGAATCAGGACGACTTTCCACGAATATCAGCATAGCAGGTGTTACTGTTATAGTGTCAAGTTAAATCTTACTTCTAAGTATCTATTTAATATAATTTATTTTGATTTAGTTCTACAAATTAACGACACTAAAAAAAATTCAAACATATTTTTTTTATTAAGGGTATATTATTCGGAGCGAGCTCCATACAAACGTACTATGGTGATATTTTCAATACTTACCAATTAAAGTCAATGAAATTTTGCCAAAACAATCTAGAAACAAATTTCTATGCTTGTATGGAGTCAGATTTTCGTTAAAATGTATAGTTTTCGAGTTACAGTGCCTCAAAGATTTCCATACAAATCTTAAATTAATCCTAGAATTAAAACTGTATATTTTAACGAAAATCGGACTCTATAGAAGCATAGAAATTTGTTTCTAGATTGTTTCTGCAAAATTTCACTGACTTTAATTGGTTAGTATTGAAAATATCACCATAGTACGTTTGTATGCAGCGCGCATTTTCGCTCTCGGAATAATATTCTCTTAAAGAGTTAAAAAAAAAACGGTTAGTCTGCCTTTACTAATTTTTTTTAAGTCTGAATTTACTTTTTTTTATGAAAAACCATATCTGTAGTGATTTAGTCGCCAAATACATAACAAAGTAGTAGCCCATATCTGTCGTGTAATTTAAAAATGGAACGATCTTTTACTTAGAAATTTCGAACTTGCTTGCAAATAGAAAGCTGTTTATAGAATAAAAAAAACACTTTAACGTTGAAAAAAATTTGTTTCTTCGTTGTTCGTCATTGATTTTGAAAAGTTAATTGATTTTAATTTCTGCGCAATATTTGAGAAAATTACTATACAAGCCTTGGCCACAACTAGGCACTGATGGACTTACGTATGTGTACCTCGGCTTCGCCTCGGCCCAAATTTACACGTTCGTCCATCAATGCCTCTTTTCCTGGCCGCTGCTGTAATGTACGTTTAGCACTTTTTTCCGAAATGTTTAAAATTGAGATTGGCTTGGATTAATTTTATTATAACAGAGCGTCCACATGCCATGAAAGACGTGTTGTTGTTGTGTGACTGCAAATTTGTAAATCTCGCCGCATCGTTCGAAATCCAAACGAAACCAATATCTCACATTTTGCGGTATTTAATGGGTTCTGGTACAGTCAGCGGCGAGTGCAAGCATTAAACAGGCACTGGTACAGCCCGACATTAATTTTGTAATTAAGTGAACGATAAAATCGGTTGTTTAATTCGTTTGTGGCGGCGCGATGCGGAATTCTGATTATTGTTGTGCGTCAATCTTTTGAGTGTTCATATCATTTAATTGAGAGCGCATCCATTTTGTTTAATTGATCTTGGATTTGCACATTTTTAATTTTTTTATTTAATAAAATATTTGTGTTTTTTTTTATACTATGTATTTAGTTTTGCGGCGCGCCAAGGTACAAAACTTTTTCTCACCGAATCCCCGCTACCCAATCCGCCGCGTAGCCCCGCCAGCAACGTCCTATGCCGAGGTCCGTACCCCTCTGGATGCCCCTAGGTAGGTTGCTTAAGTTTGTATACTAACGTAGTCTAAGACTTACTAACCGAATTGTAACTAACTTAGACTAAGGCACAATTGTTACTAACCCCAATGGATCTGTGTTGTCTGAAATAATTTTTTTTTTTTTTTTTTTTTTTTAAGTTCATTCATTTGGATCGGTAGACCCTTCGTGGTCCCTTCAATAGATCGCAGTAAAAAGCAGTAACTGCTCCCTGAGCAATGCTGTATTAGTCATGTCCAAAAAAAACACGTTTGTGAGATACCGTCCTTGTAGTGAAATTCTACATAACTAACGTATTAAACAATAAGAGACCAGATACATGATATGGGTATTGTTCACTAAGCAATTATAAACCTGTTTGGTGAGTTTGTTTCTCTATGGCTTCAAATAGGATCGCTAGGTTTTTATGGAATTCAGAAAATTCAATCTTGTAAGTCATACTTGTTCTAGATACTTACTAATTGATATCGTTAATTGATATACATTTTTTATTGCAATCATGATTTAAATATTGTATTCAACAAATATACCTACGACGAATCAACTAGCACAGCAATACAGTACATACTAAAAATAATTATATGGACCAAAATTAGAAAGTGTTATTATCTGTGATTTGCACAATAATTCGTATAATGATAGCCGAAAATAACATGCAAATGTCTACGAAACACGATCACGTATTAGTAAAATGTCAGACAAAATGTTTTACCGTCGATAAAACAGAAATTTTAGCTAAAATAGACTTTATTGACGAACAAAATGAATGTTTGGACGATAAATTTTGGTTACGAGACAGCATTAAATTATGGTTAAGGTTAGCACAATGTAATGACTATGTATGCACTTACTCTCGCGACTGGTATGATACCCATAATAAACCTAAATCATATGCTGAAACAACAGTTAGAGCATATTGCACGAATTCCCAAAACTATTATAATTACAGACCTTTTGATCTTACCTTTCGTCGGACTAGTTCATTGGCATACGAAATAATTGATTTTTTTTACATGTTGGTATCGTCATATTGATAGAAATTACAGATGTACTAAAACCCAAAACTGTATCTTAAGTGCGTTCACACACGATGACGCATTGACGCAGCGGTAGACGTCAGTCCATCATTTGTGAAGCAAGGAGCTGTATGAAACCGCACGTAGAAGCACACACGGTGACGCATTGACGCACCGGGTCTGGTTCTATGGACTGACATCTGCCGCTCCGTCAGTACGTCATCGTGTGTGAACGCAATAATATGCTGAAGGTTTTATAACATTATCTTTGGAACTTACATCGAAATCACGAAAAAAAGGCAACAGTAAACTTTAAGGCTTAAAGCGTTAAGAAGTCGATCGGTTTGCAGCTTTTTGTATGGAAGAGCTAGGTAATTTCTTTTTCGAGATTTCGATGTTAATCCTATAGATAGAGAAAGTTGTTCAGTTTAAAGGTCTGATCATAACCTTAAAAGGCCGTCAGCACTGTATATTCCAAAAACAATCTTGTAAAAAACCAAGAAACTAACATCAATCAGATTTTGTATCAGACTTTTGATTTGAAATCACCTGTATTGCTAACATAATAATATCAAGCAAACGTTATTGCAATTATTAGGGTGAAATTGATATCATTAGCATCCTTTTAAACTAAGAGTCTACCCATCAAACTGAACAACTTTTACTATTAGAGCAAAACAATCAATCACTGCTGTGCCGGGGGTCGCGGGTTCGAATCCCGAATATTTGTATGACGAATATGAATATTTGTACCCGAGTCATGGATGTTTGTATCTATATATGTATTCTATATCGTTGTCTAGTTATCATAATACAAGTCCAGGCTAGATTCTGGAACTTTAAATGTGACTAGATAATTAATAATCGGAGCAAAATTAAAACGATGCTAATGATATCAATTTGATCCTGTAGTCAAAATTATTGAATCTAAGCTGATAATACCTGAGAGAAACAATATAATTATAACACAATATAACAATATAACTACTCCAAAACCATGGTAGCTTCACATCGTAATAGACCTACATAGCTGAACAGTCCTTAAGCCTAATGCACACGTGTACAACGCCAACATGGCGGTGTAACGTTGCATAGCGTCAATAATTTAACGTCACCGACACTTGCATTGAAACCGCAGTACAATTTAAGACCTATGCAATAAGGGAGCCAGTATTGTTAGGTGCTCACGTTACACGCATTCATGCACTACGCTTAATCTAGTTTTAGTCCTTTGAAGTGTTAACTTGCTGTTGAATTTCTATTCGAAAGACCTACCGCGGAATTTATAGGGGTATTGCTTGTTTAATTTTGCGTTGGATATTTTTCCTTTAATAAAAGTGTGGGTTGCAGATTCGAACATTTTTATACTCTGATATTGTTTTGATGTTCAAGTATACAGAGAGAGTTTTTCTTAAATACGATGATGGTTTTTTAAGAAGTTGATCAAACCATCGAACTGAACAACTTTAATTAAGGGGCAAACATTGAAATCGCGTAAAAAAATATCTGCTTTTTCATACATTTGGGCTTAGAGACCATTCTATTCTATATTTTAAAAAAATGGCTGCCATCTTGGGTATGTGATGATTTTGCCAATGTCGAGTTTTTATAGCAAAAGTGCTTGACGTTGTACGGTTATATTGATATTTTGGTGACTTCAAGGGTTGTTCTTATAAAAGAACAATATCCTGAGCCACTGGATTTCCACTGTGGACCGGGGATGGGGCAACCGACGCGCACGCGACCACCCAATAGCAGAGCCACAGAGCAAATCCTTAGAGACCATTGACGTTTTCTAAGAAAAAGCCTTTTTTTCGCGATTCTAATGTTGGTACTATGATGAAAATTGTTCAGTTTCATGGTCTAAACCCATAATGTAACACACATATAGGGTCTTTGTTAATATGCTGACACTTTTTTAAGGGGATGATCAGACCATCAAACTGAACTACTTTCTCTATTAGACCAACATCGAAATCGCGATAAAAAATCAGCTGTCCCATTCGGGTCGAGTTAGGTTGGCAGTTTTGTATGATACAACTGTTTTTTTTTTCGCGATTTCGATGTTGGTCCCATAAAGAAAGTTGTTCAGTTTGACGATCTGATCATCCCCTTAAAAAAAGTGTCAGCATAAGGACCCTATATGTAAGGTCTAACAAAATTAGGTGAAACTATTTTAAGGGGATGATCAGACCATCAAACTGAACTTCTTTCTCTATGGGACCAACATCGAAATCGCGAAAAAAAATCTGTGGTCCCATACATTTAGGTCGAGTAGGTTTGTATGGAACAACTGATTTTTTTTTCGCGATTTCGATATTGGTCCCATAGAGAAAGTTGTTCAGTTTGATGGTCTGATCATCCCCTTAAAATAGTTTCACCGAATTTTGTTAGACCTTATATATAAGTTTACACCCGCTGTAGGTATACACCACAAGTTTTTAATTACTGTTATCATTTTAAGGGTGTATTCAGACAATGAAACTAAGCAACTTTCCCTAACGAACAAGGGCCGAAAAAAAAAAAATCTGCACCTCCCATCGAAAATCGATCGGCTGATCAGCACTTTTATATTCGGTCCAAAATTGTTTCGATCGAACGTGTAGGTATATGAAAAGTCTTAATTATTTTTCGCTAATTTCCTACAGGTTTCTTAGGGAAAGTCGTTCAGTATCAAGAGTGCAATCATCCCTTTTAATGCAAGTGTTTACCTAACACCCTGTATAATAAATTCAAATAGATGTGACCTACTTAAGATTTCATGATTTTAACATACACATACAAAATACATCAACACATGATCGTCTTTTAGGAGAGGTCAGAAACCTAGCTACAACTAACAAACACTTTTAGAGGTTATTATTGTCGCAAGGTTTGCTTTGAGCATTTAATCAGGTTTCAGAGGAAGTCGTCAAGGTTAAAAAGTAGTCTTTCACCCCTTAAAATACGAAACTTTATCGCTTAGTTGCCTGTTACGACACCCATGGGAAGAAAAGAGGTGTTTCATTCTAAGCCATAACCAGACGATAGCTTACGGTGTTTTAAAGCCAATAAGATAATCTAAAATAACCACCAAAGCAAGTCAACATCTTGAAGCTATTTCACCGGTAATAATAACCTTATTTAGATAAAACCCAAGAGTCCGACGCAAGCAAAGCGAAAAAGTTTTGCTCTTTCCAAGATAGTCATTAAGGTGGTTCGTAATGCCTCCTCGTATACGTTTGGAGCTCTCCAATCTCGACATAACTCCTAACGTAAGAGGATTGCCTCTCCATAAGGATATCGCAACAAATTGACTGTAATTTACTTTTTTCTTCTCACGAGCAGATCTGAATAGATCTCATGGTAACTTTGGATTCATAGTGCTCACGAGTGTGAGGCGGTTCGTTCGAGATAGTGGCGAAAATTGCTTATTTGAACCCATTCGACTATTTTCCTTTGCTCGTTTTCACGCTTCGTCATTTTAGGAATAGAGAGCGGTTATATTTTCTTGGATTCCTGGTAGTTATGATAAAGTCTTGAGCGTTTTCAGACGAAAGTTTTATGTCTTGTTTGGATTTGTTAGGTGTTGTGAAGGGTGAATTTTATGCTTTAGTAAATTTTGTTATTTATTTACAGACATTGTGTATGTAATAACATACACAATTCCATGTGACGAAGCTTGTTGCGGTTATGAGTGAATTTACATTTCATTGAAGAAGCCTGTTATTGAAATGTATATATGATGTTTTAGTAACCACTGTAAAGTAAACAAATGTGTTAATTGTAGAGAGATGAATATCTGATAGAAGAAGGACTTCCTGGCTTAGAAACCTGTGTGAATTGTTTTATAAGAATACTGCCTCACTTTCACTGTACAGTACCCGTGGTCCCAATTGACAGTCACTTTCTGTAAGAGATAAAACTACAAAAATACTTTTTTTGATGTGAAAAGTCTTTCATTTCGGTCAGTAGGGGGTCACTTGCAAAAACCATATGTAACGAAAAATGTTATGACAAGATAGCTTATTACTTTGGAGGTATAAGCACCTACTGTAATTATTTTATTACCATTATTTAATAGAGGATAGAAGCCATTACTCGGTACAAGACGTTTCACATACTGCACTACGACCCTGATACAACCAACCCGATTTTTTTAAATATGACAAAAAGTTAGCAAACTGTTGTCATGATGACGTTTCTGAACTGACCCTAAATTGAACATCATCATCATTATCAGCCTATCATCGTCCACTGCTGAACAAAGGCCTCTCCCAAGGCGCGCCACAAAACTCTGTCCTCGGCCTTCCTCATCCAGTCGCTCCCCGCTACTTTTTTTAGGTCGTCTGTCCAGCGGGCAGCATACATGCAGCATACATACAGCGGGGAACATAATACATTGTAATTTTTTGCTACCTACGTCAGAAAATCAAGCTCCACACTCCACACTGAACCTTACAAAATAAAAATGTAGAAAAAGTAAAAGGCAATGTTTTAACCATTTTAAACTGCATTCCGCATTCAACTCCAACAGTTATTCATTTTAAACTTGTCTATTATTCCATCGCAAACATTAGAAGTCAGAGGAAACTTTATGGAAGCGAATTGAACAAAGTTTATTAACGCAGCTTAATGAAACTAGTTCTGCAGTAATAGTTGACAGGTAGTGAACGCAGTGCTGTCGCTCAGTTTTTAAAGCCAGGCTTAGTTTCTTCCTGATAATTCCACCACCGGAAATTAAACGTTGCTAGCTCGCTTGAAAACGGGAAACTTTAAAATTAAAACTGTTAGCTTTTATCTTCTTATGTTTCTAGACGAATTTCTTTATGTTTTAATCTCGTAATCTTGGACGGTGGCTTTGAAACCCTTTCGAAATTAATTTTTGGGCAGACAAAGTTTCTGCAATTCACGCCCCATTCGAGAGATTACTAAAGAATTACAAGGGTGGTTGGTTTTTTATGGCAAGATGGTTAGCTTTTGTTTTTCTGTTTCTGTACATATTGATTAGTAATTAAGGAACAAAGATGACAATCGAGTATTTTGAATTAATGATTGTTGTTTATAATAGTGTATTTAAGAGTTCATTCATTACGTTTTTTTTATATATTCACGAGCGTATTTCAAAGTGGACATAATCATTGCTACAACAACAAAGGATAAGGCCGTTTTTGTATAGTATTTTATGCTGTTGTCATCTTTATTTCAGTGTATTATTGTATATATTAAGCATATTCCGAATATAAGGATTTGTTAAAAAAAACACTCGTCCAGCAGATCTTTCATTCATTTCATTCATCTTTGCTGCATCGACGGGGTCCTTCTTAATATGCTAAGTGTCAGCATAACAGCAGTTTTAAGGGTATGATCAGACCATCAAACTGACAGACATCAAAATCGCAAAAAAAAATCAGCATTCTCATACATTTGGCTCGAGTAGATTTGCAGCTTTGTGTGGAACTGCAGATTTTTAGACGTTAGTACCATAGATAAAGTTGTTCAGTTTGACGGTCTGATCATCCCCTTAAAAATGTCAGCATATTAAGAAGGACCCTGTATAACACTTTTAGTGTTACAAAAACGTAACAGCAATCGAGAAAATTAATTACATTCTGCTTAACAATACCAAATGTTACATTGTTCTCTCTCGAACTCAAACCAAACTACAAGCGGCATTGTAACAAAACAAATCTTAAGGGTAAAACACGGAGTTTATAGCAGAGTTGAGTAATTGCTACCGTCATACTAGCGTACAATAAACTTGCCAAGGTAGAATGCACACAATAAATTCCTGTTTTACCTCTTTGATTAGCTGAAGCTCAAGTTTCCGTGACCCCAGCATTCATACGCAAGCTTTTATGTCCAGTTGCCATGGCTCGTGTGGGACAAAGACCACCCTATTAAACAGATGTAGTGTGGTATGAATTTATAGTCTTTGTTTATAATTTAAGCACATGCTCATGACTGGAGTTGTCAGAAATATTTGTAATTTGTTAGTTAGTTGTAGCTTTCAGGATTCCATCGAAGAGCATAGGTAAAGAGCTCAAAAAAAAAAGGGTCCTTACTCCTTCTTAATATGCTGACACTTTTTTAAGGGGATGATCAGACGGTCAAACTGAACAAATTTTTCTATGGCACCAACATCGAAATCGGGAAAAAAATCTCCTGCTCCATACAAAACTGCAAACCTACTCGAGCCAAATTTATGGGACAGCAGACTTTTTACAAAAGCAAAAAATACTCATTTCAAAAGCGATGGTCAAACTGTAGCTATTTTAGTTCTTATACAATCTAATTAGTACACGGAGTATCAGCAAATGTTTAGAGTTTAAATTCAAAAATATCACCTAAAAGTGCAAGATAGAAAGCATACCGCTACTTTTTTCGACAATGTATGGTACATTGAAATTGATGCATTTTAGGTTCTTCACTATGGTTTATGCTTAATCAAAAAGTCAAATGTGCGTTACAAATTGTACATTTTAAAACCTATGTAACCTAGCGTCGATTGATACTCACAAAAGTCGATACAAAAAACTTATGAATCGATCTGAATCCATCAAATATGATTCGTCTCACTACATTTTACGTCAAGGTAACAAATGATATGAAAATATTCAAGTATAATCGACCACTCTAATAATGATACAATTATCAATTTGGCAAGCTTTAATAACATGATCATTATTTTAATCCAAACCGTAAATGGAATCTTGGATTTTATTTTTAATTCTCATTCATAAGATGATGTTTTTAATTTTATAAGGCTAACTTTTCGATTAAGGTTTGGAAATTTATCGGGTCTTTCTGAATTAATTAATTAATTATTTATTTCTTACAAAACACAGTACATTACACCGATACATTTTATGCCAAACTGCATAACAGTTTGTCGGCATGAAATTAGTCTACTTATTTTAGATTTTTTCGCGGCAAAAGACATAATGTTTTGAAAATGCTGCTGGTCTCGGTACACGCTAGAGCAAAATTATCAAGGGGAGTCACGTTGCAGGGTTTACCCCGAACACTTGTCTCTCACGTGGTGTTCGCGCGGTTCGCGTTTCAGCCTGCCACGAGGCTCCAAAATCCTTCTCAGTTGTTCTTACTCAAAAACAATCCTCGAGATTGGATAGACACTCTCTCAAACCACTTGACATTGGTGGAAGGAAATGCGGTGCTAACACAAAAGCAAGAAGTCCATTAAAAAAAAAATCAAGTGTTCCTCATTAAATTACCAATAAGTAATTTCATGTATGTAAGACTTCGATTCCGAGATATAGTGCGTCAAAGTAAACAAAAATAAACTCGATTAATTTACAACTATTAGAACATTGTTTTGGGTAATGACGTTATATTTTGCTGTGGAACTATATTAATACAGATATAACAAATGAACTGGCCATCATCGGTTTACCTAAAAGCGATACCATTTTTGACTTAGAAATCCAAACCCATCTGCTAGAATGTGTCTGAGTGCAGGAAGTTCAGTACTTTGAATAGTATGGTACCTAGTTAGAACTGAGATGGTTCCTGAAGAAGAAATTCTGATATTTTTACCGCTCTTTAACTACGGCATTTCTTGACGGTTACGGTTGATTCTTTTTCTGTTCTAAAGCAGAGTTTCTCCCATTTTATGTTGGTGACATTTTAATTTGGTGAAGATCTGATGATGCGTTTTAATTTGTCTTACCTCCTCTCTCTTTTATTGCTATTATCAATTTTTATAAAAACACCTGAGTTGTAAAAGTTCAAAATACTAATCGTAAGTATAGGCCCCAAATATGTGACATTTTTAATGAGTAGGATCCAAAATGGCCACTTCAATTTTCCACTTATTCCTATCACCCCAATTCCACCGCGTTATACAGAGCGAATGAGAAACGCTAAAAAAGGAATAAATAGGTACGCATTGTACAATAAATTCGTCTGGCATGTTTTGGCCTGACCGCTGGCCGGATGACACTGCCTTACTTTGATTAATCGTTGCCACGATTGAAACGGTCGACCCCCACTGGCAGACGAAATGGAATAGTGAGACGAACCACCGACGGCCTTTTTAATAGCAGGCGCCAATGAAAACTAATTTGTGTAGTCTAAATACGTATACAGTTAGCTCTAAATGTTACTGAAGGTGAAGTAAGAGATATAGAGAGTTGAAATGGTGTGTCAATTTAAGGAAAACATAACAGAAAATTGATAGAATTAGCATCCTTTTATACTAGGAGTCTGCCCATCATACTGAACAAATTTTACTATGGGAGCAAACTGATCGAAGCATAAAAAAAATCTGTATGCACATTTGAGTCGAGAAGCCATTGTAGTTTAGTATGGAACAGCATATTTTTTTGCTCCGATCGGTTTGGTCCTACAGTAGAAGTTGTTCAGTTTGATGGGCAGACTCTTAGTTTAAAAGGATGCTAATGATCTGCGACTGAGACTTCGTCGGCGTGGAATTTTTCAAGGTTCAAGTTATCTCTAGGCAGGTATGCAAAATATCATAAAAATCGACTCAGCAATATTACTGAAAACGTAACAGACAGAGATACTTTTGCATTTATTACTAATATTATAATAAAGAATAAGATTTCAACTACAGATTCAAACTAATTTATAGCTTGTAGATTCTTGTTCCACCAAGTGGGCCTAGAGTGTGTCGCGGAGGCTAATATTTAATACCTAGTACTTGCTTTCATAATTATAATTTTTCACTGGACTTATAACCTTCTTATAACATACAAACATGCTTTGGATTTGGCTTGATACTTCATCTTGCAGCATTATTGGGACTAACTGCTTAGCGCGTCTTCTATTTTATAAAATTTATAATTAATGGACCTTTGCGTGCTTTGGCACTGCATTTCCATCAGTGTAAAGTAGTATGTGGAAGTGTGCATCCCAATCTCAGGGATTGTTTTATGATCAAGAGCAGGAAGAGATTACGGATTGCGGAGCCTCGTGGCAGGCAAAAACGCGAACCGCGCGAACACCACGCGAGACAGTGCTCGTGTCAGAACCTGCAACGTGACTCCAGCGCGTCTTCGAAAGCACCGAGAAGCTAATCTGTGCCATATTTCTTCTTCTTCTTCTTCCGTGTATTTATGCCAGAGTTAAGACCACTGTTGGACACCTCTGATCAATTCGATAAAAACAACTGACGACGATATTTGCCCATAATAAGATAGAATTGTCATAAAAAATTATGAAGCATATTTCCACTAACGTAAAAATAGCAATCAAAATCGTATAAATCGATACAGGGCTATCTTTAAACGATCAGACAGACTCGTAACTTTTTATTACGCAGTTACCTGTGGAGAGACCTATTAGTACTTAACATGACTATATAGGCAAAATAACAAGTAATTTTTTTAAATGATAGCGTCATTTTATGCTTATTTTGTACGGACACAGCGGGCAGTCATAATAAACAATCTCAGATAATTCGCGCTGTAAAACATAATTTTTACAAGTTAACATCTTTTTAAAAGTGGTCTCTGCAAGAATACAAAATATTAAATGGCTTCTAAAACATCCCGTATCGTCTCACAATATTGTTTATGATACAGCCGGGTATAAATTAGTTCACTTTAACAGAACCCGCTCTTTAGGGGTCCTCATACAAAACAGGTTCAATCGGTTAATTTGTTATTTTTTTCTTTTTATTGTGCACGGAATGAGTTGGTGGAGTCCTTGACTCAACGAGGTGTAACTAAATGGTCGAATTTGTAACGAATTGATGTCCGGCCGATGGTTGGTCGTGATCTTTGATGATTACACCTGCCTCGGTTATCTAGTGAATCTCTAATTAAGTAATTGCTGCTTTTTTATTTAAGTTTTTACCTACGATTGTTAGACGAAGGTCAAGTTATAATCGTAAACTATGTTTTTTGTGAGTGTTGCAATTGTTAGTATTGTTCTTATGGAACTTAGGGTGAGCTAGTCATAACCGAGGCACACCTTGGACACTGTCAGCTGATAGCTGTCATTTCATACCAATGGTAAAAACTGAAAAGAAAGCATGTCCGATAGTGTGAGCGAGCAAAAAAAGCTCTATATCATTATACAATACTGCCTTGTTTCGGTGGGTCATCTTTGGGAACACAAAGTTAGTCGATGCTCATTATATTTTCCTTGAAATACTGTAAGAGGAACCACGATTCAACCAGAGGGGGTAAGGTAAAAAGTCAGTGGGAGGAAGGTATTTTCCGTACTGTATGTGAACTAGATACCTACTTACTCTTTCTTATACTGTGCCCAAGGCCATTAGATGAAGTTCATGGTGTCGCCGTTGAAACTTGAAGGATACGTCAAGGAGGACATTATTCATGTTATAGTTCCCGCAAGAATAGACCTTCTTATCAATGATGGAAGTCTTAATTTTCATTCCATGATAATAATTTCACTACTATTCTATTTTGGGGCAGTTAAATACCGGGGAACTTGCTCGTAGTTCAAGCAAAGAAAAAAGTTGTTCAGTTGAACTGCACGCAGGTGAATTGTGGATTTGTGGCAGAATTGAGGCTTCTTCTGCATTGTACTGCTAGAAGATCAGACAAGGCTTCGTCGTGAGTGATCTACCTCTTTCTTTATCATTCTTCAACATGTCTATAGACGCAAATTTACATCAATACATTGACACCGATTTTAAATTGAAACGGAACAAATTCGGTATCTCCAACTGGATAATCCAAACGCTCTTCAATTCACTTTTATGATGATAAATGTACAGACAGCATCAGATATATTTAACCAGCTAAGAAATGACAATATTTCTCAATAACCACCTTGAACACAATTTCTGAGCAGCAGCAGAAGTGTCGTTTTAAGAATACACAGCAAATTTAAACTTACTTTCTTAATTGTGATAAAAATTAATAAAAAGTTGCAATACATTCTTATTGTAGTTCAGGTCATTTGAAGTATGTGGCCAATGTGGGGATGATTGCTTTTTCGACGCCTAATTCTTTAAAGTGTCACTAGATCATAGATTTTTTGAAATAGTGTAGGTACTTTCTGATATTAGCGCACTGTTGGTAACCACTTCGTTAAATCATTTTATACGAAGTTGACTGTACGAAAGTACTTCTAACATGAAAGGTCATAGCACCAATCAAAATACCTCCACAACTTTCGTTTCTCTTCAAAACAACTCACTAACAGAAATGTTTAATAGAAACTTTAATTTTAATTACATCTCGCTCGCACGTAGCCGGTTCGACAGTTAGTAGGGAGCATAGACAACGTACCATAAAGACTTCTAGTGTAATGCAATAATTATGAAAGAAATCAGCAAGGAACGCAGTTGCAGGATCAGAAAAAATAAAGCGCATCAATCGCTCGAAAAAAGTTAGTAAGAGATATTTTTGTTAGATTTTTGACATCAAATATTTTTATAATTATTTGCAATGGGCTTGCGCTTAGCCTGGTAAGTATTGAAAAAAACTGAGGATAGAAAATGGTAACCCAATAAATGGCAATTCACAGTTCTTGAAATCAATGAGGATTCACGATCACAGTAGCAGGAAAGCCGCTCCGATAATATTTGATTACAAAGCATTAGAAGTCTACAAGATAGATAGTCTATAGATGAGTGACCGTATTTTTGTGTGGACTTATCAAATAATCGACCTTATTGATGTATGGGCTACTGTCCAAGTATGATTTATAATGGCTTCCGTCTAGGACACCATTCCTACGCGATGATTTTCAATCACATCCGACGGTTCGTTAGCGCGTATCTTTGATCTGACTTGAAGCAATGTTTTTTGGAGGAGGCAAATCTTGTCACACAGTGAATGCATGCTTGTATTAAAGAGCAACCTGAAGTTTTTCTGAAATGAGGACTTTTCATGAGAAAACAGAAAAGATCAGCGACAAGTGGAATGGCGTTACAGTCTCAAAAAATTTGCCGTCTGATATAAAGTGTTTAGGTTTTTTTCTTGATTTTCAAAAGTGTAGGGAGTCATTCGATTTTGATTATTTCAATGCTACTATGATATTTTGAATTACTTCATATATTTTTTTTGTTTTTAAAACATATTTTTTTAGTCTTTTATCTAATTATAATTTGTTTCTTCTAACTCCCTATGTATCATGGATCCATTAGAATCTAATGATCAGATAAATACAACAAACTTTTGTTAAATAAGCTGCGGGTGGAGGTGGTGCCTGGAGACACAATTCTCAGGTTTACTTTCTGGTTTATATACGTTAGGCTCCAGCCTCGCTCAAATTGTTATTTGTATAAAATGTGTATTTTTTTCTGTCTATCTATGTGTTTCTGTCTATCTATGTATATAACAATTTGTAAATAAATTATTTAATTTATAAAAAGATCGACTTTTACCGCAGTTGATCTTCGTTTAGTACAACAGACTACAATTTTAATGTTATTGCACATTTATTGGTAAGGGGCTGCTTATCTTCTGGCAGCACGATAAAATATCAATGTCTCTCAATAAACAAACCATATACAACCAAACTCTTTTCTTTCAAATTAACAGTTTTTTTTTTTTATTTACTAACTCTATCTGCCGCTTTTTATTTTACTGTCCTTGCAAAACGTCTCAACGTACAAACTTGAATAATATAACTTAAACTATACATTTTAAAACGTTATTTTATAAAAGCAAATCGTCTACAGGTACAAAGCTATATTAAAAATAAAGATTTGCAAGAAAATAGATTTATTTTCTTTAAAGAAGTCTGTTAAGTAGCGATACAGAAACTCTGTGCAATGTAATCAATTTAACTCTTGAGAAAAGATTAAGGCACTTTAAAATTCAGAGACTAATTTCAAACCCTAGAAAATTCTACAAAATAACGTTAATTAATCACTCTAATCTGATTTAATATAAGTACATAAGCACCGACCACTTCTATCGCATGGATTAAGTAAGTAAGTACTTACTTAAAATAAATTATTTAAGAGTGATTATTTTGTTCATAATATAGTTTAGGTAAATAATGTTTACAATATAATATTATCCATGTAACTCATATAAGGGGTGTTTTATAGTAGGACGGCATTTCCACTGTCACGCATATTATGCTTGTGTAGGTATTTAGAAGTCCACTGATTCTACTATAAGTAGTTTTCATTGAAAAGGTAATCAGTAGTAGATTACACTCCGAGGGCAGGAAAGTAAGAAAGGTCTCAGATCTCATGTAATTGTTGACCGAGGCGAAGAGCGAAGCCGAGGAGTCAACAAACATGTGATCTGAGGCTTTCTTATTTACTGCCCGAGGTTAGTATACTATTTTTCTCCTCGAAGGAGGTGGAAAGCGGCCACTTCGTTTAGCGCAGTGGGACGAAAATTGACGCTTTCCGTTCGGAGGGTAGGAAAAGATTAAAGACAGTTATGGTTATGGTGCCTGTACGCACATGCACGTTGCTACATAATTATGTCCATTTGCTTTTAAAATACATTGCTTCCTTAATAAGACGTCTTCATTGAGATGATAAACTAAAGACAGCGATGTAATTGTACGCACACGCATACATCAAATGCACAGTCACGTGCGTGATAGTGGGAAGAATTAAAAGTAAATGATTTATGGCTTTCAGAACACGACATCATATTGAGTCTAAGTTCTTTAACCATTCGGAAAATATCCTAGACCTTGTCGAACTAACTAATGTTAACTAACTGTCTATTTAGGTGCCATTTAAAATAATAAAACTTGTAAATACCCTGTAGCGAAATTCTACAGGCTATAACTCAACAAACTAAAGATCCTTTTCTTACTTCCCAGTCACAAATCTTTTACCGTTGGCAACATCAACAAGTGGTACAAACACATGTAAATAAATCGTCGAAGATCATTCCAGTCTTAGGCAGCAACGATCTATCAGTAATTCACGTTACATTATCAATCAACCATTCGATGATTGATTGAATATATTCTTCGGTAGCAAGATAACTTGTCTGTATTGAACTTAATTAAGACTTCTACATACGTGGAGTTCCTAGTTTGAGTTGTGGGTGGGTTTTGAATTGGTATTTTTGAGAAATGTACTCCCAATTATGACTACCGTATGTACAGTCATATTTTTTTGAGTTGATGTTGTGGTAGACTTTTATTATTTGATGGAAAATGGTTATAAACCGTTAAAAAAACTAAAACTCTTTGTTTCAGCCAAAGATGTATCGGCGTCAACCATAACATAGGTATAATACACTGATTTAGGGCTTGTTTTACCACTTTTGGGTAAGTTCTTGTTAGCTTATCCGACAGATAGTTTGACATGTTTTATATGAAATTACGTCAAAACATCTGTCGGATAAGCTAACAAGAACTTATTCAGAAGTGGTGAAACAGGCCCTTAGTTTTCCATCTTACCTGAAAACTATGAAGAAACTTATACAGTTGGACGTAGTTTCCGATATTACATTTTCTCTCATGACGTGGTCAGAAATACTGAGAAAACTACATTTTTAAGCATACATAAGCGTGCGATTAACAAAGATCACTTTTAGTATTTGAGTTTTATAACAGAATGCCATCATTATGAAATATGCATTTTCTTTATAAAAATAATTAAAATTACAATATTATAGAAAATGAACATTTTAAAATTACTAATAACTTTACTCTCTCTTTGTAGGTATAAGATAACTAGTTTAATTCCCAGATAATAATATCTTTATTCAAGACGTTTTAAGAATATACTGAGAATGGTATATTCCTACCACGCTTCCACTTTCATGACTAGTTTTTTACATACATTTGAGATAATATCTCTTTTATCTTCGACCAGATTTAGAGATCGTGCTATAATGTAAGAATGTCGAGCTATAAAATTTTTTATTTTTACCATAACAAAATGAGATGGTTATCATTGTTCGCGAATTAAAGAAACGAGAATCCTAATGAGTTTGATCTTATCTTCTAAGATTCGGACGGGAAGTGTACAATTACTGAGCCTAGTCATAAAAATGAACATTAAAAATGTTGATATTAAATTAACAATTTGTATTTAATTAATATGTCGTCCAATCTTGTTATTTCTTCTTAATGTTTTCAATTCAATATACAGGTTTCATAGATACATACAAAACCAGAAGCTCGCCGGTGACGACGTCTCAGCCAAAAAAATATCTTTAAAAAACGATCGGTAATGTGATTCGATTGTCAATCCAAATGCTATCGGGAACAGCGTCACTTTATAAACCGAGTGACCATAGTCCGTACCTCCAAGTCACCGAGTTCCAGTCTAAAACAGTTTTGCAGTAAAAATAATATTGACCTGAAAATTATGGCCAGTAAAGTCAAAACCAAATGAAAAATATTAATATGAAAAATTGTTTAGAATTTGGCGATATTCTTATATGTTTGATCCTTATGTCTGTTAGTGCTCACACTTAAACTCAGCTTAGGCTAAGATGTGTCTACCTGAATGATTCACTTTAGCCTTGTAACAGCAAAATGACCGCTTTCTTGCCTCCTTTAATTCTAGAACATCCGCGTGGCGTGGGAGAATATGGACCACTTCCTGCCAGTACTCAGATAAATTTCTTTGTGAGAGGCAGCATGCCCTGCAATGGGATTGATATTAGGCTGAGGATGGCGAGAAAGCTAAATTTTCCTCATAAATAAAAACTACTGTGACAGTCACACATCGTTACGATTGATACGATACTAGATGATGTAGCGTTACCGACTATGCTTTCCTGGTCTAATATGAAGAATACTCGTCATGGTTCAGTCCGTACAGTTCAGTCGACAAAAGGTTCGAATCGAATCGAACTGTCCTGCATTGTATCTCAGTATCGACTACTCACTATTTGAATTTAGATTCTTTCGTAACAATCCTTTGGTAGTGTGCCGTTTAGTTAATTTTATTTGATGGATGAGTCATGCCACCGTGACCCATACAAGATGTAGGTTAATCATAATAAGATTAACGTAAAATTTTAAAACCTAATAGGTATTCAGAATTCCGGATCCAGTAGTGGGTCGTCCGGCAGCCAGGTGGGTTGACAACATGAAGGTTGACAACATATGGAAAAGAGGCCTTTATAATAACATCCATTAGTGAAGTACAGATATTTGGACTTACTACTTGACTACTTACGAGGTACTTACAATAAAAAATAGGTGGTGCAATCTTATATAGTCCAACATCATAAACCCTGTTAGGCTACGATATTATTCGTAGCTGTTAGGACATAAATTTCACAAGATAAAAGAACATGAATAAACACAAGTTGTCTAAAAAAAATTATTATTATTTATTTTAATTTATATCAATTTAGTTAATTCTATAATTTAATTTTTAATTAATTTCTAACCTATCTCTGAATATCGCTTCGATAAATATATTGGTGACCATTTGCTTGTGATTTCTCATCAAATTTCTGCTAGTTTGTCCCAAATAAAACTGTCTTGAAGACCAAACAAGAAGCTCAATTAAAACCTTAATTGCTAACAAGTAAATAGAACTAACATATTCAGTCCTATGTGGTCACAACTCTAAGGTTCAAGGGGTACTTAAAATTCCACGATAAGAAGTCGCACAAATCAAACTACTTTCGCTCTTGTGACCTATGCTTTAGAGTTCTGACTGGGGAAGGAAATAATTGTCGGAGAGTCCTAATGCCCGGGGAATGAAACCACAACAAGTTCTCTTATCCACAGACTCCAAGTTTTAACCATTAGTAGACCTGTGGGCCATTGTTACCGTTATTAATATGGGAGTAGAGTTGAAGTTTGATGTTAACATGGTGCTTTGATTAACTTTATGACCATTGTTTTTATGAATTTGGCTGTTTCGGGACAAACGTTTTTTACCCGACTGCGATAGTCTACGTGTTTTATAACGGGAATGTTTGCAAGTGTTTAGCTTATATTTTAAGTAGTTTCAGCAATATTAACTTACAACGAAACCACAGAAACAAGCCTAAGTGCGTTCACACACGATGACGCACTGACGGAGCGGCAGATGTCAGTCTATAGAACCACACCTGGTGCGTCAATGCGTCACCGTGTGTGCTTCTACTTGCGGTTTCATACAACGTCTTGCTTCAGAAATGACGGACTGACGTCTGCCGCTGCGTCAGCGCGTCATCGTGTGTGAACGTACTAATTAGTACTTAATTGAAAACATTGAATCATGACTTCCAATCAAATAAAAACGTTATGTTGCTCCTTATAATTTAAGTTTAGTATTGAATAGCAAATTTTTCTTTTACGATTTCAATGTTCTATAGAGAAAGTTGTTAAGTTTGATGGTCAGATCATCCCCTAAATACAGTCACCAACCATATTAAGAAAGACCGTGTATAATATTTTACGTTTTATGAAAACCCCATTATTGGTCCAAGTAGCATTTTTTAAGAACAAACAAAATTGTCAAACACAAGAAAATTTCAAAAACGATCTATAAATAGTTCTTTATTTCTCTAATACCTTTTTTGCTAACATTTTCAGTCTCAGTTCAATTTCACGATTTTTTTATAATGTAAAAGTTTATTTATGATGAAAGAAGCATACATTTTATTCAAATTAATGTCTAGTTTTGTTTCATGGACTTATAATTTTTTAATATCATAAAAGGTATTTTCATAAAGAAAAGCCTCGGAGCCTAGACCGCAGCAGCAAACCACGTTGGTTTCACTACATCTATAAAATAGTCTGGAGAATGTTCAGCAAAATGGGATTAGAGATTATTTTAATTATCTAATACCGACAACAATTTTCTTATCTGTTTTGTTTTGTTTTGGTCTAACCTTGGTAAATCATAACGAAGTGAAGAGAAGGTGGAACATACGTTCTGAAAAAAAATCGTTTGTAGTGTCTTTAAATGTGTACTATAACCACTTGACACGTCATATCATACTAAATCTGTCATCATCATCACTGCAGTGAAAGGAATGGGAAGGGGAGGGTGTATGTTTTAGTCCACCACGCGAGCCAAAAGCGGATTGATAGTCTTCAACATACGCATTGAATTGCTCTCTCAGCGAATGCAGGTTTCCTCACCGTTTTTCCTTCACCAACTAAAACTGTGTAGAACTCTTAGAAAAAGTATATGTCTAGAATGAGCCTCACTGCTTTACCGTATAAAACAAAAGGGGCTAAAGTTCATAGGTTGGTGTGCGTGAGGCGCCATACAAATTCTGTATGTGGGCGTGTATATGTATAGGGTTTAGGAACCAGTCCTGGTTCCAATTTTTTTCGACGTTTTCGGATCTTAGACTGTCAATCTTGACATATAACTTTATCAAAGGTAGAACTATAATGCGGATTGGTGTAAGTGTATTATTCTGTAATGTAATAGAATAATAAGCTAATCTTTTTACACTTCTAAGAAGTAGCTTCCTAATCTTGTAATGCTAATTCGATCTTCGTCGGCATTTGCGTTTGTCTCTTTTATCCCTAGATAAGGTAACAGAAGATTAAGTTGCCTCACCTTTTGTTATTTTAATGAGTTTGTTTTAACAAAAGTACTTAAAAGAACAGATTAACAAAGTGCAATGACTGCTAAAATTTTGGACGAAGCGAAGTTACGACTTTCGTTTGAGTTTAAAACGGAAGTTAGTTAACTTGCGGTGTGATTTTGACAATCTCTCCGTCAGTTTCAGACAATGTAAACAATGTTGTAATATAAAAGGAAGGAACTTCATTTAAAATCTTCGTAACTAACACCATTACCTTGAGGCCTGGATAGAGGCTGATCATAATTTTGAAAAAGATAGTCATAGAAATATGAAATATCAGGAATTCAAATATACCAAAACGCGGTAGAACCCGTTCAAATGATTAATTCTAGATTAAGATATAGTCAAGTTTTTATTTGATCGTTTTCTTATCGTGTGGGCAGCAAGCCCTGGTGTCAGAGTTTATTCAAACAGCCTTACGGCCTGATTTGATAAAATTTGATGAGTCAAAAATGTGGCACAGGCCTACCACGGTAAGTGTAAGCGGAATGAAAAAGTACCGGACTTCACATACGGTACCGTACCTATTGGAATAATGTTCTATGTTGTCTATGCAAGTTTCTACCTGCAGATGTTTTCCTTCACCGTTATCAAATTATCGAAAACATTTTTCTTGTGCCAGCACTTCACACAGCGTACCTATTTGGCAATTATCACTTTTAAGAAATACGAGATTTTACGCGAAAATACTACAAAAACGTGGATCCCAGAGGACATTTTGGTTGCAAATTTGCCTATTTCACTCCTTTTATGTGCGTAGAAAACGGGAAACGCGTATTTGTCATGCGTGATATTTGCGAAATACACCATGTGAAGTGTTTAGGCCAGGTAATGGTTACCACGCCGAGTTGCCAAACCAGGGCCCTGGGTTAGATACACGTTTCAGTCAGAGTCATGGATCATGGGTATGTTTGTGCCGTTGTTGTATGGTTTCTACAATAAAAAGCCTACTAGTTTACATTTGGAATCATTACAAATGTGCCTGTGAACGTTATTTATTTTAACTTCGTATTCCTTTTTTTAGATTATTTGCTAAATTATGTTCAGTTACAGATTCTGTATATATGTTATAGGTCCCGTTCAAAGTAGGACACAACTTGCTATAACAGAGTATTTTCAAACGATTTCAATGCTCATCCTACCTAGAAATAACAATAAAGTTTAAAACTTAGAAACATCCTCACCACGACCCAAAAAAGAGAAATTTAAATAAAAACCACAAGATAGCAACCATAAAGACGGTAAAGTACAATAAATCGTTAAGTGAGTGAGAGAAATTCGATATATCGCGTTAAGGCCCTGTGCCCCGCTGAGTGTGGTATAATTTGCCTGCACAGAGGCCGGAGGTACCATGCCGTGAGGTTAGGGCAGGCTTGCACTAAATGAAATTCCATAGCCAACGTCACCCTGTACTGTAGGAAAGCTGGCTTCAATTGGAAAATACCTGTGGTCTAAAGTGTTCTGTAATTCAGAGTTTAGCATGTTATCATTTTCTGGTTTAATAATGTAGGTATATACAACGTGCTAATGAATTAACGCAAAACCTGAAAACCGTTTGTCCAGACCATCAAACTGACAACTTTTACTATGGGACCAACTCGGAAATCGAAATAAAAATTCAGTTTGATGGTCTGGACAAACGGTTTTCAGGTTTTGCGTTAATTCATTAACACGTTGTAGATGTGTGTGTGTGGAGTATGTGTTTATTGAAATTGTGAAAAAAGTGCTTCTCCAAAAACACTGCTTAAATCATCTGCAACTGATGTAAAGACCTATGATGATGTAATAATTGAAATTTTATTAGAAGAGTAGATATGAAACTCCTAAATGTATAGGAATCCGAGGATCAGATTAACATTAACACCAATTTGTTGCACCAAATGTATTCTGACTTCTTGGTTAGAAATGACAAGGCCGAAGCATACTGAAAAAATAGTTATAATATGAAACAGGTGCTAATTCCATTGATTGCTGGCATACGTTTCATACATTCTAGATATCTGCTACGATTGGTTTAATGTATGAAACCCCCGACTCTTAAAACGTTACATTATATTTGGCCAAAGGTAGAACACGGTGGCCAGAAGAATCTCACTATAATAATTATCCTCTTCCATTTATGTTACGTTCTTCACGAATTCAATCTTCTTCTTTTGATTGCCAACTGCCAACCGTTGCCAACTGTTGACAGTCATCTCTCCATGTTCCCTGTCTATCTCTCGCCAAACAAAACAGCTCTTCGATGCTAGCGATGCTTGTCCACTTTATCAGGTTCGCGTGGTCACTAATGTCGTAGTGGCATATCGACGCTTCTTTTGCCCTCTACTTTGCCCATTAATGCCCATGTCTGGAGCAGCTAGTATCGCTCATTCCTCAAGACGTTCAATTTATTCTTCATTCAATCTTGCATTCGATATGCTACACCCTGGCCCGGAAGACATCCATTTCTACATTTGGTTCACGTTAACATCTGATGTACATTGTAGGCATGTAGTGTGACCTGGCCCTAACGCGGCTTGTTGAAAAGGTACTTGTGCCTATTAGTAACGACTTAGATCGAAAGCTAAATAATTGCCTCGCCGTTCAGGGATCTTCTTACGCAAAACCCCGTCTTCTATTTGTCGGTATTAAATTCTACAAATTGGCTTCATTTAGCTTATCCCTAATTAAATTCTAGTTTCATTTATTTACATGTCTAATCTATTTCCAAACCTTCGGATTTCGGTATTTCGAGATAATTCTGAGAAATTTTTATTAAGAGAAGTAGGCATTTCGAGAAGATTTCATTTCAAAAAGTTGTCATTTCAACACACGACGAATTTTTTTAATTCTTCAGTTGGATATTGAAAACAACGCTTTATTTTCGAATTTCTTCTCAAAAAAACAAAAACGTTGTTGCTAAAAAAAGAAGCGACAGTTAAATAATGTAACTATCCTAGTCCGCAGGTTCCCACCCACCGACCGTTGACAATCGATTTTTCAAAAACAGAATAAAAAATTTGAAAACCATCTCATAATTGGCACAAAAGATGCGATATCGCAGAAAAAGAACATTCGAACAGCGAGCTCTTTATCTTTTTTGAGATTAATAAATTTTTGTTCACCGTTTTTTCTCGCCGTTTAGCTTTGCACCTCTTTTTTTCTGTTTCATAGTTTCGTCGGGAATTCAGACTATAGAAAGGAAGAGAGTGGATATTAATTTAGGAAATTAATGCTACAAATTATTTCGTCATATTGTAGTTTTGTGAAAAATTCTTACAATGAGGCTACTCTACTCTAAATCACTAGATGCCAACACTATTACGAGAAGAACTGGAATACATCAGGAATTATGGTATCAGGGGCTGATTGGTGGCTAGTTTCCCTAGCTAGCCCAGAAAAACACTTTGTTTTGTAGTAGCCAACAAAATATAGTATGGTCTATTCTAAAACACACAGCTAATAATTTGATTGAGTTAGTTGTAATTTTAGTTCCAACAAGGTGGACCGACGACCTGGTGCCCGGTGCAGCGGGAGCCCGTTGGATGAGGGCAGCGCAGAACCGGTCGTTTTGACGGTCCTTAGGCGAGCCTATGTACGTCTATCGGCGATATAATTATGATAATTATGAATTTGAGTCTATTCAAAGTACTTCATAATTCCTTCTAGGTTTTCGTCTCAAATATTATCAAAAGAATTTTAAACCGTCGACTCCATGCCTCTCAAAACAATATTTTTTATCTAAAAAAGGGACTTTTTTGACACGAACAACGCTCATAGTGATAATGTTTGCTACCTGCGCGTGGGTGCCTTCGAGACCGCTTGTGAAATATTGTAGACCAACCCCTGTCACATATGCACTAAAAAAATCTCAAAAACAAGGATGGACGATAAGGATGTCCATGCGAAGGAACGGGATACAAAATTCAGCGGGATCAGAAAGAGGCATTCTTAATTGCTTTGATTAGATTTCAAGGATATTAATTTACTGATTCACGCATTCTGTCAAGGTTCATATTTTATGATTTTGTACGGTGCGAGTTTTATGAAATATGAAATTCTATATTGAATGGTATGTTTACCCTTCTCGGTTTTGGGTTATTGTGCATTATAAGCGATATAATGTTATTGGTAGCCGTAACTGTCAACACAGAGGTGAGAAAAAATGTTAAGAAGGAAATATTTGGCGGGTTACTTCCTCAGGGAAGTTTACTTTGTCTTTTTTATTAAGTTTAATGTTTATTTTAACGCGCATAAAAAATTTAAGCTGGATTTATGATGGCTTTTTTGGTGATGAATAAAATATTGCAGAAATGTGAATCGAATTTGGCTTCTGAATTCACTTAACGACTTCCTTTACTTCCTAATACTGATTGATTAGAAACGAATGCAATTTCTATCCTTATTTACTATAGAAAAGTAGGTAATGATAAATCATTATCATCATCAGTACCTATATCACAAGATGTTACAAAAGTAAAAATAAACAATTAAAACTTTTTAGGGTTGTTTAGGCCATCAAACTGAACAACTTTTACTATGAGACCAATATTGAAATCGCGAAAAAAAAACAGTTGTACTTTACTTACATTTAGCTCGAGTAGATTTGTAGTTTAATCTAGAACATCCGTTTTTTTTTGTGATTTAGATATTGGTTGTTGATTGGGGTAAGTTTATTAGTAGATTACACACCGAGGACAGGAAAGTAAGAAAGGTCTCAGATCTCATGTAATTGATGTAATCGTTTGTTATAGTTGTTAAAAAAAAAAAAAAAACTCATGTAACTTTTTATATGCCAATTACTGATAATAAAAGTTACAGTCAAATAATTCGTCAAAGAAGAATGGGAAATGCACAATGTACGCTATGCTACAAAAAGTAACAGAGATCTATTTTTAGATCGTGTTTGAAAAATTGCATTAACTATAATTAGTTAACATCCCAAATATATTTAAACTTCGTTTGAATGGAGCTCGCTAACCCGTAAACAAGGGTTGCAATTTTAAAACGTTGTCGTGAAGGTGACGAGTGAAGCTTTTGAAATATTCAAGTGTCTAACGAGAACCTTGGTTCAGTTTGAACAGATAAGATTACGTTCCACTTAGATTAGAATAACCACTGGGAAACAAACCTGGACATAAATTATTAAAATACTTCTTGGAACTACAGTGACTGGAAGTTTTGCTGAGGTTTGAACCTACAAAGAAGCACAAGGTACTCATACATACAGGGTAAAATTGATATCATTAGCATCCTTTTAAACTAGAATCTATACCCATCAAACTGAACAACGTTAACTATGGGAGCAAACCGATAGGAGCAAAATTAAAATCAGCGGTTGCATACATTTGAGTAGAGAAGGCATTGAAGTTTAGTATGGAACAGCAGATTTTTTTTGCTCCGATCGGTTTGCTCCCATCTTGCTCCCATGTAAAAGGATCTTAGTTTAAAAGGATACTAATGATATCCATTTCACCCTGTATACAACACGGCCATAATTCTTTACGGTCAGAAACATTACCAAGACCACCAATCCCCTTTTAATTACCGAACCTTAGCATAAGAATTATATTTTATAATTTATCAAGACGTCGTGGTATTGTAGAGTTTCTGGCCACATCTTCTCTACAGCGACAACACGTTCCAACGAGGTGGTAGCTTAAAAAAAAAAGATTTAGCATAAGCATAAGCATTATGCTCACGACTATATTCCCCGAGGGGGTAGTCAGAGATATTCTGAAACTCAGAAGATCCACGTTTCACCAGTAGTACGGAAACTATGTCTAGTGTGACGGGGGGTAAGCCCGTCGCCACTTATAATGGACAGTGGGAACATACATGCCTCGAAAGCATGCCAGAAAGCATGCAGGTTTCCTCAAAAAAAAAAGATTTGTCGCTTAATAAGTGGGCTCCAAGTGTATGGGGAAGAAATTATTTTGAGTTTAAGTTATGAGTTTGAAAAATGTGTACGTCTAACTGTAGCAAAGGCTCACATTTAGCATTATTGAAGGTTTCAACATAGAATGAGGAGCAAGTTCTGATAAACATTATATAAACACAATATAAGACGCATAATTTAATAATTTAGTCAATTCGTACTACTCCCATGGGTAGCAATGGGGTAGTCCATTCTATGCCGGAACCTTATGATTTTAGTCCCAATGGGAGATAAAAGGATGGTAAATAATAAAGCTCATGTGGCCTAATTATATGTTCATCATACGTAGTGGAAGATTCCAATACAATAGGAAAAGACACCATGATCCAAAGAAAGACAAAGACCGCTTTCTATAATATAGCAAATTAGAACAAATCGATTAAAGAACGAAAGAGCTCCACTATATTAAATTCTTTCTCAAAGATAATAACTTTACTAGGAAATATTGTAACATATTAGAACAGGGTACCCCGCTGATATCCTTGTATGGTTGGCAACGAAAGTTTAACACTTCGGATCCTTATTCTTGTATAAAGAAAGGTCACGAAGTTAATCAACTTTCGTTTCCGACTGTATTATCCTCAATAACATAACTCGCTTCCTTTATCTTATCCCTACACGCTATAGTTCTGATAAACCAAAATAAATGCAGGCTATTTTCCTGTCACTTGGATCTTACAGAAAAAACGTATACTAATAAAGTTATATGAAACGAATTTGTACTCATTACTTTCATGGGGTGATAATGGTAAACGTATATTTCACATAATATTTTAACGTTTCGATGAAATGACATTAAATTGTTTTGTATGAATTTAGTAGGTTACATGCCATGTCGTTTCCAAGTATCTATGATATACTATTTCATCCAAAAGATGATCATATGTTTTACTCAAAAATGTGAAACTTCTAAAAATTGTAAGTAGATTACACACCGAGGGCAGGAAAGTAAGAAAGGTCTTAGATCTCGCGAAGCGGAGGTCAACAAACATGGTGATCTGAGGCTTTCTTATTTCCTGCTTGAGGTTAGTATACAATTTTTCTCCTCGACTGCGGTGGAAAGCGGCAACTTCGTTTAGCGCAGCGAGACGAAAATTGACGCTTTCCGTCCGGAGGGGAGAAATAATAATTATTACGGCAATAGAGTCATTATGGAGTAGGTACTCTAGGTAGGTACTGTAATTTTGTAAGAATCAGCAGATTTTTTTTTTTTTCGATGTTGTCTCCATAGGCAACGTTTTTTTTTTCATTGCGTTTCAGTTCGATGGTCTAAATAAACCACCCTTTTACCCGTCTGCGTGACGTAAAGGAAGGGTAATGTGTTTTCAGGGTGTTCTTGTATACCTACCATGTTTATTGTCTAGCTGACTAAAGTAGTCGCTGCACTCAAAATCAACGAGCATCATCATCATCATCATCGATATAAAAGTTCTACTCTAGTTTTCAGTTTATGTTTGGGATGTGTAAGTACGTAGGTGTACTTGCGTAGTTAACGAAGTACGTAAACCGTAACTAATACTTGCACGGTTTCTTGCTTCCTTCCAACTCATCTGGGAATCAAGTAGGTACCTATATTATGTAGGTACCAATGCATATTTAAACCAGTTACCAAGTTGTGCATTCATCAAGGTATTGATGCGTGGGCAAGAAAGATGCCCCTTCGGCGAATGTAAGCGAAAACCGATTGATCATTATTCATTTTGAGAGCTGACATATTGTGATGTGAAACACTTCGGTGTAATAACTTTAACACGCTTCGGCGTCTTCTTGATAGATGTTTTGTTAAATAATAAAATGTTAACACATGTTTTGGGACCAGAATAAAAGTTGCGTCATCGATATGGTGTCTTTCTTTTAGTCTTCGATGATTGATGTTATCGATGTTGTGGTAGCATGAACGCTTTAGCAATCATAATTTGTTGCATACAGGGTGTTAGGGGAAACAGTTGCATTACTTTAAGGGGTTGATTGTACCCATGATACTGAACAACCTTCCCAAAGAAACCTATTGGAAATTAGCTAATTTTTTGTCGACTTTTCGTACAAACGATCTATCAGCTGATTGAATTGAGTATGGAAAGTCAAAATTTTTTTTGCGAATTTCCTATAGGTTTCTTAGGGAAAGTTGTTCAGTATCATGAGTATAATCAACCCTTAAAGTAATGCAACTGTTTACCTTAACACCCTGTATTGTCATTGACATACACAATAATCCGCCGGGTCTAGAACAAAATTCTTGAAGTGTCCGAGACTATACCTACACAAACCTAAGTACGTGTATAGTAATATACTAATATATACCAAAGAAAAACACTGAAAAAGCTGAAATTCTTTTTCATTCTGCTTGCGTAGTTTACTCCATCGCGGCTCGGCGCGCGCCTCGCGCGCTCGCGTGCTCTTAGTCGGCCTACCCAACGAAGACTGTCGCGTAATTGGTTCTCTTTATACGTTTTGGTGCTCTTTTGGTTCGGACACTTTTGAACGCGGACACGACGTCCAGTAGTTGTTATGTCAAATATTCATAATTACATTTTATATATTTATTTAAGAATTAATGGACATAAAGAGAAAAGAGTGAAAACAGGAAATATGGCTAATGGAGTCTTGATTACTATTATTATTTATTACTATTAATAAGAACAAGGATAACAAAAGTTTAATTAACTTACAAAGTCATTACAAGAAACAAAAATGTTCACGGCACGTGGCTGATTAATATTTTAGTGTGCAAACCGAGGTTCGAATCCGATGATTAAGGGATCATAATACGAGTTTTAGCTGGATTTAAGTTACCAACGATGACAATTTTACAAAATCTTCGGTAGTAATTAATTTAGAAATCCCAGAGGACCATGCTAGATCGAAGGTAATAATCGATACTAATCTTGACCAAACAGTAAAGTTGTAAAAAAAATGTTATTGCTGAAAACAAAATTACCCAATCGTTTTTTTAAGAAAAAATATTATTTCTCTCTCATTACGATGAAGTATTTTGTAACATATTTGAGTGTTTTAGTAAAAACAATTTAATGAAAGGGAAGATAGAGGAAAGAGAGTCAGAGGAAGGCCCAGACAGAGCTTTCTAGCACAAGTGAAGGAAAAGGTTGATGTCTTATCGTATCAAGAACTCAAGACACTAGCGGAAAAAGACAGGATTGCAAAATACTTGACCGACAAGAGCGTAGGTCTTAAAATAGATGATGATGAGTAAAAAGAGTGAGTAGAATATGAAAAATAAACTATGCAATAAATAACCTCGAGGTTGTAATTTTATCTATTTATTTTCAGTAATGTTCTTTGCGGTGCTAGTGGGATGTCTTAAGTTTTTGTGTGACATTGTCCAACATTTAAACGTTTACTGTGAAACTGACCATTCCAACAACTTATGTTTTAAAAAGACTGTTTTATCAAGTTAACTTTTTACACCTTTTGTTTCCACCATTTGTCACAACTATATTCCATTAATTTATCTTACGTCAAGCATTAAGCTAACACTAAGTGACAAAAGAAAAACACGGATGCCGGCATGGCATCTGTCCTTTCATAGTCAACTTAACTAAAAGGATTAAAATGATTTCTTCCGTCGTCTGACAACCAGTGTGGTCTGCCAAGCGTGAACTGTGGATCTTTTGTAAAGCCTTCACGAATTTCGTTACCTTAAGCTCTTAATACTTTTATGCCATAGTTGCTTTTTAATTTTAGCAGTCGAATTATAAAAGGGTTGATTTTAATCTCGCTTTCCTGTTAGGTAAACGCGTCAGCATTCTTTTGTGAGCTTTTCAAAGTTTCTATTCGTCTGCGGTAAACTCATTTCGATTTCTTTAAGATTGGAATATTTATTTTAAAAGTATTTTTAAAGGATTTGAGTTAGAGGTTTTTTAAAATCCTATTACATTTTTTAGTTTGGTTAGGAGGTGAATGGATGATCTCTAGAATATGCCGACGGTTTCACTATATACTTAAAAATTAAGCAAATTGTTTTTTATACCTAAATGGATGGCCGGCCGGCGTCGAGGTAGACCTTGAGAAAGGTAGAGAGACAAGATGGATGCCTTCTTGGAGAGTCGGTCAGTAGTTGCTTACAACAGAGAAGATAGGAGAGTAAAACAGGAGGCCTTTGCCCAGCCGTGGGACACTGAACAAGCTATGCATTAAAATATTTGCCAGTATTGATATTTCTTGCTGCAGCAGTCACGTGTTATTCGCGGATTCAAAAGACCTCCCCATTTCTTCCACTGGTTATCGTAATAGGGTATTAAGGGGCAAATTTTTGAATTAAAAGCTAGCCATCCTAACTTAATACTGAAACCTGCAAAGACTAAAAGTGTACCAATAAGTGTGTGTGTTTTTTACGATTGGACCCGTAAGAAGTTGTTGGTGGTTGTAACAAAGACTCTGTTCACCTCAAAGCTATCAGGCGTTCATAATAATGTTTGTAATTTCGTTTAAATTACTAAGCGAAGCAACAATATAAAACAATGGTTTTACCAAGAGGTCAATGGTTTTACCTCATTAAATGGTGTTTATAAATTTTTGTTAAGATGCAACAAATTCATATTTATACATTTTCTAGACTAGAGTTAAGATGCTTTACACTGCTCAATGGCACCGTCATCACAATTCACAACTTGTCTCACAACTCGCTAGTCTAGAATGTAATGACAAAAATAAGAATTTGTCAAACCCTAAAAAAATTTAAACTAGTAGCTATAAGTAGGCAATTTAGAAAACATATTTAATTAAATATTTAGATCAAGATAGAAGAATCCGCGTAAAAAACTGTTATACAATTTCGTTATCGTGATTTTGATACCATCTAGCATATTTTTGTTCTTCGTTGTGGAATCTCAGATGCCTCACATTATTTTCCTATAACAAGCTTCTTTAATAGTCATTTCTGCGAACAGAATTGGTAAGGCTTTAGATCGATCGTGTTAAGGCACGCAGAATATGCCATAACTTGAGAGGTTTCGGCGGTTGGCGCTCAAAATTTCCCACAATGACCGGATTTCAAAACAAAGTATTTTAACTGAATGAATTTTTAACTTTACGCTCACCAATAACGATAAGAATTGCTTTTAAAATAAAAATTTGTTTTGTCAAACTTTTGCCGACAATTTAGTTGAAAATGGCGCGTTGTTAATCTGACATTTACGATATACTTACTAAAACTGAGCCTTGCTACAAAGTTAGTATAAAGGCAAAGTTTCTGATATATTGAAAACTTATTAGCTATCAAAAATTCATGAAGTCGAAATACCTAAAGATAACCGTTTGCCAAAAAAATTACAAATTAAAAAGTCAACTCAAGTTCGTAAAACAGCTGATACCTTCAGCTTCGTTCATTCAAAGTTTGCGGTTTGGGATTCGTACACAGCCGATCGCTTAAAGCTCAGAAAAAAAATTTTTGTAATAAGTCGTCGTGAGCGTTCGCCGCCGCTCGGCTCATCTCGCCCTTCGCCCCTCGTCCCTCCCCAACCATATACTCTACTCGACTGCAATGCCTCTACGAGCAGTCAGTTGACTCGAAGCAGCGTCGGGGCACGGTCGCGCCACTCGACGCTTCGAACGTACGAACGTTTCAGTGAAAACACGCTTATCACTTACGTGTTTCAATAACAAACTATCGGACTTTTGTTATTATAACCAATCGTTTAAATCGTCTCCAGTAACAGTTAAAACGTATTAGTTGAGTGATTACTGAACATTTCAGCAGATGTGGACTGTTTATGTGAAAATTTTGTTTACGTTATCAAGGATTGTAAATAATCAAACTGTGAATTGAAATCGTCTCATCATGTGCATTAACGCATTAAGGACTATTTGTTTAAATTGAAGCCGAAATAGAGTTTATAAATTGATGGATACTTCACATCCGGCAAGGGGACGCAACACACGAACGCCGACGGAAAAAACATGACACTGAGCCTACCGTGTCTTGTTTTCTTTCTTCCTTGATATTTGATTTACCCCATAATGGCTCTTCAGCAAACAACTTCAAGAAAACAACTCTTCGGGCAAATCCTGTTTTGGTTTGTTGTCGGACTCAATGTCGCCGATCAGAGCTCACTGCCACTGAAATATGAAGCTCCAGATGATTGCCAGTGGTGGTTGAGAGGTCCCAATGAGGCCCACGAAGTTTCTCTCACATGTAAACTTCGAACGATAAACAGTGAATTCGACACAACAAATTTCAGTGTTATCCCTTCAGAACACACTACATCTCTTCGGATAGAATGCAATGAAGAAATGATGTACAAGAGCTCATTAGACGATCGTAGTTTCGCGCATTTGGTGAAATTACGTGAACTTGTTTTGGATAACTGTAAAATTGGAAGATGGCCGCCTGGCGTACTCTCCGGCCTAAGAGACCTCCGAAATTTAACGATTCGAACGAAAAACACGGAGTGGGCAGCTATGAGTTTAGAGATCGCATCAGAGAGCTTTACGGCTGTTCGCCAGTTGGAAAAGTTAGATCTCAGTTTTAACAACATTTGGTCGTTCCCGGAAAACTTGTTTTGCGCTCTAACGAATTTAGTATACTTGAACGTATCTTCGAATCGGCTTCAAGATGTGAGTGATTTGGGATTCAGAGAAAGGGCCATGCATCAAGCTCTAATAAGTGAACAAGACGGGCCAGCCCCATCAGCACCATCTTTGCCTCACAGCTCATGTTCATTGGATATAGAAGTATTAGACGCTTCAAGTAATCATTTTGTGTTGATGCCAGAAAACGGATTCATGGCTCTGCGGAGACTAAAAGAATTACATATTCATGACAACGAAATATCTATGGTGGCTGACAAAGCTCTAGCTGGACTAAAACAGTTACAGATAATAGATCTGTCGAATAACAAAATTGTCGCTCTTCCACAAGATCTATTCAAAGATTGCAGGCCTGTGATCAAGGAAATTTATTTACAAAATAATTCCATTAGTGTGCTTTCTCCAAGTCTTTTTGCTAACTTAGACCAGTTATTAGCATTGGATTTATCAAATAACCATTTGACTAGTTCTTGGATTAATGAGAACACATTCACTGGTCTTATAAGAATGGTGTTGTTGAACTTGTCCAACAATCGATTAACCAAACTAGACCCGAAAATATTCAAAGATTTATACACTCTGCAGATTTTGAATGTTCAACACAATATGCTAGAAAACATCGCTGCCGATACCTTCGCTCCTATGAATAATTTACACACATTGATTTTGTCGTACAATAAAATATCTCACATCGATGCTTATGCCTTGAATGGTCTGTACGTGTTGTCTTTGCTATCTATAGACAATAATCACCTCGAAGAACTCCACCCTGAAGCATTTAGAAATACGTCCTCTCTGCAAGATTTGAATTTAAATGGAAATCGCTTGAAGAAAGTGCCCATAGCGCTAAGAAATATGCGATTACTGAGGACTCTTGATCTTGGAGAAAATCAGATAACATCATTGGAAGAGTCCGGCTTTGTCGGTTTGCATAACGTCTATGGACTGCGTCTGATTGGAAATAAAATAGAAAACATAAGCAAAGATGTATTTTCAGATTTACCATCTCTGCAAATTTTGAACTTGGCCAGAAATAAATTAAGGCACGTTGATATGAACGCTTTTGAAACTCTTACGAATTTACAAGCTATTCGATTAGACGCTAACCAACTCACCGACATCCAAGGCCTATTTGTGAATATTCCTTCTCTGTTGTGGTTAAACGTATCAGATAACCAAATAGAATGGTTTGATTACGCCGTTATCCCACCGGGACTTCAATGGCTGGACCTTCACAGTAATAACATCAAAGAGTTGGGCAACAACTACAGATTGGATAAAGAATTGAGATTGCAAACATTAGACGCCAGTTTCAATAAAATGACTAAAATATCGACCTATTCAATCCCCAGCAGTGTTGAGCTTCTGTTCCTGAATGATAATCAGATTACACAAGTTGAAGCCCAAACTTTTGTTGGAAAAACCAATTTAACGAGAGTCGATTTGTATGCAAATCAGATAACTAGTATGGATCTCAATGCGCTTCGGCTGACTCCGGTCGATCCCGGGCGACCCCTCCCCGAATTTTATATCGGTGGAAATCCTTTTCAGTGCGACTGTACTATGGAGTGGCTACAACGAATAAACAAACTTGATCACCTCCGGCAACACCCCCGAGTGATGGACTTAGAAAGCATATATTGCAAGTTACTGTATAATCGTGAAAGGACTTATATTCCCCTCATCGAGGCGGAATCATCTCAGTTTTTGTGTACATATAAAACTCATTGTTTTACTTTGTGTCATTGTTGTGATTTTGACGCTTGTGATTGTGAAATGACGTGCCCATCGAACTGTACGTGTTACCACGACCAACCGTGGTCGGCAAATATCGTGGACTGTTCTGCTGCTGGGTATTCTGAAATACCTAACAGTATACCTATGGACGCTACTGAACTATATTTAGACGGTAACAATTTTGGTGGTTTAACAAGTCATGCTTTTATTGGACGTAAAAATTTAAAAATATTGTACGCGAATAATTCTAATATAGACGCTCTGTATAATAATACGTTTAGTGGACTAAAACGCTTAACAGTTTTGCATTTAGAAAAGAACAATATAAAAGAGTTGCTCGGCTTTGAACTGTCGCCTCTGGAGAGTTTACGCGAGTTGCATCTACAAGACAATAAAATACATTACATCGATAACCGAACCTTCATGGAGTTGAGGCATTTAGAAGTGCTACGTTTGGAAGGGAATAACATTTACGGCTTCGCGGTGTGGCAATTCACGATGAATCCATATTTGGTAGAGATAAGTCTTTCTCGTAACCCGTGGTCGTGCGATTGTCAATACATGCATAAATTTAGATATTGGTTCAAAAACAATCTGGGGAAAGTGGAAGACGCTGATAAGATCACCTGCGTATTTGATAACGTAACAAACGCAGTGGGACCGCACATGGCCGATTTCAACTCTACGATTTGCACTAGCCACGTTGGTGGAGTCTCATCTATAATAGAAAATCAAGTTATAAATGATTACCTTCCACTTCTTTTGATATCTTTATGCGTATTCGTGATAAGCTCTGCCTTAATTTGTGGACTATTTTACTGGCGGCGAGAGCTGCGCGTCTGGGTGTACTATCATTGTGGTCTCAGAATGTGTTACAAAAGCACGACCTTTGACGATGAAGCCGACAAAGATCGCCTCTTTGACGCCTACATCAGTTATAGCGTGAAAGATGAGGCATTCGTCGCACAAATGCTAGCGCCTGGCCTAGAATCCACCGACCCTAGTTTCCGGCTCTGCCTACATTACCGCGATTTTAACGCTTCGGCTTACGTTGCGGATACAATAATAGAGGCCGTAGAGTCATCAAAGAGGACGATAATAGTCCTATCTAAGAATTTCATCAACAACGAATGGTGTCGTTTTGAATTCAAGACGGCCCTCCACGAAGTATTGAAAGAGAGACGAAGAAGACTGATAATAATATTGCTAGGCGAGCTACCGAATAGAGATATCGATCCGGAGCTCAGGTTGTGTTTGAAGGCGAACACGTGTATAGAGTGGGGCGATAGACAATTTTGGCAAAAGTTGAGGTTTGCGATGCCGGACTTGAGGAAGTGTCAATATCATCGTTCAACTGTGAATATTTACGCTTCGGTATCGCCGGTGGGGGCTGGGCGGGCGCCGGCGCCGCCCCCTCCCCCGCCGCCTGGCAAGCTCCCCCCTCTGCTGGGCGAAGCGCTCGGCATGCCAGCCGGCGTGCATGCGCGCGACGTGCATCCACACCGCATGCCACCGCACGCGCAACTCTGGGCGTAGCGTATGCTTCAACGCAGGTAAATTATGTTCTTACTTGCAAACGCTTAAGCGTATTAGTCCAACAAAAAGTGATATGTATTTTTAAGTTGTTCCACGCTATATTTATTGTTTAGTTTAAGATATTCTAATGCCTAATTTCTGCATTTATTTTGTACACGATCTACATGTTTTATGTAAGTAATTATGGATTATTTTTCCTAATTTCTGCGATAGTAATTTCTAGGTACATAACTGATAGGCCATTGTGAATATTTGATTGTACAAAAATAGTTTTAACCTGTTAATTTTATTTTGGATCGCTTAAATTATTATAATGCCAAAGTTTTAAACTTATATTATGTACAGATGCATTTATACTATAATTTGTTATTATGAGACAATTGTCATAAAAAAGACTGTAAATATTATGATTTTTGTATATATAAATGTGTAAATATGCAAAGAAAACAATTATCAAAGAAAATATGAAATACACAATTTTCAAAATTTTATTTCGTTTTGTTTCATTTTTGTTACCTTCCACACAAGACATAAGTACTTATTACATTTTATTTGCATTTTACTTATGTTGACTAGCTGGACAATAATTTATGAGTCTACACGAGAGAAAAATGTAGGAAACATTTCCTTTGCAAATTTTTCCTTGGTTCAACGTTTCCTCTTACGAACTTTACTAAAAATACTAATTTAAAGTCATGGAATAATTGATGTCGTGAATACTTAGGAACAGGCCACTAACTCTTAAAGTACTCCATCTGTACAAAGTTGGTTCTAGCGTAGAGTGACTACCTATCTTGACATGTAGGGGGATATGCAGGAATTTGAAATACATTAGATAAATCATTTTATGTTTTGGGGTGGAAAAAGGTAAAAATCTTAAAATATGCAGGGTCCAACTTAATAATTATGCTGACAGTTTTTTAATAGGATGATCAGACCATCAAAATGAACAACTTTTCACTATGGGATCACTATCGAAATCGCGAAAAAATACATTTGGTTGAGTAGGTTTGCAGTTGTGTATGGAACAGTAGTATTTTTTTTCGTGATTTCGATGTTGGTGCCATAGAGAAAGTTGTCCAGTTTGACGGTCTGATCATCCCCTTAAAAAGTGTCAGAATATTCAGAAGGACCCTATATTTAAGGAACGCAGAAATTGAACAATATTTGAAAATTATATCGTTTCTAAACTATATTCATGCAAGCACCGAAAAAAACAACGCATCGTTGCGATTGTCGCGACATTTTGCATGAAGACATGGAAATTATTTTTGATACTTCAATAAATTATCTTTTCTGGGATTTCCAAATTGTAAAAAAATAATCACAACTATCTGCTTAACTAGGACCAGGTATGTAGATAGTGGTGATTTATATTTTTATAATTTTATTCACGTAGACACTTTAGAACTTTCATTTAACCATTAAAAGAATTACAATAAAATTCTACTATTTATAAATGAACATTTCATGTTTAAAGTAACTTTCTTAGATAATATACTAAACCTGTCTTGTGACAGACACAAAGACTAACATTATAAGTTTCTGTTTCTTTAGCGCTAAAATATTACACTAGAGAGAAACTGGACTTTTCGTAAAATACGAGACGCCTAGCCATCCTACTTTAACGTCAACTTAGTCAATATGCAAACATGTTGGAAATTGAAAGTCACTCCCCCAAGTTTAGTACTTCGTCTGAAAGGAACTTGTAATAACATTTACCTAAATTTCAATGGCCCTAGACAATTTATGTTCTAGACTACGAAAAAGAGCAGCATAGAAACAAAATACGTTTATGTATTCATACTGCATTCCAGTTAAAGGAGGTTGTACGCATTACTAAAATAACTAAGAATTTTTAAGGGTGCGTTGGTTTATATTTCAAGGCAGATATAATGGGGTCGCTATCTTTCAATAGATGTTCGAAATATGCGATATTTCGTCTTTTGATAACTCTTAAAATAAAAAAATTACAGAAAGTTTTAGTCCACGACATACCTATAGGCTTTGTCAAAACAATAATTATCTATATCGAGAAAATAGTCATGCTTGACCACAATACTATCACGGACCTGAAAAAAAGACGGACGTAATCTCGTCAGTCTAATCACGAGTGAAGCACCCATTTCTTTTGTTGCGTGCTGTCACGCGGTACATAATGGTGACGGGTGTCGGACCTGCGCCTAGAGCTAGTGCATCTGTGTGAGTGTAGGTCCCTTGTAGAACAAACGAAAATGTAGGACCTTGCATGCTTCACATCTTTTTAGTGTCACATTACGTCTGTCTTTTTTTCAGGTCCGTGAATACTATGCTATGAAATACACATTATAATTATTTGAAGTGGTAATAAGTGGCAAATAAACATTCGTCCAAAAGCATTGTAGAAGAAACATTTGCCATTAGAAACCTCGTTTGACATACCCTGGAAGAAATATCCTTCCTAACAATGTCTCCGTAGATATGTTGATATTAAAAGCGTAAGAATTTACGAAATAAACGTGCCTACGTGATCCAAAAGAAATCTTTTTATTCCAGCGTATAAAATTAATCCACACTCGAAATCCTATTAATATTTTATACTGGCATAATTGTAACCTTCGATCGACATTTACAACTATTATTGATCGAAGTATATAACGAATAATACCCAGACAAAGTCTAGGAGATCGTAAATTACTTTCCATCCTCACAATACGTCACACGATTCTCCTACCATTACCAAGTTAGTAAAACTCTCATTTTTCCAATATCCAGTTCTAACCGCTTGTATCCAGTCTCCGCACTAAGTCATCTACTCATGAAATTGCTATTATCGCCGTGCGGACAAATCAAAACGAAATCAACATCGGTTACTTTTGGCGTTCGCTTCGCACCCTTATCAAATCGGGAGATAGGTCAGCGTTGAAATAATGGGGAAACTTGTTTTCATGATTCGTTTACGACTGTCGTGGTGCGTGTTTCCATCGAATATATTTTTAATGGATTTCTGAGTCAAGTCCATGAGTTTTCTAGCTTTGTCTTCTAATCAAATGCGTGTTGTGATAACGATTTAGTGTTAAAAAAGTTTAAGGCTGGACATGAGAGGGTACTCTTTCTTACACTGTGTTAGAGGTGCTGCATAGACTGTCATCACCTTTTATCAGGTCTATTCTAGGTAAGGGGTTATGGAGGTATCCATAACGATTGGACAAAGCGGATTTATGGACTTCAGTACAGGTTTTTGAATCATGGGTTTGTCATAAAATAACAGTTTATTGAAGTAATCTAGATACCCAACTATTTAGAAAAATATAACTTTTTAACCCTTTACTTGGCAGGATTTGGTTTCTTTGAAATTCCATTTTTATAATTTTCAAATACGTTGCTTTATTTCGTCTCTAGATTTTTAGTTAAAGTTATGTAGATACTCCGCCAAGTATAGGGTACTCTCACACACACAAATACTCACGACCACAAATAATAGTGTACATTACATACTCGAATTAAAATGTAGTAAAGTTGACAATCAATTTTGAATTCAATATTTATCCCATGTTTTTGGAACAAAATACGTAAAGGCTAAAGGACGGTATAATGGAATTAGTTTAGTAATTAACTTAGTTTATCGTTAAAAGGGATACGCAGATAACATTTTCTGGAACAAAATTTTAGTTTCAGAATTCAGATCTCGTTATTGCAAAACCGCATTATGTTGTGTAGTGTAATTTATATTTTGTTGTCTTAGAAGTTGAATATACCGTAACGTACGTAAATTATCAAATTTACACAACATTTTGTTTCAAAAATAGGAAATAGTACACCCTTAAATTTTTTTGAAGACACTATCTTCAAAAAAATTTAAAGGTGTATTCCGATAATGAAACAAAACTGCTAAGTAACATGGGTCGAAAACGGAGATTTTTTTTTAACCTCCTATAGAAAGAAAGAAAATAGATCGGCTGATCCGCAATATTGTATGGAAGGTTTAAAAACTTTTCTCGTTTTTCGGCCCGTTTTTCTAAGTGCACCTTGTTTAGTTTCATTATCTGAATACCGATTTCTCTAGTGTCGACCGCGTACTGAAAAACGCAGCGTGGGTAGATAGGGTAGGTCCCCCACAAGATGTAATGCTGTCATTCCTCTCCTTGGGGGAGGCGTATGTCCAGCAGTAGACGTCTGTCGGCTAATATGATGATTTATCTGGATATATCCTTAAGAAAATCTGGGTGTATAATATCTGTTATCTTTTATCAAGGCACTCAATTGGCGTAGTGGATCTTCGATGTTAGAGACGATCACTGAATGAAAGGAAGATGAAAAGGAAGAAGAAGAGGGAAGAAGGTTATGAAGAAAGAAGGAAAAGGTAGGTGTAGGGAAAAATTCATGTGCACTCATGAGCCTATGCCAATTTTGTAAAGAGTATCTTCGGTGTACTCTTTGGCACACCCTGAACTCTTCGTACAAACGGGATCGAATTGACAAGATGAGGCTAGCACAAGCACATGTATGTTGAGCGAGGAAGAGTGAGAAAAAACACCACTGTTTACTGTCGTCTTTCTCCCGTACTACCGAGAGGGGGTGAGGTAAAACTGGGGAGGGGGGGGGACTGGGTGTGTCCATACTGTACGTAGGTAGTACTATTTCTTAGACTGTGACTTGGGGATAGCTTAGGGTCTAGCTTCCCTTTTAGATTAATGAGCGTATGTATATGAAGTACTAAACTTGTCAGTCCAAGTTCATACTTAAACTTGTATTGATACAAACGTCCATGACTCGGCTACAAGTATGCATATTCATGATACAAATATTTTACCCCTTACGGGATTCGAATCCGCGACCTTGCGGTACAGCAGGCAGGTTCACTACCAACAGAGCTATCGGGCCTTAAAATAGTTTGCAGCTTCTTCATTCGCCTGTTCGAATGACGGCATTACATCACCATTCTTTAAACCTTTTTCCATTATAAACGTAAAAGCTATCACAGGAAGTCAACAAATAATAAAAGAAAACAAGACAATAGCCAGGGCACTTTTAGAATTTTCCGAGTAGAGTTATTTTTTCATATGACTTTGGAATCAGACTGAAACGCAAAAAACCCTATGGAATTCTAGATAAAATATTTTAAAAAATGTAGAGACGACGGGACTCTAAATCGAAACCGAGGCCATGCTTAACACTAAACGACCTATCTTTAGGTATATCACTTGATTTGCAACATCTTTATTCCTATAAGAAGGTAATTAAAAATAATATCATTACAAGGTGTAAAATTGAAGGGAGTGCTTCAGCCCATCAAAATGAATAACTTTCACTATGGAGCCAACATTGAAATCTCGGAATATAAATCAGCTGTTTCATAGAAAACGTCAAAGGCTATTCGACGCAAAAAGCCCAGCTGTTTTTTTTTTGCTATTTTGATATTGGTTCCACAGTGAAAGTTGTCCAGTTTGATGGTGTGAAGCACCCGATTCAATATGTAACACAATACATGCTGTATTTATATCCTGTACCTATATACATATATCTTCGTTTACTAGAATCCTAACTTTGTCATTCCCTTTAAAATGAAAATCTCTTTAATCTTTGCATTGCAATTAGGTAAACAACAAAATTAAACTGTCAAGTAATTAAGGGGTCGTAAATAGGTTTTATCGAAATACGATGTCACTTTTCATATCATTGAACTCTTTAATACTTTAAGATATAAGCTTACTTAGGCCTAACAAAAGAACCATCTGCTAAAAATGCCATATGGTACGACAAAAGAGGCATGCGCAATTTAATAGCATCCTAGTTTAAAAGCTTCGGATCCTTTTGAATATAGCGGTATGAAAAAATGCACATTGTCATTCGATAATCCTTTACGTACTCTGGAGATGTCACCAAAGAGATCAGCTTTCGTCTAGGCAACGGTATTGGGTTTGCGTAACTAAATACGGAATATTTCATCTGAATGACTTACATTCTAAATGGAATGTTAACGCTACGGAATAAGGGTTCGTTTGGGTTATAAATTAAAGGAACGAGACCACAGACCGCAAAGCAAGGACAGAAACAGACAAAGGCAGAACAGATAATATCCCATCCCTTAATCACATGCACTGGTGCACTCGAAAAATATTTGGTAGTCCAATAGAAAAGCCATTTGAACTCATTTGGTTGTTCACAATTCTATTTTGGGTAACACAAAAGTCCATTTGTACAACTGGCTTACATTTTCTACAGTCGAATTTGTTGTCAAACTGTTAAAACTCCAGCTTGTTCGAATTCTAAATTTGTATCGGTTCGTAGAATGTTGTACAGTCGTGTTCTTTGAGACAAAAGATTAGAGCTACGTTAATGTTCCCAAATTCCGTGACACCATGCACTTTTTAGTGTCGTTAATTCAATCTGGAGCTTTTGAAGAATGTGAGTCTTGCGAGTGGAGTTAGGTATGAGAATTTTGGGAGCACAATTAATAGCTCCGAAAGACCGTCATTAGACGGGGTACCTATACTATTGAATAGTAGTATAATATGAGAGCGTCGGTCGGTGGCGCGTTGCAAAGAGGTTTCATAAATTGAAACTCAATCTTGAGGTCCGGGTTTGAATCCGCACGGACGACATGCTATGTACCAATGAGTTGTGCTAACTTACGTATACGTAGTACCGACTGCTCACAAATGGCGAAGGACCTGCATAAAGAAGAAATTCCGATGCGTATGTGAAATCTACGCCAATACGCATAAGGAACGTGTGGTGAACTAACCCGCCTGTGCTCTGTAGTGGGACGTATATATATAGGACGGCTTTGGTAACAGGATGATCCATCCATCAAACTGAACAACTTCTCTATGGGGTCAACTCCGAAATCGCGAAAAAAAACAGCTGTCTTATACACAACTGCAATCCTATTCGACCAAAATGTATGGGATAGCAGATTTCAGTTTCTAAAAAAACATCAGCATATTAAATTGGATCTTATATACAGGTTGCTTCTTAATATTCTGACACTTACGCGAAAAAGAACACCCTAGTAATACTTAAGAGGGTGAACTTAAGCCCATGAAACTGAACAACTTTTACTATAGAGCCAACTTCGAAATCACGAAAAAAATATCCAAAGCCTCATACAAAACTGCTGTACTGACTCGACTAAAATGTATGGGACAGTTTTTTTTTCGCGATTTCGAAGTTGGCTCCATAGTAAAAGTTGTTCAGTGTTATGGTCTATAGCACCGTTTTAAGTATTAAGTATTACTAGGGTCTTTTGTTACACCCTGTATACGTCCCACTATACAGAGCCCTGACACCAGGGCTTGTCCACACGATAATGAGACTACAGAGCCCTCTATGCTGATGAGATCGCGGGTTGATTCCCGAGTTTCCCAACATTAAGTTAGAGATCACTGTAGCGTCCACCCGATAATAAATCTGAACCAACCCAAAAGTCTAAAACAGTAATTAAAACAAAAATGTTCATAAAATTTCTGGTATAACTTAGCCGTATTTTATTATTTAGTCCCGTTTATTAAAGCTGAAATAAGTTTTCGAAATGACTGAAATTACGGCCGTCACATTTATTAAACATTGCGACCCGCTGGAAATGGAAAAAGGAGAGTTGATTAGTAACTTTAAGTTTGTCTTCACGATTTCTTATTTCTCTCTGTAATTATTTTAAACAACTTGTGGTTTTGGAGAAAAAAACCCTGGGTTATTGTAAGCTATATTTTATTAAACAAAAATTCGTTGATTGACATAGCTAAGATTTAAATGAGTGTACAATTGAAATATTTGTTCATTCAATAAACTTTTCTTTTATTGAAATTTGCTCCAGTCGATTACTTGTGAAGCAAACGTAACCGTTTTTTTTCTCTGTGATATAAACTGGATTATTTTGGCTGTTTATTACCGTAGGCGCACTCCATACAATCGAAGTCTGGTTATATTTTCAATACTGACCAATGACTTAATTATTGTTTTTCGCATGCTTTTCAAGCTGTTTCCCATTGCGTATTAGTCGTAGTAGTCGTTATATAAAAACCATGTCAGAGGCCGTAAGGCGGTTTGAGTAAACTTTGACACCAGGTCTTGCTGCCCACTCGATAACAAGAAGATTCCGTATATTAATAAAGTCGAATTTTTTAAACAACTTTACATAACAAACATGGGTCGAAAAACGATCGTTCACGTGTTACCCCTTTAATAATGTAACTACTACTTTTACGTCAACAACAATCCTTTACCCAACAACTAATCGTGTTACGATACCATCCAATTTCAAACTCAAACAAATCAAAGCACACATCGAGAACGTTCCGGCCCTTATTTGCAAAGCTTGGCTTATGAATAGAGTATTACCAAAGGTCTATCCGCAAGGGTATATGGTTTAGATAACCCAAAGACAGCGGTTTCTAGTACCGAGTGCCAATAATTGACTATCAAACTTGATATATAGCTTTCTCGGCGGCTTGACGGCGATAGTTGGATGAGTTATAGTCAGTCGTACTCTCAAGGGAATGTAAGTCGTTTTGCTTAGAGCCGCGTAAAACGGGCTTTGATTTTGTACTGGAATGTTTTTAATGAGTTTAGTTTGTGGAATTATTCATAATCGTTGTATACAAGGTGTTACAAAAATACAAATAAACCTTTAAGGGGGTGGTGTAGACCATCAAACTGAACAACTTTCACTATATTATGACCAATATCGACATCGCGAAAAAAAAATTGATGTTCCATACTCTACAAATCGACTAGAGCTAAAATATGTATGGGATATCAATTTTTTTTTTTCGAAATTTCGATGTTGGTCCCATAGAGAAAGTTGTTCAGTTTGACGGTCTAAACAACCCCCTGAAGAGTTTTAAAAATTTATTCATACTTATGAAACAGCCTGTATAATTAACGATATATTCAATAATTACACCATACGACAACCTATGAGAAATAGAGAATAAATAGTAACATTTACAATGATGTGAGTAGGAACCGTGTCGACTGTGTGTGTTTTATTCCTTATTCTTTCGCCAATATAAGGCATTGCCCTTAAAATTTTGTAGTTAAGTATGCCATGTACATACAAAATGTTGTAATTTTTTTTTTATTATTGATGGGTTTGCTCTTGACCTCTATCTAGTCCTCAGGACAAAGATGGGGTCGAAGATGTAGTGAGCTTACCCAGAAGTGCATTGGCACTCCTGCACACTGACGGAACGCAGCAAGCTGCATGGTGCCAGACTCCGGCAGGAGGGTGGTCGCGAGCCAGGCGGTTCCTTGCGGAGCCTACCACACCGCTGTGGGGGATCGTTCAGCCGCAACCACAAACTTGGTAGCTTGTGATGCCGTTGTCCGGTGTGGACCGTGGAAATTTTTGCGTACCGAAATTTTTTGTTCCATTAGTTGGGCACAGGTCTCCAAAATATACCTTATCTCGTCCATTCTGCCCATGTCTAGTATCGGATACGTTGCAATATACAGGCCTCTTATCTCGAATAAACGTTATAATATGCGTGAAAAGAAAACCTTTCATTTAGTCGCGTCGTACGACATCCACGAAAAGAAACTGGGTGAAAACGTCTAGTGAAGATGGCAGACAGTGTGCAGGACTATTGAGTTACTGAAAGTAGGATTCCATGGAAATGTATGAAAAAAATGATGAAAAGTGCAGGGCCCAGCCTTTTTGTACACATAGCTCCATACTGTCTTTTTTTTAACGCCGCAGACTCGGTCGTCTGTCGATTGCGACGAGCCTAAAGGGTAACTATTAATATTTAACATACTTTTTCAAACCCCGTCTGATCCTTCGTTTTATTATTACTCCCTTTACGGAAACCTTTTACTGAAAATTCGTTTTTTTTAAAGGTCCGTAATCCGTTGATCTTTCGCAACCGCCTTTCCCGGTCTGTCCCAATATAAGTAATAATTTCTAAAATTACACGGTTTATGAATTTTTCTTTCTCTAAAAGAATACAATTAACTTTTATAGAGAAATTGTCATGAAATAAAACGCACAAATGTTGTATGAGAAAAATCAGGAATAAAACGCAAGACTATGCGGCAGAATCAGATAAGTGATAAGGGAATCCTGCACTAAAAAAAACTATTAAGAATAACAAAGATCCGATAGTATGTGCCATACGGTACGGCATGATAACATTTTTGATTCACATAAGCACTAGAAACTAAGTGGGATCACTCACGATGACGCATTGACGGAGCGGCAGATGTCAGTCCGTCATTTGTGAAGCAAGGAGTTGTAACAAAACCGCACGTAGAAGTAAACACGGTGACGGAATGACGCACTGTGTGTGCTTTTACTAGCGGTTTCATACAACTCCTTGCGTCACAAATGACGGACTGACCTCTGCCGCTCCGTCAAATCATGTGTGAGTGAACGCACTAAATGTAACATTTTCATTTTCAAATAAATTGATAACAGCAATATTTTAGTTTAATGTCATCAGTAGGTATTACACGCTGAGAGATATAGAAACTCAATCATGATGGTTCGGGTTCGAATCCGCACAAACGAGATGCCATGTCCAAATGAGTATTTCTAACTTGTGTATGTAATACCGACTACTCTCACACGGTGAAGGAAGTGGCTATGTTTGTGGGTCCGCGAAAATTGTTTGGCCACCGTTATCATAATCCATTGACGGCTGATTTCAAAAATATTCGTTGCCTAAATCATAATGGATGTAGGATGTAGAAAACAATGTATTTGACGGGATCTCTGTCAATTGTTACAATGTATTGATTGCTACGAATAAAGAAATAAATATGGAACGATAACTCCGAACAAAATCTCCTTAATTTTTGGCACCATGAGTTTTGGCGGCAAACGCCGTAATTGGAGTCGCCATAATGATTAAGTCTTGCGCGCTTGCGTGGTGTACACCAAAGTTCGTGGGGTCATTTTTTGACGTGAATTATATTTCCATATTTATTTCTTTATTCGTATATTGATTGTAATTAAAATCTTCGTCGGTGGTTCATTCAAAATGTTCCAATACACGTCTTAACAAAGGTTCCACTCATTAAACATTGAGGATACCTCCACAATTCACAATGCTGTTCTAACGTAAGCTTGGGGTTATGAAATTTTAATCAAAGTTCGTAGTCCCCTTGCGTATTGGCACGGATGCCGGTTAATGGGAACCGTGTACATTTCTATGTAGGATATTTACATGGAAACTTGTTTGACTTTAGTAACTTTATAGGTGCACTGATAGACAAATAAATGTATGTTTGTTGACTGTCACATGTTTGCACGGGATAGAGAGGGTTAAAAAATTCAACAGGGCTTTATAAAGGAAATGTGTTAGTTCCACTTTATTTGGTAGTGTCAATGACCAATAGGTACAGCGACCTGGACAGATCTATTGTAGTTGTTGGTTTCTACTTCTATTCTATGTAGTTGCTAAATGAAAGAAATTGGAAATTCTGAACGACAAGCTCTGAATCCACAGCTTTTGAGAAGAACATTGCTAAGAATGTTAAGTAAACCGGTCTTGAAAGAAGAAAAAGTCCTGGCTGAGAAAAATCCACATACATGCAAGCATTCACGTGTATTGAAGGTTACATGCAGTATTACACAGGACTCGAGTTATCGCGATAAACATCTTCAAAATAAAAAACTTTTACCGTGGTGGTCCAGTGGCGAGTAACTTTGTCTGTCGTGCAGTAGGCGATGGTTCGATCCCCGTCCAGGCCGACTCGTACCAATGAGATTTTCGGAATTTATGTACAATTTTTAATACCACTAGTTTTTCGGTGAAGGAAAACATCCTGAGGAAACCTGTATGCTTAAATTTCGAGGCATGTATTGTACCCACTGTCCATTTATATGTGGCGACGGGCTCACACCCCGTCACACTGGACAGAGTTTCGGTACTACTGGTGAAACGTGGCTGTTCTGAGGTTTCAGAATATCTCTGACTACCCCCTCGGGGAATATAGTCGTGAGCATTATGCTAATATAAAGAACTTATTGAATAAACAAACTTAAAAATTATAATAATTCGCTATCACCTTCTGAAACACTGTATGTTTTTTTGAGGTTTGTTTTCTTAATGTTAACAAGAACCAAAAACAAAACAAAACTCGTATCAGTTCAAAAACCGACGGTCATATCTGTGTATGGATATAACTTCTTCCCCAAAGTATATTCCTAAAGACGGTCATATTTGCTACCCATGAACAAATACCACACCACAATACATAACAATATTTGTGATAAATTAGTACTAGCCAAAAAGTTCCTTAGATATTTTCGTATCTTCTGAATTATTAATATTATACAAAAACTAAGCCGGGTTCACCGACCCCTTACGAGCAAGCAAACAAAAAAATATTTAGAAAAATATGCTCTCCTCATTTTCAGACGTGGCGCTGACATCTGCTAGATCATTAGGACACTACGAAATTAAAAAAAATGCCTCAAGCTCACAAAAGTTCATTAATTTTAGTTTGTCATACACTACTAATTTGTAAAATTTACTACAGCCCGCTAATGGTACTATTTCCGGCAACATATCAGTGAAAATATTAATTCCCTTTGAGTTTTTTTTTAACCATGGAACTGAGAACGTATTTATGTGTCAGTTAACACCAATAATCGTTGGTGGGAGTCATCAAAACGGCGTTAAAATCATTTGTTATTTATGGGTGTCCCTAAGAGCTTGTATTAGAAGTTAGATCTACGTCAGGTGTGGTCTTCGCTGTTAAACACATATATTCTATCGTCATTGACCGTTCTCAAGTAATTAATAGGAGAGCTTCTCTATTTGGTGCTTATTTATGTTCTCGACTTTCTTGACAATTACATGACTTTTAATGATTAAATGTTTATTACTTTAATCAAGACGGTCAAGACTTTATTGACTACTTATAGATAATATTTAGCCTCCTGCCATCGAGAGGTTGTTTAGGGGATGTTTTAAGGTTAAGAATTTATTTTATAACATTGTACTGTACTCCTTACTCTGTATTTAAATACCGTTATATTTTATCTTTCGGGAAACACAGACGTTTTGGCAGGGCATTCCACCCCCACCGAGGAAATTCGTCTCTTGCGTGCTGCTGGAATATGTACAATGCATCATTATAGTGGTCATATATCATCATTATCATATATCAGTGGTCAAAAACCACTTTGTGAGAAAGCACAAATTTAGTTTTTGCTCCGATTGGTTTGCTTCTATACTAAAAGTTGTTCAGTTTGATGGGTAGACTCTTAGTTTAAAAGGATGCTAATGATATCAATTTCACCCTGTATAATGATGCATTATTGCAATATTTATAAAAACCATCTTTTAGGACTTGCTATTTCATTTAGGTTCAATTTTGTCAAGAGTTTCGCAGATTGTGTTTTTTCAAATCACATTTTTTTTAAAGTAAACAAAAGGCAATACTAACAATGTTTTGTAGTAGGCGTGAAGCTTTTATCACTTTAAAAGCTTTTTATCCAACAAATTATTGAATAATTTGTATTTTTTTACACGCAGCGTTAAGAATATTTACTACCAAGGACGGAATAAGTTAGCACCTGGTATCCGTGTCAAGTAAAGTTCTATGCTATCATAAATACTTTATAATAGTAGTATTTTCTCAAACGCCTGAGGTCAAATTTAATTATCATGTAGACGATGAATGTCTTTACGTATACCAAACGCCTACAGTGAAGTATAAATCAGGTACCCGTGTATGTCAGGCCATATTTTTAAAGGCCAAACTTAAACAATAGTTAAAATAATGGTGTCGATGCTCAACGAATTATTTATGATCGTTTTAAATAAATCAATGCATAAAATTAGAGCCTACTATTACGCTTGATTTAGATGGCAGCTCATTTGTTACACGAATTATGTTTGAGAGAATTATATACCGATATATTTCTTTACAATGACTGAATAGCTTAGAGATAGTATAGAGAAGTAAGTCGTTCAGTAGCCAGGTGGGTTGATATCCTGGAAATACTATTCCAATTTGCATTATTAGCTTGAGGCGTCCGTTGGCGTAGTGGAGCTACGGTATTTGAAACGATCACCGAAGTTAAGCAACGTCAGGTCCGGTCAGTCTTTGGATGGGTGACCGTTTGAGTATTATTTCATTTTGAGCGTCGAAGCATTCGAAGCATGAAGCTTCGGAAGGCACGTTAAGCCTGGGTAGTTCCGTTAAGTGGCGGTGTAACTAATGTAGTTAAGCCAAGTCATAGGCCTTCAGAAGGCTTGAAAATTCTCTGACAGCAAGTTGACCACTAACTTGCTTTGCATTGGGCCCGCGTAGTGGAGCATGGCCTACTTAAGGTCTCCTGCTTTTTGGGATCCAACAGGCTATAACTTATTTGCACACCGTGGGAAGGAATCTTACCCTAGTAGATCCACAGACTTAAAAGAAGAACCAGACGGAATGTCTTCTAATCATGAGTGAAGCACCCATTTCTTTTGTGTGCGTGCTGTTACGCGGTACATAAGGTGACGGGTTGTCGGACCTGCGCCTAGAGCTAGTGCATCTGTGTGAGTGTAGGTCCCTTGTAGAATAAACGAGATTGTATTACCTTGCATGCTTCACATCTTTTTAGTGCAATACTCGGTCCGTATTTCTTTCAGGTCCGTGAGTAGATCATTATCATCATCAGTCTATTCTAAGTATGTTCACTGCAAGGCACAATACTCTCAGGGAGGGTGAATGTGTGTCGGTCCACCACGCGTGCCTAATGCGGGTTGATAATAATAATTATAGTTCTTCTTCTTCTTTTCCTTTGCTCCATCCCACTTTGATAATTGATGATAATAATTACAAATGTTTTTTTCTGTGTTATAGTCGTTTTACCGTCTTCTACAACATAATTTAAAATTGAATTAAAGGAACACTAAAACATAATTACAAATTCTACACGCAATTAAAATACATTGTAACTAGAACAGACAGATTCCAACTTTAATTCAGAGTGTCTAGTGCCCAATAAAAAGTAAAAGAACCGTTCCCGAGACCCACAAAGAGAGCTGGCGACTATTTTACTGTAACTTTTTTATTTCTCTAGAAAGGCATGGTAATTAAGCGGACGGAACTGTTAGACCCATCGCAGTGGCTCCTAAACGCAGCTTCGTCTGACATAAAGACAGAGGGAATGGCTTGGATGACAAAGATGTAAAATCTTGTTCTGGAAGTGGCAATAAAAAACAGACTTATAGAGATATTAACCGAAGGTGTTCAGAGATGATTTTCAAATTGATGTCGATGCATTATGTTTAAAATCAATAAAATCAAATCAATGCATATTTTATGCTTTATTTTACACCAAAATATAAACCGTTAAATACAAACAATAAAAAAATTGAAGCACAAAATAAGTAGGTCTTATCGCTAAGAAACGATTTTCTAAAATAAGACCTCAATCTATCTGAAAAGACGACTACACTTATTTAGCAAACATAATAATTATGTTGACGTGGAGACCGCGAACTGGTAGGCGTAGTGTGGGACGCCCTGCTGCCCGCTGGACAGACGACCAAAAAAAAGTAGCGGGGAGCGACTGGATGAGGAAGGCCGAGGACAGAGTTTTGTGGCGCGCCTTGGGAGAGGCCTATGTCCAGCAGTGGACGATGATAGGCTGATGATGATGATGATGAATAATTATATTTATTATATCAGCTGTTGCTATCCCTTTCTTGGGCAAAAGTCTCCTTTAGTTCTCTCCATGCGTTCAGGTTTTGCACTTCGCTTCGATAGGATAGTAAATATTTTTTGCTATTACAAATTGATTGTATGGAAAACATAGCATGATTTACAAATTATTCTGACCTAATAATCGAATGAGTTAAACGTTAATCTGTAGAATATATGAGGCTTGTGCCATCGGTTTCACCCGCATATAGAATCTATAATCTAATTTTCATGATAATAAGTATAATTACCGTTTCGAATCTCATCCAGAAATTAAACATCTTTGTCCTGAACCTCCCAGGCCAACCGTATAAGGATTAGGAATTCGTGCGGATTTGCTTAAAGGGGAAGATGGGGAAAATTGAGAATTGTTTCCTTCACCACACGCTGAGAGAAACTCTTATGAATCGAATGTTTGCAGACGCAATGAACGCTTAATGAAATTTTGTTTGTCTTTCCCTTTTTACCCGTCTTTACCCTAAAGGAAACTCGCGTATGCAAACGGCTTTTATGTTTTTTAGGATGATCAAATTGATCAGTTTTAATGAACAAAGTCAAATTCAAAATAGGAACTTGAAGCCAAGAACTTTATATATACAGGGTTCGCTTTTTTAAGACGAAGCTCAGACCATCAAACTGTATTGGGCACGCGTGGTGGACTAATGCCCAAACACCATACCGCAACCTTTCGATCTGGGGCCTGCCTTCGTCCAATGCTACGAGCATATACCCCTATAGAGACGTAATACATGCGAATTTAAAAGAAAACAATTCTGTCAACTAGCTGAGGTGCGGGGGGGTTGGAAATGCTCCGAAGTACTACGAAGTCTATTCGAAACAATGGCGGAAAACAAAGGCGTTGCGAAATATTTTAGTGAAAAGTCACTGACGAGTTGACAGAGTTGGGTCGCCTTATCACGTCTCTATAGGGGTATGTACTCGTAGGTCCAATGAGACTACCAATACTTCTGTGACTGATTCCGAATATCTCAAACTCTTTCGTCTTTTGTAGGGATGTGGTCACAAATCTAATATTATTAATTAGTCTTACCAATTTGTCCCGATCTCTCCCGCCCAATACATAATTTTTCAATCTTTAATTTGAATTAAATTTTTACATCTCAGTAAATTGTTTTGACGCTGTTAATGCGTGGAAGTTACAATAGAATACTTCATTCTTAAACCACAGTGTACTTGGTCCATTGTAACAAAAAGCTAGGACATTTAGTGTGATTGAAACGAGTGATAATAAACATTTTATTAGGTCATTACACACCCGAAGATGTATCGTTATAGAGTAACTATAGACTTATAGTCGGAACATCACGCCAGTTCTAATTAACTTAGTTTTATTGTAACTAAGTTTGGTTGGTTCGCCATTAGAGTAGGGCTACCATTGTTTTGGCAATTTGAGAGATTTTATAATGTACTAGTGTTTTCCCGCGACTTGGTCCGCACAAATTATATACCAGACTTTAAGTCAGATCATAAGCTATCAAACAAAAAAAGTTTCATCTAAATCGGTTCAGTAGTTTTTGCGTGATGCGCGAACAAACAAACAAACTAACAATTTTGTCAATAGATGGCGCTGCACGTCTTTTAAATCGCGCTATCGAGTGTTATTTGAATTTAATATGAAGTGAACCGCTACTTTTTTGTTCCTCATAATTTTACGGTTTTATGATTTTATTACGGTTTTATAATAGTTAAGATTGTTTGTGATTACAGTTGGACTTTATGACTGATGCGGGTGCGACTGTAGACTTTAATGAAAACGATATAATAATCAGGGTTTAATAAGGTGGGAAAAGGTGCTCGCTAAAGAAAGACGCGCTATGACAATGTCAGAAAATCATCAGAAATCAATAGCTTTTGAAAACATTTCAAATTTATGACTGACGATTAGAATGAAATGTTAACGCTTAGTTGCAGAAACGCTCATTAGAGTTAATCCTCCATTAAATCTCTTGCTGTAACTTTTTGTCTTGTTGACGTAGTAAAAGCTAGCAATAGATTTAATGGAGGATTAACTCTAATGAGCGTTTCTGCAACTGAGCGTAAGTAAATAATCTAGAACCAAAGAGTTTGCGACAATGACATTATGGTGACTAAAATTTATTTTAATCAAGGTAACGATAGATAGCTTAGGTAACAATAATGTTACTTTATGAAATTCAAGGACCATTTTTTATTTTCGATGACATGTAGTCAGACCTTTCCCAATCAGTCACACTAGCAGTCACTCAGTATACCATGTTCTATCCTTAGATAAAGTTATATGTCAAGATTGACAGTCGAACATACAAAAACGTCGAAAACAATTGGAACCAGTACTGGTTCCTAAACCCTATACATATACACGCACACATACATAATTTCTATGGCGCCTCACGTACACCAACCTACGAAACTTGACCCCTTTTGTTTTATACGGTAAAACAGTGAGGCTCATTCTAGACATATACTTTTTCTAAGGTTCTATCCTCTTCTTGTCAGTCCAAGCTAGTTTTTATGAAGTGTGCAGGGTGTGTTTTCATACTAAATCCCATTCCATCGTCAAAGAAAACGTATGGTAACCCAACATTGGAAGGACTAATGGGATTTATTTGTGGGTTAAGACTCTGCAATTTATTGACGCGCCTTGAGTGCGAATCTTATTGTAGAAAGTTTAGCTCAATGCGTGTCTACATCTTAAGAGGATATAATTCGGAGCGCGCTCCATACAAACGTACTGTGGTGATATTTTCAATAATAACCAATTAAAGTCAATGAAATTTTCCAGAAACAATCTAGAAACAAATCTCTATGCTTGTATAGAATCAGATTTTCGTTAAAATATACAGTTTCAATGCTAGGATTAATTTAAGATTTGTATGGAAATCTTTGAGTCACTGTAACTTTAAAGCTAAACGTTTTAACGAAAATCCGACTCTATTCAAGCATAGGTATTTGTTTCTAGATCGTTTCTGCAAAATTTCATTGAATTTAATTGGTTATTATTGAAAATATCACCATAGTACTTGTATTCACATTGTATGGAGCGCGCTCCGAATTATATCCTCTTAAATTCTAATTATGAGTTCAACTTATTGCTAAAACAAAAATGAAATTAGGGTCATAAAATACAAAGTATATTGCTAGATATATAAACTTGAAATGAAATTGGATAGATTTATTGTCACAGCTCAAACATTTAACAAGATGTTTTATTGTAGATGTAATTGAATTGAATTTATAACATCGATAGATAGACACATAAACTCTGCTGTATATCCATTTGGCCATTGCATCGGGGTGGTCAGAATTCTAGTTACAACATACGAGAAATATTTCAAGCAATTTCAGTTTTAAAATATTTAGGGTTTCGCGTAGGATCACGTAGACAGGTAATACTAATTCTTTGAATGTCAAAATGAGTCAAAAATAATTGCATTAATTATAGGTTGTAAGACGGAATGAGGTATGATAGGGATAGGTGGTCTTGTGCTTTGAAAATGACAAAATTGAATTCATAAGTCCATAAACGATTTCGATAACTTCGAAATGGGGTTGTTATTTACAAACAGTTTCTACAAGGTGTAACAAAAACCCGTGCGACCATAAAACTGAACAACTTTTACTATGGAGCCAAAATCGAAATCGCGAAAAAAATGTATGAAAGAGCGGAGCGTTTTCGAAGTTTGCTCTCGTGAAAGTTGTTCAATTTGATGGTCTGAAGCACCATTCAGTAGTTACTAGGGTCTTTTGTTACACCTGGTATAAAAATAATATAATATAGGACGGAGGAAAAATATGTTAGCGGTAGTTTTAGGTGGTTTCCGAAACGTTAATGAGTAGTTATTACATAATTCCACTTTTTATGCTCGCACTAAATCAAATACCTATCTAGATTTTAAGACTGCTTTTGAATAAGATTTTGAATGTAATATACGCCATTAAAAATCATACAAAGATTTCGCGAAATAACTGGTTCACGCACAGCGCAGAATCCGGTTTCGTAATGTGGCATACATTACATCTCCTTCTATTAAATTCCCATTACGTGTCTACATTCAGTTCTAACGTTCCGTTTACACAGATATAAGTCCTAAACAAGCTGTTTTCACATAACAACAGCGGAACTCTAAAAATACCTTTTACTTTCAACGACAATGGGTTTTGCCGTCGCTTCTTGGGAGGACCTTCCGTACAATTCTTTTCGGTTATTTATGATGATGTTGATAGTAAACGAAAGGTAAAATTGAACCAAATTTGCATACAAGGGATGCGTAAAGCCAAACAACGAAGGTATGGAACCTTTTGTTTGAAATTACGAGACTATTCTATTCAAAGCATTTTTTTGCTGTCCTGCTACAGTTTTATTTGGGATGACTTATTTAGAATTGTATTGAAGGATGTTTAAAGTACGAGTCATCTCAAAAAAATTTGTGACGTAAGACATTTTTTCTTCTTCTTTGATCCGTTTTTAGGATATTAGGCCGGATGTTTTTCAGGGACCATAAATTATAAACAGGGTGTAAGTGACAGCCTAGCAAATACTGAAACGGTGAACTCAGACCATCAAACTGAACAACTTTCACTATGGAGCCTACCTCAGGAAACGCGAAAAAAATCTGCTGTCCCATACAAAACTGCTGCACCTACCCGACTAAAATATTATGATTTTTTTTCGCGTTTCCTGAGGTAGGCTCCATAGTGAAAGTTGTCCAGTTTGATGGTCTGAGTTTCCCCGTTTTAGTTTGCGGAGGGCTGTCCCTTACACCCTGTATAATTGTCACAGCACGAGCATTTCAGTTAATAGGCAGGTAAAAAGCTTATAACAAAGAAAAGTTCATTTTTGTTTTTCATAAATTTGTTTACATAATATTTATGCTCACGACTAAATCTAAAAAGAAATGAAAAAAATTGTCTCAGGTGGGACTTGAACTTGCAACCTGCCAAACTGGGGCTGTGCTTTTGCCCAATTACTTAAGCTACAGAGCCATTGAGTCAGTAGGTGGTAGACCAAAATACAGCGGTAAGTTGCGGGTTCGAGTCTCGTCCGAGACACATTTTTCAATTGTTTTATTTTATTTTATTTGAATCTCTCTCTTTCTCTTATCGTGTGGGCAATCCCTGTTGTCAGAATTTTATCAGACCGCCTTACGGCCTCTGACGTGGTTTTTCGTGGTTTTATAATATGACGACCCCTACCACCAGAGACAGCAGCCGGGACCAACGGCTTAACGTGCCGTTCTGAAGCACGGAATCATCTTGACTGTAATTAAAAAGACATGAAAAATACTCGGAACCCCAAAGACAAACTCAGACTAAATAATGGGCATTCAAACGAGCAAATTGTAAAAGTTACCCCGCTTTCGCTTTTGCCCTTGAAGGGTAAATTAGTTTCCAAGGAAACCGAACCGACTCCTATTGTCATATTTTACTTTCTTCGTTATCCCCGAAGATCGGTGGGTCATAAACGAAAGTTCGAGCCCTCAATATTAATATTTATTACTTTCAATGTATAGGGTATACTTTCCTTACGAAGTTATAAATAGTTTTTTTATGTAGGCCACCCGTTAAATAGAATAACAAGGGTGTTTTATGAGGTTTCCTAGTGTATTGAACACCCAAAATTTGAAACGACGTAAATGTTATTGTTAGTTTAAAATAATCTTGCCCCTGCGCAGGTCATAAAGTTTTGAGGTAACTTTTGATTTTGTAATGACTAATAATGATTGAAGTCGGTTAAAAATCTGTCAATACTTATAAAGTTCTATAGAAACCACCTTATTGAATCGATAAAAAATACTGCATAGGATATGGCTCCAATAGTAATTCAAGTAATATTAAAATATGCTTTCAGTGAAGAGGTAAACAAAATAACTATTAAAGTTGTTCAAATCGGACCCAGTTTACAGAATCAAATAAGCAGATGCTTTCTTTATAGACTCGGTTTTAACGGAGTCTAGTGGACTTACCTACTTTTTGCACAGAACAGCATTGCGCCATATTGTCAAAGTCTCAATTCCAGTAGGACTTTCTTTGAAGTAGTTCAACGATAACTTATAATTTCTTCAAAAATCGGAAGCTTTAATCGTACAAAACATTGTGGAATTTCCTCATTAGGAAATGTTAACACATCAATCACACTCTTTACATTTAGTTTGAGACTTTACTTCTTTTTTTTTGTGTAGCTGGAGTAATATTTTCAAAGGACCGAGATAGCACGTTCTGAATGTAGTTAATGAATATTTTAGTCATTATAATGATATGTTGTTAAAGTAAAAGGCTATTGACGGAGCAAAAAGCTTACAAAAGATCACATTTTACCGAACCTCTAATGGGAGGACATTATCCGAAAACCGTTTTTGTGAGAAAAAAAATTACTGGGAAAATTTTAGGAAAGCGCACCGGGCCTTATCTTTATGTACATTTTTATGTATTTTGCAGCAAAATGCTATCGGGCAACAGTTAACCGGGGCCTTTAATGTGATGGCCTCTTTCTCCGTTATCACGAAAAAGTATATAAAGTAATTTCGTGAAAAATTATGAACTTTTTCGCGGTTCGTTGTATTAAAGAAAATAAACAACAAAACTTCCACATTGCTAGATTTATTGCCGTACAATTTCGACAAAGTTTTTGAGTGCGTAATCTTTGAAGACAGTTTGTTACGTTTTGTGCTACACAAACTTTTGATCTACAATTTCCGTAACAAGTAAACAAACGTCGAAGTCTTAATAAATAAATTATTTCGTTCGAAACACTTCGACAACTATCGATTTCTAAAAATACGATTGCAGACTTACCTACTTTATCTTTTAACAAATTGCGTCGCGTTTTTCACAAAAATCGTTTAGGCAATTTCTTTAAATTACTTTCCTATGCTAATCTGACTCGTGTTGCGAATATATTCTTTACGAAAAAAAGAAAACGTAGTCTGGTAGGCGTTCGAGATAGTCGAATTGCCTTGCTCGCCTCAAATGATGCATGTTGTAGAAGCCGGATCTTGTGCAGAAAAACGAGATATTGCAAGCTATTACACGCTTTACATCGTAAATAATCGTCTTAGCTCAGTAAATAAATAAGTGTATAGACTGTTGGTTCGTGCGAGCGTTCATATCTGATCCGAGAGCCAGGGATGTAGCGAAAGCCGGGAAAGTGCTGTTTAAGACCCGAGATAGGGAATAACGTAGGAGGAGCATAAGTTTTGCGGCGTGTTAAAAGATAATGAGTACGGATACAGCTTATAAGAAAAGAAGACGTTGCGTCGGCCTTTGTAAGGGGACATTATTTTCTTATCTCACATACCCCTGATCGGAATACAGAGTTAAACCGAGTTTGTATTTTAACGCACCTAGGAAGAGCGTTTTAAGGAATCGCAATTTATGGTCGCGCGGGACGAAGTTTAAAACCGAAGATTTATCTTCTGCTACTCAGAAAGATACCGGCTTCAAGTTAGAGGTCAAAGTCGAAGTTTAGAAGATTATAAAGCACTTTGAAATTGAGTTTCGACCGTCTCCTAAAACAAGAACTTGATTTCTTGATGTTTACTTTGCAAAGGCTACAAACTTTTAACAGTTCAGCAACTCGGCTTAAAACAATCTCATTACTGATCTAAATTAATTAAACAGTTCTAATGTAACGCAACATTTCAACTGATAATCAATCAATGCCAGGTTACGTGTCGTAAAACGTTTTCAATAACAAAATCTGTGCTCTTTTCTCTGTTCTTTCAATCGTGATGAACCAACTTGTTCTTATGAAAGATGAACACCCACATCATGTCATGTACGTTTAGTCGCCTGTACCTTAAACGGAATAGCGTTGGCGGACAAATAAATAAACTTAATCAGTTCGATGATTGCCCAGTCAATAAGTACACTATGTATTTATGTAGCCAGGTCCCTTCTCTATACATAGAAGTGCAAAAGCATTTTCGCTACAAAACATATAATACGAATACGTTGACATATTTCTGAAGCATTTCAAGAAACGGATGAGAAAATCATGTTTGATGAAAATCAAGTGACTAGAAGTAAGTAAAATCGAAACCTATAAACCAATAAGTAGGATGTATAATTATAATGCAAAAATGAATCACATATTTGAGACCAAAGCCGTAGATTTCTGTGAGATTTTAGTAAGTGAAAAACATTTTCGCTTTTTGTATAGACATTGACCTTCACAATCCTCTTAAGAATATGCAGGATAACCGAATAACAATTATTTTGTTCATATTTTAATACCCATTAAGCTAATTGTAATTCATGTGTGTTGGAACTGGAACCACTTAGCATCGAATATAACTATCGAGTATAACAAAAGTTTTCGATGTTATCTCTAGCTTCCTGCATTACTGACTGGCATTTCAGAAGCTTGTTTGGATGTAATCTCTAAACGGATTGGTATTACGAGTAGACCACTTCCAAAATTTTAAACAATGAATATGAGACACGTTTCCAATATCGACTTCTAAACTAAAAATTAATGGTGTCTTACCGCGCTTGTTACTTAATTCTACCGACGTTTAGTCAATACAAAGTGCTTTTTTATCCCACTGCTGTGCAAAGGTCTCGACTAAACACTTCCACATCTCTGTTTAGTGTGACATAAGAAAAGGTGGCGGAATGAAATTGGATGCCTTAGAGGTTGGATCACCGAATGCAGTTTTTCGAGTATTTTTTTTTACATACATACATAAGCTCACGCCATTTTCCCATAGGGGTAGGCAGAGACCACGGAACGCCACAAGCTACGACTCTGTCACACCTCTTTAGCCTCATTAACATTCTTACATCTCTTCATGTACTTCCTTCGATTGAGGGATTTTTTTTTCTATGTTACTATTTCCATATTCTTGTCTCGTGAATTACAGATGGATTTTGAAGAGAAAAACCTTATCGCCTCGACTGAGGAATTAGGCAATAGTTGTTCCAAATTATATGCGATAGGCTGACAACTTGTTATTGTAAGAGACATTCATGCATGATAACTGGCTTGATGAGGAATTGCTCTTCCCATTACGGATCATGAGCATAAGAATTTGTATGAGTACATTATTAATTTATTAAATTAGCCTTTAAAACTGTATTACTTTAGCACCATTTTGTATTTCAGTGTTTATATTTATAAATTAACTAAGTCATGTTGTATTTTCCAATCAATGAACAAAATTTCCAAAATACCTCAATCCAAATAGGTTCTGACTCCCAAGGTTCGGCTTATACCTAATAGTTCACTAACTCTATTAAGTCTGCTAAACAAGGACAATCTCTCAAGCCGTTGTGCACTTTGATAACCGCAGCCTGTAGTACGGTGCTCGTATGCGTTCTTGTATCGTGCTTGGATATTGGAAACGACCAACAAGGTTAAGCAACGTCAGGCCAGGTCAGCCTTTGGATGGGTGACCGTTTTAATGATTTTCTGTAATCATAATCATTTCATCTTAAGGGGCTACCTCCTGGTTTTGGGTAACTTTGTACCCATTTTATTCATTAACTGCAGCATTTTTTGAGCTGAAAAATAAACTGAACCATCTACACGATATGAGAAGTGATGTGGTTTTTCTAGAAATCGATTTTAATTAATAAACCCGAAGAAAAGGGACTCTTAAGTCACCTCTTTATTCCAGCCATTTTACTCTTACATTTTTAATCGGAAGAAAATTAAAAATTACAATATTGTTCACAACAAAATGTAGAATTATGTGGTTTTCTTACTTTTTCGAAATTAATAAAAAATCATCTAATTTTTCAAAGAAATCACCTAAATTCTGACCGGAGCCACGCGCTCGTTCGCATCGATTAGTATGGAGAGTCGTGATCCTAGGATGATACGCCTTAAGTATCTCCGTGCTTTGGATGGCACGTTATGCAGATGGTCCTGGATAGTACTATATCAGATGTACAGTTAAACTATTCGCTAAGTCAGGTCTTTGTGAAAATTTTATGACAAGTTGACTCGGTATTAGTGACTTACCTCCACCGATCCGCACTGGGTCCACGTAGTGCAGTATGACCCATTTATTCTCACACTTATTCATAAGAGGAGGCTTTTGCCCTGCAGTGAGATCCTACAGGTTACAACTTACTTTTCCTGTAGCTAGATATAGATTATATTAACACAACAAAGCATCCTATAGCCACATTAAAAGTAACTGAACGTTGCGAACCAAACACGAAGAAAATAAATCTTAATTTACCTTTCCTAATCCAGACAGATAAAGCAAAGGAACTACGAAAGACGAATCACGAAAGAGCAAACAAATCTCCGCGTACGGTCCGGAGCAGTTTGCGCTAGAAAGCGAATCCGATCTAATCTTGAATCAAGCGATTGAGAGCGGACTTGGGGGCAATGCATCACCTAGCTTCCGTTGCAACGATCTTGATTTCTTTCCTAATGTACCTCCCACACGTGAGTGATTCAAGAACCATTCTTAAACGATCCCTGAATGAAGCTTGACAGTTTAGGATGTGTACTTGCATCCCAAATATCGAAGGTCTTGTTTTATTGGACTGGATACTTGACTGCTTGACGTTCCAATGATAAGAGGCCGTCTGTTTAACACCTACAATGGCTACTGAATATCTATTCGATTCTTTTATTGTTCACATGCGTGTCCGGTTACGTTTGGTTATGAAATTGGTATTCATAATAATATTTTATACACCGTTTTAAGCTTGCTTATAGAGTTTCATTGGGAAAATTGAAATTTAATATTTCATTGTTATATGTTATTGGGTACTTTGGCGTATATAGTAACAAATAAGGGTTTTTATTCAAATCAATTCGCTGCTAGATTTTCTCTCTTATTACATACTTGACTATTCCTTTCGAGACGATCAGCAGTTTTGTTACAACTTCTAACCAATTTAAAGTTTAATCTTAACCAAACTAACTTTCTCAACATTTGCAAGTAATCTCGGTTTTAACATAAATGCATGTCCATTCGTGCAGGAGGCGATGGTTCGATACCCGTCCAGGCCGACTCGTACCAATGAGTTTTTTTGAATTTATGTACGATTTGTAACGCCACTGGCTTTTCGGTGAAGGATAACATCGTGAGGAAACCTGCATGCTTCTATTTCGAGGCATGTATTGTACCTACTGTTCATTACAAGTGGCGACGGGCACACTCCCCATCCATCACATTGGACAGAGTTTCGGTACTATTAGTGAAACGTGGTTAGTTTTTAGAATATCTTTGTCTACTCCCTCGGGGAATATAGTCGTGAGCATATACTCAATGTCAGATGTCAATTCGTATTGAATTTTTAAATACCCAGAAAATGATGATTCGTGGAAATGTTTGTAAACCAATTTGTAATTTGATATTTATCACATATTTTCACAAATTGATGCACATTGATGACTTTCACGTATTAAAACTGTACCCATACATTTCCCTTACGTCATATTCACACTTTTAGCAACATTGGCATGGTAGTAAATTATTGTGAAAAACATTTCATTTTCAACACAACCTATCCCAACAAAACACAATACAGAGAAACTCGAAGCAAAATACACCTCGCTATCACCGTCATTCGATACTCGACTCGGTCTCCATAAGAAGATAATAGATAATTTAGATAACAAGAAAAAGCCATTCCGCTGCCGCTACCAAATAAATGGTGAATATTACTCACATATTCACTCGCGTAGGAAGAATTCTATAGAAACTACAGATATAAGTGTCTTTATATTTCCGCTAAAGCATAGACTTGCGTTGCCAATACTACCCAACTTGATATTAAAGTACACCATTTGGCAACTATCACAGACGCACTCTAAAATATAGGGAAACATGAAGCTGAATATCGACGCTGGAAAGCGAAAACGCTGTAACTGACACCAGTGTCAATTTTTTTTTATTGCAGATTCGTAATCAGAAAAAAATTCTGCGTCGAATGGTCCGAGTCCCATAGCTCTACGGCCCTTAGAAAATTTTGTACAGCGTTGAAATTGCCTGTTATTTTTGGTCGACATAGATTTTGGTAGGCTGTAAATAGCACAAAAACTCTAAATTTTTACCGATTTGCATTTACGTCAAAATCGAGTTCCGTAGAAAAAACCAACAAGCTAGTTACATCGTTCGTGATATACTATTCAATGTGGGTTACAGCGTTTTTGCGGGACAAAAAATTTTAGTGCACCACATTTATGACATTTTGTTGTCCAATTGTTAGCAAAGATTGTGGCTTATTACGTTTTAACGTAACGAACGTTAAGGCTACATGACGTGTTACAACATTCATTTCAAATCTCTATTTCTAGATCAAATCAATTTACGCTTTTTTAAATGTAGTATTCGCGACAAAGTTATTGCTTTTACTACCATCGATTTGGCGCTCGAACCGCTATGGCCTACCATTTACTGCGTCCCAAATCAGTCCATGGCCACCAAAAAGGTGTCTTACTTTTGTTGCTCGTATTTTTTGGCGCGTAATTGGTTTTGTTTGAATGGTAAGTCTACTTGTTAGATACTGTTATTTGACATTTTTATTAGTAAATGTGTTACCTTATTTTTTACGTTATTTAAAAAAAAGTGAACTGGAGCATCATTCCCTTTATGAAATACAGGTTCTGAAAAAGCGCATCATCGTCACCCACTGTTCAATAATGCTCTCCCAAGATGCGCTACAAAACGTTATCCTCGCCCTTTCATATCTAAATGTTGCCTCAGGTTCTCGGTCCACTGGACTGGAGGGGAAAGTACTCAACCAATTTACGCCTATCTTCGTTGTCTCCGTCTGAGAACCCGGACTCCCCGTCGATTCATACCCAGAAATGACCAAAACTTCACCACATTAACTTGCTTATTTTACAGTTGCTGTCTAAGATCGCTCGCACTCGCTCTCTAATCGACTATGAATCTATAGACGTTAGATCACGTTAACGTAAGGGTTTCTACGTCGTCACTACTACTATTTTCGTCCACGTTTAAATACTAAAGGTGAATATTGGTAGGTCGAATAAGTTCTTCGTTCTAGGTATTCGGATAGACAGAATATTATGTAATGAAGTTTCCCGAAAGCAGCTCATCTCGACTGAATGTGCTTTACCAGCCTATTTGTCGAATTTGTTTCTGCCTATTCTAATGACCCGCTGCCTGTGCGATACACTTTTGTACAACTTTCAGTGAAATTCGTTGTTTATATGAAAATTAAACACGACTTTCGTTTTATCCAAGTTCATGCCGAGACTGATTCGTCAGGAAGCTTCGTTTAAGCTGATTAACATCCCTCCATCGGAGCAAAGATTCCGCCATATCAGCATCGTAAGATTTTTTAATTTGAATCCTCGAAAAACAACTTGTGAACTTGGTTTAGGATTCACATCGGTCTTTAGTTCTTGAAATTCGATTTTTCTTCTTATCAGTGTAATTAGTAATTACAATACAAATGAAAAAATTTAAGAGCTCTTTTCACACCTTCGGGATAGGACTACCTCGGGTTACAGCACAGCCCTGGGTCCCTCGCAAAGGAAACCTGAGTGACAGGAGCCTTCATCCAACGCCTTCTTATTTTGAGCAGCGGGTCTTCCTAATCTGACTCAAATTAAGATTCAGGATGTCGCCAATGTAGTGGTGTATTTGGCTAAATTTTTTCTTCTTCGGGTTTCTCTTCATTACTGGAGGTCGACAGTCAGCTCTGTATATGCCGCCGGCTGTCTCTTGCTAAACGAAAAAGCTATTTAAAGGTGGCGATGCCTGTCTACTGTTTGTTCAGGATTGCGAGCCATGTCATTCGTAGCCTATCTACTTTTCTTTTGCCCATTATTGTAGTATGAAGCACCTGGAAGGTATCGCCTATACTTACTTCCATAGTAATTTTAAACTTCAGCTAGAAAATCCGGCGCAGAAGTATCTCGACCTTCGTAGTCTTCCTCACTTATACGATTCTGGGCTTTTCCGAAGCTACTGAACTGCCAAATCTGCTCATCGTCTCCTTTATGGGGCTTGTGTGTCGGACGTTGCATTTGTTACTAATTTTATATTATTATTATAGAAAACCTTCAATACTTCACGTGTCGTCTTCTTGAACTCCAGTCTCGTTCGAGAGGTCGTGAGTAAATTTACTATTTAATATTCAGCAGGTTTGTAGTCTCGCTCTCAGTAGTATTGCGAATTGCATCAGATTTAGAGGATAACTTGGAAAATGTTTTATTCAAGCAGAATTTTATCATTGTAATAATGATTTTCTTTCATGTTTGAAGTTGATATTACGGAGTTCCTCGTATACCTAACTTACAGACAGCTGACAGTTTTTTAAGAGGATGACCAGACCATCAAACTGAATAACTTTCTATAAGGTTCCAAAATAAAAATCGCGAAAAAACAGCTGTCCCATACATTTAGCTCTAGTAGGACTGCACTTTTGAATAAAACAACAGTTTTTCTTTGCGTTTTTGTTGTTGGTTCCATAGAGAAAGTTGTTCAGTTCGACGGTTCAATCATTCCCTTAAAAAGTGTTACTTCGAATATTGTTGAATCTATTGATTACTGATACATCTCCAAATATGTGATAGTAATTTGTCAATTATGATAAATAATCAATCAGATTTTGCATCCTACCTTGAGATAAATTCCTTGAGAAAAAATTTATCGAGAACGCTTCTGCGCTCCAGTTAATTCCAGTTTCGACTATTGAAATAGTAAGAATTAAGCTTTTTGTGCTTTTTTGTAACCTAATATTATGTTTTGAATTACTTTCTGATGTCTTTACTTTTTAATAACACAGTAAACATTGTTGACTTAATATTTACGTCATTTCAATTTAGCAAATTTTTTCGCTGTTCTTGTGGTTAAACCATTACATGACTATACAAATTAAAAAGGTTATATTGTTACATCAATTTTATGGTACTGGGTACATTACAGAATAGTGGGTTACAACGATTTCGATTTCCAAAATAAAGTATTATTTTATGAAATCCATACAATAATCGACTTCAGTTACAGCGTTCTTTGGGGTTGAAAAAAAAAGTCCATATGCTGTAACCCACAATAAAATTAAAAGCAGGAACATTTAACGGAATCGGGGAAATTCGTATAATAGCTTATCTTAAATTATATTTTCTATCCAAAAATGGCATATGTGGGACTAACATTAACGAAGTTATGAATTTTTTTCTGAAATCGCAAAAGTTTTTCGGGCCTGTTGTAAAGTTTGCCTTTTGTGGGTTACAGCGTTTCCGCTTTCCAGCGTCGATATAAAGTTTGCCTTTTTGTCAACACAAGTGAACTATCGAATGCGGTGAATTGGCAGGGGAATAAGATTTCCGAATTCGTATAATATTTTGTTTGCAAAAAAGGGTTGTTGAAGTTCCGAATTGAATTTAAAGAGTAGGCTCTATTTGTTTGTGAAGAATTTTCCCTTTGAGTTCTCAGTACAATTTTGTTTTATTACTTTTTATGAAAGTGTGTCAAAGTTAAAGTACTTTAAGTTATGTTGTCCTTTTTTATGGATGACACTTTTCAAGCATATTCAAAATAATTTGACGTCGATCATATTTATTTATCACTGTCGGTTCAGTTTGTTGGTGTGATTATATTAATCTTGTCTTGTTAAGACGAGTTTCTAATACATAATTACTAGAAATGACTGTACACTAACAGATATATCTCTCTTTCTTGTCTAATAATCAACAATGCCACTCCTTTATAAGTTTAGAGCGAACATACTTTTCCCCCGAATTTCTCCGCGTCAATGTCAATTTTTAAGTCTATTCATAAGCATATAAACCACAAATTTTCATCATAATCGGTACAGTAGTTTTTGCGCGATCGATGCTCAAACAAACAAACAGACACGTCATAAAACATCAGTGATTTGGAGTCAAGGACACCTAAACACCACATCGTTACCATTCATGGTAAATTTCTTCAATGTACAGTCTCACGATAGAGTTTCATAATCTTTTAGATGGAATAGATCGATTTTATTCAACTCGCTTCCCAAAAAGATGTCTATCAACAACTTAGTCATGTCGTTACTTGCAAAACATCCAACAAACACAAAGTGACATTATCCAACCTAACAAGTTTAGGTAAGTATCAAAAAACGTATCAACTATCTTTGACGAATATCGTAAGAGGCATACCAGTATTTACATTTTATCCTCAATTCATTGGCCGACATGTTTGGTGGATGGATGAGCCGCGTCGACATTCTGTGACATTAAGCTTCATTGGCTTTGAATGTGTTCCCAAACCCGCTCTTTTAAATAGATAAGCAAATGAATTGGAAGTCTTTTGTGTACCGTATAGGCTGTATTTAAACAGTTTTGGGTATGGGAGGGAAATATGTTTTGATCATATTACTTTTAGCATATTATTGTGTGTTGAGTGATGCGTGTTTTAGTTGGGTTTTAGAAGTGAAACTATTCCGCATTCAGTATTCATTTATTAGCTTTCATGTACAATACAGCTTAGGTGTAACAGAAGTAGCCAATGTGGGTGCATGAGCCCTGCAAGGGCACGGCAACATAGGTATTTTAAAAAACTTACATCAACTAGAAATAAGATTACATTACAAATGTTCGGATATTTACATAGAGTTGCATAATTTTATAAGATTTAAACAATATCATTACACAATTTCAAAATGAAGAACATAGTTTAGGTCAAGATAATTAAGAGCATTCAATATTTTAGTCATGTCGGTAACGCAGTAATACAATTGTCATTCATATAATCGTTCAATTTGTAATAACATTTATCAGCTAATATTTGTTTCAGACTATTATTAAATTGCATTCGAATCATCTATTTATCGAATCTTTGTTCCATTCATGGATGAAACAGGCAATACTTGAATTATGATATGAAAAATTGCGTGCCCATTTGATATGAAGTGTAATATGACTATGATAAGCCTTACCATATTATATTTGAATAAGGTTTATTTTGGAATATCACTGTTATTAGTAAACCGTCACATTGATATACAGGGTGTAAGGGACAACCCTCCGCAGACTGAAACGGTGAACTTAGACCATCAAACTGAACTACTTCTATGGAGCCTACCTTGGGAAAAGCAGAAAAACTTTTTCATACAAAACAACTGTATCTACACGATTGAAATGTATGGGAAAGCTGATTTTTTGTCGTTTCCTGAGGATGGCTCCCCATAGTGAAAGTTGTTTAGTTTGATTGTCTGAATTCACCGTTCCACTGAAAAAAATGTTTTGTTAAATATAACCAAACTTTAGTGACTACCAAACTGTTTTGTAGCACATAATCAGACATTTTGTTATAATAGCTAAACAATTGGCTAGGTATAGTCTGCGGAGGGCTGTCACTGTAACACTGTATAACTTTTTTAAATCAATAATCCAACGGTTATTTGTTTTTTTTTTAAAGTATTCAATTAGTAGGTATCTACAGTTCTTCCATCCAAAAAACCATCACCATTTCTAACAGGATCCGCGTTACTAATTAAACGTGTCTTCAGACTCCCCCCTTGCACCTAAAGGGATTGTGAAATATTTTGGCAATTAAGCCCCCGGTTTTTATTAAAGAAATACTTGGAGTGAAAAATTAATTAAAATTTAAACCTTTCAGTGCTCCCGAGGCAGTCGCCGTACAAAAGGGCTGTTGCACACATTTCAGTGAGCAACTAAAGATCAGGCGTGTTAGATAATTTGAATGGGTTTATGCGGTGGAGATGAGTGGATTAAATACTTTTGTTCAGGTAAAGGTATTAATATTTTAATATCGTTGCGCATAGGAAATTGATTTAATTTGATGCATTTTTTTAGAGTTTTCAAGTGGCAATCTCATAGCGGAAAGCGTGTTAGCGTGTTAGTGTACGTAGGCCCACAATGGACTGATGACCTGGTGAAGGCGGCGGGAAACCGTTGGATGAGGGCAGCGCAGGTCCGGTCGTTGTGGCGATAGTTGGGGGAGCCCTATGTCCAGCAGTGGACGTCCATAGGCTGAGGTGATGATGATGCATTTGTGAAATTTTATATTACGTGGATTTGTACTCTGCCGATTAAGAAGCTTTTGGCTGTGACTTTGGCTGCACCGGCTTCCGTCATCGGAGCTAGATAAATTATACCAGTTTTGAGTCTAATTATGAGCTTTTAAACACAAAAAGTTTCATCAAAATCGGTCCAGTACTTTTTGCGTAATGCTGGAACAAAAAATAAACATTCAAACAGATAATTAATGATTTTAGTAAAAATCAACAGACAGTAGTCAAGGATCAAAAAAATAGGTATCGTCACTTTTATTTTGTAAATTAAATATATTCAATGTACAGATAGACATCTGTTACAGTTTTATAATATTATACAAACTTGGAGCTTATATTTAATAATGCAATGTAATAACTGAACTTACAAATGTTGACGTTGTGACAGTCTGGGACAGATGGAGTATTGGACGATCTTACAAAAGTTGTCGAATCACCGATCTCTAAAAAGCACCATATCTCCAAATGTACAAAAATCTTTTGAAATCACGAATTTTATCTTGTATAGGTATCTCTAGTACCTAAATAAGAACAAAGACGATGAAAAGACCGGTGTATTTCAATAAATACGGGACACAAATTGCGAAAGTTATTTATTATTTCAATTACTAGCGCACTATCGTTGAAAACATCCTCTTTATCAACAGAACAATAATTGCATTCACAATCAAAGATGGCCGCTCGATAGGGCGAGAGTATTTTCACTAATTAAGGCCTGACATGCACCAAACAACAATTAAGAGGACCGATTGTTGATAAGCTCGATTCAAGTTGATAGCTTGCCCTTAAGCTTTAGATAGTGCTTAGTTAAGCTGTGAGCTTCACACCTTAATAAGAAAGAGGAAGACATTGTTTTCCGATATTTTGCCGATATCGGTAGCTTCGCTGTTTTAATCAGGGTTTGGAAGTTTCGCGCGTTGCTTCAAGAAAGTCAGCCAATTTTAGTTAACTTCTTTTAGAAGAAAGTTTTCTTATTAAATTTCGAAAACAAGGTTTTTATTTTTGTTTTCCGCGATGAAAAAAGCTTGTTTTTTCCGTAACTGCATTGTCTACATTCGTGTTTTTGTGAACATGGTGTGATCTTAAATTAATATTTCCGAAAACGGCCGAGTTGGAGTCACGTTGCAGGTTCTGACGCGAGCACTTGTCTCGCGTTGTGTTCGCGCGTCGCGTTTTTGCCTGCCACGAGGCTCCGCAATCCTCAATCTCTTCTTGTTCTTGATCAAAGACAATCCCAGAGGTTGGGATAGACACTCCCATAAACTACTTGATACTGGCGGAAATGCAGTGCTAACGCACAAGCAAGAAGAGTCTATTAAGTATTAAAAAATACTTTCCTCCGTGTATGTAAAATATTAAGGTCCATCTTAATTTGTTGACACTTTACGTAAACTACACTATACGTAGGTATAATCTTCACATAACGAGACGTTGGCTCCTTCTTCTCCTTCTTCTTCTATTGACTGTCAAACTGAACCACTTTCTCTATGGCATTATCAGCTGTTCCATACAAAACTGCAAACCTGCTTGAGCCAAATGTATGTTACAGCTGATTTTTTTTCGCAATTTCGATATTGGTCCCATCGTTTTTCAGTTTGATGGTCGGATCATCCATCCATCCATCATCGGGTAAAAAGTGTAATAATATTAAGAAGAACCCTGTATAATTATGATAGATTCTCAGTGGTGATAGATATCACAATACAACACTCTAAACGTAGTAAACAACAGGAATTTCCGCCATCACTTACACCACAAACATGAACTAGGCACCTACTCAATTAAATCGCAGAGCGGGTAATAAAAGCTCTCTCGGAGCTCAGCTGATGTACCGCTAACTTGTACGACCATTATTACTGTGGTCTTGCGTTGCTTTTGATTAAAAAGCTTAGTTTTATTATCTTTTATTTTGTTAATTTCCTTTGATATTGTCACAAAGTATTTTAATCACTGAAGAAGTTTATTTGTTTTCCCACTGTTATGCAGGAGCGTGTGTGGTTGAAATACATTGTTGTATTTTATTTACTTATCTACACTAGTAGTTTTTAATTACTAACAAAATGGTAATGGTGTATTCAGATAATGATAATAAACAACTTTCCCAAAATAACATGGGTCGAAAAACGAGAAATTTTTTTGGACCTCCCAAAAGTGCGGATCAGCCGAACGATTTTCAATTCAATTCAATTCAATTCATTTATTCAACAACTTACACTAACAGTACAAACACTACACATGCAAGTTTTAGTCGTTTGATAATTTGATTTTCTATGGGAGGTCCAAATTTGTTTTTTTTAATTTTTCGACCCGTGTTCCTTATGGAAAGTTGTTTACTTTCATTGTCTGAATACACCCTTCATATTTTGTTAGTAATTAAATCTAGTTGTGTATGTGTTGTATAATGAACTAACATCTTCCCACTGTCACGCACGTGTGTATGTTTCATTGGTAATGAAGAGATCCTCATGAGAACCAGGGTAGCCGGCCGACATACTCTGAAGAATTGCTAAACTGAAGTGGCAATGGGCTGGACATATTGCTCGCAGAACAGACGACTGATGGGACCAAAGAGTTCTCGAATGACGATCGCGTGTCGGAAAGCGCAGCGTGGGTAGGCGGACCTACGACCAGTGGTCCGATTGCGCTAATTTAAAACATCCAAGTTCTATCCTAATCCAATTTCAGTCCTAATCACATTGCAATGCAAGTACTATTCAACTGTGCTGAAATCCGCATCGCGCTAAACTCGATCTGTCAAAACGTCTTAGCGATCTATCAAAACGGCTCCAACGGCTGGCATGACTGTACCGCGATTAGCGCAATACCAAATGTGTCAAAAGTTATTGTTCGTACATAGTCCAATCACGGTTCAGACACCGAATATTTACCACGATTGCGGCCCTGGTGAAGGCAGCTGGATCCCGATGGATGGAGGCAGCACAGGGCTGGTCGTTGTGGCAATCCTTTGGGGAGAAAGGCCTGTGTCCAGCAGTTATCGTTTAAAAGTGATGAGAAAATACAATTTTATCTTTTATCAAATTCCTCTTGAATTTCCTACTCCATAGTTCCTGCAGTCGCTTCATTTACATTAAAACGGAGACGGGTTATAGTGACGTCATCGTATATGTGCGAACGCGAATGCTTGCGGTGCAAACGAGAGCTTACGCCTTGTTGTAACCGTATGCGATAAGCTTAGACGCTGTGAAGTTGGGATTTATGACTTCAAGGTTTACGTTTCACATCATGGTTTACGTTTTAGGTGAGCATCAACAACGTAACGTATAATATAAAAAAATTTGATGGTACATAATATGAACACTTTTTTCTGGGTCAATAATTGAGAGCCTATAGCATCGCATGTTTTCGGCCTAAAATTATAATTATTCAATTCAATCAAATCAGACCACATTTAGCCCTTTTCGTCCCCACTACATGAGCATAGCCCTATTTTATTTTTTCGTCACTTTGTTAAAAGCATTTTTTTAATGTTTATCCCACTGCTGGGAAGAGCACGTATCTTTTAAATACTTTATCAACTTAATTATCACAAAAAGCCGTGAAAAACTTAAGATTCAAGTGTTGTATTCTAAACAAAAGAAAATCGGTAGCAGTTCACGATTAGGTCGGAGCCTTAACCCTTTTAAGTTCACTCCTTTTAAACAACGTTTAATGTTAAAAGAAAAACTCTGAACGGGCTATTTAACCCTCGCGGTAATCGTGCACAAACAATGGCGGAGCGAAATATTGTCGAATCCTGGTCGACAAATTAGGAGGCCTTTTTAGGCCCTCGTTTAAAATAACAAAAAGTTGTTTCGGGCTTTTTACGTTCTGAAAAAGGTTGCGGAATTTTCACGGTTGAATGTTTTTAAGTTAAATGTATCGTATTAGAATTCAAATAATTTGAATTATCGTTTTGACAATAACAGTTACTAAATATAGTAAGAACCTATTATGGTTTTTTGAAAGGAGGAGTGTCCATATCTGGTTATAGATCATAAAAAATAATAAAGCTTTATCGATAAGTCCAAAATTTCATGTTAACACGAATTCTTCATTCCGTATGAGTCTTAATAATATTCTAATTCACACGTATTATTAATACGAATGTCTAAATAAAACATCTCGATATTATTTCTGGACTATTATTGAAATTGATTAATAAGGTTTAATGTCATTCGGTCTTTTATTTTATGTGCAGTGATTTTAGAGATTCTAGAGCTATAATATGATAGCTGCTCATATGAAAGAAAGCCAACCTATCAATTTGATACGTCAAGTATTTTTTTGGAGAGCTGAATCAATAACCATTTTACATAATTGTCTCAATAAAAAATTATAAAGTATATTATTTTAAATAAAAAAAATATTACACACCTAATTTCGAGGTCGTTCCCCTGAGTTTTTCAAGCTCGACGGTGTATACAAATTTTTCGTGAGGAAAACTGACATGCTTTGATTGTTGTTGTTTTTTTGTATTTTTGGTGTGCAAATAAAGAATATTTATCTTATCTTATCTTATTTCGAGGCATGTAGGTATTGTGTCCACGGGAGCAGCCTATCATTTTTGGGCACCAGTAGGTAAAATATAACATAAACAATATATAAACAGGTAAAATTTTAAAATCTTAACTATTATAAAACCGTAAAATCATGAGGAACAAAAAAGTAGCGGTTTACTTCATATAAAATCAAATAACATTCGATAGCGCGATTTAAATGACGTGCAGCGCCATCTATTGACCAAATTGTTTGTTTGTTTGTTTGTTCGCACGTCACGCAAAAACTACTGAACCGATTTTGATGAAACTTTTTTTGTTTGATAGCTTATGATCTGACTTAAAATCTGGTATATAATTTGTGCGGACGAAGTCGCGGGAAAACACTAGTAATAAATACAAATGAGGCAATTCAATATGTGCATACACCTATTAGCTGACAGGTAAAATCAAATCTTGTTATTAAGTTTAATGTTGTTATAAAATCGCGTATTATTTTGTGAAAAAACAAAGACAGTTAAACACGAAATCGATGTACGAAATCTTTACAATGTTATTAAAAAAATATAGAATGCTATTTCTCGCTATAATCTGCCACCTTTATCGGCTAAGATATGACGGTCCGAAGCCGTTTTTCAGATATTAATTCGTAACAATCGTAAAAGTTACTTTCATGGTGGCCCTAAAAAGTTATTACCGCTTTCACGGGAAAATATACCTTCTATTGAGTTTATCTACTTTTCGCTTTGTCTACAATCGATTGAATCGCTGTAACAATAAAGAATTAAGCTTTGTGAGGGTTTACTTTTGTTGCATGCAATGTATTTCGTATTTGTATAACTTTCATGCGATTAAGCCCTAGTTGCTGGGAGAAAGAGTTGCTTATGCAGTGTGTTTGTTGGCGAATGGATGTGGAACCTATCACCACTTGACACGTCATTCTATTCTGAAAACTTAAATATTACCAAAACTGGACTTTTTTTACAACTGCATGCTTAAAAAGATAGTTGACACTAGTAGCAATATTTCTGACCACTCCGTATGATCATGAGTTTACGTTTGTATGTATGTATAACTTTTAATATGTAAATATTGAACTGACTTTATTAGTTATGCAACCGGTATGCTTCAATTTTAAGGCATGTATACCCACTGTCCATTATAAGTGACGACGGGCTCACCCCCCGTCACACTGGACAGAGTTTCGGTACTACTGGTGAAACGTAGATTTTCTGATGTTTCAGAATATCTCTGACTACCCCCTCGGGGAATATAGTCGTGAGCATAATATGATATACGATGCTTTTTAGTTATTTCTAAAGTAAAACGTTTCTTTGTCATTCTGTAAGTTCTAGCTTATAACCAAGATGGTCTTCGAACAGACAGCTCAACATATTCTGTGATGAGTGAGCTTTGGAATGAAGAGCTCCAAACTATGCTTGACTTAGTTTACCGTTTTCTGGTAATCTTTTTGCAATGAGGAATAGTTAAAGTGTGTTTAGATATTTTTGCTACAATTTAAATAATTAAATTAAATTAAATAAATTTTTTTTTTTTTTTATTTTTTTTTTTTTTTTTTATAATTGGTAATAGAGTGGAGAAAGACGAGCTTTCCTACTACTCCATACTTTGAGTAAAAATTGTGGTAGGCCCGTCATAGAAAAATAACTCCTATTTCGAACACAATAAAGCCCAACCTTTCATCTTAATATTTGCATATTTATCGAGGCAGAAACCTATGCTAAAACATTGTGTTCCTCACAAAGACAATAATTCAAAAACTCACAAAATTCTTCTATCAACAACGCCCATTCCAATTCGACTCAACGGAATTGTTTTAACTTTTTAGGGTTCCTTTGTTGGTTGTCAAACTTGGTGTTATTATAGTACATAGGTACACAATGAAAAATATCTAGTAGTATATAATTATTATATTATTATATGCGACAACTATTTATTTAAGCAGACTTTACTAGAATTTTTTGTCATAAATAGATTTTAGTGAAGTCTACCAGAATTCGATTTATAACGTCAAATTTTCCTGTATAGTCTTCTAAATATAAAATAGTTGTCAGATACTTACCAGTACGTTGGGTAGGTTATTGAATGGTTATTAAATGTGTAGGTTAATAAATTTCATCGCATGTCTCCCTTATGTTAGTTGTAACTTCATTGTCTATAGGTACCTAACATTTATTTATCACTATAATTATATTAATATCGCTCACTCTGTCCTAAAATTGTAATTTTTGCCTGATAGATCGTAAAGGATTCCCGAGATTCTGGCTTGCCGCATGCGCGGGTCCATTGTATCATGCGTAATGATTTGTTCTTTTAAATATATTTTGATTAGATATTTGTATTTGTTAGTTTGATGAAATTGTGAGAGTGACGGGTTCGCATTGGATCAGATTAGCACAGGACCGTGAAGAATGGAACAATAAAATTGATGCCTATTCCCAGCAGTGGGTTAATGTTGGCTATGGTTTGATACACTAAACATTTTTCACCGTGTAGGTACTCTACGGTAAAACAAGAAATAATAAAACCATTCAAGTGTGTCTCAAGCTTGTGCTAAGGAATCCGGAGAAAACAAATTTTTGTCGTAACATTTGTATGGTGGTACGGAACACTCCGTCAGTGAGTCCGACTCGCACTTGGCCGGCTTTTTTTCCCCACGCGCTCAGCTACGATTGCGTGAGGTTTTATAATACAAGTTTGATGATTGTCTTTTTATTTTTATTATCTTCTGTAGTAACAAGTCGACAACGAGCCGAATCGAGACAATAAGGCATCTTTCAAGGTTGATGAGACGAGAGTAATGATTATTGCTTACGGTTGTTGATCCGGCCGCTTCTGGTTAGAGTTTCATCTGTAATTTTGTAAGTATGCGTATATTTCGATACGTGCGTCTTGCGGTGTGAATGGAAGCGCAAAGCGGATACGTGAGCCCACTCTTTTAAGAATCACATACAAACATAACAAAATGTACTCACGTCTTTTAGCCCTACTAGGTAGATCTGATCCTTAGGTGAACACCGAAGCAAACACTCGAAAGAAAATTTGCATGGGGCATAGGCTGGAGCTTGGTGGCGCGTTTCGGATAGGTACATGAGGTCCGAGGTACGGGCAACATGCCACGTACCAATAAGTTTTTCTAACTGATGTACGTATTACCGACTGCTCTCAAACGGTGAAGGAAAACATCGTGAGGAAACCTGCATTTGCAGAAGAAGAAATTCTGATGCGTATGTGAAGTCTACCAATCCGCATTGGGCACGCGTGGTGGACTAACGCCCATACACTCTCCTAGAGAGTAGGCCTGTGCCCTGCAGAGGGACGTATATAGGCTGATGATGATGATGGGCTAACAAGATGTCATGAGTGTCCCCATTAGCATATGAGTAGGATTTCTATTCAGCTAATGACAAGTTGTGAGCCTGTTAGGTAACATTTTTTTTTTTAATTAGTACCCTTATAAAATGGAATCACTTTGTCTTCTGTCAAAGGGGTTTAAGCACTGATTCCAGATAGTATCAGCCTATAAATAATAATAATAAAAAAACCGTTGCCAAGGATACCGTTGCTAAGCAACCCCAGCTACTTTCAACAATGGTTGATAATAAGCATATAATAATAATCATTTATTTCAGACTTTTTTTGTCCATAATGTGTTAGTAACAAGGTTCACTTACTATAAACGCGATGCATATTAACTAACCTTAAAAATACTTTGAAAACAAGTTGACCACAAACTTTCTTAGCAATGCGCACTGTGCTTTCCAGTTGAACGTTTTATGCGTTGAAGATGTATATGATGAAACATTGAGGATTATGATTTTCATAAAGTATTACAGTCGCCATCAGATATATCGTAGCATACAAGGTATTGAAATATTACAGAGTAGTGCAAATTTTCAATAAATTCTTTACAGTAAATGTTACCAATTATATCTGAACGAGTCTTTTGTCATAAATATCGGTATTATATAGGTATTTTTTCCTACGCTGCTCAGATATTTATGATCACCCTGACTGCGTTCTACAGACTGCAGATCTGTGTTTCGCACCCGATCGGTTAATTTTACACCTAAAATGTTGCACTACATACCTCGTTGGCAAATCTTGAGACTGGATTTCTAATATCATTATAGGTAATATTTTGACCTACCTCTCTTCAGTTTTGTCTCATCCGCTCCGCTCGTGTCATAAGCCAGACTCTAGAATATAACATCCCAGTGAATTACTGTTCTCTGACTTCAGACTTGTTGCTTACATTATCTAGTACTTTACGATGTAGGTAGGTATTTATCGTTTATAACGGTAAAGTACATTGTGAAGAGAATAGAACTATAATGAGTTTAGTACCTAATAATTATTCAGGGTACAATGAAGGGATGGATAAATGCGGTTAAGGAAGGTGATAGATGTTGTTAGAATCGTAACCGTCATCAAATATTATAATTTTATTTTACACAATTACATAATTTAAATGGATACCACTCCTACCGAAAGGTGCAGCGTGTATGGGTCCCATAAATGTAGACCGACGAGCTGGTGAAGATGCCGTGAACCCGTTGGATGAGGGCAGCGCAGGACCGGTCTTTATGGCGATCCTTAGGGGAGGCCTATCTCCAGCAGTGGATGTCTATAAGGCTAAGATGGTGATGATGATGATACTCAAAATCTAGCCAAGACTCACAATGAGTTCTCATGTATAGGCAGTGCACCACCGGGGTCAATATTGTGTTCTGAAATATACTGTAACAACTTATGTACTATCTGGAAGCAATAAACAATTCAATTTGTAAGCGCAAACCCATTAAGAATAAAAAAAAAAAAAAAAAAATGTATTTGTTAAGAAAGTTAGGCTTGGCCCTTTACGAAAAGGCAAATAAGTATGCAGATGTCATACTATGACAAATAGAGCAGTGGCTTGCCAACAGTTTACACATTACGTTACAAACAATGCAAATTCCCCATACTACTCGAATTCTGACATTATATTTTCTTTCTTCTTCATAAAAGAATAACGTACTAAAACTGTCTTATTTTCAAACGAAAAAGACGAATCATAGAAAAACAAGAACGTCTCAAGGATATAGGACAAGAAATTCAAAACAATATTTATAAACATTGATGCGACGAGAGAACATTCAACATTGTCTACCTGCTCGTCATATTAGTATCGGGCAGTAATGGAGGCTTGGCTGTTACGCTGTATTACTTTAATCGTCATCAACACGTGTACCATTCGCATAAAAACTAACGTCAAACATTTAATGTGTTATTTTATAGTTAGGCAGCGTTATGTAGTTCACATAAGTGCCTAAAATAAATAAAACTACCGATTATGATCTACGTGTAGGGATTGCAATCCGGTTTTCCGGATCCGGTAATCCGGCGGATCCGGCACCATTTACGGCCTACCGGATCCGGCACTAGCTAGCCGGATCCGGTCCGGATCCGGTAAATGTCTTGAAAATCGAATAAAACAGCTTTTTTAATGAAAATTCTCGCGGTGGACGTCGCTTACTACGTTATTGAGCCCCTGCTACGACAATCCGCACCTACACGTACATTTAAAAATAGAAATTTTTCCTAAGTATGTAGTTTTTTTCTTCCCTACCATATTAATATGTCATTATAGAAATGACAGCAGAAAAATTTTATTTTGTTATCCTATTAAAAGAACGTATATACAAATCAACAGTAGGTATAGTAGTACATACCTGTCTCAGTCTGACAAAAGAAAAATAACCATAAATGTAAAAAGTGTAGATGTTAGGCGGTCTCTCGTTAGCCAATGCTTTGAGGCCTAAAAATTTTTTTTTTCGCATTATTAATACGATAGAAACTATCAATTCGTAACAATAATATTTTTTTTCACAGTTGCTAGAAACACCTTTATTGTTTTACAGTTGATTTTAAAATGAAAACGCAAGTGATTATGGATATTACCAATCCGGTCGGATCCGGCGGATCCGGCCGGATCGATGAAAATCCGGTCGGATCCGGCCGGATTGAAAATTGCACCGGATTGCAATCCCTATCTACGTGCGGTTTCTTACAACTCTTTGCTTCACAAATGATGGACTGACACATCTGCCGCTCCGTCAATGCGTCATCGTGTGTGAACGCACTATATCAGAAACACACTAGCAGAAATAATAATTTTTCATTAAGTCTGGAATGAGACAACATTATTAAATAAAGTTTCGTTAGATCTATTACTTCGTTAAATTAGAAAAATGGTAAAAGATATTTTTTCATTACATAAATAGTGATATACCAACATTCATTACATTTTTGTTCAGTTATCAATTCATGAGTAATCGTTTGCAAGTGTTACCACTACATAATATATTTTTTAACAAAGAACATATTAAAAAAAACTGCTTAATTTTTTGAAAAGTTTAATACTTACACATTTAGATCAGAGTGTGTATATACATCAAGATTATCTTTTATTAAAAGGTGTTGGAGATTTTTTTTTCTTTATTTAATGTTATTTTGAAATAAAACGCGTCGCATCACGTCGTGGAAGGAGGGATAAGATTTGCTTAACAAATTTAAACGTAAAAAGTGACCTATTATAATGCCAATATTGCCTTATTTGAATTATTTATTTGGATTATTATACAATAACCACTGTTATTCTGTCACAACCGGCCTGTGGTTGTGACAGAATAAATAAGATTTTTGTATAATAAGGCAAATACATAATTTAATTCTATTCTATCATAAACGTTGAAAACAATGGATGAATCCAATCTGAATTTTTCCCTAACCTCTTCGTCAAAAATCTATATGGGGCGAGTTTAATTTTAAAGATTTTTATACCGACCGTACATCGGCCAATGTCCGCGTCAGACGTTACAGATGATTGCATTACATAAGTCATCATCATCATCATATTTTGTGAATCCGTCGACAACGTGAGGACTCCTCGGGTTATTAGGGATCCTTTGGTAAAAGGTTACAGTCAAACTAACTCAGTCTGCCAGACCGGTCGTATTCAATAAATAAGAATAGAATACATGTTTAGGAATTCGCTGAATTAGTTCTAGATGAATAGTAGTAGACAAAAATAGGCCAAGAGAGAAGCGGATCTGGTTTTTTATTATCAGTATGGGTCGAATTTGTTTCAGACAAGTCAATCTTAACACCGCTACCGTTCGAAAGGGTAGTATTTACAGACTAACTCTGCTACCGGAATGGTACAGTTAGTAACTATTAAATAATCTGTGGTACAGTCTAGTCTCAGTCTCAGTAGTTCGTTTAATTACCAGAAAGCTTTTAAATACAGAACATTTTATCGAAATAGGACCCGTAGTTTTTGCGCTATGCTCAGACAAATATGCAGACACACTATTAATAAAAACGATAAGTTAGAGAAAACTAAATTAACCTTTTGTAAAATTAAATTTCTTCAATGTACAGAGACACTTCTGTTTTATAATAGATGCTACGGAACACTCGATAAAAAAGATGAGTACATTTTGTAAATTGACCGACTTTACCAAGTTCAAACCGAGTTATGATTGATGTGTCAGCGTCGACGGTCCTGTATTATAAAAATGTTGAACATTATAGTTTCTTGTTAATGACTGGAACGCTTTAGATTATACATTTACTCTCTTTAGACTATACATTAATTACTTTTATTACATAATACATATACAATATACAGTTTTTAAGAATAACGCAGTTATTATTTAATCTAGAATTAAACATTTTAAGGCGTATAATCCCTGGACCAAGACTCTCCATACTAATCGATGCGAACGAGCGCGTGCCTCTGGTCAGAGTTTAGCCGTTTTCTTTGAAAATTTAGATGATTTTTTATTAATTTCGAAAAAGTAAGAAAACCACATCATTTTTAATTGTGTTGTGAACAATATTGTAAATTTTCATTTTCTTCAAATTAAAATGTAACAGTAAAATGGTTACAACTGAAAAAAGTGGTGACTTTAGATTCCCTTTTCTTCGGTTTTATTCACTAAAATCGATTTCTAGAAAAACGACATCACTTCTCATATCGTGTAGATGGTTCAATTTATTTTTCAGCTCAAAAAGTGCCATAGTTAATGAATAAAATAGTTACAAAGTTACCCAAAACCAGGAGATAGCCCCTTATCGGGTTCTTGCCGCGTATTGGTACATTTGAGTTCCCGTTATTAACACTGCCGAAATATTGGGAACTCAAATATACCAAAACGCGGTAAGAACCCGTTAAAATGTTTAATTCTAGATAGCAGTGTTTCTGATCTCCACAAAATGGATTATTTTGAGTTTATGTATGTAGGTACCTACATCAAAACATTCGCTTTGAGAAACTTCACTACAACTACGAACTACCTTTTTACCCGATTGCGAAAGGAAGGGTGATGTGTTTATAAGAATTGTCGCTTTTGACATATTGATGGTTTCTGGATTTTATTTCTCTTGTGAAGGTGATGATCATATTTTCAAGCCCTGACGCAAAAAAGGGTGTTATTAGTTTGACACTTGTATGTCTGTCTGCGGCATCATATCCCACAAATGGGTGGATAGATTTAGATTCGACATTTTTGGAAACAAATGATAATTTCTATGAGAGTATTCTTAGCTCTGTTTTATGAGAATTGGTTCTGCAGTTTTCAAGATATGTACAGACTCATACATATTATGCTAACAACTGTATTCCTCGAGGGGGTCAGAGTTTTTAAGATAATCATCTTGAATATAGTTCAAAAATTTCTTTTTTATGCCAATACCTGAAAGATTCAAGGTTTGCCATCATTTTCCCACAAAAACATTCCAAAAGAATACAAATCCCTCAAGTTGTGTGGTATATTATAATTAAGTTTATTGCTAGAATAAAAGAAAACCTAAGATTTAGTATTTAAGCCATCAGCTTTTAAACTAGAGTCTAGACAATGCTTGGTTGGATACAAAACTAAATTTAGAAGTACTTTAAAGTTTATCAAACTTAAAACAATGATATTGCATCGTAAATCATCAAGTTTTGTATTCAATTTAAATTCTTGTATAATTTCAATTTCAGCGTGATTGTTTTTAATGTTCATCAAAGTTTATAGAGACAAAAATTAAAAGACTGCAGAATTTTCTAAGGTCTGCAGCAGCCATTTGTGTAAGATAATTTAATTGGACAAATAAATTGAACTATACTGAATGAATCCGTTATTCAAAGGTATTTACCCTTTAATCAAATTTTTATTATGTTTATACTTATACCTAACTGTTATTTCTGTTATATCTCTCTGTTCTTCAAATGTGTCTCTTTAAGAAACGTAGAGCCATCCAGCGATCTAGAATGGCAGCTCGCCTAGATTTTATCTCTCTTTCTTTTTGCGAACAGATTTATGACCGAGATAAAACACACATAAGAACCTTGTCACTCGTTAGCTAGGGCTTCTGTGTCATTTATACGAGGACAAAATAAATTGAATGATTAGAAGTCCGGCGTGGTGCGCAAGAGCTCAGCGATGAATCGCTGAATCGTCAGGAGACCTTGCTTAGGACGGGAAGGTCACCAATTATTTTGCAATAAGCAGCCGCAGCAACAATACACTTCTCTGATATAAGAGCCTGTTTTGGCATCCATTGCTTGGTCGCTATATTTTCAATACAGAGACATCAGGTAATGGATGCAAAGTCATGCTCTGAAATCAAATTAGTACTCGTAAAATTTGTATTTCTTAAACTGCAGTAATGATGGTTACTTTGTTACATTTTGTTTCGGAGTAAAATCCTTTTTTTTTGTATAAACAGTAACTCACAGCCATATTTGTACCAAAGGTTTTTGTAGAAAAAACAAGCATAAATTTCAGTTTTTTTTTTAATATAGGTTTATAATTACTCCTACAGCCTATTAAAACTAATTTGACTCGTCAATCCCGGCCCGACAGCACAGTCTGTAGTGAACCTGCCTGCTGTGCCGAGAGTCGCGGGTTCGAATCCCGTAAGGGACAAATATTTGTATGATGAATATGAATATTTGTACCCGAGTCATAGATGTTTGTATCTATCATAAAGGTCTACCTTACAGGAATAGAGCAACAGACATGAGTTGTCAAATGAAACCGTTTTTGAATGTTTTCAGGAGACTATTCGCAGGCAAAAATTCTAATACTGTCTATAATTCTGAGTCTAACATGAAATGGTCAATAAATTAATGAATTAGTGTCAGCATATTTCACAAAATTATCTACAATTTCACAAATATTCGCAAATATTCACGGAAACCGAATTGTTAAAATTGGTAAGAGATAAGAAAACGATTCTATTGCCTCGCGTCACGTATCTCTTTCTATTATACAGTGGTGCCGCTAGGTACATCTGGCTCTCTCAGCTGTCAGTTTCTCTATTCCTGGTATAATAACTTTATGGTATCTATATTATGTATTCTGTATCGTTGTCTAGTTATCATAATACAATTCCAGAAGTGTGATTTTTGAACATCATACGAGCGGTTCGGCAGTAGAAAGATGCATAATCTCCATAGTAATTTTGACATTTTCTACTGCCGAACCGCTCGTATGATGTTCAAAAATCGCACTACAGGCTATATTCTGGAACTTTTCATGTGACTAGATAATTTGTGTGACCATGTCCAAGATATTAATATTATTATATTAATAATATTTAAAAAAAACCACTGTAGGCCCACGTATTGGTGTATGGTCCACTCACCTTATTGAAAGATCACATTTGCCTTACAATGGGATCCTACAAAAACAGTAAGCCTCAATTGTTCAAGATGAAAAGATAAATATAGTCTCAAAAAAGTCTTGCGGCGCCTTCAAGCCGGGTTAGTTTGCATTAAAATTGATGCATACGTGGAATCCCACCGCAGTTCGATGATTGCACCCAACAGCCAGCGTTTGCCTGCAACCTTAACTTTCTCGCAGATTCCAAACTTTTTTGCATTTTATAGCGTACAATTTAGACTAATGGCGTGATTGGTACAAGAGCGGTTGGTGCGGTTAAATTTTTATAATAAATGCGCAGAGCTTTATTAGCTCGAACTTTACTTTTTCTGATTCGTTACGCGCCGCCTTGAAAATTAAATAATGTTATCGCAAAACGTTTATTAAGTCAATTTTTGTACAAGTATCGACGTAAACTGAATTTTAATGTACACCTTCCTAATTATATTTAAGTTTTTTGTTAGTTTTTTTCCAAAATGGCTTAAACACTTTAGCGAATATTTTGGTATGGGTCAATGCTTGGGGGCATTTTCCGAATACACGCATACAGAGTGTGTAGACACCTGGTGTAGATAGTTGCATTACTTTAAGACGCTCCCCATCGGTAAACGCAGGGCCGGGCGATATTTTCCTGGTTTTTAGAAGCTATCTTCTCGTTATTTGAAAGGGGTCACTGCCGTTTGAACGACAGTTGTTTAGCAATTTTTAAATAAATACACAACGTTCTAAAAATGAGTCGTTTCACAAATCATCATTTAGTATGAAAAGGTTTCACAAACCATTTATTTAATTTTGTGATCAGTTGTCAAATTGTCACATTGCAAAATTTCATTCTCAAGATACTTCGATACGAAACTGTGTTATTTAAACATTAATCTTTTGTTAGAAACTCGTTTTACATTTTATTGTTTGATCAGCAAATTATTAAATATAACAACGTTTTACAAATATCGATGATCACATTATTTCATTTCACAAAACCGAACCAGAGCACCCCTCTTCCACGCAGTCTTGTCTGTACATGCATGTGCATTGCCTGCTTGCATGCTGCATGCTTGTGTGCATGCTTGCTTACATCATTGCTTGAGTCCATGCTTATTTGCTTGTTGCTTAGGGGGCAAAAAGATAACATCAAAACTGTAGGTACTGTATGGTTAGACTAGGTTAGGTTAGTTAGTAAGTATGTCATGTTGCATTTTTGCGTATATGTATGCTTGGTTTAGCGTGCATGTATGTTTTATGCAAGAAGCACCATGAAAGACGGGTGTTACACGCTCATTCTCGCGTCAGTCTGGTCCATCAATCTAGTCACGTCAGACCTAGAATGATCGTCAGACTGAAGAACATTATTAAAATATTTGAAATTAAAGTTTAAAATGAAGTTGCAGCAAGTTTAGTAGATGAATTTGAAAAATGGCAAATAACGTTTTGTGATATAAAAAATTATTTATCGTTGTTTGCTAAATAATTCATTTGGTAAATAAGATTGTTGTCGCATAACTGATGTTGAAATGTTGTTTTAACTATAAACATAATATAATTCAATGCATTTGCTAAATGACTACTTTCGATAAGTAACTATGTGTATTAACACCTTTGTTAAATCACTAGTTTGTGAAATGAAACATTGTTAAAGGTTGCTTGAGAAGTGATATTTTGCTTATTGGTTTTGTGTTAAACATTAGTGAACCATTTGAAAGACATACAAATTAATGAAAAATATAGCACTGATCTTCAAAAACTCGGCTTTATGAAGGACCAGCCTGGCAAAAATAGGTATACCTACTTAATTGACGTTGTTTAGTAGAAGTGAGGAGGCTCTGAAAGGGTCAAGGTCGTTCGGTCAGGGAAACCTCTTAAACGGTGTTTATACCTACTCATGATGCAAAAACAATTTTGGACTTGTCATACTAAATGCAATCAGCTGATCAAAAATTTGTGTGAAAAGTTTAATTCTTTTTTTGGAATTTCCCATAGGATTCCTAGGGAAAGTTGTTCAGTATCATGAGGAAAATCTCTGTCTTCACTCACAACTAGCTTACATCCGTTATCCGTATAATTCAGACTGCAAAATGTGTGGATGAATAAAGTTCTTCTTTCTTTCTTCTTTTTTATTTTAGTTGTAGCAATGTTTCTGACCACCCGAAAGGGATCTTGGTCGTGAGTTTATGGATGTATGTATGAGATTTCAATTAAATGTTTATCAAAAGAAATCCTGCGCAAGCAAAGTGGCAGGCAAAATCTACGTGTATCAGATTGACTCTGATAAAGAGTTGTCACTAGAAATTAGTGTTGCTAAAAATACTGAAACTATCGATATTATTGTGACTTCGATTAATACAATAGTAACAATCGATAGTGCTTCGTTAAAACAAAAGTAGAAAGAAATTGATACTGTCGATAGGTACTATTGATAGTATTGAGATGCAATAGTATTGGTACTATCACTGAAGAGGTAAACTTCAAACTGTGTTGTAATCAACGTTTCTTAATTACCGTTGGCGCGCGCCATACAAACGAACAAAATCTGGTTTTATTTTCAAAAACATTTAATTAAAGTCAATTAAAATTTTCAGAAGAAATTCATTGGTTAGGTTAGTAGGTACCTACTGAAAATAGGTACCTACATAGGGTAAATTTTATATCACTGCGGATAATTTCAGCATGTATTCTTCTCATCAAACAGAACAACTTTCACTACAGAGCCAACTCCGAAATACTTAACGAAAAAAAATGTGCTGTCCCATTCAAAACTGCAGTACCTAGTATCCTATTCGACTCAAATGTATGGGACAGCTGTTTTTTTATTCGCGATTTCGAAGTTGGCTCCATAGTAAAAGTTGTTCAGGTTGATGAGTAGAATACAATGCTGAAGCTATCCGCAGTGATATTAAATTTACCCTGTATAACCAGACTTTGTTTGTATGAAGATGATAGTATCGATCTCGTATCGAAAGTTTTGATACTATAGCATCTCAATATTATTGGTAGAATAAATCTTAACTATTACAAAAATTGTAACTGAAGTGTGTCTGTACATTGAAGATGTTTACAAAAAAAAAGATTACGATATGGTTTTTAGGTATCACTGACTCGAAATCAACCTTGTTTAGAAATGTTGTCTGTCTGTTTGTCTGTTTGTTTGTGTGTTTGTTTGTTTGTTTGTTCGCGCATCACGCAAAAACTACTGAACCGATTTTGTTTGATAGCTTATGATCTGACTTAAAATCTGGTATATAATTCGTGCGGACGAAGTCGCGGGTAAAAAATAGTAGTACCATAAATTGTTTTCTATCTACCTTTTTTTGCTCCGATTGGTTTGCTCCCATAGTAAAAGTTGTTCAGTTTGTTGGGTAAACTCACATGGTTTAAAAGGATGCTAAGATATCAATTTCACCCTGTATACTATCGTATCTATAGCACTGTCGATATTGTTACTATTTTTCAATGTCAACTATCGATAGCTAGACAAGACTACTAGAAATTGCATAAACGTTCAACAACTTCATGTCAATGCACATCCTTTAGATTCCTCATTGCATTCATGTCACACGTATCGATTCAATGGAATGATTTATCGCTACCAACTATAGACCTTTCCTTGGTCACCAATCGATTTCTCAAGGACCGGAACTGCAAAAAATGTTTAAGAAAACACAAAGAACGTGTCCAACCACGAATACTACTACTAGAGTTTTAGATTTTTAGGGTTCCTTGCCCAAAAGTTGCCAACGGGGCCCTATTCATAAGCCTACGCTGTTGGTCCATCAGTCCATCTGTCTGTCTGTCCTAACTAAAAAGGGCTGTATTTTTGAGCCGTTATAGGTAATACCATGTTGAAATTTTTACAGAATGTGCTTTGTTATAACGGATTTGCCAATAAATAATAAAATAGAAAAAAATTGCAGTGGATCCCCAATACAAGAAACGTGTTTCTTTCAAATTAGTTTTTTTGTTCTATCGTAAAAACGGCAACACACACAAGTAAAGTCAAACTTGTAGTGCATACTCTCAGATAAAACAACAAATAACAAAACCGGCCAAGTGTGTATCGGGCTCGTGCTAAACTTCTCGGTAAAAACAATATTTTTTTGGTAATATTATATGGTGGTACGGAGCCCTCCATGCGCGAGCCCAACCCTCACTTGGCCGTATTTTTTCTATTAAACCCGCAACTCGTAAAAATGTCACGAGACAATAAGAGATCAATCATTCTGGGTACTCTCAGTGATTCAACGTGAAAAATAATATCAGCAGCCTCACTTTGACCCACATCGGAAGATTTGCATTCAGGCGGAGTCTCGGAGTAATTTATCATAGTTCACGTGGAGAGATGAAATGTTATGGAAACATCTAAGTATAGCTGCTTAGATCTTTTTTGTTGGAGAAGCCATGCAATAACAAACCTGTAGTGCGATTTTTTAAACTGTCAATATTACTATGAAGATTTGACTTTAAAAATTCATACTTCAGGAGTGCGAGTTTTGAAAGTCAAATCAGCAGTAGAAAGATTCATATTATCCCCAGAGTAATTTTGTCATTTTCAACTGCTAAGCGCAGCGAATGAGTTTCAAAAATCGTTCTCCTGTTCGTTTGGAAAAGAGTTGCACTTATCCTACCTTCATCATGAAGCAATTGCTGAATAGCTTCAGCTAGATTAGTGTGAGGCCGCCTTCTCAATCAAACTCAAAATTAAAAATATTTATACATTAGTAGTGGGTCGGGAAAGTATGTCGGTTGGACTTTGCAGAGAGGTATGGTATGGTAATGGTATGACACTTTTGGAGGAAAAGGGAAGATCTTCCACGGGCTAGTTGGAATGCCCGGGACCGCGGTCCAACAGTTCTTAGTTGGATGTTGTATATATGCAAAGTCTCTTGATAACTTCGATAGTGCGATTCAGGACTCGCCATATGATTGGTTGTTATTCGTAATGAGCTGTGATGCGTTGGACAGATCCATTATTGTGATTGGCAGTCTTCTGTGTGACGTGCTATAGGTCGCATGCGCTGACCTAGATAGATCTCTGTTTACATCGACTCGATCGATGTGTTCGGCATTGTTGCTTAGTCAGCTCTCGTAGCTCCGCTACACACTCAATCATGAGGATGCCATGCCATGTACCAATCAGTATTTCTGACTCATGTAAATAATACCCACAGGAAAACCTTCATGCGCTGATAAAGGGATAAGATTTCTAATACGCTGTTTTTGTGAACGAAAGTCTAGCCACATTCCAAGTTGTATGCAAGGCGAAAACTGTACGCTTAGCCGTTTTTTTTTCGTTTTTGTCATAATATAAAAATCTATTATTCACGACTATAGGGCAAAATAAACTATGTTTAATAATATACCTTTCTGAAAATGTGTTTAATACTTAGATCTATGTCAGCTGTAATCCCCTTTTATAGTATCAAGACTGATATTTTATGCTTTTAGCCAAGCTAAAAGCGGTATGTTATCTGGAAGCTTTAGGTTTTAAATTGTTTCATTTGCATTATTAAACATATCAAATACAAAAGAGTGTTATACCCGTATTCTTAGTTGTTTCCTTGAGGCTTCCTTACTCGAGTCGAGGAAGTTTTTGACATTTTTGACATACAAATTATGTCAAAAACGTCCTCCACTCGAGTGAGGAAATGTCAAGTAAACAACGAATACCGGTGTAAGTCGCTATACTCATACTAACATGATTAGTAAAGCTAGTTTCTTTGTCTACGGCCCGACAGCACAGTCTGTGGTGATCCTGCCTGCTGTGCCGGGGGTCGCGGGTTCGAATCCCGTAAGGGACAAATATTTGTATGACGAATATGAATATTTGTACCCGAGTCATGGATGTTTGTATCTATATATGTATTCTGTATCGTTGTCTAGTTATCATAATACAAGTCCTGGCTAGATTCTGGAACTTTAAATGTGACTAGATAATTTGTGTGACACTGTCCAAGATATTTATTATTATTTATTATTATTATCTAAAGACTTGTCTAACATGCCTAAACTTCGTGTTTCGTGTCAACACTATGCTAAAACGCTCCGGCTCCACGATTTCACTATTAAAAAAGCGAGGCAATTTAAACGGTTCTATTTTCATGTTTTGCCACGATATATCAAGAATCATTCCATAAATTTGCCCATAAAATAGATATTTAGCTCCTTCGATCACCATAAAATATTTAAATTTGATTTTAATAATACAAATTGCTAATTAAATGAATCAAATGTTTTAGCTCTTATTATGTAAATTGACTTCAAATGATTCGACATTTGATTTCCATTCATCACCGAATCGAATTTCGCTGTCAAGTCATTATATTCGATTAGCATATTTTAAATCGAACATTCTTTATAGTATCAAAGGTTATAGTCGTTAGACTATTCACATTGAAATTTTATTTGACTATCGATAAAAATTTGTTGCTTCTAATCTCTTCAAAATTCAAAGTTAACAATTGTGTAAATTAAGAAATAAATTGGCTCATTTTCTTTCAAGTTTATTTTGAGTCGTAACTTAAAGTTGATTCCGAACTTTATAACTTTTTAAAAGGTTGCTTTAAGGCTTAATCCGTACACTTTAGTATTTACGATGTCCAAAGAAGCCAATAAATTAAAATATAACAATGCTCGGCATTCGGTCTGAGCCCAAGAGTCGATAATAAATAATTCATAAATATGTTTTTATTAATTAATAATGAAGTTACTGCCTGTCCTAAATATATCGGACATCGATGTAGGAATAAGGTACGGCTCAATTCTTATAATTCATATTTCTTATTTTTGTCTGGCTATTGTTTAGATGAATTGACATTCCGTTGGGATGCATGAGATGATGGGACTAAGAATTTAATAATTGGAGTATTTGTCCTGCGGTTATGGGAAAAACAAAATGGTATGCTTTCGAAGGATTTCGTCCCTCCGGGGCTTGACTTTAATATGAAACACGTCGATCCTAATTCGGAATGGTTTTGTTAATATGCATCCTGCCCTCGCTTCTTGTTTTATTAATGTCTTTGAATTTTATTTCTGTTAATCTTTTAGCTTCTACAAAATCCAATCCATTTTTTTCTCAGACTAATTTACTTTCGCTTTATTTTACGTGATTCCAATGCTCGTATTGTAATCAAAATTGAAATTAATGTGCGCTTCAGACGTGAATTATTTATAAATTAAAATAAATATCAATTCATAGGTAACAATAAAGCACTGACAAAGTTACTGGCGCCCAGGGCTTGACGGTTCGGATTAGCGAAAGCAAAATTTATGCACCAATAAATTTGTTTAAGATACTCAATTTGAGACGCAAAATGGCATCTTTATCGTTTATCGAACGTATTTAACATTGAAATGAATCGGTACTTTGAAGGTAATGATTTGAATTTTTACTGCCTAAAGTTGTGGCTTAGTTTGCCTTAACCAACCCGCATGCTGGGTCGATAGAGCCATATGTGACTTTTATCTTCTCTTTCAAAGTTATGCCTACACCGTTACTGGAATCTGAATGATTTGATTACACTAAATTTGCCATTCGTGAGAATTCTACGAGTGTTAGACGTAATGTTTTAGGAAATGGAGTTATGCGTAATATGTGACATCTAAGAATTATAAGTGCGTTCACACACGATGACGCACTGACGGAGCAGCAAACGTCAGTCTGTCATTTGTGAAGCAAGGAGTTGTATGAAACCGCACGTAGAAGCAGACACGGTGACGCATTGACGCACCGGGTATGGTTCTATGGACTGACATCTGCCGCTCCGTCAGTGAGTCATCGTGTGTGAACGTACTTAGCTTGCTAGAATTTGCTAGAACTCTTTTTATCATTCGAATAAGAAGCATATCTTATACATGTCTCCGCATCATAAGTAGTGCTAATTGGACATCCAATTTAATGCCGTCTAGTTGAAGCGTAATTGTGAAACAAACATACAAACACAGTTTCTAATTTATACTTAAACTAACTTTTATCAGCGACTTCTTCCACGTGGTCATAGATTTTTCCCAAAGTCTAAGCTTTGACCTACGAATTCATCTGGCATATTTATGCCGATATGTCAGCCTTCCGGATGCAAAGTTATTCCTTTGACCTTTATTACAATCGGTTCAGTTGTTTAGGAATTTCAGAAAATAACAAACAAATTGACGGACACACTTTCACATTTACTATATAAATGTGATGATACAGTTTTATGTCATGAACTCACTTACCAAACCATGCAGTTTTAGTTAAAACATTTTCATCACACTCTAATTCCTAATTTCAAGAAAACTGTCCATTAAAATGGACCAACAGTTAAGACCAGTTTATTAAAACTCTAGTCCCACTTAGAACCAGCACAATACAAGTTAACGTCATACAAATTACCCACCATTAACCCAACGACACGAGCACTGGTTTTTATGCTCTACAGCCGTCTGACCCCCACAACCCCTGACGGTATAGACCAAACCATTTATACCCAGTAAGGACTGAAAATTAGGGCAATACACTTCACATGGCGACGTGAAATACCCCAGTAATAAAAGCAAAAGCACTAGTCATTTCCTATTCGCCGATCGATTCGATATAATCAGCCTCACGTAATGTCCGGGCCATTTGCTCATTCCTAGAAACACTATCGGAATATGGGTAAAGTCGGCGAAAGTCATGGGAAGGCAAAATAGAAACGTAATTGAAGCCGTGTTCTGTATTATACCTACTTGATATTATCGATAATCATATATCGTAATTGTTGGTGATAGTTTCTTCTTATTACATTATAGGTATCATAGACTACAATTTTACTTGGAAATGACATTAGATGTAACAAATTGAGGACTATGCTAGTAGCCTAGTACTACCACTGACTGTTTAATTATATTGTTTTTGTAATGTGTTTTTAAGACAAATAAATAATTATTTCTCCCCTCCGGACGGAAAGCGTCAATTGTCCTCCCGCTGCGCTAAACGAAGTTGCCGCTTTCCACCTCAGTCGAGGAGAAAAATAGTTTACTAACCTCGGACACTAAATAAGAAATCCTCAGATAACATGTTTGTTGACCTCGTCTTCGCCTCGGTCAACAATTACAAGAGATCTGAGACCTTTCTTATTTTCCTGTCCTCAGTGTGTAATCTATAATAATTATATTATATTCTTTGAAAGGCACAGGATGTAAACTTCAATGCGTTTCATATTGATAACGATGACCATCAAACTAAACAACTTTCACAAAGGGACGAACATCAAAATCAGCAGCTATAGACGTTTTGTGTTCGTACAATGTTAATTTAGTTCATTTAGTAGTAGTGTTGTGGCACCTATAACTAACTAAATATTTGTAGTAACTAGGTATAATATACACTTATGTAATTTTTCTTTCATTAATTTTGTTGTATGATTTTTCTTTTCATTTAATTTCATTCAGTTTAGAGACTTTGCCCCGCAGTGGGACAAAATAGGTTAAATCACTTGTAGGTATCATTCAGTATATTTGTCAAGTCAAACCTAACGTCGGTTTTTTGTCATTAAAAAATCATTTCAAATTTAAATCCGGATCACACGTTTCTAGTCAACGTTTTTAGCTCTAACTCTACATGTTTATGCTAACGGACTCGCTAAGCAAGGAGACGACTTAGATAAAAGTTTCATACTAGTACGACTAACAAGAAACTGGGGACTTCTTCAACGTAAAGTGTCACACGCGGACGCTGCAATCACATACGCGAATCTGTACATTTATAATGAACTGGTTTCATATTCGTGGTAAGGATGAATTCAGAGCACTATTTGATACAAATTGGTCGAAGTAAAATGGATTAGATTCTTATGGTTAGATTCTTGAAAATTCCGTTATACTTTAAATAAGAAGTTTGGTATTGCGATTATTATTGGCTTATTGCTAAAGTCATTCTTTAAAAGGTAGTTAATAGTTTTGGGGGGTTTATTAGCATCTCGATGGGGTTACGGCAGTGAACTTATTGTAAGAAAGTGCAAAACGGGGTCTCGTGGAGAAACGGAGGGAGGCGGCCTTTGCCTAACAGTGGGACGGCAATTACTGAAATAATCAAAGAATTTATAGATTTATAGATGGTACCTATTTTATTTTATTTTAACTGAAAATTTAGTGATTTTTAAATAATTGCATGATATTTTAAAATTTGATATTAGAAATTCTTAATTGTAAACCTTTTTCTTATCAATAGTTAAATCAAATTTTTAATTTTTTCATCATATTATAAAACAGAAAAACTAGCGACCATGGTGGAAAATGGTGGTAAGGTCGAAAAAAGCGAAACTAATTAATTGTTCAGATTTTGGTTTTACTAATCAATTCAATAACTATATTTTACACCAAAAAACATAGTATACAGAGAGTAAACAAACAGGGAATACAGAAAGTACAAAAATAGGTGGCCTTATCGCTAATAAGCGATTTCTTCCAGACAACCTTAATCTAAAGGCAGCTTAATCTTATGCTTATCCAATGGTGCTCTAATAATATTTTGACCTTTGAGTCAACCTCTAAAAATTTGGCCAGAACCACAAAAGTCACCCCGCCCACTGTCTAGTATGAATTCATCCTAACATTATAACAACCTCAGGTCAGCCAAGATATTCGTGACGTGCAAACTACGTGCGATACTACACTAAAGGTGCACTTAGTTTAACGCGAACATGGAAACTACTCCTCTAGCTTATGCTTCTAGGTTTATAGCTCTGGTAGGCATACGAATTGCCTAGGTATCTGTTGGAAATGTATGGGAATTGGCGTATTGTCTGTCTTTTAGGAATTTATTGGGATATCTTTACCTAGGTTTGGTCTGCGTTCATTCATGTTACTTGAAACAATTCTGATAGAAGCATAGCATGGCATAGCATATGCTCACGACTATATTCCCCGAGGGGTAGTCAGAGATATTATGAAACCTGAGAACATCCACGTTTCACCAGTAGTACCGAAACTCTGTCCAGAGTGACAGGGGGTGAGCCCGTCGCCACTTATAATGGAGAGTGGGTACAATACATGCCTCGAAATTGAAGCATATAGGTTTCATCACGATGTTTTCCTTCACCGAAATGCCAGTGGTGTTACAAATCGTAAATTGAGAAAATCCCATTGGTACGAGTCGGCCTGGACGGGGATCGAACCATCGCCTCCTGCACGGCAGGCAAGCGGTTACTCGCCACTGGACCACCACGCCACTGATACCTACCTACTGATAGAAGCTTGATTAATAATAGTCATATTATTTTAATGTTTTTTTAGATAATGTCACACAGATTATATCCAGTCCAAATTTAAGCAACGGAATCAAATCCAGAATTGTATTTTGATGACTTGACAAACATGAATGAATGAATGAATGAACAGGATTTAGAACAGATTATTCGATTTTATGACATTACAATCATTTATGACTTGATTACATCAATGGTTGGGTAAAAAAATTCATATTCGCCATACAAATATTTGCCTTTTGCGGAATTGAAACCCGCGACCCTTAGTTCAGCAGGCAGAATCTCTATCGACTGAGCTGTCAAGCCCCGTCATTTCTTCTACCAGGCCTTGGTCCTGCGTCGTGGAGTATAACCCAAACCAATGCCTCTCATTATTGAATAATAAGGTAAGGCACTTTCCCTGCTATAGAATAAATCCTTCTTCTTCTTCTTATCGTGTGGGCATGCCCTGGTATCAGAGTTTATTCAAACCGCCTTACGGCCGCTGACGTGGTTTTTGTGTAACGACTTCTAGCCTCAGATACAGTAGCCAGGACCAACGGCTTAACGTGCCATCCGAAGCACGGAATCATCTTTCTTTTCAGACATTCCGGTGATTCAGCCTACAATGTCCTAACCAAAAACGCCCAAAGTGACATATAACTAGGTGTCCCCCGATGGGAATCGAACCTACGACCTCCGTGTCAAGAGCCCAATGCTCTTAACCATTAGACCACGGAGGCAGTTATAATCCTAAAAGCCATTTTCAGAAAATAAGTATTAGTACCTACCTACTCATTATTTACTTTGTAATGTTTTTTCCTAGCTATCTTAAAGTACATACTACTATAACATCTAGCTTTATGTTATACGACTATAGTTCAAATAACGGTTAGACTAACATTCCAGTAAGTCTTCGTGAGATATGTTTTCCTTGTTAGTTTTATTTTGACGTTTCTGATTATATCTACATGCAAGGATCCGCTAATTAATGTTCCTTTTAGAGACGTGTAATAAACGATGCCTACTGTTTTATTTTACGCTAGAAATTCTCGCTACGACTAACTTAATTTAGGGCTCAACATTTAGAATTTGAAACGAAAATTCTGGAAAGTCTACTTAAGCATTTTAAAGGATTAACAAAACGTGTTCAGTGAACGAAGTTCTTAAATAATTAAGCTAAATAATTACAAAACAGAATTTAAGTTGGGTATAAGATAGGTTAAACGCGGTAAAAAATAAACAATTTAATTACGGCTGACGTTTAATATTTTTCAGAAATTATTCAGAAACTTTAGTACCTGTAAACATAATTAGTAAAACCTGCCAAGTGCGAGTCGGACTCAAGCACAGAGGATTCCAAAGTACTAAATAAAAAAAAAATGTATGGTGTCCTTAGCGCGAGCCCGATTAACACTTGATCGGTTTTTATTATTTGTTGTTCTACTTTATAGCGTGCTCTTTAGAGTTCTCTACATACATACATACATACATATTCTCACGCCTGTCTCCCACTGGGGTAGGCAGAAACAACGGAACGCCACTTGCTACGATCCTGACACTTAGAGAACTACACTTAGACACTTACTGAACTTAGAGTTCTCTATGTGATTATAATCACATCAAGTTTGACGCTTTTAATTGCAGTTTGTAAGATAGAGGAAAAAACATTGGGAAAAAACACGTTTCTCATATGGGGACTATTGGGGACCCCGTTAAATCTTAAACTTTTTTTGTTTTGTTAGTTAGCCAATCCAAAATAAAAACACATTATAATGTGTGAAAACTACAACACACTTCCTATTACGGTTCAAAAGATAAGAGAGCCTTTTAGAGTTAGGACGGACGGATAATGTAGGCTTAGTAAAAATTGGCACACTTTGGATACCTACAGAACTCTAATAATGTACTTATAATAAAAATTCAAGCTACAAATTTCAGCTTAGAAATTAAAAACTAAAACTACTTACAAGATTCAATAAACTCTAAAAACAATTACACAAATATATGCACTACAGACAAAGGGACAGCTGATAGCAATAATTCACTTTGGCCCCATAATGCGCATCTCGTTCATAACTCTGAACCATTGTTTCTTTGTCAGCCTCCAACGCTATTTCCATTAATCGTTTGCTTTATTATCATCTCCTAAACCCGATGTCTTGATCTTTGTCCTGAGACACTGAGACAGGTGGTTGTGTCAATATGGAATTGCAAGCTGTAGGTAATTTAAACTTTAGTACTAGAGTTCTACTTAATAATATGCTGATGGTTTTAAGAGTTTTATTATTTTATTGGAAAAGCTTAAAAGCTCAGATTCAGCTTGCCAGGAAGAGTCAGAATCCATCTACCGCCTTATTGTTAATACTTATTTACATTATATTAATAAGTATTAATAAGGGAGCCCTGGCAGTCCACCCTGAGCAACAACTTCACTGAAACTGTAAATACGGCCAAATGGCTTTTAAGGAGATGATCAGATTCAAACCATAAAACTAATTACATTGTCAAAAAAATCAGTGTCTAATACAAAACTGCAAACTGACTCTACCCAAATGTAATGGGAAACCGAAATTTCTTTTCGTGAATTCGATGTTAGTAGTTAGTCCCATCGCGAAAATTGTTTAGTTTGTTGATCTTTTTAACCCTTAAAAATCATCAGCATATTAAGAAGGACACTGTATGCGTTGATATTGAACATCTAAATTGAATAAGTCACGGATGTGATCAATTTCAGTGAGGTAATTCAAATGAACAGGATCATTTAATAAACGAAACACAATCCAGCTGGCTTAATGACCACTAAGCTGAAAATCACCAGACGCCTTTTAACACAAAACATCAAAGTACTGAAAACAGTACTACATCTACAGTCAACAAATTAATATACAAAAGTTGAGCTCGCTAAGCTAAAAATACGAGAATCAAAGGGGCTGGAACGAGCAAACGAAGATCATTCTATTTATGTTAATGTCACGGGCGTGAGGAAGCGTTTAAATCCAGTCATTAATTATTGTCACGGCTAAGACAAAATAGATAATATATTCTCTATTTGTTGCCCTCTTCATACACCTAAAGAGCAAGACGAAAGATATAACAAGGAAATAAGCAGCGCTCAAGAACAGATTGATGATAGAACAGAGTTGAAAAAACGCGTCCTTAAAATTAAGGATGGATACTTTAAGGACATTTGCTCCCAAATGAGTTTTGGGCAATGACGTAACTCTCACGCATGAAGGGACATCAAATATCATTTTGTCAAGTTACCTAATTTATGAACCATAGAGTTTTTATTAAGATGAAATATGGCTGCTATTTACAGATCTTTTATGGTGCCTGAGAAAGAATGTGTCGTTTGTTTTATGCTTCCTCTAGCATAAATAGATTGATAGCGTTTGAGTACCAATTTCATATCACGAATTGACGTTTACAAAGGTGTTTCATTAACAAGTTATTATTTCAACCGATATAGCACAAGTCATCGGCAATAATTGTACGAATCAATACGTTGAGGCATAATACAGTGGAAGGTACCATAGCCCCTCAGCATTATTTCATACGCTTGAAGCGACGGAATGGATTAAATGAGAAGATGATATCTTTGATTTTATTTTTAATGAGGTCCTACTACATTTAGGTAGTAATATGAAATTTTGTATGAATAGTTTTTGATTATTGATTTATTAACGTATAATTGTACAGTAGTACAACACAAAATATAATTATTTGATAACTATTTATTTTAGTAGACTTTACTAGACAATAATCTTTGTTAGACTTATTTCTAGTATCGAATTCTTTTAGAGTAAATCTACCAGAAGCCAATTTAAAACAAAAAATATGTAATTAAAGATTGAAAAATTTGTCTCGGGTGGGACTTGAACTCGCACGTAATAGCACAACATGGCTGTAACATGTTTATAAACAAACATATTTAAAAATGTAGTAAAGTATGCTGATTTAAATAGTTATCACATATACATTATTACTAAATTATTATATGTGTTTTTTCTTCTTATTAATAGGTAATTGTATAACATTGTTTATACTAAATGGTTGAAGAGTCTATTGCATTCGCATACATTACGATACAATTATCATAATATCGAATATAATTTAGCTAGATGCTCTAACGTAGAATGTTAACAATTTAATGGAAAATATGAAAACCGTTTCCCCGGAACCGAATATCTGAACAACAATGCATAACAGACACGCAATTTTTTTATCGTTGAATAAAAATAAAAACTCAAAAGCGTCCAATTTGCTTCACCCAGCACTAAATGTACTATTTTAAATAAGAATATACCTAGCAACATTCTTACTTTTACAAAACTACTAAAAAGAAGCAAAGTAATACAGTTTAAAACGGATTGTAATCATCATAAATGTAATTAAAGTCGGGAGGCGGTCCGTTTCTTTGTGAATTAACGGTAATCAATTAAAACTAATTTATTGCTCCCAGTTAATACAAGTTGAGGTCCAAATAAAATTTAGAACATCTTGTTATAGTTTCCATGATAAATATGTGTTTTGAAACCTGTTCTACAGACGTTTAATTATTACCATTCGATTAATAGGAATATCTATCGATTTGTAATCTCAGTGGTAGGTACATTTAATACACGCATACATGAACACAACCATAATCCCTTTCGGGGTGGTCAGAAGCTCTGAAATAACTACCGATGTTTCGCGGCGGCAAGTGTGACTTCCTGTCACGCCATAATACGAAAGAGAGTCGCCTGCCTGATGCTTCGCGTCCAAAGTAGCACCAAAAGTCTCCTGTCAAGGCCACACTGTCCCTTCTGGAGGCACTGAACGGAGCTACACCTCTCCGCTGCCCCTTCTGTCAGAAAATAGGCCATGTATAAATTATAGGACTATTGTGTATTATATTGTGCTAATGTAGTTTAAGTATATACTAACACTCTATGGACTGCGTCTGAAATAAATTTATTTTGATTTGATTTTTGATAGCAAGGCTCACTTTTAGTACGCTGACGGTTTCACGATGGAATGACGTATGAGGTGTTGACACGGCTAGCCTTTCGCCTACAAAAACACTTCACAAGAAACCTTATACCTTAGTCGCCTCGTAAGACACTCACGGGTAGAAATGGGTTAGTCCATTCTAAGCCCGAACCACACGGTTCCACGAGTACCTGTAATAACAGAATAGTTATCTGTTCTAGAAACATTATAGTTTATTCTGCTAAAGCTTTCCTTTCCAACAAAAACAATATTAATATTGAAGTACTTTTATACGTAATTGGCAAAGCGCCAAAGCCAAAAGAACTTGATAATAATAATGACGCAATTATTACACCGACTACAGTCGATACCGAAAACGCATTAGTACGAGATCATCCAGTGATTAAGCGTGGAGGGAATGAAACAAAAAGTAAAGCAACACTTACTAACCGAGTCGGCAAGATCGCAATAAATCTTCCCTTACATACAGTCATACAATCACGTAGTCTCTATAGACAAGTGTTATAATTAAGTCTAAGTTAAGTACTACATACGGTATGAAGGGTTGTTTAATAATATAGGTAATGTCAATTGAAATTGTTAAGTTGTTATTTTTCTTTTTTTTGTGGTTGATATATCCATTTCCAGATGGTTTTACTAATATGATTTTGCGAAACATTGTTTCTTTCTTCTCAATTTTTTTATGCTGCATTTGTGTAAATGTCTCATGACATCATACATTTTTAGTATATCTCTGGCTCTTACATAAATACATTATTTTCGTCGTCAAATTCATGTAAGTATTTGTACTTTTGCCTTAAACGTTTTAAACAAAGTTGTTGCTCCAAAATTAAAAACATAAATTTTACAAAAAGCAGTCAAGTTCCACAATCTTTACGTTCGTATGTAAGTCGTTACAAACACACTGAACCATAGCCGAACACAGATGGTGTTTTAGTGCAGTCGGTTAGCAAAAGAGAGAAAAAACCAAAACATTACTGAGCAACTAATAATGCAGCTTTTATTTTGTACTAACCCGAGCACGCATCTGCTGTTTTTGTGAACCAGACCAAGGAAGTCGGCTAATTAATTTTAGCTACCATAAAGCTTACCGTTAATTGATTCTTCACACTAATTTGTTAGTAATTACAAATCAATTAGTTTGCGAGAATAGGCTTCCCAGCAAAATTTTGATGTAACATTAACGTAAGCACAAAATATCAAATGTAGGTAACAGAAATACCTCAAAGGACGTTGCCATGAGTGGTCCAATAAGTTGAAGATGTTGAAAGTAGAATGCTTTGAATAAATGATTTCCTCTCTACGCTAAGTGGTCAGTGCACAATGAAACATAATAGATGACACATCGCTTTGTGCCTTACTGAATGACGTTCCGTTTTGTCCTCGTATATTATTATTCTCGTCCCCTATCGTAAAAGGAATATCATTAGGTTAATGTGTGATGCTTTAAAGTTTTTGAAGTTTTAAGGACTTTTTAGTGTTTGAGAATAGTACTTTTGTTACTGTCTGAGCTCACACCAGGAACCAATGAGGATCGCTGACAATGGATGACGCTGATTGAGGACAACATCACCATCATCATGTAAATGTAGCTGGAGTGCGTGCATTAACAAAACATATTTTACATCAACATTTTTAGTTCCTTGGAGCAAGTATTTATATTCGATTCATCTTAAAATATTTGGCTTATTCGATATCATGATGATATACGATAGTAAAGTCATGGAACTATAGTATACTGTTCAAACATAATATTTTAAATGTACCAAATTTTTCTATGTGAATTACTATATCTAGATTCTGAACCTAACATTTGACTAACAAAAGTTTATTATTTCCATTATTCACGAATAAAAATACGTTTTCAAACAATTCGTATCCACTCTTTTTCATTTCTTTAAAAATATCAAAGTAATGAATCTTGATCCTCATTCTTTATCAAGACTTGAGAAACTGTCTGTGATAAAATTTTATACTTTATTCTGGTTTATTTTATTGCGAACGACATCGACAGTGGAATGATTTATTAACTTCGGAATTCTTGAGACCGTTCGGCATCATTTTTTTGCTAACCCAAAACGCGGTAACTCTGTGCATTTAACGCTGATTAAACTGTAAAATTACGGACGCAACGTCCTTTGTGACAGATGCGGCTCCGAATAATAACATTATGCACACACGTATACTGTACGTGGATCCCAAAAGGTAGCAATGTCATGCGGCATGGCCTTTGTTGCCAAATCCACTTACAGAATAAAGGATACAATGGTGATCTTTGGCAAATTGTAAAATATACACCTAATTATTTGTATTGAAGTGTGGTGGAGCGTTAAGATTTTCGATAGTGAAGGTATAGAAGGCGGTCCTTGAGGCTTGTGAAAACATAATACAAAGGAACAGTATATCTAAGCAGCGGAGTGCGATGATATTATGATAGGTGCCGGTACATTTTTTGTGTGGAATGTACGAGTAATGCTGCAGTTGGTGTTTTTTTTCTAAGGAGTAGACATGTGCTCATTGGTCAATCAGACTTGAGCTTTGGTGTATTAAAGCAAGTTGATCGAAAAATACTAAGGATATCAGGACTATGAATTGGGTAAAATTTTACTGTAACGGATGATACATTTTTGAATAATATGTATTACCTTAAAGTAGGTTCCTACTTACTATACACTATCATACATAACACTTATTTCCAACCAACTTTAAAAACAGGGATTTTTGAATTTTTTGGGTGCTTAAGTATTTTTTCTGTTGTATCGACCATTAGAACTCCTCAATAGATAATAAATAGCAAATGATTGGTTTATTTTTTTGATAAATATATTTTTTATTTACTTACTTTTCGTAACTAAACTTCCACTCATACTCATATTTTTTTTCTGTATTTTATTTTTATGTATATTTCTGGCATGTAAATAATATTTATGTTAGGTAATTAACATCAGAATAAAAAATATACTGGTAACAGAAACGTTCAAGGCGTTATTGCCACTTTCATCGGATTAAAGTTATAAAATATTACGGGAGGTGGTCCCGACCATCTTCGAGAAAAAGAAACCGATACAATGCAATCAATTACAAATCTTTATAACACACCCATTCTTCACAACCCTAAGTAGTTAATATTATGAAATATTACCTCGGCTATGGTAGCGAGCGCTAGCTTTCAACTTTTTTGTGCATTCTCGCTTTTATTTTTTGGTGAATTTTATAAATTTGTATGAATGGCCTCTCCGCCCCGTTCGCGCTTCGCTCAAGGGTCGATTGTTTTGTCAGAATAACACCTGGATGCAAACAAATGCGCGTGCGCTCGTAACGGTTGCTGAAGCAAGATGGCGACTGGATGAAAGAGAATTTTTTAATTACCGTGATATTATGTTTTGATTTAGTTCACAACAACTCTTGTAACGTTGAGGTCTCTGGGAACTCTGTATGTATATTTTCACGAATATATTAATCGGTGTAGCCAGATTTACTCAAAATAAAAAGTATTTTGTATAAGCATGTTCATAAATATAAAAATGTACTATCAGTACCTACCCAAAGTCTATCCAATGTGAGGTAGTGAGCCTATCGCCACTTTTACAAAAACATCAAAATTAAAATAAAATTAAAAAAACTGTACCTACGTATGGTCATGTTAATTCATGTTAGGTACTAAATATATGACTTTAGCCGGTACGATACGCATAAGTAGGTATAATTTTGGTCATATTAAAGTAAATATCAATACAAATTGCCTTTCTATTCAAATGGCCTCATTATTAAACAGTTTTGGTTTTCAATTTGAATAGCTGAAAATTATTTCAAATAAACACGTTTTGCGTTTATTAATAATGTACATTGCGTAACATACGTTAGTTTGATTAATTGATTACAATATTACATTACCTGTTTAATTTTGATCCTTAAATTTGATGCAATACTTACTTATACTTTATGATTTTTATTGTAATTTACCGCAATAAATATGGTACCCAATTAATTCGCTGTCATTTCAACATGCCTATACATAATCACAACTTAATATGTGGTTGTTTTATTTATTTATAGCTTGTTTCTTGTCGGTTCAAATACTGGATATTAATCACGCGAGAGTCTGTATAATTGTTATTTTAAACCCAACGCTATTAGGCATAAATCGATCTCCAATCAACATTATTCTTTCATCATTTCACGTCCAAAGACATTAGTTTAGGAAGAAAACGAACGCGTCTTCACCGTTTAAAATAAACATAAAATATGCCTCGTTTCGACCCAAATTATTAATTTACAATCTTAACTTGTTTTACATAATTTTCTTATTAGAAAAAAAGAGTTAAATTATTGGTAGGTCTGTTTTAGCGGCATCGTAAATTTTTACCGGCAACATCCAGTTAGTTGAGATGATACATTTTTAATTAAATGTTGGTTCGTTAGTTTGTCGGAATGCGTTCGTAAATCCAACTGTCTCTTTGATTAGTGGTTCTGACACAACTACCGAATTCGATAATGTTGGAACTTGGAACATGATTTGATCAAGAAACTGTTTTTGTTATTTCGGAAGCTGCTTGTGATATAAGTGGTCAGTCATGTCTACAACCGTGGTGGTCCAGTGGCAAGTAATCTTGTCTGCCACGCAGGAGGCGATGGTTCGATCCCGTCCAGGCCGACTCGTACCAATGAGTTTTTCGGAATTTATGTACGATTTGTAACACCACTGGTTTTTCGGTGAAGGAAAACATTGTGACGAAACCTGCATGCTTCAATTTCGAGACATGTATTGTACCTACTATCCATTACAAGAGGCGACGGGCTCATTCCCCGTCACACGGACAGAGTTTCAGTTCTAGTGAAACGTGGATGTTCTGAGGTTTCAGAATATCTCTGACTACCCCCTCGGGGAACATAGTCGTGAGCATATGCTTATGCTTATACTACCTGTCTAAAAAACCGGTCAAGAGCGTGTCGGATACGCCTCTGATTTAGATGATGAAGATGACGCACACAAAGGTTTGAAAAAATGCATTTCTTGATCTTTATAACGTTTCTGATTTAGGTAATTATTGAGTGTGAATTTTGTGTCAATATGTGCAAAATTGAGATAGTTACTAAGGTGGATACAGGCAGATTTGTACGAAACTGTATAATGATTTGAAACTATTATGATTGGTTCCTAAAAATAGAACCCTTAAAAGAAATAAAATATACCGCTGCGCCAAATGCCTTTTAAACTACTATAATATTAGACGACATTGATATAACCAAAGTAACGAAAGAATTTAGAATGAAAGTGAAAATTGTAAATCATACGACATTACCCAGAGAGTGCGTGTCACAAATTATAGAAATAAAACCTCATTTTCGTCCTATTACATTTTTTATCCGCGCGAACTCGAAGCCTATAATTTTATATCAATTTAGGTGCACGAATGTCTTGGAACCTGCAGAATTTTGACCCTGTGTTACATAACAGGGGATTAGCACGAACTCGCCCGGGGCAATGAAGGTTCCGGGGTGTAACGTACCAAATATAGGACCTCAGGTACGCCTCATCACGTCCCATATTGCAATGTCTGTATACGATAAACTACCTATGTGGTCTGAATAAGCAAGCCTTACCTTTGTATTATAGCTGCGTATCGTATTTTTCTTTCTCCATTATTTCGTCTGGGAAAATTTGAATGTCTTAGCTATAATAATATTTTCTTTTTTGTGTAAAGGAATGTTTTTAGCTTAATAAATATGCTTTTGAAGATATTTTATTTTTGCTTTAAGAAAACAGTGACATTTTATGAATGTGGATTAGTAATATTTTTCGCGAAATTTAAGAGTTAAAGTACACAGACCACCGGTAACAGCCAAATGGTCACCTAAAGCCAGAGGCGGCTTCAGCAGTGGTGGTGTGAGTCAGCCACCGGTGCGGTGGTCGGAGGTTTAGTGCATGCTATCTTAGTACAAACTAAGTGGCCCGCTGATTTTCCATAGACAGCTTCCGACATCTATCGGTGATGTATCGAAGCACTATGTGTTGAATTCGGGTTCGTATCTAAACTGTAGTAGTGAGAGATTTCGTTTATTTTAATCACTGTCTTGTTGGTCTAGATTAGTCTTGGTCTAGTCACGGTCTAGCTGGACAACCGGCTCACGATTCGGGTGATTGTGGTTCGATCCTTTTGTCGGCCGACCATCTTTTTATTTAAATTGCAACTGAAACGCCAGCGCGGACGGACGCTTAGCAGCGACCGGATCGTAGCCGATGCAACGTTAATTGATTGACCTTAATCAAACGTAATTTGGCGAATCCCGCCATGCTATGATATCTTAGTGCAAACGAAGTGGAACGCTGAAAGACAGCTTCCACCATCTATCGGTGACATTTCGAAGCACTATGAGCGACAGCGCGCTACACCTCACCGCTGCGCTGTAGTAGTGAGAGATTTCGCCCATATCAAACACTGTCTTGTTGGTCTAGTGGTCTAGACAACCGGCTCACGATTCGGGTGCTTATGGTTCGAGCCTCGTGTCGGCCGGCCGTCTTTTTCTATTTATTTATCAATGTGGCTCCCCCATGCGCTAATAAGGGGCAACGACAATAATTTAGCCGTTCTAAAATCCCAGGCGACTTACCTATCTATACCCAATATACATACTAATCTATGAATCCCGCCAAGCGCAGTTACACCATTGTGGTGTGCGAGCTGCTCGCCTTCGTGCAAAACAAGCTCGACGTGATGGACGAACTTAGTCTGTATCAGATCTGCGCGTCGAACTACACGGAGGACGAGATCCACGCCGCCAAGGTGGTGCTGCACGAGATGACTTATCTATCTATCTATGCTTAAGTGTATCCAGTAACAGCCACAAGAAGCGTGTGGTGGCCACACGCCATAAGTCGCCGTCCACCTTTGTATTGTGTAGCTACCTCAGGATTTACGTGTACGCGGCGAGTCCATACAAAATGTATAAAGACTGTCTACAGATTGTCGCATGTGGCCGATGGCTGGTGTCTGACGGTCCTTGTACGACTGACCTTAAAGCAACACGTTTGTCGTTGGAGGACTAAGAATTTAGTTTAAAAACATACGAAAATAACAAAATACTATAAACAAATAGAATTTAAATAAATTGGGCATTATATTATGTTTGCAAATATTATGTAGGTACAATATTTACCGTTATACGTCTATGTATTTTGTTAGTTTTCTTTGTGTTAATTTGGTTTCAATGTTTTTTACATTCTCTGATCAGTGTATGTTAGACATAACGTCTGCCCCTCTCTTATTTATCCATAGGGCCTAGCATAATGCGTGTGACGACATTATGTCGCACTTTTTTCTCGTACTATTACGAGCTAAGTGAGAGAGATACCAAAGGCTAAAATTGCTATAGAGTGGGAATGGAGACGGGAATTTTATAGAGGAACATAATTTGAATTTAGGTCAAAAAATAATGTTCACATTATCTAAATTCATAGAAAAATAAGGAGTAACATCAGAAAAGGTGCGTTCTACTGTAATATGATAGGATTCGGCCAGTTTGGGTCAATGTAAGGGTAGGGATAAGCCGACGAAAATACGACAGTTATTTATAGACTTGATGGTTTATTACGGGATTTTCTTGACCTTAAAACGTAGAAAAAAAGAAATTGAATGAATGCGATATACTTTGTTTACATCAAACACAACAAAACACGATAAATTTTGTTGATGAGAAAGTAGAGTTGAGTCTATGTAAAGTAAAGCCATTTAAATTTTCTATGACAGAACCATTTTTTTTGTCGCGATATCAATCTTGGTCCTGTAGTAAAAGTTGTTCAGTTTGGCGGTCTGAAACTCAAGCATGTAACGCATTTAAGGAAAAGTATTATTAACTTTTAAACCACATACTCTACCCATCAAACTGAACAACTCTTACTATAGAAAACTTGTCAGCGCAACAACAAAATCTGCTGTCGAGTAGGTATTGCAGATAAGTATGATTAATGATACTTTTCCTTACACCCTGTATTTATAGGGGAGGTCACAATCTTTGCAACAATTATGAAACCATTTCAAGAAGATGTTAGGATTATTTTTTATCTACTTAAGGATTCAAGATGATCTGTATCAACTAGCTTTAAATAATTAAATACAAAGTGCTAAAATTAAATTAAGTTTTTATGAGTGTTTTGATTAATAATGACAGTAAAATTTTATCGTCTCTTAAAATGGCTTCCCTAGCTATTTTTGACACAAAGCAAACACGTGTGCCGTGAGCTGCTTTAAATAAGTATTTTATTGTAACATCTTAATCTTTTAAACTCTTAATAAATACATTAGACAGTTGACATGATCCCTTTAGTTCTTTGTTCGGTTTTAGAAAGAAAATCATTCGTCTTTGTGTCGTCGCCCTTTTTTACGATTAGTCGTCTTAGATAAAATTAAAAGACGAAGATGCAGAACAAACAGTTGAGGAGATAATTTGTAGTTAGCTTGCAAGTGTTGAGTCGCCCGCACATACCTACTGCTTTAGTAGTTAGCTTGCAAGTGTGCAGTCACCCGCACATACTGCACACTCAATTAAAACAATTCCAATCTTTGTACAACGTGATAACAAAATTACACAAACCCTGAATGAAAACCATACACAGTATGAAAATGATATAATATTCGATATTACTAATGTGTATTTATACTTTTTTAGAATTTGAATACGTTTGCACAATATAAGATACCACGCGGTGTCCAATTAGAATAGAACCAATGCATGAAATATCTTCGAGGTTTTGACGAAGTAAGATGCTGATTGCTTGTTTTGTGTAGACTTGGCGAATTATTTTTAATACCTTCAACATTATCTTAAACGTCAATGATCAAGCCGCACCTTCCCCTTTTTGGTATTATCCGTGGTCGTAGTCGTTCATCTCATTAATCTATTATTGTCTAATATTGAGTCTGCTTTATTCTAAGTATATTAATAGAATTCTTATAAATTGTTCTTAGTTCATGAACACACAGACACTTCCTAGGCTATCGTGCTATCATTGGTTTCTTCTAGGATCCGAATCAAACACGTCATCATATCTACGCAGAATTCATTTTTTTTTTATTATTATAACTAATATCACATGGATATCTTTTTGACGTTGCCGCTAATTTGGAAGGTATTAGAAGGGTATCATTTTAGAGAATATGCGGCCAGAAACTCTACGACAAAACGTCATCTTTTAGTTTTATTTAAACAATTCCGAGAATCCCCCATCATTATTACCTAAATGACATTACTTCCTTTTTAAACAAACACGCAACGTATCCATATATCTATGACTATCGAAAACAACAAGCAAGTTCGATAACCTTTAAACTATTAGGTACCTACCTACATCGGTCCAGACACTATTCGGCGACCCTTTCATCTCCATGAGCTAGTCGAATCATTAGATACGACAGCATAGTTTATTTAGTATGTTTAATTTTGAATTGCCTAATTGCATATTGCCTCAGTGAGACATGGGCGTTCATGTATGACCAAACAAAGGTAGATATCATTTATCTGGGGGCACGGCAGTGCCCCCGCCAAGTCGAGCAAAAAAAAAAAGCTTTCATTTATAGCTTTTGACCGATTTAGTCAAAACTTTAATCATTTATTTGCATGTCAAGAAAGAATAGACGAATAGAATTTATAACAAGAACGAGTAAGGTACTAAGGGCGAAACATATACGTCAAAAACTAAAATGCAAATTGCCTAGAACCACTTTTCAGTCCTAAGGATTGACAAGACAAAACTAGGAGCGCTTAAGCTTGAGGTCTTTGACTATAACATTATAATAATTCTAAACTAACTGCCTCCGTGGTCTAATGGTTAAGAGCATTGGGATCCTGAGACGGAGGTTGTGGGTTCGATTCCCACGGGGGACACCTAGTGATATGTCACTTTGTGCGTTTTTCCCCAGTTCGTTAGGACATTGCAGGCTGAATCACCTGATTGCCTGAAAAAGAAAGATGATTCCGTGCTTCGGATGGCACGTTAAGCCGTTGGTCCCAGCTACTATCTCTGGTGGTAGTAGTCGTTATATAAAAACCACGTCAGAGGCCGTAAGGCGGTTTGAATAAACTCTGACACCAGGGCTTGCCCACACGACAAGAAGAAGATAATTCTAAATCGCTCCCTTAAATAAAAGGCCTAGACATTCTACTCACAAAATAATCTTTGCAATCAACCGCCTCAACAAGCGTGATCTTGCGCACGCGATATACCAAAATTTGTTCCGGCGACCGCCTAACAATGACGGCATCTCATACAATAAAACCGAAAACCTCCAAGAATTTCACTCGCGACAAATAAACGCATCATAATGATTCTTTGTGCTTATTAATTCATATTACACGGCCGCTTAGATCTCTTGACGCAATGACAAAAGCTGGTCTCTGGACAACCACAAAAGTCAATGGATCGGAGCGAACTGAATATAATAAATTGCTATGCCTATCCCTGAAGATGTACGAGTACCTATACGTGAGGTTTTTGTTCCTTTTTCTTCTCTCGCATCTCGGTCGCGTTTATTTGTGTACTGGGACAATTTATCTTGCTATACGAGTCGAGTATGAATGAGTGAGCTTATGGTTATTGAAACGTATGGAATTGTTGCCGGTGGAGTCACGTAGGAAGGGGGGAAAGTTTGGTTAGGTACATTTGGGTTGACTACTTGAATTTTTATTTTATTGAGTCGTATTTGATAAGTTGTATCGTAAGCAAGTTGGTTGGATTGTATATCAGTGAATGGGTTTGCACGCAGTTCACATAACATCCACGGTATATGATAAAAATATCAATAATAAGATTAAAGATTAGAGCATTAAAATTTCGAAATTTTAGTTACACTCCCAGGGTACAAGTTGTTCAGTTTGATGGTCTAAATCTAAACCAACCCTAAAAAATGGTCGTCTAATTTAAATGTCACCCTATACAAGGTGTTACAAAAATACAAATAAACCTTTAAGGGACTGGTTTAGACCATCAAACTGAACATCTTTCACTATGGGACCAATATCGAAATCGCGAAAATAAAAATTGATGTTCTATACTCTACAAATCGACTAGAGCTAAAATACTTATGTATGAGATATAACCATTTTTTTTCCCGATTTTGATGTTGGTCCCATAGAGAAAGTTGTTCAGTTTGACGGTCTAAACAACCTCCTTTAGAGTTTTAAATATTTATTGTTACTTATGAAACACCCTGTATACCTAGTTACCTACCTATTGATAGTTCTTATACTGCGAATTACCTATACAATGATATTATCTAGTTTGTATTTTGTTCGTCTTCAACTACATTTTCTATCTCTGTCCAGTAAAAGAGAACACTCAGCATTTTCTGAGGTAATTTATTACTTCCATCTTTTACTCCGTCAATGCCGATTCGAACAAAGTTATATTGCCCGAAATAAATTCTCTTCTGAGTATTTCCAACGAGATATCTGTCGCAAATCAAACTAAGTAAAATTCAGCTCACGAGTCGAGAAATTTTTTTTGTACTTCAATAGCACACATCAAAGTTTCTTTATGTTTCCCCATACCCTTGTCAATTGTCTATTCCGTAGCGTATCTTTTCCCTCTCACCTATTTATGAAATGCTGTTTCTTGAAGTACTATATTGAATACAAACATGATATCGCGTCTGTTAGACACAAGATCAATATAGAATTGACCAGCGTAAGTGCTTTCTTACATTCATAATTTTCACAAAACATTGACGGGTAATACTTAAAAATATCTTTATTTTTATTTTTTATTTTATTAAAAATGGGAGCGTGATTTTTTCTTACCTTCATAATTTTCACAAAACATTGACGGGAAATACATAAAAATATATATATCTTTTTTTATTTATTTTTTTTATTAAAAAATGGGTTTGCTCTTGACCTCAATTCAGTCCTGAGGACAGAGATGGGGTCGAAGATGTAGCGAGCTTACCCAGAAGAAGCCTATTCACTCTTACTTTAAAGTTATTCGGGTTGTAAGCGCTCGGAAATACTGACGCAATCAGGGCATTCCACTCCTTGGCTGTGCGCATTATAAAAGTAACTTCAACTCTTTACCAGTTTTTGGGCTTTTTTAACCGATCGCCTCGTATCTACCTCTTGCGAGAACAACTCGATAACTGATGTTATCACTATCAAACAAATAATTACCATTAATTAAAATAAAGTGCAAATAAAAAATTAAACGCCCTTCAAATATAGTACTAGACAGCGTAGTATAAAGACCAATATAATTATGCTAAAATATAAATAAAGTCGGTTGTTTTATTATTTAAAACTTTTTAGTTTTAAAGATGGTTCTACTTCATACTATAAAACATAATGTTAACAATACTTTCGCTGTAACAATCAACTGAAAAATCGTGGTTTATCAAAACCCCAAAAAGGTACAAAATACATTTTATTTATGTAGTTAGAGATACCATTGTTAGAAACCTCAAAGTTTGCTGAAAGTTACTCACTAAGTCTTAGCTTAGACGAAACTTTCTGCTTAACAAAGCGAACAGATTAAAACGAAGTTTAGAGACACTCGTCGCAGTTTCTAGTCGTTCATATGTTAGCATTATCCCGATATGGATGCGAAGTGGCTTCTTTCATATTCTACCTCCTTTGTCTTTCGTGTTTCCTTAGTAATTCAACAATGCTTACATATTTGTCAAAGACAGCGCGTATAGGCACTTTAGAAGACATTGAAACAGGTCTCTTTGTGTTTGTTCGGGTTTCGTTCTCTATTCAAAAAATTATGCGGTCACATATTATTTGAAAACGTAATATGGGACGGTTCTGACATATGGAAATGTAACAATTTATTTTTAGGGTTCCGTACTCAAAGGGTGAAAACGGGACCCTATTACTAAGCCTACGTTGTCCGACCGTCCGTCCAACCTATTTAGGGTAGTAATTTTTGAACCGTAATAGCTAGATAGTTGAAATTTTCACAGAATATGCGTCATTACGGCGGATTTGTCGCCAAATAATAAAAATGACAAAAAGTAAAAAATTTAGGTGGGTGGGGGAAACTAGTTTACATTGACTTTTTTTCTTCTCGCTCTATAGTAAAAACGGAAATATATACATGCTTCAAACTTGGTGTGATTATAGATAAAACTCTACAGTATAACAGCAAATAATAAAAACCAGCCAAGTGTGAGTCGGTCTCACGCTTAAGGTCCCGGAAAAAAAAAGTTTTTTTCCAAGTTAATATGTTGTGTTCTGTCATGTGGTGGTGTGGTACGGAACCCTCGATGCGCGAGTAGCCCGACCCGCACTTGATCGATTTTATTTTAACTATTTGCATTTGGACGTTAGTCTCGCATGCGTTATGCTCATTGATGTCATTCAACTTTGTAGATTTGAATTATGGTCCACTTTGAATATGAAACGATATTTTTCTCGCTTAAGATTATATGGATGACTTCATATATTATTTTTAAACAAGCATTTTATTATTATCAAGATGGTTCATTGCGCTTATAACGACATGGTTAGCACATAATTTACTCCTCGAAGCTATAAAAGTGACCTATTTATTGCCCATAGCTCTTCTGATAAACCGAAAAAATTTAGAGTCCTCAACAACAACTGATAATGTATTCGGTGACCAATTTTTATAGGCGTTGATATCCTTTTGTTTTTATTTTTATTATGACAAAATACAAGCACATACATCACGACGGATACAATATTTTTCATTGTAATCTACGGTCGGATCGCGGACACATCATATACTACTCCAGTAAAGGCGTGTCAAGGCATAAATCAAAAATTTCGGCGTTCCGATAAGAACTTACCGGAATTAAGCATTCTAGGTGGTATTTCTTATATCGTAATAAAATGATAAATGACTTATCTGGTTGTATCTCATTACCATAACATGACAAGTCCATTAAGTAGTGGACATATGTAGTGCCGTAGGGCAGCAAAACTGGGTAAAATATTCCGTTGTAATGTTATTCATGACGTCAGATTGTATTAGGCAGTTTTGGTGGCGGCAATATTACAGTCGAGTCATCGTTGGTAAATTTGTTATACTCCGCGGTTTGACGAATTTCGATCTTGAGATAAGCATACTTATTACCTGTACCTTATGTAGTGGTAATAGAAGTAGTTATTGTATACATCTTTAACAGTTCATGTGCTTATTAAGTTGCTTTTATTTGTCAGGTGAAACATCTAGTTTTAGCGGATTATAACAGCTTAATTTGAGTAAAGATTAGAAACGGACAGATATACAGGGTGTTAGGGTTAACAGTTGCATTACTGAACAACTTTCACAAAGTAACCTAAAGGAGGAAAATAGGTAGTAAAAAAAGATTTTGAATTTCCATACTAAATGCTGCTCTGCAGCTTTTATCACATATTGTTCTTTTCCGCCGTGGCCGTGGTGCCGTGGAGCCGTGGTGGTCCAGTGGCGAGTAACCTTGCCTGCTGTGCAGAAGGCGATGGTTCGATCCCCGTCCAAGCTGACTCGTACCAATGAGTTTTTCGGAATTTATGTACGATTTGTTACACCACTGGCTTTTCGGTGAAGGAAAACATCGTGAGGAAACCTGCATGCTTCAATTTCGAGGCGTGTATTGTACCCACTGTCCATTATAAGTGGCGACGGGCTCACCCCCCGTCACACTGGACAGAGTTTCGGTACTACTGGTGAAATGTGGATGTTCTGAGGTTTCAGAATATCTCTGACTACCCCCTCGGGGAATATAGTCGTGAGCATATGCTTGTTCTTTTCCTCATTTTATAAAAGTAGTAAAATGAAATAAGGAACAATAAATAAAATTTTCTTTTTAGGCGAATTAATAATTTCATTTTTCTTAAAGAAACTTTTATAAATTCTGTTTTGGTTAAAGCGTCCTCGAGATTTTTTCTTACTCAATTTTTTTTTAATTAGAACGGTTATTGAAAAGGGTTGCTTTGGTTTTTTCCCTTCGTTCGTGGTAAATTGTTTTAAATTGTTCCATGTTAAAAACAACACGAAATCGGTTAACGATTTTCATGGTAACTGTCAGAAATACAAAGTCATTTCCTCGCTTTAAGCTCATCGAAAGCATGTCGAAAATAATCTGTTAAAAAAGTGTCTAGGTCCAAATAAATTGACCATCTTAAGTGGGATCACACACGATTACGCATTGACGGAGCGGCAGACGTCAATCCGTCATTTCTGGAGCAAGGAGTTGTATGAAACCGCACGTAGAATCACACACTGTGCGTCAATCCGTCACCGTGTGTGCTTCTACGTGCGGCTTCTTACAACTCCTTGCTTCACAAATGACGCTGACGTCTGCCGATCCGTCAATGCATCATCGTGCGTGTGTGAATGCGGGTTGAACTACACCAGGCAGCACAGCATCGCATTTTTTCGTCGCTCCGTCCTTTTCTGTCACTCAGGAACGTCATTTGCTAGAGCATATAAGATAGACGGAACGCAATCGCACGCGGCGTGCTGTTCCGTGCTGTTCCGTTCCGTCTATCTTATATGCTCTAGCAAATGAAGTTCCTGAGTGACAGAAAAGGATGGAGCGACGGAAAAATACGATGCTGTGCTACGTGGTGTAGTTCAACCTTTAGTGTTTCTATGTAAAACTTCATACTATTACACATGACATGACTTTGTTAAATTATTTTTATCAATTAATTAATGCAATATAGTGGTTTTAATTTATCAAGAATATTATAACAAGCAGGTAAAATGATTTCTTAGATATGCGCAAGATTCTCGCGGGTTCAGGCGATCGTAATTTATCTTACTAACATCTAACTTAAATATCCATAATTATACTTACAACTTATATTACAAATCGACCCTTCTGGCCTCAAAGGTCGTAAACGCCATAAATGACTTTTTACAGGGGAATACACCGATCGATACAGCGAAAAAAAAAACTGAATTTTTAACTCATTTTGGCCAAAAGTGGCGTTTACGACCTTTGAGGCCAGAAGGGTAGAAATGGTACAGCGTCTTTTACGTTGTCTGTTACGTTTTCATGAGTGAACCGATTTTGATGGGTTTAGAGAGAACTTGAACCCTGATGAAGGACATTCGATATAAAATTCAACGCGGTCTGCGTTGAACAGCTTTGTTATACCTAATTCTTTACTTACGTAACAAACAACAGCTTGAATTTCAGATTTTGATACGAATGTCATTTTCAAACTTTGTTGTTTGAATTTTGTGCCAACTAGGTGACTTGTATCAAAACATTTTGTATCAACTCAAACCGTCTTAAAACTTAAAGGCGACGCAACGAGTTTCAAAGAGCCATAAATTTTCGGTATAATAACGATATCACTTCTTATTATCTTAAGTACAGGTGCTAAGCTTTTAGCTACATCTCGACAATTATAGTTAATGCTGCAATATTGTAGCAAACATAATTTAAAATAAGACTCGTTATTGCACGTATAATCTATGGAGCGCGAATCTCGGAGCCTTATATTAGCCTGACTCGGGCACTCGGATCATAAAGGTCCGCTACGCGAGAACATCTCTCTTGAACGTGTTTTTTGCCGTTTGTTTTCACCCAACCTCATATTACGAGTTAGCGAGGTACCTCACCGGCCGGTTCCACACTACTTCACTCATTTATTGTATTATAAATTTTGTGGGAGGAGCCAGCGCCCGCGCCACCGATCCGCGACCTACCCACTCACCAAGTACTCGCTGGAACAAGGCGGTACCGCGAACTAAATCAACAAAAAATCGATTGATGGATTCCATTATTTTAAAGTTCACTAGGATAGAAAAATAGGGGCCGATTGAAGGCTTCCCCCTCATTAATAAGCTATTAGATTACTCGATGTCGCACCGGCCGATTGGTAGGCCATAGGGAATCCCAATAAGCGCTGCCCCTTCCTTTTCGATAGGAGCTTCAGATTCAAAAGAAGCCCCGCTTTGAACAAGCTCGAAACAAAAACGGTCTCAAAAAGACCCCGCTCTAATTCTCTTGACGATCTCCGATTTCAATTGCTCCTTCAGAAATTTGAATGTAGGGAGGGACAAAGTTTTGTCACGTTGGGGTCGGCAATGGCGTATAGAAAGCACCGTGTTCATATAATGCGGGCTCAGGCTTCATAGGTACCATTAACGAGAGTGCCCGTGGATCGACGATATCACATTTAAAGATCAGATTGACAAAAAGCAGAGAAAAATAGAGCTAGTTTTACGAGCTCTGTTATTAAACATTTTAAATAAATAGGTTTTCTGTTGCGTTCGTTTTTTACTGGTCCCATTCAGTCTATAAAGATCTATACACCGGTCTCAAACCCTTTGGTGTAAACATACGCACACACGTAAATATCAACAGTTTTTGTCACCCGTTCTCCTTGTATGTGTGTTTTGTGGATATTCCTGTCCCCTTTACTGGAGTTTTTTGATACCGATCATTTTTTGTTCGTCCATTATTACAGGGCATTGTGCGAAGGTTTAGCTCGGATAAGATCTCTGATATGTCACCAAAGACTCTACTGTATTTTTTATGTAACAGAAGGAGTAACCTTTTTAGTAGATTACAAAAAATGCCGTGAGAAACATTTAATGTCAATACGCGGACATGTGTGGGTAAGGTCAATAAAAAGTCATGAAATATAAAAAAAACTGCCGAACTGCAAACAGGCAGAGATAATCCATCGATAAATATGTTTAAAATTCCAAGATAAATCTCTATTCAATCGTCGTAAATAATATTCGCTCCATATTCGTCGAATGACATCGGCCATCAATCATCTCAGATTACGCCACAAATCGAACCATCCAAACGAATAACCATAAAATTGCACATTCAGCATTCAGCCAAGATAAATTTGAGTTAAGTAGTGCAGAAACATCCCAGTAACACTGCTGACTCATTACCTACCACCGCTACAAATTTTTCATCTTCAGAATAAAAATGAAGCTTATATTCAAGACAAAAGAATACTTTCAATATCGTCACTATGAGAGCATTTGCAGCAAAAACGAGCTTTTCACAGTAAAATAATATAAAAGGGAACGAGACGTTTTGTGACTGGCGTATTTCTGAGATCTCTTATTTGAAAAGTATCGCTGAGTTGTCAGAACAATGGTCTTGGGTCAGTACAAGACATCTACTTGTTCGGTTTAGCTTCGGATTTCATCGAAAGATTGGCCATTTGCCGATGGTTTGTAACGATAACAATCTCATAAATCGTATTCAACGTCATTCACGTTTCGTTACGAGTATTGTTCATTAGAATTTGTACGATCGTAATATCTAATGTTTTTGTTTTTATGTGCAAAAATGATATTTATTATCATTTATGGTTGATCAGCAGAATATTAAAGTATATTATAAACAAGAATTTGTTATTCATCAACTTAATTACATGGGAACGTCAAAGTAAAAAAGAATTCATAATGAAATTTATCGAATTCTTTCATACCAACAATAACTCATTTACATTTGAAATGAGCGACTAATTATATAATTAAAACCTACCCAATTAAAATAACGTTTTTCTTATCAAAATCTTCAACGTTATTCAAAGACTTCGTTTGTTGTTTTCCGTTTAAGGTACTCGGATCGCAATCAGAAAGTCTCATTCGTATAACTTGTCCACTTTTATCGTTCCATGGGGAGAAATGTTGTAATTCGATGTAATTTCCTTCAGAGGGAACTACTGTTGAGTCGAGACGTTGCCGTTGTTGAGATATCCAGGACCGTTTTGTATCCGATTACACCGAGACTGGATACTGGTTGATTGTTTGCTGTACTGCCCGCTCTTTCTGTTTACACTGACCAACTGTTTTCTCTTTTAGTGGCTGGGGACAGTGTTGGATTACTCAGTGCAATGTCTGTTCAATTTGTCATTTTTAAAGAAATTTTAACTTATGATTTAATCGTCCTTTTATTGCTATATCTTTTGTATTTTGCACCTAGACTTTCTTAAGTCCTTCTAATTTTCAATGTTTATATTTATTTTTATTTCGTTCTTCTAATCTATCTCCATTCTCAAACGAAACTTTAACGTTTATAATGGTTCTTCCATGATTTACTTCTACTCCTAAAGAAATTTTTATTTAAAGAATTTTATAAGTGATATTCTTCTACAAAGTATTTACATTAAATCATTTTAATTATATTATACGTGCTATGAAAATGTAAAAGAATGCATTAAACTATGATCACCCAAGAGAATAAACCATAAAATTTCAATCTTACTTTGATATACGGCGTGCATAAATCGCGTTTTACATTTATTATGGTCATGCAGTAACATTGAACTCCTGTTTTGTTTTTTCTTTACGAGTATGACACCAAGATTTTATTGAAAACCAATGTTATAGGTATCATAAAATTTGGTATTCAAGGCGTCTAAGATAAACATTGGAACATTCTCCGATTTTGGTAATAGAAATTTTATAGACCAATTTTCTCGTTGTAATTTGTCGGATATTTTAAAAATATTTTAGTGGCAAACTATAAACTTCCTGTAACTTATATTCTACAAACGAAATAAACTTTTATACTTTGCTTTTATGAGCGCCGTAACTATTCCTCGGAGTTCAGAATTAATCTTAACTTCCGATATTCTGAAACGTTAAGCACAAACAATATAATATTTCGTTGCATTACAAATTCGGATCCTGTTTTAAATACTTTACCTTTGTTTTGCTAAATTGTTAAATCATTACGGAAACATCAAAGTTTATCCGATGCCTTCCACGAAACTCATCACATCAATGGTTGCCCAAATTTCTGGCAACAGCTGCTGATTCGCGCTCAGATTGTACAAATTTAATCCGCGTTGCAGTACCATATTGAATTTCTTTTCGCTCGATTGAAAATGTTTTTTTTAAACTGTCCCAGACTGTCGCCTAAGCTTCCTTTAGACTCGAATTACACGGTAGCCTCTTTGTGGAAGGAACGGTAGGTGCCGCTTATTCATATCGGTTTTCTTGATGCTGTTTTTATGTAGTCGTTTTGTGCAATTTTGTATACTGTTGGTAGGTGTTACTATGGGCGGGAAAGTCAAGTTATTGGTGACAAAGTTGACGTGAAAGATTCATGTTAACCCTTACAATGTTACGTAGTGTCTGAGTAATCAAATGTACTGTGTTATGGTTTTACTTCACATGGCGTATTTGGCAAATGTCACACATGGCAATAAAACAGGGTATATTTGTGTCGGTTGCATATTTGCCTATTTCACTCCATTCATGTGTGTATTTGTCAAGTGTGATATTTTCCAAATTTATACGCCATGGTGAATGCCACCATTGGGATTTAATATCTGGTAGTCTTTGACTAGTAAAGGTATTTTACCGTAATACAAAATGACAGTCAAGTTGCGATATATTATGCAGACACAATCTTTAGTAAAAAGTTCATGAGTTTTATGATATTTCTCTGATTCTTTTATTTATTAGAATAAATAATTAAATCCCAATTCTCAGTCTTTTCAATAGGCTCCTTAATCACCTTAGCTTACCGTTCTAAAGTTCTCCACAAAGGAAAAAAGTTTTCTTTAGTCTTATTTTCTACACTATAAATTATTGTTTAGACAACCATGGCATTCCTTTAAAATTTTAGAAAGCCAAAGCAAACATTTACCCACTACAGCAAACAAAATCAAAACCAAATCAACGCCAAATTAACCATCCTATGCTCAAATACCAGGATCGCAGATGTAGGTAAGACAACCGACGCATTCAAAAACAATATTTATATTGCGATATAGGATAAAAGACTGTAAATACAGTGAGCAATTACTACACGGTAACATATTTGTTTAGGACCAAGAAATTGAAGTGTTTTCGAGCGTGCCAAGACATTCGGATTGAGTAAGGATGTAGTTCTGTCTCCTTTAAAGGATAAACCTTTCGTGTTGATGAATAGATTTGAAATAGATTTAAAAAATAAAGTTTTTTCCAAAACTGAATTTTACCTGATTCACTACACACGACCATACCACTAGTTTTTAATTACAAACAAAATTTTAATAGTGAATTCAGACAATGAAACTAAACAACTTTCCCTAAGGAATATCGGTCGAAAAATGAATTATTTGTTTGGACCCATAGACTTAAACTCTAGCGATAGACTTGCCCTTTCATAGAAGCAACATGTTCCACTTGAATGAGGTGTACGCACCTGATTGATGTTCCCGAGTTCGCTTCGTCACTATGGCAATGACAGACCGCAATGTGTCATTTTATGTTGTTTTGTGTGACATGTTGTTTGTTTGAACGAGCTTGTCTATCGCTAGAGTAATATGTCTATGTTTGTACCAGTGGACCTCCCATACAAAAGTGCGGATCAGCCAAACGATTTTTTGTGGGAGGTGCAAACAATTTTTTCGTTTTCCGACCCATGTTCCTAAGGGAAAGTTGTTTTGTTTCATTTTCTGAATTCACCCTTAAAATTTTTTTAGTAATTTAAAACGTATATTATGAATTTATAATTTGCGAAGTATCAAATAACGGCACTAGTTTAACTCATTAGTAACTCAACATTATTGATCTGCCACGTGTTCAAATAAAATAGGTAAATTGTAAACAATGAAAAAACAACCAATGGAAAAAAAAAATCGATTTCCAAAAAGCACCAAACCGTACCAACTTTTTTCCTATGTGCATTGCTCACTCCTCTATTCGAATTCATGTTTCTTAGTTCCCAGTTTGAGTGTTCAGTGTGTACTTTATACGCCTACCGTTCTTACTAAGTAAACAGTAGATATAGACAATAACGAATCAGAACAATCACATGGTACAGCATTTGATTTATTAAGCGTTGCCTGAGGAATTATAGAATGGTAGATACTTAGATAGATATCACATATCCCGTTCGATTTGACATGTATGATGTATTGTTAGGTGTTGAACTAGATTTAAAGATATAAAATAGACTGGAAGATTGAAAATGTTGATTTATCTTTATTGATTGGAAGAACATTTTTAATAGATTGTTCAATATTATTTTAGTCGTTTGCTAATTAGTAAAAGTTGCCACCGACGTTGATACAATTATCTAGTACTTTCTTATCAATTTTATTTTAAAAGGCAACAATAAATAGCAACTGTACCAAAAGCGTTAATGACCTACCTAGAAAATGACCTACTCAGAAAATGTCATACAAAAAAAAGACATTCTAAAAAGACGTGCATAGAAAAAGACCTAGAGCTCGCATAAATAAATGGATAATTATAATACACACGCAGAAAATAATAATTCATTAATCCTACTTTCCTGAAACAGCCGCACAAAGGCCGCACACCTAATATGAATACTTTTAATGCCTTCGCTACAAATGAGAAGCGGAGGGAAAAGGAAGAAAAAAATATTAAAACTTTCTTTATTCGATCTCGGGACGCGGGCGCACAATCCTTTTCGCTAACTTTCTTTAATATAACTAGCCGGGATCCCACGCTATTAGGTATAAAAGAAAGTAGACGGAAGTAGAATAAGGACTCTTATAAAAGTATTTCTGATTATGAGTTAAGAAAAACGGGATAGGAATAGAAATAGATATTACATTGGAGTATCATTTATTTCACGATATAGAAATAGAAACTCACAAGAATGATACAGTACATTACTGCAGAGGCCAGCAAAAGAGGCATTGATGGACGAACGAGTAAAATGTAAACGTGTGAACGTGCAAGTCCATGAATGCCTAGTTGTGGCCAAGGCTTGTATTGTATAGTACTTTTTTCAAATATTGCGCGGAAATTAAAATCAATCAACTTTTCAAAATCAATGACGAACAACAATAATTTTTTCTGCGTTAAAGCTTATAAACTTATTATTAATCTGTGGTTAGCTTGATCTTTTTTTTGTCTTTTTTTCAATAAACAGCTTTCTATTTGCAAGCCAGTTCGAAATTTAAATAAAACCTTTGATGAGTTACCTCCTTGGTTGCCATGTTTAAGAGTAAAAGATCGTCCTATTTTTAAATTACACGACAGATATGAGTTTACTACGTAATTTATTTGGCCGCTAAACCACGACAGATAATAATTTTCATACAACTTTTGCCGGCCGCTGCTAGCATGTATTTGGCCAGTACAGCAATTTCGATTTATCTCGAAGACGGTTGTCAAAATGCTCAAATTTCCAAGCATATTTGAGAAAATAGTTTAATTGTTTATTAGGTACACCAAAGGAACACATGATAATGATGTAATGAAAGATATATCTGACAAAGAAGTGGAAAAGCATGTTTGCTCTATTTAGATGTGCACATCATTTGTTTTCGACATTAAGACGTAATAGTAGGTGGAAATACCTCGCAGGCATCTTTTATTTTTCATTTTACGACTAGATTTATACGGCTCACGCACACACTTTTCGGAGCGCTCGGCAATCGCGTTTCTCATAGAAAATATTCGTCGGGACCTATGGCCCCTTAATGTCCACTTCATAATTTAAATGCTGTTTTCGTATTGGTAGAAAACTTTTGTTTTTCATTTCCTAAAGCGAGACACGAGAAAATTGAGTTTGCGTTTTCCGCAATCCGCATCTGTATGAAATAGCTCGACAGCACCGAAACAGAGTAGACAACAGATTGAAATCTCCACTTGACATCAAAACATCTTAACCGCCAAGAACAATGCTCTTGTCGTCAGCGAAATTAGGCCTTCTGACTAAGAGATAGAGTTTTGTAATTTTGTCACAGGTTCGTTAATACAAGTAGAGAAAATGCAATCTGCGTGTAGCTCAGTAGGTATACGCCAGATGTTGCGGTTTGGGAATTTCGTCGTAACTAAAAGCTTCGTTTGGAGTTAAGGGCTTAGAATACAGTACTTTAAATGTGTTATATTAAATTCCTTTGTTGTGTATTATGGTATCTCTTATCTTATGCTGGCACTTCACATGGCCTATTTGACAAAGGTCATGATGAATAAGCGTTTTCCGGCGTTCGTCTTCGACGCAAATTAGGAGTGAAATAGGCAAAAATGGAACGAAGCATCTACTGAGATCCACGTTTATATAGTTGATTGCCTATTTTCACGTCGAAACGCGTATTAGTGTGATATTTTTCAAATAGGCTAAACAAGTGTCAGCATTAGAATGATAACCTTGTGATGTTTTTCATTACTGATTGGTATTGGCGTCATTTTACGTTATAATTATTACTTTTATTCCGTCATAAAGATACTAGTTTCAAGTTAACATCATCATCAGCCTATTCTAGTTCCAATACACGACCAGCTTCTTCTCACAAATAAGGATGAAGATACTTTTAGTGGTAAAGTTGCGGTCAGATTATGTTCAAGCCGCCTTAACAGGGCTCTGGCTGGCTTGATTTTGTACCTATACTGTCATTGAACAATAGATAATGAATTACTTTATAACCTGTATTCATTAAACTTATAATATATTTGTTTTCTTTTCATGTCTTTTCTGGATATGCTGTGCGAACAAAACAGGTTTGTAAAAACAATTTCATTTATTCTATACATTTTAGGTAAGAAAATTATGCATTGAAATTTATTTTTAATAAATATAGGGAAGGAGAAGACTTTACTTGTCGGTTCCAATTTTGTAAAACAAACAAAAATGGTTGATGATTTTCTGCTTCTAAAATAAAATAAGGAAATGTGATGATGATGATGCTTCATGGCCGTGTTCGACCACAGCGACTGATTATGGCTGTTGACTTTGAGAGCTTCGTTGAAGGAAATGTAAGCGGATATTGTATACTCAAAAGGTCAAGTTTTGAATGAGCCTCAACATTTTAATCATCGTATTCATTACACTAGAAATTCAATGAGTATTCACCAAATTACTTCGATATTCTTTCCCTGTATGTTTCCTTTGTGATTGAACCAACTGGTATTGTCAAATGACAAAACCAAATACCCAGGTACCCAACCCACCAATTACGGTGTATTGTCAAAAAAATCTATCTCGGAGACATTTTTGAACATGTCATTCATGCTATCGTCCATTACCGTCACCATTTTCTCATTCAGACTTCAGATTTGTTTGATTTTCAACTCTATTTGTATGTGCTATAAAGTGTTACATAACGGGAATTGACAGAAATATTAACTTTGTTGAAGTACACTCAAAAACTTTTGTGCGTAGGTACTCTGGCCTGTCACATATCCTCTCCATTGTGATTTTTATACGAATAAAAACCAGTCTATAGATTTTTTAGAATTGTTCTCTAGCAAAGAGTTCCTACACCTGCTTTATTTCCCTAGAAAACAACATGGGCTGTGTCAAACTGTAGATTATATTTTTCCCAACTATTTGTTACTATATCTTAATTAGAGCGCGCCGGTTGCGCGTTGCGGAGAGGTAGGTATGTAAACTCAATCATGGGGATCGGGGTTCAAATCTGCACGTACGGGACGACATGACATTGTAATAGACCTACCAAAGACCTCATCAGAATTTCTTCTTCAGCGTATGTGAAATCTACCAATCCGAATTGGGAACATGCCGTGGATTAACTCCAATAAAACCTCATTTGATAAATAGGCACGGGCCCTGCATTAGGTCGTATTAAATAATCTTTCAAACCTTTCATTTAACATCAAGTTTGAAAAGCGCCTCATTTTAACCACAATGTCTTCTATCCAGAACGTGCAATTTCAAGCAAAAACTGATCTAAATGCTCTATAATTACATTTTTATTACCATTCCTAATCATTTTGTTTGCTCTGTTATAACGTATCGGACATCTGAATTATACAGTGTTAACCTTTATTAATTTATGTAAATTATAAGACGAGCGACGAAGTAAAGATATCTTTGGAAAAAGCAATTTGCAAAACATGGAAATGGATTCAACTGTTATCTCTTGATGATACGTTTCTGATTAGAATATATCTGATGATTCAAATTCGAAGTGTTATCAGCCTATAAGAATACAAATCGTTTCGTATAAAACTATAACTGTAGATATAAAATAGGAGACTCTAGATGTAAATTAGTTCGTTTATGAACTTAGCTGGCGGAATAAAGTGTAGTTAATGGTATCAATGACAGATATAATAAAATTTCATACAATTTAGATAGCCTTAATGCAGTAACATATGACTATATTATGTAAAACCACGTTACAGCAAACTGCATAAACGCATCGTATAGTTCACAATGTACAGCTTGGGTATGTGATTTCAAAAATAAAACCTCAATCTCTCTTTCTTTGTCCTATCCTTCTCAATATCCATGGTCGGTCGATCATTTATAAACGTCGTATTTATTCATACAATGGCCGCTGCCACCTCGATTCACATGTTGGATCCCTCACTAATTAAAAAAGTCTGACGAATAAGACCGGCGATTTTTATCACTCGCCGAATCGTATATCAAATGAAACTCCGTAGGCGTTGTCTATTTCGCTTCCCGTTCTTACCTGTTCGTCTTCAATTATGATGTCTCGTTCTCACTTATCATTCTACCGTTTCCCTTTATTCATTAAAACAGTCCGTAATTGTTTATAATTATAATTCATTTAAATTTGGAAAGAGCCGTTAGCCGCTTCTTCGTTTTGGTACTGTAATCGGTCTATGAGAATTTGATAGTTTATCTTTTTGATTCAAAGTGCAAGTTGCACAGGAAATTTTTCTTCCAGTTCCCTAAAGGGCTATTCCAAATTGAGCTTTAAGAAAAAAAGCATTTGGTTTAAAGTATTATAGGGTGACTGTAAGTATAACTTTGTCAACGCACAGTGGTTAGAAGTCGTAAATCGAAATCAAGAACTTGACGACGACAGAGTTTTTGTTTGAACATTACTGGTTTTGTGGAGATAACACTTTTTTACGGTCTTAATTATTGTTATGGCCATCTCGAAGACAAACGTTGTGACGGCATGATAATTATCATAATTGTCATTCATTTCTTAGAATACGTTCGGATTTATTTGACTTGTCGCATTATATCCGGTAGAAATTTATTTATTTACTAATATACTTTGATAGCGCTTAAGAGCATACTGCGTAATTAAAATTTGTCAAATCTCGTCTTAATCACTTTAAATAGGAAGCGAGGAGGTAATTATGGAAATACGAGAATATTAATTAAGTTTAAAGACATAATCTTTGCGGATCGCTACCGGATGGACTTGTATCGTAAAAGTTTGATGAAATATTAATATTGACTTTTGTATCCAAAGCTGTGTACACAGCTTACCGAGTTATTCAGTCTATGATAGACGGTTTAATCATTATCAAAGTGTAATTTAGTTTCAATAAAAACTGGGGTTTTTTCATACAAGTTTTGCCAGAGAGTTTTGTATTCATTACATTCTGTGTGTTTTAAATGATGATTATCTAAGTGCTTTTAGCATGCATATCATATGCTAACGACTTTATTCCCGGAAGGGGTAGTCAGAGATATTCAGAAAACTCAGAACATCGACGTTTCACTAGTCGTACGGAAACTCTGTTCGTGTGACTGGGAATGAGCCTGTCGCCATTTGTAATGAACAGTGGGTTCAAATACATGCCTCGAAATTTAAGCATGCAGGTTTCCTCACGATGTTTTCCTTCACCGAAAAACCGGTGTTACAAATCGTACATTAATTCCGAAAGAATCATTTTTTATTTTACTCGCCACTGAACTATCACGGTTTTTGCCGTGCTATGATTCAAATCATGAAAGTAAAAAGTACAGAAAGAGCTATAGTATTCTTACTTAGGTTGCTTAGGTTACTAAGAAATAAAATATGGATAAATACTAAGAGAAGATCGATCCGGTAATTTTCAGGCGATAATTTCTCACCTTAATACCAAATGAGGTTTATCATCTTTTGATGCTGACCGTACCTACAAAGGGCTAGCAGTTTATAATTCGTAAATATAATTAATCAATGCTATGAAAGTTAATCTCAACTATTTAAAATAATTTTAAACCATCACCTATCCATAAATTACGTTGTTAACTAATATTTTCTGTCATACACTGACATGATTCGACTATCAATGGCCAAGTAAGACTATTTTCATGAATATATTAACAAATAATTTATCATGCACAAGGTTAGACTAAGGATCGCTCCTAAAAGGGCATCCCTGTAGACTTGAAAACACCATACACTCACAGCTAGTGATGTAACGAATAAATACATTTGGCCGAATGCCGAATATCGATATCCAATTTGTCAAACAATTGTTGGCCGAATAGGCAAAAACATAAAATAACAATATTTTAATTATTGAAATAGGTTGACAATTTGTGAGGTAACTTAAAATGTTGTTATTGCCTTAGTCTGTTGTAGTTAAAGTTAAGATGCCATCCCAAAGGTAACTTAAAGGTAACTTAAAGCTTTCATAAAATTATGAAACTGTTAACTTACTTTTTAGTAAAATTAATATGAAATTAATTATTTTATCAGAATAGAATGCTTTGGGGATGGCAGTTTTTAAAAGATTTTTCCTGTTTATATTTTCTTCTTCAGCTTTATTTTATCTAATGAATCCACAGCTTACCCTAAATTCTACATCGATCGGTTTTTAAGCTCTCTACAGAATTCAGATTTTGAACATGTTCTACCTATTAACATTAAATTAGGTATGAAAAAAAATCTTTATTTGCAGATAAGGGTCCTATAACAATTTGTGTTCTAAGCGTAATTAAACTAAAAGTTCGACTTTAATATCAACCGTTACTGCTAATGCTTAGAAAGTGAGACTGTAATCTAAGCATTAGCTTCCTTATAAGCAGCACAGTATTCACCATAAGGCCAGAGGGTACGCAGAGAGATCTGTTGAGAACGAAGAGGTCTTAAAATTATGTTTGATTCTTTTAAAGTTTCCTTTTGGTTCTGTTACAATAGTTCGTTGAGTATAGGTCGAATACCGAATAACAAGCCGAATATTCTCGGCATCACTACGTTATAATAACATGCAAGCTCATTAATATGCATAACGCAAGGATGGATGTAACTAACTATCGGCAATAGAGACGAAGGGTAATTTTAGACAGAAACTTGGTAATTAATTCAGAATCTTAGGCCGTGTACGGTTTATTACGGCCATGTAAGATGTTTGAACTTCGCTTTAGTTTACTATTAGTTTGTGTTTGACGGTAATGTAGTAATATGAATATGCTTGCGGAACACTGAATAATCCAATTTGGTTTTTGTGAATTTATTTTTGGCAGCTGTTGAAAAGGTGTTGAAAATGAGAGCTAAGTTACAGGTTAAACTAAAACATCCTAGTAATATTTAAAGGGGTGATTGGTGATTTAGATATCATACTTTGATTATGGAGCTAACGTAGTGAAAAAATAAATAAAATCTGCTATTTCATAGTTTCATACTCGACTCAAATGTACTCAGTACAGCAGATTATTTCTCGACGTTGCCTCCATAGTATAAGTTGTTCAGTTTAATGTTCTAAACCACCCCTTTAGGTATACAATTAGGTACTAGGGGGTTTTGTTACACCTTGTATAATCGGTCGGTAACTGACTAAAAAAAAATTGATTTCATTCGCAACAAAAAGCATGATTTTTATTCTAGTCGGTTACGTCAGTTTCAAAATTTCTATGAAGCATATTATGTTTAAAGATTTTAGAATATCTAATGTTGTTTACTTATCCAGGAGAAACAGCTGTAGGTGCCTTTAGATTAAGAAGGAAGGAAAAATTTTAGATTGAAATACAAAAAAACAAAACGGTAAGCCATAAAGTGCGACGCTCCTCTCTGGACGAATCTTAACTTTGATGCAACCACGAACATTTCATAAGTCGATAGTTTATATTTATAGAGGATTAGATTGAGACCCAATCTATGAAATTATTGATTACTGGATCTCTAGTACTAGAATTATAAACCATTGGCGCCTAAAAACCCTGTTAACAATGCAAAACATACCCATCGCTCATATAAATAACATATGGCATTATAACAATCCCAAATCGCCTTGGGACCTTGTTTGTTCTCCACTAAGCTATAATTAGGCGGCTCTTGTTAACTTTTCGATTCTACAAAGCAAGTCGTTTCAATCAAGCCAATTTAATCCGTATTTTGTAGTCAGAAGTACTTTCTCGTGGGAATTCTGAGAATACATTTTTGTTGGTCAGGCTTTAAATTAAAAGGGAATCGTCAGCTCTGGCGGACTCGACCGCAATGTACAGTTATTAACAATTCCGGTACGGAAAATATTTTACTTCCACCTTCTTATTAAACTTGTTCGGGCCCTTTCTGTTCTATCTTTACGGTTCGATGCTGAAATAATGTGGATGAGGCATGTGAATTCTTGATATTTTTGTCTTGATGCCGTCAATAGGAATCTATAGATCAATTGGCATTAAAAAAAATCAGTAGACATAATTTAAAATCGAGGCTTAAAGTTAGACTTTTGTTTCAGGGTATTTTTTGGGCAATTAAATGAAGTGCAAGAGATTATCGTATTATACGAAATTGAAATGAAAAAAAACAACGTACCACTGCGTCCATTGGATAACGAAATATTCCAGCTAACCGAAACATTCGTGTAAATTAGCTTAAAACATTGAACATTCTGCTGAAATAATAACAATTTTGTTAATGTCAAAAAAATAAAAAAATAACATTTTTGCAGTTAAATCAAGGTTCTCTTTAAACATGTCTAAGTTTTCAAATGATAAGCGGTAAGTACAGTGCAAAAGAAACATTATTCTCTTTGCCGTTAAAACAATATCTACTGGAAGAAATGACTAGCCTATTCTTGCCGTGAACCAAACAACTACTAATCTACAAACCAAGTCGTATCCACACTAAGACTAACAACTATAATTTTATTTTTTGATCTTCGCCTAACCCATATTCGTGTGGCGTCGTTACCTCGTCGGCGAAGGCGCCCAATTACGTAATTACGTGTTAGGAGATCTGTTTTTATCACGTCCACCCTTGTCTATTGGATGATAATTGACCTCTTGTTTTGCTCATAATTTGCGTTATTATAAGTCGAAAATTTTTGTCGGTGTTTCATAGCCATATGTGGTCAGTTTTGTAATACTTGGTAGATACTTGGTTGGATGAGATGGGTGTTTTTAGGTTTCATAATAATATCAGGGCTCTGTTTAATAAACGTGACACTTGACAATTACTTGTTAATAATGACGCTAAACTTGCTTCTTCATGTGTTCTAGCCTACGAATAATTTATTCGTAGGTTCTAGCATTCTCAGCAATGTACTCTGAATTGTCATTGTCAAATTGTCATTTAAGGCGTATCAGCCGTGGACCACTCTCCTCTCACTCACACTCCATACTAATCGATGAGAAAGAGCGCGTGGCTCCGGTCAGAATTTTGCTGTTTTCTTTGAAAAATTCGATGATTTTTTATTAATTTCGAAAAAGTAAAAAAACCACATCATTCTAAATTGTATTGTGAACAAAATAGTAAATTTTCATTTTGTTCCGATTAAAAATGTAAGAGTAAAATGGTTACAACTGGAAAAAAAGGGGTGACTTTAGAGTCCCTTTTCTTCGGTTTTATTCATTAAAATCGATTTCTAGAAAAACCACATCACTTTTCATATCCTGTAGATGGTCCAGTTTAAATTTCAGCTCAAAAAGTGCAATAGTTAATGAATAAAATGGTTACAAAATTACGCAAAACCGGCAGGTAGCCCCTAGCAAAATTAGTTTTTTTAGGTACCTATGGTGTTTATGTGGTCGTATTTTATCTTCTTTTAATTTATTTAGGATTCCAAGATAGATTTAAAGTCATCGCCTGGGATCACTGGACTTAATTTTCTAGTGTTTTCCTGCCGCTGTTGGTCCTGGTTTACATGAGTTACTCGAGTATACCTATATGTGATTGTCTTATTATTTAAAAAAAACCTAAGTGTTTATTTTTATAAAAAGGACACAATAAAACCATAATTCGTTAGCTACTAAAATCTGTTCTTTGGATAGAGCATGCGATTTCGTCGGATTAGGCAAATCATTTTTGTTTAGATCTAACTTCATTAAAGTTTAAAATGAAAACTAAGTGGACATTTTAGTTACGGTGTCAAATATTCAAACTTTCTGATTTTTTAATATTAAAAGAAGGATATTAAAATATGAATTTACTTTTAATAAAAATGTCTAAATTCATCGATTCTCTAGACATAGAAATTATTCGGAAAAGCTTTTAAGTAGAAAGCACTTTAAACTAAAAACAGTGTTGAATAATAAAAACTGTATTAATGCTGTACGAAGATAAAAACATTTTGCAATGTACAATCCATTAAAACTAAAAGTTCTAAACCCTAATGCAACGTGTTTCTTTATTCTGTTATTTTGTATTTTGAGTTCTAGATCTCTTTATTTAGAGTTCTTAATAGCCTGATAAGCAACTGCAGTACAACTAGGCTCATCATTCCAGAACATGACAGTCATGATTCACTCATCATCTTGTTCTGTATTTCGACACATATTATAATCATTATTGTCGATCCCGCTCACACTTATAAGGTTCGTAATAAGTGTTGGTGAGAAATCCAGTAATATGACGTGAAACTTTGAACACGTTTTATGTAATGAATGAGAGAAGAGACTTGGGATAAGAAACTGGATAAATTGGGCGCCAAGCTTTAAAGTTTAGAGATAAACATTGGTTTAACACCCTCGATCGCCCTTTATCGAAATTTTCGACAGAAAACAGATAGTAATCCATGATATTATTTTTCATATCATGTATGGTAAAACCAAAATGTTTAAAGTATAGATTTAAAATAAGTAAGTAGGAGTTTTATTTATAACTATAGGTGTAACAAAAAATCCTTTCAATATGAAAGGGCTGGTTTAGACCATTAAACTGAATAATTTTCATTATGAAGCCAACTTCGAATTCACGAAAAATATCAACTGTTTCCTACAAAAGTGCAGTATGTTTAACTATTCAAATGTATGTAACAGCTCATTGACGTATAATACTATGGACACTAGGTCTAGTACAAAATTCTTGAAAAAAGTGTCCGAGACTAACCTACACAAACCTAAGTACGTGTATATAATAATAATAAGCGGCAAGGCGTGCACCGCGCGAGCTCGCGTGCGCGCCGTCAACCGTTCAAACAAAGAATGTCGCGAAATTAGATCTCTTTATACGTTTTAAGTCTCTTTTGGTTTGGACACTTCTGAGCGTGGACCCTTCGTCCAGTAGAAGTAAATGTAACAGCTGATTATTTTAATTTTTTCTCGATGTTTGCTTCGTAAAAGTTGTTAAGTTCTTTGGTCTAGTCTTGTCCATCTCTTTTAATCTTACTAGGTACATCTTGTATTATTATTTCGACAGTAAATCATAATAAATAATAATATATCCTGTACATACATAAATATCGTCAGATTAATAAAATTTCATTTAACTTTTTAAAATTCCATTCACTTAATATCTCAGTGAAACCTAAAATTACCGACCGTTTTGGAGAAAAATTATCACAAACTCAATAAACTTCAACAACCAACTACAAATCTTTTTCGTTCATCTTAGATAAAAAAGAAAATACACAACATTCCGTGAACAACACTCAAAACAAAATAACAGCAAAACATCAAGAAACAAAAACCTGTTAACTCGAGAACTCAAAATCGCCTATCATCATCTCTCATCAGTTCCAACAGTCTTGAGCGGTTGAAAACAAGAAATTTTCGCTAATTTTGTGAAGGTACGAGGTAATTTCGGTTGCCATATGGCGTTAACAATAGGGCAGGGTCAATAACATGTGTGCGCCAGCGCCGCACCAGTGGGACGTCCCACTTGCTTGTGATGACCTGATGTCGACCAACCGTATCTGTATGGAGATGTTACTTCAGTGTGACAGTTTCGTTTTGGTGTGACAGTAATTTAGGAATCCAAAAGCGCTTAACATAAAAATATTGAGTAATTTGTATTACTTTTACTCTACTGATACACTATATTAACTATTCTTATGACAGTACCCGAAAAAACATCTTGAAAAATGATCGGTGAGGGGAATGCGCAATAGCGCTTTTGCCTACAAATTTTGTTCTGCGCAGTTAATGGTATGTTCAAAATGTTTGCCAGCCATTATTATGTTTTAATAACGCACGATCATAAACACTTTCCAAGTCGTCCTAGTCAAACTTTATAGCAAACTATCTTTGTCCGTTTAAAATAGAATTAATAATAACGGTTAAGACAGGCGTTAAAAAAACTGGGTTTCTATGAGGCGCTTATAGTAAGTTCCGCTGGGTGTAGGTGTCAAACGATAATCGAAAGATGAGCATCGCCTACCAATGGGCATATTGTCTTTGGATGGGTGACCGTTTGTGTGGTATTTCATTATGATCAATTTGCCTCCTTGATCAACTGTGGTCACGGATAGTATCATTAGATGATGATATCTATTCGTTAAGCCTCGTCAGAATATGGAAGCAGCTTGAAAATACTCTGGCAGCATGTTGACTACTAACTTGCCTCCATTAATCCACACCGGGCCTTGTTAGATACATAATTTGGTAACAGTAAGTCTTTTCCGTGCGGTTAAATGTTGTAGCAGTTTTTCTTTCAATTTAAATAAAGAAAAATTGAAATTTACCACGTTGTATTTTGAGACAAAGTAGAGTAAAAGTAAAAGTGTGCATAATTTTTCGCCAAACATATCTAGCAATAGACATCTATTTTAAAATCAAATATCAAATTATTACTACCTACCGTTTAAATTATCTGTAAAATTAACTCATTTGCTTGTCAAAATTTACTGGCTACACGTTAAATAAAATTATGAGGTTAATAAACCAGGACAGTGCTTTAACCATAACTAGTTAGTTATAATCAACTTAATAACATTTCAACCATAATAACGTTTTATCATTTTATTTATTAGTAACATGGTTTTAACCACTCTATAAAGATCACTTCCATCTTAAGACCATTACAGCAGGTCCAATCAAAAAATCATTTTTTACAATATAAATTTGACCGGACATGGCTCATACACTTATAATATAAATGACTTACAAAGTTGTTATAGTAATAGTTAGATGGGAATAAATACAAAGTGAAAGTATTGATTATTGACAGTTGTCATCAAAGTTATGATAAGAGTACTTATTTCATCATCATCATCAGCCTACATTCGTTCCATTGCAGGACATAGGTTTCCTCTCACGAATAAGGGCGGATAGGCATAGCATAAGCATATGCTCATGACTATATTCCCCGAGGGGGTAGTCAGAGATATTCTGTAACCTCAGAAGATCCACGTTTCACCAGTAGTACCGAAACTCAAAGCGGGCGGGGTGGGCGGGTAGGAACGTGCCATTATACCTACTCCACCACACGCGTTCATATTGCAGATAGGCGGAGACACGTTAGCCACACAATATTGTTAGATTACCTATTTTTAAACTGCCTAAATAGGTCTTTGTCTTGGTTTAAGATCTGAAATCACTATCACTAATAGTACACCCGCTGTCTGTCTGTCCCTATTTAGCGCGTTCACACACGATGACGCACTGACGGAGCAGCAAACGTCAGTCCGTCATTTGTAAAGCAAGGAGTTGTATGAAACCGTACGTAGAAGAACACACGATGACGCATTGACGCACCGGGCGTGCTTCTATGGACCGACATCTGCCGCTCCGTCAGTGCGTCAGCGTGTGTGAACGCACTTATGCTTAGATTAGATCTTTAAAACTATGCAACGGATTTTGATGCGGTTTTTTAAAATAGATAGAGTGATTCAAGAGGAAGGTTTATGTGTGCATTGCGCCCGTGCAAAGCCGGGGCGGGTCGCTAGTAACTTTTAAACGGCATGTTTTTAGGATCCCGTACCCAAAGGTTACAAGGGCAAGAGCTATTACCAAGCCTACGCTGTCCATCCATCCGAACTGAAGTGCTGTATCTTTTGAACCTTTATAGGTAGTTAAGTTAGCATGTTTAAATTTCCACAGAATATTATGTGTTCTTGTGTATTTGAATTTGCTGACAAATGAAAAAAAAATGTGTGCAGATCACACGCTGTAGAAGTGAAACCTTTAGACACTATTTAGTGTCGCTTTTTTCTTTCATCGAGTTTCATAATATCACAACGGTACTAAAGAAGTTTTCTCTTCAGAAAGTATAAAATTAAGAAAGATCCCTTACTAACCTTAATTCGCACATAGCCCCACTTCAACAAACGAGATTTTTAAAGGTGTGTTTGTTCAAGTTTTTGTACAATCGATGACGCGACGTGTTAAGGCCTCCGCTCATTGCAGCGATATTATCGCAGCGATTTTGCGATAATTGTTCTCAGTACATTTTGTATGGGGACGCGCGCGATCCTACACACTGCCGCGATATTATCGAGCGATAATATCGCTGCGATTTTGCGATAATTGTTCTCAGTACATTTTGTATGGAGACGCGCTCGATCCCACACACTGCCGCGATATTATCGCAACCTGACGCAATCTCTTTCTACAACATTCAGTGAAGGGCGCATGCGTGACGCGAATCGCGGAATCGCTGCAGTGTGTAAGGTGTCGCGATATCGCTGTCGATAATATCGCTGCAATGTGCGGAAGCCTTTATGATGTCAAGTGGCGATAAATGGCTCTCTTCGAAAAATAGGTACTCCAAAACAAATGAAGAATGTTATTTGCAAAATAAAGAATTTGGATCTAAATCTAGTTATCTTGAATAAATCTAACCTACAAGAACAAAACACCAACCTTACGGATAGAAAACATCTAAGCAATCCCAATCCCACATCAGTATAAAAATATGGAACCACAATATCATTGGGACTAGGTTTAGATACAAGAATGATACGTATGCGACCAAAAAGGGAGAAAAAATATGAAACATATTTCGTTGTTATACCACAAATTCGTATACCTCAAAATATTCATAGAGCTTGCTCTCTCGAGGACACGCCGCGACTTGATGAAATGTACACAAAGAGATATTTACGAAAATGTTTGTTGTTCGTCTTTTATTTCTTATCTTGTCACGAAAGTAATAAAACACACTTTAGGTGAAATCCGCGGTATTTCTAATACGCTTGTGTTATTTCCAAGTACCTTTTTTCAACGCTTTTTTTGAACAAGTCTTCTTATAAATTATTCATTGTTAGCAATTTTCTCGTAGTTTGTAACTATGTCAGACAATGATAATATTATGGCATGTTTTCAAATAAGATAATTATTTGTAATAAAGATGAATTGTTTTGGTACCTTATTTGATGTTTGTATGTATAATGTTTAAGTATTGATGTAAGATTAAAAAACCTGATTGAATAGTTTCTCCAAAATCAATACAAAGCAATTTGAAATTACAAAATTCTGTAACGTTTTTAATACTAGCTTGAAAGCAAACGCGGCCGATTTCTACAAAGAATCTCAATATTTAACTTACGTTGGTTATTCTAGTATCACTCAATAGCTACAGAAATATTTTTATCACTATTTAAAGGCATGCATAGTGTAACTAACTAACAAACTACGACACTTCTTTTTCCGAAATTCTTCCGGCATTGGACAGATAGATTCAACGCGGATAAAATCGTAGTCGAAAGCTAGAATCACATGTATTTTGTAGTCACGAAACATTTCAGTATTTACATAAACAAAGAAAGATACAATAAAACAGAACTAGCTGCCACTTCTAGTAAATACTTACACTATCATAGCTCGTCGGCGTTGTAATAAAGGCCATTTTGCAGGGATTTCTCCGGAAGAAAAATGACGTAATTTTTAAAAGATAAACTGGTGCTATAAAGATACTTGTCCAGTAACTAGTCTAGTGGGTCAGCTCCAAGGTTCTTGGGCATGGATAGGGAAAATGCATAATTTACGCGTTCCGATGTTACCTCTATAAATATTAGAGTTTTAGGGTCAGGTTACAAATGCGTACGTTATTGCTGAAGCTCGCTCATCTGTCAGTTATAGATTTACATTAAAGGTTTTAATATAGATTTTTCTACAGCATTCTGAAACAATACATGATTTGGTTTAAGAGTTTTTCTAACGTAATACCGGCAGCTCTAAAACGTTGAAGAAGAAGGAAACCTGCGTACACTAAAGAAAACAATCTGATGCGTATGTGTAGTTCACCATTCCGCATTGGGCATGTGTGGTGGATTAAGCTCATACGGTATCCTTGAGATTGCTGGCTGATGATTATGATTACGTGTAAGAAGATTTATTATTATTATTATTATTATTTATGATACACTAGCAGCTTAGAGCTGATGCGTGTATATCACTGCACTTGTTTAGTTTCTTAAGTATTGGTCAAGTCTATTTTGATAGATATTGATATTCACTATTTTAAACTGGCAAGTAGGTACCTATCGATATTGGGACATTTTCACATTTATTCATCATCATCATCATCAGCCTATCATCGTCCACTGCTGAACATAGGCCTCTCCCAAGGCGCGCCACAAAACTCTGTCCTCGGCCTTCCTCGTCCAGTCGCTCCCCGCTACTTTTTTTATGTCGTCTGTCCAGCGGGCAGCAGGGCGTCCCACACTACGCCTACCAGTTCGCGGTCTCCACTCTAGAACTCTGACACCCCATCGGTTGTCAGTTCTTCGGCAGATATGACCAGCCCATTGCCACTTCAGCTTGCAAAATTTCTGAGCTATGTCAGCCACTTTAGTTCTGTGACGAATCACTTCATTTCTGATGTGATCCTTCAGATCCTTCTTTCACATTTATTACTTTCTTCAAATTAAACAGAACGTTTTTTTGGTAAAGGTTAAGTATAGAGTATAGAAACATAATTAGCTGTTGTTACCTATGTTAAATTTTCTTTATTTTCTTTTTGGAGAACATACAGCAAAATAACAGTCTGTTTTATAAATTGACAATTAATTGATTTAATACTAAAACCTTCCTTCAAATACTCGAACAAAGGATCTGTTTTTCATGTACTTACGAGTGAAAAGTAATGCCATGTGAACTGTTTTTTATTCTCTTTGAATGATTAAGTAACATAGAACCTCTTTTTCCAAGTCGGTTAAAAAGGAAAATATATAACAACAGCGGACGGAGCCACAGATTGTGCACAAAGTAGAGGTACACTTTACGGTCCTTTTTCTAACAGCGAGATTTCTATTTTTCTTTTTCAAAACGTTCGTGGAGAATGTGTCAGAGAAATGAAAAGTTTTCTCACTTTAATATCACACAGAACAATGAACGTTGTTTAATAGACGGGAACAGTTTTCAAAGGAAACTCAAATGAAAAAGTTATTGAGAAACGTTCTGTAGAATCTCGATATATTAGGATTGTGACAAGCATACTTTATTAACTTTTCTGTATTTTCATCAATGCCATACGATATACCCATAGATAAGCATACGATAGCACGGCATTCAAAGAGAGAGAGGAATATTATTCGTATTTGTGTTTGGCGTACACACTTACAACTCGTTTTTCAGCTTTTACCAGAAGTGTGTCTGTTTATTGAAGTGTTTAGGGGTCTCCAAATGACCGATTTGTTATTTTTTGTCAGTCTTTTTGTCTGCCTTGGTTCGTTCGAGCATCACGCAAAAACTACAGGACCTATTTAGATGACAATTTTTCGTTATTTATTCTTTTGTAAATTAACCTAATTGGGCGAAAATAAATGCAACTATCAACTAGGTACTTTAATTTGTGTAGGTACCCACATTTTCTATCATGGTAAGACTTTACATGTATATTTTCAATTTCGTATTGTATCTTAAGCTACAATGTATGCTGTGACAGCCTGTAAGGGAAGTAGCACTTGATTATTAAGTTAAAATGTATTCAAAATGTATAGTGTACACTTTGTTGGCAGTCCTTAAATAAATAAATAAATATTAAGACAAAACTTTTTTTTTTTTATACAAAACATTATTTGCTTCTTCTTCTTATCGTTTGGGAAGCATGCCCTGGTGTCAGAGTTTTTCAGTCCACCTTACCGCCTCTGACGTGGTTTTTATGTAACGACTACTACCACCAGAGATAGTAGCCGGGACCAGCAATGGCTTATATGCCATCCGAAGCACGGAATTATCATTCTTTTCAGACAATCAGGTAATTCAGCCAGCAATGTCCTAACCAACTGGAGAAAAACGCACAGTTACATATCACTAGGTGTCCCCCGTGGGAATCGAAACCACGACCTCCGTGTCACGAGCCCAATGCTCTTAACCATTAGTAGCCGGGATCAACGGCTTAACGTGCCATCCGAAGCACGAATCATCTTTCTTTTCAGATAATCAGGTGATTCAGCCTGCAATGTCCTAAGCAACTGGGGAAAAACGCACAAAGTAACATTTCACTAGGCGTCTCTCGTGGGAATCGAACCCACGACCTCCGTGTGTCATTTGCTGTCGATTCGATACGTTTAGAAAATTTGATCTCTCGACTTTACAGCTGGATACATTTCCAAGGCATTACATTATTCAAGATAAACTCACTCAACTAATCCCTTCAAACAATAAATTAATGTATTACGGTTAGGAATACAGTAAGTTCAAGAATAGGCCAATAATTTCAACGGCTGTTACGTCCCCCCCTCCTATAAATCATGGTCACCACCTCCGAAAGGCATAAAACTCTCGTTTAATTTACCGCTAAAGATACAATTGCAAATTATCCGACGCCATTCTGGCCTCACGTTTCCTCAACCGTTGTTTATCTTTAATCACCCTTTACTTTTTCCCTCTTTCACCCCTTTTTGAATTAGTACCCCTGTTTTGGATTAGGGTGAGTATGGTTTTCGGTTGGTACGTGGATAAAATTAAATAGGTATAACTTTGTGTTTGTTTGGTACTTTGAATAGCGAAAATAGAAAGTTTTATTCAATGCGATATGACCCTATTTACCGAGAGTCGCTGTGTAAAAAAGTGGCATTTTATAAAGAAGGACTCTGTATAACGAGTAGATTTCAGTCTAACAGGTACCAATTTCTTTTTACGAATTTCACAAAGTTGTTGGTATGTAGGTATATCAGTTGTTTCGTAATCGAATCGTAAAGCACCATAATATTTTTACATTTCATAGTTTTTCTGATATTAAGTATTTGGTTCTGAAAATATTTTGTTTTGTAATTATCGTTTATTTTGTAGTATCTTACATATTCCGGGCGGTCAGAAACATTAGGTGCTACGACTACAAACTATCTTTATCTTTGAGTCTACAAGATGTAAACATAAATAGAGTCATTCTTAATAATTATGCTGACACTTTTTTTAACGGGATGATCAGACCTTGAAACTGAACAATTTTCTCTATGGGACCAACTTCAAAATCGGGAAAACAATATCAGCTGTCCCATACATTTGGCTCGAGTAGTTTTGCAGTTTTTGTATGGAACAGATGATTTTTATCTTGCGATTTCGATGTTGGTGCCATAGATAAAGTTATTCAGTCTGATCATGCCCTTAAAAAAGTGTCAGCGTATTAGGAAGGACCCTAAGTTTAGTGGATACTTCAGATCATCAAACAAACAACTTTAACTATGAGTATGTAATACAATTGTCACGGATAACCTACAAACGTTCTTGAGACTATGACTTTGAAAACTTCGACATACCCCGTCAGACACAGATAAAGCACTTATCCAAACTTTTTTCGTTCAAGTGTTGGATAACGAATTCACAAAAGATTTTAGTTTATAAGCATTAACAGTTTAGTTTACATTAGAATATCGAAAGCTCATTTTATTTTAGAATTTTTTTAAATGTTCCACATCTCTATGCTCGTTATGGATTCACGTTATGGATATGGTTGAGGAAACCCCTCATTTTAGTAAGGTAATCTCTTTTTGGCGTAGAATATTGTTTAGTCAGGTTGTATACCCATTTAAAGGTATACTTTAATTTGTGGGTATTCAAATAATGTGCATTAATTTTACTGTTTTTAAAGTAATGTTATTTATTTACGTTATTCATTCTAAAGACATACTTTTAAAATGTGTCAACACAATGTATTTTAATGATTGACTCCTCTTTTAGATTTCGTCACTTGCCTTATGGATGTTATTGTAAAATGTAAGTAAGTATGTATAATGCAGTTATGTCTGGGAATTCTACAAAATTTATGGTCACCCGACAGTAAACGGGATTATGCAGCCTCACGCCGCAGGATTCTTTAACCCTTCCAACCTAACTCATGATTTTTGCTTATCTCGTGTCGGGATCGAGAAATTTAAATACGATTTTGGCGGACTCACCCCCGTGAGATTTTGCTTGCAAAAGCAAATTTAGGAAATCCCGCCGCAAATGTCTTGAGGTGTTTTGGATTGTTTGAGTTGGAGAGATTTTACTCGGCTTAGGTAAATACGTTTTCTTCGTACTCAAAGCAAAGGGAAAGTGAACAGTTTTGAACTCTATGGTATGCAAATGGCTGGTTTTAAAGAATTGTGGTCGCAAGTGGCTAAAAATACTTGTCTTTTTGGTAAAGGAAAATATTTGCAGGCTTGCTTGTTGCTTGTGTTTGCACCACAAGGGGGCACATCCGACTGACTGTCTTATACTTTAGGATCTAATGTGAAAATTATCGTTTTTTACCCCTGTTTGATGTCGTGTGTGCACATACAGCAATACGGCTCCCGACAGGAGCCAGAATTACAATGCAGCGGGCATTGTTCCGGAATCATAACAATCTATTTCGCAGACGGATAAATTTTTTCGAGTTTTTAGGTTGGACTAAAAGATATTAAAAAAAAGGAAACCGCATCGAAATCGGTTCAGTAGTAATTGCCTTGATTCTCGAACAAATAGACATAATCGATAAACAGGTTCAGAGATGTGCCTGTAAATTTAATTTATATGCGTTTCAGACCATCATCCATCATCATACTGAACAACTTTTTTCTGTATTTTTCTGAGATATCATTATTGGACACACATACACAAAACTCTCACCAATTTTGTTATCAATAGATTTCATACAATTTTGAAACGATTCTCATGAAACTACAAAATAAGTTTATGACGTAAACGCGTCAACTGCATTTAATTTTTAACGACTATTTTATAGTGTAATAAATTTAATGGATCCATTGAAAAATGCAATCAGTCGGTCATTATTTAATTTTCACCCGTATAACGGCAGTTGGGTGGTATACGAACGGAACCCTTTGGCAAAGATTATTGATTTTATTGTTACAGAAGTGTCGGTCGTTTATCATTGTAACCACTTTAATGCAGACTGCTGTCGATTTTATGTTATAACTTTACTGTGAGGTACAAAAATATAAGTAAATAAAACAACAGCGTGAATAGAATAAGTAACATAATTATTTCCCTATCTATAGTTATTTGTTATGCTAGGCTGCAAAGTTGTTTTTTGGCGCCAGTACTTGTATTGAAACCTGATTCGAGAGTGGTTCAAATTAGAATCCTGAGCGTAGCGAAGGTTTCAAAGGTACGAGACGCAGAATAATTTTGCGGCCGAGCGAAACACACAACTTTTCACCTCACAACAGCGAGGAAAATGTTAGGTGCAAGCACTGAGTTAGATGTATAGAGCGAAAATCACGCTTCATGACGTTGTCCCATTCTATTGATTGCATTGCATTTAGTCACTGTCTCACTGCGGTCACGTGTAGCAGTTTGATTAATGAAAAATTAATCTGCATAAAAATTTTTGTGGTGTTGTACTGAGATACTGCGCAAATAATTCAAGAAATGTAAGCAAATGTTAAGGAATTTTAATCATCATACAAAGATTTAAGGTAAAGCTATTCTTTGGTCCATATTCATAGCATGCGATTAAAAGTGAATTCCATCAAAGAAGTCCCTTGATCAAATCCTTATGCCTGTGTCATTAGGATTAAAATGGCTTAGTTCTCTGGTCTTAATAGATGAAACATAACTATTATACGTTCTGATATCTCTTTTGTTACTCATATAATTACCGATGTAATATACTACCCAATTAACATGTTTTATTAATTTAAATCACCGCTCCCTTGGCGAATTCGGTAGAGCATGGTTTATTGCAGTCTGTATTGAAAAACGGGAATTAATCCGATGTGTCCGATGATGTGTGTGGTTACTTTCAAATTTTAATGTTGATGTTTAATTTTGGTAATACCTACGTATGTAGGTACTACGAGTACTACGCGAAATACGTTAGTTGAACTCTGTTAAATCTGCATAAATTTATAAAATTTTAGGTTATACAGTGTAGTTTCTAGAATCAGTTCTGATTGATTGAATAAGGTAAGGTGTATAATTGGTAATATACCCATATAGGATCAGTAGTTATGGAGATCCGCTGTTAGATTTCTTTTTTTTTGTCTGTTAGTACTGCATATAATATAACGTCCTTGAAATGACCTTGACGAATGACCCTGTAAAATTGGCTTTTGTATCATTCAGCCAAAAGAAACATGCTGACCTTGAAGATGCCTATCCACTCTTACATTGAAGACAACGGTTTTATATAACACAGAAAAACATATACGCAGGCAGTTTCAATCCACAGACGTCATCATCAGCCTAACATCGTTCACTGTTGAATACAGGCCTCTCTCCTGCTCTTTTTTGTAATGTTATATTTTTATTTATGTGGTGCTGTTTCGGTAGGGTCTTCAGCTCTGCCAAAAATGATCTCTGGAATTGGCACTCTAATAGCCATGTTTTATTCTTATTGCTGTCTCCCATTTGCAATGGAGGGAAGCCGGATATTTCTTTTTCCTACTCCTCCTATCTTCTTTGATTAATTCATTGCGGGTTCCAAGACATATTAGAGTCCCCGGGCTAGCTGGACTTCATTGTATAGTGTTGTGAATGGTCGCCGCTGTTGATCCTGGCTTACAGGAGTTACAGCGGCGGGAAGGTATGGTGGGCATTATGCTCGAAAATAGGCCTCTCTCAAAGGACGCCAAAAACTCTTTTATCAGCCTTCCTAATCCAATTGCTCCTAGCTACCTTTCTCAGATCGTCTCGGTCTATTGGGCTGGAGGGCGTCCCACACACTACGCCTGTCAGTTAGTTCGTCATTAGTTGTGCGAACCAGGCGAGCAATCGCGCTAAATAAATCTCAACTAAACCATGATTGGACCGCGTGCGAACCACAACTTTTAAAACATTCGGTATCACGCTAACTATTTTTGACAGCCGTTAGAGCTGTTTTGACGTTGCCACGTTAAAGGCTGTCAGTTACATAGTAAATACATCAAGTTTAGCATGATTCGGAATTCACCACAGTTGAATAGTAATCGGATTGCAATGTGATTAGAACTGAAATTTGATTAGTATTGAACGTCGATGTTTTAAATTAGCGCGATCTTTCTCCAGAAAAGACAATTCAATACAATACTACTGTGACAAAAGACACTATCGCCTCTGAAGACGTGACATACGGTTTGGTACCTATTTTGAACGCAGACATAGTCATAACATAAGTCATGTACCCAACTACATCTAAAGTAGCCCCCAAATCATAATTTTGCTACATTGCCTATTTACTTTAACTAGGGTAGCACAACCATAAATAACACTCACTTTACCAATGACCTAAACATCGAAAACGTTTTTATTCTATCAACCAACCTGTCTCTAACAGTTGTGACTATTATACAAGTTTAAAAATAGTCACCTTAATCCGTTGTGACAAAGAATATATCCCAATGAACTTGGTTATCGAATATAGGACAGAGTACAGCATCAATATCTATCAAATGGGCAGGAATAAAAAACTGTTATTACGCAACGACGAACCACAGGCCCATTGAGAATCGAAAAACGGTGAAATGATGCCATTAAGGTCGATATTACACCACAAGGGAGTTTCGATGACCTGCTGTCGACGAAATATTAGTATGGAATAGACTAGTCTTCATCACATTCACAAACCATCAAGAAATATATTCTATCGCTGTGAAGTTTTGATGCAAACTGACCAAGACGAGCCAAAAAAGCGGCTTACTAACGTACCTGTGTGTGTACTCGAAGAGCTTCGGCATATTTTTGAGCGCTCATAACTTCGGTCTGGATAGTACCTGTGAGCTCAAATTTTCAAGACATAAATTATTTAATATAGGAGCTTGAAACCCACTTATTAAACGTCTAATCTTTTTTTGAAGCTACCACCGGGTCGGAACGTGTTATCGCTGTAGAAAAGATGTGGCCAGAAACTCTACAATATTACACGACTAAGTAACTATTTGAGTGCCCTATGTTTTTATGCCTTTAGAATGCAAGCTAGCCTATCAAAATTAATCAAAATCAGTTTTGTGTCATAATACGTTGCTGTCGTATTTGTAAACAAATAATAACATTCTAGCTAAAAGTAAAAAAATCTGAATGTACTAAAGTCACGCCCAAATATTAGTTCAATAAGACATCGGTTCAATAAAATGTTTAAAATAATAATGGAAGGAATCATACAGCAGCGTTGAAACACTACACGAGTGATGGGTACATTTTGTACCGGGTTCGACTCGAAGCAGGCTCTTCGATTGAACAAAATTACGTATTTTACTAAGTCATAATTTACCATTTTTAATCATTGTCAATTTTTTGTTGTCTGTTTATGTTGTGTCATATAATATATTATTACCCCATCGTACATTGAATCAAATGGTCTTATCCATAACATTATATCTTAAAATCACAAAAACGCAAACGCCAAAAGCATTTGGTGAATGCATAAAGTAAAAGCGTTAATATGACATGATTAACGCAAAATTGTTCCACATTTATGGACGTAATTTAATTGTTTCCGTACATTCATGAACATAAATTTATTGAAAGTAATTACTGCATAATATTTTTGCATTATTTGTTTTCGTAGTAAAAATGTTTTCTTATTTTTGGGTGGTTATGGTAACCTGATGATGGTTATAAATTATAAAAAGATAATTATGCGAACCCGTACAGCTGGAAATTCTCTCATGTTTTCCAGCCCACTAGCCAACAGAAAATGTATGAAGAGTAAAAATTTTAGGCGTGTGTGTATACTACACTCTTCAGCTTTGTATCCATTTTCCATCACAATATGAAAACAAGCACAAGCCCATAATGAATAAAAGACACCTATCCAGGGTGTTACATAAGTAAGAATAAAGTTTTAAAACTCTTAAGGGGGTTGTTTAGACTGTCAAACTGAACAACTTTTTCTATGGGACCAACATTGAAATCGCGAAAAAAATAACTGATATCCCATACATATTTTGCTCGAGTCGATTTGTAGAGTAAAGAACAAAATTTTTTTTTTTTATATATACAGTTTCAATGCTAGGATTAATTTAAGATTTGTATGGAAATCTTTGAGGCACTGTAACTTGAAAACTATACATTTTAACGAAAATCTGACTCCATACAAGCATAGAAATTTGTTTCTAGATCGTTTCTGCAAAATTTCATTGATTTTAATTGGTTAGTATTGAAAATATCACCATAGTACGTTTGTATGGAGCGCGCTTCGAATAATATACCCTTAACAGGGAGGTTTTGTATCTCATCTGCTACCCGGCTGAGTACTTCGTTAGTAGATCAGTGAACCATTTTCACAAAAAATTTGCAAGGTTCCTCCCTGCGAAATCTGCAGCTGGTAGAGTTATTTAAATTCAGTGTGTACATTGTACAGTAGTAAATAACAAGTGTAATACATGCCATAGTTTAGGACTACGGAACTCAGGGAGTGCGTGCTTCATGACATAGGTTAAACTTAGAATGTGCCAGAAAAAGACATCGCCTTCAAATGGAGATACGTAACTAATTTTGGACCTTTGTCTTTTTACGACGCTCTCGCTCTCAAAATATAAAACAATATCCTTGGATCTATTTTCCGTAACTTTAATAATACATCTGTCATGATCTGTCATCGCCAAAACAAAGAAGTTGAGGACCTTGGCATTTGACAAATCCTCAGTATTCTCAAAGTTCGTGCGTCGACCGAAAAGAATAAACGAGTGTTTTTTAGGATAGGATTTAGGTTCGGAATCACTTCGACATTGTTTGATTTATGACCCTTTAGCTACTGAAAGCGGAATATTGTAGTTCATGCAGCGTCCTCACCAGCATTTTGTTTGTGAAAATTCGAAAGCGAACAATACACCTTCATCGCCGAGTAATAAGAATAAGAACAAGTAGAACCGAGAAATATGTCATTCATGTAAAATTTTTGAACGCAACTAGTGAATATGCTTACTGGGCAGGGTCACGGGTTCGAATCCCGTAAAGGACAAATATTTGTATGTTGATTTTGATTGTTTGTACTCGAGTCAACAATGTTTGTATCTATATTACCCTTTATATTGTTGTGTAGTCATCAACATACAAGTCTAGACTAGGTTCTAGTACTTCAATATGGATCTAGCTAGACAATCTCATTACAATCTTTAGTTAGTTCAGATAATAATAACATAATTTGTTCGCCATAATGCTCCTGCTTGTTTCAATACTATTGCATTAAATCTTCTTCTTCTTCCTGCCCTTATCCCATTACTAGGGGTCTGCGCAATATGTAGTCTTCCTCCATTCGTCTATTTAAGCCGCCATTTCAGCGTTCACTCCTTTTCTACACAACACAATGTCATCTTTCACACAATCTATCCATCCTTTCTTTGGTTGTCCTCTCTTCATGCATCTATCCACATTCATATTTAACACTTTTCTTGTAATATGACACTCAACTCTCTGCACGATAATCTATTACTGCGTAGTTTTTCGGTTACTGGCGCCACATTCAAGCTTCCTATAATATACTTCTCGTATCAACATTCTCACCGAACATTCGTTGGCTAAAGGCTTTCGATGAAGACCGCCTTTAACGTTAAAGACTCAAGTCAGTACAATTTCCTAGGTTTAAATTTAAAACCTTGGATCAAGTTTAAAGAGGGATCAACGTACTATCCATCCCCTTTACAGTACAGAGATTTGAATAATAAAGTACGTTTATGTTAGACTAGACTTACCTAGTTTAATGTTAGAAAAATCAGACTATCATGTATAGGGTCATTCCGATGGGCGTTATAACGCCGTCATTACCTTTACTAAATGCATTCATCCTATCTTTTATAAAAACGTAAAATATTTTATACCGGTATTAGAAAGAACCAAGAACACTTTTCTTATCTATATAATAGGTGATTTTGTAACACTTTCCTACGATTTCAGGTTTGCTCCTATAGAAAAAGTTGTTCAGTTAGATGGTCTTACTCGAAACCATCCGTGAAAATTTCGAAAGTGTTTACAAAATCACCTAGTAAGTAGGTATCTTAGAAAAAGTATATGTCTAGAATGAGCCTCACACTTGTTCCGTATAAAACAAAAGGGGCTAACTTTCTTAGGTTGGTGTCCGTGAGGCGCCATACTAATTATGTATGTGTGCGTGTATATATATATAGGGTTTTGGAACCAGTACTGGTTCCTATTTTTTTCAACGCTTTCGTAGCTTTGACTGTCTATCTTGATAATCTAAGGTAGGTATATCATTTTTATTTACTTTGTCTGTATTGTGCTATAATTTCGGGAATGGGAATGACGGCGTCAAAACGCCCGTAGGAATGACCCTCCAAGTGTACTATCATGCGTAATGGACTACATAAACATAAATAATAGGATAATACTTCGCACAGATTAGCTGACTAACGAAATAAGATTACTAACAACGATAATACGAATCTATTTGCCAAAATAACTAGGAAACAGGAGGCGAAATACGAAACAATATTTGCTCGCCCCGCGCGTTCTTACTACAAATATTGGGTTGTTATGACAAAACGTTCTTTACTGCAAAATAAATAGAGACCGGAATTAACTAGTATATTTTATCATTATTACAATATATTTAAACTTAGATTCGAGCCCACTAGTCACAGTTAAGCTTAAGCCGGTTACGTCCCTCCCTATTTTCTGATGGAGATTTATGTCGGGGGATCAAAAGTTTCCAACACGCACACAACGACAAGTCAACTTTATAATGTATGTGTGTGAAACGCTCGCTTGCAAATTTGTTTCGGGAAATATTTCGCTATTTATGGACAATACGCTGTCAGTTCTAATAAATAAATAGCCGTTGAATATGTTCCATTATGGTCAGTGTAGCGTTCGCGGTTGAGATAATAAAAATATATGTAACGTATAGTGGTCGTAACGTATAGTAACTGCTGGTAATTCATTTTCTCATTAAGGATTTAATTTTAGTGAACCACACGGTGTGCATTAAGAGTTTGTTTACGACGCTATGAAGTGTTGTGCGCGACAGTACGGACATACAAAGTATACTACAATACGCAAATAACCATTTATAATTTAACTGGAAGGCGCCCAAGCGTGCCTTCAAATCATTGCCAAGAGTAATTCTCATTACATTTTATCAAGTTTTTTTTCTTTATTGCCTCTTCTTGAACAATATTTTAATAATGTTGGCTTTCCAAAAAGCTCTTTCTCTCATATTCTGCTAATCACATGTCAAACGATGGTTCTATTTTAGGTATTTTTAGGGCTCCGTAGTCAAACAAGGAACCCTTATACTTTCCTCCATTTTGTCTGTCCGCCTCAATTACGCGCTTATTTTTGCACTTATTGAATCGAAATTTGGAAACACTAACAGTAACCCAAAAACAGAAATTTGGTAGTTGCGAGGAAATAAATTTTAGTAGGTACTATACATGAAAATCTAATAATACGGATACTGTAACGCAACCAGTTTCGGAAAAAAAAACAGTTACACAAGTTACAAATTGTGTTAAAAATTGATTTTCTACTATCGCGCTATATTTCAAAATTTTCTTTTAAGTTATATAATCAAGTTTACTACTTTTATACTTATACAATGGCTACGGAACCCTACTATAGGCGAGTCCGACACGCACTTGGCCGGTTTTTATCAAATTTCTTCTACGATACTTAATTATTTTCTAGATGACGCTTATCCCTTTCTAGTTGAGTTAATTCTGTGTACTGCGACAGTTTTTTGCGCAGGGTCGTGAGTTCGGGAATCAAAGAGCTTACATCCCCACATATTTACTCTCAGCTTGCTATTTATTTATTTACGTCGGATTTCTGCAATGATTGGGGTTCTTTTATATCATTGAATTAAAATGTATAACTTGTTATTTTTAGTCTTAGAATGGTATTTCCCAATTTCTTAAGCACAAATGAAAGGAAAGGTTTATGTTAAAACACTAGTGGAAATGCTCCACTGACAAGATTATTGGTGTCGTAAGAGGCAAATATTATGGGGTACTTTTTTTTTTTAAACCAAAACCCCTAACCTAAAACGGAATTAAACCACTTACATTATCCAAACATAGGTTTCTCTATTTAACAATACAGTAGTTGATCATGATCAATATTAAAAGAATACAACGGTTTTATAAGAGCAAAGAAAGATTTGAAATTGATGCAAAGGTAATGGTGTCTGTATAACTATATTTATTTCATGGAGTGCTTTAATGGCTAAAGCTAATCACCTATCACGAAATGACACGTTATTCTTGAAACTTGCTACAAGTGCACACTTAAAAACAAAGTTTCTAATTGCAGCAAAGTTTTCGAGTACCACGAAATCCCGGATTATGTAGAAATTTATATTTAAAAGCGGATTCTAGTGAAAATAATTTTAACAAAATCTAGTCGTCGAATTCAGAGCAAACTATTTTCGACTAACGAAGCTTTCCAAAAGCGGGGACAGCTTAAAACTCGACTCTTTAATTTACAAAATTAGTTTTTGATGGACAGTAACGTTATTCTTTCTGCTAGTTAGCCTGCCACCGAAAATATAACCATGTCAACGGCTTTCGGAAACTTTACACTGAAAAGTTGCAGAGACGACGTTTTAACTATTTATTATGTACGGAAATAGAGGCAGCCTACAAACGGAGCGGTGTTGTTTTGAATAATGTGCTATGTGTGATTTAGCATAAGGCATAAATCTTCATCAGAACAGTGGTTAAGGAACAAATAGTCTATGTGATTTGTTTTCATTGTGATCATCGTCACGATGTCATACTTCTTCGTTTCGTGTCAATTGTTTTATGATGGTGTTTCTATATCTTATTGGCGTGGTATTAGGCGAGGCTAACAGGGTCCAGTGTAGTTTTGTTTAGGTCCTCTTTCGTACAAGTGTTTGGGTAATAAGAACAGGTGTATCTTTTATGGTGAATGAAAATGATATTAATTTCTTATTTATCTTACCTAGTAATAGGATATAATCATAATTTGTCACAAGCTTCGCATTTTTCTTTATTTTACGTATGGTTTTATCTGCGTCACCTTTTTGAAATGTTTAACTTCCGTACTCCTTTCTTGATACTAAAATGACTCTAATTTTTTCCTTTACCTCTGTTATCAAACATAGTTCAATCAATCAATCAATTATACTTTATTTACACCAAAAAAAAGTATACAGAGAGTAAACAAACCGGAAAGTAGTAGTATAAGTTATCTTCCATCAAAACATTTGACTTTCTAGATACATAAAACTTTTAGATCAATGAATGATCAATTTGTGCTTCAAATCTACCTATAATAAAATAATGTCACATTAGATGCAATGACGTTACTACACCAAACTAATATTTCCCTATATTCACTTCTAATACAAAACAACTGAAACTAGTAAAACAATTAAACCAACGTACTGCACGTTATGACAAATAACTTAGCTCCATGGCTAGTTTATTCCACGGCACATAAAGTTGTAGTAACATTAATATCAAACCGGAGGACAGTGGAACCGAGTCCAGACGAGCGGCATAACTCACCAATATAGCTAGTTATGGCACAATAAATTTATTAGGTCAGTTAACTTGAATTTGTGGTGTTATGTCTGATGACGTAATAGCTAAGTTTGAATTTGTGGCTATTAGTTGATCTCCTTAATTATAATTGTTTAGGGTTAGGTTATGATAAGTGTTTGGGAGGATTAGAGGATCCTACTAAAATTATAAATAATTATGATAATTTGTGACGATGTTTGGATTTTTGTGGCTCAATCACACATTTAAAAACGGATGAACGAAATGGATATTTATTTTTAGGAAAAGTGCTTAAATTCGAAAACTGTTTGGAGATTATGTCATAAAAAGCTTATACAAAAATGTTCCGATTTTTCTATTAATTATTTCTCGATTTATTCGTAAAATACTGAAAAATTACGTTTTCGGCTCTATGGGATGCTTTTCGTTTACCTGAATCTGAATCTAATCATCATTAATTGATTAATTGTTTGTATAGCTCTGAAATATTCTTAATAATATTTCCGGTTAAGGTAAAAGTTACCGTCATGCCGGAATGGAAACATCAGAAAAAATCAAAATGTCAAAATTTGGATGTTTAGATGTTTGTCACGCAATCACGCATAAACAGCTGAATCGGTTTGAATGAAATTTGGCACGCGGATAGAATAATTATGTTCTAAATTAACACATCACACTAGACAGAGTTTCGGTACTATTGGTGAAACGTGGATGTTCAGAGGTTTCAGAATATCTCTGTCTGGGTAGTCAGGGGGTCCTCGGGGAATATAGTCGTGAGCATATATATATATGCTTATGCTGTAAATTAACACATAGGATACTTTTTTAATGTCCACGCAGACGGAGTCGGGGGCAAAGGATAATAATAAATACTAAACGATGATTAATTGGTATTTGTTATGCTAGGCTGCAAAGTTGCTTTTTGGCGCGAGTACTTGTATTGAAACCTGAGCAAGTGAAGGAGTCTAAGATTGAACCACGAGCGAAGCGAGTGGTACAAATAATAGAATCCTGAGCTTAGCGAAGGTTTCAATGGTACGAGACGCAGAATAACTTTGCAGCCGAGCGAAACACACAACTTTTCACCTCACAACAGCAAGGAAAAATAGTGAATTGCTAAAAAGAACATTTAAAAAAGTTGTTTTTTTTCGTGCTGGCCAGTGACATAAAATAGTTATTAAGCACTTTCAGTGGATTGGCGGTATAGAAAAATATTTAATAGACAGATTCGAAACTCTTTCCACGCTAGCGGATAAAATGCACTTTTGCACTCAGATTTCGAATGATAAACAGAATCTTTCCGGCCTTGTGAGGTGAAAAGAAAATTTATCATTTCGGAATCGGATGACATATGGTGATGAAACATGGATTATTTTCTGGATTAACAAATCAGATACATGTTGCCTCTTCCGATCCGCAATGGGTCTGATGGAGTATGGCCCACTCCCTTTCACCCTTATGCTTACTCTTACTTATTGTTACTTCTTATGATAAAAGTATTCCTCTGAAAATCAACACCCTGCTTTCGAGCAAGGTCTATGATGAGCTGGGACCTATTTGCTGCTGTGGCATACACTATATTACATGTTGTTCTATTGATGTCTCGTTGTATTCTTGTTTTGTAAACTTGTTGTGAATTGTGTGTTAATTACGCAAATAAATTTATATATCTATCCATCCATCTTATACGTCGGAGAAAGCCTTATAGACATGCAGTAGAATCCTAGAGGCTATATCATACTTACTTAGGCTAACACTCGGTTGCAGAAACGCTCATTAGAGTTAATCCTCCATTAAATTTCTTGCTAGGTTTTACTACGTCAACAAGACAAAAAGTGACAGCAAGAGATTTAATGGAGGATTAACTTTAATGAGCGTTTCTGCAACTGACCGTTAGGCTTTCAAACACCTTGTGTTTATTGTCACTATCTGTCATAATCGTCACATAACGTCTGTTAGTTAATCCAGGATTACTCAATACCTTTGAAGCAGAAACTTCCATTATGATGGAAATCAAAGGTACTCACGGTAATTTGCTAGTTCATCCCTTTGATGACATCGTCTGTTATATCGTTGTATGGAATTGATATAATTACCAATTTATTGGTAATTATCCTATACAATACAGGTTGTAACAAACACCCTAGTAATACTGGGGGTGCTTCAGACCATCAAACTGAAAGACTTTCACAATGAAATCGTGTTTTGTTACACCATTGATATAAAATTTTAAACTTTACGGTATGTACATACAAAAAATTTGAAAAATACAATATTGGGGGACAAATAAAAAAAGACGTTTAAAAGAAGTGTGTTGTAGAGTTTCTAGCCGCATCTTCTCTGCAACGGAACACCTTCCGATGCGGTGGTAAAGTCAGAAAAATTATGTCAGAAGGCTAACTATGCATCAAGGGCAACTGATGGCACGGGCGGGATTGAGAAGTATTTGATATTTTTTACCACCAATTTTTGAGTTTCAGTTTGGAACATAGATGGGTCGTAAAACGAGATAAAATTCTGGACCTCCCATAGAAAATCGATTGGCTGATTAGCACTTTTGTATGAAAGGTCCAACATTTTTTTTTTCGTTTTACGGCCCATGTTCCTTAGGTAAAGTTATTTAGTTTAATTATTTGAATGGTTGGTCGTACCTGGTTCAACACATTTCCTTAGCCAAACAGCGTGGAAACGCCACGAGCGTGATGGGCACATTTCAACCGGGATCGATTCGAGGCGGGCTCTTCGACTGAATACAAAATAGGTAGTTTAGTTTTTTAATTATTGTATTGTTTATATTAGGTTAGGTATTGTACTAAGTAGTACGATTAATTTTATAGTATTATTGCTGAAGATAACTACAAATAAAATAATTATTTGAATTACACCCTTAAATGTATCATGCTCTTCAAGAATTTATGTTACTTCGTAAATATTTAATCGAAAAATTTTATTTCACCGTTTCTAGTTCGTAACTAAAAAAAGCAAAAAGTCAACTGCCCGAACCATCTATAGTAAAATGTAACGCATTTCTGTCTGTAACAGTAGCATTTTGTCTACATGTAACTGTATAGATTTTCATCCCCGTCCCATCAGGACGGCGAGCTCGCACCGATGAGCTGGAATTAAACTGGTACAAAGCTCTGAATGCTGTCAAAATTGTCTATCCGTATGAACATAATTCAATCATTCAGACAAATGTTCGAAACAACCTCACGTCATGATCGTGTGGGTTTTCGGGGTGATCAGATATCTTAAAACTAGAAATAATCATAAAGAATATACTATTAAACTTTTGCAACACAATATCCACCAAAGCGGGGGATAATTGGAGACTTAAGTGTCAAATCAACCAATAAATATATAAATAAACAGCTTTAATTTTATATCGATCGAGAGGGCTATTTGGTAGATATGAGACATCACCGCTCCGCCTTGTATACAAGGTGTTACATAAGTAAAAATAAATTTTTAAACCTCTTAAGGGGGTTGTTTAGACCGTCAAACTGAACAACTTTCTCTATGGGACCAACATCGAAATCGCGAAAAAAAAATCTGTTATCCCATACATATTTTAGCTCGAGTCGATTTGTAGAGTATAGAACATCTTTTTTTTTTTCGCTATTTCGATATTGGTCCCATAGTGAAAGTTGTTGAGTTTCATGGTCTAAACCACCCCCTTAAATGTTTATTTGTATTTTTGTAACACCTTGTATATACAGTATTTTAGATTTTTTTTGTTGCTCCGATTTGTTTGCTCCCTTAGTAAAAGTTTTTCAGTTTGATGGGTAGACTTTTAGTTTAAAAGGATGCTAATGATATCAATTTCACCCTGTATATACGACGCGGAGCGGGGATGTGTCATATCTACCAAATAGCCCTCTCGATCGATAGAAAATTAAAGCTGTTTTATTGGTTTTTGTATTATCTCCGCTTTGGTGGATACCAGGCCTTTTGAAAAAACAATATTCATGCGTCAATCTATATTTACTCTTTCTACACGACCAAACCCTTCGATCAACAATATCCAACTAGATAACGCGTCAGCGCTCAAAACATGTCCCGGCAAATAACGCCTCACTATTGGAGTGAGGTCTTATTTTGAATTAGTTGCGTTCGAACAAAGCCAACGTAAGCACGTCTCGCAATGCCGCAGTGTTCCTTTTTTAAATTACTAGGAATTATGGTTGCTTTGAGGTCGGAATTATAATGTATTCGGACTGTTTTCTCGGTTCGTTAACAAAAAATGTTGTATATTCACGAGGACAGAATTTCTCTTTGATTTTGTATGCGACCCGTTATCTAGTTGTATATTGTTGATCGAAGACCAAACCACTTCAATAATTTTTTTCCAATCCTTGTCACGATTATTTTCGTTCTGGCCACATATTTTAATCGCACTATCTCTTATCCTGCTAAGTCAAAGTCACAACTAGGAACGCATTTCGCTTTTTCTATCACTCTTATCAATTACTGTCATACATTTTAACTGGTGCCAATTAACACAAGGCCTACACACTAGTCTAGTTGGCACGTATAACAATGTCAATGCCACAGATTTCCGTTTGGCTGTCTACTAGTGCTCAGTCCAGCGTAATTGAATTAGAATATGCTGTATACAGGCCCTTAATTTTAACTAGCTATGGACCCAGGAATTACTTGCGTAAAATTGTCAGCTCAGCTTAAATAATTCTTAAACACATGGATAGAACATCAACAAAAAATCTTAAAAGCAAAGAGTTTGTTTAAGACGGCTTGCACCAAACAAAAAATTTATAAAATATGTTAAAATAATTATGATTATGATACTGTATTTATGCAAGCAGTGTGAGAGATAGAACTTTCATTAAATCACTTTTTGGTGCTAACCCTGTTTCTATCAAATATCAGAAACAAAATACGACCAACAAACGCTCAATAAGTTTCAGAATGATGATAATATAGATAGGTAGAGTAGAGTTTCAATAGCCTGTTAGGATTTAGGTAGGATGCTAATGAGCTTGTCTTATGGTTGGCCACACGTTCATGTTATCCTATTATCATTAATACTAACTACTGTTATTATACCTGGAGCTGGTATGTTAAGTAATAGGTAAATGTTATGAGTAGAATATCCGAAAGCCACGCACAAATCGTTTGTAGACCAAATTGGGAGTAAACTGAAAACCTGGCCACTGTGTATGAAGCGACTTTTGCATGTTGCAGATGGATTGATATTTTCTTTTTTTTTGTTATGGGCTTACGTGCGGCTTTAACTCACAAAATGTGAAGTGTAGATAAAGCCGTGGATGTAACGCGCTCACCTATAAAAAGTCTTTAAACTCTTCTCTTACAAATACCCTTTTTAAGAGCATTTTCTTTGAAAAATAGAAGCTGTGAAAGAGTTCCAAACATTTTAGTGGTTCTCATTATGAAAGACTGCCTCCGAGGTCTAATGGTTAAGAGCATTGGGCTCTTGACACTGAGGTCGTGGGTTCGATTTCCACGGGAGACGCCTAGTGAAATGTTACTTTGTGCGTTTTTCCCCAGTTGCTTAGGACATTGCAGGCTGAATCACCTGATTGTCTGAAAAGAAAGATGATTCCATACTTCGGATGGCACGTTAATCCGTTGGTCCCGGCTACTATATCTGGTGGTAGTAGTCGTTACATAAAAACCACATCAGATGCCGCAAGGCGGTTTGAAAAACTCTGACACCAGGGCTTGCTGCCCACACGATAAGAAGAAGATAATAAAAGTGAACATCTAGACATGCAACAGAGATAATATCGGGGATAAAACAATAGGTGTTCTCGGATCTTTGTCTACCCTAATTCAAGTTCAGACGAACTTGTAAAAACTTACCGAATATACAACATACAATTTAAATAATCCTTTATGGTGCTCCAGACACGAAATTGAATGCAAACTGCATCTTTTACTATGCCAGCAAATATTCATAGCCATAAAAAGAAAAAAAATATCCATAATATTGCGGCACGAGGCAAACAAACGAGGTAGTTTCAATAATCAACTCGGAAACAAGCTCACGCTACCACGAAGATTGTATCGCAATAATTGTCGTTGTAGCGGTAGTTTACATGAAATAATGCTTAATTTCAATTCCGTATGCAATGAGATACGAGTACACGGGAAACTAATAGGAGAGTTGCCAATAAAGTTCGATATACGACCATCGTTACAATTCCTTTGTACGGGGGTGCATTCATGACTTCGGTAATATTGATTATGCTAATTGTATTGCCGAAATTTTATTCGTCATGCTTGCTCGATTCAATGACTTTTTTCAATTCGATGAGTAAAGTGCATTAGGGTTTCATTTTTAACATGCTGTTTGTCGATAAAAGTTTTCGATTCATATAATATTGCGGCTGATATATTGAAGTTCGGTTATTACTAGTCGGTTGGAAAGGACATCAAGATCACAACTTATTTTAAAAGAAGGATTATTTTTCCAGAGCTACGTAATTTTTCCAGTTATTTCAGATTATGAATTTATTAAAATTATGTGAAGCTAGCTTCTCACTTTTATGTAGGTAAGGCAGACATTAATTTCCATAAAACATAATACAAACATGTTATGGTGAAAGTAAAACACGGATACGAAATATGGGGTAAACATAAAGATGCGAAAGTAGCAAAATTTTGATTTGATACAGAATTTCCGGAACCGCGAATACTGTAGTAAAATTTACGATCGTGTTTACCTTACGCCGATATAAGTTTATTTATTATATAAAATCGAAGGGAGTTTGGTTCCCCAGGCTATGGAAGCGGATAATTCTGTTTGTGAACCGGCTGGCTTAACTTGAACGTCAAATGAAATTTTTGTACTAATAATGACTTCATAAAAACAACTTTGTATCGTGTACTGTTTGTTCGATTCTTTGCTTTCGTATTAAATTTCTTGTTTAATTTGAGGCTTATCTTATACGATTAAAGTATCTTTTGTTTCTCGACCTACTCATTAAAGAATTTACTGTTTTACAAACATTTGTATCGAGAATTTTTAGATGATTGATTGCATAGTAGTTAAAACATCATACATTATGTTATTGTAGCGAGGAAATAGCTCTATTTAACAAGTCATCGTAATGAATAGTTTTCTTTACCAACTCATAGACTTACGATCGAAACTAACGTGTTAATGATGAAGATAAATTTACACTGTATGTCACGGACTAACCGACGTTACATTTTAAACATGATTGCGTGTAGCCCGCTCCTTAATCTGCTCTCCATTAACACCAACCATTAATCATAGTTTTAATAACAATTTAACCCCAACTAGATTCATATATCTTCATTTATTCAACGTGTTCGGGATGGAGTGAAGTTATCAAACTTTTATCATTCAAATTTCCACAGAACGGACACTCCCGTATTCAAAATCGAAGCCGCAACAAATGCATTCTTTTTGTTCATGTCCCATAATGAAATGGAGTGCAACTGTTACAAATGTTGGACTCGGCTTTTGTTGTTTAACCATTGTGTACAATTAAACGTGGAAAGATGTAATAATCTCGAATATCTTTTTGTTGTTTTTTTTTTATCAGAGACACATGCGGGGTCATAATAAATAATAAGTGCCGCGTTGTCGGTGCGAACATTTGTGTCTAACAATGAATTGAATGTCAACTTTAAATGTAGGGTTGAGCTAAACTTAGTTAAGCGTGCGTCGTGTGCGCAACGATCGCTAAAATTCGGGGTGTACCATTATTTATTACACTATAATATTTTGTTGCAGTCCACCGTTTATGGCAGTTTTTTATAAATTATGTTTTTTATTAACGTCCCAAAACGAGTCATTATATCGTATTGAAATGATAGGGTTGTTATTCATTACGTTTGTTTGTGTTTCTCACGGGTTTTGTTTATTTTATTAGGAACGCTTATGGTTTTGCTGCTAAATCCTGTTTTTATAGCAAAATATAATCTGCGAGGTTTATATAGCATGGTAGGTCCGTGCTATGTAAACCAGTTTTGTTAGTTTTACTTGCTATTTTTTTTTAACCGGTGCTTGCAACTTTGATTATTTCGAAATACAATATTCTATCCGCATTTTCACACCTTTAGGCCGACGTTTTTTAATCAACAGTTTAATATCTTAATTATTATCATTCCGAAATGTAATTTTAAACAATTGATAAATCTCACCGATCTATATATGTTATATAGATCTATATATGGTATATACGAATAGTTGCAGCGCGCTCGAGTGTGTGCGCGCTTTACAAACGAAGTTTAATTCTAATTTGAAAAATTACAAATTTAATTAGGTAAGTATATGACATTTTTTTTACATTTTTCGTATTTTTTTACAAATTCTATAAACTAGTCTCTGTGCCTGTAATTTGTCTGAATTTCGTTATCAGTCCACCACACGTGCCCAATGCAAATTGTTGGGCTCATAATATACGCATCAGAAATTCTTCTTCAGCGTATGCAAGTTTGCTCACGATGTTTCCCTTCAACATTTGAGAGCAGTCGATACCTATTACGTGCATAAGTTAGAAATACTCATTGGTTCTTGGCTTGTCGTACGAGCAGATTCGAACCAAGAGTCATTATCATCAGCCTATCATCGTCCACTGCTGAACGTAGGCCTCTCCCAAGGCGCGCCACAATACTCTGACTTGGCCTTCCTCATCCAGTCGCTCCCCGCTACTTTTTTAAGTCGTCTGTCCAGCGGGCAGCAGGGCGTCCCACACTACGCGTACCACCACTATGCATAACAAGTCAATACCATACTATGAAGGTTCATGAGTGCGATTTTTGAAAATCCAATCACCAGTAGAAAGATGCATATCTCCATACTAATTTTGACATTTTCAATGAAATATATAATAAATAGTGTACTATTATTATCTACTAGTGTTTACCCGCGACTTCGTCCGCGCAAATTATTATATACTTACCAGATTTTAAGTCAGATCATAAGCTACAAAAAAAAAAGTTTCATCAAAATCGGTTCAGTAGTTTTTGTGTGATGCGCGAACAAACAGACAAAGACAGTATACCATGACACTCATGATTGAGTCTCCATACTCAATATCTCCGCAACGCACCACCGACGCTCTATCTGTACCTACTTACTGATTCTGTTAAATAAGCAATCACTGTAGTTTTATTAGCCTTTGACTAATCATCATCATCATCGTCAATGTAATGCAAAACGCTCACATAAAGTACTGAACCACACATAATTATATACATTGAATAACAGGCAATAAACATGACTAAATTGGCTGAGCATATTCACGTAGAAAATTACTATTCTAAAATTACCACTGTGACTGTAAGGGGAAATCGCGGCATGTTAATCGAATCGATTGTAATAGTACGAGTGAGGGATGTTATGGATGTAAGTATGAGTTCGGATATCGGATATGGAAAATATAACGTTCTTATCTCGGCTTCAGTGAAATAAGAAAGATGCAAAAATAAACATGTAGTAAATAAAGTTCACCTGGAAGAAAGATAAACAAAACATCTTATATATTATAAATTTCAATAGTAGAAAGAAAAAATATTTTTACAAAATATCTATAGGTACTATTTTTAAATAATTTTGGAACTGATCTTTTTTGGGATCGTAGGTACCTAATAATGCTATGATTGAAAATGAACATGACCATTTACCGTTATACATGATAATTCTTTGGCTACGTAAAAGCCGAACATATCTTGACAATACATGTCAATCAATATACAATACATGCTATTTTTTACAAACCATTCTGTATTGTAATGGATGGATAACATTACAGGGTCCAACTTAATACGCTGACAGATTTTTAAGAGGATGATCAGACCATCAAACCATATAAAACTGAACAACTTTCTCTATGGCACAAGTCGAAATCGCGAAAAAAAAAACAGCTGTCCCATATATTTGGGATGAGTAATATTGCAGTTTAGTATGGAACAGCAGATTTTTTTTCGCGATTTTCACATTGGTCTCATAAAAAAAGCTGTTCTGTTTGATGGTCTGATCATCCCCTTAAAACTGTCAGCATATTAAGAAGGACCCTAAAAATATTTTGGTTACAAATACTGGTTATTTACAGCGAAACATGTCAAAATACCACGATTCATCATCATCATCATAAAAAATCTGGCACTAATCGGATTACGAACATCAATAATATTATGGATATTTCGGATACAGGTACGAAGCTGCATAGCATCCCTTGTTCAAATAGCCGGGAATAGTTGGAATTACTAGAAACGTCTCCCGGGGTAGCCCCAAATTATCGGTTTGGCCTCAAGCTATTTAGCTACATGTAACTGTATTCGCTAATAAGCTGTGTCGGCTATTGTCGAATGAATGGAATAATTCGCACAGTTTGAAAATCGATTTGGTACATGAGAATTGGTACCCAGCGGGGCAGTTTCTTTTTCGTTTAACTATAAAGTTTCATTCGGAATTTAGTTAATTAGTTCTATTCAATGAATGTTAGAAACGTTAAGAGTCCTTTTACCGTTCAGTGTCGCCCTCATCATAATATTAAAGATTTCTTCATAATGAAAACGCAAAATTAAAAACTGTTAATCCAACTTACTATAAAATCCAACTATTTTACAAAATACCTTCTTTTAATAATTTCAATTTTAAAATAACAAATTTTAAATTTACAAAATAAATTATGGAAAAGGCAGTTTTTGTATGTATTGTATGATCCGAAACTTTCAGGGGTGGTTCGGACCACTTACTACGGAATCGAACCTGAATTCGTAAAAAAAATCTGCTGTCTCATACATTTGGGTCGAGTAAGCAATTGCAGTTTAGTATGGAACAACTGTTATTACTTTGCGATTTGCGGTTAGCTTCTATACTAAAAGTGGTCCAGTTTGATGCTCTGAAACACCCCTGAATGATTCGGAACGGTAAAAAAATCAATACCGGTATTGTATAAAATTAGTAAGTTGAATAGTTTCTAATTCAGGTTTTCTTGATTGAGAAATCATAAATATTGCCACTGAGGTGCCACAAAACGGTGAAATGACTCTTAACACAATTCGTTCAGTTGGATAGCTTGTTGAATTGAATGTTGTAACAAAAGTAAAACAAACTATAGTAACTTCGAATACTTTCATTATTATCTTTTGAATAAAATAACTCTAGTGAAGAAAGTTTTAATTAAGGCAGGGACAAAAAGTTACTTTACAAGCTAATTACCAAATGTTTCTTACGGTCGGCAATAAACACTTCTGAACCGTATTCTTATACAAATAGAGATGACAGATGTTTATCGTCTTTAGTTGCAGACTGTACATACCTAATATTAAATGTTGAACTTTACATGTCTTTGAACCAACAATTATTTTTAATTTTCAAGAGATCCAGAAAATCTTTTACAAAGAAACTAAATTAAAATTAATATTTTTTTTTACAATACCGTATTTTAATTAAGTATTTGTATTGTTTCGGATACTTTTAAGATCATAATTTGTAATTCACATTAGTAATAAATAATAATAACCTTCAGTTATCTATCATTTATGATAATAATAATTGGTTATTGTAATCCCACGAATAATTTAATTTATTCGTGGTTTTAATCAGACAGAAAACAATCTTGTTGAATTGTTGCAAGTTCCTAGTAGATAATAAACAAGGCTTAAAAACAATTCGATGTCATTACTAACTTTCCGCTCTATTTCTAACTTGTTGTTTAATCAAATAATTTATTAACCTTCGCTAATTTCCAAGAAGCAGTTTCCATTAACTCACCCATTCAAACAACTAAATTTATCAATCCAAAATCCTTTACGTTCGCAATATTATTCATTCATAAAACCACACAGCATAATAATATGTCACGTATTTCTTTATGTCGTGTGTGTGTTTACTATTGTTTATTTGTGTGCGTGTGTGTGTGTGTGAAGACTAGTGCGGCCCCACGCACGACACGGTCACCCCTCCTGTTTCATTAAATAGGTTTCCGCATATCACGCACTATGTCATTTCCTCTCTAGGTATGTGCTAGACATAATATCGATACTATTTTTTATGACCCAACGTTTTTATTTTACCTCTGTTATGTTTGTATTTCAAAAACGAGGTTCTTAGTTCATCTGTTTTCTATGTTACCATACTCATATTACTAACAAAAATTTTTAGTTGGGAACACCGTCAGTGCAATGTTATAAAATAACAATTTAGTTATTAAGTAGGTAAATAGTAGAACTCGTCGACGGATGCCATCAAAACATATTTTGTTTTGTATTTGTATTAACGTCGCAAAAATCTGCTTTCATAACTTTGATACTCGTATCTATGTAACGCTTTAAAAATTGTGAGAACTTTTATTTCTGAAACTGTTTTGCTAGTTTCTGACTTTTTTAATTAAATTGTTAGTCACAAGGCTCTATCTCAATAGATTGTAAGCAGTTATAATTCTGCCCTCACTCGCATCAGAATTACATCTTTCACTAACGAGGATTTAATGTTCTTGCCTGATTGGACTTAAGATTGATTTTAGTTACTTTTACGAATGGGTGTGTTGTTATTTTGTCACCTGAACCTTATGATCAATAAAACACCACTTCTAAGTTTAGATTTTTCAGATTTAAGATTTTTAGTAGGCAGGTGTTAACGTAAACTAAACTCAGGTACTTTCTTAATAACTTTTAAAAATATATCGATACATTTTATTACATCACTAAATCGACAATCACATCCCTTATAATGTGTAACTATGGGAAGCTATTTGTGGATTCAATCAAATCCGCACAATGGTAATGTTATTGGTTTAAAAACATTCAATGATTTACATTCGTTCTCTGGAATGAAACTTCCAATTCAAACGTCAAATCGGCCATTCTCAGGATCGGCGTTCTCAGCCTAATTTCACCGTCATTTTTTTTTCTTTATTATTTTGTGTCAGTATCGGTATCATATAAAAGAGTATCCAATTATAAACAATTTAGTCCAAGTGGGACTTAATTTGACTTAGCAGTTGCAGAGATATTGACGTTTGAAATATTTGCGCGACTGTGAAATTAGACAGGCTACAGTGAAATTAGGTTTTGCTACATTTTTATTAGAAATTTTACTATTTTTTTATAATTTTTACATGTAACAATTTCTTTATATTAATCGTTTTAAATTCGTCATAAATTTATATTCCAGATATTCAGCAGTGGACGTCTACCGGGAGCTGATGATGATCACTTTTTTTATTCCTTTTTTAATAATACATACATACATACATAAGCTCACACCAATCTGCCATGGGGGTAGGCTGAGACTACCGACTATCAACGAGTCAGTCGATAGATTCTAATTTCACAGTCAAGTTCGTCGGTGAAATTAGGTGGTCGAAATTACGAACTCGTGATTTTTTGCAAATAGCTCTTTAGTATAGGATAAAAACAGTTAACAGGGTATAACAGCATGTTAAGGCTGGTACCCTTTTTCCCTAGAATTAATTACAGAACTCAAACTTAGCCACGTAAATTTTAAAATGAGCAAGATGAAATTAGGAAAATCGAAAACCATCGACGGTGAAATTAGGTAAATACGTTCGTAGTCGCTAATCTATGCAGCATACACATTACTGTTTTGCTTGAGCTCCTGCGAGACCCTAAGAGCTAGCCGATCAAGCGATAGTGATGTTCCACAAACTTTTATATAGTGTTGTATGCACAAGTATTTGTCGTGACGGTGAAATTAGAGTTTAACTCAGGACAAGGTAAAAACATTTTACATCTCGGAAACGATCTGGTTCATACGACTCATATTTTTTGTGTGGTATACTTATCTAATGTGCTTTAAATATCATAGGAGTAACTGATATAATTCTTGGAGTTTAGCGAGGAGAATGATTTTTGTAAATGATTTCGGCAAAGGGACACGTCGGTGAAATTAGAGAACGGGGTTTCAAAAATTTATTTCAACCAGTAGTTTTTAAATTACGTGCATAAAATCTCGTGTACACCTAGCTATAGACCCCTTATAATGTTAAAAAATATCAAACGTGCGAAAATTTTAGTTTTTGCGTGTCTTATAAGCCAGGACGCGCAAAAAAACCTGCTCGGAGAATGACGGAAATATAACAGGACTGTTTTCGCATTGAATTAGCAATCTGTCGTTTTTGTACTATACGTTTTGTGCTTTAAAATTGTAAGTAAAGGCAAGTTGTAGCTTTTGTTCAAGAAGGTACAAAAGTGTGCAATCAACCAATTTGAAATGAAAGACATTTATAGTAGTTTACACACAGAGGACAGGAAAGCAAGAAATGGCTCATATCCATGTAATCGCCTCGGTCAACAAACTAATCTGAGGCTTTCTTATTTACTGCCCGAGGATATAATTTTTCTCCTCAACGGAGGTGGAAAGTGGCAATTTCGTTTAGCGCAGAGAGGGACGTAAATTGACGCTTTCCGTCCGGAGGGGAGAAAAGAACCTTTTTACAGGTTTTATAGAAGCTTAAGGACGTGATGGTGACGATATCCACGTCAGAGGCATGAATAAACTCTGATACCAGGGCTTGCTGCCCACACGATAAGAAGACAAGGTGATAGTGAGTAGGTACTAAGGAGGACTACATTTCAAATTGATTGACTGTTGTATTATTAGTTGTACCACCTATGTGTACCTCGATATATCCTGCGTACTTGACTGCTTTTCCCGTAAAGATAAGCAATAAAATAGTTGTCGTTGAAATCGACTATGAAATTCATAATTAGTTTCATGTTTCTATTTTAATTCATTATCATTATTCTTTAGATACCAACATCAAATAATTAAAAAAAATAGTTAAAATAAAAAAAGAATAATCTAAATCAAGTCCACCTACATCGAAAATATAGCGTAAACGAGTAAAATTATTAACTACTCTTTTCTTCTTTCTTCTTAAAAATGTAACTACACATATCTGCATTTTTTTTACCCACAAAAGTTTGCAAAAATTTCAACCTCCAACGCAAGTAGGGATTTAAAATTCACATCACAATATCAGTAACCATAGCGATTGGTTACGCCCAAACAATGATACTATCATCCCTATACCAGTAGGTAACGTGCCCATTCTTCCGTATTACACACTAGGGGTTCATTGCTGGTAGCCAATTTTACAATGCGTTTATCTATTTAAATTGGTTGTTATACAGATTTTGGGAATTGTTTAAAGTTTAGTTCCCAGGCTTAATTGCTAGAAGCTGGTCGAAAAGCCGTTTACGCCCTCGTTTATACCCCAATAGAGGGTTCGGGTTTGCGTGTGGCTTACGTATAATATTCAAAAGTTATCAATTTTGAATGTTAATAATCAGTAAAATTGTTCGTTCTTAAACAAATAAAACTCGTCATGTTAACAATTTATCGTGTTGTGCTTTGACCGAGTCATTACGTTAGAAGCCCTAAAATCTTCAATCTCACATGTTAAATTAGTTAATAATCATAATAATACACTTCAATTTTATATTATTAGAAAAATGTTAAGGGGTTAATCAGATGATTAAACTAAAGAACATTCCCTACATAGGTCGAAAATATATAACTTTTGTTGGACCTTTTGTAGAGAAACGATCGGCTGATCTGCACTTTTATATAGAAGGTCAATTTTTCTCTTTTTTCGTCCCATGTTCAATTTTTTTTTCCAGCAGCACTTAAAAAATAGGGGTAATTTGATATAGAATAAACAACGTTAACCTTGATCTCTCCATTTCGATGCTCACTAAAACATATAAAGGGTCCAACTTAATATGCTGACACTTTTTTAAGGGTATAATCAGACCATCAAACTGAACAACTTTGTCTATGGGACCAACAACGAAATCGCGATAAAAAAAATCTGCTGCTCCATACAAAACTGCAAACCTACTCGAGCCAAATGTATGGGACAGCAGATATTTTTTTTATTTCGATGTTGGTCCCGTAGAGTAAGTTGTTCAGTTTTATGGTCTGATCATCCCCTTAAAAAAGTGTCAACATTTACGAAGGACCCTATAGTTGGTGGCACCAACTGTGGTTGTGGCAATGTATCTGCCCAGCTCGAAAGGGTATTCCGTGAATTTATACACGTATGTTAGGTATACAACAATCAATAATAATTGTTATTTCCAAACATTACAGAAAAACAATTATGTTAAAGTTACAATTATATTAAACTCAGAACCATAATTTATATTATCTTTGACATATTCAAGTATCGATATATTGATCCATAAGTTACATCAAGATTGGTCATCAAATTATGAATTATAGTTTAACAATAAATTATATAAACATGCTATTTTAACATTTGTAAGATAATCGGACATAAATGCTCATGTTAAAATTACCATACCGTTTTCAACAGTCCCTGTCGCCGTTTGACGATCTATAAAAACTTTTTTGATAATTAATAAAGTTTATTGAGACGAAATAACAATGATGTAAGACGTGGAAATCACGAAAAGGTAGGTTTTGATGAGTCGTAAAAGATCTTGAGGATTGGAGCTACTAAACGAGCGATAAAAAGAAATAAAAGTTTGAATTCACTATCTTACCTCTACACAAAGTTTAAATCGGGGCTGACATAACCTCAGGGTTAAAAGCCCCGAAATAAAAAAAATTTTTTTTTTTACTAGTCATTTCATCCCACTGCTGGACAAAGGCCTCCCCTTCAATCCTCCAACCATCTCTGTCCTGGGCATGCTCTGGCCACGCGTCATCGAAAGCATCCAGATCGTCCCGCCACCTCTTCCTAGGACGACCTGGACGCCGATGACCGTTTTCTGGGATCCAGGGCGTTACAATTCTTGCCCACCTTTCCTGATGCATCCGACAGACATGGCCGGCCCAATCCCACTTTAATCCGGCGGTTTTTTCCCCCACATCGGCTATTTGTGTTTTGGAATAATAAAAAAAATTGAATACTTAAAAAAAAAAGTTTGATATCTTTTGGTATTTGGCTAATTAAACTAAGATTCTTGATCTTCTCTGTATTGTCCACCTTTCTTCCTATTTGTGACTTTTACTATTCTTTCCATGCCTTAGCATACTGAGTTAACCAAGGTTTAAGAAAAAGTATCATTACAGTATCAAGATTGCTTCAGACCATCAAACAGAGGATTTAATTTTACCACCGCACGGCTAGCATGCCAACCACGAAAAAGCGAGAATAACGTCATGCGTGCTCTTCTGGCATAAGTAAAATAATAAGGATGGAGGCGCATATCGATTTTAATCGCTTTCTCGGGGTTGCATGCACCGCCCACTGTATACTGAAGACGACATGATGCGTCGACAAAACTCATTGGGCATGGGTGGTGGACTATCGCTTATACATAATATATCACAATGAGGATAATGTGACGTGGCAGTAGAAACTAGAGGATACATGCAGGATAATGAAGAATTATAAATAGTAACAAGGAACCTTCGCTAGAACAAGTAGAAATCTATCGCTACAACATAAGTTGCGTTTATGAACTGTCTCTTTGCTCTTTATAGCTGTCTTGACACCGCTCTTTTTGTGGCTTTTAATGGAGACCCGTTTTATTGGTTCTAACACATTTAACGCATGATACGAGAATGTATGAAGAGCTGAATGCTAATTAGAATGGTTGGACCACCAGAGTTGTTCCGACTTCATTTTCGATTTTACTTTGATGATTTACAATTTACTTTATTCGATCTGGATGTTCTTATTAAGGTAAATGGTTCAGTATAATTTTATTTTATTTTTCTTTAAACCGGTCTCTTTTTATAGACACTAGGTGGTAAACCACATATTCTACCCATCAAACTGAACAACTTTCACTATGGGAGCAAACATGTCAGCGCAAAAAAAAGTCGGCTGTTACTACTAAACTGCAATACCTCGACTCAAACGTATATGGAGCAGAAGATTCCTTTTTTTTCGCTGACACGTTTGCTCCCATGGTAAAAGTTTTTCAATTTGATGGGTAGAGTAGGTATGTGGTTTAAAGGTTAATGATACTTTAAACCCTGTATATTTGATCCCTACGAATAAGAGAATGTATAGAAGTATAAATGAAGCTCAAAAAGTGGCACCAAAAAAATTGTAACGCGTTCTAAATTTGTTCTTTAAAAATTGTAACTCGCCGCCAAAACTCATGCAAAATGTCATTTTTCATGGGGTGCCAAAAATGATTTCGATTTTGTTTGGAGTTACTCTTTCATATTTATTCTCTTATTCGTAGATTTGATCCACTTTCAGTCTTATAGGTACGAGTATGAGGTACAGTTTGAAAAAAATAACATCAAAACATAATTAATTCTATATATGTATTCTACATCGTTGTCTAGTTATCATAATACAAGTCCAGGCTAGACTCTGGAACTTTAAATGTGGCTATATAATTTGTGTGACACTGTCCAAGATATAAAAAAAAAAATCTGTCAATTGCAATATCAAGAAGAATAAGTCGAACATTGGAGTAGAATAGATGATTCTACTAAACAACCGTTCAAATTGAATCTATAATTTTAAATTTGGATTAACATTTACAAAAGGATCTCTAAAAGAACAAGGAAGTTATTAATTAGTTCAACCTTGTTATTTCTCTCATTAGGCCACTGACTCGAAACAAATGACAAACTAATTAAGATATCATTAGCAATTTATGAATAACATGACGTGTCTGTTTCTCACGCTATTCTCGCTCTAATCAGGTTGAGATGTTTTTATTTCTAAACCCAGTTGATGCTCATGTGTTTTCTCCCCTCTATGACAATACAAAGAGTTACAACGCGCGAGATCAATTTAAATATGTAGGGTCCTGAATATATGCTGACAGTTTTTTAAAGGGATGGTCAGACCATCAAACTGAACAACTTTTTCTATGGAGCCAACATCGAAATCACGAAAAAAAATCTGCCGTCCCATACATTTGGGTAGAGTCAGTTTGCAGTTTTTTATGGAACAAGATGTTTTTTTTTCGCGATGTTTTTATTGTCTTTCATCTCTTGTTAAAGATACCTATTACAATTTATTGGTAGGTAGGTACATGGCAAGTTGTGCATGCGGAATCGAAACCCACATGTTTTAAAATACACGTCTCTCAACAAAGCGCGCCACCGACACTTTTCCTTCCCTTACTAGTAGCTGAGTTTGTAGCAAATAAATTAAACAATACACAAACATAACAAACAAAGGACACAACATGGGTGTAACATGGATAACACTCAAAGGAAATTGTTAACAAGAAAGTAACCTCAAAGTCACACAACGAAACTTATGCAAAGACAAAACTTCTAAAGAGTAGGCAATTCAATCATGAGATAGCCGGAGCGCAGCGACTTCATATTGACACATGAAACAAGTTTCGTACAGTCAATATTGGGCTTGCCATACAAATGAATACATTCTGACACAATAGGGCTTCCATTTTGACCGCTGCTCTATGTTTGCGCAGACAATTCTCACTAGTAAGCTTATGCCACCGAGGTTTACATGGTGTAGTGATGTGCTGTTCCCGGGAATATTATCCTTAGGATCGTACTGGGAACATGCCTGCGAAACTGATATTTTAAGGAATTTTTGATTGCCATAGTCATATTACTTTAGCGATAGACAAGCTCGTTCAAACAAACAACATGTCACAGAAAACAACATAAAATGACACATTGCGGTCTGTCATTGCCATAGTGACGAAGTGAACTCGGGAACATCAATCAGGTGCGTACACCTCATTCAAGTGGAACATGTTGCTTCTATGGAAGGGCAAGTCTATCGCTAGAGTTTAAGTCTATGTTGATTGCATAATAGCTCGTTTATTAAACGACTGCGCCAGAAGGTGGGTTATGGTTTTCTTTTGTTTCAGTACTTTGGAGTTTAATTCGAATATTTTCTAATCATGGCACATTTTCTAATGTTGCCTCAAAATTTTCCCAGTATTTCCCAGTTTATTGTAATATTTTTTTTTAAATCAATACCACTAAGAATTGAATTTCTTCCTTCCCATATATATCGTTTATTACCTATTTGGTATAGTAAAAGTATGCTCTGGAATCAAATCTGCAAAACGCTTTGTCACAATGGCACAATAATCAAGTCTGCAACATGCTTCGTCAAAAACTTTCTAGAATGAAATGTCAGAATCGAACTTAGGTAATTATGAAATATCTAATAAAGCAACAAGCAAGGTATATACCTAAGTTTGCTATATTACTTAGTTATAGATTTTTTTTACTTTTCATTAAGTTATATGACCTAAGGGAATTAAATTAAGTATAATTGATTGATCCAATTCTGGGTATCGAAAACTTTGGAAACTTACAAGGAAGGAAAATACAGCAAAGGGAAGGAAATGGGAATATTCCCCTGGAACATCACTATTGGTAGGTAGTGCATGCGTTTTATGGTCCCCCGGCAAGTGCTTTAGCATATTAATATTGCTGGTCTCTTGATGCGTCATTCGCTGGTATATTACAAGTTTAACATCCTTTTGTTTATCCTTTCAAAAAATTTGACATACATACTTACTAAAATATGGTGCATATACAGGGTGAAATTGATATCATTAGCATCCTTTTAAACTAAGAGTCTACCCATCAAAACGAACAACTTTTACTATGGGAGCCAATCGGAGCAAATAAAATCAGCTGTCCCATACTAAACTGCACGCCGCTGCCTACACGACTCAAATGTATGGGACAGCAGATTTTTTTTTGCTCCGATTGGTTAGCTCCCGTAGTAAAAGTTGTTCAGTTTGATGGGTAGACTCTTAGTTTAAAAGGATGCTAATGATATCAATTTCACCCTGTATACAGGGTCCTTCTTAATACGCTGATGGATTTTTAAAGAGGATTATCTGATGATAAAATTGAACAACTTTCTCTATGGGACCAACATATCGCGATGAAAAATCTGCTGTCCCATTTTGAGTCGAGTAGATTGGCAGTTTTGTAGGTAAATAGTGCTACTCTTTTGGAAAATAAACAAATAACACGTAACATAGAAATCAAAACAGTTTTTGTAGATACCCAAAAATCGAACATATCTCATTTAAAAAGCAAACTAAGTTAACTGCAACTCAATAATCCCAAGTCATAAATGTTCACGCGGGCGTTAAGATGAAGTGTTAACTGATCTAGTTTGAACTGTAACTAAAACCAGGTGGTGCAAAGTACTAACTTGTTGGTTCAACTCATCATACCGTAGTAAAACTGTTTGACTTAATTGCTTAGTTATTCCAATTAAAAATACAAATTGGCATCTAGGGTTGGCTGGCTCGTAAAATATAAAATGACGTCTATTTTTTAGGGTTCCGTACCGAAAGGTTGAAAACTCGACCCTATTACTAAGCCTACGTTGTCGGTCCGTCTGTCCTACATATAAAGGGCTGTGTCTTTTGAACCGTAATATCTATATAGTTGAAATTTACATATAATATGCGTTATTATAGCGTATTTGATGACAAATACTAAAAATTTGAAAAAATAAACAAATAAGGGGAGGTCCTCATACAAGAAACAGTTTTATTTCTACGTGTATTGTTCTTGCTCCATCGTTAAAACGGTAATACAAACATGATTCAAACTTGGTGTGATTATAACGCAAACTCTACGGTATAACAACAATTAATAAAACCCGGCCAAGTGTGAGTCGGTCTCACACTAAGGGCTACTGAGAAAAAAGAAAATTTTGTAAGTAAATTTGTTGTGTCTGATGATAATGGAAATGATACAACTACGTTATAAACATATAGTATAAAATCCATGACAAAACCGGGATTCACACCCAGGGCTCTGGTTTGGCAGTATGGGTCGTAATGAAGAGGTCTTCTGAATTTCCATAGATTAATTTTGTTGCTAACCTAAAACATTACGTAATAACAATCGCATTAAACCTCTAAGTTTCACGAGTATCATAAAAATATCACTTTCATCTCTCAAACGACATATTGCGTATCACAGAAGTAAAGTTGTAAGCGAACACTCACCGTGATTCCCTGTAGACCTTTACGTACCTACACAGTTCTAACAAAGACCAAGTTTCACTGGTTAAAGCTTTAAGGTATTAGTTTTGTGTATGAAACCAAAGAAGTATGATCCCAGCAGAGACTTCCCACCAAGATTTGCTCTCCCTGAAGCCAATCCTTCAACATAACATAACACTTACGAATTCGGATTAAAAAAGGTTTCCATCGTATGAGCATAATATTATTATTCCTCCCAGTTCCTCTGAGCTCAGTGTGGGCTATTACTCATCTTTTCCCGCGCCGAGAGCTCGTTTTTATTGCGAGACGTGAAAAATACCAGAAATTTCATCCGGTCCGTTCAAAGTGGCTGGATTAATTCAGAAGGCACTTATTTCAAATTGGATTTCGCTCGAGCCGCGGCATCTGCGCCTTTATTTCCTTTTAATAGTGTCCGACTTCTCTATTGGTCGCCTTCTGATGTCAATTATGAACTGGTTGATTGCTCCTTAGTTTCTTTTGTAAATAATATAAACTTCACTGGGATTACAATTAATTTCGTCCTGAAACTTGAATCGCTTAATATGATCATTGCTACAACTACATTGTTGTTGCAGAGCTGTCAATTTCATACAAAACTTTGACGTAGAACACTCGTAGACGGTATTAATAAAAGTAATGTATGTTGAGAAAGGTATGTTGAGATGGTTTGGTCATATGGAAAGAATGGATAAGTGCAGATTGACGAGTGCAACCTATGAGGCAAGCGTAAGTGGAAATGTTGGAAGGGGACGGCCTAGACGTACATATTCGGACCAAATTGGCGACGTGCTTAAGAAGGGCCAGGTCAGATCTACCCGAATCCGACGAGCATGCATGAAAGGACTAATGAATGTGGAGGAAGCTAGGGAGGTTTGTCAGGATCGTAGCAAGCGGCGTTCCGTTGTTTTTGCCTACCCCAGTGGGAGACAGGCGTGAGAATATGTATGTATGTATGTATGTACGTTTTATACATGGAAAAATAGCTTAGAAAATCTAGATTGTGTTTATCAAATAATATTTACAATTTATAATATAATTACGAAGATATCAAGCTTTCAAATTATTCATATAAAATTTCAAAGCCTTATATCTTCGTAATTATATTATAAATTGTAAATGTTATTTGATACGCGCAATCTACATTTTTTCAGCTATTTTTCCATATATAAAACATTTCTTTTATTAATACCGTCTACGAGTGTTCTACGACAAAGTTTTGTATGGACTGAAACCACCTTAAGCAGAAAGTTCGTATTTGTAGCAATGTTTCTGACCAACCCAAAAGAGCGATTATCGATCATGAGTTTATGTATGTATGTATGAGATTACAATAAAAGATAAATTTGAGATGTAAAAAAATGCTGTGCTTTTGATGAAGAGAATATAATTATCTAGTAGCTTCAAATTACAAGTCAAGCTTCGATATATAAACACAACACGAATAAAAAAGGTTGAGAACATTTCAAGTAACACTCTTTTTTTTTTTACATGTACAAGCGATGTAAAAGATAAACATCAATCAAATATACATCCACTTTTTAAGTATGAAAAAAAAGCTAAAAGTCCCAAAAAACATGAAGTAATTGATCAAACAGATACTACTACATTTCGTAATGAGTTCGTTTCTTCGGTTGACATAATCTGTACTTGAACAAAGATTGTATCACTGTATCGCATATCAATCTATCCACTCGAATTAGATTGGTCAGATGAGACAAACATCACTTTAAGGCCTATCCAAAAGTCACTGGACCGCAATGTCTGGTCACTCACCAAGAAGGGCGTGAAGGGTAATCGGTCGAAAATTTGGATGCTATCCAAAACTAGGATCTATTTGTTAAACAGTAAGATGTATGTAACTTAATTATGTTAATACAGAGAATATAGATGACTGTTTAGGTTGCAAATAAAACTTTTGGCATTGACCATTCATTTGTTGTAACTTTTGTATGATTTGTGGAAGAGACAAAAGTTTTATGCAGTCTGTTGGTTCAATTTGTTGGAAAATATATATACTCTCACTATTTGTAACCCTATAGGGTTAAAAACGTAGATACCACCGCCAAATTTATTTTAGCGTTCAGATGTTCTTATACGCTTATGCCATTGGGGTAGGCAGAATTAATCTACAATTCCTACGATTCTGACATCGCCACTTCATGCTAACATCCGACATGTTCCGAGTACTTTTTATTGGTATTTCATTTATGTTTATTGAGATAATATAAGGTTAGCTCACTCTTACCATATTTATTAATATACAGGGTCCTACTTAATATATAAAAAAGTGTCAGCATATTAAGAAGGTCCCTGTATTATTGGCTACCAATGGAGTAACGTGAGTGTCTATGGCTCGTTGCGGAGAGGTATGGACACTCAATCATGAGAATCTGGATTCGAATCCGCATGGACGACATGCCATTACCAATGAGTTTTTCTAACTTATGTACGTAGTACCGACTTCTCTTAAACGGTGAAGGAAAACATCGTGAGAAAACCTGCATACACTGAAGAAGAAATTCTAATTCGTATGTGAAGTGTACCAATCACCATTGGGCACGCGTGGTGGACTAACGCCCATACACCCTCTCTGACTTTAGACATATGCTCTGCAGTGGGACGATGCTGATGATGATGATGAATAAAAGTGACGTATACGTGTCGATTGGTGAATAGCCTTTCACCTATAGTCTTCCATGCCAATGTTATAGCCTCTTAGGTACAAATTAGTCTATTCAAGCTTTGAACATGGCTAAGACTAAAGTATACTTGGTTCTAATTGCAATAGAAAATCTCGGCCAGTATTTGCCTTAGCATAACTCACTAAGGTACCGTAGGCTCTTCCTACAAAGTGTGCCAAGAACGTTGACCTTTCCAGGGGTTCTCTCTAAAACAAGCTTTAAGGCAAAGATAAATACTGCTTCTGTTTACACAAGTGCCCCGTAGGTGGCACTCCGAGGCGCGAATGCAACCTTATTGCATTCATATTTCCCGTCTCCTAACTCTCAACTAACACTCCATCATGGAAATGCACAAAGGTGAATTTAGAAGAATAAAACATGAAAATTCAACTTTTAGTGGCTCTCTAAGTTTCTAGATGGGCGATAAAAGTACTGTAACAATCCAGAAAGTTACAGTGGAAACTCAAGCGTGTAATGTTGCTACTCTAACTTAATGTCTCTATTTTTACCCTACAAGAACGAAGCCAATGAGTTTTTAAGAACTTCCTCCGCAAGCCGTGTGGTTCCGGCTTAGAGTATACCACCCCAATTATTCTTCCCGTGTCGTACGAGGTGACTAAGGGATTAAAGATTATGCAGTGTTTATGTGGGTGAAAGGCCAGCCTCCTCTAACCATTATGACACGTCATTCCATCCTGAAACTTGAATTGCTAAATGTGAGCATTGCTCTAACTACGTTCTGAAACAGAAAGTTGGTACCTATTTGTAGCAATGTTTCTGACCACCCAGAAATGGATTATCGTCGTTTGTGTCATTTTAACATGAATTGTTTTATGTATATACTTACTACAAGTTTTAACCCCTAGCTTTGTACACGATGACCATTGAAAATATAGTAACATTAACATCTCATAAGTTTTATTGAAGGTGCTGATTTCTATAGAATAAAATATGGTTGTTACCCCAAACGCCAAACTAAGTAGGTAATAGCATTCGTAAAAAATCTATTCTAATTTATTTTATTGACGTATGGCTGATTCTATTACACAAATAAAAAAACATAGGAAAGAAAAAACTAGAGGCACAAAAGAAGGTCTTATCGCTAAACAAGCATATTAATTAAGCTGAATTTATTATCAAAATGATCCTTTCCTCGAAATTTTGCCGTTGTTAATATTTTCAACATACTATATACTAGGTATATATTTTTTTTTTTGTAACCTGAAGAATGAAATATTTATTAACACAGAACAAATAAATTATGGTTACAGTAAAAATAAATGAAGAATATAAGGGACTTATAACTAATTAAAAATTACGCCTTAGCATTTCGTCCGCTAAAACACTGAATTCTCACAACATCCTTCTTCAATGTACACCGAGCCCTTGTTATTTCAGACTTAAAAATAATAACAGTTGTATTATTTGCAAAGCGCATGTTCCTAGGCCCTGGCACGCCTTTGTTTTGTCCGTAGTACATGTTCCAATTGTTACTGCTGCTTGTCTAATGTAAATGTTGTTCTCGATTACCATTTAAGAGCTCGCAGTTACCACAACGATGTCGAAAGTCGAGCTTTGAACACCGTATTAAACGTTAATTGGACGCGAAACAAGACTAAACAGAGCTTGCTTAACATTGTCATACAAGAGTACTCGAAATCTCTCTATATATAGAAAGTTTCAAAATAACAGTTCATAAATGATTCCTAGTTAACATTTTCATGGAACTAACGTCAATAATGGAAGTTGATTTCATATTGAAGTAATACCACATTAAATAAAGCTACGCGCTGGAATTGGACGAAATTTTCCAATAATAATTAAAACTTTAGCTCTGAAATTCTACTTCGAAATAATTTTGTATTATTGGATTGATATTCCGATTTTTGGTGCGTCTAATTCAGTGAATTTTAGCTACTAATTTTGCACTGACCAATTAATGGATTCGAGGTATTTAGTTTGTAGTAGTTTACGGAATAATATTAGAACTGAACCAATAAAACCTGTGAACCTGTAAACATGTCTCTGACTACCCCCCGGGGAATATAGTCGTGAGTATATGCTATGCTATGCTGAATTCGAAAGCGAACTTCTAAAATTACTTTTAACTCGAGTAAATTTATGAAAATTTATTTTTAATAAGTCTTAAGACTCTTAATCTTGTGTAGGCGCTTTTGCTATTTGATGTTTCAAGTCAAGTCAAGTCAATATAATTTATTCAATATAGGAGCTTGAAGCACACTTATTAAACGTCAAATCTTTTTTAAGCTACCACCGCGTCGGAACGTGTTGTCGCTGTAGAGAAGATGCGGCCAGAAACTCTACAACATAACACGACTTAAAACTATTACAATATAAATTCTTAAGCTACGGTTATGTATACAATAATACATAGTCTATCTAATAAAATAGTTGATACTTTACAGTAATGTAAATAAACTATAAGTTAGTGACCTCAGACCCAAGCATTTTGATCATTTAAATAATCATCCAGTTTATAATACGCTTTCTTACAGATAACATTTTTGATCTTAGTTTTAAACATGTTTTCGGAAAGATTCAAAATGGTCTCGGGGATTTTATTATAACAACGTATACAGTGACCCATGAAAGACGTGTTGACCCTACTAAGCCGAAAGTGCGGAGATATCAGTTTATTTTTGTTTCGAGTGTTGTAATTATGGACATCACAATTTTTTGGAAACAAAGTCAAATTTTGTCTTACATATAAAATGTTTTCATAAATAAACTGTCCATAAACTGTTAAAATATTAATTTCCTTAAAAAGGTCGCGAAGCGAATCACGACAGCGCAAACCATATATAGCTCGAATTGCCCGTTTCTGTAGGATAAAGATTGTCTCAATGTCTGCAGCACGACCCCACAATAAAATACCATAGGACATGATACTATGAAAGTAACTGAAATATACGAGTCTGGCAGTTTTAATATCAGTTAGTTGTTTAATTTTTCTGACTGCATATGCTGCAGAACTTAGCCTACCAGCCAGAGTTTCAATTTGGGAACCCCATTGCAGCCTAGAGTCAATCGTTATTCCCAAAAACACTGTATTATCAACAAAATCTAGACTATTCCTGTTTAAAATTACTTGATTATCTACAATTGGTACATTCGGCAAAACAAATTTTATACATTTCGTTTTTTTTGCATTAAGTGCGAGATTATTTGCGTTAAACCAGTTCAAAACTTGTTGAAGGGTATCATTTACGTCGTCTAGTTCTTGGTCCTTCCTATTTACTTTAAAAATCAGAGAAGTATCGTCAGCAAATAATACTATGTTCGACAAGTTTTGTACCATATGTGGCAAATCATTTATGTAGACCAAAAAAAGGAACGGGCCCAAAATTGAACCCTGTGGCACGCCTGTTTGCACATGTGATCCAGATGATTTAGATCCATTCACTAGCACTTTTTGGACTCTGTTTTTTAAGTAAGAGTCCATCAAATCAAGAGCTCTACCACTAATTCCGTAATGTTTTAGTTTTAACAGCAAAGTTTTATGATCAACGCAATCAAATGCTTTGGAAAGATCGCAAAAGACGCCTATCGCATTTTGGTGCTTCTCCCAAGCGTTGAATATGTGCTGAATCAGAGTAACACCTGCGTCCGTAGTCGAGCGTCCTTTGGTAAACCCGAACTGCTGATCATGCAGCAGTTTATTTAGATTGAAATGAGACAGCATTTGATTGAGAATAATCTTTTCAAAAACCTTGCTGAGAACTGGTAAAATTGAGACAGGTCTATAATTATTGTTGGGATCATGTCTATTGCCTGATTTAAAGAAAGGTACGACTTTACTATATTTCTTGATTACTTTATCAATAAACATATAAGCTCCTATAATGTCTACCTTACAAATCTTCTGTATGTATATATTTTTGTCAAGTCTGTAGCATTCCACTTTTCAGCAAAGGCCTCCCCTTAACTGTTCCAAATCTTCCTAATTTTACGATAGCTCAAGCCGTCAAATTCTGGTCATCCTGCTACCTGTTCCCGGGGTGGCCTGATCATCGACAAACGGTTTCGGGGATCCAGAACATGACGATTCTTGCTGATCTTTCGGGGTGCGTCCAATAGACATGACAGGGCCCACTCCCAATGTTTAATATATTATCGAGTATAGTACCACCTCACATTGCGTTTCCACCAGAGATATGCAAGGTAGCGAGGCGGTGAGCGAGGAAACAATCCGCCAATAGCGCGCTCGCTCGATCACGTCATTGGGAAATTGAAGCACTCTCATTGGCGGATTTTTCCTAGCTCACCGCCTCGCTACCTCGCACATCTCTGGTGAAAAAGCAGCCTAACTCCTGTAAACCAGGATCAACAACGGCGACCATTCACAACACTAGACAATGAAGTCCAGCGAGCCCGGGGGCTCTCAATGTATGAATATGTAATGTTCATTAGTTAAACGAGTATTTTCTTTCTATTCCAGTGCATCTTCGGAGCGCACTGCGTACACCTGGCTGCCTGACACCAGGATTGAGTTCTGCTCGCCATACAATCGCCGCCAGAGCTCCAACTCAACAGTCTACGAGAGTGACTGATGGTACGACGGCTTCGACCAACTCGAAGAAGCTTTGCTTTGATCATACTTCAGGTGTGGACTTTAGTGAAAGGAGACTCATACATCGATTTTGCTAGTGTTTTTAAGTTTTTGTACCTTTACTCATTGTATATAATCATTAATTGATAGGCTTGTGTTATTATTATAAAATAATACTAATGTTTTCAGTTACCTATTTCTATGTTAAGTAGGTTATTGCAATCTCTAACTTCAATCATATACAGGGTCCTTCTTAATACGCTGACACTTTTTTAAGGGGATGATCAGACCGTCAAATTGACCAACTTTCTCTATGGCACCAACATCGAAATCACGAAACATAAATCTGCTGTTCCGCTGTTTAATCTACAACATTGTATTGTCATATATCAATAAAATAAAATAAAATAATAAAATAAATACAAAACTGCAAACCTACTCGAGACAAATATATGGGACAGCTGATATTTTTTTCGCAATTTAGATGTTGGTTCTATGGAGAAAGTTGTTCAGTTTGACGGTCTGATCATCCCCCTAAAAAAGTTTCAGTGTTATAAAAAGGACCCTGTCTGTATATTATTCTAACTAATCATTCTTATGGGTAGTTGGGCGATTGACACCGCGGTCCTAAACGAGCGCGGTGTCAACCGCCCAACTACCCATTCTTATATTCTTCTATTTTATCGCTTTTTGTGAATACAGAATGTTCGATTTTATCTTTTCTATTGGCATTGATAGCAGATACAAAGACTCTCAAAATGTAAGGTATACGTAATAGACCGTATGGAACAGCTTAGCTATTTTATCTAAGCGCAAAAATAGCAAGGGTTTCACAGGGTACAATTAAGAATCATAAAACCCTATCAGAATTATTCTAGTCAAACCTACTCCTTATAATCAATATCAACAACACCGCAGCGATAGATAAAATCTTCCAACTTCGTCCAGCCGGACGCGGAATCTTTGCGAAGTACCGAACATTTTTGCTCATAAATTCGCTAATATTCTCGCGTTTACTTCGAACCGTGGAGGAGCGTTAAACTTCCTCTTGGTTGCCGAAAATGAATATTTATGACAGGCAACGAGTAATGCGCCATTTATGGACAAAGTTAGAATGTATTCTGTCGACTTATCGAACGAGACCGAATCACAAAAGTCTGCAATATCAACAATTTGTTTAGTCGTTCTTTCATAATACAACGTGTTAATGAATTAACGCAAAACTAGAAAGTAGTTTGTTTAAAATCGACAGCAAAATCTAATTATCATGTATTATTGATTATAAACATGTTACAGCCATGTTGTGCTATTTCAATCTTTAATTTGATTCTAATTATCATGGTTTCAATATAGGTAATTTTAATTTTTTAATTTAAAATATGAAATAATTTGTTTGTACAATTTAAAATTCACTGAACTCGATCTCAACTGTACGGGCACACTCCAGCATAGGTAATTACTACAAAATCATTTTTGCCCCAAAACTTAAAATGTGAATAACTTTAAATTTTAACTGTAAAAATAATTAAATTGTTGTTTCAATCTAATTCTTTTGTTAGAAATTAGTTGGGGTGTATGAGGTTTTGCGCTTATTCATTAACACGTTGTATATCTATTGAATAAACATTTTATTTATTTTGATAACTGTTTAACTTCTACAGTTTTACAGCTACAATGATTCTTTATTTAGTCATCTCTGATTTATTTACCGATTTATATATAATAGTCATACGCATGTCCCTGCAAATACATTTAATAAGAATCACCCAAAGAAATTTGTACATTTTATAATCATAAGAAATTAATAGTACCTATGTAATTTGAAAAGCTTTGTACAAATTCAACATCTTTAAACAATACGTGGTAAAAACTATATTCCTATAACTACCAAATACGAATTATTTGTTAAACTATAGTTTTTAAGATGTAAAAATTTGTGTAAGATATGACACCACTATTTGTATTATTCTTAGATAGGTAGGTAGATAGAAAATATTGTTGCAGTGGTGAAATATTGGGAGAATAATTTGATACTTAGCTGAAATTATGAGAGATATCGTTTGGAGAATTCAAAGCGAGCTAATGAATGGGAGATGTACCTTTAAACTAAAATTGAACACAAATAGGTAATATGCTAGGTGGCGAGCAATATCTAAGGCTGGTTAAGGTGTAACCCCTACTGAACGACCTTGAACCCTTTCAGAACCGAAACCTACACTTTTTAAACTCTATGTTCATCTAGGTTCATGTACTCGTACCTAATCACATCGTCATATTAAAACCTTTAATACTGTTCATGAATGCAATAAATAAATTGAATTTAATTGACATCTCAAAAAACTATTCATCAATATTTTCAAATACTAGGTAGTTTTGCTTACTTTTAACTCGTGTGCTCGATTTATAATACTAACAAACGAATCAAATGAAGACCGACAACTAAAAATGTACTCTATTGTAAATTGAAAAAGAAATAAAGTTCTTCCGATAATTTAGACACTGTTTATAATAGTTAGGAAAGCTGTGTTTTTTTTTATTAAATCTGCAATTTGACGTTTTTTCTCGCTGTGTTATACGCATTATAGTACTTGATGCATTTTAAATTAGATATGAATATAAAATTTACATTAAGAATTATTTTTTTAATATAGAACGTCCCAGGTTTCAAAACACACGATCCAAAACAATGTATCACTATAAGTTGTACATAGAAATTAATACTTAAATAAAAAAGTGTAAATGTTTTCAATAAGTACCTATGAATAGTGTTGTTATTTTAATTCTGTTGAAACATTATTTAAAACTTGTTTTCGTTGGATGTAGAAAAACGAATGAAAATTGAAAATGTTGAGACTGGTACACTGAAGGGATGTGAACTCATCAACGAGTTCTATTTTGTCACTTTCATAAGTATATTTTAATCCTTAACTATTAATTATTAATACCTAAACTAGTCCTTACTAATCTGTCTCTAAAATAATATAATTGTATACTGTTATACTTAAATAAGTAACAAATATTGAAGTATTTACTAATTTTGAAGCATATATTTTTTAACAGTGTAAATATAAAGAGCATTGTCACAAGATAACTTTTCAACATAAAAAGTCACTTAAGATTTTCACCAAGAGAAAGATACTTTTCCCAGCGTTGTGTTGGCAACGCAACGCTTTGTCTTTCCACTATTTCACAACGTTCATAATGAAAATACACAGCGCCGCGTTGCCTACGCATCGTTTATTATAAAAAGAAAAGAGCGGCGTTGCCTAACGCAGCGTTTATTAAGAAAAGACAAAGCGCCGCGTTGCCAACGCAGTGCAGCGTTTATTAAGAAAAGACAAAGCGCCGCGTTGCCAACGCAGTTCAGCGTTTATTAAGAAAAGACAAAGCGCCGCGTTGCCAACGCAGTGCAGCGTTTATTATGAAAAGACAAAGCGCCGCGTTGCCAACGCAGTGCAGCGTTTATTATGAAAAGACACAGCGCCGCGTTGCCAACGCAGCGCAGCGTTTATTATGAAAAGACACAGCGCCGCGTTGCCAACGCAGCGCAGCGTTTATTATGAAAGGACAATTAAAGCACCGCACCGCGTTGCCAACGCACTGCGCGGTAAAAGGCTCTAACTCTAAAATAATAAACACATAATACGAAATTGTATAGTAATTTATTGCAATAACACAGTACTACAATTTATAACAATGAATAATGAAACTAAATATAATTTACTACTTATACTACAACATTCGCGTGTTAATTTGTATTAAATAATTTTGTAATGAAATGCTATTATTCATCGAATATTTTGTATTATTTATCTAACGATTCAGACTGTTAGACGGACCCTAATCTTCAAATATTTGTTTCTAAAGTTATGACGTATTACGTACCTAAAATCATAATTTACACAGCAATTGATCTAACTAAACTTAGCCCATACAAAACTGCAAACCTACTCGAGCCAAATGTAGACAGCAGATTTTTTCGCGATTTCGATGTTATGTTTTGGTCTGATCATCTCCTTAAAAAAGTGTCAGCATATTAAGTTGGACCCTATATATAAGAGCTAACTCTTCGCTGTGACGTTTTCGAGTCCAGGCTATGCAAAGGGTCTACAATGATTTCAATCTTTGCATTAACCCATATTTTCAATATTTTTTTATCTAAATCTATATTAAAATAAAATGTTACCTATGTTTGGCGTGGATGTACATTGAAAACATACATACATACATATACTCACGCCACTATCCCACAGGGGTAGGCAGAGACTACGGCTCGCCACACACTACGATTCTGACACACTTCTCTCGCCTTATCCACATTCATACATCTCTTCATGCACTTCCGTCGGTTGAGGGTGCTACGCACTTGTCCTTTTCGGAGAAGACCATTTATTTGGTCGTGGTAAGTTCTCCAAATATTTGCTTAAATATTTATTGGAGGCGTTAAGGATACGCAATAGAAAGCATTAAGACTACCTATGTTTAGAATTTTTGTCGGTTTGCTTGTGCATGCATCACTTGAAAACCTCTCAATTTGGATAGGGTTTTCAACTTTTCACAAAAGCATTGGGCTCAGTTTAGATTAGGCTTTATATTACATAGCAATCGATTAATTCAGTTAAGGCCCGATTCGACCAAACGCGAGTAAATTTTATTCTTAGATTAAGTCGCCGGTTACTATGGAGTAAACTGATTTTGCGTTTTACCAACCCTAATCTAAATGAAATGTCAGTGTCACATAATTAAAAAAGTTATAATGAAAAGAAACCTAACAAATTAAAACTGTATAACATCACATTGCAATAAGTACAGATACGGTCTGTATCTTTCTTTAGGTGAAATATACATTCGTTGTTTCAGTACGGGGTGTGTAAATACCAAAAGTAAAATTTTTACTCTTCTATAAATTTAAGTTTGGTCGAATCTGGCCTAAAAGTTATAAGTCAGTAGTCAAAGTCGCAGGCGCCGCTAGTTATTACTATTTTCATTCATAATTACCAGTGAAACTAACGATGTTAATTTGACCACGTAAATGCGCCATAATACTGTATAAAACTTCAGTATGAGATCCACGTAATTCCCAAACTAAATCAGGTGTGACAAGACCAACCGCGTAGCAAGATTAACAATAATTAGCGTGACTTCCTTTGCAAGCTTGTTTCTTTCGAAACGCTGGTCTCGTTAATCTTTCACAAGTTTAACAAGGATTGTGGGTAAGATTTTCCTTTTTAAAAGGAGAATGAATGAAGTTACTGGCTGAACTGGTAGCAAAGTAAGTAAGTAAGTAAGTTATAGCCTGTAGAATCCCACTGCAGGGCAAAGGCCTCCTTTCACGAATAAGGGTGAGAGGGAGTGGGCCATACTCCATCAGGCGGGCCCAGTGCGTGTTTGTGGAGGCAAGTTAGTGGTCAACTTGCTGTCAGAGAATTCTCAAGCCGCCTATTAAGGCGGCTGCGGAGGCCTGGTAGCAAAGAATGACGATTTTTTGTTTACGAGATCTCAGAAATGAAGAGATGCGCAGAAGAATTATAGTAGGCGACATAGCCTAAGAATTGTTTAACTAAAGTGGCGATAGGTGGGGCACATTCCTTGTAGAAACGTTGACCGATGGGGCCGAAAAGTTCTGGAGAGGCGACCGCGAACCGGAAAGCACAGCGTGGGTATAGGGTCTCCCCACAAGGTGGACCACGACCTGGTGAAGGCTGCGGGAACCGTTGGCGGCGGCGGGGGAGAGCGCTGGATGAGGGCAGCGAAGGACCATGATGGGTTCGAATACTGGGGAAAATGTGTTTAAAGATTATAATTACTACCCAAAGGATTTTGTTTTTTTAGGTCATCGAAGCATAAGTCTGGACTAGATTCTAGTACTTTAATAAAGGTTAGGTTCGAATCTTGCAAAAGGCAACAATTTGTGTTACGAATACCAAGTTTATTACCCAAGTCGTATACGACTAGAAATCAAGATTCTTAAGACGCTGTTATCCCTCGAGGCCGTTTTTTGAACACGAACGAAAGTGTTTTAAACTGTGTTTTAAAGTCTGAAATTAAATTATGTCTTATTTAAGGATCGGACGGATGGGCGACTGTTCTCAATTACACGATTAGATTGTAAACTTATGCTTGCAAGAAAGAGACGCTTGCACTGGGATAACCTAGCCTTAAAGCGCGCGCAACGGCGCTAGTCTCGCGAAATAAGTTGTAATCCATTGTTTTATTATGGATCAAAATGGCGTATTTACGAGTCTAGCGGGCGGTCTCCGGTTCGGCGTCCCACTTGTATGAAGCTTCCAATCTGTGTGCCCAAATCCGATCTTGCGTTCGAATTTCACAAGGGGCGGCAATTTGTGTCAAAAATTCTTACGAAAATTTAGTAGGTTAAATAATTGATTGATTGAAGATTTACACCCATGGATAATCGTATATATCTTTATCATTGTTTGGTCATCATAACACAAGTCTTGACTAGATTCTAATACTTCAATTTTTACTAGATAATCTCTGTGACAATTTACAGTTTGAAAATATATTTATAAATAACTCTACAAGCTACAAGATTAATCTACAAATTCAGTACCTAGCTGTCAGCGTTTATAAAGAATCAAGACACAGAGAGACACAGTGTTGCCAGTGCTTCTAATTGGAACACAGATAAGTTTTTGTAACGTACCGCCATACAAAGCGTAAGTTCGGAACGAATCGTTCTACGTGTTTCGTATTACAGAAGCTTTGATTCGGTGACGATATCATGCAACAATGAGGATTTACTATAAAGTTTTCTAATCTTTTCCAGAAGCTAAAAGCTTCATAATTTTTTACTGAAATAGACACTTTATTGTATACTTGGAAATAAAGCTAGTAAATACAGCTATATACCAAACCTATACTGTGCTTATACATAGTCCTTCTTTGCTGGCAAAAAAGAAACATACGAAGTCAAATATACTCGAACGAAATATATGGGACAGCTGATTTTTCTTTTCGCTATTTCTACTTTTGTCCCATAGGGAAAGTTGTTCAGTTTGATGGTCTGATCATCATTTTATAAAACCATCAGCTTTTTAAGAAATATCCTATACTGGGTGTAAGGAAAAGTAACATTTTCTTACCTTAAACCACATACTGTACCCATCAAAATTAACAACTTTTATTATGGGAGCAAACCAGACAGAAATAATTAGCCTTCTCATACATTTGAGTCGAGTAGGCACTGCAGATGCCTGATGGAACAGCTGATTTATTTTTTGTTCTAACAGGTTTGCTACCATAGTAAAAGTTGTACCTACCTTGTTGTGTGATGAGTAGAGTATGTGGTTTTTAAACATAACATAACATAAATATTCTGTATACAGGGGTTAAAAGGTTAATGATACTTTTCCTTACATCCTGTATAGCATAGTAGATAAGTGCAAATGGCGAGCTTATCTCTCAAGAGATTTCTTTCAGCAGACCGTACCAAAAAGAAAGTCCAGCTATCAAGTTGAAATACTATACTATACATAATAAAAAACCTAGCTTCCAAAAACAAAATACTAGGTAAAATATCCTTATTCTTTAACATTAATAACGAAAGCAAACGTACAAAAAAAGGGGTTCAACTTCAAAACATTTGCAAAAAAATATCAACTTCTAACAGCACCGTCTCACTATTCCATTTCCACTGAAACCTTTTCAATATGCGATCAAAACAGTTAAAAAGAAAATTCCTTTTGGACTGGCAGCTTGCCGCATAAAGCTCTCCATTCGTAAGCGTCATGGTCACGAAGCGTATTGAAAAGTTCCACCTGAGTTTATTTGAGATATTCGATTAAGAACGTCGGAAGTCCGACTGAGGCGGCATTAATGCCTGGTTCTGTTGGGGCACCGGTGTCACAGGATACATAATAGTAGGTAGGTACTACATAAGTATACATACATACATATACTTTTGGAAAGGGCTAGGCATCAAGATAAACGGCTAGTACATCCGTCACCTTCGGTATGCCGATTATACAAGGTGTTACAAAAATTCAAATAAACCTTTAAGGGCCTTTAATATAGACCATCAGACTGAACAACTTTCACTATGGGGCCAACATCGAAATCGCGAAAAAAAAAATTGATGTATCTACAAATCGACTAGAGCTAAAATATGTATGGGATATGAAAATTTTGTTTTTGCGATTTCGATGTTGGTCCCATAGAGAAAGTTGTTCAGTTTGACGGTCTAAAAAAACCCTCTTAAGAGTTTCAAATATTTATTGTTACTTATGAAACACCCTGTATAGTCATCGTTTCGGAGACCATGGAGGAACTCACGATTAAGCTCGATGATCTTAGCAGAGCCTCCGAACGAGTTGGTCTGAAAATGGACAAGACAAAGCTCATGTTAAATGTCCTCGAACTGCGATCAAAGTTGTTGGTGATTATGTTTACCTGGACAAACTATCGAGTTAGGTAGGAACTTCGAGAAAGAGTTAAACCGAAAAACGTTTTCCTATTTTCGTAGTTAGAAGTTCATGTCACTTCACCGTCGATATGTAGAATCTACACAAAAATCACTAGCAGTGCCCAAACTTCGGTATTGAGCCCGTCAGGTCACCACTTTTAATGGAAACACCACAGGGTGTTTATTTAAGAGCGTTTGAAAGCCCAGTTTACCTGGCCTTACATTTTCTTATTGTTTATAAGAAAAGGCATACAATTTTAAAGCACTGTTATAAACCTCCTGCATGGCTAGCATGGCAGCATTCAATAGCGGTATGACGCCTTCGGCTTCGCTCTCTTTCTATTTGCACGCAAACGAACGAGATAAAAGGCGCGATATAGTTGTATCACGTGCATCATGCTACTTCTTCTGACCGTTTATAATACAGGGTCCTTCTTAATATGCTGACACTTTTTTAAGGGGATGATCAGACCATCAAACTGAACAACTTTCTCTATGGCACTAACATCGAAATCGCGAAAAAAAAATCTGCTGTCCCATACAAAAGAGCAAACCTACTCGAGCCAAATGCTTGGGACAGCAGATTTTTTTTTGCTATTTCAATGTTGGTCCCATAGAGAAAGTTCAGTTTGATGGTCTGATCATCCTCTTAAAAAAGTGTCAGCATATTAAGTTGGACCCTATATAGCGCTACAAAATGATATAACTTTTCATAAAAAGAAGATGAAAATGTTGAAAAGTGTGACCCTACACGCCTCGAAATTGAAGCATGTTAGGTTTCCGTAGTACGATGTTTCTGGGGATGGAATTGCACCAATCAATAAACCTATTAATGCATCATGAATTCATGAACATACTCTTGGATTCAAATCAAACATTAGATGAGTTTTAATGCCAAACCTAAAAGTTTAATGCTCAACCTACACTTGCCGATAACTTCCATCATGTTTCAAATTCAACTTAACATGGTGAAGTTCAAGAAAACTAATTAAATCTTCATATTATGTGCTCGCTAACATCCGCTCATCGATGTTAACAATGCACGCACGGAAGTTTGAACAGACCTGTTACCTCTTAGTTACCTCATTAATACACTATTTGGTTGTAAGTATAAGCTGTTAGGGTTGGGTATTATTACCTCTATTTTACACAAGGGTAATAGCTAACGTCGAAGTCAGGAAGCCGTGTGATTCTCGGCTTAGTGTGACTACAGATTTATGATGATGTCGGATTCCTATTAGATTTTGACTAAACGGCGATTTTTACAGAAAATCAGTCAGGTTAGGCAGGATATTTTGAATTGCACAAGTGTACGCTGAAATTGATATCATTAGCATCCTTTTAAACTAAGAGTCTACCCATCAAACTGAACAACTTTTACTATGGAAGCAAACCAATCAGAGCAAAAACAAATCTGCAGTCCCATACATTTGAGTCGTGTAGGCAGCGGCAGCGGGTGCAGTTTAGTATGGGATAGCTGATTTGGTTGTTGCTCCGATTGGTTTGCTCCTATAGTAAAAGTTGTTCAGTTTGATGGGTAGACTCTTAGTTTAAAAGGATGCTAATGATATCAATTTCATCCCTGTATACAAGGTGTTACAAAACTACAAATAAACATTTAAGGGGGTGGTGTAGACCATCGAACTGAACAACTTTCACTATGGGACCAATATCGAAATGGCGAAAAAAATAAATTATGTTCTATACTCTACAAATCGACTAGAGCTAAAATATGTATGGGATTTAAAATTATTTTTTTCTCGATTTCGATGTTGGTCCCATAGAGAAAGTTGTTCAGTTTCACGGTCTTAACAACCCCCTTATGAGTTTCAAAAATTTATTGTTACTTATGAAACACCCTGTATAGGAGCTTGAAGCACACTTAACTTCCTAAGTGTAACGACATACCTACGGAACGTACGGCGCCGAACGTTCGGTTGAATACGCGTCTACTACGACAAATGGCGCGTACTGATGGTGTGTCGCCGGTATAGGGAAAAGCATTGTACGCCTATTCAACCGAACGTTCGGCGCCGTACGTTCCGCAGGTGTGTCGCTACACTGAGGCCTATTCTTTCAGCCGTCTTACACATCTTTGACGTCGTTTGGCTGCCAGTTATAGCCAAGGCATCTGATCTCACTTCTGATCGTATCGGTCTCCCGTTCTATCGAACATTTATAACAGCCCATCGTATTGGCAACTAAGAGCCTTTTCTCGCGTTGCGTTTACAACGCTGCTATTTAACGTCGTATGCTCACTTTTCAGTAGTAGCGAGGACGAAGAAAGAAGAAGTTTATGAAGAAAATGTCTAGAAGAGAAAGAAATTGTTGATAAAATTAGAAAACCATGTTTTTCGATTTCGAAAAGACCAACCAATTTCTAAGTGCCGTATCACACAGGCTAATATTTTTCATTGACGTGCGACGTTATAGCCGCGATATTTCAGAGATCAATCAGTATCATGGCGATAATCTGTGTGTGATCGTTCGGCGCCGTACGTTCCGCAGGTGTGTCGCTACACTGAGGCCTATTCTTTCAGCCGTCTTACACATCTTTGACGTCGTTTGGCTGCCAGTTATAGCCTGGGCATCTGATCTCACTTCTGATCGTATCGGTCTCCCGTTCTATCGCACATTTATATCAGCCCATCGTTGCCCATTGGCAACTAAGAGCCTTTTCTCGCGTTGCGTTTACAACGCTGCTATTTAACGTCGTATGCTCACTTTTCAGTAGCAGCGAGGACGAAGAATGAAGAAGTTATGAAGAAAATGTCTAGAAGAGAAAGAAATTGTTGAAATAAAATCGGTCAAGTGCGAGTCGGGCTACTCGCGCATCGAGGGTTCCGTACCACACCACCACAGAACACAACATATTAACTTAGAAAAAAACTTTTTTCTCCGGGACCTTAATCATGAGACCGACTCACACTTGGCCGGTTTTTATTATTTTTTGTTATTCTGTAGAGTTTGCTCTATAATCAGACCAAGTTTGACACTTGTACGTATTACCGTCTTTACTGTAGAACGAGAAGAAAAAACGTCGTAAAAACCAGTTTCTTGTTGAGAACCCCCCTTAATTTTTATCTTTTTAAAAATTTTTATTATTTGTTATCAAATCCGCCGTAATAACGCATATTCTGTGAAAATTTCAACTATCTAGCTATTACGGTTCAAAATTTGTAGCCCTAAATGGGTAGGACGGACGCACGGACGGACGGACGGACAACGTAGGCTTAGTAATAGGGTCCCGTTTTTACCCTTTGGGTACGGAACCCTAAAAATGAGAAAACCATGTTTTTCGATTTCGAAAAGACCACCCAATTTCTACCTGTCAGTGTTGTAAGCGACTAAGTGCCGTATCACACAAGCTAATATTGTTCATTGGCGTTAACACGCCCGATATCGCGACGTTATAGCCGCGATATTTCAGAGATCAATCAGTATCACGGCGATAATCTTCAGTCAACGTCTGTGCTTAAAAATCACGGCGATCTAGTTGTGGTTTCACGGCGGTGCACAGTGTTTTAAGAAGTGGGTTTTGGTGACGTCCACGTTTTATTCGAGAAATCGATAGTTTTTCTAATTCTGAGTGCAATAGTAAAACTCTGGCTTCGATACGACTTATAGTTTTTTTTATAAAAAATGTCAAAGTTTCCCAAAATCTGGGTCATGAAAAGAGGAAAACATTCATAAAAAAAGAACTGAAATACTTTTTTTTGTTTTGATTAAATCTTATAATTGTGTACAAGACAATACACCTTCCCACAAATTTTTAACATTTTACTGCGAATAGGTAACGAAATATGAAAATTTTTCGTATTTCAGTTTTCATGTTTTTACTCGACCATAAGACCGTATTAGGATGAGATTTCTACACCGAAAAATTGTTTATACCCTCCTTTATAGGTTCTAATAAAATCACAGCCTAGTTCCGTTTTATGTAGAAGTTATTATTAATTTTAGGTTTGTTCGGAATTTCCGGGCTTAGGGTTGTCATGTGACTTCAAATTAAATATTAACATTTTTAGGTTTTGTATGAAACACTAATTCAACATTCATGCTTGCTTCTTAGAAGTGTCTGATTATATAATATTTTAAACATCTTTTCTATAAGTTTATGTTGTAATTTTGTTAACATTTTTATTAATAGCTGTATTCTACATAAGCAAATTATACTCTGTTAGTGCCGTAAAAACAGACAATGTTTATGTATGTATGTATGTATATCCATTGGTTTCCTCATAACTTCTAAACTACTTATCATAATTTGACAAATGAGGTATCGTACGAAGCGTCTTGAACGTCTACTGGTTATAGGATATTATTATGTGACTTTCAAAGATGTATATTGTAATAAACCAAAATACCCAAAATAATTTAAATAAAAAGTAAGATCAAAAACTAAAACTCGAATACTGAAAAATATCGCTCTAAAAAGTATGAAACATGAAAACATTCTGATCTGAAATTGTTATAATAATAATATGTAGGTATACAAACTACACAACAAAATTTCAGATGATAATATTTTCTTGTTTCATACTTTTTAGAGCGTGATTTTTCAGTAGTCGGGTTTTAGTTATTTATTATTTGTTTATTTCCTTTTTGGAGAACTAACAGCTAAATAACAGTTAGATTTCAACAAAGACATATTGATGGTCAGATGCTGACAACAAGTTATTAAACTAATTTTTAATAACAAAGTCTTGGTAATAGTTTTGTTCAAGGGTCGTCGTTCTGCTTCTGCGGTTACTACAATTCTCGGTATCGACATTAATAGTTAATAATATTCTAGTTAATAGATATTAAATTTTCGAGAGTACGATAGACAAGATTAATGGCAATAAATTATTATGATTATGATTTAAATCTACACTAAATTTTTGGGAGTAAAAATGATTGATTTTGAGTTAGCAACAAATATCTGCTAAATCATTACATAAGCGTTAGTCGGGGAAATCTACGGATTTTTGTATGGAGTAGGTTGCATTAATGGCACTTTAGATGATAATTTGGAATATAGCTAGGAATAGGAATATATCCCTGATGTTTTATTGTGTATTATTAGATAATTAAGACATTTACAAAACATTAAATTTTGGTATGAACAAAAATATTGTAACTGGTGATTGTGTACAGAACTGCTTTGTTCAATTCGTTGCTTCGCTTTGTCAAATTTTACGTATAAAAATAATAATCCCCGGTTAATATCGTAAATTAAGAGGCCGTAAGGTGGTATGAAAAACTCTGACACCAGGACTTGCCCACACGATACGAAGAAGATAGAAAAATCGCAAACCGTATTTTTCCTAGACTACGTGACAATGGCGATGATATAACACAAAATTGGTTTTTGAAAATATAAACGACTTATTCAAAAATATTACGTATTACCGGATATGAGTAAGTGACAACCCTGAAGAAAATAGAAAATTATTAATAACTTCTACATAAAACGGAATTAGGTTGTGATTTACATACTACCTATAAAGGAGGGTATGAACAAGCGTTCGGTGTAGAAATCTCCTACATCCTAATACGGTTTTATGGTCGAGTAAAAACATGAAAACTGAAATACGAAAAATGGTCATATTTCGTTACCTATTCGCAGTAAAATGTCCAAAATTTGTGGAAAGGTGTATTGTCTTGTACACAAATATAAGATTTAATCAAAACAAAAAAAAGTATTTCAGTTCTTTTTTAATAATTCGTTATATGTTTTCCGGAATCCGGATTTCGGATTTTTTGTCATTTATTATAAAAAAAACTATAAGTCGTATCGAAGTTAGAGTTTTACTCTTGCACTCAGAATTAGAAAAACTATCGATTTCTTGAATAAAACGTGGACGTCACCAAAACCCACTTCTTAAAACACCGTGCGGTGCAGTTGCCACATCGCCTACGCTCAAAAATATCTTGTGTATCTATGGGTTAAGGTTCCTAAGCCTGTAACACTTGTTCAAAGCTTCCGCACTCCAGAGTGATATCTGTTTGAGCCTGACTATACCAATTTCAAATTTACAACCCACTTTTAGAACATAGCAATCCTATACTAATAGTGACTCATCAATGTCTTGTTAACAAACAAAACTAGGGTCATATTACTGAAAATGGAATAACCACTTCATTAGCATACTATCGCGAGTCAGAGTAGTGTTGCCACTCGACAGTCGATTATCGATAGTGCATCGATAATCATGAAATATCAATCCATCCGTACTTAGTAATATAATAAATGCTAAAGTCTGTCTTGTCTTTTACGTTTTCACAACTAAACTGCATAACAGATTTTTATGAAATCCGGTATGGAGATTGATAGCTGTATTGTTGTTTACAATTAAGAATATATACAAACTTTAGTCCTTTTGAATTATTTTAGTAGGTATAGAAGTTTTAGCTAGTGGCATAGTTTTTGACTCATTTTTCTTAAGGAAAATAATTCAATCAATCAATCAATTATACTTTATTTTACACCAAAAAAACATAATATACAGAGAGGAAACAAACAGGAAATACAGAAGGTACAAAAATAGGCGGTTGTTTAGTTTCATTATCTGAATACACCCTTAAAATTTGTATGATAATTAAGAAATACTTGAGTATATCCTAAAAGATATCGACGAAAATATCAAAGATATCGATATCGATAGTGATGAGGAATCGTAATCACTATTGATATCGATATCTTTGATATTTTTAGTTCGACAACACTAAGTCAAAGTGCTTAACAGTAGCATGTTACCAGTGGATATTTGATCGATCGGACCTACCCGAGTTACGAACGTTAGAAACCAATTCTCACGCCCAAGTCAATAACATTTTGTAAACAAATTCCTTCTACGTGGATCTTCATTTCCTAATCTATGAACTGCAAAGAAAAATCTACCTTTATTCTTTTACGTTCGGTTCACAATTGTAATGGCAGATGAGTTAAAAATTTCTGGCTACCACATTGTATTGACTTTGCCTTTGTAAATAGTAATAGGGAATTCAAAAGTAGGAACGAGTTAAGATGAAACAGTGAATATGTTAATTATGTGTGTAGAACGCCATTCCAGTCCGAGGGTGGACTTTTAAATTACAATTAGTAAGTCTACATTCCGACTTCCCAGTTGGAGGTACAATGCCGGACTACCGAAACAGAGGTCTTGGGTTCCAATACCGGTAACATAGATATTAATAATGATTGTATTATTTTTACATTATCTCCTTAAAATGGTTACCTATCGTACTTTCGAAAAATAGTTTTCCGAATTTTAGTTCTCCGAAATCGTTATACCTTTTATTGTTTCCCTTTTTTTTTGTTTCCCCGAAATATTATTCTATCTAAGTGTTTTACATGTTCTAACCTAACCTAACCTACAATTTTAAACCCACCAGGTTGTTTTTCTCAGGCAGGGGGCCTACGCCCCCCGCACCCCCCTAGCGGGGGGCGCGGCCCCCCTTCACCCCCCAACATGCATACAAGCAAGCAAGCAACATGCAAGCAAACATGCAGCAAGCATGCAGCATGCATGCAGCAAGCAAGCAAGCATGCAGCAAGCATTTTGATGCTCTGCTCGCTTCGCTCGCTCCGCTAAGTGTTTTACAAGTTCTAATCTAACCTACATTTTTAAAACCACCGGTTTGTTTTTCTTAGGCAGGGGGCTTCCCTCCGCACCGGCCCCCCTAACATGCATACAAGCAAGCAACAAGCAAGCAAGCAAGCAAGCAGCATGCTAGCAAGCATGTTGGTGCTATAATCCTGGTATCATGTATCTACTAGGTAATTATTACAGAAAACTTTACTGTGTTGTGTCAGTGTCCTAGTCATACTTTGGAAGAAGTTGCTTCTACATTTTAAAACTTCGAACCCAGAAGACCGTTGTCAAAAGAAAAAAAATGATTATGAAATTCTGATTTTAAATTTTCTGGAAAATAATACTTCTGTCAAGTCTTTATAAGGAGTAACAAATGTATGTGTAACAAAATATCTGTCACTAGAAAATTCTATAAACCGTTTTCGAACAACTGAAATTCGGTCAGTGAAATTTCGAAAGTAAGATAGGTTACCCCTTAGAATCAACCTTTCCCTGTCACATTTTTGGGAAAATCCGGTCTCTGCACGCATCCCGAATTTGCGCTATAATAGGCTTAGAGGCCAGTTCTTTAAGAAGCTATCGATTTCGTCCCGCCACCGTCTTCTAGGTCTACCTCGACGCTGATTTCGTTTGCTGGGAACCAGTTGGTAGTGGCTTTGGCCCATAGGTCATCTGGCAGGCAGATATATCCAGTCCAATCCCACTTTAGATAAGCATCGGCATAGTAGCGACATCTGTCCCATGATTTCTGGAGCGAATGATCTCACTTCTGACCCGGTCGATCAGTTTTAAGCCAAGGATGCAGCGTTCCATAGCACTTTAAAACTTACAGGCTTGAGGAACGCGGTAAAAGATCCTGCATTTATATTTTTTTATTTGTGCCCGAGTCATGGATGTTTGTATCTATATATGTATTCTACAGGGTCCAACTTAATATGCTGACACTTTTTTAAGGGGATGATCAGACCATCAAACTGAACAACTTTCTCTATGGGACCAACAATGAAATCGCGAAAAAAAAACAGCTGTCCTATACATTTGGCTCAAGTAGGTTTGCTGTTTTGTATGGAACAGAAGATTTTTTTTTCGCGATTTCGATGTTGGTCCCATAGAGAAAGTTGTTCAGTTTGACGGTCTGATCATCCCCTTAAAAAAGTGTCAGCATATTAAGAAGTACCCTATATATCGTTGTCTAGTTATCATAATACAAGTCCAGGCTAGATTTTGGAACTTCAAATGTGACTAGATAATTTGTGTGACAATGTCCAAGATATTTATTTATTTATTTTATTTATAGCAATCCGGGCATCTTATCTTTGTCTTAAGATTATGCAGGGCAGTAAATTAATAACACATTCGCGTGTCTCCGTCAATAAAAAAACTGCCCTGCCCGTAGACTGCACTCAAGTTTTAACATTGCATTTTTAATGACAAATCGAATTTAAAATTCTAATCGAATTACTGGTTTATGTATTTTCATTACAATATTGCGTCATCGAGATATTCAAATATCCTTTAAAACTCGATTCAAAAAAATACAAGCCATAATAGCGCATGAATAACGTAACATGACAAAATTAATGCTCCTTACCGACTTTGATTCCGCAAATCCTCAATATACACTCGGATTATAGCTTTGGAGACGTTAATCCACTTTTTTATACATGAAATGTATACACCCACGATACCATTCCTCGGATATTTTACGAGATTTTAAGTATCTTTGGATAAGATATCTTGAACGAGGGTATATGAGATAAGTATAGCAGTAAACAACTAATAAATGTATTTGTAATGCTTTTTACACCGTTATTAAGTATTTCATATTTTTCTAAGATTTCCAATGAATGGATACCATTATAGTAGATTACACACCGAGGACAGGAAAGTAAGAAAGGTCTCAGATCTCATGTAATCCAACAAACATGTGATCTGAGGCTTTCTTATTTACTGTCCGAGGTTAGTATACTATTTTTCTTCTCGACGGAGGTGGAAAGCGACAACTTCGTTTAGCGCAGCGGGACGAGAATTGACGCTTTTCGTCCAGAGGGAAAAAAAACATTTCTTAAGACAACTCTTCCAAAACATTTTCTATTTAATTAAATTATATTTCAATGTCTAAGATAGATTCATATTTATTCTTAGCTAAATATAATTTTGACTATGTAAGCAGACGTAGTCTAGTCTTTCTCAAATATGAATTCTTTTGTCTTAATATCAGTTTATTAAATATTAAGATAACAAGCTTCCTACGCAAAACGTTGATCAAGAACCAAAGATTAAAATTTGCCAGCATTATGTTTCAATAAAGGTCGAAGTTTCCAATTAACAATAATTAATAGAGTTTAAGCTGCTTATTTGTAATCATACTGCCATTTAATATGCATATTTATTGCACATTTTAACTCCTACGCTCCTGTGCTTGCTGCAATCAGAGTTGTTTTCATTTTTTGTCGGCACTTGACAACATGTATGAAGGATCATGTTGGTTGCTAAAACAGCTAACATGTGCATATTGTACGTACGTGACAGGTGGTGAGCCCGTCCCTACACCATTGAGGTAACTACTAGAGGCGACACCCAGACTAAATCTTTTGTAACACTCGTTTAGACCAATTGGTTCAAACTTACTTAGCATATGCCAGCCGCTCGTTACCCAATTCCGTTTCGCATACAAAACTGGTACCTACTTAAATTTGAATTTGAACTTTATAAGAAATCCCACTGCTGAAAAGGATAATTTCCATTTCATTGGGAAGTATGATGTTCCTGCGTTTTTGTGTATAATTTTAGCTATCATACTCTTTGTATTTGTTCTTTGATTATACTCATTCGTTAGTTGCGAAACGATTTGAAACAAAGTTCGTCACGTGGGCAATATCACTGCGGATAACTTTAGCATGCAGTAAAAGTTGTTCAGTTTGATGTTCTTACTAAAGCATCCTGTTTTATATGTTACGTATTTAATTTTACATCCTGCATAAAAATGTATATGTATATTCCCCGTTACAATGTACCTAAGAACTTTCAGACATGCCCATACACTTAGCTGCCAGCTACCCGGCAACCAGGATATGTGAAAAGGCACTAACTCCTCTAACAATACTACAGAAAATTCCTACCTAGCACAATCTGTATGCAAGTCTCTAAAAGGAACATTTAAAGAAGGGCCACTTAGTAAAGTAACAAGTGATACTAACAACCCTGCACACGTCACTTGCGCATTGCCACCTCCTGATGCTGATAGTCGTTAAATGCGTGCCATTGCCGGCGCCGGCGCATTCAAGGGCGACATAATCAAAAGATAAATCACACTGTAGAAGGATATGGTTGGTAAGCCATGGTGTAAGATATTTTTGTGAATGGAGTCCTGCATGTTTATGTTACAATATATTTCTTTTAAATCTTTTTATTATAATGACTATTATTATATTATATTGCATCTAGTTTATACTTATAATAAATAAATAAATAAAATAAAAAATTAAAATTAAAATTCTTTATTTCAGACATTACATCCATATGTTGTTAGTATCACACTTAAATGACTATGTTAATACAAACACTTAAGTGTAGACCGATCCAGTGCTTTATAAAGCTACTGTCACAGTATCTACTGGAGACCATGTTCAGGATGCTGTTGGTGCTGGCGCTGCGGGTACTTAAATTATAATTTTAAATGAACCTGTTATTCTTAGATAAAACATTAATGGTTATTGGTAAAGATAATTTTGCAAAAAAAATTCTTGTCTACAGCAGATGAAACCATCTGACAGGTGATGATGATGTTTCTATTAACGGCTATAAGCCCTCACCGGCTGACAAGAGCTCTGATAATGGCTCTAAAATAGAGCATGAATTATACGGTGTAGCAGGAAATATCAAGACGAGTAGAGTAAGTATAGTCTGGTTCACTTTTCGACGGATTTCAATTCTAGCGGCATTATGGGTAACATTTTGCCAAATGTGTTTTTTTAACTAATTTGGACCTGCTAAACACGAATTTCGATGTTGGCAGTCCTGAATTTGCGAGTTCGCGGAAAAGGGGGGCTCTAAAGGTGATTTTTGATGAGTTTTTCGCGTATGTGTTATATTCGGGACTGCCAACAGCGAAATTCGTGTTCAGAAGGTCCGAATTAGTAGAAATAATTATTGGTCAAAATGTTACCCAAAATGCCGCTAGAATAATTAAAATAGCCATTTTAGAGAAAAGTGAACCAGACTGTTATGATAGGCTTGGGGCGAGTCTTGATGTGTTGAAGTTTGGTGCCAAGGGCTTCCAAACGAAACGGGCAGTTCCGAAGTCCTCTAATCCGTCTTTGATAGCTTTTCGTTCAAAGGTGCAAGGCCCTGCTACTAAGAATCGTATTCAATGTTGTTCTTCTTCAATAATATACCTACTAAAATACGAACAAACCCAAAGACCAAGTCAGTCTCTAATAAACGTTGGTACTTGACGCCCACCACGTATTGTATGTAAAATTGTGTACACATAGTAAAACTCGTAACTCGATCGCTCTTACATGGCTTGGGACGAACCACTTTTGGTCAGGATATTCACTTGTGTGTTAGCTGCAATCATGATTAACTTTACTTATGCGAAAATTTTGGCTTCAGAAACCAGAACCTCTTTCCAATCCAATCCAATAGCGTCGGTGGCGCGTTGCGGAGAGCTATGGAAACTCAATTTTGAGGTCCAGGTAGGAACCCGCACGGATGACATGCCATGAACCAATGAGTTTCTCTAACTTAAGTACGTAATACGGTGAAGGAAAACATCGTGAGGAAACCTGTTTACGCTGAAGAAGAAACTCCGATGCGTATGTGAAGTCTACCAATCCACATTGGGCACGCGTGGTGAACTAACACCCATCCACTCTCCTTGAAGGTAGGCCTGTGCCCTGCAGTGGGACGTATATAGGCTGTGATGATGATTCCAATCGAATTTTGAAATTATGGCGTCCATCTTAGTGTTGATAATTTTGCCAATGTCTAGTCAATTTAGCAAAAGAGCTTGACGTTGTACGGCTATAAGTATTTGGTGTCTTCAAGGGGTGTTTTTGAAGAAAAACAACTACAAAATGTGAGCTTCGTTGTATCCCAGGGAGAAGAAAAAGACACGTGACCACCCGATAGCAGACCAACAACGCGACTCCAGAACAAAACTCATTGTCTAACTGTAGTCACTTGTAATCGAAAGTAAGTACGCGCGAGACTTTAAGAGGTAAAAAAATCGTCATAATTTTTATCTGATATTCAAACAGATAAATCAATCGAATAAAAGTTTCTTTTTAAGCTTAAAAATTCAGTGTTGAAATATTGAATCTTATTTAGGTACACCGGTTCAATTGCTATTAATAGCAAAGTTGATACTTGAAATTAAAATTATCATTAACCTTTAAGCCACATACCTACTCAGTAATGACTAATGAGAAAGATGTAGTTTGATGGTCTGATCATCCCCTTAAAAAATTGTCAGCTTTATTAAGAAGGAGGAGGACACTGTATTTTAAACAGTACAATCCAAGCAGTTCATTCTACTCTGAAACACAAAGAACTACATTAAAAATCAATAGCCACCAATACATTTCATCCGCCAACAAAACACGTAATACGAACGCTGTTTGAATCTATAACACTCGCAGTATCAAAGTTTAGCGAAATATCGTAGCACTTTCCAGTAAAGGAAAAGTATGAAATAGTGGCCTTCTTCAATGGGTATCGTGGAAACACTTTGGTGCTCGAATAAATACATGCTTCATCTCAAGCATTGTTGGTTTCCTGATACAGGTAATGCGGAAGTTTTAAACTACCTTTCTCGAAGACTTGAAACATGAATGCAGAAGGTCTTTCTTTTACATTTATGAGCTGAACGCTTTCAAAGTAACATTGTAAACTAACAAACAAGTCAGAATTGAATGGTTAGAATAGAATATAATAAAATTGAACATAATTATTTATTTGTCTTATTAATCTTCAGTTAAAAGTTCACAATAAAGTTTACAAGTAAGTTTACATTTTACTATACTCATGCCAAGTTTGACACTTATAGGCATGTATTTACTATTGAAAAAAAAAAACGTTGAAAATAATTAGTTTCCTATAAGTGGACCACCGTTCATTACTATAATTTTTTTAAATCAACATGCGCAAAACATCAAAACACATTCTGTGAACATTTATAGTTGGTGGGACAGACGGACGGACGACGGACGAATAGACATTCAGACGGACGGTGTAGGCTTAGTAATAGGGTCCCGTTGGTACATTTTAGGTACGAACGAAACCTTAAAAAGGGAAATAAGGAAGAACCTTTGACACTTCGCGTCGAATTTTATAAAAATCTTCTAAGCGAAACATTTTTTTTTTGAGTTGAGGAATCGTGTAGCAAAAAATTTTTTGTTTACTGCAAAATCAGAATGAACTAATATATCTATTGATATGCTAATAAGTTCAATAAAAACATAAACAACTGCAATTTCATTACTATTGAATCGATACAAAAAAGTTTGACACAACAAAGGCAGTGCTGACTCAAAACAGAGTCATAGGTCAAAATCGTGTGGGAGGTAAACTATTAGAAATATTCAGGGTAACTGTCGTTACCATATCATCTGTTCTGTTCGGTCGCACGACTGTGCTACTCATTGGTCGAACTCACTTTTATTTCACCTTTTATTTCTTCCGGAGACTAAAATCATTGAAAAACTAAGTTATCTATTACGTCTCCATTGTGTAATTCGGGGACATAGAGAAAAATGTTAAAACACAGGGTCCTTCTTAATACACTGACACTTTTTAAAGGGATGATCTAACCCTCAATCTGAACAACTTTTTCTATCGGACCAACATCGAAATCGCAAAAAAAAAACTGCTGTCCCATACATTTGGCTCGAGTAAGTTTGCAGTTTTGTATGGAGAAGAGCTGATTGTTTTTTCGCGATTTCGATGTTGGTCCCATAGAGAAAGTTGTTCAGTGTAACGGTCTGATTATCCCCTTAAAATAGTGGCAGCATATATTTTAGAAGAACTCTGTATAGTAGCACAGTTTTTGAAAGTTAAGCAGTAAGAACTGGTTAAAATGTTAAATTCTAGATTCTACACAGGGGTGGATTCAGGGGAATCCAGCTCAATCAGTTAGGTTTCTTGCGACCACAACGCACGAGCTGAGCGAGCGCAGCGAGCGTGCCGCGGCAGCGGCCGGCGAGTCCCAGAACCGAATTGCTACTGATTACCTAGTACCCCCGAAAATATAATGGGATTCATCTAGCTCAACAATTTGATCCTGGAGTGCGATTTTTGAATCTCATTCGGTGAGCTCAGCAGTTGAAAATGTCAAAATTACTATGGAGATACGCATGTTTCTACTGCTGATTTGACTTCAAAAAATCGCACTCCTGAAGTATGATTTTTGAGAGTCAAATCAGCAGTAAAAAGACGCATATCTCCATAGTAATTTTGACATTTTCAACTGCTGAGCTCACCGAATGAGATTCAAAAATCGCACTCCAGGTCTTCCTTTACTTCTTTTCTAATTTCTTTTCTAATAATATCAGGAAAAAACTTGTATAGTTTTTAAACCTTCGGACTTTAAGGATATGAATAGATTGTGTAATTCATAGTACCACCGTAATTTGCATACAAGTGCACGAGTGACATATTCCGGTCACATCCCAGTTAGTTGGCATTCTTAGTATTGTTCCGATAACAATTTGTTAGTTATGTAAGTAGGGTTCGAACGTTCTTGTTTTACACCCTTAAAAAAAACATTCAAAAATCCGTTGGGGTGTTCAAAAACATTGATAGTTTTATGCTATACGTTTGTAAACTTGGAATCTCACTTTTAACTCAAAAGAATTCGGATTTGATAAAGCTTTCGATAGAACATGACTATGAGAAAACGCGTGGTGGTTTTTGGTACACACGGTATACTTTGTATATAGATACCGTATACGGTATCTATATACAAAGTAATAGCAATCTATATTGAGGCCTCAGGTCACCATCACTCATACGCCAACCTCGTACGTCATCTGTCAAAACGAACGTGTCATGGTTTAATGGATTATCGAGAACGCCCGTTTTAAATCGACCAGAGTTTTTGCGGTAAGAAATGTCTCTATGCCTTAGTTTCGTGATTCGTTTACAGACTTTAGAAGACATGTGGGTGTTTAAAAGCTTGTTTTTAGAAGGCTCGAAATATAACTCTTATGCTGACGGATTGAAAACTAAAATAGCATAATTGGAGGGACTTCTTTTGAGGGTGTGTTAATTGTTGTGATTGATGTCTGGACAGCTAGTTAAGGCTAAACGATGTCGTGCTGTCATTAAGAACAATCGTTGCTAAACTGAGCATGTCTTTTAATTATTGGAATCTAGAGTCGTGCCATTCATTCATTAGATGAAACAAGGACAATCTGCATCTTCACGAACGATTCATCGGAGTTAAGTTACTTAGGTACTTACATACTTATACTGGGTGATTTTGTTAACACTTTCCGAATTTTCAGAGGCAGCTGTTCCATACTAAACTGCGATGCCTACTCGACTCAAATAATTGTATTCATGAAACAGCAGATTTTTTTTTTGCGATATATCAGCTTCTCTGGTTCTGGTGGAAAGTTCTCGAGTGGCGGCCGCGTACCTACCGGAAAGCACAGCGTATATAGGTAGGCCCCCACACGGTGGACCGACGACCTGGTGAAGGCGGCGGGAAACCGCTGGATGAGGGCAGCGCAGGACCGGTCGCTATGGCGATCCTTGGGGGAGGCCTATGTCCAGCAGTGGACGTCCATCGGCTGAGATGATGATGATGATATCAGCTTTACTCCCGTAGTAAAGTTGTTCAGTTTGATGGTCTGAACAACGTTGTAAATTAGTTAACTACCTGTTTAAAGGCCTCCGCACATTGCAGCGATATTATCGAGCGATTTTATCGAGCGATATTATCGACAACGATATCGCGACACCTTACACACTGCAGCGATTCCGCGATTCGCGTCACGCATGCGCCCCACCACTGAATGCAGTCGAAAGAGTTGCGATAATATCGCGGCAGTGTGTAGGATCGAGCACGTCCCCATACAAAATGTACTAAGAACAATTATCGCAAAATCGCAGCGATATTATCGCTCGATAATATCGCGGCAGTGTCTAGGATCGCGCGCGTACCCATACAAAATGTACTGGAAACAATTATCGCAAAATCGCAGCGATATTATCGCTCGATAAAATCGCTGCAATGAGCGGAGGCCTTAAAGAATCACCTACTACAGAACATGGTCTGTTTAATACTCGTATGCTGACAGTTTGTTAAGGAGATGATCAGACCATCAAACAGAACAAATTTATTTTGACTAAAAGCGAAATCGAAAATAATAAACTGAAATTGTAATTTGAGGTTTTTTGATGCAATTTAATGTGAAAGTTTATCCCAAACATTATTTACTATTATTTTTTCCAATTAAAATTATAAAAGTGAAAGTTTGTGACGTATTGATAACGTTATGTGTTTGTGACAAAATCTTGTTTATAATCTAATTTTAGATTGTAGTCGCGCTGCAAGTCTGGCGGAGGACGAACGCGTGCGTATTGACCTGTGTGAGGCTCGCATGTGGCTCCACCATTTTGTATAGCTCTAATGTGTTTTCGTTGCAACAATACTTGAGACTACATAAATAACTTGACACTGGTCAAATTGCTACATAAGCAGAGTGCCACTAAATAATAATAATTTTAGATTGGTTTTCACTTATCTTGAGTAGTATGCTAATAATGAGAACACCCCTGTAGTTAAAACAAACAAGAAAACAACGCAACCATGGCAACGATTGTGTAAACTTGTGACTAGAGAGGAATTTGAGTGAGTGGAATTCTCTCACAAGTCTATCCGAAATAATAACAACGCAAATAGTTAGGGCCAGGTTACAATATACGATCTAGCGGTAGCGGAAAATTTACAGATAATGGGAATATGTTGAAGAGTGAAGTCAAAAATCAGAATAAAAGTTAAAAAATTTTAACAAAAAATTAAAACCGACTTCAAAACTAAAAAGGTAAAAATAATAATATTGCAGTCGTTGACTTTTGCATTCGAATCTATAAGAACATTAATTTGTCTTATCGGACTCGGTGTCAAGCCGGTACGATTCGCAACTGGGCTTGCAGTAATTTTTTGGCTTGGCTTGGCGTGACACCGACTCCAATAAAACAAATTAATGTTCTTATAGATTCGAATGCAAAAGTCAACGACTGCAATATTATTATTTATACCTTTTTAGTTTTGAAGTCGGTTTTAATTTTTTGTTAAAATTTTTTTATTTCAAACTTTTCAGTGTTGAAATCTAGGTGAAATACATTAGTTCGACTAAGCAGTTATAAGTACTTCAATGCAAAGGATACGGTGTACGCTCTACACCTCACTCGATTTAAAAAATCCAACCCATGTTTAGTACAACATTTCTGTTTTTGGGTTACTGTTATCTGTCTTTATGCCATATTTCGATTCAATAGATGCGAAAATGAGCGAATTATTCAAGCGGGGCATACCGACAGACAGACAGAATGGACGAAAGTATAAGGGTTCCTTGTTTGACTACAGAACCCTTAAAACGACGAACATTTCCGACCGCCATGATCAATTAAATCTATGTGTTTCGGTACCTATATCCATGAAGTTTAAACCATAAAGTTATTATACGTTTAAACACAACAGTATGACCAAGAAGTTTTAAATATATAGGCATATAAAGATTCTTGGTTATGACAGTAAAAAAAACATAGTTTGACAGTCCCCATCAAAACATTGCTGGAGTGCGATTTTTGAACATCACACGTTCTTATTAGCAGTAGAAAGACGAAATATGCATAATCTCCATAGTAATTTTGACATTTTCTACCGCTGACTTGAACGTGTGATGTTTAAAAATCGCACTCCTGAAGAGAATCGACAAACAAAAACGTCATCTGTGTCACGGGCCTGAAAAAAAGACGGACGTAATATCCTTTTATTATATAAGTGAAGCACCCATGTATTATATAGTGTTTGCGTCGTAGAAAGAGAAGGTAAGTACTAGAAAGAAGCACGTGTCGTGTCACACTCACTCAGTAAGAGATGCACATAGCAAATTCGCTCTAGTTAAAAAAGAAGATCGCTACTTATTGCTGTCCTTATCGACGTAACCACTTTTTTGTTTGACGACGGCTGTCTGACTCCGGAGGCAGACATCTAGATACATACAAATTGTATAGGATTTTATGACTATCGCTATCTCATACGCGTTTACACTTCACATCTTTCTAGTGTAACATTACGTCCGTATTTTTTTCAAGTCCGTGATCTGTGTACATATTTGTTATTTTGTAGATTTCAACAAGCGCTGAATTAATTTCGTGGGACCACCTCGGAATTACGACCTACCAAACAAAATAAGAATCATCAAAATCGATTCACAATAGGCGGTGCAATCGCGTAACAAACATACAAAAAAAAAAAACATACGGGTCGAATTGAGAACCTCCTCCTTTTGTTGAAGTCGGTTAATAAAAAATGTGTAGGAGAGTAATATTATAGGACCACGACACGAGCTCGAGTGTAAGAACATTCAATTATACGTAAGTACGAATTATAAAAACAAGTAAGGGTCCTTCAATAGGCCTCGCATGCCATCCCGAGAAAACGATACATTGCCATTGATCTCTATGCCAAAAGGCATACCTACATGTAAAATAACGTTTTTCTCGTTTTGACGCTTTGTCGTGAAAATAAAATTTATGTATTGTGCAGCATAAGTAGAAAGGTTGATACATCGTCATTGTCCGTGGATGGCATGCTAGCCGTGCTGGATCGTGGCATGCGGCAAACTGTTAGTTGCCTGAGTATACAGTGTGAAATTGATATCATTAGCATCCTTTTAAACTAAGAGACTACCCATCAAACTGAACAACTTTTACTATAGGAGCAATCCGATCTGAGCAAGAAAAAAATCTGCTGTTCCATATTAAACTGCAACGCCAACTCGACTCAACTATAGGTCTACCATGAGTTTTCACCGTACTTTACTACTGCAGTGAAGTCACCAATTTTGTATTGAATTCCGTACAGCGCTCCTAGTGGTTACGTTGAGAACTGATTTCTGTCATACGAATTGGCGACGTAACTACAGTAGTAAAGTACAGGGAAAACTCATGGTAGGCCCTCAGTATGAATCAGCAGATTTTTTTCTTGCTCCGATCGGTTTGCTCCCATAGTAAATGTTGTTCAGTTTGATGGGTAGTCTCTTAGTTTAAAAGGATGCTAATGATATCAATTTCACCCTGTAGGTATGTATTTATGTATGTATTAAAACTATCATAAATAGCGCATAGAAAATGAGCCCTATGGCCAGCAGTGGGTAGATGTGGGCTGATTTAATTAAATAATTACTAGCCCACTCCCTATCAGACGTACTCGAGAGGAATTAGCCTTACAGTGGAATCAATCCAGCTATAAATTGATAAATAATAATGATAAACTTGAATGTTCTCTGAATTATCTTATACGAGTAAGTTTGATAATTTTCAAGTCTTGATTTTTCTATAAAGAAACGCTGAATTTTATAAAGAACGAAAAATTGATAATCGCTTTCCGCTCCCGCTCCAACATAACCCTAACCCGAATCTTTGATCGTTTAATGTACTACATCCCTCTATCCTCAAATATTGTACAAACAAACCCCTCAAACAGAATAATACATCTAATAAATTTGCGGAAACGCTTCCAAAGTCCCCTACAAAGGCGGATCTTCAAAAAATATGCTGTGAATTCTATAAACAAATAGGTACCTACATCGTTCAAAGCTTGAACATCAAATAGTTTTACATTAACATCCCTTTCATTTGTTTACGTGTTTCACGGTGTCTTGACGATGCGTTCCGTAATAAATTTTAATATTCTCCTTTTATGTCTTCGAATTGGTAAACATTGTACCTACGTATATCATATGAAATAAGTACATTTTCATGTTTATGGTAATATAATGCTAGTAGAATAACATTGTATTCTCAGTATAAGATAACTAGGCTACTTATACTGTTATTGATTATGATAATTTTGAGGTGATCGGTTTAGGAATCAGTACCTTCAACGGACATTATAATATGGATTGTATATCCTAAAATTAATATTTTTTGTAATATTTTCAAGATGTGACCCTTGCCTTCGTCGTATTAACATTTGAAAATGATTTCAAGAAAATGGTTTTGTTTTTAATGTTTGAAATGTTTCTAGTCATAATAAACTTTAAAAAAAATTACATTGCAATGAGAATGTTCTATCAGTACAAAAGATTCATCATCGTTATTAAAATTGTTATCTGATAAAAATTATATTTTTAGACACAAAAAAATAAGGAAACATAAACACAAAATCTTAAAAACACAAATTCACCAAAGAGGAGCAACAACACCAGTGCAAGCAATGTTTTGATTAAAAACAAAATAATGTTTTCGCCAACAATAATTAATTTTTAGCATCGATAAAAATAACGTTTACCCATTATTTTACGCAATATCCAGCTCATGTTGCAAAATTTTCTTTATTTGATCGAAATTTAATTGAAAGAACACTCACCGGCAAAAAATAATTTGGAAAAGAAATTTTATACGTAATGTAATAACAGAAACCCAATATATTATGTTAAAAGTGAATATTGCTTCAACTAAATACACACAAAATACCTAATAAAAAATATCATAATTATCCACGCCCGTCTCCTAATTAATAGTAGAAATATACCGCAGAACACCACCTACAATGATCATGAATTCATGATGCACCCTCGCTGGTTCATCTTCTATTCTATTACATTAATTAGCCTCTTCAAACATCTACGTTGTTATTTTAATAGCAATTCCTTTACCGAATTTAGTAGACTCAACTTCCAATTTGGTGTACAAACTGCTTGTCCCAACAATCACGGGGGGCTCAAACCTCCATATATCTTGCTCTTTATTATATCTCTACCGGGCCTTACCATACCATCCAAGTCTTAGGTGCTGTGCCGTAAATATACTGCAACAAACGCCTCATTGGTAACGTTTAGGAGCAATTCCGACCAATAAAGTGGTACGCGTGGGATGGATAACACGACCAATCCTAATCGACCTCTGATGTTATTCTACCCTACCCTTGTTGTCTCTCATATTCTCAATAATCTGCAGGAATGGGAAGCTCATGTTAAGCTGGATAATGTAATATCGGAGGCGATTTAGCTGCGAATACAAGAATATGTGGGAGTTATTATTTTAATAAAATAAGTTTCTGGAGCAGTAGTATTGTGTTTCATGTAAATACCTTTAGTTATGCGACTTATGATGGCTAACAGTCTCATTTTAGTATAGTTATCCATGTATATTGCTTTCTGAGTACCTAAGCTTACGTGTAATGCTAGCTGTTGTTAGTTTGATGTAATTGCATTTTAAACAGGATGTGTGCCATTGGCTCTATGTATATAGGGTCCTTCTTAATATGCTGACACTTTTTTTAAGAGGATGATCAGACCATCAAATTGAACAACTTTCTCTATGGGACCAACTTCGAAATCGCGAAAAAAATATCAGCTGTCCCATACATTTGGCTCGAGTCGGTTTGCAGTTTTGTATGGGACAGCTGATTTTTTTTTTCTTGATTTCGATGTTGGTCCCATAGAGAAAGTTGTTCAGTTTGATGGTCTGGTCATCCCCTTAAAAAAGTGTCAGCATATTTAGTTGGACCCTGTATAGGTTTAGTCTAAAAAAAAAACTAGACCTTCAACAAAACTCAGTCGTCGTCCTGCCTCATCCAGTCGATACCGGCTACTTATTTTGGGTTGTGCAGCGTAGGTACCATATTGTGTCCCATTCATGGTCTGCACTACGGGCTTCCCATTGGTTATGAATTCTTTGACAGCTATATAACCAGGCAATTGCCACTTTAGCTTGCATCAATCCAAAATTATCTACTAGAAGGTCTAGAAGTTGTAATAAAAGGTCTTTCTTAAAGTGCTGACGGCTTATTAACACTTCAAGGTCCCGCGGTCGCGATATCTTCCGATATCAATTGTTATCTTAAGCCGGGATGCGAGCAGTTAAGGGGATGATCATAGAACATCAAACTGAACAACTTTCTCCAAGGGAAGTAGCGAAATAAAAATAGCTGTTGTATAGAAAACTGCAATCCTATTCGACCCAAATGTATAATCATCATCGTATTTAAGAGCTACGCTCTTGTCTGTAGAGTAACTGAAGTATGGAACCAGGAGAACCCAAATATAAAGGAAAGCAGATTTTTATGATCTCCTTTTTGAAGTCATTCAAAAACACAAACTTACCTCAAATGTTATTGATTTAAAACATGTTACAGTCATGTTGAAGCCATGTTGCCATGTAATTTGATACGAACTTACCTATTTAAATCCACTGGTGGATCGAGATAGTGGAGCCTACAGGACAGAGGGATTATTTTGGTGGTTAGGCACCAAGAAAAGCGAAAAGATTACAGAGTATTGATTCGTTATTACGCTCATTCCTTGGAATTTTACTATAACTCCATGAAGTTAAAAGCAAGGACTGTTTGATTAATTTCAACTTGAAAGAATGCACGTAACATTTTTTTTCCAAACACTGCAACAATCGAGAGTCACGATCAACAAATAGTTGATTTACAACTCTATCTAAACAAAGAATCGAGTCTATTCAGGCTTCGAATGGCCGTGCTAATTATCTGTGCTTGCACCGGATCGCCGACTGGCAGCTTTTTGTTTTTTTAGGGTTCCGTACCCAAAGCCAATTCGGTATGTCAAGTTTTTTTTTGGAGGTCTAAATCGAAAACCATTTCGAGATAATTGTCTCAATAATCATATTTTCTATGTCAGAGATTTTAAAATGAAAGGATTACAGATATTTTTAATAAAATAACGTCGTTTTTCGGTCCACCAGTGACGTCACTCGCTGCCACTGCAAACTCCTTGGTAAACATAAAATGAACTTAAAGTAACTGGCAATTACGAAAAAAAAAATACTTTCACAATGACAGAATTTGACATTTGATGTTGCCGTATCTGTTTTCAGCATAGAGTTAGAAAGAGGAGGCAGGTTTTAATTTTTTTAAACATAGCAGTAGGTAGTTTTACTCCATGGAGTTCGAATTATTTTTTCTCCACCATTTTTGCACTTAGAGATTACAGATCAAAATAATTTAAAAATTAAATTTATATCGATAAACTCGATGAATCACAATACAAATGAAATAGGTGTCTTAAAATTATGTCTTCTATCCGTAAAAAATATAAAATGAAGACAAAAAAAAACTTGTCATTTCGAATTCCTATAATATAGGCTTTTGAATTTAGATATTATCTACAGGGTGAAATTAATATCATTAGCATTCTTTCAAACTAAGATTCTTCCCATCAAACTGAACAACTTTCGAGTCGAGTAGGCATTGCAGTTTATTATGGAACAGCAGTTTTTTTGCTTTGCTCCCAAAGTAAAAGCTGTTCATGCTAATGATATCAATTTAACCCTGTATTGAACAGTGCTAAGCAATGCAAGTAGAGAGTTGAAATTTTCACAGAATATGAGTTGTTTTTTTTTGATTTGCTAACAAATAATAAAAAAATACATAAAATTAACAATTAAGGAACAAATATTGTTTTCAAGGTTTATTTGTTTTTACTTGATCTTAAAACGGCAATACTTACAAGGGTCAAACTTGATGTGGCTATACAGGGTGTTTCATAAGTAACAATAAATTTTTGAAATTCATAAGGGGGTTGTTTAGACCGTCAAACTGAACAACTTTCTCTATGGGACCAACATCGAAATCGCGAAAAAAATCATTTTAAATCCCATACATATTTTAGCTCTAGTCGATTTGTAGAGTATAGAACATAATTTTTTTTTTCGCGATTTCGATATTGGTCCCATAGTGAAAGTTGTTCAGTTTGATGGTCTACACCACCCCCTTAAATGTTTATTTGTAGTTTTGTAACACCTTGTAGAGCATTATTCTAAAGTAAAACAAGAAATAACCGGCCAAGTGCGAGTTGGGCCCGGAGAAAACATTTTTTTTTTGCTAAATATTTTGATACAGAACCCTCGGTGCACGAGTCCAACTCGCACTAGGCTGGTTTTTTTTAAAACCCGAGGCTTAATTTTCGCGACAGCCTGTTCGATGTCGATGTGTCAACCCTGATGGGCCGTGACGTGCGGCATCGCTCTTTGATGTGCAGACGGCGTTCTGCCTAAGTGGATAAGTTCAATTTTTCAATAAAATAATGTGATTTTAAATTGTTCGATTGCTCTGATGCGATGTTCATAGTCGCCTTGCGTCTTGAGTTTTGTAATAAAACTTCATATTTTTTTCAAACCTTTTGTACCTACTAAAACATTTTTTTATGTTATTGAAGAATTTTATGTTTCGTAAAAATGTGACTGGAATTGCATATCGCTTTAATATTGTGGTGACTAAAGCAATAATTTTGCAATATTCCAACGAAAGCAGATTTCACTTAAAAAATAAGGCTTCGATTGACACGCAATATTATCACGAGTCTCGCAAAAAAGACAGGTGTACAGAAGGGCGCCTCCAACTGGTCTTCGACCGACTTGATCCGAGATCGCCGAACTTGCGGCTCTATGAGTTTAATTGTATACTTTGCCTATACTATGTAATATAGCTTTTTTTTATCGGGCATAGGCCCACCACACATTCCCACCGCTGTAAAATACAGTAGGTAGTAGTACAGTAGTTCCGAGAATTGTCACTATATTACAATCTAAACCACGTCAATCTTAACATTAGTTATTCAAATTCAAATCTATAGCACACGAGATAAAGTATATAATATGATAGTCCATGGGATTGCGCTGTTGAATGCATGTTACTCAAAATACTCAAAATACACTCAAAGAAATCTTTAATTAAATTTTGTTAAATGTAACTGAACTATAGTGACTACCGAACTGTTTTGTAAAACATAATCAAACATTATTTTGGTTATTAATAGTAAAATGTTTAGCTGTTATAACCAAATGTTTGATTATGTTTTACAAAACAGTTCGGTAGTCACTAAGATTTAGTTGTACAAAACATTTTTTTCAGAATACGCAATATTACCAAAAGATTTCCTTTATATAAACAATTTTCAAACTTACCTCATTTCAACTTCCACCCGTCTAATAAAGCTTAAAGCTTTTGTCTTTCGATTATCGTTTTTACATCCCCCGTAATAAGAGTCAGAAAAAATGCAAAAGACAACATTGTAACTCGCCAAGGCATTCGTCCGTCGTTACCGAAGAATTTCCGAAACGAAGCCTCAGCTGTCGGCAGAACGAAATGCAATAATTGAAGTAAAAACCTGCTGAAATATTGTGTAATTATATCGAGTCGGTTGCCTCTGACGATTTATCTGGACCACAAAAAGCCGCGTGTTAAGATCGACAGCGCCTGGACGGTATTTCACCTATTTAGACCCATTTCGTTTTCATTCTTTTAGTCTTCTTTAAAAATATTTGTTTTTGAAGCAACTTTCATAGGACCGTATTCAAGTATTATTGTGATTATAAGAGTTTTTGAGGTCTTGGATGTTTTTTTTTTCAATCTATATTTGAACAAGAAGTTAAGTAGCATAGCATGCATATGCTCACGACTATATTCCCCGAGGGGGTAGTCAGAAATATTCTGAAACCTCAAAACATCCACGTTTCACCAGTAGTACCGAAACTCTGTCCAGTGTGACGGGGGGTGCACAAGTAACTTGGTATAATGGTATTTTTCAAACAGATTAACGTATTCAAGAAAAAGGAGCTGGTGTTTGACTCTCAGATTGAACTGTATGATAACTATTTTAATCAATTTTACCAGAAATACTGACTGCGAGTAAAAAACCCTTGTATTATTTAAATGGGAGTTTGATACCATCAAACTGAATTACTTCCACTATGAAGAGCTAATGAAGACAACGTCAAAAAATATAAACACATTTGAGCCGAGTGGGTGTTTAGTTTTGTATGAAACAGCTGATTTTTTTCTCGACTTTTACTAAGAAGCCAACTTCTTAATAAAAGTTGTTCAGTTTGATGATCTAAAGCTGATTACTCATTATTATAAGTACATATAAGTATACAATATAAGTACCCCCCTTAAATATTACATTCTGCATTAGTTCTGCATTGACTTTGTCAGTGGTGTTCTGTAATGTTACACTCTGTATATTTTTTTATTGAATAAGAATCATTTTTATAAGGGTATTTTAGAATTTTCAATACTGTTATCAACTGTACATATTGTCTGCAAATTCTGCAACTTATATCAATAGACTTTCTTTCAGAATCATATCAAAAGAAAGTCGACACTTAAAATCGATTTCCAACGGACAAGTAAGTCTCAACTTTCGTCAGAGTGAAAACAACATTCGTGTTTCGATCGACATTGAGGACTGGAACACTAAAGTTCTTGATTAATTGTAGCTTTAAATTCGGCTTTTTCGGTTTTAAATGTACTTACACAGTTCTATGCTACAGAGTTCTTGCCGCCCACTAGTCTAACTAACATGCACTTCCCATCGATTTAGGTGATAAAATTTCTAAATCCGATAATAAAAATTTAACATTATTGACACTGTCGCTTTTAGTGCGTAATGTTTTCTGTATATGGAAAGTTTTGAGATAAAATAAATTAATAAATATAATGGGCATTGTCGCACTTAGTGTTTAGTCCCAATCGAAGTACAGTTTAGTATAATCTATACGAGTAACAGAATTTATCGTTATCTAGCCGACATTATGAAAACTATTTTGTGTACCCTGAACTGTAATAGGAAAAGTAAAGATTTCTCTGTTTTACATAGTACTGTTTTCATTAATAAAGTAGCTTAATTTTGAATAAAAATTTATTTGAATTCTCAAAGTCAATTAGAGAACACGTGAAATAACTACTTTTTTCATTGATGGTGAATTATGTGTGAACTCTTTACTCGATAGTATAAATAGAATGTGTTGTATATGTATCTAGATAATACAACAAATAGCTTTTTGGGTGGAACATAATGATCTACTTAAAAAAAGACATGTCGCCTTCGTACAAAATTGTTCCTCGAGGAACAGATGTTTATTATTTTATCCCTTTTGTATTTATTCATTTATTTATTATGTAGGATAGTTATTATTATATGGTGTTAGTTAATTTCCTAGTGCACAATACGCGGATAGACTGTATAGGTACAGGTAGGTACGCTCAAAACAAAAAAGTATTATAGCTAGTACAATCGACTTTCTCTCTTTCCATATTATCATTTTATTATGGCATCGCCTGTATACCACGACATTTTCCGTAAAGTGGATCGATATGTTCCACTCAGTGGTACAAACCTATGTACTGGTTCTCATGAGTAAAATTAACTGCGTCCGCGATATATGAATGCCGAAGGCGCGTAATTTCCTTGCCCATTTGAATTTATGTGCGGCCACTGACTTATAGCACTTTAGTTGGTCAATAACAAATCACATTGATTTATTAGTAAAACGTTCCTGTTGCCACGTATCGTATAAATTTACACTATCGACCAATTAAAGTGATCGAACATTTGTTTCCAAATTGCTTAGTGTGAACATCAATATCGCGGGCCAGTTTGCAGTGCAAAAATCTTTATTGGCCGTCAATGTCAGCTAATAAGTGGTTGTCTGGATGAAATTGCTTTTACCGCCTAAAATTTGTTACTGTTCCTTTTGAAGACATAATTAATCGTCCGCTCAGTCGAATTTCGTTTTAGTTCTCCCTTTAAGGCCTCCGCACATTGCAGAAATATTATCGAGCGATTTTATCGAGCGATGTTATCGACAGCGATATCGCGACACCTTACACACTGCAGCGATTCCGCGATTCGCGTCACGCATGCGACAACCACTGAATGTAGTCGAAAGAGATTGCATCAGGTTGCGATAATATCGCCGCAGTGTGTAGGATCGCGCGCGTCCCCATACAAAATGTACTGAGAAATATTATCGCTCGATAATATCGCGGCAGTGTGTAAGATCGCGCGCGTCCCCATACAAAATGTACTGGAAACAATTATCGCAAAATCGCAGCGATATTATCGCTCGATAAAATCGCGGCAATGTGCGGAAGCCTTTATAGATGATAAAAATCAGTGTAACACAAATTACTTTTCATTCAAATATACAGTCATTTTACAAAGGAATAAAGGTTTCCCAAACTTCATTGGATACTATTGAGAATTGAGACCGCGACATTAAATTACTTTTGGAAACAAAGGAAAATCTGAAGGTATTGTTACAAAATGGCCCTTGTTAATAAAATCCATCAGCAGTATCGTGAAGTCACAAAGCTTAGTCTGACGTCAAACACTTTGGCTAACCCAGTTTGTTATGTTAAAACTGTTATTCGTAACCCCTACTATAAGGCTGTAGTCTGTATACTCACTATAATAACAGTCTTTTTTACTTACGAAAGGTAGTAATTTTAGTCTTGTCTTGTTTCGATTGGAACAAGGAATGCCTGCGTTGCTCTCAACACCTACTCTAATATGTATGTTTTTCTACCCACGTTATTACTTGTTTAATACAATGTCTTGTAGATAATCTTGGGGTTCTATTATTTTGCAATTTAGTGTTGATATGTATAATGCTTATTCATTATGGTAGTTCATAATAATTTTAGGTTACTAACAACAACTTCAGGCCAAGCACTTTAGTAAATGTTAAAAAAAATGGGTCTAATTTTGTGTACATGCTTAGTAAAGTTATTTAATCTATAGATTTTTAACAACTGTATTATTAACAATGAGAGGAGAAAACCATTTCAACGTTGACATTCTTTATTTTCCTCCCCCCGAGATTTGCCTCCCCCGTCTTCCCCATGTGAGATTGGGTGAGATACTGCTCGACGCCCAAAGATAATGAGAGGGAGTGAGCCATATTCCACTGAAGCACTATAACGTCACGATAAAAAATAAATAAAATAAAAAATAAAATAAACTTTATTGAGTGAGTTACTAAATAATTCAATTCGGTGTAGCCTTGATTCCTAAACTAGTAAACTGTGTGTCCGAAATAAGTTCCTTCCCGTATTTACATTCCATTAGTAAGAACGACATTGAAAAAAAATTTGAAACAAAAGAGTGAAACAAACAAAACAAAAAAATAATAATAGTAATAAAGCAATATAATAATAAAAAAAAACTTAATTAGTTACAACTTAATTAAGGCTTAATGCATATGTTACGGTTTCACATAGGTACATATACATAAACTCACGAGTGACGACCATAATCCCTTTCAAGGTAGTTAGACTCTTTGCTAGAACATATGAGCCATTCACTCTTCCTCTATTTCGCCTTTGCCCTTTGCAGCGTACACGCTCTCTTGGTTATGATGATATTTGATATTCTATCTATCTATCTATAACGTCACGCCTCTTTCCCATTGGGGTAGACAGAGACCAGAGCGCGCCATCTACTACGATCCTTACATACATCTTTTGCCTCATTCACATCCATACATCTCTTCATACATGCCCGTCAGTTTCGAGTACTCCGCACCTCCCCTTTTTGTAGGACGCAACTGATTTGATCAGAATACGTCCTACGAGGGCGCCCTCTGCCGACACATCCACTCATTTTAGCTCCATATATCTCTTTCGTACATCTGCTATCACTCATCGTCTCCACATGACCAAACCAACGAAGCATACCCTTCTCTATTCTTGTCACAACATCTTCTTTCAATTTACATCGATCTCTAATCACACAATTTCTCACTCTATCTCTCAGCGTAACTCCACAGATGCTTCGCAAGGAACGCATTTCAACAGCATTAATTTTACTTTCATGCTTCTTCTGCCATACCCAACACTCACTGCCATACATAAGTGTAGGCACCAACACACCATTGTGTATAGCAAGTCGCGCCCTTTTGGACACCAATTGGCTAGCCACAATGGTATATTTGATATTGTTTTCGATAAAAGACCTACGACCTTATTGTTCACCTCATAAAAAAGAATTTAGCATGATCTCAAACCAGTAGTAGAAGCAATGCTAACAGCCCGACCGCAAACGGGTCAATGGAGCCCTTTGATCCAAGCTCTCACCTGTCTCTCAAGTGCCCTGGTCTTTCGCAGACTAGACACTTTACCTCCTGCTTGAGCTCGCCTGTGCGAATGTTTGCTTAGCTCTTACTACCGGAGCTTAAGGTATAAACTTGATTGACGTTTTATGCGATAAAGTTAAGAGTAATTTTTCCTTTTCTTTTGGCCTTGACTGAATTTTGCTTTGTTTAAATTTAAGGAGGTTGATTTGGGAGTTGTTTTATATTACTTAGCTCTGACTATGTCAGCGTAATAAAAATTACGCCGCATAAAATAAATTGACACTTCGATAAGAAGTAAGTATACCAGTAAAAAGTGTCGGCATAATTATTAAGTTGGACCCAGTAATCCCAGTATAATACAAAGAAAAAATAAAATGTTCAGTATACCAGTTATGAAGTTCATCTTCAGGTTCTCAGCCAGTGCAAAAAATCGCATTGAAATCAAAGTCAAAATAATTTATTCAATAAAGGAACTTGTAGCCCACTTATTAAATATCAAATATTTTATTGAAGCTACCATAATCAGCTCAGTTCTGCGTAATAAGTACTCGAACAAAATGGCAAAAATAAATACGTTGGTGTTCATACCTTAGATCAAAGTAAAATTAAGGGACAACATTTCAAAAGTGAAAAATAAGTCAAAACAAATGACAGGTATACCTTCAAATCAGGCCGAGCCGAGCGCGAGGCCGAAGGCCGAGCTACGCGTAGGAGCGAAGCTCCGAAGCGGCCCCCCTGGAACCTGGTGGACCTGGTCTCCGGAGTCAATCTGCCGCCAAGCGAGCCGCAGGACGAGCGTGTATGTACCGAGATGACAGACAAGTGTGCTAGTTTGTATGGACCAAGTGTACTATGTACTAGTTGTGTGTTTCAAATAAACGCGCTTTGGGTCTAATCATTAATTTGACTTTCATCTAAGGTTTCATACTCGTCAGACGTCATGTCAAGTCATGACCCAAAGTATTGTTTTTCTAGAATATCTTTAATGTAGTAAACACAGATCTTTTTACAGTTTTTATGGTAACCTAAATAGAGGAAGGTAACAACCATTTTGTGATTTAAAAGAACTGTAGGTATGTACAAAATATATGACAACGATAAAGTAGCTCTTGTAAATCCCACATTTGTTAGAGAATGAATTTATATACTAACTTGATGAAGTAAATCAAGTCTCTGAATAATGGCGGCAGATGTTGTAAGAGACCATTTTGTAGGAAGCAATAAAAATAAACTAGCATCTGCTTAAGAATATCACTAATCCTTTTATGAATGAAAAATTCATAACAGACTTGATGATAATTTATTTATCACAAATGCGGCAATAAACGTGACTACATAAATAGCTTAAAAAGTCCTCCAATAAAAAAACTGAGTACGATAACTCTACTCTTTTTAATCGAAGACATGTTTTTGTAAAATATTGTTGTGAATATCTTGAATGAGAATTTGGGGTGTTTATATATTGTGGGTCCGATCTTCGGTCACGATTTGAATCATAATAGTGTTTTCAAATTTATTTGATCGTAAAACCGTAGAGTGTTGCCGGGTTTGTCACAAAGAAGGTTTTATCGTGGCAAGTGAGCGGCCGTAAATTCTGCTTCGGCTGTCCAAACAGTGTAGTGCATACAAAGGCATACCCATACAACATAGGTACACATCCTGAGACAGAAAAGGAATGCTAATTTGAACGTGATATGAGGCAGGTAAAGATAAAATTATGTTTTACCAATAATACCCACAAATGATAACAAAACTGATCATAAAGGTAGAAACAGTTTTGTTCAGAATATTTAACTAAAATACAATTACTTATCATTTCATAATGCAAAATTAAAAAGTGTAAAACCATACAGTTTTTTCAAGAGCATCTGATTTTGGATTTACTGATTGACTTTAATTTCTAATAGCCAATTACAACTGCAGAGACTATTCAATTTTAATCAATGAACCAACTTCGAAACTAATAGTTGAAAATAATGATAAAACCAATGTATTTTCTATTTCAATGGCATAATTATTAATTAAATTGGTTTTTCGAAATTGTTTCAAGCCAGAAATTGATAATTCGATAGCCAATGTTGACGATAATTATGGGATCCATTCATAATAATTACGACATCTTCGAATACTAACTTTTTAAACTATTAAATTATTGGTCCTATAGATTACGTGGCACACCTACGAGTATGCATAATCTAGCTGTAGGACCGTAGCTTACTCTTTCCATACATAAATACTAGAATAATTAAATATAGGTATGTCACCAAATTATGAATCCGCGAAGTATTTTTTGGACTTGGTTTGACAGTGAGTCCAACATTAAAATATTAACAAAGGACCCTTTTGTTAATATTTTACGTCACTCACTACCTAGTGACAACAATTTTGAAATAATCTCAATTTAAAAAAAAACCGATAAGTAATTTAAAATACTAATTTAACAAAGGATAGTGACGATAACCCGAAAATAATCTTAACCGTTGCATTGTTACAATCCAGTCAAAACATTGTTTTTTTAACCTTAACAAAGACTATAAAAATAGTAAATTAATTGATTAATAAAATGTAACTTTTTATCACTTCTCATCTTTTATAACTTCCGTTTCATCTTCCCGTATTTCTGTCTCCATAAAAATATAACCGACTGATGCTACGAGCAGAAAGCGATGTTTTATAATCGATTTTTGCCAAGTTCCAGAGTTACGGTCACTTTAAAAACAATAAAAATTTTATACACCGAAATGGTTTTCTATAATATTTACTACGCAAAAGCATACTAGGTATCGTATAAAATTATATTATGTTGTTTTAAAGGTATGGCGTTTGTTCGAAATATAGCATAGCATATGCTCACGACTATACTCCCCGAGGGGGTAATCAGAGATATTCTGAAAACCTCAGAACATCCACGTTTCACCAGTAGTACCGAAACTGTCCAGTGTGACGGGGGATGAGCCAGTCGCGAAATATATATTAGTAATAATTTTATTATTTAATATAAAGTATTTCAACATTTTAAGCGATTCTTATGAAAAAAATGCCTACTTCAACACGCAGGCCTAGTACCATATCACCCTCTAATAAAGACACCATCCGGGACCAAGTCCGTTCAGTAGTTTTCATATTGCACTCTAAAAAACATGTTTTAAAAAAATCTAATGGATATTTTGCTTGGGTTTAGTAATAATATTTTTTATTATTAAGATAATTGGATCCATTGAAGCTGATGGTGCGAGCAAATATTATATTTCAGTAAAGAAATTTAATACCTACAATACTATTTGCAGAATACGTAAATAACGAATTATTTATTTTACTAAAAATAGCGTGTTTCAGATATACAGATTTCCATTTTCAACTAAGCTGAGATAAAAATGAAAATATATTTTGTACAACGAAAATAGAGAATGCAAAACGAAACCCAGAGCTTGGATTCAGCATAAACATCTTGCTTTGAATAATATTATAAGAAGTTGAAAACGGCGTACAATAAGCAATTTAAGTCCACGTAAAAGGGACCGTTGTAGTCCTAATTTAGTACAATCATTATGCATATTGTATGCCCCACTTGCTTTTGTTTCTCAATAAACAGTGCCCGTTTTCCCCGAGTTTCCCCTTTTCCGCCTTTTTATTATTGAAGCCGCATTTACCTGGGGATGTGTGTTTTGTACAGTCGAATCCGAAAAGGCATACCTTTTTGCGGAGTCCGCTTTTTTCAACATTGAGTACGTAATCGATGTTTCAAACCCGTTCATTAAAAACCAGTGTGATGAAAGTTATTAGAAAAACAGTAAGTACAAATTCAAAATATATATGTTTTTGTTGTTAGTTATTACAAAAAAACAATGAAATCAAAGTGCATAAATAATACTAAAAGGGTCACACATGATAACGACTTGAAATGGTCACAGTTGTCAGCCTTGATATGTCGTGCTTTATCAAAGATTCAAGTATGAAAGCATACACATCCACAAGATGATATTCTTAAAATACGCGACCGCTTATTTCTTTACACATATTAATGCATTTTAAAGTAAAACCTTCACACAATATTGGTTTAGTTTACAAAGGAGTGATTTTAGAAAACACTACGTAATTATAGAAGTGCAATTCTAAAAAAATTGGGTGCTACAAACATCTTATTCCTACGTCACTTTCTGAATTGTGACTAATCCAACAATATAAGAAAATAAAAAATCCCCATACCTACATACATAGGAATTTACAAACGAAGAATAGAATAGTACGTGAGAAAATTTAACCTTATCTTTACTGTGCTGCAGTCGGGTAAAAGTTCAATCAAATACCATTATATCGGAAATACACAGCTGCAAGCTATGACAATCAAAATATTTTACAAAATATTTTCTACAATATTACTTTTCGAAGGAGATTTCCTTAAAAATGAATTTGAGTCCGTCTTTGTTTTGCGACAAACAAATTATTCTGCTTTTGATTGTACAAAGATAGGGTTAAAAACAGGGTTGGATTAAGTTTTCGTACTCTGAACCCTTTTTGTGGCTTTATTGCACTTATATTATAGTCATCGCCATAACCTAATTTCAGCTTACACGGAAAAAAATCCTGAGTTAGTCCTCCGATTTTGTTGACTTTACTAAGAAAATTAACTTTTTTTTTTTATTTAACTTCAATCTTACAACTGCTATTAAATAAAATTACAAATTCAAATACAAATTACAAATTTTTTTAACTGTTTTTGTAACTATATTTGTCGATATTACTAAAATATACGTACTTTACAAATACTACTTACAACAACAAATTTTCTCGTAAAGTCTACTAAAATAAAGATTTACTAGAAAATTTGTTACTGTAAGTATATTTTAGTTAGGTTTATCGACAAGAATTATAGTTACAAAAACTTTCCTAAGTAAATTCAACAAAATAAGAAAGTTTTTGACCATTGACTTACACTCTAGATTTTTTTTCCCGTGTACTTATTTCTAGGTATACGAAATAAATCCGTCTGGCTTTAAATACAATGTTATACGTCTAAACGACTTAATTTATCAGTGTAAGGTACATCAGACCTTGTTATACTTCTTTTATCTATAAAGGTCCCTAAAGCCCAACCTGTCTGGGGAGCTAAGACATCGCTCACAATATTGTCTTCGTAATGGGCAAGACGCTCTTTTAGAGCCATATCCCGGGACCCACCGAAATAAAATTAGCCTTAGGGTAATAAATTCAAATCACGGTGGGCCGTAATTTTAGCCTCCTTTTTCACCAGAAGATATTCGCAGTGGAATCCTTAATTTGGTTTCCCTTTATTGTTGTGGTTACTTCCGTTGTTGTTTCTCGATTTGCGTTCGTTTTTTCTGTAGTCCGTTTTGAGGAGGAAATTGGTAAAAAATTGGATTGAAAGTAAGTTTTGTTTTTGTTTCTAATTTCGTTCTCGAACTTTGTTTAATACTCAATAAGCTACGGCACGGTAATAAAAGAGCGTTGTCGATGACGAGTTGTGGAGAGGAACCTATGGACACTCAATCTTGAGGGTTTGAATCCACACGGGAGACATGCCATGTCCCAATGAGTTTTTCTTACTAAGTGCTTTCACACACGATGACGCACTGACGGAGCGGCAGATGTCAGTCTATAGAACCACACCCGGTGCGTCAATGAGTCACCGTGTGTGCTTCTACGTGCGGTTTCATACAACTCCTTGATTCACAAATGACGGACTGACGTCTGCCGCTGTGTCAATGCGTCATCGTGTGTGAACGCACGCGCACTTATGTACGTAATATCGACTGCTGCTGCTCAAAAACGGTGAAGGAAAAGAAATTCCGATACGAATTTGAAGTCTAACCAATCCACAATGGCTACGCGTGATGAATAATATCCAACCTATTTGAGGGTAGGTCTGTACCTTGCAGTGGGACGTATACAGGATGATGATTATTGATTCCACGGCTCATCCAAAATCTGATGGTGATAAAAAATTATTTCAGACGAACTAATTCCCGGATATTCTTCTGTGATGCATTAATCAAAACATGGATTCTATTAAACTTTGTCTCATATCATACGATTCGAAACAGTTTTCAGTTTCAACTATTTTGGACCTTAATACCATGCAAAATCATTAATATTATGTCGACTAAAATTATTAGTGATTTCATACTAAATTGAACGTTATTGAATACGCTCAAAGCGTCGATAATTCTAACTGAAGCTTCCTTTTAGTGAAATACACTTTACCGACAATGTTTGTTTTCTCTTGGCAACTACGGACTTCCATATTAGATTGTCCTTACTCGTTATTAGCTGATGTGTTTAAATCTTAATGAATTAACTGTTATTAAAGCGAATGCGTCTACATTTTGGTATCATTAAAGTTGATTATAGCGAAAGTGGCATTATGTACTGTACTGTATAATTACTGACTGTACCGACTCGACTAAATAATGTATGAGACAGCTGTTTTTTTTTGCGATTTCGAAGTTGGCTCCACAGTGTAAGTTGTTCAGTTTGATGGTCTGAAGCACCCCCTTAAGTATTACTAGGGTGTTTTGTTACGACCTGCAAAATATGCAGCCAAGTCTACCAATCCACGATGGAATGTCTGTCAATGTAACTGAGAATTGACATCTTACGATACCATAATATTAAGATGTAAGATATTTTATTTAAGATGTTATACTTCTTTACTCTCTTTAAGATATTTTAGGTTAATTAATGTGTCGGGGACCGCAAGTGATTGTAAAAAAAATCAATGGTCATTTCATAGCGGTCCCCTACGCATTAATTAACCTAAAATATCATAAAGAGAGTAAAGAAGTAAAACATACCTTTGCTTACATAAAAATAATAGGTGACCGCATTATTTTTTTACTTTTTAAATGTTCGTTTTTGGCGTTGGGGTTTTTCTAAATTTGTAATTTAATGTTATTTCATAATTTTTAAAGTTACATGAAAACTACTCAACCGATTTTCATAAAACATAGCTAAGAACACTCTCGCATAAATTAACTTTCTACTTAAAAAAACTGCATCGAAATCGGTCCACCCGTTTGGGAGCTACGAAACCACGAACGGACAGAAACTTATAACACCCGTCTTATTTTGTCGCAATTTTTAAAGTTAATTCAAAACTGCTAAACCGATTTTCATGAAACAAAGCTAAGAACACTCTCGCATAAATAAGCTTTCTATTAAAAAAACCGCATCGAAATCGGTCTACCCGTTTGGGAGCTACGATGCCACAGACAGACAGAAACTTTTAACACCCCTCTTTTCTTTTGTCGCAATTTTGAAAGTTACTTCAAAACTGCTGAACCGATTTTCATGAAACAAAGCTAAGAACACTCTCGCAAAAATTAGCTTTCTACTTGAAAAAACCACATCGAAATCTGTTCACCCGTTTGGGAGCTACGATGCCACAGACAGACAGACCGACAGACAGACAGACAGACCGAACCCTCTTTTTGTTGCGTCAGGGGTTAAAAATAGCTTTCAAGAATTTTAATAACATGTTTCTAAACCCAAAAGCATGGGATGATTGGACGAGTATCACCATAGAAACCCCATACAAAACAAAACAGATCACAGATAAATACAGCCCCAAGCTTATCTCCAACAGCATTTAAAAAGTTTAAATATACAGTATACCCGTGCTAAAGCTAGGAGTAAATCTATATGGGCATATATTGTAAATTTCATGCATGTATATGCTAGTACTCGTACACACGAGGGATGGTCAACGCGTGACAAGCATGATAAATGAGGAGTTCGGGATCATGCCTCTGGGGACTCTCTTTGGCTGTACGCTCACATTTATAAACAACCGTAACCTGGCTGGACTCTACAAACAACTCTGGACTTTATTCCTTTGTAACTAGAATTTTATCTAGCATGGACAGATTAAGGTTGTAGGATGTTTTATTCTAGAGAAGCTAGTGAAAATTAGTATTGCGAAAAGTAAGTAAAGAGTACGAATCTGTGTAGAAAAATTGACTCCATTGCTCATGGGTTAAAGCTCAAAGTATAACGTGCAAAATGATAAAGCTAGTTGGCACAAAAATTTTCTATTTGAGAGCAAGAAGCAAAAATATTGAATTCTGGATGGTCAAGTCAAGGAGAATAGACTTTCAAGTCAGGAATATTTTAGTTGCCCCTTGAAAGTAGAATATTATAGTTTTAGTGATATGAATAATAAAGTAGATAAGAATGTAACTTAGTATACCTACGAAAAGTAAAGAATATGAAACAATATCTGATTGTTAGGAATTGACATACAGCACAACTTTCAACATGGAGTTATTTGAGTTAAAGTTATAGTTAATGTTGTTCTGTTCGATGGTCTACTCTAAATCCTTTGCACATAGTTCAAACTTAAAAATAACAAGCATACCACCAACGTAGATTACAAATTGCCTATATTTGGTAATAAATGTATTTACACTACTAATAAAATTATACGTCAGCTATTTAGTAAGACTTTATAGGCATATCCTGACGCGATTTATACGAAGAGAAAATAAACTGCAAGGTTAAACTTGCCGTTCGTTGCACCGGCAGTCTGTTTGTTTAGGTGTTTAATGTTTGAACGCAAACCCATAAAATGCAGCAGACTGGACAATACACTTGTATGCAGATGCCACATTTAATGATTTTGTAGACGTACTGACACCGTGTTAGAGGTTGAAGTAGAAATCTAAAAGCAAATAATTAGCAGAAACCACAGACTTAAAAGAAGAACCAGACGTAATCTGGTCTAATCATGAGTGAAGCAACCATTTCTTTTGTGTGCGTGCTGTCACGCATTACAAAAGGTGACGGGTTGTAGCACCTGCGCCTTGAGCTAGTGCATCTGTGTGAGTGTAGGTCCCTTGTAGAACAAACGAGATTGTATTACCTTGCATGCTTCACATCTTTTTAGTGCAATATTCGGTCCGTATTTCTTTCAAGTCCGTGGCAATAACCTAATAAAGTTGACCGACGACCTATAAAAAGGTAACGGGGATCGAAAATGGATGAGACCGAGAATTGAGTTTTGTAGCGTGCCTTAGAAGAGGCCTATGTTCAGCAGTGGACAATGATAATAAAGTTTTAGATTTCATTTTACATCGTCGTTTCATCTAAATTTAAGATATTATCTATAAATGTTTCTAGCCACCTTACCATTACCACTGTGAAACTTAAGATACTCAAAAATAATGTTTTTAATTTAATTTATAAAGTAGCATGAAATGTACATGGTGTAAACGCGTTACGTATCGAACAAGGTGCCTAAGATCACCAAACTGAACATCACTGGAGCCAACATCAAAATAGTGAAAAAAATCTGAAGTTCCATAGAAAATGTCAATAGCTATTCGACAGCAATGTATGAACACAACTCCTCCATATTTGAGCATGATGATACTAAGATTAATAATCAAGCCAAATAACATCGTCGATGTTAACATTTTACGAATAAAGCATTTTAGGAAATACAAGATTATCTAGACACATTCGAGTGACCATTATCAGTAAATCCGAACTATGTTTAGATCATTTACAAAACGGGTCATCTCCGAATATCATTTGGATTCCAGGCGCGTTCCTTTCTCGAGGCTTGAAAATATTGGCTCTGCTGGCAATAAGCGAAATAGCTGTAGATGAGTGGACGATCGTTATCCCAGCTTTATGTGCTCGTTTTGGAAATAGACGTCTTTGTAAGCATTGTTAAATCCATACAGAAATAGAATTAGGAAACCATAATCTAATAGGCAATTGATGACATAATTCGTCGCTAGTCTTACTAAACCACGTAACTAACATCGAGGTGATTTTTTAGAACAAGCTTTTTTCGGCTGAGCGCTACATATAAATTGCTTGTTACATATACCTGTCAAAATTTGTTTTCTCGGTAACGCTCGAAGTAGTCCAGTAAAAATACGGGTCGAAAGGAAATAATTTATAATAAGCAATTTTTTTTGATAGATCGTTTATACAAATGATATTAAGATACTTTATTAACGAATCCCACTAAATTTCGTATTTTTAGTTTTTAGTACTAAAATGTAATTTTTTTATTTATAGTGTCAGATTTCATTCTTTTTTCATTTTTATTGTTTGTTTTAGGTTATGAGCTTACATACACTGTGTAAATTTTGTACTAAAATTGATTTTTTCGTAATTTTAACATATTTAAAAACGAAGGTTCCGGGGTGATTTTTCGTTGGATTTACTTGTAATATAAAAGAATACAAATAAATTTAACAAATGGCATAAAAAAAATTCATATACAATTTTTTTCCAATTTTACATGATATGTTTTACTTTGCTTAATTATTTAATAAACATTTTAGGAGGATTTTCAATCTAAATGATAACTAGAATTATAATCTAAAATATGAAAGAAAAAAACCGGCTATTATAAATTATTTACATTCGAAATACAAGCGACCCGTAACTTTACTGGAGTAAAGATACAGGTACGTCAATTAGACCGATCGATTCGTCTTGGAAAATGGATACGCCCTCAATCTGGATAAGTCCTGACCTACGTCAAAATTGTCAGATACGTCGTTTAGTAGGACTAGCGACACATTGTTGATCATTAACATTTATTAGGAAATAAAAATTTATAATAAAAAATGAGTTAAAACTTTATAATAAACAGCTAACTGACACAAAAGCAGTTTTGAAAATGAAAAAGAAATAACCAAGATAAGAGGTGAACCTTTCTTTACATTGATAAAGAAATAATCCTTCCTAATTGCGGCTGGACTTTTGATCCACGGCTCCGGTAATCGAAAAGGGACCGTCGATTTTTCCCTCATAAGACGAACCCTTTGAAAATGACCCGTATTTGACAAAAAATATCTTTGCATTCAGGGGCGTCGTGTCCGGCGTCGTTTCAGAGTCCGCGGTTGATTGCGCCCAACCCGTGAATAATACCCACTTTGTGCCCAATAAAAGTTTTCCTCCCTTCCCTCGATATTGGAAACAATGGCTTTGACTCACAATTTTTCTGTCGCCGATCCTCGGCAGGCGGAAACTGCTGGGATTATATCATTCTTTTGATTTGAGGCTAAACGTGATATCGTTCCAAATGAGGCAGCTTTGCTCCAATTTTTATATGCTTTTGGTTTATTTATTACTTAGCTTTGATAAAGCATTCTGTTTTATCGTTCAAACATGAAGTACTGGCATTATGTTGTTCAATAGTGTTATTTTATCTAAAAATTTATGGGAATGACTAGCATTGAATTTCGCTTCCATTAAATATGTATTATTGTATTGACAATATTAGATATGTTTTTTTTAACTAACACCAGGCCATGTAGGTATATCGGGTATACTTAGATTCTTCGTCGATATTTTGAACCAATATGTGAAATTAATACATACTATAATCATCATCAGCCTACACTCAGGGTTATTAAGGGCTGATGGTTCCAGGATGATCACACCATCAAACTGAACAACTTTCTGTCAGTCAGACCAATGTGCGACCAAAATTTTTTCTCGATTTTGTCGAGTAGGGTTGCAGTTTTGTATGGGATATCCGATGTTTTTTTCACGATGTTTGTCATGAAGAGAAAGTTGTTCAGTTTGATGGCTACAGAGTTAGACTCAGTATTAGTGGTACTAATTAAAGAAGCCTGTAACAAGGTGTTAAAAATGTATGCAAAACCTAAAAATCGTGCAGATCAAATTAATAGATAACTAGGTAGTTATCGGCGTTGTTAGGTAGTTATAGGTATAGGCGTTGTTAGCCCACCACTCGTGCCCAGTGCGAAATGGTAGACTTCAAATATGCATCAGAGTTTTTTCTTCAGCGTATGCAGGTTTCCTAACCATGTCTTCCTTTACCGGTTGAAAGCAGTCGGTATTACGTACATACCTACCTACCCAAGTTGGTAAAACGTATTGGTAGGTATACAACATGTCGTCCGTGTGAATTCGAACCCGGACTCTCAAGATTGAGTATCCATACGTCTCCACAACGGGCCACCACGCTGAATAATATAATACCATCAGAACCCAAAACTTTACTTTCAAAATCGATTACCCTGCATACAAATAAGTTTCTGAATAATAAACTAAAACCAAACATAATCTTAATTCGGAAGCATAAATTTTTACCAGTCGATTAAACAATAGGCAGCCAAAGTATCCTCAAATTAGACAAAGGCGGTATTAATACGGAAGCCATTAAATTGAGATAAGCGACCAGCAGATTGGGTGGCGCCCGGCGCCCTTAGGGTGGTATTAGTCCGTAAGTCCTGATAAGTGAGAGGGGGTTTGCGGGACATTGCATAGATCGAAGTTGGATAGAATGGACATTTAGGATTTCGTATACTATGGACAGTAAGCGTTTTAACGGTTTCATAAATGTACGCTTCTGGCGATTTTGCGTGTGATTTGCGTGTGAATTGCACTTTGTTGCCGTATTTATGTAGGATTTCAAACAGATTTTGGGATGGTGATGATGACAACAGAGAGCGATGTATAGGGTCTTTCTTGGTATATTCTGACAGTTTTTAAGGGGTTGATCAGACTATCAAACTGAACATCAAAAGATTTTGTTGGTCTCACGACTAGATACCGTCGGCGTGCTAATAAAGTGAGCAAAAAATATTACCTACGCCGAATTCGGCGTAGTAAGTAACAAAGGTATAGTACAAGGTACAATAACACGTTCGAAATTCGAATTTGAATTGCTTCACTTTAGAAGCTGTTATTCTAAGGAAGGGCGGAATCTTGCGCAGCGAAGACCCATAACATCATAATCTTTGTGAACATCTTTCTCTATGGGACCTGAAACATATTGCTGACAGCATACAGGATGTAAACTTAAATGCTAAACATGGGTACTTAAGGAGGTGCTTCCGACTATAATTCTGAACAAAATGGGGTGAAAATTGATTTAGTAAAAAAAAATCTGCTGTTCCAAAGAAAACGTCAGTGGCTACTCTACTGAAATGTATGGAGAAGCTGATAGCTTTATGCCGATTACAGTATTGTTCCTATATTGAACATTGTTAGTTTGATGGTCTGAATTACGTATCGTCAGCAAACCTTTAAATAAATAAATAAATAAATAAATTACACTTTATTATGCATTTAACACACACTTTTTTACACTTTATAAAGCATTTAAGTTTACACCCTGCATATTGACAAATACCTATGTTGTAACTTTGTGTATGTCCCATTAACCATGCGAACCCGTGTACAGTGCAAACAAAAACATAGTGAGTTATCAGCTAAGAATCCCGCGCAATGACTATGAAGCGAGAAAATGCGGACAATCTATGGGTAATCAATAATCATATAGCTACGATTACTGAATTGCGCTATAAGGGTCCGGTAGACCCTCACCCCGCACACCCCGCTCTATTGACCTGTCGCGACCGCCGAGTTCCTCTATAGTTCTATAGTGGTTTCTAACATTTTTCGACCAGGAAATTTTTTATTGTTTTCCTGTTAGCCTTGGGGGCCACAAAGTACAAGAATCGAAAGTATTATTTGCCATATACAATAAACAAAAATGAAAGATCCATCCAAAACTGCAAACCTACTCTAGCCAAATAGGACTGCTGATTTTTTTCGCGATTTCGATGTTGGTCCCATAGAGAACGGTGTTCAGTTTGACGGTCTGATTATTCCCCTAAAAAAGTGTCAAACCTGTATAAACTGTACCACTATGAATTTCATTGTAACCAATTTCATTGTATGCAATGAAATTATTTAACCTAGACAAGACTAGAGACTCTGGAACTTCAGTGTTTATTACGACTTTTTCCTACCACCTTAATCAAAAATCTAAAGTACCTACATTGAAGTCCTTTATCATCCTTGATGCTAGAAGGGTGTCGGTGTCATTGGTAATTGGACCGCCACCGCCGGGGGCAGCCGGTTTGTCGGTCGACAATCAACGCGACGTGATGCGAAATCCGATGCGTCCGTGCTAGATAGCCTCTGTAATCATTATCGGGGTGATCATGAGACTATTTTTGCTTGTTATTGTTCCAATAAACACGATGGGAATAAAGTTGTTACATAACACAACAACAACATATTTAATAAACTCTTTCTTCTTCTCTAATAGCCCAAGATCCGACCGTAAATTTGACTGAGACAGACTGAGAGGTGGCAACCCTAGTTTTTCCACTTATTTACATCAGTCTTCTTCAGATGGCAGTGGCACCTCATTTATTGCCCTAACAGATCGGTGAAAAAACGGTACCATAAATAATTATGGTAAAGGTACTTGCGGCAAGATTTTGCACGTCGTTGTATGAACCCCTGTATAAACTTTGACTTAAAAATCATATTTCGTTCACTAAACCAATAGGTGCATAATTTTGGGGTTGGATCTTGGTATATAGGGTCCATCTTAATATGCTGGCACTTTTTTTTAAGGGGATGATCAGACCGTCAAACTGAACAACTCTCTCTATGGCACCAACTTCAAAATCGCGAAAAAAAAATCTGCTGTCCCTCGCTAGAGTAATATGTCTATGGCTGTCCCAAACATTTGGCTCGAGTAGGTTTGCAGTTCTACCCAACAAAAATAACCAGTTAGAAAAAAAAATCTAAGATATAGTTGATGGTAATAACAACAAATGACATTAATTTATTAATAAGGTAAAACATAAGTTCGAGTAAGCTGGTTTGTATTTAATACTTGTTTTTCTACAGTTTCTATGAGTTCAAATTTTATAGTACTAGATTACACACCGAGCACAGGAAAGTAAGAAAGGTCTCAGACCTCATGTAATTGTTGACCGAGGTGAAGCCGAGGCTTTCTTATTTACTGTCCGAGGTTAGTATACTATTTTTCTCCTCGACGGAGGTGGAAAGCGGCAACTTCGTTTAGCGCAGCGGGACGGAAATTGACGTTTTCCGTCCGGAGGGGAGAAAAAAAAATTATTTTTTTCTTTATTCTTCTTTTTTTAAAGTTTTAATTTCATTCAATAAAACAGGTAATAGTTTTTTTTTTTATATTTTGTATTCTAGTTTAAACAATAACGGTGTGACTCTCAAAAACTATTTGTTTAGTAAATAGTATCAAAAGTTTTCCAGTTGACCTGCAAGATAATAATAGACTTATTAATAACTTCATTACTAAAAAAACAATAAAAATCAAAACAAGGAAAAATCTCTTGTACTTCCAACAAAGGCACTTAATTTCCGTATCAGAAGCGAAAAGTAAATATTATCACAGCACATATTTTTTGTATCGTTACCGTACACAAAATTACTTTATTTTCCACTGTTTCATTTTTTGCTCTTACTATAACAAAATATTAAATATACAGGGTGTAAGAGACAGCCCTAACTAACTGAACAACTTCACTATATGGAGAGATTCAATACCTCGTATGTTTATTTTCGCTGAAATTGTCGAAAAATAAAAACCGAACGTTTCTGAAGCTCGAATTGAAATATACACACACACACACACACACCTTCACAGGCACACAGTCTCTACACCATTATTTTGCCATTATTTTCTAACAGTTTTCAACAAAGGAAACCTTTTAAAAAGAATATTTAAATTGAATGAAAACATAAATTAATGGGATCATATTTTTTGTACAGTGTTAAAGGTCTAACAAAACGGGGTCCATTTAAAATTAAAATAACATTTACCACCGTCTGTTTTGTACCTACCTACCTAGTTTTTTTTATATAAAATACGGCTTTATTAGGCTCAAGTACCGAGAGATCGTAAAAATCCGGCCAAGTGCAAGTCGGATTACGCATTGTTAGGTTCCGTAGAAATTTTGCTAAAAAAACCTTTTTTCATAGGTAAGTAATGGCTGCTCGATCAATAAAGTGTTAATGAATAAACACAAAACTAGAAAACTGTGTGTTTAGAATCGAGAGCAGAATCGAATTATCGAGGTTAAACATAGGTTAATTTTTTTCTAAAAATGAAAATAATTTGTTTGCATAATTTAAAATTTACTGAACACAATGTCAACGCAAACTACCTACTTATAATACTTTTTTTTTTTTTTACTTAGCTTCTTCAATGTCCCACTGCTGGGCAAAGGCCTCCCCTTTTACTCTCCAATCCTCTCTGTTGTGTGCAACTTCTGGCCAACTCTCCAAGAAGGCGTGGATGGTGGAGGTGTATGGATTATAATATTATAATATTGAATAATTATATTATTATGAACTTATAATACTACCGAAACAAAATTCTTAAAATGTATCCATGAGCACGCTAGCGCGTTTTTTCAATGCTGAAATAATAACAAATCATTTTTGCACGAAAACTTAAAATGCGAATAACTTTAAAAATTTAATTAATAAATAGTCAAATTATTGTTTTAATGCAATTATATTTTCGTTATAAATCAATCGGGGTGTATGAGATTTTGCGCTTATTCTTTAACATGTTGTTTATCATAATATGGTTATAATATGGGAAGATAATTTGACTGTGACGGTGGCATGGCCGCGCTATAATTTTTTATAATTCGCATCTACGGAACCCAAAAATATATGTTTTTTACGCTGCGCTAACATTATTACAAAATTACGGCCTTTAATTAGAAACTACGTTTACTTTTAGCTTATTCAGCAGTAGTATTTTGTAATAAATTTTTTTTGTAAAATTTTAAACTGCAAATAAATTTAGTACATAAAGAGTCTTATAGGTTTACAAAAACTGTGAGCTAATTTTTAAAATCTGCCCCAATCGAAGTAGGTACTCTACAATTACTACGTCATCTATCCATAATACTGTACCACGTCCACAACACGTCCATTTATAATACATATGACCACACTAATATTTTACCCATGAGGAATTCGAATCCGCTACCTATCGTTCAGCAGGGTTCAAAACCATCTGAGCTATCAGTCAATAACAACACCGTTTTGACATCGCTCACTTCGCTTTCTTTTTCATAGATTTTATCTCCAATGTCCATATTCAAAACGGTTTTGATAAAGTGTTGATAGGTAACGCGTATGGTAACATTATAGTTATGAAAAACGGTCCGCGAGGGTTGTATTGTAGCTAAGGGGATCGAGGGGGTCGACACGTAGGGTTGTCAGATGACCGTCTAAAGTATTCATAGGTATTTGTAGAGAGTATGTTATTGTGTTTGACACAATTCGGTATGTCAAGTTTTTTTTTGGAGGGCTGAATCGAAAACCATTTCGAGATAATTGTCTCAATAATCATATTTTCTACGTCAAAGATTTTAAAATGAAAGGATTACAAATATTTTAAATAAAATAACGTCGTTTTTCGGTACGCTCAGTGACGTCACTGGCATACCTGTGAACTCCTTGTTAAACATAAAATCAACTTGAAATACCCGGCCATTAAGAAAAAAAATACATTCACAATGTCAGAATTTGACATTTGATGTTGCCGTATCTGTTTCCAGCATAGAGTTAGAAAGAGGAGGCACGTTTTATTTTTTTTAAATATAGCAGTAGGTAGTGTTTCTCCATGGAGTTCGAATTATTTTTTCTCCACCATTTTTGCACTTAAAGATTACAGAATAAAATAATTTAAAAATTAAATTTATATTGATAAACTCGATGAATCGCAATAAAAATGAAATAGGTGTCTTAAAATTATGTCTTCTATCCGTAAAAAATATAAAAATGACGACCAAAAAAAACTTGACATACCGAATTAGTGATGACAAACATCGTGAGAAAAAACTAAATACGAAATTCTACCAATTCGCATTAAAAACGCGTGGTGGACATCGCCCGCACATAGCCGATGCATATCATTCCATCGATTAGGTGTAGGTATGTGAGTGAGTTTGACCTGCCATCGTCGTTGGTAACGAGACTTGCCAACCAACAGCTTTAGAGCGGTTTCGCAATACATCAGTGGTGCGATTTTGAAAATCATACGAGCGGTTCGGCAGTAGAAAATGTCAGAATTACTATGGAGATTATGCATCTTTCTACTGCCGAACCGCTCGTATGATTTTCAAAAATCCGCTGCACTGCAGATTGATGGATTGTGGCGACATGGCCATATTTATTCATGTATTTTTGTATGGACACAGGTATGTACATACCATCAGAGACATAATTATGAATGGGACGGTCAAAATCCATCAAAATCCATACTTTTTTGACGGGTTGGATTCGGACCGGACGTAGTGCGAAACCACTCTTAAAGGCTTGCTGATTTCTCATTATGTGCGGTACGTACGTATTACCGGATGTATCTATTTATCTATCTACCTATCGGGAAGTGAGTAAATATTTCACAGAAACAAAGCTTCTGCAAAGAAGAGCACAAAATGATCATGCGCCCATAGATTCTCCAAGCTAATTTCTACGAGGGGCGTGTGGATGAACCACACACACACACACACTGCCGCGTCTTGTAGTAGTAACTATCGTAGCGCGATTGTATTAAAGGTTTTGTCTATGTGTGGTATTTATTTACACAAATAGCTTTTAATGTGAGGGCACCACAAGTACCAGTTCTTCCTTTTTCTTCAAGTAACCTTTCAGTCAGTTAAAATTTTTTTCAAATGTACCTACGTCTTTTCTCTTTTGCGTATAAATAAATAATATTAGTAACCATATTTTTGACAACCCTAAGCTAGGGTCGCGGCGTGTCAACAAATCGCGCTATGTTTTGTGCCCGACCACCCGTATCTGTTCCGTGTGTTTGTTTATTATGACCCCGGCGCTACACGGCTTTATAGCCTTCGGAAATAACTGAAACAGGCTACCGATTTTCGATTTAACAGCCGTTACGACTTCCTTAACGTATTAGGTTATTTTGTTATTTAGTCTATATTTTTTATGGTATGATAATTTTTTGATCCATTAAAAGCTTTTTATAACGTGACGCTTTCAGCATCGCGTGGCCTTCTCGGTCCATCTCATCCTTATTCGTAAAAGTAGAATTCTTCGTCCTGCCTGCATTAGGATCCTAGACTATAACTTAATTTGGCTACGGAATTTCAAAATAAGACTGAAAAAATTATATATTAAATATAGCCAAACTTAATTTCGTGTTATATTTATACTAGCGACCCGCCCCGGCTTCGCACGGATGCAATGCACATATAAACCTTCCTCTTGAATCACTCTATCTATTAAAAAAAACCGCATCAAAATCCGTTGCGTAGTTTTAAAGATCTAAGCATACATAGGGACAGACAGACAGCGGGAAGCGACTTTGTTTTATACTATGTAGTGATAACTAAGCCCCACTTGCGCCAACCACGGGTTAGCAATTAACTCTGGATAAAATAGCTCTTTCAGTTGTTTTTCTATACAAAAAATCATGGGTTATCAACTTAACCTAGAGTTTATTGCTAACCCAAGTTGGCGCAAGTGGGGCTTATAGTTATATTCAGTAAGTCAGCCTCAATACAACCTTCGCCAACTTGATAATATTTTCTCCACAGCATGAATAATTGTCGTGCGATATGGCCGACATGAAAAAAGAGAAGATAATTAACAAAACTTGTCTTCAGTTTATTTTCAGAAACACACGGTCAACAGAAAGGTATGGTGTAACAGAAAAGAAAGTGATTATTTAAAGATGCTTCAAACCATCAAATCGGAAATCTTTCACGATATAATCGAAGTAGCAATAATAAAAAAATTTGATTTAATAATAATTTAATATCATTCAAATCTAACTCTTTGTAGCAAAACTCCACATATAAATGTATAATGTTTGCACTACCCGCATGTAAACTAGACAACCGAATTTTCCGGTCTGCATGGCACTTTGTGATTTTGTTTAAACGAAAACCTATTTATAACTAAGTGTCTGTAAATACTGTTTCACGAGTGTAAATGAAGACTATTCTTCAACAATTTGCTTTTGATTAATTGAAACGGAGCTCAGAATTCGCGATGGGAAGCGATGGACGGCGGATGAGTTTTGTAAATTAATTATATACTATCTCGCTTCGTTTTCTATCAAGTTTATTTTGGGAAATGCGCTTAAATTTTGTTACCTCTGTGAATTTGTTGAAACTGGAATAGATTCTAGTTGCATTAAATAATAAACAACCAGATCAAACCAGAGAAGACTGTCAAACCAGAGAAGACTTCGAATCCAGGTACCTACGGTCATGGAAGTAATATGTTTGTGGGAATGGAACGTTGTGAAATATGATTGGAACGGATGCAGATCAAATGAGAGATGGATAGGAGATTAAAATACAGAATGTGATAGAGATGAGGATGGAGGACAGGAGAGAGATGGATGAAAGACAAGTGTGTAAGTTTAAGAGGGACGGAAGATGAGGATGACGTAGGAACTGAAACTGGAAGGGAGGGGGGGGGGGGGTCTCTCCTGTTAAAGATGGGCGGACGATGTGTGTGCTTATGACCGTGCATGGCTTAGGATGCAATTAATAAAAAATATATTACAATAAGGTTTAGGAAGAAAAATAAAACAATAAGTATTGTTCCTAAACTACTACATCTAAAAGGTTTATCTCGTTCATATTAAGGTCATATCATAATTATCACACATATTTGTGCCGTTGTTGTATGATTGCCATAGTATAGAAGGTATATTACGTTTGGGATCATAACAATGTTTGTCCCTGTGAGCTTTATTTACTTATATTATTATTATTTCTTCAAACTTGAAGTCTACATGAACGCTTTTCAGGTTTTTGTAAAACGTTGATGCCTTAGATTTATGATCAATCTTCGTGCGGCGAAGATTATCTAAGGTTCTATCTTTTGGGAAATAGTATTTTGGGAAAAGGATATCATGTTCCGAAAGGCTTTATTCGTAACTGATTCTGAGAAATCTCAATAAAGTATACATAGGTACCTACATAATTTTCTTTTCAACGGAATGATCAACAGCATACAAATTATATCTAATTACAACCAAATTGTTGATAATTATATCGTATTCCAAATTTTAACCTTTATACAAGTCAATATTTTAATGCAATTATTTCCTAGACAGTGAATGTAAATTGGATACCTAATAGCTACTAATTATGAAAGCTTCATTAAGCGCTTTTGGCAAATGTTTACGAAACGTTCGATGTTTTTGCGAGGGTAAATTAAATGCGTCAATTTTCATCCACAGTTTAAATAAAATTTGATAATTTGTTTTACCGGAGCAAATAACAAACGTTGTCGTGATTTATTTGCTTAATTATTTATCGATTAAATTAATTTCGTGTTCTATTTGCTCAGTGCGTAATTGATTGCAGTTAATCGGAATAATTGGTGTAATTAAAACGAGTAGAGATCGATGAAAAAACATTTCGTTTAACAATGACACATTCGTGGTGTGTAATACAGGGTCCAACTTACTCGTAATATGCTGACACTTTTTTAAGAGAAGAACTTTCTCTATGGAACCAACATCGAAATCGCGAAAAAAAAAAACAGCTCTTCGATACAAAACTGCAAACCTACTCGAGCCAAATGTCAATGTCAAGGACAGCTGATTTTTTTTTCCCGATTTCGATGTTGGTCCATATTGGAGAAAGTTGTTCAGTTTGATGGTCTGAGCATCCCCTTAACCTGTATACCTACAAGTTGTAAACTGAAATGCGTTACATAATACTTTACTCGTAGTTGGTTCTTTGGACCATATCAAACTGAACAACTTAACTATAGGACCAACATTGAAATCGCGAGAAATAATTGTTTGTTCTATAGAAAATATCAATGGGTACTCACTCGAACCAAATGTATGGAAGAACAGATTTTTTTCGCAATTTCAATGTTGGGCCCATTGTTAAGACACCTCTTTAAGTATTTAAAGAATTTAAGTTACGAGTCACACAAATGCCACTGTACCTGCCAGACTGAAATTTATGCGACAGCTGATTTCTTTTTACCCGTAATGTTTCGCGTTTCCTGAGATAGGCTCCATAGTGAAAGTTGTTCAGTTTGATGTTCTAAGTTCACCGTTTCAGTCTGCGGAGCGTGTTCCTTACACCCTGTTTATTTTTAATTTTGACCATTCCTCCTGGGGTACAGAGTCGTACGTTAATGATTTTCATCTTTCTTCAGAAATTTTTATTTTTTTATACTTTGATAATCATTGAAAGTTTCTCGAGTTTATAGACAAAGTTTATACCAAAGCTTATAAACCCTTCTTGAAAAGTTTGTTATCCGAAGTGAACAGCTTTTTGCTAGGTACCTGTGACAACAGAATTATAACTTTTGAGACTCTTCTCGCATTCACTTTTGCTTTCCATTTGTTAATGCTGAGCAATGATTAAATTGCTCACTTTTAATTTAAATTAAGAATACGAAACAAAAGTTTGACAAGTTTAACTAATTTTGTTTTATGTTTGTTTAAAGTTTATCTTTTGAAGTGTTGTTTGTAGTTGAAGTAAGTCTCTAATTAGCATATTAATTAGTCTTAAACATGTTTTAGAGTTCAATATCAAAATGGTAATAAATGAAACCCTTGGTGAGACATATTGGGACCGTCTGCTTTGTCAGCGATATCATCAAAGGAGAAATAATAGAGGCGAATAAAATTACATAAGAAATAGCTTTCGAAATATTCATAAACAAAGTACAGAACTTTTATTATTCAGCCCATATTATCATACACAAGTAGAGGTTGACGCTCGTGGCGTGTTCATATTTACGTACATACCTTAGTTAACCCAGCGTACCCAAATCGTATTGGTAGATTCACAATACCCATCTTCTTCTTTCTTCATTGTAAGCAAGGTAACATTATAGCTTAGAAAAAGTATATGTCTAGAATGAGCCTCACACTTGTTCCGTATAAAACAAAAGGAGCTAACTTTCTTAGGTTGGTGTGCGTGAGGCGCCATACTAATTATGTATGTGTGCGTGTATATGTATAGGGTTTTGGAACCAGTACTGGTTCCTATTTTTTTCGACGCTTTCGTAGCTTTGACTGTCTATCTTGATAATCTAAGCATTATAGGTATAGATGATAATTGGAGTGACATCATAGATACCCAGTAATGGGCGCAAACACGTCGAAGAAGATATTTAGACATATTGCCTGAATAAATTGAAGACAAACAATTTCATCGTAAACTCTCAAATACCCAATAAAATATTATCAGCAAGGCCGTAAGATGCTAAATGTATTCACAAATAAATCTTATTCCAGCTTACCTAAATGCAAAATAGTATTAACTTCGTATAATTTCGACTTTCTTATCTACGCAGACAGCGCTGCGGCGGGGATCGGTCGACGAAAATCTCAATAAGGGTCTTACAACACTGGAAGGTTTCTTGTACGTTCGTCTTGTATCCTTATTTAATCTGACCGATATGCTTTTTGTTTTCTTGGTGGCCAAATATAACAAGGTCTTTCTTCCTAAAAAGGGGCAAGACTACGTCATCATTGGTCATGAACACAGCGGCTTTAAAATGTTTGTGAAAAACGATATGTATTTCCTGGAAGGCTCTAAAAGTAAGAAGAATTTTTTTAAATCAACCCTCTTATCAATTCTTCCGTTCCTGTCACCTCTACCTATAGAGTTTATAGGCTCGGATAATAACTATGTAGGTATTTTATATTATAACTAGTGTTTTCCCGCGACTTCGTCCGCACAAATTATATACCAGATTTTAAGTCAGATCATAAGCTATCAAACAAAAAAAGTTTCATCAAAACCGGTTCAGTAGTTTTTGCGTGATGCGCGAACAAACAAACAAACAAACACACAAACAAACAGACAGATAAAATTTCTAAAAACGGTTGATTTCGAGTCAGGGATACCTAAAAACAATTTTTTTGTAAATATCTTCAATGTACAGACACACTTCAGTTACAGTTTTATAATAGTTTAGATTAGAAGATGACTGTAGTAAAGCTTAAAATTATATTTACAAAAAATTTATACAGTAACAAATTAGGGATTAGCCACTATTTGAGTACGACTTCTGTTCGACTTACGCTAAACAGTACGTGCTCGAGGCCGCCGTCCTGCGGGAGGGTGCAGGACGCTGGCGGCGTTACCCCATTGGATGGCTATCGAAATTAATTGCCCGAAGTATGCGCCAGCCCTTCGGTCACCCGGATACCTCGACCAAGCGCGATGACAACTCTTGTTGAAAAGTTGTCGGGCGTCTGGCACCCACACGGCCCCAGAGTCTCTACAACGAATGGCGCAAGAATGTAGGATAATAACTCTCCACCAGTTGCGATATTGGGCAGCACAAAATTTGGTCGGACCCATGAACTTGCCAGGATAGGGTGAAGCCGATCAGGTTTTTAGGCCTTACTAATCGGCCTGTAAACCAACAGACTAGTTACATTCATTAATTAAATGAGGTGAAATGTGGTGTCACCAGAGTCCACATTTTTCCCACACCGGAAAACGTCAATCTGCTGCATGATCGACTACGTTTTTTGTACGTTATGTTTAGATTCATAAGGTAAGGATTGTTGTTGTTGGCCACCAGTCTAACTACTAAAACCAACTAAAGTTCAGTTAGACTACAATATTTGATTATTTGCGATATAAAATTTTCCGCCACGGAAATTCCGCGCAGTCCAATGTGGCGGCACCTTAGGTTCAAACAGACTCGGTCGTCTCCATTGTTTGCCCGCGAACCTTTTTGTCAAGATTTCCCACGGGACGACGTCGTCGCGGACGTTTTGCGTCACTTTCTTGTTCTCAGTACGGATATGCATACAGATTTTTATATAAATAAAGAAGAAGAAAAAAACGGAAATTCTTAAGGGAAATTCATAAACGTCCGGCTTTTTAATTAAGAAGACTGTTTACTGAAACATTTCTTAGGCTAAAATAGGCCTCTGAAGTGTTTTGAATTTAACATTTAATTTTATACTATTTTCCTAAGCTTTGTCTGAACACTGGTTTGCGTCTACGCATCCTTCTATTAGTGCACATATACAGCTGTTCCATACATTTGAGTCTGTATATAGGCATTGCAATTTAGTATGGAACAGCCATTGCCAGCAATTTTTTTTGCGATTTCAGGTTTACTCGCAAAGTAAAAGAAGTTCAGTTTGATGGCCTGAACCAACGCTGAAAAATTTAAGTTATCATGAAATTACCCAGTATACAATATACCTACCTATAATATGGTAAGGATGAATACTTCAGAATTACTACATACAGGTTTCATCATGATGCTTTCCTTCACAGAAGAGCCAATGTTGGTATAAATTCGATAGTGTATAATCTCTTAAAAACTCATAGTACCTACTAACGATTCAGATATAGCCTAAAATCAAACCATTATCCTGTGCCCTAGACTTCAGCAACAACAACCGTCTGATCACATTAATTATAAATGATTCCTCAATTAATATCAAGTTACTTCATGACGACTGAACATGAAAATAAAACTTTACGACCTCTTTAGTATAGCTCAATAAAATTGCATATGCTTAGGTATTTCTCTAATAGCTCTTGATTAGCGTAAAATAACCAATAAATATTATGAAAGGTCTTGAATGAGCGGCGAACACAAAGGGGCTTCTGCACGTAGCTGGCATGCCGATACGAACCTAAGACTAGGTATAATAATTGTGCAATTGACTGGGAACAATTAACGCATTTCCTCAATGATGTGGTTACAGAAACAGAATTTGTCGAGGTCTGGATGTGTCTAGAAAATTGAATAAAAATTGAACATGAATTTAATTTAAAGCAAAAGAAATAACGCTCGCTCGCTCACAGGCATTGTACACATACATTGTAATGATAATTATTCAAGATTGTCCGTGTGGTGTCGGCTAAGAGTAGCACCATCCCATTTCCTTCCGTGGGTGTCGTAAAAGGCGACTAAGGGATATACAGGAAGATGGGCAGCAGCATCTTCTGAGTACACACATTCAATCCAACTGCGATCGCCAACCCGCCTGCCAAGCGTGGCGATTATGGCAAATCCCCCCATTTTTAGGGAGGTCTATGTCCAGCAGTGGACGTTTATCGGCTGATATGATGATGATGATTGTAATGATACCAATAAACACTTTAACAACAATGAATGAAACGGGATTCGAACGGTCTGAGTCTGACGTTGTAATCATTACACCATTAAGGTCGTCAGAAGGCCTGGTACATGAATTTTCAAGCATAAAAATCTATGCAAATGTTGCAGTATCAAAATGTCCACCCAGTTCTTGGCTTCAGTCTTCAACGTCCGGTAGCCAGTAATAGATGGCACCATAGGAAGAAGAATATAAGCTAGCAATTATATTCGGATCATTAAACATTCACTTTTACAGAAAAACTAATATAATTTTAATATATCCTAGATCCCGATCGATATCACGCAGATTACTATGAATTACTTCCTCTAACTAACAAAACTAAAATTACTATTATATGGGAAATTATACCATCATTGCATCCTGTCAGCTAATAAAGCAATAAATACTAGACAGAATCCAGTATTCAATATTAAATATATGAAATTAGAGCGTCGGTTTTGCGTGATGCGCGAACAAACAAACAAACTAACAATTTTGTCAATAGATTAGGCGCTGCACGTCATTTAAATCGCACTATCGAGTGTTATTTGAGTTTATATGAAGTGAACCGCTACTTTTTTATTCCTCATGATTTTACGGTTTTATAATAGTTAAGATAAGATAAGTACATTTCCAATAAAACACAATCTAGTAAACTTATTCCGAACCAACTCTTCGTTTGCGAAAATCGATGGTCAATTACTAGTCAAGCGACTCGGCCGTAACTGCCAGCCAGGTTGCATTAACGTGCTTACCAGTTACAGCTTTTTGCTGGCGGCTGCTCTCTTAAGGATACTTGCCCTTCATTAGGTCATACGTGCGTAATATCGAAAAATTGGCTTTTATCATCAACATAGACACAAATTGCTTAACAACGGTGGTTAACTGGCATTATGGCAACGCTGTGATGTGTGAAGGAATTTTTGTCAATTATTTTTAAGTATGGTTGCAGTTGTTTCCATAAGTACTAAGTGTAGCATTAATTATGTAGTTTAATTATATTGTTTCTTCTGTCGTATTTAAATTGCTTTGTTTTGTTTCAGGAACTCTTTCTGCTCCAGATGGACCTGATTATTATTAAGCTTCGTCTTCGAGATTTTGATTACCTAGCACGCATGATGCCTAGATTTTTTATTTCCTAAAAATTTGATTCTATTAATTTTAGAAATTTTTTCCTTGTATAAATATGATGTATAAGCGATTTCCACATTTAATTAAATCTAGTTTCTCTAAATTTATCTAATTTCATATAGGTGCATGCATGCATGCATATGCTCACGACTATATTCCCCGAGGGGGTAGTCAGAGATATTCTGAAACCTCAGAACATCCACGTTTCACCAGTAGTACCGAAACTCTGTCCAGTGTGACGGGGGGTGAGCCGGGGGGGTTTCATATAGGTAATACGTAAAATTAAATATTCCGTTGATATATTATTCCCACTTTACCCAAAATGCACCTGAGATGAGTATGCGAGTGGAGTCAAAGATTTGCAGAAAATTACCTCACTCTTCATGTATCTTTCAGTTGAAAGGAGCATACTTACTAAGAAAACTCTACAATATAATGGTCTGATAAAGAGAAAACTTGGCAAGGAGAACGTTAAAACGTAACGTTATAACTTGAGACGCGACGCTACCGGTCCATTGAAAACGCATTTCCATCCGGAAGTGGTTCTTGCTATATCTTCGCATCGTTCGCATCTTTGCAAATGCACACTGAAATACCAGACACCCCTTACCACATACGAACGAATTACGTGAAACGAAACGATTCAATACGACTGCAAATACAAAACGATTTAGATTTTATGTTCTATTACTTAAAGCGCAAAATGTAATGTCAATAGAATAGAAATGAATCGTTCCGTTTTACAGTTCGAAGGAAGGTTCTTTACCAGCGCAAGGAGAATGTAGTGGACTATTCCTGGAATTTGTTTGACGGTGCCATCGGGCTTCCAGTATTTTTTTTCCAATGTCTTTTACCGGCAATCCATCGAAGCACAAGTTGGCTCTTTATTGCGATTTGTTTAAACAGGGAATAATTAAAGCTGGGAATGAATGACTGTGCGCTTTTTAATCCGACAATTTCTAGCAGCCTTATTTTTCTTTTTGCCGACTACGTTTTATGAGACAATGGCATTCACTGTTTAAATAGTTCCTGCTACTTATTCATCAACTCTTTCTCGTTTATTTGGGATTGTTTGATTCTTTTTACGGAAGACTGTTATGTCTAGAACTAGAACGACTTAAAGAATTTAAAATCGTGGTAGTCGCAGTTATTTCGTTCTTCAGATTTCTATGCATTTTAATAGTCGATTTTTGAGTAGGATCATTTACAGTTTCTACAGTTTCATTTACAATCCTACGTACTCGATTTTAGCTAGTCATTTACCGACAACAATGCCGAACAGTAAGGGCATACAATAGTTATTTGTTATGCTAGGCTGCAAAGTTGTTTTTTGGCGCGAGTACTTGTATTGAAACCTGAGTAAGCGAAGGGTTCTAGGATTGAACCACGAGCGGAGCGAGTGGTTCAAATATAGAATCCTGAGCGTAGCGAAGGTTTCAAAGATACGAGACGCAGAATAATTTTGCAGCCGAGCGAAACACACAACTTTTCACCTCACAACAGCGAGGAAAATGTTAGGTGCAAGCATTAACTTTAGATCATCATCAGATACATCGCGCTTCATGACGTTGTCCCATTCTATTGCGGCGATATAGTACTCTTGCATTTAATCACTGTCTCACTGCGGTCACGTGTAGCAGTTTGATTGAAAAAAAAAATCGATCAGCATAAAAAATGTCCTGGTGTATACTGCACTGCGACACTGCGCAAATAATTCAAGAAATGTAAAGGAATAACTTCTCATTGGTAAACAAGATGAATTAATTTTTAAAAAGCATTTTAAATATTATTTTAAACGATATTTTTATCCCACACTGGGAAAATAATTATATGCAAATGCAAATAAGGACAAACCCATACGTGAAAAAGAGAAGACAAGAGCTATTGCTTTTCAAAGAGATTATGAATATAATCTCTTTGAAAAGCAATAGCTCTTGTCTTCTCTTTTTCAAACGCTAAAAAAATATACCTGAATAGGTATAATCTCTTTTTTTTTCCACCCAAATAAATTATAGTGAAGGACAAACCTATACGCGAAAAAGAGAAGACAATAATATGCACGAATATAAGTATGCAAAGTTCGTCAAGTTAGCAACCAAGAACATTGTATATATTCTATTAGCAACATAATCTTTTTGTCTTTCTCGCACGTATGGTTTTTACTATCTTTTTATCTGGACTGGCAGTATATAGACAAATATTGAATAGAAAGATTCGAATTTTAAAAACTCTTTCCACGCTAGCGGATAAAATGCACTTTTGCACTCAGATTTCGAACGATAAAAATAATCTTTCCGAGCTTGTGAGGTGAAAAATAACTTTGTTCGCAAACGATTTCAATCATAATTCAATTTGTTTTAATGCAATAATCGTTTGAAATTAAAAAATAACTTAATTCTCTTTTTTTTTGTGTAATTTCATTTGTACAAAACGTTTATTTGTAATCAGATATTTCCTGTCCAGCACAGCAGTTTCATCATTACTACTGCCATTTAGCGGTTAACATTCGTGATTCAAAATTACTTACTCGTAGTTCTTTACGATTTCAAATAATAAACATAATAACATAATCGAGACAGTTTTATTTGTTCGAGATAAACGAAGTTTTTATTAAGTATATCCATGTTAATTTAAACCAATTGCAATTATACCTACTCTAATACCAAAATTTACAAAGTTGACAAAGAAATCGACTGTTTCATATATTTTGCGCGATAGATTTAATTTTAATATGAACTAGCAGATTTTTTTTTGAGTTCTCATAGTTGGTCCCATACAATGGTCCCATAGTAAAATATGTTCATATTTATGGATTGCTTGCAAATATCATCTTAAGGTTTTAAAATGGTAGGTTCATCGTTCTATTTCTAATCACAAAAGTTACAAAGAATTTTTCAAAGGAAGTAAAGTACTTTAATCAATGTGCAATGAGTCCGGAATTTCACAGAGGCTGTTAATATACTTACATAATGGAATATATAACGATCCACTTTCGATATTGTGTTGTAAAAAAATTTCTCCAAAATATTTTTACAGTTTTCAAAACATATCTGCTACAAGGTTTACATTTTATATCGATTAGTTGATGTCATGTCGAATCAAGAACTTAAGGCACTTGGGGAGAAGAGACATGTAATTGGCGACTTCTGCACCGACAAGACTATTACAGTACCTAAATGCCAAGCCAGCCCAGCTTAACTTCGCTTAGCTTGTTTTTCCAGCCCAGTATTTCGCCACACGGATAGCTTTATCGGCAGAGCTTCCTTAGGCTCCTGTCGCGTGCAAGTGTCCGGGCAGGAAAGGCAGGATACGAAATGAGCCATAGTCTGATAAAGAAAGCCTCACCGAGTGACGTACTGAACCCCTGAAGTCTACGCTCTGAGCGTTCAAAAATACGCTGAAATTGCTTCGAGAAACGGCAAGATCTCTTTGTGAGGGCACTACCCTGCCCCCAGATAGTCAAAGACATCCTTAAAATTCTCGACATTCCCCAACTATCTCGCCGTCTCGTTAAACCCAAAAACTAATAAATACCCCAACACACATGAGTAACACCAGTAAACGCAATATAACGAGTTGATAATTGCGGAAGCGTTAAGATTTACTGCTTTTGTTATCGACTGCCTTAGAGGTTACTGGGAAAAGGTAATTTAGGTGTCGATTTATAATTCACTTCTCTCATTTTACTGTAGGTTATTAGAACAGCGTAAAGGTAAACTTGATACGTGATTGTGAAGTGATTTCAAAGTCTCATGAACGCCATCGTTTCATCTCGGCATTAAGACGCTGTTTTTTGAACACGAACGAAAGAGTCTTAAACTGTGTTTTAAAATTCCAATTATGTCTTATTTAAGGATCTGGCTGATAGGCGACCGTTCTCAATTATACGATTAGATTTAGTTTAATCGATAGAAAAAAATCCCAAAGTTACCCCTTTTTGTTGTTTTTTCAATACTATGATTAAACTGCTGATATTTATACCTTTTTATTCTTGTACTTAACTAAATACATTAAATATTTCTAGTGAACTCCGTAGAATTTTGAGTTTAGAAACACTCATGAGCAAAGATATTGATGAAAAACACGTTTTTTTGCGATCCTGCTTTCAATTGGAGCGGGATTGCTAATTGCAAACTTATGCTTGCAAGAAAGAGACGCTTGCACTTGGATAACCTGGCCTTAATTGGTTTTGTCGCATTCTTCTTCTTATCGTGTCGACTTCAAATTTTGAACAAAGTCGCTAAATAGTACCTTGCCAGAAGTGGGCAGCCGATATTGCAACGTCGCTAGCGGTCATGAGCTCCTCCTGCGCGCAGGTGTTAGGGCACGCAGGGCACGATGTGAGATGGGCCATCGTTGTCGCATTGAAACCACACAAAAGCAAAACGAAATTATATACTCGTACGTTATAGGACCAAAACGCAAAAGGATTTATCTATACGCAAAGGATCAATTACGCAAAAGAACCTTTACGTAAAAAGAAGTAATTAAAAATGTTTTGTTTCCTAAGTTTTGTCCAACAAAAAAGGAATAAAAAATATGATGCTTGCACAAACCTCTTTAAAACTATATTGGAAGAAGAAAAAGTATCATTAACCTTTAAACCACATACTCTACCCATCAAGCTGAACAACTTTTACTATGGAAGCAAACCTGTCAGCGAAAAAAAGTCTGCCGTTCAGTAAACTGCAATATCTACTCGACACAAACGTATGGAAACGAAAGCATACTAGTACACTTAGCTGGCTTGCACCAACAAGTATTTAGGCTTAAACGTATTTAGTGATAGTTATGTCTTTCACATAACTGCTGCCCGCTAGACAGACGACCTAAAAAAAGTAGCGGGGAGCGACTGGATAAGGAAGGCCGAGGACAGAGTTTTGTGGCGCGCCTTGGGAGAGGCCTATGTTCAACAGTGAACGATGATAGGCTGATGATGATGATGTCTTTCACACTGCTCAAACATGTTTAAGCCTAAATACTTTTTGGTGCAAGCCAGGCTTAAAGAGATGTGCATGAACGTTTTTGACCAACCCGAACCGGTCATGAGTTTTTGATTGAAAACGTAATCAGTATCACAATGGCTTTAGAATTCGTGTGGGCTGTTCTGCACTATCATATAAAAGGAATCTCATCGTTCATTCAAAATTATAGAAATAAAATACTTAACACAATAAATGTTCAATAAACGATGCGCTCTGTTAATAAGATATGGTCGACCATGGTCGTTTTAATTCACGCAAGCGGACGATAGCATATCACTGGCCGCGACGAAGGTCCGCTGTAGTGCGCATGTGCGGAGAGTCGGAGACATCTAGGCCTTTCGCTTCGCCTTTAATTGTGGCCTGTGTCTTGTGTCACGGATTACATTGAACTGGAAGGAACTTAGTATAAGTAGTTATGCTACAGCATATACAGAATACAGTAGAGCTTGGTGGCGCGTTGCGGAGAGGAATGGACTCTCAATCATGAGGTCCTGGTTCGAATCCGCACGAAAAACATGCCACGTACCAATGAGTTTTCCTAACTTATGTATGTATTACCGACTGCTCTCAAACGGTGAAGGAAACATCGTGAGGAAACCTGCATATGCAGAAGAAGAAATTCTGATGTATATGTAAAGCCTACCAATCCGCATTGGGCACGCGTGGTGGACTAACGCCCGCCCGAACACCCTCCTAGAGGGTAGGCCTGTACCCTGCAGTGGGACTTATATTATATAAGCTGGTGATGATGATGGTGATATGCAGAATAGATACATTTCACTAGCAGTCGCCACTCTTAATGGACAGTACACAATACACGCATCGGAATCACCTGGAAGATTCTATGAGCCTAATACCATAATTTACTATTACCTGAAATTAATAAATAAATTAATTTGGTCTGATACTTCACTACAATTTACAGACTAGATCAACGCACATTTTTAGCGTAACTTTGCTATTTATTGAAGTCTGCTATCACAAAACTGAAAAAATAATATTACTTATAGATACCACGTTTCAGCAAATATTTTTTTGTATTTCTGACAGTAAGATGTCAGGATTCGAAGATCAGTGACGCCTAGAATTGCAATTAAGTATATTTTACAAATTACCTATGAACAAATTCAATATTATTATATGATCCACTTAAATTTGGCTTAAACTGGCTTTTCGGTGAAAGAAAATATCGTGAGAAAACCTAGATGCTTCAATTTCGAGGCATTAATTGTACCCACTGTCCATTATAAGTGGCAACGGGCTCACCCCCCGTCACACTGGACAGAGTTCCGGTGCTACTGGTGAAACGTGGATGTTCGGAATATAGTCGTGAGCATATGCTTATGCTTCACTTAAATTCACTCCTTTATCCAATCCGGGAATGGTAAGAAACACTTCCGCAACTAACAGCATACAGTGTTGTAGCATTGTTCACTTTTAGCTAGGACTTCGGGATGAAATGTCATGACATATCAAAGTGAGTGAAGTCAATCCTATATTCAGATTGCTTTGATCAATCAAAAGGTTTTTGTCATTCAGTCGCTTCTAGACCACAGTATTATCCCAAAGGCAACGTAGGAACATTCATTTATCGGTGCCCCGCGGTAGATTCCAATCAAGCGGAGTTAGTGCTCGGACGCCGCGGTGCGCCCGCGCCGCAGTATATTTCGCGCTGTGTATGCTCATACTTACGCACAAATCTTCTCATTGGTCGCCAACATTTAGCTGGTCAATCATTTTATTAATTTATTTCGTAACTGGTACAATAGGTGAGGGAAGATCGAAGATAATTATCATTGCAGATTAATAGCAAGTAGGTCTGGCAAAATTATCACGAGACAGAAATGGATCAGATTAGTACAGGACAGTGAAGAATGGTACAATAAAGGAGGCATAATTATGCATAACAGTGAGTTGATGCGGGCTGGATTGATTGATTGATTGATAAGAGGTGTGTAATGATTATCTTGTATAAAAAAAAGGGTATGAGACCTTTTAATAACAAGTATAGTTCATTATAATTACGGTTGTCTATGATATGTACCTACAAAGAAAATAATTATGACGCTTTCCCCAAATAAAGCTACCGATGTAAAAGTTGTGGTGGTATTCACAAATGCGAATAAGTAGGTACTATCTGTTGTGAATGACAGTATAACATCTAAGCTTATATTTGTTTAGTGTAGGCATTGTTAAGGAATTTTTATTTTCAAATCATTATCGGAAGTCGTTCACTTTCTCAATCAGCCTTTACTGACTACCTGATGGTCTCAGGCTTTTAGTCCAGCAGAGTTGAAATCATCTCGTACTCCTCAGTAGTCATAGTCTCCGATACTCTACTTTTCTATTAATGTTTTTAATTCGAAGGTTTATGCATGTTTTATGTACTGTTATCTTTCATTAAAGATTTTGTTACTTCTAGACTATTTTTGTATAAATGCGGGAAAGGTTGGCGACCTGCGAACACATCGAACGGACCGCGTCGAACGCAAGTGTGTGACAGTCGATAATTAACTAACTTATTATCGTCCTTTAATAATGTCTGGGCAATGTTAACAAACTGAAATTGTTTGCGGATAGCTCCCTACTTCGCACTATATTTATGTGAGCGAGATAAACCTGGACACGGTCTTAGGCTTTTAGTTTTTATTTGCTATTTGGTTACGTGAAATTTTAAGTAAGTAGTTTTTTTTTTATTTGGCTTCTTTGCTCTGATATATTTAATTAATCTTACTTACCTATTATTTGCCTACCTATCATTATTTAAATAACCATTTATTTCGGCCAATAGTAAAGGTGTTCTATTTAGTATCATTTGTGGTATAGTCTTTATCGACTTTGTTAGTAAGCTAGTTGATACCACGGACCTGAAAAAAAGACGGACGTAATGTGACACTAAAAAGATGTGAAGCATGCAAGGTCCAACATTTTCGTTTGTTCTACAAGGGACCTACACTCACACAGATGCACTAGCTCTAGGCGCAGGTCCTACATCCGTCACCATTATGTACCGCGTGACAGCACGCACACAAAAAAAATGGGTGCTTCACTCGTGATTAGACGAGATTACGTCCGTCTTTTTTTAAGTAGTTCCGTGTACCTAGGTAGTTTTACTTCAGTCATGTGGTCTAAAGCACTCTCGTATTATTCTTATTAAATCTAGTTGGTGTAATTGATACAACTACTGAAGACGAAATACGAGTACCTACTTAACTAAACTATAAAAAAAATCACGGAGTAGGTATGAACATTGCATTCGTTCGTTCGTCGTAATTTATCTTTTTATGTTGAGGCCAATCACAAAATAATAGAAAATTCATAATACCAGGACAGAACAATTCCTGATTATACCTAAAATTGTTATCTACCTAATCAAAAACAATATAGTCATCTATGAAATGTAATTTTTTTTCATGTGCAATTGCGAATTTATTACATTTTGCATTGTTTAGTCAATTTAATGAGTGAAATTACACGCTTGGGTAGTTTAGATAAAACATATTATCAGATCTTCTAGGTTACTGATACTTACTCATGCAGGATTTTAAAAGGCCAGTCAACTATGCGTTCTGATTTAAGTTTTTTGGCGAATATCGTTTTGGTGCAAAATGCCAAAAAATTTACTGACAAGCATTTGGCAGAACTCTGCTCAATGACTGCGTTATTTAGAGTTGGACCTCAGCCATAATAGGTCACTTGCGACTTTGCGACATAGACGAGTTTCATGTAACCATTTACAAATTACAAATTTACATTAATAATTTACTTACATACTGACACTGGGTCTTTCTTAATAAGCTGACAGTTTTTTCGGACCAACCAACTAAAATATCTTTTTTTTAGCAACATCGAAATCTTAAAAAAAAAATACAAAATTGCAAACAAATATTCATTATTCATTATTATTCATTAAACCTACTCGATCTAAATGTACGAGATGGGCGGATTTTTTTTCGCTATTCGATACATGGTATTTTCAAACCACAGCTTTGTTATGTCTATACGAGGATTACGAGGTCATAACATGCTGACACTTTTTTAAGGGGATGTACAGACCATCAAACTGAAAAACTTTCTCTATGGGACCAACATCTAAATCGCGAAAAAATAATCAGCTGTCCCATACATTCGGGTCGAGTGAGGTTGGCAGTTTTGTATGGGACAACTGTTTTTTTTTCGCGATTTCGATGTTCGTCCCATAGAGAAAGTTGTTCAGTCTGATGGTCTGATCATCCCCTTAAAAAGTATCAGCACATTGGGAAATAAATTAATATAGATCATATTATGTATCAATTCATAGTTATGTAACTTGCTTTAGGTCTGCTAAAAATTAATTTCTTTTTCTTTCTTTTAACAAAATTCATTTTTTTTTCAGTCCTAAAATAAATTCAATTAATAAAAACATGGTTTGTGAAAAATTAATGTGTTATCCAAGTAGGTTCCATGTGAAAAGAAAGCATAACAATTTCTTCTATTCGAATGATATCTAATTAGACATATCTAATTACGTAGCATTAGTACAAACGTAAGTAAAAGTATTCTTAAAATAGCTCTACCGCTTTCAAGTATTCTCGTCGTAATTTCGAAGGCAATAAGAGTTCTTGTTGCCTAGCAACTTTTGAAACAAGAGACGCAATGAGGTACTGTTCGCTTGGAGCGTAAAGCCGCAAAGAAACTTCTTAAGCTTTAATTAAAAGAGCATCGCGATTACTGCTATATTAGTTACAATCGGAGAACAGAAATGATAATGAGTAGACTTTTTCACAAAAAAAAAATAAAATTAAATGAAAGAAACTAATCGAAATATCTATTTTTACGACTTATTGCCATGTACAAGTAACACCAATGATATACCTAACAAAAAGAAGCTAATATGTTACTAGGGCACTCAAAGAAGACCCAATTGGGCACTCTTTCATAAGTCCGCGTCAAGCAATGCTACGAGCGTCGAGCGTGGCAGTTGTGACGCGGCACAATTTGAAGCGCCATTTTCTATTATAATTGGGTAACACACATAAGGTTACACTGTCTGGTACTCCTCTCAAACAAGTAACAAAATTTAAGTACTTGGGGCACTGGGTCACAGAAACCCTAAGCGATGACTTGGACATTGACAGGGAGCGCAGATCTCTAACGGTTAGATGTAATATGTTGGCCCGCAGGTTTTCGCGATGCACGAGTGATGTAAAAATCACTCTTTTTCGGGCTTATTGTCAATCTTTTTACTCGTGCGCCCTCTGGGTTAGTTAACTATACGCAGAAGGCTGTTAGCGATCTGCGAGTACAATACAACAATGCATTCAGGATACTATTGGGGCACCCACGTTTTTGTAGCGCATCACAAATGTTTGCGCAAGTGAATGGGTACCATGCCATATTGCGCAGTAGGGTAGCCTCCCTGATGCGTCGCGTGAGGGGCAGCGCCAATGGTCTCCTGAAGGCATTGGGGGAAAGAGTTGATGGTCCAATGCTGAGACACTGGAACAGAACTCATGTACGTGCGCTATTCTAGGTGTTATTTATTGTTGTTTCTTATGTTTTTATGTTTGTAGTGTAAATTTAAAATTCAAATTCAAAGAATGTTGTGATTTAATATATAATTTAATTTACTAACATAGTTCTAAGACAAACTGTTACTAATCTTTTCTATGGACTACGGTCTGAAATAAATATATATTATTATTATTATGTGTCTTACGATCCGTAATCACGGGCAATTAAGTCCCGGACCTTTGGAAGGCGTGCATGGAGCCGAAGCCAACATGTAGAGGCCCGTTTAAAAGACAAGTTAATCTAAATGTAAGGGATACACATGGCGGATACCATCTCCGAGCGCACAACATGATACACCCGGGGATGGTCCCCGCCAGGTGCAAAGACTATTGGAGTGCGGCTCTATGGCCGCGATGGAAAAATAAGGTCTTGGGCTATAGAGGTGAAAGTTGGATGGATGGATACTGGGCTATGGGAGGAGACTAACGGACGCCTGCCATGACAACTAGTCTCGAAATTGTAAATAGGGCAGGCGGTGACTCGCCGACTCGTTGAGTGGGCCCCATAAAACGGCCGCACGCACAAAGTGCGACAATGGGGCAACATCCCACTGAGCGGCTAAAGGTTGTCGAGAGGTGCGGCACCGGTTTCACCATCGCGGGGTTTACCCCCGTGAGCGGGTTTCCCCGTTATTACGCCATTACGTGCAATACACTTCCAACCTGGAGCATAGGTTCTGCTCTTGCGATTCCACTCTGGACGGCCAATGAAGGCAAGCCAGAGGTAGGGGGGTGTGTTACTGTCTGTATGTGTGTGTGTGAGCGCATGTCTGTATGGTCCCCCTGGATAGGGGTCCGCGGTGTCGCCAATCACCGTCAGCTCGCCACAAGCTGCCCCCGCGGGGTTATTATTATTATTATGATCCGTAATCACGGGCAATTAAGTCCCGGACCTTTGGAAGGCGTGCATGGAGCCGAAGCCAACATGTAGAGGCCCGTTCAAAAGACAAGTTAATCTAAATGTAAGGGATACACATGGCGGATACCATCTCCGAGCGCACAACATGATACACACGGGGATGGTCCCCGCCAGGTGCAAAGACTATTGGAGTGCGGCTCTATGGCCGCGATGGAAAAATAAGGTCTTGGGCTATAGAGGTGAAAGTTGGATGGATGGATACTGGGCTATGGGAGGAGACTAACGGACGCCTGCCATGACAACTAGTCTCAAAATTGTAAATAGGGCAGGCGGTGACTCGCCGACTCGTCGAGTGGGCCCCATAAAACGGCCGCACGCACAAAGTGCGACAATGGGGCAACATCCCATTGAGCGGCTAAAGGTTGTCGAGAGGTGCGGCACCGGTTTCACCATCGCGGGGTTTACCCCCGTGAGCGGGTTTCCCCGTTATTACGCCATTACGTGCAATACACTTCAAACCTGGAGCATAGGTTCTTTGCTCTTGCGATTCCACTCTGGCCGGCCAATGAAGGCAAGCCAGAGGTAGGGGGGTGTGTTACTGTCTGTGGGGGTGTGTGTGTAAGCGCATGTCTGTATGGTCCCCCTGGATAGGGGTTCGCGGTGTCGCCACTCACCGTCAGCTCGCCACAAGCTGCCCCCGCGGGTTATTATTATTATAAGGAATAACATAACATAAAATATTATTTAATTGCACAAGTTCAAATAGAGGATAACTACTAACTAACCAATTAAAGTCAATGAAATTTTAAAGAAACAATCTAGAAACTAATCTCTATACTTGTATTGTGTCAGATTTTCGTTACTAGTACCCTCCGAATTGTATGGAGCGTGCTTCGAATGCACTGCAGCATAAAAGCCTGTCACGAATAAGGGAGAGTTAAAATAGGTCATAGTTCACCACTCGGGTGATCAAATTCGGATCTATCCGGAATCAACTGGTTAACTGGCATCACTTATCATGGAGAGATTAGAGATAAAAAACCTGCCATAACGCGGTCACCAGGACTGGCCGAACCTGATAGCTTAGCTTCGGTGATCTTTTCCAACTCCGAAACTCCACTCCAACAAGTGACTCTTATTTACTATTTGTGTGTGAGTTGTTTTGGGCTAGTCCTTTGTGTTCGCTCCAAACTCACCCATATTTTACGCATACCTCCGAACTTGTGGTATTTTCTTTTCATTCTCGGGAATACAGGTTTCCTCACGATGTTTTTCTTCACCGCCGAGCTAGTAAATGATAAATACAACCGTACATAAATTCCGAAGAACTTATTGGTACAGGCCAGGAATCGAACCGCCGCCTCATGATTGAGGCGCTTCCGTATGGGCTATCACCGCTCTTTAACTCTTTGACTCTTAGCGGAAAACTGAAATCTCCCAACAGCTCCATAGATTCCCAGTTCCAGATCGGTTCTCAACGAACCACCGATCAGATATTAATGGGCTTGTCAATAGTATGATGTAATTATTATAAATGTTCCGAGATCCGAGATAAAATGTTATTATTCCTCGCGTACGGAACTTATTGCTTACCTACACTATAGCTCATTCGTTCAAGTCTCACGAATCAAGGGATTCTCAACTACAGGGTAGAGATAATAAGAGTCATGTGAAGCGATTTGTAATGTGGAATGAATGCACTAGAGATTCGCCTCCTCTTAATTGCTGGGTACGTAGGTACTTATGATTTATTCGCGTATGTTTCACAGGTGATAAAGTGTTCTCGACTCTTTTCGTTTACTACCAATAACAGGGTAAGTATAACATGTTACAGACTTACAAATATATGGGGTCCTTCTGAAATGGTGCACAATATAGAAGGGTACAGATTACTAAAGAAAATCTGTACCCATACCTAGTCTCTACGTCTACGATGACTACCACGTAGAGTCCGTGAGCTCTAAGAGTAGGATTCGGCTGGCGGGTAAAATCGGGTATATTACTAACGTTTGAACGTTTTAAAAAAAATATCCGAGACGTAGTAATTGAAGTCTCATTTTTTTAATGTTTTAAATAGCCTTAATGTATGATTTATTCGAAAAAAAATTGTCTATATTTTAGTAAAATTATATTGTTACTTCATAGGACAAGGTACTTTTGTTGTGGATTTCTCGTTTACTTCACAAGAATTTGATTTTTACTGAGTTCAAAAAGATTGTCCTTAGCCGCGATCTTAGCTATTATACAAACATAACTGATATACCCGACAGCCGAATCCTATTCTAAGTGCTCACGGACTTGTGAGTGGTGTATTATTTTTTTAACCGTAACGACATGAAAAAAAATGGATACATGTGTAATGAAAATGATAGATGGAACTGATCCATTTCAATTGAACTGATTTGATTTTGATGTACTTAATAAATAAAACCTTGATAATATAACTCTTGTAAAATCTTAGCAAATCTTCCGAACAGACAATAATTATTTACTGTCAGCGAAATCACAGATTATTTTATATAGTCGAGATGGTGCAATACCAATGACCAAAGTATCCTCAGATATTAACCCATGAAGAGGATAGGCGGCTGAAATGCGAATTTGTTGATTAGGTCACTTTTCCGTAATCGACGGAAACAGCATTTCGTAGTCCCCTGTTTCCTCCTCCAAAACTAAACCGATTTTAATCATTCTTTCAAGAATAATATAAGAAAGACTTTGGCTATGTTGGTATGGTTTGCTTTTTTTGTTTATATTCGTCAAATTTGTTTGCTGGATGTTTGAAAACGGGCGGTAAAATTGGTCATTTTCGAAGGTCCCTAGTTCATACAACAATTAATTAATATAAAAAAGCAAAACACAGCATACGGGACATAGCAGAGGTAACATAGATTGTATGGTAAAAACTGGTTTGCTCTAGTGTCATTATCCAGGAAGGAAACAGGGGAATACGTTTACTTGTATGAAAAAAATGGTACTCGCCTATTAACTGCAGTCAAACTTTTGAAAAAATAACTAAATTAAACAATTTTAAGGTTCTTATTAGTTTTGAAGGCACGAACACGGACTTGAAAGAAATACGGACGCAACATTGCACTAAAAAGATGTAAAGCCATTGAGGTACTATGTTAACTAGAGAAGCTACCGAGAAGTAATGTTTTGTAACACGCGTTAGGGTGCACGCGCTCTAACCCACTTAGCCTGTGCCAGGCGCTCGTCGCAGCCTGACGCTCCCAGCACGCGCCCCACACTGCTGATCATGGTGCATAGATTTTGTTCGCGTTGTCTGCTCTATACATAATTACTCAATGTATGAAGCATGCAAGGTAATACAATGTCGTTTGTTCTACAAGGGACCTACACTCACATAGATGCACTAGCTCTAGACACAGGTCCTACAACCCGTCACCTTATGTCCCGCGTGACAGCACGCACACAAAAGAAATGGGTGCTTCACTCGTGATTAGACGAGATTACGTCTGGTTCTTCTTTTATTTTAAGTCCGTGGGCACGAAGGCCAATTTCAGAGTGTTGATTATACATTACTATTTTTAAATAGTAATCGAAGAGTAAATCGGAAACTTACGATAACGCTTTCGCCCCTAACTCGTAGAATGTACAACGTAGCCATTCCATAAGGAATTCAACGCTTCTGAATTATGATCATCGTTGAAGCGACCTGTTGGTACAAGGAATCTCCTGTAAGTAATTATTGATTTATACTAACCACAGTTTAGGTACATATACGCTTATTGATACAGAGCTCAAGTCAGCAATAATTCACGAAATCCTTGTCTATACTTTCTATACTTAAAAAAAAGAGGAAAGATTTGATTTTTTGTTTGTTTGTTTGTTTTTATTAAATAGGCTCCGAAACTTCTGAACCGATCTGAATAATTCTTTCACCACTATAATGCTACATTAGCCGTGACGAACATAGGCTAAATAAAAAACGGCCAAGTGTGTGTCGGGAAGATTCTAAGGCGGTACGAAGTTCGCCGCGGTCATCTAGTAGGTATACAAGGTGTTACAAAAATACAAATAAACATTCAAGGGGGTGGTTTAGACCATCAAACTCAATAACTTTCACTATGGGACCAATATCGAAATCGCAAAAACAAAAATTTATGTTCCATACTCTACAAATCGACTAGAGCTAAAATATGTATGGGATATGATTTTTATTTTTTTGCGATTTCGATGTTGGTCTCATAGAGAAAGTTGTTCAGTTTGACGGTATAAACTAACCCCCTTAAGAGTTTTCAATATTTATTGTTACTTATGAAACACCCTGTATACAGGGTCCAACTTAATAGGTATCAGGACATTTGAGCGAATCCCTTTGCGCGAAAGACACTTGAGCGAAGGACATTTGAGCGAAAAAAAATTGAGCGAAAAGACTTTTGCGCGAAAAGACACTTGCACGAAAAAAAAATGAGGGAAGGACACTTGAGCGAATGGACATTAGCGCGAACGGGACATTAGCGCGAATGGACATTAGCGCGAATGGACAATTGCGCGAATGGGACATTTGCGCGAAAACGGCCCTGGAGCCTAAACTTAATATACTTACACTTTTTTAAGAGGATGATCAGACCGTCAAACTGAACAACTTTCTCTATGGGACAAACATCGAAATCGCGAAAAAAAAATCAGCTCTTTCATACAAGACTGCAAACCTACTCGAGCCAAATGTATAAGACAGCTGTTTTTTTTTGTGATTTTGATGTTGGCCCAATAGAGAAAGTTGTACAGTTTGATGGTCTGATCATCCTCTTAAAAAAGTGTCCGCATATTAAGAAGGACCCTGTATATGAGGATGCAACAGAAAGTGGAAATAAAATAGAAAAACCGGCCAAGTGCGAGTCGGACTCGCGCACGAAGGGTTCCGTACCAATAGGTATCTTTTTTTTTTTTTGAATTGATAATCGTTTATTATAGCAAGTGTCCTGTATTTCAAACAAAATTATATAAAAAGAAGTTATATTTCCTAAACCTACTACAATGTAGGTACTGTAAGAAAATAATTGAAAGACTTAAAATTAACTTAAGTGAACAAAACAAAAAAAAGCAAAAAGACCTGACAACCGTCTAGTCCAATAGCCCGCCCCGGGTCAAGTCTTTGCGAAACGTACCCATTATGCTCGCAGCATTGCCACGTTGGACGGCTAATGAGATACGCTGGACGAAAAAAGACCCGGAGCGGGGGTCCAAGCCCCTCTCCCTCAGCCTGCGGCCCAAGCCCCTGGCAAAAACTTTGGCTTCCGCAGCCCAAGGGCCCGCCGTTTCTACCGCAAGAGGGACAAACAGGTATGAGCCTTCCAAGTCTTTGTATTTTGTGTGTTTACTGCGTGCCGCGGTTTCTGCCGCTGACCCAGCCACCCTCATGGTGCTCGGCAAGTGAGACGGTGCAAAGGTGCTCACACATGTGGCGTCCCATAAAAGAGACCGGCCCTTTTTTTATTTTATCTTATTTGACCCCGCACTCCTCTCGCGGGGGGCGCAGCCCCCCTGCACCCACCGACATGCATTCAAGCAAACATGCAAGCAAGCACACATGCAAGCAAGCACACATGCAAGCAAGCAAGCAAGAACGCAAGCATGCCAGCAAACAAGCATGCATGCACGCACAAATGCAGCATGCATGTGACACACGTTTCGCTTGACTCCACTCGCTCTATACGTGGTCACACTACCTAAATTAACCTAATCTATTGTTTAGAAGGCAGTTTACTAGTTATAATAAAATATTTAATTGTATGTCTTTGGAGCAATACATCAAGTGATCGTTATTTCTCATAAAATAACATCAAATGATTGATATATCAAACAAGTTTTATATTAAGTAATCGTTAGTAATAATCAACATTAGATATATTAAAGTTATAGGATATAAGTATTCGATTAAATGTATGTTATGTTTTTTTCAATATTATGCTCGTAGTTAGTATTTCTTAGGTTCTTTATATCATTTGAACCTTATACAATTTTTATTATACCAAATGTTTTTATACGAAACGGGACGCACCCGTTATTTTCCCCTTTCTTCCTTCCTTCAAATCTTTCCTTATTTTTCGTTGGAGGTAAAAAATAAAATATTACAAGTGAATCCGCGTGCAAAGCAAGTAGCTAATTAGCTGACACATGACAATAGTCAATACGGAGCGTTAAAATAATGGTAATAGCATTTTGTTCCGGTAGTGGGCTACTCATTTGCATATCACAACTATTATTGACAACACAGACATTCGCAATGTTAAAAATTGCTCTCTTAATCTATTTTATTGGAATAGTGAAAGTAAGTTGATAAAATTATATAATTAAATACGGGCAGCATTTAAACGAGTGACTGTAAATCAAATTTTAAGTGTCAAAAATAATGAATTTGGCTTACAAAAATACAAAGTGCGACTAACTGCGAGTGACCTCCAAAAGTATATAGTACTAGTGTTTTCCTGCGACTTCGTCCGCACAAATTATATACCAGATTTTAAGTCAGATCATAAGCTATGAAACAAAAAAAGTTTCATCAAAATCGGTTTAGTAGTTTTTGCGTGATGCGCGAACAAACAAACAAACTAACAATTTTGTCAATACATGGCGCTGCACGTTTTTAAATCGCGCTATCGATATGTTATTTGACTTTATATGAAGTGAACCGCTACTTTTTTATTCTTCATGATTTTACGGTTTTATAATAGTTATAAGATAAGATTAAGATAATATTTATTACCTGCTTCAGAGATTCAGTCAAAAATGCATTTAAACGCGTGACTGTAAATCAAATGTTAAGTGTCAAAAATAATGAATTTGGCTTACAAAAATACAAAGTGCGACTAACTGCGAGTGACCTCCAAAAGTATAAAGTATAATATTTATTACCTGCTTCAGAAATTCTTTTCGTTGTTCTCCAATATTAGATAGTTAGTTAGTTATAGCCTGTAGAATCCTACTGCAGGGCAAAGGCCTCCTCTCACGAATAAGGGTGAGAGGGAGTGGGCCATACTCCACCACGCGGGCCCAGTGCGTGTTGGTGGAGGCAAGTTAGTGGTCACCATGCTGTCAGAGAATTTTCAAGCCGCCAATAGGCCTCTGACCTGGCTTAACGAATAGTTGCAACGCAATAGTTACAATTAGATAAACAAGAAAAAAATCTTCATCTTATTTTAAGAGCTACGCGATACAAAGTTTCGCTAATCTTTTTTCCGCATGTGCCTTGAGGTCCTGATACCACACGACATCAACCTTTTCTTTCACCAGCGCTAGGTAGCTCTGTCTAGGTCTTCCTCTGCATCTTTTCCCCATTATTTTTCCATCCAATTTAGTTTTAAACCAGTTCTCGTTTCGTATCAAGTGCCCGATCATTTTCCCCTCCGTTAGTCTGTTTCGCCTGAAAAAAAAGGATTCCGATTATTATTATTATTCCAGCATAACAAAACTCATCATCATCATCTTATTTAAGAGCTACGCTCTTGTCGGTGGAGTATTCGCCAATCCTGTCTCTTTTCCGCTAGTGTCTTGAGTTCTTGATACAACACGACATCAACCATTTCCTTCACTTGGGCTAGATAACTCTGTGTAACTCTCTGTGTGTGTCCTCTGCCTCTCTTCCCCTCTATCTTCCCTTCCAGTATGAAGTTAAGGAAGTTGTCAGGGTTTGGAAGTGTTACCTGAAATGAGATTATTTTGTCAGGGTATGGAGATGTTACCTGAAATGCCAGTAGTGGAATATTTCAACCCAAAATACTTTCAGTTCATGAATTTGACGGCTGGAAGACAGAGTCGTCGAAGTCCTTACTATCTAGGTGTGCATATAAAGTCGCTCACTGAAGTTGGTAACAACGTTACGGTAAGTAAATAACTTTGCACTATCAAACTTTTTTTGGGTTCCGTTTTGAACAGTCTGTCTGTCTGCGGCTTAGCTCAGAGACTTCTTAGTCCTAGAAAGCTGTAATTTGGTACGGCTATACAATATTATTCACGCCGGCAAAGTGGTAATCAAGGCACCTCCCTAGAACGATTAAAAGCCTCCGCACATTGCAGCGATATTATCGAGCGATTTTATCGAGCGATATTATCGACAGCGATATCGCGACCACTTACACACTGCAGCGATTCCGCGATTCGCGCCACGCATGCGCCCCACCACTGAATGTAGTCGAAAGAGTTGCGATAATATCGCGGCAGTGTGTGGGATCGAGCGCGTCCCCATACAAAATGTACTGAAAACAATTATCGCAAAATCGCAGCGATATTATCGCTCGATAATATCGCGGCAGTGTGTAGGATCGCGCGCGTCCCCATACAAAATGTACTGGAAACAATTATCGCAAAATCGCAGCGATATTATCGCTCGATAAAATCGCTGCAATGAGCGGAGGCCTTTAACGTTATAAGGCCCCTCCCCAAAGTGGCCCCTCCCCTACACGTAAAGTGGGGATGACTTTTTTTTTTCTCAGCTATCTGACACTCTGTCTAGTGTGTCGCAACTTATAATGGACAATGGACAGTGGGTACAACACATGCATCAAAATTGAAGCATTCAGGTTTCCTCACGATGTTTTTCCTCACCGAAAAGCCAGCGGTGCTGGAAATCGTACATGAAATCCGCAAAACTCATTGGTACCAACGAGTCGGCTCGGACGGAGATCGAACCATCATCGTCTCCTGCAGCGCACCTGTTTTATTAACTATTTTTACGGTTTTATAATAGTTATAAGATTATTTATGTAATATACAAGGTGTTACCAAAATACAAATAAACATTTAAGGGTGGTTTAGACCATCAAACTGAACAACTTTCACTATTGGACCAATTTTGAAATCGCGAAAAAAAAATCGAATGTTCCATACAACTCGAGCTAAAGGGACAGCAGATTTTTTTTTCGCAATTTCGACCCATAGAGAAAGTTAATCAGTATGATGGTCTAAACAACCCCCTTAAACGTTTTAAATGTTTATTTTTACTTTATATTTTTTTTCAGATTAGTGCAATCGTAAATGAATATTTAAGTGGTAGATACCACCCAACGCCAATATATATGAAGCATAAACTGTGTGATTTTTTAAACAATGATTGGGTTTTGGGAAAAATGATGTCCAAACAATTCAATTGGACTTGTCCGTTCCCTGCGGTGAGTTGATATTATTTCTTTAATGTTATTAAGAGTTAATTATTAATTGTTTATTGAGTTGAAAATAGGTATTATGCCTTTACTGGTCTGTGAAAGTCATGTAACCTGTTAAACCTAATGGTCCATCTACACACACCTTCTTGCCTGCGCATTTAAAACCGCACGGTTTTACTCGAACCATATAGAGGCCGCCAGGGCTGTTACATGAAAATACGAGTACTACTTTCTTAGGCTGTTATTAACTATTTTTCGTTATCTATAGTGAATTTAACTATAACGTTACTTACAATTTATTAAACGAATTTAACAAAAGAAGAAGGTTGTGAAGTGGTAAAAAATAGGTAATATTAGTTTGACTCAGAAATCAGTTACTTTATACACTCAAATACTGCAATAAGACGGCATGGTGAAAATTTATAATTAAAATCGGAAGGAACGTGCACGAGAGAGCGCGAGGCGACCAACGAAAGCCCCGACTGACTTCTCTGCTAAGCAGAGGTTCAGTATTCTGGGAGCCACCAAGTGAAGTCTTTCTAATTTGTGAAGATTTATTTGCTTGACGATTGAAAAAAAACAGACATTCAACAGGATGCCGTAGACATTTATTTATTTTATTCTAAAAAAACAGTAAATTCACAATAAAATATCGCGCTTAACTGCAGAACAGTTTTTTGAAACAGATTGTCGGCTTCAAATAGAACCATCATGCATTATCAGGCATTAACAAACATTATTCTCTTAAAAAAACTTTCCGGACTGCAGCGCGGACTGAGGCGCGGCCTGATTGCCCTTCCATACATACACACAAGTAAAACCGTGCAAACCGAAAACTGTGCAGTCCAATCTTCAGCATGTCAATGATTGTTCGAGCCGCTCTTGTAGAACTGCGTCTTGCCGTCCATACGCGCACGCTTACTTATGCAAGCCAGATTGCGTAAGTATAAGCTCGCGCGCATAACGGAGCGTGTACACGGAACATTACATCCTGTTTTTTTTTCAGGGTGAATATCGAGTTGACAAACTGGTTTTTCATATGGAACATTTTCGGTACATTTTACCATTCATTTCGACATCACTAACCGTGAAGACTCTGGTGAAAGGGGAAGGTCATCATAGTTACACCGGTGAACTTTTATACAAAGCTGATTTACATATAACTGTCGTTCAGAAACCGAAAGTAAAGTGGGATAAGGATTAAGAATTTTTTTTTTTAGGGGTATGGGTAATAATGGCGTCATATTTTGTGCTGGAACGCACCGCGATCCTCGCTTGTTTGCGTAGAAACTAATAATAATTCAAACAGGGACGTACTTCTTCCTAGAATTCAAACGAGCGACCGCAAACTAGCGAGGATTGCAGTGCATTCCTGCACAAAATATGCGTGATGATGTCACGAATAATTAAAACCTAATAATGATGGGCTATAAAACAAACAAAGTGATATAACAACCAAAAAGAGTAACCTTTAATGAGCTATGTAGTTTTTTTTTTCTTTAAAATAAAATAAATCAACATAACTATACACCGCAGGACAAATTATTTATGCATAATAATAAAAGCTAATATTAGCCCTAAAATACCCACAACATTTAGTACCTGGAGTGCGATTTTTGAATCTCATTCGGTGAGCTCAGCAGTTGAAAATGTCAAAATTACTATGGAGATACGCATCTTTCTACTGCTGTTTTGACTTTCAAAAATAGCCTCAGATAAATCTCTCCTTGAGTATGATTTTTGAAAGCCAACTCAGCAGTAGAAAGATGCGTATCTCCATAGTAATTTTGACATTTTCAACTGCTGAGCTCAGCCAATGACTTTCAAAAATCGTTCTCCTGGCCGTATCAGCGTAGAAACTCATACTAATTTAAATAATTGGCCTTTAGTGCAGAAGGCTTACCACGAGTTGATACAATACTACCTATACAAAGTGTAAAATTAAATAAATGCGTTACATACTTCATAATGCGTTTACCATGAAACTGAAAATGTTTTACAATGGGGTCAACTTTGAAATTGGGAAAAAAATTGACGTTTCATTCATTTCAATTATATCTATTAGTTAATAAGATACTACTTATTATAACTACTTTAGACGAACCAAACGGAATCGTTCGTACTGATGGCAGGAGGCCCGACGGCGTGACACTCATCCCTTGGCAACAGGGCAGGTGCCTGGTGTGGGACGTGACCTGCGTCGACACACTAGCCCCATCACATATCAGAGCTACATGCGCGCGTGCGGGTGCCGCGGCCATGGGCGCTGAGATTGCCAAGGTGCGGAAGTATGAAGAAATCTCAGGTTGCTTCATGTTTGCACCGATTGGCTTCGAAACATTGGGTCCTTGGGGCCCAGAAGCCAAAAAATTTATTAAAGAGCTGTCGATGCGTCTCCGCGAAACAACCGGTGATCGTAGAGCTGGCAGCTTCCTTGGCCAACGCATTAGCTTGACCATCCAAAGAGGGAACGCTGCCAGCATGCTTGGTACCATGTCTCGCGGAGATGCACCTGACGGCCTTTTTTATCTTTAAGTTGGTTTTTATTTCTATATTCTTGTTGTCTTCATTTCTTCCATATTATATTATAAATTGTTTTTTATCTAATTGTATATAATAATCTATTCTGTTACGTTTTATAACAATAAAGAAAGAATTTGCTTTAGACGAAGCATGTTGCAGTTACGAACATTTAGTCATTTTGACGAACCATGTTGCAGATTTGAAGCTGTTCTTTCATTAACATTTTTAATAATATACTTTTTTAACGATATACTAAATGTATTCTGCAGTTGTTAGTATTGATACTTGTAGTATCACATGAGTAAATACTCTACAGAGACAAAGCCGTTTTAGTGCGTTCACACACGATGACGCACTGACGGAGCGGCAGATGTCAGTCCATAGAACCACACCCGGTGCGTCAATGCGTCACCGTGTGTGCTTCTTTCTACGTGCGGTTTCATACAACTCCTTGCTTCACAAATGACGGACTGACGTCTGCCGCTGCGTCAATGCGTCATCCACTTAGGGTTGATTTTGTTCAAGTTTTCTTTGTTCTATTGTTTTTACTATTTTATCTTTTTCGTTATTTTATCTTCAGGTAACAATTAACAAGTAGTAAATAATAATAAATTAATACTTGTAAGTAAGTAAGTAAGTTATAGCCTATAGAATCCCACTGCAGGGCAAAGGCCTCCTCTCACGAATAAGGGTGAAAGGGAGTGGGCTATAATACTCCACCACGCGGGCCCAGTGCGTGTTGGTGGAGGCAAGTTAGTGGTCAACTTGCTGTCAGAGAATTTTCAAGCCACCTCAATAGGCCTCTGACCTGGCTTAACGAATAGTTACAACGCCATCTGACGGAACTATCCGAGACCAACTGCTTAACGTGCCTTCTGAAGCACGGAATACTTGTAGTGTTTGTTAAATATTCATTTTACACTGTATTAAGGCACTTGCACGTGTAAAGTAACTTCTATTTTGTGTTAATTTGTTTTATTGCTAACTTTAGATTAAATTGCATTATTTGTACCATGCACTATTGACTTGAATAAATGAATACTATAGTTATGTTCGACGTTTCCTTAGAGCGCCCGACCTTTGGGAGACGTTTGTGGCCGTGGGGACGAAGCCAACACGTAGAGGCCCGTACGTAAGTAAGTCAATTTGATCTAAATGGCGATGAACTGATGACGAGGCACCTAGTGAAGTCTATCCTTTGATCTACGTTTAAAACCATAACAGCATAGGTAGCATGACACCGTGATAAAGCGCTATCACACCTTCGCTCTCTTTCTATTTGCACGTGAACGAACGAGATAAAAGGCGTAATAAAGCCGTTCCTATCACGTGTATCATGCTACGAGTGCAGAAGGGTGTCTGTAGGTACAGTAACCTGTCGTATGCCGGAAATACAGACACAATTGAAAATCAATGAGGAGTTATCTGGCAGCTACTCAAACGTAGTTCATCATACCTGCGATAGATGGCGTTGACCAGAGAGGGGTCCGAAGACTAAAATTTTAGGCTAAAAAGTAAACAAAAATGTCACTGAGTCAGACGCCTTGACGAAATATATGCTCATATTTTGCTGCTCACTCAAAAACACTTATTACTATTGTATTTGTATTTTATTATCTGCAAGGTCGCTCGCTGTCTCGTCAACGCCATCTATCGAGCCATTAGGAACTACTTTTTCTTTTTAATGGCTTACTGAAAATCCCTCATTGTCTCGTCCCGCGGATCCGCCTTCGAGAGGTTAACGGAGCACCGAGCCTCCGGCGCTGCCGTCAATCATGTTTTTTTAATTTCTTAACAATGAGGCGTTTTCTTTAGGGTAGGTATATTGATACCGTCGGCGCGCTTCATACAAACGCAGTCTGGTTATATTTTCAATACTAACCAATCAGAGTCAATGAAATTTTTCAGAAACAATCTAAAAACTGATCTCTATGTTTGTATGAAGTCAGATTTTCGTTAAAATCTATAGTTTTAAAGTTACAGTGCCTCAAAGATTTCAATACAAATCTTAAATTAATCATGGCATTAAAACTGTATATTTTAACGAAGACTTCATACGAACATAGAGATTAGTTTCTAGATGGTTTCCCAAAAATTTCATTGACTTTCATTGTATTGAAAATTTCACCAGACTACGTTTGTATGCAGCGCGCATTTACGCTCTCGGAATAAACTTCTCTTCAATCTTAATTATTATAAAACCGTAAAAATTGTGAGGATCAAAATAGTAGCGGTTCACTTCATATAAACTCAAATAACACTCGATAGCGCGATTTAAATGACGTGCAGCACCATCTATTGACAAGTTAGTTTGTTTGTTCGCGCATCACGCAAAAACGACTGAACCAATTTTGATGAAACTTTTTTTGTTTGATAGCTATGATCTGACTTAAAATCTGATATACAATTTGTGCGGACGAAGTCGCGGGAACACACTAGTTTTTTTTATAAATTTGAAATTTCGAATTAACAAATTGCTTACGAATTAAAAATTGGAAGTTCTGATGTCGTCCGATTTTAGTTTTTTAATTTTGCGTTTTGAAGCCGTTTGCTTGTTTGTCCAGTTTGATGGTCTGAAGCACACTGTTCCGACCTCAAAATGATCCTGATTCTACGGAGTATATGTGTGTGAACACTGAATTTACCCAACCACATTAGTTTTCCTCACACAACGGTTTGCTGGAAGAAACCTTTTTAAATGGAATATTAAAAAAAGACGGCTGAGTATAACTCATTTTCCAAAATATACGAAACGGATGTTTTCTGTTTCACGCGATAAAACCACATCGAAATTGGTCTACCCGTTCGGGAGCTACGATGCCACAGACAGACACAAAAACCTATGAAGCGGAAAACTTATGACATTCATTCGACTTATGACATCATTATTCGTCGGAGGTAAAAAAGTTTAATTAGCTGACATCATGACAATACGGAGCGTTACAATGGCAATTTCATAGCATTTGTTCCGGTAGTGCGGGCATCTCATTTGCATTTCACAAAATTGACAACATAGACATAATATTGCAATGTTAAAAATTGTTCTCTTAATTTATTCGATTGGAATAATGGAAGTAAGTTGATAAAGTAAAATGATTAAATACTAGTGATATATATTCATATAAGTATTTATTACGTAGTAAAAATTTAATAAAAAAAATATTAATCAAGCAATCCACTGCAGCGTCGTCAATCAACTTAGTGATAGAGGTCTAATACTTACTGTAACAAGTAAGTCACACATAACATAACGCATGCGTGTGTGCTGAGACGGACGTTATATAGGGTCCTTCTTAATATGCTGACACTTTTTTAAGAGGATGATCAGACCGTCAAACTAAACAACTTTCTCTATGGGAACAATATAGAAATCGCGAAAAAAAAAATCAGCTCTTCCATACAAAACTGGAAACCTACTCGAGCCAAATGTATGGGACAGCAGATTTTTTTTTCGAGATTTCGATATTGGTCCCATAGAGAAAGTTGTTTAGTTTCATGGTCTGAACGTCCCCTTAAAAAAGTGTCAGCATATTAAGAAGGACCCTATACAGGGTCACGGACGTTATATAGGGTCCAACTTTATATGCTGACACTTTTTTAAGGGGATGATCAGACCGTCAAACTGAACAAATTTCTCTATGGGACCAACATTTAAATCGCGAAAAAAAATCTTCTGTTCCATACAAAACTGCAAACCTACTCGAGCCAAATGTAATGGACCGATGTTTTTTTTTCGCGATTTCAATGTTGGTCCCATACAGAAAGTTGTTTAGTTTGATGGTCTGATCATCCCCTTAAAAAAGTGTCAGCATATTAAGTTGGACCCTGTATATGAAAAAAATACATTTGTTGCGCGACTAGTGATGTCACATGTCTCATACTAAGATCCGACCAGAAAATTGTGCACTCATTTGTGTGGCGTACGATATGTTTGATATAGGTTGTTGTATAAACTTTCACTTAGTTTATACAACAACGCTGCCGGGTTGCCTAGCAATATCTTGCCGCAAGTTCCTTTATCATGACTATTTATGGTACCATTTTTTCCACCTATCTGTTTGGGAAGTGAAAGAGGTGCCATCTGAGGGAGACCGTTGTAAAAAACTGGAAAAACTGGAGTTGCTGCAACTCTAGGGTTGTCAGGATCAAAGAAGTAATTTATAACCCTAGAGTTGCGAAGTTGCGGCAGACTGAGAGGTAGCAACCCTAGTTTATACAGTTCTTTAGATTGGTCTCCTTCAGATGGCACCTCGTTTACTTTCCAAACAGTTAGGTGGAAAAAATGGTACCTACCATAAATCATAATGGAAAAGGTACATGCAGCAAGATTTCTATCTTTCTATCAAGTATGAACCCCTGTGTATAAACTATCACTTAAATCACATTTCGTTCACCAAACAACCAAGTAGGAAATTTACCGTCGGATCTTGGGCTATAACTGGCTCGTCAGTGTCTGAATGACAGCGGGCCATGTTATCCTAGCAGATCTCCACCTAAAAGCTACCTTATGATAAGACAAAGTCTGTCAAGTACCTAGTTTAGAAATTATGAGGGAACAGACCCAAGTAACATTTGGGGTTCTGAAATGGTTCTGAGCAGGTTCTAGAACCTTTTTTTGACAACGTCAGGTTCTGAGCAACTTGTCTTGAAAACGTTAAAAAACCCTAATTATTAGGATAGGTTCCTTATTAGTAGGTGTCACAAACGTCGAGATCCGACTTTGAACTAAGGTTCAGGTAGTCGGTGGCCGAATAGCTCGCTTAAAGTGGCGGTGGGTAGGACACGTAGCTAGACGAAATGATGGCAGGTGGAGTAAAGCCTTAACAGAGTGGTGGGCAAGATTAGGTAAAAGAGATGTGGGTCGTCCGGCAGCCAGGTGGGTTGACGACATCTGGAAAAGTATCGGCAAGACCTGGATGCGACTTTCACAGGACCGAGAAGGATGGCAAAATATGGAGGAGGCTTATGCCATGCAGTGAGTAGAAACAGGCTGAAAATGATAATGATGATGATTAGGTTCTGTAGAATAGAAGGGCCCGATCTACAGAACCACCGCATAACATTCGGAACTTATAAGTTTCTAAGATCAAATAGAAAATCTCAGATACTAAATTTAATCCTTATTTCAACTGGTTGAACTTTGAGTTGAAATTACTGGAAAAATTATTCCTTATTTTTCAACTATTATAAAAAGGATTCAAAGTTGAAATAATCGGAAAAAAAATCAAATTATTTCAACTAGTTGAACTTTGAGTTGAACTTACTGGAAAAAACATTCCTTTTTTTTCAACTATTATAAAAAGGATTCAAAGTTGAAATAATCGGAAAAAAAATCAAATAATTTCAACTGGTTGAACTTTTGAATTGAACTTAGTGGAAGCGGTGTTTCAGAACCCACAAGGCTTTGCAAAGGTCAAATCAGGACAACATCAAGCCATGCAATATAGTTCTGATTTGGCACTGAAAAAGTCTTGTTAGTCAAATTTAAGCTATGAAATAAGTTCATTTTGAGTTCATAAAGGATTTTTTTAACACAAAATAGGCTTTCTTGGATTTAGTAAAGTTAAATTTAGGTTTTATTTATATTTAAATAATTATATATAATGCATGGACCTGAAAATAATGGAAGTGATTTGTGTTCTGTAAACAATTTATTTCATGTTATGAGTACTTATAATGATAATGCTGGTTTGCTGGTTGTATTGTATCATTTCCATTGCGACTGTAATTTTTCGATATAATCGGACATAATACGTGTGTAAAATTCACGGGCCCGCTAAAATACTTTATTTAATATTTAGGTATAACAAATAATAGATGAAACTCTCGGAGCAAGTTTTCCATAGACGAAAATTTTTTCGCTTACGCTAGTAGACCGAATATCAGTGTAACCGGGTATGAGATAGCGAATTATATGAAGTGACATCTCGGAGTCAGGTGGTTGTCCCATACAATTTATATGAAGTGACATTTTGGAGTCAGATGGCCGAAGTACAAAAAAGTGGATACGTCGATAAGGACAGCAATAAGTTAGCGGTCTCCTTTTTTAACTAGAGCGAATTTGCTATGTGCATCTCTTACTGAGTGATATGACAAGACACGTGCTTCCTTCTAGTGCCTTCTCTTTCTACGAAGTTTTCAGATGCAAACCTCTAACACCAAAACGTAATTTAAGCCTTGTTTTAATAAGAAAATCTTTTTGCAATAACCTATAAAAATACGATTTTAATGTCAAAAAATGGCTGACTATAAACCAGCATAGCTAGCATGCCGCAGTGATACAGCTCTATCACACCTTAGCTCTCTTTCTATTTGCGTGCGAACGAACGAGATAAAAGACGTGATACAGCAGTATCACGTGTAGCATACTACGAGTGCTGGACCTGATAGTTTGAGATTTTACAAATTTAAGATCAGCACTGGGCCAGGCCAGGCCCTAAATGACTTAATATATGCTAAAATCGGAGCAATTGGTATTTGTGGGTCCGGTGAATAACGGTCTAACTCAACTTAGATCCAAAATGAGTTTTTAATTCCATAATACTCCTTTTTTTTCTACAAAATGGTGTAACTAGAATAATGAAAGCTTGAATAACTCCAGAGTAGACTTATTGCAAAACGATTCAAGTCTATTTTTTATCGTGCACAATGGTTGAAATAGAGTTAGATCATAAAACCCATTTAAAATTAGGTGAATATTGATTCTTTTCACCTTCTACCACCAACTTTTCAACTTAATTCCACCTTTTTTCAGCTTGAGTTTCTGATGCGACACAACATCAACCTTTTCTTTCACCTGCACTAGGTAGCTCTGTCTTTCTCTGCCTCTCTTCTCCCCTATTTTTCCAACCTATTTCTGTTTGTCCGATCCTTTTCCCTCTCCAGTCATTGAATTACACGTCAATGTATCCGGTACCTAGTCTGTTTTTAAAATATTTCGCCTGAACAAAAAAATTAGGTTTCCGATTTTTGTTTGTGCTGCCAACATAACAAATCTAACAGCTATTGTTTTGCCAGGGTTTCGAAGTGTTACCTGAAATGGCAGTACTTGATTATTTCAACCCAAAATACATTCAGTTCTTGAATATGACGGCTGGAAGACAGAGTCGTCGAAGTCCTTACTATATGGGTGTGAATGTAAAAACGCTCGTTGGTGCTGGAAACAACGTTACGGTAAGTAAGTTACTTGTCACTTTCAAACTTTTTAGGGTTCCGTCACAGAGGATTATATTGTACAGAGTGACAGCTTCGTACAAGCTCGCAAAAGCGGCGCATCACTACATGCGCAGCGCGTTTGTGTGCGCGCATTCACCTACGAGGTTCACCAACGAGACCGAGGGTGACTTCGGGCGAAACGAAGGTGTGACTGTGAGGGGTGACACATCGTTGATTTTACCCGCGCGCCCGTCACCGCTCGGTGTTGTACGCTCGATATTTTTATTTTATTAGTTTATAGGTAGTAGAAGTCGAATAAAAAAATGGTAAATTATTTTGCTCTGTGTGCATGAACTATTGGAAGAGTAATGTAAACATTTATAAAGAAATACTACATTGAAATAAAACTTGGCATAATTTTAACAATGTTTTCATTATTTTTATTTTAATGAAATACATAGTTTTAACTACAACTAAATATGTCTAAGAACTACAAATACAAAAGATAAGTAAATTGTTTTAATATTTTCATGCCTAAAATGAATTAATAACAAATAATAACTAACAAAATAAACAAAAACAATTTGCAATTGAGTCATAAAACATTTACCTACCTTCATACCTACTCCAATTAAATTTATTTCCTTTAAGGCAGCCCTACAAGACTAGGCTAATAAAAATTGACGCTCCTTAGTAGCTGTTACTCTGACAATCCTCTGTGGTTCCGTAGTGAATAGTTAGAAATTGGTATAGGGTGACCATGGATCTCATCTTTTCCTGAGGTATTGGTATAATTTTATAAATGTCATATTTATCTCGGCTTACTAGTGGTATTTTAATTTAAAAATTAAATAGCCAGTCATTAAGTCATTATTCTCGCCTTTACCTTCAATAATTGGTAAATTTCTGTAAAATCAGTAACTACTTTCTTAATTGGTAAAGAAAGCTCCTTTGATAACTGACCGGTGTTATGTTCAATTCTGATAGAAAGTGTTCCGGTTTTAAAAGATGAAGATTCAATTTTCCATAATAATTAAGTATTGGTAATCGTGTCTAGTAAGGCATCCTGCATAGCTAGCATGCCGCAGTGATACAGCGCTATCACCAAGCTATCACACCTTAGCTCTCTTTCTATTTGCGTGCGAACGAAAGAGATAAAAGACGTGATACAGCCGTATCACGTGCAGCATACTACGAGTGCTGCCCTCGTAGTATGCTACACGTGATAGGGCTGTATCACGTCTTTTATCTCGTTCGTTCGCACGCAAATAGAAAGAGAGCGAAGGTGTGATAGCGCTGTATCACTGCGGCATGCTAGCTATGCAGGATGCTTTACAGTTTGCTGTATAGTATCAATTATTGAATTAAATATACTATTTATTAATGTAGGTCACAATCTGTGCTGTATGTATACATAACCTTAGCCTAAGAATTTACGAGTATATTGTAATAGTCATTAAGGCCGGATTCGACTAAACTGAGATTTACAGAAGAGTAACTATAAGTACAATGAAGAATTTGAGTCTTTGTGTTTACTCTGAAATAACTTAATTTTTGTCTTCTACCATACTGACCCGTACTAAAAGAACAAATGTATAATCCACCTAAAGAAAGAGGTCTTTGTATCCGTATTTATTGCAATGTGAGGTTCTACAGTTTTAATTTATTAGGTCTCTTTTTTTTATTATTATTATTTGACATTGACATTTCATTAGACTCGGTCTAGCTTTACACCGTCGAAATTTGCAGTGTCAAATTTATTCATAGATTAGGGTGGGTAAAACGAAAAATCAATTTACTCTAGAGTAACCAGCGTCTTAATCTAAGAATAAAATGTTACTCGCATTTGGTCGAATCGGGCCTAAGTCGTGTTATGCTGTAGAGTTTCTGGCCGCATCACAGCGACAACACGTTCCGACGACGCGGTGAAAGCTTAAAAAAAAGAATAAGCTCCTACATTGTTTTTTTTTTTTAGTTTGAGTTTGCTTTTCAGGTTCATGAGTGTTAGTCCTAGAAAGATGTAATTTAGCATAGGTATTACGCCGACAAAGTGGTAAAAAAAATGTCTTCAGTGTACCTCCCCTACACCTAAAGTGGAAATAATTTTATTTTCCTCATCTTTCTATCCGAAACTTTGTCCGGTGTGACGGGGAGTGAGCCGAAAACCTAGTGGTGCTGCAAATCGTACAATTCCGCAAAATTCATTGGTACGAGTTGGCTTGGACGGAGTTCGAACCATGTCGCCTTCTGTACGGCAGATATTATGGTTACTCGCCTCTGTGTGGGTTTTTCTAAGTAATGTGAAAAAAAAATTATTTGAATTTATTGCTTAATATTGAAAATAGGATCAAACTTCGTTCGTATGCAGCGCGCTCGGGCGCGGGCGTGTATTATCTTCTTCAACTACTCGGCGAGGAAATGCTCATCTAACCTATTTTATTCAATAAAACTATTCATCATTCAAAATGACAATTTATTAGTTTTTTTTTATTTCCAGGTCAATGCTTTCGTACATGAATACTTAAGTGGTAGATTCCACCCAACGCCAATACAAATAAAGCATAAATTGTGTGATTTTTTGTACAATGATTGGTTTCTAGGACAAATGTTGGCCAAACAAATTGCTTTCAATTGGACATGTCCGTTCCCTGCGGTGAGTAAATATTATAATTATTTCTTTAATTTTAATAATTTTTTATTTTTGTAGTTTTTTATTCTATTTACAATACGTGTTAATAAATAAGCACAAAACCTCATACGTCCCAACTGATTTATAACAAAGCAATTAATGAATTATAGTTACCGTTTATTTTGTAAAATTTTAAGATTTAATTTTATAATTTTGTATATAGTTAAGAAGTATAAAGATGTAAGATTTAGATGTTTAGAGCATCTGTAGGTATTATTCATCTGCCCTCATTTACTCATCTCCCACTCAAGATCTTAGGCAGGCTGGGCCTCGACCTTTTGTCACAATTGTGTAATAATACTGTTTTGTGTACTTAGACTGTAAGAAATATTGAGGCAATAAAATGACTATTTCATTTAATTAATTTTTAATTTTAATTAGATTTAAACTATAATTGCATTATTTTAAGAGTTAAAATTTAAAGTTATTCGTATTTTAAGTTTTTTTGTGTGTTTTCAGCAATGAATGAAAGCGCTAAGATGCTCATCGATACATTTTAAGAATCTTGTTTTGGTAGTAAGTAGGGTGACTGTGCCCATGCGGTGGGTTGAGATCGAGTTCAGTAAATTTAAAATTGTACGAACAAATTATTTAATATTTTGAATAAAATGACCTATGTTGAAACCATGATAATTCGATTCTGCTCGATCTCGATTCTAAACAAACTAATTTCTAGTTTTGCGTTAATTCATTAACACGTTGTATATGGATAATAAAAAGAACAATTTATAATATAGAAGAAATGAAAACAACAAGAGTATAGAAATAAGAACCAACATAAAGTTAAAAAGGTCGTCAGGTGCATCTCCGCGAGACATGGTACATTTTATTAGTTTAATGTTATTTGTTTGTTGTTTGCTGAGTTGAAAATAGGTATTAAGTATGGTAACCTATCTTACTTTCGAAATTTCACTGACCGAATTTCAGTTGTTCGAAAACGGTTTATAGAAGTTTCTAGTGACAGATATTTTGTTACACATACATTTGTTACTCCTTATAAAGACTTGACAGAAGTATCATTTTCCAGAAAATTTAAAATCAGAATTTCATAATCATTTTTTTTCTTTTGACAACGGTCTTCTGGGTTCGAAGTTTTAAAATGTAGAAGCAACTTCTTCCATAGTATGACTACTTGGGACACAACACAGTAAAGTTTTCTGTAATAATTACCTAGTAGATACATGATACCAGGTTTATAGCACCAACATGCTTGCTATAATTACAGTTGAAGCATCGACTGTGATGTAGATCAATGTATGAGAGAACTTTTTCCACTGCAAAGTTAAGTTTGTCCTTCTTTATCAAGTTTGTACGGAACCCTGAGGACGCAAGACAGACACGCACTTGGTCGTTTTTTTATAAATAACTGTCCAACAGTGATTACCTATTACCATTTTATGGGGTCAGATAATAAACAAATTTAGGCTGGCCACATAATTATATACCTATGTATATCCATCCATTTATACATCCAGAATCGCGTAACGGAATTAGGATTTTGTATGGACTTCCTCCTCCAGGATTCCGCTCGGAATGAGGCGTTTTCCGAGGCCAGTTAATCGAAAAATCACTAGATGGCAATGATTTTTTTTTATTTATAATTAATGGAGTTCTGGCTTGTGCGCAATCACCGCATTTCCGCCAATGTCAAGTGGTTTGAGGGAGTATCTATCCAATCTCGAGGATTGTTTTTGAGTAAAAACACAACTGAGCCTCGTGGCAGGCTGAAATACGAACCGCGCGAACACCACGCGAAAGACGAATGTTCGGGGCAAACCCTGCAACGTGACTCCCACGTTAAAATTACTCATAAATCTATCACATTGACGGTAAAAAGTGCGGTTTCTCTATGGTTTGCATCAAGTCTGAAAGGTGGTATTGCCATTGGGTACATTCATAGGCGTAGCAAGGGGGGGAGCCGGGTGGGCCCGGCCCACCCCAGAATCCTTCTGGCCCACCCCAGAAATTAAATGAATCACTTACTAGAAATAAGTTACTTATGAGTAGGTAAATGATATAAACACTATTATTATTTTCTTGTGTTTCGTTTCTCATGTCCACACTCTTGAAAAGTCAATGTGGTCAGAATGTACTTTCGCAAAATCTTGCAAATCTTGAAGAAAAATCTTGAGCTCGCTCCGCTCGCTCCTGTTATTACAGCGTACTGCTCTGATCTTATTTATATTGCTGTAAAATCTCGAGCTCGCTTCGCTCGCTCCTGGCTAGACACATTGCAGTAAAATCGTGAACTCACTTCGCTCGCTCCAGAATTGGCTGAAATGTCGAGCTCGCTTCGCTCGCTCTAGGGTTTGGGTCGTATATCTTTTCATACAGTAGTCAAATCTTAAGTTTGATTTGCTCGTTCCAGCTTTTAAGTCGTAAAAAACTAGAGCTCGCTCCAGGATTTAAATCGTATTACACTAATCTCACTGCATTGCAGTAAAATCTTGAGCTTGCTTCTGGCTAGACACATTGCAGTAAAATCTCGAGCTCACTTTGCTCGCTCCAGAATTCGGTGAAATGTCGAGCTCGCTTCGCTCGCTCCTGGCTACGATTGTATCACAAAGACTTAGATGCATTGCAGTAATATCTCGAGCTCACTTAGGTTCGCTTGCTCCAGAATTCAGTGAAATCTCGAGCTCGCTTCGCTCGCTCTAGGTTTTAGTTTTTATTACATCAACCTCGCCGGGCCTGGCCTGGCCCACCCTGGGGAAAAATCATTGCTACGCCCAAGGGTACATTGTTCACTACTAATAAATACGCAATATCAATGACAATGTTAGTTTGTTATAGGAACATTAACTGCACAAAAAGTAGATACGCCAGTCACCGTAGCCATAGAAATCACGTTAGGTATCAATGAGCGATTTTCTTTTCTTTTTTAAATTTAGTTCCTAAAAAACACGACAGATGGCATGTTTATCGCTCCATAGTTATCGCTCCATAGAGCCGTCCGCGAGATCCTGCCAAAATCTTGTCAAGACAGTGCCTGCCTTTTTTTGGAACGCCAAGGGATCGAGCCCATACAGCCAAGTCAGGCGTAAAAGTTTAGAATTTTCGATTAAAATGATTAGTAAATAATGAAATATTATGTCATCAAAAGATGCGTTGGTATCTCTTGATCATCTTTTCCCTCTTATTATTTTAAAGAAACACTTTTTTGAAATTTTGACGTTTATCCGCACAGACCGTAGCGCCATCTATCGATCCCTTAAAAAACCAAAAGAAAAACGCTCATTGATTGCACGGAGCTGATTTTTTGTGATGTTGTTAGGATAAATACCAGTAGTATAAAACCAAATATGCAGCTTCAAAAGACCTGTGCTAAACGGTTAGCAAAACCTCGAAATTTTCAGACTTTTTTCAGTTTTCAGTTAAAACTATGCCCATTTTTTCTAAAAAGTTTGAAATTGTAGTTTTAGCTGTCTTCCGAACTAAGAGTCACCCATCAAACTGAACAACTTTTACTATGGGAGCACACCAATCGGAGCAAAAAAAATATCTGCTGTCCCATACTAAACTGCACCCACCCACCGCCGCTGCCTTCACAACTCAAATGTATGGGACAGCAGATTTTTTTTTGCTCCGATTGGTATGATTGGATGATTATTTCTATATTTTATTATTGTATTATTAACTACTAGCTGTGCCCGCGACTTCGTACGCGCAGAGAAGTTCTTAATAATATTAAGAGAAAGAAAAAAATAATAAGAAATGCAAAGAAAGATAAAAAAATAGAAATTTTGAAAAAAGTATAAGTAGAAAGAAATAAAGAAAAAAAATATAGCATTACATTGCCATCATTGCCATCAAATTAAAACATAAAGTAGAATCTCCATACATTTCTCAAAACTACATCTAAATTGTTTGATAAGTAGTTACTTACAAACACTAATTCTCAGAACATGCAGGCAGTACGCCTGCAGCATCAGGACTGAGTAATAGGAACCCGAAAAAGCAATGTTTCTTCTTAAACCAACAAATTAACAACTATTAGAAATCTGTAGATTATTAAAGCACGCACACACCCCTACACAGTTACTCATTCTTAGTTTATGTTGTCAATACCCTACAAAGTAAGTAGCCGTGAAGAGAACTCTGCTTGATCCTAATAATCTAATTCAAAATCGGCAAATCCTCAATTCTCATGGCTTAGACAGTCAGGACCCCTGCAGCTTCAACACTGAAGAGTTGGAACCCAATGTTATTTGTTTGTAATGTTAATTAGTGTTAACAAAAAAGTATTTACGGTATGTATTATGTAGGTACGTTACCAGATAGTATTCTCAGTTATTGCTTTGATTCTGACCCCCCTGAGAAGGGAAATATGGTCGTGAGTTTATGTATCTATCTATATGTAGGTAGTGTAGGTACATAAAAAAGGATACTGTAACTGCATGTTTTACAAAAACAGTGTCAAGTATCACCAAGGCGCGTCACGATACTATCCTCGGCCTTCCTCGTCCAGTCGCTCCGAGCTACCACGCACGGTACATAGTACTCCACACTACCATGGTATATAGTACTCCACGCCTTACGGACTGGCCAATGGCCATGGGACAGGGCGAACTGCGGCGCGAAAACCGATTTTTCAATACACTGAGTGTCCGTCGCGTAGGCGAATTGAAAAATCGCTTTTTGCGCTAGTTCGCCCTGTCCCGTCGCCAGGCCGTCGATACAGCGCCGGATGCTAGGCCGGATGGCATCCCACACCTAACCAGTTAGTGGTCTAAATTGTTGGTCGTCAGTTCTTCGGAAGACATTATGGCCAGCCCGAAATAGGGCTGCCATCCGTCCGGGTTTCCCCGGATTTGTCCTAGTTTGAAGGGCGTCCGGGGGCGTCCGGGCGGGGCCGTCACAAAAGTTTGATTCATCCACAAAAATAAACTCGATTTCGGCATAATATAAGCATAACAATCGAGTTGTTATGTAGCAAAATCGTGAGTGCGTTTCACTCGCTTCAGCTCTTAAAATCTCGATATGTTATGAAAATCTCGAGCTCGCTCCTGGTTTTTGAATCAATTTAGTCGTATATTGCCAAATCTCGAGCTCGCTTCGCTTGCTCAATTTTTTTAGACCACCCAAGTGGCACGCAGGGCTCTATAGTAGTTCACATCTAGTGTAGATGTGAGTTTAAAGCGGTAATATACAGTTATTACAGTTCACACTTGAACTTTTAGCTACTAAAATCACTTAAAGCTGTATAATGTATGTATAAGAGTGTAAAAATTACCTTTTGTACAGCTGTTGGTCACTAAAACTACTTAAAGCTGTATAATGTATGTATAATAGTCCACAGAATACCTTTTGTACAGCTTTCGGTGTTATAGGAACTGTAGAATACGTTCTTAGTCAGCTTTAATTTTACTATCTGTATAAGAGCTGTATAGTGGGGGCGAAATATGTTAATTGCTGCATAAGGGACCACAATTACTGTGTTATATTGCTGCATTTTAAGAGAGTTAAGGTGAACTTTTATGCAGTCGAAAGTTTTAATGTTGTACACGCCTGTTGTGTTATAATGCTTTGCGCTGCATAATTTAACACTTTCGGTATTCTAATCAGCTTCTTTTATAAACTGCATAATAGCATTTTAATAGATCACATGGACACTAACAGTGTATCACGTGAACCATTATAGATCTATAGAAACTCCTACTGCTGTTTAATGGTATTCATGAATCACCAATTAAACGGTTCATGCTGAATAATTAAGCACGCGTGAACTTTTGTGGCACGTTCTAGTTTAGAGGATTATAATTAAAAATCGAGTGGACCCGTACAGCAAAATTTAATAAAATTATTAGATAATCATGGAAACAGAAAGAAAGAACTGGTGGAGTCGCAAGGAAAATTTTATAAGAATATTATATAATATATAATTTAATTTTTATTTATTTTATTTATTTATTTCCTTATTGGAGAACTTACAGCTAAACAACAGTCGGATTTCAAAAGACGAATTGATAGTTAGATGCTGACAACAAGTAATACAATCAAACGTACAATACAAGACATTAAACAACAATCAGAGGCTACGACTTCAAAAACGGACATTAGTACCTACAGCTGTTACAAGTGTGACAGTAAATTTAAGTAGCGACGCTTCCGGACACGAGGATAGTTTTTGAAAACCTTGACGATAATTATAATGCGCAATTGAGCGGTGTCGAATGTGATAATTGCAGTTCCGATGAGAGTGAACCTGAAATGTATAACAGTTATTGTTATAAACGTTTGGTCTTCCGTGCAAAAATAAGAAAATGGGCTGTGCAAAATAATATTAGTCCTAAACCCCTAAATGAATTGGCACCTATTATATTAACGAATTTAATTTTTACTGTAATATTTATGTGGTGCGCTCTGCGGCACGTTACCAAAGAATATGTACTATTACTGGCACATACATATTTATTATCTACCAAGTTAAAAATTTTGGTTGCGGATCCCTAAAAATTGTAGATAAACTATAAGAAATATGTAGCAATATAGCGTACCAATTTTAGTTCTTTTAAACGGCTTAAGTGATGATGTGACCAATTAAAGATCAAGATAACAGCTTAGGACTGAATATGAGTTCACACAATCGACGTTAAGCAGACATGATCTGTACAATGGTGCACATGTGAACCTCTATACAGCTAACAGCATCAATATGGAGTTGAAGTGGTTCACAAGGCTGTATGAAATCGCCACCATTTTGAACTGGTATAACCTAAAATATAATCCGCTAAACTACAAATTTACTTTGATTTATACACTGTAAAAAGGATTTTTAATACTTTTTTTCAAAATTCACGTAGAAATAAGTAACTGTAGTATAATTTTATGTGACATAAAACCAAAAATATGAACATACTTTCATCGTCACTAGTTATTTGTTTTGTAATTTTCTGTTAAAACTGCATTATTTCTGGGGCGCGTGAAAATTTTAACACTATAAATGTACATACTTTGACAGTAAAATTGCATTACCATTAACTTTCACACAATCAAATAGTAAAATCACCACTTACCGGTTATAAAATCACTTTATGTTTTTCGGATCACTATCAACACTTTCTTCCATCTTTAGAAAATACGACTTAATACGATAGATTTATGAAATAGCTATAATTTGGAGAACATGTGTAATTATTTCTGTTTTATAGTGTCCATGTGAGCACTTCTAAATATTAAAGCTGTATTGTAGATCACATGTTACCTCCTGTAATGCTGCAGCCTGTATAAATAATCACATGGCATCCATTAAGTTGCTCTTATTCAGCTTTAACACCACGGTTACCATTTGTATTGCTGATATAACTCTACTATGCCGCTATTGTGCAGGCTTGTGAACTTAAAGCTGTATAATTTGTGCCCAAATTAGCTGTATATCTTCTGTAGAGCATGCTCTACAGAAGTTATACAGCTTACTTGTGCAGCTTATAGTTCACACGTGTACATCTAGCCTGCTGCTATACAGCTTCTGGTGCCACTTGGGCATGTTACACTCGCTACAGTCAGGTTTCAGCTCGTATTTCAACAACCTATTCGTATCGATGTAAATTTAAAAGAAGATTTTATATTGTGCAGTAACGACCAAAGCTGAATTTTACTGTCAAAATACAATTTATCGTGGTTGTACGGGGAAAATTTCAGATTTGACTGAAATGTCCGGGGTTTTTGACGTATTTGTCCGGCAACGGCGATTTGGCAGTGGCAACCCTAGCCCGGAACGACCCAAAGCGGGGTCACATTTCCTCTCCCAAAGTCGACGCGCAATTTCAGCAATGAAGATTTTAGCTTCGGCTCCCCATACCCCTGTGGTCTTGACGGTGACAGGAACTAAGAGATATTGACGCTTCAAAGCTGAGTACCGGACTCTCTTTTTTGTGGCAGTAAGTTCTGCGGCTGCTCCAGGTGTCCGCGACGTGCGACTGAGGTCTGGCGGGGAAGGTGCTTACGCATGTAGTGTGCCACAGGAGGCACTTGCTTTTCTGCCAGGACACCAAAGCTAGGCCGTAGGCCGTCGGTCTTTTGAAATACACATACACAGAATAGGCACATAAAGTATGATAAGTACAATTAGATTTGTGTAATTTGTACACTTGGAGCAGTTGGAGTACTAACTTTCATTTACTCAACCTCTGTGAGTAAATTTTTAAATATTTATAACTTCTGATTGTGTAAACCGATTCCGATGAAATAAAGACTATATAATGTTAATCCAAACTTCATTCATAAATCAGATTCTCCTATGTATGCACTTGCTGATGAAAGTGTGATATTTTCATTAAAAAAATAAAACAAAAAGTTCTGCACCAAGATTCGAAACCATCAACTCGTGTTTCAAAGTCTGATCATATACCAATTACGCTACTGAGCTTTCAGAAGAAAGCGTTGAAAAAAGCAATTAGTATTTACCATACTGAATCTTCGCAAATGCATAAACGCGCAGACCACTGACTTTAAATACTCATAACTTCTGATTGAATTAACTGATTGCGATGAAATAAATCACAAATGTGAATCCAAATAAAGCCTTCTTTTGTGAAAACCGCATTTAAATCGGTTCAGTAGATTTTGTGTGATGCGTGCATTAAATTCAGTGCCGCTCGCGACTTTGTCTAAATACTTATAAGTTTTGATTAAATTAACCGATTGCGATGAAATAAAGCCTACACGTTAATCCAAACTAAGCCCTATATTTTTGTGAAAACGCCATCTAAATCAGCTCAGTAGTTTTTAAGTTATGCGTGAATTAAATTCAGTGGCACTCGCGACTTTTTCTTTAATAACTCATAACTTTTGATTGAATAAATCGATTGCGATGAAACATAGCCTATATTTTAATCTAAGCCATGCCCTATACTTCAGTGAAAACCCCATCCAAATCGGTTCAGTAGTTTTTAAGTGATGCGCGAACAAACAAACAGACAAACAGACAAACAGACAAACAGACAAACAGACAAACAGACAAAAGTTCTAAAAATGGTCTTAATGTATTCCATTACGTATCCTAACCACCCCCAATTTTATTTTTTGTAAATATCTTCAATGTACATCATCGCCAAGTTTAGAATTTTATTATATGTATAGAATAGATATAGATATAGATATAGATATAGATAATAATTAATAACATGGCATGTATTAACATAAAATTTTGACATAAATCCATCCAATCATTTTGACATACTTAAATAATAATTTTGATGTATATTGTATAATGTAGTATTTCATGAAATAATGTGTATACGCTTGTAAAGGCAGACTTAAGTGATACTTCCTTTGATTAATGTAACCTTTATCATAAACCTATGTTACCTAATGTCATGCACAATAAATTATTTCTATTTCTATTTCTATTTCTATCGACTAGAGCTAAAATATGTATGGGATATAAAATTTTTTTTTTTCACGATTTCGATGTTGGGCCCATAGAGAAAGTTGTTCAGTTTGACGGTCTAAACAACTCCCTTAAGAGTTTTAAAAATTTATTGTTACTTATGAAACACCCTGTATACAAGGTGTTACAAAAATACAAATAAACCTTTAAGGGGGTGGTTTAGACCATCAAACTGAACAACTTTCACTATGGGACAAATATCTAAATCATGAAAAAAAAATTATGTTTCATACTATACAATTTACTACTTATACAAATTTATGTTTACATCCACTCTTCAGGAGGTATTCTGTGTACCTACTTAATACATCATGGCAGAATAAGGGTATCGACGTCGGTGACAAAAAACTAACAATCCTCCCAGTATGGTCACCGGCGTCGAGGTAGACCCAGAAAAAGGTGGAAAGATAACCTGGATGCCTTCTTGGAGAGTTGGCCAGAAGTTGCACACAACAGAGAGGATTGGAGAGTAAAAGGGGAAGCCTTTCCCCAGCAGTGGAACATTGAACAGGCTCCGTAAAAAAAATGAAAAGTCCATAAACTGTTTTGCTAATTTCCTTAGGTTTCTTAGGGAACTTTAAAGTAATGCAAATGTTTACCCTAACCATAAGAATATTAACTATTCTTATGCCCTAACACTCTGCTTTTTTTCAGGGAGAATATCGATTCCAGAAAATTACATTTCCTTTCGACAATTTCCGTTACACCTTACCATTTATTACGACATCGTTAAGCGTGAAAACTCGGGTGATTGGGGAAGGAACTCATACTGACACCGGTGAACTTTTGTACAGATTCCATGTACAATGTACTTTCATTCAGAAACCGAAAATAAAATGGGAGAAGGATTAAAAATAATATGTTAATTTTAGTACAGAAGGTAAGCCTTGTTGATTATTATACAGTGTCCTTAATATGCTGACATTTTTAAGGGGATGATCAGACCGACAAACTGAACAACTTTCTCTATAGGACCAACATCAAAATCGCGAAAAAAAATCTGCTGTCACGTACCAGGCTCGAGTAGGTTTGCAGTTTTGTATGGAAGAATGATTTTTTTTCGCGATTTCGATGTTGGTGCTACAGAGAAAGTTGTTCAGTTTAACAGTCTGATCATTTCCTTAAAAAGTGTCAGCAATTATATTAATAAGGACCTTATTACCTATCCAGGGTGTAAAATTAAATAAATAAATGAGTTACCTAACATACTGTAGTCCTCTCAAACAGAACCACTTGTACTATGGGATCAACTATAAATTGCGATAAAAAACAGATGTTTCATACATTTTTGTCGAGTAGCTATTGACATTTTCTATGGAACAGCTAATTTTTTCGCGTTTTCTATGTTTATTCCTTAGTGAAAGTTCTTTAGTTCTATGCTCAGAAGCACCATGTTTGATTTGTACCGCAATTAATTTTTCACCTGTATGCCTACTTCAGATGTTTCCTGATACTAATGTATTCTGCAGTTGTTCAGTTGTTAAGTATTGATACTAAATAGTAGGATCACATGAGTAAATACCCCACAGAGACAAAGCAGGTTTCGGGTTGTTGTTTAAGTTTTGTTTGTTCTAAGTGTTTTTACTATTTTGTCTTTTTCATTAATAAATAATAATTTTACAATGTATTTTAGGCACTTGCACGTATAAAGGCCTCCGCATATTGCAGCGATATTATCGAGCGATTTTATCGAGCGATATCATCGACAGCGATATCGCGACACCTTACACACTGCAGCGACTCCGCGATTCGCGTCACGCATGCGCCCCACCACTGAATGTAGTCGAAAGAGTTGCGATAATATCGCGGCAGTGTGTGGGATCGAGCGCGTCCCCATACAAAATGTACTGAGAACAATTATCGCAAAATCGCAGCGATATTATCGCTCGATAATAATATCGCGGCAGTGTGCAGGATCGAGCGCGTCCCCATACAAAATGTACTGGAAACAATTATCGCAAAATCGCAGTGATATTATCGCTCGATAAAATCGCTGCAATGAGCGGAGCCCTTAAAGCAACTTCTGTTTTGTGTTGATTTTTGTTACTAAACTGCATTATATTTTGTCCCACGAGTGACTTGATTAAATAAATATTATTGTAATGTTTGACTTTTCCTCATCACGGGACATTAGAGCCCCGGACTTTTGGCATACCCCAGACACTGCCTACAAAGGACAGAAAACGACAAGATGACGTCAGCACTTGAAAAACTGAGCCTCGGGCTGCAAGAACTGTGGTTGTGTGATGAGGTACAGTCTTTGATAAGTTATGTATAGATAACGCGTCGAAAAAAATATAAACCGTGTCGCTATACACGCACACAGAGATAAGGTGTATGACACCTCACGCAAACCAGCCTAAGAAAGTTGTCCACTTTTGTTTTATACGGTAGAAGCGTGAGACTCAGTCTAGACATATACTTTATCTTAGAGAATAATGTATGAGGGGCAGATGGTGCGCGTGACGACCGATAATAGTTGAAACTGAAATATTTTTAAAGTCGCACGTTCAAATCAGCAGTAGAAAATATCAACATTAAGTACTATGGAGATTATGCATCATTCGATCATGATTTTGAACTTGTGACTTTAAAAAATCGCATTCCAGTGTTCATTTTAGTGGCCAGTAGGTATATCCAAAATAAAAAGATTGGTTGAGCACAAAGAGATTTAAACTTATTACTATAGAGAGGACATACATTTGAGTCGAGTAAGCATTAGAGTTTAGTATGGAACAGCAGATTTTTTTTGTGCTCCGATCGGTTTGCTCCCGTAGTAAAAGTTGTTCTAATTATAATTATCAATTTCACCCTGTCTGTATACAAAGTGTTACAAAAATACAAATAAACATTTAAGGGTGTGGTTTAGACCATCAAACTGAACAACTTTCACTATGGGACCAATATCGAAACCGCGAAAAAAAATATTATGTTCTATACTCTATAAATCGACATTTTCGTGCTTTCGTTGTTGGAGAGAAAGTTGTTCAGTTTGACGGTCTAAACAACCCCTTAAGAGTTTTAAAAATTTATTTTTACTTATGAAACACCCTGTATTAAAAGTAAAAGTTACTTTATAACTACGGTTTTTCCTAAAATCAAGAAAGAAATAGAATACAATAGAAAACTCATAGGTGTTTTTTATTGCTTTCTAAAAATTAAAAATTTAAATCGTCTTTCTATTCTATTGTAATTTCATTTGAACATTTTGGTTTTAATTGGACCCGCCCCGATTTGGCAGATTGAACAAGTCCCGTGCGAGACTAAATTTTTCAATCTTTAATTTGATTTTGGTATACTTAACGAATAAAAAAAAAAAAAATATTTTTTATTTATAATTAATGGACTCTTGCTTATTGTGCGTTGCATTTCCGCCAGTGTCAAGTAGTATATGGGAGTGTCTACTCCAATCTCAAGGATTGTTTTTGATCAAGAACAAGAAGAGATTGCGGAGCCTCGTGGCAGGCAAAAACGCGACGCACGAGAACCACGCGAAAAAAGTGTTCGGGTCACCTGCAACGTGACTCCAAAATATTTATTACTAATTACCCGGATCAGGCACCTACCATAATGAATAGATAATAATAGTAGGTACCCTATAGAAGCGAAACTATGGTTAAACCAACAAGAGATTGGTAAGAATGTGTTGACATTTTGTATGCGTATTTTGACATTTCACGCGGGAGTTTCGGTTCTATATGGTACTAGGTATTAGGTATTATCCATTCATATGCACCTACCCAATTCTAAATATTATTGATTAATTTATCACTAGGTAAAAATAAAATATTTTACAAACTTACTGCTAATATTCCAATTGAACAAATCAAAAGAACAATTTTTAACATTGCGGTATTTTTGCCTAAGTTTGGATATGCAAATGAAAATAAGTGCTCAACCTGAATCGATGTTATCAATTTGACATTGTATATACCTCCTTGCATACACAAATTGCAACAAATAAAACAGTCATTCAACTGTTCTTAGTACTTTTTTAATAACGCCAAAAATTAACTACGCGATCATTTCATGGTATGTACAAAACATAGTTAATTGTCCGAAAAATAACATATTATGTTTTTCAGAATATTAGCTCTTTATTGCTTTACTGGCTTTCGTCCGCGGGTTCACCCGTTTAGAACTCAATCAATCAAATTAACCCATTTTAACTCGCTGCTGTGCATAGGACATTTTTAACCGACTTAAAAAGAATGAGGTTCTGAATTCGTCCTATTTTTGTTTAGATCATACACCGTGGAATCTAGGTGATTTTGAAGCCGCTTCATCAAATAGCACTTAAACTTGTGTCAAGTTTATACCAATATTTCTAGTTAGGTACTTAACTACTTACCTTCCGACAAACTTGTGTAATGTTTGCTCTATGTTTGCTAATGCAAACTTGTGTAAATCATCATCAACTGTAAAATAAACTGTATTATTTGTACCACGAGTGACTTGATTCAATATATTTTCACCTCACAAGCTCGGAAAGATTCTGTTTATCATTCGAAATCTGAGTGCAAAAGTGAATTTTATCCGCTAGCGTGGAAAGAGTTTTTGAAATTCTAATCTGTCTATTCAATATTTTTCTATACCACCAATCCTCTGAAAATGCTTAATAACTATTTCATGTCACTGGCCAGCACGAAAAAAAAACTTTTTAAAATGTTCTTAATAGCAATTCACTTTTTTCCTCGCTGTTGTGAGGTGAAAAGTTGTGTGTTTCGCTCGGCTGCAAAGTTATTCTGCGTCTCGTACCTTTGAAACCTTCGCTGAGCTCAGGATTCAATACAAGTACTCGCGCCAAAAAGCAACTTTGCAGCCTAGCATAACAAATAACTATTTATATTTATGTTTGACTTTTCCTTGTCACGGGACATTAGAGCCCCGGACCTTTGGGAGACATGCGTGGGCATGGGGCCGAAGCCAACACGTAGAGGCCTGTAAATCAATTTGATCTTAATTGTTATGAACTGATGAAGCACCAAGCAGCGACTATCTGTGTTCCGTACCAAAATTGGCAAAACGGAACAATAATGGAATCAGCTCGGTGTCTGTCTGTCCATCTGTCAGAGGCATTTTTCTCAGAGACCGTAAGACAAAGGAAGCTGAATCTTGGCACAGAACTGATATCAAAACAGATCAAGATTAAATCAATAAAATTATGTCTTTTTCTCTCCTCCGGACGGAAAGCGTCAATTTTCGTCCCGCTGCGCTACACGAAGTTGCCGTTTTCCTCCTCCGTCGAGGAGAAAAATAGTATACCTACTAACCTCGGGCAGTAAATAAGAAAGCCTCGGCTTCGCCTCGTCAAAATTTAAATGAGATCTGAGACCTTTCATACTTTCCTGCTCTCGGTATGTAATCCCTGCGGTGTGTGTACCATCGGAATGTATTTTGGGTTGAAATACTGGCATTTCAGGTAACACTTCCAGACCCTTACAAATAATATATTCTATTAGGTTTGTTATGTTTGCAGTACAAAAAAAAATCGGAAACCCAATTTTTTTGTTCAGGCAATAGTAGATTAAACACCGAGGGCAGGAAAGTTAGAAAGCCAAGATCAACCAGTCATGTGATCTGAGGCTTTCTTATTTACTTCCCGAGGTTAGTATACTATTTTTCTCCTCGACGAAGGTGAAAAGCGGCAACTTTGTTAAGCGCAGCGGGACGACAATTGACGTTGTAGGGGAGAGATAAATCTTTATTTCTTCTCACACATTTATAGTAGTTAAAAAAAAGGCACAAGATGACAACGTAGGACAATAATATTATGTGAGATATACCAGTTCCTGCCATAGATTTATAAACACAGTTTCTTTATCACAAACCAATCCTCCTTTGGGCAAACAAAAAATATCCAAGCCCCCCACGTCACATTAGGGTACCTAGGTACAGCAATAAAAAGAAAATGTTATTTTCATACTCTATGTACTAAATAATGTTAATTTTCGGTGTTTTTCTGGGCGGATTCGTACGATTTCCGGCCTGCAGAAAAATTACAATTATTCAATAACCCTCGGTAATAATCAATTGTAGCATTTTTTCCTAAAATCTGAATATGTGTGCTATTGCAGGATGGTTTCCTTACAGCTATTAATCAATTGCATAAAAAGATCTTCCCCTACTTGTGTCATCGATGACGGTGCCGGTGGTGAGATGACGGTCGAGTGCCTCGTCGGTATATAGTCCAATCATTTTAGAGTTTCCTTGTATGGACACCCTAACAATAATTCATCTATAGCTGAAACTTTGAAGTGTGATAAAGTAAAGTATACCGATTATGGTTGACAAATAATCTAGGACCGGAAAAATTAAAACCTAGATTATTTGTCAACTGTAATCTGTATACTTTACTATACCACACTGCAAAGTTTCAGCGATAGATGAATTATTGTTAGGGTCAAACCCTAAAATGATTGGACTAATAAATATTTTTCTAAAGTCAGTCATAGGTACAGCTTTTGGTAAGTAGTACAATATTTTTGAGATGTATTTTTATCCATCCAGTGCTTTTTACGGTACACATTTTTAGTGTTGTCTCCATGATTTTTTTTATCTCAGTAACGAATCACGATATTGGCATGGCTCCCTTTGAAAAAAGGGAATATAAAAAAAACCGGCTGATAATGACATGAGTTTAATAACTCATTTTCCATAATTTTCGAGAACCATTATTTGTGATTTAAGCGAATTTTGTTTGTTTTACTTTTGATCTCTCTTTAAAAACCGCATTTAAATCAGTCTTCGGGAGCTATATACGATACCGCGGAAAACTTGTAACAAATTTTTGCGGGTGAACCCGCGTGTAAAGCAAGTAGGTACATAGCTAATTAGGTGACACATGACAATACTTACGGAGCGTTACAATGACAATTTAATAGCATCTGTTCCGGTAGTGGGCTTCTCATTTGCATATCACAACATTGACAACACAGACTTCGCAATGTTTAAAATTATTCTCTTAATTTATTCGATTGGAATAATGGAAGTAAGTTGGTAGGATAAAATTATTAAATAATACTGATTGATATCTACTACAAAAACATGACCCGCGCTTCCAATGAGTTTCGAGTGTTAACAAGTTGTTTAAGGCTTCCGCACATTGCCGCGATACCACGCATGCGCAGCACCACTAAATCGATTGCGTCGGAACAAAATAGCAGCGATATTATCGCTCGATAATATCGCGGCAGTGTGTAGGATCGCGCGCGTCCCCATACAAAATGTACTGAGAACAATTATCGCAAAATCGCAGCGATAATATCGCTCGATGTTATCGCTGCAATGAGCGGAGGCCTTTACACGTCACACTATCGTAACAGATCTCTACCTAAAAGCTACATAATGATAAGACAAAGTCTGTCTCGTTCCGCACCGCTAATGTAGAGATATAAATGCCTAACTGAAACTGAAAAGAGAAAAATAAAGTCTATAATCATTTTTGAGCAAATATCAATGTTATTAGGTACCTAGGTATCGCATACGGGGATGAAAAATGAAGTGTCCGATCATTATTCCTCTCCGGTCGAATATGTTTTTAAATTCATCTGAACAAAAAGGTTTCCGATTTTTTGTGGTGCCAGCATAACCTAAAAAATTTTTCAGGGTCTGGAAATGTTACCTGAAATGCCAGTAATGGAGTATTCAACCCAATTTTCAACCCAAAGTACTTTCAGTACGTGAATTTTACGGCTGGAAGACAGAGTCGTCGAAGTCCTTACTATTTAGGTATAAATTTTGAAACGCGCACTGTATTTGGAAACAACGTTACGGTGAGTTACTTTGCTCTTTCAAACATTTTTAGGGTTCCTTTATGAACAAGGAAACCTTTTAATTTCGCCATTTCCGTCTGTCCTGCGCCTGCGGCTTAGCTCAGAGACTCTTAGTACTAGAAAGCTGTAATTTGGCATGGGTAGGTATACACATGTTACATTTATTTATTGGTTGTGCGTTAGCACTTTATTTATGCCATTGTCAAGTGTGTAGTACCTATATCCAATCTCAAGGATTGTTTTTGAGCAAAAACACACAACTGCAGGCTTAGATGTAAACCGTGTGAACACCGGGTACGCAAAATACTGCTCGCGGCAATAAAACATGCAACGTAAATTCTGTGGTCAAATAAAATCTTGTACAAAATTTTTGTTTAGGGTAGGTACCTCCCCTACACCACGGATTACATAAGAGTACAACTACACGTAAAGTGAGGATGATTTCTTTTCTCGTCTATCCAAAACTCTGTCCGGAGCACAGATTACCCCCAATAGATACCGCATGATGAAAATTTCGTACAGGCCCGAATTCACCATTTTTGGCGGTAGGTGCGGGTAGCGGGGCACGAAATAATGCAACATGATTGGCTATTTCAAGGTCGTACTATTCCGATCTCGCTCTATCCCGTTGCTTATATCAGTGCAAAATCATAGATGTGTGGCGCGCGTCGGCGGCCCTGTATGCGGTATCTATTGGAGGTGATCTGTGGTCCGGAGTGACGGGTCACTCCCCGGTCTCGTCACTTATAACAGATAGTGGGTACATAACATGCATCGAAATTGGCTCATGCAGGTTTCCTCTCGATGTTTTCCTACACCGAGAAGCCAGTGATGTTACAAGTCGTATATAAAAATTCTGCAAAACTCATTGGCATGAGTCGGCTTGGACGGCTTGTCCATACTAAACTGCAATGCCTTCTTGATCTTGACTCAAATGTATGCAACAGCAGATTTGTTTTTTTGCTCCGATCGGTTAGCTACTTGCTCCCAGAGTAAAAGTTGTTCAGTTTGATTGTTGAAATTCCGCAACAAAATTTCGTATTCCTACTGTGTGGAAGGCCTCAACCAGGTCCAAAAAAGCATATTATATAAAACGTTTAAAATAAGTCCTCTGGTCATAATACTTATTTCATTTATTGAAATTCGAATAGTCAAAATATTTTTTTTCAGGGTGAATATCGAATCAACAAATTAGTTTATCATTTGGAGAATTTTCCATACAACTTACCATTTATTTCGACATCGGTAACCGTGAAGACTCGGGTGGTCGGGGAAGGACATCAAACTGACACCGGCGAACTTTTATACAGAGCTTATATACAAATGACTATCATTCAGAAACCGAAAATAAAGTGGGAGAAGGATTAAGAATAATTTGTTAATTTAGTGCAGATGGCTTACCACGAGTTGCTACTGTAATATTTATTCAGGGTGTAAAATTAAATAAATGCGGTACATACTTTATATATAGATAGATAGATAGAGGACAGAGATAAGTGGAAGAGTTCAGGGGAGACTTTTGCCCAGGAGTGGGACGTAATAGGTTAAAAAAAAAAAAAAAAAAAAACATACTTTAAGGGGTGCTTTAGATCATCAAACTGAACAACTTTAGCGCTTTCACACACGTTGACGAACTGACGCACTGTGTGTGCTTCTACGTGCGGTTTCATACAACTCCTTGCTTCACAAATGACGGACTGACGTCTGCCGCTCCGTCAATGCGTCGTGTGTGATACCACTTAGTGATCAACTTAAAATTGCAAAAAAAATGCCTCAGAAATTTTTCGTCTTGTAGCTATACTGACATTTTCTACGGAAAAGCCAATTTTTTTTACAATTTCCATCTTTGTTCCTTTGTGAAAGTTGTTTAGTTTGATGGTCTGAAGCACTGTTTGATTTGTACCGCTTTTAATTTTACACCCTCTGTTTACTTACTGCAGAAGTTAATTGATATATCTTAATCTTAATCTTAATCTTAACTATTATGTAAAATCATCATGAGGAATAAAAAAGTAGCGGTTCACTTCATATTAACTCAAATAACACTCGATAGCGCGATTTAAATGACGTGCAGCGCCATCTATTGACAAAATTGTTAGTTTTTTTGTTTGTTCGCGCATCACGCAAAAACTGCTGAACCGATTTTGATGAAACTTTTTTGTTTGATAGCTTATGATCTGACTTAAAATCTGGTATATAATTTGTGCCGACGAAGTCGCGGGAAAACACTAGTCTACTATAATATTGTATTCTGCAGTTGTTAATATAGATACTAGTAGGATAAATACCCCACAACTTTTAAGGAGCGCACAGCGATTACATTTCCCTACATTTAGGGCCTATTTCGGCATACACTGCTTGCTATGATTGCTACACTTTAAAAGAGAGAAAACAAATTAGTAGACCATCAAAACTGAACAACTTTCACTATGGGACCAATATCGAAATTGCGAAAAAAAAAATTATGTTCCATACCTACTCTACAAATCGACTAGACCTAAAATATGTATGGGATATCCGTTTTTTTTTTTCGCGATTTCGATGTTGGTTCCATAGAGAAAGTTGTTCAGTTTGACGGTCTAAACGACCCCCTTAAGAGTTTTAAAAAATTATTCTTACTTATGAAACATCCTGTATAATTTTTTTTTTTATTATTTTATTTATTTTATTTTATTTATGTATAGGTATATATTTTTTAATTTAATTTATAAATAATAGTTAAATAGTTAAGATATGTTTAACAATAAGAAGGAGCTGAATATTGTTTGTTAAATTAAATATTCATTTTTAGCATAGAAATAAGTTTCTTGCATATTTCATTGATGGTTTGTAGGCACTGACGCGTGTTTTGCAAAAATAATGGTTTTGTGTTGATTTCACTAACTGTAGAATAATAAATAAATAGTATGTCTTATAGTTATGTTTGACTTTTCCTTATCACGGAACATTAGAGCCCCGGACCTTTTGGAGACATGCGTGGGCGTGGGGCCGAAGCCAACAGTAGAGAGGTCTGTAAGTCAATTTGCATTAGCGTATCTAGTGTTATTTTCTGGGGGGGGGGGGGGGGGGGGGGGGGGGGGGGCTAGCCCCAGTAGCCTTGCCGCTTGGGGCAAACACTGAATTTGCAACCCACTTCCCCTATACCGAAAATACTTATCCATGACAACATAAAAAAAGGGAGCGAAGCGAGATAGTTTTTTTTTATATATCTACCTTATCGGATGCGATCAGAAAGCTCTAGAATTATCCATGCAGTAAACACACTTGGAGCGAGCGGAGCTTTTGGAAAAAATCCGTGCACTCATGTAAAAACTATGGAGCGAGCTCGACATTTTTAGCACCACGTCTGTTCACGACAGCTGTGTTTAGAACCAACACTTGGATGATGTAAGCAATAATTAAAACAGAAACTTAGAGCGAGCAAAGCAATGGCAACTGTTCTTCATAATAAGAATCAGTTGTAGCCAAAACTTTTTCGGAATGAAGATTAGTTAAAAATGTGGAATTTGATACGGCCCACCAACAATTGTTAGTATCTCGAAAATTAAGAAATGTTTACTAAGTGCGTTCACACACGATGACGCACTGACGGAGCGGCAGATTTTAGTCCATCGAACCACACCCGGTGCGTCAATGCGTCACCGTGTGTGCTTCTACGTGCGGTTTCATACAACTCCTTGCTTCACAAATGATGGACTGACGTCTGCCGCTGCGTCAGTGGGTCATCGTGTGTGAACGCACTAATAGTCCAATCATTTTAGGGTTTGACCTAACAATAATTCATCTATCGCTGAAACTTTGCAGTGTGATAAAGTAAAGTATACAGATTACGGTTGACAAATAATCTAGGACCGGAAAAAAACCTAGATTATTTTTCAACCGTAATCTGTATACTTTACTTTATCACACTGCAAAGTTTCAGGATAGATGAATTATTGTTAGGGTGTCCATACAAGGGAACTCTAAAATGACTGGACTATAAAGTCAAAAGTTGATAGGTATTCTAGTTCGACATGAACTAACCTATCAGTTTATCCGTTTACGGGACACCCTGTATATGAAGACATCAGTTTGCACCTATTATTATTTTAAACTTGTAACCTTTAAAGTCGGTTTGTGTTCGTTAAATATCGAGAACTTTTCGGAAAGTATTTAGATGCAGGGTGCTGATAAAAGCACTCAGTTAAACCGTCAAGTTAAACACACGCCTCCATGACGAAGCGCTAACCGGCGATTAATTACTGTTATTTAAAAGAGCCTCGTGTCAATCACTGTTGGCTCACCGTATGTTCAATATTTTGAAAACTCTCGTCGCACGCGCATTTAACTTGTGGTCCGAAAACCAGATATTCACTTAAGGGGCACCGAGGCTTTAGTGCTGCCCTAAATCATGTTTTATTTTATTTTATAAACAATTGTACATTTGCAAAAGATGAAATGAAAAATTGTTGGTTTTCAAGTTATCGACTGTCGTGTTTTTGGAAATGCTTTATAATCGTTAAGAAATAAAAAAAACACGATTGAGGGCAGCACTGGAGGTTAGGTGCCCCTTTAAGAGGTTTGTGCAACTGGCAGTCCATTCTTAAACCTCCTAACCTATGTAGATACGTATGTTTTTAGCACCTACTTAAATTATTGCTTTCTTATCATGGTATGGTAAAACACCAGCAGGTCTAGCATGATTTCTCTACACGCGCACGACTTGGCCAAAAGAAGATACATTGAAATAAAATAAGATTTAGCCTAAAGGTCTTGTAACCAGGCTAGTAAATATAAAAAAAAAATCTACAATCCTTGTTTATTAGATCTGTCACACACGATGATGCACTGACGGAGCAGCAGACGTCAGTCCGTCATTTGCGAAGCAAGGAGTTGTATGAAACCGCACGTGGGGTCGCGTGGCTGAGGGGGGTGACAAGTGGACGTGTCGTCGACTTGTAATTTTGACAGCCACGTGGCTCCGCCGTTTTATGGCGGTTTCGAGTGTGTTTTTGTTTTAAAACGGGGCTTTGAGATCGCCATCCTATTACCGTACAATATCTAATGAGTATATCCTCAACACTTGACACTGGCGAAATCTAACAAGGAAACGCCATTAATTAAGAATAGAATAGAATAGAAACCGCACGTAGAAGCATACACGGGTGTGCATTTTATTTTAATAAATGCTCTAAATAGCACATTTCTTGCACAATTGTCTCATTATCATTACACGCATATTATTTAAGATAGTGACCCGGCCAGGACGGAACACACGCACACACGGTGCGGATTGACGCACTATCACACTTATAGTGCACGAACAAACCATATATTTCTACAAGGTTTTAGTCGGGTAAACCGTTTTCGTTTTATTGTATGGAGTCAGCCGGCTTCACTCTGGTGGTTTCCGTCCATACAAAACGTTGTCGTATAACACTCGTAGACGGTATTAATAAAAGTAATGTTTTATATATGGAAAAATAGCATAAAAAATCTAGTTTGCGCGAATCAAATAATATTTACAATTTATAATACTATTACGAAGATAACACGCTTTGAAATGATTCATACAAAATTTCAAACCTATATCAAACCTATATTATATCTTCGTAATTATATTACAAATTGTAAATAATGTAAATGTTGTAATAGCTTTAGAACTGTGATTGTATCTGTGTTAACTTTGTTAGTAATCCTAAATCTGAATAAATAAATAAATAAAATAAATAAATATTATTTGATACGCGCAAACTAGATTTTCTAAGCTATTTTTCCATGTATAAAACATTACTTTTATTAACACCGTCTACGAGTGCTATACGACAACGTTTTGTATGAAATTGACAGCTCTCCAACCACCTTAAGTTGTGGCCCGAAAACAAGTGATTTAACAGATGGTTTTTTAAAAACGTCTGGTTTCTTTGTATCACTTGATTCCTGTGAAAATTAGAGACATGCATGAAAAAACTTGTTTTTGACTTTAATTGGTAAATATTATTTTCAACTTTGCGTGATGATACTACGCACTGTGTTGAAGTTGGTAAATTGACTTGTTTTTGCAAAATTGCTGACGTTGAAAGGTCAATTAAAATTGTAGTTTACCCACGAGGTACAATTTGGTTCTTTTGTCCAAACTGTAGAATTAAATCAGTCTTAGAACGAAGAAGTTATTTTATGTTATTTTATGTTCATTGTTAAAATTATTGTCGATTATAACAATTTTTATTTTCTATTTTAAATGTATTCAAAATTTTATGATTTCAATGTTTTCTGTGTAATTATTAATTACCTATTTATTTAACGTTCATTGTTAAACTATTGTTAATTATCTTGCATGCCTTTAATTTGCAATGCCCTAATCAAAAGGGTTCATGTACTCATACCTAATCATATTATAAGACCTTTAATACTGTACATGAAACCAATAAATGAATTGAATTGAATTGAAGTGTACAGGCCAAGCTTGCCTTTTATTATTTATTATTTGGTTTTTAGCATTGACGAAATCGCGAAAAAAAATCAGCTCTTCGATACAAAACTGTAACCCTACTTGAGCCAAATCGTATGGGACAGAATTTTTTTTTTTTGCGATTTTGATGTTGGTCCCATAGAGAAAGTTGTTCAGTTTGATACTTTAAAAAGTGTCAATATATTAAGAAGGATCCTGTATAAGCTCAAAATCTATCGGATGACGTATCCATATCGTACTCAAATCTTACGTCTTATACCAAACGTAAAAGGCTGATTAGTACCTACCTGTTTAATGTCCATCAAGCGGTCCGTAGCCTATCAACCCACATCCATTATTAGCCCGGGGAATTGATCCAATGCTTTTAGATGATGATTTTGCAAAAATTAATGGAACCATGATAAACTGACACATTTTGACAAGATATTTGAAACATAAAATTCTCATTATGGAATGGAAAAATACCAACTTTACATTGATAATTATCAGTCTCGTAATTATCATTGAAGACCAGGCAAATTCTTGTAATTTTACGCAAAAATCGAGTCGAGTCGATGATCGATATAATATATCTGTATCACGGACCTGAAAGAAATACGGACCGAGTATTGCACTAAAAAGATGTGAAGCATCCAAGGTAATACAATCTCGTTTGTTCTACAAGGGACCTACACTCACACAGATGCACTAGCTCTAGGCGCAGGTCCGACAACCCGTCACCTTATGTACCGCGTTACGCACACAAAAGAAATGGCCGGGTGCTTCACTCATGATTAGATGAATTCCGTCTGGTTCTTCTTTTAAGTCTGTGTATGAAACATAAAATTTATCATTATTGAATGGGAAAATACCAACTTTACATTGATAATTATCAGTCTCATATTTTATCTTTGAAGAAAAGGCAAATTCTTGTAATTTTACGCAAAAATCGAGTCGAGTCGATGATCGAGTAAGTACCTACAGTAAGTAATATAATTATCTGTACAATGTACAAAAAATAGTTGCATGCATGCATATGCTCACGACTATATTCCCTGAGGGGGTGAGGGGGTAGTCAGAGATATTCTGAAAACACAGAACATCCAAGTAAAAAAAAAAAGTTGATTGACCGAAAAAACACTCTATTATTATATTATTCAGAAAACCCCTTCTCTGAAAAACAAAATATTTAAGTGATTTTTCGGTCAATCAACTATTTTTTGTACATAATTATTGTACTTACATGATTATTTATGCTGACTCGATCAATGTATGGTAAGTATTAAATTTTTGGTGTATTACAAAAAGAACAAAGAACACAATGAATGACTCTTTTAATTTAATGGTTGCATTTGTGTATTGCAAGGTGATGAAAGGAGACACAATGTCAAATTGATACCATCTGTTCAGGTTGTGCACTTATTTTCATTTACATATCAAAAAAATATATTAAGAAAAACAAAAAACCCGACTGCATAAAAAACTATTAACTGAAAAGATAATTAACAAAAACAAAATGATTTTGACGATTTCGTAGTAAAAAAAAAACTATTTGATTGTGCGGTTATATCGTCGGTCCAATAGTAAACTAGCCAATCTGTCATTTTGGCATTTTCGACTTTACTATATCAAAATTTATGTTTCATTTCGATTCAAGTGGTGGCAAAGTATCGTATGTGTAACCTCAATAATTGAGAAGATATTGCTATTATTCTTTTCGCCTATCTACGTGAGATAGTCATTACACATTAGACAACTAAGCAAGTATATCAGTTGTTTTTAAAGTGTGACCAGAAAGACAATTATCTAGGACCAATACACAGATTTTTTTGAATATCTTCGTGAAAAACTTGCTTTACAGTACTTAATTAATTTAATCTCCCCAAAATTTTAATTGAGTCTCCCCAACAGTTAGGAATTTTCAGATTGGCTAGTTTACGATTGGACCGACGATATACAGGGTCCAACTTAATATGCTGACACTTTTTTAAGGGAATGATCAGACCATCAAACTGAATAACTTTCTCTATGGGACCAACATCGAAATCGAGAAAAAAAAAAGCAGCTGTCCCATACAAAGCTGGAAACCGACTCTAGCCAAATGTATGGGACAACTGATTTTTTTTTCGTGATTTCGATGTTGGTCCCATAGAGAAAGTTGTTCAGTTTGATGGTCTGATCATCCCCTTAAAAAATTGTCAGCATATTAAGAAGGACCCTATACAAGGTGTTTCATAAGTAACAATAAATTTTTGAAACTCTTAAGGGGGTTGTTAAGACCGTCAAACTGAACAACTTTCTCTATGGGACCAACATCGAAATCACGAAAAAAATAATTTCATATCCCATACATATTTTAGCTCTAGTCGATTTGTAGAGTATAGAACATAATTTTTTTTTTTCCCGATTTCGATATTGGTCCGATAGTGAAAGTTGTTCAGTTTGATGGTCTACACCACCCCCTTAAAGGTTTATTTGTAGTTTTGTAACACCTTGTATATTTAAGTTAGAGTTAACCCGCGACTTCGTCCACATAAATTATATAAGTACCAGATTTTAAGTCCGATCATAAGCTTTCAAAAAAAAAAGTTTCATCAAAATCGGTTCAGTAGTTTTTGCGTGATGCGCGAACAAACAAACGCCAGATGGCGCCACACGTCATTTAAATCGCTCTATCGAGTGTTATTTCAGTTTATATGAAGTAAACCGTTACTTTTTTATTCCTCACGATTTTTACGGTTTTATAATAGTTAAGATGAGTAACAAGTGGTGTAATATACAAGGTGTTTCATAAGTAAGAATAAATTTTTAAAACTCTTAAGGGGGTTGTTTAGACCGTCAAACTGAACAACTTTTTCTATGGGACCAACATCGAAATCGCGAAAAAAAAAAAATGATATCCCATACCTACATATTTTAGCTCGAGTCGATTTGTAGAGTATAGAACATAAATTATTTTTTTCGCGATTTCGTTATTGGTCCCATAGTGAAAGTTGTTCAGTTTGATGGTCTACACCACCCCCTTAAATGTTTATTTGTAGTTTTGTAACACCTTGTATATGTAGTAGTAGGTATAACTGAAATGTTACATACCTACTATTCAACCTAAAAAATAAAAAAATGCATCAAAACATTTTGAAAGTAATTATGATGTGGTTTTCATTGTTGTATTGTCATCGAGTAGAAGGCTATCGTACCTGGAGAGCGATTTTTGAATCTCATTCGGTGAGCTCAGCATTAGAAAATCTCAAAATTACTATGGAGATACGCATCTTTCTACTGATGATTTGACTTTCAAAAATCATACTTCAGGACTTTCAGGAGTGCGATTTTTGAAAGGCAATTTTGACATTTTCAACAGCTGAGCTCACCGAATGAGATTCAAAAATCGCACTCCTGCACTACGGATGAAATCAAAATTGCTAGGAGAGGTAAACAGGCAGGTACTTACATTTTACTAGCAAGCGCCCACGATTTTATAATCAAAATTAATTAAGAAAGTATTAATCTAAAATATGAATGCCTATTGTAATTCCTTTTTTCGTCATAATTACTTTGAAGATAGGTTGACATAGGTTATACTCACAAATTTCCAGCTAACGGTATTGTACAATATAGTAAAAAAATGTAGAAAAGTTATTTTTTACCGTTTAGATCAGTTTTTATTAAAATAAAATCGTTTTACTTAAAAAGTTTTTTTACTTATTTTATTTGAATATTATATCTTCATATCTTATCATATTATATCTTTAGGGGATCGCACTTTTTCGTGAAATCGCCTATACTGTAGGGCTCGCATGCCACCCCCGAGAAAACGATAAAAATCGAGATAAGCCTCCATCCTTATTATTTTACGTATGCCAGAAAGAGCACGCATGACGTTTTTCTCGTTTAAACGCTTTGTCGTGGGTGGCATGCTAGCCCTGCTGGAGCGAACGAAAAGACATTTCCAATGCCAAAAACAAACTATCCTATACATTTGGATCGACTGAGATTGCAGTTTTGTATGGAACAGCTGTTATTTTTTCATGATATTTTGTTATAAAGCGCTGTAAAAGGCCACAGGACGTTTATTTCGGCGCAAGCGCTACAAAATTATTGCCTTTTCTTAAAAACGAGATGAAAATATTCGGCCGGATGAATTGGGCGTTCAAAACCTCTTAAATATACACCCAGTCAGGTAAGAATCCAAGTGTTCTATAATCGACGCAAATCATCACTACTATTCACATCCAACACAAGTGCTTTAAACTACCTGAAACAGAGACTATCTTAGTTTAGATACCCCAGGCATTCCCACTATTCGAACTTTAGTCTCCAGGCTCTAAACTCAATAACCTAGGTTACCTAGGATCCTGATTAATAGTGCTTTAGACAATATAATACGGCGGAATATCGATGAGCCAGAAATTAGGTAACAATATGATCGAATGTCTGGAAAGTTACGTAACTTAGCAGAGGCTTTAAGTTGTCAGCGAACTGATAGTATTATGTCAGTTTAATCTTTAGTTGAGAAAGATAGTTGGTAGTTGTAACAAAGTTTCTGAGCACCACGAGAAGGATTGTGGTCATTATTATTTAAGTCAAAGTCAAAGTCAAGTCAATATAATTTATTCAATATAGGAGCTTGAAGCACACTTATTAAACGTCAAATCTTTTTTAAGCTACCACCGCGTCGGAACGTGTTGTCGCTGTAGAGAAGATGCGGTCAGAAACTCTACAACATAACACGACTTAAAACTATTACAATATAAATTCTTAAACTACTGTTATGTATACAATAATACATAGTCTATCTAATAAAATAGTTGATACTTTACAGTAATGTAAATAAACTATAAGTTAGTGACCTCAGACCCAAGCATTTTGATCATTTAAATAATCATCCAGTTTATAATACGCTTTCTTACAGATAACATTTTTGATCTTAGTTTTAAACATGTTTTCGGAAAGATTCAAAATGGTCTCGGGGATTTTATTATAACAACGTATACAGTGACCCATGAAAGACGTGTTGACCCTACTAAGCCGAAAGTGCGGAGATATCAGTTTATTTTTGTTTCGAGTGTTGTAATTATGGACATCAAAATTTTTTGGAAACATAGACAAATTTTTTCTTACATATAAAATTTTTTCTTTATAGTATAGAGCAACTAATGTGTATACAGGGTGAAATTGATATCATTAGCATCCTTTTAAACTAAGAGTCTACCCACCAAACTGAACAACTTTTACTATGGGAGCAAACAAATTGGAGCAAAAAAAAAACTGCCGTCCCATACTAAACTGCAGTGCCCACTCGACTCAAATGTATGCAGCAGCTGATTATTTTTTTGCTCCTACCGGTTTGCTCCCATAGTAAAAGTTGTTCAGTTTTATGGGTAGACTCATAGTTTAAGGAGCCATAGGTCATGACGAATATTTTCTATGAGAAACGCGATTGCCCAGCGCTCCGAAAAGTGTGTGCGTGAGCCGTATTTTCGATTAAAAAGAACTAACCAAAGTACTTTTTCTAGATTTGTTTTATGATTTCACTAGTAACCTAATGGTGAATATGTGAGTATAAATGCAAAAAATCGGAAACTATTTTAAGTTCTTCTAAAACGAGAAAATTTTTTAAAAATTTATGAAAATACGTTATCTTTGTGACGATTTTCTATCGAGTGAAGTAATTCCAATAGTTTATGATTGCACTAGATAAACTACCCAAAAATACTGAGGTATGACTTTAGTTTCGGTAAATGGTATAAATCTAGTCGTAAAATAAAAGATGCCTCCGAGGTATTTCCACCTACTAAGGATGCTCTTTGCTCTAAATGCAAGAGCAAAATCATCAATTTTGTGTAGGTCTCTACAGGGTGTCATTCTTCTTATCGTGTGGGCAAGCCTTTGGTGTCAGAGTGAAGAAATGAGTCGACAAATTTGAGGGGTGGTCCAAACCAAACTGAACCAAAAATCTGAAATAAAAAAAATCTGGTGCAATGCCTGCTCTACTCAAAAGACTGTGGTGTGGTAGGTACTAAAAAGACGTAAAATTTGAGTTATGTATAACAGTACGTAGCCGCTAAATTGCCCGGACGGGCTCTTGACGAACACCCTACATTGCCCCGTCATTTGTTTTACCTGCCACCGCGCCGCGCCGCGGCTCAGTTTTGTGATTGTGCCTACATGTCAAGTGGTACTTGACACGTGCAATTTGGAGTAAATTTTACAAAGAAGATAGATAGATAATACAAATAGACCTTAAACAAACAGAGACAGGCATATTTCAATAACATTGAGGATGGGAGCGAAGGCCCCATGTCAAGTGGTACTTGACGGGGCAATTTGGAGTACAAAATCCATGTAAAGTGGTAGTTTACGGGGCAAGCGAGCGGGTAGGTACTAAGTGGGATCACACACGATGACGCATTAACGGAGCGGCAGACGTCAGTCCGTCGTCCGTTGAAAGTCACTAGAATCCACACTCGTATGGTACGTAAAATCTATGAATACGGTATGTAAATTTTATTTTGGTCTTCATTTTTATATTTTTTACGGATAGAAGACATAATTTTAAGACACCTATTTCATTCTAATTGCGATTCATCGAGTTTATCAATATAAATTTAATTTTTAAATTATTTTGATCTGTAATCTCTAAGTGGAAAAATGGTGGAGAGAAAATAATTCGAACTCCATGGAGAAAAACTACCTACTGCTATATTTAAAAAATTAAAACCTGCCTCCTCTTTCTAACTCTATGCTGGAAACAGATACTGTATTTTTTTTTCTTAATGGTCAGTTAGTTTAAGTTGATTTTATGTTTACCAAGGAGTTCACAGGTATGCCAGTGACGTCACTGGACGGACCGAAAGACGACGTTATTTTATTAAAAATATCTGTAATCCTTTCATTTTAAAATCTCTGACATAGAAAATATGATTATTGAGACAATTATCTCGAAATGGTTTTCGATTCAGCCCTCCAAAAAAAACTTGACATACCGAATTTTTAATTTCACACTTGTGACTTTCAAAAACATCATAATGAAAGTTGTTCAGTTTGATGATGGTCTGAAGCATCCCCTTTGGTATGTAACGCATTTAAACGGACGAACCCGCGGACATAAAACTAGTAAAGAACCTAATAAAGAGCTACTCTGAAAAACAAAATCATTAACACGGACCTGAAAGAAATACGGACCGAGTATTGCACTAAGGTAATACAATCTCGTTTGTTCTACAAGGGACCTACACTCACACAGATGCACTAGCTCTAAGCGCAGGTCCGACAACCCGTCACCTTATGTACCGCGTGACAGCACGCACACAAAAGAAATGGGTGCTTCACTCATGATTAGATGACATTTACGTCTGGTTCTTCTTTTAAGTCTGTGATCATTAAGTGATTTTTCGGTCAATCAACTATGTTTTGTATTTACCATACAAGGGTTGTGTAGTTAATTTTAGGAGTATTTTAAAAAGAACAAAGGAATGACTCTTTTAGTATCATTATAATTATTTTATTACCTGTTGTATTTGTGTATGCAAACCTGATGCAAGGAGATGCAATGTCAAATTGATTACCTACAAGCATCGGTTCAGGTTGGGCACTTATTTTCATTTCCAAACTTATAAGCAGACATAAATCGCGATGGTAAAAATGTTTCTTTTGATTTGTTCAATTGCAATTTTGACAGTAAGTTTATAAAATTACTTTTTTAGTCTAGTGGTATTTAATGATACGACACAAAATTAATCAATTATTAATCAATGAATGAAAATTAAATTAATTTACGAATTTCCAGGATCAATTCATATATTAAAATTAAAATAAAAAAACGGCCAAGTGCATGTCGGACACGCCCATTCTGTACTGTAGTCATTGTTCAAAGAGCTTTTCTGGTGCAGCTCAAATTACTTATGGTTATCTTCAAAAGCAATAGGTAGCGCGATTTAATTTGGGTCAGCGCCCAGGCAATACAGGGTATAAGGGTTCCTTTTTTGACTACGGAACCCTGAAAACGTTTCATTCCCGTTGTACTTTATAAAGTTGGAACCTAACCTACTAAAAACTTCAGTAATAAACGGAAAAAAATTCCAGTCCTACTTTTTTTCCCTAAAAAAAAAAAGTAAGTTATATAGCGAGCTCAGCAGCATGCATGCGGGATGTTCTATCGATGGCGTCAATGTCAACAACATCAGCTACGCGGACGATATGGTGCTGCTGAGTCTGTCGATCAGTGCGCTCAGGGGGCTGCTGCAAGTGTGTGAAGCCTACGCACAGACACATGGGTTGAAATACAACACCAAGAAGAGTGGGCTCATGGTCTTCACCGCGGGCAGCAGCTCTCCGCAGGTCGTGCCGCCGGTCAAGCTATACGGGACTGCCTTGGTGAGAGTCAAGCAGTTCAAATACCTTGGTCATGTCGTAACAGAAGACCTGAAGGATGACCAGGACATTGAGCGGGAACGTAGAGCGTTGGCGGTCAGAAGCAATATGCTCGCCCGTAGGTTTGCTCGTTGTACAGAACAAGTTAAGATAAAGCGTAAAAGCGTACTGTCAATCTTTCTACACGAGCAGCCTGTGGGTGAGATATACGCAGAAGGCCTACAGCGCTCTACGGGTCCAGTACAATAACGCTTTCAGAATGTTTTTGGGGCGGCCACGTTTCTGCAGTGCATCAGTCATGTTTGCCGAGGCGCGCACAGACGGCTTCCACGCTATAGTGCGTAAGAAAGTTGCATCACTGATGAGTAGAGTCCGCGGCAGCTCCAACGTCATCCTGAAGGTGATAGGAGGCAAGTTCGAGTGTCCCATCGCCAGTAATTGGTCCACACTTATGACTAAATATAATAGGTAGATAAACAAATGAATTAATTAAGTATTATTTTTCATGTTAAATTGTAAATTCAAAATTATTTTTATTATTATTATTTTTCTTTTGAATTGTTATTTCCATTGAAATCCTGACATTTAATGTAACTTACTAACATAGGGTGTAAGATGACATTTATGTACTTACTAATAAAAATGTTATGGAACTTGTTTTCCGAAAAAATTTTGATAAAACCCGCGACGGTAATCGAAAAAGGATTAAATAATTTTTTTGCATATCCCTCGACTAAAAGAAAATAGGTAAGTAACGAAAGATAATAAACCAAACCCTAGAAAATCCGTCGGGGCTGCCATTTCATGCCTATTTCATTTTTGATTTGATTCATGAACTAAATTTTTTCAGTTTTATGACTATAAGCATATTATGCTCACGACTACATTCCCCGAGGGGGTAGTCAGAGATATTCTGACACCTAAGAACATCCACGTTTCACCAGTAGTAACGTAAATCAGTTTTATGAGTTTGTGTCTAATTGAAATTGGGAACAGATGGCAATGGCAGCCCTCGACGGATTTTCTAAGGTTTGGTTAATTATCTTTCGTTACTTACCTATTTTCTTTTAGTCGAGGGATATGCAAAAAAATTATTTAATCCTTTTTCGATTACCGTCGCGGGTTTTATCAAAATTTTTAATTTTGCTTTTTATTTTAAACTTTTTAGAGAATTCCTACATAACCGTCTGCAAACACACAAACAAACAACCTCTCACCCTAAACGCATATAATTTCTCCATCCAGTCGTGGTTAAAAAAGAGCCTAAATATGGTTTACCTACTTACTACGTGCCTCCACATAGTTTCCGACGATGTTCTTCTGGTCCATCGTCAGACCATCAGCAGTTTATGTTCAGAAGCTACTCACCAAATGCTATCAAACGAGCCCAAATATGGTCTCCTAGCTATTCGCCTTCACAGAGTTCTCCACGATGTTGTTCTGCTGCATCACACTCTCAGAACTTTATGTACAGAAGCTACTCACTAAACGCTATTAAAAGAGCCCAAACACGGTCTACTAGCTGTGTGCCTTCGCAGAGTTCCCCAAAATGTTGTTCTGCTGCATCACCAGACTCTAAGACGTTCATGTACTGAAGCTACTCACCAAACTGTAGCAAAACAGCCCAAATACTGTATACTAGCTATGTGCCTTCACAGAGTTCCCCACGTTGTTCTTCTGCTGCATCATAAGACCCTCTGACATTTACGTCCAGAAGCTACTCACCAAACGCTATCAAAAGACATCAAACACGGTCTCCTAGTGATGTGCCTTCACAGAGTTCCCCACGTTGCCGTTGTTGTTCTGCTACATCATCAGACCCTGAGATGTTCATGTACAGAAGCTACTCACCAAACGCTATCAAAAGACCCCAAACACAGTCTCTTAGCTATGTGCCTTCACAGAGTTCCCCACGATGCTTTTCTGCTCCATCACCAGACCCTCAGCAGTTCATGTACAGAAGCTTCTCACCAAACGCTATCAAAAGAGCCCAAACACGCTCTACTAGCTACGTGCCTTCACAGAGTTCCCATCAAAATTGTCCTGCTACTATCATCAGACCCTCAGACCTTCATGTACAAAAGCTACTCACCAAACGCTATTAAAAGAGTCCAAACACGGTCTACTAGCATGCACTTGATAAAAAACCGGATCAGCGCCCCCTGGTGGTTTGTCACAATCAAACCTATCTAAGAATAATTGCAAATAAACCTCAAGCACTTAAAAAAAACCGCATCTAAATCGGTTAAGCCGTTTCGGCGTAAATGCGCAAAAACTCATTTTGACGTTAGAAAAATGGTTACTGCAGCGCCCCCTGGCGAGTTAATATCGTATCACCTATCTAAGAACCATCGCTAGTTAATTACGAACCCTTTACAGAAAACCGTATCTAAATCGGTCTAGCCGTTTTGGAGATAAATGGGAACATTGGATTTGCACAAACAAACACACAAACAAACAAACAAACAAACAACCTCTCACCCTAAACGCATACACGTTCTCCGTTCCGTCGCGGGTAACAAACAAACAAACAACCTCTCACCCTAAACGCATACACGTTCTCCGTTCCGTCGCGGGTAATAAATGTATTGAATTGAATTGAATATAGCTTGTAGAATCCCACTGCAGGGCAAAGGCCTCCTCTCACGAATAAGGATTGAGAGGGAGTGGGCCATACTCCACCACGCCGGCCCAGTGCGTGTTGGTGGAGGCAAGGCAGGCACTTTTTTTCCTAATAAAGAAATTTTTTGGTCAGGGTCTGGAAGTGTTACCTGAAATGCCAGTACTGGAATATTTCAACCCAAAATACATTCAGTTCGCGAAGATGACGGCAGGAAGACAGAGTCGTCGAAGCCCTTACTATTTAAATTTGCATTTAATAACGCTCCGTGCAATTGGAAACAACATTACGGTAAGCTACTTGGCTTTTGTTGTATTTTTAGTTTTCCGGCCAAAGATGCCAAAACGGAACACTTATATGGGGATATAATTCAGAGTGCGCTCCATACAGACGAAATCTGGTTATATTGAATACCTACTAACTAATTGGTTAGTAAATTTCATTAACTTTAATTAAAGTCAATGGAATTTTTCAGAAACAATCTAGGAACAATCTCTATGCTTGTATGTTGTCTGATTTTCATTAAAATATACAGTATATTTTAATGAAAATCTGACAACAACAACATACAATGCTAGGAATTGGTATGGAAGGTACCATTAAAACTATACATTTTAACGAAAATTTGACATCATACAAGCATAGAGACTAGTTTTTAGATTGTTTCCGAAAAATTGCATGGACTTTAATTGGTTAGTATTGAAATTATAACCAGACTTCGTTTGTATGAAGCGCACTCCGAATTATTTATCCTCTTAAGTAACTCGGTGTCTGTTGAGCCGTTCGTCTATCACGGGCATTTTTTTCTCTGTGTCCGTTAGACAGTAAACTGAAATTGAGCATACTTATCAATTAATGAGCATTAACCATTAAGCATAGCATATGCTCACGACTATATTCCCAGAGGGGGCAGTCGAGATATTCTGAAACCTGAGAACATTCACGTTTCACCAGTAATACCGAAACTCTTTCCAGTGTGACGGGGGGTGAGCCCGTCGCCACTTATAATGTACAGTGGGTACAATACATACCTCGAAATTGAAGCATGCAGGTTTCCTCGCGATGTTTTTCTTCACCGAAAAGCCAGTGGTGTTACAAATCGTACATATGGGTATTCCAAAAAACTCATTGGTATACGAGTCGGCCTGGACGGGGATCGAACCATCGCCTCCTGCACGACAGGCAAGGTTACTCGCCACTGGATCACAACGGCTGCACTGCACAAGGAGTTGTATGAAACCGCACGTAGAAACCGGCAAGGTTACTCGCCACTGGACCACCACGGTTGCACTGCACAAGGAGTTGTATGAAACCGCACGTAGAAGCGCACACGGTGCGTCAATCCGCATCGTGTGTGCTTCTACGTGCGGTTTCATTATAACAACTCCTTGTTTCACAAATGGCAGACTGACGTCTGCCGCTCCGTCAGTGCGTCCTCGTGTGTGACAGCCCTTACGGGACGATATATTAATTATTTCCATAGATTGAGTATTTTATAGATTCGCTGAGCGCGTATACTGGAAAGTGGTGGAGATATAACAAAAATGTATGAGAAATCGTGCCTTTGTTTGACTTACTTGCAAGATTTTGTATGCAAGTTCAACTAAGTCAAACAAAAATATCGCATACGCAGAAAGGGATTTTCTCTCTATCTGTGTAATTATAGCGTATAAGCCTGCCTCGTTTTCGCCGTTTGTTTCCCGTGGTCCTACCGAGATAGTTCTACTAGTAGTAGGTACCAATCGCTATTATTATTTTAATGCCCGTTTTATAGCTATTCTCTTTCTACGATTATTTCAAAATTTTCAAAAACCATAATAAAACCTATCTTCTTAGTAATAATTCAAAATAAAAACCGTTTTTTCTTTATTTCCAGATCAGTGCTAGTGTGTTTGAATATTTAAGTGGCAGATACCATCCAACGCCATTACAAGCTAAGGGTAAGCTTTGCGATTTTTTATACAAAGAACCCTTTGTGGGACAAATGCTGGCCAAACAAATTCCTTTCAATTGGACTTGTCCGTTTCCTGCTGTAAGTATCGAATTATTTCTTTTATTAAGACGCGGTTATCCGGTCGAGGCCGTTTTTAGAACACGAACGAAAGTGTTTTAAACTGTGTTTTAAAGTCTGAAAACCAATTATGTCTTATTTAAGGATCTGGCTGATAGGCGACCGTTCTCAATTACACGATTAGATTAAGTTTAATAGATAGAAAAAAATCCCAAAGTTACCCCTTTTTGTTATGTTTTTTCAATACTATGATTAAACTGCTGATATTTAACTTTTTATTCTTGTACTTAACTAAATAGGTACATTAAATATTTCTAGTGAACTCCGCAGAATTTTGAGCTTAGAAACACCCATGAGCAAAGATATTGATGAAAAACACGTTTTTTTGCGATCCTGCTTTCAATTGGAGCGGGATGGCTAATTACAAACTTATACTTGCAAGAAAGAGACGCTTGCACTTGAATAACCTGGCCTTAATTGAGTGTGATAACTATTAATAAGTGCGTTCATACACGATGACGCATTGACGGAGTGGCAGACGTCAGTCCATAGACGCACACCAGGTGCGTCAATCCGTCACCGTGTGTGCTTCTACGTGCGGTTTCATACAACTCCTTGCTTCACAAATGACGGACTGACGTCTGCCGCTCCGTCAATTGAATCATGTAATATTATTGTAAAGTAATATGGCAGCTAGATATAGCGCTATATCACGCCATAGCTCTAGCTAGAGGCTCGGTGCCTTTAGACATTTGAAATTGTAACATTAATATATTAATATGTATATTTTTTGTAACATTCTATACAATTTTTTTCAGGGTGAATATAGATTCTACAGATTGGTAGTTCATACGGAGCAATTCCCATACAATATACCATTTATTTCGACATCGGTAACTGTGAAGACTCAGGTCGTTGGAGAAAGTCATAATACCTACACCGGTGAACTTATATTCAGAGGTATAATTCATGTCACCATCATTCAGAAGCCGAAAATACGGGAGACGGATTAAGAGGACATATCCGGTTGTACGCTCCGTACAAAGGAAAGTCTGATTCAATTTTGATTCGGTACTAATTTAATTTAAGTGCAATTTCTCAAATAATGTTTAGAAACTAATATCTGTATCTGTAGTTTGGAATATTATCCTTAAAATGTTCAATTCAATTTTTGTTTAATGGCATCCGATGTGTTATCACAATTCAGCCAACGTCTCGTTATGTGAAGATTGTACGTAGGAAAATGATCAGTAGGAATAATTAAGTCTAGAGTGGCAGTTTTGCCAATGTAAGTAGTTTAGAGTCTCAAGTGATTGTTTTAAGGTTAAAACACAAAAGAGTTCACAAAATAGCGGAGCCACGTGCGGACCTAACGCGACGATACGCGCGTGCACACACGTCCGTTCTCCGGCAGATCCGCATCGTGACTCCTCGTTAAAATGTTAAGATAGTCTGAAAACAGAAAAAGGCCTCGATCACGTGGCGGAAAATATCCTCTCGTACCTGGACGCGGGGTCCCTCTGCGCCGCGGAGCTGGTCTGCAGCGAGTGTCAGAGAGTTATATCCGAGGGCATGCCGTGGAAGAAGCAGGTCGAGCGCAAGGTGCGCACCGACTCGATGTGGCGCGGCCTGGCGGAGCGCAGGGGCTGGTGAGTACAGCATAGTGTAGTAGTTGACAGTGGTTCAAACATTTTATGAAAATATAAAATGATTCCTATCCTAGCCCGGAAATGATTAAACCTTATATTAAGCTGCAGTATTGATACCACGAGTAAAGTTTCTACACTATCCATGACCAACTGCTTCCGGCAGCATCTTCAGATGGATCTGATGTCAGGTACGTTATGATGAGAGTAAGATTTTGAGAAGCCGTAGTGGCGAGTAACCTTGCCTTCCGTGCAGGAGGCGATGGTTCGATCCCCGTCAAGGCCGACTCGTACCAATGAGTTTTTCGGAATTTATGTACGATTTGTAACACCACTGGCTTTTCGGTGAAGGAAAACATCGTGAGGAAACCTGCATGCTTCAATTTCGAGGCATGTATTGTACCCACTGCCCATTACAAGTGGCGACGGGCTCACCCCCCGTCACACTGGACAGAGTTTCGGTACTACTGGTGAAACGTGGATGTTCTGAGGTTTCAGAATATCTCTGATTACCCCCTCGGGGAATATACCTATAGTCGTGAGCATATGTATGCATGCAAGATTTAACATTTATAAGTGTAGATGTACCTAGATGTTCTGAGGTTTCAGAATATATCTGACTACCCCTTGGGGAATACAGTCCTGAGCATACATACAAATGTGGAAGTGATTTAGTTAACTATCCATTACTAACTATGGCATTAACAATCTACGAGTTGAATGTCATATTATGCTAATGCTAATGCTAAATGCTAATGTAATGTAATGACATGAAAAAGTATGACATAATTTTATGACAATTATTAATCTAATTCTAATCCTAATTTAATTTAATTTGTAATTAATTTTTACTTTAATAGATTAGATTAGATTAGATTAATTTATTTCACATTATAATATGTCACATTGTTACATAAATATTTTACATAAAATGTCCATTCATAGCATGATCGTCAAATTGTATTATAAATTTATGAGATTAACAATGTCAAAAATAAAAACGAATAACGAATAATTAAAATATAAAGAATAAAAGTTAAACATATACTACTGTGTATATTAAAAGTGTAACATATGGGTGTTTACCTGAAATAAAAGTGTTTTTTTTTTATTTATTACGATCATTTTTAATTGGGTTTAGGCATTGACCTGTTTTAGGGGAAACATTTTTATGTTATGGACTCTGTAATTAGGTGTGATTTAAATTGTGGTATTTTCTGAGTAAGTCGTGAATTCCTTTGGTTGTAGTCTGACCACAAGGACTGGACCGCTTATTAGGTGCGACAGTTTATCTCATATCCGTATGACATACACAGTCTGGTGCAAATACACCATTAAGTAGCCATCGGGAAAGTCTATAAAGGATTGGCGGACCGAGCTTTTCCGACCTTGTATCTCACCTACCGAGCGGTACAGCCCTTGTAGTTAGACCGTAGGCCTCTGGCTTAGACTTTTTTTTTTCGCTTACGCTAACTGCCTACAAAAAACTGATTTTAACAAGATAACGTCATGACGTCAGTAGGTACATGCGAAAATCGTACTTATTAGTTTCATGCATGTAACTGCCGTGGTAGCCAGAGGGCAATAGTGAGGTAAAAATTTGGTGGGAGGAAGGGAGTGTCCATACTGTATGTAGTAATAGCATCGAACAAATATTATTTGTTCGATGGTAATAGATACTTTTTCTTATGCTTGTTGTGCCTCTGGTTAGTAATCTCATTTCGCATTGAGAAACCGGAAGACCGATCTCTGCCTGAAGTAGACTTACAAAATGAAATACCAGTTCTGGCTTAAAGGTGAAGGAAAGCATCATGAAGAAACTAGCATACACTAAAGAAAACATTTTGAAGCTTACGTGATGCTATCAACTAACACCATAGCCAATTAGCCACCGGACCTTGAGGGTATATATATCACGCTGATGCATCAAAATCAATTCAGCTGATAAACGTCTACTGCCGGACATAGGCCTCCCCAAAGGATCACCACAACGACCAGTCATGCACGTCCCTATCCAACGGGTTCCCGCCGCCTTCATCAGGTCGCCGGTTTACCGCGTGGCCTACCCACGCTTCGCTTTCCGGTCTGCGGTCGCTACTCGAGAACCCTTCGGTCCAATTGGCCATAAGTTCTGCGAGAAATGTGCCCCTCCCATTGCTACTTTAATTTAGCAATTCTTTTGTTGACTACTCTGGTTCTTCTGCGAATCCCCTACCGTCAATCTGCCTTTGGGTGACTTATTTAGCTTTTTTATGAAGCTTGCGTGAGCAACCACGATAACGATCATGATTATCTCTAACTTGGCAGAGGCACTGGCTGACAGCAGATTTAATTTTTTTACCAAAGGTTTTATGGTCTCATTTTACTCCCATCCAAGGTTTTCCTGTACGGTATATTTTGTAAAACTTTTTACCCAACAGAGTATTATGCAAAGCTTTTTTAATAAGAGTTTCGGCCCGGTTTATATGGTTCCTTCGTCTCGAGGAAATGTCAGCAATCTGAGGCCAAATCCTACTTTATTGTTATTGTACCGCGTTTATTCGAGGCTCAACCAAAGGGGATATAAACCTGGGTATCGGTAGAGAGTAAATAAAGTCACTGAGTACAAGCCTTTGTAGACTGGGTGGATAGGAGAGATAACAATTATTGGGATTTTATAGTAGGATACAAATCGGCTAATAAAATAGAAGCGGATAGAGAAATAAAATTGGCTTTCGCGTCTCCAAATGTGGCTACAAACAATTCTGTTGGATAATAATTGTGTTTATTGTTTATTTGTTTAAGATAAAACTTTGTTTAATACAAATATCACATCGTCACATTCCCATTGGAACTATAGGGTCCATCTTAATATGCCGACAGTTTTTTAAGCGGATGATCAGACCATCAAACTGAACAACTTTCTCCATGGGACCAGCATCGAAATCGCGAAAAAATAATCAGCTGGCACGATATATTTGGCACGAGTAGGTTCACAGTTTTGTATGGAACAGCAGATTTTTTTTTACAATTTCTATTTTGGTTCCATAGAGAAAATTGTTCAGTTTGACGGTCTGATCATCCCCTTAATAAAGTGTCAGCATATTCTCATTATATATAATGAGAATAAAAGCATCTTGAAAATTATCTGATAGCATGTCGACCACTGCATTCACCAATCCGCACTTGGCCCGCCGAATATTTTACTTTTTTCACATAAAAGCTAAACATTAATATTTTCTTTTCGGTCAATACTAGGTAATTAATTCAATCAGCATTCGAAATGCTATTTAGTCTGTAGACAGGTTTCGATCTTTCATCTTTTAAATCAAATTTCCCGTTTTTTTTCTCCGCCTATAATGAAAACACGAGACTTAGTAAGTCAAGTTGAAAATCACGTAAAGTTAAAGAGATCAAAAGAAAGCGTAAGCGTTGCAAAGATAAGGTTTTCAAAAGGAAGCACGTAATTTAATTTGACTTACTTTTGTATGAGAATCTCCATTAGGGTAATGAAGACTGTGATGATGTTCGTCACATTGTTAATTAGTTAATTATAAATACAAACAATAGTTATTTGTTATGCTAAGCTGCAAAGTTGTTTTTTGGCGCGAGTACTTGTATTGAAACCTTAGCAAAGGTTTCAAAGGTACGAGACGCAGAATAACTTTGCAGCCGAGCGAAACACACAACTTTTCACCTCACAACAGCGAGGAAAAAAAGTGAATTGCTAAAAAGAACATTTTAAAAACTATTTTTTCGTGCTGGCCAGTGACATGAAATAGTTATAGCATTTTCAGCGGATTGACGGTAGGTATAGAAAAATATTGAAAAGACAGATTCGAATTTCAAAAACTCTTTCCACGCTAGCGGATAAAATGCACTTTTGCACTCAGATTTCGAATGATAAACAGAATCTTTCCGAGCTTGTGAGGTGAAAAACATATTTTAGACTCGCTGTAGGTACCTATGCACGACATTAGCGCCAGCTCCGTGGCCGTAAGCTATAGGCTTAGGCATGTGAATAGATAATAATAGTACACTATTACTATAATATTTAATATAATAGTACACTATTATTATCTACTCATATGGCTTAGGATTGTTATTTTATTTTATAAGAGTAGAGATGAAAATAAAAAATTCTTATACAATCTTTACCCCCGTTTTCACCTTTGGGGTTAAATTGCGGATCAATAATTAAGTAAATCTGAAATCGCAAAAAAAAATCATCCGTTCCATACATTTGAGTCGAGTAGGCACAGTTTAGTATTTATGCATTTTTTTTGCATTTTCTCCCATATAAGTACCTACTTAGTTTATATAAAATTGAGATGGATAATTTTGTGGTAAGCAAGGGTTTTTTATAATTGGTAAATTGAAAAGACACCTTGCTTCATTGTATAATATGTGGGTACCTAAGGAAAGAGGACATAATAATGTAGATTAAGTTTAAAAATCGTCGCAAAAGTGGGCGAAGGACTAATAAAAAGTTTAGGATTAGGACAAGGGACGGAGAGTGAAGGATTCAAAAATTAATAATGTGTATGGAGGATGAGAAATTGTAAACAAAACCAGAAAGGGGGCAAGTGGCGAACAGACCAGAACATGTAATTTTAAATAAACAGATTATATATAACCCATGCAAGCTTCAGAAACGTACCATATAACGGAAGATCTTATAAAATATCCTCTAAAAGCAAACCTAACATTTTATTCACCGTTCCTTGGCCTCTTCAGACGAGGACGAGTGCCGATGTTCACTGCAAGTTTTTCCCTGGAGGAGGCCATTGATGTCGAATTTAACTGGAATATTAAATTATGTAAAAAGAACTTACGATGTTAAATTTTTACCCGTGACTTCCTTCGCAAGGCGTCCGCGTTCCTCCCGTCGTCGTAGCAAGATAACATAGAATATACCCCTATTTTAAGAAAACGAACGACGACGATTAACGGAGTGACGGAGTGGCAGACGTCAGGCCATAGAAGCATACGAGGTGCGTCAATCCGTCACCGTGTGTGCTTCTACGTGCGGTTTCATACAACTCCTGGCTTCACAAATGACGGACTGACGTTTGCTGCTAGTGCGTCATCGTGTGTGAACGCACTAATAAAATTTGAAAGTAAAAGCTTTAAAATACGTAAATTTCATTAGAATCGTTCCAGTAGTTTTAACACGATAATCTAGCAAACAAACACATAAGAGTCGCTAAAAAAATTTAAATTTCTCTCCATACAACTTTACGCATTGTCGTTTATAAATCTGCAGTGAAAAAAAAAGACGCTTTGGGATGGCGATTTATACACAGAAAAAAAATATTTTTTAAATATAAGTGTGTGTGCCTTTAGTGACTTCCGAAATGGTTTGTATCTACAATGAAACATTTGGTTTTAAAGCTAAAATATCGAATCAACTGTACATACAAAGATATTCACTAGAAATGCTACCTACTACCTAAAGCTTTTTGCGTTTACGACTTTTGGGAAAACTAAAATGCCTTACCACCCCGTCAGATGTTTTCGCACCCTAGTCATTGCAATCTGATAGATAGCAGAATTATTTACTTCATCTTGTAACTTTGTTAAATCCACTTGTTCTAATCCTACTTCCAGCTTCAAAAGACTAACGCGACCAATCTCTTCCAGTCCGTTTTTTTTCAAAGGACCCACACCCTCGTAACTTAAAAGATTTTCATATTCAATTGCAAATAGACAAGTGCGTCTGAAGAATACCTTTGACGTCTACGGTTTAAAGGAATTAAGTCCCCTTAGAGGGGAACAAATTAGCACAAGAGGTGACGTAATGAATCTCTGAATTTGCAGGTTCCCTAAGAGGACTTGTGACAGCCAATCGTTTTATTGTATTTTGATGATACCTCTTGAAAGGTAATTCATGGTTGATACGATTTGAAATTAAATAATATGAAACCATAGGTCGATTTTGAAAGTCGTTTATTTTCTGATTCGAATTCATATCACTTATCCAGGTTTATTAATATGAAATAGTATTTTCGAGAAGAGGTATTATGTCCTGCAGTGGCATGTAAACATTGTGGCATAATTTTTTTTTTTTCCTAGTCTATTTCATCCCACTGCTGGGCAAAGGTCTCCCCTTTAATCTTCCAACCATCTCTGTCCTGGGCATGCTCTGGTCACGCGTCATCGAAAGCATCTAGATCGCATAGTGCCATAAATTGCGGTCAATCAGATCGATTCAAGACCACGAAAAAGTAGCATCGCATTATTTATTTTGAAAAAAAAGAAGTTAATTGTGAAGTTCGACTTCTACAACGTGTTAATGAATAAACGCAAAACTAGAGAGCAGTTTGTTTAGAATCGAGAGCAGAATCGAATTATAGGTCTCAACATTCTGTAATTTTTTCAAAATATTAAATAATTTGTTTGCAAAATTTAAAATTAATTGAACTCGATCTCAACCCACCGCATGGACTTAGGTACCTAATACCAAAACAAGGTTCTTAAAATGTATCCATAAGCATGTTAGCGCTTTCATTTATTGCTGAAATGATAACAAATCATTTTCTCCTCAAAACTTATAATAAGAATGACTTTAAATTTTAACTATAAAATTAATGATATTATTGTTTTAATCTAACTATTTAATTACCTACATGATATTAAATATTAATTTTTAAAATATTATTTTGTTATAAATCAGTTGGGGTGTATGAGGTTTAGCGCTTATTCATTAACACGTTGTATAAGACATTATTCATTAAAGTTGATTAATCATCTGAACTTTGTCTAAACTAGTTAATTTACTTACCTAAATACTAATACTACATGCTATAATGTTTGACTTGTAAATTCATGACAATGTGTATGCTATAATTAATTGATACGTAAAAGGATGTTACGTTAGTATAATATTTGAATATCTATTTTGCACCGCTCATCTCAACCTTCCCCTATTCCTAGCGTGGCGGAAGATCAAACAAATATTACATGCAAAGGGGAACATCAGGACAAAATGAGCTCTTATTATGTGCATATACAGGGGTTGAAATAAAGGCAAATGCAAGCTTTGTACCCCACCAGGCAATGTTTTATATAATTAGCTTAAGCGGTTTAACTAGGGGGTTGTTCTGTTTGAATAGAATTTTTGAAATTTTCCTAATGAATGTTTAGATTGGACATACAAATTTCATTGCGTATTTGAATTTAGATTGAGTACAAGGGTTATTCAAAAACGGGATTTTGATATTCTCTAGTGACATGTGTCCAAATAATGAAAGATTAAATGCTTTCTCCGTGTCCCTTTTTCGGTCAAATATTTGATTTAATACGCTTTCAACTCAGGAATATCAGCGGACTATTGAAGCTTCAGACATTTTAAACATACTTGAAACAACCCTAATAGACTAAGATACCGTTACAAGTTTTTCTCAACCCATTAAGTATATTAAAGCACAGATTAAATAATACTATACAGTACAGATGCCCAACGTCAAACAATGGAACGCGACTGTCGTAACGCGGGCAGTCTTCGGGCAAAGTAAATTGCTTGATTTTCCGAGGCTCATGAGATTTTTTTGTAGTCAGATCATGTATTTTTAGTAACAATTTACACTTTTACGTAAACATTAATTACGATTCGATACCATAACACCATTATATTGCCATTATTTTAACAAAAATGTCATTTGTTTGGGATGGGACACCATGATTAAAGTAATAAAACTTAGGCATTTCTCCTGCAGTGCGATTTTTTAAAATCATACGAGCGGTTCGGCAGTAGAAAATGTCAGAATTACTATGGAGATTATGCATCTTTCTACTGCCGAACCGCTCGTATGATTTTCAAAAATCGCACTGTCGGGTATCGATATAGGGGAAAGGTGTACAAGATGATCCCCTTAAGGGAAAATGCTCGTAGTTTAAAAAATATTCGGTTTAATTCTGAAGTTTAAGCGATTAATGATAGCAAGTTTATCTGTCTACCTGTTATCATACTCAAAATGTTGAATTTAGTGATCTTTCATTATTATATTTAAATTTTTCTAAAACCCTACGAAAGGATCATCTTGGACACCCCGGTGTCCAAGATGATCCCTAGGGTATGGGCAAGATGATCATGCCCCTTTTTAAGGAAAATTATATGTTTTTGTGGAATTAAATTTTATCTCAAAGAACTAGTCTCAAGCTGAGCCAGCCTTCTTAATACTCACAAAATAAGTAATAACAACCATTATTATAATAAAATCAATCGTATAGTGTATAATTTTAGCAAGATTATATAATCTTCTAAAATACCGTACTTAATCTCATACACCCGAGAACAGGATCATCTTGCCCCAATTTCAACTTTTTTAGTCTTTGTTCGATAACATAATTTTTATGCTTTCTGTTGTTGCCATACCATTCAAAATACTAAATAGGGGCATTATATAAAGCCACTTACACAACAACCTTTGTAATTGACTGCCTAGATCAAAAGTTACCTAAGCTTAAAATCAACCCTACCTTAGATCAAAGTCACAAAATTTATGTTTTTTTCCATAAAAATTTACTCGTCTGTCACATCGCCAAGACGAATTCACTGATGCGAGGGGGTATCGGGGGCTACGTTTTACCAAACAAAACAACCAGATAGGGTTTATAGTTTCGCTGCAATTGAGAGGGATCATCTTACCTCAAGGGATCATCTCGTACACCTTTCCCCTAAATGCTTTCATTATCCTCACTGAATATTGTGATCTTATTTATAAGAAAAGGGATAAAATACAGCGCTGTTATAAAGGTCGTAGAATCTTTATAACAGCGCTTTAATTTTATATAGGGTTCTTGTTAATATGCTGACACTTTAAGGGGATTATCAGACCGTCAAACTGCACAAGTTTCTCTATGGCACCAACATCGAAATCACGAAAAAAACAGCTGTTCCATACAAAACTGCAAACCATTGATCCAAATGTATGGGACGGCTGATTTTTTTTCGCTATATCGAGGTTGGTGCAACAGAGAAAGTTGTTCAGTTTGATGGTCTGATCATCCCCTTATAAATGTGTCAGCATATTAAGAAGAACCCTGTATACCATTTATATAAACAAGCTGAAAATATATTGGAAAATATATATTTTGGTATAATGACATCATCGTTTAAACGCCTACATATTTTAGTTCAAATTAATGTCATATTTTAAGGATCCTAATAATCGGGTTTCCACTTTTAGGCCTACCTATCGGAAGAACCCAGCCGATTGCAAAAATGTTGTTCCTGTTATGTTGGTTTTTTACCTACTTACGTATTAAAACCTTCCTAGAAATCTCAGCTAGCAGGACTGAAAATAAAGTGGCAACCCTATGTTGCGCATTTTCGTACAGACAATTTTTTTTGTGTGTAGGTTTATGATAAAGTTTAGCTTCAATTTAGTAAAATATCTAATCTAATACCTATAATAATTGCAAATGAGTATTGTTATAGGTATATAGGGTCCTTCTTAATATGCTGACACTTTTTTAAGGGGATGATCAGACCATCAAACTGAACAACTTTCTCTATGGGACCAACATCGAACATCGAAATCGTGAAAAAAAAATCTGCCGTCCCATACATTTGGCTCAAGTTGGTTTGCAGTTTAGTATGGAACAGCAGATTTTTTTTCGCGATATCGATGTTGGTTCCGTAGAGAAAGTTGTTCAGTTTGATGGTCTGATCATTCCCTTAAAAAAGTGTCAGCATATTAAGTTGGACCCTGTATAATCAACGGGTTTATTTGCTGCTGCGCCAGTATGCTGCGATGGCGACAGCTTGGTAACAAATATTTTTTAACGCTCCTTACTTATTGCCGTTCCAGTGGAATTTGTATCATTACCTAAAAACATAGGTGTACAAATCCTTTTACGAGATCTTGGTATATAAATGTATTCTCTAGAAAAACATCGTTGGGAGTCCCTTTTTTACCTGTGAGTAATCCTTTGATCCATTTTCGGTAACTCCATTTCATAGGCGAGATTAAGTGTCTAAACACACTATACCGAAAGTACGCGACCGAAGATCCGCGGCTGAGTTTACGTTCCGACCATGTTCCGACGTATTCGGGTAATATGACACACCATAAGCGCCGAACTTACGCGGCAGAAATTCAGTTGCGTAAACTTGCGTAACTTTACTGCCTCCCCGCTGCACCCCGCCCCCGGATTTTCGTCGGCAATCGAACCGAACTTCGGTCGCGTAAACTCGCGTATAATGTGTGCACTACAGACTAAGTTGCCGCTGAACTTACGCCCGACCGAAGTTCGGCTGTACGCTATAACGCAACGTAATTTCGGCATAATGTGTCGTCGTTCATTCAAATAGCATTGCTGGCGTAATCGTGCCGAACTTCGGTCGCGTACTTTCGGCATAATGTGTTTAGACACTAAGATAACAATGTCACTCGTCGAATTTTTTCTTCGTTCTGTCAACTAACTGTCAAATTAACAAAACCGATTTGTTCGAAAGAAAGGGCAGCTGAATATTAAATTAAGAAATCACATTGAAAAGCATTGCGATAAAGGGTTCCATTTGTGGCGGTGTTGATTTTTTTGACAGATGCATTGTTGCAATATGAAATGTGGATTTAAAATGTAAAAGCAATCAGTTTTTGCTTGGGACAGTAGAGTTACAAGGTACAATAAGCTGTCAGTTAGTGTAGCATTGCTGACGTGAAAAGAAGGGTTGGATAAAATAACAGTGCTTCGAACTTCTGCGAAGACAATACATTTATTAGACCGTGAAGAAATATGCTGCCTTTCAAAGGAATTGAAACATAAAAACTAGAGCAGAACGACAGAAAGAACTAAAGCTTAAAAACTATAGGTATACGCCTACATTAACACTATTAATAATTTCACCTAACTATTAGATTGCTATTAAATAATTCGCAGGCGTTTTATAAACAGTTAAATCGAAGTTCAAATATTATTGATTACAGCCATGTTGTGCTATTTCGAATAAAATTAAAGATTGAACAATCGGCGGGACTTGAATCCGCACTATCTTTCAAACCGGGAATCGCGTTTTGCAATTTCGCCATCGAGCCCACAAGTCCACAACCCAGAAATCTTGCGTCACACTTAATGAACGCCATCTACTGGAAGTGAGAGTCTCGGAGTGTGGGTTCAAGTTCCGCCCGAGATCATTTTTAATTTGAGCTAAATCGAAGATTAAAACTAAACACGCAAGTACATAAGATAGTCCAAGAAGGAATTGCTTCATCTAAAATTTGTGTACAAACACGAACGTAGTTCAGATCCATGAATAGTTTATGCAGGATCTAAAATCCGCGCCATAGCGCCGTGATGCATTAACCTACGTCACAAGGCTTAGTACGAGCATGCCTAGAGTAACCACAATTTGGGGAATGTTAAGACCGTATATCAGAGTTTAGATTAGTTAGTAACGATGCTGTTTTGGTAGGCATATAGGTACTAATACTTAATGTGTAAATTGTTTTATGCAATTAACGGTAATTTGAAATGTTATCAGGCTATTCTCACTCTATAGAGCTGGACTTACTTGTTAGGCATTCTCAACAAATCTCACATTTTAGCATAAAAAATTACTTTTGAGGACTTGACTCTAAAGGCCTCCGAACATTGCAGAGATATTATCGAGCGATTTTATCGAGCGATATTATCGACAGCGATATCGCGACACCTTACACACTGCAGCGATTCCGCGATTCGCGTCTCGCATGCGCCTCACCACTGAATGTAGTCGAAAAAGTTGCGATAATATCGCGGCAGTGTGTGGGATCGAGCGCGTCCCCATACAAAATGTACTGAGAACAATTATCGCAAAATCGCAGCGATATTATCGCTCGATAATATCGCGGCAGTGTGTAGGATCACGCGCGTCCCCATACAAAATGTACTGGAAACAATTATCGCAAAATCGCAGCGATATTATCGCTCGATAAAATCGCTGCAATGAGCGGCGGCCTTTATTAAAGTAGGTCTGGAAAGTGGTTGATCCACTTTTAAACATATGTCCTAACCTTCTAACTAATGTAACGATAAATTAGAATCCTCATAGGCATTTTCATTCCATGATTCAGGAATGTAAGAACAAGAGAGATCATCCGTGTTTAGAGACCCTTTGCACTTTTAAATAGATAACACATTATCTAACGGCGTATAGCTACACAGTTTAAGACCACTAAATCATACAGAGTGGCTGTCCGGCCTTCCTCAATCAAAGTAAAAATCGGTAGTGCTATTCAAGGAGCGTGTGAGTCCACAAAACAAAATATAGTTTACAATACATGGTGTTACAAAAATACAAATAAACATTTAAGGGGGTGGTTTAGACTATCAAACTGAACAACTTTCACTATGGGACCAACATCGAAATCGCGAAAAAAATAAATGATGTTCTATAGGTACTCTATAAATCGACTCTACCTAAAAACATGTAGGTATATCTGATTTTTTTTTTTCGCGTTTTCAATTTTGATCCCATAGTAAAAGTTGTTCAGTTTGATGGTCTAAACAACCCCTAATGTAACAAACACACTGTATAAAAGAAAAAAAAAAGAAGAGCTACTTTTTTAAATTTCGTTTTAGTAATAGTATTTTCTTTGGAATACCAACAGCTGTTGACACGATGCAAAGAATAGCTAACAGAATAGCTAACAGAAAGCCAATTATAGGTCCCGCTGATAGACAATTTTTATTTAATTAATTGCAAAGTAATATTGAAATCTCGGTAACCCATTAAGCAGGAAGTCTTTCCCTTTAACAAAATGTTTGGTTCCCATACCACTCTGCTTCGGCTTGTCTGCTATACGACGGGGGATAATACAGGGATTTTTACTGAAACCTCCCCTAAGCCAACACTAAAATGCTTAAATTTTTAAATTAAAATTGAAGGAACTGGGTTACATAGCCACTGAGTGCAATAACATTTCGAATACAAAAACGTTTTTATACATTTTATCTTTAACGGCCAGATGAAGTAAAGTGTAAATTTATAAGACTTTTAAAAAGAAGGTTTTCTGCTCTAAATAAGTAGGTAGTCTGATTGTGTTGTGTTACAATCTTGTACAGTCAGCAGCGAAAAGATGTATGCCTCCTCATGCAAAAGATGTATACACGTGTATACATCTTTATACCACGACGTAGTAAAAGTGCATACATCTTTTTGCTGCTGACTGTACCTAGTTATACGTACGAGTAAAAATAGTAACTTTGTGGAAACAACTTTTCATAAAAAGTCCAAAGTCGCTTCGATCAATTGGTAGAGGAAATGAGGGTAATTTGGAATACAGGTTACAAAAATAAACATATTTACCAAGGCTTAAGAGTAATAAGAATGAAAACTACATAAAATGTTAGTGAAACTAATGTATTATTAGCATAGAAATAATCAACAGTATTATCCTTCTCTATGTGGGATAAACTTTAGTTTATACATAAAATGACAGAAAGGCACTGAAACCCCAATGTGAATATAATTTGGAATAGGGTATTCCAAATTAAATTCATGTGAATATAATTTGGAATAGAGTAGGCATTCCAAATTAAATTCATGTGAATATAATTTGGAATAGAGTAGGCATTCCAAATTAAATTCATGTGAATATAAATTGGAATAGAGTAGGCATTCCAAATTAAATTAAACGTAAATAAAAACAGACACACATCATCATCATCAAATTTAAGTGCATGGCACTTTTCGGTGGAGTAATCGCACATTTACTTCGTTCTTCTACCAGAGTTACATAGGTACCTACATACTCTTAATAAATTTTTAACATATTTTGTTTAGAAGCATAAATAGACTAATATGTGAATATTTTGCAATTACAATAATATTACACACATACCTACGGGTAGAATTGATAACCTCCTTTTTTGAAGTCGGTTAAAAACATAAATTGAAAATAGGTAACACACATAAGCATGTCAAAGCATTTGACATTGACATTCCTATTTTTAGTTCGGTTAAAAAGGGTAAGTACAGTAATGGTGCATGTAAATTGGAATATTCCAATTTAACTTCACTTGTTGTTAATTTGGGATATTCCGAATTAGAGTCACCTGTCGTATACCAATTTAACAACATAACCCTGCCTAACCTCAAAATGCTCTCATGTATGTATGTCTATAGTTTGATTGAAAATAAGTGTTAATTTCAATAATATAAATGCCAAACTATAGATTTGCATCAATGAAAACAAATAAATAGGATTAATATTCGAGATGCGAACTGATTTAGTACTTACTTGAAAAATTTCGAGAACAGCACTTTCACTCGGATGACATTTACCAGAACGCAGACAAAATGGCGCAATCTAAGCCAAGCTCCATGAGTTGAATAGTACACAAACTACCTAGTAAAGGTGATTTCTAATAGATGTCGCTGGTAGAAACGCCAATACTGTGGTATTCCAAATTACTAACAGTATTCCAAATTACCTGCTTTTCTCTATCCGTTGTCTAGATATAATTAATTCCTGTATTAATCATCACACTGTCTCTACGTATAAATGTACTTTCATGCCTAAACCACTGAACCGATCTAGATGAAGACAGGGATATAGGATAGCTTGCATCCTGAAGACGAATATGTTATAGGCAAACATTACATGCAGACGAAGTCGTGGTATACAGCCAGTATTTATTGTAATTTGTTAATTACCTATACCTACTTATAGGGAGTTGCTTCATGGATATTTAAAACCCCGTACCATATTCTGGCAAATAAATGTATTTTTGGGTATCGGGTAAATTATATAAGGTCTAACAAAATTAGCTGAAACTATTTTAAGGGGATGATCATACCATCAAACCGAACAACTTTCTCTATGGGACCAACATCGAAATTGCCCAAAAAAAATCAGCTGTTCCATACAAACCTACTCGACCTAATTGTATGGGACAGCAGATTTTTTTTCGCGATTTCGTTATTGGTCCCATAGAGAAAGTTGTTCAGTTTGATGGTCTGATCATCTCATTAAAATAGTTTCAACTAATTTTGTTAGACCTTATATTAAGCGTGCAACCCACGGCCGCTATAATATGTTGCTGTACTCTTCTAACGCATGCCAGTTGCTAATCGCTTCCTCTCACTCGCACGCAGGAAAGAGACGTGCTTATGTAATTTTGCTTGCGTAAGAAAGAGTACAGCAACATATTATAGCGCGTGTCTGTGACGGGCCTTATACGCGAATGAAGATGCCTCCCAAACCATGGATGCCTCCATTCCAAATAGCAACGAAAATTTAAGGCCCTTTTGAATTACAGAAACAGAGATTTGAAACACTTCCTCTCACTTATTCTTAGAACAGCTTTAGTAACGTAGCGATACGTTGGATAGTATATCTTTCTCATAAATAAATCATATTTGCTAATCAGAATTGGCCAGAAAGCTATACAGGAATCGGAATATCTTTTCGTCCTTATTTGGAATGTAGTATAGGTATCTTTTTATATGTGTTTTTAGTTGAGAGAGCTGGTACCTACTCAAACAAAGATGTAAGTATACCAACAATGTCTCTCAGTCTAATATTATTCAACGCACTATTTCTATTCAAAGAATAAAACAAGACCAAATATAAAAGTGATAGTCGAATAACATTCCTCTTCGCAAACATTGAGAGACAAATAGCACGCCATAAAAACACACGGCAAATATGACAGAGGCTGTTTTCCTCCAGTCTCATAATTCACAAGTCAACCGTAGCCTGCTGAATGTTTTCTTTCTATTTCTTCTACTTGTAATACACAAGTTTATAACGCTATGCTATGCTAATGCTAGAATTAATATTCTAGCGATAGTAAATGTAGTAAATTCTTATATTATTATTGACAATTGCAGGTAATGCATGTTCTAAAGGTTTTTTTTTAAATTAAAAACCAACTAATAAAAAATGACAATGAGTAATTAAAAAACTTAAATCAAATAAAATTAAATCAAACTAAATCAAATTAAATTATGTCAAATTAAATTAAATCAATTCAAGAATATTAATTCTAGCGATAGTAAATGTAGTAAATTCTTATATTATTATTGACAATTGCAGGTAATGCATGTTCTAAAGTTTTTTTTTTTTATATTTTCATCGATTTATTTGATTGACTATGTTCAATTAATATTCTAGCGATAGTAAATGTAGTAAATTCTTATATTATTATTGACAATTGCAGGTAATGCATGTTCTAAAGTTTTTTTTTTTAATTAAAAACCAACTAATAAAAAATTACAATGAGTAATTAAAAAACTTAAATCAAATAAAATTAAATCAAACTAAATCAAATTAAATTATGTCAAATTAAATTAAATCAATTAAATTAAATCAAAATGTTATAATGTTATAGTTAATTGTGTAGTTATTTTATTCGATTGTTTTAAGACTGTTATTGCGTTATGCTCCAATGGCTCCATTACAAAAACATGCTGGGTACCTACGTATACAGAGTGTAACAAAATACCCTAGTAATATTAAAAGGGGTGGGTTAGATCACCAAACTGAACAACTTTTACTATGGAGCCTATTTGACTCAAATGTATGAAACAGTTGCGTTAATTTTACGATTTCAGGTTTGCTCCCGTAGTAAACGTTGTTCAGTTTGATAATCGGAACCACTCCTGAAAATTTTGAAAAACGTATGAAAAACATAGGGCTAATTTGGGTTTGTCAGAGGGTTGGATACCAAAACGTTTTAACTCCTAAATTAAATCATAACGGTAAATTAAAATATGTTCCTAGTTAATTCCTAAATACTTATGTGGATTTTCACTGAAAATACGAGTAAGTATAACAGTGGAAAGCTCGTACTCGCTTTCCCATTTCCTTTGTTATTTGAAACTTTATTTGTTAGAAAAACAAAAGAAAATTACACAAAACTTTAATATGGTAAAAACATAATTAACATACACTTGGTAAGCATTTAACATGTATTTTAATTCAGTTTTATGAGTCGTAAAACACTAAACAAAATTGAAATTATGTCACGGGTCATGAACTGCAATTAGTATAATAGTACTTAGAGTGGAATTGGAGCAAAGATAATTATGTAAATGCTTTTAATTTTTTAATAAAAATGGCGACGATAAATTGCGAGTGACCTATTAAGATTATTTCTGCATTAACAATGAAATTACTTATGTAAGTGCTGAATAAATAGTGAATAATATTAAGCAAAATCTAAATTTAAAACACAAGTCAACGAACGTAATATTTCTTAGGATACTTTTTCTTCAAATATTTAGTGACCTTCAAAGATTTCGAGTTATCCTGGAAATTCTTCAACCACTCTTGGATGATAGGGTTCAGATTCCGTCCCTGAACAACTGGTGTTGGCATTGTTGCTCTGGACAGCAATCCTTGAAGTGTTTGGAGCAAAAATGTGAGAAGAGATAGAGATACCATAATGTTGACGGGATCGAATCCGATTGAATGGTGATGGTACGCAGGTGCACCGCCATGGCCTCCATAGTTCCCATTGCCACTTGCTCCATATCCAGTGGTTGTATAATGTGTTGCACCAAAACTTCTTGATTCAACATTGGGCACTGAAGCCACCGGTTCAGGTTTTGGTATCGGCGATTCTAGTTGCCGCTCATCGATAACTTCCATCTTTGGAGTTACATTCTTTTGCTTCGTATCTTGTTTTATGTTATCAATTTTCTTTAGCACAGACTTTGCATTGGTTTGAATCTTCTTCAGTAACATCTGTATTTTGGAACTCTGTTCCTTGATCATGTTTGTCATGTATTCTTTGAAATTGATTGAGGTTGTCGGTTGTTCTTGAATGTCTGATTTGACTGTTGTTAGTATCAAAATGATAACGAACACTAAAACTGATAGGAGCGACATTGTGATCGTCACCGGTTTGCTGGTTTTCAAAAACATTAACTTTGTTTGGTGTCCGCAGTCGAAATGGTGCATGTTCTTAGATTTTCTAGTTTTATATTGTATGCAGTTTGAGGTCTACTGCATGTTATAATAAGATGTCGCATTAGTGCTCGTATGATTGACGTTTGGATTCAAATTTACTCTCACCTTGACATTTGACCTAGCTAATCATGACCCGTTCTGTAATTGAAGTGGATTCCCATTGTGTTAGCTCGTGTTGTGTTATATTGAATTAAGAGGAAAGAAAGTTACATTTTCTAAACAGCTTTTCCTTGAAACTGGCATTGTGATACGTCTACGTACGTATTCTTTTAAATTTCTTTAAACTTTAGCTCCGAAAGTACAATTCAAATTAAAAAAAATATTGGTATTATAAATTAATTTAAAAAACGGGGAAATCTCTAAAGTGTGAGTATCAATCAACGACAAATATAAGGTGGATTTCGCTACGGTAGAAAAATAACAATGAAGGATTGTCCATTTAAATAGATTGTCTTGTTTTTGCTAAGCTTTGTACCAACAAAGGTACGATGCCTAATTTACAACTTTTGCGGTGACATGAGAAAATTTTAAATAAGTTGTAATGTTTGCTTGGGAAATCTGATTTATGATAAGACAGTTACCTACTAAGTTAGAAGAAATCACGAAAGCTCGATCAGAATTCAGAAATAATTCACAACTCAACTAGACTCAATAATAATGTAAGACTCAGTAAGAATGAAACATTTTTTTTACGTAAGCCGGTTCAGTGTCCCACAGCTGGGCAAAGACCTACCTTTTCACTCTCTTACCTACACTTCGAGATAGGCATCGAAAATAGCTTTCTAAAAAATGTCATGGAAAAATCAAGTTAGGGAAGCTAAAACATCTAGTTCCTTCACTGAAACACTAATTGTGGCGATACAAATCTATTTTTTTTAAATGGAACTTAAAAAATAAAAACATTTTTTAAAGTCAAATGTGAACCTGAAAGGTGCTGCTAGACGTCCACGGACAATATTCATGGAACTACGATAAAGTTGCGCTTACGCAAGTTTGAATGTAGTCAAACCAGATCAAAGGAAGCTTTGAAAGCTCGCTTCTTTACAAACGTAGTTAGTTATTCACATAAATTGTAGAGGGCGCTGGTAAGAAAGAACTCTCACGCAGCTTTTTACCATATGGCGCCATCTATCGTTTGTTAACGTAACTAGTTAGAAAGCTTATCGGTCAATGTATTATTTCTACACCCTCAATGTATTATTTCTTGGAGTTTTATATAGATGGCGGGTATCGGATGGCAATAAAAAGCTCTTTGTCGTCCGTCAGCATACAATAATAAGTATCAAGTATGTAAGTAGGTTTACTAAATCACAGTAATCTATGTAAATAAATAGTAGACAGAGATGTTTCTTTTTCACATAATTATAAAGTTTATATCATAGACTAAAAGATGCACTTCGTGGACTATGGACACAAATAGCGGTCTTATCACTAAAATACCTTTGAATACCACAACCATAGTATAGACATAATATAACACAATTATACATTAACTAGTGTTTAAGTGTACGCACAAATTACATACCAGATTTTAAGTCAGATCATAAGCTGTAAAAAAAAAAAGTTTCATTAAAATCGGTTCAGTAGTTTTTGCGTGATGCGCGAACAAACAAACAAACAGACAAAATTTCTAAAAAAGGTTGATTTGGAGTCAGGGAACTATCGTAATCTTTTTCTTGTTAATATCTTCAATGTACAGACGCACTTCAGTTACAGTTTTATAATATTTTAGATAGAAATTATAATAATATGTAGGTACACTCTTACGAAACCACAACCACCTAATCACTTTTAGGTTGGTCTGATTTTTTAAGAATGTTATTTTAACTCCATTTTAATAATGTTTTTTTTTTATTTATATTTAAGTACCTATCTTTCCACAGTATGTACGTGCCTAATACCTATCGAGTAAATGTTAGTCAGACGTTTTCTTTTCCAAACATTTTTTAATTAGTTTATATTCTTTGTTATCTTTTCCTTATTTTTTTAACCTTTATTTTTCTCAAGAACTTCCGAACACGTGGAACGTTGTGCTTAATATAATTACTCCCAATTTAATCTGATAAAGGAAAGGAAAAATTAGCACTCACTAAAATAATTACAGTAAATATACATACCTACATTATATCTTCCCCTGCAATCACACTTTGTCGGCGAGCACAAAGTAACATGAACAAATTTTAAAGTAAACAATTAAAATTTTGATGCATAATTAACTGGCTGCGATAAGACCGTGCTTTTCCACACAATAAAGTCCCACCAACCAAGCAATTTTTATGTTTATCCCGTAGAAATTTATTGTTTTTTTAGCGTCCTAAGTTTTAGCCGATGAGACATGACACGGTGACTTAATTTATTCCACTATTTGAAGTCACGTGAAACAATCAATTTTAAGGTCTCAGATAAAGAAGTAAAAAGTTTCAACGGGTCTTCTTGTTTGAGTAAACTGTTAGTACATAGTGGGAACTTGGCATAGAAATGGCGGTGGATCCAGATATTAATTCCTCGTTTGTCGGACTATGTGGTTCTATATTTTTAAAACACCGTAGGGTTAATTGTAAAACGTGGATTGGACAGAGTAATAGATGGAGTAGCTCTAATATTTTTTATAGACGACCTAAAAACATTGTGGATCTCTGTTTAACCCAATGTTTGCGTGTTCGTCATTTACTCAAAAACTATTGATTCTTTCACACGTTGGACCCTTATATTTCAGGAAGTAAACTTCGCGCTATTTCTCATCAGTCATATTATCTCAAAAACTACTGCACCTAATTTCAGTTAATTCAGTAACCAACTTCTGTCTTATATTGTTCCATTAACGATAATAAAAAAAAATCGATATTTTTTTTCGATTTCATTCGTCTCAAAAGCAACTTTTTAGTCTCTTACTCCACTTAACGTAAAACAGGGTTGGTAGCTATACCTACCTATGGGTTAAAAAGCTATGTCAGGTTTTTTTTTTAAATAGAGCGGAAATTCGAGATTTTGATCTGGAGAAGTTTCACACTGCTGGGCATCCCGTGACGGCAAACTTTTTTTTTAATTACGCTGCATGATTGCAGAAAGATTAGCAAGCATTGGCAGTCTACGTCTGAATAGTAAAACACGATCAAAGTACGAATACACTCATTATTATTCAAGAATAACAGGTATGCTGCTCAACAGTAATCTTATTCCAGCACTCACTAGTCCGGTCGGATAACAATGTGAAAAAATGCTTAGTATAAAAATACTTCATTAAACAGAATTTTATCTCTCGTGTTAATCAATGGGCGTAGACTACTAAAACCTATCGTAGGCCTCCAGAAGGTCTTATACCAATCCCGATCATTGGTAAAACAGTCTTGTTTCGAAAGAAATAAAGTTGATTTCAAAGTGAATGAAGAAATAGTATGATCCACTCAGAATAAATTAAACTATAGTCTAAGCAAACTAGAGTTTTATAACAACGACGGTTAGATTTATTGGTACATCCTGACGCAATTAATTTTGAATTAAGACGTCGGCATATTGAGGGTCTACTGTACCTGTATCAATTATTGTTTTAATTTTATTTTTTACTAGATGTTGCCCGCCACTTCGCTGCTTCGTTTGTGTTGATTTAAAAAAAACTGTCCAATGTGTTAATCAAGAACATGCAATAGGTATTCTGTCTGGGTGCCAAATTTCATTTGAATCCGTTCAGCCCTTTAGTATACCTACAGGTAAAAAAAAATCTGCTGCACTGTACTAAACTGCAATGCCTACTCTACTCAAACGTATGGAACAGCATATTTTTATTTTGTTCTGACAGGTTTGCTCACATAGTCAAATTTGTTCAGACTGATCACGGACATGACAAAAAGACGGACGCAATCTCATCTAATCACGAGTGAAGCACCCATTTATATTTGTGTGCGTGCTGACGTACTGTCGCTTAGTAGGTAACATAATGTTGGCAGGTTGACATCTTTTTAATGTCACATTACGTCCGTCCGTCATTCTTTCAGGTCCGTGAGTCTGATGAGGTTCTGGGTATAGTATGTGGTTTAAAGGTTAATGATACTTTTCCTTAAGCTCTGTATAGATTGAGTTACTAAAATACAAACTTACACATTTTATAGCTTAGGTATAATAGTTAGTTATGTAAGCATTATTTTATTTTATTATTTCAATTAAAAAGAAAACAGATTTGATATAAAATTTACATTAATAATCACTCTAATGCTATATTTTGTGTTAATAGAAACGATAACATTAATAGACTTATAAGTGAAAATAGTTTAAAACAAAAGGTAATTTAGTAGTTACTATAACTAGGTTCGTCAGATAAGATCAAAGGTATGAGCGTATTCAATTTGCCGCCGTTGTTGAAAAATAATTAAAAATGCAATTAAAATTCACCATAATTCCGTCAACCCCGCCTAGTGCGTAAACAAACTAAAATTAATACTGCCACTATAAATAAATACTTCGTTATACTTGTATGTTTTAGTACGATCGTATATTGGCGCTCCCGGTTTTTATGGTTTTGTTGGTATGACATGATTGTCATACAGCAAGCAATCGAGATGTAAATATAATATTTTAAAAATGACGCAACTTCTTTGATTTGCCACCTAATGTACACTACAGAAGATGGAAGATGGTTTTTAGAAAGAGACAAATTTCTAGGTTTTTATTTTACTATTTTTAGAATATGATTGATTGTAGGATAAGATAGGTAGCAACAATCAACATCTGTTTAACGACATTGCTAAACTACAAGACTTTTTTTAAACGACCTTTAAAATTGTTGATAATTTCAAAATACTCAGCACCGTTTCCTCCTTCCTCTGATAGTTAAAAGTACAAAAGAAGACTGATTTTTAAGGGGATGATCAGACTATCAAACTGAACCACTTTCATATAATAAGGGTTGAACTACACCACACAGCACAGCATCGCATTTTTCCTTCGCTCCATCCTTTTCTGTCACTCAGGAACGTCATTTGACGATAGATAGACGGAACGCGATCGCGCGCGACAGCACGTCGCGTGTGTGGTGTAGTTCAACCCTAAAACTGCAATCCTCCTCGACCATAATGAATTGGACAGCAGATTTTTTTTTCTTGATTTCGATGTAGGTCCCATAGATAAAGTTGTTAAGTTTGATGGACATCATAGGCGAAGTATTTTTCGCTTACGCTGATAGACGTAACATCAGTGTAACCGCGTATGAGACAGCGATAGTCATAAAATCCTATACAATTTGTATGAAAATAGATGTCTGACTCCGGAGTCAGACAGCCGTCGTAGAACAAAAAAGTGGCTACGTCGATAAGGACAGCAATAAGTAGCGATCTCCTTTTTTAACTAGAGCGAATTTGCTATGTGCATCTCTTACTGAGTGATATGACAAGACACGTGCTTTCTTCTAGTTCCTTCTCTTTCTACGATGGTCATCCACTTCAAAAAACGTCAGCATATTAAGAAGGACCCTGTGTTTTACGAAAATACCCCATTGGATATTCCTAACGTTTCCGCTCTAAATCAGCATCTTTAATGTTAATCAGTAAAAACGACAAAGACGTCGTTTAGATCGCTTCAGTTTTTTTGTCTCGTTGAATGCACAGGTGCCTCGTTTACAACCGAGCAGGTGTATTTGTTTAAGATCATCAAATTGTCCAATTAATACTTTCTCGTATCGATTGGAACACCTTGAGTAGGTATTGGATCTTTAAAAAACTTAGGAATCTTTTGCTAAATTAAATTACAAATTTAGTGGTACCCACTTATTCTCTTTTTACTTTAATTAATTTTGTCTTATTTATTTATTTAATACCTACTGGTTGTGCACGCACCGTACCTACTACTGAAAAATGTAGTAAAAACACGTTTGGCACCTACATAATTATTACATAAATATTTTTTTCTTTACATTTGCATACCTCTGATTGAAAACAAAACACAAAACACCGTGATAAAACAAACACAAAAACAAAACAAAACGTTTGTTTGTTTTGGAAAACATCGTGAGGAAACCTGCATGCTTCAATTTCGAGGCGTGTATTCCCCTGTCCATTATAAGTGGCGACGGGCTCACCCCCCGTCACACTGAACAGAGTTTCGGTTCTACTGGTGAAACGTGGATGTTCTGAGGTTTCAGAATATCTCCGACTACCCCCTCGGGGAATATAGTCGTGAGCATATGCTTATGTTGATTGAAATAGTAAAACGAATATTACTGTAAATTTCACTACACGGCAAAAACCTTTCTTTACCCCGTATTATGCCGTAGCGCTTTTGCCCACATATTTTGTTCTAAGCAGTCAAGTATTTCATCCGCAAAAATGATCTTGATACTATCGATCACGTCTCCGTCTACTATATACTAATCTAAGTGTTTTTCATTATTTCATGAACACGCTAAGTTTACAAACTCAAAATATTATTATTTGTAGATTTCATCATTTCAATAGATCTAAGCATTTGATATTTACGTTCAGATCTCAGAATCTATCATCATTCATCATACATGAATTTGTGTATCATTACAATGAAATGTTAACTAAATTTAATGTAAGCGTGAAGACTTTGAAGTAATAAAAGACAATTTATTAAAATTAGGTTTATTTATTAATTACTCTTACAATACTGAGAACATCAAACATTTTAAATCAACATTAAAACTAAATTTATTTACTTAAAGTACACAATCAAAAGCAAACTTATCAATGCACAAAATTGAAATGTCTCTCTCTAATTTCCAAGAACTTTGGATGTTAACAGACTATTGTCTACCAAATTCAAACAAATAAAATGCTAGTGTCAATGTCTTCTAAACTGTAGTCAATTCCATCACAACAATTTATTACTATTTTCAGTCAATTCGTAAATCTAACTGGCAGTACAAATAGAGTCAAAATTTATTTAGCTAACAATAAAGAACATCACAAAGAAAAAAAATCATATTATCCTAAAATCACACTAAAAAAAATAGCAAACAGAACAAGGCATCGATACTTAAATATTTTGTTTCTTTCTCCTTTGACAGATTTTGACACGAAACAATTATAAGGGTTGAACTACACCACGTAGCACAGCATCACATTTTTCCGTCGCTCCATCCTTTTCTGTCACTCAGGAACGTCATTTGCTAGAGCATTAAGATAGACGGAACGGAACAGCACAGAACAGCATGCTGCGTGCGATCGCGTGCCGTCTATCTTATATGCTCTAGCAAATGACGTTCCTGAGTGACAGCAAAGGATGGAGCGACGGAAAAATGCGATGCTGTGCTGCCTGGTGTAGTTCAACCCTTACAAATCTAAAGAAAGAACATTGCTGAGTCGCGTTGCAAGTGTGTTACTGGGCGGACACCTGCTCTCCGGTTAGTCACGGGTTTCCACGATTGTGTGGCTCAAGTGAGTATTTTTGTGAAAAAAAGCCTTGAGGTCATCAAATACTTATTACCTTACAACATCAAGCACTTTTCCCATTTAAACAAGATATTGACAAAATCATCAACACTACAATTTTAAGATTAGAATAGAAAGAACATTACTACAACTGTACCTACCTAGCGTAACTAGGTGTGCTACCAACTTTGCTACCAAGGTAGTTGTAGCTTGTAGCACAGTATCAAAATGTCGCACTTCCATGAGTCGCTTATTAGTAGTGTCGCAACTCTGTGCCGCTCAAGAAGAAAGGTTTAAACCATTGAGGTACTACGAGTATGTTAACTAGAGAAGCTACCGAGAAGTAATGTTTTGTAACACGCGTTAGGGTGCACGGGCTCTAACCCACTTAGCCTGTGCCAGGCGCTCGTCGCAGCCTGACGCTCCCAGCACGCGCCCCACACTGCTGATCATGGTGCACAGATTTTGTTCGCGTTGTCTGCTCTATACATAATTACTCAATGGTTTAAACATAAACGTTCGCGCTTTGATAGTAATTAGGTACACTATAAGGCTTGGCGGTGTGTGCGTTACCATTGACCGATGAGTTCACCTACACGCCGCCCGTGGACATAACCGGCCCGTGGACAAATCCGGATCATTTCAAGAAAAGTTCGTCAAGTGTTCATTTTGATCCTTATAATTTTGTCTAATAGGGTATTTACCTACTCATGTGGTGGTTGTAGTTATTTTTTCGACAACCCTAAATAGGATTGCGGCTCTGAATTTATGTTCGTAATAACAAGCATCCTTGAACAAAGTAAAACCACTTTCCATGTTCATTAAACATTTTTTCAGACACAAAGAAAACAAAATTTAATTTTCTGATAAAGGAGTGACGAGAAAATTGTGTCTGTAAATTAGAAATTTTGGGTCTCTGATATTTTGGTAGAAGTACATTTTGTTTAATTTCATTTCTTATCTCTCCACATACCTATTCATTCACTTCAGATATTGTCTATATTGGTCCTTCTTAATATGCTGACAGTTTTTTAAGGGACATTGAACTGAACAATTTTTTCTAAGGGACCAAAAGGTCGAAATAGCGAAAAAATAATCTGCAGTTCCATAAAAAACTGCAATCCTATTTGACTAAAAATGTATGGGATGGCAGTTTTTTTTTTTCGCGATTCCGATGTTAGTCCCATAGAGAAAGTTGTTTAGTTTGACGGTCTGATCATTCCCTTAATAAAAGTGTTAGCATATTAAGAAGGACCCTGTATTCATCGATGTCGACTGTTCACAATGCTAACATGGTCATATTTAAATATTATGAAATTGAAGACGTTACACACTTTGAAGTAATCACGAGAGGTTAGCAGCGGCTGCGGTGGCGGCTGCGACGCTGGCGTTCGTGATTGGAGGTTGAGGCAGCAGTAGATCTGCCAGGCGACCTGCTTCACGTAGCCCAGACAGGAAGGCGCCGTGGACTGTCGCCGGATAGTTCCGCATCGTGTGCTCACCTGATGAGGAAACATAAACTTTAGTATAAAGGACGCTATGTCAGGATCGTAGCGGGTGGCGTTCCGTTGTCTCTGCCTACCCCAGGGGGAGACAGTCGTGAGAATATGTAAGTATAAAGGACGCTATTTCCTCCATCAGATTTTCCACCTCCATCTTATCCTATCTATCAGATTTGAGCTAGCATTGCTGAGAAATCATTGTTTTTCTGCTTTGTATGTAATTAATTGTGGTAGTTCAAAGGTTAAATCACTAAACGAATAAGGTACCTAAGTACATTGACTCGATCAAATGTAGTTTATATGATTGGTCTTTCTCTAAAAATGAAAACCAAATTAAATAATCTATTTAAAGATCAAAGAAGCCAGAATGAAAATTTGAAAGTTAATGTTTTTTTTTTGAGTTGATAAAATAAAATGAAATACAAGATTACTAGTCACTACGATATTTGTAATGTTTCATGGTAATAAGTACCTTTTCTCCCCTATGGACGGAAAGCGTCAATTTTCGTCCCGCTGCGCTAAACGAAGCTGTCGCTTTCCACCTCCGTCGAGGAGAAAAATAGTATACTAACATTGGACAGTAAATAAAAAAGCCTCAGATCACAAATGTTTGTTGACCTCGGCATGAGATCTGAGACCTTTCTTACTTTCCGGTCTTCGGTGTGTAATCTACTATAGCATCTCTTTAAACAGAAATCACACCATCATCAGCTTATACAGGTCGGTTTACTAAAGCTGGCGCGTGTCACACATTTACGCAATGCCTTTGTCTCACTGCACGCATAATGAAAAGTTTCTCTATCTCTATTAAGCACGGACTCAGTGACAGGGAAAAACGCATTTGTGTGTGTCTGTGAACGCGCCAGCTTTAGTTAACCAAGCTGTACACCGCATCCCGCTGCATACACTTCTCTCATGAATAAGGTGAGAAAGACCAACATAAAAAAAAACATAGCTCTTTAAAATACTTACCAGCAAAGAACATCCTATTCTCCCCATCATTACCAGGTACAGGAGCTGCCAGCAGATCGTAGTCGGTACCCGAAGACCCGACCGCCACGAAACTGTACGAGCCACGGGCAAAAGGATCCGCGCGCCATCTAAACAAAGTTATAAACAATTTATACTGCTGTCGTCTCTGCTAATGGACGGAGAGAAAGTTAGAGGCATTAAGAACTACAAGACAGAATTGGTGACTAGTTAATTGTTTGTTCGCGATACCTTTAAATTAGGACCAATGAAAGCGAAATAAATTTCAATAGTGATCTTTACCTGAAACTTCAATCAATGAAATTTAGTTTTAATTTAGTACACATCCTTACCGTTGCTTCTTGTATAGATTTTTTGTACTTTGTTTCATCATCGTCAGCCCGGTTTACCCCACTGCTGGGTATAGGCCTTTTCATTTTCACGCCAACCAGAACGGTCCCCCGCCAGTCTCATCCACTGTTTGCCGGCTACTTTACAAATGTAATCCGACCACCTGGCTGCTGGTCTGCCCACTGACCGTTCCCCACAGCCACCACTCTGTCACTGCCCTCGTCCATCTGCCATCATTCCGCCTGGCCAAGTGTCCCGCCCACCTCCACTTCAGAGTCGAAATCCGCTTGCCGATATCAACCACCTTTGTTCGTCGTCTAATCTCGACATTCGACTTTGTTTGAATAGTCTATTTCATTAATTCAAAATATAAAATACACTTTTCTAATAACAGTTTAAGACGTATCCAGACCGTCTGGTCTGGCCCAAGAAAATATATCCAGTATAATTAAACAAGCAATTAAGATGTTTTTTTATTAAGTATTCAGTTTGATGTTTGATGCTCTGAAGCACCCCCGAAAGTACGTAATTTTTTTAAGTTTATCCTGTATTTACTCAATGGGTGCTCAAACGATTTCTTGTATAATATAGTAAGTTATGTCTTTTTTTTTTAATAATTCGATTTAGCTAAAAAAGCCTCATCTTCGAAAAAAGTAACTTTGACGAAAAATTTTGTTAACAACAACTCAAGTAGGAAAGCTTACCTTGTAACTACACATTCCTTAGGCTGCGGAACGGCAGCATGCCCAAAGATGCTCTTCAGCACCGCGATGCACCTGCCCACGATGACGTCATCGGTGACGTTCTCCATCACCGCTGCAGCTTCTCCAGCAACCAGCGCCAACAGTACCGGGGCGCTGTACAGGTTCCAGAATAGGAAGAGTTCACCTGCGATAGGACAAGAATGTAGTTCTATTATTTAAAAAAATATTACACACAAATAATTGGTACCAAAACAATAAACAGATTCACCACACACTGTGAAAAATTACAAAAACATAAATGGCACATAATTATGTGTCGACGTCTTGAGGTAAACATTAACCAGTTTGACGAAACTTGCCGGAATCCTGATTGTCATAAGATGTGACAAGAAAATAAATTACAAAAAAATGTGCTTAGTATTTCATTGATAAAAATCTTCATCATCCTCATCATCATAATTCGTCTCTTAACGAATATTTTGAGGTTACCGAACCAGAACAAAAGGAGTAGACCCCAAAACAGCATTTGTGCTGAGGCTCCACCTGTTTATTTAGAAAAGGTTAATATTTTTAATGTTAATCCTTGTATTTTTCCGATGAATAATAGTAGATTACATACCGAGGACAGGAAAGTAAGAAAAATCTCAGATATCATAAAATAATAAACAGTAAATTACACACCTAAGACAGGAAAGTAAGAAAGGTCTCCGATCTCTAGTTGTGATCTGAGGCTTTCATGTGATCTGAGGCTTTCTTATTTACTGTCCGAGGTTAGTATACTATTTTTCTCCTCGACTGAGGTGGAAAGCGGCAACTTCGTTTAGCGCAGCGGGACGAGAATTGTATGAAATAACTTTTTCTCCCCTCCGGACGGAAAGCGTCAATTGTGATAATGCGTAATAGTGTGTTATGCGTCAACATATTTGGCTCCAATAGAATTATTAAAAGTGCTGTCGTAAAATTTATAAATTCAAAAGTTATTATCTATCTCACAATTGTATTTTAAATTGCATCAACTTTTCTACACACGACCATTTCTGAGGACTTAAAATTCGATCTAGATGCATTACCCAGCTAGGTCAAACGTGATTACGTGACCACTTTCACGGGAAACCGCAAAGATTTTCATAGCATACTCATAACAACGAAGCTTCCATTGGTCCGATATAATCATGAACCGACGCCACAAAATCCCCGCAAAATGAACCAAACCTCACACCCTCAAGTATGTGGCATCGTAAATTATTTCACGGTGTAAATAGTAAACGTAGGAACAACGGTGGCCGCGATAACGAATTAAAAGCTGAATAATTTAACGCTACTGAGGAACCCGGAGGGGCACCGCACGCGATAAATCACGGCAACAAGCCAAGACAAGCTTTTTTAGGGTTCCGTACCCAAAGGCTGAAAACGGGACTAGTCTGCGAAATGATGGCAGGTGGAGCAAAGCCTTAACAGAGTGGTTGCCGAGATTACGCAAAAGAGGAGTAGCTCGTCAGCCAGGTGGGTTGACGACATATGGAAAAGTATCGGCAAGACCTGGATGCGACTGGCACAGGACCGAGAAACATGGCTTGCAGTGGGTAGAGACGGGCTGAAAATTATGATGATTACTTAGTCTACGTTGTTCATCCGACCGTCCGTCCGTCCGTCTGTCGTACTTGCTGTATCTTTGAACCGTAATAGCTAGACGGTTAAAATTTTCACAGAATATGCGTTATTAAATAATAATACAAAAAAGTAAAAAATTAAGGGGGTTTCCACAAAGAAACTATTATTTTTTCTAGATTTTCTCTTCTCGCTCTACCCTGAAAACGGTGATACATACAAACGTCAAACTTGGTGTGATTATAGTTCAAACTCTACAGAATAACAATAAACAATAAAATCTGGCCAAGTGTGAGTCGATCTCGCGCTAAAGGTCCCGAAAAAAAAGCAAAATTTTGGTAATTTAATATACTGTGTACGGAAAAATTTAGGGGGTTTCCAAGAAACTATTATTATTTCTAGATTTTCTCTTCTCGCTCTACTCTGAAAACGGTGATACATACAAACGTCAAACTTGGTGTGATTATAGTTCAAACTCTACAGCATAACAATAAACAATAAAAACTGGCCAAGTGGGAGTCGATCTCGCGCTAAGGGTCCTAAAAAAAGAAAAATTTTGGTAATTTATATACTGTGTACGGTAATACGGAACCCTCGGTACGCGAGTAGCCCGACACCAACTTGACCGGTTTTTTTACGTTATGCTTTAGTACACCTTAGCTTTGTTGTGTACTCAGCTAACTTCATTAAGGCCCCCTTGTCCTGGGAATGCCGGAACAATGTAGTCTCGTGATTTTTTTAATCGCGGCCAATTTAACGTTTTCGGGCTACGGTCGTGTGGGATATCTGATGTTGGGCTATCTCTTGTGTCACTTAGAGAATAATGTGAGAACACGAACCCACCGCAGCGTTCAAGTATCAGGAAACAATCAAAGGCCATGCCCCCGTAATTTATTTATCCTTACACGAAAATCAGTGTACAATGTAACCCATAAACTCTTCCATATTTATACTGGGTGATTTTGTAAACACTTTCCAAATATTCAGGGGCGGTTCGGAACGTCAAACTGAACAATTTTACTATGACAGCATAACTGATATCTTAAAAAAACAGCTGTTCCATACTAAACTGTAATGCCTACTCGACTCATATTTTAACGTACATTCAGCAGCAATCAGTTATATACATTTTATTACTACGACGCAGAACAAAAGAGTATATAGCTTATTGCTGCTGACTGTACATAACAGCTGATATTTTTTTACGATTTCAGCTTTAATCCCATATTAAAAGTTGTTCAGTTCGATGGTTTGATCCACCCATCAAAATTTGGAAAGTATTTAAAAATTCACGTAGTAGACCTAGCATAGCATAGGATCACGACTTTATTCCCCGAGGGGGTAGTCAGAGATATTCTAAAACCTCAGAACATCCGCGTTTCACTATTTTTATGTTTGTAATTTAAACCCTGGCACGGCACTGGTGCAACTGGTGCAACAAGTTCACGGATTAAATATCGATCCTGTCCTTGGTGTGTAATCTAATATAACCTAGTGTTTAAGTATTACGCCATTACTTACGTTTCTAAGTCAAACCGTTAATATATCTTATTCATGGCCAGGGAATTGTGTAGACATCCCAGACAGCTTACAACTACGACCTTAACTAAATATTTACCGAAATTTCGGAGGCCTTGTCTGCTGCCTTGAGTGACAGCTTAGTATGACCTCGGAGTTCCACTAAAGTTGACATAATCTTTTGTTTCTGATTTCTTTACTCACTTCGGCGGCCGTAGCGTTATGCGCGCGATCAGGCTATATCGCGCCTTTTTAAAAAGATAGATAATTCGCGATAGCGCTATATCACGCTGCTATGCTACGGCCGCTGCAGGGCTAGCATTCCACGCACGAAAAATCGACAAATCGAGAAAACCGTACGTAATGTGGGCTAGCTACATAGGCACATCTCGATTTTGGTCGTTCTCTCGGGGGTGTCATGCTACGCCCTGTAGGGTAAATATTCCCAACACTTCCACGCATCAAACAAATTGCATGCGATGCCAGTTTATTCTAGCAGCCTTTTATTTTTGTAGCGTCACAGTCTGTTGCACGTACGTTCATTAAATTTAATCCTACATTAAATCTCTTGCCTTTAAACTACATAATGTACTCTCTATCCATCAAACTGAACAACTGTTACTATTGGAGCAACCCGTTTATAACAAAAAAAATCTGCTGTTCCATACGTTTGAGTCGAGTAGGGCTTTGCAGTTTAGTATGGAACAGCAGATTTTTTTTTATGTGGTTCAGTATGTGGTTAAAAAATTTAAGGATACCTTCCTTACACCTTGTATTGTTAACAGAAGAGAAAAACCACAAGATTTTTCTGTTCTATAATCTTAGGGTTGAACTACATCAGGAAGCACGGCATCGCATTTTTCCGTCGCTCCATCCTTTTCTGTCACTCAGGAACGTCATTTGCTAGAGCATATAAGATAGACGGAACGGAACAGCACGGAACAGCACGCCGCGTGCGATCGCGTTCCGTCTATCTTATATGCTCTAACAAATGACGTTCCTGAGTGACAGAAAAGGATGGAGCGACGGAAAAATGCGATGCTGTGCTACGTGGTGTAGTTCAACTCTTATTCCTTCGGGCAATAAAGGAACCACACCGAGAATTGGAAGCGCCTGGTCAGATCAACTGAAGCAGTAAATGAACCATATCAGACCTCGACTTGCAGTTGTAGTTCCAACATGTCCAAACAGATTGGCGCTCGGATCCCAAAAAGTGCGCTCGAAGCAAAGCACAACCTTATTCAAGTTGCCATATCCAAGACGCTTGATCGCTGCAATCTAGAACAGAAAAAAAACGTTGGTAAAATTCTTTATAGAAAATATTTAATGGGTGTTACACTAAACACCCATGTCCAGCAGTGGACGTCCATCGGCTGAGATGATGACACTAAACACCCTAGTATTTAAAGAGGTGCACAGTAGTCGATAAAAATTAATTCAAGAACTACTTATACAAGCTGAAATTGATATAATTAGCATCTGCATACATTTGAGTCGAGAAGGCCTTGCAGTTTAGTATGGAACAGCAGTTTTTTTTTTTCCGATCGGTTTTCTCCTATAGTAAAAGTTGTTCAGTTTGTTGTAGACTCTTAGTTGAAAAGGGTGTTAATGATATCAATTTCACCCAGTAGACGTTTTTGAAACTGATTTTTAAAATTGAATTATTAGAAACTAGTGTTTACCCGCGACTACGTCCGCACAAATTATATACCAGATTTTAAGTCAAATCATAACCTATCAAACAAAAAAGTTTCATCAAAATCGGTTCAGTAGTTTTTGCGTGATGCGCGAACAAACAAACAAACAAACCAACAAACAGACAGACAAAATTTCTAAAAAAGGTTATTTGGAGTCAGGGATCCCTAAAAACCATATCGTAATCTTTTTCTTGTAAATATCTTCAATGTACAGACACACTTTAGTTACAGTTTATTTTGTTAATGTTTAGATCCCACTGCAGAAAACGATAATTTCCATTTCATTGGGAAGTATGATATTCCTCCTGTTTTGTGTATAATTTTAGCTAGCTTTGTATTTGTTCTTTGATTACACTCATTTGTTAGTTGGGCAACGATTTGAAACGAATACAGTTCATTACGTGAGCAATGTCTTTTAGTAAATTTTATTAATGAAATCTATACTGTAGTAATGGGTGTGTAGATAACTAAAATAAATAAATAACGCTCACAGGCACATAACATTGTAATGATCCCAAGTAAGCCTATGGCGTTTTGATATGGGAACCACACAACAACGGCACACACATATAACATCCATGACCGAACCGGGATTCGAACCCAGGACCCTAGTTTGGCAGTCCGTTACATCACAACAACCGGGTCGTCATAAGTATGTTAAGTTTAAATCCGACCTTATGACTCGCACATCCAGAATAAATATCTATAGATAAGTACTAAAGATCTTGAATAAATAACAAACCTTCCAATCTGGTAGGGGCGGGTCGAACTTGACAAAGTTCTGTTGATTCTGACCGCTGTTAGCCACGGCCACTTTGAGGACGCCCAGTGGCAGCGTGCAGAGAACCACGTCACCTGCAACAATATTTGTCTTTGAGTCTGCTGGATTAAGTTCGTCTAAGTTTAGCTAAACAAAGGGCGACGACCTGACTGACGATTCTAGAATGATCTGATTACACTCTAGTAAAAACGTTCTGTAAGATTAAGATTGATCTGAATTGCGATGTAAGATACCTTTAATATGTGTTCTAAATTAATAAAATATTTATTTATTCTAATAACAAAAATACATTTTTTTTGTGGTATCAGCCTATACACGAAATCGCCAAAAAAAAAGTTGTTCCATTCAAAACTGAAATCGTTCTCGACCCAATTTATAGGACAGCTGATTTTTTTTGACTGTTTCGACTTTTGTTCCATAAAGAAGAAGGTCATCATGCCCAAAGCAGATTGGTAGACTTCTTAGTAAATTGCTTTATTTAGAATGACTCTGCTACCCCTAGGTATGGCGTAAACGTATGCTTATGCCATGCACCACTTACATTAATAAATATTACAGAGCTTTAAAGAGAATGTTTCCTTTCTAACAACCAGTACTATTCCATTACTTCAGAAGTTCGTAACGCTCCTTTCGTAGCAATTTCCATTCTTACCTAATGTAATGCGAGCCATTTCTTTATAAGGCAAAAACATTCACTTTACCTTCTCTTGATCACGGAAGCTTCTCATAACATTAAGCTATCAAAGACCATCGAAACGAGAATCAACAATGCCAATATTTCAAAATTTTCCGTATTTATAAAGGAATGCCAGTCAAATGAAACTGAGGGCACAAAATAAATAGGTACACAAGGCTAGCTTCGTCCGACCGAGGCGCTAGGGCTGGCACCTACAACCAATCAATTACACTTAATTTTACACCAAAAACATGGTATACAGAGAATAAACAGACAGGAAATACAAACGGTACAAAAATAGACGGTCTTATCCGTAAAAAGCTATTTTTCATACGCAACCTTAGGACAGAGGAAACGGTAAAAGAAGATTGTTAGGCGGTATACTTAGATCACAATAACATAAGATACACAAATGACAATTTTTTTTGGAAAATCAGTTTTAGGAATGTTAAGGTGGTTTCATTCCATACAAAAGTTTGACGCGTAATACGCGTAGACGGAATTAATAAAAGTAATATTTTATATTTGGAAAAATAGTTTAGAGAATCTAGATACCACGTATCAAATAAAATTTGCAATTTGTATTATAATTACGAAGACATAAAGCTTTGAATTTTTTCATACAAAATTTCAAAGCTTTGTAGGTACCTTCGTAATCAGGGCCGGATTAAGCCATGCCGAGGCCCCTAGGCAATGCAAGGCCTCTATCTCCATGGGCGAAGCAACGATTTTTTCCTATGGTCGCAGTAAAATAACCACCAGCCAAACAACACATTAAAAACACTAAAATGCGGAGCGATTGAAGTGAGCTCGAGCTTTTAATATTATAAAGTCGTTGCGCAATGCGATCTAAATCCTGGACTGAGCAAAGCGATCTCGAATTTTTCATCATTGCAACAACCGTCTCAAACCAAGAGCGAGCAAAGCGAGCTCGAGGTTTTACTAGAATATTATAAAGTCACGTTTCGTAATGCGATAAAAATTCTGGAACGAGCGAAGCGAGCACGAGATTTTACTGCAATCAACTGAAATACAGTTGTCTCTTACTTTCATATTTCCTTTGTCTGGGGTGGGCCTAAATATTTGAGTTTTCGCTTATTTTTCTCCCGAGCCGCGGGATCTACTGATGAGATCATTGCATCACCATCTAAAACCAAGAGCCAGCGAAGCGGGCTCAAGATTTTTAACTGCAATATTATAAAATCGTTGCGCAATGTGATCTGAACCTTTGAGCAAGCGAAGCAAGCTCGAGGTTTTAATACCATATTAGAAAGACGTTGCGTAATGCAATCTTAATCCTGGAACGAGAGAAGCAACTAAAATAGAGTTGTCTCTTATTTTTCGTAATTCTTTTTAAGTCTGGGGTGGGCCTAAATCTTTGAGTTTTCACTTATTTTTCTCCCGAGCCGGGGGGCCCCTTGGCAGCTGTGGGCCCATAGGCTGCAGCCTACTTTGTCTCTATGGTTAATCCGGCACTGTTCGTAATTATATTATAAATTGCAAATTTTATTTGATACGCGGCATCTAGGTTCTCCAAACCATTTATCCATTTATAAATTATTACTTATATTAATGCCTTCTACGTGTATTACGCGTCAAACTTCTGCATTAAATTGACACCTCTGCAACCACCTTAATTGAAAACACTACTTAATTATAATTATTTGTATACATTTTCTGTGAACGCGCCAGCTTTAGTTAACCAACCTGTATGGATGACAAACAACTTGGCAAAAACCTAGACTGAGCAAAAAGCTACGGCAAACCCCTCACCCTCGCCCGATTGGACAAGTGTTTTGCCGGGCAGTGTACGCGTTTATGGCCAGCCGCATTATGAGAATTTTTCTATGGGAAAATCCTGCGCACCAATCAGAATTTTCGTAAGTGTCCGGCAAATATCTTAGTGTGCGGCGGGCGGTGTGTGTGCGTATGTATGTATGTAAGTTAAGCCTGTAGAATCCCACTGCAGGGCAAAGGCCTCCTATCATGAATAAGGGTGAGAGGGAGTGAGCCATACGTGGAGTACCACGGGCCACGCGGGCCCAGTGCGTGTTGGTGGAGGCAAGTTAGTGGTCAACTTGCCGTCAGAGAATTTTCAAGCCGCCTTAATAGGCCTCTGACCTGGCTTAACGAATAGTTACAACGCCATCTGACGGAACTATCCGAGACCAACTGCTTAACGTACCTTCCGAAGCACGGAAACGCTCGAGATGAAATACCACTAAAAGGTCACCCATCCAAAGACTGACCGGACTTGACGCTGCTTAACTTCGGTGATCGTTTCCAATACCGAAGCTCCACTACGCCAACGAGCGCTTCTGCGTGTGTGCAACCAATTATGTGAGGTAGGCCTATGTGTGCGTGCGCCTGAATCGCTCGCTATATGAAGCTGGCCTTCTGTACCTATTCATTTTGTGATGAGGGGTAGGGCGGAAGCAATCAGGGTGAAAGCCGAAGCTTGACCCGTACAAAGCCTCACCCCACATGCTAAATAAAGACCTCTTTGCATTGATTGTTACACGTTCGGTGCGGTTTTACTATTTTGGTTGGGACATTAGTTGGCACATCGCACAGCCGGCCGAATAGCGATTTTTAGGGTTCAAATAGTAGTAGTTTTACTTCAGTCGTGTGGTCTAAAGCACGTACTCGTTTTTTTTACTTTTTGTACTTTTACTTATTATCTTTTAGCAAATAAGCCCAGAGGATAAGTTTGGCTATCCAAAGAGGCAATCTGGTTTAGACGACACCTTTTATTTTTAGTTTGTAGGATTTATTATGGTTTCACTGGTGTTCTGTATTTTGTGTTTTTGTGTTTTCGTTAATAAAGTATTTCAAACGGTTTAGCAAATTCAAAACAATAACACATATTATTCTGTGACAAATCTCTATCTATTACAGTTCAATAGATGCAGTCCTTCAAAGCTAGGACAGACGGACGGACGTACAGTGTAGGCTTATGAATAGGGCCCCGTTGGCACCCTTTGGGTATAGATCCCTAATAATACAGGGTGATAAGGTAAACAGATGCATTACTTTGGTGATTGTACCCATGACACTGAACAACTTTCCCTGAGAAAACTATAGGAAATTCGTAAAAAAAATTTTGGACTTCCCTTACTAAATGCAATCAGCTGATCGAACGTTTGTATGAGAAGTCGATTTTTTTAGCGAATTTCCTTTAGGTTTCATAGGGAAAGTTGTTCAGAATTATGGTTAAAATTACCCCTTAAAATAATGCAACTGTTTACCCTAACACCCTGTATAGAGATTTGAGAAAAACTGAACATACCTAATCTAAACTATTATAAAACTGTAACTGAAGTGTGTCTGTTCATTGAAGATATTTACAAAAAAAAGATTACGTTATGGTTTTTAGGTATCCCTGACTCAAAATCAACCTTTTATAGAAATTTTGTCTGTCTGTTTATTTGTTTATTCGCGCATCACGCAAAAACTAATGAACCGATTTTGATGAAACTTTTTTGTTTGATAGCTTATGATCTGACTTAAAATCTGGTAAGTATATAATTTGTGCGGACGAAGTCGCGGGTAAAAACTAGTTAATATTATAAAACTATACAAAAATCGACTCGTGTACTGACCCATATTCTCATCTAATAAAGAAATGTTTCATTATAAAGCTTTTAGGGATGAAAGTACTCGTATCCGATTGTACTGCGGCCCTTGGGACAGCAAACAGTAAGTAATGGCTACCGTTTCATTCCACAATCACTTCGGCAAACGATACGCTTCAAGGAAAACATTTATGTCCAAAACCACTACCTATTTGATTTCGACTTAGGCCCGATTCGACCAAACGGGAGTAAATTTTATTCTTAGATTAAGTCGCCGGTTATTATAGAGTAAACTGATTTTGCGTTTTACCAACCCTAATCTAAATGAAATGTCAATGTCACATGATTAAAAAAATTATAATAAAAAGAAACCTACCAAATTAAAACTGTATAACCTCACATTGCAATAAGTACGGATACGATACGGCGACCTCTTTCTTTAGGTGAATTATACATTCGTTCTTTTAGTGCGGGGTGTTTAAACACCAAAAGTAAAATTGTTCCTTGTATCTCTCTTCTATAAATCTAAGTTTGGTCGAATTCGGCCTTAAGGGTATTACCGTTGGCGCGCTCCATACAAACGTAGTCTGGTGATATTTTCAATACTATCAAATTAAAGGCAATGAATTTTTTCAGAAACAATCTAGAAACTAATTTCTATGTTCGTATGAAGTCAGAATTTCGTTAAAATGTATAGTTTTAAAGTTACAGTGTCTCAAAGATTTCCATACACATCTTAAATTAATCATAGCATTAAAACTGTATACGCTTTAAAAAAAAGTAAAGATCAAATTGCCTAACACTGTCCCATTTAGTAAGTACTCAGTTATCTGACCAAAACACACTCAAAATTTGCATCGAAAAAACATTATTTACGTAAAAAGGTTCCAATATTTACATTGCACGTTACTCTCAGAGTTTGATGCGGATAAACAGGTTGATAAAATCCATAAAACGATGGTTTTCAGCCCCAGGCGCCATATTGCTTTTACGCTCGCATTTTCCTGCCGCAGATAGAAAAATCAAATCCATGTGCCGTTAATAAAGGAAGGAAATTAAGAAACCGGCCAAGTTCGAGTCGGGTTACTCGCGCACCTACAGGGTTCCGTCCGAACCACCAGAAAATAATTATGTTAATTGTTTTTCCGGGAATTTTAGCGCCTGACCGACTTGGCCAATATTTATTATTTACTAGCTGTTGCCCGCGACTCCGTCTGCGTGGATCTTAAAAAAGTATCATATGTGTTAATCCAGAATATATTCTATCTGTGTGCCAAATTTCATCCAAATCCGTTCAGCCGTTTATGCGTGATTGCGTCACAAACATCCAAACATCTAAACATCGTCACAAACTTTCGCATTTATAATATTAAGTGAGATTGTTATACTAGGCGGCGGGAAACCGTTGGATGAGGGCAGCGCAGGACCGGTCGTTATGGCGATCTTTGGGGGAGGCCTATGTCCAGCAGTGGACGTCCATCGGCTGAGATGATGATGATGATGATTGTTATACTACATAGGGTGTTAGAGTACACAGTAGCATTATTTTAAGGGGTGATTGTACCCGTGATACTGAACAACTTTCCCAAACTTTCCCTTCAGGACCATGGGTACAATCACCCCTTAAAGTAATGCAACTGTTTACCCTAACACCCTGTATAGAGTTTGAGAAAAAACTGAACATACCTAATCTAACCTATTATAAATCTGTAACTGAAGTGTGTCTGTACATTGAAGATATTTACAAAAAAAGATTACGATATGGTTTTTCGGTATCCCTGACTCAAAATCAACCTTATTTAGAAATTTTGTCCGTCTGTTTGTTTGTGTGTTTGTTTGTTTGTTCGCGCATCACGCAAAAACTACTGAACCGATTTTGATGAAACTTTTTTGTTTGATAGCTTTTTTGTTTGTACTATAATCACACCAAGTTTGAGGTTTGTATGTGTGTTAGGGTTGAACTACACCACACAGCACAGCATCGCATTTTTCCGTCGCTCGACGCGACAGCACGCCGCGTGCGATCGCGTTCCGTCTATCTCATATGCTCTAGCAAATGACGTTCCTGAGTGACGGAAAAGGATGGAGCGATAGAAAAATGCGATGCGGTGCTACGTGATGTAGTTAAACCCTTAGTTGTACTTCTATTTGTTTACATTTTTTATAAATTTATCATCAAATTCAATACTTTATTCTGTGAAAATTTCAACTGGCTTCCTATTACGGTTCAGAAGATACAGCCCTCTGAAGCTAGGATGAACGGACGGACGGACGCAGTGTAGGCTTATGAATACGGTCCCATTTCCATCCTATGTATACGGATATTACAGAATCCTAAAAAAGAACGTCCATTGTAACCGTAATGGGCGTTATGAGAAAAATCCACAACGCCAAAGGCTCCTTGTCATTTCTTTGTCGTGGAATGATTTGCAATTCCAAAAGCGTTAATTTTTCTTTGACGAGACGCAAAAATACGGGCACTGTTGACCCGGCGGTCTACCCACCTCCCTTTCCCCCCTTGAAGCCTTGCCTGAGGCTTTTCCCTCACATTTGCATACAGGCGGAGTCTATTATAGAAGAGGCAGTTAGGTTTTTGAGAGGCAATATTAGCCTTATGCTGGTTCTGTCTAGATTATCCAGGAAAATAGACGAAGGAAGTTTGACGAAATAGAATGTTGACTAAATTCGCAACAATTATTTTTTTCACCTCATAAGCTCGGAAAGATTCTGTTTATCATTCGAAATCTGAGTGCAAAAGCGCATTTTATCCGCTAGTGTGGAAAGAGTTTTTGAAGTTCTAATCTGTTTATTCAATATTTTTCTATACCGCCAATCCACTGAAAATGCTTAATGACTATTTCATGTCACTGGCCAGCACGAAAAAAAAACTTTTTAAAATGTTCTTTTTAGCAATTCATTTTTTCCTCGCTGTTGTGAGGTGAAAAGTTGTGTGTTTCGCTCGGCTGCAAAGTTATTCTGCATCTCGTACCTTTGAATCCTTCGCTTGCTCAGGTTTCAATTACATGTAGGTACTCGCGCCAAAAAGCAACTTTGCAGCCTAGCATTACAAATAACTATTGTTCTCAATACAATATTCTCGTACACTTATCTCCATCGACCATCAAACTGAACAACTTTTACTATGGAGCCTACCTCAGGAAACGCAAAACGTTTCATACAAAACGGCTGCACCTACCCGACTATGGGAGAGCAGATTTTTTTTCGCGTTTCCTGAGGTAGGCTCCATAGTAAAAGTTGTTCAATTTGATCGTCTGACTTCACCATTTCAGTTTGCAAAGGGCTGTCCCTTACATCCTGTATATTTCTTATGTGCTAAAAAAATGTTTGAAGTAAAACTTCTTTACGCACGCTTGACTTGGGGAGTAAGCTGGTGAACGCGTGACGAGAGCGTTACGAAAAGTGTGATCGGGCGAGGCGATAATGTATTAGTACCTCCTTGCTAACAGCATACAGTTTTCGAACGACGATGTATAAATGACTTTCGCCTAAATGACTAATTACCATACACTTAGAAGATGTTTCCAATCATATCAATAAACCATTCTTCGACGGCCCGATAGCACAGTCTGTAGTGAACCTGCCTGCTGTACCGTGAGTCGCGGGTTCGAATCCCGTAAGGGACAAATATTTGTATGATACAAATAGTAGTGATGTCCTCCACGACGTATCCGTCGACGGCGACCCTCATTGGTTCCTGGCATGAGCTCGAATGTGACTGGAGCATCCGAGTTCTGTCTTAAAGACCCTGTTACACGTAGCACAGTACAGTTGCCCAGTCGAGTTGTACGTGTAATTGTATGTTGGTTTGTTACGGGTCTTGCGGTCTTGGCGTTTGGCTTCAAGGGTTGCCAGCCTTGCAGTCTCGAAGTCCTCGGTCCCCTCCCTGACAGCCTTTCGCCACTCAGGTCTAGTCTGCGCAAGTTTCTCACAGGAGTTCAAGTCTATGCCGCTTTCCGCCAGCTGACGCTTTAGGACATCTTTGTACCGCAAATACTGGCCTCCAGGCTTCCGCTTTCCATTAGAGATCTCCGAGTAGAAGACAGACCTCGGCAGCCGGGAGTCATCCATACGAACAAGGTGTCCACACCATCGCAGTTGGCCCCTCATCAACAGGCACTCCATGCCCGACAGATTGGTGCGTCGGAGTACAACAGAGTTTGGAACTCGATCCTGCCACTTTACCCGCAGTATAACGCGAAGACACCTCATGTGGAAACGGAGGTAAGGGACAAATATTTGTATGGTACAAATAATAGTAGTTTTACTTCAGTCGTGTAGTCTAAAGCACACTTGTTTTTTTCTAATAAATTCAATTATGTTACCTTTAAAAACCTGAGTCTGGGAGGGCGAGCGAGGACTGCAAGCCTTGACGGTTACTCCTGGGCCTCCATACAAGATCTCAGTGACGGAGGTACCCAGCCTTATGTCCAAACCGTCGGAGAGGGCGACCGGTACGCACGAGTACCCGTTGCGAACTGTAACAATGGAAACATACATTATTAAGTTAGCATAGCATAGCATTTGCCACGACTGTATTCCCCAAGGGGGCAGTCAGAGATATTCTGAAACATCATAACATCCACGTTTCACTAGTAGCACCGTAACTCTGTTTAGTGTGACGGGAAGTGAGAACGTCGCCACTAGTAATGGACAGTGGGTACAATAAATTATAATTCGGAGCGCGCTCCATACAAAGTCTGGTAATATTTTCAATACTAACCAATTAAAGTCAATGAAATTTTTCAGAAACCATCTAGAAACTAATCAAACAGAAGTCAGATTTTCGTTAAAATGTATAGTTTTAATGTTACAGTCCATCAAAGATTTCCATACAAATCTTAAATTAATACAACTGTATATTTTAACGAAAATCTGCTTTCATATAAACATAGAGATTAGTTTCTAGATTGTTAGACATCGAGATATTTGTAAGGTATAATAACTTTATGATTTGTACATAGGCTTGGTAGTCTAGTGGCAAGACACCGTGCAGAAGGCAGCGGTTCCTTCCCAGTCCGACATTGAGTTTTCAGACATTTACGTAAGATTTGTGTCTTTTCGTTGAAGACAAAGCTCACAGAGAAACCACCATTGTCTATCCACGGTGGCAATTGGCTCACTTCCAGTCACACTGGACAGAATTTAGACACTTCTAGTGAAGTGAGGAAAAGGATAAATTCAGAACTTTAATTCGCTGTAAAAAAAATCTTTTTTTTTTCAATTTAACGATGCTCCGCTGTATGGCATTTATGAAATTCATAACATATTTTATTATTAATTACCAATTACCAGGAATAACAAGCTGCATGTGTGTAAAGCTGTGCAAAGTCGTCGATAACTTCGATGGGTCGTACACAAACACAATTCAGTTTTCAATTAGTGATGTCACTCGATACTGTCGATAGTTCAAACTTAATGTCATAATCATCAACTCGGCAGAACGACGACCCGGTTGGTGTAATGGTTACCAGATCGGACTTTTGACGTTTAATAAGTGTGCTTCAAGCTCCTATATTGAATAAATTATATTGACTTTGACTTTGTCTTCCAAACCGGGGGTCCTGTGTTCGAATCTCGGTTCGGTCAATGAATGTTGCACGTTTTATTTATTGCGATTAATCATGTAACTTATCGCAATAAGTATAATGTCGTTGCTTAACAGCAAGACTGTAATCAGTCTTTTACATGTTTGTGTCGAAAGTTGATCAGTATCATCGTGTACCAATCACACCTTAAAGTAATGCAACTGTTTACCCTAGCAACCTGTAGAAATAAATAAAGTACATCCACTATTAGTGTCCGATGCTACCGACACTATGGAGTATTACTTTCATCGATAGTTTTTCCAGTTTTTACGTAACGAAATAGATTAAAAAAAAAAAAGTTATTTATTTTACAAGACAACAAATGTAGTACAGTATAACCAAAACAGTAGAAATACAATGTAGAGGAGTTATCTTTAAGTTAAGGGTAAGGATATTGGTCCTGACTTCCAGGAATAGGTAGTCCTGCAACCTGGATGTCAGTCAGTGGTCCGTCACTCTTTCTTATATATATGTTATACCTTTACTTACAGCTTACAGCATAACAAGTTCCAAGGTAAAACAAAAGTAAACAATGCTGCAAATATGGATAGTATTTATAGCTTCTTTAGTATGTGTCTGTCTCCGCCGACAAGAGCGTAGCTCTTAAATAAGATGACGATGATGATTATGTTTACAGTAAGTATGTGTAGGTACATACATTATCCATCCATACTATCTGAATAGCAGAGCCGCTATTAGTGTTCAATTATGTTCAGAATTGACACTTGGTAACCAATAGTATCAATAATATCAGTAACAGTCGATTTCGATGCAGTTGAAATTGGATATGATAATTCAAAATTAATTAAATAAGGGAACGAGTGGAAGAGCAGGAAAGAGACCTTTGCCCAGTAGTTGGATGAAATAGTTTTTTTTTTAAATAATATCGACACTATCGATATTATATCGATAGTATAACTGATTTAAGGTCAACTATCGACAAAAACTATCGATAGTTCGACAACACAATTTTCAATTAAGTTGATAGCAGCTCGGTGGTCTATTGTGTTTTAATAACTTTAAGTGGATTTCTTACTCCATTATGTTAGTTCAGGACAAAGCTTGTTGGAGCGGCGAGAGTAACAAAGTTTTCGATATGCTTTGTTTTTGAAACTTTTCATAACACTGTTAACAATTTATAGAGAAAACCACATCAGTTAGCGAGGGAAAAATGTATCTATCACTAACGAAATTGAGTGAGAATTAGTTATGAACTTTGTTCGTGTTGTGAGTTTTTCTTTTGGGAAAGTTAACCAATGTTTTGGGTCCTGAAGTCACAACCGAGCCATATTACTAAAAATCTAAACTCAAAGAATATCCTCTAATCAAATCAAATTCAAATGTTTCATTCAAAATAATATCACATGAAGAGCTTTCTGACGTTATTTTTGACTCTACCACCGCGGCGGATGGTGTTCCGTTGTAGAGAAGTTGCGGCCAGAAACTCTACAAAACAAATCTTAAAAGAAAAATAAAACTATGAATATTGCACCGTTTCATATGATATTACAATCTTAATCTACCCTTAAATTTATACCTATTTTATAGCCAAATTATGGACCCCTTTTGCAAAGAAAATTAAAAGACATTTATTCTGGAAAGGACGTAGGTCAAGCAAGTTCTGACCTATGCCAAATTTTAAATCGATGGCGTTAGGGTGCCCTGTTTTTGCGAGACTGCAATGCGACTAAACAAGACTATTGAGGTCAATTTTACAGGTCTGAGGACACTGGTAAATGAGAACACCCTTTTCTTTTAGTTTCATCTATTGTTATAGACTATCGCGCCAACCTTGTGCCATTATTTTATCAAATATTGGAGACTGCGTAAAATGACATAAATTTGTAACCATGACAAAATGCAACGAAAATTCACAGCAATAAAGTGCGGCCAAGTGCGAGCCAGGACTCCGGCATTTAAATGTTATACTAGCAGTTGTGTTTACATGGGTTGTATGGGGATTGTCTTACAGGGTCCTTGTTAAATGCTGAATTGAACAACTTTCTCTATGGGACTAATTTCGAAATCCTAAAAAAAAAAATGGTTTGACCGTCTGATCATTCCCTTAAAAAACCGTCGGATTAAGGACCCTAAAGCATTCAAAAATAGGTAAAAGCTTTTCCTCCATCGCCATATAACCTAGATAAAAGACTAATTACTATTTCTACTTTAACAATGAGATGTTTTGGATGCACTTGCAGTGTGCCATTTAATGATATTAGCCTACTACTAGTTGTCACAACTACGTTAGGTTTTAACTTTCTACGTACAAAATCTCACGAATCAACCCATTTGCAATCTTATAACTTAAGCATTAGAGTTTTTACATGGGAATTCTTACATGAACTACACAGTAAAAGGAGACCACAGTACAGCGTAGATACGAACGAACTATTGTCCCATTTAAACGGGATTAGCTATTAAATGTAATTTAAATTGAATGTGTCTAAACTAACTGTTATAGTGAGATGGAGTTTATGTTTATTGGATTCTCTAAACATGTCACGGGAATTAGATTGTTACTGGTACCCAATTAAGTGATATTGGATCTTAATTTTCTATTCATAAACTTTTATTAACAGATATTAAATGGGAACTATGGGAGTTCACAGACTGATTAAATAAGCAACTACACTGGCGTATTGGACAAATACAGTGTGTGAGCGAGAATGCGGTCTTTTATGGTACAAACACAGAAGAGCGAAAGAGACAGAAAAACAAAAAAGTCTACCTTATAAGTGGAAAAAGACGCACTTACTGAAAATGTAAGTTCAACGTTTATTTGCAATCGTTTTTTTTACTGATAAAAGTAAATATTTTTATGTATCAAATTGTAGATTATAAAATTTACTGTCGGATGAGACTTAACTCGCAACCTACCAAACTTAGGCTGGGCTTTCGGTCAATTAAGCTACGGAGCCATTTCGTCAGTAGCCCTAAAATCTTCAATCATTTCGTCCATAAGGAACTTAAACTATATGGCGTATGTATAGTGAAGGAATTAAACAAAAAACAACTGTGGATATTTTTGCGACAAAGAAGCATCAAAGGTAAAACACAAATCAGTCTAACAACCGACCAAGATAAACCGGTTATCAAAAGCGTCATCCGCATAATCCATGACAGCATGGCCGCTATACAGGGCTCCAAAAGAGCTGCCAATTTGGCGTCCATCGGTCTAGCGACATTGTAGAGCTTAACGTCATTACCTTTGGTTTGTTGCCCACGTACGGAGCGGGTGACATCAGACACCAGACAGGCACGATATTAATTGTATGGAAGTGGCAAAATTTGATAAAGGATGTATGTCTCTGAAGCATTAGTGAGGAGACATCTTCTGGGAGTATTTCATCCTGGGTCGTTGATTTCCATGAGGTGATACTGTGGCCAGAAGCAATTCTATAAGTATAACTTTACCACAATCTACGATTATAACGTCAGGTCTCTTTCCCAGAGGAGTAGGGATACCAGGGCGCGCCACTTTCTATGATCCTTACGTACCTGTTTTGCTTCATTTAAGTCTGTACATCTTTGTATACATGCCCGCCGGTTTCAAGTAGGTACTCCACAGATTCGCGTAATAAATCTCTTCTGGAGATCTTCTACAGATGACGAAACTGACGCAGCATAATTAACTTTCTCAATTCTGGTTAGTACATCTAATTTTCAATAATATGTCGCATCGGCGACATATTAAAATGATAAATAAAGTGGAAATACCTATATTAATTTGGATCATTAAAACAAACTTTTCTTACTTGTGGATTTCAGATTAGGATTATTATAGCCTATATAATGTCCTGTTTACGACGAAATTATTGCCTTGAAATAGATTGTACGTTTTTAAGACAGCATCGAATTTTCTTTTAAATACCTTCAACAACATGATCAGAATGAAAAAATCATGATCAAATTAATTAATTTATCTGAAAAGGACAAGTGCGTCGCATTTTACAGGAATGCAACAGCAACGTTGTCAACCAAGAAAAATAGATAGACCAAACACCAACTACGCATTGTCGCTTCAACCAAAGACAGAATCTTCGATATCCCAATAAATCGCGATCACCGGTTCCATGCCGTCGATGTGATTTGCTGGCTCAACATAGAGATGCAGATTCTAAACAATGTTACGTGTCGTCCGCGTCTGTGTTACTAATATCTACCTACGAGAAATAAAGAATGAACAAGAATCGAAATCTTAACACCATTTAAACCAATGTTCAAGATATTATTTGGTATCGATTTTATAGTTTTTAAATACGTTTACATAATGAAAGAGGAAAAGGAATGCTTCGATGGTTTGGGAATATTGAATGGATGGATGAAAGTTAAGAGAAGTTTATTAGTTCAGTCAAGATATACATCCGTGCTTGCAAAAGGTCAGGTCGTTCTGAATTTTGTATATGTTGTTAGGACCTAAACCAATATTAAATTGCCAAATTTGCAATTTCCAAAGTGATGTGCGAGCGGTAGTGTAACCAAAAAGCCATGAAATTTTCGGACTTTTTTCAGTTTTTCGCTTTTTTCTTGGAATCTATCATTCGTATCGAATCGTTTTGTAGGTATAATTTTATTCTGACAAAATTTCCTACAAAAAAAGTAGTGTGTACTTTCCTCATAGGACTTAACCTTTGAGGGCTAGAGGGACGAGAAAGTAACATCGTTTCAAAAGTTATGAAATTTGTATGGCGACCCTCTTGAAAGTTGAAGATAAAAACAAAATGATTCCATATTCTTAATCAGCGACCCCGAAAACCCCCGGATACAAATTTTCAGTCTGTTCACTGAACCTTTAAAAGCTGCGTTGGCGTTTGAAATTTCCATGGCAGCCATCTTGGATTTCGCAATTTTTAATTTTTTGCACCGCCAACAAAATCTGACCAGGGTCCACTATGACATTGTTCAAGGTCCATACCCCTATCTGTCATAGTGTCCGCGGGCCGTTGACGTCATCCGTCAGGATTCGACCTTCGGAGGAAGTCGACATATTCCTTTTAACATCAGGGCATCGTTATAATGATCCCTAAATTTCATCCGTGTAATTTAAGGGGAACCCGGAGATCAATTGGAGGTATCTGGTCGATCACCACCACTTTTCATAGATAGTAGGTAGATAGATGCCCGGATAATTGTTCGCCGGGTTTCCCCCGACCAACGTATATTAAAATTATTTTGGAGATCATCATAAGGATGCTCTGGTGTTAAAAGGAATATTTCGACTTCCTCAGAAGGTCGTATCCTGACGGATGAGGTCAACGGCCCGCGGACACTATGACAGATAGGGGTATGGACCTTGAACAATGTTATAGTGAACCCTGGTCAGATTTTGTTGGCGGTGAAAAAAAATCCAAAATTGCGAAATCCAAGATGGCTGCCATGGAAATTTCAAACGCCAACGCAGCTTTTAAAGGTTCAGCGAACCGACTGAAAATTTCTATCCGGGGGTTTTCGGGGTCGCTGATTAAGAATATGGAATCATTTTGTTTTTATCTTCAACTTTCAAGAGGGTCGCCATACAAATTTCATATCTTTTAAAATGCTGTTACTTTCTCGTCCCTCTAGCCCTCAAAGGTTAAGTCCTATGAAGAAAGTGCATACTAATTGTTTTGTAGGAAATTTTGTCAGAATGAAAGTATACCTACAATACTATTCGATACGACTTACAGATTTCGAGAAAAAAGCGAAAAACTGAAAAAAGTCCGAAAATTTCATGGTTTTATGGTTACACCGTCGCTCGCACAGCACTTTGGAAATTGCAAATCTGGCAATTTAATATTGGTTTAGGTCCTAACATTATATAAAAAATTCAGAACGACCGGACCTTTTGCAAGCACGACCCCCTTTTCATGTTTAACTTGACTGAACTATATTCCGAGAGCGCAATAATGCGCGCTGCATACAAACGTACTATGGTGATATTTTCAATATTAACCAATTAAAGTCAATGGAATTTTTCAGAAATAATCTAGAAACGAATTTCTATGCTTGTATGAAGTCAGGTTTTCGTTAAAATATACTGTTTTAATTCTAGGATTAATTTAAGTTTTGTATGGAAATCTGTGAGACACTGTAACTTTAAAACGAAACTCTGACTCCATACAAGCATAGAGATTTGTTTCTAGATTGTTTCTGCAAAATTTCATTGACTTTAATTGGTTAGTATTGAAAATATCACCATAGTACATTAATTTGTATGGAGCGCGTCAACGGTAATATACCCTTAACTTTCGAAAGAGATTTCTAACCGAGTGTGGATGGAAGTTTGGTAAGGACGGACCTAGGAAGACAAATCAGTATCAGGTTCAAATTGTCAACTTGTCGAACGTAGTAAGTAAAAGCCAAGTCAGAGGCAGCCGAAACCGTTTGTATGAATGATATCCACACACCTTGTGGAACTCTATCAGGAAAAGCGAGAGAGTATAATATCAATACCACTTAAAATGGAGATTCATAATATTGTAAGGGATCTTTACATTTATAGTTAACTAGAGGACCGCGGCGAACTTCGTTCCGCCTTAGAATCTTCCCGACACACTTGGCCGTTTTTTATAGCCTATGTTAATCACTGAAGCATTTTAATGGTGAAATAATTACTCAGATCAGCCAAGTAGTTTCGTTCGGAGCCTATTCAATCAAACCAAATTAATCAAATATTCTTTATTTAACACCAAAATATAAACAGTAAAGAACAGAGAAAAATAAAAACAAGAGGCACAAAATAAGGCGGTCTTATCGCTAAGAAGCGATTCATTACAAACAAACAGACAAACAAACAAAAAATCAAATCTTTCCTCTTTATAATATTAGTAGGTAGGTATAGACTAGCCGTTGCCGGCGACTCCGTCTGCGTGGACCTTAGAAAGTATCCTATGTTAATCCAGAAAATATTCTATGCGTGCCAAATTTCATCCAAATCCGTTCAGCTAATATTTATACATGATTGCGCCACAAAAATACAACCTTACAAATATCCAAACATCGTCACAAACTTTAACAATTATAATATTAGTGAGATGATATAATCTAATTTACTGAAAGACTCTAGCCTACCAGAAGTAATTCAAACAACTTCGAATTTTATGATCAAACTAATTGGAAACTGAATTCCTATAGCACATTAGGAGGCACAATTGAAACATTCTAAGCACATAACGACTTCGCATCGCATTAACGACTTTGCAACACAGTACCATAATATCAAAGCGTACGGTATACGACCAACCAAATGGCAAAAGTTCATCGTTGCTGTATATAAAATTTTATGATAGTCTTGCATTCCGCCGGGCATCAGAGTTACCTATGGAATTAAAGCAGGCGATTGCGAAGAGAGAAGTTGAAGCGAAATATTCTGAAAATCGGAGGTATTCGGCCACTGACGCTTAAGTGGACTTTTGAATTTAATACGAAACAGGATGCTTGGCTTCTAGATGTGACATAGCATTTGTGTAAACTACTTTATTATGTTTCGGTTCTAAACATTTATCATGCCCAAAATTATATGAAAGTTAGGCTGAACTTGCGTCTGGCCAAATTGTCACGAAATGATAGGATATGTACTAGGCATTATTATTACAAGGAAATAGTTAAATATTTAGCATAAGCATAAGCATATGCTCACGACTATATTCCCCGAGGGGGTAGTCAGAGATATTCTGAAACCTCAGAACATCCACGTTTCACCAGTAGTACCGAAACTCTGTCCAGTGTGACGGGGGGTGAGCCCGTCGCCACTTATAATGGACAGTGGGTACAATACACGCCTCGAAATTGAAGCATGCAGGTTTCCTCACGATGTTTTCCTTCACCGAAAAGCCAGTGGTGTAACAAATCGTACATAAATTCCGAAAAACTCATTGGTACGAGTCGGCTTGGACGGGGATCGAACCATCGCCTTTTGTACAGCAGGCAAAGTTACTCGCCACTGGACCACCACGGCTTAAGTTAAATATTTGGTGGGAAATATTTAAAAAATCCTAATTAAAAAAATGGATATATTATAAAAACAATTCATTCCTTACAAACAATTACTATAAAATTGTATTTTATTTTTAAACCCTGTTTTGCAGGGATTCATAATTCAGACCAAATATTTTTGGTAAATGGATGATGATGACGCATCTTTAGCCTGGTTTTGGGCATTGTAGTCCGATCATTTTAGGGTTTGACCCTGACAGTAATTCATCTATCGCTGAAACTTTGCAGTGTGATAAAGTGAAGTATAAAGATTACGGTTGACAAAATATCTAGGATTTTTTTTTGTTGGAAGTTAGGTTTTTGTACGTAAACATAAAAATCACTTATAGCTCTCGGCGGAAAACTGTTCCATCCGAAATTCCTTTGGTATATGCCAGTATATACTATTTAGCATAGATATGTAACGGTATCTATGAATATTTCGATTTAAGGAAGGGAGAATCAAAAAAATACAGTTTTTAATCCATAACTTTTTCAGGAATATTAGTCCATCTATTTTTGACTTTTTGTCAGTATTAATATCTTTACTTATATCGTCTTGCACAATTATCTAGAATATTTTCGTTTTCGATCATAGTTTTATGATTTTTGGGCAAATAAATTACTTCGGAAAACTGTTCCATCCGTGTTTATTAATTTACAAGTTACAGTACACTCTAATAAAACTGGGCTCATAAGAATCTAGAAAAATTTCGCCCTTATTATTATTTTTTTCAATAATTTTCGTCCCGCCCGTGCAAGGCCGCCATTTACGAGCGCCATTTACGATATTATTTGACTACGAGACAGATTGTGTGAAGACCTTTAAAACGAGCCCAAACTCGGGTATATTCGACCAAAAACTCGGCATGAAAGACCATTTTAAAGATTTAGCCGACATTTTGTCCGCCATCTTGAAAAACGTAAACATTTCGTATCTTTTGAACGAAAGCTCCGATCGGGACGGGGTTTTTTGCATTAGGTGAAGCGCGAATGGGCCTCTCTGATAGAGAACGTATAATGTGAAAGAATGTATAAAATGTACGATATTATTTGACTACAAGACAGATTGTGTGAAGACCTTTAAAACGAGCCCAAACTCGGGTATATTCGACCAAAAACCGGGCATGAAAGACCATTTTAAAGATTTAGCCGACATTTTGTCCGCCATCTTGAAAAACGTAAACATTTCGTATCTTTTGAACGAAAGCTCCGATCGGGACGGGGTTTTTTGCATTAGGTGAAGCGCGAATGGGCCTCTCTGATAGAAAACGTAAAATGTGAAAGAATCTATAAAATGTACGATATTATTTGACCACAAGACAGATTGTGCGAAGACCTTTAAAACGAGCCCAAACTCGGGTATAATCGACCAAAAACTGGGCATGAATGACCATTTTAAAGATTTAGCCGACATTTTGTCCGCCATCTTGAAAAACGTAAACATTTCGTATCTTTTGAACGAAAGCTCCGATCGGGACGGGGTTTTTTGCATTAGGTGAAGCGCGAATGGGCCTCTCTGACAGAAAACGTAAAATGTGAAAGAATCTATAAAATGTACGATATTACTTGACCACAAGACAGATTGTGCGAAGACCTTTAAAACGAGCCCAAACTCGGGTATATTCGACCAAAAACCGGGCATGAAAGACCATTTTAAAGATTTAGTCGACATTTTGTCCGCCATCTTGAAAAACGTAAACATTTCGTATCTTTTGAACGAAAGCTCCGATCGGGACGGGGTTTTTTGCATTAGGTGAAGCGCGAATGGGCCTCTCTGACAGAAAACGTAAAATGTGAAAGAATCTATAAAATGTACGATATTACTTGACCACAAGACAGATTGTGCGAAGACCTTTAAAACGAGCCCAAACTCGGGTATATTCGACCAAAAACTGGGCATGAATGACCATTTTAAAGATTTAGCCGACATTTTGTCCGCCATCTTGAAAAACGTAAACATTTCGTATCTTTTGAACGAAAGCTCCGATCGGGACGGGGTTTTTTGCATTAGGTGAAGCGCGAATAGGCCTCTCTGATAGAGAACGTAAAATGTGAAAGAATATATAAAATGTACGATATTATTTGACCACAAGACAGATTGTGCGAAGACCTTTAAAACGAGCCCAAACTCGGGTATAATCGACCAAAAACCGGGCATGAAAGACCATTTTAAAGATTTAGCCGACATTTTGTCCGCCATCTTGAAAAACGTAAACATTTCGTATCTTTTGAACGAAAGCTCCGATCGGGACGGGGTTTTTTGCATTAGGTGAAGCGCGAATAGGCCTCTCTGATAGAGAACGTAAAATGTGAAAGAATATATAAAATGTACGATATTATTTGACCACAAGACAGATTGTGCGAAGACCTTTAAAACGAGCCCAAACTCGGGTATAATCGACCAAAAACTGGGCATGTAAGACCATTTTAAAGATTTAGTCGACATTTTGACCGCCATCTTGAAAAAACGTAAACATTTCGTATCTTTTGAACGAAAACTCCGATCATGACGGGGTTTTTTGCGTTAGGTGAAGCGCGAATGGGTGTCTCTGATAGAGAGGTAGAATTTGGTAGTTTTTGGAATGTTTTGGTTCTTTTGGTAGTTTTTGGTTCTCTTGTTAGTTTTTTGGTAGTTTTTGGTAGATTTTGGTAGTTGTTGGTTCTTTTGGTACAATTTCGTAGTTTTTGGTATTTTTTGGTTCTTTTGGTAGAATTTCGTAGTTTTTGGTTCTTTTGGTAGTCTTTGGATCTTTTGGTAGTTTTTGGTAGGTTTTGGTAGAATTTCGTAGGTTTTGGTAGAATTTCGTAGTTTTTGGTAGTTTTTGGAAGATTTTGGTAGTTTTTCATTCTTTTGGTAGAATTTGCTAGTTGCTGGTTCTTTTGGTAGAATTTCGTAGTTTTTGGTTCTTTTGGTAGTCTTTGGATCTTTTGGTAGTTTTTGGTAGGTTTTGGTAGAATTTCGTAGGTTTTGGTAGAATTTCGTAGTTTTTGGTAGTTTTTGGAAGATTTTGGTAGTTTTTCATTCTTTTGGTAGAATTTGCTAGTTGCTGGTTCTTTTGGTGATTTTTGGTTGATTTTGATACTTTTTGGTTCCTTTGGTAGTTTTTGGTAGAATTTGGTATTATTTTATCAAATTCTACCAAAAGAATCAAAAACTACCACATTCTACCAAAGAACAAAAACTACCAAAATCTACCAAAAACTACCGAAATCAACCAAAATTTACCAAATTCTAGCAAAAGAACGAAATACTACCAATAGAACCAAAAACTAACAAAATCTAGCAAAACCACAAAAAGAACCAAAAATTACCAAAATCCACCAAAAACTACCAAAAGAACCAAAACCTACCAAAAACTACCAAATTCTACCAAAAAACATAAACTACCAAATTCTTTCTACCAAAAGAACCAAAAACTATCAAGAGAACCAAAAACTACCAAAAGAACCAAAACATTCCAAAAACTACCAAATTCTACCTCTCTATCAGAGACACCCATTCGCGCTTCACCTAACGCAAAAAAACCCCGTCATGATCGGAGTTTTCGTTCAAAAGATACGAAATGTTTACGTTTTTTCAAGATGGCGGTCAAAATGTCGACTAAATCTTTAAAATGGTCTTACATGCCCAGTTTTTGGTCGATTATACCCGAGTTTGGGCTCGTTTTAAAGGTCTTCGCACAATCTGTCCTGTGGTCAAATAATATCGTACATTTTATACATTCTTTCACATTTTACGTTCTCTATCAGAGAGGCCTATTCGCGCTTCACCTAATGCAAAAAACCCCGTCCCGATCGGAGCTTTCGTTCAAAAGATACGAAATGTTTACGTTTTTCAAGATGGCGGACAAAATGTCGGCTAAATCTTTAAAATGGTCATTCATGCCCAGTTTTTGGTCGAATATACCCGAGTTTGGGCTCGTTTTAAAGGTCTTCGCACAATCTGTCTTGTGGTCAAATAATATCGTACATTTTATTACATTCTTTCACATTTTACGTTCTCTATCAGAGAGGCCCATTCGCGCTTCACCTAATGCAAAAAACCCCGTCCCGATCGGAGCTTTCGTTCAAAAGATACGAAATGTTTACGTTTTTCAAGATGGCGGACAAAATGTCGGCTAAATCTTTAAAATGGTCTTTCATGCCGAGTTTTTGGTCGATTATACCCGAGTTTGGGCTCGTTTTAAAGGTCTTCGCACAATCTGTCTTGTGGTCAAATAATATCGTACATTTTATTACATTCTTTCACATTTTACGTTCTCTATCAGAGAGGCCCATTCGCGCTTCACCTAATGCAAAAAAACCCCGTCCCGATCGGAGCTTTCGTTCAAAAGATACGAAATGTTTACGTTTTTCAAGATGGCGGACAAAATGTCGGCTAAATCTTTAAAATGGTCTTTCATGCCGAGTTTTTGGTCGAATATACCCGAGTTTGGGCTCGTTTTAAAGGTCTTCACACAATCTGTCTTGTGGTCAAATAATATCGTACATTTTATTACATTCTTTCACATTTTACGTTCTCTATCAGAGAGGCCCATTCGCGCTTCACCTAATGCAAAAAAACCCCGTCCCGATCGGAGCTTTCGTTCAAAAGATACGAAATGTTTACGTTTTTCAAGATGGCGGACAAAATGTCGGCTAAATCTTTAAAATGGTCTTTCATGCCGAGTTTTTGGTCGAATATACCCGAGTTTGGGCTCGTTTTAAAGGTCTTCACACAATCTGTCTTGTAGTCAAATAATATCGTAAATGGCGCTCGTAAATGGCGGCCTTGCACGGGCGGGACGAAAATTATTGAAAAAAAAATTAATAAGGGCGAAATTTTTCTAGATTCTTATGAGCCCTGTTTTATTAGAGTGTACTGTAACTTGTAAATTAATAAAAACGGATGGAACAGTTTTCCGAAGTAATTTATTTGCCCAAAAATCATAAAACTATGATCGAAAACGAAAATATTCTAGATAATTGTGCAAGACGATATAAGTAAAGATATTAATACTGACAAAAAGTCAAAAATAGATGGACTAATATTCCTGAAAAAGTTATGGATTAAAAACTGTATTTTTTTGATACTCCCTTCCTTAAATCGAAATATTCATAGATACCGTTACATATCTATGCTAAATAGTATATACTGGCATATACCAAAGTAATTTCGGATGGAACAGTTTTCCGCCGAGAGCTATAAGTGATTTTTATGTTTACGTACAAAAACCTAACTTCCAACAAAAAAAAATCCTAGATTTTTTGTCAACCGTATTCTTTATACTTCACTTTATCACACTGCAAAGTTTCAGCGATGGAAGAATTATTGTTAGGGTGTCCATACAAGGATACGCTAAAATGATCGGACTATTGTCTTTTAATGACAGCTATGTATTTGCTGGGGGTGCTAGTCCTCTGTAAAAAAGGTTACTATAAACTCGATGATTATTTGAATGACCAAAATGTCTGGTCTTGACAATGTTACTAGTAATTCAATACTTGTAACTCTTTGTATATTTTGTTTTGTTTAAAAGAAGTGTGTTGTAGAGTTTCTGGCCGCATCTTCTCTACAACGGAACACCTTCCGAAGCGGTGGTGGTAGAATCAAAAATGACGTCAGAAAGTTATCTATGTGATTTTATTTTGAATAAAAAATTTTGATTTTGATTTGTTGCTTAGTCAGGTAACCTCCTCGTGTGCCCACCTGCTTCTGGCCTCTTTGAATGAGTCCGGAGGGCACAGATGTGGGTATTAGAGAGAGAGCCAGAGCACCCTGGGCTTTCGTAAGTGACTTCTGTTCATGGGATCTCATGGCTTCCGGTGAAAAACCTAGCACAAGGGGATGGGCGGTGACCACGTGTCCCTCTGATTAGCAGGGGACACAGTGGAGAAACTATTTATCAATTACCAAACAACGTCAAGCCCATGTGATATTCTTTACTAGACATTGGCAACTTCATCGATATGGAATATGTATTGCTGGCTCTGACCAAGCGCTTGATGGACTCAACCGGAGAGAAGATAAATTAAAATAAAAAATTATACCTAGCTGTTTTCCTCGCACAATGGATCAGAATATTATAGCTATCTTTTGGAAGCCCCGCCGTAGTGAAAATAGGCAAAATTCAGGGGTATAAATGACGTACCTAATCTTTAAGTTGGGACATCGGATTTAAAAAGTGAATCAAGCAGAACAGATTTTGGGTTTGGAAACGTCTCTTTATCCCTAAAGTATCTTTTGAACACAAACAGTTTTTCTAATACAATTTTATAAAGCTACAAGATTTAGCTGCTAACCACAAACTGCACAATTTTCTCAGCACAATAACAAAGCTATAAATCTAAACTGAATCGTTGATGAGCGCAAAGCAAGCAGTATTTACATCGACTATTACGATTCTGTAAACCGAGTGTGAACCTAGTATTATGGACTTGAGTGCTTTCGATGTTCCAACAACTAATTGTCGTAATTGCTTAATTACCAGCGAACTCGTGTGATTCGTTGAAGAACTATGAAACGTTCTGATTTAGGATCTAGCAAATAATTATAGTCAGTTATGTTTGAGTTATGGTTATTGACTATTCCAGTGATTGCTTTCAAGAATTTTACACTTTCACTGTAAAGGAAATTAAGTTTAATATTTTGATGAGTATTTTGTTTTGTTGTAAAATAAAGTTACTATAACATTTGAATGATTCATGTTGAAATTATACAAGTGACTGCGAAATCTAGAACAATTTTATTATAAACATCTAATATACATTTTATGGCTATTATTTTTTTGATTAACAATAATAACATTAGTTTACGTTAGTATATATTTTCTTTGACATTAGGTACTTAGATTTGTCATACAGACGGACCTAATCAATTCTCAAGTTTGTATGCTAAAAATATTGCGAATTTATACTATGTTTGTATTGCCTGTGTATTTCTTGCCATAGGCGTCGTACGAGGCGACTAAGAAAAAGGTTTCTTTTGAAAAGTTTTTGTAGTTGAAAGATTTGTCATCTGTCATCACATGACACCTCGTTCCATAGCGACATCCAAGTATAAATACGCTAAATGTGAGCCTTGCTACAACTACAACTGCTTAAAATACCTACAGTTGTTGGTTATAGTCAAGTTCCTGAACGTCAAGATCAACGGTTTTCAGGTTTTAAATAACCACTTTTTTCAGTTATACTTCTGTTTGAAACGGATACGTATTTCTAAGTAAATGTTGGGAAATTCACACCCCTATGAAACTTCTCTTTGTCGGCGAATTTAGAAACCTTTGAGGGTAGCACCTTTGTACAGGAACTTGTTCACAAAGTTTTAAATTCCAAAAACCTCTTATGGTTTTTGGAATATGATAATATTGAACAAGGTTTATTATGAAGTGTTTGTGGGCTAAAGGCTAGCTATATTAGTCCCGCCGAACTATTGATACTCGCTCGAACTCTGTTTTATCATATCATATCCCTGCGACTTACAGGGTGTAACAAAATACCCTAGTAATATAAGGGGGTGGTTCAGACCATCAAACTGAACAACTTCCACTATGGAGCCGACATCAAGAAAAAAAATCAGCTGTTCCATACATTTTAGTCTAGTCGGTACTGCAGTTTTGTATGGAACAGCGATTTTTCGCGATTTCTAAGTTTGCTCCATAATGAAAGTTGTTCAGTTTAGTCTGAAGCGCCCCTTTAAGTATTACAAGGGTGTTTTGTTACACCCTATAGAGGGTGTTAGGTAGGTTAAACAGTTGCATTACTTTAAGGGGTAATTGTATCTATGATACTGAACAACTTATACCATTTGACACGACAAGGTAAGCCTTGCTGCGACTGCACGCTTAAAAATATAGCTTTAGTTGTATACCAGAGGTAAATGCATTGGGAATAGATAGCTCATTACATTAGGTACGCTCGCGCCATATAGGGTAATTTTTAATTAGTTGGCGAAACTTAACCAGGGCACTTGTTAATGATAACAGATTGCATTATCAATGTTTATAATTGTTATTGAAGATTAAAAAACTATTATTATCGTGCGTAAGGTAGGGCAGTGCGTACAATAATATGTGGCCGCGGGCGGACATTATTGACCTCAGAATCATATGATCAAGCGGGGGTCATTGCCACGCAATTGTAATCAGTAACAGATACCAAATGCGTTTCTTAAGTTTCGCCAACTAATTAAATTTTACCTTATACAGGGCCCAACTTAATATGCTGACACTTTTTTAAGGGGATGATCAGACCATCAAACTGAACAACTTCCTCTATCGGACCAACATCGAAATCGCGAAAAAAAATCAACTGTCCCATACATTTGGCTCGAGTAGGTTTGCACTTTTGTATGGAGCGGCTGTTTTTTTTTCACGATTTTGATGTTGATTCCATAGAGAAAGTTGTTCAGTTTGATGGTCTGATCATCCCCTTAAAAAATTGTCAGCATATTAAGAAGGACCTTATATATCAAAGGCGTCCAGCCTTCCCCTAACATGACGCCCTAACGCCGTCATGCTGTACCATCCAAACAAACATCAAGTCTATAATCCTCTATCGATAACCCCTTAAACGGTTCCAGCAAAATTAAAAATGCAAGGCAGGCCGTTACTCTAAACGATAAGTTTTGTTTATGCTACATTGTCTGGCCAAATTTACGACCTTGGAGTTTAATTCAGGAATCGGCCATTAACACGACACGGGGGAAAAATACGCGGCAATTCGTTGCTTTAAACAACATTAAATTAAGCGTAATTTGAATAATTTTACGTGGCGGTGAACACAAATAGCGGCAATTAAAGGTGCCTATATTTCGCGAATAACAAAAGACGGCAACCTTAGCCCAGCTTCTTATATGAGAAAAATGAATAAAGACCTAAAAGTAGCACCTGGTTTTCATTAATCACGTGTTTCAGGGGAATTTTTATTTCTTTTTGTTTGTTTTATATGTCTACCTATTTTCACTTGAGATGGATTTATATTGAGCTTTAACGTATTGAGTTAGTATAGCAATGTCGTATAAAAACATCGAATTGTCAAATATAGGGTCCTTCTTATGCTGACACTTTTTTATGGGGATGATCAGACTGTCAAACTGAACCACTTTCTTTATGGCACTAACGCCGATATCACAAAAAAAAAACAGGTGTTCCATACAAATCTGCAAACCTACTTTTTTTCGCGATTTCGATTTTGGTCCCATAGAAAAAGTTGTTCAGTTTGATGGTCTGATCAAACCCTTAAAAAAGTGTCAGCATATTAAGAAGGACCCTGTAAGTTTTTGCATTTCTCGGCATACGAACATATTATACGGAATGTTAAAGAATTTAAATGGGTGAGTAAGTAAATTGAATGACATGTGACACGAGAACCGAATGAGAAATTAACAATTGAATTGACAAACAAAACAATTGAATTGGATCCCTCCGTTCGATTTCTAATTAAAAAACAGCGAGTAATGAATATTAAAATTTTAATCATTCATTTTCGAACGCCAGATTTTTCATCAGGCTCGCGTGTGCCAATCAAACAGAAACAACGTTATTAACTTGTAAAAAACCAATCTCGCAAAATCTTTTAAAGCAAAAAGTAAAGGCTTTTGGGGCTTTAACAACTTCATGCAAAGTAGTTAGTTTTTAAACTCATGAATCCAGTTCAAATAATAGAGTTGGCTGGTTAAAACATAGCGACGAACAAACACTACTTTTGAGTGTATAATTTGACCATTATAGTGTCTTTATGACTGTTGCTGCGACTAAATCCAACGATTTCTCACTTAATAACAGACAGTCTGTTTTACGATTCTTTTGGATTCAGTAATAAATTCTCTTTTCACAAAAACGAATTAGGTCTAAAATTTTATTGTAGCCTTTATTGTCAACTTTATCAAATGGGATTACATTGAAATACCAACAGAACAGCGTCGTAAACTTCCTACATACACCAGTTTGAGTTTTAATAGTTTTGTGCCATTGTACAACTAGAATTTATTGTGACATTATTGTTAACCTCTTGTCATTTTAATAATGTTTTGAATAAATAACATACATTCTTTTCTCTATCATTATTTGTATCGATACGTATACAATAATCGATCATGAGAATTTATTAGCAATCTCCTGGGAGCTGAAGACGGATAATTGGGCTGTCAATCCTTATCTTAATACGCTTCATTACAAGTGAGCAAGTTGATTAGGCAGCGGTGCGCCGCATATCATACTCACAACGTATTAATTAGCATTCCATAACACTTAGGAGACCAAAACGTCATGTCCTTCTGTCATATCTGACGTGACAAAGGCCCGTGCCAAAGATTAGAGCCGATAGGCGACGAAATGAGCCGAAAAAACTTCGCCACACGCATTCTGATACGCGAGAGACTATAAAAATAATAGCCTTCCTTCTTCTGCAATCAATAAGTCGACGCGCCACGTACGGAAATTCAATTTCGATACATTGTTGTGCGTGGGCGAGATGCCAAAGATATAAATGACGTCGATCGAGAGAGCCCAAGATTGAGTAGCATCGCGTTGAGTAAATCGTAAAAAAATAATTAGTGTTACGTTAAGCTAATCGACTTTGTGTTTGACGAGGGTCGGGTGGGGTCGAGGCGTGCACTCCGCCCGGCGAGGCCCGGCAGCAAACTCTGAGAACGGCGCGGCACTACAACTTGGCCCATTATTCGGACAGACGCGCTCCGACGCCTTTTAGCCCTTTGACGTGGAAAGGCCCATTAGCATTGAGCGGCTTGTTGATCTCGCCTGTTAATTACTGACCTCCGGTTTAACTAGTGGCCCGTGCGTGTGACGCTTGAGCTTGACAAACGAGAAGCATCGTCGTGCCCAACGGCGCATGCAACTTCTTAGTTTGGTGATGGGGTCATGACATTAAGTTAAGTTATAGCCTATAGAATCCCACTGCAGGGCAAAGGCCTCCGCTCACGAATAAGGGTGAGAGGGAGTGGGCCATACTCCACCACGCGGGCCCAGTGCGTGTTGGTGGAGGCAAGGTAGTGGTCAACTTACGGTCAGAGAATTTTCAAGCCGCCTCAATAGGCCTCTGACCTGGCTTAACGAATAGTTACAACGCCATCTGACGAAACTATCCGAGACCAACTGCTTAACGTGCCTTCTGAAGCACGGAAACAATCAAAATGAAATACCACTAAACGGTCACCCATCCAAAGACTGACCGGACCTGACGTTGCTTAACTTCGGTGATCGTTTCCAATACCGAAGCTCCACTACGCCAACGAGCGCTTCATGGGGTCATGACATACTCACCTAATTAGTAAAAAACCCTTTTATAAGTTTCGTTGACATGCTGTACCTAAAACCAGAGAGGTCATTGTTTTACCCAAAGACCGCTTACCAAAGTTCCTTAGCCACATAGAAAAATGGTAATGACAAGATTGGAATTTCGTCTTTAATAAAACAAACGAGAAAACCGTTATTCAATAAAAAATTCAGACATGTTGAGTTTAATCAGCGTCAACAGGGAAGCCGAGTCGAAAAGATATTCAAATGAAGAGCGAGCCCGATCTGCGAAGGATGAGGCTTGAAATCAAGGCAGCGGAATCGCCAAATAAAACTGTTGATTGCGTCCCGCGCAAAGTTACGCTTCGTCGATCGCTATTTTATTTACTTGTTCGTTCGAAAAACAAATATGATGGCTTTTAATTTATCAACTTCCATTCGCCCAATATGAAAATGCCAGGCGTTCGTTCTGTTCGTTCGAACCCGTGATGTTTTATTTGAACTTTTTATACCGTGACGACGGTGTACGAGCTAATGGAGATATCGTATCTGTCATATCAAGAATATAACATTGGACAGTTTTATTGCGATCTAAAGAGATCTTCTGATAAAAGACGAGTTATTGAGGAGTGGAGTCGTTAACCTGCGACGAGTAGGCGACTAATGCATAATTTCCTATTTTGGTATGGTGCTATTCTCACAAGTTGAAAATACCTAAAGTTCGCTTGATTTACCGCCGGATACAAGTAGCTATATAAAGTAATCTTAGTAAAACTTTTTTCTTTTACGTTTATATTCCGAGTGCTATTTTGAAAAACGCCTCGACAGGCTTTGTGAGTGAGCGAGCGAATGCCAATAAAAGCTGGTCGTAACCCAACCCACTTCTAAGCGAGTGAAGCGTAAACGCTACCAAGCAAAAACTTGACTGAGGCTTCCATGGTAGCTACTAGCCATTCGTCAATGTACACAAAATGTAGCCAACTTTATTAGAGAGAAACTTAGAAAATATAATATTCCTTTTAGCTATAATTAAAAGGTAAAGAACAAACTTTGTAATGAAATGATTAATAGCTCAAGAAAACTGTCACGCTAATTATAAAACCTAAAGAGTAAACTTATCAAAGTGTTAATTATCAAGAAACTTTAGCAAATTAATTTGATAGGCGTTTTAGTATAATTTTTGTTTACCGAAGCAAAAGTTAAAATTATTAGTATTATGAAGCCATTGTAAGCGAGATTATAAATAAAGGGTAAACTCCGAACACTGTCCCTAGTTAGTCAGACGCACCGACGTTCGACCAAGGCTTGTTCTTTTAGTAATTTGTTTGCGGTCGCCATAAGTGGCCATTTAAAAGTAGATCACTCATCCGCGGCCTGCGCATGCGCCGGCGGCTCCACACCAATGATTTTATTGAACGTGACACTGCTTAAGAGATATCAGATAATAAGCTTACCGCGTACACACATCTTGATGCCATTTTACTTTAACAAAGTGACCGCGTCCGTATTTAATTGGTTTGCTTATTGGTTACTGAGTAAAAAAGTTACTTGGACGGTGGGTAGGGTTGCCAGGTCCTAAAGTACAAAAGCAGGACATGGCGCTATTTTAGGCCGGACATTTGGGCCTAAAAGCCGAATGAACCTTTCGTTTGTCCGGCTTTAGACTACGCAATAAGAGTAGTCCAAAGCCGGACAAACGTTTTTACAGCCGGATATATTAAAAAAATATCTTTTATATATTTTCCACGTAAGGAGGGCCCAGTTGTCGGCATTTTTACCCACCTTTTAACCCGACTGCGCCAGAAGGAGGGTTATGTTATGTTTTACTATTCCATAATTAAGATCTTCGATCTACGATCTAGATGCTGAATCTAACCTTAACTCAAAACCCGACAACTGGACCCTTTTAGCGTGGAAGCCCACATTTTGATTGTTTATTAAGTACAAATAAATCACAGTTTTATTACAAAATTTATCAGTTACATCTAGCCACAATAAATAATTAGTCCTACACACCACACGACCCTAAAAAGCCAAGCAAATCCGGCTAAAGCCGGACGCCTGGCAACCCTAGACGTTGACATCTCGTTGACACTGGAATTACGAGTAACTTGAAATAAAAATAAATAGATTCAGATATTTGCTGAGATGCTATGGTACGTGCAATTAGTATCAATCTTAATTTCAATTTGAGGCACGCAAATTAACGTGCACGTTGAGATTTCACTTAACTATAAGATAATTAGTTATCAGCTAGGATTTCAAGACGTCCTCTAACCGGTATTGCAGCTTGATAGCTATTCAGCTGCAATAATTTGCTGTTTAAACATGACATAATGGTTTAGTTTCACTATAAAGTGCTTATTCTAGAGTGCAAGAATTGTTAAAGACGCGTTTCTAGCGACATTCTGCCTGATTAGGTCTAAAAGTGTTTTTCACTTTCAAAATGTGTATATTTGCATAGAGAGATCCTTCCTCTTAGTAAAGGACTGTATACTGATTTTGCGGTACAATTTATGACTGATATAAAGTACATTCTCATGATATCATACCTAACTAAGGTTCAGCAAATTAGATTTGATCCCAGAAATCTCGTATTCCTACTTCTTTTCCAATGTAACCCCTTCGTTTTACACTTGCACGAACCGCTGACGTTCATAACTTCGATTGAGAAGGGTTTAAAAAAGATGCCGAAATCAGATCGACGGATCTTGCAGACGTCTCCATCGTGTGACGGGTGTCACGGCGGACAAAAAGGCTTTGCCTTGTAAATCAGCACGTCAGACCGGTGGCTGACGCGGTCCGACTCTCGGACGCAAATCAGATACCGAGCAAAGCAATAAAGTTGTGACAATTAAGTACACTTGCAACCGCAGGTAGAGGCAAGTCGAAATATAAAACGGTGATAAGTAATGGTTAGAAATACTAAATAGATTAACTGGTAATAACTATACATACAGGGTCAAACTTAATATGCTGACGGTTTATCTATTTATTTTATCCCGCTCGCTACGATCACAGGAGGTTTTTTTACTAGCCCATATTTTCATCCCACTGCTAGGCAAAGGCCTTCTCCTTAATCCTCTAACCATCTCTGTCCTGGGCATGCTAGACATCCAGATCGACCCGTAACCTCTTCCTAGGACGTTCTGGACGCCGACGACCGTTTTCTGGGATCCAGGGCGTTACAATTCTTGCCCACCTTTCCTGGTGCATTCGACAGACATGACCGGCCCAATCCCACTTTAATTAGGTGTTTTTCTTAAACATCGGCAAATCGTGTTTTGGAGCGCAGTGTAGTGTTTCTGACACGATACGTTCTTTTAACACCTATAGGGTCATTTTTAATTAGTTGGCGAAACTTAACCAGGGCACTTGTTAATGTTAACAGATAGCATTATCAATGTTTATTATTGGTATTGATGATTTACAAAATTATTATTATCATACGTATCGTACGCAGTGCGCGGCCGGCGAACATTGACCTCAGAATCATATGATCGAGTGGGGGGTCATACCCCCCACGTAATTGTACTTAGTAACAGATACCAAATGCATTTGTTAAGTGTCACAATTTAATTAAATTTGACCGTATATACTACGCTCCATTGCCCTCTGGCAAACCTTGAGTTTTCGGTACAATGTAAGTAAGTAAATTACTGTTTAACGTGTTTGATTGAAGCTTCAAAGTTATTAAATTTCTACAACACACTTCAATAATGTAACGCGATGGCAAATATTTGCACCTTCAAAGAAAGGGAAATTTCCGAACAATCGCTTCCTTAAGCGAGAGGGATTTATTACCTACTTAATAAAGGTACTTACGCAACGAACGATATATTTAATTACTTGAGAAAATGTTAGAGTATCTCACTAATATTATAAATGCGAAAGTTTGTGACGATGTTTAGATGTTTGGATGTTTGTGACTTAATCACGCATAAACGGCTGAACGGATTTGGATGCAATTTGGCACAAATGTAGAATATGATCTGGATCAACATTCATCATCATCATCATTCTCAGCCTGTATCTACCCACTGCAGAGCATAAGCCTCCTCCATATTTTTCCATTCTTCTCGGTCCTGTGCCAGCCGCATCCAGGTCTTGCCTATACTTTTCCAGATGTCGTCAACCCACCTGGCTGCCGGACGACCCACTTCTCTTTTGCCTAATCTCGGCCACCTGCCATCATTTCGTCTAGCTACGTGTCCTGCCCACCGCCACTTTAAGCGAGCTATTCGGTCCCCGATGTTTAGAGGTAAGTCACTCAATCACGCATAAACAGATAGAATATGTTTTGGATTAACACAAAGGACAAATTTTGAAGGCCCACGTAGACGGAGTCGCGGACAAAAGCTAGTTAGGTAAGTATATTGCCCCAATCCCTTATACACCACACGAAGAGACGATTCTTAAGTCATAGTTCGAACTCCCGTATGTCAAAATCCATACATTTCGACCCTACTTAGCTCGAGCTAAGACGGAAAAAATCGTCTCTGAATCTCAGCCTAACAATTGTTATCCGGCATAGACGTTCCACGGTGGTCTGGAGGATGGTCAAACTACAAATCAGTGTCGACCAAAGACGAAATCGTTTTTCACAACTCCTAACCTAAACATAACGTATTTAAATTTTACAGTATTAATATTGAAAGGGGTGATTTTTTTTTTGGTTCTTAAGTTATAGAGCGAGAAGAAAAAAACGTTGATAAAAATCAGTTTCTTGTGTGAGGGTCTTCATACAAGTCCCTTAATTTTTAACTTTTTGAAATTGTCACTATTTGTTAGCAAATTCGCCGCAATAACTATGAAATACAAATTCTATGAAAATTTCAATCTAGTACGGTTCAAAACTTACAGCCCCAAATAGGTAGGACAGACGGACGGACGGACAGCGTAGGCTTATGAATAGGGTCCCGTTTTCACCCTTTGGGTACAAATCACAAGTTTTATTCGAAGTTACGAGTTTAAATTCCCAAGTGATACGATGAAAACAAATATTATAAATACGTTACCTTGTAAGAGTATTTACATCTTAATACGTTATAAAAATATTTGAACAAAATGTCTGAGGCAATATTGACGTGTTATGTACAGGAGCAGGCATCAAACGGGACTTATAAGCGTAAAGAAGCGACTTCACAAGTATTTTCCGTTACATTAGGCAAGTAGGCAACTCGCTAATCTTGCAAAGCCTTGTCTTTTGGGTTCCACACTTGTGAGGTCCCAACAGAATCTACTGTATTCCAGGACCCCTAGACAAAGTATCTTTCGATTAGCCTTAACGACAGTAGAAAACTTAAAATTGTATGGACTTGACGTATGGTGACGAAAACAAACGTAAAAATGTTTCGATCGCCAATGTCAAATCCATACATTCTGTCATTTTCTACTAGCTTCAACGCCAATAGAATGTCACTTTGTCTAGGGCCCCAGTAGGCTAACAGAAATGCGTATTATATTTTGTTTGTCATCAAATCATGATGTCAGTTTTAACTTTTATTCAGCCATCCATCTATCCTATATAACTCTAAAGGGCAGGGCGGAATCTTTTGAACGACAACAAACAGCGAGTTGAAATTTCCACAGAATATGTTATTTCCTTTTAAAAATTAAGTAACAAAGCCAAATAAAAAAATTAAGGAGTGTTTTTAACGTATTTTATTTTCACTCCTGCTCCTCCTGGTTTCCTCTCTTCCTTTCCTGCCGTGCAGGAGGCGATGGTTCGATCCCCGTCCAGGCCGACTCGTACCAATGAGTTTTTCGGAATTTATGTACGATTTTTAAGACCACTGGCTTTTCGGTGAAGGAAAACATCGTGAAGAAACCTGCTTGCTTCAATTTCGAGGCATGTATTGTACCCACTGTCCATTATAAGTGGCGACGGGCTTGTCCCCGTCACACTGGGCAGAGTTGCGGTACTACTGGTGAAACGTGGATGTTCAGATGTTTCAGAATATCTCAGACTTTTTTAAATGTCGTTGTAGGGAACCCTTGATGCGTGAGTCCGACTTGCACTTGGCCGGTTTTTCGGATCCTTCAAAATCTGATCTCTAAAAATTGTTCTTACGAAACTAACGCTAAAAAAGGAACCTTCAATTACAGAGACCAGCTTACGCTTGGCCTGTTCCCCTCCCCCGCATACTCAAGGTCGACAAATATTTGCCGAGCCCACTGGAGGAGCTTTCGCAAATTTGATTATGCGCACTTTGAAGTACAGGATGACATTGTAGCTCTAATTCAGTCTGCTCTTAATTTAAATGGGAAATTACAAAGCTGTTAACATGCCTTCTGAAAGTTCTCATTATCTTTTAGCTTATACAGTGTCTTTTTATTATAGAAACGTTTCTTTTTTCTCTATTATGGTTTAGAAGTTAGGTAGGTACCTAATTGTCGAAGTAAGTACCTCACGCGATAAAATTGTAGATACTATCTATCGCGGAATCTGTTCTGAGCAGATCCCACGAGTACAAATCGGCATACAGCATACAAATAAGGCGGTCTTATCGCTAAAAAGCGATTTCTTCCAGACAACAGGTAGGTGCTATAAAAATAAATAGTAAATAATATAAAAAAAGGAGAATCCGAAAAACAAAACATATTTCATAATAACAGACGTTTTGTGGGAATTCGGTTATTTGCACTAAACTACTTGTGTGGTTAGCATACACTTAAAAATAGCAACATTTGTACTCAGTTATGCGACTTATTAATATTTTAATAAGGTTCTTTAGGGACTTTGTGTCGATAATAAAATCTAACGTAACACTTTTATAACTTAAAGGAAGTAATCATAAGTCCAATGAAGATTTCTATAAGATGCATCCTTTCAAAACAGGAACTCTTATCAAAAGAATTCCAACACACAAGTCCCTACTGTAGTGAAATGAAATTTTCTCCAAGTGCTATCACATTTTGATCATGATGACTTGATTACGTCATAAAGACAACTTATAATAATAACTCTGTAGACGTCAAAGAAGCAATGGAATGCTTTACACTTTCTACAATGAACATTTACTGATCATAAATCTGAAATGATAATACATTACGGCTCTTTTCATTAAGAGCAAGGTTCTGTAACAGAACATTTCACGCTTTTGTGAAAATTTACGCGACACCGTAAAATATATACAAGATAACGTGTTTTGCAGATAAATCCTTTATTTGCGAGCGAGATCATTGTCCTCGGATATTTACTCTGAAAATTTTGTATAAAACCCTTCGCTACCATCTTGATAAATGGAACTTTATTAAAATTTAACTTCAGCTAGGAATGAACAAATTCTACCGAAGTTAATAACTTTAACACGTAGTATATTTTAGTACAGTGCGACGAACTTTCTATCCCGGTGACAAAATTGTGTACTGTAATTGTGTACTTTAGTGTACATATACCACAGTCTAAGAACGAATACGGTCTACATACTGTCTTCAGGTATTAAGAACATTTCTTCGCATCCATATTTTGAATGAATAATTTAGTCGAGGAGTGGATACCGTATTCTCAAGGATTGTTTTAAGAACAAAAACATATTTGAGCTGGTACAAAATGACAGAGCCTCGTGGCGAATCAGAATTCGCACTTTCTACACAACCTCCAACGTATTATTGTTGTCTAAGGCTTCAGTATAATCTCACCATATACAGCGTCCAACTTAATATGCTGACACTTTTTTAAGGGGATGCCCATCAAACTGAACAACTTTTTCTATGGAACGAACATCGAAATCGCGAAAAAAAATCAACTCTTCCATACAAAACTGCAAACTTACTCCAGCCAACCAAATGTATGGGACAGCAAATTATTTTTTTTGCGATTTCGATATTGGTTCCAAAGAGATAGTTGTTCAGTTTGATAGTCTGATCATCCGCTTAATAAAGTGTATTTACGGACTTATGACTTCGAAGTTTTATCGTTGCGGCAAATCGTCTGGCAAAGTCATCGGATCTACGAAAAATACTGATATCAGTAAAAATTAAAATGCGATTGATAAAAGCTACGATCCCTTTTCAAAATAAATGATGGAACCGTTACTCACTTCAAATCAACAAAACGCAAATAAATCTCTGAAGACATTAATATACCATTCCGTATCACAATTATACATAAACCTGTCCGAAAACATCTGTATTACCAGCCGATTGCAGCAACTGTAGTAGCGGACGTTTTATGACATTCATAAATAGAATTAACGAATGAATGAATGAATGGTTCAGCGGAATGAAGAATAGCAGGTCGACTGGTAGCCCGTTAGCAGCTAGAATAGTCCGGCCAGTGCTGCCGATTCCGGGGAATTTCCAAATTTGGGAAATGAGGGGTGCGTGCTGGGAGAGCGCGGGGAATGATTCAAATCGGGGAATTTCGGGGAATCGACTATTTCTAATAAATATGGAACAAAAAATGTCTAAAAAGAAAAGGAATTGTTAAAATTCAAACCTAATCGGACTATCCTTAGATCGAAAGTATGGGAGAAATATAAAAAATTATTAATGCTAATTTGCTAATTGTATTCAAAATATTTAAGTAGATTTTTTGACAAAAATTGGAAGCCAAATAAGTAGATATGTGAAACATTTAAAAAAAAATTTGCATGAAAAAGACTTTATTTCTTGAATATTCGAACAGTGTCGGGGAATTTTCAAGGAATGCTTGAAAAGAAATCAGGGAATTTCGGGGAATTGAGCCTACCTCAGCGGGGAAACAAGAAAACTACATTGACAGCACTGAGTCCGGCATGGCAGCCACAGCATATAGTTGTGTAAATCTGCCAGCTAAGCCCGCGGAAGTGTCGCGTTTATAAGTCGTAAATCAGAAGGCTTATCGGTTTACGAGTCCGTCGTTCCGCCGTCCACAAAATATGCAACGTGGTGGCAAATTTACCGAGCCACGGAACGATTTTTGAATCTCACTCGAGCCATATCGCGTGCATTGTTCGAACTGGGTCAGAAATAACAGGAAACTGTCAGTGCAAAACGACAAAATGAAATATGTGCGCGTTCCAGCATTTTCAACTGAAATTACTGAAAGGATGCGCCTAAAAAAAGAAGATTTCAAGCGTTACTTTTTTTGTTTGTTTTACATACGAACGTTTATGTAGCTAATGGCTTGCAAAATAACCCGCAAGAGTTATATTCCGCTGACGTCACGACGACAAATTGTCTGACCATTGTGAGTAATACCCGAGTCTGGTGCAATTTTACATTCCTATTTTATCGTGTGGAAACATTTCAGATTTCAAAATTAATCAGCGCCACAGAACAAAATTCAACTGAGTAATACTTTATATTTTCTTTGTTTTACCTAATCTGTATCCATACCAATAAGTCTAATTATCATACTAATACCTACATTAGGTAGGTACTAATTACTATAAATGCGAAGTGTCTCCAGCTGTATTCTCTGTTTGTCTATCTGCTACGTTTTTACAACTAAACAGCTGAACCGATTTTGATTAAAATGTTGTAGGTCCCTATTAAGATAGCTTAAAACACGAGGAAGGACATACTTAGTCATAAAAATTCACAAATAAGGCGGTCGTACCGCTAAAGTGTTATTTCTTCCAGGCAATGATATAGGAAATAGCATAAAGAACACAGAAGTCGAAATTGCAGAAAACAGCTGACCCTGTACCCAGACTTTCGATTTGCGATATATCGCGACCGTTTCGGACCGAACTTCATTTGTAACAGAGTTGAAATCGTACGACAATTGTAACAGAGTTGAAATTGGAACGAAAACGTTCACGCAATTGCGAAGTGTAAAATTCCGGGTAGACCCCCTGGTTTTAAATAAAACTACAGTAATCCATGACGAACCAAACACAGCTACAAAACAATCAATACAACATCCAGTTTGGCCATTCAAAACTTTCCCAATACTGTTTTATTATCTTGCGCATAGCTCAAATCAAACAATCAAACCCGTCAAAACTTCAATATGGGAAAGTGGGCTCGGAGTTTACGGTCGGCCATTAGTCAAACAATATCCGATCGCCATCGGGACCGAGTGAATGGCAGATAGAACCCTCGTGGATGTTCGATACCTGACTGAAAATATCTGTGTACTGTGTTGAAATGCAAATGATATAATTCTATGGGCTGTTATTTTAGCGTACCTTGAGAGACCTAGGGCAAACTTCAGAGCCTTCATCTTCATCATTATCAATCTGTATACTAGTCCATTCATCATCATCATCATCTCAGCCGATGGACGTTCACTGCTGGACATAGGTCTCCCCCAAAGATCGCAATAACGACCGGTCCTGCTCCTAGTTCATTACAACACCGAAAAGTCAAACTCAATGACATCGACTCGATAGAAAAAGTAGTCTACAGCTGGCGGCCAGCTGTAAACTTATGTCCAGCTGCTGGACATAAGTTTTAAGAATAAAAAAATCCTTTATTCTCTTCACAATTAGTTACGTTTCATAAATCTTAACAATAATTATACATAATATAATATACAAATAGGTTACCTTATACCTACGTATGTGGAGACTGGTTGCACTACGGTACAAGGATGGGTATCTCTGCGCCTGTGCTATAGTATAGGTCACCAGGCCTCAACTGATGATTGGTACTTAATACTTATGCATTTGAAGTAGTACCGTGTGATTTATTATAGGTTGGTAAAATCTGTGGGTTGGTAAATGTTGTTAAGAGAGGTAAGTATATCCACAGAAAGGAGAACCAGAAGAGATAGCATATACCTGCTACTTCGCTCGATCAGGCCCGGCGACAGGAGGGACAACGATTACAGCTGTACCAGGTCCCGGACGATGGGCGCCATGTTAAATGAATTCACTAAATAATTGATACAACTAGGGTTCTGAGGGCCCACATGAGAATCATAGTAACGGGGCTCAACATTTCAACGCCCCCGGAACTGCGATCGGTCTTGTTCTTTTTGCATCCAGTCCCTTCCACCATCTAGCAGAGCAGAGGGTGAGTTTCGTTTTCCATAGTCTACACCAGGCATGTCAAACATGCGGCCCAATCCAAAAAAAACTTAAGAATAGATTCCTGTCACGGTCCGCGAGCATGATGACTTTTAGAAGTAGGCATATTATTTACGGTGGTCAAAATGGTGATGAAAATATTAAGTCATGGTGTGAAAAATTTCGAGCTCGCTTCGCTCGCTCTGTTTTTTTGTTTGATTTTACTCTTTATTCGTGTATTTTACTATTAAAATAAATGATTACAGTCATGTTCTATATCGATGCAATGAGTTTTATTTCTTTATGTTCTTTGCGGCCCACTGATTCTACAATCACTATGCATGTGGCCCACCAATAACTTTGAGTTTGACATGCCTGGTGTACACTGTACAGTTTATTACTTGGCATGTTTTTGCGTCGCTATAGGGCACATCTAATCAGGAAACAATCATAATCTCACCACCCTTTTGTGGAATACAGTCTGGCTCAGGCATCTACGTAGCCTGATAAACAAACGAAAAGATCAAAAATCTAAGAAATAATTATGCCACTTTGTACATCATGTTTGAAATTCATATTAACAATAAATTGCTACCAAGAATATATGAAGCAGAAATACTATCTGCTAACTGCGCAAAACGGTTGATCGCATTCCATGTTTTTGCTCTCAGCTTCCACTAAGCGAATTACTCATGGAACATAACATAAAATTAGATAATACCATTAATCGAAGGCGGAATCAAGTAGCCAGTGTTCCGAAACGTGTTCTCGCTTGGGCTTGTCAAGCTCTTGATTGACAGATGTCTACCGATTAGATATGCCACGCTATCTCCCGGTCGTGCTCATGGCCAGGTTTTGTATGTAAATGCATACGTCACTGTTGGACACGCGGACGTATTTCGCATGCAACTGACGCCTCTCAAATCTGAATCGCGACACGATTAATGCAAGATAGACGTAACGTCTTTTTGTTTGTCTGGTTCGATGATCTTTTCCAGGGTACAAAGCTACATTGTTAAGCTGATTTAACTTTTAAAACTGTTACCTATCTACATACTGTTTCACAATCTGACATTTACACAAGGTGCCGAGGAAAAGGAGACATCTGGATTTCTGGTTTCTTAAGATCATTCTGAAGATTCTTACACATCATACTCGTACAGTCTCGGGCAGTTAGTTACGGGTGGACAAAAACATTACTACAACTAACAACAACAAACTACAAATAACAATGTAGTGCATGTTAAATTAGAGTGAGCAGGGTTCACTTCTATCATTTTCAAGAATCAGATCAAATGGCTATGCAATTAATCGACTTTTATGTAATAAGGTCTCGGATAGTTCGGTCAGATGGCGGTGTAATTAAGCCAGGTCAGAGACCTGGTTATCGGTGGCTTGAAAAATTTCTGAGGGCAAGTTGACCACTAACTTGCCTTCACCAATCCATACTTGGACTGCATGGTGTATGGCACACTCCATGTCACTCTCAATCGAGGAGGTATTTAATTGCTCTGTAGTGGGATCCTACAGGATAATACTTACTAATGTAAAAGGCAAAATAAACTAAGACCAAAGTCCCCTTAGACGTGCAAATGATCGCATGCTTTCTGCCAAGCCCAAATCGCCCGTTAGGCTACGTTTCCACCAGAGATGTGCGAGGTAGCGAGCTCACCGAGCGAGGAAACAATCCGCCAATAGCGAATCTGTCAACGGACAGATTTTTTCCTCGCTGAGCGCCTAGTGAGGCGCGGCGAGGTAGTGACCTCGCACATCTCTGGTGGAAAAGCAGCCTTAGTCAAATTGCACGTCTATAAAGGCCGATCGCAAAACCGCAAATCCGGTCTCAGCCAATAAGGAGCGCATGCTCCACCAGCCTTTGCTATTTGGCCTTAGAGTATCTATAAGTATTTGGCCTTGACAGAAAGCATATAATCGGTTGCCCGTCTAAAGGGCACTTTAAACTATAGCCTTTACTATTCTTATAATGTAGTCCATCTCATAAAACGCTAACACATAATTCCGTAAAGAACTAGCACAAAGTTGTAGCGATCCGACAGTTCGGCAGTAACTTAGAGAATAATTACAATTACTTTTCTCCCCTTCCAGCGTTTAAGTCCTGAGTTACAACAGCTGAAGCCAGAGTTATTGGAGAAAGGCTTATAAAAGACAATGAGACCTGAGGCATAATGGATCGATTCAAAATCATCTGGCGAGGCGTGAAAAGCGAGGAAGTTACTTATTTCAAATAACTTAATCGTATCGCGGTTTTGAATAAGTTTGAATTATTAATTACATTACTGAAATAAATGATCGGGCTTGCTTCCTTCGACAAGCATCAAAACAATCAGAAAATTGGTGTTAAAAATTGGGAATATTTTAGTATATTAGAATAGATCACTCCCGTCTCTTCCCATAGTTGTTATGAGGTCACTGAAGCATATTGTAGATGTCACATCTCTACGTGATTCTAAAAAACGTTTTGTCTAATTACACTTCATCTATGACGACTCATCCACTATCGTTTCGTATTAGTTCTTTATTACATATTGTACAAATTTTGATACGTAGAACTACATTTGCTCAATTTACATTTCATCTAAACACTACAGCCCCAATTTACTTTTCGCCTAACAATAAACCATCGAAGTACCTATCCTCGACCGCAAATTGTTTTTAACATTCTGAAAGAATTTTGATTACAAAGTGTCGTCGATAAAGATAAAGATTTCGATCAAATCATAAATTTGTGATGTTTTGATAAAATAAACCATCGATATATCGATATTAGGTGAAATGTCTCCTAGGTTAAATAAATTATAAATACGAGTAAGCCGTCGTAGATGAAGACGGGACGTGTTTAGGAATAAAGTGGTGAACCTCATCACCAGTAATTTATGCAAAGTTATTGTGTACAAAGGATTGCCACTTCGTCAAACAGATAGTTTCGGCATTCTTGTCAGTAAAACAGGCTATTAATTGGCAGTTGGAGGTACTTGGTGCTCCCGGGATGGGCAATAGCTATGTGAAGCACTAAACCAGTCCTGCTTTATAAGGTAACGCAATTACATCTACCTCCACGTTGGTGACATGCATCTAGGAATGATGGCTTTTGTTTTATATCGACATATTTGATTACTCTTTTGGATGGTCCATTTAGGAACTATTCAAAAAAAGTACCTACTTATACCTGTTAGAGAGTAAATTTCCTTTTACTTGTCTATGTTTTGTGGTTGACATTAGAATAGAAGAAAAAGCATCTGTCTTGGAAAAACTATAATGTTGTAAAAACGTAATTTTGTTTGCAATATAGTTTACAGAAATCTACTCGAAGTATCATTGCTTTTGAATATCAAATCCAATAGGTTATGGGCCCAGAAAATCGCGGAAATATAATTTCCACTGTATTACTCGAGTAAGAGCAGAAATAGAAAAGAAGAAATTCACGGGCTTTCGGCAACCGGGAATCCAAAATGGAGGTTGCAAGTTCGATGAAAATTGAGAAGTTTGACGGCAGAAATTTTCGTCAATGGAAATTCCAAATTAAGTGCGCTTTGAGAGCAAAAGGATTGGACATAAATACGCCGAAACCGAAAGAAAAAGAAGATGTGGTGAAGTGGCAAAAAGATGATGGTATGGCCATGTTTATTTTAACATCTTCGATGGATTTAAATCAAATTTCTTTGATTGAAAATTGTGATTCAGCGAAAGAAATTATGAGTAAGATGGAGGCGATTTATGAACAGAAGTCGGAGTTTAACAAAATGATGGTGCATGAAAAGTTTTACCAGTATTCATATTGTTCAGGCGATAGCATAGCGCAGCATGTGTCGAAGGTGGAAAGCTTGGCAAAACAGCTGAAAGAATGTGGCGAGGAACTGAGTGATACGGCAATTATGACTAAAATATTGAGTACTCTTCCCGCATCGTACCGTTCTTTGCGTCAAGCCTGGTTGTCACTCGACTCATCTCACCAGACTATTCAGAACCTTACATCACGTTTGATTGATGAGGAAGCAAGCCTAGGAAATGAAACCAGTAGTGAAAATGCATTGTTAACTTCAAAAAGAAATCTCAAGCAAGGAAAGCAAAATGATAATAATGCTAGTTCCAGTAGTTACCAGGGTCATCGATTTCAGTGCTATAATTGTAATAAAAGGGGGCACTTTGCTAGAGATTGCAAAGCTCCAAAGAAATCTGGTCGTGACAACCAAGAGCAGCACAGTAATATGTTGGCATTTAGCGCTGAAAATTGTTTGTATTCCGAGAGTGAGGAAGATGTATGGATCCTGGACAGTGGAGCTTCAATGCACATGACATATAGACGTGAGTTTTTCGAAGAACTGCAAGAGTTTAAGAAGTCTAATGAAATAAGAACTGTGACATTGGGAAACAAGGAGAATATCGAAGTGCATGGACGTGGCTCCATAGCAATAAACAGATGTGTTGAAGGACAGTGGGAGAGAAGTATTCTACAGGATGTACTTTATGTTCCGAAATTGCGTAGAAACTTGTTTTCTGAGGGTGCAGCAACGAGAAAAGGATATAGTATTATGAAGAAGGACAGAAACGCCATCATCATAAAGGATAATGATGTGGTGATGTGTGCTCAACTGAAAGAGAACAATCTTTATGAGCTGAAAATAAGAGCAGTTGTACAAGAAAACTGTAATATGGCACAAACTGATATAAGAACATGGCATGAGAGGCTAGGACACCTGAATATTAAAGAACTGCAAAACATGAGCAAGAATGGTGCACTCCCAGTTACATTGAGTGGAAGTAATAATTTTATTTGTGAAGCATGTCAGTATGGCAAGCAAGCTAGATTGCCATTCAAGAAATCAGGCAGAGGTCCATTGCAACCAGGTGATGTTGTCTACAGCGATGTGTGTGGTCCGATAGAGGAGCCCTCAGTGTCAGGTATGCGATATTTTGTTTTATTTAAAGATGGTGCGACAAGCTACCGCCATGTTTATTTTATGAAGCATAAGAATGAAGTGCTGGAGTATTTCAAGAAGTACATTGCTATAGTGAATAATCGATTCCAACATGACGTCCGTACGCTACACACGGATAATGGAGGAGAGTATGTGAACAAGGAGTTCAAAGAGTTCCTTGAGAGTAGAGGAATAAGTCACGAATGCACAGCTCCCTACACTCCACAACAAAACGGCAGAGCGGAGAGAGAGTTACGCACGATTATGGAAAGTGCACGTTCGATGTTGTATGCAAAAGATATACCTCACCTTCTATGGGCAGAGGCTGTTAACTGTGCTGTGTACTTATTAAATAGGAGCTCGTCTAGTCAAACTGTCGATGTATCTCCCTATGAACTGTGGTGTGGATATAAACCAAATCTACAGCATATAAGAATTTTTGGATCGGAGGGATATGTTCACGTTCCGAAAGAGAAAAGGAGAAAGTTAGACAAGAAAAGTGTGAAAATGATTCTTGTTGGGTATGAGAATGAGAACTACAGAATGTATGATTTTACTACGAAGAATATAACTGTGTCTAGAGATGTGAGATTTGATGAGAATAGTACAACAGTAAATAGAAAGAATTTTACGCAGATAAATATGAATGAAAAGCAGGATGAAGAGCCTCAGCAGAATGTCAATAATAATATACAAGATGAGAATACTGTTCCAGAAGAGTCATCAGATGACAGTATGCAAAGTGTAGAAGATAATGATGAGACATATCATCCTCCACGATTAATAAGAGGTGGTGTAGAAAGGAGCAATATGAATTTGAGGCCTAGACCCAACAGAGACGCAGAATTCAACTTTGCTGAGATGAGCAGTCCAGTAACATACGAAGAAGCGGTAAATGGAGCAAATTGTGTAAAGTTGAAACAGAACGATAAGAATAAGAAAGGACGTCTACGTGGCTTTACACAGATAAAAGATTGCAAGGAAACCTTCTCACAGGACTGGGGTTGCGTAACTATGAACGCAGATAATCAAAGCGAAAGAAAACTTATTCATGACCCAGTGTTTCTCGAAACAAGAAAAAAAGAAGAAAGTAGATATAAGATTTCATTTCAATAGAGAGAAGATTGAGTTCATATCGGTGTCATTCTACAAGTTTTAGTCTTATTGAAGATAAGTGGATGAGATACGCTGATGTGAACAATGTAAAAGGGGGTGAAATTTAAGTGGGAGTGTTAGAGAGTAAATTTCCTTTTACTTGTCTATGTTTTGTGGTTGACATTAGAATAGAAGAAAAAGCATCTGTCTTGGAAAAACTATAATGTTGTAAAAACGTAATTTTGTTTGCAATATAGTTTACAGAAATCTACTCGAAGTATCATTGCTTTTGAATATCAAATCCAATAATACCTACCTTGTATGGTTCTACCACAGAACAGAGAACGCCTCGCCTTAATAGAAGTATGATGCAGGTGTAGCCCGTAGCCCGCGTGCCAGTGATATGGTCGATATACCATATCATACATATCGTTCAGAAAAAGGTCGTAAGTCATTATGAACATTTAAATAAGATTCTGTGATAAGACTTACGTAGATAAGGCTGAAATTCATTTGATTAGTTTTTTTAATGTTTTGGTCAAGCAAGCTAATAGAATTTTTCGAAATAGTCTGCGATTTCTACTGGTTCTCTAATATGTGGTTTCTACTGCATGGCAAAGGGTCATACTTTACTATGCAAGTCCAGTGGACACGTTAGTGGTCAATTAACCGTCAGACAACTTTTAAGCTGCCTTAGCACTTGCGTCAACCTGGGTTAGCAATAAATACAAGGTTAAGTTTAGTGACCTTCAGTATAGGAAAAAACCCTGAAATATCAATTTAACCCAGAGATGATTGCTAAGCTGGGGCTTAATATACCTCTTGACTAAACCAGGATCGACAGCAGTAACCAAACACAACACTAGACAAGACAAAATGAGGTTCAGCAAGCTCGGGGCTGAAACTATCCTGTTTTGTTACGGCCTTGGAACCAACAGTTTAATCTGTGGAGTAGGAAAAACTAATATCCGTTTCACCTATATGTAGGTATGTTTGTATGCCAAAGACCTTCTCACATATCCGCGCTTAATCCGTCGCATAGTCCCAGCAACACAGGTCCCTTCGGGGTGCCCTTGGGCAGGTTTCCAAGTTCTTTCACTGGTTCAGTTGCCCTACCCTGATAGTTAGGCGCTTCGTCGTCACTGGTACGGTCCCCCACAGTCCGCAGTAATAAGCAGTTGATACTCCCAGAGTAGCCATGTAATTGTCATTTCGTAACAAAACATTTCAGCACCGGCACAAAAGGCTCTACACTCAAACCAGAGCATCGCCACATCCACAAACTCCTAGCTTTCCGTAGAATTAAGACCGAAGGCCCTAGGCGATACGTAGCCATCTCTCGGACGATCGCAGATTGATATCTAGCGGGACACAAAAGAAGAAACGCTTACTGAATAATAAGGTTTCGCGCCAAGTGAAATTATCTGCCGTAAGTGTATCGCTTATACAGGATCGAGGAGCTTCTACTTTTAACAGTCTTCCTTTGAAGGAGGTTATCAATTTATCAGTTTTTTATAGATACAGGGTAAATTTTATATCACAGCGGATAACTTCAGCATGTATACTACTCATCAAACAGAAAAAGTGTCACTATGGAACCAACATCGAAATAGCGAACGCACCACCGACGCTCTTGTGCCATTAATTAATGTACAATTGTTTTGCTGTCTGAAGCGTAATATAATGTCAGACATTTTCATTCCATCAAGGTGAAATATAAGTGAAAATCCACCTATCATCAAAGGAATATCTGCCTTAGGGAGTTCTCTTAAAATTGCTATCCCGTAGATATTCGCTTCGGATCTAGCACTGGAATAACAGCTTAGAATACGCGTCGGAATTTCTAGGGTATTGTTAGATTCCATTTGAAAAAACCAATAGTTTTTGCTGTTCGGAAATGCGAGGCAAAGGTTCCTTTGTCTATAGAAAAAGGGGTGAAAGGATAAACGTACTGAATTCTTAATTTCGTGAACGATATGTGCTGAAGATAATATGGACTTTATCAATTGAGAATTGTAATACAAAATTACAATTCATTGAACTGTTTTGGGATTTTATTCGTAGGTTTTGGGGCAAAATGGTGAGGGAAGCGCGTTTTAAAGATAAAACAGACAAGAGCGTGTCGGTCTCGCTCATGATTGAGTTCCGTTGTCTTACATGAAAAGCATATCCTGACATACCTTATGGAATATTCAAAAGCAATCAATAGCGCGATTTAAATTAATTCAACGTCAGACGATGCCCCAACCTGTTTTGCAATTTTCATACAACATAATTAATATTTAATTTCCATGCAAAACTGCAGTGACTAGGTAGTCGATTCAAAATGTGGGAAAGATCCGATTTTTTTCGGGATTTTGATGTTGGCTCTATTATAGTAAAATTTGTTAACTTTGATGAGTAAAATGTATGGTTAAAGTTTCCGTACTGACAAATCTATGTTATATGAACGATACTAACGATCTTGTAATATCCTGTAATTGTCAGTCCTTTTCAATAATTTGCAGTCAACGATATACTAAACGTCGGATATAATACCAACGTATTGAGATACATGTAATAGGATTTCGCGGTTATTCACCATCATTACTCGGTGTAAGATGATTTCCTTTCCGAGTTCACAATAGCTAGGCAGCTTTACAATAAATCTGCCTTTTAATCGACTATATTTTACAATTTGCTCTTGACGCTGGTCAGAGATGTTACAGTAATCGGTTATCGTAACTCTAGTTTTGTAACTGTATTTAAAAAGTTATTATTTAAATCTGTTTTAACAAAAAGCACACACAGCTGCTCCATAGAAAATTACAATCGATCAAAATGTATGAAAGAGCAGTTCTTTTCTCGTTGTAAAAGTTGTTCAGTTTGAAACACCCTCTAAAGCAGGGGTGGCCAACAGGTCGATCGCGACTACTAATCCAGTCGATCGTGGCAAGGCACAAAATATAAATAAGTAGACCAGACTGCGCAACCAAAGTATTAAGTTAAGGAAACAATCTCACATGTGATATGAAAAGAAACTCCTAAGACTGGTCAATAAAAAATACTACATGATTGTGTACTAAACTATGCTGTTTCAAGAAGTGGTAGATCGCACAGGGTTTCGTTAGTAAACAGTAGATCTTATGTCTAATCAAGTTGGCCACCCCTGCTCTAAAGCGTTTAGCGCATTTCAGTTTATACCTATGTTATGTATACAGGATCCAACTTAATATGCAGACGATTCTTAAGATGATCAGACCATCAAACTGAACAACTTTTTCTGAGGGACATTACATCGAAATCGCAAAAAAACTGTTGTTCCATACAAAACTGCAATTGTACTCGACCCAAATGTATGGGGACAGCTGATTTGTTTTCGCAATGTCGATCCTATCCCATATAGATTGGTGCCATAGATAATGTTTTTCAATGGTCTGATAAAAACCGTAACCATATAAAGAAAGTCCCTATAGAAATTACGACCTAGTAGCACTTGGTCCAATACGCATTTCGTCCAATACGCAGTTCCACTTGAAGGAATTGGGGGTATTAGATGGACTAAACCTCTTATTAATCTTAACTATTATAAAACCGTGAAATCATGAGGAATAAAAAAGTTGCGGTTCACTTCATATAAATTCAAATAACACTCTATAGCGCGATTTAAAAACGTGCAGCGCCATCTATTGACAAAATTTTTAGTTTGTTTGTTTGTTCGCGCATCACTCAAAAACTACTGAACCGATTTTGATGAAACTTTTTTTGTTTGATAGCTTATGATCTGACTTAAAATCTGGTATATAATTTGTGCGGACGAAGTCGCGGGAAACCACTAGTATGTTATAAAACATCATAATCTATTAAGATTATAGTACAAATGTCGGGAGATGAATATTTATACAAATGACGAAGAATCGTAAACATGGCAATGGAAGCAGTTTATGGCTGAGAGGATCGCAATATCCGGCAATGATCAGCCGCGTTGTTGAAGTTTAATACCGTTTCAATAAAATGAAATCTTTGTTTATTGGTAAAGACGTAAACATTTTGAACGTTTTATGCATAATCTTTTGTTGGGATAATTTATCACTTCTTTTGAGAAAAAACAAACGTTTACATACTCAGGTAGGTATCCACATACGACATTTTGACTGTCGGTAAACTTTACTATAGAGTTCGGAATAAAAGTGTTCGTGTCAAGTGGTGAAAGTGATTTGATAATTTAGTCTTTCGTTAACAAAGAAACACTGTGTAAAGAAAACCATATCCTTTAATCGAGTCCCTTGATATGCACGGAAAGAAATGCAGTAGTTATTAATATACGCAATATTTTCCACTCGCGTGTCTTATATGAAAAATTGCCTGTAAAACTTGTTACTTTTAAATCTAAGTTTGAAATAAAAAGAAATATGTGTTAAGTGTTATAACTTCTTGATGTTATATAACATAAACTAGAAGAGAAAACAGCAATAACGTTGCCGGTTCATCCCTCATTGTATCACCCGTATCTTATTGTCAGTACGTCGACGTGGCAACAAGGGGCGTGAGTGGAAAAATCGAGCAATTTTCCGGATGCCGTTATAGCTAATACGGCCGTTCGGAGGCAGTCGATTAATCTATGTCGACCGCGATGGGCTCCGACTGCTCGATATAAAGCACCAATCAAGCTTGAGCCCTCTCCCTTCCCAGAAAATCCTCATTATCTTCACCAAAGATACTGCAAAACGGGAGCCAGACAGGCCATGTTATACCGGACCGGGAGCATGATGAGTCCCTTTGCCCGTCGAACATGAGGGGTGTTCGAACCGTTATATCCTAGCAGAAATTATGAGTGCACTCAAACGTGTAGAGATAAAACTGGTGTCAATAATATCTGAAGCTATAAAACTACATTCCATACGGCTACCACAGTTCGTACGCGCGGTCAAGCACAGAATCTTGTAACGGAAAACCAGCGAGCGTACGACAAAACGCCAATCAAAACGTTTTACACTCTAATAAGCAATTTCGAAACAAAGCCCCGTTTGACTGAAAGTCAAAATTAGACTAAAAGCGAGTTGACCGTTTAATTTGTCTCTCTTGTTCAAATCCGAAATCCTGCTCTCGGATCTAAAACACAAGCAATCTAGTTAAAGTGGCTGCATTCCGAGGCGATCCAATACGGGACGGAATAACATACTCGAGCACGTTTCGATGCAAATAAGAGCATTTATGCGAGGCGCCTACAATGGTCATTACCACGTTTCAATTCGAACAGAATTGCCTCGGTCTAAACAGCTAAATGGCGTAAAACGAAACCTACTCCACAGCCTGTGCAGCACATACGGTACACGGTACACACGCGGAATATTCATGGCCCGCTCGCAAATGGAGAAGCGGAGCAAATTCAATAACATGCAGCTAACGCTTCGCGTCAGAGAATGCCCATAAAGAAATCAGTTCGATTGCAAAATATGCCAGGCAAGTCGAACTGCGAAATAGAATGATGTTTTTCAATATGCGAAACATTGGTACGAGCGAATTGTACGCAGATGCCCATTCCCAGAGGCATTAAGTTATTAGCTAAGCGCTCGGTACCGATACACGCTCGGACACTGTCCGTAGCATTTTACTCTTCAATTTGAATTCAATGGACGGAATTAGAGAACGTGCGGGCGACACGTTTCCCGAACCAGCGCGATAAAGTACCTACATTATGTGACATGATATTTTCTCAACAGTGAACCGTTTAGATAGTTTAGCCGGAGTATTGAACACCCGTTTCAGCCAATAGTGTCGAGCAAGTTACGACTTCTGGTTACAAGATTTGCTTATAAATAAGTATGTAAATGTATTGACGAGTAAAGCAGCGGAACATACTTGGAAACGATAGCAGATGCAAAACGTTTTCAATATAAATGCGTGTGTGTAGTCTATAAAATACGGGACATAAAAGAGAGCATTAGGGGACGGGACGGCCTCACGGGCATACCTTGTGACGCGAATGGACGTAAATCTGCGAAGAGTTGATTACGTTAATTGAGGTCATTAATTGGAGCGATCGCGACGACGACCGTATCGTGTTTAATTAACTAATGAACGGACGGACATTCGATTATCTTAATGCGAATGCGTGGACAGGCGCACCGGTCGCTCACTCGGAGACACTTTACTATTATTAAGACTACTATCATTTGGAAAAACAAAGAAGAAACGTGAAAGCTTTTGATCTCCTTGAACTACCCTTCATAATTTAAAATGGGGAGAAGGTTTATGCCAGGCAGTGGGTAGATACGGACAAATATATTGAAAAGGTATTTCAAACAAACTTGTAAATGAGCACATTAGGGATGAGAGGTAGAATATTTCTAATGCCCTCTAGAAGAGTCGCCGTCGTCGAGAGTATACTTAGCAATTATTTATATCAAGTCAAGCTTAACATTTCGACGGATAACGCCAAACAGAACCCAACCAATCGTAAGCCGTCACTTAGCATTCCAAGATATCAATAAGAAACTATCTGCAGATGTAGCCCGACGTCTCCTTATCAAATAGCGAACCGCAGACTAATTAAATGCTACGACCAGTTTTGTGCGCAAACTTAAATCACGTAAGCCTCTGAAAGCAATTTTCTCACCTCATATGAAGAGCGAACTGGCAAAACATATAATCCTTCGCGAAACTTCGCATCCCCACAATCCGGGGTCGTCAGCACGTTATCACGCATGTACAATTAAACAAACAACAGTTTGCGGCGACACAAGCTTTTGTTTATCGTTTAACTCGACGCACAGCTGAATCTCTTAATCCTAAACAAATATCGCGACCGGCCTGTTTCCCCTATAAATTTTCTATCGTGCAGGGCCGTGGAAAAGCTACTACTATTCACTCGGGATACAATGAGAAACGGTAAAGTAACGATTAAATCGCGCAGTCGTAGGCAATAATATAAACAACTGATTAAACCGGCCTGCGGTCACAAAAGGAGACATTAGTTAAGGGCCGGTCTTCGGCGTAGCTAACCGATAATGGTAGGAAGTGATAGCGTACTAGAAAACTGGTACACTATGTCCGAATGGCGTATCGAACACTTGATTATTGCTTAGTAGCGTGCTTGCATGCTCCATTATTCCGCTTTATCACTCTGCTCAATTCATCTGGAGTACATTTTATTATTTGACTAAAGTGTCGGTGGCATGTTGTGGAGAGGCATGGATAGGACTTAGTCGCTGGTGCTGGGTCGATTTTACGGCTGATGATGATTAAGACATTTCCTTTTGCAGAGTTGGTCCTTATAACTCAAAGATTGATTTGTTGATTGAACTGTGGAGGTTCGAATCCGCACTGACGACATACGTAAGTAAGTTAATAGCCTGTAGAGTATGTAGGATCTCACTGCAGGGCAAAGGCCTCCTCCTCTGTCAAGGCATTAAAACAATTCCTATTTGATATCCATACACCGACACACCCGACGACCTGGTGAAGGCAGCGAGAACCTGTTGGATGACGGCAGCGCAAGATCGGTCAGTGTGGGTTTCTTGGTTAAGCAGTGGAGGTAAAGACGAAGCTGATATGACGATTATGATGATACATACATGCCTGTATATTTAAAGCTGTAGCTGATTGTGCGTCTCTAATTAATATCAATAGCTTCCAAACGGTGAAGAGTATTGTGTGCTATGTCCTGCGATTATCATTGGGCACACGTGGTGGCATAACGCTCATACCACGTGGGGTGCTTGTGAATCTACCTCCTAACGGTCCACCCCGGGCAACGGCATCACAAGCTACCAAGTTTGTGGTGGCGGCTGAACGATCCCCCACAGCCATGTGGTAGGCTCCACAAGGTCCGCGACCCTCCTGCCGGAGTCTGGCGCCAAGCAGCTTGCTGCGTTCCGTCGGTGTGCAGGAGTGCCAGTGCCATTCTGGGTAAGCACGCTACATTTTCGCACGCTTCCCTTAGGGGTGAACTGGCCACCGCGAGCTCGTATGAACCTGTTTTTCTGATAGATCTATTCGATGCTCATACAGCCTCACCAACTCACCATTATAGTACATATGATAGAAGCTGATGATGACGACATTTTATTCAACCAATTTGTATTCAAACATGTGTAAGAAGATCCTATAATAAATACGAACAAATTTGAAGATGTTATCCTGAATATAAATGAGCGAAGAAGGGGTGAAAGGGCAATTAAAGCGAACCTAGGTAGTAACAAAATTGTAGCAATTAATTTGGCTCGGGCTGAAAGGGACGCTGTAATGAGTTTTCTAGTTTCGTCTCGCTCGTTGAACGTAAACTGATTAGCCTATAAGAGTTCATGGTAGATCCTCGAGCTTTGTGGGGCGGGTGCTCATAATTAGAACGAGAGATGCGCAGCCACGCGACTCGGACTGTAATCGATGGTGCAAGTCATGAGATAGGGTCTTGTTTGATGTGCTGACGGTTTTTTAAGGGCGTTATCACATCATCTGAACAGCTTTCTCTGTGGGACAAACATCAAAATCGCGATAAAGCGGTTCCATACTAAACTGCAATCCTAGTCGACCCAAATGTCACCGAACAGCAGATTTTTTTTTGCGTTTTCGATTTTGGTCCCATAGAGAAAGTTGTTCAGTTTGATCCTCTCAAACCCTTGTATTGTAAACTCACTCTTTGTATTCCCCTGTAAATAGTGTAAGTTTTTTGCTGCGCCACACTTCTTCACGTGTTTCAGACATAATTGAACAAGCGTTTTTATCTTTTTTACGGGTATAAGCGTCTCATAAAAACCCAGCATTGTAACTCCTGTAAACCAGGATCAACAGCAGCCACCACTTTAATTACTTGAGAATGAAGCCCAGCGAGCCCGGGGATGACTCTTATCTGTCTTGGTACCCGTAATGAATTAATAAATCAGAGAAAGTACGAGGGATAGGAAAACAAACTAGTTCCAGTTGACTTAAGTGCATGTACCTTAGGTACCTATCGAAAACTGGAATTTGGTCGCTCGAGCCGTATGAAACTCAAATGTTGATGAAAGATATTTTAATTTTTAATTTTATTAAAGAATATTACACCCAGTGAAAAGGAACGCAGCGTGCGTCAGTCAACGTTTACTTTAGATTTGTAACCCCTAGTTTTTAATTTCTAACCAAATCATCATCATCATCTCAGCCGATGGACATCCACTGCTGGACATAAGCCTCCCCCAAGGATCGCTATAACGACCGGTCCTGCGCTGCCATCATCTAACGGGTTCCGCTTAACAAAATGTAAAGGGTTTATTCATACTATGAAACTAAACAACTTTCCCAGAGGAACGAAAAAAGAAAAAAAATTGTGGACCTCAAATTCACGTGTGCATTCAAAGCAGTGCATTGTATTTCACTCCGATTCAAACCTGAGTTAACTTCCGTCATTATTTTCATCAGCACCATTCTTATTTGATTGATTTTGATTAACACACCACCAGGAGTGCGATTTTTGAATCTCATTCGGTGAGCTCAGCAGTTGAAAATGTCAAAATAATTATGGAGATATGCATCTTTCTACTGCTGAGTTGACTTTCAAAAATCATACTACAGGAGAGCGATTTTTGAAAGTCAAATCCACCGTAGAAAGATGCGTATCTCTATAGTAATTTTGGCATTTTTAACTGCTGAGCTCACCGAATGAGTTTCAAAAATCGCACTCCAGTACCGTAAATTTTAAAAGGCAAAACATCTTTAACCCTCTAACATCTCAACACTTAACCCAACCATGTTTGTACAAACAGCGCTATCGCGGCGCGCACTCGCTAATTTGCCTCTACTACCCGACGTCCATCCGACTACTTGAGCAATCTGGACACGATTACAAGCCCCTACACTAATGATTTATTTAGTCTTGTGATCCTTGATAATAGTGGCGATTATCACTGACTCGGCATCTAGTCTGACGAGATAATCTAAGATAGTGAACACGAAGGTTAGTTGAAGACGGCTTTCGTAATTCACGCGTCATCATCATCAGTTTATACAGGTTGTAACATATTTAATGCGTTACATACTTAAGTGTTGCAGACCATGAAACTGAACAATTTTTACTATGGGACTAAAATTGAAATCACGGAAAAAAATCTGCTGTTCCATACATTTGGGTGGAGCGAGTTTTTTGTGCGATGGTATATGGGGTCAGGCCACCACGCGTGCCCAATGCGGATTGGTAGACTTCACATACGCATCAATATTTCTTCTTCAGCGTATGCAGGTCTCCTCGCGATGTTTTCCTTCACCGTTTGAGAGTAGTCGGTATAACGTATGTACATAAGTTAGAAAAACTCATTGGTACATGGCATGTCGTCCATGCGGATTCGAACCCGGCCCCTCATGTATAACGCGCCATCGACGCTCTCTTTGAGAATTCACGCGCGAATTCAGGAAATGTCTCTTGGGAAAAGTCTGATCCTTGTCACACAGCGATCTCATCTTTTACCCAAGTATCTACCTACCTAGCAGTAGTGGAAAATGAGTAAAATTCACTAGGGACCAAGTACAGTGACGCGATAAAATTTGATAAGATTTGACATTGATACTAAAGGTTAAGTTCGTAAATAGTTAGTGCTCCCGAAAGAGTAGCTGTGTAGGATACATAAAAAATGTCAAGTACAATATGGTAGCTACACAGATGTCCTGTTTTTCTAAGTAAAGAAAACAACTAGAACAAGGGACTACTCCATCCATATCGGACCGCTAAGTGACAAAGGGACCGCTCTAAAGGCACGTACAAAACCGTATCAACGGGCTTCGGTACTTAACAATATAAACAGAGTACAGTGGAAATCAGATGTGAACCGAAAACCGGGTCCTTTTATTTTTGCTGGCGCAAGCCGACGGCTTTGGACATGTTAAATCAATCAGGAGACATGTGTCAGGCATTAGGCTTACATAATGGACTATGGCGATTAAGATTGGCCTGTGATTTTCATTTATAGCTTAAGTGCGAAAACGTTTTTTTGTTATTTCAAGGTCACATTAACACCCGTAGGTATTCTAAGTTGTTTTCTTGACATCTCCTCCGTCGAGTGGAGGATGTTTTTGACATAATTTGTACGACAAAAATGACAAAATCATCCTCGACTCGAATGAGGAAGCCTCAAGGAAACAACAAAGAATACGGGTGTTAGTCTGTCGAAATGAATAACGAATTATGATAAATTTTTATAATAAAATAGGCCATCAAATTGAAAATAATATGGTAACTTGAAGACCACTTATTAAATGTGAAATCTTTTTTTGAAGCTACCACCGTGCCGGAACGTGTTGTCGCTGTAGAGAAGACGCGGCCAGAAACTTTACAAAAACACTTCTTAATACCTATGATAACATAAATTCTTAAGCTAAGCCTATGAAACGTTATTCATATAAATGTAGAATCTAGCCAACATATAAAATGTAACCTCGCCTGCCATGCAGGAGGCAATGGTTCGATCCCCGTCCAAGACGATTCGTATCAATGAGTTTTTCGGAATTTATGTAAGATTTGTAACACCACTGGCTTTTCGGTGAAGGAAAACATCGTGAGGAAACCTGCATGCTTCAATTTCGAGGCGTGTATTGTACCATTATAAGTTGCGAAGGGCTCACCCCCCGTCACACTGGACAGAGTTTCGGTACTACTGGTGAAACTTGGATTTTCTGAGGTTTCAGAATATCTCTTACTACCCCCTCGGGGAATATAGTCGTGAGCATATGATTATGCTATGCTATAAAATGTTTCTTATAGTTGGAGTAATTATTCCCGTTCCCTGCAATAAACTCTTTCATCACTATCTCAATGCATGAATAGAATACGCTTTACAATTTCATTTCATAAACTTATAGTAACTCTTGCAACATTTGAAAGAAAATCCGATCTAAGTATGTGTAAAACAAAAGCAGCATTTCCTCGTGGACATAATAGCAGACGAGGAAAAACACCGATAGAAGGGATGCGTGTTGATAATCCTGGCAGACGTTTCAGGACATCCGGAGGATGGCGGCGCGACGGGAGCCGATCCGGCAGTGCCCGGGATAAGATCCCGATCCGGGTAGATTGTCGGCGCTGATTTCCCGGGACAATGGACGGTGGGATCTTTGCGTTTATCCCAAGCGACAAAGCTGACAGCTTTTGTACTTCTCGAATTGTTTGCACAAACATATTGCACGTAATTACTGACAAAATAAATTCAATTGACAAGAGGTAGCTAGCTTGAGTTTCAACTTCAGATAAGAACGGAAAACCAGTAAATGGTGCACATTAGTTATCTTGTTACTGGGGATAAGAACTGGCGGACTTAATGCTGTATCGCAACATTGTTGGAAAATATCAATCTATTTCTTTTAGCATTCGTGCAATTTATAGATCAAGCACATCTTTTTATAGTAAAAGTTTAAAGTATAATGTGTTTTCTTTATAGTGTTTTTCTTTGAAAACGCTATTGCGATGAAGAAGTAAGAACAATAAGAAGATAAAAACAACAATAACGTTTGATCACTATAAGAATTGCGATTCATTTTCTTACTTCTGTAAAAGCCAAGCAAAGAGGAACAAAGCTCAAAAGCTTATTTAACTATCCAACTTTGATCGATATAGTTGATATCATACAAAAGTATAATTCCGTCAGAAATTTACGAGCATCCTAAATATATTCGTTTAGTGACAGGATCCGGCGGCATGTATCGTTTCACACAAACGAGCGCAAAACATTGACGCACGTCGCGCTCGCAGCCTTTCTAGCAAAAACTATAGCATCTCACGCGGCCAGGCCTCGAGCAAATCCCTCTTTATATTCCACTAAAGTCCACTTTTTCCATGGTCGCAATAAATGTCGCCCGGTCGAGAGAAAAACTGAAACAAACACCGGACTCCGCTTAATACCAAGAGAGGGGGGGTTATTATTAAATTGGGCTATAAAATTTGCCATCTATCCGAGCGGTGCGTACCTCAAATAAGTGGTTCCTGCGGTAGTACAACGTTGCATTTCCTGTCCTTTTCCCGGAGGTTCGTTTTGGTGTTTGCGTCTCTGTCGGTGGTTTTGGACGGGATAAGTGCACGCTCGTCGTACCGATTTGCAAACAATAGCTTGTTGGCCGCCGTGTCGCTGTCCTGCACATCTAAGGTGCCGAAGATATGGCGTCAAATTAAACACAAGATTACTTACCGCAAACGGCAAAAAGTTGATAATAAATAACATTTTTCAATAAACTTGTCTCTTTGTGTGCCCCTTTTGAAAGTTAAACTAAAATAAACATATTAATTTAACTTGCAGATAAGATCGTATCAATGTATTTTATTATATTTGATGGCGCTCATAAAAATTAATGTCTCAAACATCACCTTTGCGAGGCACCTGCTGTGAACATGCTAAAATCGCCCTTTTACCTAACTTAAAGTAGCTATAAAACCATAAACAACGGTCCAATAAATATTTCACTTAGCACAAACAGCCAGTTAACAAATTCCTATCATTTCGCACGAGAAACGCGTGTAAGATGGCAATAGATATTGATTCCCGCAAAGAAACAAAGATCTACGTTTGGTAGCGGTGCCGCATGCCAATGTTCTTACCGGCTCCCCCATTAATAATGGCACTTCGTCTTTTAAGGCCCGAGACTTCGGTACGCATTGTTGTATTCTGTGCGAACGTCTCCTATTGTGGCGTGAACAATAATTTGCAACTGAACCTCGCCTTAACCCGCTATGCTCGCTTGATAAAAAGATACGATTAATGATATGGGTCCTAATGACCAACACTTTGAATTACTTAAACTACTTTGCAGCTTTGCTCAGAACATTTTCTCTAGATTATTTATTTTCTTACGGAAATACAATACACATACGGAAATATTGATTAAGTACAGAACAAAGTCGAAGACTAAAAAGCACAAGCTTACCTTTAAAAAGATTTGTTCGAACGTACTGTGTCGAGTCTTAACATCCTTAGTTAATACAATATTTACACTGCAAGTATCGGTGGAGTCAAAAGTCTAATTATAACTACTGCGAAAGAGACAATTACTGCTCAGCCAACTGGAAGGATAATCATCCCTCCAACCTATTTAGGGGCCTGTAGTCAAATAAGGATCCCTTCTATTTCCATCCATTCTGTCTGTCTATGTGCATGCGCCCCTCTCATACAACGGAAAGGGGGTTGAAAAAACATAGTTCTCAATCAAGTGAGGTGTCGTTGGATAGCTCTTGTAACGTGAAACACCCATACAAGACAAGTCGTTACAAAGCTTGTACCAGTATTTCGAAATATATGCGCTCAAAGACAAAAACAGAGCATAACCCCAAATACGACACGCTCTTCGTCAGTTTTTTATAATAACGCAAAGATTTTAAAAATTATATATTACTAGTGTTTTCCTGCGACTTCGTCCGCACAAATTATATACCAGATTTTAAATCAGATCATAAGCTATCAAACAAAAAAAGATTCATCAAAATCGGTTCAGTAGTTTTTGCGTGATGCGCGAACAAACAAACAAACAAACAAACAAAATCACAAACAAACAGACAAACAGACAGACAAAATTTCTAAAAAAGGTTGATTTCGAGTCAGGGATACCTAAAAACCATATCGATCTTTTTTTTGTAAATATCTTCAATGTACAGACACACTTCAGTTACAGTTTTATAATAGTTTAAATTAGATGATGATATAGGTACTACGAAAACGGTATAGACATATTTTTAAAGTATCAAAATTAGTTGATAATATAGTCTCAGTGTAGTTCATTCATCTTTTAGCCTTAAATACCTAACCATTAAATTTTAAAACTTGAACTGCAGACACCAAAACCTAGTAACCTAACAACCTTACAATCAAAAGACAAACTTCAAGCTGAATATAACAGATGTAAACATCCAGGGTCAAATCGACCCACACCCACACTAAGGGTTAAGACGCCAGGATCAAATAGCGGTGGTGTTACGTACGAAGCATTAGGCTTCCACGTGTAATCCTTTACTGAGACTGGATTACAGGCCTACCTATTCGACTATATTAAGCTTCAGTGAATGTGACAGCGTATTTGTACCGATGTTCGCTTGTTAGTTAAGATTTATAGATGAAAAGGCCTTATTGTTTAGTGTTTAAGAGCAATTTATCTCACGTTTAGGATGATTATAATTATAACCTAGCTAGACAAAATGTGTGTAATAATGTTAAGTTAAGGTGGTATCCGTCCATACAAAACGTTGTCGTATAACACTCGTAGACGGTGTTAATAAAAGTAATGTTTTATATATGGAAAAATAGCTTAGAAAATCTAGTTTGCGCATATCAAATAATATTTACAATTATACATTATTTTTATTTTTAGTTTTTATTTTATTATTTATTTTATATTTACAATTTATAATATTATTACGAAGATATCACGCTTTGAAATTATTCATACCATATTTCAAACCCTTATATCTTCGTAATTATATTACAAATTGTAAATATTATTTGATATGCGCAAACTAGATTTTCTAAGCAATTTTTCCATATAATATAAAACATTACTTTTATTAACACCGTCTACGAGTGTTATACGACAACGTTTTTTATGAAATTGACAGCTCTCCAACCACCTTAAATGTAAAACGGTAGAGTAGGGTAGGTATGTGTAAAGTTGGCGCCGTTTTTGTACTTTCGCAGCCACTGACAGAAGTAGTGTAATTTAGAAGAGGATACTATAGGAAACATACTTACTATGGGGCACATAATGTAGCTTAGTAATGGGCCGAGATATACAGAATGGAGTTTTTTGAACAGGGCAGTAGGATAGGTACCTTAACCGTTGTAGGAAAATGTTCTTAAAATACTAACCCTTAACTTTCTGAGACATTTAGACCTGTATTCACAGATTTTTTAAATGTACCTACTGTCAGCTAGAAAATTGGCAATTCGCACAAACACTTTTTTTATGTCAATCGATCCTGTTTCTTAAAAGGATCAAAAGCTCTTATGGACCAACTGAGGTTAGATTACTCGAAATTAACTCATCCCCAAAGGGAATATTATGCATGTGCGAACATGCAATTATTTAGCATTTTACAATATTCTTATTGCATGTTCTCTAAATTGTAACTATCAAATTGGAAACTACACAAACAGTTTTCACGAGAACAATGCACAGTACGTAGAAACTTTTGCTTAAAACCCGCAATATTAAATAGGAATTTAATACAACGTTTAAAGCGACACGTGTGCTAGAACATTTTTAGCTCGTTATTTCACAAAAGGATAAATTTTTAACAAACCCCGCAGCGTAGTCGAACGCTACAAATTGATTCAATTAGACTCGCTGAAATGGTTTCGCGCACAATCCAAGCTTATTAGTGACTTGATCAAGTACTTGTTAACGGCCTTTCTGTGCTGTAGACAGAAACAGTTACACAATATGTCATCAAGTGAACGGAAAATTGAGAAAACTGTTGCTTCATATTGGTTGTATTTTAACTAATCTCTAAGAAGATTGGCTATGTTAGCCACATAAGAGCTCATCAACCAACGCAACGCAACCAACCGATTCGAATGGGGTTTTCATAAAAGTACAGGACTTAGTTTAGACTAACTTTTAGGCTTTATTTTATCGCAATCGGTTCATTTAATCAATAGTTATGAGTATTTAAATCGCGGGCGGGCGCCGCTAGTTATTGTCTAAATCATCATAATCATTCATATACGTCCCATTTTCCCATCAGCTTTTATACGACCGACTGTAATAGGCGTCCGATTACAAATAAGCTAAATTTAATTGATTATTACCTACATATAGCCAAATAAAATCTGCACGACAGCTCTGACTCACACTCAGTTGCAAAAACGCTCATTAAAGTTAATCCTCCATTAAATCTTTTGCTGTACTTTTTGTCTTGTTGATGTAGTAAAAACTAGCAAGAGTTTTAATGGAGGATTAACTCTAATGAGCGTTTCTGCAACCGAGTGTTTGTCACGAACAGATGGGGGAATATCTTGCGGCGAAGAAAGCATATCTAGGGCGTCACTATGGGCGCCGCCCGGTAGGCTGACCAAAGAATCGCTTGATAGACCAGGTCAACAGGGATCTCGAGGAGCTGAGGTGCCAAACTGGACTGGCACAGAAATGAGATGAATTGCGTGTTTTGTTGTCGGATGCCAAGACCCACTTCAGGTCCATAAGCCAAGCGCAGTAAGTAATTTAAACCTCATTAAAGATTGCCATGTTTTTCTGTTTGAAATTCATTAAAGATTGCAAAATTGTAGTAGTAGTCTAGGTCCCGAAGAGATTGCAAAATTTGTGGCACCATGCAAAGTATGCGATTTCATGATTGGTCTAAATTATGCACTAGGAAAGGCAGGTGGCGGGTTCGAACTCCGCTCGCCAGAAAAAGTGTTTTTTTTTTTATGGTAGTCCCATAAAAAAAAAAAAAAAAACGGTCTGAAATCTGAAAAATCTGTAATTTCTGAGCCAGTTCGGGTAAAATCGTCACGACATTAACATAACCAGACAGTCAGCTATAAAATAAGATCAATAAACTTTTAGTAACCAACATAAAACAAGATCAGCTTTAACAGTACGGCAACTTATCGTTACATCAAAGAATTATGACACGCTTTCCTTCCAACTTTCCTCCAGTTTCCAAGCTTTTCAGCCAACACTATCACATTGGATGTCCACCGATCTAATCCTGCGCACGATCTGCGTCGCTCATTAACGAGATTTATGGGCGTAAAGAAGACGTCCCGACGACGTCGTCGTGCGGCCCGATGCGTTATTTACGACGACCAGATTCACAAGATAGACTGGTGCCTTATGGAGAAAAAGTTCTATAATTAAAATCTTTAGTTAGGCTAGATAAATCTTTGGTTAGTTGAATGGGTGGATAAGACGCTATTGTAAAAATTTATATAGCTTACGTGAGTACCTACTATAGAAAATCAGCACGCTACAATGAGCATGAATACGAGTAACATGAATATTTTTATAATCATATAATTTTCTATTTCAAAGAATAGCTTTTCATACTTTGCTTGAATGAAAACCACTCGAATATTAGAATAGTTTTGAGTCAGTAAGTTTTTTCACTTTCAATAGGTATTATGACAATGAAATAATGGATGGAATCTAGATTGCGCGTATCAAATAATATTTACAATTTATGATAATATATAATAACGAAGATATAAGGCTTTGACATTTTGTATGAATAATTTCAAAGCTTGATATCTTCGTAATTATATTGTAAATTGTAAATATTATTTGATACGCGAAATCTAGATTTTCTAAGCTATTTTTCCATATATAAAACATTACTTTTATTAATACCGTCTACGAGTGTTCTACGACAAAGTTTTGTATGGACGGAAACCACCTTAAAACAAAGGAAAGGTATCAAATTGTAGGTATCTATTATTGTTTGATGTCACTATTAAGGTAAGCGCATATTACGACGACGGTCCGCATCGGAGCGGAAAATTTTCTTCCCACACTAGAGCGGGCCGGTTGCAACGCATTCACGGATTTATAATAGTTTGAAGTAGCAGAGATGTAAAAAGTTCTGCTTGGTATGGCACACTACGACGGGCCGTATCATTGCTGAGCGGGCCGCATAGCATAGACGAAAATCCGCTGCACAAAACTGAAATCCGTTCCGCCCCGGCTTGGTATACGATAGTTCATATAAATTGTATAGAAGCTATTTGGGCGGATTTTTGTCAGGGCTGCGGTCCTACCCGATGCCGCCCGTCCTTCTTATTAGCTCACACTATTTTTGAGGGGATGATCAGACCGTCAAACCGGACAATTTTCTCTATGGCACCAACATCGAAATCGCGAAAAAAAACTGCTGTTCCATACAAAACTGCAAATCTACTCGACAGCTGCTTATTTTTCGCGATTTCAATGTTGGCCTCATAGAGAACGCTGTTCAGTTTGATTGTATGATCAGCCTCTTAAAAAACTGCCAGCATATTAAGTTGGTATAGAAGTTATTTAGACTGCGGTCCGACCCGATGTCGCCCGTCTTTATATGTGCTTACCTTTAAAGTCCAGCGCAGATATCAGGCAGCATTCATTAGACTTATAAGTCCGTATGAAGGAATCATCACAGAACACGACGCAAAAAAAGCGTACACCTAAGGAGTTACCTCATAGAATTTGATGCGATCTTTATTCCTCGGACAAACAAGTACGCCTACTATCGTCTGTGTTTTGTCTAAAACAACCATTAATAAGTAATATATACCAGATCTCAAGCCAACTACCCCCGCACCCTACATATATAGCTAAAGATACGCCAGGATCACGTTCTAAGTAATCTGTATACATGAGATTTCGAATCCAATCCAACCGACCCGGTAGGCACTCGCATATCAGCTGCGGGTTCGTGCAAAACGACCAGCGGACGTCGACCGTATCTGCTCTCCTGTAATCCGATAATAATGGATAGAAAATAGTACACAGGCATACTCCACTTGGTAGTTTCAAGTTCCGAACTATGGAGGCACGAGGGTTTTATCGCAGGACATAATTCGGCGGCGTCACGCGTTTTGAGGCCGATTTTATCGCAGCACACTTCCCCTGGGTGCCATGAACACTGGAATAAACTACACGATATACCAGACAAGAAAGGAAATTTTGGATTTTGGAAAATGCTTTTACGTGACGTAAGGAAAAATATACTGTAGCATTTACCATCAAGAGAGCATGATCAAAATTGAATTGGAAATTTTTCAGATTATTTTTTTGATTCATTAATGTCATCTCATGTATTAAAGTTTGGACGTATACCTAGATGTTTATATGTTTGTCACTCAAACACGCATAAACCGTTGAAACGATTTAGATGACATTTGGTACGCAGATATAATTTGTTCTGGTGTAACACATAGGATACTTTTTAAGGTTTACGCCCGATTTATTCGCGGACATCAGCTAGAAGGTACACACGGCGACAGATCAACCTACCCATAGTTGAACTCTATGGACATGGACATTAGGTTCAACTATGGGTAGGTTGATCAGTCGCCGTGCGTACATAAAACATACAAAGCTTGATAATGAGAGCAAAATTTAAATAAAATAAAAACTAAATTTAAATAAACAAAGATGATGACAACATAAGACCAACAATTATGTATTCGTTAGCGAATTGCAGTAAAACACAATGGTATCAAATATAAACTTTTAGTTATTAAAAGTAAAACGGGTAGCTTATTATTTTCTCGGAAATAACTGTTCAGTTTGTCGAGTGCTGAATCTTTTATGACGCAATTAATAAACAATTCGCTTTAGTATAACTTGAATTAAAGCTTTTATTACGAAACAATAATCCGAGTCGATGTAAAATTATAGACATTGAACCCGAGGAATATAAATTTTCGAGTTACGACCGACTAAAATGATATGCTGTAAAATACTCGCAGTTTTAAATTTATGCTCTAGTGCATGCCTTTATTTGTTTAGTGGTAATATCTGTTCAATATATTCTGTTGTTCGTTGCATAAAGTTAGAGCAGGTTCATGCATGTGCATAATAAGTCTTTATAATATTAAAATGGACTCTCCGTTTCCCGTACAATTTCGTATCAAATGAAGTGTCTAGTCGATACAAACTTTGCTTTCCGATCACGTTTATAAGTTTTGAAATTCTAACGTAAAATTGTGAATAAAAATCGTGAGAGGAGCGTGAAGACCTGGCGTTGAGTTCTAGCCGAGTTGTAGCCACACACACGTCGCCACGTTGTCATCTACCCACCGATTTGCTGGAAATTGACATCCCTAACCGAAAGAGATCTCTGCATCGACTCTTTTAGAAAACTTTTCTCCGAGTTTATTTATCTACACCTAGTTCTCTGACTTGCGACTGAGTTTTCATTTAGCTTTGAAGAAACAGTTTTCTTTTTACAGAAATACCCAATGATATTTCAGAAACCTAAACGTTATTAAATTTCCGAGGCAAAAAACCTTTCAAAAATCCGATAGTATTGGTAATAAACGACTTTCGGTAAATCTACGGATTTAATCTAATCTGTTAGGTAATATTATGATGATGACGTCCAACGATACCTATATAGAACTGTTTGTAGATAATGTTATCGACAACACGTGCCTTTTTCGTTGTAAAATCGAATACCAAATTTACTGTATGTACTGTATGTAATGTAGTCTTTAATATTAGTCAATAGCTGATGGATTGTCGGAAAATAAAACATTGAACTAGAAATTTCGGTTACACTAGTAGCTAGGACGTCAGCGACACCACGTGTGAGATAGCGACAATGCAGTTGGAAATGTAAAATTTACATACAATTTGAGCTTCTTGTTTGAGCACATGTGCGAAAATATGGTTACTTCGATAAGGACAACAACAAGGTAGCGATCTCCTTTTTTAACGAGAACTTTGCTATATGTTAGCATAGCATAGCATATGCTCACGACTATATTCCCCTAGGGGGTAGTCAGAGATATTCTGAAACCTCAGAACATCCACGTTTCACCAGTAGTACCGAAACTCTGTCCAGTGTGACAGGGGGTGAGCCTGTCGCCACTTATAATGGACAGGAATGGACTTTGCTATATGTATGTACTCTTATTGAGAGAATAAGACGATACATATACTGACGCCTGCTCCTTCTACGAAATAAAACAAGATACCAATTTTCATAATAAAATGTAAACCCAATCAAAGAATAAAATTATGACATTCGGTTCTAGCCAGAAACGGAAACCGAAATTCGATTTCATTTTGGTTTTGCTAGGCCAGATCCTAGAATAGTAAGAAGAAAAAACATTATTGCTTTTAAAAACTCTTGTACTAACTAAAAGTTAACATTTACCCTTTACTGAGCCTGAGAACCAATTCTCTACAAATTAAACCATAACACTTTTTTTAATCGACTAACGGAAATGAGAGCTCCCTTCACAGACTAAACTAAGACCAATCGATTCCCTACATTAGGCTTCCGTCCGAAAACAAACCCGAGCAAACTTCTTTTGTTCCTTTGTGACCCGTTCTTTGTTCTAACGTCGCGGATAAATTATTTTCTACGATCCTTCTTAGCTCCTATCTCGTTCCATTTCTCCCGTATTAGTTCCAGCCGATGCGTAACAATTACGACCTTTATGTCTGGGTGTCGCGAAAATCATCCCGCTCTCCCAACAATTTCACGCCTCAGTATTCAATCTTAGAATGTAATTAGAATTCCAAAATGAGAGCATGAAAGGATGTCGTCACAATTTCCGATTGTTAAAATATTGTCGACCGAAAAAACTATAAAGATAAAACGATAACAATTTGCGAATATAAAACTCGCATATTCAATGTTCACGAAAAAACTGGACTCATATTTAAGAAACTTTATTACGTTTTTAAAATTCCCAGCTCAATTGTTTATGTGCCGTTTATTCGGAGGTCAAATAAAAAAGTTTGAAAGGGAGACTTTCATTAACGCATATCATAAAAAATACATAAATATGAGTGATTAAGGTAGACACCGTGGCAGGGGGTACGGCGGGGTCTGTCAGAAGATATAACATTTTACGAGGAGATGCAAACAAAGTAGCTCGACGTCATTGAACGTACTCGATTAATGCAGCGTTAATTTGGTTTAATTGCATTTTTAAACATACGGGTTTGTTTATGCTTCCTTTTTCATTAGCTTCGCATTTATTGCGAGCACAGTTAAAAGTAACGGTTTGAGTCATAAGTTTTTAAATTCTTTTTCTCAAATGGGCCTAATATCTGTCGACGAAAGTCGGGCAAGTACTTAAACGCAGACGTAACGTTTTAATTTCCGTCGTGCCTTTTTGTCAGCTGGCTATGGCTACATGGACATCTAAAAGATCCTTATTTCTCATCATGCATTCTTGCATACGCTCATGTTATGACTAACATAATGAATATGCTCTCGACTACAAAGGGTGCAAACTTAATTGCGTTATATACTTAAATTCGTGCTTCAGACCATCAAACTGAAGTAACTTCTTCTTCCTCCTCGCCTTTTCCCGTTACACGGGGTCGGCTTTCCTTATATTGAGTCTCCAGGCAGCTCTATTTTGAGCGTCTTGTTCGCTTAAGTTTAAGCGTTTCAGATCCTAGTTGTCAACCACGAGGTTACAGGTCTTCCTCGTCCTCTTTTTCGTGTTTCAATGGATATACATTTTTTGACGATGTGATCATCCGGCCTTCGCATGACATGACCATACCATCAAACTGAAGTAACTGAACAACTTTTATTAAAGAACCAACATTAATTATTAGGCATTCATACATTGCAGTCGATTTTCTATTTTATTTTCCTATCCTTTTGTTTTCTCACAATGTTATAAGCCAGTGGGGTGACAAAGCGTACAAAATTTCTGAAAAACTCATTGGTACGACTCGGCCTGGACGGGGAACAAACCATCGCCGTCTCCAGCAAGGCAGGCATAGGTTGCTCGCCTCTAGGCCACCATGATATTAAGAACTTAATTAGGTACTTACTTAAGTTTCTAAAAAGGTTCGCCCAATGTTAGGAGACATCATCGTCATCATCATCAGCCTATCATCGTCCACTGCTGAACATGGGCTTCTCCCAAGGCCACAAAATTCTATCCTCAGCCTGGATCCAGATGCTCCGATACCTTTTTTAGGTCGTCGGTCCGGCCATGTTAGGATTCTATTAAGTTTAATTTGTCTACGACTACTATCGAAATGGAACTTCGTAAAGCAGGTAATTAGTCCGATAAGAGGTGTGGGCCGCGTCACGATCAATCGGCGCCACTTTGTAGAGATAACGCCCCTTGTCCTCTACCGCCATCTGTTGATTGATTGAATCAACCCGCGAACCACTTAGACCTCAACTATTAAGTAGTAAATTAAGACACTCCGTTGATTAACGAACTTAGATTGAGGTGTGACATTATTATGCTCGATTAAGAGGCCTAATAGCAGAGAAACTAGCGCCACTCCGAATAACCAATGAATAAATAATACATACCGCAACGCAAACGCACAATTGCACAAGTTTACTTTGGCAACACCCGTGACCGTTAGTGATAAACTACAATTACAAGTTAAGATTAATATATTTTCCAATTTATCTGTGTAACAAATGAGACGAGTGGCATATAATATAATTTTAGTTTTAGTTTTTTGCTTTTTAAATGTGGAGATTTTTCAATTGGCGTTTAGATTTATATAAGAATATTTAATAAAATTGTAATGCTGTAAATCTTCCTAAAATAAAATAAATAAAAATAAAAAAATAAAATAAATAAATACCTTCTACATACAATCGGAATGGTGGCCAAGGGAAGGAAGGAGGTCAGTGGGCAGACTACCAATGCGTTGGTCAGACTCATTGACTTCTACAGGACGAAGGGTCCGCGCTCAAAAGGTTCCGAACATTCGCCATCTAGTGTACGGGCTACATATTTAGAGCTCTGTCGCACCCAATGAGCGGTACAGCCTTTGTGGTTCGACTACAATCTCCGCAACTTAATGGTTATACAAAACAACTGACCTAACCAATGGTAAACTTAGTAAACGACTTAAAGACTGAAGCCTAAAGGTATATCCGCACCTTAACAATTACCAGAAAAAAAAGCGTCAGCTCACAATGAGCGCTAAAACAGCAACTTTGTAGGGTAAACGTTACAGTTGCCGTCACTTGAGATAATTAAACGGCACCCCGACGACGGAGCCAGCACCTCGGGGCTGCGACAATGATCGTTGAGCTGGAGTACCCTACAGCGGGACCGGCTCTGGAGTAAGGACCCGATTTATGGTACAAGTTATAGACGACAGATTAAATTGTTAGGCAGAAATGAGTTACGATAATTTAAAGAGACATAATGTTAAAACCCTATTTATCGCTCAATTACTTTTATAAATTGGTGCAACCATCTAACGGCAGTTTTAGGAGTAACTGCTTTACACGTATATGCTCTCGATTATCCACATTTCTGAATATACTTCCTTCAGGCACATAGCAAACAAACAAACAGGCTTCAAACAAACACAAAAAAAACTTTTTTGTAAAACCATCAATATTTAAATTCTTTACCTCTTTTTATATTTCACTCATAATTTCCTCTCATCTCCATAAATTCTAGCAATTCATACCTGAAACAAAGAAAATAAATAGATTAAAGCAATATATAGGTACATTGTTTCGTGAGTCCCAGATTTAGGGAAAGGTTTTATTTGCTACCTAAAAGCATGGTATCTCACGAAGAAGATACCCGTATCGAGACGTACTAAAAATATATTTAATTTTACAAACATTTTCAATATGTTTTAGTAACATGTCGATGATCGATAGATTCGTTGATATAGATTCTTAGTACCTAGCACAATAAACCTACCAACGCTAAGACAATGATGCGATAATAAACAGATACTCATTTGCATTTACGTGAACTCAAGCATAACGCTTCTGCTTATAACTTGAACCAACGTCCAACTGTTGCTCCAGCCAGGTGAGAACGACTCCCATTTGTAAGGAAAAACAAATTGCCACGCTCATTACGACATTCGGAAAAGTTCACCGCGATTTCACACCCCATTACATTTTTATGTTATTTTAGGAACCCCCCGTGGCGATGCACGCTCTGAATTTTGCAATTGTCAATCTTATTTTTTCTACTCATCATCATCATCATATCAGCAGATAAACGTCCACTGCTGGACATAAGCCTCCCCAAAAATGGGGGATTTGCCATAATCGCCACGTTTGGCAGGCGGGTTGGATTGAATGTGTGTACTCAAAGGATGCTGCTGCCCATCCTCCGGTAGATCCCTTAGTCGCCTTTTACGACACCCACGGGAGGAAATGGGATGGTGCTACTCTTAGCCGACACCACACGGACTACGGATTTTTTCTACTGCCTTTGGGCAGACTTGTATTGTGTGCAATACCCCAAAATTCCTAATCGTCGAAATGCAACTGAAACACTGGCACACAGACATGACGAAATATTGGATTCCTTTTTTGTCATCTTTTGCTTGGCTACGGAACAATAAAAATTCAATCAAAAACATTTCATGTAAATAAAGTAGCCAAGACTCACAACCCATGTACTTACTCATAAAAAGTTATGAGATCAAGCCAAGTCTTGAGTAAGTGTGCATATAGGTCTGAAAAAGTTCTGTTCTAAGGTTTGGCCCATATCCTCATCCTTAGATTATCATCTGTAGATTGGTAATGCGGAAAAGAAAAATATAACAGGTAACTTTTTCGTTCTTTTCCGCATTACCAATCTAAACATTAGCACAGATTAAATCCATGAATACGACCTACTTTTAAACGGGCCAGCGACATAAATCTTAAACAACCGTCGACAAATTCCGTTCGACCGTCGATTAAAGCTCGAAAGACAATCAGGGCCGCATTCAGACCGTTAAAATTCAGAGAGGCGGAGTATTAGATATGTTGGAGCAGTGACAGGAAGCCGGCCGAGTCATTTCACACTCGGTCGGGTTTCAATTTGCCGCGGCCAGAACTCTGTTTATCGACGGACCGCGGTCTCACTGTTCTGCCCGAAAAATTATAATTTACCGTCCGTTTAAGGAACGCAGGATGTCGATTATTTACGAGTCAAAAGTCCGATTGTCTCTTTGTTTATGTATCTTTACAATATTTGGTTTCAAACACTTGTGTTTATTGATAAAATGGACTTGTGCGTTAGCACTGCATTCCCGCCAGTATCAAGTAGTTTGTGGGAGAATCTATCCCAGTCAAGTAATTCAAGGATTGTTTTTATCAAAAACACAACAGAAGCAGAAGACATTACGGAGCTTCGCGGCAAGCAAAAACTCGAACCGCGAGAACTCCACGGGAAAGAACCGCTTGCGGAAAAACTTGCTACTTGACTCCCAAATATTTGTTTTTATGCTTTTGTCGGTACGTTTTAATTTTCCTTCTAATATGAAAGCAAAGAAAAATCTGATATACGACAACTGCTCCGATAACTTGAAAACAACCAATTTATTTCCAAGCGCTCAAAAGCACTCGTTATTCTATAATTATCACGAGGCTTTGGCAAATTGCAGTCGTAAAAAATAAATTTCGACAGCGGGCATGTAAACAAAAATAATAAGTGAGAATCGGCCAAAGAGGGCGTAACGGGCTGAATAATATTTGACAAGCAGTAAATATTAAATTGGACGAAAGGATCAGGATGCATTAAAAAAGGTAATACCCATACGATGACGACTCATAAATTCATAATAATAAATAACTGAATAAAGCCGAGAATGCACTCATCGTAACATTGTTAAACTTACAAGGTAACACATAAATGATTCACTATCATAAATACTTGTTATCTCACCGCTTTAACAATAGAACATATTTCATAGCATTGTATATGCCACAAAAACTAAGACACTGCATAGATAGCGCGCCACAGGTCTATGAACTGACAATTTAAATTAAATTCGCCGCCGGCGCTGTTATTTCAATTCGATTTAAAACAAAACACACATACAAAACAAATCAAACGTCCACACGAAAACGTCGGCCATACAAATATTGTTTCTCGAGCAAACGCCGAGAGAATTATCATGATGATAAACAAGAAACACGGCCGCCGGGACAAGGGAGCCAATCACCATACATCACCGGGAAACATCCAAATAAAAACTGGTAAAACAAAAAGGTATATCAGCCTCGTGTCATGCACAGTACTAAAGGAAAACAAATTGTAGCAAGGGAGAGATCGTATCATACTAGGCGCCTTCAAAGACGTGAAAACTAATTAAGATCGGACGCTTTTCTAAGGCGATAACTTGCCTCAGACAGGCCGGACGTGTTTGTGTATTGGCAATCAAAACAATTAACTTTTTGCTGTGTTCTCCTCTATCTAAACAAAACTGATATAAGTCGTGGCATTTGCGGTCGATGAACTTCATGGGATTTTGGGTCGCGCAACTTTGATTGTTTCCACTGCTCTTGCGTTGTGATTATTGTTTAAGCTGTACCTTAAAAATAATTAGCAAACAAGGCAAGGACCAGGAATTTTTTTTGCTCGTCAATCTTCGTTTGCGCAGATCAGACCAGATGGGGTCGAACGAACACGAACTTAGATTTTCGCAATCGCGTGAACGATTTCGTTCTAATGTCAACTCTATTCGAATTAAGTTCGGATCACGATTATATTGAAAATGTAAAGTCCGGGTATAGGGCCAGAGTCCCCGTCAAAACCCGAAGACAGTTTTTTTTTTTTTTCCTAGCCTATTTCATCCCACTGCTGGGCAAAGGCCTCCCCTTTAATCTTCCAACCATCTCTGTCCTGGGCATGCTCTGGCCACGCGTCATCGAAAGCATCTAGATCGTCCCGCCATCTCTTCCTAGGACGACCTGGACGCCGATGACCATTTTCTGGGATCCAAGTCGGTTAGTAATTAAAAAATCAATCATGCGCGATAGTCAAAGGGTGCAAAATCGGGTGCTCTAAATCTTTCTCTATCTCGCTCTAAGTCGAATAACAGACTGACTGATGTTTTTCCATTGCGAAAACGATTAGCAAATCGTATAAAGGGATTTTAGGCCCGCAAACGTGGCACATTCTGATTGGTCAATATCATTTCGGGCGCTATTAAATTTGTCAACTGCGCAGTTTCGGAAAGACTTATAAAAATAGTATTACTTTACCTCCGATGTAGACTTAATGTAATGTAACGCCAGCAAACAAGCTTGTTTTGATATTCCATTCAACAATGTTTCAATGACTATTAAGTACTACAAGTATCTATTAGAAACAGAAATAGACATCGTTCATGGAAACTTATTGGAAAGAAGTTTCCTTTACTCTTTAAAAGGATCACAAAGGGGACTTAGGCTGGAAAAATAGACAGTCGGAGGACGAAAGCACTATCAAAGTAAATAAAAGTGGTTGGTAAGTTGTAGCGATTCTTCTGATCATCCCGAAATAGATTACAGTCGTGAGTTCATGCAGCAAAAATTTATTTTATAGGTATATAAATTAAAAGATTTAAGAGTAAATTATATTTTCATTATAAACCTGAAAGTTAGGTACTTAATAACTTAATAGCGTTAGTAAAGATGGAGTTTAAATAAACATTTTTGAACATTTACGATTAAAAATTTCAAATAATCCCCCAACGTTACTAAAAACAAAAATCTGTACAAAATAAACAATATGAAGCGCTAACTAAACTCGGCAGCGGCTCGATTGAAGCGTGAAATAAATAAAATGGAAGCGCCTCGCAACGTAAACGAGAAAAAAAGGATAAAATAAAAATTGCCGCGTTAATTTTCCACCGAGATTTTCCCGGGTGCGAGGGAAGGCGCGTGCACTGGACACGTGAATTAAAAACGTTAACAATGCCATCGCGACTCGCTCCTTAATGAACCCGCCCCGGGCAACGCCGAAGGCGAGCTTTCCTTGGAAATTACGGCGAATTGCACACGTTTTCCTATCGCTCTCTTAAAAGTTATCAGAAATTTTAGTAACGTTTCAGACACGCACCAAATGACATCATCAATATAATTGGAACAATTTTAGGAGTTGATTTGGGATCCGACAACCCTTTCATAAAACGGAAAAAATGAATTGCAAAAGCGTAGTGTCGAAAAACGAACATAACCAGATGCTCTACGCAAGATCAGTTTGAAAACAAAGCGGCCATAATAAACGTTAACAATATAAACCTGCTTTAAATTTAACAACATAATAACACTCAGTTTAACTAAAAATCCACACCAGTTAAACAGACAATGGAGCTCGCAAAAAACCTACATGAATGTGTCGATGACGAAGCGTTTATAGACCGACAAGTAGACAACAAAGTTCGTCTTTTAGCACATCGTGAGTCGGTGGGAAACTGTCACTTGCTAGACAATTTGTCCTTTGAATATTCAGTATTATGGCCGGATAATTACCTTAGTAAATAACGAGCATAGTCCCCATACCATAAAAGAGCAAAATTTCCGCTGCGAGAGGGAAAAAGCGTTATTGAAAAAGAGCCGAGGCGATATATAAATAAAATACGGGTTCAGCTATCGGCGGCTTGTTATCGCATGCCTGGATCGGAGCTATTACTGCAAAGTGTCGGTTATTCGACCGGCCGTGGGCACAGTTTGCTTTGCACCGAGCCGACGCGCCGCTAGCTCGTTATAATAATGTGAACTTCGGGAACAGCGACGTCTTTGGAGACGACTTCGACTAATGTTTAGATATTTTCATTTTCTTGGTCGACCAAAACCAATTATAGAAACTATTTTGGAAACATTGGTCAATTCATAAAGACTATCCAAATGTTATGTTTTACATATGTATACAATTTAATTGTAGACCAAACTAATTTCCACGTTAAAAAAAACTATATCAACAGGTAAGTAAAATTATATTTCCACAAAAAAACTTTATAAAATTCTTAGACAAGGCTACTGCATAGTTTTCTGTAGTCAGTGTCAGAAAGAATTTCTTTTACATACATAATAATTGCGAGTTGTCTCGAGGCGTCACGATCCTGATGCATAATGACAAAGTGCACGGTGACGTGAAAATTGCTCTACGGGCTGTACCACTGTACACCTTATACCTTCGTAGACAGGACCTACTTCTGTATTTAGAAACCTGACCGTAATTATCATCCAATGTCCAGCCGTTATCCTTGACAGCTTTTTGACGACCGTTTACTCTGGTTTCTTTACTTAGTTACCAAACAATTTCACTGCTAAATATAATTTATGGTAAACATAAAAACCGGCTAAGTGCGCATCGGACTCACTCATGATAGGGTTCCGTATAAGTAGAGTAAGAAGAAAAGTTGTAAAATTGTTGATCAAAAATAAAAAAAATTAACAACGATAGCGCGATATAATAAGTACAGGGTGAAATTTAATTTTTTCGTCAAAATTTCAGTTCAGTTCAGTTATTATTTGTCTTCATGCTAAATTTTGATTCAATAGGTGCAGAAATGAGCGAGTAATTGAGGCGGGGCATACACGGACAGAATGGTCGCAAGTTGACTCCGGAACCCCAAAAAGGGGTTAATAAAATGCAAATAAGCTAAGCGTAAATTGTGAATTCACGAGGAATAAGTGGAGATAACGATGTCTTATTACACCAAAGGGACGAGCGTCAATTGATTGACAATAACAGAATAAGAGCCTTCAAGTTTTGACGTGACGTGAAAAATGAAGAAGATAATTTTTTCGTGCTCGTATTACGCATGCTTATGATAAATGCCCCCAAAAAGACGTCCATGATTCAGAAGAAATTGGTGTTCAAATTAAGAGGATAGGCGGGCTGAAATGCAAATTTGGAGAATAGGTCACTTTTCCAACTGTATACATATTTTTCCGATCAGCCCCACCCATACACCCCACCGACTAGAGTGCGAAAGAGACAACTGCAGCTAGGACCGATTTTATCTACATAAAATCAACGAAAACAGCATTTAGTATTCCCCTGTTTTCTCCTCCAAAACTAAACCGATTTTAATAATTCTTTCAAGAATAATATGAGAAAGACTTTGGCTATGTCTGTACGTTTTGCTTTTTTTGTTTATATATTCGTCAAATTTGTTTGCTGGATGTCTGAAAACGGGCGGTAAAATTGGTCATTTTCGAAGGTCCCTAGTTAAACATAGGGACATAGCAGAGGTAACATAGATTGTATGCTAAAAAAATGTTTACTCGAGTGTCATTATCCAGGGGATAATGGGGGAATACGTTTGTATGAAAAAATACGGTACTCGCCTATCCTCTTAAAAAGAAAGCCCTGTGATAACTTAGTTTGTAGCGAACGCTAGGGCAAAACATTGTGATGAAGAGTTAGACCTTAAATACTATGGACTACAAGTCTAATTTCAAATCTTAGCAAATGTTTTCCGGAATCGATACAATAACCCGCACAAATCAAGTATGCATGCCGCTGGGTGGCGCTTAACGTATAAGCAGAAGCACACTGTGGGGTACAGTGTGCTTCTGCTTATACGTTGTATTTTAATCATTAACTTTGTGGTATTTGGTATGTTTACAGTCAGCTAGTTGGCAAGAGCTCTTGCTATTTTTGGATCGTTGATTCTGTATCTAGTTACATGGGGTCCTTCTTAATATGCCTTATGGTTTTTAAGGGGATGGTCAGACCATCAAACTGAACAACTTTTTCTATGGGACCAAGATCAAGATCGCGATAAAAAATCAGAGGTCGAGTAGGATTCCAGTTTTGTATGGAACATCAGTTTTTTTTCGTTATTTCGATTTATGTCCCGTAGAGAAAGTTGTTCAGTTTGATGTTCTGATCATCCTCTTAAAAACCGCCAACATACAAATTATTAAGAAGGACAAGATATAAATGGGTGAAGAATAATATTTTGCCCATGCCATGGTGGTTTACATTACGGATTCTGTATTATTATCTGCACGTCTAGTATGATTTCTTGTAGTACCTATGGGAAAAAGCCAAGTCGCGCGCAAGTAGAGAAATCATGCTAGACGTGCTGGTTACCATAATACAAATCCAGAATATGATCAGAAACGTCGAATTAACAATTTATGTTAATGTGACAATGCATGTACAGATATTTATCTAATTCATTATTAAAGTAAATGTTCAAACGAATATAATTTTATAAGAAATTACTAGTGGATGTGTAAGTTACTTAGCGTTAAGAACATGAAGTCTTTGCATACCATACTTCAACTCAAACTTGTCAAAATGGAACTCTACTGACTATAATTAAGACTCATTATCAACGCAGTCCGTTCGTAACTATTTCCATGCAAGATATTATACCAGGATCTAATAAAATTAATGTAATGGCACGTCTTCAGCTATCTTATCTTGTGCATTGAAACAGGTTGAGGTGAGACAAGTGACGTCCACGATGTCCACAGAATATGCGTCCAACCAGAATAAAAGCTTCATTCAAGCTCGCGGCAGCTGCACTGAGAAAAATTTTATTGTAAATATAAAGAAATCGGTTTGTAATGTCAGAAAATCTATTTGAATATTCGTGAATATTATTTCATGAAAAATCTAACAAAATGCTAGAAAAATTATCGTGCATCATAATTATAAATACAAACACAAAATATTTATTAAACCAACGTGTGATACAGGTTTTCAGGACTCGTAATGATAATGATTAACAACCTTTGATTACCTATACCTAGCACATTCTATAGATAATACAGTAAAAGTTTTAAGCTGTGATCCCACACTAGACTCAGGGCCTGGTCGGAGAGGATCAGCATTAGTATTAACATTTAGATATAATATGAGCGGCAGTTATTTATAATATATAGTCATGTCTTTACATCTAAGTAGTTTAAGTATGGTTTGGGTACTACCTGGCTTTGTTATTTATAGCCTTGCCTTCAAAAACGCTTCATACGGGTACTCTCAAAAACATCTCCGTTTCATAAAGTACAAGCTTTTATTAATCTCTAGTGCATTAACTACAAAATTAAACTCAAAAAATGTTATGAGTCTATGAGCGCAACCCACGACGACGGCAAAGTGTCGCTCGTCTGTAAGAAGAGATTCTAACAGTATTTTAGTTGACTTTTTTTACAGTGCGGTACACCCCTACATGCGCAGCGTGCGGCAATACGTGAATTCACGTAAGGGAATGAGCCGAAGATAAGGTGTACTGGCCGCCGCCGCGAGCGTGTATGATGTTTTTCTGTTTGGATACCTATTCGGTGGCCGGTGGTAATAGTATGCGAGATGCTTGTGAAGATAACGCGACTAATTTGCGATGTGCTAATCATACGACCATTATGGGAATAGTAACTAGTCCATGTCAGTTTTATGATTTTATCTGGATTATTTTATCAAATCCCATTTAAATTCCTACGAGAAGATGACTATAAAACACATCAGTTTAAAAGGCAAGATACTGTAAAGGAATACACGAAAGGGATCGCTGATGTACGTATGCAGGCTAAAGCGGGCACACACATTAGAAAGGCCAAATAAAATGTACCAGAAACTTAAGAGTACAGTTGGCTGCAAATTTAAGCATACAGGCATTCAATACGATTCTTGTTAGATATCTATACAATACCCTACCAACGAAGCTGCTTATGTTATGAGATGAGTGTTGAATAGGCAAAAGAGGTGTGGCAAGCAAGATAGTGGTTAATACTTTCTCCGCTTATCCCGAAAGGAAGATCTCTAATACTGGGCAGTCATCCCCTTATGAATTCTACCACAAATTATTTTGTAGGTATTGCTTACTAGCTAGGGCGTTTAGCCACTAAACCTTTAGAAATCATGACTATGGCTTGAAACTTGGTACAGTTGCTCAGGGAGTCATAAAAGACCGATCAAGATCGGTACCCCACGGGAGCCCCCCCTCTGGGGCGGGAGGGGGGGGGGGATCAAAGGGACGCTCCGACCGGACAAACTCAAACAGTTGCAAACGATAGAATATAGCTATCAGGTTAAGTTTGGTATCATTTTCGTATAAATTAAGGACGAGGAATTCATTTCTGGCATTTTTGTTTCATTTTGTGCAAGTGGTTTCCGAATGAAACATAGAAACGTCAAAAATTTAACCTGGAAAAATACGTTTAAACAGCTATAACTTTACAACCTATAAACAAATTAATATTTTAGAATTACTTAAACATAGCATATTTTATGTAGATTCAGAAAAATATACCTTTTATACAGATAATCTTACAAAATTACGTAGAAAAATTATCTTGAACGTTGCGCCGCGTAGTTAAATGAAATTGCGCTACCAGCTCTTGCAGCAGAATCCAGACAATTTTCTTAAAAATTCGTATTCGATGCATGAGAATGAAGTGACCAAAAGAGATTTCTTGGTTAACTTGTCTAATTAGGCAAGTATTTCAATGTCTAAAAGGCTATGAGCGAGAAAAAAAATACAATTTATAGTTTTTTCGCAATCAATGTATTTCAAAATTAGTCATATACTTTCCTTCACATAATCGTTCGCTCCTCATCCAAACTAAAATGCATCGTAGCTCTGTGCATTTTAGGTTTGTTTTCTTACCTTTACATCTCTGCTGAAAGCCTGCCTTGCATCTACAGCGAGTAGCATATTCTGCGTTTTGAACGTTTTACGTATTGAACATTCGTCCAGTAGGGAGACCATTCGTTTCTATTTTTCCGCCAGCCCCAAGACGCTGGATTGGGAAGGTGATAAAAGGGCTTTAGCACGTGGCCCCAAATATGGAATCCCTGATATGGAACATGGAGTAGGTGGTATGTTCTCTAATTGACGATCTTTTTTGGTGAATATAGGTGTTTCCTACATTCATTGACTGTTGTACATTGACTTGACCTGTATAAGAAAGAAGCAATGTTGAATCTGATTAACAAAGTAAGAGGATTATGTAGGCAAAGAAAATAGTAGGAATAGATAAGTATAGGTATGTACGTACCTGTCATACATAGTAACGACATAGCTTTGTATGAAAGGATCAGCTTCCTCAATTTTCCCTTCCATAGGGAACTTGAATCCAGTGGTCATCATCATCTTATTTAAGAGCTCTTGTCGGTGGAGTATTCGCCAATCCGGTCACTTTTACGAGTGTCTTGAGTTTTTGATACGACACGACATCAACCTTTTCTTTCACTTGGCTAGATAACTCTGTCTGGGTCCTCTTTTCCCCTCTGTCTTCCCTTCCAGTATGGTTTTAAAGAAATTGTCGTTTCGTACCATTCTTCCTTTTTTCCTATTCAAACCCAGTGGTAGACTAGTAAAAGAAACAAGAAATTTAGATAAACAACGGTTTAGCTATCGTTTTTTCTATAACTATATCTGTGGATGTGCCATTGACGTCTCATAAGGATATGCACTCAAAGTCTCAAATGCTGTCTTCTTTCCTCTTCCATTAAAGCAGGAAACCGTGTCGCATCCCGTGAAGGCGTGGAAACGGCGAAGGTCCTTCCCCTTTTCCACGCCTTCATGGGATGCGACACAGTTTCCTGCTTTAATGGAAGAGGAAAAAAGACAGCATTTGAGGTTTAGAGTCCGTATACACACTCCACAGGCATAGTTATAGAAAAAACGGTAGCTAAACCATTGTTTATCTAAATTTGTAGTTTCTTTTACTGGTCACGCATTTCAATCCGATAGTGGCATCTTGCGGTGGTTGCGGTTTTCTTTATAAGTACAAGCATAAAACGCGTGTATATAAAAACATTATAACGACTTGGTTAAAATCGTTAATAACCGGCTTCAATCAATCATACTTCCGGCTTCGTGTATTTCCACAGGCCACCACTGGGTTCAAGTTGCTAATGGAAGGGAAAATTGAGGAAGCTGGTCCTTTCATACAAAGATAATGTCGTTACTATGCATGTCAGGTACGTACCTACTTATCTATTCCTACTATCACCACCTTATGTAACCACATGAAGCAATAAACTATTATGACTATGACTATGACTATGACTACAATTTTCATTGCCTATAAATCCTCTTACTTTGCTAATCAGATTCGACATTGCTTCTTTCTTTTACAGGTCAAGTTAATGTACCTACAAAAGTCAATGAATATAAGAAACACCTATATTCACCAAAAAAGATCTGCGTCTTGGGGCTGGCGGAAAAATGGAAACGAATGGTCTCCTATACTGGGCTAACAAGCCAGCAGTGGCAGAAGCGTGTAGGGACTTAAATCGCTGCAGATGCAAGGCAGGCTTTCAGCAGATATGTAAATATAAGAAAACAAACACAGAGCTACGATTATGTGAAGGAAAGTGCGTATAAATAGATAACAATAAACGTTTCTTTCTATATTTCTAATTTTGAGTTACCTACATTGATTGCGAAAAAACTATAAGTTGTATTTTTTCTCGCTGATAGCCTTTTCGACATTGAAATACTTACATAATTAGAGAAGTTAACCAAGAAATCTCTTTTGGTCCCTTCATTCTCATGCATCGAATACGAATTTTCAAGAAAATTGTCTGGATTCTGCTGCAAGAGCCGGTAGCGCAATTTCGCGGCGCAACGTTCAAGATAATTTTTCTTCGTAATTTTGTAAGATTATCTTTATGAAAGGTATATTTTTATGAATCTACATAAAATATGCTATATTTGAATAATTCTAAAATATTAATTTGTTTATAGGTTGTAAAGTTATAGCTGTTTAAACGTATTTTTCCAGGTAAAATTTTTGACGTTTCTATGTTTCATTCGGAAACCACTTGCACAAAATGAAACAAAAATGCCAGAAATGAATTCCTCGTCCTTAATTTATACGAAAATGATACCAAACTTAACCTGATAGCTATATTCTATCGTTTGCAACTGTTTGAGTTTGTCCGGTCGGAGCGTCCCTTTGATCCCCCCCCTCCCGCCCCAGAGGGGGGGCTCCCGTGGGGTACCGATCTTGATCGGTCTTTTATGACCCCCTGAGCAACTGTACCAAGTTTCAAGCCATAGTCATGATTTCTAAAGGTTTACAATTTTTTTCTTAGACAAGCGCCCTCACTATACAATTACATAATAATATTATGTTTTTCTTAGAGACCTTTACAAGTTCGTTAGTCAACCTTGCGATGTTTTTGATAATGAAAATGCCTAAATAGGATTTAAGCACGAGTATATTCATATAATTCGTCGCAAAGGGGCGAACCTCTAATGAGAAAATCGTACAGGAGAGCCAATAATCGTTTCTTTTTCCGATTACGCCCTTGTTATATGAATTTTGAGATTCGCCGTCAATCTTTTTTCTTACCTAAATTGGACAGTGCTTTAAAAAATTCTAAAAAGATATATTGAAGTTTGAAACTGCATAACAAAAACAGCTTTACGAAGACTTGGTTATGAAGTAACTTATGTCGGAGTATCCACTGCGGAGTATCCACAGTGCCCCATGTATGGGGAACAGTGGATACAGGTGTTGGGTTACAATGGATCGTACGGGGTACACTGGATAGGAGAGCGTGGGTTACAATGAATCCTTTTTTAAAGCGCAAATTCTCAAAACCTGCATAACAAAAACCGCTTTAGAAAGACTTTGTTTTAAAATAATTCTTGTTTTTTTATTTAAGTATCCACTGTGACCCATGTGTGGGTAACAATTTAGGGTAGGATTCAAAGTCTTAGAGCATCTTTTTTAGAGCTCGACAAATGGAACGTTTTGAGCGGTAGAGGTTCACCCGTTCTAGGGTTCACCACTTTGTGGCGTTGGCGACGAATTCGAACATAGAGGTAGAAATTAAATTAGATACTAAGATCGACTAAATTGAATACCAATATTTTAATAGATCATCATCACAGCCTATATACGTCCAATGGACCACCACGCATGCCCAATGCGGATTGGTAGGTACACTTCACATACGCGTCGGAATTTCTTCTTCAGCGTATGCAGGTTTCCTCACGATGTTTTCCTTCACAGTTTGAGAGCAGTCGGTATTACGAATGTAAGTTAGAAAAACTAATTGGTACATAGCATATGGTCCATGCGGTTTCGAACCCGGACCTCAAGATTAAGTTTCCATCTCTCCGCAACGCGCCACCGATGTACATCTTAATAGAGTCATCTCTATCATTTTAATAGATATTTCTTGAATAAAAGATACATTCTGCTTCAAAGAGACACCCTGTCAACATTCTGTAAGAAAATGAACCCTAACTTAATTCATACAGAATCCTCTATCTAGTAACAGACGGTAAGTGAAATTCTGGTAACGAGCTGTACAGAACCAAATCGTAAATAATCCATTCTCATTTCCAGAACATTAAATCTCCGAGACGTAATTTGATTCCGTTCACAATAAAACCCCCACGGACTAATCGTGAAAGTAAAAATTTGCACACAAAAGCAGTAGGTAACGCAAAACGACAAATAAAATTTGTAAGGTGTCAGGACAGTTAAATCAGGGGTTCGAAAAGAGATTTTTCGCAAAATCACTCAGGGGCCCTTTAAAAGCATTTGTGGGTTTAAGTTTGCTTGTCTCTTTTTTTCCATCTCTTAAGAGGATAGTCCTCGCAGCAAGTTTGAATATAAATCAAACTCTTTTTTTTTAATTCAAAATCACATAGATAGCTTAATGACGTAATTTTTTGACTCTACCCTTAGACCTTATACCTTAGTGGAACAAAACACCCTTGAGCCCATCAAACTGAACAACTTTCACTATGGAGCCAACATCGAAATCGCGAAAAAATATCAGCTGTTCCATATAAAACTGCAGTACCGACTAGACTAAAATGTATGGAATAGCTTATTTTTTTCGCGATTTCGACGTTGGCTTCGTAGTGAAAGTTGTTCAGTTTGATGGCTCGAAGCACCCCCTTATGTATTACTAGGGTGTTTTGTTACACCCTGTATACTCTCAGGACTCTACCATACCGCGTCGGAAGGTGATCCGTTGTAATGAAGATGCGACCAGAAACTTTACAACACACATCTTTTCAGTACTTTCAATACTAACCAATTAAAGCAATGCAATTCTTAAAACACATTCCGGAAAATAATCTCTAGGCTTGTGGTTTGTCAGATTTGCGTTAAGTATGTAAGTAGTAGTAAGTAAGGCTTAAAGATTTTCACACAAATCTAAAATAAATCCTACCATTGAAGCTGTGTATTTTAACAGGAATCTGACAAACCTCAAGCACATTCGTTTTTAGATCGTGTTTAAAAAAAATAATTGACTTTAAAAGGTTAAATTTAAAAATATAATCAAAATTCGTTTGTATGGAGCGGGTTCTATCCTCTTAAAGCTTGAAAAACGAAGCAAGACAGATTTAAAAAGAAAATCTGTATCAAGTTATCTCTGCTAGTACTTTTCGACGATTAACTGAATCTAATTTGAACAGAAGACTCCGTATGTTTAATTGTTTATAGGTAATTTGCCCTTAGGTAAAGCGGAAGGCTTTATTGCCACTTATAGTAAAGACCAGTAGTAAATACGATACAGTCAACAGCAAAACTGAAGTACGGCGAAATTCAAACTGAAATTAATCATGAACAATTTTACATTTTACAAAGTTATAATGTGTAAAGTGAAAGGACATTAAATTAATTTCACATAAAGCTCCCAATAAAATTACTACTCCTTTCGTCATAATTTACTTTTGATGTTGGCTTTAGAAGTTGGATTTAAAAGGAGGCCTACACCATTACGGTCGAAAACGGCTAAGAAGAACAAGAAGAAGAAAACTCATTGCTTATACCATATTCTCCAATAAAAAAATAGCCTATAATAGAAGAAGACTATTTCACAGCGCTAAAGAGTTTACAGTATATTCAGTTTTAGTACTTACTAGTGTTTACCCGCGACCTCGTCCGCACAAATTATATACCAGATTTTAGGTCAGATCATAAGCTATCAAACAAAAAAGTTTCATCAAAATCGGTTCAGTAGTTTTAACAAACAGACAGACAACATTTCTAAAAAAGGTTGATTTCTAAAAACCATATCTATACCATAATATCGTAATCTTTTTTTTTTGTAAATATTTTCAATGTACAGACACACTTCAGTTACAGTTTTATAATAGTTTAAGTAGATATAAAAATTTACATAAACGGAATATTTATATTATTATTTTTAAAAATATAACAAAAATGCACCAAAGGAAACAATAATTATGTTTGATTACTTAGGCCTTATTATGTAACCATGGACAGAAAAAGAGATGATACTCGTATTTAGTAAACAAATAAAAAAAAATTGAAAAAAATAAATGGATTCGATAAGACCACATAATTATTTTGTGAGAAAAAGAAGAGGTGACGGAATTTAAATGGTCAGTGATGCGTAGGGAAGTTCTTCATTATGTACATTAACAATACTATTCTATTTTTATTTAATGGCGTTTCCTTGTTAGATTTCGCCAGTGTCAAGTAATTTGAGGGAGTGTCTATCCAATCTCGAGGATTGTTTTTGAGTAAGAACAACTGAGAAGGATTTTGGAGCCTCGTGGCAGGCTGAGACGCGAACCGCGCGAACACCACGCGAGAGACAAGTGTTCGAGGCAAACCCTGCAACGTGACTCCTACATTAACAATCATAATGTACATTTTGACAATTTGTCTTGACGTACGAAGCAACAAACACTAACAGAACAATCGATATTTATTTGTAAAGCAATTTTTGCACCAACCAAATTGAGCAAACTATTGAATTGAGAACTCCCCGACTTAAACGAGCGTTTACCAAAAGAGGGACATAACTGTTTAAGAGGTCAGGGGTCAGTTCCCAGTTACCTCCGTGTATGTACATTTCGAGACGGAATAGAGGTGCAATTTTACTGTCAAGTTGTAAACAAACAGTATGGTGAATCGTGAGTGATCCTTCCTGACTGTCGTTTCGATTGCCACCAACCAGCGCATGATTGCTAGCTTTCACGATTCGCTATTCAACACTAGGCTGAAACAGTAATTTATTAACAAAAGCTTTGAATAAGTTGTTTAAATTACTAGTTTTATTTTTTTGCGAAGATGGCATTGGAATAATATTGCAAACGTGCAATTATGGGGTGTCTGTTCTTGGTAAACTTAAAGGTACCATTACATTTAGTTTTAGAAATATAAATAGGCTCATATTTCCACATAATTTTACAATAATTTTTTTATTAGTTTTGTGTCGTAATGTAAATGTTATTTTGTGGTGTAGTACATGTAAATTATTCGCATTTAAGTATTTAGTAGATATAAAAAAATATAATATTACATTGATTCCTTTTATATTGGAACACAATGCCTTAACCTGTACAATCGCATGAATAGTATTAATACAAGAATGTTATTGAAACTGGCAATGTAAACTATAATTATGTTTAACAAGTTATTCAAAGGGACAGAAAAACCTCGTTATTCAACCTACGCGAGAATAATGTAAATAATTACGCACTTGAAGATTGCGGTTCAATAAATTGCATACAACTAGACACTAAATGGCATCACAGCGCATCACCATCCGGCTTTACTGTTGCAAGAAAATCATTAAAGGTTACCAACTCCTGTATAATCTTCGGTAACGTTCATCCATATAGAGAGGTTCGATGTTGGCACACCAATCGGAATGAAACGAGGCTTGGAAGTAAAGCGCGATGCAGGACGCCTCGGGGCAGCATGCTCAGAATGCGCTCGATGCACAGCAACTGCATCCGCGATCCAACGCCGATAATTTAATTGGGTACCTGACATTTAATCAATACGGTTGATTAAATTAATTGAACGTTCGATGCACTTTTATGGTATAACGTAGTTACTCGCTTTGGAGGCGCGAAACTGCTTGGCCTTTTTCAGAATATCAATCGAACTATCCATCGGTGTTGGACGTCTCGTTGATTGCTGATCTAGATGCTTTGGAAGCGATCTTTCGACTTATTTGTAACAACAAATGATGCTTCTCCTTTTTCCTTCGATTATAGATATTGGATATAATGAGAAAATGTGTCGTTAGAATTCTGTATCGTCGTTTATAGTGTGTTAACGATGGTTAGTTTTTCAACCGAAGATGTTACACAATCACCACTAACATCGGTCGAGACTGAGGGGCAACGTAACTTGTAATACTTTCCTATTTCATGAAGCGTGAATATAAATAGCACAGTATGTAAGTAAAAGTAAATTTTGGGTTTCGGGTTAGTAGTTCCTGAAATTTTTATGGCTATTATAATTTAAAGGTAGTATTCAGATGATGAAACTAAACAACTTCCTCTAAGGACCTTCCTCAGAAAATCAATCGGCTGATCCGCATATTTGTATGGAAGGTCCAACAAAATTATTGTTTTCGACCTGTTCCTCAGGGAAAGTTATTTAGTTTCACTTTCTGAATTTTATTTTATTTTATTTTTATTTTATTTTTTATTTTATATTATTCGGGATGCTAACAGCCTCTTTTACAGAATAATACTTAAAATAACAAACCATAAGCCATTTAAAAGCTGAATTATTCTGAATTCACCCCTTTGCCCGTTTTGCCGACCCGGTTGGTGTAATGGTTACCACGCCGGACTGCCAAACCAGGGTCCTGGGTTCGAATCCCGGTTCGGTCATGGATGTTATATGTTCGTGCCGTTGTTGTACGGTTTCCATAATAAAAGCCTTTAGTGCTAGTTTGGGATCATTACAATGCATGTGCCTGTGAGCGTTATTTATTTATATTTTATTTATGTGTGATGATCTTCTCCGAGAAGCTTGACCATTTTTAGCCACATGAGAGCTCATCAACGCCAACAACAGAGTTGAAGCCGTTGCCGTGGCCGAACTCGGATAGGAGCAACAAACACATCACATCACATCCCTACATACCTTCTCTATACCCTTACAATATTGCTAGTAATAAAGTATTATTTGGAACAATTAAATTAATAATTGTACTTTACGAAGCTGCACTAGAACATGACTTCTGATCCTTGCAGGCGTCCACTAGTGCTATTTATAGCAACAATCTTCACTTCAAACTCAACCCAGTAATGCTTTAACCTGTTTTCCAACCTATCATTTTCAAACAGTATTCCTTTAGTGCTCATTTTCTCATTTGAATCCGCACGTTTACTGTCATGCACTATTTCCTTAATGTAAGAAAACACGCAACAAAAACATAAAACATCAACTTGTAATTGTGTAGAGTGCGCATTCTTTAAATAATGATATAAGAAGCTTTAAAATTACATATAACGGTGTTCTAATGTCATTGTGGTAACAAAAAAAATCAATGAAGAACATATTCAACAGATTGGGGCGATCAGTGTCACTGCAATTACACTTAATGATGTTGATATGAATACAGTGTCACTATAATGGGAACAGTATGTAGGTAATAACCCGGTGTAATATTATCAAAATTCTAAATTGGCCAACCACAAAAAATACCGTGAGAGTTCTCCGTTACACCAAAATTGCTTTCACTTCCAAAAACAAATGTAGCTATTAAGTTGCTCTGTTTGTTATTGTTTAGAAATTTTCGCCACAAATTATTTAACTCGGTTTTCCCTCAAAGCGAATTGATAACTTTCTAACCTCTATATTTTGGTCTTATTTCAACGGTCGGATGTAATTTTATGGTCGGATAGCTGCGAAAAGTTAGAAAATTATCATCTAAAATAGTTTGCGCTAAAGTAATTGGTGACAGATGAAAGTGATCGGTCGAAAAGCTAACAATTAGAATAGAACCGCTTTTATGTAACATTTCAACAGTTGTCACGAACGTGGGTTGTTCTTGTCATAGAATTAATTTAACTTTATTTATGAAATGGTCACAGTTCGAACAAAACCAGTTCAATGCTTTAATGTAAGTATCCTGACGCTTTGTGGGCGCTAAATACATTTATTATATCCATACTTCCTTGATAAACAGAGACCCGTCGGGCGGAGACTAACACCGGAGGCACAAACAGATTTATGTCTGTTACCACTATTATTTTGAAATCAGCGGATCTTAATACGCCAATAAGCGGTAGATGATAAAACAGCAAACCGCTATTTACGATCTCATAGTTAATTTGCAACACGCTCTAAACTTTGATGTTTATTTCAGTAGCACAAACAATTTTATCAATACGGTCAAAGAATTTATACAGACTTAAGTAAGATCCTTTGAAAAGGTAAAAAGATAATGACGGCTTTATAATTTTGTACAACGTGCGACGACTCTCCAAACAAAACTACTGAAAACGAGATGAGAATTTTGAACACTTTTAATATTAACATTTATGTAGCTTATTTCGAACCAAACATCATAAATAATGTCCGAATCACAACAACGTATTGATAACACAAAAAGTGATACAAAGGCGAAGCATGCGATACCTTTTCTTAGAATACAAGGAAAGAATTCAATTTTAAAAATGACTTCGGGCCGCGAAATATTCGACCAAATAAAATAGAACAAAGGATAAAAGATGACCGACGACGATCCAGATTCAACCGCGTAAATGTAATGTGAAATTTTTGACCCGTAAAAAGGATTACAGAAAGAAATAGAATAATTCCAATCGCAGCTTTGATTTGATATAGGACTAAATACATTAAAAGATAAAACGAATGCTGATTCAGTTTAAGCATTCAATGCGAAAACAAAAGCGGCAGACATAAAGGCCCAGCCTTTGAACATGCAGATAAATTGGCAAATAAGATTTGATAGCCGTTAACTGGAGCGTGAAATTTAAATCAACGACAACAAACAATTCCGTGGTCATAATAGAAACGAATGGTAAACTTCAGAACTCCATTAAAGCGGCATCCAAACTTCCCATTTGAAGGCGAGCTGGCGCGCCAAACGCAGAAATGTACCTATATTTTATTCATCGCTACTACACGCCGCGCCTCCACGATTGGTATCAGATAAAACTTAAACAAAAATAAGCATCGCGAATGAGTGTACCTGTCACAAGGGACTTGTTCTTGTTTCTAAAATTTGTATAAAATATTCCGAAGTCGCGTCGCGCCGACAACGGTTTTGTAGTGAATAATAAGACTAACACAAAACAGAGAAAATAAAAAGTGACGGAGATTCATCTTTGTATTTCAATTCGGGTTTGTTCACAAAAGAGATAACTTTCTAAAATGACAACCTTAAGAATAATGTACTATATTTTTTGGCAACGGTATAAAATAAAATACATCGTTTAGTACATTGCATTTGAACAACTGCTAGGTACTAACTACCACAGATTGTATTTTCACAAGATCTCTGCAAAGCTCATGGACGTGAAGTCACGGCAAATGAGGGTTTAAAGTCAAGAATCCCATTTAGTTCCTTTCTGTTGTCCATTGCACTCCTCTTTCTTATTCCAACAAAAGTAAGATTTGTTCTTACCATTTTATTTTTATCAAGAAATGAAAAATTTACACTCTTAAAAGTGGCCTGATAATTAGGGCAATCTTACTGAGAAATCCGTCTTAGCACGAATTCCTTACATTTCGGGACACAGGATTCTTCGAACGTGGATCGACAATACGTGTCAGTCATTCCATTAATGTTTCGATTTCCCAAAACGCGACTTTTGTGCTCTAAAGAAATATTTGACGCTTCGAAGACCGAGATATTTTCTCACGTGTTTTAGAATCATTCGTCCTTTTTTAATTTGATCCGTGGGAATTATATTTCGAATTCAGGATCTCAGGAAAATTTAAGACTGCTTCAGTAAAACAGTTCTTATAGTCAATTTCAAATAATTATAGCAGCTCAATAACTAAATACCATAAGTAACAGCGAGTAAAATTTTACGACACCTCTGAAATTGAGGTTGATAAGTGGACGTGAGATAAAAAGTGGTTTGTCTATGGGGTCGGTGTCGCGGCGGGCGGCGGACGGTGTCTGCCGTCACAATAGCACAATTAAAATGCCAACAAGTCCGGTTGCCAGCAAATCCAATTACAGTGGACACCGATTCCGTCGAGTAATTGGGAGCGGGGCAGTACGGGAGTCAGTGAGATACATGCGAGGGATTCGCAGCTGGCCTACTGGTTACATGTGCCTGACAGATACAATTAGGCGCAGCCTATCCTGGGTGACGGCAAAAAAGTACTGGATTCTAAGAACTTGCTAAGGTAAGAAAAGAAATCTAAAAAAAAAATATCTCAATTAAAATGAAAAGGATTGATCAAAATATAAGCACAGTAGGGAATATAAATTATTAACGTATTAATATGATAGCTTAGTAATCGAAAATTACGGTTTAAATTTCAAACAACAGACTATTTAATCGGTGAGAATTTTCAATTCAAGTCTCCCAGTTAGATTGAAAGGATTATCTTTATTGATGACTATTAATATCTGGGGATTCAAGAATATTTACTTGGCTTCTAATCTAGGTTACGATTTAATGCTTTTACTTTAGAAGTTAATTTAAAGCTTTTCTGAATTATTCAGCAAGATATTAAATTAATAATTACTAAATCAGATTGAAAACGATTAGGGTTTCCAATTTAGTAAACACATGGACATAAACAAATACGAAACTCTAAATTTCTGTCTGCCAATGTTTTCGTCAAAGAGCAATATTAAAATACCCATCCTTCTTATCCAGTATTATTGGAAAACATATTGGTTTTTCCAAGAAAATTTCACAAAGGGGGTAGCAACTTGAACGGCTTGAGAGGTGAAGTGGCCCAAAGCAGATGTTTGTCTGAACCTGATCGAAAAGGAAACAATGTTAAACTGCGAAACAAACTGCCGCCGGCTCTTTGAACGAAAGAATCTAATTCTTTAAAAACCTGGACGAGGTCCAGACTTGCGTATTTGAAGACTTTGTGTAAAGACGAAAGCAATCATATAAATGGTTCTTACATCTATTTTACTGAAAGCTTTTTTGATACAAAGATTGTTATTATTTACTGCCTCAAAATTCGTTTCACAATTTCTTTTTAAATTGAAAGAACTTAAGGCTAGGTTATCCCAGTGCAAGCGTCTCTTTCTTGCAAGCATAAGTTTACAATTAGCCATCCCGCTCCAATTGAAAGCAGGATCGCAAAAAAACGTGTTTTTCGTCAATATCTTTGCTCATGGGAGTTTCTAAGCTAAAACTTCTCCTGAGTTCACTATAAATATTCAATGTATTTAGTTAAGTACAAGAATAAAAAATTAAATATCAGCAGTTTAATCATGGTATTGAAACAACATAACAAAAAGGGGTAACTTTGGGATGTTTTTCTATCTAGTAAACTTAATCTAATCGTGTAATTGAGAACAGTCGCCCATCCCCCCGATCCTTAAATAAGACATAATTTAATTTCAGACTTTAAAACACAGTTTAAAACACTTTCGTTCGTGTTCAAAAAACGGCCTCGACGGGATAACAGAGTCTTAAAAGCCTTTCTAGTTTTTGAATAACAGTAGCAATCGTTTTCGCTATTGATTCGCTTGCACTGAAATGCGATCGTCTGTTTTGTTCTAACGTACGCTGTCTGTTTGCAATTCTGTTAAATAAAGGTATTGGAAGTATTAACGTTCATTTCACGAACAAATAGTTAACAGTAGAAAGCCTACAACAATAGCTAGTTCCGTCCTCTGACTGGAAACAGCGTTCTGCCAGCAAGAAAATTCGATTATCACAGAGAAAAAACTTCCTACTCCAGCTATCCGAGACTACAAAGTGAACTAATCTCGGAATCTGAACACTCCTGAAGGCTAAAACTTTGCTTTGTGAAAACAAAGACTGTACTTTCTCACTGAAAACTTATAAATAAAATCGACTGCTACACGACCGCGACAAGCCTTTAGAATTAACTTTACAAATGACTGAGAAAATTTCGAAAACGATTTATTGAACGGTATCGTTGCGAGATACAGTTCTTATCTACTCAATTACCTTAAATAACTTAAGCATGCAGTAATAACATGGCCGAAAAGAATACAAAAACCGGTTCGTTAAAACATTAAGACCGATGAATGTTAATGTTATCTGGGTGAACATTTTCTTTTTCAATTAATTTAAATTATAACTGAAATCGTTGGATTTCTATTTATTAGTGAGGCTCTTATCGGCGGTTTATGGGTGACAAGGTGCGATAAAGGGCTTATGGCTGGCACCCGTGGTCGGCTCGAATCACCGTCGGGTCATACAGATATCTATATAAGCTGCTACTCATTTTGCTTCCACTCATTCAACATTATCCCAAAAATTTTACTAAACTCTTAATAGTTAGAGACTTGTGTTGATTCGGCTTGGTACATAGCCGATAAAGGGGATAAAGTTTCTTATGCTGTGTTGTGGAAAAGGGTATCATCATCATCATCAGCCTATCATCGTCCACTGCTGAACATAGGCCTCTCCCAACGCGCGCCACAAATCTCTGTCCTCGGCCTTCCTCATCCAGTCGCTCCCCGCTACTTTTTTTAGGTCGTCTGTCCAGCGGGCAGCAGAGCGTCCCACACTACGCCTACCAGAATCTTTACTACAACGTAACTGGTAGAAGGCTATATAGCCTCTTAATACAACTTGACACGTCATTCCATCCTGGAATCTTTAATTTGCTAAAAGTACGCCTAGCTACAACAGCACGCTGCGCGTTTCGACAAAATAGGTGGTATGCACTGACATATACTCTAGTGATAGACAAGCTCATTCAAACAAAGAACATGTCACACAAAACAAAACAAAATGACACATTGCGGTCTGTCATTGCCATAGCGACGAAATGAACTCGGGAACAGTAATGCGGTGCGAGCACAGCATTCAAGTGGAACATGTTGCTTCTATGAAAGGGCCTGTCTATCGCTAGAGTGTAAGTCAATGCTGGTATGGTAGTTGTAGTAAAGATTCTGGTGACCACGAAAGGGGTTCGGTCATGAGTTTATAAATGTATGTATGTTAAAGTAAAACAACAGAGAAAGGCATATTAAACGGTAAAAATGAATCTGCTCCGTTGAATACAATCAGTTGGGAGTTTTGATAAAAATACGAGACATGAACGGCATCAAAGCCGTTACTTTAAATATATTTGCGCATTGTTGGCAATTCGAGAGGACAGTGCGTAACATAAATATTGGGCGCAGTGGGCACGCTCCCGAATGCAATCGGTGGTAAATAAATCGGTGAGCATCTTTTCAGTCCAACGATGTCGGTAGGCCCCCGGCGGCGCCGCCGCAGTAAATTGCACCGAAAAACGAACGAGCCAATATGGCAGCCGTATCGAACAGCTAAGTTACGATCTGCAGCAACACGGGACACTAAGTGTCCTATCGTGTTTTAAAAAATACAAAAACGGAGATTGTCGTTTAAAAAAATAGAGGTTCGACAGACGAAGTGTCTGCCATTAATCAGGATTAAAGGGGTCACGATTTCCGTATAGAGTTGATCCGGACATGGGTTGAGACATTGGGACGCCGTCCGAAAGCTTTTGGCTGCTCTGGCCAACCTTACCCTGTCCTGTAACTTATGTAGTGTGCTTCCTTACCTACTTTAGTTCATCGTACACGTAACGTCCATTGGTTTCTATTCTCTACATAAGAGTTTCTGCCAGTACTGCTCAAGGCAGTGTTACTGAGATAGTTTTAATTAAATAAATTCATAAAAAAAATAACACGTAACCCAGTAATTTTACGGAGTTTTGTTAGGAGGAGTACGGAGTAATTATAAATAGAAAAATTTTTAAAAAAAATTACTACGCAACATAGAAATCAAAATTGTACCTCCAAGAAGACTATACACTAAATCATTTTAATTAGATTCAAAAATACAAATGAGTATAGGGCAATAAAATAGACATCGACATTTAAAAAAATTATTAATGATTAGAAAATACAATTGAAAGCTTTATAGTAGACAAAAATGTTTATTCCGTGTTTTAAGGGTGTATTTGCTATCAGAATATTTTCATAGGACCTCTGAATGAAGCCTCAATCTCCTAATATAACCCTATATCTCTGATGAACATAATCCTCAAACTAATTAAATTTCATGTAACAACAGAATTAGCACATACTTAAATTTAATACGCTGCCATAAAGTAGTGGACCACACAATGTAACTGAACCAGAAGTTAGTTAATCCAACGATGTTACATACAAAGGAAACTGCGGTGAGCCTGAAAATTAAGTTGGCTCGCTCTATTGCCTTCGAATTAAACCACTGCTTTAGTATCTACGGCTTAGTTGAGATTAACATTCATTGGCACACCTTTGATCTTTTTAAAAAAAAAATTACGGGGGTTAATACACACGGAGAGAAAAATCCAGCCAGACGCTTTTACTATAATATTGTAGTGAATTTGAAACACTTTGGTCTAAGACTTTGGTAGATTGTGCTCGTGTTGTTATGACTTAAATTCTGGTAGACATATATGCTCACGCCTATTTCCCACTACTGGGGTAGGCAGAGACAACAGATCGCCACATGCTACGATTCTGACACACATCTTTCGCCTCCTCAACATTCATAAGTCTCTTCATACAAGCTCGTCGGTTCCGGGTACATTTTATTTAATTTGGCCTTTCTTCAGTACGCATCCGATTTGGTCAGCGTACTAGGGCGACCCCTTCCAACCATTCCATTCACGCTTACCTTGTAAATTGCATACGTCAACCTACTTTTGCTCATTCTTTCCACATGGCCAAACCGCCTCAACATGCCTTTTTCAATCCTTGTCACAACATCTTCTTTCAGACCACATCATTCTGGTAGATCTGACTAAAATCTGTTTAATTAAGTATAGAAACACAGTCATGTTAAATATTGTTACCTTTTTTCTCCGCTTATTGTGCCAGGTTTTCTTTAAACCTCGAAAGGCAAAGGATCTTGAGATTTTAAGTCACCAACATCAGCCTATATACCTAAGTCCCACTGCAAGACGCAGGCCTACCCTCAGGGAGGGGGTACGGGCTTTAGTTCACCTTCACCACGCGTAGCGTACTCAATGTGGATTGGTTACACCTTCTGTTCAATAAATTATATCTATGTCTATTTCAATGTCTTCACATACGCATCATAATTTCTTCTTCATTGTATGCAGGTTCCCTCATAATGTTTTCCTTCACCGTTCGAGAGCAGTCGGTAGTAGATACGTACATAAGTTAGAAAAACTCAAGAGTAAGGTACAGGGCATGTCGTCCGTGCAGATTCGAATCCAGACCCTCACGGTTGAGTATCCATACTTCACCAGAACGCTCTCAGTGTATTTTCTTTAAAAATGTCTACCTACTTTGAAAGAAAACTGAATTAATTACAATTTTGAGATTTACTTTAAAGGCTGGGTGGTTTTCAATACTTCATCCGTCCGAACATTTTCAAACATCAAAACTTTTGCATGTATAATAAAGTAGGATTAAGTCCTTATTATTTTCATACCGAAAATTTGTCAAAGCTGAAATCTTTTTCAATGACCATAAAACCTTTATTGCTGACATTTTCTTTTTATAGAAACCTCTAAATGTGAATAAACTTGGGATGAGTCGCTTTATCAAATAGCAGATGGCTTACAGGGTTGGATCGTAAGGAATTTTCACATTGTTTAGGAAGCTTACTAGGAAGGAATGTCACTACTCAGGCAAACTTATTTTAAAATTTACAGTTTCAGAATATTTTACCTTGTTCTTACAAGAATAAACTTATTCTTATGAGAAATAAATATGAATACAAAAAAAAGGCTAAATTGATAAAATTATCGTTACTTTGAGAGTCGTTACCGAATTTTCTCATATAAGTGTTATGATAAAATTAACTAATCTAAAAGTAAAAAATAGTTTTATCAATTTAGCTATTTTTGCAATAAAAAAGTATGCTTAAGCGATAGCGAGCGACAGCCCTAATGATATTAGTATCTATGAAGATACATAGTGATAGAGCACTGACATATGACTTTAAGTCTTCTGAGTTTACTAAATAATATACCTATATATTTTATATATTAAAGAATTCAAGCCAGCCAACATAGTGTCACTTACATAAACATGGTTTTTGTATCACAAAGTATTGGCCACTATATTTTTAAATACTTCAAATGATTAGTCCACATCAACCCACTGCAGGACATAGGCCTCCTTTTTTCATGCGCCACTCCTTCCGGTCTTGTGCCAATTTGATCCAACTCTGAAAACTAAAGTGTCACGCTACACTGAGATACTGAGAATAACATTTTTTTTTATTAAACAATGAGTTTGCTCTTGAACTCAATCCAGTCCTGAGGACAAAGATGGAGTCGAAGATGTAGCGAGCTTACCCAGAAGAAGCCTATTCACTCTTACTTTAAAGTTATTCGGGTTGTAAGTGCTCGGAAATACTGACGCAGGCAGGGCATTTCACTCCTTGGCTGTGCTGGCTTGGCTGTTAAACATAACCAAGCGTCAAGCTACAATGAGAAAAATGTTTTATTAATATAACCAAAATTGTGTAACTTCCAAAGTGTTTTTTTTTGCAATTACTGAAACGTTTGGTTATGTGCTACAAAAAAGTTAGTAAGTCACAAAAGTTTGGTTACAATATCGACATTATGCTCCTGTGTAAAATTTGATATTTTCGTTTAGTAACGGTTTGTTTTTAAAGGTGCGATATATTTTTTATAGTGTACTCAATATCCAAGTTTGAAATGAAATTAAACCAGCGAATGTGAACGAAGCTTTACTCGCTCCGTTCGTGTCTTGCAACAGTAATTTAAAGGTGATTTTTCCTCACCGCTTCCGAGCTCGTCAAAGGGCCAATGAGTCTTTGGAGCGGTGATAATAATATTCAGGACCTTCTCTCAAATTGCTCGGACGTGTGCTCCGTTTCGAGGTAATTGCTCCCTTATAAAACAGCCGGTTTAATTGTTGACCTTTGGAAGTTGAGTAAACCTTCTCTTATTTCGAAAGGGGTTGGATTGGAGACTTGCAAAGAGCCCGGGATCGTTCTGAATTTGAATATTCTTTGAGTGGTGTAATTGGTAACATTTGTTTTTAATAGGGTGTTTGCCTACATGGAATATAATATTTTATTTTAATCTTCTCTGTAAAAAAACGTTGAACATAACCCTACACTCACATTTTCAGTAATTTTTAAGCCTCAATTATTTTTTTTTAATGACAGGGTTACTATAAAAACTTGATGTGGTCGAGAGACTTATGAGGACTTGAATGAGAATTCAAGTCATATATGCTCACGCCTATTTCCCACTACTGGGGTAGGCAGAGACAACAGATCGCCACATGCTACGATTCTGACACACATCTTTCGCCTCCTCAACATTCATAAGTCTCTTCATACAAGCTCGTCGGTTCCGGGTACATTTTATTTAATTTGGCCTTTCTTCAGTACGCATCCGATTTGGTCAGCGTACTAGGGCGACCCCTTCCAACCATTCCATTCACGCTTACCTTGTAAATTGCATACGTCAACCTACTTTTGCTCATTCTTTCCACATGGCCAAACCGCCTCAACATGCCTTTTTCAATCCTTGTCACAACATCTTCTTTCAGACCACATCATTCTGGTAGATCTGACTAAAATCTGTTTAATTAAGTATAGAAACACAGTCATGTTAAATATTGTTACCTTTTTTCTCCGCTTATTGTGCCAGGTTTTCTTTAAACCTCGAAAGGCAAAGGATCTTGAGATTTTAAGTCACCAACATCAGCCTATATACCTAAGTCCCACTGCAAGACGCAGGCCTACCCTCAGGGAGGGGGTACGGGCTTTAGTTCACCTTCACCACGCGTAGCGTACTCAATGTGGATTGGTTACACCTTCTGTTCAATAAATTATATCTATGTCTATTTCAATGTCTTCACATACGCATCATAATTTCTTCTTCATTGTATGCAGGTTCCCTCATAATGTTTTCCTTCACCGTTCGAGAGCAGTCGGTAGTAGATACGTACATAAGTTAGAAAAACTCAAGAGTAAGGTACAGGGCATGTCGTCCGTGCAGATTCGAATCCAGACCCTCACGGTTGAGTATCCATACTTCACCAGAACGCTCTCAGTGTATTTTCTTTAAAAATGTCTACCTACTTTGAAAGAAAACTGAATTAATTACAATTTTGAGATTTACTTTAAAGGCTGGGTGGTTTTCAATACTTCATCCGTCCGAACATTTTCAAACATCAAAACTTTTGCATGTATAATAAAGTAGGATTAAGTCCTTATTATTTTCATACCGAAAATTTGTCAAAGCTGAAATCTTTTTCAATGACCATAAAACCTTTATTGCTGACATTTTCTTTTTATAGAAACCTCTAAATGTGAATAAACTTGGGATGAGTCGCTTTATCAAATAGCAGATGGCTTACAGGGTTGGATCGTAAGGAATTTTCACATTGTTTAGGAAGCTTACTAGGAAGGAATGTCACTACTCAGGCAAACTTATTTTAAAATTTACAGTTTCAGAATATTTTACCTTGTTCTTACAAGAATAAACTTATTCTTATGAGAAATAAATATGAATACAAAAAAAAGGCTAAATTGATAAAATTATCGTTACTTTGAGAGTCGTTACCGAATTTTCTCATATAAGTGTTATGATAAAATTAACTAATCTAAAAGTAAAAAATAGTTTTATCAATTTAGCTATTTTTGCAATAAAAAAGTATGCTTAAGCGATAGCGAGCGACAGCCCTAATGATATTAGTATCTATGAAGATACATAGTGATAGAGCACTGACATATGACTTTAAGTCTTCTGAGTTTACTAAATAATATACCTATATATTTTATATATTAAAGAATTCAAGCCAGCCAACATAGTGTCACTTACATAAACATGGTTTTTGTATCACAAAGTATTGGCCACTATATTTTTAAATACTTCAAATGATTAGTCCACATCAACCCACTGCAGGACATAGGCCTCCTTTTTTCATGCGCCACTCCTTCCGGTCTTGTGCCAATTTGATCCAACTCTGAAAACTAAAGTGTCACGCTACACTGAGATACTGAGAATAACATTTTTTTTTATTAAACAATGAGTTTGCTCTTGAACTCAATCCAGTCCTGAGGACAAAGATGGAGTCGAAGATGTAGCGAGCTTACCCAGAAGAAGCCTATTCACTCTTACTTTAAAGTTATTCGGGTTGTAAGTGCTCGGAAATACTGACGCAGGCAGGGCATTTCACTCCTTGGCTGTGCTGGCTTGGCTGTTAAACATAACCAAGCGTCAAGCTACAATGAGAAAAATGTTTTATTAATATAACCAAAATTGTGTAACTTCCAAAGTGTTTTTTTTTGCAATTACTGAAACGTTTGGTTATGTGCTACAAAAAAGTTAGTAAGTCACAAAAGTTTGGTTACAATATCGACATTATGCTCCTGTGTAAAATTTGATATTTTCGTTTAGTAACGGTTTGTTTTTAAAGGTGCGATATATTTTTTATAGTGTACTCAATATCCAAGTTTGAAATGAAATTAAACCAGCGAATGTGAACGAAGCTTTACTCGCTCCGTTCGTGTCTTGCAACAGTAATTTAAAGGTGATTTTTCCTCACCGCTTCCGAGCTCGTCAAAGGGCCAATGAGTCTTTGGAGCGGTGATAATAATATTCAGGACCTTCTCTCAAATTGCTCGGACGTGTGCTCCGTTTCGAGGTAATTGCTCCCTTATAAAACAGCCGGTTTAATTGTTGACCTTTGGAAGTTGAGTAAACCTTCTCTTATTTCGAAAGGGGTTGGATTGGAGACTTGCAAAGAGCCCGGGATCGTTCTGAATTTGAATATTCTTTGAGTGGTGTAATTGGTAACATTTGTTTTTAATAGGGTGTTTGCCTACATGGAATATAATATTTTATTTTAATCTTCTCTGTAAAAAAACGTTGAACATAACCCTACACTCACATTTTCAGTAATTTTTAAGCCTCAATTATTTTTTTTTAATGACAGGGTTACTATAAAAACTTGATGTGGTCGAGAGACTTATGAGGACTTGAATGAGAATTCAAGTCCTCATAAAAGGCTGAAAGTCACCCAAAGGTAAATGGACTGGCTATCTATGCTCAGCATGCTCGGAGTTTCCCTGTGAGATCGAATCAGAAATGAAGAGATTCGCAGAAAACTGGGAGTCTCCGATATAGCTCATGGAATTGCTAAGCTATGACGATAGGGTTGAAGCCTGGGGAGTAAATTTTGTTCTAAAACCTAGGTCCTTTTTAATAAGCTGATGGTTTTACGCAGTAACTTTTTAGGTAACAATGGTAACTGTGCAATGAAAAAAAAACTTGATATATCGTGTTTGTAATTGTGAGAACGCTTCTTTTCCTCTTATCTGTGAACGCGGCTTTGAATGCCATCTTACTCGCACAGGCCTCTCGCTCTCTCTCTCTTGTGTGTGACTGTGTAACGTTGACACGCTGGCTCTCAATATATTAATTAATTATGGATACCTAGTGTTTTATTGAGATATAATAATGGCGACGAAGTCAGGGGATTAAACAAAGAAATTAACATAAAATCTCGGCGAGGGAGCATCAAATTAACATAAAATCAGTGTGAGAAAAATTAATGACGCCGGTAGTGAAGTTAGCAACGATACCGCCGCTCACATTCCATTGCCGCCGTCGCTGCACAGCGGCTTGTGACAACTTCACGTTTGTTTACAATACGAATGAGCGAAAACGTGGAAAAAGTAAAACTAGGAAAACGCAAGTATATATACTTGTGTAATAAACAAGAGCTATTGCAAATAGCAGAAGAATTATTTTTAAATTGCACACAAAACAATACAGTATAAGAATTAAGAAAATCAATAAGTAATTATTTCGAAAAAACCCAACAAGAAATTACAGAAGAAACGGAAGAAACGTTAACAAAGGTTAATACCAAGATGGCTAATAATTATGACATAAAAATTTTCGACGGCAAAGATTGGGACATATTTGAAAAACAGTTGGAATGTTTGATAATCTTCAATGACGTGCCGGAGGACAAGAAAGCATCACTCCTCATAACTAAATTGTCAACTGCCGTGTTCGAAAAACTTATGTTTGCCTGTGCACCAGATTCACCGCTGAAGAAAACTTTCAAAGAACTATGCACACTATTGAATGAAAGATACAATAAGTCAAAATCACAGGTAATCGATAGACACAACTTTAGGCAAAGAAATCAACAACACGGAGAAAAAATAGAAGACTACTTAATGGATTTAAGAAAATTAGCGAAAAGATGTAGCTTCAAAGACTCGGATGACCAAATTAAGGAAAAGCTGATAGAAGGTGTGTTGTCAAATCAAATGAAATTCGAATTAATCAAAAATGCTGAATTATCCTTGGATAAACTAATAGTCATTGCAAGAAGTATCGAGTCTGCGCTAAAAACATCAAATTTAACAAATGAATCAAATGTGAATGCGGAATTGTTTAAAAACCAAACTTATTATAAGAAAAAAGGACAGAACCAAAAGAAACAATATACCAAAGAAAGGAAGATCAGTTGTTTTTGTTGCGGGAAAAATAACCATGTTCGATCGGAGTGCACATTATTGAAAAAGTACTGCTCGGAGTGTGGAAAACAGGGACACATATTCAGAACCTGTGCCACACGTCGACAGCAACGTGAAATGAAGGTCTTGGTAGCAGGGGACATGGAAGACAGCGATGATGACAGCGATGATGACAAGGAGGACACCAGCAAAGAGAACAGTGAAGAAGAGACCGAATTGACACTAGAACAATTGAATGAAAAGTATGAAATGTTTTCTCTTGGGGTAAGTAGGGTGCCACCGCATCATCTAAATATACAAATTGATGGAAAAATAATTCAGTTACAACTAGATACAGGATCAGATGTAACAGTTATACCTTTAAAGGATAAAAACTATTTCTTTCCTAATAAACAAATACAAAAATGTAATGTACTGTTTAAAAATTATGACCAGAGCCTTTCTCAACCAATAGGAGTAATAAAAAACATGACTGTTACATATCAGAGTGTAACAAAAAAATTGGACATGTATATTGGAAACAATATTACACCGCGTATAATTGGCAGAGACTGGTTAAGTGAATTAAATCTATGGCCCCTTAAGCTAGAAACTAACATCATATCAAAAAATAAAAGGTCTAATAATGTAAAAACTGTTTCAGAAGCAAAGGAATTAATACAAAGAAGGTTCGCAGAAGTATTCAATCCAGGATGGGGAAATTTTAAAGGAGAGACAATAGAGTTGAAATTAAAGCCAGAAGCAAAACCACGGAGTCTACCGGTACGCCGTGTTCCTTTTGCAATAAGAGACAAGGTAAAACATGAAATTAGTAGATTATTAGATAATGGCCGTATAGTACCAGTGAAACATAGCCAATGGGGTACACCAGTAGTACCAATAATAAAGCCAGATGGGTCAGTACGATTGTGTGGGGATTACAAGCTAACATTGAATCCACATTTAGAAGCGGACCATTACCCGCTACCACATATGGATGAAATATTTCATACTCTAAAGGATGGACAATACTTCTGCGAGCTGGATTTAAAAGAAGCTTATCTGCAGGCCCCTTTGGATGAGGCTTCACAAGAATACACTGTAATTGTAACTGAGGTAGGAACTTATAAATATAAATATTTGCCATATGGTGTTAATACGGGTCCAGGTTCTTTTCAGCGTTTAATGTGTAAAAAACTAGCAAATATTCCTAATACAGCTGTTTTCATCGATAATATATATTTGTCGGGTTCAGATTTGAATGACATGTTGGACACTTTATGTCGAGTTCTAACCAAACTTCAGGAATGTGAATTCAAATTAAAACCAGAAAAGTGTAAATTATTCCAAAATCATATAGATGTATTTGGTTATAGAATAGATAACAAGGGAGTAAATGTAATAAAATCAAACATAGAACCACTGTTGAAAGCACAGGCACCAACTAATTTAACTTTATTAAAATCATTTCTAGGAAAAATAAATTATTATTCCCGTTTTTTAAAAGATATGTCAACCATATTAACACCATTGTATGATTGCACTAAGAAGAATAGTTTTTTGTGGACTAAAGATTGTGACAGGGCTTTTAGAATAATAAAAGGGAAGTTAGCGTCAGTTAAAAATCTAAGACATTATGACCCAAAATTACCATTAATTTTAACATGTGACGCGTCACAAACTGGCTTGGGGGCTGTGATTTCAAATAGAGATAGTAAGGGAGTTGTCAAACCAATTGCATATGCCAGTAAAAAACTAAATGCAACGGAGCAAAAATATTCAGCGATAGACAAAGAGGCCATGGCAATCGTGTTTGGTGTAACAAAATTCTACAATTATACGTATGGACGACAATTTGAACTGGAAACAGATAGCGCAGCATTAGTAAGAATTTTTGGTCCCACCAAAGCGATACCCAAAATGGCTGCAAAAAGGCTACAGCATTATGCAATTTTTTTGACAGCGTTCAATTACAAAATAAGACACATTAAAACCAATGTAAACCCAGCAGATTTTTTGTCACGAACAAGTGTAGAAAACAAAGAAAATATTGGTCAGAACAAGATTTGTAAAAATGGGAATATTAGTAATTTATTTTATACAAACAGTTCAAAAATAGACTCTTTAAATTGGGAAAAAATTAAATTAGAAACAAAAAAAGATCCAATATTAGTGAAAATATTAAGGTATAATACAGATGGCTGGCCGGAGAAAAATTTAATAGAAAAACAGGTTATGCCATATTACAATAGAAAAAACGAAATAACAACAGACAGAGGCTGTATATTTTGGGGGTATAGAATAATAATACCCGTCTAAAAAATGAGGTCTTAAAAGAGTTACATAAAAGTCATTTTGGGATTGTTCGAATGAAAGAAATTGCTCGGTCTTACTTCTGGTGGTCAAATTTGGACTCGGAAATAGAGCAAATAACAAAGAATTGCTTAGTATGTTTAACAAATAGTAAAAGCCCTAATAAAACCACAAAACCATGGCCTGTGCCACCTGCAGTATGGTATCGATTGCATGCAGATTTTATTGGGCCGTACAAAAATAAAATGTTTCTAGTAATAGTAGACAGTTATTCGAAGTGGACAGAGGCTTTTATAATGCCAAACATAACTGCAAGTAATACGATTGAAAAATTTAATGGAGTATTTGCAAGATTTGGATTTCCCGTGCATTTGGTCACAGACAATGGAACAACATTTAGTTACGGTGTACATAAGAATCTGTCGAATAAATTGCATTATCAGTCAACAACATTTACCTGTGAAGAATTTCAGAGTTTCTGTAAAGCAATAAGTGTAAAACATACATTTTCACCACCATACCACCCGGCTACCAATGGAGCTGCGGAGAGATTTGTTGAGACATTTAAATCCCACATAACGAAAATTATGGATAGCGGTTACGACATTTCATCGGCTATGAATCTCTTCCTATTCGATTATAGAAGCTCACCACAACGCACAACGGGTGTCACCCCGGCCAGGTTAATGTTGGGGAGAGAGCTAAGAAATAGATTCTCATTAATGCGACCTCCACCCATCAGTGACAAAATGTATGAAATGCAAGAAAAGCAAAAGAAATATTCACAGGGTAACAGAGACATTCAGTTTACTGTAGGTCAAAAGGTATTGGTTAGGGATTACCGCAGGGGACACAAGCCATGGATGCAAGGGGTAATAATTAGGGAATCGATTGCAGATACCACATATATTATAGATGTAAATGGGTCTAACATCAAGCGACATGTTAATCAAATGATACCATGTGGAAATAGTTTGGATATAGACTCATAGCGGTTATAAAAAAAAATTACGCTCTTGCTAGTGGTTGTATCCGATCCCAAGACCATATGTCACAGTCGTAGGGCTAGCAAGAGCCGTAGTTAAAATATTATGTAATACAGTTAATTGTTAAGTATCAAATACTGTATTATTATTGCTAGGATTAAAGATAAGGTTCTGTATTAATTGTTAGTTCTAACATGAACCTTACAGTTAAGTACGATGTTCGTAGAACATTTAATTATACTTATATTGTTATATAATTTAAACTTATGCGAGGAGAGTGTGAGAACGCTTCTTTTCCTCTTATCTGTGAACGCGGCTTTGAATGCCATCTTACTCGCACAGGCCTCTCGCTCTCTCTCTCTTGTGTGTGACTGTGTAACGTTGACACGCTGGCTCTCAATATATTAATTAATTATGGATACCTAGTGTTTTACTGAGATATAATAGTAATAAAGCCAAAGACCGTCCAATTTCTCAATAAAATTGTTCCAGCCAGCACGATCGTTACATTGTTGCGTCAAAAACTGTCAGCTTATTGAAAAATACCTATGTGATTATGGTTGTTTAAATAAACAAGCCGAGAATAAGCTAATTTCGTCAAAATCAATGTCTGCGTGATTGGACGAGGGCGTTTCTTGGGCCCCGTAAATTCACAAGTCGCGATGACGGCACGGGGCCCGGGGCACATCGTGACCCGACTTCGTCTCTCTTGGCATTATTTACGATTTTTATTATGCTGTAAAAATGCGCGAATTCTTGCGGCGAGAGGGCACGCCTCGGTCGCGCGTGGATCCACGCGTCGATAGCCGCTTCGTGAGTCCGACGATACTGCATATAAATCTGCGGCGTCGTGCCGGTCACTTTCAAACGATTCCATTTTAAAATGCAAATAGGGAATTAATTTTCGGCAAGTACTTTGGTATCTTCATGAAGTCTTTGTATCAGTATTTGATACACACATTCATTGCACTGTTAGTTCACGTATGTGTAGGAGCAACCCTTGAATTGTGACCTAACACAATTTATCAGCCGATAGACGTCCACTGCTGGGCATAGGCCTCCCTTAAGGACGGCTACAACAATTGGTCCGGAGCTGCCCTCATCCACAGGCATCCTTCACCAGGTCGTTGGTCCACCTAGTGGGGACACTGCGCTTTCCGGTACGCGTTCGCCACTCGAGAACTTTTCGACCCCATCTGCCATCGGTTCTGTGAGCAATGTGCGTCACTCATTGTCACTTTAGTTTAGCAATTATTTGGACTTTGTCGGCTACTCTGGTTCGGAAGGAAACGCTAAGCACGGGTTGTGCTTGGAGTTTCCTTCTGTCCATTGCCCTTTATGTGACTTTCAGCTTTTTTATGAGGCCTTTTGTGAGTGCCCTGTTTTAATTACTTACACACAGTAAATCTCGACTGCTTCCCCTTTCGGATGGTCAGGGATATTGATACAAGGGAGGCAGAATACTAGCAACCTGTCACCATTTTATACCTGTTTCCATCCTCCAACTTACAATGTATTAGACTTACAATGTAATGCGGTGGTAGAATCAAAAATGACGTCAGAAAGTTATCTATGTGATATTATTTTGATTTAAAAAAAATAGATTTAGATTTGATTTTGATTAAAAGCAATCTCTTGGAGCCAAGTTGACCAATTTGATCTAACTGCACTCTGAGCTGGAAGTTGCAACAACATTTATAACCACTCAGAGGTTATACAGGATGTGAAATGTGTTAGTATACTTAAAGGGCTGTTTCAGACCATCAAACTGAAAAACTTTTACCATAGGACCAACATTGAAATCGCGAAAAAAAAAACTGGTTCATACTTTTGGGTCGAGCAGCCATTGACATTTTCTGTGGAACAACAAAATTTTTTCACGAATAAAATTTTGGCTTCATAGCGAAAATTGTTCAGTTTGGTGGTCTGAAGCTTGTAACTTTGTAACTCATCTAAGTCTACACCCTGTATATTATTATATGGTCGTGTTGTGAGAGTATTCAGTTATAATGTAAGCACTACATCGTCACTTCTAAAAACCCAGTCATCTTTTAAACGAAGTATCCAAAAAATGTCTTGCAACGTTTTCAAGGAACACTTAAAAACCCAGACGAGTCTAGGCGCCTCGTTGACTCGCATCTCGTGTCTCATTATTGTCACGGAGAGGGTTATGTCCTGTCAGACGCAGGGACGTTCCTTTCGTGACACTTCAAAATGTTACGTACTTCCCAGAAATACGTGCTGAAGACCTATTTCTTTGAAAAATATTATAAATTTAAAGGTAAGTTTATATTCTTCTTCTTTCTCGTGTGAAGGTGATCACACATTGTCTTTCCAATACTTGGCCATCTCTATGCCTCAAAGAAGCCCCAATGAGCCAGATACAGGGCTACACTGCGATAGATGTCGAATGGTTTGCACCTGACCACACCCACACTTCACAGACGCATCGGCCGCCAATATGTCCCATCTCCGCAGATTATTTTCAATATATTGTGATCGATTCCTTTCAAATGTCAACACAATTCCGGTGAACAGATACGATCACCGAAAAATACAAAATTTTAGTTTTAAGGCCTGAACCTTTCCCGTTGGGCATCAGTCCTTCAGCTATACAGAGTGTAAAATTTAATGCGTTATATACAGGGTGTTTCATAAGTAAAAATAAATTTTTAAAACTCTTAACGAGTTGTTTAGACCGTCAAACTGAACAACTTTCTCTATGGGACCAAAATTGAATTCGCGAAAAAAAAAATTGATATAAGCATAGCATAGCATAAGCATATGCTCACGACTATATTCCCCGAGGGGGTAGTCAGAGATATTCTGAAACCTCAGAACATCCACGTTTCACCAGTAGTACCGAAACTCTGTCCAGTGTGACGGGGGGTGAGCCCGTCGCCACTTATAATGGACAGTGGGTACAATACACGCCTCGAAATTGAAGCATGCAGGTTTCCTCACGATGTTTTCCTTCACCGAAAAGCCAGTGGTGTAACAAATCGTACATAAATTCCGAAAAACTCATTGGTACGAGTCGGCTTGGACGGGGATCGAACCATCGCCTTCTGCACAGCAGGCAAGGTTACTCGCCACTGGACCACCACGGCTCTCTTTCAAAAATTGATATCCCATACATATTTTAGCTCTAGTCGATTTGTAGAGTATAGAACATCATATTTTTTTCGCGATTTCGATATTGGTCCCATAGTGAAAGTTGTTCAGTTTGATGGTCTAAACCACCCACTTAAATGTTTATTTGTATTTTTGTAACGCCTTGTATATCGATCGAGGTGCTTCAATCCATCCAACTGAACAACTTTCACCATGGACCCAAAACCAAATCGTGAAAAAAAACTGCTGCTCCAAAGAAAATGCCAATAGCTACTCGACTAAAATGTACGAAAAAGCTGATTTATTCTTCGCCATTTCATATATTTTTCGACCAAATTATATATGCCGTCCCCGCTGCGCTAAACAAAGTTGCCGCTTTCCACCTCCATCGAAGAGAAAAATAGTATACTAACCACGGGCAGTAAATAAGAAAGCCTCAGATCACATGTTTGTAGAGCTCGGCTTCGCCTCTGTCAACAATTATAAGAGTTCCGAGACCTTTCTTACTTTCCTGCCTTCGGTGTTTAATCTACTATAAATAAGCTATAGGCCGGATATAGTTCATAGCCGGCTCGTTGCTATGGGCTGGATGAGCAGTCCTCGCGGGTCGTAGTTTGGAGACCCCTATTCTAAACTCGTAAAAACTAAAGTTGTTCCTATTGAAGAGCACTATCGCCTGTCGAAAGCAATTACCCGAATTCAATTTCAAACCTTTATGTCCTTTTAACATTTCCTTATTGTTACAAAGGAACTCCGAACTAACATAAGCCTTTGCGGCACAATTCATTGCGGCCAACGTTCAACGTTCTCGTTCAGCCGTGTTGCAGTTTCATTGTGTTTAATTTGAACTAGTGCTTTATGTTTCATTAGAAGCTTGGTTCTGTTCTGCGTTGGCTTTGGGAATAACTTTTGTGGTATTTTATATCTAGGAAGTCTGGAGTCTGGATGACATAAATTTAAGTAATTGCTGTTTTATTTCATTACTAGTGTTTACCCGCGACTTCGTCCGCACAAATGATATAGGTACCAGATTTTAAGTTAGATCATAAGCTACCAAAGAAAAACAGTTTCATTAAAATCGGTTCAGTAGTTTTTGCGTGATGCGCGAACAAACAAACACACAAACAAACAGACAGACAACATTTCTAAAAAGGTTGATTTCGAGTTAGGGATACCTAAAAAATAATAGTTTAGATTAGATTCGTTATAGTAGATTACTCACCGAAGACAGGAAAGTAAGAATCTGAGGCTTTCATATTTACTGCCCGTGGTTAGTATACTATTTTTCTCCTCGACGGAGGTGGAAAGTGACAACTTTGTTTAGCGCAGCGGGACGACAATTGACGCTTTCCGTCCAGAGGGGAGAAAAAATTATAACACTGTCCTTTCACAGATTTTTTTCGAGAGTTCTTATGTCATACCTCATTACTCGTATTACGAATATTAGTTTTAGTGACAATGTGAAAATTTTTAACGTGTATTTGTTTGACCCCACTGTTATGTGTGCAAATAAAGAAAACCTGTCTTTTTTTCGTAAATTACGATGGGTCTAACGTTTGGCTTTATACTACCTTTATTTTTAAATCTTTAATCAGATTTGTGAATGTGTCGTTGGTGTACCTAATAAACTATTAAACTATTAAACTACCTGAATAAAAATTATCATGAATAAGTAAATGCTTATTTATCAGATTTTAGGGAAGTCCGTTCTGGGAAAATGTCGTAAATATCGTGTTGCCAATTCCACATAGGCACAGGTATTTGAAAGATTTTCTTTCATGAAAAGCACCTTGATGAGCGCTACATGCAGGGGTAGCGTCTTATAATATCCTCGATTTAAATCCACAGTTTTTCCCAACTCCTTTATTTTCTTTTTCAATTACTCAAAAACATATTTGTTAGCAATTTATATTGTTCTATTTTAATATATCATCAACTTTTACAAAATCTTTTAAGTTATTGCGAAACGTATGAAACTGCGTCAATAACGCAGTAATAAAAGAGCTGCTATAGCCATCGGACGTGTGCACTATTTCTTATTTAATACCGTAAACCCAACCCAACCAGAAACCCATATTGCAAGAGTTCGCAGCAAGGTTTTCACTTATTAACATTTATTTACTTCCCTATCGCGTCTCATATGGGCAGCGAAAACGGGAGGCCCGATACAGTCGTAAAATCGAAACCACTCACATGAAAATCTGTGCCTACCGATAAAAGTTTTCTCACCGACCGACCGGGCAAACGGTAAGACCTTTTTCCGGGTCGTCAATACGGCACGAAACGGAAAATAGAGGGCGTAACGATAGTTTGAATGGAACGTTGCTTGTTTACAATACCTGCGGGGTTCTTCGTGAGGCGCTCTCCATTTAGATGGGAAGCGCGTCGATACAGCGTGCGGCTGCGGCGGTCATGTGAACCACCGGATTTGTGGGACCTTCCCACCCTCCCTTGAATCTTGGGCCACAGAAGCGAATAGAGGATTAAGGAGGTGTTTTATAGGTCTTGTTAGACTGGCCGCTTTGCCACCGACGCCTGTGTTATGGAACTTTATGGAATGAAGTGCGTTTATAAGGTCTTTGATGTTCGGTTTCGCGCTCTTACGGTGGAGTGGCTCCCGAGGGGCGAGCAATAACAACATCCAGGGAAGTGCTCGTTGCCGTAACGTAAAGTTAATGGTCTACACATGTAAATGTGGTTCGGCTGTAATGAAATTTTTATGTTGTCGTCTTAAATTGTGTAAAATGGATAAGAAAATGTGCTGGCGGAACAGTAAACGATGTTATGAAGTCACAATTCAAGTTGTTTTTGAAGTTAGCGTCTGTATTTTGTGATTATTTTTTAAAATGTAAAATTCGTACATGGCGAGTGGCTGGCCAAAGTCTCTGCAAGCCTCCTGTACGTTGGAAGAATGAAGAATAGAATGAGCAATCGACGAGATTGTATAACCAATAACCAGGTCTATGAATCTCATCAGGTTCTCGAAGGAATCGAGAGCCTAATTCTTTTTATCAGCTTGTCATTGTCCTCTGCTGAATATAGGCCTCTCCTAAATCTGTCAGAATTCATAGTCTCTATATATCTCATATCTCTCTGGGAAAAAGGCGTGAGTTTTTGGATATACAGGGTATATCCAAAAACTCACGCCACGTTCTGTTAATTGATATCATTAGCATCCTTTTAAACTAAGAGTCTACCCATCAAACTGAACAACTTTTAATATTGGAGCAAACCAATCGGAGCAAAATAAAAATTCTGCTGTCCCATACTAAACTACACCCGCCGCCGCTGCCTATAGGTACATGACTCAAATGTATGGGACAGCAGATTTTTTTTTGCTCCGTTTTGATCAATTTCACCCTATAGAGTATATCATAATGTATACTTGTTGGAAACCAATAATGTATGGTCTTGTTAGTGTAAAGTCATGAAAAACGCATTAGTGAGAAGTGAGAATTTTTAGGGTTCCGTACTCAAAGGGTAAAAACGAGACCGTCCTACCTATTTAGGGCTGTACATTTTGAACCGTAATAGCTAGATAGTTAACATTTTCACAGAATATGCGATATTACGGTGGATTTGTTAACAAATAATAAAAATGTCAAAGTTAAGTAAAGCTAGTTAATAGCAACGTTTTTTCGTCAGGCTCTGTAGTAAAAAAGGTAATACATACAAGCGTTAAACTTGGTGTTATTATAGAGCAAACTCTACAGTTTATCAACAAACAATAAAAACCGGCCAAGTGTGAGTCGGTCTCGCGCTAAAGATCGCGGAGAAAAAAAGTAATTTTTCCAAGTTAATATGTTGTGTTCTGTGGTGCATGGTGTATAGTATAAGAGATAAGTGTATTTTTTGCAACCATCAGCAGCAAGGCTGATTCAGTGTTTATGGGGTTTAGACCATCTCTGTGATGGGGACGGACCAGGTCTGCCTGCATAACTTCAGTCGGTTTAGAAGTTACAGACGTTTAAAGGTCTGTAAAAAATTAACGATTAACGCCTTGCAGCTGATCGTATGATATTATTGTAGTATGCACTGTAGCTATGTGAACAGTACAAAAACTGACATGAACTGCTAGTCGGTTAAGGAGATACAGCTGTTCTAAACCTTTGAACGACTGTAACTCCTAAACCGACTGATGAACCATGTCAGTTTTTGTACTGTTCACATAGCTACAGTGCATACTACAATAATATCATACGATCAGCCTTTCAGCTGATCGTTAAATTTTTACTGACCTTCAAACATCTGTAACTCCTAAACCGACTGACGTTATGCAGGCAGATCTGGTCCATCCCCATCACAGAGATGCTCTACACCCCATAAACACTGAATCAGCCTTGCTGCTGATGGTTGCAAAAAGTACACTTATCTCTTATAACAGTAGTACGGAGCCCTCGGTGCGCGAGTAGCCCGACTCACCCTTGACCGGTTTTATTTTATATTAATTCCCATATGCTGATTGTTTCACTATAAACAAGACGGTACAAAACCACAAACAACCCAAAATAAGTTTCATGGACTGTAAAACGAGTTCCATTTAATTTTAATGACAAAATTTCTTTTAATCTCAACGAATGAAAAATGTCTTACAAATCACAGTTAAATAAATCTCTCGAGATGACCTATAAAACGTGCCGAGCTTAATCTCGTTAAAATCCTTTGCGGGTAGTTTTAAACAAACGAGAGAGGGGGGGTGGTAAGAGTGGGGGGAGGTGAGCCGTGATGTAAACTGACGACATAGCGGTCGCATCTAATTAAATCGGACGCTCTTATTTTTGCCCACGACAATTTTATGCGAAAATTTAAGTATCATTCGTACAATAAAACTTTTGAATTTACGACTTTGAGCACCCCCCGTGAAGGATAATTATCTCAAATGCATCCATTTAACGATACCGAATCGAGAAACAGCCGGCAATGTTTTAGATTTCGATATTTTATCCCGTGTCACTTGGTATCACGAATTTAGCATAAATGTTGTTGCAAGACAGTTTATTTTACGTTCCGAATATTTCTTAATCGATAGTCATGAAGGCAACGATTACGATATTAATTACTTGTAAGTATTTCTGTTTATTTCATTCTCACGGTACTTAAAGTCGATTGTGCTACATAGTTTTGTGATTTAACTATAAAGCAAAATCTTGTTTACTTGCATAAACTAATGTTCATTTTCGTGAACAAAGTCCGTGTGGTGTCGGCTAAGAGTAGCACCATCCCATTTCATCCCCACGACTAAGGGATCTACCGGATGATGGGCAGCAGCATCCTCTGAGTACACACATTCAATCCAACTGCGATCGCCAACCCGCCTGCCAAGCGTGGCGATTATGGCAAATCCCTCCCCCCATTTTTGGGGAGGCCTATGTCCAGCAGTGGACGTTTATCGGCTGATATGATGATGATGATGATGAATGTTCATTTTCGGTCCGATAGCCCAGTCTGTATTGAACATGCCTGCTGCACCGAGGATCGCAGATTCGAATCCCGCAAGGGGCAAAGATTTGTATGGTGAATGCGAATATTTGTATGCTTAAATTGATGTTTGTATCTATAGGGTGTTAGGGTAAACAGGCTCATTACTTTATGGCACTGAGTACTAAAATTACTACCATAACTTTTAGGGGTGATTGTACCTATGATATTGAACAAATTTCACTAAGAAACCTATAGTGAATTAGCAAACATTTTTTGGATTTTCCGTACTAAATACAATCAGGTGATTACACGTTTGTATGAAAAGTAGATTTTTTAACGAATTTCCGTTTTGTTCCTTTGGAAAAGATGTTCAGTATCATCATTAAAATTACCCGTAGAAATAACATAACGACAACATAACGCAACTGTCTACCATTAAACCCTGTATGTTATTTAACATACCTACTGTATATCGTTGTCTATTTATCGTTGTACAAGTTCGGGCTTCTGCTACTTAAAATGGGACTTGATAAGGATACATATTGTGTGACAAAGTTTAAGATATTGATTATATATTTATAAAGCAACTAGTTTGACAACAGCTTCGCTTATTTCATAGAAAATTATTAAATATTTCCCACCTTATGCCAATCCAATCAGGGATATAGATAGAGAAGAGATACAATGTTTGTTAACACTAGCTCGAATCAAATAGGCCGACAGTCCGCCGGCGTTTATCCGCGATCAATGTATCCGATCACTAGCGTATGCTATTATCCAATTAACAGTTGCGATATCGAAGCGATCTCGCTAAACCGCGTAAAATCCGCCGTCGGCGATCGAAGTGTGAATAAAATTACCTGTTTTGTTCGGAATCACTTAACACTTTATACTTAAGGCGAGTTACGGTATTCTCACACTCGGTAACGAATTCTTTGGCTATGAACAAAGATTCGATGGTGCTGCGCACGACTAGAACGAACAAGGCTTTTACTTGACTTAAATTATTACTCGATGTTTCTGTTTTCACTGTGCACAAAGGAAGTAAAAACTGGCCATGTGCGAGTCGCATTCACGCAATGAGGGTTCCGACCTCTTTTAAAAAAAATGTAGCGTGAGCCCGACACACATATAGGGTCCAACTTAATATGCTGACACTTTTTTAAGGGAATGATCAAACCATCAAACTGAACAACTTTCTCTATAGAATCAATATGGAAATCGCAAAAAAAAAGTCAGTTGTCCCATACTTTTGGCTCGAGAAGGTTTGCAGTTTTGTATGGAGGAGCTGAATTTTTTTCGCGATTTCTATGTTGGTCCCATAGAGAAAGTTGTTCAGTTTGATGGTCTGATCATCTCCTTAAAAAAGTGTCAGCATATTAAGAAGGACCCTATATAAATAATAAATAATTAGTTTTTTTTTATTTTAGAGTATGTTCTACAACGTGTTAATGAATTAACGCAAAACTAGAAAGTAGTTTGTTTAGAATCGAGAGCAGAATTGAATTATCATGGTTACAAAATAAGTTTTTTTTTTCAAAATATTAAATAACTAGAGGACCGCGGTGAACTTCGTACCGCCTTAGAATCTTCCCGACACACACTTGTCCGTTTTTAATAGCCTATGTTAATCACTGATAATGTAGAATTCTAATGGTGAAAGAATTATTCAGATCAGTCCAGTAGTTTCGGAGCCTATTCATTACAAACAAACAAACAAACAAAAAATCAAATCATTCCGCTTCATAATGTTAGTATAGAAGTATAGATTTGTTTGTATAATTTTAAATTTACTGAACTCTATCTCAACCCACCACGGTGCACCGTACGGGCACACAAATCCTACTTACTGACAAAACAAGACTCTAAAAATGTCTCCATAAGCACGTTAGCGCTTTTATTCATTGCTGAAATAACAAATCATTTTTGCCTCAAAACTTAAAATGCGAATAATTTTAAATTTTAAGTATCAAAACAATGAAATAATTGTTTCAATCTAATTATTTCGTTATAAATCAGTTGGGGTGTATGAGGTTTTGCGCTTATTAATTAAAACGTATAATTCTATATTTTCACAAAATTGATGATTTTACGATAGAGCAAAACCAAAAACCTTGAAAAAAAAACATGTACTTATAGACCTTCATTCGTTTTTTTTGTTTGAAATTCTAAAATAATAACATATTCTTTGAAAATTTCAAATCGCTACCTATTACGGTTAAAAAGATACAGCCTTTTAGAGCTAGGAAGGAAGGACGGACAGCATTTACTGGTGAACTCGTTCGCACCCTTTGGGTACGGAAACTCAGATTAATAATGCGGAACCCTAAAAAGGAACTAAGTAATAGGCTGTAGGATCACAAACTGTGAACGGGGCAAAAACCGTCACTAATAAATACTACATTTTAGAAAAAAGCGTAATTTCTTTTTGCTCAAAGCCAACCTTATTTCCAAAAGTAGATTTGTACTGTGGGTAATATCTGTCCATACGTATATGTTTCAGGAGCGAAATGACTTGTAGTTTGTCCTGTAATCTCGTATAATATCTCGCAGATCTTGACGGAAACACTGAGAGCTATACGAGCCTTGACTAAAACGTTTAAACGTCGAGCCTGTGACGTCACAAGATGCCTGGCAACAAAGACCGGTCCGTTTGCTTTTTAGCGCCTTCCGAGAGTCGTTTGCCCAGGTTGCATCTATGAAGATATACATTATACATACATCGATGTCAAGAAACTACGTATTAAAAGATTTTCAAGGGAGGATATAGAAAGAATCATACACGGGAAACATTTGGGAATGGTAATATCCATTGGAAGCTCGCTGTTGCTTGGGTTTAGGAGCGATTCCATTTTTAAGTATAGGTGCAGTGAATTTCTTAGATAGAAACTGGAGATTAAAAATATCTCAAAAAGCATATCATCATCGGCCTGTATACGTTCCACTGCAGGGCACAGGCCTATCCTCAAGCAATGGGCGTTAGATCACCACGCGTGCCCAATGTGTATGCAGGTTTCCTTACGATGTTGTCCTTCACCATGTGAGCTTTGAGAGCAGTCGGTATTACGTACATAAATTAGAAAAACTCACTCAATGGCATGTCGTCCGTACGGATTCGAACCCGGACTCTCACGATTAAATGTACGTACTTCACTGCAACGCGACATCGAAGCTCAAATAGTTATAGGTACTACTGATAAACCTATATAGAAGATTTTATCAAGAAACCCAGTCCCTCATAAACCATTGTTGAGCACAAACAATTAACAGAACAAATCCGTGTCGATGCGAGGTTTCTCGGTTTCTCCTATTGAAACAGTGCAGAGATCCGGCACTTGCTTTGCTCCTAGTTCATAACTAACTACTCCGTTACAATGACTGACCGGGGAGAGCCGCATTCTCTGCAGGCGATATAGGGGGGGCTGGAGGATGCGGTGGGGGAGGGAGGGGCCCAGCACGAGCGCACCACCTCGTAAATCTGAAGGCCTGAGGCTCGGACCTGCCTCAAAGTATACTCCGTGGTGCGAAGCTACTTAGCGACTAGAGACAGTGCCCAATAAATTTCTTAGAGCGAAACTTATTACAAGAACGAGTGTTTAATAAGGAGAGTGTTTAACAATAATTGCTTCTTGTTTGCCGTTGTTATAAGTTTTGTATTGCGGCTGGAATAACTCACGGTTACCACTATTTATTTAGGCTCTTTGTGAAACAATCGCCTAGACTGCTACCAACGTATTGCCTCTTTCTTAACACATTAAATTTATTTCCCATTCAATACCTGGAAATTACGTAAACTGCTGTCTGAGAAAAGTTGTGAATTTACGGGATAAATTGAAGGAATTCCTTTGAATACATTGTAGACCAAATAACTTTTCAATTATAGATATAATAGCAAATTAGAGTCGCCATTGAGATCAGGGGATAGTGTTCTGTTTACGAGTTGTGGCGTACGGCGAAGATTTATAGGGTCTGGTGTCACCTGTCGGCCGCAAACACAAGGCGCTCGGTAAGCTATCGGGAGCATCGCAGGATTCAAAACCTATTAACTGCGGAGGTAGGGTTAGTAATGGTGTGCGTTGTTTGTAGGCGGGTGCGAAGTGGACAGGGCGATACTCCGCCGCCGTGACAGCGGTATTGTTCCAAGCGAAGCTACGTCCGACTAATTTATACCAACGTCTTGTGGAGAATCTTAAGTCTATGGAGATTTTGTTACAGTGGAGAGAACTCAGTTACAATGTTAATGTAATTTTCATTGCAAACAGAGAAGCTATTAACTTTGAGCCTTTATTCATTTTGAATGTGTCAATAAGAAAACGTTACGAGAAAAGTTAAATTGTGGCATGAGGAGGCACAAAAACCTCTAACGATTCCACTAAAAGAGGCGTCACAAAAAAAAGGTAAAACAACAACACTGACAAATTCACACAAAACACGAAAATCAAATTTGAGTTTATGTGACAAACATGTGCCGTATACAGTATGTGCCATTTTATTAGTACTCGCCATATATACGAGGACATCAAAAGGGTGCTGTCATGTCGCACTCTTTACGTGTGGCGAATAACGCGGGGCGTCCCGCTTGCGGGATATATACGGGTAAACAAATTTGCCAAGTTTTGATTAGATCAAGGGTGGGTGAACGCGACTGAAATAAAGAGCTTTTGACGAACAGCGTGCTGATGGCAGATTTGTTTTGACTTGCAGATTTATAGTTGAGAAAAGCTTTACTGGTTATTCTGGGTGACCGATTTGGATTTCAAAGCGAACTCGAACCGAGCTAACTGGGGCAGCAACGTCACCAGATTGCAATGCATGCGACGTTTCCGATCCGGTCAATGTGCAGGACAACCTGACAAACACGGCGCGCCGGTCAAAGGAGCAACTTTGTGCTAAATCCGAATTTGAGGACTCGCAAATTCACCCTGATTCCACCTATCAATATTTATTAGATCTCGGTCCTGTCTGACACGTCTCCGCTGTCACACGACTGAATAATCTAATAGGTCAAACTCTATTGTTATCTGTATTTGGACCATCCGGAATTAGGGGCTGTGATATTCGTGGCTTCGTGAACAAAGATTTTTAAATAAAGGGCGGGATTCATGACAAAAGTTTAGACGAGAGAAATTTGTTTGAAACGCAAAAAATGCGGTAACATTTCTAGATTCGGTACATTAAACTTTATACGAATGTAGCTAAATTGGACTGTTGGTTAGTTTGTTCTTTGCCAAGTTTTTTCCTGTCCAGCCCGTCGAGGGTCCGGGAAAATGGTTGGACTAGGTAATTGTGTTAAAACTTTCATCAGAAGTGTGAAATTTTGCGGAAACGACGAGCCCGTCCGTACAAGTTTAATTTGTTTTAAAAATTTCCTGAATTGAGACTAGGAACAACAATTTCTTGCTTTCTAAATTAAACCTTCTACTGACTTTAATTGAGATTCACGTTGCAGGGTTTGCCTCGAACACTTGTCTCTCGCGTGGTGTCCGCGCGGTTCGCGTCTCAGCCTTCCACGAGGCTCCTAAATCCTTCTCAGTTGTTCTTACTCAAAAACAATCCTCGAGATTGGATAGACACTCCTTCAAATAACTGGACACTGGCGAAATCTAACAAGGAAACGCCATTAAATAAAAAATAGAATAGAATAGACTTTAATTGACATTTCAGAAACAAATCAAACGCTCACAGAGTTAATTTAAGAGTAATAACTATCATACAGCTAGCTTAGTCTGTGGAAAACGCTTTTCAATCTGTCAATACGATGTTAAGTGCCCAATAGAGTGTGTTTTTTGTGTAATTTTTTCCTAAGTAATTATTATGGTACTACCGCAATGACAACTTAAAAAATCAGCCAAGTGCGAGTCGGACTCTCGCAACGAGGGTTCTCCGTACAGACAAATTTAAAAAAATCAATTCTAGACGTTTTATTTAACAAAAAACCTTGAAGAAAACTTAGGGTTAATTAATTACGTTTTTTTTAGTATTTGTTAGCAAATCCAAAATTATAAAAAAAATTCTGTAAAATCGTTCACTTTCTACCTATTACGGTTCAAAAGGTACAGTACTTTAGAGTTAGAAATAGGACGGATAGACAACTTAGTCTTACTAAACCCTAAAAAGTAATATTTCGCTTTTCTATTAAAAATACATATATCTCATTCTAACAACAGATAAATTACCAAGAGTGAAGAGTGTAGATGCCTTGAGCAAGTTATTCCTGTCAGATGTCATTGTAGAGCTCAATTATAAATGTAATACATAATTCATTGTACACGGGTTACAATATTTTTATTCAATGAGGTGGATACCTGAGGACGCTGAGACTGCATACAAATTTGTATTGTGACACGTGACTCTAAGAACGGTGATATTGGACCGCTTGGCGCCGACTACGACATTATAAACTATATTATGCAAAAACGTAATAAAAATGTGAATGGTGTATTGTCAGAACGGGGCGTTGGTCATAGGTCAAGGTCCAAAAACGATATACAGGCTGAAATTGATATCATTAGCATCCTTTTAAACTAAGAGTCTACCCATCAAACTGAACAACTTTTACTATGGGAGCAAACCAATCGGAAAAAAAAAATCTGCTGTCCTATACATTTGAGTCGCTTAGGCAAGGCAGCGGCGGCGGGTGCAGACTCTTAGTTTATAATGATATCAATTTCACCCTGTAGTAGACTTTATCTTATAAAATTCCTGATCTGACTGACTGACCTACAATAATAGAAATAGAAACATGCAATTTTGAATGCATACTCTACATAAAGAGGATGTAGGGGTAAACTATATTTTTTTTATTTTTCATCCGCCACTGATGTCCCACTGTTGGGCAAACGCCTCAAAAAAGTCAAAATCCAGGCATCTCCTTGTTCTCTCCAAGAGTTTCTGTTCTGCGTTTCGATATATAGATTTCGGTTTTCGGGTGAAAATACGAAAGAATAATTTTGAATATATTTTTGTTTTGTTTAAGATGCATATTGTTTTTATTACGGGAGTAAAATACTGTACATTTGTGAAGAGCCACAAGGTGATTGTCAGGCTCTATCTGGCTATAGTCACATATGAAAACTTTCTTCAAGCTTTTCTGAACTTCAGAAAACCTTCAGAATCTGAAGGTTTTGGTTACATGCTGATAATTGAATGAAATCAAATCGCTTTGATTTTAATAGAGTTAGCAATTCTTATTTTTCTTGACATTTTGTTGGTAAAATACAATCACTTCACCTAAAAAAGTTCCAAATGCATATTGATCGATAGGGTTCTTTCCTAAAATGCGGACGGTTTTTATGGATTAGACCAATCAAACCAAACAACTTGATTAACATCGAAATCGCGAAAAGAAACTAAGCGTACATTTGGGTCGAGTGGGTTCGCGGTCTTGCATGAAACTGATACACCCTACACTCCTAAACAAACTTAAGGACAACAAGAAAACTGCAGCTAAAATAAAATCCTTTCTCATCAAATATTTTAAACAACCTCCCCAATAATAATAAGGAATTAATAATTAATGGAGCGTTAAATGTGGCGGCTCATTACAACGCATTACGATCTGGCAACATCCATTATCGGCATACGCCGAAGATGCACTCGATGCGAGATGGGATCCTCTGGGGACGCTTATTAACAGGGCCGCAATAGGTAAAGTGAGAAAGAATGAGGGATTTTCAGAAAGCCATTAAAAAAGAAAAAGTAGTTCCTAATGGCTCGATAGATGGCGTTGACGAGACAGGGGCGAGCGACTTTGCAGATAATAAAATACACATAAAATAGTTAGAATTTGTGATTTTAAGTAAGCAGCAACATTTATGAACATTTTCGTTAAAAGATGCGTCTGACGCAGTGACAAGCATTTTTGTTTAATTTTAACATAAAATTTTCGTCTTCGGACGCCTCTCTGGTCAACGCCATCTATCGCTAGTCTGTTGAACTACTTTTGACTAGCCGTCAGAAAACTCCTCATTGGTAAAAAAAAAAACTCGCAACTGTCGTCGGACTTCAGGGTCGTAGGAAACATGACTACAATAATATTTTATTCACAACTTCTATTTGAAAGAGCATAGGTACAGGATGAAATCACAGCGCTCATACTTTAGAATTTCTACGAATATTATGCTTACAACTTTAGGTTATTTCAAATTAGTTGGCGAAACTGAACCAGGGCACTTGGTAATGATAACAGATTGCATTATCAATGTTTATAATTGGTATTGATGATTAACAACATTATTATTGATATGTAAAACTACAGTGCGCGGGGCGCGGTCGGACATTGACCAGTAAATCATATGACCCAGTGGCGGGTCATTATCACTCAATTTGTGTTAGTAACAGATACTAAATTAGTTTGTTAAGTTTCGCCAACTAATTGAATGTAACCTTATATATTCCCAGAGGATAGTCAGAGGAGATATTCTAATAAATGAAGCATATTAATTAAGAATATTTACATTCCACTAGCGAAACCCAAACTCGGCGTAGTGTGACAGGTAGTGAGACCGGCACCACTTTTGAATGGACAGTTAATACAACACAAGTCAAAAATTTTTAGACTTATCCACAACGATCACATCTTAGAATCCCAATTACCCCTCATCGTTCTTTATCATTTAAAATTCAAAAATTTTTGTAGTTTCCTGAGAACCAGGATAGAAAAAAAAGCACCGGATAAGATTAGCTTTTCAAGTAAAACTTTATTTAGAAGGCAATTCTAATATTCAGCCTCTCCACTCCAAACGAACGAATCATACGTTTTCGGATCCCAGTCAATATCTATAATTCGAAATTTGCACGCAAATTGCATATTATTGATCGCAAAACCCCTTGATCCGTCCCTGCAGCAAGACTTACAATAAGGTGAAAAATCATTATAAGAATATGGAGGTTTGAAGGGAGCCGGCGGCAAAATAACAAAGCTCGATCGGATGCTCGCTACCGCAGTTAGTTACATGCTCGTGACACCGCCGCCGAGCACCAAACGGAAGTTGTTATTACGAAAATATATGCAAATTACCTCCTCAATGGAATATCCCTTTACAGAATCTACCTTTTTTAGTGATGCCAACTTAGCAACTTTATAGCTAGATCTATCAATTTTCGATATCTGACGGCTACACGTTTATGAAACTTGTAGTTAAACGTTTTAGTTAATTTTTCTAGCAACTTACTTTTTTAAAGTACCTAATACCCATAAAATTTAACAAAATTTTATAGCTTTTAATAAAGGCAAACTATGAGAATAGCTTGATTTTTTTTCCATTCGCTCCCATAAGTTGAATAATTAGCTCTCGTACTTATGGTGGCGCTTTGTTTGCACTGTCATTTTGTCTTTACTCTACACAGTCAAAGATCCCGTCCGATAGATAGATTTTTCAACCTTTAATTTGAAAAGAAACAGTACAACATGGCTATACAGGGTGTTTCATAAGTAACAATAATTTTTTAAAACTCTTAAGGAGGTTGTTTAGACTGTCAAACTGAACAACTTTCTCTATGGGACCAACATCGAAATCGCGAAAAAAATAATTTTATATCCCATACATATTTTAGCTCTAGTCGATTTGTAGAGTATAGAACATACATTTTTTTTTCGCGATTTCGGTATTAGTTCCACAGTGAAAGTTGTTCAGTTTGATGGTCTACACCACCCCCTTGAAGGTTTATTTGTATTTTTGTATAACATGTTATTACCAAAAATATTTTAAGAAAGTTAAGATTTTGTTAGATAGTTGTGTTGTTTTAATTGTTTTTTATCTAAAAAAGTGAAATAATTGATCGAATCAAATTAAAGATTGAAAAATTTGTCTCGGGCGGGACTTGAACCCACGCTCTTCCAATCTGGGGAAACGTGCTAACCAATTACACCACCGAGTCCACAACCCAGAGAACGAAATTTTCAATCTGTTGCGTCTTAAGGGGACGTTCAAATTTTTCAATCTTTAATTTGATTCGAAATAGCACAACATGGCTGTAACATGTTTATAATCAATAATAATTGATCGAACTTGTTATTTAGCTACTTCTAGCAACTTTTAGGGGAAGGATTGAGCAATCTGGCAACTTTTCGCCAAATACCTAGCTACAGACCTGTGGTAGCAGTTGGCAACATTGATTTTTTGTTCCCTACGCCGCTGGACTTATCATTTGCATGTTATTATTGGAACTTTTTAGGATAACATGTCGAATTTGAATCGCGTTTACCGCCGCCTCGAGCCTCCGTGGTCTGAATTCAAAGTGATTTCACACGACACGGAGGTGCTAGCCCATGGGATTCGATTATTATTCAAAGTGTAAGCCGTGAAGACAAAATACCTTGTTTTGTAAATTAATACACTGTTAGGGTGCTTTGTAACACGACACGTACCGTTTGTTAACTAGGAACGATTGGATAGTTAAACATTTATAACAGTTTAATCAATGGCATATTAACTTTCCGCTTTCGGTGAACGCTGCGTACCTGACAATCGTTAAGTCGACTAAAACAAATTTCGTGGGAAGCTTCCTAACTCTGCCGAAGAAGGTTCTAATAATGGTTCCTAAGATGTCCACTGAAGGTGTATATTGGTTTGTAATACTTGTAGTGTGTTCGGTAATAAAGTTATTGAAAGTGGTAATAAGATTAACGGCTTGTTCGGCGCAGTAAATCACGATGCATTACGTCGCCGACGACAGGAGGCTCGGATCGAATTACAGTGGATTAATTGCAGCTGAGCCGCTGTGGCGACAACTGGGGCGGAGTCTGCGCCCGCGCATACCACGCTAGCATTTAAAATTAAACATAAGGGCCATCGCCCACAACGGCTTTTTGTAGCGACACAGTCGCGCGACTCGTGATTACGCTAATCAAATCAAATCAGTTTATTGCCAAGTAAAATATAAAAAGAAAAATACATACATACCTACATGTACTGTGCATCGCGACTGTATCGCGCTTGTCGCATTTGCAACGCGCGATTGAAGCGATACAGTCGCACTACAGCGCTACTGCGATTCTGTAACGCTACTATCTCGATGCAGTCGCGCTACAGAGACGTGACTCAGAATCGCTACAGTCGCGATGCAGCATCGCTACAACTCGCCTCACCTCTTCCCTTTCCCCCGATATAGTTACGCTACAGAGCTACTGTATCGCTACAAATGCGCGACCGTAGCGATGCAGTCGCGCGTCAGTATCGCTACTGTATCAATATAAACGCGCGACTGTATCGGAGGAAGGGAAGAGCGGATGCGGGCTGTAGCGATGCAGCATCGCAACTGTAGCGCGACTGCATCGCCATAATAGCGATACAGATTCGTGTCTGCATGGGCTATTATGGGTACTACGTCGATGCCGGCGCTACGTCTATATCGCTGCAAAAACTCGACGTGGACGATGGCCCTAAAAGTGTAAAGAATTCACCGCACCGACTTCTCCGGTCGGATTTAATTTTTGTTAAAAAACATTCAAGCATCGATGGTTACGGAGAAATATCGATAAAGCGGTTGAATTACAGTCTGAGCTTCGCCTTTGAGTAAATGGTATGCGTCATTATCTGGAAGTGTAGCGAGCGAGCGGGGTCGGATCGCAACAAATCATCGCGGAGCGGCCGCCGCGCCCTGTCGCTCACTGCCAAAATTAATTTCCCGTAAAATCGCTTAACCGATCTATCTTTTTCCGAGAAAAATAATATTCGGTGGGCTTCCAATAATAATTCTTTTGTAAGCGAGAAAGAAACTCTTAATCTGTAGTGTGCGGACGGGAACCTGCTTATCTCGATATGAATTGAGTTCGCTCTCTCGAAGGAAATGGGTGATGTGCAAACAAATTATTAAGTTTCCTTATAAGGGCGAACCATGTAACAAGAACTTGCAACAACTTGCCGTCGTACTGACATATACGATCACTTTTTGTTGTGTGTCCGTCATTAATAATATACTTGAAGAAACTCTCCTTATATCGGTTAACCTAGTTTTTGTTCTAGTACTATTTAATTCCACAAGCTTCTACAGTTACATTAAGTTACGTAAATGGAACAATGAAAATATTTTATCTATCTCAATTTAATCCACTTTATTAAAGCAGAAAGTTATCCAATATTCGTGCGACCTACAAACGGGAATTGGGAAAATTTATATTGGTAATAGATTCGGTCTTTTATAAAAAGAATAAGTACCTCTATTTGAAAGCTTCTGGCTAATTAATTGGGCTTATTATTGTCTTCCCCAGATAATAGACCATCCAACTTAGAGTTGCAAAGTTCGCAAATATGGGAAACATTCTCCGTCAAGTTTACGGCTCGGGTTTCTCCGCTAACGAACGATCAGCGGTGGAATGGGAAGACAAAAAGTATCCGATCGGCTATTCTTAGCTCGACACGCCGCCGCTCGCCCGATTAGTCGCTTACCGTAGCTATTTCCTCTCTGGAGTCTGTGACAGTTCCGAACAGTAGTTAAACTGCAAAAGTGGAACAACAGGAGATGCACTTCCAGTTTATAGGCCGCTGATGTTAATTAGGGCATTTTAAATCAATTGTGATTTATTTGGAAATTCGAAAAATAGATAGAATTTAACAACTTCAAATGAGCATTTGATTAGCACTAATAGGCCCATCATATCGAACATTAAAATCGCAAACTAACGTCTAGTTCTGATTTTTTAATATGCTGTTAGGACCACTACCAGTAGCGTATATCCAAGTTTGCAGCTTCGTAAGACCTGTGCTAACTTTGCAGCACTCGAAAAACCATCCCGTTTTTTGGTTTTTTGCTTACATCTCGAAGACTATAAGTCGTATAGAAAAGATTTCTAGGTACAAATTAAACCTGATAAAATTTCCTACAAAACCAGTAGTATGTACTTGTCTCATAGAACTTATCCTTTGAGAGCTACAGGGCCAAGAAAGCAATAGCATTTTAAAAATTATGAAATTAGTATGGCAACCCTCATGAAAGTTGAAGATAAAAAGAAAATGATTTCATATTCTTAATCAGCGACCCCGAAAATCCCCGGATACAAATTTGCAGCTGATTCGGTGAACCTTTAAAAGCTGCTGTGGCGTTTGAAATTTCCATGACAGCCATCTTGGATTTTGCAATTTTGGATTTTTTTTTACCGCCAACCAAATTTGACCAAGGTCCTCTATACATTTGTTCAAGGTCCACAACCCTATCTGTCGTAGTTTCCACGGGCCGTTGACATCATCCGTCAGGAGTCGATCTTCCGAAGAAGTCAAAGTTTTCCCTATATCACCAGAGCATCCTTATGATGATCCCTAAATGTCATCCTTGTACCGTAGGGGGAACCCGCAGATCAATAGGAGTTATCTGGTCGATCCCCACTTTGCATAGATAAGTAGATAGATACCCGGATAATTGTTCGCCGAGTTCCCCCCAACCAACGCATAGTAAAATAATTTCAGAGATCATAATTAGGATGCCCTGGTGATAAAAGGAATTTTTCGACTTCCTCAGTAGGTTGACTCCTGATGGATGAGGTCAACAGCCCGCGGAAACTATGAAAGATAAGGCTATGGACCTTGAAGAAATGTATAGAAGACCTTGGTCAGATTTGGATGGTGGTAAAAAAAATCAAAAATTGCGAAATCCAAGATGGCTGCCATGGAAATTTAAAACGCCAAAGCAGCTATTAAAGATTCACCGAATCAGCTGCAATTTTGTATCCGGGGATTTTCGGGGTCGCTAATTAAGAATATGAAATCATTTTCTTTTTATCTTCAACTTTCATGAGGGTTGCCATACTAATTTCATAACTTTTAAAATGCTATTTCTTTCTTGGCCCTGTAGCTATCAAAGGATAAGTCCTATGAGACAAGTACGTACTACTTGTTTTGTAGGAAATTTTATCAGGTTTAATTTGTACCTAAAAAACTTTTCTATACGACTTATAGACTTAGAGATGTAAGCAAAAAACCAAAAAACGAGATGGTTTTTCGAGTGCTGCAAAGTTAGCACAGGTCTTTCGAAGCTGCAAACTTGGATATACACAACTGGTAGTGGTCCTAACAACATATTAAAAACTCAGAACTAGACGTTAGTTTGTTATTTTAGCGATTTTTTTGTGTAAGATATGACCGGCCTATAAGGAGTAGCATGACATTATCACAAATTATCTAGTCCCCCATTTAAAGTAACAGGGCACCTATTTGATGCATAGTTTTCAAGAATTTCAGACTTAGGTTTGTAACAAATTATACAGTTTCAGTTTTCGTCGTAAAAGTATATTAGAGGAAGTTTGAAAGTAGCACCTATGACAGAAAAATTAAAGGGTAATAGATTATCGTGGTACGGGCATGTGATGCGGAGAGACAAGTGTCATATTACGAGAAATTGGCAAGAGAATGATTAGTTTTCGTCGTAAAAGATGAGTATTAAATACACACACGTTTGCACTAAATTAACCCAAATTTACGCCTTTTTTACTTTGTAATCTGTAGCGTTAAGTTAACGTAGCCGCTCCGTTGAGAGATTCCTTCTTCGTTCTATTTACATCTCAGTTTCTTTTACAGCAGGCATCTTGTACTCCTCACATGTATCTGAGACCAGCCCCAGCATCAGGCCAACAACTACTACTCAATTCCATGCTAGTCTGTCCGTAGCCAGTTAGGAGATCTCTGACCATTTTTGACAGCGTCATAGGGTAAAAGGCGGCCAAGTGCTAAGAGATGTCATAGCACTTGCCGCCTTCTTTCACACATTTTAGGGATTATTGTGAGATTAGTGTATACAACGTGTTAATGAATAAGCCTCATACACCCCAGCTGATTTATAATAAAATAATTACATTGAAACAATAATTTCATTATTTTAATACCTAAAATTTTAAGTTATTCGCATTTTAAGTTTTGACGTAAACATTATTCGAATTATTTGTTATCATTTCAGCGATGAATGAAAGCGCTAACGTGCTGGATACATTTTAACAATCTTGTTTTGGTAATAAGTAGGGTGAGAGTGCCGGAGCGGTGGGGTGAGATCAAGTTAGTAAATTTAAAATTTTACAAACAAATTATTTATTAGTTTAAAAAAAAACACCTTTTTTGATACCATGATAATTAGATTCTGCTGTCGATTCTAAGCAAACTGCTTTCTAGTTTGCGTTAATTCATTAACACGTTGTATACACAGTGCAACTACTGTTAGTTAGTCAACTGTGTCGCTGTGCAACTCATCCAGCTAGAACTTGAATGCATTCGAATGCTGTACTTGGGAAAATAATTGCCCAAGTCCTTGCCGTTAAGTAAATGTTATTCTTATTTAGCTATTCAATAAATACTTTTGAATAAAAAGAAAGACTTCTGTGAATTTTAATCACGTTCGTTGTAGAGACGTTTAAAATGTAAATAGGCATGTAATTTGCCTTTGAGTCGAGAATACTGAAAGGTAAGTTTATTCGTCTTTCCAATTCGTCACTTTAAATTTTAATGGGACCATAAGTGAGCAGTAAAGTACTTTTAGAGCTTTAATTGGCTGAATTGAAACACCTTTAGCGATGCTTAAAAATTTATTCTTGTGCAAGAAAATCGACTTTACGTTAAAAAAAAGTGTGTGTACTACTTATATAGGGTCCTTCTTAATATGCTTTTACTTTTCAAGGGGATGATCAGACCGTGGTCCATGGACCGTGGTGGTCCAGTGGCGAGTAACTTTGCCTGCCGTGCAGGAGGCGATGGTTCGATCCCCGTCCAGGCCGACTCGTACCAATGAGTTTTTCGGAATTTATGTACGATTTGTAACACCACTGGCTTTTCGGTAAAGGAAAACATCGTGAGGAAAGCTGCGTGCTACAATTTTGAGTCATTTATTGTAGGTACCTACTGTCTATTACAAGCGACGATGGGCTCACTCCCCGTCACACTTGACAGAGTTTCGGTACTATAGTAAAACGTGGATGTTCTGAGGTTTCAGAATGTCTCTGACAACCCCTCGGGGAATATAGTCGTGAGCATAAATGCTATGATCAGACCTTCATACTGAACAATTTTCTTTATGGCACCAGGCCAACATCTAAATCGCGAAAAAAAACTCTGCTGATCCATACAATACTGCAAACGTACCAATATGGAAAATGTACCAATATGGGAAAGCTGATTCTTTTTTTCGCGATTTGGCGACAAACTTCAAAATTCGTACAAATCCAAACGAACAAGAACGATCACCTCACGTTTTATACATTTATACATAAACTCATGACCATAATCCCTTTCCGGGTGGTCAGAAGCTTTGCTATAACTACCGACAAAATGTTTAAGAATTGTAGTTGCAGCAAGGCTCACTGTTAAAACATTCAGGTTTCAGTCTGGAATGACGTGTCAGGTGGTGACAGAGCCTATCGCCCACCGAAACTGCTCAAAAAACTTTTGTCTTAGTCGCCTCGTATGACACTCAGGGGAAGAAATGGTTTGGTATATTCTAAGCCAGAACCACACGGCAATTCTATTCTCTTCAATTCGGTTCGGCAACGATTTCAATCAAAATTACAAAACAAACAAACCAAGTAAGATAATACCATCCGGGTACTATCCTAATTAAAAGTACCTAACGCTAACAAACGGACGGCCCGATAACGTCCAGTCAACATTATCGGGTTTACAAGTCTGGCGGGACCGTAGATATCAGTCCGGAGCGGTAGATGAGCTTGATTTATGTGAGCCAACAACATTAAATTACATCTAGATCGAACATCGCTATAAATTACTGGTCGCATTGTAAATCTGCCTTGTGTATCGAGAATCAAATCATGTAGCCAAACTATATCATGCGTTGACATCGCGAGCATGTGAACGCGGCACTAGGTCCTTGTAACATTATACTAATGTAGCGATGGTCATGTTGCAAATGTTCGTACTCAGACCTGGTTTAGATTTCTGTGATGTCTACATCCAATATCCATTCTATAGAGTACTATTTTGTAGTCTGAGAGTACTGTTCCACGTAGGTCACAAGTGATTTTAAATCCTTTTGTAAATCACTGAAAATGTATTCTATTAAGTTTGATTTGAGGCATCGGAAAGATAAGCATAAAGCGCAATCTACAATGAGACCTTTTTTTTCGCGATTTTCTTAGATAAAGATGTTATGTTTGATTGATCATGATCATCCCCTTAGAAAACTGCAGCATATTAAGAATGAACCTGTATATTATAATAAAATTGACGAATCAAACAAAACCTTATTTTCCAAAATCATTTCAGCTAGTTCATGTTTTTTTAAAGTGCAAAATGAAATAAACGTTGCTCAGGAAGGTACTGCTTATTCCAGCAGGCAATACACCACAACAGCTCCACTAGTATGATTTCTCTACTTTCTACTCGGCTTTTCTCCATTCTACCTACATTTCGAGGTACCTAAGTATGCCTTTTGCATGCAGAAAAGACGCGTGGCGCGTGAATATAGAAACCATAATAAGGGCAGGATTTCGTAAAGCCCTAATAGGTCAACCTCGGCATTTTTAAACGTACCTACTCTTCGATCAACAATATACAACTAGATAACGGGTCGCATACAAAATCAAAGAGAAATTCTGTCCTCGTGAATATACAACATTTTTTGTTAACGAACCGAGAAAAAAGTCCGAATACATTATAATTTCGACCTCAAAGCAACCATAATTCCTAGTAATTTAAAAAAGGAACACTGCGGCATTGCGAGACGTGCTTACGTTGGCTTTGTTCGAACGCAACTAATTCAAAATAAGACCTCACGCCAATAGTGAGGCGTTATTTGCCGGGACATGTTTTGAGCGCTGACGCGTTATCTAGTTGAATATTGTTGATCGAAGTACCTACTACGTAAGTATGTTGAACTAAAAAATACAGATTAATTCAGTCTTTCATGTTCAAGGCAACAACATTATTAAACATGCATAGTACACATTCAGATAAAAGCATAACCATCTTTTTAAACGCCACGATCGGCTAAAAATTTCCAGAAGAAAAAAACCAGAGCGATAATTGCCCACCAACCCACTTCCACGACCTTTTGGCACCACTATAGTTACAAACATATACGTGACTACAAATCGGTGACCGTTAAAAATAAATTATAAATAACAAGCGGGCAATAAGCTGGCTGTTCGCGGGTCGAGACGGAGATGCGGCAGATAAATCACGGGGTGATGCGCGGGCGCGGGCGGTCCGGTCGCTGTGTAATAGTGTAAGTGTTAGCGATGAAGAACGCGATCTTGGCTAGCTACATGCTTTATCGTACCTAAATGTGCGATTGATTTAAACTGTGTCTATTTTAATTAAAAAAAAAAACATTGCTCATATTCCGATCTAAATAAATAAAATGCATTTGCAACCGCAAAGCACATAATCGTAATAATCCCAAACATACGCTATAATTACGATAACAATTTTAAGGGTGTATTCAGATGGAGAAACTACACAACTTTCCTTACATGATAAGTAATAACATAGGTCGAAAAACTTCATAAAATGTATGACCTTCTATACAAAAGTGCGGATCAGCCGATCGATTTCCTACTGGAGGTCCAAAAAATAACATATTTTTCGACACTTGTTCCTAGGGAAGTTTGGTTTCATTATGTGAATAGGTACACCCTTAAAATTTGTCCAGTAGGTATACTTAAAAAATAGGGGTGTACTTATAAAGATATAATGTTAATCTCTTCTCTTTAGTGTCAGCATCAGCTATATGTTTTCACCCATTACTTATTTTACTCCCTCATAGTTCCATAATTATCCTGTACTCAAATTACAAGGCTCCAACATTCGCAAACCAAGAAAACATACTTCTAAAACCGTTAAAACGTCAAGCCCTCGCCTCACAATTCCGCAACTCGCAAACACTATAATCAGTTAATCATGAAAACCAAACACAAAAGCATTAAGCACCTGTCTTAAGTAAAATAAACTTTTAAATATTTGCACTCGAACAAAACGTTGCAAACGAGGAAAGCAAATTCACACAACGAGAAAAGGTGTTAAGGCACCAAGATGTCGAGTTTCCGACACCTCCCAATTAACGCCTTGATATCAACGTCACACCTCTGACGGATAAACTGTTAACTCTTCGCACTGTTCAATTTAAAATTCTGAGCAACTGGCATTTCTTCTTCATTTTAACGAAACGTGGGACTAAAGTGATTTGCCAATATCAATCTAATAAAAAACGGTGTACATATGAATATTTATCAAATAATGCTTACAGGCATGTAAATTGTTCTAATCTCAAACTTAAGCCACAGAGGTTTTTTATTATGGAAACTAGACGCAAAGAAACACAAAACATCTATGACTGAACCGGGTTTCAAACAGGACCTATGATTTGGCATTCCGGCGTGGTACCTAACCATTACCCATAACACCAATCGGGTCGTCGATCAATATATTATCAATTAAAAGCATAGCTCTGTAAGAAAATTTTTCCATTTAACTTTTTTTTAAATGAACGTGTAAAGAATCTTAACTCTCGAACGCACGATAAACTTAAAACCATTAAAACCTAATTATTATAAATAGAGCATAATTATGTTCACGACTAAATTCCCTGAGGGGGTAGTCAGAGATATTCTGAAACCTCAGAACATCCACGTTTCACTAGTAGTACCGAAATGTCCAGTGTGAGTTGTGACGGGAAGTGAGCCCGTCGCCACTTATAATGGACAACCACTCGCCACTATAAGGGCCGGTGTCGAAAAATGAAAAAAATCAATCAATCAATCAATCAAATATACTTTATTTTACACCAAAATACAAACAGTAAAATACAGAAAGAAAAAACAGTAGGCACAAAAATAAGGCGGTCTTATCGCAAAAAACCATAACTTTATTTCAATAGACGTATAACTTATTGCAAAAATTGAAAAAGAACTCACTATTTATAAAACAAAGCGTCTAGTTTGACTTTCAATACAGGCAGGTGCTGACATCGCTCCTTAAAGGACTACGACAGTCCCAATTATCAAATTATCGTCACTGCCAACTTGTTACCCTTAATGGTAGGTTTCAAGCTTTACAATGTCTTAAAAATATCGACGCTATTTATTTAAAGGTAGTGTAAATATAACATGGCAGAACCAGTATTATCCATCTAGACTTGTATGTAATTTATAGCCGAGAGAAAATAACAGCCCGAGTTTTTTAAATTAATGTGACAACTGTAATTTTTAAATTATTTTTTATTAAAAATCTAGTTAAATTAATAGTTTAACAGTTTACATTCTTGGATACTTTTTTTTTTTTAAATATCATCAATTTTCATCTTAGTAAATGCCTTAACTTTGTGCTAAAAGAATTTAAATTTTTACGTTATTTCATCGGTTTTGTAAAAAATATCGTACTTACATCATTTTTAAATAAACTGATAATTTTTTGGCTTTTCACAGAATATGCGTGAAAGAGAAATAGAAATAGAAATAGAAATATACCTATGATTCACAATAAAGAATATTTCTATTTCTATTTCTATATGCGTGATTACGGCAGGTTTGCTAATAAATATTAAAAATGTCAAAAAATTCAAAATAATCTAAACTATCTAATAAGGTCCTCATACTCGTTTTTATCAACGTTTTTTCTTCTCGATCTAACGTAAAAAGAGTATACGCACAAGCGTCAAACTTGGTGTGATTATAGAGCAAACTCTACAGTATAACAAAAAATAATAAAAACCCGCAAATCGTGAGTTGGTCTCGTGCGAAAGGTTTTGGAGAAAACAACACTTTTCTAAGTTAATAGTATGTTATGTGTTGGTGTGGCACGGAACCATTGGTGCGCGAATAGCCCAACTCGCACTTGACCATTTTTTTTATTCTTTTTCTTCATCTTTAAAAAATCAGTAACTATATGCCATCATCTCACCCAGACCGCTCATTCTCAATGAAACTATAAAGAAAATCGCGCTAGTTCCCCACCATGTTTAATGAAACGATCCGAGAGAGGAATGACTTCCGAATGTAAATAATTGACTCAACAGGTGAGGTATAAATCTCAGACAAACGAACCAGTGATTAAGAAGGCCGTATATCAAGTGTTACCGACACGCCACACGCGATCGCACCTATTCGACGCGTAAAGTGTAATGCTCGTATTCAATAGTAAAATATAGCATGGAATTATTAAGATATTCATTCCTATCTTTATAATATAGGAAAGAATATATTAGGATCCTTCTTAATATGCTGACACTTTTTTAAGGGGATGATCAGACCATCGATCTGAACAACTTTCTCTATGGCACCAAGATCGAAATTGCGAAAAAAAAATCTGCTGCTCCATACAAAACTGCAAACCTACTTGAGCCAAATGTATGGGACAGCAGATTTTTTTTTTCGCGTTTTCGATATTGGTCCCATAGAGAAAGTTGTTTAGTTTGATGGTCTGATCATACCCTTAAAAAGTGTCAGCATATTCAGTTAGAACAGGGTCCAACTTAATATGCTGACACTTTTTTTTTGTTTTGATTGATACATATTCGCGTATATTTTATAAAACAAAATGAAAATGTCCAATTGAATGTCGTGGCTACTTAGGTTCGTAATAAGGTGGCACATGCATATTGCTTTAGTAGTGTGTTAAGAAATCTAAATCTGAATAAATAAAAAATAAAAATCTGATCTTAATTTTGCCTCTTTAAACTTAGATCAAAATAAAATTAATGGATAGGCCTAAAGCGCGGTAAGTTGAAGCACACTACTGGTGCACTCGGTTATACAAACTAGCGCCATTATCTGTCAAATCTAGGGCACTTGCATACAAATTTGAAGTAAACCCTTCATTTGTTTTGCCTCATTTTTCTGGTTTGAAATGTTCGCGTAAGACCATCCATTAATTTTATTATGATCTAAGTTTTTAAAATATGTATAGTTAATTTGAAACCGACATTGATACCTAAATAATACATAGATGGATTACTAAATGTTGCATGCAGTTAGTTTGAACGATTTAACAAACACTTGAACGAAGACGCGAACTAGTTCCAGTCCTTGAATAAACACCTCTACTCAACATACGACAAATCGTGACGTATTGTAATTCTAATTCGCTGCAATGTAGTTACCTATACATGTGTAAGTCTCGCAGTAAATTGCATGCACTCATATTTCTCGATCTGAGTCCATTGCCCATAAAATACGTCCCATTCCCACTTAACAATAAATAAAGGGTCGATTATACAATGCAAACACTTTCATAAAATACAAGGTTGTTTCAAAGGGCTAAATTGAAGCTGCGGTTTCAATTGTAAGTATGGCATCACGTGGTCGTACTGTTCTACGAAACTGAGATTCGATTTAGAAGAACGCTTGTCAGAAATTGAAATAGGCTACACAAGATATTCAGTAAAACGGCTCCAAAGAGAGAATTTTCAGTTTCTCAGATTTCAAACGGCACCACTATACACTATCGTTGTTAAAACGAAACAATATGTGAAAGCAACGGCACAAAATATCCTGCAAACAGAATGGCAACGTCGTGCAAGTCTATTTGTTGATCACAAAGCGTGCTTTATTTGACTTTTTAAGCAAAGGATTGGGATGTGAGGGATTTATCGTGCGCTAGTCCGATTTTTTCCTCGAATCCCGAAGCCATAAATCGCGTTTAGCACTGAAGTTTGGAAAAACGTCGCGAATGACTTTTGGCACTTTCAAAATAGCTTTCGAAGAACCTGCGAGCTAAAAGTCAATTTCGTATCTCACGTTTGGTACAGCGCATCTTTAACTGACACGCCAATTAAATATCACTTGGTTTCCAGTTATAAATAAATTTATTTTACGCCTTCGCTTTTATCTTGTATCGGTTGGATTGTTCTTTCCGTAACAATCGCGAGTCGTCGTGTTTACAATACACTCTCGAGTGAATTATGTGCTCGAAGTTTTATTATTAAGGACTAACCGGCGCGCGCGGCGCTTGCATCTTCTTATACTTACACGTTTTTATACGATTCTCTAAAATGTTTTCCATTTAGTAAAATTGTCAATTAAAGTTGTGAAATATGAACATAAGGAACCAAGAAATACATTCATAAAACCAATTCAAATTACTTTCGTTTTTGGTGTAACAAGCCACAAGCTAATTTGGAAGAATTTTTTAATGGCACCAATGTATGCACATCTTTAAATTTATTGGCAATGGAGTTGGAAATTGTATTTTCTGGAGAGGATACAATAAATATCCGAAAGGTCGCGTTAACGAGCGGTCCGACGCGAGACGCACGGAACAATAAAGTACTACGGCTTTAGCAGAAGAAGAAAGAACGTATAAAATACGTAGGAATACAAAATTCGAATCAGCGAAACGTGGAGGAAATAACTAAAAAGAATGTTTAATAAACAGAGGAATACTAAGAAAACTTTCCATCAAGTAAAGGGGAAAATAAAGAACGGATTGGATTTCGAAATACCTGCTTGCACACTGATCCGATTACAAACCCTCCCCGCATATTTAAACCTGCAGATATCTTCGTAGATCTCGCAAAAACGATGCACCGAGAGCAGGGCTCGCCGGGTAATGATTGGGGTCCATATCGAACCCAGGAATCCCTTATAAAATTACCGCCGCTTCATAATAGGTAGGTACGTATTTTCGGCAAGATTTCCGATTTGCCTCTTATCATCTCATTTCAATCTTTCGCTTGTTATGACTCGTTCACTTCGCGTAGTCTGAGGAGCGAGTGATTGAACTCATGTTTTTTTACTCGACAGATTCCATTCCCCGTTCAATTTTGTACTTATTTGTGTTTTAATACGAGCGCTTGTTATGTGAAAATAAAACCAGTTATACTTGCATCATGGAAAACTTTAGTTTAAATAAACAAGCAGGATGTCGATGAAGAATCTGCATCTGTAAATCTTCGCAGATTATACAAATAGAAGAGCAAGATGTTTCAATTATTAGTTATTATATTTCCGCATTTCAGAGGTTAACTATACGGTGGGGCAGAGCGGTAATTGCTCTAACCTAACCATTAATAAGTTATGTAGCAATGAGAACCTGGTTTAACAGAGCCACCTGTAATTGAAATCCCGTCGTTTATTTGATTCCTAGCTTATAATCGCTACTTAAGTACAGTATCGAAGCCAACAAAGATGACCAAGATTCTAAAGGATATGAAGAAGCTAATAAATGCAGTGTTGCCTGTAAATAAAGTTCATAATAGCCTGTACAATTACATGACATTGAAGCAAACTGCGTTGGCGTACTGCGACCTACACAATAATGTTAAGTACAAGAGGAAAGAGTTAAACCAGTCATAATAACAGTATTCAGTATCTCACAAGGAGAATAGTGGGAATCGTTTTAATATAATCAGGCTAAATTCGAACGATATTCACTAAGTTTAGTCGAATATAATGCGGTGGTTTCAGCGAACTACCATCTTAAGTTAACGGTTAACGTGGCAATCATCGCAGCCGCAGAGTTACAGAGAGATTGAAATGTAATTTTATGTGCAAACTTGCACACCGAACTGTGGTGTTGCCAGTGCTTTCACCTTTATTACCCAGTGTTGTGATGCTTGAATGATAATTAAATTCATAGTAAAGCGTAGTAACAGAAACGGGACTTGGATTATACATTGGGCATTTAGATTCATGATAATTGTGTTTAATATGAAGCTTAAGTTGGTATTAGGTATAATTATATTACCTATATATTTTACTTAAACAACACAAACCGAAATGTATCCTTATCGATTTCGTACTTTTTCGTATAAACAAAATGATTTGATGTATGCGCTTTTACGTAGATGTAGTTTAAAATTGATTTGCTATATTCTCATTCTCAGGAAGATCTTCATTAAACATAGCTTTTGCCCGCGACTTCTTCCGCGTAGATTTCGGAAAACTTCATTCTTAGCGTACCTCTACTTCGTCTGTAGAATAAGTATGCCAAATCGTATGTTTCAAATCTGTCAATAGTTTAGTTTAGTTAGGCTATGCGTTGTCTGTCAGTTAGTCAAGTGCGGATCTGCCGATCGATTTTCTATGGGAGATCCGAAAATTTTTATCTTTTTTCGACCCATGTTCCTCAGGGAAAGTTGTTTAAAGTTTAGTAATTAAAACTACTAAATTAGATAGATAGATGTACAAAGTTAACTAAAAGTTTACCAAAGAAAACTAAATCATAAACATTTAAAAATGATCTACTCATTGCGTGAAATCAAACAGAATTCAAATCAACAAAGCCTCAACAATAAACATTTACGAACAGTGGTCGTACAAACTCCCAAGACTATAAATAATACTGCTAAAGACAATAAGTTGACACAAATATGGTACGTATTGACAACAGACGTGGGAGTCTTATTGAATGAAAGTGCTTCTTGTGTAGTAAACTACTTTACTGCTTATTGAACTGAAGCCATGTTAATAGTTATGCATTGCAATGAATCTAGGATTTATTTTTATTGAAGCAGGCAGGCTGAAAAGCAAATATTCACACAAGTTGTTACACAAACTGATGTCATGACTTGTGTCATCATCATCATCTCAGCCGATAAGCCTCCCCCAACCACAACGACCAATCCTGCGCTGCCCTCATACAACGGGATCCCGCTGCCTTCACCAGGTCGTCGCCGGTCCACCTTGTGGGGCCTTACCCAAGCTTCGTTTCCTATACGAAGTAAGAACTCTTCACCCCAATCTACCATCGGTTCGACGAGCGCCAATATTGCAATTTTAGCAATTCTTAAGGTTTCGTCATTTTTGTTTAATACCTATTTTAATGCCTAAACCAGAATATTCTAAGTCTCTTGGCTAGACAGGAAGACGGCCGGTGGACCAAGACAGTATCAGAGTGGTCGCAAAGAGAGGGATAGAAGGCAGTTACTCAGTAGACATCAGACCTTCAGCACGTTGATCCGATGAAATTGTGAGGGTGACGGTTTCCCATTGGATCAGATTAGTGTCGTGTCAATTCATGTATCTGGTAAATAAATACAAATACATAGGACTGCAAGGAACGGCGCAATAAAAGGGAGGACTATGCCCAGCAATGGATAAATGTGCGCTGATTCGACGATTGGTTCAAGACTTCGGTTATTCTTTTCCTAAATCTGAGAAAGTATCCGATAAGAATTAAAATTTTGTTTTTTGGGAATTCATATTTTATTCTTAAGTTGACTTGATTTCGTTAATGCTGCAGCATAAATTAATTTGATGTAGGTATTGGAAACAGACTTTTATTGGCGAAATAAATATTACCATACCTAGGGAAGTATATTGGCCCTATACAGGGTCCTTCTTAATATGCTGACACTTTTTTAAGGGAATGATCAGACCATCAAACTGAAAAACATTCCCTATGGGACCAACATCGAAATCGCGAAAAAAAAATCGGTTTTCCCATAAATTTGGCTCGAGTAGGTTTGCAGTTTTGTATGGAAGAGTTGATTTTATTTCGCGATTCCGATGTTGGTGCCAAAGAGAAAGTTGTTCAGTTTTACGGTCTAATCATCCCCTTAAAAAGTGTCAGCATTTAAGAAGGACCCTTTATACGTACCCATTAAACCCCAATATAATATAGGGTGATGATTGTGTGATACAGGAATCGTATTATCTTTATCATACATCAGAATTAAGTGTCTATGTTAAAGAATTTAGCCGAAAACAAACAGATGTGTATCTTTAAAAGCAATTAAGAAACTCATTTCTCAGTACGAGTGTAATAGAAAGAAAAATTGCATATAAAGTAGATAAAGATCTGATGAAGGGCACGAGGTGATGCTATTAGAGGTGAGCTGTTACCGGTCAAGTCAAGTCAACTTCGTATGTGACTACGAATCGTGGGAAACATTTATTGTACGGCCATCCGTTGACCCTTCAACGCAACGGTACTGCGCGACCGATTACGCAAACTATTTGATTGGGTGTATTGTAAGCATTGACTTTCCAACTACTGGACGTCGGGCACATGATTAAATATCCGTACAGATCGGAAGCTTCATACAAGCGGGACACCGCGCCGGAGACCGCCGCTAGACTCGTAAATACGCCATTTTGATCCATAAAGCAATGGATTACAACTTTTTTCGCGAGTCTAGCGCCGTTGCGCGCGTTTTAAGAATCTTGGCTTCTTGTCGTATCTATTTTTATGCGTCGGGTACTACGAATAAGAATAACTAGAATAACTGTAGGAGAGTAACTCTAAACAAAATCGAAATAATTTTTAGCAACCAATGACATGTTGTATGAGTTTTGGTGGTTTTGAGTTTTTTTTAAAGAACAAATTTAGAACACGGTACACTTTTTTGGTGCCACTTTTTGAGCTTCATTTACACTTCTATACATTCATATTCGTAGGTCGGGTACTTGAGTCCGCAATCAAAAGTGCCCGAACCAAAAGAGTAACAAAACGCATAAGGAGTAACAATTGCGCACCGGGCTTAATTTGTTTGATCGACCGAATTTGCGCACGCAAGTCTTTTCTAACATGTGGCGCTGTATGAATTTTTTTAAACTGGACAGAGTTTCGGTACTACTGGTGAAACGTGGATGTTCTGAGATTTCAGAATATCTCTGACTACCCCCTCGGGGAATATAGTCGTGAGCATGGAAGCAAAATGAAAAATAATTTTGACAGTTTATAATATTTCAGTTGGTTTAAATTTACTAACACGGACTTACGTTTAGGTATGATGTAACCATCATATTAAGTCTTTGACACTTTTGCGTGAATTTTGTATTAGACCCGGTGTCCATTATTTATTATGTCAATGACTGTACTTGTCTGGAAATGGAGAGTGTTCATGAGAAAATATTCCTAATATTTTTGGATAATATTAGCGAGAAAATGATTAGGGAGTTAAATTATTGTATTATTATTATTGCAAATACCAGAAACAAAAAGAAAATTAAAAAAGATATTGCGCCCAACGTGGGGCTCGAACCCACGACCCTGAGATTAAGAGTCTCATGCTCTACCGACTGAGCTAGCCGGGCTTATAATTCCGTTGCGAAATTATTATTCTCCTACCTCTCCCGCCACGTAATCTCATTCACTAAATAACAGAGTAAATATTTGAGTTAACCTTGATAACGGTAATTATCGGTATATTTACCTAACTATATCGGTCCACTGTCGTTAAACATGAATAAATAAGTATTGTTATGTTTTACATTAATACATAAACTCACGAAAATAATCGCATTCGGGATGGTTAGAGGCTTTGCCAACTATAAAATACAGGGTCCAACTTAATATGCTGACACTTTTTAAGGGGATGATCAGACCGTCAAACTGAACAACTTTCTATATGGCACCAACATCAAAATCGCGAAAAAATAATGCAACATTTGGCTCGAGAAGGTTTGCGGTTTTGTATGGAGCAGCAGATTTTATTTCGCGATTTCGATGTTGGTGCTATAGAGAAAATTGTTCAGTTTATCGGTCTAATCATGCCCTTAAAAAGTGTAAGCATATTAAGAAGGACCCTATATTTATATTTTGAGCATGTATTTGTTCCAAAGTTCAAAGGCATTCGCAATTTATCATATTAAATGATCAGATGCTGTATGAAATAATAATATACAGATACCCATTTCGCCCACAAAAACTCTGCATAAGAATCTTATCCCTTAGTCGCCTCGTACGATACCCACCCATTCAACTCCATTCTCCGTACCTCGTGTTATTCTATTCTATTCTAATCTTAAAACCGTAGCTCCATAGTTGTCGTGGTCCACAACAACACCAAGTCTGTGCACAAAAAATAAAAAGTACGGAGCCACGTGGCCACCTTAACCGCGCGCGAAACACGTCCGCCCGTTAATAAATTCTCAAGCGATACAACACACCGCATGTTTTACCGTCGCCAAATAACGCTTCGACAACATAAATAGTAAAACCGTCTAGTCTGTCTATTTTCTTTAGATAATTTCAAATCAGGCCAGACGTTCTATGGGCGGTCCGCAAACACTTCGGAACTCTGTAATTTACTTGTTAGGTCGTATCGTAGTCTTATATAAGTACTATAGCATTTATATTGTGAAGGGACTTTGCGATCGCCCGCAGCTCCTAAGAGATATATATAATTTCTTTAAATCTTATCAAAAAGTAGCGGTGCCCGGTTTTTTGTGACTTTAAATACATATAGATTTTGATTGAGTGGACTGATTGCGATAAAACAAAGCATTTATGTTAGTCCAAACTAAGCCCTATACTTTTTTGAAAACCCCATCCAAATCGGTTTAGTAGTTTTTACGTGATGCGTGCACAAACAAACAGACATACAGACGAACAGACAAAAATTCTAAAATAGTTTTAATGCATTTTATTACGTATTCTAAGCTGAGAATGCTGCTAGTGTGATGAATTCCTTTAAGCCGGGTGCGTTCCGTGTTGCGGAGGGCATTTAAGTTGGTTTTTGTTTTATTGATGACGAATCGTGGGGTGGATTATAGTTTGGTAAGTTGACGAAGCATGTTGCGGATCTCTAACTGTTTATTTAAGGTTTTGACGAAGCAACGTTGCTATGACGTTTCCTATAATACTGAACAAAGTTCCCTTCTTCTTATCGAATGGGCAGCAAACCTCTACTAAACCTAACGTTCGATCAGCTGATTGCATTTAGTAGGAAAGTCCGAAATTTTTGTTGCAAATTTTTCTTTTTGTTTCTTTGGGAAAGTTATTCAGTTTCATGGGTACACTCACCCCTTAAAGTACTACCCAATAATGCAACTGTTTACCCTAACACCCTGTATAGATTTGAATGTAATACGGTTAATGTTGTGTAATTTTTTTAAATACTTAAAGGCTTCCGCACATTGCAGCGATATTATCGAGCGATATTATCGACAGCGATATCGCGACACCTTACACACTGCAGCGATTTCGCGATTCGCGTCACGCATGTGCCCTTCACTGAATGTAGTAGAAAGAGATTGCGTCAGGTTGCGATAATATCGCGGCAGTGTGTGGGATCGAGCGCGTCCCCATACAAAATGTACTGAGAACAATTATCGCAAAATCGCAGCGATATTATCGCTCGATAATATCGCGGCAGTATGTAGGATCGCGCGCGTCCCCATACAAAATGTACTGAGAACAATTATCGCAAAATCGCAGCGATAATATCGCTCGATAATATCGCTGCAATGAGCGGAGGCCTTCTATGTTAAATAGTGTTAAATAAAACTTCCATACATAAATAATAAAACAGTAGTACCTATGTTAAAAATTTAGCCTTGTTACAAATGCGCACTTAAAATATCGTTCGTAGAGTTGTATTGGGTTTCCAACTATCCAAAGGGTTTACGGTTGTGAATGTACACCCTAAAATTTAGGGTGTAATCTAAGGGTGTATTCAGATAATTAAACTGAACAAAGGAACATGGGTCGAAAACAGAGAAAAATTACCCTTTCCTTAAAACACCCTTAAAATTTGTTTGGTAATAAAAAATAGGGGTGTATTTTTATTATTACGTACTAACGAACCTACCTACGTAGAATAAAATATAAGGTAGGCAGGCACCGTGAATAGATATAATATGAACGAAGTTCACACTTTACTGTGAAAAAACAAACAAAACCCACTTTTACATCCATGAATCATGATGAATGAATTACAGTTACGAAGTATAACCATGAATTATTCTTCATTTCATATAACGACGAAGAGGTTTTCATAATCCTATTCAGCATTCTGGCGAATTCTGAAGAAATATAATTTATTTGTCAGAAAGATGTAGCATTAGTAAAGCTGTTCTAAGAATAAATGAGACAAAAGTCAAGTGTGCAAGTGTCTCAAATATCTGTTTCTGTAACTCAAAATAGCCTTATGATTTCGTTGCTATTTGAAATGGAGTATAGAACCATCATAAAAAACCGAATCAAGAAATAAATGCAAAGTTCCATTTGCTATTCAAAGACTCCACCTATAAATTCATGAATCCCGATGTGATGAACAGGATTTTGCACTATTCACTACATTTAATTTTATTAGGTACAAAAGGAATGTAAAAGCAAATAAATGTATTTCCATCTTTCACAAATCTATTCATTAACTATGCAAAGAAATAACTTCTACAGTACTAGTTATTGGACCCTATTCCAAGTGGACCAGTTTTATACAAATAACGAGAATTCTGATTTGAATACCAGTAATCTTATAAGAGTTATATAAGAACGTAGGTCCATTATGCAGAAAGCTATTTTCTTACTGGTTGTAAAATAAACTACATAATGTCAACCCAGCAGGCGATAATAACCATATTTTAGCTCATAATACATGTAAAATAAAGTCCTAACTTTATACAAAGATCATTACTTTCATATTTTCTTTTAGAATAGCAGCCGTATTATGATAAAATATAACAAACGGTTCAATTTCGCCCACATTGTAACAGATAATCGTCGAAAATATCTTGCAAGCCAACATTCTCGTTCCTAAATACGTGAACATTATAATTTGATCTAATAATATTTTGCATAAAACTGTAAAACGTATAAAAACAGCTAACATACTTACTTAAATCAGCAAAACAATATCTTTTTTCTAATGAAAGTTATATTCAAAGTTACTAGTCAAATGTTATTCTGCTGTCGTTACTGGGAAAAAGGTTTTTCAATGATTTCTTAAACACCATTAGTTTTTAATTACTATAATATAACTTTAAGACGATGAAACTAAACTACTTTCCCTAAAGAACATGGGTCGAAAAACGAGAAATTTTTGTAGACCTTTCATACAAAAATGCGGATCAGCCGATAGATTTTCTATGGGAGGTCCAAAAAAAATTCTAGTTTTCGTCTCATGTTTCTTAACAAATTAAAGATTGAAAAATTTGGCTCGGGCGGGACAAAAAAAAAATTTCAATCTTTAATTGGATTCGAAATAGCACAACACAACATGGCTGTAACATGTTTATAATCAATAATAGTTCATATTTCTTAGTTTCACGGTCTGAATACATGCTTAAGGTTTTGTTAGTAATTAAAAGCTAGTGGGTGTGTAAAACATGCAGTTATTATTAAACAATTACACAGCTTCACAGAGAAACTCCACTCAGATAATGTGTATACAGGGTCCAACATAATATGCTGACACTTTTTTAAGGGGATGGTCAGACCATCAAACTGAACAACTTTCTCTATGGGACCAACATACGAAATCGCGAAAAAAAAATCTGCTGTCCCATACATTTGGCTCGAGTTGGTTTGCAGTCTAGTATGGAGGGGCTGATTTTTTTTTTCGCGATTTCGATGTTGGTCCCATAGAGAAAGTTGCTCAGTTTGATGGTCTGACCATCCCCTTAAAAAAGTATCAGCATATTAAGAAGGACCCTATATAAGGCTTGGATTTACAAGATTTTCAAAAGAATTATGACTAAACACTTTCTATATTACTTTACCAGCGCCATCTCCATATTTTATAATAAATCAACTGATGTGGTTATTACCTGAAACAAAAATTTATTTAATTAGTATAACACGACTTTCTATAGGGAAAAGGTAAATACGAGTACGCTATTCGTATAAGAAGATAATATAATTATATCGTGTTAGATAATAATTAGTATACAATTCATATAAGACTCTTGTAATGCTCTTGATTTTGGTTCAGTTTTGAATCCAGTAGCCCAAGCGGCAAAATCTTTCCTTAAGTCTGAATTGTAGATATCTCTCATTCAATAACCAAATTCTCGGTTATTGACTTAGGTAATACCATCCGTCCCTCAAGATATCTTGTAGATACACTAGAAGGCAGAGTTAGGCAAAAGTGGGCATATGGAGTACTGAATGAGTTAAGATAGACTTCATACTACTTTACAGATAAACTAAGATAAACTTAGGTACGACTTAAGGAAAGTTGACTTCTCGTAGATAAACTTAGGTAAAAATTTTTGGTTTGAAATTTCATCCTACCTTCATAATATATTATTATACTTTACGTAGATACAGTAAAGATAAACTATGGTGGTAACATTTTCCAACTTAATATTCTATGATGAATGATAAACAAAATGGCTCTGATAGTTATTATTATTTTATAATGCATTATTTCGTCGACAAGTAAAGTAAAAATTCAAACGCACATTCGTTTATCGTGTGAAATGGACAAATATTCTTAGAAAACAGGCGGGCTTCAAAAATTACAAAGTAATTGTATTTAAAATTCAAAAAATTCAACCACAAAAACTGTTTTTTTTTTCTTTTCTCTTCGAAATTTAATTAAATATTAAATATCAATGTTGATTTCGTTACGCAAAACTATGTAAAATTGTGTAAAATTAAGAGATTGCCTAAAATAACAAAGAAAGAACTTAATAAAAAACTTGTTCAAATTTGCAGATCATTCAAAATGGCGTTAAATCTATATTGCATGTGCTAAGTACGAGTAAAAGCAATACAGTATTGGTAAATCATAGTAAAGGATCAGTTAAATGTGTTTATAATTATTGCTTACTTACTCAAGTAATGTTATACTTAACTTATACCGAAGTGTGACTTCAAATAATACAAGTAAATACCGTGTCGACTTAAGTCATCCTTAACTCGTACTTGATAAATACTGATTCGACGGATATTTTATTTTCTTCTCATCTGTCATTGTTGTTGTGATTTCTGCAAACAAAAGGCCAATGCAAGATTGAACAATTCGTTTTTGTGTTTAAAGAAAAACAAGTGATTCAAAGTAAATAAGTACTACTTATGTATTACTTATGGACAATGATAATTATAATTTGACATTTATGTACATAAATAATTGTAAACTGAGGTAACCTCAGGTCTACACTCTAAATCTTGAATCTTTTGACGTAACGCGTCGTATTTGTATCTATTTTATGTATCTCAGTCACAACATAAACATGTAAAGAGTTGTATTTTTTAGGGTTCCGTACGCAAAGGTTCCGTTCCGGTTACGGCTTTCCTACTTTTGAAGAAATGTGTCTTTTGAACCGTAACAGGAAACAGTTGACATTTTTAGACAGTTGAACAGTTGACTGGTTGTCTGGAAGAAATCACTTTTAGTGATAAGGCCGCCTTTTTTACCTTTCTTGTTCGTGTATATTGTTGTTGTTTTTTTGTATTTTTGGTGTGCAAATAAAAAATATTTATCTTATCTTATCTTATCTTTTATACAGAATATGAATCTACTATTTTGCGTATTATTCTGTTGGTTTTTTTTGTGATTATTTTTGTTTCATATTCCTGATGAGTACGTTGTGGTATATTATGGGAGATAGACCACACTTTAAAAAAAAATCTATAATTAGAATCACGCTCTTCTTTTGTTGAAGTTACGTATTCAAGTTCGCTGTTCGTGTCTTCTATGATTTCATCAACCGATGCGGGCCTGGTGGATTTGCTGGCTAAAAAGTCTAAAAGTGGCTAAAAAGTCTAAAAGTCTTGACAAAAATTTGGGCGCTGTCTCCACGCAAGAACGTCAAAATCAAGCTACTACAATTATTAGGTCACGACTTTATAGACAGACTGTAAACTTTGAACGTTGTTAACAAGGATCTAACAAGGAGTCACTGGCTCCGGCTGTACTCGGACTACTCGGATTAACATTCACTGCACAATCTTTGGCATGAATAGAATTTGCGGTCACATGTTTTCTTACACGACGTAGAAAATTTCCTGCTATCTTAATTTTCTTAACTTTAATTATGCTCATGTTACTTCTATAAACACAAATTGTAGCACTAACTTGTTACTTTTTATTAAAAACGTCCCTTTAAGGCTGATAGTACTGACACAAGCATTAGCTAAGTAAACAACCACTTGAATTGCAATTTCAAAGGAACGACTTAAAGCAACCGTTTGACCTGGATAACCTTAGGAAGACTAAAGGCAAACTTTAGGTAATTTTGCCTTAAGTAGAACTTAAGTAATACTTCTAAACACTATTGAATTTAACTATATCTCCGTTAATTCTGTTTTCAGTAACTTTATGCTTAAGTTTGCATTTCGCGTGGACATACTTAAGGCAAAGTTAATACTACTTAACTTAACTAATCCTTAAGTCGGTATTTATGAAAACTAAGACAACTTGAATTTATTAATACAGACTTCAGCAAAGCTTGCCTTGGTTAATGCGAAGTTTAGGTATATTTAAGGCAAAATTGATTTAGTCACGATCTGTTTTGCTGCTTGGGAGATGTCATGCGGTGGTCTTGTTACATCAATATGTATGTTATGAAAAGATTGGCCAATTTTACTTATACCAATTACCTGTGCCAATAATATCACATGTTTTAGATGTTTAGTTGAATGAAAGTTATTTGATACTTTAAAAAGCCCTATTACATACTTATCATCGTCACATGGCAACAACTCAAGTCTTATGCCAATTATATTATGTTTAAGTTCATTAGTACGTACGCAAGACATGCACTCTTTTTCTTGAATTCTTATAATAGAAGAGGTATAGATTTACTACTGGATAACTGACTGTACAAAGCGGAGATCACGTCTAAGTGACGATGATGATGAAGGCTATAGATCGATAGATGCGTCGATAAGGGAGGCTCGGAAAGACGCGCGCAGTATTCTGTGTGGAAAGCTCCCGTAAACATTGCTTTAAGATTGACTAGAAGTGACCAAGTTTTAGACAGGTTTTCGAAATAGACTGGTTTAGATTTGTGAATATTTAATATGGAAGTTATGGCGCTAAAGACTATGAGGGAATCCGTCCTATAGAGAAATGTTTTTTTAATGGCATTGTAAAAAATATAGACCACCAACAAACAAAACTATTGTGAATGTAAAATTATGTGGTGTTCTAATAAAATAAAAAAAATAACATCCTCGGCTTCATCTACACTTTCCATCAGGTGAGCTGAAGCCAAGCGTATTCAGAATGGTCTGAATAAAAAAAAAAGTAAGTTGTAAGAGTTTAAATAAAATGCTACCACAGCAGCAGTATGACACTTCTACTAAACTTTATTGCCCTGTCATCGCTCTGCCTCGCACGTCGCAACTCAAAACGGGAATGCGGTCGCACCGAGATATGAAAACATGGCATCTTATGAAAAACGCGCAATTCTTTACAGAACATGTTTGCAAGCGAAAAACATTCCTTATTTAATTGAAAATATGCACAACATCCGAACTCTGTCTTATCTCAGAGTAATTGGTATGGTCTGCGAAATAAAACAATTTCTTTGATACGTTCATCAGATTCTACGCATAATTGGTGTTTCATTAGTTGTTCTATTCTATATTTTAAAAAAATGGCTGCCATCTTGGGTATGTGATGATTTTGCCAATGTCGAGTTTTTATAGCAAAAGTGCTTGACGTTGTACGGTTATATTGATATTTTGGTGACTTCAAGGGTTGTTCTTATAAAAGAACAATATCCTGAGCCACCACTGGAGTTCCACTGTGGACCGGGGATGGGGCAACCGACGCGCACGTGACCACCCAATAGCAGAGCCACAGAGCAACTGCATTAGTTGTTCATAATTAATGAGTTGACATGGTAAAAGTACCTAATTTCGGAGATATAACGTCTGCCTGCCTCACACCTCGCTGCAGTAGGATAGGTTTCGAGTTCTGGTCCTAAAGTCGGACTGACATAGTGGCGTTTTTGTACAAGCATTTCAGCACCTCGATGTACCGGTAGTCTACTTGGCATCGCTGAAGAGACTGCAGTACAGCCCAAGTCTGTATTGAATCAAAGGCTTTCTCGTAGTGTACGTACGCTAAGCAAAGGGGCAGGTTACTAGGTTACAGTTTATGATAATTAAATCTTTTTATTAAAAGAGCAAACAATGTTGTCGGCTTTTCTCTATAAAAATCAACGAGACAAATTTGTTTGATAACTAGATTTATTAAAAAATAATATCTAAGAGTAACGAAATATGTTCTCTATGCATTATATATAGGTAGAACCTGATCCAACGGTTTCCCATTGATTATGTTATTTCATATTTTTTATTTAATTTAACACTTTCGCTGCTAAGCTCAAAATCATGATCCTCGCGCCGTGCTAAAACTGACGCCCCACGTAGGTCGTGCGCACAGTCGTAACGCAAAACGACCAAAGCGGCTCACCTCGGCGTAAGGTTTGGGTGACTCACGCCAGGTCACCCGTCTCCCTGGTCTAAGGCCAGGTGTAGGTAATGAGCACAGGCGTAGGTCGTGCGCACAGTCGTAACCGTGAAACGATAAACTGGTTCGCCTCGTGGGTCACCCGCGCAGGCGTAAGGTTGTCGGTGACTCGCGCGGTAAGTCATAAGCACAGCCGAAATGCAATATAACTAACTCGTTACGTGGGTTCTTTAGCACTGCGGCCCCTTTGTCGCCGACCTACGCCGTAGGTCGTCAGCAGTGAAAGTTTTAAATGAAATAAACCTTATTCTACCTAATTGTACTTACAAGTTAAAATGAGACACAAAACAAGACAGTGATAAATAATGCGTATCGCACTTATCTTGATTAATAGAATAAAACCAATACAATTAATTACTTAAACGCAATTTACTTCACCATTAAACTTATCCAATTTCTCCTATTGGAGGTGAGTGCTATTAAATGTTTATTTCTACCTGATAGAATAATAGTGATACTTGAGCATGAGCTTGTATAGTAGTCGCTAAAGCATCTTTAAAACACAGCAATTGGTGTTTCTCTAGTAATTAGTCTACTCATTGGTAATTCTCGTTAGTAACTCATACGTCAGTCAGTTAATAGTTTCAAATGCAATACTGTTCTTATAGTACCTTGCTATGAGTGACGCTTTACACCATATCTACTCCTGATGGGTTGTGTTAAAGAAATTACTTCGTCAGCATAAACACATGCTCACGACTATATTCCCCGAGGGGAATTCAGAGATATTCTGAAAACTCCGAACATCCGCGTTTCATTGGTAGTACCGAAACTCTGTCCAGTGTGACGGGGAGTGAGCCTGTCGCCACTTGTAATGGACAGTGGAAATAAATACATGCCTCGAAATTGAAGCATGCAGGTAGGTACTTCTAGTCACTTTACCTTAATTATTCATTCTACTCATCTAACTGAATAACTTTCACCATATAGAGCCAATGTCCAAATAAATCTGCAATCATATAAAACTGTATTTTTTTCGCGATTTCGATGTTGGATCGAATAGTTCAATTTGACATGTATTTAGAAGGCATGGTCAAAGTATTCACAGTCTTAAACTTGTTGTAAGTACGATTTTACGAGACGCCCACGACAAAGGCAGACCACAACACCATCTGAAAAAAATCTGCGATCAAAAAGTCAAGAAAAGCATTAAGCCAAGTCATAAAACAGCACCCAAGAATATAAAATAACAAGAAGCCGAACAGTGGCGACCAGAAGGGTCCCAAGATGATGATATCATTCTCGCTTCGCGTATCATACGATTCGATCGTCGATATCTGCCGCCGCCGACGTTGATCGTCGAGATGTTCGGACACGCGATCTTAATGCGCCAAGCCTTCCATATGGAAATACTGCCGATATGTCATGTGTCAATTTTATAGATATGGAAGATGATGGGTCGATAATCTTGTGAATCTACATACGCTTTTGAGATTTGATTTATGATTCGGCGCAACAATTATTAGCTTCTTTTTTAGGTAAGATATAAACGTAAGAATTTACGAGTAAAGTGCCTATGCATATTTAAATGCAATGCTTTTAAGTAAAAATGAGTGTAATAAAAAGTACTTAATCCTACCTTTAAATTCCAGCAAAAAAGAATCTAAAAAGAAAAGCTTAATATACTTTGCATTGAGTTCTCATAAATTGAAACGTAAGACGACGAACTAAATAAAGCAATTACCATATTCATTACACATGATTATTGCGCGATTCTTCATAATCATAACTTTAATGATATGCAACTATCTTATTACAGGGCCAGGGAACCGTTTTATGGATTAACTTATCACAAACCTATGAAGAGTAAAGTTAATAGTTGTTTGGCACGAATGTGCTGCAAAAAATACGTGTAGGGGACACGCGAGATCAGGCGACGGTGTAAGTAATGGGTCGGTACAGACGCAGTCATCGATTGCGAGCGTTATCTCAATAAAGAGCAACGGAGTGCGTTCATTAGCACTCTGACACGGTACAATCATAAATTGTGGCGTCCCGCCGCGACCCGCACGCCTACCCTTCTACCCCCGATACCTGCCCGCATTCGACTTTTTGCCATTTCCATTGTTTTTGGTAGGAACCCCATAAACCGTAACGGCCGATCTCTGATAGCAAGCGCAGGTGTCACCCTTCACGCATACCAACTTTAATTACGCACGTTTTTAACAATATATATTCCAATTCGCGCGAACGATAAGCCAACAGCTGCGCCGAATTAGATACAAAGTTTGTCGATTTGTTATCTCATATGAATTTTTACGAAAGGGACCACCGTCATTTCCGCTTTTAATGGCACCATGACAGGACGAACCGATAAAGTCCATTACTGACTGAGTTAGAAAAGATAAATGAAATCATCCATCAATACAACTTCCGACATATTCGTCAACGATAGATAAAAATTAAATGCGTAAAACTAACGAAAACAACTGTAGTAACTGTCAGAAGCTATCGGCGAGTACATAAAATACCGTATCCAAAACTTACAAACATGGGAAGTCATTAAAAGCAACCGGCGTGGCACTTGGAGAACTCCTATGGCCGTCTGGCCGAGCATAAAGATCAATATCTAGGTGGCTCGATGCCAGAATCTTTTTAATATCGCCCCGGACCCGAAGTGAGGAGTGGTCACAGGCGATAACAACAAAACTATTACGGGAGCGACTTCGCTCGCGAATTGGTCACAAGCGCTATCTATCGCTAGTTTAATCTTATTGTGAGGCACAATGGGGAATAATGGTCCGGACATAGTTCCCTTGGAGCACTTTTGAGTTCACTGATAAATTCCACCGGGTCGTAGTCAGAGTTTGAAGGGTCCTCACGGTGGCGCATAACTTTTAATGAGAGCAGCTCTGGTTGGGTTTCAAAGAACGTCCACTGATAGTCGGTGTACATTTAGCGGGCTTTCGAGAGGTGCTCGGTGATTCAAAGAGCTGTTAAATATCACAGCTTCGACATACTGTTTATAACTGGCACGAAATAACGTGATATGAAGGAAATAATAACATCCTTTAGAGATACTTATTAAAGGTATATTTACAACGCAGTCTGCAATAATTGGTCTCTCATCTTTCATGATATACAATAATATATTAAGGAATTTAGTATCTTCATACTTTTTATTTAACTCAGAAGCAGAAGAATAGTCTTGTAGCGCGCCTTGGGGGCCGATGATAAGCTGAGATGATGATGATGATACTCTTTAAAATATGGGAAAACATTAGTTCTGATCTATACTCCATTCCAAATAGCGACGCAATTTTAACGGCTATTTTCAATTACAGAAACAGAGATTTAAAACACTTACGTTTCTAGCGTTTCTGCAACACAGTGTTACAACTCAGTCGCAGAAACGCTCATTAAAGTTAATCCTCCATTAAATTTCTTACTGTCACTTTTTTTCTTGTTGACGTAGTAAAAGCTAGCAAGAGATTTAATGGAGGATCAACTTTAATGAGCGTTTCTGCAACTGAGTGTTACTCTCGCTTATTCTTAGAACAGCTTTAGGCAACGTCCAAGATCGGATAGTAAATCTTTCTGATAAATAAACGGTATTTGCGTATCAGAATTGGCCAGATAGCAAAATAGGAATCGTAAAAACGTTTCGCCCTTATATGGAATGAAGGCTAGTAATCAACATAATAATTATCTCAAACGTTAAAAATATGACAAAAGTCCGCCACTGCAATCGCTGGATCACCTGGAATCTACGATCCCTTAAAGCGTTTATAAAAAGCATTTGTTAATTCCGTTGTAAAAGTGAATTTTGAGGGAGTCTATTAAAAACAACATTGGCCCGCTAAATCAAGTGCCTCTATAAATAAAAGGAGCGTGAATGAAGGCGTCAAGTTTCACACCGCATCGCTCCCGCGCTCGACACCACGAAACGAACACCTATTATCATAAAGCAAACAAAGACGTCCAAAAGAAATCAACAAACATAAGCTTTAATGATTTGGTAGTTCTCGGGATGAATGCCAACGAAGCGGGAGAGGAAACGGCAATAAAATAGGTTTTATTGTGGGTCCATTCAATGAGGTAACTACGGAGGGCTTCGACGCTAAGCGCATAGCAATTAGTTGCAGTTATTTCGTTGATTCTCATTGATGGTAGCCTATTGTTAAAGAGGATAACAAGTAGGTATTAAATATGCCAAGTCATTGAAGGACGAGACCACAAATATTTCAATAATATGGATAAGACTGTCCACTTTAACCTTTTAACTCGTCTAGGAAGATTTTGTGACATACGGGACTCGACTCAATTCAACTTCGATTTAAAGATGAGATATTATTGCTTAATTCAGTGGCACTGGAGACGTAAGCGGTGGATTAAGATAAGATAAGATAAGATAAGATAAATATTCTTTATTTGCACACCAAGAATAGAAAAAAAATACAATTTAAAATTAATTGGATTAATTAATTGGTATAAAGCATGCAATAAGGCCTCCCGCTCATTGCAGCGATTTTATCGAGCGATAATATCGCTGCGATTATGAGATAATTGTTTCCAGTACATTTTGCATGGGGACGCGCGCGATCCTACATACTGACGCGATATTATCGAGCGATAATATCGCCGCGATTTTGCGATAATTGTTCTCAGTACATTTTGTATGGGGACGCGCTCGATCCCACACACTGCCGCGATATTATCGCAACTCTTTTGACTACATTCAGTGGTGAGGCGCATGCGTGACGCGAATCGCGGAATCGCTGCAGTGTGTAAGGTGTCGCGATATCGCTGTCGATAATATCGCTCGATAATATCGCTGCAATGGCAATGAGATGGCATGTTATATCAGAATGGTGGCGAAGGATGTTCTAGGAGAATCTAGAGGCAAAGGTATGATAGATAAGGATACATGGTGGTGGAATGAAGAAGTGCAAAAAATACTGAAAGAAAAGAAGATGGCTTTTAAGGAGTGGCAGAACGAAGATAGTGATGCGAGTGTAAAAGAGGCAAAGAAGATTGATTATACAAAATGTAAGGCGAAAGCGAAAAAATGTGTAGCCATTGCCAGAGCTAAAGCCCAGGACCAATTATACCAGTCACTCGATAGTGCTAAAGGGCAGAAAGAGCTGTACAGGATGGCAAAGGCTAGAGATAAGAGTTCGAAAGATATTTGCCATATAAAGTGTATAAAAGATGATGCAGGAAAAGTTATGTCGAAAGATGAGGATATTAAAGAACGTTGGAAGGTATATTTTGAAAGGTTGATGAATGAAGAGAATGTTTGGAGTGGGGTATTAGAAAATAAACCCACTAACATTGGTTTGGTAAGGGAAGTGAGTGAGGAAGAGGTAAAAAAGGCTGTACGAGGTATGAAGAATGGGAAAGCTGTAGGGCCAGACGGAATACCAGTTGAAGTATGGAAATTGTTGAGTGTGGATGGATTTAAGTGGCTGGCCTTATTCTTTAATAGGTTATTGCAAGAAGAAGCGATCCCTGATGAATGGTGCAACAGTTTACTGGTGCCCATCTACAAAAATAAGGGTGACATACAGGATTGCAATAACTATCGGGGAATAAAGCTCATGTCACACAGTATGAAAGTATGGGAAAGGGTAATAGAGAGACGAATGCGAGAAGAGACTGAAATTACGCAAAACCAGTTCGGTTTTATGCCTGGTCGGGGGACAACGGATGCCGTCTTTGCGCTACGCCAACTGTGCGAGAAGTATAAACGTGCACAAAAGAACTTGCACATGGTTTTCGTTGACCTCGAGAAGGCATACGATCGAGTACCTCGAGAGGTTTTATGGTGGGCCCTGAGAGAGAAAGGTATGCCCGGTAAGTACATAAAGTTGGTTAGGGCAATGTACAGCAAATCAAGTACATGCGTACGATCGGCCGCTGGTACCACCGACAAGTTCAGCGTGGCTGTTGGTTTGCACCAAGGGTCGGCTTTAAGTCCATACCTCTTCTTGGTGATAATGGATGCTTTGACATCGGACATTCAGGAAGAGGCACCCTGGTGCATGCTATTTGCCGATGACATTGTGCTTGTCGGTGAAGATGGACTCGAGGTCCAGAACAGACTGGCAAAATGGCAGCAAAAGCTGGAAAATGTTGGCTTGAAAATCAGTAGAACGAAAACCGAATGTATGTTCTGCGATTTCGGCGGGATCTCCAGTTTTGTGCCTACTACGCTTGATGGCGTACCTTTGCCAGTCTGCTCCGATTTCCGGTACCTCGGTTCACTTCTACAAAGCGATGGCGATATAGATCGAGACGTGAAACGCCGAATAAACTCAGGGTGGATGAAATGGCGACAGGTTACGGGAATGACCTGTGACTCCCGAATCCCCCTCAAATTGAAGGGGAAAATATATAAAACCATCATAAGACCTGTCGTCATGTATGGCTCGGAGTGTTGGGCCGTTAAAGTGACGGATGAAAAACGACTGCATGCAGCAGAGATGCGAATGTTGAGATGGATGTGTGGTGTTACTAGAATGGACAAGATTAGGAATGAGTATATTAGAGGAAGTTTGAAAGTGGCTCCTGTGAATGAAAAGCTGCGCGGTAATCGATTATCGTGGTATGGACATGTGATGAGAAGAGATGAGTGTCATATTACAAGACGAATGTTAAATATGAATGTGGATGGCTGCATGAAGAGAGGACGACCAAAGAAAAGATGGATGGATTGTGTGAAGGATGACATGTGTAAAAAAGGTGTGTCAGCTGAATTGACGGCTAAAAGAGATGAATGGAGGAAGACGACATATTGCGCCGACCCCAAATAATGGGATAAGGGCAGGAAGAAGAAGAATATCGCTGCAATGTGCGGAGGCCTTTAATGATAGGCAAGCTGCGAGTTCATTATTAGCCTATACACGTCCCACTCCAGGGATAGGCCTACCCTCAGGGATGGTGTACGGGCATTATTCTACTAAGCGTTCACAATGCGAATGGTTGACTTCACATACGCATCAGCATTTCTTCATCAGCGTATGCAGGTTTCCTCACGATGTTTTCCTTCACCGTTTGAGAAAAGTCGGCATTACGTACATAGAAAAACTCAATCATCATCATCAGCCTATCATCGTCCACTGCTGAACATAGGCCTCTCCCAAGGCGCGCCACAAAACTCTGTCCTTGGCCTTCCTCATCCAGTCGCTCCCCGCTACTTTTTTTAGGTCGCCTGTCCAGCGGGCAGCAGTGTGTCCCACACCACGCCTACCAGCCAAAACTCAATGGTACATGGTATTTCTTCCGTCCGGATTCGAACCCTGACCCTCTTGATTGAGTGTCCGTACCTCTCAACAACGCACCACCGACCAATGATATTTTACACAAGATAATTATGTTACCTTCATAGAAAATGGCGCGTAAAATTGTGCCGCGCCACATCAGTCTCGCTATAGCATTGCTTGAAGCGGACTATTGCAATTGAGTCGTTTTCGAACATAAGCTCACGACTATATTCTCCGAGGGGGTAGTCAGGATATTCTGAAAACTCTGAACATCCTCGTTCCGAGAGCGAAAATGCGCGCTCCATACAAACGTACTATGGTGATATTTTCAATACTAAACGATTAAAGTCAATGAAATTTTGCAGAAACAATCTAGAAACAAATCTCTATGCTTGTATGGAGTCAGATTTTCGTTAAAATATACTGTTTCAATGCTAGGATTAATTTAAGATTTGTATGGAAATCTTTGAGGCACTGTAACTTGAAAACTATACATTTAAACGAAAATCTGACTCCATACAAGCATAGAAATTTGTTTCTAGATTGTTTATGCAAAATTTCATTGACTTAAATTGATTAGTATTGAAAATATCACCATAGTACGTTTGTATGGAGCGCGCTCCGAATAATATACCCTTAATAACTTCACTACACTAGCCTTTAATCAACTGTACCTACCAGCTATAAAACTGTAGACGCGAGTCTGTTTTTGCCAATTTCGTATGTAAACACCGATCCATTAGTACGAAGGCACGCTTCAATTAGGGAGAAAATAAAAATAAAACCGAAAAGCAAACAGTGTGATATTCAACACCCAGGCAAATATTTGTGTGGTCCCAACCCAACCAAAACCGTTGTTTCCGTTAAAAGTTAAAAATGTACGCCGAAAAACATTGTACACGTGCATGCGTGTTAGGTTTGAGTTAAAGGTCAAAATCTTGACCTTAAAACAAAGTAAGCACTTACATAGTGAAAGATTTCGTAAGACACATACCAGCTAAAAGTTTTGTTTTGGTTATTTTACTGTTAATTATTGCAAACACACATACTTAGTTATAGAAGGTAGTGAGATATAAAGGGGTGGTTTAATTTAAACCATGGGGTGGTTTAGAGAAACGAAACTTCATACCTACAATATCTAATGCAGTACCTAACCTACTCGACTCAAATGTATAGGACATCAGATTTATTTTTATCGACATTGTCTCCATAGCGAAAGTTGATCAGTAAGATGCTCTAAACCACCCCTTTTAACCTTAATAGGGTGTTTTGATACACACTGTACAGGGTGTTTCATAAGTAACAATAAATATTTAAAACTCTTAAGGGGGTTGTTCAGACCGTCAAACTGAACAACTTTCTCTATGGGACCAACATCGAAATCGTAAAAAAAAAATTGATAACCCATATATTTTAGCTCTAGTCGATTTGTAGAGTATGGAACATCATATTTTTTTCGCGATTTCGATATTGGTCCCATAGTGAAAGTTGTTCAGTTTGATGGTCTACACCACCCCCTTAAAGGTTTATTTGTATTTATGTAACACCTTGTACAACGTGTCGAAAAATAAGTAAGTGTGATTTCTGTTCGGGCTTAGAATGGACCACCCTATTTCTTCTCGTGGACTGCTTACAAAACAACTAACGGAAAAGGTTTCTTATGTAGTATTTGAGTAAAAGAACAAGTAGATCTTTTGGCCACACCAATAGCCATACGATCGTCATTTTATTTCTACATCTATTTCAAAAAACGAAAGCATAACCTGTTTTTTTTTTTCAAGATCTCAAAAACATTTGTCTCTGAATAAAAACCAAAAAAATTGCATCAGGACTGAATGGAGAGAGGGTAAGTACCTATATTTTACCCGAGATTGATGTTTCTGTACCCAAGTAATGGAAGCATGTATAGTAGCTTAAATTGAATATTAAAAATAATATAAGGTTTTGGGTTAAAAATGGCAAAAAGTTATGACTAAAGATAAATAGACAATAACAGTAAACTCGCTTTATACTAGCCGAATATATCACTCTTATGCATGCAACATTTATTTTATACTCTGTCATACCATCACAGTAAACCCCAGTAAAAACTCCAGCGGGCAATAACAGTAAACTAAATCATATAAAATCTCATTTACTCGTAGCATCCATTAAGGAGTTATTTAAATAAAATTTAAAAACAATTTCACAGTAGTCGTCGTATTCAAAGCACATTTAGCGTTGTATCATTGGAATAGAAATGGGATGATCACGGTATAAAACAGCTACCGTGCTATCTAAGAACCAATTTCGTAAAAGTATCACGATTGACATTAGAGGGAGGTAACAAGTATCATTCGATACTCAGAATCGGTTAGGGAGCTTCGGAGGAAATTAATTTAAAATGCATTGAATATGCAACTGGAATGCAGGCTTCAAACATTTCCACTTAAGGGGATAGTCCTTACAGCGCGCTCCATACGAACGAAGATTGAATATATTTTTAATACTAACCAATTAAAGTCAATGATTTATACTTTTAAACACGATCTAGAAAAAACTAATCTATGTGCTAATAGAAAAACATATAGCCAAACATCCTCCTTGAGGGTAGCCCTGTGCCCTGCAGTGGGACGTATATAGGCTGATGATGATGGAAATCTTTGAGCCACTGTATCTTTGAACCTACACATTTTAACGAAAATCTGACAAACCAAAGGCACAGAAATTAGTTTCTAGATCGTATTTCAAAATGTAATTGACTTTTATTTGTCAATATCCAAAAACAATCAAATTTCGTTAGTATGGAGTGCGCTAGAGGGCATTTATCCTCTTAAGGAGTTTAAGGTAGATCCGATTAATACCGTATGCGAGTATCGATAAAAGGGCTTAAGAAAATAAAAGGTGGACGAGATAACATTAACCAAAAGAAATAAAACCTAAAGGTATCATTACTTCGACAATAAACAGCAAGAGTTCAAAATAAACGAAACCGAAGACTGCTACTAGATAGTAATTATTATACAAAGAAATATGACTCCTATTATTTATCCTATACGTGAATCGCATGATATATGTATTATTTATAAGCCAAATTTATCGCTCTTGTTCAATGGAACCGATAAAACTCTTAAAAAAGTTCCAAACTTGTGGAGACAGGAAGCGCTCCCAACAAAAACTTCAACCGTATCCGAATAGAGACGTTACGTATACTATAATGATGATAAAACGTCATTCGCTTCATTTACGCACAAAGAGCTACCGGACAAAGGCGACAAATATTTCACTCTGACTTTTATAGTAGCAGAGATGTTATTAAACAAACAATTCGCCCATTCGGCAACATGTCTTTCGTCCGGGGGTTTGTATAATTGATTCTTTCCGGGGCGTAGCGGCCGAGTGAGCCTATTGTCGCATCGTAACACTGTTCCGCTAAATAATATTCTTATTCCATCAGAGGTCTCTTTGGGAAATTCCTCCTCATTTCCGCTTCTAAACGAAACCTCAGGCCGACAATGCGAGTCTTCAAAGTGAAATGGAATTGGATGTTATGACAATATGTCGGCGGCATAATGTGCGGACGCGGCCGTAATGCTTTGTGAAAATGTGCTTCTGGCGTATAAATTTAAATTATTCTACGAATAAAAGAATGTCGTTAACTTTTCTTTTTAACCTAAGAAATACTTTTAGCTGTGTGGGAAAAAAAATCACGTCACAGTACTACGTTAATATTATTGAACATCTTGCTGCGGCGCCCGCGACCCCTATACTCATAACTTTCGATTGATTAGTCCGATATAAAACATGAACCAAGCCCTATGATTTTGTCAAAACCTCATCCAAATCAGTTCAGCAGATTTTAGGTGATGCGTACTCAAACTAATAAACAGACAAAAATACTAAAAATGGTCTCAATGCATTCCATTACATATCTTAAACGCCTACTTAATATTTTAGCAAAATATCTTCGATCTGCATCTAAGCAAAGTTTACAATATTATTATATTGTACCTATGTAATATACAGGTAGTAAGGAAAATTATCATTAACCTTTAAACCACATACTCTGCTCATCAAACTGAACAACAGTTACTATGGGAGCAAACCTATCAGAACAAAAATAAAATCTGCTGTCTCATACATTTTAGTCGAGTTGGCATTGCAGTTTAGTATGGAACAGCAGATTTTTTTACGCTGACATGTTTGCTCTCATAGTAAAATTAGTTCAGTTTGATGCGTAGAGTATGTGGTGTAAAGGTTAATGCTACTTTTCCTTACATCCTTTATAGATAAACGTAACAGTAAGCTTGGCAAAATTACGGGTTAGCAATGGCCTACGAATAATTCTCTTATTCTCTACACGAGTAATGGCCTGCTAACCTGATAATAACCGGGCGTGACATCTCCACCGTGTGTTCTGTCAAAACGAAAAAAACCGATCCCTTCGTAATAACGAGACAAATAATTACGTACTATATCATTAAAAGGTTTGGGCACGAAGCCTTCACTAGCATCAACGTAAACGCTGCCAACCCAACTAATTCCAACTGGGTCATTATAAAATATTTAGCGATATACCTAATTTTGTAAATGATACGGGGTTATTTTATTAGAATGCCCGTAATAACTAGGCACCCGGACGCAATACGCCCCCAAGTTTTGGGTAATGACCGGTTCTGACGGACCCACGCGAGATTAATACATCCGAGGGATTCGAATTATAACAAAAGTGAGGACAAAAAACTAAAACGGCTGATAAATGTTTGGGTCTACCTGGCGAGTGGTGCCCACGGTGCCCAACGGCTCGGTCCGGTGCGCAGAGCAATCGAACCAGCGATAACATCCTCCTCAAATATAATAAATTTAAACGATAAAAATTCTTTGCTTTTTCAAAGAGACCCGACTAATTGTTTGTAGAGAATAGTTATTAGAGCAAACTGTACCTTCGGGCTAATGAATATTGTATTAGTAAATATAGGTTTTTAGTATGTAGAAATAGATTTAGGTTTAGTAATTGAAACTTAGCGCAAACAAACAAAATCAGAGGCTTTGTTGAGTTGAAACTATACCTACTTATATTAATTGCCTTTATCAAGCACTATGACACTTGTTGTTGAATACAAACTGAACTGCTTTCACTATGAGACAACATCGCGAAATAAAAATTAGCTATTTTATAGAAAATGTATAAATGGCCACTTGAGCCAAACATATAGAACAGCTGATATCTTTTTTGCGATTTCATGATCCGTCCCATTGTGAAAGTTCAGTTTCAGTTTGATGGTCTGACTCTGAAGTACTCTGTTTAATATGTAACGCATTTAAATTTACACCCTGTATATTAGGTATTAGAATGTCATCTTTACCGTATTCCACCCTAGACATTATCATTACCTATCACATACTATCAGACGAAAGTGAACTCATAATGCATTTTAATTTAATGATAGGTCAAAGTAAGAACCAAGAAAATATCAATTACCTTTTCAACTTCAAGCCTACATTACTTTTTTTTGTTTAACATAATTATTGTCCCATTGTTGGGCAAGTGTTTCCCCCAACCTTTTTTTTGAAACATTAGACCTGTATAGGTAACAAATTCAGAAATGTTTTGATTTTAAATTGGAACCATCATTTCGAATATCAGTTCTTAGCGATTAGTGATAAAACCGCCTTATTTTGTGCATCTTGTATTTTTATCTGTATTTTACTTGTTTTGGTGTTAAATAAAGTGTTTATATTTGATTATATTAAGATATCATACGGTATACGTTATTAAAATAAATATGATTTTTTTATGAGCCATCGATCGTGACAAAACCATCGATTATCAATTCATAATTGAAAAATTTTCATGACGTATCTTGAGAGATACATCATGAAAAAAATATTTATAAAGCACTCCAAAAACATTATTTTCGTGCAACATCGAGTAGATCAGCTTTAACCGATATGAATTAACCTTTTCAATTAACTATAGAGAAACATGACAGCCATGTAATGTTCACTATTGGTCGCATACTGTTACATTACGTTATGCAAACTTCGTTGTAGGTAAATATCATGCAATAAAGTAACAATAAACGAGCGAACACCCAAAGCGAAAAGGGTTGCTGCTAAAAAATATTTAAAAAGGCAAATAGACAATGGCCGACAACCCATTCTGTAGTAAAATAAATGAAAAACCCTGAATGCCACCCCGACCCAGATTACAGTGGCCCGCGCCGCAGAAATAGGTGAAATAAAGGGCGGCTTCACTTTCTTCTTTTTTGACGTAATTTTATACTACTGGACAACATTATCCTTTCGCTAGTACACAAAGAGTACCGCCGCCGGCTTTAAGGGGGTACCGAGCCAGATATTTTTTTTATTTCTGAACAATTACTAGACAACATTTCCAAAACACAAAAATGTCACTTTGTAGTTATCGATCGTTTTCAATTTATTGAAACATTAAGAATTACTTATAACGTTTTTTTTGTGGTTATTATTTTAATTACAAACATTATAAAAACAAATCCGCAATGATGCGATAAAAAAGTTACATAAAAACTACTGAACCGATTTTCATGAAACAAAGCTAAGAACACTCGCAAAAATTAGCTTTTTATTTAAAAACTGCATCGAATTCGGTCCTCCCATTTGGGAGCTACGATGCCACAGACAGACAGACCGACACGCAGACAAACAGACAGACATAGGCGTCAAACTTATAATAAGCATAGCATAGGCATATGCTCACGACTATATTCCCCGAGGGGGTAGTCAGAGATATTCTGAAACCTCAGCGCCCGCGGCATGATACATTGATAAACGTTTTATCGCGCCTGCTAACTCGTTCGTTCGCGCGCAAAAAGAAAGGGAGCTAGGGCGCGATAGCGTTTTATCGCGCGATCATGCCGCGGGCGCAGAACATCCACGTTTCACCAGTAGTACCGAAACTCTGTCCAGTGTGACAGGGGGTGAGCCCGTCGCCACTTATAATGGACAGTGGGTACAATACATGCCTCGAAATTGAAGCATGCAGGTTTCCTCACGATGTTTTCCTTCACCGAAAAGCCAGTGGTGTAACAAATCGTACATAAATTCCGAAAAACTCATTGGTACGAGTCGGCTTGGACGGGGATCGAACCATCGCCTCCTGCACGGCAGGCAAGGTTACTCGCCACTGGACCACCACGGCTCAAACTTATAACACCCGTCTTTTTGCGTCAGAGGTTAAAAAGAAAATCAGCAATTTGGAGGAAAAGGGAAGATCTTCCACGGGCTAGTTGGAATGCCCGGGACCGCGGTCCAACAGTTCTTAGTTGGATGTTGTATATATGCAAAGTCTCTTGATAACTTCGATAGTGCGATTCAGGACTCGCTATATGATTGGTTGTTATTCGTAATGAGCTGTGATGCGTTGGACAGATCCATATTGTGATTGGCCGTCTTTCTGTGTGACGTGCTAGGTCGCATGCGCTGACCTAGATAGATCTCTGTTTACATCGACTCGATCGATGTGTTCGGCATTGTTGCTTAGTCAGCTCTCGTAGCTCCGCTACAGTACTCCCCCTCCAGACGGAGTGTCGAAACTTGTCTTCAGCTTGCTTGGTACGCATTCAGACCAGGTATGGCAATTTTTCATGAAGGCGTGTGTTCGGCGTGTGACGGTGTGACCCCGTGGTTGCTGTACCGTTGCGTTAGCCGATAACCTTTGCTGCGGAGATGCGGGACCTTTATGCTTTGTAGGCTAGTTCAGGACCTCGTTGCTGCTCCGTGTTGCTGCCATCTTCAGCGACTGCTACGTACCAGAAGGTTGATTGCTCAATTGTCGGTGGTCACCAGTTTGGAGGAAAAGGGAAGATCTTCCACGGGCTAGTTGGAATGCCCGGGACCGCGGTCCAACAGTTCTTAGTTGGATGTTGTATATATGCAAAGTCTCTTGATAACTTCGATAGTGCGATTCAGGACTCGCTATATGATTGGTTGTTATTCGTAATGAGCTGTGATGCGTTGGACAGATCCATATTGTGATTGGCCGTCTTTCTGTGTGACGTGCTAGGTCGCATGCGCTGACCTAGATAGATCTCTGTTTACATCGACTCGATCGATGTGTTCGGCATTGTTGCTTAGTCAGCTCTCGTAGCTCCGCTACAACTAACATGTGACGACGGCGACGGGCTCACTACCCGTCACACTGGACAGAGTTTCGGTCTTACGTGTCCTATTGTCTTCGTCTTCTATTGGAACGTGAATGTTTAGAGTTTTGAGAATACTCTGACTACCCCCGCGGGGGAACATGGTCGTGAGCATATACAAACATGGTCATTCGTAATGTTTCTATAAATTGTTAAACAACGATGACTACACAACACCGATACACATGACATTCTAGTTTTTTGGAAATGTAAAGAAATGTAAACAATGTTTTGTTTTATAGGTAATTGTAAAGAAATCAAAAAATTACGATTGAGGACTGTACCGGAGGCTAAGTGTTAAACTAGCTTTCTACAAATAATACTGACAATATTTTAAAGCCATATTAAAAAACAAATCCATATAAAGCCGTTTCTAAGAATAAACTTTTACCGTAGCAAATATTTTCAAGTAAACCTACAAAAGCTTGCACGTGCATGGACGCTTTTACAACCATAACTAAATCAAAACAAATTGTAACATTTTTCTAGTTAAACTTTAGAAACAAAGAGATAAGGCCATATTCTCCGGGCGTTTATGACAAAAACAATAAGAAAGCTGTTAAACAATTAAGACAGATGACACGGTCGGCCCATTTGTGACAAAAAATGGCCACACGTGACAGTTGGGATATGACACTAATGTCTGGACCATGTTTCGGGATAACGTCGTTCCTTGGAATGTCTTAATGATAGATTAGTTCCATTAGTTCCAAACTATTTACAAATTGATTTGAAAATTGAGAATTTTTCGATCTTTATCACCTTTGTACTTCGATCAACAAATATTGTTGATCGAAGCCTTTGTATTAAGTTTACTGGAATTGCTCAATTTCGAACATTAAATGTTCCTAATATAATTAGAAATAATCTTAAGTACCGAGCCTCCAGTGCTGCCTGCCCTCAATCGTATTTTTTTATTTCTTAATTATTAAACAACATTTCCTAATAAAAACATGTCACATTGTAATCATTATGTTGCTAATTTTCAAGTTATCTAGGCATGGCAAACTGCCAAATGTGACAAAAGTAGACACTTTTGGCAGATAACGAAAATACTAAAAACATAGTAGCCCGTTGTGTTTTGACCTTCGATCGATGTTGATCTTCGGTTTTGCTTCGAACAACCATATACCTACTACAATGTTGATCGAAGGTTTAGACCAGGGATGGGCAACCTTTGGAAAGTCGCGGGCCAAAATTTAGGATGTTAACGAATTCGCGGGCCGTAGATAATAGTTGTGAAAAAAAAAGGTCGGTTTTATACATGTAGACAAAAAGTGTACTATCAAAGTTACCTACATCAATCGGTATACAAGGTGTAAGGGACAGCCCTCCACAGACTGAAGTTGTGAACTGAGACCATCAAACTGAATAACTTTTAACAGTTGTTTCATACAAAGCTGCTGTACCTTCCCACCCAACTCAAATATATGAAACAGCACATTTTTTTTTGCGTTTCCTGACGTAGGCTCCATAGTGAAAGTTGTATAGTTTGATGGTCTGAGTCCATCGGTTAGTCTGCGGAGGGCTGTCCCTTACACCCTCTATTATCGTATTTGATTCAGTATGTAATGTACTTACACACGGCGACACATCAAGCAACGCAAAACAAACATAAACTGGCCGCGCGACGTTATGCATTACTCTACCTACGCCCGGCCAGCTTATTTTAGTTTTGCGTAGCTTGATGTGTCGCCGTAGGTACGTACCTACGTTTGATCTTGAGAAACAAGATAATCAACGTTGTGTATGTAAAAAGTGCACAAAACAAGCAGTGGACATCTTTTATGATAAAAGTATGCGTTTCGTCGCCTGAATCTAGTAGTAAGAAGAACGAATATCATTGTCTTATTGGCGTGAACCGAGAACATTTAGGTTTCGCGCGCGATATTAAAATCATTCGCGGGCCGGATCAAAATCCGGGGCGGGCCGCATCCGGCCCGCGGGCCGGGGGTTGCCCATGTATGGTTTAGACTATAATGGGACATTCTAGTTTTTTGAACATTTTATTTGATACAATTGTTTAGAAATAAAAAAATACGACTGTGGCAGCACTGAAGACTCAGTATCCTCTTAATTATAATTATGAAGGCAGTTCTGAAAGCTCGGTACCTCTTAATAACAATTAAGAATATCAATACTATTCTCACGTAGCATTATAGGATTAGGATAGATACGAAAACAAATATCACAAGAGGCGGAGAGTGAAAGGACAACAGTTCTTACAGAGACAAATAGTAAAACGATACTTAACAGTCATCTTACTCAAATAGTCCTATATTATACTAGGATAGGAGTCGCGATGCGGATCTGCCGGAGTACGGACGTGTTGTGCTCGCGCGTATCGTCGCGTTAGGTCCGCACGTGGCTCCGCCATTTTGTGAACTATTTTGTGTTTTAACCTGAAAACAATCACTTGAGACTCTAAACTACTGACATTGGCAAAACTGTCACTCTAGACTTAATTAATACTACTGATTATTTTCCTACGTATAATCTTCACATAACGAGACGTTGGCTGAATTGTGATAACACATCGGATGCCATTAAACAAAAATTGAATTGAATTATGTTATACTAAAAGATTTATCACTGTAATTTGCTATTGGAATGTTAGTTTTAGTGAGTCATTACAGAAAACGAAATAATGTTTATTTTTTTTATTTATTTATTTATTTAAGGCTTACCAACTAAATATATATTACACATTCAATATAAATTACATTCAAAATATCGTATTAAATATATACTTAAATTATAGGAAAGCACAACATTCAAACATGAAAAATATAAAAAGACAGAAGACATTATTAACTGTCTCTTTTGCGGGTCTGCTGGAAGAAATCTTTTCAGAGATAAGCTCGCCCTTTGTACATGTTTTCTCAACTCTTTCAATTAATATATCTGTGTGTACAAAATAGATAAGGAAATTAAAATTAACTAGATCACAATAAAAGGTTATCACTAAACACAACAAAGCGCAAACGAAATAAAAATAAAAACAACAATTCACAACACATTACTCTTGAGACATTGATACACACTACGTTTAAAAGATCCCAAAGTTTCAAAAAATATGTCTAGTTCACATTTATGAAATATTTCATTATAGTAACGCATAGCAGACGACATTGGGGCATTGCTACCATAATTGTTTCGACTGAAATCTACCACAAATGGTGTATAATTATGCAAACGCGCTGAAATCCTAGGTACTTTAACATTCAGTAGTGCCAATGTTACTAGTTCTAGAAAAAGGTGAAACGATGATTGAAAATAATGTAATGCTATTTCTCAAGATCACGTTCAAAACAGACCGCGAAAACCTATCAACCGCAAGATATTTGTTATACAAGAAGCAACAACCGAAATGTGTATGACTGTATCAACTTCACCGCAAACAATTTTATGGCTCCATTAAAAAGTGATAGTAACAAATTGTTTTATGCAGGTCACTGATAGAATTCGAAACTAATATAACAGTTTGTTATTCTTATACAGGAAATGTCTTCATACCTTGTCTTATCTACAGAATCAATCTACGTTCGATTTATGACTGTACTGTAATTACTTCTTTAAATGTGTTTGTGGTTAAAGAGTTAAGTCGACTTGTATCAAAACATTTACACTATTATAAAACTGTAGCAGAAGCGTGTCTGTACTTTCATTGAAAATACAAAAAAAGGTATGGTGTTTTGGTGTTATGGACTCTAAATCATAGTTTTTTTGGTCTGTTTGTTTTTATTTGTTTGTTTGAGCGTCACGCAAAAACTACGGAAAAGCTTATGATTAGACCATAAAGGTATTATACCTTACAGGAATAGAGCAACTGACATGAGTTGTCAAATGAAACCGTTTTTGGATGTTTTCAGGAGACTATTCACAGGCAAAAATTCTAATACCTACTGTCTATAATTCTATGTCTAACGTGAAATCGTGGATAAATCAATGAAAAAGTGTCAGTATATTTCACAAAACTATCTACGATTTCACTTTAGATTCGCAATTATTCACGGAACCGAATTGTAAAAATTGGTAAGAGATTAGAAAACGGTTATATTGCCTCGCGTCACGTATCTCTTTCTATTACACTGTGGTGCCGCTAGGTACATCTCGCTCTCTCTGCTGTCAGTTCCTCTATTCCTGGTATAATACCTTTATGGATTAGACATAGTGGCATTTAGTGATGTTAGTGACCTCCTATCTCTCAAACTATTTATAGTGAATCATAGTGACAGAACTAAACCTAAATGCTATTAAATATGGCGTGGTACAAATCGACATTAGCCTACATAAAACAGTTTATTTAAACAAAAATTCAACACGCCACGTTGATGACGTAATATCGCTTGACAAACCAAGTGTGGGGTCCTCTCACAGGGCGATTCATTACAATTTGTAACGTGTTTGTAGCCAAAACAGTGTGACATTTTACAGCCGCCCACGTCAATCTGCCATTAATTATAACCAGTGCCACTTCAGTTCGCCCCCCACATGCATGGGGATAAAAAAGCGGGCGCCTATGCCTATTAGAGGTACGGGCGTTCGGTGGCGGCGCGGTTTTGCATCGTCCAACGTTCCGTCCTAACAAAACAATGTCGGAACTGGCATTGTCGGCTGCGACTATTAGAACGAATTGCCGTACGTGCCGGGGGATGATTCTCTCCCGGCTCTCTTTATTACCTTTAGTTTCGCACTACTTTTGTTTGCGCTACACGTCTCACCCGCACTCACTACCGTTGGAATGCTAAACTGCCGCTATATCGATTGAACGCGAACAAAAACTTTTATATTACTTTCATTAAACGCTTTAAAGCCAATTAGATGGTAGTTAATTATAAAAACGATGAAGTTAATAGCGTTGCCTTCATGAGGCATGCACGGGTTTGCAAGCTGCAATTGCCTCATTGACGTTCTCACAATATGGGCAATCATTCAACAATTATACACTGCTTGAAAATAAAACAATGCAACTTTTGTATGGCCTTTCCCATTTTATTCATAAATTAATTTTAAAAAGCCGTTGTTGTCTAGTTGCTAGTAGCATCGATTTTCGTACAGAGGTCGGTGGTTCGATCCAAGCTTGATACCAATGAGTTTTTAGAAACCTATGTTTGATTTGTAGCACCGCTGGCTCTTCGTCAAAGGAAAACATAGTGTAAAAATTCTAAATGGCATCGTTCCGTCATTCCGTGTACTTTCTGCCATTTTCTCTACCCCAATTTAGTCAGGAAGAGATAGTTCTTTAGGAACGCCTTATTTGTAATAATATCTGTTTTACGTCCTGTTATCTATACTGTATTTCTGTTTTGTTGTAAATAAAGTATATTTCCGGTAAAGGCGCGGATGGTGGATAAATGATGGGCCTGTGCCCAGTAGCGAGAAAGATAAAAGCTGATGATGATTCATAAATAAACATCCCAGACAAGACAACACTTTACGCAACAGAAGCAACCAAATGACTCAACTACCGACCATAAATCATTAAAAAAACTGTAACGTTTACAAAACAATACCATCAAACTAAGTCTCAGTAACCTATTGTCTGAAGGAATTCCGAAAACATTTCGACTTATCTAAGCACACGTCTATAGAAATTCCATTTGCTCTTGTTTTTGTCATATTTACTATCGACGAGACGATCTTTAGCGTCATCGGTACCGCAGATAACTCGTAAATACATCTCTATTGACGATAACGGGCCTTCAGAGATGTATTGTAGACCATTTACTATGAATTGTTTGCTTGTAACGGAGTCTATATTTGTGGCGTGGGACTTTTTGTTTAGAAATATCATTGTTTTTTTTTTAATAAAAAAATTATAACATCAAGTTTTGTAATAAGTTTATAGGTGGAGATTTGTAATTAGCTTACAGTTACTTAAGGATGTGTTTACCATAGTTAACAACAAACTTTTTTTTAAATTATTATTAGGAAGATTTACAGCATTGATTAGATATTATAATCAATGCTGTAAATCTTCCGAAGAATAATGTAAAAAAAAAGTTTCTAATTTCACTTATTCGCAGGTATGACTTTCAGAACATGTCATTATAATAAGTATCAAGTCCAAGATTTGAAACCATTTCAAAGCCTCTTAAGTTATTTCGACTAGGTCTTAACTTAATGTTCCCAGTATAGTAGTATACCTACTTTCTGAGTGGGCATTGTTGATGTGGGATGGTACTCGCGAAAAAAATCTGCTTTTTGAAACATGTTTGAAACACCAGTTTTCATAGTAAAAGTGGTTCAGTTAGATGGCCTAATGCACCCCATAAAGTATGTAACGCATTTAAGATTACACCCTGTATTAGGTACATCAAAGTTGTTTAATTAGATATGCGCCATCTGTTTAAAATATTCGCTATCCAATTCAACAAATCGGCAACAAAAGCTGCGCCGAAATCCGAATAACCGCCCCTTACAACGCAAATTAGATTCGCATTAATGAAACGTGGGCGGACGACTAATCTAACGTCCCGGTCAATGGTAAAGAAAAGGCCAAAAACACGGAAAAATAGTTCTTAACTTCAACGGCAATTAGATAAAATGAACGCTATCAAAGTCGAGAATAGGGTTGCCACCTTTTTTTAGAGAAACTTTATTTTTCGAAAATTCGTAAGAAAAAATAGTACGGATAAATTCTTAATTTTATTTCATATTTTTCCAAACTTATTTAACATTATGTTGGACTTAACTAAGCTGTTTTTAAATAATGGAGGTATGCCTACGTTTAGGTCCGAAGTTATGTTAAGAAGGTAAGTTTATTAAAATCATCACCATCCCCATCCTATACATCATCAAAAGCTGATGTTGATGATCAGTTTGCTGAACCACCTATGAAAAATTTTTTAACGGTTTTTTTTTCCAGTATAGTACAAATGGTCAAAATTTAGTGCGATACTATACAATATAGGGTCCTTCTTAATATGCTGACACTTTTTTAAGAGGATGATCAGACCATCAAACTGAAATACTTTCTCTATGACACCAAAATCGAAACTGCGAAAAAAAATATCTGCTGATCCATACAAAACTGAAAACCTCGAGCCAAATGTATGGGACAGCAGATTTTTTTTCGAGATTTCGATGTTGGTCCAATAGAGAAAGTTGTTTAGTTTGACGTACTGATCATCCTCTTAAAAAAAGTGTCAGCATATTAAGAAGGACTCTGTATAGTACGGGTGACAACCCTATGAATAGCGTAAAATAAAACCGGTCACGTAGCATCCCGCGGGGACTTCTCTAAACTTTGGAAGCGATGCACCTGTGTTATTAACGCATCGCAAGCCTTTGTTCCTATACAATAGACGCCAAATTGCAACTCGAATTTCTCACATCGAAGAATGGACGCCATGCAGGTAAAACTTTTTTACAGCACATGATGACCATGTAGACGAGTTATGATGCGCTATTTCATATCGTATTAATATTTTTTTTAGGGTTTCGTGTCCAAAGGTGCCAACGAGATTCTATTACCTACTAAGCTTCCGCTGTCCGTCCGTTCTTCCGTCCTAACTCTAAAGAGCTGCATTTTTTTAATAGTTGGCGAGTAGAAATTTTCACAGAATGTGCAATATATTATGGCGGATTTGCTAAAAAAAAATAAAAATATCTGTTTTTGGTATACCGTAAAAACGGCAATACATACTTAGAGGTACAAACGACTAACTTGGTCTTCTTATCGTGTGGGCAAGCCCTAGTGTCAGAGTTTATTCAAACCGCCTTACGGCCTCTGACGTGGTTTTTGTGTAACGACTATTATCACCAGAGATATTAGCAACGGCTTAAGGTGCCATCCGAAGCACGGACTAACTTGGTGTGATTATAGAACAATATTATTAAGTAAAACAATAAACAATAAAAAAACCGACCAAGTATATGTCGGACTAGCTCTAAGGATCCCGATTTTTTTTTTCGGTAAATAAGTAGCGTGGGACGGTACGGAACCCTCGGCACGCGAATCAGACTCACACTTGACTGGTTTTTATATCACTGAACATTAACGTCACATTAACGCATAATGAATTAGAAAACTGAAATTAAAACAACATCGGAATGGCAGGCATGTAATTTCCATCCGTTCCTAATGTTAAAACTAGGTACTTATATCGTTAGTGATAAACCTTTCAATTTTACTACCCGGTCGGACAACTACCACAATTAATAGGCTTTGGACATAAAAATCGTATTAGAACGGTGTGAATAGTAATGGCCGGTTTATGGTCACTATAAAACCACAACAAGCAATGTCACACCGTCACACGTGGTCGATTCTATAAGGCCTGCCTCACTCCGCAATTTAGGCATAGTATAAAGAGTATGGTCTAGTATGTAGACTCTGCATAGAGTATGGACAATCCCTGCCACCAACAATATTTACCATATGACAGGTGGAAGACGACTTTAGCATAGTTTAATAAAAACAACTAGTGGTGAAGCTCAGCGGTTGCGTTGCGACAGATAGGTCGATCGAGCGCGGTGTGCGGGCATGTCGGGGGGAGCGCGTTCCGGTACCGATTTGCCTGCACGCGGTACCGCATTTGCGAATTCAATGCCGGTGCCCCATCCATCGCACATCGTGAAAGCTGAGCTTCTCCTCTAGTAGTTTTTAACGCTACGTACACTGCCCGCTAAGGCATTTCGGGGCGCAACAGTACCGAAGCATAGTGTAATAAAAACTAATAGTGGTGAATGTCAGCGGTCGCGACAGGCCAATCGTGCGCGGTGTGCGGGAGCCTGGAGGAGCGGCTCCCGGCCCCGCTGCCTGCTCACGTACCCTAACAGAGAATTTAATTAGGATACGCCCCCTCCCCCCACCCCGCACACTGTGCGAGCGTGAGCTCTCTGCGACCGCTGAGCTTCACCACTATTAAATTACACTATGACTGAAGTACCTTAGCTGACCGTGTCCGTATTTGTGTGCGTACGTCAATTCGAGCGATTGCATGAAATTTCTTTACTGTATGTCTCTTTTCTGAGACTTAAGTGTCGTTACAAAGTAATTCTTCTGTACGTAGCACTATTATACATTCTATGATTTTACCATAGTGATACTAACTAATCTTTACTCACACCTTGCTGACGAAATTTACTGCCTGCTATAAAAATATATTACGCTACCATTTGCAGACATTCGCAAGACAATGCTAAATATGTCCCATTAAAGCTATGCAAATATTGAACTTATTTGATTGGTCATAACTATTTTTAACAACCGTGACTGATTTAATCAGTTTTGTGCCTACTAATTTATACAAATAATTAGTTACAATATCTAACAAACATAAATTCAAAATTTTCTACAAAATAAAAGGACACAGAAATTTATTTCCGTGTATTCTGATGCGTATTCAAGTCATCCAATCCGCATTCAACATGCTTGGTGGAATAACAGCCAATACACCTTTGTCATAGTGTAAAAAATAGTGGTGCAGCTCAGCGGTCGCGGGGGATGGTGGGGGACGGGCGTACCCTAACTGAATTCGCTATGAGGGTACGCGTGCAGGCAGAGGGAGCCGGGACGCGCTTCTCCCGGCCGAATTGACCTGTCGCGACCGCTGAGCTTCACCACTAATACTATTTTTACACTATGCCTTCGTTGAGGATAGTACCAAATGAATAGATAATAATAGTACACTATAGAAACGAAACTCCCGCGTTAAATGTCAAAATACGCATAGAAAATGTCAAGAAACACCTACCAAACTCGTGTTGGTTTAACCATAGTTTCGCTTATCTATTACTATGTGTGTAAAAAGGTGATGAAAATGCCTGCACTATACTCTATGACGGATATGAAGTATCTTACTCAGAGCATTTATCACATGTTACATTGACGACCAACAAAAACTAACGTGTAACATGCTATCACTTTGCTGCGGGAAAAAACCGAACAAGCAGCAAGATTATTCTGAGATCTGCTTTCATAAATTATACATTTTATGGTCTCAACAATCGCTGATCTGTAATTATAATAAGGCGAGTCGATGGACATTGCTACAAGATGGTAACATAGTCATGTCAGTACAGTTCTCGTTTAGAAGGCGTTCCTGAGGTGCCAACCCTGACTGATGGTGCATTATAACGGTTAAATGGATAACACTATGTCAGACATTCCTTTAAAATTCTTGTCAATAAAAGTTGGCATTTTCGCAAAACATCGTGAGGAAACCTGCATACGCTGAATAAGGAAATCCGATGTGTATGTGAAGTCTACCAATCCGCACTGGGCTTTCGTGGTGGACTAACGCCCATACACCGACCCTGAGGCCTGTGCCTTGCAGTGGGACGTACGTAGACTGTGATAAAAATGAAGCTGATGAAGTCATTTTCGCATACAGTTCTCGCAAAAGTTATCTAATCGAAACTCGATTACAGTACAGAAAATTCAATGTTTATAAATGCGTATTTTTAGCGTGTCCTTTCACCAACGAGTTCACCTACACACCGCCCGTGTACAAACTGAATCGACCAGTAGACAATCTATAAATAAAGGGGTGTAAGTGACAGCCTGGCAAATACTGAAACGGTGAATTCAGACCATCAAACTGAACAAATTTCACTACGGAGATACGCTCTGAAAACGTGAAAAAAAATCCGCTATTTCATACATTTGAGTCGAGTAGGAACAGCTTGTATCGAGCAGCTGGTTTTATCGCGTTTCGATATATACCAGATTTAAAGTCTAAACATAAGCTTTCAAACACAAAAAGTTACATCAAATCCGGTCCGCAGTTTTCGCGCGATGCGCGATGAAACAAACAAGCAGACAAACAGACAAAAACTGAAAAATTTGTGATTTGGAATCAGGGACAATACAAACCATAATAATACATTTTTGTAATTATCTTTAATGTACAGAAACATTTCTTTTACAGTTTTATAATAGTTGAGAATAGCCAAGAGCTGTCAAATAACATTTATTCAACATCATTCGATCATCGGCATTTTACTTACAACTCGATCACCATACTGTTTTGTATAACATTTAAGTCCATAGCGGTAGGCGTGCGCACAAGAGTACCGCTGAGAGCCCGCATTGTGGTCAATTCGATACGGTTTTTGTGCTCTTGCGCATCTTCCGAGCATCGTCATTATGACGGTGCTCCCTCCATGGGTTAGGTTAGGTCATGTGTGCAAACATAAATCGGTTTGATACGTCATCGATGAGGTTTTAAATTGAAATTATCGGTAGCGATTTTTTGTAAAGGCCAATTTTTTCAACGTGCTTTTATGAAGAGTTTTCAGTAATGCTGATCCAATTTTGTTTTAGAAGACTCGGGCATTGTATTTTGAATTAGAAACGCACACACCGCCGCGTATTATAGTAATGTACGTACACATTGCTGCGCGCGCTTTATCTCTGTGGGGGATACTCATGAGTTGCTACTGAAATAAATGAATGAAAAACTATAAAAATAAATAACGGGAAACTGTAAAAACCACTGTAGCCAGATATTAGTCTCAAGTCTAAACTCCTTTCTAAAAAAACACAATACAGTCATCGTTCTTCTCTCATGATTTCAATACATTTTCAATATCTTATAAATCTTATAATTCAAGACCTGGGCGAATAGGTACATAAACAAAATTCGAAGGACCAAAGCTATTAATTTTTATTCCCAACTGTCTTTGGCTTAAAACTGTACAGTAAAAGTTGTACAGTAAAATTGTGTAAAACCGAAAAAAAAGTCACGACACTTCACATTAAGATCGAACATGTAAAGTAAATAAACTTTTATTACCTGTTTTATTGGCGTATAAAATATTCAAAGGGTCTTCTAAATAAAGAATTGTTCTGACTTTTGTTCAATGAATTTGATGCACCTACATATTATGTGTAGTTTGATACAAAACCAGTTTTTTATTTGTATTCATAATCACAATTTCACGCGTACTTACGACAGAGCGATCATGTTAAACTGTTAGTCACGCTGTCTGTTTTTGTGTACATTTACCATTCATATATACGTTTGTTCTTTGTATCTCATATCATTTCGTGTCTTTCTGAATTAGACGTACACAGAACGTCATAAGATTGAAAATGAAGAACGCCTAACATCCTAGTCTAGAACCTACAATATGGAATAAATATTTAATTTAAAGAACCAGCAGTTAAATTTCGAATTGCATAGCTTAACTTACCTCCTGAAGATAGTTTGCTATTAGGCGCAGCTTGCGAAAAAAATTATATCGTGTGATTACGTACTTTTTTTTTAAGGCTTGTGGCCTGTAGGTCTACCATGAGTTTTCACCGTACTTTACTAGTGTAGTTACGTCACCAATTTTGTATTGAATTTCGTACAGCACTCCTAGTGGTTACGTTGAGAACTAATTTCTGTCATACGAATTGGCGACGTTACTACAGTAGTAAAGTACAGGGAAAACTCATGGTAGGCCCTCTGGTTGCATACTTTTAGTAAACAACACACTGGACCACAGTATACTCTACCTACAGGGTGTGAGGAAAAGTCAAGTCGAGATGTCGCGTCGTGAGATTGTGACTCCCCCCCCCCCCCCCCCCTAATCTCACGTAATAGTTTACACCATGGAACAGCTGATTTCTGATTTGATCAGCCTTTAGGCCCACCCTCTTGGTGTATTAGCCTTTATTATTAAGCCCACCCTTTTAGTCCACCTCGCGTGCCCAAAGCGGATTCGTAAACTTCACCTGCGACATCAGAATCTCTTAGGAATCCCTCTTAGACCATTTGAATAATCTTCTCCGTTTTTGCTATAAACAGAAAAGACTGGTATATCAAGGAACGTGAAACTTCCCGCAAAGCTTTTCATTTAGAATTTCAACCCTTCATATACCCGTAAGTAAGGTAATGTTCAATGCAAATGACGGAAATCGTCCTCAGAGCGTGGCGCTATCTGGAATGCGTGTGATACGACCACGCGGAGCAGAATAAACTCCCCGTGAAGTCATAAAACCAGGCCACGGTAATTCCAAAGGATGCCTATAAATTCTTTATTTTATGATAGCGAGAATATATTTAATTCTAAGAACGTCGCTGTTTCCTTTTTTGTCACATAAATAAAGAATTTATAGTGAATTTTATTCGTCATGTTATCGCTGTTTAAACACTTTTCACTGAGGTTAATGGCTAAAATATAGTTGATAGTCGATTGTTAAATTTCAAGGCATTATTCGCTCGAAATGATTCCTATTTTTCCGTAGTTATATTTAATAATCGTAATGCCGCTTCCTTTTCATCGAAAACATACCGATATCACGGCATTTTACAAACTCTTGTGTCCATACGTACAAAGAGAATGCCCACACTTCCTACAGATATTAAAAGCGTCATAATAGATAGCCGACAACCGACAATACAAAGGCTATTTGTACCAAAAATGCAGTTACAAGCCATGCTGCGATGCACGCCTCAATTTCATAGAAAACCACCCAATTGTTGATGACGGACAAAAAGAACGAATTTCTTGCATGTTTACCTTTGAACAATGTGCGTTGGAGCTGTATTATAAAATTTAGTATGAATTGGTGATCTTGATCCTTGAAATTTTTTAATCTTGTGAAATAATCAGTAAAATTTTATAATTTTAGTGCTAAATCCTTTTCAAAAATGTACACGTCCAATGTTAATATTATTTGATAGGTAATGACTTTAATAAATAAACAAAAATAAAAATCTTTTAACTGTCTTTTACATTAGTTGCTGTTTGTTAACAGCAGAAGATAATCATAGTAACAATCAATGAGCTTATACAACTAGAGGGATAGCTTCTTACAAACAATTCTCAAAAATGCGTAACCACTTCAGAGTTTCAAAGACGTAGCTTGGAAATCGATACATACGCCAAAGTAAACTATGTTTGTCTCGTTTCTTCTGCCGTCAAAAAAATTACGATGAAATGAGAAAGACGTTATTATTTTAAAAACGTCAGTACAAACGGCCACTGTTGCCAGTGGTTAGAAATAATTTCCCCAGAATTAATAACTGAATTTAATTAATTTATTACCTGAATTCTAAACTTGAATATATAGTCTGTGTTTTCTGATCAGATTTATAATTAAACTTTAAGGGCCTGTTTCAACACTTCCGAATAAGTTCTTGTTAGCTTATCGGACAGCTCATTTGACATATTTTTTATGAAGAATATGTCAAATGAGCTGTCGGATAAGCAACAAGTAACAAGAACTTATTCGGAAGTTGTGAAACAGGCCCTAAATATATCGTATTATACAGGGTTGATATTTAATCAGCCCAGATCGGATAACGTCACCATTTATTCTCTTCACTTTCACTATGCAAATATAGATTTTTATTATTTATTTATTTATTTTATTTACTATGGTGCCGGCTTCGAAGTCGCGAAGAAAGGAATCAGCTGTCCCATACATTTGAGTCGAGTCGGTACTGCAGTTTTGTATGAAACAGCTGATTTGGTTTTCGCGATTTCTATGTTGGCTCTATAGTATAAGTTGTACAGTTTGGTTAAGGGAATGAATGGTGAAGTTATCCGGACTGATTAAAACTTAACCCTGTACCTATGAAATAACGAAGAGGGTACCGAAACTCCCAACAATGTGGGAAAATCAAAATCGTATTTACTTGCAACACTGATGGCAAAAACAATGCGTGAAAATTTTATTTAGTTTTTCAATGTTATCTTGAATAATCTTAACAAAATATAGTAAACTTACTTGTGAAAAGTAACACCACTTCCTTTATTATTCTTTTCCGACCGTGATTTACAAATTTTTACGGCGCATTTCCACATTTTGGTAGCTTAATTTAAACGTCACGGATATGTCTGTACTCACCATAGATAAGCGACGGACTGAAGTCAAAGAAGTCTGCGGACTTCGACGAAGTGGCAACGCTTTAGTGCCCTATACTACTAATCTAGTCATTAATATCATTGGTAACAATCATAAAATTGAGCAATGTCACACACAGGAAAACCATGCCAGATACTCCAATCCAACTACATAATTGTATTATGAGCTAACGCTGTGGTGTGGATGTTAACCAGTATAAATTAGCTCTTCATAGATTCAGTGTTCAGCAAGTAATTGAGAATACCTCAAACTTTTAAATCCCTACCTTAACAAATCAGTTTAACCAGACTAACATTTGAAAAATTTTGCAGCCTGAACTTTGACTCTGATCTGCCTGATCTTTTAACTAATTAAGCTAACATGCGCCATCTTAGACCCAATTTCAATTTTCCAGTATTTTTCAAGTATCAAGACTGCTTCGAATCTCCTACACGAGCAGACAAAGCCAAGCGGAGTAGGCATCAGAGCAAACAGTCTTTGCGGACCGAACGATTTCTGGCACAATGGCCACCGACCCTACACGTCACTGCCCGTCATATTGAGCAGAAACATAAACATTTAAAAAATCATCAGCTACGATGTTCTAGGAAAAAAAGTTCATCGACAATTAGAGTCGTCGGGAGCTCAATGGTGAGCTTTATAAAGGTAAACATTGACCGTTTCGAAGAGATGCTCTATGAAAACACTTTTATGGTACGATTGATGCTATTCGTGTATGAAGAGGAGATGGGTATTACGAACGTTATCTAGCTTAGAATACTTGCTTGGAAAGATAGAAAGAGTAAAGGCCTCCGCTCATTGCAGCGATTTTATCGAGCGATAATATCTCTGCGATTTTGCGATAATTGTTTCCAGTACATTTTGTATGGGGACGCGCTCGATCCCACACACTGCCGCGATATTATCGCAACTCTTTCGACTACATTCATTGGTGGGGCGCATGCGTGACGCGAATCGCGGAATCGCTGCAGTGTGTAAGGTGCCGCGATATCGCTGTCGATAATATCGCTGCAATGTGCGGAGGCCTTAAAGGAAGATGGAATAGAGCGGACATACAAAAATCTTACTTTGTTCTTCGAGCAAAAGTTCTTGAGAATCATGAACTGATAAATCATACCTTAATATATTCGGGACTAATTTTGGACCTGATATTATAAGAACAGTGAAAACATTTAATATTAATTAAAATACCAGCTAAATTACCACCAAAGCCTTTCATAAATGAGCAAAGCAAGTATTCTTACGAAAAAACGTGTAATATTCGTATATTCCTATATTCGCAACATCAATAAAAGATTGATATGCCTCTAACAGAAGAATAGATGCGATGTTAGCTCAGGTTTGAAGGCTATCATCGTAAAGTCAACATTTACTAAAGTTATTGTACGTCTCAGATCATATTTCTTTAGCGTTGCGAATAATGCGTTATGCAACTTGGAGTTTATTTAGGATTGGATAAATATATTTCAGAAATGTGTTTAGTATAGAGATTACGGCATATTCTGTTAGAAAAAAAAAGTTATATTTTTATCAGAATGAATCATGAATTGCAACATTATTTTCTCTCTAATTAAAATGATATGAACGTCTACTGGTGAAACGTGGATGTTCTGAGATTTCAGGATATCTCTGACTACCCCCTCGGGGAATATAGTCGTGAGCATATGCTATGCTATGCTTAAAGTGATATCGAAAAAGACGCCGACAATCCATCCTTAATCCGTCCAAATATTTATTAATTTTATGAAATTTGAAGGTAGGTACAAGAAAACACTTGACTGTAGTAGGTAGGTAAAGTATCGATAAATACAAAAACAGGAGTGAATGAAAAAATACTTCTAAAATGTTGATGAATATTTCGTGTGTTCACTCTTTTTTCATCCCGACAATTAGGTGTATTCTACACATTTAGGTGTAGGGAAGTGTTGTGTAATTGTGTATTAAGATTTGGACGCAGTATTACAGTACTGTGTGAATTTGGTGTGTAAAAAAGTAAACGATTGACAACTGTCACATTTAAATAAAATATAAAACCATATTAAATTAATTAACCATAATCATATTAAAACCCCATGCTCAATTTATAATCTCCAGGCTCATGCCTCGGGGAATACAAGGTGTTACAAAAATACAAATAAACATTTAGACCATCAAACTGAACAACTTTCACTATGGGACCAATATCGAAATCGCGAAAAAAAAAAGATGTTCCATACTCATAAATCGACTAGCGCTAAAATATGTATGGGATATCAGATTTTTTCTTTTCGTGATTTCGATGTGTTGGTCCCATAGAGAAAGTTGTTCAGTTTGACGGTCTAAACAACCCCCTTAAGAGTATTAAATATTTATTATTACTTATGAAACACCTTGTATAGTCATGAGCATAATTATTATGCTTACGCATGCTTATGCTATGGTATGCTATGTTATATATGCTTATGCTCATGCAGTATTACCAGAACATAACACAATAACTGGAGCACAAAGACCATGCAGCATCAAATCAGTTTAACATTAAATATTCGATATTCGACCAACCCACCGCGTGTTGCGGCCGCCCACGGACCACGGTCCCACCGAATAGTGACACCGCAGTAACCAAGTGGAATAGTTTCCAATCAAATTGATTTATTCAACAAGTTTCGTGTTGGATTGAGGATTCATAGGAATGCGTTTAGAAAAATATGTCTTTAGGGCACGTTGTTTTGTTAGCATCGTAGTTAACATTGAACTAACTGAAATGATAAAAGTAAGTCAGTTGTGGTATGACACTGCAAGACTTCTCAACCTCCTTTCACCAACGAGAATATAAGGAAGTGGATCAAGCGCTGAAAATAGGCTAATATCACTTATACCTAATTATAAGTAAACGGATTCACGAGGAAGAAATTATATACCCCATGCGAAGCCAGGCGAGTAGCTAGTGTAATATATGTATGTAGGTATAATATAATATTATTTCGTTTTTACTTTTTCTTTTTTTTACTCTTCCATTACTATATTTCATCTAAACTTTACTTATTTTATTTATCTCTCATTGGTTGCTGCGTCTGACTACTACCAGAGGTTTCATCTGAAAATCAACACCCTGCTTTCGGGCAAGGTCTATGTTGAGATGGGACCTATTTGCTGCTGTAGCATACAATAAATTACATGTTTGTTCTGTTGATGTTTCCTTGTTATGTTATTTTGTAAACTTGTGAACTGTATTATTTATGTGTGTGTTACTTGTGCAAATAAATGATTTATCTATCTATCTATCTAGTGATATTTTGTAGTCAGTGATCACAAATTGTATAATAGTCTCCAGTGGCCGTTGACACAGAATAGATATCCTACCAGAAAAAGAAAAACAGCTTCATACAACCTCGCGGCGGCCGGTATTCCCTTACTTGCGCTGCGATGTTTCTATCAAACTGCCGCTCATTCTCTTACGTAAACGTTCCGGCACAACGTCCACTGTCAGCTGATAGCTGTCATTTCATACAAATGATAAAAATTTAAAAGAAGAGTTTTTAGCATGTGCGTTATTGTTGCGTGCGTATTTGCTTACATAAGGTAACCAGAGGGGGTGAGGTAAAAAGTTGGTATGAGGCAGGGAGTGTCCACTGTCCTTACAATTTCAATTTCAATTTATTTATTTGTGAATCACAGGTTATAAAGATGTTACAAAATTTTTGGTTCCTTTGTGTTCCGCCAGAAGGCATACAAAAGTTTTACAAGTAGAGACATTTACAATAATTACAAGTATCATAATCAAACTTAACGAAATATAGATTGGCATTAGTATCTCACAAAATAAATTATATGTAAATTACAATTAAAACTTTAAGATTAATTCACCAAATAATACACTACAAATTGATTAAAACTAAATTGAACGATGTCATAATTATTACTAAATTAAATTCCAAAATATAAATAACAATCAAGATTAAGTATCAAAATAAATATTAATCAAATAATAAAAGATGTAGGTACACAACTATATAAAGCTTGAGATCACGCAATAAATTATAGATTTAAATACATAATTACATTATAGGTACCTATGTCCACTTCTTTTTACATTATTCTACAAGTTCAAAAATTCATTTATGGTGTAAAAAGTGCCATCGATTAAAAAGTCAAACATTTTTCTCTTAAACATCGCTACATCATTGCATTGTCTTAGTGTTAGAGGAAGTGAGTTATATATTTTTGGAGCCATATGAAAAATACTTTTATTGTACAGTATCGTTTTATGAGTATTGTAACATAATTGGTCCTTTCGACGTGCACTACTGACATGATTAAATAGGTATGGATATCGCTTAACAAACAGTACAGTTTCATAAATATATAGAGATGGAAGAGTCAATAGCTTAAGTTGTTTAAAATAGGGTCTACAACTCTCCGTCCTATTTATACCACACATTGTAATATATGTATGTAGGTATAATATAATATTATTTCGTTTTTACTTTTTCTTTTTTTTACTCTTCCATTACTATATTTCATCTAAACTTTACTTATTTTATTTATCTCTCATTGGTTGCTGCGTCTGACTACTACCAGAGGTTTCATCTGAAAATCAACACCCTGCTTTCGGGCAAGGTCTATGTTGAGATGGGACCTATTTGCTGCTGTAGCATACAATAAATTACATGTTTGTTCTGTTGATGTTTCCTTGTTATGTTATTTTGTAAACTTGTGAACTGTATTATTTATGTGTGTGTTACTTGTGCAAATAAATGATTTATCTATCTATCTATCTAGTGATATTTTGTAGTCAGTGATCACAAATTGTATAATAGTCTCCAGTGGCCGTTGACACAGAATAGATATCCTACCAGAAAAAGAAAAACAGCTTCATACAACCTCGCGGCGGCCGGTATTCCCTTACTTGCGCTGCGATGTTTCTATCAAACTGCCGCTCATTCTCTTACGTAAACGTTCCGGCACAACGTCCACTGTCAGCTGATAGCTGTCATTTCATACAAATGATAAAAATTTAAAAGAAGAGTTTTTAGCATGTGCGTTATTGTTGCGTGCGTATTTGCTTACATAAGGTAACCAGAGGGGGTGAGGTAAAAAGTTGGTATGAGGCAGGGAGTGTCCACTGTCCTTACAATTTCAATTTCAATTTATTTATTTGTGAATCACAGGTTATAAAGATGTTACAAAATTTTTGGTTCCTTTGTGTTCCGCCAGAAGGCATACAAAAGTTTTACAAGTAGAGACATTTACAATAATTACAAGTATCATAATCAAACTTAACGAAATATAGATTGGCATTAGTATCTCACAAAATAAATTATATGTAAATTACAATTAAAACTTTAAGATTAATTCACCAAATAATACACTACAAATTGATTAAAACTAAATTGAACGATGTCATAATTATTACTAAATTAAATTCCAAAATATAAATAACAATCAAGATTAAGTATCAAAATAAATATTAATCAAATAATAAAAGATGTAGGTACACAACTATATAAAGCTTGAGATCACGCAATAAATTATAGATTTAAATACATAATTACATTATAGGTACCTATGTCCACTTCTTTTTACATTATTCTACAAGTTCAAAAATTCATTTATGGTGTAAAAAGTGCCATCGATTAAAAAGTCAAACATTTTTCTCTTAAACATCGCTACATCATTGCATTGTCTTAGTGTTAGAGGAAGTGAGTTATATATTTTTGGAGCCATATGAAAAATACTTTTATTGTACAGTATCGTTTTATGAGTATTGTAACATAATTGGTCCTTTCGACGTGCACTACTGACATGATTAAATAGGTATGGATATCGCTTAACAAACAGTACAGTTTCATAAATATATAGAGATGGAAGAGTCAATAGCTTAAGTTGTTTAAAATAGGGTCTACAACTCTCCGTCCTATTTATACCACACATTGCTCTTACACATCTCTTTTGAGCTAAAAAAATGCGATTATTGTTGGTAGCGTTTCCCCAGAACATAATCCCATACCTTATTCTAGAAGTACCCGTGATATGCAACTAGGACAGATTTTTGGTTGACCACTTTTGATAACTTTCTTAGTGCATATGAAAATTGAATTACCTTATCACAAACAAAATCAATATGACTTTGCCATCCTAGGTTATCATCAATATTTAATCTTACTGTATGTAGTACTGGATACTCTTTCTTATACTGTGGTTCAGGTATTGCCTCACGCTGCGTATGTAGGGGTGTACCGGCCGCCGCGAGCTTGTAAAGATCTTTTTTCTGGTAGGATATATACTCGGTGCTACTCATTGAGGCATATCGACACGGCTGGCCGGCAGGTGGAACCGTCACGTGCGCCGGCGACTGAATCACGACTTCATTTTAAACGAAACTATTAACGGGAACACAAAGTAGTGTTAAATTGGAGATGCCCATTGTGAGATGCGTACCTCACTTTATAAAGTCTCTATCAAGGATCTGGAGTGCGATTTTTGAATCTCATTCGGTGAGCTCAGCAGCTGAAAATGTCAAAATTACTATGGAGATATGCATCTTTCTACTGCTAATTTGACTCTCAAAAATCATACTTCAGGAGTGCGATTTTAGAGTGAGTCAAATCAGCAGTAGAAAGATGCATATCTCCACAGTAATTTTGACATTTTCAACTGCTGAGCTCACCGGATGAGATTCAAAAATCGCACTCCTTTTGGAACAAAATAATTAAGCCATTACTCGCCCTTTGTCTATTCTGCTGTCTTCTTCTACAGGGTGCAACTTAATACACTGGCAGTTTTTTTTTAAAGGATGATCAGAGTGTCAAACTGAACAACTTTCTCTATGGGACCAACATCGAAATCGCGAAATAAAAAATTGACTGTTCCATTCTTCTTCTTATCGAGTGGGCTGCAAGCCGTTCCATTGGTGGACTGTTCCATTGATTTTGGTATTTAGATTTAATATTATGCATAGCTAAAAACCCACCTCAAATACGTATGAGGTATTGAAGGGAAGTGGCCGCCCGCCCTTTAGCCCGGTCGGGCATCTATAGTCTCTATTTTTCAGGTCCCACCCAATATTCGCTGGCAACCCACCAGTGGGTCGCGAGTGAAATGCTGCTCTTAACAATTACAGCGATTAGCTAAATCGAAAACCCAATATTAAGTTACAAATTCTAACGGACCAAAGATTAAATGTAAACCTTTAACTAAATCTTCTAAGAACTTCAGATTATTAAAAGATTTAAAAAACATCCCTTTTTAACCGTAGTACAGATATTTAAATTAAAAAACCATCTTTGCCCAAACTTCTCCGGGACGTCTAATCTTTGTTAATCCTTTTCTTCACGAATAAAGGAGTCTGCTACCAATATCTTTTGAGTGCTTAAATACTTTCCTCTCTGTAATGGCTGGTAGATAATAACAAACAAAAGGGAACAATGAGCAATAATTGTTTTGGTTGTCCTTTTACAGAGTCCGTAGTCTCCGCAGGGCGTTTTGTAGAAATACGCAAAGACACTAATTACAGATACCGACGTAATCTACGAGTAATTTTGAGAAGCAACAAAGACGAGAGAAAGCCTTATTGGACTGCAAAACACGACACAATAGAGAATTACAAACGTAAACTAAAGCAAAGCGAAATCCCTTTTAAGAAATGTCTATTACTCCAACGAGATGAGCGAAGTATTTAATAAGTTGATATTCGAATATGATTTCTATGCCAATGACGTTAAGGAAAAGACCTATTCGAGCAAGCAAATGCCAATAATCAGATACAAAGTGTTAAAGTTGAACGACCAGACCGATGATCAGAGACCGACATCGCGCATTATAAACGAGAAATAAACTCTATAACCAAATAGCTATCGAAACAATTTATAATCTGACATTATTATTTAAATATTAACACTTGGATTGATATATGGCGTATCGGCAGTACGTAATCGATATAAATAATATGGACGTGTGAATTTCTCTGAGGCACTTACAGAATAGGCGTGGAATGTATCTAGTGGGGCAAAAGAAGCCACTTCACGATCCGGTAGTCGCGGACACTGGCTCTATTAATGTATACTCTTAGCAAGAAACCCCCTAATATAACTCTTATGCCTATATCACAAGTACGAAAATGACTTGATCTATGAGACTTAATATTTGGAATGGACATTAATCATACAGTTGACGCCTACGGGGCGTGGCCAGGCCTTATTAATTCGTATGAAATTATAAAATCGACGCCGAAGGACAATGGCTATCTATTTCTCAACTATGGCTTTGTGTATAGAGCGACTTGATGGCTATTAATTATTTTTACTGATAGAAGAGATAGTAGGCAAATTACTAGTTTGTTAACATTGTTCTCCTTCGTTAACCCTATCTTGTTTGTTTTTAGTGTCTTTTGGGTTTCTAAATAACAAATTAAAGATTGAAAAAGTCGGGCGGCGAGCGGTATTCGAACCCACGACCTGCCTATCCGGGGCATGCTCTACTCCAATAGAGCTGTCGTCGCCCCGCAAGCGACATTTTCAATCGATATATTATCGTCTTAAAGGGACGTCAGCGCCATCTACCAGAGTTAGACAAACTACTGATCCACACGTCTAATGTTGCAATGTTGCTTGCGGGGCGACGACAGCTCTGTTGGAGTAGAGCATGCCCCGGATAGGCAGGTCGTGGGTTCGAATCCCGCTCGCCGCCCGACTTTTTCAATCTTTAATTTGATTAAGCTAACATGGCATACATGTAAAATAATAACATTCGATTCTAAATAACATTTTCGTATACAAAATTAAGAACCTGTGATAATTGAATGCAGCACTCCTCAGATCTTACTGAACATGTATTAATGAGGAACACAAATCGTAATGTCAGTGTATTATCGTGTTCCTTTTAAAAGATATTAAACTTGAATCATCTCATTGATGATTTATAGGGTGGCGGGAGAGCTAAACGACCTATAGGTTGGTTAGCGCTTGCTAGCTACCGTAACGGGCAGGGCCAGTTAATTATATCGAGTCATAAAGCTGCTTAGCAAGTGCGCTATTTATTGACGGCTAACGAAGGTTAATTGTCTGAGCCGATGCCGTTAACAACACGCCCGTGAACAGATGCACATAATTCATTTTACAACTTAAAATTATATTGAATAATCTCAACAATTCATTACAGACGCGTACTCAGAACAACGATCGACCGTTACAGCGGCAAACAAGTCGATAAATAACACAAAACACACTAAAACAAGGGTCATAACATCGACTATTCATCATAACAACACGCTTGTAAACCGCGAACGCTACATCATCTTCATCTAAGTATTTTTCGACTCAACCATATCGTTCGACGTCGGTAAAAACTCGCGCCGTCCGAAGAAACATTCGATCGAATCGATCACAGTCACATGCCTAAAATAATGCTCCATCAAGCGGCCCACGAGCCCGTCAAGCAGCCACTTCTTATGGAGATGAGCGGACCGCCAACACCCTTGCGGCACCCCACTGAGAACCAAAGCAATTGACGATACACAAACAAATACGTAATTCTCTTCCAAGCATGTTCTACTTAGCTCATGCGACAAGAAAACGTCCCTACTGATGATGGTGGTAAAATTCGATCGGTCGATAAAAGCTGAACAATAGAAAAGGCAGCGCAAGCTCGTATCGAAAGATCGGAAGCAATATTGCTCTCGGTAATAAGGAGAGAAGCGACGTTCCCGGAGGATTAGAGAGCGCCGAGCTACGATAGCCTCTTGGGTATAAATTATTTATGTAAATTTTTTCGACCGCTCAAAATTGTATTTCAGCATCAACATGATTAATGCGGATGGATTTTTCACTTGGCCTCTCCCCAACGGAACGATCGAACAAATGACGCAGCGACAGGCATACACTCGGACGAATGTCTGCTGGGAATTCATTAGGATCTTCTCCGGCAAGAAAGAAAAACCGGCCAAGAGCGTGTCGGAGTCGCCCGTGATAGGGTTCCGTCTCCGTAGCCACTGTACTCGTATTAGAAGGAAAACGTGTATTAATAGTTTATCTTTTTTAACGAAATGTGAGCTCGCTGACGATATCGCGTTTTAATTGGGGTCAGGGATCCAATTTTTGACCTTCCTACTCCTACTTTTGATCGCTTATAAATCTCGAGATATTATCGGTCTTCATGCCAAATTTCGACTATCGACAGACATACAGGCTAACAGGAGAGACAAACAGACAGAATGAACGAAAGCATAAGGGTTTCTTATTTGACAACGGAACCCTAAAAAGGATGATACTCGTGATTTTACAATATTGTTCGCCTGACAAATAGGACGTCGAGATCGGGTGAATAAGACCTTTTTTCTGATTATTAAAAAAGATCGTGGCGAGAGTAGACAATCACAAATCCTATCCAAATTATTGTTCAGTCACGTAATAAAGCAAAATGAATTGCTGCTTTTCTAAACGGCACAATACGATTGATATTGAAAAGGTAGAAGATCTTGCTTTAAATTACTTAGTTATAGGATCAAACAAACCTTATTATGAATTTATAGTTAAGTCGAGACCCGCACTCGAGTGATATTTCCGACAGCGGCCGAGGGGCGCATGCGTTTAATGAAATCAAAAGGATTAAGAGCATCTGCCTGCTTGTTATTCAAATCGATTGGGAGCTCGTTTATCATTTCAAATAAGCTACTGCTTAGATAAATGCGGGGTGTGGTTCATGTATAACAAAGGAAGCGGCCCTCGGTAGCCCAATTAACTAACCTGTTATTAATGAAATGAGAAATAGGAACGCATTTAGAGGGCCGCTTGAGTAAATTAGATGACAAATTGGATAAAACTAAAGGACCCAAATACAAAATTAAAGCAAGACAAGCTTTTGTATTGTGAAAACAGACAATGGCCCTTCACATTCAACGAGTAAGGACGTAAATTCTCGAATCCGAACAAATATATTTTCTTGTTAGAAATACACTTGAGATCTACGTAAACATTAATGGCAACATGATTCAAATTCCCCCTTCGCGTTTGAAATCTCAAATGATTACAAGGCATTCAAGTAAATGAATATCGAATGGGACGAGGCCGGGTACAAACACAAAGCAACAATCCTGCTGCGTGATGACGCCCCGTGTTTTCCCAGAGTACACAATCAAACAGCCAAGAGGATGGAACAAATTACGTTAGCATTGTCGAGGTGTTTAGAAAATTGGTGAACAATTGTCTTGCCGAGTTAAATCTCTGATAATGCCTTTGGAGGAGTTGCATGACGGAGAAGGGATGAATAAATCTCTCTTAATTGGAACGCGCCGCGCCTTGTGACAACATAATGTGAACTCTTTGTTGCTGTCCACGCATTCTTCGCCCGCAGTCCGGGTCTCAGCTGAATGCTACGAATCAACCGGCCTAATGACGATGGGAATATTTGACAGCCGTATGTCTGAATCAGTGTGCTTCAACCATTTCCAGTCCGGAATTTCAATAAGCTTACAAATAACAAGTCTGAAGCGAGTTATTGTCATACATCTTTCTGGAATAGCTAAGTCGTTTAATATAATAAAACATCCGAAACTATCTTCTTACTGGATTTTTCATAGTCATAAAATGAGAATATCAGGCATACGTTAGCCCGTGCATTCGTTTTGGGGGTACTCACTTGTGAAACTGCTTACTTTATTGCTCCGAAATTCTCGGAAATACGAACTACGGCCAGTTGGTCGTACTGAACATGTGCTTAACTTTACTACGAGTGAACACGTCTTTTTTACGTCCAAAATATTCGTTAACGGTGACGCATACATTAAAGGGTTGGGGAACCGATCGAATGATAAGATCCGAACGCTAGAGAAATACAAACTAGTTTAACTTTGAATGCCCAACCCAAAAAGAGGACACCGTTGTAAAACACAGGATGAGCTATTGTTAAATATTTTATTGGTGGGAGAGAAAGTTAGTATCGTTTGATTAATCTATTCCCCATTTAAATTAGACATCAAATTGGTTACTGCTTTAATTGTTACAAGCTTGTTTTAATGTAAACAATGGGAGAATTTTTTTAGTGCCTATTCTGTACACCTTAAGTAGATGTTGTTAACGGAACGATTATTTTAACAAGATACTTTAAACTACATTTTGATGTTAGATGCAATAAAACATAGAACTCTCTTTAACGCCATTCTTTATATTTATAACTTTTTCCTTCCCATAGAACATCATCATCATCATCCATAGCCTGAATTTAACCACTGCCAGGAATAGTATAAGGCTCAATTTGTTTATGCCCACCGCATCTGAGCTTTTCAGATTTGGTGCTGGAGGAAAATGGAGGGGATAAGTTGAACAGATCGAATAATAAATAAAGAGGTGTTAAGAATCGTTAAAGAAAGGAGAAATATTTTTGAAACAAGAAGACGGAGATGAAAAATTATCAAACACTTGATACGCACGACAACATCTTTTAAAACTATATTGGAAGGAAGACTAGATGAAAAGAGAGGTAGAGGAAGACCTAGAGTTACCAAGCACAGGTGAAAGAAAAGGTTGATAAGTATTGTGTCGCATCAGCAACTCAAGCAACTGGCGTAAAAGAGACAGGATTGGCGAATACTCCACCGATAAGAGCGTAGCTCTTAAATAAGATAATGATGATGATGATAATCCTCTGTTTTAAAAGACGCAATATGCGGTACGACAGCCTTAATCGTTCTAGGCTTTTCAGTGGCAAGAAAAATACATTTTTTATAAAGAACCTTAGAGAACGTCCGAAGCGATGCCGACGGCAAATCGCTCGGCAAACATTAGCTAAGCGCGCGTGAAATTGTCTATGCTACGAGTAGGATAGGACCGGCAGCGTCCATACCGCATACGTTTATAGTGACTCTGAAGCATGAAGAAACTCTTTAAGCGGCTGTTACTTTAAAAGATGCATTAGAGCGAACAGCCAGCCACTTTGAATCTCTTGGCAAGTTTACTTGATATCGCTATCTTAGGTAGCAAAGATCTTGATTGCTATACTCCTTATTTTATGACGAATATCTCATGTTTTGTACGATAAAATGCTACAATATCAATGCTACATAGATATATTACGAGCGGCGACTGCGACTTCATATGTTCAGATCACAGATTTTAAACACTCATTAATTTTATTGAATGCACTGATTGCGATGAAATAAAGACTTAAAGTTAAACCAAACAGCCCTATAGTTGTGTGATTCTTGAAATCCCATCCAAATCGGTTCAGTAGCTTTTAAGTGACGTGAACACAAAAAACAGACAGAAATTCTAAAAATTGTCTCAATGTATTCCATCGCATCCATGCTAAACGCCTCTTTTTGCAAATATCTTTATTATACCGAAATCTACGCCAAGTTATCAATTTTACTATACCTATGTATATTATATACAGGGTGAAATTGATATCATTACCATCCTTTTAAACTAAGAGTCTACCCATCAAACTGAACAACTTTTACTATGGGAGCAAACCTAGGAGCAAACCGATCGGAGAAAAAAAAACAGCTGTTGCATACATTTGTCCCATAGAGAAACTTGTGCAGTTTGAAGGTCTGGTCATCCCTTTAAAAAGTGTCAGCATATTAAGAAGGATCCTCTAGATTATGATTGAAGTGCACTTTGACGAATTTTGACTTTAAGATTATTTATCACTAGTAGAACCAATGAAGCATAAAGCAACACAAAAACTATATTTAAATTCGATATTTCCAATGGTTACCTGCATTTCACGGGTCATAAAAACTCTCATAAGCAGCAGGGGTGAGCACAACGTATCGAGATTCTGTTTTTATTCAATAACCGTACCGTTTTAAAGAACGATTCGTATTTCTTTAACCCCTTTGTTATTTTTAAATTGACTAAAACTGCATGAGATTAAGCGTACACAAAGGACATAACATTCTTTTTAAATAAATAAATTTTAAATAAAACAAATTGCATTTCATATATCAAAATAAGGACCTACTTAATTAAATACGTGTAAAGATTGACATTTGAAAATACAGGGTTATACAGTTCTTTAAGGGGTTAATTAGACCATCCTGAATAACTTTCACCTTGGACCAACTTCGAAATCGCGAAAAAAAAACACCAGTTTCATCCAAAACTGCACAACTCGACTCCAAATTTCGGCGTTGGCTGGATAGTGACAGTTGTTTAGCTTGATGGTCTAATCCACCCCTTTGTATATTACTAGCGTGTTTTGTTACACCCTGTATAAGCCAGAAAATGAAACAAGTCAAAAGATTCAAATTATACGTTGTTGAAAGAAATAAAATGTTACTTAAACGCTGCAATTTAATGAAACAAAACTGTATCAATTCTTCGGTACTCGCTATTATGTAATCAAAAACGACTTTGATATTAATCATTTAGACGTCAAGATTCAAATACAAACAACGTTTTAAGCATCATAATTTGCCCGAAGGGTAAACACGAAGAGAGTGATTAAAATCAAAGAAAACGGAACAATTACTGGCCGTTTGAGACGAGAGCTTAATGACGAGCCGAGTAGTCTAAATTCAATTAAATGTCATTATGTACCTGTGATTGTTTGAGTAAACAACGATACAAGTTCTGAAGAGCTTCTTTCAAGCTTTATAATAGGCAAGAGTCAATGTGAGAGAGAGATTTCGGTCAAAGTACACAAATACTTGAAACTCTTAAGTAACCTAACTTTTTAACAACTCGTGGGAACATACGAGTAGAGTATTAAGCACCTACTTGAAATTTAAGCACATTAAACACAATGTACGTAAAAAATCAGTCTATTTCGCGGAGACACCAGCAAAAAATGTCGGCAATCCCGAAAAGGAATTTCGCAGCCAATACCGATCGCTTGTACGAAATCGAGGAGCGTTCTATTCAATCCTTTGTCGCAGCCATTTGATTAAAGTAAAGGAGCCGCAATCACATGCGAGAAGCTTTGAGCAGAAGGAAGTATCGCGTTTACAAACGGAGCACCGACTGCATTGTGACCGACTCGCGGAGGCAAAAATCTCCTACTTGGAGGCAATCGGGCCGGATACTGAGATCCGATGCTCACTTGTTCCCGACACTCGATATCACGAGGTAAATTGAAAACGACGACACCGATACCAGAAGGTGAATAAAATAGGCGGCCGTGCACCACCCTTACTGCAGTAGAAGGCGTGTAAGGATGTCTCGTTATTGTATTGTAGCAAAGTGTATTAACCAGCAAAGTGTCAGAAAGGTGTAAGGTGTGGTTGGTGACACCCATAAGATTAAGTGCTAACAGAGAAACCACTGTCGGCGTTTTTGAAATGCAATGATAGATAGCTTTCAATTAGGAAAGTGAGATCATCCGGAAACGTTAAGAATAAAGAACGATAAACTTCATCACGAAATGTAAAGCGCTGTTCCTTGTCGGAAACCAAATTTTGATAGCGGCTTCAAACGTTGAGTTTTATATGATGTGCACGATGATAAAACGCGATATAAAACACAATCTTGCACGCTTATTGAAACATAAATCGCGATGAACTCGAAAAACCACTTAAAGAGTTACAGTCCATTATGCGGAGTGAAGCCCACGCTCGCTAAAAATCAGAAAAAATATTTCGCGTAAAAAGTCAACAAGACTAAGCGGTAATTCATCGCAAAACCTCCGGATCATTAACGAACTGAGGATTTACGATCACGTGAGAGAAGGCGACAGACCGGCGGGAGGGTTAGCCCATCAGCGATGCAAGTAATTAAATCCTTAAACGAGTGTATAACAAGAATGTGTTTTTAAGCGTTGGCGCATCGGTTCTCGAAGTCAACCGCGACATTTATTTACGATGAGTTTTCGCGGCGGGGGATTCCGCGCCTAATTTCTCGGCGCGATGCGGTCTCGCGCGATTTATTTAAAATGAAATTCTTTTGTCGTACGCCCCGCTGGGCGACAATCGATAATACACCCAGGGGCCTAGATTGAACCAGGGATGCACTGATTAAGACACAAAACACCTTGCGATTCGGCCAGTTAAGATAATTGTCATTGTTAATGAGCTGCCATGAATAAAGACACGGTTGGTGATTAAGTTAATGTTTATGCGTCGGCGGATACAATACGAAATGATAAGATGCATATAGTTAATATTGAATTAAACTTAATTACTACAAGCTTCTTTTTAGACAATTTTACATTGTGTAAAGCAAATCTTAAAGGAGATCATGCCTAGCAAAGGTTTTAAACTCATAGCAAACTGTCGAATCACAGTCGATTTAAAAATAAATGCAGGATATGAAGATAGGTTTCAGTAGACATAAATGATGAAAAACCCAGAAAATTTAATCTAAAAATAACAACACCACACAGTATGATCATTGCTCTCTCTTTCTCAAAAGAATAGTAAATTTTCAAATGTAGAAAGAAAGTTGATTATAATTTTTTTTATGCAAGTGTAGATTTAATTTTCCCTATTACGCTAACGCTATCGCTAGATACTAATAAACAAATCTAGAATTCTATGTCGACTATGAAATGAACAGTTTATTAAGGCAGTACTTCCCGTATCAACTGTCAACTGATTTTAGTTGATTCAATTATCACTAACCAATATCATTATCGAATCGATTCGAATATTCTTGTTAACATTTTTAATCATAGCAGTAAAATATGTCGCATACCTATATCTAATTATCAGAAACAAGATAATATTCAATAAACTTTGAAAATAATCGGTTCGTTTCGCAGTCTTGGAATCTGACGTTGGACATGTAAATACACTTAAACGATGTTGGCACCACCTCATTGGGGTTTCATATTGGATTTCGTTTCGATTTAATTTGTTCTCGAATTTCAATCGGTAAACAATACGCATTAGTCACTGTATTAATATTGGTGCACGATTTTTAAAGGAAATACGATACTTAATTGTGATGTAAATTGTTAACAAAAAGTTTTTTATTTTGGCACAATACAATAATCTCGCGATAATTATCCCATATTAAATATATTCTAGACAGTATAGCACATTCAGAATTCAGAATATCCACCTATCAGTGCCAAATAAGATAGGGGGTGAGCCTGTCACCACCTTTTGAAGAACAGTGGAGTCAAAACGCGCCTCGAAAGGTTTTTATACAGGGTGTAACAAAACACCCTAATAATACCTACTTAAGGGTACTTTAGAGCATCAAACTGAACTATGAAGCCAACATCGAAATCGCGAAAAAAATCCACTGTCACATACATTTGAGTCGATCGGTACTGAAGTTTTCTATGAAACAGCAGTTTTTTTGGGATTTCGATGTTGTCTCCATAGTGAAAGTTGTTCAGTTTGATGGTCTGTGGCACCCCCACAAGTATTACTAGGGTGTTTTGTTACACCCTGTAGACCCATCACATTATGCAGCCGAAAGCTTGCAATTTGAGGTACACACGGCGACAGATCAACCAACCCAAAGTTGAACTCTATGTTCATGGACATAAGGTCCAACTATGGGTAGGTTGATCTGTCGCCGTGCGTACCTACATTGCTGCAAGAGCGTATTATGTTTCATGTTTTTATCAAGCTAACCGGTCGATGTACTTCAAATTGCACGCGTGACGCGATCGGTTGCTTAATGTAAAGGGCCTTTTAAAATATTTTTTACCAGTCTAAACTACACTACTAAACTTTTATTAACGTGAATATGATATCTATATTACGTTATATTATAAATATAGTTATGATCCAATTTAAAGTACATAACAAGTAAGGTATTCATAAAAAAGACCAATCGAAGTTTTATACACAATACGAAGCCAAAAGATGCTTGTCTCTTTCTATCTTATTTTTATGTAAATTTTTATCGATATGCTAAAATCTCTTACAGAAGAGCAGAAATTCGTCCCAGAATTTTCTTGCCGATGTGTTCATCGGCGATTTTATTACAACAAGCAAGACAAATTAACAGGGGGCAGTAATTAAAAACGCACACATTCTTCAATATTAGTGAACGCGTCAACTTTGACAGATTTCATTATTGGTCACGTCACGAGGTATCTCTCGATATATCCCCAGTAATTAGCCGCAGACCTCCGCTCCACAATCGGAGTGAATACTGTCAAACATAATCGATTCGCCCGTCAAGACCCGCGCCCGAGGAGTTTTAACATACCTTAGGAAATCCATCACCGTTAACGACTTGAAACTTCCTAGTCGAGCGAAATTTTCTCTTACGTGACAACAGACTGGGTTATTATAATGTGGGCGAGTGATTCTAGACCATAGATATAACGTTTTGATTTGGTTTATAGACATGTGTCGTTAAGACGAGACCAAAATGGTTCAGAGGCTTGATCTTCAATGAACAGTAAGGTGAACCGAGGCAAGTGTGACGGGGGGTAAGTGTGACGCGGGGGTAAGTGTGACTCTTGCGAATTAACACCACTCAACGTTATTATATCTTGAATCAATATCTATCAAACGTATAACGAACTATTCGTGCAACGTTTGATAGATGACGGTTCAAGGTATAATAACGTTGATCGGTGTTAATTCGCAAGAGTCACACTTACCCCCGCGTCACTCTTGCCTCGGTTCACCTTACCACATAATAGTACTACGTAGATACTGCTAGATACTTTTACCCGCACTAGAAGAGAAATAATGAGTAGCTCCGTTTAAGAGCGTATCAGAAAGGCGCGCGTTACCGATCGGAGAGACGAATGTGAACACAAAATATGAAAGCTTCATCTAATACAAATGGAAAAAAATTACAACAGCATGTTGCAAAAACGCTCATTAAATCTCTTGCTGTCACTTTTTGTCTTGTTGACGTAGTAAAAGCTAGCAAGAGATTTTATGGAGGATTGGAATGTTAGTGACAGCGAGCGAGACTGGAATACTTGCCTACATTTTCCGCCACGCTTCCTACCAAACGGGAGTGAGGTTAAATTGGTGAGAGGCAGGGACTAGGGGGTATCCGTACTGTATGTAGTAGATATTCTTGCTTATACACTGTGACAATACTGAACGTCAGACCGATAGAGCCCGATAAGCGTGTCAATAAGCTCAACTATCTATCTCACTCTAACTCTAACATACGCATATGCTAGGCTCTGTCTTCCGCATTGCCAATCTACACTCTCATACTTATTAAATATATGTCCTAAACAATGTGTAGGTAGACAAAACAATTTGTTCGAGTGAAATATCCGAGTCCTACACAGAAATACTCTATTAATTTCGACGCCACTCTCGCGCGGCAGGTAAAGGCAGATGGGCAGATAGTGGTATTGGATTACAATTATACTATCGGCAGTTAGATCTGTTTATTGTTGCGATAAAGGGCAGCTGAGGACGTTCGAAGTATAACGACACCTTTTAATGAGACGGGTAGGATCAGAATGCGATAATCGGGTGCTTGGTTCGTATCAGAGACGAAAATCAAAGGGTTATTTTTATGCTTTTGTACGATATCGTATTATCTAATTATGCTACTGAAAATAAAATGAGGGTGTAAACTAAAATGTGTTACATAGTTTAATTAAGGGGTGCTTCAGACCATCAAACTGAACAATTTCCACAATGGAACCAATTTAGAAATCGCTAAAAAATAATTGTTTGTTCAATAGAAAGAGTCAAAGGCTGCTCGGTGCAGCTCGATCCAAATATATCGAACAGCAGATATTTTTCTCGTTTTCATTTTTGTTGCTTTAGTGAATGTTGTTCAGTTTGACGGTCTGAAGCACCCCTTAAAGTAGGTATGTAACCCATTTATGTTTACACCCTGTATTCTTTACTATCTTTAAATGTTTAAACAATGTTCTTTCAAAATTATTCATTATTCTTTAATTTCATTCGCCTTCGCTCGATTAATCAGAAAAATTTAAAAAATTCACAAAGTAAGTTAAGTAAGTTTGATTGATTAATCATGAGAATTTTTAATTTGGACAATGTTTTACAGTTTGATTAAATTGGTGCATTTCTGCCAGTCAAACATAATTATTCCACCAGTAACTGTTGGTGTAAAAGATAAATGAGCTGTACCGTAAATACATTTAAAGCAAAAGTAATCATCCGGAGAGTACCACAACATGTTAAGGCATTGGTATTGGACAAACATCGGAACAGCTTAACGCAAAACGTTATACAGACGGAGTTGACCCCAGACGAGCCTCGGTCGAGACCCAGGCGTCGAAGTGTCAAAACCAGCGCCATCCCATTGACACGCGGTCTCATCCACGCGTGAGAATATTTGAACAAATAGTAAATAACACACAGTGTATTCTAGTGCCGGTAATGAATCATTTCGTTAACGGTCAACTTAACACTTGGGAAAATTCGAATACCGTTAAAGATGCTATTGACCCCGCGGATCGATTTGCATTTTTAACTAAATCGACAAACGAAATTAAAGACAAATAAATCGTTTAAAATTCTGCTAGCGGAACTTAATATTTCTGACAGTATTATGTTTCATTTAAAAACTGCAAACCAAAATGCGTATATCATCAAACGTCAAATCAATAACGAGAAATGAAAAGTCAAATTTTATCCACAAACATGTCATTTTAATTCGATATAAACGTCATAATCGTCAATCCGCACGTCTCAAGTTCTTTATTGAAGAGATAAAGATACAGTTTACGATGATGGGTGAACCTTTAAAATGAAATGACTAATACCAACGTGTTAATGTAACACCATGGTTGCCGCCCCGGCTACGAATGTCACAGTATAATGAGTCATAAAAGCCGTCAGGGCGATCTCATGGTTAGATCTTGATCAAGCTGCTTGATGGTTGGTTGATGAAAGGATCAAACTGAGTATTTATTGATAACATGAGACTGAAAACAAAAAAATCGGTCAAGTGCGAGTCGGGCTACTCGCGCATCGAGGGTTCCGTACCACACCACCACAGAACACAACACATTAACTTAGAAACAACTTTTTTTTCTCCGGGACCTTAATCATGAGACCGACTCACACTTGGCCGGTTTTTATTATTTGTTGTTATTCTGTAGAGTTTGCTCTATAATCACACCAAGTTTGACGCTCGTATGTATTACCGTTTTTACTGTAGAACGAGAAGAAAAAACGTCGATAAAAACCAGTTTCTTGTTGAGAACCCCTCTTAATTTTTAACCTTTTGAAATTTTTATTATTTGTTATCAAATCCGCCGTAATAACGCATATTCTGTGAAAATTTCTAGCTATTACGGTTCAAAAGTTACAGCCCTAAATGGGTAGAACGGACGGACGGACGGACAACGTAGGCTTAGCAATAGGGTCCCGTTTTTACCCTTTGGGTACGGAAACCTAAAAAGATGTAATCCCATCTTCTCCAAATTAATTATCCTTGTTATTTTTAATATATTTGACCCCACAGTGTTTAAATTTCAGCTATGATTGGTGGTTGTGGTCGGCCATCTAAAAGAAAATCAACGAAGCTCTCAAATTCAACAGCGTAATCAGTCGCTGTGGTCTAACAAGCATCACGATCATCAATTTAACTTGCGTTCTTTTTGTCCGATATCTTTCAATTGGCTTAGGATCTTCTTTTAAAGGGCACTGGAACTGCTACTGTCACTCTTTCAGGTTTACCGAAGACACCTCCACTTCTATTTACAATATCTTTAGCAATGAAACTTCTAAAGCGATCAACAATCCAATGAGACTGCACTCAAGTCTCTCTCACGCAGACATACGTCTAAAACTAATGTCATACAGTCTTGACTCAATCCGCAATAATTCTTGAATTTCTTGATCCGCTAGTTCTTGTCAATCTTCAACTCTAGGCTAGTGTGTATGCCCCACACAGCTAGTCGCCCGCCCGGGTGCATAAACTCATAAATTTTATCATAATTTCTCTCCGTTTACACCTATTTCGTAATGTTTAATTTAGACGACGCGGTTGTCGGCCACCGTAAAGTAACATAATAATTATACGTAATCTCGGGTCGTCCACGACAAACAGTCTCGGATTTACGACTGGTCGTTAATGAATGCAGCTGAATCGTAAGCTAGTTAGGTTGTAAACCCTGTTGCTCTTGTGGTCATGGCTTAGAATAGACCACCAAATTTGTTGCCGTGGGTATCGAACGAGGCTTTATCTTGCTATTTTATCCAAAAACTTCTTATCATGCAAATTAATATAATTACTTCTTCTATCGAGTCGATGGCACGTCGTTCAAAAATTTACCAGCACAGTGTTTTGCCACAAAGATTGCATTAACAGCAGCGTCCATGAGCTCTGTTCGCATGCAGGTGTCCGGGCACGAAAGGCATGATACGAGATCGGCCATAGGCTGAGGAGCAACATCGCACTCACATGTAAGGTCCGACCCGTCTATTTAACCCAATTGAACAGGTAATTGGTTTATTGAAAAAATTGGTAAATTTACAACTCCTTAAGTATCTCAATTAAGCTACCTAAATGTCGATACCTTCAGAAATTGTATTTCTCTTTCGTCTTTTAGGCTATTATTAACTATATAAAAAAAGTAGTACAATGCCTTCATTTGGAGATTTTGGAGTAGCAAAAATTAATCTAACATTGACGTGTTATTAGTGAACAACAGAGCCATGTAATTGGTCGAGTAGCATGTGATGTCCAATTTAGCTTTTACAAACAAACGTCGTGTACAAAGTTCCTACACATCTCTATAACGTGGTACCTACTTTATGAGAAAACATGATGACAACTTTCGACATTCTCGTTTGCCAATTACCCATGACGAATAGCGGATATTAAACAACCTGACTTAATTTATTAAACACCAAATAGTTAACCGAACGACGTTAACAAATGTAAAGACATCAATTACGAAGATGAAAAAGCTAATGTTTAGGAAACGGCAGCGAAAACTCACCAACAACAAAATTTTAATACCGATAACCTAAAAGCTTATATTAGGGTACCGTAAGTCAGTTCAAAATGATAGTAGCTAAATTGAAAATGTAAAAAAAAGGTAAAATATTTTTTAAAGTATTAACACCAGTTTCTCTAATTTAATTAAAAGCGTTGGATCAATAGTTATATACTACGAACAAAGTTATATAATATGCTCGAATGAAACAAACTAAGCATAATTTTCTACTGCACAATTAAAATCTGTTTGCAACAAAAGGCTACTACTACGGCTATTTTAATACATAAACGTTTTTCAGCAGGACTTAATCGCCCAGGATTTTCATAAAATGGCAGAATTTGTTAAAAGACAATGTACCGTCAGCGTCAGAGAAATCCGATTCATTTGCGTTTATAAAGATTTAGATAAAGTGGTCAAGTTTCTCTGAAGCCCTCTGTACCTATTTAACTTATAAAAAGCTGATACATCTTATTGATATTACCGTTTGATTTTATGTAAACAACAAAGAGATTAGTGTCTCAATATGATTGTCTTTGATCCTCTTTGAAAGTCAAAGATGATCAAAAACAATTACATTATTGGGATTAATCTGGAGCGGAAATTTTGTAAATTCAAGACACTAAAGCGAATAGAACTTGACTATTCCACATTTGAACAGAATTGAGGTTAATCGACATCGGTTTGAGCTAGCTTCACTGCTTCAGCATTGTAAATTTTACTGAAGAAATAACCTAAACAAACAAACAAACGTATCTTCCTAGCTCAAACCGCATTCAATTAACCTAAATTGTACAGAACACTGTCGCCAATACCAACTCAACCTTTTCGGCACCAGGTACATCTATTGATTAGTCAATCGGATTCAACTAAATATTTTCGTATATACTTAAAGTGATTTGTTACATTAGCAATTAAGATGTCATCGACGTGTCGAGATTTATAAGTGGCAATTAGACGCATAATCTGAACATGAATATTGATCAGAATAGAGACATTTATAAACAGCTGACAATTAGACTTCGATCCGGCAATAACGGTTAATGACTATTAAAAATATACACTTCGTGACAACTGGGTGACTTGTTTTAGATAACAAAGCGATGGAGATTCGACAGAGCCTTAGGGTTGAACTACACATGGCCGCACGCGATCGCGTTCCTTCTATCTTATATGCTCTAGCAAATGACGTTCCTGAGTGACAGAAAAGGATGGAGCGACGGAAAAATACGATCGCGTGCGGCCATGTGTAGTTCAACCCTTAGCGTAATTATAATACAGGGTGTAAACTTAAATGCGTTACAAACTTTATAGGGCGCTTCAGATCATAAAACGGAACAACTTTAACTAAGGGACCAACTTTGAAATCGCGATACAAAAATCAGCAGTTTTATACATTTTGGTCGAGTAGCTCTCAACATTTTATACGGAACAGCTGATTAAATTTTTCACCCTGTATTGTGGAACAGCACAGCGGCCACGTCAGGTCAATCGAGCGTAGAGATCCTACAAGCTTAGAGGCAATTAGAATTAGAAGGCGGCAATTAGATTCCTGGCCTGTAGCATGAAATTCACGAAATTAATGTAGGTACTGTTGTATTTGTCATTCATTATCACTAGCTCAGTGGTGAAGGAAAAACATTGAGAGGAAATCTGCATACCCGGGAACGAAAAGAATGGTCGCAGTGTTATAAGCCTCGACTTGCAATAGCCCTAATAATAATAAAGTCATCATCTCACCCATATCCACCCATATATCGTTCTTAATATGCTGACACTTTTTTAAGGGGACAACCAGACCGTCAAACTGAACAACTTTCTCTATGGCACAAACAAGTCGCGAAAAAAAATCAGCTGTTTCATACAAAACTGCAAACCTGAGCCAAATATATAGGAAAGTTATTCTGTTTCATGGTCTGATCATTCCTTTAAAAATAGTCGGCATACGTCAAAATCCATACATTTTCGACCCTACTTAGACTAAGGTCACGATCAAAAGTCGTCTCTGAATCCCAGCTTAAAAAATACTAATTTTCAGCAATGAGTTTAATTATCTTCTATAAATAGGACAAAACATTTGGGTATGTTTGTGTAGTATTTTGTTTTGTTTAGTCGTGAAACGTGGAAGGTACAAATGTGGGACATAAAAGTTAAGTATGCAAGAAATAGTCAATAAAGGGGTTAGACGCCACAGTTATTTCTGTTACTAAATCCTTTAAGACATTTTATTTGTTTCTACGCTATAATTAGAGTTCATTTTACTTCTGGGATTTGAAAATATTTTGTATAATCCTGTGACAACAACGTTTTCTGAAATCCAATCTATTTCCAACTGTGAACTGGCATCTCCTGTACCTTATTATGACAGCCCTTTGTGAACAAAATACTGAATTTCAGTATCAAGAAATTTTGGGATTTCAAGTCAAAGAAATTGTTTCAGATGTCATTGGTATTCAAGTTGGTGAAATTGGTATTAAACCGGCTATAAAACGTATTTAGTAGGCATACATCTAAAATATTTTGCTGCCGCAAAATAATTCTACATCTTATTTATTTTTATATAGGTTGTAAACGGTACAATACTTAAGAGGGGCCACATGATTAAATATCCGTACAGATCGGAGCTTCATACAAGTGGGACGCCGAGCCGGAGACCGCCGCTAGACTCGTAAATAAGCCATTTTGATCCATAAAACAATGGATTACAACTTTTTTCGCGAGACTAGCGCCATTGCGCGCGCTTTAAGAAGCTTGACTTCTAGTCGTATTTATTCATATGAAGGGGCTACAGACTATCAATCTAATCAATTTTCGCTATGGGACCAACATTGACATCGCGAAAAAAAACAGGTGTTTCCATACATTTGGGTCAATATAACTACGATTGAGCAAGCTAGCTAGCTACCTAAGAATAAATAGCGTTTTAACGATAACACCGCCTCATTTGTACCTATTTGTTTTTTGTACATTTAAGTGTTTATAACAATTACAGTGGGGTACAATACAAAATACTTGTGTCGTATGGGTTTCCAACATACAACAATGACACATCACTAAGTGCTCTCTTATGCTTTCATCACAAATATTTGTACAAACACAACACTTAAAAGGCTTTGTTTACTAATAATCAGAGAGACAGAGAACAAGCGGTGCTGGGAAATCATACAATATAGTCATTTAATAGCCGTGTGTTCCTGGTGCAAGATAGATCACACCATTCCTTCCCATGGCACGGGTGTCATACGAGGCGACTAAGGGATAAGGTTTCTTGAGCAATGTTTTAGTGAACGAAAAGCCAGCTCTATTTAAAGCTATCTTGTCTTTGGTAATAAGCCTAAGGTGACGTATAGAAACTCAAAACAAGTATCAAATGATAGCCATAAGCACACCCTGCACACACCAAACCACGATCTCACGATGTTTTGTACTGCTACAGAAACAAGATGGCATAGGCATACGCGTCGTCCCGTTCACACGCGTGCGCCGGCTGTTTGTACTTCTTGCTATACTCCCCTAATGTTACCCTCGAAGTGCGGGGTAAGAGGTAAGGTGGTATCTGCATGAAGTTAAAGAAGAGCAGGGAGTGCCCATTCAGTATTTTTTATTTTTTATTCTAGATGGGTTTGCTCTTGACCTCAATCTATGTATGTTGTAGAAGTTACTACTATTCTCCATTCTGTCCCACAAAAAAGCAATAAAATCTCACCAGAAACGATCAAAGAATAAGACAAAATAGCAGAACTAAAACCGCCACAACATATCAGAGACAAATAAAAGTCAAACTGTAGACGTAAGTAACGTGAATGATTTCCGTTTACATTGCAACATTTTCCTGTAACAATAAAACTGCGATGCATCGAGCTAGAGTCTGTACTCCGATTCACCGAGGGAGCGTACGCAATAACGCTCAATTTTAGAGAAAACAACAATAACTCAGTGCTCTGCACTCTGTCGTCTGTGTTCCTTTCTTCCGGGCAATTTCTATTACCATATAGACGCGCAACTTTTCAATTCTTTTCCATTAAACTTGGTGCATCGCCGTGCGTTTCGCCCGCACCGTCTCCCGTCTAGCTAGTCTGAAAACACATTTATAAAATGCTCTTTACTCGGCCGCGGGGCGGTCCCCTGCGACTGACATTCTATTGCGAATTTCAAAGTATATTTCCGAATAAGAAAAGCGCCCTAGGTCAATGAAACTTTCATACTTATCGACTATGAAAGTTGGAACTGCTTTCATAAATAAAAAACTTTAAGAGTAACATTTTCGTGTTATTTAAATTCGTAAGACGTTTCAAATTTAACATTAAAAGTTTCGACTACAAGTTTTATATTGTCTGCACCGATTTTATTGTTTCGAATAAATAGCTTCCAAATATTATCATACACAACACAAAAAGTGCAGGTTACATAAAGGTACATGGATTGGAGTACAATGTGTGAACTGATGTGCTTTTATTCACTTGTGTGAAGACCATTATCTATTTCACGTGACATTTCATCAAAATATTATTCCGTCAATAATTCTTAGAACCTGACTGACTGTTCTATAAGGCAGATGCCAACAAACGAAAGGCTTAAGTCCGACCTAACAATTTGTCACAATAATAAATTTCATAACCAAAACACAACAACAATAACGTGTATTATGTTCTACAAAAGCAAACAAGCTTTCTTCAAACAAAGATATCTCTATCGGTAGCCGTCGTGAATTATCTGTCGTGTCTCATATATAAATAAGGGCCATTTTATATCACAATAGGACCACCGTCTACCGTGTACCGATTCACAATGTTAAGAAAAAATCTATTTATCAAACGAGAGATGGGTTCCACGAGATAAATCTGTAGAGTCTATTATTACCCCTTTTCAATCTATTTCTGACTATTATAGTTTTTATGTTTACAACTTATGAAAAAATATTCCGGCAGCGTTCGAATATTGTCAATGGATTTGAACGTCTTCAGGTGATCAACGTATCAGTCATGCAATAAGTAGCTTTCTTTCAAAGAAATAAGTCACATTACTGATCGAGTTCATATTACACTTTTGATTGCAATTTAGGCAGTAAAGAGGGCAGTAGCAAGTCATGTGAACGAGGTTCGCGAGTTGGAAGCACGAATTTTAACTCACGATCGAACATCATGATCAAAATACGTGTATACATCTCGTATTACCATAAAGCAGTTACCTTATGAAGACTCTCAACTTCACGTGGAATATTGAATTCGTTTGTGCATTACACGATATCGAATATATTGTCATAAGTAAGAACAATTGTTCGAACATGTGTTCCAAATAATGATGTTGCTTCGCCAATTCTTTGTTGGCTTATTTTTCAACGACGGAAATATGTAAGTTTCATTATTGTAACATTATTTCTTCTCCGTTGAATTTTGTGAGGGTCATGCGGAACTTAAGGTTTTTCGTAATTTGGGTTTTGAGGTAAAAAGACTAAAAAGGGTATATTCGTGGACAACCTTTAAAAATAACTTTCGATACATAAAAAAAGCTTGAATCCAATTTCGATTCTTTGAACTCTTGACTTTTTTTAAGAAATGGCTTAAAATGGCAAATAATCCTAATCAGTCAGTGTGAAGAGTGAGTACTTAAATAGCGTGCATAAGTCCAAAAGTATGTCTGATATAGAACCACGCATTATTTTACATATAAAGTTTGTAGTCACAATGATGACAAACACAATGATGTGTGGGCAAACACAACACATAAAAAACACGTAAATTATTATTTACATTTCTATTGATTTGACCTTAAAAGCTTTCTAAGCATGACTTAAAAATGGTAACTAATCACTCTAATCAGACAGTGTTTAGAGCAAGTACAAATAGCGTGCGACATAATATGTACACATAACTTTGTGCTCACTAAATTATTGTGGGCAAACACAACACATACAAAACACGTAAATAATAATTTACATTTCTATTTATTTGAGCTTAAAACCTTTCTAAGTATGACTTAAAATTGTGTCTAATCAGTCAGTGTATAGAGCGAGAACAAATAGGGTGCGACATTAGTATGCCCGATGTAGGAGCACGCATCATTTTACACATAACTTTGTGCTCACTAAATTATTGTGTGCAAACACAACACATACAAAACACGTAAATAATAATTTAAATTTCTATTGATTTGACCTTAAAACTTTTCTAAGTATGACTTAAAAATGGTAACTAATCAGTCAGTGTGTATAGCGAGAACAAATAGCGTGCGACATAAGTATGCCCGATGTAGAAGCACGCATCATTTAACGGGTGTCCGGCGCGATTAACTTCCGCGCGGTGACATGGGTGTCAGGCGGTTGTAATTACCGATTGGGCTCCACTGAACATCGGCATCGCCCCCATTCTACTGCCCGCGTACCTACTACTTGACATTTAAATGTTTTGTTTTAATTCGTTATTTTAATTATGGTGCACATACCCTTATTCAAGTTTGTTTTTTGGTTAAGTTAGGCTCTTTTGTAAATTTATACATTCGCACTAACCATAGTTTAGTCTTTGATTTTCTATATTATTTCGCTGTAAATATATTAAGTAGGTATATTATATTTAAATATATAATTATTTATTTCATCAAAATGATAATAAATGTCTCCATTATTTGAGTTTTTGTTAAAGACTTACGTACTTATCCTTCAATAATTTTTTCCTCTGATATTAATTTCGTTATTGTAGGTTCCGCCTTAATATGGATCACCCCTTTGGTCCATTTTAACGGACACACACAGACGTCGTACGAGGCGACTAACGCATAAGGTTTATTTAGCAATGATTTTATGAGCAAATAATCCAGCTGAGACTTCGAGCAAGCCTAAAAACAATTGAAGTTGTAGTAAAGTCTGTAACCACCAAAAAAGGGATTACGGTCGTGAGTTTATGTGTGTAATCTTATAAAATACCAAACAAAAGACCAGAATAAAGAATCTCTAAACCAATAAACACTTACTTGAATAGAACGCAGTGACTCGTTGGACTCCCGCAGAGTTCAAATAACTTGGAAAGAGGTCGAACATTTAATTCTGGTTTTATAATAAAGGACATGGTTGAATTAGATAAAGGATGGGTTGTAATAGTGTCGCGTCATCCACATTACTAATGCGCCCCCTGGCGTCACGTCACGGAGGAGCGTGAAACTCAGCTCATAACGTTCAAAAGCCTCACAGAAAAAATTACAAAATAAATAAATTTAAAGGCTCCGGAGTCGCTCGCGCTCGGAAATATTTATTCAAATAAGTCGCCATCAAGCCGACCGTAAAAGCACGCGGAGGGTTGAGGGGCTAGCACTTTTATTAATATTAAACGAACGCTTCAGTTGACACAAATTGGCGATAACCAAAGCGAGTGCGTCGTAAAATTTTTGTTTTTCTCTCTTCATATTTATTTGCATCTCCAGAAAGACTGTTATACGGAATGGGACGTAACTATACCGATCAGGGTGAGATAAGAAGGCAGTAAAATCCGTGGAGATAATAATTTATGGGAAGCAGCGATTGAAGGTTAGACTCCAGTCAAACTCTCGACATTCGATGGGTAACTGTAAATCGATCAGTGTGAGAAAACAATCGGACGCGCGCCGGACCGGACTCAGGCCGGGGCTTCGCCGCGCCAATATTATTATCGCGCTATAAAACAATGGACTCAAGTACCCTCGCGCCAGAGTGCAACGGCTTAGAACCTATTATTTTTCAGTCGACTCTTTAAAAACGATCTGTTCCATTACAGCCTTCTAAGAAAGACATTGATTAGGCCACGACCATTAAACTCTAAGAACATAATATTTTATTGTTAGCATCAGACATTACACTCCCACCGACTGCGTTGTTTCAACGAATTCACGCGCTCGACCCACAATAAACTAGTTAATTAAGCGTAATTTATATAAATGGGCTACGTCGCAATTCGGACAACAAATTATCTGCGATAGGCGATCTCGTAGAGGGTTGACGCGAGTTACAAATAGATAGATGATACCCTACGAATAGCGATAAGGAGTTGACGAGAGACTAAATTATTTACCTAGTTCGAATATATGGAGCAGAGGTCCCGGACATTCTTAACGCAGCTATGAGACGAGCTTCTGTAGATTTATTGACGAGATATGCAAAGCGAGCGTCAAACGGAGCATTTCTCACCCAATTTAGACGAGGCGAGGTCGGGAGGCTCGCGGTCCGTTCGGGAACTATCCAATAAAAAGTTTGTCGACACCGCACTCCGCCTCGGCGAATGGCTAATGTCGGTAATTTGTTTGACACAGTAGTGACACTTTTACAGCGCAACTATTCGATGGGCTATGAGTCAGCGAGTGAAGAATGTCGAAGGGAATGGTGACAATCGCTTCGCTTCATAAAAGGAGAGACTAGAACAATGCGCGTGGCCAATTAAAGGAGCAGACAGGACACGAAGTCTTCGTCGACAATACGGGGGTGGACAGTTTATTTCACGGGCGCTATAATTTTCAATTTCAAACATATAAATGTGATCATTCCGTATTCTCATTTCTTGGTAAGTGTCTTCATCCCACGCTGTATACGAGCGGAATTACGATTACGTCGAGTTAATATTGTTTAATTTTGGAGTATAAAAATATGAGTGTTATTGTTAAGTGCGTTAGGTGTTTCACCTCTGGGGGTGATGAAGGTGCGGGATGCGCGGGCGTCGCTGAAGCCCCGCTGCGCGCAGACGCGGCTCGGGACTCCGCAGTTTAATTTATCGCAAACAATCACATTACCATATCACTAATGTAATGCGGTCGCATCCGCATATGTACCTTAAACGGTTTTCCGAGTCCTTTGTTATCGACAATTTATGAATACAGTAAACGTTTTAACATCACGCCTGGAGTCGTGGATTTTGGAGATACTTTATGGGCATTGTTTTACAAGAGTTTTACATGGCGGCAACGATGTGGTGATATATCGGCGCATGCCGCTTTCGCGCAGCCGCGGTTACATTGTTGTCGCGGTATAAAAAGGGTTTTAATGTTCATTTCCTATGAAAGAGGTATGAGCACTTAGTGGTTATGCTTATTGTTATTATAGCTGGAACCCATCGTATTGAAGCAATATTCAAATCGGGTCACAACAAAAGAATCCCATCCCTCGGCTCAAATTTCAAAGAATGCGCGTAGCGTAGGTAACACAATACGCGCCCTACGCCCTGCGCTGGGCTGGGAGCTGGCGAACAAACACTCGATGATGTGAAAAAAGTACACATGCTCTACACCTAGCTTCACTTAAAATTTAAATCGACGGGTATTTTATTACCACATTTACGAACGAAAATTGAAAATCAAAGACTTGATACAAAGTATGTACGGGTGTTAAATTTAATACGTTATAATATACATCTGGGGGGGCTTCAGACCATCAAACTGAACAACTTTCACTATTGGGGCATCATCGAAATCGTGAATAAAATATCAGCTGTATATTTTAATTTTTTGGATCCATAAATTTAGGTCCAGTATCCGCTAACCGCTGAAGTTTTTCGCGATTTCGAAGTTGGTTCAATAGAAAAAGTTGTTCAGTTTGATAGTCTGAAGCACCCTGTTTAATATGTAACGCATATAATTTGACACCCTGTATATTCCGTACCAAATAGTTTTTTTGCTGTGCTATACTGCGCAAACAGCAAATAACATACTTATCTAAAGAAATCACCAACTGACAAACCTACAAACTTACGCTCCTCTATTATTAGTAAAGCTCAACAATATGGCACCCGCCATTGTGGATCCCCAAAACCGGAGAGCAGCGATACGGCCAATGAATAACATAATGCTAAATAGAATAACACCATTCATTGCTGGCACACCAAGGCCTGATTGACACGTGATCCGAACTCACGGCGAATTTTACATCGCTTTTTCAATTGTACATTTTTTATGAAGGAATTTTTATTACCCCATTGTGGGCCGGGATTAGCCCGCAGCTATGCGGAAAATATTTAATAGAGAGTTAATATCACAATGCATGGGTTAGGTGTATGAATCGTACACTCTTTTGGGGGGCGAAGTTAATAATTTTGATTAGCCCATTGTTGCTTTTTTAATAATATCAGAAACCAGACCATTGGTTTTATTTGGCAATTTATGAGGCAATTGTAAGCTTATAGGATTTTGCAACATGCAAAAGTAATGAGTAATGACACCAACAACGCAGTCAATGTAAAATGCAGAGTGAAATATAATGTACAAGATAAGCAATCCCAAAAAAGTCGACGAATCGAATTATTTCCGTGAGCTCCAACTGACTGAGCAATGAGCAGAGATAAGAAAGCACGAGAGTCGCGCCTCTCCTACTTTTCGAATGTAAAAAAAACGGTAGCCGAACCTAAACCGTAAAGGGACCACCACCATGTAAATTATTTCGCTGGCGGACCGACTTGAATTATCGGACCCCCGTCGCAATAAAACTCAGACGGTGGAAACTTTATCAGCGAAGAAGGAACATGTTGCCATATTTCATTAGTCCAACAGTCTGCTTGTGTTCGGGCGTAAAAATATTATATTTAATCTCCGAAGTTGCGGTTTGCATTGTTGTCTTGTACAGTTGATATTTATTGTGCTGGAAGGAGTAGGCGCGGTCCTGACTCATGTATTGCATGAATTTGTCGCGATACAATAACGCTGTGACAGCAAAACAACTATTGTAAGTCTTGTATTAGTATTGTACGGCAATAAAGTGATATTTCTCGTGCAATAAGAGTAAAGTGAGTGGGACAAATAACTCGGTCTGGGCTCTCGTACATCACTGGGAAGAATTTAATCAGAAGAGTCAACATAGCGACCGGCGCAGGCGGCATGCCGATTATATCTAGGGACGCTCATCGGCACACTCGCAACAAATTGGCAAGGTGGAGTGCGCCAGCTACAAAGGCTACAATTGAAATTTCCGAAATGCCTGTTACATTTTTCTTAGCGGAGGCACGTATATCACGGCAGGGATGCCGCGGCCATATTCTTTCAATTCTTTGTATGGGTGCAACACAAAAACGGTTTTTCGTAGAGTTTCGCTTATAATTGTATCACGAATGTTGCGATATTTGGTTCGTACGTGACTCACAATTCCCGGAAACCAGCATTGTGCTATGTTTCGGTGCATTATAATAGGGATATATACGATGGCAGGAACTGGATAGGGAAGCACACGTTCCTAGATGTTTTAATCGAACATTCAAAAATACTGCACTGAAAAAATGATTTGTTAACCAAACCAAATATAACCAAATTTTAGTGACTTCCAAACATTGTTTGCCCATAGGTATACAAACGTTTGGTACCAACATTTTTTATTATTTATAACCAAATGTGTGATTATGTGCTTGTGCTACAAAACAGTTTGGAAGTTTCTAAACTCTAAAGTTTGGAAATATTTTACTAAATATTTTTTTCAGTGTTTCCTCGTTGAAAACCATCTTCACCGGATAAGAGTTGAAAAGTCCCATCAAACTGCATCATAACTTCCAAAACATCTTTATTCAGAACATAATCATGAGATCTTAAATTAACGTTCATCATCATCATCCACCTATTGGGGAACGGGCTTGATGGGCGTGTAATAAGCATTTTACTTTACATAATATAACATAACAATATTTTTTTCCAACTTTGATTAGAACAATAGAAGGCAGACAGAAGTAGAACTAGAACCTAGAAGAACTAGACCGAAGTAGAACTCCGTATCACATTCCGATAAGTACAGAATGTCGCTTTATCAATGACTCACTCAATCATTCAGTAATCATTAGTCAGCATCTGGTCGAACCATTCAACGTAGACAATAGCGAATACGACCAAATTGTTAAAGAAATAACGTACTATCGTGGCCATAAGTGCATCTTGAAGATAAGAAAGTTGCTGCAGTTATTGGAGCTTTTTTTCAAGAGTGACGTACTTTACAGTCAACCAATGGTGAATATATTTTTAAGAAAAGTACCTACCAAATTATAAAACCGTTTGGAAATTATATCACAATAAGCTTATATCAAAATTAACATACATATTTTTTGAGTTATAAAATATTTTGAAAAATAACGTTCACGACTGAATGGGATGCATAAGCAAAGGCTATGCCTGAATGTAAATCAAATTATCATTTGGCATTTGTTTTTATTTCTCTGAAATTTTCATAATCATCTTTACGGCCAACATACATGACGAAAACTTCCGAAAAATTGAAAATATGTACAACAAAAATAAAGAATAAAATTGATCCGACACAAAGACGTATCGCTTATTTTTAACCATATTCTAATACATTCCATAAAAATAAGTGATTAAAAAATATGTAAGTATGTTGTCAATTTGAAATGTAGGACAGAACCTTATCATTATCCCAAAGACTTCCTAATATAAGTCGTATTAACGAAAATAACAAGGAAATTGTAATTTGTGACATTTGTGTTATGGAATTTATGTTCTGAAATAAATTATTTGATTTCATTTGATAACATCATTAAATTACTGTGACAAATAACTGCAAACTGTTTGCTGTGATAAAGTTCTAACTCTACCCATAATATCACACCTCCCTATGGGTGCTACAAACTGATTCTTTAATAGGCTTCTAATTCACATTACCAATGACCCGTCCATTTCCCTTCTCGTCTATCTAGGGTTTTAACAAAAAGCAGTAGTAGGCCAGAAAGTAGGCACTTTTGCCTACAACAGTACCTATATTTGTTACAATACTTACGAGTCTTACAATGTAAATTGATCATGTAAAGTGTATTTCACCTTACACGTCCTTTGACATAACTCTACTTCCCTCATCATAAGTGTGAAAATAGCTTGATACACAGGACATTACTCTTATAACTGATTGTAGCTGTCACTTATTGAAATGTGGCACTGTAGCGGAACGGATAATTTTAATATCATTAAGTATTAGTTAGTACGCTAGTTAAACTAACATTACACTAATTGTTAGTTTGTCTGATGACGTAGCATTTCCCACAACTTAATTTGCATATCGTGAGCATTTATTGACTTTAAGATAACAAGAAATAGAATAACATAATGGCGTGAGATTGTGTACGTACGTATGTATATATTTTGGGCAATGAGATTCCATTATTTAGAGCTTCGGTGGTGCGTTGCGGACTGGTATGGAAACTCAATCTTGAGGTCCGGGTTCGAATCCGCACGGACAATATGCCATGTAACAATGAGTTTTTCTAACTCATATACGTCATAACTACTGCATTAAACCGGTGAAGGAATAAATCGTGAGGAATCCTGGCGTACGCTGAAGAAGAAATTTCGATGAATAATGTGAAGTCTACCAATACGCATTGGGTAGACGCGGTGGACTAACGACCAATGACCATACAACCTCACTAAAAGTAAGACTGTGCATGCCCTGCAATGGGATGTATATGATGATGATTAGATTCCTAATAGAATAGAAGATTTAGCTACAAATGCCCATTACCCAGCTTTAAAATAACAATAGAGAATCAATGGGTGGCTCAATAATATCGCGTCCGTGGGAGTTCAAGGGTTAAAAGACATTTTGTAGTTGTAGCAAAGATTCTGATAATTTCGAAACGGAATACGGTCGTATCGATATATCTAGAAGAAGAAGATTACGCCAATATCAATAAAATGGTACAGTGTGTAAAAATACTGAAGAATAGATTAGATAGCCCAGTTGTTGAACCTGCCTGCGTGGGAACGGAAGAACGCGCAGGTTCGAATCCCGCAAGGAGCAAATAATGATACATATTTGCGTAATTCTTACTTGCATCAAAGTCATGGATGTTTGTGATGATCTATAAATACGGTTGTTAATTTTTATGTCATTACCTCATCACTTTTTAATTGGAGTCTTGGCTAATCATTCTGATACCTTAAGGGTATATTATTCGGAGCGCGCTTCATACAAACGTACTATGGTGATATTTTCAATAGGTACTAAACAATTAAAGTCAATGAGATTTTGCAGAAACAATCTAGAAACAAATTTCTATGCTTGTATGGAGTCAGATTTTCGTTAAAATGTATAGTTTTCAAGTTACAGTGCCTCAAAGATTTCCATACAAATCTTAAATTAATCCTAGCATTGAAACTGTATATTTTAACGAAAATCTGACTCTATAGAAGCATAGAGTTTTGTTTCTAGATTGTTTCTGCAAAATTTCATTGACTTTAATTGGTTAGTATTGAAAATATCACCATAGTACGTTTGTATGCAGCGCGCATTTTCGCTCTCGGAATAATATTCTCTTAAAGCGTGAACAGACAATACATACAATTCATACATACAATGACGATCATTATCACTTTCGGGGCGATCAAAACCTTTGCCACAACTAACAACAATCTTTTCAGCATTCAGTTGCCACCAAGCACGAAGGTGTCAGCATAGAATGACGTATCAAGGTTTAAAAAGTTTTATCCCTTAGTTGCCTCGTTCGACACCCACGGGAAGAAATTGAGTGGTCCATTCCAACCCGGAACTACATTGCTAAGTTATAAGATACTAGAGATACTAGAGATAATGTAGCATACTAATGGTGAAAGAATTATTCAGATCGGTCCAGTAGTTTCGGAGCCTATTAATTACAAACAAATAAACAAAAAATCAAATCTTTCCTCTTTATAATATTAGTATAAATAATCAACAAATAACTTCCAATCATTCAAATCATAATTAAGTTATAAACATCCGCGAAGTCAGCTAAAAAGACTGTAGTTATTCAAGTAATCGCCATTTAATAGTTATATCTATTCCAGTGCCAAGAATAAATATCGCAGTTAATTAAAACCGTCGTAACTACGAGTTAACATTAAAATACCTTACTTGATATCGAATGAAGTGAATGAGTCGCAATTAGCAGATGGCTGGTTATACGTATGGGGGTTGGGAAGCAATATGTCGGTTGTGCAGGATTAAGCTTGTATCGTGGTTTATTGTGACAATTTTGTCTCACCTTTACGAGTTCATTTAAAAGTTCCATAAATAGATGTTTAAAAATTCAAAGAGTGAACATAGCCATAACGAAAACATAATCAATAAAAAGATAACCTAAGTAGGAATTTTTAGTTAGAAAATTTACTGACAACCCTGAAGGGCATTATTGTCGTGAGTCTATGCATATATGTATGTAAAAAAACTATATTTCAATCTGACTATTTTTAGAAAAAGTTCGGAGTGGTACAAGTGAAAGTCAACACAATAAACATTTTTCAAGTTGTTTAGTAGTTCAGTTTAGTAGCACAGTAGTACTATGTATGTTTTCAGTTACACATTCGTTATTATAAAAAAAAATATTTCATTAATGGACGCTACTCATTAATATTGAATTATTTATGTCATGTGGGTACATAACAGCGTTTTAACTGAAATTGGCAGTTGAATATTATTTACAATAATAAACATAGCATGTTATTGAGTTAATTAAATGAATGAGATTCCTTTGATGTTTAAACATGTCATCAAAGTAACGACAACGCAGCCGTTCGTCCTTGAATGGTTGAGAATTTTGGTGGTCATTTAGAAGTGCTTGCTCGCAAAGCAGAAATAGCATGTATTGAGTTTGAAATTTGCAATCTTGGCATCGTGGTAAAGAGATTTGCCAATCAGCCTTAAAGGCTTGATTGCCTGGGGTGAACGGGACGTTTTAAGGGTATAGGGACCCTTACTGACTGACGTTAATGGCAGGTATTTTTAAAGTTGAAAATACTTTAAAGTTTAAAGTGTGTCTTAAATTTCCAAGTTCTTATAAAGTACTAACGCGTTGATGTCTAAACTATTAGAAAAGTTGCTACAGTTCGTAGACGTACAATTATAATTACTTTCGAACGAACTCGAAAAGTAACTGATCTACTTATGCACACATACCTCTACCATAGGTACTTTTTGGGTAAGCAGACATTTTGCAACAACTATATCGTCTAGTTTATTCATTAGTTTATCTTTTTTTGGATAACCCACGAGGCAACTAAGCAATTTTTTAGGTGACATCTCGCCAGTAAAAATCTAGCCTCGAGGCGAGTTGCCACTCTTTCGAATCGGTAGGGGTCATGTCGCCTTTAACACAGGTCAAGTTGGGTGTTCAGAAAAAAGGTAGTGGTCGACGGGCGGATTGGTGAATAGGGAAAATTATGAAGGGGGGTACGTAGGTTTGTAAGTATGTATGTAGTTCAATCAATCAGTCAATCAATTATACATTATAAGTGTGTTTTTTGTAGGTGTATGCAGTTGTGGGTATGTATGCAGTAACATGAACAACATGGCCAACTCGAACAACATTAACAACTTGGTCAACTCGGACAATATAAACAACTCGAACAACTAGGTTAACTCGGACAACATAAACAACGTAGTCGACTCGGATATGTGGTCGATAAAAGTCATTTTTTTCGTAGGATCGATGTAAGTCCTATAGAGAAAGTTGTTCAGTTTGATGGTCTGGTCATCCCCATAAAAACCGTCAGCATATTACGAAAGACTCTGTAATTTAAAGCTTGTGGTTACAGCAAAGCTCACTTCTAGCAAACTGTTGTTTTTTCGATACAAATGCTGTGAATTATTATAACAATAAATAATAATGTGACTCCAATACCGACAATTCATCGTCCACATAGTTGGCATAGAAGAGAATAGAGGGTACGCAGATGTCAGCGGCTGGCGGAGGCGATTGTTTGTAAATAACAAAGTGAGCGCAGGGTTCCGCGACAGTTTCTAATTGTGCCGCGACAATGCGTAATCTAACCGGTCCCATTCGCCAGCACGTAGCGCGCCCCTGACGCGGGACAGAGGTTGAGTGGAGTCTCCTAATTTATACAAACATTCATAATCTACCATAATCCCTTTCACATGCATATACTATAATATATTTTCTCACGTCCGTCTCCCAAAGATAGAGACAACAAATCGCCACCTGCTACGATGCTGAAATGTCTGTCTCGCTTCATCAGCATTCGGGTAGATCTGACCTAACCCTTTTTAAGCACATCACCAATATGATCAGTGTGCGTACGTCTAGCTAGGTCATCCACTTCAAAAATTCTAATTAATGCTAGCCTTACAAATCGTACTCATCAATCTGCTCTCATCCATTCTTTCCATATGACAAAACCAACTCAACAACTTTCTCTATCTTTGACACAGCATCTTCTTTTAGACCTTTAATTTCGGGTAGTTCAAAAGCTTTACTAAAAGGCATGTAGTTGAAGCCTATTGAAAGTTTTAGGAAGAAATTAATAAACAGTAGCGTTTCGATCACAAACACGCTACAAAAGAAACCTTATCTAATTAATCGCCGGAAACACAGGTGGAATTAGGGTGATCTATTATTATAAAACGTCTTAATAGTGCAACTAATAATCTCTTAACTGCCTTCGAATTTTTCTTGTGACATTTGCAATCAACACTCAAATTTACGAACTTTTCTTCCACGTTTCTCTTCGTACAGTTTTACTAACATAAAATACTGCCAATCAACTCCACGCCTTCTCTATTCCGCACCCATTGGTCCTTAGTCCGCACAGCCAGGTGGCGCTGCCAACAAATAAACCCGCGTTGCCTCTCGCGCCAAATTGCCCGTGTCGCGATCTGGCGCACTACTAAGGGCTCTGTTCACGTGTAAAATCTCTTCAATTTACACTTACCGAATAAGAAGTCTCGAGAATCAAGCCATTTTCATACGTAGGGTTGACGAAATAAGAGTTTTATAAGTAGACTACAGAATGAAGTGTGCTACTCTAACCCGTTCGAGGGTTAACTCTGTAACACAACACTTATGTTTAAAGCGAACATTAAACTTTATTATCTGTGTTATTTGTAAAAAGGATTAAACTAACGCATCGTTGCACAAATCGCCTTTAACCTCGTTACCTGGCTCTTATATTAACTCGCGAAACACAAACATTACCAAAGTTATTACGTGAAATAATCCCTTTTTGCTTACATTGCTGCATCGTTGCATATTCCGCGAAATCCTAAATCGATGATTACCTGTAACAAAAACAAACATCATTATCAGTTAATTAAACATAAAATGCAAATACATCTTCCATACGTATATAAAAGACATGTTACAATATAACTAACCCTAATTCTACGTCATTTCCGTTTTCGTGTATCAGAAAGACCCCGCCCGTTAGCTGGACAGGACGTTAATTAGAAAATTATGTGGGAAATTATTAATAGGTCCGCCGTGTACCCGATTAGATAACAAACTAGCCCATTAGTCGGTCAGGATAAAGGCACTATGAAGACCAGTTCGAAGGGTTATTCACATTAAGGCCATTGTTTTAAGGTTGATTTTAAGTTTGGTGTAACTAATTGAAAAGGACCTTGGAGATAAAGCAGTAGCGAACAATACGACGTGCGGTCGTCCGGGGGCGGGTTTGACACGTGGTTGAGGAATGATCAGCCGTGTGGAAATGACGACTTAATGGATTATATGTGTCCGCCGACACCGAGATAAGTGTCGCGTCGCTATCGGCCCTGTCGCCGGAGATTACGTACCCAAATTACTAAAATTAATAACATAATGGAAATCAACTACGGTTTCACACACCGATGAACCCGGATGATAATAAAAACGAAATAAAATCGATCGTGTAAGAGTTCTTTACACGATGTTCGATATAACTCTTTGGACTTTATTTTATGAGTCAACTGCATTGGTTTTACGATAATATGTTTTTGAGAAAATCACTGGAACGGCTGACTACTAAAACGCTATGTGACTACTAAAGTCAGTCGTTCCAGTGATATTGCACTAATAATGGTAAGCATTTACCGATTGCTTCAATTATTGAAACTCTACAGGGGCCTTCTTAATATGCTCTGAAAAGAAAGATGATTCCGTGCTTCGAAAGGCACGTTAAGCTGTTGGTCCCGGCTACTATCTCTGGTGGTAGTAGTCGTTACATAAAAACCACGTCAGAGGCCGTAAGGCGGTTTGAATAAACTCTGACACCAGGGCTTGCAGCCCACTCGATAAGAAGAAGAATATGCTGATGGTTTTCGAAGGAGATGACCACACCATAAAACTGAACAACTTCTTTCTGTATGAGATCAATATCTTTGAATCTACAAGTAAACGTAGTAAGTAAAAGTATCTGCTGTCCCGTACATTGGTGTCAACTAGATTTGCAGTTTTGTATGGAATAGTTTTTTTTCGCTATTTCAATGTTGCTCCCATAGAGAAAGTTGTTCAGTTCCATGATCTGATCATCCCCTTAACAACCATCAGCATATTAAGAAGGACCCTCTATGATGGATAACAGAAAGCGGAATGGTTCTTTTTTTTCTGAAACTGTTTCTGTACGGTATCTATCACACTAGAACGTCATTCACGCGACTGTGCGAAACAAAACTTTTTTTTTTTTTAGTTGAAGTGTTCATGAATCATAAAGGCAATTGACCCACATCACACAGATGTGCCCACGCAACAATCGGACACTCCAGACAGTTGCGTGTCGACATGAAGCAAGGAAAATTGAATACTGACATTCTGTTATAACGACCGGTGTATAAACCCTCGAATATACATTAAATATCGCCACAATGACCTACGATTTACCGGCAATCTATTCTTTTATAAGGGCAAGAAACGCCTCGCCACTTACGACAAAAAGTCGGGATACCCCGCTGATCTTTTGTGCGGGATGTTTCTAGGCGCGATCTGGACAAACGGCCCGTGGGACCCGGTGTGAAATATCGTCTCGATACCATAGTTGGACGGACGCGGTTCCCATTACAAAGCCATTTGCTGTGTTTACACAAAGGTCGATGCAAATAGTATAGAATAGGGCGATTGCAAATTTTCCGCTTCTCGCGTGTCAAAGGAGATAATTTATTGCAATTGAGATATAGAAGGCGCCTCGGGATCGCAGCAACACCTCGCATAAATACTGGCGGGCGACGGACGCGCCGCCCGACCTGTCATCCGAGAACCAAATAAAATTATGATCACGACCATTTATTACTCTAGATTAAGCAGAATATTCATCACGAACTACTTCATCGATAATATATTAATACATTTAACAAGTTTTATTTACGGCATATAAATTTTCTTGATCTCTGACGTAGAAATAAATGGATTTCTTGCTAAATGCGAGTAGTAAACCGCAAAAATTTATTACGTGGACGTTACTCAGGTAAAGTGAATTAGTTTTAAGATAAATGTCGGTTAAGGCACGTTCTGTTACACTTTTTGCACAATAGCAGGTGTGAAATAGAAACTATTAGCTTCAAAAGAAGGATACAATAGAAGCAGATGCAAACTGGAGATTTGAAGGTTTGACTCATTTTGGGAATTTAAAAAACAAAAGAGGATAATAACAGGAATGTAATATGGCGTTTAAGTTGTTGGTATAAATCATGAGAAATGTAATCTAACATTTAGAGCCAGACCACAATTTGTTAAATCAAACGGCGTCGAACAAATTGTTGGCCACGCAAAATGCATAATGTGCAGATGTTTAATTTGATGAGTGGTTTGGGTTTGGGGTAGAACGGTTGGAAATTATATCAAAACCGTTTAACTAAAATAAAGGGCAATTATGTTGAGAATTCAGGGAACAGTGCAATTTAGTGTGTGGAAGTATAGTAACCCAAATGCGCATTCATGAGAAGCTCGCGTGCAAGTTGCAGGAAATTGAACACATTTTTAAAAGCGCTAGAATTATTAGGTAGCGGTCTGCATATTATTAAAACGAAATTTGACTGGAATTTTAATAAAAGTTAAGCCTTACCTTCACTTCTCACACTTCTATTGTTCTTTGGTTCGGATAATTCTATAAATTGAGAAAATGTATTTGAAAATTTAATCGTATTTAAAGTTTCTAAAGTGATTGGGAATTTTTTATTTTGCTATATGTAATTTGATTCATCTAAAAAGTTGCATGTAAAGTTGCTGAATACTGAAGGTTTTTATTTCTTTTCTTAAATTAGGAGAGTAGTGTAAATACTATATTTTTATGTTGTTCAACGCTCATGTCAATTATTTTTTATAACATTTTTAATTTATAATAGTTCTTCATAATAAATTTAGGTTTACAACTTTATGTATGTTATTTATTTGATTCGATCAGCTTTATTTATAATGATCATAAAGACAAGAAGCTTGTTAAAGTGCTATAAAATCCAACTCCATTTCGTTTCATTAACGATAGTGAGCAAACGAAATGTCAACAATCATCAAACGTCCGCAATACAATTCTATCAGCGGGAGTGTTAACAAGCAGCGACTGCGGCAATGCGCCCGCGCACTACCTGGCCAGCTGCACCGAGCCCCCGCCTAGCTACAGCGCTTTACTTACCCCGCAACCATCCATCTGTCTCCTTCGCACATACCGCTCCAAAGCTCGTTCGAGCGCCACAAAAAGTGGTTTTGCTTTGTAGTGTTGTGTGCCAGACGCGAATGTGTGCGTCGACTGTATTTTTCTGACAAGCTCCACCGTGAAACGGATAGAGCGGAACGTAGAGAAACGTTCAAGGCGCTTAGTACCTTTTAGCCTGGGGCGTGAATTTACCTGTTGGAACGCGTGAACCGGCGCGGCCTTGTGCGCGAGCGCAGGTTCGACTCCGACTCAGTTCCACCCCAGACCTCAAAGCGGGCGCACGCGTCATGTGAACGACGACCGAAAGTGTAGACGTACGATCCTGTCCAATTAGTGATCCCGCGAGAAACGAGTTAAGTGGCCGGTTCCACTAGTGAAGTACTCGGGCTCCGAGGCAAGCTAAAGCGAACTAATGTGCGCTGCTGAAGCGATGTTTACGTGCTATTTTAGTGCCAAAGGATGATAAATAAAACTATGTAATAAGTTTAAGTGAAGTTGAGTGAAGACTAAAACAATGTGTCCGAGGTGGTTCGGAGGTGTTCTGCTGGTGCTAAGTGCTGCTTTTTCAGCGTGGAGTGCGTCGCTATCGGCGACCACGGGAGCGAGGTACCAAGCTCCCGATGAGTGCCGGTGGACGACCGACGACGACGGCTCCGGAGTAGCACTGCAGTGCAGATTGAGGACTATTAACAGCGAACTAGAGAACACAAACTTCAGTGCGATACAACCGCATTTAACAGTGAGACTGCGCCTGGAGTGCAGCGATGCACTGTTCTTCCAGAGCTCACTCGCCCCCGGCAGTTTCCGACAGTTGATTGAACTGCGGGAACTCACCATCGAGTATTGCAAGATTGGAAATCTTTCCGACGGCGCTTTCACTGGTCTGCGTGAACTGAGAAACTTGACAATTCGAACGCATAACACAGACTGGTCTACTATGTCACTTGAAATAACACCCACCGCTTTCTCTAGAGACGTACAAAATTTAGAAAGATTGGATCTGAGCGAAAACAATATGTTAGTTTTCCCTGAAGGAGCGCTCTGTACGTTGAGAAATTTGGACTATTTGAATATGACTGGCAATAGAATGAGAGACATTAGTCATTTTCAATTTTCTTCGGCGCATCGGCATCCTACGGAGAAATGTGGAGATAATCTATCAGTTTTAGATCTCTCCAGAAATGTTATTGATACTCTTCCGCCGAGTTTACTTTCCGGATTGAAAAGACTTCAAAAATTATATCTACAAGGCAATGGACTGAATTCTGTAGCAGATAGAGCTTTGGAAGGACTTATTTCTCTAACAACAATAAGATTTTCTGACAATCAGCTGACTAGTTTACCTCCAGAACTATTCAGCGACACCAAGGAGCTAAAAGAGATATACTTGAACAACAATACAATCACAGTTCTCGCTCCGGGCTTATTCAGTGACCTTTTTCAACTATTAGTTTTGGATTTGTCACACAATGAGTTGACGTCTGACTGGATCAACACCTCTACATTTTCCGGATTGAAACGACTCGTGTTCTTGGACTTTTCACACAACAGAGTATCCAAGATGGAAATAGCTTTGTTCAGAGACTTGCATAATTTGCAAATACTAAAAATGCAGGACAACTATATTGAGCACATACCAGAAAATGTATTCAGCTCGCTAAGCAATTTGCACACATTAATATTATCGAACAATAGACTGACAAACATTGAAAGTTATGCATTTACTGGTCTGCAAGTATTGTCTGTGCTGTCCATAGACAGCAACCGCATTACAAAAATACATCCTCATGCGCTACGCAATTGTTCTTCTTTGCAAGATTTGCATATTAATGGAAACAGACTCGATGAGGTTCCCATTGCATTGAAGGAAATACCGCAACTAAAAACTCTAGATTTAGGAGAGAATTTGATAGTTAGCATAGAAAATGCTTCATTCATGACCATGCAACAAATGTACGGCTTGCGATTAACCGAGAATAACATCGGAAACATTAGCAAAGGCGTTTTCGATAAGATGACCTCATTAAAAATATTGAACTTATCGAGAAATAAAATCCATAAAATTGAAGCAGGCTCCTTTGATGCGAACGTTAATTTGCAAGCGATAAGATTGGATGGTAATTACTTGACGGACATCGGAGGACTTTTCGCAAAGTTGCCTAATTTGGTGTGGCTGAACATATCAGATAATCGATTGGAATGGTTCGACTACGCCATGATTCCAACTGGATTGCAGTGGCTGGATATTCACGCAAACAGGATCGCTGAACTTGGAAATTACTTTGAGATTGAATCGCAACTATCGCTCAGTACATTCGACGCCAGTTCTAATAGGCTAACAGAAATAACTGGAAGTGCAATACCAAACTCCGTAGAAATGCTGTACTTGAACGATAATTTGATTTCGAAAGTGCAATCTTACACTTTCTTCAAAAAGCCCAATCTGACTAGAGTGGATTTGTATGGGAATAAAATAACAAGTTTAGATCCCAATTCTCTGAGAATATCGGCAGTGCCACAAGATAAATCTGTACCGGAATTTTTCATAGGCGGAAATCCATTGGAATGTGATTGCACTATGGAGTGGTTGCAAAAAATAAACACTGGAAACAGAGCCAGGACCCAGCCAAAGTTAATGGATTTGGACAGCATATACTGCAAATTACTTTATAATCGCGGAAATGCATACGTGCCTTTAGTTGAAGCCGCGCCTCACCAGTTTTTGTGTAAATACGAGTTTCATTGTTTCGCACTTTGTCACTGCTGTGATTTCGACGCTTGTGATTGCGAAATGACTTGCCCAAACAATTGCACATGTTATCACGATCAGTCGTGGTCAGCCAACGTCGTGGAGTGCTCTAGCGCCGGATATGTGAACGCATTGCCCGAAAGAATTCCAATGGAGGCCACGCAACTGTATCTCGACGGTAATGACATAAAGATGCTTCCCAGTCACGCCTTTATCGGCAGAAAAAGACTAAAGATACTGTACTTGAACTCATCCAACATCGAAACTATTCACAACAGAACTTTCAATGGATTGAAAGAGCTTGAAGTATTACACTTGGATTACAATGCCCTCGCAGCTATTGAAGGGCAAGAGTTTGATGGGCTAGACAACTTACGCGAGCTTTACATAAATAACAATAAGATCCGGCACATCGGGAAAGAGATGTTCAATCATATGTCACGTCTGAAAATATTGCACATTCACCACAACAGATTGACTGCGCTATCAGTGTGGCAAATAAATCCCGCAATAACCGCAATAACACTTTCATACAATCCGTGGTCGTGCGACTGTGATTACGTCGAGATGTTTCGCGAGTGGACTAAGAGAGTCAGTTCTATTACGGACATATCAGATATCAAGTGTATTTACTCGAAAGGAAACAGTACAGATATGACAGTGTACAACGAAAGCTTGTATGCCGACGCAGATTCCGGATTCAATATCAGCAATGAAAATGGAACTTTGTTATTATGTACTGGATTGCCAAGCATAAACAACAGTATAAACGGAAATCTAACAGCCACGCAGACTATAATAACAAACGAAGAAGTGCAAGACTACATTCCGTTGCTTATTGCAACTCTCGGTGCGTTCCTACTAGTGTCATTTGTGAGCATGATAGTATTCATATTCAGACAAGAAATGCGAGTGTGGTTCCATTCCAAATTCGGTGTGAGACTGTTCTACAGAGCTAGTGACATTGACCGTGATGATAGAGAGAAAATGTTCGATGCGTTCGTGAGCTACAGTTCTAAGGACGAGGCCTGGGTCGCAGAGGAACTGGCGCCTATGTTGGAACGCGGCGACCCTTCCTACAAACTGTGCCTCCATTACCGTGATTTCCCCGTGGGCGGATACGTGGCCGACAACATAATACAAGCTGTGGAATCCTCGCGTCGCACCATAATGGTACTCAGTGAAAATTTTATAAAATCCGAGTGGTGTCGGTTTGAGTTTAAATCGGCTCACCATCAAGTGTTGAGAGACAGACGGAGAAGGTTAATAGTAGTGTTGTTAGGTGAAGTGCCTCAGAAAGATCTCGATCCGGATATAAGACTTTATTTGAAGACTAATACGTATCTTCATTGGGGTGATAAGTTGTTTTGGGAGAAGTTGAGGTTCGCGTTGCCCGATGTGCCTAATAACCAGAGGTGTCGCGGTGTGCCGAGTCCCGGGGCGGGTGGTGTGGTGCCGATGCACAGACACCACCACACGAGGAACCACCTGGGGGCGTTGCCTCCGCCGCCGGTGCATGGCGCCCACCCTGTCCTTCCCCCGCACCCCGCACACACCCAACACCAAGCCCAACCGCGGGCTTCACCCCGGACCATGTCCGTCCATGTGTAGTTAAGTGAATTCAAACTTGGACTCTAAAGTGAAGTGATAAGACTGCATTATGGAATGAAGTGACTGTTTTCTAAAATTGTGATGGCTAGTCTTTAAAGTATGTGTTGTAAATAGTAAGTAGGTAGTTTTGTAAATAATACGCCTAACTAATTAAGTCTGTTCAACACTAGATTTGTGACATAAACTTAACTGTATTTGTATATTAATTACCATGTTGTCATTGCCATTATACAATAGTATCTCTAGATATTGCTTGTGATCAGTAATTGGTATCGTGCATGTATAGTATGTTAGGCCTATTCGGGCTGTGTTTGTTTGGCAGTTATTGCCTCCTACTATTAATGTGACTTAACATGGCATCACTGCCACAATCTGTGATAAAATTAGTTGTAGTTCGTTTAGTATCCCATCTATTTGTATATTTTGTAATTTAGTCATACTACCTAAAGAAAATATATTTATTGTAAAAATTTTCGAAAATCGACTGTGTCAAAAAGTGATAAACGAAAAATAAAATATCAATTGAAATAAAACACATTTTCTTTTACAAACATTTTCCTCACACATTAGTTATTTATATAAAATTCAACATCATAGAAAAGTTTCAAACAATTATTAAAGTCACTAATAACACAACATTTATAGGGATTTGTACAGAAAGTCTAAATCTATAGGCATTCAGTTACATACTAGACATGAATAACATATTTAATAACTAATAGTTCAGTAAATCCTACATAATATCATCACATTATTGTAAGCAAAATGTGCATAAGCTTAAAATCCAAAAGCTTCCAATATTAGCCGCACATTGTTCTAAATCGGACTGATTACAAATCATTTCCAAGCGTGTTGCATATGAATTGCTAATATCATATCGTAACACCCAGAATTTACTAAACTTGACACTATTTTAGAAATGTCCAATAAGTATAGACACAAAGTGCAATATTTTCTATTTTAAACATCTAGAAAACAATCTTATAAAAGTAGAATAATCGTATATAGAATCGGTTCAAAGTTCTGAGTATTATTTATTTATATTTTACTTAAAGTTTTATTATGAAACTAATTAGAATTGACACTTTGTTGAACACAAAATTGATAGATACGAGTAGATAGATAGATAAATCATTTATTTGCATAAGTAACACACACATAATAATACAGTAAATTGCTAATTAGGAACTTTTAAATTTATTTAGAATTCATCGAATCAAGGCATATTTTTACCTAAAACTATTTTTAATCAAGATATAATTTCATACAACTCTACTCATATAGTACTTTCTGAATGCGTTAAATTGACAAATGTGTTGTAATTGTAAATTCCAAATTTTCTTGAAATCTATCCACTAAAAGTAAAACATCGTGAGGAAACGTGGTTCAATTTTGAGGCGAATGTCTATTAAAAAGTGGTGGTAGTCTCACTAGTGCCAGAGAACTGTAGATAAGCATAAAGCATATGCTCACGACTATAATCCGAGAACTGTAGATATTGTGAATATACAATAGACTAGAGATCAGCCTACCTTTAACTATATCCTCGTGGAAAACAGTCATGGTCATTGCTATGCCACATCCAATACATAACACAATAGCAATAGATATTGCCGCATTTATCATACAACGATCATTGCCAACGTGCTGTGATGCTCCAAAAATAAATATATATTTGACGTGAAACTTCTTTCATTTCGGTCAGAAGAGTCACGTGCAAAAACAATTTTATGTAACTAAATATGTTATGACTAGATTGCTTATTACTTTGAAAGAATATCACCTATCTTTATTTAGAGGATAGAAGTCATTACTCTGTACTATATGTTTCACATAATTCACTGCGGCTGCGTCCCTTATACAGGGTGTAAGGAAAAGTATTATTAACCTTTAAACCCATACTCTACCGTCAAACTGAAAAACTATTACTATGGGAGCAAAACGATCAGAGCAAAATAAACATGTCGAGTAGGTATTGCAGTTTAGTAAGGGACAACAGATTTTTTTGTTCTGTTCGTTTTGCCCCCATAATAAAAGTTGTTCAGTTTGGTGGGAAGAGTATGTGGTTTAAAGGTTAGTGAGACTTTTCCTAACACCCTGTACATCCTACCAGATTTTTTTAGATTGGTAATTCCAAAGAACCTATACCAATACTTTAACAGAATTCTAAATAAATAAACCACACATAAACATCAACCATTAAAGACCATAACACTAATTTCAATATTACAATCCAATCAGACAACTGCGCTTCGATCTCGGTTCACATAGTCGACCGAAGCAGGTTGTTTTTTTTTAATACGCAGTCTAGGGCCGTCGACCGCGAACCTTCAATCCGAGGTAACGAGCTCTCCCTAAGTAGGTGTGAAACAGGACGCTAACAAAAGGATAGTGCGGTTTATTATATGTATTGAGATTCTTGAAAACCCTTATAGGAATTCTGCGTAGTTCGTTCGGATTTTTCTAGTTTGCATTATAAATGTTTGGAGTACTTTTGTGTATTGGAATTTCGACCAATAGAATTGAGAATTCTAGTCATTACGTTAGCATACATGTTGTTCTTTATTCAATAAGGAGCAATAGGATAGAATAGATTCTAGTAAGATTGCTGTCTAATTAGTAATTGATGGGGCATAGATTTCTTGAGCTGTTTCTTTTGGCGAGAGATAGAAAGGGATATGCAGAGCTGACTGTCAACCTCCAGTAAAGGAGAGGAACCAGAAGAAGAAGAAGTCGTTTAGATAATATTTTCATACAACCTTACCTTTTATATAATCTTAAATAATCTGGACATAAAATTAAAAAAAAAACAGAAATTAGTATAGATCATTATTGCGTATAAGATATCAAAACATTTAACGCTGTCAAAAATAGTAATGTACCTAACTAACTTAAAGATCAGATGACAAACGTTGCAAATTTGCAGTAGCGAAGTTGCGGCAGACTGAGAGGTAACAACCCTAGTTTTTCCAGTTCTTGACATTGGTCTCCTTCAGATGCCACCTCATTTACTTCCCAAACAGATAGGTGGAAAAAATGGTACCATAAATCATCATAGTAAAGGTACTTGCGGCAATATTTTGCTAGGCAACCCGGCAGCGTTGTATAAACCCCTGTATAAACTTTATTTCGTTCACCAAACAAATAGGTGAATAATTTTGCGGTCGGATCTTAGTATAATACGTTGTAAGTAGATGCAGCACAAAAGTGACCTCACGAACGAAAAATAAATTAGAACAGAAAATTTATACTTAACTATAAAATCGTACCATGAATTAATAAAGCTAACATAAAGTTTCTGGCTAGTAAAATTCAGTTTATCCCAGAGAGTATCATGTTAGGTGCAGGGGAAGGATAAAAAGTTTTATCTACCCATATAAAGTACATTGTTGAAGTAGTGGTTGGTGAGAGTTTGCATAACATAGTACTTGTACGGACCCCGGAGAATATTATCGTGTGGCTTTCTCATAAATATCATGTTTTAAATTTCGAGCAACTTTTATTAAAGTCACATACACTTGGAAAGAGCTTCGTTTATTCAAACTGTTACTTATTTTAATATTCATACGCTGCTTGTATAGAGTCCATAAGATACCGTGCGTTATCTATGTATTTGTTATATTTATATACTTAAGTTGTTCAAAATTAAACACAACACATAAAAACCATTTTGAAATGGACACCTGAATGGCTAACTTATGGAAAATAGCAAATTTCCCAAAGTCAAGTATTTGTTTAAGCTTTTCATACAAAATATACAAACTAGGCGTATGAAGGTGAAAACGGCATTTGAGACATGTAGGATATATTAATCTAATAGTCTATGCATAAAGACAATTTATGACAGGTAAGTATAAACAGAATAAATTTCTAAATTTAATTTCTTTTTTTCAAATTTCACATTATGTGGTTTTGACTCTCAAGTGAAGTTATCTTATGTTGTCCAGTTAACGATTTTAAAGCCCTCTTTTACTTTTTGGGTTTTTATTAACTGGCCTGGATTTCCATTACTTGATTCCAGGAAAACTGACACACTTTTTGATCACAACAATCGCCAAATAGTTAGGTACGTATTCCGCGAAATGTCCCGAACCAGGTTAACCCCTGAACAATTTTTCTGGGTTCGAATCTGCACGGACCACATGCCATGTACCAATGAGTTTTTCTAACTTATGTACGTATTACCGACTGCTCTCGAACGGAGAACGAAAACATCGTGAAGAAACCTGCATACGCTGAAGAAAAATTCCGATGAGTACATGATGTCTACCAATCCACGTTGGGCACGCGTGGTGGACTAACGCCTATACACCCTCCCTGCGAGGGTAGGCCTGTGCCCTGTAGTGGGACGTAAACATAGGATGTGATGATGAAGACGACAAGAAATTCTCTGGTAAATTTTTAGTATAGGGAATTAACATTTTAGTAGGTGCAATAGTTAGAGCGAATATACATTTTGTAAGTATAGACAGTTGCATTTCTTTAAAGGGTGATTTTACACATGAAAGATACTGAACAAGTTTCCCCTAGAAATATTTAGGAAACTAGCAAAATAAAAACTTGGGCTTGTCATACTAAATGCAATCAGTTGACTGAACGTTTGTTTGAAAATAAGAAATTTATGTTTTTTCCAATTTCCCTAATGTTTCTTAGAAAACGTTGATCAGAATCATGAGTACAATTACCCTTTAAAACTGTATACAGGGTGTAAGGGACAGCCCTCCACAGGCTGAAACGGTGAACTCATACCATCAGGCTGGACAACTCCCACTATCGAGCCTACCTCAGGAAACGCAAAAAAAAATCTGCTATATATAGCAGTGTTTAGTTATTTTTTTTCGCGTTTCCTTCGGAAAGTTCAAAAGTGAAAGTTGTTCAGGGCTGTCCCTTACACTTTGTTTTATCTCTTGCCAAGACACTTCAGGATTTTCGTCGAAGCAATGGTGCAAATAGAAATTACCTCTTGCAAAGGTAGCGGAGGACGAATAATCTGATCCTTTCTCAAATTAAGATTCAGTTTCACAATGTATCTATAAACCTATTTCCAATAGCAATCTAGCCTTAAACCGCATTCATTCAACAAGGAGCTACCATTTTCGAACATTAAACCAACATAGAATCTAGGCAATCACATTAGAAATCTCAGAGTGCAAAATACAACCGCATTCGTAGCTCCGGTGCAACGTGCATCCATCTCGGGGTAACGATCCCGCGGCTGAGTGCATGCTGCGGTCAGGGTAGCAAACTGGCTCCTAACCGAACTAATGCCTTCTATGATAGTGTTTCTACTGCTGCTTGTCACTACTTTTTGTACGAACTATATTATTTTATAGTAATAATTTCTAGTAAATAAAAAAAGAAATTAAGGGGTCATACGTCCCAGAATTAGTGCTTGCTTGGGATCATTACAATGTATGTGCCAGTGAGCGTTATTTTTATTTTTTTTTAAAAATTACCCGGGAAGCGGTCTCTTATTTTTCGTTTTTCTTCAAGTTTTATACAAGTTACCGAAATGAAAAAATACATAGTATTCTTGGATAGTTTATTTGGTAAAAGCATCAATTGAATACACATTTGAAATTACTTCACTCGATAGTGTAGAAGTAATTTCTTTTCGAAAAGTTAAGAAAATAACGCATTTGTAACATAATTTTCTCCAACTAGAATAACTCGCAACCGTTTATAATTACTGGAATTTTACTCACATAATATTCACCATTCGTTTATATAGTGAAATAAAAAAAACTATTAAACTGCTTTATTAATTCTTTTTAATCGAAAATATCGCACACACACGCACTTTCGAAGGGCTGGGCAATCGCGTTTCTCATAGAAAATATTCACCTGAACCTATGGCCGCTTAATATGAAGAGAGTCGTGGGAGCTACGTGAAGTGAATGAGATGCTCAGGACAGAGGAGAGTGACATAAACAAATGGAGGCCTATACCCACCAGTGGGTGGGTGGTGGCTTTAAAGGGTGACTGTACCCATAATTCCGAACAACTTTCCCTAAGAAACCGAAAGGAAATTAGCAAAAATTTTTTTGGACTTTCCTTACTAAACACAATCAGCTAATCAAACGTTTGTATGAAAAGCAGAAACAAATTTCTTAGGAAAAGTTGGTCAGAATCATGGGCACAATCACCTCTTAAAGTAATGCAATTGTTTACCCTAACACCCTGTATAGGGTTCCGGTTATACGCTAATCTGATAACACCTTGTTAGTAATCAATACAATATTGCTTAAACGTTAAAACTTAAACCATTAATCATTAATCCTGTCTGGCCATAATAGAGTTGTGATCGACAGTGACAAATGATTTTAAACAAAAAATACTTTTAGCCCAGTCATTTTACGGAGTTTTGTTAGGAGGAGTAATTATAAATGGCACTTTTAAACGTTACCGGTGCCATTTAGTGACAAAAAGACTACCTGAAAACATATTTAAAAGAATCACTATGCAACACAGAAATCCAAATTGTACCTCCCAGAAGGCTATAAACTTAATAATTTTAATACCAATGCATTCATTTTAATTAGATTCTAAAATATGCATTACTTTTGAACAATAAAACAGCCATCGAAATTTAAAAAATATTATTAATTAAAAACACAAATGTATTTTTCAATGCTTTCTAAGTAGACAAAAATATTTATTCCGTGTTTGAAGGGTGTATAAATTGCAAAGCCTTAAAAAGGTGCAAAAACATTTTACCGTCAGGTTTTTAGAACGAGATAAATTCACAATTTGAAAATTGGTGCTGGTTGTTGACGTGTTTTTTTTTATTTTGCTATATTTTTGGCCCAAATTGGCTCTTAAATGATACACCGAAAAAATTATAAATTCTTAATTAGTCCCGACTCAAACCGTAAAATGACTGGGCTATTTGGCAAAATAACTAGCAATTAGCACATAATAGGTAGGAACTACATTTATTTTACACATGAGCAGTATAATGACATTCAATATAGTAATTATAACCAAAATAATCATCAAAAAACTCAACTATTAGATTTAATAACCATAAAATTAAAAAAACAAAATTATTTATGTAATTATACGATTTAAGTAAATTAGTTTCCTATTAACCTACTATTTCCTGTGTAATTTGCAAAATTACCCCATCATGATCCGAAGAACAAATAAATACGTTTTTTCATTAACGCAGTCACGCCATGCATAACTAGGTTATGCTTGAAATGAAAGAGCAAGTGCAAAGTAATGTAAACTGTAGATGCCATAGAAAATGCACTTGTTTTAACGTACAGTCGGTAACAAAAGTAAATTTTTAATTTACTACTTTTACGTTTTTCAATCTAAACTTTTATACAACTGTAACTGAACTGTGTCTGTACATTGAAGATATTTAAAAAAAAAACTTACGATATGGTTTTTTAGGTATCCCTGACTCGAAATCAACCTTTTTTAGAAATTTTGTCTGTCTGTTTGTCTGTTTGTTTGTTTGTTCGCGCATCATGCAAAAACTACTGAACCGATTTTGATGATTTTTTGTTTGTTTGATGGCTTATGATCTGACTTACAATCTGGTATATGAGTTGACGAAGTCGCGGGTAAACACTAGTGTTTGTATAAAACTACGTAACCCCTCTCTTAAGATCTCCACCCGTGTTCGTCTTTTAAGGTGTTACATATTCTCAATCCTTCTGTATAGTGTTGAATCCTGGACACTCACTCAAACCAAGTGCAAACGACTTGAGGCTTTTGAGATGTCGGTATACAGGAAGATGTTGAAGATATCATGGACGGACAAAATTAGAATCGAGACGGTCCAACAGAGGATGGAGAAGGGAGTAGAAATCCAGATCACCATCAAAACTCTGAAAGTTTCGGTTACATTACATTGTGAGAAGTGAAAAATACCAACTTCTCCAGATTATTCTGCAGGGGAATTGATCATTTTTGTGGAATCAGTCGTTTGTAGAATCGGTCCTTTCCTTTGTAGACTAAACCGAAGGTGTGATAATGTTTAAGATGTTTATTTTCTCATTCGAAGCTGGAAGCATGGCTATAAGAAGTGTGAATCAACTCAATTCCGCTGCCGACCGTACAAGAAACAGTTTTTCAAACTCTTTTCTAGTGAAATAAGTAATATAAATGTATGGTAAGTCATTAAGTTAATTAAATAATGAGCGATGAAGTCTATGTCAGAATTTAATGTCAATTTAAGTTAATAACTGGGTCTATGTTAGCAATTTGGAATACCTGAAGCGTAAAAATAATTAATAAACAATACACACAACTCAGGCCTATCTCCAAGGGGCTTTTATTAATTCACAGTTCACTTATCGCAATTGTTAGTCAAAGCCTAGCATTAAACGTTACTTCTTGGATTTCGTTTTACCTGTAACCTAGAAGAATTAGCCTAAATTAGAGTATCGTACCGTTGGCGCGCTCCATACAAACGAAAACTGGTTATATTTTCAATACTAACCAATTAAAGTCAATGAAATTTTTCAGAGACTATCGAATAACTAATCTCTATGCTTGTATGTTGTCAGATTTTCGATAAAATGTATTGAAAACACAAAGAACGACTTTTTTTTTGTTCTTACAGGTTTGCTCCCATAGTAAAAGTTGTTCAGTTTGACGGGTAGAGTATGTGGTTTAAAGGTTAATGATACTTTTATTACACCCAGTATAGATTGAAGAAGATAGATAGATACGATACAAAGACACATCCCCGCCCCTAGTGTAATCTGGGCCTAAATTATGACCAGAATCCCCTTTGGGGTGGTCAGAAAGCTTATTATAATTAACCATGTAACTTATTTGCCTCTATTATATAATTTTTAATATCAATGACAGTAATCCACGCTGCCCATGCTATCTTAGACCCCAAGGTGGACCAACGACCTGGTGAAGACGGCGGGAACCCGGTGGATGAGGGAAACGCAGGACCGGTCGTTGTGGCGATCCTTGGGGGAGTCATATTATGTCCAGCAGAGGATCTATCGGTTGATGATAGACAGAGACATATAATATCCTGATGATATGGCCACTTGAATAGGCGATCCTACGCGGTGTTACGGAGAGCTATGGAAACTCAATCTTGAGGTCCGGGTTCGAATCCGCACGGACCACATGCCATGTACCAATGAGTTTTTATAACTTATGTACGTTATACCGACTGCTCTCAAACGGCGAAGGAAAACATCGTGAGGAAATCTGCATACGCTGAAGAAGAAATTCCGATGGGTATGTAAGTCTACCAATCCGCATTGGGCACGCGTGGTGGACTTACGCCCATATACCCTACATGAGGGTAGGCCTGTGCCCTGCAGTGGGACGTGTACAGGCTGTGATGATGATGATGATGATCACTTCTAACTGAGCCGTCACAGCAGTTATTCAATTAAACAAATAAGACAAGACTAATTGAACATTCTTACGAACTAGATATATCTCACGTACAAGCAAGCCCATTGTCCAACGATTTATCAGAACTGCTGCACTAACAATGAGGAACCACAGGCGTGTACACATCGCTTCTTCTCGCTCCCATTAATAATTAAACTAGGTAAAGAAACGATTTGTTAAAGTGCGAATGTTTGACTTACAAATACATTGGGATTCAAAAGCACATACAAATATATATATTTTTTTTATTAATAAATTAATGGCATTTTGCTTGTGCGTCGCACCATATTTCCGCCCCAGTGTCAAGTGTAGTTTATAGGAGTATCTATTCCAATCTCAGGGATTGTTTTTGTTCAAGAACAAGAAGAGATTGAGGATTGCGGAGCCTCGTGGCAGGCAAAAACGCGACGCGCGAAAACCACGCGAGACGAGTACTCGGGTCAATAACTGCAACGTGACTCAAAATCAAGGAATATAATACCTGGCGGGAGCTAAAAATTATAAATATTTAATACGAATATTCATGTGATTCGAAGTAATCAAGAGATTTTAGTCACTTCTTATTTTTATACAACTTTTAGCTTGAATCAGTTTCAAATTAAATTACAGATCATAAAATTGTGCATTTTTACAAAGCACTTTGTTTATATAACTAACTTATTTTACTGAAATATTAAAATTTGATCAACTGAACCTGAAATTTTTTCCAGTGTCCACGTATCCCTTATATTTTTCAAATGATCGACATCTGCTTCGTATTTTATTATTATTTTATTTATTAAAATAATAATTATGACTATCGATTACCAACTTAACTATTTAATTTCGTTTTGTTTATATGTATGTATAGTTTTAGCACCAACATTTTGAATACAACAAAAATATTGACTAATTTATTAAATGTTTGTTTTTCTAATTAGTAAAATAAAAATAAAAGGCAGAACTGGTAATTGTGTAATTAATAACTGCCTCGATGATTTAAAAACAAACCTATAACAAACAAAACTACAACAGAGTTAAGGTATTTCTACAAGGGACCTCAAAACGGACGCGGTTGTGTACAACATTAATCAGAACTGTGAGAAGGCGTAGAGAATTTATTTTACGATTGTAACAGCGTTGAAACGTTAAAAATGCTGTCGGGGCTATATTGAAACATTGGAGGCATTGTTCGAGCCGATTGGACCGATAACGCACCGAGGTTCCGATGGATCATTCCTGTTACCTCCTAATCATAATATTACTAATAAAACATTTCTTTTAGTTTCTCAGTAAGGTTATTAAAGTTGATTGTTGATTTTTTACTCAGTTACAATTTTGGTCATCACTTTCATCTGACAACGACAATACTGACACAAAAAAAAAATATTACGCACCTTTTTGACAAATATCGTTTACTAGTAAGTAAATAGATTTTACCCGCAACTTCGTCCACATCGACTCCCTTCGTAGCGTAATAAAATACATACCAGTTTTTTAAGTCTAATCATAAGCTTTAAAACAAAGTTTAATCAAAATCAGTTCAGTAATTTTAGCGGGACGTTTGAACAAACAAATTAGAAAAATCAGCCAATCCTTCCTCACTTGTCAAATTCAAGCTATTTTTTTATTTATTTGTTGATTTTACACATATCTGAATTCGTGCCTATAAGCATGTCAATTCGGACAATATTTATTTAAGAGAAAATAATAATATTATAAAAAAAAGGTTGAAATATATAATTGACTTGAAAAAATTTAAAACTCTTTGAAGTGTTAAGCTCGCCTTTGTACATCACGTTATGGTAATTTTTATAATTATGTCGTTTTTGTGTACAATAAAGAATCTAAGATTATTTTTGAGACATTTATAATTAAAAATCAAATTTTCGCAACATATTAAAGGTGCAAACGGGAATATTCCCAATCTAACTCGAACCCTCACCGACACCTTGTTGATTTTCCAACGTAAACTGTCCGATACGACCCGCCCGTAACTAGTTTCTTTTTTATTAGTACTGGTTTAGTATAGAACGTATCGATCCTACGATTAAACTCAGAGATATCATAATCACCGGTCTGCGCGTTTATCGAACGTATAATCGGAGAGGAGCTATAAATTTGTCTCATTTTAATATCCTAGAGCGCGTTATGTTCTGCTTCGACGGGCGAGTGTTAGGACTTTAAATCTCATTAGAGAAGCTGTGCAAGCGACTGCGTATGCGCAGACTACTACCAATGCCTTTAAAATATGCTTAAACACCACTAGTTTTTTGCCTACAGTGCAGGAGGCGATGGTTCAGTCGTGGACGATGATAGGCTGATGATGATGATGATGATAATTCAGACAATGTAACACTAAGTAACTTTCACTAAGGAACATAGATCGAAAAACGATTTTTGTAATCTTCGATACAAAACTATGGGTCAGCCGAACGATTTTCTATGGAAGATCCAAAAATATTATTCTTTTTGCGACCCATATTCCTTAGGGAAAGTTTAAGAGTGTCTCAGTACACCCTGTGCACCCGCGAATGACGCGGTACAATTTATTATTATTTTATTTAGTTTTAAATATTTATCATAACACCTCTGACTCGAGGAATCTAGTCAAGAGCTAAACACACCAAGTTTTAGTATACTTTTATTATAATTATGTAGTCTTGGAATGGATCGATCGGCCGGCGCGAGACCTACGGATCTAGTATCCCATACAAAAGAGTTCAACGAGACGCACACACGCTAAAGTAGCCGAATTCGGGTCCAACTTAATGTGATGACAGTTTTTTATGGGGATGATCAGACCATCAAACAGAAAATCTTTCTCTACGGCACCAACATCGCAATCTCGAAAAAGAAATCAGTTGTTCCATACAAAAATGCCAACCTACTTGAGCCAAATGTATGGGACAACTGATTTTTTTTCGCGATTTCGATGTTGGTCCTATAGAGAAATTTGTTCAGTTTGATGGTCTGATCATCCTCTTAAAAAAGTGTCAGCATATATTAAGAAGGACCCTGTATAGGCACCAACGGATACACGAGTCGGTGGTTTGATTCCTGGCCTGTACCACTAAGTTCTTGTGCATTCATCATCATCAGCCTATATACGTCCCACTGCAGGGCACAGGCCTACCCTCTAGGAGGGTGTTTGGGCGTTAGTCCACCACCACCACGCGTGCCCAATGCGGATTGGTAGACTTCATATATGCATCAGAATTTCTTCTTCTCCATATGCAGGTTTCCTCACGATGTTTTCCTTCACCGTTTGAGAGCTGTCGGTAATACGTACATAAGTTAGAAAAACTCATTGGTACGTGGCATGTTGTCCGTGCAGATTCGAACCCGGACCTCTTGATTGAGAGTCCATACCTCTCCGCAACGCGCCACCGAGCTCCTACAACAAGTCTTGTGCATTACCAGGTGGAATTAGTCATAGATGTTTTGAACTAGGTTTTGTCCGCGACTTCATCCGCATGGATTTTGAAAATTGTCAACACCCCGTTGTACCTTTTTAGTGGTCGATTTTCAAAAAGCCTTTCTAATTGCACCCCTACGTCCTTTTTAGTATATGTGCCTATTCCTGTTTTTGTTTCATGTTTCTATTTTCAGTGCCTGTGCGCTTTTCGTCAGTCAGTCAGACACACCTTTTATACGTATCCGATCCGAAAAAGTCTTTATTGCGTGTCTATTAAGGTGCAGAACTTTAAGCGTTCGAATAAAACTCGCATGTCCCGTTCTTTAAATCAAGTGAGATACAACTAATCCATAATGTGAACGAGCTATACATACTTCAAATTAATGTCTAGTTAACTATACCAGACCTGTTATTTGGAGCTGCCATTACGAAACCAAACAATATCACGCGCTAAATAATGTATTCCATTATGACTCATCTAACGTTACCACCAAAATTATAATGTTGATGGCTAAAAATGGAACTAATCAAAAGATATAAATCTTTATTTTAACTATGCATTTATGGCGTCAGTTTTACGTCAATTTTAATGATATAAGAGTTAGTAAAACAATTTTATAATGCTTTATTTTTGCGAGAATGTTTTTGCTTGTTTAACAATTTCAACCGCAAGTAATTAATTTTTACAAGCAAAGATTTATGCTTACAGGATCAGTAATTAGTATATTAGAGGAAATATGTGGAGGTATCCGGTATCCGGAGGTTGACCGTGTGCTGTCGGCTAAGAGTAGCACCATCTCATTTCCTCCCGTGGGTGTCGTAAAAGGCGACTAAGTGATCTACCGGAGGATGGGCAGCAGCATCCTCTGAGTACACACATTCAATCCATGTATGGATATTTAGTATGGGACAGCACATTTTTTTGTTATTCCAATTGGTTTGCTCCCATAGTAAAAGTTGTTCAGTTTGATGGGTAGACTCTTAGTTTAAAAGGATGCTAATGATATCAATTTCACCCTGTAGTCAATATATCTATAGGTATAGTGAGCATTAAACAGTTTAAAGTACATATTCTAGATGATTAATTTACAAACTTGCTGTCAGTATAGATAAATAGAAAATAGAAGTTGTAAGTAATATTAGAGTTAATTTCGTGACAAAACCTTTTCATATACACAAAGAATTGAACTACACCACGTAGCACAGCATCGAATTTTTCCGTCGCTCCATCCTTTTCTGTCACTCAGGAACGTCATTTTGTTAGAGCATATAAGATAGACAGAACGCGATCGCACGCGGCGTGTTGTTCCGTGCTGTTCCGTTCCGTCTATTTTATATGCTCTAGTAAATGACGTTCCTGAGTGACAGAAAAGGATGGAGCGACGGAAAAATTCGATGCCGTGCTTCCTGATGTAGTTCAACACTAACGCGTTAACCGCAAAACAACGTCGTCTGCCATAACCAATACTAACTATCTACGCACATAAAATGCGAAATCATTTTGACGCAAATTATACGTTGTTAGAAGAACAACGTTAATTAAGTTGCCCTGACGAGATTAATTTGATTATCTGATGCTTATTTCAATTATTTTAACTAGCCGTTATTATTTTAACAGCCGGTATTTGTTATGATATCGTAAAAAATTAAATTATACAGTTAAAGTGCGTTGTTCTAGTTAAAAGTTCAAATGAGAGCGTGCTTTGATTATTGAAACTATAAAATTAGTTGCAATTATGTAATTACCGTTTACCATCTATGATAGGAACTAGTTTACCATCTATAGTTAGTAGGTACTAGGCGAAATGTGAATGACGATGATGATGCTACTCCTAGCCGATTTCGGCTACGGCGACTGCCTCTGATCCCTTCGTTGTTGGCGCTCGTGCGCCCTAATGTGGCTTATATAGCAATTTTTTCTCGAGAATGTACACGCGCAATGAGAGCACGTCAGCCCCTCTAGCATGCCACCGCCGAGAAAACGACAAAAATCGAGACGTGCCTCCATCTTTATTATTTTACGTCCAAAAAGAGCGCGCATGACGTTTTTCTCGTTTAAACGCTTTGTCGTGGGTGGCATGCTAGCCGTGGACACCATTCTCATAATTATAACTGATGGTCGCTGATGGTTTGGGCTTCATTTTATCGCGCTTGGCATCAAACTCAGAACGCCGGAGTGCCTCATAGTAAAAAAAAAGTGTCTCTGACAAGGGACCTCCACTCCTAGGCGAAATGTGGATATTCTGAATAAATACTATGTTTAGAATATCTCTGACTAGCCTATGAAATTTTTAGGGTTCCATATCTAATGGATGCCAATGAGATTTTATTAGAAAGCCTACGCACCGTCCGTCTGTCTATCCGTTCTACCTTTAAAGGGCTTTATCTTTTAAACCGTAATAGGTAGCCGGTTAACGTTGTTCACAGAATGTTTGTTATTTTTTAATTTTAAGTAATAATCGAGCAACTTAAATTCTTTAAACATTTAATAATGCTAAAATTCTGCCTGTCTACAACTGCACACATAAAAAAGCTAGTAGTTATAGCTAAGATTCTGACCAACCCGAAAAGGTTTAAGTCGTGATCAGTTTATGTACCTATGTAGGTAAGTAACAAAGTACAGCATCGTGTTTCTACACTCATGAACAAATCCCCCAAACAGTGAAAACGCTATACTAACCAACAGTATCATATTGTTTGATCGTAAGTGGTCCGAGTGGATAGTTTAATTACTTATCTATAAGTACTCGGACCAATAAGTGGGGTATGAACAGCACCGATCATCGAACTGGGTAACTTTAAAAATATGAGGTCGTGACCGTTTCGTGCAGAGTTCAATTAGTCCTCCGAATCTTATAGCAGTTACAAGGTTTCATAAACGCGGTGTTTTTGTGGGCGAAAATCATCAAATCACTCACACTTGTCTATCACCACTATTATTCCTTATGGAAAACCCTGTATCTTTTCATAAGTCATAAGTGAGCCTTGCTGCAGCTGCAATGTCTAAAAGATTGTTAAGGTTTCTTTAGGTCAAGAAAGTTAAGGCAACATTATGCTATATTTTTAACAAATAAACAGACAATAATTCTCTCACTTAAAAAAAACAATCAGTTGTAGTTGTAATATATATTTTACAATGATTGTAACATTATTATCGGTCTTGAACTTTTTTACACAAATAATTTTATCAATTAAGCAATCGCTACTCCCTAGATCCGTCGTAAAATCTAAATTCAGAATTTTTATATCATATCACCCATAATGGGCAATTGAAAAGAACCGAAATAGTAACAACCCAAAATAATCGCCTCAGGTATGAAAGAGATGCTCGATACTCCATAATGGTTAGAAGTATTTAACGGCGAGATAAAATCTTAACAAAGGCGATTTGGTTAGCCGTCTTGTTTTGGTACTTACACTATCCACGTATGCGTCTATATACCAATCTAGCGGGCACGTGTCCAATGAAACCTGATCTCTAATAACTCTAGTGAATTCTCTTCAGTAATCTGCTATTATAAGTTGTAAGGTGGGAGGGTGAGGTCTACAAAGAGTGGTCTTGCGGTAAATGTATTGACCCCGGCTGCGTGCCATCGAGTCGGTGCCTGTCTATGATATGTAAATGATAATTGGTTTCCGAATAGAAAACGTTCTGTTTATATTGCCGGGAACGTTTTGGGGCGAGTGCTGATAATTTCGATACGGATCATCAAATCCACGCGTTCTGTTGGCTTAGTCTAATTATGAGATAGGCTTTTGTTTACTCCATCCTTGTTTATTGTTAGAAAGGTTCTAAATAACATTATTGCTTTAAAAGAGCTACGTAGTAGTTTTATCGTTAAATTGGATGTACTTTTTACATACAAACACAAGTATTATCTCCTTTTTCGCTTTGGTGGTCCTACATTTATCTCGCACGCAATAAGCACTTTGTGAGTAGCTTTTTTCTATCCTCAAAAAGAATATATTGGTTACCAACTTAGGCAGTCGACTTGCTCTAACTCTTATTCGTGAGAGGCCTTTGCACTGCAGTGGGATTCTGTAGGCTAGAACTAACTAATTACCTTAGGCAGACAGTAATTTAAAATTATACCATACACATCTATGATTATGGTTGATAATCAAAATGTGCAATGCACGCGGGGATAAACTCATTTGAAATGCAATCAAATAATCCGTCTTAAATCAGATACACTACTCCCCAAACGCTTATAGATTGGATTGCGAGCATCGCTTTAGATTCTGAATTGCAGAATGTTTTGTTTGTCGATTCTAAAGCTTAAAGTAAGCTTGAAAGCAATCAATTTCGAAAAAAATACCAAGATGTTTTCACAGATATACACGTAGTATTTCAGTTTCACCCGAATAAAAAAACGTCTTTTGTCGCGACTGTCACGCAACTCGATTGTCTGGGCTTTTACTCATTAATGGTCTGTTTTTATTTGCTCTTATTTAATTTAGCATTTATTCAATCGGCCGGGGGCCGTGGCGGGCCGGCGGGCGGCACGATACGTGTCGTGCCCACTGTTCTTATTTCGTTTGCACCTTTTGTGACAGGGCTCATTGAGCTCGAGGTGTCGGGATGTGTTCTCGGCACTCGCAGCTCAGTTTACACGCTCAACTCCGGCGCCTTTCATCGAGCACAAAGCGTAATTGAATCCCACAGAATCCTACGCAGGCCGTAAGATTTAATAGGGCATTTAAACACTCGCATTGGCCATTGTGCCTCGGTTTTGTATGCGATTATTCATCGCGAAACCACAACGCAGCTAGCTTTCCACGAAAGCACCGTGCATGTGTTTAGACAAAGTGCACATGGACCAGCCATGTGTGGTTCACATAGTATTAACATAAAGCACTAAATACTAGTGCACAAATGTAAATTCCTACAGCTAAAACCTCAAACACGAACGTTTGTTTTAGTAAATACATATGATTGTGCGCTAAATTATTCAGTGTTATTGTAACTATTCGCAGAATTTAACGTTCTGCTGTTTTCTGTAAATCAGAAACGGGAATTAATTTAAGGCTAAACTAGTGCGTAAGTTGTGTCTGCGGTCATACCAGACCCTCGGGCTTCAAGGCCCGTTTGTGCTTTAATAAATTTAACCAAACGTCAGAGCAGCATAGTGGTGGTGTAACAACGAATAGGAACTAAACGTATGGACTGAGAACCACCGGTCTAACGAGACCCGAACGTTCCCGCGTCATTAACGAGTTTCAGTTCTAAGCGAGAAGTTACACTTAAAGATCAGAGTTCTAGTAGAAGTGGTCGCGTCAGTCAGCTCGTAAAATTGGAAATGGATCCTCGTAAATCGGCGATATTGAGCAGAGTCGCAAATTGCTGCGCATACGCGGCCGCGCATTCGCGCTCTTGATCACGGCGGTTCTTAGCCCAGTCAATTTACGAAGTTTTGTTAGGAGGGGTGGCAAGTAATTATGTTTTGGACTTTTAAACTGTAACCGGCACCATTAAGTGACAAAAAGACAATCAGAAAAAAAATCTAAATACATCATAGAAATCAACATTTTATCTCTCGGAAGGCTTGCAACTTAATAATATTACCAATGCACTAATTTCAAATCGATTTAACAATACAGCGGGTGTAAGGGTCAGCCCTCCGCAAACTGAAACGGTGAACTCAGATCATCAAACTGATCAACTTTCACTATGGAGCCTACCACAGGTAACGCGAAAAAAAATCAGCTGTCCCATACATTTGATTCGGGTGGGTAGGGCAGTTTTGTATGGGACAGCTGTTGTTTTTTTTTGCGTTTCCTGAGGAAGGCTCCATAGTGAAAGTTGTTCAGATTGATGATCTGATTTCACCGTTTCAGTTTGCGGAGGGCTGTCCCTTACACCCTGTATAATTTACTTTTGAGCAAGAAAACAGCTCGAAAATGCTCATTTGTTGCTCAAGTGTTTAAAAATGTGTAAAAAAAATGTTTCCATCCGTTTTTTAGAACGAGATAAATGAAAAATTTTTAAGTTGGTGTTGTTGCTGACGTGTTTTATTTTTTATTTTGGTATATTTCTAGGCTCAAATTGGCTCTTAAAAGATATACCGAAACAAAAAACAATTCTTAATTAGTCCCGGGTCAAACCGTAAAATGACTGGGCTATCTCGGCATTTATACTTCTTGAGACTTAATAAACATTAACACCGTTCAACAATAAAAGGCAAACGCTAGAACACACGACTCTAAATACAAGACTACACGGTCAATATAATAAAACATACTTATGAATTCTGTTAGAAAAATCAATTAAACACATTTTATAGTGTTTCGGAGATTATTTACGACGAGGCAAATAACACACATCATAAACATTCCAAAACTGTTTGTAAAGTATTGAATATTATAATTCCTAGAGTTTTTATTGTTTTAAAATAAAGTCGTAGCCTAAAACAAGAATTATGAATAGGCGGAATGCTATATATTATATTACAGATTCGTGTAACGTTATACTTTTAGTAGGAAGAAGCTCTTAGTGGGCGGCGTATAAATTAACTTGTCGTAAAAGGTTAATGTGTGGCAGCTATAGAAAACACATATCCTACTGTTTCTGCGTCGGATAACTCGTAAATCTATAGTGGGGAGACGAGGGCCAGTGTGTCAACTATAAAAACGCAATATCATACATCGATCAGAAGGTGCGCAGGCCAACAATGGGCCGGCCATTGTGGACTGCTATCTAATCGTAATGAATATAAATTTTCAGATGACATTTACGATCGTTGCGCTCCGTGATACAGCATCTATACAAACGTGTTAGATACTAGTTTTAATGCACACACACATAGCAGTGATCAACATTCAACAATAAAATGGTACGGTGTACTGTGCTATCAATTTGTAACATCGCCGGCGTAAAATATCCAACTTATCTTTCCATTTATCAACAAATATTGTTAAGAGTCTGTTTGGAGCGAGTCAATTGCGATTTAACTAGCGTAACACCATTCAGTTAAACTTGAACCAAATTAAATAACAGTTCTTTGGTTGAAGATTATTTTCACATGAATTACAAGTTGCTCAAAATTTTATTAAATTGATTTATTAACTTTTGTACTGATATATTATAAACAAGGCAACTAAATTCGATTTTGTTTGCATTATTTTCTTGTTCAAAAGACAAGCCAAACCTCATTGCTCACAATCTTGTTCAATAGTTCAGTGACTGATTTATTGACTGACAGATATATCGCTCAGGAGGATTTGGGGGTTCACTAAGACATTTCAAGAGTCACGTTGCAGGGTTTGCCCCGAACACTCGTCTTCGCGTGGTGTTCGCGTGGTTCGCGTTTCAGCCTGCCACGAGGCTCCACAATCCATCGCAGTTGTGTTCTTACTCAAAACCAATCCTCGAGATTGGATAGATACTCCCTCAAACCACTTGACATTGGCGGAAATGCGGTGCTAACGCACAAGGATGAAGTCTATTAAATATAAATAAAAAAATATATTTCAAAAATCAACACCTATATGTCTGTAAAATATAAACTTTTGTAATCCACGCGGACCAAGTGTCGGGCAAACACTAGATCTAAACTTATATCATGTTCTAACTGAATCCTTTTTGCACTAGAAACACCCCAAACCGTGTCCAGAGGGAAAGGTAGTGAGTCCGTCGCTACTTTTAGGTAATCAATATTGGACACAAATACAATACACGCCACGAAATTCCTAAAAATTCCTGAAAATAAGTACCTCGAAATGTCAGTGTACCTTACCTAGTCCCTGAGGGAGTTGCACGATTTTAAAAGAGCAGTAAAAGGTAGCCATAACATTCCTTTAAAAGACCTTAAACCTTAAAAGTTAAAGTTTAATACCGAGTGTTACATTAAATCCGCTTTTAAGTCGAAACAAGTAGCTATTGAGGGTAACGATAACGGATATTAACTTATTACATGTTTCAGCAAAAGGTTAATTTTTCGCTTTAAATTTAAAGCATAATTTTAATTTGTTCTGTGAATTCGATTTCCAGGAATAATTAGAATGTTAATGGATTGCTAATGTGTTGAATTTGATTCATTAATGGAATCTATTGTTACTTATTAATTAAATCAAATTAACGATACCATTACGTTAACACCGATTAAACACATAGGTAATTAATTATACGGCCCGATAGCTCAGTCGGTAATAAACCTGCATGCTGTGCCGAGCGTCGCGGGTTCGAATCCCGTAAGGGACAAATATTTGTACCACAGAGTCATGCCTTTTTAATATGCTGACACAATTTTAAGGGGGCCGTCAAAATGAAAAACTTTCTCTATGGCACCAACATTAAATCGCGAAAAAAAAACCAGCTCTTCCATACAAAACGCAAACCTTCCCGAGCCAAATGTATGGGACGCAGATTTTTTTTTTCGCGATTTCGATGGTGGTCCCATAGAGAAAGTTGTTCAGTTTGACGGTCTGATCATCCTCTAAGGATCATCCCCTTAAAATGTGTCAACATATAAAGAAGGACCTTGTATATGATGTATTCTATATCGTTGTATGTCATCATTATACAGGTCCAGGCTAGATTTTGGTATTTTAAATGTGACTAGATAATTTGTGTGACAATTTCCAAGATAATTTATCTCTAAATTTTTACAATGAGGAAGTGTAATTAGTTTCCATTTTCGCATAAAAAGATAACTCTTAAAAAAAATTTGTTAACGAGAGCTCAAAGTCATTCATTATTTGCCGCATAGACCAAAGATCCCATTTGTATACCATTATGATCTTTGTCGATTCATTCGATATAATGAGGACTTAAGCTTCCGAATGCTACCGGCCATTCTTCATACGACTTTCAAACTGTGTACAAAATAATTTTAACAATCCTTTATTTTGAATCAAAAATGTAAATACAAGTTATACTGAACGACTGTTCATTGAAACAGTAAATGAAAAAAAAATTTGCAATTCGATTCGTTAAAAGTAATAAAGTCTTTTATTTCAATTGAATAGTCAAAATCGGGAAGGCTGGAGTACGTAAAACGTCTCGTCGAGTAATGGTTTCTCTTTCTATTCTCTAACTAAATACATACATATTCTCACGCCTGTCTCCCACTGGGGTAGGCAGAGACAACGGAACGCCACCTGCTACGATCCTTACAAACCTCTCTAGCTTCCTCCACATTCATTAGTCCTTTCAGGAATGCTCGTCGTTACGGGTAGATATGACCTGGTCATTTCGCCAATAAAAAAAAACATTCTTATCATCTAAACAAAGATAATATAATAATGCCATAACATATTTCGTTACATAATAATATGGTTTTTGCAAGTGACTACCTACTGACCGAAATGAAAGACGTTTCACATCAAAACTTACAATTCGATTTAAATTAAATATAAAGTACTAGCGACCCGACCCGACTTCGCACGGGTGCAATGCACATATAAACCTTCCTCTTGAATCACTCTATCTTTTAAAAAAAAACCGCATCAAAATCCGTTGCGTAGTTTCAAAGATTTAAGCATACAAAGGGACATAGGGACAGAGAAAGCGACTTTGTTTTATACTATGTAGTGATGTGTAAGAAGAAGTGAAGAAGGTATTTCATATCGAGCGTTTCCGTGTTTCGGAAGGCACGTTAAGCAGTTGGACTCGGATAGTTCCGTCAGATGGCGTCGTAACTATTCGTTAAGCCAGGTCAGAGGCCTGTTGGCGGTTTAAAAATTATCTGACAGCAAGTTGACCACAATCTTGCCTCCACCAACCCGCACTGGGCTGCGTGGTGGAGTATGGCCCACTCCCTCTCACCCTTATTCGTGAGAGGAGGCCTTTGCCCTGCAGTGGGATTCTACAGGCTATAAATTACTTTTTTTATATAAAGAATAGTTATCACATTGATCATGCCAATTAAAATCTCAGGTATCCGATACTCAGTGTTAAGGCATAAAACATAACACTAATTTTAAATCAGATACAAGTCGGCGCAAACAAGACTTACGATACGACTGTAATCGACTCTAGCACGCGATCTCTCATAATAGATTTAACGAAGGATCACATTACAATAAAAATAACATTAATAAACTAATTCCTTGAGATAAATCCTACAAATTCCTACTAACTTATAAGGCTTAATGACATTAAAATCGAACCAAAAATGCGCAGCGCGATCTAGCTAATTTTTAAATGAATTCGACACGAGTTAACACGACTTATGCTCAAATTAAAATACGTGTTAAAAAGCTCGTATTCACGTGTTTAATTATTGTCACTAATTGCTCACACTGACACTATACATTTTTTATCACAAATCGAAATAAAGAAATACTATAAGAACAAAAACGTATTCAAAAGAAGTTATGTTCATTTAGAACCTAACGGCATAAAACATACTAACATTATTAGTAACCAACAAAAAATTGACCAGCGTTGAAGACATGATAAATTGTTGTTTAAAATAGTGAACTATGACACGCGTTTGGCATCTACCACTTTAGACCTGCAAACTTGTATTTGCCAGCGCTCCATTTCGGAACTAAATTCAACCAGTCTTATGGCGAAGAAATAAGGTTAAACATTCAAAGACTGCTATCGATATCGATATAATAGCAATGGCAAAGATAAGCTTGTAGAGCTGTAATGTACGCACAACATGCCAAACCACGCTCTTTCGTCTGTTTCAAGTCTACTAAACAAAAAGTGACGTCTCATTGACGTATTGGTAAAAACCGACCAAGTGCGTGTCTGCCTACTCGCTCCAAAGGTTCCGTAACCACCACACAATATACAGGCTGTTTCATAAGTAACAATAAATATTTAAAACTCTTAAGGGGGTTGTTTAGACCGTCAAACTGAACAACTTTCTCTATGGGACCAAAATCAAAAATCGCAAAAAAAATTTGTTATATCCCATACATATTTTAGCTCTAGTCGATTTGTAGAGTATGGAACATAATTTATTTTTTTCGCGATTTCGATATTGGTCCCGTAGTGAAAGTTGTTCAGTTTGATGGTCTACACCACCCCCTTAAAGGTTTATTTGTATTTTTGTAATACCTTGTATAAACGTACCAATAATTTTAAATAAATAAATAACGCTCACAGGCACATACATTGAAATGATCCCAAACTAGCACTAAAGGCTTTTTTTATTATGGAAACCATACAACAACGGCACGAACATATAACATCCATGACCGAACCGGGATTCGAACCCAGGACCCTGGTTTGGCAGTCCGGCGTGGTAACCATTACACCAACCGGGTCGTCAAATCGTTTCTTCTCGGACGAGACCGAATCAAACTTGGTCAGTTTTTATTAACTTTTTTTTATTTTTTTTATTTATTTTTTATTTGTTGTTATCCTGTACAGACGCTTGTATGTAAGAGTATTTCCGTTTTTACGATAGAGCGAGGAGAAAAAAACGTTAAATAATAACTAGTTTCTTGAATGGAGACCCCCTTAATTTTTTACGTTTAGTTTTTTTAATTATTTGCCATCAAATTTAATATAATTATACATATTCTATGAAAATTTTAAGCGGCTAACTGTGATTGTTTAGAAGATTCAGCCCTTTGAAGATAGGACGGGTAGACAAACAACGTAGTTCCGTTTTCGTCCTTTGGGTACGGTACATCATCACCTTATCATATTTTTTTAAGAGTACGCTCTTGTCGGTAGAGTATTCGCCAATTCAGTCTCTTGTCGTCGTTGTCTTGAGTTCTTGATACGATACGACACCCTAAAAGCCCAACCTTTGGGTACGGAACCCTAAAAAGTGACGTCACTTTGACGTATTGGTAGAAACGAAACCTTCTAGGTCGTTAGCTAGTTAACTAAAAGATATACGACTATTAATCACGATCCGATAGCTGTCTCTATCTTAACATGGCAAAGGCAAATCTATTTTGTGTGTGATTGACTTTTGCAACTGGTTTGGAAAGTTCCATTTGTTTTAGGTAGATTTTTCTGAGTGCTGCATTTTGAGTTTTTAAGACCGGCTATTTTATTTCGTCACAAAACTTTCTGAATTAATAACAGGAATAACAGAAAAGGAAATACTTAAATACGATAGGAGAACATAACATTAGACTTGGACAAGTATGTAGGTACTTAATTTATATTTTAGGCCAAATAATCTTCTAACGACGAGCTATTTCGTTTGGCTAGAGATAGACAGGGATATGCAAGGATGACTACGAACCTCCAGTAATAGAAAGGAACCCGAAGAAGAAGAACCTTCTAACACAGATTTGACCAGTATAAGGGGATTTAGATTATTGGTTTAATTGTCGCCACAATGAATTTTTATTACTGCCATGTCTTTAGTGACACTCACAAGATTAATACAAATTGAGTGACGTAAAAATCATCGAAATCGACCCACGCGATTGGTCTCTAGTGTGCCACAAAAGGAACAAACTTACATACATAGGCTGATAAACACTATACACTCCTTTACGTCGCGCATTCGGGTGCAAACATCTGATATCCCATGTCCTTTAAGTTCTAAAGGACAATTACGAATACCCGACCTAAAAAATATTATCATTTGAAAGCGATTTCTGTACTTACTCCATTTAATAATAAACATGACAATTATCATTTACAATGATAATTCAGGGTACAATATTGCTGGTTACTAATGACCTGCAGTAGGTAATGTGTCACTTACATTATCAGCAATGTAAAACATGAATAGTCACTGTAAATCATAATTGTCACGTTTATCGTTTATTACTTAAATAGGACCATGTACCTGATGAAATTGCAACACGAAAACGTTACATAAATAATTTAAATTAAAAACATTTAAAATCTTGCACCGGTTTTAAGATGCACTTGACCTTTTGGATCTAGATTAAATAAAGAAGCCGAATATGCTATTACTATTCACAAACATTATTTGTATGCAAATGGCCTCATATTAAAATGATAAGGAACACATTAGTTTGATATATGGGACAACAGTGTCACAGTTATTTCGTTTTATCTACGTTTAGAATTGTGATGGCGCTTTTTTTGTATCTTTAACATCAGTTCTTTGCCGTTTGAAATTTATAATAAACAGCTTGAATCTATAAATGGATTTGGTAACGGGGACATGACTAAATAAGGAAGATGATTTAGAAAATTTGTTTATATAGAGAGTATACAAAGGTGGTAATGATTAAATGCAAAACCTGAACACCATTTGTACAAAAGTAACTTTTTGATATTCGATTTTCCTTATTCTACTTAATTATACGAAAAGACTTTTCACTCGTAGAATGATGTTCAGTATTGGTACTGTCATCGATTGTGGTGAAATTGGTTTTCAGTTTCAGGTTGTTAATACAAGTACTTGAATAGTGAACTTATGCCAATTTTTAGACAATCTATTTGGAATCGAAAATAAATTCGTTGCTCTAACACCCGTATTCTTAGTTGTTTCCTCACTCGAGTCGAGGACGTTTTGGACATTTTTATCATACAAATTATGTGTAAGTCAAACCTGCAGTTTATCAGGAATGCCGTGATGATAAACGGTTATTTCATCCCCGACTAATCGAAAACTCAAATATTTACAGACGCTGTATCTAGAACGATTTAACCCGCTGTATCCAACCTACTACAATATTGAACTTTATTAATTCGCCGAAGAGTAAACAAAACAAGCAAAACATTTTATAAAAATGTAGCAGCGAGTGAGTGACGAAATTTACTATGTGCCACGCCTGACACCATTAAGCCAATCCGCTGGCCAATAAGGTGGACACTTGACGTATGTCTTTCCATTAGGGTAGCTCGCAAGAAATACATCACTGTGGGTCTTAATCAAAGACCGAAGAAAACGGGTAAGATTAATACGTGGACAGAGGGTAGCACGATCCGAATTAGACGCTGGTTACAAGCTGATCGTACAAATGGACGCGATGACTGGTTGCTTTCCACCCTCTTTTTGTACCAATATAGATAAATTGAATCCCCTGATAGATATCGCAAACTGGCAAGAATATTTCGTGCAGTCAGTAAATTTTCTAGGCAATTTATCGGTAAGCGTTTTGTCAGCAAAACGAAAATTTGCTAGTCATTAAGTAATCTAAAGTAACAAGTAAAGTCTCTGCTTTTAGAACAAGTTCGCAATTTCGGTAGGAGAGTTAGCAAGTGCCGCCGTAACTCCAAACTCATAATTGATTTATCGCGGTTGCCACGGCTTCACAAAAAAAGTGTAAACTTTTCTAATAGCGGAGCAGAAGAGACCTACGGAAGGGTTAATTAAAACGAATGGACGGTCAACCCCGGACAAAATGTCGAAGTTTACCGGATCACCAATTTCAATGCTTTAATATTGTTACAAACTCGAGCCCGCGTTTCTTTAATTAAAATTAACGACGCAAAACTCTGACAGTCAAACGAATTATTAGTACAGAAGCTAACTTTTAATTAGTTCGCCTCCTTCCAGCGATACTTATGTGCATTTACTTGTCTGAAGTAATTTAAATTAATTTGAATTCTTTCGAAGGTATAAAGCTCATAACTTTTTTCCTACACGCTGTTGTTTCTTCACATCTTCTCCCGAAATTAGAACAATTTTAATTCCGTTCCAGATGAACAATGTTTCCATCTCGAATGGAATAAAAGATTGTAAAAGGAAATAAAATGTTGATACAAAAGTTGAATAATCTTATTAAATCTCCGACATAGATACAATCAAAGTATTATTCACACTACAACAACATCAAAAGTTTTGTATACAATTTGCCTGTTCATCGAATAATCGAACGAAAGGCTATAAGTTTATAAATTATAAATTTCACGCCGGAAGCCTCTTTCATACAAAACCAGGACAATATTTGCTACCATGAAGAATTGTCGAATCATGCGTGAATGAATGAATTCAAAAGTATCACTGCGTGATTTTTAAACACTCTCCAAATTTTCAGGGGTGGTTCACAACATCAAACTGAACAACTGTTACTACGGGAGCAAACCCGAAATCACAAAAAAGAAATCAGCTGTTTTATAAATTTGAGTCGAGTGATTGCAGTTTATAATAGAACAGCAGATTAAATATAAATGAAATATAGTTATAAAACAGCCAACAGAAAATAATAAAAGCCAAGAAGAACGACGAATTCGCACATTACTCTATTTTACAGTGATATTGACAAGAATTTCGCATTAGCACTACGATGTCTAGGGCCATTAAAACCTGTAGGTATGTAATTGTCACAGTATGTAGATCGTAACAAGTGCATTCGTCCGCATATTCACACCTCGTGAAGCCCCGGGGAGTGTTAAAACCGGTCACCGAGCGAAGGTGCCTTTTAATTTGACCACTGCCTGCCTACGCGCATCGACGTAAACAAATCGTGAGACGAGATCAATGAATATTAAGCAACCTCCGAAACAATTTCCAGCGCCATCGTCGAGATAAAATAAATAATTCTCTTCAAATAAACCGTGGAAAAGAAACACTGATTGCTTCATAAATTGTCAAAATGTTGCGCACCAATGTGGTTTTGCCAGACGTTTCGGACGATAATGAATAACGTCGGGCAAATTGGTAAATAAATAAAAAAGCATAGGTGCGTTAATAATTTTTATTTTTGGATATCGATTCTCTGAAACTAATTGAGATAAACGAGTCGAAGGGTAAACAAAGGATATTCTCCCTAGTATTTATGGATAAATAAGTACCTACAGGTATAAATATTAGCAATAACAGAAATGCTTAGTGTCTTTGTACATAAAAGACTATTACCTATATCACCAGTCGGCACGTCATTCCATCCTGAAATCTTCAATATGCTAAAACGCGCTTATACACTAAAAAAATAATATGATGTGTTGTAGACTTTCAAACTATTTAATTTTGCAAGTCAATATAGTTTTGTTAAATTTAACAAAACATTTTTTTCAGTGTGGATCCTATTGGGATTAGTACCATGAGTTTATAATGATGTATGCAGGTATGTGTGTATGTCATGTCTGTATATTATACTCTGTATATAAGGAAAACTGGCTTCAAACAGAAAACTAAATGATGATAACGAAAAAAAATACTATGTTGTACAATAAACTGAGATGAAAGCATAAGTTACAAAGAAAAAGTAGGCCAAAACACCAATCAAAGCAAATAACATAAAGGCTTCCGCACATTGCAGCGATATTATCGAGAGATATTATCGAGCGATATTATCGACATCGATATCGCGACACCTTACACACTGCAGCGATTCCGCGATTCGCGTCACGCATGCGCCCTTCACTGAATGTAGTAGAAAGAGATTGCGTCAGGTTGCGATAATATCGCGGCAGTGTGTGGGATCGAGCGCGTCCCCATACAAAATGTACTGAGAACAATAATAGCAAAATCGCAGCGATATTATCGCTCGATAATATCGCTGCAATGAGCGGAGGCCTTTAACAACATTTCGACTTTGCAATCGTTTAATTTTCCTAACTAATTGTTGCTACTACCATAATATCTTTAACTAAAGATATAACGTTTATGTTATGCGCTTTAGAATTGATGCCAACTCAATATTGATGTTGTAAAATAAACAGATTATGAAATTAATTTAGTGCACACCAACAAACAAGAGTTTGATTTGAGTTAACCGTGTGATTTTTGTTTTCGCGGTTTCGTTGTTAGTCCAATAGAGAAAGATGTTCAGTATGGTAGTCTGATCGTCCCCTTAAAAACCATATTAGGACGCTCCCACTAAAGAAACGCTGGGCCGGACCATATTTTGCTGGTTTTTAGAAGCTATCTTCTCGTATTTTGAAAGACATACAAATTAATGAAAAATATAGCAATGATCTTCAACATCTCGGCTTTATTTGCTTGAAAGAGTATTTCTTATTTTTCTATAAAACACAAATGAAACTTGTGTTCAAAGGAAAGCCTAAATATAAAATAAACGTGAATCTACTTTATAAGTTGAAGTCAGATCATTGTGTATTGTAGACAATATTATGATCTTGAAATTAATATTTTTAAGACCATTATTTAATGAGTTAATTTGATAATTTTAAAATTTGGTGCGAATTCTTATGATTTTCGAATTTGATTTTCTTGGATTAGATGGCACCACAATGATAAAATGAAGGACATGCCAGTCAAAAATAGGTATACCTACTAAAATGCCGTAGTTTAGTCAGTGCACCGTCACTAACCAAGCAGTATCTGTTAGGGTGGGTAACTATTAAATAATATGTTAGAGATGAGACGTGAAAGGGTCAAGGTCATTCAGTGGGGCGAATACGTCTTAACAAGGACTCTGTATAGTCCAATTCAAACTCAGAAATCTGACTAACATCAAACGTATCGTAAACACGATACATCGTGCTAGATCGTAACACTTAAACGTTCATTACAAGTCCAACTAGATCAAAAGTATCATAACAAGTCAACCGTTTCCTTAACCACTTTAGCGGACACAAGCTTACAGAAGTGGAAACATCGGATAAAGTCCCGTTAAAAAACGATCATCGAACTTGACAAATTGCTTACGCTCCTAATGTCCAGACACCTCGGCATTTGAGAGATAGAGGCCGATATCGGCTCTAACATCTCCGCTGTGTTTAGATTCAGAGATAACTTGATCAAGTTGATGTGAGAAACGTGGAGCGCTCGCCCCACTGGCGTGGCGTGGCGTGGCGTGGCGTGTCGTGGCGTGGCGTGGCGTGGCGTGGCGCAGTATACTGCTGTTAAGAGGATATAATTCGTAGCGCGCTCCATACAAACGTACTATGGTGATATTATCAATACAATCAAATAAATGTCAATAAAAATTTTCAGAAACAATCTAGAAACAAATCTCAATGCTTGTATGGAGTCAGATTTTCGTTAAAATGTATAGTTTTAAAGTAACAGTACCTCAAAGATTTCCATATAAATTTTAAATTAATCCTAACATTGAAACTGTATATTTAAACGAAAATCTGACTCTACACAAGCATAGAGATTTGTTTCTAGATTGTTTCTCTAAAATTTCATTGTCTTTTATTGGTTAGTATTGAAAATATCACCATAGTACGTTTGTATGGAGCGCGCTCCGAATTATATCCCCTTACCTAGCGGTAAACTATAGTTTAATTCTTTGGATATTATTTGGCATTATGACTAATGATAAGATAGAACAATATAACCCTAAATTATAAGAGATACCCTGTTTATTAATTTAGTTAGCGCTCAAACATTCAAGTAGGCAGTATGTCGCACATCAATACGGGAAGCACAATCAATATGTTAATATCAGAGATAAGACAGTCAGATTCCGAAACATAAAACATAGACTCAGCGACATGGTACAAGAGTAACCTAAATTCTTTAGAGATACGATCATAAATAAGAAGACGGTGCGCTCAAGTCGAGACAATCTGATGAGTTTTTGTCAATGTTAAGTTTGTAATATGCAAATAGACTGGATATTTCCAGCTTAATATTCTTTATAAATTCATCCATCTGTGTTATTATTTAAATTCGTACATACTGCTGATTCAATAAAAGATTTTATCAAAATAAATTTAAGATCATATACAAAAAATAAGAGACAAATGGTTTTAGTCTCATTTATATCAGTGTAATAAAGTGAGAGTTTTATAGATTCCGAATTTAAAGATTTTAAAGTCACTTTATTAATGTGAATCTAATTACTTTAGCATCATCTCTTGAGAAAAAATCAATTTCGACATCGTTATATAATTTTTCCTGTTACAATAATTAGAACACTGTATTTTAACATTGCAAAATCAATAACAAAATTAAAAAATATTTAATAAAGTTATTTCAATACTAAAGGGGACACTTAAAATAAATATCCATTAATAATTAAATACAGAAATATGTACGCCGTAAAATGGTGATTGGATCCAAGTGAAAACTCGTTACGTGGATCGTAAAAGTCGACAATAATTAGGCGGTCGCAACCACAGCACCGATATGAGGCTGATTACGAAAGAAATACAGTCGTGGTACGTTGATTTATTGTACACTGCCTTGGGTTTCATCGCCTTACCTCGCGGCCAGTGTTGCCACAATACTTTTTGAATTATACATACTAGATGATTTTTTTAAGCACTTTCCAAATCATGGGTGGTTCAAATCATCGAACTAAATTACTTTTACTATGGGAGCAAATCTGAAATTGGAAACAATTTTTATTTTTGTGCATTACATTTTTCAGTTTGGTGGACCGAACCGCCACTGAAAATTTGGAAAGCGTTTACAAAACACCTACTATACTGGGCAAGCTGAAACGGCTAGAAAGTGTTTAAGTAGTTAGGTAAAGGACTAGAGAGGGCAAAAGAAAAACTAGTTTTCGTATTAGATTTTTTTTTGGTAAATATTCACGTTTATTGCAATTAATGCGGTTGAAAAATCTAGTACTGGAGACAAAAAATTACCTACACTTATCAGTTTAGAAAAATCATTAACGGTTTGGAAATAAATAAGCCTGTGTTACCTTTTTTGATCGATGGTACACACGGCGACACATCATGTTACGCACCCTATATACCCATTACTACACTACGTACAAAACACAATATAGTGCGGTAGAGAGCCTGCATAGACGCAGCGTGCCGTGAGACGAAACAACAACAACATACCGCACCCTCTCGCACGATTCGCAGAGTTCAACTTCTAATAGTTCAAAGTCCAAATAGGGTAACCTGACCTGTCGCCGTGTGTACTTACATTTTTGATTTAATTACCTAAATCTATACCTGTTATCAAAAGGAGCTAGATTGCCCTTTTCGGGCTAAAGCAGTGAAAAGTGAGTAAAGCTACAGATTAATAAGTTACTACGTAGTAAAACTTCTGTAAAAAACCGTACCTAAATCGGTCTAGCCGTTTTGAAACACATTCTCCGTTCCGTCGCGGGTAAAATGAGATAAGGTGGCAACACTGTCTCGCGGACGAAACACATGTTGTTAATGTAGTATTAATGAAAAGAAATTCTTAACATTCGTCTTCTTGTCTACGCGAGAGTGAAAACCGTCAGGTGAAACGTTGTTTATAATTAACAAATAAATATTGAAATAAATAACTGTGTGGTTCCGGGTTTAGAATGTATCACCTCATCTCTGCCCATAGTCATAAGACGAGTAAGGGATAATGATTTGTTAGGCTCCAATTGACGTGTCTCCTGAAACCTTAATTAATAAAAAGGCTAAAAATATACCTCTAACAGGCAACGAGCATGTGGTAACTGCTTGTTTTTTGTAATCATTTTCGTTTTAAATATTTTTTTTATTTTCTAAAATTATTCCTAAGAGACTGGATTGGGGAATAATCCATGGACAAGAGCATAGCTCTTAAATAAGATGATGATTAAGATATACCTTGCTATAACTACAAGCTTAAAATGGTAGGTGGTAGCACGCAGGCACGCAGTGTCCGTACTGTGAGCTATTTTTGAGCACCGCAACGACATCACAACGCAAGTGCACCACAGTGACGTCGCAAGTGAATCGCCGCGATTCCTCCGCGACACTGGTTGATCTCAGAAATATCACGGCGATAACGCGGTGATATCGCGGCGATACAGCAATGATGATATGATATGATATTGCAACGCCTAGATAGTAACAATATAAAAGTCATTCATAATATTATTGTCAAGCTCAAAAACCTATTGTGAATTAAATGAAATATCATTCCGCCAACGCCTACGCTCAAAAAGAGCGTGTAATATGGCCCTTATTAAGTAAGTAAGATAAAATAACTAAATATCACAGTAAATTTGAATAACCCGAATTGCATCGGTTGCCATTGTCACAACGATAATAAATCCAGTTCGCTGTTAATTTGACACAATCATCGGCTATTTGTAATTAAACTCTGACCGCAGAAACACCGGCACCGCGCCCATCGCCCACTCCCGACAAGGCCGGACCACAAATCATCGTTAACAACATCGATATAAAATGTGGACGCACAAAAACTCATTTGGAAATTATCCTTCGCTAAAAATATAACGTTAAAAATTACATGCTTAAAGGAATGAAGCTACCTAATGTATAGTGTGTTAATAGAGTTGCATTCAGTGTTTCGGTAGGTATCGATAACAGAAATAAAAACTTTTTTTAAATAAAGTAAAAAAAACTTAATTGTTTATTGCTAATGATTTGCACTGCAAATTTGCGCAATGTAATGTAGTCTGTAGATAGTATCGTAATCAAGAATTGTTTTATGTACAAAAATATATTTTGCTAAAAAACGTCCGAGCCAAGAAGCCAGCCAAACCGCGCACACACACACACACGTCCGTCCGTGACTTCACTAGCTACGCGACACCACAGTAAAAAATATTGATTTACGTTTAGATAGTTTCTGTGAACGTATGCAATGAAGTTAATTTTAATTTGGTTATTCTGGAGATTAATTACTTACAATTTGATTAAAAGTCAACTTTGGTACAATAAAATAAGGCAGCAACCTACCTTTAATTCTTTATCTTTATTCATAGATATTTGGTTTAGAGTGCAATAAAGTATTAATTGAATTGAATTGAAGCAACAAGTCACTGTAACTTTTATTTTTTTCTGAATAATATCTGAGATGGTGTCGTCTGAGATATTCTTCGGGGAATAATGGCTTATTCTTCGGCTAATGCTTAGTCTAAATAAAATTTTAGTTAAAAACAAGTACACGTCAAATCCGCGTAACTTTATGTAACAAAGCTCAAATTAGTATGCAATAAATGCTAGCCCGGAGCCATTTCAATCTTCTAATATGATAAACGATTCGTTCGAGAGAGCAATTACGACTGGAAGTATTAAGAATAAGGCAATAGAACGACTGCTACGTGTTTACCGTGAAATCCGTGAACCATTAACAGTCCACACAACAGCTCTTAAATTAGTTGAACCTGTTATCGATACTAAGTGTTATATCGATAGAAAAATTACTTCAAAACAAACCCAATCACACAACATAACACACCACAATCAACACAATCATAGCAGGATCACGCAATAATTATTGCCTATTATTAGTACATTTACATTATTGGCGTTCAAACGAAGAAGCAGCATGTTCATAAACATGCCCTTTCTTCGTTTGGTCGCCCAAGCCCATCGACCAAGAATTTTCGCTTACGCTACCATTACGCTACTAGACAGAGCCTTAGCGTGATGACGTATGAGATAGCGTCAAATCGAAACCGTGATAACAAATAGGTTTTGTTTCTCACGATTTCGCGAAATTGTATTTGGTCCCATAGTGAAAGTTATTCAGTTTGATGGTCTGTTCATCCCCTTAAAACCCTCAGCATATCGAGAAAGACCCTATAGATAAGATTCGGACCACCCCGAATAGTCGCACCACTATGGGTTTACGTTTGTATGTAGATACGTTGTAGAAAGTACGTGAGAGTTAAAAGCTCTAGTTAACGTCTTACGACGACCTAGATAGTATTTGTCACCCAGATTTGTCCGTCACGGCTTCAGCACGCGCTTGATCCCGAGGTCATGCTCGCCTCGTTCCTGCCCAGTTAATACTTAATACACTCATTGTAATAGCATTGTACTGTCAGATTCAAATGGAATATCTAACTCGCATGTTCACGCCACCTGCGTTACATTACATAGCGGTGTTATCAATGAGTAAATAGGACCGAAATTCGGGGTAACACCACTAAAACTCTCTCAAAGTTTGACGCCGTTTTATTATTGCATGGGCGGTGCACAGTTAAACGACTTGTCAGCTCTGATGTGTTATTAATTACAGCATTAAATATTAAAAGCATCAAGCACAAAATGCGAGTGACTTAATCGAAAGGCCGCGTCACAGCCAATTGAGATATCCGTTAACGTGTCAGAGACTGCAACATCGCGGGGTAATAGCACGTCCATTTAATGTACAAAAAATATGGCTCCTTTATTCGGCCAATAACATGCAAATAACGATATAAAAATAAATTAACCGCTAGAGACAGTAAATCTGGCAACCATAAAATAAAAAGTTAAAATTATTATCGGCATAAATGTGTCTTACATATCTAATTTGATAGCTCTGTATTTCTTTATTCGGCTACTGAAGAAGGAAGAGACGACACAAATTTTAATGCTGGTATTACATCAAACGGTATATCACTCGGCCCACGTGGAATTCTCCAAATAGTTAAAGTGTTTTAATCAATCTACACAGATAACTCTATTAGATTGTGAAGAATGAACGGGACAGCAGAAAGAGAGCGAGTGTAGGTCACGTTTGATATCTGAGTGGTGAAGCAATAAAACTATAGCGGCTAACAGCCCGCGTCGTGTGAAGTCACGCGCGTTTTAAATCTGTGATGAGCTTCAAGAAGCTTGCGCTCGCGCCGCCGCCGACGTCTTCGTATCTCAACGTGACCAATATCAAATTAACTTTGTCGCTTCTCATTACAATTTGACAACCAATAGTACAGTACGAGTAGTTACTATAAGTTTGCACTGTAGTAAACTATAGTAGTTTTTACTCCCATTTACGTATTGAATTACTATAGCGCTCCTAGTGATTACTTTGAGAACTAAGTCAACTCATGGTAGGCCTACAGAAAAATAATTCCGCCTCGTCAATCTTCGTTTCCGCAGAGCAGACCCGAGTCCCCGTTAAAAACCGAAGTTATTTAGTAATTAAAAATTCATTCTGCGTAGTATGTATCTCTATTTCGTTTAAAGTCGAATAGCAGACTAATAGACGCTTTGGCGGCGAAAAGGGCGCGAAAACTAGCCAATAGCGGCAAGGGCTTTTCTAACGAGCGAAGGTGGCACATTCTGATCAGTCAATACAATTTCGCGCGCTACTAAAAATTGTCTACTGCGCTGGTACATCGTTAAGACTTATAAACATGGTATTAGTAACGAACGAAAGTCAATAGAACAAAAACACTGGAGTCGCTATGGGCGACGAATAATTGCATCAATTATGCAACATTTTATAAATGGCATCCGGTGTTACATATAGAAGGCGAGCATGTAATCAGAGCAAATGATCAATAACGAGGCAGCGCGGTAAATCGATGAAACGTCAGTTTGCCCGGGCACCGCCGCCGCTTGCGATCCGCCAGATAATAACTAATACGGCACTAGGCTTGTACAGGGTAACAGGACACGTGAAGATAGGGTGTTTAGTGGACCAGTAGCTAGGTTAATCGAGTCAGCGGTATCTGGATTATGTCATTAAAACTGCATCACACGGCTCATCCGCTTGCATAACTGGACTTTGCTAGCACGAAACTTGACTTTAGAGTTAATTAGTTTTGTAGCAGAAAGTATGGTAATTGCTTTTAATCCAGATTATTGTACATCGGTTTTTGGGGACAGCGTGCGACTTCTTGGCCGCATGCCTTCCCATTACCGCTCGCGTTCCGACTGAGCCCAAAAATTGAGGGACAAATTGTGAATTAAAATTCCGGTAGTGGAATGTCACGTATACGTGGAACTATGTAAACAATGGAGTACATTTCTGATTTTTGTTTATTATCGTAATTGCTAACAGTTAATAAGGATCGAGAAATAAACATGAATATTAAATATTGATAATTTGGTACATTTTTCTAAAAATTCGAAAATCTAATCATGTCGATCAATAGTGAGTTAGTTAGTTAAACAATATTGTGACGGGGGTATTGGATCAGATTAGCACAGGACATCGATAAAAGGAGCAATAAATAGGCCTATAATTCTCATCAGAGGGTGGGTATGGGCTAATTTTATTATTAATTAACTTATTGAAATAAATAAATAAATGGAATCCGAGATCAAAAATTTCAAACAAAAGAAAACAATTTCTTTTGATCTCGGATTCGATTTCAGAGTAAAGTTGATTTCCAGTAGGTAACCTACAGGTACCTTCATAATTATTGAACAAAATAATAAGTTTGCATTTATGTAATTTTACCAATTACCGAAATTGTTTTGCCAAATATCAACTTACTGCTCATGTAAATACTTCTCGTTAACAATTATTATGTGTTGTGTTGATTTTCTTTTTAAAATTATTACCTAAAGACATGTTCGCGGCGTTTATCAATCGAAAAAATTGTGAAGGTTCCCCACTCAGAAAACATCTCAATTATTGATCGCGTGAGCAAATTTATTAGTACAGATAATTTCACAAAGTAAAATAAATACGACAAGGCGACCAAGGCCATAATTAAGAATTAAAGTTCTTCCCGAAATTGTCGCGGGAAGCCTTCTGACGCCTGATTTATTACTTTCGAATGATATTTTCGAGTTAAATTGAAAATGTTAGTAAGAATTTACTGGAGATTAATCGATAAGCGATGCAGTAAGTTTGGTTGGAGTCGTAAATTATTGCAATTCATTTTACTGTCATGTTCTTATCAGTTGAAATCGATTTTATGTGGCTAAAATTTTACGCGAACCTTTATTAAATATCTTAAAGATACAAGATGGCGTAGCGTTCTCCGTATGACAGATTTATTTATAACTCTTTCACTTGAAATAATTTAGGTGCTCTAATTCATATGCTCTTTAAAATTGGTGCTCTTTCTGAAATACCTCGTCTGTATACTCTTTTAATTAAAATACCATGAACTATCAATAAAAGTATCCATCAAAAATGTTTCGTTCAAATACTTTTACCGTCAAGAAATTCCATGTCGAAGGAGCACAACGAACATTTTTTTTTTCCTTAAATGCATTGCACGGAGGTCGAAAAATACAAAGTGAAGCGCGACAAGTTTGCGGCTGCAAAAAGTGTTGGTACAGTCGCAGGCGAGACGAGCCGCGGTTTTTGTCGAGGCCGTCAAAGCTCGGTGTCGCGCGGCGCGTCCACCACTCAAGCGGCCCCTCTAATTGGACGCCTACCTGTTGCTTCGCCTTACTGTTTTTTTCAGGGAATACACTTCGCGAAGAGCACCCTACGTGAACTGTTTCGTAATACACTGCTAGGTAATCTTTCTTGACGTTATTTGCTCCTTTTTCAGGCGACTTTTTGGCGGCGAGAATTTTGTAGAGTTGTATTATTTTTTTCATGTTCGTGTTGGTTTCGACGCGTGAATGCTCAAGTTTGGATGCTTGTTCGCATATTTATAATGTAAATAGAGTGAGAGCAACATACTAAAATGGAACAGCACTGTGATCCAGACGTGCCAGTTTTATGAAGATGACAATGTAAATGTTCGTATGGAGTGGAGTCAAAATGGAACGTATACACGGGGGTGTATGCTTAAGTGTTACATGTTTTAGAGGACGCATCGAAATATCAAACCGAATGACTTTCACTATGGGACAGGTATTGAAATCACGAAAAAATAATTTCATTTTCATACATTTGGGTCTAATACCCATTGACATTTTCCTCCTATGGAATTTTTTTTCATCACGTTTTTGATGTTGGTCTTTTAGTGAAAATTGTTCAGTTTTACGGTCTGAACTTGAAGCACCTCCTACAATTTCTAACGCATTTAAGTTTACATCCTGTATACAGGGTCCTTCTTAATTATGATGACACTTTTTTAAGGGGATGATCAGACCGTCAAATTGAACAACTTTCTCTATGGGACCAACATCTAACTCGAGAAAAGAAAATCAGCTGTTCCAATATGACGACCTGTTTGGTGTGATGGTTACCACGCCGGACAGCCAAACCATAGGGTCCTGGGTTCGAATCCCGGTTCGGTCTAGAATGTTATATGTGTGAGGCTTACTTGGGATCATTACAATGTGTGTGCCTGTGAGCGTTATTTTTATTTATTTATATTAAACTTCAAACATACTCGACCTCGACTCACTTTTATTACTAATCCTCATAATAATTAACCTTATATATGATGTAGCTTGAGAAACACATCACTAACTACGGAAACGGGAAACCGTAACGGCAATAGCAATCCTACTCGATGACATCAAATCAAAGCGCGCCAATACATCAGCCTCGAACAGGATTCTACCGTACACCGTTCACGACATCGACAGTACCGGTCCCATGATGATAGGTTAGTTTTCTTCGTTTTTGATCGGTAATGGTCAGTGAAGCGTGTCCCAACGGCAGCGTCAAGTGCAGGCCACGGCATAGCGTAAATAACATTACAGTGGAACAGCTCAGCGGTCGCGGCAGGTCAAACGAGCGCGGTCAGGCGGCGTACCCTAACTGAATTCGCAATTAGTGCGGGACGCGCTCCTCCCGGCCCCCGCTCACCGCGCTCGGTTGACCTGAAAGACGATCGCGCTACTTAAATCTCCACTGAAGCGTCAATGGACTGCATGCGAATCCCTATACTTTTTATACATCCGGTATCGCTCTAATCATTTGACAATACGTTCAGACGTTTCAGGCTGTCAATCAAATAGTAAATAAATCAAGTTTAGCGCGATTCTGAATTCAGCACAGTCGAATAGTAACTGGATTTCAATGTGATCCATCGATTGGGGCCCAGTACCTATGCGCCCAAAGCAGGCCTCGGTCACTCGGCCGTAGGAACCGAGATAAAGTACCTTACCTATACTTTGGCGCATCGTAAGCGATACACCTATCTGCCGAAGAACTGACAACCGATGGTATGTCAGAGTTCTAGAGTGGAGACAGCGAACTGGTAGGCGTAGTTTTAGACGCCCTGCTGCCCGCTGGATAGACGACCTAAAAAAAGGAGCAGGGAAGGGACAGAGTTTTGAGGCGCGCCTTGGGCCTATGGAGAGGACGATGATAGGCTGATGATGAAGCGATGCGCTTGTATGAATTCTACCACTCGCTTCAGACGGCAACGTCGCATATATATTTTCTAAGGAATTGATGTATCTGTTACGAAGAAACTAGTAATCTGTACCAGTACCTTAGCGGGCCGTGTACGTAGCACTCATCTGTGTGCGTGCGTCGATTGTAGCTCTTGCATGAAGCTGCTCTACTGTATATCTCTTTTTCTGTGCCCACGGTTCGACGCGTACGGCGATTCTCCACGCGCCTGCGCCGTGCGACCGGCCCAAGTCGAAGACGCCGGAAACGCATTGACAGGTTAACAAAAACTCACTTACATTCATTCATGCTTTTTTCCTCTTTACGAACAGGTTTTCTATATCTAAATTGGTTCTTATAGTCTACAGTTTATAAATACAAATAACAAAATGTTACTTATAGTACGGGTTTATTTCTAGTAGTTCAGCTTCAGGTCGATCTTCCGAATTACCCCTGAAAATTTGGTGAATGATTAAAAAAATTTCCCATTATGTACGTACCTATGATATTCCTAGAACACCCGTTATAATAATGAGGGAATGACTACGAATAAAGAAATAAATATGGAAATATAATTCACGTCAAAAAATGACCCCACGAACTTTGGTGTACACCACGCAAGCGCGCAAGACTCAATCATTATGGCGACTCCAATTACGGCGTTTGCCGCCAAAACTCATGGTGCCAAAAATTAAGGACATTTTGTTCGGAGTTATCGTTCCATATTTATTTCTTTATTCGTAGGGGAATGAAGATATATAACCTGAGAACATCATCAGTCACAACAAGGCAACTAATGGACATGGGCTTCCCCAAAGAGATTTGCCATAATCGCTACGCTTATGTTACATTCGGTAGTTGACTGGAATGGACAACGCGGACAACATTCACGTTGGAAAAATGTTCGCATGGCCGACATCATACCTACCTACTGTAAAGGAAAGGAACACTGGAGGAGGATTTAGCACAGTTGAATAGTAACTATAAGTACTCTGAAATCGAATCCGAGATCAAAAATTTCAAACAAAAGAGGCTCTTTTGTTTGAAATTTTTGATCTCGGATTCGATTTCAGAGTATAGCTTGCAATTTGATTACAACTGAAATTGAATAAGAATAGAACTTCGATGTTTAAATTAGTGCAATCTACCTTCTGATCCAAAAACTAGGGATGAAAAAACCAAAGTGCATGAAGGTTTGTAATTATTTCACCTAAACTAACTATCTACATTGAAATCAGAGTATCAAAACCATCAGTTTCGTTTAATAGAAAATCTCCTTTGACATAAGGACAACGAAGACATACCATAAGTGTTTCGTTTATTCAATTCCAATGCCTAGAGCAGCATAAGGTTCCCGCCGTAATGTTAAGGCGTATCAGCCGTGGACCACTCTCCTCTCACTCACACTCCATACTAATCGATGAGAAAGAGCGCGTGGCTCCGGTCAGAATTTTGCTGTTTTCTTTGAAAAATTCGATGATTTTTTATTAATTTCGAAAAAGTAAAAAAACCACATCATTCTAAATTATATTGTGAACAATATAGTAAATTTTCATTTTGTTCCGATTAAAAATGTAAGAGTAAAATGGTTACAACTGGAAAAAAAGGGGTGACTTTAGAGTCCCTTTTCTTCGGTTTTATTCATTAAAATCTATTTCTAGAAAAACCACATCACTTCTCATATCCTGTAGATGGTTCAGTTTATTTTTCAGCTCAAAAAGTGCCATAGTTAATGAATAAAATGGTTACAAAATTACCCAAAACCGGCAGGTAGCCCCTTAATACATTCCCTGAGGAATTTAATAGTATATTAAGATGAAATCAAGGACCATTAGAGGTATGATTTCCACGGGCAGAGTATGTAGGTCCAGCAGTATAAATAAGTTGGTTTGGATGATAAGCGGCGGGTGGCTGCACGATCGCCCCCGCAGCTGTGCCCGCCATTGTTTTGACGTGCCGTTTGATTTGTGCGCGAGCGCCGCGATCGATCTCCAGCGCCAATTTATTGCCTTTCCTAGACTCTCGCGCAGTGCTGTCACCTTAGCGCTTTCGGCGCTGGATCTCGCGCTTTTTTAGTATGTTTAGCGCCATTACTGAGAATTTAGCACCTTGCAGAGAATATATAGCGCTTTTTTTACTTTTTAGATAAGCAACAGTGTTCGGGTTTCAATATGCTGTATTTTGTGTTTTGTGATTGAAATATGATAAAAATTTATAGCATATTGTGGTCAAAACATGTTCATAAAACTGTGCAGTGTTCAGGAGATTCCAATACGAAACCTTATCTGAAGTGCTATCATGAATTTTACTAAGGACCTACTAATTTAATTACTGACCTTAATATACAGAGTGTAAGGAAAAGTATCATTAAATCATATACTATACCCATCAAACTGAACAAATTTTACTATGGGATAAAACCTGTCAGAGCAAAAATAATATCAGCTGTTGCATAAACTAAACTGCAATGCCTACTCTACTCAAACGTATGGAACAGCAGATTTTTTTTTGATATGACAGGTTTGCTCCCATGGTAAAAATTGTTCAGTTTGATGGGTAGAGTATGTGATTTAAATTAAAGGTTAATGAGACTTTTCCTTAGACCCTGCATTACCTTACTTTATAGATAAAAGGACTATTAATGGGAGAATAATTTAGCGTGGAATATAGCGCTTTCGCATGCCATGAATATTTTAGAATTTAGAGCGTTTATCAAAGTTTTAGCGCCTAATCTATTTTTTGAGGTGGCAGCCCTGCTCTCGCGCCGGTATTACCCGCAAATTAGATAGAACGGTCGCCCTACTTGCCGGCACGTTGATACAATTAGCTCGCTGTGTGAGACAACGCTTCGCTATATTTCCTCGTTATAAGCACCTTGTTAGGAATTCGTTACGTGAAACGATAATACAGGGTGTAAACTTAAACGCGTTACATATCGTAACGATGTGTGTTGTAGAGTTTCAGACCTCATCTTTTCTACAACGAAATACCTTCCGACGCGTGGGTAGAGTCAAAAAAATGACGTCAGAAAGTTCTCTACGTAATATAATTTTAAATCATAAACTATTGAGTTTTAGTTGACTTTATCGAACAGTAATATGAGACAAAATTTCATACACTTTGTTCGAGTAGCCATTGACATTCTCTATGGAAGAGCAGTTTTTTTTCGCGATTACCTACTATCTTTGCTTCATATAACAGTAGTGAAAGTTGTTCAGAGGGTCTGAAGCCAGGGTGATTCGATATGTTTAACGTATTTTAATTTACACCCTGTATTTTAATACGAGCCTTTTACATGTAGGATACATATTCTCATGCCTGTCTCCCACTGGGGTATACAGACAACGGAACGCCACGGTACCTGCTACGATCCTGACAAACCTCTCTCTTTAGCTTCCTCCACATTCATTAGTCCTTTCATGCAGATCTGACCTGCCCCTTTTTAAGCTTTTTAAATCAAACCGAATGTATCCGTATTGAGTCATAAGTTAAAAAAGTTAAGAAAAGTAATAAGGTTGAACACGTAATCTCACATGAACCGATAAAGGAGTAGCTATAAAACTGGTACTAAAACATTAATTAATGTGGCCAACATTCATTATACGCAAAGCGTTGCTTGGTGGCGACGCGAACGAATCGCTCCAGGTAAACAATCATTCGATTAGTTAATCCTCTTAGCGACGCAGTAACGTTTCAATAACAGAGGTAATAACTTGCGATCGCTGATTAAAAACGAAGCCGAAGGTAAACTTGATGAATGCAGGTTTAATTTATGACTTATACAAGGTCCTACTTAAAATGTTGATGTTTTTTTAAGGGGATGATCAGACCATCAAACTGAACTACTTTCTATATGGGTCTAGGGCCCTAGGGCCTCATGTCACTTTGTCTAGAGCCCCAGAAACGAAATCGCGAACAAAAATCAGCTGTCCCATACGTTTGGGTTAAGCAGGATTGCAGTTTTGTATGGAACTGTTGTTTTTTTAGCGATTTCGACGTTGTTCCCATAGAGAAAGTTGTTCAGTATCATGTTCAGAATTTCTGATCATCCTTTTAAAATACCGTCAGCGTATTAATAAAGAAGGACCCTATATGTAAACTACAGAATCAGAAAACACAGAAATCGAATAGTTCAACCGATGTGAGTAATGAAAAATATCGGTACAATATTTTGAATCGAGACAGATTAATAGTGTTTGAAGTTGCAGATTTACGGAACACTAATAAACTCGTGTGCGACAGATGCGATTGAAAATCGTAAATATCGAGGGTAGTGGCGCACGTGACGCTGCGCAATTTAATGTAAATGCATGAATTTTCCCCGTGCCACTCGTACAATCAGTGTCGAGAGCTGACATTTGCATATGCGTTGCTGAAATTTCAGAATAGCTATTCCGTCGAGCTTAACCGAGTTCAAAACTTGGCGAGCACCGACTCGGGAAATGTTGCGGGAGTGCGGTGGGATGTATTCTCATGTCTGACGTAACGGGGTCGAGCGATTCAGCGGAACCCGCGATATTAACATGCGTACTGCATTCTAAGAGAGCTCGTAAGTTTTATACTGCAAAAATGGCAGGTCGCTACACCCTAAGTTTCAACTCTCAAGCATAGGCGCTGGCAAGTTTTTGATAAGGAGGTTGCATCTGGCTAGATACATTTTTATACCATTAAGTTAAAGCAAGGATGGGTCCAGGATATCGCAATTGAAACAGAAACCTGGAGCAAGCGAGCGAAGTGAGCTCGAAATGTTTTAGCGCAATTTCTCGGCTGTGGCGTGACCAGAACATTTAGGTGTTGCACAGCACGAAGACAGTGGAATGTAATAGAGACCTGGAGCGAGCGAAGCTAGGTCGACAATTTTTCTCAGCACTACAACTCTGTCTGTTTACGGCAAAACGAAAAAAGTTAGAGCGAGCGAAACGATCTCGAGATCTCGAACTGTTACTGTTACATTACTGAGTAATGTTATAATCCTATAAATGCCCCTTTTTAAAAAAAATATTTTCTGCCAAGCCATGGGGCGCTCCCTCCCGGCGCCCATACATGCTATGCTCTCAAGTGGTCATAAGTGTAAGTTATCTTTATCGCATATGCTATTACTGCAGGGTGGTTGTGAGGGCTCGCGCCATGCTGAGTGCGTGCTACGGGAGCAGATTTGTGATAAAAAAGAGGGCAGGTGCAGGGAGCGGTGTGTGGTAGCAAATTGGATGGAAAATCTTGACGGCACCCGGCGCCGCTGTGTAGCGGTCGTATGACATCGCATATGTCGATACCTGCTGACGTAGATTGCAAACCTCTCGATGCAGTCGTTTTATTCAGGAAAAATATAACAGTGGTTTACTGTTTTATACGTAAACATACAAGATTCTTCTTTATATGCTGAAATTTTTTAAGGGGATGATCAGAACGTCAAACTGAACAACTTTTTGAATTACTGATTTCAAAAATAGTAGATAGGTCGTCCTACTTATAAATTCGTGCTTATCTAAGGTCCAGTGAACTCCTATTTCCTAACAATAGTTTTACGTTAAGGATTTTCGCGTAAGTCATGATCTAGTTTACCCCAAACATAATAAGTAGGTTGGTTTAATTGATTAACATGAATGGTGGAATTAGTTAGCCAGACTGCAAAACTGCAGACCCTGCAATCCCAATTCGGTCTATTCCATATGGCGTGCCGTTGCCAGATTCTTAACATAAGATCTTCATAACCTCAATTTGCTCTTTTACATATCTTATTGATTCGATACATTTCTATCAAAAGCCTCGTCACTTCGTCGTAACTTTGGCACTTTCAACCTCCAGCCAAAATCGAATAACATCAAACCTTAGCAATATTCCATCAATCCCCAAATTTATTTGTGCTAAGTCTCAAAAGATTAATAAAAAAAAAATCAATTAGTTTTCAAGATTTCATAGCAACTTTGTGAGAGCAGTGAGAAGAGTTTAACGACATTCCTAGCCTAAGTGCGTAAGGACAACTCGGGACGTTCTCCACTGATTGGATGGAACGCGTCAGACAACGGGTTTGGAGAAAGCAATCACATTTTACGTCCCCTGAGCAAGGACGTATAGCTTATCTTCGTAGTAGAAGCCAGGAGACGTCACTTTTACTTTAAGAAGTCAGCTTTTTGCTGAAGGTTAAGCGAAGTTGAATCGGATGAGATTGTAAACTGGGTTTTTATAATCATATTACCTACGAGGTATTTTTAGTACAACTTCAGTAACGTAGGAATGACGTCTATGTCACTGTTAAAAGCATCTGCAAAAGACGTTATACCTTATGATCAGTATACAAAATCCCTTTTGCTACTGGAAGGATTTGATGTTCAAATTAATTGTTTCAGGTCATAATGCCAACCGCTCGCAAAACGCCAACTTCGCAAGTGTCAACTTCTCTAAATGGCAACTTCTCGAAATGCCAACTTCTCGAAATACCAACATCTCGAATCAACAACTAAAATTAAAACTTCTCGAACTTAACTCAAAATACTAAAAACTTCCTAATCCTCTTAGAACTTCACTTTATGCACAAGTCGTAATTAATACTAATGCATTGTAAAACATTGCAAAAACTAAAAATACTAAACCAGAGAGCAGTAAACCGCAAGGAATATTACGCATCTATCTAATCAATTTACGAAGTAATAAAGATTTACTTTAGAACAGTGCTTTTCAAACTTATTAAACTTCCCCACGAAGCTTCCAACTTCGTCTTAAGGAATGAAAAGTATTACTACGATTTGAAATAGTAGTAAAAAGCAAAAAAGCCACATCGCCGATTAAGTTTAATGTAGTCGATAAGCAAAGCACCTTTTGCTTGTGTGAACTTTATTTATATCATTAGACCTTTCCTCCTACCTCTGCAGGTAACAACCAATGAACAAATTCAGTTTTTTTTTACTTTTATTCTAATCTACATGTTTATGATAAGTTTAATTAATGTACGTTACTATGGGTTTAAAATAACAGGCCTTTTCGCCATTCTTCTTTAGAAGATACTTAGTAGAACAATGAAGATCTCGTGACCCCCTAAATGACCCACCGAGAGGACCACGACTATGCTAACACTTTGAAAACCACTGCTTAGAACTGTACTCGCTCTATGCCACAAATTAACTCCCATGTAAGCTGGGTCGTTTTCTTTTAATTGAACCAGGACGTCAAATGCTTTACTGAGAACGATGGGAAATCGAGAAGTAACTGATTTTGTGGCTGTAGAAAATACGGGAACATGTTAGCGCTAAATGAATTAGTTGTGTGTGTGGCAATGTTCAATGAATCGGTTCAATTTAATTAATTGTATGAACTGCGAGTTTACAGCTTCAAAAAAAGAATTGAAATATATGTAGGTACCTACCACTTAGTCACTTCGAAACCTACTTCGGTGCGGACAAAAAAGGTAGTTAGCAGTGATCGGTTAATCGAATGCCATATCATTTACCTAAAGTTAAGATGTTGGTCGGCTAATATGGAATGCATTTTGTATCGAAAAAATCTCGGGATTCTAATCTTTAATGGCTAAATTTATATGAGACTAAGCTGTTCTTCGCAAGAACAGCTTACCTACTACTTCACTGGTCAGAAGTTACTTTGACAATGTTATGAAGATTTACTTTGATTAGTTCTCTTTTTCTGTCCCACTAGTTCTTGAACTAAATAGCATAGCCCTCATGCGATTTCTACCGGTTCTCTATTCTATCGCGTGACATAAGATCCCAATGACCCACCATACAGCTCGTTACCAGTCACACAAAATATACAAATCGAGACGATACCCTCTGCCAGTGCCATCACACAAAGGCATTATTTACCAGTGGCCCATAAAACAGCAACGCACGAGCTACCCTCGTAAACGCTGCTGCCTATGTCAGGCGAGATTAAACCAGACGAATACGTCCACCACGATGCCAACAATGCTGTATCCCACGCAACAATAAAATGCCGCAAAACACGATCGTCACTTTACAACAAAACGCTCACAAAACTCTATTAAAACCTCGGAATTGGGTTTTAAATTAACACAGACAATAAATCAAAGAAATATTTATTTATTTAAGCAATTAAACGCCCTCAATCGCAGTAGGCCGTAAAGACACTACGTCGAAAAGTAATTGAAATTTCATTTGTACTTGAATATCCGGCTCTGAATCGATCCGTATTTATTATTACACGATATCAATTTGCAATAAAATATTATTTAGAGTTCGATAGTGAACATAATTGTCTCTGCCGTGATATACTCCAGTAATCATTTACTCGTAAAATTTTAAAGCTATTTTACTTCTCATTTAGCGGATTTCCAAGCTTGATAAAGAACGCCAATGCCAGAGCGTAGGAAATACTCATATCATAAAACTATCACGGATAGAGGCGACATAGTCCAAGAGGCAAATTAAGCCCACGCCTGGCTCGCATTACAAGCCGAACATTGTCCGAGCGATGTGCGCCATTCATAGTGAACTTTATTCCAACTGCCCACCGGGACAACCTGCGAGTCCACCGCAAAGTCCGTTTAAATTTTAAGCTCGATCGGCATTAATGCGATCAATATAAATGGAAGAAACTATAATGGGTGCATTTATACTACTATTACCGGTTATCAAAGAGCAATTAAAGAGGCAGCGCGAACCGAGAGCCGCCGCGCACGCTCGATTTACTTTTGACTTCGATTAATCGTTCTTTTTGTTCAGCTCCAATCTCATACATTTGCATAAGAATGTTAGTGTTGTGTACGTATTGGTGAGACAGGTTGGTGATCGCACACAAATGAATCTTCAAGTTTTTTTTTGACGTCTGGAAAGAGGTCTATATTGCTTTACTTGCAAAGCAATATAGACTTATATTTAGTTGACGCCAGTAATTAGTTAACGGCGCTCGTTTCGAGCGAAGTTTTAAATTAAAAGTCTTGGTAAACTTTACCTATTAAAATAGTCTGATACTTTTCCCTTCTATAAGAATTGTACGCGAAACTCTCCTAAGTAAACATTTATTTAACATGCTAAATGTGTATCTATGAATAATAAATATCAATTCAGCCAAGTTTGCATAAGTCATCGAGATACTCTTGAAAGCTTCTCAAGCAGAAAACTAGAAGAGCAAATGAATAGGCACTTAATCAATGATCTTGAATTTTCATTGAAACTCTCACCTACTTAACAAGTCTATGAATAAACATTGGAGAGAATGTTGCTTATTTATATAAACGAGGTATTGACGTGCTGACACTGTTGATGAGTCATGACGCCGTCATGCGTCGGTGAAGGCGAACCGCTCTTGTGCAACGCAACTATTGCGTCGCTGTGCGTCCGCGCAGATTTCAAACTTGAACTCGCTAGTTGCGGTCAAGCGCAATGTTATCGGCGAACAAGTTCACGATCGAGATGCGGCGAGGGTGAGCTTGTATGTGGGATTAGATTGAGTGAAAACCAAGCACGTGCGGTGGTTATATCCAGCTTTCCAGTTCGTACTGATTTTAACTAAAACAAAAGCTGATATGCTCGCGAGGAATTCTGCATGCGCTGAAGAAGAAATTTGTATGCATTGGGCACGCGTAGTGGACTGATGCCCAAACACCCTCCATGAGGATAGGTCTGTAGTGATACATATACAGGGTGTAAGGGAAAGTATTATTTACCTTTAAACCACATACTCTACGCATCAAACTGAACAAAGTTTATTATGGGAGCAAACCTGTCAGGGCAAAAAAAAACCGCTATCTCATACATTTTAGTCGAGGTAGGTTATAGGTAATTTAGTATGGAACAGCAGATTTTTTTGGCTCTGACAGGTTTGCTCCCATAGTAAAGGTTGTTCAGTTTGATGGCTAGAGAATGTGGTTAAAAGGTCAATGATGGTCAATTCCTTACACCCAGTATTGACTGTTGATGATTTTGAAATGCTTATAAGACTTGATAAACTTTTTTTGCTCTACCAATTACGAACACATTAGCTCACTTACATAATCACAATTATTGATCCAAAACACCTTCAAACTCTTTAACTTCTCCCAATTAAGGCTACAAAAATTGTGCCGGTCCAATTTCTTTTAGAGAATTCTCACAGACCGACCATTATGCTCAATGACAAGAAAAACTTAAGCTTAAGCCAGAAGCTAGCTATCGACGAGCCGACGGCGTTTGGAATGTCAGCGGATTGTTGCGGGCGGTCGAGACAAAAAGTTAATTAAATGTTGCCTGTGACAGTGTGAAGGGCTGGGCATTGGGCACTGGGCAGAGCAGTGCCGCAGGTGGCAGTATTCTATGGGAAGCGCGGCCGTGCGCGTCCGACCGGCACCGCGTCCAATCGCCGCTAATTGTGAAGATCACAGCGAGCGTTGACACGTCTATTGGCTGCTTTAGAAAAATTGGTTTTATCGGAAGTTTTATTGAGTATCGAAACACACTGTTTTTACGATGAGCAACTACAGAAGTGGAATAGAAAAACAGAGAATCTTTTTGCTATAATCTTGTAGGGTAATGAAGCTTCTTGCTTGTTATTAGCAAGTTATTCTACATTATAATAAACAAAGGCTCTTCAGTGAAGTAAAACATCTTGAGCTAAACAGCTTACACCCAAAAGCTTATGCTAAAGTGCCTACTTTACCATTAGAATTTGTACCGAATAAAAGCATAGAACACGCGTGATCGACTCTTACCATAAGGAGGTATGCCTGTGCCTTAAGTTTAGCCGTATACAGGGTGTAAAATAAAATGTGCTACATATCCAAATGGGTGATTGAGAACATCAAAACTGAACAACTTTTACTTTCCAACTTCGAAATCGCCAGAAAAAAATCCGCTGTTTCATACAGTTGGGTCGCGTAGCCATTGACATTTCTTGCGTTTCGGTGTTGGCTCCATAGTGAAAGTTGTTTAGTTTGATGGTCTGAAGTACCCTGTGTGATAATGTAACGCATTTAATTTTACATCCTGTATGTTGCTATGGTTCCATTTATGTATACGTAATGAAAAGTCTGTATTGAAAAATTCGGACCGTTAAATCAAATACGCTAAACTGGAAACCATTAAATAATTTCCCTGCACTGTGGTCAACCTCATAATGAACCCGGTGCACCGACATTAGTTATCTACCAAAACGAAATGGTTTCCAATTGTTCCTGACCAGACGTCGAGTACTGGAATAAATCAGTATAGTTACTTCCACACAATAGCGTAGGTGATGTAGCCCAGTCATTTTACGGTTTGACCAAGGACTAATATCAGAATTGTTTTTTTTAGGTATATCATTTAAGAGCCATTTAAGATTGGAGCCTAGAAATATAGCAAAATAAAAAATTATCGCGTCAGCAACTGCCCCTTAAGAATTTAACATTTATCTCGTTCTTAAAAAATCTTGTCTTATTTTTGTTTACTTATATTAGAAAGCTTTGAAAAATACATTAATATTCTAATAAATAACAAATTTTTTAAATGTTGATGGTAATTTTATTGCTTAAAAGAAATTTATATTGCTGAATATATTTTTATTAAGTTAAAAGCCTTCCGGGACGTACAATTCTGATATCTATATTGCGTAGCGCGTTTTTAAAACATATTTTCAGATAAGATTTGAATGGTGTGGTTTACAGTTTAAAAGTGCCGCACACATTACTTCCCAACCCCCTCCTAACAAAAATCCGTAAAATGACTAGGCTAATGATAACAACAACATTTGTTTATCTGTTGTCTTTAGACACAGAATATCTATTCGAAACAGAGAGGAAATTTGGGCGAGCGTCGATTTGCGTCGGTCTTCACTCCTCAGCCGCTGCACAGCATGCCTAATTTACTCCTGGGAATAAACAGTCTTAGAGAAGGAAGATAGATCACCATTTATTGTTGTCGACTCGCTCTATTTGTTCTGCATTGTATATCTACGTAGATAGGAAGACTGTAATGATGCGTGGTGAATAACGGTTGACCGAGCGGAAGGCTGTTGAACATTTAAATAAGGATGTCAGCTGTGCTTTACGGTCAGATAGGGTCATAATTCATTTGAAAGTCAGTTGTTAGTTGTTACGCAAAAATAAAACCATAAAAAATTTTTACATGCGAATAAAAGATAATAAATCATCGAAACTTGAGGCCTCTTTGCGCAGCCGCAGTAGTGCTGTCACCTTAGCGCTTTCGGCGCGAGATCAAGCGCTTTTTTGGTTAATTTAGCGCCGTATCTGAGAATTTACCGCCTAGCGGAGAATCTAGCGCTATTGTAACTTTTAATAAAATCGACAGTATTCGTAGTTAAAAATGTGTGCATTTTTGTGTCTTGTAATTTAAATATGATAAATATTGATAGCATATTGTGGTGAAAATATGTACATAGAGTTTGCGTTTTTCAGGAGATTGAAATACGAACGCTTATCTGAAATGCTATAGTGAATTTTACAAGGACCTACGAATTTACTGTGTTTGTTGCTGTGTTTAAATTGAGTTATATAGAATTTTATGTATTTTATTTTAATCTGCAAAGAAAGAATATTTATCTTATCTTACAGATGAGTTTAGGGAGAATAATTTTGCGCCGAATGTAGCGCTTTTTTGACCTGTGAAAATTTTAGAATTAAGCGCGATTTTCGCAGTTTAAGCGCCTAATCGCTTTTTTGAGTTGGCAGCCCTGTAGAGTCAACAGGCGCGATAAGGCCCAGCCGAAGATATAAATCGTAATTATGAGAACCCAAAGAAAAAAACTAACACGAATTTTATACGTTATCTCGCACGAATCGAACGAAACCCGAGTGTCGCGTAACTCGTTCCGTCTTGCTTGATCAATGTCTTTATAACAAGTATTTGAATATTCAGTGTCTCGGAACGTGAAATTTATGCGCGTTACCTATTTATCCCGACTAATTTACTGTTACTAAGGTGCCGTTTATCTCACCGGTTGATTATAAATTTCAGCGGAGTACGGAGATATACCCTCGTAACTAGGGTTACCATATCTCAGGAACAGACTAGAGATTTCTGGATTCTCCGGATTTTAGATTTTCCAGATATTTATTAGAATGTTACGATCAACATAATCTTCTTTGGATAGTATCACAAATCAACGTAATTAACATCAACATATTGAAAAACATTATCTAATTTAACCTCTTTGGTTTTTAGAATCAACTACACGAAACCAATAATTGATATTTTTTCCACAGTATGGCGACAAGATCTCAGGATTTTTTAAAATAAAATATCGACGTTCAATCCTAATTCAATTTCAGTTCTAATCACAATGCAATCCAATTGCTATTCATCAGTTCTGCATTCTGTATCATGCTAAACTTGACTTCATTACTATGTGACTGACAGCGTTTAACGTCTGAGCGATTTGTCAAAACGGCTGTCAAACGATTAGCGCGATATCGAATGTGTTAAAAATTGTGTTTCGCACGCGGTCCAACTACGGTTCAGTGGATATTTATTTAGCGCGATCAGTGCTCATGGCATGAAAGTTCGGTAACAGCAAGTTGACCGCTAACTTGACTGGAGTTTGACTCACACCATCTCACGATTATTCATGAGAGGAGGCCTATGCCACATCCTGGACCCTTTCTACAAAGGGGCTCGCACTGACACGAAGAGGCTGGCACATGTATGCAAAGTGAGTGCGAGTGAGAGAGGAACATACCACTGTTTACTTTCGTCCACTTTCCGTACCAGGCTCTTTGCCAGGACTTTTTAATTTTCCATCTGGTAACCCTACTCGTAACTGAGACTGCGCCTCTACAGATTATGATTATGTTTCATACGAGAGCCGAGCTCGAGATGTATTATTTTACAGCTTGGAGACTTTAGTTCCGTTACGTGGTGCAGGTGGAGGGTTCTGTTAATTTATTTTTAAAGGAAAGGAGAGGTTTTCTTGCAAGATTCCTTTCTCAAATTGAATTTATGGTCGCAGGGACATTTGGGAGGAAAGTGTTCTGATAAAATGGACACTAAATAATATGCATGGCGATGATCAGACCATCAAACTGAACAACTTTCTCTATAGGTCCAAAATCGAAACTGCGCAAAAAAATCTGCTGTTCCATACAAAACAGTAAACCTACTCAATCCAAATGGATGGGACAGAATTTTTTTTTTCGCGAATTCGATGTTGTTCCCTTTTCAATTTCAAATTTCAATTTTTGGAGAAAATTGTTTAGTTTGATGGTCTGATCATCCCCTAAAAACGTATAATACCTATATATATAAAAAAAGGACCCTGTGTTATAAAAAGGCTGCTTGTTCTACTTTTACGCTTAAATTGCTGAATCGATTGCCATCAAATTAGATAATAATATGCAGATTCCTGCAGCGAGTAGTAGGTAGAGAAACATCAAATGACATTAATTATCCCGAAAACGCAATTAGGTAATTATATGTAGGCGATAACGCGAACAAAAGTTAGCGGTAAAGCCTTTTGTATGAGAAATACAATTTATGGTAACAAACTACCCATTATAAACCGTATAAAATAGAAAATTTAAGACTTCTCACAGACGAAAAGGTTCAATTCGATGCATAGAAAGGACTACTTAAGGCAACTAATTCTAATCAACTATTCCGATACGATCGCCAATACTTGTTTTAAATACTGATCAAATACTGATTAGGATGGGCAGTAAAACCTTTAAAAATATACGTATTTAAATTTATAATGGTGTGTGATGGGGACTCTCATTACGTGTATGGGTGTGCTGCGCATGCGCACATCTTTCGACGCGGTCGTTAACGCACCAAAGATCAATGGGCTTTCGACCCGTGGGCGGACCGTTTCATTAACTATTATAATATAAAAGCAGTCCAAACTGATTAGTTCCTCGAATGTCTAACGCTTTTTCAACCAATATATTCATACAAGAATTCTTTAGCCATGTAATTTTCTAGATTAACCATTCCATTTAATGTTAGGTGCACTCTTAGAAATTGTTTATTGTATCATGATTAACAGTCTCGTAAACAAAACAAACAACGGACACCTACATCGCTCGTGACGTGTGTATAGAACAGAAGAAATTCTAAGAAACACAAACCGACACCAGCATCTATAAAATAAAAGCGTACAACCATAAATTTATATCACAAGACAGAAGATGAGTAATGCATAGGCGATGCACCGAGAGTTGTATAATGGCCGGAGACATACGAATTACCCAGTAGCGGTCGCTTATCTGATAATAAATATTATGGTCCATTCTTTTAGGCGAGGCGGTCATTAATCCAGCGGTCGATCGCGGCCGTATCGCGTTACCGGGCGCATTGTTGGCCAACAGTTGTTCCTATTTATCAAGCGCCGGTAATATTGTTCCGAGTAAAGTACTCTCGCCCGGACACCATGCTCCGACAATGCCGCCGTCTTTGTCTTCTGACAAGCGACATCGGTATTAGTGAAATATTAATTTAAGATAATCACGAGCCCACAAAAAGACGTGTTCACTCCGCTTTGGACGTGTCAGAGCCTCTTTCTAAACACAATAAGATAAAGACGATGAAAGAATTTCAATTTTGATAGCATCTACAACATTGACTGTATAAACTGAGTTACAATGCGAAGGATAGTAAAACAGTTACTGAGATTATAATTGCATACTAATTGACATCGATTTATCAAGAGTTCAAGACTGATTGACATTAACCGTTAATATATCAATCCAGGCTTTGTAGCTTTAGACTATGTCAAGCGTATTAGAGTCACTAAATCGTCAAGTCGAAATGATTTGCATATAAATTACTTTCGTCGATGCGTAAATCCACGTGTTGCTCGGTGAGAATAGAGATTAATGTGGTGGGCGTCTGGTGGCCGGGTGACAGACAAGTTAAGCTGACATCCGTCAACGCCGCAGTCCGTAATCGCCGGATCGAAGATCGATGCTAAGCCCGGCTTATTGAACTCTTCATGAGACTCGGATCACCAAGACACGTTCCGAATTCATCTGGCGAATCGTTCGCCCCTCCCGAAACAGCATTCAGCCTGTTATCTTTTACAAATCTGACAACATTCGGGTCATTAGACTTCCACCTATGTACCAACATATCGAGGTTAATAAGATACGTCTAGCAATAATGCCACATCAACACAACCGTTTCGGCACGTGAAACCCAGGCCCTATCACGTCTTATCTCGCACGCCCGCTCTTCTCGTTTAAAGATCAAACGTTGAGATAGCGACACTGTACATTACCATTAAAGAGTCCGCATCAAATCAGCATCACAACGAAGTTTGTTCAATTGCACGTTCTTCTAAGGCCCTCAAGATTCCCTTCGGCGTAGTCTGGGCACAAGTGGTCGTGAAATTTTACGATGGCTACTGACCCGCGCGTAACACTAGCTTTAGGAGCTGTCCGCAATTATTGTAAAATCGACGCGCGTAATCGAGAGTCCTCTCTGAGCGCAGCCGCCGCCGGCAATCCACTTTGTCAAGCCTTTTCAGGAGCCCTTTTTAACTGCGAATTACCTTACCAACGACGAGAGTATTATACTTTATGATGAGACGAGAAAGAACAAAGTTTTTCTTCTCGCTTTATCCGTGTTAATCCTTTTTAAAAGTTTACAGAGTTAGGAATTTCCTAAATAAGGAAAGGTCTTTAAAAAACCATCGTGTTGTTATAATTTTGCAAAAAATTTGGTTTTGAGTGTTTGACTCGTAATTTTGTTAGAAGAGGATGGAAACTTAGATCAAAAACGTTCACTGGATTCAGTGGTCCTACTGTTGTAGAAGTTGAAGTGTGATCACAATGTACAAATGTTAATCCAGAGACCAATTTAATAAACAAAAATATGAATTCAGTGAGGAGTGATCATGAACAAAGAAATAGAGCTGAAGCAGTATAAGTTTCAACACGCGAGGAAAGATAGTATATGGATATGTAAGAGGATAAACATAGGTCCACAAACCTCAGTTCAAGTAATTCGACGACATCGCCGGAGCTCGGAAATGGTAGCACATAAATAGGGGCAAATTGTGTTTGTAGAAGGGGCGTAGGGGGTAGACGGGCCGACGAGCGAGGGGCTACGTATTTATTCTATTTGCAGAACGTGCCTCGCCGCCGCGGCCGCTGTTTGGCGATGCAAATTTATCGCGGCGCTTAATAAAACGCGCACCAACCTCATTGATTCGCAGATGCTGCTCATTACGAGGCGAGGCGAGACGGGCCAATGCGGCCGCGGCGCCTCCGCCGCGTGGCCCGACTACCAAACCTGTTAACTATACAAATTATTATGAATTGTCGCCATTCCAGCAACGCGTTTATCGGCGTTCTCGTTCCAATGAAATTCCTCGCGAGATAAAATAGCGAGCTTTACTTATGCGGCACGCGTGTAAATTGTTATGATATCAGGAGTAATGTACGGTAGGTTTCTACTCGAGCGAGCGAGGAAGTGAACACGGAGGGAACATTAGAAGAAGTCAGAATGCCCATAGCCGGCGACCATAAACTGCTAGTAACAGTCGTTTGATCCGATAAAGCCTCACATCGGGAGCTCCGACTCGCGGTAACTGCCGATATCGACATATATTCGAGCCCTTCCTCCTTCGTGAAACAATGAAGCTCGTTTGAATTGATTACCACGTTGAGGCGCCTCGGTACACATTTTTTGCTCCGTAAAAGCTTGTTTGTAAAAATAGCAATTTTCTTGCTACAACCTCCTTATTCGAAGCCCGCTCGCTCGCTTCCCATGCAAAAACGCGGCCGAGGTGGAAAAAAATGAACTGACTCGCAGTTACCGCCCGCTGAGAGAATCGCGCCTCTATACTATACTGACCACACCGAATAAATGAAACAGTGCGCCTCAGCTTCACCCACCTGTCGAGAATAACAAGAATTCGCCATACCTTTGACATCTCATAAATAAACGTTGCACACAAAAAATCTTTGATCTCGTAAAAATCCGATTACGACCACAGAGCGGTTTCTTCAACCGAAGTTTAACGAGGATATTTGTTAGGGTCTTTAAGCAACATTACAACAATAGCAGCATTAAGTAAGATGCAAGGAATGCAAATAATGTAATGTAAGTACTTACTGCCCGTGGCCCCGGAGCTTGTTCATCGAATGTAACACGATTTTACATCGGGCCCGCAGCCGCAGAACAAACCAGCAGAAAGTGTAGTGCAAGCTTTCCAAGTGTGCTTCACTTCACCTCGCCTCCTTTAAGCGAGATCGACGCGTTTAGGTAGGTGTACTTTTGCCGCGGCTCGGCGCAAATTGATGGTTTCACCTCGTTCCATGCAAAACGATCATCGCATCCCGCTCGCACGCCAAGCACCGACAACGCGGTAATCATTGTTTTTGAAATGAGAATAAAACGACACCCAGTTCAAAGTATATACAGACGAGAAAAACGAAGACGCGCCGGTATTTCGATAAGTTTAAGATAAATAGCTCGCTGAGTTTTACTTGCCCTTTACTCGGACCTGTTTCTTTTTTGCGTTCCATTTCTGCCTTCGCAATCTACACTCGGGATCGATTTAGTGGAAATCATAACCAGCTAGTTGCATCGGAGTTACGCATTGAGTTATCATTTCCATTCATCTCTTAGCACTGTAAACGTTCGGTACGGACAAATAAAAGCCAAATATGTAATTATATTGGTATAGTAAAGGTTTAGTAACTCAACAATTTGGCGTGAACAATGCAATTTAACGGTCAGATAAATCGCTATCAAGATCGGTATTTTCTAAAATGTGGCATGAAGTTTGAATTTAATAGAGCCTACCGTTGTTTGACTTCGTGAACGTTACAACTATAATCATTCCTATTTAGTTTGTTGAACTAAATGTTTTAAGATTTTGTAAATACATACATAAGTTCACAAGCGTACAGGGAATATGGTAAGGTGTTATAATCTTTGCTATAACCTTGCGCCTTGGCTACAGCTAGGTTACCTAGCATGTGCTCACGACTATTTTCCCGATGGGGTAGTCAGAGATATTGTTAATATACCATATCAAAAGTATAGTCAATTCACTAACAGTGTCCAAATAACAACTCTATATTTTTAACCAACTACATAAAAGGAAGAATCAAATGAACTGTCATATAAGCAGAACGTATTCAGAAGTGGTGAAGCAGGCCCTAAGTGCGGTACAGTTTTGGGCCGCATCTTCTCAATACCAGAAGACGTTTCATGCTGCACGTGATACGCCATTTAGCACTTCTTTTATCTAGTTCGTTCGCGGGCAAATATAAAGAGAGCGGAGGTGTGATAGCGCTGTATCACGGTGGCATGCTACCCATGCTGAACAAAAGCGGTGGTACAGTAAAAAAAAAATTACATTAAAAAGCTTAACAGGGTGTAAAGTATCATTAAGCTGCTCCATACGTTTGAGACGGGTAGGTAATGCAGTTTAGTATGGAAATGGAACAGCTGACTTTTTTGCGCTGACAGGTTTGCTCCCATAGTCAAAGTTGTTCAGTTTGATGTGTAGAGTATGTGGTTTAAAGGTTAATGACACTTTTTCTTACCTGTATTTGTGATAACATAAATTTCGAATAAATAATTTTGAATTCCAAATTGAGTCAAAAGAAAGAATCTTAATCTTAGAACAATAAAAACGTAGAAATCTTTGACCCGTATCATCCACACGCACGTTCATAAAGCAACAGACTAATAAAGGCCGTGTCAGACATCGAGAGAGAACACAAAGCGCGCCTCAATTTCGGCAGCAAAGACAAAAGCTGTAATTACATAGTTAACGGTTAACTACGAGAGCTAGTCAGCTATACGGCATTTATATTACTACCAAATTATGGTTAGATGTTATAAAATGATAACAGTTATAAGTACGATTCCCACACTTTACCATATTTGCATGCGAGAATGTATTTTCTATTGTCTTACTTTGTAATTGAATTACGTTAAGCGCGAGTTGTTGATGGTAAGATAAAACAAAACTAGGATCTTCGTGAATATTTGGATTAATTACGGAAAATACTGATTAAAGCCCTCATATCCAAGTGCAAGCGTCTCTTTCTTGCAAGCATAAGTTTGCAATTAGCCATCCCGCTCCAATTGAAAGCAGGATCGCAAAAAAACGTGTTTTTCATCAATATCTTCTCATGGGTGTTTCTAAGCTCCAAATTCAACGAATTTCACTAGAAATATTTTATGTATTTAGTTAAGTACAAGAATAAAAAGTTAAATATCAGCAGTTTAATCATAGCATTGAAAAAACATAATAAATAGGCGTCAAACTTATAACACCCCTCTTTTTGCGTCGGGGGTCAAAAAGGGGTACCTTTGGGATTAAGAACTTAATCTAATCGTGTTATTGAGAACCATCGCCTATCCGCCAGATCCTTAAATAAGACATAATTTCATTTCAGACTTTAAAACACTGTTTAAAACACTTTCGTTCGTGTTCCAAAAACGGCCTCGACCGGATAATAGCGTCTTAATCAGCACCAAATGACACCTTTGAAGTTTAAACTGGCGATCAATATTACTTCCTCCTGAAGCCGTTGCATGCTTCACGTGATACGGCTGTATCACGTCTTTTATCTCGTTCGTTCGCGCGCAAATAGAAAGAGAGCGACGCCCATGTTACGGCCGATATAGCACTATCGCACCTTAGCTCTTTTTCTGTTTGCGACCGAACGAATGAGATAAAACGCATCATGCTACCGCTGGTGAGAAATTAGGAAAATGTGACTTTACAACGTAGAATACGACTAAATTAACAAACATCATGTAACACCAGTCAATATGTATAATTTTGCGTGTTTCTTAACAGCCATTATCATAATCAGCCTATATACGTCCCACTGCAATGCACAGGCCTACCAAGGGTGCATGGGCGTTAGCCCACCACACGTGCCCAATGTGGATTGGTGGACTACTTATACAAATCAGAATTTCTCGTTCAGCGTAAGCAGGTTTCCTTAAGTAAGTAACATCCTTACCTGAGGAAACCTGCTCACGTTCAATTTCAAGCCATCAGTTTGCCTTTAGTTTAGACACACAGTCTCATGTAAAATTTATCAAATCATTGTCCAAATTGGCATTTTCATTGTCCATAAGATGGAGCAATACATAGGCAAAAGTGACTTTTGAATCGCCGTCGGAGCATTGTGTATCTATTTTTTCTCCTTGATCGAAGGATAGAAGTTTCTGCCACAATATTTAAACAGCACACAGAAAATTACATAGTTCGGTTACCCACCTCCATAGCAACACTAAATAACTGCCTACTCCGCACTTATATAACCAACAATCAACAACCACGAGCAACAAACAAGAATAACAAACAAAGCAACAAAACCAACAAACTAGCTGAGAATAACCTCAGCTAAGCTCGCTCAACACGGGAATTACTGCTGATTTAAAGTTTCAAACGTATCGCCTCCGAGTAGTTTCAAGATGAGTCCTGGACAGTAGTCTGCGTGTAGTCGTTTCTAATGCAGAGATCATGTTCTCGCATAGGCCTATGTTAAGGGTTAACACTGGTCACACGGCTTGATGTGTTACGTCGATCTACAAAATTTCCAATAACATTGACAATACATTGCATTCAAATTACGTGCGTACCAAGTTTTCAGAGATTAGCATAAGCATATGCTCATGACTATATTAACCGAGGGGGTAGTCAGAGATATTCTGAAACCTCAGAACATCCACGTTTCACCAGTAGTATCGAAACTCTGCCCAGTGTGATGGGGGGTGAGCCCGTCGCCACTTATAGTGGACAGTGGGTACAATACATGCCTCGAAATTGAAGCATGCAGGTTTCCTCACGATGTTTTCCTTCACCGAAAAGCCAGTGGTGTTACAAATCGTATATAAATTCCGAAAAACTCATTGGTACTAGTCGACATGGACGGCGATCGAACCATCGCCTCGCTCTCTGGTAGGAGCATACATTTCGCACCCTTTCTGGCACTTGCATGACAGGAATTTAAGCGTTGGCGGCGCTTGTTTTTTGGTTGAGGTCACCGGTTTCCGCCCCTGCTAGCTCCACGCTCACCCTCAGTTTCCTCTTCCCCCAGTGGGCTCTTTCATTACCCCCAACCACTTCTGAACCTGTTCGTAGGTTCTATCTATAGAAAGTTCCGAAGAGAGTTATTTCGAACTTTTTAGGGAAAATTTTCAATGTGTCAAGTCCTACACTAATGTTTTAATGGACTTACAGAGCAACGATTTCAATTTATTTGTAGAAAATTGTATCTCCTTTAAAAATGTTCTAGGTAACTTTTGCGTTGAATACACCTTTTAGAAGTTATAAGCCAAAACCTGAAAAATGTCCGAAAATTTCACGCTTTTGGCACAGGAGTGCGATTTTTGAATGTCGAACTCAGCAGTAGCAAATGGCAAAATTACTATGAAGATATGCATCTTTCTACTGCTGATTGGACTTTCAAAAATCATACTTCAGGTGTGCGATTTTTTAAAGTCAAATCAGCGCAGCAGTAGTAAGATGCTTATCTTCATAGTAATTTTGACATTTTCAACTGCTGAGCTCAGCAAATGAGATTCAAAAATAGCACTCCTGGTCTTTCGAAGCTGAAAACTTGGTTTACACTTGTGGTAGGTATCTGTCTTAGCAACATCCCAAACAATCAGTAACTCAATTCAATTATACTTTATTGCACACCAAAACAGAATACACAGAGTACAGTGCAATTTATAACGAACCAAACGCGATGTTTGTGTCTACGGTGACTGGCGTACTAGAAACGGCAGATTCTACAAACGACAAACACAGTTTGAAATAGAGAATGAATGGACACGCGTGTGACTAGTGTATTCGAACCCACTCGAACCTTAACCAGACAGTTTCTTTTGTGGCTTACTGCGAGTGAAGTCCAGTGCACCGACGCGGCGCGTGACCGCGACGTCGACGGTGATGATGGATGACTGGGCTGCAAGTGTGTCAAAATGTCCGACAACTGATTTACACGTTTGGAAGTTCTACCGAAACAATGGTAGCGAAGTAGTGCCATCTGAGCTGGTTTTGTGTTGGATTTTGGTGGTAAGAAATAGAAATATACAGGGTGTAAACTTAAATGCATTATGTACTTAAAGGGGTGCCCCGGGCCCTGATCTGAACTGAAGAACTTTTACTGCGGGAACAATATTGAAATCTTGAAAAAAAAATTGTGTTCCTATAGCAAATATCAATAGGTAAGATAGGTGATAGATACCCAAATGCATGGAACAGGAACAGCTGATGTTTTTTCGCGGTGTCACTGTTGGTCCCATAGTGAAATTTGTTCATTTTGATGGTCTGAAGAACCTTCTTAAGTATATAACGCTTTTAAGTTGTCAATAGAAGTGAAGGTGAATAATTGTCAAAAGAAGAAACAGGGTGGTCCATTCTAAGTCGGAACCATACGACTTTAAAATACAAATGATAATAATAGAGCAGACATGTAAAAATAGCGCGATTATCCCTACAGAGATTTGTTCCAGCAGACCAGCAAGAGGTAGTAAAGAATGCAATGCAAACAGATTTAAATATCGACGTCAGACTTCAAAACCAGAGGTCCTCGAGACAAACCAATATCGGTAAGTATAACAAAAGGGAACATTTTCCAAAAGTGTCCCTATGGCGGAAATGTATCTTCAGGGAATAATTCGTATATGCGGGCGTAAATATCGACATTTATGCACTGTAATTACTCCGTAGGTACTTTTGTGCTAGACTTTAAAATCATTCTCCACTATCTTAGCTTAATGTAAAATAATTGTCCCAAGCAAATTTCCATTTAAAAGGAGTTTTATTTAAAAATCCATCTCATTTCTGTGGAGACCAGGAAATAGTCAGCTGTAACCAGCGGTGCATAAAGAGAGGGTGCATTCTAGCAATTCGTTTTACATCGCAACCCTCTCTGCGAGGTGTAGCCAATAAAATCGTGGCAATGTTGACGAGAGTGGCACCTACCTATACATATATACCCGTAACTCTGGGGACATGTAGGTAGCTAGTCAGTCAAAGTCATTCGCATTTTATTATTCTCCTTCTACGTTCATTTATGAGCAATGGTTTGACGTAGAAGTTTAAAATGTCCAAGTTATTTAGAAGTCGCTGTTTTCTCTCAGCTTTTGCACGCGACTGTGTCAATAGAATTAATGATGCCGTCACCTTGTTGTATAATTTCGAGATAAAAGAATCGTAGATGCATTTTCGGATAGTGAGAAGAGTATCAAAACTAGTATCACACCTGACACTTAGCTGTCACTTCATACAAATGGGAAAAACTGAGAAGAAGAGGTAAACATGTGCGAAATTGAGTGAGAGCGAGTGAGAAAGGAATACCTACACCATTGCCGACTATTATCAACTCCGAACAGGATTCTATTCTTGACAATTGTAATTCACATTGACAATTCAGGATACATTACTGGTTACTAAGACTGCTAAACGTATAGTAGGTAACATTTATGTATTAACGTTCGTTCTCAAAAATGTACACTGAATTGTCATTATAAATTACAATTATCACGTTTATTAAACGGGGAACAGAAGTTCTGTTTTTGAACCGTGAGATTTTAATAATAATTATAACATTTTCTACTGCTGAATTCAACGTGACTTTAAAAATCGCACACCTGGCAGCGACTTTGCCTATCGTATCGACTAGTTAGAGATATTTCTTCGCGAGCTCTTCCATGCTTCGGAGGATACATTAGCCAGTTACCTAATTTAAATAACACCAGCTGTATTCGTTGTAAATTTAAGTCAGAGGCATTTTCGGCAGCTTCAAAATATTCTGACAACAAATTGACTGCTAACGTGCCTCCATCAATACGCCCCGCCTTAGGCTGTCGTAGTATGTACTTGTATAGCCCATTACCTTAAGTAATCTTACAGGCTACTTAGTTTCAACTTATAACTTTATCGAAAATAAATGCATCAATATAACGTTCATTACCAGTTGCTTAAAGTTGCATTTACGTTTCGATCCATCATCAATCAATTATAATTTACTAGCGACCCGCTCTGGGAATTGAAGAGGACCACAAATAGCGCAAATCTTCCCAGTGAATCAGTCTATCTATTAGTAAAAACCGTATCAAAAGCCCTATAGTAGTTTCTGAGATTAGCCTATACAGATAGACAGGACGACAGAAAAACGCGGCGACTATTCTGAAAACTACCTCACTGTTCACAGCTCTAGTCTCCAGGGTTCGAATAGCTCTAATGATAGCCAATCTCCGATAGGAGATGGCACTTTTACAATGACTTTGGAATGATTTTACTATTCCTTTGCACACATTCTAAAATTACACAATTATTTTATGCAAAGGCTGAACTTGTTAACTATTGCTTTATATTTCAAACAGCAATCTTTGCAAAATGAACTGTCCATAATAGATAAATTAAAACTGTCATTTATCCTGTCTGGTTTGATTTTGATTGCTTTATTTTGATTTCAGTTGACGACTGACTATTGTTTGTTGTATTGATCGTCGAGTGTGTCCGTTTACATTCAGTTGATTCTGTTTGTTGACTCTGTGTTTGCGAAATTGTAGGCTATTACAGATATGACAGTACAACCGATTCTTATTACAACACTTTATGTGACAAAGTGAATCATTGTTTTAGAAGACAATATGCGTACCACGAGTCCACATATGTTAAAGCCAAAGATGTTTTATGGACTTCGTGAGCCCAAATAACATCTTTGGTTGCAGCATATTTTAAATGTCAAAATTTTGTCTCAAAGTAATCCAAATAGGAGCGCTATATGACATTCAATAATTATAATTGTGTAACTACCCTATTCATTCGGTATCAAATTGACATGATGTTTTGCGATTCTGCTTCTTAATATTTAGTTTATTCATTTTAGAGAATGTATGAATATGATGATCACAGAAACAAAATATTACATAAAAAAACATAGTACAGTCATTACGTTACCGATTGTTAAAGACATAATCGGAAACCTACAGAATAGGTATGCAAAACTGGGAGTAACCCTACTGTAGTATACTAGTTTCAACTCATGGTAAGGATATTCATGTTTATTTCAATGAAAAAACACTGTAATTTTATAACGAACTCCAAAAATGGAGCTTATCAATTCGCCTGAATTTTTTCATTATTTTCTCAGTAATGAACATGTCCAAACATACGAGTACTTCAAAGGCAACTGATACTCTTATAAAACGTACCGAACACGGAAAGAATCAGGAATCCGAATAACTCACGATCGTGCTGCAGGGACGTGTAACAAAAGGTGGTGTCGATGTCAGGTGGTTCGCGTGACCACGGCCGAGCGGGCTCCTCACTCATTTAGTGGATCGACTTACCCCAACATTCCTCACTGAACGTCCCGAGTTTTATTACACCGCTGAGTCTACGAAGCACACGACACGCCTTTGTTTATCCTCTACGTAGTTACTACTAGTTAATCTGTGCTTTTACTCTTCTTCCGACAGATTCATGTCTGCAGATTTCCTGATCGATTTCTAAACGTATTCCTATACTGTACTGGGTGTAAGGAAAACCTCCATCCCCCTCATCCTTTAAACCAGTGCTCGACCCATCAAACTGAAAAACTTTTACTATGGGAGTAAACCTGCCAGAACAAAAAAATCTGCTGTCTCATACATTTTAGTAGAGTAGGCAGGCGCTGCAGTTTAGTATGGAACAGCAGATTTTTTTTGTGTTGACCGATTTGCTCCAGTAGTAAAAGTTATTCTGTTTGATGGGTATGTGGTTTAAAAGTTAATGATACTTTTCCTTACACCCTGTATGTGGTCCTTCTTAATATGCTGACGTTTTTTAAGGGGATGATAAGACCATCAAATCGAATACCTTTCTCTACAGAACCTACATCGAAATCGTGAAAAAAATCTCCTGTTCCACACAAATCGTCCAATACTAAGTCAACTGAAGTCCAATAGAGAAAGTTATTTGTTGGTCTGATCACCACCCTCTTAAAAACCGTCAGCGTATTAAGGTGGATGCTGTATTTACCCAGTGACCTTTTTGCAATCAGTAAAATTAAGTGTCCCAACGTTGTAATTTACCCAACAAAATTAAATCAACCACGCACGAATTATCAGCGACAATAACGAAAGCCTAATCTAAACCCAACGAGATGATAATTTGCCGCCGCGCCGATTATGCTGCTTGGCTTCACTGAGTTACGCAAGACAATAAGCAAACAGCTGTGCCGATGTGCAATAGGTAACCGACTAACCCCCGTAATTGTGGCCGTAGATCATAATCCAGATAGTCCACCAGCAATGGCAAGCATTTGTGTTAGGCCGAGAGCCTCACGACTTAACGAAAGTGAATTGTCGTGCCGGCTACCAATACGTCGTCCAATAGTACTATTCACTCGCACAACCGTGACTATACTTCGCAATCGGACGTTATGAAGGCAATCATAAATGACCTTACGATTCCTGATCGAAGACTTCGACATTAAACGTTGCCATTTGGAGTTAGAATTCCATTAATGGATACTACACGGTTGCGGTAACATAAACTTTTGAGTCGTTCGAATGTAGTTTCACGCAGGTAATATCGAATCATCATCATCATCATCATCTCAGCCGATGGACCTCCACTGTTGCACATAGGCCTCCCCCAAGGATCGTCATAACGACCGGTCCTGCGCTGCTTTCGTCCAACAGGTTCCCGCCGCCTTCACCAGGTCGTCGGTCCACCTTGGGAGGTGTACCCACGCTGCGCTTTCCATTACGCGGTCGCCACTCGAGAACATTTCAGCCCCATCGGCCATCCGTTCTGCGAGCAATGTGCCCCACCCACTGCCACTTTAGTTTAGAAATTCTTTGGGCTATGTCAGGCTACTCTGGTTCTTCTACGGATCTCTTCATTTCTGATTCGATTTCGTAGAGAAATAGCCCTCTCCATCGCCTGTTACCTTTCGAAAGCGTCGACTCATAAACAAAGCGACCTCTGAACTTAATAACAATGTGAGGCGGGCGTGCGAAACGGGAGATGCACCCAGAGACTTGCAATAATTCTTTCGTGGCCCATCGACCGTCGCTAGAGACATGACGCGCCATAATTTAGACTTGTAGCAACAAAAACTGTTCGTGGTTGGTTCGCCGCGATCGCGCGTTCCGATAATGGCTTTATATAGACACTTTATTGTCATAATTCTGACCCACATCTGATTGTTTTACTTATGGGAGTGAAATATTATGAGAATTCTTCTAGTCATATCTTTCAAGTGAAAGCTTTATGCATAGAATTTGCCTCCATTTATGATACAAGGTTAACAAGTATATAACCGTTATTGACAATAGAAAATTATCGTTGCAATTATCAGATATGGTGAATATCGTGACCCACCTGAGGCCACCATATCTATAGTTTTGAAGTGGCATTTAGAGAACCTTGTCCGAATATTGTTTAAAGCCATTATTCAAAAGTTAAATTCTTACTTCTTTTAATTAACGCGAAATTCATAAATTACAGCACAAGCTGGAGCGTCACCGAGTTTGAGAAAGCGAGTAAAAAATGTGTAACGGAACGCAAGGGAAATAGCAAATTCATGGTTAATAAGCTTTTTTAAAATGTTGCTTTTAGGATACCGTACCCGGAAGGTTCAAATGAAGCATAGTGTACTCGTACCTGACAGTTCAACAGACGTTTGTGCGGCACAAATAAGCTCAAACAAGTAAACGAATCAGATATAAACTTAACTTTCTTAGGTTTGCTTAATATTTTCGTTGAGCATGTAGAAATACTAAGGACACCCGATCACTACACTAAAGATATAACGTTCGTAAATTCATAATAGAAATTAGACCATATTCTGGACTTTCTTATCCAACTATTTCGAGTAAGCGAAATTCCTTCCTCTGTTCATCTCTATCAGCTCTTATTTCGATATTCACTTTCTTACATAATATGTCATCTTTCACACAGACCATGACCTTTTCTATAATCCTCCTATCTTATAGTCATCCATATTCATACGACTGCAGTACCTACTGCATTCTTTATCTATTAATACAATGAAATCATCATTCCTTCCCTTGCATCACATGTCCAATATCCATGTACCTATCCCGTTGAGTTCCCGACTAACTAAGCCATAGTCTGGGACCACACAAATGCCTTAGATTCTATGGCAACCTCAACACTTGACCTAGATGTCGTAAGCAGTCACTTGTATACACCTCCATCTAACTGAGATCGCCAATACCACCAACCAAGCAGCGATTATAAAAAATCTCATGGAGTCATGTCTTCATGTAATGTATCAATAAAGAGACCTGTATCCAGCGGTGAAGCCTTTGTGAATGTTGTTAACATGTCTTAATGATTCCAACCCAATTGGTAGTACTGTGACTAAAAATAAGGTACCTACAGAACCATTAATTTAAGCGTGCCTGACATTTTTTTGTCGCCTGTTACGTTAAACTACAGAGAGTTGTGCAATATGACAGGCGTTACGCTCGGGATGTATAAGAAGCGATTATTAACGATCCATCGCTGTATTAGATCAGAATCGACAGCTTATCTCTGAAGCATGCAGCTGACCCCGATGTCGCGTGATCCGCATGTTTTGTTACGCAAGCTGTCTCTTTAAACTTAATTCTACATCGTAGGACCCTTGGTAACACTCTTATACCTCCAACATAAGTACTACAATAGACTATTTATCGAGACTTCGTACGTTGAACAAACTAAAGACCAATGTCTAAGCAAAAACACTGTTTGGAATGTAATATCGAGCAGTCTGGCTATGTTAGCTATTTGTTTTCTTTGATATATCTAAACTATTATAAAACTGTTACTGAAGTGTGTCTGTACATTGAAGATATTATTATTTACAAAAAAAGATTACGATATGGTTTTTAGCTATCCCTCGAAATCAACCTTTTTTAGAAATGTTGTCTGTCTGTTTGTTTGTTTGTTTGTTTGTTTGTTCGCGCATCACGCAAAAACTAGTGAACCGATTTTGATGAACCTTTTTTGTTTGATAGCTTATGATCTAACTTAAAATCTGGTATATAATTTGTGCGGACGAAGTCGCGGGTAAACACTAGTTGTTTATAAGACTATGATTTGAACTTCATCCAGGCTAAACTAAGTATCAAAGAACCGATTTGTATAATGTAATTTGTAATCATGACGAAATAATCATCATCATCATCATAATCATTGTGTTGATGACCCGTTTGGTGTGATGGTTACCGGACTGCCAAACCAGGGTCCTGTGGGTTCGAATCCCGGTTCGGTCATGGATGTTATATGTGTGTGCCGTTGTTGTATGGTTCCCATAACAAAAAGCCTGAGGCGTACTTGGGATCATTACAATGTATGTGACTGTGAGCGTTATTTATTTATCATTCAAGCAGGCTCGCGCGGTGAAACGTAGTCCACTCCCTCTGATCCTTATTCACCCTCTGCAGTGGCACGTATACAACAAGTATTTCATAATACAGCTAACTGTTTTAACGGGGATGATTTGTCCAAAAAACTGAACAACTTTCTGTATGGGACTAACATCGAAAAAGCGAAAAGGAAATCAGGTGTCCTATACATTTCGTTTCGATTGTGTTCGCAGTTTTGGCAGTGGTGATGCTAATAAGCGTCATTAGCGCCACGTGATCATAAACACTAGTTAAACAAGGGCATGAAGAAACCTGTATACGCTGAAGAAGAGTTTCGGATGCATATTCTCACGACTATATTCCCCGAGGGGGTAGTCAGAGACATTCTGAAACCTCAGAACATCCACGTTTCACCAGAAGTATCGAAACTCTGTCCAGTGTGACGGGGGGTGAGCCCGTCGCCACTTATAATGGACAGTGGGTACAATACATGCCTCGAAATTGAAGAATGCAGGTTTCCTCTCGATGTTTTCCTTCACCGAAAAGCCAGTGGTGTTACAAATCGTACATAACTTCCGAAAAACTCATTGGTACGAGTCGGCTTGGACGGGGATCGAACCACCGCCTCCTGCACTGCAGGCAAGGTTACTCGCCACTGGACCACCACGATCGAGTTTCGGATGCATAGCATAAGCATAAGCATAAGCATATGCTCACGACTATATTCCCCGAGGGGGTAGTCAGAGATATTCTGAAACCTCAGAACATCCACGGATGCGGATGCCTCAGTTTCGGATGCGTAGGTATATTAACACTTTCACTTTCAACAAACTATTGGTCGGTAGCCTCAGACAAGTTAACCATGTCTATGTCGGTAGCCCATGCTCAGACGTCCGTGCATTACATTTAATGATTTTTATTTTATTTTCTGAGAACCTAAGAGTCTACAGACAAAATTTCACTTACCTAAAATATTTCGCTTTACCTAAAATTAATTACGTGGCCTCGTGTTACCTTCAAAATACAATAATATTTTTGGATATGTGGTGATGGGATAACGTAAAATATCATTGGGACAGTTAAAGTTTTAAGACTGATTATGTTTGAACCCATACAATGAGAGTTAGAACTATGCCCCAGTAGTAGTGACGACGCTTAACGGCTAATATTGAAAGCTACAACATTATTATCGCCTGAGGTATTAGCGACTTCTTGTAGATGGTTGCCTCCAGTCATTGGTAATGCTTTAAATCAGGCACAGATGTAATACTTAGACATAGTTTGTTAATTATCTCCGCGCGAACAAGAGTACGCGCTAAAGCTAGTCTCTACCCATTACGCGGAAAACAAAGCATCAGAAGATGTCATCATCTATAATCATGCCTGGTATTTCTAACAGCCCCACCTCTAAAAGAGCACGGATAAACATGAATTAAGTGTGATCCAGTTTACATAATTCTGTTCTGAACCAGCAATCTGATGCACTTTGGTCTGAGGGGATCGGTATAAAACGTGCCGCTATTGAGCAACCCTGCACTCCATGCCAAAGGGAGAATGTTTACTAAACTTTGTTACTAAGACTCCGGTCAAAACTCTTAAGACTACACCATAAAGATACAAATGGCTTGATTCGGGAGACTTTCTTTTTAGGACAGGCAATATAAACCACGACTTACCAGCTTGGTATTATTGAGACACACCATTATTTATAATTAACGTCGATGGCTGCAACGAGAAAAGTTCACAGTCATTTGTTAAATCACGTTCTTAGTTAAATAAAAGGTTGGGAGTCTTTTAAAAGTTAGGTCTTAGTTGAAACGATTAGTCTTTAAGGGAGACTCGTTTTTATCTTCTAGGCGAAGACGGAAAATTAGTACAGTTGCTGGACTTAGGCACAGTGCATCTATAAACTTTAGTGTGACATAGATCACTCGGACCTTTTCTAAGGCCCGTCACACAGATACGGAATAATTCTGAGCGGAATTAGAATTTTATATAGATTCGTAATTCTGAGCGGAATTATGCGAAATCCATACGAAATCTAAATTCAGCGCGGAATAATTCCGTATGTGTGTGTGAGTGTGTGTGAGGCGGGACTAACCGTTTCTACAATGATCGAGCAATGATGCAGCTTCCACAACTCTACACGACAAATCAACAAAGACTAAAGTAGTTGATTAATAATAATTTGCTATTTTGGAAGAACTCAAACGCCTACATTATTGCCTACTTGTACTTATAGCCTACTTCTGGGGGTCTACCGTGAGTTTTCACCGTTCTTTAGTACTGTAGTTACGTCACCAATTTTGTATTGAATTTCGTACAACAGAGATTTTTGACTCGTACCAAGTTGTTTAGAATTTGGTCAAAAAGATTTACTACACCTTCTGGTACCAATTATAGTTAACATACACACGCCAACAATAAAATGAAAGCAACGTAAATCCGAGTAATTGGATACATTAACAATTCAACACTTACAAATTAAATTCGTGACCACAAACAATTTCAAATTCATGAATTAACAGCTACATGATTGTCCGTGTTTACACTACAGTTTTCCCACAATCCACTAAACGTAATAAAACGCAGCGGTAATAGGAACAAAACGCTTCCAAAATTAAATAAACACGCATAGGTGCGCCTGTCGAGTTTGGTATAATTCGATAATTTACAAGACGGGGTCCGGCGCGGGCGCCTTCGGCTTGTAAGCAAGATTCTCATGAAATTCGGCGGCAGCGATCGTATCGCCAGCAGGCCACGCTATCCATCACGCGGCTCTAGTCACGCTACAAACGATGTCTACTAATTATCTCTCCCTAACAGACACAATTTGTCATTAATTGTAAAACATCCACGATAAAACGGACACCAAACCGATACGCGATCTCGCTAATCCATTTATCTGACAAATTACATAATACCTTTTTTGTTGGTCGACGCTGAGAATAATGAGTTGGCTTTTATAACAATATCGAGCCAACAGGTGCACAAATTACACGGTCTTGTTATTGAATCTGACAAGTGGTCACAGCAACATTAGCGATCAGTCCGCTCGAAATGAATAAATTAAGATAAAAGGAAAAGAACGATTCTCCACTTCAATTACGGCAACCCACACAATGATTAGACGTTTCACTCGGTGTTCTGAGGCTCGATCACAGACCTACTTGAGTTATTAAGTGCTAGCTTTGTTATAAATACATTCAACATGACATGGATTAATGGAATAAAATTCCGAAGGTCTTTTTATATTTGATCACCTTCATTCCTTGTCAACATTCTAACTCCCGGATTAAGTGCAGTCGTTTATCTAAGCATTTACGTCTTACGAACTTGCTCTTTTATGGGGTATTTTGTGGCGGCATGGCGTTTTATTTAGGCTATTCGGGTCAGTTTATACGACGCACCGAAGGCTGCCGGAGATGGATTCCGGGACTTAACTGACGCTCCCGGTGGATTGATGGCGAGCAATACGTCATCGGACCGATGAGATCAACTTTCTATGGATTAGAAAAGATGTTTATATTACGCTCATTATAATGCAGTGAGAGAACTGAAACGTGCCTGAGAAATACGTACGTATCTCCAACGGGTTCTGGCGTAATAGATAAACGAATAAAAGGAACTAGTTGTTCGTTATCTCGACCAGAAAGGCGACCTTCAACTTCACACGGTCGGAATACAGAGCAGACTAATAACAAGAGACACTGGGAGGTAAACGTTGGACGTTTTCGTATGCAAAAAGCGTTAAGTGTTAGCTGACGCGGTCGTACGGACCGAACATTAAACAAGCGGTTGCGGGCTAAAATAGAAATGGGTTGTTTGAGTAGGGTTCTTTCGCGAACGCAATTGTACTCGAACGTGTCTTGTTAGTGAATGCGTTATGCAAATGTTGGCCGGCGGTATTAGTACACAACCAGTGATAGTTGCAGGTTAATACGAGTTATGTAGCTTGTAAGATTTGTTGTTCAGATTAGAAGATTTGGTGTTTTCAACATTCATGAAAAAAAAAACTTTTTTCCGGCTTGGTTTTTTTCTTGGCTCCGTAAATTATACAAATCATTCATTCAGCCGTTTCCAACCTGGAGGAGCCCTAACTTGGGGTGTTTTGAAAAAAAAAAAAAGGTTTTTACAAAATGGATTACAAGATGGTGTAGCATATTTATGCAATCAACTCAGAAAGCCCTTTCACTTGATACTCTACACGAGAGTATAAAATGTGCATACAAAAACATTAAGAAGTCATAACATTTTATAGGACCACAAAACTTTCCGCCAACATCAAAACTATACATCTGTGAGACTTTCAAAATACATTAAAGAAGTCAAACCGCGGTCCTCATATTTTGCAAACGAAATCCCTCGTGCGGTTTGCTCTATACGCTGCGCTGCGCTAATAACAGAAAATATAAAAGCAGAAATTCTTCAAAATCATCTGAACTCTCAAATTGTTATAAACACTAATACAAACTGTTTTCAAACAATGACAGTGCTCAAAAACAATATGAAAGGCACTTCTCAACAAAACGGTAACAAACAATACTAAAAGCAGAAATAGCAAACATTTCTAAGAAGTAGTAAGTGAAACGCGTCACAATTTCACAACTCCGGGAAAAACAATAAGCTAGTGGAACGCCAGCAATCTTCGGCCGTCCGTCCACCACCTTTCTCAAACGAAAGAGGTCAGTGCCAACTTGAATACAAATGTTTTGGGGATTCAACGAAAACTTTAATTGAAATTGTTACCCTTCCGTCATGCATGGTTAAATCTAGCACAGGGTGGGTGTAAGGGACAGCCACAGAGCCCTTCGCAGACTGAAACGGTGAACTTTGACCATCAAACTGAATACCTTTCTGGAGCCTTCCTCAGGAAACGGGAAAAAAACTGCAATTTCATACAAAACTGCTGTACATACCCGAATCAAATGTATGGGACAACTGATTTTTTTTCGCGTTTCCTGTGGCTTGGGTCTGTTTGCGGAGGGCTGATATGGAGAAACAACACTACGCTATGTGGAGGGATGGAGGGCTCATTCATCTATATTTGCTTTATTCGCACGCACGTGTGGATGGCATGTTTTTTGTTCAAATATTTGGGCGAATACAGTGTAGCCGCATAACAAATAACACATAACGAAGAAACGAAGTGTGGTTCCACCATTACACTCTCTAAAGTAGTCCTCCACGAGTTGACACATTATACTGCTTTAGTTTCGGCGCACTTTTCGTACGTCAATGTTATCAAAGTCACCACTACGAAATACAATACAAAAATGGGAGTAAAACAACTGTAGAAAGTATACTACAGTATCAACTAATGGTAGACATTTAATAGAGGCCACACGATGCTAAGCTAAGTGTAATTGGTATCTTATACCATAATGTATGAAAAACGAATGGTGGTAAAGCTCAGCGGTCGTGACGAGTCAAACGAGAGCGGTGTGCGGGGGCTGGGAGGAGCGCGTCCCAGTACCGACTTGCCTTCGCGCGGTACCGACTTTGCGAATTCAATGCCGGTCCCCCGTACCCCGCACACCTTCCGAATATAGATTCGCCGGCCGCCGCGACCACTGAGCTTCACCACAAGTAGTTTTTATTACACTATGTTTACTTATACATCGTACTCATTTCTACATTGTGTTAACCCATATTTTATAGACTTTAATTATTTAGATTAACTAAAAACTTACACTTAAACTTCACGTAAATTAGTCTTCAAAAGCTGAACTAAGAAAACATTGAGTAAATACCTGAAACAAAAGAAATACAATTGTTAAAAAAATTATAACTTCACTATAGCGAAATAAGCGAAGTAAATCAATGTTACCAACGATTAAAGATTTTCAACGTTATGATTGCAGACAGCTACCAGAATCAGAAATCTCAATTAAATGTTTACTTTACGGTTCAGCCGGATAATACATCAAGTGGTTAATAGTACCTCCTACTCCCACTTAATAGCTTTTAATTGCATCAATTTGAGTGTGATTAAATACGATCGGGTGTATTGAGCGGGCAATCAGTCAATTCTCGACAACTAGTCATGTTAATTTGATGATTGCTTTATATACCCACTTCTGACGGGGACTAAATTGTCTTTATTGCAACTGATGGATTGTTTTAAGTGATATCATAGGACTATGTCATCATCATCAGCTTACATAATTATGAGGGAGTGGGTTGGGTAATAAATAATACACCACACGAGATCAGTGCGTTTTGATGGAGGTAATTTCATGGTCAACTTGCTGTCATTCTTTTCAAGAGACTATATATTATATAACATATATAATATATAGTCTCTTGAAAATAATGATAGTCATTTTAATTAGTTGGCGAAAATGTTTATAATTGGTATTGATGATTTACAAAATTATTATTATCGTACGTATCGTACGCAGTGCGCTGCCGGCGGGCGAACATTGACCTCAGAATCATATGATCGAGCGGGGGGTCATTACCAGTCATCGGAGTAGGTAGATTCGATTAGGGTAAAGGCGTATAATATATCTTTGTGATGAATATTCATATTTGTATTCGAGTCAAGGGTGTTAGTATCTATCTTTAAAGGGCGTAAAATATAATATATGCGTTGTATACTAAACAGGGTCACCCCTTTATAGATAAAAAAACACCCACGAATCAATTACAAATATTAATGTTCATCACACAAATATTTACGCCTTTACCCTAATCGAATCTACCGACTGCGATCACTGGTCATTACCACGTAATTGTGCTTAGTAACAGATACCAAATGCGTTTAAGAGGATAGGCGGCCTGAAATGCTCATTTGGAGAATAGGTCCTAGGGAATAAGAAAACAGCATTTCGTATTCCCCTGTTTTCTCATGTAAAACTAAACCAATTTTAATAATTCTTTTAAGAATAATATGAGAAAGACTTTGGCTATGTCTGTACGTTTTGCTTTTTTTGTGTATATTCGTCAAATTTGTTTTCTGGATGTCTGAAAACGGGCTGTAAAATTGGTCATTTTCGAAGGTCCCTAATTCATACAGTAATTAATTTATGCAAAACATAGGGACATTAGCAGAGGTAACATAGATTTTATGGTAAAAAAAAGATTGATCTAGTGTCATTATCAAGGGAGAAAACAGGGGAATACGTTTGTATGGAAAAAACGGTACTCGTCTATCCTCTTAAGTTTCGCCAACTTATTAAATTTTACTTTATATAGGGTCCTTCTCAATATGCTGACGGTTTTTAAGGGGATGATCAGACTATCAAACTAAACATCTTTCTCTATGGGACAAACGTCGAATTCAAGAAAAAAAACAATTGTTTCATAAAAAACTGCAATCTTACTCAACCCAATATGAGTCTACAGTACAGATTTCTTTTTTTTTTGCGATTTCGTTGTTAGTCCCATAGAGAAAAATGATCAGTTTCATGTCCTGGTCATCTCTTAACAACATTGTCAGCATATTAAGAAGGACCCTATATGTTGCTAGTATCATTTCGAAAGTATTCTCCAATATGACGATAAGACTCAAATGTCTTTTGCATAATGTCAGCTTGACGTGACGTGCAGACATTATGAAAAAGCAGACATTTTGGGAAAAATACATTTTAGGAAAACTGGCATTTCAGGCCTGAGCCGATATGACAATACAGAGGTACTAGCCAAGTATTCGAAAGTTATATAAGATAGCCAATCGAAGCACAAATGTCGTCAAGGCCAGAGCATTACAGATTCAAGACGAGGATTCGAACCGGCGGTATTGGCAAGGGTGACATCGACGGACATGGGTCAATACAAACATGCGTTCATTATGCGACCGACGTACGCAAACCCGTCTACAAACGCAAACATAGCCCTTACCCACGTAACGTCCTCTGCCATTCCATAGGTCCCAATATTTCCCGCCACTAACATAACTAAATGAACTTAGTACCTACCTACTTTGTTTTATTTGTTTAAAAAAAAAAAAAAAAAAAAAGTAACAAAACAAAGTTAAAACAAAGTTTGGTTTTGCGAGTCATGTTAGGGCCTATCATAATTCCGATTTAGTAGTGTAGTAGGTAATGTTTTATTTATTTAAGTATTTAATTAATCTTTTAAATAATAATATAGTTTTGTTGTCGAAGTCGCCATAGCCGAACACGGCTAGGAGGACTATATATATATACCTACCTACTACATAAAATAAATCTGTAACGATAGCGACAAAAGGCTCAAACTTGCGAGCTTTGAAATTAAAATATCTCCGATTGTAATTTGAAGTGACCATCAGCTTTTATGGGCGGATAAGTCGCACGAATCGTTTCTCGCTCGCTAAATGGCATTCGTAAATCGTCGATTAAGACGGTACATATTCCAACGACAAAAGGTTTCGCGTCAGATACGGCCGCCGCAGAAGCGACCGTCGCAATAAATTTCATAATTAATTTTATTATCGAAGGCATTGCTCGCACGTCGACTTACGGAGAGATTTGCGAGCAAAAGGCAACACCGCCGTCTGCCTTATCATTAAACGTTCACGATCCTGCGGACGCACTCTGATTTCATAAAGTCTTTTAATGCGGTGTAATTGTTTGTGAATAAAAAGAAGTCGGCTGAAAGGGTTCGACTCGGTACAAGGCGGCGCGCTCCTGTCAAAAACCATCATTGTAATAGACTTTTCTTTCTCGACCGCGCTCGGTTATAAAAGCTAACTTTCAAAGAAAAGTAATGAGAATCTAACTTAGCGGAAAACGGACGGCGGAGCTCGCCCGTTTCGTAACCAGCGATGGAGAGAGAAATATTTTTTTACGTTATTCGCAACACCGAGCGCCGCGATAGTCCTTGCGAGCACTCACAAAGGGCCCGTGCCACGCTGCCCTCGTCTGTTTATTACGAGCTTAATGCGGAATAGCAGCGACTTTAATGCAACTTTATACCAACGAGGGGTCGGTTCAAAGAAAAATCATGGTTTACATCCGTAATTAACGTGAAATTTAAATGTGCATGGAAGAGGAAACATCTTTTACGACCAGAGCCATATTTCTATACAGATTTATCCTTTTTATATGCCATTTCTTTTTCGCCGTGTTTCCTGGCTCGGAAAATGGAGACAAATACAAATACTTCATGCCTTCCTATGGGTGAGTACGAGGCGATAAGGGATTACATTTCTTCTGCAGTTTTTAAATAGGAAAAATCAAGATATCCAGAACCACATAACGCATCTCTACATCCTTAAACCTTATAGACTCATGCCTGCCAACAGCCCGCTTAAAATTTTGGTCGTGCGATTTAGCGAGATTTCTCGTGACGTTATTAACCTAACTGGCTGCCGGAAGACCTAATCCTCTTTTGCCTAAACTCGGCCACTGCTCGTGTAAAGTCTTTATCACCGGTCACCCCTACATGAGCAGCGATGTTTCTATTCTACCAAACTGCTTCTCATACGTGGACGTTCACGTATCGCCGAACGTTGCGAATATTTCCGGTTGACGCACGTTACGCATGTAGGGGTGTACCGGCCACACCGCGAGCTTGTATGAAGCTATTTTTCTGGTAGGATATCTATTCCGTGGCTTTTCTTCACTGTGCCATCATTTTCTCTTGCTTCGTGTCCTGCTGAAGTTATTATAACACTTTATTGCACACAAAGACATAAAAATATACAAAGTTGAGAAAACATGTACAAAGGGCGAGCTTATCTCTGAAGAGATTTCTTCCAGCAGACCCGCAAAAGAGACAGTTAATAATTACAAGGCAAACTTATTGTGTACAAACAAACAATAAATAAATATGTTATGAAGAATATAGACATGGGCATAATATACAGGGTGATTCTTTATATAACAATTAGAACAATAGAACAACTTTCTCTATGGGACCAACATCGAAATAGCGAAAAAAAAATCGGTTGCTGTCCCATGCATTTGGCTCGAGTAGGTTTGCAGTTTTGTATGAAAGAGCAGTTTTTTTCGAGATTTCGGTGTTGGTCTCATAGAGAAAGTTGTTCAGTTTGACGGTCTGATCATACCCTTAAAAAATTGTCAGCATATTAAGAAGGACCCTGTATAGTCATAGTACACTCTGCTCTGAGCTTCTTTCCGTAAATGAATATCAATCTTATAAGTCACGATCAATCTTAATTTAGACATAATGAGCGTTTCGTTACGAGGTCCCGACTATGCCTCAGACCTTAGACTTGGTTAACACCATAAACGTTAGCCGTATTGTATCCGCGAATGGTATTTCAGGGAAACGTGACTTTCTTCCTCCCATTATCTTTACTCACTGCTTACATATTAGCCATGAACAACTCCTGGGTGCTGTTATCTTAAGGATCTTCAAATAAAAGTAAATGGCTTTCATGTTTTACACGTTTTATGTAATGTACAAGTTATGTATTTTTGGACGGCTCAGAAGCAAGTTGTCAGGGAGTGTACTATCGCGGACTTTTCCGCCAATTCGGAGCGCGCTCCATACAAACGTACTATGGTGATATTTTCAATACTAACAAATTAAACTCAATGAAATTTTTCAGAATTAATCTTCAAACTAATTTCTATGCTTTTATAGAGTCAGTGTGCCTCAAAGATTTCCATACAAATCTTAAATTAATCCTAGCATTGAAACTGTATATTATTTTAACGAAAATGTGACTCCATACAAGCATAGAGATTTGTTTCTAGATTGTTTCTGCAAAATTTCATTGACTTTAATTGGTTAGTATTGAAAATATCACCAAAGTACGTTTGTATGGACCGCGCTCCGAATTATATCCCCTTAAGGTGGTTTCCGTCCATACAAAACGTTGTCGTATAACACTCGTAGAAGGTGTTAATAAAAGTAATGTTTTATATATGGAAAAATAGCTTAGAAAATCTAGTTGCACATATCAAATAAAATTTACAATTTATATTATGATTACGAAGATATCGTACAAAATTTCAAACCCTTATATCTTCGTAATTATATTACAAATTGTAAATATTATTTGATATGCGTAAACTAGATTTTCTAAGCTATTTTTCCATATATAAAACATTACTTTTATTAACACCGTCTACGAGTGTTATACGACAACGTTTTTTATGAAATTGACAGCTCTCCAACCACCTTAAAGATTTTTTCGTATTATTTCGCGCATAATTTATGGTTTGAAAACTATTAATTCATTGGTCTATTCATCAATACGGCGGGACTAGACAGCGCAGCGGTTTTATTTTTTAGTATGCAAGCAAAAATGAACCTAGTGGTGGTCAGGCGGAAAAATCCGCGATGGCACCTGCCAAGCCGTGGGATCAAATCCCGTATGGGGCAAATATTTGTGTGATGATGTGACTTAAAGAATACTAATATCTATTACTGTCCGAGTCATGATTCTATATCGTTATTTAGTGATAATAATACAAGTCTAGACCAGATTCTAGTTCTTCAATTAGACTAGATAATCTGTGTGACAACGTCCAAGATATTTTTATTTAATTTATGTACGCTGTGGTACCTGTTTGCTCAATCCAAAATGCCAAGTGGACAAAAAACAACGATATGATTTCATAATGAGTGAAATCATTTTGAATTTTTGCTTTTAAGAAGATATGCGATAGTAAGTAATCCAATATTCATTTAAAACGTCCGTTTGTCTTTAATTTCTGATAGAATGAAAATCACACAAATAAAAGCTAAGAACAGTCAACGAGATTGCAACAAGGCCGGAAACCAACTAGAATTAAAACTTTCGCAAACGATCCATGAATTGCAAATAGGAAACTGACTCGGTGAGTTCGAGAACGAAAAGACGTGCATACATTGAGTGCAACTGCACAAAAAGGCACAATCTCGCCGAGATAGGGTAACAAGATAACAAGCGTGGAGCGGCAGACTAAGACGGATAAAAACAAGACACGGCGAGCCTACGCGCGGACGTGTACCTTGTTTACTTAAACGAGGCCCACGTTAAGTGCCCCCGGAGTTGATTCTGCGCATCTCCGGCCCCTGTACGCTTTGATGCATTTGAATCACATACGGATAAAAGATTCAAGCGAAATCGGAATAGCGAAAGACCAGGGAATCAAAAAGGTAAATAGCAGTTATAGACATTTGATCAGCGAAAAGATGTATGTATTTATAAGCTGGCAACTACATTCATTCCCCGATTGAGTATAGTCAGATATTTAGCATGATAGCCACTTTCATCAGTATTAGTAGTCACGAAAACTGCGTTCGTATGTCGCACCCTGGGCAGTCAGCCTCGATACGAGCATCTCATGCTAATACGAAGGTAGGAGTAATCCCTGTCTTTCTTCTTTGTCCGACCTTATTCCATTATTTAGGATCCACTCTTCCAATCTCACGTCACCAGAGCGTTCTGATCTAGGTCGTCGTTTGGTCTGCATTAACTGTTTGCAGGTCTTTGAAAGAAATCCATGGGATTTGGGGTCTAAGGGGCAGCTCCGTCCCGATGCAAGGCTTGGCTTGATTTGTCATGTGGTTTCACTCCGTGATCATACCAGCCCACAGGTTTTTAAGTTTTTCTGTGTAATGTAAGCCAATTAACACAAACTTTATCCAGCCAGTGTGACATTATTGTCACTTTGACTGCTAAATGACAGGCAAAAATGGAAAATCTATTGTTTTTGTTACTGACGGCGTTCAAAGGCTTATAGTTGCACACTTACAATGGACAGTGAATATCATAGTATATGTATGTTTTGACGACATATTTCTTCCCTTAAAAGCAATCCTTATACTAAAAAAAAGACCACAAATCATACCAAACCAAAATAGCCATTAGGAACAATTAAAATAAATGTAGCGTTAAGATGTTCGTCACGGTTGCAAAAAAAGGTTTTTAAGCAGAAATCTCACATAATTTATAATAATAAGAATTTAACAGTCAAGTGACAACTTAGCATGGTAATGTAAGTTATAATTAAGCCATATGTATGTACATATTTAGCGTTAACTTAAACGCGATCTGCACTTTTCTACGAAACATTTTAATTTTTAAACCGCGTTTAGCCCACAATATATGAGCATCAGAGCCACTTAAAGAATTCATTACAGTATTAATATGCTAATTTCTAACGGATCTGTTTCATTCGAGAATTGCGAAAAACAAGCTTGTTAATTTAGTCTACAAGGCTGCATAAAAACTCGTCTGGTAGGTTTGGTTCACGCCTAAGCAACAAATCTTTTATTCACGTCAAGCCTTACGAGTTTATCTATTGTTATCATAATCAAGCGATCGTGTCATTACACACGTAGTCTGCCCACGGCTGTGTGTTTGATGCTGGAGATCACTGTCTTATACCTTTCAAGTGCTAGGTACTGATGTAAGTTAGAAACGAGGAGCGAGGCTTTGGTTACTTCATGTAGCGACATTAAAAGATTAACAATGCATTTTTGCCTTCATGGATATCAAAGACAAATTAAATGACGACCCGGTTGGTGTAATGGTTACCACGCCGGACTGCCATACCAGGGTCCTGGGTTCGAATCCCGGTTCGGTCATGGATGTTATATGTTCGTGCCGTTGTTGTATGGTTTCCATAATAAAAGCCTTTAGTGCTAGTTTGGGATCATTACAATGTATGTGCCTGTGAGCGTTATTTATTTATTTATTTTATTTAAATACAATTGTGTATTTTGTTAAATAAACCAGTATTTTTTCAGCAAAAAACGATTCCACTATGTATGGCTGTTATTTCTTTCTTTAGTTGTCATTATCCGTTCAACCTTTCAAGTCGCTGAGATGAAGATGGCTGTGCGGGGTTACGAGATACGACAGAATACGCAAAGAGTTCGTGCGAGGTAGTCTCGGAGTAGCTGATATAATTCAGGAAAATCGACTTAGATGGTTTGGTCATGTAAAAAGAAGATTTCACCCAACCAGGTCAACGTGGCGTAGGCAGGCCAAAATTCAGATGGTCTGATGTTGTAAAGAACGAAATGGACAAGTCTGAGCTCTCCATCGACGAATACAAAGTTCTGATTATATGGCTATGATACATGTTAGATTAAACAATATAGGATCTCTGAACTCTCAGTTATGTAATAATAATCCGGCATCTTGTGGCAATAATCCATAAAGTTACCTGCCTAATAGTTTCGTGCTTAATAGAGAGTTTGTCCTGCAATAATCCGTAAAGGTACTTACCTAATAGTAAGCAAAAGATAACAGGCTGCAGATTCTGCAAGGAGGAGATGGAAACTCCTATGCACCTTCTATGTGACTGTGGCCCCCTGATGTACAAACCCAGTACTCATATAGGTAGGCAGGTTCTGACACCAGATGAGATACAAACTGTCCCGATCAACAATCTACTGCGATTTCTGGCCGCAGTGGGGATTGGTAAGGAACTTTAGAAAGGGCGTTCACAAAGGACCAGCGATGGTCTACGTGGCACAGGCTCAGCAAGCCTGTCAAGGCCCAACACCTACAAATAATAATAATATAACAGGTATACCAGCGTATACTCGTTTTGCAATCATATCGCTTTTAACTTAAACCACGTCGGTTCTAAGGCTTCGCCTGCCTACTCTCGCGACAATCAGATGTGCGCGTGAGAACTTATATGACTCAACGTGGTGTGAACTTATGACTTTGAGGAATACCTCACAAACCAACTATTTTGATCTTATCGGTTACTGTTGAATTGGGAAGTTTTTATCGAGTTGCCAACGTAGTCAAGTAACTACTGTTGTTTCTTCTAGAATATACTAAAAATCTCAAACACAAAAAGGATCACGATTTTATTATAGTCATCTTATTTAATAGCTACATGGTATTTTACCTTGTATGTAAGCATATTACCTGCATGCTTCAATTTCGAGGCATGTATTGTACCACTGTCCATTATAAGTGGCGACGGGTTCACCCCCCGTCACACTGGACAGAGTCTCGGTACTACTGGTGAAACGTGGATTTTCTGAGATTTCAGAATATCTCTGACACCTCGGGGAATATAGTCGTGAGCATATGCTTATGCTTATGTAAATACAAGGTGTAAATCAACGATATCAATGTACTATGTCTATTGTGTAAATAAAAAATACATCTCCCGAAAACTCAAAGGGTTGAAAGTACCGTAAAATATGAACAATTTCATGCTAAAATTTAATACCATAGCATAGCATATGCTCACGGCTATATTCCCCGAGGGGGTAGTCAGAGATATTTTGAAACCTCAGAACACCCACGATTCACCAGTAGTACCGAAACTGTGCCCAGTGTGACGGGGGGTGAGCCCGTTGCCATTTTCAAAATTTAATACCTACCGCGCTAAATGAATGGTACAGCAAAATCATTTTTTCTTTTCTCACTGTTGGTACTACAGTAAAAGTTTTTCATATTGATGGGTACTTTTACCCCTTTGAGTTTTCAGGAGATGTCTTTTTACACCCTGTATAACAAGTCGTAACAAAACACCCTAGTAGTATTTAAAGTTGTGGTTTAGTTTAGACCATTACAACCTTACACCTTAACAACTTTACTATGGAAACAACGTGGAAAAAAAACCGCTGTGCCATGCATTGGAGTCGAGTAGGTACTGTAGCAAAGCAGCAGCAACTTTTTTTTTATTTTCTCCTTTTTTTTACTTAAAGTGTTTTGTTACACCCTGTATAAATTGACTTTTTTTTACATCTTTATATTTTAATCATTAGCACCGAGGATCGTGATATACGTTTTTCATACAAAAATAGGATGTATAAAATACTCGTAAATTGACTCTCTGGTAGGTTTAATAAGGTAGTAATTACGGCAAAGTATACTCCATAGTATATTTAATAAGGCAGTGAGTCATTACCTTCCTCAATTCACAGAAAACAAGAAAAACCGGCCAAGTCCGAGTCGACTCGCGCACGGAGGGTTCCATACCACCAAACAATATTACCAAAAAAAAAAGATTTTCTCCGGGATCCTTAGCGCAAGCGGCATACCTACCTACATTTGACCGGTTTTTACAACTTTTGTTTTACCTTTGAGTATGCACTATAATCACACCAAGTTTGACGCTTGTATGTATTACGGTTTTTACGATAAAGCAAAAACAAAAAACATTTCTTGTTCGGGCTACGAATTCCCTCTTAATTTTTACGTGTTTTTTTATTATTATTTGTTAGCTAATGCACCACAATAACGCACATTCTGTGAAACTTTCAACCGTCTAGCTGTTACTGTTCAAAAGATTAACACTTAGTTGCAGATACGCTCATTAGAGTTAATTCTCCATTAAATCTCTTGCTAGCTTTTACTACGTCAACAAGACAAAAAGTGATAGCAAGAGATTTAATGGAGGATTAACTCTAATGAGCGTTTCTGCAACAGAGTGGTCAGACAACAAGTAGGACAGACAGACAGACAGACGAACAGCGTAGGCTTAGCGACAGGATCCCGTTGGCACCCATTGGTTACGGAACCCTAAAAATTATACAAACACCTCTACATTAACCGTGAAATACGGTGAATTACCTACCGAATATTAAATCAACACCTAGCCGTCACACATTTACATGACGTAATAGGACCAGCGGAGTGCACTAATCAAGTGCCCCCTAATACCAGGGCTTAGGGTACATATTACTTTAATGGAATATCAGCAATTAGGGAGAGAGATAGAATCGGTAGCGCTGACAAGGTGCAAACGAGAGTGGTTGGACCGGATACTGAGGTACAGTCATCGAAGTAAGGTTTAGTGAAAACCATTAAAATTGAACCTTTGATGTGATAGTTGGTTTGCTTACCAATAGAAGAACAAAAATCAAATGAATGCTGCTTATAATGGCTAGCTGGGCTAGCTAATTCTTTTCGAAGGCTTTTGTATCAGATTCATGCCTACAAAATGGACTCATGTGGTCAAAGAAATTACAGGCCAGGATCGAGCGGCCGCCGGCCTGCGCAGCTGTGGTCCACAAAGCACAGAGGCCCACGATGTATGGTCACGTCCTTCAGCCATGAAGTCGAATGAAAACCACGTTTATTGAATAGCAAAATTGGTGGTTCATCATCATCATCATCAGCCTATCATCGTCCACTGCTGAACATAGGCCTCTCCCAAGGCGCGCCACAAAACTCTGTCCTCGGCCTTCCTCATCCAGTCGCTCCCCGCTACTTTTTTTAGGTCGTCTGTCCAGCGGGCAGCAGGGCGTCTCACACTACGCCTACCAGTTCGCGGTCTCCACTCTAGAACTCTGACACCCCATCGGTTGTCAGTTCTTCGGCAGATATGACCAGCCCATTGCCACTTCAGCTTGCTAATTTTCTGAGCTATGTCAGCCACTTTAGTTCCGGCCACGTTAGGCCGTATCACTTCATTTCTGATGTGATCCCTCAGAGTAACACCGAGCATAGCCCTCTCCATAGCTTGCTTAGCGACCTTGAATTGATGAACTAGTCCTATCGTCAGGGTCCAAGTTTCCACACCATAGGTCACTGGCAGAACGCACTGATTGAACACCTTCGTTTTGAGGCATTGTGGTAGGGCCGAGGAGAATATATGACGCAGTTTTCCGAAAGCAGCCTATCCTAGGTTTAGGAATTGGTGGTTGCAGATCACTAATAGTTTCCTGTCTCATTCATAGATTCTAGCTCGATTATTCATTGACATGAAGCGACACCAAAATTGTACATAGCTGAAGCTTTTATCACATGTCGTAGCAGAGGATAGGCCTATGATCTATACAGCTGAATCATAGTCCTATTCTTAACTAATTTCCTCACACCCTCGTCCACACGTTCTCATGCTCTTCACCATGCGTTCCCAATCCGGATTAGTGGACATTACTTCAAGCAAAACTGCGTGTATCTAACTTCTATAGTGCATGGATGTTTCCTCTAAGGTGAAATGTACCGTGTAACATTGTTAGTATTTACATGCAAAATTAGGGGTGCAAGGAACGAACCTCCCGTAGTGATTGCTGACTAGCTAATCGTTCCACTACGGTATGGCTGACTGTCATGCTGATACGAATACATTACCAAAAAGTAAGAGAACAAATCATATCACTTATATCATCGAGCGTACGATTAAAAAGAGCCAAAATAAAACAATGCCGCCGATGAATTACCATAGAAAATGAGCGGAACGGAGGGATTAAGTGAAATACAATCAAACAAGGAGGCGTGCGTGCCGGGAATCAAAAGCAGATTGATACCCCACTGGGAAGTAACGCGTATCAAGCCATTTTCACATTTATCACGTACACATAAGAGTCCTGTCAAGGGACTCATGTGGACTGGACTACAGATGAGGACCACGGGGCGACGAAGCGTGGAAATTTGTTTGTCTCCATTTTTGTAAGGTACCCTGGGATTTGCATGTTAAATTAATTTGGTTCATTTTATTAGCACGCCCGTACGTGTCGGTATTCCTAAATTAATCTTTTTGTTGATAGCGAAAATTACATTTGCTTGGGAGTCGTATTAAAACAGAATTACATCATGAAAAAATCGTCATTCGTAGCCCAAACATACTCGTACGTAAGTCATACGTTAACCGACGTTTACAAAATTCTGTTGGTTTTTTGTTTAAAGGCCAATACATACAGAATGCTACGAATTGCTGTCTATACGGGTCGAATACAAAATAGCTTTTTGATGTCGTTTTTTTGACGCGTTGAATATAGTAACATTTTAGAGAAAACGCAGCCAGAAACTCTACAACAACACATCTTTACAATTCAATGATCGAAGGTTTTATTAAAAGCCATTATACTCTTCGTGCAGAAACAGCGTACGTCCGCCTTATAAAGCATCCGCGTTCCATAGTCACACCTCCAACGTCCAACATTTCACATTGACACACTAGTTGTACTCATCGGCTGTGAAAACGTTGCTAAGAAGGAAGCATCAAAGCTACCTGGAGGCGCCAACTCCGACACTCAACTCCGCTGACTCAGCACCACTCCCGCGCACCGACGGCCATTACGCTCGCAACTTATCATTACACGCCGCGCGCGCACTTCGCAGAACCAAAAATACAAGTCATTCGGTCCTATTCAGACCAATTAACGAGCCAACTGCAATTTGAGGGACAAAAAATAATGCGTGACGGGTCGTCGATAATATGAGTCCTTGTTAGGTGTGGAGAAGAAATAATTTTGTATTATTTATAAATAAATATTGATTTTGTTGGTGCCTGCGTTTGATTGGAACTGCCGATGCGAGATAAGTCTTCCTCGTGTCATAAATTGATGGATCTCTTGAAAGTTTTTCGTGGACAACTGAAACATTTAAAACTAAATGTATAACATTGTCACCACTTTTTTAATCAGGTTGAGAGACCTGAAAAAGATAACTCTGACCATTTGTTAATCTTAAATAACCGTTAAATCTAGTGTTCAGTTTAGTAGGTTACCGACCTAACAAGAAGACAATTCTAGTCATCTAAAAGGCTTAGCTTTACTGGATTTCAACGGAAACTGTTTAACTTCCTAAAAACATCAACCACTTTTTTTATGGTTCCGTAGACAAAGTTCGTTAAGCCGTTGCTCCTGGATGGTTCAGCCTGCGTAACATGACAGAGATGAGAGCGACACAGGTCACTTCTAAACGTCTAATTGGCGGTTATCTCATAGTATCTCACTCAAATTTGACGTTTATAAGTGACCTGTGTCGCTCTCACCTTTGTCATGTTACGCAGGCTGGTAGACCCACAAAAATGGTTACGAAACCCTATCAATTCGTAACCAACACTCGCTTAACCATTATTTTTTGTCAACTCTGTTAACCTACAACAGTCAATAGCTTACTGACGCACACATTAGATACGGCGTTTTATAAAATTCAATTAAACAGAAATCACTGAATGACTCGGCATCGGCAAACGGCAGCTCAATAGATGAACCATTAGTTACAGTTACTGAACTTGTTAATTGCCTCGTTTTATATAAATAAGAAAGGAAGACAGTGGTAATCACGACACGATTGTCATGTTTCCAAGAATATTGATTGAAACAAGAATGTCGAAGTCACCAAGAATTGCATTCTATTTGCTTTGTTTGACTATGTAAGTTATAGCCAGTAGGATCCCGCTGCAGGGCTATCAGTGCAAAGACCTCCTCTCACAAACAGTGGTGAGAGGGATTGGGCCATACTCCACCACGCGGGACCAGTACGGATTGGTGGATATAAGTTAATGGTCAACTTGCTGTTAGAGAATTTTCAAGCCGCCTTAAGCCCTAGTATGCTTTGGTGCAGATCTGAACAAATAACAATGCATTTTCTATTGTGTCTGGAATTCCAGCATACGAGGGATTAATAGGCCTCTGACCTGGCTTAACGAATATTTAGTTACACCACAGATTAATAGTAAGTTACGTTACACCGCCATCTGATGAATTTGCCTTCATCGGCATCATCATCATCTCAGATGTTGGACGTCCACTGCCGGACATAGGCCTCCCCCAAGGATCGCCATAACGACCGGTCCTGCGCTGCCTCATCCAACGGGTTCCCGCTGCCTTCATCAGGTCGTCGGTCCACCTTGTGGGGCCTACCCACGCTGCGCTGCGCTGTGCTCCAGTTCGCGGTGGCCACTCGAGAACTTTTCGGGCCCATCGGCCATCGGTTCTGCGAGCAATGTACCCCGCCCACTGCCACTTTAGTTTAGCAATTTTTTGGTAGCCCAGTCAGCTACTCTGGTTCTTCTGCGGATCTATTCTTAAAGACTAAATTATTTAGCATAGGGCATGCTTACGGCTATGTTCCCCAGGGGGTTAGTTTTAGATATTTTCAATAGTTACATTATATTCAGATTTCACTACTGGAATTGAGCCAGTAACAACTTTTTAATTGATAGAAAACATAGTGTTTTGTATTGCCTTTTGCCTATAAATTCGAATCATACTCATTAACTCTCCTTTCTCTCTCTTTAAAGCTTATCATTTTTATGAAGTCATGAATAACAATTTTAAAGATGTATTATTAATATAATTAATACATGGATGGAAGAAGTAAAAGTAACTCAATATGAAGGCACTAAGAACGGTTCGAATCAATACGCAAAGCAAAGAGTGAAATAATATTTATAAATTTGATAAAACAATAATCAATATTCATTAGAATAGAAATCAAGTCCAACAAATATGTAACCAATCTTCTGTAACGCACTGGAGTAGTAAAGCAGACGGATAAACAAAAAAATGCACACGTTAAATCTCAGAATCGGAAAAACTCACAACACAGTAAAAGAAGCAATAAGAAACGCACAAACACCTCAACGTTTTGTTAATCTCTTTCGAATGAAATTTAATAACGGCAGCTTTCATAATCTCAGAGAGCGGCCAACTGCGAAGATGTCAGCCGACAGCCAACCGAATATACCTCATTGTGCTGTCATCGCATTAACTGACAGTACCAAAATAATCCGCTATTCATTAAATATTCATACACACAATTACGCGAGAAACGCTGCCGGGTCCACAATACGATCGTCTCTCATATATGACACTGCGCACAATTAATTTAATTCACACTCCATCCACAAATAGCGTATAGTACATTAGATCAGGTTTATAATAGCTCATTTTCTACTGACTCCATTATTATGACTTTCTCATAATCAAGCGAAGTGTAATTGGCAAAAACACGTACAGTTCAACGCGGGGAAACTTAAAATTGGCATTGGTAAAGAATACTAGCAACTTTTTTTCAATCTATCTAATCTAACACAAAGTTACTTTGCCAGACATGTATAAGTAGCAAAAAGAGCAAAATATGAAACAATACAACAATCTTCACTGTGACGTTAAACACACTTCACCACTGACTTAACAATAGTTACTAAAATTAACTGCGTCACCGACCGACACTTATGGAACAGCTGTTTTTTTTGCTATATCGTTGTACCTAATAGCGAAAGTTGTTCAGTTTGATGGTCTGAAGCATTCCCTTAAATATACAGGGTCCAACTTAATATGCTGACACTTTTTTAAGGGGATGTTCAGACCATCAAACTGAACAACTTTCTCTATGGGACCAACATTGAAATCGCGAAAAAAAAATTAGCTGTCCCATACATTTGGCTCGAGTAGGTTGGCAGTTTTGTATGGAACAGAAGATATTTTTTTCTCGATTTCGATGTTGGTCCCATAGAGAAAGTTGTTCAGTTTGACGGTCTGATCGTCCCCTTAAAAAAGTGTCAGCATATTAAGAAGGACCCTATATAACGCATTTAAATTTACACGCTTTATATTACGACTAAGGCATCTCACATTTTAGTATTCGCATTGATTTACATGGAATCGCACAAAGTCACATTGACCAAGCCGCAAGTCCCTCCATTGTGTCACCGTTTCAAGACTCGTTGTGTAACTGTATGAGAACTCATTGAGATTCCTTAAAATCTTTAGGCACACGGTCAGGAGATCAGATGGTTCGGAAAAACGCATGATCACCGGCCGCATGGAGGGAAAGAGAGGTAGAGGATGCAAGCCCACGTGATGGACCGATCCGGTCGAAGAAATTGCCGAGGTATTACAGGCTAGCATACACCGGATCCAAGATGGAACGGCTTGGAGCGCTGTGGTCCACGAAGGCTACGTCTCTCAGCCTCTAGCCTAAACTGAATCATTAAGACTAAGAGGAACACCTACCCGCATCAGTTTTACTAAAAAAATGGCTGCTGTAAAGTGCCACAGTATCTCGCAAACACTCTAAACAGCATAGCTAATTGATAACTATAAGAATGAGATGTAGAAGCGATCAAACCGAGCCGCTCGCAGCGTTCAATTTGCTCTAAATCAGCGTGCAGTGCGCACGTCCGCGCCGCAATTAAACCCCTGCTCCGCGATGTAATCTACGTCAACACTCCGCCAATAATCATCCAATTTCCAACGTCTACCGCTTTAAACAGCCGTCGAAAATGTAATGAGCCTCATGCCAAGAATAATTACAATAAAGGATTTGTGTTCCAATTGGCGTCAATTTTAAATGTACATGAGAAAATGTTCAAATGAGTGTGTTTATTCCTAAAAAACTCAACATATGGCATGTTCATCGCTCCAATCGCTCCATAGAGAAGTGTGCCAGATCAAGTCGAGATCACTGAGCAAGTAATCACTACTTTTAGTCAAGACTGTGACTGCCTTTTTATAAAAGCCAAAGGATCGAGCCCATAAAGCCATGTCAGACGCAAACAGTTTCAAATTTTAGGTTAACACTATTCGTAAATGATGAAATATTCCATACTTTTCCTTCTTTATTATTTTAAAGAAACACATTTTGAATGTTTGACCTTTACTCCGAAGACCGTCTAGCGATCCTATAGAAAACCACAAAAAAAACTCTCATTGTAACTGTAACTGTTAATGAAAATTATATAAAGAGCAATGGAGGTAAGTTTAGAGATATGCGCATTGAGAGTATCCGAACCTTTTGTAAATATCAAGCAACTCCAGCTGCTATCTCTCCTCATTTACAACAGAATATTACTAACAAAGAGGAATATTCAAGAAACCCAATCAACCTCAAGACAATGCGAGAACGCCAGAGCTCTGTATTAATGACGTTGCAGCATTGGTAACTCAGACAATACGGAGTCGAAGTCTGAGACAATTGGAAGCGTTGCACCGTCAAATGAGATGTTCCGATGCTCCAATGTTCCCGCGAGCCAATCTCCCGGTTCAATTTGCTTTAAATCAGAGCCAACGGGGACAAGTGCATTCCCTGAGACGCTATGCAATTAAATAGAACATAATTTTGCAAATATAATTACTATTCGTTGTAAGAATCGTGTCAATGCTTTGTTTTCCCCGGGCTTGTTTATCTAAGGTGGTTTTGGTTTTACTACTGGAGTGCTATTTTTGAAAGTCACACATCCTATTTCGTATGAGCATATGCATAAACTCTATACTTTTATTGAAATTTTCGTATTTGAACTGGAATGTCAATTCAGAAATAGAACTTCTGGTCTGGATCGGTGCTTCGAAACAGTGGAAAATTAAATTTCCGTGAAATCTTCACGTCCATATTTACATAAAAATATTTCTTAGCGAGTAGCAGAACCCAAAAAAACTGTTTCATTTCAAGTTTTATACTTCTGAAGATTCCCTGACGAGTCAGTTTGTCTTTTGTGATAGGATTTAAAGATGTTTGTACCAAGAATATTAGAATTTCTCTGACTAACCTGTCGGGAAATATAGTCGTGAGCATCTGCTATGCTATGCTATGATCTAAATTAAGTTTATACAACATTCGTTAGAGTGGTGTTACAGGAAGCCTAGCTACTACTTATACCTATGAAAATAGGAGTATATTACACCACCGATATCATAGTTCTCTCTCTTAGGGTGTTATTAGAGAACAGGCTGAATAACGATCGTAGTAAGCACCTATTTAGTACAATCCTCAATGAAATAAACCGTTAAGTGAAATTCAAGAGTTGCTAAACGCGTTGAAATGTGCAACAATTGGAAAGCGAGGCGAGCCGAATAAATGGACAGCATAATGCCTTCCTCGGACAATACGCCATAAAGCCGTTACTACACATTCATGCTAGGAAGCTTACAAATTAACTTTCGTCGCATGTTGCATTAACGACGGCGTAACATTTGGACAACTTTCCACTTCAACTTTAATTGTTAATGTTCCTGAAATCCGATAAAAATTCAGTTGTAACTTTTCTTAATGGAGTAACATACATTGTGAGATTTATTTGCTTTAAGATGGTTTCAGAGTAGTCGATTTCATACAAAACTTTGACGTAGAACACTCGCTCGTAGACGGTATGTATTAATAAATGGAAAAATATAGCTTAGAAAATCTAAATTGCGCGTCTCAAATAACATTTACAATTTATACAAAATTTACTCTAAAGATTTTTTAGAGTAGGTACTCATTTGCCTTTACGTTTGTTGGTAATCATTGCTAATTATATCAAAGTTCCTGTCCATCCCGAAGGAGAATATGGTGGAGAGTTTATATAAATAGGCTCCTTTTTATTATGCTTACTGTTTTTAAGGAGATGATCTGACAAAGATTTCCACTATGGGACCAAAGTTGTAATCGCTAAAAGAATAAACTGTTCCATACAAAACTGCAAACCAACTCGACCCTTATTTATGAGAAAGAAGTTTTTTTTTTGCATTATTGATATTGTTCCCTTGGAAAAAGTTGTTCAGTTCGAGGGTCTGATCATCCCCTTAAAAAGCCGTCAGCATGTAAAGAAAAGTCTTCTTCTTATCGAGTGGGCTGCAAGCCCTGGTGTCAGAGTTTATTCAAACCGCCTTACGGCCTCTGGCGTGGTTTTTATGTAATGACTACTACCACCAGTGATAGTAGCCGGGACCAACAGCTTAACGTGCCATCCGAAGCACGGAATCATCTTTCTTTTCAGACAATCAGGTGACTCAGCCTGCAATGTCCTAACCAACTGGGGAAAAACGCACAAAGTGACATTTCACTAGGTGCCCCCCGTGGGAATCGAACCCACGACCTACGTGTCAAGAGCCCAATGCTCTAACCATTAGACCACGGAGGCAGTTAAAGGTAAAGAAAAGTAAACTAAAGCATTACATCGAATATATGTAGCAGGCGTGTACTTCAAGACATCAAACATTAAGATGCGCAAAAAACTAACATCCCGTTCAATCCTGGAGGGGGAATACTTGTAGTGGGGTAATATTTAATTATCCCTTAGCGGAAACGCAAGGCGGGGTCGGGTTGACCCCACCCGCGAACAAAATGGCCGCCGACGTTACAATTACATTCCTTTATCAACCCGCGGAAGTCTCCACTTAGAATTTAACTCGAAATGACCGAAATGGGAGCAGTTACCCTATTGTGCAGCCATGTAGAGCCGTAAAGTAATTGACAAACAACAAAAGGAGATTCACAATGTGTTCCTTAATACAATAGGCGATAGGTCTTTATTTCTTTAGAGCAGTGTAATGTTTTGGTGTTCACGAAGCAATTTAAAGCTGTAAGTACTGTAACGTGAAATGTTGATTTCTTCATTACGATTGTGGATTCTTCTTTCTTGCTGTATATTTTGCTGTGGGGTTTTGGTATGTAATAAATTACAATCGATTGATTGATTTTTTATTATCATATTCTACGAATAAGAATAACTATAGACGTCCAAATAGAGTCTAATAGAGTCTAAACAAAATCCACATAATTTTTGGCACCTAATGAGAAATGACGTTGTATGAGTTTTAGCGGCAAGGTACAGGTTTTAAAGAAAAAATGTAGAACATGGTACAGTTTTTTTGGTGCCACCTTTTGAGCTTGATTTATATTTCTATACATTCTTTATTCATAGATCATATTACATAATGAGTTAACATAAAGATTACATAAAGAACTAACATTTCCTTGCATTATCATTACCCTGAAGTCAGTAGAATACATCCATCCAGAAATAACCTTCACAATAAACTCCTAATCTACATCTTTCTTAATTATACTGACGGGTTTTTAGAGGAATTATTAGACCATCAAACTGAACAACTCTCACTATGGGACCCACATCGGTCGAGCCGTCGAGCGAGTCACTATTGACGTTTTCTATGAAACAGCAGATTTTTTTTCACGAATTCTAGTTTGGTCTTTTAGTAAAAGTTGTTCAGTTTGATGATATGAAACAACCACGAACGTATGTAACGCATAGAGAAGTTTATTCCGAACGTGCTAATGCGCGATGCATACAAACGAAGTCTGGTTATATTTTCAATACTAAACAATTAAGGTCAATGAAATTTTGCAGAAACAATCAGAAACAAATCTCTATGCTTGTCTGATATTCGTTAAAATATACAGTTTCAATGCTAGGGTTAATTTCAGATTTGTATCGAAATCTTTGAGGCCCTGTAACTTTAAAACTATACGTTTTAACGAAAATCTGACAACATAATTATAGGCATAGACAATTAGACATTAGTTTCTAGATTGTTTTTGAAAAATCATTGACTCTATTTGGTTTGTATTGAAAATATAACCAGACTCCGTTTGTATGGAGCGCGCCAACGGTAATTATACATCCTGTATAGCCAAACAACACCTCCTTCGCTCTCTAAACCAGCTTTTATCCTCAGTGTTAATACCCGACGGTTATCACCTAAGTAACTTAGCGTGAATAATCGCAAACCGCCACTGACACCGTCTACTGTATAAATGGTTCACTTGTCAAAAAAAAAGTATTAAAACCGATCTACAATAATTAACCAGGTACTCGGGATAACTGCTACATCTTAAAATTAACCTTCAAGTACTTCGAATAAAGATTAAAATTGAACAGACACCAAATGTTTGTGATAACTGGTAAAGGCGAGCACTTTTAGAATGATAATTTTTATTATTGGTTGAAGTGTCGTTTTATTGCGCCAACTCCTAGATTAGACTTAACAATTTATATGATAATTTAGTAATCGGCTGTTAAATATTTAATTTTGAGTCCGTCATAGAGAAGATAGCTGATAAAAGCGTTCAGATCAAATGTTCAACCGCGCGCGTTTATGTCTTTTGTATGGCCGATTAATATTGAGACGAATTTTATAAGAATACGAATGAGTTTTTTAGGAACTTATGTACGATTTGTGACACTGACTTTTCTTTGACATGCTCTCTTATTCCAAGGTGTGTATCAAGTTCATTGGTAGCATCACTACCTGCCAAACTAGACAGAAATTGGGTACCGCAATTGCAATTTGGATATTCTGGTTAATAATATTATAAGAGATAAGTGTACTTTTTGCAGGCTGATTCAGTGTTTATGGGGTGAAGAGCATCTCTGTGATGGGAATGGACCAGGTCTGCCTCGGTCGTCGGTCGGATTAGGAGATTGATGGATGGATTCTGTCTTCTGATGAACCATGTAAATTTTTGTACTGTTCACATAGCTACAGTGCATGCTACAATAATATCATATGATCAGCCTTGCAGCTGATCGTTAATTTTCTACTGACCTTTAAACGTCTGTAACTCCTAAACCGACTGACGTTATGCAGGTAGAACTGGTCCATCCCCATCCCATCACAGAGATGCTCTATACCCCATAAACACTGAATCAGCCTTGCTACTGATAGTTGCAAAAAGTACACTTATCTCTTATACTATAATTATTATTTTGCAGGGTTGCTTTTTAATCAATGCGGCAACGGTAACCATGCATTCTTTTCATCAAACTTAACAATTTTCACTATGGAGCTAAATAAGAAATTGTGAAAAAAATATCGACTGTTCCATACATTTGTCGCTTGTCCTGTAGAACTTCGATTAGAACATCCCTGACTCTACCCCGTAAGGAGCACTCCGGCGAAATAATCGTGAAAAATATCAATAAATCAATCATTTCATTTCAGATAGCACACATTATGCTAAGATATTTATAAGAATTATTTTCAACAGTTCGCTAACCCGATGAAAACAAGTGAGAAATAATTAATGTATTTTAAATAAACAAGTTGGCAGTTTAAAGATGGAGAATTTCGTATCAATCTTAATTAATTCAAGTGCAAAAGAGGAAAAGCGAATAAATTGGGGGGGTATTAAAGGGTGCATGAGATATTTAATTATGGCCGATTTCGATCGATGTGCTGCGGTTGCGTGACAAGGACAAAAGGGCCAATCTTAAAAGAAGCTGACCATCAAGTACAATCGCACACTAAAGTTAATGAAAATATTTGCCAAATTTATTTTTCTGTAATGTAAGAGACTAAGGTCCTAAATAAATATTGGTGAAGGCGTGACTGAAATTAGTGCTTAGAATTTAGATATACTTCTAGGCCTAAACAGTCTTTTTATCTAGACAAATAGGCAGCTTGGTTATACAATAGCACCCTTCAGACTTAAACGATTACTTTACTTGATAACAGTAAGTTGTTGAAATTTTCGATAATCCACGTGGACGCAGTCGCATGCAAAAGCTAGTTTCATTAAAACATACGTTTAAGACGCTCTTATCCCGTCGAGGCCGTTTTTTGAACACGAACGAAAGTGTTTTAAACTGTGTTTTAAAGTCTGAAATTAAATTATGTCTTATTTAAGGATCGGGCGGATGGGCGACTGTTCTCAATTACACGATTAGATTAAGTTTACTAGATAGAAAAACATCCCAAAGTTACCCCTTTTTGTTATGTTTTTTCAATACTATGATTAAACTGCTGATATTTAACGTTTTATTCTTGTAATTAACTAAATACATTAAATATTTCTAGTGAACTCAGGAGAAGTTTTAGCTTAGAAACTCCCATGAGCAAAGATATTGACGAAAAACACGTTTTTTTGCGATCCTGCTTTCAATTGGAGCGGGATGGCTAATTGTAAACTTATGCTTGCAAGAAAGAGACGCTTGCACTGGGATATCCTAGCCTTAAGAAGAGAGGACACGAATAGGCCATGTTACGTACAGAATCCAAAGACAAGTCTGGTGTACTCTGGGCAAATCAGCACGGATCTAATTATCTAGTTGGCAAATTTCACACCACGCCAAGACAAACTCAATAAAATGTCATCAAGGCATAAGAAGATATAAAAATAGATCACAAAACGATTGTGCGTGTAATAGTACGATCGCTAACAACACATGCGCGAGCGCAACTCCCGACGATCGCCTCCCGCGGCCCGATTAAATGCTCGAGCTGGTCGCGTAATGAAGCGAGATATATCAACGGACACACGCACCCGCCGCCGATCCCCTGACTCATCACCTGACTCCGTTTGTCAGCTTTGTAAGTCTTCATTTTCAGCATCATCATATCGGGAGCGTCGATAGCGAATTGACGAGAGGTATAGACACTCAATCGAAACGAGATGCCACATACAAATAAGTTTTTCTAACTTATGGACCTACGTAATAGTAATACCGACTGCTCTCAGACGGCGAAGGAAAACATCGAAGAAGAAATTCTGATGCGTATGTGTAATCTGTCTCTTGCCCTCTGAATCCATTTGGGACCCACGTGTCTTCTAATGTCATTGACCCATCTTGGAGAAACGAACGTCGCGAACGTTCCAGAACGTCATGGAGAAATATGGAGGGGGCCTATGTCCGAAGACGGACTGATCACGGGCTGTGATAGATGGATTTGTAGTCTATGGGTACATACAAATCCACAATGGGCATGCGTGATTGACTACTACAATGGTCACCTTCCTTGAGGGTATGCCTGAGACCAGCAGTGGGACGGAATTCAGGCTGAGGATTATTATCAGCATCAGTCACTGGAAGTACACTGTTGTAAACGAGCCCTTGCGATAAGAGGTACCTTTTTTTACGGGCTTAGGCCAAATGTTCCTACCGCTGTAACTTCTGTTAACCAGGATCAACATCACAATCACAACCCTAGACAACGAAGTCCAGTGAGCCTGGGGGATGGCTCTAATCTGTCTTAGAACCCGCAATGAATTTATAGGAGGAGTAGGAAAATGTAAGGGGTAACAGATTTGTCTTAATCACCACGCATGGTTTTCAATGATGATCATATATACGTTACATCCTTATTTACAACCGCAATCACATCTGGCCAGCCAGTCTGTCACCCTTAAGAAAAATGCAAAAGAAACCCTTAACCGTTGTCACCTTATACGAAACACACAAGGTAAGAAACGGGGTGGTAAATTCTAAGCATCCTTCTTCTCCAACATTCACTAGCCGATTAATGCATGCTCGCCTGTTCCGAAAACCTGACCTGACGTTCTTCCTGGGCATCTCCGTTCCACATTGTCACTTACGCTTGCTTGACCAATCACACTTCTACGAATACATAATAGCATCTAAATTATACTCCATTATGGCTAACTTCAATATACCAGAGGTTAAATAGATAAAATCACTAGATAAATTTATCTGCCAGTAGTTAAAAAGCAGCAGCATAAAACTACCTATTAGTACTCCAGATAAAGAGATTAAAAATTGCTGTACCAATAAGGATTTTCTTCCAATTAACCTTTGTAAACCTAAAGACATTAAACGACGTGACGTGGTTATATTAATGGCATTTCGACCTAATATGGAACGAATGTTACAATGTATCGAGTGAAGTATTGTGTACCTATTGTAGTTACGCTACCCATCTGTGTGAACAAAGGCGTTTAAGTTACTATTATCTTGTGTCTTTTAAGAACAGAAGGGATTTTTCTAATTCAGACACTTTAGGTAAAAGTCGTAAGTCGATGTACGAAACCTACTGCGTTAATCTATATTCATTAAAATCTATGTTTGTTTGTCAGTCCCTTATGTGTTTCTATACTATTAGTCAGATTGCTATGAAACTTTCGTGGGTTGTTACGGACATGTCCGCGAAGGTTCCTGACCAAAAAATGTCGGACAAAAAAAAAGTCATGTTGCAACGCATGCACAGCGAATGGGGAATGGGGCCATTCGACATCAATGCTGAGTTGACGTAGTACATTCAAAATTAACTCCCACACAGACACAGATCAGCAAAACTTTGGAGAAACATTAAATTTTGCATGATTTCGTATACCTACACCTTGCTTATACATACTCTACACTTTTACAAAAGTGCTCGTTTGCCCATTCGTCGAGTGACCAGCGTGCGCTATGGATGTCTTGGATGACCAACTGTAAGATATTTAACATTTAATTTTGCCAACAGCACGTTCTTCACATAAAGCCAGTCAACTATACCTAGCATAAAAGACTGCAGTGTTCAAAGTAAGTCATACTCTTAGGTCGTGCCCTAATTCAATTCAGTATTGACTCAGAACCAGCGTGCTATTATTCCCTGGATCCCAGTTCGACGTAGGACGGCCAACGCTCATAAACTATTGTCTCTCAACACATTCGAGTAACCCGAGTGAAGCAGATTTGCATGCATCACAAACTAAGGCCGTTGAGACATTCCTTAAGCCTCTGCCCTATAAAACGGCTGAGAACTTTGTAGTTTCCACTTCTAGAATGAATAAAGTTATAAGTGCTGTTTTGTTTACTAGATTATCGACCAGAATTTGTAGCATTATACAGCGTGAATTGAAAATAATTTACAAACTTTTAGGGTTGGATTTAGTTTAGTAATTAAATACATCTTACAGCTTTTCTGTAGTACTTAATCATCTTCATATTAAGTCTCTACAAAGTTTGTGGACCTGAGTCTTGGGTAACGTGGAAAGAAAGTTGTAAGCGCACGCAACATGAAATGACAGGATATAAAATACAAACAAAATTTCCAGTACCCGAACATTAATCTCAATCGAGAGATACTGTTAATTGACATTCCGTGTAATTGCAATCATCTAATTGTTGATTTAAATCCGAAGGTAACAAATTTAAAAATACAATTTAAGATTAAGTACGTGGCCCTCCTACGTTTTAAGTAGAAACAATAAATTCATCGACACTAATTGGTGGTTTTCTCCCATTTATCAGCTCATTACATCACAGTAGCGCGAATGAAATAAAATATGTGTGCGGAGCGGTCGGTACGCCGTGGGCAGATCATTCGCATGCGATAAGCGTCGGTCAGGCACATCGTAAATTCAAAGAGCAGACTCTGCCGAACTACAGACCTGATTGTGAGCCTTAATCAGTTGTGTGCCTACACGCTCACCGCCTGCGCCCGCGCGCGCGTTGCAATCGCACTCTCGTGCTCGCTTCTGTCTCGTAATATACGTCTCAGAGATTTGATTACATTAATATATCTACTCCTCAGTCCGATAAAGTACTTTTATTATCTTTTAAGAATGAAACACCAAAACAGAAACAATATAATATGTAGTAATAAGCATCGCAAGCTATCTCTAATCCGCATCTAACTGTAGAGACATAGTGTGCCCCACATCCGAGTGTTTCGCAACGCATTCAGGAGTGGTACTACAAATCCGAATTTATCCGAGCGGCTGCACTTTGAAGACGGCTGCAGCGAACGTTGCATGCAGATGAGAGAGCAACATTTAATCGTTTAATGGAGACCACATTAATGTATCAGATTGAATGTTTATTTTTTCTCATCGTCGAATAAAATTACATTTGCAAAAGAAACAACTTCGTTCCCAAGTAAAACAACATGCAGTTGAATTTATGTACACCACGAGATTTTATTCATTCATATATTCAGCTACGATATCATAGAATCAATATCGAATGTATCAACATAAATCTACAGGGGAATACGTGTAGAAACACAAGGAAACAGTTATCGCAATCGAAAGCATAGCACATCTAGTTGCGAGCTCGTGACTCTTGCACAAATGAACTTTAAAATCGAAAACAACATTTCGAAAATTAATCGATATTAAAGGCACGGTATCGGTAGCATTTACGAAGCATGCACGCGTGCCGGCAGAAGCATTCGCAACACAAACATCGGCCCACAATTCCATTATAACGTTCTACTCCATGACAAAATAAAAGGTCTCAAATTTACATAGCACGAGTGGACCCGATCCGCAAGTCTCGATAAGAAATTCACAAAATTCATGTCGTCTCTTTTCAGCACACTATTGTTGTTAGGAGCTTACTATTAGAGGGAAAAGGAACGATAACAATCGTTGTGACGGGTTAGTAGTATCAGTAAATGTCATGCAGAACCAAATTCAATTTCATTTTCAAACATCGGTTCATGCGCGTGAGTTACAATGCTCTCCGTGGCATGTTGCAGATCGTTACTTTAGCGCATTCTCTTTGCTTTAGCTTTATATTGTTATTCAAAATAAAATTAAAGCCTACAAATAAATAAAATTAAAGCCTACAAATTGCCAATCAGGAATTCAGGAACATAATACATAAAATTGACATAATTTTCACGTAATTTGAGCCAATATTCTCGATAAATTCTTGTCACAATTCTATGAGCGTAAATCTCAAGGTAAATACGGCGTAATATGGCGTGAAACTAGTCGGTTATTGCAAATAACTGCGCCTCGTAGCTAGATCAACGTTAAATCTGAATGGAGACGTAAATCGCAAACGAAACCTATAAGCTAGTGTCGCAACTTCAATACTGAATCTGGAGCAAATGCAATGTATATGTAAATTTTATAGTGCTCAAGGCTCAGGCCAAGCATTGGCACTAGTCATAGATCAAATCGTTCGATATCTCCACCGTGTAATATGGACAGTTCGATCACGTTCCTAGAACTAAATGTTGAGGTCTCTAGAGATCTTTAGAATCTGGTATTTCGCTCTGCCCTGCCCTTCTTGTAAACAGTGCAAGTGGCTGCTCATTAATCTAATGTGAAGCAGTTTTCTTTTAAATTCGTCGAGTGGTTACCGGCTTAGAATAGATAGACCACCCTATTATATCTCATGGGTGTCATACATACCCGGCGACTAAGGGAAAGGATTTTTTTTTTAATAATTTTTTTTACGGCACTGGATTCTAGTCCTTTTATGCCACTAGTATAAAAAATACGAGTGGGAAAAGGGTTCTTGTGCAGTGTTGCTAGCGAAAATGCTAGCGACCAATCAACAATTGTTTTATAAATATATCCTGAAACTCAAAAACTGTACGCCTAGAAATATAATTGGTAGTTGTAGCAAGATTCTCACAGCCCCGAAAGGTCATGAAATTACAATTTAATTGTACATCATATTTCACTTTTTTCACTGCGAAATTATTAGGAAAATGTATGTAGAGTTATAGATAATTTTCTTCTCTTATTTGGAAAGAAGCTAGGACTATCTAATACAATTTAGACCAGGCCTATACTTAATTTAGAAATGGTTCACTTCAATCACTTTCTATTTCAACGCAACATTACATAATCAGGCCAAAGTAAGTCAAGAACAGTGATCCACATAAAGCTAATCGCCATTTAACAACCATTAAAGGGTATAGTACGACAACCCGGACAATGTTATCTCGCTGTCAATCTATAGATCACATAATAATAGCTGTTGCGCAAATACATGCTATATTTTAGCGGCCATTAACCGTTCCACATAACACATAACCACGGCAATTAGTACATAATACGGTGAACGACAGCGTGCCTAACCCGATTATCTCGAGGTTTATCGCGATATCGCCGAGCTGCCGTCGCGCAAACAATACTGGAGAACAGATTCCTGTACCATGACGGACACCCAGAACAAACCCGCCTACCACGACCGCCACCCTTTCAATGACTTTCGAACTTAGTAATTGCGAAAGCTTGCAAACGCAACTGGTCTTAAATACGACTGAAATAATAACCCGTGTAAACATGACAGATTAACAACGCAACATAAACAAATTGCGACAAAGATTGATGGGGGCACCGGTTATCTGACTAAATTGTATCGATGTAAACAAACTTCCGAAGCCTGCACATAAGCGGAAAGGTTAGCGGATTACCGGCAATATTTTACCGCGTTACCCTCGTGCTGGCGAAAATTGCATTAACATTTTTTGACAGTCACTAGTCGAAGCGATGACGAGGACGTTTAGTCTCTGTGCTGACAGTGAAAAATTACGACTCCCAGGTTGCGGGCGTTGGCGGAGCGATCGCTCGATAGTTCCTAATGTATTGCTGTCAATCGCATGTTTTGACGTGCGGAATCACTTCTCACTATCTGAGAGCGGCCGCAGCTTTTCCATGGCGCAACGCTTAGTCACTACCAGTAATAGAAGCGTCACCCTGACATCACTTTTGCAATCTTAATTGGTTTCTTGTGCATGAAACTACTCCTACCTTAAATAGTTTTGAAATGCCTATATCAGATGTCATCATCAGTCTATACAGGGTCCTTCTTAATATGATAGGGATGATTATACCGTCAAACTTAACAACTTTCTCTATGGGACCAACACCGAAATCGCAAAAAAAACAGCTGTTCCATACTAAACTGCAATCTTACTCAAGCCAAAGGGTCATGTATTGGACAGCAGTTTTTTTTACGATTTCTATGTCGGCCCCATAGAGATATTTATTCAGTTTGATGGTCTGATCATCCCCTTAAAAAGTGTCAGCATATAAAGTTGGACCCTACATACGTCCCACTTCAGGGCACAGGCCTACTTTCAGGGTAGAGGCATCAGTCCACCACGCGTGCCCAAAACGCCAATCCGTTTCGTTTAGACTTCACATACGCATTCGAATTTCTTTTTCTTCTTCAGCGTATGCAGGATTCCTCGTGTTGTTTTCCGAAACCCTTTGAGAGCAGTCAGGATTACGTACATAAGTTATAAAAACTCATTGGCTCATGACATATCGTCCGTGCCGATTTGAGCACGTATCAGACGTACGTACTGTAATTTGAACAACAATGTCAGTGATCACAAAACTAGTATCAATGTAACGAAACTAAGATAATCGATCAACAACATTCTTGACGTTCAAACGACTGGAAAATCTGGTTAAACCGCCAGAAGAGTTTACGTAAAAGCAGTGAATAGATACATAAAACACTCTGTTTGTGAGCCTAGCCGAACGAGCCGCCCTACATGCAAATCAAGTCACGGTTCGACCTAAATTACTATCCGGCTACTTCTAGCTGTGACTGACTCAGTACCACCAGGTAATGGTCCAAATTACGTCCATCAGACAAAGACACCGCTGCAATTATGTCGCAATCCGTGCTAAATCAAAAACTTTGGGAAAAACAACACTATTAAAAACACATTTAGGAGTGACGCATGCGTATAATATCAACTTAAGAGCTGTTTAAGTTAGCAGAACAGCGGACGTAATTATCCGAAATTGTCCCCGATACCGCTGTATAATCAAATCTCTGCGGTTTCCATAACTCATTCGCATCTCATCATTACGAACCTGAACGGGACATAAAAATTTAACTGCCTCATCCAATGCAACAAAAATAAATCCTCTCCGCGTTGTAAAGTTTGACATTTGTAGTCTGAAATCAACATTAATTAAGATCATGTCTTGAGGCCCTCGCTAACGAATGTACAAGTAACAACGTCTAGTTACATCCAACAGTCAAACATTCCGTGTAGAGAACAGAGCCCGCGGCAGTAGGTACCACGACAACGCGACGACTGCGGACCTCTCACGCAAATGCCAGCATTATGAAACCGCCACAGGCTTTGCTCCAAAGACTTCCTACCCTAGACTTCGAATGTGAACATTTCTACATGTTTAATCAATGCTGTTGAAACACGGAGATTCTCAACGGTGCATCCATCGGTTGAAAACAAATCAGTAGTTTTTTTTCATGTGAGGTGTTGCAGAAAATTCTTGTAGTGCGTGAAGAGTCTATAAAGAGGTTAGTCTTAGCTCCAGTTTCAAACCATTCCAACGAGAACTGTTGTACAAAAGTTACGGGAACTTTAAGCCTGTTGCTCCACTTCTGGCACTTCGTTAAGTATAACTAGTTAAACAAAAGGACAATCCTCTTGAAGACTCAGTTCCTAGTACCAGTCTTTAAGGATTTAGGAACATTTCTCAAGATTATGTTGAACAAATTAATTTTGATTGAGAAGGTGGGGAAGTTAATTTGTTTGTAGTATCAAGAATAACTTTGTTTAACGACTGCGAGCATTCTTACAAATTCCTTATAAGTTTAGGGCCGTAGTCGTCTAGTGGCTAGTAACCTTCAGTGCAGAGGGTGGGGGTTCAATCCCAGCCTGGATCACAATCGTACTAATGAGTTTTCATAAACATATGTAGGTGCGATTTATTACACTAGATAGAAAGATAGATAAATCATTTATTTCATCGGAACATCACAGGAAAAACAGTGACAGACAAAGGTAACACTATGGTGTCCGTATACAGAGGTCCGTGCAAAGCGGCAATAGCAACAGACTGACTATTCGGTGAAGAAAACATCGTGAAAAAACTTGAACACACAGAAGAACGCGTTGAGCATGTGTGGTGGACTAATAAATACCCATACAAACTGACCATTAAAGTAGGTCTGTGCCCAAGCAGTAAAAATTCATAAAGGCTGATGATGATGAATGACACGAGACACCTTTCGAAATAAACGTTATTAGGTCCTCACGATGGTACGAGGTCAGAATTGAAGCCGTTATTGTGATACAAACTCGAAAAAGCTCCAGCAATCGACGTTAGAAACTGTTTAGTTGTCGATTCCCACCGCAATGCAAAGTATCCGTGGATCAGCCTTACTTAGCGCCTTATTACGAGAGCGAGAGGCGAGGAGAGCCTGCGTGCACCGGTGCTGTGTACGTGCATTGTTAAATTGCCAGCGATACGGTGCGCGTTACTCCTGCGAGACCACCATAAATATTTTATTTTGCCTTGCACACGCAAATTGTGTGCCACACAGCGCCAAGAAATAAGATAACTATATATTTATTAAATTGGCAGAGAATCACTGTCACGCCACTCGACATATGGGAATCATTATAAAGAGTATTGACGTACCTAAATAAAATCGACGTACCGATAATAATTCGAAAATTATTCGTTCGATCGACTGTTTCGATTATTTTACATCAATAAGTCGAAATAATTCAAGGCCTTAATTCTAAATATTTGATTACTAACTACTACTATTAAACTTGTTCTGTGTATACGAGATCCAATTAGAAAAACTTTATTACCACCAGTTATCTTTGTCCTGATTTTACTGTAGGTACTTTTATGCATTTATACAAACAATATGCCTACTTCAATGTTCTAATAGAGCAGGTATTCCGTATTCGATTAGATAATTGACCTCATCGCACATCTCTCGGCGTTCGTCCGGCTCAAGCGGTTCCGGATACATTTGATTTGGCCCTTTTTATATCATTTATTTCGGTCATTCTCTACACATCAATGATGATTTTAATGACAATTTTTATTCTCGATGGATCCAATATTGCAGATATGTATCTTCTGAGAACTTTCTTCCTCAGTAGAACCCAGAGAAGATCCATTAGTCCTCTGGGTCTGACGCACACGGCATTACGGCCCCGTAAGCGCTCTATGTGTCACTGCGCGCTCCAGTTTCGGGTCCACGCCACGGCAGCCGTGGGAAGTACTTACGCCGTAATTGCCGGCTATGACATCGAAATGTTTCCAATTTAATTCGTGTCCAAACAATGACGTGACGCAATCTTTTGTCATGGATATCTCTATCGTATTTAAAGCACAGGCTGTTTCAAAAATTCAAACAATCTCAAAGAATATACAATTCTTTTTTACAAGTCCGTGCTCGTAGTATAGAATAGAACTCATTTATTTGCAAGAATTAGTACAATAAAGTCTTAGAGCTCTTACAGACCAGCGACACTTTGTTTGCGAAAGCTTGCGACAGAGGTCGCAGAGCGCGACGTCGCGCGACCCTCCGCGACTGCTGGCGAAAGCTGTCGCCGACATTCGCAACCGGTCAGCGACAGTTTGCGACCGTAGACAACAGCTTGCGATCCTAGGCGACCGCTGTCGCAAACAAAGTGTCGCTCGTATGCAAGAGCCTCTAACTTACAAGGTTAAGTACCTATCTGTACCTGTATCACTGCACAGACTTTGGATATTGCCAGGTCAAAATGGATATTCAAAATAGTTAATCTCTGAAATGGAATCCGAGATCAAAAATTTCAAACAAAAAAAATTGAAATTTTTGATCTCGGATTCTCCCTTCCAGAGATAAAATCACGAACAAAGGCGTACTTACCTACTCAGTACCTATCATAATACACAGGATTTGGATATTTTTAGTACAACCTGGATATTTAAAACAGCTAGACCATATTTAGTTTATTCTCTTACTCCCAGCAATACTTAATTGATCAGCTTTTCATTTCTTCTATTGGAAATGTATCAATTATACTTTATTGTACACCAAAACAAAACATACATTTGAAAATATTCAATAACTTTAAATACTATACTTAATTTGTTTTACATCAGCAATTGTTTTTTACATTTATCTACATTACTTAACATCCTGTATCTCCATCTGACAGATCCAATCAGACTGATTGATGTATTTAAATATCAGTTCCAATCTAGGTGAACGTTAAATCAGTTAGTCTAAACGGCTTAACAATTCAAAGTATTTAGCATTTAAACAGGGCAGGTCTATTCAATCAGCGTTGCAGTCTTGAAGTTGTCAGCCGATAGGTAGAACTGCGCGTGCGCAAATCAATTTGCCCGCGATCTCGATAGCATGCGATAGTCAATCTTTAACGAGCTACTGACTAGCGAAGTTCTCGTTTAAATATGCTAGAAATATATTTAAATGCAGAATTTATATCATGTTGGACAAAGCCCTTTACAAGTAGGCACTAGGTTTTCGGGGAAGGAAAACGTAGTAAGGAAACCGACATTATTCAATTTCCATTAAAAGTAGCAAGTAGTAGTAGGATGGGCTAACTACCATACTAGCCTAGTATGAGTTTGTATAATTCTACAGGGTCTAACTTAATATGCTGACGGTTTTTTAAGAGGATGATCAGACCATCAAACTGACCAACATTCTCTATGGGACCAACATCGAAATTGCGAAAAGAAATCAGCTTTCCCATGCATTTTTGGTCGAATAGGATTGCAGTTTTATATGGAACAACTGTTTATTTCGTTGTTGGTCCCTAAAGAAAGTTGTTCAATCAATTTTCAGCATATTAAGAAGGGCCCTATACAGGGTGTAAGGAAGAGTATCATTAACCTTTAAACTACATACTCTACCCACCAAAATGAACAGCTTTTACTATGGGAGCAACCCTGTCAGAACAACAAAAATCTGCTGTCTCATACATTAGAGTCGAGTATGAGTACAGAGCAGCTAATATTTTTTTTGTTCTATGAGCATAATAATATGTTCACGACCATATTCCCCAATGTAGCCAAACATTATATTGAAAAATATGGTGACGCTACTCAGTCGAATTTAAAAGAAATTGAAAGTTAACCGATAGATTAAATTATCCAATAAACAATAAGAACCTGACTCACCACTTCTGGATAAGTTATTAATAGCTTAGCTGACAGAACGGTCGACACATTTGGTATTAAAGATAATGTCAAACGAATTGTTAGGAACTTATTCAGAAGTGGTGAAACAGGCCCTAAATCTTTTAACAATTCGAATAAATTCGTTCGTACTAAGAATAATAAATCAAAGTTATTAAATGAACAGTTTCAAGTCACTTTCGTTTCTCGCGTGAATTGATCCCGATCCGCAAGGTTTCGTGCTTTAATAGTTATGGATTGCAATGAATTGGAACGGCGCCTGATAATGCCATGGTGTAAATAAATCTTAGGGACATTGATAGATTCGTTTAAGTGAAGAAATGCTTTAAAACACGATCGTGTCTGTAGTAGTTTACGAGTGGAAAGATATGGCACAAGGACGTTTTTCAAATTGTATGCAGAATTATCAAAAATAAATTTGATCACGTCTGTTTTCGATTGAATGTTATTTGAAAATTGATTTTTGCTCACAGCTTAATTCCAGAGATATAATGGTCATATTCAGTGTGACTATGACTGGATATAATTTTAACTTGGTACGATCAAAGAAAAGAGATTTTGAGAGTGACGGGTTTGCATTCGATCAAATTAGCACAGAACAGTGAGGAATGGCGCAATAAAAGGGAGGCCTATGCCCAGCGGTGGGTTGACGTGAGTTATGTTGATTGATTGCAGATCAAAGACAATCAATTCGGTTCATACAATTTTAATATTAGTTTATTACACATATACTTCATGAAATTCTACAAGTAATGCGTGTATAAAGTCTACTAATCAGCATTGCGCACGTGTAGTGGACTAATGCTCATATGAATAGAACGATTTAACCACCATATACCCACCCAGAGGGAAAGCCTTCAAAGCCTTTGCCCTGCTGTGAGACGTATAATAGGTTGATGATGATAATGGCTTTTAACTATACACCGTTCGTGTTCTTGGATACAAGAAGCAGTTTCAAATTAATACCTTCGAGAGCAAAAAACCATATTAAAAACCAGCAAGCTATTTTATTAAAGACATCAACATACGAACGAATTCTAATCTCAGTCACAAAATACCGTATCCTTAGAATTTTTACCCAAGGCAGATTTTGGGTAAAATTGCTAAGTCACTTTGGAACGTTAAAGAAGAAATTGTACCAAAGAAACTTGAGGAAGCGATTCTTTTCACACGTAATCTGTTTACGGCTGAAATACAAAATTATCTCCCAAACATATGAAGTTTGCGAAGCAATCAATCATGCCGAATGAAGGGGGAAGCCGCAACAGAACCGTCAGCTCTTATGGAAGCTACGAATAATACAGCACGAATCAATCATAGATTTCGCGATGATCCATCATCAAATTTTCAATAAAAAAATCGTGTTATAATAATTCGTACACATACTTTGGGATTCAGGGACTTTTATGCGATGCCGATACATATTTTACATGTTACGAGATATATATTTTTACTGTGTGGTTCAGAGATTTAACTACAATCACCGACACGACAGGTCAGAAACAACATTGTGTTAGCGCTCCAAAACTTTTGGGAGATAGGAGTGAAATTAGTGCCAGCAGCGACATCAACTACATTTGCTTGCGTGGACTTCGATATCGATTTGTTTTGTACAAGCACCAATAGAGTTAATAACACTCTAGCACGTTACCTTTTAGATGACCATAAAGGTATTGTTGTACCCAATGTATTACTAGCTTTATTTAGGTACAAGTACGTTTTTTTTCTTCTTTTTTTATGTGTGAACTTGTCAGCATCTGATGTGTAAATCAAATTGTTATTTAGCTGTAAGTTCTCCAAAAAGGAAATAAATAAATACCTAATAGCATAAATAAATAAAAAATTGAATTTTTTCGGTCATGTCTGTCGCTCTCTGCATCCGGTTTAATGGATACGAATCGCCCTACATCAAAATCCAGATCGGAACAAGTAGAGATGACAAGGTAACCAGGAAACTTTGACGACCAGTGGCCCGATCTGGTCTGAAAGAATAAAGGGGTTGATACCTTGGCCCAGCAGTGCATAGGTAATGGGAAAGAAAAAACTAATTTGTTACATAATATCATAATATGGTTTACGTTTGGTCGCATGGACAACACACATAAGACACAGGTTGTAAGGGATAGCCAGGCAAATATTGAAACTGTTAATTGGGCCAACCTCAAGAAACGCGAAAAAAAATCCGCTGTTCCATACAAAATTCGACTCAAATGTATTGATGATCTGAATTCATAGTATCAGTATTTGCATCAAATGTCCCTGAAAGTTGTTTGCTTGTTAGTAAAAAAATTCGAAGACTCACCTCTCAGTACATACTAGACATTTCTAAATATGTGAAAAAAAACATAGACAAATTCCCAGATAAAACTGGGCTTAACAAGTATTCACTTAGAAATAAATCTGACTTAATTGTAACAAATTGTAGATTAGAAAAATCTACTAAATCTATATATGTGATAGGCCCTAAAATCTACAACAAACTCCCCAACGATATAAAACTGTGTAAAGAAAATTGTACCTTCGAACGAAAATTAAAAACAAGGCTTATAAATTGTGCTTTTTAAGACATTGATGAATTTTATAACGTACAAAATACCTAATGTTATTGGAATGTAACCAGATTTTAATATAAATAATGTAATTAAGTATAAGTACCTATAGTACCAACATTTGACATGTAAAATTATTTTTATGAAATAAATGAATATGAATATGAAAGAAAAATGAAAATGACCACAAAGGTTGTTTCCGTTAGCAAAATCTTCAAGACGTCTTAAATCTTACAAACACTTATAAGGAATAAACAAAACAAAGAGAGAATTTAAAGTAATCGACCCCTAATAGCGGCAATAAGCGATCTCACACGAGATTGAACCTGCAGCCGGCGTGTTTTCACCAATCGTCCAGCTTGATCGCTTCCGCGATGAGCACTATTCCGAAGCAGTCAAACGCACGACAAGTGCACAAAGGGCGTTGGAACGTGCTTTTGTTAAGTAGCAGAAATTCCAGACGCTGGCTTTAGGACGTTTGAACTGGGAAGCACTAATCCGTACATGTTATATGTTCGTAATACGTTTGACGAACCGGTTGGCGGGATTGTTACGATGAAGGAATGCTAAACTGATGGTCGCTCGGTTTTGAAAGTTATATGTTTTTCAGATGGCGTTTTCATTAAAAAAGGAAAGTTCAGTAAAACCAGACTCAGGTTACAATCGTTGAAATTTAGCTGTCAGGAGTGCGATTTTTGAATGTCATACGTCGAACTCAGCAGTTGAAAATGTCAAAATTACTGTGGAGATATGCATCTTTCTACTGCTGATTTGACGTTTAAAAATCATACTACAGGAGTGCGATTTTTGAAAGTCAAATCAGCAGGAGACAGATGCGTATCTCCATAGTAATTTTGACATTATCAACTGCTGAGCTCACCGAATGAGTTTCAAAAATCGCATTCTAGGTCGAAAGTATTCCGTTTTATGGATTATGATGGTTTTAGTATGACGTTGTGATACTTTTTTCTCAATGTTTATTAATATTGACATCTGGGAGTCACGTTGCAGGGTTTGCCGCGAACACTTGTCTTTCGCTTCGTGTTCGCGCGGTTCGCGTCTCAGCCTGCCACGAGGCTCCGCAATCCTTCTCAGTTGTGTTCTTACTCAAAAACAATCCTCGAGATTGGATAGATAATAGATAAACCACTTGACACTGGCGGAAATGCGGTGCTAACGCACAGGCAAGAAGTCCATTAAAATTAAATAAAAAAAAAATTTGTTATCTATAGATTTTACTTTTTAATAGTCTTGGGAAACGCCTCACTCATTATAAATCAGTGTTTAAGAAAATCAATAGCTTGCTTACTATTAAATCTTTAACGTTTCTTACTTTCCTTTGACCTCGTTCATTTATTTATAATACAGCATATGCTCACGACTATATTCCCCGAGGGGGTAGTCAGAGATATTCTGAAACCTCAGAACATCCACGTTTCACCAGTAGTAGGTACTGAAACTCTGTCCAGTGTGACGGGGGGTGAGCCCGTCGCCACTTATAATGGACAGTGGGTACAATACACGCCTCGAAATTGAAGCATGCAGGTTTCCTCACGATGTTTTCCTTCACCGAAAAGCCAGTGGTGTAACAAATCGTACATAAATTCCGTAATTCGTACATATAATACACAACATAAAACATGGAAATTTAACGCTGTCGTGTGTCTAGATAACGAGATGACGAAACTCAAAAGGTACACCTCATTAACTCAACACGTTTGTACACAAACATCGTCTTCGTTGAAGTGTAACCCTGAAGTAGGCACTTCTGCAAGTCGATAGGACGAGAGATCGGGAGTCGAGACCCGCTGAATACACGACTCACTTATGCAGGAAAACTTGAGCGGTGTGAGAGTTACCAGATGAAAAATTTAAAAGTCCTGATAAAAAGTCAGATTTCCGTAGAAAATTAACAACTCTGTGGAAAAAACACAAATCAATTATTGGTTTTGTGCACTGGGGGGACGGGGGTCACATATTCGCTTATTTGTGCAATTCACTCGATAAAAGTTAATTCTTAAAACCAAAATTCGATTTCATACGTTGAATATAACTTTCTAATCAGTTCAAATCTGAAAAATGTACTGTATTTTATTGGAAAATCGAAAAATCCAGTGATTTCTAAAATCGGGCCGCACGTAAAAATCCTAAAATCTCAGGACAACTCCTGAGATATGGTAACCCTAGGTGTGAGGGAACTCGCGAAATGTAGGACACGGGAAGTTTTTGTCCAAGTTAACCCCGATAGCGTAGTGCTTTTGAAGCGTTTATTTAAAGGGGTTTCTGATTATTTCTATATTCTGCATTCCTTTTTTTTGATTTGTCGAAATATCATGTACTAGAGATTTACTTGTGACGTGGTGAACAGATTTTTCAACTAGTATTAGAGACTAAGATTTAACACCTTGGTAACCGGAGAATGGACGTCGCCGTCAGGATCGACCCCCAGAGAGGTGAAGAGACAATTTGGGTACCTTCGACGAAGGGTGGCTGGCTCAAGACAGGGGTGCATGGATGATAAGAGTGTAGGCCTTTGCCCAGCAGTGGGATGAAATGGGAGGATAAAAATTGTTGAGACTCATTGATTGCCCAGGGTTAACCGAACGAATCAGGTGGTTCAGAAAGTCACTCAGGATGACTCTCTTTGTGAAACCAACCCCTGTTTTGTTGGTAACAAATTAACAACCAAGCTCTCAATTGGCAATGCACAATTGCTGTATTCGCGAAAAGTCTAAAACTGACCTAATTTTCGAACAAAGAAAATAAAAATAGTAGTGACTTGACCACTTACACATGTAAAAATAAACATCTCAGCTGCAAAAGTACGGTCGGCAATGTCCTTTCTTGATACAAATCTGGCGCGCGCCTCCGTCGCTACGCGGACTCGGGACGTACGTAGCCTTGTCCCGAGCACTATTGTACGCGGGACATTTGTACGAATGTCCGCCGGACATGACAAAAGCATTCAATAACAGCTGCGAGACCACTTGCCCCCCAATCTTCTTCAAGCACCACAATCTTTTCACATAAATTTTATGAATTGAACTTATTGTTAGAAAATCTTTCAACACGAAAATTTCATTATCTTGAGGTAAGTGAATTAAACTTCGCTAGATAATTTATCCGGCATTTAGTCGGTGGCAAACGTGAGATCCATATCGTGTGCACTGCAGTTAAAGTTAGAGAACTGCACATTGGAGTCGCAGCAAACTTCGAATTATTACGTAAGAGACCTGGCTATAATAACAATAAACCTTAAATTTATGACTATTATCTAGAGAGTTTGAAATGCCTCCGCCTCCGTCGTCAGGGCAAAGACCTCCTATCACGAATAAGGGTGAGAGGGAGTCCGCTATACTCCACCACGCAGCTCAAGTGCGGATTGGTGGAGGCAAATTAGTGGTCAACTTGCTGTCAGATAATTTTTAAGCCGCCAATAGGCCTCTGACCTGGCTTAACGAACAGTTACACCGCCATCTGACAATACTATCCGAGACCAACTGCTTAACGTGTCTTCCGAAGCACGGAGACGCTCGGGATAAAAGACCACTAAAGTCACCCATCCAAAGACTTCCGAAGTTCCACTACGCCAACGAGCGAAGAATTATTTTAACCTCTAAATAAGGACTGAAAATATAAGTCTTTGCCAAAACGATAAAATATAGTCTTCGTCATGAAGACGATGGCGACGCAATATCCATTCCTTTGGAAGCGCCGTGGGAGCTCTAAAGGTCAGGTAAACCGGGAGATTCGTCTCTGAATTATACAATACGTTCCTCAACGTTAGTGCTTATATTACTCACCTTTACCGTCTCCTTTGAGTATAAGTACCTTTTCCTCCGAAAAGTGAGTGTTTTCTTGACATTTATTCGTATTCCATATTGTATTCTCTTTATGGCAAGTAGAAATGAGAAATTGATTGACGAGTGATTGTTATAAGGGAAGTGTTAGTTGGAATGTAGAAAGGGGACGACCTAACGTACACTGATGAAATTGGGTGTTGTGCTTAAAAAGAGTCAGGTTAGATGTACCATAAACCGACGAGCATGCATGAAAAGTATGATGAATTTTAAGGAAAGTTTGTCAGGATCGTAGCATGTGGCACTCTGTTGTCTCTGCCTTGTTGCCTACCCCAAGGCGTAATTGTTTGTCTGTATAATACAGGGTTTAATCTTAAATAAGTTACATAATTAAAGGCTTCTTGAGACCGTCAGAATGAACCACTTTTACTATGAGAACAAGTTTGAAATCGGGAAAAAATCTCTTGTTTCAAACATTTTGGTCGAGAAGCTAATGAAATTTTCTATGAAACATCTGATTTTTTTTATCGCAATTTCAAATTTGGTCCCATAGTAAAAGTAGTTCCGTTTAATGGTCTGAAGCAGCCCCTTAAGTATACAGGGTCCAACTTAATATGCTGACAGTTTTTAAGGGGATGATCAGACCATCAAACTGAACAACATTCTCTATGGGACCAACATCGAAATCGCGAAAAAAAATCAGCTATTCCCTACAATACTGCAAACCTACTCGAGCCAAATGTATGGAACAGCAGATTTTTTTATTCGCGATTTCGATGTTGGTCCCATAGAGAAAGACGATTAAGATGTTCCCCTTAAAAAAGTTTCAGCATATTAAGAAGGACACTGGTATCGATTCGGTATTGCCACGACTTAACTTAACTAAATTTATTCCTGTCATTTTCTAACATTCGACTAAGAAAAGAGACAGAAAACAAACAACTGTATAAATGACGCTACACGCCCAAAAACGACTTAAATAAGATGGCGTGCATTATGATGCCATATTATTTTGGGCGTGTAGCGTCACTTTGACAGCACTAAAGTCAGTTGTTGGTTTTCTGTCTCTTTTCTTAGTCGAATGTTAGAAAATGACAGGAATAAATTTAGTTGAGTTAAGTCGTGGCAATACCGAATCGATACCACTGTATAACGCATTTAAGTTTACACTCTGTATTTAGAATGTACGTGCACGCTAATCAGGGTTATTTTCATTCCTATTTCAAAATATGAATAATGTAGAATACGCAAACGATACAACCGAAAGTTAACTTGGAAGCAGAATCGGCCATAATTCTATTCAAAAAGCTCAGATGCGAGCCAGCCATAAGAGGAAGTCACGGGTATAATCGTGGCCATCTCCCGGGGCCACAGCGTTGCTGAGAACATTTAAATTATCGTGAGGCTAGATCCGAGCGGCCATAATCACACCGTTCATTTGTAACCTGGCTAACAGTACTGCGCGCCCAGAGAAAGTATCGCCATCAGATATCTGCTGAAGTTCAAGCTCAATATTATTCAGAACTGAGAAAAACAATCGTGGCTCGTTAAATTGCGATAGCGAGTGCGCGATTGCCCGCATCCACTCTCTTACTTATACTTATACATCTATAGTTATACTTAGAACCTGTACGTTGATGCCTATAATAGCTGGCAAACTACTTGGCTAAAACATTTGACGGCTCACAACAAAATTTGTAGTCGAAAACGCTACTGCGCACACCCCTCACTCCCGCCTATCCTATCTTATCTTGCTGGCAAACCAGCAACACTTCGACACAGTGGGATCTTTTGTCTTAGCCCCAATACCTCTTTGCTTTCTTCAATATATGAAATACATTAAGGGGAAGAAACCTAATATCTCCCGGTTTTGGGTGTCCATCTCCGAGGAGGCACATGCGTTTTGCCGCCAAGACATAACAGTCAAAAAGAATGTGTTCCATGCCCCCAACTTCACCCCCGCCTAACTGGTCAAGTTGTCCCCGCATCACTGCTGGGCATGGGCCTTCCTTTTATTGCGCCATTCTTTACGGTCCTGTGCTAATCTGGAGTGCAATTCCTTCTTGCATCGTTCAGATCATCGAAGATTTCATATTAAGTTTGACAAAACGCCGTCGATGTTTCAACCGATGTTTGCGCTTAGAGAATAGCACTTGTGATCCAATGCGAACCCGTCACTCTCACAATGTCATCAGACGAACATGATGGTGGTCTGTCTACTGACTCTCCGTTCCTCTCTTGGCCACCACTCTTATATTGCATTGGTCCACCGGCCGTCTTCCCGTCTAGCCAAGTGTCACTTATACATCAATAGTTTATTCGTTCCCGTAGAAAATGTTCGGAACGTAATTACACAATCGATCAAACGTAAACGGTCATGTCGAGCGAGTAGTCCTAATTACGTCTGTAACCACTAAAAAGACCTTTACCGTCAATGTATCAATCGGGGAAGGTAGATAGGACCGCGATCGAGCCATGCTAATGAGCCCGACCGGTTAGAGGGACAATTGGTTGCCAGTGGAGCTATCTTTCAGACATTTAAAGGCTGTATTTCTCAGTCTAGACGGGAATAAGAATGTTAGACTGTGATTAATTGCTTCAACTTTCAAAATTGTGCTACTGTGTTCCAAAGTTGTTAATTTAAAGCAAAATCACAACTAAATCAAGTCGAAATTAACTCTAAAATTAGCATGATTATTGCATGGCACGGATAGAGAAGGCTGGAAAAGCTTGGGGGAGTCCTTTGCCCAACAATGGGACAAATTAGGTTAAAAAATTACACCGATTAAAGAAAACATGGATAAAAGTTTCATCAATCGAAAAAAATCCCTCTTATTTTCATAGATTTTTTATTTATTTTCAGTATGCTGCATTTTTTTGACCCAAAAATTTAATAAAGATATCACTTACATTATTACAAAGGGATTAAATTTGCGGATTCAGAATATGTATAATATTTTACGAGTTATTAAATGAAATGGCGCATAAAATTTACACTGCTACTCGTATTTTCCATACTATCATTTTGCTTACTTTGTGCTCTTCATATTATATCCTAAAGGTGTATTTTACCCTGAATATTGCCATCGCGAACGTTTAATAAAGATAGTTATTTATTGTTCTTCATGTTAGGTTAGCCCTAAAGGTACGACATGAATATGTTAATACGCTATATACTAAACATATTTACTGTCTCCCATTTCATTGTAATTGTAGGTGATATGTAAGGCGTCTTTCTAAAATAAAATAAGTCTTGAGAATGTAGACGGTTTTTTTTTCTTCAATTTGGGACGTTGGCATTACCTAAAATTGAAGATATAGTTTGATGTATATGTAAAACGTCTTGAACTGAAAAAAACATGCAACGGGGGAAGTACATGTGCCTAAGTGCATAATCTATGTTTTAATAGTCATTTTATGTTTTAATAGCATTTTCAAATGCAATGATAGATTGTTTAACCAAGCGAGGAGGGTACAAATGGGTTAAGTTATTTACCTCGTTGATTTGTTGCTAATAAAACATTAAGGCGACAGTATAGGCAAGACTTGTGTTTAAGACACGTTTTATTGTCAAAATTTTAAGCGGGTGACTTTTTTTATTAGGCGTTTTTTTAATGTAAAGTTATCTTTGGACGAGAACAGATCCAGTTAAATGTATTATTATAACCATATTACAATATAATTCCTACCATACCATAATATCATGATTCTCACGTAGATTTTACTTGTTTTATACCTGATGACTCTGATGAGTGATAAAGTATTTATTGCTAAAGAGATCCTTAAGTTACCATCGCTTTGTTTTCCGCAAGGCTGGTATAAAAAAGGTAGTTACAGCCCACCCAATTCCACTGCAGGGCCGAAACCTCCTCTCACAATTAATGGTATCTTCTTCTATCGAGTCGATGACAAGTCATTTTAAATCTTTCCAGCCCAGTATTTCGCCACACGGATAGCACTGGTATAATGTCGTTAATCCTAAAAAAATACCCTGAATATCTATCAAAAACTCTTGAAGTTATTACGCTTACCTAAAAGACTTTTTCATTTTTTCTCAACTATTTTTGTCTGTAATGATAATTTCCGAATTTTCGGACCTTCCCGTCGCCTTAACCAAACACGAGCTTGTCGTGAGCGTCGGTTTCAAAGCAATTAGTTCGACATTTGGCGCCGGGTGACGGGGACGAGGATCGAACTGAACAGGTCTCGCAACCCGCTAGTGATTTGGTCTAGTCGATAAATCTTATCCAAGGCAGTTTACCTAAGTGCTGGTCTTGTAAACGATTTCTATTTTCCAAAGCCCTTTCACTTACTAGGTATTTGAACTACAGAAACACAAACAAACGTTTAAAATGGAATGTACTTTCAAATAAATCAATCAAATAGGCCTCTCTTTTATTGCGCTATTCCTCACGGTTCTGTGCTAATGTCATCCAAAGGAATTTGACCCTCACAATACCATCGGGCCAAAGTGCTGGTGATCTGCCTACTGACCTCCATCCCTCTCTTGGCCACCATTCTGATACTGCCTTGGTCCATCGACGTCTTCCCGTCTAGCCAAGTGTCATGCCCATCTCCACTTCAACTTTGTGATCCGTGTACCCCACGTCTTCGACCTTGGTTCTTCATCGAATTTCGACGTATGTTACTCGGTCCACCAGTGATATGTGCCAACCATGGTACGCTTCATGTCTCTCTGTGATACTTTTCTTTTGTACATGTTTAGTTTTGCAGTACTGCCGAAACACAACAAAAATTATTACTAATCCCAAACAAAGTCATTACTAAGCAAGCTCTAAGTACCGTGTATTCTAGTAGCATACAAAGTGTTTATAAGTAAGACATAAAGCACAATAAACATAATTTACTAGTTTGAAAAATAATACAATCGATTCGATAGATCTATTGCTACCACTATCGAGGCATACAAATACGAAATTGATTGCATCGTGTGGCGAGTGACATTTCAGTATCCGAGTTGCGGGCGAGAGAGGGGGCGCTGGAGGTGAGCGGGGGGATTTCACACTGACATTTGAATAGGGCTGTCTCGGCATGTACCGGCACCCGACGACGGCCAACGAGAGGCGACAATGTTCCCTGAACACCGAACAGCGTTCCCATTGAAAAGAAAATTTACTTTTGTTCAACCGTTGACAATACCACCTTATTTTTCAATCCTTGGGGCTTGAGATTGCGAAATTTGTAAAAGAAAATGAAAAACAAATGCAATCCACGCACAATACGCAGGAATAAAACGGCAAGTAAATTGAATACCATTAACAAAATGCTGATGTGAATTTACCATTCATTCCTTCACAGAGTCTACAATACAGGACCTTTCTTAATATGCTGCCGGTTTTCTAAGATGATGATCATACCATCAAACTAAACAACATTCTCTAAGAGATCAACTTGGCAGTTGCGAAAAAAAAACTGTTACGTACAAAATTGCAAATCTACTCGACCCAAATCTATGGAACAAATGTTTTATTTTTCGGGATTTCCTTGATGGTCCAATCGAGAAAAGTTGTTCCGCTTGATGGTCTGATCATCTTCTTAAGGGGGCGCCTCAGCCATTAGCTGTCAAGATGGTCGAATTTGAACAGTCATTCAGATATACCCTCTAGTGGGTTAGAACTCTCGACACTGCGCTGCCAACTCATTTCCGATCAACCTCTTAAAAAACAGCTTATTTAGTTGGCCCCGTATGTTAGCAAACAATTAAAAGTTCTCAAGTTTGTACATTCGTGTACTCTCCCAGATACATTAGACGTGTGGGTCAGTAGTTTGTATAACTCTGGTAGATGGCGCTGACGTCCCTTTAAGACGATAAAATATATAGATTGAAAATTTCGCCGTGGTTTGCGGGGCGACGGCAGCTCTGTTGGAGTAGAGCATGCCCCGGATAGGCAGGTCGTGGGTTCGAATCCCGCTCGCCGCCCGACTTTTTCAATCTTTAATTTGATTAAGCTAACATGGCATACATGTAAAATAATAAAATTCTCCCAGATATCTTCTAACGAGAACCTTTAAACATAAAACCGAGACTAACGACAAAAATAATAACAGTTTTCAGAAAATATGATACTACAGGAATACAATTATGATTTAGAATCTAAAGGAAAGAACATTACGCGACAAGAATATAATATTTTACCAGGAGTAGAATTACATGTTTTCCGTTTAATGGAAGTCGTGAACATTAAGAAAATAGTACCTAGGGTACTCCTACAGTGTTGTGAGAGGAAAACAGGGATTAAAAGTGCCACTCTTGTCTACTAACGTTTACTGGAAGTACCTTGTTTAACTTTTGTTTACTAAACACATGCAATAAAATGTGTGGACACTGCGTATAGCCACTGGATTCTCTTTGGCGTGATTCTTCTTCTTCTTCTCCATCACTGGAGATGAGCAGTCAGCTCTGCATATTCCTAGATCTCTCGATAAAACGAAACAGCTCTTCGATGCTGGCGATACCTGTCCACCCTTTCAGGTTCCTGAGGAATGACCTACCAATTCGTGGCCTACCAACGCTTCTTTTGCCCTCTATTTTGCCCACTATAGTCTGGAGCAGCCGGTGTCGCTCATTTCTCAAGATATTACCAAGGTAGGTGACTTTGCTCCTTTTATTGGTTTGGAAGATTTTTTCTTTCACCGTTTCCAAGCAGCACGCAGTCTTTATTCTTCTTAACTTGTTTTTTTCTTTTAAATATTCCTTTTTACATCCATTTCCAAACTGACCAAAATCTTTTACCTATGTGTCTATGTGGTAAAGTGCACTCTACGCCGTTATTGAACAACTTCGTCGAGTTAACCCCGGCAGCGGAAGACTGGTTAAAACACCATGACCTTGAAATTTAACCCTCCCGTAGGCCTCGCATGCCACCCCCGAGAAAAGACAAAAATTGAGATGTGCCTCCATCCTTATTATTTTACGTGTGCCAGGAAGAGCGCGCATGACGTTTTTCTCGTTTAAACGCTTTGTCGTGGGTGGCATGCTAGCCGTGCTGGATCCAAGCAGGAAGACGAAAAATTCCACAAGATATAGTGACTTCCATTTCTAAGCTTGGATGGGCCCAAAGCGCATTTATTCGAAGCACAGATAGTAAGCGCTAGCGCGCAGTTTTTCCTTCATCTTGGTTAGTATTTCAAGTAAATCTGACGTTTCGTTGATAAAGGCAATTTTTAACAATTTTTTCTCGTTTGAAATGTTCCCCCATTCGTTTCACTTTGATCTAAGTTTCTAGGTACTTCAAGCATAACATTTGCTAAAATAACTTTTATTACAACATCTTTAACGATTATTACATACGTGACCTCACATAGTAAAATGCAATTTAAACAATAAATGCGTTATAACGCTTCTGCATTAGATTATCTGCGTGCGATACGTGTTCTGAAATAATGTTATGGCTACACGTCGGGACGATTCGTTTCGATATAACTACTGAAATAATGTTACATCGCTACTAGTTTGAAACCTTATACGGGAACATAAGAAAAGCACTTGAGAGTATCTCTTCAACTTATTTGTATTACATAAAAGTATTGTGTTTTTGATGAAGTGTGCTAACAGACTTTGGCACTGCTGATAAAATGTAAATATTCTGATAATGCTATATTTATAATAACTCTGTCTGACCGTAGAAAGATAAATAACTAGAAGAAAGCAGGTGTCTTGTCATATCACTCAGTAAGAGATGCACATAGCAAATTCGCTCTAGTTAAAAAAGGAGATCGCTACTTATTGCTGTCCTTATCGACGTAGCCACTTTTTTGTTCTACGACGGCTGTCTGACTCCGGAGTCAGACATCTATTTTTCATACAAATTGTATAGGATTTTATGACTATCGCTGTCTCATAAGCGGTTACACTGATGTTACGTCTATCAGCGTAAGCGAAAAATACTTCGCCTATGTGTCTGACACTCTCGGGGAAAATAAATTGTAAAAAAAAAATGTTTTCTGGTGAATTTCATGGGCGAAGCAATAAAATCGACGAAGAAGGCTCGAATGCGCGCTGCATACAAACAAAGTCTGGTGATATTTTCTACACTAAACAATTAAAGTCAATGAAACTTTTCAGAAACAATATAGAAACTAATCTCTATGCTAGTATGAAGTCAGATTTTCGTTAAAATATACAGTTTTAATGCTAGGATTAATTTAAGATTTGTATGGAAATCGTTGAGGCACTGTAACTTGAAAACTATAAATTTGAAAGAAATCTGACTTCAATACAAGCATAGAGATCAGTTTCTTAAATGTTTCTGAAAAATTTCATTGACTTTAATTGGTTAGTATTGAAAATATCACCAGACTTCGTTTGTTCGCTCCGAATTATATTCCCTAAACACGGCAATGAAATGTATCCATAAGAAATAAACAACGCAATTTTATAAAGTAGAATTTAATGTATCTCCAACAAACTCAATTGCAGCAGTTACTCGAAATACCTTCATGACTGCTGATTATGCGAACTAATAATGTAAATTTCCTCAAAGGTATTTTAGAACAAATACAAGGCTCTAATCTATTTGTTACATACAATATTTAACTGCACTTTCACGCATTAAGAACATACAAACGTAATCGTTCATCTGTTATAAGCGCAGATATCGATTTGTGATCCGTGACTACATATCAAACACTCAGATTCAAGCAGAAATTTACAGGCGTGACTACGAATCCATCAACTTCACAAAGAATTTTAAAACATACATCCTCTTTCACTTCGCATATAAGTAAGTCCATTATCACAGCGAGGGGTGCAGCAACCTATGTAAATTCAACTAGCAAAAGCATCCATTCTACTCACTCGCAGTTTCAGGAATCCGCGCCAGCTATGTGAGAACTTCTCCAAACAGACCCCTCGGATTGTTTGTATATATTTGTATAAGAAATGAGCAGAAAAGCAGGAAGTGCAAAACTTTTTAGTCTCGCAAAAGTATTTTCTCTGGTTATTTTACTACTTCATAGAAACACTAAATTATTCTGTTGGCTGAATAAAATTTACTGCTTTCCGTTGGAAAGTTAATTTGAATCATTTTACGTTGCTTTTAGAATACTAAATCAGGTAATGAAAAACAGGTGGCACGGTCGTTTAACAACATGATATGCGTTTAACTAAGTGACAGCTGATACGAATTAATAAGACAAGCATGTCATCCTTTAACGCTTACCACATGTTCAAAGCACGAGTCTTATAAATGCATCACAACGTTTTTAGAGCTTTTATAAAATACCTAAAATATTACGGTGGCATGCACGCGTTCAATATGGCAGGAAAGCGATATGCAGCCATGTGTCACAGGGAAAACATACAACACTAGTGCCGATACGAATTTAAATTGAAACAATTCACATTTGTCATATGCAACCGGTCGATTTGTCCCAGTTAAGGAAGCGTGTCGGTAATAAATATGCAAATGCGAATGCACAGGTCCCTTTTCCGTAGGCTCGTCGGTGCCGGTGCCGGTGCCCGAAGGCCGTAGGGTCGCATTCACCACCTGCACCGCTAATTGCCGCGCCTCCTCGATACCAACATTTAACAGTTAGTCGTATTTGCGGCTCACAATGACCGCATATGATGCCTGTGGCAATTTACTAAATTTTGTTATGTACTTCAAACTCAAACTCAAAATGTTTTATTCATTCACATGGATAGCTTTCTGATGTCATTTTTGACTCTACCACCACGTCGGAAGGTGTTCCGTTGCAGAGAAGATGCGGCCAGAAACTCTACAACACACATCTTTTAAAAAAAACTAAATATACAAAGTAGCTACACTTACAAATACAATATTGAATTACATAGTGTAACATTGTCAAGACCAGACATTTTGGTCGTTCATATAATCATCGAGTTTATAGTAGCCTTTTTTACAGAGGACTTACTTAGCAAACTTTTTGTCTGGCAAGTTTAGAATATCCTCTGCAAAGATTTTGTTTGGTCTTACAGCGAATCTTATTAATCTATGATCCTCTGGTATCCTATTATAATAGCGTATACAGTGCCCCATGAAAGATGTGTTGACTTTACTGAGTCCAAAATGTGGGAATACTAATTTATTTATTCAATCTTTTCCACAAAATTCTCATAGAATCAAAGATTTTCTTTAGTTTAAGATATGCTGCACCATTTTAATAAAAAAACCAGACAAGCAACCGCGTGGTAAGCCCGCCGATTTATCGCAACAATTAAATTATAGTATTTCTCCTTTCAGTACTTTCTGTACTAACAGATTCGTTTTTAGTGTTCCTCAGAGGGGGGTTTGGAATCGCGATCGCTTGAAATCGGTATAGTAATACTGGCCTAAGTGTGTATAACAATTTGGTTGGAATTAAAGTATAATTAATGGTTTGATGAATACGATTTAAGACAAAATGGTTACCCACTATACTATGTAGCCTGTTAAGAGTTATTGCCTCAACACTAATTAGCCAATCTTTCGATGAGACAATACAAAATAATTTCACTCGAATTTTAGCTTTTGTCCTATAACTTTTTGAACTTACCTGAAGAAGCAGGAGGTATTTTCTATAACCAGTAACTAATGGATACAATGTAATAAACAACATGCAAGCAACATAAATCAATATCTATTCAACTGCTCCACTTAACTGTAGTTTCCTCGAACGTGAGCATATAAGTAACATGCGAGATATCTAATGGATTCCTTGAAGACATTGTAGAGAAACAGTGGGCAGGCGCGACCTATCGCCAAAAGGCAAATTGCCATTGTTTATAAACGAGTCGCGAACACCTTTCATGTACAAAACAATACACTAGGAAGTTATTGAGCGTTTGTACATACAAATCCGTGAGTTATTATGTATTGTTTACTGTAACTGTTTATGTGTTGCGTTTGTTAATGATTTTATACGTTCAATTAGATGCTAATTGAGAAGTCTAACCCGTTCTTGTTTCTATCGCAATCGTCAGCCAATACCGGGTCTTTAATATGCTGATGGTTTTTAAGGACATGATCAGACCATCAAACTGGAAAACATTCTCTATAGGACCAACAACGAAATTGCGAAAATAAAATCTGCTGTCCTATGCAAACCTGCCAACCTACTCGACCCAAATGTATGGGACATTTTAAGAATAAAGACCTTTTACACGTCCCGATCCCACTGCAGGGCACAATATCTCCTCTCAAAACCACCTCGAGAGACCAGTTTGGAGATAAGTTGGTGGCTTATTTACTGTTAGAGCGTTGTTACTATTAAACTCTTTGATTACTGTTAATGCCAATAACTATCTGCTCAACATCATCCTATTTAAGGTTCTAAGAAACCCCTAGTGGTGAAATAAACACAGCCTAGTGGGGACTCCTGGATAATGCACCTCTTACCGACACTGCAACACTTAGTCCTATAGAATGACAAAACAAAATATATATTCGCTCCACGTTACCATATTAACCCAAGGAACCCACGCAAAGTTTATTAATTTGATGACTAAGTGACAAATCATCAATCAAGTAAACCCCACGAAAACATTATGTAAATTTAATTACTCGGCGTCGTGACACCAGTTATACATTAAATGCATGAAAAAACAATGGGTACTTGAATGATATAATAGATGCGACTTCCGTCAAAACGCGTGGAGTGGAGGCTCGTGCGCGTGCGCCCCGGTCACGGAACTGAGGCAGGGTAACAGGTCTGAGTTTGATGTACTGTCTTGTACTTGGCAAACTTGGCAATAGAGTCCGAGCGAATCAAGCCGAAACCGAATCCTGTGAGTGCATACACTGAAGAAAAAATTCCGATGCATATGTGAAGTCTATCAATCCGCATTGGGTACGCGTGGTGGACTAACGCCCATAAACTAAGGTTAGGCCGGTGCCCTACAGTGGAACGTATACACCACAAATTTTTGTACCTTCCATAGAAAATTCCTCGGCTGAGTTTTGTATGGGAGGTCCAAAAAAAATTCTCGTTTTTCGACCCAAGTTCCTTAAGGAAAGTTGTATAGTTTCGTTGTCTGAATCATAAACCTAATATGTTTATGGTCTGAATACACCCTTAAAATGTTGTAAGTTATTAAAAACTAGTGGACTGAAGATGAATGCATATTACCTGTAGTTATATCTGTGCTCTGAGGATCGCCTTAGCCCAATCACTGATCAAATTAAATGAAGGGCCGAAGAAAATTTAGCTGGAACCAACGGGCATGCAAGAAGCGACTTATGAATCGTAAAGTAAGGCTTTCAATTATATCTGCCTACCTATGTGGGTCATAGTTGGGAGCATACGCACAACATTAATCTTCATATTTTTTATAAACATAAAAGTCTTATGAATTTTGCAGGAACAATTGACGAGAAAACTGGCTCTTTATAATTCGATCTCGACCAATTTGGTGTTCGACTATTTAACTTTCGGTGTGATGTACTAAACCCCAAGTCAATCGTGTGGTTTATCTACTTATTTAGGTGCAATATCTTGAGAGATGGAATTTTCCATTTTTGACACTGCAACAACTGTCAGCAGATCACGTAACAAAGCAGTTCTGGTTGGAACTCAAAAGATTTTTTGTCCGAAATCGAAACACTCACTTCACCGAATCTGTCCGAATCCAGACTTTGGTTTGACACTACTTGGCAATGCTTTATATTTTCCACACGGAGCTATAACATAATGGATGAGACGACGTGAAGTTAGATATCGGTCAGGATGAAGGGATTTATATCAGTTTATTATATTGCATACCTTTGCTATCTCAATTTCGAAGTCTCTTCCTTATACGCTTTATTTTAGATGTATGAAAAAGCAAATAAATGTTATTATTCAAAACGTTAATTGTGAAAGGGAATAAACACGCTGTAAAATTAAGTGCGTTACAATTTAAACAGGATGCTTCATACCATCAAACTAAACCACTTTCCCCTCTGCCACGGTATAAGATCAATTGATCATGTGCATTTACAATCGATTTTATACCTTATCACTAAATGAGACAGCCTATAATTGCGAAACAATAATTTCGAACTTAGAACGTTTGGGGTTCACACGAAACTACTTTTCATGATTTTTAACATTCAAAATTAGAATCTAAAGTTATGGGGAATAAAATCCAAAGTTGCGGATTGCATGTTACCTCGCCCCCCGCAAAAAGTGGCAGAAATGTTTTTCAGTAGAATTACACGCATTACCAGTCCTCATATAAGTAGTCAAAGCTAGAGAGCCATCAACGGATTCGCGAAAAAAAAACTGCTGTCCCATAAATTCGGGTTTGACATTGTTGGCCATTGAAGTTTTCTATGGAACAGATGTTTTTTTCACGATTTCTATGTTGGCCCTATAGTGAAAGATGTTCAGTTTGATGGACTGAAAACCCCTCTTAAGTATGTAACGCATTTGAGTTCAGCTTGTATACAGGGTCCTTCTTAATATGCTGACACTTTTTAAGAGGATGATCAGACCATCAAACTGAACAACTTTCTCTATGAGGCCAGTATCAAAATCGCGAAAAAAAAAATCTGCCGTCCCATAGCTGAGATAGAAGAGCTGATTTTATTTTTCGCGATTTTGATGTTGGTCCCATAGTGAAAGTTGTTCAGTTTAAAGGTCTGATCATCCTCTTAAAAAAGTGTCAGCATATTAAGTTAAACCCTATAGGTAGCTACTGTTCCGTGTCAACATTAACAGCAGTAAACCATTTGTCTAGCTCTACGTTTAAATTTCAATTGACTATCAATTTATAATACCCAAGAGAGCTCCATCTTAAAGCTGTCAACGCAAACTTAGCCACACGTGTATTATTATTTAAATGCGACGATTAGAGTGGCCGACCAATTACCATCCATAAGGTACAAACGGCACATGGAAAGTTTAGCACAGTGCGGCGCAACCAACAATTTCTATGTCGACGGTATTGAGTTACGATGCGGCGGGCTGATGCTTTATTATCCGGTCCATCTCTTCCGCCCTTGTAGGTCGGTTTGTCCGCCCGATCACTCGTGTCGCCGGCATAACGGTCGTAGACTCGCATCTTTGAAACCAAGGAGATGTGTGATCTTGGATTGTGTTCAATCGATATGGTCAACGAGAAAATCATATCGTAGACGGAGGGTCTACCACAAGATTCAATTTTCGCAATTACGTGAACGTTTTCATTCTATTGGCAACTCTATTTCAGTGAAGATCGGACAGAAATATCGAAAATCAAAAGTCAGGGGGCGTCCTTAAATTACGTGACGCATATTGAGTGAGTTTTGACCCCCCACCATATCTGTCACTGTCACTAGGAGACATTCTTGATGACCCTCACCTCCTCCCACAATGACACGTGACTTTTATCATGAGAAAAAAAGGAGAATTAATTGATTAACCAATTAATATAACAAATAAATAAAAATATAACTAAAAATTGAGGAGAAATATACGCAATTTTTCAATTCATCCGTGGAATGCTAGCTCTTTCACACAGTCGTAAAGTAGAAATTTCAGACTCAATTTTAAGTTCTTGTTTTTAACACACTTTTGTTAATGTTCAATTATAAAATAATAGCAAAATGTTACGTAACTTTTGCTCAGATCCGACCCAAAATGAAACTGGATAACAAATTAGCGTCACGTGATTTATGGACGCCCCCAAAAAGAAGTACTTTGTCTACTGTGTTTTGTTATTTCTGTAGATTGTTTGAATTTTTAATATGATTCGTAAAGTTATAAAAATAAGACATCAAATCCTTTTTCTGAGATCGTTGGTTCGAAATGTACATCAGATACGTCCGCATTATTAATCTTAGCATTGTAAAGGCACAACCATGTCATAACATGTGCTCACATTGATAACAGTAATGGTAATCCTCATTCGTAACGCAATCAATAACTTTGATTACTACACGGTCATTGGACACTTGTTATCTTTGGTGTTCAAGTGCAAATCGATGTTTACATTTGAGGAAATGAAAGTACAGAGGACCATTTTTATCATTTTCTTTCTTTGGCAGAGAAAACAGTCTTTTTAGTGCGAAAATTACCATTACTGTTTGGGTACTCCAAGGCATTAAGATATTTTTTGTCTAATCCATTCCATAGCTGTGGTGATCCAATAGCGAGTAACCTTGCCTGCCGAACAGGAGGCGATGGTTCGATCCCGTTCCAGGCCGACTCGTACCAATGAGTTTTTCGGAATTTATGTACGATTTGTAACACCACTGGCTTTTCGGTGAAGGAAAACATCGTGAGGAAACCTGCACGCTTCAATATGTACCCACTGTCCATTATAAGTCGCGACGGGCTTACCCCCCGTCACACTGGACAGAGTTTCGGTACTACTGGTGAAACGTGGAATTTCTGCGGTTTTTAGAATATCTCTGACTACCCCCTCGAGGAATATAGTCGTGAGCATATGCTATGCTATGCTAATCCATTCCATCATCCTTAAGGAATCCCTGTTTTCGGCTTGCTTTGTCCACTCGTCTCTGGTTGTGTTTGTTCAATTTGCTCTACTTTTCAATCCCCGTGTTTAAGACATGAAAGAAAAGGAGCCTGGTTTTTTCCTTCTTGGTTAAGGTATGTATACCTAGATAGTCAATGTGGAGAAACTGGGACGAGAACCAGCTTGCTCTGGAGATCGGTGTCTATCAAACTTTCATCAATTATGTTTTTCGGATTCTCTTCTGGAACCCTTCTGAAAGCCTAATCTAAACTCTGTCTAAATCAGTCTCTATTTTAAGTAACAAAACATTGTATGTCAGAATTATTGACCTATTTTTGAAAATAGCACTAAAGATGTAAGTTTAGGTGAGAATCCGTCGCGTGCTTACGCCCCCCGCCATCTTCCAGGCGCTGACTGTTCACCTACCCTCTCTCCAATTATGATAACCATCACTCAAGGCGAGCGGAACGAAAGGGGGCAGGCACCGGTTAAAACGTAAAATTACACTTCAATTTTTAGTCGACGGCGGGCGCACAATAAAAAACAAATATTCTCATGGCGAGTATCGACGAAACGTGACCGGCCTTCGTCAAAATAGTCGGCCGTTGTCTTATTGGGCGGCGCTTCACATCGGACGGGCCAAGTGCTAAAGTGTAAAACGCTGCAGTGAAATTTGTTACCCCCACGTCACGATTATTGAATAATGACTCGACAAATTATTAGCGTCAACGCGCATTGAATTATTATCTTTCACGCAGTCGTAGTATTACGAAATAATAGTAGGTACTGACATGCTATTTTGTATAGAGCTTTTACGCACAATGCTTAGTAGAATAGGATTCGGCTGTCGGGTAAAATCTGTTCTATTCGTATAATAGATAAGATCGCGGCTAGTATATTATAACCTTCTTGATCGCGGCCGATGACGACCTTTTTAAAATCAGTAACATTGAAACCCTCGAGAAGTAAATTGTCCGAATGCAAACGATTTTACCCGACAGCCGAATTTTAGTGTGTGTTTAGCCCCCCACACACACATAGCCTTAAGTTAGATATAAGCTATTGTTTAAGAGGCTATTCATTCAATATACGTCTAAACATGAGACTACTGTTTCAATTCTTCAGTACCTAACGCGCACATTGCATGGCGACCTTGCCAGGGCTGCCTTTGGGCAGTGCTGGTCGGATGGTTTATCAAGAAAATTTTCAAAATGTATACCAGATAGCATATAACACATAGCATATAATATATTCATTAACACGTTGTATACTAACTTATGGCTATGTGTGTGTATGGGGTTAGGCACACACTACAAATCCTATTCTAAGAGTTCACGGACTGTACAGCTTTTAGGCTGTAATAACAATTTACGATAGCATTCGATTACTTTATGCGGCGAGCAATCATTTTCTATTTCAGCCAATTTGTTTTACAAATGTTCGTACACGCATAACTAGCGTGGCCTCAGCGTCAAAATTATGAAATATTAGTATCTCCTTATTTATAGGTTAGCTCGTTAACTTAGATCGCCGAGGGGAGTGTCCATTTGTATCTTGTTGTCGAACCGAGTGTTTTTACACGGGCCGCGATGTTACAAACAAATTCAACAAACGACCGGGCGTCATCTATCAAAAACACTAACGAACTCAGATACCGACGATTTACAATCACCACGGGCCCAATAATATGCGATGCTGTCTTAAGGGTATATTATTCGGAGCGCACGCCATACAAACGTACTATGGTGATATTTTCAATACTAACCAATTAAAGTCAATGAAATTTTGCAGAAACAATCTAGAAACAAATTTCTATGCTTGTATGGAGTCAGATTTTCGTTACAATGTATAGTTTTCAAGTTACAGTGCCTCAAAGATTTCCATACAAATCTTAAATTAATCCTAGCATTGAAACTGTATATTTTAACGAAAATCTGACTCTATAGAAGCATAGAAATTTGTTTCTAGATTGTTTTTGCAAAATTTCATTGACTTTAATTGGTTAGTATTGAAAATGTCACCATAGTACGTTTGTATGCAGCGCGCATTTTCGCTCTCGGAATAATATTCTCTTAAGGCCAGGTTATTCGAGTGCAAGCGTCTCTTTCTTACAATCCCGCTTCAATTGAAAGAAGGTCCGCAAAAAAAAGGTATTTTCCATCAATATCTTTTCTCTTGGGTGTTGGAGGAAAAAACTAGCCTGAAAATAATGTAGACAATGTAATTTTCTATTTTTCAGTGTATTTTTTTATTTATAGTGTTCATAATCTTTAAGTAAAACTTGAAAAATTGTCATAAACTACACCTCACATCTTTGCACGTGTTTATGATCGAGAGAAGTAATAACTATCGTGTTTTGAGCCTAAGAATAATAAAGAACAGTTCATGAGCAACAACTTATTTTTTCTGAATTAAAACAACTACTATTTCATGCCTTAAAATTCAGCCAAAAACCGGTCGATCTGAAAGATCTTGGCCTTAACGATCGATATATCCAAGCCCCTAATTTACAAGTGAGATGGCGTCAAAACATTGTCACTTTGTTGCGTAATTTGAATAAATATGGTGATAGTTTATTAGAGAAATAACACGTTTAAATCGGTTCATCCGAATACATATTTTATATTAACGACCGTTCGTTGTAATAAATAATAATTGAGGAAGTCGTTTGGTAAATAAATGAATCGCAGTCAACCTCATAGTCGAGATTTTTGCTTTTTCAGACGGCCCACATGAAACTTTTACAAGGGTAAAGGATGTGTTAAAATTAAGTTCATTTGGTACCTACACAAAGTTGAAGAAAATAAAAGTCCTAATGGGGGGGAGCTCTAGGAAGGGGGGGGGCTCTAAAGGCGCTTTTCGCTTTTTACTTTCTACTCAATGTACCAAAGGAATGTTCAAACCAAGTTCCAAACTCCAGGAATAACTTCTCCAGAATGGTTTTTTACAGCTTAATTTTACTATGTTAAAAGTACCTAATCGATACAAAGTAAATGAAAAGAACTTTTTATGGAATCAAATTAAGAATCAGAATCTTCAAAGGAACTTTTACAAAAATAAATGAGGTTTTATAATACAAAAGAGTAACAATTATCAGGACACGATGACATGTTCCCCTGAGGCAATCTGTATACAAGGCAATCGCACTCATTATTGGTTACAGGGTCAAAAATTTTAAAAATTAATTCAACGCTAAATTTAAACACATGACATTGCGTGTATCGACGAATATCGAAAATAATTATGATCAGCGGTTCTCTATTGAAAAGACACCATATGCCTCTTTCTTTAACAATGAATTGGAACTTTTGAAAGTTTCTAAAGGAAATTAAATTACACACAATTTGGGTGTTTCTATGCGAGACCGTTAACTTTTTCCATTATCCCTTTTTTTATTAAAATAACTTTATCCTTTTAAAAAGTTCGTAGTTTTTTACATTTGCAGTATATTTAACGGGGTCACACCGCCCTCTCGTTTTTACGACTGTAGTTTTTGAATGCAGAAAAAATATTATCATAACTTTTTATGATGTAAAGCCAGTGCTAACTGTCGTAATAATATCCTTAACATTTGATAGCCTAGTAAGTCAATTGGTAGTAAACTTGCCTGCTGAGCAGAAGGTCGCGGATTCGGATCCAAATATTTGTATGGTAAAACGAATGCGGAGAGGAGGAAGAAACCATGGAACATATCTTTTGTAACTGCGATATCTTGGTTTCTTCTAAATTACAGGTTTCTTCCCCTGAACGGTATCGCCTGCCTCATTAACCACGTTTTTACGAGGGCGAAGAAATAACTATATAGGGGTCAACACAAAAGATCCTATTGGGTAGAATAGAATATAATATAATAGTTTATTTGCTATGAATGGGTACTACAAAGTTGTTACACTAATTTAAGTAGTTATAGTTTCTTCTATTCAGCCAGTTAGTTACAAACAGTATCGAAGTGTTGCTGGCTTGCCAGCAGCCCCCATAATAAGATGGTGAAAGGAATGTTTGTACCCTAGTCATGGATGGTTTAGGTGTTAGGTGACAGTATAGAAAAAATACGGTAACCTCGAAATTTAAACATTTCATACTTTTTTTTTTGTTACTGCGGTTTGTGATCTGTAAGACTTAGGTTTTTATATTAGTAATTTTGTACCATACAATAATATCTAAACGGTAATCTTTTTGGTAATTAAAATGTCCCGTGGCAACAGTACTATTACGTTTCTGGACAGTTTTTTGCAGTTCAAGCTTCTCGAATTTTCAGATAGGTATCGCAAAACAACTATGTATCTATTGCTTAAAGGTTTTTTTTTGAAAGTATTTTGATATAAATAAATAAAACCTGAAGTTTCCGCAAGCTTGAACGAGTAAATTAGGATTGGACAATATGTGACAACTGCCAATTTTGTACCCAAAAGAACTATTTTGGAATCAAAAAACCAAATCGTAAACCAATGATAAACTAATTACTCCAAAGGCTCGACATTTCTGCACCTGGACGGTCAATAAACGAATAGCCGATGCCTATTTAGCCGTACAAAGTAGCCTATCCGAGGAATCTGCTAGTTAATTACGCCGCGACAAGCCAATGGTAGGATATTCTTTCTCATTACAGCACCGGCAGGCTCTCATTAGGCACGAATCTGTCAGCGGCGGCGTGCGTACCTTCGTTGGAGGCTCGTTTGTCCTGTCGCCGCGTGCGCCGGACATTTTTCACTGTGACGTAATAAATACGCGCCAACGCACCAGCTATTGCGCGCACGATGACAAATGGTTGACGATCGAGATCGGCTGATTGCGACTTTTTGTTATAACATCGGTCTATGGTAGGGGATTTGAATGATGAAGTTGTTGGAGTCTAACAGGTGCAGGAAAAGTAGGAAAGCAACGTGAATTGTACAAGGTGTTAACTTTATGCAAAACATTTATACCGTTTCAGGACAATGTGGTAGGCGTGTGGAACGAAAAAGAAGAAACAGTATCAAAATTGGTTAAGTAGTCTTGGCGTGAAGCTCAAAGAAACAGTCAAAAATTCCAAAGAATTTTGGTTCCATCCCAATATCGAATACCGGGTGATTTTTTCTCTACAAACGTTTAGTCTTTTTACATGGGAACATTGAATGCATGCGTGGAATATGTTTTATTGGAAGGGAAGATAAAGGTAGAGGAAGACCTAGACAGAATTATCCAGCCCAAGTGAAAGAAAGGTTGATGTCATGTCGTATCAAGAACTCAAGACACTAGCGGAAAAGACAGGATTGGCGAATACTCCACCGAAAATAGCGTAGCTCTTAAATAAGATGATGATGATGAGAACGTGAAGTATTTCATTTGTAAAGTTTGTACTTTGTACAACTTTGAGTAACATTTTCGTTTACATATTAAGACGCTTAAATAATGTTGATGATGGTGAGAACATATGCTCACGACTATATTCCCCGAGGGGGTAGTCAGAGATATTCTGAAACCTCAGAACATCCACGTTTCACCAGTAGTACCGAAACTTTGACTAGTGTGACGGGGGGTAAGCCCGTCGCCACTTATAATGGACAGTGGGTACAATACATGTCTCGAAATTGAAGCATACAGGTTTCCTCACGATGTTTTCCTTCATCGAAAAGCCAGTGGTGTTACAAATCGTACATAAATTCCGAAAAAAAATAATTGGTACGAGTCGGCCTGGACGGGGATCGAACCATCGCCTCCTGCACGGCAGGCAAGGTTACTCGCCACTGGACCACCACAGCTTATTCGTTTACCTACATTATATTGGAATATAACATACCTACGCATAATCTACAAACTAAACCAAATAACAGCGTTCCATCAACTTCGCATCACACTCGCGACATCGCCATATCAACTTGTAAGTTGTTACGAACTCAGAGAGCGTATCAAATTCCAATTTGCATAATAGCGTAAAAGCTCATATGCCGATACAAGCCGAAGCACGCCCCACATTAACGAGATTAAGTCAACATTACGTGACGTGACGTATCTACGTGTACTTCACGTGTTTACTGTCTGATGTAGGGACATGGGTAGGTACTAAGTTTAGTCGTATTCTAATTCCATTTAGAGGATTTTGCTCATTTCATATTAAATGTTAGTACATTTACAATTCTAGTTGAAATACTTAATGCCCTTAATGTTAGTTAAGATCGGTAGAATATTATCGAATTCAAAATGAAATAACGTAAAAGCTTGGCATGGATATCGAATTAAAAAAAACTAAAAAGATATTAGTTCTTTGAAATACTCCACAACTTTCCCCGAATAACATGCGGGAAAATCGAAAATCGAAATCAACTTTTCAAAAAGCTGTTCAAACTTTTGATCAGCTGATTGCATGTATTATGAGATGAGTAAAACCAAATAAGTTGTTTCTAATTACCTATAAGTGGTGGTGGTGCACTTTCAACCTTCCTTCTGACCATCATACTAAAACATGTTTTTCTAGGCGACCAACATTGAAATCGCAAAAAGAAAAACAGCTGTCCCATACATTTTGGTCAAGTAGGATTGCAATATACGGAATAGCTGATTTTTTTTTCGCTATTTCGACATTGCTCCTATCCTCCTATGGAGAAAGTTGATCAGTTTGTTGGTCTGGTTCCCTTAAATAATCGTCAGCATATAAAGATAGAGGATTTGTGAAAATCATATCTTATTCACAATTAAACTAATCACAATGTCACGTGTTTTCGACTATGATTGTTAATTTAGTATTTTATATCGTTTTATTTAGAGTAATTATGTTATAACAAGTGCAGGTAAAATTTATAACTATGATGTAAATGCATGATACATTTTTTTACGCCAGAAGGCATGATATAGCAACAGCGGTGTGGTAGGCTCCGCAAAGAGCCGCCTGGCTCGCGACTACCCTGCTGCCGGAGTCTGGCGCCAAGCAGTTTGCTGCGTTCCGTTGGTGTGCAGGAGTGCCAGTGCCATTCTGGGTAAGCTCGCCTCATCTTCGACCCCATCTTTGTCCTGAGGACTAGATTGAAGTCAAGAGCAAACCCAATTATAGTTAAAAATTCCCCACACCTATATTCAACAAATTAAGACATTTCATTTCACTACTAGTGAAATCATCAAGTCAGTATAACTACAAACGTATGCTTTGCTATTATTTGACATCATAAAAAGCGTTCACTTCATCCTATATCATCTGAAAGGATCCCCAAAGAACGCTAACTCATCTCAAAACACTAAAGTAATATATTTAATGTGAACAACAGGTCATTTGTGACACGTAACGCGATCACTGGCACCCGCATGTTGAGGCCACTGTCCAGTCCATAAGCCTCGGCTCACGGGTGGTCTCTGGAACCCAGCGGGTGCTACACAATGTCTATAACTCAGTGATTCGCGCCAACGTTAACTATCTACGCTTATCCGACGCGACATCCAATACTATAGCGCAAGGTTTCTCAAAGTGGGGTATGCGTATTGCGTACCGCTGGGGGTACCTTCGCCAGTTAGTTGTAGGGGTACGCGGAAAGATTTACTTTTTAATTTGACACAATTAATGGGTAAATACAGACCCAGCAATACGTATACAAGCGTCAAACATGGTGTGATTATAGTTCAAACTCTAAAGTAAAACAACAAGAGTCTGGCTCGCGCTAAGGTATACCTGAACTGAATAAACTGGTAAATATATAACACTTCCGGGATCCGAGAACCGGATCCGGATTCCGAGAACGGGATCCTTCTTGCAGTTTTATATGGAGCAGCTCTTTTTTTTCACGATATCCACCTTGTTTCCTTAGAGAAAGTTTTTCAGTTTGATGCTCTGAACATTCTCTTAAGAAACTGTCAGCATATTAAGTTGGACCCAGTATCGTGTGGTGGAACGCAAACCTCGGTGTGCGAATCAAACTCGCACTTGGCCGGTTTTTCTTATTTTCGTAAGGGGTGCGCAGTCTTCTGGATAATTTAAAAGGGGTAGGTTACCCTAGGGCCCTACGTGGTAAGTAAGTTTGAGAAACCCTGCCATACCGTGTGGAGGAAGCACTAAAACAATCTTAGACAATTTTATCTCGAAATACTACAGAGATGGAATGGGCAAATTTTATTGCTAATAGGTGTTTGGGTTGACGAATTAGTACTTTATATCCGTATGCCCTTTCTGGTTGGAGTATGAAGGTATAAAACACTCTGCTTGCGGGTGTGTTCCCGTGTACACAAAAACTCAGTGTTTTCAAGGAAATATTGAATAGACATGTTCTGGGCATAATACAGGGTAATAATACATACATAATACTCTGAATTGTCATTGTCAATAATAGTCACTTGTCGCGTTTATTGAACTGAGGGCCTACCATGAGTTTTCCCTGTACTTTTCTGCTGTAGTTACGTCGCCAATTAGTATGACAGAAATTAGTTCTCAACGTAACCACTAGGAGCGCTGTACAAAATTCAATACAAAATTGGTGACGTAACTACAGTAGTAAAGTACGGTGAAAACTCATGGTAGACCTACAGGGCCCTGGAGTGTGTGTACTATTTGTAATTTTTGTGTTTAGTTTGTTGTGTGATTATATTTTGGCTCCTACTTCGGTCTTGAAATCAAATCTACGTTTTCACACGGTTAAATCAGCCACGTATCTTAATTATCAGAATTGGTCTAGCTGACAGTTTGTCGACCAACTCTAAAACATTTCCAAATGTCAAAACGTGAGTCATCATCATCATCACAGCCTTTATACGCCCCACTGCAGGGCACAGGCCTACCCTCATGGAGAGTGTATGGGCGTTAGTCCACCACGCGTGTCCAATGCGGATTGGTAGACTTCACATACGCATCGGAATTTCTTCTTCAGCGTATGCAGGTTTCCTCACGATGTTTACCTTCACCGTTTGAGAGCAGTCGGTATTACGTACATAAGTTAGAAAAAACTCATTGGTACATGGCATGTGGTCCGTGCGTATTACCCGGACCTCAAGATTGACTTTCTATAGCTCTCCCCAACGCGCCACAGGCTCTCAACGTTAAAACGTGAGTAACACTCAGTTGCACTGAGTGCAGTTGCAGAAACGCTCATTAGAGTTAATCCTCCATTAAATCTCTTGCTAGCTTTTACTACGTCAACAAGACAAAGAGTGACAGCAAGAGATTTAATGGAGGATTAACTTTAATGACCGTTTCTGCAACTGAGTGTCAAGGTAGAAAAACCATTGCTTTATTTCTTACTGTCAACATTGTAAGCATAATCATAACTTTAAACAGCAGGCCGTGGTTACGTAACTAATGTTGATCACAGGTCTAGTCTAGGTGGTAAAGGTTAATTTAGTAAAAATGAGTCGGCTTCAGAGATTGCGTGACGCGAATTGAAAGGCTGTGGTTAGTTTCAATTTGCGGCCACACTGCTTGTTAGCAACAATCATGGAACTGTTTATGACCGGGCGGCTGTGAAATGACAGAAAATATATGCACTCGCCTAACAATAAAATGCTCATGATTATAAAGCGGCGAAATGCTGTTTTGGTTTCGAATAAAAGTCCAACTAATTTACAGTAATATACATCTGTAACATAGGGAACTGGACAGTGTTTCGGTACTTCTGGTGAAACGTGGATGTTCTGAGGTTTCAGTATATCTCTGACTACCCCCTCGGGGAATATAGTCGTGAGCATATGCTATGATGTAACATAAGTGTGTCTGCACATTGAAGATATTATTAACAAAAAAAGTTAAGATAAGTTTTCACAGATTTTTTTATTTATTGTATGTTGGAGCATAACGCAAAAACTACTGGACTGATTTCAATGAAACTTTTTGTGTTTGAAAGCTTATGATTACACTTAAAAAGTGGTATATATTTTATTTCGGTAGCATATTTTTCTCCCCTCCGGACGGAAAGCGTCAATTTTCGTCCCGCTGCGCTAAACGAAGTTGCCGCTTTCCATCTCCGTCGAGGAGAAAAATAGTATACTAACCTCGGTGTGTAATCTACTATTATTTGTGGTGTAGACAGTTGCGGGCAAAAGTGTGTTTATTGTGAATGTGAATGTGTGATTCAATCACGGAAAAACGGCTAAACGAATTTTGATGAAAGACAAACAAAAAAGATAGAATGTGTTCTGGATTAAAACACACTTAACTTTTACGCAGTAAAGTCGCAAACAAAAGCTAGTATAATTCATAAAAAGTAATTTTATATACTTGTTTGTATTCATAGAAATAATAATAGACATATTTTCACAGTCAGATATCCACTCCCGAAACAGAAGACTTGTTGCTAGCTCAGAATAACGGAGATTAATCTCAATATAAATTATTCCAAGAAATCTCTTAGTAAATACAGATAATATATTTTCCATCCAAAAAACAAATCATACCATACCGAGAAATTCAATAACTTATCAATAGATAGATGCTTCTCCGAACTGTCTACAATAGAAAAACAAATTCACAATGTAATTCTTAAACCCATACATGGAAGACGTAATTGCTCTAATTTACTGTTTGTTCAGAAGAATGAGAAATCCCACAAAGCAAAATATTTTCATACTTACGACGTAGACATAAGGTGTTTGTTGATGGACTTCTCAAGTAAAACTAACCAATGGATATTAGAGTATGTGACCACCAGTGGCGCGCGCCTTGGTTGACATTACTTGTTAGCAAGGAATCGGTTCCAAGGTTCTGGTTCTGTAGGTATCACACCGGTGTACGCGTAGGCACTGGGATATAACACCTACATTCTATGAAAATATTGAGGTTTTTAGGCTTAGTGGGTTTTAGTGGGTTTTAGTAGGTTAGGTAGGTTAGGTTCGCACAATAATTGATTGAATTAACAATAGGTAATTAAGACCAACGAAAATATTGAAAATTATTTCGGTTAAACCTTACTAAAAAATTCGATTGAGAATTTAGTTGATAGTTAGAAATACAGGGTGTAAGGAAAAGTATTATTAACCTTTAAATTACAGACTCTACCGATCAAACTGAACAACTTTTACTATGGGAGCAAAAGAAATAGACCAAATAAAAAATCTGCTTTTCAGTTTAGTATGGAAAAACTGACTTTTGTTTTGCGTTGACAGGTTTGCTCCCACAGTAAAAGTTGTTCAGTTTGATGGGTAGAGTATGTGCTTTAAAGGTTAATGATACTTTTCCTTACACCCTGTATAGGTACTCAACAACTTGTATCCAGCATCAATAATTTATTGGATAATAATTCAAATATGTCTACAAAAACAAGCAGTCAGCACATCATGCTTCGTCAATAAAATATACAAAATTATATATCCAGTAATCAGCAACATACTCGTGCTTCGTCAACTTACTAATCTAAAATCCACCACATGCTCCTTCAATAACAAAACAATAATAAAAATAAACGCTATATTAAAACTGAACGCACCCGGCTCAAAGGAACTTATACTAGCAGCATTCCCACGTTGAATGTCTAGGGAAACCCTTTGTACCAGATACGAGGATCTTTTTCGCTCTCAACCAGTCTCCTGCCCAGCTTCCTCACAAAAGCATTGGCCTCACCTCCCCAAACACCAGAAATTTTCACCGCTAGCGTCACGAAGATGGTTAGAGATTCTAAATCTGAATAGGTACGTGGCCACCGTCCAGCAATATCTATAAATAAGTACAAAACAGGTTTATTGGGTTTTGAGCCTATTATAAACACAAACAACTGTCAATTTACCGTGATCGGCTACTTCTTTTTGCTCCAGACTTCACCTTCCAGTTAATGTCTGATACTCGTTTGTTTGACTAAGTACATATAAAATCAAGTACACATCACCGTATAATTAATTCGAAGCGAAGCATCGTATAAAGTAATAAAGGGCTACGGAGTTAGTCGTCAATTTAAGCTCATACTATTACCCACTTAATGAAGGATACAAGACAAACTAGCTCGAAAGGAAGCCATCAGAGAGCCATCTCCGAGGCACGGAACCACTTTAGTGGAAGCCGAGCGCCTACTTGCTAAGTAGTTCAACTCATTCCGATGTGTAGCACTCGGTAGGTAATACACTTAGTAACCGTGTTTGTTTAAAGGCAAATGCAGTTGTTACGGCTTTTAGTGCTACGGCTGCAACTATAACGCCGGATTAAGAGCTTTATAAACTTAGATCGTGGCGCGTATGCGAGCTAAACTGCGAGTGAATAAAGTAAGAAAGTCAATTTAGTTCGCTAACGAGATTGGATAGGAGGCGGGATGTTGATTAAGCTCTATTAGTAGCGGTTGCGGGGACGCAGGGACCGCAAATGCGGAATACTCGCGTCGCAGCGGACCGCAGCGTCACGCCGCTCATGATGTGTACAGAACACAATTAAGAGGAAAGGCGGTTGCAAGAAATTTGAAGAAAAGGGGTTTAACAGATCTATTGCAGAACAGTCGAGAGAGCGTCCAAGAATAACTTACTATGACCAATATCAGGTCTTCTCCGAAAAGGACAAGTGCGCAGTTCCCTCAACCGACGGAAGTGTATGAAGAAAGGAATGTATGAAAGTGTATGAGGTGAGAGAATCAGAATCGTAGTGTGTGGCGTGCCGTAGCCTCTGCCTACCCCTGTGTGGGATAGTGGCGTCAGTATATGGTATTGTACGTATGTATGTATTGCTGTCGCGCTGTTTCCAAGTAACCGAGCTACCAGTGCGAAAGTGACAACTGCAACTCGGACAGATTTTACCTAAATAAAATGGGCGAAATCTCGATTTCGTAGTCCCCTGTATCCTCTCCTCCAAAACTAAACCGTTTTGAATAATTATTTCGAGAATAACAAGAAAAAGACTTGGCTATGTCTGTATGTTTTCGTTTTATTGTTTATATTCAAAAATTTGCTAGCTGGATGCCTGAACACAGCGGTAAAATTTTTTTTTGTCAAGTTCTTATTGTAATTTATTTATGGAAAAAACAAAACATAGGGACAGTGCAGAAGTAACATAGATTGGATGGTAAAAAAATATTTGTTCCAGTGTCACTATCCAGGGAGGAAACAGGGGAATACTTTTGTATGGACTAAACGAAAACCACCTTTCCTCTTAACGTCGCCATGGCAAACGCTCCCAGATGACTGACACAGCTTCAGACAGCCTTTGAACGTTTCGGCCAGCGAAGCGCTAAAATGTCTTGTAAAGAACCGTTTGAGGAGTACACAGAATTCGCAGTAAATTTATTCTAACGAGCTGTAGATTCGAGAACGTCTTGGCAGCTCAAATATCGTATTCACCTGTTCCTCTTGCAAGAACATCCGTTTTCTTTTAAATAATAAGTGGAAGTTTACTCATCATTCTCTTGCCCATTTCCCATTATTTGGGGTCGGCGCAATATGTCATCCTCTTCCATTCATCTCGCTTGGCCGTCGTTTCAGCACTCACTCCTTTCTTACACATATCATCCTTCACACAATCCATCCATCTTTTCTTTGGCCTTCCTCTCCTACCACAGCGTGGAAGTTTACTACTGTGTAAAATCACATACATACGCTGACGCCTTTGTCCTATGGAGGTAGGCAGAGACGACGACCCACCACACAAGAACTAGAAAATAAATTCTGACTAGACTCAAAACATTCACAACGTAACGATGACTAATCTGTAATAACGTGTAAGATCACAACGTAAAAATAAAAGAAAGATACGACGAAATAACACATCACACACACATATTTGTACATGCCTTCACGACGTTCAGACATCAAATATTAAATTAAATACCGCTGTAAAGTTTTAGAGCGTCTTAACTACATGTGCGAATAAGCAGCATCTGACAGTCGAGCAAGAAATTGATTCTGACTTCAGATAAAACCGTTTACAGACAGTTCTGAGAAGTTATTTCGCTTTGTAAACGCGAGTTCGTACTACACCGTACCTTCTTCAAAGTTCACGAAAGGAAATTGAAAATTGGATACAATAACTTTTCTCTAACAAAACGAACATCCTCTTAAGAGTTATTGCGAGAAACATAATCGTTTTAGATTGATTGCTATGAAACATCACTTCGCATGTTGCCAGACCATTCTCATACTTATTCCCCCTTTAACAGGCAATCAAACTTTCATTTAAAAACTGCCTTTATAAATTATAATCCTATCATTAAAAATAGTGCGAACCATTCGCGAAGCAGACAATTTTCTCACAGCGGCGGGAGAGTCACGCAATCGGCATTGCAGATGTATCGACAAGGGATACGAGATCGGCATGTATATAATTGTTAAATTTGCATTCATAATGGTGGCTAACAAGCACCGATTGCGATCGGCTAGTTCGCGCCACAACGACAAGTTGATTCTAACCGATCTCAACCGCCCTTTATATCGAGAGTTGTGCCGATCTTATCGATAACATTCATTGTCTTATTTAAGACTTTATAACATTTAAGATGCATACAGCAGGCAACTTATTGGTAGCAATTTAAGAATCTTAGGTAAAATTTTCATTCAAAACATGTTTATATTCGTAGTTAACACTGATCAGATAATTTTCTCATGCGTTTAAAATGAGGTAAAAAAAGAGGTTGAAAAAAGAAATGAAAAAATAGCTTCTTGAATGCTTAAAATTACAACTGAGTTCAATAACTGTACATTAAATTCGGAATGGCAATAGTTGGGTGCTATGGGCCTTTTAACATAACATCAGTTTGTTATAGCTCTACTCTAGAGATCCCTTCGCTAAGGTGATTTATATTTACAATTAATTTAATTTGGCTTCAGCACTTCAATCAGATTAATTATCACGTAATTATTATCTCGCAAAGGCCTACGGAGTTAAGTTACATTATTTCAGAATTAAATAAAACAGATTCTAGAAATTGTGTATGGGGAATTATTAGCCAATGGTATCATTTTGTCAACTAAAGGCTTCGATTCATTAAATCTCTTACCATATAACTTCAACCTCAGACTAACTGGGAAACAATAGATGTTGCAAAGACGAAAGCAATCAGAAAAATTGCATTGCAATAGACATGTTCTCACACCCACCTAATTTCTAACTTATTAATTGATTATCATTATCATTGCCTCATCATTTTATCAACTAAAGACCTTTAATATTAGTTAAACAAATGTCTAAAATTTTTAACCATATCAAGCTAACTTCAACAATAAATTCCGGCCCGCCAAAGTTTCAAGATGGCATCTGTACTATTGATATCTCTCTTATTCTAATGAACAATTGTCATAATTGTGAATAGATGTTAAATAGCGTTGTTATGTCTTGCTTTATATTATCTATCTACCCCTAAACTACATCTATTAATTTCTATCGACATACTCGAACTAGAAGCATCCCTATGGGTACCAAACGGGATGGTTCGTAGTTAATTACAGTTATTAGAGAAGTTGCTAGCGGCGGGACCATGGTCACCGATCCAGGGACCACCGCGCAAAACGTATGCGTTATTTATTCGCAGTCAACTTAAGCGGGACAAGAAACGTCTGAATACACATGAATAATGATGCTTGGGAGCAATTAAATGTTGTATTCATTATTCGTACGTCAAGCGATTTATGTCTCGGTACGGAGTTATTTGTGGATGCTTAAATTTTTATAGTAATTAAAGATAGAGTGCTAATATTGCGCGGTGAATGACATGCGGTGAAGGTGATCAGGTTGATAGCATCCATAGCATCGCAGACTTTTAAGTTTCGATGTAATATTATTTATAGAGAAAAACATAGCGACATACTGGATGATTTTTGTTTACCGTTTCGAAATTTTCAGGGGTGATTCACAGACTATCAAACTGAAAAGTTTTTACTGTGGGGCAAACCAGTGTTCGCAAAAAAAACTGCTGTTCCATACAAAACTGCAATGCCTACTCGAGTCAAATGTATGAGACAGCTGATCCGGATAGTGTCTAAAAGGACACCATATTGGTAAGGGAACCAAAGTTGGTCAGACAATGACTTACAAAACTGAAGTATGAAATATATAAAGCTAGTGTGAGTAGAAAATTCGAAAGAGGTCGCTTGTACGTTCCAACGTATGCGAACCAAATTGGCAGCGTACCCCGACAACCGACGAGCGTGTATGAAACGGTATGACTGTGGAAGAACCAAAAGAGATGTGTCAGGATCGTAGTATATTGCGATCTATTTACTGTCTCTGCCTACCGCAAATGGACACATACTTATATATATGATCAAACCATACATTTGGGTCGGGTAGGTATGCAATTTTGTATGGAACAGCAGATTTTTGCGCCTGTTGTTCACTAAGAATTTTGAAAAAAGGAATAGTTGTTTTCTCTGTATTTTATGTTTAGGTGTAAAATTCAGTAATTTGTTTGATTGGTTTGATTGATTGATAAATAATTGGTGAAGACCAATCATTTCATCAGTTTGATGTTCAGTTTGATGATCTGATTAGGATCATCCCCTTCAAATATTGTGCGCTATTTCAGAACAACCTCATATATTTCCAACAAGCGACTATAACATAAAGCGATAAATGACTGACTATTTACCAACACACGGTTTGGTCACGACACGACGTATTGACGGCAAGAACTAGTTGGAAGGAAGTCATATATCGATCGATACATGAAAACTTTCCAGACTTGGCTTATTACCTTGAGCTGATTACAACCACACTGTGTAATAGTTAAGAGGATATAGAGCCTCCAGTGCTACCCTCAATCGTATTTTTTATTTCTTAACAATTATACAAATTTCCAAAAAATAAGAATGTCACATTGTAGTTACGTTTTTTTTTAATATCCCGATATTACGATTCGTTTCTTTGAATGTTTGAAGTTACTATCTTTAAACACGCCGAAAATGGCCACTTTATAATCTAAGTACTAAAAATTGAGAACCAGCATTCCAGCAATGACTACAATGTGAAATTCTTGTTTTTTGTAAATGTATAAGGTTTATCAAAATTAGCTGAAACTATTTTAAGGGGATGATCAGACCATCAAACTGAACAACTTTCTCTATGGGACCAACGATCGAAGTCGAAAAAAAAATTAGTGTCCCATACATTTGAGTCCATGTTTGCAATTTTGTATGTGACAGCTGATTTTGTTTTTCGCGATTTCGATATTGGTCCCATAGAGAAAGTTGTCCAGTTTGACGGCCTGATACTCCTCTTAAAATAGTTTCAGCTAATTTTGTTAGACCTTGTATAATTTGTTGTTATAATTAACTGGAGGCTCGGTGCCCCCTTAATAATATTGAGAAGGCTCAACTTAATATTAAACTAAATGTCAGTTCGACGGCGAATAACATCTTGCATAGCTGATAATGAGTCAGTGCTCCTACGCTAATTCTCTAACAAAGCAAATTCACAAACATTAATTTTGTGAAACTGTCACAATTTAAAACAGCTTCAGAATACGGGAATCGAGGCTATTGTTCAACAGTTCACAATGTGTGCGGAATAAGTACAATAACTCCTACGCCGTTAGCGGTCCGCGATCCGGTGCTCGCATTCAAACGCCTTTCCTTTTACGATTCGATATCCTTGTTTGTATTTAAAAAACGGCCAAGTGCGAGTAGAACTCCGAGGGTACCGTATCACCACACATTATAATACGGTACCGATAAAAAATATGATTTTTCCGGGACCCTTAGCATGAGACCGAATATTTGATGTTATAATACAGGGTGTAAGGGACAGCCCTCCGCAGACTGAAACGGTGAACTCAGACCATCAAACTGAGCAACTTTCACTATGGAGCCTACATCAGGAAACGCGAAAAAAAATCAGCTGTCCCATACATTTGAGTCGGGTGGTACAACAGTTTTGTATGAAGAAGTTGATTTTTTTTCGCGTTTCCTGAGGTAGGCTCCATAGTGAAAGTTGTTCATTTTGATGGTCTGAGTTCACCGTTTCAGTCTGCGGAGGGCTGTCCCTTACACCCTGTATAATTTAAAGTTTTTAATATAATCACACTAAGTTTGACGCTTGTGTGTATTAAAGCCTGACCAGGAATATTAAAAACCTGGTTTGGGGGCGCTGCAATCGACTGTCACCTTTAATGTAATGTTCCAAGTACAAAAATTAGTTCCAATGATTTTCCGCAACATGGCGAGTTTTTTTATATTTCTGGTCAGGCTTTACCGTTTTTTTGATAGAGCGAGAAGATAAAACGTTGGAAACAACTATGTAGTTCATTTACTTTATTTTTATTTTTTATTTGTCATAAAATCCAATATAATAATTAATAACACATATTCTGTGAAAATTTCAACCGGCTACTTATTACGGTTCTGAAGATCAAGCCTTCTGAAGCTAGGACGGACGGACAACGTTGGCTTAGTAATTGGGTCCCGTTTTCACCCTTTGAGTACGGAACCCTAAAAATATAACGAGTGAATTCACGAAACTGGAAACCCGACTTTTGCTCAACGTTAACTCAAACGCGAACGTTTATAGAAATACGTTACATAAACGCATGGTTTGCATACGCGAGATAACGATGGTAAACAGGAAAGCATAAACCCTTGCCACAAGAAATAAATTATCTCGGTTCATTGCTTTACAAATTGTATAGTACATAGACAAAGCTATTACAAGAATCCCTTTGCCTTTAAACAAAAGGACGATGGAAATAAAAACCGGCCAAGTTCGAGTCGGACTTACTTTAAGGTTCCGTATCACCAATATTACTGAAACATTTTGTTTTGACACACTTGACCAGTTTTTTTTATATGTTGTTTTGCATTAGAGCATGCACTATAATCACACCAAGTTTGACGCTTGTCTGTATTACTGTTTTTAAGATAGAGCCAAAACAAACTTCGGCTTTTCGGCTTTCTTCAAACTCGGTGTCGGACCACGTCGGACGCTCGGCGGGGTAACAACTCTGTTTCGAACGTTCGTCGGTCTAACTCCTGAGGATGCTCCTTGGTTGAGCGAAACACGTGTTTCGTAGAAATTATTTGGTAGGCAGGTTGTATTGCATAACGTAATACAACTTTGTCTACTAGGTATTTAGAAGCGGAGGTCTCTCATCTACCTGTTAGTACTGGATTTCCGCAAAGTAACGCCTGTTTCAATAAATTAAAACAAACTTTGGAAAAACACGTTTCTTCGTATGGGGACTCATCTAATTATTTTTTATCAGTAAATTCGCCATTTTATATAACGCATATTCTGTGAAAATTTCAGCCATCAACCTATTACAGTTTAAAAGGTACAGCCCTTTATAGGTAGGGCAGACGGACACACAGACGGACGGATTGACACCGTGAGCTTATGAATAGAGTACGGAACCCTTTAGGAACGGAACCCTAAAAATCCATATGTGCCTTGAAAATACAGTCAACCGTTTAAATTCTACATAAAATATGAAAACATGTACAGAGAACAGAATCGCACGTGTAGCAGATGTGTTTAATTACTGACCCGACAAAATCTGGGCAAGAGTTGAGCATTATTACGAACAATGGGCCGGAGGTTCAGCCTGCGATAAAGTTAATAAAATATCAACACGTTGCTAACGCTCCTACATTAAGAGGATACTCATTGCAAAGCGCCCGAGCGCGCTGCTTACAAACGAAGTTAGATCCTATTGGTACTGGTTGAGCGGGCTCGTTTTCCGTTTTCCGCTACTCGACGTCTTAGGTCTCGTTCAAGGAGTCGCGGGGCGTCAGGCGCAAAGTAGTGTCTCCTATGTCATCCCAGCTATTCCAGGAAGCCCATACCAGCTTTTTAATGCTGCCGAAGACTTTTGGAAGAGACCGCGTCCAATGTCACTTTAAAACTATACATTTTTAAAAAAATCGGACAAACCACAGGCACAGAGATTGTTTCTAGATCGCGATTAAAAATGTCATTGACTTTAATTGGTTAACATCCAAAGTATAGTTAAACTTCGTGTGTACGGAACGCGTTAACGGTTATATCCTCTTAAATAATGGGACGCGCACGTTAATATTAGCTTTAATAAAGTTCAGAAATGTTATAAAAATACGAGCACGGGGTAGAAATTAACGGCGGGGCAGGCCTTTTTAAGCGGACGATGCCACTTCTGTTATATTAGCTAAACAAGATCCCCAGAGCGGGAGGGTTAAAAATACCGTAACACATGGCGACGTTAATATAAAATAAAGAAAAAATATTACTCGGACCCCAGGACATAATTAACCTAAATAAATTAACCGGCGGACTCTACAGCACGTAGAATTAATCCTGGAGTTTTTAATTTAGCTCTGAACATTACTAAACCGGTGAAATTTAATACGCGTAATATACGTATATTATTATGTTCATTGGAGATATAGTACATTACTGCAGCGCCTAGCAAAAGAGGCATTGATGGACGAACGTGTAAATGTGGGCCGAGGCGAAGCCACATGCGTAAGTCCAGGCTTGTATAGTACTTTTCTCAAATAATGCGCGGAAATCAAAACTAATACAATTACTTTTCAAAATGACGAACAACGAACAACAATAATTTTTCCCGCGTTAAAGTGGTAATTTTTTTTAAAATATAAACAACTTTTTATTTGCAAACCAGTTCGAAATTTAAAATAAACCTTTGTTAAGTTACCTTTTTGGTTGCCATGTTTCGGAGTAAAAGATGGTTCGATTTTTAAATTACACGACATAGATATGGGTTTACTATGTAGTTTATTTGGCCGCTAAACCACGACAGATATGGATTTTCATAACACTTTTTCCGGCCGCATCTCGCATGTATTTGGCCAGTACAGCAATTTCGATTGATCTTGAAGAAGGTTGTTAAAATAATGCTCAAACCAAGCATGTTTGAGATAAGGTATGTAAGGCAGGGATTACATGAAAGGTAGTGAGTGAAAATTTTGAGAATCGTACACCTTTGCGCCGTCCCACGCACGCGTGGGCGCGTACGAATATTGATGCGCATCTTCTACGAGGCCTCATTACGTCAAATATAACGATAATTGAATTAGCATATTATAATGCTATAATGAATTGCAAGATCTTGATATTAAAATGTTAAATTCCCAAGTGTTAGTCTGACTCATCGAATGACAAAGCAATAAACATTGATTGGATAATTAGACAATGTTTCTTTTGTTGTGACTTGTTTTATACAAAGCTTTGTCGGTAGTTGGTATTTATAAGTAAGCATTTAATTAGAAACGAATTTATCAGAGTTATAAAGGATCCAACTTATATAGAGATAGTTGTTCAGTTTGATGGTCTGATCATGCCCATAAAAAACCGTCAGCATATTAATAAGGACATTTTTCTACCGAAAATGAATTGACCAAAAACATATTCGTCTTAATAAACCCGCAGCTGAGCCCATAGTGACATCAACGCGTGCACTCCTGAAGTCGCAGACGCTCTCGTTCGCAAAGATTTACGATGCGCCCGCGCACCTAACACGCACCGCAATGCTCGCATGCGTGTCGCCTTATCTGCCACCCAAATTAACTCGCCTTATGAAGACATACGACAATACCTTGCACAAGACACGATTTATGAACGTATTTTATATCCTTACAAGTATCTTGAAAGGATTCGAAATTATTTGGCGCGTCGCCGGTCGTCTCATTGTTGACTCAGAAAGTCAAAAAACATTGTAGTCACGTCTTATTGTAATTATGACGGAATTGGGCTCGACGAATTCCCTCCATCACTACATTTCGTTTCACATCGAGGCATTCAGACTCGGAGCGTGTGATCCATTTAAACGCGCAATGAATACGAAATAAGAAATCAACGCAACCGCACTTTCCCTAAGCAATTTTCTTTCATAGCCAATATTTTTAGCCCGCGAAAGAGGCTCTTCTACTGAAATATGGACCGGCACGTTGTAGAATTTTTGTTTAGTGTGCAATTTTGAACCCTTACAGACGTATATCAAGTTTCTCGCAACTGGAACGCAACTAAAATGGTGTAATAAATCTAAAAGTCCATTTTCATATAAAAGAAAACCGATTAAGGAGCTTTCCCGATAGCGATCGTTCGAATGAAGCTATATATTTTCATGATCGGGAGATTCAAAGATCACGGACTGCTGACGGCCGGTGCGTGGGGAAATTGAAAAGGAAAACCTTTCTTTTAATGGTATTGTCCTTCTAGGGATCATTTATTTGCATTCCCTGTTCCGGCATCCGACCGCGTTAAATCACACTTTAACGCCATTGAACTACTGCGCTTTCCACGCTTGTTTATTTTATAGCCATACTTCTAGTCTGGGTTTATTATCTCATCAGCTTCAGCCTATACAGGGTGTAAGGAAAAGTATCATTAACCTTTAAACCACATACTCTACCCATCAAACTGAACAACTTTTACAATGGAAGCAGTCCTGTCAGAGCAAAAAAAAATCAGCGGTCTCATACATTTTAGTCGAGTAGGTATTGCACTTTAATTTGGAATAGCTGATTTTTTTGGCGCCGACTGGTTTTCTCCCATAATAAAAGTTTTTCAGTTTGATGGGCTGTGGTTTAAAGGCCAACTGCAGGGCACAGGCCTTCAAAGATGCGTATGGGCGTTAGATCCACCAAACTTGCCCAATGCGGATTGGTAGAGTTCTCATACGCATCAGAATTTCTTCTTCAGCGTATGCAGGTTTCACGATGTCTTCCTTCACTGTTTGAGAGCAGTCGGTAATACGTAAATAAGTTAGAAAAACTCATTGGTACATGGCATATCGTCCGTGCGAATTCGAACCCGGATGCGTAAATACAAACCCGGCTACAACACAGACACTCATAGTCTGTGCTGCATTATCTTGCGAATGACTCGGAGCAGTAATAGATCGTCCGAACCCGGCTGCAACACAGCCAGTCTGTAGTGCAGCCGCGTTTGTTTGTATTAAGGCAAAGCAAACCCGGCTGCAACACAGACACCCATAGTCTGTGCTGCATTATATAGCGAATGACTTAGAGCAGTAATAGATCGTCCGAACCCGGCTGCAACACAGACACCCATAGTCTGTGCTGCATTATCTAGCGAATGACTCGGAGCAGTAATAGATCGTCCGAACACAGCTGCAACACAGCCCTCTGAGGTACAGCCGCATTTGTTTTATTTAACTTGCTGTATAAACAGTGAAATTACGAGTAGTGATTAGTTGTACAATAAGGTAAATATTTCTTATACATTAATAAAAAACTAATTATTATTCTTTGGTATATCTACTAGGTGTTACAAAAGTAGAAGTAAACATTTAGAACTTTTAAGGAGGTTGTTTAGACCATCAAACTGAAGAACTTTCACTATGGGACCAACATCAAAATCGCGAGAAAAAAAAATCTGTTGTGCCATACAATATTTAGCTCGACTAGATTTGTAGTTTATGTTGGTCCCATAGTGAAAGTTGTTCAGTTTGATGGTCAAAACCGTCTTAAATGTTTATTTGTATTTTTGTAACACCTTGTATTATGATCCCACCAAAAACATTTTCATATAAAATGTTTTCAAGACGAGACCATTTGGCTTGCACTGTAAAAAAGGTATCAGATCTCATGTAGAGCCAAGCTTCTCTTCACAAACTCTACATCTTAGTCAAAATCTTATGTGGTTTGGCCGTTTTGTTACTGCAAGAACTATTGTAGGTATAACAGAAAAGTAATAGTGAATAAGTTTTTCACCTTACGCCATGCTTACGCCCATTTGTATGTATCGAAATGACCAAGACACATATTTTGACTAAGGTGTAGAGTTTGTGATGTTAGGGATTGTAGAGTTAGGGCGTGTAGAGTTAGAAGTTTGGTTCTACATTGGATCTGATAACTTTTTTGGTGGGATTTCTTTTTATAAGTTGCTTATGACAAAATGTTTTTATTTCGACTTTTTTATAAGTTTTAAAAGGTTTTTGTTTGTGTACTTATACTAGTTTACACAAATTTCAGCTTTTTTTATACAACAGTCATTACCTATTTAAAATTTTATTTGAAAGTAATAAGGATCAAAATGACGATTATTACCTCCAATAGAAAATTCGTGCGACGTTGCCGCTTCGTATAGGTTCCCTTCGTACAGGCTACCGATTGATCTGCAGTGCAGCCGTGTTTGTTTGATGTTGGTTTGCGTAGTGTCGTCCGTATCAGGCTGCAATACAGAGCGCTGTCATGTGCTGTACTGCAGCCGTGTTTGTTTGATGTTGGTTTGCGTAGAGTCGTCCGTATCAGGCTGCAATACAGAGCGCTGGCATGCGCTGTATTCCAGCCGGGTTCGGTGGCAATACTGACAATAATGTTATTCGAAGCCGGTCGCATTACAGACGGTCTTCAAGTGTCTGTGCTGCAGTCGGGTTTGTGTGTACTTTATCCAAACGAACCCGGCTGCGTTACAGAGCAGCATGTGTCTGTGTTGCAGCCGGGTTTGTATTTACGCAACCCGGATCCCCATGACTGATCGTCCATACTTCTCCATAAACGCACCACTGACGCTTGAATTTACGGTACAGCTGATTTTTAACCGACTTCAAAAAAAAGGAGGATGTTCTCAATACGACTGTATGTTTTTTTTTTCTAGTCTATTTTAATGTTGGCTCCGTAGTGAAAGTAGTTCAGTTTGATGGTCTGAAGTATCTGGTAAGATAATTGTAGTGTGATTAATTTTACACTCTGTATACAATTTAGATTGAAACAGATGTCTGCGTTGTCTTATCGGTTTCATATGCAATTTCAATAAAGCGTCTTACCATCTTATTACTTACACAACGTCACAGAGTAACAAGCGATTTAATTATCTGTTTGAAGTTGGCTAAACATTTTAATAGTTAATCTTCAGTGTAGATTAAATTGAATATTCATTCACCACAAAGACGTCTGTGAAGTACAAAAGCAATGTTTATTATACAGGGTGTAAATTTAAATGCGTTACATATTAAACAGGGTGTTGCGAAAAAAGATATTTGCCGTTTCATACAAGAGTGCTACCCGACGTAACTTATTTCGCGATTTCGATGTAGTGAAAGTTGTTCAGTTTGATGGTCTGATTCCTCTCAAAGCCGTCAGCATTTAAGTAAGGCCTACGCTGACAGACCTACTAAGAAATACACTGAGAAAAATATCTGGTAGGTTAACTACTAAATATTTTTCTCAGTGTAATAAGTAACCTTTACCCACAATACAAAACGAAGAGCAAATTAAATTACAACAACACGAACTGACAAATCAAAACCCAAACCGATGATAAAACCAACAAGATATTTTACTTCAACTAATAGTTACCTTCAGTATGAAGCAAGACTTGCGCAAATTGTCGTAATAAGACTCAAAAGAAGAGCCTCGGGCCGTGGAGTGACAGGGCTGACAGTCAATTTGTTTGTCACTCAAGTTGGCATACCAACGTATGCGTGGTTGTGCCCAACAAGCGTGCCGTAGTTACTCGACCACCGTGCGACAGCATAACATCCTCTTTTCATTCGTACAATGCTGTAAGACAGTGATGGAGTCAGGTGATATGAAGCTAGGGAGACGCACTTATAATTGCATTAAGTCACGACCGCATTCCCTTTTGAGATGGTCAGAAAATTTGCTTTTTAAGGTTTCAGGATTTTTAGTGTGCCGGCCAAAAATAGCAGAACGGAACCATCCAAAAAGCTCAGTGGTCGCGATAAGACCACACCCCGGACACTGCTTACAAAAAACAGAAATTGACAAGATGACGTCAGCACATGCGAAACGGAGTCTAGGGCTGCCAAGAGGACTGCAATAACTTTAGCTGCATGCGGTACAATTACTTTTTCGTAAATAAAACGCTTTGACACCCGTCTATTTAAAACGAGGGTTTTATCCTCACACCATGTCACTATATATATGCTGACACTTTTTAAGGGTATGATCTGGAGTGCGATTTTTGAATCTCATTCGGTGAGCTCGGCAGTTGAAAATGTCAAAATTACTATAAATACTCATTTATTTCAGATAAAAATCCATAATTTTCTATAGAGATATGCATCTTTCTACTGCTGATTTGACTCTCAAAAATCATGCTTCAGGAGTGCGATTTTTGAAAGTCAAATCAGCAGTAGTATGATGCATAGTTCCATAGTAATTTTGAAATTTTTAACTGCTGAGCTCACCGAATGAGATTCAAAAATCGCACTCCAGGCCGTGAAACTGAACAACTACTCACTACTGTTTGATGCTCGGATCATCCCCTTAAAAAAGTGTCAGCATATTAAGAAGGACCCTGATTATAATTACGCTATGACGGAACACGTATGTAATCACTTCGGTCTGTCCGTCCGTCCACACTTTACTTAGTAAATCTCTAGATTTTCTTTCACCAACCCGCGCTCCTCATATCCGCATGTGGCGCATGGCGTTTTATTTTTCATCGTTTCGCCTCTAGTACATCACAACGTAATGAAAAACGAAATCAATACCGATTATTTCTCAAGTGAAAACTTGTCCTGGTTGGGGCCCTGAAGAACGTGGTCACGAAATAATAATGACATTGTCATTTCCAGGAAAATAAAGAAATTACTTGTCGCTACGCCGCCGCCGAGTTGGCAACGTGACAATGGCGAGTGACACGCACAACACAACCCTCGTGCGGTAATCCGTCAAGCTTTGAAACAAAAACGATGGTCCTATTGTAGTGGCTTTTTCTGCCTGTAATTGTATCAATCTGCTAGAAGAAAGGTACCTACTAGGGGTCGTCACTTACAGCCTAGGTACCCACTTAGATGATCCAAAAAAGAGGGGCATAGCCGTTTGGCGTATTTTTGAATGCTCATAAATTCGGTCTGGATAATACTAGAGAGCCAGCCTCTTACTAATCAAATTAAATGTCTTCATGAGATAAGGATATCAGCAAAACCTTACAGATTTCTTTGACCTAGATGTAGACTTTCTTAATGCTTGGCTCGATATAAGATATCATAACTTTGTAGTAATAATAGCTGAGCGACCGACCGACTGCTCTCAAACGGTGCAGGAAAACATCGTATGGAAACCCTCATAAGCTCAAGAAGACATTCCGATGCGTATGTGAAGTCTATCAATCCGCATTGGACACGCGTGGTGGACTATCGGCACCAACGCCCATAACCCTCTCTGAGGGAAGCTTTGTTCCCTGTAGTGGGACGTATATAGGCTAATGATGATGAATAGATTCGGAGTCCCAATTAACTAACTCTGGTATAGGCCTACCACACATTCCCATCACTGTAACAGCTGTGATAACTAACAAGTCTTACAACACTAGATTATGAAGTCCAGCGAGCCCGGGGAATGACTCTAACTAATCCATCTTGGAACTTAAAAATGTTTACATGAAATGTGTTTGATGGGAGCGTTTTAATTGCTATATAGTTAACTCATACCGAGGATCAGAAAACGTAAGCGACGAAGCAATAAGGTACCTGCTCATATGAATTGACACAATTGATAAAAGCGAACGCTTTAATTAAAGTGGATTAATTAATCGGCGGATAGGCACGCCCGCGCCGTTAAGCTCAAAAGCGACGCCGCGCAAAAAATATTAAACGACGCGTCTCGTTACACTTTGATTATAATTATATAGATTAAACAGCGATGAAATTGACAAGCGAACGGACGAGGAGCCAATAAACGAGATTCCCCAAATATTTCACTTCCATAAATACTCAATAAAGCCCCTTTTCCCACGCCCGTTTCGCAATCGACGTCGGGAGCGTCGATCCGCGTTGTGCCACATTAAATTCTTCACGTTTAATCAATTCCTGGGCGGTTGTAAAAAATATCGAAGTGAAGTGTTTCCTTCCGTATCGACGGCGCCGAGGGCAGAGTAAACAGCAAATAAATTGTTGGCATCGACTCAAAAAGCACCGAAATTGTCGGGGTAGCTTCGCGGACACGCCTTTTATCTGTTACGTCTATCAGAGGCTGCCTCGTTCACCCGCACGTAAATAAGGGCAAAAAGTAGTCCGGAATAAATAATAAGGGAAGAAGCGGAGGAACGGAGATGCGTGCAACCGTGCGGGATTAAAAACTGCTCTTTGGATGCGGTTCGCTTGTCTGACCTACATCGTGAGTGCGACCGTGGCTACCAATTACATTTAGATGGTTAAATCTCTTACTATATTACTAACTCTTCTTATTTAAACATAAATTATGGTTGTTTCTTATTTTAAAAGAGGTATACTCACTACGTTGGATAGAGTTAGGGCACAGAGAATTGTACAGAGTACACAGAGTGCACAGCTACTAAGGAGCGTCAATTTTATTAGCCTATTCTTGTAGGGCTGCCTTAAAGGAAATAAATTTATTTGGAGTAAGTATGAATCTAGGTAATATAATTCTCTGTGGTTAGGGCATTTATTTGTTCATTGGCTATTCGTATGGTATACATATTTGTTCCGGTACTAAACTGCAAACCTGGGTTGGTACCCCAAAATATATCGTATGGGACAGCAGATTTATTTTTCTTGATTTCGATACAGAAATTAGTTCAATTGACGACCCGGTTAGTGTAATGGTTGCCACGCCGGACTGCCAAACTCGAATCCCGGTACGGTCATGGATGTTAAATGTTTGTGCCGTTGTTGTATGGTTCCCATAACAAAAAGCCTATAAGACATACTTGGGATCATTATAATGTATGTGCCGCGTACCTGTGAGCGTTATTTATTTATTTAATTAAGTGGTCTGATGATCCCTTTAAAACTACCTTCAGCATATTAAGAAAGACCTGTATAAGTATGCACAATATCTGATGTAACGTTTAAACTTCACAATACATTTCTTATTAATAATTACATACTTCATCATCTTTTAATGCAAATAAAGATGCTACGTGGTTTGCAAAGAAAATACTAAACTAACAATTACACTTAAATTTTACGAGACCATAATGCGATACTCGCTCGTTTCTGAAGTGCAATAAATGTTCTAAAAAGATTAAAGAGCAGGGCTCCGAACAAGTGTTTAAAATTAAGGATGCTGCCGCGCCGTAAAGAGTAACTTGAGCGCTAGAAAAAAATTACAGAGTAAATATAGCCAGTCACGATGTTCGAAGTGGACTGCAGGCTCGTTACGCTTCTTTATGCAGGTTTGCTGCTATCGGCTCACAACAATGTGCCCGGCGAACTCATAAATCCGAAACAATTAGACGATAAATTCCCACTTGAATTAGTATTTTTATTTGCACATCACGTGCGCAAGCCGGCTTTCTAATATTATAAGAGATAAGTGTACTTTTTGCAACCATCAGCAGCAAGGCTGATTCAGTGTTTATGGGGTGTAGAGCATCTCTGTGATGGGGATGGACTATGTCTGCCTGCATAACGTCAGTCGGTTTAGGAGTTACAGACGTTTAAAGGTCAGTAAAAAATTGACGATCAGCTGCTAGGTTGATCGTATATGATATCATTGTAGTATGCATTATTGCTATGTGAAAAGTACAAAAACTGGCATGGTTCATCAGTCTGTTTAGGAGTTACAGCCGTTCAAAGGTCCGACCTTTGAATGGCTGTAACTCCTAAACCGACTGGCAGTTCATGTCAGTTTTTGTACTGTTCACATGGTTACAGTGCATACTACAATAATATCATTATAGGATTAGCCTTGCAGCTGATCGTTAATTTTTTACTGACCTTTTAACGTCTGTAACTCCTAAACCGAATGACATTATGCAGGCAGACATAGTCAATCCCCATCACAGAGATGCTCTCACCCCATAAACACTGAATCAGCCTTGCTGCTGATGGTTGCAAAAAGTACACTTATCTCTTATACTATAACAATTTATGTAGGAAGGCGTCAAATTTAACAGCTCAAAGAAACTGATGGCGCCCTCCTAAGCATCGGCATCGGCCCGCACTCGACCTAGCGCACCCATAATTATGTTTTAACAATTTATTTGCTGTTGAACAATGAATAAGTTATTTGTAGTGCCGATTCGTGCGGGCTTCGTGTTATGTATCGCACTACCGATTGTAATTTGATACTCGCTAGACTATTCTACCTGGCATTTAAAATGCATTTAGTAACAGCCTTAGACCATAATATAACTATGGACGAGTTACGCGTGTAATTCTACTAACAAACTTTTATGCCACTTTATGCGAGTGACGAGGTGTCATGAAATCCGCAACTTTGGTTTATATTCCATTACTTTAGATTGAAATTTTGATTGTTTAAAATAGTCTCGTGTGAACCTCAAACAAGACTAGTTTAAGTTATTGTACCGCAATCATATACAAGGTGTTACAAAAATACAAATAAACCTTTAATAGACCATCAAACTGAACAACTTTCACTATGGGACCAATATCGAAATCGCGAAAAAATAATTGATGTTCCATACTCTACAAATCGACTAGAGCTAAAATATGTAAGGGATATCAATAATTTTTTTTCGCGATTTCGATGTTGGTCCCATAGAGAAAGTTGTTCAGTTTGACGGTCTAAACAACCACCTTAAGAGTTTTAAAAATTTATTCTTACTTATGAAACACCATGTATAGGCTGTCTCATTTAGTGATAAGCACTGACATAATACTCTAGCGATAGACAAGCCCTTTCATAGAAACAACATGTTCCACTCGAATACGGTACCCGCTCCGCATTAATGTTCGCAATGTGTCATTTTGTATTGTTTTGCGTGACATGTTGTTTGTTTGAACGTGCTTGCGTCTATCGCTAGAGTATTATGTCAGTGGAGATAAGGTATAATATTGAATGTAAACGCATATGACCAAGTGATTGAAGCTTGTATCTTAGCAGATGGGAATGTTAACGCCAGGATGGTCCCTAGTTATACGATTTAAGCATTTGAAACAAGATTAAAGTGAATAAGATAAAATTCCTGCGGGGAGCATCGAGCCGATTTGCAAGCACTACCGGCCACTCGGCTGATCAGCGGTGTGATTAAGAAAAACGAATAAGAGCGAAAGCGTGACACAAAAGCAGCGCGATAACAGAGGAAAAACGAGAAGCGAATCGCCCCCGAGTAGACTGTATCTCCGCCCGCCCGGGAGTTATTAAATATTAAAATAAACTCGCATTCCGACACGAGTCCTACGCGATACGCCAGATTATGGCCAACACAATGAGAGCACACCCCGATCGCTCCCCGCGTTATCATATCAAAGCACCAGCTTACATAATTCAAGTACCGACGATATTCCCCAAAGTGATCCTTTGTTGCTGATGAAAATTAAGCGCCTGCATAAATACAAGATCGACGAATCTCGGCCACCAGAACGCGCGGAAATTTCATTTTTAACATTTAATCGAGTATTGGTAACCTTTAGTTGTATATTTAAAGGGCAAATAAACACACCACTCTCCCACGTTAGCTGCAGTGTCGATTATTAGCTCAGTGATTCTCAATGTTTTTATTTCAGTATTAAAAAAACACAACGACATCGACAGTGCAGGACCAATCGTTGTGGCGACCCTTAGAGTCTTATGTCCAGCACGGCTAGCATGCCACCCACGACAAAGCGTTTAAACGAGAAAAACGTCATGCGCGCTCTTTTTGGCGTACGTATAATAATAAAGATGGAGGCACGTCTCGATTTTTGTCGTTTTCTCGGCGGTGGCATGCTAGAGGGGCAGCATTGGACGTCTATCGACTGAGACGATGATTTAATAAAAAACCCGACTGCATAAAAAACTATTAACTGAAAAGATAAAAACAAGCTCCTTAAATCAGCTATAATAACTTTGTTTGAGCAAATTAATACAATTTGAATGTTATTACTTATTAGGTAGGTAGGTATCGCAAACGGGGACAAAGAAAAATGACCTATTTGTTGGTTATTGGTTTGTCCCCGCCTGCAATACCTACCTACCTAATAAGTAATAACATTCAAATTGTATTAATTTGCTCAAACAAAGTTATTATAGTTGATTTAAGGAGCTTGTTTTTATCTTTTCAGTTAATAGTTTTTTATGCAGTCGGGTTTTTTGTTTTTCTAAATAATTTAGTTTATTTCATACTTTTTAGTTTTGTGTCAAAATGGTTGCATAAAAATACTATAATATATATATATTTGGAATCTGCTCTTCACCAGCTTTCATTTAATACCCATATTGTATTTTTTTACGAAAAAAATTGGATTCTCCCCCCTCTCTTTTTTAATTCGCATACGCCATATTAAAATAATGTACCCTATGACACTCTCACGATTTTTACGAATCTAACGACACCTCATACGTTAAAATCCATTAAGCCGTTTAGGCTGTAGCGCGTGCCAAAGAAATAGACATACAAACATACATACATATATACGCTCGAAAAACATAACCCTCCTTCTGTCGCAGTCGGGTAAAAAAACAGGAAATAATCTAAAAACAAAGGCAATAGCTACAAAGATTCCACTATTATAACTAACAACATTCTTTAATACAACCTTGACGATTAGAGAGAAGTTAAATGTCTAACTTTTTTTTTTTTTACCCAACTTTATCAGAATCAAACGATGCCATTCATTTTCTCTGTTTATAAAGTGCTGCAGAAGGAGAGGAAGATCCGGACCTGTATACATGTTTTTATTAGGTGGGTACCTATGTCAAACAGTGTGAAGCTAAAAATGTTGATAGAAACCTATCACACAAACAATTTTTGGGCGTAGGTGGTTTAACCATTGCACCGCAACGACGCGACGTCGACTGTATCGCCGCCACAATGAATCGCCACTATTTTTACTAACGTTATCGCCGCGATTTCACCGCGATGCTGATTGATGTCAGAAGAATCGCGGCGATAATGCAGCGATAACGCAGCGATATCTCAACAATATAGCGACGATATCGTCCAGTCTACGCCTACGCTCCAAAATCGCTTGTGTAATATAGTATGGCTCACAGCTAACTTAAACTAAAACATAAAAAAACAAAATAAGCACTCCCGCCGTTTAAGAACAACTGGCTTCGAATGTTAATAATCGCATAACTCACGAAGGGTATTGCTTCATCGAGCCTCGAAAGTGTATCGGTGGTCGCATCGCTCGGTTGCCCAAGCACCAAGCACCAGGCCCCGCCCACTTACCTGAAACAATACATCATTACAATATCACTAACTGAGCTGAGAGGCAACGCGTGCAACGACTCGACACCTACGGGGAATGTTGATGAGGCATGCCACACAAGAAAACTGTCATTATGTAGGGTCTTTCTTTACCCAGTTATGGCCACTGGGTCGAAAACGACCCAATACAACCTATGGTTGACCCAGTGGGCATAATGGGTAAATATACTGACGGATTTAAGGGGACGATCAGACCATCAAACTGAACAACTTACATCGAACATCGAAATAGCTAAAAAAAACAGCAGTTCTTATTATGCTGCTAAATTATTATTTCCTTTCGACCCGTATTTTTACTGGGCTAACAAAACTGCAAACCTATTGGGCTCAAATGTATTGGGACAGCATTTGTTTTGTCGCGATTTCAATGTTGGTCCCGTAGTAAAAGTTGTTTAGTTTGATGCTCTGAAGCACCCATTTAAATACGTAATGCAATTTAAGATTACACCCTGTAATTCAACTCGCCTGGGACTTCGGTATTGCATTGTTGGTCATTTTGGTCATTGTCAGTTTTATGGTCTGAACCACCCTAGAGCGATTTGAACCACCCTTAAAATTGATTCGACTCATTTCAGTGTTAACCTGTATAAGGTCTTTAAAAAATGTCATCTACTTATTCCCTCCTTCTGGCGCAGTCGGGTAAAAATAGGACCTAACTTCGTTTGTCTGCAGCGCGCTCGGGCGCTGCCAGGCCTTTTCTCTTCAGACAATTTAATTGTAATAGGATGTAGTGGTTTTGATAAAATTAGCGATGTATCTAGTTTTATATCAACAGGCGGGCCGTACCGTGGTGACATCGAGGCAATCTGGAAGTTACCCGCGGAATCACGAGCTAAGTTAATAATAACAGCAGTTAAACTTAATGGGAGCACCGATAAACTGTGCCGATAGGGACTCGGGGGCGAATGATTTAATTATTGCAACTTAACGTCTCGTTAGCGGCCCCCGTGTGCTGTGACCAGGCTCACGTTTTTTTGTGGAGAGTGCGATTGATGACTTTATAAAGGGTTTTAACTTAAATGCGTTACCTACTTAAGGGGGGGCTTCAGACCATCAAACTGAATACGGGTCAAACTTTGAAATCGCGAAATAAGGGTTGAACTACACCACGTAGCACACCATCGCATTTTTCCGTCGCTCCATCCTTTTCTGTCACTCAGGAACGTCATTTGCTGGAGCATATAAGACAGACGGAACGCGATCGCGCTCGGCGTGCTGTCGAAATCACCTGTTCCATAGAAAATGCCAATAGCTACTCGACCGAAATGTATGAAACAGTTGAACTTTTCTCGCGATTTCGAAGTTGGTTCCGTAGTAAAAATTGTTCAGTTTGATGCTTTAATCTAAAGCAACCCTTTGAGATAGATAGATAGATAGATAGATTTAAGATAGATGAGAATGAGAATGAGAAATGAGAATGTAACGAATTGAAGTTTACACCCTGTATTATAAATACAACAGTTCTATTGTCAGGCCTCAGCTATTCGCCTCGCCATGGAATTTGGCATGTTTGGCAGAATACTTTTATCATAACACTAGTGTTTTCCCGCAACTTCGTCCGCACAAATTATATACCAGATTTTAAGTCAGATCATAAGCATCAAACAAAAAAAGTTTCATCTAAATCGGTTCAGTAGTTTTTGCGTGATGAGCCAACAAACAAACAAACTTGTCAATAGATGGTGCTACAAGTCATTTGAATGTAGATGTCTTTTTAAATTGTCAATTGATTGTGTTTCAAGCTATATTTTTTATAATTTTAATAATGCATGCGTGATTATAAATTCTGTAAAAATTATAAGTGAACCGCGACTTTTTTATTCTTCACGATTTTTACGGTTTTATAATAGTTAAGATAACATTTTTTTGACTTAAGACTTTGTATCCTGAAATAAATGTTTTTTATTTATTTCCTTGTTTATCTTAAAACCGAAAACGCGGCCGTAGACCCGTTCAAAAGCTAGTAAAACAAAAAAATCATCAAACATGCTAAGACAAAACTTTATATCTATAAGGAAACTGTAAGTCATCCACCAGAAAAGGTTAAGAAAAACATTTGCTCGTCCAACGAACCTAAGCACTAGAAACGCACTTAAAGAACATAGTTACATACGCCATATCCACAAATATCCGACGTTAAACCCCGAGGCTGCTCTAAATGCCCACAATTTCTGCTCAGCGATACAAGACTTGGCGCACTGATAGCGAGCTCGGCTATGATAAAATTTTATTTAGGGGCATTTGCATTCGCGGCGGCTTATCAAGGAGCTCTGCGTCGGTCGCGAGAGCACCTGAGATTTTAGCGAATAATCCCATAGGGTTATTCGTAATTCATACGTCTAACAATGTTACGAGCGTGCTGTTATTACCAGCAATAACACATTTTATGATGTTAAAGTTGTAATTCATGGGGATTATGAACAATAAGGAGAATTTCGCTCTGAAATTCTATTACTAAAGCTCACTTAAGAGCGGTAGGGAAACGTAGGTAAAGAAGGTATAAGTATACTTTAAGCATACGCTCATGACTACATTCCCAGACGAACAAAAGGGATGCTTCATAAGTTCAGACCATCAAACTGAACCACTTTCCTATGAAGCCAATATCGAAACCACGAAGGTAATTTTTTTCCATATTCTTAACCAATATTTATGGAACAGCTGATATTCTTTTCACTTAAATTTTGTTTCCATAGGGATAGTTGTTCTATTTGATGGTCTGAAGAACCTCAGATAATATTTACTCCTTGCATATTCCAAATATAGCATATTCAGAACACTAACATACAGCCCAAACTCTGTCCAGTATAATAGCTAGCTAGTAAGCCCGTCACTAGTTTTTAATGGACAGTGTTCACATTGAATTTGAAGCATGTAGGTCTCACAATAAAAAGTAGTGTAACAAAATACAGAAGGGTAATTTAAAGCCCAGTCTTATCATCGACGATCCAGAAAATCTTAGCATCCCACATACAACGAATGGCTTACTTAATCGAGAAGGTACGAGGTTCACATAGATATCTTGAGCGGGATCTCTCGTCGCGTCGTGTGGAGGCGCCGATGTTCGAGCTAATGTTGTTTAATTAACTCGTATTCATTATCGGTAGGAACACGGAGAACTAGGCGCGTGCGCACGGTAACCACTGCTGGTATGCAGGTGCCATTGCACGCGGAAACGTGGGACCACCGACTGTACCCTACTTCATATATGTATTTGGATATCGGTTCAATCAACGTTCGGTAAAACGGTACTTTGATATACTAAACTCACAACGGTAATCCTGTTCGGGATGAACAGAAATTGACTTAATTTTCTTTATTGTAGACAAAAACAATATAATTATGTAAAATTACAATAAGCCGTTATGTAAAAAGGCGAGGTTAACTCTAAAAGAGTATTCTTCCAGCAAAACGTCGATTGAGAGGAAAACAATTGTGTGTGTTTAAAATCAGTGCGCAGTGTGCACACAAATAATAATCGATTTATGAGATAATATTTTATTACCCACTGACCATTATGAACAAATTTTTTAAGAGTTAAGTTGAAACAATGTTTTCTTGCACCATATTTGGAATTTCAGGATAGAATGACGTAGGTATCAAGTGGTGATAGATATTATTTCTAAACGATAAAAATCTAGAAATAAAGAAAATCATTTACTACTAAAATATTAACAAATTAGCTCATGCTCATCGTTCCGTGCCCTAAATAGTCCTTGATACCCTTAGATGATCCCTGATTCTATTGGGCTTCATTATTCAAATGCACGTATTTTACTATTGTCTATTGACACAGGATTCTAGGTAGTAATTAGTAATCATACGATGTTCGTTGAAACAATAAAGAGACAGAGACCAGGAATGAATGGAGTGAGTCTGTTAGAAATTAAACAGGAAGAAATCCTGACACAATTAGCTCACTGTTTAATTTGTTAACTGGTTCCTGTAGACAGAATCTCAATACTGGGAATGTGAAGTGTAGTGATACAATGGCTTAGGCAAAGAAATTGTTCGTACAAGATACCAAACGTTCAAAAGTATTGCATGACGGATATAGCAGCGATATCACTGTGATATCGCGAGGATATCGCAGCGTTATCGCCGCGATATTTCTGATCAATCAGGCGGCAGAATCGCGGCGATAACGCACGGTAATAAACGCAGCGATTCCGGCAGTTGCGACGCCATGGCGATCCAGTTACGAAACCGCCTACGCTCATAAATCGTTTCCAAAATAAAACAATGAATGTCCCTTTAAAAAAAAAAAATTTTTTTTTTGATGATGTATCAGAAAATCGATTCAATTGTATCAGAATTGAGGATCAATTTTGAAATATATCGTGTACACTAAGTGCAAAATAAAATTTTGAAAGTGTCTGTGGCGTATTCAGTGTTTTATATTGGAGCAGCCGAATAGGTCTCCAAAATATGTGATACAACAGGAAGAGATAGCAACTCCTTAATAGAAAGCAATATCCGCGTCCTGCGCATAACCAACACGAATACATCTTGAACCGAACAATATATTATAAATCCAAACGTCAAGCAAGTTTCGTGTCGTCGGGCCGGTGCCGGTGCCGGTGCAGTCAGAGAAATATTAAGGCCATTAATAATTCGGCGGTTGCGAGCAAGAGATAGCTGCGCAGGGGGTCAGGTGACCGTAATGCATGGCTTTGTACAACTCAGTGTTGGCATTCACGGGTTAAAGGATATACTTTTAATGTTATGTTAGATCACACTTACGTTAGTTACTAATCTAACTACAATCTACCGCGATGCATCAATACTTATCGGCATAGGCGAAGTATTTTTCGCTTACGCTGATAGACGGAACATCAGTGTAACCGCGTATGAGACAGCGATAGTCATAAAATCCTATACAATTTGTATGATGACTCAGGAGTCAGACAGCCGTCGTAGAACAAAAAAGTGGCTACGTCGATAAGGACAGCAATAAGTAGCGATCTCCTTTTTTAACTAGAGCGAATTTGCTATGTGCATCTCTTATATACTGAGTGATATGACAAGACACGTGCTTCCTTCTAGTTCCTTCTCTTTCTACGCTTATCAGGGTCCTTCTTAATATCAAACTGGACAACTTGCTCTATGGCACCAAAATAGAAATTGCGAAAAAAAACAGCTGTTCCATACAAAACCACAGATTAATAATAAGTACAAAAATGCAAACCTACTCGAGCCAAATGTATGAGTCAGCTGTTTTTTTCGCGATTTCGATATTGGTGCCGTAGATAAAGTTGTTCAGTTTGACGGTCTGAACATTCCCTTAAAAAAGTGTCAGGATATTAAGAAGGACCCTGTATAATGCGAACGTGGCAATACTTACTGCCTCAGATATTGAACGCATTTCCCAAATGAGTCTTGAATGATCTTTGTAAAGATAACACCGGCCAAGAGCGTGTTGGACTTGGCCATTTTGTATAGGTTATTTGTTTTACGTTACAAGAGCTATCCAACGACACCACTCACAAAAAATATGTTTCCAACGTCATTTTCGCTCATATGGGGTCGAAAAAAACAATAATGTGCTAGTAATTGAGGCGGGCCATAAAGACGGACAGAGTTGACGAAAGTATAAGGGTTCCTTGTTTGACTAAGGAATCCTAAAAACATTACCTAACAAATGTCAATGTATCGAGTTAAAGTAAGCTCTCGCTTACTTTATCTTTTTCGCACTAAAATTCTAAATCCAGACATACTTTGTGGTCTAAATTGTAGCCTACAGCAGCTTATATTTAGACATTTGTTGCCTTTATTTTTAACCTTTCATGTGGATATCGTAGGACCAATTAGAAGCATGCACAATATTACCTCAAGGGATCGATTCTCGAATACTAGGAGCAGTGTTCCCGTCGGTCGGAGCGCACGCCTGGAGCGAAACCACTGCAAACGTCACGCATGCGTGTTCACCGTCATTATGCAAAACACACACCGGATACGCAGGTGAGTTATAACTAAGTACATAATAAGTCTCATCTCGTTACTACCGAGAGATTCTCGCATTTACACGAATTTGTTTACTGATAATATGCAAATACTTTACAATTACATCTACTCCTACGATTATTAACGAGAGAAATAAGTGTATCGGGTTCGCAAACCCACTGCGTGCTTTATGGAAATGGGGAGCGAATAAATTCTCATTATAAGGTAGTGGAAATAAATTTTTACAATGCGCTTGGTTACATTTTACTGTTATTGCTAGCTACTCATTGTCGGTCCGTGGGTGGTATTAGATACTCTGCGGTTTGTTTATTAATTCTAGTTTTAATTTAGACATTATTATGCGACAATAATTCAAGTTGGTAATTCATAAATAATATAGGTAGGTATAGGTAAAAAGATTAATGCAAGTTGGATTATTTTAAATTAATAATTAAGAATGTGTTTGACAATTAGAATCGAATAAATAAATAGCTAGGTACATCAGTATCTACCATCTGCATTCTTGCCTTATTGCCTCCAAAATTTAAGAATCGGGTCAAAACAGATATATACCCAGCTTAACCCCTTACCGCATTGCATCCCATATTTCCACACCAAAGTTTTTTGACAAAAATTTAAATTATTTGTAAAGTAAATTTAAATTTTTATTTAAATAATAAAAATTTAAATTTACTTTTGACGTTAGTAACGGTGAAATGTTGGCAGCCTTGATGGAAAAAGAATAAAGTCAGTTTGAACCCAAATAAATAAAAAATTCCAGAAGAGTGCTAAATTTTTTTAAATATTTTTTATAGGTTCCTTAAACTCAGAAATACAACATATTTTTTTTCCGCTTAGTTATAAAAGTCCATGCGGTAAGGGATTAAAGGGTGTAAGAAATTAACGGCCATTTCACAGAAGCTATTTTTGAGCGTAGGCGTTGACGGCACGATATCGCCGTGATATTTCTGAGTTCAATCAGTTTTGCGGCGATAACTCTCAGTAAAAATCGCGGCGATTCTGTTACGACTCTTGCGAATGTTGCGACGACGTTGCGGTGCAGTAGCGACATATATCGCCTACATTCAAAAATCTCTTAGTCAAGATACCTAAAGACAAACCAAATAAGATAGCGACGAGAGAATCCATTAATTAGTTAAAACGATTTCATAAACTGTATCAGCAATATGGAAACATCATAATTCGAAATTAGTCGCAGAGCAAGATATTAATCTACTTTATCTACAATCTTGTTACCTGTCAAGTTTCTGTGGCAAACGCGAAAACTCGATTAGCATTCGATTGACCCAAGTATAAATAAGGTAGCCGAGTCAAATCGACAAGCCTTGTTATATGCAAACAAGTACTTTAAATCAGTCGCAAATGGCAAATAGGTGGACATAAAAATGAGTGCGGTGACAATAATAGGGCAGAATGGCGCGACGTTCCGGCGTGTCGACGCCTTATCGCTCGTAGGCAGCGAGATAAAGATCTCCAATGTAGTTTTGAAAGGAAATTTACAAGTTTGAACGCTAATAACCATATACATGCCAGAGACGTCCGTCTGTGAGGTGCGGGCTCGGCCACAGACCAGATTCTAAACTCGGACTTTAGATTTTCGATATATCGTGATTTTTAGATTAGAGACATTTAAGGGTTAAGCCACATTGATCGACGGCGATCGACGATTTGTCCATACAAAAAGCACGATTAGTATGGGACGCTGTTCGCTAACGTAGATGCAAAAAAATGCGTATTGCTTGCCATAGTAATCGCGCTTTTTGTATGGACAAACCGTCGATCACCGTTGATCAATGTGACGTAACCCTAAACGTTCACAATAGTGTAGACAGATGTATTACACTAAAGGGTGAATGTACTACTGAACCATTTTCCCCATAAAAGTTCGATCGACTAATCGCATTAAGTATGGTATGTTCAGTAATTTTTTACTAATTTCCAGTTTCCTTGGGGAGAATTTCACCCATTCAAGTAATGCAACTGTCGACACTTACAACCTGTTTATCGAAAATCAAAAGTCCGTGTAGACTGTAGACACAACTCACCAAAGCGGACGATCCCACTAGACCACCGATTTATGAGCCTTCTTTCAAAGGACAAGAAAGGACAACGATACGGCGTTTTACAACTTAATTTAAAGCAGGTCACTTTTAGTGTGTTTTTATCGTGTGGACGGTCATTTCTCACGCCGATAAAACAACGTCTCCAACTTTTTATGAAGTTTGTTCTTTTGAGAGGATTCAAATTTAAGCCCGTATTAAACTAAATTGACCATAAAATAAAAATGTCTCGCAAGGATTTGAACAAGGTTTGAGCAATAAAGGACGATCAAAAAACAAATTGACGAAACGAAGTTCGAATACGACATTTTGGAAATACAAATGACTTCAACATCCAAAAATGTTGCCGTTTGTTCGAAAGCTAAAACAAATTACGTTTGAATATCTCAAATTCTTTTAATATGGTAATTAAATGACTCTATTTTTGAACGTGCCTGAGTTATAGAGATAACTTTCTAATTTAACACAATAAGTAGTTTGGGTATTGAAATCTAACAATGTCGTGAGAGTAGGATAAGCACAGCAAATGTTGTAACATTGGATGTGACATAAGGCAGGCATCAATCGTGCGACGTTTCAATCTCGCGATCTTTTAACACGGAAAAGCTTCATGGCTCCATTGAATTGAACGATAGGGCATTATTACGAGAGCGCGTCAATCACTGGTTGCACAACAGTGAAAGTTGAGCGTGCAGGCTCTGAAATATTACATCTGCGACACTTCATATCAAACTGTTTCATCAAACGACTTGATATTACTATATCAACTATAGTATACTTCTATACTTGATATTTCATTTATTTATTTACCATAATTTACATGTGTATACAGCGAGCGATCGATGGTCTTAAGGTTAAAATTTGTTCCAATGTAAATTTTCTTTGACAAATAGAATAACTAGTAATTACATTTGAATATTTTATCATTCTCAACAAGTTGGACATACAATATTAAAAAAACAATAAAAACAATTACGCATGTCAGGAAACATTACAACGCGAAAATGAATTTATCAGAAAATTAGAAATATGAAATTGAAACATGTCAGAATAAATTAGCGACTACAAAGCAAATGACACAAAGAAGGAGCCACTATTGAAAGTAGGTACCTAACGTCTCACCATTGTCCCACATAAACAATGAAATTATGTACTATAAACATAAAATAAATTTAATTTTATCAGAAAACCTCAGATATGATATTAAATTAAAATATGTCAAAATAAAATTGAGCTACAAATTATATAAAACACAAAAATTATTAACCACCAACTAACATAACGAGTGTCACTCCAAATTAAAGTTCACTTGTACTGTATGGGCACTTACTAATTAAATATTTGTTTAGTTCTATTTGGAATTTTTTGTCCGGCAAAGCTTTAAGGTCTGATATATTACGTCGGATATATTAAAGTCTGTTATAGACTGTAGCACAGAACATTATAAGAGTTAGAAATGCAAAGAAGCGCTTTTGCTTCGGAGACGGCGTCGCCACTTGTCTTCCCGCTCACGCTGCTACAATTACTCATGCCCTCTCTCCCGCGCGCCTTATGGTGTTATGCAAATCATTGCATAACCTGTGGCGACACGTTCCACGCCTACTTTGCACGTCTAACCCCTATTATAATGTTCTGTGGACTATAGGATCCTAATACAGAACAAAGGCCTCTTTCGATTGAGGATGAGAGTGAGAGATCCATACGCCACCAAACGGGCCCAGAATGGATTGGTGAAGGCAAATTAGTCGCTAACTTTAGGTTTCTTCCCCTTAATGGTATTGCCTCCTTCTTTGACCATGTATTTGAAGGGTGAAAAAAGCAAAAAGTATTAGGGCTAACAGAAAAGATCCCACTGGGTCGAAGTGTTGCTGGCTCCCACAACAAGTTAAGATAAGACAACTTGCCTAAGTTAAGTTATAAACCCCTTTAAGTTAAGTTTAAAACCCTTATACTTAACAAGCATCTGACCAGGTTATCGAATAAGCACACCGCAATTTTACTGATCTATCCAAAACCAAAACCTCTAAAACAGTCACTTATCATGACCGGAACATGTTGCTTATGCTTCGGTGATCATTGTCAATACCGAAGTTCCTACGCCTAGAGCTAGAGCGTCTCTGATGAGTATATGTAATATAAGAAGTAATACCAAAAAGGTCATGTGGAACGATAAGCATCAGATGGCTCAGTAGGCATAATAACCTCGCGGTGTAAATATTCATTGGCTGAGATTGCTTGCTGCGTAGGCAGCCAGTCAGCCCCGCACTCCAGGGCGCGGTCGGTACACGCATTAGAGACAATGAGATTTGCATAGCTGGGCGGTCCTAACTGTCAAGCAGAACATTCACATTAAGTAACTAATCCGAAGAGCGATAATGTATGCGAAATAGTTTCATTATTCATTTGACATTCGTTTAATTAATTCATTGAATATGAATTGAGGCTATTCGATGTCAGCGCTTGTGTCGTCTAAGATGTAAGCAGTTATAGCATAGATAGGTAATAAGATAACAATGCAGGATTTGTTTTTTTATAGGAGAATAGCTTATAGACTCGAAGTCAAGCCAACACAAACTTTAAGCCAATGAAAATAGTGAGTTTACGATGGCTGAGAACTGAGTCTTGAATAAACTGAATTTTAAGTCTGAAAAAGATCAAAACAAAGCATTCTTAGTAGACCACTTACAAATGTCACGATTTGTGAATTGTTATGGAAACCGTAGTTATTAATAACGCAAAAGGGGGACCCAAGAATAAAAATCTGTGACCCCCGATATATTTGAAACGACTTTGATGGCTTAAGTGACTTGACGAAATCGCCTTAAGGAGCACTCGAGAAACCTTCCGTCTTTACAACGCATGCCCGTCGCGGCCTCGTATGGTAATTCCTTTCGAGGTAAAGTGGGCCGCTTTTTCCGAATAAGGCTCAAAGCGGTGTTCATTTCGGCTAGCAAAGCACTTATTCTGTGAATACGTCCGCCCGGAAGCTTAGGGCGCATTGTACATTCGGTTGGCGTCGCTTGCTCACCACGCTACGCTACCCGCACTCGACGCGCTTTGCAATAATGCGCTTACCGCACTACCACTAGTTGGTACTCTTATAATACCATTCTTTCCAGTCTTTGTGCAGCGACTTAAGCCCTAAGTTGAAAACCATGTTGCTCTTGACTACGTACAGACTACAGCAGACATTTCTTTATCCACTTCCTAATGAGAACTTATTGTGGATTGTATTCGCAGTGTTTACAAAAGGATGGAAGGAAGCAAAATTTCCTTCGTTTCCACAATACCTTCATTATCGGGTACGGCAGGTGTGAAAACCGAAACGTAAAATTGAACTCGTACATTTATTATGTCGTTGATTGCATGAGACGAGGAAAACGTCTCTGTTTGAATACAATGGCGTCGCTAAATCAGTTCCCGCCGGAGATAGTTTAGCAATTAAGGGAGGAATCCGAGCGGCCGCTATCTTTTCTCTGAACTAATGAGTAGAGTCGACCGGCGAACGACGAGCCGCATACACACGGACACTTATCTCCTTGATAAACAAGTACAAATGGGCTACACGTTGCTTCCAACCCTAACGCCCCTCTATTTCTCCTTTAACGTCTTAAGTAAGACGGTACAACTTTTATCAGACAGACAAAGGACTCATTAACTAAATGTGTTACCGATGGATACGAAACACATTAGAAAATTATATGACCTTTAGAAACGAATGGACAATATTACATTGTTTTTATTATCACCAATTTATATTTAAAATACATTTTTCTCCCCTCCGGACGGAAAGCGTCAATTGTCGTCCCGCTGCGCTAAACAAAGTTGCCACTTTCCACCTCCGTCGAGGAGAAAAATAGTATACTAATATCGGGCAGTAAATAAGAAAGCCTCAGATCACATCTTTGTTAACAATTACATGATCTGAGGCCTTTATTACTTTCCTTCCCTCGGTGTGTAATCTACTATAAAAATAAGCGACACGTAATTTTTAGGGTTCCGTACCCAAAGGGTGAAAACAGGACCCTATTACTAAGCCTACGTTGTCCGTCCGTCCGTCCGTATTTTTCAATATCAGTAGATTTTTGCTCAAGCTTTGTAGGACACAATCTCCAATGGTATTAAAATTTTGGTACCTGTCCTGAAATGAAATGTCGTCCATTGGTCGAAATGACTGGCAATGAAAACAGAATTAATTTAGGGTTCAATGACAACGGTCGTAGCGTTTTATAGCACCCTAATTGTCCGAAAGCTCGAGAAGAGGACAAATTCCCAAGTATGTTTATAGAGGGGCACAGCACGACCGAGATTCTGTACGGTACAAGGCGGCCACAACACGTGGACCCGGACAATAAACGGATCCTAACACATCCGGATATTGTCCGTACCGCTTTTATTGCTACATATTTTAGAGAGACGCGTGGAAACGTTAACCGATGGCACGTTTACGATACATAAAAGAAACATTTGATTTTTTGTCCGGGGAATTGAAAATGGAATTATAAAAAGGCCGTCCGATTGAGAAGATATGATTACATTTACAGGCAGATGGGAGGTTGTAACAACCCCCCCTTTTTAAAGAAAATGAATACATCTTTCAATAAATAAATTCGACAATATGAAGTTTAGGAAATAATTTAATATATTAAGTAAAGTTATGGCCTTTGATGTGATCGTCTATATGAATGGTAGAACCCTATATTGTGGACAGTTGTGTAGCAACGCAAGAACTTTGTAGAGGTTGTGAGATTTATGAAAAAGATAATCTAGCATAAATAATTATTTTAAAAATAAATTATAGTAATAGAATATTTTCTATTCGATAGAAGTAAAGTAGATAAGGTAAAGTGTAGGTATTCATTCTGGTTAGAGTATTTAGAATATAATAAAGTGAGTGGAAAGGAAATAGGGTCCCCTCAAAAGCGAGGGGTATAAAGGGAAATGGGCCCCCCATGAAAGAGGGGAATAGAGGGAGCCCCAACCTTCGCTCCCTCTGCTGTGGAGGTCAGCCAGAAGCAACCTCCTCCAAGGTGAAGTAGGGTTACTAAAGAAAATATTAATCAATAATAAATTGAATTGTGTGGTTTTATAATATTTAAATTGAACTATTTAGAACAATACATTTATTTCAATGACTTGAAATATTAGAATTGAATAAAATAATGATTCGATTATCCCTTAGGAAGAAGCCGGAGTTGTATAAAAATCAATACTAGGCAAAGTCTATTTCATGTGTGACGATCCATATTATCAAATTCAATATGTCCAATCAATATCGATATATATGTATTTCGTGTGGTGAGTTGTATGTTAGTGTGAACAGCCATCGTGCACTGTTTATACTAAATGATTTATTAACTCAAATAAAATGGGCTCTATGTGTGAATATATCCTGCAAATCCCCACCATCAATCCACAAGTTCTTCAATACGGGGTCCATCAAACATCCAGCCTCTGTACTCGTAAGCAGGACCTGAACTTTATGTTTTTTGTCAGGCAAGTACTGGATCCAATCAGGTCCTTATCGGCATCTCGAGGAATTAGAGATAAATGACTATTACACTGAAAATCCACACACAGAAGTGGGTGTAAAATGTATTTCTACTGTAGAATGAAAGGTTCAGCGCATTTAGACTTATGTAAAGAGTAAATAGTCATGGTCCTAGCTTCTTGTATAGTATATGTGAACTTGACGTGATAATCCCATATTGACTGGCTTAAGATCTCTCACAAAATAAACTATAAAATTTACCAAAACTCCAAACTCAATCCCTGGGATTCTATAAAAATATGTGTCAAAGACACGTAAATAGTAAAGGTAAAAGATGTTTGCATAAAGTAGAATATTGTAAAAGTAACATCAGTTTTTGTTGAATGGACGAAAGTTTTAAAATTAATTTATATTGAGTATAAAGTGTCAAAACACTAGAGCATAGTAAAATAATATCAGAGATACAAGTATATGAAGATAATTTCTTATGTAGGATGTGAATCCATGACATAAGATTATGTTTTATTTGTTTCATGATCATTATTTTGGACTGACTCGACATTTAAGTGCTATTTCAGCAAATTGCTTCGTCATTGAGAAGAAATAGCAAGAAACTCCATGACTACAACCAAAATATGATGAAAGAGGTATAGGTAAGGTAAGGTTAGACAACTAAAAGTTAAGCGACAACAAATAAAAGCCAATGCCTGAAACTGGCATTGCCTTTTAAACAACCAAAACCAGGCAAACAAGTACCTAGTTTATAAGATGAATGGCACCAAACAAAACAACCACAAATAAAAGCGAATGCCTGAAAGTGGCATTGCCTTTTAACAACCAAAACCAGGCAAACAAGTACCTAGTTTATAAGATGAATGACACCAAACAAATCAACCACAAATTAATAAAAGCCAATGCCTGAAAGTAGCATTGCCTCTTAACAACCAAAACCAGGCAAACAAGTACCTAGGTTTATTAAATAATCCTTCCTGAATTATTAAATTTAACTTAGTCGTTTTTTAATAACAATGTAATTTCAAAATAAATGTTGAATGTTTATTTCGCATCATGCTAGTTAAAAGCAAGGGGAATAGTTGCATTGACAACTAGCTCCACCATACAGGATCACAGCAAACATTTAATTTATAAAAATAAAATTATCTAAGTATTATAAAAATATCACACGTTAAAAGTGTATTAATTAAAATTCAAATATAAATATTAGATGTATGGCCGATTAAAATCCACTTCATTTCCAGTAGATAAAATACTAAGTCCTATGTAAAGCTAAACAGCAAAGCTAAGCAGCTATCTTATTTCATTCTGAAAGAAGCGAAAATAATTTTAAATTGCATCTATTATTTTAGAAACTATCCCTATTTATTTAATTACTTATATTTAAATAATGTTATAGAATAAAAATAAAGTAAACGAATGATACCACTAGTAACGACCTCCAGCGGCGCCAGAGTGTACTACTTAAATGTATTGAACGTTATCTATAAAGAGCGCTCGCTTCTGTTGAACTTCACAAATTTCCCAGCAGATGGCTCCGTAATATATTAAGAGCAACGCAACTCTTTAACAATTAAATTGTTCATATTAAAATAAATTTATAGAATAAAACATTTTCAAGAACGAATTATATCACTAGTAACGACCTCCAGCGGCACCAGAGTGTACTACTTAAATGTATTGAACGTTATCTGTAAAGAGCGGTCGCTTCTGTAAGAAGTTCACAAGTTTTCCGCTAGACGGCGCGCAGCCATTAAACGACTGCCCGATTATAGATTGTATTTTAAAACAATAATGAATACTTATAAAATACATAAGTAAATCGTACAAAATCTAAGCTCCATTCCAATTTCGGTCTAAATCTTAGGAACATGGGGTCGATGTTTGCATAATAAGTAAATCAGACCTGTATCAAAATGACTAAACAATGATACAAAATGCACAAACACTCACACTCGTTAAACACGGGACTCGAACCCGCGACCCTCAGTACAGCAGGCAGACCCACATACTAAAATACATATAAGAAAATCAATGGAAAAAACATAAAATATCACGGATCGTTTTGCAAGCAAAACGTCTAAAAATTAAAGGTTTCTACGACAATCATGTTTATATAATGTAGGTAATTGCAAAATAACAAATTCCTTCGAAGGAACAGATTCCACGTTTACGAATCGTTATTATATCATCAAGAGAGTCCATACCAACATACATACATGTAAAACTAAGTAGGTACAAACCGTAATAATTATCTTCACCCATAGATAGTACTAAATATGTTCACGCGGTAACATATTTTATTGAGGGTAGACAGACTTATAAAAAGTGCAGTCCAACCTTGGCTCGGACGTAACTAGCTTTCATAAATACTTAGATATATCTATATCTAGACAAACAAACATACATCCCCACGACCACAGTTTCCCTAGGGTGGTCAGAATCTTTCAGCATAATATATTGAATCACGGCAAACAGCTACAGGCGGTCAAGTCAATCCTTTGTCCCACATTCCACTGCATAGGAAGAATCCTATCCCTTAGACGCCTCACTCAAAACGATAGGTAATGAGCGGTCCAATTCCAATCCGAGACCACGCGGCCTTTACACATACAGACATAATTATACACTCACATTCCAACATCATCACGACCACAGTTTCCCCTAGGGTGGTCAGAATCCTTCAGCATAAAATTGAATGTTTCGGAATAGAACACGCCAAACAGCTACGTATGGTTAAGTCAACTCTTTGTCCCACATTACACTGCATAGGAAGAAATCTTATCCCTTAGTCGCCTCACTCGAAGCGAGAGGTTATGAGCGGTCCAATTCCAATCCGAGACCACGCGGCCTTTATACATACAATTATACATTTATACATCTATATTCCGATATCCTCACGACCACAGTTTCCCCTAGGGTGGTCAGAAACTCCCAGGATATTTCGGATTGGGATTAACTCAAGCAACGATTAGATGGTCTTCCTTTTGTCTTGCAAACCTCTGCTTAAGAAAGGTCTTTATCCCTTAGTCACCTCGCATGGCGCGGGAAGTAACAGGAAGGATTAATTCCAACCTAATAAATAAAATTACCTACATAATTTATCAAGCATCACACAGCATCGCATATCTATCTACCCACTTAACTTCTTTCCAACGCAAGCGTATCTACCTACATTATGAAAAATCGCTTTAACCTACTTAACTACCTACAGATTCTATAAAATTTCGATATCAACCTATTACGTTTATGAAAGTAAAATAAAAGGCATATAAATCACGTCAAGTATTAAAAATTACCATGAAAAGTGGTAAAATTAAAATGAGTAGGTACACAACCAGAAAACGAATGAGATAAAATACAAAATTGCTATAAAAGTAGTAAAACAGACACAAATAGCTGAAACAAAATAAGATTAGACACAAAATTGCTAAACAAGTAATAAAACAGACAAAATAGCTGAAAGAAAATAATATAGACACAAAATTGCTGAAAGAAATAAAACAAAATTATGACAACCGGAGATCTGAAAGAAAATAAATAAATTTACATACACTTAAATACACAAATTTAGAACCCTGAAATGATACACCCTGACATACGACCCTAACCAATAATTATAAAATTCACTGACCTCGGTACAGCGTCGGAAGACAGCATCAGGAAGCCAGGATCATTTGCAGCAGCAATTCTGGACGCGATAGCTAAATGAAACCCTAAAATTTACGCACAACTCCCGTACTTCTATACTTTAAAATAAGCTGTTCATCAGCTATACTAAATCGGAATCTAAACCCTAAATTGACTTTCCTAACTTCGGAATCTGAATTTGCGGATAAATTGCACAACGGGCCGGTTGCCACGCGTTGGCTAGAAATACATTTCCGAGGAGTGGAATATGTTTCCCTCCAGAACGTACCGTGTATCGGACCGACGCCAGTAGTTCCGTAGTCTTCTGCCATCAAGATGGTAAAATTATAACTCCCAAATACAAGCTTGCACACGATTTTTATACCATTCTTTTGAGAGCAACAGCCAATCAAAAACCATCACGAAGATTAGCCAATAGGCTCTCAGGCACATTAGTTCCGATTTTGGCCACAAAAAATCAGCCAATCAAGAATCGAACAAACTTCATACATTCATTATAATTTGCATGACGTTAATAACAGAAAGTATATTGTACGATGCTGATTGGCGTAAACATGTTATTGTACCAACTTAAAATCATCACGCGGACCGACAGGTGGCGGTGGTGTTTCCTACATTCATTAAATTTTGCACGATGGTCGCATCTGATTGGCTCGGACGCCATGTCGTGCCAACCTAATACTCGAGTTATCATGACGAGTATGTTAGATGGCGCCTGGTGTAATAATGTAGTTACAACAATTATATTAGATGGCGTTGTCTCTAAATACAATAAGTATAATCATTATCACTTTTAGCTATCCCAAAACTAAACTAGATGGCGTTTTTAAATAAATGGTTGCAAGTTGAAAAATACACTGTTTATGACAATTATATTTTTCGAAAATTTATTAAAACTGAGACATGAGACAAGAAACGTGAATAATTCTAATTTTGAAATGTTGGGTTCGGCACAATCGCCCCCTAAATTTTATTAGGTCACTACCGAACTAAAATTTATTACTTAATGCAAGAACCAACATGATTTATTTAAGTATCAACCACATCTATTGAGAACAAAATACAAAAAATGACACTGCATTTGTCATACTTTTCAAACTCAAGCCTGAACTGAAATCTGAGCGTTTTCCGTAGTGCATTCTATTCACAACAAATATGATTGTTACTTTGTTTTATTTTCGTACAAAATGAAATTAAATAAAAAATTCAAAAGAATTTCAGCAGCAGAACTAGCTCCTCTTTTCCCTCGTGTTTATCTTATCGTTGGTAGATTCGGCCTCGATGACATTGAAGTTGGTATTGGTCCTTGTGACAGGAATTTCTTGAAGTAGTAGGACTGGCAGACGACTGTAAGACTTCCACCCGGTGGCTGCTATTTTGCAGAATGTTCGACGCCCCCACATTACGAAGACCGAGGACGACTCCCATGTCGATTTTCACTATTATTTTATTCTAGGTAGACTCGATCTCGATGAAATTGAAGTTGGTATTGAGGACAGGAATTTCTTGAAATAGACTGGCAGACGACTTTAAGACTTCCAACTGGTTGCTCCTATTTTGCAGAATGTTTGACGCCCCCGAATTACGTAGACCGAGGATGACTCCCATGATGATGTTCACTTTCACAATACACTTAAATCCTAAATTCCAACAATGAATTATCTACATAAAATTTCCATTCAGTAAACCGCCCCTTCTCAGTTAAAGATCTAAATTATTTTGTTAATAAAAAAATCATATGACACGTTATTATAAAAGAAACGTAATCGTAAAATAAATCCGTAGAAAAACTAAAAAAGCGAAATCGCTACTAAAATCCGTAAAAGAAACGGAACCGTAAACAAAATATTAAATGAATAACCGTAATCTTAACATAACATTCGTTGAAGAAACTAAAAACCATAAATATTCACACAATAAACGTAAAAGAAACGCAATCCAAAACAAAATATTCGTAGACACTAACCAAGTGTAAAGCGCGTCCTTACAAGGTTAAGTCGTTCGGCATCCGCTCGTACAAAGTCACGTCGTTCGGACGATTCACACCCGTTTCGCGCTGCCTCGCGCTGAATGTTCGAGCGATCGGTCATTCATTACTCGCTCATTTCATTCGTTCGTCATTTTGTTCCATTCATCATTCTATAGTTTTCATGTTCATGTCACACAAACACTTCTGTTGAAGCTTAGATTTTGTACTACAGAAATTTAACTACTACTCTGCTTTCGTATTATAGGGTTATAATAATTTTTTATGAAACTCAAAATCTGTTCTTTTACATAAGTTAATTTCTTCTCGCCCCCTATTCAGAAATATCTAAAAGTTTTACAAGAATGAGCGTAAATTTAGAAGACAATGAGATTATCTATTTTATTTTTCAATATCCCACATTTGAAACCTCTATCCAATGCACGAACAACAAATTGTAGGCTAAGGAGCCTACAGTAAATTAGTAAAACAGTAGTACACAGGTCACAAAAATCCTGGGCACGGTGCCACGAAATTGTAACAACCCCCCCTTTTTAAAGAAAATGGATACATCTTTCAATAAATAAATTCGACAATATGAAGTTTAGGAAATAATTTAATATATTAAGTAAAGTTATGGCCTTTGATGTGATCGTCTATATGAATGGTAGAACCCTATATTGTGGACAGTTGTGTAGCAACGCAAGAACTTTGTAGAGGTTGTGAGATTTATGAAAAAGATAATCTAGCATAAATAATTATTTTAAAAATAAATTATAGTAATAGAATATTTTCTATTCGATAGAAGTAAAGTAGATAAGGTAAAGTGTAGGTATTCATTCTGGTTAGAGTATTTAGAATATAATAAAGTGAGTGGAAAGGAAATAGGGTCCCCTCAAAAGCGAGGGGTATAAAGGGAAATGGGCCCCCCATGAAAGAGGGGAATAGAGGGAGCCCCAACCTTCGCTCCCTCTGCTGTGGAGGTCAGCCAGAAGCAACCTCCTCCAAGGTGAAGTAGGGTTACTAAAGAAAATATTAATCAATAATAAATTGAATTGTGTGGTTTTATAATATTTAAATTGAACTATTTAGAACAATACATTTATTTCAATGACTTGAAATATTAGAATTGAATAAAATAATGATTCGATTATCCCTTAGGAAGAAGCCGGAGTTGTATAAAAATCAATACTAGGCAAAGTCTATTTCATGTGTGACGATCCATATTATCAAATTCAATATGTCCAATCAATATCGATATATATGTATTTCGTGTGGTGAGTTGTATGTTAGTGTGAACAGCCATCGTGCACTGTTTATACTAAATGATTTATTAACTCAAATAAAATGGGCTCTATGTGTGAATATATCCTGCAAATCCCCACCATCAATCCACAAGTTCTTCAATACGGGGTCCATCAAACATCCAGCCTCTGTACTCGTAAGCAGGACCTGAACTTTATGTTTTTTGTCAGGCAAGTACTGGATCCAATCAGGTCCTTATCGGCATCTCGAGGAATTAGAGATAAATGACTATTACACTGAAAATCCACACACAGAAGTGGGTGTAAAATGTATTTCTACTGTAGAATGAAAGGTTCAGCGCATTTAGACTTATGTAAAGAGTAAATAGTCATGGTCCTAGCTTCTTGTATAGTATATGTGAACTTGACGTGATAATCCCATATTGACTGGCTTAAGATCTCTCACAAAATAAACTATAAAATTTACCAAAACTCCAAACTCAATCCCTGGGATTCTATAAAAATATGTGTCAAAGACACGTAAATAGTAAAGGTAAAAGATGTTTGCATAAAGTAGAATATTGTAAAAGTAACATCAGTTTTTGTTGAATGGACGAAAGTTTTAAAATTAATTTATATTGAGTATAAAGTGTCAAAACACTAGAGCATAGTAAAATAATATCAGAGATACAAGTATATGAAGATAATTTCTTATGTAGGATGTGAATCCATGACATAAGATTATGTTTTATTTGTTTCATGATCATTATTTTGGACTGACTCGACATTTAAGTGCTATTTCAGCAAATTGCTTCGTCATTGAGAAGAAATAGCAAGAAACTCCATGACTACAACCAAAATATGATGAAAGAGGTATAGGTAAGGTAAGGTTAGACAACTAAAAGTTAAGCGACAACAAATAAAAGCCAATGCCTGAAACTGGCATTGCCTTTTAAACAACCAAAACCAGGCAAACAAGTACCTAGTTTATAAGATGAATGGCACCAAACAAAACAACCACAAATAAAAGCGAATGCCTGAAAGTGGCATTGCCTTTTAACAACCAAAACCAGGCAAACAAGTACCTAGTTTATAAGATGAATGACACCAAACAAATCAACCACAAATTAATAAAAGCCAATGCCTGAAAGTAGCATTGCCTCTTAACAACCAAAACCAGGCAAACAAGTACCTAGGTTTATTAAATAATCCTTCCTGAATTATTAAATTTAACTTAGTCGTTTTTTAATAACAATGTAATTTCAAAATAAATGTTGAATGTTTATTTCGCATCATGCTAGTTAAAAGCAAGGGGAATAGTTGCATTGACAACTAGCTCCACCATACAGGATCACAGCAAACATTTAATTTATAAAAATAAAATTATCTAAGTATTATAAAAATATCACACGTTAAAAGTGTATTAATTAAAATTCAAATATAAATATTAGATGTATGGCCGATTAAAATCCACTTCATTTCCAGTAGATAAAATACTAAGTCCTATGTAAAGCTAAACAGCAAAGCTAAGCAGCTATCTTATTTCATTCTGAAAGAAGCGAAAATAATTTTAAATTGCATCTATTATTTTAGAAACTATCCCTATTTATTTAATTACTTATATTTAAATAATGTTATAGAATAAAAATAAAGTAAACGAATGATACCACTAGTAACGACCTCCAGCGGCGCCAGAGTGTACTACTTAAATGTATTGAACGTTATCTATAAAGAGCGCTCGCTTCTGTTGAACTTCACAAATTTCCCAGCAGATGGCTCCGTAATATATTAAGAGCAACGCAACTCTTTAACAATTAAATTGTTCATATTAAAATAAATTTATAGAATAAAACATTTTCAAGAACGAATTATATCACTAGTAACGACCTCCAGCGGCACCAGAGTGTACTACTTAAATGTATTGAACGTTATCTGTAAAGAGCGGTCGCTTCTGTAAGAAGTTCACAAGTTTTCCGCTAGACGGCGCGCAGCCATTAAACGACTGCCCGATTATAGATTGTATTTTAAAACAATAATGAATACTTATAAAATACATAAGTAAATCGTACAAAATCTAAGCTCCATTCCAATTTCGGTCTAAATCTTAGGAACATGGGGTCGATGTTTGCATAATAAGTAAATCAGACCTGTATCAAAATGACTAAACAATGATACAAAATGCACAAACACTCACACTCGTTAAACACGGGACTCGAACCCGCGACCCTCAGTACAGCAGGCAGACCCACATACTAAAATACATATAAGAAAATCAATGGAAAAAACATAAAATATCACGGATCGTTTTGCAAGCAAAACGTCTAAAAATTAAAGGTTTCTACGACAATCATGTTTATATAATGTAGGTAATTGCAAAATAACAAATTCCTTCGAAGGAACAGATTCCACGTTTACGAATCGTTATTATATCATCAAGAGAGTCCATACCAACATACATACATGTAAAACTAAGTAGGTACAAACCGTAATAATTATCTTCACCCATAGATAGTACTAAATATGTTCACGCGGTAACATATTTTATTGAGGGTAGACAGACTTATAAAAAGTGCAGTCCAACCTTGGCTCGGACGTAACTAGCTTTCATAAATACTTAGATATATCTATATCTAGACAAACAAACATACATCCCCACGACCACAGTTTCCCTAGGGTGGTCAGAATCTTTCAGCATAATATATTGAATCACGGCAAACAGCTACAGGCGGTCAAGTCAATCCTTTGTCCCACATTCCACTGCATAGGAAGAATCCTATCCCTTAGACGCCTCACTCAAAACGATAGGTAATGAGCGGTCCAATTCCAATCCGAGACCACGCGGCCTTTACACATACAGACATAATTATACACTCACATTCCAACATCATCACGACCACAGTTTCCCCTAGGGTGGTCAGAATCCTTCAGCATAAAATTGAATGTTTCGGAATAGAACACGCCAAACAGCTACGTATGGTTAAGTCAACTCTTTGTCCCACATTACACTGCATAGGAAGAAATCTTATCCCTTAGTCGCCTCACTCGAAGCGAGAGGTTATGAGCGGTCCAATTCCAATCCGAGACCACGCGGCCTTTATACATACAATTATACATTTATACATCTATATTCCGATATCCTCACGACCACAGTTTCCCCTAGGGTGGTCAGAAACTCCCAGGATATTTCGGATTGGGATTAACTCAAGCAACGATTAGATGGTCTTCCTTTTGTCTTGCAAACCTCTGCTTAAGAAAGGTCTTTATCCCTTAGTCACCTCGCATGGCGCGGGAAGTAACAGGAAGGATTAATTCCAACCTAATAAATAAAATTACCTACATAATTTATCAAGCATCACACAGCATCGCATATCTATCTACCCACTTAACTTCTTTCCAACGCAAGCGTATCTACCTACATTATGAAAAATCGCTTTAACCTACTTAACTACCTACAGATTCTATAAAATTTCGATATCAACCTATTACGTTTATGAAAGTAAAATAAAAGGCATATAAATCACGTCAAGTATTAAAAATTACCATGAAAAGTGGTAAAATTAAAATGAGTAGGTACACAACCAGAAAACGAATGAGATAAAATACAAAATTGCTATAAAAGTAGTAAAACAGACACAAATAGCTGAAACAAAATAAGATTAGACACAAAATTGCTAAACAAGTAATAAAACAGACAAAATAGCTGAAAGAAAATAATATAGACACAAAATTGCTGAAAGAAATAAAACAAAATTATGACAACCGGAGATCTGAAAGAAAATAAATAAATTTACATACACTTAAATACACAAATTTAGAACCCTGAAATGATACACCCTGACATACGACCCTAACCAATAATTATAAAATTCACTGACCTCGGTACAGCGTCGGAAGACAGCATCAGGAAGCCAGGATCATTTGCAGCAGCAATTCTGGACGCGATAGCTAAATGAAACCCTAAAATTTACGCACAACTCCCGTACTTCTATACTTTAAAATAAGCTGTTCATCAGCTATACTAAATCGGAATCTAAACCCTAAATTGACTTTCCTAACTTCGGAATCTGAATTTGCGGATAAATTGCACAACGGGCCGGTTGCCACGCGTTGGCTAGAAATACATTTCCGAGGAGTGGAATATGTTTCCCTCCAGAACGTACCGTGTATCGGACCGACGCCAGTAGTTCCGTAGTCTTCTGCCATCAAGATGGTAAAATTATAACTCCCAAATACAAGCTTGCACACGATTTTTATACCATTCTTTTGAGAGCAACAGCCAATCAAAAACCATCACGAAGATTAGCCAATAGGCTCTCAGGCACATTAGTTCCGATTTTGGCCACAAAAAATCAGCCAATCAAGAATCGAACAAACTTCATACATTCATTATAATTTGCATGACGTTAATAACAGAAAGTATATTGTACGATGCTGATTGGCGTAAACATGTTATTGTACCAACTTAAAATCATCACGCGGACCGACAGGTGGCGGTGGTGTTTCCTACATTCATTAAATTTTGCACGATGGTCGCATCTGATTGGCTCGGACGCCATGTCGTGCCAACCTAATACTCGAGTTATCATGACGAGTATGTTAGATGGCGCCTGGTGTAATAATGTAGTTACAACAATTATATTAGATGGCGTTGTCTCTAAATACAATAAGTATAATCATTATCACTTTTAGCTATCCCAAAACTAAACTAGATGGCGTTTTTAAATAAATGGTTGCAAGTTGAAAAATACACTGTTTATGACAATTATATTTTTCGAAAATTTATTAAAACTGAGACATGAGACAAGAAACGTGAATAATTCTAATTTTGAAATGTTGGGTTCGGCACAAGGTGATAAGAACGAGTTGTTTTTAATAAAGACATTTACTTCCACCTGCCTTTTTAGGGTTCCGTACCTAAAGTGTGCCAACGGGACCTAAACCTACGCTGTCCATCTGTCCGTTCGTCCTAACTCTAAAGGGCTGTACCTATCTTTTGAACCGTATTAGTTGCGAGTGGACATTTTCACATATTAAGTGTTAATATTTTAGATTTGCTAACAATTCATAAAAAACAGTTAACGTGTTTTTTGTTTTTGTTCTACTGTTTTTGTTCTACTGTTTTTGTTCTTGTTTTTGTTCAAGTGTCATACTTGGTGTAAATATAAAGCATACATAAAGTAAAATAAAAAGTAATAAAAACCGGCCAAGAGTGTGTCGAGCTCGCGCTAAGGATCCCGAAGAAACATTTTATTTTTGTACCTAAACAAAATGGTACGGAACCCTCGATACGTAAGTCCAAATCGCACTTGACCAGTTTTTTTGTGAACTTCGTACGCGTTCCCCGACCTCATTATCGGAGGTGTTAAATGCAGAATCGCGAGGGCCTGAGGGTGGCAGCGTCCGCCTCGGAAACCAACCACTGCAGCACAATTCAATAGCCCCGGAAACCGGAGCGAAGCGATGGTGCGAAGTGAAAAAGCCTTTTAATGAGAACTCTCATTAGATTTACTATTATTTTAAAAGACCTTTCTTCTACGGGGATATAATTCGGAGCGCGCTCTATTATATTTTCAATACTAACCGATTCAAGTCAATGAAATTTTTCAGAAACAATCTAGAAACTAACTAATTTCAATGCTTTCAATGTTGTCAGATTTTCATTAAAATATACAGTTTCAATGCTAGGATTAATTTAAGATTTGTGTGGAAATCTTTGAGGCACTGTAACATCAAAACTACTTATACATTTTCTCAAAAATCTGACAAAATACTAGATTAGTTTCTAGAATATTTCTGAAAAATTTAGCATAGCATATGCTCACGACTATATTCCCCGAGTGGGTGTCACAGATATTCTGAAACCTCAGAACATCCACGTTTCACCAGTAGTACCGAAACTCTGACCTGTGTGACAGGGGGTGAGCCCGTCGCCCCTTATAATAGCCAGAGGGTACAAACATTGAAATCGCGAAAAAAAAATCAGCTGTCCCATACATTTGGCTCACGTAGGTTTGCAGTTTTGTATGGGACAGAAGATTTTTTTTCGCGATTTCGATGTTAGACCCATAGAGAAAGTTGTTCAGTTTGACGGTCTGATCATCCTCTTAAAAAAGTGGCAGCATATTAAGAAGGACCCTATATATGCCTCGAAATTGAAGCATGCCGGTTTCCTCACGATGTTTTCCTTCACTAAAAAGCCTGAGAAATTTCATTAACTTTAATTGGTTAGTATTGAAAATATAACCAGACTTCGTTTGTATGGAGTGCGCTCCGAATTATATCGTCTTATTTAAAAAGGTACCTATTCGTGTCTGTAGACTAAAATGCTGATGTAATTTCGTTCGTGATCTTAACATTTTGTACTGTACAAAACATGTTTATTAGACTAACAATGGTAAAGTTATATTTACTTTGCGGTGATTTATAGTCGACCTATGTAAAACCTAACCTACATTACTGCCATAATAAATTCCAGTTTGTCAATTTATAGTTGTCTCAATAACTTTGTTCAGATGTTATTGTTCTCTATTAGAACAGACGCTGAAAAAATATGTTTTTATCTCTTTCTGTCCCCCAAAACTGCACTTAATATTAAGATTTTTTTTAATTTAATTATGTTATTGGATCATTAATTGCTATAACTGGACCAAATTTCAGCTTCCTGTGACATACGATCTCCGAGAAAAATGCCTGCGACAAACACCGAGGTGATTCCATAAGTGTTCCGTTTTGCCAATTTTGGTACGGAACACTAAAATCTACATAAACGAATAAACTAACACAGCAATATCTTGATTAATATTCAATGCGTCTGGGAGAAAAGCGTGAAGTTATAGATATATATTTATATTATTCCTTTATGTAAATACTGTTGCACATGTGAAAGGGGTTCTTATTTAGATGACCATTTATTTCTAACTTAGACTACTATTTCCAGTAACCATAAACAAGTTAACGACGACGAAGGAAATGTAAGTGATAATATAATATTCATAGCGTAAACGAGCAAATTCTTGAAGAAATAACTGTGATACTGTAGCCGTGGTTAGCATAAGTAATACAGGATAATAACATAGAAACTATGAAATTAACATGAAGAAAATAACGATCTTGTCATTCTTAATCTCGTATAGAAAGTCTGAATACAGAGAAATTCGTCCCGTCGAGTGAAGACTTCGGTTATGCATTGCTCTCGGTTTAATGTTTGAAAACACTATTTTTCGATTTATAATATTTCGCACTATAACCTCGGAGAGTATACAGTTGTGATCATATGTTTATGTGTTTTTAAAAAGGGCATCGCGTAGCACATGATAGTTTTTCATTTACCTAAAAAGTAACCTAAACAACACAAGCGAATTTTTCATTCTACAATGACGCTACGTTCGATGTTTTACATATATATGTCAGCCATCATAATTCTGGTACTTTTATTATGACTAATAGACATCCCGTGACAATAAGGGTTTAACTACATATGTCCGCACGCGATCGCATTTTTCTGTCACTCAGGAACGTCATTTGCTAGAGCATAATATAAGATAGACGGAACGGAACAGCACAGAACAGCACGCCGCGTGCGATCGCGTTCCGTCTATCTTATATGCTCTAGCAAATGACGTTCCTGAGTGACAGAAAAGGATGGAGCGACGGAAAAATGCAATCGCGTGCGGCCATGTGTATAGGTAGTTCAACCCTAACTGCGCTAGATATTCAGCTTTCTTTTCTTTATAGGTACAATAATTGGCTAAGCTAAAATCTGAAGTTATGAGCTACAAACAAAATAGGTATCGTATGAATATTAATTTAATTATGCACTATTCTGTGATATTTACATTTTTAAATCAAGAAAATAATAAGTAGCACCCCTATGTGGTTGATGGTTGATTGGAAAACTCATTAACATGTTTAAGATAGCAATTGGCGAATAATTAAAGTTAGCCTTGGCTTTGTACGAGTTAATTTAAGTATCAAAACAAAATTCCCTTCAGTCAGAGATACCGAGTGATTTCAACGGACTTTTAGTATAAATATTGTACGAGAAAGTTTACGACGAACTAGCATATAAAAGCTATATCGCATTTCGTTCCTTTACAGCACACTAAAACGGAGTTAAATTCAAAGAGATATGGCCACGTAATACGAAAGCTTATCATTATTACTGACCTGGGTCACTTATCGATAAATTCAATATTTACCTCGTGCAATTTATAGGCGATTGTATAGAAACGACCGCTTTCAGCCACATTGTAAATCAAAAGATTATTCCGAGAAACGACTGGGTTTAAATCTTAAGTGGTAAAAATTGACTACCTACTAGTTACAAAAAGTAAAAGCGTGTTATGTCGCAATTCAAAAGGCAGGTTTCTTTTATCCAAGAAAGAATGGCGGTCAGATGAATACGAATTCGTCGCTAGCAGTCCGTCACACTCGACTATATTTATTGAAAAATAAAACGTAATTTAACTAAACCAAAACACATCAAATTCCGCTATTAAGATGCAAATCACTGTCTAATTTTTGAATAATAAAACATCGATATGTAAATATTAAAATAATACCCAAATACCAATCAATATGTTAAGAGGATTTTTAAAGCAGTATGAATATTGATCAGATGTCGATAACGATCCATAATCAGTGCAGTGACACCGATGGAGCACACAAATGAGTGTCATCAACGTACAATCTGCAGGCTCTCGTGAGCCAATAAAGCGTTAAGTTTATCGACTTCAAGCATCGAGCCTTTAACACCTCAACTCGAAAAACAGGTTAATAAAGACCCTTCAATGAGATGCGAAAATAATGTGCGATATAATCTCTCAAGTAGCGGCACCTTGTTGTATATCATTCTAAATCCACGTTTCATTAACCGCCAATCCGGTAAATGAGCATCGAACTTTTTCGCTTAAATAAACATTAAGATGAGAATGGACGGCGGGGCCGGCAAACCTTTTACCGGAATTACGCTGCGGCTAAGTGCTCGCTTTTAGGAACCTGCCTGAATGACGATGCATACACTGAATCTGGTGTTTAACTCTTAATTCGCCAAATACATGAAGCCGGGAGCAAATCGTTCAATGTTCACTGACGTACGCTCGAAGTTAGTTTACCTTTGTATCAATATCAAATATTTCTTCGCTCTTATAAAATCGTTGTTCTTTTAATATTGCTCAATGGTTTTGTTAATCTAGGGATACCTATAATTGGCCATGATTAGATAATAGCTGAGTGGTTCCGGCTTAGATTGAACCACCTCAATCGTTACCGTGGGCGTCTTACGAGGCGACTAAGGGATTGAAGGTTTCTTGTGCAGTTATGTGGGAGAAAGGTAAGCCTCTCACCACTTGACACGCCATTCCATCCTGAAACCAAGAGCATTGCTACAACTACATTCTTAAAAAGATAGTTGGTAGTCGTAGCAATGTTGCTTAACACCCCGAAAGGGAATTACGGTCGTGAGCTTATTTATGTATAGATAATATAAGTGGTTCAACTCTGATTCAGTGTAAGGATGTTGACTTTCTTAATAAATAAAATAAGTTACTCCATTTCTGGATCTTAGTTGAACCGCTCGAACTCAACTACATTTAAATTAAAAACACATTAGTAAATCAAATCGGAGAAAAGTTTTTAAAGCATCATTAAAGGAAATGGTTAGTCTGTAGCCGGAGACGAGATTAAAACTTCGGCACTTGAAAGTGCAGTGGCCGCACAGCTGAAGTGAAATTTACTCCGGAGCAAAAGTTAATATAAGCGAAATTTGTCGTGTGGCGAGCGGTTTGCGGGTGTCCCCTGAACTCTGGCAAGTTGGAACCTCAGAGCGAACTAACTGCGGTCTTCGACGTCACCTGCGCTCGTTTCCAATTTAATTCCTCCCCACTGGCTTTTATATAGGGTTTAAAATTAAATGAGTTATATATCGAACAGGATGATTTATTTTAAATATTATTGATTATAAACATGTTACAGCCATGTTGTGCTATTTCGAATCAAATTAAAGATTGAAAAATTAAGTCTCGGGCGGGACTTGAACCCGCACTCTTCCAATCCCGTGCGTTATCCAATTTCACCACCGAGTCCACTAACCAGAGAACGACATTTTCAATCTGTTGCGTCCATGGGTTCCGACGAAGATTTTCTATGAGAAACGCGATTGCCCGGCCCTCCGAAAAGTGCGTGCGTGTGTCGTATTTCGATTAAAAAGAATGAACAAAAGCACCTTTTAAAGATTTTTTTTATGATTTCACTAGACAAACTAATGGTGAATATGTGAGTAATACCAATAATCGGAAACTATTTTAAATTCTTCTAAAACGAGAAAAATGTTTAAAAATGCATGAAAATACGTCATTTTTGCGACGATTTTCTATCGAGTGAAGTAATTCCAATCGTGTATTCAGTTTATGATTTCACTAGATAAACTATCCAAAAATACTGAGGTATGACTTTAGTTTCGGTAAATGGTATAAATCTAGTCGTAAAACTATACCATCTCTGATTAGTGGACTCGGTGGCGAAATTGGATAACGCACTTCCTCGGATTGGTAGAGTGTTGGTTCAAGTCCCGCCCGAGACTTAATTTTTTAATCTTTAATTTGGTCAGGATGATTGATACCATCAAACTGAACAACTTTCTCTAAGGATCGAACAGGATTCTTAGGACCATCAAACTGAACAACTTTTACTATAGGACCAATGTCCCATAGTGAAAGTTGTTCAGTTTTATACAGGTTGTAAAAGTAAATACGTTTCATATTATGCGGGATGATTCAGAGTATCAAACCAAACTTAACACTTTTCAATATGGAGCCAACGAACTTCGAAATCGCGAAAAAGAAATAAGCTGTTCCATATATTTGGGTTGAGTATTTGTTGACGCTTTGTAATTATGGAACACCCGATTTTTTTGACGTTTGGATGTTGGCTCCACAATGAAAGTTGGTCTGAAGCCTAAGAAAGCCCTAAGATTTGTAATGCATTAAATTTTACATCCTGTATAACTTCAGATAAGGAATTGCACTACATCTGGAATAACCTTTACCAACATATTCAAATGACTTCTAATTAGTGTTTGAAGTGAGATTAATCAGCCTTTTTGCGGTACGAGTCCGATGTTATCCTGGAGATCGCAAGTATGAGGCAAAAAATTCTGCATTTAATTAAAGTAAATTCACAAGCCATTTTTTCGTTTCCTTATCAGATGTGCGTTCAGACAAGCATCGGATGTAATTGCTTTAAGCAAGCTATTAAATGTGCCGCGATGCGTACATCTTGTCCATCTGCATACGGGCAAGTTTAAGTCAGAAATTACAGAAATATGCGAACAGAATGCATTCCGATTTTATAAAAGACTCCTTCATGTCTTGCCCAAGAAATTTCATAACTAAGCAAGCATATAATAGCAAAAGAACATGAAAAGTGAACAGCACATTATTCTAAACATGAATCCAAAGTGCCGGGAGGGTGAAAAGTTAGTTTTAAAACACAGAGAACAGCTTGCTCTCCCAGTACTCCGCGTAAACAGCAACTGAGCTGTGGTTGCAAATGAGGTCGGAGATAGCAGCGCGCTCGGAAGTTAGTGTAAGCATAAATTAAAACAAGCGTTTCCATAAAAAGTTGATAAATGGCCTTCCACAGGCGGCGCGACAAAAAGGGAACTGACGTCAGCCGAAGCGCTAACGTGTTTCATTTTGCGCTCATGGCCGACATCTGGGCCGTTTCAGCACGGGCTAACTGTGAACACAGCTGTAGCCTCTGCCCATGCATATATAGCTCTCTTTAAAACTATTACCCGATCAATCACCTAACAGTACAAAAGACATCGAAAAAACCAACAAAAGTTCACAACAAACGCGAACAATTCACGGGAAACAATAACTCACCGGAGAGGAAGAAACGACAGTTAATAATGACAAATCTAGCAATCGAAACGTGGAGTCAGTTTTTAATAAAGCGTCCTTGTTTGTGGTCGGGGAGTCGACTGAGAGGTTCCTTTTCCTTTGGTAAATCTACCCTCTTTACCGTCTTCAATAACTTACTATATTTAAAGAAAACTCGCCTTTGTTCTCTCTAGTGTCGTGACTGTGGAGCGTTACAAACCAAACGTTTTTGCAGAGCAATTATTGGGTTCAGTTGTATATTTCGGGGGTAAAAAAACAAAGACGATAAAGGGGACATGCGCCAGTGAGACTGGAATGGTCACCCGCAATTCACGCTGCACTGACTGCCGGCCTCGACCGCACAGAGACAGCCCTCTAACGCTTCTCTGAACATATCTACTCTATGTATAACACTGTACAAAGCAAACATATTCAATATTCATTTCAGGCGTACATACATTAATGTGAACACAATGAACAAACATTATTGCAAAAGCAAAACAACTGCAACTGAAAATAAATTCCTCCACAGTCGACGTGAAATCTACGAGTGAGCTTTCAAGAAATGTGAATGTTCACTTTTATATAATTCAAGAGGATGCATACGATACAGACGCGGAACGGAATGTAATACAGGTCGCAACAACGTTAAGAAAACCGCAATACGCCACTATTAGACGACCAAGTCCACGGAGGGAATGTTAAAGCTTCTGAAATGCGCAATAAAGCGACATATGCACCGCACCGCACCGCACACACAAGCCTGCGGACATACGGGACGCGACCAAACTCACGATATTACTCTCAATATTTCATGGCACGCAATAAACATCAACTCATGCTCTTTAATTACACGACCCATTCAGACGACAATGGCCGAACCAACAGAATATTTCCATAAAGGATTAGATAAACGTTTAATTTCCCGTGAAGGCAGAACCCACAAACTATCCGTGTACTGAAAGTTGAGTAATCCACAAACGTTCCCTTTAATTGGTTTACCACAGACCTCTATTAACGAAATAAGATGGGAAATCAGAGTATTAGCATAACAGTGAATTCAATTAGGGTCCACAAAGAGGATTACAACTTTTACATTGAAAGGAAAGTTAAAGCCCGTGTTAAACTAACGCAGAATAATCAAAATTAGAATGGGTATGATTAAGTTATAATGAAATTGGTATTCTGTGGCCGCTACCCCTACCATTCACCCTATTAAACTATAATTGAATAATCTGAAGTAGAGATTTGAAGAGGTGTCCCGTATTACAATGCTATCGCATATCAGATCATCTATCTACAATAAAGTGCTATGAAAGTCTCGTAACAGTAAACTACGAAGGCAATGAAGCAATAGACATTGTATGTAATTTACTAAACTCGGTCATATCCGGCATTTTCGTGTTCACCCAGGCGTGAAAATGAACAGTGAAGATCAGAAATTGGTTAGCGAAGAGAAAATATCAGAAACAATATATTAAACAGTATGACGGGTACGCGTGCAAATGCGCTCCGATAATGGGCAATTGTTGGCAATAAAACTACTGGTGTACACGATGCAAATTATATTACTGGCCTGGTCGCCCAGAGGGTTCAATATTATTGCCCTGAACCAGATTAGCGCAATTATCAAAAACAAGTTATCTCAGACTTTACTACTAAGATTTCTGCTCGCAAATGCGATACTTGTAAAACAGAACGCAATTATTTTACTTGCGTAAATACGATATTAATGTAATGTATTGAGTTATCGGTCGATTTCCGTCGTTTGCTCAAATAAAGCTTTGTTGTAAATTGCGCTAATCTGCACAAAGTCTGACACACATGCATGAGCACGCAGATGAGAATCCTAATTTAGTGTTCGGATTTAGTTTTTGTATGAATTCCACAGATTTGGGCTCATTCCGTTGTTCTTTTAGTTAGAGCTTACAAATACAAAAATACCACCATCAGTTAAATATATTTTTAGCTTTTAACATAGGTATCTACTTAACCCGGTTAACCGACCGACGGGTTACTATAATGTTCCTGTGATCTAAGCATATTTCGATAATGTGCAAAACTCACTGAATGGCTAACTTATGGAGGATTTTTACTACGATTGAGTTAGGTACTTCTCGTCTATTTTGACATTATTTACTACTAGTGTTTACCCGCGACTTCGTCCGCACAAATTATATACCAGATTTTAAGTCAGATCATAGGCTATCAAACAAACAAGTTTCATATCAATCGGTTCAGCAGTTTTTGCGTGATGTGCGAACAAACAAACAAACAAACAAACACACAAACAAACAGACGGAAAAAATTTCTAAAAAAGGTTGATTTGTAGTCAGGGATGCCTAAAAACCATATCGTAATCTTTTTTTTGTAAATATCTTCAATATACAGACACACTTCAGTTACAGTTTTATAATAGTTAAGATTAGATGACAAAGCAAACCCTGTAAACCGTCTCTTCATAATCGGTAACTATAGATTAGATTAGATCGTTTAAAAACATGACTTTTTTACACAAAGTGATTTCGTATTTTATACGAAAACTGAAAAAACTCGGCTGCAAACCGTAACGTTACGAATATTGTTCAATTACCGATTCTTGAGAATCAGTTTTCAGAAGTTGCGTTATTATACAATGTAGGGTCCTTTTTAATATGCTGACACATTTTTAAGGGGATGATCAGACCGTCAAGCTGAACAACTTTATCTATGGCACCAACATCGAAACCGAGAAAAAAAGCAGATGTTTCATACAACACCTACTCGTGCCAAAAGTGTGGGAAAGCAGATTTTTTCCCAATTTTCCTGTTGGTCCCATAGAGATAGTTGTTCAGTTTGATGGTATGATCATCTCCTTAAACAAGTGTCAGCATATTAGGAAGGACCCTGTGTACAGGCACCCTAGTAATATTTAAAGCGAACATCGAGAATACATTGAAAAATCTGCTGTTACTCGACTCACATTTATTGGACATAGTCCAATCATTTTAGGGTTTGACCCTAACAATAATTCATCTATCGGTGAAACTTTTTAGTATTTCAATTCAATTCAAAATTCAAAATCATTTATTCAATATAGGAGCCTGAAGCACACTTATTAAACGTCAATTCTTTTTTAAGCTACCACCGCGTCGGAACGTGTTGTCGCTGTAGAGAAGATACGGCTAGAAACTCTACAGCATAACAGTATGAGCTATTCAGTATGATAAAGTAAAGTAAACAGATTACGGTTGACAAATAATCTAGCTTTAAGTTTTTTCGGTCCTAGATTATTTGTCAACCGTAATCTGAATACATTACTATATCGCACTGCAAAGTTTCAGCGATAGATGAATTATTGTTAGGGTGTCCATACAAGGAAACTCTAAAATGACTGGACTAACAGTAGATTTTAGTTTTCAACTTTATATCCATGGCGAAAGTTGTACAGGTTGATGGTCTAATCTGAACCACCCCTTCTTCTATTATGTTGTGTGTGTGAAAAGAGTAACACCTTGTTATAGGTAACAGCTTGTTTTCGAAGCTAAACAAGAGTGCAGGATGCGGCATGGGCTCGTTAGCCGGGTGTGGTGCGACTCCGCGTGACCACATGACGTACGATAGCCGACGCGACGGTTGTCAATTAGACGCACAAAGTGTGCCGGCACACGCTCCCATCCGATCGCACCACATAAATCCCCCTACATACAGTAAAACAGAGTACTACCTTACCTACGAGTCTATCACGATCATAAATTATGTTGTTGGGTTTTTTAATCCTTTACATTCTGTTAAATCGTGACCAGACAAATAAAACAGGCCAAGAGGGTGTCAGACTCTCCCATGATAGGGTTCCGTAGCTATTTCTAAAGTAGAATAAGAAAAAAGATGTAAAAAATGTGTTTCTTCATAACTACTACATTTCCGCATTTCTGTTTTTCATGCAAAATTTAGATTCAATAGGTGCAAAAATGAGCGAGTTATTGAGGCATACAGACAGACAGACAGAATGGAAGAAAGTATAAGGGTTCCTTGTTTAACTACCCTTAAAAACCTGCTTTGGAGGCGCTACGATCAATCATAACCTTTAATGACAATACAGGGTAAATTTTATATCACTGCGGATAACTTCAGCATGTATTCTACTCATCAAACTGAACAACTTTCACTATGGAGCCAACTTCGAACTCGCGAAAAAAAATCAGCTGTCCCATACAAAATTGCGGTAGGTACCTATTCGCCTCAAATGTATGGGACAGCTGTTTTTTTTTCGCGATTTCGAAGTCTGCTCCATAGTGAAAGTTGTTCAGTTTGATGAGTAGAATACATGCTGAAGTTATCCGCAGTGATATAAAATTTACCCTGTATTTCAAAAACAAAAAAAATGATTATCCGCAACATGGCGAGGTGTTTTATTTCTGGTCATGCTTTTCTTTTTATTTATGTAATCGCCAGTAAAGCAATAATTAAGCGAATTTATTGGCAGAATATTGTATCAAACTTGGTGTGATTATAGTGCAAAGTCTACAGTATAACAACAAATAAAAAACCCGACCAAGTGTGAGTCGGAAGGGTCCGGGGAAATAGTTATTTGTTATGCTAGGCTGCAAAGTTGCTTTTTGGCGCGAGTACTTTTATTGAAACCTGAGCAAGCGAAGGATTCTAGGATTGAACCACGAGCAAAGCGAGTGGTTCAAATAATAGAATCCTGAGCGCTCAGCGAAGGTTTCAAAGGTACGAGACGCAGAATAACTTTGCAGCCGAGCGAAACACACAATTTTTCACCTCACAACAGCGAGGAAAAAAAGTGAATTGCTAAAGAGAACATTTCATAAAGTTTTTATTTTTGTGATGGCCAGTGTCATGAAATAGTTACTAAGCATTTTCAGTGGATTGGCGGTATATAAAAATATTGAATTGACAGATTCGAATTTCAAAAACTCTTTCCACGCTAGCGGATAAAATGCACTTTTGCACTCAGATTTCGAATGATAAACAGAACCTTTCCGAGCTTGTGAGGTGAAAACACAATTTTTTCGTCAGTAAAATATGTGGGATACGAGGTATTACCTGTTAACCGTCGAAATTATGTTGTGTGGTGGTACGGAACCCTCGATGCGGGAGTCGGACTCGCACTGGGCTGGTTTTTTCCATTTATATGAAACTTCGCTTTTTCCCGCGGCTTCGTCCTGATGTATTTTCAGGTTTCTATCTTCAGTGGTTTAGGCTTAGGGTTGCCACCCGTACTTTATAATAAAGTATTGTACGTTATTTCAGGTAATTGTACTCTATACTTTATGAGAATAATAAAGTACACGAAAATACTTTATTTCGCATGATTTGAATTCTTTGAGATTTTGAAAAGTTTAGTCTTAAGTATTTTTTCGTAAAATGAAATATATCGATTGGTGCTGAGTCGATGTCAACGTTTTATAGATCCTAGTAAATCATGGACAAGAATACGCCATGCACATAGGTACACCTACAAAACGTAATTTCAATAGTGAAACGGATCAAATAGGTCGTGAATATGTTACACCGAAAAATATAATTATAAAGACAGTAAAGATGCTGTGCAATTGTTTAATAGAGATACAAATTTGACACAAACTGCAAAAAACAATAACAAATATGTTTTAAACATAATAATAAAGAAAAATAAATTGTAGGTAGGTAGGTACTTTATTTTGATACGATGTACTTTTTTTTTCTTACCTATAATAACCGATGTACTTTAATTCCACTAAAAAAAGATGGCAACCCTTTAGGCTGTACGTTGTCAGTCAGTCACGGACTTGTTTTTTATAAGTAAAGATGGCAGCAAAGTGTCCAAGGTGTGATATTACTTAACCCAACAGCATAAGCTTAGAAGCTAAACATAGTGTACAGTTAGACACGGTTGTCAATTAGACGAACAGAGTGCCGATGCCGGCGCAGAGGATCCGATCGCACCACATAAATCCTCAATGTTGACGGCCACTGTAAAGCAATGTCGCACGAACTACTGGCACATGATTAAATATCACTACAGAAGGAAAACTTCATACAAGCGGCCGCTGCCGCGCTGTCGGTGCACTCACGCCATAGCACACTATAGAGGACGCGACATACGAACAGGTACTAGTAGTACCAGGTTTTTAAGTCTTCCCGATGTAACAGAGTCCTGCACAGTTGACAAAAATTTTATTGACCAATCAGGATGTAGGTAGGTACCACCTTCAATCCATGGCCGCTATTGGCTAGCTAATTGTTTTCGAGCCCTTTTCGCTGCTATTCGATATTTCACCTTTTGATTACGGAATGACTTCGGGTTTTGACGAGAACTCGTATCTGCTCTGCGCAAACGAAGAGCACGTGTGTGCACCTGTTCGTACGTCCTCTAGCGCTATGTGTGAGTGCACCAACAGCGGACGCATGTATGAAGCTTTCGTTCTGTAGGGATATTTATTCATGTGCTACGGGTCTATCGCGATGAACTAGATTTTAGCTCAATTTTTCTAAAAAATACGTAGACATTTATTATTTGGCGCGGCGTGCAGTTTAGGATGACGTTTTTGTAGCATTTTTTTGCATTTTACGTTGATTGACATATATAGGGTTTGCTGGCTTTGATACAGTAAAAATATAGTTTATAAAAACGAGCTTGGCTTTATGACAGTTAGATCCCACATTTTTTACGTATATTTCGATCTAAACTCTTTGCGTATATTTAAAAAATCCGGTAAATTTATCGTATGCCGTGAAACATAGACAACTTGCGTCTGACATACATACATAAACTCACGGTCTGGAAGACAATATAAACTATACATATATAATTCTATAAACACAATTTTCTGACACTTTTTGTGGGGAACGAGGTAGCATGAAATCCGTAACTTTGGATTTTATTCCATTATTTAAGATTCTAATTTTGATTGTTAAAAAGCCTCGTGAGTGATGTGAGAAGGTTTAAATTTATGTACCTAGGTAAATGCACATGATTAATTGATCTTGTAACGTGGCAGAGGGGAAATGCTACCACAAGGCTGGTTCCTTCATATTGTGGTCTAAGAAACCTTATATTTAGCCATATTATGCTCGACTATATTCCCGGTAGTCCGAGTTATTCTAAATGTACCATATTCAGAATATCCATATTTCTCTAAAAGTGCCCATCACACTCAGTGTGATAGATACTGACGAAAACGTACCTTGCATTGCGTGCTAACATACTTATCAAACAATTCCAAATGCTTTCGTTTTATTAAGTCCCTCCTATGGTTGTTACGCAATAATGATATCAATTATAACAGTTATAGATATCCCGTTAGTATATCCTGTTGTAAATGCCGTGACTGATAATAAATGTTCTTTATAATAAAGCAATAGATAACAAATTTCCTAGTCTGATTAATTACATAATTGCCGTTATATATCTAAGTCAGACAATATTCAGGGCTATCAAAACATTATGATTAGACTCAACGGGAGGTTAGAAAGGTGCAATATTATTAAAATTGGCTTAATGCCACGCAATTACCAGTAAGCTTTATATTGTCCCTCATAAATATTACACCAAATAACTCCTTATACATTTATCTTAGAACTAGCATTTGACCGTGACTTCATCCGTATGGAATAGATGGATCCCGCGAATGCAATCCCGGAATAATTTTGGGAAGCAGAAGCGGCAAAAATACTAAATAGGCTTTTGAACAGTGAAAACCGCATCATAATTCGGTATGTCAAGTTTTTTTTTGGGGGGCTGAATCGAAAACCATTTCGAGATAATTGTCTGAATAATCATATTTTCTATGTCAGAGATTTTAAAATGAAAGGATTACAGATATTTTTAATAAAATAACGTCGTTTTTTGGTCCACGAGTGACGTCACTTGCTTCCCCTGCAAACTCCTTGGTAAACATAAAATCAACTTACATAACATAAAATAACCGGCACTTAAGACAAAAAAATACATTCACAATGTCAGAATTTGACATTTGATGATGCCGTATCTGTTTCCAACATAGAGTTAGAAAGAGGAGGCAGGTTTTCATTTTTTTTAATATAGCAGTAGGTCGTTTTTTTCCATGGAGTTCGAAATATTTTTTTTCTCCGCCATTTTTGCACTTTGAGATTACAGATCAAAATAATTTAAAAATTCAATTTATATTGATAAACTCGATGAATCGCAATAAAAATGAAATAGGTGTCTTAAAATTATGTCTTCTAACCGTAAAAAATATAAAAATGAAGACCAAAAAAAACTTGACATACCGAATTCTCGGAATACTCGAACAAACTGACAAACATCATCGATGCCAAGCCTAGTTCTCAAAAACAGAATCGTCAACAGTCTATCATCGTCCACTGCTGAACATGGACCTCTCCTAAGGCACGCCACAAAACTGGTCCTTGAAATCTAAGTCTGACTATGTTCCGGCCACATCCGAGTCGAAGTACTGAAAAATTGGAAATTTTCACGCTCACGCGCACGCTCTAAATTCCATATGACTTGATATACACCAAGTACTACAACAGATTTGTAGTGGAAGATCTTAAAATCTTCCTTTCCCATCCATTCGCTATCTTTAATTTCGGAATATCGTTAATTACAGACATACCTTTAACAATTTTATATTAGTATAGAATAGATTCTAAACCCACAAATATTATCTTAGTATAACAATACTAAAACGGAAAAGCCACACATTAATTATGATTAACCAGCAAATAATCTAGTAACAAAACCACCGAGTAACATTAAACACAATTTACGACCCGATAAGGCAATATTGCACGACATCCAACGCTGAAGCATTTAGGTCGTAAGTGACGTCACCAGTGAAAGCCCAGCGAACAATACGTGTGCTTGCGCAACGCAGATCGCAGAACAATGGTCGGCTAATAGAGTCATTCGTCGGTTCATTGCTTATTCATCCACGCCTCCGACGCCTCCGCCAGAGCAGTTGCGATTTATGTCCTCAAGCGTCAAGCCAGCTAGACCATGTTGCACCCCGTGGCACAACTTATGCCAAGGTGTCGCTTGTGCAAGACATAAAGTAGAGATGACAAGTATTTGCATTTTGTAAAGATGAGGAGCTTGTGTATGTTATTCTTGTTGGGTAATATTGTAGGGAATACTTTCACCAAACCGTTAGAGTTGTTTTTGACAATTGACAGCTTCATCATCATCATCAGCCTATATACGTCCCACTGCAGGGCACAGGTACCCTCTAGGAGGGTGTTTGGGCGTTAGTCCATCACGCTTTTCCACTGACAGCTTTATAGAGCTTTATTTTTCGTGTAGGTAACATAAGATATTTCTAAAAAAAATACTCAGGATATCGGGCCTCCGAACCCAAACAATTTTTAGTAGTGAAAACTACAGAATCAATTTTGATACGGTTTTCATTGTTCGAAACTTGCGTATTTTAACTTCAGCTGCGATATTTTTTAACACAACGGCATCGTATCTATTTCATATCTATCTAAAATATCTATATAAAAGTCAGTTAGGTACGTAATATTTTGAACGATGCAACAATTTTGTATTGCGTAGAAAATTGAAGTGAAGATAACGTTTGAAATTGATAACAAAGTAAGTAGAGGTGAAAGGGATTTGACAGAATACAATCTGAGTATATCCCTAGCGTCAGGTTACTGGATCATAAGACAGCGCGAAGCAACGAGGGGCGACAGTGTATTTCTCCAGAGAGGCTCACTATAACTAGCAGATTGTGATCGGCGCTGTGAGCTAAGCGTCCCGGCACGACCAGACGCTATCCCGAAGGCAACGCGTCGAGATATTTTATTCATAGAGAGCGTGATAAATGAGGAAGGCCGCGGCTGTATCACATTCATTATTGCCTCACGCCATGCATGGCGTTATCAAAAACTTGTTGCCGCCGCGAGCCCGCCTGCGTTTGGCCCCGGACGCCACCTCGGGGACTTGTTTCAGATGCCATTTGTCGTTAGTAAACAGCAAAACAGCTTATAATTCATCCTGGCCGCGGCTTTGTTACTTGTATTTATGATGTATGGATACCTAAGCCGTAGACATAGCCGATAAGTTATTACCGTATGTAATTATTAACGGATTGTAGTGTCGCTGGCAGCTTTAACAGCTGGATACTTGCGATGAGTCAATAACTTTACGTTTTATCATTTTAGTTTCTGTCAAAATTTTCATTTTGTTAGTCTTAAAACTCTCTCAACGATATTAAGCACGAACGAGGAGAAAACAAAAACACTTAGGTAAGTGGATATCATAAGGTCAGAATCCCCAAGAGCAACAACTATACATCAAGTTTGCATGCCAACCACTGTATAAAGTACCGTATTCTAACAAAATACGATATCTTGGTAAATACAATAATTCCGTGTCAGGTCACGATAGCAGCGGTTCCGTGGAACGGGTTAACAATCGTTCAATTTGTAGGGCTCGCGGCTGCGGGACTCCACAATGGCCGTGCACGCGACGACTACGGCCCGACATTCTCATGAGTAGAATAACGCACAACAATCAAGATGTCATTTTTCAACTACCCACGCCGGGAACACCGGGCCAAGCGAACAACGAGAAATATGGCCGACAACGCACGCTCTGCCCGGCACAAAAGAGGCGTCTGTATATGTCGCGATACATATCTCCTTACTGAATAACATACGGTACGCAACATTCGCCTTCTTCCCTTTTTATGCTTTATGCGTAATCGATAAACATATGAAATCGGAATTTACGCGTTTGCATCGATAAGCAAACAGGTACATCATCGTGGTCGAGACGTGTTTCAAATTATTAAATACATCACAGGGCAGACTAATAAAACATTCACAGTTGAGACATCTTTGTCTATTTAGACTGAACGATTTTCTTAGATGGATATGTTATTACGACAACAATGTTGCATCGCATTGTCACATGTGCATGTGTATAGAGTAGCTAAATGGACGGTTCGCGTTTTTTGCCACGCTCATTATGACAATTCACAGAAGTCAGTGGGTAATTTATCGAGTGTAGTAGGTAGATGGAAACTTGCGGCGAGAAATGATAGTAATTATTGACACGAACCGCCCGGCCCGGGGCAAAAGTCCGCCGTCCTGCGAAAGATCACAACCGGCCACTAACTCGAAAATTCCACATTCATAACGGAGCAAGCCCTTGGGCACAAACGGAGGCATACTCAGACCCCGCTCGCGAATTGCGATTGATGTTCGCTGCGAAATTATATGTGGACAAAACGGTGAACTTCCACATAAATAACGGGGCCTTCCAGTTACACCCTGACATCATTTTCCAGTTACGTTTAAAACGTAAGCCTACTCTTAGCTCGTTGTCGCATGCAGCGATATAAATGTTCGAGCACCGATGTTAATAATTTACGAATTAATCACTTTGGAAATAATTTACACTTTAGTATCGGCAATCACATTACGTTTTGCTCGCAGCAAGTAAATGCCTTTAATATTCTACTTTACACATATACTTACGCCTGTCTCCCACTGGGGTAGGCACAGATAGCAGATCGCCACCAGCTACGATCCTGACACACCTTTACTTCTTCCACATTAGTTTGTATTCGCTTCATGCATGCTCGTCGGTTTCGGATATTATTTGACAGAATGATGTCATCAATTTGGTCAACGAACACTTGTGGTACCGCTTATGTCGTCCACATCATCAGAAACATCCCCGAGGAAGCCCAGACACCCGGAAGGATTTTACCTTATTTTCTTATTCTTTCCCTTCGTTCTTCCGAGGTTAACCTCACCTTATAAAATTTGCACACGGCAATAGCTCTCATTAATTCTTTCCTTTAGAACCATCTCAACATACCTTTCTACTAAACTCAGAATTCAACCTAAGAAACCTTTAAAAGACCTAAGAAGGAAAACAAACCAACGCGACCCCAGCATTGCGTGGTTAATTCCATCGCATCGCTTAAGTGGGAACAAATAACAGTCCGAGCAAACCAATCCTTTTAGGGACAACTATTTCTATTCGGAAGCATCTTTTGTGTGTGACACAATAGAGCATCGATCGCGCTAGATTGTGCGGAAACGTTGGGAAAACGTTAACGAGTGCTCGCGGCTAATTGAAGTTATAGCGGAGCCTCCGCGCCCGAAATAGAGGTGACACCACGATATACAGGGCCCCATTGTGAGTGGAAATAACAATTTTTAGCTGGCGCGTGCCGTTGAAAGATTGACCCAGTTAACTTTCAATAACTGAACCTAGATTTCCCACTGAAATACCGATATCCAATCTGTGTATTTTAAATTTCAACTTTGAACGCTGCACTAAAATAAACTGAACTTATAATGAAGAATGTTTAATTGCTATTGGAGCAGAAGCGACATTAAGAGAACGGGTAACTATGCTAATGCTTTAAGACTCTTCTTCTCTATTAATTAGAATGATTTAATTAAGCGACCCCTTTCATTTTGCATTACGTGAAACGCCTCACTGTTTTCGTCTACGTTGGACTTCATATTGTTTGCATCTTGTTTCCATATATTGCTAGATATTACATTACAGAATAGCATACTGGTTTCTGTCCGTTGTTATTAGCATTCTAATTCCAACTAGCGTATTTCGCTTTCATGTGCACCCCTAATTTCATTTATTATAACCTTTTTACCATAATATGGTTCCCGATATAGTTAGACCATTCCATATCTTACCAATTCTCACGAATTTTGACGTCACCCTCTCGATGGATCAGGGGAGGACGACAGTAAGCAGTGGTATATTGCTCTTTCACTCGCACTCTTTCAGTGTACATGTGCTAGCCTTTTCTTGTCAGTACGAGTCCATTTGTAGAAAGTGTCCAGGGTGTACTTCAACTTCACTTGTAGTAATGTTACAGAACACTCAAAAAGAAAAATCGTGAGTTTATACAGTATCTAACTTAATATGCTGATGGTTTTTAAAGGACACGATCAGACCATTGCGAATAAAAAATCTGCTGTCCCATTTGGGTCGAGTAGGGTTGCAGTTTTATATGGAACAGCTGATTTTTTTTCGCGATTTCAATGTTGGTCCCATATCGAAAAATTTTCAATTTGATGGTCTGATCGTCCCGTCGTCACTCGTCAGCATATATTATGAAGGACCCTTGTATGTATCCAGGGAAGCTTTTAGAATGAATATGAATATGAATATGAACTTTATAAACTGACATTATAATATCTTAGACTTTTCAAAGAAGCGGAGCACATGTCCAAAACTAAAGGTCATATTTCAGTCTAAATGAAAATGGAACAATTCGTAGAACGTAAAATGGTTTCATGCCAGAATCATATCAAGTACCGGTACAATATGTACCGCTACATTGTCCTGCCCTTAGGTAAAATGCTTCATCAACTTCACTATTTGTCAGTGTCGCATCTTTATTACACCGCACAATACTTATTCTATGCCCGAAGCTTAGTCGAGCCATAATCATCAGCCTGAAACTGCCTCTGTGGTCTTATGGTTAAGAGCATTGGGCTCTTTACACGGAGGTCATAGGTTCGATTACCACGGGGGACACCTAGTGAAATGTTACTTCGTGCGTTTTTCCCCAGTTGGTTAGGACATTGCAGGCTGAATTACTTAATTACTTGATTGTCTGAAAAGAAAGATGATTCCGTGCTTCGGATAGCACTTTAAGCCGCTGGTCCCGGCTGTCTCTGGTGGTAGTAGTGGTTACATTAAAAAACTACGTCAGATGCCGTAAGGCGGTTTGAAAAATCTGACACCAGCGCCCGCGGCATGGTGCCTCGATAAACGTTTTATCGCGCCTGCTAACTCTTTCGTTCGCACGCAAAAAGAAAGGGAGCTAGGGCGCGATAACGCTTTATCGCGCGATCATGCCGCGGGCGCAGGGCTTGCCGACCACACCATAAGAAGAATCAGCCTGAATATATCCCACTGCAGCGCACTTACCACGAATAAGCGTGAGAGGGTATGGGCCAAATCCACCGCGCGAGCACATCTTGTTATCTTGGACACTTTGCTGTCATTTCATACAAATAGGAAAAACTGACGAGAAAAGGTAGGCATTTGTGATACTGAGCGAGTGCGAGTGAGATGGGACTATACTGTCAATGAAAAATATACTCTAACGCCTATTGCTGCTTGCTTCCATTTGCCAAGAGGGGGTGAGGCAACAAAATTGGTGGGGGAGCAAGGAGTGTCCTTACTGTATGATTCTCATTCTTGGTAAACAGGTAAACAGTTGCATTACTTTAAAGGGTGATCGTGCCCATGATACTGAACAACTTTCCATAAGAAACCAATAGGAAATAGGTACGTAATTTTTTATTTTTTATTTTCCATACTAAATGCAATTATCTGATCGAACGTTTGTATGACAAATTCGAAACAAATTTTTGCGAAATGCGTAATGCAATTGTTTACCTTAACCCCCTTGTACAATGGCGCGGGTCCAGTGCGGATAAGTGGAGGGATTTCGCAGGAAAAGCGCGTTCGCACGTGCCGCATCGCACAGACGGAAATCCGCCGCGTAAAAATGCGATCCGCTTTGCCTCGGAATAGTTCATATAACTTGTATACTATTTGGGTGGATGTCTGTAATCCACGCGAAGTTACGGTTTTGGGGGATTTGTTCAGGAAAAAAAAACGTATAAAGTGATAGCCTGTAGAATCCCACTGAAGGGCAAAGGCCTCCTCTCTCGGATAAGGGTGAGAGGGAGTGGGCCATACTCCACCACGCGGGCCCAGTGCGTGTTGGTGGAGGCAAGTTGCTGACAAAGAATTTTCAAGCCGCCTTAATAGGCCTCTGACCTGGTTTAACGAATAGTTGCAACGCCATCTGACGGAGCTATCCGGGACCAACTGCTCAACGTGCCTTCCGAAGCACGGAAACGCTCGAGATGAAATACCACTAAACTGTCCCCCATCCAAAGACTGACCGGACCTGACGTTGCTTAACTTCGGTGATCGTTTCCAATACCGAAGCTCCACTACGCCAACGAGCGCTTCAGAAATAAAGTAGTAGACTTTTTTTTTAACAACAATATCCGAGACCAACAACCGCTCAGGTGATTAGGGAAACTAAGCTAATGATTGTGATGGCGACATTTTGTTGGCGCATCGATCAACAAGTGTCTCCTATCGTATTGGTTAATGATTGATGTTTGCACAGTGATCGTAATTAACCTATTTTGTGTGAAAGGTTCCCACAGATAGCGTTTGCTTATTTACTTTTGATGACTGTAAGTTAATTATGTTCGGATGACTGTCATTTACTTGGAAATATTGCAACTGTGAGAGCTAGACCGCTCTCTGACTTGATATGCTAAAGGATAATGATATCCTTATGGTTTGTTGGGTTATTGATTGCTGAAGTAGGTGACACACATATACATTCGCATCTATTCGACCGGATTACCCTACCACTCGAGCCGATGTCCTTCGCATCACGTCACATTATGAAGAACCAATCGCGATGGTTAATCGCGTGATTATCGGCCAATGAGCGGCGGTCTACAGAGCTGGAGGAGGCAGCCAACGCGTCCTTCACTTGCCCTTCAACCTCATACACGCGCACCACGTTTAGCAATTAGAAAGTTTCCTAAGAACTTTTGTACATTTTTAATATATCTTTATACGCTACTATAATTCAAAAGCAGCTGCTTCATTTCTCTGCCTGCAATCCTCGTCCAGCATTCTTCAGAGCTGTGTCTACGCATAGACAGTAGGATACGGCCGAAGGAATGAACCTGCTGAGAGTAATGGTCGTATCCACGTATATTCGAACACTAAAATTAATTAGTTAAATGTAATTATAAGGTAATGTTGAGCGCTCTACGTTCGATGCACTTTAATCTTGTGTATATGGGACCTTGTATCCTGAAATACATGTTTTTTTTTTTTTTTTTTTTTTATTATTATTTAATTGGGGCCGCGCGGAGTCAGCGTCCACTGCATCCACTGTCTAAAAGCGTTGCTATGTTGCCGAATTACAATCTAGCGATTGACCCAGATAATGATGTACGTGAATCGAATAGCGACATTTAAGTAAATCGAGAATAGAGGTAGGAATATTCAAAATCTAGTACGACAGGCTTTTTGTGGGTTAGATAATTGAATCTTCATCCTATTTTTATACAAAAGGTGTTAATGGAATAGTTAAAAGCGGTCGTACCTAGTAGCTCATACGCTGATCAAATCAGATGCGTACTGAAGTACCCCAGGAAAATGTACCCGGAACTGACGAGCATGTATGAAGAGACATATGGATGTTGAAGAGGAGAGACACGTGTGTTAGAAACGTAGCATTTGGTGATCCATTATCTCTGCCTACCCAAGTGCCCAGTCATAGGCGTGAGCATATGTATAAAGGTTCATAACGGAATGCAAACACTAAAAATCATTCTAGATAAACAAAAGTCGTCGCCTCGAATATCGTATACGAGAGAAAACAGATTTCAAAACGTGTTATCATGTAATTGACACTGTACAATTTAAAATTTGTTCTAATAGAAATTTGGTGTTTGATAACCAATAAAGATAAATTAAGTAAATTAAAACTTTTGATTCTAACAATTTTCGCCTTTTCGTAAAAAAAACTGTTCGTCAGATTATAGCATAGGAGACAAAATGCAGATTAAATGTTATTTAGAGGTCAATGGTTATTTATTTAAAACTAACTAAAATACAAAAACCACGGGTTCAAGTCTCGCCCGAGTAAAATTTTTCAATCTTTAAGCATAAGCATATGCTCACGACTATATTCCCCGAGGGGGTTTCACCAGTAGTACCGAAACTGTCCAGTGTGACAGGGGGTGAGCCCGTCGCCACTTATAATGGACAGTGGGTACAATACATGCCTCGAAATTGAAGCATGCAGGTTTCCTCACGATGTGTGTTTCAATCTTTAATGTGATTCGAAATAGCACAACATGGCTGTAACATGTTTATAATCAATAATAGTTAAAATATAAAAATGAATAAAAACGGGTGGTCCTGACTTGTCAACACGGATCAGAAATTTCTCGTATCTTATTCCTTCCTGGCGCTCAGAAACATCGTTCGCTAGAGCGAAAAAGATTGCTTGCCGGCGCCAACTCCCCGCAATCTGAAGAGTAGGTTACACTCAAACCAGTTGCTAAAAACAGAGCTCGATGTTAACCTAGGGCGGAACTATATTACGTTTATCTTGCGGACGTAGCAGTCTACAATATTGCCTTAAATAGTGAAGACGTTAAACACATTATACAGGTTGTAACAAAACACCCTAGTGATACTTAAATGGGTGCTTCAGACCACGAAACTGAACAACTTTTACTACGGGAGCCAACTTCGAAAACGCAAAAAAAAAATCAGCTGTCCCATACAAAACTGCCGTACCGACTCGACTAAAATGAATGGGACAGCAGATTTTTTTTCGCGATTTCGAAGTTGGCTCCATAGTGTAAGTTGTTCAGTTTAGACCCTGTATATTTACACCTTCCAGTAAAATACATTTGAGGATCGCCATCATCTGTAACGGATGCACATAAAAATCAATTTGGATTCTAACAGCTGGCATTTAAAGCGCATTTTCAACATACCTGTCAAATGGTTCCCGGTGAATTCGAAGTCGTCGTCCTGATCCCAGTGTTTCAGCGACAGATTCCCGAGCGGTGTTGCGTTCGCAAACTCCAGATTAGCAAAATGCCAATCCAGGATCTGTCTGTCTCGCACAGACAGGTACACTGAGCTGAAAGAGGAGATAAACGTCACTACACAGAATCCTTCTTAACATGGTTTGAAGATTCGATTCTCTTTGGGAACAAAAACTCCGTTCCCAAACCTAGGTTCTTACTGGAGTTTTCAGTTTTATTTGAGACAGTGGATTTTTTGTTTGCAATTTCTATATTGATGATGAGTTTGATGAATACCATCAAATAATATCATCCCCTTTATAACAGATGTTGACAGCTGATTATTTTTTTGGCGATTTGGATGTTAGTCTCGTGAAGAAAGTTGTTCAGTTTGATGGTCTGATCATCCCCTTAAGGGTATATTATTCGGAGCGCGCTCCATACAAACGTACTATGGTGATATTATCAATACTAACCAATTAAAGTCAATGAAATTTTGCAGAAACAATCTAGAAATAAATTTCTATGCTTGTATGGAGTCAGATTTTCGTTAAAATGTATAGTTTTCAAGTTACGGTGCCTCAAAGATTTCCATACAAACCTTAAATTAATCCTAGAATTGATACTGTATATTTTAACGAAAATCGGACTCTATAGAAGCATAGAGATTTGTTTCTAGATTGTTTCTGCAAAATTTCATTGACTTTAATTGGTTAGTATTGAAAATATCACCATAGTACGTTTGTATGCAGCGCGCATTTTCGCTCTCGGAATAATATTCTCTTAAAAAAACCCTATATGTCTGATGTAAATAAATCTCCTTTCGTTCATTCTTTAAATAGGTAATTAAACTAACTTGAATAATATTTACTTGGACTTTCGATTTTCGATACATCGTGATCGTTTTTGTAACTTAATTGGAACAGAGTTGACATTTGACCAAAAACGTTGACGATACAGGGTGGGGTAAACATTTGCATTACATGATTGTACCCTTGATACTGAACAACTTTCCCTAAGAAACAAATAGGAAATTCGCAAAACCATTATGTACTTTCCATACTAAATGCAATCAGCTCACTGAACATTTTAATCAAAGTCGATTTTTTGTTTTGCGAATATTCTCCAGAAATACACTCACCGAATTAGCGCGCACTATCTGTGCCTACCTACTAAACCTGTTTTGTAACCAAAGTTGCAGGATCTGTTTATTTTTCCTTCAAATTCGCAAACGAAAACTTTCTTAGAAAAGTCGACTTGCTTGGAAAAATTGTCTATTCCAAAGGTACCTTTTGGAGAAAATGCATGTGTTTTACAGTTTTAGAATATGCATGAGTTGTGCAACGTTTTGTAATGCAGGGTCACTTTCTGTTATACATTTTTTTTGCACAGCATGCTACTGCAGTCAGGCAATTGTTTTCAAGAAAATGATAGTCTGTGACAAAATCGTCTCCTGCTTATCATACAGGCTGGTGATTTTTTTGAAATTAGCGTCGTTGCAAAGGCACACCTTTAAGGAACATGAAATTAAAATAAAAAGTTAGAAATGTTTTTTGAATAGTTTTTTGAAATTTGTATTTTTGTAGTGACAAGTCGACTTTTTCTCAAAAAGTTGAAAATTCAATGTAGCTTTTAAACCATCAACAATGGGACCCCAACTTACTTGACCTTTTTGGTTGGAAATGAGCTCAGCTATCACCTCATTTCGTTTGATCCATGACTTTTGGGCAAATAAAGAATATTTATCTTATCTTATCTTATCTTATATCTGTATGTTCCTTTGAAAATCTTAAATCCGAGTAGACTCTCTGAAGAAACTACTTTCTCCCATAATTACCTTGGCGGATTGCTCTCAATCTGCGTCAATTTATCCTCAATACTGGTGTTCTGAGTCATCAACGTCTCATACTCGTTACAGAGCAGATTCATCTCTCTGTTCAGCCGACGTAAGTTGAACTCCTGCAGGATGCTGGCGTCTCCCGTTGCGCCCTTATCTCTTTCAACAAGAAGAACTTCCTTCTCGGCCTTCATCGAGTTCAGCAGCTCTTGGATGTCTGACATTCTGGTAGAAAAAGTTGTGTTAGAAAAATATCTCGGTGGCGTAGTAGAACTTTGGTATTGGAAACAATCACCGAAGTAAAGCACCATTAGGTGCGGTCGGAGAAGAGCGTCCGTGGCGAATTGCGGAGAGCTATGGAATCTCAATCTTGAGGTCCGCGTTCGAATCCGCACGGAAGACCTGCCATGTACCAATGAGTTTTTCTAACTTATGAAAGTATTACCGACTGCTCTCAAACGGTGAAGGAAAACATCATGAGGAAACCCGCATACGCTGAAGAAGAAATTCCGATTCGTATGTGAAGTCGACCAATCCGCATTGGGCACGCGTGGTGAACTAACGCCCATACATCCTCCCTGAGGGTAGGCCTGTGCCCTGCAGTGGGACGTATACAGGGTGTTTCATAAGTAACATTAAATTTTTAAAACTCATAAGGGGGTTGTTCAGTCAGACCGTTAAACTGAACAACTTTCTCTATGGTACCAAAATCGAAATCGCGAAAAAAAAAATCTGATATCCCATAGGTACATATTTTAGCTCGAGTCGATTTGTAGAGTATGGAACATAATTTTTTTTTTTCGCGATTTCGATATTGGTCCCATAGTGAAAGTTGTTCAGTTTGATGGTCTAAACCACCCCCTAATATGTTTATTTGTATTTTTGTAACACCTTGTATAGGCTGCAATGATGATGATGATGAGGTGCGGTCAGTCTTTGGATGGAGCGTCTGTTCGCTTCGGAAGGCAGGGTAAACAGTTGGTCCCGGATGGTTCCTATTCGTTAAGTCAGGTCAGGGGACAGCTATTAAGATAGCTTGAAAATTCTCTGACAGCAAGTTGACCACATGCTTCCTTCCACCAATCCAATCAATATGTTTTTCCTGCTAAACGAATTCTAATCCCGGTTTCAGCAGCTTGGGATCACAAGAAATGTGCCTGTGAGCCTTTGACCTTAAATACTACTGTGTAAAAATAAACTATAAATTGTCTGCAAAAGACGAAAGAGCCTAAGATGATGTTAGACTTACTTATTTAAATTGTTTTTCATTTTCTCCTGCATCGTTATAACAGCTTTTAGTTGTTGTATCTGCGGAAAAAACAACATTATTAAAGAAAAACATCCTAGATAAATCAATGTGCGTTTTTTCTTTTTCTTTTTTAAATTTCGTTCCTAAAAAACTCGACAGATGGCATGTTTAACGCTCCATTGAGACATTTGCGAGATCCTGTCAAAATCATGTCAAGACTGTGCCTGCCTTTATTTCAAAGGCCTAGAGATCGAGCCCATACAACCATGTCAGACTTAACAGTTTCATATTTTCGATTAAATGTTTCGTAAATAACGAAATATTCAATCAAAAAATGCATTGAAATCTTTATGATCATTTTTTCCCTCTTTATTAGTTTAAAGAAACACTTTTTGAAACCTTTATTCGCAAAGACCGTAGCGCCATCTATCGATCCCCTAGATTCTAGGGCCAAGAAAACCAAAAGAAAAACGCTCAGGGTGCCCAGTCACAAAGTTCATAAACGACATGAAGTAAAACTAGACTCGAATATCTGATTTTGTTTTATGCATGGCAATAACTTTTAAACACGTTTTTTACTCCCATTCGTTCGTGCACTTTATGACTGGGGACCCTGCATAACTCCTAAAACATAAAATACATAAACACATGCCAGCGTTCCTTTTCAATTAATAGCACACAATAATTATTGTGTAGTTATACCTGCTTATGTTTGACATTCTTCTGCTGCAACTTGATGACCCATTCCAAGGCCTGGCCGAGTGACACAGGCGTATCGTTGTAGTAATTGAAGTCCACTTGGTGAGAAAGATAGGAGGTAGCGTCGAGAAGCCGATTGAATTCACGCTCCACCTGTGTGTTCATGATATTATATTACACACGAGGTAAATAAGTCACATGAGCGCTAAACTAGAAGACATCGAAAAGAGCTGTGTGAAAAGATCTCTTGTTGGAAAGACAAAAGGAAATAATTATAATAAAAAATCATTGTCGGTGAAGTAGGTATTGAAAAGTTTTCAATCAGTAGGGCACCGACACCAGCGCCCGGCATGGTGCCTCGATAAACGTTTTATCGCGCCTGCTAACTCGTTCGTTCGCGCGCAAAAAGAAAGGGAGCTAGGGCGCGATAGGGCTTTATCGCGCGATCATGCCGCGGCGGCAGGGCTTGCCCACACGATAAGAAGAATCTGTAGGGCTATAGCCGAATACCAATCATCATGCATACCAACAAGGTGTAAACTTTAATGCTTTAGTTAGACCATCAAATTATGAAAAATTTTCACGATAGAGGCAACCTCGAAGTCGCTTCTTCTCAGTGTGTTAATTTTATTTGGTGTGATACTGAATAAATGCGTATGTGAGAGGATTACACCATTGGTAAAAATTAGTGGGGTTAGGGATTTTCCTTTACTGTATGAAGTACCATACTTTTTATGCTACTGTGGCATTTAGTGTCAAGCTGTGAAGTAACATTAAGTTTTAATTTCATCGCAATCGGCTCACGTTATCAAAAGATATGAGTATTTAATATTTCAGTAGTCTACTGGTTATAAAAACATACCATTTCATCTTTATGCTTAGGCACTTGATTGCCAGTTGCTTCGTACAAGGGGCACTTTTGTTTTATCTTGTGAAGTTCCATGTTCATTTGTACGGACAATGTTGTCACTGGGTTGCCTCCCAAGCCTGTCACAACCATCGCACCTGAAAGCATTACATGTTTAGAAGTTGACAGTTTGACCTTGTTTTTTGGTTTTCTTTGTTACATAAATTCTAAAATATTACCTTAAGTTGTTGGACATAGGCCATTTTTACGGATAGAAGACATCGTTTAAGAAACTAATTTCATTTTTTCGCAATTCATCGAGTTTATACAAATAACTATAATCTGTAAATGGCAAAAGTGGTCGCGAAACAATAATTCAAACTCCATGGCGAAAAACCTTTGCTTAACTTGCAAAATTAAAAATTACCTGCCTTCTCTTTCTAACTCTATGCTGGAAACAGAAACGGCAACATCAAATGTAATATTTTGACACATCGAATATATTTTTTTCTTAATGGCCAGTCATTTTAAGTTGAATAGTTTTCGATTCAGCTCTCCCAAAAAAAACTTGACACACCGAATTCGCAATTTGTGGCGGTCTTTACAATGGTTTCCCCAACCAATGGGTAGATCGTCCGCCTATCTTTTGTCAGACAATTATGTAAACACATTTAATTACCCAGATCAGCAACGTAAGGTCCTTTCCTGTAGGTAACGACTCGGCCACCAACTCGATCTCTTCCTTCCAATATGACGACCTGACAACCGAACGATTGCAACTGGCGAGCTGCTGCTAAACCTGATACTCCTGAAATTAAAAGGAAATAAAATTTAGCTATTTGGCACCTGCACGGCTAGCATGCCACCCACGACAAAGCGTTTAAACGAGAAAAACGTCATGCGCGCTCTTTTTGGCGTACGTAAAATAATAAAGATGGAGGCACGTCTCGATTTTTGTCGTTTTCTCGGAGGTGGCATGCTAGAGGGGCAGGCTTACTACCCTATTCTTTGTATCCTTCCATTTATTAATATGGGCCTAAGACTATGCCATGCCAGCTCTAATATCTTTGACCAAACAAATTGCTCAGCAAAGTACATTTTCGCTGCTCTGGTTAGGACTTGTTCTGGTTACAGAGATCAGCACATCAATATGTTTCATGAGAAATTTCATAAAAATGTTTCTAAGGGTAACCTAGAGCTATAATATTTGTTTTGACGCTTCCTCATGTTCCTTAGTAAATTGCTCTTTATTAAATATACCTAACTTTATTCAAAATTCAAGTGTTTTTTTTTTATGTTTTGTACATACATACATATTCTCACGCCTGTCTCCCACTGGGGTAGGCAGAAACAACGGAACGCCACTTGCTACGATCCTGACAAACCTCCCTAGCTTCCTCCACATTCATTAGTCCTTTCATGCATGCTTGTCGGTTTCGGGTAGATCTGACCTGGCCCTTTTTAAGCACGTCGCCAATTTGGTCCGAATTGGCGACGTTTATGTTTCGTGACCACTTATTAACCCCCGACGCAAAAAGAGGGGTGTTATAATAGCATGGGTCAATGTTGTAAACTCATAAATATAATCTATTCTATTCTATATTTAAAAAAATGGCTGCCATCTTGGGTATTTGATGATTTTGCCAATGTCTAGTTTTTGTAGCAAGAGTGCTTGACGTTGTACGGTAACTTATATATTTTGGTGACTTCAAGGATTGTTTTTCGAAAAGAACACTATCTTGAGCCACCACTGGAGCTTCGTTGTAGGCCGGGGAGGGGGCAACCAACAATCGACTCGCGATGCGACTACCCTATAGCAGACCTACAACGCGACTCCCATAAATATAATCATAATCTCTCAGAGTAAATCTGATATCAATATAATAATATTCAAGTTTATTTACCTGCACCGATAATAATAACTTTAGGTCTCTGCTTCCCTTTAGGTGGACATGGAATAGGAGTAATTCGCTCATAAATGCCATAGTTTATGAAACCGTGTCGCTCGAGGAAAGCATGCGTTCTCATTACTAAACCTGGATCACCGTTGTATGGGGGCTGAAACAATGAAAATAATAGTGAAACATGGATTTTCTGAGTTTTGAGAATATCTCTGACTACCCCCCTCAGGGAATATAGTCCTAAAAGGCTTATTACACCTTCCTAAATTCAGATTCTAATAAGAGGGACAGAGCTATTGGTTACAAAGGGACATTGTAAGTACGTCCTTTTTTAACCTATAGCTCGGTCCCTCTAATTAGAATCTGAATTTAGGAAGGTGTAAAAAGCCTTTAAGCATAAGCTTACATACAAAATGTGCTTTCAAAATAATTAAATTTGTGGTCCAGGTTTTAAAAATATGTTCCTGGAAATAGGAATCCAGTGTTTAAAACATAAAAGTTAATAGGCAGTAGGCACAAAAAGTCTAGTATTGGTAATTTACCATTTTTATTTTATTTATTTACCAACTGTGATTTAGCCCGAAACTGATTTCGGAATAAACACTTACCTCCATTTTCTGAACAGAATGCTCTTGAGTCAACTGCTTCTTGGGATTTTCGAACCACAGCTTAAGTATGCGGTTTCTGATTTGTACAAACGCGTGGCTCGCAGGTCCTTGCACGTCAGAGAAACACTCCGCTTCTAGTGAAGACATCTTGTCAAAAGGTAGGCGAGATTGGAAGGCCGCTCCTTCCAAACTGTAATTTAACATTTATGAAAAAATTGTTGTTGTTGACAGTAAGCCCTGAGAACCTAGCATGATGTGCACAACAATATGAAGCACCTTTATTCTTGCTCTGTTTTTCACCAAGTGAAGGAGAGGATTAGCTCCAGATTCATCGCGTTCTGGACTTGTTGTTTTCCGAACTCGTCATATTAGAGGTAAGGTGTGAATTTGCTATATTGTGCTGACACACTACGGGGAAGTTATGTGGAAAACAACAATGATCAATTGATATTGGATAAGTTAACCTTTAAAACACAAGGTTGGGAATTATGGGGATGCTAGATTGTATTTGTTGGTGCAGTATAGAGTACAACTTGTAGCAACTTATCTCCCTGTATCCTGATATAATAATTATAAGAAACAAAGAAATTACTTTACTTAATTGAGACTAGGATAAATGCAAACAACACACAATGTTTGCTCAAAAAAAAACTGGCCATATCAATCAATCCACATCAGCCCACATCTTACCCACAGCTGGGCATATGCCTCCTTTTTATAGCGCTCCTCACTGTCCTATGCTAATCTGATCCATTCCAGACCCATCACCACACACTGGACGGACACTTCACTTCATAGAAAAGGACTTGCACTGACATGAAATGTATTGTCCATACTGTATTTAGTACCAGTCTTTCATATACTGTGTCCTTACAATGTCGACTGACAAACTAGGTATATATATAAAGATCATAATTACCTGTTAAGCATTTCCTTGTAATTAATCTCTTCAATATCTTCAGGTTTACTCTCTTCTATGATGATAGGCTTCTCCTCTTTCTTGGTCTCCTTTCCATCGTTCGTACGGCTCGAGGACGACTCGCGGCGACCTCCGACAGAGGTCGGGCTGGAAGAGGTAACCTTGCTCCTCTCGGACTGGTCGGATTCAGAGTCATCCTGCTTCAGCTTTTCGTCCAGCTCGCGATTTTCGTTCTGAAGATCGATAAACATAACCTAAAGTTTCGGCTAATGAAATCTACGTAATAATTAATGAAACAGTGGGGACATACCTTGGTACGCTTGCGGCGACTCATGTTGAAGAGGATTAAGAGGAGGTAGAGTAGTTTTAGTGAAGAAAACTGAAGAAAATACGCGATAAACAGCAGCAAAATAACACAAACAAAATAGACTTTCGTTCAGAAATTGTTATTGTTAAGCGTCAACTATCTGTCACTGTCAGTGGCGTAAGTTTCTAAACGAAAAACGGAGTTCGTAAATTATTTGTTTTCTCTTTTACTCTTGAACGTGAGAGAGGGAAGGAAAATATAGACATTTCTTTCTCACTGCCTGTGAGAAAAAGAAAGAGTGATACAATGCTTACCAATCATGAATTCACTCAAAACTTTTTTTTTCTGGCTCTGGATGCAAAGTAAAAATTGTTGTACCGATCGACAATACCTTAGCCAGGTTCCGGGTGGCCCCACATCCGTGCACAAACGGGTCTTAATGAATTCATTACGTATCCTGAAAGCTTTGTTTTTTTTACAATTATCTATATACTTAAGCCAGCTTCCTGTAGGTATCCTATCTACGCAATTAAAACATAAGAAAAACAAACAGTTAGTCAAGACCCTTTATTTCTACAATATATTAACAATCATAAAAGTTTAGTCCAGTTCACACAAAGTCATCAAACAAGCTATTTAAAAAGTTTTCCGGAAGTGGTTATGGAGAGGTCCTTCGTCAGCATATCCAGCTATTTCTTGAGGAACGATGGCACTCTCGTCTATCATCCCACACGGGCGGCACATGCATTCAAGAGGGGCTTTGGTCGAAACCTGCAAGATCGATTTGTTAGATAAGTAGGTACCTACAAGTAGGTAAGTATACAACACACAATCTCATCTCATCTGACTATCTCACTAATCTCACTTATACATACAGGGTCCAACTTAAATGCTGACACCTTTTTAAGGGGATGATCAGACCATCAAACTGAACAACTTTCTCTATAGGACCAACATCGAAGTCCCATACATTTGGCTCGAGTAGGTATTAGATTTTTTTTTCGCGATTTCGATGTTGGTCCCATAGAGAAAGTGGTTCAGTTTGATGGTCTGATCACATATTAAGTTGGTAGCATAGTAAGAAGGACCCTATATAATGCGAAAATTTGTGACGATGTTTAGATGTTTGTGACTCAATCACGCATTAACTGCTGAACGGATTTGGATGAAATTTGGACGATAGAAGATGTTCTGGATTATCACATAGGATACTTTCTTTAGCTAAGAGTCGCGGAGAACAGCTAGTACAAATCAGAAACGTTGCTGCATCTATGGATTTAGAGTAGTTCAGTCTCTAAGCTTCTAAAATTATAAGTCAATCATGTTCCTGTTTTATGACGACTCTTTGAATAGTAAAGTTTATTGATTTTAAATTCAAGGTAAGTAATTAATATACCTATACATATAATATCTACTGATATGAATAGACTATAGAAACACCCACGACTTAAATCGATAATTGCTTTAATAGAAATTCCTACCTTTCGGAATCTCTTGTCTTCGCTTTTCGCTTTGGGGCAGAATAATACAACCGTAGCTTCTCTCTCTCCTGATTCCTGACAACAATTGCACGTTCGCTCCATCTGCCAGATCTTGCTACCAGATACCTAAGACAGAAAAATATTCAAATCGGACTTCGAATTCGTATAAGCGCGTCATGCCGTTCGTTCGAAGAACTCTTGAAACATTCTAGAATCTAGACCCTTATACACCCCGAGCAAATACTTTGAACTGATTGGAAATGATCATAGAAATAAATCTCATCCATATCCTCATCATCATCAGACTCTTTCGTATCCACTTCTCAGGCACATAATGTACCTAGTACCGCGCTCTTTCTTATACTGTGGTAGTTGTGGCACATGCCTACCCTCATAGCTAGAGAGTAGGGTATCCATTCGTTAGTCCATCATACTTGCCCGATACGGATTGATGGACCTCACCACCGAATGATATCCTACCAGAAAAATTTTTAGCAGCAAGAGCTTGCTGCCCACACGATAAGAAGTAGAAGAAGAACCAGAAAGATAGTAACATACAAGCGGCGGCGCGCGACAGTACGTGAATTTTCATGCACGTATAAATGAGCGGCAGTTTGGTAGAAACATCGCTACGCATAAAGGGGTATACCTCCTGGCCGCCGCGAGCTTGTATGAAACACATCGCATCACATCACATAATGCATCAGTAGGTATGTCTTGTTCAGGGTCTATGTTGATGCTTACCTGAACATAGCTTGTGCACTTTCCAATACACGCAAATGATGGAATCGGCTTCGGAACGCATCCTGGGTGCTGGAGAACGTGTATGACTGGTGTCATTTGGCATTCCTGTCCTGGAAAATAGAATTACGGAATAAAATTGCAACTTTACGACTTCACTAAGAAAACTTGTAGATCCCTTTCAGACAAGCGATTAGGTACCTATATATGTACCCTACGAGCAATACAAGATATAGCAATGTGCGAGGTAACAAGGCCGCTAAGACGCTTCTTTCACCAGTTTTATCGATGAATGGGCATGGCCACATGTGGTAGAGGCGACGGAACTTAAAGCACTATCGACGTTTTCACAAGCATTTTCATTTAATACCTACATGTTCTGACTTCTAATCAACAACGGTCGGACGCATCGACCGGTTCTCAGTCATTACTGACGGACGATCATCGCTTTTCTATGAAAGGGCATTCCTCCTCGTTCCTCCATGAGGCTATAATGATGACGATGACCTAATCTTTAGATTTCTCTGTATCAAAGTTTCAGTATTACCTGGTGGCAGTTGTACTTCTTGAGCCTGTGTAAGTTTTTCCTGGACTTGACACACAAATGTTGCTACTACAAACAAAATAACACTTTGTGAAAGAAACATTGTTTTTACAGAACGTTAACTAGTGTCTACCCGATGATAGGCGTTTCTTGAATGTATGGTTTCTGGAAGATGAGTCGTTATTTATAGGGCTGAGTTTAGTCAAATAAGTACGATATAATTATAAGAGTATATTCCATCAAACATGGAAAATCATTTAGGAGAACACGTGAGCAGTTGTTATTACAAGATTGCAGATTTCATTCTGCTGCGTTGACATGGCACTACGTGATGGCCGTTAATGGATTGACCTGCTGCTGTGAATACATGTCGAGCCTGATTTATTAGTGAAATAGCTTTTTCCGGTGACTTTGTCCTCGTGGAATCAGGAAAAATCCTAGTGCACCCCTACATCCTCTGTAGAATACATATTCCAAATTGCATGTTTTATTTTTAGTCGATTAGGCTGCGGCTACGGACCATGAAATATACTAGTTATGTACTATGGGCAGGTAGTTCTTCTAAGTAGGTAAGGTATAAGTTGTATAATAATGTACCTTTGTGCAGTGACTGTTTTTATTATACCTACCTATCAAGGATTTCGTAGCAAGATTCATACTGGTACCTTTATGAATCAAACTTCATGGATAGTGTTTTGAGATTTCATCTTGATTAACCGTATGATGTAATAAGGTCAACTTTTACTTGTTGTTTACATATTAGGTCAATCTTATCGGAACACTCTTCACATTTTCATTTTCATACTCATCGAAATATTTCGCTACACGATGGCTACACGACAAGTTATTGCACTTTATGTACATACCCCATACCACCCGTTGACAACATTGCTCTAGGGTTCCCCAATCCGCATTATGTCATGGTATCCTATAGAACTACTACATATGTTACGAATGTGTATGTGTCCAGTATAAAAGGGGATGATTGTCGACTTTTAGCTTTACATTACTGCCATCATCACTCAAGAAAACATACTCAAAATGGCTCTTTCTTTCGCAAGAAGCGTAACGTTTTGTTTGCTAGAATTTTTAATTGTGGCTATCATGCAAAGTTCGGCTGAAGAAAACTGTGAAACTATTCCTACAGAAATACATATTACGAAAGGTAAAAATGTATCTGTAATGATTAGACTCCAGTGCTTATCGCCAATTGTAACTTTATTGATCGATGCTTGTTTGTTTTCTCTACAGAGGAATATGACGACTTGGGCAGATTGTTGAGATCGTGTAGCGGAGAAGTCAGCCTCAACAAATGTGAAGGAATGTGTAGCAGTCAAGTACAACCGTCTGTTGTGACTTCGACCGGATTTTTGAAGGTTCGTAGCGTAAATTTTTGAATCGTGCGTCAGCTCAATATTCCTTTTAGGCATCAGCTAAGAGCAAGACTTGGAGGTTCATATAAGACCCAAAGGAACCTTATTCTATATTACAATATAGAAAACACTTGGCACGATATAAAAAACAGGAGTCGCTGTAAAGCTGGAAAGCCTACGCTGAAAATATTTAGGATGCAGCGCTCGAAGATCGTGATGGTTCAGCAAGGCAGTGCGAATAGGGCTGTCGCAACTCAGATCTCTTCTCTTTACACATATAATCAGTGAGATAAGACATAATGCAAGGCGCGACAGAACCTTGCCGCGCGCATTTTCTACAAACCTGTGTGGTTGCATTCATCATCATCATCTCAGCCGATGGGTGTCCATTGCGGGACATAGGCAAGGATCTTTAATCAATCATATAATTATCATCAAGGTGTTGCATAACTATTTTCTAATAGAGTTGTCATTTTAGGAATGCTATTGCTGCCGAGAGAACTTCCTAAGAGAGCGTCTAGTGACTCTCAGCCACTGCTACGATCCTGATGGTATCCGCCTTGAGGAGGAGGAGCAGGCTGTCATGGAAGTTCGTCTCCGAGAACCTTCTGAGTGCAAATGTTACAAATGTGGAGACTTCAGCCGATAGTACCCTTGACTCTAACTCGATAGTGATCTACCTATAAATGATTTGAGTAGTATTTAAGTACCTAACTATACTTCCATTTTATAATTTTAATGTTGATAATGAATTAGTCAAGGCCTTTTATAACACGAGCATCGTAAGAAATAATATATTTGTAAATAAAATCTAATTAATTAATGACATTGAATAAACTTTTTTGAAAGTTAAATATTTTCTTTTCTTGTTCCGTTTTGTTTGTTACCTGATCCGTTCAGTACCTACATAAAGCAAACGCCAAGCACAAACTAATAAGAGAACTACCGTGAGAACTACGCCAAGTGACGCTCTACCACAGAATTGGTTTGGTTATAGTTCTATATAGCTCTACGGTTCAGTGTTACCTAATATCAGTGCCCACCTACCTACATGAGTTCATGGTTTGTTCAAAAATAAAATATTATATTTTTCGATTGTGTCGTCAAACGGGCTGCATTTGAAATGCAATTCGATACGTCTGCATGATGTGGCAGTACCGGCTACCTGTGGCCTATGCAGACTACGTGATAGCTGCACAACTGCACAAGTTGCACAGCTTCAAAATGATCAAGATATTCCTTTGAAACTAAACGTTGCGTTTACGTTGGACCCTCGCGAGTGCTTTAATTCAGTTCCCCCAGAGGAGGGAGGATTTTTCTAACGCTCTTTAAGATGACCTCTGATTTGCTATCGGTATGATCTATAAAAAGGAAACGACTAAGTATGTACTTAAAAGTAAAAAAGCAGCGCCGTGCTTTAAGGTCAGTAACCTTAAATGACGAACCCGCTCGGCCTGCGGCTCGCTTGGCGGCAGATTGACCCCGGAGACCAAGTCCACCAGGTTCCAGGGGGAACGCTTCGGAGCTTCGCTCGTACGCGTAGCCGGCTAGCCGCCTCGCACTCGGCTCGGCCTGTTTAGTTTATGGACGAACCAGACGACCACAGAATCTTCCTTTTTTGAAGTCGGTTAAAAAGAAGAAAATTAAAACTAAGTCGAGGCTGTATGGTCGTAAGATATTAGCCTATTCTTAAAAAAATAACTGACTGACAGTGACAGCTAACTGTCAGTCAAATTTTGCAACATCCTCGTATACTAAACTGAAAATATCCGAATTTTAGAAATAATTCTGTAAAATTCACTACTGGGAAAAATGGCAATCGACGAAGACGTTATATTACTGCTCATTCTACTATTCTCATGGTCAGAATATCTCTGGGAGCAGTACCTTTCGCTGCGGCAGGTAAGCCAAGCAACTACACTCATAGGTTATAAACTTGTAACAAATCGTTTTATCAGTAATAATAATTATCTACGGATGTTTAAACAAAGCGGGATAATTATAAATCCACTTTACTGACCCATTGAACTATTCGATTCATGATTTTTAACATAGATAATTTTTTGTCTTCCAGTTGAAAATATACAAAACGAACAATACAATACCGAATGATTTAAAGGAGATGCTCAACGAGGAATCATTCAAGAAGGCGCGCTTGTACGGTATAGATAAATCTCAGTTCAAAATAGTAAAAGAGTTCTACAGTATCGCATTAACCTCTGTGATACTATACAACCGATGGATTTATGCAGCGTGGGACAAGTCAGAACATATTGCGGAATTCTTCAATATATCACCGACGAGAGAAATCGTCATAAGTTGCATTTTCATGACGTTCGTAACCGTCTTCAACTTCATTGTTAACATGCCGTTTACGATATACGGAATTTTCGTTCTTGAAGAAAAGCACGGGTTCAACAAGCAAACTGTAGGGTTCTTCATTAAAGATCAGATAAAGTCATTACTGCTGAGTCTCGTTATAACGTTGCCGATTATGACTATAGCGATCTACATAATAATGCTCGGGGGAAATATGTTTGTTGTTTGGCTGTGGTTGTTTACCACGGTAGCTACACTGATACTCTTGACCCTTTACCCGACAGTTATAGCACCATTATTCGACAAGTTTGTTCCGCTTCCCGACGGTTCTCTCAGGAAAGGCATAGAGAACTTGGCATCAAAGTTAAATTTCCCGCTCTCTCAAATCTACATTGTAGAGGGATCTAAGCGATCAGCTCACAGCAACGCATATTTCAGCGGCTTATTCGGTGCAAAGAGAATTGTTCTCTTTGATACCCTGTTAGAAAAACATGACGATGAGAAAAAGGTGACGACTGGATGTTCTGATAGTGAAATATTAGGCGTTCTTGCTCACGAACTTGGTCACTGGAGCTGTAGTCACATTTACAAGTCAATAGCACTGACTGAAGTCAACCTTCTGCTTCTTTTCACAGCGTTTGGGTTGCTGTTTAAATACTCAATGTTGTACACATCTCTTGGTTTCCCCGCTGGCCAGGAGCCTATCATTATAGGTCTCATAGTAGTCTTACAAATGATTCTTGCTCCTTACAATTCTATTTTATCGTTCTTCGCTACCGCTCTCTCTAGGAAGTTTGAATTCGAAGCTGATAATTTTGCGGTCTCGCTCAACTATCCTTCCGAATTAAGGTCTGCTCTCATTAAACTAGGCAAGGATAATTTGGATTATCCAATTTACGATAAGATGTATTCAGCTTGGTACCATTCGCATCCGACCTTGTTACATAGGATCGAAAATATTAAGAGTCAAATATTTGATGCCAAAAAGGAATAAAACCTTTTTTTAATGCATAATTTTAATGCTATCATTATAATAGTACAACAGCAGTTTACTTTTAAGTACTTTTGTATTATGAATATAAGTGTGTTTCACAGGACCATTGTTTAATAATTCAGTAATTTCCTTGCAATCAAATTCTTGGACAATAAGGTACAGTACTGCTTAGTGCAGTTCAAGCTTCTTGAACATTATAGTTTTGTTGTTTTTCAACAACTTACACAAAAAATATCCTGAAGTATTTAGGATAAATATCTCTATGGAATTAATCTATACATAATATAATAACATTGTAAACTTGGCGTGGATGTACATGAATATATTTAATTAAATATTATTTAGGGGTGTTTACGATACATAATGGAATGCATTTAAACCATTTTTATTAGAATTTTTGTCTGTTTGTTTGTGCACACATTACTTAAAAACTACTGAACCAATTTGGATAGGGTGCTCTCAAAAGTATAGGACTTAGTTTGGATTACCATAATATAGGCTTTATTTCACCGCAATCGGTTTATTCAATCAAATGTTATGAGTATTTAATGTCAGTGGTCTGCACATACGCAGTCGCGGGCGCGGCTAGTTGTTAATATAATTTGAGATCACAAAACAAATCAATGTACCAGTAACCGAGGCACGATGATACTTATGACTGTGGAAGAGGCAAAAAAGGTATCAGGAGCGTAGCCGATGGTGATCAATTGTCTCTGCCTACCACAAAGAGATGTGGGTGTAAATGTATGTATGTATATTTGTATAACAAAACGAGTGGTTCTGAAGCTTGAACTTATGTTGGCATGAGAGCCATTGTGGTGATTAAATTGCCATCTAGCATTAGAGGCTCATTCATTGAACATCAGTGGACAGCAGTGTTGGGCAAAATGTAATTAAGTAACTACTAATTATATATTGTAATTGTTAACTGCAATTACATTTTGTAATTGTTAACTGCAATAACATTTTGTAATTGTTAACTGCAATTACATTTTGTAATTGTTAACTGCAATTACATTTTGTAATTGTTAACTGCAATTACTCAATTACTTTTTGGTTACGATTTTAAATGTATGCGTTTTAAATGATTGCATTAGCCATATTTTATAATATCCTAAATAATATTAAGTATAAAAGTAATTGAGTAATTGCAATTAACAATAACAAAATGTAATTAGATGTTAATTACATTTTGCGCAACACTGTTGGACAGTACTGTGTTGGATAATATGTAAATATTCAAAAATAATAGGTACTAAGAGTAATGAGTTTTAATCTTCAGTTAATTTTGTTTATTCCGTTTATTTTACATTCCGTTTAGTATTTTACAGTGTAATGTAAAACTGTTGGTCAGTCACCAAAGATTCAACACGCGCTTTCTTTACAGACAAGTTGTTTGATTTGATATTAAATAATTTTTTATCACCAATGCACATTTTTTATTGTTCTCTTGTTTTTTGTTTTCCTGAAACAAAGATTAAATACTTTTTTACGTATTGCTAAAGCTCAACAACTCGCAGCTAATTGTAAGCATCAGGAAAAGAAGCGGTGTCATACGGAGAGAACTAAAAGAGGATAGGGCGAAGGTCCTTTCACTCTAAAAAACGACATAATTCCAATCAACAAATCAGATTCTAGTCTTTCGACTCATGGAAAATAACAGCACGAAAAAACGCTTATTAAATGATAGTCCGCATTTTCCATAGTGGAAAATGGCAGGCTGATGATGACGAAGTTCTGGCCCTTGAACAGTTTCTTTAAAATTGATGCGGCCGTTCCGGCGTGTGATCCGGTAAGTGTGCCCATTGAACTATCGTGTACTACGTACCAGAAATCACGTCACAACGCTGTCCCATTCTTTGTGGCAATATCGCCACACTTTATTAGTAAATCGCTGTCTTTTCTACCCACCTGTGGGCTCCTCGTGTTTCATAGTTTCGTGTGGTGCACAACGTTTATTAGTTCTAGTATGTAGGCCATAAATATACCTTAGTAATACTTAGTAGTTCAATGAGTTCGTTATCGGACAAAACATCATTTATGTCTTATTCTTACCTGATCTGTTCTGCCTGCTCCAAAGTATCAGGTAGTGGCGTATCTTTTGTCTCAGGAAGTGGGAGCAATAATAGCATTTGTGCGAATGAGATTAAAGCCAGCAGCACAAGTGGAAGATCTGTAAGGATACTATCCAATCTGACTATTCCAGGAGCTATCATAGAGCCGACTCGGGCGAAGGTGGTGACACCTCCAACACCGACGTTGCGGCCCAATGTTGGATATAGTTCTCCAGAATATAAATAGAGCGTTGGTACTGATGCCTGGAAAACGTTTTTATCTTTAAAATCATTATAATGATAGGCCAAAGAATTGCTAAACTAAAGTGGCAATCAGAACCGATGGCCGATGGGGCCGAAGAGTTCTCGATTGGCGATCGGTAGGCCCCCCACAAGGTGGATCGACGACAGACGGATCTAGGGGGGGTCAAACCAGGGCCCCCACGCCCCGTGGGGCAGGTTCATCAAGAGTTTGACAAAAAATGTATTGCAACAACATGAAAATATTGCAAAGCTCCTAGTTTTTTATATATTGAAAATACCTAGGAACACCTATTGCAGAATTTGATCCAGATTACGGATCATAATTATTGTTACGAGCTAATCATATTGCAGTTAAATCTCGAGCTCGCTTCGCTCCCTCCAAGTTTTAGGTAAGTATTACTGCAACAACTTAATGTGGACCTGGCCACCCTAGGGAAAAATGTTTGCTTCTTTTTTCCGACGACCCGAAGAAGGCGGCGAGAACCCGTTGGATGAGTGCAGCGCAAGACCGGTCGTTGTGGCGATCCTTGGGGGAGGCATATGTCCAGCAGTAGACATCCATCGGCTGAGATGATGATGAATTATATCCTGCAGTATAAACTGCAGGGGTTTCGTTTAAAAAAACACGGTTTCATGGTCGTCCATATACCTACTACCAAACAGATAACCTATCTATTCTATTCAACACATCACCGACTTACCGCCATTCCTGCAAAACCAATTCCAGCGAACAACAGCCTTGGCCAGTCGTTTGAGAACTTATCTCTAGGTATCAACAATATTGCAACAAAAAACAGCGCTGTCATGAACTGGAACACCCATACGGTAGTCTTACGACCCGCTCTGGTGATTACGAACACGCATATTATGGGCCCAGGGGTAGATATGATCCCAGTCATAGCGACTGTCAAGAATATATTTCCTCCCAGTCCTCCGAGGTACTGGGAAAATGTATAAAATGCTAGTCCTGTACAAAACCTGCAAAAAACATGTTGCTTAAAAAAAATACTTCACGAACCTAAAATACCTATTTTTAATGCGTCAGACCATACAACTGAACAAATTTCACTAAAGGACCACCACGTAACTATTAAGTAATATGTGCCACCACTGTGACTGCTATTTTGATATTGGCTCCATAGTGAAAGTTGTTCAGTTTGTTTACACCTGTTAGCAGGAGGTATGTGGTTGTTGTAGTAATAATGTTTCCGACCACCCCAAAAGGGATTATGGTCGTAAATTTATGTTTGTATGGTACATACATAGTAAGTTACGTACATAGTATGGTACATACAATAAGTAATTACAATTGACAATTACAAAATGTAATTCGTACCTACTTAGTTGATTACATTTGCCCAACACTGGTAGGTAGAATCAAATTAAAGATTGAAAAATTTGTCTCGGGCGGCGCACTCGGGCGGGACTATAACATGTTTATAAATCAATAATAGTTGAAACTGGTAGGTAGGTAGGTATGTAAGTAGGTACCATATTAAACTAACCAGTTGACTGATAAAAGCACTGTTTTGAGCCTCATGTTCTTAGATTTAAAAAAAGCTTTAAATCCTGGGCTTCTTTCCTTTGATTGCACAGATATCGGTATTAATTCCCTGATGGCGTCTTTACTCCAGTTCCTTTGGTTTATTTTTGCGGCCTTCGCTAGTACTTCTGGAATTTGATACATTAAAATTTACATTAGCATAGCATAGGTTCTTTATAAAGAAGAACCCTATTTACTACTTTATGCTATTTACATACCTACAGCTTTTTCCCTTTGTCCGTTAGCTAATAACCATCTAGGCGATTCTGGTATCCAAAACCAGTACAAAATATACAAGGAGGATAAACTCGCTAGAGCGAACTCCAGTTTCCTCCAATCTCTAAGCCAGTAAGCTAGAAGTGCCATCACTGTGTTTCCTAGTCCAAAAGGTAACTGGTAAAGCACTGGAATAATTTGACGCCATTTCCCGCCAACTGCCTGAAAAGATGAGGCTTTTAAATCACTGATGATGATAGATCTTACATCTAAACGACGACGGCGACGCGGCACCCTAAATTTAAATCCTACATAGTACAAGCATGACTATAATCCCCGATGGGGTAGGTAGTCAGAGATATTCTGAAACCTCTGAACATACACGTTTTACTATTATTAGTAGGTTCGTTTCGTTTCAAAATTAAATTAATACGCTACATACTTAAGGTTAAGGGGATGCTTTAGTTAGACCTTCAAACCAAACAACTTTCACTAATGTGACCAAAATCGCGGAAAAATATCATATGTCCCAAAAGGGTCGAGAGCCATTGACGTCTTCTACAGGGTGAAATTGATATTATTAGCATCCTTTTAAACTAAGAGTCTACCCATGAAACTGAACAACTTTTGCTATGGGAGCAAACCGAACGGAGCAAAAAAAAAATCTGCTGTTGCATATGCTGCCGTGCTAATTAAGAGTGCAGTAAGGTGGTTCGCCATCATTTCGAGAAAATCGCGCCTAAAGTTTTTATTTTTATGTTTTTCAATCCTTCTTATGATTTTTTCATATTTGTTTTATTTTTACTGTATAGGAAAAAAATAATTGTTTTAACTGAGCTGACCTTCATTAGCATAGCTGCAATGTAGCGTTTTAAATCGCGAAAAAAGCATTTTTGCTTAGTACGCTCTTTAGCGTCTCTACCAGGCGTTCCTAATGAAAAGTGCAGTAAGGCTTGTAACTGCACTTAACGTTTGTAAGATCATATTTAACGAATGCACTGGGTACTTATTATAAATGCAGTAACTCAAATGTCATTTTTTGTATTAGGTATATTGGTAAAATCGTGGTACCAAGTGCTAATTGTTAGTGCAGTGGGGATACTTGTTACATTTATTGTAAGGATTACGATAAGTACTAGTAATTAAGAAGACTAAATGAAAAGTAAGTAGTATCATACTGCAATTTAAAATTTCTCTTCCAATCGCGTTGCTAACAAACAATGCAGCAATCAATTTTACTGCACTTTTTCTTAGTGTGCTCTATAAAGAACCCAATTCACTGGTGCTAATTAATAAAGCAGCAAATTACCATACTGCATTACTTATTAGTCTGAATTGACAGAAGCCTTTGAAAATTAGGTAATGTTAAGTGCAGTGGCTATGCTTACTGCACTTATAGTTAGTAATTTACGTGTCTGGTGAAAACCTTACTGCACTCTTCTTAAAGAAACTATCGGTTCTAAACATGCTAGCTAAATGGGGATCAAATCATCATATAGAGCTTATTTTCACGATCTCGAATCTGTATTTAACTCATTTTTTGAAAAAACCTTACTTACTGCACTCTTTGTTAGCACGGCAGTATGTAGGTACGTCATGGATTTAAATCATAAAGGATAGCACTCCTCCTTACAAGCATTGATATAAGAAAATTTGACGTTCGTCTCCGTCGTCGATATTTCCAATTTTACGTGCGTCCCTTTCTGTCACAATTACATGAACGACAATTGAGTGACGTCATGCCAAGACATAAATTAGAAAGGGACAAAGTTAACGTCACTAAAAACAACTACGGAGAAGAACGATCATTACCGACCACAAAGGAGTATTGTCATGTTTCACGTCTTGTTAGGCAGTCTGTGCTCCACTAATAGAGCATTCCAGCATTCCAATCTTCTTGAGGTACGTACATTTGAGTCGAGTAACTGCGCGTTGCAGTTTAGTATGGAATGGCCTTAGAGTATACATATACTTACCTCTATGGGAACGGCTGATAATTTTTTTGCTCCGCTCGGTTTGCTCCCATATTAGTAAAAGTTGTTCAATTTTATGCGAAGACTCTAAATAAAACAGCGAATATTTTTTTGTGATTTATCTATGTTGTATGCATAGTGAAATTAGTTCAGTTGGATGACCAGAAGCACCCCCTTGACAAGTACCTACTTAACACATTAAATTTTACACTCTGTATGAGCCACAGACTTAAAAAGTCTGTGGTATGAGCAGCTGATTCATTTTACGTTCTTTCACTCCCAGACCATTATCGACAATCTTACCTCCATACACAAAACAAATGATATAATAGTTATTCCACCAGATGCTAAAGCCAGGATAAACCAATTGGCCAAGAATATCCAATACCAAGGAATAATAGAAGCAATATAGCTGGTAACGGCTTGAAGTAATATGCAGCACATCAAGGGGTTTTTGCGACCATACTTATCCGCCAAAATGCCAAAGAGCACGCTACCAATTAAGACGCCCCACATCATTACGCATTGGGTTATCTGAAAAACATTGTTAAATTATTCATTTTATTTTGCCATGTGGTTTCAACGTTTTCTTCATTTGTGTGTCTATGATATGACTGCCGTATAAGGTTTCATAATATGCTCCGTTTTTGTGAGGAAAAGGCCATCTATCATTTGCATCTCAGATTTGCATCCTGCACTGGTAGCATGCTACACGTGATACGGCTGTATCACGTCTTTTACCTCGTTCGTTCGCGTGAAAATAGAAAAAGAGCGAAGGTGTGATAGCGCTTTATCACGGTCTCTGCTGAAACCGCTACAATTGAGCCCTGCATAGGTAGCATGATACCGTGATATAGCGCTATCACACCTTCGCTCTCTTTCTATTTGCGCGCGAACGAGCGAGATAAAAGACGTGATATAGCCGTATCACGTACCTATAGCATGCTACGAGTGCTGGTAGTTGATAGCAAAGCAAAGATTTTTTTCGTAAGGATGTGCACTTTTTCGTAAGGACTGCATCTAGTGTGATACCTCGCATAATACTCCATAGTTTACAACTGCTGCCGGCCTGCAGCCGTTCTGCAGCTGCACTCTGTATGGCCCTGCCTTAAGAATTATAAACCTGTAGACCTACGCACTTGTCGCAGTCGTTTAAGGAACCAGCAATTATTAAAATCTTGCTGTTGACCAATATATTTTCCTCCTCGATCCTAAATAGAAGTTTGATTACGTACGTGAACCTTCCAATGTTGAGTGCACACTAGGTTCCAATCAGAAGTAATAGTCCGTGTGAACACTGATGTGTCATAAATGAATTTCGTGCAAGGCACCAGTGGTACCAACGTCTTGTCCATATCGGGTCCAATTGCCAATATGTCTGGATCGAATATCAAACAGGGAAACTCTTCGATTTTCTACAAAACAACATAGATTATACAGGATGTAAAAAACCCTGTTGGAGCCTTTAAGAGGTGCTTCAGACCATCAAACTGAACAACTTTCACTATGGAGTCAACATCGAAATCTCGAAAAAAAAAACACCAGTTTCATACAAAACAAGTTAGCTCAATAGTGAAAGTTGTTCAGTTTGATGGTCCGAAGCACCCACTACAGGCTCCAACAGGGTTTTTTTACATGCTGTAGAGGTAGGTAGGTACATTCGGTATTTTCAACGTGCAAATGAACGGCAGTTTGGTATTGGTAGAAACATCTCTGCGCATGTACGGCGTCTGCTCAGGCTACCCTGTTTGGACTTTCAACTATTAGAAGTTGAACGCTGCGAATCGTGCGAGAGGGTGTGGTATGTTGTTGTTGTTTCGTCTCACGGCACGCTGCGCCCGCGCCGGCAGCCGCGTCTATGCAGGCTCTCTACCGCACTATTTTGTGTTTTGTACGTAGCGTGGTTATGGGTATATAGGGTGCGTCAACCTGATGTGTCGCCGTGTGTACTGGCCTCCGCGAGCTTGTATGAAGGTGTTTTCCTTGTAGGGTATCTATTCTGTGCCTAAGGGCCATGCCACAAGGTGCGCTGCATGCGGGGCGACGCCGCCGCCGCGCCGCAACGCGGTTGGAGCGCCCCATGCAACGCGAGGTGCGCTAGTTTCTGTGACACCATAACGCAGACTGCATCGTGTGTTATTGATTAAATGTGTCCGTATAGTTAGCAGCCTCACCAACGAATTCGAAGATTTTGACTAGGCCACGATTTAGTACCCAATTAGTACTATTTAGTGCCCAAAGCACAGATTTGGTACTCCTGTATTTTAAAAGATATTTGGGTTACTTACTGAGGCTGCTAGATAGACGTCAAGGTAGCAGTCGCACCGAGAAATACTGTTTATATCAATGTGATTTATATGTCACGATTTAGTACTCATTTAGTACTCCCTATATCCAAAATTTCATTAATATTGATTCAATACAAGCCGAGATATGACAGTGCATTGTTGAGGCTGCTAACTTGACGTTTATTCCAACGATGATTCCAATGAAATGGGTGAACATTTCAAACAGATAAATACATTCAGATTTAGTGCTCGATTTGGTGCCTCTTATGATATTTATGAAACGTAGAATTTTCTTTCCTACTTCCCAAAAAAACTATGTAAAGTTCTACATACTAATCGTAATTTAGGTCCGTCGATATCGTTAATCAAATTTAGACGTAATTCAACTGTAATAGGGGAACCCAGACAGTGATGGTCCACTTAAGGATTAATTAAATTTAAAGTCTCTGTATTTTTTTTAATATTAATGAGATCGTAATCAAAGTACATATTTTTGCAACATTAGACATTCTTAAATACTACACAGTGTTGTTTTACCCTTAAATCTCCCAAACTTAAACAATGTAAGGAACTTAAAAAAAAAACTCTTAAATATATAGTGATTGTCCATAAAAGACAATGATTGTCCGCCTTTGGTTTAGTGATTGACCACTATTAATCAACATTAATATAATTATAATGAGGCGTTTTCCAAGACTAGTAAATCGAAATATCAAAGATGGCAATGTTAAAATTACTCATAAACCTGTCACATTGACAGTAAGAAGTCCATTTCGTCTATGGTTTGCATCAAGTCCGACAGGTGGTGTTGCCAATAGATAAATTGTTCACTACCAATAAATATGCAATAGCAACGAAAATTTAAGTAGTTTGTTATAGTTTGTTATTTGTAAATGGGCGCTGGACCAAGAAAAGCTTTATGAACAGGATTTTTTATGCACCTAGTGAAGTAAACTTGACCTCGGTACTCCATATTTTTCAGCAATTGGGCGTTCGGACAAATTACTAACATTATTATGAACTTCCTGGATAGCACTTTCCAAACTGGCTTTGGAGTAATCTTTTTTTGGTGCTTTAGGCATTATTCTGCAAACAATAAAACAAAATATAGTTATTGCCCGGTTAATAACTATAACTATTGCCCTATGACAATCACTAAATATGGGCGGGCAATAACTAAAAAATATTGCATTTTATTGTAGTGATTGTCCACCCTGAAAAACTACAACAACAAGCGGCAACCGGCAACGATTCAATACTCAAAACTAAGTTTAATTGTTATTTTATAGGTCAAAACAATAATTTCTAACAAATGCACAGTATGTTTTTTGACCTGAAAAGCGGTCATGGTCGTTTTATTCGTGTAATCGTTAGTGTTTATCATTTTGAAACTGAGAGTAGACCTCCCGTGCGTCAAGTCTTCTTAATTATTCTTAATATTGAGTTATAATTTTTTTTTTTTTTTTTTCAAAATATCGCTATAACTTCCAAATAATCCGGTTTTCTTCTTTTTTCTCAATTTAGTATAATAAAACGTTAAACGAGGTATTTTATACACATTACAAAAGTTCTCGAACATTTATGTTAATGACGAAATTATACATTTTATAGTTTCTCGTTTTTTATTTTTTATTTCTTTATATTCAGTTATTGGGGTTCAATTTTTACTTTTCAATATTAAGAGCCATACTATTGATGTATAAAAAAAAAATCAGATCTAAATCTGGTAGGATATAGGAGTTATTAACTTCTAATGTTTTTTTCTTATAATTTTAGAACTTTTAGAAGAATTAGTTAATAACTCCTATATCCTACGAGATTTAGATCTGATTTTTTTATTAGACATCAATAGTATGGCTCTTAATATTGAAAAGTAAAAATGGAACCCCAATAACTGACTATATAGAAATAAAAAATAAAAAACGAAAAACAATAAAATGTATAATTTCGTCATTAACATAAATGTTCGAGAACTTTTGTAATGTGTATAAAATACCTCGTTTATTGTTTTATTATACTAAATTGAGAAAAAAGAAGAAAACCGGATTATTTGGAAGTTATAGCGATATTTTGAAAAAAAAAATTAAAAAATCACAACTCATTATTAAGAAGAATTAAGAAGACTTGACGCACGGGAGGTCTACTCTCAGTTTCAAAATGATTAAGACTAACGATTACACGAATTAAACGACCATGACCGCTTTTCAGGTCAAAAAACATACTGTGAAATGTTAAAACCAACACACAATATTATTCATTCAACTCAACATATCCTTAAGGAATTTGCTAAACATCTTACCTGTTTAAATAATATGTACGCCTCGTGTCGCAATGTTGGCCATAACTGACTTTTGTCTATTTAAGTATTGCCAGATTGTAATTTAATTTCCTACTATTGAACCTACAGAGACATCTAACAAGTTTTTATTGTACTTTCTTTAATTTAAGTTTACAAAAATTTAGATTTTCCTTAGCTTGGACAATAACTGATGGTGGGCAATCACTGTCTGGGTTCCCCTAGGGTTTACAATTTATTTTAATTCTGTGGTTGGTACTGACAAGCAAAAAAGTGAAATGATATTAAATTGTATAGGTAACTCTGATACTTCTCAATCTCGTATGTAAGTACCTATGTAATGTGAGTCCAGAAGACTATTATTCTTCTTTAAATCTACTCTACTATTATTGTACTGGAAATTTTTTTTACCGTTCCGAAATAAAGCGAAGCAATAAATATTGATTTCATTGTGGTTTTAAACTTTCATGAGTGGTTCAGATCATCAAACTGAACAACTTTTATTATGGGACCAATCCTGAAATCGCAAACAAAAATCAGCAGTTCCATACTAAACTGCAACGCCTACTAGACTCAAATGTATGAGACTAGTACTTTTCAAACACTACAGTGCGATTTTTGAAAGTCACTCGTTCAAATCAGCAGTAGAAAATGTTAAGACGCTCTTATCCCGTCGAGGCCGTTTTTTGAACAAAACGAAAGTGTTTTAAACTGTGTTTTAAAGTCTGAAATTAAATTATGTCTTATTTAAGGATCGGGCGGATGGGCGACTGTTCTCAATTACACGATTAGATTAAGTTTACTCGATAGAAAAAAATCCCAAAGTTACCCCTTTTTGTTATGTTTTTTCAATACTATGATTAAACTGCTGATATTTAACTTTTTATTCTTGTACTTAACTAAATACATTAAATATTTCTAGTGAACTCAGGAGAAGTTTTAGCTTAGAAACTCCCATGAGCAAAGATATTGACGAAAAACACGTTTTTTTGCGATCTTGCTTTCAATTGGAGCGGGATGGCTAATTGTAAACTTATGCTTGCAAGAAAGAGACGCTTGCAGTGGGATAACCTAGCCTTAAAATTACTATGTAGATTATTCATCATCGATCGACGTGTTACTTTCAAAAATTGCATTCCTGTTCACAACATAAACAAAAACATAAAAGACAATTTGAAAACATCTATGATAGAACAAGGTTCATCATAAACTCGTTGTAGTCCCTCGGCTGCACTCATTTGAATCAAGCAATTCTTCGACAAGTTTTCGCATCACCCACCGTAATTAACGTAAATAAAATCCCGCCATCTCTCGGTATTGCTATGAACTACTTGCTATGATTGCGTGCGCCAGCTCATGGCAGTAGAGTTCTAATTTTTGTTCCTGATTGTACCGAAAATCGAATGTATGTAGAACTTTACATAGTTTTTTTGGGAAGTAGGAAAGAAAATTCTACATTTTATAAATATCATAAGAGGCACCAAATCGAGCACTAAATCTGTATGTATTTATCTGTTTGAAATGTGCACCCGTTTCATTGGAATCATCGTTGGAATAAACGTCAAGTTAGCAGCCTCAACAATGCCCTGTCATATCTCGGCTTGTATTGAATCAATATTAATGAAATTTTGGATATAGGGAGTACTAAATGAGTACTAAATCGTGACATATAAATCACATTGATATAAACAGTACCTATTTCTTGGTGCGACTGCTACCTTGACGTCTATCTAGCAGCCTCAGTAAGTAACCCAAATATCTTTTGAAATACAGGAGTACCAAATCTGTGCTTTGGGCACTAAATAGTACTAATTGGGTACTAAATCGTGGCCTAGTCAAAATCTTCGAATTCGTTGGTGAGGCTGCTAACTATACGGACACGATTAAATCATCATAAATATTACTTATAAATTCACAACAGTTATGTTATGACTCACAGTGAACCTTGTGGTTCTTAAGGTGACATACATTTCAAATTACTGCTTGATTATCTGTTTATACATATATGAATTTCTTGACATTTCGTCACACAGAATATTTAATAAAATAATACCTACTACCCATTACATTTTGTAAATTGGTTTAAGAATCCGTCACCTTTTAGGGTTGAACTACACCAGCACGTAGCACAACATCGCATTTTTCCGTCGCTCCATCCTTTTCTGTCACTCAGGAACGTCATTTGTTAGAGCATATAAGAAGACGGAACGCGATCGCACGCGGCGTGCTGTTCCGTGCTGTTCCGTTCCGTCTATCTTATATGCTCTAGCAAATGACGTTCCTGATGAGTGACAGAAAAGGATGGAGCGACGGAAAAATGCGATGCCGTGCTTCCTGATGTAGTTCAACCCTTAGTGAGCCCACCAAAGGTGAATCGATAACGCCTTATCTAAAATATACAGACCGAACATTCCCGATGTGAACTCACCGGGGCACAAATGTTTCGCCATTCTTCTTCACTGTACTTAGAAAAAGCGCGAGGCTTTGCACACCAGAAATCTTGTGGGGGAGCCATGAATATTATATTTAATTGGTACCAACAGTTGCTCAACTTCAGCAGCGACATAAGAATACTTATCCATAGCTGCCATTTACCAAAATCTCCTACTACTTTAGATGTGACATCTTGCGTAAGCTGCTGTTCTTCTTCTGTAAAATTAAATGCAATATTAAATTTATTGGATAGTGGATACAAGTTTTTCAACACCTAGCGTCTTTTCGGTTATTCCTCTTGCCTCAGCTTAGCAAAGAGTAATATATTAGACGCTGACCTATCGCCTCATTGAGTGGGTAGTGGGAATTAGCCTTTGGAATAAGCTGTGTAAAGGGATCTTTGATAATGATTACACCGCATTTACAATTGTAAAATCCACCTGAGATGCCAGAAGAGATTCAAAGTCTTTTTAAAACATAGGTGTTATTAATTTTTATTCATGAAAGAGCAGTTGCACACGCAGTGCCGTCGCTGGGGCTGCGCTGGCCAGGGGTTAGCTACCAGATGCGCGGGCGCAACCTTCAGGGGGCGCACTTTGCAGACCCACGATCTGCAGGCCGTTGGTCTGCTGGCCACAGGGACAAAAAATAACTCATAACAAACACAGTTATTTTTTGCTGTATCAAGTACCTATAAGTATCTACAACAAAAATGTGTACGCTTGTGATGGGCAAAATGTATCAGAACTTTTAAAAATACCCAACTGTAATGCACTACATTTTGACAAATAAATGATTTAAATCCAAATATCCAAAACCTAACATCCAAAATGTGTACCGCACACACACTAAATATTTTGTCACTCGCACATTAAACATTGGCCGTTTAACCACTTTCCGGCACACGCCGACCAAAACCGCTCTGCCTAAGGCCTCATTCAAGGAGACGCGGGGCGTCAGGCTCAGGCGCCGCGGTACGAGAAGCGGGCTGCCGGAAACACAAACATACTATGTATAAGAGCGTTCAAGGAGAAGCGTTATTGAATGATTTTGTTTGATTTGTAGCGTCACATGTGATGCAGTGGTGAACGCGGCGGATGATGCAGCAGCTATGAGCTTGTCCAGATGAGGCACCCATAATTACAAAATACACACGTTTGTCCGTTGTTACTACTTGAATAAGACTGACAGGATGCAAGAAAGCTGCGGTAGCCGCAGCGGACGATGGTGTTCGCGCCGCTGCGGACGACGCCGCGGCGGTCGCAGCGCCGGGAACCATAAACGGAGAAAATGCTTGACGCCCAGCCCGCAGCCCGCCCCGCGTGTCATGTATCCCCGCGTGCCGGCCTGCGTGACGCCCCGCGTCCCGCACCCGTCTCCCTGAATGAGGCCTAAGTCTTGGGGGCGCAAAATTCTAATATTGGGGCGCTCACGACCTACGACGCTGTGCACGGACCACTCGCGACAGTCACACAAACTACTGCTGTTGTCTTTTATTCATCAGCACACTAAGCTCTTCCTAGAAAATAAGTCTTGAGGGCGCACAATTCATGTCTTGTCAAGGGCGCTCATGGCCCAGCTACGAAGATGTGCACACAGACCACTCGCAACATCCTCTCAAACTGATACTGCTTCTGTTGTCTTTAATTCATAAGCATTCCTACAATACCTAAAGCGCTTCCTAGAAAATTTTTCTTGAGGAGGCGCACAATTCAAGTCTTGCCAGGGGCGCTCATGGCCCATGCCACCAGCAAAATATGGCCCAGCCCTGCGATGTCCTATGGGGAGCGTCTTAAGCCACCACAGGTTGAGCGGCTTGTGGTTATTGTTGCCGCTAAGTTGCGAGCCCTCATTTTGATTTAAATAAGTAGGCAGGTCCTATTCAAATGTAAGTAGGTACTTGACCTGTATTCGAGTTCTCCTCAGTAGTCCCATATCCATTATACGGTTGTTGCTCTAAAACTAATTGTTTACATTCTTCTGACATACAAGAACAGGAACAAGTCTTCATCCTGACCATATAGGTTAAGCGTTAGCGTTTAAATTCTCTTTGCATATAGGCGAAGAATTTTTCGCTTACGCTGATTCTACGATCATTATAGTATAATGTTTATGTATGTACCATGGAGCGTGTAATTTCTCTATGGTATGTACGTCAGTGAGTAACGTATAGCCAAGGGGAGCGTGTAATTTCTCTATGCGTATAGCATATTTTCCATTAATATTTCTTGGTGAGAATATTATGTTATATGTGATCTGTCTGTTACACTATATATGACCACAGACATCCAAATATGACAAAATATAGGCACAGGCGTAGAAAGAGCAAGTAATAGAACGAAGAACGTGTTTTGTCTCATTTACTCATTGAGGGATGCATAATACAAATTCAATCTAGTTAAAAAAGGAGATCGCTACCTTATTGCTGTCCTTATTGACGTAGCCATATTTTTGCTCTAGCCTCTATGGTCTGACATCGGAGTCAGACGGAGTCAGACAACAAAAATTTCATAAAAATGTTTGTTGCTCTATATTTCGATGAATAGTTATTTCGTAATAATTTAATTCATTGTAATTTGTTGCGAGTGGGTGACTTTAAGTTCACAACATGGTAGCGTGCAGCGTTTTAGGATGCAAGAGCCGCACTGAACGTTGCAAAGAAAATATTTCATTCCACGGGTATGTTAACATTAATTCACGTTTTATTGCAGGAAACATTAATAATAAAACGCATTTTAATAGTTTCATTCATCGGGCAAGTGTTAAAGACAATAATTTAAAAGTTAAAGCTAAATTTTGTGATTTGTAATCTCAATAAGGGTTGTCAGATGTCATATTAAAATTACCCTGTTTCCACCTTGAAAATAAGGTAAGTACACCAAGGGCTGTGCCAAGGGTAAGCCGGAAGAGGTTTCATGAGGTATTTTGTAACCGCTAGTTAAACGTAGTTAAGCATACCATACCATGGATAGCTGTCATTGCCTCAGGGTTAAAAGCTCCAACAAAAAACAGCATTACAAATAGAGGTCGGTTAACTAAAGCTGGCGCGTGCCACACATTTACGCAATGCCTTTGTCTCACTGCACGCAGAATGTCTCATCGAACTCATTTGTATGTGTCTGTGAACGTGCCAGCAGCTTTAGTTAGGTTAACCTGTAAAACATACCATGATAGATGTCGTTGACGTGAGTTGAATCCTTAGGGCCTGTTTCACCACTTCTGGGTAAGTTCTTGTTAGCTTATCCGACGGATAGTTTGACATATTTTGTATGAAATTATGTCAAAATATCTGTCGGATACGCTAACAAGAACTTATAGACCGGTGGCCAGCTACAGTCAACCATACCTTATAAAATTAACGAACTAACGCATTATGCACCTAAAGTAGACTAAAAATAAGTCATAAAAAACTTGGTCTGCCAGGGCGCAGCTTGGCACGTTTTCCGGTGTGATGAAAAATGTGGACCCCAAAAACACCCCATTTTACCTCATCGAATTAAAGGATGGAACTTGTCTGTTGGTCTAGAGGCCGATTAGTAAAGCCTAAAAAACCTGGTCTGCCGCCGCCTATCCTGGCACGTTCATGGGTCCGACTGAATTTAGGGTGCCCCTCGGAGGGTGGATTTTACCTCATCGAATTAATGAATGAAATCAATGCCAATTTATAGTCCTATCAACTATGTTTACATATGCCTTGGTTTGCCTAGGCTCAGCCTGGCAGGTTTCCGGGTCCGACTGATTTTACTTTCAAAAAATTGTTTAGCCAAACTTTAAAAACCGGTATAAATCTACAGAATCTGCGGAAAATTTTACTGAAATTCGCTTGTATAAATTAACCAAGATATATGTACTCATACAAATATCCCTGAAGGTGGAATTTTAATAGAAAAAGTCAACGGCGGCCCGCGGAAACTAAAAGAGATAGGTATGTGGTCCCGAAGGAAAAAATGTCAAAAACCCTGGGCAATTTGACGTCCCGATGAAAAAATCCAAAATAGGAGATCCAAGATGGTCGGCTTACATTTTCAAAGTCCTCATAACTTTGTAACCATTGACGGTCGGCGCGCTGTGTGTGTACAAATCAAATTAGTAGCAAAGCCCGGTTTACGATGTTTACCTTTCGGTTCTATCAGAAGGCATATTTTAGTATCGAAAAAAATGGTGGCGCAGAATTGTTAATCTATGTAACAAATAAATTGATAGATAGATAGATAACTCATTTATTATTTCACCTGAACAATACAGGAAAAAACAGTGACTGACAAAGGTAGACAATTACCTACCTACCTACACGATAAATTAAAATGCCTAATTAGGATATTCGGACATCGTAGGTATTTTTTTTTTTATTAAGGGCTCTTTCCTGATGTTTTACACTGCAATTCTGCCAATATCATGATGACTGGAAGTATCGAAATCTCAATCTCCAGGATTGTTTTATTAACAAAAACATATTTGAGGACACCAAATAGCGGAACTGCGTGGCAAGTCCAGAGACACCAACCGAGACGACCGCCCGTCAAAAGACTCGCCAAGCGACTAAGCTAGTTTAAATAGTAAAAAACGAGTAAAACTCTTAGTTCAACATGTCTCGATATAATATGGCGTTGACATGAAATGGCTTCGAAACCGGTGATTAGGCCAAAATAGTAAAAAATACGTGTCCATCAAGCTAGCGTACACATGACGGGAATCAAGATTAATCATTTAGTGCCATTTAATAATAGTGCCTCTGTAGTTTGCTAAATATTTATACATATTTTTCCCTGTTAGTGCTTTTGTGTTTATTACTTTCTGACATCAAAAATCTCATAATGACAGGCCTTCAAGAAAATGAAATAGAAATAAACAAGTTTTTTTCGTCTTTCATAATATATTAGAATATCGAGCTAGAGTGTAGGCGTACACATGAATTCACACGATAGTTCAAAACTCTAGTATCAAAATAAATTGTTCCTGAAATAGATACTCTGGAATTATGAAATTTTGAATTTCAGAGAGTAATAAACACAAAAGGGAAAAATATACACTTATAATATGTTTCGCAAACTACAGAGGCACTATTTAGGAACTACTTATTTAATTGCACTAAATGATTAATATTGATTCCCGTCATGTGTACGGTAGCTTGATTGGACACGTATTTTTACTATTTTGGCCTAATCACCGGTTTCGAAGCAAAGTCTTGTCAACGCCATATATGGCGTTATAATATATTATATCGAGACATGTTGAACTTAGGGCTTGTCCGGACAGCGATTTTTTTCCGCGCGATTTTATTTTCGCAATTCTGTAACATACGCCACTTTTCAAATAGGATGACTTCTGACAGGACTCTTATGTCAAGGCACTAAGTACGAAAATTGCTTGTTTCACGCGTCTTCCTATGTTGAACGGATTATAGATGTATTCGCACATACGGAAAAAATCCGGAGCTTTGTTGCAAAACTGCGGTTTTTTTCCGCGGTATTGTGCATCACGATGGCGGGATCAAATCTTCTATTCAAAATTTGGCCTATCGGTAACGTAGTACCTACTCCATTCAACTGCCCCATATATTTTGGTCGTGTAGGATTGCAGCTTTGTATGGAACAACCATTTTTTTTTAATCTGATGTTGGTCCCATAAAGAATTTCAGTTCGATGGTCTGATCAACCCCTTAAAATCCACTGCCTGACGGGCAGTGTTGCGCGTAATTGATTAGGTACATTTCGTACTTTAATTAATAATTCTGTATATCAAGTTTTTTTTGGAGGTCTAAATCGAAAACCATTTCGAGATATTTGTCTCAATAATCATATTTTCTATGTCAGAGATTTTAAAATGTAAGGATTACAGATATTTTTAATAAAATAACGTAGTTTTTCGGTCCACGAGTGACGTCACTCGCTGCCCCTGCAAACTCCTTGGTAAACATAAAATCAACTTAAAGTAACTTGGCCATTAAGAAAAAAAATACTTTTTCAATGACAGAATTTGACATTTGATGTTGTCGTTTCTGTTTCCAAAATAGAGTTAGAAAGAGGAGGCATATTGTGTTTTTTTTTTTATTATAGCAGTAGTTTTTCTCTATGGAGTTCGAATAATTTTCTTTCCACCAATTTTGCACTTGGAGATTACAGATCAAAATAATTTAAAAATTTAATTTATAGTGATAAACACGATGAATCGCAATAAAAATAAAATATGTGTCTTAAAATTATGTCTTCTATCAGTAAAAAATATAAAATGAAGACAAAAAAAAACTTGACATAGGTACCGAATTGAACGAAAGTAATTAAGGATGTTTTCTCCTCGACACGTTTGAGTTTTTTAGCTCGAGTCGGTTTGTAGAGTATAGAACACAAATTTTTTTTTCGCGATTTCGATGTTGGTCCCATAGTGAAAGTTGTTCAGTTTGACCACCCCCTTAAATGTTTATTTGTATTTTTGTAACACCTTGTATAAAAGAATGTAAAAAATATTATACCGCAGTCGTAAAGCTTGCTGGACCCTTGTAACAGAGTTAAAAATATACCTTTTCTTATAAAAAGCGAAAATATTTGGTGAGGATGAGGATAATGACAGCGTTCAAACGCTGAGGAGTAACACCCTTGAATTACTTGTAATTAATTGAATTATTATTAATTGAAATAATATACCTAACTAATTTTGTAAGGCTCTCCTATAAAACTGACGTGGATACTTTTGATAAGAAATAAAAAACAAACCAAAAAAGTTATTGAGAAATTACTTTTCAATAATTATTAGTAATTTTTAATTAAAGTCTACAATTACATGTATTTTGTAGTTCCTCTTGAAGATTCGTACTACTATGTTACTGATAAGATACATTTTGAATCGAGGATTTTGATCCTGCCGTCTTGATGCTCACACTCTATCAATGGAACACACAACAAAGCAAGCCGCGCGCCGCCGCCGCCGGCCGCTCTCACGCACACATACGCAACCGTATTGAGTAAACTCTACAGTCATGATACCTACTTGATACTTGATTTTTTTTTTGAAAACGTCTACTTGGGTAAGTAGGTACTTTTTTTGGTAAAGTAATTTATTTATCATTTAAATCTAAACTATAATAAAACTGTAACTGAAGTGTGTCTGTACGCACGGCGACAGATCAATCTACCCTTAGTTGGACCTTATGTCCATAAACATAGAGATTGAAGATATTTACAAAAAAAAAGATTACGATAGGTATGGTTTTTAGGTATCCCTGACTCGAAATCAACCTTTTTTAGAAATTTTGTCTGTCTGTTTGTTTGTTTGTTCGCGCATCACGCAAAAACTACTGAACCGATTTTGATAAAACTTGTTTTGTTTGATAGTTTATGATCTGACTTAAAATCTGGTATACAGGGTGTAAGTGACAGCCTAGCAAATACTGAAACGATGAACTGAGGCCATCAAACTGAACAACTTCCACTTTGTGCTTTCCTCAGGAGACGCGAAAAAAATCAGCTGTCCCATACATTTGAGTCGGGTAGGTACAGCAGTTTTGTATGGGACAGCAGATTTTTTTTTCGCGTCTCCTGAGGAAAGCTCGTAGTGGAAGTTTTTCAGTTTGATGGTCTCAGTTCACCGTTTCAGTATTTGCTAGGCTGTCACTTACACCCTGTACAATTTGTGCGGACGAAGTCGCGGTTAAACACTAGTAGGTACTAAAATGCAACATAAATAAACATAGAACGTTGACTTTTAGTGTATAATCCCTGATTTTAATTGATAAATCAACAATTTTATTTTTGGCTTTTGTTTGTGCTCGAACTTCACGTAAAATCAACTGAACCAATGCTATACCTACAAGGTGTAAAATTAAACAATCAGGGTATTTTAATTAATAGTTTATTTTTATGTTTATTTAAGTTAAATTTTAATACCTATTCGAAATGATTAATAAATTACTTTTACAAACAAAGTACTTAAAATAGTTACAAAAAAAAATTACAAGTATCAAGTTGTCTTGTTCACTGTTACTTGCTAGCTAGCTAGAGGTGAACGACCAAATATGCGATTTTTTTCCGGCAGTGCGGCTAGGCTACTTTCTGGCTCCGGAAAATAATTCGCGCGAATTTATTTCGCGCGATTAAAATTCGCTATGCGGACAAGCCCTTAGTGTTTTACTTGTTTTTTACGTGTCGCTTTAAGTTTAAGTCGCGTGGCGAGTCTATTGACGGGCGGTCGTCTCGGTTGGTGTCTCTGGACTTGCCACGCAGTTCCGCTATTTGGTGTCCTCAAATGTGTTTTTGTTAATCAAAAATAAAATAAGGAGATTGAGATTTCGATACTTCCAGTCATCACGATATTGACAGAATTGCAGTGTAAAACATCAGGAATGAGCCCTTAATAAAAAAAAATACCTACGATGTCCGAATATCTTAATTAAGCATTTTAATTTATCGTGTAGGTAGGTAATTGTCTACCTTTGTCAGACACTGTTTTTCCTGTAGATATTGTTCAAGTGAAATAAATGAGTTATCTATCTATCTATCAATTTATTTGTTACATAGATTAACGATTCTGGGCCACCATTTTTTTCGACACTAAAATATGCCTTCAGATAGAACCGAAAGGTAAACATCGTAAGCCGGGCTTTGCTACTAATTTGATTTGTACACACCATGTACACAAAAAGCGCGCCGACCGTCAATGGTTACAAAGTTATGAGGACTTTGAAAATGTAAGACGATAATCTTGGATCTCCTATTTTGGATTTTTTCATCGGGACGTCAAATTGCCCAGGGTCTTTGACATTTTTTCCTTCGGGACCACATACCTATCTCTTTTAGTTTCCGCGGGCCGTTGACCTTTTCTATTAAAATTCCACCTTCAGGGATATTTGTATGAGTACATATATCTTGGTTAATTTATACAAGCGAATTTCAGTAAAATTTTCCGCAGATTCTGTAGATTTATACCGGTTTTTAAAGTTTGGCTAAACAATTTTTTGAAAGTAAAATCAGTCGGAACCGGAAACCTGCCAGGCTGAGCCTAGGCAAACCAAGGCATATGTAAACATAGTTGATAGGACTATAAATTGGCATTGATTTCATTCATTAATTCGATGAGGTAAAATCCACCCTCCGAGGGGCACCCTAAATTCAGTCGGACCCATGAACGTGCCAGGATAGGCGGCGGCAGACCAGGTTTTTTAGGCTTTACTAATCGGCCTCCAGACCAACAGACAAGTTCCATCCTTTAATTCGATGAGGTAAAATGGGGTGTTTTTGGGGTCCACATTTTTCATCACACCGGAAAACGTGCCAAGCTGCGCCCTGGCAGACCAAGTTTTTTATGACTTATTTTTAGTCTACTTTAGGTGCATAATGAGTTAGTTCGTTAATTTTATAAGGTATAGTTGACTGTAGCTGGCCACCGGTCTATTATTCAGAAGTGGTGAAACAGGCCCTTAGAGTATTTATTTATTCTACTAACAAACTTATCTGCCACTTTTTGGTAGCATGAGGTATGTATGTTTGAGGCAGCATGAAATCCGCAACTTTGGACTTTATTCCATTACTTTAGATTTTAATTTTGAATGTTCAAATTCATGAAAAACTGTGTCGTGTGAACCCCAAACGCGATAGTTTCGAAATTATTGTTCCGCAATTAAAGGCTGCTTAGTGATAGATAAGGTATAAAATTGTATGTAAATGCGTAAGATTGTTTGATCTGGCACGTTGTCAGAGGGGAAATGCTAAGGCGAGGCGGTCCCTATATAAACCGTCTAAGGTTGGATCATAAAGAATAGTTAGTGAGGTTTTTTTTATGTCTGTTTGTCTATTCGTTTGATTGTTTGTGTGTTTGTTTGTTTGTTCGAGCATCACGTAAAAACTACTTTACCAATTTTTTCGTATAGGTAGGGTGAGGAGTTGTAGCTTTTTTGCGTTTTTAAGTGATGTATTTTTTCTTCAGTTTTCCAAGCGACGAATATTTTAAAAATATATGGGTCTTCGCAACTGGCAGACTCAATTGGTCACCTACTATAAATTCGCGTATTTGAAGAACATCTGTTTATTGAAAATATACGTATAAGAGAAATGGAATACAGTGACACTCCAACACGGTATATAAAGGTAAATTCAATATGTCGGTAGATAGTACCTACACAAGTAGATAATTATAATAGTCAAAGTAGGTATATCTAGTTTAGCTAGGAAAGAGTATAGGTCATTTATTATTTGTAAACTGGAAGACTAAGGCCACTTCTGAATAAGTTCTTGTTAGGTTATCCGAAAGGTATTTTGACATTATTTCATACAAAATATGTCAAACTATCTGTCGTATAAGCTAACGAGAACTTACCCAGAATTGGTGAAACATGCCCTTAGGCATTGTCCTAATTGGGCAATGTCGGTAAAGCTGGTTAGATTCTTTATTAAATAATGTTAGGTAGCATTGCTTTCTTTTTTTATTAGTTCTAGTAATGTTTTCGAGATGGTTGTTTTCATACAAGAAGCGAAAACCAGTTTACCTACTTAAGCCTACTAAAAATCAGGTTCGGGTTTCGATCTCATTTGATTCTGTACACCTTAAACTAGGTTACCTTACCTACCATACACTAAATGTTGACTCCCTGCAAATTGTTCAATGTAATGCTTAAGTTCGAGCTAAGTAGGGTCGAAATGTATGGATTTTGACATTTAACTGTAGGTTTTAGCAAGGTCTTACAATTATAGTACAGAATATGAGCCTCTATAGCTTACCAGAAAAGGTGTGTATGTGTGTGTGTGTGGGTGTGTGAAATGGTATCTTACATTAAAATATGATAATGTTCTATAAGTTAACAACACAATTTATGATATGATACAAATAAATAACTTTATTAAAATGTATTCTCGTTATTATAATGACACAAAAGGTAACAATAAATTGAAAATTGCATATTGCATAATGTGCTATTATTATGTTCTTCTACTTCTTATCGAGTGGGCTGCAAGCCCTGCCCCTCTAGCATGCCAACGCCGAGAAAACGACAAAAATCGAGACGTGCCTCCATCTTTATTATTTTACGTACGCCAAAAAGAGCGCGCATGACGTTTTTCTCGTTTAAACGCTTTGTCGTGGGTGGCATGCTAGCCGTGCTGGTGTCAGAGTTTATTCAAACCGCCTTACGGCCTCTGACGTGGTTTTTATGTAACGACTACTAGCACCAGAGATAGTAGCCGGGACCAACAGTTTAACGTGCGATCCGAAGCACGGAATCATCTTTCTTTTCAGACAATCAGGTGACTCAGCCTGCAATGTCCTAACCAACTGGGGAAAAACGCACAAAGTGACATTTCACTAGGTGCCCCCCGTGGGAATCGAACCCACGACCTCCGTGTCAAGAGCCCAATGCTCTTAACCATTAGACCACGGAGGCAGTTCCACGGAGGCGGATTATGTTCAATGGGTACCAGCCCGTCTAGTATGATTTCTCTACTAGCGTGCCGACTCTATTTTTTCCATACTAAGTACTTGTCGCAGCAAGCGCAACGCTCTGAAAAGCGCGAGAACTGCAGTGCGAATTTTGAAAGTCACACGTTCAAATCAGCAGTAGAAAGACGCATAATGTCCATAGTAATTTTAACATTTTCTACTGCTGTTTACAGCGAGTTACGGGTGTCTTTCAAAAATCGCACTACAGGGGCTATAGACAAGGTAACATTTCTTTTGGCGTAGACGCTAGTAGAAATGACAGAATGTATGGATTTGACATTGGCGATCGAAACGTTTTGACGTTTTCTTTCTCCACCATACGTCAAGTCCATACGTTTTTTTTTTTTCTACTGTCGGTAATGCTAATCGAAAGTACTTTTTCTAGAGGCCTAGAGGTTATTTTCTAAGCAGCCGAAGGCGCGGTGCGCACATGTAGTGAAATCGTACTAGACTCAAAGGACTGTAAGTATTCACCCTACGAGCGGCGCGGGAATCTCATTCGGTGAATTCAGCAGTTGTAAATGTCTTTATAGTGTGGATTTGACTTTCAAAAATCGCTATGTATGATTAATGATTTTTGAAAGTCAAATCAGCAGTAGAAAGATGCATATCTCCAAAGTAATTTTGACATTTTCAACTGCTGAGCTCACCTAATGAGATTCAAAAATCGCACTTGTGTACACACACCCCGTGTGTACATAATATAGCATAGTTCATTTACCCATTTTTATGGGAGTTTGATTTCCTATGGTATCACTGGATGAAATTATCGCTGTCTCATACGCGGTTACACTGATGTTCCGTCTATCAGCGTAAGCGAAATACTTGGCCTATGGGCACAGGCTTCCTATTACGTCTGTGAATATAGGGTATAGTGGGGTATAGGACATTCCAAACTTCTTGTACACAAACTATCATAATGTTCTTGTATACCATAGACGAAGAATTTTTCGCTTACGCTAGTAGACCGAATATCAGTGTAACCGGGTAGGTATGAGATAGCGAATTATATGAAGTGACATCTCGGAGTCAGGTGGTTGTGCCATACAATTTATATGAAGTGACATTTTGGAGTCAGATGGCCGAAGTACAAAAAAGTGGATACGTCGATAAGGACAGCAATAAGGTAGCGATCTCCTTTTTTAACTAGAGCGAATTTGCTATTTGCATCTCTTACTGAGTGAATATGACGAGACACGTGCTTCCTTCTAGTGCCTTCTCTTTCTACGTTGTATACTTAACATAGACGAAAAGTGGTTACGTCATAGGTCAAGTATTTCGCTTAAAGGGTTACGTCGATAAGGACAGCAATAAGTAGCGATCTCCTTTTTAACTAGAGCGAATTTGGAATTTGCTATGCATCTCTTACTGAATGAATACTCTTGGTGAATACTGAGTGAATATGACAAGACACGTGCTTCCTTCTAGTTCCTTCTCTTTCTACGCTATGTGATGATTTTGCCAATGTCTAGTTTTTGTAGCAAAAGTGCTTGACGTTGTACGAGTACGGTAGTTTATGTATTTTGGTGACTTCAAGGATTGTTTTTCGAAAAGAACACTATCTTGAGCCACCACTGAGGTTTCGTTGTAGGCCGGGGAGGGGGCAACCAACAATCGACTCGCGACGCGACTACCCTATAGCAGACCTACGAGTACAACGCGACTCCCTTCGATTTAATACTTTTTTTATAAGCATAAAACATGCATAAAATAAATAAATATCTCTACCTTCGAGTTCCATTTAATCTTTTCGAAGACACAGTTATATTTGGTAGGTTAATACAATTTTAGTAAAAGTTTAATGACGTCTAAACAGCACAGCGTGTGTTACAAAATTAAACTGCATAGTGCAAAGCTTCGGTCCATTGCAACGGACCGGTATGAAGCCGGTAACTCCAGATTACTCCGGCATAGATGGCAATTTTAAACTTTCACTGTGATGTCATAATTTGATCGTATACCTACCTAATAGTAGTACTTATAGCAAGGATCGCGAAACAGATGCGAGTACCTACTTACCTACCTATTGAAGTAAAACTTCTTTACGCACGCTTGACTTGGGGAGTAAGATAATATAGTATAAGAGATAAGTGTACTTTTTGCAACCATCGGCAGCAAGGCTGATTCAGTGTTTATGGGATGTAGAACATCTCTGTGATGGGAATGGACCAGGTCTGCCTGCATAACGTCAGTCGGTTTAGGAGTTACAGACGTTTAAAGGTCAGTAAAAAATTAACGATCAGCTGCAAGACTGATCATATGATATTATTGTAGTATGCACTGTAGCTATGTGAACAGTACAAAAACTGACGTGAACTGCAGGTTGGTTTAGGAGTTACAGCCGTTCAAATGTCGGACCTTTGAACGGCTGTAACTCCTAAACCGACTGATGAACCATTTCAGTTTTTGTACTGTTCACATCGCTACAGTGCATACTACAATAATATCATATGATCAGCTTTGCAGCTGATCGTTAATTTTTAACTGACCTTTAAACGTCTGTAACTCCAAAACCGACTGACGTTTTGCAGGCAGACCTGGTCCATCCCCATCACAGAGATGTTCTACACCACATAAACACTGAATCAGCCTTGCTGCTGATGGTTGCAAAAAGTACACTTATCTCTTATAATATAAGCTGTTGAATGCGTGACGAGAGCGTTACGAAAAGTGTTCGGGCCAAGTACCTAGTACTTATATTCCTTGGTTCGGGCGAGGCGAACGGAAGTCTTAGGGTTGAACTACATCACACAGCACCACATCGCATTTTTCCGACGCTCCATTCTTTTCTGTCACTCAGAAACGTCATTTGCTAAAGATGCGATCGCGTTCCGTGATTATAATGCCGAGTTAATCGTTTGATGTTCAAAAATCGCACTTCTGGCTTCGCCCGCTGGGGCCTAAAGACACGATCTGATCGGCCGGGGATCCGGGGCGGCGTAAATATCTCGAGATTTGGACTGCCTCCGTGGTCTAATGGTTAAGAGCATTGGGCTCTTGAAACGGGATTGATGCTCTAGACTAAGGTCGTGGGTTCGAATCCCACGGCGGACACCTACCTGTGATATATATCACTTTTTGTGTTTTTCCCCAATTAGTTAGGACATTGTGGGCTGAATCACCTGATTGTCTGAAAAGGAAAATGATTCGTGCTTCGGATGGCTGCATAGGTAGCATGACACCGTGATAAAGCGCTATCACACCTTCGCTCTCTTTCTATTTGCACGTGAACGAACGAGATAAAAGGCGTGATAAAGCCGTGTCACTTGTAACATGCTACGAGTGCAGCATAGGTAGCATGACACCGTGATAAAGCGCTATCACACCGTCGCTCTCTTTCTATTTGCGCGCGAACGAACGAGATAAAAGACGTGATACAGCCGTATCACGTGTAGCATGCTACGAGTGGGTGGTAGTAGTCGTTACATAAAAAAAAACCACGTCAGTTCGTTCCAAAGAGAATATAATCATTACATTTAAGAGACGGGACTCCTTGGAGCAAAATAATCCTACAAAACGTCAACTCAAGGCGTAGAAAGAGAAGGAACTAGAACGAAGCACATGTCTTGTCATATCACTCAGTAAGAGATGCATATAGCAAATTCGCTCTAGTTAAAAAAGGAGATCGCTACTTATTGCTGTCCTTATCGACGTAGCCACTTTTTTGTTCTACGACGGCTGTCTGACTCCGGAGTCAGACATCTATTTTCATACAAATTGTATAGGATTTTATGACTATCGCTGTCTCATACGCGGTTACACTGATGTTCCGTCTATCAGCGTAAGCGAAATACTTGGCCTATGACTCAAGGCTACCATCCATAGCCAACCATAGAGCAACATGTTGCCAACCTTGAAAACAAAATGACAAGTGTAGGGTAGTGATGTGCTATGAATATCTAAAGATCTCGATAGTTTCAGAAAAAAAAACGGCGATTATGGTTGGCTGAATAAGTCGATATACCTATTTTTACAAATGAGAAGCGGGTATTCGTTTTAAACAATTTTATTCTTTATTTAACACAATCAATCAATCAATATTCAGGAATTAAACAGACACAGCACAAGAACCACAGACCAATGCTATTGTAAAGGTACATATACAAATGCTCATTACTAGCACGAGAGCCTGCTAATTTCAAGCAAATGCTAATTAGTAGCATGTGTGAACATACTTAGCTAAAAATTTGCATGCTAATTATCACCTTGCTCATAAATCGGTAGGCTGTTGATTTTCGAGCATGCTACCTGAGGCGCGGGTAGAAGAGGGTGATCTAAGAATAATATAAGTAGTGTGCTCTATGCTTCATAAGCACGTATTTACAGTTGAAAAGCATGCTCATTCAGAAGTATGTTACAATCTAGCATGCTTATTGCTAGCAAATGTAAACAGTTCATAGTTATATCTGTAGTCCTGCAAGACGGACTACTGTGAATGGGCCTCTTTAGATAGACATTTTAAAAATTCTAAAAATGAGGCTGCTCTGAACTGTTTACATTTGCTTGCTAGCAATAAGCATACTAAATTGCATACTCCTGAAAGAGCATGCTTTTCAACCGTATACACGTGCTTATTAATACAGCATAGAGCACACCCTCTTACACCCGCGCCTCAGGTAGCTAGCATGCTCGAAAATTAACAGCCGGTCGATTTTTGAGCAAGGTTCTAATAAGCATGCTAATTTCTAGCAAAGTACACATACTACTAACAAGCATTAATTTTGCTCGAAATTATCATGCTCTCGTGCTAGCAATGAGCATGTGTATCTGTACCTTTATTCTTCCAAAATGCCCGCGAGACCTTGCTAAGTTGCCAATGTTGCAATGTTGCTGAGTAGACAAATGATAAAATCTAGTCATCATTATCTTTGGCGTGTAAGGTACTTTACTTTGGGGTTCATTCAATCGGTAATACGGCCTCTCCTGTAAATGCGGTGTCCTCGTTTCGCTATGTCTTCATTTCCAGTAACTTGAACCATTTTTTACATCTGAAAATAAACATATCTGTGTATAATTTTATTAGATGATAATTTTTTTTTTTTTTGCTTAATATGGGTTTGCTTTTGACCTTAATCTAGTCCTCAGGACAAAGATGGGGTCGAAAATGTAGCGAGCTTACCCAGAAGTGCAGAAATATGATGGATGATTTATGTATGATGGATGTTCTGAGGTTTCAGAATATCTCTGACTACCCCCTCGGGGAACATAGTCGTGAGCATACGTATGCGTATGCATGTAGTATGTACCTATCAAAAATATCGATATCGACATTTCTTCAAATCCCTAACTTTACAAATACCGCTCCCGAAAATGAAGACACATTTCTCAAACTTAAAATTTTTGCCTAAATAAGAACCAGGGCTGATAAATAGGATAAATTTATGCTTACCGAGTTTTATCCAGCGAAAATCTTGCTATGATGTTACGTTTTTTACCATCTTTTCTTTCCGACATTTCACTGCATATCTCGCATTTCCTGTTCTTCATTTTAAGCTTTTATGGTGCAATATCACGTAATACACTGTATTTAATTGTGTTTTCAGTTTTATATTCAGGTTTATTCACCCAATAAACATTTTAAATAATTTCCAAAAGTTATCACACCACGGGCAGACATCTTAACAGAGACCGTTTCGAAACAGACTCATTACGTCAGGTGACATTTCATGAAAGAGACCGTCATGAAAAGAGACGAATATAGACGCCCATCAAAGTTCTCCTCCGTCTCATATATTTTCTCGCATTTATGCAGTTGCGATAGACTGGTTCGTTCGTTCGCGCGCAAATAGAAAGAGAGCGAAGGTGTGATAGCCCTGTATCACGGTGGGACGTTTTGTCGCTTTTTTGGAGTTTTTGGAGACAATCGACAGACGAAGGAAACGCAGAGAAGTCCACAGGAAAGAGGTGAACCATAAACATAATAATATTATGTTTATGAGGTGAACCCCAAGAGGAGCGTGTAATTTCTCTATGGGTGAACCGACCGCTTTGCCGGCTTTGCCGCGCACACTTTGACGGAACACTTTTCCTGTTTACGACCCATACACCATCATATTTAACAGAACTGTCTATTATTCACTTGCACGCGTAGAACGAGAAGGAACTAGAATGAAGCACGTGTCTTGTCATATCACTCAGTAAGAGATGCACATAGCAAATTCGCTCTAGTTAAAAAAGGAGATCGCTACTTATTGCTGTCCTTATCGACGTAGCCACTTTTTTGTTCTACGACGGCTGTCTGACTCCGGAGTCAGACAGCTATTTTCATACAAATTGTATAGGATTTTATGACTATCGCTGTCTCATACGCGGTTACACTGATGTTTCGTCTATCAGCGTAAGCGAAAAATACTTCGCCTATGCTTGCACGCCACTTTGTTACAAAACAACACCAATTTTACGAACCAAAACTCACTATAAACTATAATATAAACAATAAAAATTCGATTCGAAAAAAGCCGTGGTGGTCCAGTGGCGAGTAACCTTGCCTGCCGTGCAGGAGGCGATGGTTCGATCCCCGTCTATGCCGACTCGTACCAATGAGCACCAATGAGTTTTTCGGAATTTATGTACGATTTGTAACACCACTGACTTTTCGGTGAAGGAAAACATCGTGAGGAAACCTGCATGCTTCAATTTCGAGGCATGTATTGTACCCACTGTCCATTACAAGTGGTGACGGGCTCACCCCCCGTCACACTGGACAGAGTTTCGGTACTACTGGTGAAATGTGGATGTTCTGAGGTTTCAGAATATCTCTGACTACCCCCTCGGGGAATATAGTCGTGAGCATATGCTTATGCTAAAAATTCGATGAAATATGAGGACTCCAAACGTATCTGACAAATTACCGCTAAAAACTCCGCGAAAAACTAATTTTTAGAAAAAACCGTCCTTTTCTTCTCGTTTCCCGCGCAAAGCCGGAACTTTTTTTTCAATTTATTTACTAGCCTGGTTACTAGACCTTTTGGCGAAATCTTATTTTATTTTTAATTTTCTTCTGCTTTCACATTAAAACGTTGGTATTCGACGTTTTGATGGTTCTTTGGAGTTTTCGGAGACAATCGAAAGACGCAGGAAAAGCAGAGAAGTCCACAGGAAAGAGGTAAACCGACCGCTTTGCCGCGCTAAAATCACGGAACGCTTTTCCTGTTTACGACCCATGCACCATCATATTTCACTGAACTATATATTGTTCACTTGCACGACACTTTGATACGCAAAACAACACCAATATAACGAACCAAAACTCACTATATACATATACAATAAAAATTCGATGAAATATGAGGACTCCAAACGTCAGCTACCAAATCCCGCCAAAAACTAACAAAACCGGCGGAACCCAAAAACGAGATCTTTTGACCTTACTTTGGCACCAAAAAACATGCGCGAAAAAGAAACAAATACAAATATCCATATTCTCTATCTTGTTTTAGCACACATCATTTCGTTATAGTAGCTGTAAAAAAACGCGACCAGTGACGTTTTTTTGTTCAAGTTCAGCCTTCGTATCTCGTGTTTTATGAATGAGAAATCAGAAATTATGGTGGTTTTAGATAATTTGATTTGGTAGTAATATATAAATTTTCTTTTGTGTTCGTTAGTGAAAGTCTGAAACGATGCCTTTGGCCAATTCCTCGGACCCGTGGCGAATGCAGAATGTGGGAGATAGTGCGGTATGTTGTTTGCGTCGCTTATTATATTATTACGGATTCTTGTAATAGGTTTTTCCTTCAACGATTACTCATTCGCAGTAACGACGCAAGGCTATAAACAGGTTACTTCGATCAAATATTAGTTTTATTTTATCATATTTGATTCGTAGTAACGCCCACCCTAATCTATCACATCGACTTTAAAATCTTTTAACAATATTTTATACACAAGAGTGTTCTATATTCTATATGTTCTATACTATAAAGTTCGCTTTTCCAACAAAAATAATACCGCCAAAAATAAACAGAGTAAGTAATCACAATAATTTAAACTTCTAATTCAAAATTGGATCATAAATAATAATAATAATATTTAAAAAAAATAAGATTGGAAAATGTAGGTAGGTAAGTACATAAAAAATTAAAAGATCGTCATACTGCAAAGTGCTTTATTCATTTATTTAAGGCATTATAGTTTTGTCTATTCGGCTATAACATAAGCGCATTTTGAATGCAAATTAACTGTTTACTGAACCTGAAATTGTTCACTGGTTGTCCATAAACATTGAGTTGAACTGTAAATAAAACTGTAAATATTATAATACTGTTTTACTATGCCTGCCTCACATTGTCTGCTCTCTCTCTGTCACGGGTTTGCTGGAAGAAATCTCTTTGGAGATAAGCTCACCCTTTGTAACTGTCTATTATGCTGTTTTCATGTAAGTATATTTCTGTGTGTACAATAAAGTGTTAAAAATAAAATGATTATTTTGGCAGCGTGGTAACTCAGCACTCGCAGGCAACAGTCTCCCGATGGTTGTCGAGAACTCAGGGGAGTCCCGTCAGGCGTCCACGACGGAGAGCTTGGACTCGTCCGGAGAGGCAAACTATGAGAGAGAGGTGGAACTCCAGGACGTGGTCAAGGAAGGCCACGAGAAGGCAGATCCGTCTCAGTTTGAGTTGCTCAAGGTCCTCGGGGAGGGCTCGTTTGGGAAAGTGTTTTTAGTCCGGAAAGTTAGCGGTGCTGACGCTGGCACTCTTTATGCTATGAAGGTGAGTTATTTTATTTTGATACTAGACTAGAGTTTACCCGTGACTTCGTCCACATAAATTGTAAAGGGTCCTTCTAAATATGCTGACACTTTATTAAGGGGATGATCAGACCATCAAACTGAACAACTTTCTCTATGGCACCAACATTGAAATCACGAAAAAAATCTGCTGTCCTATACGTTTCACTCGAGTGAGTAGGTTTGCAGTTTTGTATGGAACAGATGATTTTTTTTTTCGCATTTTCAATGTTGGTGCCATAGGAGAAAGTTGTTCAGTTTGATGGTCTGATCATCCCCTTAAAAAAGTGTCAGCATATTAAGAAGGACCCTGTATACCAGATTTAAGTCAAATCATAAGCTATCAAACAAAAAAAGTTTCATTAAAATCAGTTTAGTAGTTTTTGCGTGATGCTGTTACAAACAAAAAAAAACAAACAGACAAAAATAATAAATAAAGGTTGATTTGGAGTCAGGGATACCTAAAACCATATCATAATTTTTTTTCTTGTAAATATCTTCAATGTACAGACACACTTCTGTTACCGTTTATATTATAATAGTTTGGATATAGATAGATTTTATTTATTTTGCAAACAAAATTATTGTCACTGATATGTTTACTGCAAAATTATTGATCATAAATACACTATTACCTACTTCTAGGGAAAATAAACATCAAGAAAATGTATACTTAGTTTATTAACATGGCACCTTAAGTAATTGTGTATATTTTGAATTTTCATTATCACTACTAGGGCATTATGAGTTTATGTGATTGATTTTTCATACACACATGTAGATATACTCACTGGAAAGATACCACAGTTGTCTCATATTAAATTGTAGGTATTGTTTACTAGCTTTTGCCTACATCTTTGTATGCACTGAATCAATAGTTCACAGTTCACATCCTATACACTGTATGTTCTCAAGTTGAAATGAACCATAAGCTTATAATCTACCTAAATGAAACATCATCAACTATCATTGTCTACATTATTTTTGTGTGATGCTTTGATAAAGTTTTATGTCATGATTGACAGTCGAAGATACGAAAGCGTCGAAAAAAATTGGAACCAGTACTGGCTCCTAAACCCTATACATATACACGCACACATACATAATTTGTATGGCGCCTCACGCACACCAACCTATGAAACTTGGCCCCTTTTGTTTTATATGGTAAAACTGTGAGGCTCATTCTAGACATATACTTTTTCTAAGGTGTGATGCTGAATTATGGAACAAAATGACAAACAACTAATCAAACATTTTACTAACATTCCAAGACCATAATAAACTTGCTGGAATTATCTTTAATTTATTAACTTTTATAGTTTTGTAATATTGTACAGTCTGTGTATTGTACATATAAATATTATTTGTTAGTTTGATTGATTGACACTCAGTTGCAGAAACACTCATTAGAGTTAATCCTCTATTAAATCTCTTGCTAGCTTTTACTACATCAACAAGACAAAAAGTGACAGCAAGAGATTTTATTGAGGATTAACTTTAATGAGCGTTTCTGCGACTGACTTTGAATATCTTAAATAAGTAGGTATTATAAATTATAAGTTTGTAAACTGTATCTTTATTTCTAGGTACTTAAAAAAGCGACATTAAAAGTGAGAGACAGGGAGCGTACAAAAATGGAGAGAAATATTCTAGTTGAAATGGGCCATCCATTTATTGTTAAGTTGCACTACGCATTTCAAACGGCAGGGAAATTGTACTTAATACTGGACTTTCTTCGTGGCGGCGATCTGTTTTCCAGACTTAGTAAAGAGGTAACTATGCACATTTTGCAACTCTTAAGGGGGTTGTTTAGACCGTCAAACTGAACAACTTTCTCTATGGGACCAACATCGAAATCGCATCGAAAAATTTTGTAGAGTATAGAACATAATATTTTTTTTTCGCGATTTCGATATTTGTCCCATAGTGAAAGTTGTTCAGTTTGATGGTCTACACCACCCCCTTAAAGGTTTATTTGTATTTTTGTAACACCTTGTATATAACTTAGTAGATCACCTTAGAACCCTCTCACAGCAAACTACCTAAGTATTTATTACAGTTATTTGTTTTAAACTTTGGTAAGCTCCCAACTATATTTTTTCCAGCCTGATCAAGTTTTTTTTCTATGCTCACGACTATATTCCCTGATGGGGTAGTCAGAAATAGCAGTACTGAAACTCTGTCCTGTGTGACGGGGAGTGAGCCCGTCGTCACTTGTAATGGACAGTGCATGCAACCATGTATTTTTGTGTTTATATTAATGATTATATTCCCTGGTAGTCAAGAGATATTCTTAATTTAGTAAATTGAGAATATTAATACCTGACTAGTTCATACATAATATTATCATGCCTATGTCCCACTGTGGTAGGCAGAGACAACAGATCGCCACATGCTACGATTCTGACACACACCTCTCGCCTCCTCAACATCCACACTAGTAATCCCCTATTATAATTATTTTGGAAAGATAGATAGATAAATCATTTATTTGCAAAAGTAACACACACATAAATAATACAGTTCACAAGTTTACAAAATAACAAAACAAGGAAACATCAACAGAACAAACATGTAATTTATGGAAAGGGCTATTGTAAGACGAGGCTTACAACAGTGACCATAGTTGTGCTGGTCTATTGTATTCACCCATATTTTTACACATACCTCCGAACTTATGATGTTTTCTTTTAATTCGCGGGTATGCAGGTTTCCTTAAGTGTTTTTCCTTCACCGCCGAGCTAATAACAATAACCGTACATAAATTCCGTAGAAATTAGTCGTGCGGGCTAGGAATCAAACCGCCTCGTGAATTTCTCGCAAGCGCTCTTCCGTATAGGCTATCAACGCTCTTTTCCGCAGTCCAGCCTAGTATGATTTCTCTACTCGCGAGCGATTCGGCTTGCTTCCATACTAGGTACTGTGCGACTTTCGCTCTCCGGGAAGCGCGGGAAGAGGTCACTTTGTATGCAGAAAAGATGCCGCGCGCGAACAGAGAAACCACACTAGGCCTGCATTGTGACAGATAGTGAGTCTATGTTCATGAACATAGATAGAGTACACACAATACTGAGCTTTGTATTAAATCAACAACATTTATTATATTCAAACTGAAATCAAATCACATATAACACCAAAATATAAACAGTAAGATACAGAGAAAAACACAAAATAAGGTGGTCTTATCGCTTAGAAGCCTCCCTCCGCCTCCGTGGTCTAATTGTTAAGAGTATTGGTCTCTTGATCCGGAGGTCGTGGGTTCGATTCCCACGGAGGGACACCTAGTGATATGTCACTTTGTGTGTTTTTCCCCAGTTGGTTAGGACATTGCAGGTTGAATCACCTGATTGTCTGAAAAGAGAGATGATTCCGTGCTTCGGATGGCACGTTAAGCCGTTGGTCCCGGCTACTATCTCTGGTGGTATTAGTCGTTACATAAAAACCACGTCAGAGGACGTAAGGCGGTCTGAAAAAACTGACATCAGGGTTTGCCCACATGGTAAGAAGAAGATAGCTAAAAAGCGATTTCTATATTCAGTCGGTACTAAACTCAGTTTAGTTTTGTAGTAGGTACCTACTCTGTTATTTTGACAATACAATAACATTTCCTCGAAACTCCGTCACATAGGTAATAATTGTGTATTTTCTATACTGTAGTACCTTTACTTGGGATTGATAATATGGTAAAATATAGTTTTCCTCATAATATTCACGTTATTATGTAATAGTAACATTTAATTTTCTAATGTTATGATAATAATATGTTTATTAAAGTTGAGAATTAGGTATCCAACTTGTTTATAGAAATAATTCTTTGGTTTTTTACCCGACTGCCCCAGAAGTAGGGTAATGTTTTTTGTTTTTATATTCGTATATTTGTGACCTAACAAAGGAGTCGCGTTGCAAGTCTGTTCCTGGGCCGTCGCCTGCTCTCTAGCTTGTCACGAGGCTAAAACATTTTGTAGTGGCTCTAGCGTTTCACTATCTACCTATAACGTCACGCCTCTTTCCTAGTGGGGTAGGCAAAGACCAGGGCGCGCCATCTACTACGATCCTTACATACCTCATTCACATCTATTCACACATGCCCGTCGGTGCCGAGTATTTCGCACCTCCCCTTTTTGTAGGATGCAACCGATTTGATCAGAATACGTCCTACGAGGGCGCCCTCTGCCGACGCTTCCACTCTCACCTTTCACCATCTTTTTTCGTACATCTGCTATCTAGTGGTTCACATGGTGTCCACTAAAATTATTTTTGAAATTCCTTTTTAAAATGTAGTGTTAACTAAGACCTCTAACAATTAAAACAATTGATGTTGCGTTTCCTAAAATAAAACCACTCGAAGCCACAAACATGACTAATTAATCCACTTGAGCTATTTTTGACATCTTTGCTAATATACATTACTTTAGTCTAGAGTCTAGACATTTAAATTGTAGTCTGTAATAATATAGGCTGACCTTATTATTATGAATTTAATTAATTACAACAATAAATAATTATTCTCCGAGTTTCTATTGTTCTAAAAATGCATTAGGGACACAATTCTTCTAATTGAGAATCAAATTCCATGATTCACATTCGATTTATGGTAAAATGCATGTGTCATTAGTTTCATAACTAATTACAGGTCATGTTCACCGAAGAGGATGTCAAATTTTACCTAGCCGAGCTTGCATTAGCTTTACAACACGTACACAAGTTGGGAATTATATACAGGGATCTCAAACCGGAGAATATTTTGCTAGACGCCGATGGTCACATAGCGTTGACTGACTTCGGCTTGTCAAAACTGCCGCCCAGTAGCGATAAAGCTTACAGCTTTTGTGGTACAGTTGAATATATGGCCCCAGAAGTTGTTAACAGAAGAGGCCATACTTTTGCCGCTGATTGGTGGTCTTTTGGAGTACTTATGGTAAGAATTTTATAGCTCTTTTGTCAGGTCTAAAGAGGATTGTGAAGCTAAAAGTCTCCCTTTTAAAACCTAAGAGAAATCTATATTTTGGTCCTATTTGATTCAGCGCACTAATTACTAGCTCTATAGGTTTCGATTTTACTTTAATTAAAGTCTCTTCAATTTAAGGAAATAAATTATTTCATTGATTTTGTATTTCTATGCGAATTTTTAAATGATCATAATCTAAAAATCTGTAATGAAATTTGTAAAAAGCGACAAACCTGGTTAATTACCATACCAATAATAACATATTAAAATTCGTTTAGGTTCAAAAGTGTAAAAACGTTTTCGCCTTTTTGCATAGAGACTGCTTTACGATCCTCTTACGTGTAAATATTATAACCATTTTGTCGTATTACAGTTTGAAATGCTGACGGGAAACCTACCTTTCCATGGTTCTACAAGACACGAAACAATGACGCAGATATTAAAAGCAAAACTCGGGATGCCATCAAACTTGAGCGAAGAAGCCCAATCTTTACTTCGCGCTTTATTCAAGAGAAATCCACAAAACAGGTAAAATTCCCTGTAACGTCAGGGGAAACTTGTTTTGAGTTCTAGATAAGTAAATGCGTAATAATGACCCGACACTTATTGATAACGGTACATACACACGACATGTGTGAACTTTGATGTTAAACATGTTTCATTAGTCACTTTTATTTACGTTTTTATCAACTTTTATTAATTAATTAATTATAACAGTTTATTACACACAAAGACAATTCAATTTGTTCAATTTAGTCATACAAAGTGTTAATGAAAAAACGCAAAACTGAAAAATAGTTTGTTTAGAATCAATGGTAGAATCGATTTAGCAAGGTTTCTTAATATAAAAAATGTTTATTGAAATCAAAATTAAATTTAAAATTACTCACATAATCCACTTCAGCAACATGCGTCGTCAATTTTAAATATTATTGTTTAATAAACATGTTAAAGCCATGTTGTGCTATTTCGAATCAAATTAAAGATTGAAAAATTACATAATGAAATCGAAACGGTCGATCTATTTCGGTAGCGAAATTGGATAAAGCACTTCCCTGCATTGGAAAAGTGCGGGTTCAAGTCCCGCCCGAGACAAATTTTTCAATCTTTAATTTGATGCGTCTCGTCAAATTTCCTACAAAACTTCCTTCAGTAACATGCGTCATCATCATAGGTAAAATTTTATCAAAATGTATAATAATTTGTTAAGTAAGTAAGTACATTTTAAAATTAATTGAATCAGACGTTACTTTGCGGAAACCCATGACTAATAAGTAAATGGCACGATTGTATCGAGACCTCCGCTTCTAAATACCTAGTAGACAATGTTGTATTACGTTATGCAATACAATCTGCCCACCAAATAATTTCTACTCAACACGTGTTTCGTTCCACCAAGGAGCATCCTCAGGAGTTAGACCGACGAACGTTCGCAACAGAGCTGTTACTCCGCCGAGCGTCCGACCAGACTTTGTCTACTGCATTTGTAATTAGAAGTTTTTAGATGTTTGCATGCTTTAGTATTTAGAAGCGAAGGTCTCGATAGAATCGTGTCATCTACCTATTACATTATAAAACGTATTGAACTCGAGGACACCGCATGGACACACTCCTTGCTAGGTACCAAAACAAGATCCTTAAAATGTATCCATAAGCACGGTAGTGGAGTCGCGTTGTAGGTCTGCTATAGGGTAGTCGCATCGCGAGTCGATTGTTGGTTGCCCCCTCCCCGGCCTACAACGAAGCTCCAGTGGTGGCTCGAGATAGTGTTCTTTTCGAAAAACAATCCTTGAAGTCACCAAAATACATAAACTACCGTACCCGTACAACGTCAAGCACTCTTGCTACAAAAACTAGACATTGGCAAAATCATCACATACCCAAGATGGCAGCCATTTTTTTTTAAATATAGAATAGAATGGAAGCACGGTAGTGCTTTCATTCATCGCTGAAATATTCTCAAATCGTTTATGCATGAAAACTTATTTGGTTTTAAACAATAAACACTTTGTACACACGGAAATACAGATAAAAACAGCGTTGTAAACAAAAGGCGACTTTTAATTCACTTAATTAAATTATTGTTTCAACTAAATTCTTTTGTTATAATTATAATGTTATAATATTAAATATGTTGGGGTGTAATAGGTTTTGCGCTTATTCATTAGCACACTACAAGTTTTGTCTGAGTTAGTTTCTAATTATGTATGTAATTATTATTTTGTTTACAAACAGATTGGGCGCCGGATCGAACGGTATAGAAGACATTAAGAATCACGAATTCTTCGCTAGCATAGAATGGGAAGCTCTGCTACGAAAAGAGGTTTGTTCTACTTAAACTAACACTACATTCCCGCCGAGTACGCACGGCGACAGATCAACCTACCCATAGTTGGACCTTATGTCCATGAACATAGAGTTCAACTTTGGGTTGGTTGATCTGTCGCCGTGTGTACAGCAGAGAAAGGCAAAGAACGAGAGTGTGGATATTCATTATTCTCGACGTGTCCTCCCCTAACCCGAGTATAATTAACTTTTATATTAGTCGAATTATAGGTAATCTTTAAATGATATCAAACAAAGTCGCTATCCGCGTATGTCCTTCTAACTGTTTGTCTGTCTGTTTCTCCGCTTACTTCGTCTAAACCACGTAACGGATTTTAATACGGTTTTCACGGTCATTATTTAGAGAATTTCTTCCGGAAGGTTTATATGAATAATATATTTAAAGCCTGACCAGAAATATAAAAAACCTCGCCATGTTGCGGAAAATTATTGGAACTAATTTTTGTACTTGGAACACTGTCATTAAAGGTTAATGTCGATTGCAGCGCCCCCAATCCAGGTTTTTTATGTTTCTGGTCAGGCTTTACTTATATTATAGATCCCAACCGGACGAAGCTGGGGCGGGCCGGGTCGCTAGTCTTAACTATTATATAAAACCGTAAAATCATGAGGAATAAAAAAGTAGCGGTTCATTTCATATAAAGTCAAATAACATATCGATAGCGCGATTTAAAAAACGTGCAGCGCCATCTATTGACAAAATTGTTAGTTTGTTTGTTTGTTCGCGCATCACGCAAAAACTACTGAACCGATTTTGATGAAACTTTTTTTGTTTGATAGCTTATGATCTGACTTAAAATCTGGTATATAATTTGTGCGGACGAAGTCGCGGGAAAACAGTAGTAGTATATATTTTAGAAAAAGCTATAATTTTTTCTTCAGGTATAAACCGAAATAGCATAAAACAACAACAAAACTATTCTAAGAAACCGATTAAATCGTAAAAATCAAAGATCTGTTTAATAGTTTTGGTGTTTGTCCGTCGTTAAAGTCGACGAATAAAACATATCTTTAACTATGCAGCGATTAGGATAGCCTTGATTTGTAGAAAATTGTGCAACAATTAACTAATCGTAGAACGGAAGTTAAAAATTATTTTATTTTTTAATTACTACGTTGTACACAATTAAAAGGCTTTATGGATGCCAAAACAATTTAAAAAAACCGTGGTAGTTTTATGAGCTTATCTACAATTTTCATTTGGCTCTTCGGTGTAGGAAAACATCGTAAAGAAACCAGAATACTCGCACCATTGACTTACACTCTAGCGATAGACCGGCCCTTTCATACAAGCAACATGTTCCACTTGAATGCGGTACCCGCACCGCATTGATGTTGCCGAGTTCACTCCGTCACTATGGCAATGACAGACCGCAATGTGTCATTTTGTGTGACATGTTGTTTGTTTGAACAAGCTTGTCTATCGCTAGAGTATATGTCAGTGACTCGCACCGAGCCTATTGTGCTGCCCTCAGTCGTATTGTTTTTAATTCTAAACAATTAAACAACATTTCCAGAAAACAGGAATGACACATTGTAGTCCTGATTGGCTTTCAATTTATCGAAACATTACGGATTATTATGTTTTATGCTTGTAACTAGAATCGTTAAAACCGGTAGAAAAGGCCAATTTTGGCGTGACAAGCACAGAAAAGAGTCCTAGTAGGAAACGCATGAGGACTTTTTAGTGACAAAAATTAATAAAATTAAACTCAAACCTTATCTCCAAAAGTTTTATCTCTGAATCTCCATAAATTTGTCATGTGCTGAAAAGCGTGCGTCTCTTCTATAGAATTATTCTTAAGGGGATGGTCAGACCATCAAATAAAACAACTTTATGGGACCAACATCTAAAAAGCGGTAAAAAATTTCTGTTTCATACAAAACGACAATCCTACTCGAGCCTAAAGGAACGGGTGATTTTTTTTTTTCGCGATTGTTGGTTCCATAAAGAAAGTTGTTCAGTTTGATCGTCTGATCATTTCCTTTAAGAACTGTCGGCGTATTAAGAAGGAACCTGGTGTCTCCCTGTCTAACAGAAGCAAGTTTTATTTCTTTCTCTTCCTTTTTGCCAATCGAAATATTAAATCTATGCCGATGATTAATAATGAATGATGGATAATTGCAGGTTATCCCGCCATTCAGGCCTGCAGTATCGAGGGCTGATGATGCGTTCTACTTCGACTCTGAGTTCACTTGTCGAACGCCGAGGGATTCCCCCGGCGTCCCTGCCTCGGCCAATGCTCACGAGCTTTTTAGGTAAGTTCACTGTCTGACTGATTTGAGTGTATCGTACACCACTAATTTTTAATTAGTAACGAAACTTTAAGGGTGTATTAAGACCGTGAATCTGAACAACTTTCCCTAAGAAACATGGTTCGAAAAATGAGATTTTTTTTTTAACCTCTCATACAAAAGTGGCCGATCGATTTTCTATAAATTCTTGTTTTTCGACCCATGTTTCTCAAGGAAAGTTGTTCAGATTCATGGTCTGAATACACCCTTAAAGTTTCGTTACTAATTAAAAATTAGTGTTGTATTATGCTTATAGTTGATTTGGACTTAGACTACACAACCACAAAGAAAAATTTACATAGTGAGATATCGGGAAACAAGAAAACAACCGTCTGATGTACGAGTAGTTTATTAATTATCATAGCAGTTAGGTGGATCGGCGCGCAGACACGATGCGTAGATATGTATAGGTATACAAGTAGGTACATATAGCAAAGTTAGTTATCCTCCTGATTTGTAGGTGTTATTTAATAAGGAGTGTCTTTGAAGGATGTCGGAGTCCCGCGGAACATACGTAACAAAAAAACAGACGAATTGAGATCCTCCTTGAAGTTTTAAAAAGGGATCTGTTCAAAGTAAAAAACGCGCTTTGCTATGGAATGCAGACCGCTTAGACGCGTGACCACTTTCTGTCTGCGAAATCCCTACGAGTGTAAAACGTTGTTAATGAGGTCGTTAATTTTTTTGAAATTTATAAAGTACTTTCGGTTTTAAAGAACGATTTCGAGCTATTTTTGAGGATAGGCGTTGACGGAACGATATCGCCATATTTCTGAGATCAATCTACACACAATAGCTTGTGTGATTTGGCTCTTACACTTATCGTGGAGAAAGGAACAGATTATCTGTAAATTACATAAAAAGTTGTAATTAGTCACGCTGAAGAAATATCTAGTAGATAGTGCATGTTTGTTTTAAATTGCATGTTTCCGCTAACATTTTAATCTCAGCCCATCCTCTCAGATTGTGAAATGTTGATAAGATACTGTTACGAGCGACGGGTTCCGGGATTGGAGTGAAACGCCAAGTCCAAATTTACAGAGTTTATTTGGGTTTATCTTACACACGGTCCTCCTCACAGGGTGCTCCTCCTAGAGTCCTCGTCGCAGAGATTCCCCTTACACGGTCCTCGTCACAGGGGTTCTCCTTTACACCACTGTAGCACTGTTCACTACGTCACTTCTATGACGTCACGACACGTCACCACTACGACGTCACGACACACGTCACAATTATGACGACACGGCACTACACTCACTTGACTACACACTGTTTACTTCTCACTAGTTACTTTTCACTTATTCTCTTCTTCCTTTTGGTTTCGCACTTATCACTGTTAAACTCAGTACTCCCCTGTGGCCGCAAACTCGCCGGCTTATATAGCCCTATAGAATCTTCCAGAATATTGAATTTCGATTTTCATTTCGTTATTTCTTTGTTTCCTTCCAAACGCTTCTAATTATCTCTAGCTCCTCCCCCTTTCTCGAATATTCCTAGACACGGTTATTTTGTCTCTTTCCAAATATTCTTTCCAATTTTCCTTCTCCCTCTTTCCTCTGGAACATTCCTGAACAATAGAAATATTTTCGTCGGGGTGAGGTCTCGAACCCAGGACTTCTCGAACTTTCGGGATCGCACGTCCGACCGCTGAGCCACAAAGCTAATTGACAAACCCTCTGAATTTGTGAATGCCTTTTTACGATTAACGTTTGGCAGCATCCGTGACACTGCCCCTCCCTTAGTTCTGCTCGTCCCGAGCATCATTACTGCCGAAATATCGAGCTAACCGATCAACGTGCACTATCTTCAACGGGCTTCTTGGCGAACGTCGGATTCGGTATGTGACGTCGTTTATTTTGGTCACTACCTCATATGGCCCTTCCCAACTTGCTTGTAACTTCGGACACTTTCCTTTCTTTCGCACTGGATTATGCAGCCAAACCGATGTTCCTTCCTCAAACCCCGTATAGTTCGCCTTTCGGTCATAACGTGTCTTCGAACGGTCACTGGAGTTTTGACTTGCTTCTCGAAGTTGTTCATAGATGTCGACCATTTTCTCCCGCAGTTCACTTACATAATCACTGATACTTTTAGGAGTGCCTGGTGCGCACCCTGATAACAAATCCGCTGGAAGCTTTAATTCTCTCCCGAAGTTTGCTATTGCTGGAGTTGCTGAAGTACTCTCATGAACAGCGGAACGATAGGCTAACAGGAAAAGAGGTATGTACTCATCCCAGTTATCCTGATGACTACCAACGACCTTCGCAAGATGTCGTTCCAAAGTTTGATTGAATCGCTCCACCATGCCGTCGGACTGAGGGTGATAAGGAGTAGTCCGAGTCTTGTGGATTCCGAAAATCTTGCAGACTTCCTGGAACAACTGTGACTCAAAGTTCCTGCCCTGATCACTGTGCATTTCTAGTGGAACCCCAAACCGACAGAAAACTTCATTTACCAACTTGGTGGCCACAGTTATCGCTTCCTGATTTGGAATGGCAAACACTTCTGGCCACTTTGTGAAGTAATCCATTACCACAAGTATGTACCGGTTTCCTGACTTAGTGACTGGAAATGGTCCCGCGACGTCTAATGCGATTCGTTCCCAAGGCGCCCCAACATTATAAATTTTCATTGCTGCCCTGCTCCTCGTATGAGGTCCCTTAACAGCTGCACAGACTGTGCACTTGCGGCACCAATCTTCCACATCATCTTTGCAATGCAACCAGTAAAACCTTTCTTTTACCTTCTCTAAGGTTTTCTTTACACCCAAATGCCCTCCGGAAGTTCCATCATGAAAAACTCGTAGAATTTCCTTCACCTTAGCTCGTGGGACCACCAACTGTAGGTACAAGTCTTTGCCATTCGGTGACTCCCATTTTCTACAGAGTAATCCATCATGTATGACGAGGCTATTCCACTGGGCCCAAAGTCCCTTCGTAACTGCACCGTACCTTGCCACCTCACTCCACTGAGGCTTAGAATCATCGTTCCTTAACCAGTTCAGGATTGGCCCGACTCCCGAGTCCTTTTCCTGTTCAAGGCGCATCGCCTCGTTTCCCCACTCATCATTGATGGCATCAGTTCTGATAGCCCTGAGTGAAACCGTTTCCTTCCCCTCCTGCTTGCTGCAGTGCTTACAATCTTCTGGACATGGTCTCCTTGATAATGCATCTGCATTGGAATGAACTTTTCCGCTTCGATGTTCTACTCCAAAGTTGAATTCCTGTAGTTGCTCTAACCATCTTGCAACTTGACCCTCCGGGTTCTTAAATTGGAGTAACCATTTCAATGCAGCGTGGTCGGTCCTGACTAAAAATTTACGTCCCAGCAGATACTTCTTGAAGTGTTGTACAGTCTTCACCACCGCCAATAGTTCTCGTCTAGTTACACAATAGTTTCTCTCAGGTCTAGACAATGACTTACTGAAGTAGGCTATTACAGTTTCCTGCTCACCATGTCGCTGTGAGAGCACACCTCCAATCCCGATGTTACTGGCGTCCGCATCTACAACAAATTCCCCTTGAACGTCGGGATATCCAAGAATTGGTGCCTCACTTAGACGTTCCTTTAACTCCGTAAAAGCCTTTTCACACTCTGAATCCCATGTGAACGTTCTCTTCTCTTCCGTAAGTCGATGTAGTGGCTTCGCGATGTCCGAAAACCCTTTCACAAAACGACGATAGTAAGAACAGAGACCAAGGAAAGCTCTTACTTGTGTCTTATCTCTCGGGGTCGGCCACTCCCTTACAGCAGCAGTTTTGGCAGGATCGGTCTCGACTCCTCTCTCCGAGATAACATGTCCAAGGTAGTTGACTTGCCGTTTAAAGAAAGAACATTTGTTTGGACTCAACTTGAGATTAGCCCCACGCAGTCTTTCGAAAACTTTCTCCAACTTTTTCAGATGATCATCGAAGTCTCGACCAACAATGATGATGTCGTCCAGGTAAACCAGACACGTGTCACCCAGAATTCCAGCAAGGACACGTTCCATCAATCTCTCGAAAGTCGCAGGGGCGTTACACAATCCAAAAGGCATCACCTTGAACTGCCACAGTCCTTTCCCGGTAGAAAACGCGGTTTTCTCCTTGTCTTTAGGGTCTACGTCCACTTGCCAGTACCCACTTTTCAGATCGAGCGTTGAAAACCATTTCATTCCATTCAAAGTGTCTAAAGTGTCGTCGATTCTCGGCAAAGGGTAGCTGTCCTTCTTCGTCACTTCGTTAAGCTGCCGATAATCTACACAAAATCTTGTTGAGCCATCCTTTTTCTTGACGAGAACTACTGGTGAACACCAGGGACTCGCTGAGGGTTCGATGATGTTACTCCTCCTCATGTCCTCTATCATTTCCTCCACTTCCTTCTCACGAGCAAACGGAATGCGCCTAGGTCGTTGCTTGATTGGCGCTACATCTCCTGTATTAATCGTGTGCTTCACCAAGTCTGTTCTGCCAATATCTGCGCCGTTCTTAGAGAACAAGTCTGAAAAACGCAGCAGCAAGTTCTTCGCTTTCAAAGCCTGTAGCTTAGTTAGGTCCTTGCCGGAGTCTTCCATAACTTTCGATACTACATCCCCCTCAACCTTATGTTTCTTTGAAGGATTTTCCACACATTGTCGCAACCATAAAACTTCCTCACAGTGACCAACAACCTCCCCCTTCTCAATCGTCAGGTCCATATCTCCAACGTTAAGTATCGGAATTGAAGTAGATGAAACTGATCCAACAACTGTCCTCGCCGGAATCCAAGAAGTTTCAGTCTTAACTTTTTCTATCACAGCACATCTTCGTGGTAATCTCCCATCGTTATTCTTGGGCAAAACAACAGGAACCAAGGTCTGTGATCTAGGTTTGAGAACGGTTCTTCTCACACAGTAGACCTTTCCCGATGATCCACCTTTCATCGGCACCTCCTCTGTGTTACACCGTAGCACTCCGTTTTTCATGTCTATATTGCACTGATGATTTTGTAAAAAATCTAAGCCAATGATGCAATCGTCCACTATTTCAGCTACAATCACCTCATGTTTGAAAGGAGTTTCCCCGATCTTAATCGAAACTCCCAACTCTCCCTTAACTGGTATGCGCTGGCCGGTAGCTGTTGTTAACTGTAGATTGGTTTGCCGCAGAAGTCGTTTTTCCCGATAACTTTTCATTTCACTTAGCAGTCGTGTATTGATCACGGTTCTCGAAGCTCCGGTATCCAAAGTTAGTTGACAGATTTTACCATTGACCTCTCCTTCAACTAACAGACTATTTCCGTCTGATGCTTGTTTGACTCTAATGGTAGGGGTTGCAACATAACCGGCCAGCGCCCACCCCGCAGCCCTGGCTGGTTCTAGTTTTCCTGCTGCTCATCAGTCGAGACTCCTATGTCCCGACGGCCTGTGCGCTTCGGACAGGAGCTGCGAATATGCCCTCGTTCTCCACACTCGTAGCACACATAATTGACGCTTCGATTTCTTGGCACTGATGCTCTGGTCACCACAATCTCTCTGAGGCGAGCGGAACGTGAATCTTGACGTACGGCTTCCACCTCCAATGCATGAGCAACAGCGTCCTTAAGTGTAACATGGTGCCCAAGACGCACTGCAGCTCGTACCTCCGGATCCCGTATCCCATCCGTAAAGGCCTGCAGGAGCATGTCATCGATGGCTCCTGGTGAAGACTGGAAAGCCTTTCGCACGAGCTTCTCTACTTCCACGGACCATTGTTGCAGACTCTCGTTAGCATGTTGGTTACGTTCCTTCAATCGCGCCCGATACATGTGTTCGAGATGTCCATCGCCGAATCTAGCTTCCAGAGCTCCGAAGAGTTTGTCGAACGTCAGATTTTCACCAGCTCCTACGGCTTCCAGCACGGTGAGAGCCTGTCCCTGAAGTGCCAATGTCAACGCGGACTGTGCCTCCTTCTTGCCCCAACCATTAACCTCCATTGCTGTCGCAAATTGTAGCTTAAAAGCGGGCCATGAAGTCAGTCCATCGTAAACCGGAGTCTTGACACCTTTTGGTTGTATGGGTGAGTCAAATACAGCAGCGACACGACTATGAGATTTGCTCTGCTCAACCTCTCGCCGGATTTTGGCAAACTCACGCTCAAACCTCCCTTCGAACTCACCCTTCACGTGGTCTAACTCACCCTTCACGTGATCTAACTTCCCTTCGAACTCTCCCTTCACACGATCCAACCTCCCTTCTACGGCTTCAACTCTCTCTACCGCCTGCTGCAAGCCTTTCGTAATATCTTTATGAAGCGTCTCCTGCATCGTGCGCATTTGCTCTTCCTGCCGGCGTGCCTGTTCCTCCTGACGGCGAGCCTGTTCTTCCTGACGGCTCGCTTGTTCTTCCTTTATTGCGCGCAGTTGTTCCTCCTGGCGGTGAGCCTGTTCCTCCTGGCGGCGAGCCTGTTCCTCCTGGCGGCGAGCCTGCTCCTCTTGCAGTGCGCGCAGTTGTTCCTCCTGACGGCGAGCTTGTTCCTCCTGACGGCGAGCTTGTTCCTCCTGACGGCGAGCTTGTTCCTCCATCATGAGCTGAATTTGATAGAGGAAGTTTCCTGGGTTCTGCTCCGGAGTGCGCTGCACTTCACCTCCCTCAGGTCTCCTCTCTGGAGTGTGCTGCACCTCAATTGCAAGGGCTGCACCTTCCCGCCGCACTTCCGACATGGCCCGGGTGGTTACTCCCTGTAACTCCTTCGGCACCAGCGGCATCCTACTCCAATCCCACTTCTGACACCAAATGTTACGAGCGACGGGTTCCGGGATTGGAGTGAAACGCCAAGTCCAAATTTACAGAGTTTATTTGGGTTTATCTTACACACGGTCCTCCTCACAGGGTGCTCCTCCTAGAGTCCTCGTCGCAGAGATTCCCCTTACACGGTCCTCGTCACAGGGGTTCTCCTTTACACCACTGTAGCACTGTTCACTACGTCACTTCTATGACGTCACGACACGTCACCACTACGACGTCACGACACACGTCACAATTATGACGACACGGCACTACACTCACTTGACTACACACTGTTTACTTCTCACTAGTTACTTTTCACTTATTCTCTTCTTCCTTTTGGTTTCGCACTTATCACTGTTAAACTCAGTACTCCCCTGTGGCCGCAAACTCGCCGGCTTATATAGCCCTATAGAATCTTCCAGAATATTGAATTTCGATTTTCATTTCGTTATTTCTTTGTTTCCTTCCAAACGCTTCTAATTATCTCTAGCTCCTCCCCCTTTCTCGAATATTCCTAGACACGGTTATTTTGTCTCTTTCCAAATATTCTTTCCAATTTTCCTTCTCCCTCTTTCCTCTGGAACATTCCTGAACAATAGAAATATTTTCGTCGGGGTGAGGTCTCGAACCCAGGACTTCTCGAACTTTCGGGATCGCACGTCCGACCGCTGAGCCACAAAGCTAATTGACAAACCCTCTGAATTTGTGAATGCCTTTTTACGATTAACGTTTGGCAGCATCCGTGACAATACTGTAACGAAAATGTGACAGCCTTGTGTAAACATACCGTGAAGTATAGTATTATCGTTCTACGATTGTTGTAAACGAGCAATTGTTGTGTAACGTTTTTGCATAATTGAGACGAATGACTTGACATCATTGACATGTAGTTGGCATTGATTGATCGTTTCTTACCACAATGCCAATGCCATTTAGTTACGAATTTGATAACAAACCATGGTTTTGTTGTGGTTTTGACATGCGAGCATCAGATAATAATTGTAGTATTGTATTTATTTTGCATTTGTGAATATTTGTTTACCAGATTCATAATTTACACATACTTGAAAGATAAATAAAGTTCAAAGAAAAAACTAGATGGTCCTAAAAAGGCCGATTCTTAGAGTCAGCGCACACCTAGCGGAGAACGGTTCGAACAGTTTTTATTATTCAATTGACTATGAACTCAATTATTATTGAAATAGATTTGAAATAAGCGTGCAAGAAATAATGCGAACACGTCACAGGGACAGGGGTCTCTATGGGGGGAAAATAGCGTGCAAATTTTCCACTCTATTTCAATTACCATTGAATTCATTATCATTTATTAATTAAAACTGTTCGAACATTTCTCCCTGTCCCTAAAGTGCCCTCAAAATAATAATCTTAGGGCACTTTTGTCTCAATATTGCTCCATCGCGCTGATAGTTAAGCGATCGAAGCGATGTGCTTTTGCCCGTAACTTTGGCCGCACTGGTTCCCGTCGTCGTAGAAATAAAATGTTTAGTTATCATCAAAATAGGTCCTGTAGTTTTTGCGTGATGCTCGAACAAGTAAACAAACAAACAGACGGACAAAAAAATCCAACATTCGGTGACTTGGGGTCAGGGACACCTAAACACTATACAGGGTGTAAGGAAAAGTATCATTAACCTTTAAACCACATACTGAACTTCAAACTGAACAACTTTTACCATGGGAGCAAAGGTGGCAGCGCAAAAAACAAAGTCTTCTGTTCCAAACTAAACGGCAATGCCTACACGACTCAAAATGTATGAAACAGCACTTTTTTTTTTGCGCTGATATGTTTGCTCCCATAGTAAAAGTTGTTCAGTTTGATGGGTAGAGTATGTGGTTTAAAGGTTAATGATACTTTTCCTTAGACCATGTATAGTAGCCTTTTTTTGTAATTATATTCAATGTGTACAGACACGTTTCTGTTGCAATTTTATAATAGTGTAGATAGGAGATGATGAGGCATTTGTAACACCACTGGCTTTTCGGTGAAGGAAAACATCGTGAGGAAACCTTCATGCTTCAATTTCGAGGCATGTATTGTACCCACTGTCCATTATAAGTGCCGACGGGCTCACCCCCCATCACACTGGACAGAGTTTCGGTACTACTGGTGAAACGTGGATGTTCTGATGTTTCAGAATATCTCTGACTACCCCCTCGGGGAATATAGTCGTGAGCATATGCTATGCTAGATAGGAGATGGATGATTGATTTGATTACTTTACTTATAATATTTATTTTACTATATTATTATATCAGCCGTCGCTGTCCCATTGTTGGGCAAAGGCCTCACTCCGTTCTCTCCATGCGTCCCAGTTTAGCGCTTCGTTAGGCCAGTTACTTATCATATAATAAAATAATTTTGCAGGGGCTTCAGTTTCATAGCGCCGTGCCTACTCACAGAGGACGACAACAAAACGGTGACCAATGAGAATCAGAACCACGTCGTGCAGAGCAGCAAGACTTCCACCGAAGAGTTTTGGTCTGGTTTCGTCAATAGGAACAATTTCTTCGATGAGTACAGGTTTGCTATTTTATTTAAACTTTTAGATGTATTTGTTTGATTTATTTATTTCCTTTTTGGAGAACTTAAAGCTAAAATGCTAATAAAAAAATGTTCTTTCTTTCTTTCTTTCAAAATAAGTTTGATTTATGCAAAGGCAAATTGGTGGTGGGATGCTGACAACACTTATTAATTGTCCCTAGGTTTGTCTTCATCAGCACATACAGAATCTTTCGTATATGCTGAGGGTTTTTTAAGGTGATGACCAGACCATCAACCTGAAAAAAAATTCTGTGGGACCAACATCAAAATTGCTACAAAAAATCTGTTGTAAATATTCTTAGGTAGAACAAGATGGGTGTGGTTTGAGCTTTATTAAAAAGTTTAAGGGATGATTTTCAGTGAGAACGATCTTACAGTAAATTTATGGAATTAATACATAGCCTCAGTATAAAAGCGCGTTGGTGATCGAAAAAAGTAATTATGTTACTTACTTTTTAAAAGAAGTGCCAAGTGTGATAACATTATGAAAATTTGATTAAATGGGCCAACTTTTGAAATAACTTGCCAGGCATAGCTCTAGCTTCATACATTTTTTATACATGGTGTAGTCGCAAAGTTGCTAAGAAAATGTTACTACAGAAAGTAGTCACTACATTTCTTTTTGCAGTTTTGTATGGAACAGTAGATTTTTTTGTTATCTCTATATTGGTCCCATAAAAAAAGTTGTTCAGTTTGATGGTCTGATCAACCCCTTAAAAACAGTCAGCATATTAAGACGGGCCATGTATGATGTATGTATGTATGAGAAGTGGGACATTCAGGCCACAGGGTACCTATAAAGCAGATCACTATTTGAAGTATCAAGCTGATCAGTGTGAGAGATCCGTCTCTAAAAACAGGAAGGCTGGGCCACACAGAGTGCAGCTGCAGAACGGCTGCAGGCCGGCAGCAGTTGTAAACTATGGAATTATATGCGAGGTATCACACTAGATGCAGTCCGGCGCGGCTGCGGTACAGCTGCGGAACGGTAGCCGCAGTGTGACACCTCCTCGCACATAATTCCATAGTTTACAACTGCTGACGGCCTGCAGCCGTTCTGCAGCTGCACTCTGTGTGGCCCATCCTTAAAATATGACTTGGTGCAAGTAGTCTTTAATCACAGTATAAGAAAAAGTACTAATACCTACACACAGTATGGACACTTCCCTGCCGCCCACCAATTTTGACCTCACCCCGTCCCTGTGATATGGGAGGTGGACGACAGTAGTGGTCTATTCTATCTCTCTCACTCGCACTCACTCAGCATACGTGTGCTAGCTTCTTGTCAGTTCCAGCGCGTTTTTATGCCTTAGGGTGTAGACACACAAGCTTCATTTCAATTGCAAACCAACTGCAAATGCAGTTTGGATACAGTTGAAATGCGTGTGAATACACTGCTAATGTTGATTAAAATTAATGTGCAAAATATTTCAAAAGGAATAATAATAATAAACTAAATAATGCAATATTCTCCAGGCTAATGGGAGAACTGGGGACGGGATCGTTTTCAGTCGTCCGCCTCTGCGAGCACAAGACGTCCAGAGTGCAATATGCAGTTAAGATCATAGACAAATTACAGTATGATCCTCGGGAAGAAATTGAAATCTTATTAAGGTAAGTTAAAAGTGCCTTCGAAAAATCGCCAAAATCACCTCCCGTAATTAATGGACGCACATGATTATAGTGGATTCATAATAATATAAGGTTTCTTGACTACGGAACCCTAAAAAAAAGGATTTAACCATTCATTTTACGGTTTGACCTGGATCTAATTAAGAATTGTAAAAATTTCATTTCCATGTTACGTAGCGAAGTTTGTTTTTATTTTTCTGATACTTTTTTTTTCACTGAATGCTAATTTCCCACATACACATACTCCACATACTCGTAAATTGACTGGGCTAATTTATCAATCCGCACATGTCAATAGTAACTTCTTACTCAATTGCTATGCTAATCTCCTACATAGGAGCCGAAAAACGTCCTAAGCGATGACCGACAATACAAATAAGGTACCTTATCATGTGGATTGACCCATATGTACAATTCACGTCCACAGGTACAGCCAACACCCGCACATAATATCGCTGCGAGGCGTCTACGAGGAAGGCGGGCGCATCCTCGCAGTCACAGAGCTCTGTCGCGGCGGAGAACTGCTAGAACACATCACCCAGCGCCGCTACCTGGCCGAGCACGAGGCGGCGCCCATACTGAGGAACGTGCTACAAGCCGTGCATTACTTGCACAGACACACCGTCGTGCATAGGTTAGTGTTGAGAGCTCTGGATCACAACAGCGCCGCTACCTGGCAGAACACGAGGCGGCGCCCATACTGAGGAACGTGCTACAAGCCGTGCATTACTTGCACAGACACACCGTCGTGCATAGGTCAGTGTTGAGAGCTCTGGATCACATCAGCGCCGCTACCTGGCAGAGCACGAGGCGGCGCCCATACTGAGGAACGTGCTACAAGCCGTGCATTACTTGCACAGACACACCGTCGTGCACAGGTCAGTGTTGAGAGCTCTGGATCACAACAGCGCCGCTACCTGGCAGAACACGAGGCGGCGCCCATACTGAGGAACGTGCTACAAGCCGTGCATTACTTGCACAGACACACCGTCGTGCATAGGTCAGTGTTGAGAGCTCTGGATCACATCAGCGCCGCTACCTGGCAGAGCACGAGGCGGCGCCCATACTGAGGAACGTGCTACAAGCCGTGCATTACTTGCACAGACACACCGTCGTGCACAGGTCAGTGTTGAGAGCTCTGGATCACAACAGCGCCGCTACCTGGCAGAACACGAGGCGGCGCCCATACTGAGGAACGTGCTACAAGCCGTGCATTACTTGCACAGACACACCGTCGTGCATAGGTCAGTGTTGAGAGCTCTGGATCACATCAGCGCCGCTACCTGACAGAGCACGAGGCGGCGCCCATACTGAGGAACGTGCTACAAGCCGTGCTTTACTTGCTCAGACACACCGTCGTGCATAGGTCCGTTTTGAGAGCTCTGGATCACATCAGCGCCGCTACCTGGCAGAGCACGAGGCGGCGCCCATACTGAGGAACGTGCTACAAGCCGTGCATTACTTGCACAGACACCGTCGTGCACAGGTCAGTGTTGAGAGCTTTGGATCACAACAGCGCCGCTACCTGGCAGAACACGAGGCGGCGCCCATACTGAGGAACGTGCTACAAGCCGTGCATTACTTGCACAGACACACCGTCGTGCATAGGTCAGTGTTGAGAGCTCTGGATCACATCGGCGCCGCATGACATAATACTTAGTGAACAAGTATCGCTCTATAAGGCGCCTTCTAAACGTTACTATTGACATTTGATCTATTTCTTGACGCGAAATACCCCTAAATTTTACCGGAATCGTTAGAGCCGTTTTCGGGAATAATCAGAAACTTTATTTGTAGTAAAAATGTTTTGTATGATATCAACTTTGTCACACACACTGCCCATTTTATATCTATGGTATCTAGTCTTCAAATTTTCTAAAATTTATCAGACCATGGCCAGAAAATTAACAAATTTGGTTTGCTGCAATTGACGTAATATATTGTGTAACAAAATGGTGTTAGACCATCAAACGGGAGACCTTAGGTTTCTTCCCCTCAATGGTATATAGCCTCCTTCATTGACCGTGTATTTGAAGGGTCAAGAAAGCAAAAAGTATTGGGTCTAACACAAAAGATCCTCCTCTGGGTCGAAGTGTTGCTGGCTTGCCAGCCCCCACAACAAGATAAGATACTATGTTACACCTTATATACGTTGATAACCTTCAAACCAAATTAGTTCCTATGATCAAATTTGGATTCCAAACATTTTGCCTTCATTACCAACCATTGTATACCGTTTGCAGAGACATAAAACCATCAAACATACTGTTCGCGACGGCGGAGAAGCGACCGGAGGACATAAGACTCGTGGACTTCGGGCTGGCGAAGCAGCTTCGCGCCGAGAACGGGCTGCTGATGACGCCGTGCTACACCGCCAACTTCGTCGCGCCCGAGGTGCTCAAGCGGGCGGGATATGACGCCGCGTGCGATATATGGAGCTTAGGTAAGTGTTGACTATACAAGACTCGTTGTGACGCCGTCGCGCCCGAGGTCCTGGGTATACCCTCTAGGAGGGTGTTTGGGCGTTAGTAGTGGTGGTAGTAGTAGTAGTAGTTGGCATTGGTGGTGGTAGTGGTGCGCGGATTGGTAAGCTTCACATACGCATCATAATTTCTTCTTCTGCATATCGTCGCTTATATAAAAACACCGCGCAAGTAGATTTTGGTTTAACCCCCCAACTCGCCTTGATTACGTAATCTTCGTCCATGCTTAAATTTTTGCTGTTTAGTAGCACTGACACGTATGTCATGTTTCTAACTGAACTTAACTCTTTACCTAAAATATACCCAAAATACTTACTTCCTCCAATATACCTATAACAATACCGATGCTTGGAAAAGTCGATAAAATATGCCGAAAAAGTATAAAAATACTGAATCTGGAATACTGAAAAAATGAAACTTCAAAATTGGACGTAAATATTTAAATATAATTTATTTTCGGAATCTTGGATTCTTCAACCCCCGCCCCCCCCCCCCCCCCCCTCTCTGCTATCCCATTCATTTAGCTCGAGTCGAATTTGTAGTTTAGTATGGAACATCATTTTTTTTTCGCCATTTCGATATTGGTCCCATAGTGAAAGTTGCTCAGTTTGATGGTCTAAGTTTAAATGTTTATTTGTATTTTCGTAACACCTTGTTCTTGAAAGTTAGTATTATAATTGATTCAATATAGGAGCTTGAAGCACACTTATTATGCCAATATAACGTTTGTTGCAGGAGTGCTAGCGTACATAATGCTCTCCGGCAGAACACCGTTCGCATCAGCCGGCGATGACACCCCTGAAGCTATTCTAGCTAGGATTGAGTCCGGAAAGGTAATTAAGTACAAGATTATTTAAGTACAAGACGGTACATATTTAAAAAAAGGATGAAATTATTCAAATAATAGAAATAATACATATGTAGAATTTTTTATTTGCGCACCTGATATCATCAGCGCTTTTAATCTCACTGCTGCTGAATAGATCACGAACTTCTTCATGCTTTATTAAACGGCCCTGTAAAAATAAATATCTACTTTAAAATAAAACTGGCTGGTGATTTTCATACTTACACAAAAAAAGGAGCCTTTGACAAAACGGGAACTAAGAAACGAACTATCGTTTTGATTAGAATTCTTATCAATTAGATTCATAGTAGTCTATTTATGAGATCACCAGATGACAGCGCATAAGTCGATGATCCTATCAAACGACATAATACAATTTTCTGTAAATTATCAGAATCTAATATCTAATTTTTTTTTCAAATCCTCCTTGTAAAACTTACCTGGAATGTCCACCAGGTGGAGCTATCGTCAGGCGTATGGCGAGGCGTATCAACGGAAGCTCGCAACTGTATCCGTCGCATGCTGCAACTAGAGCCCGCCCTGCGGCCCCGCGCGGCCGACCTACTGCGGGAACCCTGGATCAATCAGACCCAAGGCACTACAGTCACAGTGGAACCATTGGAGGACAGCGAGGCTCCTCCCCCCGCCGCTGAACTGCGACGAGCTGTAGACCTTACCTTCCAGGTGGGTTATATTAGTACCCTGAGTCCTGGCTGAACCAGTCCCAAGGCACTAAAGTCACAGTGGAGCCCCTAGAGGACAGCGAGGCTCCTCCCCCCGCCGCTGAACTGCGACGAGCTGTAGACCTTACGTTCCAGGTGGGTTATATTAGTACTCTGAGCCCTGGCTGAACCAGACCCAAGGCACTACAGTCACAGTGGAGCCCCTAGAGGACAGCGAGGCTCCTCCCCCCGCCGCTGAACTGCGACGAGCTGTAGACCTCACGTTCCAGGTGGGTTATATTCGTACCCTGAGCCCTGGCGGAACCAGATTACTAAACACCTAGTATGACTGTCACAGTGGAGCCCCTAGAGGTAACAAAACTTGAGTATCATAAGTTAGAATGTTCAGAATACACAAATGTCGATGAGTTTGCTCTTGGACATAGAGAGCAAAGTCGTCATTCATGGACCAGTAGCTCTGCCACACGTTGTTGACATGACGAGCGACTTCTTTGTCCTGTCTGTTTTCGAAGGATATTACCTGGCCCAAGTAAAATCACTTAATTAGGTACCTTATCTAGCATAAACATATGCTCACGACTATATTCCCCGAGGGGGTAGTCAGAGATGTTCTGGAACCTCAGAACATCCACGTTTCACCAGTAGTACCGAAACTCTGCCCGGTACCTTATCTTTTGTCGGTTATTTTCAATCCTATTCGATAACCATAGTCACTACATGTTGAGGCGGTTTAATACTCTGATAGCAGGTTAACCACAAATTTGGCTCAACCATCCTGCATTGAGTCAGCGTGGTGGAGTTTGACCTCTTTGGTAAAGGAATCATTAGGATTAGGATCCCACAGGCTACAACGTACTTTCTTTCCAGGCGATGACGTCATCACCGATGACTCCGCAAGTTTTGGGGCCTGTCTCACAGTCGACCCTAGCGCAGCGTCGCAACAAACCACAGAGGCGATTCCCACCGACACAACTGTAAATACAGAGGTAAAACTATACGAAGAATAACATGGAATTATAATAAGAACAAATTCGAAATGTCTGTGTACGTTTGACAAGTCCATAGTATGTACATTGATGCAAATGTGCAAGAACCGTAACCTGTGTTCACTTACTGGTAATTCCAGATGGTCTAATTTGTGTCCTTATTTCTTATTGAATTAACAATTAGCATTTCTTAGCCGTATAGGCACAATTGAGAACGAAAGACACCAAAGATTTAGTCACAAGGATCAAGATTATCCTGTCACTATTATGTATAGTGATAATTTACGGTAGTTGCATAAATCAAAGCCTTTGCTAGAAGAGTTTTCTAAGCATTTTGGAAGATGTGAGAGATTGTACTTACCGTATATGAGGCTTTGGTAAATGCATTTTAAAATAATAGTTTATATTTTTATAAACAATGAATTTTAGTTATAACATTCCATCTTTTGAAACTGTTGTGGTGTTCTCATAATGTGGAGTGTAAGGTAATAATGTTATACATAATTATATGAAAGTTGTCTTCCTTCAAAATAAATTCAACTATACTATCTATTTATTTAAATTCTTAATGCCCACCTATTTATTACGTTTTGTAGTCTTATCTGTGCCATTAGAATAAATCTTCACTTTTTTCTCGATTCTTAGTTAATTAGAAAGTCGACGAGTTTTAGGCGAAATGGATCCCTGGTCAACATAGAAGAGTATTGGAACATTTCTCGTAATAATTACGAGAAATTTCATATTTCAAAATGTCATATTATGAAATGAAGTACCTATAGATAACATACATTGTTATCTTGTTATACAAAAAAAATGTGTATCATAAAAAAACCGAATAATTTCATACAAAATAAGTCAGTCTATCTCATTTATCCAGAGCTTGAAACCTTCAAATAAGATAATGTGAAATCTGGGGACCCACGATAGAAGGTGTTTCGCCAATAATTCTTTTCACTTTATAAAATGTCACATGATATCAACAAATATATTTTGAGATTTATTTTTATACAGTATTATCCTTTTTCATTTTTATGCTATTTTAATAACTTATAATTGGATTGCTTTATCATTTTATTTTTAAATGAGATGTTGTTTCTATTTTTGTAAGACAGTATCCATTAGACTTAAGGATTTAAAGATAACTAGTAAGTACAATTAAATCTACGAAAGGCTTTCAGTAGTTTGAAATCGCATTGTAAGGTTTTTTCGTAAACATACCAGCAAGCACGTATCCAGACTTTGGGTTCGGGGGGGGACATTCAATTTCGGGGGGGGATTTTCAATGAAAAATTACGAAAAAGGTATAGGTGTGATCACTGTTCCATACAAATATTAGGATTTCGGGGGGGGATAAATCCCACCTATCCCCCTCCCCTGGATACGTGCTTGCATACCAGCGGCAGTGTCTGCATTTCATGCAGAAAGGAACCACCAAAGTCAATATTCATTCATATCTTTTTGCCTACTTTATTATGTCATATCAAGAGGGCCTAACTTTGCTCATAAATGAATATGACTTCAATTACTAGTTTCACATTTTATCTTTACTAAATTCTTCATACTTCCAGAGTCTATTAATTTTCTAGTGTCATGTTTATGTATACTAATTCTGTAGTTGGTAAGGCATTCATAGTATATTTTGTTAATTGCTTTAATGTTGTAAGTTCGATAGTAGATATTTGTCTATGTTGTATTATCTTAGTCATAATGATTATTACTAACTATACTTATAACTCCAACTTGTCCGGTGCCATTACCATTTAGTTTTATTTTCCAATTCTTAACAGCCCCAGCTGACTATAATATTGGACTCTTTTATTTTACTGTGTACCAGTGTTGGGCAAAATGTAATTAATTGCTTATAGTTAATTACATTTTAATTGTTAGATTATAACACTTTATTTTCCAGTACTCTCTTCTTCTCGCTTCTCTCACATTTACGTTCATTTCAATTACTCTATAACTTGTTGGTTTCGATTATAAATGTTTGTATCAGCCTAATTATAAAATATGGCTAATGCTATAATTCTTTATCTTCGAAAAGTATACATTTATAACAGTAACCAAAAAAGTAATTAACAATTACAATATGTAATTACTAGTTATTACATTTTGCCCAACACTGCCGAGTACCTACATGATCTCCGAATAATATTTCCGTGCATAATTACAATATAATATAGGTTAATATTTTTAAGACTCCTATGGTTTTCATTGGTGGAAGTGGTGGTGGTACTATCATACGTTAATCATGGTGATATTTTATTTTTGTAGACTAGCATTAACTTTGAATTAACTAAAATTGTAGGTGTTAATCGAAACTAGGATAATTGCCAAAGAATAAAATCCACTTTTAAACAATAAATTCGTTCCATACCATGATGTACCTCATTGTGAATCAAATCAGCAAGTTAATAAATAAGTCAATCATAATAAGAATGAAATTTATAAAATTTTTATACCCCAATATTATTTTATGCAAGTTTTACTACTTATTCTTTGAATATTTATCATGTAAGTAATATTTGTATCAACTGAAGGAATTGATTGATTAAATATTAAGAACTTAAAGTCAGATGTAAATTTTAACGTAAATCCATCAAGTTACTTCAAAGAAAGTGATCCAGAACTGTAAATCACAAAGTGACGCATAATATGATAAGAGAAACTAAATTGATTGTTGAGAAACCTTTATCTCAAAAATTAGTGAATATTGATTGAACAAAGGTTTTTATTATTTTTCGAAATTAAAACATTGAAGTTTTTGTTTTGTAATCATTTTGTAATATTCATAAAACAGTACAAACTTTTTTTCAATTATCATAAATAGTGATGTAAACAATTAATTGGTAACTCATACATATTCCTGACAGTTAAAACTTAGCCTACATTAATTAAGATTGCATTAATTGAGATTTTAAAAGATATGATGTAATCCATAGTAATTTGCACATCGGAAAAATATGAAATGGATAAAGAACAGGCAATGAGTCTGCATCTTTAAACCACCTACCTACATTTATAAATCCTGTATACCTAAGGTAATGAAAACGTGATATATTAATATCATTGAGGAGCAAGCAGCCCCACTGGCTATAAACTATTAAACAGAAAATATTGTAATGTTCAACCATTTTGAACAGAGCTTGTATGCACAACACTTGTTAATTAATTCTAAAAAATATTTTCTTATTGGCTCATAGGTCACGATGCAAGTTGATGTTAACGTAAGTAGATTTTTCTATGACACCATGTTGTAGTTTCAAAATAAATCACAAAAACATGTTAAATTTTATAAAGGACAAATTAAAAATTATTGTGAGCTGGGCCACTCATTATTTCGTGGTCTAGTATGTTTTTATCACTCTATTTTTCTATCTCAGAAAATATCCAATTTCTATTTAGGCATGTGTGCTGACATTAAAATGTTGTTTAGAGACGGAACTCATATTCATTTTAGAGATGTAATATATATTGTTGACATTGCTTAAACAGCGTTTTATTTTAGATTTAGATAATAATTTACTTACATTATCTTATAAGTTGTTCTAGGTAGGAAACTGCTACAAACACCAATACTCTTAATTGTGAAAATGTGGCAATCTTATTCGCTGCAAGCTTAACATATTCCGGGATTCAGGATGTAAATTTCAGGAAATCTAGAAATACGCCTGACGAAATTATGCAGCGTTAATTCGGCGGTTATTTGAAAAAATCGACCCAGGGTCTTACAACACACAATAGTTCACCTAAAAGGTGTTCCACGCTCAACTTTTTTAACCCATAGTTATCTACAAATTTTCGTAGCGTAATTTCGGTAGGTGTGTGTTGAATTCTGATGAAAATAATTTAGTTTATTATATTATAAGTTACCAACCACTTATCCAATTACATTTCAATTTTATTCATACTCCTATTTAACACTGACTCCTTTTAAAGTTGGTGCCACAACTGGTCCCTTACCAGGGACAACTAAAGGACTATCTTTATAACATGCAACTTTATCATCATTTGTCTTAAGATCCGGGGCGCATGTTTCAAATATTTTCTTCTTGGGGTTGAGGATGGCTTCTGGTTCACGAGGGTAGCCGTCACAAGAGACCAGGTCCCCAGGGGTGGCTCCGCTCGGTGGGACAAGTACTTCAACTTTATCTGGTGATGACGCACACATGACCATAGCTTCTGATGTAACACCGCGCATCTGAAATCGGTTATATTATTCACTATACATATGACTTCGAATGAAAAGACCTTTGCAAAGTCGCATAGATAGAGGATTCACATGCGGACGTGTTTCGTGCGTGCGTTGTTTGGCTGGCCTTTTGTACCTCTAATGCGCTTTTGTTCATAAAACAATATAATATTGTATGCCTGACATAGGTAAAACTGTGGACTAAATTTTTTATGATAAGACCTATAAATGTATACCAGTTTGTGACAATAAATGATTTCTGAAAACTACTTTACTGCAGCATTGCAGTACTAGAGACGGCAACCAGCCATTAATAAAGAAAAAAGACCATTGTGTTGCTGTAACCAGATTTGTTACTGAAAGTAATTTGAAAACTTCAAATTGGATCAGTAGTATTTTGTATTGGAAAAATGTATTTGGTAGTGTATGGAGACTGCATAGCTGAGAAAAAACATGATGTCTAAAAGCAATGTGAACAATTAGTATGAACAATTTTTTTTAGTTGTGACTCGAATTATGATTTTAATCATCCATACCTTAACAGGTTTTAAGTTACAAAGCACCATGACAATTCTTTCTCTCATCTCTTCAATCGGCACATGGTTCACAAGACCGGACACAACCGTTCTTGGATTATCTTCACCACAATCTATTTTCTCTACGTACAATGAGTCTGCATCGGGATGCTTATTAATGTCTATGATCTTTCCGATCCTGAAGTCTAGCTTTCTGACATCTATGATTGAGTCAACCGGAGCTGCGGCCGTCTTCTCTTTTGTCTTTTTAGAAGGTTCCTTTTCCTTTTTCTCTTTCTTTATCACTGATTCTTGTGATATGTTAGTAGAAACATTTTCAATGTTTCCGTTGACATTGTCGGAAAGTTTTTTGCCTGGAATCGGGTACTGCTTCTTACCATGTTGGGTTTCGAGTTTTATTAGATCTGCCTTTGTTCGCTCTACTTTTGCAGCGAGCAATTCATTTTCTGTGGTGAGTGTTTTTATTTTTTCTTCTATTTTTATTTGTCTTACTTGCTCCACCTAAAATATAAAAAAAGATTTGAGTAACAATAAATTCGAAAAAAATCATTTGTAGTGCACCTACTTTCTGCCTACCCCTTTTGGTACATTGGCGTAAAGTTCTAGATTTCTAAGCTCCAAGATCATTTCTGTATTACGCGTTTATCACTGTATCGAAAAGTAATTTTGATGAGGGTTAATGTTAGGCACATTTATTAACTATATATTATTAGGTAAAAAGAATTCCTGGGTCACGGACCTGAAAGAAATACTGGGTATTCACTTTCAAACGCAAATACTAAAATATAGTGTAGTGTTCAGTTATTTAAAGACATTTAAATACAAACTTTGCTTCGCAGGTCGGCAAGTTTTTTTTCAGCAGTTTCTGCATTATTAAGTAGTTTCGTTACAATGCTCTGAGACATTTTTCTCAAAATAGTATTCCTCATCGAGCCGAAATAACCTTTAAAATTTCATTTGACATTGACAATGACACACACGACATTTTTTTTTAAATAATTTATCCTTACGGAAAGGCAATGGGAACTAGCCCTTACAGCCTGGTTTTTAGTGATATTTTTCTTTGTACACACGGCGACACATCAGGTTACGCACTCTATATACCCATAACTACACTAGGTACAAAACACAAAATAGTGCGATAGAGAGCCTGCATAGATGCGGCTGCCGACGCGGGCGCAGCGTGCCGTGAGACGAAACAACAACAACATACTGCACCCTCTCGCACGATTCGCAGCGTTCAACTTCTAATAGTTCAAAGTCCAAACAGGGTAGCCTGATGTCAATTTTCTTATATCAATGATTGTAAGAAGGAGTGGTATCCTTGATGATTTAGATCATACATGGGCAACCCCCGGCCCGCGGGCCGGATGCGGCCCGCCCCGGATTTTGATCCGGCCCGCGAAGGATTTTAATAACGCTCGCGAAACATAAATTTTCTCGGTTCACGCCAATAAGAGAATGATATTCGTTCTTCTTACTACTAGATTCAGGCGACGAAACGGATACTTTTATCATAAAAGATATCCACTGCTAGTTTTGTGCACTTTTTACATACACAACGTTGATAATCTTGTTTCTTAAGATCAAACGTAGGTACATACGGCGACACATCAAGCTACGCAAAACTAAAATAAGCTGGCCGGGCGTAGGTAGAGTAATGCATAACGTCGCGCGGCCAGCTTATGTTTGTTTTGCGTTGCTTGATGTGTCGCCGTGTGTACATACTGAATCAACTTTCACTATGGAGCCTACGTCAGGAAACGCGAAAAAAAATGTGCTGTTTCATACATTTGACTTTGGAAGGTACAGCAGCTTTGTATGAAACAACTGTTAAAAGTTATTCAGTTTGATGGTCTCAGTTCACAACTTCAGTCTGTGGAGGGCTGTCCCTTACACCTTGTATTATACCGACTGATGTTACTTTGATAGTACACTTTTTGTACATGTATAAAACCGACCGTTTTTTTTCACAACTATTATCTACGGCCCGCGAATTCGTTAACATCCTAAATTTTGGCCCGCGACTTTCCAAAGGTTGCCCATCCCTGATTTAGATACATGGTATTTTCTGATAAGTTCATTGTAAAAGAAGATACAAGAAAATTGGCAATGGCGTCGTCGATATTTCCAATTTTAGGAGTCCGCACTCCACTATAGAGGATTCCAAACTTCTTGGATGATGATCAAGTTTTTTAAGGAAATGGTTGAAGTCAGATTTGGCTGTATGGGCTCATACACTTTGCCCTTTCCATAATCTACAACTGTAAGCCCTAGTTCGCACGGGCGTTATTTTATCGCGCGGTGAAGCAATTTTAGGCTTTTTTCAACCATAATTATATTCAATAAGACAGAAACACGCCTGCAGTGCGATTTTTGAAAATCATATGAGCGGTTCGGCAGTAGAAAGATGCATAATCTTCATAGTAATTCTGACATTTTCTACTACCGAACCGCTCGTATGATTTTCAAAAATCGCACTGCTGGTTCACATTAAACACATAAAGATTAAGGCCGAGATTCAGAGACGATTCTTAAGTCATAGTTCGAACTCCCGTATGTCAAAATCCATACATTTCGACCCTACTTAGCTCGAGCTAAGACGGAAAAAATCGTCTCTGAATCTCGGCCTAAAAAATAAAAGTTACTGTATATTTTCAAAGCAGCCTCGGTCTACCGCGAGTGCGTACAGTTACCAATGCCATCAGATTTAACTAAAATTTACGAATTAAAACCAACATTTTTAATTTTTTTAAATAGAAATTGCACAACAATCCCCAAGTACGCGACGCACGTATTGTATAAACAAGGCCTTAAAAAAGTAAAACAAAAAACCAATATGGCCGTTGGAATGGCGTCATAACTTTCTGACGTTGTTTATATTTGCGAAAAATAATTGGATTTTATGATACGTTGCGTTTTTACGGCTGCTGTGAATATAATGTAATTGGTGCATCAGTGCGCGAGATTAAAGTTCACTAGAATGTATTAGAATTTTCATCAGAAAAAGATGTCAAACAATACAGTCGGTTCGTCGGGGCCTGCTCCCGGCAAAATACGTGGACCAGGAAGGCCGCCAAAACGGACGTGCACCTGGTGCGCTGAAAGTAAAACTCCACTGAAATACGTTTTGCCCACGGAAAATGGAAAGAAAGAGTTCTGCTCCGAGACATGTCTGTCAGAGTTCAGGCAGGCCTACAGCAAGGGCGCCTGCCTTCACTGCGACAACGTAATCCGAGGTAACGCGCCGTCCAACAGCAAGAACTTCTGCTCTACTTACTGCCTAAACAAGTACCAGAAGAAAAACGAAAAACGAACCACTTCCCCGCAATCTGGGAACGGAGCCAACGGTTCAGAGAACCACTCTAACAACAACTCTACAGGTTCGTTCTATGATATCTACCAGACTTTCGATTGGACCGAATATATGAAAGAGACTAATAGTGTTGCGGCACCACAGGAGTGCTTCAAACAGGCGCCGTTACCCCCTGTGAATGATTTCAAAGTCAATATGAAGTTAGAAGCATTGGACCCTCGGAACTTAACCTCAACGTGTATTGCTACGGTTGTTGGAGTCCTGGGACCACGACTGAGGCTGAGACTCGACGGTAGCGATAACAAAAATGACTTCTGGAGGCTCGTTGACGCCGGTGACATCCACACAATAGGACACTGTGAGAAAAACGACGGAATGCTGCAGCCTCCGCTTGGGTTCCGCATGAACGCTAGCAGCTGGCCTATGTTTTTGCTCAAGACTTTGAACGGAGCTGAGATGGCTCCGTCGAAGGTATTTCAGGAGGAGCCGCCGACGCCAAAGACGAATTTATTTGTCGTTGGTCAAAAGTTGGAGGCGGTTGATAAGAAGAATCCACAGCTGATATGCTGTGCCACCGTCGGTGCGGTCAAGAATGATCAGATACATGTGACGTTTGACGGTTGGCGGGGAGCGTTTGATTATTGGTGCAAGTATGACTCGAGGGATATATTCCCAGTGGGCTGGTGTGCGAGGGCCGGTCATCTTTTGCAGCCACCTGGCCAGAAGAGTGCCACTGCACCATCTAGGTATGTTAACCATTCTTTTTCAAAAAAAATCCGTCATCGCCATAGCAACAAAAATCGAGGCAAACCCTGGAAAATGAGGGACGATGAGTTGGATGCATCAAATGCAGGGATACCGCATTGGATAGAGATATGTGGAAGAGTTTAGGGGGAGACCTTTGCCCAGCAGTGGGACGAAGAAGGTTAAAAAAAATCCAAGGCTTTTATAACCCGTGATGACTATGTCAGCCTCATAGGTTCATACTTTTTACCCGACTGCCCCAGAAGGATTGTTATGTTTTTGGAGTGTTTGTATGTATGTATGTTTGTATGTATGTATGTTTGTATGTCTATTTCTTTACGTACTACAGCCTAAACCGCTTGATGGATTTTAACGTATGAGGTGTCGTTAGATTCGTAAAAATCGTGAGAGAGACATAGGCTATATTATTTTAATATGGGGTCTGCGAAATAATAAAAGAGGAGGAATAAAAAAAATTTTATTGTTAAAAATTACAATATGGGTATCAAATGAAAGCTTGTGAACAGACGATTCCAAATATATACATATGATAGTACTTTTATGCTACTACTAGTGTTTTCCCGCGACTTCGTCCGCACAAATTATATACCAGATTTTAATTCAGATCATAAGCTATCAAACAAAAAAAGTTTCATCAAAATCGGTTCATTAGTTTTTGCGTGATGCTCGAACAAACAAACAAACTAACAATTTTGTCAAAAGATGGCGCTGCACGTTTTTAAATCGCGCTATCGAATGTTATTTGAATTTATATGAAGAGAACCGCTACTTTTTTATACCTCATGATTTTACGGTTTTATAATAGTTAAGATTTCGACATAACACTTATAAGTATGAAAAAAAAAAAAAAATAAAAAAAAAAAAATAAAAAAATTTATTTCACTCAAAACATAATACATTTAAATTTGAGGTCTTCCCTTAGAGCAATTTGAGAATGCTCGTATTGGGAATGCCTCGCTACTTCCTTAATTATAACTCTTTGTTTGAGACATGCCAAAAGTGTATAACTAATGTTGTTTGTTGTCTAACTATGAAATAATCTAAATTAAGAAAGAAAAACAAAAAACCCGACTGTATAAAAAACTATTAACTGAAAAGAGAAAAAGAAGCTCCTTTACCACTACTCAGCTATAACAACTTGGTTTGAGCAAATATAATTTGTATAGGTAGGTAGCAGTCGGGTTTTTTGATTTTCTTATTTTTATCGGTCTAGGGCTAGGGACAGCCCAACAACTGGTCAGCTTGACAGAGGGTCAGCCAACCAGCAGTTGAGCTGCCTTTTGTAACAGTTGCTTGTTGCGATGAACCTAGATCGTAGATCTGCATTCTGGACACACTACAGCATAACTTGCCTATACTCTGAAATGGAATCCGAGATCAAAAATTACAGACAAAAGAGTCTTTTGTTTGAAATTTTTGATATCGGATTCTATTTCAGAGTATAAGGTCCTCCACCTTATTGCACACTGTGCATCAGGGTTCGAAATTATCAAGATAATTATTTTCTTTGATAATTATCAGATAATTATCCAAGCTGATTCTTAGTTTTTAGAGAAATTTCTAAAGTTGCTTTCTTGCTTTAATACACTCTTATCAACAATGAAATCATTTTTTTTCACGGTTTTCTGTAGCTTTTCTCAATTTTTTGATCTAGACCAAACAGCACCTAGTCTTTGGCATTATAGTTTCTCATCTCAATGAATAACAAAAAATTGAGAAAAGCTACAGAAAACCGAGAAAAAAAATGATTTCACTGTTGGGAGCTTCTTTTTACGCGAATCGTGATCGGAAATACATGGTGTGACATTGCTAGCCCAAGCTTTTTGTGTATCCGATAAATTTTATAATTATCAATATTATTATCAACGTATAATTATGAAGATAATTATCATGATAATTATCAAGATAATGATAATTATCACTTCGAACCCTGCTGTGCATAGTGGAGAGGGTTTAATACCCATTAGATGATAAAACTAGTTAATATGCCCGAAACGCAGCCTAAATGCTGAGACCAGTGAATTCCTAGTAAGATTGAATGATGACATGATTTTTGTCCATGTTTGTTTCAATCTTTGAACTTCAGTTCAAATATTTAGAGCTGTGCTTGCAAACTTTAGCATTTGCAGTAAGATCCTACACACCACAATTTCAAGCCACCATTGGCCAATACTTGCAAATCTAAGCAGAGAAAAAATATGTTAAATTTATAACAATGAAATATTTTCAGGTTTAAAATTCGACACAGTGGAATACCCAACCCTGCCTTGCCTGAAGGGGGATCAACCGGTGCTGGGAACTCCAACAGTCCTACGACGCCCACACCAGTGGCCACGGTTCGACTCCGTATACGCAGCAGCTGTACCGGTGGCAGCAGTTGCTTGCCGAGCTTGGTGACGGGCTTGGGGCCGACCGGAGCCGTGGAGAATCTTGCCAAGGAGCTGCTCAGCGTACACCCAGACCCTCAGATGTTAACGCGGGCAATTCTTACAGCTTCTAGTAGTTATTCAAATATTACTAATGTACAGGTAATAAAGTTTTTATTTAATTAATGAGAATGATGGAGTGATAACTTTAAATAAATAAGTAATACACACAGGCACAAATGTACACACGGCGACACATCAAGCTACACAAAACAAACCTAAGCTGGCCGCGCGAAATTGTACATTACTCTACCTGCGCACGGCCAGCTTATTTTGGTTTTGGTTTTGAGAAAGCAGGGCCTTAGCCAAGCACTGGCAAAAAGGCATGAAAGGCATGTAAAAACAATGGTAACAATTATTTTCAATGTACGATGTTACTTTTAAAATATCTGAGCTGAATGAATTGATGTTAAATCAAGCCAAAACTGCCTAGATTATTTTTCATATAAAAATGTAGTCCTTTTTGGGGTGGCCAGAATCAAAGCTATAATTTACCAAGCATGCAGTCAAAGTTAAAAAATCTTTATTCTCAATAAGAATATACAATTCATTTGACAACACCTAGACAACACAAATTATAGCAAGATTGATTTAGATTTTTTCTACAGAGTACTAAAGTATCTACTTGTTTAAAGTTAGATGCTATACATGCCTAAAGGCACAATTATTTTTTACATAAATCTCAATTTCCAGGTTTCATCAGGAAGTAAGATTTACACAGTAAAAGTACCTTCTGAATTAACGAATGAAGAACTGAAAAATTGGCTCAAATCAGTATGTATTGGGATGGGAAGTTGTGTCGGGATGATGGAGGTAGACACGGGCGAGGCCGCTGGCAGGCCTTGCACTCTGTGCGGGGAGTCCACCTCCAACAATGTCTCATCCGCAGTCAAGAGGATTAATGTGGTGAGTTTATCATAGAGTTAAGGATATAAGAAACCAAACTATGTAAGAGAGGTAGTATGGTTCAATTTACATTAGAAGAGCATCGCGCCGATGCAGCGGCAATCTTATCACGCGAGCAGCCGATGCGTCGTCGGCGACGGGCAAATAAATTTGACCTTTAATGCTGCTGCGCGTCGATGCTCTTCTGGTGTGAATTGACCCTTAGGTAACTAAGCAGAGTAGTTGATCTGAAATTGTTGATGCAAAAGTAGCGAAATGATGCTCATAACGACATCTAGCGAACTGGATTGTACTTAATCCCGGTGTGTACAGCCTAGTATGGAGAATACCATTCTTTAGTTGTGAACATCTCACTGCAGGGCGCAGGCATACCCACAGGGAGGTGTATGGGCGTTAGTTGACCACGCCTGCCCATTGTGGACTTAGACTTTACATAAGCATCGGGATTTCTTCTTCATCGTATGCAGGTTTCCTCGCGATGTTTTTCTTCACCGTTTGAGAGCAGTCGGTATTACGTACTTAACACTCAGTTGCAGAAACGCCCGCTAGAGTTAATCCTCCATTAAATCTCTCGCTGACACTTTTCGCCGTTGACGTTGTAAAAGCAAGCAAGAGATTTAACGGAGGATTAACTTTAATAGTACGGTTGCTAAGGCGAAAGTGAGCATTTTTTTGATACAAGCAAGCCAATTGGCATGGGTGTTCCTCAGGTCAATAGACGCCGATTAAGATCGGTAGGCCACGGGAGTCCCCCCTCTGGTCCGGTAGGGGGGGGGTTCAAAGATGCAATCCGACCGGCCTCATTCCATAATTAATAATATAATTAGTTTCGATAGTAAGTCAAGTTTGGTATCATTTTCGAATAAATTGAGGGTGTACTATTCGTTTCTGATATAAAAAATGGTAATATGTTTAGTAGTTTTTGAGATATTTAACAAAGTTGCGGAATAGCAAGTCAAAATTTTTTCTTCAAGTCATCGTAATTATTAATGGGGCTTCATTTTTGGCACACAAAAAATACTTAAAGATAGCCCGTTTAATACAGATTATGAAAAATATAACTTATTGGCTTATTCTTTAGAGAAATTGTAGAAAAAAAATTTTGAAGGTCGCGCGCCGATTGACTCGCTATGTTGTGACGAGCACACGACGTTCCTATTGTGAACGTAAATTAAGCTTATAATTGGTTAGAATAGTGGATTTGGATCGGCTAAGCAAAATAAGCCTTGGTTTTTGTCCCCTAGGGGTTAAATTTGGGGAAATACCTTCTCTGTAAACCTGTAAAATCATAAAATACTCGGTTTCTTTACAGCCATCCAGTTGAGCTAATAGGTCAAGTTAGATATTATTTTTCAGTAATTTTAGGACAAAGAATTCATTTTTGATGTTAAAAATAGTACTCGGTGAAGCAGTTTTTGAGTTATTTTGATAATATACAAATTTCTCTTTTCTTTTTCCTTTGAGTCTTCTAAATTTTTATTTAGAAGACTTTAATTTTACTTCTAATTTTTTCTATCTGATTTCAGATTTATTCAAACTAGCTTTCATAATTTCATAGTAATAAGCTTAGATATAGTCAGTCTATAAAGTCTTGGCAAAAAATTAGGGCGCTGTCTCCACGCATGAACGTCAAAATCAAGCATAACCTGGCAACATCACCATACTAAAATGATTAGTTCCTCAAACATTCATGCCACGACTTTATAGACAGACTATACTATAATACTAGTTCGAATAAATCGGAAATACAAAAAATTTGAACTATTTAAACACAAGTTTGTATCACAGAAAATATTCGGTCGTAAGTTCATCGGTGATTTCTACAAAATAAACCACTGACAAAAACCAAAAATGAGGTCTATAAAGAGAAAAAGCTTCCTCCTGGTCCACTATTATGATAAACAGTTCTTCCATCAGTGGCCGCGCAAGTATTAAAACGACGCCAATTCTACACATACCCATTTAAGCAGATCTTACATTCATAATGACGTTAAAGTAGATCAACTATTTTTTGTCCATACCTAGTCCCAGTCATCTGCATAAAATTTTCTCAATGTTCAGGCTCAGACTCAAGCTCAGGTTTTGCTTACTCCAAAAATGTATGTTTGTTGCATAACTAAGGATTGCATTTATTAAATACACACACGGTTTTGCAAAATTACTTGAATTTTACTTGAATTTTGGCAGTTGTCCGATGGACGCTTTATTTCGTTGTCCCCACGCTTTTTGGTCTATCGGACAACCGCTAAAAACTTCTAGTAGTTCAACACAGATGGTGCAATGCACATGTGTGTAGAAGAATCATATCATTAGATACAATATCTATCTTACAAAATGTATGAATGTCAAGAAAAAAGGAATAAAAACTTTTTTTTATACAGTACCGTGAGGACAAAAAATAGTTGATCTACCCAGGTATGGATCGGCGATTGTAATAGGGGTCAATATAAAACTTGCGCGGTGTTAACATTTATTTTTCTCCAATATCTTGATAAAAATTGTTCTTAAAAGTTATATTTTTATTAAATCTGTATTAAACAAGCATTCTTCAAGTATTTTTATAGCTATGTACAATTTTGGCTTCTTTAAAAATTTAGAAGACTCAAAGGAAAAAGAAAAGAGAAATTTGTATATTATCAAAATAACTCAAAAACTGCTTCACCGAGTACTATTTTTAACATCAAAAATGAATTCTTTGTCCTAAAATTACTGAAAAATAATATCTAACTTGACCTATTAGCTCAACTGGATGGCTGTAAAGAAACCGAGTATTTTATGATTTTACAGGTTTACAGAGAAGGTATTTCCCCAAATTTAACCCCTAGGGGACAAAAACCAAGGCTTATTTTGCTTAGCCGATCCAAATCCACTATTCTAACCAATTATAAGCTTAATTTACGTTCACAATAGGAACGTCGTGTGCTCGTCACAACATAGCGAGTCAATCGGCGCGCGACCTTCAAAATTTTTTTTCTACAATTTCTCTAAAGAATAAGCCAATAAGTTATATTTTTCATAATCTGTATTAAACGGGCTATCTTTAAGTATTTTTTGTGTGCCAAAAATGAAGCCCCATTAATAATTACGATGACTTGAAGAAAAAATTTTGACTTGCTATTCCGCAACTTTGTTAAATATCTCAAAAACTACTAAACATATTACCATTTTTTATATCAGAAACGAATAGTACACCCTCAATTTATTCGAAAATGATACCAAACTTGACTTACTATCGAAACTAATTATATTATTAATTATGGAATGAGGCCGGTCGGATTGCATCTTTGAACCCCCCCCTACCGGACCAGAGGGGGGACTCCCGTGGCCTACCGATCTTAATCGGCGTCTATTGACCTGAGGAACACCCATGCCAATTGGCTTGCTTGTATCAAAAAAATGCTCACTTTCGCCTTAGCAACCGTACTATTAAAGTTAATCCTCCGTTAAATCTCTTGCTTGCTTTTACAACGTCAACCGCGAAAAGTGTCAGCGAGAGATTTAATGGAGGATTAACTCTAGCGGGCGTTTCTGCAACTGAGTGTTAAGTACGTAATACCGACTGCTCTCAAACTGAGTTAGAAAAAACTGTAAGTTAGAAAAACTAATTGGTCCATGGCATGTCATTCGTGCTGATTCGAATCAAGATTGAGTTTCCGTAGCTCTCTGCAATGCGACACCGACGCTTAGGCTGCGTTTCCATCAGAGATGTGCTAGGTTGCGAGGCGGTGAGCGAGGAAATAATCCACCAATAGCGCGCTCGCTTGATCACGTCATTGGGAAGCACTCCGATTGGCGGATTTTTTCTTCGCTCACCGCCTCGCTATTACGCACATCTCTAGTGAAAACATAAAAATAATGTTTCTATCGTAGACAAATGCCTTATTGAATGATTGTATGTGTTACAGGAGGAAACAGCGGGCAGCAGCGTGAACGTCCCAGGCGAGGGGTCGCCTACGGGCGCGAAGCTGGCGCGGATATCGCCGGAGCGGCCCGAGCCGGCCTCCTCGACCACCGGCGCGCCGCCGCCCCGCGCCTCCAGCGCGCCGCCCGCCGAGTGGTCCGTCGAGGAGGTCATCGGCTTCATCGCCGCCGCCGACCAGGCCCTAGCGGCGCACGCTGACTTGTTTAGGAAACATGTGAGTTGCAACATTTCTTAAGCTAGGGATAATGGTCGAGTGGTCTCCGTTGGGCGCGAAGCTGGCGCGGTTATCGCCGGAGTGGTCCGTCGAGGAGGTCATAGGCTTCATCGCCGCCGCAGACCAGGCCTTATACATGGTCCAATTTAATATGCTGACACTTTTTTAAGGAAATGTACAGACCATCAAACTGAACATCGAAATCGCGAAAAAAAATAAGCTGTCCCATACATTCGGGTTGAGTTAGGTTGGCAGTTTTGTATGGGACAACTGATTTTTTTTCGAGATTTCGGCGTTGGTCCCATAGAGAAAGTTGTTCAGTTTGACAGTCTGATCATCCTCATTAAAAAGTGTCAGCATATTAAGAAGAACCCTATAGTATAAGAGATAGACGTACTTTTTGTTATCATCAGCTGCAAGGCTGATTCAGTATTCATAGGGTGAAGAGCATCTCTGTGATGGGGATGGCCCAGGTCTGCCTGCGTAACTACAGTTGGTTTAGGAGATACAGCCGTTCAAAGGCCGACCTTTAAATGGCTTTATCTCCTAAAGAGACTGAAAAACCATGTCAGTTTTAGTACTGTTCGCATAGCTTCATCGCCGCCGCCGACCAGGCCTTGGCAGTCCACGCAGACTTGTTTAGGAGACATGTGAGTTGGAACGTTTCTTAGGCTGGCTGTCCACCACAAATGTACGAGGTAGCGACGTTGTGAGCGAGGAAAATATTTCCAACGAAATCTCGTCAAGATTGCGCGCGTCAAACTCTCGAACATTGGCTCGCACGCAATGGATACCGAGTTGCCTCGTGACGCAACACTAAATGCCGGGTCTCGGTTCGTTTTTTAGCACGCGGTAAAGGCTCGTCAGTGCGTTGCTTGTTTAGATTCTAAAGTAGGTACCCCTTTGTAATGTAAAGGTGTAAATTCGTAGCCGACCGCACGAAGCGTGCAGCTGAAGCGTGTCCCGGCGACGTGTCGCTGCGGTCGTGAATTCGAACCCGACCGCACGCAGCAACCGCAGACCTCAGCTGCATACAGTGTTTCATTAAATTAAAAATTATCGTGTAATTTGTATGAATTATCGTGTTATACCCGACTATTATTTTTTTATCGCATGCCACTCAAAAATATCGTGAATCTAGGATAATTATCACATGTCTGGCAACACTCGACGACACTACTGGTCTGCGGTCGAGCTACAGTAAAGCTCAACCGCAGTTTCGCCCGCTACGCAGGGTATTTCATAGAACTACATACACACCAGTAGTGTCGCTGCGGCACGCTCCAGCTGCACGCTTCATGCTGTCGACTGCCAACTTGTACCTTAAATGTTGTTACATTGTTGTTCTTATTGTTACAGGAAATAGATGGCAAAGCGCTTCTGCTACTCAACTCAGACATGATGATGAAATACATGGGGCTGAAACTAGGCCCTGCACTAAAAATTTGTAACTTAGTGTCCAAAATAAAAAATCGCCGACATTATAGCACCTAAGTAGGTAGGTACACACAATTTCTTTTAGTCTGAAACTATAAGTTTCCTTATTTTAACTTTGTTATTAAAACAAAAGTATTTTTGTTGCATTTCCAAAAATGTTCCGGTTTCTTGAGAGGTAATTTTTTTTTGTCTGAATCTCGGATAATATGACTTTGCATAATGTTGGTAAAGAAAAGCAATTTGACGTGAGAGTAGATTAGTTTTTTTAAAGTACAGCTACACGTTTAAAACTATTTTTTGTATTTCCTATTTAACACTATACATCTCTCACAATTATAAGGGGCCTTTCTTAATATCCTGACGGTTTTTTAAAGGGATGATCAGGTCATAAAACTACAGGGCCCGACAGCACAGTCTGTAGTGAACCTGCCTGCTTTGCCGAGGGTAGCGGGTTCGAATCCCGTAAGGGACAAATATTTGTATGATGAATATGAATATTTGTACCCGAGTCATGGATGTTTGTATCATAATACAAGTCCAGGCTTGATTCTTTAAATGTGACTAGATAATTTGGGTGACCATGGCCAAGATATTTATTTACCAACAATAAAACTACACACCTTTCTCTATGGGACCAATGTCGCATTTTCGAAAAAAAAAAATCTGCTTTTCTATTCGAAACTGCAAACCTAAATGTTTTGGATACTAGTGGACAAACCCCGATTTTAGTCCTATTGAGAAAGTTGTTCAGTTTGATAGTCTGATTATCCCCTTAATGAACCGTCAGCATATTAAGAAATACCCTATACACTACTAGTTTTTATTTTAATTAATTACTAACAAAATTGTAAGAGTGTATTTTGACCATGAAACTTAACAATACTCCATAAGCCATAAGGAAATAGGTCGAAAAACGAGATATTTTTTTTGGCTCTCCCATAAGAAATTGCAGATCAGCTGATCGATTTAAGGCTGCCTGTCCGCCGAAGCGGAGCGAGGCTGCGAGTTTTTAATCGAAGAAATATTAACCAATAGGATAGCATAAAATCTCCGCTCCGGACCAGGCAGTCTAATATGGGTAGTTCAAAAATGGTTTTAATTTTTCGACTCGTGTTTCTTAGGTAAAGTTGTTTTGTTTCATTGTCTAAATACACTCTTAAAATTGTGTTCGCAATTAAAACGAATCATAACTAGTCGTGTATAAATAAGTCGCGCCAAACTTATTTTTCGCCCTAAAGGCGAAAGATGTGTGGCGCGCCCTGTACACCTTACACCACAGCTTTGGTCTATGCAGCTCGCTTAGTAAACAGAAAGTCCCTTCTTTAAACTAAGTTAGGTTAGCTCCCGACGTTTTAGAGTGTTTCCACACTAGCGTTTTGATCGGAGATTTCTCAGCGGCGACACTGCGGGCATGCAATTTATATGAATGCGCCAGTGTGGAAGGACTCTTATTGTAACATAATATCCGTGATCTGTAAATATACAATTAATGAGTGATAATGCATTTAATGTAGAACTCATTCATTATTCCCAAGTCCATCAATTTATTAATCGTACTGGCTGTACAACTAGTTATTTGAGAATTTTATCAATTGTATATACAATTAGTAACGTTATTGGCTAGTCGTAAATCGTAGATATTATGTTGCCGAAACATTTAATATTATGTATCGATTACACACTCTTCTAAATCCGATTCAAGTATGTACAGAAATTCTATCGTAGATTAGGGTCTTAGTGCCTTTCAACAAATAGGTTTACTTAAGTCCCGATTCAATTTCAAGAAATATAAATAATTAAAAGCTCAAGGACAATAGATGTCACTGTAAACCTTTATATCCTTATGTATCAGGGTTCGAAATTATCAGGATAATTATTTTCGTCTCATCTTCGTGAGGAAACCTGCATGCTTAAATTTCGAGGCATGTATTGTACCCACTGTCCATTATAAGTGGCGACGGGCTCACCCCCGTCACACTGGACAGAGTTTCGGTACTAATGGTGAAACGTGGATGTTCTGAGGTTTCAGAATATCTCTGACTACCCCCTCGGGGAATATAGTCGTGAGCATATGTATGTATGTATTATTTTCTTCGATAATTATCCAGCTGATTCTTAGTTTTATCTTTTTTTAATTTTTGTTTTTATGCTATAATGTTGTGTTTGTTTCTCTGTTTTCGGATACACATGGCGTGACATTGCTAGCGCAAGCATTTTGTTTTTCCAATTGATTTTTATAATTATCGTGATAATTATCCTTTTGAACCCTAGTTATCTCGTACTGAAAATAGCTTATCGCGTCTGATTTCTTTCATACACGTATTAATAATGTTCCTTTAGTCTGAGTGAGTGATGGACGAAAAGTATTTTAATTAGTAAAGCTATGGTTGCTATACGTTATTGTAGTCTGCCATTATCAAGTGTTAAATTAAAATGTTTAAACATTTCATCATGTGATATTTTAATGTTATCTTATCTGTTATCGTGATAAATGATTAATATTACAAATATGTTTGTTTATTATAATAACGTGATGTATCTTAGGTTTTGTCATGACATGATTTACAACTAAGTATAGAACTTATTAAAATTTTGCCTATTTTGTTGCTGTAAAAACTAGTTATTTTATTTACTTTTGAAAACTCCCATGGATTGGGATGGCAAGAAAGTTTGTATAAAAGGTTTTTTTGTTAGAGGGTAAAGTCTCCAATGTTGCCCCCAATAGTATTTTTTATGTCTAACTATTTTACAAGATTTCCAAAAAATAAGAAAGTCACATTGTACTCATTGCTGATTTTCAATTTATCGGGACATTGCAAATTGGTTTTTTTAATCGACAAATTTCAAACCGCCGTAGAGCCGTGGTGGACCAGTAGCGAGTAACCTTGCCTGCCGTGCAGGAGGCGATGGTTCGATCCCCGTCCAGGCCAACTCGTACCAATGAGTTTTTCGGAATTTATGTACGATTTGTAACACAACTGGCTTTTCGGTGAAGGAAAACATCGTGAGGAAACCTGCTTCAATTTTTAGGCATTTGTATTGTACCCACTGTCCATTATAAGTGGCGACGGGCTCACCCCCCGTCACACTGCACTGGACAGAGCTTCGGTACTACTGGTGAAACGTGGATGTTCTGAGGTTTCAGAATATCTCTGACTACCTCCTCTGGGAATATAGTCGTGAGCATACCTATGCTATGCTAAATTTTAAACTAGCAATGACTACAATGTGATAAACTTGTTTTTTAGAAATGTTGTATAATTATTAATGAAATAAAGAAATACGATTGAGGGCAGCAATGGAGGCTCAGTGCCAGTTTAAGATGTTAATTTTTCAGCTTGTACCTATCAGCTTTATTTCCTCAAATGTTCCAGATGTTAAATCTGATATTAAATATATTTTTTATAATTACGACACGGTTGCGACGGAAGATTTAGCTATAAGGGCTATAAGCATTGCAATACCTACACGTATTGTCTTTATATATGTATAAATCGTATAAATTTGGCCTTTATTCAGAGTACATATTCGGCTAGTTACTATCATATGTAATATAAAAATACCGAGTGATTTATTTAAGACTGAAGAGGAGTATAAACAACATAAGTATTCGTATTTTTTGTAAGATGTGATCCAGAAATCTAGAACACCAAATTAATCTTTTATATTCATATAATTAGTTATAACACGGACCTGAAAAAAAGACGGACGTAATGTGACACTAAAAAGATGTGAAGCATGCAAGGTCCTACATTTTCGTTTGTTCTACAAGGGACCTACACTCACACAGATGCACTAGCTCTATTCTATTCTATTCTATATTTAAAAAAATGGCTGCCATCTTGGGTATGTGATGATTTTGCCATTGTCTAGTTTTTGTAGCAAGAGTGCTTGACGTTGTACGGTAACTTATGTATTTTGGTGACTTCAAGGATTGTTTTTCGAAAAGAACACTATCTTGAGCCACCACTGGAGCATCGTTGTAGGCCGGGGAGACCAACAATCGACTCGCGATGCGACTACCCTATAGCAGACCTACAACGAGACTCCGCACTAGCTCTAGGCGCAGGTCCGACACCCGTCACCATTATGTACCGCGTGACAGCACGCACACAAAAGAAATAAGTGCTTCACTCGTGATTAGACGAGATTACGTCCGTCTTTTTTTCAGGTCCTTGATAACTCATTAATGAATCTGATAATGACATCTTTGAAATACAACGCAAAGTTGGTACTGGGCTACGTCCCTGGTACTGGGAAACTTAAATAAATCACTGTATATCGTATAATATTAAAATTAAATGGGAAATTGTACAAAACATTTTCACTATACAAAATCTAATATTTTATTATACCGTAGGATTTTAAAATTATTATATGTAAATAGCGAAGTAATGGGAGGACAGAGAAATGTATAAATAAAATAAAAAATAAATGAACGAACGAGTTTGTCTTTTAGATTTGAGTTTAAAATTGATGACATTTTTAATCACGGCCAGATCGGAAATAAAATACCCTTGTTTGGCTTTGGTCGCCTTGGTTTGGCTGCGTACAGTCAGCATCAAAAGTATCTAAGCATCTCCGGTGTTCAAAAACATCTGAACAAATACACGAAAATAAACCCTATTTCCTACTAGATACCATTTGTTTTAACTTAACAAATAATAAAATGACAGATAAATTAATTTGATTCTTTTGTGAGTTGAAATAAGGTTTGCTATTGTAAAGTTGTCCAGATTTTATGAACACTTAACATGCCTAGATACTTTTGATGCTGACTGTACCTATAGGGAGAAGTAATAGAGGTTGGAACATGGATGTAAAATACCTTTTCTCCCCTCCGGGCGGAAAGCTTCAATTTTCGTCCCGCTGCGCTAAACGAAGTTGTCGCTTTCCACCTCCGTCGAGGGGAAAAATAGTATACTAACCTCGGACAGTAAATAAGAAAGCCTCAGATCTCTCTTTATTCGTGGCTCGGATCACATTTTTATTTTTATTACATGAGATCTGAGACCTTTCTTACTTTCCTGTCCTCGGTGTGTAATCTACTATTTCCAGCTTCCTGTTGGCTAGCAACTTCTTCGCAATATTTTGATCATCTTTTTACCCGACTGCGCTAGAAGGAGGGTTATGTTTTTCGAGCGTATGTATGTATGCATGTTTGTATGTCTATTTCTTTGGTACGCCCTACCACAGAGGATTGTACAGAGTATCTACTATTTCCAGCTTCCTGTTGGCTAGCAACTTCTTCGCAATCTTTTGATCATCTTTTTACCCGACTGCGCTAGAAGGTGGGTTATGTTTTTCGAGCATATGTATGTATGTACAAACGCGCTGCGCATGTAGTGATGCGCCGCTTTTGCGAGCTTGTATGAAGCTGTCACGCTGTACACTGCTGTACAATATAATCCTCTGTGGCCCTACAGCCTAAACTGCTTGATGGTTAACGTATGAGGTGTCGTTAGATTTATTAAAATCGTGAGAGTGCCATAGGCAGAAATTTAACATAAATAGGTTCTTGTTCTTAGGCCATAGGTCATATTATTTTAATATGGCATCTGTGAATTAAAAAAAAGAGGGGAAATAAACATTTTTTTTGTTAAGTACCTACTTTACATGAAGTATCAAACGAAAGTTTGAGAACAGACGATTCCAAATAAGTAGCTATGTATTATACACGTATATTATGTAGTGATTCGCATATATATGCTATCATTTCGACACAGGCAGGACTAAAAAGTTACAAAATACCCGACTGCATAAAAAACTAGAACGATCGTTCTATTCTAGATAAAAAACTACTAACTGAAAAGAGAAAAAAAAGCTAATCAGCTTAGAAAAAGTATATGTCTAGAATGAGCCTCGCACTTGTTCCGTATAAAACAAAAGGGGCTAACTTTCTTATAGACCGGTGGCCAGCTACAGTCAACTATACCTTATAAAATTAACGAACTAACGCATTATGCACCTAAAGTAGACTAAAAATAAGTCATAAAAAACTTGGTCTGCCAGGGCGCAGCTTGGCACGTTTTCCGGTGTGATGAAAAACGTGGACCCCAAAAACACCCCATTTTACCTCATCGAATTAAAGGATGGAACTTGTCTGTTGGTCTGGAGGCCGATTAGTAAAGCCTAAAAAACCTGGTCTGCCGCCGCCTATCCTGGCACGTTCATGGGTCCGACTGAATTTAGGGTGCCCCTCGGAGGGTGGATTTTACCTCATCGAATTAATGAATGAAATCAATGCCAATTTATAGTCCTATCAACTATGTTTACATATGCCTTGGTTTGCCTAGGCTCAGCCTGGCAGGTTTCCGGGTGCGACTGATTTTACTTTCAAAAAATTGTTTAGCCAAACTTTAAAAACCGGTATAAATCTACAGATTCTGCGGAAAATGTTACTGAAATTCGCTTGTATAAATTAACCAAGATATATGTACTCATACAAATATCCCTGAAGGTGGAATTTTAATAGAAAAGGTCAACGGCCCGCGGAAACTAAAAGAGATAGGTATGTGGTCCCGAAGGAAAAAATGTCAAAAACCCTGGGCAATTTGACGTCCCGATGAAAAAATCCAAAATAGGAGATCCAAGATGGTCGTCTTACATTTTCAAAGTCCTCATAACTTTGTAACCATTGACGGTCGGCGCGCTGTGTGAGTACAAATCAAATTAGTAGCAAAGCCCGGCTTACGATGTTTACCTTTCGGTTCTATCAGAATCAGAAGGCATATTTTAGTGTCGAAAAAAATGGTGGCACAGAATCGTTAATCTATGTAACAAATAAAATAGATAGATAGATAGATAACTCATTTATTTCACTTGAACAATACAGGAAAAACAGTGTCTGACAAAGGTAGAAAGGTTACCTACCTACACGATAAATTAAAATGCTTAATTAAGATATTTGGACATTGCAGGTATTTTTTTTTATTAAGGGTTCATTCCTGATGTTTTACACTGCAATTCTGCTAATATCATGATGACTGGAAGTATCGAAATCTCAATCTCCTTATTTTATTTAATAGTAAGAATACGTCGTGTCCAATCAAGCCTCCGTACACATGACGGGAATCAAGATTAATCATTTAGTGCCATTAAATAAGTAGTTCCTAAATAGTGCCTCTGTAGTGTGCGAAACATATAAGTGTATATTTTTCCCTGTTAGTGCTTTTGTGTTTATTACTCTCTGAAATTCAAAATTTCATAATTCCAGAGTCTCTATTTCAGGAACAATTTATTTTGATACTAGAGTTTTGAACTATCGTGTGAATTTGTGTGTACGCCTATACTCTAGCTCGATATTCTAATATACGAAAGACGAAAAAAACTTGGAGTGCAGACTGCCTAACAAGACAATACTCGTTTGTGGTCGGTAATGATCGTTCTTTTCTATCGCGTCGTTGTTTTTTGTAACGTTAACTTTGTCCCTTTCTAATCCAACGTACGAAATTGTAGCTCCTCTCCTGTCATTTCGTAACTACGTCATTGGATAGAAAGGGACACACCTAAAATTGGAAATATCGACGATGCCATCGCCAATTTTCTTGTATTAATGCTTGTAAGGAGGAGTGGTATCCTTTATGATTTAGATCCATATTTCTATGTCATTTTCTTGAAGGCCTGTCATTATGAGATTTTGGATGTCAGAGAGTAATAAACACAAAAGCACTAACAGGGAAAAATATGTATGAATATTTAGTAAACTACAGAGGCACTATTATTAAATGGCACTAAATGATTAATCTTGATTCCCGTCATGTGTACGCTAGCTTGATGGACACGTATTTTTTTACTATTTTGGCCTAATCACCGTTTCGAAGCCATTTCATGTCAACGCCATATTATATCGAGACATGTTGAACTAAGTGTTTTACTCGTTTTTTACTATTTAAACTAGCTTAGTCGCTTGGCGGGTCTATTGACGGGCGGTCGTCTCGGTTGGTGTCTCTGGACTTGCCACGCAGTTCCGCTATTTGGTGTCCTCAAATATGTTTTTGTTAATAAAACAATCCTGGAGATTGAGATTTCGATACTTCCAGTCATCATGATATTGGCAGAATTGCAGTGTAAAACATCAGGAAAGAGCCCTTAATAAAAAAAAACTTACGATGTCCGAATATCCTAATTAGGCATTTTAATTTATCGTGTAGGTAGGTAATTGTCTACCTTTGTCAGTCACTGTTTTTTCCTGTATTGTTCAGGTGAAATAATAAATGAGTTATCTATCTATCTATCAATTTATTTGTTACATAGATTAACGATTCTGGGCCACCATTTTTTTCGACACTAAAATATGCCTTAATGAGAGAACCGAAAGGTAAACATCGTAAGCCGGGCTTTGCTACTAATTTGATTTGTACTCACACAGCGCGCCGACCGTCAATGGTTACAAAGTTATGAGGACTTTGAAAATGTAAGACGACCATCTTGGATCTCCTATTTTGGATTTTTTCATCGGGACGTCAAATTGCCCAGGGTTTTTGACATTTTTTCCTTCGGGACCACATACCTATCTCTTTTAGTTTCCGCGGGCCGTTGACCTTTTCTATTAAAATTCCACCTTCAGGGATATTTGTATGAGTACATATATCTTGGTTAATTTATACAAGCGAATTTCAGTAACATTTTCCGCAGAATCTGTAGATTTAAACCGGTTTTTAAAGTTTGGCTAAAAAATTTTTTGAAAGTAAAGTCAGTCGCACCCGGAAACCTGCCAGGCTGAGCCTAGGCAAACCAAGGCATATGTAAACATAGTTGATAGGACTATAAATTGGCATTGATTTCATTCATTAATTCGATGAGGTAAAATCCACCCTCCGAGGGGCACCCTAAATTCAGTCGGACCCATGAACGTGCCAGGATAGGCGGCGGCAGACCAGGTTTTTTAGGCTTTACTAATCGGCCTCCAGACCAACAGACAAGTTCCATCCTTTAATTCGATGAGGTAAAATGGGGTGTTTTTGGGGTCCACGTTTTTCATCACACCGGAAAACGTGCCAAGCTGCGCCCTGGCAGACCAAGTTTTTTATGACTTATTTTTAGTCTACTTTAGGTGCATAATGCGTTAGTTCGTTAATTTTATAAGGTATAGTTGATTGTAGCTGGCCACCGGTCTATTAGGTTGGTGTGCGTGAGGCGCCATACAAAATATGTATGTGTGCGTGTATATGTATAGGGTTTTGGAACCAGTACTGGTTCCTATTTTTTTCGACGCTTTCGTAGCTTTGACTGTCTATCTTGATAATCTAAGCTAATCAGCTATAACCATGGCTTTTGGTCCCCGTTTGTGATATTAAATTATTTATTATATTTGCTCGAAAACTAGTTTTTTAGGCAGTCGGGTTTTATGTTTTACTTAGTTATTGATATTGGTGTCCAAGAAGATTATGTAGGTAGGTATTTTAATCTTCTTGGTGAGTGGTGACATGGTGACATCGTCTTCTTGAGAGAATGGTTATGCTTATCTATGAACATGTTAATAACGATCCCCAGTTTACAGTACTCTATGATAACGATGTCACTATAATAAATATGTAAATGTTTATGTTATGTTTTTGTCATATATAAATTGTAACTACTTACTGTTTTTTTGTTTTGTAAATTTATTTATAAGTGTTTGTGTTTTATAGTGCGTGTTTTGTGCAACTAATATTTTCTCTGACCCGCTTTATTTCTATTAAGGGTATCAGTTCTATACTCGATAGGATGCAGAAAGGTACCTACATCACGAAAAGTATCTTGGCCAGTGATCTTAGCTAAATTTATTACCCTTGGGGTTATTTAGATCCATGGGGTCCGAGTGGAGTCTTAGGCCGAGATTCAGAGACGATTTTTTTTGTCTTAGCTCGAGCTAAGTAGGGTAGAAATGTATGGATTTTGACATACGGGAGTTCGAACTATGACTTACAAATCGTCTCTGAATCTCGGCCTCAGGGTGCCTGTCCACAGATGCGGAGCGAGCTGGCGGAGCGAGAAAACGGAGTTTTATTAGCGCATCGCATACAGAAGGAGTCGAGGCGGCGTCGAGTCGCGGGCTCGCCTTGGCGACCTTGACATGCGGACGATAATTGTATAGGTACCATGAACCCGGGAGTCGCGTAGCTAAGTAAGTAACGAGTGGACGTCTCGGCTTGCGATTTAATTGGCCACGTGGCTCCGCCGTTTTATGGCGGTTTCGAGTGTGTGTTTTTTTTTAAAAACGGGGCTTTGAGATCGCCATATCCTATTACCGTACAATATCTATTCTAATATTCTAATATTCTAATAATATTATAAAACTGTAACTGAACTGTGTCTGTACATTGAAGATATTTACAAAAAAAAGATTACGATATGGTTTTTAAATATCCCCGACTCGAAATCAACCTTTTTTAGAAATTTTGTCTGTCTGTTTGTCTGTTTGTTTGTGTGTTTGTTTGTTTGTTTGTTTGTTTGATCGCGCATCACGCAAAAACTACTGAACCGATTTTGATGAAACTTTTTTTGTTTGATAGCTTATGATCTGACTTAAAATCTGGTATATAATTTGTGCGGACGAAGTCGCGGGAAAACACTAGTATCTAATAAATATATCTTCAACACTTGTCACTGGCGAAATCTAACAAGGAAACGCCATTAAATAAAAATAGAATAGAATACCATGAATCCGAGCGGCGAACCTCGACTCCTGTATGCGATGCGCTTTAACCAATATTATGCATAAAATCTCAGCTCCGAGATTTCATGCAATCTTATTCGTTGATAAAACTCCGTTTCCTCGCTCCGCCAGCTCGCTCCGCATCTATTCAAGAGGGTAAATTACATGAGATCTGAGACCTTTCTTACTTTCCTAGGGCAGGTGTGTAATTTACTATTATTGTGACGAGGGCGCCATTGAACTGTAAAAGGAATCGTAAAAAGTGGCGTGACAATGGCTTGTTGACAATGTTTAGTTTACAGCTAAAATAATAAATCTTGGGAGTTTGCCGCGGATAGATGGCACCACATGTCACACCCACAGCAATTACAATTACACGCGCATATGTGAACCGTAATCTAAATTGTATAAGGAGCAATATTCATTGAAAGACTTACATCGCACTATCGAAGTTAACACAGAGCACTCGAAATGTTTTAACTATTAGTTCCGGAGTTGAAGCGCATTCCCAACTTGATCGTTTCGCAAACCGGCGCGATTCGCCAACTTGTTCTTTTCGCTATGTGGCGCTATTCGACAACTTGATTTTGCCCACTTGCGCGTTTTGCCTACTTCAACAACTAACAACCAAGGACCCAGCAGGTCGAACCCTAGGTATCACACCTAACTTGATGGAAGATCCTTTCATCTCGTTTATTATATATTTATTTCTTAATAGATCAACGCATAAATATTTTTCTTTTCACAGATATAAAATTGGATAAACCTCAAGAAGTAGACATAATCCAAAATATAACGGGGGCCTTTGGCAAATATCAATTACTGCTTTTCATTTTAATATCATTATCAAAATTCAGTATCGCTTATCATCAGATGGCTATAATATTTTTGGCTCCGAAAGTAAGCTACTCATGCGGCGATTTAGGGAAAATGGCATGCCCGTGCCCCAGTCCCACGTACGACAGATCGCTATTCACCAATACTATAGTTACGGAATGGGACTTGATATGTGACAAAAAATGGCTAGCCCATTTCTCACAAACATTATTTCAATTAGGCACATTACTGGGCAGCGTATTATTCGGAATGGCTGGAGATAAGTAAGGCCATATTTGATTTCCGTTTCATTTTCAGCAATATTAGTGACATTTCATTAGTCTACGATACTTTACGATTTAAAAGACACCCGTGTTTCATAAATTTTTGGTCCAAATGTGAAAGTGCCAACAAAAACTAATGCTATAAGTCTGGATTCCTACGTGCTTGCTAACAGAATAGCCTTAGTTAATACCCAAATAACGCTATCTTAAAAGTTTTTCTGTTTATCTTTGTCTACAATACGAGCTAGTTGTGTAGTTTTACGGTACCTACTTAATAAATGTTTAGATTAAAGGTTTTTTTTTGGTCGGCACATTTTGATCTTATAAGGATGTCTTTTTAGATACGGAAGAAGGAACCCATTACTGGTTGCTGTAGTGACTGAAGTCGCAATGGGAATATTATGTGCCTACCTTCCAAGTTACTGGACTTTCACATTCTTTCGGTTCATTCTGGCTGTAGCAGTTGGTGGAATCATGGTAACGACTTTCGTTATTGTAATGGAATTCGTCGGAGCGCAATACCGAGATGTGATATCTGCTCTCTATCATGTACCTTTCAATTTGGGACACATGCTATTGCCTGTTTTTGGCTATTTTTGTAGAAAATGGGATACTTTCCAACTTGCTATCTCATCAACAACATTAATCCTGTTGTTATATTTTTGTTTCGTCCCAGAAACACCAAGATGGTTAATAGCTGTAAAGCGTACTGATGAGGCTGTAAAAATTTTGGAACACGTAGCTAAAGTGTAAGTGTGATAACTTAAAATTTGTTTTAATAGCTAGTAGTTACCTACTTTAATTAGCACCGTCGCCTAATTTACTTAGTCGCAATACGAGCGGCATTGCGCGATTGAGATACTTTTTTGATTTTGGGCGGAATATAGGTGCCACAATGGCTTGGCTTCGTGTGCTTTTACTCGTACAGATCATTCAAAAAGAAAAAAAAAACAAAACACACGGCATTACTTTTTACTCGTAAGATACATGAAAAATAGGTCAATTTATCGAGTAGGTACGTAATGCTAGAACATGACCTACCTTCCGCTTTTTAATTTAATTATGGAGATCTACGGATAGATCCGTAGGTCTAGCAACTGAATCGAAATCAGCCTGATTATCTGTCCCCCACCGCGTTTTTCTGTCGATTTCGTGCTTTTGTCTGTAGATAGGTGCCTATATAAATAGGCTTAACTTAAAAACTACTGTAGGGACTTTAATACGGTTTTCACTAATAGAGAGAGATGTATCTACGCTGTCATGCCTGATCGATCTGTCGCTAGTCATTAATAAATAAAATAAAATATTTTTACAACTTTTCTAAATGTTTACAGAAATAATCGACCAACTGAAAATATACGAGCTGATGTGGAAACATTCCAAGCCGCCGCAGAAAAAAATAAATTCAACAAAGGGACAATAATAGACCTTTTCCGTACTCCAAATATACGGAAAAACATTTTGATCATGTCATATAACTGGTTGACTTGCAGTTATTGCTTCTACGGAGTATCGCAATACGTGGGCCAACTAAGCGGTAACATTTTCCAAAACGTTGAAATCAGCGCGTTTGTTACATTGCTCGGTACACTTTTCTCCATACCACTGATGAAGATGATAGGCAGAAGAACTATCGTCATAATTTTTAACTTTATCTGTGCGTTCTGTTTGTTTGCTCTTGCGTTTATACCATTAGGTATCGGAAAGATCCTGTTTGCTACTGTTGGTGTGGTATCAAGTTTCATAGTGTTTGTGCTGGTGTATCTTTACTGCAGTGAACTGTTCCCAACTGTGGTCAGGAACGCCGCCATCGGCTTCTCCTCAATGATGGCTCGCGTGGGCTCAATGATTGCCCCCTTTGTGCTCAGTTTTGATGATACTGCGACATGGCTACCTCCCATTATTTTCGCTATAGTACCGTTTATCGGAGGTTTTCTCACATTCTACTTGCCAGAAACGAAAAATTGTGTTTTGATGACAACGATCGAGGAAGGAGAGAAATTTGGAAAGAAAAAATCGTCAAAATCTGTCTCTATTAAGAATTAAATTAACTTTTTAGTTACTAAAATAAAACCTAATTTGAAAATGTATGTCTATCTCTTTATTTTGTTGCATTGTGTAGTTTGCATTTTCTACCTATACTGCATTCCAAATAAGGACGAAAAGATTTAGGTATCCGATTCCTGTTTAGTTTTGTGGCCAATTCTGATTAGCAAATAAGATTTATTTATGAGAAAGATATACTATCCAACGTATCTTGGACGTTACTAAAGCTGTTCTAAGAATTAATGAGAGGAAGTGTTTCAAATCTCTGTTTCTGTAATTAAAAATGGCCTTAAATTTTCGTTGTTATTTGGAATGGAGTATAGGTACCTACTACCTACCTCACCACACCCAGAGTGCGTGCAAAATGCAATTCCAACTTTTATATATTCTTATTACTTATCGGTCTTCCAAATTCGCGTGTAAGAAAGTAGGTAGGTACCTGTTTTAAACCTGTACCTGTTTCGCAGATAAACACAGATTCGGGATGTTTGACGGAACTCTTACACAAACCTGGAAGCCTTCTTGATTACACGGCCATAGATTATTTGTTTCCTAATTTATAAACATGCCATTTTTAATATATTTTCATGTATTTTATGTGCTACATTCATTGATTAATAATGGTGCTAATTAGTGAATTAATGGGCAGTCTTGGAAAATATCAAATCTGGTTATGTGGTCTTATATTTTTAAACAAATTCGGAGTAGCATTTCACCAAATGGCCATAATATTTTTGGCTCCTCCAGCAAAGTATTATTGCCCTGAAACTAATGCTTCTTGCTGTGATAATCCTGTTTACGATAAAACAAAGTTCACTAGGACTATTGTAATGGAATGGAACTTGATTTGTGCAAAATCTTGGCTTAAAGAATTCACGCAAACATCGTTTCAATTCGGCGTTCTTAGCGGCAGTTTGTTCTTTGGCATGGCTTCAGACAGGTAATTTGACAGACTTACCTACCTACTTATCTACTTAATTATTTGTATCATCATCATTGGCCTTTCCATCTATAAAAGATGATTAAAGTATGGTCTTGGCGGCACTTAGATACGCTCGGTCGTGAAAAAAATAACTTGTGACTTAAATGTAAGTAAGTATACCTACTTTTTCCTCAAATACTTACTCCCTAATTATGAACTTATGTTCACTTTTTATTCAAATACCTATACTCCCTAATTATTAACTTAAGTGCAAGTAGACTTTTTATTAAAATAAGTAAGTACCTACTCAATTATTTAATTGAAACGAAAGTTAACATTTGTTTCCAGATACGGCAGACGACCAACATTAATTATTTGCGTAATATTGGAAGTCTTCACTGGATTCATGACATCTTTTCTACCAGATTATTGGAGTTTCACCATAATAAGGACGCTATTGGGCGTTTCTATAGGAGGCGTGATAGTCATCGGTTTCGTTATTGTGATTGAATACGTCGGGAACAAGTACCGAGACGTAGCAGCCGCCTTGTTTCACGTCCCATTCGCTGTTGGACACATTTTACTGGCACTATTCGGATATTTAATAAGAGATTACGTATTTTTCCAGTTAGGCATATCTTTATCAAATGTTGTGTTGCTATGCTATATCTGCGTGCTACCAGAATCGCCTAGATGGCTATTAGCAAGGGACAAAACAGGAGATGCTGTGACTCTCTTAGAACGAGTCGCTAAAATGTAAGTAAAGTTAAATATTGTTTGTTGCCCAGCTAAGATATTTTTTATATGTTCTATGGTCTAGATGCGTTGCCCGCGCTCCAAAATGGCAAAATTAATAAAAAGGGGGCCGGCTTTTACACAGTCTTGCGCCGTCTAGTGTAGGTACCTACGGGCTACATGTCAGTATAGCTGGGCACCGTTAATCGAATAGTTAACTTCGTTAATCGTTAATCCGCTACAAAGAAGTTAGCTTCGTTAAACGTTAAAGCGTTACATTTCGGAAGAATTAACGCAAGTTAATGTTAATCGTTAATCCGTTAATATGTGTAAAATGGCATTAAAACTATCTCTGTCCTTCGAATTTTCCGCTGCTTCTTGTCCTAAAGCATCTTCTACCTTTTTCCCATGCACTTTATTACTTCATCCACTCTACTGCTGTGATACGTTTCCAGCCATATCAACCGGAACTTTGGGTGAAATTCACTCGCTGCCACTCGCCGCCCGGCACTTGTCGTTTCATACTTTAGAACCTGTTTTTCGCGCCGCGCCGCCATGCCATGCCGTGCGGTAAATAGTAGGCATTGGATGAACGATTAACGGACTTCTGCATATTAACGGAAGTTAACGTGTCCGTTAACATTTTTAAAAGTTAACTTAAAAGTTAATCCGTTAATCAAAATGTTAACTTCGTTAATTAACGATTAACGGATTAACGAGTTAATGCCCCAGCTATGCATGTCACTATATCGTTTTATGTTAGCATGTGACGCGTATACTTATTTGTAAAACTTATTATTTTGTTTCCCAGTCTCTGACACTCGGTTGCGGAAATTAGAGGTAATCCTCCATTAAATCTCTTGCTAGCTTTTACTAATACTAAGTCAACAAGACAAAAAGTGACAGCAAGATATTTAATGGAGGATTAACTCTAATGAGCGATTCTGCAACTGAGTGTAAGTGCGGTTCCTATCGTTGTTTGGAAACCATGGTATTCTCGCCACAATCACGAAACATCTTCTAAGTAAATGTAGCCCAACAAAATCAGTGTCTTTATTTTTTTCAGAAACAATCTTCCCACTGAAGATATTCTAGAAAAAATCGCTCTGTATCAATTAGAGCATAACAGTCGCAGAGTAAACAAAGGCACTGCCATCGACTTGTTCCGCACACCAAATCTAAGGAAGAATATACTGGTGATGTCTTTCACTTGGCTGGTTTGCAGCTACTGCTTCTACGGAATGTCCCAATACATAAGCCATCTGACTGGAGATATATACGTCAATGTTATGGCCAGCGGCAGTGTTTGCTTGACTGCCTCCGTCGTGTCGATTCCACTCATGATGTTTTTACCCAGAAAGACTCTCGTTGTGGTAGCCAATTTGCTATGCAGTTTGTGCATGCTGATAATCGCTGTCGTCCCTGAAGGCAATGTATCTATAGTCCTCGGCTGTACTGGACTTTTTTTCAGTTTCATGGTATTCGTTGTTGTATACTTATACTGCTCTGAAATGTTCCCGACGGTGGTGCGGAATGCCGCTCTGGGGATTGCTTCAATGATGGCGAGAGTGGGAGCGATGATTGCACCATTCGTGGCTGGATTAAGACCGTATGGGAAGTGGTGCGCGCCGGTAGCATTTGGAATCTTCCCGCTTTTTGCCGCAATTTTGTGTCTGCTGTTACCAGAAACGAAAGACTGTGAGTTGATGATGACGTTGGAGGAAGGTGAAGCTTTCGGTAAATCTTCGAGACAAAGGGAAAATGCTACCGGTACTGATGGAGTAACTTAGTAAGCGTCTCTTGTATTGTAACAATCCTAATGCTATGAATAAACTACTGCAAAAACACCTAAGGGTATTTTTCACTATTTCCTAACTTAATAAAATTGCTACACGTGTTTAGTTTTAAGACAAGTTGTCAAGGATTATAGAACAGAGCTTAGTGGGCTGTGTATGGATTCACGGAAGGCGAGGTAATGGGTAGGGCTTCGCTGGCGGTCCGTCAATGCGCGCCCGGGGGTCATGGCGGCAGGCCTTCTGCTATGTACCGCCTGGTATTACACTATACTTTCCGGTGAGTCTTTTTGACTGAATATCTAATATTTCTTCCTATACATTTTCAGGTTGTCAAGATAAATTTGTTTTGTTTTTATGAAATTATTATCGCTATTGGCCTCGCTTTTTGTCTATTATTATGAAATACATTATTATCCTACTCGTTAATGTATTTTTCTTGCAGGATTTTATATTCTCTACTGTCCAGTTATGTACCTAATGTTCTTGAATCATCAATGGTACAGAAAAACTGTTGATTTACTATTTGAACTTTGGGAGCTGTACCCAGTGGTAAGTTAGCGATTATGCGAGATTGTACCTATATCGTTTGTTTTTAGGACCATATTACTTGGAACTGATGGGTTCCTTTCTTGACGGACTTGGTTCCTCGACCTGTTCTAATTCTGTTCTAATTTGGCATGACAGGTTTTATGTTTTTTCGATAGGTTTTGAGTAGTTTTTACTCTTGAATAACTTTTAATGTTGACTGATACCTAATAAGTACTTACCTAAGAACTTATTGGAATGGTTAGGTATAAAGACCACCTCCTAATAGGTATTCAGTGTCAGATATCTCTAACGGAGTTCCGGTATGAGATAGTACCACATGACGAAGTATTAAATGTATAATCATGACTTAATTTCAGGCATTATTTCAATGTTGTTTCAACACTCAACTGCATCATTTTGGAGACTACGTAAGTCCAAATGAAAAGACAATCATTGTGATGAACCATCGCACCAGGGTTGACTGGAATTACGTTTGGATAGCTTTGTACCATGCTACGACGAAACCGGATTTAGAAAAATGCTCGTGTAAAGAGAAAAGCGACGGTAATAAAACTGAAGAGAGTTTCTTTAATCTCGGTGGAAAATCAAAGATAAAGTTTGTCCTCAAAGACGAGATTAAAACTATTCCTGGAATGGGTGAGTGAAACATTTCGTCCTTAGAAATTATTCTTCTTAGGCCCGATTATATCCGATACGCGAGTAAGTTTTATTCTTAGATTAAGGGGCTACCTAGGATATTTCGGACACTTTCTGAATCTCAAAGATCGTGAAATACCAGAGTGACGTATTTCATTTTCAGATATATGTTTAATGACTATATAACCTTCCGCTGGGTAGACAGAAAACATGATTCCGTTAAATTTTCTCGATAGATTTGTGTGCCAAAGTAGATCCCGATTTTTCACAAATTCGCATGCTACTCCAAATTATGTAACGATATTTAATCATACCTATGTTTAAACTATGAGTAATGATTGTTTCGAGCTTCTGGTACATCCGTTTTTCATTTGGTACTATAGTTATTTTTTAATTAATATTTTACGATTTGGCGCTTACGTCGAAATATTCTGAGCACGCATGCCCTATTGCCTTTTCTTTCTTTCGCGAACGGAACTAATTACCGGCGTCACTCTCGCACGAATCAATCAGTCTGCCGTCGGCCATTGCCAAGTGAAGTCCACGCTTGACGCCTTACCGGCCATGTGCCATTTTATTTTCAAATATTATGTATTATAAACATGTTACAGCCATGTTTTGCTATTATGAATCAATTAAAGATTGAAAAATTAAGATCTTGAACCCAAACTCATCCAAATCGGGCATTTGCAATAAATTGGGGGGTTTCGCTTTTTTTTTTTTTTTTTTCAATAATTTTACTAGCCTGGTTACTAGACCTTTTGGCTAAATCTTATTTCATTTTTAATTGTCTTCTGTTTTTACATTAAAACGTTGGTATTCGACGTTTTGATGGTTCTTTGGAGTTTTTGGAGACAATCGAAAGACGCAGGAAAAGCAGAGAAGTCCACAGGAAAGAGGTGAACCGACCGCTTTGTCGCGCTAAAATCACGGAACACTTTTCCTGTTTACGACCCATGCACCATCATATTTCACTGAACTATATATTGTTCACTTGCACGACACTTTGTTACGCAAAACAACACCAATTTTACGAACCAAAACTCACTATAAACAATAAAAATGCGATGAAATATGAGGACTCCAAACGTCAGCTACCAAAGCCCGCCAAAAACTCCGGGGGGGGGGGGGGGGGGGGTTTCGCCGATGCCCTGTGTTGCCATTGCTGCGACAATTGCCGTGCTATAGGGTATTATCGGTGATAGTGGTAGCTTTAGTGATAAGACCGCCATTTGTGAATAGTTCATTTTATTTGTATTATTGTTAAATGTTTCGGCGGGAGTGGCCTGTTTGGTAGGTTATGCTCACCTGCCAAGATAAATTAGGGAGTTGAAACGTCGTAATTCCAATTTAATAAACGATTTCACTGAGATATTATGTTTTCTAGTTGGAGTTTTTATTACTGATACCACACTAGTAACTGCTGCAGTATACTGTCAATTGCGCTGCTTTTACACTTGAAAACGGTACTTTGTTCTACCAAATACGGTAATCGAAAACTCTTCGCCGGCAACACCTCCTTTACAAAATAATTTAAAAAAGAATGTAAAAAAGGTATTTTATAGTACACACTTTCAAGAAATATGATTATTGTATCAAACAACAAAATGGCGATGTTGAAAGACCTAAAGAAACAGTGGTGCGTACATCTGGTTCGTCTTTGTTTCAATGAAACTTATAAAGACTATTATAACCCGATCCGCCAGATTCGATTTCACGATTGCGATACTGGTCCCATAGAGAAAGTTGTTCAGTTCGATGGTCTGATCATCCCCTTAAAACAGTTTCAGTAAATTTTGTTAGACCTTACCTATACACCACAAATTTTTAATAAGTAACGAAACTTTAAGGGTGTATTCAGACCGTGAATCTGAACAACTTTCTCTAAGGAACATAACACTAGTCGAAAAACGATATAAATTTTGGACCTCCCATATAAATGTGCGGATCGGCCGTTCGATTTTCTATGGGAGGTTCAAACAATTTTCTCGTCTTTCGACCCATGTTCCTCCAGGAAAGTTGTTCAGATTTACGGTCTGAATGCACCCCCCTAAAGTTTCGTTACTACTTAATTAAAAATTTGTGGTGGATATTCTACAAAGGATGTAGAGGTGCACTAAGATTTTTTTCGAAAATTAACTCCTAAAGGGGTAATCCACGCGGACGAAGTCGCGGGTCAAAAGCTATTATGAATAAAGAAGAAGGGTCACGGTCCATACAAAATTTACCCAGGTCCGTGACACAAAGTGACCTTTAAAGCTACTACCAGTTCATTGTATCCAATATCGCCTGCATTTTGCCAACACCACTAGCACACGTCGTCGTTAGAAGATATTCTTCAGAACATAACCAGTGGCGTAGTTTGGGGTTCTTGACCACCCCGCAAGGGATTATGGTCGTCAGTTTATGTATAAAATTAATATGAGAAAGTGTTAGTCGAACTTCACCTAAAGCGAATATGTAATAATAACATTAAGATACAGAAACGTAAAATATTAGAGAAGAAAAAAAACTATGAGTGAAGTGTATCGCTCGCATGTACAAACTATGTATATGACGGTCCCGTCTCTCCGCGTATCGCGAGGAGGCCCCGGCCCCTGGATCCAACTCGGTATGTCAAGTTTTTTTTGGAGGGCTTAATCGAAAACCATTTCGTGATAACTGTCTCAATAATCATATTTTCTATGTCAGAGATTTTAAAATGAAAGGATTACAGATATTTTTAATAAAATAACGTCGTTTTTCGGTCCGTCCAGTGACGTCACTGGCATACCTGTGAACTCCTTGGTAAACATAAAATCAACTTAAAATAACTGACCATTAAGAAAAAAAAATCATTCACAATGTCAGAATTTGACATAAGATGGTGCCGTATCTGTTTCCAGCATGGAGTTAGAAAGAGGAGGCAGGTTTTAATTTTTTTAAATATAGCAGTAGGTAGTTTTTCTCCATGGAGTTCGAATTATTTTCTCTCCACCATTTTTGCACTAAGAGATTACAGATCAAAATAATTTAAAAATTAAATTTATATTGATAAACTCGATGAATCGCAGTAAGGATGAAATAGGTGTCTTAAAATTATGTCTTCTATCCGTAAAAAATATAAAAATGATGACCAACAAAAACTTGACATACCGAACTGTGGATATCGGCAGAATCCGCAGAGGGATTCAGGCATGGCTAGTTAAACTAGCCGGCCAAGAGACCGTGGGACGGTCGCCATCGGTGCCACCGTCCGCGCCCGCTACCCCTTGCTCCGACGAGGCGCCCCTCGTATCTGTGAGCAGGGACCTGCGCATTCGTCTCGACCGCTTGCGCCTCAACCGCCTCACAAGCGCACGTCCGTACGGAGCCGCCGTACCCGAGACCACGCACCGGTCTGCGCCCGCGACGCCGCGCACGCCCGCGAAATCGCGAACACCCCTGCCCGCGAGCAAGGAGGCCGTCGCGACGCCCGCCCGTCTTCCGCCGAAGGTGCAGCCCTTCACCCTGCCGGCGGGAGTTGAGCCGATACGCGGAGCGCCCTCGCGGCTGCCCCACGTACCGCCCTTCACGCTCCCGCCCGGGGTCACGCCATCGCGCACCTCGCCGCCCACGCCCACGCTTGCGCGTCCTATCGGACCGCCACCCACACCGCAGCCCGCGCTGTCCATGCCCTCCTTAGAAGACATGGACACCGCACCACCGACGAGCCCACCGACGTCGACATACGCTGCTGCCGCCGCTAGTCCGCCACGCTCGCCACCGCCACGCATCCCAACGCCGCAGCCTCCAGCGCCCCCGCCGCAGAGGTATGCCACCCCCCCGCCTCCCTCCACGAAGACGAACTACCCACCGCTTGTAGTGGAGCAGCTACCGAACTGGGCACACCACTTCAGGGAGCTCAAAAGCATCCTGGGCCGCGTCCCTAACGCACGCCCACACGGCATAGGCGTGTGCTTCCTGCCCAAAGAGGACCGGGAGTACCGCTTAATGCAGAGGTACCTCTCCAAACTGGAGAAGGAGGAGGGAATCTGCTGGTTCTCTTACTCCCTACTAGCAGAGAAAACAATGAAGTTCGCAATCAGAGGCCTTCCGGCAGACACCGAGCCGGAAGAGATAATGCAGGAGCTCCGCAGCCTGGGCCACAACCCCGAGTACGTGCGACATATCGCTGCGCGCCAGGGGCGGCCGGGCTGTATTTTCTACGCACAGATACGCCGAAACCCGGACCTCATACCTGGCATCTACAGCATAGGGGAGTTGTTATGTATGCCAGGTGTGAAAATTGAAGCCTGGCGAGGGAAACTAGGTCCCTCGCAATGTCACCACTGCCAGCAGTTCCGGCACTCCTCACACCGCTGCCACCGTAAGCTCACTTGCGTTCGCTGCGGTGGTGAACCCGCCACATGCGCAAACTGCGGGGGCCTTCACCCCGCAAACAATACAACCTGCCCCGCTTTTAAGAGCGGTCAGAAACAGGAGGGCCGGCACAGTTTCCGTGACGACCAACCGTTCCCGACCAAAGAGTGGGCATGAAACCAAGGACACCCCCCCTGCCCCGGAAGGAGAGGCCCCAGCGGCCAAACCACCGGGCAAGGTAAGCCTTCCTCCAAGGAGAAACAAGAGGAAGAGGACGTCACAATCCCCCCCTCTCCAGAAGCCAAGATTGAGGTCGCAGAATGCGACTCGATCCGTCACACCCACCGCCTCCTCCTCGATATCCTGGACGACGTCGAGAGCGGCCGCAGCCCCGAAGGCAGGATCCTGGAGGCGCTGAAGCTGCTCAGACCCCACGCCTCTGAGCCTCGCACAAGCCTGACGACCCTGGTAGGTCCTCACCCCTCTGGAGCGGCAGCCCACCCCCACGACTCCACGTCGAGTCGTTAGGGCAGTGGGCCCCGCCCCAGCCGAAGAAAGACATCCCCGGATTTACCCTACTGCCGGCTCGTAGGTCGCTCACCGGGCCTCCCCCAACGGGGTCTCACCTGGTGGGCCTGACCTCACCGGCAGTCACACCGCACGGACGCCAAGGCGCGCCCCCCCATGGACCCGGTAGCCTCTGCGACCGGCGATAGAGACTACACGCGAAAGGGGGGCCGCGAGAAGAAATCCTCAAGCCCTCGGCTCATTCAGTATCGTACAGCATTACCTGATTAAACTATTATACCGAGTTTTTGTGAATTATTAAAATAAATATAGGTACTTACTTAAATTACGTACGTATTTAGTTTCTGCCGCCTGATAACTATTACTTTTCTATTTAAGATGTCGTACAAGGCTTCAATGAACTTCCTCTCCTCCTCCTCTGGTTCTGCTTAAGGAACTAGTTTAATTCGTCTTCAAAATTGATTGTCAGTGCTGTATGGACCTAGTGAACACCAGTGGCGTAGCGTAGGTGTCTATTCCTCGGGACACAGACCTATTTTGCCGCCTCCTTATCTTTATAAAAAGACCTACATTAAAAATAACGGAGCGAGCAAAGCGACCAAAGCGAGCTCGATTTTTTTTAGCATGACTATTCGGGGTGTGGTCAGACATCTTTTGGTTTATCCATGCAAAATTAGACTTTTCACGTCTCTACTAATTGGTTCCTGAATTCGCCGCCCCTAGTAAAGTGCTGTCCGAGGCATTTGCCCCCCTTCGCTACGCTACTATTAAGCACATACAAACAGAGGTTTCCTTATTTTTCAATCAAACCCGATCGTGTTTAAAGATTCCATGGGTCACGACCTGGTTGGTGTAATGGTTACCACGCCGGACTGCCAAACCAGGGTCCTGGGTTCGAATCCCGGTTCGGTCATGGATGTTATATGTGTGTGCCGTTGTTGTATACGGTTCCCATAACAAAAAGCCTGAGGCTTACTTGGGATCATTACAATGTATGTGCCTGTGAGCGTTATTTATTTTATTTTTTATTTTATAAAACTAAATGCGTTGTACCTACACTTGTATTGTATTTTGACGTTATTGTTCTTAATGAAGGATAATTTTTTTTTATATTTGGTATTTAGAAAATATTCTGCCATCAAAAACTGATGTAACTGATAGTGATAAGTGTTTCGAATTTTTATAAAATGATCACGGTCTGAAAAGGTTTCATGGCCCATCTTCATTGATATTCTTTTTTTCGTCTTTATTTGACAAAAACAAACAATCATTTTTGTTTCAAAAAGTAGTGGAGTCTTTGATGTATAAATTAATTATTTTTGATTATTAAAATGTTGCAGCTTTTTTGAGGATTTTTTTTTCGCTTACGCTGGTAGACGGAACATCAGTGTAACCGCGTATGAGATAGCGATAGTCATAAAATCCTATACAGTTTACATGAAGCTAGATGACTGGCTCATGAGTCAGACAACCGTCGTAGTACAAAAAGTGGTTACGTCGATAAGGACAGCAATAAGTGGCGATCTCCCATAAATGTATTATACCAGGAATAGAGCAACAAACATGAGTTGTCAAATAAAACCGAGAGCCTCCTTCGAGCAGCGCGCGCGTGCGTCTCCGAACTCAATAATAAGAAAGATCTATGACAATTTTTATATTTTTGACGAACATTTTAATGTGATATCCTATAATTTATATTAACATTGTATTGAAATCTTGTGTATATGGGACCTTGTATCCTGAAATAAATGATTTTTTTTTTTTTATTTTTTTTTTTTTTTGGATGTTTTTTGGAGACTATTCACAGGCAAAAATTCGAATACTGTCTATAATTCTGAGTCTAACGTGAAATTGTGGATAAATTAATGAAGTAGTGTCAGTATATTTCATAAAATTATCTACGATTACAATTTAGATTCCCAATTATTCACGGAAACCGAATTGTAAAAATTGATTAGTGACTAAAAAACGGTTCTATTGCCTCGCGTCTCGTATCTCTTTCTATTATACAGTGGTGCCGCTAGGTACATCTCGCTCACTCAGCTGTCAGTTCCTCTATTCCTGTAAGGTATAATACCCTTATGCGATCTCCTTTTTTATCTAGAGCGAATTTGCTATCTTATCTGAATCTCTTATTGAGTGAATATGACAAGACACGTGCTTCCTTTTAGTACCTTCTCTTTCTACGGTTGCAGCCAAGTTGTGTTGTGAGACAGACCGGTAATTATGTGAAAGACGTTTTGATACTGCAAACTATTACCTATAACAGAAAAATAAAAATTTCGACATTGCTTATTTGGACCCATATCATCACGCAAGCCTACAAACGCGATTTTGAGCGTAAGGAGCCGCGACGTCACAACTGAACATATGCTGCCATATGCTATGCCAACGTTATCATTCTGACAATGCCTACACGCTCAAAAATCTCTGTGTGTTTTAAAAAAATCGCAGGGATAACGCGGGATACTCGCGATGTAGTTGCGATATCGTTCTGTCAATCACTACGCTCAAAAATCGCTGTATAACCTTGTAAGCCTTACGGTCCCTTTATAAGGACCAAATTCATGTAGTCTGAAATACCGAGACATTTAGACAAGTAAGTTCGAATTAACACCTATAGGCCGTCAACTTCGTGCGCGACGCGCATTTATCTCGATAAATGTCCGATTTTTTCCAGCCGACTTCCGAACAAAGTATCACTTTGATCGACTTTTTTCTTACAACTAATTTCGTAAGTTTTTATAGAGTTATAAGGGCTTTTGTTGATGATTCATTTTAAAATTAGGTACCTCCGTATGGATAATGTACTTTGTACAATTGACGAATCGGAAGAAAAAATTGGGTGTCGTATATTGCCGCGTGTGAACGAACACTACATTATAAAGAGAGACTTGGGGCCGCTACCTCAAAAATTGATTGAGCCCTAAAACTAAAAAAAAGAGCTAGATTCAGTGCTAACTCTTAAGTTATTCTCTTCTTAGTAGTCTTTCCAGGCACTCTAAATAGACAACAGTCAGTCCGAAACCCGTTGCGTTCGAATTTCAATCTCTCGAACACTGCACTCTCTACGGACACGTTTTTAGGGTACCGTAGTCAAACAAGGAACCCTTATACTTTCGTCCTTTGTGTCTATGTGTCTGTATGCCCCACCTCAATAACTCGCTCATTTTTGCACCTATTGAATCGAAATTTGGCATGAAGACAGATAACAGGTAGGTAACCCAAAAACAGAAATGAAGTACCTAGTTCTGAAGAAATCAATTTTTTTCAACCCCCCCAGATAACGAAAGAGGAATCATTAACGAAATGAAACCTTAAATCCACACACACATTTCCCGTAACTACAAAATTAAGAAAAATTTCCGAAGTAAACTAACATCAGTGGTAGTTCAGTGATTCTTCATTGGAACGCAATCCACGTCTGCCACGTAACTGCTACGTACTATGGTAGTTACGTTGTTTTACGTGAACAACTTTACATGCCTAAGCCAGGCCATGCCATGCAAGTGGTAGATAAGTTTTCTTACGTCGGAAAATAGAAGTACTTTTTATCAATCGGACATATTTTTGTAAATATGATAAGAAAGTTGTATTTATGTTATTAAACTTCTGTAACTTCCTCTGGTTTTAGAAAAAAATATTCATTAGCCAGCCAAATTAACATCTTAGAACATCATGTTAATGTCAAATTGACATATTACGTGAAAGTTGTTTATGACCAGGAAGCTAACATACGTTTATGACTGTGCGCGTTTGTCATTATTTAAAATAATTATAGTGCTTTATGCAGAAAATCGTTTAATTAAATTATGCGATGTAAAGAGGTCTTTCATAACCTCTTAATTTATTTATTTCGTTAATAATTGTACAAATTAAAACGTCATAAAAATTTCCTCATTGAAACAAATTTGTTTCTTTAATGAGATAATTAATATTCACTATCGTAAACAAAAAGCGAAAGACGCCTTTATTAAGTAGGTATATTTTTATCGACTTAGACGAAGTGAGCCTACTCACTCATCAAAACTATATTAGTAGTCATGAGTTTCCTTTCCGACTGACTAACTTATAATAATCAAATGCTAACAATAAAAGTAGGCCTATACAAGCATTTTTAAATTTCAGGCTATGTTTGGTAAGATTGGTACAAATTACCATGAGTTAACTAACGTGAGCAATGTTTTATTTTTAATTTTTAAGGCAATATGAACTAGAAAATTGGTTACGCCGGTCACATGAGAGCTGATGTTTGTCGTGAGAGAGTGTAACAGTAGCTATAAGTAATTATGGGATGTTCATGTTCCGTTTACACCTGGGATCAATGCCCTCTCCATTACCCTTTGTGTGACTTTCAGGCTTTTTATGAGGCCAGGAGTGAGCTACTACGTCTCAATTTCATATGTCAAGTACTTCTATCCTATTCTGTGTCATCACTGGCAGCACACACTGGTCAATGACTTTTGTTTTGAGACACTGCAGTATTTGGCCGAGAAGATACTACATAGTCCATACGTCCCGAACGCTGTCCAGCCTAGTTAGATTAGTCTATTGACCTCTATCTCGAAGTGGGTCCATCCGAACTGGATAGTTTGTCCCTGGTTAACATAATCGTAGTTACTTAATAACATAACTTCGAACTCAGAGTCTCCGATCTTTACAGGAGTGGGTAGAACATGGACATTTGACATGATCTTCGTCTTTTCCATGGTAATTATCAAACCAACTAGTAAAGAGACTTTGCTAAGGTCATCGAGCATTCTACTGAGGTCCTCCATGCTCACCGTCATAATGACTATACTATTTAGCAAACTGAAAGTGACTCAGCCCTTTCCAATCCAAAACCTTGAAAACATCTTCCAGTGCCACGGTGAACAGTTTCGGAAAAATTACGTCTCCTTGCCTCACACCTCGCTGTGGTAGGATAGGTTTCGATTCTGGCCCTGTAATCGGACTGACATAGTGGCAGTAGCATTTGAGCATTTCCATATACCGGTAGTCAACTTTTTATTGCTGGAGAGACTGCAGTACAGCCCATGTCCCATTCAAATCAAAATCTTGTCAAGACTGTGCCTGCTGCTTTTTTTTGAAACGCCAAAGGATCGAGCCCATACATCCAATTTTGAATTTTCGATTAAAACGATAAGTAATTAATGAAATATGCAATCAAAAGATGCGTTGGCATCTTCTTGATCATCTTTTCTCTCTTTATTAATTTAAAGAAACATTTATTCGTACAGACCGTAGCGATCCCCTAAAAAAACCAAAAGAAAAACGCTCATTGAACAAAAGCTCGGCTCAGACTTTACAATCGAATGATTTCCATACGACTTACTTATTGAAACGTGTAGTACACGTGCAGTATTTTATAAATACCTACCGATCTTTACTAAACATTACCCATCACTATTTTAAAATAGCAAATAAATATAAGGTCTAACAAAATTATTTGAAACTATTTTAAGGGGATGATCAGACCATCAAACTGAACAACTTTCTCTATGGGACCAATATCGAAATCGCGAAAAAAAAACAGCTGTTCCATACAAACCTACTCGACGTAAATGTATGGGACAGCAGATTTTTTTTTCGCGATTTCAATATTGGTCCCATAGAAAAAGTTGTTCAGTTTGATGGTCTGATCATCCACATAAAATAGTTTCAGCTAATTTTGTTAGACCTTATAGATTCACTTCATTCTATCCTCATTAAAACCTATAGAACTTACAAAAGGACTAATTATAAACATGACCATAGTTTAAAACTTATTACCTACTTACTTTTATATTGAAATTCATGAAATTTACGCTCTATTACAGCTTACCGGTACATAAGTATTTGATGTCAAAAACATGCAACAATTCTTAATAAAAATATAACTTTTTGTTGTTGTCAAGACCGTAAGTAGGTACTTTAGGAAGAACAAATATAAAAAGCACATTTTAACGGGAAAAAAACTGTTCACCCTTTAATAAAGCTCCAGTTAATTTGAGACTGGTGATACGTCTCTAACGTGACTAAATCCTTACTTGAAGTGATCGGCCTTTGTGACTACAATAAATTGGTTCTTTTCGGAACTACGTTCTTTGTATCCAACTCTCTAAGGCTCGGTCTTACGAATATAGGTATAGACTAAACGTCGAAAAAAAAATTATCTGTGCCAGACATTTGAGTCGAACGAATACCTAGGTACTCCAGTTTTGTATGATACAACCGATTTTTTATATTTTTTTGCGATGTTTAGTCTAAATGTTTTTATTGCGCTGATGGGTTTGCTCCCATAGTACTACTACTGACTGTGGGAGCAAATCTGTCAGAACAAAAAAAAATCTGCTGTCCCATACTAAACTGCAATACCTACTCGACGCAAACGTATGGAACAGCAGATTTTTTGTGTTCTGGTCGTTTTGCTCTCAAAGTAAAAGTAGTTTGATGGGTAGAGTATGTGGTTTAAAGGTTAATGATACTTTTCTTTACACTCTGTATTTACGAAACAGAGGCGCAAAGAGGAGGCTCACGGGCCGCGGGTCGCCGACCGCTGGTCTAAAGTTTAGACCATGCCACCTTAGACAGTGTTGAAGAGTTTTTAAATTTTAAGTGTAAGTAAATAAAAATAATGTAAAATGTTAAGTGTTAAATATCGTAGGTAGTTTAAGTTATTACCATATTTGCATGCTGTCGCTACAGCTGAACAGAAGAAACTTATTTCATATTGTATACCATCTTTTGTAATATTTACCTGTTTCAAAGCAAATAAATTATATTCTATTCTATTCTATTCTTCTATACCACCCCTTTAAATATTACTCCCGTCCCGATGACGCTAATTTCATACACACACTAATATCGGTCAACACAGTTTACAAATTTGAAGAGTTCATAATAAGACAAGGCTCGAATATGATAAATTTTTTCTAATTAATAATTATAATATAATAGGTAATTATAATAATTCACTGTTTGACGACTCCGTGCTATTAGCTGTTCTAATACATCGAAACTACCGCCGCGAGCGGAGGTAAGACGCGAGTCACGTGACACTGTACAACCGCGAACACAGATTAAATAATAATATACAGTCGAGAACGATGTCTCACAGGGGGGGTGCTCCCCGCGCTCGCAGCTTGGCCACGCCCCTCGAAATATGATTCCCAAAAAATTCCTCGCCTTAAGTCGCTGGTTAATATAGAGTAAACTGATTTTGCGTTTTACCATCCCTAATCTAAATGAAATGTCAATGTAAAAAAATTATAATAAAAAGAAACCTAACAAATTAAAACTGTACAACGTCACATTGCTATAAGTACGGATACAACGACCTCTTTCTTTAGGTGAATTATACATTCGTTCTTTTAGTACGGGGTGTGTAAACACCAAAAGTAAAATTGTTCCTTGTATAGTTATTCTTCCATAAATCTATGTTTGGTCGAATCCGGCCTTAGTGTAGGTTTTAGGACTGAACATAAGGTGCTATTTTATTTGTTTTTTTTAGTAACTATCATATTCTTATGTACTTACCTACCTACCAAAGGAACGTTTAAACCAAGTTCCAATAATCCCGGAATTTATTCTCCTGATTTATCTAATTTTCCTGGGCTACTCAAATTAAACAGAAATACTTGAAATGTGGTGCGTAAACTTTCTACCAGGCTGGATAATGCAGTTAAACTTCTTCCTGTACGTGAAGAGGGATTGGCGGGAGGACCAGCTGAGCATGTCCAAGTTCGTGGACTACTACTCGAGGCTGCAGTACGACTGCAGGCTGGTCCTGTTCCCAGAGGGCACGGACTTGAGTGACGACAATCGACGCAAGAGTGACAGATTCGCTGTGGCTAATAATTTGCCGGTAGGTACTTAAGGTGGTTGGAGAGCTGTCAATTTCATACAAAACGTTGTCGTATAACACTCGTAGACGGTGTTAATAAAAGTAATGTTTTATACATTGAAAAATAGCTTAGAAAATCTAGTTTGCGCATATCAAATAATATTTACAATTTGTAATATAATTACGAAGATATAAGGGTTTGAAATTTTGTATGAATAATTTCAAAGCGTGATATCTTCGTAATAATATTATAAATTGTAAATATTATTTGATATGCGCAAACTAGATTTTCTAAGCTATTTTTCAATGTATAAAACATTACTTTTATTAACACCGTCTACGAGTGTTATACGACAACGTTTTGTATGGACGGAAACCACCTTAACGATATTACACCACTAATTTTAAGGGTGTAGTCAAACAATTAAACTAAACAACTTTCCCTGAGGAACATGGGGCAAAAATCGACAAAAATTTGTGGTCCTCCCGTAGAAAATCGATAAAAACACACATAGGTAGTACGGTCGAAAAAGTTTGATAGGTGTCGTATCAAGAACTCGAGACACTAGCGGAGAAGAGACAGGATTGGTGAATACTCCACCGACAAGAGCGAAGCTCTTAAAGAAGAAGAAGAAGATGATGATGATGATAGAAAATCGATCGGCCAATCCGCACTTTTCTATGAGGTCCAAAAAATGTTCTCTCAGTTTTTGCGTTGATTAATTTTAACACTGGTGCTTATACGAGGCGCTCGTTGGCGCAGTAAAGCTTTTGGTATTGGAAACGATCACTGAAGATATGCAACGTCAGGTTCGGTCAGTCTTTGGACGGGTGACCGTTTAGTGGTACCTATATTTCATCTCGAGCTTTTACGTGCTTCGGTAGGCACGTTACGCAGTTGGTCCCGGATAGTTCCGACAGATGGGGGTGTAACTATTCGTTAAGCTAGTAGGAAATGCCTATGAAGAAAATTTTCTGACATCTATTAGTGAGAGGAGGATTCTACAGGCTATAACTTTTTTTTAATGCTGCAGCACTACGACTTCGTGCTGCACCCCCGCACGACGGGCTGGGCGGCGCTCTGCTCGCGCCTGCGCACCTCCGGGCTCTCTTCCGTGTATGACGTCACCGTCGCGTACGACACTCCCGCGCAGACTGAAGGTCACTTGCTGCGCGGAAACATTCCGAGGAACGTTTACTTCTATTTCAAACGGTCAGTTTTGACTCTCACATACAGCGTAACAGGGTCCAACTTTAATATGCTGACGGGTTTTTAAGAGGATTATCAGACCATCAAACTGAAGAACTGTCTCTAGATAGGAAAAACATCGAAATCTCAATAAAAATATCGTCTGTCCTTACATTTGGGTCGAGGATTGCAGCTTTGTATGGAAAAGCAGATTTTCGTTTTTGCTACGGTCGCTTTGCCCAGGTTTGCCCCCAAAATTAAAAGTTGTTGAGTTTGATGGCTATACAAGGTGTTACAAAAATACAAATAAACATTTAAGGGGGTGGTTTAGCCCATCAAACTGAACAACTTTCACAATGGGACCAATATCGAAATTGCGAAAAAAAATGGATGTTCCAAACTCTACAAATCCACTAGAGTTAAAATATGTATGGGATATCAGATATTTTTTTTAGCGATTTCGATATTGGTCCCATAGAGAAAGTTGTTCAGTTTGACGGTCTAAACAACCCCCTTAAGAGTTTTAAATATTAATTTTTACTTATGAAACACCTTGTATAGACACTTAGTTTACAAGGATGTCAAATTATATCAATTTCACCCTGTAGATAGTAGTAGGTATCACACATTTCGCCGTCGACACAATGCGGACTGGTGGAGGCAAGATGGTTATCTTGATATCAGGAGTATTTGCGAGTTGCCTCAATAGATCACGACCTAATAACTGCACACATTTTGTTCCTGCTCCTGTAACATGAGGGGTGAGGCGAGGCGCACAGGTCCCTTCTAGACGCCAAATTTTGACGTTTAGAAGTGAGCAGGAGTATTTGTACGTCGCCTTAATAGATCTCGACTTAAACTACATACATTTTGTTCCTGATTTACAGTGGTGGAAATGAGTGGCAATGGTATCGATTCGGTATTGCCACGACTTAACTTAACTAAATTTATTCCTGTCATTTTCTAACATTCGACTAAGAAAAGAGACAGAAAACCAACAACTGACTTTAGTGCTGTCAAAGTGACGCTACACGAATAAATTTAGTTAAGTTAAGTCGTGGCAATACCGAATCGATACCAATGGCTATGTTTAGGACAGCAATATTTAGATGTCCCTGACTTTGTTCAAGATACCCAATCGCAGAGCTGCCTACTGAAGACAAGGACCTCCGATGCTGGCTCAACGAGCGCTGGCGTGACAAGGAGGGCAGCCTTAGGAAATTTCACAGCGACGGTGAGATTTCATAACCCTTTACTTCGTATGTCCAGTCGATGGCATATCATTAAGGTTTACTTGTCAACATGGTGAAGAGATGTGCTAATCAGGCCATTTTTCCACAAAATAATAAATTACTATACAGGGTGTTTTATAAGTAAGAATAAATTTTTAAAACTCTTAAGGGGGTTGTTTAGACCGTCAAACTGAACAACTTTCTCTATGGGACCAACATCGAAATCACGATAAAAAAATTTTGATATCCCATACATATTTTAGCTCTAGTCGATTTGTAGAGTATGGAACATCAATTTTTTTTTTCGCGATTTCGATGTTGGTCCCATAGTGAAAGTTGTTCAGTTTGATGGTCTACACCACCCCCTTAAAGGTTTATTTGTATTTTTGTAACACCTTGTATATAATAACTTGTCCCTTGCATATGCGTAGAGTAGAGGGTAGAGGGTGTTTAAAATGCAATCATGCCGGACCAACATTCTAAGAAATTCCCCGACTATGACCGCGTTGAGTTTACTTAACGACATATCAATGGACATAGATTAATTTGTTCAATTGTACACTGGCCAACTTCACAAAAGTAGCATTAAAACACCTATGTAAGTTAAATAGCAATATTAATACAATGTAATGTTATCGTATTGGGTATATACCTGTAATGATAATGTTTTTGTGTCTGTAGAATTAAATAAATAAAATAAAAAATAAAAATAAAAATGCAGAAGAAGAAATTCTGATGCGTATGTGAAGTCTACTTATCCGCATTGGGCACGCGTGGTGGACTAACGCCCAAACACCCTCTTAGAGGGTAGGCCTGTGCCCTGCAGCTGCAGTGGGATGTATATAGGCTGATGATGATGATGATGATGATGATGATGATGATGAACTTGTCTCTTAACCATAATTTAACGCGGGAGTTTCGTTTCTATACCTACTCTACTATTATTATCTATTAATATGCCTTAACCATAGAAACGTATAAACCTGTAGTGTCATTGATTTTACAGTCCCAAATGACAGATTTTTGTATCGCGTTTCCTATGGTTGGCTCCTAAAGTTGTTCAGTTTGATGGTCTGAGTTCAGCTGTTTCAGCATTTGCCTTGCTATCCCTTACACACTGTATTTAACCAGAAAATGTAAATTAGACCTATATCAACTTTAAAATAACGATAGGTTTGTTCACCCGAGAGTCGTGAGTTCTAAATAGCGCGTAGTCATTTTTACCATTAGTGCCCAAACTCCGGTCCAGTTTGGCAGGTAGTGAACCTGTCACCACGCCTCAAAATCATGTTTCCTTCGATGTTTTCCTCCTTACGTAGGTACCTACTTTTATTCAGAGAGGCAGTTTTTTGTATTTATTGTATTGTTTAGGTAATTTCATCGACCCCACTTCAAACAAGGCGCCTCCTCTACGTCCACCGCGGGACCTGCTCCTTGCTAAAGTGGGATTCGTATTCTGGACTCTTTTAGATGTATTATTCACTTACGCACTTCTCAATAGTGTTGTGTTCAAGTTCTGGGTGATATACCACAGTTTGTTATTTGTATTTGTTACTTGGTATTTTGGTGGTTTCCATAATATTCAATATCAGTTGTTAGAAAATAAACATGTTTAGAATACGATCGTTATACAAATTATGATAATTATTTCTGTGAATTCTCAACTATGCCAAAGAAACGTAGGTTATTAGTGTTATTGTTTTATTAAAGTAGTTAATTAGAATCAATCGTCATTTTTCATTTACTTACACTCAGTTGCAGAAACGCTCATTAGACTTAATCCTCCATTAAATCCTATTATCTCGCTTGTTGTCACTTTTTGTCTAGTTGATGTAGTAAAAGCTAGCCAGAGATTAACGGAGGATTAAACTCTAATGAGCGTTTCTGCTACTTCTTTAATGAAAACAAATATAAATAGTTATATTACAAATCTTCCAGTAAGTACATATCACACACCTTTATTTAATTAGCAAACGATTTTATTGAACTTTGGACAGATGGTTTGAATGAATCATCTGAATTTTCTGAATGTTCTGTTTGTTCAATTGTATTCAAAAGTACTATGTCCTTAGTTTCTTTAAGAAAACAACACAACACAGCAGCAAATAGCGCCAATGATGCAAATATTAGTATCGATGCCCATTCTACCCCTATATTAACAACAAACGGCGCAATAAAACTTCCAAATCTAGCAAAAACAGAGGCGAAACCTAAGGCGGAGTTTCTTATTACAGTTGGAAATAATTCAGAAGAATACAAGTAAATGAAAACGAACGATGCATAGGCGCCTGTTTGTCCTATTATAGCAAAAGTTAATGTCACATATGGCAAACCTTCAGGGATTATTAAGAATACAAACAATGACAAAGCTGCTACAGTAAAAGCTATAACGACGCTTACCCTCCGTCTGAGGTAGAGGGTACCTAGAACGACGAGGACCAGGGTAGGCGCGTGAGAGACTGCTGACAGCATCACATTGATATACAGGTTTCCCTGAAGGCGACCGATGTACTGCCCAACCCCGAAGAACGTGTGCGCACAGCACATCCAAACAAATGCGTTGATTATGGTATAAGTCCTGATCTTCGGACTCCGGAACAAGTCTAAGTAGGAAGCGTGCTTTTGGTCTTCTTTGATTTTCGATTCCTTCACCATTTCGTTAACGATGCCTTCGACATTGTCTGTGGGGCGATTGTTCCTGAAATTAACCATTTTTAATATTTCTGTAGTTTAATACGCGTTTATCTATAAGGATATTACGGTAGACAGTTATATTACTATTAATGGGTTATTGTAATCATGATACTGAACAATTTTGCTTTAGATAATTCGCCAAAAAAAGACTTTTCATACAAACACCTGAATGCATTTAGTACGGAAAGTTCAAATTTTTTTGGGAATTTCCTATTGGTTTCTTAGGGAAAGTTGATCAGAATTGTGGGTACAATCAACCCTGAAAGTACTAAGCAACTAAGCTGTTTACCCTAACTGTATAATAAGTATAAAAATCTGGTGTATAAGGATACGAACTTTTTTGCTATGTAGGTAAGAACGTCAACGGCTTCCTTCTTCTTCCCCATCGTGATGAGCCAGCGAGGCGACTCCGGTATGATCCAATAAGTCACAATAACGATGAGCCACGGAGCTGAAGTTACCAGCTGAAGATATCTCCAATCCCTCACGAAGTAAGCAATTATTGGTAACATGAAGTAGCCGACGACGTAAGATATTTCGTGAAGCCCTAGTACGTATGGCCTGAATGATTTCCCGCTTATTTCCATAAGCAGGATAAAAGTGCAGAGCATACTTCCACCGACTGATGTGCCAATCAAAAACCTGGAGAATATGAACATCCATAATTCAGGCACAACGGCTGATATGACGACGAAGACCGCTGTGAAGAAGTTGGCGAGGACAACTGCGAATCGTCGTCCATACCTGCAAAAAAACAGGTATAAATTATAGTATCAATACAGGGACCCAAGCGGTGAAGGTGAGTGAACGCTCGAAAAATGGCAAAAAGTGCCTTCTAAAGCTTCTAACAAATATCGGACTTATCGGAGGGCAGATATCTCACGGGCAGTAAACAATCGGTCAATTCGGAAAAAAAATCTAAGAGATTTTACTCGAAACTGTTAGTGCATGTAGTTCCTATACGGGATGTAAACTTAAATGCTTTAACATACTTTAGAGGTGCTTCAGATAATCAAACTGAACAACTTTTACTATGGGACCAACAATATTGAAATAGCGAACAATAGTTATTTGTTATGCTAGGCAGCAAAGTTGCTTTTTGGCGCGAGTACTTTTATTGAAACCTGAGCAAGTGAAGGATTCTAGGATTGAACCACGAGCGAAGCGAGTGGTTCATATAATAGAATCCTGAGCGTTTAGCGAAGGTTTCAAAGGTACGAGACGCAGAATAACTTTGCAGCCGAGCGAAACACACAATTTTTCACCTCACAACAGCGAGGAAAAAAAGCGAATTGCTAAAAAGAACATTTCAAAAAGTTTTTATTTTCGTGCTGGCCAGTGTCATGAAATAGTTATTAAGCATTTTCAGTGCATTGGCGGTATACAAAAATATTGAATAGACAGATTCGAATTTCAAAAACTCTTTCCACGCTAGCGGATAAAATACACTTTTGCACTCAGATTTCGAACGATAAACAGAATCTTTCCGAGCTTGTGAGGTGAAAAAATCATTGTTCCATAGATATTTCATTGCTCTATCGTTGGTCCCACTAGTGAAAGCGGAAAGTCGTTCAGTTTGATGATCCACATAACGCATTTTAGTTTACACTCTGTCTTACCTAGGTATTTGATAAATGAATGGAAAAAGTTTATTGCTGGCCAGAGGTGTACAGGATCAACAGGATGTAAAAAAAACCAGTTGGAGACTTTAGGACCCCCTAAAGACCATCAAACTGAACAACTTTCACTATCGAAACAACTTCGAAATCGCGGAAAAGAAATCAGCTGTCCCTTACAGAAAGAAAGAAGAAAGAATCAAGATTATCGCGACTTCGATTTTGGTATCATAGTGAAAGTTGTTCAGTTTGATGATCTGAAGCACCCCATTACCTACTGGCCAGCAATAAACAGTTTTATATGCTTTCAGTCTAGTTATCTAGTGCCTACCCATATTTGCCTCGGTACATGGATCCTACACCGACTACACCCACTTTCAAACACCTGTACCTAAATTAGTTTCGTTAACTCAAACAATATTTTAATTTACCTGTCAGAAACATGTCCATATATCAAACTGCCAGGTATAATGCCGATCTGCATCACGGCCTGAGCCCAGCTCGCCAAGGACGTTCTCCCACATATCAGATTCCACTCGCTGGTCACTGAACTCTCGATCGCCGTCTGATCGTACCCAGGGTCCTCGCAAGGGCAGTGATTTGTTAAATTGTAGGCCTCACTATCCCTACACACATAGTCCACACTCGGTATAATGAACACTACGTTCGTTAACTGAAACTCGGTTGGTAAACGACTTACTCCGATTAAAATTAATATCCATGTCTGGTATCTTCCAAATCGACCGATGACTTTTTCAATAGCATCTTCCACAGGCATGCTCATTGTTTACCTTAAATTATATGAATAATACGAATCACATATATTTTAGCACTAACACATTGTTTCACAATATCTAAAAGCAATCTTCCAGCAAGATAAAAGATTGAAAGTTAAGTTTAGATAATTTTTGCGCACACAATTTTATCTAGGGGACAATAAAATTACAAAGTCTCGCCTTTAGTCGTCGTGTAAGATTAATATGATAATAATTTTATGAGCAGCTTAAAAACACATGCTTCCTATAAAACTACCACTACCGCTGCGTAATAAACATCGACTGAAGTGTGTTATTTTAATGTGTCTCTGATACATGATCGATTATTATAGGTACCAACTTGTCTTGAGGTAAAACCACAATGAATAAGTCGTTAACTAACTATAAACTGTAATGAATAATAACTATAATAAGTCGTAAATCGCGGAACGGTAAATAGTACGGGACTGAACAAACTTTAATGGTTTCGCAGAAATTGGTTGAAAGTAAATTGTTTGTCTCACCTCCGGACGGAAAGCGTCATTTGTCGTCCCGCTGCGCTAAACGAAGTTGTCGCTTTCCAGCTCCGTCGAGGAGAAAAATAGTATACTAACCTCGGACAGTAAATAAGAAAGCCTGAGGCCTCGCCTCTGTCAACAATTACATGAGATCTGAGACCTTTCTAACTTTCCTGTCCTCGGTGTGTAATCTACTATTGTGTTCTCTCAGTTTTCATTCCCGTTACCTAATCCTTCGTAGAGTCTGGACACAGCATAATTAGATACGGTAGGTATGGACACTCCCTGTCCCATAGTCCCCCATAGCGTAGAACCCATTTATTAGGACCTATTATTAGACGTACGTATGCAGTCCAAATCGGCAGCATACTTAAGGAAGGGCCAGATCAAATGTACCCGAAACCGACGAGCGTGTATGAAACGACTTATGACTGTGGAAGAGGCAAAAGAGGTATGTCAGGATCGTAGCCGATGGCGATCAATTGTCTCTGCCTACCCCAATGGGACACAGGCGTGAGTATATGTATGTATGTATGTATTATTATATTATTTGTTGATTTTGCTATAACCAGCAAGGTTTATAAATAGTTAAGGTAAAAAAGAAACTACAAGGCTACTTTTACTTTTTAAATAATAATCATTTGATTACAAAAAAACATTTATTTAACTATAACTTAATACTATCACAGCCTAAATAAATAGACCACCCATTTCGTGCCCTTCTGACAAACATGTGTGTACATCAGCAATAACAAACAATTCTTTACAGTTGCGATGATGACTGATCCTGGAAATTCATATCTTGAAACGAATTACAATAATTTGTTGTTAGAATTTTGTTTATTTTACAATTTTCAGTGGTGAATTCATTACTCAGATGTCAGTTATACGCAAATCTTTCAATCTCTGATGATTTGCTGTCAACTTTTGAGGAGTTCTATTGTTTAGCTCCGAGGCGCTACATCAGATCTTCACCAAATTAAAATGGAACCGAACAAATTAAAATGAAACCACCAGCTTAAAATCTGTTCACCCAGTCGAAAGTTCTGACTGAGGTAACAGTTCTTCCTTTTTTGAAGTCGGTTAAAAAAAGTCAGGTAATTTAAATTTTAAAAAAATCCAAACGAAATTAGAAAACAAAAAAGTTTCAAGCAATTGAAAAACGTTTTTATCATCTTCTATCTCATTCATGCAAAACAGGTGTTTGAATGACACGTTTGTATGCAAATACGAGATCGTGACGTCACTTTTGTATATATGCCTCTCGCTCTAATCGTTAATTTTAAACACTTAATATTTCAGTTATTTTTAAAGATATTCAAAAAGTAATTTCAAGCAGCTTAAACAAAAGTGTTTTTTTTTTCATCATCCCGATTCCATCTAGCCGCACCTACCAAAGCTAAGGGTTACTACTTAGCTATTATAATCAATACTTAAAGGCTCTTAACACAAACATCAGTCTACCGAAGCTCACGCTTCGCCCTCTTCTAACGTATCGGGTAGTTTCTTGCCACGAGTGTCAGGCAGTATTATACAGAGACCAGCCCCGATCAAAGGAACTACACCAAACGCCAAAGGCGGTAACCAAGGACTAGTATGTGAAAGGGTAGCAACGAACGGCGCAACCATTGACCCTATCCTGGCTACAGTCGATGCCAATCCTACACCAGAATTACGGACTACTGTCGGGAACAACTCTCCTGCGTATAAGTAGACTGTGGCGAATGAAATGCTCATGCCCCACAGGCCTATACAACCGAGTGTCAAATGAATTGCTCCCGAATGTGGAACAACAATGATGAGAAGGCAGCTGAGCCCAGTCACGCAGTTGGAGCTGATAAGCGTGATCTTCCGTCCAAGCATTCTGTTCGCGTAGATGGAGATAAGAGTGCCAGGGACCTGAAATGTGATAAAAGACGTTGTTAAAAACATTAATTAGACAAGCCACGATAATTATTTATCTCCTATTTCCAGTTATAACCGGATTTGAACCGGACCCGATAAAATGATAATAAAATAAGAATAACAAAGGCAACAAAAAGCAAAAAAGGAAACATCAACAACAGTCGAAGTGTGATTAAATTCGAATTGGATAATAGATTTCCGTCATTGTTATTTTACGATAGTTCAAGTCATGTAACAGAAGAGTGTTGGTGGCGCTTTGCGGAGAGGTATGAACACTCAATCATGAGGGGCCAGGTTCGAATCCGCGCGGACAACATGCCATGTAGGTGAGGGAAAACATCATAAGGAGTCCTGCATACTCTGACGAAGAAATTCTGACGCGTATTATGTGATGGATGTCTAACAATTTGCATTGGGCACGCGTATTTGACTGTGCCCATACAATCTCCTAGACTAGAGGGTAGGCAAGTGCCCTGACAGTGGGACGTATATAGGCTAATGATGATGATGTTGTACTGTAGATATTAAAATCAATATGTTAAGGAAGTTGGTATCATTTTGACTTGAATGTCTTCTTAAAAATCTGTAAAATAACTTTCACTTTAAATTTTCTTCTTACCTGTATGGCGGCGGAGATGGCAACGTTAGTAAATATGTCTCCAGAGAAATGTCCGATGTACTGGGACACTCCGAAAAAGCAGAGTCCGCACACGAACCAGTTGAAGCAGATGGCGAGGGTGCGCGCACGCAGCTTCGGCGTTCGGAACAGGGCCAGGAATGACGCGTGCTCCTCAGGCTTCCCTACCACTTCAACTACCATCTTTTGTGTTGACGAAGCTATGCCTTCGGTCGCAAGACCATTTCTATAAAAAGAGAAAATCGTTGAAGCTCCTTCTGCTTGGAAAAAAACTAGTTTCTAATTATGCTTCAAAAGTTTGGAAGTTTACCTTTTCGCTGCAGTTTCCATGATCTTAACAGCCTCTTCAGTCCTCCCTGCTGTCAAAAGCCATCTTGGCGACTCAGGTAGCAAGAAATAGTAACTCAGAAACAAAACTGAAGGCAGAGATATAGCGAGCTGGAAAGTGCTCCAATCGCGAAGGTAGTATCCAAACAGAGCCAGCGACAGATGTCCAAGATTGAAGGGAATCTGATAAATGATGCCGACGGTTTCTCTGTACTTTGGTCCGATCAGTTCCATGGTGAGGACGAAGCTGGTCACCATGGTGCCTCCGGTTGCTACTGCCAGGAGGAAACGAAGAGTTGTGAACATGTACCAGTTGACGGAGTAAGCAGTTGTTACCCCTGATATCAGCTGAAGAAACACAGCAGCTAAGAATGGCAGGCGTCGTCCATATCTGTAAAGATAGGAAAGCTTCGATTCATTCAAGTTTTCTGTTGTTTATCCTCATTAGTGTAGACATTTGTGACGTAAGATGAATCTTCGTAGGTATGTAATGTAAACAGTTAACGTGATTGTTGACGCATTTCAAATTACACGCGATGCACCATAGGCTATACGGTTATCTATTAATTAAACGCGTAATATTTTGCGTATTCAAGTTCCTGTCACGCTTTAGACATATATACAAATACATAACTGCAAAACATGACGTCAAGTAGCACTGCAAAATAGTTCATCTTACATTATGATTATAGTAACAATACCAGACTGCTATAAATAGGTCAATATATACTTCTGCTAAAGTAATCTCATCCGGAACCCTAACAAGATTCATCTTACGATAACATCCCGGATGTGCCCATTTATTCGGCATGACCCCAAATTGAAGAACGATGGCCGTTCATATACTCCACGTGCGATCTTCTATCTATCTACACATATGTGTTCTTTGATCTACACTTTTAAAACAGTTCCGTAACTGACTGACAGATAATTAACGCACAGCCTAACAAATGATTAATCTTCGGTAGCGCAGCGAAGACCAATCATTTATCTAAGCATTGAGGATGAAATGTGGAATACATTATTCTACAGAGCATTTATAAAGGGGTGCACTAAGAAAGGATCTTTCGAAAATCAACCCCAAAAGGGATAAAAAGGAGGAAAAAAAAATGTGTTCCCAAAAGGGATGTTGAAGTTTTCCGAAATCCACGCCGCCGAAGTCGCGAGTCAAAGATAAGTAGTATAGAATGAAATGAATGTACAACTGACCTGTCGGAAAGATGACCAAAGACCATGTTGCCTACGAGAATTCCCAGCATGAACATAGTTTGAGTGAGATTTTTCAGCCAAGCTCTGTCGCATATTAGATTCCAATGCGATATAATCGTTTCATTGAAAACTCTATGGTCGTATTCGTAGTCGCTGCAGTTGGCGTGGCATTGATTATCGAAGACGCCAACGTCATGGTCTGTATTGCAGGTGAAGTTCATCGGTGGAGCGAGGAATATGATGCTCATCTGATGCCAGGCTACAGGAAACTTTACAAGGAATACTACAAAGCAGATCCATATTTGCCATTTTCCGATAGCGCCTATGGCTTTCGTTAGCAGATCTTCGCCAGATTTCTGATTTTCTACGTCCTTTGATTCGTTCTCCAACACTGAAACAATAAATTATAGTCTTATTTATTGAACGGAGAAATTTTGTATTTTTGGAAAGAGCTTTTCGGACGGAAAGCGTCGAAAAAAGCTCGTAGCGGATATAATTATACTTAGATGTGATTTTGGTTTGACGAAGCCTGTTTCGCGAATTAATTTTTTTTGTTATTTATTTTTGTATTTTTGTTAAGTAGGTATTCTATAATTATAATTGTCGAAGTTTTGAATTAGGTAATTTGTTAACACCTTGTATCCTACTTATAAACAGGGATTATGATGAAAAGTATCACAGTAAAATTTCAATCAACAATAGATGCTACGCCTTAGTATTTTTATAAATTAATTGAATTAGAACAGCACAACATGGCTACGTATTAACATACAAAATCACACTCCTGAAGTATGATTTTTGAAAATCAAATCAGCAGTAGAAAGATGCATATCCATAATATCCATAGTAATTTTGACATTTTCAACAGCTGAGCTCACTGAATGAGATTCGAAAATCGCACTCCTGTACTATAAATAATATTAAGTAATTGCGCCGACCCCAAATAATGGGATAGGTAATGGCAGGAAGAAGATTATAGTAATGTGTTGTAAATATATTTTTCTAATATTTAGTCGAAATCGAAACATATGTAAGTAACAAGATTTGAAATAAACTGCCGTCACTGCAGGTAACTTACTCATTTTTTCGTTGTTTTTCAAATTGCTTTCGGTAATCATCTCAACGTTTCACATTCACAATTTTTAAATGGGCACTTTGATGGTCTATTTATAAATAATAGAAAGCTAAATACTTTCAAAGTATTCAGAGCACTGATCGTCTTGATCGAGGTCTGGGCACCGAATGGTCTGAAGAGACTAAGGTCTGGCGACCAAGTGGGTTCAAAGATGTCTCTCAATGATAACCATTTAGGTACCTATTCTACATTATCGGCAACAGTAAATACGGACTCCCGGATTTGTGTCTATATTTTTGTTTCTCAGTCTCGAAGTACCTACCTATAATGGTCATCACTACATAGTATAAAACAAAATAGCTTCCTGCTGTCTGTCTGTCCCTACCTATGTATGCTTAGATCTTTAAAACTACGCAACGGATTTTGATGCGTTTTTTTAGTAGATAGTGATTCAAGGTTTTTATGTGCATTGCACCCGTGCGAATGCGAAGCCGGGCCGGGTCGCTAGTTTCGTATAAAGCTTAAGACGCTGTTATACCGTCGAGGCCGTTTTTTGAACACGAACGCAAGTGTTTTAAACTGTGTTTTAAAGTCTGAAATTATGTCTTATTTAAGGATCGGGCGGATGGGCGACTGTTCTCAATTACACGATTAGATTAAGTTTACTAGATAGAAATACATCCCAAAGTTACCCCATTTTGTTATGTTTTTTCAATACTATGATTAAACTGCTGATATTTAACTTTTTATTCGTGTACTTAACTAAATACATTAAATATTTCTAGTGAACTCAGAAGAATTTTTAGCTTAGAAACTACCATGAACAAAGATATTGACGAAAAACACGTTTTTTTGCGATCCTGCTTTCAATTGGAGCGGGATGGCTAATTGTAAACTTATGCTTGCGAGAAAGAGACGCTTGCACTGGGATAACCTAGCCTTAACGGACCTATTATAGGTACTTACCTAGCCTTTTATAGTCCTTAAATTCGAATGTTTTTCAATAGTTAATCCTTTTGGACTTTATCTAACGAATAGGTTTCTAAGGATAAATTGTTTCATGTAAAATTTTGTTTTCTGTAATGAAACACATTTTAAAATAATTGTGGGTATCGTCGCAAAACGTCCCTTTCTCAAAATGTCCCTCGTTCGCAAAACGTCCCTTTCTCAAAACGTCCCTTTCGCAAAACGTCCCTTTCTCAAAATGTCCCTTTCTCAAAACGTCCCTTTCTCAAAATGTCCCTTTCTCAAAACGTCCCTTTCTCAAAATGTCCCTTTTTCAAGATACCCTTGTACATAAACATTTGATGACACTAACCACCCATTATGACTGGTATTGTCTTCCGAGCAGCTTCCGGTATATCTAGGGTTGCCACACCTAACTATGTAACTGCTTACTCAGTCGGTTAGGTTAGCGAAGAGCGAAGCGACGAGCATGTTAGGTTTCTGGCGACCACAGCGCACGAGCCGAGCGAGCGCAGCGAGCGTGCCGCGGCAGCGGCCGGCGAGTGCCAGAACCGAATAGTACTTTGTATTTTTAAAAAGGGACATTCTGAGAAAGGGACGTTTTGAGAAAGGGACATTTTGAGAAAGGGTCGTTTTGAGAAAGGGACATTTTGAGAAAGGGACGTTTTGCGAAAGGGACGTTTTGAGAAAGGGACGTTTTGCGAACGAGGGACATTTTGAGAAAGGGACGTTTTGCGAAGATACGGCACTTTTACTACGTCGTAGTACGTCGTCGTAGTCGTCGTGTTTTGCATGAGGAGGCATACATCTTTTTGCTTCTGACTGTACTTAGTCATTGTTGGATTTTTTATCGAAACATTAAGGATTATTATGTTATACGCTTGTAGTGTTATTAAAGTTAAAACCACCGGAAGTGGCCACTTTAAGCGGTTTTAAAAATAATAAATACTTAACTACAGACAAAAAAACCATTCTGTAATTAATGACCAGATAAATTGAAAATCAGCAGTGACTACTCTTGTTTTACGGAAATGTTGTGTAATAGTTTAGAAATTAAAAAAACTATTTAATAGCAGCACTGGAGGCTCGGTGCCCCCTTAAACGGCACAACACAAAGTTAAGGCTTAACAGTAGAACAAACATAACTCACATTTAATTGAGTATAGTCGGTATTCAGTATACTTAAGTATGGTATTTACAATACTGGACTAGGTAGTTAGAATGGACCCGGAGCCATAAGAATAGTTCTTATGCCGGAGCCTAAAGCATAAGAATAGTTATTAACTATTCTTATGCCTAAAGGCCAACTGACCCATGAATGGATCAAAAGTAGGAGTCTTACCGTTAATAAGTCCATTCATAGAAATGTAATCTTAATTTATGTTGTATCAACATAGTAGGAACCTATGTATTGAATAGGAATAAAATAAATTATTTCTACTAACGAATAGTTACCTCAACTCTTCTTACTCTTCTTCTCTTTAAATAGGTACCCGTTATAATAAATCATTTGTGCAATTGGATAACCTACCCATAAAATAAATACGTAAAAATAAATCCTAGAAATAAATACGTGTCAATTTCAATTTTAATGAAGTGAGTCACATGTGACCCATCGGAGCAGGAGATATTTAACTAAGAAAAGAAAAAGGTTATGAAATAGCATCCCTAAGCATATACTCACGACTAGTCAGAGATATTTTGAAACCTTTCACTAGTTGTACCGAAAGTCTAGTGTGACGGGTAGTGAGGTAGAATACTAGAATTTTGTCTCTCTATCTGTTTGTTTGTGTACGCATCACTTAAAAACAACTTAACCGATTGGATGCCGTTTTCACAGGAGCATAGAGCGTAGTTTGGATTAACTTTAAGGCTTTGCTTCATCGCAATCGGTTCATTCTATCAATTTATTGATGAGTATTTAAAGTCAGTGTTCCGCGCGTAGGTAGTCGCGGCAGTCGCTAGGGCTACCTAAAATATTTGTTATCTTGCTTGTTGGTTGAGATCAGCGACCACACAGCCTAGGCTGTGTGGTCGCTGGTTGAGATTAAATCGATCTGGTATATGAAACTAACAGAGTAGACAAGGCAGTACCTTTACGGATGTTTTACGTGTACCTACCATAACATGCAATAGACAATCCAAAGACCTTCCCTAAGCTTTATCGTGAACCTTCGTTGTCGGGAAGTCTTTAAAGAGCAATGGTGCCATGGGCGATGAAATGTGTAGAGATAAATGGAGATAACCTATAGATTGCGCTATCATGCCATTAAGAGCATGCGTGACCGTTGCCTCACGAAGTTCACACGTGGTTTTGTGGTTTAGTTTTGTTTACTAGTCTACTATACTGCATTCCAAATTTAAGGTCTATTTTGAATTACAGAAACAGATATTTGAAACACTTCCTTAGATCAGTTTTAGGAACGTCCAAGATATGTCGGATAGTATATCATTCCTCATAAATAAATATATTTGCTAATCAGAATTGGCCAGAAAGCTATACAGGAATCGGAAAATCTTTTCGTCCTGATTTGGAATTAAGTATTGGTGCTTTATTTATACATTATATTTACTCTATATATGTAGATGGGTATATAGATACCTAATAGTGCACCGCCGCAGCATTTGTCTCTGAAAACAGTTCTTCCATTCAATGGTTGTCTGGAAGAAATCGCTTTTAGTCATAAGACTGCCCTTTGTACCCTTCTCATTCTTGTTTTAAATTGTATTTTTTCTATTCTTGGTGTGCAAATAAAGAATATTTATCTTATCTTATCTTAACATTCGGTTCGGCCAGCTGGGCAGATTCTTCATAAGTGCGTTCACACACGATGACGCACTGACGGAGCGGCAGATGTCAGTCCATAGAACCACACCCGGTGCGTCAATGCGTCACCGTGTGTGCTTCTACGTGCGGTTTCATACATCTCTTTGCTTCACAAGTGACGGTCTGACGTTTGCTGCTCCGTCAGTGCGTCATCGTGTGTGAACGCACTTACGAAATGTCTTTTTCCAGCATGTTTTCCATAAATATTCACATTCTACTACCACTTTATATGTACCTATTAGTATTACCTACATAAGTTATCATATTTATTACGATAAAATAAACATTTAAATAAAATAAAAATATTGAACTTTGTATCTTCGTTTTAATTGCTGATAATGTTTTAGATAACGTGCCTTTGTGCATGCATGACATGACCCTTGTAAATATATAGATAAATATAAGAAGTACCAACACGTCGGACTCCCATCAATCAATTCTTATCTATTCCAGTCCAGTCGAGCCTCCGACCGATAATTGTGATCCCTAGCGTCCGTAGTGATTCATGATTGATTTGTAATTTGCCGCTGACATTAAAATCTTGTTTATATTCCAGCGGGGCTAGTACGCCAACCACATTTAACACATCCATCTGTCAAATTTAGTCTTCTGTCTCGTTCTGTCGCGTGCAAATAGAAAGAGAGCGGAAGCGTGATAGCGCTATATCACGCTATCGCGGGTTGGCGTACTAGCCCCGCTGCATAGCTAGCATGCCGCAGTGATACAGCGCTATCACACCTTAGCTCTCTTTCTATTTGCGTGCGATTGAACGAGATAAAATACGTGATACAGCCGTATCACGTGTTGCATGCTACCAGTCGTCGTAGTATGCTGCACGTGATACGGCTGTATCACGTCTTTTATCTCGTTCGTTCGCACGCAAATAGAAAGAGAGCTAAGGTGTGATAGCTTGGTGATAGCGCTGTATCACTGCGGCATGCTAGCTATGCAGGAAGTTATAAAGGGAATTTCCTAAGCAAAACGGTTCGTTTATTGTGCACGTAAATTTAAAGCACCCTGGATGAGTGTTTCCTTTGCTTACACAAATCGATTTTGAATTGTTTTTGTTAAGTATTAACTTTTTTTTAACTTTTCATTATTACTTATAAAACTAATTCGCCTTATCTTGAGACATGGCAATTTATTTAATTTTTAATGTGATAAAAACTAAATAATGCTGTCTATTAGGTATAATAAAATGATAACTTAACAAAATAAACATACTGATAATTAACCGAATGTATTATAGTTAATTGGTTTAGAAAAAAATACGTTACTTATCTATATAGATAAAATAAATAAATGTAAACTAGGTTACCTACCTATAGTTTATAAAAACTTTGAAGAAATTTACAAGAAAAAGATTAGGTACTTTATGGTTTTTAGGTAAGTATACCCTGACTCCAAATAAACCTACTGAACCGATTTTAATGATTTTTTTTTGTTTGATAGATATTGTATAATTTGTGCGGACGAAGTCGCGGGTAAACTCTAGTATGTTTATAATTATAAGTGTAAATAATTCTTGAAAGCTTCCGCATCGGATATGAGACAAACTTAATCTTATTGATAAGAATTTGCCCCACGCGTCCTTCAGGCAACATGATATTTCCTAGTCTAGAAATTACTTAGGTAATTAAATTAATAAATAAATACTTAGTAAAAACAATTTATTTGAAATGTTTCAATAAATAACGGCAATACGTTTAAGGTTAGTTTTAGGGGTATCAGTATATTTAAACTTTCCTCGTTGGCGCGCTTCGTACAAACGAAGTCTGGTAATATTTTCAATACAACCAATTAAAGTCAATGAAATTTTACAGAAACAATCTAGAAACAAATCTTTAAGTTTGTATGAAGTCAGATTTTTGTTAAAATGTATATTTTTAAAGTTACAGTGCCTCAAAGATTTCCATACAAATCTTAAATTAATCCTAGCCATTCCTAGCACTAAAACTCTATATTTTACGAAAATCTGACTTCATACTAACATAGAGATTAGTTTCTAACTAGATTGTTTCTGGAAAAATTAGTTGACTTTAATTGGTTAGTATTGAAAATATCACTAGACTTCGTATAAACGAAGTCTGCATATAAATGCAGCGCGCATTTACGCATTCGGAATAAACTTCTCTTTAGTAAAATTTCCAATATTAAACTTCCAGGAACTTTCCCTCATGGCATAAAGTTCATAAAGGCCGTGGGCCTAGGAAATGACCTCTAGGTCAAGGGTGACAGCTACAATAGATCTATAAAGGTCGCAGTAGCTATTGGTCACCGACCAAGCCCTTAAAACCAAAATAATAAAAAATAATGGCATAAAGTTTCTGACGGACTAAGCTATCATATGATTCAACTACCTACAATCGGTGAAACAGGCCAAAGGGAAGCCCCCTTTCACATAAAAACACACTCATATTTATGTAATTAGTTCCCACGATGTACGTTGCTGACATAGCGGGTGGAAAGCTCCACTGAAGAGGACATTAACCCTCATACACTGTCATTATGTACAATTTGGAGTGAAATTACTTTTTTCCATTATTTTAAACAGGATCCTCGAAAATGATTATGGATGATAAATTCCTGTTCTGAGAAGTTTTTCGTTGATATAGGTGGTACTTTGGTACCGTTAATGATTTCGTGTGACTTTTAATATTATCTTATTACCTACTTAACAGCGTAGATACAAATAAGTTGGAAAGATATAGGACCTAACTCACCTTACTTATTTTAATGTACGATACAAACATACTATTGGTTTTGTTAATGGTATTTATTCCATATTGTATTGTGTTAATTATTTATTCCTGAGGAACACAGGTGGGGCGCATGAGACCCATAACTGCCATTTTAAATTGAGCCATATTTCAATTTATAATAAGGCCTTTTTTACCCGACTGCGACAGAAGGAGGGTTATGTTTTTCGAGCGTATGTATGTATATGTATGTATGTTTGTATGTCTATTTCTTTGGCACGCGCTACAGCCTAAACGGCTTGATGGATTTTAACGTATGAGATGTCGTTAGATTCGTAAAAATCGTGAGAGTGTCATAGGGTACATTATTTTAATATGGCGTATGCGAATTAAAAAAGAGAGGGGGGAGAATCAAATTTTTTTCGTTAAAAAATACAATATGGGTATCAAATGAAAGCTGGTGAAGAGCAGATTCCAAATATATATATATTTTAGTATTTTTATAGGCTTTCCAATTTTACGTGCGTTTCAGGCGATGCTAAGGTCCTAAGGTTACCTATTTTAGGAATCTACAGGGTGTAATTGATAACATTAGCATCCCTTTCAACTAAGAGTCTTCCCATAAACGTGGTTCACTTTTACTATGGGAGCAAACCGATCGGAGCAAAAAAAATCTGCTGCTGCATACATTTGAGTCGAGTAGGAATTGCAGTTTAGTGTGGAACAGGTGATTTCTGTTTTGCTCCGATCTATCGGTTTGCTCCCATAATAAATGTTTATTAGGTTACATAGGCATACGAAGATGCCTGCTCTGCTTAAAAATAGTTTTAAAACTATATATTGGCATCTTCTTCTCTCTTCTTCTTCTTCTTCTTCTTGGCATAAGAATAGTTAATAACTATTCTTATGATATTGGCGGGCTTTTGTGTGCTTCCGATTTTCCGTACTAAACGTTTCTTATAGACCGGCGGCCAGCTACAGTCAACTATACCTTACAAAATTAACGAACTAACTCCTTATGCACCTAAAGTAGACTAAAAATAAGTCATAAAAAACTTGGTCTGCCAGGGCGCAGCTTGGCACGTTTTCCGGTGTGATGAAAAATGTGGACCCCAAAATCACCCCATTTTACCTCATCGAATTAAAGGATGGAACTTGTCTGTTGGTCTAGATGCCGATTAGTAAAGCCTAAAAAACCTGGTCTGCCGCCGCCTATCCTGGCAGGTTCATGGGTCCGACTGAATTTAGGGTGCTCCTCGGAGGGTGGATTTTACCTCATCGAATTAATGAATAAAATCAATGCCTATTTATAGTCCTATTACCTATGTTTGCATATGCCTTGGTTTGCCTAGGCTCAGCCTGGCAGGTTTCCGGGTCCGACCGATTTTACTTTAAAAAAATTTTTTAGCCAAACTTTAAAAACCGGTGTAAATCTATAGAATCTGCGGAAAAATTAACTGAAATTAGCTTGTATAAATTAACTAAGATATATGTACTCGTCCAAATATCCCTGAAGGTGGAATTTTAATAGAAAAGGTTAACGGCCCGCGGAAACTAAAAGAGATAGGTATGTGGTCCCGAAGGAGAAAATGTCAAAAACCCTGGGCAATTTGACGTCCCGATGTAAAAAATCCAAAATGGAAAATCCAAGATGGTCGACTTACATTTTCCAAGTCCTCATAACTTTGTAACCATTGACGGTCAGCGCGCTGTGTGTGTATAAATCAAATAAGTAACAAAGCCCCAAACAATGTTTACCTTTAGGTTCTATCAGAAGGCATTATTTTTAGTGTCGAAAACAATGGTAGCCCAGAATTATTAATCTATGTAACCAATAAATTGATAGAAAGATAACTCATTTATTTCACTTGAACCATACAGGAAAAACAGCGACTGACAAAGGTAGACAATTACCTACCTACACGATAAATTAAAATGCCTAATTAGTCCAGTCATTTTAGAGTTTCCTTGTATGGACACCCTAACAATTATCTATCGCTGAAACTTTGCAGTGTGATAAAGTAAATTATACAGATTACGGTTGACAAATAATCTAGGTTGAATTTTTTCCGGTCCTAGATTATTTGTCAACCGTAATCTGTATACTTTACTTTATCACACTGCAAAGTTTCAGCGATAGATGAATTATTGTTAGGGTCAAACCCTAAAATGATTGGACCAAATTAGGATATTGGGACATCGTAGCTATTTTTTTTATTAAGGCCTCATTCCTGATGTTTTTCACTGCAATTCTGCCAATATCATGATGTGTGGAAGTATCGAAATCTCAATCTCCAGGATTGTTTTATTAACAAAAACATATTTGAGGACACCAAATAGCGGAACTGCGTGGCAAGTCCAGAGATACAAACTGAGACGACCGCCCGTCAATATATTCGCCAAGCGTCTAAGCTACTTTAAATAGTAATAAAAAACAAGTAAAACACTTAGTTCAACATGTCTCGATATAATTTATGGCGTTGACATGACATGGCTCCGAAACCGGTGATTAGGCCAAAATAGTAAAAATACGTGTCCATCAAGCCAGCGTACACATGACGGGAATCAAGATTAATATTTAGTGCCATTTTTTTTTTAATTAATAAATTAATATCTTGGACATTGTCACACAAATTATATAGTCACATTTAAAGTTCCAGAATCTAGCCTGGACTTGTATTATGATAACTAGACAACGATATACAATACATTATATAGATACAAACATCCATGACTCGGGTACAAATATTCATATTAATCAAACAAATATTTGTCCCTTACGGGATTCGAACCCGCGACCCTCGGCACAGCAGGCAGGTTCACTACAGACTGTGCTGTCGGGCCGCCATTAAATAAGTAGTTCCTAAATAGTGCCTCTGTAGTTTGCGAAATATATATTATATAGGTATATTTTTCCCTGTTAGTGCTTTTGTGTTTATTACTCTGTGACATCCAAAATCTCATAATGACAGGCCTTCAAGAAAATGACATAAAAATAAATAAGTCGTTTTTCGTATTTCATGTATTAGAATATCGAGCTAGAGTAAAACATCAGGAATGAGCCCTTAATAAAAAAAATACCTACCTACGATGTCCCAATATCCTAATTAGGCATTTTAATTTATCGTGTAGGTAGGTAATTGTCTACCTTTGTCAGTCGCTGTTTTTCCTGTATGGTTCAGGTGAAATAAATGAGTTATCTTTCTATCAATTTATTGGTTACATAAATTAATAATTCTGGGCTACCATTGTTTTCGACACTAAAAATAATGCCTTCTGATAGAACCTAAAGGTAAACATTGTAAGCCGGGCTTTGTTACTTATTTGATTTGTACACACACAGCGCGCTGACCGTCAATGGTTACAAAGTTATGAGGACTTGGAAAATGTAAGTCGACCATCTTGGATTTTCCATTTTGGATTTTTTACATCGGGACGTCAAATTGCCCAGGGTTTTTGACATTTTCTCCTTCGGGACCACATACCTATCTCTTTTAGTTTCCGCGGGCCGTTAACCTTTTCTATTAAAATTCCACCTTCAGGGATATTTGGATGAGTACATATATCTTAATTAATGTATAAAAGCTAATTTCAGTTAATTTTTCCGCAGATTCTATAGATTTATACCGGTTTTTAAAGATTGGCTAAAAATTTTTTTTAAAGTAAAATCGGTCGGACCCGGAAACCTGCCAGGCTGAGCCTAGGCAAACCAAGGCATATGTAAACATAGGTAATAGGACTATAAATAGGCATTGATTTCATTCATTAATTCGATGAGGTAAAATCCACCCTCCGAGGAGCACCCTAAATTCAGTCGGACCCATGAACCTGCCAGGATAGGCGGCGGCAGACCAGGTTTTTTAGGCTTTACTAATCGGCCTCTAGACCAACAGACAAGTTCCATCCTTTAATTCGATGAGGTAAAATGGGGTGATTTTGGGGCTCACATTTTTCATCACACCGGAAAACGTGCCAAGCTGCGCCCTGGCAGACCAAGTTTTTTATAACTTATTTTTAGTCTACTTTAGGTGCATAATGAGTTAGTTCGTTAATTTTGTAAGGTATAGTTGACTGTAGCTGGCCACCGGTCTATTAGTTTAACTAACATTAGGTAAACAATAATATTACACTAATAGTACCTAATGTTATGCGTTGGACTTTATCATGTCTATAGTCTTGTCCACACATAGTTCAAGTATAAAGAGATCTTCATCCTTGTTTACAGATAACTGTGTAGGTATTTAATTAATGATGAAACTTAATAGCAAAATTGCGTTTCAAATTGATAACGAGACGGGTCAAATCGTTTCGCCTTTGTAAAATTTTTAATTATTTAGGTCGGTCACCTTGCCAGTATTAAGGTAGGTAGTGCAAGTCCAACTGTTTTTATTTGATTGCAGTTTTTCTCAAAAAGGTCTTTAACCAAGTAAAAGAAGTCGGCATTCATGGTGCGGAAATTGCCTTGGTTTTTATATTTGCTAAAGTAGTTTTAATTTACTGGAATATCCATAAGTTTTGGTCGCATTTAATGTTTTTGGTCATTGTTGTATGTTAACAAAAACATATAGTTACATACATATAACATATACGTACATACCTACTATATTAACGTTTATGAAGTGGAATACCTAGGCATTATTCTATTGGATTATCCTATTTCATTATTAAGTATATTTGATTGATTGATTAATTAGGCTACGTATAGGTATACTAAAATTCAACCTTGGAACACCTAACTGCATGCCCAAACACTGTCTGACCACCCTGAAAAGGAAGAACCAACCTTATTTACACGGGAGTCAATCCATTTGTTTTTCTTTTGCATCGAATATAGGGTCCCTTAATATGCTGACACTTTTCTAAAGGGATGATCAGACCGTCAAACTGAACAACTTTCTCTATGGGACCAACATCGAAATCGCAAAAAGAAATCTTCTGCTCCATATACAAAACTGCAAACCTACTCGAGCCAAATGTTTGGGACAGCTGTTTTTTTTTCGCTTTTTCAATGTTGGTCTCATAGAGAAAGTTGTTCAGTTTGATGGTCTCATCATGCCCTTAAAAAAGTGTCAGCATATTAAGAAGGACCATGTTATCGATTTCTTTGGCTTTGAAGTAGTTTGAGAAAAGACAGCAATAAACTAAAAAAGTGAATTTGCAAAGCGGCCGGCAAAAGTTAGTGCCGTACCTTTGTCTCATTTTTTCAGACCATACCACCATAAAATACCTACGTAAATAAGCACCATGCAAGCGAAGTCGTTTTGAAGCTGAAACCGGGTGCTTCAGTTCAGACCATCAAACTGAACAACTTTACTATACCGACTTTGAAATCGCAGCTGATTTTTTTTTCACGATTTCGCTGTTGACACCATAATGAAATTTGTTCAGTTTGATGGCCTGAAGGACCCTTTTCTGGCTCCAAGACGACCCGATTCCACGGACACTGCATTAGAAAGCTCTAAGATTAGGTAGGCTAAGTAACTAGTTTAAGAAAAACCAATAGATCTTCTTCTTATCGAGTGGGCTGCAAAGCCCTGGTGTCAGAGTTTATTCAAACCGCCTTACGGCCTCTGACGTGGTTTCTATGTAACGACTACTACCACCATGGTGGTGCACCAGTGATAGTAGCCGGGACCAACAGCTTAACGTGCCATCTGAAGCACGGAATCATCTTCCTTTTCAGACAATCAGGTGACTCAGCCTGCAATGTCCTAACCAACTGGGGAAAAACGCACAAAGTGACATTTCACTAGGTGCCCCCCGTGGAATCGAACCTACGACCTCCGTGTCAAGAGCCCAATGCTCTAACCATTAGACCACGGAGGCGGCACGGAACCAATAGATAATTGAATAGCAATACACTAAGTAAGTAAGTACCTACTTAAGTATAGGAGAGCGTCGGTGGCGCGTTGCAGAGAGCTTTGGAAACTGAATCTGGAGGTCCGGGTTCGAATACATAGGAAGGTTTACCTACTATAATAATATAAGAATACTTATTTAAATGAGATTAGAACAGAATAGATAAGTACTTCTAACATAAAAATTATTGATAACAGATAACCTATAAAACAAATGAGGACTACTTCATCACAAGTTAGGACAATTCAGGAAGCCGGCGCTGTAGGAGCGTTTGCAGCATTTGCGTCATCATAGTATTCTCCTCAAATCCAGTAAGTAAGTAGGTAAGTATATTAAATTCGTAACGGTGTCAAGTCTCTACATTATAATCTATTTTAGTTACATCAATGTATTATACTCGTACCTGCCTAGAAGGAACTAATCAAACCTGTCATTCTAACAATAGACCGGTTTGGGTTTTGGCACTGTATCTTTATTAGTTAGTAACAGAACGTCTTTCATTATAATAAGTTGGTTTACTTATACAGGGTGTTTCATAAGTAGGTAACGTGTCATATTTTTGGTAATAAATAAAAAAATAAAAAAAAATAAGTAAATATTTAAAACTCTTAAGGGGGTTGTTTAGACCGTTAAACATAACAACTTTCTCTATGGGACCAACATCGAAATAGCGAAAAAAAAAAATGAAATCCCATACATATTTTAGCTCTAAGTAGTCGATTTGTAGAGTATAGAACATCAAATTTTTTTTCGCGATTTCGATATTGGTCCCGTAGTGAAAGTTGTTCAGTTTGATGGTCTAAACCACCCCCTTAAAGGTTTATTTGTATTTTTGTAACACCTTGTATACAGGATATAAGTCAAACGCTCTCTAAGGGGTGAAAGTACATAAGTACCATCAATATGAACATATTTTACTATTGGGACTAATATTTTTAGTACGGTAATATGGTAGGTATTTAATTTTAGTATGATACTTAAGAATAACAGATTTTTTTTTGAGTTCTCACACTAGATCCTATCGTAAAAGTGGTTTATATTGGTTCTTTCACTTCTTTTAGTATTCGGGAGCATTTGCCTACACCCTGTATAAACATGTAAAAACTTACTTTTGTTGTGGTCCTTTGCGCTTCAAGAATACGTACGCAAAGATAATCGGTATCACACAAAACGGCTAGAATCGATCGAGATATAATAAAGTGCCGCCACAGCAACCCGTGCTGTGCTCGGACACGACTGGCGACAACGGACAGCCTCCTTCTATAATATACATCTCCAGAGATTGGCTACGCTCACTGACGTCATCGTCATGGCGAGGAAACCTTACCAACCTTACCTCAAATTCACATAAAAGTCCGTCGTGACTTGCATAGGGGAGGTTCTGTATAGGCTTTTTGAAGCTTTTTTTATTGTCATAAAACATTGTGTAGATTAAATATTACTACTCATTTAATATAGTTAGTATCCCATTCCTAGAAGGACTTTCCCAGAATGTTAAGAATTTCTTTATCCCATTCTCTACTGGAAATTCTGATCTCATCGAACTATAAACCAGTAGCTAACTAGGTATAGGTAGGTACCTACCTATTTCTACAAAATACGAAGATGACCGGTAACTTCCTAAAAATCGTTTAGTTTTTAGACAAATGAAAAAAAACTAACAAGTTAAGTAAATAAAACAATTTTAGGTAAGTACTTACAAGTGTTTACCCGCGACTTCGTCCGCACAAATTATATACTTAAGTAAGTACTTATCAGATTTTAAGTCAGATCATAAGCTAGCAAACAAAAAAAGTTTCATCAAAATTGGTTCAGTAGTTTTTGCATGATGCGCGAACAAACACACAAACAAACAGACACACAAACAAACAGACAGACAAAATTTCTAAAATTGGTTGATTTCGAGTCAGGGTACCTAAAACCCATATCGTAATCTTTTTTTTGTAAATATCTTCAATGCACAGACACACTTCAGTAACAGTTTTATAATAGTTTAGATTAGTTACCAACTAGAGTTTAATTTACCCGCGACTTCGTCCGCACAAATTATAAAAAGTATAAGTAGATTACCCGACTTTAAGTCGGAACATAAGCTATCAAACAAAAAAAAACATCAAAATCGGTTCAGTAGTTTTGGCGTGTTGCTCGAACAAACAAACAGACAGACGAAAATTCTAAAAAAGTTATATTTGCGCGCGAACGAAGAATGAGATAAAAGACGTGATACAGCCGTATATCACGTATAGCATGCTACGGCTTCAGGGACACCTATAAACCATATCGTACCAAGTTCGTTTTTCTTGCAAATATCTTAAATGTTCAAATGATGTACAAACACTTCTGTTATCTAATCTAATCTAAACTATTATAAAACTGTAACTGAAGTGTGTCTGTACATTGAAGATTTTTACGAAAAAAAGGTTACGATATGGTTTTTAGGTATCCCGGACTCGAAATCAACCTTTTTTTAGAAATTTTGTCTGTCTGTTTGTGTGTTTGTTTGTTTATTTGTTTGTTTGTTTGTTCGCGCATCACGCAAAAACTACTGAACCGATTTTGATGAAACTTTTTTTTGTTTGATAGCTTATGATCTGACTTAAAATCTGGTAAGTATATAATTTGTGCGGACGAAGTCGCGGGAAAACACTAAGTAGTAATTTATAATTGTTTAGATTAGATTAGATAGGTACTTACGCTAAAAAAATTGTTTATGTGTTTTGATATTATTGTTTAATTTCAAGGCAACACGCTGGCTTTTCCACGTCAGATCCTGTTTCTTCCATTAAAAAAAATAGTTACTTACTTAGCTTTGTTTTTGTTTGCGTCAAGCAATCATCGGTCGATGCTTTTTGATGTTAAATAAATAAATGAAAAAATAAAAGCATGAGAATTGTTATTCTATTGTATTACAGTAGGTAGGTCACTTTTAAATTACCTGTGGTACTTTTGTAGGTAGCTTTAGGTAACTGCTATCCAGAATTTTCGGGGGTGGGGGGATAAGTAAGTGCTGTAACCATTTTTCCATACAAATATTCGGATTTCGGGGGGAGGGGGGGGGGGGGGGGGATAAATCCCACCTATAGTTTTGCCAGAGGTGAAACTGCTTTTCTATCATTGCCAGTATCCAACGTCCCTGTTGCCAGTAAAAATGTTATTGGTGTTCGAAACTTAAAATTGGAAAATTCCAAATAACGTCATCTTACGGTACCCACCCATTAGATTGGTCGTTGCAAATCTGCAATGTGTGTTGTAACAAAACTTGTCTGTGTAGGTTAGATTATCGGGGCAGTGATGCAACGAATACCACTTTTACGAATACGAATAGTGAAAAATAATTTAAAAATCTTTAAAATCCACGTTAATCACCTTTAATTATTATTTTACAATGAAAAGCTAGTAAGTTTGGTAATTTTCAAAACCGACCGAGAGCGTGTCGGACTTAAATTTTGTCTTGAACTATTTTTTTTATTTTTTTTTAAATAGATAGGCTTGATAGATAAAAGAAAGGTGTCGTGGTGTCGTAAACGACACCTTTATGGGAATCTATCCCGATAGATAAAAGAAAAAGCCTCTAACTAACTCGCTTCGCTCGTGGTTCAAATAATAGAATCCTGAGCTTATAGCGAAGGTTTCAAAGGTACGAGACGCAGAATAACTTTGCAGCCGCGCGAAACACACATAGTCCTAGAGCCCACAACGGATTTGGGCCTAAACGTATAGGACAGCTGGATTCATTCTAGCTCGAAAGAACACTCCAAAGTACATCATTTAGCCTCGGTCTTACGACTCAAACCGGTCACGGAAATTTTTTACAGCGGTCAGACAATCGCGAAAAAATGGGGTCTGGGCCTAAACATATAGGAATCAAACTGAATGCATTTTAAGAAAGGGACTACTTAGGACAACACATCTGCATATTTACTTTTTCTCAAATCGGTCACCGTTCGAAATCAGACCGGGGTTGAAAATCGAAAAATTTGGGTCCTGGGCCTAAACATATAGGAATTGTGAAATCAACTTGGATCGATAGAACACACTTTCCCCTTCATGGAAAACCCGGTCTTACAAGGCGGATAGGTCACCTTTCCAGAATCAGACCACTTTTATAAGATACCAAAAATGTATTGTAACATTTTTCATGAACAATTTGGCGAACTGTTGGTTAAGCGATACTTGTAAAGTTTGTGAAATCTAGTTCAAAGACATATTTATGATAAATTATGAACTAGCAAGACCATTAAAATTACAATAATTATTGCAATTAAAATAGAAACAAACAGATATCTCGACAACTGTTAGTGATAGAAAAAATTTGTCCACGGTAAAATTGTAGAGAATTTTATGTTCTACAAGTTTGTTCTAGATTTTATCATGATTTGATGCATTGGAAACGTGATATTTGTAAATACTAAATAATTAAAATAATAACAGACAAATATCTCAACAACGGTTGACGATAGAAAAAAAATGTTCAAATTAAAATGGTAGATTATGTTATTTTCCACGAGTTTTGTTTAAACTATTTTCACGATTTGATGCATAGGAAACGAGATATTTGCAAAAACTAATTAATTAAATAAAAACAAACAGATATCTCGCCAAAAGCTGATGATAGAGCAAATTTGTCCAGAATAAAATTGTAGCAAATAAAATTATCTACAAATTGTGTAATGACTTGGTTCGCCATTTGATCCATAGAAAAAGAATTATTTGCAAAAACTATTTAATTAAAATAATAATAAATTAATATCTCTACAACGGTTAGTGATAGAAAATATTTATCAAAAAAAAAATTGTAGAAAATTTAATGTTCTACATATTTGTACTAGATTTTATTACGATTTGATGTATTGGTAACGAGATATTCGCAAAAATTAGATCATTAAAATAATAACAGACAAATATCTCAACAACCGTTGACGATAGAAAAAAAAATGTTCAAACTAAAATTGTAGATAACGTTATGTTCTACGAGTTTTGTGAAACCATGTTTACAATTAGATTCATAGGAAACGAGATATTCGCAAAAACTAATTAATTAAATAAAACAAACGGTTATCTCGACAAAGGCTGATGATAGTGCAAATTTGTCAAGAGTAAAATTGTAGCAAATAAAATTATCTACAATTTGTGTAATGACTTTGTTCGCCATTTGATACTTAGGAATCGAGATATTTGCAAAAACTAATTTTGACGACTTAAATAGCAAAAAATCTTTTTGAAAGAGGTTGTTCACTTAAAATTTTAGATAATGTTGTTGTAGCAAATAAAATTATCTTTCGTATCTCTCTATAAAATTATTTGCTCTATCTTTAGCCTTTGTTGAGATAAATGTTGGTTTTTATTATAGTTGGAAAACTCCGGAATTATTCGCAATTATTCCGGAATACTTCTTTGAATATTTCGATTCCTCGGAAGTATTCAATGGAATAAAAATAGTAATAAAATATTATCTTCTTAGTTTCAAAACACCCTATTAATAAATATTTCTCAAAAGCAAAGCTAAGAAAAGAACTTAATACAAAGCGCGCGAAGCGTCACGCGCGGAAAGAATCAAATCTTTCTTCCCTCCCCCCGGAATAATTCCACCTCACACCGCACCCTGCAGCGAAACATTCAATACCCCTCCCGGAATTATTCCACCTCACACCGCACCCCGCAGCGAAAGATTCTATACCCCTCCCGGAAAGTTTCTACCTCGTACCGCACCCCGCGAAAGGAAACATTCAATTGTAAAGCAGCGAGTACATTACCCAACATGCAGGGCTGATTTCGGCATATATTGCTTGCTTTGATCGCTTCACTTTATAACAGAGAGAACAAAGCAAGAAACGTATGCATTATGGGTAATGTAATCGCTGCTTAAGGTTATTAGTGAATAGTGTAACAGCTTGCGACACAGATGGCACCACATGTCACACTACAATATTCGAGAGAGTTGCAAGCGGCAGTTATAGTCGCAAACCAACAGATGGCGCTGCCAGTCACGGCGCGACGCGCGGCCGCCTCGGAATCTTTCTTCCCTCCCCCCGGAATAATTCCACCTCACACCGCACCCCGCAGCGAAACATTCAAATCTTCTTTTTATCATGTGGGCAAGGGTGTCAGAGTTTATTAAAGCCGCCTGTTTATTCAACATTCAAATGAAAGTTTATAAATAAATCGTGAACGTTTCTCGTTATTTTGTATTAATGATATTACAATAAGCTTTTATTTACTTGTTAGTTTGTTTGGTAGAAATCTTGCAAGTGATTTTACCCCACTTCTAGGTATTGCAACCGAGCTACAACTTGGTATAGGTACACATAATATGATATGGTGACAGCGGCCTGATTCCTGGTGCTGAAGTCAGGATCGTCTCCGTACGAGGGAACTTCTCGTACGGTTCATAGCATTGCCTTGCAATTTGGAAAGCTCCATTAATTTTTATTAAAAACCAAATAGGTACTTAATTATAAATATCTGGTGCTGCAGACAGGATCCATGCGTGGGAATTCTTCAACGGTTAATAGCAATCACCTATCATTTATTTTTGATGTTTCGATCCCCGTCTAGGTAGACTCGTACCAATGGGTTTTTTAAAATTTACATATGATTTGTAACACCACTGGCCTCGGTGAAGGAAAACGTCATGAGAAACCTGCATGCTTCGATTTCGAGGCACATCCACTGTCAAGTGTAAGTGGCGATGGGCTCACTACCCGTCACACTGTAAAAAATTTCAGTAGGTATTATTGAAACGTCGATATTCTGAATTTTCAAAACATCTGACTACCCCCTCGGGGATTATAGTCGTGAGCATATGCTATGGGAAATATTCCGAAAGTTTCGGAATTTTTCCGAATATTTCGGAAGTATTCCGTGGGAATAATTCGGAAACTTTCCTGCCCGCATCTATAGTTTTTATTTAATTAATTAGTTTTTGCGAATATCTCGTTTCCTATGCATCTAATTGTAAACATGGTTTCACAAAACTCGTAGAACATAACGTTATCTACAATTTTAGTTAGAACATTTTTTTTTCTATCGTCAACGGTTGTTGAGATATTTGTCTGTTATTATTTTAATTATCTAGTTTTTGCGAATATCTCGATACCAATACATCAAATCGTAATAAAATCTATTACAAATATGTAGAACATCAAATTTTCTACAATTTTGTTATTGACAAAATTTTTGTATCACTAACCGTTGTAGAGATATCAATTTATTATTATTTTAATTAAATAGTTTTTGCAAATATTTCTTTTCCTATGGATCAAATGGCGAACCAAGTCATTACACAATTTGTAGATAATTTTATTTGCTACAATTTTATTCTGGACAAATTTGCTCTCTCATCAGCCTTTGGCGAGATATCTGTTTGTTTTAATTTAATTAATTAGTTTTTGCAAATATCTCGTTTCCTATGCATCAAATCGTGAAAATAGTTTAAACAAAACTCGTGGAAAATAACATAATCTACCATTTTAATTTGAACATTTTTTTTCTATCGTCAACCGTTGTTGAGATATTTGTCTGTTATTATTTAATTATTTAGTATTTACAAATATCACGTTTCCAATGCATCAAATCATGATTAAATCTAGAACAAACTTGTAGAACATAAAATTCTCTACAATTTTACCGTGGACAAATATTTTCTATCACTAACAGTTGTCGAGATATCTGTTTGTTTCTATTTTAATTGCAATAATTATTGTAATTTTAATGGTCTTGCTAGTTCATAATTTATCATAAATATGTCTTTGAACTAGATTTCACAAACTTTACAAGTATCGCTTAACCAACAGTTCGCCAAATTGTTCATGAAAAATGTTACAATACATTTTTGGTATCTTATAAAAGTGGTCTGATTCTGGAAAGGTGACCTATCCGCCTTGTAAGACCGGGTTTTCCATGAAGGGGAAAGTGTGTTCTATCGATCCAAGTTGATTTCACAATTCCTATATGTTTAGGCCCAGGACCCAATTTTTTCGATTTTCAACCCCGGTCTGATTTCGAACGGTGACCGATTTGAGAAAAAGTAAATATGCAGATGTGTTGTCCTAAGTAGTCCCTTTCTTAAAATGCATTCAGTTTGATTCCTATATGTTTAGGCCCAGACCCCATTTTTTTGCAATTGTCTGACCGCTGTAAAAAATTTCCGTGACCGGTTTGAGTCGTAAGACCGAGGCTAAATGATGTACTTTGGAGTGTTCTTTCGAGCTAGAATGAATCCAGCTATCCTATACGTTTAGGCCAAAGAGTACATTATTATACGTTTAGGCCCAAATCCGTTGTGGGCTCTATGACTAACAACTTTTCACCTCACAACAGCGAGGAAAAAAAGTGAATTGCTAAAGAGAACAACATTTAAAAAAGTTTTTTCATCCCATCTATTCAAAAAGTGTCACTTTAGTCCTCTTTAAGTGCGCCTAAAGTTGCACTTTTTGTTAAGAGACTTTTACAGCGGGCAATGATGAGTTTTGAATTTGGAACATGTATTTTTGCTACATAGGTCCGCGACCAAAGAGACCGAACGCAAATATTAAACTAGAAGCGCCTTTTATTTATTTTCCTCATAGAGGGGGATGAAAAGTAGAGTGTATCACTCGGCCGCAAAATTATTTTTTCCTCGGGCGGCATACTTTGAATCCCTCGCTGCGCTCAGGATTCTACTTTAGAATCCCTCGCTGCGCTCGGGATTCTACTCAAGAATCCTTCGCTATGCTCTGGATTCAAAATAGCGCCCTCGCCTTAAAAATATTATTTTACGCCCTTGTGATACAATCTACTATTATTTCGTGCTGGCCAGTGACATGAAATAGTTATTAATGCATTTTCAGTGCACTGGCGGTATAAAAAAATATTGAATAGGCAGATTCGAATTTCAAAAACTCTTTCCACGCTAGCGGATAAAATGCACTTTTGCACTCAGATTTCGAATGATAACAGAATCTTTCCGAGCTTGTGAGGTGAAAAATAGTTTATACCATTCAAACTTCTTGATGGAGTAGCATATCTTTGGTCCAAAGAAGGTGCAAACAAGAACATTATATAATTTTTGGGTGCAAAGCTGAGATGCAAAGAGAATAGAAAAAAACTGGCCAAGTGCGAGTCTGGCTCGCGCACGTGGGGTTCAGTACCACCATAACTACAATTTACAAAAAAAATGTGTTTTCTCTGTGATCCTTTGCGCATGCCCGTCAGACACATGACCGGTTTTAATTATTTATTGTGCACTATAATCACACCAAGTTTGACGCTTGTACGTTTTACCGTTAAAAAACGTTTCTTGTATGGGGAACCAGTTCTTTTTTTTTTATTTAGCAAACCCGCCATAATTATGCATATTCTATGAAAATTTCAACCGTCTAGCTATATGGTTCAAAAGATACAGCCCTTTATACGTACCGACGTACGGACGACGGACAGATATCGTAGGCTTATGAATAGGGTCACCCGTTGGTACCCTTTGGGTACGGAACCCTAAAAAGTACAATCATCTGTCAACTCACCGCATCGCATGTCGGGTGTGCAGATTTCAAAGAAAAATTGCAATGTTTATCAAAACCTGAACTTTCCTGGTAGGTAATTTAACAGAACTGTGATGTTTGAGAATCATGTCCCTTACGAAATTGTTGATGGCACCCATAAATTTGTTCAAGAAAGATGTCATAACATTCTTAATTATAAAACGGCACGATTTAGGCGGTGAGTTTAAGTTAGACCTGACCTGGCTTCTACAGGGCTGGGCCCTCTAACCTAAGTCTCCTTTTCCATCAGAGATGTGCGAGGTAGCAAGTCGGTGAGCGAGGAAAAAATCGGTCAATGAGAGTGCTTCAATTTCCCAATGACGTGATCCTATTGGCGGATTGTTTCCTCGCTCACCGCCTCGCTACCTCGCACATCTCGTGGAAACGTAGCCTTAGGGTGGACGCATATCTACCCGCGGTGAAGAAGGCGAACGAAACGAATTTCCTTTTAACTCTTCTGACGATTCGTCCGATTCGCCGCGGATATGTGTGCGAAGTATCATAGAATTTCATACAAACAATTCTAATATTCGATTCTTTCGCCTCCTTCGGCTCGTTCGCCACGGATAAATATCCGTCATCGGCGCAGAGCGTGATACTTATCACTAGTCAATAAAGTTGAAATTTAATTTGCACGTCGCGTCGGCTGCTCGCGGCACGCGCTACCTGTATCGCTTTATATCGGGGCCATAGGTCCCGACGAATATTTTCAGTGAGAAACGCGATTGCCGAGCGCTCCGAAAAGTGTGTGCGTGAGCCGTATTTTCGATTAAAAACAACTAACCGAAGTACTTTTTCTAGATTTGTTTTATGATTGCTCTAGTTAAACTAATGGTGAATATGCGAGTATAAATACCAACAATCGGAAACTATTTTAAGTTCTTCTAAAGCGAGAATTTTTTTTTAAAATGTATGAAAATACGTCATCTTTGTGACGATTTTCTATCGAGTGAATTAATCGTGTATTCAGTTGATGATTTCACTAGATGAACTATCCAAAAATACTGAGGTGAGGACTTTAGTTTCGGTAAATGGTATAAATCTAGTCGTAAAATGAAAAATAAAAGATGCCTCCGAGGTATTTCCACCTACTATTACGTCTTAAATAACTTTAAACTTTATTCACTAGTGATAAGATTGCTGTCTCCGGCCGCTGCACGCCGATGCTCTTCTAATGTGAATCGGCCCTGAGGTGGGTGGGAGTGGGCCGAGCCATATTCCACCACACTGGCCCTGTCTGGTGCTGTATGAAAGTTAAATCAGAGTATTTTAGAGTAGGAAATATTCCTGATATTTATTCAAAGCCATCTTAGGAACATTCTCTGCTAACTTGTTAACAAACAGCTAGCAAATAATTAAATTCAACGATAACTTTTTGCATGTTTTAGTGTCCTTACATACAAATAAAGACTATAATATGTGACTTTCTCTGGGAAAAGGACCTTGTTGTCGGATATAGTATCAAAGATATTTAAGATACTTGCATATTTATATGGAGAAATTCATGAAGATTTTGGATACACGACAACAAGGTGCCTTTGCCCTGAGAATGTCACATTTATGTTATAGCCACTGAAGAAATACTACGATACATAGCTGTAAAACCAACAGCATCAATATCGATGCTGCGTCAAAAAGTATGGTATCTACTTGACCTACCGGACTATTGCGAGGAAGTGATCATACTGAAGACACGCGACAACGTCGAGATACCTCTCACGGAGCTGCGGAAGGGGAACAATCCACAGCACGCCTACATCTTGGAGGTTTGGTTGTCCGGTAAACGTTTATGTAAGTTTGTTCTATCAATCAATCTCATCATCGAAATCATACGGTGCAAGTAGATTTAAGTATTCCGTCTCGCACTTGCGTTCATGTGGTTATTATGTAATGATAATGATAATGAAAAAAAACCGTGGTGGTCCAGTAGCGAGTAACCTTGCCTGCCGTACAGGAGGCGATGGTTCGATCCCCGTCCATGCCGACTCGTACCAATGAGTTTTTCGGAATTTATGTACGATTTGTAACACCATTGGCTTTTCGGTGAAGGAAAACATCGTGAGGAAACCTGCATGCTTCAATTTCGAGGCATGTACTGTACCCACTGTCCATTATAAGTGGCGACGGGCTCACCCCCCGTCACACTGGACAGAGTTTCGGTACTATTGGTGAAACGTGGATGTTCCGAGGTTTCAGAAGATCTCTGACTACCCCCTCGGGGAATATAGTCGTGAGCATATGCTTATGCTAATGATAATTTATGCATGTAGCCTTCGATCAAAATAAAATGAATGGATAGGCCTTACGCGAACATTTCAAACCAGAAAAGTGAAGCAAAACAAATGAAATTTTTACTTGTCACTTGTATGAAAGTGCCCTAGATTTGACAGATAATGGCGCTAGTTTGTATGTACCAAGTGCACCAGTAGTTTGCTTCAACTTACCGCGCTTTAGGCCTATCCATTCATTTTATTTTGATCGAAGCATGTAGCATCTCATCCATGCGTATTTACTAATGTCATTGTGCGTATGTGGCAACGCACACAAATATAAGGTCCTTCTTGCTGATGGTTTTTAAGGGACCAACGCAACGTCGAAATCTGCTGTTCCATATAAAACTACAAACGTATTCAACTCAAATATATGAGACACCAGACTTTTTTTGCGATTTTAATGTTGGTGACGTAGAAAATTGTTCAGTTTGATGTTCTGATCATACCCTTAAAAAAGGATCCTGTATATTGGCCAGATTCAGTCTGAGCGAGGGGCCTGGTATAGATATACAGGGTGAAATTGATATCATTAGCATCCTTCTAAACTAAGAGTCTACCCATCAATTGAACAACTTTTACTGTGGGAGCATACGAATCAGAGCAACAAAAAAATCTGCTGTCCCCTACGAATAAGAATAACTATAGACGAGTAACTCTAAACAAAATCGAAATAATTTGTGGCACTTAATGAAAAATGACATTTTGTATGAGTTTTGGCGGCTAGGTACAGTTTTTAAAGAACAAATTTAGAACACGGTACACTTTTTTTGGTGCCACTTCTGGAGCTTCATTTACACTTCTATACATTCTTATTCGTAGGCTGTTCCATATATAACTACAAAGGTATTCAACTCAAATATATGAGACACCAGACTTTTTTTGCTTCGATTGGTTTGCTCCCATAGTAAAAGTTGTTCAGTTTGATGGGTAGACTCTTAGTTTAAAAGGATGCTAATGATATCAATTTCACCCTATATAAGTTTGTACCTATCCTTCCTGCAGCAGCAACAACGAAGAGACATAACAACATGCTGACGATGGGACCGGACGTAGAAAGCAGCACCGCTCTTGGAAACGACACCTCCTCTGAAAGCACTTGCGAAGACAAAACTCAACACATCACAAGTGAAAAATTCGCTTGTGACACTATTAATAATTGTAAGTAGGTACCTACTGCAAAGTTTCTTTTTTGCTATCTCCTCAACCCCCAAAATAGCCCAGTCAATTAACGAGGTTCTATTCTATTCTATTCTATTCTTATTTAATGGCGTTTCCTTGTTAGATTTCGCCAGTGTCAAGTATTGAAGATATATTTATTAGATATTGTACGGTAATAGGATATGGCGATCTCAAAGCCCCGTTTTTAGACAAAAACACACACTCGAAATCGCCATAAAACGGCGGAGCCACGTGGCCAATCAAATCGCAAGCCGACGAAACGTCTACTTGTTACCCCCTTAGCCACGCGACTCTAACGAGGTTTTGTTAGGAACTTTTAAACTGTAACCGGCACTATTTGGTAAAAAAAGAGTAAGTACCTAAGTATCTGAAAATAAATAAAAAAAAAACAGTTATTTAAGGTTTGACCCATAGGTAACTAATTAAGAATTGTTTTTTTTCGATACGTAATTTAAATATATGGTAGGTACTTATAAAATTTGAGCCTAGAAATATACCAAAATCACTTCAGCAACAGCCCTAACTATAAAATTTACCTATCATTTATCTCGTTCTAAAAAACGTCATGCTAAACATTTCTTTGCACTTTTAGGGTACCTCCGTTCCTCCCCATCTATCCCTCTAACTTCTAAAATACAGGAGTAAAAAATACGGTTTTTTTTACAAATGGCTTTTCGAAAGTAATTTCAATGAAAATTATAGCGGATGCTGTAGCGCAACCAGTTTCGAAAAAGAACAGTAACATAGATTGGTTTTCTAATAAGAAACTACATGGCGTTGCATGAATGAATCGTTTTGTTTCAAAAATTTCTCTTAGGTAAGATAAACAGATTGCAAACTTTTCTTCTTATTCTACTTATACAATGGCTATGGAACCCTATCATGGGCGAGTCCAACACGCTCTTGGCTGGTTTTTAAGGTCAAATACAACGCTTCAAACACGGAGTAAATATTTTTGATTGCTTAAAAAGCTTTGAAAGGTAATTTACATTGTTAAATCTAGGTTATTAAAATGAGTGCATTGATATTATTATTATTAAGTTACAACAGGCCTTCCGAGTGATAAAATGTTGATAGTAATCAACATTGATAATCAAATTGATGTTGCGTAGCGATTTTTTATTTTATTACTCAATTGTGCCGGTTACAGTTTAAAAGTCCCATACATAATTACATCCTACCCCACCTAACAAAACTCCGTAAATTGACTGGGCTAATAACTTTGGTGGGTGGAAAGATATTAAGACAATTTCAAAGAAATCTCACTCAGGTAGAGAAATGCGTCCCATTCGGCCTAGCTTGTGATTTTTTAGTATTTTTCAAATAAATCGAGAAAAATGTGATAATTTTTATATTATCTAGCTTTAGTATCACATAAACTCCAAATGGTTATTCGAATGTTGGTACCATAGAGGTAAGTACTACTGGATACTTACCTCTATGGTTGGTACCTTTTATAAAATGAAATGTTGTCCATTGGCCTCGATTGGATCCTTTTTATCAACTTTTACATCCGGAATTCCGAATCAGAATTGACCTGATTCTGAATTCCGGATCGCAATTTATGTATGTGTGTGGCGGACCTTATAAGGTACCTAACCTATAATAAAAGTATCTCACAGCTATACTTACTTTTAACAACTTTCAGCCCATAGATTTAACACTCTAGATTCCGCCTTACCGTGGCCGCACATGGAACAGCAATAGTTTGACTTTTGCATACTAAAAGACGGTTTGTTTGGCAAAGATTCTATAGGATTGACAGCTTGCCAAACAAAAAAACCAGCCACGGTGACCGAAACAAAAAATAATGTTTTGTCTTTTTTGTTTACATTAGTTTTCACCGAACTGGCTATCTCGCTCTCGATTTCTTGGCTCCATCTTGTAGCGTAAGCGAAAGTTTTAAATCTATGTTTCAGCCCAATCAACCTTGTCCAACGACACTTTGGCGCTGAACAAATTGCGACATTCCTATACTAAGAATCCTATACAAAACTTCATACCGGAATTAAAGAAATCTGAACTGTCGTGTCGCATCTCAAAATCGTCATTAATTTTTAAAATGCAAGGAGGAAAAAGTAGAGATAATTTTGCAAGTATTTTATTCAAAATACAAAGTGATTTGACTGCTTTGACTAAGAAATTATCTAGTTTGGAAAATAGAATTCCCTCATGAAATGTATTTTTTTTAATAAACTCTCTAAAATATTATCAGTTTATCACTTAAGTAAAAAACATTTTTGTATAATATCAAATATAAACTGTATTTCAAAAATATACCTTCGCATGTATATTTGTTACTAAATAGGTACACAAATATCTTTATTAAAAGTAAGGGTTGAACTACATCACACAGCACCGCATCGCATTTTTCCGACGCTCCATCCTTTTCTGTCACTTAGGAACGTCATTTGCTAGAGTATAAAAGATAGACGGAACGCGATAGCACGCGGCCGTGCTGTCGCGCGCGATAGCGTTCCGTCTATCTTATATGCTCTAGCAAATGAAATTCCTGAGTGACAGAAAAGGATGGAGCGACGGAAAAATGCGATGCGGTGCTATAAAATGAGGTTCAAATAAACCCTAAGTAGTACACTACACTTAAGTGTACCTACCAAGTGTTTTCGATACAAACTTAGCCTGTACAAGAATTACATAGATCGGCGGCCTCTTGATTCTTATTTACAGATTAATACTTTATGTACAGAATATTCATAACATACTATAACCTATAACACTCAATGTCACACAGGTTGAGGTAAAAAGTAGTAATATATTTGACTAGGAATCATGGAGCGACATTTGATATTGACTTTCTTTTTACAGTTTTTCACTACCCCTAATCAAAATGTTCATTCACTAATGTGAGCACCTTTACCTATAAATAAAATTTAAAGCTATTTTTTATTTAAATTATGATTTCAAATAAATAAGCAAAATAATATACATTAAGAGTTTTTGGTGACATTCAGACCCGGATTATTTTACTGTTTTACCTTTTAATAGCCTATTTTTTCTATTTCTAGCATATAAATATCTTATTGCGTAGTCCCAGAAGGATTTCGTACAAGCTAATCACTAATAGGGACCAATAGTACCTCACGCTTAGGTATTGTTTTCTTAACGATGAAGTAGTTTTCTGTAATAAAATAAAAATTATTTCAGTTAATATCTTAATATTAACATTCGAAAATGTGAAATAGCGTTGAACCTCATCTGGCAGCACGGAATCGCATTTTTCGACGCTCCATTCTTTTCGGTCGCTCAGGAACGTCATTTGCTAGAGCGAGAAAGATAGCGGGAATGCGACAGCACCGGCAATGCCGCGACCTTTCTCGCTCTAGGCAATTACGTTCCTGAGCGACATAAAAGGATGAAGCGTCAAAAAATTCGATTCTGTGCTGTCAGGTGAAGCTCAATTCTTAATCAAATGGATTATTTTACATTGTATTATCTTTAAAAAAATCATTGCACTATTACGTCGTGCTCGTGCATCGCCATGTTGCGGAAAATCATTGTTGGAACTAATTTTTGTACTTGAAACATTGTCATTAAAGGTTACAGTCGATTGTAGCGCCTCCAAAGTAGGTTTTTTATTCTTCTGGTCATGCTTTACATAATAGTTCCATCTCAGAGGAAGGATCTCATTATTCAACAGCATAGAGTCCGCATCAATTTACGATTATAGTTAGTCTCTTTTGTCTTATGACGAACCTTAATAGTAGAAGGAGATAGAACTATAGATATTTGTTTATGCGACTGCACACTTTTTTCGATACTTTTTGATGTGCTAGTGTATGTAAAGTAGTCACTTTTTGTGCGTTTTGTCTTACCAAACCACTTGGCACAACACATACAAACACGAACATAAAAAAAGTGGTCAGCCTTGCAATACGTATGGCTCCCTCTATGCCTGGGCTCATTTTCATTGGTCGTTCCGGCCCGCATGCGGGGTGCGGGAGTTTTCAGTCGAATGTGGGCTATATCGACCTGCGTCTTGTGATCAAAGTAAAATTAATGGATAGGCCTTACGCGAACATTTCAAACCAGAAAAATAAGGTAAAACAAATGACATATACTTCAAATATGTACCGAGATGACAGACCAAGTGTGCCAGTTTGTACGGACCAAGTGCACCAGTAGTGTGCTTCAGCTTAACGCATTTTGGGCCTATCCATTAATTTTACTTTGATCGAAGCATGCGTCTCCCGCACCCCGCATGCGGGCCAGAACGAATAATGAAAATGAGCCCTTAAGGTATAACTTCTGTGAGTTCAATGTACTGTATATTATAGTATGTTACTGACCTTATGCTCTTGCTGGTAAACGCTCTGCATGCAGCACTTGGTCATCACCATAAACCCGCACATCCTCTCCTGCACCTTCAGCGCGTACTCTATGCTGCGTATCAGGTCGTTCGTCTTCAGCACCAGCAGAGCTTGCCGGTCGACTGTTTCCAAGCATTGCGTCACGTAATGCAGGAAGTTTGGTAACTCATTTTGGAATGTTGATTTCTGCAAATATTACAAACAAGCTGCTTTATCAATTTATTTATTTATTTGTAAGACAACAAAATACAAGACACAATAATACACCTTAAAATAGACTCAAGTAAGCGTCTCCAATATAATGCAGGTGTTGCAGTAACAACCCAAAAAGACCGAAGCCTATATCAGGGTTAGCTACGAGTACAGTTCACATTGGTGGAATTCAATATAAACATCGTCGATAATTTGTTATAATTTTAGATATCATACTCTCTGTATTTGTTCTTTGATTATACTCATTCGTTAGTTGCGCAACGATTTGAAACGAATACAGTTTGTCAAGACTGTTTGCAAGCTTGCGATTGTAATCTGTGATAAGTGCTTTAGAGTGGCACATGCATACACCATAACTTTAATGACTCAACAAAGCTGGCCCTATCCAAAGAGTCATAGACTTTTAAAAATTAGGGTTCGCAGCCTACGTAGTGGTTTTCAGTGAGTGAGTACCATACTATTGTACAAATTTGAGACTGTTCGCAAGCTTGCGATTGTAGCCTTTGATAAGTCAAATGCCTAATGAATATTAATGTAAAAAATAAGAACCTCTTCAGAAGTGGGCTTTGTTTTGCCGATGCCCTTCATGATGGAGTCCCACGGCCGGCCGGTGACCATGCACGCGAACAGCCCGTACAGTTCGCTGCGTATTCCCAGGGCTTCACAATGTATCCTCATCTCATCCCGGTCCACGGCCAGTATCGACAACCACAACTTTGAATAGTGGTAACGGAATTTTTCTGTTAATTGCTGTAATTAAATTTTTATTAACTATGAATACTAAATTCACATAAAATGTGCACACTAAAATAATGCCAGAGTTCCGTTACTACTGGTGAAACGTGGGTGTTCTGACTTTTCAGAATCTCTGACTATCCCCTTCGGGATATATAGTCGTGAGCATATAGGTATATATGCTAAAATAATGGTTAGATATATTTGACCCTAAAAGTACAACCAACGATTTAATACTGCCTTTTCACAGAGAACCTTTGTTGGTTCAAATAGAAATAAATTATAGAAGCAGCTTAAGTTGTACAATAACCCTTAGATTAACGATTAAAATATCATCGTTTTTTGTGTCCTTTGTGTCTAAGGGCTCTTACAGACGAGCGACACTTTGCGGTCGCCGTGGGTCGCAGAGGGTCGCGCTCATAGACTTTGCGGTCGCGTGGGTCGCAGAGGGTCGCGCTCATAGACTTTACGGTCGCCGTGGGTCGCAGAGGGTCGCGCTCATAGACTTTACGGTCGCCGTGGGTCGCAGAGGGTCGCGCTCATAGACTTTGCGGTCGCCGTGGGTCGCAGAGGGTCGCGCTCATAGACTTTACGGTCGCCGTGGGTCGCAGAGGGTCGCGCTCATAGACTTTACGGTCGCCGTGGGTCGCAGAGGGTCGCGCTCATAGACTTTACGGTCGCCGTGGGTCGCAGAGGGTCGCGCTCATAGACTTTACGGTCGCCGTGGGTCGCAGAGGGTCGCGCTCATAGACTTTACGGTCGCCGTGGGTCGCAGAGGGTCGCGCTCATAGACTTTACGGTCGCCGTGGGTCGCAGAGGGTCGCGCTCATAGACTTTACGGTCGCCGTGGGTCGCAGAGGGTCGCGCTCATAGACTTTGCGGTCGCCGTGGGTCGCAGAGGGTCGCGCTCATAGACTTTACGGTCGCCGTGGGTCGCAGAGGGTCGCGCTCATAGACTTTGCGGTCGCCGTGGGTCGCAGAGGGTCGCGCTCATAGACTTTACGGTCGCGCGACCCTCTGCGACCGCGACCATTTTAAAGTGTCTTTTGCTGTTTCATTTACATACAATAATTCTTTATTTATTTTTCACTGTAATACAAAAAATGCCTTGTTATAATAAATATATCTAGTAATAAAACTATTTACTTTGTTTACTTTAATATCGCGAAACTGACTATAAGATAAGTATTAAGGCTATAAGATAAGTTTTGTTACTGTAATACAAAAAATGCCTTGTTATAATAAATATATCTAGTAATAAAACAATTTACTTTAATATCGCGAAACTGGCTATAAGATAAATAACCAGCCAGGAAAGTAATCAGAATTTTCAAAACAACATTGAATAAAATATTTCAAACAACATAAGATCATAGAGAATTCTCTGAAGCTGGTGGATTTCTAGCATCTTGTGATATGCAGGAATGAGTAACAGTTAATTGACAGTATAAGACTTACAGTATATAAACCATGGTCCAATAAGAATACAGTAAGTTCTTTTCTCTCCGGGTCTTTCCGCACAAGTATATTGCCAGGATGCGGGTCACAGTGCACAAAACCAGTCACGAAGATCATATGTGAGTACAGATCACCGAGTTTCTTGCACAGGTCAAAAGTGTCTATTTTATTTTTCTGAAACATAACAGTATAAATGTACAGTAGTACCAGATTTATAAGTTCCCTGATGAGGTACACACGGTGACAGATCAACCTACCCTTAGTTGAACTCTATGTCCATGAACATACATAAGTTACATAACATACATACACAACGTGTACATCAGCTTAGTTGACAAATTTTAATACCGCGCGAAATTACATTGACCAAACAGGTTGTGACCCTTGCTACCTTTTCGCTGCTTCCGACTTTGAACTGTTTGATTACTAAACAACTTCAGGTTTTTTTTGGTCAGTAGCACACACATACATTATTCATGATAAATTGCTTAAAATCACAATAATGGCTATGAAACAGTGCATTGTGCAACAGTGTACCAGCTAGACCATACAATTTTAATTTACATTTCGCAATAGCAAAACGTCTATAATCACCTTCTAACTATATTGTGTTATCAATTAAATGCACACAAAGGTATTTCACTCTAAAACTCTTGAGTCACAATAAAAGTATTGCATGCACCCAATCCAAACAAGAAGCAGGTATATAATATATTTGAGATCTTCCTGGCAATTTCCAGGTCTTCTACAAAAGTGAACTAGTGACCCAACCTTTGAGCAGCTCTCTGTGTTTCACAGGAGATGCAAACACACATCGTGTTTGTTTTAATAAAGTCGAACGGTGAAGGTAAACAGCGTGAGGAAACCTTCATACGCTGAAGAAGAAATTCCGATATGTATGTGAATTCCACCAATCCGCATTGGGCATGTGTAGTCGATTTGTAGAGTATGGAACATCATTTTTTTTTTCGCTATTTCGATATTGGTCCCATAGTGAAAATTGTTCAGTTTGATGGTCTAACACCCCTTAAATGTTTATTTGTATTTTTGTAACACCTTGTATAGGCTGTGATGAAGATGATAATGATGATGATGATGAATAATGCATATAAAACTAGCTGATATCCAAGTCTTCAGGATGCTATCTGCCAAATTTTACCAAGATCGGTTCAGCAGTGAAAAGGCAACAAACATACAGATAGACTCTTTACTTTAGCATTTAGAGATAAATGTAACGGTTAATAAACTTACCTCCATATACTTTAAATCATTAACTTGACCGCCATGCACATATTCCATAACTAACACCCTCTCTGTACTGTAATTCCAGAATATTTTAGGCACTTTCAACCATGTGTAATCCTTGAACAACTCTGCTACTCTCTCAGAATTTCTGCCTTCTTCTAAAAAGTCTAGTTCTTTAGCAATATTCTTTTTTGTTTCTTCGACAAGCCATTGCATTTGAAAGTCAGGGAATACTCTAGACATCGTATTTATGATAAACTCCATCCATTTTAGATCAATTTTAATATTTTTGCGGACAAAATAATGTTGTACTTTAACGGCTACTTCGGTGCCGTCGTTTAGTCTAGCTCTGTGAACTTGTGCAAGAGATGCTGTACCCAGTGGCTCTTTATCAAACTCAATAAACACTTTTTTTGGCTGAAAGAAAATTCATAAAATAAATTACCATTATGTACACTAAGAGCCTGTTTCACCACTTCTGGGTAAGTTCTTGTTGGCTTATCCGACAGATAGTGTGGCATATTTTGTATGAAATTATGTCAAATTATCTGTCGGATAAGCTAACAAGAACTTATTCAGAAGTGGTGAAACAGGCCCTAAATGATGCAATAGAATGTAAGGTTGAATTTGTTGTGAATCTTGATCGGATGATAAATAGTAAGTATTGGAATGTGTTGGACCCAAACCCAATAAAGGTGATTAAGGGTTGAGACACATTGACTGACGGTGAATGATGGCGGCCCATACAAAGAGCACATTTATTATGTGTCACCATCCACATCATCCGCTGTTCATGCGGCGTTCCCATGCTATTCTTGGTGTTTTGTATGGGCCTAAAGCGCGTTAAGTTGAAGCACACTACTAGGGCACTTGGTCCAAACAAACTAGCAAAATTGTCCGTCAGAACTAGGGCAGTTTCATACAAATTTGAAGTATACCATTCATTTGTTTTGTCTCATTTTTCTGGTTTGAAATGTTCGCGTAAGGCCATTAATTTTACTTTGATCTAAGCTTGCATAACATGACTGAAAACTACTTACATCCTGTTTCAACTCTTTCCTTATAACTTTGTATAAATCCTCCACATCATTCTGGGGAGCGTCCTTGTGTAAAATCCTCATAGTCATTACATATTCATTGGGCAGCAAGTAGTCCAACGCGCCAACATGTTGACCAACTTTAATGTACACGCCTTTATTTGCCTTGCATAGTTCAAGCAATTTCTCTGCCCCAATTTGGTGAGCTTTACTTTTAAGTTCTATGTACTCTGGGGATGTTTTGTCCCATTCTTTGCTGTACAACATAGATTTGTAAGTCCTTCCGATCTCCAAAGCTGTGTACGCAGTCCTTGTTAATCTAACGACGGCAATGGAATTGTAATCATCATGTAGCTGGTGAACTCCGGCTGCCACTCCGACGGCGACGCTTCCGTACAAGCCGTATTTCACAACGCGTTTCACGCTCCTCGAGAACATGGTTATTTATGGATAATATACACAAATTGGGCCACTTATCACATATTATTCCCGTTATGAATCGAAGAAATACTTCCCATTCCTACGTTGCTTCTACTTCCATAGCTCAGCTGACGTGACGTGCCGACGTGCGTGTGACGGTGACTGACAGTGACAGCTGTTGTTTTTTTTTTTTTTTTTTTTTTTTTAAGTTTATCCTCTCGGATAGGCTATGGGAACTAGCCCTTACTGCCTGGTCATTAGTGTCTTTTTTCTTTGTACTTAAACCTAACCTTAATACCTAACTCTTGAAATGCGCGGGTGGAACATGCATTCCAATGTTCAAGGGAGTTTTACGCGAGGATCAATCCGAATCAAACGGGAGCGCCTTCTTTATTTCTCACTTTTACTACATCGTGCTCCATTAATGACTCCATTATTAAACTAATTCCACCACATTAACACAATAATAGCCACGAAACCCAAATTTAGAAAATTAAGAAACAAAGCCCGTCTTTTTCTTCACGATTCCCGTGCAAAACACTCCTGAATCCTGATGAAGATGGGATGATAGATGAACGATGAATGACGATGAAATTTTGGTTGATTTTGGAGGCACGCGCGTTGCCGCCAAAATCACCAGTACGATTTAACTTGCACCAAAACTTTTGTTCTTTCTTCGTATGTATTTGAGATTCCTGTTATGATGGTCGATTTACGCAACTTTTTGGCACACAATCCGCACGAAATTATGTCACAAATATCACTAAAACCAATTTTTTACGAATATCAAATACAACTTTGACCGAACAAATTTAATGGCGGGAAGCCAATCTGACAGCTGTTGTTGTTGTTGTTTCATTTTTCCTTACGGAAAGGCAAAGGGTACATAGCCCATGCAGCCAAGTCTGATTTTGTATTTTCTTGTAAATCCATTATAAAAGGCACTATGTGCCAGTCTGTTTTATATTTAGGGTAATATTTACAATTGGGGCACAGGAGTTGGGGGGGAGGAAGAGGGGGGGGAGGGGTATCCCCTGGTACCACTTCCCCTCCGCGGAGATGTATAGTTACTGAGATATATTAATTTAAAAATTGGTTGTGTGAGGAGGGAGTGGGTGGGAGGAGGGAGTGGGTGGGAGGAGGGAGTGGGAGAGAGGAGGGAGTGGGGGGGGGGATTTATATTTTCAAGTGGATTAGGTAAAAAGTAGCAATTCGGTTCTGGCACTCGCCGGCCGCTACCGCGGCACCGCTCGCTCCGCTCGCTCGGCTCGTGCAGTGTGGTCGCAAGAAACCTAACATGCTCGTCGCTTCGCTCCTCGCTAACCTAACCGTCTGATTTGGAAAAGGGGGTTTCCCCATTCACTCCCGCCCCCATCCACTCCGTCCCCCCACCCACTCCCCCCACCCACTCCCGCACCCACCCACTCCCTTCCCCCACCTCGGTAACTACACATCTCCGCGGGGAGGGAGTGGTACCAGGAGGTACCCCTCCCCCCCCCTCTTCCTCCCCCCGACTCCCACCCCCATACTCCTGCGCCCCAATTCTAAAGCCAACCCTATATTTATTATAATTTTTCCTTCTTGTCTTCATAATTCAAGTAAATTGTAATTTTTCTGTAGTATTGTCATATTCTGAATTATATATATATTATATATATTATGTTTCTTGTGTCCGATGTCTTCAATACATATTTTCCAATATTGTCAAGAATCCGTTTTCCTCAGCAGTTTTTCGTGTTATCCACTTAAACCTACTTAACCCATTGAAATGCGAGGGTGGTTCACACATTTCAACGTTCAAGGGAGTTTTACGCGAGGATATCAATCCGAATCGAACGGTCGGTCGCGACTTAGGTACTTTATTTCTCACTTTTACTTTTTATTTTTTTATTTTTTTTTTATTAATGGACTTCTTGCTTGTGCGTTAGCACCGCATTTCCGCCAATGTCAAGTGGTTTGAGGGAGTATCTATCCAATCTCGAGGATTGTTTTTGAGTAAGAACACAACTGAGATGGATTGCAGAGCCTCGTGGCAAGCTGAAACGCGAACCGCGCGAACACCACGCGAAAGACGAGTGTTCGGGGCAAACCCTGCAATGTGACTCTTTTACTATATTGTTCTCCATTAAAGGCACATTATTACACTAATTCCACCACATTATCACAATAACAGCCACGAAAAACTAATTTAGAAATTTAAGAAACATAGTCCGTCCGTTTCGTCTTGTTTCCCACGCAAAACTCCTTTTTTTTGTGATGTTTTGGGTCAATCCACTTCAAAATAGTTAGATTAGGCATTCATAAAAAAGTCTGTAGATCTACGGATTTTTCAAGAGGTCATCTACGGATTTCTCCAGATTTTTCAAGTTTTCAACTTTGACCTACGGATTTCTAAAAATTGGATGACGTTTGGAGTCCTCATATTTCATCGAATTTTTATTGTTTATAAATACCTAAGTCTGTGGTTTATAGTGAGTTTTGGTTCGTAAAATTGGTGTTGTTTTGCGTAACAAAGTGTCGTGCAAGTGAACAATATACAGTTCAGTGAAATATGTCAAATATGATTGTGTGTGGGTCGTTAACAGGAAAAGCGTTCCGTAATTTTAACGCGGCAAAGCGGTTGGATCACCTCTTTCCTGTGGACTTCTCTGCGTTTCCTGCGTCTTTCGATTGTCTCCAAAAACTCCAAAGAAGCGTCAAAACATCGAACACCAACGTTTTAACGTGAAAACAGAAGATAAATTGAAATAAAATAAGATTTAGCCTAAAGGTCTTGTAACCAGGCTAGTAAATATATAAAAAAAAAAAAAAAAACATATTGAACTAACAGTGCGTTCCGAATTACGCCGATATCGCTGTGAGCGCGATAAATGTCGTTCCGAGTTGACGTGAGCGCGTCCACAATCTAAAACGTGACGTCATTCATGACGTCACTACCGACGCCATCTTGCAATAACAGTGCTCACGGCTCGGGGCGTTATCACTGTGAGCGAGTTGTTAAAAGTGACGTTTGTTATAGTAAATTTTTGAGGGAATTTTCAAAAGTGGCGTTTGACAGTTTTGCCGTCGTACATTTTTGGTTTGTTTAGGTCTCGATTTAGGTTTCTTTAATAGTATTGGGTTTCATTATGTTCTAAAAAAGACGAATAAAAGTTTAATAACGATTAGTGATGAAGAAAATAATAGGAATGTTTGAATGTTGTGATGTGAACGGTGTGAGCGCGATATTTAGCGTTCCGAATTGATAGAACGCTATCAGCGCTGTCGGCACGCTAAAGCAAATGGAACGGGTGTTAGCGCTGTAATCGCTCACAGCACTGTTTTTATGAATCGGAACATACCGTAATTGAACTATAAAAATAAAATAGGATTTAGCCAAAAGGTCTAGTAACCAGGCTAGTAAATATATTAAAAAAAAATAAAAAAATTGAACAAACATCACAGAACAAACATGAACAAACAGTAATTTTGCAGAAAGTTCAAACTTCTAACTTCTTCTACTTTAATTATATTTGTTGTGTTGTTAGTGATTACTTGTTCAGTGTACTTGTGCAAGTAAAAGCTACTAATTTACCAAACCACTACCATGGAAGATCCGGATCGTACTTATTGTAAATTGTGTTTAGTGACTGATGTTAGAATGTACAGTTTGAACACACCTTCGTTACTCGAAGCGTATTCACAACTCCTCCAAGTTGTTGTAAGTATACTGTTGTGTTGTTTACCCTCGTACTTAAAACAGTGACATTTCCTATAAGTTGTTATAAGCTCACACTCTTAGGGGAGCAATGTGGAATTGTGGATACCTTGCACCCTAGCCCCTTCTCACCACCACCCCTAAATGTATACCGTCGAATTTGGGGTTGGGGTTTTACCCCCTCCACCCCCTCAAATTCGTGCAGCAGGATACTAAAAATTTCACTTTTTATAAAAAAAAAGGGGGGGGGGGGGGGTCCGTAAATTCTCAGGACTATGAATCAGTTATTACAAAGTTGTTTCGGTTAAAATAGATATACCTACAAAAACAAGTTTAAACTTTTTTTATGACTAAGTATAATCTTGGCTGTGTTCATAACTCTTTAGATTTTTGTAAAAGTTAAAATAGAAAACTGAAGCGAGCGTTATGAGCTCGACATTTCTCAGCACACTGACTGAATATGATGAGGTCAATTCTACAATATCAATACGATTTAAATTCTGGAGCGAGAAAAGCGGGCTCGAGATTATGAAAATGCTACGACTTGTTGCTGCAATACAATTAATCACAAAACCGAAGCAAGTGAAGCCAGTTAGATATTTTACTGCAATATGATGAGGTCATTACAATGTAATCTAAAACCAGGACGAGCAAAGCGAGCTCGAGATTTCCAGTTCATGCTGAAATCGAGGCAATTTATGTAAGAAGCAAAAACTAGACCGAGCTCATGATTTTCCTACCTTACAACTCAATTGCGGTCCACACATGCCGAAATCGAGTTGATTTTGTTTATTAAACAAAAAATGCAATGAGCGAAGTGAGCTCTAAAATTCCCAGGCTAATAATTTGGTTGTAGTAAGAGCCTAGTGTCAGAGTGCAAATAAAACAAAATTAATCGAGCTAAGCGAGCCCAAAATTTCGCAATTCATTTTGACTCTATTTTTTATTTGCCCTGAACACATCGAGCTTCTCTGACTTTTCAAGAACGTGGACACCCTGGATTTCTGTTAAATCTGCGAAGGCCTGGGCCGGGCGTAGGACCAGAAGGAGTAGATAGGTATAGGCAGTTTATATCAAGAGTGGAGTAATCAGAACTGCTCATCGAAGCACAGGCCTTGGAACCATTCGGATTCTGTTGTTATTTGAAAATTTCCTAGGTTTATTTTGATAAAATAACTGGGCGGAATTCACTGAAAACGAGATCCAATGTAGAAAAATAACGAATTTCGAGAATATTAACGAATGGGAACAAAACCCGATGAGTTCAGAGGCCAGAACATCAATGAATAATACTATTCAAGCCTACCAAGAAAATATTCGTAAAATCCGGATTTCGTTTTTAAATCCGGATTTTAAAGCTCAGCCAAAATGAACGGATATCCGGATATTTCGGATAACGGATTATCCGGATTGCAATCCCTAAAGCTGTATGAGTCGTATTGGTAAGCAATATTAGTGCCCATATTTTTGTAGGTAGGTTTAATGAATGTTTGTTGCATAAGAATAATGAATACTGTATACAAGCGAAACTCGGCGCGCGACGCGTTCAAGGTCGCGTTATTAGCCTTCCGTCGCGTAGTATTATACTCCTTGTCAGTCAGGGCTGCATCAGCCGCCTCGCGCTTGTTCCGTCCGGTTTAAATTATTAATTTTGTTACTAACTATATAAGTTTATTTAAGTTTAAAAACAATGCAACAATGAATAAGTTTTCAATTTATCTGTTTTTTATGATATGTCACGCGTTAATTTCGGCATTTCTTGACCTATTTTAATGCTTATAAATAGTTACCGCCGAGTTAGTTCCATTTAATTTTCGTAAAAATCTTACGATACGTTTTTCAAAAGTTGACAGAAAATCGTCGACCAATAAAACAATGAGGATCTCCAATGCTATAGCAAAACTATGCATAATATTATTCTTTGTGATTTACTAATGATTTTCCTTTTTGAATTTTTAAACTCGGTTCAGTAATTCCAAAGTTATTGAATTTTGAAGTTAGCTGCTCCGTGCCCGAAAACAATAATCCCTGCCAACTCGTGTGACGTCATCGCACCCGTTCGTACTGCGGTTGTATGGTATTTTGGCTATTTTTGCATTAAAAGTCTCATATCTCGGTTATGGTGCGTCCTACGTCGAAAATGAATGAACAAAAATGATCCTATAGACAAGTACTAAATGATGTGTACATAAAAAGTGGAGGTCATGAAGACACTTTTAATTTAAAGAGTATTTAAAGACCTAGAACCAACGTTATTTTATGACTGAAGCCCGTGGCGGCTAAAGTTTAATATCCAGTGGCTCGAATTTAGGAGTGAGAGGACCATGGTACTCCACCATTACTCACTCCATGGTGGAGGGGGACTTGGTAAGACCCCTCTCCCCTCCCGTATTAAAAAGAAATTTGAGCACAGTATTAGATACGCCTCGCGCCTTTTATAGGTGGCGCAACGCCTTATATGTCAGGCGATGCCGCGGCCGATGTTTCTGATCGTTGTTGGTAGTTTTTGTTTTTGGTTGTCTTTGCTACTTTTTGGTTGTTGTTGGTAGTTTTTTTTTATTTCGGCAGTTTTTGGTAGTTTCATGTAGAAGTTAGTTAGTTTTTAGTACTTTTGGTAATTGGTTTTGTTTGGTAGTTTTTGGTTGTTGTAGGAAGGTCGATTTTTATCTTTTTGGTTGTTGTTGGTACTTGGTCTACTCGGACAATATAAACAACTCGATCAACGTGGTTAACTCGAACAACTCAGGCAACTTGGTCAACTCGGACAACATGAACAACTTGGTCAACCCGGACAACATAAACAACTCTAACTTGGTCAACTTGGTCAACTCGAACAACATGAACAATTTGGTTAACTCAGACAACTCAGGCAACTTGGTCAACTCGGACAATATAAACAACGTGGTCAACTCGCACAACATGAACAACTTGGTCAACTCAAACAACTTGGTCAACTCTGACAACATAAACAATTAACTTGGTCAACTTGGCCATCTCGAACAACGTGAACAACTTGGTTAACTCGAACAACTCGGACAAAATAACCAACTTGGTCAACTAGAACAACTTGTCAATGTCAACCCGGATAACATAAACAACTCGAACATCATAAACAACTCAAATAACTTGGGCAACTCTAACTTGGTCAACTTGGCCAACACGTACATCTTGTTCAGCTCGGAAAACTCGAATAACATGGGACAACTCGGATAACATAAAAAAGTTAAGCAAGTTGTTCATGACGTCTGAGGTGACCAAGTTATTCTAGTTGTTTATGTTGTCCAAGTTGACAAAGTAACTTAGTCAGAATGTAGTTCGAGTACTCATATTGTCCGAGTTGACCAAGTTGTTTGAATGAATGAAATATACTTTAATTTACACCAAAATACTCATGGTACAAATAAGGCGGTCTTATCGCTAAAAAGCTATTTCTTCCAGACAACCTTAGGGAAGAGGAAATTAAATGGTTGAAAACTTGACACATGTTGTCCGAGTTGACCAAGTTGTTCATGATGTCTGAGTTGACCAAGTTGTTCGAGTTGTTTATGTTTTCAAAGTTGTTGTCAACTCGGACAGAGTTGACCAAGTTGTTCATTATGTCTGAGTTGACCAAGTTGTTCGATTTGTTTATGTTATCCGAGTTGTTGACCTGAGTTTTTCATGTTGTTCGAGTTGTGTGCTGTCTGAGTTAACCAAGTTGTTCATGTTGTTAGAGTTGGCAAAGTTGTTCATGTTGTTCGAGTAGGCCAGGTTGTTCATGTTACTTCATACATACCCACAACTGCATACATAGGTAAGTACCTACAAAAACACACTTAACAAAATTAGGTGAAACTAGTTTAAGGGGATGATCAGACCATCAAACTGAACAACTTTCTCGATGAGACCAATATCGAAAGTGGGAAAAAAAATCTGCGGTCCCATCCCATACATTTCGGTCGAGTAGGTTCGTCGTATTGAACAGCTGATATTGGTCCTATAGAGAAAGTTGTTCAGTTTGATGGTCTGATCATGCCTTTGACTGATTTATTACCATAACATGAAAAAAAACAACAAAACTACCAACAACAATCACCACTCATATGCCCTCGGTCATTAAAAACCCCTAAAAAAATTTGTTATTTGTGACCGCCATCTTGAAAAATCTAGTCAATCTTGACCAGCTCCAGCTGTTCCAGCGGCACACACACTTAGAGTCAAAAAACAACGAAAACAATCATAAAAATGGTTGAAGCACTACAAATGTTGAAAAAATTTTCAGATAATATTCTCTATTTTCGTAATCCACTTAGTTCATTCCAAAATATCAAGTGGTGTCATATTACGATAAGTCTAAACAATTAGGACGGAAAACATGAGTCACAAACGGCTTCGGTTTCAAATAAAAATGATTATTTATAAATAAGAACAAAAGACTCACGTATGTTTTGGTTTTCGGCATCCAGAATGGTTTATTTATCCATAGACATAATTAGCACTGCCACTTTAAACAAGTAAACACAATAAATCACTTCACAAAACACCCACATGAAACATGACACCGACCGATACTTGAGACGCGCGGATTCAAACTGATATTCCGACAAAACTATCGAACAGGGGGTCTGGACTTCTATAAAAGACGTCGGAGTAATTTTGTAAGTTAGAGACAGAAATATAGAGTTTATGGATTATTCTGTAGGATAAACAAGGACAGATAAATATTCAAGAGCAGGGCTGTTGGGGAACAAATATACCCCGGGCAAACAACGGTTCTTTTTTTCCGGTATGAAAACATGCCCCGGTGCACAAAAGGTAGTCAAGGTCAAAAAACCGGTCAGATGAGTGGATAGTACTAAAACGGACCGAAAACGACTAACAATAATCAAAAAGTACTTAAAACTACCAGAAACTACCAAAGGAACGAATACTACTAAAAAGATTAGTACAATAACAATAAAAAACTACCAACCACCACAAAAACTACCAAAACACCCAAAAACAACCAACAAAACTCAAAAACGACTAGAAACTACAAAAGATACCAAAAACTTCCAGCAAGCTCCAAATACTACCAGAAACTACCAACAACAACCAAAAGGTACTAAAAACACCAAATACAGCTAAAACTAAAGCCAACAACCAAAAAGTTTACAACAACAACCCAAAACTACCAACTACAAACAAAAAGTACTATAATCCATCAAATACTACCAACAACAAGCAAAAAGTACTAAAAGCACAATAAGTAAGACAACAACCAAAAACTGTCCACTACAGCCAAAAAAGTACTAAAAACAATCAAACCTACCTATAGCTACCAACCACAACCAAGCGAACCCCTTCGCTCGGGGGCTATTTATGTTTGCCTGAACCTCCTACCTAAATTATTAATAGCACTACACCGGGAGTCTCCTCTCCCCCATCAGTGGTTGGAGGAAGGAGGAAGGGGGAGGGGGGAGAGGGGTTTAATGGAGGCATGGGAGGGAGATGAGTGTGTCGGGGGACCCTCCCCCCCTAAATTCGTGCCGTTGGATACTAAACTTTAGCCGCCATGGGCTCTAGTAGTAGTAAAATATCGTTGGTTCCAGGACATAAAATATTCTTAAAATTTTAGGTGTCTCCATGACTCCCATTTTTTAAGTACGCAATAATATGTAGAAATTGTCAATACGAGCATTTTTTTGTATATTAAGCTATTAATGCCATAATACCTTACAAGCGCAGTACGAACGGTTGCGATAACGTCACGCACCTTGCCGCCAGCTAGTTCAACAGTTGCTTGCTACATTCAATTGCTCATAGCTCGCTCATTTTTCGTTGTAGAAAAAAAATAAAACACCAATGTTTTGGATTTTTCTTGTACTTAATACTTCATTCAAAATAAAAAACCTCGGAGATCCGCATTGCTCTATAACGATGTCCTTACTCCTTGTGTGTAGGCATAATGGATATATAATTCTATACTCCATTCCAAACAGGGGCAAAAAGAAGGAAAAAAGGTTCTTCATATTTTTTTTTCCTAAAGTTTGCATGATTTTGATTTTATTACGATTTTCTTTTTCTATAGAATAGATAATCTAGGGTTCGACTTTGGCGAAAACCAAAATAGTCAAAATTCGTTACGTTAGTCAACAAAACGGAATAGTCTAAGCACAGACCTCGGTCCCTCTGGGCTACCTCCAGACAACACCTAGATAAGTCGCATGCTCGGATCCAAGTAAAAGGTGTAATATTACTGTCTTTTTATGTGATAAATAAGTAAATAAAAAATAAATTATGAGTATGAATGATGCAGTGACATGAACAACCTGACCAACTCGAACAACATGAACAACTTGGTCAACTCGGATGACATGAAAAACTTGGTCAACTTGGATGACATTGAACAACTTGGTCAACTCGGTTGATATGAAAAACTTGGTCAACTCACCCTAAGTGATTATTGCCTTATCAACTAAAGACCGGCAATATCAGTTATAAAAACAAATGTCAACACTCTTTAAACCAAATTTCAACCTAATACTAAGGACATACGGTTTCGCTTTATTCTAATGGACGGTTGTCATGAGTGTGAATGGTAAAAGTAGGTAGTGTGTATTCATATCTAACTTTATCAACTATCTCATACATTTTTTTTTAGTTTTATAGCGCTTTGGTCGAATAACGTATATCTTCGCGCGGTCAGCTTATGTTGGTTTTTGTAGTTTTATGTGTCGCCTTGTGCGTACCTACCTACGTACTCCACCACGTCCCTGATTCAGTCTACCTGATTTTTATAAACGGCCCTATAGCTCAGTCAGTAGTGAACCGCACCGCCTTTTGTACCTACAACTGCATACCTACATACATACCATGTTTTTCATGTTGTTCGAGTTGACCAAGTTAGAGTTGTTTATGTGGTACGGGTTGACCAAGTTGTTCATGTCATCCGAGTTGACCAAGTTGTACAATGTCATCAGAGTTGACTAAGTTGTTCATGTCATCCGAGTTGGGTAAGTAATATTCGATATAAATACAAAGAATATATAGTTTAGGAAATATAACTTCTTTTGATATAATTTTGTTTGAAATACAGGACACTTGCTATAATAAACGTTAGATATAAATTTAAGACATATAATTTGATAAAGTATAAAACGAATCGGATATAATGAACCTTAAGTATAACCATCACATGTTATACAATCTATAAAGCATAACATTTAATAAATATAGCATTGATGTCATCTAGTTTTAGAATGTCTAATAATCAATGCTCATAATATCATATTTAAAAACCGCATGCCGATGTCTAAAATATGACCGCTCTCTAAGTGGTTACACTACATACCGAACCTAACCTAACCTATAGTTTTGAAGCTACCTACCTTTCTGCCCCCCAAGCAACAAGCAAGCAAGCATGCAGCGAGCAAACAATCATGCAGGGAGCAAACAAACATGCAGCAAGCAAGCAAGCATGCAGCATACAGGCAAGCATGTTGATGCTCCGCTCGCTTCGCTCGCTCCGCTAAGTGTTCAACATGTTCTAACCTAACCTAACCTAGAATTTTTAAAACGCCTGTTTGTTTTTCTCAGGCAGGGGGCATCCGCCCCCCGCACCCCCCTCGCGGGGGGCGCAGCCCCCCTGCACCCCCCAACATGCATTCAAGCAAACATGCAAGCAAGCACACATGCAAGCAAACATGCAAGCAAGCACACATGCAAGCAAGCATGCACGCAAGCATGCCAGCAAACAAGCATGCATGCACGCACAAATGCAGCATGCATGTGACACACGTTTCGCTTGAATCCACTTGCTCTATACGTGGTCACACTACCTAAATGAACCTAACCTATAGTTTAGAAGGCAATTTACTAGTTATAAAAAAATATTTAATTGTATGTTTTTGGAGCAATACTTCAAGGGATCGTTATGTCTCATAAAATAACATCAAATGATTGATATATCAAACAAGTTTTATATTAAGTAATCGTTAGTAATAATCAACATTAGATATATTAAAATTATAGGATATAAGTATTCGATTAAATGTATGTTATATTTTTTTAATATTATGCTCGTAGTTAGTATTTCTTACGAGCATTATATCATTTGAACGTTATTAAAATTTTATTATACCAAATGTTATTATACGAAACGGGACGCACCCATCCGAGTTGACCAAGTTGTTCATGTTTACCAAGTTGTTCGTGTCATCCGAGTTGACCAAGTTGTTCATGTTTTCTGAGTTTACCAAGTTGTTCATGTCATCCGAGTTGACCAAGTTGTTCATGTTGTCCGAGTTTACCAAGTTGACCAAGTTGTTCAATGTCGTCCGAGTTGACCAAGTTGTTCATGTTGTTCAAGTTGGTCAGGTTGTTCATGTTACTGCATACATACCCACAACAGCAAACATACTTAAATAAAAAAACACACTTACCTATAACGTATATTTGATTGATTGAACTACATACATACCTACAAACCTACATACCAACGCCCCCCCCCCCCCCCCCCCGCCCTTCATAATTTGCCTCTTTCCCAAACCCGGGCGGGTTGACCGATACCTTTTTTCTGAACACCCAACTCGCCCTGAGTTGAAGGCGACATGACCCCTACCGATTTGAAACAGTGGCATCTCGGCCTGAGGCGAGACTTTTTAATGGCGAGATGTCGCCAAACCCCTAAAAATTTCCAAAATCTATCAAAATTACTAAAAACTACCAAAAAGTACGGAAATCTACCAAAATAACCAAAAACTGCCAAAAAGTACGAAATCTATCAAAACGTACGAAGATCTACCAAAAGCTACCTACCAAAATAACCAAAAACTCCCAAAAGTCTACCAAAATCTACCCAAATCTACCAAAATAACCAAAAACTACCAAAATAGCCAAAAAGTACGAAAAGCTACCAAAATAACTCAAAAGTATGAAAAACTACCAAAATAACCAAAAAGCATGAAGATCTACCAAAAAATACCAAAATATCCAAAAACTAACAAAATAACTCAAAACTATCAAAAAGTATGAAAATCTACCAAAAATCACCAAAAGAACTAGAATTTACCAAAATCAACCAGAAACTACCAGAATCGACCAAAAACTACCCATATATCTTTCAAAACGAACAATCCCGACATCTACATGCAGGTCTCGGGATGCGACCCGCGCCGCCCACTTCCCCGTAAGGCCCGGCTCTACGCAACAAGTACATCCGTTGCCCTACTGTAAGGACTATAGTAATACTGTGGTATTTTATTCTCTTTCTGTCTTCCCATACGCAAAACGCAAATTCGCTTTTGTCAGAAAGTAGTACTTAGTGTACCTATTGTTGCTGCCACGTAGCGAATGAAACGAATGGAAATGGAATGAAACGAAGCATGGTAGAAGCGCAGCGCGGCATTTTATCAAAGAATACCTTTATTCATAAAGGTTGGTACCGGTATCGAAAAATACCGTTTATTTTCCGGTACTGTAATTTATTTAGGTATTGAAATTTTTCTTTTACCGGAATTTATCGGTATGACGTCATACCGTTAACCTTAATGAACCTAAATTTTTCGGTAATTCAGTCCCTGCTTTTTCCCTCTATGGGGGGCATGTAGGGACCCCCCCCCCCCCTATCCCCCCCACCCATCCCCGACCCCAAATTCGACGGTACTCATTGTACAGTCCTTCCTAGAAAGCCTATTCTACTATAATATAACACATTCGTAACAATTCATTATTTATTGCATGCACAAATCACATTTTCTCACACTTAATTTTAATAACAAACAAGCACATATCCAGATTTTGGGTTCGGGGGGACATTCATTTTCAGGGGGGGATTTTCAATGAAAAACCATGATAAAGTTACTTATATATCTGTGATCACTATTATTCGGACACCATACAAATATTCGGATTTCGGACAGGGATAAATCCAAAGAAAGGTTACGGTAAGGTTAGGTTAGGATACAAACAAAGATTGACGATCAGAATTATTTTCATGTACTATACCTAGCTCGGTGGCGCGTTGCGGAGAGGTATGGACTCTCAATCAAGAGGTCTGTGTTCGAATCCGCACGGACAACATGCCACGTACCAATGAGTTTTTCTAACTTATGTACGTATTACCGACTGCTCTCAAACGGTGAAGGAAAACAACCCTGCATATGCAGAAGAAGAAATTTAGATGCATATTGTGAAGTCTACCAATCCGCATTGGGCACGCGTGGTGGACTAACGCCCAAACACCCTTCTAGAGGATAGGCCTGTGCCCTGCAGTGGGACATATATAGGCCGATGATGATACCTGGCAACAGGTGGTGAACTTCATCATGTTGGGATCCGCGTTGATGACGGGCCTTACCTTACCGGGTACCTTCCTGGAGTAGAATTTTTGAACATCACACGTTTTAACAGTAGAAAATGTCAAAATTACTATGGAGAATATGCATCATTCGAACACAAATAGGTATTATGTTTAATTTCAGATCTGTGTAAATTTCCAAACATACATTTGTTACGAGTGTTCAAGCTTACTGCGCAAGAGTGAGGAGTTCCGTTTGAAGTGTGTGACATCTCTCAATTTGTTAAATGCCCTTAACATGGACCACTCAAAGGTATGGATATCATAAACTCCTTCGATCAACAATATACAACTAGATAACGGGTCGCATACAAAATCAAAGAGAAATTCTGTCCTCGTGAATATACAACATTTTATGTTAACGAACCGAGAAAACAGTCCGAATACATTATAATTTCAAAGCAACCATAATTCCTAGTAATTTAAAAAAGGAACACTGCGGCATTGCGAGACGTGCTTACGTTGGCTTTGTTTGAACGCAACAAATTCAAAATAAGACCTCACTCCAATAGTGAGGTGTTATTTGCCGGGACATGTTTTGAGCGCTGACGCGTTATCTAGTTGTATAATGTGTTGATCGAAGATAAACTCACACCGTTTCCCAGTGAGGTGGGCTGACTATGGATCTCCACTGTGGGTGACCCTGACATGTCTCGCTTCCTCTTTAATATTCACTTCGTCTTATACATTTTTAAACATCTATAGTGACTCTTACAGATAATCTCCTTTTATAAATAAATAATTAACACTCTTTTATAACAAAATATTTTGGCAAATAAAAAATTAAAAATATTTAAGTAATTTCATAATTAAGTAAATAATTACTTTGCGAATTTATTTTCCTTATTTTTAAACATACTTATAGATGAATATAAATGGATTGTGTTTTATATAGGTACATGATAATTAAATAAAATTAAACTTTACTTTTCAGATAACCAAGAAACTTATTCAAACTGTTGATAGAAACTATAACAATTTAGTTTCTAAATATGCCAATTGTCCCGTATTACTGTGTAGCACTGATCAATGTTTGGTATCAAATGATTCTTCCAAAAATAAAAATGAGGTTGATTCAGATTCAGAAATTAAGCTCAGTGAGCCTGAACTCACATTAAAAATGGATATTGATATTGATGATCCTGATAATGACACACTGGATGATATTATTTTAAATGATGACAATGTTAATAAAGTAATAGATTCAGACATAAAGAGTGAACTAAATTTGCCTGAAGACACACCCAATATGGATGCTGGTGATGCTAATTCAGACACACCGGATGACATTATAAATGACAAGACCTCAGATGAAACATCAAATTACTGTATTGTCCAGATTCCTAATAATGACACACTGGATGATATTATTTTAAATGATGACAATGTTAATAAAGTAATAGATTCAGACATAAAGAGTGAACTAAATTGGCCTGAAGACACACCCAATATGGATGCTGGTGATGCTAATTTAGACACACCGGATGACATTTTAAATGACAAGACCTCAGATGAAACACCAAATTACTGTATTGTCCAGACAAATCACAGTCTAGCAAATGACCATAATTATATCACAGAAATAAACATTAGAAAAAAAACATTCACATGTTTAAAGCGCAAAACTGATTTGCAGAAATACGTAAAAGTAGTAAGCCTGACTCCAGATGATGTTAAAAAAGAAATGCTTTTGAGAAAACAGTCAAAAAATTATCGGCTGAATCGATACAAATGTGATTTTTGCTACAAAGGCTTTATATCTCTTAAAACATATGATAATCATATGAAAAAACATAGTCCGGTAAGATGTTGGGATTTTTTTAATAGTAGCAGGTTTCTTGTGCTTTACGAGGCAATTCTGCCAACTTTAAGTAGTTTATGGAAGCATCGTAATCTCAAGGATTTTTTATATGTGCAAAAACAAATTTGAGCTAGGTACTACAAATAGGTGGAGCGTCGTGGCAAGCTAGAAAGTCCCCGATACGCGGCCGTCTATTTACAGACTTGCAACGCCACTTGTTACTAGAGTTGTACGACGTAATGCTCTGTGAACTCTAGTAACACGTGGCGTAAACGTAAACTCTGTAAGGACGCGTCGCGGAATGTGAACGGAGACGATATTTATAAGTTGTATGCAAATATGAACTTTAATTCATGTTTACACATTTCAATATCCTTTGCCGCATTAAAGTGCCGTCAGTGCCGATGCGAGTCGGTAGGTATGAATCGTACCATATGGATCTATATTCAAATTGACATGTCGTCATAGCGACGTTTTTTCTTTCTTTGACACTAATAAAATTATTAGTGGTAAATATTTGACGAAGGATACGTTATTGTACCTTCAAAAAATCATTGCTAGGCTGCTAGCAAGACAAATTAGATTACCTTGTGTAAATAATGCAAGTATACAATGTTTATTGACAACGGAGATGACGAGTAGTGCCTCGCCGGTGGCGCTAGATGGCGCCACATGTACCACCAGCTCAACCATAGCTGCCGTTGAGACATGTAGTCAGCAAGCCGATAGCGTGCCGGTAGGGCATTCCTCGGATAGCACTATATTTAGCAGTGCTATAGATACGGTGCTTCAATCTCCGGATTTAAACTAAGTAAGGAGACAAAGGAAAAGTCGACTCTGAAATTAGTTCATCAAAATATTGAAGGCTTTTCCGGCAAAGAACTAGAGACAGAATTATTTTTGGAAAAATTTCAAATTGACATTTTATGTTTAACAGAACATTGGCTGCGAGAAAGTCAAATGATGTTCGGTTTTGAAAATTATTCTATAGCTAGTGCACTCAACCGAAAGACAACAACACGAGGTGGATCAGTTATATTTAGTAAAAATAGTTTAAAAGTGAAAGAACGAAAAGATATTGTTAGGCTCTCGGTTGAATGTAATATTGAACTATCTTGTATTGAGTTAGAGAACCACATAATTTTGAGTGTGTATAGGCCCCCTAATGATGAAAACTTTAATACTTTTGAATCCGTGATGGAGGATGCTTTAAAGTTAGTTTTTAAAAGTAGTAAATCCATAATAGTTTGCGGCGATTTTAATGTTAATCTGCTTGAAAAGGATTCCCGAAGTTGTAGATTAATAACCCTTTTTAAATCTTTTAATTTAAAAAATTTGTTTTTAGAGCCAACCAGAATCACAGCAACGACTGCCACATGCATCGACAATGTATTTTGTAACTGTGATTTTGTCGATAAAGCTGTAATTAATTGCTTAAAGTCTGATCATAGTGGCCAAACAGTTAGCTTTCCAGTTATTAAAATAGAACCTAAAATTTCTATACGAATCAGGCCTGCCACTGTTAACAAAATAGAAAAATATAAAGAAACACTGCAACTTAAATTGCCATTACCATATTATCAGCAGAATGACCCAAATACATGCTACAATGAGTTTTTTAATATTTTACAAAATGAATATGACAAGGTTTTCACGGTTCGGAATATTGTAAAATCAATTAAATTTAAATTCAGCGATTGGGCAACAAAAGGAATCCGTAAAAGTAGAGAAACCCTTTTTGGTCTATATGATAAAAAGACCTATACTCATAATGATGAGTTTCTTGAATTTGTAAAACTTTATTCAAAAACTTTCAAGAAAGTCTGTATCACAGCAAAATCACTACACATTAGCAGAAAAATTAAGAGTTCAGATAACAAAATCAAAGCAGTTTGGAAAGTAATTAATCATGAAACAGGCAAAACAAAACCTCGTGATCCAGACATAACTATTCAAACTGATCACGGTATTATCAGTTCCGAGGCGGGAGTAGCTCAGGAATTTGAAACATTCTTTACTAACATTCCAGTAAAGATTACAGAGTCACTAGGTTCCTCGTCTGCTGTGGCCGAGACAATACTACAAGAGAATGTAAATGCCTGCACTTCCGAATTCAGATTTACGCATGTTGACCCTGATACAATTGTTAAAATTTATAAAAAGTTTAATCTCAAAAACTCTGAAGATATATGGGGTATGTCGGTTAAGTTGTTTGGATCTGTCATTGGTGTCCTGTCACCTTACTTGGCATCAATATTTAACATCTGCATCGATCAAGGTACTTTTCCCGATCTTATGAAACATAGTAAAGTCGTACCTCTCTTTAAATCAGGCAATAGACATGATCCCAACAATTATAGACCTGTCTCAATTTTACCAGTTCTCAGCAAGGTTTTTGAAAAGATTATTCTCAATCAAATGCTGTCTCATTTCAATCTAAATAAACTGCTGCATGATCAGCAGTTCGGGTTTACCAAAGGACGCTCGACTACAGACGCAGGTGTTACTCTGATTCAGCACATATTCAACGCTTGGGAGGAGCACCAAAATGCGATAGGCGTCTTTTGCGATCTTTCCAAAGCATTTGATTGCGTTGATCATAAAACTTTGCTGTTAAAACTAAAACATTACGGAATTAGTGGTAGAGCTCTTGATTTGATGGACTCCTACTTAAAAAACAGAGTCCAAAAAGTGCTAGTGAATGGATCTAAATCATCTGGATCACATGTGCAAACAGGCGTGCCACAGGGTTCAATCTTGGGCCCGTTCCTTTTTTTGGTCTACATAAATGATTTGCCACATATGGTACAAAACTTGTCGAACATAGTATTATTTGCTGACGATACTTCTCTGATTTTTAAAGTAAATAGGAAGGACCAAGAACTTGACGACGTAAATGATACCCTTCAACAAGTTTTGAACTGGTTTAACGCAAATAATCTCGCACTTAATGCAAAAAAAACGAAATGTATAAAATTTGTTTTGCCGAACGTACCAATTGTAGATAATCAAGTAATTTTAAACAGGAATAGTCTAGATTTTGTTGATAATACAGTGTTTTTGGGAATAACGATTGACTCTAGGCTGCAATGGGGTTCCCACATTGAAACTCTGGCTGGTAGGCTAAGTTCTGCAGCATATGCAGTCAGAAAAATTAAACAACTAACTGATATTAAAACTGCCAGACTCGTATATTTCAGTTACTTTCATAGTATCATGTCCTATGGTATTTTATTGTGGGGTCGTGCTGCAGACATTGAGACAATCTTTATCCTACAGAAACGGGCAATTCGAGCAATATATGGTTTGCGCTGTCGTGATTCGCTTCGCGACCTTTTTAAGGAAATTAATATTTTAACAGTTTATGGACAGTTTATTAATGAAAACATTTTATATGTAAGAAAAAATTTGTCTTTATTTCCAAAAAATTGTGATGTCCATAATTACAACACTCGAAACAAAAATAAACTCATATCTCCGCACTTTCGGCTTAGTAGGGTCAACACGTCTTTCATGGGTCACTGTATACGTTGTTATAATAAAATCCCCGAGACCATTTTGAATCTTTCCGAAAACATGTTTAAAACTAAGATCAAAAATGTTATCTGTAAGAAAGCGTATTATAAACTGGATGATTATTTAAATGATCAAAATGCTTGGGTCTGAGGTCACTAACTTATAATTTATTTACATTACTGTAAAGTATCAACTGTTTTATTAGATAGACTATGTATTATTGTATACATAACAGTAGTTTAAGAATTTATATTGTAATAGTTTTAAGTCGTGTTATGTTGTAGAGTTTCTGGCCGCATCTTCTCTACAGCGACAACACGTTCCGACGCGGTGGTAGCTTAAAAAAGATTTGACGTTTAATAAGTGTGCTTCAAGCTCCTATATTGAATAAATTATATTGACTTTGACTTTGACTTTGACTTTGGAGGTGACATGACGAACAAACGGCAATATCGCCGCAATAAATTAAATGGGACAGCGTTTTGAAGTGCAGTGTGACCTCTAGTACGTATTACATAAGAGCGAGTATGTTAGCGTTTTCATTCATTGCTGAAATGATGACAAATAATTTTTGCATCAAAACTTAAAATACAAATAACTTTAAATTGTAACTATAAAAATAATGAAAATCATTGTTTCAATCTCATTATTTTGTTATACTAAATCAGTTGGGGTGTATGAGGTTTTGCGCTTATCATTCATTAACACGTTGTATAACTTTATGGCATAGATTCTGACAAGATTGTAAACCGTGATTCGTATAATTTACAGGAGTTTGGAGTATTGGAATGTGATCACTGTCACCAAAGGTTCAGCAAGAAGGATGGTTTAAGGGTTCACATTGAGCGATGCCACCTGTGGAAATATGAGTGCAAAATCTGTCCATATGTTTCCTACTCCAGGTAAGTGAAACTCAAACTCTACATTGTTTATATAAACTATTATTAAAACTGTAAAAAAAGAAAGGTCTGCACGGCGACACATTAAGCCACACACCGCGCGGCTTCGTACGTTACTCGGCCTGCGCGCGGGCTGTTTATTTTGGTTTTGTGTAGCTTGATGTGTCGCCGTCCGTGTGTACATTCAATATATTTACCCACAAGAAAAGATTATGATATAGTTTTAGGTGACGACCCGACAGCACAGTCTGTAGTGAACCTGCCTGCTGTGTCGAGGGCCGCGGGTTCGAATCCCGTAAGGGACAAATATTTGTATGGTGAATATGAATATTTGTACCCGAGTCATGGATGTTTGTATCTATATATGTATTCTATATCGTTGTCTAGCTATCATAATACAAGTCCAGGCTAGATTCTGGAACTTTAAGTGTGACTAGATAATTTGTGTGACTATGTCCAAGGTGTCCCTGACTCAAAATCACCAGTTTTTGGATTTTTTGTCAGTCTGTTTGTTTGTTTGTGTGTGAGTTTGTGCGAGTGCGAGGTGCCCGACCTCGCAAAAACTACAGAACCTATTTTGATGAAACTTTTTTTGTTTGAAAGCTTATGATTTGGTATGGTATTATATTTTGTGAGGACGAAGTTGCGAGTAAAAGCTCGTTCAAAATAATATCACATACATCGTGAAATCGGGGTTGTTTTGAAGCCGGTATATATATATATATATTTTATAATAAAATCCCCGAGACCATTTTGAATCTTTCCGAAAACATGTTTAAAACTAAGATCAAAAATGTTATCTGTAAAAAAGTGTATTATAAACTGGATGATTATTTAAAAGAATCAAAATGCTTAGGTCTGTCTGTACGAAGTAATAACAACGCTGAGTCCAGCGCTTTTAGATACATTCTCGCGCGTACCGTCTGGCAGTAGATAATTAAAGCGTGAAAACTTATCGTTTTCTAAGGAAGTGAGGTATCTTTTACGAACCCACGAGTTGCCTATCCGGGGCATGCTCTACTCCAACAGAGCTGTCGTCGCCCCGCAAGCCACGGCGAAATTCAATATATATATTATCGTCTTTAAAGGGACGTCCGCCCGACTTTTTCAATCTTTAATTTGATTAAGCTAACATGGAATACATGTAAAATAATAACCTTCGATCTTTTACGTAATCTGTGATACGAGTGCTGTCTGTCGCATGCCTGGGGCTCTAGACAAAGTGACATTCTAATGGCGTTGACGCTATTAGAAAATGACAGAATGTATGGATTTGACATTGGCGTTCGAAACATTTCGACGTTTGCTTTCGTCACCATATGTCAAGTCCATACAATTTTATGTTTTCTACTGTCGTTTACGCTAATCGAAAGATACTTTGTCTAGGGGCCCTGTACAGATAAGCCGAACCCCATTGTGCTTACAAAGATTTAGATACAGGGATCAGGTTTGTCTGATGCTGACTGTACATAAGTTTGAATATTGTCCTCTTTCTTATTCATATACTGAACTAATTTACTTGTGTAATAAATAAAATAAAACATGTTATTTATAATTTCCAGTAATCAAAGAAATTCACACATGAACCGTCACAAAGGAAAGATTTTTGAGTGCCAAGAGTGCGGAAAACGTTTCAAGTTAGTACCTACTACCTATTATTTCCCGTAGTACCATGTTCATAGACAGATTTGCAGAATACCAGGGGGTCAATCGCCCTATTTTATACGGTTTTACCACAATCCTCTGTGGTTTTACCGTTCGGACGGAACGTTTTTGGTTTTGGTTTAGATTTGGTTTAGCTAGTGGAAAGTTTGGAATCCTCTGTAGTGGAGTGCCAGTCTGCACTCCTAAAAAGACGTGAAACATGATAATACTCCTTGGTGGTCGGTAATGAATGATCGCTCTTTTCCGTCGCGTCGTTGTTTTTTGTGACGTTAACTTTGTCCCTTTCTAATCCAACGTACAAAATTGTAGCTGTTCTCCTGTCATTTTCGTAACTACGTCATTGGATAGAAAGGGACACACCTAAAATTGGAAATGTCGACGATGCCATTGCCAATTTTCTTGTATCAATGCTTGTAAGGAGGAGTGGTATCCTTTATGATTTAGATCTATGATTACAACCTTCTTGCCAGACATTCTCACATGTTGGTTAACTAAAGCTGGCGCGTTCACAGACACACACAAAACCCTGCTTGATAGAGATAGATAATCTTTTCATTATGCGTGCAGTGAGACAAAGGCATTGCGTAAATGTGTGACACGCGCCAGCTTTAGTTAGCAATTAGCAATCTTTTTCGAACTTAAAAATTTAAACCTGCTAAGACCATATCGGACACGTCCTCTTAAGGACACGCCCATGATAGGGTTCAGTAGCCATTGTATATTGATTGTTTAATTAATTTTGCCGAGAGAATCCAAATATTGAAGAAAGTAAACAAGTTAGTAGGTTAATTCAACGTTTTTGCAGCATGAACAACACTCTGTCGTCTCACAAACGCCTCAAGCACCACACAGAGAAAGTGTGCGCACTGTGCGGCAGTTTGTTCGCTTCTCTTCAGGGACTCAACTCACACCAGAAGATGTCACATAAACAGGTATAACAGCCGGCAAGCAACTTGTCTCCTAACTCCTAAACCGACTGGAGTTATGCAGGCAGACTTGGTCCATCCCTATCGCAGAGATGCTCTTCCCCCTATGTATACTGAATCAGCCTTGCTTTCATCTAAGCGTAATAACGACTGCTTTCAAACGGTTATTGAAAACATCGTGAGGAAACCTGCATACGTTGATGACGAAATTCTGATGCGTATGTGAAGTCTACCAATCCGCATTGGGCACGCGTGGTGGACTAACGCCTATACACCCTCGACCTGTAAATTCCGTGGTAATCTTAATATAATAGGACATTAAGAATATTTAAAAATTAAATTTATAATAATAAATTCGACAAAAATGAATACCAAATAAGAACTTGACATACCGAATTAAATCGGTTCACTTGTATGAAGTGTCGGAGGTGTAGACTAGGCATCTGACAGTCAAGAGTCAAGAGAAGTAATCCATGGAACTATCTATCCTTTTACCTATTCCTATTTTTCCAGGATAGTACAGAACTGCTGGGTCCCAAATGTGAGGAGTGTGATGTTCAGTTCGCGACGGAATTCGCGTGGAAGCGACATCTGGTGCTCTCTTTTAAACATACTGTGAGGTGAGTTGAGAACGATTTAAATGAATTTTATATTTCGCAAAATGTGAAATAAGAGCGTTTAAAAACTACCTACCTACTATTTTAAAAGCAATCTTTTATGTTTTTTTTTTTAATTTTACGTTTATAATAAAAATGAGGGATTTTCAGAAAGCCATTAAAAAAGAAAAAGTAGTTCCTAAGGGCTCGATAGATGGCGTTGATGAGACAGGGGCGAGCGACCTTGCATATAATAAAATAGTAAGAATAAACAAAATATGAGCATTTCGTCACCGGATGCCTCTGACTCAGTGACATGCATTTTTGTTTACTTTTAGCCAAAATGTTTCGTCTTCGGACCCCTCTCTGGTCAACGCCATCTATCGCCGTTATGATGAACTACGTTTGAGTAGTCAGAAAACTCCTCATTCCATGACACGTAAACTGTATTACGTAAAGGTGCGTTCATACGCCGCGCAGCCCGGCAAACTTAGGCAATTCGCTGTACAGAGAGGCTTCTATAAAGTTAAATAGTAACAATCACTTTACAGACGAGTCGATGTACAGCGAATTGCCAAAGCTTGCCGGGCTGCACGGCGTGCATGTAAACCCAGCATCACATTAATTAAAGTAGAAGTACCTAAATTGCAACACAGTCGTGTGATAAAGTAAAGGTCCATAGTCTCTGCCTACCGCTCTGGGAGAAAGGCGTGAGTTTATGTGTCTATGAAGCTATTATAAGTTATTCGAATACATGCAGCATTGATTGAAGAAGCATCCATATATTTTACCATAAATATAGCTAAATAAGCGGTCTTACCATTGATTCTCTATACTTTCCTCTATATCTGTCTCTTTCACTCTGCTAGATTGGCGCCTCGAATCCATTCGACAAAGCGCGCTCATTTGACAGCTCATAGCGTTCATAAATTTTACCGCGGATGCTTGTAAAATTTTTTCTTAATCAGTGTTGCCACCTTGGGGAATTTGTCGCTAGATTTAGGGAATTCTGCAATAGCTCAACGATTTTTGCATTTGCTAAGTCACTAGACACAGATTTGGTGATTTCTAGCGACTTTCTCAAGATGGCATAGGCGACGATGATATTATCATCGTAAGTGATAACTGATCATTATGGTGACTCTTCTGCTTGTTTGTCCCTGCTTGTTTATAGAAAATGTTGTAACGGTCGTGATTGACGAAGAGTTTTTCGTAATTATTAATGATTCTGTGGATTTTCAAACATTTTATTATAAATTTCAAAGTAAAACTTCTTACTAAGAACTGTAATAATAATACGTTTATAAATTAAAATTATAAAAAATAAATGAAACATTAACGTTCTTTGTATTTTTATTTCATGTTTATGACCACATAGTGAAAAACTGCCAAGAATAACGATTTTAATAGAATCATGATAAGTATTCATGACTGAATAGGATCTAGGGAATTCTAGAGAATTTTTTATATCCTGATTTCTCATTATCTAGCGAGATTCGATGGTACTTCTAGTGACTTGTCCAAATTGAAGGTGGCAACACTGTTCTTAATCTTAAAACTTTGTTTAAAACAGTGAAATTGTAATGTTTTGCCGTGTAAATTACACGGAGAGGTTGTTTTGTGAGTGTTCTATGTTTGTGTTATCAAAGATGTGCACTTAGGTACGGTTTTGCAGAATATTAGTAGAAGATGAACGTCAGCACTCGAATGCTGGCTTTGAACGAAGAGCGGCCTCTTCGAAGGGTCTTTTGACGCTTTAGACCCTACAGGACAAGGGTGAGTTACCTCATCCTTCAATCAAGTGGAATATTGCTTCCAACAATTTTATGATCCATGACTGTGCTGACAAAGCAAACTTGCCAACTGCCTATTTTTCAGGGTCTAGTATGATCCTTTGTATTTCGGCTATTTATGTCTAAACAGAACACTCAAAACATGTATACTCTTGTTCCTAGGAACTTTGAACAACAGATATTATAATATTAGATGTTAAAATCAATACTTAGTCAATCCCTGTTAAGTTAATGGGAATCCTAAGCTCACCTAGATGATTTACGTTCTAATATCGATCAAAAGAATGTTATACCCACCCCCGGTAAGAAGAGAAAGTGGTCAAGCAATGGTTTTTATTGCAGTTGACCAACAAAATATCAATTTGGTTGAATGTCACTAGTAGTTTACGATGTGGTTACGTCGTGTATAAACAGACAAATCGACTCTGGCGCAGGTGTGCGCGCACTGTCATTATGTTGATGCAACATTGTGACTGGCCGCTAGTTTGCGGTGTTGCTGGTGGTTGTGTTGTGGTTGATATAACCCATGTGGTCGATAATGACAGCAGAATGTGGTACCTTGTTGAACTCTTTTATTCATTTCCAATACACAATATGCGTTCGTTCACATGATGTGGTTGCGGTATGTGTCAAACCACTTATAGACAACCCCTCCGAGCATTGAACACTTATTCAACCGAGTGGCATTCTACTTGTTACATTTTAAATCATTAAGTGTCTCTAGTGAATCTAGTGAATTATAGTGTGTTATACTTACCTTATTAGTCTTAATACATACTCACAGTTAGAAACTTATTACTTATTAGGCATACCTGCTGTAGATAATATTTATTTGAAGTTAATAATAAGCAGTATGTAACAACAGCCGCAGTAGCAGTAATTTGCTGATTGATAAAATTAATGATTAAATTAGGGAGTTTGATATAAATCAGATCAACTTATGTAAGATATATAATATGGTCACAATACCTATGCCAACTTCCTTTGCAAGAATTTTATGTGTCAAAGATGGTTAAAAACTTAAACAAGGAAACTCTAGATGTGACTATTTAATTTGTTTCCCTTTTTCAAGATGTTCTTGATACGGACAGAAGGACAAAATCATTTTTAATTGCTGTCTTATTATAATGTTTGGGCACTGCACCCAGCCTTCCTTTTAGACCCTCTGTATTGTTGCAGCATTATCATATTAGACCCAAAGAGATCCTTTGGCCCGCAGAGATGGGTGTCTTGGTCTATGTAGACAATTTCTTCCTGGTCACACAACCATACTGAGTTAAGTTAACATACTGGCATATCAACAGTCAGTAGGCTGTGCTTGCACTTAGTCTGGAACTATAGTATTTGAACCGTTTTGTATTGTATAACAATACCATGAGCTTCCTAGCATGCGCTAGTTATCTACTGAGAAGTTAACGAGAACATAGGCAGAATGAAGAAATCTAGTGCTAGTTAGGTCTCCTAGGCTTTGCCAATATAACCAGATAGTGATTATTGCAATATCAACAGTGTCAGTTCTCTAGGGTGCCTCTTTCAAAAAGGCAATAGGGACTTTTACTGTCCCTGTGCAGCAGGAATTTTCCTGATGGCAGAAGGCCATTATACCACAGTTCGGTGGTTCTGCACATAAGGTGATGCACATTCACAGGTGACAGACACAGCGGATGTGGTCTGGGGTGCTCACTTCAGGTACAAATAACTATTAAATCTTGTTTCCAGTGTCGGAATGGCACTTGTCGCCCCCGACCTCGGAGGTCGTATACAGAATATGGGGCTTATGCATGGCATTATCGATCGGTTATCTAGGACGCATTGCTGGAAAGGCGCTCGTCCCCGCCCCCGACCTCGGAGGTCGTATACAGAACATGGGGCTTATGCATGGCATTATCGATCGGTTATCTAGGACGCAGTGCTGGAAGGGCGCTCGTCCCCGCCCCCGACCTCGGAGGTCGTATACAGAACATGGGGCTTATGCATGGCATTATCGATCGGTTATCTAGGACGCAGTGCTGGAAGGGCGCTCGTCCCCGTCCCCCGACCTCGGAGGTCGTATACAGAACATGGGGCTTATGCAATAGCATTACCGACCGGTTATCTAGGACGCAGTGCGGAATGGCGCCCGTCAACGCCCACGACCGCGGAGGTCGTATATAGATCATAGGGCATATACAATAGCGTTGCCAACTGTTTATCTAGAATCCAGTGCCGGAATGGCACTCGTCGCCCCCGGCCGCAGAGGTCGTAGAGAACAAGGGGCTTTTGCAATGGCATTATACCGACTGCTTATCAAGGACGCAGTGACGGAAGGGCGCTTGTCGCCGCCCACGAGGAGGTCGAATGTAGATATATGGCATATACAATTTAATAGCGTTGCCGACTGTTTATCTAGAACCCATTGCCGGAATGGCACTCGTCGCCCCCGGCCTCGGAGGACGCATTCAGAACATGGGGCATACGCAGTGGCATTACCTACCTCTTATCTAAGACGCAGTGCCGGAATTGCACTCATCGCCGCCCCGGCCTCGGAGGTTGAACATAGATCATGGGCATATATAACAGCGTGGCCGACTGCTTAACTAAAACCCAGTGCCGGAATGGCACTCGTCGCCTTGGGCCGCGGAGGCCCTATACCTATATATATAGTACTTGAATCTTATACCAAAGTAATACCAACCGATTATCTAAAACCCATTGCTGGAGTGGCACTCATCACCGGCTCACGTAGACCGTTGGCTTTGATTGAGTTGAATTTGATAGTGATGTAGGTTGGGATTTCAGAGATGGTCCAACAATCTATCGCGGATGTTGCGAGGCATTCATTTTACACTGGATCTTCGGCTTGGCATGGGGTCTTGCTCCCACCACCCAATATAGATCCACAATAGCTGTACCACCTTTACTTCACATGGCATAATACATTTTGATAGTACCACAACTTGGACACACAAGTGCTACCAACTAGTGCCAACTGACTGTTCTTGGGGTAAAGACTTGAGCAGGAGCCCACCACGGGTGGAGAAACTAGAGCCCTCAGCCCTAAAAAAGGAGGGGGGAGACTAATCAGGCGTTGCACTGACTGGCCATTAAACGAAAGGTACTCCTGCTAAAGAGAATCTGTCTTAACAACCTACAATAAGACATCTACCAGCTTTTGGTGTGTATTCTAGAGCTCCATATGGGAATTACATTTGTGGGCAGAATTTTATGGACATCTTAGACAATACTCTGCCATAGGTCAGTAGGTTCCACCTGCTGTGCAGCTGGACCATTATAAAAACTATCCTGTTAACTAAATACCAGGACAGAAGGATGCTAATTTGTGACACTAGTTTAGTATTTGATTGGCTAGAAAATTAACCCGATGCAGTTAGTCGAAAAAAGCAATGAATCCTGAATTTAATCATGGTGTCAGATTTTGGAACCTGACTCTTGGATTGATAGATCCGAGAGTACCAAGTAAAGTAGGAGTAGTAACAGTAGTGAGATAAACCCATGGAGTACAATCAAAGAGGAGGGGGCGTTATTCATTTCAATAGGCAAGCGTAGCGTGACAACGCGCGGGGGTGAGGGAGCTCTGTGGGGGGGGGAGCCTGTGTGCGCCATCTAGCGAAGTATAGTGAAATTAGCTCAATCGATGAATTATTCGATACTTCTGCTACTTCCCGTAGGTGTCTCTCTAGGATACACTATAGAGACGTGACACTCACTACTCAGCGATAGGTGGCGTTCTAACGAATCATTGAAATTATTTTTACACAAAACACGTGAGCTATAAACATAATAAAGATTTATTTAATCAAGAAACATACGATTAAACATTAACAAATTGGAATTTGAATATAAATAGGAGGAACTTCGATGTTTTAAGAAAAATCAAGTGTCGCCATCTTTTGTCGGGTAGTGTAAGATGGAAATCGGCAGTTATTCTAGAAGTTTCTTAACAAAAACGACATGAAAATTACCAAAAAAATACTTACCTGTGTAATGAAATCGACTCAGTGGCATTACGGTGCTTCTCCGAATAATTTTTACGTGTAGGAATGCAACACTTCATCTTTATACGACTAATGTCACGGGTTTATTAAAAAAACGAATATTGTCGAGCAAAACGTGCGCGGAACGACTCGCGCGCCATTCGTAACCGATGGTAGCCGACTGATCGAGTAGGCCCCGCCCCCTCGTGACGTCAGTGCTCCATGAGCATCACGGTGCTCCACTGCTTTCGCCCGGTCCTCTTAGTATCTGGTTCGTGGATAAACCTGATAATTATAAATAAAACATAATAACCTAACCTCGGCTCCAGACACAGAAAATGTTAACAATGTTGACTGGCTAATGTGGCAACATACTGTGGAGTCTTTATGCTCAGTGCAACATGTAATGAAACTTGGGTCTTTGAGAAGAGTTGTTTTGAGAATTAAGTAATTAAACTTTTTCTTATCTAATAAGGGTTTTATTAGGCCAGCTACCAGAACTAAAGCGGCCCATGGAGAGAATCGTAGATTTTATATCGGAAATTGTATTGTTCTAGAATAAACAGTATCTATTCTAATACTGTTAAGAATCTACTATTAGATAAGTTTTCATACATCTACCTAATAAGTTCAGTGGTTTGAATTAACTTTAATGATCTCTGAGGATTGTGTCTGTATGATGGTTAAGATTATGTTTTGCCTCAATAGGTGTAGAAATTTATTAATCTTAAATGTTATTTTTTTGTTTTTCTCTTTCAACAGCAATCTGTTGATTTTAAATACCTAGTTATTGAACATTTAGTGAGACGACATTTAGTCATTATCAAGACTATTATGTTCTATTATTATTATGAATGTTATTTTATGGTGTATTTTTCCTTTTTATACAGGTGTATGTGTTAATGTACCTATTGTTGATGATGATGGCATGGGCATTTTCATTTATTTTCACATAGCGTTTGTACTCTTTCACCAGCAGATAGCAAACAGGTCTTCAATCAATGCTGCATGTATTCGAATAACTTATAATATAACTGTTTTGCATTACAACAAAACAGATATTATGAGTGAGAGAATACATGCAGCATTGCAGCAAGGTGCTTGCTGGTGATTGATGAAGACTATGAGCTGTCAAATGAGCGCGCTTTGTCGAATGGATTCGAGGCGCCAATCTAGCAGAGTGAAAGAGACAGATATAGAGGAAAGTATAGAGAATCAATGGTAAGACCGCTTATTTAGCTATATTTATGGTAAAATATATGGATGCTTCTTCAATCAATGCTGCATGTATTCTCTCACTCATAATATCTGTTTTGTTGTAATGCAAAACAGTTATATTACTTATTCTTATGTACCTACTTGTGGCGCGACTTCGAACGCCAACACGACTGAAATAAACAATGATGTTACTGTTACTAATATCATTGGAAATATATCCCTATTTTTATCATTAGTAATAACCTGTAACCTGGCGCAGTCTCAGGTAAAAAATTGTGTGTTCAGACATAGAGTAAAAGACAAGAAGAGTACTATCACAGCATAACTATATAGTCCTTACAGTGTGGCAACGCTCCGGTGTACTTCCGTTGTCATGCGCAGAAATTTCATGCACAAGAATTTTTTGGACCTTCCATAGAAAAGTGCGGATCGGCCTATCGATTTTCTATGGCAGGTCCAAAAAAATTCTTGTCTTTTGACCCATGTTTCTTAGGGAAAGTTGTTTAGATTCATGATCTGAATACACCCTTAAAGTTATTTTAGTAATTAAAAATGTGTGGTGTATTTATAATTTTTTTTCGCAAATATATTAAATGTACGCACGGCGACAAATCAACCTACCAATAGTTGGACCTTATGTCCATGAAAATAGAGTTCAACTATGGGTAGGTTGATCTGTCGCCGTGTGTACAATACAAGCCATGTTTAAAATTGTATTATACAATGTGTAGATGACATGTATTTTCAGTAATGGATGTGGTATTTGTGGTGAAACTTTCAATACCAAAGAAGATTTAAGAATTCATAAAAAAACGCATCCTCCGACACGGGAAGGCTATATTATGAAGCCCGACAATTGTAGGATTGTGAGTACCTATCTAATATCTATAACGTCTAAAATAATTAGCTAAAACTATTTTATTTATTTATTTATTTATTTATTATATTCTACATTTTAAGGGGAAGTACCATACATTCGGATCGAGTTAGGTTTGTATGGAACAGCTGATTTCTTTTTTGCTATTTAGATCTTGGTACCATTGAGAAAGTTGTTGGAACCACCGTCTTTTTTAAATAGGTATTTTTTGTAATTCCATTTTATTTCATAATTTTTGATAAAATTTACATTGATGCCTTCAAAACCAACTTTTTTGACCTGTTCATCATCAGACCACGAAGATTGAGGATATGGAACCACCACGAAGCTTAATTTGAGTCAAAACTATAATTATTTAGTTGTGACACTCTCTGAGATCCCTTTGAAATAAGGAACTGGTCATCATCATATGACCATACATTCTCAGAATTCATGCATTTACGTCTGGCAACACTATGAGAACGCAACTGCGGTCGAGAACAAGCTAAATAAAAATCTAAGAATGATGCTGGGTTTACATGCACGCCGTGCAGCCCGGCAAGCTTTGGCAATTCGCTGTACATCGACTCGTCTGTAAAGTGATTGTTACTATTTAACTTTATAGAAGCCTCAATGTATAGCAAATTGCCTAAGCTTGCCGGGCTGCGCGGCACGCGTATGAACGCACCTTTAAACTTACCGGGTGAAAACGACATGTGTACGACGACGATGCAACCGTTTTGCCCTGTTCTTACCGGAACGGGTGAAAACGGTTTGTGGACGGCCACCCTAAATGTATGCGACAGATTTTTTTCTTTAGGTATTGTCTCCGTATTTTTTTTTCAATTGACAGTCTAAGCCACCCCGGGTATTACAGAACGACACTCAAGTGGAGATCTCTTCTTAAGGGGCCATAGGTCCCGACGAATATTTTCTATGAGAAACGCGATTGCCGAGCGCTCCGAAAAGTGTGTGCGTGAGCCGTATTTTCGATTAAAAACAACTAACCAAAGTTCTTTTTCTAGATTTTTTTTATGATTGCACCAGTTAAACTAATGATGAATATGTGAGTATAAATACCAACAATCGGAAACTATTTTAAGTTCTTCTAAAACGAGAAAAATGTTTAAAAATGCATGAAAATACGTCATCTTTGTGACGATTTTCTATCGAGTGAAGTAATTCCAATCGTGTATTCAGTTGATGATTTCACTAGATGAACTATCCAAAAATACTGAGGCATGACTTTAGTTTCGGTAAATGGTATAAATCTATTCGTAAAATGAAAAATAAAAGATGCCTCCGAGGTATTTCCACCTACTATTACGTCTTAAGTAAAGATAGACAAGGATGCTATGTATACGTTGTATGTATTTGCATCCTTTTCTATCTAGGTATACTCAAGAAGAGATCTCCACTTGAGTGTCGTTCTGTAATACCCCCTGAAACCACCCTTTTAATGTTTCTAGGGGTTCCACATGACTCAATAAAAATTACAAAAGCAGAAAATTTTATTTTACTTTCCTGAACAGTTCGAAAATCTATAATCCAAATGGGGCCATATCATATATCAAATGTGATACCCATTCTAATAAATTGATTTTTATTATCATGAAACAAAAAACTACACCTACCTGCTATTAATTTTTTTTTAATATCATAACTTACATTAATTGCAGTGCAACAAAATGTTTGAGACACACAGCGAGTACAGGAAACACATGAACTCAGAGCATCCTAGTTCTGATGTACCGAAAAAGAGAAAAAAGCGTCACCCTAACTCAAATAAATTATCGCCGGCAGTCTGCGAAGTTTGCGGGAAGGTTGCCGGGGTATGGGATTTTTTTAAATGTATTATTTAAGCGCTCGTTGGCGCAGTGGAGCTTCGGTATTGGAAACGATCACCGAAGTTGCAACGTCAGGTCCGGTCAGTCTTTGGATGGGTGACCGTTTAGTGGTATTTCATCTCGAGCGTTTCCGTGCGTCGGAAGGCACGCTAAGCAGTTGGTCTGGGATAGTTCCGTCAGATGGAGTTGTAACTATTCGTTAAGCCAGGTCAGAGGCCTATTGGCGGCTTGAAAATTCTCTGACAGCAAGGTGACCACTACCTTGCCTCCACCAACACGCACTGAGCCCGCTCCCTCTCACCCTTATTCGTGAGAGGAGGCCTTTGCCCTGCAGTGGGATTCTACAGGCTATAACTTACTTTATTATTTACTAGAATTTACCTGCGACTTCGTCAGGACAAATTAAATACCCAATTTTAAGTCAAATCATATTTAAGCTATCTAACAAACAAAGTTTCATCAAAATAGGTTCAGTAGTTTTTGCGGGTTGCTGTTACAAACGTACAAACAAACAAACAGACAGACAAACATTCTAAAATAGGGAGAATGGGAGTCTTAAAACCGGGATACCTAAAAACCATGTCGTTATCTTTTTCATGTAAATATCTTCAATGTACTGACACACTTCCGTTACAGTTTTATAATAGTTAAGAAGAGAAGTTTATTTAAACGATGTCTGGTTATATTTCCAATACTAACCAATTGTCAATTACATTTTGCAGAAACAATCTAGAAACAAATCTCTCTATGTTTGTGTGCTGTCAGATTTTCGTAAAAATAAACAGTTTCGGTGCTAGTATTAATTTAAGATTTGTATGGAAATCTTTGAGGCACTGTAACTCTAAAACTAATAAAACTATAGATTTTAACGAAAATCTGGCAACAATTATAAGCATAGAAATTAGTTTCTAGATTGTTTCTGAAAAATGTCATCGACTATAATTGGTTAATATTGAAAATATAACCGGACTTCGTTTGCATGGAGCGCGCCAACAACCGAGTTGTCAATTTCATACAAGACTTTGTTGTAGAACACTCTTAGACGGTATTAATAAAAGTAATGTTTTATACATGGAAAAATAGCTTAGAAAATCTAGATTGCGCGTATCAAATAATATTTACAATTTATAATATAATTAAAGCCCGACCAGAACTGTCTCCACAGAACATTATAAGAGGGATTAGAAGTGCAAAGTAGCGCTTTTAATTCGTAGACGGCTGTCGCCACTTGTCTTCCCGCTCACGCTGCTATAATTACTCATGCCCTCTCGCTCGCACCACGCCGCGCGCCTTATGGTGTTATGCAAATCATTGCATAACCTGTGGCGACACGCTCCACGCCATCTTTGCACTTCTAACCACTTATAATGTTATGTGCATATCTCCATAGTAATTTTGTCATTTTCAACTGCTGAGCTCGGCGAATGAGTTTCAAATATCGCACTCCTGATTACGCAATTTAGTTTATGAAATAAATGAATATTATAATATCAGATCAATCCCTGACCGCTAATTAACGCTGAATTCCAGAATGTGTATCGCCTTCGCGACCATCAACTGACTCATATCGACAAACGTCCTTTCGAGTGCGGCGAGTGTGGCAAAAGATTCGCTCACCGCGCCTCTCTACATACACACAAAAACGTACACACACGCAAACACGTCTTCGAGTGCGATGTGTGCCAGAAACAGTATGCCCATAAGCTAGGACTCACTAAACATATTAAGGTTAGTAAAGTCTTAAAAGTAAAGGTAAGTCGATGCCAAGGGCGTCGCCAAGAGAAGGAAAAGGGGACAGATAAGGTGTGTTGGGGTAAGTTCGGATAGTACTTAGTTAGCTGCATTCATAAGAAGTTGGCAATTTATTTTTTCTTCAAAATCTATATCAGCTAGCGTAATAAAATAAAGTAGGAACTGATAATCAATCAACCAACTATCAGAAAAATATTTTAGCTTGCTAGGACTCACTAAACATATTAAGGTTAGTAAAGTCTTAAATGGCGATTATGGCAAATCAAATCCCCCCATTTTGGGAGGCTTATGTTCAGCAGTGAACGTCTATCGGCTGATATGATGATGATGATGAAAGTCTTAAAAGTAAAGGCATAGAGTAATGGAGAGAAGAAGTGCTAGTCTCCATACCAAGTGTAAATCATTAACTATCCGCATATTGCAGTGGCGCATTTACAAGCAGGAATTCAACAAACGTTACAATTGTAATTTACAATTACAATTCTGGGTACATTGCTGAGAATATTAGGCATATGTTACCTACTGCAAGTTTAGCGTCATACATAAGTAACCAGCAATGTACCAAAAATTTTAACTGTAAATTACAATTGTAACGTTTGTTGAATAGGGCCCAGGCTGAGTAGGCTGGAGGCTGGAGCCTAGGGCGGCAGATTTTAGGGGCGGCAAATTTATGGGCCAATTTTTTAAATGTGAAAAACTAAACGGGGAAAAATTTAGTTTTTTGTGTTTACTTGCACATTCATAATAAATTTATACAATAAAAACGTCAAATAATAAGTGAACCCTGTGGTCCGACGTGTCACATGAACACTGTGGTCCGACCACAGTGTTCATCCAGGACCTCGGCAATGTATCGAGGAGCAATCGATAACACTTGACTACGAGCACCTCCGGTCTTGAAAACGCACACGAGTTCGGTTTTGCCATCGATTCAGTCGCCGCCCCGGAACTTGAGCGATCCACCTCCGTAGCTCAATGTTTTCTCTAATTTCTCTATGCAAGCTTACGCAAAACATATCCTACACCACTAATTTTTAACCAATCCGCCGCGTAGCCCCAGCAACGTCCTATGCCGAGGTCCGTACCCCTCTGGGTGTCCCTAGGTCGGTTGCTTAAGTTCATTCATTTGTATCGGTAGACCCTTCGTGGTCTCTCCAATAGCCCGCAGTAAAAAGCAGTAACTGCTCCCTGAGCAATGCTGTATTAGTCATTTAAAAAAATAAAAATAAAAACTAATTTTTAATTAGTAACGAAACTTTAAGGGTGTATTCAGACCGGGAATCTGAACAACTTTCCCTAAGGAGCATGGGTCGAAAAACTAGATTTTTTTGGACCTCCCATAGAAAATCGAACGATCGCTGCCGATCCGCACTTTTGTATGGGAGGTCCAAACATTTTTCTCGTTTATCGACCCATGTTCCTTAGGGAAAGTTGTTCAGATTCACGGTCTGAAGACACCCTTAAAGGTTCGGTACTAATTAAAAATTTGTGGTGTATACTCTTTTGAACCTGTCATTGCAGAAAGCACAGCAGCAGAGCAGGGAGAACAATTTGCTAAATGTTGTATAGAGAAAACATTGAGCTACCTCATGGTCATATCCTTACTTTTGTCCAAGTAGGTTTAAAAATAGTTTGAAGTTGAATTTTCAAAAGGTGCGATTTTTCGCCGCCGAATTTACTATTAGCACAGACATTATAAGGTCCAAACGATTCAAAATGTAATAATGTTTTACCACTTACATAAATGAGTTACTGTGTAACGATTCCTATGCCCGGGATCGCAGAACATATATCCAATACTTACAGATTGTACCGGGTCAAAATAACTAGATAACTTTGTTCCAGGGTCACTTCGGGATTCGTCCACATGAATGTTCATATTGTCACAAACAGTTCACATATAACTATCAAAGGAGAACGCATATAGAACATGTACACCACTCGAAGCCGTGGCCGCAACGAGATAGAACAAAAAGAAGTGCCTAAACACAATCTGTTTCACAATAATGACATTTGATCATATTTATGTGGCGCATGGAACGAAGGAAACGAGTCTAAAGATGCCAACTCGCTACTTACGCAACACTGCGACTCCAACGTCCTAAGGCCGGCAGTTAAAGCAAGTACAGAAGTAGGGGATCTCATGCCTTTGGGGCCCACTCCGACCAGACAGGAAATGCAAGTCCGCCAGGGAATCTCTTGAGTATGAAAAGATGCAGCTCTCCTTAATGCATGTCTACAGTTGATAATATTATGTCACGAAATACTGTGCGCAGAGGAAGCGTGCTGGGCCCATAACCCGTTCCGATATACTGTGTGCTGAAGGCTGGTACAAGAAACTCCGAATTGCTTACCATGGCATGAACGTTTTTCAACCATTGATAATACTTTTATACAATCATGCACTTATCACATGTGATTAATTAAGATTTCTTTATAGAAAAGCGCGGATCTAGAAGGAAGGATGTGTACATGTAGTACTACTGTGAATGGGCTCCTATGTCAAATTGAAAGCTACCTTACTCCATCTATGTTCCAGTTCAGTTAATAAACCTATACTCAAAAATTTTGTATACTATATAATATTCTTGCCTATACTATATCCGTTACGTTTCGTTTCTCACTAGTGTCGGTGTTCTAACAATCATGATTAAAAAAAAGACAATAGCTATTCGTCAGAGGAATTGCACTTGCGCCTGTGATACCACGCTGCTATATTGTTTCTTAACTTTCTAAATTAGTTTTTCGTGGCTATTATTGTGTTAATGTGGTTGAGTTAGTGTAATAATGTGCTATCAATGGAGAACAATACATTAAAAGTGAGAAATAAAGAAAGGCGCTCCCGTTTGATTCAGATTGTATCCCCGTGTAAAACTCTATTGAACATTAGAATGCGGCCATCCTCGCATCTCAATGTGTTAGGGTTAGGTTAAGTTAGGGGAGTTTTGCATGGGAACCGTGAAGAAAAGGACGGGCTTTGATTCTTAATTTTCTAAATTACTTTTTCGTGGCTATTATTGTGTTAATGTGGTGGAATTAGTATAATAATGTGTCTTTAATGGAGAACAATATAGTAAAAGTGAGAAATAAAGTAAGGCGCGACCGTTCGATTCGGATTGATATCCCCGCGTAAAACTTCCTTAAACATTGCAATGTGTGAACCACCCTCGCATTTCAATGAGTTAATTTAAGTTACGATAAACGAAAAACTGCTAAAGACTACGGATTCCTGTGAATATTGAAAACTTATTGAAGACATCGGCAAATAGAAAATAGAAACCACAGAAATGACATTACTACGGAAAAACAAAAATTTACTTGGAATATGAAGACTTGGGAATTTCTTTAATTTTAACACGGATCAGGCACATAGTGCCTTATAGAATGAATTTATAAGACGACAAAATCAGACTTGGCTGCATGGGCTATGGTCCCTTTGCCTTTCCGCAAGGATAAATGAAACAACAACAACAAAAAAATGATGTCAAGTCAGAGTTTTGCACGGGAATCTTGAAGAAAAGGACGGGCTTTGTTCCTTAATTTTCTAAATTAGTTTTTCGTGGCTATTATTGTGTTAATGTGGTGGAATTAGTTTGATAATGTGTCATTAATGGAGAACAATATAGTAAAAGTGAGAAATAAAGAAGGCGCTCCTGTTTGATTTGGATTGATTCTCGCGTAAAACTCCCCTGAACATTGGAATGTGTGTACCACCCTCGCATTTCAAGAGTTAGGTATTAAGGTTAGGTTAGATTAGGTTTAAGTACAAAGAAAAAAGACACTAATGACCAGGCAGTAAGGGCTAGTTCCCATAGCCTATCCGAAAGGATAAACTTTAAAAAAAAAAAAAAAAAAAAAAAAATGATGTCAAGTCAACTGTCATCTGTCAAGTCAAATTTTGCAGGCATTTCCCCGATTTTCCTTTTGTTTTTGTTGTGTTGTTTAATGAATTAATCTGAGGTTGTTAGTGATTACTTGTTCAGTGTTTGTTGTGGAAGTAAAAGCCTACTATCTAGGTACTTACATTTATCAAACCACTACGTCCTTGACCACTACAATACAATGGAAGAACCGGATCGTACTTATTGTAAACTGTGTTTAGTGACCGATGTTAAAATGTACAGTTTGAACACACCTCCGATACTCGAAGCGTATTCACAACTCCTCCAAGTTGTTGTAAGTATACTGTTGTGTTGTTTACCCTCGTAACTACTTAAAACAGTGATGTTTCCTTGTTTGTAGGGGGGTGGGAGTCGGGGGGGAGGTAGAGGGGGGGAGGTACCTCCTGGTACCACTCCCCCCCCGCGGAGATGTGTAGTTACCGAGATATATTCATTTAAAAATTGGTTGTGGGTGGAGGGAGTGGGTGGGGGGCGGAGTGGATGGGGGATGGAGTGAATGGGGAAACCCCCTTTTCCAACTCAGACGGTTAGGTTAGCGAGGAGCGAAGCGACGAGCATGTTAGGTTTCTTGCGACCACAGCGCACGAGCCGAGCGAGCGGTGCCACGGCAGCGGCCGGCGAGTGCCAGAACCGAATTGCTACTGTTTACCTAATCCTCCCGAAAATATAAACCCGACCCCCCACGGCCCCCTCCCCCCACTCACTCCCCCCACCCATTCCCTCCCCCCCCCCCCCATCCCTCCTCCCACCCACTCCCTCCCCCCACAACCAATTTTTTATTAATATATCTCGGTAACTATACATCTCCGCTCCTCCCCCCCAACTCCTGCGCCCCAATTGTAAATATTTCCCGGTTGTACAGTAGTACCAGGTTTATAAGTCTTACCAATGTACCTGCGCTGTTGACAAATTTTAATAGCACACGAAAATATATTGACTAAATTTCGCGCCCTTTTGCGCGCACGTTGCGCATGTTGGGGCCGCGTTGATGCCAGGTGGGGGTCGCGCCACGGGATTGGCAATAGGCTCGACTTGCACAGCGGCTACTAAAGATTCAAAAATAGCACTTCTGTTTCTATTATGTTAAATTTCAGATCTGTGAAAATTACCAAACATATATTTGTTACGAGTGTAAAAGTTTGCTGCGCAAGTGTGAGGAGTTTCGTTTGAAGTGTGTGACATCTCTCAATTTGTTAACCGCCATTAACATGGACCACTCAAAGGTATGGATCTCACACTGTTTCCCAGTGAGGTGGGCAGACTAAGCATCTCCACTCCACTTTGGGTGACCCTGACATACCTACTGTCTCGCTTCCTCTTTAATATTCACATCTTATACATTTTTAAACATCAATAGTGACTCTTACAGATAATCTTCATTTATAAATTATAAATAAAAGTGTTTTGTGCAAATAAATAAATAATTACATAGCAAATTTATTTTCCTTATTTTTAAACATACTTAACGGTTAATGTTTTATATGGATATTAATTAAATAAAATAAAACTATATTTTTCAGATAACCAAGAAACTTATTCAAACTGTTGATAGAAACTATTACAATTTAGTTTCTAAATATGCCAATTGTTCCGTATTACTGTGTAGCAATGACCAATGTTTGGTATCAAATGATTCTTCCAAGAATTAAAATGAGGTCGATACAGATATAGAAATTAAGCTCAGTGAGCCTGAACTCACATTAAAAATGGATATTGAATTTGATGATCCTAATAATGACACACTCGAGGATATTGTTTATGAACCCCTGTATAAACTTTCACTTAAACCACATTTCGTTCTCCAAACAAATAGGTGCATTAACGGTCAGATCTTGGTCTATACTGAGATGAATAAAAACGGTTTGTTTTTTATGTGCATATCGATTAAATAAAATAAAACATTATTTTTCAGATCACCAAGAAACTTATTCAAACAATTGATAGAAACTATTACAATTTAGTTTCTAAATACAAGAATAATAAAAATGAGGTTGATTCAGATTCAGAAATTAAGCTCAGTGAGCCTGAAGTCACATTAAAAATGGATATTGAATTTGATGATCCTAATAATGACACACTGGATGATATTGTTTTAAATGATGACAATGTTAATAAAGTATTTGATTCAAACATAAAGTGTGAACTAAACTGGCCTGCAGACACTCCCAATATGGATGCTGGTGATGCTAAACCAGACACATTGGATGACATTTTAAATGACAAGACCGCAGATGAAACATCAAATTACTGTATTGTCCAGACAAATCACAGTCTAGCAAATGACCATAATTATATCACAGAAATAAACATTAGAAAAAAAACATTCACATGTTTAAAGCGCAAAACTGATTTGCAGAAATATGTAAAAGAAGTAAGCCTGACTCCAGATGATGTTAAAAAAGAAATGCTTTTGAGAAAACACTCAAAAAATTATCAGCTAAATCGATACAAATGTGATTTTTGCTACAAAGGCTTTATATCTCTTACAACATATGATAATCATATGAAAAAACATAGTCCGGTAAGATGTGGTTATGCTTTCAGCAATTCTGATACCTGAACCAGATACCTCCAATTGATCTCCGGGTTACCTTATAGTACAAGGATGAAATTTAGGGAACATTATAAAGATGCCCTGATGTTAAAAGGAATATGTCGACTTTCTCAGAAGGTCGTATCCTGACGGATGAGGTCAACGGCCCGCGGACACTATGACAGATAGAAGTATGGACCTTGAACAATGTCATAGTGGACCCTGGTCAGATTTTGTTGGCGGTGAAAAAAAATCCAAAATTGCGAAATCTAAGATGGCTGCCATGGAAATTTCAAACGCCAACGCAGCTTTAAAAGGTTCAGCGAACCGACTGAAAATTTGTATCCGGGGGTTTTCGGGGTCGCTGATTAAGAATATGGAATCATTTTGTTTTTATCTTCAACTTTCAAGAGGGTCGCCATACGAATTTCATATCTTTTAAAATGCTGTTACTTTCTCGTCCCTCTAGCCCTCAAAGGTTAAGTCATATGAAGAAAAAGCATACCAATTGTTTTGTAGGAAATTTTGTCAGAATAAAAGTATACCTACAATACTATTCGATACGACTTACAGATTTAGAGAAAAAAGCGAAAAACTGAAAAATTTCATGGTTTTATGGTTACACCGCCGCTCGCACAGCACTTTGGAAATTGCAAATCTGGCAATTTGATATTAGTTTAGGTCCTAACATATAAAAAATTCAGAACGACCGGACCTTTTGCAAGCACGGCCCCCTTTTCATGTTTAACTTGACTGAACTATAGTACGAATTACATAATAGCAAGATAATAGCTCAATGGTAAAGTATTCATTTCACATTGGAGGGGCTGGTTGTGTGATTCGAATTAAATCATACACGTCTCGTAGCTTCAGTTTCTCATTTTGGTTAGGATACCTAAACGTGCCCAAGCGTATGTTTAGTTCAATCTCTACTATTATAAAATAGTAAAAATCGTGAGGAATAAAAAAGTAATGGTTCACTTCATATAAACTCAAATAACACTGGATAGCGCGATTTAAATGACGCGTGGCGCCATCTATTGACAAGTTTGTTTGTTTTTTCGCGCATCACGCAAAAACTACTGAACCGATTTTGATGAAACTTTTTTGTTTGATAGCTTATGATCTGACTTCAAATCTGGTATATAATTTGTGCGGACGAAGTCGCGGGAAAACACTAGTAACTTATAGAATAGTATAGAGTAGTGTAATATAGAGGGGCCGGGGGCCGTCCCGGTACCGACTTGCCCGCGCGCGGTACCGACTGCGGTTTCAGTGCCCCGCACACCGCGTGAGCATAGACCCGCTGCGACCACTAGTAGTTTTTAATACAGTATGGAATCTAATACAACAGACTTTCTTGTTTATGATTAACTAGTGTTTTCCCGCGACTTCGTCCGCACAAATTATATACCAGATTTTAAGTCAGATCATAAGCTATCAAACAAAAAAAGTTTCATCAAAATCGGTTCAATAGTTTTTGCGTGATGCGCGAACAAACAAACTAACTAACAATTTTGTCAATAGAAGGCGCTGCTCGTCATTTAAATCAAGCTATCGAGTGTTATTTGAGTTTATATGAAGTGAACCCACTGACCTCTATAATACGTATTATAGAGGTCAGTGAGTGAACCGCTACTTTTTTATTCTTCACGATTTTACGGTTTTATAATAGTTAAGATAATTGACTTACTTTATGGCATAGATTCTGACAAGATTGTAAACCGTGATTCGTATAATTACAGGAACTTGGATTATTCGAATGTGTTCACTGTCACCAAAGGTTCAGCAAGAAGGCTCATTTAAGGGTTCACATGGAGCGATGCCACCTGTGGAAATATGAGTGCAAAATCTGTCCATATGTTTCCTACAACGTGTAAGTGAAACTCAAACTCTACATTGTTTATCTAAACTATTATAAAACTTTAAAAAAAGAAGTGTGTCTGCACGACGACAGATCAAGCCACACAAAACCAACATAAGCAGGCCGCGCGGCGTCATACGTTACTCGACCTACGCGCGGCCAGCTTATTTTGGTTCTGTGTAGCTTGATGTGTCGCCGTCCGTGTGTACATTCAAGATAATTACAAGAAAAGATTATGATATGGTTTTTAGGTGTTCCTGACTTCAAATCACCAGTTTTTGGATTTTTTATCTGTCTGCTCGTTTGTTTGTTCGGGCATCATGCAAAAACTACTGAACCGATTTTGATGAAACTTTTTTGTTTGATAATTTGGTATGGTATTGATAATTTGGTTTGATAATTTGGTATTATATTTTGTGCGGACGAAGTTGCGAGTAAAAGCTCGTTCAAAACAATATCACATACATCGTGAAATCGGGGTCGTTTTGAAGCCGGAACAGAGTGCTTTAGACCATCCGGACCATAGAGTTCAACCATGTGTATGTTAATCTGTTGCCGTGTGTGCCTACACACTCTGGCAGATCGTATGCGATGCGCTCCAGACTGCAACGTCGCATGCGTCGTGCGCTGTACGAAGTAATAACAACGCTGAGTCTAGCGCTTTTAGAAACATTTTCGCGCGTACCGTCTGGCTGTAGATAATTAAAGCGTGAAAATTTGCATACCTTTTGCGATCAACACGATTGTGACCATTTATACTCATTGAGTTGCGAGAATAATATAAGATAAGATAAATATTCAGAATATATCATATTATTATATTTGATAATAGAAAAACAATAAGTATTATCTCTTATATGTTACAATGCTGGCAGGAACTGGCAACTGAGTTATAAGATGGAGGATCAATCCTTATCTCTTTGTCTCTGCATAGTTTCGTTCGGACATTCACACGATATTCTTAAAGTTATGACTGGAGTGACACACGCCCATGGAAGGGAAAGTGATCACAAACTTTATGTGAAGTGTTCAAGAATCTCCTAGTAGCTTTAGATACATATGTTTATATATTTATTTAGTAAATATAGGTATTCAAATTAATATTAGCTTTATTTTTGTGTCCGTATAGTTAGCAGCCTCACCAACGAATTCGAAGATTTTGACTAGGCCACGATTTAGTACCCAATTAGTACTATTTAGTGCCCAAAGCACAGATTTGGTACTCCTGTATTTCAAAAGATATTTGGGTTACTTACTGAGGCTGCTAGATAGACGTCAAGGTAGCAGTCGCACCGAGAAATACTATTTATATCAATGTGATTTATATGTCACGATTTAGTACTCATTTAGTACTCCCTATATCCAAAATTTCATTAATATTGATTCAATACAAGCCGAGATATGACAGTGCATTGTTGAGGCTGCTAACTTGACGTTTATTCCAACGATGATTCCAATGAAACGGGTGCACATTTCAAACAGATAAATACATACAGATTTAGTGCTCGATTTGGTGCCTCTTATGATATTTATGAAATGTAGAATTTTCTTTCCTACTCCCCAAAAAAACTATGTAAAGTTCTACATACATTCGATTTTCGGTACAATCATGAACAAAAATTATCATTTATCGGAACTCTACTGCCATGAGCTGGCGCACGCGATCATAGCAAGTAGTTCATAGCAATACCGAGAGATGGCGGGATTTTATTTACGTTAATTACGGTGGGTGATGCGAAGAATTGCTTGATTCAAAATGTGCAGCCGAAGGACTACAACGAGTTTATGATGAACCTTGTTCTATCATAGATGTTTTCAAATTGTCTTTTATGTTTTTGTTTATGTTGTGAACAGGAATGCAATTTTTGAAAGTAACACGTCGATCGAATGATGAATAAACAAATAATAAGTAGTATGGAACTGCTGATTTTTGTTTGCGATTTCTGGATTGGTCCCATAATAAAAGTTGTTCAGTTTGATGATCTGGAGTGCGATTTTTGATTTTTTTCAGCTGTTAAAAATGTCAAAATAACTAACTACGGAGATACGCATCTTTTCACTGCTGATTTGACTTTATAAAATTGCTCTCCTGTAGTATGATTTTTGAAAGTCAGTTCAGCAGTAGAAAAATGCATATCCCCATAGTTATTTTGACATTTTCAACTGCTGAGCTCACCGAATGAGATTCAAAAATCTCTCTCCTGAACCACTCATGAAAGTTTCAAACCACAATGAAATCAATATTTATTGCTTCGCTTTATTTCGGAACGGTAAAACAAATTTCCAGTACAATAATAGTAGAGTAGATTTAAAGAATAATAATAGTCTTCTGAACTCATATTACATAGGTACATACGAGATAGAGAAGAAGTATCAGAGATATACAATTTTAATATCATTTCACTTTTTTGCTTGAAAGTACCAACCACAGAATTAAAATAAATTGTAAACCCTATTACAGTTGAATAAAGTCTAAATTTGATTAACGATATCGACGGACCTAAATTACGATTAGTATGTAGAACTTTACATAGTTTTTTTGGGAAGTAGGAAAGAAAATTCTACATTTCATAAATATCATAAGAGGCACCAAATCGAGCACTAAATCTGTATGTATTTATCTGTTTGAAATGTGCACCCGTTTCATTGGAATCATCGTTGGAATAAACGTCAAGTTAGCAGCCTCAACAATGCACTGTCATATCTCGGCTTATATTGAATCAATATTAATGAAATTTTGGATATAGGGAGTACTAAATGAGTACTAAATCGTGACATATAAATCACATTGATATAAATAGTATTTCTCGGTGCGACTGCTACCTTGACGTCTATCTAGCAGCCTCAGTAAGTAACCCAAATATCTTTTGAAATACAGGAGTACCAAATCTGTGCTTTGGGCACTAAATAGTACTAATTGGGTACTAAATCGTGGCCTAGTCAAAATCTTCGAATTCGTTGGTGAGGCTGCTAACTATACGGACACGGATTTTTCATTGATTTATTCTGACAGAAAAAAAAACAGGATTTTATTTTATTTACAAAAACGAAGTGATCACATCCACGGAATGGTCATTTTTAATTATTTGAAAATCATAAAAAAATTACTATGGATTATATTTATCCATTTCTTTTCTTAAGTTATAGTATACAACCTATACTTGTTTAATACAAAGCACGATTCTGTTATTTAGTTGCTACAGACTAGAAAACTAATAGTGACAATAGAATTTTATTATATTACATGTATGCCATGTTAGCTTAATCAAATTAAAGATTGAAAAAGTCAGGCGGCGAGCGGGATCAGTGTTGCCACCTTGGGGAATTTGTCGCTAGATTTAGGGAATTCTGCAATAGCTCAACGATTTTTGCATTTGCTAAGTCACTAGACACAGATTTGGTGATTTCTAGCGACTTTCTCAAGATGGCATAGGCGACGATGATATTATCATCGTAAGTGATAACTGATCATTATGGTGACTCTTCTGCTTGTTTGTCCCTGCTTGTTTATAGAAAATGTTGTAACGGTCGTGATTGACGAAGAGTTTTTCGTAATTATTAATGATTCTGTGGATTTTCAAACATTTTATTATAAATTTCAAAGTAAAACTTCTTACTAAGAACTGTAATAATAATACGTTTATAAATTAAAATTATAAAAAATAAATGAAACATTAACGTTCTTTGTATTTTTATTTCATGTTTATGACCACATAGTGAAAAACTGCCAAGAATAACGATTTTAATAGAATCATGATAAGTATTCATGACTGAATAGGATCTAGGGAATTCTAGAGAATTTTTTATATCCTGATTTCTCATTATCTAGCGAGATTCGATGGTACTTCTAGTGACTTGTCCAAATTAAAGGTGGCAACACTGAGCGGGATTCGAACCCACGACCTGCCTATCCGGGACATGCTCTACTCCAACAGAGCTGTCGTCGCCCCGCAAGCCACGGCGAAATTTTCAATCTATATATTTTATCGTCTTAAAGGGACGTCAGCGCCAGAGCATGTCCCGGATAGGCAGGTCGTGGGTTCGAATCCCGCTCGCCGCCCGACTTTTTCAATCTTTAATTTAATAGTGATAATCTTTTTTTTTCAAAAATGAGATATACCCATATTAATTATACTGAACTGATTTACTTGTGTAATAAATAAAATAAAACTTGTTCTTTACAATTTCCAGTAATCAAAGAAATTCACACATGGATCGTCACAAAGGAAAGATATTTGAGTGCCAAGAGTGCGGAAAACGTTTCAAAAAAATATGTTTGTCCCAACGAAAATATTTTTTTGAAATAAATATCTTTTGCCTGCCTAAAATGGAACAAAATGTTGTTTGGGACAAGTTTCTCGATTTAAATATTAGAGGACGTGTCCGATATAGACTTAGCAGGTTTAAATTTTTAAGTTCGAAATATTTTATTCCTAGTATTTTGAGACTGGCTGGCAGGAAGGGTATCGTCGCAAAACGTCCCTTTCTCAAAATGTCCCTCGTTCGCAAAACGTCCCTTTCTCAAAACGTCCATTTCTCAAAACGTCCCTTTCTCAAAATGTCCCTTTCTCAAAACGTCCCTTTCTCAAAACGTCCCTTTCTCAAAATGTCCCTTTCTCAAAACGTCCCTTTCTCAAAATGTCCCTTTTTCAAGATGCCCTTATGCATACATATTTGATGACATTAACCACCCATTATGACTGGTATTGTCTTCCGAGCAGCTTCCGGTATATCTAGGGTTGCCGCACCTAACTAACTGCTAACTCAGTCGGTTAGGTTAGCGAGGAGCGAAGCGACGAGCATGTTAGGTGTCTTGCGACCACAGCGCACGAGCCGAGCGAGCGCAGCGAGCGTGCCGCGGTAGCGGCCGGCGAGTGCCATAACCGAATTGCTACTGTTTACCTAGTCCACCCGAAGATATAAGATTTTTCACCCCCCCTTGAAAGGTGGTTATTAGTACTTTGTATTTAAAAAAAGGGACATTTTGAGAAAGGGACGTTTTGCGAAAGGGACATTTTGAGAAAGAGACGTTTTGAGAAAGGAACAACTTGAGAAAGGGACGTTTTGAGAATGGGACGTTCTGAGAAAGGGACGTTTTGCGAACGAGGGACATTTTGAGAAAGGGACGTTTTGCGAAGATACGGCAGGAAGGTTGTAATTGTAAGGTATTGTCTATATGCCTGGTATTCTGCAAATCTGTCTATGAACATGGACTACGGGAAATAATACTAACTTGAAACGTTTTCCGCACTCTTGGCACTCAAATATCTTTCCTTTGTGACGATCCATGTGTGAATTTCTTTGATTACTGGAAATTGTAAAGAACAAGTTTTATTTTATTTATTACACAAGTAAATCAGTTCAGTATAATTAATATGGTTATATCTCATTTTTGAAAAAAAAAGATTGTTACTATTAAATTAAAGATTGAAAAAGTCGGGCGGCGAGCGGGATTCGAACCCACGACCTGCCTATCCGGGACATGCTCTGGCGCTGACGTCCCTTTAAGACGATAAAATATATAGATTGAAAATTTCGCCGTGGCTTGCGGGGCGACGACAGCTCTGTTGGAGTAGAGCATGCCCCGGATAGGCAGGTCGTGGGTTCGAATCCCGCTCGCCACCTGACTTTTTCAATCTTTAATTTGATTAAGCTAACATGGCATACATGTAATATAATAAAATTCTATTGTCACTATTATTTTTCTAGTCTGTAGCAACTAAATAACAGAATCGTGCTTTGTATTAAACAAGTATAGGTTGTATACTATAACTTAAGAAAAGAAATGGATAAATATAATCCATAGTAATTTTTTTATGATTTTCAAATAATTAAAAATGACCATTCCGTGGATGTGATCAATTCGTTTTTGTAAATAAAATAAAATCCTGTTTTTTTTTCTGTCAGAATAAATCAATGAAAAATAAAGCTAATATTAATTTGAATACCTATATTTACTAAATAAATATATAAACATATGTATCTAAAGCTACTAGGAGATTCTTGAACACTTCACATAAAGTTTGTGATCACTTTCCCTTCCATGGGCGTGTGTCAGTCCAGTCATAACTTTAAGAATATCGTGTGAATGTCCGAACGAAACTATGCAGAGACAAAGAGATAAGGATTGATCCTCCATCTTATAACTCAGTTGTCAGTTCCTGCCAGCATTGTAACATATAAGAGATAATACTTATTGTTTTTCTATTATCAAATATAATAATATGATATATTCTGAATATTTATCTTATCTTATATTATTCTCGCAACTCAATGAGTATAAATGGTCACAATCGTGTTGATCGCAAAAGGTATGCAAATTTTCACGCTTTAATTATCTACAGCCAGACGGTACGCGCGAAAATGTTTCTAAAAGCGCTAGACTCAGCGTTGTTATTACTTCGTACAGCGCACGACGCATGCGACGTTGCAGTCTGGAGCGCATCGCATACGATCTGCCAGAGTGTGTAGGCACACACGGCGACAGATTAACATACACATGGTTGAACTCTATGGTCCGGATGGTCTAAAGCACTCTGTTCCGGCTTCAAAACGACCCCGATTTCACGATGTATGTGATATTGTTTCGAACGAGCTTTTACTCGCAACCTCGTCCGCACAAAATATAATACCATACCAAATTATCAAACAAAAAAGTTTCATCAAAATCGGTTCAGTAGTTTTTGCATGATGCCCGAACAAACAAACAAACAGACGCCAGAGCATGTCCCGGATAGGCAGGTCGTGGGTTCGAATCCCGCTCGCCGCCCGACTTTTTCAATCTTTAATTTAATAGTGACAATCTTTTTTTTTCAAAAATGAGATATACCCATATTAATTATACTGAACTGATTTACTTGTGTAATAAATAAAATAAAACTTGTTCTTTACAATTTCCAGTAATCAAAGAAATTCACACATGGATCGTCACAAAGGAAAGATATTTGAGTGCCAAGAGTGCGGAAAACGTTTCAAGTTAGTATTATTTCCCGTAGTCCATGTTCATAGACAGATTTGCAGAATACCAGGCATATAGACAATACCTTACAATTACAACCTTCCTGCCAGCCAGTCTCAAAATACTAGGAATAAAATATTTCGAACTTAAAAATTTTAACCTGCTAAGTCTATATCGGACACGTCCTCTAATATTTAAATCGAGAAACTTGTCCCAAACAACATTTTGTTCCATTTTAGGCAGGCAAAAGATATTTATTTCAAAAAAATATTTTCGTTGGGACAAACATATTTTTTTCTCAAGATCACATGACCGATGGCCTACAGCCTGGCCACGACCACGCCGCTGTGAGCGGTGGCTTAGAGCGGCGCGGTGAGCGGTAATAACAAATATATAGTACCTAATGTATGAAGCACGGTAGCCATCAAAGCAAACAATGTATGCCGAAATCGGCCCTAATGTAGGGTAATGTGATCGCTGCTTTATTAGCACCAGGGCACACCACTGCCTATAAAAATCAGAAATGGACAAGATGACGTCAGCACATGCGATACGGAGTCTAGGGACGTAGTCATTACTTGCTCAGTGGTCAAGGGCTACAATTACTTAAGCTGCGTGCGGTACATGACTTTTTCGTAAATAAAAACGCATTGAAACCAGTCTATTCAAAAATATTCTCTTTGTTTCGAAAACATACATTCTAACAATTGTGGTGTCAGTCTAGGCTACAGGTAGCCGCCGAGGAAGCCATAGGGCAATAGAGGGGGTGAGGTTTGGTGGGAGGCAGGGAGTCTATACTGTATGTAGATAGATACTCTTTCTTATACAGTGCCACGAGTCACCACGCACAGCGCAGCGGCAAGACGAGCTGTTTTTGCCAAAAGAACAGAAATATTGACGAAAGTAAACTAGCTAATAAATGTTTTGCAGCATGTCCAACACTCTGTCGTCTCACAAACGCCTCAAGCACCAGACAGAGAAAGTGTGCGCACTGTGCGGCAGTTTGTTCGCTTCTCTTCAGGGACTCAACTCACACCAGAAGATATCACATAAACAGGTACAATAGCCGACAAACAACTTGTCTCCTAACTCCTAAACCGACTGGAGTTATGCAGGCAGACTTGGTCCATCCCCATCACAGAGATGCTCTTCACCCTATGAATACTGAATCAGCCTTGCTTTCAGCGGAAACAGCTGATTTTTTCGTTGCTCCGATTGGTTTGCTCCCATAGTAAAAGTTGTTCAGTTTGATGGATAGACTCTTAGTTTAAAAGGATGCTAATGATATCAATTTCACCCTGTACAAATGATAAACCCGACAAAAATGAATACCAAATTAGAACTTGACATACCGAATTGCTGTAATCCAAGGTAATACCTATTCTTTTACCTATTCCTATTTTTCCAGGATAGTACAGAACTGCTGGGTCCCAAATGTGAAGAGTGTGATGTTCAGTTCGCGACGGAATTCGCGTGGAAGCGACATCTGGTGCTCTCTTTTAAACATACTGTGAGGTGAGTTGTGTACAATTTAAATGTATTTTATATTTTACAAAATGTGAAATAAGAGCGTTATTAAAAACTACCTACCTACCTACCTACTATTTTAAAAGCGGATTGCTTTTAAACGATTTTTTGACAAATTTAACGTTTATAAAAATCAGAGTCGTAGCGTGTGGCGGTCCGTGGTCTCTGCCTACCCCCATGGGACAGTGGCGTGAGCTTATGTATGTATGTATGTAAAAATTACATGAGTCGTAAACTGTATTACGTAACTTTAATTAAAGCAGAAGTAAATTGCAATACAGTCGTGTGACAAAGTAAAGGTCCATAGTCTCTGCCTACCGCTCTTTTTTTTTTTTTTTTTTTTTATTTAAAAATGGGTTTGCTCTTGACCTCAATCCTGTCCTGAGGACAAAGATGGGGTCGAAGATGTAGCGAGCTTACCCAGAAGAAGCCTATTCACTCTTACTTTGAAGTAATTCGGGTTGTAAGTGCTCGGAAATACTGACGCAGGCAGGGCATTCCACTCCTTGGCTGTGCGCATTATAAAAGAATCAGAAAGGCGCTTAGTGCGGATACGTGGGATATCAACCAAGAAGGGGTGGTATCCCGCGGTGCGTCTGGAAGTCCGAAAGTAGAAAGGGGAAGGTGGGATGAGCTCATGCAGCTCTTGTGCACACTCACCGAAGTACAATCTGTAGAAGACCGACAAGCAGGCTACTCTGCGGCGGTGGGCTAGGCTATGAAGCTTGGTTTCTACCAGCTTACTGTCGCCAATGAGCCTCCTGGCTCTACGTTCAACTGAGTCGAGAGCGTCTAGTTGATACTTAGCAGAGCCATCCCACATGTGGCAGCAATACTCCACGCTCTGGGAGAAAGGCGTGAGTTTATGTATGTATGAAGCTATTAGTTATTCTTATGTACCTACTTGTGGCGCTACTTCGTACGCCCACACGACTGAAATACACAATGATTTTACTGTTACTAATATCATTGGAAATACATCCCTATTTTTTTTTTCATTAGTAATAACCCTCCTTCTGGCGCAGTCGGGTAAAAAAATTTTGTGTTCAAACATAGAGTAAAGGACGAGAAGAGTACTATCACAGCATAACTATATAGTCCTTACAGTGTGGCAACGCTCCGGTGTACTTACGTTGTCATGCGCAGTCAATGCCCTCATATTCACTCAGATTGTAGGATGATCCGCGCCGCCCGCTTCCCGCTCCGTTGCTCTGCACACGTACATCCGTTGCCGTACTGTAAGGACACTATATAGGGTCATTTTTAATTAGTTGGCGAAACTTAACCAGGGCACTTGTTAATGATAACAGATTTTACTATCAATGTTTATAGTTGGTATTGATGATTAACAAAATTATTATTATTGTGCGTAAGGTAGGGCATTGCATACAATATGGAGTTTTTTGGCGGGCTTTGGTAGCTGACGTTTGGAGTCCTTATATTTCATCGAATTTTTATTGTTTTGGTTCGTAAAATTGGTGTTGTTTTGCGTAACAAAGTGTCGTGCAAGTGAACAATATATAGTTCAGTGAAATATGATGGTGCATGGGTCGTAAACAGGAAAAGTGTTCCGTGATTTTAGCGCGGCAAAGCGGTCGGTTCACCTCTTTCCTGTGGACTTCTTTGCTTTTCCTGCGTCTTTCGATTGCCTCCAAAAACTCCAAAGAACCATCAAAACGTCGAATACCAACGTTTTAATGTAAAAACAGAAGAAAATTAAAAATAAATTAAGGTTTAGCTAAAAGGTCTAGTAACCAGGCTAGTAAATATATTGAAAAAAAAAAAATGCATACAATATGCGGCCGCGGGCGGACATTGCCACTAGTTTTTAATTACTAACATAACTTTAAGGGTGTATTCATGAATCTAAACAACTTTTCCTAAGATACATGGGTCGGAAAACAAGTTTTTTTTTAACCTTCCATAGAAAATCGATCGGCCGATCCGCACTTTTGTATGGAAGGTCCAAACTAATTTCTCGTTTTTCGACCAATGTTCCTTAGGGAAAGTTGTTTAGATTCATGATCTGAATACACCCTTATAGTTAGTTATGTTAGTAATTAAAAATTAGTGGTGTATTTTTCTTTTTGCAAATATCTCAATGTACAATACACGCCACGTTTAAAATTATATTATACAAGGTGTTACAAAACTACAACTAAACATTTAAGGGGGTGGTGTAGACCATCAAACTGAACAACTTTCACTATGGAACCAATATCGAAATCGCAAAAAAAAAATGTATGTTCTATACTCTACAAATCGACTAGAGCTAAAATATGTATGGGATTTAAAATTATTTTTTTCTCGATTTCGATGTTGGTCCCATAGAGAAAGTTGTTCAGTTTGACGGTCTAAACAACCCCCTTAAGAGTTTTAAAAGTTTATTCTTACTTATGAAACACCCTGTATAATGTGTAGATGACATGTATTTTCAGTAATGGATGTGGTGTTTGTGGTGAAACTTTCAATACCAAAGACGATTTAAGAATTCACAGAAAAACTCATCCTCGTTCACGGGAAAGCTATATTCCGCCCGACAATTGTGAGATTGTGAGTACCTATCTAATATCTATAACGTCTAACAAAATTAGCTGAAACCTAGCTGAAACTATTTTAAGGGGAAGTCCCATACATACGGATCGAGTTAGGTTTGTATGGAACAGCTGATTTTTTTAGATTTAGATCTTGGTCCCATAGAGAAAGTTGTTGGAACCACTGTCTTTTTAAATATTTTTTGTAATGTCACCTTTTATTGATTATAAACATGTTTACAGCCATGTTGTGATTTTGCGAATCAAATTAAAGATTGAAAAATTTGTCTCAGGCGGGACTTGAACTCTTCCGGTAAATTGAAAATTTTCAATCTATTGCGTCCTAAGGTGACGTGAAAATTTCGTTCTCTGGGTAGTGGGCTCGGTGGCGAAATTAGATAACTCACTTCGCCGGTTTGGAAGAGTGCGGCTTCAAGTCCCGCACGAGACAAGTTTTTCAATCTTAAATATTATAATTCCATTTTACCCTTAACCATTTAACCTTCAAAACAAACTTTTTTGACCTGTTCATCATCAGACAACGAAGACTGAGGATAGAGAATCGACACAAAGTTTAATTTGAGTCAAAACCGTAATTATTTAGTTGTGATGTTACCGGCAATCTGTATAATCAGGTATTCTATACAATACCTAGGCAATGTTAGAATGCCTGAGGTGTCCAGGCAATGTATGAAATATTATGAATATTATTGTCCATTACATACTTTACCTAGGTAATGTATACAATGCCTAGGGATTATATAGAATACCTGCTGGTCCACCGGAAATGTGTAAAGTAAATGAATTTTAGTCAGTATTTATCAATATGATACAGACAGGACAGATCAGGAGAGGAGAGGATAATATTGATCAATACAGACCGAAATCGATTTACTTTGCAGTCTTGCACATTGCCGGCGGACCAGCAGGTATTCTATACAATCCCTAGGTAAAGTGTGTAATGGACAATACTTATTAAAAATATTTTATACATTGCTTGGACGCCCCAGGTATTCTATACATTGCATAGGTATTGTATAGAATACCTGAAATCTTCAAATTCTCCGAATTCTTGCATTTACGCCTGGCAATATTATGTGATCGCGACCGCGGTCGAGAACAAGCTAAATAAAGATGTAAGAATGAAACTTACCGGGTGAAAACGGCATGTGTACGACGGACGAAGCAACCGTTTTGCCCTGTTTTCAATTCTGTTCTTACCGGAACGGATGGACACGGTATGTGGACGGCCACCCTTAATGTATGCGACAGTTTTTTTTTCTTTAGTAATGAATGTTGTTCAGTTTGACAGTCTAACTAAACCACCCTTTAAATGTTACTAGGGGTTCCATATAACTAAACTCAATAAAAATTACAAAAGCCGAAAATTGTATTTTCCTGAACAGTTCGAAAATCTATAATCCAAATGGCACCAAATCATATATCAAATGTGATACCCATTCTTTATAAAGTACTTTTTTTATTTTGAATCAAGAAACTATACCAGCTATAAATTTTTTTAAATATCATAACTTACATTTGCAGTGCAACAAAATGTTTGAGACATACAGCGAGTACTGGAAACACATGAAGTCAGAGCATCCTAGATCTGATATACCGAAAAAGATAAAAAAGCATTGCCCTAAATCAAAAAAATTATCGCAGGCAGTCTGCGAAGTGTGCGGGAAGGTTGCCAGGGTATGGGATTTTTAAAATTTATTATTTACTAGAGTTTACCTGCGACTTCGTCCGCACAAATTAAATACCCGATTTTAAGTCGGATCATAAGCTATCTAAGAATAAGAAACAAAGTTTCATCAAAATAGGCTCAGTAGTTTTTGCGTGATGCCGTTACAAACATACAAACAAGCAATCAAACAGACTATAAAAAGTTGATTTGGTGTCTGGGATACCTAAAAACCATAATCGTTATCTTTTTCATATAAATATCTTCAATGTACAGACACACTTCTGTTACAGTTTCATAATAGTTAAGAAGAGAAGTTTATTCCAAAAGCGCTAATGCGCGCTGCATACTCCGCGCTGCATCTCTACTGCTGATTTGACTTTCAAAAATCGCACTCATGAAGTATTATTTTTTAAAGTCAAATCAGCAGTAGAAAGATGCGTATCTCCATAGTAATTTTGACATTTTCAACTGCTGAGCTCACCTAATGAGATTCAAAAATCGCACTCCAGACCGCTAATTTACGCTGAATTCCAGAATGTGACCGACCTGCGCGACCATCAACTAACGCATATCAACAAACGTCCATTCGAGTGCGACGAGTGTGGCAAAAGATTCACTAACCGCAACTCTCTGTACACACACAAAAACGTTCACACACGCAAATACGTCTACGAGTGCGATGTGTGCCAGAAACAGTATTCCCATAAGCCAGGACTCACTAATCATATTAAGGTTAGTAGAGTCTTAGATCAAAATAAAATGAATGGATAGGCCTTACGCGAACATTTCAAACCAGAAAAATGAGGCAAAACAAATGAAAGGTTTACTTCAAATTTGTATGCAAGTGCCCTAGATTTGACAGATAATGGCGCTAGTTTGTATGTACAAAGTGCACCAGTAGTGTGCTTCAACTTACCGCGCTTTAGGCCTATCCATTAATTTTATTTTGATGGAAGAGTAGAGTCAGGCCTGTCTCACTCCACAGCTCAGGTGCACTTGACGTCCGATTATTTTAACATTGCCATCTAGTTACTAGTCTTAGTAGTTTACTAGTCTTGGTAAACGCCTTATTCAACATGGAATAATGTTTCACCACTTACATAACGTCGTTGATACTGCAATATGTCACATGTCAGGCAGAGTTTTTCAGGAGGAAGATAAAACGTTATAGGTAACTTTTTTAGTATTTAGTCTAAATTAATCCTACTTGGCATAGAGATTCATTATTCATATTGCAATAGATATGTGTGATTTTTGCCATGAGCTACCACACAATATTTCAGTCAGCGATTAAAAAAGTTTTTTTTTTTTTGACATGTGACTTATTGCAGTATCAAAGACGATAAATGAGTTAATGTACGTAATGTTGCCTACCCGCGGGATCACAGAACTACATCATCATCATATCAGCCGATAAACGTCCACTGCTGGACATAGGCCTCCCCAAAAATGGGGGGATTTGCCATAATCGCCACGCTTGGCAAGCGGGTTGTCGATCGCAGTTGGATTGAATGTGTGTACTCAGAGGATGCTGCTGCCCATCCTTAGTCGCCTTTTACGACACCCACGGGAGGAAATGGGATGGTGCTACTCTTAGCCGACACCACACGGACTAGAACTGCAAGAACTACTACTAGAACTACATTGACTGGTTTTATTTATCCAATTCTTACAGATTTGTTGTACCGGGCCAAAGTAACCACATAATTTTGTTCCAGGCTCACTTCGGGATTCGTCCTTATGAATGTTCATATTGTCACAAACACTTCACATATAACTATCAAAGGAGAATGCATATAGAACATGTACACCAATCGAAGCCGTGGCCGCAACGAGATAGAACAAAAAGAAGTGCCTAAATACAATGTGTTTCACAATAATGACATTTGATCATATTTTTGTGGCGCTTGGAACGAAGGAAACATTTTTATAGGGAGTCTAAAGATGCCTCGCTCGCTACTTACGCAACACTGCGACTCCAACGTCCTAAGGCCGGCAGTTAAAGCAAGTACAGAAGTAGGGGATCTCATGCTTTTGGGGCCCACTCCGACCAGACAGGAAATGCAAGTCCGCAGGGAATCTCTTGAGTATGAAAAGATGCAGCTCTCCTTAATGTAGCTTTGACTGTCTATCTTGATAATCTAACTAGATAATATTATGTCACGAAATACTGTGCTCAGAGGAAGCGTGCTGGGCCCATAACCCGTTCCGATATACTGTGTGCTGAAGGCTAGCACAAGAAACTCAGAATTGCTTACCATGGACGTTTTTCAACCCTTGATAATACTTTTATACAATCATGCACTTATCAGTTATCACCTGTGATTAATTATGATTTCTTTATACAACGCAAAACGTGTTGGTTCGACGATGCATGGCACGAACTGAAAAGCGCGGATCTAGAAGGAAGGATGTGTCAAAAGCAAACTATGATGTTATTCATAAGCTTATGTTATTAGTACTGCATTAAAACTTATGTTATGAGTTATGTATGAGTTTTGACATAAGATATGAACACAACTTGCATGTGTTGTTCATCCAGGAAGGTGGAAAAGGTATTATTGTTCATCTCTAAGTGGTTGTGCACTCAGTTAAGCACACGATATAATTGTAATTTGTACCCACGTGTCATTGTAACAGCTGTTGATAAACCTGATAAAACAAAATAAATATGCAATAAATATTATGAATTATGTCTTTGATCGTTTAAGGGCACAATACTTATGCCAGCTTCCTGGGTGCTACACACTATATTTAACAAAACAGCATAGGTTTGCCATACGAATTAGAATGAAATCGATTGAATAATACACGATTTAAAGTTCACATTTGAATGCCTCATTTTGAATCGCAGTGTGAACCATTCAGAGACCTTCATGCTTAGAAAAAAAGAATAGTATATACTACATGCATAGAACCAACTTCAAAAAATAGTTATAGTCGCGAAAACGAGACAGGTGGCTTATACGTTGGTATAGACGAAAAAAAATTCGCTTACGCTGGTAGACGTAATATCAGTGTAACCGCGTATGAGATAGCGATACCTATACAATTTATATGAAGCTAGATGACCGACTTCCGAGTGTCAAAAAAAGTGGTTACGTCGATAAGGACAGCAATAAGTAGCGATCTCTTTTATTAACTAGAGCGAATTTGCTATGTGCATCTCTTATTGAGTGTATATGATAAGATAAGACACGTGCTTCCTTCTACTAACTTCTGAAAATGAAAATGAAAAAATGAAAATATGTTTATTGTGGAGCATAGGTATAAATGTTGTTACATCGTCGTCGGTCGGCGTCGGCGATTTTGGAAGTTTGTTATAAATGAGCGGGATTCTGCAGTAAACATTTTTATGCATTAGCTTAGTTTTACAAGGTACCAACTTCATTTGATCTTTTATACGTTCCCTAGTGTGGAACTTAAATAGGTCTAGGTTAGATTTTGCGAAAACACTACATTCATATATGTACATGCTAGCTAGAGTTAAAAGGTTCAGATCTTTAAAATATGGTTTACAAGATTCAGTCATTTTCAAGTGGCACATTGATCTTATACATCGCTTTTGGGCTACAAAGACACGTTGAATATCAGTTGAGTTCCCCCAAAATATCAAACCGTATCTAAGTATAGAGGCAACATAACCGTGATAGGCTGTCAATAGGCCTTTTTTGTTGACTGCATTACTCAGTTTCCGTAGTGCGTATGAAGACTGACTCAGTCTATTGCAGATATATTCAATATGTGTCTTCCAGTTGATTTTATTATCCAAGTACAAGCCCAAAAATTTCGTATTTTCTACTTCTTCTACTTTGTTACCTAAATAGTGAATATTTATATCTGTATTAATATTATTTCTCTGTCTGAAATTCATTATTTTAGTTTTGTCAAAATTAATTTTAAGATTATTAAGATTAAGCCATTCAATTATACATGTCAAAGAATTATTAATGTCCAATACTAAATCATTTAAATTATTACCTACAAATAATACAGTGCTATCATCAGCAAACAATGTCATGGGATAGTTAGTTACAGAAGGAAAGTCATTTATATATAGTAAGAAAAGCAATGGACCAAGGACACTGCCTTGTGGTACGCCGTATTTGATTGATTTAAGAGTAGATTTATGTATTCTCTCAGTTTTAGTGTCCGGGCATATTTTCGTTATTTCGGTAACTTGGTTTCGATCAATCAAATATGACTCTATCAGCTTGTGTACATTTCCCCTTATTCCATAAGCATATAATTTCTGCAGCAAGAGCTTGTGATTGACACAGTCAAAAGCTTTAGACATGTCCATGTAGAGCGCTATAGTTACCAATCTTTTGTCCATGCTTGTTAAAACAGTTTGCAAAAAGTCATGGATAGCAAGGTTAATGTTTTTATTTTTCCTAAAGCCATATTGTCTAGTCGTTAAGATATTATTACTCTCTACAAAATTGTACATAGTCCCATAAATAACTTTTTCAAAAACTTTTGAAAAAATTGGGATCAGCGCAATAGGTCTATAACAACTAATTTCTTTTCTGTTGTCCTTTTTAAAGATAGGTTTTATTATAGAAAGTTTCAGTTTAGATGGGAATGTGCCTTGCTCTATACAAAGATTCATAATGTAGCTGAGTGGAGAAGAAATTAGCATACTGACATCCTTAATAATCATAGTAGCAATCTCATCAGCGCCTGTGCTGTGAGTGTTTTTCAAAGATTTTATGATTTTACATATATCGTCGGGTGACGTGTCGGGTTCTCTAAAAGAAGGTATGCGATTTTTTTAATTCGTAGGTAGGTACACGAAACAATGGCATAAAGTCTTTCTTCGTATTATATGAAATCTAAATGTTATAATAATGAAGCTCCACATGGCTAAATTAGTCCGTTTTGTTTCAATATAAATACAATATATTAAAATTTTAAAAAGATTGAGTTTTATTAGTAGAAGGCGTGATAATGTGGTGGAATTCGATACAGTGCGACATAAAAGAGTAGAAAACTGTGACAGCAGGAACTAAATATTTTAGTACAAATGGTGGGTCGGTCTTGCCAGCTTATGCGTGATTTTGAATTTCTTGCGTGGAGGCAGCGCCCTCATTTATTTTCTACTCTTTTATGTCGCACTGTAAATAATGTGCCACTAATTCCAGATTCCAGATTCTGGTTAAATGTGAGTTTTTACTATGAAAATAGAACGAGTACAAAAAAAAATCTAGTCAATGCTGTTAGCCGTTGAGGAGTTCCCTCGTACGGAGACATTCCTGGCTTCAGCACCAGATTCTGGTTAAATTTGTGTTTTTGCTATCAAAACTGAACGTCTACAAGAAAACTGCAAGTCAATGCTATTAACCATTGAGGAGTTCCCTCGTACGGAGACATTCCTGGCTTCAGCACCAGATTCTGGTTAAATTTGTGTTTTTGCTATCATAACTGAACGTCTACAAGAAAATTGCAAGCCAATGTTGTTATCCGTTGAGGAGATCCCTCGTACGGAGACGTTCCTGGCTTAAGCATCAGATTCTGGTTAAATGTGTGTTTTTGCTATCAAAACTGAACGTCAACAAGAAAATTGCAAGCCAATGCTGTTATCCGTTGAGGAAATCCCTCGTACGGAGACGTTCCTGGCTTAAGCATCAGATTCTGGTTAAATGTGTGTTTTTGCTATCAAAACTGAACGGAAACAAGAAAATTGCAAGCCAATGCTGTTATCCGTTGAGGAGATCCCCTAGTACGGAGACATTCCTGGCTTCAGCACTAGATTCTGGTTAAATGTGTGTTTTTGCTATAAAAACTGAACGTCTACACAAAAAATCAAGTCAATGCTGTTAGTCGTTGAGGAGATCCCTCGTACGGAGACATTCCTGGCTTCAGCACTAGATTCTGGTTAAATGTGTGTTTTGCTATCAAAACTGAACGTCAACAAGTAAATTGCAAGCCAATGCTGTTATCCGTTGAGGAGATCCCTCGTACGGAGACGTTCCCTGTCTTCAGCACCAAAGTCTGGTGAGTCTTGCTATCAAAACTGAACGTGTACAATGTACAAGAAACTTGCAAGTCAATGCTGTTCGGAGTTCTGCGTAGTTCGGAACGCAGCCTAGCACTCGGCCGGCAGCGTGAGATGACGTCACGGGGGTTATCGTCGCAAAACGTCCCTTTCTCAAAATGTCCCTCGTTCGCAAAACGTCCCTTTCTCAAAACGTCCCTTTCTCAAAACGTCTCTTTCTTAAAATGTCCCTTTCTCAAAATGTCCCTTTCTCAAAACGTCCCTTTCTCAAAATGCCCCTTTTTCAAGATGCCCCTATAAATATTTGATGATATTTTATCAAATCATATTATGATTTGATAAAAAGAAAAAATAAATTGTCTTTGGATTTTCTTTTCTTATCTTAATAAAATAATCTAGGTTTTGCGCGGGAAGCAAGACGAAACGGGCGGACTTTGTTTCTTAATGTTCTAAATTAGTTTTTAGTGGCTATTGTTGTGATAATGTGGTGGAATTAGTATAATAATGTGCCTTTAATGAAGAACAATATAGTAAAAGTGAGAAATAAAGTAAGGCGCGACCGTTCGATTCGGATTGATATCCCCGCGTAAAACTTCTGTAAACATTGCAATGTGCGACACCCTCGCATTTCTATGAGTTAGATTTAAGGGTTTAAGTTACGATAAACAAAAAACTGCTAAAGACTACGGATTCCTGTCAATATTTAAAACTTATTGAAGACATCGGCAAATAGAAACTTGATCTCAGAAATGACGAAAACCACAGAAATTACATTATTACGGAAAAACAAAAATTATCTTGGAATATGAAGACTAGGAAAAATTAAAATTTTAACACAGATCAGGCACATAGTGCCTTTTATAATGAATTTATAAAAAAAGACAAAATCAGACTTGGCTGCATGGGCTATGTTCCCTTTGCCTTTCCGCAAGGATAAATGAAACAACAACAACAACATAAAATAATCTATGGCAGCCATAGATTAGATGAAAGGTCTTGTAACCAGGCTATAATATATAAAAAAAAAAAATGTATTCTGGCAGCTTAATCTGAGGAATCTGAGGCTGGTTCGATATTATTTCCATATTTTCCATTTGTTGTCAATTTGTTGCAGTTTTGTTGTTATATTACTTGTTCAGTGTTGTTTGTTGTGCAAATAAAAGCTACTAACATTTACCAAACCACTACAATGGAAGAACCGGATCGTACATATTGTAAGCTGTGCTTAGTGACCGATGTTAAAATGTACAGTTTGCACACACCTTCGATACTCGAAGCGTATTCACAACTCCTTCAAGTTGTTGTAAGTATACTGTTGTGTTGTTTACCCTCGTACTTAAAAAAGTGATCTTATAAGTTACTAGTGTTTACCCGCGACTTCGTCCGCACAAATTATATACCAGATTTTAAGTCAGATCATAAGCTATCAAACAAAAAAAGAGTCATCAAAATTGGTTCAGTAGTTTTTGCGTGATGCGCGAACAAACAAACAAACAAACAAATAAACAAACAGACAAAATTTCTAAAAAATCCCCATATGCCATAACCGAATTGCTACTGTCTTTGGACTGCAGACGGGCAAAAAAAGGGGGGCGTTCCACAGTTATTCCCTTTAGGGGGGGGCATGTGGGGATATCAATATTATCATAGTATCGTGATATTATCGAAAACACAAAAACACAAAATACAGAACACCAGTGCAAACGTAATAAATCCTACAAACTACAAAGCCAAAGTCAAAGTCAATATAATTTATTCAATATAGGAGCTTGAAGCACACTTATTAAACGTCAAATCTTTTTTAAGCTACCACCGCGTCGGAACGTGTTGTCGCTGTAGAGAAGATGCGGCCAGAAACTCTACAACATAACACGACTTAAAACTATTACAATATAAATTCTTAAGCTACTGTTATGTATACAATAATACATAGTCTATCTAATAGAATAGTTGATACTTTACAGTAATGTAAATAAACTATAAGTTAGTGACCTCAGACCCAAGCATTTTGATCATTTAAATAATCATCCAGTTTATAATACGCTTTCTTACAGATAACATTTTTGATCTTAGTTTTAAACATGTTTTCGGAAAGATTCAAAATGGTCTCGGGGATTTTATTATAACAACGTATACAGTATACAACAAATAAAAGATATCCTCCAAAGCACCCACCCGAGGCAGAGTACCAAGGAGGCTGGCCGCATTGCCTCTTTGGATAGCCAAACTTATCCTCTGGGCAAAATAGCTGCCAGCCCTCTGGCAATATTATTGATAATGTAATAGGCCCGATTATAAGCTCAGCCTTCTAGGGGAGAAATGTGTTGACCCTGGGCTCTCGATTCATTAATAAAACTTCTGTTTCTAATTTGTTCAATTTCAGTTCTGTGAAAATTTCCAAACATATATTTGTTACGAGTGTGCAAGCTTACTACGCAAGTGTGAGGAGTTTCGTGTGAAGTGTGTGACATCTCTCAATTTGTTAACTTCCCTTAACATGGACCACTCGAAGGTATGGATATCATTATTGAAAAACTCACACCTTTTCACAGTGAGGTGGGCAGACTATAGATCTCCACTCTGGGTGATGCTGACATACTGTCTCGCTTCATCTTTGATATTCATCAACTGCAGGGCTTAGGCCTACCTTCAGGGAGGGTGTATGGGTGTTAGTCCACCACGCGTGCCCAATGCAGTATGGTAGACTTCACATATGCATTGGAATTTCTTCTTCAGCATATGCAGGTTGGGCATGCGTGGTGGACTAACGCCCAAACACCCTCCTAGAGGGTAGGCCTGTGGCCTGCAGTGGGACGTATATAGGCTGATGATGATGATATGCAGGTTTCCTCATGATGTTTTTTATAAATAAGTTAGAAAAACTCATTGGTACGTGGCATGTGGTCTGTGCAGATTCGAACCCAGACCTCAAGATTGAATTTCCATCGCTCTTCGCAACGCGCCACTGACGTTTTGATATTCACTTATAAATTATTAAATATCAATAGTGACTTATACAGATGTAGGGACATTTTTATAGGAATACTGTTGAAATGAAATAATTTATTTGCTATGAATAGGTACATGAATAGGTTCATTTATAAATAAGTAAATAATTAATATCAATGACTACCTTCTCCGGGAATATTGTCGTGAGCATATGCTTATGTAATATAAACATTTACACAATTTTAAACATAGCTACTAAGATGAATAAAAGCAGGTTGTGTTTTATATGCATATTTATATATAATAAAACATTATTTTTCAGATAACTAAGAAACTTATTGGAACTATTGATAGAAACTATTACAATTTAGTTTCTAAATATGCCAATTGTTCCGTATTACTGTGTAGCAATGATCAATGTTTGGTATCAAATGATTCTTTCAAGAATAAAAATGAAGTTGATTCAGATTTTGAAATTAAGCTTATTGCGCCTGAAGTCACATTTAAATTGGATATTGAATTTGATCCTATTAATGACAATGTTAATAAAGTAATTGATTCAGACATAAAGACTGAAGTGAATTGGCCTGAAGTCACATTAAATATGGATGCTGGTGATGCTAAACCAGACACACTGAATGACATTTTCAATTATAAGACCTCAGATGAAACATCCAATTACTGCATTGTCCAGACAAATCACAGTCTAGCAAATGACCATAATCAAATCACAGAAAAAGACAAAATAAAAAAAACATCTGCATATTTAAAGCGCAAACCAGATTTGCAGAAATATGTACAAGAAGTATGCCTGACTCCAGATGATGTTAAAAAAGAAATGCTTTTGAGAAAACAGTCAAAAAATTATCGGCTGAGTCAATACAAATGTGAATTTTGCTACAAAGGCTTTATATCTCTTAAAACATATGATAATCATATGAAAAAACATAGTCCGGTAAGATGTAGGGATTTTTTTAAATAATAGCTTGTTGCTTGTGGTTACGATATGATATTTAGGTCAGCAGCGTTTTGAAGCTTCGGAAGTGCAGTGCCACCTCTAGTACGTATGTATTACATAATAGCTGAATGGTAAAGTATTAATTTCGTATTGGAAGGGCTGGAATATTGTTCTAGTAGCTTCAGTTTCTCATTGGCCAGGATACCTATACGTGCCCGTAAGCGTATGTATGTTTAGTTCAATAGCTTATGCAGGGTGTAAGTGACAGCCTGGCAAATACTGAAGTGGTGAATTCAGTAGACCTACCATGAGTTTTCATTATACTTTACTAATGTAGTACGTCACCAATTTCGTAAGGCAGAAATTAGTTCTCAACATAAAATTTTTTTGTTCATTCATCTAATTACTACAAATTTTTTTCTTGTTTATGATATACAAAATAATATAATAACGCTCACAGGCACATACATTGTAATGATCCCAATCTAGCACTAAAGGCTTTTATTATGGAAACCATACAACAACGGCACGAACATAATAATATCCATGACCGAACCGAGATTCGAAACCAGGAGCCTGGTTTGGCAGTCCGGTGTGGTAACCATTACACCAACCGGGTCGTCAAATAATAACTAAATTGAGTAATTTTCTTTACAATAAATATTTATTATTAGGAAGGCATAAATTCTGTCAATTTTCATACCGTGATTCATACAATTTACAGGAGCTTGGAGTATTCGAATGTGATCACTGTCGCCGAAGGTTCAGCAAGAAGGATGGTTTAAGGCATCACATTGGGCAATGTCACAGATGGAAATATCAGTGCAAAATGTGTCCATATGTTTCCTACTGCACGTGAGTGAAACTCAAGCTCTACATTTTTATTGATAACTAGTGTTTTCCCGCGACTTCGTCCGCACAAATTATATACCAGATTTTAAGTCAGATCATAAGCTATCAAACAAAAAAAGTTTCATCAAAATTGGTTCAGTAGTTTTTGCGTGATGCGCGAACAAACAAACAAACTAACAATTTTGTCAATAGATGGCGCTGCACGTTTTTAAATCGCGCTATCGAATGTTATTTGAATTTATATGAAGAGAACCGCTACTTTTTTATTCCTTATGAATTTACGGTTTTATAATAGTTAAGATAACATCAAATACTATGAGGAATCGGGGTCGATTTGAACCCGACACAGTGTTTTATTTTATTTTGATATTGGCACCATAGTGAAAGTTTTTCAGTTTGAACAGGGTGTGTTCCGGCTTTTTATAGCTTTTTGACGTCGTTTTTTGACTCTACAGCACCGCGTCGGAAGGTGTCCAGTTGTGTAGGAGATCATCTTCTTCTTCTTATCGTGTCGACTTTAAATTGGGCAACCGATACTGCAACGTCGCTAGCGGTCATGAGCTCTTCCTGCGTGCAGGTGTTAGGTCACGAGTGGAGGAGATGCGGCCAGTTTATTTATTACTGGATGGCCGCGGTGAACTTCGTACCGCCTTAGTATCTTCCCGTCACACACTTGGCCGTTTTTAGCCTGTGTTCATCACGGATAATGTAGCATTTTCATGGTGAAAGAATTATTTAGATCGGTCCAGTAGTTTCGGAGCCTATCACTGAGCCTAATGGTGGATCACAGTGAACTTCAGCGTGCTATTCAATTCACTGGTGGGTCGAGATAGTGGATCCTACAGAACTGAAGGAAAAAAAACAAATCTTTCCTCTTTATAATATTAGTATAGACTAGATTTTGACCGCGAGTTCGTCTGCATCGACGACTCCCGTCATGTTAAGGAGATAAACCACCTTCTTAATATGCGGTTTTGCAAGGGCATGATCAGACGAACAAATTGAACAACTTTCTCTGCAAGTTGAAGAGTAACATCAATATCATTGTTTTAACCTGTGTGTTTCGGGTTTTTAACTAAATAGGTACTATTCATGTTGTATTACTGTCGACATTGTTAATCTTCTTCTTCTTATCGTGTCGACTTCAAATTTTGAACAAAGTCGCTAAATAGTACAGTACAACCGATATTGCACCGTCGCTAGCGGTCATGAGATCTTGCTGCGTGCAGGTGTTAGGGCACGCAGGGCACGATGTGAGATGGGACATCGTTTGTTGAGCTCCACACAAGCAACTCACATTTTGCGCATCCGAGAATCCCCACCTGACCATGTTGTCCTTACTGCGACCGACCTGGGTTCGAAGTCGGTTTAAGGACTTCCAGGTCGCCCAAGGCAAGTCATGTCCAGGTGGGAGGTTCTCAGACGGCGGCACAAATAGAGTTGGGAGGGACACTTTTTGCCGCCAAAGAGTACACCTCGCTGGCGCTGGGCCAGTATTACTACGCGTAGTACTAAAGTGGATACATCTATATACTACGACGTAGTAAAAGTGCTCTCATTGCTGCTGACTGTACATTGTCAATATGAGTGATGTATCATCAGCATCACTGATGGTGATGTTGCATTGCCGCATGCCTGTTATTAGAACATTCGTTATTATATTGTCCTTTTCACTTATTTATAGACTGATTTACTTGTTGCGTGTCTAATAAATAAAATAAAATGTTATAAAAAATTTCCAGTACTCAAAGAAATTCACACATGGATCGTCACAGAGGAAAGATTTACGAGTGCCAAGACTGCGGAAAACGTTTCAAGTTAGTATTATTTCCCGTAATTCTTAATCATTTCGACTTTGATCTTATTGGTTAATTTATTATTATAAGGTTTCAATAAGTAATTTAGCTGGGTCATACAGGCAGACAGGATGGATGAAACTAAAAAGGTTTTTTTTGTTTGAATATGGAAGTTTAAAAATTGGGGTATTGAAACGTTCCTGTTTGATAAACTGGCTCAAGAGAGGAATGCATAGAGAAAATAAAGATACAACTTGTTTGTAATGTAATAATTACACCTGTTAATTGATTAGTTACCTTATGGATAGCTATAATTGGCCATCAAATATGTAAATATTGTTGTAAATTATGTAACTAAGGCTGTTGTTATCCTGAATAAAACAATATAAATAAAAATAAAAGAGTTGTAGAGTGCGCGAGCGAGTAACGAAGAGAAACCTCCAGAAACTTGTTTAGGGTGCTTAGGGAGTGAACATACTAAAAGTCACCTCGTCTAGGAGTCGAGCCGGAGTGGGGGGAGGGGGTTAAAGTTCTCACTTTTGGGTTTTTCGTGAATATCTCCAAAACGGTGCATTAAAGGTACCTACCGTTTTCTGCCCTGTTTAAAATATTCTATCCTGTATACAAGGTGTTTCAAAAATACAAATAAACATTTAAGGGGGTGGTTTAGACCATCAAACTCAACAACTTTCACTATGGAACCAATATCGAAATGGCGAAAAAAAAAATTTATGTTCTATACTCTACAAATCGACTCGACCTACAATATGTATGGGATATCAGATATTTTTTTTCGCGATTTCGATGTTGGTCCCGTAGAGAAAGTTGTTCAGTATGACGGTCTAAACAACCCCCTTAAGAGTTTTAACAATTTATTCTTACTTCTGTAACACCTTGTATATCAGCCCCGATATTACTTAGATATACAGGGTGTCCCGTAAACCAACGTCAACCCGTTGGATGCTGATAGGTTAGTTCATGCCTAACCAGAATACACGAAAAAAAAAACAGTCAATCAGTCAACATTTAACTATAGGAAAAGGTTCTTAGTTTTCGAGATAAGGACAGTTTTATGAAAATCGTGAAACGCTTTACCTTAGTCACTATTTAGAGTGCCGCGGCTACAAATGTTCTATGCGGTATCTGTGTTAAACTGTTAATATCTCGAAAACTAAGACACTTTTACTAAAGTCAATTTTTTATTTTCTGCTTAGTCATGCTCCCAGCATCCGACGGGTTGACGTCTGTTGACGGGACACCCTGTATGTGCTCCATACTAAGTTTGTTTCGTTTAGTATCATCATCAAAGTTTCAGTACTTCCGTTAGTGGCCGCGAAAGTATTAAGGTGCCGGTTAACAGCCGACCGCATACAGCAGCAGCATACGACGTGTCGCTCCGACACTACTGGTTTGTATGTAGTTCTATGAAATACCCTGCGAAGCATCCGACACGAAGCATGCGACATGAAGTATGCGGTCGAGCCTCGACCGCACACCAGTAGTGTCGTCGAGTGCTGCCAGGCATGCGATAATTATCCTAAATTCACGAATTTTTTTTGTGGCATGCGATAGAAAATAAAAGTCGGGTAAAGCACGATAATTCATACAAATTCCACTATAATATTTAATTTAATGAAATCACTATTTTCAACCACATTTTCCGTTAAATTCCAACGATACCTAGGTACATCATACGGGCGTTCGGTATTGGGTAAAACAGTGTTCAAATATTATATAGGGTCCTTCTTAATATGCTAACACTTTTTTAAGGGAATGATCAGACCATCAAACTGAACAACTTTCTCTATAGCACTAACATTGAAATCACGAAAAATAATAAACAGCTGTCCCATACAAAAGTGCTAACCTACTCGAGCCAAATGTATGGGACAGCAGATGTTTTTTCGCGATTTCTATTTTGGTCCCATAGAGAAAGTTGTTCAGTTTGATGGTCCGATCATCCCCTTAAAAAAGTGTCAGCATATTAAGTTTGACCCTGTATAAACACGATAGTTTCGCATTAAAGAAGATCTTATAAACAGCTATTTTTGAGTTTAAGATGATATTCCTGCCAGCGCGCACGAGCGCGATGCATACAAACGAAGTTTCATCCTAATTTCAATGAATTAAATCGATCGAAGATCATATAAACAGCTATTTTTGATTTTAAGATGATATTCCTGCTAGCGCGCCCGAGCGCGCTACATACAAACGAAGTTTAATCCTATTTTCAATGAATGAAATTGATCGAAGATCTTATAAACAGCTATTTTTGAGTTTAAGATGATATTCCTGCCAGCGCGCCCGAGCGTTTAATCCTATAAAATAGTAGTAATGTCGATTCTCTTACCTAGAAGAAAATTTTGTTATTAGAAAATATATTTATGTTACAGGTGTTTTCAGAAACCGAAATCTATATTTTCTCCCCTCCGGACGGAAAGCGTCAATTTTCGTCCCGTTGCGCTAAACGAAGTTGCCTCTTTCCACCTCCGTCGAGGAGAAAAATATTATACTACCCTCGGGCAGTAAATAAGAAAGCCTCAGATCATATGTTTGTTTGTTCAAAAGTTACAGCCCTAAATAGGTAGGCCGGACGGACGGACGGACAAAGTAAAAGGGTCCTGATTTCACCCTTTCGGCACGGAACCCTAAAAACGTGAAAATAAACCAGGCTTCTATGATCACGGATGTTTGTAACAAGGATTCTGAGTATCCCAAAGGGGAGCACGTTAGTAATTTATGTGTGACTTTACCCCAAAAAAGACCCTAAGTCGGCAACACTGTTTGCAGCTGCTGTATGCTGCTGCTGCGTGCGGTCGGGTTCTAATTCATACCCCTCCGACGTGTCGGAGCGACGCGTCGCTCCGACGTGTCGGATCCGACACGTCGTATGCTGCTGCTGCATGCGGTCGGCTGCCAATTTACTCCTTTAAAACGACGCCAACTTTACACATACCCCTTTGTTACAGAATGCCAAACACTCTGTTGGCTCACAAACGCCTCAATCACCACAAGGAGAAATTGTGCGCACTTTGCGGCAATTTGTTCGGTAGTCAACATGGTCTCAATGTACACCAGAGGTTGTCACATAAACAGGTATTCTTAAACTCACGCTTGAGGTCCACGCTTCGATCAAAGTAAAATTAATAAAATTTACGCGAACATTTCAAACCAGAAGAATAAGGCAAAACAAATGACAGGTATACTTCAAATATGTACCGAGATGACAGACAAGTGTGCCAGTTTGTATGGACCAAGTGTACCAGAAGTGTGCTTCAACTCGAGGCCCAACGGTAGGACGAAATACCTTGGAGGCGTCTTTTATTGTAATCCTTTCGTCCCTCCAGGGTTGTGAGAGAGTGTTTCTTGGATTTTACTGCATTTTTGCCTCAAAAGCCCATTAATTGGCCGCTTCCGTTGTAATTTTCCTAATTTCATAAATAGAATGCTAACTTCCGCTTGTCATTTTCCCGCCATTCGCCAGCGTGCTCAATAGGCTCTGACGCCATTTTGTTCATTGTGTTTCCGGATTTTGACGAGTGCAGTTCTGCCTCAAAATACGCGAGTGAAAAAGTTCGAAATTTCCGTTATCGATATTAAAGTGAAATAATTTCGTTATGTCACTCGTATAGTTTAGTTTTGTTCAAATTTGAAGCCCGTTTAGTGAATTCGGTTCGTCATGGCTCACGAAAGTCATTATATCGTCGAATCGAGGGTATTTCGCCGCTCGCGTCGCGCCGCCGTGTCCCGCGCCACGTGGCTCGCGTCCAGCTCCCGCGCCCCGCGCCGCGCCGCGCCAGCTCCAGGTGTTGCTGCAGCGCCGCCACGTGCGCCCCGTGTCTACAGTCTACACGAGTGAAGAGTTGAGGTTTGATAACTCGCGGGCCAGGTTTGTGTTTTGACTTTGTACAACGCTTGGGTGCTCGGCCGCGCCGGCCCGCCATTTTTGAGGGAATTCTTCAAACCCCGTGCGCGGCATCTGGCCAAATTAAAATTTTCCGATGATTAGCTGACATTATTGCGGTTCGTTTTAGACGAATTACCGGTTTGACCGAAGTTAGACCGATATCGAATTTGACCGATGTCATATATCCGTTAGACCGGGATTTTTGAATATCAGATCTGTTAGCAGGAGGATGTCGATGATTCCCAATCTATTTAATTTTCATACACACATAATTATGTACATTGACGACCGTACTTCGATTTCGGAAAAGTTATCGCTACAAGTACCTACCATCTTCTAAGGTTGCAGATTGCGAGTGAGTGAATCGATAATTTAAAGAAAAGGGGGCGTCAGTAAAATGTTTGTCTAAAGTGATTAAAACCGAATAAGAATGGTTTAAATTATCTTGTATAACATTTGGTAACTTTTATTTTAACGGCTCAAAGAGCTGATTTACCTATGTTTTTCTTGTTACTAGCCGACTTATCGGAATGTTTAGCGAATGACCGCCATCGATCAGTTGGAGCCAAAATGATTTGAATATTGTTTTCGGTCTGTAACTTGATATTTTACTAAAAGTTTTGGTTAAATTCTGAAATATTATGAACTCTTCGAGATTCTTCCGTGCGTCGTGTCGTCGTATTTGCCACAGTAAATGACGGTTTGTTCTACATATATGTGAGCAAGTGTTCTTTTCATCAATCTTTTGATTTTATTATTATTTTTTTTAAAAAGGAGTTGGAAACTCCCGTCCATCGAACCCTATAAAACCTGAGAAAACATGTCAAAATAGATTTATTCAGGTGGGTGTCGAATCACAAGAATATTAATGCTACTTCGACACATACATTTTCTACAGCGATTGTTTAGCCAAAGAAGGTAGAAATTGGACGTAATTTTATAGCAATTCTAGCTCATCGTTCAATTCTTAGGTAAAACCAAGTCTTTTCCAAAAGACATTGTGAGTACATGTCATTTGGCGTCGCTTCGGCCGAACCCTCTTCAGAAAGCTTCGCTGCATCGAACGAATTATCGTGTTCTTCAATTTATTATAAATGCTATGAAAAGCATTGGACAGATATTTAATTACAAAAGTCAGTAATTTTTCTAATAGTGATAGATCATTTCTTGGTGCCTGTCTACTGTAACATGACCTTAAACAAGAATTCTTCACGAAAAGCGGACGAAAGAAGGAAGGAGTGGAATCTTACAATAGATCGTGCACAACTACAGTAGGGTAAGGACCCTCTTTTGAAGTCAAAACTTTACTATCTTCGCTTGCACTCTTCCAGTTGGGTAAAGCGAACAAAGTCCCTCGTCGATTATCAGACGTCGCAAGCTACATCGTCGACACTTCCAGTTGGGCAGAGTCCCTTGTCGGGAGTAAAATATTTACGAGCTTCGTAGTGCTCACTACGACTTGGGTAAAATTCCTTGACAGAAATCAAATTTTATCAATTTACGAGCTTTGTCGTGCACATTACTAGTTGGGTAAAGTCCCTTGTAGAAAGCAGATATTTACGAGCCTCGTCTTGCAAACTTCCAGTTGGGTAAAGTGTCTCAGAAGTCAGATCTTTGAGAGTTTCAACGTGCACACACCAGGTGGATGAAATTCCTCCTCTGAAGACAGACCTTTGAGAGCTTCGTCTTGCATACTTCCAGGTGGGTAAAGTCCCTCCTTGGAGGACAAATTTTTGCGAGCGTCGTCATTCACACGTCCGGTTGGGTTAAGTTCTCTCTCGGAAGACAGATCTTTGCGAGCTTCGTCGTGCACACTTCCAGTTGGGTAAAGTCCCCACTCTGAGGTCAGATCTTTACGTGCTTCGTTGTGCACACTTCCAGGTGAGTAAAGTCCTCACTATGAAGTCATCTCTTTACGAGCTCCGTTGTTCACACTTCCAGGTGGGTAAAGTCCCCAAACTCTGAAGTCAGATCTTTGCGAGCTTATTTGTGCATTCTAGGTGGTTAAAGTCTCTCATCTGAAGATAAATCTTTGCGAGTATCGTTGTGCACACTTCCAGGCGGGTAAAGTCCCTCTTTGGAAGTAAAATCCATTCCAGGTGGGTGAAGTCCCTAATTGGAACCTAAGACTGAGCTCTGCGGGCTTTTTCGTGTCATCTGGGCCGCCTATACTGTCGCAGAGCTTAGATATTGAGTCGTGAGTTCCAGCGGTCAAGTCCCTGGAGTCTCCGACAGCTTCCAGCGGTCATCATAGACGATTATAAATAAGAACGTGAGCAGCTGTACAATTTTATACAAGTTTTGACAGCTTTGACTATAGTCCGACAATTGTTCGGCCTTGGCTAATATGTATAATAAAAGTGGAGATCTTGGCCTTCTGTCTGTTTATGACTGATAACAAAACATATTAGCGGGTTTATCGGAGTACAATTCAATGAGAAGTCAATTTCAATTTTGTACATAGTATGACTATGAATTGCTTTAATTGGTCAGACTTACTGGTATTCAAATTCTATCAATAGAAAGTTTGACGTCAGTAAAGTCATCAATACAACCAAATAGTTCTTACAGAGTGGACACAGAATAGTAGCTTCACCGCTGAACGCGGACGGGGTAACCTAGTCCAATTTTGGAAGATCTGAAACTGGAAGCATGGTTCCCCAAAAGCAGCCTGAGTGTATAAGAAGACATTTTAAAATCGTCGTTAGCTCACATTATTTTCCTATCGAACTCCATGAATAAGATGGCTAAAGTGGTGCTTTCATAAGAACATAAAATATAATTTTGTCATTTCCTATCCATCGGCATCGCCTAGAATTTCCGGCGTAAGGTTGTTCTGATTCTCTTCTTACTCTTGTTGTACTCTTCTTGTTGTTAAAACTGGCACACCAAAGAGGAACCACGTTTATCGTGTTCTATCAACTTTCATAAATCTGTCGTGTTTACTTTCTGTGACCCTTACCTAGGCTAGGAATAGAGCGACATCCTCGCTTAACACACAAAACACACAGATTGTCAGAACTTCGATTTAGGATCTATCTAGAGATGATAAGGCCATTATGCCATTCGTTGCATCAGTGCGCCACGCATCGGCTCGACCAGTATACAGCTTAAATTTAATGTGATTTTGGTTATGATCTTCAAATTACATATTTTCCTTATTACCTTGAAACAAACTTAGCATCATTTCGCAAGTACGGATCGACTGATCGGTTGATCCGATCAAAGTTTTAGCCACGAAATTAGATTCTGACAAGTATTTGATTATTACTCGGTATAAATGAGCTAAATCTCAGCTTTGTTTATTTAGGTATCTATCTATTTAAGAGGTCAGGCCTCTTCCCCGGTGGGGAATTATAATTATAGCTTTTCTTTTTGTACTTACAGTTAAAGCTACTTCTCAAGTTGGATCAGTAATTTCTTCCTCGATGCTGTATTAAAGGGATCTGTAAAAACTTTTATAATTACTACAGAAAACGAAATTGGTAGAATAAAGACCAAATTTATCATAATCTTTTCAAACATTTAGTTTTTGATAGAAAATGATTCGAATAACTTTGTTAGATTAACAAAGCAACGTTATAATACCTATATATTGAAGAGTATTCAATTAATTATATTATTTTGTTTTTTCTTCTCTTACCATAACAGTACCTACTATGTTTTTGTTTTTAATAACAATATATTCTTTATTCTATTGAATCTGGTACCTATCATAACTTCATCCCCGCCATTCACCAGGTGATAACAGACACGTCTCACAACCCTGGAGGGACGAAAGGATTACAATAGAAAGATTTTACCTTACAATAAAATCAATATTGTGATCCTGAAGTCCCTCCAGGGCCTATTTAAGGCCACCTGGGTGAGTCGCAATGAACAAAATGGCGTCAGAGCCTATTGAGCACGCTGGCGAATGGCGGGAAAATGACAAGCGGAAGTTAGCATTCTATTTATGAAATTAGGAAAATTACAACGGAAGCGGCCAATTAATGGGCTTTTGAGGCAAAAATGCAGTAAAATCCAAGAAACACTCTCTCACAACCCTGGAGGGACTTCAGGATCACAATATTGATTTTATTGTAAGGTAAAATCTTTCTATTTTGTATTTTACGACTAGATTTATACCATTTACCGAAACTAAAGTCATACCTCAGTATTTTTGGATAGTTTATCTAATGAAATCATAAACTGAATACACGATTGGAATTACTTCACTCGATAGAAAATCGTCACAAAGATGACGTATTTTCATGCATTTTAAACATTTTTCTCGTTTTAGAAGAACTTAAACTAGTTTCCGATTGTTGGTTTGGAGGAAAAGGGAATATCTTCCACGGGCTACTTGGAATGCCCGGGACCGCGGTCCAACAGTTCTTAGTTGGATGTTGTATATATGCAAAGTCTCTTGATAACTTCGATAGTGCGATTCAGGACTCGCCATATGATTGGTTGTTATTCGTAATGAGCTGTGATGCGTTGGACAGATCCATATTGTGATTGGCCGTCTTCTGTGTGTCCCTATAATTATGTCTGCTATCCGTACAAATATAAAAAGATCTTGACATACCGAATTAAGAAGTGTCGGAGGTGTAATCCATGGTACTATCTATCCTTTTACCTAAGTATTACTTTTTTTTTCAGGATAGTAAAGAACTGCTGGGTCCCAAATGTGAGGAGTGTGATGTTCAGTTCGCGACAGAAACCGCGTGGAAGCGACATCTAGTGCTCTCTTCTAAACATACTGTGAGGTGAGTTGAGGACGATTTAAATGAATTTTATATCTAAAGAAATTAAAATAATAGTCAAGGATAAAATTAACTACCTACCTACAATACCAACATTTTGGACACAAAATCTTTTTACAAGGCTTGAAATGGCAGCCTCGACGGATTTTCTATGGTTTGGTTTATTATCTTTCGTTACTTACCAACTTTCTTTTAGTCGAGAGTTTAAAAAAAAAACTTAAGTAATATAATTCTTGAACGATTACAAAGTTTACATCCGTCGTGGATTTTTTCAAAATTTTTATTTTTGCTTTTTATTTGCAAATATTATCAGTGTACAATGTGTATTGTTTAACAGGATAACCAGGTTTAAAATTTTATTATAAATGTACCTATAGATGACATATATTTTCAGTAATGGATGTGGTGTATGTGGTGAAACTTTCAATACCAAAGAAGATTTAAAAGTTCACAAAAAAACGCATCCTCGGTCACAGTCAAGTTATAATACTTATTGTGGTTTTACTGCGCCCGACAATTGTAAGATTGTGAGTACCTATCTCATATCTATACACTCCTTTGAACTGGTTTTCTAACTCGGTGGCGGATAGTAAAAGTAACACAATATTAAACCTTATATAGTAGGTGCGTAGCATAGCGTCTTTTCGAGAATTACGCCCGGGCCACCAGGCGACGTCGCCTGGAGGCGCTTGTGCGATTCTCCAAACGACGCTATGCTACGTATTATAAGGTAAAGATAATGATGAAAAACACGTTTTTTCGCGATCCTGCTAATTGCAAACTTTTGCTTGCAAGAAAGAGACGCTTGCACTCGGATAAGAGGGCCTTAAACTCCTTTGATTTAGGGAGTGCTACTAACGTTGATTACTGGCCCAAAAAGAGTCATTTTAGTGGTTATAATAAGATTATTAGCGAAAATAGCTTATTATATTGTGTTACTTTTACTATCCGCCACCGCCACACGTCTCTTCTGTATAAACCGCACCTAAGGCCCAGTATCCAAAGCGGATTACTCCATGATGCAATGTTGTAAGAATTGGAACATTGGAACATTCCACTATACAGGGTGGAAAGTTAAAATGGGGCACAAAGGACAGCCAGTGTTCCTACCTTAGTTTTAGTAATGCCCAGTTGAAGAAGCTAAAAAGGGCTACATAGACCTGCTATTCTGTTTCTAAAAATCATAACTTACATTTGCAGTGCAACAAAATGCTAGAGACACAATGCGAGTTTAAGAAGCACATGAAGTCAGCGCATCCTAGTTCTGGTGAAGCGAAAACGATGGAAAGGCATAACCCTAGTTTGCCGGTAGTCTGCGAAGTGTGCGGGAAGGTTGCCAAGGTTTGGTTTTTTTTAATTATCATTTAAAAGGACTCTTGCTTGTGAGTTAGCATTGCATTTCCGCCAGTGTTAAGAGAATATTATTCCGGGAGCGAAAATGCGCGCTGCATACAAACGTACTATACATTTTAACGAAAATCTGACTCCATACAAGCATAGAAATTTGTTTCTAGATTGTTTCTGCAAAATTTCATTGACTTTATTGTTTAGTATTGAAAATATCACCATAGTACGTTTGTATGGAGCGCGCTCCGAATAATATACCCTTAAGATGCTTGAGGGATTATACAGGGTGTATACTTAAATGCGTTACATACTTAAAAGGGTTGAACAACTTTCTTTAATTATGGGACCAATAACAAATCGCAACATTTGAGTCGAGCCGCCATTGACGTTTTCTATGGAACATCTGTTTTTTTTCGCGATTTCAATGTTGGTCCCTCCCATATTTAAAGTTGTCCAGTTTGAAGGTGTGAAGCACCGATAAGGGTTAAGGTATATAACGAATTAAATTATACAATCTGTATAATTATAAATAGTGCATTTGACACGTAGGTAAAATATATTTTATGAATTCGATATGAATATCAGATCAATACCTGACCGCAAATTTACGCTGAATTCCAGAATGTATATGTCCTCCGCGACCATCAACTGACACATATCGACAAACGTCCTTTCGAGTGCGGCGAGTGTGGCAAAAGATTCACTCACCGAGCCTCTCTGCACGTTCACAAAAACGTTCACACACGCAAACACGTCTTCGAGTGCGATGTGTGCCAGAAACAGTATTCCCATAAGCAAGGACTCACTAAACATATTAAGGTTAGTAAAGTCTCATTTCGCGTCTTAACCATGTATATAAGCTGTTAGCGAGGGTCATTACGAACCGTCTCGCGCGCAGGTTCGACAACTTCCAGCTTCCCGAACAAGCCGGGTTCCGAAAAGGCTTTAGCACCGTAGACCACATACATACGCTCCGGCAGGTTATACAGAAGACCGAAGAATAAAATCGGCCCCTTTCCTTGGCGTACGTGGATTACGAGAAAGCCTTTGATTCGATCGATCCGGACTTGGGCTGTACTGCAGAGGCGCTGAAATGCTTGTACATATTGCCACTATGTCAGTCCGACTACAGAACCAGAACTCGAAACCTATCCTACTGCAGCGAGGTGTGAAGCTGGGAGACGTTATTTCTCCGAAACTGTTCACCGCAGCACTGCAAGATGTTTTCAAGGCTCTGGACTGGAAAGGGCTAGGCATCAGGCACATTGGGTTCGCCGAAGATATAGTCATCATGGCGGAGACTATGGAGGAGCTCAGTAGAATGCTCGATGATCTTAGCAGAGCCTCCGAACGAGTTGGTCAGAAAATGTACATGGACAAGACGAAGATCATGTCAAATGTCCATGTTGTACCCACTCCTGTAAAAATCTGAAACTCTACGCTCGAAGTTGTTGACGATTATGTTTACCTGGGACCAACGATCCAGTCAGGTTGGTCAAACTTCAAGAAAGAGATCAACTGACTAATCCAACTCTGCTGGGCAGCGTTCGGGAAGCTACGTAGTATCTTCACGTCCCTAATACCACAGTGGCTCAAAACGAAAGTCTTCGACCAGTGTGTGTTGCCTGTGATGACATATGGAACAGAGAAGTGGTCGCTCACTCAAGGCCTAGTAAAAAGGCTGAAAGTCACCCAAAGCGCAATGGAGAAGGCTATGCTCGGAGTTTCCCTGCGAGATCGAATCAGAAATGAAGAGATCCGCAGAAGAACCAGAGTAGTTGACATAGCCCAAAGAATAGCTAAACTAAAGTGACAGTGGGCGGGAAACATTGCCGATGGGGCCGAAGAGTTCTTGAGTGGCGAACGCGTACCGCAAAGCGCATCGCGGGTAGGGCCCCCTCAAGACGTACCAACGACCTGGTGAAGGCGGAGGTGTGCAACACAGGCGTCTATCGATTGAGATCGGGGCTCTCTTCCCACGCTGCGCGCTTCACAAGATCGCCATGATTCAACCAGCAAGCCTTGCTTTTTCTGTAAATCTGCATTTCTGATTCGATCTCGCATGGATACTCCGAACATAGTCCTCTTCATTGCCCTTCGAGTGACGGCAATATATACGTTCATTTTAAATTAGTCGGCGAAACTGAAACAGCGCTCTTGTTAATGATGTTCAGTCGAATTAGACCAATTTTCGACAGATAAAAACGTAAATCGATAGAAATCTGAATTTTGGTATACATTTTTATTGGGGCTTCCCATTGGACATACGGACATACTAAAAGTCCCCGTCAAAATCTGTTTTGCTCGAGCCGCAATCTTGGAAAAAAGGTACACTTTTTCAGTTTTTTGTCTATATCTGCAACGACAAGTATCGAAAAGTTTTGTGCGTGCGTGTATCGCACAGTGCGTGCAGTACTATGGCGCGGGCGGACATTGACCTCAGAATCATATGATCGAGCGGGGGTTATTACCACTCACCACGCAATTTTAATCAGTAACAAATATTAATATAATATATATAACATATAAATTTAACCTTATATAATCATTAACTATCCGCCATATTGCAGTGGCTGATTTACAAGCAGGCTGAGTAGGAGCCTAGGGCGGCAGATTTTAGGGGCGGCAAATGAGCGTTTTTCTTTTCTTTTTTAAATTTTGTTCCTAAAAAACTCGACAGATGGCATGTTTATCGACCCATAGAGCCGTTCGCGAGAGCCTGTCAAAAATTTGTCAGCGTCAGCGTAGCGCCATCTATCGATCCCTTAGAAAACAAAAAGAAAAACGCTCATTAGGTGACAATTTTTTTTTTGTCTTCAGAAATTGAAAGGTTGTATATTCATATACCCTTCGATCAAAGTAAAATTAATGGATAGGCCTAAAGCGCGTTAAATTGAAGCACACTAATGGTGCACTTGGTCCATACAAACTGGCACACTTGTCTGTCGTCTCGGTACATATTTGAAGTATCCCTGTCATTTGTATTGCCTTATTTTTCTGGTTTGAAATATTCGCGTAAGGCCTATTCGTTAATTTTGCTTTGATCGAAGCATATACTGAGAGTTAATGAATGTAATGTTTCCTATCCCCGGGATCGCAGAACTATATTGTCTAGTTTTATTTATCAAATTCAGATTCACTGTACCTGGTCAAAATAACTATATAACTTTGTTCCAGGGTCACTTCGGGATTCGTCCATATGAATGTTCATATTGTCACAAACGTTTCAAATATAACTATGAAAGGAGAACGCATATAGACTATGTACACTACTCGAAGCCGTGGCCGAAACGAGATAGATCAAAAAGAAGTGCTAAGTAAAATACAATCTGTTTTACAATAATGACATTTGATCATATTTATGTGGCGTTTGGAACGAAGGAAACGTTGTTTATGAGTCAAAATGCTGCCCACGCGCTACTTTCGCAACACTCTTCGAACATATAGCTCATGCGACTCCTACCTACTAAGGCTGGCCAGTTAAGGCCAGCACAGAAGTAGGGGATCTCATGCATTTGGTACCCACTCCGACCAGACAGGAAATGCAAGTCCGCAGGGAATCTCTTAAGTAAGGATGAAAAGATGCAGCTCTACTTTATTCATGTCTACAACCGATAATACTGTGAGCAGCAGAGGAAGCGTGCTGGGCCCATAACCTGTTCCGAGATACTGTGCAGTAGGTTTTGAAGGCTGGTACATACATGGACGTTTATTAAACACTGATAATACTTTTATACAATCATGCACTTATCTCCGGTGATTAATTAAGATTTATTTATACAATGCAAAACGTGTTGGTTCGACGATGAATGGCATGAACAGAAAAAAGGCAGATACGTGGTCGCTTACTCAAGGCCTCATAAAAAGGCTGAGAGTCAAAAGTAAAATAAATAAATATCTTAGACATTAAAAGTGAATATATATTGTTAAATAAATGTTTTCATTTAATTTTTTTCATTTGCATTTCCACTTTGACCACTAGTTTTTGACATTTTACATTATTACAATATTAAATGAATTAAATTTTGATATACTAACTCGGTGAGTAAGCAATACTAACAATGAAATTAATTGTAAGTTCAAGTTCAAAGTTCATTTATTGCATAACTACAGGTTTAAAAAAGATCTTAATTGTATATTATTACATTGTATCTCCATAGCTTACCAGTAGTGTACAATAATAATTCGAATTTTGTGTAGTTGTTGTTTGTGTAGTTTGTAACTTGTGACATACTTACCTACAATATGGAATTTAAGTTCTGAAATAAATGATTTAATTGATTGATTGATTTCATACAAGAAAGAAGGATGTGTCAAACAACAAACTAGTATGTTATTCATAAGCTTAGATCAAAATAAAATCAATGGATAGGCCTAAAGCGCGGTAAGTTGAAGCAAACTACTGGTGCACTTGGTCCATAAAAACTAGCGCCATTATCTGTCAAATCTAGGGCACTTGCATACAAATTTGAAGTAAACCTTTCATTTGTTTTGCCTCATTTTTCTGGTTTGAAATGTTCGCGTAAGGCCTATCCGTTCATTTTATTTTGATCGAAGTTCATAAGCTTATGTTATTAGTACTTTGTGTTATAAGTTATGTTATGAGTTTTGACATAAGATATGAACACAACTTGCATGTGGTGTTCATCCAGGAAGGTGGCATAGGTATTATTGTTCATCTCTAACGGTCCGTCTACACATACCTTCTTGCCTGCGCGTTAAAACTGCACGGCTTTACTCGAACGCAAGACGGAACATTGAGTTGCCGTCCACACTGTACAAGTAAGCCATCGCGCAAGACCGTTCAAACCTTAGTATTCTGGGAGCCACCAAATGAAGCCTTTCTAATTTGTGAAGATTTTATTCGTTCAAAAATAATTGTGTTGCTTGCCGATTGAAAAAAACATACATTCACGAGATGCCGTAGACATTCATTTATGTTATTATAAAAAACACAGTAAATTCACGATAAAATATCGCGATAAACTGCAGATTATCAGGCATTAACAAAAAATATTCTCTTAAAAAAACTTGCCGGAGTGAGGCACTGCCTGATTACCCGTCCATACACAGAAGTAAAACCGTGCAAACCGAAAACTGTGCAGTCCAATCTTCAGCATGTCAACTATTGTTCGAGCAGCTACGCTTGTAGAACTGCACGAGCTACCGTCTTGCCGTCCATACGCGCGCGCTTACTTGTGCAAACCAGAATGCGCAAGTAAGTGCGCGCGCATGACGGAGCGTGTGGATGGAGCATAAGTAGTTGTGCATTCATTAAGCACTCTGTTTATAAACCTATAAAATAGTCAATATAAATAATAATGGTCGTGTAGGGGGACAATACCAATGCCAGCTTCCTGAGTGCATAGCATAGCATATGCTCACAACTATATTCCCCGAGGGGGTAGTCAGAGATATTCTGAAACCCCAGAACATCCACGTTTCACCAGAAGTACAGAAACTGTCCAGTGTGACGGGGGTGAGCCCGTCGCCATTTATTATGGACAGTGGGTACAAAACATTACTCAAAATTAAAGTATGCAGGTTTCCTCACGATGTTTTCCTTCACCTAAAAGCCAGTGGTGTTACAAATCGTACATAAGGAAGCATCGCCTCCTGCACGTCAGGCAGGTTACTTGCCACTAGACCACCACGGCTTGCTGGGTGCTAAACACTTTATTTAACAAAAGAGGGATTTTCAGAAAGCCATTAAATAAGAAAAAGTAGTTCCTAATGGCTCGATAGATGGCGTTGACGAGACAGGGGCGAGCGACCTTTCGGATAATAAAATAAAAATAAAAAAGGAAGAATTTGTGTTTTTAAGTAAGCAGCAAAATATGAACATATATATTTCGTTAAAGGATGCGTCTGACTCAGTGAAATGCATTTATTTTAACTTTTTAGCCTAAAATTTTTGTCTTCAGACTCCTTTCTGGTCAACGTCATCTATCGCCGGTATGATGAACTACGTTTGAGTAGCTGCTATTGAATGAGACACGATTTAAAGTTCACGTATCACGACATTCGTCAAATTCTTGTTTCGTCAAATTCTTATTTCGTCAAATGCTACATTCGTCAAGTCCTTGTTTCGTCAAATTCGCTTTTCGTCACTTGCGCTTGAGTAAAGCTTATGGACAATCAACGACAAAAAGGGATTTTTTTTTGGCTTGGCTTGACACCGACTCCAATAAAACCAATTATTGTTCTTATGTTGCGAATGAAAAAGTCATCGGCTGCAATATTATTTTTTAAGTTTTTAGTTTTTTTTTGAGGCGGTTTTAATTTTATTTTTAAATTATGTTTTTTTTTTTTACAATTTTTAGTCATGTATTAATTAGTTCGACTCAGCTATCAGTTATACACGCAAAGGGTACATCGTTACGCAGCAAATGTAAGTAAAATAAAATATTCAGATGTACCAGGAAAGCAGACGTGTACAAGAGGTCGAACTTCTTAAAAGTTAAGGTCGGTGCCTAATGAATGACCTCTTGTACACTTCTGCTCTCCTGGTACATCTCAATGCTCAAACGTGTAGGTACAAGCAGGAACACATGATGTTCACATCACTACTACAGGGTGTAAGGGACAGCCCTCCGCAAACTGAAACGGTGAACTCAGACCATCAAACTAAACCACTTTCACTATGGAGCCTACCTCAGGAAACGCGAAAAAAAATCAGCTGTCCCATACATTTGACTCGAGTAGGTTTGCAGTTTTGTATGGGACAGCTGTTTTTTTTTCGCGTTTCCTGAGGTAGGCTCCATAGTGAAAGTTGTTCAGTTTGATGGTCTGAGTTCACCGTTTCAGTTTGCGGAGGGCTGTCCCTTACACCCTGTATATAATAGTGGTATGGTTGGGTCCCACCCTACCACCAGGAGTATGGTGGGTCCGTCACTGCGACCGCCGTACGGCTCCGAACGGCTGCCGACGGATTCCGCGACATATAGCCGGCTCCGTCGACATTTGATCGGCTGCCTTCGCGTCCGTCGGAGCCGTACGCGTGTCGCGGCAGCCTTACGGCTCCATACCGACGCGGCGCGCGATGCGAGTCGGTAGGTCTGAATCGTCCCTTCGAATGCTCTTCTACATTATTCGGATACATAGGCTAAAAAAACGGCCAAGTGTGTGTCGGCAAGATTATAATGCGGTACGAAGTTCGCCACGGTCATCTATAATACATAACTGTACTTAGATTTGACGAAAAGCGAATTTGACGAAACAAGGACTTGACGAATGTAGTATTTGACGAAACAAGAATTTGACGAATGTCGTGGCTACCATTGATAACAGATTGTAGGATGGGACGTGGGACTGCAAGCGGTGGGCGGATCTTGTAGGATATGCAGAACCCGAGACGCATCCTACACAAGGTCATCGGAAGCCTTGTAGGACTACAACACCATTCGCGATCCGATTTTGTTGTAAGACTGCAAGACGGACTACTGTAAATGGGCTACTTAAGTAAAAAGTAGGTACATTTTTTGTACTTTGTCTCATAAAGTTGAAAATTCATTCTAGCTTTTGAACCGTTCATTTCCGGACCTATGTGAATGGGGTCAACATTTTTGGAAGTGATCTGCCATTTTGGACCACTATTTCTAGGACAATCTGTATACTGAAGAATATACTTTCTTTGCTGAAGACCACTTCTGTAAGGGTGACCGCATATGTGACTGTGACCGCTGTCGCGAACAAAGTGTCACTCATCTATAGCTACCATTTCAGTAGAACGATGGAAAAAAAAAATTCCCGTGGCACTACTTGGTCAGTAGGTCCAGGGGCAGTACAATTTAATCTACGGGAAAGAACAATTGCCCTTGGTACTACTAGTAGAACCATTTCGGTAGGACCACGGGAAACAAACGGCGGTTCACACATTCCAATGTTCAAGGGAGTTTTCCTAAGGATCAATCCGAATCAAAAGAGAGCACTTACAGCTTGGCCAAAAAGAGTAGAAATTAAATGAGGGCGCTAGGTTCAAAGAAAAAAATAACGACTACAGACAATGGCTAGATGTAAGGGCTAGTTCCCATTGCCTTTCCGAAAGGATAAAAAAAAGAGGTTAGGGGAGTTTTGGCGGGAATTTGTCAGCTATACGTTTGGAGTCCTCATATGTAATCTAATTTTTATTGTTTATTATGAGTTTTGGTTCGTAAAATTGGTGTTGTTTTGCGTAACAAAGAGTCGTGCAAGTGAACAATATACAGGAGTGCGATTTTTGAACATGTGATTTCCCAACGAGCGGTAGAAAGTTATACCTGTCTCACGTAGCACATCAAAACTTGACATTTGCAAGATGAGACAGGTATAACTTTCTACCGCTCGTTGGGAAATCACATGTTCAAAAATCGCACTCCTGTTCTGTGAAATATGATGGTGTATGGGTTGTAAACAGGAAAAGTGTTCCGTCTTTTGTAGCGCGGCAAAGCAGTCGGTTCACCTATTTCCTGTGGATTTCTCTGCGTTTCCTTTGTCTTTCGGTTGTCTCCATAAACTCCAAAGACGCGTCAAAACGTCGAACACCAACGTTTTAATTATTAAAGACATCGGCTGTATGGCACCCATTACACGGTAGGTTTTGCTGTCAGTTTTACCACAGTCACGGCTGTGACTGATGAATAACCTATCGTGTAATGCGGTTGCATGATGTCGATATCATTTAGGCATACATTACACGGTAGGTTTTGCTGTCAGTTTTGCCACAGTCACGGCTGTGACTGATGAATAACCTACCGTGTAATGCGTTGACTGATGGTGACTGATGGTTGCATGACGAAAATCTAGATTTTCATCAGTCATGACTTTTGAGTGAACGTGTAATCGCATTTCGTCAATCACCGTCAGTCAGCGCGCGGACAGCGATGTAGTCGGACATGATAGATGCTCCCCGTAGTGCATAGGAGGTGCGCCCCCTAGCTCGTGGGGGTGATTAGGGGGTGCACCCCTACTGTGTAGGGGGTTCGTAGGGGTGATTAAGGGGTTGTGTAGGGGTGATTAGAGGGTGTACCCCCTAGGGCGTAAAGCTTATTAGGGGGTGCACCCTAGCTCGTGGGGGTGATTAGGGGGTGCACCCTCTAGGAGGTAGGGGTTATTTCGGGGTGCACCCCCTAGCTCGTAGGGGGTGATTCGAATTTGCACCCTAGCTCGTGGGGGTGAACCCCCTAGGACGAAGGGGTTATTAGGGGGTGCACCCTAGCTCGTGGGGGTGATTAGGGGGTGCACCCTCTAGGAGGTAGGGGTTATTTCGGGGTGCACCCCCTAGCTCGTAGGGGGTGATTCGAATTTGCACCCTAGCTCGTGGGGGTGAACCCCCTAGGACGAAGGGGTTATTAGGGGGTGCAACCCCTAGCTCGTAGGGGGTTATTAAGGGTTGCACGGGTTGCACCCCCAACTAACACCTTATTAGTATGTTGGTAGCATTTATTTTAACACGTTTTTTACTCAATAACGCAATCAAAATTCCAATACAGGCTTTTCTTTTATGAATATCTGTCTGTCTGGAAGAAATCACTTTTTAGCGATAAGACCGCCTTATTTGTACCATTATCGTTTCTTTGTTTCCTTTTCTATGCTGTATTTGTGTTTTGGTGTAAATAAAAGTATATTTCATTCATTCATTCATTCATATCCATACTGTCTTGCGTGAACACGTGTATCCTTTGTGAAATTTTGAGCATGACTGACGGTCAGTCAGAATGACTGTGTAATGTGGCTACTAATTCCATCAGTCACCATCAGTCAAACGTCATTCATGACTGATGGTTTTGACTGACGCAAAACCTACCGTGTAATGTATGCCTAATGTATGCCTATGGGAAATCTAAGGCCGAGATTCAGAGACGATTTTTTCCGTCTTAGCTCGAGCTAAGTAGGGTCGAAATGTATGGCATACATTACACGGTAGGTTTTGCGTCAGTCAAAACCATCAGTCATGAATGACGGTGACTGACGGAATGAATATTTATATGATATCGACATCATGCAACCGCATTACACGATAGGTTATTCATCAGTCACAGCCGTGACTGTGGTAAAACTGACAGCAAAACCTACCGTGTAATGGGTGCCTATGGATTTTGACATACGGGAGTCCGAACTATGACTTAAAAATCGTCTCTGAATCTCGGCCTAACCCTTTGCCTTGAATTGAACCAAAAAAAGAAGAAAGAGGCAAAGAGTAATATAAGTGGAAAGAGGTTAGGTAATTTTGTGGCAATTTTATTTATTTTCGGAATTTACTTTGTATTTGCAGTGGGTTGTTCCCTAATCCAAACTTCCTTTCCTTTATTATTTCCATTTGTTGTTAGTGATTACTTGTTCAGTGTATGAAAGCCTAATTACTTACCTACCAAACCACTACAATGGAAGAACCGGATCGTACTTATTGTAAACTGTGTTTAGTGACCGATGTTAAAATGTACAGTTTGAACACACCTTCGATACTCGAAGCGTATTCACAACTCCTTCAAGTTGTTGTAAGTATAATGTTGTGTTGTTTACCCTAGTACTTAAAACAGTGATATTAGCAACGATATCAATGTACTAAAGTACTAGATACGGTGATCAGTAGGAACTGCATGTTACTCTTAAAATGGGGTGTATGCACCTGATTCATGTTATGTTAGTCTCCTTTGCACTAATGAGAATGGCAGACCATCTGTTTGACAATCTGTCATTTTTTACAATAATTTATAACAATTTATTTAAATATTTTTAATAAATAAAAACCACCTGTAATCTTTTGTAAGGTAAACTACTATTCTAATATAAGGTCAGTATGTAATATTATAAGGAAATGTAATTATTAATTTAAATTTGCGAAAATAGGAAAGTCTATTAATTTCCTTAAGATTGGGTAAGTCCATTACATTTTGTCTCATTTCGGCACCCAAAAAGTGATATATAAGAAAAAGAGACAAGGTATAATGATCATAGATGAATCAAGAGACTTAAATCAGAGGGCACAAAATAGGCACAATTTATTGAACTTATCGCGGTTGCCGGACGAACATTGAAAATCACGCTAAGATCGTTGATACTTGAGATTATATTTTTATGTACTTACCACTTGTTTGCGGGATAGAAATTCGGTATGTCAAGTTTTTTTTTGGAGGGCTGAATCGAAAACCATTTCGAGATAATTGTCTCAATAATCATATTTTCTATGTCAGAGATTTTATAATGAAAGGATTACAGATATTTTTAATAAAATAACGTCGTTTTTCGGTCCGTCCAGTGACGTCACTGGCATACCTGTGAACTCTTTTAAATATAGCAGTAGGTAGTTTTTCTCCATGGAGTTCGAATTATTTTCTCTCCACCATTTTTGCACTTGGAGATTACAGATCAAAATAATTTAAAAATTAAATTTATATTGATAAACTCGATGAATCGCAATAAGAATAAAATAGGTGTCTTAAAATTATGTCTTCTATCCGTAAAAAATATAAAAATGATGACTAAAAAAAACTTGACATACCGAATTATGAGAAAACATATATTTTTTACCTTGAGATGAACAAGATGAAGAAATCAGCTGTTCCATACAAGCAAGCCTACTCGAGCCAAATGTATGGGACAGCCGATTTTTTTTTCGCGATTTCGATGTTGTTGCCATAGAGAAAGTAGTTCAGTTTGACGGTCTGATCATCCGCTTAAAAAAGTGTCAGCATATTAAAAAGGTATACAGGGTGTAAAATTTAATGCGACACTTAGTTAAAGGGGTGCTTCAGTCAGACCATCAAACTGAACAACTACTACTACTACTCTACTAAAGGACCACAATATCGAAACGCGAAAAAAAAATCTGCTTTCCCATACAAAACTGCAAACATAACTTGACTCAAATGTATACACCAGTTTAAGTAGGTATGTGTCGCATTAAATTTTACACCCTATATAAGGCTTTGCTTGGAAAACATTTTTATGTTTGTTTCACAGCAATCTGTTCACAGTTCACACAATCAAAAGTTATGAGTCAGTATTTAATTCTAAAGTTTCAGGTACACACGGCGACACATCAAGTTACGCAAAACCAAAATAAGCTGGCCGCGCGTAGGTAGAGTAATGTATAACGTCGCGCGGCCAGCTTAATATTGGTTTTGCGTAGCTTGATGTGTCGCCGTGTTTACGTATTTCAGTAGTCTGCGCGTAGGTAGTCGAGGGCACCACTAGTATTTAAACAACTTTGTACAAATTCATACACACATTATTGTTTCACAGATAGTAGGTATAATACCTAACATACATATGAACTGTCGCATCTGTCTTGGTCAGTGATGCTCTTTGACCAAATTATAGTAGTTTCTGTTTATATAAACTAGATGGCACTAATGTTCCCGAAGAGTTTTTGAACATGTTGTTTGTATGAACGAGCAAGTCTATCGCTAGAGTCTACGTCTATGGATATTAGGTATAAGTTATTTTTCACCTCACAAGCTCGGAAAGATTCTGTTTATCATTCGAAATCTGAGTGCAAAAGTGTATTTTATCCGCTAGCGTGGAAAGAGTTTTTGAAATTCGAATCTGTCTATTCAATATTTTTATATACCGCCAATCCACAGAAAATGCTTAATAACTATTTCATGACACTGGCCAGCATGTAAATAAAAACTTTTTGAAATTGTCTTTTTAGCAATTCACTTTTTTTCCTCGCTGTTGTGAGGTGAAAAATTGTGTGTTTCGCTCGGCTGCAAAGTTATTCGGCGTCTCGTACCTTTGAAACCTTCGCTAAGCGCTCAGGATTCTGTTATTTGAACCACTTGCTTCGCTCGTGGGTCAATCCTAGAGTCCTTCGCTTGCTCAGGTTTCAATAAAAGTACTCGCGCCAAAAAGCAATTTTGCAGCCTAGCATAACAAATAACTATTTCTAGCCTCCGGACGGAAAGCGTCAATTTTCGTCCCGCTGCGCCAAGCGAACTTGTCCCTTACGGGGTTCGAACCCGCGACCCTCTGCACTCGGTCACTACAGACTGTGTTATCGGGTCATCGATAAATGAATACTGAAACTCTTGATTCAAAAATACCACTTCTGTTTCTATTATGTTCAATTTCAGATTTGTGAAAATTACCAAACATATATTTGTTACGAGTGTGCAAGTTTACTGCGCCAGTGTGAGGAGTTTCGTTTGAAGTGTGTGACATCTCTCAATTTGTTAACTGCCCTTAACATGGACCACTCAAAGGTATGGATCCCATTATTGAAAAACTCACACCTTTTCCCAGTGATGTGGGCAGACTGCATCTCCACTTAGGGTGACCCTGGCATACTGTCTCGCTTCCTCTTTAATATTCACCAATATCAATAGTGACTTTAAAGGTACAGATATACCTAAATGCTCTATTATAGTTGTCGAGATTCATTACGAGATCTTTTTAAAGATATCAGTATTTTGACTTTCTACAGTCAATATATTTACGAAAATATTTTATACGTTCGCAAAAATTTGTCTCTCTTTCCCAAAAACAGTGACGTTCATAATTACAATACAAGAAATAAAAATAAATTAGTGTTCCCACATTTTCGACTCAGTAAGGTCAACACATCTTTCATGGGGCACTGTATACGCTATTATAATAAGATACCAGTAGTGCTAGCGGTCATAAGAATACTACACTTTTTGTTAAAGGCAAGCCACTTTGCACAGTGGTAGTTAGGACCATTTAGAGTGATTTGACCCGTAGTGATTTTTGATTCACCCCTTAGGGGGTGATTTTTGGGGGGTGGGAGGTGAACTACTCCTTAAATTCTTAAAGTTGCTAACCTTAACCGATATTGACAATCAGGGACTCATTTTCGCATAATTTGAGGTCACTGAATTTTAATTTGGAGTAATTTTGATCATCCGAACTTCAATTGTGGATATTTTGGACCGTAAGGACGTTTTTTGGTACGAAATTTAAAAAATGATAAAAAGTCATACAGTAGCCATATTAGAGTCAATTTCTGGAAAGTCAATAGCGCTAAATCGAAATAAGTCGTCAAAATTATATTTTGGTAAAATTTTTAGGGGGTACAAAATGACTAAAAAAATTTATTTTTTTTAAAATCATATTGCGTATTGTTTTTAGGGTTCCGAACCAAAAAGGCGCCACACAGGACCCTATTACTAAGCCTACGTTGTCCATCCGTCCGTCTGTCCGTCCGTCCTGTCTACCTGTACTGCCTGTCCTACCTATAAAGGGCTGTATCTTTTGAACCGTAATAGCTAGATGGTTGAAATTTTCAGAGAATATGCGTTATTATGGCGAATTTGTTAATAAATAATAAGAAAACCAAAAAGTAAAAAATTAAGGGGGGTCTCCATACAAAAAACTATTTTTTTAACGTTTATAGTTTTTGCTCTATCGTAAAAACGGTAATACATACAAGCGTCAAACTTGGTACGGTTACAGTGCAAACTCTATAGTATAACAAGAAATAATAAAAATTGGCCAAGTGTGTGTCGGGTTCGCGCTAAGGGTCCCGGAAATAACACATTTTTTGGTGATTTTTTTTTAACCCTGTCGAAATTTCCAGTGGTGGTTCAGACCATCAAACTGAACAACTTTTACTATGGGAGGAAATCGGAAATCGAAAAAACAAAAACAGCTGTCTCATACATTTGAGTCGAGCAGGCATAGCAGTTTAGTATGGAGCAGTAGATTTTTTTTTTGTGATTTCAGATTTCCTCCCATAGTAAAAGTTGTTCAGTTTGATGGTCTGAACAACCACTGGAAATTTCGACACGGCTAAAAAAATTTCACCAAAATAATGTGTTATTTCCGGGACCCTTAGCGCGAACCCGACACACACTTGGCCAATTTTTATTATTTCTTGTTATTCTATAGAGTTTGCACTATAACTGTACCAAGTTTGACGCTTGTATGTATTACCATTTTTACGATAGAGCAAAAACTATAAACGTTAAAAAAATAGTTTTTTGTATGGAGACCCCCCTTAATTTTTTACTTTTTGGTTTTCTTATTATTTATTAACAAATTCGCCATAATAACGCATATTCTCTGAAAATTTCAACCATCTAGCTATTACGGTTCAAAAGATACAGCCCTTTATAGGTAGGACAGGCAGTACAGGTAGACAGGACGGACGGACAGACGGACGGATGGACAACGTAGGCTTAGTAATAGGGTCCTGTGTGGCGCCTTTTTGGTTCGGAACCCTAAAAACAATACGCGTCTTTTCCACTACGCTGACATTGGCGGAATTATTGTGCCTTGACACAATAACAAAGGCCATAATTAAAAAAAAAAAAAAAAAAAACAATACGCAATAGGATTTTAAAAAAAAAAAAATTTTGTAGTCATTTTGTACCCCCTAAAAATTTTACCAAAATATAATTTTGACGACTTATTTCGATTTAGCGCTATTGACTTTCCAGAAATTGACTCTAATATGGCTACTGTATGACTTTTTATCATTTTTTAAATTTCGTACCAAAAAACGTCCTTACGGTCCAAAATATCCACAATTGAAGTTCGGATGATCAAAATTACTCCAAATTAAAATTCAGTGACCTCAAATTATGCGAAAATGAGTCCCTGATTGTCAATATTTTAAGAATTTAAGGAGTAGTTCACCCCCCACCCCCCAAAAATCCCCCCCTAAGGGGTGAATCAAAAATCACTACGGGTCAAATCATTCCAAATGGTCCTATCTAACACTGTGCAAAGCGGCTTGCCTTTAACAAAAAGTGCAGTATTGTTTGGCGTACCGCTAGCACTACAGAGGATATTCTAAACTTGCCAGACAAAAAGTTTAAATCCCATGTTAAACAAGTCCTCTGTAAAAAAGGTTACTATAAACTCGATGATTATTTGAATGACCAAAATGTCTGGTCTTGACAATGTTACACTATGTAATTCAATATTTGTACTTTGTATATTTTGTTTTGTTTAAAAGAAGTGTGTTGTAGAGTTTCTGGCCGCATCTTCTCTACAACGGAACACCTTCCGAAGCGGTGGTAGAATCAAAAATGACGTCAAAAAGTTATCTATGTGATATTATTTTGAATAAAAATTTTGACTTTGACTTGACTTTATAGCACGCTAGAGAGCATGCTTACGAGTATGCTTAAAATGAGTGTGCTTTTGAACTGTTTACATTTGCTACATTGAAGCATACTCCTGAATGAGCTTTCTTCAAGCAAACAACCCAGTACACTTATTATTATTATTTTGGTTGTAAGGGCTTGGTCAGCGACCAATAGCTACTGCGACCTTTATAGATCTATTGTAGCTGTCACCCTTGACCTAGAGGGCATTTCCTAGGCCTTTATAAACCGTGTTATGCTCTTGGAGGGGAGGTCCCTAATGTCAGTGGGTGTTATCACGAATCCACCCAGATGGTGACTCCTAGCATGTAGGTTTCTGTTGAGTATAATAAAATTTAATGTCTTTTCGTGTCCCCAACATGCCATTTTTCACCATGCAACTCATTCAATATACTATTTAAACAAAAACAGTTCAAAACTAATCAAAATAGTAATAAACGATCAATCAATACTGAACTGACGCGGCAGGAAGTGTCCCACCACCCCAGATAGCGTGCTCGAAAATCATAACAGGACCGATTTTTGAGCAAAGTGCTAATTTCTAGCAACTTATGTAAACACATGCTACCAGATAGCATTTGCTCGGAAAAAAACATGCTTTCTTAATATATCTGTACCTTTACAAATTATATTCATTTACAAATAAACAAGCTTTTGAACATTGAGTAGACAACGCGAACAAAATCAGTGCACCATGATCAGCAGTGTGGGGCGCGTGCTGGGAGCGTCAGGCTGCGACGAGCGCCTGGCACAGGCTAAGTGGGTTAGAGCGCGTGCACCCTAACGCGTGTTACAAAACATTACTTCTCGGTAGCTTCTCTAGTTAACATAGTACCTCAATGCTTTTGAACCGCGACTTCGTCCGCGTGGATTACCCCTATTATAATCCTTTCTCAGTACATCCCTGCATTCTCTGTAGAATCTTAACTATTATAAAACCGTAAAATCATGAGGAATAAAAAAGTAGCGGTTCTCTTCATATAAATTCAAATAACATTCGATAGCGCGATTTAAATGACGTGCAGCGCCATCTATTGACAAAATTGTGTGTTTGTTTGTTTGTTCGCGCATCACGCAAAAACTACTGAACCGATTTTGATGAAACTTTTTTTGTTTGGTTTCTTATGGTCTGACTTAAAATCTGGTATATAATTTGTGCGGACGAAGTCGCGGGAAAACACTAGTATATCATATATTCAAAATTTCATGTTTCTGTCTTCAGCGGTTTATGCTGTATGTTGTCTGTCAGTCAGTTAGTCACGTCACGGAACAAACATGTAATACAAGGTTAATTGTAATTCGACGTATTCCTTCCAGGACGCGACGTTAAAGGGCAGGCAGCCTAAGGGTTATCGCATACAGAAGGAGTCGAGGAGGCGTCGAAGCGCGGGCGCGCGCCTTAAAGACCTTGACATACCGTCGGTAATTGTATATCATACCAACAATCCGAGTGCCGCGCCGCTCCTGCGATTTTTTTGTTTTGCAAAAAACGTTAAATTCCAAATATCTCAAAAACTATTAATTTCCGACCCCACATATGGGGTTCACATTATTGCATTTAGGCTGCCCTTTAACGTCCTGGAAGGAATAAGTCGAATTACAAGTAACCCGGTATAGATAGATAGATACATAAATTGGCGAATTTATTTTCCTTATTTCTAAACATAGCCACTATACCAAGATCCGACCGCAAAATTATCCACCTATTTGTTCGGTGAACGAAATGTGATTTAAGTGAAAGCAGCCGGGTTGCCTAGCAAAATCGTGCCGCAAGTACCTTCACCATTATGATAATTGAGGTGCCATCTGAAGAAGACCGAGGTAAAGAACTGGAAAAACTAGGGTTGCCACCTCTCAGTGTGCCGCAACTCTAGGATTGCCAGGTTCAAAGAAGTAATTTTGAACACCAGAGTTGCGGGCGTTGTTGCGGCAGATTGATAGGTGGCAACCCTAGTTTTTCCAATACTCTACATTTGTCTCCTCATTTACTTCCGTAACAAATCGGTGGAAAAAATGGTACCATAACTTTAACATGATGATTTAATCATCATGTTAAAGGTACTTGCGGCAAGATTTTGCTAGGCAACCCGGCGCTGTATGAACGCCTGTGTAAACTTTCACTTAAATCACATTTCGTTCGCCAAACAACTAGGTGCATAAACGGTCGGATCTTGGTCTACACTGAATAAAAACGGGTTGTTTTATGTGCATATCAATTAAATAAAATAAAACTTTATTTTTCAGATCACCAAGAAACTTATTCAAACAATTGATAGAAACTATTACAATTTAGTTTCTAAATACAAGAATAATAAAAATGAGGTTGATTCAGATTTAGAAATTAAGCTCAGTGAGCCTGAAGTCACATTAAAAATGGATATTGATATTGATGATCCTAATAATGACACACTGGATGATATTGTTTTAAATGATGACAATTCTAATAAAGTAATTGATTCAGACATAAAGTGTGAACTAAATTGGCCTGAAGACACACCCAATATTGATGCTGGTGATGCTAATTCAGACACACCGGATGACATTTTAAATGACAAGACCTCAGATGAAACATCAAATTACTGTATTGTCCAGACAAATCACAGTCTAGCAAATGACCATAAGTATATCACAGAAAAAGACGTAATAAAAAAAACTTTCAAAAATTTAAAGCGCAAACGTGATTGGCAGAAATATGTAACAGAAGTACGCCTGACTCCAGGTGATGTGAAAACAACAATGCTTTTAAGAAAAGAGTCAACAAATTACCGGCTGAATCGTTACAAATGTAATTTTTGCTACAAAGGCTTTATATCTCTTACAACATATGCTAATCATATGAAAAAACATAGTCCGGTAAGATGTAGGGATTAAAATCATAGCATGTTGCTTGTGCTTTGCGCACCAATTCTGATAACTTCAAGTAGTTTATGGAAGCATCGTAATGTCAAGGATTTTTACAAATAAGTGGAGCCGCGTGGCAAACTAGAAAGTCCCTGATACGCGGCCGCCTACTAACAGACTTGCAACGCCACTTGTTAGTAGAGTTCACAGTATTACTTAAATATGTGTCATTTAATGTAACTATAGTACGTTTTACATAATATCAAGATAATAGCTCAATGGTAAAGTATTAATTTCACACTGGAGGGGCTGGATCATAGTATTGTCTGATTCCAATGAAATAAAATACAAGTCTAATAGCATCAGTTTCTCATTGGCTAGGATACTTGTACGGGTTACATATCAGAAAGCCAAAAATTCATTGATCAAATTTTAAAAGAACTACGAACGAAATGCCAAAAGTACGAAAGGCCTAAAGTTGAAACATCAAAATTTAAAAGGTCAAAAAGACGATAGGCCGAATCGTTCAAAGGCCAAATGGACGAAAGATCAAAAGGTTGAAATATCAAAAGTTTTATTTCATCAAAAATTTACGAAAAGGCAGATTTTTCAAACCTTAATAAAAGCAAAGAAAATGGCCCTACAGTAGTTTTAGCGAGGAGCGAAGCGACGAGAACCGAATTGCTACTGTTTACCTTGTCCACCCGAACCCGAACAAAATTCCTAATAGGCGTTTGAATGAGGGTAAACATGAATTACTATTTTTATTTATAAGTTAGTTTAATGAATGAATAGCATAAATATGCATAGCGTTAAAAACCTTAAAATTAATAAACATACAAATGAAGGGGGTGAGAAAACTTATACTTTTGGGTGGACAAGGTAAACAGTAGCAATTCGTTCTACTGTTTCTCTCTCTGTTCTGTGGTCGCAAGAAACCTAACAAGCTCGTCGCTTCGCTCCTTGCTAACCTAATAGACTGAGTCTAAAACTACTGTAGTTCCTTTTTCTTTGAAAATATTAAAGATTGAAAAATCTGCCTTTTTATACATTTTTGATGAAATAAAACATGATATTTCAACCTTTTGATCTTTCGTCCATTTGACCTTTGAACGATTCGGCCAATAGTATTTTTGACCTTTTAAATTTTGATGTTTCAACTTTTGGCCTTTCGTACTTTTGATCAAATAACCATTTGGTCTTTTAAAATTAGGTATTTCGTTCTTTTAAAATTTGATCAATGAACTTTTGACTTTTTGATATGTAACCCTTGTACGTGCTCGTAACCGTATGTTTAGTTCTATAACTTATAGAATAGCATAGAGTCTACACTGTCTATAGGTGCTTGCTTAATATATACATAGTGTCAGGTCAATCGAGCGCGGTTTGCGGGGGCCGGTATTGACTTGCCTGCGCGCGGTACCGACTTGCCTGCGCGCGATACTGACTTGTTTGCGCGTGGTACCGACTTGTTTGCGCGCGGTACCGACTTGCCTGCGCGCGTTACCGACTTGCCTGCGCGCGGTACCGACTTGTTTGCGCGCGGTACCGACTTGTTTGCGCGCGGTACCAACTTGCCTGCGCGCTGTACTGACATTTGCGCGCGGTACCGGCTTGCATGTGCGCGGTACCGACTTTTTCAGTGCCGATGCCCCGCACACCGCGTGAGATAGACCCGCCGCGACCACTAGTAGTTTTTCACTATGGGACAGAATAGAAATATCAAATACAAAATATTTGCTTGTTTACGATTTAGGTACAGAATGACCTAATTGAGTAACTTTCGTTACAAGAAATATTTAGTACACATAGATTCTGACAAGATTGTAAACCGTGATTCGTATAATTTACAGAAGCTTGGAGTATTCGAATGTGATCACTGTCACCAAAGGTTTTCTAAGAAGTTTCGTTTAAGGCGCCACATTGAGCAATGCCACAGATGGAAGTATGAGTGCAAAATCTGTCAATATGTTTGCTACTCCACGTAAGTGAAACTCAAAAATCTAAACTTATGAAACTGGAACAGAAGTGCGTCTGTATTTTTTTATAAAACTGTTAAAGAGGTGTGTCTGTAAGGTACACTGTTTGTCGGATTCAAGTTCTACAATCCTAACTTTTTTTAATAACAGGCATACGACAATACGAAAGCACTCATATTGACAATATTGACAGTAATTAAACATTTTAAATCAACAATTGGACACGTCAACTGTACAAATGGCGACACATTACGCACCCTATATGCCCATAACTACACTACGTACAAAACACGGCATAGTGCGGTAGAGAGCCTGCATAGACGCGGCTGCCGGCGCGGGCGCAGCGTGCCGTGAGACGAAACAACAACAACATACTCGCACGATTCGCAGCGTTCAACTTCTAATAGTTCAAAGACCAAACAGGGTAACCTGACCTGTCGCCGTGTGTACACAAGTCAAATATCAGTAGTTATACTTAAGTCTAGTATACTAACTGATTTACTTGTGTAGGTACCGTTGACGTGTCTAATAAATAAAATATAATTTAAAATTTCCAGGTCTCAAAGAGGTTCGCACATTAATCTTCACAAAGGAAAGATTTTTGAGTGCCAAGAGTGCGGAAAACGTTTCAAGTAAGTATTATATTCCATGTTCATAGACAGATTTGCAGAATACCAGACATTCTCAAAATACCAGGGATACAATCTATGTCTATCTTATAATAATAAATATAGAAATAATTCTAATTTAAACCGGATAAGAGACGATTCAGACCTCGGAACGGATGCGTATGCATGCCGCGGAGGCCGTCGGAGTCCGTCGGGAGCCGTCCGCGTGTCGCGGCATCCGTACGCGTGCCAAGGCAGCCTACAGACCGTACACATTCGGTAATTCGAAGGTGACTCAACTCGCTGCTATAATATGCTGCTGCTGCTGCCGACGGATTTTGCAACATATAGCCGGCTCCGTCGACTTGCGATTGGCTACCTTCGCGTCCGTACGGAGCCGGTCGGCCGTCGCGGGATGCCAACGGAGACGACCGGGTTTCAATATGCATAAGTTGCATGCAAATACGAGTATGAACTATAATTCCTGTACTCATTTCAATACCCTTTGCCGCATTACGAAATGCCGTCCGGCTCGGCCCGATGCGAGCCGGTTAGTCTGAATCGTCCCTAAGATGCCGCCCATGATAGGGTGCCGTAGCCATTCTATATTTTCCAATTCCCCGACTTTCCCCAATTTCAAATAATGCATTCCCCAAAACTATAATAGTCAAGAAACAACGCATTGCTTCATGTAAAATGTAATTTAATGTTTATCAAAATTAGTTTTACGACTTCTTTTTCTTCTACTTTTTAGTTGAAAATCGACTGAAATATTTAGAATACATTAAGGTTTATTTATTATTTCTTTTTCTCCCACAATATGCGATCCAAGTCCGTTTTGGTTCAAATTTTAACAATTCTCTTCTTTAAACATTCTTTGTTTGGTATTTATTACAAATAGTAGATTCCCCGAAATTCCCCGATTTGAATCATTGCCCGCGCTCTCCCCGCACGTTCTCCTCATTCCCCGAAAATCAGGTAAATTCCCCGGATTCTGCAGCACTGGGCACCGGCCTGTGCCTTTGGTTGAGATATCTATGCACGCGCAGGTCGAAGAAGAAGCAATGACTGAGCCTATGCCTATATTCAACCAACTACATTATGTTGCAAACAACCTGATATTACTGGGTTCGCGTGGTGGAGTATGGCCCACTCTCTCTCACCTAGAACGATTTAACCACCTCTCACCCTTATTCGTGAGAGGAGGCCTTTGCCCTGCAGTGGGATTCTATAGGCTATAACTTACTTTTTTTTTATATACTTAGTATTTATGTATTTATAACTCAAATTAATATTAATTTGTTAACTATAATATATTTTTTGATGAAATGAAACATTTACTAACACAAAAACGTTTGAATTTCTTTTTAAATCAAAACCCTTTGCCGGGATTTAAAAACAAAGATAATGCTCAGCGGAAAGACGAGCGGGAAATATTGATGAAAGTAAACAAGTCAGGAGGTTAATTCATATTTGTTGCAGATTGTCCAACACTCTGTCGTCTCACAAACGCCACAAGCACCCTACGGAGGTAGTGTGTGCATTGTGCGGCAGTTTGTTCGGTTCTCTGCTGGGTCTCAACTCACACCAGAAGTTGTCACATAAACAGGTATAATCATAGATTTAAAACTTTTCGCTTACGCTGAAAGATGGAGCTAAGAAATCGAGAGCGAGATAACCAGTAACAAAAAAGACAAATCATTATTTTTTGTTTCGGTCACCGTGGCCGATTTTTGTGTTTGGAAAGATGTCAACCCTATAGAATCTTTTAGTATGCAAAAGTCAAACTATTGCTGTTCCATGTGAGTTCGATTCGATCGATCGGCTGATTGCATTTAGTATGGAAAGTACAAAAAAATGTTTGCGAATTCCCTATAGGTTTCTTAGGGAAACTTGTCAGTATCATGGGTACAATCACCCCTTAAAGTAATGCAACTGTTAACCCTAACACCCTATATAATTTATAAAAAGCTCAAAAGTGTCACAAAACCAAAAGAGTAACAAAACGTATAAAGAGTAACAATTACGCGCCAGTCTTCGTTTGATAGACGGACTCAACGCACGTCTATTAGTGCCGTGCTGCTGTGCTGTAAAAATTTGTAAACACTACGCAAGCTAAATGAGAAAAGAATTTCAAAGGTTTCATTGTTTTCAGTTTGCTTATATTACTAAAACGTACTTACGTTTACGGAAGTAAGACAGGGACACTTTTTTCGAGAATGTCACCGTGAGAAAGCGCTATCACACCTTCGCTCTCTTTCTATTTGCACGTGAACGAACGAGATAAAAGGCGTGATATAGCCGTATCACGTGTAACATGCTACGAGTGCTGGCGTCCATTAGTTTGAAAGTCAATGGATAAACTCGATGAATCGCAATAACATGAAATTAATTAATTTGATATTTTTGCGATTCATTGATTAATGTCTTAAAATCATATCTACTATCGGTAAAAATATTTAATAAATACCAAAAAGGAATTAAATAGGTTCACTTGTATAAAGTGTCGGAGGTGTAGTCTCGGCCTCTGACTGTCAAGAGTTGTAAATGTTGTAATCCAAGGTAATACCTATCCTTTTACCTATTTCTATTTTTCCAGGATAGTACAGAACTGCTGGGTCCCAAATGTGAAGAGTGTGATGTTCAGTTCGCGACAGAAACCGCGTGGAAGCGACATCTGGTGTTATCTTCTAAACATACTGTGAGGTGAGTTCAGTACAATCATAGTGTACTATAATGGGAAACTTGTACAGTTTTATATTTTAGTGTATCATAAAAGGCTTACAGCTTGGCCAAAAAGAGTAGAAATTAAATGAGGGCGCTGCCGCCACGCAAGAACGTCAAAATCACGCATAACCTGGCAACACCACCATACTCAAATTTTAGTTCCACCTGTCACCACGATCATGACTTTATGGCCAAGCTATACATAAAAATACCAAAAACAAAAATGGTAAAATATGCACAAATCATGTATTTATTGCTTTGATTGAGTATTTTATAGATTCGCTGAGCGCGTATACTGGAAAGGGATGGAGATATGACAAAAATGTATGATAAATCGTGCCTTTGTTTGACTTAGTTGCAAGATTTTGTATGCAATTTCAACTAAGTCATACAAAAATATCGCATACGCAGACAGGGACAAACAACATAGATTTTCTCTCGCTCATTCTGTGTTATTAAATTAGCGTATAAGCCTGTCTCGTTTTCGCGACAATGCCCGTTCTAGTTATTCTCCTTCTATGATTTATTGCAAATCAAAAGTTGACTTAGAAATTCGCCGCAATATTTACCGCGCCAAAACGCTCACTGCTATGGAGTGACGTCACTCCTTATGATCCGCTATATAATATATCTGCTAAATATATACACGGTGAAATTTATTTTTAAACTAAGTCTTGAGTCTACCCATCAAACTGAACAAGTTTTACAATGGGAGCAAACCGATCGGAGCAAAAAAGTTTCTTACTAAACTGCAATGCCTACTCGACTCGACATGGCACAACAGGGCCTGTACCCGGACTTTCGATTTTCGATATATCGCGACCGTTTCGGTCCAAACTTCATTGTAATAAAGTTGACATTGTAACGAAAACGTTCACGCAATTGCAAAGTTTGAATGTCCGGGTAGAGGCCCAGCTGTTTATTTTTTTGCTCTGATTAGTTTGCTCCCATAGTGGAAGTTGTTCAGTTTGATGGGCCATCATCATCATATCGTATGGCTTTTTTTTTTCCTGCTTGGATCCAGGGAGGTTTAAATTTCGAGGTCAAGATGTAGACGAGAGATGGGTAGACTCTTAGTTTAAAAGGATGCTAATGAAATCAATCTCACCCTGTATATTAAATTTGTGTTATTTTATTATCATTGTTAATTGTTTTTGCAAATACATAATATGTAGTGTAAAATACACGCCACGAATGGAGTTTTATTATAAACTAGTGTTTTCCCGCGCCTTCAGCAGCACAAATTATATACCAGATTTTAAGTCAGATCATAAGCTATCAAACAAAAAAAGTTTCATCAAAATCGGTTCAGTAGTTTTTGCGTGATGCGCGAACAAACAAACAAATAAATAAACAAACAAACACACAAACAACCAGACAAACAGACAGACAAAATTTCTAAAAAAGGTTGATTTCGAGTCAGGTATATATACATAAAAACCATATCGTAATCTTTTTTTTGTAAATATCTTCAATGTACAGACACACTTCAGTTACAGTTTTATAATAGTTTAGATGTTATAGATGACATTGTTTTCTTCCAGTAATGGATGTGGTGTATGTGGTGAAACTTTCAATACCGATGAAGATTTAAGAATTCACAAAAAAACGCATCCTACGGCGCATCAAAACTACGCTTATCGTAACAATTGTAAGATTGTGAGTACCTATCTAAAATCTATACACTGCTTTGACGGTATAAGACTGTTGTTGTTCAGTTTGACGGTCCGTTTAGTAAAAGCCAATGACTAAAGATGGCGCTTTTTTTCTTTTTTGTACGCCCTTTGTTTTACTTGAATATTTAGAACTTTTCTAGAGTTTTACTTGAAAATTGTGTTCAGAATAAAATTACAAACAAAACGTTATGACAAGTATATCTCTAAACTCAGTCCGACCGGAGATATAAAGGCCTGAAGTTAACGTACCTAATGATTTCAACTTCAAGCCTTTATATCTCCGTTCAGACTGATTTTATATTCATAAAATACATGCATCGACCTAGAATTCTATGGACACAGGGTCTAGTACAAAATTCTCGATAAAAGTGTCCCAAACTAACCTTATCAAAAATATTGGTATGCATAGTAATGTAAACAAACTGAAAACATTGCAATTGAAATCGTATGAAGCTAGTCACAAGGGTTAATTTTGCTTACACCTACTTAACACCATATGCAGCTTCGACTGGAGGTGAAAATGAACATCAAACATGACAGACGTAATGGCGGACGCGATGACAGATAATCAATAAATAAAATAAAAATTAAATATTATGTTCGTAAACAAAATGATACTTCTAAATGCTTCTAAATGATAAAATATTAGTTTGCTTACTGAAAATACATCATCACATTTTTTCACTTTTCTTTGGTAGTTTTTACATGTTTTTACAACACAGTACGCCATCATGAGCTCGCGCGTGCTTAGACGATCAAACAAAGACTGGCAAGAGACTACAGTGCCTTTTTGAATTGTACACTTCTTTTGGTTCGGACACTTTTGAGCGTGGATCTTCCATAGTGTTCTAATTCAATGAATACATGTAATAACAAGTTTTGTTTGTTACTTTATTCAGAACTAAAATATTCAAGTTTGGTTGATGGCTGCGCTAAAAACAACGTCGAAAAATAAGGCGCCAGCCTTACATTCAAAACCCGCATTGTCTTTTAACCAAAAATTTCACTTTCCTGAACAGTTCGATAATCTATAATCCGAATGACACCGACCGCCTTATTGTGTGCCTCTTGTATTTTTTTCTCTGTATTTTACTGTTTATGTTTTCGTGTAAAATAATGAATATTTGATTGATTGACACCACATCACAACATCAAATTAAAACTGCTAGTTCGTTTTTTTCAGTGTTGTATTAATTTATTCCCACCACCACCAGTGACCCGAACCGTTTCACCTTTACCTCGAAATCTAAAAAAATATTTCTGCTGACTATGCCACAAAATGTGTACCCCTTCCTGATAAAGTACTTTTTGTATTTTGGGTAAAAAAAGTATACCTGCTTTTCTAAAATATCATAACTTACATTTGCAGTGCAACAAAATGTTTGAGACACAAAGCGAGTACAGGAAACACGTGAAGTTAGCGCATCCTAATTCTGATGTACCGAAAAAGATAAAAAAGCATTTCTCTCCTATTTCAAAAAAATCAACGCCGGCAGTCTGCGAAGTGTGCGGGAAGATTGCCCAGGTTTGTGTTTTTATTTTATTTATTTACTCATTAAATGGACGGACTCTGGCTTTGTTAGTTAGCACTGCATTTTGGCCGGCATCGAGTTGTTTGTGGAAGTAAACGGTGTAAACCTAAATGCGTTTCCCAAAGGGTACTTGCTTGCTTCATACCATCGAATTGAAAACTTTCATTATGGGACCAATACGAAATCACAAAAGAGAAATCTGCCATATATTTAAGTCTCGTTTTCTATGGAACAGCTGTTTTTTTTCGTGATTTCAATGTTGGACATATTTATTTATTTATTAGGCAAATATCTTTGACTACATATATGAGGACTGGTAACGCGTGTAATTCTACTAACAAACATTTCTGCCACTTTTTGCGGGGGGCGAGGTAACATGGGTAACATGCAATCCGCAACTTTGGATTTTATTCCCCATAACTTTAGATTCCAATTTTGAATGTTAAAAATCATGAAAAGTTGTCTTGTGTGAACCCCTAACGTTCTAAGTTCGAAATTATTGATTTGCAATTATAGGCTGTCTCGTTTAGTGATAAGGTATACAATTTGATGTAAATGCACATGATCAATTGATCTTATACCGTGGCAGAGGGGAAATCCTACCGCAAGGCGAGTCCTTATAATAAATAGTCAAAGGCAAATATAAATAAATCACTAACATAATATAGTGAAAGTTGTCCATGTTGTCGATGGTGTGAAGAACCGAAAAGGGTTAAGATATGTAAGGCCCGACTGGAAACATAAGAAACCTCGCCATGTTGCGGAAAATCTTTGGAACTGATGTTTGTGCTTGGAAATTACTTTGCACTGCTATTAAAGGTTATTGTCGATTCCAGCTCCCTCAAACCATACTTCAGGCTTTAAAGAACTTAATTTTGCGCTCTGTATGATTATAAGTTGGGAATTTGACACGTACAATTTAGTTTATGAAATAAATGAATATGAATATGTTATCTCAATCCCTGACCGCTAATTTACCCTGAATTCCAGAATGTGTACGCACTCCGTGATCATCAACTGACGCATATCAACAAACGTCCTTTCGAGTGTAGCGAGTGTGGCAAAAGATTCACTCAGCGCGCCTCCCTGCGCACACACCAAAACGTACACACACGCAAACACGTCTACGAGTGCGATGTGTGCCAGAAACAGTATGCCCATAAGCTAGGACTCACTAAACATATTAAGGTTAGTAAAGTCTTAAAAGTAAAAGTAAGTTGATGCCAAGGGCGTCGCCAAGAGAAGGAAAAGGGGACAGAGAAGGTGCGTTAGGGTGGATGTTTTTAGCTGCATTAATAAGAAGTTGTAAATTTTTTTCCTCAATTTCTATTTCAGCTAGCGTAATAAAATAAAGTAAGAACTGATAATCAATAAAGAAACTTTCAGGAAAATATGTTCATGATTTAACGACTGCTGTGTTACGGGAGTTCAAAGTGTAGACATACATTTAAATAAAAATACATGGGAAAGATCGGACGATGTTGGGGATAGAACGGACTACCCTCTAAAATCACTCATGTGGCTTAAGAACACAAGGTTTATAAAAAGAAAACATCCGATCTTATACTTCGTTATTTTGTTTTGAGCGTCCGATCTTACGCCCAGCCATAACAGACGATCGACACGACGAAATCACCGATGCGGACGTAAGGGAGTATAAAAAAAGGTGTCTCGCGCCATGATGCCAGTATAATAAAATAATCACAGAATCGGGTAGATATTTAACATATACATTCTTACCCCATTCACGATTTTACCCCAATGCACTTTACCTCCTAAATACAGAAAACGTTAGATTATCAAAGGACTCACATGTGATACACTGGGGTTCCAGAGGATTTATAATCCATAATATTTTACGAAATAACTGTTATAATCTGTGGTATTATTTTCTGTCCGGGGATCGCAAAACTGCATTGTCTAGTTTTAGGGTTGAACTACATCACACCACCGCATCGCATCCTTTTCTGTCACTCGGGAACGTCATTTGCTAGAGCATATAAGATAGACGGAACGCGACCGCGCGCGATAGCATAGCCGCGTGCGATCGCGTTCCGTCTATCTTAGGGGAAAGGTGTACAAGATGATCCCCTTAAGGGAAAATGCTCGTAGTTTAAAAAATATTCGGTTTAATTCTGAAGTTTAAGCGATTAATGATAGCAAGTTTATCTGTCTACCTGTTATCATACTCAAAATGTTGAATTTAGTGATATTTCATTATTATATTTAAATTTTTCTAAAACCCTACGAAAGGATCATCTTGGACACCGGGGTGTCCATCCCTAGGGTATGGGCAAGATGATCATGTCCCTTTTTAAGGAAAATTATATGTTTTTGTGGAATTAAATGTTATCTCAAAGAACTAGTCTCAAGCTGAGCCAGCCTTCTTAATACTCACAAAATAAGTAATAACAACCATTATTATAATAAAATCAATCGTATAGTGTATAATTTTAGCAAGATTCTAAAATACCGTACTTAATCTCATACACCCGAGAACAGGATCATCTTGCCCCAATTTCAACTTTTTTAGTCTTTGTTCGATAACATAATTTTTATGCTTTCTGTTGTTACCATACCATTCAAAATACTAAATAGGGGCATTATATAAAGCCACTTACACAACAATCTTTGTTATTGACTGCCTAGATCAAAAGTTACCTAAGCTTAAAATCAACCCTACCTTAGATCAAAGTCACAAAATTTATGTTTTTTTCCATAAAAATTTACTCGTCTGTCACATCGCCATGACGAATTCACTGATGCGAGGGGGTATCGGGGGCTACGTTTTACCAAACAAAACAACTAGATAGGGTTTATAGTTTCGCTGCAATTGAGAGGGATCATCTTACCTCAAGGGATCATCTCGTACACCTTTCCCCTATATGCTCTAGCAAATGACGTTCCCGAGTGACAGAAAAGGATGGAGCGACGGAAAAATGCGATGCGGTGCTATTAAATGAGGTTCAACCCTTATGTAATTATAGTACTCTGTGGTTTTATTAATCCTATTCTTAAAGTTGCTGTACCGGGCCAAAATAACTAGATAACTTTGTTCCAGTATCACTTCGGGTTTCGTCCGTTTGAATGTTCATATTGTCACAAACGTTTCATGTATAAATATGAAAGGAGAATGCATATAGAATATGTACACTTGTCGAAGCCGTGGCCGCAACGAGATAGATCAAAAAGAAGTGCTAAAAAAATACAATCCGTTTCACAATAATGCCACTCGATATATGTGAGGAACGAATGTGTGGTGGGCCTCGGCCCGATAAAAAAACGTGAGGAACGAAGGAAACGTGTGGTGACTTACCACAGATCAACACGCATAAGTTACAGCAACAAAGCCAACAGATGGCGATACTGTCGCTCTCGGAAATATGCTAAAACAAAGACAACGTTCACCGTGAATACGCAACTCGTAATCTACTACAAATTAGGTTCACAATCGAATGCAAGACATAAATCGCGCAAGAGAAACAATCACAGAGATGGCATGAACAGTAAAAGGGCAGATCTACAAGAAGGAAAGATGTGTCAAAGGCAAACTATTATGTTATTCATATAAATGTATACAGGCTACAAGCATTATGTTTTTACAACTTTTATGCAATAAATATTTATGAATTATGTCAATGATCGTGTAAGGGGTGCTTCACACTATATTTAAAAAAAATAGCATAGTTTTGCCATGCCAATTAGAATAAGATCTACTGAATGATACACGATTTAAAGTTCACATTTGAATGCCTCATTTGAAGCGCATCAAGCAACGGTATGTAATGTGTGTGAACCATTCAGAGACTTATACATAGAAAAAGAATATAACAATGACTTTAAAATAATAATAGTCGCGGAAACGATACAGGCTTATGGCTTATAGGTACGCTAATTTGATATATAAAAAAAGAAGGGATCCTATTTCAAATTCGTACACGACACGTTGGCGTAAAGTCTTTCTTCGTAAGATACGAAATAAATGTTATAATCAATGATATTCATGTTAATACTTTATAATAATCAAGTTCCACATGTCTACACTAGTCTGTTTTGTTTCAAATAAATAAAATATTATTTTAATGTTTAAAAGAACGTTAGTTTTATTAGTAGGCCTGGTGAGCTCGCAATATAAAAATTCCCGCATCGGGCGAGCACCCAATATATAATATTCTTGCGAGCACCAGCTCGCGGCTGGGCCGCGCGACTGTTTTCGTTCAGAAAAAATGTTCCTGCAGTGTGATTTTTGAAAATCATACGAGCGGTTCGGCAGTAGAAAATGTCAGAATTACTATGAAGATTATGCATCTTTCTACTGCCGAACCCTAGCCGAACCGCTCGCGCTCGTATGATTTTCAAAAATCGCACTGCTGTTTTATTTGTTTATCAATTCGAATGCGTTTTTTTATTTCAGTAACTGACATAGTTGAGCTATTAGAATGAAACAAAAAACACACCCATACATAAACTCGTGACCATAATACCTTCAGAGGTGGTCGTCGGAAGCTCTGCTACAACTAAAGAATACAATTTTAAGCTTGCAGTTGTAGCAAGGCTCACTTTTAGAAGGATTTTAAGATGAAATTAAGCATGCATGTGTTCACGACTGTATTCCCGGTTCCCCAAGGGGGTAGTCAGATATATTCTGAAACCTCAACATCCAAGATTCACTAGTGGTACCGAAACACTGTCCAGTGTGACGGGGAGTGAGTCAGTGAGCCCGTCGCCACTTGTAATGTACGTACAGTGGGTACAATACATGCCTTTCACGATAAAATATCGCGATAAACTGCAGATCACCCATTATCAGGCATTAACAAAAATTATTCTCTTAAAAAACTTGCCGGAGTGAGGCACTGCCTGATTGCCCGTCCATACACACAAGTAAAACCGTGCAAACCGAAAACTGTGCAGTCCAATCTTCAGCATGTCAACGATTGTTCGAGCAGCTACGCTACTGCACGAGCTACCGTCTTGCCGTCCATACGCGCGCGCTTACTTGTGCATACCAGAATGCGCAAGTAAGTGCGCGCGCATGACGGAGCGTGTGGATGGAGCATAAGTAGTTGTGCATTCATTAAGCACTCTGTTTATATACCTATAAAATAGTCAATATAAATAATAATGGTCGTGTAGGGGGACAATACCAATGCCAGCTTCCTGAGTGCATAGCATAGCATATGCTCACAACTTTTTTCCCTGAGGGGTAGTCAGATATATTCTGAAACCCCAGAACATCCACGTTTCACCAGTAGTACAGAAACTGTCCAGTGTGACGGGGGTGAGCCCGTCGCCACTTATTTTGGACAGTGGGTACAATACATGACTCAAAATTAAAGCATGCAGGTTTCCTCACGATGTTTTCCTTCACCGAAAAGCCAGTGGTGTTAATTACCCTCTGTCCAGTAGGATCCACTATGTCGATCCACCAGTGGATTGAATAGCTCGCTGAAGTTCACTGTGATCCACCATTAGGCTCAGAGGATCCTATGATACTTGCATGTCTATGTTTTAATATGCTCCACCAGAGGATCGAACAGCATTCGGGGAGTTTGGTAAGATCTACCACTGATTTCAGTGGAACCTGTGATAAGGATTACACCTTATATTACTCTTTGGATAACACCACTCCGTACGGCGTATCTGGCAGAGAAGCTCGATCCGCTCTGTCATTCCTTCGTAGAATAATGTGGTGGAAATAGTATAATAACATGGAGAACAATGTAGTAAAAGTGATGAAATACAGAAAGTTCCTCTGATCTGAGGTTCTTCGTCTCCCTTGAACATTGGAATGTGTATGAACCAACCAGCGTAATTCTACCTCATGACGAGGCAATTTTCTACCTTATTTCTATTGAACAGGACAGAAAGGCGAGTCATCGCGTGATAGAATCACGCCTGTGCGAACGAGAGCTTAAAGATGAGGCACAATAAAAAAAATACTGAAAACAACGGCTGTAAGGGCTAGTTCCCATTGCTTTTCCAAAGGAATAATATAAATTACAACGGCTGTAAGGGCGATTTCCCATTGCTTTTCTGAAAGGATAAATATTAAAAAAAAACATGGCAGTCATTTTTTGACATTTCTTCTTGCGATTTTGTGTTTTGTGGATTTTGTCAAGGAATTTCATGATTTCTTTCATTGAATTGGATTTTATTTCAGTATTTAAATGTTCATTACATAGCTTGTTTGCTTTGTAGCAAACATTATTATTAATATTTAGACTTTTTCAGTTCGTGCTCAGAGAGGACACCTATAGTTTGAGCAGTAGTGATTATTTTGTTCTATGAGTTTGTGCTGTTTGGTTCGAAAGCGAACTATTTGTGTTTATAGTGGATATTATCATATAAAAACTATCTATAAAATGTCTACAACGGAAGATCCGGATCGTACATATTGTAAGCTGTGCTTAGTGACCGATGTTAAAATGTACAGTTTGAACACACCTTCGATACTCGAAGCGTATTCACAACTCCTCCAAGTTTCTGTAAGTACTTATTGTGTTAAAACTTACCTTTAAAATCTGTATTTGGTGTTTTGTTATTATCGGAATTTGGTCCCCCCATTGCAAATAATTTTATGTTTTAATAACTAAAGGTTAGGGGTGATCCCCCTGTAAAACCTGCTGCTGACGTCTGGAATCACTGGCTCGGCAATGCCCACGTATATCTTCACCTAAGTCCACTCTCGCCGGCGGCTCTGGTGCCACTGACTCATTGACATATACATGACCACACGAGACAGTGTACTTACATACACTACACCCTCATTATAAAATAAGGGAGGATAGGGGGAGATCTCAAGACATATTGTCTATTAAACCCCACTTGTTACTCTGTCCTCCCCCCTAAGGGCATGGGAGAGGGGATCCCTCAACATAAATTTGGGTTGCAGCATACCTTTTCCACTTTTTGTATAAAAGTCACAGAATTCTTTAATTTTTTCTCCCGTTGGATTGCCCACCCCCAAACTTTAGGTGAGAGGTAGGGGGTCAACACTTCCCGCCCTGTTTGATTTTGACCCCTTGTGGGGTTATGCCAAATGAAACTTTTCTAGAAACCGGCTTATAGTCTGTCTATAAAGTTGTGATAAGAATGTTTGAGGAACTAATCATTTTAGTATGGTGGTGTTGCCAGGTTATGATTGATTTTGATGTTCTTGCGTAGAGACAGCGCCCTCATTTTTTATCAAGAATTTATAAACAGACTATACTTGTCACAGGCAAGTGTATCATTTCGATGTAAGCTGAAAATAAAATAAAGTACCTCTATGTATTCTATATTGTTGTCTAATCATAATTATACTAGTCTAGGCTAGATTTAGCACTTTAAATGTGACTAGATAAATTTGTGTGACAATGTCCAAGATATTAATTATTACTATTATATTATTTAGTCTAATTTCAAATAATTGTAATATTTGTTTCAGACCGATGATGACTCAAAAACATATATTTGTTACGAGTGTGCAACTTTACTGCTCAAGTATCAGGAATTTCGTTTGAAGTGTGTGACATCCCTCAACGTGTTAACTTCTCTTAATGTGGACCACTCCAAGGTAAGGATGTTTTAATTTGACAACCCGATGGGTATAATAGCTGCCACGCCGACTGCCAAACATTTCGGTTAAGTCACCTTTGACATTTTCTATGGGCCAGCTGTTCTTTTTTCGCAATTTCTATATTGGTCCTGGAGTAAAAGTTTTTCAGTTTGTTGGTCTAAACTTTAGACTCTAAAGAACCCCTCTTCCCCCTCAGAAAGTCTCTGTAAACAGTTCTTCCATTCATTGGTTGTCGGGAAGAAATTGCTTTTAGTGATAAGACCGCCCTTTGTACCCTTCTCATTCTTGTTTTAAATTGTATTTTTTCTATTCTTGGTGTGCAAGTAAAGAATATTTATCTTATCTTATTTATCTTAACCCCCTAAAGTATGGCCCCCGCTTTTATTACATTAAACAAAACATTTTTTCAGATATCTAAAAAGCTAATCAAAAGCATTGATAGAAATTACCACAATTTGGTCTCTAAATTAACACCATGCTCCATATTGGTATGTGATACTAAAGACCAATATCTGATACCAAACAATTGTATGAATTCTGAAGCGAAAAAAAACATAGAGTCAGAATTAGAGATTGAATCAAATGTAGTTGAAATTAAATTAGAAATTGATACTTGTGACAGTGAAGTAAATTATTTAAATGAAAATAAGGATCGAGACATAAACACATCCAATGAAATTACCGTTCAGCCAAAAGATGAATTAAATGAAAATTTAACAAACAACAACAAAGATTGTCTTCAACAAATAAAACTGAAACCGAAATGTTTAACAAAATTAAAGAAACCAAAAGAAAATGCTAACACATCAAGCACTGCTCGGAATAAGAAAAAGCAAATTAGTTGTGAGAAAAGTGATAGCAATTTAAAAGATAAACCCATAGCAAAGAAAAGAAAAAAGAAATTAAGTCAAGGTGCAGAAGATTTGAAGGATGAACCCATAGCAAAGAAATCAAAGAGCAAAAAAGTAAAAAAAAAGAAATTGAGAGAAGGTGCAGATGAATTAGAAAATTATTTAACAATAGAATCTTTGACTCCAATGGAAATTCGAGACAAAATCTTATTACGGAGAGAGTCCAAAAATTATACTCAGAATCCACACAAATGTGATTTATGCTACAAAGGTTTTATGACCAAAACAACTTATGATAATCACATGAAGAAACACAGCTCGGTAAGATGTAGATTCGTTTTTTTTATCAATATTTAATGTTTTACTCATTTGTTAAGGTACCTAATATTTGTTTCACGTTGATGTGAATTAGCGCGCGTGGATAGGCCACCACAAGGTAGACCGGCGACCTGGTGAAGGCGGCGGGAACCCTTTGGATGAGGGCAGCGCAGGACCGGTCGTTGTGACGATCCATGGGGGGCCTACATCTAGCAGTAGACATCCATCGGCTGAGATGATGATGTGAATTATTCAAATTATAGTACCTTAATAAATATGACAAATATTGTTATGTAGGTGTTTCTAAGTTTTTCATATGTATTTTAATTTTTACAGGAGTTTGGTAATTTCGAATGTGAATACTGCCACGTAAGGTTGCACAGAAAGAATCTTATGAATCTCCACGTGGTTTATAACCATGGAAGGAAATTTAATTGTAAAACGTGCCCATTTGTTTGCTACTCCCAGTAAGTTTATAAAATTGTAATCTACACTATTATTAAACTGTATCAAAAGTGTGTCCATACAATGTCAGTTCCTATTGAGGGACCAAATTCGAATTTTAAGTATCTGAATGCGAATTAAAGATTGAAAAAGTCGGGCGGCGAGCGGGATTCGAACCCACGACCTGCCTATCCGGGGCATGCTCTACTCCAACAGAGCTGTCGTCGCCCCGCAAGCCACGACGAAATTTTCAATCTATATCTCGTCTTTAAGGGACGTCAGCGCCATCTACCTGAGTTATACAAACTACTGATTCACACGTCTAATATTGCAATTAGATTCATGCAATATAGATGTCACACCTTCTTCCAATCGAATTTATTATTAGTAGATGGCGCTGACGTCCCTTAAAGACGAGATATAGATTGAAAATTTCGTCGTGGCTTGCGGGGCGACGACAGCTCTGTTGGAGTAGAGCATGCCCCGGATAGGCAGGTCGTGGGTTCGAATCCCGCTCGCCGCCCGACTTTTTCAATCTTTAATTTGATTAAGCTAACATGGCATACATGTAAAAATAATAAATTATCTGAATGCGTCTGGCTTTCTGGGTAATTTCTGGATATTGTCAAAGATACACATTTAATTATTTATACCTTACATGCTGGAGGCACATATTTCATAGTTTATATGCTAATGCTACGCCACATTCCAGTAAATATTAATGTAAATCAAATGTTTCCAGGAATCAAGCTTACGCACACATGAACACTCATAAGGGCAAGAAGTTCGAGTGCAAAGAGTGTGGAAAATGTTTCAGGTACATATTATATTTTAATTATTTATGCTACTGTTATATACAAACCGTGTTCCAAAACCTACTGATTTATCGGTAGATCTACCGATTTCGGACTGTCTAGTAATATGTCGATTTTAGGAGGTGTTAAAATGTTTTTTTTTTCAGGGATAAAACCTATATATTAACCCCGAAGACCAGATACTAACGACGTGAATTTTATTGGGCCGAACATTTTCATCTTGTTTATAAAAAAGGCATTACAATTTTTTAGCGCTGTTATAAACGTCCAGCATAGCTAGCATGCCACCCACGACAAAGCGTTTAAACGAGAAAAACGTCACGCGCGCTTTTTCTGGAATACGTAAAAAATAAGGATGGAGGCACATCTCGATTTTTATCGTTTTCTCGGGGTTGGCATGCGAGGCCTACAGGTGCTTTAAAACTGTATGCCTTTTTATAAACGAGATGAAAATTTTCAACCAATAAATTACGTTCAAAGCCTCTGAAGATTCGCCCCACTACTAAATGTATGTGGTTTTCAAAGTCCTATAAAAGCCCAATTTGTTGCAGGGCGTCGTCAACTCTATCAACTCACAAACACACTAATCATAAAAGAGAGTTAGTGTGCACACAGTGCGGGGACATGTTCGGCTCTCCGCAGGGTCTGAATAGACACCAGAAGATAACACATAAGCAGGTAAATAACAATAACGAACTAATTTCATTTTAGGAAAGGTCTAAATATTCGAACACCATTTGGAGATTATATAAGGTCTAACAAAATTAGGTGAAACTATTTTAAGGGGATGATCAGACCAATATCGAAATCGCGAATAAAAAATCTTCCATCCCATACATTTAGGTCGAGTAGGTTTGTATGGAACTGCTGATTTTTTTTTCGCGATTTCGATATTGGTCCCATAGATAAAGTTGTTCAGTTTGTTCAGCTGATCATCCCCTTAAAATAGTTTCACCTAATTTTGTTAGACCTTATATTATAAAAAGAACGAGATTATTTTTAACAACCCATGGAAAATTGATCCTCTGATACGCAGTTTTGTATGGAAGGGACAATATTTTTCGAATTTTTCGATCCATTTTCCTTTATTGCCAGTTAATGCATTTAGATAGAATGCACCCTAAAAAGTTCGGGTAATTAAAAAAATCGTTGTGAATGACAAATAACCAACAATATATATCATGTTCTTGCAATTAACAGATTTTTTAAATAACTATTTAAAAAATACTAAAAACTAATGTTCAGTGCTGATTATTTCATTTGCCTTAAGCTTCTCATCATCATCATCAGAATCAATACATTTCTTCATCATTTCTCTGAAATTTTTAAGACCGTTTTTACGGGTAAAGTAACAACGGCCATACGTCCCTTAATTACTAAGTAAAAAAACGGAGTAAAAATAAATCTCGAATAGGAGCGAGCAGGGTGAAGAATGTGTTAATTAAATTCACATAAACATGCATTTATATTTCAGGATAGTACAGACCTGCTGGGACCCAAATGTGAGGAGTGTGATATTCAGTTCACGACAGAAACCGCGTGGAAGCGACATCTGGTGATCTCTTCTAAACATACTGTGAGGTGAGTGTTCGTTAAATATGTTGTACCTACTGAATAATCTTAGTCGATGGACATAAGCATAGCGTAAATACAATAAAGTGGGTGCGCTTAGTGGTCGCGGCGGGTCTATGCTCGCGCGGAGTGCGGACGGGCTCGCGCGGTGTGCGGAGGGGTGAGGCACCGGCCGTTGGGGTACAGCGCGCAGGTGATGGGGTACTGGGACCGCTCCCCCCGCCACCCGCACCCCTGCATAGACTTCAGTATTGAACGAGGTTACAGTTTTTAATAGTCTCTGCTTTCAATCTTGAAGATTGAACTAAGTATAGATTTTTTCAATAAATCATGGAATACACCATTTTTTTGGACTATATTGAAATCGCGAAATCAAAATCTGTTGTTTCACACATTTGGATCGAGTCCTTAACGTATTGAACATAGTGAAAGTTGTTCAGTTTGATGATCTGAAGCTCCCCGAAAGTCTTACCGATGTACCTGCGCAGTTGACATAATAATATCGCGCGAAATTATATTAAACCAATCAGGATGTGCCACCTTCGCGGGCCTTAATTCCCTAACCGCTATTGGCTAATTGTTTTCGCGCCCTTTTCGCTGCTATCCTACTTTGCATCCTTTGATTACTAAATTACTTCGGGTTTTGACGGGGATTCGGTCTGCTCTGCGCAAACGAAGATTAACGAGCGGGATTATTTTCCTGGAGTTGCGATTTTTGAATCTCATTCGGTGAGCTCAGCAGTCAGGCACGTATCCAGACTTTTGTTGGGGGGGGGGATTTTCATAGAAAAACCATAAAAAAGACAGTGCTGTAATCACTTTTCCATACAAATTTCTTCAGATTTCGGGGGGGGGGGGGGGGGGATAAATCCCACCTATCCCCCTGGATACGTGCCTGTCAGCAGTTGAAAATGTGAAAATAAGTATGGAGATATGCATCTTTCTACACTGCTGAGTTGACTTTCAAAAATCATACTATAGGAGAGCGATTTTTGAAAGTCAAATCAGCAGCAAAAACGTATGTGTATCTCCGTAGTAATTTTGTCATTTTCAACTGCTGAATGAGATTCAAAAATCGCACCCCTGGTACTACTGGTACTGGTACTGTAACACATTTAAGTTTACATCCTGTGTGCTCATGTTACATTACCAAAATAATCAATCTGAACACTTATGTTTTCAGTAACGGATGTATTGAATGCGGCGAATCTTTCCCTAACGAGGAAAGCCTAAAAATTCACAGGAAAACACACCCTCGGAAGATATATCACGATATATACAATGGTTTTAATCCGCCCGCCGCCTGTGAGATGGTAAGTCGCCCCTTTATCTCAATTCAATTAAATTTTTGTTTAATGGCATCCTATGTGTTATCACAATTCAGCCAACGTCTCGTTATGTGGAGAATATACGTATGAAAATGATCAGTAGTATTAATTAAGTCCAGAGTGGCAGTTTTGCCAATGTAAGTAGTTTAGTCTCAAGTGATTGTTTTAAGGTTAAAACACAAAAGAGTTCGCAAAATGGCGGAGCCATTGCGGACCTAACGCGACGATACGCACGACACGACCGTACACCGCCAGATCCGCACCGCGACTCCCCCCTTTATCTCGTTCCAGCTTGGCTCAGTGTAATGACACTTCTGCGGAACGTACGGCGCCGAACGTTCGGTTGAATACGCGTGCAATGCTTTTCCGTATACCGGCGACACACCAGTACGCGCCATTTTTTCTAGTATACGCATATTCCGTCTAGTTCCGCAGACGTGTCACTACACTTACATAACTCAACATAATTTTATTGACATTTGCAGTGCAACAAATGGCTGACAACCCGCCGTGAGTTCGCAGCACACGTGAAGTCAGAACATCCTAGCTCTGCTATAGCAAACAGGATCAAGAGGAAGGAAAAGTCTAAAAAGGCATTAGTGTCATGTTGTGAAGTGTGCGGATTAGTTTGTAAGGTTTGTACCATTTTACATAAGTGTTATGTTCACGACTATATCCCTCTTGGGAGTTGACGGATATAATTAATTATATAGACGGATATAATAAGATATAATTAATTAAATATTATTTCAAATATAGCCTCTTTAGGATTCAGTTATCAATAGAGATCGGATATTCAGATGTATATTTTCTTCAATTTAATTTTTAGCTATGATATAATGGCGGCTTCTTCAAATATTTTTTTGAATAAATATCCCAGTTTTCGATGTTGGTCCCATGTAGAAAGTTGTTCAGTTTGATGGTCTGATCATCCTCTTAAAAACTGTCAGCATTTTAAGTTGGACCCTGTATACAAGGTGTTACAAAACTATAAATAAACATTTAAGGGGGTGGTGTAGACTATCAAACTGAACAACTTTCACTATAGGACCAATACCGAAATCGCGAAAAAAATTTATGTTCTATACTCTACAAATCGACTAGAGCTAAAATATGTATGGGAATTCAGATTATTTTTTTCGCGATTTCGATGTTGGTCCCATAGAGAAAGTTGTTCAGTTTGACGGTCTAAACAAGCCCCTTAAGAGTTTTAAATATTTATTTTTACTTATGAAACACCTTATTTATTTTCGCCATTTCGACTTTGGTCCCATAGTGAAAGTTGTTCAGTTTGATGGTCTGATCAACCTCTTAAGAAACTGTCAGCATATTAAGAAGGACCCTATATTTAATAAAATGTGCTGTTGTTAATGGCTGATCTAGGAGAACATTAATGTAATAAAGTTTACTTTCTTACTATTCCAGAATAAATGGCAGCTGGAAGCTCATCAAGTGAAGCACACCGACGAGCAACGCTTCGAGTGCAGCGAGTGTCTCAAGAAGTTCAGATACAGATGCAGCCTCTACCAACACATGAACATGCACACACGCAGGCGCGTGTATGAGTGCGATCTGTGCCAGAAACAGTATTACACCAAGTTCGCACTCATCAAACATATCAATGTGAGTATATTTACACAAGAAGTTCAGATATAGGTGTAGTCTCTACCAACACATGAACATGCAAACACACAGGCGTGTCTATGACTGCGATCTGTGCCAGAAACGAACTTAATATGCTGTCGTTTTTTTAAGGATGTGATCAAACCATCAAACTGAACAACTTTCTCTGTGGGACCGACATTGAAATCGCGAAAAAAAATTCTGCCGTCCGAGCCAGTTTGCAGTTTTGTAAGGAACAGCGGATTTTTTCGCGATTTCGATCCCATAGAGAAAGTTGATCAGTTTGATAGTCTGATCATTCTATCCAAAAACCGTCAGCATAATAAGAAGGACCCTATATTTATTTGCCATGAGAGATTTTCTAATTAAAAGAAAATGCTGTTCCAAATGGTTCGATAGATGGCGTTGACCCGAGATGGGTAAGCAAGCCTTGCAGATTTTAAAAACTAGTTAAAAAAATCGTGTTTTTAAGTAAGCAGAAAAATATGAACAGGTCCCTCGTCAACGGATGCGTCTGCTCAGTGTGCCATGCATTTTTGGTTGTTTAAAGCGCAACGCATACAGAAGGAGTCGAGGCGGCGTCGAGGCGCGGGCGCGCGCCTTGCGATGTATGCGATGCGCTTTAAATTTCCGTCTTCTCATCTAACTCACGTCACGTCAATGTCAGCTGTTCCATAGAAAAAGTCGATAACTACTCGACCAAAAATGAAACAGCAGATTGTTTTTTCGCGATTTCATAGTTGGTCCCATAGTAAAAGTTGTTCAGTTTGCTGGTCTGTCTGAAGCACCCCACAAAGTATGTTGTCGCAAGTTTACACCATGTATACAGGGTGTTACATAAGTAAAAATATGACCATAAAACTTAAAACTTTCACTATGGGACCAACATCGAAATCGCGAAAAAAAATCAGATATCCCATACATATATTAGCTCGAGTCGATTTGTAAAGTATGGAACATCAAAATTTTTTTTTCGTGATTTTGATATTGGTCCCATAGTGAAAGTTATTCAGTTTGATGGTCTAAACAACTTAAATGTTTATTTGTATTTTTGTAACACCTTGTAGAACGTCAGATTTTTATCAAGCATATAATTTCTAATCATTCTATGTATTTGTTGCAGGTTCACTTCGGGGTTCGTCCGTTCGAATGCGAATTTTGTCAAAAATGTTTCTTCCACAAGTACGAACTTAAAAATCACATAAACTACGTCCACTACGGGCACGCGATGCCGAAACGAAAAAAAAGAATCAGAAAAAGTGTTGCAAGACAAAGTTCAGTTGTGTGATAATGTACTAATATATTTTAAACTCGCGGCGCCGCGTCTTCGTTCGCGCAGAACTTTCGATTGCGATGAAATAATGCCTAAATGTTAACCACTAAGTCCTATGGATTTGTGATAACCTCATACAAATCGATTCAGAAGTTTTCAAATGATGCGTGCACAAACAAACGGACAAAAATTCTAATAAAAATGTATTCCATTACGTATTCTGACACCCCCAATTAATATTTTTGTAAATATCTTACATCCATGCCACGTTTACAATTTTATTACATTAAATATGTATAGATAGGTATGTTATCTATAATCAACATTTGGCGAGCTACCTATTCCAATAAGCAAATCCGTTATTGGACTTATTGGCGTTGTGTAAATAGGGACATTCCAAGTATTACCTCTTTCAATCAAATGGTAACACTGGCCTAAACTCGACGAGGCCCAAGGAAAAATATACTCACCTTACGGTGACGAGCAGTGTTGCCAGAAGGTTACTTTTGTAACCTTTTAGGTGATTTTTAGCACTGTCAGGTTACTTTTAGGTTACACGATTCAAAAGGTTACTTTTAGGTGATTTTTCGGAATTTGTATTATCAATCATATTTTTCCATGAAACGGAATGCTTTTTCACATTTTTGCACTGTTTTATAAAGCAAAACGTTCGTAACGTAGTTAGTGCAACTCCTAAAAACTCGTTTTTCTCCATTTTCTCTCTCGCACTAATGTAAAGGTTGGTACCAAATCAAGAATGACTAAAAATGGTCTAAGTAGTCTCACTTACTCGCTCGATCAATCAATCGGATGAAAATGCAACTTAAAATGGAAAACGCTAGTTACTGCATTTTTTTCATTTCTGTAAGTTAATAGAACCAACATCTGTCCATCAACTTTTAATACCTTATTACTGGAAAAAATTATGAAAGGTTACTTTTCACACCAAAAGGTTACTTTTTAATCGAATTCCGGTTACTTTCGACAAGATCCGGCTGGCAACACTGGTGACGAGGCCCCATTGCAGGGGTTTGGTGGAAGATGTTGTTATAAATATAATTTTATATCAGGTAGAAATATCATAAGCAGGTGGGTACGTATCATATTTTAAACCCAATTTTACGGGACAATATTCTCGAACTTACTTTCCGAAGCATAATAAATACCTAGATCACAGACTTAAATATTTCTTTCAAGTCCGTGACCTAGATAACTAGATACGATTAATTAAAATGGTAGCATATTAATAATGATCGTTTCGAGTAGCGCCGTTTTTTGTTTAAATAAAACTTTTAGAGGAAAATTTAATTGTTTCATTAATTCCATATTCCATTCTCTTTGGATGCGACATTGCTACAACAGCGACATCTACCGCGTTAGAATCTTTCCGACACACACTTGGCCGTTTTTTATAGCCTATATTAATCACCACAATCTGTGGTTAATCACAGACTTCCTATACAGCAAAGAGAATGGAATCACTACGTTTTACTATACAGTAGATGTTAATCACGTGTAGCATTCTGTTTTGGAATATTCAATACAAACAAACAAACAAAAAATGAAATCTTTCCTCGTGCTTTCCCTGTATATAATAACTTTATGTGCTTTCCTCCTTAGATCAAAATAAAATGAATGGATAGGCCTTACGCGAACATTTCAAACCAGAAAAATGAGGCAAAAAAAAATGAAAGATTTACTTCAAATTTGTATGCAAGTGCCCTAGATTTGACAGATAATGGCGCTAGTTTGTATGGACCAAGTGCACCAGTAGTTTGCTTCAACTTACCGCGCTTTAGGCCTATCCATTAATTTTATTTTGATCGAAGCTTTCCTCATATGATTTTTTTTTTTTTTTTTTAATATATTTACTAGCCTGGTTACTAGACCTTTTGGCTAAATCTTAATTTATTTTTAATTTTCTTCTGTTTTCACATTAAAACGTTGGTATTCGACGTTTTGATGGTTCTTTGGAGTTTTTGGAGGCAATCGAAAGACGCAGGAAAAGCTGAGAAGTCCACAGGACAGAGGTGAACCGACCGCTTTGCCGCGCTAAAATCACGGAACACTTTTCCTGTTTACGACCCATGCACCATCATATTTCACTGAACTATATATTGTTCACTTGCACGACACTTTGTTACGCAAAACAACACCAATTTTACGAACCAAAACTCACTATAAACAATAAAAATTCGATGAAATATAAGGACTCCAAACGTCAGCTACCAAAGCCCGCCAAAAACTCCTCCTCATATGATAGTTGCTGCTTTCCACAGATTTCTAGTGCTTTCCTCTATTATTAAGCGAAGACCAAGGAGAATATATTAATGAGCAGTTCATGTTGTACAACATTTTAGAATACTGGCTACTTTTTGTACATTTCACACTAGGCTGTAAGGGCTACACATTGCCTTTAAAAAAAAAAAACATTTCAATGTCAAAAATGTCATGTCAAATGTAATTTGTTTGATGGATCGATTTCTTTCCCTGATTTTCCCTTTAGATTTTTGTTTTCTTGTGTGAAATTGTTTTGAATAATCATAAAAAGTACTCTGTGATGTGATAATCATTCATTAGCTTAGATCGCCCGGGAGTATTATATTCTTTGGCTTAGACAATATTGTCCAAGTTCATTAGTGTATTGTGTTTCTTCTAGCTTCATGGAAATCACGATTTATATATTTACAGCAATATATATAACATAATTTATCTACAACATATTAAACAATACAATATTACCACTTACAATGGAAGAACCGGATCGTACTTATTGTAAGCTGTGCTTAGTGACCGATGTTAAAATGTACAGTTTGAACACTCCTTCGATACTCGAAGCGTATTCACAACTCCTTCAAGTTGTTGTAAGTATACTCTAAGAAAATAAATACTCTAATTCCTATGGCGACCCGGTTGGTGTAATAGTTGCCACTGCCAAACCAGGGTCCTGGGTTCGAATCCCGGTACGGCTTTGACTATTTATTATAAGGACTCGCCTTGCGGTAAAATTTCCCCTCTGTCACGGTATAAGATCAATTCGACGGTCCCTACGTACATATTCCTAAGTGGTAGATACGTGATTTGCCTTTTATTGTTCCATGTCCTTCAGGTCACTCTATACTATCGATTAGTCAAAAAAAAATTAAACATTTTATGCAAATTGAACCTTAAATCCACACACACATTTCCCGTAACTACAAAATTAAGAAAAATTTCCATAGTAAACTAACATCAGTGGTAGTTCAGTGATTCTACATTGGAACGTAATCCACGCCTGCCGCGTAACTGCTACGCACTATGTTAGTTACGTTGTTTTACGTGGACAACTTTACATGCCTAAGCCAGGTCATGCCATGTAAGTGGTAGATAAGTTTTCTTACGTCGGAAAATAAAAGTACTTTTTATCAATAACTACCATTTAAGGCTTTTTATGTCGGAAATATTTTGTAAATATGATAAGAAAGTTGTATTTATGTTATTAAACTTCTGTAACTTCGCCTGGTTTTGGAAAAAAATATTGATTAGCCAGCCAAATTAACATCTTACAACCATCATGTCAATTCCAAATTGACATATTAGGTGAAAGTTGTTTATGGCCAGGAAGCTGGCATACGTTTATGACTGTGCGCGTTTGTCATTATTTATAATAATTATAATGCTTTATGCAGAAATTAGTTTAAAAAAATTATGCGATGTAAAGAGGTCTATCAAAACCTCTTTATTTATTTATTTATTTCATTAATTGTACAAATTAAAACCATTTACCATGAGTTAACTAACGTGGCAATGTTGTTTAAGGCAATATGAACTAGAAAATTGGTTACGCCGATCACATGAGCGCTGATGTTTGTCGTGAAAGAGAGTAACAGTAGCTATAAGTAATATATGGGATGTTCAGATGGGAAGATGAATACCCCTCCATAATAGCCCTCTCCATTGCCCTTTGTGTGACTTTCAGGCTTTTTATGAGACCAGGAGTGAGCTACTACGTCTCAATTTCGTATGTCAAGTACTTAATATTCTATCCTATTCTGTGTCGTCACTGGCAACACACACTGGTCAATGACTTTCGTTTTGAGACACTGCAGTGTTTGGCCGAGAAGATACTACGCAGTCCATACGTCCTGAACGATGTCCAGCCCAGTTAGATTCGTCTATTGACCTCTATCTCGAAGTGGGACCATCCTAACTGGATAGTTTGTCCCTGGTTAACATAATCGTAGTAACTTCGAACTCTGAGTCTACGATCTTTACAGGAGTGGGTGAACATGGACATTTGACATGATCTTCGTCTTGTCCATGGTAATTTTCAAACCAACTCGTTCGAAGGCTCTGCTAAGGTCATCAAGCATTCTACTGAGGTCCTCCATGCTCATCGTCATAATGACTATAATTATCTCACCCTGAGAGACTCAGCCCTTTCCAATCCAAAACCTTGAAAACATCTTCCAGTGCCACGGTGAACAGTTTCAGAGAAATAACGTCTCCATGCCTCACACCTCGCTGCGGTAGGTAGGATAGGTATCTATTCTGGTCATGTAATCGGACTGACATAGTGGCAGTAGCATTTGAGCACTTCCAAGTACCTACCAGTAGTCAACTTCTCATCGCTGGAGAGACTGCAGTACAGCACATGTCCCATTCAAATCAAAAGCTTTTTCGTAGTCCACGAACGCCAAGCAACGAGGCAGAGCGTATGTATGTGGTACGCGGTGCTAAAGTTTGTTCAGAACCCAGGTTACTCGGGAGGTTGGAATTCGTCCAAATGAGCGCGACACGGTTCGTATCAACTCTCGAAAACAGCTTATAGACATGGCTAAGAAGTGAGATGGGCTTATAGTTCTTCAGTAGGGCATTATCGTCCTTTTTAAAGAAGAGAACCATCAAATTTCTGTTCCATGTCTGCGGCGATTTCCCCTCAAGTATGACGAAGTCAAACAGCTTCTGAAGGGCTTAAAGACCGGTGTCAATAGTGACACCCACCACACCAATTATTTGTTTTGAATTAGATTGGTACTCATATCGTATGGTCAACAAGTCGCCTTATAATATTGTCAGTTTATCAAAATAGTAAAGTCTACTACTAGGGCCTATTGGCGGCTAGAAAATTCTCTGACAGCAAGTTGACCACTACCTTGCCTCCACCAACACGCACTGGGCCGGCGTGGTTGGAGTATGGCCCGCTCCCTCTCACCCTTATTCGTGAGAGGAGGCCTTTGCCCTGCAGTGGGATTCTACAGGCTATAACTTACTTTTTTACTACTAGAGCACCACCATAGCATTTATCGCTCTATTCCATCAAATGAATTTCTGGAAAAATAGCTTTACGAGATATAGCCGCCTTTGATACCCTTCTCGTCTATGTTGTAAATTGTATTTGGCTGTTTCTGACGAGTAAATATAGAATAATATATATTTTATGTTATCAATATTGCTAAGTCTCAAATTAGTTACTTTGCTATTAACAATATACTAAAACAATATAACAAAACAAACAATATACTACACATACTAAAGTATACGTAATTTTTTAAACCTTCGTACGTCCACGTTTCACTAGAAGTACCGAAACTCTGTCCAGTGTGACAGGTACACACGAGGTATGTGAGGACGGGGTTAAAATTTATTAATAATACTAAAAAAGTTTACTTTTTGTAGTAACAATACACTTCGTCCTTACCTACAAACCCCGTATCTCCATAATGTTACCCATGTACAATGATCTATGTGACAGTTAAGATTTTGATCGATCTTGAGACTACCGCGTAATAATCAATATGTACCACATACGTTATTTGTAATTGAAGAGTTTCCGATGTAGAACTAAGTAAGTGACTAATAACACACTTCCAATTAACTTTTTGAGTTTTTTCTTTATTTTACATATAGTTAACCGTATATTAAACCTATATTCCAAATTTCGTCACTGTGTTACAAATAGGACGTGAAATACACATGTTTGAAACTTAAAAGTGCTCTCCTGTAAAATTTGACTTTTGCACTTACGGGAATGTACGTAGGGACCGTCGAATTGATCATGTGCATTTACATTAAATTTTATACCTTATCACTAAATGAGACAGCCTTATTGCGAAACAATAATTTCGAACTTAGAACATTTGGGGTTCACACGAGACTACTTTTCGCTCATTCGCGTTAAGGCAGATTCGCGTTATGGCAGATTTGCGTTACGGCAGATTCGCGTTATGGCAGATTCGCGTTAGGGCAGAAGTTGGACAGTCGTGAACAATAGTCATAGCAAAGTAATAGTCAATAGTCGTCAACAATAAAATTCACAATCGATCAGGTACATCAGTTTACTTTACCAAAATGACAACTTCCCCAAATGACTCTTTTTCATAATGACACCGTTTTTCACGAAACGTCAGTTGCAAAAAATCAGCGGGAGCTATCAAAAGTGACAGAAGCTATCAAAATTAAATTAAATTAAATTGAATTGAATTAAGTTACGTTACATTACATTGCATTAAATTAAATCAATTTAAAAAGTGACAGCACCTGTCAAAAGTAACAGAAGCTATCAAAATTTTATTAAATTAAATTGAATTGAATTTAATTGAATTAAATTACGTTACGTTACATACATTACATTACATTAGAGCGAAAGGGCGGGAAACTTCGAAGATAGTGGACGTAGTTTTTCACTTTTATTTCATAATTAATCTTTAATAGTGAAAAGGATTGGTGTTAAGTAGTTTTAATTGTGTATATATTTATTTTAATCGTAGTTAGTGTAGTTTGCTGTATATTATTGGTAAGTTTTCTTAATTATATGTAAATATGGGCGACCCGCCCGAGGACCCTGGTGGGACATCAAGACCTTCAATTTTTCCACGTAATGATGCGCAGAATAATATTGATATTCTTATAACAGCATTAGAATCCTCCATGGATACTGATTGCTCTGTTTCAGACTCCAATAAACTGAAAAGAAAAAGAGTACAACATAGGATTTGCAACACATGTAATCTCAAAAAAAGAAAAAATGGCGGGAAAAAACAAAACAGTTCAAATGATTGCCAATGTTTAATAGAAAATAACAAAGAGTCTATAAATCCCCAGCCACAGTCTCAAGATTCCAATCATGACACCAATAAAGTAAATGTTGAATCTTCTAAAACTCATGAGCCAGTTGGTCGATCCTCATACCAGGCTTCTGATTCAGCTCCTTACATTGTTCATGTACAGAAAGAAATTTCCAGTGAGAACAGTGGTACAATTCTCCACCCAGTAACTTTTGGCAGGTTTTTAAAAAAAACAGAAATACAGGGCATAGTTAATGGTAGTTTAAAACGGATTGGTCGTAACAGAATTAGTTTAGCTTTTTCAAATTTCACAGATGCAAATTCTTTCCTCAACCATAACTGTTTGAGAGTGGAAAAATATAAGGCCTTCATCCCTACATTCAATATTACACGAATGGGGGTAATTAGGGGCATTCCTAATGAAATGACTGATGAAGAAATTTTATCCAATATTAATGTCCCATTAGGATGTGGACCGATACTTAAAATTAGACGATTTCGAAGGAAAGTGAAAATTAATGATAATATTCAATATGAAAACACAGGTACAATTGTTGCAACATTTGACGGGCAAGTGTTACCCTCAAGAGTATATATGTGTTATTCCGCTCTGAAAGTAGAACTTTACATTTATCCGACTGTGCAATGCTATAACTGCTGTCGTTATGGCCATGTAAAAAATCAATGTCGTTCTACACCCAGGTGTTATAAATGTGGTCAAGGTCACTCTGGTGACTCTTGTAACGTAGAAGAGGATGACTATTGGTGTTGCTTGTGTAAAGGATACCACTAGGGGTCACAAAACCGGTTTCACCGAAACCCGAAAAACCGGGTAAACCGGTTTTGACGACAATTTTCAAAACCGGGTTTCAGTTTAGCCAAAACCGCGGTTTTCGATTTTTCGGTTTTGTCATACATATTCCCTGAACTCGCTCGACATTGGCAGAAATTCAACGCTAGAAACAAGCAAAACGCTATTGGTAAACGTTTGGAGCTCCTCGACGACGACCCGATATTTGAAAATGAAGTCTTTTTGCTTTGAGCAAAATTAAAATGTGGCAACTAACTACCAAGTTCTCGTATAAACTACACAACATGGTGCAGCATTTAAGACGACTTCAGGTTGACAAAAGAAAGCAGTGGTCACGATCTTGCTTAAGAACCTTCACCGCCGCCCAATCAGTCTACTTTCTCAAGTCTACAAACTGTTCGCCAAGGCTCTGTGAAATTACCCTTTTCTTGGATGAGTATCAGCCTGCCGACCAGGCAGACTTCCGGAAAATTCTTTCCGACTCATCGACGATAGACCACATTCATGCAGTCAAGCAGCTGAGAGAAAGATGCAGAGATTTCCATTTCCACTACCTTGTTTGACACCTACAGTGTTGAGCACTTCGTCATGTTTCATTCTCTCCATAAAATATTGACAAGAGATACGTGGATATTCTCCAGGAGCTGTAAAGTTATGCAGATGTATAACATGAGTTAACCTGACTCGTTCCCAGTAAGCGAAGAATGTGACAAGGGGATACCATTATCTGGATCATAAAGGTTACCGCTTACAAGTCAAGAAGAAAGAGATATGGCGCCTAGGTACTTTACTAGGCATTATCACTGGTGGAGTCGAAAACGAAGGCGGGTAAGCGGATCACAAATTTGAAGAAGAGATAGGCAGGATACTTGGAAGATGGGAAGGCGGCCGGTGCATGGTCTAAGACATTGGAGTGGAAGCCAAGAGAACGACGGAGGTCAATAAGGTGGCATACCACCACGTTAGTCTGATGGCATTGTGAAGGTGAAGAGTTTACATTGGATCAGATTAGCACAGATCTTTGAAGAATGGCGCAATAAGAAGGATACACAGCACAGGTTTGCCCGCCCAGCAGTGGGCTGATGTATGCTGATTCGACTGATTAATTTTTATGGTGGTATGGATTGTTAGTTCAATCGAATGAACTAACATTTAGTACTTTCGTAGTTATACCTGTCATACGCCGACTAAATAGACGATTTGTTGCATTTCAAAACTGAATTATTTGCAATAAAAGTGATACTTTATCAAAAATGCTTCAATTGTTTAAAAACAACGTTTTATTTAAAAAACAAAATGAAAACCGAAAACAAAACCGAAAAACCGGAAAACCGGTTTTGTCATAAAATGAAAACCGAAAACCCGGTTTTCAAATATTACTCCGGTTTTGTGACCCCTAGATACCACCAAGCAACCAGTAAAAAGTGCTTGGAATATGATAGACAAAAAGGAATCAAAGAAACAATGAGCAAAAGTTGTATATCATATATGGAGGCTGTTAAGCTGCATCCTCCAGTTTCTAAAATATCTTACGCTGATGCTTTATTAACATCATCATCCTCTCCTATCGTTACAAACCAAAATAAATCTTTCACAAAATCAGTTCCTGACCAAAGTCATCAGTCATATAAAAAAACAGTTTTCATTAAACCTAGGTCACCTCCTAGACTTGGCAGTAGTTACGATCGTGCTGCTCATGACGATATAATTAGAAACCCTTCCCTTTCGCCTTCTAAACCGGTTTTCCATAGTAAAAATAATATTTATAATGACAATAATGATAATACTGCTCAAATCATCAAATCTTTAATACAATTACTTTCTCAGACGAATAACAATCTTTCACCGTCCCACGTTGCCCTAATTATTGATACTCTGTATCAAATAACAAACAATAATGGATCAAGCGGCTCATACAGTTCAGTGGAATTGCCGGAGTCTAAACAAAAAGAAACATGAATTAATTCAAATCATCAATGATCATGATCCTTCTATTCTTTGTCTCCAAGAGACATGGTTTAAACCGAAATCAATTTTCAAGATTTCGGGTTATTCTTGTGTAAGGGATGATAGGCCTGATGGGTATGGTGGAGTCGCTATACTCATAAGGAACTCCCTCCCTTATTCCCTTCTTTCTCTTCCTCCCCACAGTGATGACTTATCTGTTGTTGCTGTGGTTGTAAATAGTATTTGTTTTATATCTGTATATTTTACCTCTCCAAGTGACAGTATTTTTAATGAACTTAATAATTTATTTAATTTTCTGCCTAGACCATTTATATGTTTAGGCGATTTTAATTCTTCTCATGAAGTATGGGGTTGTTCACGTACTAAACCTTATGGGGAAAAGCTATTAGAATTAATAGATTCTCAAATCTTATGTATCTTGAATGATGGTTCACCAACTCGACGTCCACATCCTCAGGAAGGTACAAGTGCTCCGGATTTATCCTTATGTACTCCTAGCCTTGCCTCCTCTTTATCTTGGAGACCTATCGATTCTACTTATGGCAGTGATCATTTTCCATTACTTATTACTCTTCCCTTTACAAAGCCCATAAAACAGTTGAGACAGCCACGAATCAAACATAAGTTGGTAAATGCTGATTGGGACTTGTTTAAAAGCCGAGTCGAACAAAAAGTTATAACCCTACCAGAAATAAATGATACTAATGTCCAAAGTAGTTCTGACCTGTTAGTAAAAATCTTGACAGAAACAGCTGATGAATTATTCCCGAAAAAAAATTGTGGTCCCAATAAGATTCCTTCTCCACCATGGTGGGATGAAGAATGTACCAAAGCTGTTAAAGATAGGAAGGAAGCAGAAAGGCAGTATTGTGATGTCATGTCAGATGAACATTATGAAAATTACATGCAAGTGGCCAGTTCTACACGTGAATTATTACAAAAAAAAAAGTTTGAAGGTTGGCATCGTTTTTGTGAATCATTAGGTCCTAAAATAAGCCCCACTATCGTTTGGAAAAATATTCGAAGATTTAGATCTGCTTTCAATGACACACAACAACACAAGATCCCTACTGTCTTAGCAGAGCAAATAATGGATAGATTGGCTCCTCCTTCTGTTCCGGAACAGCATATAAATATCCCTTTACAAATCCCACCACATGTTTCTTTTGTTGAGAATCCTAATACTATTGATCTTAACTCGCCCTTTACAATCAATGAGTTGAAGGGTGTACTTTCTGTAGTCAAGGATACAGCACCAGGTGAAGATGGAATTCCATATTCATTCTTATCACATATGGACGATACTGGTCTTCATTATTACCTTTCCTTGATAAATGCTGTTATGGTCTCTGGACATATCCCACAGTCCTGGAGGACACAAACACTCATACTCTTGTTAAAGCCTAACAAAATAAATTCCGATCCAACATCCTACCGTCCAATAGCATTATCTTCTGTATTAGCTAAAATATCGGAACACTTAGTTAAAAATAGACTAGAATGGTTTTTAGAGCATAATAATAGCATTTTATCAAATAACCAATTTGGTTTCAGGAAAGGTAAATGCACTTTTGACAGTTTGGGAATTTTTACCACAGATATAAGACTAGCCCTCTCTGGAAATGACTCTATAGTTGCAGCATTTCTAGATATAACCGCGGCATATGACAATGTCAATATTGCCATTCTTACGAAGAAACTGAAACTAATAGGTGTCCCAAGTATTTTGACGAATTTTATTGTAAATATGTTAGTAGAAAGATTTATTAAGTATCCTTTAGAATTAAGTGATACTGTCTTACACAGAACTGTTTGGAAAGGGTTACCCCAAGGTTCGGTCTTGAGTCCAATATTATACAACATCTACACCTTTGACTTAGAAAGTTGTTTGAATCAACATGCAAAGATTTTACAATATGCCGATGATTTGCTTTTATATGTTCCCGGTCACTCTATTAGCGAGATCAGTGAAACTTTAAACATTGCACTAAATAATTTAAATATTTGGTTAGATAATAATGGCTTAGAACTTTCGCCATCTAAAAGTACTGTTGTTTTATTTACTAGGAAAAGAGTAAGACCTGTAGTTAATGTTAAGTTTGGTGAAACACCTTTACCAGTAAAAGACCAGGCAACATTTTTAGGAGTGATTTTAGATTCGAAACTTACTGGCCACCCGCATTGTGATTACATTATAAAACGATGTGAGCGTAATCTCAACATTTTAAGGTGTCTTACTGGTGTATGGTGGGGTGCACATCCTTATACAATGCGTCTTATTTATAACGCAATAATTAGAAGTGTTCTAGACTATGGTACATTTTTATTAACTCCAGGAAACATAGGTGCTTTCAAAAAACTGGAATCAATTCAGTCAAAAGCTCTCAGAATTATAACTGGAGCCATGAGATCCAGCCCAATAAATTGCATGCAAGTTGAATGCTGTGAGCCACCCTTACATTTAAGAAGAGAATACATAAGCGATCGATTTTATTTTCGTAGTATACAGCTTAAATCTCACCCATTATTAAGTAAGGTACAGGAACTTTCGGAAGTCATTGATTCCTCTAGTTATTGGTCAAATAAAGACGCCACCTGCTTAGTTAAAAGTTATCGTAAATTCAAAAGTATTGAAAGTCCCACCTATCAATCTGATCGCCTTCCTATTTATGACTCTAATTATAGTTCTCTCATACATAATCCTAAAATTATTTATAACATCGGAATAAACAAAGAGGACAACCATTCAAATGCAGAATTTAATTATGTCTTAGATAGTAAATGGTCTGACTGGCATCACATATTTACAGATGCTTCTAAACATACAGGAAACAGTTGTGTTGGGGTAGGAACTTACCATTCTCAGTACAAAATTCATCAAAAAGTTAAGATGCCGCCGGAATGTTCAGTTTATACTGGAGAGTGTTACGGACTTCTAAAAGCGATTGAATATGTGCTTCTTGGAAGGTTAAAAAAAACTATTGTGTTTACTGATTCACTTAGTGCCCTTAAGTCACTTTCTAGGTTCCCTTTTAGAGCACATAAACAGTCTGCTATAATTTTTAATATTAGAGAATTATTATTTCGGTGTGTATTAAATGATTATATCATTGTTTTTGCCTGGATTCCGAGTCATGTTGGTATTATTGGAAACGAAAAAGCGGATCAACTGGCTAATGAAGCAATTAGAGATGGCGATCAATTGCCTTTTTTGAATTATAATCAGGACTTGGTCTCGCTATCAAAAAAATATTTACATGAAAATTGGAATCGAATATGGACTGGTGATACTTCTAAGGGGAAGTACTACAGGCTGGTACAACTCTCTATTCCGCGTAAACCATGGTTTAGTAAATTAAAGCTAGATAAAAAAACAACATCTATCATATGCAGACTTCGTTTGGGGCATGTGTGTACTCCAGCGCATTTAAATAAGATGAACATTGTTGCTGATCCTATGTGCTCTTGTGGAGCATACGGTGATCTTAATCATATGATTTTTTCCTGCCCATTATATGATCGTTCAGATTTCCTTTCTCAATTAATAGATTCCCATGTTCCTTTTCCTACATCAATTATTTGTTTATTATATTCTTGTAATTTTGATATATATAAAGTATTGGCTCGATTTATTGAATTAAATAATATAAAATTGTAAATATTGTACCTATATGTTATCCCAATCCTTTTCCATTCTTTCCTAACTTTGCATCCTTGTCCTTTCGTGTCGTTTCCCAAACTTTAGATCAGTGGCTAATGCGAAGACAAAGCCAAAAAAAAAAAAAAAAAAAAAAAAAAAAAAATACATTACATTAAAACAATTTAAAAAGTGACAGTAGCTGTCAAAAGCGACAGGAGCTGTCAAAAGTAACAGGAATAGGTGACAGTAGCTGTCAAAAGTGACAGAAGATGGGGACAGGATCTGTCAAAAGTGACAGTATGTCTAAAGTGACATTAGCTGTCAAAAGTGACACTCGTGGCAATAATAAATAAAAAAAAAAAAAAAATTATAAATAGAAATTAAAATATAAAAATTAAATTAATTAAAATAATTAATGTAATTTAATTATTAAAAAACAGAAGAAGAATTCATAAAAAAAAATTTTTTTTTTTAATTAAAAAAACAACTAGCCTTCAAAAATATCACTTGCTCACTATTGCGGCCAGCACTTTTGACAGATCCTGTCACTTGACAGCTACCTACTGTAATTTATTGTAATTTTGGTAATTTGTTTGGTAGGTTTGTTTAATAGATAAACATCCTACTCTGATTTGCAACCAATTTTTCTTCATGCTTTTACTTCTGCCCTAACGCGAATCTGCCATAACGCGAATCTGCCGTAACGCGAATCTGCCATAACGCGAATCTGCCATAACGCGAATGAGCGCTACTTTTCATGATTTTTAACATTCAACATTAGAATCTAAAGTTATGGGGAATAAAATCCAAAGTTGCGGATTGCATGTTACCTCACCCCCTGCAAAAAGTGGCAGAAATGTTTGTTAGTAGAATTACACGTGTTACCAGTCCTCATATAAGTAGGGTTCCGCAAATTTTTAAAAGTATCGATACCTACTCGATACCAAGTATCGAATAAAAAGTATCGATACCGATAAAAGTATCGACTCAAAAGTATCGATACTACTTGGTATCGAGTAATATTTTTAAAATATTAGAAATCACAAGAAAATACACAATTGCCTTCAAAATTAAATTACAAAGTATAGGAACTATAACAACTAATTACTTAACCCCCAATTACGAGATTCCTAAAACTTGATAAATGCTTGTATTGCTACTAAATGTATTTACCTGCACTGGTAGCATGCAGCACGTGATACGGCTGTATCACGTCTTTTATCTCGTTCGTTCGCACGCAAATAGAAAGAGAGCGCAGGTGTGATAGCGCTGTATCACTGCGGCATGCTAGCTATGCTGGTCATAATCACACATGCATTATTCAAACTTTAATAGGGTTTTCCCCCGAATTCCTGACCCCATCGAGAGAAACGACGCTATGCATCGGAAAAGGAAGTACTATCTACTGACTTTTATCTGACAGCTTAGTGAGGAAACAAAAGTATCGAGTAACTCAGAAAGTATCGATACTTAGTAAAATACTCTAATAAAAGTATCGAGTACAAAAATACTAGGCATCGAACTAAAAGTATCGATACTACTCAGGTATCGATACTTTTTGCGGATCCCTACATATAAGTAGTCAAAGCGGTACGGTCATGGATGTTATATGTGTGTGCCGTTGTTGTATGGTTCCCATAACAAAAAGCCTATAAGGCTTACTTGGGATCATTACAATGTATGTGCCTGTGAGCATTATTTATTTATATAGATCTAGAACTAACACTATTGTCATCATCATCTCTGCTGATGTGCAAGGATCGCCACAACGAACGGTCCTGCGCTGCCCTCATCCAACGGATTCCCGCCGCCTTCACCAGGTCGTCGGTCCACGAGCGGGGGCCTGCCCTGTGCCACTACTGTCTTCTCTTCCTGTTACCCCTACGTAGGGTATAGGGCTCGGATAATAGCTCTCCACGGGTTGCGATCTTGGGCAGCACTGTAGATATCCTCCCAGGTCACGTTGAGGCTTTTAGCCTCTACTTCCACATACAGTTAAGGGAAGCGCCAGCAACTCCAACATCCCAATCCTACAACGAATGCAGAACATAATCCTTCGCATAATATCCAATGTACCCTGGCTCATAACAAATGGGGAAATTCACGAGCAATTGAAAATGAATACCATAAAGGAGGAAGTACGCTCCCTGGCAGTGAACTACCAACAGCGTCTTGCAAACCATCTGAATGAGCTGGCTGTCAAACTAAGCCAGCAACCGCCAGCGCTACCCACAACGCCTAAAACGGCACAAAATTCAGGAGTTACACGACCGCAAGTAGTGTCGTGTTGTAAAAACAGAGGAGCTGTCCCCACTGGGGGGCACACTCTACCAACACCACTTAAACCAAAAAACAAATCTACTTATAGTCCAAGGACTGATCGTAGATAAAAAAAAAAAAAAATGTATTATTAATCTGTGTGTATAATTAACCTTTGATCTCCCAAAGAAACAATGTTATTTAACCACCCATTGCCCCTACCCGATTGCACCACCAGGAGGGTAATGTTTTCTAGGGCATAAGCCTTCTACCCATCATGCCATTATTCTCAGTCCAGCGTCAATTGCATCCAGGTATTACTGGTGCTTTTCCAGATGTTGTCAACCAATCTCGGTGTGAGACGACCCACTTCTCTTTTGCCTAGTCTCAGCCACCACTTTGTCAAGGCTTTACTCCACCTGCCATCATTTCGCCTAGCTATGTGTCCTACTGTGTGGTTTCAGCTTAGAATGGACTACCCCAATTCTTCCCACGAGTGTCGTACGAAGCAACTAAGGGACAATATTCCATCCTGAAACTTAAATTGCTAAATGTGAGCATTGCTACAACTGCATTCTTAACTACCGGCACTAGCCGACACATATTATTTGGGGTTTGAGAGCCATTGACACCAACTCTATAAAAATACATGTGTACAATAAATCACCGTGGCTTCTGTGACATTTTTTTGTTGTTTCTATTGTGGCTGCGAATGGGTTAAACAAAAAGTTTGTAGTTGTAGCCATGTTTCTGATTTGTTTATGTGTGTATGTATGTTTCCTGCCATAGCCCCTCTTCTATTAGCATATGATGACTTAGTTTCTCAATTCATTTCATTTTTTTTTTATTTTTTTTAACATTCATTTATTTCAGGTTTGTGCAGATTCACAAACATTTATATGCTACCAGTGCACCAGCCAACTGCAAAAGCATCATGAATTTCGTTTGAAGTGCATGACATCACTCAATGTTTTAACTTCTCTTGATGTGGACCACACCAAGGTATGGAAGCTGTGATTATGGGATTTAGTGCATACATATAATAACGCCATTATCCTACGAGAGTTATAAGGCAAAGACAATGATATGCCGTATGCTTAGATTTATACCTACTTCTTTCTCTATTCTATTCTATTTTTATTTAATGGCGTTTCCTTGTTAGATTTCGCCAGTGTCAAGTGTTGAAGATATATTTATTAGATATTGTACGGTAATAAGATATGGCGATCTCAAAGCCCCATTTTTAAACAAAAACACACTCGAAACCGCCATAAAACGACGGAGCCACGTGGCCAATTAAATCGCAAGCCGACACGTCCACTCGTTACCCACTTAGCCACGGGACTCCTCTACTTCTTTCTCCTTAGACAAGTAAAGAGAAGTATGTCAGATGTATGGCATGTCATAGTTGAAACCACGCCTTAGGAGAAGACCATTTATTTGATCATTGACAAATGTGCATCCCATGTATGTAATAAAAGATGCTCTAATTGTCTTAATACAGGTCCCTTTATACCCTTGTTGTTATAATAATAAAGGTCATAATATCTTTGAGAGACTCTTAGCAAATTTATTAGAATAACATTGTTTTTTTCAGATATCTAAAAAACTCATTCAGAACATTGACAGAAACTTTTTCAATTTGGATTCTAAATTATCATTTTGTTCCATTTTAGTGTGTAGTAGTAATGACCAATATTTGGTGCCGAAAGATTGTTTTAATAATAAAGTGAATTACAATAAAAATGAAGTTGGTACAGAAATTGAAATTGAAATAGATGAAATCAAAACTGAAACTTGTGAATATAATAATGACACATTTGATCATGTTGTTCTAAGTGATTCAAATGATAAAAGTCAACATGTTGCTATGGATGTACCAAAAGAAAGTTTTCAGTTAAATGATAATACAACAAAAAACTATGTCCCTGAAATTAAATTGGAACAAAAAAGTTTATCACAAGCTAAGAAAAATAACCGGAAATCTGTTAAAAATGTAAACAAATCGACTACAAACGTTGAACCTACAAAAAGCCCAACAAAATCAAAGCTCAGAGAAATTGAATGGGCAGACAATACAGAAAATTATTTTAAAGAGTATGGTGATATACAGCATATGACCGAAGAGGATGCTAAAAATGATATGCTCTCGAGAAAAGAGTCAGATAATTATAAGTTTAATCCACACAAATGTGACCTTTGCTACAAAGGCTTCACTTGCGAAGTTACATTTGATAATCATATGAAGAAACATAGCCCGGTAAGATGTATCTCTTTTAGTTATTATTTATTGATTTCTGCAAACAAATTTTCGTAAAAATTTTAACGAATGAAATGTAATTTGCGATGTAATTTTTTTTAACTATTCCGAAAAACATTGTTACGAGTTGGCCTGGATGGGGATCGAACCATCGCCTCCTGCATGGCAGGCAAGGCTACTCGCCACTGGACTACCACGGCTTATTCGCTTTAATACACTATATGAAAATACGTGATCCCTTTCACGTTTCGCCGCGAGAACGCCGCTTCCAGACGATCATTACAAACCTCTGTCAATATATTATGTTGTTGTGAACTAATTCATTCTTCGATGTGCTTACAGGAATTTGGAAGTTATGAATGTGAATTCTGTCACATAAGGTTTTCCACGAAGAGACGCAGTTATTGTCACAAGTTGCAAAGTCACATGCGCAAATATGTCTGTAAGCAGTGCCCCTACGTATGCAATAGCAGGTAAGGTATACCTTTTGATGACCAATTAAGGCCCGGAACCCACCAAAGCGGAGAAGAGCGGAAATGTATCGTGAACAACCAATAGTATTTCGTAATCCACGCGTACAAAGTCTCGGGAAAAAGAGAATAAGTTTCTAAAAACTCATTTCCACAAATAGGCCTGTATACAGGGGGAAATTGATATCTTTGGCATCCTTTTAAACTAAGAGTCTACCCATCAAACTGACCAACTTTTTCAATCGGAGCAAACCGATCGTAAGGGAGAGCTGATTTTTTTTCGTGGTTTCGTTGTTGGATCCATAGTGAAACTGAAGTTTCATGGGCTGAAGCATTACTAGGGTGTTTTGTTACATCCTGTATTTATAGATTTTGAAGAAATACAAAAAAAGAAGTCAAAATAATATAGGATTGAATAGGGCTTGAAGTTACCCACGTATTAAAAGTCAAATCTTTTTTTGACTACCAGCATCGGAACGTTTTATTGCGGTAGAGAAGATGCGTGTACCCGGACTTTAGATTTTCGACATATAGCGACCGTTTCGGTCCGAACTTAGTTGTAACAAAGTTGACATTGGAACGAAAACGTTCACGCAATTGCGAAGTTCGAAAATCCGGGTAGACCTCCAGAAACGTGTAAATGTGTCGTTGGTGTCCCTAATAAACTATTAATCCCTATTATGCCACGCATTCTTGTCTTGTAACAGTCTCTCTAAGTCTAGCTAGTCTATCGAGAGCCAATCTCAGCCGCCACTCTAAGAAAAATACAAATATAAAAATGTAATGTTTTGAATTTTGCAGAACTCAAGCTTATTTACACGTGGATCGTCATAAAGGCAAGAGGTTTGAGTGCAACGAATGTGGAGAAAGCTTCAGGTATTATATCAGATTTATCTTACCTGTACAGCATGTAACAGAGGTCATATTTGACGGGGTGGTTTATTATAGATCAATTGTTAAAGTACAAGACAACCCCAAAATAGAATGCCGTCGGGACTTTATGTGGAGGGTGTAAACAATTAATTCAGCACATCAGTACGAATGCGACGGATATTTCAGAAATTATCTTTACTGGAAAGTAGGTACTAGATCCAACGTCATACATCGTCGTAATCTCGTCGGCCCTACCACAATGCCCCAAAACGAAGGTGTTCAATCAGTGCGTTCTGCCCATGGAGTAAGAGGAGATGGCATATCGGCTTGTTTCTATAGAAAATTATGTCGCCGACAAAGGGGGTGAGGGACGGGTGAGGGGAGACAAAAAGCTTAGGGGAGCGTGTAATTTCTCTATGGTCGCAGTACAAACTAGTGCACAATTGGTGGTTACTGTGCACACTTTGTTACACCATCTCTACCAAGGGGAGCGTGTAATTTCTCTATGGTTCTGCCAGTGATGACATATGGTGCGGAAACGTGGACCATGACGATAGTACTAGTTCATCAGTTCAAGGTCACTCAGCGAGCTATGGAGAGAGCTAAGCTCGGTGTTTCTCTGGTGTAAGTGAGTGCGACTGAGAGAGGTAAACACTACTGCTGACTGTCTTCCACCTCCTAAACCACGTAGAAGGGGAGAGGTCGAAATTGGTAAGGGTCCAAAGGGAGTGACCGCACTGTACGTAGGTATGAGTGTCTGGAGTGTCATTAGTGTGGTTTTAGCATAGGCGAAGTATTTTTCGCTTACGCTGATAGACGTAACATCAGTGTAACCGCGTATGAGACAGCGATAGTCATAAAATCCTATACAATTTGTATGAAAATAGATGTCTGACTCCGGAGTCAGACAGCCGTCGTAGAACAAAAAAGTGGCTACGTCGATAAGGACAGCAATAAGTAGCGATCTCCTTTTTTAACTAGAGCGAATTTGCTATGTGCATCTCTTACTGAGTGATATGACAAGACACGTGCACGTGCTTCCTTCTAGTGCCTTCTCTTTCTACGGGTTTTAGGAATAAAGAAGAAATCGTATGTTTCAGAATGCCGAACACTCTGTCGACGCACAAAAGTAAGAAACATTCGAAGGAGATGGTGTGCGAACTGTGCGGGAACACGTTCGGCTCTATGAAGGGCATCAATGCGCACAAGAACTTAGTGCATAGACAGGTACGTTTAACTCATTAAGCGACTGTTTCACCACTTCTAGGTAAGTAAGTAAGTAAGTTATAGCCTATAGAATCCCACTGCAGGGCTCTTACGAATAAGGGTGAGAGGGAGTGGGCCATACTCCACCACGCGGGCCCAGTGCGTGCGTCTAGGTAAGTCATCATCATCATCATCAGCCCGGTAAACCCCACTGCTGGGTATAGGCCTCTTCATTTTCACGCCAACTTTTTTACTTAGGTAAGTACGACGAGGAAAATAATTGCGGCCGTCAATCTTCGTTTGCGCAGAGCAGACCCGAGTACCCGTCAAAACCCGAAGTTATTTAGTAACCAAAGGGTGCAAAGTCGGATAGCAGCGAAAAGAGATTTGACCGTCAACGCGGCGAAACTGACGGTTTCCCATTGTATGGACCGGCCGTCTCAACGCAGTGCAGTTTTCGACCCTTAGCCAATAGCGGCAAGGGATTGAAGGTGGCACATCCTGTCATCAATATAATTTCGTAGCCAACTACGATCACAGCGACCGACCGCTTTACTAAAAAGTTGTCAGGTACGCAGGATATTTTTACGTTCATTCGTGTGTGCACCTATGGTCACGACTATATTTCCCGAGCGGGTAGTCAGAGATATTCAGAAAAATCAAAAAATCCACGTTTCACTAGTAGTACCGAAACTCCAGTGTCCACTGTGACGGGGAGTGAGACAGTGGATACAATACATGCCTCGAAATTGAAGCAACAGGTTTCCTCACGATGTTTTCCTTCACCGAAAAGCCAGTGGTGTTACAAATCGTACATAAATTCCGAAAAACTCATTGGTACGAGTCGGCCCGGACAGGGAACGAACCATCGCCTCTTGCACGGCAGGCAAGGTTACTCGCCACTGGACCACCACGGCTTCTCGTTCTAATAACCCTCCTGAATTTGATCAGAACTGATTTTTTCAAATCCAAAAGGTTTTTATGAAGTTCCAGAGCTGCAATAAAAGGTCGCGCCTGAATAACCCCACAACGCGGGCTCATTGTGGATTTTGGTAGAGACATTTATCAAATTGCCTCCTTGATTATTAAGTCAACTAGCTATTTTATTGTTTTCAGGATAGTAAAGAACTGCTGGGTCCCAAATGTGAGGAGTGTGATGTTCAGTTCGCGACAGAAACTGCGTGGAAGCGACATCTGGTGATCTCATCTAAACATATTGTTATGTGAGTTACATACAGTGTATTATTATTGCAATTGCATCGAATGGTCGAAGGTCGAACTGTAGCTGAAAAAGTTTATAAAACCGCTAGCTCAACAGAATGATGACCTGGAGGGCGATTGCGCTAATTTAAAACATCCAAGTTTAATCCAATTTCAGTTCTAATCACATTGCAATCCAATTACTATTCAACTGTGCTCAATTCCGTATCGCGCTAAACTTGACTTATTCACTACTACATATACTATGTAACTGACAATAACGTCTGAGCAATCTTTCAAAAGGTTCTAACGGCTGTCATATGAACTTGTTGTTCTTTGTTCTTTTTGTTAATAAAGATATTTGTATTGTATTTGTATTTGTATTGTATTGTAGTTCGCACGCGGTCCAATCTTGGTTGAGTTGCGATTGCTCTCCTGGGTTGTACTTGTAACTGAAAACAACTACAATTTACGATTTAGCACGTTCGAAGGTAGGACCGAGGCAAGAAGTGGTCAGCCTTTTGCCTGCATACATATTTCATAAGAAACTGTATACCGGAGTGGATAGGGGGGATTTATTATCACTCTTGTTTACATTCTCAGTGTATGTTGTGTTCATCTACAGGGTGTGAAATAGATATCATTAGCATCCTTTTAAACTTAGGGGGGTATTTCAGAACGACACTCAAGTGGAGATCTCTTCTTGAGTATAGATAGAAAAGGATGCAAATACATACAACGTATACATGCATCCTTGTCTATCTTTACTTAAGAAGAGATCTCCACTTGAGTGTAGTTCTGTAATACCCCCCTAAGAGTCTACCCATCAAACTGAACAACTTTTACTATGGGCGCAAACCGATCGAAGCAAAAAAAATGGCAGTGCAGTTTATTATGGAACAGACTACGAATAAAGAAATAAATATGGAACGATAACTCCGAACAAAATCGAAATCATTTTTGGCACCCCATGAAAAATGACATTTTGTATGAGTTTTGGCGGCTACTTACAATTTTTAAAGAACAAATTTAGAACGCGTTACAATTTTTTTGGTGCCACTTTTTGAGCTTCATTTATACTTCTATACATTCTCTTATTCGTAGGGAACAGATTTTTTTTGCTCCGATCGATTTGCTCCCATAGTTGTTCAGTTTGATGGGTAGACTCTTAGTTTAAAAGGATGCTAATGATATCAATTTCACCCTGTAATTCGTTGTCCATTTAACTGTTTATTACCTAGTTTTAACGTAAGCCATTTATTAGTGTAACAACTGTTGATGAGCCTTAATCAAGTGAAATAAAAAATCGTTCGTACGTTTTCAGTAACGGGTGTGAAGAGTGTGGTGAGATATTCCCGAGCGCGGAGGCCCTGAAGTACCACTCGACGGTGCACCCGAAGAGGAAGGGAGATATTGGTCGGTACATCTTCAGGTTCGTGCCGCCCGCTGCTTGCAAGATCGTGAGTACATTGATTTGTTCCTATTCCTTATTAATTTGTATATAAGCTTTGTTAGTGACTGTATTCCCAGAAGGGGTCCACACCACAGGGAAATTCTAAACGCTAAATTAGGAGTTTTCTGACAGCTACTCAAACGTAGTTCATCAAACCGGCGATAGATGGCATTGACCAGAGAGGGGTCCGAAGACGAACAATTTAGGCTAAAAAGTAAAAAAAATCCCTAGTAGACGCGTATTAACCGAACGTTCGGCGCCGTACGTTCCGCAAGTGTGTCCCTACATTTAAGTCTTATAATAAAAATTTAGTTCACAATTTTACCTATGTCAGGCACACAATATTATTTATAAGCCAGATGAATTTAACAAACACAATGGCACCAAACTATGTTATCCTATTATCAATTCTCTAACCAAACATTATATCGGCAGTGCAACAAATGGCTGCAAACACGTACAGAGTACAAGGAGCACATGAAGACTGCGCACCCTCGACCGAACAAGAAGGGGCCCGTGGCCTCGCCGCTGGTCTGCGAGGTGTGCGGCGATAAGTTCAAGGTTTGTGCCTTCTTACTTTCATTTAAACTGTTTTATTTAGCTTCACTCAGGTTTTGAAGGCATAATCATTATCTTAGATAATTATCATGATAAATATACGTTGATAACGAGGCGTTTTCCAAGACTAGTAAAACGAAAAATCGGTAGATTGCAATATGAAAAGTAGAAAAAACCTTGTCACATTAGCTAACGAACCAGTTAAAAAAATTTCATATATCTTTAAGCTACAGGGACACTATTTATTTGACCTAGGCACTAAATTAATTCAGGTTCCCGTCATGTATACGCTAGCTATACGGACACACCCGTAAATGTCAATGACCTAATTTTGTTACTTAAAAACTCCTCATTCCAGAGTCTGTGTTTCTTCCGAGCGCACAAGCTGAAGCACACCGGCGAGCGTCCGTACGAGTGCGGCGCGTGCGGCAAGAGGTTCCGACACCAGCAGGCGCTGTCCCTCCACGAGAAGATACACTCGCGCACCGGCGCCGACGCGTTCCAGTGCGACATGTGCCAGAAGCTGTACGATACCAAGGCGGGCCTCGAGAGACATATCAAGGTAAGCATAGGTTCCGACACCAGCAGGCGCTGTCCCTCCACGAGAAGATACACTCGCGCACCGGCGCCGACGCGTTCCAGTGCGACATGTGCCAGAAGCTGTACGATACCAAGGCGGGCCTCGAGAGACATATCAAGGTAAGCATAGGTTCCGACACCAGCAGGCGCTGTCCCTCCACGAGAAGATACACTCGCGCACCGGCGCCGACGCGTTCCAGTGCGACATGTGCCAGAAGCTGTACGATACCAAGGCGGGCCTCGAGAGACATATCAAGGTAAGCATAGGTTCCGACACCAGCAGGCGCTGTCCCTCCACGAGAAGATACACTCGCGCACCGGCGCCGACGCGTTCCAGTGCGACATGTGCCAGAAGCTGTACGATACCAAGGCGGGCCTCGAGAGACATATCAAGGTAAGCATAGGTTCCGACACCAGCAGGCGCTGTCCCTCCACGAGAAGATACACTCGCGCACCGGCGCCGACGCGTTCCAGTGCGACATGTGCCAGAAGCTGTACGATACCAAGGCGGGCCTCGAGAGACATATCAAGGTAAGCATAGGTTCCGACACCAGCAGGCGCTGTCCCTCCACGAGAAGATACACTCGCGCACCGGCGCCGACGCGTTCCAGTGCGACATGTGCCAGAAGCTGTACGATACCAAGGCGGGCCTCGAGAGACATATCAAGGTAAGCATAGGTTCCGACACCAGCAGGCGCTGTCCCTCCACGAGAAGATACACTCGCGCACCGGCGCCGACGCGTTCCAGTGCGACATGTGCCAGAAGCTGTACGATACCAAGGCGGGCCTCGAGAGACATATCAAGGTAAGCATAGGTTCCGACACCAGCAGGCGCTGTCCCTCCACGAGAAGATACACTCGCGCACCGGCGCCGACGCGTTCCAGTGCGACATGTGCCAGAAGCTGTACGATACCAAGGCGGGCCTCGAGAGACATATCAAGGTAAGCATAGGTTCCGACACCAGCAGGCGCTGTCCCTCCACGAGAAGATACACTCGCGCACCGGCGCCGACGCGTTCCAGTGCGACATGTGCCAGAAGCTGTACGATACCAAGGCGGGCCTCGAGAGACATATCAAGGTAAGCATAGGTTCCGACACCAGCAGGCGCTGTCCCTCCACGAGAAGATACACTCGCGCACCGGCGCCGACGCGTTCCAGTGCGACATGTGCCAGAAGCTGTACGATACCAAGGCGGGCCTCGAGAGACATATCAAGGTAAGCATAGGTTCCGACACCAGCAGGCGCTGTCCCTCCACGAGAAGATACACTCGCGCACCGGCGCCGACGCGTTCCAGTGCGACATGTGCCAGAAGCTGTACGATACCAAGGCGGGCCTCGAGAGACATATCAAGGTAAGCATAGGTTCCGACACCAGCAGGCGCTGTCCCTCCACGAGAAGATACACTCGCGCACCGGCGCCGACGCGTTCCAGTGCGACATGTGCCAGAAGCTGTACGATACCAAGGCGGGCCTCGAGAGACATATCAAGGTAAGCATAGGTTCCGACACCAGCAGGCGCTGACCCTCCACGAGAAGATACACTCGCGCACCGGCGCCGACGCGTTCCAGTGCGACATGTGCCAGAAGCTGTACGATACCAAGGCGGGCCTCGAGAGACATATCAAGGTAAGCATAGGTTCCGACACCAGCAGGCGCTGTCCCTCCACGAGAAGATACACTCGCGCACCGGCGCCGACGCGTTCCAGTGCGACATGTGCCAGAAGCTGTACGATACCAAGGCGGGCCTCGAGAGACATATCAAGGTAAGCATAGGTTCCGACACCAGCAGGCGCTGTCCCTCCACGAGAAGATACACTCGCGCACCGGCGCCGACGCGTTCCAGTGCGACATGTGCCAGAAGCTGTACGATACCAAGGCGGGCCTCGAGAGACATATCAAGGTAAGCATAGGTTCCGACACCAGCAGGCGCTGTCCCTCCACGAGAAGATACACTCGCGCACCGGCGCCGACGCGTTCCAGTGCGACATGTGCCAGAAGCTGTACGATACCAAGGCGGGCTTCGAGAGACATATCAAGGTAAGCATAGGAGTTTTGAAACATCGTATGCAAACCTGCATATGCTGCAGAAAAAATGGACAAGATTGAAGCACATTAGCACGCAGGGAAGCGTCCATACGCAGACCTGTGCCCTGCAGTGGGACGTATTTATAGCCTGATGATCTTAGTTTGTTCTGGAATAACACAGAACATTACTCATCATCATCACAGCATATTATATACGTCCCACTGCAGGGCATAGGCCTACCCTCAGGGGTGGTGGACCAACACCCATACACCCGCGTGCACAATGCGGATTGGTAGACTTCACATACGCATCGGAATTTCTTCTTCAGCGTATGCAGGTTTCCTCACGATTCTTACTTAACCGTTGGAGAACAGGCGGTATTACGTACTTAAGTTAGAAAAACTGATTGATACATGGCATGTGGACCTCGAGATTGAATTTCCATAGCTCTCCGCAACGCGCCACCGACGCTCTGTTCACAGCACACTGGACCTTAAGGTGGTTGGAGAGCTGTCAATTTCATAAAAAACGTTGTCGTATAACACTCGTAGACGGTGTTAATAAAAGTAATGTTTTATATATGGAAAAATAGCTTAGAAAATCTAGTTTGCGCATATCAAATAATATTTACAATTTATAATATTATTACGAAGATAGTTTGAAATTTTGTATGAATAATTTCAAAGCGTGATATCTTCGTAATAATATTATAAATTGTAAATATTATTGGATATGCGCAAACTAGATTTTCTAAGCTATTTTTCCATATATAAAACATTACTTTTATTAACACCGTCTACGAGTGTTATACGACAATGTTTTGTATGGACGGAAACCACCTTAAATTAGGACAGAGTGGGGCGCGTCATCGTGAATTAAACTACGTAAATATTTTTGACATTTTCGCTAGATTTCTGATTAATTAACTTTGTTCCAGGGTCACCTCGGCATTCGTCCATTTGAATGTTCATATTGTCACAAATTTTTCACCTTCAAGTATGAAGTGACAATGCACATAAACTTCGTACACCTAAAGAAGCCGTGGCCGAAACGAATCAGAACCAAACGGAAGGCGAAAGAAGAAAATTAAGATTCATAACACAAAATAAAAATATTATTCAGATTTGTAAATAATTTTACTATTTATTATTATTATGACTAACTTAATACCCGTGTAACAAAATCTTCCATTCGCATTTATTTATTTAGTGATGATGCATTTTGTAATGGTTCAGTCATTGAGTGTATTCCATCCATTGACGCGGTGGAGCGGAGAAACGGAGTTTTATTTAACCAATAAGATTGCATAAAATCTCAGCTCCGAGATTTAAGGCTGCCTGTCCATTAACGCGGAGATAGGCGGCGGAGCGGAGCGAGCGAGTATTGCGGAGCGGAGAAACGGAGAAATATTAAGGCCCGGTTATTCGAGTGCAAGCGTCTCTTTCTTACAAGCATAAGTTTGCAATTAGCCATCCCGCTTCAATTGATGGCAGGTCCGCAAAAAATCGTATTTTTCATCAATATCTTTTCTTATGGGTGGTGGGGGAAAAAACTAGCCTGAGAATAATTTAGGCAATGTTTTCCTACTATTTATTGTTTTTTTTTTATTTGTAGTTATAATAATCTTTAAGTAAAACTTGAAAAATAGTAATAAACTTGCCTATCTTTACATGCTTTTATGATCGAGAGAAGTAATAACTATCGTGTTTTGAGCCACAGAATAATCAAGAACAGTTCCTGAACAACAACATATATTTTTTCTGTATTAAAACAACGACTATTTCTTGCCTTAAAACTCAATCAAAAACAGGTCGATTTGGAAGATCCTGCTTTTAACTAATAGGCCCCGCTACGCCGCGTCGCTCCGCTGCCCCGCTCCACCACCTCGCACCGCTTCTGAAAATGTATGAATCAAATCCCTGTCCACTGGAGAGGAGCGGAGACTTAATGCAATCTTATTGGTTAATAGTTCTCCGTTTCTGCCAAAAATTTTGACAATGTTCTTGGTTTCTGCGCTCCGCCGCCTATCTCCGCGTCAATGGACAGGCAGCCTAAGGCCCGGTATCCAACTAAAACGATGTTGTGTTAAAAAAAACTAAGATCTACCAATAAAAGAGGAAGACGTCTATCTGCCGCGAAGGAGGCGAACGAAACGAATTTAATTTTAAAGGAGAACGCATATTTATCCGCGGTGCGCACTCCGCGAGCGGCGCATTCGCCAGATGTGAACGCACCCTTAAACATCTCCGCTACCCTTTGGTGGATTCTGGGCCTTTTACGTAGATTATTGATTTAACATTATATGCTATTAACATATCGTATCAATAAATCAAAATACAATAAAAGTTACAAATATAAAACTTGTGTTTTATTTATGTCACTTGGAGTGAAGTGAGATGACTTCACACGCCCACACAAACCTACAAACAAGGTGTTTGTGTGCGTTTAAAGGCTTTTGTAGTTTGGAGTAGCTCTTTTTTAATGTAGGCTTTCTTTATTGAGAAATCTTTATTATTGTGGTGAGGGCGCCACTGCGCTTGTAATAGGCCTCTTAAGTTCATTCATTTGGATCGGTCGATCCTTCGTGATCCCTCCATTAGTCCGCAGTAATAATTACGGTTACCTATCGTACTTTCGAAAAATAGTTTTCCGAATTTTAGTTCTCCGAAATCGTTATACTTTTTATTGTTTCCCTTTTTTTTTGTTTCCCCGAAATATTATTCGCCATATTTTAAAAAGCCAGATTTTTTATTGTCCTTTTTTTCTTTTAACCAATGGATCAAAATTCTGTAACACAGTTTTCCGAAGTAATGTAAGTCGGATAATTTACTTTTTCGAATATTTGTTTTTCCGTACAGTCACATTTCCGCAGAAATATTTAACCTAACCTATCCTAGAATTTTAAAAACACCAGATGGTTTTTTTCAGGCAGGGGGCGTCCACCTCCTGCACCTTCAACATACATTATAAGCAAACAAGCAAGCATGCAGCAAGCAAGCAAACATGCAGCAAGCAAGCAAGCATGCAGCAAGCATTTTGATGCTCCGCTCGCTTCGCTCGCTCCGCTAAGTGTTTTACATGTTCTAACCTAACCTAACCTACAATTTTAGAACCACCAGGTTGTTTTTCTCAGGCAGGGGGCTTACGCCCCCCTGCACCCCCCAACATGCATACAAGCAAGCAAGCAACATGCAAGCAAACATGCAGCAAGCATGCAGCATGCATAGCATGCAGCAAGCATTTTGATGCACTGCTCGCTCCGCTAAGTGTTTTACATGTTCTAACCTAACCTAACCTACATTTTTAAAACCACCGGTTTGTTTTTCTCAGGCAGGGGGCTTCCCCCCGCACCGGCCCCCTAACATGCATACAAGCAAGCATGCATGCAGCAAGCAAGCAAGCAGCATGCTAGCAAGCATGTTGGTGCTATAATCCTGGTATCATGTATCTACTAGGTAATTATTACAGAAAACTTTACTATGTTGTGTCAGTGTTCTAGTCATACTTTGGAAAAAGTTGCTTCTACATTTTAAAACTTCGAACCCAGAAGACCGTTGTCAAAAGAAAAAAAATGATTATGAAATTCTGATTTTAAATTTTCTGGAAAATGATACTTCTGTCAAGTCTTTATAAGGAGTAACAAATGTATGTGTAACAAAATATCTGTCACTAGAAAATTCTATAAACCGTTTTCGAACAACTGAAATTCGGTCAGTGAAATTTCGAAAGTAAGATAGGTTACCAATAATTACAGTATAGGCCAGTAAAATTTGATAAATCAGGAGAAATAATTCCTGAAGTTATGGAACTTTTTTTAAACGTTCCTTTGGTACGTAAGATTGAAGAAAAAAAATCCTGGAAAGGGGGGGGTGAGCTCGAGGAAGGAGGGGGCTCTAAAGGTGACTTTTTCAGTTTTTCGCTTATTTCTCGGAATTTTGAAGTCGTATCGAAAAGTTTTGAAGGTACAACAATGTTTGTGAGCATGTTGAAATTGTTTACAAAATCTTGCAACTTATTAGGCAAAGGAACAATGTTTCATAAATTGTTGTCATATCTATCCATTTCCAGTATACGCGGTCAGTGAATCAATAAAATACGCAATCAACGCTTTGGCGAAATGTTTTGAAGGGTGAAGAAAATAGTCTAGGGGTCAACACAAAAGATCCCATTGGGTCGAAGTGGTGCTGGCTTGCTAGGTTGCTAGGAGTTAGGGTGACTGTCAATTGACGCGGAGATAGGCGGCGGAGCGGAGAAACGGAGTTTTAGTAACCAATATCTTGGAGATGCGATTTTATGCAATCTTATTGTGGTGGTCCAGTGGCGAGTAACCTTGCCTGCCGTGCAGGAGGCGATGGTTCGATCCCCGTCCAAGCCGACTTGTACCAATGAGTTTTTCGGAATTTATGTACGATTTGTTACACCACTGGCTTTTCGGTGAAGGAAAACATCGTGAGGAAACCTGCATGCTTCAATTTCAAGGCGTGTATTGTACCCACTGTCCATTAATAAGTGGCGACGGGCTCACCCCCCGTCACACTGGACAGAGTTTCGGTACTACTGGTGAAACGTGGATGTTCTGAGGTTTCAGAATATCTCTGACTACCCCCTCGGGGAATATAGTCGTGAGCATATGCTTATGCTTATTGGTTAACAAAACTCAGTTTCTCCGCTCCGCCGCCTATCTCCGCGTCAATGGACAGGCCCCTTAAAGTGAAACACACTTCTTTTTACACTTTTTTATTGCGAGTCCTTTCTTTTTCTTTCCCTCTTCGGCCACGGCTTCTTGTAATGCACGTAATTAATATGATTCTTCATTCCGTACTTGTGAAGGTAGGATTTACCACAAAACGAACACTTGTACGGTCGGATCCCGAGGTGGGTCTGCAACAATGTTATTACCATGTAACCATTACCAATATTTCATCAAAGTAATAAGTAGACATCGGATTATATGCATTAACAAAATAGCAAAATATGCATGCTAATATGCTCTAAAAAAGGGCCAAATACGAGTATGCACGAGATATGCACTATTAACTGGAAGCAAAAACGAACGCTATATTCTGATAGAACTAAGCATTTATTGTAATGGGTAGAAATTTTTACAGTATTTTCCTGCCCTTCGCCGTGGAGACCCTAGGTTGCTGGGGTCCTGAGGGGAAAATGTTTCTAAAATGCCTCTCAAGGCGCCTATTTGAGGCCACAGGCGACAGGAGGGCTGGCAGCTATTTTGCGAAAAGGATCAGTCTTGCGATCCAAAGAGGCAACGCTGCCAGCCTCCTGGGCACTCTGCCCCGAGTCGGCGCCTTAGAGGACATTTTTTACCTTTAAGTAGGTAGCCTAGGCGCTTTCATTTATTTTGTGTTAGGTACTTATTGTTATATTTTAGTTGTAATTGTTATATTGTTATTTATCCTTACCTTTGTTTAATAAATTATTACCATTTTTACAGTCAAATTAAAGATTGAAAAATTAAATCTCTGGCGGGGCTGGAACCCGCAATTTTCCAAACCGGGGAATTGCTTTGTCCAACTTAGCCACCGAGCCCACTACGTTAGAGAATGAAATTCTCCAACCTATTCGTCTCAAGGGACGTGGCGCCATCTACTGGCGTTTTTAAAAATTACCAACTCGCAAGTCCAATATTACAATTGGAATTCATGCGATATACACAACCTGTTCCAATTCGAAATATTATTGATAATAAAGATGTTACAGCCAGGTCGGTTAACTAAAGCTGGCACACATTTACCAGTCTCACTTCACGCATAATGAAAAGTTTCTCTATCTCTATCAAGCATGGACGCAGTGACAGGAAAAACACACTCGTGTGTCTGTGAACGCCGCCAGCTTTAGTTAACCGACACCTGTATTTCAAATAAACAACCGCACTAACAGTTTTAATATGAATGGCAAGTGCGTTCTTAGCGTAGTACTGTTTGGTGCAGAGGTCGCACTGGAACAGTCTGCGCCGCGCGCGGTGCGTATCGGCGTGCTGGCTGAGCGAGGCGGGCTGGCTGAACGTCTTGCCGCACTCTGAGCACGAGTAGGGACGCGAGCCCGTGTGGTTACGCAGGTGGTATTGCAGGATTGCTTTACTCTGAAAAGGATTTGAGCAGTGCTTTTTAAACTATACTCCATTCGAAATAGCGACGAAATTTTAAGTCTATTTTGAATTACAGATACCACGGATTTTTATTATATAAGAGTACAACAGATGCCTCACTATCTAAGAACGCTCGGTCCAAGCACGACTGACACGAACACATTGACTCTCTGTACGTGTATGTCACGCACACATGGACTCTGGTGCAAGGGATGTCAGTAGTGCGTGCAAAGAGACCGGCCGTGCCGTCGGGCGGTACGCCTTCTATCTATGCTACACTAATGTGTTTACATTTTGGTTCATCTAAGTCATTCGAATAATAATAATTAATTCCAATGAATGAAAAATCTATAAAATTCGGGCCAAACACCCGATTGCGATGCAGTATTTTTTAACAATCTTTCGATTATTAATATTATGATATTACTTTATACATCCGACGATGTATTTAAATTTTCGAAACAAATAAACAAATATCAAGGTCGTTCGGTGCGATGCAATGAGCGCGTGACACTCAACTGAATTAGGCCTCGACGTCGGGGCCCGGCCGCGTAGGTACAGTTTTATACCTAAAGTGCGGAGTGAGCCAGGCCTGCAGATGCAGAGATTTGAAACACTTATCATCACTTATTCTTAGAACAGCTTTAGGGTTGAACTACACATGGCCGCACGCGATTGCACTTTTCCGTCGCTCCATCCTTTTCTGTCACTCTGGAACGTCATTTGCTAGAGCATATAAGATAGACGGAGTGCAATCGCGTGCGGCCATGTGTAGTTCAATCCTTAGTAACGTCCAAGATATGTCGGATAGTGCATCTTTCTGATAAAAAATTTTTTTCGCTAATCATAATTGGCCAGAAACCTAAGGGTTGAGCCTCATTCGGCAGCAGCTCATCGCTTTTTTTCACGCTCACGTACCTGTGCAAGTAAATAAGAACAAACCTTAAACACGGCCCCGCACATTTCGCAGACGAACTGCGTCCGCGGCTCCTCTGGCGGGTGTTGCGCCTTCTTGTGAGTCCTGTACTCTTCGAGAGTGGTCAGCCACTCGTTACACTGTTGATGTTTGTTAAGCATTATACAGAGTGTCAGGAAAAGAATCATGAACATTTAAAATGCCCCGGTCGGAACTTTACTAGGAGCGGCAAATTCGGGAAAAATATAGATTGATTGAGCTCTATCTATAACTAATTCGTAGAACAAAAAAAGTCGAGCTCGCTCTAAGTTTCTATTTTAATAGTTACTGTGACGAGTTCGGACCACGGCTAAGACGTGGTGCTAAAAATGTCGAGCTTGCTTCGCTCGATCCATGGCTTACTTAAGCTACTTTACACATGTTTTGTACGTAAAAAGCTCTGGCTCAAACCGATTCGTATTGAGGAAAAAAGTCGAGCTCTCTTCGCTCGCTCTAGGTTTTCATGTTTCCATTCTTTTTTTTTTAAATGGGTCTGCTCTTGACCTCAATCCAGTCCTGAGTACAGAGATGGGGTCGAAGATGTAGCGAGCTTACCAAGAAGAAGCCTATATAAGCATAGATAAACCAAAAGATGTCTGACCACAACCCGAATTTATTTTTTGTTTAGGTAAGATAAGGGGCCGGCAAAATCGGTATTTGCCCCGGGCGGCAGAAACCCACGCTACGCCACTGCATACTCTACCCATTAAAATAATCAACTTTTACTATGGGAGCAAACCTGACAGCGCAAAAAACAAATCTGCTGTTCCATACTAAACTCCATGCAATGCAATGCCTACTCTACTCAAATGTTTCATCAATGTCACATATTTTGCCACAGAACCCCAAAAAACTGGTAAGACGAATATACTGGTCATAATCGATTTACCTGAAAACGACACCAAATTTGGCCCAAGAGTACAATACATCCGCTAGATTTTTTTTCATAGTTCTGGGATTTAGGTACTTTAATGCAAGTATAGAGGAACTGAGGTGGAAGATTCCTCCATAGAAAAGGGAAGTACTTCCGCCAGGCTAGGTGTGATGCCTGGGGACCGGCCGTGGTCCACTTATGTTTGTCGGAACCTTGTAGGTATATAAACTGAGACTCTGTGAGAATTCGGTATGTCAAGTTTTTTTTTGTCTTCATTTTTATATTTTTTACGGACAGAAGACATAATTTTAAGATACCTATTTCATTCTTATTGCGATTCATCGAGTTTATCAATATAAATTTAATATTTAAATTATTTTGATCTGTAATCTCTAAGTGCAAAAATGGTGGAGAGAAAATAATTCGAACTCCATGGAGAAAAACTACCTACAGCTGTATTTAAAAAAATTAAAACCTGCCTCATCTTTCTAACTCTATGCTGGAAAAAGATACGGCAACATCAAATGTCAAATTCTGACATTGTGAAAGTATTTTTTTTTCTTAATGGCCGGTTATTTTAAGTTGATTTTATGTTTACCAAGGAGTTCACAGGTATGCCAGTGACGTCACTGCACGGACCGAAAAACGACGTTATTTTATTAAAAATATCTGTAATCCTTTCATTTTAAAATCTCTGACATAGAAAATATGATTATTGAGACAATTATCTCGAAATGGTTTTCGATTCAGCCCTCCAAAAAAAAACTTGACATACCGAATTCTTCTTGCGCGATTTATGTCTTGGCATGCAATTGTGAACCTTAGTGTAGCAGCTTACGGGTTTCCAATGTGCCATCGTCAATTGTCTTATGTCTTACTTTTTGCTAGGGGACTGCTAGCGCCATCTGTTGGCAAGTTGCTACACATGGTTACTCGCCACTGGACCACCACGGAATTATAATAATCAGTTAGGATACTTACGATTTTACAGGCGGCGGGCGCGTTAAAATTGTAACGTCTCGTTTTCATACGGGGGTGCTGTTTTCTGTGATCTCTCAGAACCTTTTCACTGTTGAACGATTCGCCACAATATTCACACCCGTTACTAAAAAACAAATGTTAGCTTTTACCACAGACTTAAAAGAAGAACCAGACGTAATCTCGTCTAATCATGAGTGAAGCACCCATTTCTTTTGTGTGCGTGCTGTCACGCGGTACATAAGGTGACGGGTTGTAGGACCTGTGCCTAGAGCTAGTGTAGGTCCCTTGTATAACAAACGAGATTGTATTACCTTGCATGCTTCACATCTTTTTAGTGCAATGTTTGGTCCGTATTTCTTTCAAGTCCGTGGGTTTTACATGATAATTACGTCTTTATCATAGACAAAGAAAAAATTTCGCTTACGCCGGTAGACGGAACATTAGTGTAACCGCGTATCAGATAGCGATAGTCATAAAAATCCTATACAATTTGTATGAAGCTAGAAATCTGAATCCGGAGTCAGACGTCGTCGTAGAAAAAAAAAGTGGTTACGTCGATAAGGACAGCAATAAGTAGAGATCTCCTTTATTCACTAAAGCGAATTTGCTATGTGCATCTCTTACTGAGTGAACATGACAAGACACGTGCTTCCTTCTAGTACCTACTCTTTCTACGGATTTAATTCCAACTCACATGACAAAATGTTTAGAAGAGAACACCAGATGCCGCTTCCACGCGGTTTCTGTCGCGAACTGAACATCACACTCCTCACATTTGGGACCCAACAGTTCTGTACTATCCTGAAAACAAAATCAACAGCAAGTAAATAGGGTCCTACTTAATATAGTCACAGTATACAAAAGAGTATCTATTACAACATACAGTATGGACACTCCCTGCCTCCCACCAACTTTTTACCTCACCCCCTCTATTGCCCTCTGGTTACCTCGGCGGTGGTAACCTGTAGCCTAGATTGACAGCACAATGGCTACTCCGTTTCGCATGTGCTGACGTCATCTTATCAATTTCTATTTTTTGTAGGCAGTGTCCGGGGTGTGATATGGTGACACTTTTTTAGGGAATGTTCACGCGGTTAAAGTGAACGATTTTCTCTATGGCACCAACATCGAAATCGCGATAAAAAAACAAAAATGCAAACCTACTCGAGCCAAATGTAGGACAGCTCTGATCTGAACTATTATAAAACCGTAAAATCATGAGGAACAAAAAAGTAGCGGTTCACTTCATCTAAACTCAAATAACACTCGATAGCGCGATTTAAATGACGTGCAGCGCCATCTATTGACAAAATTGTTAGTTAGTTTGTTTGTTCGCGCATCACGCAAAAACTACTGAACCGATTTTGGTGAAACTTTTTTTGTTTGATAGCTTATGATCTGACTTAAAATCTGGTATATAATTTGTGCGGACGAAGTCGCGGGAAAACACTAGTATTTTATATTTTTTAGTCCCATAGAGAAAGTTGTTCAGTTTGATGTTCTGGTTGAAAACGTGTCAGCATATAAAGAAGGACCCTGTATCATACTAATAATGACGAATATAAAATCATTATGAAACCTTAAAATCGCTAATAAAAAACCATACCACAACGCTTCACAAAGCTTCTTACCATCTCCAAACGAATCACGGCCGTGAGTTTACAATGAGGATTGGTAGACTTCACATACGCATCAGAATCTGTTACCTACCTCAGTAACAGATACATCACTTCCTTAGAAAACGAATGGCGCGAACGAACGTGAAATGACCCTTAAGAGAATTATATTCCGAGAGCGAAAATGCGCGCTGCATACCTATACAAACGTACTATGGTGATATTTTCAATACTAACCAAATTAAAGTCAATGAAATTTTGCAGGAACGATCTAGAAACAAATCTCTATGCTTGTATGGAGTCCGATGTTAGTTGAAATATACACTTTTAATTCTAGGATTAATTTAAGATTTGTATGGAAATCTTTGAGGCACTGTAACTTTAAAACTATACATTTTAACGAAAATCTGACTCCATACAACCATAGAGATTTGTTTCTAGATTGTTTCTGCAAATTGGTTAGTATTGAAAATATCAACATAGTACGTTTGTATGGAGCGCGCCAACAGTAATATACCCTTAAGTTCTACCTGTCTGTGTGATTTCTTCTGGTGTGCGTTAAGGCCTCGTTGATTACCGAACAAACTGCCGCACAGTACGCACACTATCTCTGTGGGGTGCTTGTGGCGTTTGTGAGACGACAGAGAGTTGGACATACTGCAACAACGTAAGCATACTATAGGCTATCAACTTCGCGCGCGGCACTCCTTAGGTACGCGCGGGGCACGCGGGGGGTGTGTGTAAAGGCGACAGAGGGGTGCGGGCGGCGAGGCGGGGAGGAGACGCCCACGTGTCGCGTGTGCGCTGTCACCTTAGTGCTATCGGCACTAGATCTAGTGCTTTTTTTGGTATGTTTAGCACCGTATCTGAGAATTAACACTTTCGCTGCCAAGCTCAAAACAATGATACTCAAGGTGTGAGTCATGCGCACTGCGGCCCGTTTGTAACTGACCTACGACGTAGGTCGTGGTCGACGTCAGCAGTTAAAGTGTTAAGCGCCTAGTAGATAATCTAGCGCTTTTCGTAACTTTTAATGTGGCAACAGTATTTGTGTTTTAATATCCTTATTGGCCTTGTAGACGGCCCGACAGCACAGTCTGTAGTGAACCTGCCTGCTGTGCCGAGGGTCGCGGGTTCGAATCCCGTAAGGGAGAAATATTTGTATCATGAATATGAATATTTGTACCCGAGTCATGGATGTTTGTATCTATATTATATCGTTGTCTAGTTATCATAATACAAGTCCAGGCTAGATTCTGGAACTTTAAATGTGACTATATAATTTGTGTGACAATGTCCAAGATATTTATTTATGATAGCGTATTATGGTCAAAACGTGTCCCTAGAGAGTGCAGTGTTCGAGAGATTCAAATACGAACGCTACGGGTTTCGGACCTCTGATAAGTGTTTAGAGTGCCTTAAAATACTACTTAAAAGAGAAGAACATAGCAGTTAGCACTGAATCTAGCTCTTTTTCAAGTTTTAGCGGTTCTTATTTCGAGATGGAAGCCCCTAGGTCTCTCTCTATAATGTTAGTATCATAGCGTAAATATAATATAGTGTGCACGCTCAGGGGTCGCGGCGGGTCCATGCTCGCGCAGTGTGCGGGTGACGGGGCACCGGCAAAGTCGGAAACAAAAAGTTTCATCAAAATGGGTTCAGTAGTTTTTGCGTGATGCTTCTTCTTCTTATCGAGTGGGCTTATTCAAACCGCCTTACGGCCTCTGACGTGGTTTTTATGTAACGACTACTACCACCAGAGATAGTAGCCGGGACCAATAGCTTAACGTGCCATCCGAAGCACGGAATCATTTTTCTTTTTCAGACAATCAGGTGACTCAGCCTGCAATGTCCTAACCAACTGAGGAAAAACGCACAAAGTGACATTTCACTAGGTGCCCCCCGTGGGAATCGAACCCACGACCTCCGTGTCAAGAGCCCAATGCTCTTAACCATTAGACCACGGAGGCAGTGCGTGATGCTGTTACAAACAGACACAAAAATTCTAAAGAAAGGTTGAATTGGAGTCCGGGATACCTAAAAACCATATCATAATCTTTTTCATGTAAATATCTGCAATGTACAGCTACACTTCTGTTACAGTTTTATAATAGTTAAAATACTAGATTTTACCCGCGACTTCGTGCGCACGGGTTCCCATCATCGTAGCGAGATCTAAGCGTGGCAACATGCAAAAAATTGTTTTCACCTCAAAAGCTCGGAAAGATTCTGTTTATCGTTCGAAATCTGAGTGCAAAAGTGTATTTTATCCGCTAGCGTGGAAAGAGTTTTTGAAATTCGAATCTGTCTATTCAATATTTTTGTATACCGCCAATGCACTGAAAATGCTTAATAACTATTTCATGACACTGGCCAGCACGAAAATAAAAACTTTTTGAAATGTTCTTTTTAGCAATTCACTTTTTTTCCTCGCTGTTGTGAGGTGAAAAATTGTGTGTTTCGCTCGGCTGCAAAGTTATTCTGCGTCTCGTACCTTTGAAACCTTCGCTAAACGCTCAGGATTCTATTATTTGAACCACTCGCTTCGCTCGTGGTTCAATCCTAGAATCCTTCGCTTGCTCAGGTCTCAATAAAAGTACTCGCGCCAAAAAGCAACTTTGCAGCCTAGCATAACAAATAACTATTATTTAACGAATTCGAGACGAAAAATAATAATAAACTGGGGGGTCTACCGGGACATTGGAACTTGGCAATTACGTGAACGTTTTCGTTCCAATGTCAACTCTATTACAAAGAAGTTCGGACCGAAACGGTCGCGATATATCGAAAATCGAAAGTCCAAGTACAGGGCCTGCGTATTTTTTTTTTTTGTAGATACGAGGGTCACTTGAACACGTTATTATCCCATATAGTTTCAGATGATAACCAACATTAACTAAAGTAAAAAGGTACTTACATGAAACATTGTCCACATTCTTGACATTCAAACGTCTTTCCTTTGTGACGGTTCATGTGCGCGTTTGCTTGAGAACTGGAAATTAAAACATTTTGTCTATATTATTTTTTACGTCATCACAGCCTATATGAAAAAAAAGAAATGAAAAATGTATATTTCTTAAACTTTGTTACGTAAAGTGATTGGGTTCTTCTGGTAAGTATCCGAAGAATACCTGTGCCAGAAGGATTCGCTCTTCCATATCCAGTTATTCTATTCTATTTTTAAAAATATGGCTGCCATCTTTGGTTAATGATGATTTTGCCAATGTCGAGTTTTTATAGCAAAAGTGCTTGACGTTGTACGGTTATATTGATATTTTGGTGACTTCAAGGGTTGTTCTTATAAAAGAACAATATCCTGAGCCACCACTGGAGTCCCACTGTAGGCCGGGGATGGGGCAACCGACGCGAACGTGACCGCCCAATAGCAGACCCACAAAGCAACTCCATTTTTTACGTCATCACAATTATATGAAAAAAAAAATGAAAAATGTATATTTCTTAAACTTTGTTACATAAACATAATCAGTGATTGGCTTCTTCTGGTAAGTATCCGAAGAATACCTGTGCCAGAAGGATCCGCTGGACTGGAGGTCTCGGGCGGGACTTGAACCCACGCTCTTCCAAACCGGGGAAACGTGCTAACCAATTACACCACCGAGTCCACAACCCAGAGAACGAAATTTTCAATCTGTTGTGTCTTAAGGGGACGTGCGCGCCATCTACTGGCAGTATTACAACCAACCAATACTGCCACCAATACTGCCAGTAGATGGCGCGCACGTCCCCTTAAGACGCAACAGATTGAAAATTTCGTTCTCTGGGTTGTGGACTTGGTGGTGTAATTGGTTAGCACGTTTCCCCGGTTTGGAAGAGCGTGGGTTCAAGTCCCGCCCGAGACAAAAAAAAATTCAATCTTTAATTTAAAATAAAATAAATTTTATTCTTCAGCGTATGCAGGTTTCCTCACGATGTTTTCCTTCACCGTTTGAGAGCACGTATTACGTACATAATACGGCTTTAGTAAGAAAAACTCATTGGTACATGGCATGTCGTCCATGCGGATTCGAACCTGGACCTCAAGATTGAGTTTCCATAGCTCTCAGCATTGCTACAATGACGATCTTTTTTCAATTTTTTTACATATTTATTTTACATAGCATTTTTTTTTAATAAAAAAAAACAGATTTAATAATGTTAAGCCTCGAACGGGACCTGAACCCCCATTCCTGCAAGGCAGTCCTCCATCACTCGGCCGTAGGAACCGATATATAAAGTAGGTATCTACATTATGGCGCATCGTTAGCGACGCGCTTTTATGAATTCTGCCACTAGCTCCAGACAGCAACGTCACATACATCGCGCGCTGTATGGAAGTGATGTGTTACGAAGTACAGTGCGACCAGGAAAATATAGCCGTTCGTTAATCTTCGTTTGCGCAGAGCAGGCCAGAGTCCCCGACAAAACCCGAAGTGATTTAGTAATCTAAGGGTTGAACTACACATGGCCGCACGCGATCGTGTTGCGTTCCGTCTATCTTATATGCTCTAGCAAATGACGTTCCTGAGTGACAGAAAAGGATGGAGCGACGGAAAAGTGCGATCGCGAAAACAAATTAGCCAATAGCGTAAACGGATTGAAGGTGGCACACCCTGATTGGTCGACGTAGGGCTTTATAAACTTACATGGAATAGCAAACGTATGGGCATCTGCTACATGTAAATTTCCGTCTGTGACAACTCGCTATGTGTTCGTTCATGAGCCTCTTCGTGTTGAACCTTTGGCGACAGTACTCGCACTCCCAACTACCAATCTCCTGCAAATATAGTAAACAGTTTACATTTTACTTTTAACTGTTAATTTTGGCTTATAACTAGATGACCGTGGCGAACTTCGAACCGCGAAAAAGATTATAAGGCGCGCATGGAAGAAAATAAGGGTAGGAGGTTATCTTCTTTCACGCTAGACCAGATTGGTGACGTAATCAGAAAATGAAATTTAAACGTTTCCAAGATCGACGAGAATGTATGACAAGATGTATGGATCTAGAGCAGGCATATCAAATTCGCGGCATTCGCTCGAGCATTTTCAACAACTTCCCGATGCGGCCCGCGAGCGTATACAGACTTTTAGAAGTAGGTACTTAGGTACTCGTATCATGTAGGTAACACCACTGCATTGAGTCATGCGTGATGTGAAAAATTTCGAGCTCGCTGTGCTCGTTCACTTTATTTAGGTATATCGTATGCAGCGCTTTTTATAAGAGTCCTGAAAATATTGCCCTTGTAATATGAGTACCGTTCTTTTTAATCGTCCTGTTCTACGATAGATGCAAAAAGTTTTATTTCTCCCCTCCGGACGGAAAGCGTCAATTTTCGTCCCGCTGCGCTAAACGAAGTTGCCGCTTTCCACCTCCGTCGAGGAGAAAAATAGTATACTAACCTCGGGCAGTAAATAAGAAAGCCTCAGAGACCTTCCTTACTTTCCTGCCCTCGGTGTGTAATCTACTATTTCTTTATGTTTTTGCGGCCCACTGATTCTACTATCGTTATGCGTTTGGGCCACCAATGACTTTGAGTTTGACATGCCTGATCCATCACATCACATATGTAAATAAAATAATTAGTTAAACACGTCGACCTAGAACTCTATGCTATGGACACAGGGTCTAGTACAAAATTCTCGATAAAAGTGTCCCAAACTAACCTTATAAAAATATTGGTATGCATAGTAATGTAAACAAACTGAAAACATTGCAATTGAAATCGTATGAAGCTAGTCACAAGGGTTAATTTTGCTTACACCTACTTAACACCATATGCAGCTTCGACTGGAGGTGAAAATGAACATCAAACATGACAGACGTAATGGCGGACGCGATGACAGATAATCAATAAATAAAATAAAAATTAAATATTATGTTCGTAAACAAAATGATACTTCTAAATGATAAAATAATAGTTTGCTTACTGAAAATAGGATACACCATCACATTTTTTCACTTTTCTTTGGTAGTTTTTACATGTTTTTACAACACAGGGCTGCGTTCAGAACCTTTGGGTGCGGTTGTTTGGATGTTTTTCAACCGAAGGTACTGAACGAACAGTTGTTTTTTAACTCGCAATAAGGTACGGAACGACCCCGGTTGTTTTATAACCTCAAATTTTGACATTGACAGTAATATGGACTTCTAGGGCTTCTATCGTTTCCAAATACAATAAAAACTCATCTTCCATGCTAGCAAATCAAAAAGTGAATAAAAACACTTTGAAAAAACCTAACTTTTAATCAAAACGAACGAAAAGTCAAGTAACCACAGATAATCAAACGTCAGAGTGTTTTTTAACCATCTAATTTGATGGTTAAAAGTTGCAACCCGCCAGAGGTTCTGAACGGTTGAGTTGTGACAACCGAGTTGCAAGTGCGTTTTTTCACCGAGGCTCTGAACGGTGTTAGTGCGAAAAGTTGCACTCGGAGTGCACTCTGGGCGTAGGTTCTGAACGCACCCCAGTACGCCATCATGAACTCGCGCGTGCTTAGACGACCAAACAAAGACTGGCAAGAGACTACAGTGCCTTTTTGAATTGTACACTTCTTTTGGTTCGGACACTTTTGAGCGTGGACCCATCTTCCATAGTGTTCTAATTCAATGGTTAAACATTATAAAAACATCTTACCGGGTTATGTTTCTTCATATGATTATCATAAGTAGTTTCAACATTAAAACCTTTGTAACAATGTTCACATTTGAACGGATTTGACTTATAATTACTTGTCTCTTTTCTTGAAAGTACTTCATTCATAGCTTCTTCTTTAGACATGTACACTAATGTACCATAGTCCTTAAAATGGTTTTCAATGTACTGAATACTTTTCTTTGTCCGTTTCGTTTTTCTGACTGTGTTTTTGTTTGTGTCTTTGTTTAAACTTTTATCTTTACGTCTCGTTCTTGTTATTGTTCTCTTTACTTTAGCGGGTTTGTAAACTTTATTTACGTTTTGTACCAATGCCACAGTGGTAAATTTAATATCCTCACTTTTCTTTAATTTTGGTAAACATCTAGGTTTTATTTCTATTTCTGAGTCACAATTATTGCTTTGCTTAAAATCATCTGATTCTGTTACCATTTCTATTGAAAAAGCGGTATCTTCATCCTGTTTTTCCTTTATAGGGTCATCATCTATTTTGAGTTCAATTTTAGGCACATCTATTGCCATTTTAACATTTTTAACATCAGAATCTAATTCATCTTCAAGCATAGTTAGATCTATTGTGTTTAAGTCTTTTCTTAATTCTTTTTGTTCATCCAATTTAATACATAGCAACGTGGAACAAGATAATTTTGACTCTAAATTGAAGAGGTTCCTATCAATTTGTTTAACTATATCCTTGGTTATCTGAAAAAACATTAAGTTTTTTTTTATTATTGTTGGCTGGGCAATTGCAAGCAAGGTTCGATATGTAACACTGCGACCATCGCTGATCTTTTTGTGTTCGCCCCAAGCTTATAGCCATATTTTACACATACATCCGAACAAATTTTTTATTATTCTCGGGTATGCAGGTTTCCTTACGATGTTTTCCTTCACCGTCGAGCTAGTGATAATGTTAAATACAACAGTACATAAATTCCGTAGAACTTAGTGGTACAGGCCAGGAATCGAACCGCCGCCTCTTGATTGAGTCGCTAGCTCTCTTCCGTATGGACTATCATCGCTCCCATTAACATTAAGTTACTATAAGCACTATTATGAAACACAGACATATAAAATCAAATTGAAGTCTAAAAGATTAAGGGCCTGTTTCACCACTGGATGGATAAGTTCTTGTTAGCTTATCCGACAGCTCATTTGACATATTTTGTATGAAGAATATGTTATAGTCACCCGCTTGCAGATTCTGCTGTGAAGCAGAGGAAACGCCCATACACCTCCTCTGCGAATGCGAAGTGCTTATTCACATTAGGAGTCGCCATCTGGGTGGATTCGTGATAACACCCACTGACATTAGGGACCTCCCCTCCAAGAGCATAACACGGTTTATATAGGCCGTGGGCCTAGGAAATGACCTCTAGGTCAAGGGTGACAGCTACAATAGATCTATAAAGGTCGCAGTAGCTATTGGTCGCTGACCAAGCCCTTACAAGGTTTCTTCCCCTCAATGGTATTGCCTCCTTCATTGACCATGTATTTGAAGGGTGAGGAAAGCAAAAAGTATTGGGGCTAACACAAAAGATCCCACTGGGTCGAAGTGTTGCCACCCACAACAAGATAAGAAGATAAGATAAGAAGCCCTTACAACCAAAATAATAAATAAATAATGAAGAATATGTTGATTGCCGCAAGGCGTGGTGGCGCGGAGGTTGCTATGTAAAATCATACCTATTTTAATGCCAATAGAGTTGACAGAGAGAACGCCCATTTGGGCCCCACGGACGGAGCATTCTCTTATATTAATAAAATAAAATCTGAACTGCAACTTTTAATTCAAACATTGAGTGTAAAATCTTGAAATCTCTACCTTGGAGTGGTTCATATCAATAGAAGATAACACGTTGATCGCCGTCAGGCATTTCATACGAAATTCTTGATATTTCCGCAGTAAACTTACACACTCGTAACAAACATACATATGGTAATTTTCACAAATCTGTAATGAATAAATACACACTGGATGTAACAAAACATGCTAGTGATAGTTAAAGTGGTGATTTAGATCAGGGTTCTCAAACTAAGGCTTTTATTTAAAATAAGCTTTAAAATAAGCAACTGAAAAGTAAGCTAGGAAGCTTCTGCTATGCTTTGAAAAACTTGCTGCAAATATCTACACGGGTATTTCTCATTTAAGAAAAAAATGAGTGTGACTATCAGTTTTCTAACCTGTAGCAACTAAATAACAGAATCTTGCCTTGTGGTAATCAAGTATAGGTTGTATACTGTAATTTAAGAAAAGAAATGGATAAATATAATCCATAGTTATTTAGTTATTAATTTTTAAAACATTAAAAATGTCCATTCCGTGGATGTGATCACTCCGTTTTTTTAAGTAAAAAAAATTCCTGCGTTTTTTCTGTCAGAATAAATGAGTAAAAAAGATTGCTGATATTAATTTGAATATATTTACTAAATAAATACATAAACATATGTATCTAAAGCTACTTGTAGATACTTGAACACTTCACATAAAGTTTGTGATCACTTTTTTTTGTCCTTTCCATGGGCGTGTGTCACTCCAGTCCAGGGCCGTAGCTAGGACTGGATTGAAGGTAGGGCATAGGAGGTTTAAGGTAGGGCGGAAGCAAAGAGCAGTTTTTTTGGATGAGATGAGAAAAGAACATAACTACCAAGTCTCAAAACGATGGTGATACTGAGATCCATTAGCCTACCTATCCTCCCCTTCGACACCACTCAAAGGCTGGAGCGAGCGAAGCGAGCTCGAAATTTCACACTCAAAACGGTGTTGGCATGCGTTCCATTAGTCTACCTACGCTCGTAATATCATGGGCTGGAGCGAGCGAAGCGAGCTCGAAATTTCACACTCAAAAACACATACGGTGCTGTGCTGGTATGCGTTCCATTAGTCTACCTACGCTCGTAATATTATAGGCTGGAGCGAGCGCAGCGAGCTCGAAATTTCACACTCCAAAACTCAAAACGGTGTTGGTATGAGTTCCATTAGCCTAACTACGCTCATAATATCATAGGCTGGAGCGAGCGAAGAGAGCTCGAAATTTCACGGTCCAAGACTCAAAACGGTGTTGGCATTTGTGTTCCATTAGCCTACCTACGCTCATAATAATCATAGGCTGGAGCGAGCGAAGCGAGCTTAAAATTTCACACTCCAGGACGGTGTTGGTAACTCATACGGCACAATATCATAGGCTGGAGCGAGCGAAGCGAGCTCGAAATTTCACACACCAAGTCTAAAAACAGTGTCAGTCCGAGTTCACTTAAAAAAAACAATTTAAAGGCTGGAGCGAGCGAAGCGAGCCCGAAATTTCACAGCACTGGAACTTTGTTGTGACCAGAATTCTGTCAGTTTTGTAAGGGAGCAAATGCCCTACTTGCCCATATAGTAAAGACGTTGCCCATGTAGGAAAGAAGTAATGGTTGGGTGATTTTTAAGGTAGGGCATTGGTATTTTAAGGTAGGGCATTGCCCCACGATGCCCCCCCCTAGCTACGGCCCTGCTCCAGTCATAACTTTAAGAATATTGTGTGAATGTCCGAACGAAACTATGTAGAGGCAAGGATTGATCCGCCATCTTTTAACTCAGTTATCAGTTTCTGCCAGCATGCTAACATCTAAGAGATAATACATATTGTTTTTCTATTTTCCTCAACTCGTCGAGCATAAGTGGTCACAATCGTGTTGATCATTAAAGGTATGCAAATTAAAATTATCCCCATCTGTTTTTCTGGTTTAATGTATTCTTGAATCAAAAACACTTAGCTAAATTTGCAGGTTCATTCCTGATTTAGAAGTTATATTTTTATGATTTTAATGGCGAAATTTCACATCCGTGGACGTCACTTCTATGGATCCGTGGATAAAAATATACACACGGAGGTGACCTTTGACCCATGGAAGTGATTATTGTATGGGATATGGGTGTGGGTTTGTGCAGTTTGTAGAATAAGGTTGTGTTAATATTTGCGGATTCTTAGATTCGTTTTTTATAAAATTTATTTTACATGCCGAAACCCAAAAATCTGCATGTTACTTGTAAAGTTGGTCAAAATGTGATCTAATATTAATTGTCGAAAGGCTTTATTGATTTTATCAGTACCTGAGCCTGGTTGATATTCCAGAAGATAGTGCAGAGCTTTTGAGTTCCAGATACAAAAATATATTTCTGGGCCTGGTGAAAACGATGTTTTGAATTCAACATCAGATGAAAATGGTGTTCCGAATTCAGATAAAGATGCAAAGGATATTGTTCGTTAACGGACTACAAGAAAGCCTTCGATTGATCAAGACATGGGATGCATGTCTCTCCAGCGATGCCAATACCTGTACATCAAGGCGCTAAAATTTTTGTACGATAACGCTAGTGGCGCTTTCATGTCAGTGCGACTTCAAGACCAGAACTCGAGTCGAAACCTATCCTACGTCAGCGAGGTGTGAGGCAGGGAGACGTAATATCTCCGAAACTGTTCACCGCTGCATTGGAAGATATTTCCAAGGATCAGAACTGGAAGGGGTTAGGCAATAACATCAGCGGCGAGTAGTCATCTTTGGTTTGCCGACGATAAATAGTCAGATCATGGCGGAGACCATGACGGACCTTAGTAGAACGCTCAATCACCTTTGAAGAGCCTCCGAACGAGTTGGTTTGAAAATGAACATGGACAAGATGATGATCATGTCAAATATCCACGTTGTACCCACTACTCCTGTGCACATCAAAGACTGCGCTTACAATTTTGCTAACGATTTTGTTTACCTGGCTATCCAGTAAGGTAGGCTCAACTTAGAGAAAGAGGTTAACCATCGAATCCAACTTGTCTGGACAGCTTTCGGGAAGCTATGTTGTATCTTCTCGTCCCAAATTCCGCATTGTCTCAAGACGAAAACCAGTGTGTAATGTGTCTGTGATGACATACTGAATAGAGACATGGTCGCTCAGTCAAGCAGTCATAAAATGGGCCTCCATAGGCAATGGAGAGGGCTATGCTCGGAGTTTCCCAGCGAGATCGAATCAGAAATGAATAGATTCGCAGAAAAACCAGAGTAGCCGACATAGCCCACAGATTTGCGAAACTAAAGTGGCAATGGCTGTGGTATATTGCTCGCAGAACAGATGGCTGAGGGGGCCAAGTTCTCGAGGGCCGACCGCGTACTGGAAAGCACAGCGTGGGTAGGCCTCACAAGTTATACTGACGACCTGGCGACAGCGACGGCAACCCGTTGGACGAGGGCAGCGCAGGTGGTGGTTGTTGCGGCGATCGTTTGGGGAAACCAATGCCCAGAAGTAGAATTCCATCTAGATGATGATGATGATTATGTTTTGCAAAAAGTGTCTCTTTTTTGTAATATTTCATTTTCATGCATAACAATAATGTAGGGAATGTCACTTCTATGGATCTGATGTCACTACCGTGGAGGGCATTTTTTTTCAAACCCCTATAAGTAAGTCCTTAAAAGCCTGTGAGCTCGACGAGTATTTTTCCCGTATAGAGCAAGACCAAAGCTAATCAAATCCATCACCAATTATATCGGAAAAACGTTTTCAATCTAAATTTTTTTTTTGCATGCTTAAATGAGAAATACCCACACAGAGAGCTGCCCTTCAGGCCTATTTCGCGTTCTTCCAATCGAAAGTGTTGTATGGCTTAGCTGTTTGGGGAGGTTCCGTTAACATCATGGATATATTTAAAATTCAAAAGAAATGTTTGCGTTTACTGGGGAAACTACGTCTCAGGACCGACTCTTGCAGACCTACCTTTATACGTCTCGGTATCCCTACGGTTACGTCTCTCTATATATTAGAATTATGTAAGCTTGTGCGTCGCTATCCGAACAGATTTCCATTAGCCTCAGCTTTTGTGAGCAGAAGACTGAATGCTCTATATAACCAGGAATCACTTCTGCAAGTACCAAAAGCAAATACCGCACTCTTTCAACGCGCTGCCGGCTTTAATGCTGTCAGAGTTTATAATAAATTACCATGTTCAATAAGAAATTTGCCAGATAAAAAATTCATTCATGAGCTAAAAGTATATCTAGTAAGAAAGTGCCCATACAATTTGAATGAATTTCTAGAATTAAGCGACTGACATATTAAAGTATATTATCCATGTTAATTCATATATTTCTTAAGTGTAATATTTTAAATCATATTTTTAAAGTATTGTAAAGTACCTGACATTGTAATAATTGTGTAATAGTTGACTTATTTGTAATTATGTTGAATTATTCTATTTGTTTGTTCCCTAACTGTGATGTAATCTTTGACATGTTAAATGAATCTAATTATTACTATTGCTACTTGTAATGACTGTTAAATTTTATGTGTTTTGTTAATATTCTATACAGCTATTGTTGTCTTTGAATAAATAAATTGAAATTGAAATAATATAGCCTTTATTCACTGACACAAAATCATATGTGTATTTACCTAAAGTTGAGTTGTTGGCTATTTGTGGAGTGCACTTTTGTATCGAAATTTTTGTTTTTATTTTTAATTTAATAATTTTTTCTCCCTTCCGGACGGAAAGCGTCAATTTTCATCCCGCTGCGCTAAACGAAGTTGCCGCTTGCAACCTCCATTGAGGAGAAAAATAGTATACTAACCTCGGACAGTAAATAAGAAAGCCTCAGATCACATACTTGTTAAGGGACTTATCACACAAGCGATTTTGATACAACTAAGTAATCACTGTATACAAAGCAATCTTAAAGCCCATATGGACATACGGCATACAGTTGTGGGGAACAGCCAGCAACAGCAACATAGAAATACTGGAAAGATATCAAACTAAAACGCTAAGAGCAATACTTAATATTCCTCAGTATATCAGTAACAAGTACATTTACAATGACCTGAAAATTAACACAGTCAAACAGGAAATTATGGAATACAGTAAAAAATACCAGAGAAGACTGTCAAGGCACAAAAACGAACTGGCACAGAACCTGAGAGGAGATGGTAGCCTCCAATATATAAGACTGAAACGGCACAGTATCCCTAATCTACAAGATAGATTTATTAGCACAGAGTGAAAGACAGCCGTTGAGCAAAAAGTAACTCTATATCAACAAAAAAAAAAACAGATGAAAGACACTTTTGTCAGAGAAAGGAGTAGCCTATTGTTGTCTGAAACCGTAGAAAGAGAAGGCACTAGAAGGAAGCACGTGTCTTGTCATATCACTCAGTAAGAGATGCACATAGCAAATTCGCTCTAGTTAAAAAAGGAGACCGCTACTTATTGCTGTCCTTATTGACGTATCCACTTTTTTGTACTTAGGCCATCTGACTCCAAAATTTAACTTCATATAAATTGTATGGGACAACCACCTGACTCCGAGATGTCGCTTCATATAATTAGCTATCTCATACCCGGTTACACTGATATTCGGTCTACTAGCGTAAGCGAACAATTTAGCGAACAATTTTTCGTCTATGTCTGAAACAGATTACTATGAAGCAGAAAGCCAAAAAAAAAAAAAAAAAAAACTAAGCAATTTTTATTACTCAGTTTCGCCTCGGTCAACAATTACATGAGATCTGAGACTTTTCTTACTTTGCTGTCCTCGGTGTGTAATCTACTAAAGAAGTTGCTTCCACACTAGGTATGCATCCGATTAGTTATGCATTCCCGGATTTCCTGGCATCCCGGAATTTATTTAAAAAAGAAAATTTTAAGAATTTCATAGCCAAAAAAAATGAAGTTTAGGTAAATAGGCATATGCCCGAATTTTTAGGGTTCCATACCCAAAGCCAAAGACCCTATTACTAAGCCTATGTTGTACTTCCGTCCATCCTACCTATTAAGGGCTGTAACTTTTAAACTGTAATAGCTAGACAGTTAAAACTTTTACAGAATATGCGTCGTTACGGCAGATTTGTAAACAAATAATAAAAATGTCAAAAAGTTAAAAATTAAGGGGGGTCCTCACACAAGAAACCAGTTTTTATCAAAGATTTTTCTTCTCTCTATCTTAAAAACGGTAATACCTACAAGCGTCAAACTTGGTGTGATAATAGAGCAAACTCTACAGTAGAACAACAAATATTAAAAACCGGCCAAGTGTGAGTCGGTCCTAGTGTCGAAGAAAACAAAACTTTTTTGCAAGTTAATAATTATGTTGTGTGGTACGGAACCCTAGGTGCGCGAACAGCCCGACTCGCACTTGACCGTTTTTTTTTTTTTTGCGATTTCGATGTTGGTCCCATAGAGAAAGTTGTTTAGTTTGATGGTCTGATCATCCCCTTAAAAAAGTGTCAGCATATGAAGGCCTTGTATGTAAGTATAAATAGTTAGAACATAGCGAATAAGTACAAATACTTACAATTACAACTTGTAGGAGTTGTGAATAAGCTTCGACTATCGACGGTGTGTTCAAACCATAGGCCAAGTATTTTTCGCTTACGCTGATAGACGTAACATCAGTGTAACCGCGTATGAGACAGCGATAGTCATAAAATCCTATATAATTTGTATGAAAATAGATGTCTGACTCCGGAGTCAGACAGCCGTCGTAGAACAAAAAAGTGGCTACGTCGATAAGGACAGCAATAAGAAGCGATCTCCTTTTTTAACTAGAGCTAATTTGCTATGTGCATCTCTTACTGAGTGAATATGACAAGACACGTGCTTCCTTCTAGTGCCTTCTCTTTCTACGGTTCAAACTGTACATTTTAACATCAGTCACTAAGCACAGCTTACAATATTTTAGGTCTTCGTCTTCCATTGTTATTAAAACTGAACCGCTGCTGTAGCTGTGGTCACTCAAACGCAAAAATTATTATTATATCAGTAATCTGCATTATCTGCACTGCACATAGTTTGACATGATGACATTTTTCTTTTTCAATTTATTTACTAGCCTGGTTACTAGACCTTTTGGCTAAATCTTATTTTATTTTTACTTTTCTTCATTTTTCACATTAAAACGTTGGTATTCGACGTTTTGATGGTTCTTTGGAGTTTTTGGAGACAATCGAAAGACGCAGGAAAAGCAGAGAAGTCCACAGGAAAGAGATGAACCGACCGCTTTGCCGCGCTAAAATCACGGAACACTTTTCCTGTTTACGACCCATGCACCATCATATTTCACTGAACTATAATTGTTCACTTGCACGACACTTTGTTACGCAAAACAACACCAATTTTACGAACCAAAACTCACTATAAACAATAAAAATTCGATGAAATATGAGGACTCCAAACGTCAACTACCAAAGTCCGCCAAAAACTCCCTGACATGATGACAGAGGATGACCAGTGTTGCCGCCAGGCCGTTCGGTTTTGTTCCACTATCGTCCCTGAAAAGTTCCGAAAAGTTCCGATTGAGCAAATACATATTACATAAAAAATATTAATGTGTGAGCACTAAATTATTTACCTTTTAACGTTATCACGGTGTTATAATGCATCATTTCAAATCATAATCGCATTTTTTATGTATTTACAAAATAATCTGAAAAATTTAAATCCAATTAAAGGGCAACACAGATCATATAAAGCTCAGAGCACACCGGACGCGCGATTGGACAGCTCTCAACATCAACATTTTCAACGATACTGCAATATCTTAAAGTTCATTTTTCCTTACTACTTTTTTTTTCTGTGGATTTGACAGCTGTCCAAACGTGTTGTTTTTTATTTAGCAAGCTAATGGTTTCAGACCATACTGCCTCGTTTGGTGCGCTGATCACAGTGCGCTGACTTTAATAGATAATCAAAAAGTTCCGAAAAGTTCCGACTAGGCCGAGGTTCCGCCAAAGTTCCGCCATAGACTCCAAAGTTCCGAAATCGGAACAAAAGTTCCGCATCGGCAACGCTGAGGATGACAGCTGATTGCAGTGTTGCCAACTGGTATGTTAGGGCTGTAGCTAGGTAGTTCACGAAAAGTTGCTAGATTGCCCAATTTTCTTTCCTATAAAAGTTGCTAGAAGTAGCTAAACATCAAAATCGATTGAAACAACGCCAAACTTTGAAATTTATTTTAATTTCTCAAAATATTATGGGTTATTATCATGTTATAGCCATGTTTTTGCTTATTCTATACAGTTAAGATTGAAAAATGTATGTATCGGACGTAAAAACAGATGTAAAGACAAAACCGACAGTGTTTCCGACTGCTTCCAGAACAAAAAAACAAGTAAGAACGAGAGTGAAATATAGTACAAAGCAGGGCCGTAGCTAGGGGGGGGCATCGTGGGGCAATGCCCTACCTTAAAATTCCAATGCCCTACCTTAAAAATCACCCAACCATTACTTCTTTCCTACATGGGCAACGTCTTTACTATATGGGCAAGTAGGGCAAATTCCCTTACAAAACTGTCAGAATTCTGGTCACAACAAAGTTCCATTGCTGTGAAATTTCGGGCTCGCTTCGCTCGCTCCAGCCTTTAAATTGTTTTTTTTAATTGAACTCGGACTGACACTGTCTTTAGACTTGGTGTGTGAAATTTCGAGCTCGCTTCGCTCGCTCCAGCCTATGATATTATGAGCGTGGGTAGCTTAATGGAACTCATACCATCACCGTTTTGAGCCTTGGAGTTTGAAATGTTGAGCTCGCTCCAGCCTATGATATTGTGCAAATCAAATCAAAATAATTTATTCAATATAGGAGCCTGAAGCACACATATTAAACGTCAATTCTTTTTAAGCTACCACCGCTTCGGAATGCCGTATGAGTTACCTCTCTTCACTCGCTCCAGCCTATGATTATTATGAGCGTAGGTAGGCTAATGGAACACAAATGTCAACACCGTTTTGAGTCTTGGACTGTGAAATTTCGAGATCGCTTTGCTCGCTCCAGCTTATAATATTATGAGCGTAGTTTAGGCTAATGGAACTCATACCAACACCGTTTTGAGTTTAGGAGTGTGAAATTTCGAGCTCGCTTCGCTCGCTCCAGCCTATAATATTATGAGCGTAGTTAGGCTAATAGAACTCATACCAACACCGTTTTGAGCCTAGGAGTGTGAAATTTCGAGCTCGCTTCGCTCGCTCCAAGCCTATGATATTACGGATGTAGGTAGACTAATGGAACGCATACCAACGCCGTTTTGAGTTTTTGAGTGTAAAATTTCGAGCTCGCTTCGCTCGCTCCAGCCTATGATATTACGAGCGTAGGAGACTAATGGAACGCATACCAACACCGTTTTGAGTCTTGGAGTGTGAAATTTCGAGCTCGCTTCGCTCGCTCCAGCCTTTGAGTGGTGTTGAAGGGGATAGGTAGGCTAATGGAACTCAGTATCACCATCGTTTTGAGACTTGGTATGTTTTTTTCTCATCTCATCCAAAAAAACTGCTCTTTGCTTCCGCCCTACCTTAAACCTCCTATGCCCTACCTTGAATCCAGTCCTAGCTACGGCCCTGGTACAAAGGAAAAGAAAAGAAAATATTTAGCTATTTTCATGGTTTGCCCTTATTTCTCTCTCCATTTTCGTTCATTTTATGGCTCTGGCTTTGAAAAACTCTCAATCCCAATAGTTGCTAGAAAAAGTAGCTAAAAAGTTTAGCTACAAGATTTACAAATTTGTAGCTGCCAGACCTCCGAAAATTGCTAGATCTAGCTATAAAGTTGCTAAGTTGGCATCACTGGCTGATTGATGGATTTTCGGAAAGCCATTAAAAAAGAAAAAGTAGTTCTAAATGGCTAGATAGATGGCAGTGACGAGACTGCGGCGAGCTCTTTGTAAATTAAATAGTAAGAATTTGTGTTTTATGTAAGCAGCAAAATATGAGCATACATTTCGTCAACGAATGCGTCTGACTCAGTGACATGAACTTTGTTTACTTTTTAGCCTAAAATAAACGCCGTTTCGCCGATAAACTGTTGTGCAGTTTGGCTTGGTAATTTTTAAGACACACATGTACCCATTTAAGAGAACAATTTAAAAATAAAAAAATTTCGTCTTCGGACCCCTCTCTGGTCAACGCCATCTATCGCCGGTATGATGAACTCCGTTTGAGTAGCTGTCAGAAAACTCCTCAAGGTAATGGTAATGTAACCGGGCCAATAAATAATTAAAAAAAAATTCTGGTCAGCCCATCATAGCTTCTCTATTAGTCTGTGGCATAGCTAGCATGCCGCAGTGATACAGCGCTATCACACCTTAGCTCTCTTTCTGTTTGCGTGCGAACGAACGAGATAAAAGACGTGATACAGCCGTATCACGTGCAGCATACTACGGCTTCAGCTGTCATCCATCATGTCATTTAAAGAGTATGTCCAACGTAGAAAGATAAGGCACTAGAAGGAACATAGGCCAAGTATTTCGCTTAAGAAGGAAGCACGTGTCTTGTCATATCACTCAGTAAGAGATGCACATAGCAAATTCGCTCTAGTTAAAAAAGGAGACCGCTACCTTATTGCTGTCCTTATCGACGTATCCACTTTTTTGTACTTCGGCCATCTGACTCCAAAATAAACGCCCTAGTAATACTTAAGGGGGTGCTTCAGACCATCAAACTGAACAACTTTAACTATGGAGCCAACGTCGGGAAAAATTAAAAAAATTTGCTGTTCCCATACATTTTGAGTCGAGACTGTACTGCAATTTTGTATGAGACGGCTCATTTTTTTTCGCGATTTCGAATTTGGCTCCATAGTGAAAGTTGTTCAGGTTGATAGTCTGAAGCACCCCCTCACCCTGTAGGTACAGGGTGTAAGGAAAAGTATCATTAACCTTTAAACCACATACTTTGCCCATTGAAGTAGGTAACATCCACAAGAATTTGGGTGGTCCATTCCAAGCCGACACCACACGGCTCTCGGTCTTATATAGTGATTTAGGCATTGACTTACGCTCTAGCGATAGACAGGCCCTTTCATAGAAGCAACATGTTCCACTTGAATACGGTACCCGCACCGCATTGATGTTCCCGAGTTCACTTCGTCAGTATGGCAATGACAGACCGCAATGTGTCATTTTGTGTGACATGTTGTTCGTTTGAACGAGCTTGTCTATCGCTAGAATATATGTCAGTGGATTTAGGGTTGAGGAAAAAACGTATTAATAAAAACAATATACTCTCCAGTTAATAATTTATATAATCAATTCATTCTTTAGATGTTTCTTCTTTTAGTTCTGTCTCGTTTCGGCCACGGTTTCTTGAAGTGTACGTAGTCCATATGGTACTTCATCTCGCACTTGTGATGGTATGAATTATCACAAAACTGGCACTTGTACGGACGAATACCGAAGTGAGTCTGGAACAAAACAATCTTGTTATTAAATACCATTAACAGACCCCCCCACTATAGCGTCTTTCGAGCGTTGTCGTCGTGCCAGCGTCGGCGCTTCTCTATTATGACTGACGAGACGCGGTAACGCGACGCCAGCGCTGGCGCCGCTTCGACGCTGGCACGACAATGACGCCCGAAAGACGCTAGTGTCTAAGGGTTGACCCACATTTTTCAGCATGGAATCGCGTTTATACCCTAAATGTAGCGAAACACCTGCGGAACGTTCGGTTGAATACGCGTCTACTAGGAAAACAGCGCGTAATGGCGCTTACTTGGTGTGTCGCCGGTATAGGGAAAAGCGTTGCGCGCGTATTCAACTGAACGTTCGGCGCCGAACAGGATCGGTTAACTAAAGCTGGCGCGTTCACAGATACACACAAATGCGTTTTTCCTGTCTGTGCGTCCGTGTTTGACAGAGATAGAAAAACTTTTCATTATACGTGCAGTGAGACGAAAGCATTGCGTAAATGTGTGGCACGCGCCAGCTTTAGTTAACCGACCTGTACGTTCCGCAGATGTGTCACTTACTACACTAAGGGGGGTATTACAGAACGACATTCAAGTGGAGATCTCTTCTTAAGTAAAGATAGACAAGGATGCATGTATACGTTGTATGTATTTGCATCCTTTTCTACATATACTCAAGAAGAAACATCGTGAGGAAACCTACATACCCGAGAATGAAAAGAAAATACCATAAATTCGGAGGTAAGCGTAAATATGGGTGACCCTGGGGCGAACATAATGGACCAGCGATGGTCGCAGTGTTACATAACGACCCTTGCTTGGTATAGCACAAACAACAATCAAGTGCTGCCACGTGCTATTGCGTGCTTCCGCGAACCATCGCGCGGTCGCGTTTGCGTGCTGTCGAATGCTATAACGATCGGCGCCGAAAGCATACGATAGCATATACCTTGATATGTTTAGCGAGGGCGCCCTTGGCGGAGTACTGTTTGTTGCAGGTGTCGCACTGGAACACGCGGCTGGTTGTATGTGGAGCGACTGTACCTTGATATGTTTAGCGAGGGAGCCCATGGCGGAGTACTGTTTGTTGCAGGTGTCGCACTGGAACACGCGGCTGGTTGTATGTGGAGCGACTGTACCTTGATATGTTTAGCGAGGGAGCCCATGGCGGAGTACTGTTTGTTGCAGGTGTCGCACTGGAACACGCGGCTGGTTGTATGTGGAGCGACTGTACCTTGATATGTTTAGCGAGGGAGCCCATGGCGGAGTACTGTTTGTTGCAGGTGTCGCACTGGAACACGCGGCTGGTTGTATGTGGAGCGACTGTACCTTGATATGTTTAGCGAGGGAGCCCATGGCGGAGTACTGTTTGTTGCAGGTGTCGCACTGGAACACGCGGCTGGTTGTATGTGGAGCGACTGTACCTTGATATGTTTAGCGAGGGAGCCCATGGCGGAGTACTGTTTGTTGCAGGTGTCGCACTGGAACACGCGGCTGGTTGTATGTGGAGCGACTGTACCTTGATATGTTTAGCGAGGGAGCCCATGGCGGAGTACTGTTTGTTGCAGGTGTCGCACTGGAACACGCGGCTGGTTGTATGTGGAGCGACTGTACCTTGATATGTTTAGCGAGGGAGCCCATGGCGGAGTACTGTTTGTTGCAGGTGTCGCACTGGAACACGCGGCTGGTTGTATGTGGAGCGACTGTACCTTGATATGTTTAGCGAGGGAGCCCATGGCGGAGTACTGTTTGTTGCAGGTGTCGCACTGGAACACGCGGCTGGTTGTATGTGGAGCGACTGTACCTTGATATGTTTAGCCAGGGCGCCCTTGGTGGAGTACTGTTTGTTGCAGGTGTCGCACTGGAACACGCGGCTGGTTGTATGTGGAGCGACTGTACCTTGATATGTTTAGCGAGGGAGCCCATGGCGGAGTACTGTTTGTTGCAGGTGTCGCACTGGAACACGCGGCTGGTTGTATGTGGAGCGACTGTACCTTGATATGTTTAGCGAGGGAGCCCATGGCGGAGTACTGTTTGTTGCAGGTGTCGCACTGGAACACGCGGCTGGTTGTATGTGGAGCGACTGTACCTTGATATGTTTAGCGAGGGAGCCCATGGCGGAGTACTGTTTGTTGCAGGTGTCGCACTGGAACACGCGGCTGGTTGTATGTGGAGCGACTGTACCTTGATATGTTTAGCGAGAGCGCCCTTGGCGGAGTACTGTTTGTTGCAGGTGTCGCACTGGAACACGCGGCTGGTTGTATGTGGAGCGACTGTACCTTGATATGTTTAGCGAGGGAGCCCATGGCGGAGTACTGTTTGTTGCAGGTGTCGCACTGGAACACGCGGCTGGTTGTATGTGGAGCGACTGTACCTTGATATGTTTAGCGAGGGAGCCCATGGCGGAGTACTGTTTGTTGCAGGTGTCGCACTGGAACACGCGGCTGGTTGTATGTGGAGCGACTGTACCTTGATATGTTTAGCGAGGGAGCCCATGGCGGAGTACTGTTTGTTGCAGGTGTCGCACTGGAACACGCGGCTGGTTGTATGTGGAGCGACTGTACCTTGATATGTTTAGCGAGGGAGCCCATGGCGGAGTACTGTTTGTTGCAGGTGTCGCACTGGAACACGCGGCTGGTTGTATGTGGAGCGACTGTACCTTGATATGTTTAGCCAGGGCGCCCTTGGTGGAGTACTGTTTGTTGCAGGTGTCGCACTGGAACACGCGGCTGGTTGTATGTGGAGCGACTGTACCTTGATATGTTTAGCGAGGGAGCCCATGGCGGAGTACTGTTTGTTGCAGGTGTCGCACTGGAACACGCGGCTGGTTGTATGTGGAGCGACTGTACCTTGATATGTTTAGCGAGGGAGCCCATGGCGGAGTACTGTTTGTTGCAGGTGTCGCACTGGAACACGCGGCTGGTTGTATGTGGAGCGACTGTACCTTGATATGTTTAGCGAGGGAGCCCATGGCGGAGTACTGTTTGTTGCAGGTGTCGCACTGGAACACGCGGCTGGTTGTATGTGGAGCGACTGTACCTTGATATGTTTAGCGAGGGAGCCCATGGCGGAGTACTGTTTGTTGCAGGTGTCGCACTGGAACACGCGGCTGGTTGTATGTGGAGCGACTGTACCTTGATATGTTTAGCGAGGGAGCCCATGGCGGAGTACTGTTTGTTGCAGGTGTCGCACTGGAACACGCGGCTGGTTGTATGTGGAGCGACTGTACCTTGATATGTGTAGCGAGGGAGCCCATGGCGGAGAACTGTTTGTTGCAGGTGTCGCACTGGAACACGCGGCTGGTTGTATGTGGAGCGACTGTACCTTGATATGTTTAGCGAGGGAGCCCATGGCGGAGTACTGTTTGTTGCAGGTGTCGCACTGGAACACGCGGCTGGTTGTATGTGGAGCGACTGTACCTTGATATGTTTAGCGAGGGAGCCCATGGCGGAGTACTGTTTGTTGCAGGTGTCGCACTGGAACACGCGGCTGGTTGTATGTGGAGCGACTGTACCTTGATATGTTTAGCGAGGGAGCCCATGGCGGAGTACTGTTTGTTGCAGGTGTCGCACTGGAACACGCGGCTGGTTGTATGTGGAGCGACTGTACCTTGATATGTTTAGCGAGGGAGCCCATGGCGGAGTACTGTTTGTTGCAGGTGTCGCACTGGAACACGCGGCTGGTTGTATGTGGAGCGACTGTACCTTGATATGTTTAGCGAGGGAGCCCATGGCGGAGTACTGTTTGTTGCAGGTGTCGCACTGGAACACGCGGCTGGTTGTATGTGGAGCGACTGTACCTTGATATGTTTAGCGAGGGAGCCCATGGCGGAGTACTGTTTGTTGCAGGTGTCGCACTGGAACACGCGGCTGGTTGTATGTGGAGCGACTGTACCTTGATATGTTTAGCGAGGGAGCCCATGGCGGAGTACTGTTTGTTGCAGGTGTCGCACTGGAACACGCGGCTGGTTGTATGTGGAGCGACTGTACCTTGATATGTTTAGCGAGGGAGCCCATGGCGGAGAACTGTTTGTTGCAGGTGTCGCACTGGAACACGCGGCTGGTTGTATGTGGAGCGACTGTACCTTGATATGTTTAGCGAGGGAGCCCATGGCGGAGTACTGTTTGTTGCAGGTGTCGCACTGGAACACGCGGCTGGTTGTATGTGGAGCGACTGTACCTTGATATGTTTAGCGAGGGAGCCCATGGCGGAGTACTGTTTGTTGCAGGTGTCGCACTGGAACACGCGGCTGGTTGTATGTGGAGCGACTGTACCTTGATATGTTTAGCGAGGGAGCCCATGGCGGAGTACTGTTTGTTGCAGGTGTCGCACTGGAACACGCGGCTGGTTGTATGTGGAGCGACTGTACCTTGATATGTTTAGCGAGGGAGCCCATGGCGGAGTACTGTTTGTTGCAGGTGTCGCACTGGAACACGCGGCTGGTTGTATGTGGAGCGACTGTACCTTGATATGTTTAGCGAGGGAGCCCATGGCGGAGTACTGTTTGTTGCAGGTGTCGCACTGGAACACGCGGCTGGTTGTATGTGGAGCGACTGTACCTTGATATGTTTAGCGAGGGAGCCCATGGCGGAGTACTGTTTGTTGCAGGTGTCGCACTGGAACACGCGGCTGGTTGTATGTGGAGCGACTGTACCTTGATATGTTTAGCGAGGGAGCCCATGGCGGAGTACTGTTTGTTGCAGGTGTCGCACTGGAACACGCGGCTGGTTGTATGTGGAGCGACTGTACCTTGATATGTTTAGCGAGAGCGCCCTTGGCGGAGTACTGTTTATTGCAGGTGTCGCACTGGAACACGCGGCTGGTTGTATGTGGAGCGACTGTACCTTGATATGTTTAGCGAGAGCGCCCTTGGCGGAGTACTGTTTGTTGCAGGTGTCGCACTGGAACACGCGGCTGGTAGCTGTGTGCTGGGTACGCTCGTGTATGTAGAGGGAGGAGCGCTGGGTGTAAGTCTTGCCACACTCGAGGCACTCGTACGGGCGGTCGCCCGTGTGCTTGTTGCGGTGGTTTTGGAGGGACGTTTTTAGCTGGAACGTACAAAATGCAGGGTCAAATTGAAAAAGTTTTATTGTGCAAACAGACAGGTGGTGCATTACAGAATGGTTGTATTATAATAATCATACTTAAAACTAGGCCCTAGTTACTAGGGAACTACATAGGTTATAGGTAACAAAATCTGTTTGCGACAAGAAGGGATCAGCTCAGTGTTGTGCCGGCCGTTCTGATCAAAGATCACAGCGAGCGCAGCCCTGATTTTCAGCTGTACCCTGTTCCCTGTTGTGCGGATCCTTAATATGCTGAAGATTTTAAAGGGGATGATCAGTAGGCTTCACATGCTACCCCCGAGATAACGATAAAAATCGAGATGTGCCTCCATCTTTGTTATTTACCGTATGCCAAGAACGCAGATTACGCTTTTCTCGTTATGCCGCTGTCACGTGTTAGCGTGCAGCATAAAACTGAACAACTTTATCTAAGGGAATAATGCAGCAATAGCGTCTATCCGTGATACCGAAAGTTACAAAAAACACAGCATGGGCCGTTTAATACTAAGGACAAGAATTTTTGTTGAGTCGACATTTATTTAAACGGTTTTATTTAGTTGACGTGGATGTTCTGAGATTTCAGAATATCTCTGACTACCCCCTCGGGGAATATAGTCGTGAGCTTATGCTTATGCTTATGCTATGCTTATGCTTATTTAGTTGAAAAATTCAATTAAAAAAAAATTTATGGCCATTTGTTACATGAAAGGAATGCATTTCTGCCAATGTCAAAGTAGGTATTAACTCACTGTACCGTCATTCGAAGCCTAAAAGTGAGAATAGCAACCCTATTTTCCTATGCTGTGGCGGACGTGACGTCAGTTTCCGTCGATAAATCCCCTCCTGTTTAATACGCATTCCTTACACCAGGTGGCGTCGTTGGCATTTTAAGCAACGAAAGGTTTTTGAATCATTGGCGGTTTATTTTCCGAACTGTGCGGACATATTCTAACCAACACAAAGGTGTTCATTTAATTTTTTCCTAACGTTGGTTAGAACATTTTAAAATAAGTCAGTTTAACTTTTATAAATTTTTATAATTATAATATCTAAAGTGCAAGTGCTAACATACTGGTAAGCAATTTATTTTTCTTTGTAAACGGTTTTACCGTTCGTGTTTTACTATGAGCGATTCGGGGAGCTGTAGTTCGTCAAGCTCTTCATCCGAATCGGAGAATAATTTAAATCCCCCTCCGAATGAGCCGCGCCCGGGAACGTCCTCCGGGAAAAATAGGAAACGCAAGGTGCCTGATAAAGTTGTTAAAGGCGGGAAACGTAAAAAATCCAGTAACGAATTGCGCAAATTCGCTCAAGAATGTTTTCAACAATTCGTGTCCGTAAATAGTTTTCCGAATTACCCTACATATCAGGCACCTTTCTACGAACAAAGAAATGAGGACGTAGTGAGTCTCGATGCCAGCGGAGAATTATTTTCTGATATTGATGACGCCCCTTTGGGGCAGTCTAGTCCAAACTTTGAGTTGCCCTTAAACACAGTGCTTAAAGAACCCACAATTTCAAAATCGTGCAAAGAGCATGTTGATTTATTAAATTCAATCCAGCATTTAAATACACCTGAGTGGAACAATGTGAGGTACGCCGACGTACAAAAAAGTTATAGTTCTACCCCCGGGTTTATAGAACTGGAGTGTAATGACGAAGTAAAACCTTTCGATAGGTTTCCTAATTTAATTGTTACTGAAAGAAGTTATGCGGCTTTCACTCAAGGTTTACTTAAATTAAGGGATGCCACGCAAAGTGGCCTTCAATCTCTTTTAAAGTGGGCATCTGAGACTGATGATTTATCACCATCGACATTGAAGGACAAAGTTAACGAAGTATTTATTGAGGGTAATTATAACAAAATCTCCGCTGATTTGCTTCAACTGTCCTGTGGCCATAGGGCCGATATAATAGAACAAAGACGTGATGGTATTTTGCGATTAGTCAAAGACAAGTTTGTACGTTCTAATTTACGCAAGATTCCACCTACTAGCGAGTCTCTTTTTAATAAAGAATCATTTTCTTCCGCTCTCGAAAAAGCGGGTGGCGTAAATAAAATTTTCTGGCCGACTCGCAGTACAACGCAAAAAACAAGCTGGCCGGCTGCGCAAGCTGGACCGTCGCATGTTAAACCGCCCGCGCAGGGCTCTTATGATCTGTCCAAAAGCCACCATGTTCGGCAAACATACACACAGCCGCCTGCGCAAGGTGCTTATCCTACGTACTTCCCTTCGCAAGGGATGCCCGTCCCTATGTACTATCCCCCGCAGGGATATAATCAACCTTTCCACGGACAAGGAAAACGGTTTCCGCAAAACCAAAATAGCAGGCTGAATAGACCTGACAATAGAGCTTCGCGTCAGAAGCCTCAATTTGACGAAGGGCATGGCAGAGGACAATACAGAAACATGCAATATAATAATCAACGAAATTTTCGTGCAAAACGAAAGTTCTGACTCGAGCACGGTATGCGTAGCGGGCCGCTTAGCGCGGTTTGCTCAAGCTTGGGAGACGCTGAGAGCCCCAAAACCCCTCCTGAGTATCATAAAGGGCTACAAAATACCCTTCGGGGAAAAGCCACCACTTTTTGTCCCCAAAAATATAAAACGCAGTTTAATCACTCCAGTTTCTCAACAAATGACAAAAGCAATAAAAGAAATGATAAACTCAGGAGTTCTGGAGAGCGCGCAGTTCTCACCAAGCTTTATATCCCCCATGTTTTTGACACCGAAAAGCGATGGTACAATGCGGCCCATTTTCAACCTCCGGAATCTAAACGATTATGTCATTGTGTCCAAGTTTCGACTAATAAACATACAAAAAATACCGGACTTCCTGCAGCCTCTAGATTGGCTTGCCAAAATCGATATTTCGAATGCGTACTTTCATGTACCGATCTCCCCGGTCCACAGAAGATTTCTAAGGCTAAGCTAGAACAACAGCCTTCTGGAAATGACATGCCTTCCCTTTGGCTTAGCGACTGCGCCCAAAGTGTTCGCGATGCTCACGAACTGGATTGCGCAAATCCTGAGGAGCAAAGGAATCAGACTCGTTACGTATCTGGACGACTATCTAATCGCCCATCAGGACAAAACAATACTTTCCCAACATATTCAGGAAACAGTCAGTCTCCTACGAGAACTAGGATGGCAAATCAATTCCCAAAAGTCAATATTGACCCCTCAAAGATGCCTGGAATTCCTAGGGATTCTATGGGACCCGTGGTCCGGTCTAAAATGGCTGCCACCAAGAAAATGTCAATCTCTCAAAGACAAAATAGTTCCCATTCTAAAACGGAGAACTGCAAACTTAAAAGAAGTGCAGAGCTTGGTTGGGCTGATAAACTTCGCAAGTTTCCCAGTACCGCGAGGTCGACTGAACCATCGCAATCTCCTACAGTTTCAAAACAATCTGTTGAAATTAGATTCTTGTCACCGCTTCAATGTCCCCGAATCAGTGCTACTCGAACTGAAATGGTGGCTGAAAAATCGGACGAATCAGTCCCGGTTGCACGCTCCACCGGTGAGCCACTTTATGACGACAGACGCATCAGGTCTTGCCTGGGGTGCTTGTCTGGACGATGTAGAGATGTCAGGAGCCTGGCAAGCCCACGAGAGCAGGCTGCACTCGAATGTAAAAGAGATGCTCGCTGTGTACTACGCTTTAAGAGAGCAGTCTCAGTTCCTAGCGACATCAACAGTTATGTTGCAAAGCGACAACAGGACTGTAGTGTCCTACATCAAAAAAGAAGGCGGGACCAAGTCACCCATTCTGATGCACGTGACAACAATGATATTTGCACTCCTCGACACACGTCGGATACATTTGATTGCTCATTATCTGCCAGGAAAACTGAACTGCGAAGCAGATCGCCTGTCACGTTTTCAAATTCCTCCCGAGTGGCACCTGCTCCCCGAAGTAACGTCTGTAGTTTTCGAAAAATGGGGAATACCCTTCATAGATCTGATGGCATCGAATTCGGCTCATGTTGTACCTCGATACGTCAGCCTGGACAGGACAGATCAGAATGCCTATTACCACGACGCATTCAGCCACAATTGGGACTTCTCACTGGCATGGGTCTTTCCACCTCCTTTTCTAATACCCAAAGTCCTAACACATTTAAACACTGCACGGGGAGTGTACCTCGTAGTAGTCCCAGTGTGGGAGAAGGTATTCTGGAGACCGGATGTGAAGAATCGCGCCCTGTCTCCCCCTTTCACCATCCGGCGCCTTCATCGAGTGCTCGTGGACACATCAACCGGTCTGCCACCGTCGCAAGTCCGAGAAATGACGCTGGAAATATGGAGATGTGGGGGTGGTCCCCCGACTTGACTGCCTGGACGCCAGAACAGAAACAACTGCTCAAATCAGGTTGGCGCGATTCTACTATTAAAACATATAATAATGCAAGGCTAAAGTGGTTAAATTGGTGCACTAAAAATAATATCTCGTCTTCCGATCCCTCAGGATCGCAATTAGCCAGGTTTTTGACAGATTTGTTCTTAATAAACAAACTTTCCTTCAGTACTATCCTAGTATACAAATCAGCGGTCTCCACTCTTTGTAATCCCGAGACATCGGAAAGACTGAGCTCCCATATCCTTGTTCAGAAAGTGTTAAAGTCTATAGCTGCCCAAAAACCAAAACAATCCCATAAGCCACCTATTTGGGACACAGACGTGCTTACATCATGGCTCTTAAGCAATAACCCTGACTCTAATAACTTATATCAATGCTCAAAAAGGGCAGCTACCCTTTTGCTGTTATGCTCGGGTCGCAGGACCCATGATTTAACACTATTGGCAGTTGACGAAAACCATTGTCTTGTTTCAGATGACCAGATTATTATGTGGCCTAAATTTGGGTCTAAAACTGATACGTCAGACGTAAGGCAGTCTGGCTGGCGTTTAAAATCTAACACAGACCATCAAGCTATAGATTCGGTATACTGGATAAAAAGAGTGATCGACCTATCACAGACCCGACGATCCCTATGTAAGGTAAATAACCTGTTTATAACCGCGTGCGGTCCTGCGAAGGCCGCCTCCCGCTCTGTGATAGCTAGCTGGGTGCGGAGCGTCCTTGTGGACGCTGGTATAAAGGCCAGCGCCGGCAGCGTACGCCCGGCCGTGGCATCCAAGCACTGGGTGCTCAACCTTCCAGTAGACGAGATACTAGCGCGAGGGAACTGGCGCTCCCAGAATACATTCATCAATCATTATTGTCGCGAGATACGATCAACCCCAGTCCAAACTAACGTGGTGTCAGCTATGTTTTCACCCATAGCATAGGTATTATCAGGTATTGGTCGTATCTCGTGGTCAAAGTAATATCCTATCAATTACTTACATAATATCTATGTTATACCAAATAAACAATTTGTTTTCATTCGTGATAGAAATATAACTAATGTACATGAACAACATTAAATATCCACAATCCATGATAGCTGTTATACTTATATTTAACGTAAAGAGTTCAATTTATTTTCTTCTTCTAAAATTTATGAGAACAACTTGTTTAGGAACCTGTAAAATTGCTTTTTCGTGGATACCTCATGCACAATGTACATTCATGAATAGATGTACAACCAAAATCAAAAAGTTATCTTTATGTTAATGATTAAACATTGTTGGCATTGTTTCATTTATATTTAAGTAATTATTCGGAAGTTCTTATGATTTCAATAAATACTGCTTGTTAATTGAAAATTACTCTGAAATTAGAGACAAAATAAAATAATTTTTTTTTCTCAAGTATGCTTTATTTACTTTTGTTTTCCCAATACATGAATTTGTTCAAGATACATCATACCTCTACAACCTAAATACTTACGTTTTTCTGTGTTATGAACATACTCATACAGCTATCAACACAGTATCACATTGGCGTTACATACCTATACCTACACATATTCCACCAGGCGATATCAAACACTTCTCACTTTTAGGCTTCGAATGACGGTACAGTGAGTTAATATACGCGTTTTACCTACCAATAAAACGCTTATTAACTACTTACCTCATTCGAAGCCTATTTTTTATTACTGCCTGGTAAAAGTTCGAACGCAATGATTCAAAAACCTTTCGTTGCTTAAAATGCCAACGACGCCACCTGGTGGAAGGAATGCGTATTAAACAGGAGGGGATTTATCGACGGAAACTGACGTCACGTCCGCCACAGCATAGGAAAATAGGGTTGCTATTCTCACTTTTAGGCTTCGAATGAGGTAAGTAGTTAATAAGCGTTTTATTGGTAGGTAAAACGCGTATATTAACCATAAAGGTATAATACCTTACAGGAATAGAGCAACAAACATGAGTTGTCAAATGAAACCGTTTTTGGATGTTTTTTGGAGACATTTCGCATGCAAAAATTCTAATATTGTCTATAATTCTGAGTCTAACGTGAAATTGTGGATAAATTAATGAAGTAGTGTCCGTATATTTCATAAAATTATCTACGATTTCACTTTAGATTCGCAATTATTCACGGAAACCGAATTGTAAAAATTTATTAGTGACTAAAAAACGGTTCTATTGCCTCGCGTCACGTATCTCTTTCTATTATACAGTGGTGCCGCTAGGTACATCTCGCTCACTCAGCTGTATGTTCCTCTATAATACCTTTATGGTATTAACGGTGGTATTTTAAACTCGAGGATCGTTTTATGAATTAAAAGAAACGCACGTGTTCACGTGACTCATTTTAAATTTTATCTGTGAGTGAATACAAAAGACATTGTTATCTCTATCTACGATACCAACCTTGAAGGACATGCCGCACACCTCGCACACAAACTGCTTCTGTTCTTCGGCCTGAGGATGTTGTGACGTCATGTGCTCCTTGTACTCGCCGCGGGTCGCCAGCCATTTGTCGCACTGAAGAAATTATTTACTTGAAGAATGTTGATCACGTTGCCAAACGATACAAATGATTAAATAAAGACTCGGTAGTCTAGTAGTCTCGCCTGCTTGCAAGGGGCAACGGTTCGTACAGGCCAACTTACACATACCACTGAGTTTTTAGGCACTTATGTATGATCGCTATAGGAAAATATCGTGAGGAACTTAGATCAAAATAAAATTAATGGATAGGCCTTACGCGAACATTTCAAAACAGAAAAATGAGGCAAAACAAATGAAAGGTTTACTTCAAATTTGTATGCAAGTGCCCTAGATTTGACAGATAATGGCGCTAGTTTGTATGGACCAAGTTCACCAGTAGTGTGCTTCTACTTACCACGCTCGAGGCCTATCCATTAATTTTATTTTGATCTCTAAGGTGAGGAAACCTGCATACGCTGAAGAAGAAATTCCGATGCGTATGTGAAGTCTACCAATCCGCAATGGGCACGCGTGGTGGACTAACGCCCAAACACCCTCCTAGAGGGTAGGCCTGTGCCCTGCAGTGAGACGTATATAGGCTGTGATGACGATGAAGATGTACGATCGCGCACTTCTTATGAACAATAGGCTATTTGCCAACCTAGAAAAATATGCAATTCAGTATGTCAAGTTTTTTTTTTGTCTTCATTTTATATTTTTTACTGATAGAAGACATAATTTTAAGACACCTATTTCATTTTTATTGCGATTCATCGTGTTTATCAATATAAATTTAATTTTTAAATTATTTTGATCTGTAATCTCCAAGTGCAAAATTGGTGGAAAGAAAATAATTCGAACTCCATAGAGAAAAACTACTGCTATAATAAAAAAAAATTCACATGCCTCCTCTTTCTAACTCTATTTTGGAAACAGAAACGGCAACATCAAATGTCAAATTCTGTCATTGAAAAAGTATTTTTTTTCTTAATGGCCAAGTTACTTTAAGTTGATTTTAGTGACGTCACTCGTGGACCGAAAAACGACGTTATTTTATTAAAAATATCTGTAATCCTTTCATTTTAAAATCTCTGACATAGAAAATATCGTAGAAAGAGAATCAACTAGAAAAGGCATTAAAATAATAATAGTCACGAAAACGAGTCAGCCTTATACGCTAATTACACAGAGTGAATGCGACAAAATCCATGTCGTTTGTCCCTTTCTGCGTATGCGATATTTTTGTTTGCCACAGTTGAAATTGCATACAAAATCTTGCAACTATGGCAAACAAAGGCGCGATTTCTCATACATTTTTGTCACATCTCTGTCCCTTTCGAGTATACGCTGTCAGGAAATCTATAGAATACTCAACCTACGGAAAATATGATTATTGAGACAATTATCTCGAAATAGTTTTCGATTTAGACCTCCAAAAAAAAACTGGACATACCGAATTCTTTATCAAACGTCAAAACGCGCGCTTTGTATGAATAATTGTACTAAAATGTGTAATACTGAGGTGTAATATGATGTCATATTACCTTTTATGTCATGTCATTAAAAACAGAGTCAAAAGGGCATTTTCATTTTTTTGTGTACCCCTCATTTTTAGGCTGTCCCACAGATTCAACATTTAATAGCGAGATAAATATGGATATGAGGTCTAACTTTTGGAATAAAAACGTTAAAACATGTATTTAAATTGATGAATTCATAAGAAAACTTGGTTCAAATACGTTTTAATTATTAATTATAAATATTTAAAATGTTCAAAGTAACTGTTTTCGGCATGTCCCACCCCTTACCACCTTTAAATTACCCGAATTTACTGAAATATTTTCTATGAACACATGTTAAGAGTTTTGGTGCGCGTATTGGGTACTGCTTTGTCGTCACAAAAAATAAATTTGTAGATTTAAACTATAATAACATAGGCTTAAAATCAATTTTCCAAAAATGCTCTAAACTTGAACCGGTCGGACATGTCAGTTTAGTGACGGTCCCACTTGTATCTAAATAATTACTAAACTCATATTATTTATTGAAAATAGCAACATTATCTGAACGAGACTACGGCCGCCATCTTAGAAATAGGTCATTTTGTCAAAGTTTCGTGAGAGAAGGGTATTTTGTTCGTGTCGGCTGCTGTCTCCATTTTCTTAGTCAAGTTTGTGACGTTATTATTATTATTATATAGATTTCTTAGATCCTCGAACTGTTTCAAACGAATCCGATATTATTTAGATATCGTTTGTCATGTTTTATTCAATGCAAAATATCATAACTGTGATTAGAAAACGTTTTCATTCAATTCTTGCCGGAGAATGTGACGTCAGTTTGGTGACATTTTTGCCTGTCATCTAAGAACTCTTTTTTTTATCAGGGTACACATTCTACTGAAATTGCCCAAAAATTAACGTAATCAAATACCCTCTTTAAAAATAATACGTTTCTTATCCCGTAATTCTCAAGAAATAGACAAGAAATATAATAGAAAACTTTATTTTCTACCAACTGAGATCACTATTTTGTTAGTTAGTAAACACTAATGCTGAGGAAAAAACCAATACTCACAATTCTACAAGCGGCGGGAGGATCAAAAGTGTTTGTTTTCTTTATCGTCTTGCCGGGGTGCAGTTTTGAATGTATCCTCAGTTCTGCTTTACTATTTAATATTTCACCACAATATTTACATCCGTTTCTGAAAGCAATAATTTATTATTAAGACGCTGTTATCCCGTCGAGGCCGTTTTTTGAACACGAACGAAAGTGTTTTAAACTGTGTTTTAAAGTCTAAAATTAAATTATGTCTTATTTAAGGATCGGGCGGATGGGCGACTGTTCTCAATTACACGATTAGATTAAGTTTACTAGATAGAAAAACATCCCAAAATTACCCCTTTTTGTTATGTTTTTTCAATACTATGATTAAACTGCTGATATTTAACTTTTTATTCTTGTACTTAACTAAATACATTAAATATTTCTAATGAACTCAGAAGAATTTTTAGCTTAGAAACTCCCATGAGCAAAGATATTGACGAAAAACACGTTTTTTTGCGATCCTGCTTTCAATTGGAGCGGGATGGCTAATTGTAAACTTATGCTTGCAAGAAAGAGACGCTTGCACTGGGATAACCTAGCCTTAAAGAAGAAGCATACAGAAGGAGTCGCGAGGCGGCGTCGAGGCGCGGGCCCGCCTTGGCGACCTTGACATACGGTCGATAATTGTATACCAAGAATCCGAGCGCGCCGCTCGGTTTGGTATGATAAACACGGTAATTACCGAAAGTATGTCAAGGTCGTAAAGGCGCGCCTCGACTTCTTCTGTATGCGATGCGCTTTAAAAACAAATTTTCTGTGACTAACTTTAATTTGTGTTTGGAAGAGAGCACTAGATGTCGCTTCCACGCGGTTTCTGTCGCGAACTGAACATCACACTCCTCACATTTGGGGCCCAGCAGTTCTGTACTATCCTGAAAATAACGAAAAACATGTTCATACAAGTTTTTTGAGGGTCTACATATTGTAAGTGGGACTATGTAGATATCACAATCAATAGAGGGTAGTGTTACAAAAGACAAGGGTCTTTCGACAGGAACCGGTGCGGACGTAGAGGAGGGTAAAGTCTAGTAACCAATAATATACCTGTCTATGTAACAGCTTCTGGTGTGAGTTGAGACCCTGCAGGGCACTAAAAGTACTGCCACACAGCGCGCACACAACTTCCCTCGGGTGCCTCAGACGCTTGTGCGAACACAAACTGTTCGCCATACTGAAACAACATTCAATACATTAGTAATCAAGTAAAATTGAGATCATATGATTAGGTATCTAGTCGGAAATAGGATTTGCTTGAAGTTATTGTCGATGCTTTAAAAGTACTAAACAGGTTGTGGAAATTAAACATAGAATGTATGTACCTTAGATAAAGTATACGTCTAGATTGAGCCCCACTTAAATCGTTCTAGAGCCACACGCTTCTACCGTATAAATTGGTGTGTGTGAGGCGTCGTACAACTTATCTCTGTATAACGCTACGGTTTATCACCCTAGAGTTGGATGATATTTTTCGACGCGTTCGTTGCTTCGACTGTCTATCTTGGCATATAACTTATCAAAGGTTACCTACTTAAAAAAGAAGCAGATCTAAATCAGAAATTATAATAAAATTTTTGTTTTATCTCCTTTTTTTGCTATCTATCTTCTATTTGCAGACATCCAGCAAAATTATTGTATAGTATTTGTGTATTTATTGTATTGTATTGTTGTCTTATTTCAATAAAAAACAATTGTTTAGTGATAAATACCTAAAAACTTCCCCACATTCTTTGCATATAAACTTCTTGCCTTTATGACGATTCATGTGCGCTTTTGCTTGTTTTCTGGAAATTGGAAAATTATGTACATCATTATTATTGTTTACAAAAAAATTGATGGGCTTCAGTAATAATCTCTTACGTAATATACAAATATTAGAACAGTATCTACTCAATGCTTAATTTCATCGCAACTCGAGAACTTTTCGGCCCCATCGGCCAACGGTTCTGCGAGCAATGTGCCCCGCCCACTGCCACTTCAGTTTAGCAATTATTTAGGCTAGATCAGTTCTACTGAGGATCTCTTCATTTCTGATTCGATCTCGCAAGGAAACTCCGAGCATAGCCCTCATTGCCCTTTGCGTGACTTTCATGCTTAATATAGACTGACAAAATAGACTGATAATGTATATGTAACTCCATGCCATTATCCCAAATTAGGGCAAGCAGGGACTATTATTTTGACAAACTAATATACTTACGTATCATAGCAGATATATGGGCAGATCTGACAAATAAATTTGCGCTTGTGGACGTGCGCCGCGTGATAGTAGAATACCTTCTTTGTAGTGAACCTTACATGACAGTATTCACACTCCCAATTTCCATACGCCTGTAAAAAAGACGTGATATTTTTAATTTCTGTTTGTTTGAGCATAACACCAAAATTACTGGACTGATTTTGTGTTTACTTATGACTAGATAGACATTGCCCAATCCCGTTTCGCATACAAAACTGGTAAAAGACATTGCCCAATGCTGTTTCGCATACAAAACTGGTAAATTTGAATTTTTTAAGAAATCCCACTGCAAAAAACGATAATTTCCATTTCATTGGGAACAGGTGGGCAATGTCTTTAGTATTATTTATTAATCTCTCTACGATGGCAGGAGCCAGTGCAGACAAAGTCACATGCAAAAGCTAGTAACTTACAATAATAACAAATCTTACCGGGCTATGTTTCTTCATGTGATTATCAAATGCTTCTTTAAATTCATACCCTCTATAGCAGTAGTCACATTTAAACGGATTAGCCTTATAATTAGTGGACTCTTTTCTTAGAAGCATCTCTTTTATAGTCTCCTCTGGACTCAGGGTTATTACTGTTGCGTAATCTTTGAAGTGACTCACATCAAATTCGGGTTCTTTTCTCTTTTTATCAATTTCCTCACTTACTTCTTTCTTTAAAACATTTTTTCTACTTCTAGTCTTTAAAGCTTTTCTATCTTTGGATTTTTCAACAATGGTATTTAGTTTCTGTTTTGTTTTAGTGTTAGATTTTGCTCTGACTCTACTTTTCTTTATTTTAGGTACACATTTTCGTTTCTTTTTTATTTCTGGGGCATCTTTTTCCGATTTCAATAATATAGTGTTGGAAATATTTGCCTCTTCCAGTGCATCACAGACATCACTATCATCATTCTTGAAGTCAATATTGAATGCATCCATTTCAATTTTTATGTTCGAGTCTACATCATTTTTAAACAAAGTTTCATCTGTTTTGATACAGTCTTTTGATGATTCACTTTGGTCACTGACACAACATATAAATGTGGCACAGCATTCTAACTTTGATTCTAAATTAAAGTGGTTTCTGTCTATGTTTTTGAGAACTTCTTTAGATACCTGAAATTTTAAGTTGTTGTTTATTTCATCTAGACGGATGGAATGAAAGGATGATGGCTTTGCAGGATCCTACAGGCTAATCAGGCAACTATTTAGAGTTTTTTTTAATATTTTGATGTTCGTTTTACACAAGCACATTATTATTATTAAATGGGAGGAATATTGCCAGCCGAGGCTTATACTACTGCAACCATTGCTGGATTATTGTGTTCAAATAAAGCCGTTCATAGATTTCGGATCCCATTAAATTCTGGTAGGTACCTATTCATTCCTAGATTCCTAGATATCAGAGACCAGTTGAAAATAATCTGTAAATTGACTACAAAAGCACTAGCTGGCGTGCACCCTGATGGTGGTTTGAGGAGGCCTTTACACTGCAGAGGGATCGTACAATTAGGATTCCACTGAAGGTCACTCACTGATATGGGTGAGAGGGAGTGGGCCACACTTCGCCATGTGGACACAATATAGAAACCAACTAAAACTGAAGAGTCCAGGAATGTGTTATATCATTAAAAAAAAAAAATGTTTTTAATTATGTTATTTAAGATGTTCTCCAGTTAGTCTGAAACACGAATTAATTACACTAATGATCAAACTCTTACTGAAAAACGCCAAAAATGATCAAAGTCATTTACTTTAACATTGGTAGATTATTATAATTTATAGTTTAAAAATGTATACTTAAATCATTTTTCGGAACTATGAACGTAATTAGCCTCTTTCTAATTCAAGAAATTTATTTGAATACTAGTGTTTACCCGCGACTTCGTCCGCACAAATTATATACCAGATTTTAAGTCAGATCATAAGCTATCAAACAAAAATGTTTCATCAAAATCGGTTCAGTAGTTTTTGCGTGATGCGCGAACAAACAAACAAACACACAAACAAACAGACAGTCAAAATTTCTAAAAAAAAAAGGTTGATTTGGAGTCAGGGATACCTAAAAACCATATCGTAATCTTGTTTTTGTAAATATCTTCAATGTACAGACACACTTCAGTTACAGCTTTATAATAGTTTAGATTAACTCGAAACTTCTTTGGTGGTGATTTTGATCATTCTTTCCATGGACTCTTCAACAAGGTACTATAATACTAAGATTTTATTTCTTAAAGAGAGCTTATAAAGGCCTCCGCTCATTGCAGCGATATTATCGCTGCGATTTTGCGATAATTGTTCTCGGTACATTTTGAATGAGGACGCGCTCGATCCTACACACTGCCACAATATTATCGAGCGATAATATCACTGCGATTTTGCGATAATTGTTCTCAGTACATTTTGTATGGGGACGCGCTCGATCCCACACACTGCCGCGATATTATCGCAACCTGACGCAATCTCTTTCTACTATATTCCGTGTTGGGGCGCATGCGTAACGCGAATCGCGGAATCGCTGCAGTGTGTAAGGTGTCGCGATATCGCTGTCGATAATATCGCTGCAATGTGCGGAAGCCTTAACTTAATCATACCTTGGAGCGGTCCATATGAATAGAAGACAGTACGTTGAGGGCCGTCAAGCATTTGAAGCGGAAATCCTGATACTTGCGCAGTAAACTCACACACTCGTAACATACACACATTTGTAAATCTTCACGGATCTGAAGCAAAACATAAACAAAATCTGATGAATAAAAAACTCTGCTTTACTACTCGGTGTAACAACACCCAAGCACGTATCTAGGGGGGGGATAGGTGGGATTTATCCCCCCCCCCGAAATCCGAATATTTGTATGGGACAGTGGTTACAGCTGTACATTATTCATAGTTTTTCAATGAAAATCCCCCCCCCCCCCCCCAACCCAAAGTCTGGATATGTGCTTGCAAACGGGTCACTGCCGTTTGAACGACAGTTGTTTAGCAATTTTTAAAATAATACACAACGTTCTAAAAATGAGTCGTTTCACAAATCATCATTTAGTACGAATAGGTTTCACAAACCATTTATTTAATTTTGTGATCAGTTGTCAAATTGTCACATTGCAACATTTCATTCTCAAGACACTTCGATACGAAACTGTATTATTTAAACATTCATCTTTTGTTAGAAACTCGTTTTATATTTTATTGTTTGATCAGCAAATTACTAAATATAACAACGTTTTACAAATATCGATGATCACATTATTTCATTTCACAAAACCGAACCAGCGATCACCCCTCTTCCACGCAGTCTTGTCTGTACATGCATGTGCATGCTTGCTTGCTTGCTGCATGCCTGTGTGCATGCTTGCTTGCATCTTTGCATGTGTGCTTGCTTGCTTGTTTGCTTGTCTGCATGTTAGGGGGTGCAGGGGGGCTGCGCCCCCCGCTCGGGGGGTGCGGGGGGCGGAAGCCCCCTGCCTGAGAAAAACATATTGGAGCTTGTCGAATTCTAGGTTAGGTTAGGTTAGAACATGTATAACACTTGGCGGAGCGAGCGAAGCGAGCGGAGCATCAACATGCTTGCTTGCATGTGCATGCCTGCTTGCATGCTGCATGCTTGCTTGCTTGCTGCATGCTTGTGTGTCTGCATGCTTGTGTGCATGCTTGCTTGCATCATTGCTTGAGTGCATGCTTATTTGCTTGTTGCTTAGGGGGCAGAAAGGTAACATCAAAACTGTAGGTTATGGTTAGACTAGGTTAGGTTAGTTATAGTATGTCATGCTGCATTTTTGCGTATATGTATGCTTGGTTTAGCGTTCATGTATGTTTTATACATGAAGCACCATGAAAGACGGGTGTTACACGCTCATTCTCGCGTCAGTCAGGAGTGCGATTTTTGAATCTCATTCGCTGAGCTCAGCAGTTTAAAATGTCAAAATTACTATGGACCTACGCATCTTTCTACTGCTGATTTGACTCTCAAAAATCATACTTCGGAGTGCGATTTTTGAAAGTCAAATCAGCTGTAGAAAGATGCTTATCTCCATAGTAATTTGGACATTTTCAACTGCTGAGCTCACCGAATGAGATTCAAAAATAGCACTCCTGGGCCATCAATCTAGTCACGTAGAACGATCGTCAGACTGACGAACATTATTAAAATATTTGAAATTAAAGTTTAAAATGAAGTTGCAGCAAGTTTAGTAGATGAATTTGAAAAATGGCAAATAACGTTTTGTGATATAAAAATTGATTTATCGTTGTTTGCTAAATAATTCATTTGGTAAATAAGATTGTTGTCGCATAACTGATGTTGAAATGTTGTTTTAACTATAAACATAATATAATTCAATGCATTTGCTAAATGACTACTTTCGATAAGTAAATATGTGTATTAACACCTTTGTTAAATCACTAGTTTGTGAAATGAAACATTGTTAAACGTTGCTTGAGAAGTGATATTTTGCTTATTGATTTTGTGTTAAACATTAGTGAACCCTTGCAAACACCCTAGTAATACTTAAGAGGGTGGTTGAGACCGTCAAACTGAACAACTTACACTATGGAGCCAAAATCTAGAATAAAAAAAAAAATTTTGCTGTCCCACTCATTTATGTAGAGTTGGTTCTGCTGTTTTGAATGGGTTTGTTGCATACGTTGCATGCTGTAGGAAGTAATAACAACACTGTGGCAAGCTTAACTAAGCACATTTTTGAGCGTACCATAATAATATCTATCAAGTTATTGCAGCCCTAGACTCCATTTCGCATGTGTTCAATTTTCATCTTTTTAATATTTTTTTCACCTCACAAGCTCGGAAAGATTCTGTTTATCACTCAAAATCTGAGTGCAAAAGCGTATTTTATCCGCTAGCGTGGAAAGAGTTTTTGAAATTCGAATCTGTCAATTCAATATACCTATTCCTATACCGCCAATCCATCAATCAATTTGATGTCACTGGCCAGCACGAAATAAAAACTTTTTAAAATGTTCTTTTTAACAATTCCCTTTTTTCCCTCGCTTTTGTGAGGTAAAAAGTTGTGTGTTGCGCTCGGCAGCAAAGTTATTCTGCGTCTCGTACCTTTGAAACCTTTGATGCGCTCAGGATTCTACATTTGAACCCACTCGCTTCGCTCGTGGTTCAATCTTAGAATCCTTCGCTTGCTCAGGTTTCAATACAAGTACTCGCGCCAAAAAACAACTTTGCAGCCTAGCATAACAAATAACTATTTTCTATGCAGTGTCCTGGGTGTGGCCTGGGCCTGGGAGTTTGTCAACGACTTCTCCTTATGCTCTCAATGTCTTACTTATGGCGAAAAGCCTGTCGGGGCATATCTTCATGTCCCTACTGATTAGTAGTGGTCGTCATAATAATAAAAATTAGAATAGGAGCAGTACTTACGACAAGCTGAACGAGCTGTGAATAAGCTTCCAGGATCGAAGGTGTGTTCAAACTGAACATTTTAACATCGGTCACTAGACACAGTTTACAATACTTTACACCTTGGTCTTCCATTGTGATTTGTGATGAACTCAACTTCTCGGTTTATTCTTGAACTGATTATCAATTTGTCAATAAAACATTATAAAGTCTCGATCATTATTCCCTTTAATATAGCAAAACTATCATAAAAATAACGAAAAACGGAATAAAAGAAATTAGTAAATTGGAGAATGTATGGACATGACAGAGCCTCAGGGCTGCCACCTCAAAAATTCGATTGGGCCAGTGTAACCAGATCCATGATTAAGAATTATCCCAGATTGGCCTCAAAATTATCGTGTTTTTATCGCATCTCAAATTCCCAAAACTTACGATAGTTTTGGGAATTTGGGATGTCTCTTATGAGTCTAAAAGAGAGAGAGAACCAAATGGTGTACGAAATTCAATCATTCTTACCTACATTACGTGCTAGTATTTAATGTTAAAAACTTTTGATTGAAACGACACAATGAGTAAATACTTATTTCTATCTCAACTTTTCTCATAAGAACTTAAATTTTAGTAATATTTGAACACTGTACCCACAATACTAAACGTGAGTATGATGTATCGTTGGAATTTAATGGAAAATATTGTTGAAAATAGTGATTGGGTACACTGATACCATTACATTTAAAAATTATCGTGGATTATCGTGGATTACCGTGGAAATTTTACGAATTATCGTGCGATACCAGATTTTTATTTTCTATCGCATGGCACTCAAAAATATCGTGGATCTAGGATAATTATCGCACGTCTGGGAACACTGGATTGGGCGCTAAAATACCACAGTGAAAAATCTCCGCGGTTCAAAAAAGCGCTTGATTCCAAAATCTCCGCGCTTCAAAAAAGGCGCTAAATTCTTATCACATAAATTTGCCTGTTATCTAAATAGTCTTATCAGCCTTTCCGAAGCCCATTCTTAAGTCAATTTAAGGCAGTCATTTCGTAGGTCCCTTGTAAAATTTATGATAATACTTCAGATAAGCGTTCTTATTTACTAGGCGCGCAGGATCAATTTTTTCTCCGCAACTAATTTGTCTCTCACATCAAGTTTATGGGCATGTATGAAAGTGCGCGCATGTAACGACGAGATTTTTCTTACAAACCCTATGAGAGACAAATTAGTTGCGGAGACAAAAGTTGCTTGTGCGTGCCTAGTCTAAATAGTGTTATCAGTCTTTCCGAATCCCTCAGATTAATAACTACCCGAAATCCATTCATAAGTCTCTTGTAAAATTTAAGATATCACAGATAAGCGTTCGTACTCGAATCTCCCGAACACTGCACACTCCATGGACATATTTTGACCACGCGAAAAAACGCAAAATATATCATATTCCAACACAAATATTGTTGCTTTATGAATAGTTAGAAAAGCTCCAGATTACCTAACATTAACATACAGTGCGATATAAAAGAGTAGAAAAGGGTGACAGCAGGCACTAAATATTTTAGTACAAATTGTAGGTCGGTCTTGCCAGCTTATGCGTGATTTTGACGTTCTTGCGTGGAGGCAGCGCCCTCATTTATTTTCTACTCTTTTATGTCGCACTGTACCAAAAAGGCGCTAGAACTAGCGCCGAAAGCGCTAAGGTGGCAGCACTGAAACATTTTGACAGATTTTGACGAGTTTTTGGCGGGCTTTGGTAGCTGACGTTTGGAGTCCTCATATTTCATCGAATTTTTATTGTTTATAGTGAGTTTTGGTTCGTAAAATTGGTGTTGTTTTGCGTAACAAGGTGTCGTGCAAGTGAACAATATATAGTTCAGTGAAATATGATGGTGCATGGGTCGTGAACAGGAAAAGTGTTCCGTGATTTTAGCGCGGCAAAGCGGTCGTTCACCTCTTTCCTGTGGACTTCTCTGCTTTTCCTGCGTCTTTCGATTGTCTCCAAAAACTCCAAAGAATCATCAAAACGTCGGATACCAACGTTTTAATGTGAAAACAGAAGAAAATTAAAATAAGATTTAGCCAAAAGGTCTAGTAACCAGGCTAGTAAATAAATTAAAAAAAAACAGATTTTGACATATTTTTTTTTTTTTTTTTTAAAGTTTATCCTTTCGGATAGGCTATGGGAACTAGCCCTTACTGCCTGGTCATTAGTGTCTTTTTTCTTTGTACTTAAACCTAAACTAACCTAACCTTAAGGGTCGGCACTACCTACGGCCCGTTTGACATATCTGTCAAAAGAAAAAGACCGGTGGCCGACAACACTCAACCCTATCTTATAAGATTCATGAACAAATCAATTTGATAGCTCTTGGTAATAAATTTCTTGCAAAAAACTTGGTCGGCTGCAGCGCGCGGCGCAGCTTGGCTGGCATGTTTACTGGTGTGAAGGAAAAAGTGAACCCTACCTGGTGACACAACATTTTACCTCATTGAATTAAAGGACGTAACTAGTCTGTTGGTCTAGAGGCCAATTAGTAAGGACTAAAAAGTCTGGTCGGCCGACCCTATCCTGGCAGGTTCGTAGGTCCGACCGAATTTAGGGTACCTACTACCCGGAAGGCAGATTTTACCACATTAAATTAATGTTGAATGTTTGGTTGTGCGTGGCAATACTCCTGCAGCATCTGGATTTGAGAGCCGTAGGTCGAAATTGACATTTACAGCAACAGTACAGTACCGTGCGTGATGGACCTATAATGTGACTGATCAAAGATCACCCCTGGTGGTAGGATAGGATGGGATCCAGCTAATTAGATCACAGTATTACTAAGGCTTAAAAAAAACGTAAAATTATTATAACAGAACAAATTAAAACTTTTAACAAAATAAAGAAATTATTATAAGTTAAGGTATTAGCAAACTAAGGGTTTGTAATCTTTTATTATCATAATCATCGTAAGATATAATATTTTAAGCACGGAATAAAAGTAAATTTTGCAGTAACTGGAACGATAGCCTTCAAAAACATTTGCACAAAAGGACATCAGTGTGACCAGATTTCTTCTTTATTGGTAGTTTTAGGGCAAAATTGTTTAGTAGATTTTAGTAGAAATTGGGTATTCGAAAATTTTATGTATTTAAAATGCAAGGATTCCGTCTAATAAAATCTAAGCTGGCAATACAAATGGCTGAGAAAACGATTGCAGGGTTTGCAAGTTTTTCGGAACTTCTAGTACATCATCATCATAATCATCAGCCTATATATGTCCCACTGCAGGGCACAGGCCTACCTTCTAGGAGGGTGTTTGAGCGTTAGTCCACCACGCGTGCCCGATGCGGATTGGTAGACTTCACATAATATACATCAGAATTTCTTCGTCTGCATATGCAGGTTTCCTCACGATGTTTTCGTTCACCATTTGAGAGCAGTCGGTAATACGTACATAAGTTAGAAAAACTCATTGGTACGTGGCATGTTGTCCGTGCGGATTCGAACTCGGACCTCTTGATTGAGAGTCCTCTCCGCAACGCGCCACCGAACTCACTTCTATTACAGCAAATATTAATCATATCGCCTAATGTTGTTTTTTTTTACAAAAGAGGGCTTCTGAGCAGAGTTGGAATTTTGGTACCTAGCACTTTTAATATGTCAAAGGCATTGCATGTACTTATCGACTTCCAATAATGTCGATATACGGGTATATTTTATATCACTGCGGATAACTTCAGCATGGTATCGAACTTCAAAATAGCGAAAATAAATCAGCTGTCCCATACATTTGAGTCGAATATGTAGGTACTGCAGTTTTGTATAGGACAGCAGATTTTTTTTTCGCTCTTTTGAAGTTGGCTCCATAGTGAAAGTTTGATGAGTAGAATACATGCTGGAGTTATCCGCAGTGATAAAAAATTACCCGTATATCGACACAATCGGAAGTCGATAAACGTGCAATCCGTTTGACATTATTAAAAGTGCTACCAAAATTTCGGATTCTGCTTATGAGACACAGAAACCTGTACTAAATTTAAACTTGCATAGGGACGACCTAATTTAATATTTATTTGAAAATTAAAGCATCCATGTTACAAAGTGATAAAAACCAATAAAAATTATACAAAAATGCGAAAATAACATGTGTAATGATGAGCGTTTAGATAAAATTTATAATATTTTGTACAAAAACGTGTTTCATATTAAATTTTGACCATCTGTAACGACATAAATATTATTTGGTAGAATTTAAGTAGAATTTGAAACAGGACTGGTAGATTTTGGTAGATTTCAGCAGTAATTTTAGTCACGTTGAAGGACATTGTGCGACACAAGAACATATAGGTGTTACTTAGTAGCTAAAGTGGGTACATGAATCCTGAAAGGGCACAGCAATATTAACAAGAAGTAATTTTAAAGATAAAAAAATTTAGTACAATGTTCTTTAGGTTCTTTTGGTAGTTTTTGGTTCTTTTGGTAGGTTTTGGTAGTTATTGGTAGAGTTTAAAATTGATTTTTTGGTTTCTGGTTTTTTGGTAGTTTTTGGTTAGTTTGGGTTATTTTTGAAGATTTTTATACTTTTTGGTAATATTTGATAGAAGAATGAAAATTACCAAAAACTACCATAAAAACAAAAGAGTTCTTGACGGCTTGGCTTCGGGGTGGGTCTGTTGACATAAATAAAATATTTGTTTTGCAAAAGAGGTGCATTCGAATCGTAAGCGGAATTCAGTTAGTAAGGGTGTCATGCCGATCCTTGTTTACCGACTTTAAATTACTCACTGTGACAGCTTTGTTGTATATATCCTCGATCCGTGCAAAATCGTGAGACGATACCCCGTAGTATTCCGTAGCAAGAGATTAAATGTAACTCGCAAAAATGAGCTACTAGTACCAAATTACCGACTAGCATCAATGCAAAGGACTACAAAATAAAGTCGAATACTGTTCTTGTGTATAGTAAAATACCAGATGACATTAAAGCCGACAAGTAATTTCTGAAGAAGGTAAAAGAATTATTAATCGAACAGTGTCCCTATGACTGTAATTAGTTTCTTCAGTATAAGTAAACAAACAGGCATCAATCTGAGTAGAAAAAAATGTGTTGCAGGTTGCAGATCGATTATTTGTACTTCAATAAGGTTATTATAATTTTTAACTAATCACATTGAACTGACTTTATAACATTTAAATAATTTAATTGTAGTACTTTTCACGTGGTAGTTAAGTTATTGTCTGGCACCTATTGTTTAAATCTGTTTTTTCATGTTGTAGTGTGACTAATAGGTACTCTGTACTTACCATCTGTAACTTATGTACCTACCTACAATTTAAGGTAAATAAATGAAATGAGATGAACCAAAAAGTACCAAATTAACCATAAACTACCAAAAAGTACGAAAAATTACAAAAATAACAATAATCTATCAAAAAGTACTAAAATCTACCAAAATAACAATAATCTACCAAAAAGTACGAAAATCTACCGAAAGACTCAAAAACTACCATAAATTACCAAAATAACCAAAAACTACCAAACAGTGACCGGACATAATAACTTTTTTGAAATTCCTTTGTGTTTTCTTGTATCGCGCAATGTCTTTTCGCGCAAAATTCTGTCGTGCAAATGACTTTCGAAGTCAATCGTTTGAGTCACCTACTACGGTACAGAATTCACTCTTACTCCATTCTTATTTAAAACATATCTGACGATGATGATGATGAATTCAGATTATCAATCCTTAGTTTGCTAGTAACAATAGTAATAAACTTACAGTTATTCTAATATAATAAAGTGGACAAAAATTTACGAGTAATAGTCGACCAATTTATAAAATGCACTTCTAAGTCCACATATCGTGACGGGCAACTACGGAACCGTACACTGCATGTGGCCCGACACCCACTTGCCCGGTTTTTTATAAGTTACTTTGCCTACTTTAGCTAAAAATGGAATTGTTCATTAATCTTCTAAGACTGGGTTGGGTGTTGCCGGTCACCGGACTATTCGCAATGATTTCGAACGATTGACGGCCCATAGTAATTTGTATGAAGAAAACGTCCAAAAAAATATGTGATTTTTGGTAACAAATTGCAAAAAAACTAGAAGTCGTATCGAAAAACTGATTTGTTTAAAGTGTTCTTTGATGTTTTGCCATTGATTATAAATATATTTTGTTGTTTTATTTTGTTTCACTAAATCACAGGACTCGGAACGCGGCAGTGCTATTCTAGAGTTTTTCATGAAATTCTCGATTACTTTCTGATGTAACTACACAATTTTACTGAAGTTTTTTTTGTTCATCTTGTACTTCATCTTTTAGAGAAGCGATGGTCTTAATTTTGTTTCTAAATATAGCTATTTACTATCCTCAAAAGTCGGAACGCCGAACCCTGTTTTGCCCGATTAGGGTAGTGCCGACCCTTAATACCTAACTCTTGAAATGCGAGGGTGGTACACACATTCCAATGGTCAGGGGAGTTTCACGCGAGAATCAATCCGAATCAAACGGGAGCGCCTTCTTTATTTCTCACTCTTACTATATTGCTCTCCATTAATGGCACATTATCAAACTAATTCCACCACATTAACACAATAATAGCCACGAAAAACGAATTTAGAAAATTAAGAAACAAAGCCCGTCTGTTTCTTCACAATTCCCGTGCAAAACTCTCCTGATGACGATGGGATGATAGATGAACGATGAGGATGAAATTTTGGTCGATTTTGTAAGCACGCGCGTTGCCGCCAAAATCACCAGTACGATTTAACTTGCACCAAAACATTTGTTCTTTCTTCGTATGTATTTGGGATTCCTGTTATGTTGGTCGATTTACGCAACTTTTTGGCACACAATCCGCACGAAATTATGTCACAAATATCACTAAAACCAATTTTTCACGAATATCAAATACAACTTTGACCGAACAAATTTAATGGCGGGAAGCCAATCCTTTTGACATTTATATTTTTTTATGTTGTTGTTGTTGTTACATTTATCCTTTCGGAAAGGCAAAGGGAACGTAGCCCATGCAGCCAAGTCTGATTTTGTCTTTTTTTAGAAATTCATTATAAAAGGCACTATGTGCCTGATCTGTGTTAAAATTATAATTTTGCCTAGTCTTCATATTCCAATTTAATTTCCGTTTTTCCATAATAATGTAATTTCTGTGGTTTTCGTCATTTCCTTGTGTCATTTCCGAGATCAAGTTTCTATTTGCCGATGTCTTCAATAAGTTTTCAATATTGACAGGAATCCGTATTAGAAGTTTTTCATTTTTTCGTAACTTAAACCTAACTCATTGAAATGCGAGGGTGGTTCACACGTTGCAATGTTTAAGGAAGTTTTACGCGGGGTATATCAATCCGAATCGAACGGTCGCGCCTTACATTATTTCTCACTTTTACTATTTTGTTCTCTATTAAAGGCACATTATTATACTAATTCCACCACATTATCACAACAATATTATAGCCACGAAAAACTAATTTAGAAAATTAAGAAACAAAGTCCGCCCGTTTCGTCTTGTTTCCCGCGCAAAACCCGTATTTTTTATATATATTTCCCAAGAAGTTTGGAATCCTCTATAGTGGAGTGCAGACTGCCTAACAAGACGGGAAACATGATAAATACTCCTTTGTGGTCGGTAAGGATCGTTCTTCTCCGTAGTTTTTTTTTGTGACGTTTTTTACGAACTTTGTCCGAGCCACCAGCTCTGTCCCTTTCTAATCCAACGTCAAAAATTGACGTCATTCAATTTTCGTTGTGACGTCATTGGATAGAAAGGGACACACGTAAAATTGGAAATATCGACGACGGAGTCGAACGTCAATTTTCTTGTATCAATGCTTCTAAAGGAGCCCATTCACAGTAGTCCGTCTTGCATGACAGCTAGCATGCCGCAGTGATACAGCGCTATCACACCTTAGCTCTCTTTCTATTTGCGTGCGAACGAACGAGATAGAAGACGTGATACAGCCGTATCACGTGTTGCATGCTACCTGCACTGGTCTTGCAGTCCTACAGCAATATTGGACAGTGAATGGTGTTGTAGTCCTACAAGGCGTCCGATGACCTTGAGCAAAATGTATGAGAAGTCCTACTTGCAGGATAGTGAATGGTGTTGTAGTCCTACATGTAGGACTACTGTGAATGGGCTAGTTAAGGAAGAGTGGGATCCTTTATGATTCTAGATCCATGATATTTCCTTTCGGAAAGGCAATGGTAACTAGCCCTTACAGCCGTTGTCTTTAGTTCTACTTCTATACTTACTTATACTTCTATTCTTAACCTAAGACAAGTGTCAAAGGAAGGGTAATGGCATAGTGTTAAAAACATTGACCAAGAATTTATCTCTTTACGGTTATAGTAGATTACACACCGAGGACAGGAAAGTAAGAAAGGTCTCAGATCCCATGTACCTTGTGATCTGAGGCTTTCTTATTTATTGTCCGAGGTTCGTACGTATACAATTTTTGCCTCGACGGAGGTGGAAAGCGACCACTTCGTTTAGCGCAACGGGACGACAATTGACGCTTTCCGTTCGGAGGGGAGAAAAAATAGTAATAGTGGTGAAGGTCAGCGGTCGCAGCAGGTCAATCGAGCGCGGTGGTGTGCGGGGCCGGGAGGAGCGCATCCCGGCCCCCTCTGCCTGCGCGCGTACCCTTCATAGCGAATTCAGTTAGGGTACGCCCGTCCCAAAGTAAGCAAATAAATACTTCTGATTCAGATTCCCCCGCACACCACGCAGGCATGGTCCCTCCGCGCCGCGACCGCTGAATAACACTATTAATTTTTTACGCCATGGTATTGGGAGACAACCATAGCACAGAGACCATAGTACTATACATACACCCGTGTAGAGGCTCGGATTTATTCTTGGTATACAATTGACCATATGTTAAGGTCGTTAAGGCGAACCTACGCCTCGATACGTCTAGCATCCTTCGTTCTAGCATGTACCCAGACTTGACTATCCACCCTATTTAAAAGTATACTCTTTGATAACGAAAGCGAGATTTATGATTAAAACATTTTATTTTAGGTATATGAATACAATACTTAATTAACTTCTTTTCTTGCCAAAAACACAATTATCCTGCAGCAACTTCAATCTTCTTTATTTCTTCGTTTAGTTCTATCTCGTTTCGGCCATGGTTTTTTGAAGTGTACATATTCCATGTGGTTTTTCAATTCACACGGATGACCATATGATTTCTTACAAATCTTACATTGAAATCGACGGATACCGAGATGTACCTGAAAATAATTAATTGACCATGTAATTTTTTTACTTATGTTTATACAGGGTGTAAGGAAAAGTATCATTAACCTTTAACCTCTCGTATGCTGGAATTCCAGACACAATAGAAAATGCATTATTCTTGGAGCAGATCTGCACCAAAGCATACGAGGGGATCAACCTGTGGATAAACCACATACTCTACCCATCAAAACACACAACCAACAAACAACTTTTACTATGCGAGCAAATCTGTCAGAACGAAAAAAAAAAATTGTCCCATACGTATGCGTCGAGTAGGTATTGCAGTTTAGTATGGGACAGCTGTTTTTTTTTCGTTCTGACAGATTTGCTCCCATAGTAAAAGTTGTCAGTTTGATGCATCGGTTTGATGGGTAGAGTATGTGGTTTCAGAGCAAGTTGTTTAGACTCTAAACAACACCTTTTTGCTCTTCTTCTTCTATCGAGTCGATGGCATGTAATTTTAAATCTTTCCAGCCCAGAATTTCACCACACGGATATCATTTTCGGCAGCGTTCATAAGCTCCGGTGCTGCGGCTGCAGGTGTCCGGGCAGGAAGGGCACGATACGAGATGGGCCATAGTCTGAGGAGTAACACCGCATTCACACCTAAGGTCCGCCCCGTCTGTGTAACCCCACTTAAACAGATTGTATTTACTCCGGCCAACCTGAGTTCGGAGTATATTCAAGCACATGTAAATCGGCCTGGGCATTTCTGCTTTTGTAACACCCTGTATAGGTAGTTATGCTCTAGTATAGGTATAGGTTCGAAGCGCTCGTTGGCGTAGTGGAGCTTCGGTATCGGAAACGATCACCGAAGTTAAGCAACGTCAGGTCCGGTCAGTCTTTGGATGGGTGACCGTTTAGTGGTATTTCATCTCGAGCGTTTCCGTGCTTCGGAAGGCACGTTAAGCAGTTGGTCTCGGATAGTTCCGTCAGATGGCGTTGTAACTATTCGTTAAGCCAGGTCAGAGGCCTATTGGCGGCTTGAAAATTCTCTGACAGCAAGGTGACCACTAAGGGTTGAACTACACATGGCCGCACGCGATCGCACTCTTTCGTCGCTCCATCCTTTTCTGTCACTCGGGAACGTCATTTGCTAGAGCATATAACATAGACGGAACGCGATCGCGGGCGATCGCACGCCGCAGGCCCGCTCCCTCTCACCCTTATTCGTGAGAGGAGGCCTTTGCCCTGCAGTGGGATTCTACAGGCTATAATTTTTTTTTTATAGCTTCGATCAACAATATACAACTAGATAACGGGTCGCATACAAAATCAAAGAGAAATTCTGTCCTCGTGAATATACAACATTTTTTGTTAACGAACCGAGAAAACAGTCCGAATACATTATAATTTTGACCTCGAAGCAACCATAATTCCTAGTAATTTAAAAAAGGAACACTTTTTTTTTTTAGTTTAAAAATGGGTTTGCTCTTGACCTCAATCCTGTCCTGATGACAAAGATGGGGTCGAAGATGTAGCGAGCTTACCCAGAAGAAGCCTATTCACTCTTACTTTGAAGTAATTCGGGTTGTAAGTGCTCGGAAATACTGACGCAGGCAGGGCATTCCACTCCTTGGCTGTGCGCATTATAAAAGAATCTGAAAGGCGCTTAGTGCGGATACGTGGGATATCAACCAAGAAGGGGTGGTATCCCGCGGTGCGTCTGGAAGTCCGAAAGTAGAAAGGGGAAGGTGGGATGAGCTCATGCAGCTCTTGTGCACACTCACCGAAGTACAATCTGTAGAAGACCGACAAGCAGGCTACTCTGCGGCGGTGGGCTAGGCTATGAAGCTTGGTTTCTACCAGCTTACTGTCGCCAATGAGCCTCCTGGCTCTACGTTCAACTGAGTCGAGAGCGTCTAGTTGATACTTAGCTGAGCCATCCCACATGTGGCAGCAATACTCCATACACGATCGGACCTGAGCTTTATATAACATTAAGAGCTGTTCAGGAGTGAAGTATCGCTTCACCTTGTTTAAGATGCCCAGCTTTTTGGCTGCAGATTGAGCCTTAGACTCGATGTCAGCGCCGAAGTTGAGTTTCGTAGTCAACCTCATGCCCAGAAGCTCAAGACTGTCGGAAACAGGGACAGATGTACCCCGGAAAGTAGGAGTCAGATTAAACGAACTCCTTTTGGCGGTGAACAAACAAGCCTGTGTTTTGGTGGCGTTGAAGTTGACTAGATTATTGTCACCCCACTGGGAGACAAGACTTAAAGTCAAGTTTGTCCGCTCCACCATGGCCTCCCTCTGTGAACGTATTTCATCCCCACTGGTCCCAACACCGGACAGATATCTCTCTGTGACAGTACTGTCATCTGCATACCCAACAATACCTGACACAAGGAGGTCATTGATGTGTAGCAGGAAGAGTGTCGCAGAGAGAACTGCGGCATTGCGAGACGTGCTTACGTTGGCTTTGTTAGAACGCAACTAATTCAAAATAAGACCTCACTCCAATAGTGAGGCGTTATTTGCCGGGACATGTTTTGAGCGCTGACGCGTTATCTAGTTGGATATTGTTGATCGAAGGGTATAGGTAGTTCGCTGCTTCGTTTGCATTTTTTGTCGTGTAACAGTTGACACAACTTACCATGATCATATGTTTTCTCAGTACAGCCTTGATGTGAAAGCCTTTCTGGCAGACATCGCACGTGAACTGAGGCGCGCCGGAGTGATGGCAGGCTTTGTGAAGATACAGGGGTGTCGGATAGGCGTACTTCTTGTCGCACTGGTCACACTCGTACGGAAGTTCGCCCGTGTGCTTGTTTGTGTGGTATTTTAGTAGCATACAATTCTGAAATTAACCGAAAAAGCTGAATAAAATAGCATAGCAGATTACCTAGTACGGAGTGAGACAGGCCTGCTTGCTTTAAACTAACGTCGAAATACAAGTGAGCGAATTTGTTCATTACAGCCGAGGCTTGCAGCACGAGCCGCCAGACGAGTGCTTTTATGCTAGCCGAGGCTGTAATGGCCAACGCTCACGCGTTTCATACGACGTTATTCAACACACTTACGAGGAAATAGTAATAACATTTCGTAAATATAACCATTTTAGAAAAAAATTGTGGAAAACGGCGCTTGCTTTCTTTTTTGCATTCCGTGAAATGATGAAAAAGAGACAACACGAACCTTGAACACCTTCCCGCAAACTTCGCAGATGTACTGCTTACTACCTTCCCCAAGTTGGCTATCGGTTCTTACGTTCTTCTCAGCTTTCTTTGTAGTCTTCGGATGTACTGACTTCATATGGTTCTTGTACTCGTTGTAGGTTTCCAGCCGTTTTTTACACTGCAAATATAAGTTAATAAGTATCTATAAGCAACGGCAAAACTAATTATTACCACATAATAAATACTAACTAACCGTAACTAAAAAAATGTTTATCTTTTAAATAAAAGACAGATGAGTCACATGTGCATCAAACACATCCAATACTCGGCTTATGCTAAGAAAAATATGCGCTAGAGGCCGCTGTCTTATGCCAGAGTGCCCAGGACGCTGGCAGCATTATCCGTTCGTGGTAGGAGCCAGCGCCGTTCAACTTTTTAAAGGGTGCCGGACACCGAACGGTGCAAATAAGTACCCCTAACCGAGTGTTGCTTATTTTGTGCTGCTTGAGACCCACCGCAGCAACACTGCACTGAAACCATCTAAGAGAAGTGTAAGGGTTCTATCACACGTTCATTCTTCTTCGAGAAAACTCCTAAGGCTAAAGGCAATAGGCTTCTTGCCAACTAGCTAGCTAGTGCAATGCCACGTGGCTCAAAGCAAGGCTGACACGTTAACGTTGACAAGGGCCTGAGAAGGGTTGCCGGAGATCCGTCCTCGGTTTTAGCTTTCCGGTCCTGTCCGCCAAATATTTACAAATCCGACTTTTTGCCATTGAAATGCAGGAACTATCTAATTGCTAATCGCACGCAATCACACAGCGAGAGTGAGGTAGCCCAGGTCGAATGGAGCAAACGGCGGGGCTCCACTGATTTTCATAGTGTGCCTAAGTAAGGGTTTTACCACATACGGAATATTAAAAAAAGACGGTATCACACTCACGTGACTTAATCGCATTCTTATTATAATGCGGAGTTTTCTGACAGCTAGTAAAACGTAGTTCCAACAAACCGCGATAGATGGCGTTGACGCAAGAGGATGCCGAGACGGAAATTCAGACTAAGAAAAGCAGGCGCAACCCGTGGACGAAGTATATGTTCAAATTTTTTTACTTAAAACTCAACTTTTTAGTATTTTGTATTTTATTATCTGCAAGGTCGCTCACCCCTGTTGCGTCAGCGCCATCTATCGAGCCATTTGGAACACATTTTTCTTTTTTAACGGATTTTGGAAAATCCCTCATTGCATAGCGTAATTTCGATTATCAGTGATATTATTGGAAACAATTTAAATGATTATTGTTTATCCAAATTGTTCTACGTTACTTTTATTTTAGAGTGAACGGCAAGAGTTCAGAAATTTCAGATAAACTTACTATCTTACAAACGGTGGGCAATTCTGACTGCCGCTTGGTCTTAACGCATTGTGCTTTAGTCAGCCTCTGAGGATGCTCCTTCGCGTGGATTTTCAGTTCATCTGCAGTATGGAACGTTTCACCGCATTCCTCACATCCGTTACTGAAATCAAAATTAGTCTTATATTCATAAATACCAACAGTATCTACTCAATGGTGGTGTATCTATTCGGTAAGACATGTGAGAGACACATTAGAGGCAGCTTACAACTTCGTTAAGGGGCCATGGGTTCCGACGAAGATTTTCTATGAGAAACGCGATTGCCCTGCCCTCTGAAAAGTGCGTGCGTGTGCCGTATTTTCGATTAAAAAGAATGAACATTTTATGATTTCACTAGATAAAATAATGGTGAATATGTGCGTATAAATACCAACAATCGGAAACTATTTTAAGTTATTCTAAAACAAGAAAAATTTTTAAAAATGCATGAAAATACGTCATCTTTGTGACGATTTTCTATCGAGTGAAGTAATTCCAATCGTGTATTCAGTTTATGATTTCACTAGATAAACTATCCAAAAATACTGTGCTTGACTTTAGTTTCGGTAAATGGTATAAATCTTGTCGTAAAATGAAAAATAAAAGGTATCCTTCAAGGTATTTCGTCCTACCATTGGGCCTTAACGTATGCCTGTTCCGAACCTACGCCCCAATGCGGGGAGGGCAACTTTTCGCTCTAACTACTAACGCTGCGCCGTTCGGAGCCTCTGAGAAAAACGCTCGCAACTCGGTTGTCACAACTCAACCGTTCCGAACCTCTGACGAGTTACAACTTTTAACCATCAAATTCGATGGTTAAAAAACAATCTGACGTTTTGATTATCTGTGGTTACTTGACTTTTCGCTTGTTTTGAATAAATGTTTGTTTTTCAAATTATTTTCATTCACATTTTTGATTCGCTAACATGGAAGATGAGTTTTTTATTGTATTTGGAAATGATGGAAGCCCTGGAAGCCCATATTACTGTCAATGTCAAAATTTGAGGTAATAAAACAACCGCGATCGTTCCGTACCTTATTGCGAGTTAAAAAACAAGTGTTCGTTCCGTACTTAGATTGAAAAACATCCAAACAACCGCACCCAAAGGTCATGAACGCAGCCCAGCGTCAGCCATGTTCGCAACCATGTTTAGTCATGCTCAACTATTTCTGTCGGGGGTATCCGATAGAAGATAAAGAAACCACTATTGTCGAAGGTGGCACTGAAAGTGTTCTAAGCTTAACACCGGGACACCCACTTACTTGCCTCCAGCAACCCACACTTGGCCCGCATGGTGGAGGCCGCCCTCCCTTTCTTGAGAGAATGCCTTTGCCCTGCAGTGAGACGTGTTGGTGACGATGAAAGAAGAATTTAACTCACATGACAATATGCTTAGAAGAAAACACCAGATGTCGCTTCCACGCGGTTTCTGTCGCGAACTGAACATCACACTCCTCACATTTGGGACCCAGTAGTTCTGTACTTTCCTGAAAATTTTATAGACATAAAGTAGTTACATAACTCTCGTATGATGTTCAAAAATCACACTGCAGGACTCGTGCCCCGATGCCCTTATGATAAAGACGGTATAGTGGATTGGTACTTTTTAAGGTGGGAGACAGGCGTGAGAATATGTATGTATGTATGTACTTTTTAAGGTAGGGCTTAGCCCCACGATGCATGCGATACAGTTTTGCGTCGAGATATTCGTCGATCGTATGTCAAGGTCGCCAAGGCGCGCCCGGGCCTCGACTCCGTCTGTATGCGATACGTTTAAAATTAAAACAGACTCTTACGCCGCCGTGTCTGCATAAGCAAATTACCTGTCTATGTGTTCTATACTTGTGTACCCTCAGGCCTAATAGAGAGGCGAACATGCTGCCGCAATGTGCGCACACGAGCTCTGGATGCTTTAATCGTTTGTGATTTATTAGAGAATTTGGGTATCTGTAAACAAAGAAGTCATCATCGTCATCAGCCTATACAGGGTTTAAGGAAAAGTATCATTAACCTCTTAATCTATCAAACTGAACAACTTTTACTATGGGAGCAAACAGGTCAGTGCAAAAAAAAAAATGCCTAGTTACTCCAATAAAATGTATGAGACAGCCGTTTTTTGTTTTGTTCTGATAGGTTTGCTCCCATAGTAAAAGTTGTTCAGTTTGATGGGTAGAGTACGTGGTTTAAAGATTAATGATACTTTTCCTTACACCCTGTATACATCCCACGGCAGGGCACAGGCCTCCCTCAAGGAGGGTGTATGGGCGTTAGTCAACCACGCGTGCCCAATGCGGATTGGTAGACTACAGACTAATATTTTCGATGTTATTGCGTTTTTATTGGTACTCACCGGAAACTTATTTTGCACAGTTCGCATGTGTAAGTCTCGCCTTTATGTATAGCAGAAAAGTGATTTTTCGCTTGAGGCCTGGAAATACAGGTAGTAATAGTTATTTTGTTATGCTAGGCTGCAAAGTTGCTTTTTGGCGCGAGTACTTTTATTGAAACCTGAGCTCAGCGAAGGTTTCAAAGGTACGAGACGCACAATAACTTTGCAGCCGTGCGAAACACACAACTTTTCACCTCACAACAGCGAGAAAAAAAAGTTAAAAGCTAAAAAGAACATTTTAAAAAGTTTTATTTTCGTGCTGGCCAGTGACATGAAATAGTTATTAAGCATTTTCAGTGGATTGGCGGTATAGAAAAATATTGAATAGACAGATTCGAATTTCAAAAACTCTTTCCACGCTAGCGGATAAAATGCACTTTTGCACTCTGATTTCGAATGATAAACAGAATCTTTCCGAGCTTGTGAGGTGAAAATAAAATTGTTTTATTTTCAAATAAGCAGGGAAACTTGACGGCCCGACAGCACAGTCTGTAGTGAACCTGCCTGCTGTGCCGAGGGCCGCGGGTTCGAATCCCGCAAGGGACAAATATTTGTATGATGAATATGAATATTTGTACCCGAGTCATGGATGTTTGTATCTATGTATGTATTCTATATCATTGCCTAGTCATCATAATACAAGTCCAGTCTAGATTTTGGATCTTTAAATGTGACTAGATAATTTGTGTGACAATATCAAAAAAAAGAAAAAAAAAACACTAAATAAAACACTGAATACGCCATTAAACATTTGACGCCAGAGCCACTTATAAAGTACATATTTTACTAAAAATTACTTACTTTCTATAAATTTTTACTTTTTGGGTATTTTACTATCAATTCGGTACCTACGTCAAGTTTTTTTTTCGAGGTCTGAATCGAAGACCATTTCCAGATAATTGTATCAATAACCATATTTTCTATGTCAGAGATTTTAAAATGAAAGGATAACAGATATCTTTAATAAAATAAAGTCGTTTTTGGGCCCGTCCAGTGACGTCACTGGAAAAGCTGTGAACTCATTGGTAAACATAAAAACAATTGAAAATAACTGGTCATTAAGAAATAATTATACAGGGTGTTCGGCAGATCGTTGAACATACGAAAATGGGGGTGGGTGGGGTCATGTGCTACCTACTCGGCCCCAAAGATTTGACCTAGGCCCCAAATTTTTTTTGTGAATTTTTTTTTGAATTTTTGGAAATACTCGGGGCGGCAAATTCGGGAAAAATATAGATTGACTGTGTTGTGTTAACCAATTCGTAGAGCAGAGAAAAGGCGAGCTCGCAGTACCTATCTTAATTACTTCTGACCACAGCTAAGAAGTGGTACTTAAAATATCGAGCTTGCTTCGCTAGATCCATAGCTATTACTTTGGACATTTTTTTATGTAAAATGCTTTGGCTCCAACCAGATTCGTATTGAGGAAAAAAGTCGGGGTCGCTTCGATAGCTCTAAGTTTCTATTAATGCATGGATAAACTAAAAGATTTCTGGCCAAAACCTTGTGCAATTAAATTTCGAGCTCGCTCCGCTATTTTTTGTGTAAGTTTTCATAAGGGGGCGGCAAAATCGGTTTGCTCCGGGCGGCAGAAACCCACGCTACGTCACTGCATACTAATACTTTATCAACTGTACAATCGATTTTGAGAGCTGTCATGCCGTATTATAATATAAGATAGGTTTAAACAAATACATAAATCCATGGCCTTGTTTACTTTCCAGGTGAACAGAAATGTTGCCACTACCGACCAAACCTACCGACTAAATGCCGTCCTTTTTCACCTACCAAGTGATTTCATCATCTGCCTATATACTTCCCACTGCAGGGCACAGGCCTACCCTCTAGGATGGTGTTTGGGCGTTAGTCCACCACGCGTGCCCAATGCTGGTTGGTAGACTTCACATACGCATCAGAATTTCTTCTTCTACATATGCAGGTTTCCTCACGATGTTTTCCTTCACCGTTTGAGAGCAGTCGGTAATATGTACATAAGTTAGAAAAACTCATTGGTACGTGGTATGTTGTCAGTGCGGATTCGAACCCGGACCTCATGATTGAGAGTCCACACCTCTCCGCAACGCGCCACCGAGCTCTCCAAGTGATTTAAATTAATTAATTACGTATGTATTTTACTTACGGACTGAAGCAAACGTACGAACATAATTTGCAGGATATTTTATACTTGTGACATCCTTCAATGTGCTTTGACAACTGACGCCGTTTTGGAAACAAGAGGTGACAGATATCACATTCTTCAGTACCAAAATCCTGTAAATACAAATCCAACTAAAACAACTTTAGGTGCTGGCACCAACTGTATTGTATTGCTGTTGGTTTTCCAATAAAATAAATAATAAATAAATAATAATAATGTATGGCAGCAAATGTTGGGTATGGCAGAAGAGGAATTAATCTAGGGTAAATGCTGTCGAAATGCGTTCTTTGCGCAGTATGTGTGGTTTGACTTTGATAGATAGAATACGAAACAGTGTAATAAGAGAAAAATGTGGACTGAAAGAGGACATAGTGACAAGGATTGAGGGAATGTTGAGATGGTTTGGTCATGTGGAAAGGATGAGTGATAGTAGACTGACGTATGAAATATACAAGGTGTTACAAAAATACAAATAAACATCGAAGGGGGTGGTTTTGACCATCAATCTGAACAACTTTCACTATGGGACCAATATCGAAAGGGGTCGCCCTAGCTTAACACAGACATATTTGTATGACGCTTCACGCACACCAACCTAAGAAAGTTGCCCCCTTTTGTTTTATACGGTAGAAAGGTTAGGCTTATTCTAGACATATACTTTTTCTAACTAAAACAATTATCATACGTAACAAGATATTCTAAATGTAAGTATACAGCGGAGTAAGCGTGACTCAATGCCTGAGGTTGTGTTTTTTCATTTACGTATCTAGGTAAAAATGAAGCGTCTTTTGAACGAACGAGCAGGAGCTCATATTGATTTGAGTGTTTTCATGCCAAACCCATTTTATGATAATTGTTAAACACAAAAAAACCATCGAAAATATTATAAAAGTAATATTTATTATACTGGAGAAAGTGGTGATAAGCAGCAGACTTTTTATAGCCATAGAAGTTGTTTAAAATACCAAATACAACTCACCGGTCTATGGTGCATCATATGATTATTATATGTAGATTCCAATCCAAAACCTTTGCAACATAATTCACACGTGTGTGCGTTAGTCTTGTAATTACTTGATTCTTTTTTTAAAAGCATTTCGTTCTTAGCTTCTGACGGAGTCATCACATCTACTACTGCATATTTTTCTAACATTTGCATCATTTTCTTACTAGGTGCCTTACTTAGAACACTCGAAACAGTCACAGGTAACAGAACTAAATTCCGTTTTTTCCTTACACGCTTCAAAGTTTTAATTTTTTTGGGAACATTTTCTTTAGTTTTCTTTGACTTCAGTTGACATTTTTGTTCAGATTTTATTTCTGGTAATATTTTGTCTGGTGCGTGACTTGATTGAATTATTTTGTTCGGGTAATCTGTATCCTTCGTTTCTACGTCAAATAAAACGAATTCAGTATCAATGTTAAATTTTTTCTCAGGTTTTTCATCTTCGTCGTGATCGTCTGTGTCGGGATTGGTATCAATTTCAATTTTAATATGCGAGACGGAGCAAGGGTCTTTGCCTTCGTCATAAATGGCAAATTTTGTCTCAGATTTGTCATCTTCCAGTGCATCAGAATTGGTATCAATTTCAATGTCAGATTCTAAATTAATTTCTGGTAGTACAATCTGTTGATTGTTATTGCATAAAAGAAGCATGGAACTACGAGATACTTTTGATTCTAATTTGAAGTGTTTCCTATCAATGCCTCTGACAATTTTTGTAGGTATCTGAAAGATTGAGTTTTGTGTATTTTATTATCTATACGCCTTATAAAACAGTTCTGACTGACTGACCAGGACTGACCTTGAAGAATGACCAGGTTTCATAGAAAATTACCCCAGCCCGGGCACAAAAGGAACAGATATCAGATTTTTGTATAAATTTCATGCCAAGTCTGGGGCACTGACAGCACTACCATCACTGGGCTCGATTGGTGGATGATCATAATTAAATTTACATAAAAAGCCAACACTCTCTATAAAACTAAGCTTACAAAAAATACAGAATCAATATTAATTTATAATATTTATTAATTTTCTTATTTATCTAAAAATATGTACAATCAATCAATTTGAATCATGACTCATCATAGAACCTTGTAACAATCATGTGCATTCATGTCACTAAGCTTCTCTCAAACGTGACAGCAAATAGTTTGCTGTGAAAAGGTTCTACAGTGGGTAATGATTCAAATTGTTAGAAATGGTACATACACACAAAGAGCTTTACCTTTGAATGGTCGATATGAATAGATGATAACAGTTTGAGAGCTGACATACATTTGGACTTGAACTCCAGACATTTTCTCAGAAGATGTTTACACTCGTAACAAACATACAGTTTGTAATCTGCACAGAACTGGAAATGAAAAAATTACTTAAGGTGGTTGCAGAGTTGTCTTGTCTTTGAACAGAACTTTGTCAAAAAACTTTGTCGTAGAACACTCGTAGACGGTATTAATAAAAGTAATGTTTTATATATGGTAAAATAGCTCAGAAAATCTAGATTGCGCGTATCAAATAATATTTCCAATTTATAATATAATAACGATTATTTATTAATACCGTCTAAGTGTTCTACAACAAAGTTTTGTATGAAATTGACAACTCTCCAACCACCTTAAGGCGCAATAGTAGGACGAAATACCTTGGAGGCATCTTTTATTTTTCGACTAGATTTATACAATTTACCGGAACAAAGTTAAACCTCAGTATTCTTGGATAGTTTATCTAGTGAATTCATAAATTGAATACACAATTAGAATTACTTCACTCAATAGAAAATCATCACAAAGATGACATATTTTCATGTATTTTTATAATTTTTCTCGTTTTAGAAGAACATATAACAATTCCCGATTTGTGGTATTTATACTCACATGTTCACCATTTATCTAGTGAAATCATAAAAAAATCTATAAAAAGTACTTGTGTTAATTCTTTTTAATCAAAAATAAGGCACACACATGCACTTTTCGGAGGGCTGGGAAATTGCATACAAAATATTTGTCTGAACATATGGTGGTCCCTTAAATCCTATATAAAATTTATAGGAAGCTAAATAGATGACTGACTCATGAGTCAGACAGCTGTTATAGTACAAAAAGTGATTAAGTCGATAGGGCAAGCAAAAAGAAACAATCTCCTTTTTTAACTAGAGCGAATTTGCTATGTGCATCTCTCATGAGTGAATATGACAAGACACATGCTTCCTTCTATCACCTTCTCTTTCTATGGTCAAACTGGTCCACCACGTTATAAGAGTCATGGTGGTCCAGTGGCGAGTAACCTTGCCTGTCGTGCAGGAGGTGATGGTTCGATCCCGGTCCAGGCCGACTCGTACCAATGAGTTTTTCAGAATTTATGTACGATTTGTAACACCACTGGCTTTTCTGTGAAGGAAAACATCGTGAGGAAACCTACATGATTCAATTGCGAGGCATGTATCGTACCCACTGTCCGTTACATGTGGCGACGGACTCACCCCCTGTCACACTGGATAGAGTTTCGGTACTACTGGTGAAACGTGGATGTTCTGAGGTTTCAGGATATCTTTGAATACCCCCTCGGGGAATATAGTCGTGAGCATATGCATGCATGCATATGCACGTTAAAAGAGGATGTCCTCTGCCTCTTTTGGTTTCTGGCAGGTATGGCTTTCTTCACCATGTCGATCAGAGTGTCATCTTTACAAATAGCAGGAGTATACTTACTACAACTTGAACAAGTTGTGAATATTCTTGGGTTATAGAGGGCGAACTAAACATTTTGCAATCGGTCACTAAACATATTTTACAATATTCCATATCTTCGTCTTCCATTGTAAACTAATAACAATCAAGCACAAAGAACACAAATTTTATGTTTTTAGATAGGTATTTAAATCCAAAGAGAATATAATCATTAGTATACAATAGTCCAATAATTTTAGACTTTCCTTGTATGGACACCCTAACAATAATTAATCTATCGCTAAAACTTTGCAGTGTGATTAAGTAAAATATACAGATTACGGGTGTCAAATAATCTAGGACCGGAAAAAAAACAACCTAGATTATTTGTTATCCGTAATCTGTATACTTTTCTTTATCATGCTGCAAAGTTTCAGCGATAGATGAATTATTGTTAGGGTCAAACCCTAAAATGATTGGACTACAATCTGTAAAACAAATTTTTGAGTAAAACAAAATAATTCGACAGTAAACATGTCTGTTTTTTTTTTTCAATTTATTTACTAGCCTGGTTACTAGACCTTTTGGCTAAATCTTATTTTATTTTTAGTTTTCTTCTGCTTTCACATTAAAACGTTGGTAGGTATTCGTCGTTTTGATGGTTCTTTGGAGTTTTTGGAGACAATCGAAAGACGCAGGAAAAGCAGAGAAGTCCACAGAGAGAGGTGAATGCCGTGCTTAAATCACGGAACGCTTTTCCTGTTTACGACCCATGCTCCATCATATTTCACTGAACTATATATTGTTCACTTGCACGACACTTTGTTACGCAAAACAACACCTATTTTACGAACCAAAACTCACAATAAACAATAAAAATTCGATGAAATATGAGGACTCCAAACGTCAGCTACCAAATCCCGCCAAAAACTCCAAATATGTCTGTTAGCGAAATACTTGGCCTATGTGTCTGTTTGTGTTTGGTCTATGTCATATTTTTTTTATAGATTTTTACGGCTCTGGATTCATTTACAGTGCGACATAAAAGAGTAGAAAACTGTGACAGCAGGAACTAAATATTTTACACAATATTTTAGTACAAATTGTAGGTCGGTCTTGCCAGCTTATGCGTGATTTTGACGTTCTTGCGTGGAGGCAGCGCCCTCATTTATTTTTTACTCTTTTATGTCACACTGTATCAGGGCTGCAGTAGATTTTTATTAGGGGTCACGATGCGGATCTGCCGGGGGACGGTCGTGTGTGCACAGCACGTATCGTCGCGTTAGGTCCGCACGTGGCTCCACCATTTTGTGAACTCTCTTTTGTGTTTTAACCTTAAAACAATCACTTGAGACTCTAAACTACAGCTTGGCAAAAAAGTCGTGATAAAAAATAAGGGCGCTGCCTCCACGCAAGAACGTCAAAATCACACATAACCTGACAACACCACCATACTAAAATTTTAGTTCCACCTGTCACCACGATCATGACTTTTTTGCCAAGCTGTACTTACATTGGCAAAACTGCCACTCTAGACTTAATTAATACTACTGATCATTTTCCTACGTATAATCTTCACATAACGAGACGTTGGCTGAATTGTGATAACGCATCGGATGCCATTAAACAAAAAAAAATTGAATTGATTTTTATTATTATTCAGCCACATCACCAAAATGAAAGTTTTTTCATGAATGATAATTAAATGTGTCATTTCCATCTACATGTCGTGCGTGGCAAGAGCGGCTTTCGGTCTCCGAAAAGCGCGCGAACAGGTTATTTTGTATGCAGAGAAGGCGCTCCGTTGTACGGAGAAGAATATAATAATTCTATCGTTGATTAGTTGGTTCCCTTCCCTGCACTAGTAACATGCAACACGTGATACGCCTGTATCACGTCTTTTATCTAGTTCGTTCGCACGCAAATAGAAAGAGCGAAGGTGTGATAGCGATAGCGCTGTATCACGGTGGCATGCTACCCATATGCTGGTCAAATATCCCTATTTTTTGGAATCATATTATAAATAATTATACCTATAACCAAAGAGAATATAATCATTACATTTACCTATAACTACAAGTTCTATACAAATTAGCTTCACGACAGCAGCGCCACAACGGGACTGTTGGAACTAAGTGAAAATTTCACTGTTGCATCTGTAGCTTGACTAGCTTGCAACCTTTGACTATTTATTATAAGGACTAGCCTTGCGGTCGCATTTCCTCTGCCACGGTATAAGAACAATTGATCATGTGCATTTATATTAAATTTTATACCTTATCACTAAACGAGACAGCCTATAATTGCGAAACAATAAATTCGAACTGAGAACGTTTGGGGTTCACACTAAAGTTATGAGCATTGACTTACACTCTAGCGATAGACAGGCCCTTTCATAGAAGCAACATGTTCCACTTGAATGCGGTGCCCGCACCTGATTGATGTTCCAGAGTTCACTTCGTCACTATGGCAATGACAAACAGCAATGTGTCATTTTGTGTTGTTTTGTGTGACATGTTGTTTGTTTGAAAGAGCTTGTCTATCGCTAGAGTATTATGTCAGTGGTTATGAGGAATAAAATCCAAAGTTGCGGATTTCATCGCCTAACTAGTCCTCATTTATGTAGTCAAAGCTTGCAACATATCAGTAAATTGGGGTCATGTCAATCAAATATACAGGGTGAAATCGATATCATTAGCATCCTTTTAAACTAAGAGTCTACCCTTCAAACTGAACAAATTCTACTATGGCAGCAAACCGATCGGAGCAAAAAAATAACCAGCTGTTCCATAAGAAACTGCAATGCTTATTCGACTCAAATGCAGCAGATTGAATTGATGGAACAGCAGATTTTTTTTCTCCGAAGTATGAATTATTCCCGGCACGCCGCTTTCCCCTTACTTCGCTTCCATTTATCACGCTACGTCACGACTTTACGGTCAGTTTGATGGGTAGAGTCTTAGTTTAAAGGGATGCTAATGATATCGATTTCACCCTGTATATCTCGGCACCGCACGGGTAAAATTTATTCAATAAATTAAAGAAACCGAGATTTAAAATCCACCCATTTTATTTAGGACTTCAAATAACTACTTAAAATACCGATCTATTTATAAATATAAATAGACTTCTTCTTCGCCAAAAAACACTTAAGTAAAGCCCGACCAGAAATATAAAAAACCTCGCCATGTTGCGGAAAATCATTGGAACTAATTTTTGTACTTGGATCACTGACATTAAAGGTTATAGTCGATTGCAGCGCCCCCAAACCAGGTTTTTTATATTCCTGGTCAGGCTTTAAATCTAAATATTCTACAGCAACTTCAATCTTCTACATTCCTTCGTTTAGTTCTATCTCGTTTCGGCCGAGGTTTTTGTAAGTGTACATATTCCATGTGCTCTCTCAATGCACTCTGTTGGCCATACGATTTATTACAAATCTCACATTGAAATCGACAGATTCGGAGATGAACCTGAAACAAAAATAAAGGATGTAGGGGTGCACTAAGAATGGTTTTTTTTTAAATCGACCCATATAAATTTCCATTGACGCGGAGAAACTGAGTTTTATTTAGAGAAGTTTATTCCGAGAGCTTAAATGCGCGCTGCATACAAACGTAGTCTGGTGATATTTTCAATACTAACCAATTAAAGGCAATGAAATTTTTCAGAAATCACCTAGAAACTATACTCTATGTTCGTATGAAGTCAGATTTTCGATAAAATATACAGTTTTAAAGTTTTAATGTTAGGATTAATCTAAGATTTGTATGGAAATCTTTGAGGCACTGTGTAACTTTAAAACATTTTAAAGAAAATCTGACTTCATACAAACATAGAGATTAGTTTCTAGATTGTTTCTGAAAAATTTCATTGACTTTAATAAGTTAGTACAGAAAATATAACCAAACTACGTATGTATGGAGCGCGCCAACGGTAATATACCCACCAATAAGATTGCATAAAATCTCAGCTCCGATATTTCTGCCGCCGCATATCTACGCGTCAATGGACAGGCACCCTAGGGCTGGTTTCATAGTCACGCTTAAGTAGTCCATTCACAGTAGTGCTCACACACTATCCTGCAAGTAGGACTACACGTACATTTTGCACGAGGTCGTCGGACGCCTTGTAGGACTGCAACACCATTCACGATCCTATATTGGTGTAGGTAGGTAGGACTGCAAGACGGACTACTGTGAATGGGTCCCTTTACGCCGCCGCGGATGGTTAGCGACGCGAGCCACGAGCTAGGTAAAACTAACCCGCGACAGTCAATTTCATAGTGCGCTTACCGCCCGCGCTGACCGTAAGCGTGACTATGAAACAAGAAGTTACCTATAATGGAGGACAGACTGCCTAACAAGCGATGAAACATGATAATAATACTCCTTGGTGGTCGGTAATGTTCTTCTTCTACCCTCCGGACGGAAAGAGTCAATTTTCGTCCCGCTGCGCTAAACGAAGTTGTCGCTTTCCACCTCCGTTGAGGAGAAAATTGTATACTAACCTCGGACAGTAAATAAGAAAGCCTCAGATCACATGTTTGTTGACCGAGGCGACCGTTTATATATGAGATCTGAGACCTTTCTTACTTTCCTGTCCTCGGTGTGTAATCTACTATTCCATCGCGTCATTGTCTTTTGTCACATTAACTTTGTCCCTTTCTAATCCATCGTCAAAAATTTTAGCTCCTCTCCCGTCATTTTCGATAAGAGAGGATAGACGTCGACTTTCTACGTCATTGGATAGAAAGGGACACACCTAATATTGGAAATATCGACGACGCCATTGCCAATTTTCTTGTTTCAATGCTTGTAAGGAGAAGTGGCATCCTTTATGATTCTAAATCCATGATCTGAAACCAGCCTAACGCAGTCCTGGATATGTCAATAGGCCGTATAGGCCGCGGCCTAGGGGCGGCAGATTTCTTTAATCCTTACTACAAATCGATTTTTACATGGGGCGGCGGAAATAGTGGCCTACACTCATAAAAAATATAAATCCGGCACTGGCCTAACGGGGTAATCCACGCGGACAAAGAGATTATACCTATATACGGTCCTTCTTAATATGCTGACACTTTTTGAGGGGATGATCAAACCATCAAACTGAACAACTTTCTCTATGGCATTTTCGCGAAATCGCGAAAATCTGCCGCTCCATACAAAACTGCAAACCTACTCGAACAAAATGTATGTGACAGCAAATTTTTTTTTCGCGATTTCTATGTTGGTCTCATAGACAAAGTTGTTCAGTTTGATGGTCTGATCATTAAAAAAGTGTCAGCATATTAAGTTGAATCCTGTATAAACTTACCATCATAATATGTTTTCTTAACATTGACTTGACATGGAAACCTTTCTGACAGACGTCGCACTTGAGCCGAGGGGCGCCGGAGTGGTGGATGGCTTTGTGTCTGTAAAGTGGCGCGGGGTCTGCGTACTTCTTGTCGCACTGGTCACACTCGTACGGAAGTTCGCCCGTGTGCTTGTTTGTGTGGTATTTTAGTAGCGTACGTGACTGAAATTTACCGAAAAGTTGGTTGAATAAATCGTTTTAAAATAATTAATTTATTAGGTCAAAATGTCAAATTTTGTTTCTTAAAAATAATAAAGAGCGGAAATATGATAAAATAGATACCAACGCATCTGTTAATTCATCATTTACATAATATCGTTTAATCGAGAAACTGTTTACGTCTGACATGGCTGTAGGGGCTCGATCCCTTGGCCTTTAAAAAAAGACAGGCATACTCTTGATTATTATCTCGCGAACGTATCTATGCTATGGAGCGATGAACAGGCCATCTATTATGTTTTTTAGACGATAAATTAAAAAAAAAACGCTTATTCTCTGCTGGTGGCTTGGTGGGGGGGATAAATCCCACTTGCTAAATTGGTAGCCGATTAATGAGTTTGGCAGTTTGAGTTAGGTAAACACTACTCGGTAATTATCTTGAAATGTTGCTATAGACGAGAGGCACAAACCTTGAACTCCTTCCCGCACGTTTCACAGATGTACTGTATATTATCCGCCTCCGCTTGTCTTCTTACGACCTTCTTGGCAGCTGTAGTATTTGGATGCTCCGACTTCATATGTTCCGTGTACTCTAAGTAGGTTTCCAGCCGTTTGTCGCACTGCAAATATTTGGTTATAAGTATCTATAGTCTACTTCATCCCACTGCTGGGCAAAGGCCTATAAGTATCTATAAACTAAGGATATAAGATTTCAAGACTTAAATTACAAATTTAAAAAACCCCCAACGCCAAAAACAAACATTTAAAAAGTAAAATATAATTCGGTCACCTATTATTTTTGATGTAAGCAAATGTATGTTTTAAGTAAGTGAATGAACTCAATGTCTATTAGAACAGAGTTGAAAATAGCGTGAAAGAAATAATGCGAACACGTCACAGGGACATGGATCTCTTGCACGCTATTTTCAACTCTATGCCAATAGACATTGAGTTTGTGGGGACTTGCCATAGATGTCAACACCCACAAGTTATAGCAAAGAAGCTAACAGATGGCGATACCGTCGCGCTCAGAAATGTGCTTCATACTAAGACAACGTTCACCGTAAATAAGTAACTCGTAACCTACTACAAATAAGGTTCACAATCGAATGCGAGACATAAATCGCGCAAGAGAAATAATCACAGTGATTCGATGTATATACAAGGTCCAACAAAGAACTGTTGGACCACGGCCGGTCCTCAGACTTCACACTAAGCCTGGTGGAAGATCTTCCCTTTTCAATGGAGGACCATTCCCAAGTAGCACCTCCATAAGTTCATTATCAATTGATTAATGAAAGCTACTAGAACAGTTCTACGCTAGGTGTGTGCTGACGCCAAGAGCTTACCTCTTAGCGTCAGCGCACACAGCGCACGCCTAGCGTAGAACTGTTCTAGTAGTTTTCATTAATCAATTGATAATGAACTCAATGTCTATTGACATAGTGTGGAAAATAGCGTGTAAGAGATCCATGTCGACGCCATTTGCTTTAGTAACTAACTTACTAGCTTACAATCGGCGGGTTTGAACTTCGGTTCGGTTTTATACACTTCAGCGACTTTAGCGTAATATGCACTAGTACTCAGCAGCTTCCGAGGATGCTCCTTCCCGTGTCTTTTCAGTTCATCAGCAGTAAGGAAAGTTTCACCACATTCTTCACACCCGTTACTGAAAACAAAGTATGTAATCTTATTTCGGAGTTTCCCTGCGAGATCGGATGAGAAATGAAGAAATCCGCAGAACAACCAGAGTAGCTGACATAGCCCAAAGAATTGCTAAACTAAAGTGGCAGTGGGCGGGGCACATTGCTCGCAGAACCGATGGGCGATGGGGCCGAAAGGTTCTCGAGTGGCGACTGCGTACCGGAAAGCGCAGCGTGGGTAGGCCCCCGACAAGGTGGACCGACGACCTGGTGAAGGCGGCGGAAAACCGTTGGATGAGGGCAGCGCAGGATCAGTCGTTATGGCGATCCTTGGGGGAGGCCTATGTCCAGCAGTGGACGTCCATCGGCTGAGATGATGATCATGATGATGATGATGAATCTTATCTGCATAAATAACATCAATACTCTGTATCAATACACTACCTACGTGACAAAATTGACTTATGGTGTGAGGGGTGTGCACTGTAGCGTTTTCGCCTAAAAAAGACAATGTGGGTTTTTATTATGGAAGATTTATTATACAAGAGTATATCGTGGAGTCAATGTAGGGACCGATCATTATTTGGTAATTTGCCGGATACATGGTCTGTTCAAGCAGTGGCGTCATCGAACTAAAGTGTCTACAACGGAGTTAGAGAGAATAAAAGTAGAAAAATTACATGAAACGGATGTTAAATGCGACTTTAAGACAAAACTGAGGAGTAAATTTAACCCTACCATAGACGAAGAATGTGAGTATAATACAGAAAGTATGTGGGAGGTATTTAAACAAGGATTAGTGGAGACGGCGAGTGCAGTATGTGGCGTGATTAAGAGGAAGAATGGAAGAATAGTAAAAGATAATTGGTGGGACAATGAAGTGAGAGTATTGGTTAATTTGAAAAAGAAAGCGTGGCAAGATCTTTTAGCAGTAAATTCTAATAAGAGAGTACAAGGTGCAGAGGATGAAGATGTAGCGAATGTGAAATTAAAGTATGATGCAGCTAAAAAGGCTGTAAAAGAATGCGTGTATAGAAAGAAAGAGGAGGTTAAAGCAAAAAGTGACACGAGATTCTCTGACCATTTTCGAAGAAATATCAAACTCTTCTGGAAAATGGTTAAATTAACTCGTGGAAAGGGAGATAGGTCTAAACTTGACAAAATCAGAGGTAGTGATGGATGCATGTTAACTGAAGAGGGAAGAATATTGGATTGTTGGAAGGCATACTTTGAAAGTCTATTTGAATGTGGAGAAGCAGTAACACCAAATGTAGAAGTGTCGCCCACGAATGTGGACACAGAGTGTGAGGATGTATTGAGTGTGGAAGAGATAATGAAAGCAATGAAAAGTATGAAAGTAGGTAAGGCTGCAGGGTATGATAGGGTATCGGTAGAGATGCTGAGAAATGGTGGTGGGGTAGTCATAGACATGCTTTACCTTTTGTTTAATAAGTGCTGGAGATCCGGTCAGGTCCCAAAGGACTGGTGTAAGGCTGTGATTGTTCCGCTCTATAAAGGAAAAGGGTCACAGCAGGAATGCAAAAATTACCGTGGCATTAGCCTTCTCAGTGTGGTTGGTAAGTTGTATGCAAAAGTGTTAATTGATAGAGTGGTGAATGAGACTGAACGAAAGATATGGGATGCTCAAGCAGGTTTTAGAAAGGGAATGGGATGCACGGACCAGGTTTTTTCACTACGGTCCATAAGCGAAAAGTTTTTGGCTCAAAACCAAAAGATCTTTTGCGCTTTTGTGGATCTAGAAAAAGCCTACGACAGAGTGGTGAGGAATGAACTTTGGTCCACACTGCGCATGTATGGAGTGAATAGTAATTTGATACAGGCGCTGAAATCTCTTTATGAGAATTCAAGTGCTTGTGTCAGGATTAACGGGGCATACACTGACTGGTTCGGTATCTCTCGTGGTGTCCGACAGGGATGTGTAGCGTCCCCGTGGCTATTTAATTTATTCATGGACAGTTGTTTAGTAGAGCTGAAAGAGAGTGAATGTGGATTAAGAATGAATGAGTTGCTGGTCAAATGTCTGTTGTACGCCGACGATCAAGTTCTACTTGCATCGTCGGCGAATGACTTGCAGGCGATGGTGACATGCATGAATGAGTCTTTTAAAAAGAAAGGAATGAAAGTGAATGTAAGTAAAACAAAAGTTATGGTGCTAGAGAGGAATGATGATGACGAACGTACTGTATGCAGTATTAAGATAGGTGATGAAAAATTGGAACAGGTGAATGAGTTTGTGTACTTGGGATGCATGTTTACCAGAGACGGTAAGTGTGAGGGTGATATTGAGAGAAGAGTGAAAGCAGGAAATAGGGTAAATGGAGCTCTGCATTCTTTTGTGAAAAGTCAACACGTGTCCAAAAAGGCACGGATGGCAGTTCATAACGGAGTGTTAGTCCCAACATTGATGTATGGAAGTGAATCTTGGGTATGGCAGAAAAAGCACGAAAGTAGGATTAACGCTGTGGAAATGCGCTCATTGAGAAGTATGTGTGGTGTAACTGTTATGGACAAATTGAAAAATAGTTTAATCAGAGAACGTTGTGGTCTGAAAGAGGATGTAGTGACAAAGATAGAGAAAGGTATGTTGCGATGGTTTGGTCATATGGAAAGAATGGATGAGTGCAGATTGACGAGTGCAATCTATAAGGCAAGCGTAAGTGGAAATGTTGGAAGGGGACGGCCTAGACGTACATATTCGGACCAAATTGGCGACGTGCTTAAGAAGGGCCAGGTCAGATCTACCCGAAACCGACGAGCATGCATGAAAGGACTAATGAATGTGGAGGAAGCTAGGGAGGTTTGTCAGGATCGTAGCAAGTGGCGTTCCGTTGTTTCTGCCTACCCCAGTGGGAGACAGGCGTGAGAATATGTATGTATGTATGTATGTATTATGGAAGATGGCATCTATTTTTCGCCTATTTTTCGACGCGGTCATCAATAAAACTTATAAATTTTAGATCAGAACAGGGTAACAAACAAAACTTGTTTAACGTGTATATATCTAAACTCAGTTCGAACGGAGATATAAAGGCTTGAAGTTGAAAATATAGTAACGTTTACTTCAAGCCTCAGCTCGGGCCGGGCTCGGAATGAGTTTAGAGATATACTTGTCATTACAAGTTTTGTTTGTTACTTTATTCTGAACGAAAATAATAAAGTTTGGTGAGCAAAAAAATTTACGAAAAAGAAAAGGCGCCATTTTTAGGCAATGGCTTTTGTTCTACGCAGTCAATATTTTTGCCAATTTGTTTTCCGGCTATTATTGAAAAATATCGCACACGGATAGTGAGCGATGACTTTGAACGCGCAGAATATTTTTTTGATATCGATTTTATATTTTTTACTGATAGTAGACGTCATTTTTTTAAGAAACTGCTTTCATTTTTTTTAATTCAACGTGTTTATCAATATAAATTTAATTTTTAAATCAATTTGATTTGTTATCTCTAAACGTCTAGTGGTCGCTTAATTTAAAACATGGAAATCTACTGCCTTCTCTTTTTAACTCTATGCTGCTGAAAACAGAAACGGCGACATCAAATTCAAAATTCAAAGTCTGTCAAGTAAAATTCTGAATTCAGTTATTTTAAGTAGATTTAAAGTATACCAAGGAGTTTTTTGGCCCAAATACGAATATTCACCTATTTTACCCGTCAGCCGAATCCTATTCTAAGTGCTAACGGACTGTACCTTTATAGGTTGGTGAGGTAGCTCACCTCACAGTATGCTTAGAAGATAACACCAGATGTCGCTTCCACGCAGTTTCTGTTGCGAACTGAACATCACACTCCTCACATTTGGGACCAAGGAGTTCTTTACTATCCTGAAAATAACATAAAATATAAGTAGGTACGCAAGTAATAGTAGATTACACACCGAGGACAGTAAAGTAAGAAAGGTCTCAGATCTCATGCAGAGGTCAACAAACATGTGATCTGAGGCTTTCTTATTTACTGTCCGAGGTTAGTATACTATTTATCTCCTCGTCGGAGGTAGAAAGCGACAACTTCGTTTAGCGCAGCGGGACGACAATTGACACTTTCCGTCCGGAGGAGAGAAAAGTACATAACTTTCACATTCTTTTGAATAAGCTGCTTATTTCATAGCCTTCTATAAAGGTGACACACAATAATTTATTAGATAAGTACCTTTTTAATGCATTATGGTGATTTTTTCGATTGGCTTGTTTTGGTTCAGAAACACTATTGTTTACGGCCGGTGAACTAGAGAAACAAATAATACCTGTTTATGTGCTCTTTGCTTATGGTTCTTCATGCCTGCTAGTGCGCTAAACATGCTGCCACAATGTGCGCACACAAAGTTTGGATGCTTTACTCGTTTATGGTTTGATAGAGAACCGGCAAGTCTGCAAACAAATAATTCAGTAATTAAATATAATGAATACTATATTTAAACGTTAGGGACGCGAAAAGAAATAGTTGAACAGGAAGGTCTTTGTAAAAAATACGAAAATATATCTAAACTATTATAAAACTGTAACTAAAGTGTGTCTATACATTGAAGATATTCACAAAAAAAAGATTATGATATGGTTTTTAGGTAACCCTGACTCGAAATCAACCTTTTTTAGAAATGTTGTCCGTCTGTTTGTTTGTGTGTTTGTTTGTTTGTTCGCGCATCACGCAAAAACTACTGAACTGATTTTGATGAAAGTTTTTTGGTTTGATAGCTTATGTTATGATCTGACTTAAAATCTGGTACCTAAGTATATAATTTGTGCGAAAGAAGTCGCGGGTAAACACGAGTTATATATAAATATATAGGTATTTCATTATTTATCATGCATTATGCAATCAATAATTTGATATTTTTCAACGCTCATCTCATCACATATCTCGCGGGGCGAAACTGCAAATGACAGAAATTTCCCTTATGTTTCTTTTGAAGTGTTGTTTAATATCATCCTACTATCACCCATTAAAGTAATGCTACTGTCTACCTTAACACCCTGTATATTGTCAAAAAAAAATCAAAAAAAGACAATGCGGATTTTGTTTGGAAGGTTGGCTTCGGAATAAAGTAACAAACAAACAATTGGTCTCTTAGAGAAAGTTGTTCAGTTCGATAGTTCGATGGTCTGATCATCCCCTTAAAATAGTTTCAGCTAATTTTGTAAGACCTTATTATATCCCTAAACTCAGTCTGAACGGAGATATAAAGGCTTGAAGTTGAAAATAAATTAATTACTTCAAGCTTTTATATCTCCATACTGAGTTTAGAGATATAGTTGTCATAACAAAGTTTTGTTTGTTACTTTTTCTGAACTAAAATATTCAAGATTGATTGATGGCCACGCAAATTTTTTTTTTCGAAAAGAACGAACGAAAGAACTAAAAAGGTATGTGTAGTGTAGGTGTAAAACCTTTCTGTATGGATAGTTAAAGCTTAGAAAAAGTATATGTCTAGAATGAGTCTCACTTATATCCCGTATAAAACAAAAGGGGCTAAGTTTCTTAGGTTGGTGTGCGTGAGGCGCCCTACAAATTATGTATGTGTGCGTGTATATGTATAGGGTTTAGGAACCTGTACTGGTTCCAATTTTTTTCGACGCTTTCGTATCTTCGACTGTCAATCTTGACATATACTTTATCAAAGAGTTAAAGATTGGTTGCAATAATTCTACGCAATCTAATTAACAAAGTAAACACTTCTTCTCACCGGAATTTTTTTCCACACAGTTCGCATTTGTAACTCTCTCTTGTATGAATAGCAAAATGAGTTTGCGCTTGACTCCTGAAATTACAGTAAAAAGCTTTATTTAAAAAAAAGGCAAAAAGCCGCTTGAAAAGACACTTTAGCATATAATTTACCTACCCACGGTCGATAAGTGAAATTATGAACCACCATAAGGGTCAATTCCACCCAAAAGAGACGTCGCTGCGCCTATTCCCACCAAAAGAGAGACGTCGCTGCGCGCTGCGCCTCGCGGTTGCTCTCAGAGTTTTCTACTCAGTGAGACCGTTTTTGGTATTTTCAGTAATAACTTGGTATAATTTAGGCCCTGTTAGGCCATGTAATATAATTTTAGTACAAAATCAAGTCTCATTACAATCTTATTATAATATTAAATATTTTAGAATATTTTCAGCTCTAAAAAAGTTCAGGAGTGCGATTTTTGAATCTCATTCGGTGAGCTCAGCAGTTGTAAATGACAAAATTACTATGGAGACACGCATCTTTCTACTGCTGATTTGACTTTCAAAAATCGGTCTCCTATAGTATGATTTTTGAGAGTCAAATCAGCAGTAGAAAGATGCCTATCTCCATAGTAATTTTGACATTTTCAACTGCTGAGCTCACCGAATGAGTTTTCTTTCTTTAAATTGTTTTTATTTATTTATTTCAGAATCCGTTGTTCCATACATTGGAGTCGAGCCGGTACGACAGTTAAGGCCAGGTTACAAAGGGGCGGGACTGTGGGAAAGCGGTCCGGGGGCGGTCCTGCAGGAAGCAGGTTGTTGCAGACCCGCGCGGATTTATGTGTGTTTGGCATACCAGACCGATGTTCGATTGTCTATGTACCCTGCCACACAGAAAGCTACACGGGTCCGCAGATATTAAAGGGCCCATTCACAGTAGTCAGTCTTGCAGTCCTACACCAATATCGGATCGTGAATGGTGTTGCAGTATTTTGATAATATGCTGACACTTTTTTAAGGGGATGATCAGACATCAAGCATAATTCTACTTTGTCAACTGCATCTTGAGATCTATGAATCGCCAACACTATCTATAGTGGCATTTAAAATGTTTGCTTCATAAAATCCCATCGATATGTATTTGTTTTGAGATTTAACAAAACCAATACATAAATAATTATATCCCCTTGTTTAATTTTAAGACGAACAGAAATGCTACTATTACGTAAGTACCGAATTGCTTTCCTTATTCACCTTACATGACCCCACATATTAAGAAGTAGTGTGATAGTCTTGTCATCCATGACAAGAAAGAGGTAATGATCTAAATCCGGGAACCAAATAATAAAAAAATCAACTATAACTTGTTTACTTACAGGTTGAAGCAAACATACGGACAACTTTTGCAGGTTATTTTATACTTGTGACATGCTCCAATGTGATTCATCAATTCTTTTCTTATACGAAAGAAGAGGTGACAGACATCACACTTTACAGTTCCTGAATCCTGTGAATACATATAGGGTCCTTTTTAATATGCTGACACTTTTTTAAGGGGATGATCTGACCATCAAACTGAACAACTTTCTCTATGGGACTAACATCGAAATCGCGAAAAAATAATCTGCTGTTCCATACTAAACTGCAAACCTAATTGAGCCAAATGTATGGGACAGCTGATTTATTTTTCGCGATTTCGATGTTGGTCCCATAGAGAAAGTTGTTCAGTTCGATGGTCTAATCATGCTCTTAAAAAAGTGTCAGCATATTAAGAAGGACCCTGTATAGATAAAATAAATAAACATGTTTGGGCAACAATTTCCTCCTCATATGTATGCCCTATCGGCCGCCCCTCTCGAACCGGCCCATTCTGTGCTTAGGAGAATACGCCCCAGCATAGGTAACATGACTCCGACCGTGATAAAGCGATATCGCACCTTCGCTTTCTTTCTATTTGCACGTGAACGAACGAGATAAAAGGCGTGATAAAGCCGTATCACGTGTAACATGCTACGAGTGCTGGTTTATATAAGAAATGCCATGGGGTTTTATAGAATTACAGCCATAAAAGTTGTCTAAAATATCTAAGTTACAACTTACCGGACTATGCAGTTTCATATGATTATTGTATGTAGATTCCATGGAAAAACCTTTGTAGCATAACTCACACGAGTATGGACTAATCTTGTAATTACGTGATTCCTTTCTCAAAAGCATTTCTTCCTTAGCTTCTGACGGAGTCATCTCGTCTATTGTTGCGTAATTTTGCTTCATTTGCATCATCTTCCGAGTGTTCTGATTAGGTGCCTTTTTCAGAATACTCGAAGCACTCAAAGGTAACACATCTAACATCCTTTTTCTTCTAATACGTTTCATGATTTGAATTCTTTTTGGAACATTTTCTTTAGTTTTCTTTGACTTCAGATGAAATTTTTGTTCAGATGTTATTTCTGGTAATATTTTGTCCGGTGCATGACTTGATTGTTCAATTATTTCGGTTGGGTAATCTGTATCTTGGGTTTCTACATCAGAAAAAACGTCTTCAGCATTAATATTAAATTTTTTCTCTAATTTATTATCTTCGAATGCGCCAATTTCAATTTTTATATACGAGTCGGAGCAAGGATCTTTGCCTTCCGAATAAATGGCAAATTTTGTCTCAGATTTGTCATCTTCTAGTGCATCAGGATTGGTATCAATTTCACGTTTAATGTCCGAGTCTAAATAGATTTCTGGTAGAACCATCTGTTTATTGCTATTGCATACAAGAAGCATGGAACTAAAAGTCACTTTTGATTCTAGTTTGAAGTGTTTCCGATCAATGTCTCTAACAATTCTTTTTGGTATCTGAAAAGTTTAGTTTCGTTTATTTATTATCTTTTTTTTTAGTTTATTGATTCAATACATAATTTTATATCTATACACAGTGTTAGGAAAAGTATCATTAACTTTAAACCACATACTCTACACATCAAACTGAACAACTTTTACTATTGGAACAAACGATCAGAGCAAAAAAAAGTACTAAAATGCAATACCTACTCGACGCAATCGTATGGGACAGCCATTGAGTAATTATGTATAGAGCAGACAACGCGAACAAAATCTGTGCACCATGATCAGCAGTGCGGGGCGCGTGCTGGGAGCGTCAGGCTGCGACGAGCGCCTGGCACAGGCTAAGTGGGTTAGAGCGCGTGCACCCTAACGCGTGTTACAAAACATTATTTCTCGGTGGCTTCTCTAGTTAACATAGTACCTCAATGGGGATAGCAGATTTTTGTTTTGCTTTGATCGTTTTGCTCCCATAGTAAAAGTTGTTCAGTTTGATGGGAAGACTGTTGATGGGTAAACCCTGTATACACACGGCGACACATAAAGCTATAGGTACGAAACCAAAATAAGCTGGCCGCGCGTAGGGTGAATAACGTATAGCGTCGCGCAGCCAGCTTATTTTGGTTTTGTACCTAGAGCTAGATATGTCGCCGTGTTCACATAAAAAAATACCTTTACCTTTGAATGGTCCATATGAATAGATGATAATACATTGAGAGCGGTCTTGCATTTGGATCTGAACTCCTGACACTTTCTCAGTAGATGTTTACACTCGTAACAAACATACATATTGTAATCTGTGCTGAACTGAAAATAAGATGCAAATAGGTAGGTACTTAGCGCTCTTACAGACGAGCGACATTTTGCGGTCGCTGAGGACGCGCGACCCACGGCGACCGTAAACTCTATGAGCGCGACCCACGGCGACCGTAAAGTCTATGAGCGCGACCCACGGCGACCGTAAACTCTATGAGCGCGACCCACGGCGACCGTAAAGTCTATGAGCGCGACCCACGGCGACCGTAAACTCTATGAGCGCGACCCACGGCGACCGTAAAGTCTATGAGCGCGACCCACGGCGACCGTAAACTCTATGAGCGCTCTTACGTTTTCAGGTGGCGGAGCGTCGTAGAGTGTTGCGGATTGTTAGGACACTGAACAATGATACACGATACCCTTTTAGTTATTTATTTGGATTAGTTTGACACACTTGGTTTTACAGTTTTTTAACGAGTGACATGAGAGATGATAACAGATGGTAGCCTAGCAACCGCTCATAGAGATTTACACTGGTGCTATCCAACCTTATTAGTCTTAATACTTTCCCTCACTAGTTGGAAATGTCTTGCATTCCCAAGTCAGCTCTAATCTTCACGAGTCTGGGTCTCGGAACTGCCTTAGTTAAAAGGTCAGCCAATTGTTCAGCAGAGCTTGTCTTTTGTACATTGACAAGATCTTCTTGAACTGTCTCCCGAACGAAGAAATGTCGCACTCTGATGTGTTTTGTCCGCTTGTGGAATTCGGGGTTGTGAGCAAGGCGTATGGCCGCTTCATTATCCACTTTCAATGTGGGTGTGCCATCTATCGAAGTAAGTTGGCTAAATATTCTTTGAAGCCAAACCAGTTCACGTGCGCCTTCACTTGCCGCTACAATCTCCGCTTCTGTGGTTGAGATCGCAACTGACGCTTGACGTTGGCTTAGCCACGAAACTGCACCTCCAGCAAATAAACAAGTGACTCCTGTAGTGGAGCGTCCAGTTAGCTCATCACCAGCATGATCTGCATCACTATAGCCTTCAATAATGGCTCTGGTACAGTTTGCGTCGTATTTGATGCCATAGGATATTGTTCCCTTTATGTATCGAAATATCCTTTTGACTCTCAGCCAATCAGTTTCCGTTGGATTCTCCAACTTTCTGGATACTACCCCCACAGCATATGCTATGTCAGGGCGCGTGCCTGTCATAAGGTACGCAAGAGCACCTACAGCCTCGCGATATGGGAATTTCTTCTCCTTAGGGTCTCCGTCTTGGACTTTCCCTGGTTCAGAAGTAGGATTCCTGTCAATAGGTGTGGAGACTGGATTGCATTCTGACATGTGGAAACGTTCTAAAATCTTTTTTGCATAAGATTCTTGGTTAATCAAGATAGAACCATCCTTGGATCGCGCAATTTCCAGTCCTAGATAGTAGGATGCTGCTTTAGTCGTAATTTTTAGCGTATCTCCTAACTCCTTAAAGAATTGGTTCGCTAATGTTTCGTCTGTCGTGGCCACAAGTCCATCATCTACGTACAAAGTGATGAGGATCTTTTTGTCTTCCACTTTCTTTATGAATAGACAGCAGTCGGCTTCATTCTGTATAAAGCCTTTTTTCAGCAGGATATCTTCAAAACAAGAATTCCAGCAACGAGGGGCCTGTTTTAAGCCATATAGACTTCTTTTTAGACGACAGACTTTTGATGTGCCATCGCTGAATCCATCTGGCTGCTTCATATATATCTCTTCTTCAAGTTTGCCATTTAGGAATGCAGTCGACACGTCGAATTGCGTAAGATGCAATTTTTCCTTAGCGCTGACACTTAACAAGGCTCTTATACAAATACAAGGCTAGGCTTGTCGCAAAGGGATTCAAACAGCGAAAAGGAATCGACTATGAACAGACCTATAGTCCTGTTGCCCGGATGGCTACAATAAGAGCCTTGTTAAGTGTCAGCGCTAAGGAAAAATTGCATCTTACGCAATTCGACGTGTCGACTGCATTCCTAAATGGCAAACTTGAAGAAGAGATATATATGAAGCAGCCAGATGGATTCAGCGATGGCACATCAAAAGTCTGTCGTCTAAAAAGAAGTCTATATGGCTTAAAACAGGCCCCTCGTTGCTGGAATTCTTGTTTTGAAGATATCCTGCTGAAAAAAGGCTTTATACAGAATGAAGCCGACTGCTGTCTATTCATAAAGAAAGTGGAAGACAAAAAGATCCTCATCACTTTGTACGTAGATGATGGACTTGTGGCCACGACAGACGAAACATTAGCGAACCAATTCTTTAAGGAGTTAGGAGATACGCTAAAAATTACGACTAAAGCAGCATCCTACTATCTAGGACTGGAAATTGCGCGATCCAAGGATGGTTCTATCTTGATTAACCAAGAATCTTATGCAAAAAAGATTTTAGAACGTTTCCACATGTCAGAATGCAATCCAGTCTCCACACCTATTGACAGGAATCCTACTTCTGAACCAGGGAAAGTCCAAGACGGAGACCCTAAGGAGAAGAAATTCCCATATCGCGAGGCTGTAGGTGCTCTTGCGTACCTTATGACAGGCACGCGCCCTGACATAGCATATGCTGTGGGGGTAGTATCCAGAAAGTTGGAGAATCCAACGGAAACTGATTGGCTGAGAGTCAAAAGGATATTTCGATACATAAAGGGAACAATATCCTATGGCATCAAATACGACGCAAACTGTACCAGAGCCATTATTGAAGGCTATAGTGATGCAGATCATGCTGGTGATGAGCTAACTGGACGCTCCACTACAGGAGTCACTTGTTTATTTGCTGGAGGTGCAGTTTCGTGGCTAAGCCAACGTCAAGCGTCAGTTGCGATCTCAACCACAGAAGCGGAGATTGTAGCGGCAAGTGAAGGCGCACGTGAACTGGTCTATGAGCGCGACCCACGGCGACCGTAAACTCTATGAGCGCGACCCACGGCGACCGTAAACTCTATGAGCGCGACCCACGGCGACCGTAAAGTCTATGAGCGCGACCCACGGCGACCGTAAAGTCTATGAGCGCGACCCACGGCGACCGTAAACTCTATGAGCGCGACCCACGGCGACCGTAAAGTCTATGAGCGCGACCCACGGCGACCGTAAACTCTATGAGCGCGACCCACGGCGACCGTAAAGTCTATGAGCGCGACCCACGGCGACCGTAAACTCTATGAGCGCGACCCACGGCGACCGTAAACTCTATGAGCGCGACCCACGGCGACCGTAAACTCTATGAGCGCGACCCACGGCGACCGTAAAGTCTATGAGCGCGACCCACGGCGACCGTAAACTCTATGAGCGCGACCCACGGCGACCGTAAAGTCTATGAGCGCGACCCACGGCGACCGTAAACTCTATGAGCGCGACCCACGGCGACCGTAAACTCTATGAGCGCGACCCACGGCGACCGTAAACTCTATGAGCGCGACCCACGGCGACCGTAAAGTCTATGAGCGCGACCCACGGCGACCGTAAAGTCTATGAGCGCGACGGTCGCGCGACCCACGGCGACCGTAAAGTGTCGCTCGCCTGTAAGAGCCCTTATCCTTAACCAATCATGGATAAAGTTTACTTTAGGAGTGACAGGAAATGGTTGGTAATTGTATGAAGGTGGTTGCAGAGTTGTCAATTTCATACAAAACTTTGTCGTAGAACACTCGTCGACGGTATTAATAAAAGTAATGTTTTATGTATGGAAAAATAGCTTAAATATTTACAATTTATAATATAATTAAGAAGATATCAAGCTTTGAAATTATTCATACAAAATTTCAAAGCCTTATATCTTCGTAATTAATTATAATTAATTAAAATGTTATTTGATACGTGCAACACCGTCTATGAGTGTTCTACGACAAAGTTTTGTATGAAATTGACAACTCTGCAACCAGATTAAAACCTTTAATTTCAATGTCAAAAGTACAAAATATATTAGTTCCAATGACTTTTTGCAACATGGAGAGGTGTTTTCAGCATCCATAAGCTCCATGCATGCAAGTGTCCAGGAGTGGTATTTTTGAAAGTCATACGTTGAAATCAGCATTAGAAAATGTCAAAATTACTATGGAGATTATGCTGATTTGAACGTGTGACTTTCAAAAATCGCACTCCAGGCAGGAATGGCAGGATATGAGATTGGCCATAGTCTGACGCATAGACATAGGTACATTAATATCGTTGGTCTGACGTGCAAAACCACGTTCAGTTCTATTGATGATGAAGGATTGAACTGCACCACGTAGCACAGCATCACATTTTTCCATCGCTACATCCTTTTCTGTCACTCAGGAACATCATTTGTTAGAGCATATAAGCGTGCTGTTCCATTCAGTCTATCTTATATGCTCTAGCAGATTACGTTTCTGAGTGACAGAAAAGGATGGAGCGACGGAAAAATGTGATGCCGTGCTTCCTGATGTAGTTCAACCCTAACTCTCTAACTTTCATATCTCTTCCGACTTAATTTTTGTTTCTTTTTAATTAATCTTAGCATTTATCGAATAATTCAGTTGATTTGAATACTATTTAGTGTTTGACAATATTTTTTCGAATTCTGAAGATTCATTTCCAATGTGCTCAAGAGTCACGAGGCACGAAATCAGTGAATTTTTTAGTCTTTGTTTGAGCTAAGTAGGGTCAAAATGTATGGAATGGATGGATGGTCGAACTAAGACATAAAAAATGTCTTTGAATCTCAGCCTTAGAGGTCTTACAGATGCAAAAATACTTTACAGTTGCCGTGGCCGACCCTCTGCGACCGCAAAGTGTTGCTCGTCTGGTCAGAGGGGATTGCTTTAGTATCCTGCGGCACGAATTTGAGGTGGGGAGGGGGGAGCGGGGGTACTCCCCATACCCCCCCTAAAGAGTGAAGTGCGTAAATCTCCCCTTTTGTTTTGGTAACATTTATGGGGTTTAGTATCCTGCGGCACGAATTTGGGGGGGAGGGGAGATGGGAGGTAGCCCCTGTCCACCCCTAAAGGGGGGAAGTGCGGAAACCCCACCTATCCCCCCCCTCCAAATTCGAGCCGCAGGATACTTAAGCTGATCGTTATGATAGTTCTGTGTTTGTGTAAATGACAATCATATATATAGCCTCCTATTTACACTCGCCGTGTGCAGTAATGCGTACAAGTCGTCTCTAGAAGCTTAGTTTCGTTAGAAACATTAATTCTTTATGTTCCACGACTCAAGGAAAGGAGTATACTTACTGCAACTTGAACAAGTTGTGAATATGCTTCGTTTAGTGAGGGCGAAGTAAACATTTTGCAATCGGTCACTAAACATATTTTACAATATTCCATATCTTCGTCTTCCATTGTAAACTAATAACAAACAAGTACAAAGAACACAAATTAAAATTATATTTTTTTAACTAAGTATTTAAATATTGAATTCTATTCTATTCTATTTTTGTGCAATGGCGTTTCCTTGATGATTTCGCCAGTATCAAGTGTTGAAGATATATACTCTGCTTTATTAGGTAGGCTTCATGAAAGAGCAAGGTTACGGTTGGTAAACTAAGAAATTACTGCTAAGAGGCGACACTGTTGATATACCTAAAACAAAAAGAGACGCACAATATATATTACAGGTGTTAGTGGGTTATGAACTTATGAGACAAACAAGTTACAATTTAATGTTATTTTGGTTAATATATGAACACAAAATATGAACAAAGGGGGTATTCACTAAGGAAAGTAAAGATTTAAAATCAATAGGGCGAGGGATATTTGGAGGAAGAATGTCATAAAGAGAGGAGGATAGTTTAGGACAGCTAAAGAAAATATGATTTAGAGAGCCTTCATCAAGACCACACTCGCATAGAGAACTATCTCTAACATGTATTTTAGCCAGATGGACGGGAGTGCACGCATGGCCTAGCCTCAGTCTGCAAATCGTACTAGTGACGCGTTTATTTGCTTCCCTAAACTTCGAAAACCAGGGTTTTAAGGGGATAATATCCTGGACCTCGGCATAATGTTTCCCTTTAGAGGAGCTGGCAACCTTCCAGTGGGAATGCCAAGTAGTGGACAATCGCTGTTTGGCTAGGGGGAGCAGGTCATTAGAGTATATTTTAAAATGGTCTAGAGACCCACTAACAGTAGCTTCCTTAGCACATCGATCCGCAGTTTCATTTCCTTGAATCCCACTGTGACCTGGGATCCAAGCAAGGACAACCTGAATGTCTTTTGAATGACAATTCAAGAGGATATTTCTTATACTTAAGATATAAGGGAATTTAAATTTTGATCGAAATTGGTTTGAAACAATAGCCTGTAGACAACTTTTGGAATCCGTGAAAATGACTGTTTTGTTTAGATTATGGGACTCTACGTACGATAACGCCTCAAGTACAGCAATCGCTTCTCCAGTGAACACGGACGACTCAGGGGGGCATTTAAAGTTAAGTATAATGCTGTATTTAGGGATCCAAACAGCCGCACCAACGCACCCCTGATCAGAGAGCTTTGAAGCGTCGGTGAACATATTGAGCCAATCGGGCCAGTGCTTCAATACATACTTGTCTAGCTGCGAGTTCGCTGACGGCGAATCCTTTTCAATGCCCAAATCCAGTATGACGTTGGGTTGGAAAATTATAGATTCAAAGGGGGTTTCAAAGAGAGGCAATTTATTGGTTTGAAATATGGGACAAGGAAGGCGAAGGTAAATAATAAAACTGTTAAATAAGCAGGGATGCTCCTTATGGCTCCAATAATTACTAAAAGAGATATAATCTGAGAGGGAATGTAATTTAGAGAGAAGGGGATGGGATGAGGATTGGATTGCCTTAAATAGAAATCTGTCCGCCAGGTATTGCCTCCTTAAGGAGAGGGGGGGCTCACAACATTCCACCTGTAAAGCATTGATCGGGGATGACTTCATAGCACCACAGATAATCCGAAGGCATTTGGATTGAATTTTGTCAAGAGAGTTCAATGCTGTTTTATTGCAAGGTTCTATGAGAAACGAGCCATAGTCCAAATGACTTCTCACTAGGGCATTATATAAAAGTTTTTGAGTATAAGGGTGGCTACCCCACCAGGCCCCGGATAGGGAACGCAAAATGTTAGTGTTCTTTTCGCACTTATTGACGACGTGGTTAATATGGTGGATTCCTGTCATCCTGGAATCCAGAATGACCCCAAGAAACTTGACCTTATCCTTAACTGAGATGATTTGTTGTTCGTATTCTATTGAAATATCAGGGGTGGATCTAGCTCGGGAGAAAACAACTACCGAGCTCTTTGGAACGGAAAGAGACAGTCCATGATCGGTTAGCCAGTCGTGAAGATAGACCATAGCAGAGTTAAGGCGAGAAGAGGCATCATCAGTCTGATCTGTCGAAACATAGAGGGCTAGATCGTCTGCATATTGTAGAACGTCGCAGAAAGGATTAACCGAGAGCTCCAGGTCATGTGTATAAATGCTATAAAGCAGTGGACTGAGGACTGACCCTTGAGGGAGTCCTTTCCAGATACGTCTAGGAGAGGAGGTATAATTTGGAACTCGCAAGGATACCGATCTAGTTGAAAGGAGGTTGGAGATAAAATTAACTAGCTTCACAGGAATACTCAGTTGTAGCATTTTCTGCCTGAGTACCGGAAGGAGTACATTGTCATATGCAGATGATATGTCAAGGAAAATAGCAAACAATGATTCATTTTTGGATAACGAAATGCGGATATCAGTCACAAAAGTGCCAAGACTATCCATAGTGCTAAACCCCTTGCGAAAACCAAATTGACTTTTACCTAGGATATCTTTGCTTTCCACAACCCATTCTAATCGGTTCTTGATCATATGTTCCAAGATCTTAGCCATTGTACAGGATAAGGCAATCGGGCGGTAGCTAGACGGATCACCACTAGGTTTTCCGGGTTTCAGAATAGGCATGATAATTTGCGTCTTCCACTCCTCAGGAGGAGAGCCAGATGAGAAAAAATTATTCAATATTGAGAGGAATAGTTTTTTGGCACTAGTACTACTCTCAACTATAAAAGAATAGGGGATTCCATCCACGCCCGGGGAGGAATCCTTTAGCCCATCCAAAGCAAGTGAGAACTCCTCCCAAGAAAAGGGAGAGTCAAATTTATCTAAAGCGACAGGAGAAGAGAAAAGAGAGGATTCCTCAAGAGAAGGAACAGAGGGGGGAGCTAATTTGTCATAAAATTGTTCTACCCAGTCAGATGGGTCGTTGGATGTGACATTGTTCATGGAAGATGAGCAGCGGTAACGTTTCATATTCCTCCATACCATCGATGGAGCAGAATTGGGGGAGAGAGCCTCGCAAAATCGGCGCCAGCCATTTTTCTTTTTTTCTGATAGGAGTCTAGTAGCCTTAGCAGCAATCCTCCGATATGTGACATAATTTTCTGTATTCATTTGAGCCGAATATGCTGCCTCAGCTTTTTTTCTGTTCCTACATGCCTCTGTGCATTCTGAGTCCCACCATGGAGGAGGATGGATTTGAGATTTTGCTGTTTTTTTGGCAGGAATGGATTTTTCAGCAGCAGAGATAAGAGCTTCTTTGAAGAATTCATAGGATTCAATGGCATTCTCAGGGCTGGCTGAGGAGATACGAGAGATCTCTTGATCTAGTATGAGGCTGAACTGGGTCCAGTCAGCCTTACTCATATTATATTTTAGAAGGGGAGGAAGGGTGGGTTTTAATTCTGGACTTGAAGATTCTGTCAAGGAGAGAAGAATGGGGTAATGGTCGCTGCCATGGGAGTGGGGGAGGACAGACCAAGAAAGAGCTGGAGCCAAAGAAGGAGAGCAGAGCGATAAGTCTACCGCACTCATATGGTTCTGCGTTGGTGATACCCTACGGGTAGGAGAACCGTCATTTATAATGCATAGATCCAATTCATCACAAAGATCAATAAAGGGATATGATAAAGAATCGCACTTGTGGCATCCCCAAGATGAGTGGTGAATATTGAAGTCACCAAGAACAACAATTGGAGAGGGGAGAAGAGATAGGATTGATTTTAATTCAAGAAGAAGAGACTCGTTAGGTTCAGGAATATAAACACAGACAAAAGATGTATTGTGTAACCTGACTGCAATGGCATGAATGCCATCACTGTGAGGGGGTATGGGAATTTGTTTAAAAGTCACATTTCTAGAAACTAAGATGGCTGCTCCGGCATAACCATCCGTTCTGTCATCCCGGAGACATGAAAAGCCAGAAATCCTAAAGAAGGATCCAGGCCTGAGCCATGTCTCCTGGATGCAGTGGCGGATACAGGGGGGGGGCCCAGGGGGCCATGGCCCCCCCCACGAACCTCTGAATTTTGAGGCCGAGTAAAGAAATGAGCTCTCTTAATTTCTTTTAATCTTAATACGTGGCCCGAGTTGGCCGATGGGCCCCCCCCAACATGAAATCCTGGATCCGCCCCTGCCTGGATGGCAAAAACAGAAGGCTTGAATTTGTTAATTAGGTGTATGATCTCATTCTTTTTATGACGTAGGCTGTGACAGTTCCACTGTATGATGTTGAGCATTGTTGACAGCTTTAGTCAGCTCAGTAAGTTTATTATAGACGTTGTACGGTAGTGCTATGTCATCAAAGCGAGATATCATGTTCAGGATAGTTGATAGGAGAAGGTCTAAAAGATTGTCATTGGAGGTAGGAGTAATGGGGGGGTAAGCACTCCCATTGGGGAGGGAAGAGGAAGGGGTTTCAACAATAGACTGATGAGCTTGTATGTCATAACCTGGGCTAGAGGGGGAAGCAAATGGGCGCCTTGGGGTAACAACAGTTTTACGATAGGAGATGGGGCAAGGAGGGGGAGGTGTAGTTTGCCGAGGAGAGTTAAGAATAGATTGTGTGGAGAAGAGAGGAGGAGATGATCGGGCTGTGTCAGCAAAAGATTTCCTGACTTGGGGAAATCTAGCCGACGCCTCAGTATATGATATATTTTCTTGAGACATAGCTAGCTTGATAGACTTTTGTCTTGAATGTTCGGGGCAAGAGGGATCGGTGGCCTTGTGGCTACCAGAGCAGAATAAGCATGTGGGGGTTGAATTTTGACTGGAGCACATAATTCCTTCGTGAGGTTGGGCACAGATGAAGCAGCGTTCCTTTGACCTGCATTGAGAAGCAACATGACCAAATCTACAGCATTTATTGCATTGAATAGTTGGCAGGACGTAGGTTTCTACTGGAAGGGAGTTGTAAAAACAATAAACTCGTGTAGGTAATTTTTGACCCAGGAAAGTCAAAACAACGGTTTGTGTAGGAATCCATATTGGTGAGTTTTCCTCACTGTAACTCTTTCTGTTGAGTCTACGGGCCTTAATAGCAGTGCCAAAACCTGGGGGTACAATAATGGAAGATACCAGCTCCTCTAATGTCCATTCAACTGGAACTCCTCTAACAATACCCATACGGGTAACATTGTATGAGGGGATCATAGCTTCGTACCTCGCTGGGAGAAGAGCAGGGTGCTCAAGAAATGTGTTGGCTAGTGATGCAGACTTAAACTCAACTGAAACTCGATTGCGGCCTATACGCTTCACACCGTCCATATTGACTCCTTTGATTTGGTTATGATGGAGAAAATGTCCGAACTTGATAGGTCGCAAAACAGTACTGGAAGAAGTATCTGCTATTTTATTGACATGAACAAGGAATGGGGCAACATCTTCTTCAGAGTACCGTTTTCTATTTTCATTTTCGTAGTCTGGGTGGACATATGTAGATTGAATTGAGCCAATAGATTGGGCAACCGTAGTTTTCTTCGTAGGTAGAGGTGATTCCGTATTTGCTTGGGTACGTTTCCTAGATTGGGTGGATTCAGTGTCGGTTTCCATAACCGAACCAACATGCGGTAAAGAAAAAGAGGGTACCGTCACAACTTGGGCAGGATCATAACCTCCCCCGGGGTCGGGGGGGTCCCCGTCCATCGTTCTAACTACGATATAATACTAAATAATACTTACAATAGGACAAAACACACAAATATATAAACAAACAATTGTTATCAGAAACTCAACAGCGTTAAAGAACCTAATAAATCTTAGCACAATTAGAAGGAACAAAAACACTTATGTCCATCACTCGACCAGAAAGCAGCGAGCTAAATATTGAATCAAAAATACTAAATCATTGTTTTTTTTTTTTTTTTTTTAATATATTTACTAGCCTGGTTACTAGACCTTTTGGCTAAATCTTAATTTATTTTTAATTTTCTTCTGTTTTCACATTAAAACGTTGGTATTCGACGTTTTGATGGTTCTTTGGAGTTTTTGGAGGCAATCGAAAGACGCAGGAAAAGCAGAGAAGTCCACAGGAAAGAGGTGAACCGACCGCTTTGCCGCGCTAAAATCACGGAACACTTTTCCTGTTTACGACCCATGCACCATCATATTTCACTGAACTATATATTGTTCACTTGCACGACACTTTGTTACGCAAAACAACACCAATTTTACGAACCAAAACTCACTATAAACAATAAAAATTCGATGAAATATAAGGACTCCAAACGTCAGCTACCAAAGCCCGCCAAAAACTCCCCAATCATTATGTTTTTTTTTTTTTTTTTAATATATTTACTAGCCTGGTTACTAGACCTTTTGGCTAAATCTTATTTTATTTTTAATTTTCTTCTGTTTTCACATTAAAACGTTGGTATTCGACGTTTTGATGGTTCTTTGGAGTTTTTGGAGGCAATCGAAAGACGCAGGAAAGGCAGAGAAGTCCACAGGAAAGAGGTGAACCGACCGCTTTGCCGCGCTAAAATCACGGAACACTTTTCCTGTTTACGACCCATGCACCATCATATTACACTGAACTATATATTGTTCACTTGCACGACACTTTGTTACGCAAAACAACACCAATTTTACGAACCAAAACTCACTATAAACAATAAAAATTCGATGAAATATGAGGACTCCAAACGTCAGCTACCAAAGCCCGCCAAAAACTCCAATCATTATGTTTGTCATTTGCAGTGTTGCCAACGTCCACTGTCTGGATTACCCAAAAACCTAACTGAAAATCCCCAATTTTGGGGAAAGTCAAATCGATATTCCCCACATTTTCCCCACATGTTTTTAGCAAAGAAATAAGTACTATTCATAGAAATCTAATATATTTATTACTTAAACTTCAGTATTTAATAATGTTAATCAACGTATTGCAGCTCTTCATTGCGCCATAGTTAACATCATTTGACGGATCCAATTTTCGGTTCCCTGGCTCCCCCATTCTTCTTAATACCTTCTCTAGTGGCCATAAGTGCTACTTACTACTGTCATTGTGCAGGCAATTACGATTCTGTTTTTTAATTCTTCAGAACGCTAAATTTTCTTTCGACAGATGCGTTTGAGAAAGGCAGAACGATCAATAGGCTTATTGCCTTATATTTCAAATTTTTATTGTACTTTGATTTGATGGATATAAATGCTGCCATAAAATAAACTCTAAAACCTTCCTGCTGTTGCAAGTTGAGTTAAATATACATATACATAATTTATAAATTATACTTACTTCTTATACTACTTTTATGACTTCTTAGTTCAGTTCTAGTGTAAATGTCTCAATTCCCCGCATTTTCCCCACATAAACGCTCTCCCCACAAATTACCCAATCGGACTGAAAATCCCCGCAGTTTGGGGAATTCCCCACAGATTGGCAACGCTGGTCATTTGTCAATGTCAAAGCCATAGAGTACTGCAGTGCTAGCATGATTAGTCGCATGACGCGCGCCTGCGGGTTTGAAATCCATACCCGCGCCTGTCATTTATCCCGCGATGGTGAGCATGATTTGACAGATCGTCAGCCACTCTACCAAGAGAAAGCAAAGTCGCGGCCCGGGTTCGCTGGGTTACCATACGGTTAAATCGATCAATTTGAATAGGGTATCACCGAATCGGTGATTAGAGCTGCCCCAAAATCATTCGTTCTTTTACTTATTACGTTGCGTAAACGTAGAGCCACAAACTCTACCGAACGGTGATCATGCTCGCATTTGTAGACTAGAGTCTACGAATGACAGTTGAGAGCTCGCGTCGTCGTAAGTCGCGGGCATCATGTTAGCTACTGTAGAGACAGAGGCGAAGACGCGCTGAAATAGAGATATGGTATAGAGAGACTCGAAGTCGCGGGGTATCATGCTAGCACTGCAGTGGTGGGTGGGACAGTGACCTTATCTGTCAAATTTACGTAGAAAACGACGCCATCTTTTACATTTTCCGGACATAAAACTGACAACCAGGTTCTTCTTCAACACAGTAGATGTCGTTAAAGTGCAAGTATGGGTATTCTACTTTTTTGGGGTAAATTTCCTCTAGTAGGGGGGTACTTTAATATGCTGTTATTTATTGTATATTTGTCAGTTGTTATGAATTGAATTGAATTGAAATAGATTTATTGTCACAGCACAAAAAGTTTACAACATAATTACATCTAAATATAAATATAGTAATAAACATGAGTAGAGAGATTAATATTAAAATAAACAAAAACACAAATTATTTGAAATTAAAAAGGACCGTCCCGTAAACGCTATGACAGTATATTTATGAAATTACACAATAATATATTCAGCGCAACTGTTGTTATTGAAATAAAAGTATTTGCACACTTTTTAATATTTTTTATAAAGCATCTAAGGGTAATTTATACAACAGCATAGTAAATTTGGTCCTAGCTACTGGCAACTCTCATTGTATCAAGATGGCGGAGCTGCGTGTTGCGTGTGGAATGATTGTGTTTTGTTATTTGTGATTCTTCAAAGAATGAGTTCTGTGTCTGCTTCTCGTTTCGAAATGTGACTTTAAAGGATACCTGTTGTACTTTAAAGAGACATTTCAAAACCGAGGCAGTACCTATATCCATTGAAATAAAGTAGTATTAGGCATATATACCTACCTATACCTACGTATATGTATAGTAATCAGTCAACCGTCCATTGGTTATCTACCAACCAATCAACTGAAGGGGTAATTTGTGATAAGGATAGATGATTTCAATTTGGGTCACCAGAAACCGCGCGAGTAGGTTCTCTTTTCCTTTTGGTATAATTACTATACTCTTTGGTCAGGTCAGTCAGTCAGTCAGGCCTATGCTTGGGCCTATGATAGATAGCTTCAGTTCCGATAGCTCCGTTGTGGCGCTGAAGTCACATTTCCCTCATGAAACGCCATCATTGGACGATGATACGGAAGCCATATTGAACTTACAACAACAGCAAGGGTGCGTTCAGAACCTACGCCCAGAGTGCACCCCGAGTGCAACTTTTCGCACTAACGCCGTTCCGAGGCTCGGTGAAAAGCGTTCTACCCATAAGAGCGAGCGAGAAAAACAACCGCACCCAAAGGTTCTGAACGCAGCCCAGCGTCATGCCACCGTGTTGTTGCGTCAGTACAGTCAGTAGCTTATACAGGGTGTAAGGGACAGCCCTCCGCAAACTGAAACGGTGAACTCAGACCATCAAACTGATCAACTTTCACTATGGAGCCTAACTCAGGAAATGCGAAAAAAAATCAGTCGTCCCATTCAAAAGTGCCGTACCCGACTCAAATGTATGGGACAGCTCATTTTTTTTCGCGTTTCCTGAGGTAGGCTCGATAGTGAAAGTTGTTCAGTTTGATGGTCTGAGTTCACCGTTTCAGTTTGCGGAGGGCTGTCCCTTACACCCTGTATAGGGTCCTTCTTAATATGCTGATACTTTTTTAAGGAGGTTATCAGACCATCAAACTGAACAACTTTCTCTACGGCACCAACAACAAAACGGCGGAAAAAAATTTGCTGTCCCATACAAAACTGCAAACCTACTCGAGCCAAATGTATGGGAAAGCTGATTTTTTTTCGCGATTTCGATGTTGGTCCCATAGAGAAAGTTGTTCAGTTTGATGGTCTGAACATCTCCTTAAAATATTGTCAGCATATTAAGTTGGACCCTGTATATTTTGATTTTCCTGGTATTTTCCCTTGAATTGAGAAGCCCTGATTCTTCTTATGTCGTTGAGTAGTTTGTTCCTTTGTCAAATGTCCCTATTATGCATTCTGTAATAACTGTATACATACCTATAGCTACAAGTTCTATAGTTCTATAAAACTTGACGACAGCACACACACGCCACAACGGAGCTGTTGGAACTAAATAAGTCTGCGTCTGTAGCTTGCTACATAATATCAGTTATCTGTGGTTAGTCAAAGTACGTTTTTTTAAACGATTTTTACGGCTCTGGATTCAGTATTTTGATTTTGGTTGTTGTGGAGTGTTTGTGGAGTTCGCCTATAGACAATACTTGGACCACTGACTTAGGGCCTGTTTCACCACTTCTGGGTAAGTTCTTGTTAGCTTATCCGACAGATAGTTTGACATATTTTGTATGAAAATTATGACAATGACAGTTGAGTTAACAAGAACTTATTCTTCTTCTTCTTATCGAATGGGCTGCAAAGCCCTGGTGTCAGAGTTTATTCAAACCGCCTTACGACCTCTGAAGTGGTGAAACAGGCCCATAGTATTTAAGTCTGACTTGGACCACCTTGGACCTTAGATTAAGAAGTTTTCGCTTACGCTGAAAGATGTACCCAAGAAATGAGAGAGTGAGATAGCCAGTTATGAAAACTTATGTAAACAAAAAAGACAAAAATTTGATTTTTTGTTTCGGTCACCGTGGCCAGTTTTTGTGTCTGGCAAGATGTCAAACCTATGGAAACAAATTGTCGTTTAGTATGCAAAAGTCGTGGCAAAAGTCACACTATTGCTGTTTCATGTGCGGCCATGTTATGGCTTAATCTAGTGGTAAATCGTCTAAGACGTGATACAGCTATATCACGTCTTTTATCTCGTTCGTTCACACGCAAATAGAAAGAGCGAAGGTGTGATAGCGCTGTATCACGGTGGCATGCTCAAAGAAAATTATAGGAGTAGGCTTAGATCAAAATAAAATTAATGGATAGGCCTAAAGCGCGGTAAGTTGAAGCAAACTACTGGTGCACTTGGTACATACAAACTAGCGCCATTATCTGTCAAATCTAGGGCACTTGCATACAAATTTGAAGTAAACCTTTCATTTGTTTTGCCTCATTTTTCTGGTTTGAAATGTTCGCGTAAGGCCTATCCATTCATTTTATTTTGATCGAAGGGAGTAGGGCATGCTACCTACGCAGAACAAGACTCACAGATTTTATGATAATGATATACCCGGTATCCAGCATAGCTAGCATGCCGCAGTGATACAGCGCTATCACACCTTCGCTCTCTTTCTATTTGCGTGCGAACGAACGAGATAAAAGACGTGATACAGCCGTATCACGTGCTGCATGCTACCAGTGCAGGTGTTTGGGTAAACAGTTGAACAGTAAACAGCTGCACTACTTTAAGGGGTGGTTGTACCCATAATACTGAACAACTTTCCCAACGAAACCTATAGGAAATTACCTTTTTTTTTTTAATGTTTTTCATACAAACGTTCGATCAGCAGATTGCATTAAGTATGGAAATTAAAAAAAAAAACAAATTTCCTATAGGTTTCTTAGGGAATGTTGTTCAGTATCATGGGTACAATGACCCCTTAAAGTAGTGCAACTGTTTTTCCTAACACCCTATATTTACCTACGGCAACGGCACCGCAAGGGTAAAAGGACATGCGGCCCCGGCCATAGAAAAAATGCCAACGGTTGTATACAGCTGTATATTATTTATAATGTATGTAGGTAATATTACATTTATCATGTATGGACCCTTAAATAATTTTTATGATGCTTATTTTGGTAAAAAACACATTAAAATATCTGAATTGTGGAAACACCGGTCACCAGTAATTTCAAGTGAAATTGTCGGGTTATTCCCGGTATCCCCCACGGTCTCGGCCCCAGTGGGGGACAGCGGGAAAAAAATGCTCGCTGTCCCCCCGCCTCCACCACTGGGGGCCATCGGGAAAATATGTTATCATTGTCCCCCACTAAAATAAAATCAATGGATTTTTAATGAAAACACTGTTAATAGTTTTGTTATCAACCGTATTATGTTTTTGCAATAAAATAGTGTGCTTTATACATCAATAATTAACTTAAATGTTATAAATTTTGAATACAACACTTACTAATTATTTATATGTTTTCAAGAAAGATTCTGAATTTGTATTTAGGTACTTTTCTAAAACCAGCGTTGTAATCAATAATTAACTATACTTTTTCTTTTTAAACAATCACACAGATCAATATTAATAAAAAAGAACATTTTCTAAAGTTATTACGTTACGATTTGTGGAGTAAAAATATCAAAATATCTGTTTTTATTTCATTCATCTACGTTAAATGAATACGAAAATATTTTGATATTTTTAGTTCGCAAATCGTAACGTAATAACTTTAGAAAATGCTCTTTTTAACCGACTTCAACAAAAGGAGGAGGTTCTCAATTCGACCCGTATGTTTTTTTTTTTTTATTAATATTGATCTGTGTGATTGTTTAAAAAGAAAAAGTATAGTTAATTATTGATTACAACGCTGGTTTTAGAAAAGTACCTAAATACAAATTCAGAATCTTTCTTGAAAACATATAAATAATTAGTAAGTGTTGTATTAAAAAATTTATAACATTTAAGTTAATTATTGATGTATAAAGCACACTATTTTATTGCAAAAACATAATACGGTTGATAACAAAACTATTTACAGTGTTTTCATTAAAAATCCATTGATTTTATTTTAGTGGGGGACAATGATAACATATTTTCCCGATGGCCCCCAGTGGTGGAGGCGGGGGGACAGCGAGCATTTTTTTCCCGCTGTCCCCCACTGGGGCCGAGACCGTGGGGGATACCGGGAATAACCCAAATTGTCAGATCTTTTTTTTTATTGCCTTGGTATTGCCGCTTTTTCATTTTTCTTTTTGAAGTATACAATATTTGGCATTTATCGCCGCATGTCCTTTATTCAATAAATTAAAGAAACCGAGATTTATGATCCACCCATTTTATTTAAGACTTCAATTAACACAACTTAGCATGTTTAAACATAGCTAGACTTCTCTCTTGCCAGAAACACAAATCATGCATGAATCTAAATATTCTACAGTACAGACACCTCAGTCTTTTTTATTCCTTCGTTTGGTTCTATCTCGTTTCGGCCACGGTTTTTTGAAGTGTACATATTCCATGTGGGCTCGTACTTCACACGGATGGCCGCATGATTTGTTACATATCGTACAATGAAATTGACGGATACCGAGATGCACCTGAAAAAAACAATTAATAATCATATAAGTAACTATAGTAAAGCCTGACCAGAAATATAAAAAACCTCGCCATGATGCGGAAAATCATTGGAACTAATTTTTGTACTTGGAACACTAACATTAAAGGTGACAGTCGATTGCAGCGCCCCCAAACCAGGTTTTTTATTTTCCTGGTCAGACTATACACACCGAGGACAGGAAAGTAAGAAAGGTCTCAGATCGCATGTAATCTGAGGAACGAAGAACAAACATGTGATCTGAGGCTTTCTTATTTACTGTCAGAGGTTCGTATATACTATTCTACTCGTCAACGGAGGTGGAAAGCGACAACTTCGTTAAGCGCAGCGAGACGACAATTGACGCTTTCCGTCCGGAGGGGAGAAAAAATAATAACTTTTTAACAACTATTCGGATTGTGTTCAGAACTAAGGCCTCGTTCAGGGAGACGCGGGGCGGCAAGCGGGGCGTCTCGCTGCGCGTTGGGCGGGCAATAAATCTATGACAATTTGCCGCGTGAGACAACGCTTCTCCGTGAACCTACCGTGAACGCTCTTATACATCGCACTATGTTCAAAAAGTCGTCCCACCAGACATTCTGAGTTAAGCTAAGCATGCGATGCATTTTGATATTCTGAACGCCTAGGTGGCGTGTCAATTTTAAGTTACAAAGATATTTGAGTCCAAAATTACAGGATTTTTATATCTAGAAATCAGAAAAATTTATGTTTCTCAGAAAACAATAAAAAATTCTTATGTTTCTTAGTCTCACATCACCGAAAAACCAGCGTAACCCGAGAAAATTCAACTTTTTATGAAAATTGTTATCACTTTCTTTCGTCTCGCGGTAGCTTCTAATTCGATGGGGTATAGCAAATAATTGTTTCAAAAGTTTTCTGTCTCGGAGCGCCTGCCGTTTTATTCAAGACAGCCTTTGATTGGCACCCACCAGGCAAACGAAAGAGGGGACGCCCTTAAATAACCTGGCGCCGCTCAATCAGCTCGCTTCGCTCCGTGGAAGTAGAGGCTAAAAGCCTCAACATGACCTGGAGGATATCTAAAGTTCTGCCCAAGATCGCAACCCGTGGAGAACTATTATCAGAGCCCTATACCCTACGTAGACAAGAGGTAACAGGAAGAGAAGGTTGTCTGGAAGAAATAGCTTTTTAGCTAGAAGGAAAGTTGTTCGTCCGGAGCACCCCTTCATGATTCACCCCCACAACCTGTATAAAGAAATACGTTTTTGCCCCACAATGAAGATCCTGCCTTTAAAATAGTTTCAGCAAATTTTATTGGATCACTAGTGTTTACCCGCGACTTCGTCCGCACAAATTATATACCAGATTTTAAGTCAGATCATAAGCTATCAACACCGGAGATGCTTAGATACTTTTGATGCTGACTGTACAGATACACTTACAGTTTTATAATAGTTTAGATTTATAAAATATGATAAAAACTTACGATCTTCATATGTTTTCTTAATACAGCCTTGACGTGAAAGGTTTTTTGACAGACATCGCACGTGAACCGAGGCGCGCCGGAGTGATAGTGGATCTTGTGTTGGTACAGGGAGGCCGGATAGGCGTACTTCTTGTCGCACTGGTCACACTCGTACGGAAGTTCGCCCGTGTGCTTGATTGTGTGGTATTTTAGTAGCAAACGTGACTGAAATTAACCGAAAAAGATTAACAAAATCAACTCAAAAGGCAGAGGCAGAGCAAACAAAAATCTGCTGTTCCATACTAAACTGCCTTGCCTACTCAATTATATGCAACGGCTGATTTTTTTTGCTCTCATCATATTTGCCCCCATAGTAACCCTACATAACCCTCCCCAAAATGATCATAATGTGTGCAATAAAATTGTGTAATGTGCCTTAAAGCCTAAATAAATATTCTTCTCATCAGGAAGGTTAATGACTTTTATAATTGTATAAGGGAACTAGAGACTACGTTTAATGCCGAGATTGAAAAACATTTTTAAGTCTTAATTCGAACTCCCGTATGTCAAATTCCATACATTTCGACCCTACTTATTTCGAACTAAGACTAAAAAATCGTCTCTGAATCTCGGCCTAAATGTTCAACAAAATATGAGACCATACATAACTATTTTAAAACTTTAAATAAATTAACGATTTGATCCTTCTTGTCCATATTTTGTGCAAGAATATTAATTTATACTTTTAATTCCTTTTATGGGAAAAACATTTTTATTGAATTTTAGTGGATTTTTGAGACGGTGCAGTAATGCGCAGCTCGCGCGCATTCGCCAGATGTGGACGCACCCTAACACTACTTGGTAGTGATCTTGAAATAATGCAAAAGACTAGGCGCCACAAACCTTGAACTCCTTCCCGCAAGTTTCACAGATGTTCAGCATATTATCTACCTCCGCTTGTCTTCTTAAGATCTCCTTGGCAGCTGTAGTATTTGGATGCTCCGACTTCGTATGTTCCGTGTACTCCAAGTAGGTTTCCAGCCGTTTGTCGCACTGCAAATATTTGAAGTAGGTATCTATAAGCACAGAATAGCATAGCATATGCTCACGACTAATATTCCCCGAGGGGGTAGTCAGAGACAGTGGCGGATACAGGGGGGGGGGGGGGGGGGCCCAGGGGGCCATGGCCCCCCCCACGAACCTCTGAATTTTGAGGCCGAGTAAAGAAATGAGCTCTCTTAATTTCTTTTAATCTTAATACGTGGCCCGAGTTGGCCAATGGGCCCCCCCAACATGAAATCCTGGATCCGCCCCTGGTCAGAGATATTCTAAAACCTCAGAACATCCAAGTTCCTCGTTTTCGCGCTATTATTATTTTAATGCCCGTTCTATAGCTATTCTCTTTCTACGCAATATACTGATTTTTTGTTTCATTAATGGCCAGTTATTTTAGTGTCGTTGGACCGAAAAACGACGTTATTTTATCAAAAATAACTGTAATCCTTTCATTTTAAAATGTCTGACATAGAAAATATTGTTAGTGAGACAATTATCTCGAAATGGTTTTCGATTTAGCCCTCCCAAAAAAAAACTTGACATCGAATTGACGCGCAACAAGTGACACTCAGCTTTTTTTTGCAAAAGAAGCAACGTCGTGCTCTTAGAAAAAGTATATGTCTAGAATGAGCCTCACGAATATCCCGTATAAAACAAAAGGGGCCAGGTTTCATAGGTTGGTGTGCGTGAGGCGCCATACAAATTATGTGTGTGTGCGTGTATATGTATAGGGTTTAGGAGCCAGTACTGGTTCCATTTTTTTTCGACGCTTTCGTATCTTCGACTGTCAATCTTGACATATACTTTATCAAAGGTCGTGCTTTGTTTCGCAACGTTGCTGAACATGATGAGCGTCACGTGTTGCGCGTCAACTGTTGCCTAGCTAGTGGATACGAGGCTTCATCCATGTTTCGTCAACGCCATTTAGCGAGCCACTAGGAACTACATAACTTTGAATTTTTAATGACTTTCAGAAAATCGCTCGTTACAGCATAGGTGGTACTTAGTAGCTAAAAGTGTGTCTATGAACCCTGAAAGGGCATAGCAATATTAACAATAAGTAATTATTAAAATAAGAATATATTTATTACAATGGCAATCGTTAATCTATATAGAATGTGATACTCGTACTGTATCTTGCAAAGCAACATTTATGAATTACATATTTAACAATAATAGCTACCTACTAATTTAGCCGTCGTGGTCCAGTGGCGAGTAACCTTGCCTGCCGTGCAGGAGGCGATGGTTCGATCCCCGTCCTGGCACGACACGTACCAATGAGTTTTTTCGGAATTTATGAACGATTTTTAACACCACTGGCTTTATGGTGAAGGAAAACATCGCGAGGAAACCTGCATGCCTCGAGTATCGTACCCACTGTCCATTAAAGTGGCTCACTACCTGTCACACTGGACAGAGTTTCAGTACTACTAGTGAAACATGGATGTTCTGAGTTTTCAGAATATCTCTGGCTACCCCCTCGGAGAATATAGTCGTGAGCATAATTGCTAGGTACTAGTATAACACAGTCAGTGTAATTAATGTCAAGTGGACAGTAAGGCTGCGTTTCCATCAGAGATGTGCGAGGTAGCGAGGCGGTGAGCGAGGAAACAATACATAGAGGAAATTGAATGATGCGATTTTTTCCTCGCTCACCGCCTCGCTACCTCGCACATCTCTGGTGGAAACACAGTCTAAGGGTTGAGACACGTCGACGCGGCGACGATGGCGGATGGCTTCCCATACTATATGACATTTTTGTATGTGCCTCTGTGTCTCAACCCTAAGGTGACTAACTTACTAGCTTACAGACGGCGGGTTTGAACTTCGGTTCGGTTTTATACGCTTCAGCGACTTTAGCGTTATGTGCACTACCCAGCCTCCGGGGATGCTCCTTCCCGTGGCATCTCAGTTCATTTGCAGTAAGGAAAGATTCACCACATTCTTCACACCCGTAACTGAAAACAAGTAGTATCATCTTCGTAAATAACAATACAGTACGACCAGGAAAATAATTCTCAATCTTCGTTTGCGCAGAGCAAACCCGAGTCCCCGACAAAACCCGAAGACCGAAGTCGTTTAGTAATCAAAGGGTGAAAAGTCAGATAGCAGCGGAAAGGGCGCCATAACAATTAGCCAATCGTGGCAAGAGATTGAAGGTGGCCCTTAATCAATATAATTTGGCTTTTGATGTAACTTACCTCACGCTATGTTTAGAAGAAATCACCAGATGTCGCTTCCACGCGGTTTCCGTCGCGAACTGAACATCACACTCCTCACATTTGGGACCCAGCAGCTCTGTACTATCCTGAAAATACAATATATATAAATTACTTTTCTTCCCTCCGGACGGAAAGCGTCAATTCTCGTCCCGCTGCGCTGAACAAAGTTGTCGCTTTACACCTCTGTCGAGAAGAAAAATAGTATACTAACCTCGGACAGTAAATAAGAAAGCCTCAGATCACATGTTTGTTGACCTCGGCATGAGATCTGAGACCTTTCTTGCTTTCCTGTCCTCAGTGTGTAATCTACTATAACTTAAACTTAATTCATAGCATAAATAAATGTAAGACATGAGTATTAGATACCTCTACCTTTTCAATTGTTTCGATTGGCCAATGTTGGTAACTAAACAAAACGGAAAACTATTGTTTTCTTTTAGTAAAATTGTTTACCTTAGATATTTATTTAATTAAAAATATAGGCAGGCCTGTCTCACTCCGCAATGTGGGTATAAAAATGTACCTACGCTTTCGCGCCGCGACGTCGCGGCCTAATTCAGTCGAGTGCCACCACCTGTGCCACGCGCTCATTCGTCGACGCGTCCGTCACTCGGTCGATGCCTCGGATGTAGGTACTTACGCTCGTTCCAATCTTGCGTTGTTGACATCCCTTACCATTCACGCACAGAGAGTCAATGTGCGAGTGTCAGTCGCGCTTGGAGCGAGCGTTCTTAGATAGTGATCCTAGATATTCCGTGATATAGGGACTTTGTCGAGCGTCGTTTTTTTATTTTTTTTTTCATACGACGGCTGGTGATGTAGATTTGCAAATTACCTGGTTATGTGTTCTACTCTTGTGTACGTTCAGGCCTGCTAGTCCGCTAAACATGCTGCCGCAATGAGCGCACACAAATTCTGGATGCTTTCTTCGTTTATGGTTTGCTAGAGTATTTGATAATCTGCAATCAAAGAAATAAAGATAATTAAATTATATATACATTTTGAATGTTTTGATAAATGTATTTTTAGTTTTGTTGTTTAATTTAGAAATTTTTTTTACGTTTATTTAATCTGGACATTAATTTTGTAATAATGAGCGTTTTTTTTTCGTTTCATAGTAGATCGATAGATGACGCTACGGTCTATACGAATCTATGTCAAACACTGAAAAATTATCTTTCCCCGAAATGAGGGTAAAAGTGAAGTGAAAAAAAAACAAAAATCTTTTGGAACATATTTTTTTTATTATATTTAACTATATTTCTTATGCTAATTTACTCTTTAAGGTGATACACTGTGATACAAGACTACAATTTGACTAAAATCAATATAAAAACTCTTTGATCATAAGGCAAAATCTGAAATTGAACTGGCAATAAGAAAACTTGAGCTGTCAAATGTCATTGTTAATCAAACTCGTATCGTAGCATTTACTTTGTCGTGTTTGTTAGTTTACTTCAGAGAGTCACGTTGCAGGGTTTGCCTTGAACACTTGTCTCTCGCGTGGTGTTCGCGCGGTTCGCGTCTCAGCCTGCCACGAGGCTCCAAAATCCTTCTCAGTTGTTCTTACTCAAAAACAATCCTCGAGATTGGATAGACACTCCCTCAAACTACTTGACACTGGCGAAATCTAACAAGGAAACGCCATTAAATAAAAATAGAATAGAATAGTTTACTTCAAACTGCTTTTCTGAAGGACTGTATTTTTGGCTAAGAAAGAAATCGAAAATAATTTCAATTTTTTTTTGATTACGTCTTCCAAATCCGAACCAAAGAGAATGAAATCTCTACGTTTTTTAGTCTATAGGTGACATTGCAGAGGAAGTTTTTGCTTGACAGTTTGTCGTACAGACACTACTGCCATCTATTGAGTTATAAGAAAACGGCATTAAAAAAAAAAAAGAAAAACGCTCATTGGTTATGTTTATATTATTTCCGTTAAAATATAGTAGAATAGTTAGATTAGATTCTAGGAATAATTTAAGATTTGTATGGAAATGTTTCAGCCACTGTTAAGCATCACTCAAACCTTTGCGACTGCGAAGCGGGAGCGTCTATCGCGCGGCGGTCGCTACGCGTCTAGTAGCCAGACGTGTGTATAATAATGTTCCGAAAGAATACAAAATAAAATATACATTTTAAATGTCAGTACATTTTGGTTCTTGTTGGTAGTTTTTGGTTCTTTTTGGTAGATTTGGGTCGTTTTTGGTGATTTCTGGTAGATTTTGGTAGAAAAAACAACAAATACTCAAAAACTAACAAGAACAAAAGTAGGTTCTGGAAAAATGAATAAAAACTACCAAAGACTTACGATGTTAAAACGAAAATGTCAAAATGACAAAACCACAACATAAAAGAGGTATTTCTTCAACGAATATTCATCAACAAATGAAGTTCGCGTCCCGCGTCGCAGTCGCCCAGGTTTGAGCGCTCCTTACTAAACATTTTAACGAAAATCTGACTAATCTGTCAGATTTTTGAATAGATTAGTTGCTAGATCGTGATTACACATTACCTTAATTGGTTAATAATCAACTTCGTTTATATCAGTTATATCCTCTTGAGGTATAAAAAATTTCTGTATGGATAGTTAAAGATTGGTTGCAATGCTACGCAATCCTATACAAATATCGTTGGTCCTATCAACAAAGTAAACCTTTTTACTCACCGGAAACTCATTCCACACTGTTCGCATGCGTAAGTCTCGCCTTTATGAAGAGCAATATGAGTTTTAGCTTGACCCCTGAAAATATAGTAAATAGTGTTAAATAATTAGGAAAACTTGAAAATACACTTCGTCAATGGATGCATCAGACTCTTTTGGCATAATGTACGGTCAAAAAACCAAAAACCATAAAGTGAAACCATGAACCACCATTGTAGCCAACTCACACGATGCGAAGTGGTGCGATGCCGTGACATGCCGTGTATTTTTTATTATTATTTGTGTTGGGCTATTGCAAGCATGGGTCGTTATGTAACACGTCGACCATCGCTGGTCCTTTGTATTCGCCCCAAACTCACCCATATTTTACGCATACCTCCGAATCTCCGAACTTGTGGTATTTTCTTTTCATTCTCGGGAAAGCAGGTTTCCTCACGATGTTTTTCTTCACCGCCGAGCTAGTAAATGATAAATACAACCGTACATAATTTCCAAAGAACTTAGTGGTACAGGCCAGGAATCGAACCGCCGCCTCATGATAGAGGCATAATGCATGCATAACTCATTGAGGCAAAACTCAGGCATAATGGCAGCAGGAAAATACCATAAGTTCGGAGGTATGCGTTAAATATGGGTGAGCTTGGGGGCTGGGCCGAACACAAAGGACCAACGATGGACCCAGTGTTACATAAAGAACCTTGCTTGAAATAGCCCAACCACAAATCAATATAGCAAAAAAAAAACAATTTACTTGTTTACTTACAGGCTGAAGCAAACATACGAACAACTTTTGCAGGTTATTTTATACTTGTGACATCCTGCAATGTGCTTCAGCATTATATATCTGGTACGAAACAAGAGGTGACAGAATTCACACTCTAAAGTTCCTGAATCCTGTAAATAAATATCGCAACTAAAACGGTTATATCATGCTTAAGCCTAGTTCGGACTACGCGAGTGTTTTAGTCCAGTAGGGAGTGTTTTAGTAGTTAAACATGTCTAAACCACAATAATTTAGTCGAGTAGTTTAGCGAGTGCTTTAATTTTGTTACTAAATCACTCGCACTCGACTAAAATACTCGCGTAGTCGGAACTAAGCTTATGTGCTATATTCCCCGAGGGGGTAGTAGAGAGAAGATATTCTAAACCAACGTGTTCTGAGGTTAAATATCTGGGGATGATCCTAGATAAAGAACTGACGTGGAAATCACATGCCGAAATGGTTACGAGGAAAGCCGCAATGGCTTTCAATATGTGTAGATCAGCCTACGGTAAGACCTGGGGCCTAAAACCCAAGGTCATATACTGGATATACACAACTATGGTAAGGCCAATACTTTCTTACGGTAGCATAGTTTGGTGGACGAGAACCAAAGTGCAAACATGTGAGAAAGAACTTGGGACACTACAACGTATGGCCTGCATGGCTATGACTGGTGCCTTCAGGTCAACACCCACCGCGGCACTAAATTTTATACTGGACCTTAAACCGCTTCATATTTTCATACAGGCCGAAGCGGCGAAGGCTCTTTACAGGATGAAGGTGACCCAAATCTGGCATAGCGATATGCCTAAGATGAGGCACACTGCACTAAGACTAGACAGTGAGCTCGAAAGGAGGTTCAGTATGATCGGTGACACAATGCCGAGCGTACGAGTCTTTAAGAGAAATTACAAAATTCATGTCCCATCAAGGGATGAATGGAAACGTGGACTGCGTGCCCCGGACGCGAAAACTCTTGTGTGGTACACTGATGGTTCCAAAACCGAAGCAGGTACATGCGCAGGCATACACTCCAAAGACTGCAACGAAAGTATCAGTCTAGGAGAGTTTGCAACTGTCTTTCAAACAGAGACATATGCAATCATAGCTTGTGCGCAGGAGAATATATATAGAAAGGTAACAAACAAGACTATATATATTCTCAGTGACAGCCAAGCAGCTCTCAAAGCCTTGACTCCTACTATGTAAGCTCCAAACTTATTCTAAACGGAGTGAAGACCCTAAACAAGCTTGGTCTTCACAACAGTGTAAGATTGGTTTGGGTCCCGGGGCATACCGGTGTCCAGGGTAATGAGAACGCTGATGAGCTGGCGAGGGCTGGATCAGAACGAAAAATGATTGGACCGGAACCAAGTGTGGGAATTCCGGCATGCAATATAAGGATGGCCATTAGGGAATGGGCCAATAACACACACAGGATAGAGTGGACTGGCCTTGCAGGTCTACAACACTCTAAAAAGTTCATCAGCAATATGACAACTCAAGTTTCAAGGTTCATATTGAACAATAGCAGGAGCAAGGCTCGTGCCATCGTAGGAGCGCTCACCGGGCACTACGCCACAGGCACGATGATGCACAAGATGAAACTCACCCTTGATCCCAGCTGCCGAGCGTGTGGAGAAGATGAGGAGACCATGGAACATATCCTTTGTGACTGCGATGTTTTGGCGGCGAAACGTATGAACCTCCTCGGAGATGGATACCCAAAACCGGGTGATCTCGTCTCTTCCCCTCAATGGTATCGCCTTCTTCATTGACCATGTATTTGAAGGGTGAAGAAAGCAAAGAATATTGGGGCTAACACAAAAGATCCCACTGGGTCGAAGTGTTGCTGGCTTGCCAGCCCCCACAACAAGATAAGATAACGTGTTCTCCACTGAACACCTATCAGTGGATGGGTGAATCTACAGAGGGTTCGAACACCATCATTGTTCTCAACGAACATAATTGATGTAAAAAATGGTAGAGGTGCTGCAAATCTATAGATCGTACGTAAGTTCCTAAAAACTCATTGGTATGAGAATCAAACAAGACATTTTACTATTCTTGTGAAAAAATTGTTAGCCATAAAGGTTGTCTAAAATACCTAACATACAACTTACCGGGCTATGCAGCTTCATATGATTATTGTATGTAGATTCCAGGGTAAAACCTTTGTAGCATAAATCACACGAGTATGGATTAGTCTTGTAATTACGTGATTCTTTTCTCAAAAGCATTTCTTCCTTAGCTTCTGATGGAGTCATCTCGTCTATTGTTGCGTAATTTTGTATCATCTTCTGACTAGGTCGACATCTCGAAGCTTTCAAAGGTTTTAAATTCCGTGTTTTTGTAATACATTTCAAAGTTTTAATTTTTTTCGGTACATTTTCTTTAGTTTTCTTTGACTTCAGTTGACATTTTTGTTCAGATTTTATTTCTGGTACTAAATTGTTCGGAGCATGACTTGATTGAATTATTTCGTTTGGGTAATATGTATCTTGCATTTCTACGTCATAGACAACGTCTTTCGCATCAATGTTAAATTTTTTCTCACATTTATTATCTCCTAATGGATTGGTATCAATTGGTGTCTCCGGATTGGTATCAATTTTAATATCAGAGACGGAGAAAGCGTCTCCGCCTTCAGCATAAATTGAAAATTTTGTCTCTGATTTGTTATCTTCTAGCGCATCAGGATCAATTTCAATTTTAATGGCCGAGTCTAAATTGATTTCTGTTGTAACAATCTGTTGATTGTTATTGCATACAAGAAGCATGGAACTACGAGATACTTTTGATTCTAGTTTGAAGTGTTTCCTATCAATGCCTCTGACAATTGATTTAGGTATCTGAAAGATTAAGTTTCCTTTAAGTAATTTATTATCTAGGTATACATGTAAAAAATAGAAAAATACATAAAATAAGAAACGAAAAAATCAGGCAGAGAACCAAGCTAACAGACGCAATCACAAGAGCCCTAACATCGAAATGGCAATGGGCTGGACACATCTCTCGTTACCAAGATAAAAGATGGACCACAGAAACAACAAAATGGAAAGGTCCGGTGGGCAAAAGGAACGTTGGTAGACCGATTAAACGGTGGGCTGATGACATTGCAAAGGTGGCTGGAGAAAACATGATGAGCACAGGCAAGGTCAGAGAGTCACGGAAAGGTATGGAGGAGGCCTTCATCCAAAATGGGGTCCATATCCCGAATAAAGAAGAAAACTAATCATACTAAACAACTTAATAGCATGCATACTAATAATACTAACAACATTTGAATTGTAGAAACCATAGGTTAAGGAAATGCAAATAAACATACATACATACATACATATGCTCACGCCTATGTCCCACTACTGGGGTAGGCAGAGACAATAGATCGCCACATGCTACGATACTGACACACATCTTTCGCCTCCTCAACATTCATAAGTCTCTTCATACATGCTCGTCGGTTCCGGGTACATTTTATTTGGCCCTTCTTCAGTACGCATCCTATTTGGTCAGCGTACGTGCGCCTAGGGCGACCCCTTTCAACCATTCCATTCACACTTTCCTTGTAGATTTCATACGTCAGCCTACTTTGGCTCATTCTTTCCACATGGCCAAACCACCTCAACATTCCTTTTTCAATCCTTGTCACTACATCTTCTTTCAGACCACATCTTTCTCTAATCACACTATTCCGTAACCGGTCCTTTAAAGTCACACCACACATACTACGCAGGGAGCGCATTTCAACAGCATTTATTCTAGATTCATGCTTCTTCTGCCATACCCAACTCTCACTTCCATACATTAAAGTTGGTGCCAACACACCCTCGTGAACCGCCAAACGAGCCTTTTTAGAAATAGTTTGACTCTTCACGAAGGTGTGCAAGGCTCCATTAATCCTATTTCCTGCTTTCACTCTTCTCTCTTTATCTTCGTCGTACTTTCCGTCTCTTGTGAACATACAACCCAAGTACACAAACTCACTGACTTGCTCTAGCCTTTCATCACCTATCATAATCTTACATTCAGTCACTGTTTCATCGCGCTCGATAACCATTACTTTCGTCTTATTTACATTAACATTCATTCCCTTCTTCTTAAATGATTCATTCATACATGTTACCATCTCCTGCAAATCATTTACCGATGACGCAAGCAGAACTTGGTCATCGGCATACAACAGACATTTGACAAATAACTCGTTCATCCTTATACCACAAACTCTTTCTTTCAAATCACTCAAACAACTGTCCATGAATAGGTTGAATAGCCACGGTGACGCTACACAACCCTGTCTGACATCTCTGGAGATACCAAACCAATCGGTATGATGATGAAATGCAAATAAAGGCTTTATTATTATTATTATTACATGTAAAGCAGTTCCGTGACATACTGGCATAGAATGTAGACTCTACCCCGCTGAAGAATGAGACATGAAAGGACAATGCCCATTTTTCATAGAAAGTTACCCCAGTCGCGGCGCAAAAGTATCTCAGAATTTTGTACTTTTCTTGCCAGGTCAGCGGCTTATTAAGGTGGCTTGAAAATTCTCTGACAGCAAGTTGACCACTATCTTGTCTCACCTATAAGCATTGGGCCCGCGTAGTGGTGTATAACCCACTCCATGTCACCCTTATTTCTGAGAGGAGGCTTTTACCCTTCAGTGGGATCCAACAGAATCCTACGGGACTTTTCAGGCCCGAATTCTATAAAACAATAAATTAGAAAACACGTTCTCCTTTGAGATAGGAATACATTCTACAGAAAATGTAAAGGAGTTCTAAGAATTTTTATTCTAAAATCGACCCCTAATCGGTATATGGGGTGTAAACAAAGTCCTTGACAAATGCTAGTAAGGTAATTGATTGAATCAGGTGTTAGTGTTACTTTGCGAAAATCTATGACTAATAGGTAATAATATAATATGTACACACGGCGACAGGTCCGGTTACCCTGTTTGGACTTTGAATTATGAGAAGTTGAACGCTGTGAATCGTGCGAGAGGGTGCGGTATGTTGTTGTTGTTTCGTCTCACGGCACGCTGCGCCCGCGCTTGCAGCCGCGTCTATGCAGGCTCTGTACCGCACTATTTTGTGTTTTGTACATAGTGTAGTTATGGGTGTATAGGGTGCTTAACCTGATGTGTCGCCGTGTGTACATACACCGAAAATAAAAAGAATACCATTACCTTTGAATGGTCCATATGAATAGATGATAACACATTGAGAGCCGTCATGCATTTGGATCTGAACTCCTGACACTTGCTCAGCAGATATTTACACTCGTAACAAACATACATATTGTAATCAGTGCAGTACTGAAAATAAGACACAAATACTTATACTAAACAATTTATGGATAAAATTTATACTTTTCAATGAAAAAGTATTAAGGAATTGAAGGAAGAAATGAAAATTAAGGAAGACTAGATACACTATAGTGTGCCCAGTCAAAAACTGCACAAACAAGCCCATGTATCTAAGGACAAATATTTATTTGGATTCTATATAACAATTTTATCCTCATTTTTGGGTTCCGTACCCAAAGGGTGAAAAAAGGACCCTATTAATAAGCCTACGCTGTCCTAGCTTCAGATGGCTGTATCTTATGAAACGTAATATGTAGCCAGCACGGACCTGAAAGAAATACGGACCGAGTATTGCACTAAAAAGATGTGAAGCATGCAAGGTAATACAATCTCGTTTGTTCTACAAGGGACCTACACTCACACAGATGCACTAGCTCTAGGCGCAGGTCCGACAACCCGTCACCTTATGTACCGCATGACAGCACGCACACAAAAGAAATAGGTGATTCACTCATGATTAGATGACGTTACGTCTGGTTCTTCTGTTTAGTCTGTGGTAGCCAGTTGAAATTTTCACAGATTATGTATCATTGTATTGGATTGATCGTTGCCGCGTTGTGGAGAGCTATGGAAACTCAAGCAGCTGATTTGTAAGTCGGCTACTGTTCCGCAGCTGTTGCGGACTGCATTCAGCGTGGCACCTCACATAGAATTCCATAGTTTACAACTGCTGCTGGCCTGTAGCCGTTTTGCAGCTGCATTCTGTGTGGCCCAGCCTTTACACTTCTTACAATACCAGATATTATATCAGTTCAGTGATTTAACTTTTGGTTTAATAGTACGACTTGGCATATGAAGCCATTAGATTGATGATGTTGGTGTAAACAACAATCTTAATATAGCCGTCTTTAGAAAACATTTTCCTTAGTAACATTATTTCTTTACGTTCCATGGAATTGTGATTGTGATGTCTTGGCGGCTAAACGCATGTGCCTCCTCGGAGATATGGATATCCAAAACCAGGGAGATCTTAGGTTTTGGGTAATATTTACAATTGGGGCGCAGGAGTTGGAGGGTGGGAGTTGGGGGGGAGGAAGAGGGGGGGGAGGGGTATCCCCTGGTACCACTCCCCCCCCGCGGAGATGTATAGTTACCGAGATATATTAATTTAAAAATTGGTTGTGGGGTAGGGATTGGGTGGGAGGAGGGAGTGGGAGGGAGGAGGGAGTGGGTGGGGGGAGGGAGTGGGTGGGAGGGAATGGGTGGGGGGAGTGAGCGGGGGGAGGGGGCCGTGGGGGATTGGGGGGGGGGGGATTTATATTTTCGGGTGGATTAGGAAAACAGTAGCAATTCGGTTCTGGCACTCGCCGGCCGCTACCGCGGCACCGCTCGCTCCGCTCGCTCGGCTCGTGCACTGTGGTCGCAAGAAACCTAACATGCTCGTCGCTTCGCTCCTCGCTAACCTAACCGTCTGAGTTGGAAAAGGGGGTTTCCCCATTCACTCCCGCCCCCATCCACTCCGTCCCCCCACCCACTCCCCCCACCCACTCCCTCACCCACCCACTCCCTCCCCCCACCTCGGTAACTACACATCTCCGCGGGGGGGAGTGGTACCAGGAGGTACCCCTCCCCCCCCCTCTTCCTCCCCCCCGACTCCCACCCCCCTACTCCTGCGCCCCAATTCTAAAGCCAACCCTAGGTTTTTTCCCCTCAATGGTATTGCCATCTTCATTGACCATGTATTTGATGGGTAAAGAAAATGATAAGTATTGGGGCTAAAGATCCAACTGGGTTGAAGTGTTACTGGCTGGCTAGCCCCCACATCAAGATAAGAGAGGTTCTACGACTCAAGGAAAGGAGTTGTATTGTATACTTACATCTTGAACAAGTTGCGAATATGCTTCACTTATTGAGGGCGAACTAAACATTTTGCAATCGGTCACTAAACATACTTTACAATATTTCATATCTTCGTCTTCCATTGTATATAGGGTCCTTCTTAATATGCTGACACTTTTTTACACAGCAACTCTATAGGTAATAAGGATCACGATGCATAGAAAATATTAAGCCTAATATGTCATTTAAAATTTTTTTGAAAAAAAATTGTACTCCGTAGAAAAATCATTAATGTCTGTACTTTTATTGCATAACACTTACCATTCAACACGCCTAGCGCCTGGGCGACGATGAATGAAATAGTACACGCACACACATAACAAAACCACTACACTTGATTCATTCATTGAATAACACTGAGTATGATATAAAGTTCTCACTACACTTTTTCGGGTTTTGGACTGACAAAGATGTAATACGTTGTGTTGAAAAATAATTAATAAATTTGATAAAGTTTCGGTATAAATTAGATACTGAGTTCATTAAATTTTCTGTGGTTACAAATTTTATTACAATTATTAAAATCAATAACACTGTTCCTATTTAATTAACTGTTGGATATTACCACCAATTCGTTGGATAGACAGGATCGCGTCGGCGAATGTGACTGTGTACGCGCACTAAACTGTTTAAATAAATCACTGTAAAAGCGTTGTAGTTTTAATACGTAGTGTCGATAAGTTAGTTTATAATGTTAAGACAATTCTTGTATGAGTATGAAAATAATTTTTGGCACTGTGTATCAATCAACTACGGATGTTCACGTGCGCGCATGTTTCTGATCAACTGAACGAGAAATATCTCATTTCCTATGGGGTGGGGAGAGACTTCGTCGAAATATCGATCGATACAAAACTTTAAAGTTGCGCAAATAAGAAGCAATTTGCGCTGGCGCAGACCCATTGTTGAATTGTTGTCGAATACACGCCGCCGGTGCCGACAAACCCTTTGTTTAGGTAGATCATAAAATTTACATTTGTTTTGCTAAAAAGAGCGGCGTTTCTTTATGAAAGTTCCCACAAAGTCGGTAACTCCAAAAGAAAAATGTTTTCTTTAAACTTGTCGGGATATCAATCGATACAATACTTAACGCTGTGCGAATAAGAAGCAATTTGCGCTAGCGCAGATTATTATTGCGAAATTTTCGAAGCGGCTGAGGCCGATGCCGACGAATCCTTTGTCGGCAGATTATAAAATGTACAGCTAGTTGTTTTGCTAGAAAACGCAGAGATTTCTTTTAAAGATTTTTTCTTTTATTCCATTATGATCTTTATCACTGACTTACTGAGTTCATGTTTACGTACATTTTTTCTGTACCAATTTTGTGGAAAAATTACAATCCTATTCATAAAGGTAAACGAGCCGACAAAGGGTTGGTCAACACACAGCCACTTTGCGAGTTTGGCTAAATTGTTTCTTATTGGCACGACTTTAAAGCTTTCTTCTATCTATCAATATCTCGGCAGTGCACTCTCCCCACCTCCTACCGCAAATGACAGACTTGAGGAGATAAGCCCGTTTACGGGTCAGTCGGTTTTTTCATAATCCACGATAATTAGTGCATACGTGTTACGCGCGCGAGCCTTTGTAGAGTTGGTACACAATGCCGTCCTACAGGTATTCTAACCAGGAGTACCTGGAAATGGTAGTGTGCTACGAAGAAACAGGCCACAGTTTATTTGCAGCACAAGATTTGTTCGAAGAAAGGTTCGGAGTGCGACCTAGCCGGTCGACAATTCTCGGAGCAGTACAGCGCCACCGAGATTACGGCACTTTCAGGCCTCCAGATGCTGATAACGGCAGACCACGTCGAATAAGTGCACAGCTCGAGGAAGACATTTTAGACTTCTTTCAATGGCATCCTACAGCCAGTACGACAGATGCTGCACGGGTGTTCGACATCAGTGACGTGACAGTGTGGCGAATATTGCGAGATGAGGGATTACATCCTTTTCACTTCACTAGAGTGCAAGAATTGTCGGAATCTGACTACGGACCGCGAGTGCAGTTTTGTAGATGGCTGTGTGAAGACGTGAATCGAAACATTTTATGGACAGACGAATCGACGTTCACGCGTATTGGTATGTTCAATATCCACAACGCGCATTATTGGACAGAAACGAACCCCCATGTTGTGCGTCCAGACCATTTCCAAACCCGGTTTAGTGTTAACGTATGGGCAGGAATGCTCGGAGATCAAATTATAGGGCCTCTGTTCATCGATAGAATGAACGCACAGAGTTACTTGCACTTGTTACGTCACCGTGTGGAGCCGCGTCTAGACAGATTGCCTCTGACTTATATCCAGAACTTTTATTACCAACACGACGGCTGTCCAGCACACTTTGCCGTGACCGTCCGTCAACACTTGACGAATGTTTATGGTGAAAATTGGATAGGTCGAGGAGGGCCCATTCCCTGGCCCGCACGGTCACCTGATCTGACTCCCCTCGACTTTTTCCTGTGGGGAAGAGTCAAGGACCTTGTCTACGGACAGGATGGACACACCATAACTAGTGTCAGAATGTTGAAATCGCGTATTAAGAACGCTTTTACAGTGATTAAAAGTGATAGAGACGCTTTAGTACGCGTGCACAGACACATTCGCCGTCGTGCAACCCTGTGTATCCAACAAAACGGTCGTTATGTCCAACAGTTATTATAAAAATTGACATTTTTTAATTAGTTTAAGTGTTATTGATTTTAATTACTGTAAATAGAGCTGATACAATTTTTAAACACGCCAAATTAATGTAACCGTTAACTGTAGGTATTTCGTTACGGAAATTAATATTAAATTTTCATCGTTACTTTATCAAATCAAATCGAAATAATTTTATTTCAGACACTTTATGACCTTTACAAAAAATATTTTTATTTTCTACACAACGTATTACATTAATTTGTCAGTCCAAAGCCTGAAGAAGTGTGATGGGAAATTTCAATCTAGCTCAGTGCGTGACAGTGACCTCAGTGAAATGAATGACAACAAAAGTGTAGTTGTAGTGTTACGTGTGTACGTGTATTTCATTCATCGCCTCTAACGGGATTCACAGAATGGTAAGTGTTATGCATCAAAAGTACAGACATTTAATTATTTAGAGTATTTTTCTTTTTTTTAGATAATTTTTAAAACGACGTATTAGGCTTGTTATTTTCTATGCATTGTAATCCTTATCACCTATAGAGCTGCTGTGTAAAAAAGTGTCAGCATATTAAGAAGGACCCTGTATTATGTACTTTAGTACATTGATATCGTTGTATATTATAAACAAACAAGCACAAAGAAGAAAGAAGACAAGATGTTTAATTATTATGTTAACTTGGAACAAAAACACGCACGACGAAAAGCAAAAACTTTTTTTTTTGTTATTTTTTTTTGTGTTGTTGTTGTTTCATTTTTCCTTACGGAAAGGCAAAGGGTACATACTTAGCCCATGCAGCCACGTCTGATTTTGTCTTTTCTTTTAAATCCATTCTAAAAGGCATTATGTGTCTGATCCTCCGTTCTAGGCCTGATCCAGACCTGATTCGCATCAATGAATACGCCGTAGAAAGAGAAGGAACTAGAAGAAAGCACGTGTCTTGTCATATCACTCAGTAAAATACTTCGCCTATGAAATATGCAAAGCCAGAAAAAAAATACTACAGCTGTCAAGGGTGATAGCATAGATTAATATATAAATTGGTTATAGATAGGTAAGTCGCCTTGGATTTTAGGACGTTTTAATTATTAGCGTTGCCTCATATTAGCAGCAGGGGGAGCCACAAAATGAAAAAAAATTTTAAAAAGACGGTCGGCTGACACAATGCTCTTACCATAAGCACCTGAAACGTGAGCCGGTTATCTAGACCACTAGACGCAGAGCGGTTTGGCAGTAGAAAGATGCATAATCTCCATAGTAATACTGACATTTTCTACTGCCGAACCGCTCGTATGATTTTTAAAAATCGCACTGCCACAAGACAGTGGTTGATACGGACGAAATCTCTCACTATTAGGCGCAGCGGTGAGGTGTAGCGCGCTTTCTCTACACTTTAGATACGAACCCAAATTCAACACTTAGTACTTCGAAAAGTAACCGATAGATGGCGGATGCTGTCTATGGAAAAAAGCGTTCCACCTAGTTTGTACTGAAGATAACAACAGCATGTACTTAAGGTAAATTTTAGGTTGTTTTACTTGTTTTAAATCTTTGTTATGGTTTTTGTACTTCATATTAAACAGATATTTAGTGTCAAACATTTTTTTGATCGCATCCTTCATAATTCATGCAGTAGAGGGTTAACATCGTAATTTGCATAGATTAATATGTATATTGGGTATAGATAGGTAAGTCGCCTGGGATTTTTGAACGGCTTAATTATTGTTGTTGCCCCTTATTAGCGGATGGGGGAGCCACTTTGATAAATAAATAGAAAAAGACGGCCGGCCGACTCTAAGATATCATAGCATGCATACGTACGTACTATAGCATGGTAATTTGTTGTGTTCAAAGAATTCTTTGTGCTTGTTTGTTTATTAATAATTCACAATGGAAGACGAAGATATGGAATATTGTAAAATATGTTTAGTGACAGATTGCAAAATGTTTAGTTCGCCCTCAATAAGCGAAGCATATTCACAACTTGTTCAAGTTATCGTAAGTACATATTACTCGTTTTCTTGAGTCCTGTATTAACGTAGCTAAACTATTATAAAACTGTAACTGATGTGTGTCTGTACATTCAAGATATTTACGAAATTACATTACGATATGGCTTTTAGGAATCCCAGACTCGGAATCAACCTTTTTTATAAATGTTGTCTGTCTGTTTCTCTGTTTGTTTGTTTGTTTGTTTGTTTGTTCGCGCATCACGTAAAAACTACTGAACCGATTTTGATAACACTTTTTTTGTTTGATAGCTTATGATCTGACTTAAAATCTGGTACATAATTTGTGCGGACGAAGTCGCGGGTAAACACTAGTATAACATATAAGAGTAACATGTTATGTTTCTGATTAGCCTAGAAACGTGCTATCAGTATGGAAGGGCAGGAGGTGAATCACCACCCCTCCCTTTTTTTATAAAACTCGTTTTTGGACCAAAACCAAACACAGATTGGTTTTTCTAACCAAACCCAACCGATCCACGTTCCTATACTTTACAGGTTTAAATATCAATCACATGTTCACCATGCTAAAAGCCGTGGTGGTCCAGTGGCGAGTAACCTTGCCTGCCGTGCAAGAGGTGATGGTTCCATCCCAGTCCAGGCAGACTCGTACTAATGAGTTTTTTCGGAATTTATGTACGATTTGTAACACCACTGGCTTTTCGGTGAAGGAAAACATCGTGAGAAAACCTGCATGCTTCAATTTCGGGGCATTTATTGTACCCACTGTCCATTACAAGTGGCGACGAGCTCACCCTCGTCACACTGGACAGAGTTTCAGTTCTACAGGTGAAACATGTATGTTCTGATTGATTGATTTCGAATTTGTCTCCGTACTCCGTACCACAATGAAAGTTGTTCAGTTTGATGACTAAAATAGTAGTCATGGTTTTTCCACACTGACTGAAAATGCACAAAAGAAATAATATAAAAACATGAAATCGAAAAAAAATTGTCCTTGCCTATACAGGTTAACTAAAGCTGGCGCTTTCACAGACACACACGAATGAGTTTTTCCCTACGAATAAGAATGTATGTAAATGAAGCTTAAAAGTGGCACCAAAAACAGTGTACCATGTTCTAAATTTGTTCTTTAAAAACTGTACCTAGCCGCCAAAACTCATACAAAATGACATTTTTCATTGGGTGCCAAAAATTGTTTCGATTTTGTTTAGAGTTACTCTTCTATAGTTATTCTTATTCGTAGGTTTTTCCTGTCTCTGCGTTCGTGCTTGACAAAGATAGATAACCTTTTTTTTTTTACTCTAAATGGGTTTGCTCTTGACCTCAATCTAGTCCTCATGACAAAGATGGGGTCGAAGATGAAGCGAGCTTACCCAGAATGGCACTGGCACTCCTGCACACCGACGGAACGCAGCAAGCTGCTTGGCGCCAGACTCCGGCAGGAGGAACTTGGCAGCTTGTGATGCCGTTGCCCGGGGTGAACCGCTAGGAGGTAGATCCCCAACCACCCCGCTTGTTTTTCATTATGCGTGCAGTGAGACAAAAGCATTGCATAAATGTATGGCACGCGCCAGCTTTAGTTAACCGACCTGTAGGTACACGAGCTTGTTTGTGCAGTTTTTTACTGGTATATAGTCTTCCTTCGCTCATACCTTAATTTCGTTGTTAAGTATAAATTTTACAGGCACATATGAACCTATTTACTTTTTCAGCTGTGTGATTACAAACTATATGTTTGTTACGAGTGTAAACATCTATTGAACAAGTGGCAGGAGTTCAGATCCAAATGTATGATGGCTCTCAATGTATTATCATGTATTAATACGGACCATTCCAAGGTAAAACTTTTCTTTTATAACTCATACTCATGTAAAACTAGTGACCCGCCTGCCCCAGCTTTGACCGTGTGCTATACCGGAAGATTTTTTTACCATTCCGAAACTTTCAGGGGTGGTTCAGACCATCAAACTGAACAATTTTTATTAAGGGGCGAAACATGAAATCGCAAAAAGAAATCAGCTGTTCTATACAGACTCAAATGTATGAGACAGCCAATTTTTTTTGTGATTTCCTGTTTGGTTCCATATTAAGAAGTTGTTCAGTTTGATGGTCTGAACCACCCCTGAATGTCTTGGAAAGGTAAAAAAAAATCAACCGGTATAAATATACAATACGTAAATATATTGTTTTGTTTATAGGGTTTTTATTTTCTTTATTCGTTGTATTTTTTTTCAACCTATTTTAATGTTATGTTATGTACAGCAAATTATGTTAATAAAACTTTGACAAATCTAAAAAAAAAAGTAAATATATTATACATGTAAACCTTCTGGAAGAAATTATCTAAATGACAGTGAAAACCATATAAAAATGCATTGTGTGGTTTAGAAGAAGTAAATGAAGAAACAGAGAGACAGACGTGGATAGCGACTCTGTTTCATACTGTTAAGATATGAGATTATGGAGTGCAACTTTTATAATTATTATATTTAAGATTGTCAAAGAACCATAGAATTTATGCCATCTTAACTATTATAAAACCGTACATTCATGAGGAATAAAAAAGTAGCGGTTCTCTTCATATAAATTCAAATAACATTCGATAGCGCGATTTAAAAACGTGCAGCGCCATCTATTGACAAAATTGTTAGTTTGTTTGTTTGTTCGCGCATCACGCAAAAACTACTGAACCGATTTTGATGAAACTTTTTTTGTTTGATAGCTTATGATCTGACTTAAAATCTGGTATATAATTTGTGCGGACGAAGTCGCGGGAAAACACTAGTATTTTATATACCTCTACATAATAAGTTGATGTGAAGTAATTACATGTGAAAATAAAAATAAATCTAACGAAATTAAATGTTTCAGATAACGAAAATAATTGTACGAAACATTGATAGGAAACGCTACAAACTAGAATCTATATTATCTCATAGTCGCATGCTTCTTGTATGCAATAGCAAACCGATTTTACTACCAGACCCCAATATAGATTCAGATATTAAAACTGAAAATGATTCCAACCCTGGTGCATTAGAAGATGACAAATATGAGATTAATATTGAAATTGACGCTGAAGACCTTTTCTCCGATGTAAAAACGCAAGACACAGAATATCCTTACGAAATCTTGCAATCAGAACACAATTTTGTCTCAGATATTAAAATTAAAACTGATACCAATCCTGATGACAACCCAGAGATAAATAATTTTACAATTTATGACGGAGACCTTTTCTCCAATTTAGAAAAGCAAAGTACAGAATACCCTAATAAAATCTTCCAATCAAATCATGCACGCATAGTCCCGGAAACGAAACCAGAACAACAATGTTTACCGAATTCAAAGAAAAAAGAAAGTGTTCCCAAAAAAATTAAAACTTTAGAATGTGTTACAAAAAAACGGAATACAGATGTGTTACCTATGAGTGGTAAGAAAAGAACTAGGGAACAAATGATGCATAATTATGCAACAATAGATGTGATGACTCCATCAGAAGCTAAGAAAGAAATGCTTTTGAGAAAGGAATCACGTAATTACAAGACTAATCCATACACGTGTGAGTTATGCTACAAAGGTTTTACCTTCGAATCTACATATAATAATCATATGAAACTGCATAGTCCAGTAAGTTTTATATCTTAAACAACTTTATTGGCCGAAAAGCTTGCCATAGCACCACTTTTTCACATTAATAATTTTCAAATAAGATATTTCTTTTATTCTCATAAAAATAAAGATTGAACTTACAAACGATCTTAAATAGATTCAATAGGTTTATAGATTCTATACAAGGTGTTAGCGTAAACAATTGCATTACCTACTTTAAGGGGTGATTGTACCTACCCATGATTCTGAACAACGTGCCATAAGAAAACTGTAGGAAAGTCGCAAAAAAAAAATTTACTTTTCATACAAACTTACATCAGCTCATTGCATTTACTATGGAGTCCAATTTTTTTTTGCAAAATTAATTCATAGGTTTCTTAAGGCAAGTTGTTCAGTATCGTTGGTACAATCACCCCTAGTAATGCAACAGTTTACCCTAACACCCTGTTAGATTTGTAGCACCACTGCCTTTTCGGCGAATAAACATTGAGTAAACCGAGTGTCTATATATCTACTTCAATTTCAAGCCATGCACTGTTTGCACAGTATTCTTACATTAAGAACTTCTTTTCTGGCTACCCCATCGAGGAATTCGGCATGATATAATCATTTTAGTTGCTATATGTATTTACAGGATTCAGGAACTGTAGAGTGTGAGTTCTGTCACCTCTTGTTTCGTACAAAACATATATTGTTGAAGCACATTGCAGGATGTCACAAGTATAAAATAACCTGCAAAAGTTGTCCGTATTCTTGCTTCGGCCTGTAAGTATTGTTTGTTTTTATTAATGAGTAGTTTTCTGATAGCTACTTAAACGTAGTTCATCAAACCGGCGATAGATGGCATTGACCAGAGAGGGGTCCGGAGACGAAAATTTTAGGCTAAAAAGTAAACAAAAATGCATGTCACTGAGTCAGACGCATCCGTTGACGAAATATGTGCTCATTTTTTGCTGCTTACTTAAAAACACAAATTCTTACTATTTCATTTGTATTTTATTATCTGCAAGGTCGCTCGCCCCTGTCGCGTCATCGCCATCTATCGAGCCATAAGGAATTAACGGCTTTCTGAAAATACCTCATCATGAGTACAAGTGAGAGGTTCGATGAGATGATTTATGACCTAAACTGGACGTTGGAAACTTCTTGGTTATAGTTATAGAATGCGCCCATAGCGCGCGCCCTGGGCGCTTCGTATCGGACGGTCAGTGGCGTAGCGTGCCTTGGCGGGGCCCCGTATAAACATTTGTTTGGGGCCCTTATGAAGGGTAAAGATTTCTCACAAAAGAAAATTTTTTTTTGCATGAAATTAAAAGAAATATTTGTTCATCATAATTATATATCTGTCTCTTTTTCCAAAAATTTGAACTGTTCTTGCCTTTTTTTGCTATTAAATCATTAATAGCTGATAAAGAAATTTGCTGCTTACTTAAAAACAGTCTGTCTGTCTGTCTGTCGGATGCATCAGGAAAGGTGGGCAAGAATTGTAACGCCCTGGATCCCAGAAAACGGTCATCGGCGTCCAGGTCGTCCTAGGAAGAGGTGGCGGGACGATCTGGATGCTTTCGATGACGCGTGGCCAGAGCATGCCCAGGACAGAGATGGTTGGAAGATTGAAGGGGAGGCCTTTGCCCAGCAGTGGGATGAAATAGGCTAGTAAAAAAAAATAAAAAAAAATTTGGGAAGTTTTTATAAATTTTTGCTTAAGCACGTCGCGGGCCCCCGTCACAGAGGATTATATTGTACAGAGTTACAGCTTCAAACAACCTCACAAAAGCGGCGCATCACTACATGCGCAGTATGATTGTGTGCGCGTTCACCTACGGGGCTCACGAACGAGGCCGAGGGGACACTTTGGCTATGCTTCGGGTGGTTACGGCGTAACGAGGGTGTGAATTTAAGGTGTGAGATATTGTCCATTCTTCCTTTCGGAAAGAGATTGGAGCCACTGACCTCTGTTAATATTAATATATCTATGGATTATTTTCTGTTTGATCGTCACTGTCATTGTAGAACGTCATGTCATGTGAATTTAAAGTGTGAGATATTATTATCGTTCATTTTACTCGAGTATGTTTAAAAGTAGTTTAATAATATTAAACGAAATGGTTAATAATTGCACTGTGTGCTTTAATAATACGAGGAGGAACACAAACAAAAACATCTCCTTCTTCATATACCTACCCCAAAGATCGTGACAGGTAAGTCAATTTCTGAGTCACCCGCGTAAAGCGGCGGATCGGGCGGCAACGTTTTTTTATTTTAACTCATTTTATTCAACTAAATAACAAATAATAAATAACACAACAAACAACAACAACAAAAAAGAAAAACAATATACCTACATTATTATAAAACATTATCCTTCATACTTCAATTAAATTTATTTCCTTTTAGACAGCCCTACAAGAATAGGCTAATGTAATCGAAGCTCCTATGAAGCTGTTGCTCTGTACAATATAATCCTCTGTGCCCCCGTGGCTCGGGGGCCCCGTATAGTTGATACGGCTGATACGGCGGCAGCTACGCCCCTGCGGACGGTTTTTCATGAGGATGATCAGACCGTCAAACTGAACAACTGTCCTGTCTCTATGGGCCCACCATCAATATCGTGAAAAAGAAATCAGCTGTTCCATAGATTTGGCACGAGTAGGTTTGCAGTTTTGTATGGAACAGCAGATTTTTTTTGCGATTTGGATGTTGGTGCTATAGAGAAAGTTGTTCTGTTTGACAATCTGACCATTCCCTTAAAACCCGTCGGCATAATAAGAACGACGTAGCGAGCGCTGCAGCAGCGGCGGCGGCACCGCACCGCATCGTGTTGCTTGGCTCTTACAGTGGATCGTGAATACATTCTTTCGACCATATATTATGTTAAAAAAACAGGTACAATGACGAAGTATCTTTCCTAGTTTTCCTTCTTATTTAAAAATATTTTTTTTTTAATTTCAGGGGTCAAGCGTATATTCATAGTGCTATTCATAAAGGCGAGTCTTCAACATGCGAACAGTGTGGAATGAGTTTCCGGTGAGGACAACTTTTTCTCTTAAACCGTCTAGTACAGTCATGTTAAACATGCGGCCCAAGCTACGGTTTTGTTGCGGCCCGATTTTAAGAACATCTTCCTGAAGCGGCCCGAAAGCGTTCAGACTTTTACAAGTCCCACTAAGGTTCTCAAATTGTGTATGCAGAGCAAAGACCCCGAAAATGTTAAAGTACCTTCTACAGAAAAATGATTTATCAAATTAATTTGGAAGTTCCAATAGCTGTAGCCTTTTCCTTATGCCCTACCTTAGGCCGCGATTCAGAGACGATTCTTAAGTCATAGTGCGAACTCCCGTATGTCAAAATCCATACATTTCGACCCTACTTAGCTCGAACTAAGACGAAAAAAATCGTGTCTGAATCTCGGCCTTAGTCTTTCCATGAGCTACCTTAAATTCAGTTCTAGCTACGGCCTTGATATAGATGCAGTGTTAAGATGTTGAGGCTAATAACATTTGGTTGTCTTTGGTTTGTCAAGGGTTTATGACAAATAATGCCAATATATTGCCAGTCTTTACGTTCCTGGTAGTGTTTAAATATAAGTAGGAAGGTAGCATCTTGGCTACCCTCCCGCGAGGCCTAAACCTTCACCATATTTTAGGTTATGTTAGTTATAAATCCTTAATATTTTTAGTTAGTTTTAAGTCCTTTTCATTTAAATTTATCCTAACTTTTTTTTTTGTTAATAAATGCTATTAAAACCATAGTAACCTACTTTTAATTATCGTTACGTATTTGTTTGCAGACATGCAAGTTCTCTATCAAACCACAAACGAAAGAAGCATCCAGGCTGCGTGTGCGCACATTGCGGCAGCATGTATAGATCACTAGTGGGTATGAAGATCCACATACAAAAAGCACATAAACTGGTAATTTTTCTTCACCAGCCGTCGTGTACAGGTTCAAATAAGTAAAATAGTTTCAAATCAGCCCACATCCACCTACTGCGAGGCTTAGGCCTCCTTTTGGTTGCGCCTCTCCTCACGGTCCTGTACCAATAGGATCCATGTCTGACCCGCAGCCCTACAAGTCTTCTGACCAACGCATCAGTGGTCAACGGACCTCCTTCCTTCTTTTGGCCACCATTCCGATATTGCATTGGCCCACTGGCCGTCTTCCCTTCTAGCCACATGTCCTATCTCCACTTCAACTTTGTAATCCGGTCTCAAACATCCTCGACCTTAGTTCTTCAACGGATTTCTACGTTGGATATACCGAATAGTTAAAAAAAAACTAAGAAACACGCATTTTTTTAATAAAGCAAACCAAATGAACTCATACTCCAGGGGTTTACTAGTAGCCATTGAAGAGTTCCACTATCTACCTCCTGGCTTGGCTCCATCTTCAAATCAGCTCAGATGATGCCTAATTATTGTCATTCGAATGAGATACGCTTACAAAGTTTCAGATCGATATGATAATATAGAAGTAGGTTAAAATAAAATAAAAAACTCTTATTTGTAATACGAAAGGGTGTCTTACGTCTAAGGAAGTCTGTGGGGACTTGCCATAGATGTCAACACCCACAAGTTATAGCAAAGAAGCTAACAGATGGCGATACCGTCGCGCTCAGAAATCTGCTTCATACTAAGACAACGTTCACCGTAAATACGTAACTCGTAACCTACTACAAATAAGGTTCACAATCGAATGCGAGACATAAATCGCGCAAGAGAAATAATCACAGAGATTCGATATATATACACGGTCCAACTAAGAACTGTTGGACCATGGCCAGTCCCCAGGCTTCACACTAAGCCTGGTGGAAGATCTTCCCTTTTCAATGGAGGAACATTCCCAAGTAGCACCTCCATAAGTCTATCAAATAAGCAACTTATTCATAGGCAGTAAAAGTTATGTACTTTATGTAGATATGTTTTATTTTCAGGATAGCACAGAACTACTGGGCCCCAAATGTGAGAAGTGTGATGTTCAGTTCGCGACAGAAACCGCGTGGAAGCGACATCTGGTGCTCTCTTCTAAACATACTGTGAGGTGAGTTACATTGTTCTTTCATCGTCAATAAATGAATACACGTCTCACTGCAAGGCAAAGGCATTCTCTTATCACAGGGAGCGGGGCATACTCCAGCACGCGGACAAAATCCACCGGGCGGACAAAATACGGTTTGGTGGAGGCAAGTTAGTGGGCAACTTGGTGTCAGTGGTATTTTCATAATGCGGCGCTTCTGACCTGGCTTAACGAATAGGTACACCACTATTACGGCTCATTTTCATTGGTCGATAACTCGGTACCATAAACAGCATGCGGGATATCGAGTAATGAAATTCAGAAGTCGATAACCCAGTCGTTTTACCGTCTAAAACATTTACTCGTTTTTCTTAGGAAAAGTTGTTTCGTTTCCTTAATTGAATACATTTTTTTAAGGCTTATTTATATTATTACTAGGGACCCGCCCTGGCTTCGCAAGGGTGTAATGCACATATAAACCTTCCTCTTGAATCACTCTATCTATTTAAAAAAACCGCATCAAAATCCGTTGCGTAGTTTTAAAGATCTAAGCATACATAGGGACAGACAGACAGTGGGAAGCGACTTTTTTTTATACTATGTAGTGATTATTATTCGTATGGCTTTTTTCTTTTCATTCCTGCGGAGGTTATTTATTTTTATTTTACTATTAGCATTCAAGTTTTTCTGGTAAATAAATAAATTATGTGAAAAATATTTAAATAGGCAAACTGTAGGCAAGTATGGCCCGCGCGCGTAACATATAGAATCGGAATTGTGGCCCACCTCTAAAATCGGTTGGATAGCCTTGGTATAAAAGGGCTCATTTACAGTAGTCCTACGCCAATATCGGATCGTGAAGTCCTACATGCAGGACTGCGAGCTGAGCGACTCACGCTGTCCTGTAAGTAGGACTACAGACGCAATTTCATACATTTTGCTCAAGGTCGTCGGACGCCATGCAGAACTGCAACACCATTCGCGACGTGAACTTGGCCGATTTTTATTATTTGTTGTTATACTATAGAGTTGGCTCTTTAATCACACCAAGTTTGACGTGTGTATGTATTACCGTTTTTACGATAGAGCGAGAAGAAAATGCGTCGATAAAAACTAGTTTCTTGCATGAGTCCGACCTCCCTTAATTTTAAACTTTTTGAAATTTTTATTATTTGTTAAAAAATCCGCTCGCATATTCTGTAGGTATTTCCACTGTCTAGGTTACAACCATAGACAAATTACTCTAGCGATAGACTTGCCCTTGCATAGAAGCAACATGTTCCACTTGAATGAGGTGTACGCACCTGATTGATGTTCCCGAGTTCACTTCGTCACTATGGCAATGACAGACCGCAATGTGTCATTTTGTGTTGTTTTGTGTGACATGTTGTTTGTTTGAACGAGCGTGTCTATCGCTAGAGTAATTTGTCTATGGTTACAACCCTAAATAGGTAGGACGGACGGACAACGTGTGTTTAGTAATAGGGGCCCGTTTTCACCCTTTGGGTACGGAACCCTAAATGATGACTATGAGCCTGCTGATATTATTTATAAAGATGCGAATACTTTTATTTTCAGTAACGGCTGTGAGGATTGTGGTGAAAGTTTCCTTACTGCAAAAGAACTGAGATGTCACGTGAAGCAGCACCCTGCGAAGCACAATAGTGCACATTACGTTAAAGTCGCTAAACTGTATAAACGGAAGCTTAAAGCCGCCTATTGTAAGCTAGTAAGTTAAGCTATAAGAGACCCCCCACACTTGCGTCTTTCGAGCGTCGACGCGACGGCTACGCCGCGCCAGCGCTGGCGTCGCGTTACCGCGTCTCGTCAGTCATGATAGAGAAACCCGGCGTTCGGCAGCCGGCCAACGCTGGCGCCGCGTCGACAGGCACCCTTAGTTTGCATAGGAACTACAATACGTATCATATTTTTATGTTAATGACAAAACTTTCCTTCAAGATAAAATTAATCAGTACTTAATTTTTCATAGGAATAAAATCATCGTAAAATATCTGTGCTTTTTTACCCTCAGCTTAGATTATTTAATAGTTACTACCCCTCAGTTGCCGCCATTTTGTCTTCAAAATTTATTATGTGGTTTATAAAGTTTTGTGTAGATGTTAATTATAAAATATTTGCAGTGCGATAAATGGCTGGAAACCAGAACTGAGTACGAGGAACATATGAAGTCAGAGCATCCTAATTTTGCTGAGAATAATATCTGTGAAGTTTGCGGGGAGGTGTTCAAGGTATGTGCTGTCTCTTTCTTAAGTTTGAAGCTCAACGAAATAGTGTTAAGTGCAAGATGATATTAAAACTCCAGAGCGAGTAAAGTGAGCTCGTTATTTTATTACAATACTTGATTATCTATCGATAATATGATGTGAAACCTGGAGCGAGCGAAGGGAGCTCGACATTTTCCTACAGTACGATTAGATCAGTTTAGGTTACTGCAATACAATTTAAACAATAACATAAAGCTGCAGAAGGATCTAAAATTTGGAGCGAGCGAAGCGAACTCGAGATTTTAACTGTGATATGACACGATTAAGACGTCGCAATACTGTCCAAAAAACGAACAAAATCGAACAAAACGGTCTACACAGCGGACCGACGGGACATTCCACTCGTATCAGCTTTCGCGCTTACTTCGCTATTTAGCTCACCTATCATTTATTAAGCTTTACATTGTTTTATTCTAAGTTGTTAATATTGTTGTAAATCGTTTATTCGTTTATAACCTAAAAATAGTAAAAACCGGCCAAGTGTGAGTCGGTCTCGCGGTAAAGGTCCCGGAGAAAACAAAAGTTTTTTGAAGTTAATATGTTGTGTGGTGGTGTGGTGCGGAACCCTCGGTGTGCGAGTAGAACAACTCTACCTTTACCGGTTTTTATATAATTTATTGTGATAAGGGCGCCACAAAACTTAGACCCCTGAACGGTAACTTGTAGATTCAAAATATAAAGATCTCTGTAATCTATCTACCATTAGGCATACAAATAATAGGTGATAAAATTTTAGAAAGTAACAATAGTTTAGAATATAGAATCTTAGATAGACGAGCAAAGTTATGAAGTATGTGCTCATTGTAAGTATATGATGACGAGACGAAATCAAATAATTATTTGCAGTGCGACATAAGACTGGAAACCAACGCCGAGTACAAAGAACATATGAAGTCAGAGCATCCAAAAACTAAAGCTGCCAGGAAGATAGTAGCTAGACAAAGAAAAGTTGGGGAAGATAATACGCCGTACATCTGTGAAGTGTGCGGGAAGGTGTTCAAGGTTCGTGATGTCTTGCTTCATAATTTCCAGATCACTACCGAGTACAGTGCTAAGTTTGTAACTACGATACTGAAAACAAAACAATAGGTACACACACGCAATGGGCCATCTTTAGAAAATACATCCTAAGTTCCCTCGTCATTCTCACACTCTCCCTCTCCCTCTCTCTCTCTCTCTCACACACACACACACACACACATACACACACTCACACAAACACGCACATACAGCGGACGAGATGTCAACTACTAACCCTATATTTTCAAACACAGGTTCTTATTATGAAAAATCTCTATTAGTGTGTTATGTCAAAGTGTATGTAATAGTGAGGGAGCTCGACGGTTGCTTGTGAGTTGTGACAGGCCTATCGTGCGCGGGGTGCGGGGCGCGGGAGGAGCGCGTCTCGGCCCGCTCTGCCTGCGGGCAGTACCCTAAGTCAACAGAGACTTGGGGTACGCGCCGGCAGCAGTGTCAACATTTATACTTGCGAACGCGCACGTACCACGATGGTTCGAACTTGTTGTATTGTGTACGAATGTGATTCCACATTGAATCAAAATAAAGATTTGTTGGAAATAAAGTGGTTTGAAACATTTTTAACGCGATTCGAAACTTTGTTGTTTTTACTGGAGATACCGTTTGAAACTGCAGGTAATACTATAAATAGCTAAGCTACGCTCTACATAATTGTTTTTGTACATAATACATGTTATTAATTGAAAAATAATGTGTTTTTCTTACAAAACGTTGAATTAAAAACGTAAATAATAGTTCATAACAAAAATAAATACCTATGTAGATATTATGATCACTACAAATTAATAAAATATTACCTAAACGATTTGACTTATATTATATTGATTATCTTATATTTATTTCATATCCCCTAAAAATGATTGTAACAACCCTTAGCCTGGCCGCCATCTTGCCGCGTCGCGCGGTTTCTTAGAAGCGCCCCTACTATTATCTTTATATTTACTTTGGTTATGTTCTTAGATGAAAGTAATAGTAGATTACACACAGAGGACAGGAAAGTAAGAAAGGTCTCATGATATGTTATGAGACTAGACCCATACAGCTTCCCTATACTACGTTTAGGCTCTAGTCCGTCGTTGGCTCTTAGGCCGAGATTCAGAGACGATTTTTTCCGTCTTAGCTCGAGCTAAGTAGGGTCGAAATGTATGGATTTTGACATACGGGAGTTCGAACTATGACTTACAAATCGTCTCTGAATCTCGGCCTTTGTCTATTGTTTACGACAAAAGTCGCCACCTGTCTGTCCAAAGAGTATTTCCAAGAAAGGAAATAAGGTATTCAAGGATGGGTTTATTTCTATTAAGAGGATAGATGAGTACCGTTTTTTCCATACAAACGTAAGAGCAAACATTTTTTTAACATACAATCTATGTTACTTTTGCTATGTCCCTATGTTTTGCTTTTTTGCATAAATTAATTACTGCATAAACTAGGGACCTTCGAAAATTACCAATTTTAACGCTCGTTTTCAGACATCCAGCAAACAAATTTGACGAATATAAACAAAAAAAGCAAAACGTACAGATAGCCAAAGTCTTTCTCATATTATTCTGGAAAGAATGATTAAAATAAGTTTAGTTTTGGAGGAGAAAACAGGGGAATACAAAATGCTGTTTTCGTCGATTTTATGCAGATAAAATCGGTCCTAGCTGCAGTTGTCTCTTTCGCGTTCTAGTCGGTGGGGTGTATGGGTGGGGCGGATCGGACAAATATGTACTTATATACGGTTGGAAAAGTGACCTATTCTCCAAATTAGCATTTCAGCCCGCCTATCCACTTAAATCTTATCGCAATAACCTAACAGAGGGCGTTAAAATTAAAATATTAAATGGGTAGAAATTAAATTTTGCATTAAGAAAACCTAACAGGAAATTCTATTTTGAATAAAATAAGCTTAGAAAAAGTATATGTTTAGAATGAGCCTCACGAATGTCCCGTATAAAACAAAAGGGGCCAAGTTTCATAGGTTGGTGTGCGTGAGGCGCCATACAAATTATGTATGTGTGCGTGTATATGTATAGGGTTTTGGGAACCAGTACTGGTTCCAATTTTTTTCGACGCTTTCGTATCTTCGACTGTCATTCTTGACATATAACTTTATCAAAGAAAATAAGGTACTTTTCCTTTAAAACTAAAAAATAAATAAATTTGTGAATAATTACTTTCAAATGTAGATCGGTAGCATTTTTTTCCTGATTAAATTGACAATGTTATCAGCGGATTGGACTTTACACTCTTGTATTGTATTATTAATTTTTACGATAAATTTCAGCTTTACGTATCACTAAAATACCACACATACAAGCACACGGGTGAACGTCCGTACAAGTGTGACAAGTGCGACAAGAAGTACTCCCAACCGGGTCCCCTGTACAAACACAAACTCACCTGCCACTCCGGCGCGCCTCGGTTCAAATGCGATGTCTGTCAGAAAACCTTTCATGTCAAGGGTCCATTAGTAACACATATGCAGATGGTAAGTTGTTATTATTTTATTTTCTTTACATAAACAGATAAAAATAGACTAAACAATAAACAGCGTTATTATGGAACAAAATTATAAAAAACTAGTGTTTACCCGCGACTTCGTCCGCACAAATTATATACCAGATTTTAAGTCAGATCATAAGCTATCAAACAAAAAAAGTTTCATCAAAATAGGTTCAGTAGTTTTTGCGTGATACGCGAACAAACAAACAAACAAACACACAAACAGATACACAAAATTTCTAAAAAAGATTGATGTCGAGTCAGGGATACCTAAAAACCATATTATCGTAATCTTTTTTTGTAAATACAGTAGAGCCTCTTTAACTCGAACATCAAGGGAAAGGTTATAAACACTGAACTACTAGTACTAAATAAACGTCTTTTTACTTGTAATATCTAAATACTATGTTAAACTTACTTTTAATACCATGTAAAACTAAACTTACTTACCTGTAATGTAACAAATATACCCACTATCCGAAGCTCACCAAATTGTAATCCTGGGAGGGCGTTGCTATCTCTAGAACTGGCCCAGAGCCGTGTTGAGGTCCAACGAACCACAAAGTAACATAACGTGTTTTTGTGCAATAAATAAATTTTATATTTATATTTATTACTAGTGTTTTCCCGCTACTTCGTCCGCACAAATTATATCCCAGATTTTAAGTCGGATCATAAGCTATCAAACAAAAAAAGTTTCATCAAAATCGGTTCAGTAGTTTTTGCGTTTGTTTGCACAAACACACAAACAAACAGACAAACAGACAGACAAAATTTCTAAAAAAGGTTGATTTCGGATCAGAGATACCTAAAAACCATACCGTAATCTTTTTTTGTAAATATCTTCAATGTACCTACAGACACACTTCAGTTACAGTTTTATAATAGTTAAGATTATGCTTAATATTTTTTGTTTCAGGTTCATCTCGGTATCCGTAGATTTCAATGTAAGATTTGTAGTAAATCATTCGGCCAACAGTGGGAAGTGAAAAGTCATATGGATCATGTACACTTCAAGATACCTAGGCCGAAACGAGTTAGAACTAAACGGAGGAATAAAGAAGATAAAGTTACTGTAGCGGAGTCAAATTAGGGTTTTACATAGGAACCCAATTACTTTCAGTAAACTTTTGTGAAAACTTCTGAATTATAGTTACATTATATTATGTATACGAAAATGTTTATCAATTTCTTCTGCGCGATTTGTGTCTTGGCATGCAATTGTGAACTTTAGTCTAGCAGCTTACGGGTTTCCAATGTGCCATCGTCAATTGTCTTATGTTGTATTTTTATGCTAGGGTCTGCTAGCGTCATCTGTTGGCAAGATGCTACAGTACTCTCCCCCTCAGACCGGAGGTCGTTAAGTTTCTTGAAGCGTGCAGTTTGTGTTGCAGAATGAAATGATCCATACATAAAATGGACTCGAAAAGCATAAAAAAAGTTGTATATTTATCCATATTTATGGACAACTCACGCTTGAGCAAAAATTTACTATGCCAATATTGTGTCCCCGAAAAAGACCTGAGGGCTACTAAGACAGTTTCCCTGTATCTCCTATGGTTATGGATTTCCCCATATAGGTAAAACACAGTATTGTTTGGTGGTACGGAACAACAAACCATCGGAATACTGGAGGGCGCCAGAAAAAAAATGGGTAAACATTTTCGTATAGGTATAATAAATAAATAACGCTTCCAGGCACATATATTGTAATGATCCCAAGTAAGCCTCAAGCTTTTTGTCATGGGAACCATACAACAACGGCACACACATAACATCCATGACCGAACCGGGATTCGAACCAAGGACCCTGGTTTGGCAGTCCGGCGTGGTAACCATCACACCAATCGGGTCGTCATAAATGTCATAATGTTACTAACATAATTCAGACGGTTCACAAACGTTTACTCAACGTGATTGGGTTCCGAGATCATAGCATTTTTAGCCCTTACTTGACTGCACTACTGTCGAATATGGATTAAAGGCCTCCGTTCATTGCAGCGATTTTATCGAGCGATAATATCGCTGCGATTTTGCGATAATTGTTTCCAGTACAGTTTTTTGTATGGGGACGCGCGCGATCCTACACACTGCCGCGATATTATCGAGCGATAATATCGCTGCGGTTTTGCGATAATTGTTCTCAGTACATTTTGTATGGGGACACGCTCAATCCCACACACTGCCGCGATATTATCGCAACTCTTTCGACTACATTCATTGGTGGGGCGCATGCGTGACGCGAATCGCGGAATCGCTGCAGTGTATAAGGTGTCGCGATATCGCTGTCGATAATATCGCTCGATAAAATCGCTCGATAATATCGCTGCAATGTGCGGAGGCCTTATTAAGGTGGTTTCAGACCATACCAAACTTTGTCGTAGAACACTCGTAGACGGTATTAATAAAAGTAAAGTTTCCGCGAATCAAATAATATTATTCGCGGAAACTAGACTTTCTAAGCTATTTTTCCATATATAAAACATTACTTTTATTAACACCGTCTACGAGTGTTATACGACAACGTTTTGTATGAAATTGACAGCTCTCCAACCACCTTAAGTGTTTTTGGCAAGTAAGAATTCTAGCTCTATTTAAAAATATGTTATAATTATTATTTGAAGTCTAAATTAAAATGTGATCTCCTATGGATCAAAAATCACACTTTCTTTACATTTCTTTATGATAGTTTGTGCATTTCTTGAATTGACGTAAAATCAATGACTCGTATTCTGATAGACAAGCACAGAACACTGAGCTCTATTCACATTACGACGGGCGCGGAGGGTGCAATGTGAGTGTAGTGACACATCTGCGGAACGTAAGGCGCCGAATGTTCGGTTGAATACGCGTGCTGTGCTTTTCCCTATACCGGCCGGCGACACAGCAGTACGCGAATTTTTCCTAGTAGACGCGTATTCAAACTTGCGTTCGGCGCCGTACGTTCCGCAGGTGTGTCGCTACACTAAAATAATACCGGTAGAATTAACAGAGAGAACGCCCATAAGGGTGCCTGTCCTCTGATGCGGAGCTAGCTGGCATGGCGGAGCGGAGAAACCGGGTTTTATCAACCAATAAGATTGCATGAAATCTCGGAGCTAAGATTTCATGCAATCTTATTGGTTAATAAAACTTAAAACTCAGTTTCCCCGCTCTGCCAGCTAACTCCGCATCAGTGGACAGGCACCCTAAGGGCCCCACTGACTGAGGACGGAACTTTCTCTGTGAATCTATCGGTATTGAAATAGGTGTTATTTTACATTGCACACTCCGCGCCCCGTTCCCGCCCGCCCGTCCGTGTCGTCATAGTAAAGTGTCGTAATGCGAATAGAGTTTTAGGCGCTAGGCAGACGATGGTCATTTTGCCCGCGTGCACCCTGCGCAGTGCGATCAGGAGTGCGATTTTTGAATCTCATTCGGTGAGCTCAGCTGTTGAAAATGTCAAAATTACTATGGAGATACGCATCTTTCTACTGCGGATTTGACCCTCAAAAATCGCTCTCCTGTACCAAGTGTGATTTTTGAAAGTCGAATCAGCTGTAGGAAGATACGGTACGCATCTTTCCTCCATAGTAATTTTGACATTTTCAACAGCTGAGCTCACCGAATGAGATTCAAAAATCGCACTCCTGATCCATGGAATTTCATCGTGTAGACAACGTTCCCGCGGTCAAAATCGGCCATCGTCTGCTATGTGGTCTAAGATTAAAATGTGTGAACTACCCACGCATTTCATTAAAAGAAAAACTAACTGAAGACAACGGCTAGCGGCTGTAAAAGCTATAGCACAAAAGATAAGAGGAATTTTGGTAACCATCAGCTGCAAGACTGACTCAGTATTCATAGGGTGTAGAGCAGTCAGTCTGTATCAAATGAATGATCAGTTCCAAAGGAATTAGGATATTATTGAAATATGCACTGTAGCTCTGTGGACAGTATAAAAATTTTCATGTTCTATCAGTCGGTTTATGAGATACAGCTTGGATAACAGCCATTCAAAGTTCCGACCTTTGACCATGTTTGTTTTTGTACTGTTCGCAATATACAGTGCATATTACAATAATACCTGCATAATAATTTTTAGCATGGGTCTACCATGAGTTTTCACCGTTCTTTACTACTGTAGTTACGTCACCAATTTTGTATTGAATTTCGTACAGCGTGGTTACGTTGAGAACTAAGTTCTGTCATACGAATTGGCGACGTAACTACAGTAGTAAAATACAGGGAAAACTCATGGTAGGCCCTCTGCACTCGTAGTAGGTATATGCTGCACGTGATACGGCTGTATCACGTCTTTTATCTCGTCCGTTCGCACGCAAATAGAAAGAGAGCTAAGGTGTGATAGCTTGGTGATAGCGCTGTATCACTGCAGCATAGATGAAAACTAAAATTTTCACGCCCATTTTCGAAATTTTAACGACAAGCGCGCGTGGAATAATGCTAACTGTCTGAGACCTTCTCAGCTTGAACATGTCGGTAACAACGAACGAGTGGGTGAATAAGTAAAAAGAACGAATTAGTGAATTAAAAAATTACAGGAATTTACGTCGTTAACTGGATTTTTCTTTCCAAAATGCAAACGCATTGTGCCCCCCCCCCTCCCCCCCTTGGATATCACTGCGCCCTACAAGGAGGCGCGCCCCACTGGTTGGGAAGTCCTGCTCTACACCCTATGAATACTGAAATCTGAATCAGCCTTGCAGCTGATAGTTACCAAAATTCCTCTTATCTCTTAAGGCTTCCGCACATTGCAGCGATATTATCGACAGCGATATCGCGACACCTTACACACTGCAGCGATTCCGCGATTCGCGTCACGCATGCGCCCTTCACTGAATGTATAGTAGAAAGAGATTGCGTCAGGTTGCGATAATATCGCGGCAGTGTGTATGATCGAGCGCGACCCCATTCAAAATGTACTGAGAACAATTATCGCAAAATCGCAGCGATAATATCGCTGCAATGAGCGGAGGCCTTTATACATGGAGTAAGAGGAGATGGCATATCGGCTTGTTTCTATAGAAAATTATGTCGCCGACAAAGGGGGTGAGGGACGGGCGAGGGGAGACAAAAAGCTTAGGGGAGCGTGTCATTTCTCTATGGTCGCAGTACAAACTAGTGCACAATTGGTGGCTACAGTGCAACTTTGTTACACCATCTCTACCAAGGGGAGCGTGTAATTTCTCTATGCCTTTATACTACTAGACCCCATTGCCTTTCGGGAAGGAAGAAGAACCATAGATAAGCTACTTATTTTACAGAAGAAGAACTAAACAGCAGCAGTGCTAGCATGATTAGTCGCTTGACGCGCGCCTGCGGGTTTGAAAATCAAACTCGCACCTGTCATTTATCCCGCGATGGTGAGCATGATTTGACAGCTCGTCAGCCACTCTACCGAGAGAAAGCAGAGTCGCGGCGCGGGTTCGCTGGGATACCATACGGTTAAAACGATCATTTTTAAATATGGTATCACCGAATCGGTAATTAGAGCTGCCCCAATATCATTCGTTCTTTTGCCTATTTCGTTGCGTGCTTTGAGTGCTTATGTTTCGAGTAAAGAGTAAGGAGATACTGTTGGTATAGCGACGTCTCGCTTACACGTTATGTTTTATTCTTAAATTAAAGCTATTGGTTTTTTTCACTTGACATATGTTTGACATTTGAAAAATAAATTTTTATTTTGGAAAAATCAAGAATAAACAGTTTTACACAACTAAAATAGCGAAATAAAGCTGTTTTTCAGTAAATAATCGTCACGTCAGCATGTTTGCTAAAGAAAACAATGTTATGTAAGTATTATTGGATGTCAAATATACATTTTTCTTCCGACTTTCTACCTACTTGTATTTCACGTTATAACGTAATTTTACATTTAATTTTCAGAAATCTAAGCACAGTGAGAGCAAATAAACTTTCTGACAATTTGAAGACTTCACCATTGGCGGATATACGGGATTACTTGTCTTTAACTGAAGGCACGAGAAGATACTGATACAGTTATAAAAAGCTTTACGTGTATCCATGTTCCAACAACGATAAACCAGTGGAAGAATCAGAATTACCTTAAGTCATACAATCTAGGAGTAACCATGTAAGTATGTCATCTTAGTCTTTTGAACAAAGTTTAGGAGATACTAAATGAAGGTATAATGTGTTAAATCCTTTATATACAACATAATAAACAAAACAAATTAAGAGAAACAAAAGAAAAGAAACTCACAGCTAAACTTAATCAAATAGCCCGCCCCGTATCGATCCAGGTGCAAAAGTGCCCATAACGCTAGCACCGCTGCCGCGTTGTATTGCTATGGCCATGGTTTGCATCAAGAACCACCCAGAGTGGGGGTCACATTTCCTCTCCCTAAGTCTTATGCCCGATTTCAGGCTCCTGTAACCGGAACAAACAGATATTGGTGCTTCAAGTCTTGAGTACCAGACTCTCTGCAGCTGCTCCAGGGGTCCGTGAGGTGCGGCTAAGGTAGCTGGCGGCGATGGTGCTGATGCATGTAGCATCCCACGGGAGGCGCTTGTCCTTCTGCCAGGCCGTCAAGCCTGTTACTTTTGGTGCGGCTGAGGCCTGAAGGCACGCATGATATCTTTGCAGAAAATAGACCCCTTTGGAAGATGTCGTTAAGGGCATGGTCGTGCGCTGAGGATGCAATATGACAGAACTGCTACAGCAGTCGAGACTGTTGTCAGAGAATTTCTTCTGAAATATTTATGTGTATAGTAGGTATCATCATCATCATCAGCCTATATACGTCCCACTGCAGGCACAGTCCACCACGCGTGTCCAATGCGGATTGGTAGACTTCACATACGCATCAGAATTTCTTCTTCTGCATATGTAGGTTTCCTCACGATGTTTTCCTTCACCGTTTGAGACCAGTCAGTAATACGATCATAAGTTAGAAAAACTCATTGGTACGTGGCATGTTGTCCGTGCGGATTCGAATCCGGACCTCATGATTGAGAGTCCATACCTGTCCGCAACGGGCCACTGAGCTCTCATAGTAGGTATATTTACTTATATTATTTACCCCCAACCGGGTAAAGCTGGGGCCGGGTCACTAGGACACAATTTTGATGTTGTAGCCATTGATATAATTTGTACCAAATTATCTCCCATGGGAGTCATAGTGATGACTCTAAACCGTACCTAAAACTACCTTATTATTTTTAGGTAATACCTTATAAGTTATATTCTTGTATTTATTTGTAATAATTATAATCTTTCATTTGTTGCAATGTTGTTGATCATCATTGTTCATCAGTGCATTTAGCTATTAATTATTGTAATGTAGTAACTAGTTATTATTATTATTATTATTATTATTATTTATGATACACTAGCAGCTTAGAGCTGATGCGTGTATATCACTGCACTTGTTGTTCATCATTTATAAGTGGTTATACCTATTGTTTTCTTTGTGTGTAATGTAAGTTAATTTTTGGAAGTTTATTATTGAAATTGATATCATTAGCTTAAACTGAACAACTTTTACTATGGAAACAAACCGATCGGAGCAAAATAAAAATCTGCTGTTGCATACATTTGAGTCGAGTAGGCATTTTAGCAGTTTCAGTTTAGTATGGGACAGCAGATTTTTTTTGCTCCGATCGGTTTGCTCCCATAGTAAAAGTTGTTCAGTGTGATGGGTAGACTCTTAGTTTAATAGTATGCTACTATCAATTTCACCCTGTAGTTGTAAGTAATTAATTTACTTTATTGACTTAAGGATATCAACTAAATTGTACTTATTAGATTTATTGAATGTATTTAATGTTCTTTATTGTAAAATTTCTAGCTGTCGTACGTGACAATGAAACTGCATAGATTTTTCAAAGTATATTATGTACCTATCTGTACCTAACTTAGCAATAAAGATACCAATTTGAAGTTTTATTTTTTTTGGGTCCGGGATATTAAAAATTTTAATAAAATCTGTTGCTTTAATAAAATATGAGTTTTTCTTTGACAATAGTAATCGCTTTATTATTGTACTACCGTGAAGAACCAACTCCTTCTCTGTCACTTGTCTACTGATGATGGAGTAGAACAACATTGTGAGGAATTCTCTGGAGGCAAATAGCTAGTTAACCGTGCTTGGGCTCTTTTGATAGTGTTCGGTGAGACGGTGAATAGCTTCTGTACATGAACTGCTGAGGGCCTTCTGATGGAGCAGGACAACATGAACTCTGCGAAGGCACATAGCTAGTTAACCGTGCTTGGGCTCTTTTGATAGTGTTCGGTGAGACGATGAGTAGCTTCTGTACATGACCTGCTGAGGGCCCGATGATGGAGCAGAACAACATGAACTCTGCGAAGGCACATAGCTAGTTAACCGTGCTTGGGCTCTTTTGATAGTGTTCGGTGAGACGGTGAGTAGCTTAATATTCTGTACATGAACTGCTGCGGGCCTGATGTTGGAGCAGAACAACATCGTGGGGAACTCTGCGAAAGCACATAGCTAGTTAACCGTGCTTGGGCTCTTTTGATAGTGTTTGGTGAGATGGTGAATAGCTTCTGTACATGACCTGCTGAGGGCCTGATGATGGAGCAGAACAATATCGTGGGGAACTCTGCGCACATAGCTAGTTAACCGTGCTTGGGCTCTTTTGATAGTGTTCGGTGAGACGATGAGTAGCTTCTGTACATGACCTGCTGAGGGCCTTCTGATGGAGCAGAACAACATGAACTCTGCGAAGGCACATAGCTAGTTAACCGTGCTTGGGCTCTTTTGATAGTGTTCGGTGAGACGATGAGTAGCTTCTGTACATGACCTGCTGAGGGCCCGATGATGGAGCAGAACAACATGAACTCTGCGAAGGCACATAGCTAGTTAACCGTGCTTGGGCTCTTTTGATAGTGTTCGGTGAGACGGTGAGTAGCTTCTGTACATGAACTGCTGCGGGCCTGATGTTGGAGCAGAACAACATCGTGGGGAACTCTGCGAAAGCACATAGCTAGTTAACCGTGCTTGGGCTCTTTTGATAGTGTTCGGTGAGATGGTGAATAGCTTCTGTACATGACCTGCTGAGGGCCTGATGATGGAGCAGAACAATATCGTGGGGAACTCTGCGCACATAGCTAGTTAACCGTGCTTGGGCTCTTTTGATAGTGTTCGGTGAGACGATGAGTAGCTTCTGTACATGACCTGCTGAGGGCCTGATGATGGAGCAGAACAACATCGTGGGGAACTCTGCGCACATAGCTAGTTAACCGTGCTTGGGCTCTTTTGATAGTGTTCGGTGAGACGATGAGTAGCTTCTGTACATGACCTGCTGAGGGCCTGATGATGGAGCAGAACAACATGAGCTCTGCGAAGGCACATAGCTAGTTAACCGTGCTTGGGCTCTTTTGATAGTGTTCGGTGAGACGGTGAGTAGCTTCTGTACATGAACTGCTGAGGTTCTCATGATGGAGCAGAACAACATTTTGGGGAACTCTGCGAAGGCACATAGCTAGTTGACCGTGCTTGGGCTCTTTTGATAGTGTTCGGTGAGACGGTGAGTAGCTTCTGTACATGGACTGCTGAGGGCCTGTTGTTGGAGCAGAACAATATTGTGGGGAACTCTGCGAAGGCATATAGCTAGTTGACCGTGCTTGGGCTCTTTTGATAGTGTTCGGTGAGACGGTAAGTAGCTTCTGTACATGGACTGCTGAGGGCCTGTTGTTGGAGCAGAACAATATTGTGGGGAACTCTGCGAAGGCACATAGCTAGTTGAACATGCTTGGGCTCTTTTGATAGTGTTCGGTGAGACAGTGAGTAACTTCATACATGCGTTCTGTACATGAACTGCTGAGGGCCTGATGTTGGAGCAGAACAAAATCGTGGGGAACTCTGCGAAGGCACATGGCTAGTAGAACATGCTTGGGTTTCTTTTTTCACGACGGAATGGAGTAATACGCTTTGAGGGTGAGATGTTGTTTGTTTGTGTGTGTTCATTTCAAAACTTAGGTTTACTTGCGGATTTTATCATTGTTTTAATTAATGCAATCTTTTATATTTAATGTGTTTTTCAAGTCATTTGAGCCGCCACAGTGAATGAATACCATAAAAATATTATTTTCACTGCCAAATTTCATGAATTATTACTGAAAAGTCCACTTAAAACAACAGTCGCGGACCCCATCGGTGCAAGACATATATCTCTAAAGATAAACGTCAAACGTAGAGCCACAAACTCTACCGAACGGTGATCATGCTCGCATTTGTAGACTAGAGTCTACGAATGACAGTTGGGCGCTCGCGTCATCGTAAGTCGCGCGCATCATGTTAGCTACTGTAGAGACAGAGGCGAAGCCGCGCCAAAATAGAGATATGGTATAGAGAGACTCGAAGTCGCGGGGTATCATGCTAGCCCTGCAGGAGTCGCGCTGCAAGTCTGACGGAGGGCGAACGCGTGCGTATTGGCCTGTGTTAGGCTTGCACGTGGCTCCGCCATTTTGTATAGCTCTAATGTGTTTTCGACAAAACAATACTTGAGACTACATAAACCACTTGATACCTACTGGCCAAATTGCTACAAGCAGCGCCATACAAATTTTTTGTTGTTCAGTTCAAGGTGGTTCAAGGTAAAGGGCTTAAGGTGCGTTCATACGCGTGCCGCGCAGCCCGGCAAGCTTAGGCAATTCGTTGTACATTGATGCTTCTATAAAGTTATATATTAACAATCACTTTACAGACGAGTCGATGTACAGCGAATTGCCAAAGCTTGACGGGCTGCACGGCGTGCATGTGAAACCAGCATAATGGAGTTCTGAGTTTTGGATCGTAAAATTGGTGTTGTTTTGCGTAACAATGTGTCGTGCAAGTGAACAATATACAGTTCTGTGAAATATGATGGTGTATGGGTCGTAAACAGGAAAAGTGTTCCGTCATTTGTAGCGCGGCAAAACGGTCGGTTCACCTCTTTCCTGTGGACTTCTCTGCGTTTCATTCGTCTGTCGATTGTTTACAACATAGGCGAAGTATTTTTCGCTTTCTCTTTCAACGGTTTCCAAAAACTCCAAAAAGGCGTCAAAGGTTTTGCTCAAGAAGTTTGGAAGTAACCTTGCCTGCCGTGCAGAAGGCGATGGTTCGATCCCCGTCCAAGCCGACTCGTACCAATGAGTTTTTCGGAATTTATGTACGATTTGTTACACCACTGGCTTTTCGGTGAAGGAAAACATCGTGAGGAAACCTGCATGCTTCAATTTCGAGGCGTGTATTGTACCCACTGTCCATTATAAGTGGCGACGGGCTCGCCCCCCGTCACACTGGACAGAGTTTCGGTTCTACTGGTGAAACGTGGATGTTCTGAGGTTTCAGAATATCTCTGACTACCCCCTCGGGAAATATAGTCGTGAGCATATGCATGTTTTGCTCTTGTTTTGTTTTAGGTTTTTTTTGGCGGGATTTGGTAGCTGACGTTTGGAGTCCTCATATTTCATCGAATTGTTATTGTTTTGGTTCGTAAAATTCATAGGCCAAGTATTTCGCTTAGAGTAAAATTGGTGTTGTTTTGCGTAACAAAGTGTCGTGTAAGTGAATAATATAGGGTCCAACTTAATATGCTGACACTTTTTTAAGAGGATGATCAGACCGTCAAACTGAACAACTTTCTCTATGGGACCAACATCGAAATCGCGAAAAAAAAATTAGCTCTTCCATACAAAACTGCAAACCTTCTTGAGCCAAATGTATGGGACAGCTGATTTTTTTTTCGCGATTTCTATGTTGGTCCCCTGATGGTCTGAACATCCCCTTGAAAAAGTGTCTGCATATTAAGAAGGACCCTGTATACAGTTCTGTGAAATATGATGGTGTATGGGTCGTAAACAGGAAAAGTGTTCCGTCATTTGTAGCGCGGCAAACCGGTCGGTTCACCTCTTCCCTGTGGACTTCTCTGCGTTTCCTTCGTCTGTCGATTGTCTCAAAAAAATCCAAAAATGCGTCAAAACGTCGAACGCCAACGTTATTAAAGACATCGGTTTACAAACATAGTAACTCAATGGTTGTATGGGATATTATAAGCCCTTTACCTTGAACTGAACCAAAAAAAAAAAAAAAAGTTTTGTTTTGACTTTTGGCAAAGGCTATTTTCAGCTAACGTTTGACGCAGGAAAAGCAGAGAAGTCCACAGGAAAGAGGTGAACCGACCGCTTTGCCGCGCTAAAATCACGTAACGCTTTTCCTGTTTACGACCCATGCACCATCATATTTCACTGAACTATATATTGTTCACTTGCACGACACTTTGTTACGCAAAACAACACCAATTTCACGAACCAAAACTCACTATAAACGATAAAAATTCGATGAAATATGAGGACTCCAAACGTCAGATATCAAATCCCGCCAAAAAACTCTCCTATTTTCAGCTATTTTCACGCTGGGGTGGTCACATTTAAAAATCGATGTTGCCAGATATAAAAATAATAATATCTGCATGTTGGTAGTAACTAGTGGTGCAAAAACCGAAACTTACCAAAGGACCGTTGAGCAAATGAATGAAATAATGAAAATAGAAAATTTAAGCGCTGTTCACATTACACCGGACGGGCGCGGGCAGAGGACGGGACGGGCACGGATGGAGCACGTGCGGGCGCGGACGTAGCACGAGCGGAGGACGTGAATGGACGGGCGCGGAAGGAGGACGTGGGCGCGGGCGGCGAACGGACGGGCGCGTGCGGAGGACGGGATGGGCACGGACGGAGCACGAGTGGAAGACGTGGACGGACGGGCGCAGGCAGAGGACGGACGGGCGCGGACGGAGGACGTGCGGGTGCGGGCGGCGAACGGACAGGCACGTGCGGAGGGCGGGCGGGCACGGTGCGACCCAGTGTTGCCATATGTTTTTTTGTTGTTAAACACACATTTTAACCAGAATCCCAGCCAGGAATGTCTCCGTACGAGGGATCTCCTCAACGGTTAACAGCATTGACTTGCAATTTTCTTGTAGACGTTCAGTTTTGATAGCAAAACTCACATTTAACCAGAATGTGGTGCTGAAGCCAGGAATGTCTCCGTACGAGGGATCTCCTCAGCGGCTAACAGCACTGACTTGATTTTTTTTGTACGCGTTCAGTTTTGGTAGTAAAAACTCACATTTAACCAGAATCTGTTGCTGAAGACAGGAATGTCTCCGTACGAAGGAACTCCTCAATGGCTAACAGCATAACTATGATTTTTTTTGTACGCGTTCAGTTTTGATAGTAAAAACTCAAATTTAACCAGAATCTGGTGCTGAACCAAGGAATGTCTCCGTACGAGGGAACTCCTCAACGGCTAACAGCATTGACTTGACTTTTTTTGTACGCGTTCAGTTTTGATAGTAAAAACTTACATTTAACCAGAATCTGTTGCTGAAGACAGGAATGTCTCCGTACGAGGGAACTCCTCAACGGCTAACAGCATTGACTTGATTTTTTTTGTACGCGTTCAGTTTTGATAGTAATAACTCACATTTAACCTGAAATATCTCCGTACGAAGGAACTCCTCAACGGCGAACAGCAAAACTGAACGAGTACAAAAAAAAATGAAGTCAATACTGTTCGCCATTGAGGAGCTCCTTCGTACGGAGACATTCCTGGCTTCAGCACCAGATTCTGGTTAAATGTGTGTATTGCTATCAAAACTGAACGAATACAAAAAAAATATCAAGTCAATGCTATTAACCGTTGAGGAGCTCTCTCGTATGGAGACATTCCTGGCTTCAGCACCAGATTATGGTTAAACGTGGTTTTTCGCTATCAAAACTGAACATCTACAAGAAAATTGCAAGTCAATGCTATTAACCGTTGAGGAGTTCCCTCGTACGGAGACATTTCTGGCTTCAGCACCAGATTCTGGTTAAATGTATGTTTTTGCTATCAAAACTGAACGTCTACAAGAAAATTGCAAGCCAATGCTGTTATCCGTTAAGGAGATCCCTCGTACGGAGACATTCCTTGCTTCAGCACCAGATTATGGTTAAACGTGGTTTTTTGCTATCAAAACTGAACGTCTACAAGAAAATTGCAAGCCAATGCTGTTATCCGTTGAGGAGATCCCTCGTACGGAGACATTCCTGTCTTCAGCATCAGATTCTGGTTAAACGTGTGTTTTTGCTATCAAAACTGAACGTGTACAAGAAAATTGCAAGTCGATGCTGTTAGCCGTTGAGGAGATCCCTAGTGCGGAGACATTCCTGGCTTCAGCACCAGATTCTGGTGAGTCTTGCTATCAAAACTGAACGTGTAGAAGAAAATTGCAAGTCAATGCTGTTCGGAGTTCTGCGTAACTCGGAACGCAACCTAGTACTAGGCCGGCAGCGTGAGATGACGTCACACGGTTACCATGGCAACCAGCGTGGAAATAGCGTAAACAATTGATTTCGTGCCATTAAAATATTCATGTGAATTGAGCCATTTTCATCTTTATCACACTGTAATAAGAATGTTGTTCTATTCTATTCTATTCTTAATTAATGGCGTTTCCTTGTTAGATTTCGCCAGTGTCAAGTGTTGAGGATATATACTCATTAGATATTGTACGGTACAATAGGATATGGCGATCTCAAAGCCCCGTTTTTAAACAAAAACACACTAGAAACCGCCATAAAACGGCGGAGCCACGTGGCTGTCAAAATCGCAAGCCGACGCACGAAACGTCCTCTTGCCACCCCCTCAGCCACGTCACTCCAAGAATGTTGTTAGCGTGTTGGCAAACCTAATAAATAAATAAAATAAAAAAAATGTTGACACATGAATGTTAGAATTTGTCATAGGCCAAGTATTTCGCTTACGCTGATAGACGGAACATCAGTGTAACCGCGTATGAGACAGCGATAATTTCATCCAGTGATACCATAGGAAATCAAACTCCCATAAAAATGGGTAAATGAACTATGCTATATTATGTACACACGGCGTGTGTGTACTCAAGTGCGATTTTTGAATCTCATTCGGTGAGCTCAGCAGTTGAAAATGTCAAAATTACTTTGGAGATATGCATCTTTCTACTGCTGATTTGACTTTCAAAAATCATTAATCATACATAGCGATTTTTGAAAGTCAAATCCACACTATAAAGACATTTACAACTGCTGAATTCACCGAATGAGATTCCCACGCCGCTCGTAGGGTGAATACTTAGGCCGAGATTCAGAGACGATTTGTAAGTCATAGTTCGAACTCCCGTATGTCAAAACCGATGCTAACGTCACTTTTCGTATTCAGAGTCGAGTAAAACTTAGCTAAGACCGAACTCGAACTAAGCCGAGCGTTAGTTCCCGAAATCGGCGACTTAACGCCTACTTGACGCCTACTCAGCAAGGAATCGGGCCATAATGCCAAAAATTTGCCAGCAAAACGAATAATATTGGTCATGTCAATGTCAAAGTCCACGTCAAAGTCCTCATTATAACATAAATATCGATAAATCTACGCGGTAGCCACGACATTCGTCAAATTCTTGTTTCGTCAAATTCTTATTTCGTCAAATACTACATTCGTCAAGTCCTTGTTTCGTCAAATTCGCTTTTCGTCAAATCTAAGTACAGTTATGTAGAATAGATGACCGCGGCAAACTTCGTACCGCATTAGAATCTTGCCGGCACACACTTGGTCGTTTGTTTAGCCTATGTTCATCACGGATAATGTAGCATTAGAAGGGACGATTCAGACCTACCGGCTCTCATGGCGCCGCGTCGGAATGGAGCCGTACGGCTGCCGCTCCGACGGACGCGAAGGCAGCCGATCGGATGTCGACGGAGCCGGCTATATGTCGCAGAATCCGTCGGCAGCCGTACGGCCGTCGCTCACCGTGACGGACCCACCATACCCCTGGTGGTAGGGTGGGATCCAACCATACCACTATAGTAGTGATTTGACCATCATGTGTACCTGCTTGTACCTACACGTTTGAGCATTGAGATGTACCAGGAGAGCAGAAGTGTACAAGAGGTCATTATTTAGGTAGGTATTATTTTTCAACTTTTAAATTTTTTTTGAAGGCGGTTTTAATTCTTTTTAATTAGGTATGTGTTTTTTTAAGTCGATTACCTAATAAAGAATATATAATTATTTTTAGTTTTTTTTCCTTATTGTCGTTGATTGTCCATAAGCTTAACTCAAGCGGACATGACGAAAAGCGAATTTGACGAAACAAGGACTTGACGAATGTAGTATATGACGAAATAAGAATTTGACGAAACAAGAATTTGACGAATGTCGTGGCTACCATCTACGCGATAAATATATTTTGTTTGAAACAAGAAAACTCTTTGTAAGAAAACTCGGAACTGCAAGCAAAACACAATTTTGGAACTGCAGAACTAAATAACTAAATCAGTGGTTTAAGTATAATTATCACAATATCGGCCGGGCGGCCGTGTTTTTGTTAAATTTCTGGAGTAAATATGATTTTGACGAGATTGTTCAAGTTCTGTTTCACTTCGTCAGCCAGCATCAGCATGGTCAGCAAGAATGAAGAACCCTTTCGATTCCATACCGAAAGTAAATTAACATTATTGTTACTTTAATTAACGGGGAGCGACATTCTACAAAGGATACCTACCAATAACTATTGTGATGTGTAATGTAATCTACCAATGCGCATTGCATTGGTTATGCATGGTGAACTAAACACCCTCCTTGATGGAAAGGCTGTGCCGGAGAGTGTGTGAAGATTCCATACTTTTTGCTCGATGTAGCTTCTCAATTTGAAGCTTTTCTCAACACTCAACATCCAGGGATATTTCAGCAAAAATGTTAATATCTTATCTCTTACTAAATAGGTAAGTAATAGTGGAAAAATGTGGAAAGTGACCGGCTATAGCAGTGATAGTAAAAGTTTGATTGTGTCTCATTCACTGCCCGCAAACGTGTTAAGATGGCCATGTGATTTTGGCTTATTTCACCCTGTTGGTGTTGACAAGGTGACGAAAGGATTAGGGTTTCTTCTGCAGTGTATTGGTTGGTGGGTGAAGGGCTAGCCACCTATCACCGCTTTACACATTATTCAATGTTGACACCTACAATATGCTAAAAGAGCTTTGCTACGACTTCACTGCTTGCAAGACAGTGGATAGTTGTATATGTATGTGGCTTATCATCTGTGCGGATTTGAACCCAAATCCTCATGGTTAATTGTTGATACCTCTCCGCATCGCACCACCAATCTCGAAAACTTGATTTAATGTATAATTATAATATAATATTAGTATGTACAAGTCTTATGATCCCATAGCAATAAAAGTTTAGTGATTAGATTACATACCTAGCTTTATGTAGTATAATAAACATAACTTTTATTTTCAGGCCGCTCGCTGTTGTACCAACGATGACAATTTTTGATGTTGCAGAGTGATCGCCAAATAAAGGCTGGACAAATAATGATAATTTTAGTTAGGGAGAGTGGAAGGTAACGGGCTACACACTGTATGTGCTTACTCGCTTGAATCCCAGCTCGAGAGCACAACAGAATTATAATTTTTTGGAAGTTTAGACCAGAAATGTTGTTGCACACCAGTAAAGTGTTGAAAGAAGATAAGGAGTATGGAGAAGAAGCTTCTCGCTTTCGCCCGTCTGCTGGTCTGTGCATTTTACAACAACATTGTGTGTGCAACTGCAAAATTATTGAATAATATCTAGTTATTAACTTTTATTAAAATTATTTTTGTAGCATCATGCTACAAAAACTAAAAGTATGTCAACAAGGAATGGAAAGAAGCATGTTAGGAATCAAACTGAGAGATAGGTGATGACTAACTTGTATAAGGAAGAGAACAAAAGTGACAGATGTGACCCGTAAGACGAGATTGCTCAAATGGAGATGGACAGGCCACATGATGCGATCCAAAAAAGAAAAATGGACAAGGGAAATAACGGAATGGTATCCAAGAGACGGCATACACAGTAGAGGCAGACCGGTGCGACAGTGGGAGGATGATTTCCCAAAGGGTTGGAGTAAGTTCAAAGGAAAGAACAGAGTGGAAAAGGTTGGAGGAGGCCTATGTCTCAGGACAACCCGACCAAATGCAGGATTAAAGTGTAGAATAAGGAAAATATTGTGAAGTCGGTGAATAAAGGCTATTTTATTTTTATTTTATTTATTTTATTTCTTTGTATTACTTACTTCATTGTACCATATATATTTCTGAGTAAATAAACCCCTTTTATTAAAGTTTCCATAAATTGAACCTCCTGGTTTTATTTTGATTGTGATTTTTCTCATTAATTTATTCAACCATTTTACATGCATTTTACGGGTCAGGGCCCGTGCTCCACCTGGGTGGAGAATAGATACTTACAGGTCCTTGTGCTCCAACTGATGACGTCTGGGCCCGTGCTCCACCTAGGCTCTCCACCTGGGTGGAGCATGGATACTTACAGGTTGTTGTGCTCCAATCGTTGACGTCCGGGCCCGTGCTCAACCTAGGCTCTCCACCTGAGTGAAGCATGGTATACTTTAAAGGTGGGTCCGTGAAGCATGGGATACTTACAGGTCCTCATGCTCCAACTGATGATATTAAGGTAAATGCGCACCGGAGTCGCAAGGTAGCGGACGCAGCGGACAAATTTCTTGCTTTGTTTTGTATGGATTTCTATGGAAGTGTGTCCACTGCACTCGCATCCGTCAATGCGGCACCTGCAAAATCCGTATTGCTGAACACGCCTCCTCAGGGGGAGAGCGTAGGTGGAGCATGGGTCCGGACCCACCTGTTAGTATCCCATGCTTCACCCAGGTGGAGAGCCTAGGTGGAGCACGGGTCCGGACTCACCTGTTAGTATTCCATGCTTCACCCAGGTGGAGAGCCCAGGTGGAGCACGGGTCTCTGAAAGTATACCATGCTTCACCCAGGTGAAGGGCGGGTCTGTACCCACCTGGAAGTATACCATGCTTCATCCAGGTGGAGAGCCTAGACGGAGCACAGGTCCGGACCCACCTGGAAGTATACCATGCTCCACCCAGGTGGAGAGCCTAGGTGGAGCACGGGTCCGGACCCACCTGGAAGTATACCATGCTCCACCCAGGTGGAGAGCCTAGGTGGAGCACGGGTCCGGACCCACCTGGAAGTATACCATGCTCCACCCAGGTGGAGAGCCTAGGTGGAGCACGGGTCCGGACCCACCTGGAAGTATACCATGCTCCACCCAGGTGGAGAGCCTAGGTGGAGCACGGGTCCGGACTCACCTGTTAGTATTCTATGCTTCACCCAGGTGGAGAGCCTAGGCGGAGCACGGGTCCGGACCCACCTGGAAGTATACCATGCTCCACCCAAGTAGAGAGCCTAGGTGGAGCACGGGTCCGGACCCCATTTTACGCAAAAGCAATTCAAATCACCCGCGTATTTTGAATTTTCCATTGTGTTCCATTAGCATCGGGCCATCTTTGACACAATATTCTACCTCTTTTACTCTTATGACGACTTCCTATGGTTCTATCACTTCATTCTTTCATGTAGCAGTTTTGAACACCTTGGCAACACCATGCTACTACTTAGCCGGTGCTTAGCCGAGCAGTGGCTTAGCACCGGTTGAAACGCGACTGTGAATACCAAAAAGTTAGTTCGCGTTAAGTACTACTTTAGCTGTCTTGGCTTAGACCGTGCTTAGCACGTCTTAACGAATCGTCTCTGAATCTCAGCCTTACAGTCCTTTGAGTCTAGTACGATTTCACTAAATGTGCGCATCGCGCCTTCGGCTGCTTAGAAAATAACCAGGGCCTCTAGAAAAAGTACTTTCGATTAGCATTAACGACAGTAGAAAAAAAAATAAACGTATGGACTTGACGTATGGTGGAGAAAGAAAACGTCAAAATGTTTCGATCGCCAATGTCAAATCCATACATTCTGTCATTTCTACTAGCGTCTACGCCAAAAGAAATGATACCTTGTCTATAGCCCCTGTAGTGCGATTTTTGAAAGACACCCGTAACTCGCTGTAAACAGCAGTAGAAAATGTTAAAATTACTATGGACATTATGCGTCTTTCTACTGCTGATTTGAACGTGTGACTTTCAAAACTCGCACTGCTGTTCTCGCGCTTTTCAGAGCGTCGCGCTAGCTGCGACAAGTACTTAGTATGGAAAAAATAGAGTCGGCACGCTAGTAGAGAAATCATACTAGACGGGCTGGTACCCATTGAACATAATCCGCTTCCGTGGAACTGCCTCCGTGGTCTAATGGTTAAGAGCATTGGGCTCTTGACACGGAGGTCGTGGGTTCGATTCCCACGGGGGGCACCTAGTGAAATGTCACTTTGTGCGTTTTTCCCCAGTTGGTTAGGACATTGCAGGCTGAGTCACCTGATTGTCTGAAAAGAAAGATGATTCCGTGCTTCGGATCGCACGTTAAACTGTTGGTCCCGGCTACTATCTCTGGTGGTAGTAGTCGTTACATAAAAACCACGTCAGAGGCCGTAAGGCGGTTTGAATAAACTCTGACACCAGAGCACGGCTAGCATGCCACCCACGACAAAGCGTTTAAACGAGAAAAACGTCATGCGCGCTCTTTTTGGCGTACGTAAAATAATAAAGATGGAGGCACGTCTCGATTTTTGTCGTTTTCTCGGCGTTGGCATGCTAGAGGGGCAGGGCTTGTAGCCCACTCGATAAGAAGTAGAAGAACATAATAATAGCACATTATGTAATATGCAATTTTCAATTTATTGTTACCTGTTGTGTTATTATAATAACGAGAATACATTTTAATAAAGTTATTTATTTGTATCAAATCATAAATTATGTTGTTAACTTATAGAACATTATCATATTTTAATGTAAGATATGATACACACCTTTTCTGGTAAGCTATAGAGGCTCATATTCTGTACTATAATTGTAAGACCTTGCTAAAACCTACAGTTAAATGTCAAAATCCATACATTTCGACCCTACTTAGCTCGAACTTAAGCCAGGGCCGTTGCTAGGACTGGATTGAAGGTAGGGCATAGGAGGTTTAAGGTAGGGCGGAAGCAAAAGGCTAGTTTTTTGGATGAGATGAGAAAAGAACATACCTACAGCTTGGCCAAAAAGAGTAGAAATTAAAATGAGAACGTCTAAATCACGCGTAACCTGGCAACACCACCATACTCAAATTTTAGTTCCACTTGTCACCACAATCATGACTTTATGGCCTAGCTATACCAGTCTCAAAACGATGGTGATACTGAGTTCCATTAGCCTACCTATCCTAAAGACACCATTCAAATGCTGGAGCGAGCGAAGCGAGCTCGAAATTTACACTCAAAACGGTGTTGGTATGCGTTCCATTCGTCTACCTACGCTTGTAATTTCATAGGCTATAGCGAGCGAAGCGAGCTCGAAATTACACACTCAAAAATTCAAAACGGTGTTGGTATGCGTTCTATTAGTCTACCTACGCTCGTAATATCATCATAGGCTGGAGCGAGCGAATTGAGCTCGAAATTTCACAATCAAAAGGTGTTGGTATGCGTTCCATTCGTCTACCTACGCTCGTAATTTCATAGGCTGGAGCGAGCGAAGCGAGCTCGAAATTTCACACTCAAAAACTCAAAACGGTGTTGGTATGCGTTCTATTAGTCTACCCTACGCTCGTAATATCATAGGCTGGAGCGAGCGAAGTGAGCTCGAAATTTCACACTCAAAACGGTGTTGGTATGCGTTCCATTCGTCTACCTACGCTTGTAATATCATAGACTTGAGCGAGCGAAGCGAGCTCGAAATTTCACACTCAAAAACTCAAAACGGTGTTGGTATACGTTCTATTAGTCTACCTACGCTCGTAATATCATAGGCTGGAGCGAGCGAAGCGAGCTCGAAATTTCACACTCAAAAACTCAAAACGGTGTTGGTATGCGTTCTATTAGTCTACCCTACGCTCGTAATATCATAGGCTGGAGCGAGCGAAGTGAGCTCGAAATTTCACACTCAAAACAGTGTTGGTATGCGTTCCATTCGTCTACCTACGCTTGTAATATCATAGACTTGAGCGAGCGAAGCGAGCTAGAAATTTGACACTCAAAAACTCAAAACGGTGTTGGTATACGTTCTATTAGTCTACCTACGCTCGTAATATCATAGGCTGGAGCCAGCAAATTCGAAATTTCACACTCCAAGACTCGAAACGGTGTTGGTATGAGTTCCATTACCCTAACTACGCTCATAATATCATAGGCTGGAACGAGCGAAGCGAGCCCGAAATTTCACACTCAAAACGGTGTTGGTATTCGTTCCATTCGTCTACCTACGCTTGTAATATCATAGACTTGAGCGAGCGAAGCGAGCTCGAAATTTGACACTCAAAAACTCAAAACGGTGTTGGTATACGTTCTATTAGTCTACCTACGCTCGTAATATCATAGGCTGGATAGTTGCTGGCGTAGGAGTCAAAAAAAGTCAATATACGGCTTTTGATGAACCAAAGATTTCCTTCGGCAGGATTGATCTTTGTGATCCTAGGATCCGATTAAGAAGTGGAGCCATCTAAATTTTTGATGCAGAGGGGGAGGGGGGGGCATTTTAGCCTCAGCGAAGTCCTAGGTTAATATCTGCGTAAGTTTAGGTACTAAGTCAAGTTTGGTATCGTTTTCGCATAAATCAAAGATGTGGAATTCATTTCTGGAAGAATATTTGCATCAATATATAGTAAAAACACGCGAATTTATAAATATAAATTAAAATTTCAAATATTTGAACTACATTTTCTGTAACATACAATAATGTCAATTTAATTGCATAATAAATGTTTTTAGAGAGTTACACTCCTATTTCATGTCTTAAATAAACTTTGACAACATTATTTTATAAATAGAGTGTTAAAAATATCAACAAAAACACGTGCAATGCGAGCAGAGCGAAATATGAAATATATCATGCAATATTATTGTTTTAATAATTATTGGTTCATGCTACACAGTGACTGAAGTTGCGGTGCGCCGTGTACCTACCGCCCGTACCCAAAGAGTACTCTGTACCCAAAGAGTGCCAGCGAGACCCTATTACTAAGCTTACGCTATCCGTCCGTCTGCCTGTCCTACCTTTAAAGAGCTGTATCTTTTGAACTATGATAGGTAGCCGGTTGAAATTTTCACAGAATTCATGTTTTTATATAAATTTTCGTAAAAAATAATAAAAATACAAAAAAACAAAAAAATTTGGGGTGTCCCCGTACCAGAAACATGTTTTTTTCATCTTTTTTTTGTTTTCCTCTGTCGTAAAAACGGTAATACTTACAAGCGTCAAACTTGGTATGATTATTGTGGAAACTCCTAAATTAAAGAACAAATACTAAAAAATGTGCCAAGTTCGAGTTGGGATCGCTCTAATAATCTCGAACTGGATGAAAGAAAATCCTTTCTTTTTGGTAAATTTATATTGTGTGGTGGTACGGAACCCTCGGTGCACCAGTCCAACTCACACTTCGCTGGTTTTTTATTGTGTTTGCGAAACATTCCAAGATCGAAAACAACATATTATTTGAATTTTTCGAATTCAGGATTTGGTACCGTCAACTAGTTTTTGTTTTTTTTAATACTTACAGACATACAAAATATAAGTTAAATGTTTTTTACTGTAAAGGATAAGCAGGGCTTTATAGAGCTACTTTTTTTCCCAAAATATTCCAAATATTGTGTGAGTTATGGACATTTTTCCATTTTTTTAAAGGAAGTCAAAAACGAAAAAAATGATTATTTAACAGGTTTTTACTTAGAATGGTGCAAATATGATACCGTAAATGAATTCGGCATCCCCGATTTATGCGAAAATGATATCAAACTTGGCCTAGTAGCTCAAATAATGTATTTATCAAGATTAGGCTGAGGGCTCCCCCCCCTCCAAAACATGCATCAAAAATCTTGGTGGCTCCACTTCTTAAATCCATCTTTAGGTCCTAAGGACCAATCCTGCCAAAGGAAATCTTTGGTTCATGAAACGCCGTATTTTACCTCCTACGCCAGCAGCTAGGAGCCAGCAAATTCGAAATTTCACACTCCAAGACTCGAAACGGTGTTGGTATGAGTTCCATTACCCTAACTACGCTCATAATATCTGTACGGGCCAAACACCGTACAGGTAATTTTAATGTCGCTGCATTTACCGAGTCGATGACGTAAAGCAGTGACCTACATTTTAGCTTTTTACTTTATAATCTTTAGTCGTAAACCAATACTACTGACACACTGTCACGTCTAAACTAACTATCGTCAAAGACGAACCGTGCGACTCAGATAACTAAACTTAACTATTCTTTTAACTTACTTATTAACAATAAACTATAAACTGTGAGACGAGTGTGTGATTCAACTCCTTGCTGCAACAACCATCTTTCTACAACTACAACTACAACTACTTCAACTAACTAACGGAGCTACGAGTCAACGACGAGATAGCCCCAACATCTTAATGGTCCTTCGAGCCGGATGCTGATACTTCGGTTCTTCAGCATTTGAACTACGGAGCCCTTCGGATTGTGTTTAGTGTCGTATATCTCTACTACGGTAGCGATCGGTGCTTTTGGCCTCCCACCAGCGGGTCTCACCAAAAGCATTGAGAAAGCGCAAATATCGTAGGGTGAGTGTATGCACTGAGCACTGAAGATTGGCTCACAAAATTGAAGATTTAAACTGACTACCTGAAGTAAACTACAACGGGAGCAGGTCTTCAACAACTAACTTCGGAAACTTCGGAGTTTTATTCAACCTGTGGATAACATTCACTTCAACAACAAAACAACTTATCGAAGATTAAGCTGACTACCTGACGTAAACTACATCGGGAGCAGGTCTTCAACAACTAACTTCGGAAACTTCGGAGTTTAATTCAACTTGTGGATAACCTTCACATCAACAACATAACAACTAATAGAAGATTTAAGCTGGCTACCTGACGTAAAACTACAACGGGAGCAGATTACAAGTAAGAACTTCAGAAACTTCGGAGTCTTATTCAACCTGTGAATAACATTCACTTCAACAACTAACTAACTACAAAACTATCAAAATGGCTACTACCCCATTTGATGAACTTATCAACAAGCAGGAAACCTGCTACGAAAACATTAAAACTATCTGTGTCAACTTTAAAAAGGATAGCCAAACTAGAAAAACATTGGACTATCTGAAAAAACGCATCAGCGCTCTTGATGCCCACTGGGAAGAATTCCAGTCAAACCATGGGCTATTAAAGCAAATGGAACAACTTGACGTCGACTACTTCAAAAGGGACGTCTTTAACTTAACTAAAACTATGTATGAGGATGCACAACAAACTATGCTTAACCTGAGACTTGAACTCATGGTTAATCCCGGAAAACAGGACCAAACTGGACCATCCGGAACTCCGCGAACAAACCAGGAAAACAACCCTAAGTTCAAGGAAAATATAAACGAAACAGAGCGTATCAAATCACTATATCGCCTTCAACTATGCAACTTTAACGCATTGGAACGAACTGTGTCCAAAATAAAGCTGGACGCAACAATTGAAAAATGGGAGTTAGAAGATCAACTAAATATCTTAAAATCAAAATGGCAAGCTATTGATAACATCCATTGGGAGCTAAGCTACCTCTTGAAAGGGTCAGAGGACAACTATGAAGAAAAATTCAACTACTGGGAAAAAGTTTACGACAAACTAAAGAAACGGATGAATGAAAAAATGTGGGACAGCGCGCACTACGCAAAATCTACCCCGAAACTCGAAATACCCGAATTCAACGGTAACTACAGCACTTGGATATCGTTTCGAGACATTTTCATAGAAACTATTCATCAGAACCCTACGCTGACAAAATCTCAGAAGATGCAGCATCTCAAATCAAAGCTTAAAGGCGACGCTGAAAAACTGGTACAACATCTATCAATAAGTGCCGATAACTACGACTCTTGCCTAGAGATCATACAGCATCGCTATAACAACAAGAGATTACTCTTCTCTTCTTACGCTAACACACTGTTAAACCAACCGTCCATAGACAAAGCTAACGCCTACAACATGAAAAACTTCTATGATACAACTAAGGAATGTATCAACGCGCTGAACAACTTCGATATCGACATAGAAGCATCTGGATCACTCATCGTGCATTGGTTGTCATCTAAACTAGACGACACAACATACAGTGAATACATACATAATTTGGAGGACTCAAGAGACCTACCAGATTTGAGTGAATTCATGAAATTCCTAGAAGAAAAATTCGTCGCTCTAGAATCTTCACGGAATAACAGACAAAATAGCCAGAAACAATTTTTGTCACAAAACCAACATAAAAATAACTACGAACAAAAGTCAACGAACTTTAACAAACATGAAAAATATACAAAAACCTATCATACTTCAATCCGAAACTGCCCTCTATGCAAAAATGATCATGTTCTGATGCAATGCAAGACATTTTTGAATATGGATATCGCAACGCGATTCAACACCGTCGTCAAGTTACAATTGTGCAGAAACTGCCTATTTAGCCACGGCGGAAACAAATGTATGTCAAATAAATCATGCAACACGTGTAACAAAAAACATCATTCGCTGCTGCATGATAACAACTATATCCCTAAGGATCAAAACCCATTACGCAGATCGGTGCCATTACTACCACCTCCTGAACAAGCGTCAAATCACGTCAACAATCATGATCAAGAGATATTATTAACAACGGTGCAAGTAATGGTAAAAAATCGAGAGGGAAATTATGTAACGTTAAGAGCGTTGCTAGATCAAGGCTCTCAAGTGACACTAATCACTGAGAACGCCGCTCAACGATTAAACCTACCGAGAAGCAAGATGAACGCTGCTGTAACCGGAGTCGGCTCATCGATGGGAACGAGTAAAGGGATGATAAAACTTGAATGTAAATCAATCCATACAAAATTTACATTCGAAAGTAACGCACTTATCATGCGTAAACTAATCAACAATCTTCCTCATTCAACTTTACACACTGAAGGCTGGAAGCATCTAGACAGCATAAAACTTGCCGATCCCGATTATCACATCCCTGCGCCCGTCGACTTACTTCTCGGTGCGGACATCTATTCAGAAATTATTTTGGATGGAGTATTGAAACAAGACGCAAGTTCACCAGTAGCCCAACAAACAAAGTTGGGATGGATTCTATGCGGTAAAACAAAAACATACAACTGCCTAGTTACGTTAAATGAACTAGACCAACTAACTAAGTTTTGGGAAGATGAGGAAATACCAAATGAAGCTGAAACCACAAATAGCGATGACTTCTGTGAAAAATACTACATAAAAACAACCGAACGCCTGGATAGCGGTCGGTACGTGGTAAAAATGCCATTTAAAGAAAACTTTGAGGAAAACCTTGGTAATTCAAGACCTCAAGCCGTCGCTCAGTTTCTACACCTAGAGAAGAAGATGGCGAAACAACAACATTTCGCTAACCAGTATAAGCAGTTCATTCAAGAATATATAAAATTAGGTCACATGAAGCCAGCAGCATCCTCAGCATCCCTACTCCAATCTTTTCTTCCGCATCATGGCGTGATAAGAGAAAGTTCCTCAACAACAAAACTACGTGTAGTTTTTAATGCGTCTATGAAAACTGACACAAACCTTAGCCTGAATGACTTGATGGAAAAAGGGCCGAACCTACAAAAGGACATTTTATCCCTGATCACGAAGTGGCGGAGCTACAGATACGTCTTGACGGCTGATGTGGAGAAGATGTATCGTCAAATAATTCTCCATGAAGATCAGCAAGACCTGCAGAAGATTATATGGAGATCATCTCCAAAAGATCAACTGCAGGAGATACAACTGTGCACAGTAACCTATGGCACAAAAGCTGCGCCTTTTCTAGCAATGCGCACGTTACAACAACTAGCAGTAGACGAAGGCCCATCCTACCCAAAAGCTGAACGAGCGCTAAGAAATGAATTCTACATGGATGACGTCATCACTGGTCACCATACGATAGAATCAACGAAAGAACTACAAAAACAACTTTACGAGTTACTTAAAAAGGGAGGATTCATTTTGAGAAAGTGGGCGAGTAACGAACAAGTCATTCTCCAAGATATACAAGAAGATGATAAAATACAAGGTAACACCTTCCACTTCAAGCAACAGGAGTCTACAAAAACTTTGGGACTTGCTTGGAACAACAACAAAGATGAATTCCAATTCAACTGGAATATAACTGCAAACAATAAACAATGCACAAAAAGGAAACTCCTTTCAGAAATTAGCAAAATATATGATCCAATTGGCTGGCTATCACCCATGACGGTGCAAGCTAAACTTATTTTTCAAAAAATATGGAGCGAGAAATATAAACATATCGGATGGGATGAAACTTTACCTAGCGTAATAAATAACGACTGGGAAAAAATTAAAACCGAACTGCCGAACATAAGTAATATCCGAATTCCAAGATGGATAAAAAATAACGTAAACAAAACGATAGATTTACAAGGCTTTTGTGACGCAAGCGAACGAGCATATGCATGCGTCATATATAGCAGAACTACGTCAGAGTCCGGAGCTTACGTCACGACGCTATTAACAGCTAAAACCAAAGTAGCGTCGATTAACAAGAAAATATCCGTACCGAGACTCGAACTTTGTGGAGCTCTACTACTTGCCAAACTCATGGACAAAGTAATAAAGGCTCTTAACGAGTACAACCTGCAGACCACCTGCTGGACAGACTCCAAGGTTGTTCTAGCATGGCTGCAAGGGAATAAATCCAAATGGGATACATTCATAACAAACAGAACAACACAAATAACAAACATCGTACCAGCCTCAAAATGGAGATACGTAAAAACAAGCGAAAACCCTTCGGACTGCGCAACTAGAGGCCTATCACCGAATCAACTGATAAACTTCACTCTCTGGTGGGACGGACCTAAATGGCTTAAGTCCTGGAAAGAAGAAAGCGAAAAAATTCCTGAAATCTACACAACAGATGAGGGCTCAACTTTAAATTGTTTCGTGGCGGAACCCGCCATAAATGAATCGTTGAATAAAAATAAATTTATTGAACATTTACTTGAGCGATACAGCGACATAGATCGTGTTACGAGAATAATCGCCTGGGTATTACGTTTCGTCAATACACTGCGAAGCAAAACTCAAGCAACCGAGGGCAATGACTTGACACGGCAGCAAATTAATACCGCTAAAAGTACGATTATCAAATCAATTCAACAATTGTACTTCGAGTTAGAAATATCTTCTTTAAAGAAAAACGGTGTAGTTTCTTCAAAAAGTAAACTAATAAAACTAACTCCGTTCTTAGACGAGAACGACATACTACGTGTCGGAGGACGGCTACAACATTCAAACCTACCTCAAGAGAAGAAACATCCCACGATCTTACCACACGAAGCCAGGCTCACTCGACTTATTATCGAAAAGGGTCATCAACAAACACTGCACGGCGGAGCGCGACTTACATTAGCTCACACTCGAAATCAATACTGGATCATCGGTGGTAACAGAGCTGTGAAAAGAATTCTACGAGAATGCGTGCGATGCCATCGATACAGAGTTACTAAAACTGAACAGCTGATGGGTAATCTGCCTAAGGAGAGAATTACACCATCTAAACCCTTCACATACACCGGATGTGACTTCACTGGATACGTGGAGGTGAAGATAAACAAAGGCCGCGGAGTAAAAACCTGCAAAGCCTACATAGCTATCTTTATATGCATGTCCACCAAGGCAGTGCATATTGAACTGGTCTCAGACCTCAGTACACAAACATTCATCGCAGCACTAAAGCGAATGTGCGCACGAAGAGGCACGCCGAAACACATATATTCCGACAATGGAACCAACTTTGTAGGAGCAGCAAAGATTTTACAGCATGATTTTATGGAATATAAGACAATGCTTTCACCAGAATTTTTCAACGAAATTACCCAGCTGCAGATTGAGTGGCATTTCAATGCACCTGTTTGGCCTACAGCGGGGGGACTCTGGGAAGCAGCTGTCAAATCGATGAAACATCATCTTAAGAGAGTTCTCGGCGAGCAGAAATTGACTTTTGAGCAACTATCAACTCTGTTGACTCAAATAGAAGCATGTATGAACAGCCGACCTCTCTGTCCATTATCAGAAGATGTCGAAGATCTGGACTACTTGACGCCAGGACATTTTCTGACGGGAGGACCCACGATGTCACTTCCACAAAACGATCCTGAAGAAACAATGTCTATAGACCTCAGAAACAAATGGAAACTTATCGAACTAATGCGCCGTCACTACTGGAATCGATGGTCTAACGAATACCTACACTTACTACAAAATCGCAATAAATGGCAACAGACTAAAGAAAACCTCCAGAAGGGACACTTGGTGCTAGTAAAAGAAAATAGCTTACCTCCTGGAAAATGGGCAATGGGCAGAGTGATCGATCTTCACCCCGGAAGTGATGGTTTAGTGAGAGTAGTCACACTCAAAACCCAAAGTGGGATACTGAAAAGACCCATTACGAAACTGTCTCCACTCCCTATCCAGACAACAATAGACATCGCAGAGTTTAAGAAAACTGAACCTGAAACAAACAACAAACCTAGGAAACAGAAGAAACCTAAAAAACAAGCAAACTTTATCATGATGTTACTACTAGCATTCATGACCATAACTACAAGTTGCGCTCTCCCTACGAACAACTACAAAATAACGGCTATAGACAAAAATCATCCAATTCATTTTGATGAAATCGGGAACATGCAACTTATACACGATGAATGGAAGCTTCTCGTGTACTACAACTTGACGACATTTTGGCAAGCAACTGAAAAAGTAGAAGATTACGTTAACCACATGGAGGACTTGTGTAACAGGATGCCAACAGCACCATGCCAGCCTACCATCCAACAACTAAAACATGAAATCGGGTTAATCCACGATTACAACAAACTACTGATATCGCATCATCAAACCAGAAAGAGACGAGGATATGTCAACGGCATAGGAAACCTTGCCCGAACTCTATTCGGAGTACTGGATGATGAATTCGCCAAAAAATACAGTCAAGACATCGAAAATATCAAAACAAACGAAAATTATCTATTACAACTGATCAAGAACCAAACAATGATCATAGAAGCAGAAAACAACATATTTAAGAAGAGTGAAAAATTCGTCAACTCACAACTAGAGATAATTGGTCATTATATACAAGAAACAAGGTCAAACTTCGCTATTATCGAAAACAGAGTTCAAATTCTAAGCACAATGAATGACGTCAACGCCGGAGCAATAACTGCCAGTCTTCTAATATCAAACTTAAGAAAAAATCAAGAAATGTTATTAAACGCGATAACAGATATTTACAGAGGTCATCTGGATATGAACCTCGTCACGCCTAAACAGCTGGCAGATCAGCTTAATAGCATCTCAGGAATGATGTCAAAACGATTATCTTTACCTATCAAAAACATTCAAGAAGAAGTGAAACAATTATACAAATTAATCTACGTAAAAGCAAGGATAACTCAACAGTATTTATTGTTTGAACTGCACATTCCATTGACTAGCGACGATGAGTACACTATCTATCACATTATACCTATACGTATGCAACGAACGCGTGAGAAATGTGATGTAATCGAAGTAACGTCAAAATACATTGCAGTGAACTTTATGAAAGATACCTACATACAACTGCAAGAAACAGACCTACAACAATGTATATCATCGAACGAAGACAACTATATTTGTCATGCCTACTTTTCAGTAAATAGTCTTCACAGTATAACCGCATCTTGCGAAGCAAAGATGTTAAATCAAAATCCAAACAAAGATTGTAATTGGCGGCACAATAAATGCACCGACCAATGGGTTAAACTACATAAACAAAACATATGGTTATACAATTGTGTCGGCCAGGGCCCGGCGCGTATTGTCTGTGAGGATCAAGTTACTACAACAACGATAAGAAAGGCCGGCTTGATTGCCCTAGGTCAAGGATGTGTCTTACAACAAAAGGGAGCTACGATTTATGCATACAACATTTTTAGTAGCAAAACGAAGATGGGAACTTATTTGGAGGTACCCCGGATCGACTCTCCAAACGACATGTTGGACGTAAACTACAACAACACGGACGAACTCCTTCTCCATCTCAACATGACCAGCGAACTCAAGGAAGTACAAAACCAGATAACTGCTCAAAAAGCACGAGAACGTCTTCCGACGGAGATCTCTGTTCATGACGCCTACCACTACTCAATAAGCTCTGTGCTGGTGGGAGGAATTATCATCATGATAATATGGCGGTTAAGAAAAAAGATCTGCCTAACTTGTAACAAGAATAGAAATAAGACTAAAGCAAACCCTCAGCATCGCAGAGGGCACGATAACGAAGTCGAACTGGAAGAGATTCGGACGGTCGAGAATGAAACCTCACTGGAGACTCGGAGGAGCGAACAGCCAAAATCATGCGTTCACCGAGAATTTAAACTTTAATCATTTGAATTGTAACTTTAACTAATTTTAATCATTTGAATTGTAACTTTTACTAATCTTATCCATTTGAGATGTAACTTTACTTTGTATTTTCTTATAACTCAAGTTCGGTTATCTGATTCAATCTTTCCCTCGGGAGCATGTACGGGCCAAACACCGTACAGGTAATTTTAATGTCGCTGCATTTACCGAGTCGATGACGTAAAGCAGTGACCTACATTTTAGCTTTTTACTTTATAATCTTTAGTCGTAAACCAATACTACTGACACACTGTCACGTCTAAACTAACTATCGTCAAAGACGAACCGTGCGACTCAGATAACTAAACTTAACTATTCTTTTAACTTACTTATTAACAATAAACTATAAACTGTGAGACGAGTGTGTGATTCAACTCCTTGCTGCAACAACCATCTTTCTACAACTACAACTACAACTACTTCAACTAACTAACGGAGCTACGAGTCAACGACGAGATAGCCCCAACAATATCATAGGCTGGAACGAGCGAAGCGAGCCCGAAATTTCACAGTACTGGAACTTTGTTGTGACCAGAATTCTGTCAGTTTTGTAAGGGAATTTGCCCTACTTGCCCATATAGTAAAGACTATAATAATGGTTGGGTGATTTTTAAGGTAGGGCATTCGTATTTTAAGGTAGGGCATTGCCCCACGATGCCCCCCCCTAGCTACGGCCCTGACTTAAGCATCAATTACATTGAACAATTTGCAGGGAGCCAACATTTAGTGTATTATGGTAGGTAAGGTAACCTAGTTTAAGGTGAACAGAATCAAATGAGATCGAATCCCGAACCTGATTTTTAGTAGGCTTAAGTAGGTAAACTGGTTTTCGCTTCTTGTATGAAAACAATCATCTCGAAAACATTACTAGAACTAAAAAAAGAAAGCAATGCTACCTAACATTATTTAATAAAGAATCTAACCAGCTTTACCGACATTGCCCAATTAGGACAATGCCTTAGGGCCTGTTTCACCAATTCTGGGTAAGTTCTCGTTAGCTTATACGACAGATAGTTTGACATATTTTGTATGAAATAATGTCAAAATATCTGTCCGATAACCTAACAAGAACGTCTTATTCAGAAGTGGCCTTAGTCTTCCAGTTTACAAATAATAAATGACCTATACTCTTTCCTAGGTAAACTAGATATACCTACTTTGACTATTATAATTATCTACTTGTGTAGGTACTATCTACCGACATATTGAATTTACCTTTATATACCGTGTTGGAGTGTCACTGTATTCCATTTCTCTTATACGTATATTTTCAATAAACAGATGTTCTTCAAATACGCGAATTTATAGTAGGTGACCAATTGAGTCTGCCAGTTGCGAAGACCCATATATTTTTAAAATATTCGTCGCTTGGAAAACTGAAGAAAAAATACATCACTTAAAAACGCAAAAAAGCTACAACTCCTCACCCTACCTATACTGCATTCCAAATAAGGACGAAAAGATATTCCGATTCCTGTATAGCTTTCTGGCCAATTCTGATTAGCAAATATGAGTTATTTTTTAGAAAGATATACTATCCAACGTATCTTGGACGTTCCTAAAGCTGTTCTAAGAATAAGTGAGAGGAAGTGTTTCAGATCTCTGTTTTTGTAATTCAAAATGGCCTTAAATTTTCGTTGCTATTTGGAATGGAGTATAGGTATACGAAAAAATTGGTAAAGTAGTTTTTACGTGATGCTCGAACAAACAAACAAACACACAAACAATCAAACGAATAGACAGACATAAAAAAAACCTCACTAACTATTCTTTATGATCCAACCTTAGACGATTTATATAGGGACCGCCTCGCCTTAGCATTTCCCCTCTGCCAACGTGCCAGATCAAACAATCTTACGCATTTACATACAATTTTATACCTTATCTAACAGCCTTTAATTGCGGAACAATAATTTCGAAGCTATTGCTTTTGGGGTTCACACGACACAGTTTTTCATGAATTTTAACATTCAAAATTAAAATCTAAAGTAATGGAATAAAGACCAAAGTTGCGGATTTCATGCTGCCTCAAACATACATACCTCATGCTACCAAAAAGTGGCAGATAAGTTTGTTAGTAGAATAAATAAATACTCTAAGGGCCTGTTTCACCACTTCTGAATAAGTTCTTGTTAGCGTATCCGACAGATATTTTGACATAATTTCATACAAAATATGTCAAACTATCCGTCGGATAAGCTAACAAGAACTTACCCAGAAGTGGTGAAACAGGCCCTAAGGATTCAACTCACGTCAACGACATCTATCATGGTATGTTTTACAGGTTAACCTAACTAAAGCTGCTGGCACGTTCACAGACACATGGGTAAAGCCACGTAAAATTGTACATTTTCTTCCTTTCACATGTCCCATAAAAGTTAAAGTTCATAACTTTAAAAATAAAATTCTAAAAGTGGTTGATGTAGTAACATTCGGTTAAGAGAAGTATAATTTATTGTTATACCTATTTATTTTTGGCGAATACGACCAAAATTTATAGTAGTAGCATATTTTCTAATTTATACTTTTTTTTCTCTATACTAAAATACTTGTCCCAAACCTACCATAAGACCTATCAAGTGAATTTTATATTTAAAACAACCTATTGATTCGAACAGTATCATTTTAACTTACTTCATAATTGTATTTTACGTCAGTAATGACTGCTTCTTTGACAATATTACGATATCTTACATATTTTTACCACAATGATACCCATGTCCACAAATATGGTGTCTCGAGAGTTACGTTGCGAGTGTTACCGAATACTTGCTTAATATCCATGTATCCAAACTTTTTAAAGCAGTGTTATTATGGCAACACTGATGCTCGCCCTGACATAGGAAAAAAAAAAAAATGTCAAACATTCATGCACCAAAAATCGACATTTCATGTGTGACGATCAAGTTGACCTGGTAAGTTCATTGAATTTATTTACTCATTTTGAGGTTGAAATGTGCATATTTTTTGTTTTTGATTAGTGTTACTCAATGCTACATTCGTACTGATGTGAATGAACCACGAATTGTGGTGGTACAGTGGATTCATTTACAGATATCACAATTTTAGGTTAGAACCGCACGTTTTTTCTGTCGCGAGAGTTACCAAGCGTTACTGCGAGCGTAACCAAGCGTTACTGCGAGAGTTACCGAGTGTTACCTTAGTGTTACCTTACTCTATGAGTCTCGAGCGTTACTATTTGTCACGTATGTTACTGTGTTACTGTCTCGAGAGTTACTTGTACAATTTTGCGTGGCCTTACCCACATACAAATGAGTTCGATGAGACATTCTGCGTGCAGTGAGACAAAGGCATTGCGTAAATGTGTGGCACGCGCCAGCTTTAGTTAACCGACCTCTATTTTTAATGCTGTTTTTTGTTGGAGCTTTTAACCCTGAGGCAATGACAGCTATCCATGGTATGGTATGCTTAACTACGTTTAACTAGCGGTTACAAAATACCTCATGAAACCTCTTCCGGCTTACCCTTGGCACAGCCCTTGGTGTACCTTATTTTCAAGGTGGAAACAGGGTAATTTTAATATGACATCTGACCACCCTTATTGAGATTACAAATCACAAAATTTAGCTTTAACTTTTAAATTATTGTCTTTAACACTTGCCCGATGAATGAAACTATTAAAATGCGTTTTATTATTAATGTTTCCTGCAATAAAACGTGAATTAATGTTAACATACCCGTGGAATGAAATATTTTCTTTGCAACGTTCAGTGCGGCTCTTGCATCCTAAAACGCTGCACGCTACCATGTTGTGAACTTAAAGTCACCCACTCGCAACAAATTACAATGAATTAAATTATTACGAAATAACTATTCATCGAAATATAGAGCAACAAACATTTTTATGAACTTTTTGTTGTTTGACTCCGATGTCAGACCATAGAGGCTAGAGCAAAAATATGGCTACGTCATTAAGGACAGCAATAAGGTAGCGATCTCCTTTTTTAACTAGAGTGAATTTGTATTATGCATCCCTCAATGAGTAAATGAGACAAAACACGTTCTTCGTTCTATTACTTGCTCTTTCTACGGAATTTGTCAAGATTAGTCAACAATAGCCAACATTCCAACAACAACAAAAAATAGAGCCGGGATGCTACCGTTAACTCAACATTCCATATAGAAAACCGGTAATTCAGGCTAAAAGCCTGGTTACCGAAGCCAAAAAAAAGAAAAAATCTTGTCTTTGGATTTTTTAATGATCTGTGGCAGCGTGAAAATAGCTGGTTCGTTGACTTTTGTTCAGGTTACAAAAAAAAATCGTAATTTGTTGCAGGGCTGCCAGATTGTATAATTGGATACAAAAACTGTATAATTGGGTAGCTGTTTGTATCCTCTATGTATCCTGGACCTTCATGTATAATTGGATACATAATAAATATTTTCAACTGAAAAGCTCTGCTTAAGTCGGTAAATAGCAGAACAGAAAGATAAAAGCCACTATAATCAGTCACGTTACAATTCAATCGAGCAAAAACATAATGTTTCGTTCAAGTTTTGTAAAATGTTGTCTCTCTCGATTCAACCGAGGCCCAAAAAATGCAGTAAAGTTGATAAAAATACCTGTTGGGAATGAAAATATCGATCTGAGTTCAAATTAGGTACGTGATGAATAATCAGAAAAAACATTATTTTATTCGTTTCGGAGGTTTTTACACCTGTATGTATCCTGCGAGTCAATTTTGTATAATTTTGGGAACCTGGCTGAATAATTATAAAAAATCTACTGGCAGCCCTGATTTGTTGTGTTCTCTTAGACTCTCAGTATTTATAATGTACTCTTTGTGTTCTTTGTTATGTTAAGATCAAGAAATTCCTTGTGCTTGTTTGTTTATTAATAATTCACAATGGAAGACGATGATATGGAATATTGTAAAATATGTTTAGCGACCGATTGCGAAATGTTTACTTCGCCCTCAATAAGCGAAGCATATTCACAACTTGTTCAAGATGTAAGTGCATATTACTCCTTTTCTTGAGTCCTGTAACTTAAACCTTTAATGTTTCTGATTAGCCTGCTCTCAGAATGTCAGACGTGCTATCAGAATAAGGTGAATTCTCCCCCTTATTTTTTTTATTAAAACTCTTTTTTGGACCACAACCAAACACAGAAATTGGTTTTTCTAACTAAACCCCCGCGTTCCTATACTTAACAGGTTTACATTTTAATCACCATGTAAACTTCCTGCCGTGCAGGAGGCGATGGTTCGATCCCCATCCAGGCCGACACATACTGATGAGTTTTTCAGAATTTATGTACGATTTGTAACACCAATGGCTTAACGGTGAAGGAAAACATCGTGAGGAAACCAGCATGCTTCAATTTCGGGGCATTTATTGTACCCACTGTCCATTACAACTGGTGACGGGCTCACCCTCGTCACACTGGACAGAGTTTCGGTTCTACATGTGTACGTGTATGTTCTGAGGTTTCAGAATATCTCTGACTACCCCCTCGGGGAATATAGTCGTGAGCATATGATTTTGTTGACCATGTTCTATTCGTCGAACTGAACAACTTTTACCATACTCTTAGCCAGAATAGGTTCTGCACTTCTGCATGAAATTTTCTTATTATTTATCACAATTTCGAATTTGTCTCCGTACTCCGTACCACAATGAAAGTTGTTCAGTTTCATGACTAAAATAGTAGTCATGGTTTCCACACTGACTGAAAATGCACAAAAGAACTAAGATAAAAACATGAAATCGAAAAAAAAATTGTCCTTGCCTATACAGGTTAACTAAAGCTGGCGCTTTCACAGACACACACGAATGCGTTTTTCCGGTTTTTCCTGTCTCTGCGTACGTGCTTGACAAAGATAGAGACCTTTTTTTTTTACTCTAAATGGGTTTGCTCTTGACCTCAATCTATGATGACAAAGATGGGGTCGAAGATGAAGCGAGCTTACCCTGAATTGCACTGGCACTCCTGCACACCGACGGAACGCAGCAAGCTGCTTGGCGCCAGACTCCGGCAGGAGGAACTTGGCAGCTTGTGATGCCGTTGCCCGGGGTGAACCGCTAGGAGGTAGATCCCCAACCACCCCGCTTGCTTTTCATTATGTGTGCAGTGAGACAAAAGCATTGCATAAATGTATGGCACGCGCCAGCTTTAGTCAACCGACCTGTAGGTACACGAGCTTGTTTGTGCAGTTTTTTACTGGGCACACTATAGTCTTCCTTCGCTCATACCTTAATTTCGTTGTTAAGTATAAATTTTACAGGCACATATGAACCTATTTACTTTTTCAGCTGTGTGATTACAAACTATATGTTTGTTACGAGTGTAAACATCTATTGAACAAGTGGCAGGAGTTCAGATCCAAATGTATGATGGCTCTCAATGTATTATCATCTATTAATACGGACCATTCCAAGGTAAAACTTTTCTTTTATAACTCATACTCATGTAAAACTAGTGACCCGCCTGCCCCAGCTTTGACCGGCTGCTATACCGGAAGATTTTTTACCGTTCCGAAACTTTCAGGGGTGGTTCAGACCATCAAACTGAACAATTTTTATTAAGGGGCGAAACATGAAATCGCAAAAAGAAATCAGCTGTACCATACTAAACTGCAATTTTTTTGTGATTTCCTGTTTGGTTCCATAATAAAAAGTTGTTCAGTTTGATGGTCTGAACCACCCCTGAATGTCTTGGAATGGTAAAAAAAATCAACCGGTATAAATATACAATACGTAAATATATTGTTTTGTTTATAGGGTTTTTATTTTCTTTATTCATTGTATTTTTTTTTCAAACTATTTTTATGTTATGTTATGTACAGCAAATTATGTTACTAAAACTTTGGCAAATCTAAAAAAAAAAGTAAATATATTATACATGTAAACCTTCTGGAAGAAATTATCTAAATGACAGTGAAAATGCATTGTGTGGTTTAGAAGAAGTAAATGAAAAAACAGAGAGACAGATGTGGATAGCAATTTTGTTTCATACTGTTTAGAGATGAGTTTAGATAGATTTTATGTAGATTATAGTTTATGTAGATTATAAGTTGATTTACATGTGAAAATTAAATTAAATCTAACAAAATAAATGTTTCAGATAACGAAAATAATTGTACGAGACATTGATAGGAAACGCTACAAACTAGAATCTAAATTATCTCATAGTTGCATGCTTCTTGTATGCAATAGCAAACCGATTTTACTACCAGACCCCAATATAGATTCAGATATTAAAACTGAAAATGATTCCAATCCTGGTGCATTAGAAGATGACAAATCTGAGATTAATATTGAAATTGACGCTGAAGACCTTTTCTCCGATGTAAAAACGCAAGATACAGAATATCCTTACGAAATCTTGAAACCAGAACACAATTTAGTCTCAGATATTAAAATTAGAACTGATACCAATCCTGATGACAACCCAGAGATAAATAATTTTACAATTTATGCCGGAGACCTTTTCCCCAATTTAGAAAAGCAAGGTACAGAATACCCTAATAAAATCTTCCAATCAAATCATACACCAAACAGCATAGTCCCGGAAACGGAACCAGAACAAAAATGTTTACCGAATTCAAAGAAAAAAGAAAGTGTTCCCAAAAAAATTAAAACTTTAGAATGTATTACAAAAAAACGGAATTCAGATGTGTTACCTATGAGTGATAAGAAAATAACTATGGAACAAATGATGCATAATTATGCAACAGTAGATGTGATGACTCCATCAGAAGCTAAGAAAGAAATGCTTTTGAGAAAGGAATCACGTAATTACAAGACTAATCCATACACGTGTGAGTTATGCTACAAAGGTTTTACCTTCGAATCTACATACAATAATCATATGAAACTGCATAGTCCAGTAAGTTTAATATTTTAAATAACTTTATTGGCTGAAAAAGTACTAAGGCATAGTACCACTTTTTCACATTAATATTTTCAAATAACATATTTCTTTTATTCTCATACCAATAAAGATTTTAGGAATTTACAAACGATCTAAAATAGATTCAATGGGTTTAATAGATTCTATACAGGGTGCTAGCGTCAACAGTTGCATTACTTTAAGGGGTGATTCTACCTACCCATGATACTGAACAACGTTCCCTAAGAAAAATATAGGAAATTCGCAAAAAAAATTTGACTTTTCATACAAACTTACGATAAGCTGATTGCATTTATTTACTATGGAAAGTCCACATTTTTTTTGCGAAATTCCTATAGGTTTCTTAAGGCAAGTTGTTCAGTATCGTGGGTGCAATCACCCCTTAAAGTAATGCAACAGTTTAGCCTAACACCCTGTTAGATTTGTAGCACCACTACCTTTTCGGCGAATAAACATTACCTGTGTCTATATCTGTGTCTATATTATAGACACTCGGTTTACTCAATGTTTATTCGCCGAAGTAGATATATTATATCTACTTCAATTTCAAGCCATGCACTGTGTGCACAGTATTCTTAAATTAAGAACATCTTCTCTGGCTACCCCCTCGAGGAATTCGGTACTGAGCATGATATAACCGTATTAGTTGCGATATGTATTTACAGGATTCAGGAACTGTAGAGTGTGAGTTCTGTCACCTCTTGTTTCGTACAAGACATATGTTGTTGAAGCACATTGCATCATGTCACAAGTATAAAATAACCTGCAAAAGTTGTCCATATTCTTGCTTCAGCCTGTAAGTAAGTTTGTTTTTATTAATTTCATTTAACTTTGAGGGGTTTAGGCGACTAATGACTAAAATGAATAATGACAAGGTAGGTATAAAATGTCAAATCTGTGTCAAATGGACTAGTTATAAAAAGTGCCTATAGCGCGCGCCCTGGGCGCTTGGTATCGGGCGGTTTTTCAAGAGGATGATCCGACAGTCAAACTGAACAACTGTCCTGTCTCTCTGGGCCCACCATCGAAAACGTGAAAAATAAGTTTGCAATTTTGTATGTAACAGCAGATTCTTTTTTGCGATTTTAATGTTGGTGCTATAGAGAAAGTTGTTTAGTTTGACAATCTGATCATTCCCTTCCCTTAAAAAACCCGTCAACATAATAAGAACGGCGTAGCGCTGCAGCAGCGGCGGCGGCACCGCACCGCATCGTGTGGCTTGGCTCTTACAGTGGATCGTGAATACATTTTTCGACCATATATTATGCTAAAAGAGTATCACTCATACAATGACGAAGTATCTTTCCTAGTTGCCTTCTTATTTAAAAATGCATTTTTCTAATTTCAGGTGTCAAGCGAATATGCATATTGCTATTCATAAAGGCGAGACTTCCACATGCGAACAGTGTGGAAAGAGTTTCCGGTGAGAACAACTTTTTATCTTCTTAAACCGTCTAGTACAGTCATGTCAAACATGCGGCCTGCGGGCCGCATGCGGCCCAAACTACGGTTTTGTTGCGGCCCGATCCCAATTTAAGAACATCTTCCTGATGCGTCCCGAAAGCGTTCAGACTTTTACAAGTCCCACTTAGATTCTCAAATTGTGTAATATCACTGTTTTAAATATTTAATCACGATGTGAAAAATATCGAGCTCGCCCCGCTCGCTCACTTTTTTTTACATGGTATTTAGAACAGAGACAAGGGCCCCGAAAATGTTAAAGTACCTTCTATTCTACAGAAAAATGATTTCATCAAATTAATTTGGAAATTCCAATAGTTGTAGCCATTTCCTTCTGCCCTACCTTCTGTCTTTCCATGACCTACCTTTAAATTCAGCTCTAGCTACGGCTTGCAGTTTTGATGTTGATTTGTGCACATAAAAATACCCACAACCCGAAATAAACAACTATAGTTAAAGTCGATTGTAATTTTTTTTCAACAATTAAATGTATTAATGACAGCCCTTTTCTATGACTGATACAATTTCTCTAATTTCTTTGCGGCCCGCTGACTTTACTATCATCATTATGCATTTGGGCCACCAACGACTAAGTGCGAGTAGTATTTAGAAAGCCGCTTGAGCGCACTTACGTTGCTATAAATCTATCAATCAAACACATTCGCTAAGACTGCTGCCAATAGGCCTTACTGCTTCATATTTAAAAATTAATGACTCCGGGACACGAAATTTCTTTATTCTCGTAATCTGACTACTTATACTAAGTAGTTTGACGGCCCGATAGCACAATCGGTAGTGTACAGTCAGCAGCAATAAGTTATATACACTTTAGTAATACGACGTAGAACAAATGTGTATATAACTTATTGCTGCTGACTGTACCTGCCAGCTGCTTGTTGTGCGAGGGTTGTGGGTTCGAATCCCGAAAGGGAGAAATATTTGTATGGTGAATAATATGAATATTCGTACCCGAGTCATGGATGTTTGTATCTATATGTATAATGTATTCTATATCGTTGTCTAGTCATCATAATACAAGCAGATAGTAAAACTTTCAATTTGAGGCATTTGGTTGTCTTTGGTTTGTCAAGGGTTTATGACAAATAATGCCAATATATTGACAGTCTTAACGTTCCTGGTATTGTTTAAATATAAGTAGGAACCTACTTTTAATTATCTTTTCTTCCCTCCGGACGGAAAGCGTCAATTCTCGTCCCGCTGCGATAAACGAAGTTGTCGCTTTCCACTTCCGTCGAGAAGAAAAATAGTATACTAACCTCGGACAGTAAATAAGAAAGCCTCAGATCACATGTTTTTTACATGAGATCTGAGACCTTTCTTACTTTCCTGTCCTCGGTGTGTAATATCTACTATTACGTATTTGTTTGCAGACTTGCAAATACTCTAACAAACCACAAACGAACGAAGCATCCAGACTGCGTGTGCGCACATTGCGGAAGCATGTTTGGATCACTAGCGGGCATGAAGATGCACAAGCAAAGAGCACATAAACTGGTAATTTTGCTTCACCAGCCTACTCTAGGAAATCTACGGATTTTTGTATGGAGTAGGTTGCATTAATTGCACTTTAGGGGGATTCGCTCTATACGTTTTTTTAATTATAACAATTATATTCTTACTTAGTCCGAGATATAATTACGTGTAGTATCGCTCATCTTGCTCGTATCCGCGTCCTTTAAATCATAGAAAAAAAACAAAAAATGTTTCCATCGCCCGCCACCCACCTGTCAATGTCAGTCGTTTTGTCGCGCTCAAATTCGCGCTCCTGGGGTGCGTTCAGAACCTACGCCCAGAGTGCGCCCAGAGTGCACCCCGAGTGCAACTTTTCGCCCTAACGCCGTTCAGAGGCTCGGTGAAAAGCGTATTACCCATAAGAGCGAGCGAGAAGAACAACCGCACCCAAAGGTTCTGAACGCAGCCCTGTGTTGAAACAAATTGTTAATTATTATAGTGATATAAAATGTTATTTTGTGTATATTATGGATATGAAGGAAGTTTGAAGACAAGCAGGAAAGGTGGAAGTAAAGGAAACAAGTAGGAGGATTGAATGACAAAGTAATATATTATGATGTAGACTGTAAGTAGGTACACAATTTACAAAGGTTTACACAAAGAAAATTTTATTATAAATGAAGTTAACTTGCTACTAGTGAGGGAATAATATCCCCGGCCGGCCTGACACTTTGTGTCCACGCATTTTCGAGTTTCGAACATGCTATTTCCCGTTGGGAAATGTAGGTACAATAGCGTACCAATCGCGGCCCACGCATGAACGTGTTACGTTTCTTGCGCTTCCCCGTTGGGGAAGGACAACTGACGCCGATCAAAGCTCCTGTGCTCATAGCACAATGCATGTTCGAGTTTCGACCATGCACTTGTTTACCCGTTGGGAAAACTATACCAGTACTAGTGCCCAATGCCCACACACGTTTGAGTTTCGAACAGACACATTCCCGTTGGGTACCTATTATTACCCACCATTTTGGAGTTGCCACCAAGCACTCTCCCATTGCCAGTTCCTGAGCCCTTAGGCCTTGGAAGGATGATGATGATGACTTTCCCGCTGGGAAGTCAACTCGCCGCCGTCTCCGGTGCCCTGTGACATAATGTACTAACACAGCTTTTGTGTTCTGATTGACATACTCGCTGAGTTTGATTTGTCTGGACTAAGTGACTTATCTGATCTATTGGTTTTTTCTTCTTGGACCACCCACCAATTCCCATTGGGAATTATCATATTTATGTTATTGTCCTTATTTTCATACATATGGTTCTATCTGTGTGATCGTGTAATACTTATGCATCTTTCCGTTGGAAAGTGGGTTTGTTTTTGTTTCTTTCTTTGCCTCATAATAAATTAGGCATTGATGCCTCATTTACCTATTCATGGTGATTTCCCGGTGGGAAAACATAACTCCGAACAGTGGGGGTTACCTATACCTATGTTCCAGCTACCTACTAACATGTATGAGGCTAGTGTAAAAAGCTTTTACTCTGTAAGTACATTATAGCTCTTAGTGTTGATTTTGACATAGTTACTAAGAGAGACGTTGAGCTAAATCCCGGTAGATATCAAATTCATACTTCGAATATTCAGTAAACATTTAATAACTGCACATAAGTCACACTCCCAGGATTCGATTAGCCTCAGGCTTGCTACTCACTTTAAGTTAAGGTGAGGTTAGAAAACAAATCAGAAATGCGGCAGAGTCAATCTACTCTCAATTTGAAAATGTTCAGTCAATAGTAAGAACACAAAGAGAGAAAGATGCAGTTTCTAAAAGATTTATTAATAAATAATTAGGGTCACTGCCGTTTGAACGACAGTTGTTTTGCAATTTTTAAAAAAATACACAACGTTCTAAAAATGAGTCGTTTCACAAATCATCATTTAGTAGGAATAGGTTTCACAAACCATTTATTTAATTTTGTGATCAGTTGTCAAATTGTCACATTGCAACATTTCATTCTCAAGACACTTCGATACGAAACTATGTTATTTAAACATTCATCTTTTGTTAGAAACTCGTTTTATATTTTATTGTTTGATCAGCAAATTACTAAATATAACAACGTTTTACAAATATCGATGATCACATTATTTCTTTTCACAAAACCGAACCAGAGCACCCCTCTTCCACGCAGTCTTGTCTGTACATGCATGTGCATGCTTGCTTGCATGTTGCATGCTTGCTTGCTTGCTGCATGCCTGTGTGCATGCTTGCTTGCATCTTTGCATGTGTGCTTGCTTGCTTGTTTGCTTGTCTGCATGTTAGGGGGTGCAGGGGGGCTGCGCCCCCCGCTCGGGGGGTGCGGGGGGCAGAAGCCCCCTGCCTGAGAAAAACATATTGGAGCTCTTCTAATTCTAGGTTAGGTTAGGTTAGAACATGTATAACACTTAGCGGAGCGAGCGAAGCGAGCGGAGCATCAACATGCTTGCTTGCATGTGCATGCCTGCTTGCATGCTGCATGCTTGCTTGCTTGCTGCATGCTTGTGTGTCTGAATGCTTGTGTGCATGCTTGCTTGCATCATTGCTTGAGTGCATGCTTATTTGCTTGTTGCTTAGGGGGCAGAACGGTAACATCAAAACTGTAGGTTAATGGTTAGACTAGGTTAGGTTAGTTAGTATGTCATGCTGCATTTTTGCGTATATGTATGCTTGGTTTAGCGTGCATGTATGTTTTATGCATGAAGCACCATGAATGACGGGTGTAACACGCTCATTCTCGAGTCAGTCTGGTCCATCAATCTAGTCACTTCAGACCTAGAACGATCGTCAGACTGACGAACATTATTAAAATATTTGAAATTAAAGTTTAAAATGAAGTTGCAGCAAGTTTAGTAGGTGAATTTTGAAAAATGGCAAATAACGTTTTGTGATATAAAAAATGATTTATCGTTGTTTGCTAAATAATTCATTTGGTAAATAAGATTATTGTCGCATAACTGATGTTGAAATGTTGTTTTAACTATAAACATAATATAATTCAATGCATTTGCTAAATGACTACTTTCGATAAGTAAATATGTGTATGAACACCTTTGTTAAATCACTAGTTTGTGAAATGAAACATTGTTAAACGTTGCTTGAGAAGTGATATTTTGCTTATTGATTGTGTGTTAAACATTAGTGAACCAAATAATTATGTTAGGTACCATAAAACTGCACACATGTAGATGCCCCTAATATAAAATTGGAAACGCCTGGCAGTTTGAAACAATCTGGTAAGGCTAAAGGCCACAGCCTACAATACAATATTCTTTCTCTCAAGAGATTTCAATAAATTAGCACCAAGTAAGGATGCTTACAGACTCTCCAAGCTAAGCATTCTGCATTTCTAGTACATTGAGTTTAGATACAAGGTTATTGCACCTTTCGTTTACAAAAATATACCTTGGCCTTATAAGGAAATTAGTGAACTGAATTCCTTTGCTCCACAGTGTGAAGTCTTATAATAAAGAATGTTTCAGACAGTATGAACCACAAACTAAATCCAGCCTCAAACTCCTCGTCACATAAGACAGGAAGGCGCAGAGGACACAAACCTTGGCTTCAAACCGAACCGTCTACAGTTACCCTTCAGCATCCATCAGATTTGGACGTGTGAAGTACCTGCCCTTTGTGATAAAGCTTATCGCTAGTCACAAATACCTTACTTTTAAATTTGGGCAATATCACTAATGATCTAATAAAATACCTTTTGAGGTAGCGTTTGCTGCTGAATTAAAAGAGTTTTATAATTGAGTAATATATCACTAATAAATCTAATAATACCCTTTTTTGGGTATGTTGTTACTCCTGTATAGTAGCAGCAACATAACTTTCATGTTAATAACAAGTTAAAGATGTCTGAAATGAAAATAATTAAAACTGAATATTGAGTCTCAGGCAAACAATTTAAGATTAATTATGTTATAACTTATTCACTAATGATGATGTACCACAGTACACGCCATAGATTTTAAATTTAGAACCTCCCAATAATGAAGTACCTATGTAGGATGTAGGTTTTTGTTTTTTAATAAACTTTTCAAATAGATGGAATATATCAGAGTTTTGGGTAAACTTTGGTTGCAAGGGATTTCATTGTGTGGGTGGTACCTTGGAAAATTGAAAACTGTTTAGTAACAATACATATGGATCATAAATAGTATTTTAAGATTTCAATTAATAATGGTTCATTATTTAAAATGGATGGCCTACCCAATAGACTAGCTTAGCTGGCTAGGCCCGGCCTGCGCGGTCAATGTTCACAAAACTGTTAAAACCCTTAAACAATTTAAGGAATGTTTAGTCCTGTACTTAAGGACCTGAAGATGTACCTATCAATACCTCATTGGTACGTAGGACTTACTAATAATGTTTAAAATAATGGTTTAATGAATGATTGATTGAAACAGATCTATTGTCACAGCACAGAAAGTTTTACAACATAAGACTAAAGATATTTTAGAATCAAAAATTTCTGAGAAAACTCATTCAGTAAGTATTTACCTATACTTCATTAGGCTAGTTAGGATTATCTCCTTTATCTCTCCAGGGGCAAGGCCTCCTTATGAAAATAAGTGTTATGTGGGCTGAATTTATCCACACGCTGTTAACTTTGTACCACTGACAGATCTACACTGAACGGAACTTTGAAGTAAACATATTCAAAACTTGCTGGGAAAACTCTCCTTCTGCTGTAGCTCCTTCGTTGTTGCTATTTGCCTGTATTTAGTTAGATACTTATGTGATATACTCCTTTATCAGTCTAGGGATAATGTCCCCTTAAGAATTTAAGTGCAATGTAGGTTGCATTGATCTACATGCTGTGAGCTTCGTACCATCTTAAATTTATACTAAATAGTTTATTATACATCTTTGATTAAACCGAAAACCTCTGACTTTTAACCCATTTAACATAGTTTTTATATTTTTGGACATGTAGGTAACATAGGTACGTATTAATATCCAGATTATTTGTGTAAACAAAGCTCTATCAAACTGCCACACAACAGATATCAAATAATAATAATATAACCACTTAATAAAATCTTTAATTGCTCATGACCCTAAGTTCAGATATAGGTTAATTAGATTGAGCAGTGAATGTTAAAAATTATTTTATGTTTAATAGAACCGACAGATTCTAAAATATCTTTAGTCTTATGTTGTAAAACTTTCTGTGCTGTGACAATAGATCTGTTTCAATCAATCATTCATTAAACCATTATTTTAAACATTATTAGTAAGTCCTACGTACCAATGAGGTATTGATAGGTACATCTTCAGGTCCTTAAGTACAGGACTAAACATTCCTTAAATTTTTTAAGGGTTTTAACAGTTTTGTGAACATTGACCGCGCAGGCCGGGCCTAGCCAGCTAAGCTAGTCTATTGGGTAGGCCATCCATTTTAAATAATGAACCATTATTAATTGAAATCTTAAAATACTATTTATGATCCATATGTATTGTTACTAAACAGTTTTCAATTTTCCAAGGTACCACCCACACAATGAAATCCCTTGCAACCAAAGTTTACCCAAAACTCTGATATATTCCATCTATTTGAAAAGTTTATTAAAAAACAAAAACCTACATCCTACATAGGTACTTCATTATTGGGAGGTTCTAAATTTAAAATCTATGGCGTGTACTGTGGTACATCATCATTAGTGAATAAGTTATAACATAATTAATCTTAAATTGTTTGCCTGAGACTCAATATTCAGTTTTAATTATTTTCATTTCAGACATCTTTAACTTGTTATTAACATGAAAGTTATGTTGCTGCTACTATACAGGAGTAACAACATACCCAAAAAAGGGTATTATTAGATTTATTAGTGATATATTACTCAATTATAAAACTCTTTTAATTCAGCAGCAAACGCTACCTCAAAAGGTATTTTATTAGATCATTAGTGATATTGCCCAAATTTAAAAGTAAGGTATTTGTGACTAGCGATAAGCTTTATCACAAAGGGCAGGTACTTCACACGTCCAAATCTGATGGATGCTGAAGGGTAACTGTAGACGGTTCGGTTTGAAGCCAAGGTTTGTGTCCTCTGCGCCTTCCTGTCTTATGTGACGAGGAGTTTGAGGCTGGATTTAGTTTGTGGTTCATACTGTCTGAAACTTTCTTTATTATAAGACTTCACACTGTGGAGCAAAGGAATTCAGTTCACTAATTTCCTTATAAGGCCAAGGTATATTTTTGTAAACGAAAGGTGCAATAACCTTGTATCTAAACTCAATGTACTAGAAATGCAGAATGCTTAGCTTGGAGAGTCTGTAAGCATCCTTACTTGGTGCTAATTTATTGAAATCTCTTGAGAGAAAGAATATTGTATTGTAGGCTGTGGCCTTTAGCCTTACCAGATTGTTTCAAACTGCCAGGCGTTTCCAATTTTATATTAGGGGCATCTACATGTGTGCAGTTTTATGGTACCTAACATAATTATTTATTAATAAATCTTTTAGAAACTGCATCTTTCTCTCTTTGTGTTCTTAGTCTTACTATTGACTGAACATTTTCAAATTGAGAGTAGGTTGACTCTGCCGCATTTCTGATTTGTTTTCTAACCTCACCTTAACTTAAAGTGAGTAGCAAGCCTGAGGCTAATCGAATCCTGGGAGTGTGACTTATGTGCAGTTATTAAATGTTTACTGAATATTCGAAGTATGAATTTGATATCTACCGGGATTTAGCTCAACGTCTCTCTTAGTAACTATGTCAAAATCAACACTAAGAGCTATAATGTACTTACAGAGTAAAAGCTTTTTACACTAGCCTCATACATGTTAGTAGGTAACTGGAACATAGGTATAGGTAACCCCCACTGTTCGGAGTTATGTTTTCCCACCGGGAAATCACCATGAATAGGTATATGAGGCATCAATGCCTAATTTATTATGAGGCAAAGAAAGAAACAAAAACAAACCCACTTTCCAACGGAAAGATGCATAAGTATTACACGATCACACAGATAGAACCATATGTATGAAAATAAGGACAATAACATAAATATGATAATTCCCAATGGGAATTGGTGGGTGGTCCAAGAAGAAAAAACCAATAGATCAGATAAGTCACTTAGTCCAGACAAATCAAACTCAGCGAGTATGTCAATCAGAACACAAAAGCTGTGTTAGTACATTATGTCACAGGGCACCGGAGACGGCGGCAGTTGACTTCCCAGCGGGAAAGTCATCATCATCATCCTTCCAAGGCCTAAGGGCTCAGGAGCTGGCAATGGGAGAGTGCTTGGTGGCAACTCCAAAATGGTGGGTAATAATAGGTACCCAACGGGAATGTGTCTGTTCGAAACTCAAACGTGTGTGGGCATTGGGCACTAGTACTGGTATAGTTTTCCCAACGGGTAAACAAGTGCATGGTCGAAACTCGAACATGCATTGTGCTATGAGCACAGGAGCTTTGATCGGCGTCAGTTGTCCTTCCCCAACGGGGAAGCGCAAGAAACGTAACACGTTCATGCGTGGGCCGCGATTGGTACGCTATTGTACCTACATTTCCCAACGGGAAATAGCATGTTCGAAACTCGAAAATGCGTGGACACAAAGTGTCAGGCCGGCCGGGGATATTATTCCCTCACTAGTAGCAAGTTAACTTCATTTATAATAAAATTTTCTTTGTGTAAACCTTTGTAAATTGTGTACCTACTTACAGTCTACATCATAATATATTACTTTGTCATTCAATCCTCCTACTTATGTTTCCTTTACTTCCACCTTTCCTGCTTGTCTTCAAACTTCCTTCATATCCATAATATACACAAAATAACATTTTATATCACTATAATAATTAACAATTTGTTTCAACACAGGAGCGATATACGTTTCAATAACTATATACGATATATATCGCCCATCCCTATCAAATCGCGCTCTGCAATATCGGAATGGTGGCCAAAAGAAGGAAGGAGGTCCGCGGACCACTGATGCGTTGGTCAGAAGACTTGTTAGGGTTGCGGGTCAGACATGGATCCTATTGGTATTGGTACAGGACTGTGAGGAGAGGAACAAAATGGAGGCTTATGCCTCGCAGTGGGTAGATGTGGGCTGATTTGAAACTATTTTACTTATTTTAACCTGTACACGACGGCTAGTCGTGTCCGTATAGTTAGCAGCCTCACCAACGAATTCGAAGATTTTGACTAGGCCACGATTTAGTACCCAATTAGTACTATTTAGTGCCCAAAGCACAGATTTGGTACTCCTGTATTTTAAAAGATATTTGGGTTACTTACTGAGGCTGCTAGATAGACGTCAAGATAGCAGTCGCACCGAGAAATACTGTTTATATCAATGTGATTTATATGTCACGATTTAGTACTCATTTAGTACTCCCTATATCCAAAATTTCATTAATTTGATTCAATACGAGCCGAGATATGACAGTGCATTGTTGAGGCTGCTAACTTGTCCCTTCTAGCCAAATGTCCACTTCAACTTTGTAATCCGGTCTCCAACATCCTCGACCTTAGTTCTTCAACGGTTTTCTACGTTCGGTGTACCGAATAGTTTAAAAAAAACTAAGAAACACGCTTTTATCAGTAAAAAGTATAAAAGATTCGTTAAATAAATCAAACCAAATGAACTCAAACTCCAGGGGTTTACTATTAGCCATTGAAGAGTTCCACTATCTAGGTAGATAGTGGAACTCTTGATTCTCTGAACTCTTGAACATCTGAGCTGATTTGAAGATGGAGCCAAGAGGTCCTGGCTCCATCTTCAAATCAGCTCAGATGATGCCAAATTATTGTCATCCGAATGACATACGCTTACAAAGTTTCAGATCGATATGATAAAGAGAAGTAGGTCTAAAAACTCTTATTTGTAATACGAAAGGGTGTCTTACGTCTAAGGAAGTCTATCAAATAAGCAACTTATTCATAGGCAAGTAAAAGTTATGTACTTTATGTAGATATGTTTTATTTTCAGGATAGTACAGAGCTGCTGGGTCCCAAATGTGAGGAGTGTGATGTACAGTTCGCGACAGAAACCGCGTGGAAGCGACATCTGGTGCTCTCTTCTAAACATACTGTTATGTGAGTTACATATTGTTCTTTCATCGTCACTAAACGAATACACGTCTCACTGCAAGGCAAAGACATTCTCTTATCTCAGGGAGCGGGGCATACTCCACCACACAGACAAAATACGGTTTGGTGGAGGCATCTTGGTGTCAGTGGTATTTTCATAATGCGGCGCTTTTGACCTGGCTTAAGGAATAGGTACTGTAGGAGATTGTTTATCGCAGGGTTCCGTACTGGCCGCTTTAGTAAGGTTTGGAACGCATGTCAAATCGAAGGGTTGGTAGTTGGTATTATGTCTTAGATCCGGGGGCGAGGGGAGTTGTCATGTTTCTCTACAAATAAAATATATTTAAAATATAATCCATTTTATTATAATTATGCCGCCACCACTGAGCTAAGCCCCGTCACAGTTCACCTCTATTATGGCTCATTTTCATTGGTCGATAACTCGGTACATCATATACAACAGCATACCGAGTAATGAAATTCAGTAGGGCTATTGTGTAAGCTTCCGATTATATCGTTTACAAGATCGATAACGGTTTATGACTGTACTAGCCAATTTTTAAATAGTATTTTGTTTCTGTGATCATCGTGTTCTTTATCTGAGATAAATTAACTAAATATTAAGAAGCAAAATCGCCAAGAACTGCTAAAAACACCATGTCGTTTGATACCGATTGAATCGGGTATAGTTACACAATAACCCCCCAGAATTGGATAAACCAGTCGTTTTACTGTCCAAAACATTTACTCGTTTTTATTAGGAAAAATTGTATCGTTTCCTTAATTGAATACATTTTTAAAGGCTTATTTCTATTTATTTTACTATTAGCATTCAAATTTTTCTGGTAAATATACAGGGTGTAAAGAAAATTATCATTAACCTTTAAACTACATACTCTACCAATCAAACAACGACTTTTACTATGGGAGCAAACCTGTCAGAACAAAAATAATCAGCTATCCCATATGTTTGCATTGAGGAGGTATTGCAGTTTAGTATGGGACAGCAGATTTTTTTTTCGTTCTGACAGATTCCATTCCATCGTTCCCACAGTAAATGTTGTTCAGTTTGATGGGTATAGTATGTATTGTGTATAATATTTCAATATCTATAAATGTAGGCAAGTGGTGGGTGGCCCGCGCGGGTAACATATAGAATCGGAATTGTGGCACACCTCTAAAATTGTTTGGACAGCCTTGGTATAATCCGCTGTAGTAACGCATATTCAGTATTTTAACTTTCTAGCTATTACGGTTCAAAAGTTACAACCCTAAATAGGTAGGACGGACGGACGAACAACGTATGCTTAGTAATAGGGTCCCGTTTTCATCCTTTGGGTACGGAACCCTAAAAATGAGCCTGCTGAAGTTATTTATAAAGATGAATACTTTTATTTTCAGTAACGGGTGTGAGGATTGTGGTGAAAGTTTCCTTACTGCAAAAGAACTGAAATGTCACGGGAAGCAGCACCCTGCGAAGCACAATGGTGCACATTACGCTAAAGTCGCTAAACTGTATAAACGGAAGTTTAAAGCCGCCGATTGTAAGCTAGTAAGTTAAACTATAAGAGACCCCCACACTAGCGTCTTTCGAGCGTCGACGCGACGGCTACGCCGCGCCAACGCTGGCGTCGCGTACCGTGTCTCGTCAGTCATGATAGAGAAACCCGCCGTTCGGCAGCCGGCCAGCGCTGGCGTCGCGTTACCACGTCTCGTCAGTCATGATAGAGAAACCCGGCGTTCGGCAGCCGGCCAGCGCTGGCGTCGCGTACCGTGTCTCGTCAGTCATGATAGAGAAACCCGGCGTTCGGCAGCCGGCCAGCGCTGGCGTCGCGTACCGTGTCTCGTCAGTCATGATAGAGAAACCCGCCGTTCGGCAGCCGGCCAGCGCTGGCATGACGACGACGCTCGAAAGACGCTTTTGGTATGGAACCCTAAAAAAGAAGTGTGGGACAATTTGTACCTAAACTGCAGTTTTTTATGAAACAGCAGATTTTTATATTTTTTCTCAATGTTGGCTCCTGTGGTTGGCTCCGTGAAAAACATTTTTCTTATAATTTTATTATATCTTGTTTTATTGTAAGTTCCGCAGCCTCGCTCCGCTTCAGTGGACAGGCACCCTTAGTTTGCATAGGAACTACAATACGTATAAGGGTTGAACTACACATGGCGATCGCCTGCGGCGGCGTTCCGTCTATCTTATATGCTCAAGCAAATGACATTCCTGAGTGACAGAAAAGGATGGAGCGACGGAAAAGTGGGATCGCGTGCGGCCATGTGTAGTTCAACCCTAAACATTCCTTCAAGATAAAATTTTATCAGTACTTAATTTTTTTTAGGAATAAATTATTGTTAAATATCTGTGCTTTTTTTACCCTCAGCTTAGATTATTTAATAGTTACTACTTACCCCTCAGTTGCCGCCATTTTGTCTTCAAAATTTATTACGTGATTTATAAAATCCTTTGTGTGAATGTGAAATGTGAATGTGAAATGTTTATTATAAAATATTTGCAGTGCGATAAATGGCTGGAAACCAGAACTGAGTACGAGGAACATATGAATTCAGAGCATCCTAATTTTGCTGAGGATAATATGCAGTACATCTGTGAAGTGTGCGGGAAGGTGTTCAAGGTATGTGCTGTCTCTTTCTTAATTTTTAAGCTCAACCAAGTAGTGTTAAGCGCAAGATGATATTAAAACTCCAGAGCGAAGTGAAGAGAGCTCGTTATTTTATTACAATACTTGATTATGTGTCGATAATATGATGTGAAACCTTGAGCGAGCGAAGGGAGCTCGACATTTTCCTACAGTACGATTAGATCAGTTTAGGTTACTGCAATACAAATTAATCAAAAACAAAAAGTTTGGTCTATTTTACTGAGATTTTACTTGCAATTATTGCGCTGTAAAACGATCTAAACATTTGGAGCGAGCGAAGCGAAATCGAGATTTTAACTGTGATAGGTATGACATGATTAAGACGTCGCAATACTGTCCAAAAAACAGTACCGCACGTAATTTCGCTGTATTATTTATTTATAACATAACTCGATTACCAGCGAATGCCGAAATGGGGAGTGGACTGCATAAAATATATTTTAGTCATTGACCTCTTATATAACAGAAGCAGACACACAATCAGCGGTCCAAAAATGGCACATTCAAAAGAGCTCGGAAATTACGTTTCCGAGCTCTTTTGGTCTTAGTACTACGCCGACTCTCCGACTGTAAACATACATAATACGACGAAGTTTAATAATCAAATATGACGTATTAGTATCACCTTACAGCATTCATACTTATTTTGTGTGGCTTATAATTTGGCGCTGTTCTGGAGTGCGATTTTTGAAAGTCACACTTTTAAATCAGCAGTAGGAAAGAAGCATTCGAAAGATTTCCATACAAATTTTGACATTTTCTACTGCAGATTTGAACGTGTGACTTTCAAAAATACTACACTTGTCATCGTCTGATAGATGACATCTTGTTCCTTTTTCAAAATGCCTTTTTAGAAATAAAATATATTTTAAAGACATGTAAGAAGTATTTACAACTTAATACCTGGAGTATAAGGTATATGTTCCATTGATACGTATTACGCGAAAAGATTACAGAAAAAAGGCTAGTGATTGAAAACTTATTGCAGAAGTTTAAAAAGTATTATCAATTCGGACACAAAAATTAGCTAAGATTTTGTATGAGACTGTGAGTCTATAGTATTTCTGGTCAATGATTTTAGTTTTATCTTCTTAGTAAAAAAATAATGGAAAATAACCTTTAAACCACAGACTTTACCCATCAAACTGAACAACTTACTTACTATCGGAGCAAAGCGACCAGAGCAAAAAAAAATGCTCTCTCCATTGATTTGACTTACTGTTAGTGGCTGTCTCATACTATTGCGTCGAGTTGGTATTGCAGTTTAGTATGGGACAGCTGACTTTTTTTTGCTCTGATCGTTTTGCTCCCATAGTAAAATTTGTTCAGTTTGACGGGTAGAATATGTGGTTTTAAGGTTAATGATGATTTTCCTAACACCCTGCCAGCAACCGAAAAACTGCGCAGTTATAGATTATCGTGCAGAGAGATGAGTGTCATATTACAAGACGAGTGTTAAATATGAATGTGGATAGATGCATGAAGAGAGGACAATGACACCTATGTGGTTTAAAGGTTAATGATACTTTTCCTGACACCCTGTATATTTCAAAGGATAATGACTTTGTTGCAGCGAGAGCTCAATTTAGCGAACTGATTATTATTTAGATTACTATTAGAGCTAATTATTTCTTCAATACATTTCAGACATATTTGCTTTATAAACACCACGCAAACACTCACACGGGTGAACGTCCGTACGGGTGTGAGCAGTGCGACAAGAGGTACAACACCCCGAGCGGCCTGGCCGCCCACACGGCCCGACACCACTCCGGCGCGCCACAGTTCACGTGCGACGTCTGCCAGAAAAGCTTTCACTTGAAAGATACATTAACAAAGCATATGATGATGGTTAGTTTATTAGTTTGAATACGGAACCCTACAAACCATTAGGGCTTCGCACATTGCAGCGATATTATCGACGGCGACTTTGCGACACCTTACACACTGCAGCGATTCCGCGATTCGCGTCACGCATGCGCCCCACCACTGAATGTAATCTAAAGAGATTGCGTCAGGTCGTGATAATATCGCGGCAGTGTGTAGGATCGAGCGCGACCCCATACAAAATGTACTGGAAATAAATATCGCAAAATCGCAGCGATATTATCGCTCGATAATTTAAGAGGATAAGCGAGTACCGTTTTTTCGATACAAACGTATTCCCCTGTTTCCACCCTGGATCAATGACAGGTTGTTAGTTCGTTTTTGTGATAGCGCCTTTACTCACTTTTACCTAAAGGGGATCCTGGTGAACTTATGCGGTGCACCTGGATCCCCTGGGGGTCGGGCTAGGGGATCCTGCTGGACTTGGACTAACCCATAATGACACTAGAGCAAAAAATTTGTTTACCATACTATCTATGTTACCTCTGCCATGTCCCATGTTTTGCTTTTTTTCTAAACTAACAAATTGTACCGCCCGTTTTTAGACATCCAACAAACATAGACGAATATAAACAAAAAAGCGAAACAACGACATAGCCAGTCTTTCTCATATTATTCTTGAAAGAATTATTAAAATCGGTTTAGTTTTGGAGGAGGAAACAGGGGAATACGAAATGCTGTTTTCGTCGATTTTATGTAAATAAAATTGGTCCGAGCTGCAGTTGTCTCTTTCGCACTCTAGTTGGCGGAATGTACGGCTGGGGCGGATCGGACAAATATGTATACAGTCGGAAAAGTGACCTATTCGCCAAATTAGCATTTCAGCCCGCCTATCCTCTTAAGGATTTTGTTGTAAGTTGGAGTAGCACTTTTTAAGGTTCCGTACCCAAAGGGTGAAAACGGGAACCTATTACTAAGCCTACGATGTCCGTCCGTCCGTCCGTTCTACCTATTAAGGGCTGTAACTTTTGAACCGTAATAGTAAGACAGTTGAAATTTTCAGAGAATGCGCGTTATTATGACAGATTTGCTAACAAATTATAAAAATGTCAAAAAGCTAAAAACTAAGGGCTCCTCATACAAGAAACTAGTTTTTATACACGTTTTTTCTTCTCGTTCTATCGTAAAAACGGTAATACATACCAGCGTCAAACTTTGTGTGATTATACAGGGTCCAACTTAATATGCTGTCACTTTTTTAAGGGGATGATCAGACCATCAAACTGAACAACTTTCTCTATGGGACCAACATCGAAATCGAGAAAAAAAAATCAGCTTTCTCATACAAAACTGCAAGCCGACTGGAGCCAAATGTACGGGACAGGACAGCTGATTTTTTTTCGCGATTTCGATGTTGGTCCCATAGAGAAAGTTGTTCAATTTGATGGTCTGATCATCCTCTTAAAAAAGTGTCAGCATTTTAAGCCTATAGAGCAAACTCTACAGTATAACGAAAAAATAGTAAAAACCAGCCAAGTGTGAGTCGGTCTCGCGCTAAAGGTCCCGGAGAAAACAAAACTTTTTTGAAGTTAATATGTTGTGTGGTGGTGTGGTGCGGAACCCTCGGTGTGCGAGTAGCACAACTCTACCTTCACCGGTTTTTATATAATTTATTGTGATAAGGGCGCCACTGAACGGTAACAGGAACTCTTAAGAACACCATATAATATCAGACAGAACTTTGTAAAAAATGACAAACAAGTCTTGGTTAATTTCATTTCAATATTAGTAGTATATTAGTAGCCCCATCCCATTTCCTCCCGTGGGTGTCGTAAAAGGCGACTAAGGGATCTACCGGAGGATGGGCAGCAGCATCCTCTGAGTACACACATTCAATCCAACTGCGATCGCCAACCCGCCTGCCAAGCGTGGCGATTATGGCAAATCCCCCCATTTTTGGGGAGGCCTATGTCCAGCAGTGGACGTTTATCGGCTGATATGATGATGATGATGATATGCTTATTGTTTGTTTCAGGTGCATCTCGGTATCCGTCGATTTAAATGTGATATTTGTAATAAATCATTCCTACATCAGTGTGACGTGAAAAAGCATATGGAATATGTACACTTCAAAAAACCTTGGCCGAAACGAGACAGAAGTAAACGAAAGAATAAAAAAGAGAAAGTCGCTGTAGAGTAGAATCGAAATCTAAGCGTTTTTGAAGGTTTTTGGCAACAAAGAAGTACAGAGCTATATATATTAAAAATATTTAGGTACGTTAAACTTAAAATAAAATGTATGGAACATAAATCTGGCTTTCTTTACATCCGCTTTTGGTACAGACATACCCACGTCAAGATTCCATATTAGATATAAGGTGCATATAAAATATAAGAAACTATTGCTAGCGTGTACAAGGCCTATACTCCATTCCAAATAGCAACGAAAATTTACTTAGAACAGCTTAAGTAACGTCCAAGATACGTTGGATAGTATATCTTTCTCATAAATAAATCATATTTGCTAATCAGCAAATATGATTGATTGATTTGCTTTGCATATTATTATTAATCAGAATTGGCCAGAAAGCTATACAGGAATCGGAATATCTTTTGTCGTCCTTATTTGGAATACAGTTATATTAAAAAGTTTGGTTTTGACCATGAAACTGTACAACCTTCTGTATTATGGGGAAAAAAATAGCTTTCTCATACATTTGATTCGAGTTAGTATAAAACAGCATTCTTAAATTTTTTTCTTGATGCTCAAAGTCAAAGTTGTTCAGTTTGATGGTCTAATCTAAATTAGGGAGACAATATCGAAATCGCGATCATCTTTTCCATCGAAATTGTATATCTTCTTGATTGAGTTTCGGTACTACTAGTGAAACGCGGAATTTCTGAGGTTTTAGAATATCTCTGACTACCCCCACTGAACAAGTAATCACCACGTTTGAACTACCTGCTCGGGGAATATATAGTCGTGAGATGGAACGCATGAAACAGCTAATTTTGTTTTGCGATTTCAAAGTTGGTCCTATAGTATAAGTTGTTCAGTTTGATGGTCTGCACATTCTCTAAGGTCAGGAGTGCGATTTTTGAACACATTCGCTGAGCTCAGCAGTTGAAAATGTCAAAATTACTATGGAGACATGCATCTTTCTACTGCTGATGACTTTAAAAATCACTCCTGGAGTATAATTTTGGATGCATATCTCCATAGTAATAATTTTCAGCATTCTGCTGAGCTCAGCGAATGAGATTCAAAAATCGCACTCCTGAACCTAATTAAGTTTGTAGGTCCGACACTCAGTTGCAGAAACGCTCATTAGAGTTAATGCTGTATTAAATCTATTCTATTCTATTTTTATTTAATGGCGTTTCCTTGTTAGATTTCGCCAGTGTCAAGTGTTGAGGATATATTAAAAGGCCTCCGCTCATTGCAGCGATTTTATCGAGCGATAATATCGCTGCGATTTTGCGATACTTGTTTCCAGTACATTTTGTATGGGGACGCGCGCGATCCTACTCACTGCCGCGATATTATCGAGCGATAATATCGCTGTGATTTTGCGATAATTGTTCTCAGTACATTTTGTATGGGGACGCGCTCGATCCCACACACTGCCGCGATATTATCGCAACTCTTTCGACTACATTCAGTGGTGGCGCATGCGTGACGCGAATCGCGGAATCGCTGCAGTGTGTAAGGTGTCGCGATATAGCTGTCGATAATATCGCTGCAATGTGCGGAGGCCTTTATTAGATATAGTACGGTAATAGGATATAGCGATCTCAATGCCCCGTTTTTAAACAAAAACACACACTCGAAACCGCCATAAAACGGCGGAGCCACGTGGCTGTCAAAATCGCAAGCCGACGACACGTCCACTTGTCACCCCCTCAGCCACGCGACTCCCTGTATTAAATCTCTTGCTAGCTTTCTCTACGTCATCAAGACAAAAAGTGACAACAAGATATTTAATGGATGATTAACTTTTACGAGTGTTTTTGCAATTGAGTGTGAAGAAGAGTTCCGATTTCAAAACGACGCCGATTCCACGGTGTAAAATTTAATACGCGAAATATGATATTTTTTGCCATTGCAACTCAAACGCAAGCTCATGAACATTTGCATTCTTCCCATTCTCACTAGCATTCTCACCTACGATGCTCAAACGTGGTCTTTAACAAAGGGCTGGACATGTCTGCCGCATGTCAGATGACCTCTGGGCCAAAACGACAACCAACTGATCCCTAGTAAAACAAAATCGGCGTCGAGGCAGACCTAGAAGAAGGTTGCGGGACGAAATCGATGGCTTCTTGAAGAACTGAATAGTAAATACTAATAAAACGTAGTGATTCCATTCTTTGCCTTGACATGCTGTTCTCTTGTCTGATCCATCAGGAGGGCGCCACTTACGCAGACGAAGTACAATTTTGCCAGCGGGCACGTCGTCTACACGATGAAATTCTCTTCACAGCTGAGCAGGGTGCACGCGGACAAAATGTCCATTGTCTGCCTACTCGTAGCGCCAAGTCACGGAATATCTAAGAGTACAACCTACGAATAAGAGAATGTATAGAAGTGTAAATGAAGCTCAAAAAGTGGCACCAAAAAAATTGTAACGCGTTCTAAATTTGTTCTTTAAAAATTGTAACTAGCCGCCAAAACTCATACAAAATGTCATTTTTCATTGGGTGCCAAAAATGATTTCGATTTTGTTTAGAGTTACTCTTCCATATTTATTCTTATTCGTAGAGTACAACAGAATAGGTTCACTATCTAAGAACGCTCGCTCCAAGCGCGAATGACACTCGCACATTGACTCTCTGTGCGTGAATGGTAAGGGATGTCAACAACGCAAGATTGGAACGAGCGTAAGTGAGACAGGCCTGAAGCCAAGTATTCTGTGCTTGTCTACTTGTCTGTATCATCAGAACACGAGTCATTGACTTAACGTCACGAGTAAATACAATTTTATAAATGTAAAGAAACACATTTTATTTCAGACTTCAAATAACAACATAACATATTTTTAAATATAGCTAGTATTCTTCCTTACCAAAAACACTTCAGTCTAAATATTCTACAGTAACTTTATCTTCTTTATTCCCCCGTTTAGTTCTATCTCGTTTCGGCCAAGGTTTTTTGAAGTGTACATAATCCATATGCATTTTCACTACACTCTGATGGCCGAATGATTTATTACAAATCGTACATTGAAATCTACGGATACCGAGATGCACCTGAAACAAAAAATAAATTAAGCATATAATAATAGCAAAATAACGAACAATGAAAAGATGTTAACTATTATTGATTATAAACATGTTACAGCCATGTTGTGCTATTTCAAATCAAATTAAAGATTGAAAAATTTGTCTCGGGCTGGACTTGAACCCGCACTCTTCTAAAACGTTTCCCGGTTTGGAAGAGTGCGGGTTCAAGTCCCGCCCGAGACAAATTTTTCAATCTTTAATTTTAATGAAAAGATGTAACTTTACCATGATGATTTATGGTACAATTTTTTCACCTATCTGTTTGGGAAGTAGGTAATTTGGGTGCCATAAAGAAGACCGATATAAAGAACTTTTTTTTTTTTTTAATATATTTACTAGCCTGGTTACTAGACCTTTTGGCTAAATCTTAATTTATTTTTAATTTTCTTCTGTTTTCACATTAAAACGTTGGTATTCGACGTTTTGATGGTTCTTTGGAGTTTTTGGAGGCAATCGAAAGACGCAGGAAAAGCAGAGAAGTCCACAGGAAAGAGGTGAACCGACCGCTTTGCCGCGCTAAAATCACGGAACACTTTTCCTGTTTACGACCCATGCACCATCATATTTCACTGAACTATATATTGTTCACTTGCACGACACTTTGTTACGCAAAACAACACCAATTTTACGAACCAAAACTCACTATAAACAATAAAAATTCGATGAAATATAAGGACTCCAAACGTCGGCTACCAAAGCCCGCCAAAAACCTCGGAAAAACTAATGATGTAACTCTAGGGTTGCCAGGTTCAAAGAAGTCATTTTAAACCCTAGAGTTGCGAAGTTGAGAGGTGGCAACCTAAGTTTTTCCAGTTGTTTAGAGGGAGTTTTTGGCGGGCTTTGGTAGCTGACGTTTGGAGTCCTCATATTTCATCGAATTTTTATTGTTTATAGTGAGTTTTGGTTCGTAAAATTGGTGTTGTTTTGCGTAACAAAGTGTCGTGCAAGTGAACAATATATAGTTCAGTGAAATATGATGGTGCATGGGTCGTAAATAAGAAAAGCGTTCCGTGATTTTAGCGCGGCAAGCGGTCGGTTCACCTCTTTCCTGTGGACTTCTCTGCGTTTCCTGCGTCTTTCGATTGTCTCCAAAAACTCCAAAGAACCATCAAAACGTCGAATACCAACGTTTTAATGTGAAAGAAGAAGATTAAAAATAAAATAAGATTTAGCCAAAAGGTCTAGTAACCAGGCTAGTAAATATATTTAAAAAAAAAAAAAGTTGTTTAGATTGGTCTCCTTCAGATCGCATCTCATTTACTTCCCAACAGCACTGGTAGCATGCAGCACGTGATACGGCCGTATCACGTCTTTTATCTCGTTCGTTCGCACGCAAATAGAAAGAGAGCGAAGGTGTGATAGCGCTGTATCACTGCGGCATGCTAGCTATGCAGATCGGTGGAAAAAATGGTACCATAAATCATCATGGTAACGGTACTTGCGGCAAGATTTTGCTAGGTATCCCGGCAACATTGTATCAACCCCCAAAGAAATAGATGCATAAAAGACATGGCCCACGTGACGAACTGTATTCGTTTCACATCTTTGCGCAACTAACGAATGAGTATAATCATTATAAATTATACACATAATATAAAATTATACACAATCACAAAAAAGGAGGAAAATAATACTTCCCAATGAAATGGCAATTATCCTTTTCTGCAGTGGGATTTCTTATAAAATTCAAATTTACCAGTTTTGTATGCGAAACGGGATGGGGCAATGTCTTTTATGGTCCGATCTTGGGCTAATAAGGTGTTTAATGTTTTAGATAGCTGACGAATAATTAATAAAAAAACGAAAAGTTAAAAATGATGGGGAGTTCCTATAAAAGAAAAGTTACTTTCAAGCTTTTTTGTTTTTACTCTATCGTAAAATCTATCGTTTTGTCTATTTTATCTGTTTATGTAAACATAAAATAAAATAATATCAACTTACCATCTTCATATGTCGTATTAACACAGCCTTGATGTGAAAGGTTCTCTGACAGACATCGCATTTGAACCGAGGCGCGCCGGAGTGCCAGGTGATTTTGTGTTCGTTCAGGACACTCGGCTGGGTGTACTTCTTGTCGCACTGGTCACACTCGTACGGACGTTCGCCCGTGTGCTTGTATGTGTGGTATTTTAGTGATACGCGATACTGAAATTAATCGAAAAAATTATTAACAAAATCTTATTTGTCTTCTTATCGTGTGGGGCAGCAAGCCCTGGACCCTGTTTAATAAACGCAACAAGTGACAATTGACAATGACAATTCAGAGTACATTGCTGAGAATGCTATGCTAGGACCTCAGATCATATAATACAAGTAGATAAATAACTTCTTGATGACGTCACACCGTACTACCCGAAACGTCATTCCGACTCCTAAAGACCTCTATCCATACTGCCAAATAAGAAAGGCACTTTTATCTATCTACAATGGCAACATTGGGAACCATTTTCAATTTGGTCGCGTGTCATTGCTCGAGTGTACATCGGCAAGGAATTGTAATTTAATGAAGAAATCTGAAGAAATTAGTGAAGTGGTGGTGACTTTAATATAAAGAGAATGTCCTGTGTTGTGCGCGGGTGCAGATCGCATTCAGGAAAAAAGGAAAACTCGGGCGAAAATATCAGATTCCACAAGTGAGTACAGCATAAGCATATGCTCACGACTATATTCCCCGAGGGGGTAGTCAGAGATATTCTGAGACCTCAGAACATCCACGTTTCACCAGTAGTACCGAAACTCTGTCCAGTGTGACGGGGGGTGAGCCCGTCGTCACTTATAATGGACAGTGGGTACAATCATCATCATCATCATGGGCCTTATTTCATCTAAGTAGATGTTTCAATCAGCGTCTGTTTGGTTTAGACACCGACGTTCGTGACTGTATAAGCCAATTCGGGAGCGACAAGGACTGCCGCATTTGCGGCACTTGTGCTGTGTGTCGGTTGGTGCAGGAGCCTGATCGTCCCTGTGTCTTTTGGCTCGCTTTACGGCCAGAGACTCGAACCAGACTTCATCGTGGGCTGTTCGACCGTCAGCTAGTACTTTCCTCCACTCATCCCTATCACTTGCAAGGCATTCCCACCTCGAGTGGTCAATTTTAAATGACACCATGTCACGCTTGGCACAGTCCTTAAAACGTAACATGGGTCTTCCGACGTTTCGCTTAGCGAAGGCTACTTGACTCAGCATAACTCTCCTGGGCAAACGAAACAACAAACAAACAAACGAACAAACAATACATGCCTCGAAATTGAAGCTTGCAGGTTGCTTGCAAGTGAGTACATTTCTCGACTAATAAACCAGAAAGTGTATAATCAATATTACTGATCATTTTCCTACGTATAATCTTCACTTCACATAACGAGACGTTGGCTGAATTGTGATAACACATAGGATGCCATTCACCAGGTCGTCGGTCCACCGTGTGGGGGGCTTACCCACGCTGCGCTTTCCGGTACGCGGCCGCCACTCGAGAACCTTCCGGCCCCATCGGCCATCGGTTCTGCGAGCAATGTGCCCCGCCCACATCGGGAAACCGTTGGATGAGGGCGGCGCAGGACCGGTCGTTGTGGCGATCCTTGGGGGAGGCCTATGTCCAGCAGTGGACGTCCATCGGCTGAGATGATGATGATGATGATAGGATGCCATTAAACAAAAATTGAATTGAAATAGGACACATGAAGCACTGCAAGTTTAGCGTCATTAGTGACCAGCAATGTACTCTGAATTTTCAATTATCGTGTTTATTATTACTAACTTAACCTAAAATATGGTGCAGGTTTGGACCGCGCGGGAGGGTAGCCAAGAAGCTGGCAGCGTTTCCTCGCTGAACGGCTAAACTTCGTACATTACATACATGTCTTAAGGGGCCATAGGTCCCGACGAATATTTTCTATGAGAAACTCGATCGCCCAGCGCTCCGAAAAGTGCGTCCGTGAGTCGTATTTTTGATTAAAAAGAACTAACCAGAGTACATTTTCTAGATTTTTTTTATGATTTCACTAGATAAACTAATGGTGAATATGTGAGTATAAATATAAAAAATCGAAAACTATTTTAAGTTCTTCTAAAACGAGAAAAATATTTACAACACATGAAAATACGTCATCTTTGTGACAATTTTCTATCGAGTGAAGTAATTCCAATCGTGTATTCAATTCATGATTTCACTAGATAAATTATCCAAGAATTCTGAGGTATTACTTTGGTTTCGGTAATTTGTATAAATCTAGTCGAAAAATGAAAAATAAAAGATGCCTCCGAGGTATTTCCACCTATCATTACGCCTTAATATTCATTATCATGAAGATGGCCTGGTGATCTGGGTCTCGCTACGTAATAGGGACACCAATGTGCTAATACAATAATATAACCCGCCAATTTGTGATTGTTCTAGTTAGATTCTAATAAGAACCTTTGTGATGAAAAAATAGGGTTAGGTGACATCTCGCCCGCTTTGTGTGTGTGTGTGTGTGTGAGAGAGAGAGAGTGAGTGAATGAGAAGGTAACTATACAAGTTTTCTCTAAAGATGGCCCATTGTGCGCGTGTGTATTGTATTGTTTTCAGAATCTTAGTTAAAACATAGCACTCTACTCGGTAGAGATCTTGAAATTATGAAGAAGACAGCACGAACCTTGAACACCTTCCCGCACACTTCACAGATGTACTGCTTACTCTCTTCCCCACCTTCTCTTTGTCTAGTTACTATCTTCTCGGCATTCGTTTTTGGATGCTCTGACTTCATATGTTCTTTGTACTCTGCGTTGGTTTCCAGCCTTTTGTCGCACTGCAAATAATTATTGGATTTAGGGCCTGTTTCACCATATAATTTAATTTTGTCCAATAATGTCACTGATAATTTAAAAATAGCTCAAATTAAACATTGAAAAATTTGTCTCGGGCGGGACTTGAACCCACGCTCTTCCAAACCGGGGAAACGTGCTAACCAATTACACCACCATTACACCATTATTATTTCGTTCTCTGGGTAGTGGGCTCGGTGGTGTAATTGGTTAGCACGTTTCCCCGGTTTGGAAGAGCGTGGGTTCAAGTCCCGCCCGAGACTAATTTTTCAATGTTTAATTTGAGCTATTTTTAAATTATCAGTGACATTGTTGGACAAAATTAAATTATAAAGGGTCCTTCTGAATTAGAGGTGGGCGCCGACCGAAAATTTGCCGGCGGCGGCGCGCCGGGTGAAATTGGCCGGCCGCGGCGCGGGTGTTTTTTTGAGAAATTCACACTATACGTTTTAGATGTATTATCTAGAAGCTCCAGAAGCCGGAAATATTAAAATAAGACATGAAAAAAATGTGCATAATTGTTAAAGGTTTTTACAACTACAAACGCGATCTCTCAGCATTCAAAACCAATCCTAGTGTAGAAAAAACAATGGGATTTGTATTAGCAGGAATCGCTAGACTAATCCCGGCAAGTGTAGCCCTGAGAACACATTCTTCTTATCTCGCCAATAGGAAAGCACATCTCTCAACATCGCCAACTCCTTGGCATCGAACTTAAGCTTGTTATCTCCGGCATCATTTCAAGAAATCTGATTCTGTAGACTGCTGCCGGCGCTGGCAACCAAAAATAACGTCATTGGGAACCGGCGGCACTGATATGGATAACCAACGCCGGCAACCAAATGAACGATTGGCGTCGTCAACAGAGAGCCCATATAAATTACAGTTTAGCCCAGTAACTAGTGCTGGCAGTCAACTTGGCTGTCGGTGCCAGCAGCTAGCTCGGCAACTGGCGCCACCGGCACCTAGCTTGGCAAGCAACGCCAACGGCAGCTACCTTCTCAAGCAGCGAAACCGGCAGCTAGCTTGGCAAGCAACACCAACAGCAGCTACCTTGTCAAGCAGCGCCACCGGCAGCTAGCTTGGCATGCAGCGCCGGCACTTATATGGATAACCAGCGCCGGCATCCAAATGAGCGACTGGCGCTGTCAACAGAGCCCATGTAATACAGTTTAGCCCAGTAACTAGTGCTGGCAGCCAACTTAGACAGCCAAGTTCCCAGGCGCCAGCAGCCAGCACGGCAACCGGCGCCATTTACCATTCCCGGAAAAAGGGGTGCTGCCGGCGGCTAGCTTGGCAACCACCGCCGGCACTGATATTAATAACCAGCGCCGACAATCAAATGAGCGACTGGTGCTATAAGCGGGAAGCCTATAATTGTAAAGTACAGTTTAACCCGGTAACAAGCGCCCGCGCCGGCAGCCAACTTGGCTGTCGTCACTGGCAGGGCAGCTAGCTCGGCAGCCCGCGCCGCCGGCACTTAACTCGGCAACCAGGGCGCTGCCAGCAGCTAGCTTGGCAAGCAGCGCCGGCACTGATTAACCAGTGCCGGAAAACAAATGAGCGACTGGCGCCGTCAGCGGAGAGTAGCCCTTGTAAAGTACAGTTTAGGCCTGTAACTAGCGCCAGCAGCCAACTTGGCTGTCAGGGATGGCGTCGTCAACAGAGAGCCCATGTAAAGTGCAGTTTAGCCCGTCAACTAGTGCCGGCAGTCGGCACGCACACAGCAACCGGCGCCGCCGGCGCCTAACTCGGCGGCGGCGGCGGCACGGGTAACCCGGCGCGGCGGCGCCGCGCCGGCGCGGCGCCCACCTCTATTCTGAATGAAAGAAAGAACCAATACATTGCTCTGTTCATTACAATTTCACACAACCATATGACGGTAAATCGTTACGGTCGGTATAATAAGTGTTTAATAAATTCAGAGTTCGGCTTCCAAGCCGACATTTTTTTTTTATTATTTATTTGTAGTACTCTGTTTTATTTATTTTACAAAAATATATCTATGATTTTACAATCATTACTTACGTGTGTCGGAGAACCAAAAAAATAATTTTTCTTTCTTTATACAGGGTGTAACAAAACACCCTAGTAATACTGAAGGGGGTGCTTCAGCCCATGAAACTGAACAACATTCACTATGGAGCCAACTTCGAAATCGCGAAAAAATTATCAGCTGTCCCATACAAAACTGTTGTACCGACTTGACTAAAACAAGCAGTCAGCACAAGCTTCGTCAATCTCATTATAATAAAACAGCCGGTTATCAGCAACAATGCTTCGTCAAAACCTTAAATAAACAGTTAGAGTTCCGCAACATGCTTCGTCAACTTACCAAACTATAACTCTAACTCTGTTTCTTGACTAAAATGTATGGGACAGCTGAAAGTTGTTCAGTTTGATAGTCTGAAGCACCCTTAAGGTGGTTTCCGTCCATACCAAACTTTGTCGTAGAACACTCATAGACGGTATTAATAAAAGCACAGATTATATAATACTATACACTTAGATTATCAAGATAGACAGTCAAAGCTACGAAAGCGTCGAAAAAAATAGGAACCAGTACTGGTTCCAAAACCCTATACATATACACGCACACATACATAATTAGTATGGCGCCTCACGCACACCAACCTAAGAATGTTAGCCCCTTTTGTTTTATACGGAACAAGTGTGAGGCTCATTCTAGACATATACTTTTTCTAAGACTATACAGTACAGATGCCCAACGTCAAACAATGAAACGCGACTGCTGTAACTCGGGCAGTCTTCGGGCAAAGTAAATTGCTTGATTTTCCGAGGCTCATGAGATTTTTTTGTAGTCAGATCATGTACTTTTAGTAACAATTTACACGTTTACGTAAACATTAATTACAAATCGATACCATAACGCCAAATATCGCAATTTTTAAACTAAAATTTCGTTTGTATGGGATGGGACACCATGATAAAAGTAATGTTGTATACAGGGTCCAACTTAATATGCTGACACTTTTTTAATGGGATGATCAGACCATCAAACTGAACAACTTTCTCTATGGGACCAACATCGAAATCGCGAAAAAAAAATCAGCTGTCCCATACATTTGGCTCGAGTAGGTTTGCAGTTTTGTATGGAGGGTCAGATTTTTTTTTCGCGATTTCGATGTTGGTCCCATAGAGAAAGTTGTTCAGTTTGATGGTCTGATCATCTCCTTAAAAAAGTGTCTGCATTTTAAGAAGGACCCTATATATGGAAAAATAGCTTATGAAATCTAGGTTGCGCGTATCAAATTGAAAGGAGATGGCCAAAATAAAACCCAGAATCGCCAGAAATGTCATATGTGCCATTTTTATAGGTATAATGTGTACATCAAAAATATATTAGTACATTATGATACAAGTTCGGTAAGTTGATAATTACAGCCGAGGCGTTATTGCTAGACCGAGCCGCAGGCGAGGTCTACAAGAAAGCCTAGGCTGTAATTATCAAACCGAACGTGTGTCATACGACGTTTTATAACATATTTGCGAGGAAACAAGGAAATAAATAAAACTCGGACATTCATAAACTAATAAATTAGACTAACCTTTTCCGCTGCCTCTGAGACTTCTGGCGGCGTCGAATTAATAAATTAACTAACGGCATTTTCAAATCAAAACAAAAAAACGTAACAAAAAATAGCGATAATAAAAAAGCGTGCGGAATAATTTTTACTTGTTCACAAACTAATAAGAGAACTTCACAAATTAGCGATGCGCGCGCATCAGCGCTTTCTTTTTTCTCATTTTAAAAAATAAGAAAAAAGGCAAAGGCACAAAAACAAACAGTATTACTAATAAAGTAAATTAATATTGTTTGTTTTGGTTTTACATAAATGGTTGTAATTTATTGTCAAAATTAATTAAATTAAAGAATTAAATGTTTACTTTATTATATTTTATCTCCCAAAGTTAAAATTTTATTCATAAAATATTGACCACTTTTCTGACATAAAAACTCTTTGCCAAGATTTAAAAAAGTACCGTTCGTTTTAGACGCAACCGTCCGTTTTACTTTACATTACCGGACTAGTCCGTAATGAGACACATTACGTTAGTGAAATTGGTCAAATAAGAGACCATTTACGAGCAAATGTGTTATAAAATAATTTACTACAAAAACGATGCGGTATACTTACTAGATATTTTTGATTAATGAAAAATAAAAAATATTTTTTAGGTTCTGAAAAATTAATTGTAGCCGTTATCTATGAACTCTTTGGGGTCCGTAAGTATAAAAAATTATGTTATTACAAAGTACTATAATAGTATTCTATGGAAAAATAATATAAAAGTGTAATATCATCACATCTAACATCGTGATCAAACTCAAAAGTATAAAAAATATTTACATGATAGTTATACACACCCACACACCCACACCGACACCGACACCGACACCGACGCCGACACCGACACCGACACAGACACCGAAACCGACACAGACACGGAAACCGACACCGACACCCAGACCCAGACCCACACCCACCCCCCTCCCCCCCAACACACCCCCTCACACAGACACACAATAGAAAGATTTTAACTTACAATAAAATCAATATTGTGATCCTGAAGTCCCTCCAGGGTTCTGAAGGGTGTTTCTTGGATTTTACTGCATTTTTGCCTCAAAAGCCCATTAATTGGCCGCTTCCGTTGTAATTTCCTAATTTCATAAATAGAACGCTAACTTCCGCTTGTCATTTTCCCGCCATTTGCCAGCGTGCTCAATCGGCTCTGACGCCATTTTGTTCATTGCGACCCACCAGGTGGCCTCAAATAGGCCCTGGAGGGACTTCAGGATCACAATATTGATTTTATTGTAAGGTAAAATCTTTCTATTGTAATCCTTTCGTCCCTCCAGGGTTCTGAGACGTGTCTGTTATCACCTGGTAAATGGCGGGATGAAGTTATGATAAATACCAGATTCAATAGAATAAAGAATATATTGTTATTAAAAAACAAAAACATAGTAGGTACTATTATGGTAAGACAAGAGAAAAAAAAAATTAATTGAATACTCTTCAATATATTATAACGTTGCTTTGTTAAGCTAACAAAGTTATTCGAATCATTTACTATCAAAAATTTTATGTTTGATAAGATATGATAAATTTTGTCTTTATTCTACCTATTTTGTTTTCTGTGGTAATTATGGAAGTTTTTACAAATCCCTTTAATACATCATCGAGGGAGAAATCACTAATCCATCTCTAGAAGTCGTTTTAACTGTATAAAAAGAAAAGCTATAATTATAATTCCCCACCGGGAAAGAGGCCTGACCTCTTAAATAGATAGATACCTAAATAAACAAAGCTGAGATTTAGCTCACTTATAACGTGTAATAATCAAATACTTGTCAAAATCTAATTTCTTGGCTAAAACTTTGATCGGATAAACCGAACAGTGGATCCGTACTTGCGACATGATGCTAAGTTTGTTTCAAGCTAATGCGGAAAATATTATGTCATTTGAAGATCATTATCAAAATCACGATTTGTGATTGATATCACAAATGATATTGAAATTTAAGCTGTTATGGGAAAAATGTTGACGAAGGATACATTGTACCAACAAAAATCAATTGCTAGGCTACTAGCAAGACAAATAAGATCACTGTATTATGTACCTGAGGAAGTACATAGTTTGTCAACGAAGGAGCTGATTAATGTGTCACCGGCTCCGCTAGATGGCGCCACGTGTTCTTTAAGCTCAACCTCAAACAACATCATCGAGTCAAGTCGCGAATGCGCGGATAGCGGGTCGGTGACACATTGTTCAGACAATACTTTGATTAGTGATATTGCTAACAATGTACTTGAATCACCGGATTTAAACTAGGTAATGTGACAAAAGAAAAGCCGTTTACACTTAAATTAGTTCATCAGAATATCGAAGGCTTTTCTGGCAAAGAATTAGAAATCGAATTATTTTTAGAAAAATTTCAATTAGATTTGTTTTGTGTTACTGAGCATTGGCTCGAAGAAAGTCAAATGTTATTTGGCTTCGAAAATTATCGAGTAGCTAGTGCTCTCAACCGAAAGTCGAAAACTCGCGGAGGATCAGTCATATTTAGTAGAAATAATCTTAAAGTAAAGGAACGTAGAGATATTGTCAGACTTTCGGTTGAAAGTACCATAGAACTGTCTTGTGTCGAGTTACAAAAACACATTATAATTTGTGTATACAGGCCGCCCTATGATTCGAACTTCCATGTTTTTGAGTCAGTAATGGAAGATGCGTTAAAATTAGTATCTAAAAGTAATAAATCCATCATAGTCTGTGGGGATTTTAATGTTAACTTACTTGAAAAAGACTCGTACTGCCTTAGAATTACTAGTTTATTCAATTCATTTGACTTACAAAACTTATTTTTGGAACCAACTAGAATAACAGCTACTACCGCCACATGTATAGATAACATATTCTGTAACTGTGAGTTCTTTGATAAAGCGGTAATAAATTGCCTTAAATCAGATCACAGCGGACAAATATTTTCTTTCCCAGCTTTAAAAACGAACGATAAAATTATGAAAAAGAGTAGGCCCGTCACTGTTGGAAAGATAGAGAGATATAAAGACACGTTAGAGAGTAAATTGCCGTTTCTTAACTTTAACCAGAGTGACCCTAATAATTGTTACAAAGATTTTTTTAATGTACTTTGTACAGAGTATGACAAAATTTTCAAAATTCGTAAATCACATCAACCGAAAAATTCAAATTTAGCGACTGGGCTACGGTTGGAATCAGAAAGAGTAGGGACACTCTTTTTGAACTATACGGAAAAAAGACCTATATGCATAGTGATAATTTTAAAGAATACGTCAAGACATATTCAAAAATATTTAGAAAAGTTTGCATCTTAGCGAAATCTTTACATATCCGTAATAAAATTAGGAGGTCAGACAACAAGGTTAAGACTGTTTGGAATGTGATTAACCGAGAAACTGGGAATATAAAACCGAGAGAACAAGACATCTCAATTAAGACAGATCATGGTGTAGTTAGCTCAGAGGCGGAAGTGGCTGAAGAGTTTGAAACATTCTTTACCAACATTCCTGTAAAGACTACAGAATCTTTGAACTCTTCTCCTGCTCTTGCCGAAGTCTTGCTAAAGAATAATGTAAACCAGTGCACTTCCCAATTCAGTTTTGACCATGTTGACCCTCATACAATAGTCAAGGTCTTCAAAGCATTGAACCAAAAAAATACTGAAGATTTGTGGGGTATGTCAGTCAAGCTTTTCAGCGCTGTAATTAAAACTTTAGCACCTTATTTAGCATCTTTGTTTAATTGCTGCATTGACTCGGGAACTTTCCCTGACTTAATGAAACACAGCAAAGTAATACCACTTTTCAAATCGGGCAATAAAAGCGATCCTAGTAACTTTCGACCTGTGTCAGTCCTACCCGTTCTCAGCAAAGTTTTTGAAAAGATTATACTCAGTCAAATGCTCTCCCACTTTAACCTCAAGAGGCTGTTGCATGAGCAACAGTTTGGATTCACCAAGGGTCGCTCAACAACCGACGCCGGAGTTAAGCTGATTCAGCATATGTTTAGCGCTTGGGAAGAGCACCAAAATGCAATCGGAGTCTTTTGTGACTTATCCAAAGCATTTGACTGTGCTGATCATAAAACAATGTTGATCAAATTAAACCACTACGGTATTCAAGGTAGAGCTCTGGATCTTTTAGAATCTTACTTGGAAAATAGAATTCAAAGGGTGTCTATCAATGGAACAAATTCGTCTGGCTCACAAGTAAAAATGGGCGTTCCACAGGGATCTATATTGGGTCCATTTCTCTTTCTGGTTTATATAAACGATTTACCCTACATGGTACAGAACTTGTCGAACATAGTGTTATTTGCTGATGATACTTCTCTTATTTTCAAAACAAGTAGAAAGGCACAAGATGTTGATGATATAAATGAGAATGTAAATTATACTCTTCGACAAGTTTTGAATTGGTTCAGTGTTAATAATCTTGCATTAAATGCAAAGAAAACTAAATGTATTAAATTCACTCTACCAAATCTTATTAATAATGAAAATCGAATAATTTTAGATAATGATATATTGCATTTCACAAATAATACTGTATTTTTAGGGATAAAGATTGACTCGAAGCTGCAATGGGGTCCTCATATAGAAACCCTAGCGGGTAGGCTGAGCTCGGCAGCTTATGCAGTTCGAAAAATCAGACAGCTAACCGATATAGCTACTGCAAGACTTGTGTACTTCAGCTACTTCCATAGTATTATGTCTTATGGTATTTTGCTGTGGGGCCGTGCTACAGACGTTGAGACAGTCTTTATCCTTCAAAAACGGGCAATTCGAGCCATTTATAATCTGCGTTGTCGAGATTCATTACGAGATCTTTTTAAAGATATCAGTATTTTGACTTTCTACAGTCAATATATTTACGAAAATATTTTATACGTTCGCAAAAATTTGTCTCTCTTTCCCAAAAACAGTGACGTTCATAATTACAATACAAGAAATAAAAATAAATTAGTGTTCCCACATTTTCGACTCAGTAAGGTCAACACATCTTTCATGGGGCACTGTATACGCTATTATAATAAGATACCAGAGGATATTCTAAACTTGCCAGACAAAAAGTTTAAATCCCATGTTAAACAAGTCCTCTGTAAAAAAGGTTACTATAAACTCGATGATTATTTGAATGACCAAAATGTCTGGTCTTGACAATGTTACACTATGTAATTCAATATTTGTACTTTGTATATTTTGTTTTGTTTAAAAGAAGTGTGTTGTAGAGTTTCTGGCCGCATCTTCTCTACAACGGAACACCTTCCGAAGCGGTGGTAGAATCAAAAATGACGTCAAAAAGTTATCTATGTGATATTATTTTGAATAAAAATTTTGACTTTTTGACTTTTGACTTTTGTTTACTGGCCGGGCCGATGCCAACAAAACGTGGCGCACTGATGCAACGAATGGCATAATGGCCTTATCATCCCTAGATAGATCCGCGAGGCGCGGCAGCTGGACGCGAGCCACGTGGCGCGGGACGACGCGACGCGAGCGGCGACATACCCTCGATTCGACGATATAATGACTTTCGTGAGCCATGACGAACCGAATTCACTAAACGGGCTCCAAATTTGAACAAAACTAAACTATACGAGTGACTTAACGAAATTATTTCACCTTAATATCGATAACGGAAATTTCGAACTTTTCAAATGTTTCACTCGCGTATTTTGAGGCAGAACTGCACTCGTCAAAATCCGGAAACACAATGAACAAAATGGCGTCAGAGCCGATTGAGCACGCTGGCAAATGGCGGGAAAATGACAAGCGGAAGTTAGCGTTCTATTTATGAAATTAGGAAATTACAACGGAAGAGGCCAATTAATGGGCTTTTGAGGCAAAAATGCAGTAAAATCCAAGAAACACTCTCTCAGAACCCTGGAGGGACGAAAGGATTACAATATATATATTAAAAGGTATTAAAGTGATACTGATAACATAAAAGTGAAGAAAAATCTATATAAGTTATACAGGATAATAACTTCTATACTACATGGTTTAGGAGGCAGATTTTTTGTAAACGTAATATGTTTACTATAGTGATCCTATTTTTATACATGTCGTTGCTGGCGACTCTGGGTTTTTTGTCTATGAACTTTTGACCAAGTCCTTTTAAACAATTTTAAATTTCAAAGCTTTATACTTCGTAATTTTATTGGAAACGATCACCGATAACTTCGGTGGAACAACGCCAGGTCCGGTCAGTCTTTGGATGGGTGACCGTTTAGTGGTATTTCATCTCGAGCGTTTCCGTGCTTCAGAAGGCACGTTAAGCAGTTGGTCCCGGATAGTTCCGTCAGATGGCGTTTGTAACTATTCGTTAAGCCAGGTCAAAGGCCTATTAAGGCGGCTTGAAAATTTTCTGACAGCAAGTTGACCACTAACTTGACTCCATCATCACGCACTGGGCCCGCGTGGTGGAGTATGGCCCACTCCCTCTCACCCTTATTCGTGAGAGGAGGCCTTGGCCCTGCAGTGGGATTCTATGGGTTATAACTTACTAACTTATATCTTCGTAATTATATTATAAATTGTAAATACATACGCGCAACCTAGACTTTCTAAGCTGTTTTTCCATATATAAAACATTACTTTTATTAATACCGTCTACGAGTGTTCTATGACAAAGTTTTGTATGAAATTGACAACTCTGCAACCACCTTAAGTAATACTAGGGTGTTGTGGTATACAACGTGTTAATGAATTAACGCAAAACTAGAAAGTAGTTTGTTTAAAATCGAAAGCCGAATCGAATGATCATGGTTTCAACATAGGTATTTTTTTTTTCAAAATATTAAATATTTTATTCGTAAAGAATTATGCCCGAAACCAGCAGTGCGATTTTTGAAAATCATACGAGCGGTTCGGCAGTAGAAAATGTCAGAATTACTATGGAGATTATGCATCTTTCTACTGCCGAACCGCTCGTATCGTATGATTTTCAAAAATCGCACTGCAGGCTAAAGATGCGTCATCAATGCTTCAACATCAAATATTTAAAAAAAATATATGGTATGAGTTATGAATCCCATTAAATGTTTATTTGGCCCTATGGGGGTTTAAAAATAAAATGCAATTATTATAGTATTTTTTTGTATGGAATTAATGCTTTTGTTTTAATAGTATATTTTTTAACTTAGGATTTTTTAAATATTACCCATCAATTATTTAGCGATTTTCTTGTAAAAATAAGGCTTATTACATGTCCTATCTTTAGGTGACAATTTGACCAGACGCAAGTTAAGCCTAACTTTCGTAGAAAAGAAAAGAAAATGATCTAGTCACATTTAAAGTACCAGAAACTAGCCTGGACTTGTATTATGATGACTAGTCATCGATATAGAACGATATAGAATACACACATAGATACAAACATCCATGACTCGGGTACAAATATTCATATTCGTCATACAAATATTTGTCCCTTACGGGATTCGAACCCGCGACCCTCGGCACAGCAGGCAGGTTAACTACAGACTGTGCTAACGGGCCGTCAAACATAGAACATTGGGCATGATCCTTTAAAATTTACTGACCTCGATGTCAACCCACCGCTCGGGCACACTCACCCTACTTACTACCAAAACAAGATTCTTAATATGTATTTTCAAAATACATATTTCATGGCATGAAAACGTTAGCGCTTTAATTCATTGCTGAAATGATAGCCAATCATTTTTGCCTCAAAACTTAAAATGCGAATAACTTTCAATTTTAAGTGTCAAAATAATGAAATTATCGTTTCAATCGAATTATTTTGTTATAAATCAGTTGGGGTGTATGAGGTTTTACGCTTATTAATTAACACGTTGTAACTTTTCCAAGTTGTTTCACGCTAATTTATTTTCAAGTCAGTGTGATTATGTTAGAGTGGACAGTAATAGTCAGATATAGCAACTTGAGATATACTCACGAGCTCACAATCGGCTGGTGTGCGCATCTCTTTAATGGAACGTGCTTTAATAGCCAGCTTCCGGGGATGCTTCTTTACGTGACATCTCAGTTCTTTTGCAGTAAGGAAAGTTTCACCACATTCTTCACACCCGTTACTGAAAACAAAAGTATTTGCGTTTTATAAATTACAGAGGAAGAGCGTCGGTGGCGCGTTGCGTAGAGTTATGGACTCTCGATCATGAGGCTCCGGGTTCGAATCCACGCGGACACATGCCATGGACCCGGAAATCTGCATACGCTGAATAATAAATTCTGCATGGGTAGCATGCCACCGTGATTCAGCGCTATCACACCTTCGCTCTCTTTCTGTTTGCGCGCGAACGAACGGGATAAAAGGCGACTACACATGGCCGCACGCGATCGCATTTTTCCGTCGCTCCATCCTTTTCAGTCACTCAGGAACGTCATTTGATAGAGCATATAAGATAGACGGAACGGAACAGCACGGAACAGCACGCCGCGTGCGATCGCGTTCCGTCTATCTTATATGCTCTAGCAAATGACGTTCCTGAGTGATAGAAAAGGATGGAGCGACGGAAAAATGCGATCGCGTGCGGCCATGTGTAGTTCAACCCTTATCATTATCAAGCGCATCTTATGACACGAACACTTTCTTGCCGGCACTCTGTACACTATACAGGGTGTTAGGAAAGGTATCATCAACATTTAAACCAGTTGTTTAAACCAGTTGTATTATCCTCCATCAGGCATGTCAAACATGCCGCATTTTCTTGCGGCCTGATCAAATTTTAAGATTAGCTTCTTAAATTAGCTGACTTTTAAAAGTATGCATATTATGTACGTTGGTAAAAATTGTGGTGAAAGTTTTAAGTCACATATTATAAGGGTGAGAAATACAAAGTAGCGCTTTTGCCACTGTCGCCACTTGTCTTTCCGCTCACGCTGCTACAACTACTCATGCCCTCTCGCTCGCACCACGCCGCGCGCCTTATGGTGTTATGCAAATCATTGCATAAACGTGTGGCACGCGTTCCACAGCTACTTTGCACTTCTAACCCCTCTCATAATGTTCTGTGCAAAAAAAACAAGAGTGCGGCCAAGCAGCTGCCGCAAGAAAGATTTCGTGTTGTCTGTCTTTGGGCTTAGTTTTCCAGCAGTGGGATGTATACAGGGTGTAAGTGACAGCCCTGAACAGCGAACTCAGACCATCAATCACATAACAAAATTTGCTGTCCCATACATTTGAGTCTGGCAGTTTTGTGTGAAACAGCAGATTTTTTCTCGCGTTTCCTGAGGTAGGCTAGTGAAAGTTGTTCAGTTTGATGGTCTGAGTTCACCGTTTCAGTCAGCGAAAGGCTGTCCCTTACACCCTGTATAGAATGCTGATGATGATGTTACTCACATCTGACACTGACACTGTTTGTAACTCACCTCACAGCATGTCTAGAAACGAGCACCAGATGTCGCTTCCACGCGGTTTCTGTCGCGAACTGAACATCACACTCCTCACATTTGGGACCCAACAGTTCTGTACTATCCTGACATTGAAAACAACAAAAATTAAATGTACATAACGTACACATGGCGACACATCAAGCTACGCAAAACCAAATTAAACTGGCCGCGCGTATGTAGAGTGTATAACGTCGCGCAGCCAGCTTATGTTTGTTTTGTCTAGCTGGATGTGTCGCTGTATCTACGCAACTTTTACTTTCCTATGAATAAGTGATTTCTTTCTGTGATTTCGATGGTAGTCCCTTAGGTTAGGCCACTATTACACCATGCGGAGAAATCCCCTGCTCCCATTTTGCTACAGTTAACGTAGTGAATTTCACAGTTGTAGCATAAGCATATGCTCACGACTATATTCCCCGAGGGGGTAGTCAGAGATTTTCTGAAACCTCAGAACACCCACGTTTCACCAGTAGTACCGAAACTCTGTCCAGTGTGACGGGGGTCGAGCCCGTCGCCACTTGTAATGGACATGCAGGCAGGCAAGGTTACTCGCCACTGGACCACCACGGCTGTTTCGCAGTTGTGTTTACAATATTTGATAGTAAAGACGTGCGATATTTAACAGCAATTTTAAAGTATGGTAAGAATAGGATTTGGTCATTATTGGGTTACTAGCAGAAGACGAGGAGCAAGAAGAGCACATCAATAAGATGAAAAGAGGTCGATAGACAATTGAAAGAAGAATATGGGCAGAAGCAACCTGGCAAGACAGATGTACATTTGGGGAATACCACACCTGTGTTACGGTTTAAAGTTCAATGGACAGTTATTTTATGACTACTATAAAAATGTTATGTGAACAATTTGAAAACCTACTAAATCTTCTTCCACCTTCTAGATTTTCCTTGTATTTTAAAAGAGAGCTAGATTATTATATTATCTGTACTAAACATAGATTTAGTATACAGGGTGGATTTTTGAGACGGGGCAGTAAGGGCAGGTACCTTAACCGTTGTAGCTACAGCGAAACGTTCTTAAGAGACTATACTTAACTTTTTGAAACATTTCGAACTGCATTCCGCTTTTTTTCCAATCTCAGGGTTTTTTTGGTCTCGCCTTGGATAATCCGTAGCCGATCTAGCGCAGTATAATACTAAATCTATGGTACTAAATTGCCCTTTTCGGGCTAAAGCAGTTAAAAAAGATGCTGGATCTATTCCGAAAAGGGCCGAGGTGCAGGGTTGCCAGATGTAGAAAATGTTTCCTCGTACAAAAGCAACTAAAAATCTCTTACTTTGCCTATTTAACCTCGTACATTAGTTAAAAGTGTGTAAAAACGATTAATTTGGCATATAAACACAATTAAATTTTTGACGTTTCATAGAGCAACAATATTACATAGTAAAAAAAATTTTGTTTAAACAGAAAAAAAAGATAATACAGCTAAAACAAGGAAAAAATCTAAGCGGTGATCGGTTTCTTGCAGATTTCCCAGCAAACTAAAATCTAAAAATAAACATCTAAAAGTCTTTCTTTGATAAAATATTCATTTATTCTACAAAACAACGATTGCAATGAAAAATTATGCCATAATTTATCTAAAAGTCAAAACCTCGTACAAATTTGTACGAGGCTGACGGCATCCTCGTACCTCGTACGAGAGACCCCAAATCTCGTACTTGTACGAGGAACCTCGTACGTCTGGCAACCCTGCCGAGGTGGCGACATCACGACGGATCGCAAGTATCGATATAGGTGTGTGCTCGAACAGCCGCCACTGGGATTTAATCCCTTGCAAGCTATTTCTAACTCTATTCGAATAGGAATAGAGTTCATTATCAATTGAATCAAGAAAACTGATCGCGCATGCTCGAACGCTACGCTAGGTGCGCGCTGGAGCTTAGTTTAAAAGGGAGCTTATGATATAAATCTCACCCTGTGAACGTAAAAGTCATAATAAGGCTGCATTATTATTTTTTACTTTTGAACCTCCTCCTTTTTTGAAGTCAGTTAAAAATAGCGGTGATTCATTTGCGACATCTCTGCGGTGAAGTTCCGACGTCGTTCAGGTGCAGTTGTGAAATCGCGTACCACCAAAAATGGCTTGGATGATATGGCTCTAAGAAATATTAATTAGGTACCTGTTTATGTGTTCTCATCTTGTGTGCCTTCAGGCCTACTAGATTGGCGAACAAACTGCCGCAATGTGCGCACACGCACTCTGGATGCTTCGTTCGTTTGTGATTTGATAGGGTATTAATAAATCTGCAAAAAATAAAGAATAATGCTCATGACTGTATTCCCCGAGGAGATGGTCAGAGATCAAAATACAGGGTGTAACAAAACACTCTATTTTTTCTAAATATTCTGCCGTGCAGGAGGCGATGGTTCGATCTCCGTCCAGGAGTGCGATTTTTGAATTTCATTCGGTGATCTCAGCAGTTGAAAATGTCTAAATTTCTATGGAGATACGCATCTTTCTACTGCTGATTTGACTTTCAAAAATAACACTCCTAAAGTACGATTTTTGAAAGTTAAATCTGTAGTTAGAAAGATGCATATCTCCATAGTAATTTTGACATTTTCAACTGCTGAGCTTAGCGAATGAGATTCAAAAATCGCACTCCAGGCCGACTCGTACCAATGAGTTTGTCGGAATTTATGTACGATTTGTAACACCACTGGCTTTTCGGTGAAGGAAAACATCGTGAGGACCTGCGTGTTTCAATTTCGAGGCATGTATTGTACCCACTGTCCATTAGAAATGGCGACGGGCTCACTCCCCGTGTCACGCTGGACAGAGTTTCGGTACTACTAGTGAAACGGGGATGTTCTGAGGTTTCAGAATATCTCTGACTACCCCCTCGGGGAATATAGTCGTGAGCATATGCTTAAGGTGCTGCTTACTCTAAAATAACATTTTCATACATCGAATTAAAATTTTCTGGCTTTTAAGTTGGCATACTTGTCAATACATGGCATACTTGTCAATACATGGCATACTTGTCAATACATGGCATACTTGTCAATGATATCGTCAGTCCACAAAAAACAAGTTCTTACGATCAAGCCGAATGTTTCGAAAGCTGCATGATGCGTATTTGTAGACAATATCGGGGCGTATATACAGGGTCCTTCTTAATATGCCGACACTTTTTTGAGGGGATGTTCAGACCGTCAAACTGAACAACTTTCTTTATGGGACCAACATCGTAATCGCAAAAAAAAATACTAAACTGCAATCCTACTCGAGCCGAATGTATGGGACAAATGAATTTTTTTTTGCGATTTCGATGTTGGCCCCACAGAGAAAGTTGTTCAGTTTGATGGTCTGATCATCCCCTTAAAAAAGAGTTAGCATATTAAGTTGGACCTTATATTTGTATAAAAGGTGATGATGATGATGAATGAATGTTGTTGCCTACGCAATTTTCAAATAGCAGATTACGTATGGTATGTGTATAAGGTGATCGGCTTGCGCCGCCTAGGTCCCTGCGCCCGGGTGACGGGTGCCACACACGTGACGCACCCCTTGCTCCCCCTGGTACTAGTAATGATTACCCTGAATTTTTTTCTTTCTATGCAGGGTGTAAGTGACAGCCTAGCAAATACTGAAACGGTGAACTCGGATCGGACCATCAAACTGAACAACTTTCACTATGGAGCCTACCTAAGGAAACGCGTAAAAAATCAGCTGTCCCATACATTTTAGTCGGGAGGGTATGGCAGTTTTGTATGGGACAGCTGATTTTTTTTCGCTATGGAGCCTATCTCAGGAAACGCGAAAAAAATCAGCTGTCCCATACATTTTAGTCGGGTGGGTACGGCAGTTGCAATGGAACCTATCTCAGGAAACGCGGAAATAATCAGCTGTCCCATTCATTTTAGTCGTGTAGGTTAGCAGTTTTGTATGGGACAGCTGATTTTTTTTCGCGTTTCCTGAGGTAGGCTCCATAGTGAAAGTTGTTCAGTTTGATGGTCTGAGTATCAGTATTTGCTAGGCTGTCACTTACACCCTGTATAGACGTCGTTGAGCTCAAAACAAAGTCTTAACAAAGTAAAACTTTTTACTCACCGGAAACTCATGCATTCGCATATGTAAGTCTCGCCTTTATGAACAGCAATATGATTTTTAGCTTGACCTCTGAAAATATAAAAATTATGCAATAAAACCTACGAGTAAGTAGTGTAGTGTAGTGTAGTTATTCTTTTTCGTAGTATAAAACTCAATGAAGGAAGTCGACGCGAATAAATAGGGGATTTTCTGACATCCTATTCTTATGAAAAAAATAGTTCCTAATAGCTCTCAGGTGGCGTTGCAAAAGCAGACGACCTTGCTGAATCTAAAATATCTGGCAACGAATGCGTCAGACTCAAATGCGTTTCACTCTAGTTGCACTAAGATTTTTAAAATTAAGATTTAAGAAATATAGCTGTCTGAAAATCCATCAATCAATCTTTGGATATAGGAAGCTAGCATATAATTTTGCGGTAATGAGCGTTTTTCTTTTGGTTTTCTAGGGGATCGATAGATGGCGCTACGGTCTGTGCGAAAAAAAGGCCAGAATTTCAAAAATTGTTTCTTTAAAATAATAAAGAGGGAAAATATGATCAAGAAGTTTATCTATTAATGGCATATTTCATTATTTACAAATAATTTTAATCGAAAATTCGAAACTTTTACGCCTGACATGGTTGTATGGGCTCGATCCCTTGGAGTTCCAAAAAAAAAAGCAGGCATAGTCTTGACAAGATTTTGACAGGATCTCGCGAACGACTCTATGGAGCGATAAATATGACGTCAGTCGGGTTTTTTGGAACTTAGCTAATCGCAATCTTATCACTAGTGAATAAAGGTTACATTTGCACGTCGCCGACGCGGCGGTCGCGCGCGGCACCTCGCTGCCCTTATCGCTCCAAATAAATTTGACATTTATTCACTAGTGAATTTAGGGTAAGATTTCCGCTGCGAGCAAATGCTCTTCTGGTGTGAATCGACCCTTACACATCCATCTCGCATCACAGCGGCGGATACAGGGGGGGGGGGGGGATCAGGGGGCCATGCCCCCCCCCCCCCCCCACGAAGGTTTGAATTTTGAGGCAGAGTAAAGAAATGAGCGATACACTTTGTTTACTTACGTGCAGGAGCAAACATATGGACAAAATTTGCAAGTTATTTTATATTTGTGACATGCTTCAATGTGGGCTGTTAATGTACACATTCTACGAAAAAATCGGTGACAGAAATTACATTCTTTAGTTCCCAAATCCTGCAAATAAAAATCCAATTAAAATATAAGTATGTTGTCTAGCAATACAAGACTCTTGAAAGTGGAGTTCCTACGTATCTAGGTTTCTTCTAAATATTTACCTTAACACTTTAACTGCTGACGACCTACCTGGTAGGTCAGCGACCTATGGGCCGCAGTGCTCATGACTCACACCTTGAGTCAGAATCGTATAGCATTCCACAGTGTTAGCACTGCGCGAATGTCATTGTTTTGAGCTTAGCAGCGAAAGTGTTAAGAGTCCTTTTACCGTTCAGTGGCGCCCTCATCATATTATTAAACAATTCTCAATCTTCTTTCTATCGTGTGGGCAAGCCCTGGTGTCAGAGTTTCAGACCGCCTGACGGACATGTACATAATACCGACTGCTTTCAAACGGTAAAGGAAAACATAGTGAGGAAACCTGCATCTACCAACCCGCTTTGGGCACGCGTGGTGGACTAACGCCTAAACACCCTCCATGAGGGTAGGCCTGTGCCCTGCAGTGTGACGTATATATAGGCTGAGATGATGAATCGGTTTTTGGAAAATTCCTCATCAATAATAATTTAAGATATGAATTATATTACGAAATCCAAGGGAGTGTATGACAAGATGTATGGACCCTAGAGGAAGCAAGAGAGGCGTGTCAGAATCGCAAAAAGTGGAGATTCATAGACTCTGCCTACCCTTTTAGGAAAAAGGCGTAAGTTTATGTATGTAAGATACGAATTTCCAGGATCCTACCCTATTGTTTAGCATTACTATTAGCATTCACAAGGTTTTATGGTGATATGAAGCGTCCAGTGCAGTGGTGATAGGTAGACTTTTTAATTAATTCAAGTGCTGAAAAATACCTACAACTTACCGGGCTATGCTTCTTCATGTGATTACTGTATGTAGATTCCAGGGTAAAACCTTTGTAGCATAAATCACACTTGTATGGACTAGTCTTGTAATTTTTTGAATGCTTTTTCAAAAGCATTTCTTTCTTAGCTTCTGACGGAGTCATCACATCTATTTTTGTATAATTTTTTATTATTTCCATGTTCTTATTAGGTTTTTTAAATATTAAATTACTCAAAGGTAAAACATCTGATTTCCGTTTTCTCCGGATAAATATTATCTTTTTTTTGGGCACATTTACATTAGTGTTCTTTGGTTTTGGTAAACATTTTTCATCCAGCTCTGTGTTTGCATTATTTTGAGCATTGTTAAATTTAATGTTTTCATTGGGATCATTAAGATAATCTGTTTCTTGAGATTCTATGTCAGGCGAAGATTCTTCAGCGGACATAGTTTCCATATCAGGTAAAGGTTCGATGTTGGGCATTATTTCAGGCAAAATTTCTTCATCAGACAAAGGGTCTCCCTCATCCATGTGTTCAATATCTGAATTGTTATCTTTTATTGTATCAGGATTGGTATCAATATCAGTTTTAACATCAGAGGGTAAATTAGGTACTGGTAGTACAATTTGTTTATTGCTATTGCATACAAGCATGGAGCTTTGGGATAATTTTGATTCTAGTTTATAGTATTTCCTATCAATGTCTCTGACAATTCTTTTAGTTATCTGTAACATTTAATAATGTTTATTATATTAAAATTACGAGAGCATAGGTGGTGTGTGGCAGAGAGGTAATGGACACAGGAGGGACGGGGTTCGAATTCACATGGACGACATGCCATGTAAAGATAAGTTTTTCTAACTTATGTATGGAATACTGACTGCTTTCAAATGCTGAAGGAAAACAAAGTGAGGAAACCTGCATAAACTGAAGAAGAAATTCTGATGCATATGTGAAGTCTATCAATCTGCATTGGGCACGCGTGGTGGCAACACCCGTACACCCTCTCTGAGGGTAGGCCTGTGCCCTGCAGTGGGACATATGGAATATTAAAATGCTATATTTATCCTAATAATATTTGAATAATCTAATATAGATAAATAGCAAACAGCGTTACCTTGGAATGGTCCACATTAATAGATGATAATACATTGAGAGCCATCATACATTTGGATTTGAACTCTTGACACTTGTTCAATAGATATTCACATTCGTAACAAACATACAGTTTGTAATTATCACAGAGCTGAAAGTAAGATTTGTTCATGGAATTAATATGCACTTAAAAGCCTGAAAATGTGCAAATCTGCGCCACAGATCCGGCACTTCAATCAACGTTTTAGATTTGACACAATGATGTTCACGCAAATCGTGCATGACATATGTGTAGGGTTGACTTACCACACATCGTATGAACTTCATCAACATTTTGTTACTTTTTATTGTTTGTTCTGTTATTAAAATTAGTATTTGAGCTAAAGAATTACTGAAAATGTGAAGGAGTCGCGTTGTAGTTCTGCTATAGGGTAGTCGCATCCCGAGTCGATTGTTGGTTGCCCCCTCCCCGGCCTACAACGAAGCTCCAGTGGTGGCTCAAGATAGTGTTCTTTTCGAAAAACAATCCTTGAAGTCACCAAAACACATAAGTTACCGTACAACGTCAAGCACTCTTGCTACAAAAACTAGACATTGGCAAAATCATCACATACCCAAGATGGCAGCCATTTTTTTAAAATATAGAATATAATATAGAAAATATGAATTTAGTGCTATTTTTCAATGTTTTTTATGCACTGAAAGACTCAATTTTATGTTGTTAACTCCAATGGGTTGCGCCTGACTGCATTCCCTTGCTCAGCTTCCCTCATGTGTGAGGGGAGGTGGGGTATCTGAAGTCAGAGGGGGGCGGGGAGTGAACATTCTGTGTGTAGAACTATATACTATTACCTGTTCTGTGTCTGCAGGCCAACATATTACATCAGACAGACAGCGACCTACATTCTCCCTCTAAGTATCTAGCTCGTATTGCTGTATAAATACCATACCAGTCTCTGGAGCATCAGGCTATGACAGAATAACAGCGGTTGCTAGCGATTTCGTCAACTTCCATTATGCTGAGTCATAGACCTTTCGGTCTCTAAACTTAAATTAATATTCTGCTATGTTTCTTATGTCATTTTGAGTATTGTTGTTTTGAGACAAATAAAAACTTTTTCACCTCACAAGCTCGGAAAGATTCTGTTTATCGTTCGAAATCTGAGTGCAAAAGTGCATTTTATCCGCTAGCGTGGAAAGAGTTTTTGAAATTCGAATCTGTCAATTCAATATTTTTCTATAAGGTCAGGTTGGGTAAGTGAAACATACTTTATTTTTTTCTAAGGAAAATCGATTGGCCTGACTAAACTATTAGTCTTAGAACAGTGACAATGTGTCACTTACGTCATGAAAAGTATTGAGATTTAAAAATTTTATAAACTATTACCATAGGTGCATTAAAAATAGATAAAAAATCCAAAATAAAGTCCACGGACAGAAACTGTTTCACTTGCCTCTTGCAAGAGGCAAGTGAAACAGTCTATGTTTTTTGTTCATAACTAGCAATAAGTGAGCTTTTGATACAAAGGGTAGTAAATGCAATAGCGATTCAAGCAATTTTAGTCCTTTCCACATGGAAATAATGTTTATTTTGGCTTGGAAAAGTAAAAAAAGTAATTTGGGGCAAGTGAAACATATATCAGAAATCAGAGGTTCTCAACATTCTTTTAATTTGAAAACTTGTAGCTGACTATGAATAAAACTATAAGCAATTTCTTAGAGAAAGTATCAATTTAATAAATTTGAATCATAACAAAACAATGAATGTTATCCGTTTCCGTATAAGTAAAGACTCATAGATTTTTATAGAAATTCCGCAGCTGTCAAATAAAAATTTCGAACTTCCGTTACATGAAAACGTTGCGGATTCAAATTTTTAGGCCCGCCCATAAATAGTGTTTCACTTCAAAAACACTGAATGAGCAAATCAAGTTTCTAAAAATATTAGGTTATTAAAAAGGTTTAGAACCTCTGATCTGAGGTAAGTGAAACATACGTTTCACTTTCCCCACACTGCACTGTTTCTCTTGCCCCACTACGTAATTTTGAAGTTACGTTTTTCATCGTCAAATTATGACGAAACCTGTTACATTTACGTAAAATAAATATTCGTAGGGGGAAGACAAATTAATATTATATGTAACTATCATTTTACAAAGACGATACGTCGGTTTTTAAAAGAATTATGAATAATAATAATAAATAATAATAAATCTTTTATTCATAATAAAAACTTAAAACACAAGAAAATACAAATTGGGAACTTATTATAATAGATTTATGCTATTTAGGTGGAATTTATCCGTTTATATTAATATTTTCCGTTACTCACTCGCACTCGCAAAAATTGTTTTTTACAGACTGATATTTTGCGATGCTTTATCTCTTCACTCAAGCATAGTAGCGACATCTCTGTTTTATACCCGGAACTATAATAACAAAAACACCTTACCGACACCTACAAAACTAAGTAAAAGCTCTAATTATTGAAGATATTTGAATGTGTCCCACTTGCCCCGGTGTTTCACTTACCCAAACTGACCTTACCGCCAATCCACTGAAAATGCTTAATAACTATTTCATGACACTGGCCAGCACGAATTAAGAAACTTTTTAAAATATCATTTTTAGCAATTCACTTTTTTTCCTCGCTGTTGTGAGGTAAAAAGTTGTGTGTTTTGCTCGGCAGCAAAGTTATTCTGCGTCTCGTAACTTTGAAACCTTCGCTGAGCTTAGGATTCTATTATTTCAATCCTAGAGTCCTTCGCTTGCTCAGGTTTCAATAAAAGTACTCGCGCCGAAAAGCAACTTTACAGCCCAGCATAACAAACATACCATTCCAGATACTTGAATTGCACCACCTTGCAGGGTTGTGCCGCAAAGTGAAACTGGAGGAGAATTTGCGTGCAATGTAGGTACTTACGATAACTTGAACAATTTGTGAATATGCTTCGCTTATTGAGGGCGAACTAAACATTTTGCAATCGGTCACTAAGCATATTTTACAATATATCTTATCTTCGTCTTCCATTGCATATTATATTATTGGTGATTACCAAAGAAGCACAAAGAATACAAGTATTGAGTTTAGAAAAATTAAGCTGAGGAAAAAATTTTTTTTTTTTTTAAGTTTATCCTTTCGGATAGGCTATGGGAACTAGCCCTTACTGCCTGGTCATTAGTGTCTTTTTTTCTTTGTACTTAAACCTAACCTAACCTAACCTTAATACCTAACTCTTGAAATGCGAGGGTGGTACACACATTCCAATGGTCAGGGGAGTTTTACGCGAGAATCAATCCGAATCAAACGGGAGCGCCTTCTTTATTTCTCACTCTTACTATATTGCTCTCCATTAGTGGCACATTATCAAACTAATTCCACCACATTAACACAATAATAGCCACGAAAAACGAATTTAGAAAATTAAGAAACAAAGCCCGTCTGTTTCTTCACAATTCCTGTGCAAAACGCTCCTGATTACGATGGGATGGGATGATAGATGAACGATGAGGATGAAATTTTGGTCGATTTTGTAAGCACGCGCGTTGCCGCCAAAATCACCAGTACGATTTAACTTGCACCAAAACTTTTGTTCTTTCTTCGTATGTATTTGAGATTCCTGTTATGTTGGTCGATTTACGCAACTTTTTGGCACACAATCCGCACGAAATTATGTCACAAATATCACTAAAACCAATTTTTCACGAATATCAAATACAACTTTGACCGAACAAATTTAATGGCGGGAAGCCAATCTCGCTGAGGAAAAAATATATTTTTAAATTTGACACTTCACAATTTTTTTTTTTTTATGTTCAGTTCAAGGCAAAGGGTTATATTATTTCTCATACAGCCGATATCTTAACTATTATAAAACTGTAACTGAACTGTGTCTGTACATTGAAGATATTTACAAAAAAAAGATTACGATATGGGTTTTAGGTATCCCCGACTCGAAATCAACCTTTTTTAGAAATTTTGTCTGTCTGTTTGTTTGTTCGCGCATCACGCAAAAATTACTGAACCGATTTTGATGAAACTTTTTTTTTTGATAGCTTATGATCTGACTTAAAATCTGGTATATAATTTGTGCGGACGAGGTCGCGGGAAAACACTAGTCTTTGATAAAATTATCTTACTTATAGCAATTATAACGTTGGCGTTAGACGTTTTGACGCTTTTTTGGAGATTTTGGAGACAATAGACAGACGAAGGAAACGCAGAGAAGTCCACAGGAAAGAGGTGAACCGACCGATTTGCCTTGCTACAAATGACGGAAAAGTTTTCCTGTTTACCATCATATTTCACAGAACTGTATATTATTCACTTGCACGACACTATGCTATCGCGCGCGATCGCGTTCCGTCTATATTATATGCTCTAGCAAATGACGTTCCTGAGTGACAGAAAAATGCGATGCTGTGCTATCTGATGTAGTTCAACTAGAGTTCAACCCTTATCCATTCCACTCTCCCGTCCACGCGTGGGCGTAGTCGGCAAATCAAACGAAGACTGTCGCGTAATTGGTTCTCTTTTTACGTTTTGGTACTCTTTTGGTTCGGACACTTTTGAGGGCGGACCCTACGTTCAGTAGTTGGGTAAGTCAATGGTCTACGCGATGGAATTCCATGGATCTGTGCGCACTGCGCAGGGTGCTCGCGGTCAAAATGTTCATCGTCGGCCTAGCACTCTCTATTCACCTAGCCAAAGAGTAATATAAGTATATTAGAAGTGAAACCTCTCGGAATAATTGAGAGCGCCAGAAAAAAAAATGGGTACACATTTAGGTATATAAATGTGTACCATTTTTTTTTCTGTTCCGTACTTGTTCCGTACCACCAAACAATACTGTGTTTTTAACAAGATTAGGTACAAGAACAGTATCTATGGAGAAATCCAAATCCAAAACCATAGGAGATACAGGGAAACTGTCGTAGGAACCTTTAGGTCTTTTTTTGGGGACACAATTTTGGCATAGTAAATTAAAAAAGCATGGTCAAGCATGAGTTGTCCATAAAATATATGCAAAAAATTTACAACTTTTTTTATGCTGCTAGAATCCGTTTTATGTACGGATCATTTCATTGTATGGGAAGTAAAAAATCTATTCTTCATACAATTTAGCGCAAGCCCCGACACACACACTTGGCCAATTTTTATTTTGTTGTTTTACTTTGAAGTATGCACAAGTTTGACCAACTTAGGTATGTTGTCCCGATTTTTTACTTCCTTTATACAATGAAATGATCCGTACATAAAACTCAGTCGATCAGCATAAAAAAAAAGTTTTACTGGACCAAAAATTTACGATGCCAAAATTGTGTCCCCAAAAAGCGCAGAGCGCAAAAGAACGCAGCGGCAAAAAAAATTGGATAAACATTTTCGTACACAGGGTCCTTATTAATATGCTGACACTTTTTATGAGGATGATCAGACCATCAAACTGAACAACTTTCTCAATGGGACCAACATCGAAATCGCGAAAAAAAAATCTGCTGTCCCATACAAAACTGCAAACCTACTCTAGCCTAATGTATGGGATAGCAGATTTTTATTTCGCGATTTCGATGATGGTCCCATAGAGAAAGTTGTTCGGTTCGATGGTCCGATCAGCATATTAAGTTGGATCCTGTATAATAACTAACAGTTCAGACGGTTTCATAAAAGTTAACTCAAAGTAATTGGCATAGCATATGCTCACGACTATATTCCCCGAGGGGGTAGTCAGAGATATTCTAAAACCTCAGAACATCCACGTTTCACCAGAAGTACCGAAACCTTGTCCAGTGTGACGGGGGGTGAGCCCGTCGCCACTTATAATGGACAGTGGTGTTTCGACGATGAAGAAAAACTCAGCACTTCGGTAAATCAATATAGATATATTTAAAGAACAATTTCGAAAATAACGGTTACAGAAAATAACTTTTAGAAATAAATCTTAGGTACGAAATTACTTCCACTAGGCTAGTCTGCACAGCTCAGCAGTCGGTATCGGAATGACCGGCTCGCAAAAATCCGGCTCGCGACAAATCTATGGAATAATTTGCTCGTTTTCCACTTCCACTCCCACTGAATGAATGAATGAATGACTTCTCCGAATCGATTCAAAAGTAGGGGAATGGAGTGTTGCTAGCTATGAAAATAATCGGTTACATTGGTAATCGATTATGTTCATCGATCGAATCGGATTATCGATATCAACATTTGTTACAGTGGGTACAATACACGCCTCAAAATTGAAGCATGGAGGTTTCCTCACGATGTTTTCCTTCACCGAAAAGCCAGTGGAGTAACAAATCGTACATAAATTCCGAAAAACTCATTGGTATGAGTCGGCTTGGACGGGGATCGAACCATCGCCTCCTGCACGGCAGGCAAGGTTACTCGCCACTAGACCACGAAAGTAATTGGGTTCCGAGGTTAAATCCCTAATTTGACTCCGCTACAGTAACTTTATCTTCTTTATTCCTCCGTTTAGTTCTAACTCGTTTCGGCCTAGGTATCTTGAAGTGTACATGATCCATATGAATTTTCACTTCCCACTGATGGCCAAATGATTTATTACAAATCTTACATTGAAACCTACGGATACCGAGATGAACCTGAAACAACAAAATAAATTAAGCATATAATGAATAATGATACCGTAATAATACTGTCCGTGTGGTGTCGGCTAAGAGTAGCACCATCCCATTTCCTCCCATGGGTGTCGTAAAAGGCGACTAAGGGATTTACCGGAGGATGGGCAGCAGCATCATCTGAGTACACACATTCAATCCAACTGCGATCGCCAACCCGCCTGCCAAGCGTGGCGATTATGGCAAATCTCCCCATTTTCGGGGAGACCTATGTCCAGCAGTGGACGTTTATCGGCTGATATGATGATGATAATAATACCAAAATAACGAACAATGAAAAGAATTTATTATTATTTAACATTTACAGCGAACAGGGAATTTCCTGACAGCCTACATGGCCTGGCCATGTCCCATACATTCGAGTCGAATAGGTACTGCAGTTTTGTATGGGACAGCAGATTTTTTTTCGCGATTTCGAAGTTGGCTCCATAGTGACATATGTTCAGTTTGATGAGTAGAATACATGCTGAAGCCATCCGCAGTGATAAAAAATGTACCCTGTATTTGGTTCTATAATAATTAATAACACTGTTTATTGTTTAGTCTATTTTTACCTGTTTATGTAAACAAAATAATATCAACTTACCATCTTCATATGTTTTATTAATGGACCCTTGATGTAAAAGGTTTTCTGACAGACATCGCATTTGAACTGAGGTGCGCCGGAGTGGTAGGTCACTTTGTGTTGGTACAGGGGACCCGGCTGGGTGTACTTCTTGTCGCACTGGTCACATTCGTATGGACGTTCGCCCGTGTGCTTGTATGTGTGGTATTTTAGTGATACGTGATACTGAAATTAATCGAAAAATAATTAATACAATACAAAAGTGTGAAGTGTGTGTGTAGAACTGACATCGAATGGGGTATCAAAGTTCTAGAGTGGAGACCGCGAACTGGTAGACGTAGTGTGGGACGCCCTGCTGCCCGCTGGACAGACGACCTAAAAAAAGTAGCGGGGAGCGACTGGATGAGGAAGGCCGAGGACAAAGTTCTGTGGCGCGCCTTGGGAGAGGCCTATGTTCAGCAGTGGACGATGATAGGCTGATGATGATGATGATGATGAAGCGTGTGATGTAAGCGACTCAACCATGAGGCGGCGGTTCGATTCCTCGCCTGTACCACTTAGTTCTACGGAATTTATGTACGGTTGTATTTATCATTCACTAGCTCGGCGTTGAAGGAAAACATCGTGAGGGAACCTGCATACCCGAGAATGGAAAGAAAATACCATAAGTTCGGAGGTATGCGTAAAATATTGGTGAGGTTGGGGCGAACACAATGGACCAGCGATGGTCGCAGTGTTACATAACGACCCTTGCTTGCAATAGCCCAACCAACGATCACTTCATCATCATCAGCCTATACAGGGTGTAAGGTAAAGATACTCTACCCATCAAACTGAACTACTTTTACTACGGGAGCAAAACGATCAGAACAAAAAAAATAATCTGCTGATCCATATGTTTGCGTCGAGTAGGTATTTCAGTTTAAAGCCTGACCAGGAATATAAAAAACCTGGTTTGGGGGCGCTGCAATCGCCTGTCACCTTTAATGTTAGTGTTCCAAGTATAAAAATTAGTTCCAATGATTTTCCGCAACATGGCGAGGTTTTTTATATTTCTGGTCAGGCTTTACTACGGAACAGCTGACTTTTTTTGGCGCTGATTGGTTTGCTTTGCTCCCATAGTAAAGGTTGTTCAGTTTGATGGGTAGAGTTTATTGTTTTCAGAATCATAGTAAAAAACTAAGCACTCTACTCGGTAGAGATCTTGAAATAATGAAGAAGACAGCACGAACCTTGAACACCTTCCCGCACACTTCACAGATGTACTGCTTACTCTCTTCCTCAACTTCTCTTAGTCTAGCTACTATCTTCTCGGCAGCACTAGCTTTTGGATGCTCTGACGTTATATGTTCTTCGTACTCGGCGTTGGTTTCCAGTCTTTTGTCGCACTGCAAATAATTATTTGATTTCATCTCATCATCTTAGCAGATGGAAGTCCACTGCTGGACATAGAGGTCTCCAAGGATCGCCACAACGACCGGTCCTTCGCCTTGATCTGGTCTACTTATTTTTAACCTAACATTTTCTAATTCTAATTACCTACGTCCCCAATAAGGAGTTTTATTAATTTTAATTTCAATTATCAGTGAAGACGCGACGCCCGCTTCCCCGCAAGCCCCGCACCGTTGCTCTGCGCAAGCATCCGTTGCCGTACTGTGAGGACTAATATAGGTACCACAGCGGTAATAGTCTTATATAGCAACTTGAGATATACTCACGAGCTCACAATCGGCTGGTGTGCGCATCTGTTTGATGGAACGTGATTTAATAGCCAGCCTCTGAGGATGCTCCTTCGCGTGACATCTCAGTTCTTTTGCAGTAAGGAAAGTTTTACCACATTCTTCACATCCGTTGCTGAAAACAAAAGTCCGAGTATTTGTGTAAAATTACAGAAGAAGCGCGTCGGTGGCGCGGTACGGAGAGGAATGGACACTCGATCATGAGGCTCCGGGTTCGAATCCGCGCGGACGACATGCCATGAACCAATGAGCCAGCCGGAAACCTGCATACACTAAAGTAGAAATTCTGAGGCGTCTACCAATCCGCATTGAGTGGGAGTTTTTTTTTTCATTATTGATGGGTGTGCTCTTGACCTCTATCTAGTCCTCAGGACAAAGATGGGGTCGAGAATGCAGCGAGCTTACCCAGAAGTGCACTGGCACTCCTGCACACTGACGGAACGCAGCAAGCTGCTTGGCGCCACACTCCGGCAGGAGGGTGGTCGCGAGCCAGGCGGCTCCTTGCGGAGCCTACCACTGGTGATGATGTTAAAAGAATACTACTCACCTCACAGCATGTTTAGAAGAGAGCACCAGATGTCGCTTCCACGCGGTTTCTGTCGCGAATTGAACATCACACTCCTCACATTTGGGGCCCAGCAGTTCTGTACTATCCTGAAAAGAACAAAAATTTAAGGTACATAACGTACACAGCATTTACTTTCCTCAGTGTATGTTGCCAGAGATGAAATATGGAACAGAAACGTGGTCGCTCACTCAAGGCATAAAAAAGACCTCATAAAAAGACTGAAAGTCTCCCACAGGTCAATGTAGAGGGCTATGCTCGGAGTTTCCCTGCGGGATCGAATTCCTACCTACGCTGCGCTTTCCACTACGTGGTCGCCACTCGAGAACTCTTCGGCCCCATCGGCCTTCAGTTCTGCGAGACGCGAGTAATGTGCCCCACCCAGTGCCACTTTAGTTTAGCAATTCTTAGGGCTATATCAGCCACTCAAGTTCTGCGGAAATGAACATATCAGGTAGGACAAGGTGGACCAACGACCTGGTGAAGTCGGCGGGATTCCGTTGGATGAGGGCAGCGCAAGACCGTTCGTTGTGGCGATCCTTGGGGGAGGCCTATGTCCAGTAGTGGACGCCCATTGGCTGAGATGATGATGATGATGATTTGCGACGTCGCTGCGGTGCAGTTCCGACGTCGTTGAGGTGCAGTTGTGAAATCGCGTCCGCTCAAAAATAGCTTGGGTGATAGGTGATATGGATTACCGACTGCTCTCAAACGGTGAAGGAAACATCGTGAGGAAACCTGCATATGGAAGAAGACATTCTGATGCATATGTGAAGTCTACCAATCCGCATTGGGCACGCGTGGTGGACTAACGCCTAAACAACCTCCTAGAGGGTAGGCCTGTGCCCTGCAATGGGACGTATATAGGCTGGTGATGATGATATGGCTCTATGAAATGTTAACTGGTACCTACCTGTTTATGTGTTCTCTTCTTGTGTGCCTTCAGGCCTACTAGATTGGCGAACATGCTGCCGCAATGTGCGCACACGCACTCTGGATGCTTTATTCGTTTGTGATTTGCTAGGGTATTTTTAATTCTGCAAAAAAAAAACAATAATGCTCATGACTGTATTCCCCGAGGAGATGGTCAGAGATGTAAATATAGCATTAACTAATATCTTATTTCACAAATTGAATTTAGATTATCAATTCTACCAGATAAATAAACTATCCACGAATACTATGTATGTATAGGTATGACTTTGGTTTCAGTAAATTGTATAAATTCTAGTCAAAAAATGAAAAATGCCTCATAGGTATTTCATCGTACTATTGCGCCTTAATATGCTGACAGTTTTGTATGATGATCAGACCATCAAACTGAACAACTTTCTCTATCTATGGGGAAAACATCGAAATCGCGGAAAAAGAAATCAGCTATTACATTTGGCTCGAATAAGTTGCAGTTTTGTATAGAACAGTTTTTTTTCGCGATTTCGATGTTTGTGCCATCTGTGTTCAGTTTGACGGTCTGATCATCCCCTTGAAAAAACGTCAGCATATTAAGAAGGGCCCTATAGATAGATAGAGCGATAGATAGATGGTTCAAAGGTTTCAATTTAGCAGAATTTTTGCTGCATTTATTAAAAAATTACTGGAATATAAAGTACATATATTTGATTTGATTTGAATACATGGTTTTTGAGAGTTACGCGGTTATTAATTAAGCTAAAGTTAATCATTATAACGGGTTCTTACCGCGTTTTTATTTATTTAAAAACGCGGTAAGAACCCGTTATAATGATTAACTTTAGCTTGAATACATGGATTCTAAAAATGTTTTTGATTTTATATGGACGACATTGTTGAGGTCAAAACCACGGACTTGAAAAAAAGGCGGACGTAATGTGACACTAAAAAGATGTGAAACCTGCAAGGTCCTACATATTAGTTTGTTCTACAAGGGACCTACACTCACCTACTCACACAGATGCATCAGTTCTAGGCTTAGGTCCTACAAACCGCCACCATTTTGCACCGCGCGACAGTGCGTCAGCACGCACACAAAAATAAATGGGTGTTTCCGTGTGGTCAAAACGTAAAACTTTTCACTCACCGGAAACTCATTCCACATTGTTCGCATGCGTAAGTCTCGCCTTTATGAATAGCAATATGAGTTTTAGCTTGGCCCCTGAAAATATATAAATTATAAATCCCAATGAAATATAGAAGTCGATGCATGAACCGGCCAAAAAAGCATTAAGCATAATGCTTCATCATTATGCTAACGACTGTTTTCCCCGAGGGGGTAGTCAGAGATTTTATGAAACTGAGAATATCCACGTGTCACTTGTATAGTATATAATCTGATGACAAATAGGCATGCATATGCTCACGACTCTATTCCCCGACGGGGTAGTCAGAGATATTCTAAAACGTTAGAACATCCACGTTTCACCAGTAGTACCGAAACTCTGTCCAGCCCGTCGCCACTTATAATGGGCAGTGGGTACAATACATGCCTCGAAATTAAAGCATGCAGGTTTCCTCACGATGTTTTCCTTCACAGAAAAGCCAGTGGTATTAGAAATCGTACATAAATTCCGAAAAACTCATTGGTACGAGTCGGCCTGGACGGGGACCGAACCGTCACCTCCTGCGCGGCAGGCAAGGATACTCAACAATAGAGAAATCAAATTTTAGAGTAGGTAAGCAACACTGGGGTAATTAGATTAGTGCCTTTTACACAGCGACTTTTTGCATCGATTGAGTCGCGATGCAAAACTTTTGTAATATTTAATAAGTTATTTGTTGACAGCGTTTGCCAAGATGCACACGCGCGTGTGCATCGATACAAATATGTCTGTGTATCACTACAATCATGCGTTTGAATCGATACAAACGCTGTTGTTAATGAGGGATTTTTATAAAGACATTAAAAAAGAAAAAGTATTTCCTAATGGCTCGACGAGACAGGGGCGAGCGACTTTGCAGATAGTAAAGTGCAAATAAAATCTTAGAGATTGTGTTTTTAAGTAAGCAGCAAAATATGAGCGTATATTTCGTCAACGGATGCGTCTGACTCAGTGACGTGCATTTTTGTTTACTATTTAGCCAAAATTTTTCGTCTTCGGACCCCTCTGTGATCAACGCCATCTATCGCCGGTATGATGAACTACGTTTGAGTAGCTGTCAGAAAACTCCTCATAGCTAGTGTAGCGATAAAGTCAATCGCTTGACAAACGTGCGTTTTTATCGCTACAAAATATCGCAGTCTGTACAGGGTCTACTTTGACTAGACAGATGACAGTTTGACACTACCCTGTGAAAATCTCTATTCTTCTACTTTTTTTTGTGTCATGAGATTCTGGTCGACATTATGGTACCGAAGCTCGGTCCAGTGTGACAGGGAGTGAGCCCGTCGCCTCTTGTAATCGCCAAATGAAATAAATGGCGATGGCGAAAGATAAAAAGGAATAAAATATGTTTGTCACTGAGCCAGACGCATTCGTATTTCGTATTCGTATTCTATTGTATAATGTTACCTACTGCCTTTGTCTGTCACAGTTTGTCCTGTATTGTTCTGATGAAATAAATGAGTTATCTATCTATCTATCTATCTATTTCGATGCTCACTTAAAAACACGAATTTTTACTAAACACTTTGTTTACTTACGTCCTGGAGCAAACATATGGACAAAATTTGCAAGTTATTTTATATTTGTGACATGCTTCAATGTGGGTTCTCAATTCCCACATTCTAGGAAAAAGTAGGTGACAGAACTCACATTCTTTAGTTCCTAAATCCTGCAAATAAAAATTCAATTAGCATTATGCTCACGACTATATCCCCGGAGGGTAGTCAAGAGATATTCTGAAACCTCAGAACACCCACGTTTTACTAGTAGTACCGAAACTCTGTCCAGTGTGACGGGGAGTGAGCCCGTCGCCCACCACTGAACCGATTTTGATGAAACTTTGATAGCTTATGATCTGACTTAAAATATGGTATATAATTTGTGCGGACGAACTCGCGGGAAAACACTAGTAGTATTATGTAATCTGTGCTGTTGGTAACAATAATTATGGATTTTGTGACAGCTAGTAAAACTTTGTTCAATATGCCGCGACAGATGGCGTTGATATGACATGGCTCCGAAGAAGATGGAAATTGTGGCTTAGAAGTAAAAAAAAATTCATGTCACTGAGTAGAGACATCCTTTGACCAAGTGGCCATTTATTTCAAGAATTTTTACTATTTGATTAACCGCAATGTTGCATATTTATCTCGCATCAACGCCATCTTTTTAATCGACTTCCAGAAAGTGCCTCATTTATAATTATTAGATATGAATTTCCAGGATCCTATCCTACCCTATTATTTAGCATTATTTCAGTTAATAAAAGTGCTGTAAAATACAACTTACCGGGCTATGCTTCTTCATGTGATTATTGTATGTAAATTCCAGGGTAAAACCTTTATAGCATAAATCACACTTGTATGGATTATTCTTGTAATTTAACGATTGCTTTTTCAAAAGCATTTCTTTTTTAGCTTGTGACGGAGTCATCACATCTATTTTTGTATAATTTTTTAATATTTCCATGTTCTTAATAGGTTTTTTACATATTAAATTACTCAAAGGTAAAACATCTGATTTCCGTTTTCTTATTCTACGGATCAATATTTTCTTTTTTTTGTGCACATTTTCTTTAGTGTTCTTTGATTTTGGTATACATTTTTTTTCCAGCTTTATTTCTGTGTTCATATTATTTTGTGCATTCTTAAAATCATTACTATATTCTGTATCTTGAGATTTTTTGTCAGGCGAAGATTCTTTAACAGTCATAGTTTCCATGACAGGCAAAGGTTCTATGTTGGGCATTATTTCAGGCACCATTTCTTCGTCAGACAAAGGGTGTCCAACATCTTCAATTTCAGATTTTTCAACTTTTAATGCATCAGGCTTGATATCAATAACAATTTTAACATCAGAGTGTAAATTGGGTTCTGGTATTACGATTTGTTTGTTGTATGCAATAACAAGCATGGAAGTGTGGGATAATTTTGATTCTAGTTTATAGTATGTCCTATCAATGTCTCTGACAATGCTTTTAGTTATCTGTAACAATTAATGTTTATAATCTTAAATTCGCACAAACAAAAAGTGTCTAACTTATGTATAGAATACCAACTGCATTAAAATTGTAAAGGAAAACTTAGTGAGGAAACTTGCATACACTGAAGAAATTCTGATGCGTGTGTGAAGTCTACCAATCTGCATCGGGCACACGTGGTTGCAACACCTATACATCCTCTCTGAGGGTAGACATGTGCCCTGCAGTTGGACATTTGTAGGCTGACCATGAGGACGATAATAAATGGAGATGCTATATATTTTGCTTAATATTTAATTAATAATATCTGAATCATCTAAAATAGATATATAGCAAACAGCGTTACCTTGGAATGGTCCACATTAATAGATGATAATACATTGAGAGCCATCATACATTTGGATTTGAAGTCCTGACATTTGTTCAATAGATATTTACACTCATAACAAACATACAGTTTGTAACTATCCCGGAGCTGAAAATAAGATTTACGCAAACATAGAATTCGGTATGTCAAGTTTTTTTTTTGGAGGTCTAAATCGAAAACCATTTCAAGATAATTGTCTCAATAATCATATTTTCTATGTCAGAGATATTAAAATGAAAGGATTACAGATATTTTTAATAAAATAACGTCGTTTTTCGGTCCACGAGTGACGTCACTCGCTGCCCCTGCAAACTCCTTGGTAAACATAAAATCAACTTAAAGTAACTTGGCCATTAAGAAAAAAAATACTTTCACAATGACAGAATTTGACATTTGATGTTGCCGTATCTGTTTTCAGCATAGAGTTAGAAAGAGGAGGCAGGTTTTAATTTTTTAAAATATAGCAGTAGGTAGTTTTACTCCATGGAGTTCGAATTATTTTTTCTCCACCATTTTTGCACTTAGAGATTACAGATCAAAATAATTTAAAAATTAAATTTATATCGATAAACTTGATGAATCACAATAAAAATGAAATAGGTGTCTTAAAATTATGTCTTCTATCCGTAAAAAATATAAAATGAAGACAAAAAAAAAACTTGACATACCGAATTTATATGCACTTGAAATTATCAAAAAAAATTCTGACAGGGTTTGGGAGTTACATTGCAAGTCTGTTATGGGATGGTTGCATGTCCGTTGCCTGCTCTCTGGCCTGCCGCGAAGCTCAGTTCAGCTAAGCTTCAGTTCAGCTAAGCTTCAGTTCAAGTGTTTTTTGTGCAAAAACAATCCACAATGAATTAGAACATTACATTGAAGATGTTTACAAGAAAAACATTAGGATATGGTTTTTAAGTGTCCCATATTCCAAATCAGACTTTTTTTAGAATTGTCTGTCTGTTTGTTTGTTCGAGCATCACCCAAAAACTACTGAACTAATTTTCTTTAAACTTTTTTTTGTTGATAGCTTATAATTTCACTTAAAATCTGGTATTATAATTTGTACGGACAGAGTCGCAGGTAAACTCTAGTAAATACTAACCTAATTAATAACTTGAATATAATAGAATATCGAGTACTAGAGGATCTGGGTTTCAAGTACTCAATTCGAGTCTGAGACTCGAGTTCAGATTCAAATATTTATATTAACCTTACTAACCTCACTGGAATGCAGACGTACCAGGGAGTCGCCATCTTAAATTTATCTTAAATTGAATCTTTTGTGCTCAAAACTATGGTTTATTTATCTTTGGAATGTTCTACGGATATAAGACCTGATAAAATTCCCTTTCCAAGTGAAATAAGAACCAATGGGAGAGAGTGAATGCCCGGCTCGTAGGAATCCAGGGGTCGTTTTAGTATCCTGCGGCACGAATTTGGGGGGGGGTGGAGGGGGGAGAGGAGGGGGGTACCCCATATACCCCCCCTAAAGGGGGGAAGTGCGGAAACCCTCCCTTTTTTTTGGTCTAATTTATGGGGTTTAGTATCCTGGGGCACGAATTTGGGGGAAGGAGGTATGAGGGGTACCCCCTTATCCCCCTAAAGGAGGGAAGTGCGGAAATCCCCCCTCCCCGCCCCCCTTTTTTTAGTCCAAAATATATTTTTTTAGTCGACTAGGTAAATCCGTAGGTCACATACTAGAGGTTAAGGGTTGAGACACATTCACCGGCGGCAACCGAGTGATGATATACTCTTTGATGATATTTCTGAGCGATAAAAACCGATAGAGCTGAGTGTAAATCACATTTCGTGCGGACATGTCTGGTCCTAAAAAGGGCCATAGGTGCCAAAGAGAATATAATCATATAGGTGCAATGTACTTACGATAACTTGAACAAGTTGTGAATATGCTTCGCTTATTGAGGGCGAACTAAACATTTTGCAATCGGTCACTAAACATATTTTACAATATATCTTATCTTCGTCTTCCATTGTATATTATTTTATTACCAAAGAAGCAAAAAGAATACAAGTATTTTCTAAAAAAATAAATATTTTTTGCAAAAATCACAAACCATTTTTTTTTTTTTTGTAAGTTTATCCTTTCGGATAGGCTATGGGAACTAGCCCTTACTGCCTGGTCATTAGTGTCTTTTTTTCTTTGTACTTAAACCTAACCTAACCTAACCTTAATACCTAACTCTTGAAATGCGAGGGTGGTACACACATTCCAATGGTCAGGGGAGTTTCACGCGAGAATCAATCCGAATCAAACGGGAGCGCCTTCTTTATTTCTCACTCTTACTATATTGCTCTCCATTAATGGCACATTATCAAACTAATTCCACCACATTAACACAATAATAGCCACGAAAAACGAATTTAGAAAATTAAGAAACAAAGCCCGTCTGTTTCTTCACAATTCCTGTGCAAAACTCTCCTGATGACGATGGGATGATAGATGAACAATGAGGATGAAATTTTGGTCGATTTTGTAAGCACGCGCGTTGCCGCCAAAATCACCAGTACGATTTAACTTGCACCAAAACTTTTGTTCTTTCTTCGTATGTATTTGAGATTCCTGTTATGTTGGTCGATTTACGCAACTTTTTGGCACACAATCCGCACGAAATTATGTCACAAATATCACTAAAACCAATTTTTCACGAATATCAAATACAACTTTGACCGAACAAATTTAATGGCGGGAAGCCAATCTCTCACAAACCATTTTTTTTTTTTTATCAGTTTATCCTTTCGGAAAGGCTATGGGAACTAGCCCTTACTGCCTGGTCATTAGTGTCTTTTTTCTTTGTACTTAAACCTAACCTTAATACCTAACTCTTGAAATGCGCGGGTGGAACACGCATTCCAATGTTCAAGGGAGTTTTACGCGAGGATCAATCCGAATCAAACGGGAGCGCCTTCTTTATTTCTCACTTTTACTATATCGTTCTCCATTAATGACACATTATTAAACTAATTCCACCACATTAACACAATAATAGCCACGAAAAAGTAATTTAGAAAATTAAGAAACAAAGCCTGTCCTTTTCTTCACGGTTCCCATGCAAAACTCCCCTAACTTAACCTAACCCTAACACCTTAGCCTAACACATTGAAATGCGAGGATGGACGCATTCCAATGTTCAATAGAGTTTTACACGGGGATACAATCTGAATCAAACGGGAGCGCCTTTCTTTATTTCTCACTTTTACTATATTGTTCTCCATTAATAGCACATTATTACACTAACTCCACCACATTAACACAATAATAGCCACGAAAAAACTAATTTAGAAAATTAAGAAACAAAGCCCGTCCGTTCCGTCATGTTTCCCGCGCAAAACCTCTCACAAACCATTGTCAGAATGTCAGATGTTGTTGTTTAATTTTTCCTTACGGAAAAGGCGAAGGGTACATAGCCCATGCAGCCAAGTCTGATTTTGTCTTTTCTTATAAATCAATTTTACAGTCTGCAGCGGCCAGCAAAAGAGGAATTGATGGACGAACGTGTAAATGTGGGACGGGAAGTCCATCAATGCCTAGTTGTGGCCAAGGCTTGTATAGTGCTTTTCTCAGACAATGCGCGGAAATTCCAACGTTAAACCTATGGTGCAGGTAATGTAAACTAAATAATGTCCCTTTGGAGGAATTTTGGAAAATGTACAATAAAATGTAATTTTTTTAGCTGAATCAAATGAGACCATCCCCGTGCTTATAGGACCTTGTTCAGGCGCACTACCGTACCGTTTCTCTAAGAGATGTGGCATAACTTTGACCGCTCAGGTAGCCACGACATTCGTCAAATTCTTGTTTCGTCAAATTCTTATTTCGTCAAATACTACATTCGTCAAGTCCTTGTTTCGTCAAATTCGCTTTTCGTCAAATCTAAGTACAGTTGTGTAGAATAGATGACCGCGGCAAACTTCGTACCGCATTAGAATCTTGCCGGCACACACTTGGTCGTTTGTTTAGCCTATGTTCATCACGGATAATGTAGCATTAGAAGGGACGATTCAGACCTACCGGCTCTCATGGCGCCGCGTCGGAATGGAGCCGTACGGCTGCCGCTCCGACGGACGCGAAGGCAGCCAATTCGGTCTGGATAGTAGCTGTGAGCTCAAGTTTTTAGGGCAGCATGTGGTTCTCACTCTTATAAAATGTACGCAATTTTATATTTTAGATTTTATTAATACGCAACTTTGTTGATTTCTTAATTCCTGAATAAATCACTGTTGATCCTCAAAACCTAGTACTTTTCGAAGTCCTAGAAAGCTGAAATTGGATACATTTTATAAGAGTGTGACAACCACATGCTGTCCTGAAAATTTGAGCTCACAGCAAGCTCACAGGTATTATCCAGACCGAAGTTATTAGCGCTCAAAAATACGCCGAATCTCTTCGAGAAAAGAGGTATTGTCCCCCCTACCCATATATACCCTCTGGAAATAGTAGGACCCCTAAATTTTGTGTGGTCTCTGCAGATCCTCATTTCTAGTGCTAAGATAAAGTTAAAAAACAAAGTTTCAGTGATTTAGAAATTTTGATACAAGAAAATTTTGTACGTTAGATTAGACCCTTTCTAATCCAACGTACAAAATTTTAGCTCCTCTCCTGTCATTTTGATAACTACGTCATTGGATAGAAAGGGACACACGTAAAATTTGAAATATCGAGTTAACGTTACAAAAAACAACGACGCGACGGAAAATAACGATCATTACCGACCACAAAGGAGTATTATCATGTTTCACGTGTACGTCCAAACTTCTTGTTATTTTTTTTTTTTTAATATTTACTAGCCTGGTTACTCGACCTTTTGGCTAAATCTTAATTTATTTTTAATTTTATTCTGTTTTCACATTAAAACGTTGGTATTCAAAGTTTTGATGGTTCTTTGGAGTTTTGGAGACAATCGAAAGACGCAGGAAAAGCAGAGAAGTCCACAGGAAAGAGGTGAACCGACCGCTTTGCCGCGCTAAAATCACGGAACACTTTTCCTGTTTACGACCCATGCACCATCATATTTCACTGAACTATATATTGTTCACTTGCACGACACTTTGTTACGCAAAACAACACCAATTTTACGAACCAAACCTCACTATAAACAATAAAAATTCGATGAAATATGAGGACTCCAAACGTCAGCTACCAAAGCCCGCCAAAAACTCCTTGTTAACCGTAGAAAGAGAAGGAACTAGAAGGAAGCACGTGTCTTGTCGTATCACTCAGTAAGAGATGCACATAGCAAATTCACTCTAGTTAAAAAAGGAGATCGCTACTTATTGCTGTCCTTATCGACGTAGCCACTTTTTGTTCTACGACGGATGTCTGACTCCGGAGTCATCATACAATTTGTATAGGATTTTATGACTATCGCTGTCTCATACGCGGTTACACTGATGTTCAGTCTATCAGCGTAAGCGAAAAATACTTCGCCTATGTTGTTAACCTTAAATGTCAGTGTTCCAAGTACAAAAATTGTTCCACAGATTTTCCGCAACATGGCGAGATGGTCGGACTTAACTTTTTTTGTCCCTCAATTAGAATCTTCTTGGCTGAAAGCAAACGATGCAGCGAGTAAATTCAATTCAATAAATGCATATTAAAGCGAGATTAATGATCCACACATTTTATTTGACTTCAAAAACAACTTTACATACTTACCTATTTATAAAATATAGCTAGCATTCTTCCTTGTCAAAAATACTTAAATCTAAATATTCTACCGCAATGTTATCTTCTTTATATCTTCGTTTAGTTCTGTCTCGTTTCGGCCAAGGTTTTTTGAAGTGTACATATTCCATATGCATTTTCACTTCATACTGATGTTGGAATGGTTTTTTACAAATAAAACATTTAAATCTACGGATACCGAGATGCACCTGAAACAAACAATATGCATGTATTGAAATTAACCAATTATTGTAAATTTTTACTAAAGTTCTTCAGTCTGATATTATAATAAATAAAATAAATAAATATCTTGGACATTGTCACACAAATTGTCTAGTCACATTTAAAGTCCAGAATCTAGCCTGGACTTGTATTATGATAACTAGACAACGATATAGAATACATATATAGATACAAACATCCATGACTCGGGTACAAATATTCATATTCGTCATATAAAAATTTAAGGGATTCGAACCCGCGACCCCCGGCACAGCAGGCAGGTTCACTACCTGTGTTCACTACAGACTGTGCTGTGTCGGGCCGTCAAATGCATACGGTGTTTTTAAGGTGGTTTCAGAGAAGCCAATTCCATACAAAACTTTGACGTCTGACGACCCGGTTGGTTTAATGGTTACCACGCCGGACAGCCAAACCAGGGTCCTGGGTTCGAATCCCGGTTCGGTCATGGATGTTATATGTTCGTGCCGTTGTTGTATGGTTTCCATAATAAAAAGACTTTAGTGCTTGCTTGGGATCCTTACAATGTATGTGCCTGTGAGCGTTATTTATTTATTTAGACGTAGAGCACTCGTAGACGTTAATAAAAGTAATATTTTATACACCACACATTTTTAATTAGTAACGAAACTTTAAGGGTGTATTCAGACCGTGAATCTGAACAACTTTCCCTAAGGAACATGGGTCGAAAAACGAGAAAATTTGGCGAAAAGCGCTCGTTGGCGTAGTGGAGCTTCGGTATTGGAAACGCTCACCGAAGTTAAGCAACGTCAGGTCCAGTCAGTCTTTGGATGGGTGACCGTTTATATTTATATTTCATCTCGAGCATTTCCGTGCTTCGGAAGGCACGTTAAGCAGTTGGTCTCGGATAGTTCCGTCAGATGGCGTTGTAACTATTCGTTAAGCCAGGTCAGAGGCCTATTGGCGGCTTGAAAATTCTCTGACAGCAAGGTGACCACTAACTTGCCTCCACCAACACGCACTGGGCCCGCGTGGTGGAGTATGGCCCACTCCCTCTCACCCTTATTCGTGAGAGGAGGCCTTTGCCCTGCAGTGGGATTACAGGCTATAACTTACTAACTTACAAGGCTTTGAAATTTTGTATGAATAATTTCAAGCATGGCATATGGGTACAATCACCCCTTAAAGTAATGAACTGTTTACCCTAAAACCCAATATTTTACTATAAAATAAGGATTTTATAACATACATTATGTAACATAGTTATTTTTGTATTTGTCTATTATCTGTTTATTTATGTGAATATCTAATTTAATGACAGGCATACCGAGGTAATATGTTTTCTTAATGCACTCTTCATGTGAAAGGTTTTCTGGCAGATGTCGCACTTGGGCTTAGGAGCGCTGGAGTGACAGCTGAATTTGTGGTAGTAAAGGGGTGTCGGCTGGGTGTACTTCTTGTCGCACTGGTCACACTCGTACGGCTGTCGGCCCGTGTGCTTGTTCATGTGGTATTGAAGGAGTAATTCTAACTGAAATGTATCGAATAAATTAAATTGTTTCAGTTCAGACTCTAAGGATGCGTCCACATCTGACGAACGCGCCGCGAATACGCAGCTCGCGATCTGCGCGGTTTCATTTTATGCTCGTGGGTCGCTAATGCGCAGCTAGCGCGCCGTTCGCGAGCAGCTCGTGGCGCATTCGTCCGATGTAGACGCACCCGTTGTAAAAGAGCGGTAGATTAAAAAAGGATATTGCTTCGGAACCAGTCACCTACTCCGATTTTAATGTAAAAATGTCTTTAATTTAAAATAACACAACCTTTAGCCTGGGAATACACATCGGATTGTCTGATCCGGTAGTAAATAAGTCCCTCTCCCTTCCTTCAGACATTATACTATTATTTGATGATACTGAACCGGTACGACAATTTCTTTCTGAGAGCTGAATCAAAAACCATTACGAGATAGTTGTCTCGATAGCAAAATTTTCGATTATAAAATGAAAGGATTAGGCACTTATAGTAGATTACACACCGAGGACAGGAAAGTAAGAAAGGTCTCAGACCTCATGTAATTGTTGACCGAGGCGAAGCCGAGCCAGTAACCGAAGCCAGTTAATAAAAAGTAAGTAGGTACACGGTGTAACAAAACACAATTTTACTTCAAACAATAATTAATTGTGTCTCAAGTAAAAGTGACTAACTTAAAAAGTAGATGCACATAATACAGATTTTTTCCAATATTTAGCTTTTCTTTGAACACAGGTCATATGTATTTTATAGAAAAATAAGAAATATGGTCTATAGCAAATAAAGCCGAGATGTTGAACATCATTGCTACACTTTTCAATATCAATTTTCAATGTCAAGGTCGTTTGGTCAGGGAAACCTCTTAAATGACAAACACTGTTCGAAGGCTGTCCCTGATTGGTCAGTCTTACAGTAGCTCGTTCTGTGTCCACAGAGTTAGGAGTCAAACACAAGTGTCAGACTAATAAAATAAATGCTTTTCGGGTGGACCAGGTAAACAGTAGCAATTTGGTTCTGGCACTCGCCGGCCGCTGCCGCGGCACGCTCGATGCGCTCGCTCGGCTCGTGCGCTGTGGTCGCAAGAAACCTAAAATGCTCATTGCTTCGCTCCTCGCTAACCTAACCGACTGAGTTAGATCTGGGGTCTAAAAACGAGTTTTTCACATGATTGCCTACTTAACACATACGTCTCGTCACGTCTTGCCACGTTGCTTACTTTGCTTACATACTTGATGTCACAATATTTGAAATGTATTTATTTTATTTTACTGACACCTGTGTTTGATTCCTAACTCTGTGGACACAGAACGCCTTGACCAACCAGGGACAGCCTTCGAACAGTTGACAATTTAACGCACGACAGATTATGATTTAACGGTATCACTTCGATAGATTGTAAACTATTTTATTATTTATTATTACTTATTATTTATTTTATTTTAGAAAAATAATTAAATTGTAAGCAACAGTTACGGTTAACAATCTTTCGACAGTTTACAATCTCGCGAGATAGATTATAATCTAACGGTTTTTGAAATTTTACGGTGACATATCCATATGAACGATACAAACCTTGAACATTTTCCCGCAAACTTCACAGACATACTTTTTCTCTCTGCAAAGTTGTCTCTTTACAGAAATTGTATGCTTTGTAATCATATGCTCCTTGTACTCGGCGTAGGTTTCCAGTAATATATCGCACTGCAAATATTTGATGATAAGAATCTATAAGTAAAGGATACTACACAACCCTGTAAGGAAAAGTATCATTAACCTTTAAGGTGGTTGCAAAGTTGTCAATTTCATACAACACTTTGTCGTAGAACACTCGTAGACGGTATTAATAAAAGTAATGTTTTATATAATACTAGTGTTTTCCCGCGACTTCGTCCGCACAAATTATATAGGTACCAGATTTTAAGTCAGATCATAAGCTATCTAACAAAAAAAGTTTCATCAAAATAGGTTCAGTAGTTTTTGCGTGATGCGCGAACAAAGAAACAAATAATTTTGTCAATAGATGGCGCTGCACGTCATTTAAATCGCGCTATCGAGTGTTATTTGAGTTTATATGAAGTGAACCCCTTTTTTTGTTCTTTGGAACTTTTTTGTTCCTCATGATTTTACGGTTTTATAATAGTTATAAGATGGAAAAATAGCTTAGAAAATATAGATTGCGCGTATCAAATAACATTTACAATTCATAATATAATTACCAAGATATAAGGCTTCGAAATTTTGTATGAATAATTTCAAAGCCTTATATCTTCGTAATTATATCACTACTAGTGACCGAATTATTTACCACTTTTTAAATGTTTGTTTTTAGCGTACTCGTAGAGAGTCTTTGAGCGTAGCTGTTGACGGAACGATATCGTCGCGAAATCGCTGCTACATCGCCGCGATATTTCTGTGATAAGTGTCGTGCCAATTTGACGTCCTCCGCGTAAGCCAAGCCAAGTTTCCAAAAAAGGTGTCGTATTTGGTACATATAACAAGAAGCAATAAATGATTATGAATTACGAAACTTACATGCTTACAACCGTACACCCTACGTTTGTTAACAGTCTCTCTCTTATGATGCACCTTCGCGTGAAATCTCAGTTCATCTTCAGTAAGGAATCTATCGCCGCACTCTTCACACCCGTTACTGAAAACAAAGGTCGTGCGTCTTCATTAATCGTACGCTTTGAGAGCGTCGGTGGCATGGCGCTTTGCGGTGAGATATGGACACTCAACAAACTTTAGGGTTGAGGGTGATATTCATTGAAACCAAAATTATAAATAAATAGCGCGGAGTCAGCGGTGCACACAGGGCGCAGAACCTGAAGGAGCGTAGAAATAACCAGGGCACTCTACCCAGACATTCGAACTTCGCAATTGCGTGAACGTTTTCGTTCCAATGTCAACTCTATTACAATGAATTTCGGATCGAAACGGTCGCGATGTATCGAAAATCGAAAGTGCGGGTACAGGGCCAGGACGAAGTTTTCATTCATGCATTGGTGAGTGAAATTTCGGGCTCTCTTCGCTCGCTACAGCCTTTGAATGGTGTTTTCAGCATACATAGGCTCATGGAATTTGTGTGTGAGTCTTGGTGTGCGTTTCGAGCACGCTTAGCTCGCCCAATTTTCAGACAGGGTTTTTGTTGAGCACAGTTAATAAAGTAAACACACGGCATACAAAATAAATAAAAAATGTCATTGACAAAATTTTAACAATAAATCTTTTCAAATCAGGTGGGAATCAGCAATCTAAAAATAAAAATTATGTCAAGTCTGGACCTCCTGCTCCTCTCTGTCTGATGATGAGAAAAAACACTGTTTGTAACTCACATGACAGTATGTTTAGAAGAGAGCACCAGATGTCGCTTCCACGCGGTTTCTGTCGCGAACTGAACATCACACTCCTCACATTTGGGACCCAGCAGTTCTTTACTATCCTGGAAATATGATTATAGATATTTAATCAACCTTATTGATAATTTAATCAACCGTATAGCTACGCTGTTAAAGAGGGAAAATTTTTGCCATGCAGTCTAACGACCGAATTTAGACGGCGTCGTCGGTCGTGCGTCAGGCGCGAAATCTGCAGACAACATAGAAGCAAGATCATTTTTGGCGGGTAACTACTACTGTACCTAGTTTCGGTTGTTGGCTGACGCTCTAAAATAAAGGTTATTTTTATCGTTTCTGTCGGTTCGATTCCAGGCTCACACAATTTTTTTAACGATCTCTAAGTATTTCGTATACTAAATATTTTAAGGCAAATGAATAATGCATAGAATAGAGTTGTCTAGTAAGCGAACAGGTGAAGTATGCAATGTATATTACCAGTTTATGTTCTCTACGCTTGTGTACCTTTACGCCTGCTAGATTGGCGAACATGCTGCCGCAATATGCGCACACGCACTCTGAATGCTTTATTCGTTTGTGATTTAATAGAGTATTTGAATATCTGCAAACAAATAAGCGTATACTCACGACTATATTCTAGGCTAAAAAGATCTTCTATAGCAAGAATAGTTCAGTTCTATCAGGGTCCTTCTTAATATTCTGACACTTTTTAATGGGATGATCAGACCGTCAAACTGAACAACTTTCTCTATAGGAAGTAATAGGAACAACATCGATGTTGGTGCCATGGAGAAAGTTTTTCAGTCTGACAGTCTGATTATCAAGGATCATAGGCGAAGTATTTTTCGCTAACGCTGATAGATGTAACATCAGTGTTACCGCGTATGAGACAGCGATAGTCTTAAAATCCTATACAATTTGTATGAAAATAGATGTCTGACTCCGGAGTCAGACAGCCGTCGTAGAACAAAAAAGTGGCTACGTCGATAAGGACAGCATAAGTAGCGATCTCCTTTTTTAACTAGAGCGAATTTGCTATGTGCATATCTCATATATGGACAAGACACGTACTTTCTTCTAGTTCCTTCTCTTTCTACGTCAAGGATAGATCTATAGAATGTTAGTTTATGTCACATGATTAAATTAATTGTCATTATAAATAATCTTAAACGATTCAAAAAATTCACCTAAATTGTATGAACAGTTTTTGACCAGATTTAATTTTAAATTTTAATTTTAATTCTAAACAATTGCTTATCTGGTAAGGATCTCAACTCCCCAGGTAAACTATTGTACACTCGAGCTGCATTATAAGAGGCAGTTCTCTGGTAGGATGCAGTCCTGTGACTGGGGAGTTGTATATCCTTTTCGCGTTGCATATTTAATCGCTTGCTTCTAAAATCCCGTTGTAAAGGGAAGTCGTCAGGATACCGTCTTACAATTTTGCACTATTCGTACTACTGTTAGTACTTCATGATATCGGATGCTTTGAAGAATCCTATTTTTTTCACATATCCTCTTAAAAAGTGTCAGCATATTAAGAAGGACCGTATACAAGGTGTTTCATAAGTAACAATAAATTTTTGAAACTCTTAAGGGGGTTGTTAAGACCGTCAAACTGAACAACTTTCTGTATCGGACCAACATCGAAATCGCGAAAAAAATAATTTCATATCCCATACATATTTTAGCTCTAGTCGATTTGTAGAGTATAGAACATAAAAAAAAATTTTCCCGATTTCGATATTGGTCCTATAGTGAAAGTTGTTCAGTTTGATGGTCTACACCACCCCCTTAAAGGTTTATTTGTAGTTTTGTAACACCTTGTATAGTCGGGGACGGCCCGACAGCACAGTCTGTACTGTAGTGAACCTGCCTGCTGTGCCGGGGGTCGCGGGTTCGAATCCCGTAAGGGACAAATATTTGTATGACGAATATGAATATTTGTACCCGAGTCATGGATGTTTGTATCTATATATGTATTCTATATCGTTGTCTAGTTATCATAATACAAGTCCAGGCTAGATTCTGGAACTTTAAATGTGACTAGATAATTTGTGTGACACTGTCCAAGATATTTATTATTATAGTATATTATACACCTATACATGCATCATTTCACGAATGGAATTAAGATTATTTTATTAATACATTGAAGCACAAATAGAAAACAGCATATTACACTCATAAATATAATACCGATCTTGTATCGATAAAATCGGAAACTTACACAGGTTTCCCTATTTTCCAATCCAATAATGAAATAAGGTTAGGAATGTAAAACCGTTTTGAGTGAAGTGTGTGGAGGGTACATTTTATGTCACTGCGGATAACTTAGCATGTATTCTACTCATCTAACTGAACTTACACTATGGAGCCAACTTCGAAATCGCAAAAAAAAATCTGCTGTTCCTTACGGACGTACGTGTGTACACACGGCGACACATCAAGCTACGCAAAACCAAAATAAGCTGGCCGCGCGACGTTCTATATTACTCTACCTACGCGTTTTTTGTGTACCAATGTTTATCTAACTTTTGTACGAAACGTAAATAATATAAAACTTACGAATAAATTAAGTATAGCCTGACCAGGAAAATAAAAAACCTCGCCATGTTGCGGAAAATCATTGGAACTAATTTTTGTACTGGGAACACTAACATTAAAGGTGACAGTCGATTGCAGCGCCCCCAATCCAGGTTTTTTATATTCCAGCACTGGTAGCATGCAGCACGTGATACGGCTGTATCACGTCTTTTATCTCGTTCGTTCGCACGCAAATAGAAAGAAAGCGAAGGTGTGATAGCGCTGTATCACTGCGGCATGCTAGCTATGCAGCACTCGTAGTATGCTGCACGTGATACGGCTGTATCACGTCTTTTATCTCGTTCGTTCGCACGCAAATAGAAAGAGAGCTAAGGTGTGATAGCTTGGTGATAGCGCTGTATCACTGGGGCATGCTAGCTATGCTGATCAGGCTTTAGAACTCTTTCTCACCGGTAAGTCTTTCCACACTGTTCGCAATTGTAAGTCTCGCCTTTATGAATCGCCATATGAGTCATTGCTTGAGACCTGAAAATATACTACAATATTATAATTCTTACAGCGAAGTCAAGTTCGGTCATTCTTCGGTTGGTGACCGTTTAGTGGTAGGCATATTTCATCTCGAGCATCTCCGTGCTTCGAAAGGCACGTTAATAAGTTGGTCCCGGATAGTTCCATCAGATGACAGTGTAACTATTCGTTAAGCCGGGTCGGTGGCCTATCAGGGCGGCTTCAAAATGTTCTGCCTTCACCAATCCACACTGGGCATGCCTGGTGGAGTAGTCCACTCTCTCTTGTCCTTATTCGTGAGATCCTTTGCCCTGCAGTGGGAAGGCCTGCGCTCATTGCAGCGATATTATCGCTGCGATATTGCGATATTGTTCTCAGTACATTTTGTATGGGGACGCGCGCGATCCTACACACTGCCGCGATATTATCGAGCGATAATATCGCTGCGATTTTGCGATAATTGTTCTCAGTACATTTTGTATGGGGACGCGCTCGATCCCACACACTGCCGCGATATTATCGCAACCTGACGCAATCTCTTTCTACTACATTCAGTGAAGGGCGCTTGCGTGACGCGAATCGCGGAATCGCTGCAGTGTGTAAGGTGTCGCGATATCGCTGTCGATAATATCGCTGCAATGTGCGGAAGCCTGGAACCTATAGCCTATAACCACACTTTGGGACACTTAGGCTGTCACTTCAAACAAATAAAGGGAAACTGATATATGAATACAGGGTGATAGGGTAAACAGTTGCATTACTTTAAAGAGGCATTTTACCCATAATACTGAACATGTTTCCCAAAGTAACAACGAGAAATTAGAAAAAAAAAATAATGCGAAAATTATAGATCGCTATTTGCTTATTCATTAAATGGGTCAATCAACTATTTTTTGTCCTGGGGTCCTTATATTTTTTCTGGATTAAAACAACGACTAATTCATGCCTTAAGGCTAGGATATCCCAGTGCAAGCGTCTCTTTCTTGCAAGCGTAAGTTTACAATTAGCCATCCCGCTCCAATTGAAAGCAGGATCGCAAAAAAACGTGTTTTTCGTCAATATCTTTGCTCATGGGAGTTTCTAAGCTAAAACTTCTCCTGAGTTCACTAGAAATATTTAATGTATTTAGTTAAGTACAAGAATAAAACGTTAAATATCAGCAGTTTAATCATAGTATTGAAAAAACATAACAAAAAGGGGTAACTTTGGGATTTTTTCTATCGAGTAAACTTAATCTAATCGTGTAATTGAGAACAGTCGCCCATCCGCCCGATCCTTAAATAAGACATAATTTAATTTCAGACTTTAAAACACTTTCGTTCGTGTTCAAAAAACGGCCTCGACGGGATAAGAGCGTCTTAAAACTCAACCAAAAAAAAAGGTCGGTTTGAAAGATTGAAGCTAATTAGAAGCCAAACCTGAGCTTGAGGCTCAAGCCTTGAGTCTGAAATTTGAGACAAATGATGATGAAAATGATGGACAAAAAATAGTTGATAGACCCAAATACACATGTCTACTTACGGGCTTCGGCAAACAAACGGACAAAATTTACACATTATTTTATATTTGTGACATGTTTCAATGTGTGATGTGAGGTCACTCATTATACGAAACATGCTGTGACAGATTTCACATTCATTAGTTCCAATAGCCTGTAAATAAAGAAATCCAACTAAAACATACAGGGTCCTTCTTAATATGCTGACACTTTTTTAAGGGAATGATCAGACCATCAAACTGAACAACTTTCTCTATGGGACCAACATAGGAATCGCGAAAAATAAATCTGCTGATCCATACAAAACTGCAAACCTACTCGAGCCAAATGTATGGGATAGCAGATTTTTTTTTCGCGATTTCGATGTTGGTCCCATAGAGAAAGTTATTGATTATAAACATGTTACAGCCATGTTGTGCTATTTCGAATCAAATTGTAAGTAGTAGTAGTGGTAGTTGTGTGGTTGTGTTGTTGTGTTGTGTTGTTGTTGTTGTTGTTGTTGTATCAAGTTGTAATATTTGACTTGCAAGTTGGTTGGTTGTAATACTGCCAGTAGATGGCGCGCACGTCCCCTTAAGACGTAACAGGTTGAAAATTTCGTTCTCTGGGTTGTGGGCTCGGTGGTGTAATTGGTTAGCACGTTTCCCCGGTTTGGAAGAGCGTGGGTTCAAGTCCCGCCCGAGACAAATTTTTCAATCTTTAATTTGATAGAGAAAGTTGTTCAATTTGATGGTCTGATCATCCTCTTAAAAAAGTGTCGGCATATTAAGTTGGACCCTGTATATGTAGGTACATTATGGGTGGTATAGATGAATCCAGTATCCAGTGTAGTTCAAAAACGAGTGTCAAACAAAATTGTCACCTAAATATGGTTGACCATCGTAATTAATTGAAAGAAGTTATAATAATTTCATAAATATTTTCATAAGCAGTGCCCGCAGTGCCTCATGCAAGTTCTCAACTTGCACTCTTCGACGCTCATTTTGGAACAACACTTAATACAGGATCATAAATATTATTATAGTATTTTCTCCGCTACGGACGGAAAGCGTCAATTTTCGTCCCGCTGCGCTAAACGAAGTAGTCCTCCGTCGAGGAGAAAAATAGTATACTAACCTCGGGCAGTAAATAAGAAAGCCTCAGATCACATGTTTGTTACATTGCATGAGTTCTGAGACCTTTCTTACTTTCCTGCCCTCAGTGTGCAATCTACTATATTATGTGAGTTCTTAAAAACTGTTTGGTATGAATTAAACAAGGTAATAGGAGAGCCCGGTGGCGCGTTTCGGAGAAGTGTGGACTCTCAATCATGAGGTCCGGGTTCGAATCCGAACGGACAACATGCCACGTACCAGCGAGTTTTTCTATCTTACGTAAGTATTACTGATTGCTCTCAAACGGTGACGGAAAATATCATCAGGAAACCTGCATACGCAGCAGAAGAAATTCTGATGCATATGTGAAGTCAGCCCAATCCGAATTGGGCACGCGTGGTGGACTAACGCCCAAACATCCTCCTGGAGGGTAGTCCTGCGCCCTACAGCGGGACGTATATAGGCTGATGATGATGATGACGAATATAAATGTGAAATAAGTGAAGATCAGCCCCCGCAGCATGTTACGCGCGTCACGTTCGTTCGCGCGCAAATAGAAAGAGAGCTAAGTCACGCTGCCGTGCTACGGGGGCTGATGAAGTTTATAAAATTTACAACTTACCCGGTTATGGGTCTTTGCAACATGATTATTGTATGTAGATTCCATGGTAAAACCTTTATAGCATAAATCACACTTGTGTGGACTAGTGTTGTAATTTTTAGATTGCTTTCTCAAAAGCATTTCTTTCTTAGCTTCTTCCGGAGTCATCACATCTATTATTGCATAATCATGTATCACCTCACTGAACTTAGTTTTCCTACAGATCAATTGTTTCTTTTTTTTGGGCACATTTTCTTTAGTTTTCTTTGGTTTCGGTAAACATTTTTGTTTGGATTTTCTTTCTGGGGCAATGTTCTTTTGTGTATTATTCAGTTCAATGTTTTTTTTAAGATATTCTGTATCTTGAGTTTCTATGTCGGGCATAATTTCCATTTCAGGCAAAGTTAGTACATCAGGCATAGTTTCCACGTCAGACAAAGTTTCTACGACTGGCATAGTTTCCATATCAGGCAACGTTTTTACGTTAAGCATCGTTACCATGCCGGGCTTGATTTCCACGTCAGGCAATGATGCTTCATTGGGCTTAGTTCCCACGTCAGGCAAAGTTTCTACGACTAGCATAGTTTCCACGGCAGGCAACATTTTTATATCAGGCAAAGATTTTACATCAGACAAAGGGTCTCTGGAATTGATGTTTTCAATATCATAATCATCATCATCATCTTCGGATGCGTCAGGTTTGATATCAATGTCAGTTACACATGAGTCTAAACAGAGTTTTGGTAACACATTCTGTTTGTTGCTATTGCATACAAGCATGGTACTATGACATAATGTTGATTCTAGTTTGTAGTGTTTCCTATCAATGTTTCTGACAATTCCTTTAGTTATCTGAAAAATTGAATTATGCTTAGGGCCTGTTTCACTTATGGATAAGTTTTCACACAATTTAAAATAGACTACTTCTTCTTCTTCTTATCGTGTCGACTTCAAACTTTGAACAAAGTCGCTAAATAGTACCTTGCCAGAAGTGGGCAACCGATACTGCACCGTCGCTAGCGGTCATGAGCTCCTCCTGCGTACAGGTGTTAGGGCACGCAGGGCACGATGTGAGATGGGCCATCGTTTGTGGAGCTCCACACAAGCAACTCACATTTTGTGCATCCGAGAATCCCCACCTGAACATGTTGTCCTTACTGCGACCGACCTGGGTTCGAAGTCGGTTTAACGACTTCCAGGTCGCCCAAGGCAAGTCATGTCCAGGCAGGAGGCTCTCGAATAGACTACTTAATTTAATAGATAAACAGAAAACTATGTTACCTTGGAATGGTCTGTATGTATAGATGATAACACATTGATAGACATTATACATTTCAATCTGAACTCTTGACACTTGTTCAGTAGATGTTTACACTCGTAACAAACATACAGTTTGTAATTATCACAGAGCTGAAAATAATATATAGGGTCCTTCTTAATATGCTGACTCTTTTTAAGGGGATGATCAGGAGTGCGATTTTTGAATCTCATTCGGTGAGCTCAGCAGTTGAAAATGTCAAAATAACTATGGACATATGTATCTTTCTACTGCTAAGTCTTTCAAAAATCATACTACAGAAGAGTGATTTTTTAAAGTCAAATCAGCAGTAAAAAGATGCATATCTCCGTAGTTATTTTGACATTTTCAACATCTGAGCTCACAGAATGAGATTCTAAAATCGCACTCCAGACCATAAAACTGAACAACTTTCTCTCTGGCACCAACATAGAAATCGCGAAAAAAAAAAAACAGATGCACCATACAAAACTACAAACCGACTCGAGCCAAATGTATGGACAGCAGTTTTTTTTTTTCGCGATTTCGATGTTGGTCCCATAGAGAAAGTTGTTCAGTTTGATAGTCTGATCATCCCCAGGGCCGGATTAAGCCATGCAGAGGCCCCTAGGCAATGCAAGTCCCGGGGCCCCTATATCCATGGGCGTCGCAATGATTTTTTCCTACGGTCGCAGTAAAATAACCACCAATCATACAATATAATAAAAACACTAAAATGTGGAGCGAGCGAAGCGAGCTCGAGGTTTAACTACAATATTATGAAGTCGCGTTTCGTAATGTTATCTTAATTTTACTGCAATAATTGCAGTGAAATCTCCAGCTCGCTTCGCTATTATGAAAAATAAGAGACAAGTGTATTTTAGTTGTGGGTTTCATAATTCCTTTTAAGTCTGGGGTGGGCCTAAATCTTTGAGTTTTCACTTATTTTTCTTCCGAGCCGCGGGGCCCCATGGCGGCGCTGGGCCCATAGGCTGGAGCCTACTTTGCCACTATGGTTAATCCGGCACTGATCATCCCCTTAAAAAAGTGTCAACATATTAAGTTGGACCCTGCATTAACAAATTAACGAAACATTGAATTAAATTTTGGATAAGTTATACGTCACTGCGTTGCAGAGAAGAGCATCGGTGGAGCTTAGCGGATAGGTATGGACACTAACTCACATGAGGGTCTGGGTTCGAATCCGCATGGACGACATGCCATGTACCAAAGAATTTTCTGACTTAAATCTATGTTAATACAGACTGCTCTCAAACTACAAAGGGGTGGGTTTGACTGACTGCATTCCCTTGCTTGGCTTCCTTCAAGTTACCCAGAGAGTGTGAGGTGGGGTGGGGTGTACGGGGAGTGGCCGTTTTGTGATGTAGAACTATATACTCAGGCATGTCAAACATGCGGCCCGCGTGCGTTTTCGTGCGACCCGCGAGCCTGCAGTCTTAGACGCAGGTAGGTACTCATATACCACCACTGTATTGAGTCATGATGTGAAAAATATAAACTTTTTTCATGAAAATGTTGTCCTTGTTACAGGATGATTAAAACAGGATGGTTTTAATCATGCCGTTCTACGATAGATGCAATGAGTTTTATTTCTTTATGTTCTTTGCGGCCCACTGATTCTACGATCGTTATGCATTTGGCCCACTCATAAAGGTATTATACCAGGAATAGAGGAACTGACAGCTGAGAGAGTGAGATGTACTTAGCGGCACCACTGTATAATAGAAAGGAATACGTGACGCGAGGCTATAAAACTGTTTTCTAATCTCTTACCAATTTTTACAATTCGGTTTCCGTGAATAATTGTGAATCTAAAGTGAAATCGTAGATAATTTTGTGAAATATACTGACACTACTTCATTAATTTATCCACAATTTCACGTTAGACTCAGAATTATAGACAGTATTCGAATTTTTGCCTGCGAATAGTCTCCTGAAAACATCCAAAAACGGTTTCATTTGACAACTCATGTCAGTTGCTCTATTCCTGTAAGGTATAATACCTTTATGGGCCCACTAGTGACTTTGAGTTTGACATGCCTGGTGTAAGTCAATGTTGGAGGCCTATGTCCAGCACACGGACCTGAAAAAAAGGACGGCCTATTGTGACACTAAAAAGATGTGAAGCATGCAAGGTCCTACATTTTCGTTTGTTCTACAAGGGACCTACACTCACACAGATGCACCAGCTCTAGGCGCAGGTCCTACAACCCGCTAACATTATGTACTGCGAGAAAGTTCGTCAGCACGCATACAAATATGAATGGGTGCTTCACTCGTGATTAGACGAGATTACGTCCGTCTTTTTTTCAGGTCCGTGGTCCAGCAGTGGACGTTTATCGCCTGAGATGATGATCCTTTACTGCTTGTGCCCCTAACCCTTGAGGTTATATTACACTACTCAAAGAAAGAAAAGGAGTATACTTACTACAACTTGAACAAGTTGTAAATATGCTTCACTTATTGAGGGCGAACTAAACATTTTGCAATCGGTCACTAAACATATTTTACAATATTTCATATCTTCGTATTCCATTGTACCAATAATAACAAACAAGCAAAAATAACAACAAGTATATATTTTTAAATAATTTTAGTAAAACAAAACCCGACAAAACAATTTTTTTTTGACAGATATTTTTTTTTTTTTTTTTTTTTTTAAGTTTATCCTTTTGGATAGGCTATGGGAACTAGCCCTTACTGCCTGGTCATTAGTGTCTTTTTTCTTTGTACTTAAACCTAAACTAACCTAACCTTAATACCTAACTCTTGAAATGCGAGGGTGGTACACACATTCCAATGGTCAGGGGAGTTTCACGCGAGAATCAATCCGAATCAAACGGGAGCGCCTTCTTTATTTCTCACTCTTACTATATTGCTCTCCATTAATGGCACATTATCAAACTAATTCCACCACATTAACACAATAATAGCCACGAAAAACGAATTTAGAAAATTAAGAAACAAAGCCCGTCTGTTTCTTCACAATTCCCGTGCAAAACTCTCCTGATGACGATGGGATGATAGATGAACGATGAGGATGAAATTTTGGTCGATTTTGTAGGCACGCGCGTTGCCGCCAAAATCACCAGTACGATTTAACTTGCACCAAAACTTTTGTTCTTTCTTCGTATGTATTTGAGATTCCTGTTATGTTGGTCGATTTACGCAACTTTTTGGCACACAATCCGCACGAAATTATGTCACAAATATCACTAAAACCAATTTTTCACGAATATCAAATACAACTTTGACCGAACAAATTTAATGGCGGGAAGCCAATCTGACAGATTTTTATTTTGTTGTTGTTTTATTTTTCCTTACGGAAAGGCAAAGGGTACATAGCCCATGCAGCCAAGTCTGATTTTGTATTTACTTGTAAATCCATTATAAAAGGCACTATGTGCCTGGTCTGTTTTATGGATATTATAATTTTTCCTTATTATCTTCATAATTCAAGTGTAATTTTTCTGTAGTATTGTCATATTCTGAATTATATCCGAAATCGTGTTTCTAGTGTCCGATGTCTTCAATACATATTTTCCAATATTGTCAAGAATCCGTTTTCCTCTGAAGTTTTTCCTTTTATCCACTTAAACCTAACCCATTGAAATGCGAGAGTGGTTCACACATTTCAATGTTCAAGGGAGTTTTACGCGGGGATATCAATCCGAATCGAACGGTCGCGCCTTACTTTATTTCTCACTTTTACCATATTTTTCTCCATTAAAGGCACATTATTATACTAATTCCACCACATTATCACAATAACAGCCACGGAAAACTAATTTAGAAAATCAAGAAACAAAGTCCGTCCGTTTCGTCTTGTTTTCCGCGCAAAACTCCCCACAATTTTTTTTTTGACAGATTTTTATTTTTTAAATATAATTCAGCCAAGAATATTATATATTCCAAAATTTTTGAATTCAGCCTTTCGGAAAGGCAATGGGAACTAGCCTAGCCGTTACATTTAGTTATTTCATTGTTTTGTATGGGACAGCCTCAGATCAATTCGCGATCGCGATTCCTACATAATCTACCGTATAAATCGGTAGTCTACCATAGTCTACCGGTAGACTACGGTAGGCAGTGGTAGGCAACGTAGCATTTACAACTCTAGTACCTACCAGACTCAAAATGTGGGACAGTTGTTTTTTTTTAGATTTTTAAGATTTTTTTTTATACCTATAATATGCTGCCACCTTCCTTCCAGCGGGGCTAGTACGCCAACCCGCGATAGCGACATTTAACACATCCATCTGTCAAACTTAGTCTTTATCTCGTTCGTTCGCGCGCAAATAGAAAGAGAGCGGAAGCGTGATAGCGATTTATCACGCTATCGCGGGTTGGCGTACTATCCCCGCAGATTTGACCAATAAGTATACAACGTAGAAAGAGAAGGCACTAGAAGGAAGCACGTGTCTTGTCATATTCACTCAGTAAGAGATGCACATAGCAAATTAGCTCTAGTTAAAAAAGGAGATCGCTTCTTATTGCTGTCCTTATCGACGTAGCCACTTTTTTGTTCTACGACGGCTGTCTGACTCCGGAGTCAGACATCTATTTTCATACAAATTATATAGGATTTTATGACTATCGCTGTCTCATACGCGGTTACACTGATGTTACGTCTATCAGCGTAAGCGAAAAATACTTGGCCTATGGTATACAATGTTCTTGGATTTTATATTCTGTCACCACCAAAGAGAATATAATCATTACATTTAGTCACCACAGCATAGAGTACTGTAAACTGGGGGGGATAGAGCGCCCTCTTGCGAGTCATTAGTGTCACCCTGGGTACTGTTGCGCCATCTATTTGCAGTGTGCTACAACTTTAGGACTACACACACACATACAAGTACCAGTATTCACACATACATAATAATAAGGTGACATTTTTTAAGGAGATGATCAGACCATCAAACTGAAAAATCATTTTCTATAGGACTAACAACGGTGGTATAGCGAAAAAAATCAGATTTTGTATGGAACAGCTGATTTTGTTTGCTGATTTCGATATTAGTCCCGTAGAAAAAGATTTTCAATTTGATGGTCTGATCACCTTCTTAAAAAACCGTCACCATATGAAGTATGAACCTGTAATCACACCACTAACGAAACATTAAACTCGTCTGTTTCAAGTTTAAATTGAACAGGCAGCCGCAAACATTCTTTATTTAGTGAAGAATACTTTTATTAACAAGGTATAATTTTTATTAGCAGTTACATTACAAAGATACGCGCATGTATAGGCTACCAGCAGCAATTTTGAAGCTGACGAGTAACAAATCAGAAACAATATCTTTAAATCTAAAATAAAATGTAAGAATGTGAATCTCATTTTTAATCATATATTTTAAAATCATTATGTAGGTAGCTACTAGCTACGGTTAAGTATAGAAATATCTTTCTAAAAGAAAAAGAATACAATCATATTCACTTATTAGAGAAATACATTAGTAAACATTTTTATGGATTAACTGATCTAGGAATAATCTACAACTAGTCTTTTTCAATACCGACTGCGCTTAGGGCATTCATTTCATTTCATTCATACATCAGCTGGGCTAGTATTACGCCTTGTATCTAGTTCGTTCACACGCAAATAGAAAGAGAACGAAAGCGTGACAGCGCTGTATCACGCTGGCGTACTGCTATATCATACCGGCGTACTACTAAAAAGAAATCGAGCCAGTCTATCAGTTTCCAAAGTAATACATATTAATCCGTCTAAGCCCTTATAAAGTGTATAAGGAAAAGTATCATTAACCTTTAAACCACATACTCTACCCATCAAACTGAACCACTTTTAGTATGGGAGAGGAATCTGTCAGTACGAAAAAAAAAACAGCTGTCCCATACATTTGAGTCGAGTATTGCAGATTAGTATGCTCTGAGCTGATACTTTTTTTGTTCTTATTGGTTTGCTCTCATAGTAAAGTTGTTCAGTTTGATGGGTAGAGTAGGTAGGTATGTGGTTTTAAAGTTAATTATACTTTTCCTTAAACCTGTATAAAAGACACAACACAATACATAAACAATAATTGTTATCGCAGGACATACCTTCCACCAGTGCCTGACCGATTAATATTACATTCAATGTTAAACACACACACCCCACACACACGTGACATTCACAACTATTGAAACTGTGCTTTATAACATCAGGGAAATCAACATAATTATGTAAAAAATAAACAGTAAACACTTAGATGGCTATGCTTATTATAAGACACCCTAAACAATTCTCAATTAGGTAGGTAGGTAGGTTTTATAGGTAGTTCCGGGTTAAACCTTAAAATAACTGGGCTAAACAGGAAAATATAATTAAAGACTGTCCTTAACTTTTTGCGACATTAATATTATTAATATACCTACATTTGCAGATTTTGAAAAATGTACTGTCAGCAAGAAAATTTGGCAATTTCTTCAATAACTTTGTTACGATCCTATTTCTTTTTTTTAATCCTCATTAGAAACGGGATCGATTAAATGAAACTTTGGTCGGGGTATTGTCGCAATGAGGGTCCCATACAAAATTAGGACTTAGAAAATTTTGAACAAAAAACAATCGCAAGAAACCACCAAGAAACCTAACATGCTCGTCGCTTCGCTCCTCGCTAACCTAACCGACTGAGTTAGATCGCGCCCCCTTCCCTTTATAAAAACATAATTTGTGAAATATCTATATAACCGAAAAATTTGCAAATTTTTCGAACCCCTGGGGTACCCAGAAACCCACCCTTCCTCATGCAAAATTTTTTTTTTTTTTTTAATTTTACAAGTCCAGCCCCCATACTAATTTCACCCGGAAATTCGACTAAGTCGATGGTTCATACAATTTCGCTCAAAATTGTTTAAGTCCCAGCTCCTTTAAGACATTTTGCGTTTAGGACATTCCGCTTTTAGGACATTTTGCGTTTAGGACATTATACATAGTGTAAGTCATTTCGCGCTGTCAACTTAGGTCATAATGCGTCGAGTCCCATATAAAATTAGCGTAAAAATTTTCTCTTTGCGACACCCTATCCGAAACATTTTTTATCGTTTAAATTGTAAACTTTTTTGCTAACAGTTACTTTTTACAAATTGTGCAGGTCTAAATGGTTCAATAAGTTAAGAATTGTTTTCTAAGAAAGTTTTCCTGTAGCTACAATGGTTAAGGTGCCTACCTACCCTGTCAAAAAATATATATTATTCTGGTACATCACGTACCCAATATTACTTAGTAGGCCGGTCATATCTTACACAAAAAATCGCTAAAATAAAAAACTAACGTCTAGTTCTGAGTTTTTAATATGTTGTTAGGACCACTACCAGTAGTGTATATCCAAGTTTGCAGCTTCGAAAGACCTGTGCTAACTTTGCAGCACTCGAAAAACCATCTAGTTTTTTGGTTTTTTGCTTACATCTCTAAGTCTATAAGTCGTATAGAAAAGTTTTTTAGGTACAAATTAAACCTGATAAAATTTCCTACAAAACAAGTAGTACGTACTTGTCTCATAGGACTTATCCTTTGATAGCTACAGGGCCAAGAAAGAAATAGCATTTTAAAAGTTATGAAATTAGTATGGCAACCCTCATGAAAGTTGAAGATAAAAAGAAAATTATTTCATATTCTTAATTAGCGACCCCGAAAATCCCCGGATACAAATTTGCAGCTGATTCGGTGAACCTTTAATAGCTGCTTTGGCGTTTTAAATTTCCATGGCAGCCATCTTGGATTTCGCAATTTTTGTTTTTTTTTACCGCCATCCAAATCTGACCAAGGTCTTCTATACATTTCTTCAAGGTCCATAGCCTTATCTTTCATAGTTTCCGCGGGCTGTTGACCTCATCCATCAGGAGTCAACCTACTGAGGAAGTCGAAAAATTCCTTTTATCACCAGGGCATCCTAATTATGATCTCTGAAATTATTTTACTATGCGTTGGTTGGGGGGAACTCGGCGAACAATTATCCGGGTATCTATCTACTTATCTATGCAAAGTGGGGATCGACCAGATAACTCCTATTGATCTGCGGGTCCCCCTACGGTACAAGGATGACATTTAGGGATCATCATAAGGATGCTCTGGTGATATAGGGAAAACTTTGACTTCTTCGGAAGATCGACTCCTGACGGATGATGTCAACGGCCCGTGGAAACTACGACAGATAGGGTTGTGGACCTTGAACAAATGTATAGAGGACCTTGGTCAGATTTGGTTGGCGGTAAAAAAAATCCAAAATTGCAAAATCCAAGATGGCTGTCATGGAAATTTCAAACGCCACAGCAGCTTTTAAAGGTTCACCGAATCAGCTGCAAATTTGTATCCGGGGATTTTCGGGGTCGCTGATTAAGAATATGAAATCATTTTCTTTTTATCTTCAACTTTCATGAGGGTTGCCATACTAATTTCATAATTTTTAAAATGCTATTGCTTTCTTGGCCCTGTAGCTCTCAAAGGATAAGTTCTATGAGACAAGTACATACTACTGGTTTTGTAGGAAATTTTATCAGGTTTAATTTGTACCTAGAAATCTTTTCTATACGACTTATAGTCTTCGAGATGTAAGCAAAAAACCAAAAAACGGGATGGTTTTTCGAGTGCTGCAAAGTTAGCACAGGTCTTACGAAGCTGCAAACTTGGATATACGCTACTGGTAGTGGTCCTAACAGCATATTAAAAAATCAGAACTAGACGTTAGTTTGCGATTTTAATGTTCGATATGATGGGCCTATTAGCTAGATAGCTTAGCTCCATAGTAAGATTATATCTTTTAGTATCCTGATTGAAAGAATTGGAATTCATGTAGTTATCCCTGGATGTCGTCGTTTTGTCACTGCAAGTTTGGCAGGATGTCATTATACCTTTATGCATTTCTTAATTACCCGCAGGGTTCAACATGCTCTTCGGTAAGCTTCTGGCGGCATTTAAGTACCCTTTATCTTTATAGATTATATATAGATTTATCAGCTTCATAGAGCCCTCGTAAATAACATTTCTATATGTTTCCCGTGTTTTCATCATCAAAATCAACACATACAGGGTGGATTTTTGAGACGGGGCAGTAAGGGCAAGTACCTTAACCGTTGTAGCTACAGCGAAACGTTCTTAGGAGACTATCCTTAACTTTTTGAAAAATTTCGAACTGCATTCACAGATTTCGAAAAAAATGTACAGTCAGCAAGAAAATTGACAATTTACACAAAAACTTTTTTTGATGCCAATCGATCCTGTTTCTTATAAGGATCAATAGACTCTATGGGACCAACCGAGGTTTGAGTACTAGAAATGTCAGAAATCGCAAAAAACGTTTCCCATACATTTGGTAGGAAATGAGACTCCAAATTTACTTTTATACATAACAAAACTTTTTTATTATGGATAGACTGGCCGCTAAAAACAAGTTTGTTCGAAAATAAACAAAAAGGATCAAAATATTAATAATATTAGAAAATCTTCAAAACGTGTTGTAAATTGTGTGATTTTAAAAATACATTTCTTTCTAATACGGTTTCAGTATGTTTTTATTATCAAAGTCTTCTTAGCGGCAAATCTGTCCTTAATAAAAAGTTTTGTTATGTATAAAAGTAAATTTGGAGTCTCATTTCCTACCAAATGTATGGGAAACGTTTTTTGCGATTTCTGACATTTCTAGTACTCAAACCTCGGTTGGTCCCATAGAGTCTATTGATCCTTATAAGAAACAGGATCGATTGGCATCAAAAAAAGTTTTTGTGTAAATTGTCAATTTTCTTGCTGACTGTACATTTTTTTCTAAATCTGTGAATGCAGTTCGAAATTTTTCAAAAAGTTAAGATAGTCTCCTAAGAACGTTTCGCTGTAGCTACAACGGTTAAGGTACCTGCCCTTACTGCCCCGTCTCAAAAATCCACCCTGTATAGTGAAAGTATGATGAAATAAGTGGTTATTATGATAACTTTTTTCAAATTTTCACCAAATCAATTCTCTATTCCTTTCCTTTTATGAGGTATTCTCGTTCTGTATCTTCAACCAGACTGTTTCAGTTCCATTTGTGGCAAATCCCTTTAATTCATCTTTGACCATGTCATATTTTAAAACATTTTATCTAAAATTGATGTGCACAGCATAATCTTCTGCATTCTTTGGAGACGGTTTTTCTTAATTTGTTTCTAAATTAATTTCTTTATGCCTGGCTCAAATTTTACTGGGAAGATAGTTTAATATTTCGGGGATGGTACCTAATGCCTCATGTTAAACCATATCCTTTTGGGCTTCATTTGTAAAGGCTTAGAGATAATTTTTTTTTTCTAAATTGAATCATCACATCACCCATTTGGTATTTTTCGTTTGTCGAAATTGCATTTCAGTAAGTAAAATTGTGCTGCTTATGTCATACCACATGTAAATTTTTGGATAAGCCATCAGGACATCATCACAAAGATTTACAGGTTTTTCAAACCATATTTAAATAATTTGGTCTTCTTTTTATGCTATGTAACCATTCTTAATCCTTTTTTCGAGTATTTATTTTATATTTTATAATAGGCACTTAAGCTGGGATGTGGGTGTTCTCCTTGACTCTGTAAATAAATATAGAAAAACAAAAATTAATAATGTCAAAACCGTACTACAACAACACTAACATTATAACTAGTGATCGGGTGATCGTCCACTGATACCTAAACTTCACTTTTATTTTACACAAAAAATAATACGGACATGTCTTTTAGAATCCGAACAAGTAATATTTTTTTAGTCTTCTGTTCGTATAAAATCCAATAAATTAGTTGATTCATCTAACATATAACTAACCAAACTGGGACACGAACTCAGAACTTCTGCATAGCTAGCATGCCGCAGTGATACAGCACTATCACCCCTTAGCTCTCTTTGTATTTGCGTGCGAACGAACGAGATAAAAGACGTGATACAGCCGTATCACGTGTAGCATACTACGAGTGCTGGTTTGTTGTGGTAACCATTAAGCGTGCACTCTCGCGAGAACTTCCCGGCAAGAATTCTCGGCGAGAACTTTCAAGGAAAATTACTATGGCTTAAAACGCCACGAGAAATATTAAGGGAAATAAACACTCTCGTTCTCGGCTGTTCTCGTGCTCGGCGAGAATGTAGTGCCCGCATTAGGTAGGTACACCAACCGTGTCATCGATTTCCCAGTGAACATTTTTATTATAAGTACCTAGTTACAAGGTAGAGATACGTATTTGAAACTATATTTACTAACCTTTCATGTAAAATCCGCAATCACAACGTTACAGTTGGACATCTTGTAAAACTTAAACAGCGATGAAAAGCATCCGATACATATTGCAGCACAAATAGGTATCGCAATGAGAATCTAATGATCATCTCCAAGTACTAATTTGCGACCGAAATAACTTATTATAAGCTTAAAACATCAACAAAAAACCAAAATAAACGTTTACAAATGAAAACGACCGTCATTTTAAATTTTTTGTCTGGTACAATAATGTTGCCAGCAAATAAATCTTGAAATGGCTAAAAACACTTCTGAAAATGGCCTAAAAAAATATTTAAGGCCTCCGCACATTGCAGCTATAATATCGCTGCGATTTTGCGATATTTATTTCCAGTACATTTTGTATGGGGACGCGCGCGATCCTACACATTGCCGCGATATTATCGAGCGATAATATCGCTGCGATTTGGTGATATTGGTTCTCAGTACATTTTGTATGGGGACGCGCTCGATCCCACACACTGCCGCGATATTATCGCAACCTAACGCAATCTCTTTCGACTACATTCAGTGGTGGGGTGCATGCGTGACGCGAATCGCGGAATCGCTGCAGTGTGTAAGGTGTCGCGATATCGCTGTCGATAATATCGCTCGATAAAATCGCTGCAGTGTGCGGAGGCTTTAACTTCACTAATGATCATGAAGCTAACAGAAGGACCTGTAGTGCGATTTTTGAAAATCATACGAGCGGTTCGGCAGTAGAAAATGTCAGAATTACTATGGAGATTATGCATCTTTCTACTGCCGAACCGCTCGTATGATTTTCAAAAATCGCACTGCAGAGAGTGAGAGCAGGCACGTATCTAGGTGGGTGGTTGGATATGGATTTATCCCCCTTATTATAAATTATTTATAAATTTTTTAATTAAATTTATTCGCTCAAATATATGGGAAAGCAGATTTTAAAAAATTTAAAAAAATGCAAGTCCTGCAGGGCATACATACATACATACATAAACTCACGCCTTTTTCCCAGAGGGGTAGGCAGAGATTATGGATCTCCATTTTGGGCGGTTCTGACACACCTCTCTTGCTTCCTCTAAGTCCTTACATCTTTTCATACATTCCCGTCGATTTCGGCTGCTTTTAACCTGGCATTTTTTAATGACGTCCTTGATCTGATCTAGGTACGTCCTCCTAGGTCTGCCTATACCAATATTTCCTTTCACACACGGTTTATATATCTGTTTTGTAAGTCGACTTTCATTCATCCTTTCAATATGTCCAAACCATCGAAGCATTCCCTTCTCTACTTTAACCACTACATCTTCATTCAAACCACAACGTTTCCTAATCACAGTATTTCTCATTTTATCCCTTATAGTCACACCACACATCTTGCGTAAAGCCCTCATTTCCACTGCATTTATTCTGCTTTCATTCTTCTGATGCCACTCCCATACATCAAAGTTGGAACCAACACGCTATTGTGGACAGCCAAACGAGCTTTGGTAGATACATTTTGGCTACCCACAAGTGCGCTGGTGGCGCCATTTACTTCCTGCAGGGCGCCATTTACGTCCTGCATTTACGTCCTGCAGGGCGATTTTTGCAAGTCACACGGTCAAATCACCAGTAGAAAAAGCCCAAAATTACTATGGAGATTATGCGTCATTCAAACATTATTTTGAAATTTGAAAGTCACACGTTCAAGTCAGCAATAGAAAATATCAAAATTAAGGGGCCCATTCACTGCAGACATGTAGGACTGCTGACGCAGTTTCATACATTTTGCGACTGACTTATAAACTGATAATGTCCTTTGTGCAACTGTAACAATGTCATAAAATCTTTTTAATGGCAGTCAAAGACTGACTGACAAAGGCTGACGATAGGTCTATGACAGTAAAAGGCATACCGAATAGATTCCGAAGGGACTCAAATCGGCCCACTAGGGGCCGAATTGGCAACACTGTTAAGTACGTCAAAAACATAGACCGCAGGATGGCATATGTATACTGTTGACGTCTCGCTTCTTCTTAAAAACGTTTGCCATAAGTGTGAATACGTCAAGTAGAGTTTTTTATGTCTTCTATTTTTTCTTTAGTTGAAATTCGAATGAGGCTGCGTTTCAAAACGTGTAAAAATCACTCGGTGGAATGTCTATACTTCACTCTAGCTTACATATTCTTCGTATACTTTTTCTCCCTCGTAGTGGCAACCCGAGTTATTTTTACACGTCGTGAAACGGACTCTGATAGAGAAGAGCTGTCAACGGTCCGACTGTTATAATCGATTGATTTAGGTGTAACATTCCGCCACGCTCCAATATCAATTTTTTTAATATAACAATGTTACATGAAATGTATTACTAGTTACTATTATTTATTTATTTTGTTTAAAAATGCAATTTTCTTTAAATCAATAGATTGTGAATACTGTGTCATTACAGCTCTATCTTCCAAAAAGTTGGGAAAACTGCCTAGAGATGGCGAAGCAAAATATTCAGCAGCCAATGAAAACGTAACTTTCCCGCACCTGCACCACAGAACCGTGTCTGTCACTTTTTGTGGAGGAGGAGCCAAAAATATGGAATATATAATATTCTTGGGAGGAGCATACCCAAGGAATATACTACTCTTGAGCATACCCAATATACTGTATATTTTTTCTATGCATATTAATCTATGGAGGAGCATAGGCGAAGTATTTTTCGCTGAGAAGGAGGTTTTTGGACGAGTTACAAAGAGATTATACCTGAGCCGAGGAAGGTGGCCAAAGGTATTTTCTAGACTGCACTATACATAAACTCACGACCTTAATCCCTAATCCCTTTGGGTGTCGCCAGAAGCTACTACTTCGAAATTAACTCAAAACCTTGGTTGCCTACAACCATAAATTAAGCCGATGGTCCTAGCTACTATCTCTGGTAGTAGTCGTTACATAAAAACCACGTCAGAGGCCGTAAGATGGTTTGAATAAACTCGGACACGTGCATAGGTAGCATGACACCGTGATAAAGCGCTATCACACCTTCGCTCTCTTTCTATTTGCGCGCGAATGAACGAGATAAAAGACGTGATACAGCCGTATCACGTGTAGCATGCTACGAGTGCAGGGCTTGCCCACACGATAAGAAGAAAAATATCGGTAGGTACTTAATCATTATTTATTTTTCAAAAGATCCTTAGGTCATAAACATATACTATACTTCATTCCAAATAAGGACGACGCACGGGATTTTCCGATTCTTATTTAGCTTTCTGGCCAATTCTGATAAGAAAATATAATTTTCACCTCACAAGCTCGGAAAGATTCTGTTTATCATTCGAAATCTGAGTGCAAAAGTGCATTTTATACGCTAGCGTGGAAAGAGTTTTTGAAATTCGAATCTGCCTATTCAATATTTTTCTATACCGCCAATCCACTGAAAATGCTTAATAACTATTTCATGACACTGGCCAGCAATGCCATAATACTCAATTTTGTACTAGACCCTGTGTCCATAGAGTTCTAGGTCGATGGAGATGACAGACCAAGTGTGCCAGTTTGTATGGACCCAAGTGCACCAGTAGTGTGCTTCAACTGAACGCGCTTTGGGCCTATCCACTAATTTTACTTTGATAGAAGCCTCTTAGCTGCAAATTTTTATTTTGTATATTCTGCAACACCATCTTCTTCATGCTTTCTTTTAGTCCCGTTTCGTCTCCGATAAGGTTTCTTGTAGTGCACATAATCTATATGAGTTTTTAAGTCACACCGACTGAAGAAGCTTTTATCGCATAACGGACATTTGTGCGGTCGGATCCCGAGATGAGACTGAAACAAAATTGTTAAATTTAATTACAGCTTAATAATGTTATCTTTTGGAATAGGCATAAAGGGTGTAAGGAAAAGTATCATTAACCTTAAACCACATAACTACTCTACCCATCAAACTGGACAACTTTTACTATGGGAGCAAACCGAACAGAGCAAAAAATAATCTGCTGTCCCATAAGTAAGTAAGTAAGTAAGTTATAGCCTGTAGAATCCCACTGCAGGGCAAAGGCCTCCTCTCACGAATAAGGGTGAGAGGGAGTGGGCCATACTCTACCACGCGGGCCCAGTGCGTGTTGGTCGAGGCAAGTTAGTGGTCACCTTGCTGTCAGAGAATTTTCAAGCCGCCAATAGGCCTCTGACTTGGCTTAACGAGTAGTTACAACGCCATCTGACGGAACTATCCGAGACCAACTGCTTAACGTGCCTTCCGAAGCACGGAAACGCTCAAGATGAAATACCACTAAACGGGCACCCATCCAAAGACTGACCGGACCTGACGTTGTTTAACTGCTGTCCCATACTAAACTCCAATACCTACTCTAGTAAAATGTATGCAACAGCAGATTTTTTTTGTTCTGATCGGTTGTAAAAGTTGTTCAGTTTGATGGGTAGAATATGTGGTTTAAAGTTCCTCCTCCTTAAAGGTCCTCACGTTCCGTTCGGGGCGTCAAACATCTCGTGTGAAATGGGTGACTTTCATCCCTTGGTTAACAATCTACTATTTCCTTACACGCTGTATAGCCGTGGTGGTCCAGTGGAGAGTAACCTTGCCTGCCGACCAGGTGGCGAACGATCCCCGTCCAGGCCGACTCGTACCGACGTTCAGAATATCTCTGATTAACACCTTGGGGAATATAGTCGTGAGCATATGCTTATGGAATAAACACAGTGGAAGTCGGTATATAAATTTTTTTTTACCTATTTATTTTATAAATAGATTGTTTTAAAAAAAAGCCGTGGCTGTACAGTGGCGAGTAACCTTACCTGCTGTGCAGGAGGCGTTGGTTCGATCTCCGTCCAGGCCGACTCGTATTTTTTCGGAATTTATGTACGATTTATAAATAAATAAATAACGCTCACAGGCACACACATTGTAATGATCCCAAACTAGCACTTAAAGGCTTTTATTATGGAAACCATACAACAACAACGGCACGAACATATAACATCCATGACCGAACCGGGATTCGAACCCAGGACCCTGGTTTGGCAGTCCGGCGTGGTAACCATTACACCAACCGGGTCGTCTGTAACGCCATATTTGTAACGCCACTGGCTTTTCGGTGAAGGAAAACATCGTAAGAAAACCGACATGCTTCAATTTCGAGGCATGTATTGTACCACCTGTCCATTATAAGTGGCGACGGGCTCATCCCCCGCCACACTGGACAGAGTTTCGGTACTACTGGTGAAACGTGGATTCTCTAAGGTTTCAGAATATCTCTGACTACCCCCTTTGGGGAATATAGTCGTGAGCATATATATGCTTATGCTTCTTTTATATTTTTTACGGATAGTAGACAATATTTCAAGAAACTAATTTAGAGTGCCAGCCTGTTTCTGTGGTATTGCAGTACTCACCATCTGCATAATGTCTAGCGATTCTCTCCTTGGTGTGGTAGCTCTTCTGGCACAAGTCGCAGTTGAACTTGCGGCCGCCGCCGTGTACCGCAATCTTGTGGTTGTAGAGGCTACTGGACTTTTCTTCTTGCCACATTCGTATTGTGCGCCTGTTTCTGTGGTATTGCAGTACTCACCATCTGCATATGTCTAGCGATTCTCTCCTTGGTGTGGTAGATCTTCTGGCACAAGTCGCAGTTGAACTTGCGGCCGCCGCCGTGTACCGCCATCTTGTGGTTGTAGAGGCTACTGGACTGTTCTTCTTGCCGCACTCGTATTAGTGCGCCTGTTTCTGTGGTATTGCAGTACTCACCATCTGCATAATATGTCTAGCGATTCTCTCCTTGGTGTGCTAGCTCTTCTGGCACAAGTCGCAGCAGGGCCTGAGCACCGCGATCTTGTGGTTGCAGAGGCTACTGGACTGTACTTCTTGCCGCATTCGTATTGTGCGCCTGTTTCTGTGGTATTGCAGTACTCACCATCTGCATGTGTCTAGCGATTCTCTCCTTGGTGTGGTAGCTCTTCTGGCACAAGTCGCAGTTGAACTTGCGGCCGCCGGAGTGCACCGCCATCTTGTGGTTGTAGAGGCTACTGGACTGTACTTCTTGCCACATTCGTACGGGAGTGCGCCTGTTTCTGTGGTATTGCAGTACTCACCATCTGCATATGTCTAGCGATTCTCTCCTTGGTGTGGTAGCTCTTCTGGCACAAGTCGCAGTTGAACTTGCGGCCGCCGCCGTGTACCGCAATCTTGTGGTTGTAGAGGCTACTGGACTGTTCTTCTTGCCGCATTCGTATTGTGCGCCTGTTTCTGTGGTATTGCAGTACTCACCATCTGCATATGTCTAGCGATTCTCTCCTTGGTGTGGTAGCTCTTCTGGCACAAGTCGCAGTTGAACTTGCGGCCGCCGCCGTGTACCGCAATCTTGTGGTTGTAGAGGCTACTGGACTGTTCTTCTTGCCGCATTCGTATTGTGCGTCTGTTTCTGTGGTATTGCAGTACTCACCATCTGCATATGTCTAGCGATTCTCTCCTTGGTGTGGTAGCTCTTCTGGCACAAGTCGCAGTTGAACTTGCGGCCGCCGCCGTGTACCGCCATCTTGTGGTTGTAGAGGCTGCTGGGTAGACTGTACTTCTTGCCGCACTCGTCGCACTCGTACGGGAGTACGCCCGCGTGCTTGTTTCTGTGGTATCGCAGTACTTGGAGGTTCTGAAATGTTTTATAGATCTATAAGGCTATTTCAAATTAGTTGGCGAAACTGATCCAGGGCACTTGTTAATAATAACAGATTGCATTATCAATGTTTATAATTGGTATTGATGAGTAACAAAATTATTACCATCGTACGTAAGTCTGCAGTGCGCGGGGCGCGGGCGCACGTTATCATATGACCAGGCGGCGGGTCATTATCACGCAATTATACTTAGTAAGAGATAATAAATGCCATTGGACGTTACTGAAGCTGTTCTAAGAATAAGTGAGTGTTTCTAATCTCTGTGTTTCTAAAATTCAAAATAGCCATCAAATGTAGTTGCTATTTGGAATTGAGTGTAGTGTTTTGTTACAACCTGTGTCTATCGTGTAATAAATAATAACAAACCTTGAAGGACTCCCCGCACTGTTCGCAGATGCACTGCGTCTGATCCCCCTGTCTCTTGTCCCCCTCGCCGGCTTTACGACTGGGATGGTCCAACTTCTTGTGTGCATTGTACTAATAATAACAAACCTTGAAGGACTTCCCGCACTGTTCGCAGATGTACTGCGTCTGATCCCCGAGTCTCTTGTCCCCCTCGCCGGCTTTACGACGGGGATGCTCCGACTTCTTGTGTGCATTGTACTAATAATAACAAACCTTGAAGGACTCCCCGCACTGTTCGCAGATGTACCGCGTCTGATCCCCCTGTCTCTTGTCCCCCTCGCCGGCTTTACGACGGGGATGCTCCGACTTCTTGTGTGCATTTTACTAACAATAACAAACCTTGAAGGACTCCCCGCACTGTTCGCAGATGTACTGCGTCGATCCCCCGTCTCTTGTCCCCTCGCCGGCTTTACGACGGGGATACTTCGACTTCTTGTGTGCATTGTACTAATAATAACAAACCTTGAAGGACTTCCCGCACTGTTCGCAGATGTACTGCGTCGATCCCCCGTCTCTTGTCCCCTCGCCGGCTTTACGACGGGGATACTTCGACTTGTTGTGTGCATTGTACTAATAATAACAAACCTTGAAGGACTTCCCGCACTGTTCGCAGATGTACTGCGTCAGATCCCCGAGTCTCTTGTCCCCCTCGCCGGCTTTACGACGGGGATGCTCCGACTTCTTGTGTGCATTGTACTCTTTGTGCGTTTTCATCCATTCATCGCACTGAAAAAAATAAGGAATTTATTCGTCTAAAACATGACTGCTGTTGTTTTTTTTTTGTACTGTAAATGTTACTGACAACTTATACTATAGGGCCAACATAGAAATCGCGTAAAAAATTTACTGTCGCATACATTTTATCGAGTAGCTAGAACACAGAAGATTTTTTCGCGAATCAAAGTTTGTCCCATAGTGAAATACGCGCAATCTAGATTTTTTAAGCTATTTTTCCATATATAAAACATTACTTTTATTAATACCGTCTACGAGTGTTCTACGACAAAGTTTTGTATGAAACTGACATCTCTGCTACCACCTTAAGGGGGTTGCAGAAGACGTTCACAGGCAACTAGATGGCGCTCGGGAGCATTATTCATGATTTAGTCACATTTTATTTTATATCTTCGTAATTATGTTATAAATTGCAAATGTTATTTGAGACGCGCAATCTAGATTCTCTATACAATTTTTCCACATATAAAATATTACTTTTGTTAATACCGTCTACGAATGTTCTACGTCAAAGTGTTGTATGAAATTATCTTAAAATGCAGAACAAATGCGTATGAACAATAAAATTACTTTAACTTGTAGCTAGATCAGTGCAACATAAACACAAGTGCGCGCGTAATTGAAAATTTTGATTCGATATAATCACCATTAAGAGATATAAAATAAAATGTGATAAAATCAGGAATAATGCTCACGAGCGCCATCTAGTTTAGTGTCATGCCCTCTGCCCTTAAACTATGTATTCAAAAGAGTGTCAGTTATTAACGTACTGTCTTACAAGGGCCGGGTGCTCTAAATCGTTGTGCGGCGTATCTTTCTTTATTATTTAACCAGTGAGAGTGCTTCCTCGCGTGAATTTCCAGTTTCTTTGCAGTAGGGAAAGTTGCACCACATTGTTCACACCCGTTACTGAAAACAAAAACAAGGTATGATTATAAATACAGGGTTCAACTTAATATGCTGACGGTTTTTAGGGGAGTTTTTTAACCATCAAGATGATCAACTTTCTCTATGGAACAAACCTCAAAATCATAAAAAAAAATCGATTGCTCCATTCAGAACTGCTCAACCTAAATCTATGGGATAGCTGATTTTTTTTTGCGATTTCAGTGTCCCATCCTAAAAGTTGTTCAGTTTGGTGGTCTGAAGCACCCAATAACGCATTTAGGTATCGATTTATGAAGCTTTCAACGTGCGACAGCGAATTTTTTGAAAAAAAAAACTCAAGTTGGCCTGCCTGCTATGCCGAGGGTCGCGGGTTCGAATCATGAGGGACAAATATTTGTATCATGAATATGAATCTTTGTACCCGAGTCATGGATGTTTGTATCTATATAATATGTATTCTATATCGTTGTCTAGTTATCATAATACAAGTCCAGGCTAGATTCTGGAACTTTAAATGTGACTAGATAATTTGTGTGACAATGTCCAAGATATTTATTTTATATTTATATTTACATTTCACTGAAAATTATTGATAGTACTTAGAGTTAGAAATATATTTTTGTCTTTCATATACACTCACCTCACAGTATGTTTAGAAGAGAGCACCAGATGTCGCTTCCGCTCCTTTTCTGTCGTGAACTCAATATCACACTCCTCACATTTGGGACCGGTCAGGTTTTTGCTCTTCTGTAATACACAAAATATAATGGCACATAATCAATGAAAGCGGAACGGGCATGAGTTCACAGGTTACTACTATAAGGCTGCGTTTCCACCAGAGATGTGCGAGGTAACGAGGCGTTGAGCGAGAAAACAATCCGCCAATAGCGCGCTCGCTCGATCACGTCATTGGGAAATTGAAGCACGCTCAGTGGCCGATGTTTTCCTCGCTCACCGCCTCGCTACCTCGCACATCTCTGGTCGAATAGCAGCCTAAGGGTTGAACCTCATCTGCCGGCACCGAATCACATTTTTCCGTCGCCTTATCCTTTTCTGTCGCTCAGGAACGTAATTTGCTAGGGCGAGAAAGACAGCGGGAATGCGATATCACGCGGCAGCACCAGCAGTGCTGTGACCTTTCTCGCTCTAGCCAATAACGTTCCTGAGCGACAGAAAGGGATAGAGAGTGATAAAAAGCGATTCGGTGCTAGCTAGTTAGGACTCAACTCTAACCAGGTCCGTCTCACTCCACAGCTCCACAGTTGACGGCCGATCCCCACCTAGGGGTAAATGGCAATAGGTTAAGTATACCGTGTAAACTTCTTGGTCAAATCTCATTAGACTTGCCGCTATTTTGTGAGTAGTCAATGCGAGACTTGAAAACCCTAGCGATATGACGCTGCCAGCTCGTGAAAGAATGAAAGAGGGAGACTATGTTAAGGAAGCTTTCATGTCTAGTCTAATGGTTATACTTTAGTGTAGTACCTACTTTACTTACCTACTAACATAGTTTATAAGTGAATTTAGTTACTAACACAAATGGACAAAAAAGTCTAAAATCAATTAAGGGGCCATAGGTCCGGACGAATATTTTCTATGAGAAACGCGATTGCCGAGCGCTCCGAAAAGTGTGTGCGTGAGCCGTATTTTCGATTAAAAACATCTAACCAAAGTACTTTTTCTACATTTTATTTATGATTGCACTAGTTAAACTAATGGTGAATATGTGAGTATAAATACCAACAATCGGAAACTATTTTAAGTTCTTCTAAACCGAGAAAAATGTTTAAAAATGCATGAAAATACGTCATCTTTGTGACGATTTTCTATCGAGTGAAGTAATTCCAATCGTGTATTCAGTTGATGATTGCACTAGATGAACTATCCAAAAATACTGAGGTATGACTTTAGTTTCGGTAAATGGTATAAATCTAGTCGTAAAATGAAAAATAAAAGATGCCTCCGAGGTATTTCCACCTACTATTACGTCTTAATACAATACAATAAACTTACTAGATTGTAACTTGCTTTAATAGCCAGTCTGTGAGGATGATCCTTCACATGACGTTTCAGTTCATCTGCAGTAATGAAAGATTCACCACATTTTTCACACCCGTTACTGCAAATAAATTTATGGCGTTTTATTAGTAACATCAGTATTTCTTGGAGAAAATTATTTTGTTTTGTAATGAGGAGTTTTCTGGGAGTTGCTCTGTGGGTCTGCTATTGGGTGGTCACGTCACGTCCCCGGTCCACAGTGGAACTCCAGTAATGGCTCAGGATATTGTTCTTTTATAAGAACAACCCTTGAAGTCACCAAAATATCAATATAACCGTACAACGTCAAGAACTTTTGCTATAAAAACTCGACATTGGCAAAATCATCACATACCCAAGATGGCAGCAATTTTTTAAAATATAGTATAGAATATAATAGAGGAGTTTTCTGACAGCTAGTCAAACGTAGTTCAGTGCACCGGCGATAGATGGCGTTAACCAGAGAGGGGTCCGAAGACGAAAATTTGAGGCTAAAAAGTAAACAAAAATGCTTGTCACTGAGTCAGACGCATCCGTTGACGAAATAAATATTCATATTTTGCTGCTTACTTAAAAACACAAATTCTTACTATTTGATTTGTATTTTTTTATGTACAAGGTCACTCGCCCCTCTCTAGTCAACGCCATCTATCGAGTCATTAGGAAATACTTTTTCTTTTTTAATGGCTTTCTGAAAATCCCTCATTGAAATAACGAATGTACTACGCCCTAAATACCGTCGATATAAAAAAAATTTGGGTGAGTATATTTGAGTCGTGTAGGCATTGCAGTTTAGTATGGTATACAACAGCGGATTTTTAGGGTTCCGTAGCCAAAGGGCGAAAACGGGACCCTATTACTAAGCTTACGTTTTCCGTCCGTCCGTCCGTCCGTCCGTCCTACCTATTTATGGCTGTAACTTTTGAACCGTAATAGCTAGACCGTTGACATTTTCACAGAATATGTATCATTACGGCGGGTTTGTTAACAAATATTAAAAATGTAAAAAATTTAAAATTAAGGGGGGGGTTCTTGACAAGAAACTAGTTTTTATCAACGTTTTTTCTTTACGCTCAATCGTAAAATCGGCAATACATACAAGTGTAAAACTTGGTGTGATTTTAGAGCCTACAGAATAACAACAAATAATAAAAACCGGCCAAGTGTGAGTCGATATCGCACTAAAGGTCCCGGAGAAAAAAAAGTATTATTTTCAAAGTTAATATGTTGTGTTCTGTGGTGGTGCAGAACGGAACCCTGGGTGCGCGAATAGCCCGACTCGCTGTTGACCGGTACGATCGGTCTGCTCCCATGGTAAAAGTTGTTCACTTCGATGTGATGAACTCTATATGAGGTCAAAGAACAATGTAACTCACCTTACAGCATGTTTGGAAGATAACACTAGATGTCGCTTCCACGCGGTTTCTGTCGCGAACTGAACATCACACTCCTCACATTTGGGACCCAGCAGCTCTGTACTATCCTGAAATGTCATGGTTCAGCCATGATTCAGAACTGCGGTCAGTTGGTCAAAACGCAAAACTAAAGCAAAGTATACGAAAGATTATCTAGTACTAAATACAGTACGGACACTACCTGCCCCCTACCAATCTTAACCTCACCCCCGCTTGATAGGAAGCGTGGCGAAAAATGTAGGCAATGTCGCTCGCATTCCCTCAATACAGGGTGTAAAAAAAGTAACTTTACCTTACCTTTAAACCACAAACTCTACCCATCAAACTGAACAACATTTACTATGGGAGATAGGCTGACAGAGCAAAAAAAAAATATACATGGTCCAACTTAATACGCTGACACTTTTTTAAGGGGATGATCAGACCATCAAACTGAACAACTTTCTCTATGGGACCAACATCGAAATCGAGAAAAAAAAATCAGCTGTCCCGTACAAAACTACAAACCGACTCGAGCCAAATGTACGGGACAACAGATTTTTTTTTCGCGATTTCGATGATGGTCCCATAGAGAAAGTTGTTCAATTTGATGGTCTGATCATCCCCTTAAAAAAGTGTCAGCATATTAAGAAGGACCCTGTATAAGCTGTTCCATACTAAACTGTAATACGTACTCGACTCAAACGTATGAAGCAGCAGATTTTTTTTTGTTCTGACAGGTTTGCTCTCTTAGTTAAAGTTGTTAAGTTTGATAGATAGAGTTTAAAGGTTAATTATTCTTTTCCTTACATCCTGTAGAGCACATGCTTACCTCTTCTTGTTTTCCCCATTTGTATTAAATGACAGCTAAGTGCCAAAGGTTGATCAAAACCGAAGAATGAGCATAACATAAGCATATAGGGTAGTCAGAGATATTCTGAAACCTCAGAACATCCACGTTTCACCAGTAGTACCGAAACTCTGTCCAGTGTGACGGGGGGTGAGCCCGTCGCCACTTATATTGGACAGTGGGTACAATACATGCCTCGAAATTGAAGCATGCAGGTTTCCTCACGATGTTTTCCTTCACCAAAAAGCCAGTGGTGTAACAAATCGTACATAAATTCCGAAAAACTCATTGGTATGAGTCGGCTTGGACGGGGATCGAACCATCGCCTCCTGCACGGCAGGCAAGGTTACTCGCCATTGGACCACCACGGCCGAAGAATGAGCTGATTTGTAAATTTACCTTTTCATGTGATCTCAACTTGTGTATCTTGAGGCCCACTGTTGAGCCGAACATGCTGCCGCAATGTGCGCACACGCACTCTGGATGCTTTAGTCGTTTGTGATTTAATAGAGAACTTGCACTTCTGTAAATGGATGGGTGACCGTTTAGTGGTATTTGGTCTCAGCGTTTCTGTACTTCGGAAGGCATGTTAAACGAGTCATTACCCGGTGGATGGACCCATTACCCGTGGTCCCATGGCATTAGGGATTGCTCCCTGCAGGGCTAGCATGCCACCCACGACAAAGGGTTTAAACGAGAAAATCGTCATGCGCGCTCTCTCTGGCGTACGTAAAATATTAAGGATGGAGGCACATCTCGATTTTTATCGTTTACTCGGGGGTGGCATGCGAGGCCTACTGGACTTCTGACTATATCGATAAGTTTAAGTTAAACGGTAGCAATGAGTGTGGTGACCCTAGTGATGAGTAGTGATGGCCTTACCTATCTATCGCATGATAATCTAGATAATTCGGTATGTTAAGTTTTTTTTTTTTTTGGAGGGCTGAGTCGAAAACCATTTCGAGATAATTGTCTCAACAATCATATTTTCTATGTCAGAGATTTTAAAATAAAAGGATTCCAGATAATTTTTGATAAAATAATGTCGTTTTTCGGTCCGTCCAGTGACGTCACTTGGAATACCTGTGAACTCCTTGGTAAATATAAAATCAACTTAAAACAACCGGCCTTTAAGAAAAAAATTACATTCACAATGTCAGAATTTAACATTTGATATTGCCGTACATCTGTTTCCAGCCGTAGATTGAGTATTAAATAGATTAGCTGACCGCGTATACTGGAAAGGGATGGAGATATGACAAAAATGTATAAGAAATCGTGCCTTTGTTTGACTTACTTGCAAGATTTTGTATGCAATTTCAACAAAGTCAAACAAAAATATCGCATACACAGAAAGGGACAAACAACACAGGCAGGTATCCAGACTTTTGTTTCGGGGGGGGATTTTAATAGAAAAACTATGAAAAAGACGGTACTGTAATCACTTTTCCATACAAATTTTCGGATTTCGGGGGGGGGGATAAATCCCACCTATCCCCCCCCCTGGATACGTACCTGAAACATATATTTTCTCTCACTCTTTCTGTGTAATTAGAGTATAAGCCTGTCTCGTTTTCGCGACTATTATTATTTAATGCCCGTTCTATAGCTATTCTCTTTCTACGTTTCCAGCATAGAGTTAGAAAGAGGAGTCAGGTTTTTATTTTTTTAAATATAGCAGTAGGTAGTTTTTCTCCATGAGTTCGAATTATTTTCTCTCCACCATTTTTGCACTTAGAGATTATAGATCTAAATAATTAAAAACTAAATTATTTAGAAAAACAAAAAACCCGACTGCATAAAAAACTATTAGGTAACTGAAAAGATAAAAACAAGCTCCTTAAATCAGCTATAATAACTTTGCTTGGGCAAATTAATACAATTTGAATGTTATTACTTATTAGGTAGGTATCGCAAACGGGGACAAAGAAAAATGACCTATTTGTTGGTTATTGGTTTGTCCCCGCCTGCAATACCTATCTAATAAGTAATAACATTCAAATTGTATTAATTTGCCCAAGCAAAGTTATTATAGCTGATTTAAGGAGCTTGTTTTTATCTTTTCAGTTACCTAATAGTTTTTTATGCAGTCGGGTTTTTTGTTTTTCTAAATAATTTAGTTTATTTCATACTTTTTAGTCTTGTGTCAAAATGGTTGCATAAAAATACTATAATATATATATAATTGGAATCTGCTCTTCACCAGCTTTCATTTGATACCCATATTGTATTTTTTTACGAAAAAAAATTGATTCTCCCCCCTCTCTTTTTTAATTCGCATACGCCATATTAAAATAATGTACCCTATGTCACTCTCACGATTTTTACGAATCTAACGACACCTCATATGTTAAAATCCATCAAGCCGTTTAGGCTGTAGGGCGTGCCAAAGAAATAGACATACAAACATACATACATACATACATACATACATACGCTCGAAAAACATAACCCTCCTTCTGTCGCAGTCGGGTAAAAATTAAAATTACCTACTTATATTAATAAACTCAATGAATCGCAATAAGAATGAAATAGGTGTCCTAAAATTATGTCTTCTATCCGTAAAAAACATAAAAATGAAGACCAAAAAAAAACTTGACAAACCGAATTAATAGAAAAAAAATCGGTCAAGTGCGAGTCGGGCTACTCGCGCATCGAGTGTTCCGTACCACACCACCACAGAACACAACATATTAACTTGGAAAACAACTTTTTTCTTCGGGACCTTTAGCGTGAGACCGACTCGCACTTGACCGGTTTTTATTATTTGTTGTTATACTGTAGAATTTGCTCTATAATCACACCAAGTTTGACGTATGACTACCGCACCGGTATGTATTACCGTTTTACCTCGCTGCGCTCTGACGATAATTCACGCCGTGCAATAATGGACTACTTAGGCACAGGTCTTCGATCAAAATAAAATTAATGGATAGGCCTTACGCGAACATTTCAAAGCAGAAAAATGAGGCAAAATAAATGAAAGGTTTACTTGTCACTTGTATGCAAGTGCCCTAGATTTGACAGATAATGGCGCTAGTTTGTATGGACCAAGTTGTTGTTATACTGTAGAATTTGCTCTATAATCACACCAAGTTTGACGTATGACTACAGGTATGTATTACCGTTTTACCTCGCTGCGCTCGGACGATAATTCACGCCGTGCAATAATGGACTACTTAGGCACAGGTCTTCGATCAAAATAAAATTAATGGATAGGCCTTACGCGAACATTTCAAAGCAGAAAAATGAGGCAAAATAAATGAAAGGTTTACTTGTCACTTGTATGCAAGTGCCCTAGATTTGACAGATAATGGCGCTAGTTTGTATGGACCAAGTGCACCAGTAGTGTGCTTCAACTTACCGCACTTCAGGCCTATCCATTAATTTTATTTTGATCTAAGGCACAGGTACGGCACTACTAACAACATTTTGGATTTGACATGATGACGTTCGCACATGCGCACTTGGTGCAAATTGTCTTTGACATATGTGTAGGGTTGACTTAGCACGCATTGTATAAACATCATCTACATTTCATTACTTTTTATTGTTCGTTCAGTTATTAAAAATAGTATTTGAGCTAAAGAATTAATTAAAATGTGAATTTACCGTTATTTTTCAACGTTTTTATGCACTGAAAAGACTCAATTTTATGTAGTCAAATCTAACGGGTGCGCGCGCCTGACTGCATTCCCTTGCTCGAGTTCCCTCACTTTTCCCTTCAAGTGTGAGGGGGGTTGAGGTATCTGAAGTCAGAGGGGGGCGGGGAGTGGCCGTTCTGTATATAGAACTATATACCAAACCTATTCTGTGACTTAGCTCACACGTATATGTACTATTTCTCACCTGAAAGTAATTTCACACTGTTCACATGTGTAACTCTCTCCTTTATGAATATCAATATGAACTTTGGCTTGAAACCTGAAAATGTAAAATAATAAAATTGTATACAGGACACAGGATCCAAGGTTTGGTACCAAAAATCTGCATTCCTTAATATAGGGTCCAACTTAATATGCTGACACTTTTTTAAGAGGATGATCAGACCGTCAAACTGAACAACTTTCTCTATGGGACCAACATCGAAATCGCGAAAAAAAAATTAGCTCTTCCATACAAAACTGCAAACCTTCTCGAGCCAAATGTATGGGACAGCAGATTTTTTTTTCGCGATTTCGATGTTGGTCCCATAGAGAAAGTTGTTCTCTGTTCTCTTCTTGTGTCTCTCTGTGTGAACTTTCTCTTTTTTTTTTTTTTTTCCTTAGCCTGTTTCATCCCACTGCTGGGCAAAGGCCTCCCCCCTTATCCTCCACGCATCCCTGTCCTGAGCCAGTTCCACCCACTTTTCGTCGAAGGCATCCAGGTCGTCTCTCCATCTTTCTCTATGGGACCAAAATCGAAATCGCGAAAAAAAAATCTGTTGTCCCATACAAAACTGCCAACCTAACTCGACCCGAATGTATGGGACAGCGGATTTTTTTTTGCGATTTCGATGTTGGTCCCATAGAGAAAGTTGTTCACTTTGATGGTCTGTACGTCCACTTAAAAAAGTGTCAGTATATTAAGTTGGACCCTGTATTTCGGTACGATTGCAGTTTTGTATGGAACAGCTGATTATTTTTTCGCTATTTCGACGTTGGTCCCATCGACGAAGTTGACTAGTTTGGTGGTCTGATCATCCCATTTAAAACCGTCAGCATAGAAGGACCCTACATAAATGGTGATATCTAGGGGAAATATGTAAAATAATTTACTTAATTTTTATTGTAATTTATCAAATGTTTTTTTATAATCCATGCATTTTTCTTTTTCTAGGAAATGGTATTTCCTTGGCATTGTTTGCATTTGCAAAATAGTACTAGGAAATGTATAATATAAACTATCAACGTAGCGTGTTATAATAAACTTGTCTCGGAAAGAAATGCGAAAATTTGTGTTCGTTATTTGTTTAGTCATGTTTATACTTACGGGCTGAAGCAAATATAAGGACAAAATTTACAAGTTATTTTATACTTGTGACGTCTTTCAATGTGCATTGTAAATTCACCCCGACTACGAAAGAAGAGGTGACAGAAATCACACTCTACAGTTCCAAAATCCTGTAAATATAAAATCATAAGTTTAATGGACAACATTTAATTTATGAAAAGTACCAAAATTCGAAAACCATTTGGAGATTATGTGATTCAAAGTGATTCAAAATTATCAGATTTTTCTATCCACTATTTCTCGAGTTATTTGAAAAATATTGAATATAGTCTTACAATTATGCTTACTATTAATTAATTGCTTATGAAACTGGTTTATTTGTTTATTCTTTCTTTATTTCAGAATCATACATTTACAAATTTTAATATCGCCAAACTGCTGCGGTTTAGCTTTTAAATTTCTTATTAAATTGGTCCCTATTTGGTCTTCATACCAGTAAGACTGAAATGGGGATAGGAAGCTTTTCAACAAATACAAGTGGTGTACGGAACAAACACCGTAAGTACATGTAATTTTAATGTCGCTGCATTTATCGAGTCAATGACGTAAAGTAGTGACCTACATTTTAGCTTTTTACTTTATAATCTTTAGTCGTAAACCAATACTACTGACACACTGTCACGCCTAAACTAACTATCGTCAAAGACGAACCGTGCGACTCAGATAACTAAACTTAACTATTCTTTTAACTTACTTATTAACGATAAACTAGGAGTCACGTTGCGGGGTTTGCCGCGAACACTTGTCTCTCGCGTGGTGTTCGCGCGGTTCGTGTTTCAGCCTGCCACGAGGCTCCATAATCCTTCTCAGTTGTTCTTACTCAAAAACAATCCTCGAGATTGGATAGATACTCCCTCAAAACACTTGACATTGGCGGAAATGCGGTGCTAACGCACAAGCCAGAAGTCCATTAATTATAAATAAAAAAAAATAAAAACAATAAACTATAAACTGTGGGAAGAGTGTGTGATTCAACTCCTTGCTGCAACAACCATCTTTCTACAACTACAACTATTTCAACTAACTAATGGAGCTACGAGTCAACAACGAGATAGCCCCAACAGGTGGTATAAAAATTTATTACAACTTACCGGGCTATGCTTTTTCATGTGATTATTATATGTACTTTCGAAGGTAAAACCTTTGTAGCATGAATCACACTTGTGTGGATTAGTCTTGTAATTTTTTGATTCCTTTTTCCGAAGCATTTCTTTCTTAGCTTGCGATGGAGTCATCATGTCTATTGTTGTATAATTTTGTATCATTAGTATCGTGTAATTACTAGGTTTCCTACTTCTTCTATTACTCAAAGGTATCTCAATTGGATTTCGTTTTGTTATCGTACATTTCACAATTTTCTTTTCTTTCGGAACAGTTTCTTTAATTTTCTTTGATTTCGGTAAACACTTTCGTTTTGATTTTACTTCTGGGATCATATCGTTTGGTGCATCATTTGACAGATATATTTCATTCGGATATGTTTCTCGAGTCTCTCTATTGGTCAAATCATCAAATTTTTTATCAGGTTTGTGATCTTCGAAGGCATCAGGATCGGTATCAATGTCTTGTTTAACATCTGAGTCGGAGAAAGGGTCTCCGGCATCAGTTTCCAATTTTATATCAAGTTTGTCATCTTCTAAAGCTTCAGTATCCGTTTCAGTTTTAATATTGTCTAAACTGGGTTCTGGTTCTGCAATCTGTTCGTTGCTATTATTTATTGTAGCGCTTATTAGCGTGGAATAAGATAATTTTGATTCTAGTTTGAAGTGTTTCCTATCAATATTTCTGATATTTCTTTCAGTTATCTGAAAAATTTAATTGTATTTAATTAATTAAAAGATATATATATATTTTTTTTTTCTTTCTTGTGTTCCCATCATACATCTACACATAGTCCTCTGTGCTGATACTGAACAACTTTCCCTAAGAAACCTATAGGAAATTCCCAAATAATTAGTAAACTTTCCATACTAAACGCAATCCGCTGATCGAACATCAACAAAAATATATGTGAATTTCCTATAGCTTTCTTAGGGAGAGTTGTTTAGTATCATGGGAACAATCACCCCATAAAGTAATGCATCTGTTTACCCTAACACCCTGTATAAAGTTCGTAGTAAAAAAGATAGTGAATTGGTATGCCTTGGTATCTGCCTACCCCACTGGCAAAGAGGTGCAATGTTGTAGAAATTGTAGATAGACTGATAGATAGATAGTAATTATTTATATCAATCAATCAATCAAACAAATATTCTTTATTTTACACCAAAATATAAACAGTAAAATACAGAGAAAAATAAAACAAGAGGCACAAAATAATGCGGTCTTATCGCTAAGAAGCGATTTCTTCCAGACAACATTAGGGTAGAGGAAACGGTGAACGAAGAATGGTAGGCGGTGTTTCCAGACAAATGATCAAAAAGGAGCAGATATAGATGGATGGTGGGAGGATTATATCTATTGATTATATTATATTATTATATTATTCTCCTGAATATTGAATTGAATGATACACATAAATAGAGAATACCTTTACCTTTGAATGGTCCACATTAATAGATGATAATACATTGAGAGCCGTCATACATTTGGATCTGAACTCCTGCCACTTGTTCAGTAGATGTTTACACTCGTAACAAACATACAGTTTGTAATAGCACAGCTGAAAATGAAAAACAAATAAAGGCCCAGTTGCAAAAGTCCCTAAGACCACTTAGGCCCCCATTACACGGTAGGTTTTGCTGTCAGTTTTGCCACAGTCACGGCTGTGACTGATGAATAACTTACCGTGTAATGCGTTGACTGATGGTGACTGATGGTTGCATGACGAAAATCTAGATTTTCATCATGCAACCATCAGTCATGACTTTTGAGTGAATGTGTAATCGCATTTCGTCAATCACCGTCAGTCAGCGCGCGGACAGCGATGGAGTCGGACATGATAGATGCTCCCCGTAGTGCATAGGAGGTGCGTCCCCTAGCTCGTGGGGGTGATTAGGGGGTGAACCCCCTAGGACGTAGGGGTTATGAGGGGTTGCAAGCCCTAGCTCGTAGGGGGTTATTAAGGGTTGCACGGGTTGCACCCCCAACTAACACCTTATTAGTATGTTGGTAGTAGGATGTAGCATTTCTTTTAACACGTTTTTTACTCGATATCGCAATCAAAATTCCAATACAGGCTTTTCTTTTATGAATATCTGTCTGTCTGTTTAGGTTGCCTGGAAGAATTCGCTTTTTAGCGATAAGACCGCCTTATTTGTACCGTTATCGTTTCTTTGTTTCCTTTTCTATGCTCTATTTGTGTTTTGGTGTAAATAAAAGTATATTTCATTCATTCATTCATTCATATCCATACTGTCTTGCGTGAACACGTGTATCCTTTGTGAAATTTTGAGCATGACTGACGGTCAGTCAGAATGACTGTGTAATGTGGCTAATAATTCCATCAGTCAGCATCAGTCACCATCAGTCAAACGTCATTCATGACTGATGGTTTTGACTGACGCAAAACCTACCGTGTAATGGGCCTTAGGGACTTTTTGATCTGATATCACAAACATGAGAAATTAAGTGAGCATATTAAGTTGTTGCCTGATCTCAAATATATGTTGATTTATTCATAATACACTGACGTTTCATTTTTAACCCTTTTCTTATATGGAAAATTTATAGCCCTTTTTAAAACTTACACTCTCTATTCTAAAACAAATTTTTTGGACTTAGGGACTTCTACAACTGGGCCCTTCAAATGGGAAAAATTGAAAAGAAGCTAAAAGCATGTGCGATACTGCTCGAGTGCGAGCAAGACAGGAATATGTAAGTATTTGCATAAGAGGAACCATGATTAGGGTTCCGCAAATTTTTAAAAGTATTGATACCTACTCAATACCAAGTATCGAATAAAAAGTATCGATACCGATAAAAGTATCGACTCGAAAGTATCGATACTACTTGGTATCAAGTAATATTTTTAAAATATTAGAAATCACAAGAAAATACACAATTTCCTTCAAAATTAAATTGCAAAGTATAGGAACTAACAACTAATTACTGAACCCCCAATTACGAGATTCCTAAAACTTGATGATTGCTAGTATTACTACTAAATGTATTTACCTGCTCATAGTCACACATGCATTATTCAAACTTTAATAGGGTTTTCCCGCGGAATCCTGACTCTATCGAGAGGGACGACGCTTTACATCAGAGAAGGAAGTACTATCTACTGACTTTTATCTGACAGTAAAAATACTCGAATAAAAGTATAGAGTACAAAAATACTAGGTATCGAATTAAAGTATCGATACTACTCAGGTATCGATACTTTTAGCGGATCCCTAACCATGATTCAACCAGAGGCCGTGAGGTTAAAGTTGGTGGGAGGCAGGGAGTGTCTGTTTCTCTATGTAGTAATAGATAATCTGTCTTATGCTGTGGTACAGTTGAGCCGTATTGTTAACCCTTAGGCTAATTAGGCTGCAGCCTAAGGCGCAAGGATGCATCCTCATAATTAGCCTAGGGCGGTCAGAACTCTTGATCAGTCGCTGATTGTTTAGCCTCCCATTTATAGTCTTGTTGGTAGCTAATACTTTTAGAAAGGATCTAGACTTAGAGACACTTAAAATCATTAAGATTCAGACGCTACAAAAGGAGAAAAACTTACGTCTTGAACAAGTTGTGAATATGCTTCGCTTATTGAGGGCGAACTATACATTTCGCAATCGGTCACTAAACATACTTTACAATATTTCATATCTTCGTCGTCCATTGTATGTTATTTAACAAAGAATACAAATGTTTTCACAAACTAATTCAATTTTAAAGTTGAAGAAAACTCAATAAAAGTCCGTTTCATTACTCGTGACGTGTGATAATGATGAACCCAGTAAGAAAGAGAAAGAGCATATGAAGATATGTATGCTAGAGTGAGATAAATAGTCTCACCCGAGTGATTATTGCACGTTTTGAAACGGACTCGAAGTTGAAATTGACAAATAGAACCATTGGCAGCCATTACACGATCAAGCCAAAAGCCGTATCATGCTACACGTGATATGGCAGTAGTATCACGCCTTTTACCTCGTTCGTTTACGCTCAAATAGAAAGAGAGCGAAGCGCTGTCATACTACGGCCGCCGAAGGTCATAATCACGCGCATCAATCATACTACGGCCTCTGATCGCTGGATCTGCATGGATTGACAGCATAAATGTTGATATTAGACGTGAGCACACATTACACGGTCAATTAAGATCGTGATCTAGATTGTTGATGATTGACAGGTCGAGAGAACTGATCGCAAATATGCTTGATGTTTTGAAATCAACGATCGTGATCCGTTGATCGCCATCGCCATCCAGATTGAATCAATTTTCGTCAGTCAGCGGTCACCGCTTGTAGGGAGGATTGTCATCCATTATTATTTCTAATATTTCTAATATTCTTGGTCTAATGTTACAATTTTTTCCGTCAATCAACGAAGATCTAGCGTGATCCATGGAGCACGATCTTGATTGATCGTGTAATGGGTGCCTTACAATCCAGTTTACAGAAGCTGTGTGAGGCTCGGGTCCCACGGCCTGTATATACGCAAATCGCGCCAAGCCACACGCCGTGGGAACGGTGTCGCCTGTCTTGGCCTGTTGACGCCTGTGGACGCCTGTGGTGTGTATTGTGTCCGGATCGCTGTCGGTAACTTCAAAGGGGCGCCGGTCGCCGCGCCTGTGCAAGCGCGTGGATTGCCGAGCCATTGACATAGTACTGTAGCCAGGGGACTTATTAATTACCAAAAAGATTACCGATTGCCGTTTAGAAATTGTTATAAGGTACTAAATGACTAATATAATAAAAACCTAAGTCTTACAGATCACAACCTGCCGTAGAAAAAAAAAAAAGTCTGAAACGTTTCAAATTTCGAGGCTATTTTCTATACTGCCATGTTCTTCACCTTAGTTTGAAAATGTCAGTATAGAAATAAAAGAAAACCTCGAAATTTAAAAATTTAAGACTTAATCTTTTTATTTTTTTTCTACGCCGGGTTGTGATCTGTAAGACTTAGGTTTTAATATTAGTCATTTAGTACCATACAATAATTTGTAAACGGCAATCGGTAATCTTTTTTGTAATTAAAAAGTCCCCCGGCTACAGTACTACCCTATCAGTGTCAGTGTCAAGGTTAAAACTATGACTAGATTTATAGATATACCCCCCCCCCCTTGCTATGCCTATGTTAAGATTTTTGCATTTTTAATTGAAATGAAAATAATTAACACTCACTCTCAGTTGCAGAAACGCTCGTTAAAGTTAATCCTCCATTAAATCTCTTGCTAGCTTTTACTACGTCAACAAGACAAAAAGTGACAGCAAGAGATTTAATTGAGGATTAACTTTAATGAGCGTTTCTGCAACTGAGTTTTAGTTGCAGGAACGGTCATTAAAGTAAATCTTCCATTAAATCTCTTGCAGTAATTTTTTGTCTTGTGGACGTAGTAAAAGCTAGCAAGAGATTTAATTGAGGATTAACTTTAATGAGCGTTTCTGCAACTGAGTGTTAGTTGCAGGAACTGTCATTAAAGTTGATCCTCCATTAATTCTCTTGCTGTCACTTTTTGTCTTGTTGACGTAGTAAAAGCTAGCAAGAAAATTAATTGAGGGTTAACTTTAAGGAGCGTTTCTGCAACTGAGTGTATGATCAGTTAATTTTTAATCAACTTTTTAGATTAAAATTGTTAATAATAGTTAATTATTTTTAATTTTAATCAAAATTAACTTTGGGCCCGCACTGCTTTAAACCACATACTCGACTCATCAAACTGAACAACTTTAAACTGTCAGAACAAAAAAAATAGAATAACTCTGATAGCATGGTCAACTCGGACAACATGAACAAATCGGATAACATGGTCAACTCGGACAACATGTTCAATTGGTCAACTCGGACAACATGGTCAACTCGGACAAAATGGTCAACTCTGACAACATGGTCAACTCGGACAACATGGTCAACTCGGACATGGTCAACTCGGACAACATGGTCAACTCTGACAACATGGTCAACTCGGACAACATGGTCAACAAAGTCAACTCTGACAACATGGCAAACTTGGTCAACATGGTTAACTTGAACAACATGAATAACCTTAATAGCATGGTCAGCTCAGTCAACATGATCAACGGTGGATTTTGTCAAAGTTAATTGAGTTGTCAAGAGTTGTTCATGTTGTCCATGTTGACTGAGTTGACCATGTTGTCCGAGTTGACCATGTTGTCAGAGTTGACCATGTTGTCAGAGTTGTTCATGTTGTCCAAGTTGTTCTCCTCCATCTGGCGTCAACGCCATCTATCGCGGTTTGTTGGAACTATGTTTTACTAGCTGTCAGAAAACTCCCCATAGGGTAGATTTATTCCTGACTGGCTCGGCAATCCACGCGCTTGTACAGGCGGCGACAGGCGTTTCCTTTGAAGTTACCGACTTTCGATGGATAGCAATACGCACCGCAGGCCGCGACAGGCGCTCTGTTCCCACGGCGTGGCGCGTGGCGTGTGGATTGACAACACACATGCCGTGGGACCCTATCTACAAGCTAGCTACAGTTGGTGCGTGGATTGTAGCGACAGTGTTGCCAAGTTCGGCTTTTCGGAACTAGATTAGCTCTTTTTTTCTCTCGACTAGCGCTGCGCCATATTTACTAACTTTGTAGTTTATATTTCAGTTGTGTTTATATAAATTAGCCGTAATTTTACATTTTCTTATTACGGACAAATTACAGAGCACGGTTTGTCGTGAAAGTTCGTTTTGTTTCTATACATTACATGCAAATCTTTTCCAATGCAGTTTTCGTGTGCCGCGGTGATTACGTAAGACGCGACAATTATCGTATTTCTTTTTTTTTACTTATTCCGGTCTCCTTATAATCTATGTTCTTGCAGAATTATTCAGAAAAGAAAGATTGTTTTTCAGTTATTAAAACAACAAGAAATGAAATATGTAACAATTTAGACATTATAATATTATATAATAATTTGGCTTTGAAATAAAAGAAATAAATGGCTCATTCCCTTGCGTAGCAATGGTAACACTGACTGGCATGGCGAGCCACAGGCGCCGTGGGAACGGGTCGGCGCGTGGTGTTACAGGCGAGTACAGGCGAGGCGCGTCGTGGCGCGGCTTGTCTATACACAGGCCGTGGGACCCGACCCTGACTCAAAAGAACAAGTATCCAGAGCCGATAAAGATATTAAAAAGAAAACAATCCCTTAACATTTCGTTAAAAACGTAGAAAGAGAAGGAACTAGAAGCAAGCACGTGTCTTGTCATATCACTCGGTAAGAGATGCACATAGCAAATTCGCTCTAGTTAAAAAAGGAGATCGCTACTTATTGCTGTCCTTATCGACGTAGCCACTTTTTTGTTCTACGACGGCTGTCTGACTCCGGAGTCAGACATCTATTTTCATACAAATTGTATAGGATTTTATGACTATCGCTGTCTCATACGCGGTTACACTGATGTTTCGTCTATCAGCGTAAGCGAAAAATACTTCGCCTATGGTTAAAAATCAAGAATATTACAAAATCTTTGTTAAAAATAGATTTCATTTGAAATAAAAAAGAGATGGCGATAAAATGTACGAGAAGTCAACAACCACGTCTCTATCCTGCCTATCTCGGAGCATTGCCAGACCTACGGATTTTTCCGTAGATCTACGGATTTTTGGCCTGGCCTACGGATCTACGGATTTCAATAGCAAATCTACGGATTTTTGAAATCTTCTGAATTCCTTCCTAAAATGTCAATTTGCTTGCATGAAATTGAAATGATAGGTACCCAGCAGCAAAAAATCAAATTAATGTTTATTTTTTGTAGGAATATTTGACAGTGCTCGTCCCTACTCTTTTCCATCTCCTTTCTGTCGCTATAAATATTATAATATGTATGAAAAAAGGATTGACCCCATAGGCGTAGCAAGGGGGGGGGGGGGCCGGGTGGGCCCCGCCCACCCCAGAATCCTTCTGGCCCACCCCAGAAATTAAACGAATTACTTACTAAAAATAAGAGATATCAAAAGGTGATAATAATAAATAAACACGATAGGTATTTAATTTCTTGTGTTTCGTTTCTTATATCTACTTTCTTGAAAAGACAATGTGGTCAGAATGTACATTCACAAAACCTTGCAAATCTTGAAGCAGAATCTTGAGCTCGCTTCGCTCGCTCCTGTTTTTAGAACGTACTGTTTTCTTATTTATATTGCTGTAAAATTTCGAGCTCGCTTCGCTCGCTCCTGGCTAGACATATTGCAGTAAAATGTCGAGCTCGCTTCACTCGCTCTAGGTTTTGGATCGTATATCTTTTCATAGAGTAGTTATCTTGAGTTTCCTGTGCTCGTTCCAGCTTTTAGGTCGTAAAAATCTCGAGCTTGCTCTCCTGGCTAGACATATTGCAGGAAAATCTCGAGCTCGCTTCGCTCGCTCCAGAATTCTGTGAAATGTCGAGCTCGTTTCGCTCGCTCCTGGCTACGATTGTATCACAAAGACCTAGATGCATTGCAGTAAATCACGAGCTCACTTAGCTACTCTCGCTCCAGAATTCAGTGAAATGTCGAGGTCGCTTCGCTCGCTCCTGGCTAGACAAATTGCAGTAAAATCTCGAGCGATTTGGATCGTATATCTTTTCATAGAGTAGTTATCTTGAGTTTGCTGTGATCGTTCCAGCTTTTAGGTCGTAAAAATCTCGAGCTGGCTTCGCTCGCTCCAGAATTCTGTGAAATGTCGAGCTCGCTTCGCTCGCTCCTGGCTACGATTGTATCACAAAGACCTAGATGCATTGTAGTAAATTACGAGCTCACTTAGCTTCGCTCGCTCCAGAATTCAGTGAAATGTCGAGCTCGCTTCGCTCGCTCCTGGCTACGATTGTATCACAAAGACCTAGATGCATTGCTTGCTCCAGGATTAAGTGAAATCTCGAGCTCGCTTCGCTCGCTCTATGTTTTAGTTTTTATTACTTCAACCTCGCCTGGGCCTGGCCCACCCTGGGAAAAAATCATTGCTACGCCCATGATTGACCCAGATTGATTTTCACTTTGTCTGAGCATTGTTCTCGCTTAAACTTATCTAAGTTTCCATTTTCATCGTCAAATTAGAGCGATGATTTGAGTCAATCCACTTCAAAATAGTCAGATAAAGCATTAAAAAAAGTCTGCAGATAAACGGATTTTCAAGAGGACATCTACGGACTTCTCCGGATTTTTCAACCTGGAATTACGGATTTCATAAAATTGGATCTGGCAACATCTTGTTTGTTGATGTTGACGTTTTCTGTGGTGTTGTGTTGCATTTTTTATGTTTTTATTAATTTTGTAATCAAATCAAACATTTTAGCTATAAAACAATGGAAGACTTTAAGTATTGTAAACTGTGTTTAGTGGCCGACGTTAAAATGTTCAATATGAATACATCTTCGATAGACGAAGCTTGTTCACAACTTCTTCAGTTTGTTGTAAGTTTATAAATATTATTTACAAAAAAACATGCCTGCAAGAGGTAAGGCAGAGGCCTCCTCTCTCGAAAATCGACAGGATGAGAGGGAGTGGACCATACTCTAGCCACAGCGGATTATATTGTACAGAGTGACAGCTTCATACAAGCTGGCAAAAGCGGCGCATCACTACATGCGCAGCGCGTTTGTGTGCGCCTTCTCTACTTAGTCTGTGGTGTGCGCGCATTCACCTACGAGGTTCACCAACGAGACCGAGGGTGACTTCGGGCGAAACGAAGGTGTGACTGTGAGGGGTGACACATCATTGATTTTACCCGCGCGCCCGTCACCGCTCTGTGTTGTACGCTCGATATTTTTATTTTATTAGTTTATAGGTAGTAGAAGTCGAATAAAAAAATGGTCAAGTATTTTGCACTGTGTGCATGAACTATTGGAAGAGTACCTAATGTAAACATTTATAAAGAAATACTACATTGAAATAAAACTTGGCATCATTTTAACAATGTTTTCATTATTTTTTATTTTTATTTTAATGAAATACATAGTTATAGCTACAACTAAATATGTCTAAGAACTACAAAAGATAAGTAAATTGTTTTAATATTTTCACGCCTAAAATGAATTAATAACAAATAATAACTAACAAAATAAACAAAAATAATTTACAATTGAGTCATAAAACATTTACCTACCTTCATACTTACTCCAATTAAATTTATTTCCTTTAAGGCAGCCCTACAAGAATAGGCTAATAAAGTTGACGCTCCTAAGTAGCTGTTACTCTGTACAATCCTCTGTGCTCTAGCCATGCTCCACCAAGCGAATCCAGTGCAGATTGGTGGAGACAAGTTAGTGGCCAACAACGTCAACTTGCTGTCAAAGAACTTTCAAACCGCGTTGCTAAAGCAGCGATTACATTAGGGTTGAACTACACATGGCCGCACGCGATCGCATTCCGTCTATCTTATATGCTCTAGCAAATGACGTTCCTGAGTGACAGACAAGGATGGAGTGACGGAAAAGTGCGATCGCGTGCGGCCATGTGTAGTTCAACCCTTACCCTACATCAGTGGTGGCCAAGACGTTGATATTATGATAGTCTCGCATAGAGATTAATAACTATACTCCATTCAGGAATTAGAGCGACAAAATGTAAACAACGGTGATACCAGTGTAGAAAATACCATCTTGAGATGGAAGAAAACTTATCTCCGGAATGTATAACAGTAAATTATCTATTCTACTCGCCAAGGATTACGACAAATGATATGTTAATTTTGTATGGAATATAATTAAAAAATACGCAAGTTATAATTTACTAGTGTTTTCCCGCGACTTCGTCCGCACAAATTATATACCAGATTTTAAGTCAGATCATAAGCTATCAAACAACAAAAGTTTCATCAAAATCGGTTCAATAGTTTTTGCGTGATGCGCGATCAAACAAACAAACAAACAAACAAACAAACACACAAACAAACACACAAACAAACAGACAAACAGACAGACAAAATTTCTAAAAAAGGTTGATTTCGAGTCGGGGATATTTAAAAACCATATCGTAATCTTTTTTTGTAAATATCTTCAATGTACAGACACAGTTCAGTTACAGTTTTATAATAGTTAAGATTTTAGATTTAAAGAAAGTGTGACTGTAAATATTTCATTTCGTGGTCTGGCAACAATCAGAAATTTGAGACCTTTGGTTCGTTTTAACAATGTTCTTAAAGAAAATATTTTTTATTTTCTAAACGCATCTCTTGATTGTTTAATACCGTCGTCTGAGTCCATACGCTATGCGCGGATGCTACGCATAGCACAAAAAGACCACACAGACAGAGTAGCGGCCTACATAACATAATTTAAAAATGTCATTCAAATCGTCACGATTGTTTTTATTATTTACCGATAGACAATAAATTTTTAATGTCAACACAATTTATTAATTGCTGTGCCGACATAATCGTATTCTTAAAAAATGTACCAAAGGTTTCTGACCACGTAATGTCACTTTGACAGTGACGTTTCTTTGTTTACATTTTGTTGCTCTAATTCCTGAAGTATAAATTATATGGGAGTCACGTTGCAGGGTTTGCCTCGAAAACTTGTCTCTCGCGTGGTGTTCGCGCGGTTCGCGTCTCAGCCTGCCACGAGGCTCCAAAATCCTTCTCAGTTGTGTTCTTACTCAAAAACAATCTTCGAGATTGGATAGACACTCCCTCAAACTACTTGACACTGGCGAAATCTAACAAGGAAACGCCATTAAATAAAAATAGAATAGAATAAATTATATGCGAAAAAAAATTACAGTGTGTCAATCAAAATCAAACATTCATTCCTAAACCTGTTGCGGTTGAACGTAGACTGCCAGGTATATCAAAAATTTTTATGTTTGGCCACCCCTGCCTACACGCAGGGCCGATTTCGGCATACATTGCCTGATTTTTTTGGGAGTTTTTTTTGAGACATCGAAGTAAGCAGTTGTGTGCATTTTAATAATTAATATTATAAAGGATTTACTTAATTTGCGTGACCTACCTTTAGTGTGTTGTGTGTGTATTCATAGTACATATCAGAGACAAGATTAACTTTTAGGTGTGTTTTCAAAAAGCATGTGAATATGGACAGCAGTCCTTTTAACCATAGTGGCAAGGCTTGCCACCCGCCCACTCACGATCGAAGAAACATCCAGGAGTACCCAAGACCTATGGATGCTGTAACAAACTGAAATCTAAAGCTGGATGACCTCAATAGAATGGTGCTTAAGTGAGATCAGCTCAATAGCCAGCAAGGGAAAACTTAATTCAGACTAGAAGTTAAAGATCAACAACTTGTGCCAGGTGGGACATGAGACGTCACAAAATATGGCCTTTAAGCAAAAAGCTTCTTTAGCACAAATATCAATAAAGACCTTCATAGGTTGCTGTATTTTTATTTTTTGTTTCCCTTTAAATTTTTATTTTTGGTTTGTTTTTTGTCTTGCTGTCATATAAATGGGGCAGGAAAACGAGAAACTTCTATATCGTTTAACATTAGGATTATAAAATGCAGGCACAACCTTTTATAAATAAGTCTTAGAATTTAGTTGAACCGTTTTTTGTCTGTTTTTTGTCTCTTGATTTTTATTGTTTTTTAGTGGTTTTTTCATTACATGCCTATTTATATTTATTGTTACTAGTAAATAGGAAAACGAGAAACTTCTATATCGTTTAACATTAGGATTATAAAATGCAGGCACAACCTTTTATAAATAAGTCTTAGAATTTAGTTGAACCGTTTTTTGTCTGTTTTTTGTCTCTTGATTTTTATTGTTTTTTAGTGGTTTTTTCATTACATGCCTATTTATATTTATTGTTACTAGTAAATAAGGCTTTTGTAGTACTAGTTCTCTTTTTTAGGGTTCCGTACCCAAAGGGTGAAAACGGGACCCTATTACTAAGCCTACATTGTCGGTCCGTCCGTCCTACCTATTAAGGGCTGTAACTTTTGAACCGTAATAGCTAGATAGTTGAAATTTTCACAGAATATGCGTCATTACGGCTGGTTTGTTAACAAATAATAAAATTGTCAAAAAGTTAAAAATTAAGGGGGGTTCTCAAGAAGAAACTAGTTTTTATCGACATTTTTTCTTCTCGCTCCATCGTAAAAACGGTCATACGTACAAGCGTCAAATTTGGTGTGATTATAGAGCAAACTCTACAGTATAACAACAAATAATAAAAACCAGCCAAGTGTGAGTCGGTCTCGCGCTAAAGGTCTCGGAGAACAATAATTCTAAGTTAATATGTTGCGCGAGTAACCCGACTTATTTAGTAGATATATTTAGTAACCGGTTTTATTTATGTTATGTTCAGCTGTGACAATAATAACAGTGGTTGTTGGTCTGACCCACTACTGTATACTGATGTCACAGACCATTTTGTGTTGAATATGATATGTTTTTTTTTGTGTTTTTTATGTATTTGTAAGTAATGTGTAATATATTGTTCTTGTAATCATGTAATGTGTTTTTTTAAGACAAATAAAGAAACGCCATAATTTTAAAATAATTAGAATAGATGAAATAAAACTTATAGCGGGTGTAAACTGGAGAAGAGTTGCCAGAGAGGGGTACAATGGAAATTGTTATTGTGGTTGTTGTTAGAGGAGGCCTTTGTCGAGTGTCTTACTAACTGCAAGATATCCTTTAGACAAAACCACATTTTTCACAATACAAAGAAGTTTAGTACCTACCAAGGGGCTTATTGATTGATTGAGGTGCCTGGGTAAGGGATGTATCTGGGACCAACTGCTTAGTGTGTCTTCTGAAGCATGGAGGCGTTCGAGATTAATACCAATAAAATGGTCTGACTGGACCAGACTATTCTATACTATTCTATTTTTTCAAATATGGCTGCCATCTTGGTTAGTAATGATCTTGCCACTGTCGAGTTTTTGTAGCAAAAGTGCTTGACGTTGTACGGTTATATTGATATTTTGGTGACTTCAAGGGTTGTTCTTATAAAAGAACAATATCCTGAGCCACCACTGGAGTTAAGTTGTAGGCCGGGGAGGGGGCAACCGACGAGCGACACGCGACATATCGCAACGCAACTCCGGACCTATTGCTTAGCAGATTCACGCCCCAAAACCATTTAATTTATTACCCTTCCTTTGCTTCGCGCAGTCCGGTAAAAAAATTAAAATCTGTTATTAAAATTGCAGGTGTCTCAAGACTACCCGCAGTTCATATGCTACGTGTGTGTGAGTCTACTGCACAAGTATCAAGAATTTCGTAACAGATGTATGTCAGCGCTCAAAGTGTTATCTTCTATTCATACGGACCATTCTAAGGTACTGTTGTCCTTTAAGAATAGTACAGGAATGTGCTCATTATAATGGTAAAATTTTGCCTGCATCACAGAATAAATACTACTTACAGAAGTTTCTCTTTCATACAATGACCAAAAATTTATAAAAACATTTGAAATACATGTGAGTCAAATTGAATCCTGAGTGATAGTTAAATATAGGGTCCTTATTCTGCTGACTTAAACTGAAAAAGTTTCTGTATGGCACCAACATCGAAATCACGAAATAACCTGCTGTTCCATAGAAAACTGCAAGGGGAAACCTACTCGAGCCAAATGTATATGGGACAGCAATTTTTTTTTCTCGATTCCGTTGGTCCTACAGAGAAAGTTGTTCAGTTTGACGGTCTGATCATCCCCTTAAAAAAGTGTCAGTATATTAAGAAGGACCCTGCATAATGCTGAAATACATTTTATCATCTTTTACAGATATCTAAGGAATCAATTCAAAACATAGATAGAAAATTGCACAATTTACACTCAAAACTATCTTATTCAAGTAACACTGTAAATGACCAATGTATACTAGAAAGAGACTGCTTAGAAACACAAGAGAACTTATTTATTGATGAAATAAAATCTGAAATAGATCTACCAGAAAATAATATTAAAGGTAACAAAGAATTATGTAATCAAAATTCAAATTTACTGAACGATGTTATTATTGAATCAAATGATTACATATCAGACGAAATCACCAACAATTGCGGTCCAAAAAAGAGAAAAAAACGTAAAACAGACACAAAAAGAAAGAAATCAAAAACGAAAGAAACTCTTACTGAAATTAAGTATGAACAGTTTGAGTCCAGCGATTTGGACGATGAACCATTATCAAAGAGATCTCTGCGAGCTAAAAGTAAAGAGAACAAAGTTATTAAAGAAGTAATCAAAGTTAAAAAGAAAACTGGTCCGAAATTCGACGAAAGTTATTTTGAAGATTACGCTACAGTAGTGTTACTGACGCCGGAGGATGCTAAGAAAGAAGTGTTGTTGAGAAAAGAGTCGAATAATTATAAGAATTGCGAGTACAAATGCGACCTTTGCTATAGAGGTTATGAAGCTAAGACAACGTTTGATAATCATATGAAGAAACATAGCTTGGTAAGCTATTATTGCTTTAATACAGAAATTCTAACATCAAATTCAGAAGATGCATGCGAAAATAACTCTATTTCTAAAGCAGGCACTTCACTCTCGCGAGAACTTCTCGGCGAGAACTTTCAAGGAAATTTACTTCGGCTTATGACGCCACTACAACAATGAAGGGCATCCACACTCTCGTTCTCGGCTGTTCTCGGCGAGAATGTAGTGCCCGCATAAGGATCGGGGCGTACGAGCCACCAACCACAGCCAGCGACAAGCAGTTCACATCACATGCTTTTTCACACATTTTGTAGGGACATGTGTGGCCAGTGGCCGCTACACATTACAGCATTCAGCGTCCGCGAGAGCCACCGGTGGCTCGTTTGCGCCGAGTCTTAATCAATCAAGTTTTATTCTCATTACAATGATGCATGGACAGGAATGTGACCTCGCCGGCCCTAAACATTCTTTTATTTACAGGAGTACGGTAGTTGGGAATGTGAATACTGTCACCTGAGGTTCCCTGCAAAGAAGTTCTTGTATAAACACCAGTTTTCGTGCCACAAGCGGAAATTTTACTGCAAGATCTGCCCTTATGTTTGCTTTTGCAAGTAAGTAAGTTTAATACATTTTAGAGACAATTTCGTTTGCAATGTTTTTTGGATGAAAGCTAAATCACATATTTTGTCGGCCGGCTAATGAGGTTGGCCCATTTCTTACACTATATTATTATTGGGTGAATGGTCTTAGACTAAGAAGTGGACCAATCTTATTAGCCCGCCGATAAACGCGAGTCTAAGACTTAGACCATATACAAGGTGTTTCATAAGTAACAATAAATTTTTGAAACTCATAAGGGGGTTGTTTAGACCATCAAACTGAACAACTTTCTCTATGGGACCAACATCGAAATCGCGAAAAAAATAATTTTAAATCCCATACATATTTTAGCTCTAGTAGATTTGTAGAGTATAGAACATAATTTTTTTTGTTCGCGATTTCGATATTAGTCCCATAGTGAAAGTTGTTCAGTTTGATGGTCTACACCACCCCCTTAAATGTTTATTTGTAGTTTTGTAACACCTTGTATAAAGGGACCAACCTCGCGTTAGCATTCCCTTCTGCCAAGTTACAAGATCAATTGATCATGTGCATTAACAAACAAATTTATACCTTATCACTAAACGAGACAGCCTATAATTGCGGAACAATAACTTCAAACTAGTCTCGTTTGGAGTTCACACGAGACTATTTTAAGCAATCAAAATTAGAATCTAAAGTAATGGAATAAAAACCAAAGTTGCGGATTTCATGCTATCTTGTCCCCCGCAAAAAGTGGCAGCAATGTTTGTTAGTAGAATTACACATGTCCATAGTAATATTTTACACTGAACTATTGCTAAGATTTTTCGCATTAGCAGTTTATACCTGATTGATTTTGATGAGTTTGGAATGTTATTCATAATTCTATTATTTTTATTTCCAGTCATCAAGCAAAGACGCACATTAGTCTTCATAAAGGCAAGAAATATCCGTGCAAAGAGTGTGGGGAAATCTTCAGGTAAAATTATATATTATTACATACATACATATTCTCACGCCTGTCTGGGGTAGGCAGAGACAACAGAATGCCACTTGATACGATCCTGGCAGGCCTCTTTTGATTCCTCCACATTAATTAGTCTCTTCCTGCATACTTGTTGGTTTCGGGTGCATCAAACCTGGCTCTTTTTAGGGTTCCGAACCCAAAGGGTGAATACGGGACCCTATTACTAAGCCTACGATGTCCGTCCGTCCGTCCTACCTATTTAGGTCTGTAACTTTTGAACCGTAATAGCTAGATAGTTGACATTTTCACATAATATGCGTTATTACGGCGGATTTGTTGACAAATAATAAAAATGACAAAAAGTAAAAAATTAAGGGGGGTTCTCAACAAGAAACTAGTTTTTATCGACGTTTTTTCATCTCGCTCTATAGTAAAAACGGTAATACATACAAGCGTCAAACTTGGTGTGATTATAGAGAAAACTCTACAGTATAACAACAAATAATAAAAACCGGCAAAGTGTGAGTCGGTCTCACGCTTAAGGTCCCGGAGAAAACACGTTTTTTTCCAACATAATATTATGTTGTGTTCTGTGGTGGTGTGGTACGGAACCCTCGATGCGCGAGTAGCCCGACTCGCACTTGACCGATTTTATTTAAGCACGTCGCCAATCGCGGTAAAATGCCTCGCGAGGCTGCTCGGTCTTTGCGGACCCGCCTATTGATATTAAAGTTTCAGAACTTCCTTTATTTAATTGTTATTGTCGCGTAACGTAAGTAGTGGTGTTGTTGCAGCATGCCGAACAGCCTGCTGATGCACAAGCGCGTGAAGCACGTGACGGAGTGCGCGTGCGCACTGTGCGGCGCGCTGTTCGCCACCCCGCGCGGTCTGTACGCGCACAACATGCTGCTACACAGACAGGTATATTTTTATACTCACACTACATACATAATTAAGTTAGAGGGTGCTTCGGAGCATCAAACAAAACAACTACCTATTCCTATGTATATTACTTTAGATTTGTTTTCCCGATTTCAATATTGACCCAATTCAATATTGTGAACATTTAATTTGATGGTCTGACGCTCAGTTGCGAGTTAATCCTCCATTAAATCTCCTGCTGGCTTTTAATACGTCAACCAGATAAAAAGTGACAGCAAGAGATTTAATGGAGGATTAACTCTAATGAGCGTTTCTGCAACTGAGCGTGAATGATGCACCTTAAGTATGTAACGTATTTAAATTCTCCCAAAACTCAACGTCAAGCCGAAAACAGGAGATAGGCCGGTTTAACTATTAAAAAAAGTTAAGTTGATCGTTTTCGAAATATTGTGAAAATCGTTACACTGCACTGCGATGCAATTCTCACCGATGCGATCCCCACTACCCAATCCTCCGCGCAGTGTAGTAGTAATAACTGTATCTATTAATGCATTGATATCGTTGTATTTTTATTATTGTTTTGTATTTCGTAATTTTCATTGTCAATTTAATATTGATATTTGATAAGTTATTCTTAAGCTACACCTCTGGGAAAAATAAATATGAATAAATATAGTAGATTATACACCGAGGACAGGAAAGTAAGAAAGGTCTCAGCATGGGTAGCATGCCGCAGTGATACAGCGCTATCACACCTTCGCTCTCTTTCTACTTGCGTGCGAACGAACGAGATAAAAGACGTGATACAGCCGTATCACGTGTTGCATGCTACCAGTGCAGATCTCATGTGATCTGAGGCTTTCTTATTTACTGTCCGAGGTTAGTATACTATTTTTCTCCTCGACTGAGGTGGAAAGCGGCACCTAGGCAGCGGGACTACAATTGACGCTTTCCGTCCGGAGGGGAGAAAAATTATAAATTTTATTCATTGTAGGATAGTACAGAACTGCTGGGCCCCAAATGCGCGGAGTGTGATGTTCAGTTTGCGACTGAAACCGCGTGGAAACGACATCTAGTGCTTTCTTCTAAACATACTGTGAGGTGAGTTCAAATCTGGGTTTCGTAAGATTACGTTACGTTACGATTAAGAAGTATTAGGAAAACATGCCCGCGAGTACGCTACAAACGAAGTATGATTCTATTTTGACTATTAACCAATGAAGTTTAAATTACATGTTGTTAAACAGGATCTAGAAACTTATATCTGCGTTTGGTTTGTCAGATTGCCGTTAAATGGGACCAACTTTCGAAAAAAAATCTGCTGTTTATAATAACGATTTTCTATGAAACAGCTGATGTCTTTTCGCGATTAGTAGTAATAAAGTTCAGTTGTTGTTTGGCAAGCTGAAGCAACCCCTGAAGTACCTGTAAACTGTATTTTCTAATCACATTTAATCACAAAGTAAACAATAGATTAACAACGGGTGATTCACATGTGATACACTGGGGTTCCAGAGGTCTCACAATTGAAAATGAGAGGGTGGGTCGTACCACAGAGTACTTTGTTGTCGTACCATACTCGACCACGAGACGAAAGCAGAGCTGATAAGTTTAACAATATGACTATTAATTTCAGTAACGGCTGCGAATATTGTGGCGAAACTTTCTCTAGTGAAGAAGCTCTGAAAATCCACTCCAAAGTGCACTCTCGGAAACAGATAAATAGAGGCCACTGTCCTAAACTGCCCGCCGCTTGTAGTATTGTAAGTATACATCGAAATTTCTGGCGGAGTGCCTTATTTTACGTAAGCTATGCCGTAGGACTGTTCTCAAACGGTAAAGGAAAACATCGTGATGAATGAAATCAGCATACGCTGAAGAAGACGTTCTGATGCGGAAATGATAAATTGATTATATGTAGGTATAAGTATAACAATTGAAATAATTAATATAATGAAAAATAAGTAATTAAATAATTTTAAAAAATTAATAAAAAACTAGCCTTCAAAAATATCACTTGTACACTATTGCGGCCAGCACTTTTGACAGATCCTGTCACTTTTGACAGATCCTGTCACTTGACAGCTACTGTAATTTTTTGTAATTTTGGTAATTTGGTACGTTTGTTTAATAGATAAACATCCTACTCTGATTTGTAACCAACTTTTCTTCATGCTTTTACTTCTGCCCTAAAGCGAATCTGCCATAACGCGAATCTACCATAACGCGAATCTGCACATAAAGCGAATCTGCCATAACGCGAATGAGCGTTAACACCCTCGAGGGAAAGGCCCGTTCGTAGGGATGATGTAGTTCATGATGATGATGATGATTAAATAAATTTCGTTCCTGTCTAATACAAACAGAGATGTAATTATTGTGCAAGAGATAATTTGCACAAGCGGAAAGCAGGCTTTCGCTATTTACAACTCTGTTTGAAATGGATATGCTCGGTATTTAGTTATTAGTGGGGAAATGCTCGAGAGCTTGCTCCGCCTAAAAATAGACCTGCATTGTACCTACCTACTTGTAATCTAAATTGCGGTTGCGGGATTTGCCGGTTGTCAAAATCGGCTATAAGAATTCATTCATTAAATATTAGCTATAAGAATTCATTTCAAATCGGCTATAAGAATTCATTACGAATCGGCTAAATTAACTCCAAATCGGTAGGCACGACATACGTCAAATTCTTGTTTCGTCAAATTATCTGATGTAAGAATTTATTCATTTATTCGAAATCGGCCATATGAGAATTCATTTCTTCAAAATCGACTATGAAAATTCATTCAATTTAAATCAGCCATCAAACATTGCAGTGCGACAAATGGCTGGCAAACCGCAGCGAGTACAAGAGTCACACGAGGTCTGAGCACCCTTTGTCGACAGCTGCCAAGTTGATAGTCGCCGAGGAGCAGGTGCAGTGCGTCTGCGAGGTCTGCGGGATGGCCTTCAAGGTGAGCTGACCTTTTAGTTTCTTTTTAATCATCATCACCTATCCTCTACGCAGGGTGTCCAAAATGGACGAGGGGGTAGTGGAGATCATTTCCAACAATTTTGACCCCATACTCATAGGCCCGGAAATGAACGGTTCCAATGCTACACAGAATTTTCTAATTTTCGAGAAAAAGTCTACCTACATGTCAATACAAAAATACGAATTAAAAAAAAACTATGAAACATTTCCAACTTAAAATGTTTAATTTCTTGTTCCTCAAAGGTGTAGCTTCGTAACGAGACCATTTTTACCCGACTGCGACAGAAGGAGGGTTATGTTTTTCGAGTGTATGTATGTATGTATGTATGTATGTATGTATGTTTGTATGTCTATTTCTTTGGCACGCGCTACAGCCTAAACGGCTTGATGGATTTTAACGTATGAAGTGTCGTTAGATTCGTAAAAATCGTGAGAGTGTCATAGGGTACATTATTTTAATATGGCGTATGCGAATTAGAAAAGAGAGGGGGGAGAATCCAATTTTTTTCGTAAAAAAATACAATATGGGTATCAAATGAAAGCTGGTGAAGAGCAGATTCCAAATATATATATATTATAGTATTTTTATGCAACCATTTTGACACAAGACTAAAAAGTATGAAATAAACTAAATTATTTACAAAAACAAAAAACCCGACTGCATAAAAACGATTAACTGAAAAGATAAAAACAAGCTCTATAAATCAGCTATAATAACTTTGTTTGAGCAAATTAATACAATTTGAATGTTATTACTTATTAGGTAGGTATTGCAGGCGGGGACAAACCATAACCAACCATACGTAATTTTTCTTTGTCCCCGTTTGCGATACCTACCTAATAAGTAATAACATTCAAATTGTATTAATTTGCTCAAACAAAGTTATTATAGCTGATTTATGGAGCTTGTTTTTATCTTTTCAGTTAATAGTTTTTTATGCAGTCGGGTTTTTTGTTTTTCTAAATAATTTAGTTTATTAATAAAGTTATTCGCGAAATTAAGCAGAAGACGATTTTGTGACGAAATATCGTTTTCTTAAAGATTAGAATTATCTGACTTCAAAAGCAAGCTGCGAAAATTACTTCACAGCATGATTTTGATTATTTTCCTAGACAAGACTTTTATGAAATTTTTCATTTGTAAAAAAGAGAAAATGATCACACCCTGAAACTGAAACCGGCCAGGAATATCTCAATTTGGCAATCGTGAGTAAATAAGAAGTACTCTCATTAACGACTGTAACCCTTTGACCCTAATTGCAGAAGCAGTGCTTCCTGCAGTACCACCAGCGCAAGCACACGGGCGAGCGCCCGTACTCGTGCTCGCAGTGCGGCGCCTCCTTCCGCTTCCCCGGCGCCCTCTCCTCCCACCGCGCCGCCCACGCGCCCGCGCGCGCCCACCAGTGTCACATGTGCCTCAAGCTGTTCGTCTACAGGAGCGCGCTCAACAAGCACGTCAAGGTGAGCACACTATGTAGCACTCCCCCGCGCGCGCCCACCAGTGTCACATGTGCCTCAAGCTGTTCGTCTACAGGAGCGCGCTCAACAAGCACGTCAAGGTGAGCACACTATGTAGCACTCCCCCGCGCGCGCCCACCAGTGTCACATGTGCCTCAAGCTGTTCGTCTACAGGAGCGCGCTCAACAAGCACGTCAAGGTGAGCACACTATGTAGCACTCCCCCGCGCGCGCCCACCAGTGTCACATGTGCCTCAAGCTGTTCGTCTACAGGAGCGCGCTCAACAAGCACGTCAAGGTGAGCACACTATACAGGGTGGTAAGTTTAGATGGGGCACAAAGGGCAGCTACCAGAAGCGTTATGGTATCTACAAGAAAACGTACTTAGGAGAGACTCTTAGTTTAAAAGGATGCTAACGATATAAATTTCAGCCCGTATATACATTTTTTTAAATCTTTGACTGCAGACGTAAAATACTCCAAAAGTTAGGATGCAAATGCATAGTAAAAGTTGTTCAGTTTGATGGGTAAACTCTTCGATTAAAAGAATGCTAATGATATCAATTTAACCCTGTATAGTCAGTCATCGAGAAAAACTAAAAAACAATCATCCCATTCGATCCTCTTGCTGATAAAGAACATAAGTCTCTACGGGTCAACCGAGGTCAACCGAGAACTCAAAAAAAGCTAAATTAAATTCCCATACATTTAGTAGGGAAATAAGTCCGACTTGCACTAGCTGGCTGGTTTTTAATGGCTATAATTTTGTTGCAGGCTCACCTCGGCATACGTCCGCACAAATGTTCTTTTTGCGACAAATCATTCCCGAACCCAAGTGACGTGAAGGTGCACATGAAATACGTTCATTACAAAGTGCCGTGGCCGAAGCGAGACAGAACTAAACGGACGGCTACAGAAGATAGTGTTTGATAGTGTTGTTTATATTCATGTAAGTATACATCTATTGTCTATTTTATACAAGTTGACCAGATTTAAGTTAAATAAAATTGATGGTTCGAAAATGATGTAATTAATTATTATTTCTCCCCTCCGGACGGAAAGCGTCAATTCTCGTCCCGCTGCGCTAAATGAAGTTGCCGCTTTCCACCTCGGTCGAGGAGAAAAATAGTATACTAACCTTTGACAGTAAATAAGAAAGCCTCAGATCACATGTTTGTTGACCGAAGCGAAGCCGACCTTTCTTACTTTCCTGTCCTCGATGTGTAATCTACTATTTTTATTTATTAATAGCATTGAATTTCCTTTGTAAATAGTACAATATATTGTTACCATTGTTACCACGTTTACACGTTTATAAGTCTTACGGAGTACCTGCGGAATTGTAATTTTTTTTTTAAACTGCGGATAACCTATCTGCGCGACCGAACGAAGATTGACGATATGACGCTAACTCGTATCCACTAATGCCAAACATGTTGAGCGTCACGTGTTGCGCGTCAATTGTTGCCTAGTTATAAGTGCAAAAATTATCTCTGAAGTGTCTACACTATGCCCTACTGTGGGACCACATTGGCTTGCTAATAGCCATATTTTCCCTATTGCTATCTCCCGCTTGCAATGGTCGCTGCTGGTGGTTGCTTGTCGGTGGTTATCTTTGTTTCCTACTGAATTTCGCTATCTACAGGGTGAAATTGATATCATTAGCATCCTTTTAAACTAAGAGTCTACCCATCAAACTGAACAACTTTTACTATGGGAGCAAACCAATCGGAGCAAGAAAAAAACCAGCTGTTTTATACTAAACTGCACCCGCCGCCGCTGCCTACACGACTCAAATGTATGGGACAGCAGATTTTTTTTCCTTACGGACTGTTGGCCCTACCGCTTAGTCCCCCTAGTAGATCCAACGCTCCGATTGGTTCTCTCCCATAGTAAAAGTTGTTCAGTTTGATGGGTAGACTCTTAGTTTAAAAGGATGCTAATGATATCAATTTCACCCTGAATATTGTGCGTCTACTAAGAAAAATGACGCTTACACAACCGAGCGTTCCGCGCCGAACGTTCCGCAGTTGTGTCCCTACACTTAGTGTTAGGAAAGCGCTTCTTCTTCTTATCGTGTCGACTTCAAATTCTGAACAAAGTCGCTTTGCGTCCATCTTACTTACATTTGACTATGATCTAGGTTTACAATCCTTTCCCTAAAAAAGACACGAGATCAGTACTAAATCTTTTAATTTCACATTAATCTTAGCATAAATCAGACTGTAATTTGTTTGATAATAAATAATCATGTTTACTTTCGTTGCGGATCATTTAACTTAATATAAATCAGACAGTAATTTGCTTGATAACAAATAACCGTAATTACTTTTGACGCGGATGGTAGACGACAGTTGTAGTCGTGTCATAGGCCAAGTATTTCGCTTACGCTGATAGACGGAACATCAGTGTAACCGCGTATGAGACAGCGATAGTCATAAAATCCTATACAATTTGTATGAAAATAGATGTCTGACTCCGGAGTCAGACAGCCGTCGTAGAACAAAAAAGTGGCTACGTCGATAAGGACAGCAATAAGTAGCGATCTCCTTTTTTAACTAGAGCGAATTTGCTATGTGCATCTCTTACTGAGTGATATGACAAGACATGTGCTTCGTTCTAGTTCCTTCTCTTTCTACGAGTCGTGTGCTTAGCTTCTTGTCTAGTCGCACACTTGATCGTGCGTATAGAGAGGACCACTTTGTCGCTGTGGCGGAGACATGTCACGACAGCTATGCAGCGGGTCGGGCAGAGGATCTTCTTAACTGCAACCCCATCCACCAGTAACTGAAACCATAAGAAAGAAAACTTGACGGCTTTGATCACTTATAAAAATGTTATTCACAACCAATATGCTCCAAAAATTGGATTTACTACGTAATTCCAAAGTACCTTTCATCTATGACTAATTAGAATCATCGACTATTTATTAGAAGTTTCACTTCCATACAACGGGTACTAAAGTTGATAATTAAAAACATAATATAACGTAATAGTTGCAATGGTCCTCCTCTTTCAATAGATATAACACTCGAGCATCCCAGTATCTGCTCATCCTCAAGATACATAGAACCGTGGCGTTTGATGGCAGTTTTCGCTATCTTTCTACCAAATGTTGGAATAATTTGCCCCCACCTATGAGACAGATGACGTCAAAATTTACCTTTAAAAAACAATTTAAACTGTATGTACTCGACTGTCAAAAAAGAATATCTGTTAAATGGTAGCAAAATTAATACACACACTCACACACATACACACACGCGCAAACACACCCCCACACACAATGATGGTAAATAGTTGCAGTATAATGTGTTTTACTGGATTCGTTGCACAAAATAAGTATGTTTGATTCAACGCTTAAGCCAGGCCCCGACATAAATTCAGAGTTCGGCTTCCGAGCCGAGCATTTGCTGAGTTGGGACCTTTTTGTCACTGCGGCGCACAAACAATCTCTTTTGTTATTATTCTGTGTTTATTATTTTACAAAAATGTATCTCTCTGGTCATGTAAAAGATTGAATGTGTGTCGGAGATCCAAATAAATAATTTTTCTTTCTTTCTTTTCTTTAATATGACGAACCTCATAACCCTTAACATCAGTAATATCGCGAGGAAGGCTCCACTTCACCAGGATGGTGTGGTCGGACACCTTCTGCACGGTTTGGAACTCCACTTTCGCAGAGTCGACGCCGGCCTGCAACATTTACCTAAATCTATTTTAATGATTCTTACATAATACAATTCACTTATTATCCGAAATGTTAAATAGTGTACTTAAACCAAGCTCAAGACGTCTACGAATCTCAGCTTTAGAATCGACCATGTTTGGTATATCGATTGATTATAATATAACATAATCTTACTGAGGATGTCGAACTGCTTTCAACAGAATGTTCTTTCATGGGAGGCTTCAAATCTGATTCCCTTCTGAATCTCTTGAAAGATGGTATCTTGAAAGATGACAACTTGAAAGTGTCCTTGACTCGTTCTATAATCTGAATAAAACAAATAGGTTTTGTTTAGTATTTCCATTATTTGAGATAAAGCCATACGCACCAATAAAAAAATATTTCTGGTAGATTGCCGTTTGTGACACACACCGTATATGGGTAATTAATAGGTATTAAACTTAATATGCTGACGATTTTTTAAGAGGATGATCAGACCATCAAACTGAACCACTTCCGGACCAAAATCTAAATCGCAAAAAAAAAATCTGCTATTCCATACATTTGGGTCGAGTAGGTTTGCAGTATCGTATGGAAGAGCTGATTTTTTTCCTGATTTCGATGTTGTTGCGATACAGAAAGGTTCTGTTTGACGGTCTGATCATCTCCTTAAAAAATTGTCAGCATATTAAGAAGGACCCTATACATAATATTCGATAGATCTGAAAGCGTCAACTTTCGTCCCGCTGCGCTAAACGAAGTTGCCGCATTCCGCCTCCGTCGAGGAGAAAAATAGTATACTAACCTCGGGCAGTAAATAAGAAAGCCTCATATCACATTACATGAGATCCGAGACCTTTCTTACTTTCCTACCCTCGGTGTATAATAAACTATTTTGAAAATCGTCTCCCAAACTCCACGTGAACGAATTCGCTGGTAAAAGCTAGTTAATTTATAAATGAAAGAAAAAAAAAAGATGTTAATCCTCAAAGATTTGAATCGTTAGAAATGCCAATTTCAACAATGAAAAGAGTCCTAAATTTGTATTTTTGAAATCATACTTCAGGAGTGCGATTTTTGAAAGTCGAATCAGCAGAAAGATGCACATCTACATAGTAATTTTGACATTTTCAACTGCTGAGCTCAGCGAATGAGTTTCAAAAATCGCACCCCTGATTTATCTTTTAGTATAAATTAATTTTTATTTATAATGTCGTGAACATAAAATTTTACTTACTATTTAAATAAATACATGGTAATAAGAAAAAACAATTTATAATATAATATGGGAGAAATGAATTCAACAAGAATATAGAAATAAAAACCAACTTAAAGATAAAAAAGGCCGTCAGGTGCATCTCCGCGAGACATGGTACCAAGCATGCTGGCAGCGTTAGTATAAGAAAAGTATACCTATTGATGGGTGAAAACGTACCACAGGATTCGTGCCTTTGGAGCAACTTGACACAACTTCGTCACTTTGCTCCTTCAATACACATTGCATTTGAGAGAAAGAAGCACTAGACATATCGAAATCATTGTTCGACACACTCTGATCCCTTTCGGATTTGTCTTCGTTTCCTCTCTGTAAAAGTGGCATGTTGTACATGTTTTTGACTTCATGTAGTAAATTGGACTGCAAAATCAATTCTTTCGTTTAATAGTAGATTACATTTACACACCGAGACAGAGGCGAAGCTGAGGTCAACAAACATGGTGATCTGAGGCTTTCTTATTTACTGTCCGAGGTTAGTATACTATTTTTCTCCTCGACCGAGGTGGAAAGCGGCAACTTCGTTTAGCGCAGCGGGACGACAATTGACGCTTTCCGTCCGGAGGGCAGAAATAAACATTTATTATACAGGGTGAAATTGTTATCATTAGCATCTTTTTAAACTATCTTAGCAAACCGATCGGAACAAAAAAAATCTGCTGTTGCATACATTTGAGTCGAGTAGTTTAGTATGGAACAGCAAAGCTCCGATCGGTTTGCTCCCATAGTAAAAGTTCTTCAGTTTGATGGGTGGACTCTTAGTTTAAAAGGATGCTTATGACATCAATTTCACCCTGTATAAGGCTAGAACACGACTTGAGACAATCGAGCGAAATACCGTGGGCGGAATTCATTCCCAACATTTCCATCCCATTACGATCCAGGCCATATCGCCAAGGTTGGAGGGGAAGAGCATGCGCTCTTTATTGACGACATCTGCATAGGTAGCATGACACCGTGATATAGCGCTATCACACCTTCGCTCTCTTTCTATTTACGCGCGAACTACAAACTACAAACGAGATAAAAGACGTGATACAGCCGTATCACGTGTAGCATGCTACGAGTGCTGGCTTGCGTTCTGGCTTTCTGCCTATACATTTTGCGTTTTGGCTTGGTACTTGGAGATTTAGCCTTGAGAAAAAAGGTCTAAAGGATGCATTAGGAAAGCATTGAGGGGTAAACAACAATATTACCAAGGCTTTATTCTGGAATGGTGCGGCAATAACTTTTTTAGTTTTAATAGTCTTGCCCGTCTTCGGAGATATACATTCTACTAACCCCTTCACTTTCAATTCTAAATAGGGAGTTTTTTTGACTTTGTATTTATCGAAATGCATTGAGTTTAGGATGAAGTTTTTCTTCTTTTCTTGCCATGTCTTTCTTTTTTCGTCATTATTTTTCTAAAATAGAAAATACGAATTTAAATAAAAATTTGAATTAAACATTTTGTAATTTTAAGAGGCGCACTTCACACAAAAAAAATTGTGCCATTTGTCGTATGTTTGTTTTTTAATCGGAGCGCAGTAATAGGTAATGCTGTTTCACAAATTTCTCAATAGAGAGGATTATTAATTGCATCCTGCACCTCAAATATACAGATTTACACAAATGCATGTGGTGTGAATTGTGCTTTAAAATGACATACCTTAGATTCTTGGTTCTGATTATGATTCTTAATTTCGTTTGGGCTATCCCGTATTTTTCTACACGCTCTTAAGTCTATGCTTCCAGACACTTGTGGTATTGAAGCAACTACACCTTTAGATGCAGTTTTTATTGCCATAACAACGTTTCTTTGCTCACCATCCTTTTCAATGATATTGTTTGTTTGAGTTGTAGTTTTCGATAAAGGAGTCGATTGCTTTTCGTCAACATTTTCTAGCGATATCTCAGGTTTTATGGAATGTTCATTCGTATCATTACTTTTCACATAATTTCGCTTGGCTGTCGCTACAGCTGTACTTACAGCTAAGCCAGTTAGCTTGATGAGCTTTTGGTATTTCTTAAAAGTCTTTCTGTTTTCTTGTATTTTACTTGGATCTATATCCATATTGGCCAATAATTTTTCGATAATGTCTAGTGCGTCTCTTTTAAATGTTCTATCCTCGTTTTTCGCTTTAATATTTTGGTAATTTAGTCCATTATCGGAGCATTTTGATAAGTTGGAATAGTTTTCATTATTGACATGCAAAGAGGACTCAAGCTTGTCATTTTTAATGTTATCAAAAGTCATCGTATTATTACTAAGTTTTTGTTCGTCTTCAGTCTTAGATATTGCTTTATCGAACTCGTTTTTAGTTAAATCGTCATTATTTTTATCTATAAGAGGTTCTTTGTCTTTATTAACAACATTTTCATCATGTTTATGTTCCAAATAATTAATTTCTGTCTTATTTTCAGTATTATCATTAACTTTTTCTTTATTTTTAGTTTCAATTTGTTGGCTTTCTTTGATGTTATTAGCATTATAAGTATCTAACATTTCTTTGTGATATTGTTTAAGTTTCTGAGATACACTTTCGAATTCTGTATTCGCCTTCTCGTATTTTTGTAATATATTCATTAGATCCATTGAAAATGCTCTCGCTTCTTTTATACTTTTATGTACACTTTCGTAAAAGTTTAAACTAAGTAAATCTTCATTATTGTTCAAGTAAGAATCTGGTGAATCGGGTGATAGATATCCGTAACCCCAGTGGCGGAAATCGTCTTTCACAAAATTATTTATGTTGTTTCCAGTAGAAAACAAATCCTTAAATGCTTTTGGCTTATCTTTCTGTAGTAGAGTATCTTCATCCTTAGATACTTCAAGTTCCTGTAAGTCTGACAGAATTTTTGCTTGACTAAATGAATCATAGTTGGGTTTAAACATTAAATTATCCCCAGCACTATCTTGGCCACGATCAGATACCACTTTTTGCTTTGTTTGAGTACTCTCATTCTTACGAATTAAAATAGACAAATCTTCTCTAAGGCACATACCACGGCAGTTACATGAATTACATTCACAATGACATTGTTTAAATTTGAGTTTTTTGTAAGAACATTTGTCGCAGAAGCACTGGTCGCATTCACAAGCGTTTTCAACGTTCCAGTTTTTACATACATTAGGATAATAAATTTGTCCTGCTGGAATAGGACGCATGGTAGAATTTAGGTTTTGTTTAGAAGAAGAAATTGTTGAATGAATATTAATCGATTTCGATGGCATGTTTAGTTGATTAATATTTAATTTCCTTTCATACCTGAGATTCATAACATCGTTAATGCAAGTTTGGACTGTCTTTCTAGGGAACTGCATTAAATAATCAGAATGGTCGTAGCCAGAGCTATCGCAAGAACCGTGCCATGAATTTGCATGTTGTCTTAATGAGACGGGTGATAAACTGCCACTTTCGTTGTATGACATTCTGGAATTAGTGGCATAGGTTGCAAAAGAAGAAATATAACTTCCTGAAGCATTGCAATCCTTATTGCCTGATGGTGGGTTTACCTCTCTAATTTTAGATTGTACGTTACTATCAATTTTAACTATTGATTTCTTGTGATTTGCAACATCTGCATCTTTTTCGTCGCTATATGTTCCTGATTGGGGACTAATAGGTTTCGTAATTGTATTTCTAGCTAAACTGTCTTGGTAGTTTTTTTTGTGTTGCTTTAAAGTATGGTAAATGAAAATGTCTTGATCTGATTTTTTAGTAATACAGGCTTGGCTGTAAGGTGATACTGATTTGTCATAACATTTTACGCTGATATTCCGATCTGAGTAATTTGTTTGAGATACTGCAAATTCCAGGAGTTTGCTTTTTTTGATTGGTTCTACTATTTCCATGGTTTTATTGCTGAGTGTCCAACGTTTGTGATTATTGTCGCATTCTCCTCGAAATTCTACGCACCCGCAAGCTTCACAATCACAGACACTTTTTGACGATGTATTAAGAGCCTTCATGATACCATTTTTATTGGAACAAACAGTTCTATTTAAGTAAGCACAATGTATGCAGTCGCAAACGTCACACTTACAATTCCTGTTATGTTCTACAACTTCTCTGTTAGTACATGTTTCGCAATTACAGGGTGAAAATTTACAAGCGTTAGGTTCCTGTGGTTGGTTGTACAAATTTTGTATGAAGTCATAATTTTGAAATGTTTTAAAAGTGTTAGCGATTTGGTCTTTGCATTCACATTCAGCACAGGCACACTGCTTACAAACGCAACCTGGTTCAGTTTCCGGAATCCTTTGGGATAGAGTAGCGAACATTGCTATAGTATCATATTTCGTGGATTTTTTGTCTTCACGAGTCGTTTTGTTATCGCTCGAAACATCGGTTCGACGAATATCAAAATCATGTGTGTCTCTCTCAAAAGGTTTTCTCATAATTTTCCTGCGACGTTCACATCGGCAAGCTTCGGCGCCGTCTCTTTCGCAAGCTTCGTTTAAACACGTCTCACAACGACATGTTGGATGTCTACTTATACCTGTAGACATTTCATGTGTCACATTTGTGTTTATGGTCCCGTAGACATGGCCGCATGCGAAGCAACCGCATGGACTGCATTGACAATATCGACGATGGTTGTCTTCTACGGGTGCTACTATAATTGTTTTTATAGGTATTTTACGGTTCGCTATAGTTTTACATTCTATACACTGGCAGGGCTCACACTCACATTGTTTCTGACTTAGTGATTCGTTGCCGGTTTCAATTACAGTATTTACAATTTGTTTTATTTTACTTTGGTTGTCACTTATTTTTCCATTTTTACAATCATCACAATCACAAGGTTTGCAATTGCATGTTTCTTTTTGTACTGGAGATAAACCTATACTAGCAATACATTCACATACTATGCAACTGCAAGCATTGTATGCATCTTTAATTCTCTGTAAGATGTCATTCTTTGTTAATTCGGGTTTAGAGATTTTCGTTTTTTGAAACGATACAGAGTTCTTGAAATCATTGTAGGGTACGTTCATTATTTGAGCGGTAAGTTTGCCAGTTGATGAAGTAATATCTGCATTAGAGTGAGACACCGTCGTACTCTGTGCTACTGGGATTTCTTTTTCTTTCTCACCACCAGCACTTGGCTCTGGCATTTTGTTGTGTGAATATTTTGTTTGTTTATGTAAGAAAGATTTAGTACCGTCCGATTCGTAATATGTTTCAGTCTTAGAAAATTCTTTCTGGTGACCTTTGTCTACGGTAGATGAAGTGACACTTTTCATTCTGGTAGTCCCTAAACCTTGACTCCTACATTTGACTTTATGAATCGGCGTGGTATTAGAATTACCATTTTTGACAACAGGTTTATTAAGTTTCATTGTAACATCTGACGAACTTTCATTTCTTTCATTGTTAGAGTAGAACAAACATGTTTCTAATTTCATGCATTTTTTACAATTGTATTTTTTCGATGCCTGGTACCGTTTCTCGAAACATTTACCGGAGTCACAATCCGTGCATGAGCACACTGCTGTAGTTGGCTCTGGGATACTTCCTTCATTTATCACCTCAGATTTCACGGACATTGTTGCCTGTCATATAGATAGGTCGTTTATATTGTGCGTCTTTGATCTAACTTCTTTGACGTGTTTGATTCTTTGCTGCCACTTCTCTCCAGTTTTTGAAACTGAGACGTCTTGGGTTTAGAGGTCAGAGACTGCCCAGAGACAACGGATTGTTTCGAGCTTTGGCAGCATAAGGACGCGGCTTTTATAATCTGCAAATGAAAATAACTGTTCTGTTAATCTACAGAGGGGTAAGACCTATATCTGATGGCGGTATGAGCTGCGGGGGCTCTATGACGAGGCGAGGGATCCTTTTTGTCGCCAGCTGCATTATACAATATACAGGGTCCTTCTTAATATGCTGACACTTTTTAAGAGGATGATCTGACCATAGAGAAATTACACGCTCCCCTTGGTAGAGATGGTGTAACAAAGTTGCACTGTAGCCACCAATTGTGCACTAGTTTGTACTGCGACCATAGAGAAATGACACGCTCCCCTAAGCTTTTTGTCTCCCCTCGCCCGTCCCTCACCCCCTTTGTCGGCGACATAATTTTCTATAGAAACAAGCCGATATGCCATCTCCTCTTACTCCATGGATCTGACCATCAAACTGAACTTGTCTATGGGACCAACATCGAAATCGCGATAAAAAAATCTTCTGCTCCATACAAAACTGCAAACCTACTCGAGCAAAATGTATGGGACAGCTGATTTTTTTTTCGCGATTTCGATATTGGTGCCATAGAGAAAGTTGTTCAGTTTGATGGTCTGATCATCCCCTTAAAAAAGTGTCAGCATTTTAAGTTGGACCCTGTAATCCTGTATACGATATAGTGCAGCTCCGACACTTTATACGATGATCTCGCAATCCTTCAACAGTACTGCAACAGAATCAAGATGGCGTGCACACGCGCCGTTCCACTCGCATGCGCGCACGCGCACCGTCATGAAGTAGCTACTATACAGGGTAGTAGGGTAAACAGTTGCATTACCTTAAGGGGTGATTTTACCCATGGCACTGAACATCTTTCTCTAAGAAAACTACAGGAAGTTCGCAATTCTTTTTTTCGACTTTTCATTCAAACTTTCGATCAGCTGATTGCATTGGTATGGAAAGTAATAAATAAATATCTTGGACAATGTCACACAAATTATCTAGTCACATGTAAAGTACCAGAATCTAGCCTGGACTTGTATTATGATGACTAGACAACGATATAGAATTACATATATAACAAACATCCATGACTCGGGTACACATATTCATATTCATCATACAAATATTTGTCCCTTACGGGATTCGACCCCGCGACTCTCGGCACAGCAGGCAGGTTCACTACAGACTGTGCTATCGGGCCGTCATCGTCATCAAAGTCCAACAACTATTTGCGAATTTCCAATAGTTCCAAAGTTGTTCAGTATTATGGGTACAATCGCCCCTTTGAGTAATGCCACTGTTTACCCAAACATCCCGTATACTACCTATATCTGTGACCATACATGAACCTTCAGTGTGCGAGGCTGTGCCCATGTCCCCCAATCTTTGCCTTGCTTCTATTAATCTATAGGTATCTTTTTTTTGTGAGTTTGATGGGAGTATCTATCCCAATCTCAGGGATTGTTTTTGTTCAAGAACAAGAAGAGATCGAGGATTGCGGAGCCTCGTGGTAGGCAAAAACGCGACGCGCGAAAACCACGCGAGACGTGTGCTCGGGTCAATTCCTGCAACGTGACTCCCATATAGGTATCTTATTGCATCGATTATCCTTACAAAACAAAGCGTATTTTGTTAACGTCGTCACATCTAATCTTTATGACAGATGAGAATGGATATTACATATAATGCTACTTTTCATGCCAACATTTAAATTTGACGTGGGCGAAGCTTCTTCATAAGGGTACGTTTCCAGCGAAGCTGTGTAAAATCAACCAATAAAATTGCTAAAAGATTGCCCACGTGACAAACTGTAGGTATTCGTTTCAAATCGTTGCGCAACTAACGAATGAGTATAATCAAAGAACAAATACAAAGAGTATGATAACTAACATTAAACACAAAACAGGAGGAATATCATACTTCCCAATGAAATGGAAATTATCCATTTCTGCAATGGGATTTCTTATAAAATTCAAATTTACTAGTTTTGTATGCGAAACGGGATTGGGCAATGTCTTTTTCCTCGCTTGTCAGAATTAGTACTTACTTGAAAATCCTATTGGACCCACTAGTGGTATAAACAGTAGGAAAAACAGTCCGAAAAAGTTATTGATTGGTTTTACAAATCTCCACTCCGATTCAGTGGAAACGCACTCTTATCCTCCTTTAGTGTAGGGACACACCTGCGGAACGTTCCGCGCCGAACGTTCGGTTGAATACGTTTGCAACGCTTTTCCCTTCGTTCGGCGACACACCAGTACGCGCCATTACGCACCATTCCTCGAAGACGCGTATTCAACCGAACGTTCGGCGCGAAACGTTCCGCAGGTGTGTCCTTACACTTAGCAGTTTTAGCACAGTGTTAGTAAACTATTTAATAATTAAAATTTGCCACCAACACATTAAAATTTAACACCTGCAGCTCCATAATAATTTGAAGACTATTTATTACATTTTTATAAGATTATGTAAAACAATTTTGATTCATAAATATTTGTAAAGACATTTTTAATTCATTTGTCAATTGGACACAGTCCAATAAATTTATGTTTATTGACAATGCCATAATTTTAACCTTCTTTCAGGAAAAGAGTCTTGCAAAGAGTACTTTAAGGGTCGGCACTACCTACGGCTCGTTTGACATATCTGTCAAAAGAAATAGACCGGTGGCCGACAACACTCAACCCTATGTTATAAGATTAATGAACAAATCAATTTGATAGCTTTTGGTAATAAATTTCTTGCAAAAAACTTGGTCGGTTGCAGCGCGCGGCGCAGCTTGGCTGGCACGTTTACTGGTGTGAAGGAAAAAGTGAACCCTACCTGGTGACACAACATTTTACTAGTTGAATTAAATTTTATTAGTTGAATTAAAGGACGTAACTAGTCTGTTGGTCTAGAGGCCAATTAGTAAGGCCTAAAAAGTCTGGTCGGCCGACCCTATCCTGGCAGGTTCGTAGGTCCGACCAAATTTAGGGTACCTACTACCCGGAAGGCAGATTTTACTACATTAAATTAATGTTGAATGTTTGGTTGTGCGTGGCAATGCTCCTGCAGCATCTGGATTTGAGAGCCGTAGGTCGAAATTGATATTTACAGCAACAGTACAGTACCGTGATGGACCTCTAATGTGACTGATCAAAGATCACCCCTGGTGGTAGGATAGGATGGGTCCCAACTAATTAGATCACAGTATTACTAATACTAAGGCTTAAAAAACTTAAAATTATAATAATTTTAAGTTTAAAAGCAGAACAAATTAAAACTTATAACAGAATAATTACATTATTATAAGTTTAATATTATTGGTATTAGCAAACTAAGGGTTTGTAATCTTTTATCATCATAATCATAGTCAGATATAATATTTTAAGCATGGAATAAAAGTTAATTTTGCAGTAACTGGAACGATTGCCTTTAAAAACATTTGCGCAAAAGGACATCAGTGTTACCACTTTTAGTAGATTTCTTCTTTATTGGTAGATTTAGGGCAAAATTGTTTAGTAGATTTTAGTAGAAATTGGGTAGGTATTCGAAAATTTTAATGTATTTAAAAATGCAAGGATTCAGGCATATAAAATCTAAGCTGGCAATACAAATGGCTGAGAAAACGATTGCAGGGTTTGCAAGTTTTCCAGAACTTCTAGTACACCATGATCATAATCAACAGCCTATAATTACGTCCCACTGCAGGGCACAGGCCTACCTTCTAGGAGGGTGTTTGGGCGTGCCCAATGCGGATTGATAGACTTCACATATACATCAGAATTTCTTCGTCTGCATATGCAGGTTTCCTCACGATATTTTCGTTCACCATTAGAGAGCAGTCGGTAATACGTACATAAGTTAGAAAAACTCATTGGTAGGTGGCATGTTGTCCGTGCGGATTCGAACTCGGGCCTCTTGATTGAGAGTCCAGACCTCTCCGCAACGCGCCACCGAACTCGCTTCTAGTATAGCAAATATTAATCATATCGCCTAATGTTGTTTTTTTTACAAAAGAGGGCTTCTGAGCAGAGTTGGAATTTTGGTACCTAGCACTTTTAATATGTCAAAGGGATTGCATGTTTATCGACTTCCAATAATGTCGATATACGGGTATATTTTATATCACTGCGGATAACTTCAGCATGTATCGAACTTCAAAATAGAGAAAATAAATCAGCTGTTCCATACATTTGAGTCGAATATGTACCTACTGCAGTTTTGTATAGGACAGCTGATTTTTTTATCGCTCTTTTGAAGTTGGCCCCATAGTGAAAGTTGTTTAGTTTGATGAGTAGAATACGTCATGCTGGAGTTATCCGCAGTGATAAATAATTACCCGTAGGTATATCGACACAATCGGAAGTCGATAAACGTGCAATCCCTTTGACATATTAAAAGTACTACCAAAATTTCGGACTCTGCGTATGAGACACAGAAAACTGTACTAAATTTAAACTTGCCTATGCAAGCGACGACCTAATTTAATATTAATTATTTGAAAATTGAAACATCCACGTTACAAAATGATGAAAACCAATAAAAATTATACAAAAATGCGAAAATAACATGTGTAATGATGAGCGTTTAGATAAAATTGATAATATTTTGTACAAAAACGTGTTTTATATTAAATTTTAATCATCTGTAACGACATAAATATTATTTGGTAGAATTTAAGTAGAATTTGAAACAGGACTGGTAGATTTTGGTAGATTTCAGCAGTAATTTTGGTCACGCTGAAGGAAATTGTGCGACACAAGAACATATAGGTGTTACTTAGTAGCTAAAGTGGGTACATGAACCCTGAAAGGGCACAGCAATATTAACAAGAAGTAATTTTAAAGAAAAAAATAATTAGTACAATTTCAATAGTTCTTTAGGTTCTTTTGGTAGTTTTTGGTTCATTTGGTAGGTTTTGGTAGTTTTTGGTAGAGTTTAGTTTTTTTTTAGTTTTTGGTTATTTTGGTAGTTTTTTTTTAGTTTTTCGTTATTTTGGTAGTTTTTGGTAGAGTTTAGTAATTCGGTATGTCAAGTTTTTTTTTGGAGGGCTGAATTGAAAACCATTTCGAGATAATTGTCTCAATAATCATATTTTCTATGTCAGAGATGTTAAAATGAAAGGATTACAGATATTTTTAATAAAATAACGTCGTTTTTCGGTCCGTCCAGTGACGTCACTGGAATACCTGTGAACTCCTTGGTAAACATAAAATCAACTTAAAATAACCGGCACTTAAGAAAAAAAAATACATTCACAATGTCAGAATTTGACATATTTTGATGTTGCCGTAGATGTTTCCAGCATAGAGTTAGAAAGAGGAGGCAGGTTTAATTTTTTTAAATATAGCAGCATGTAGTTTTTCTCCATGGAGTTCGAATTATTTTCTCTCCACCATATTTGCACTTAGAGATTACAGATCAAAATAATTTAATAATTAAATTTATATTGATAAACTCAATGAATCGCAATAAGAATGAAATAGGAGTCTTAAAATTATGTCTTCTATCCGTAAAAAATATAAAAATGGAGACCAAAAAAAACTTAACATACCGAATTATTTTTTGTAGTTTCTGGTTTTTTGGTAGTTTTTGGTTAGTTTGGTAGTTTTTCGTTGTTTTTAGTTATTTTGGTAGATTTTCGTAGTTTTTGGTTATTTTGGTAGATTTTATATTTTTTGGTAATATTTGATAGAAGAATAAAAAATTACCAAAAACTACCATAAAAAACAAAAGAGTTCTTGACGGCTTGGCTACGGGGTGGGTCTGTTGACATAAATAAAATATTTGTTTTGCAAAAGAGGTGCATTCGAATCGTAAGCGGAATTCAGTCAGTAAGGGTGTCATGCCGATCCTTGTTTACCGACTTTAAATTACTCACTGTGACAGCTTTGTATATCCTCTATCTGTGCAAAATATTGAGACGATACCCCGTAGTATTCAGTAGCAAGAGATTACATTTAACTCGCAAAAATGAGCTACTGGTACCAAATTACCGACTAGCATCGATGCAAAGGACTACAAAATAAAGTCGAATACTGTTCTTGTGTATAATAAAATACCAGATGACATTAAAGCCGACAAGAAATTTCTGAAGAAGGTTAAAAAAATATTAATCGAACAGTGTCCCTATGACTTTAATTAGTTTCTTCAGTATAAGTAAACAAACAGGCATCAATCTGAGTAGAAAAAAATGTGTTGCAGACCGATTATTTGTAACTCAATAGGTTATTATAATTTTTAACTAATCACATTGAACTGATTTTATAACATTTAACTAATTTAATTGTAGTAGTGAAAGGTGGCAGTTAAGTTATTGTCTGGCACCTATTGTTTAAATCTGTTTTTTTCTTAATGTTTATAAATTATATTGTAGTGTGACTAATAGGTACTCTGTACTTACCATCTGTAACTTATGTACCTACCTACAATTTAAGGTAAATAAATGAAATGAATTAATGAGATGAACCACAAAGTAACAAATTAACCATAAACTACCAAAAAGTATGAAAAATTACCAAAATAACAATAATCTACAAATCTACCAAAAAAAACTAGAAACTACCAAAATAACCAAAAACTACCTACCGAAAAGTACGAAAATCTTCAAAAATAACTTTTTGGTTACTTTTGTACGAAAATTTAACAAAAACTACCGAAAGACTCAAAAACTACCATAAATTACCAAACAGTGCCCGGAAAGTAACTTTTGTGAAATTCCTTTGTGTTGTCTTGTGTCGCGCAATGTCTTTTCGCGCAAAATTCTGTCGTGCAAATGACTTTCGAAGTCAATCGTTTGAGTTACCTACTACGGTACAGAATTCACTCTTATTCCATTCTTATTTAAAACATATCTGACGATGATGATGATGATTTCAGATTATCAATCCTTAGTTTGCTAGTAACAATAGTAATAAACTTACAGTTATTCTGTTATAATAATGGCATAGCATAGCATACCTATGCTCACGACTATATTCCCCGAGGGGGTAATCAGAGATATTCTGAAACCTTAGAACATCCGCGTTTCACCAGTAGTACCGAAACTCATAACAACCACACCAACATAACTCCGTTATAATAATGGGGACAAAAATTAACGAGTAATAGTCGATCAATTTATAAAATGTACTTCTAAGTCCACATATCGTGACGGGCAACTACGGAACCCTACACTGCATGTGGCCCGACACCCACTTGCCCGGTTTTTTATAAGTTACTTTGCCTACTTTAGCTAAAAATGGATTGGTTCATTAATCTTCTAAGACAGTGTTGGGTGTTGCCGGTCACCGGTCTATTTGCAATGATTTCGAACGATTGATGGCCCATAGTAATTTGTATGAAGAAAACGTCAAAAAAAATATGTGATTTTTGGTAACAAATTGCAAAAAAACTAGAAGTCGTATCGAAAAACTGATTTGTTTAAAGTGTTCTTTGATGTTTTGCCATTGATTAGAAATATATTTTGTTGCTTTATTTTGTTTCACTAAATCACAGGACTCGGAACGCGGCAGTGCTATTCTAGAGTTTTTCATGAAATTCTCGATTACTTTCTGATGTAACTACACAATTTTACTCAAATTTTTTTTGTTCATCTTGTACTTCATCTTTTAAAGAAGCGATGGTATTAATTTTGTTTCTAAATATAGCTATTTACTATCCTCAAAAGTCGGAACGCCGAACCCTGTTTTGCCCGATTAGGGTAGTGCCGACCCTTAAGCTAAATCTTCTTGTTTATGAGTCATCTTTTGAGTAGTTGGCCCATAGACGAAAAATTTTTCGCTCACGCTAGTAGACCGAATATCAGTGTAACCGGGTATGAGATAGCGAATTATATGAAGTGACATCTTGGAGTCAGGTGGTAGTCCCATACAATTTATATGAAGTGACATTTTGGAGTCAGATGGCCGAAGTACAAAAAAGTGGATACGTCGATAAGGACAGCAATAAGTAGCGGTCTCCTTTTTTAACTAGAGCGAATTTGCTATGTGCATCTCTTACTGAGTGATATGACAAGACACGTGCTTCCTTCTAGTGCCTTCTCTTTCTACAAGTTGGCCCCATAAAGTTATCTATGGTTAGCCCTCGTTCGCACGGTCGTAATTCAATCGCGCGATGAGGCGCGTTTCTGTCGCGTTTAGTAAAAATAAGGTTGAAAATTGCCTTAATTGTTTGCCTGGTCGCGGGATAGAATTACGCCCGTGCGAACAGGTAAAAAATTCTTGGTCAATGGTCAAGAAGTTTGGAATGATTCTAAATCCGTGGTCAAGATAGACAGTCGAAGCTACGAACGGGTCGAAAAAAATTGCAACCAGGTAAGGCACCCTCAGTATGAGCTAAGTAGTATGACTCCTCACGCACACCAACCTAAGAAAGTTGGCCCATTTTTTTGTACGCTAGAAGCGTGAGGTGGTGAAATTTTTGGACCTCCCATAGAAAATCGACCAGCCGATCCGCACTTTTGTGTGGGGAGGTCAAGACTCTATTATTTATCAACGTTTTTTATTCTCGCTCTATCGTAAAAACGATAATAAAGCCCGACCAGCACCCGCGGCATGGTGCCTCGATAAACGTTTTATCGCGCCTGCTAACTCGTTCGTTCGCGCGCAAAAAGAAAGGGAGCTAGGGCGCGATAGCGCTTTATCGCGCGATCATGCCGCGGGCGCAGAAATATAAAAAACCTCGCCATGTTGCGGAAAATCATTGGAACTAATTTTTGTACTTGGAACACTTGACATTAAAGGTGACAATCGATTGCAGCGCCCCCAAACCAGGTTTTTTATATTCCTGGTCAGGCTCTACATAGGTACAATTGGTTTGATTATAGTGCAAACTACAGTATAACAACAAATAATAAAAACCGGCCAAGCGTGAGTCGGCCTCGCGCTATAGGCATAGAAAAAAATATCCCGGAGAAAACAAAACTGTAAGTTAATATGTTGTGCCCACCCTCGGTGCGCGAGTCGCCCGACTCGCAGTTGATCGGTTTTATTTATTTTTTTTGCTGTATTTTCCATGTTGCGCATTGAAACTGACATGATATAGACGGAAGGTAAAAAGAAAAACAAATCGTTACGTTTAAATATTCAATTTAATTTATCAATGAAATTCATCTTTTCGTAAATAAAACAAAGTTTTAATAAAAGTAAAATAGACAATGATAAAGTCGCTAATTTGTGAGAATATTGTTAGGTACAAATTACATGGATTATTAAGTTTCTAGACTGAACAAAAAAAAATTATTTACACAAAAACTAAACACGATTGGCACGGAAACGATAAATAATAAAATAATTAAAAACACGTCGAAAAACATGCGTTTACTTAGAGTCGAGATGAAGGTACAAATTGTTCGATATTTTTCGCTTAACTTAATATTAGAATATTAATATGATACAAGAGTATGTACAGTTCGTTAAAATAACTGGCTAAACTAATGAAGGCACCAGAGTGAGGTCGGTGGAGGTTTTACACCTGGAACAAAAGAAAACAATGTGAAATCATTGCATATTTGGAAATTACATATTATAATATATTATAAAGCGAAACAATAAACTAAAAAATAATAAAATTAAAGATTGAAAAATGAGAGTGCGGGTTCAAGTCCCGCCCGAGACAAATTTTTCAATCTTTAATTTGATTCGAAATAGCACAACATGGCTGTAACATGTTTATAATCAATAATATTAAAAAATAATAAAACTAATTTAGTTATTTTAACGACTTAAAATTAACTTAAGTGAACAAAACAAAAAAAATGCAAACAGAGTTATTTTAACTATTTTAAAACGTATTTTTTTTAAACACCAAAATTGTCGCGTCGAGTTAAATTACTAGAGAACACCCTATACAGGGTCTAATTTGCTGACGGTTGTTAAGGTGGTGATTATAAAATCAAAAAACTAAACAACTATCTCTATGGGACCAAACATCGAAATCGCGAAAAAAAAACAGCTATTCCTTATTAAACTTAACTGCAATCCTACTCGACCCAAATGTATAGATAGCACAGCACATTTTTATCAGCGATTTCGATGTTGATCCCATAGAGAATGTTGCTCAGTCTGATGGTCTTATCATCCTCTCCGTCAGCATATTAGGGGAAGAACCCTATACAGGGCATTACAGGGTATAACAAAACAGGGTATACAGTATAGTAAACCACCCATTTTAATATATTTTTACATCATCATATCAGCCGATAAACGTCCACTGCTGGACATAGACCTCCCCAAAAATGGGGGGATTTGCCATAATCGCCACGCTTGGCAGGCGGGTTGGCGATCGCAGTTGGATTGAATGTGTGTACTCAGAGGATGCTGCTGCCCATCTTCCGGTAGATCCCTTAGTCGCCTTTTACGACACCCACGGGAGGAAATGGGATGGTGCTACTCTTAGCCGACACCACACGGACAATAATAATTTAATAACAATATTTTTACATATATTTTTTTAATTTGTCTACTGTGTCTTTATAATAAAAGTTATTCAGTTTTATAATCTAAAGCACCCCTTAAAATAATACTATACTAGGTTGTTTTGTTACACCTTGTATAGTTTTCAATAAAAAATCGGCACACGTAAGTGTAGGGATACAACGTTCGGTTGAATTCGCGCGCAACGCTTTTCCCTATACCGGCAACATACCAGTACGCACCATTTATCCTAGTAGACGCGTACTCAACCGAACGTTCGGCGCCGAACTTTCCGCAGGTGTGTCCCTACACTAATAAACTAGTTGTGAGACAACTTACATAATTTCACACGATTATTGGCAGCATTAGACATCCGTGCTCCAAACTATCGCATTTGTACCCAACGCACAAGATGGACAATTCTGAAACAAACAAAAAGCACCATTTTCATTTTAATCTATAGAATAATATTTAACTTTAAGCCCACCACACATTCCCACCGCTGTTACTCCTGTTAACCAGGATCAACAGCGGCGACCATTCACAACACTAAACAATGAAGTCCAGCGAGCCCGGGGGACGAATCTAATCTGTCTTGGAACCCGTAATGAATTAATCAAAGAAGATAGGAACAGTAGGAAAAAGAAATATCCAACTTCCCTCCATTGATACAGCCTTCAATGTCCCAACAAACTGGGGCAAAACGCACAAAGTGGCATATCACTGGTGTCCCTCGTGGGAATTGAACCCACGATCTCCGTGTCAAGAGTCAAGAGCCCAATGCTCTTAACCATTAGACCTCGGAGGTAGACCAATAAGGTAGCGATTTCCTTCTCTTACTAGAGCTAATTTGCTATATGCATCTCTGTTTGAGTGAATAGGACAAACAAATTCCCTAACCTCTATTATTTTCTGCCTCTATACGATTTATTTCTGCCTCTACTGACAGTCTGCGGGAAACTGTCAGAATTTAGCTAGGTCGTATGGTCGTATGTCGATTCTGATTAGTACGCGGGATTTTCTGATACAACAATTCTTTATAATGTCCATGAATACTTACAACAATACTTTCTATGGCGTTCGCTAACTGCTCCTCCATGATTTTAACATCGCCATGATCCAAAACTTCCTGCAAAAGAACAACTTTGTTAGTAATCCGGCTCAAAGGACCAAAAAATGTTAGGAAATCAAAATACTCCTTCAAACGAGTTTTTTCGAGTTCGGTTTTTTTTTGTACATAGATGAGGTGCCATCTGAAGGAGACCGATGTAAAGATCTGGAAAAACTAGGGTTGCCACCTCTGAGTCTGCCGCAACTCTAAGGTTGTCAGGTTCAAAGAACTCATTGTTAACCCTAGAGTCGCGAAGTTGCGGCAGACTCAGAGGTGGCAACCCTAGTTTTTCCAGATCTTTACATCGGTCTCCTTCAGATGGTACCTCATTTATTTCCCAAACAGATTGCGACAAGATTTTGCTAGGCAACCCAGCGGCGTTGTATGAACCCCTGTATACAGGGGTACAATTTTCACTTTAATCACATTTCGTTCACCAAACAAATAAGTGCATAAATTTGGGGTCGGATCATGGTCTATTTGTACCCCTGAGAACTCCCCAGCCCGCTAGTAGCACTATAATTTCATCATCTCAGCCGATGGATGTCCACTGCTGGACATAGGCCTCCCCCATGGATCACCACAACGACCGGTCCTGCGCAGCCCTCATCCAACGGATTCCCGCCGCCTTCACCAGGTCGTCGGTCCACCTTGTTGCCCATCCCATTTCTACCTGTGGGTGTCGTAAGGCGACTAAGGGATTACCAGATAATGGGCAGCAGCATCCTCCGCGCACAAACATTAAATCAAACTGCGATCGCCAACCCGCCTGCCAAGCGTGGCGATTATGGCAAAACCCCCCCAACATGAATAGCACAACCAAAACTATAATTTACCTCCTGACAAAGCTTGACGCTGTCGGCCAGCTCGGGCAGGGCGGCGCAGAGCCTGGCGGCGGCGCAGGCGCAGCTGACGCTGGCGAGCCGCGCGGCGCCGTGCAGCACGCCCGCGTTGCCGGACAGCCGCAGCGACGCGAAGTCCCCTCGCGCCTCGCTGCCGTACGGCACTGAGTACGTCATCGATGATATCGCGCGCTGCCACTCCTGGAACCGGTTACATTTGTGTAGTAGAGTGAAGGTGGAAGCGTAGATTACTAGTTAATTCGTGTCATCATTATCATCAGCCAATCATCGTCCACTGCTGAACATAGGCCTCTCCCCAAGGCGCACCAGATAACTCTGTCCTCGGCCTTCCTCATCCAGTCACTCCCCGCTACTTTTTTAGATCGTCTGTCCAGCAGGCAGCAGGGCGTCCTACGCCTACCAGTTCGCGGTCTCCACTCTAGAACTCTGACACCCCATCGGTTGTAAGTTGTTCGGCAGATATGACAAAAAGGAGGGTCATACCTAGAGTGGTGCTTCAGACCGTCAAACGAACAACCTTCGCTATGGAGCCAACATGGAAGTTGCGAAAAAACAATTAATTTGAGTTGAGACGGTATTGCAGTTTTAATGGAATCGCAATTTTTTTTCGCGAATTTGTTATTGGCTTGGCACTCTGAAAATTGTTAAGTTTGATGGACTGAATTACCCCTTTAAATGTGATCATGACATTACCCTGCCCTGTATATGTATATTATTCAAATTAAATTAATTAATGGCCTTTTGCTGTGACTAAGCACTATATTTCTGCCCTTGTTAATCGACTTTTGGGTATCTTTATCTCAAGGATCGTCGTAAGCATACAATCTACAAGACCGTCTGTGAACTCCCAGTACAAATATGAACGATTCGCTAGCTGAACTTGTATCGAATGTCTACCCATTAGTTCTTTCGACGAGAAAACTAACTATAGTTGTCTAAATTCGTCTCGCATTGAATCCCAGACAAACTATAGGACGTGACCAGGTTTGTTCGTTAGGCATCTCCATCAATCTTAGGTTAGCACGATAATGGCCATCAACAACGTAATCCAAAGAATCGAAGGGTTGCAAATTGTGCTGACTATTTTATCTCATTTCGAAGACAACTTAAACAATTTGCCACAACCATTAGTCACAATCATTAGTTAAACATTAGAGACAGAAAACTAACGCAGTTATCATTTAGTAACACAACAGTTAAAACAAACTTACCTCCGTATCAGTCTTAGCGTCAGCGTCGCCTATTGATCTAACGAGCTCCTTCGATATAGCCATTAAGAGGTAATTTGTGATTTTCGCTTTGGTTTCTGCATTCACATCTCTTCCGTTCACAGGAGATATCTCTCTGCACAATCTCGTCAAATCATCGTCGACTGTGTTGTGGATCCTATCGAATAAGTCCTCGATTAGTTGGCTGACTAGTTGGCTCCTCATGGACGGACAGGAACAACCAGAATCCGACGTTATGTAGCTCATGCTATGATGCATTCTCCCGTAATCTGTCTTCTTTGGTACTGCCGTGTAAATCGAGTAGCCTTCGTCGACATACTCTGTCCTGTCTGGCTTCAGGTCTATCCGAGACGCGTGGTACGTCTGCCTCATGGTTTCACTTCTAAGCTCTTCCAATTCTTCAGTTTTTATGGACAGCTCGTGGCTTAGAGTCTTTATCTTCTCGTCGCACTTCCTCTTGCATTGATTCAAAGCTTTCTGAGTTAAAGCTAGCTGCTTTTCCAGAGATTCAACCTGAGAACACATTTCTTCTTAGAACTGCTTCAGAACCACTCCATGCATATTTACACGCCACAAGTCTTGCGTTTGTACATGCGCCGCTTTGTGAATCGAGCGAAATAAAACCAAAAGAAAATAGTGTTTGAAGCAAACATGCAGTGTTAGTCGGACAAACAATGAAAGCGTTTCTAAGAGCATTTATACAGCTATAACCAAAGCTACTAATGACAAATAAGAATATTATCCCCAAACAAATGCGAGGGCATCATTATTAATAAACGCCACTAAGACGAGATATTTGAACTGTTTCTAACACTATAATACTTGATAAGTCAAGAACATTATTATTTTTATCTTTCGTTTTAGTGGCGCCAAAAAATGGGCAACGATGGCTCTTAAGTATTGTTTTAATTTGTTCAGAATTATCATCAACCGACAATCTGGATAGAAAACCGTGCATACCCAAAAACATTTCCTAGTTACGTACCTCCTCTTTCAATTCGCTGCTGGTTACTTCCAGTTCCATATTGGCCTTGTTAGACCTCAACAGCTCTTTCCTGATGGTGTCGAGGTCGCCCTTGAATGCTACTTCGGCCTTCCTCGATGATTCCTTCATACACTTATTTTCTTCTTCGAGATTCCTGTTCACTTTTCGCAGGTTTTCCACTTCTTTCTGTAATTGGAGTTGTACTTATGTTGATGAACTTGTTAATTTTTATTTGTTGGTTTACTAGAGCTAATTCACTGATTTTATTTATAAGTTAAAGAATTCGATATTGTGTTTCATTCATCCCATATTCTTCCACTGATATTAAAGTTACTCTATTTATGTATTTGTGGCAAAACTTAATTTGGAATGAACCAGAAACATTCAATTTATTTTCTTCCCTCCGCCTCCGGACGGAAAGCGTCAATTCTCGTCCCGCTGCGCTAAACGAAGTTGTCGCTTTCCACCTCCGTCGAGAAGAAAAATAGTATACTTACCTCGGACAGAAAATAAGAAAGCCTCAGATCACATGTTTGTTGACCTGAATTACATGAGATCTGAGACCTTTCTTACTTTCCTGTCCTCGGTGTGTAATCTACTATATCAAGTTTCTTTTTCTTTTTTAGTTACTAATTCAACTAAAATTAATCCAGTCAAAGGTCGAATAATCATCATAATCTTATTCCATTATTTTAAAGTGCGAGTTATTCATCTCTGTCACATAGTTCGTTTTCTTAAAACATTTTATATCCAAGTGCAACTTCTTCAGTGATATTGTTTTTCCCATAAATAACACTTACCCTAAACTTAGCATCAAGCAATCTCAGCGCAGTCTCGGACTTCCTAACCTCGGCTTCAGATTTCTTATACATCTCCGTCAAGTCGGCATTCACTGACTTTATAATTTGGGCATCCCTTTCTGCCTTCTCCAGGGCTATGCGTGTTGCCGAGTCTGATTCCTCTACTTCCTTCAATTTACGTTTTAATGGGTCTAAGGAGAATTTCAGTTGGCTCTTCTCATTTTCCAGCTTCACTACCTGAAATAGGGAAAAGGATTATTTAGTAACCTGAAGGCTAGAAGCCTGAAGGGTTTCAATTGCGATCTTAGGAGCGTAGTTCGTAACCATACCACACTGGGGAAATTCGTCAGTCATCAGACCCAAAAATAGTTCTTTTTACCATAATTTTATTATGAAAAGCAATTAAATACGAGTACCTACGGAGAAAATTCTTTTTTTAGAATTTGACTCCTTTAATCGATTGAATTGATGCGAGTGACAAGAGAGCGAAGGCGCGATAGCGCTATACCACGCTGTCATACTACGACCGCAGGAGCTTTTTAATAGCGCTTTAAAATCGTATGCCTTTCCTAATTCTTATAAACGAGATGAAAATATTCGGACAGATAAATTAGGGCGTTCAAACGCTGTGAAGATTAACCCATTTGTGTAAATTTCCAACAGCAGAAGTTCCTCACCTTTCCCTTCAACTCGTTCTCAGTGCTCAAGCAGTCGTGTATCTTCTTCTTGTAGCCGCCCTCCATCTCTGCCCACATGTCGTCCGCTTGGGTCAACATCTCCAAGTACGCCGCCTCTCTCCTTTGCAACTCTGCTACGCGGCTCTGCAGTTCCTTCTCGCTTTTTAGAAGTGCATCAATTTTTGCTGCCGTAGATGGGTCCGAGGGCAACTGGAGAACAAATTGATTTTGTTTTATTGATAACTAGAGGACCGCGGCGAACTTCGTACCGCCTTAGAATCTTCCCGACACACACTTCGCCGTTTTTATAGCCTATGTTAATCACTGATAATGTAGCATTCTAATGGTGAAAGAATTATTCAGATCGGTCCAGTAGTTTCGGAGCCTATTCATTACAAACAAACAAACAAAAAATAAAATCTTTCTTCTTTATAATATTAGCATAAATTATATTGATATTAGAAATTTTAATAAAATATTGTAGGTAAGGATTTCCATTTTCCATTGATATTATGGTTTAAATAGGACCACCATCTTTCACTATGGAGACAACATTGCAGAAAAAATGAAAATAAAACTGCTGATACATACAAAACTGCAGTTACTACTCGGTTAGTTGGTTAACTAAAGCTGGCGCGTTCACAGACACACACAAATATGCTGGATAGAGATGAAGAAACTTTTCATTATGCGTGCAGTGAGACAAAGGCATCGCGTAAATGTGTGGCACGCGCCAGCTTTAGTTAACCGACCTGGAGTGCAATTACTATGGAGATAAGCTTCTTTCTACTGCTGATTTGACTTTCAAAAATCATACTTCAGGAGTGCGATTTTTTAAAGAAAAATAAGCAGTATAAAGATGCACAACTCCATGGTAATTTTGACATTTTCAACTGCGCTGAATTCACCGAATGAGACACAAAAATCGCACTCCTGTATGGGACTGCTGATTTTAATTTTATTCGACGTTGTCTCCGTGCTTAGTGAAAGTTTTCAGTTTGAGGTCTAAAGTTTAGACCATAAATCACCCCTTTAAATATTACTAGGGTGATTTATTACACTGTATACAGGGTGTTACAAAACACCCTAGCAATATTTAAAGGGGTGGATTAGTTAGACGATAAAACTGAACAACTTTCACTATGGAGCCAACATCGGGCACGCGTGGTGGAATAACGCCCATACCATCCTTGAGGGTAAGCCAGTGCCCTGCAGTAAAACGTATAGCTGATGATGAATCATTTACTTCATTACGGCGAAATAGGGTAAAGTCATACGGAATAAATTCATTAGTATTCATTTCTTTATTTACAATTTCGCATTCGTTTCCCGCGTTCGTTTTCTTTAGTTTTTTTTTCGCTAAACTAGCCTTTTAAACCGGAACGTCCTAACTTTCACTATCGGAGCCATGACCTTGGTCTATCAAACGCATATTTATGCTCTACTAACATTTCATGATGGACTTACGCGATAGTACCCACTAGGGTTGCCAACTTATTTTACTTAATGTAAGGTGAACCGAGTCAAGTGTGACGCGGGGGGCAAGTGTGACTTGTGAATTAAAACCGCTCAAGGTTATTGTACTATGGATCACTATGGAGACAACATTGCAGAAAAAATGAAAATAAACCTGCTGATACATACAAAACTGCAGTTACTACTCGGTTAGTTGGTTAACTAAAGCTGGCGCGTTCACAGACACACACAAATATGCTGGATAGAGATGAAGAAACTTTTCATTATGCGTGCAGTGAGACAAAGGCATCGCGTAAATGTGTGGCACGCGCCAGCTTTAGTTAACCGACCTGGAGTCCGAATCGCACTCCTGTATGGGACTGCTGATTTTAATTTTATTCGACGTTGTCTCCGTGCTTAGTGAAAGTTTTCAGTTTGAGGTCTAAAGTTTAGACCATAAATCACCCCTTTAAATCTCAAGGTTATTGTAAGAGAGGGAGAGGGATGAATATGTGTGAGATGAAAAAAGTGTAGTGTAGTGATGAATGAGTTTATGTATTTAGGATGTATGTTTACTAGAGACGGTAAATGTAAGGGTGATATGCATAGGCGATTAACAGCGGGAAATAAAGTGAATGGTGCTTTGCATACCATTGTTGCTAGCCAATTGGTGTCCAAAAAGGCGCGACTTGCTATACACAATGGTGTGTTGGTGCCTACACTTATGTATGGCAGTGAGTGTTGGGTATGGCAGAAGAAGCATGAAAGTAAAATTAATGCTGTTGAAATGCGTTCCTTGCGAAGTATGTGTGGAGTTACGCTGAGAGATAGAGTGAGAAATTGTGTGATTAGAGATCGATGTAAATTGAAAGAAGATGTCGTGACAAGCATAGAGAAGGGTATGCTTCGTTGGTTTGGTCATGTGGAGAGGATGAGTGATAGCAGATGTACGAAAGAGATATATGGAGCTAAAATGAATGGAAGTGTCGGCAGAGGGCCCCCTCGTAGGACGTATTCTGATCAAATCAACAAACATGTGATCTGAGGCTTTCTAATTTACTGCCCGAGGTTAGTATAAGTACTATTTTTCTCCTCGACGGTGGTGGAAAGCGGTAACTTCGTTTAGCTTAGTCTGTTTCAATTTTTTAAATAGTTATCCCACGAAGCAGAATAAGTAGCAAATTATGGCAAGGGATAGCTGGCTGGCTTTAAAAGCTTGGAGGAGACCTTTGCCCAACAATGGGACTAAATAAGTTAAAAAAAGAAAGTAAACATCAAAGAGGAAAATAAATTATAAAACTGTATAGTTGGCAACCCTATACCCAGCAGAAATAACAAAACAATGTAATTTTCGCGCCATCTCAAACGAACTGCATAGCTAGCATGCCGCAGTGATACAGCGCTATCACATCTTAGCTCTCTTTCTATTTGCGTGCGAACGAACGAGATAAAAGACGTGATACAGCCGTATCACGTGTAGCATACTACGAGTGCAGATCGCGATTTCATTAGAGGCATCGTCATGGTTAAAGGTTTTTAGTGCTGTTGTTACGTACAGTGAGTCTTGTGCGGTCTGGTTAACTGAAGAATTCTAACAATGTTATGGAAGCATAGCTGGAAAGCCGTTCGTTGTTTATTTTATCGCCTTATTTTGTGCCTCTTGTATTTATCTTTGCATTTTTACTGCTTATGTCTTGGGTGTATATTAGATTGATTGATTTTAACACCCGGATACAAATAACAGAGTTAACTTATGTCTGGATTAGAAGAAACCTAGCAACAGTGATATCTTTGTTAATAATAAAAAAATAATTTTATAGTAATTTCAAGAAAATGTTTAGTTTTCCCAGAATGTTAGTTTATTGACGATCGACAGTTTGTCCATACAAAAAAAAATGATTAGTATGCATCTTTTCGCATCGAAGAAGTGGCTAACGGCGTCCTATACTAATAATGATTTTTGTAGGGACAGAACGTCGATCAATGTGACGTAAAATTATAGTTCTGTATTTACAGAAATAAGGCAAAGAGTACATCTAAAAGAGGAGTCGCATAGAGCGTCGAACATATCTTTAGTTTGATTTAATCAATAAACATCCAAACCTTCTCTTTTTCCTTTTCCTGCTTAATCTTTTCTTCGATGCCGACAATCTTTTCTTCTACCTTTTTCGTCTTGACGTCACAGCAGCAGACGGTCGCGTTGATTTGTCTCTTCGTCGTCGCCAGTTCATCTTCTAGCTGTTTTATTTTAGTTTCTAAAGACGTCTTGATTTGTTGCGATTGACACGATATTTGTTTCTTCTCCGCTAAGAGTCTGGAAATTAAAAATCTATTGTTAAAATTGATTCAGGCCTTATTAAGGGGGCACCGAGCCTATTGTGCTGCCCTCAATCGTATCACATTGTAGTCCTGATTGGCTTTTGGAAATAGTTCAACTCGGACGTATGTTTACCTATACACGCTAGGGGTACCTACATAGATACGAAGCCAATTCTTCAACCACCGATGATTTGCTGTTCAGTTTTGAAAATTTCTATTGTTTAGCTGCGAAGCGCGTCATCAGATCTTCTCCAAATTAAAATGGGACTAACTCGGGGTTCTTCAGAACAGAAAAGGAATCATCCAAATCGGTCAAGAAATGCCGAATGTTATCCCGTACCAAACATATAAAAATTACCTTTAGCTTAGAGAAACAAAGCCGGAACTGCATCTAACGCTTCCTTTCCACAAATGTACAAATCATGAAAGGCAAACATACATAAATACCTTTCAGGCCTCTCTCGTTCGGTCTACATAAGCGAATACCGTGCACTCTCGCACTTTATATTAACAATAAACACATTTTTATACTTTGTTTGTAATTTTATGAATGGTTTGCTTTTAGGTCGATTTGATAATAGGTCATTCCGATACGAACCCTTTCGAACTTTTAGGCGTTCGGTGTCCATTTCTTAAAATGCCTTCTTCTAGATATGACCAGTTCTGGATCGACCACTTCTTGGTAAGACCAGTTCTAAGGAGGGCCATTTCTGGATTTGACCACTTCGTTATGTGTACACTCTCTGTACAGTATGCAAAAAAAAAAAGACTTTATTAGGCCCTCCATAGAACTGGTCTTACCAATAAGTGGTCGAATCCAGAACTGGTCATTTCTAGAAGAAGGCATTTTTAGAAATGGACACCGAATTCCTAAACGTTCGAAACATGTCGCACAGTGTTGTTCAGTATCATAGTAGGTACAATCACCCCTTAAAGTAATGCAAATGTTTACCCTAAAACCCTGTGCACAATGTTTGTTATTATCAGTGATCGGAATGTCGGGGCATTTTTTGAGCATACAAGTTTGGATACGCCTGAATTTCCCGGAAATATCCGGATTTAATAAATATGGATAAAAATTTCAAGGGATTTATTGGGATTACCTATTTACGTTTTTTTAAATCAAGAGTATTAGCAGCGCATACTAGAGGCCGCGACTTTGAAACACGCCGCCTGGTACTTTTGACATGTACCGTGCTTAGGTAAATATGTTGACCGTTGTTAAACAATGATATTAAGTAACTAGATTAATAGTTAGGGCACCAAAGCGTTGCCACTTCGAAGATGTCTGCAGGCTTCTTTGACTTCAGTTCAGGCGTTTATCTATAGTGAGCGGACATATCCGTGACGTATAAATTAAGCTACCAAAATGGGGAAATGCGCCGTAAAAGTTTGTAAATCAAAATCGTATTTACTTGCAACACTGATGGCAAAAACAATGCGTGAAAAATTGATTTAGTTTTTTAATTTTATTTTGACACAATATAGTAAACTTACTTGTGAAAAGTAACACCACTTCCTTTATTATTCTTTTCCGACTGTGATTTACAAATTTTTACGGCACATTTCCCCATTTTGGTAGCTTAATTTATACGTCACGGATATGTCCGCTCACTATAGATAAACGCCTGAACTGAAGTCAAAGAAGCCTGCAGACATCTTCGAAGTGGCAACGCTTTGGTGCCCTAACTACTAATCTAGTTACTTAATATCATTGTTTAATAACGGTCAACATATTTACCTAAGCGCGGTACATGTCAAAAGTACCAGGCGGCGTGTTTCAAAGGCGCGGCCTCTAGTATGCGCTGCTAATACTCTTGATTTAAAAAAAACGTCTCTTGACATCTAAATATTTAATCCCAGTAAATCCCGTGAAATTGTATCCAAATTTATTAAATCCGGATATTTCCGGGAAATTCAGGCGTATCCATACTTGTATGCTCAAAAAATGCCCCGACATTCCGATCACTGGTTATTATACAGGGTGTCAATGTCACTGACTGACTGTCACTGTTGGCGCCTCATTTCCAACTTTAAATCCAGCTGGGTATGCTGGATCAATTTGCACTCAAACGACACCAAACATAAGAGCTAAACTGACCTGTTGACCTCCAACTCCATGTTTCTGAGGGTGGGTGTGCTTATGACGTCGTTGACCGCAACCACCGCCTGACACTTCGGCTCCATCGCGCATTCCTTCTTCATCTGGGCTATCGCTGACTTGGTGTCTTTACCCAAAGGTCCCAGACGTTGTTGTAGCGCTCGCTGGAAATAAAAAAAGTTTGTTATAGCCTGTAGGATCCCTCTGCAGGGCAAAGGCCTCTCACGAATAATGGTAAGAGGATGTAGGCCTCCACCACGCGAGCTGGTGGGGACAAAATAGTGGTCAACTTGCTGTCAGAGAATTTTCAAGTCGCCTCAATAGGCCTCTGAACTGGTTTAACGAATAATAACACCGCTATCGGACGGAACTATCAGGGAACAACTGCTTAACGTGTCTTCCGAAGCACGGAGACGCTCGAGATGAAATACCACTACCGAACGGTCACCCATCCAAAGACTCCACTACTTACCTAAATACATTTGGGTTCAGACGTTTTGTTTGAAACAGCAGATTTTTATCGTGATTTCGATGTTGGTTCCATAGAGAAAGTTGTTCGGTTTGATGGTCTGATCATTCCCTTAAAAACCGTCAGCATAATAGGCACGACCCAACCGGGTTCATATGTCTTACCTACTTATATTTTAAATGTTACACCTTTTATCTTTATGTACTCATATGAAATGCAATGAATTAAATGACCCTACCTAGGTATTCTTGCTTGCTAACCGAGTTCAGGGCAATGTCGCTAGCTAAGTCTCTTAATAATAAAACAATAAACCGGTGAATATCGCAACACGGACAAGCCGACAGACATGGCCGCCTGTTTGAATTAAAGAGAAGTTGACCCTGACATCAAAGACCTTTGTACAATGCCTTCTAATTCTTAGAATTATTGTTACATTATTATTGCCCTGCTAAACATGTGGTTCCGGCTTAGAATGAATCCCGTTTCTTCCCGTGGGTCTCGTACGAGGCGACCAAGGGATAAGGGTTACTTAAGTAGTGTTGCGTTCGAAAGGCTGACAGTAATTCCCTCCAGATAACTTTCTGTTCTTCAAATACACGTCGCTTACAAAAATTGTTGATAGTTGTAGTAGAGTTTCTGACAACCCTAATAAAGCCACTTTCATCTTTAAAACGAACTAGTATAGACTTTACCCGCGAGACGTCCGCAAAAATTATATACCAGATTTTAAGTTAAATCATAAGCTATCAAAGAAAAAAGTTTCATATAAATCGGTTCAGTGGTTCTTGCGTGATGCTGTTTCAAACAAACAACCTAACAGACCTATGTAAAGTCAGACAAAAATACTAAAAAAGATTGATTTGGAGTCATGGATACCTAAAAACCATATCGTATTCTTTTACTTCTAAATATCTTCAATTTCTGTTGCAGTTTTATAATAGTTTAGATAAGTATCTTTTTTACATTGCGTAAACTAATTTGTGTGATTTGTGTTTTTTGTGTACCTATCTCATATAGCACTCAGTCATATGCAATATACCTTCCCTTCTTAAGATGTCAGCATATTAATATGCTGACATTTTTTTAAGATGATCAGAACGTCAAACTGAACCACTTTCTCTATGGCACCAACATCGAAATCGCAAAAAGAAAATCAGCTGTTCCATACAAAACTGCAAACCAACTTGAGCCAAATGGATGAGACAGTTAATATTTATTTCGCGATTTGAGATGTTGGTCCCATAGAGAAAGTTGGTCAGGTTGATGAATATGAATATGATCATCCCCTTAAAAATGTATGGTTAGGCCTATGTAATGGTGATTGTGAGAAAGTGAAGTGTGTTTGTATATTTACCTGGCCATTAGGTGACACATCGACTCCGATGGTTTTGAACACATTCCACGCTATGAGGGCAGGCACTGCCTTCTCCAATTTGCTTAACCTCGTTTGTAGATCAGCCTGTAAAAACCACATTATCAAATTAAAGATCTTTCAATGATAGACGAAATCCTTAGAGCTTACAAAAAAATCATGTAGGATAGTCGAGATACTTTTTACCGTAGATCTATAACGATCGCGAAAAAAAAACAAGCCGTGTTGGTCCAGTGGCGAGTCACCATACCTGCCGTGCAGGAGGTGATGGTTCGATCCCCGTCCAGGCCGACTCGTACCAATGAGTTTTTCAGAATTTATGTACGATTCGTAACACCACTGGTTTTACAACAAACTCTAGAATGGATCCTCACTATCAGAGGACGACTTAGTCTGGTGAAGATAATGACAGATATGACATACTCGAGGATGGAATTTTTTAACTCCACCTGGAGAAAGTAATCTAAATACTGGATATCTAAATACTAGGTAAGGTCAGGTGGGGTAAGACAAACATACTCTATTTTATATTGAATATAACGCCATAACTCGGGATAAGACATACACTTTTACTAGCTCTGTACATACCCTACATATAGGAGCGTGTTATGGGGACAGTTATAAAACATAGAATTTTTTTAATTCAATATGAGTCTGATTTAGTTAATTCTTCCTGTTTTTGATCAAACCATAGAGTTTGAGTCAGTATTTTACTAGAGTTATGTTAGTGTGTTTGCCTTAACCCCACCTGACCTTACTCAATTTTCGACTCTTTCCACCCACCTCCCTAGACTTCAATTCGCACTCCCTCTTCTTCAGCTCAGTCATCAGCCTCTCGGCCTGCGCCCTCGAACACTCCCGCTGCTCCGTCATATCCCTTAGTTGTGCTGAACAGAGCTCATAGTCCATCTCAAGCCTGCAAGTTATAAACAAGAATGTAACCTGAAAATTCGTTGTGGCGATCTTTGCAGCAATGAACCTGGAAAGTACGCTTAATCACACGTAAAATTAAAAGCCTAGCCCATGAGTACTTTATTGTAATATTTAATAAGTCTCAATTTCAAATGGCGCATTTGGGTCACATGCGACCCACGTGGGCTCAACAGTTTTAGCAATCGGTTTTTGTCTACCTCACAGAACTACTGCTGAACGCATGTATGCAGTATCTTATCTATACAGGATCTTTATTAATATGCTAACGGTTTTTCAAGGGTATGACCAGACTACCAAAACTGAACAACTTTCTGTACAGGGTGTTCCAAAAGTAAAAATATACATTTAAAACTTTTAAGGGAGGTTTAGTTTAGACCATCAAACTGAACAACTTTCACTATGGAACGTAGTATTGGAACCAACACCAAAATCGCGAAAAAAAACAGCTATCCCATACATTTAGCTCGAGTAGATTTGTAGTTTAGTATGGAACATAATTTTTTTTTCGAAATTTCGATGCTGGTCCCATAGTGAAAGTGATTCAGTTTGATGGTCTCATAGACTTAAACTCTAGCGATAGACTTGCCCTTCCATAGAAGCAACATGTTCCACTTGAATGAGGTGTACGCACCTGATTGATGTTCCCGAGTTCACTTCGTCACTATGGCAATGACAGACCGCAATGTGTCATTTTGTGTTGTTTTGTGTGACATGTTGTTTGTTTGAACGAGCTTGTCTATCACTAGAGTAATATGTCTTTGGATGGTCTAAAATGTTTATTTGCATTTTTGTAAAACCTTGTATAGGACAAACAACAAAATGGCGAAAAAAAAACTGCTGTTCCATACAAAACTGCAATCCTCGAATTGGGTCGAATAGGATTGCAGGTTTGTATGGAACAGCAGATTTGTTTTCGCGATTTATCTTTGGTCACATAGAGAAAGATGTTAAGTTTCTTTTTTCGATTTCGATGTTGGTTCCGTAGAGAAAGTTGTTCAGTTTGATGGTCTGATCATCATATTAAAAAACCGTCAGCATATTAGTTAGTTGGACCCAGTATATGTAAGAATTTTAAAACCATGTTTGCGAGCCATCGTGTAGTAGTCCATTAATTAACTATATAAATTAGGTACCTAATGTAACATTAGTTTGAAGAAAAAATCGCTTAAAAAGTACTCTACATAACTGCCGACATAAAGCTACCTACATTAAGTTCCTACAGTTAAAGATTAAATAAATGAGCAAAAATACAGAGACCTTGATGCTAATGAAGCATACACATTTAAAGTAAACGCCAAACCCACGATTTACACAACAATGCGTTTATAGAAACAATGGCAGGTCATGTCCGTAGGAAGGGATTTATTTCTTATAACGGATATAGCCTACCATGCTACGCTTGCGTATTATTTAGCCTACGACCTGTGTCATATGCGAATAACAGCATATACAAATTACCCAGTCTATAAAAGACACGGTAAGTAACGTAGGATGAAAATTTTCTAAATGATTGATTACGGATCTAGCCGAACGCTACGCCTATCTGCGTATAATTTACCCTTTGACCTGTCTTTTTCTATTGGATGTTTTTTGTGGGCTACATCTGCTATAACAATGTTCCTATTCACACGGAAAACACACACACCCTACACACAGGGAAAACGGATACTTTCATTCTACGACGCGGTTTTGTAAAAAAATCGGGTCTATGCCCAAAGTATTGTCCTTTGAATAGGTCTCAATTTTCATACTAAAGGCAAACTCTATTATATGCCGAAAGACATAATTTCTGATTAATAATATTAGTTAGGTATAGTGTTGAAGCAAAAACTTGAGATGTCAATATTTCAAAAGAACATTTATTAACATCCACGCAATTGACAAACAAGGTTTTTGTTTGATTAAACAATTAGATTCTAAATGCCAACAGTCAAAAGATGACTTCGTTATGGCTCGTCCTGTCTTACACATATTAACGTAGTTTTAAATGTTAAGGGGATACGTGGGTCGCGACTTAGTCACAGTATTGATCTTAAATTACTATAATGTTACTAGATTTTGTCCGCGACCTCGTCCGCACCGGTTACCGTCATCGCAGCGAGATAAAGTGTTTACCAGTTTTTAAATCTAATCATATGGTTTTAAAAACAAAAAATTTCATCGAAATCGGTCTAGTAGTTTTTGCGTCATGTTCGAACAAACAAACAAACAGACAGATAAAAAGTTTATTTGGAGTCAAGGACACCTAAACACCATATATCGTAACCTTTTGTTGTAAATATTTCAATGTGCAGTTTACACTTCTGTCACCGTTTTATTTTATAGTGTAGTGTTAGTTGTTATGCTATTAAGTAGTTACGTATATTCATAATGCTGTTCATTATACTTAGTTTCCTTTAGACATAAATAATTGTTCGTTTTCCCTGTGTTTTCCGTGTGGTCAAGCACATTGTTGTAACTACCAAATAAGGCGTGCATTTCTAGCAAGGTTCCTTTGCCTGTTAGAATCTTTAAGGTGGCTATGGGTTTCACAAGGTTTCACGTCATGTTTCGATGTCGTAGCAAGTATAGAACTTATTTTGAATTACATATAGGTATATTAGAAATATTTTCGCGAAGTTACACTCAATAAAAAAAATGCAAAATTTAGGTAGTTTATGTTATTAAAGCACGGATATTAAGTTTGTCGATAATTTCTGCATTTACAATTCATTTTAGCGAGAAAATTTAGTTCATATTTAGTTAGTATGATTGAAAACAACGTCATGTCGATTCGTTTCAGTTTGTATGCAAAATGAAGTGTGACGTGTCGCCTTAACAATTCACCTTCGTGACACATTTGCCATTTGCATCACAAATGCGAATGATTGAAGGAAAACAACTAAATAAATACATATAACTAATTAGGTAAGTAAATGTACATAATGTAAAGCACTTACTGTTGCCAATGCAATCGGGTATCATTTTCTATCTCTTCCAATTCACAGCATTCTTCTTCTAATCTTTCATATTTATCATGAAGTTCTGTTAATTGTGATTCGAGCTCCTGCAAAGGAATTCAATTTTAGTACCAAGTCATTCATCGATTCATGTAAATACATAAAGTCAAGAGAGCTATCTATCACACAACAGATTTTGGAGCGTAGGCGATGTCGTAACTACAACACAATGACATTGCAACTGAATCGCCGCAATTTTTAAACACAGGCGTTGACTGGGCGTTATCGCCGCGATACTGATTGATTTCGCGGCGATATAGCGAAGATATCGTTCGGTCAAGGCATACGCTAAAAAATAGCTTGTGTGATATAGCCCTTACAGCATGAATTCTTCACATACAAAGGGTGAAATCATCCGTAAAAGAATAACATAGGAATCGGTAGTGAGATTACATCATTGTTAAACAGGATAAATAATAAAATAACAAATGACAATGATTTAAATAGTATGACAAATAACCTAAATGCCGGACCATATATGTGCGAAAGATAAGATAATTCGCAATGAGTAGGTATAAACACCACCTCTTTATTAGCCTAGTCTTCAGCTAAAAGAGGATCGCCCTAATTATACCCAAGTATGAGATGCACAAGAAGAAGAAAATGCCATCGCAGAGTATCCAATTGCTCGTTCGATCTCAAACAATGTGGTGGTAAAAGCTAGCTAAATAGTTGTAGTTGTTCTAGAAATACGAGACTAAATGCTTACCTGACACCTATTTTCTAATTCGAATTCTTTCTGCAACCTCTGTGAAAGTTTAGCCTCTTTCACGTCTTGCGCTGCCTCGTAAATTGATATCTTCCCCTCCAAGAACTTTAGCCTTCTCTCGTAATACTGTTTGTGTTTCTTGCCCAACTTCACGCACCTGCACTCCAGGCCTTCTCCATCTTCCTTACCATTTAATGTCCTATTCCTAACACCCTGCCTCTCAAGTTTCTCTCTTATACTATTCAGTCGTTGTATTTCGGTGTTGAGTTCACCGCTGCATTCGAAACTTTCGTTGACGTCTGTTTGTGTGCTTTTAGACTCTGTCTCGACTTCCTCGAAGATACCACTTTCCTGTAGAACGTTTGGTTTCCTCTCTTCGTTACAAAGACTCTCGAAGGAATCACTCTTGTATCCTTTCTGTTGGTACGGTGTGACTGTGGCGATTGCTTTTTGAGTTTTGTGCGATGGAATGTCTGTTTCGGATTTTTGTTTCAGGTCACATAGCTTTTTCGGTTTTGCCTGTAAATGGAAATTTGTTGAATGCAAGTTGGATGGAAAATGAAATCCTCTAAATCATTTTGTGGATTTTGTTGTCCGTGTGAATGACAGTGACAATTGACATCTTTACATTATGTTCTTTTTTGTAGCCAAAAGGTGGAGGTCGATATTATACCTATAATATCTCCTTGATTCTCATATTTGGCTAAGTATAAACTTGCAATGAACAAAGAACTTTTTTTTAAGTTATGAAGATTTTTATGACCAGAGTTATTTACCCCCAGCCTATTATTAACTATATTCTTATGCCCCAACAATCTTCCAACACCAAGTGAATAAAAAATCGGTCTAACTTCCAACCAGACTGCCAAGACGATGACTGTCAAGATATTTGTAGCTAACTTAAATCAAAACAATGAAAAGAGGTACCGGCAACTAGTTCACCGAAAAGGCAACAGATAAACATACCTGATAACATTCGTCTTCGCTCACAGAGCTGCTCAAAGCCTGCAGGTTGTACAGAAGCATCAGAACCTGCTCCAAGCAACTCCTGTCCTCAGCCGACGCCGCGTTCAAGATCATCTGCTCAAGGTGCTCCTTCACCGGGTTACTCCTCAAAGAATCACTGGTTTCTGAGTTCCTATCCAGAATATCGGCCAGGACTTGAGCCTTCGCAAAGTCTTCCTTGAAGTCATCGTGTGGTGTGGTGAGATTCCGTCGTGGGTTGCAAGGGCTGCTTGGTATTTGGGGTGATTTGTACCCTGAATCCATTCGTTTTAGTTCAGGGGATGCGGAGTCCTTTATTCGGGAGCCGGGGGAGACGCAACCCGAGTCGGAGTCTGTTAGGTTGTCCCTAGCACCCTGTTGGAAAAAAAGAAAAGAACACTTCAAAATACTATCTGGAGTATGCGAGAGCTATTTTTTTGACATTTTTTCGATTCGTAATTCGAATTTGAAATTGGTACAGATGCAATATTAGTATACGGATTAGGATACTGATATTTAAAAAAATAAAACCTTTCACTGGCTATATGCTAAATTATTCTGTTGATTTTAAAAATGTATAACCCTAGTTAGTTTCGTCAATAAATACATCCCGCAGATATGCAACAAGCTTCGTCAATTTCTATTCCTAGTAAAGATTCAAGGCACCCTGTGGTTTACATTGTAATCAAGACATTAATTTTGATACCGTTTATCTCCTTGAAAATCAAACGAGAAACACTTCTTACAAAAACCACTCTTCGTTCAGTCTTTATAAAGATCATACTACAACGGATGATATATTATGTTCTATGCTCTGATTAGTTTGTAGACTTTACAAATCTAGCTAGTAGACTCTTGTTTCCACTGTTAGAATATAGACCGATATACGCTCAGTTGCACGTACGGTCATTAAAGTCTTCATTAAATCTCTTGCTAGCTTTTACTACGCCAACAATACAAAAAGTGACAGCGAGAGATTTAATGGAGGATTAACTTTAAAGAACGTACGTGCAACTGGCAGTTACACTCATAGAAATCAAGTAAAAAACACTATTCACAATAACTACGTAAGGCCTAAATTCTAAACTCACTTTTTGTCAGTCTTGAACTAAATTAGTTTGAAGGCTCTACATAATAAACGAACGTAGGCAGGTCCTAATGAAGTAACGAGCGAAACAATACTGAATCATACTGCCAGTAAATAAATAAACTAAGGATTATTGGAGCATAGTTATGTTTCCGTATTTAACAAGAAGTAGTGTAATCCTCGGGTTTTTAGATCAGCTGTTTTATAGTAAGCTGTTATTTTGAGAAGATAAAATAAGTATAACTACAAACAGAAAGTTATGTAAAGGCTAAAGTTAAAGGGCTCTTTTTTATGAAACTATATTTTTGAAATATTGAGGTTACTTCTTCCTCTTATCGTGTGGGCAGTCTGGGCAGCAAGCCCTGGAGTCAGTTTCTAGTCATATACGATATTTTTCCGCGATTTCGAATTTGGTCTCATTAAGGGTATATTATTCGGAGCGCGCTCCATACAAACGTACTATGGTGATATTTTCAATACTAACCAATTAAAGTCAATGAAATTTTGCAGAAACAATCTTGAAACAAATTTCTATGCTTGTATAGAGTCAGATTTTCGTTAAAATGTATAGTTTTCAAGTTACAGTGCCTCAAAGATTTTCATACAAATCTTAAATTAATCCTAGCATTGAAACTGTATATTTTAACGAAAATCTGACTCTATAGAAGCATAGAAATTTGTTTCTAGATTGTTTCTGCAAAATTTCATTGACTTTAATTGGTTAGTATTGAAAATATCACCGTAGTACGTTTGTATGCAGCGCGCATTTTCGCTCTCGGAATAATATTCTCTTAAGAAAGTTCTGATCATCCCCTTAAAACTGGCCATGTATATCTATATGGACCATAAAGGCTACATTTTCCAAGATTCGGCTACAAGTGTTCTAAACTACACCCATAATAAGTATGTCTAGGCAATGGTATCTACATATTCCAGTGGAAAGATCCTAAAAAAATAAGGTTGTCACTCTTAAGTCAATTGCAACCTCTTGTTTTTTAAGCCTCTGTATACTTAAGTATATTTTTAAGTTAACAAAAGTTATGCTCATTATTTTATGTTGTAACAGTCAGAACAAGACCGTTTCTTCAAAACAAAACCACCCGTTGTATAACTAACGTATCTTGAAACATTGTATTACCCGTATAACTTAATTAGTTAACGTAATTAACGAACTAAGTTAAAATCTTACAACATTATACTTGTTAACGCTAGCTGATAAAATACTCATAAAATATAATATACTGCTTTGTAATATAGGTACTTTCAATCTATTATGTTTCTATAACCTTGTGTTTCTATTAATTCCTTAATTAAACTTCCTTTCATTTAATTTGATTCGCTATTAGCTGAATTATTAGAAACTACTAAAATAAAACATTTGTCTACATATAAACTAATTAGTAAAAGATCGTATCATAATTCTTTGTAAATAATTACGTCACATATTCTTAAAAAAACAACTTAATATTTACACAGATTTTTACAAAAAATCCTATCTCTAAATCAATAAGATATAGGTACACAAACATCACATAAGCACAGTATAGAAAGAGTACCTATCTTATACAAGTATAGATAAATACAAACACAACTAGTTAGATAATTAATGTAAACAAAGAGGCTCCTATTAATTTCTACGTCACTCACTATAAACCACACTTCAGCCTCACCTTATCGGGATTAGCGTCCTCCAGCTCCAGCAGCCTGAACTCCATCAGCTCGAGCTGGTCGCGCGCGTCGCGCAGCGCGTCAGACAGCCGCGTGCACTCCCGCGCCGACGCACTGGCGCGCTCCGCTGTCAGGCGGCACTGCCCGCATGACTGTTGGTGTGACCATGAAGCGTTAGTTCGTAGGAAGTGGCCATTCGAGGCTGAAGGGCTAAGGTTGTGAAAGGTCCGGTCTGTAGTTGTGATGCGGACTTTATTTTACCTAGGTTGATAATTGGTATGTCAGAATTTAGGTAGAGCGTCGGTGGCGCGTTGCGGCGAGGTGTGGACTTTAAATTATGTTATGAAGTCCGGGTTCGAATCCGCACGGACGACATGCCATCCAATGAGTGTTTCTAACATACAGGGTCCTTTTTAATATGCTGACAGTTTATAAGGGGATGACTGTCCATCCTGCTGAACAACTTTCTCTATAGGACCAACATCGAAATCGTGAAATCTGCTGTTTGACGGTCTGATCATCCCCTTAAAAAATTTCAGTTTACATCAGTTAAATATGGTACCTAAGTACCTACACTACCTGAACTTCAGGTAGTGTGCAGGTACTTCAGGTCCTGAAGTATTTCTCATACTTAGTTTTATTGTAAAAGAAAGCATCGTTTTATCGAATTTTATCTCACATCTGACTTTAATCAAAATGACGACGTATCCACTCTAGCTGTGCAATGCTTCACTGATTTGATATAAGATAAGATTATTACTGATAATTAATTAGTTTTGCTGGCTGCACAAGAATTTACTATAAAAGTTTCACATGCCAAGAAAAGCGGAATTTCTTATAACCTTACAGAAAGTGTGGTTACCCGCCAAACTATGAAATACAATGCTTATGACGCAAGCCAGGCACCAATAGTTTACTAGGTGAAGTAGGTGACAAGAGGTTTACTTTGCAATACTATCTGACATTTAGCTGATGTCTGCTTAGAGCCTTAATGCCTCATCTATCAAGGTCGAGAACATTCTGTGTTCATTTGTTGATTATCATTTTATCCGTGATATACTTATATCATCTACACAGATTTGAGCTGTGTATGATTACGTAGTCAATTATGGTATTTACGGAATTTTGTTGTAACCGTTGATAGTGATCATTTGAATACGATAGGCACTTAGGAACATGATGATACTAATCAATCTATCTGTAGGTACAACGATATCTTAGATAATTTTAGTATTTATCTTTAGTCATAGATAAACTTTCAGTAATCTTATCTTATATCTCATAGTAATATTTTAAGACAAAGTTGTAAGCGATACAGTTTTTGAGAGTTACGTGGTTATAATTTAATCTAGAATTAAACATTTTAACGGGTTCTTACCGCGTTTTGGTATATTTGAGTTACCGATATTTCGGCAGTGTTACAACTGCCATGCAGTGCGATTTTTGAAAATCATACGAGCGGTTCGGCAGTAGAAAGATGCATAATCTCCATAGTAATTCTGTCATTTTCTACTGCCGAACCGCTCGTATGATTTTCAAAAATCGCTCTGATGATCACGGGCTGACTGAGGAACTGCAGGTAGATTGTTAAGAGCAGACACATCTGTCTACTCTCACTCTTCTTCATTCGTAGTGGTCGGAGCAAACGAAGGAGAGTTAGGGTTGACAGATTTGTCTGCTCTTAAGGGGATATAATTCGGAGCGCGCTCCATATGTACTATGGTGATATTTTGAATACTAACCAATTAAAGTCAATGAAATTTTGCAGAAATAATCTAGAAACAAATTTCTATGCTTGCATGGAGTCAGATTTTCGTTAAAATGTATAGTTTTCATGTTACAGTGCCTCAAAGATTTCCATACAAATCTTAAATTAATCCTAGCATTGAAACTGTATATTTTAACGAAAATCGGACTCTATAGAAGCATAGAAATATGTTTCTAGATTGTTTCTGCAAAATTTCATTGACTTTAATTGGTTAGTGTTGAAAATATCACCAAAGTACGTTTGTATGCAGCGCGCATTTTCGCTCTCGGAATAATATTCTCTTAACAATAATCTACCTGCAGTTCCTCAGTCAGCCCGTGATCATGGCAGTTGTAACACTGCCGAAATATCGGGAACTATACTGTTACTGATTTGATTGATTAGTTATATTTCATTAGAAATAAAAAAGACGGATTTCCTACTACCTACTTACCTACATTTAAATCACAAAACACGCAAGCGCAACATAATAATTATTAGTTAAGTATAATTATGTTCTACAGAAAACACTCGATTTTTTTATCAAGTAATTATGTTTGTAGTAAGTACGTAAAGTAATTCATGAAAAATTCAGTCATTTTAGGTCATATTTCGAATTTTTCGTGTTTTTATTTGGATGTGTGGAACCATTGAATTAGGGTACTATGTGGAACACACAATGTCTGAAAGACATAATTTATCTACTTGGTGAAGGAAAACATCGTGAGGAAACCTGCATGCTTCAATTCCGAGGCATGTATTGTACCCACTGTCCATTACAAGTGGCGACGGGCTCACCCCCCATCACACTGGACAGAGTTTCGGTACTACTGGTGAAACGTGGATGTTCTGAGATTTCAGAATATCTCTGACTACCCCCTCGGGGAATATAGTCGTGAGCATATGCATATGCAAATATTTGTGTGATGAATATGAATATTTGTATTTGATTCAATGGGTGTTTGTTATACAGGTTTGTTATACAGGGAGGTATGTTATTTTGCGCTTCGCTTAGCTTATTAACCTACTTTAATAGATTTTTATTTGACAACCTGTTGTTATCAGCGTTTTCTCGACCAAGAACTGTCGAAACAAAAGCGAAGAGACAGTAAGAATACTAGGTATTAATTACCGATGCAAATGTCTGCTTTCATCTAATAACAGGCTTGTGCTGCAGAAGTGATAATATAATATTTACATATTTTCTTGCCTTTGTTAGAATCTGTTTCACATTCCACTGTAATTTATTAGAGAATTATAGTGTAAACATTATAGTGTAAGATCCCGTTTATCCACAAGTTATGCCTGTCAATCAATGAGCGTTTTTCTTTTCTTTTTTAAATTTAGTTCCTAAAAAACTCGACAGATGGCATGTTTATCGCCCCATAGAGCCGTTCGCGAGATTCTGTCAAAATCTTGTCAAGACTGTGCCTGCCTTTTTTTTGGAATGCCAAGGGATCGAGCCCATACAGCCATGTCAAGCTTAAAATAATGAAATATGTAATTAAAAGATGCGTTGGCATCTTCTTGATCATCTTCTCACTCTTTATAATTTTAAAGAAACACTTTTTGAAATGTTGACGTTTCTTCACACAGACCGTAGCGACATCTATCGATCCCCTAGAAAACAAAAAGAAAAACGCTTATTTGATATGGCCACCATAGGACCTTGTCACAGCAATCTGTTCATGTTATGTTTTACATTACGTTAATACTTGTGACAATAATGATTCTAATAAGGAGGACAACCTTTCAAATAATTGGCAGACTACAATTGACAACAGGTTGAATACCTTCCTTTGAAATGAAATTTTGTACTGAAACTTTGTTTGAAACAGAACCACACACTTATCCGAAAATGTTGGATTGTGTTTCCTTATAGTTCGGCCGTTCAGAGAATGCGTTCCTGACACGTCGCGATTGAACTGACGACGTAGGGTGCGTAGTTGAACAGTGAACCACCCTTTTTTCCAACATACGTAGCGTGCTGAAAAATAAAGCTACTACTTTCGTTTTGGTGCCATCGGTTAGGTAATTTCATAAGGTTTCTTAGTTTTAAGTTATATAAAGCCCAAGGAACAAACTAAACCCGTAAAGACAGTTTTTATCAAAAATGAAATTTGGCTCACTGTGTACTATGGGTAGTTTACACTGAACCACCTGAGTTTCAACAGTGAACCATACATTTAATTACTAGTAAAAATGCTTATTTCTGAAAAGAAACCTCATAATTTTGAAAAATCTCCTTTTATTTTTACCATACAGAATACAATGAAAAAAAAACGTCTTCTAACAAAAACTACTTAAACTTTTCATATAAACCTTTTTAGGTAATTAACAACAAACCTTTTTGATGGTATAATAAACAGTCTTCATTCAAAGAACCACAGAAAAATAAAAAATAATCAAAATTATCATGAACAACTTCAATTAAAAATTTAGCTTTTTTAAAGTAAGGTAGTGAACCGGTTCACTGTCTACTATGCAAACCTGGTTCACTGTTCAATACACACACTATTCTACTTATAATTACCCAAAAATATTGGTTAGACGCTTAATTGTCACAAAACAATATGCTCATAAAACGACTAAAACTACAACAATTCTGACACCACACAAGTTTTATTCTTAGTATAAATAACAAAATGTACAAAAATCGAGACAGTTACGTGAGAAAACAATCTTTTTTTGGCGGAAAACAAACAAGTCGCTGTAGCACATAACGCTCACACCGCAGCTGCCGGCTCACTACGGGAGAGGGGAAGGGTTCCCACGAGGCAAGTATTAGTTAGTGAGGTAAAACAGGCAATGTCGCATATTTAGAAATATGGCGGTGGCTCAGTGTATCTGGTTGGTTCACTGTTCGACTACGCACCCTACTTTGTAATGGCGTTGCAGTTACGATAAACATATTTTTGCTGGTTGTTTACCGTTCTAACAATTGATGAGAATTAAAAAAACATTAGTATATCAATAATCAATGAATTCCATCACTAGTCGTTACTAACTGATAGGTGTCAGGAACGCATTCTCTGAACGGCCGAACTTAGTAACAAAATTTTTCTCCGAGGAACTATTTATTATTTTTATCAGTTATCACCTGTTATCACTTATCAGCAGTGATCGGAATCTCGGGGCATTTTTTGAGCATACAAGTTTGGATACGCCTTGATTTCCCGGAAATATCCGGATTTAATAAATATGGATAAAAATTTCACGGGATTTATTGGGATTACCTATTTAGATGTCAAGAGACGTTTTTTTAAATCAAGAGTATTAGCAGTGCATAATGGAGGCCGCGACTTTGAAACACGCCGCCTGGTACCTTTGACATGTACCGCACTTAGGTAAATATGTTGACCGTTATTAAACAATGATATTAAGTAACTAGATTAGTAGTTAGGGCACCAAAGCGTTGCCACTTCGAAGATGTCTGCAGGCTTCTTTGACTTCAGTTCAGGCGTTTATCTATGGTGAGCGGACATATCCGTGACGTTTAAATTAAGCTACCAAAATGGGGAAATGCGCCGTAAAAATTTGTAAATCACAGTCGGAAAAGAATAATAAAGGAAGTGGTGTTACTTTTCACAAGTAAGTTTACTATATTTTGTCAAAATAACATTAAAAAACTAAATAAATTTTTCACGCATTGTTTTTGCCATCAGTGTTGCAAGTATATACGATTTTGATTTTCCCACACAGTAGGGAGTTTCGGTACCCTCTTCGTTATTTCATACAGGGTTAAGTTTTAATCAGTCCGGATAACTTCACCATTCATTCCCCTAATCAAACTGAACAACTTTCAATATTGAGCCTACATCGAAATCGTGAAAACAAAATCACCTGTTTCATACAAAACTGCAGTACCGACCGACTCGACTCAAATGTATTGGACAGCTGATTTCTTTTTTCGTGATTTCGAAGTTGACACCATAAATAAAATAAATAAATACCTAAATAATAAAAATCTTTATTTGCATAGTGAAAGTGAAGAAATTACAATATGGTGACGTTATCCGATCTGGGCTGATTAAACATCAACCCTGTATAATATGATATACAGGGTGTTTGGAAGCAGGGTGCAAATATTTAAGGGGATGATAGTTGACACCATTTAGAAAATTTTGAGCTATACATGTCTTAGACGAAGTCTGATTGTTGATTTTTAAATGCAATTTTTATTTTATTTTTGAAAAAACGCGATTTCTGACAGTTAATTGCCAACAGTTTATGTTGTTATGTTAATTGTTTTATTTTATTAGGGTTTTCAGATGTGTATTAATCTAATGAACTAAGTTTCAGGCGCCTGTCTTATTGGAAAAAAAATCTAGACGCTTTCGAAAGTCGTAAAAATTTTAACAATACTGCGAAGTTTATGGCAATTATAAAAATAAATAAAATAGCCTTGATCGTTCAAACCTTTTTAAAAACATGCTCGGCTATTGGCCTTTCTTTCAAGGTATCATTTAAGCGGATATCTTAGCAATTCTCAGAATTAGAGGTTAAAAACCAAATTGAAAGAGATTAAATTCGATTTTTAAATGGACAAACAACAAATGAAACAACATTTTTGGTAAAAATAATTGATGATTCATTTTAAAAATGTGTAGGTACCTCGATTTCCTACACACTTTTTTTACTTCGATCGTTGTTATTTTGTAAAAGAGATCCTTGGCTACTCCATCCCGAGATGTGAAAACCACAGGGTCAGGTCCGGGGAGCGTGCGGGTCAAGAGATGGGTCCCCGGATTATTAGATTAGAAATACACATCTGACAACCTCAAAAAAAAAAACAATTAACATACCAACATAAACAGGGGCACTGTTGGCAATTAACTGTCAGAAATCGGGTTTTTTCAAAAATAAAATAAAAATTGCATTTAAAAATCAACAATCAGACTTCGTCTAAGACATGTATGGCTCAAAATGTTTTAAATGGTGTCAACTATCATCCCCTTAAATATTTGCACACCGCTTCCAAACTCCCTGTATTACTTAAAGTTTAATTATACCTAAACCTGGTCAGAACACACAGAGCCTATAATCATTATGCTGACACTTTTTCAGAGGATGATCAGGAGTGCGATTTTTGAATCTCATTCGATGAATTCAACTGTTGAAAATGTCAACATTTCTATGGAGATATGCATCTTTCAACTGCTGATTTGACTTTCAAAAATCATACTTCAGGAGTGCGATTTTTTAAAGTCGAATCAGCAGTTGAAAGATGCGTATCTTCATAGTAATTTTGACATTTTCAACTGCTGAGCTCTGCGAATGAGATTCAAAAATCGCACTCCAGACCATCAAATTAAACAACTTTCTCTATGGGACCAACATCGAAATCGCGAAAAAAAAACAGCTGTACCATACATTTGGCTCGAGTCGGTTTGCAGTTTTGTATGGAGCAGCAGATTTTTTTTTCGTGATTTCGATGTTGGTGCCATAGAGAAAGTTGTTCAGTTTGATGGTCGGATCATCCCCTTAAAAAAGTGTCAGCATATTAAGAAGGACCCTATATTCAAGTTCAATTCAGGTAATAAATTCATTAAATTAACTAATTAATTCTGGGGAAATTATTTCTAACCACTGGCAACTGTAGCCGTATTTACTAACGTTATTAAACTAATAACGTCTTTCTCATTTCGTCGTAATTTTTTTGACGGCAGAAGAAACGAGACAAACATAGTTTACTTTGGCGTATGTATCGATTTCCAAGCTACATCTTTGAAACTCTGCTGAAGTGGTTTTACGCTTTTTTGAGTATTGTTTGTAAGAAGCTATCCCTAGCTATCGCTAGTATTGTATAAAGCTCACTGTTATTAAATCACCCAGGACAAAATCTCAATGAAATCAGTCGGTTAACCAATTTCAATGTTATTATTGGATCCCAAATTACTTTTTCGAGATTTCATTACCATATAAAATAATGTTTTGTTGCCGTTGTAGTTTGCCGTCTAATTAAAATTATCTGAAAATGTTTAAAATGTTGTTACTTGGGAGTAAAATATAACGATAATTTCATTAAAATTTAAGTTTGTGGCATCGTTGGCCAAATTGAATTGCTGGATAGAAGAGGTCTCCCCACGCCCCAAAAAAAATTATGCATCACGCAATTTTTCGGTGATTTTTTTTTAGTGTTTTTCTCAAAAAAAAAATCGAAAGTCAGCGTTTAAGCTGGAATAAAAAGAAAAGGTTGTGTGTATAACACCCATTTTTTTTAATTTGAATGTTTGATGTTGTACGGTTCTATCAACATAAATTAGTTTTTAAAAAATCAGAAGATCTCGAGCGCTTTTAAATTATTTTTAATTGTAACTCAAAGTTGTTCTGTTAATTTTATTTTTCTTCTTCCAAATAAAATTAAGGTCAATAAAAAAAATTTGAGGTCGCATCCATGTAATTTGAATGTGTATAGAACCGTACAACATCAGACATTCAAATAAAAATAAAAAAATGTGTGTTGTACACACAACTTTTCTTTTTATTCCAGCTTAAATGCTGACTTTGATTGAAACTTTTTTGAGAAAAACACTAAAAAAATCACCAAAAAATTGCGTGATGCATTATTTTTTTGGGGCGTGGGGAAACCTCTTCTATCCAGCAATTCAATTTGGCCAACGATGCCACAAACTTAAATTTTAATGAAATTATCGTTATATTTTACTCCCAAGTCCCAACATTTTAAACATTTTTAGAGAATTTTAATTAGACGGCCAACTACAACGGCAACAAAACATTATTTTATATGGTAATGAAATCTCGAAAAAGTAATTTGGGATCCAATAATAACATTGAAATTGGTTAAACGACTGATTTTATTGAGATTTTGCCCTGGGTGATTTAATAACAGTGAGCTTATACAATACTAGAGGGATAGCTTCTAGAAAACAATACTCAAAAATGCGCAACTTCAGAGTTTCAAAGATGTAGCTTGGAAATCGATACATACGCCAAAGTAAACTATATTTGTCTCGTTTCTTCTGCCGTCAAAAAAATTACGACGAAATGAGAAAGACGTTATTATTTTAAAAACGTTAGTAAATACGGCCACAGTTGTCAGTGGTTAGAAATAATTTCCCCAGAATTAATTACTGAATTTAATGAATTTATTACCTGAATTATAAACTTGAATATGTAGGCTCTGTGTGTTCTGAACAGATTTAGGTATAAATAAACTTTAAGTAATATATCATATTTTACAGGGTTGATGTTTAATCAGCCCAGATCGGATAACGTCACCAATGTCACCATATTGTAATCTCTTCACTTTCACTATGCAAATAAAGATTTTTATTATTTAGGTATTTATTTATTTTATTTATGGTGTCAACTTCGAAATCACGAAAAAAGAAATCAGCTGTCCAATACATTTGAGTCGAGTCGGTCGGTACTGCAGTTTTGTATGAAACAGGTGATTTTGTTTTCACGATTTCGATGAAGGCTCAATATTGAAAGTTGTTCAGTTTGATTAGGGGAATGAATGGTGAAGTTATCCGGACTGATTAAAACTTAACCCTGTATGAAATAACGAAGAGGGTACCGAAACTCCCTACAGTGTGGAAAAATCAAAATCGTATATACTTGCAACACTGATGGCAAAAACAATGCGTGAAAAATTTATTTAGTTTTTTAATGTTATTTTGACAAAATATAGTAAACTTACTTGTGAAAAGTAACATCACTTCCTTTATTATTCTTTTCCGACTGTGATTTACAAATTTTTACGGCGCATTTCCCCATTTTGGTAGCTTAATTTAAACGTCACGGATATGTCCGCTCACCATAGATAAACGCCTGAACTGAAGTCAAAGAAGCCTGCAGACATCTTCGAAGTGGCAACGCTTTGGTCCCCTAACTACTAATCTAGTTACTTAATATCATTGTTTAATAACAGTCAACATATTTACCTAAGTGCGGTACATGTCAAAGGTGCCAGGCGGCGTGTTTCAAAGTCGCGGCCTCTAGTATGCGCTGCTAATACTCTTGATTTAAAAAAACGTCTCTTGACATCTAAATAGGTAATCCCAATAAATCCCGTGAAATTTTTATCCATATTTATTAAATCCGGATATTTCCGGGAAATCAAGGCGTATCCAAACTTGTATGCTCAAAAAATGCCCCGAGATTCCGATCATTGCTTATCAGTTATCAGTTTATAGCTCGTCAAATCTCTGTCTCGGGTTTGCTGGACGAAATCTCTTTAGAGATAGGCTCGCCATTTGTAATTGTCTATTATGGTGTTTTCATGTATTATTTCCGTGTGTAGGTACAATAAAGTGTTAAAATAAATAAATAATACTTAATTAATAAAACGTATATAAATTCCAAGTATAATACGAAATTTTTAGGAAAGTTGATTGTTCCTTCCTATATAGTTGTATTAGAAGATACAGGTCGGGTACATGAAGAGATCCTTTTGACAAGGCGTAATAAACCCCCCTGTACGTCCTGCGCACCCTGGACAATCATAGATACTCTAACGCTGATTGCAAATCAGGACGACAAGTCAAACACTCGACTCTACAGAAGAAGAAAGAAGTGAGAAGGTGATACATACCCACATATCGTTGAGCGGTTGCGGCGAGAGGGAGGCGGGGGCGGATGACACCGCCGAGTCCTCGTCCGACGGAGCCTCCTGTAACATACCCTTTATATTAATAACTGGACACACGTGGTGGACTAACGCCCATACACCCTCAGTGAGGGCGTAGGCTTGTGCCCTGCAGTGGCTGCAGTGGGACGTATACAGGTAAGGAAAAGTTTGATTAACCTTTAAAACCACACACTCTATACCCATCAAACTGAACAACTTTTACATTGGGTACATACCTGTCGCAGCCAAAATAAATCAGCTTTTCCATAGGTACTATAGTGCAGTACCTACTTGACTAAATATAGGTTACTGTATAGGCTGTGACGATGATGATTAACATCTGAATAATAAACAAAGAAGGTAGAAAATCTATTGGACACCACTTTTCTTTTTTCTTGGTGAAAATTGTTCACTTTGATTTACAAATAGTAAGTTAATAAGAGTACTCAGTGGTTTGATGGTCTAATATTAATCGCATTTAAGTTTACACATCCTGTAATATTCATCATTCTCTTGCCTTTATATTATCGTTGCTCTATTATCCCATTATTTGTGATCGGCGCAATGTCGTCTTCTACATTAATCTCTCTAAAGCCGTCATTTCAGAACTCACTCCTTTCTTACACATAGTTTATGATTCTTCTTTCGCACGATATCCATTCATCTACCATACTGTGTTACCTACCCATTACATCTTAGACAGTTAGACACCTAAATTCGAAAAAAGGACTAATCGAAAAAAAAGGACTTACCCGATAGAAGGTTTCTTTTCTATGTTGTATATCCGTTTTCAGATCTTCACGATTACTCTTCTCTTTACCCTGTAACAAACAGAAACAAATAATTAGTGTTATGCACTATACATACAATATGAAATACCCTTTAGATCGCATAAAACAGAGCTCAAAATACTTTCACCTATTTATGCGTATTTCAGTATTTCTGATAAGTTAAAATTCATTTATCAACAACTGACATATAATGCGTAAATATGCTTAAACCTTGACTGTGAAAGATCTTAGTAATGACTCCTAATGACTCCAAATTGTGGACAGCTTTCGTCCAGCCTACTATGGTAGATAGTTGGCATAATGGTCGCCCCAGGCAGACTTCTGCTGACACTAATTCCTTTCAGGCGTAACCAAGTGCAAGAATAAGGATTGTATATGATGTTAGTTATTGATACAAAACCACTTTTCAACAGAAAAGTTAAGGGTATATTATTCGGAGCGCGCTCCATACAAACGTACTATGGTGCTATTTTCAATAGGTACTAACCAATAAAAGTCAATGAAATTTTGCAGAAACAATCTAGAAACAAATTTCTATGCTTGTATGGAGTCAGATTTTCATTAAAATGTATAGTTTTCAAGTTACAGTGCCTCATAGATTTCCATACAAATCTTAAATTAATCCTAGCATTGAAACTGTATATTTTAACGAAAATCTGACTCTATAGAAGCATAGAGATTTGTTTCTAGATTGTTTCTGCAAAATTTCATTGACTTTAATTGGTTAGTATTGAAAATATCACCATAGTACGTTTGTATGCAGCGCGCATTTTCGCTCTCGGAATAATATTCTCTTAAATTAAATGTTTAGTTGAAATTGATCTTCAAACACCAGAGATAAGAGGCGAAGAAACAACGCTAAACGAATTTGCTATTTAAAATTACCAGGCGCTTTTACTTTGATTAATTGTTTTATTTCGCTGTCCTAAATATTTTTGTTGCATTGAAATGTATATGAATGATGATTAATTAACAATGACTGTAAGAACAAATTGGTCATCGTTAACACATGGAACTCGTAATTGTTTTTTTCCAACTGTTTGGTCCAAACGAAGCTTTAGCATGAGAATAATAACAAATTTATGGCCTTAGGCGTTTTCGCTAATTGATTAACATTTCGTTTGTGTAACTGTTATGCATGAGAAAAGATTAATGATTTAACTGACTTAGATAACAATGTAACATAATCATTGTTGGTGTTTCTATTCCATTTCGAATGGTTAAATGTAAGCAACAAGGTAACTTATTTTGACTTGAGAATAGAGAGTATTTTTTATTTACAATAGTGTTAAAAGTTAAATGCTTGATAGGTAATTTAACAAAAATATTCTCATCATCATCTTATAATAAGGTGTACCTAATAAAACTAATAAGAGCTACGAAAATAGTATAACATGTTGGAAATCGTAAAGCGCGAAATAAAAGTAAGTAATTTACTTATTTGCAGAAAAAAAATTGGATCATTTTCTAAATTGATGTAGTTACTTTATATAATCTGTGCTTTATCCTAAGACTTTATGAGCTCTATAAATTGTTATTGAACGTAATAATAAATCCATACTGATTATGATTAGTGTAATTTAAAATTTTTCTAATAAAACATAGTCACAGAGCCGTATTAAGACCGAATAATGAGGCCTCCATGTATAGGCAATTAAGTATGTAGCCTCTTTAGATTCCTGTAATTTTTCCGCTGTTTAAAATAGCCTAATGACAAGACATAAAATGCAAACAATACATTTAAAACACGATTAACTAAGATTCTTTCAGTTTTGCAGTCGATTAAAAAGAACGAGACACTTATATTTTTGTTAAGTACTTCCTACCTACACATAATCCTACTGACCTATGGCTACAACCCTGAAAGCTTGGGCAGTGATAAAATAGACTTTCGTGGCCCTTACTAATGTATTATTATTTATTACATACTGCTACCAGCATAAGCTATGCGTAAGCGAACGTTGAATCACAGTACAGCGAGGGTCCAAAGCGTTGCGATTTCGCTGGGCCCTAAGTTTTGTCATGTCGCGAGGCCCTACGTGTTGCGATGTCGTGGGCCCTAAGTGTTGCGGGGCCATAAGCAGATGTTTATTTGGTCTCTGTGGATAATACGGCGCTGCATAGATACCCATCGTAACTATTTGATTAGCGAAAGCCGATAGAAAGCAGAGGGTCAGCTGTTCGCCGCAGACGAAGGCTCGTGATTCAAACCAATTTCAAATTTATGACGTAGGATATAAGAGTTCTTTCCAGGGACATTATGTTAATTTAACTGCAATCTATGATACTTCGCACGTCTATGGGATACAATCTAATATTCTAGATTAAATATTGATTATTGATTAATGATGTGAACTCTTTTTAATAGTTATAGCGATTGAAGATCAATTTTCTTTGAGATCGAAAGGTCGATTTCACTCAAGGCAGGAGTGCAATTTTTGAATCTCAAACATACTAGTTAATTCTTATTTATATCTAAATATTATAGTGAAAATTAAAAATATCACTTTTGGGAGGTTCCGATATGTTCGAGGATACGAGTTCCAAAAAGTATCTATTTATTGCATTTGCATAACTTTAACGTATGTAATGTAGTATACAGGGTGTTAGGAAAAGTATCATTAACCTTTAAACCACATACTCTACCCAGGGCCGGATTAAGCCATGCAGAGGCCCCTAGGCAGTGCAAGTCCCGGGGCCCCTATATCCATGGGCGTCGCAATGATTTTTTCCTATGGTCGCAGTAAAATAACTACCAATCAAACAACATAATAAAAACACTAAAATCTGGAGCGATCGAAGCGAGCTCGAGCTTTTAATATTATAAAGTCGTTGCGCAATGCGATCCTAAATCCGAATCCTGGACCGAGCGAAGTGATCTCGAAATTTTAGGTACCTACCGACCATACCTACCTACTGATGATATCATTGCAACTTCGCTATTATGAAAAATAAGAGACAAGTGCGTGTGTATTTTAGTTGTGTTTTTCATAATTCCTTTTAAGTCTGGGGTGGTCCTAAATCTTTGAGTTTTCACTTATTTTTCTTCCGAGCCGCGGGGCCCCTTGGCGGCGCTGGGCCCATAGGCTGGAGCCTACTTTGCCTCTATGGTTAATCCGGCACTGACTCTACCCATCAAACTGAACAACTTTTACTATGGGAGTTAGGAAAAGTATTTAGTCAATTCATAATAAATTACTAAACTACCTATCCAAAAGATTTTTTAAATTTCATTAAAATAAACGAAGAGATAACTTGTCCGCACTAAACCTCACCTACTTTTCTCTAACAAAACTTAGTTTCCGTATTGCAAAACGTACCTAAACAACTATCGTAAATTCAAAGATGTTCTAAATTCACATCTCGCGGACTGTTACGGTACTGATAGGAAAGCAAGCAACATGTTCGGAATGTAAAGCGCGTTTCCTCTATTTGTCCGAAGTTCAAACATGTTGAGATCCGGCCAACACTTTCACTCCTATTGTTCTCCATAATTAACATTTGGATAAACTTGGAAAGCTGCGAAATCCGTAATGCACAATGAAAACACTAGTCTAAGTGGGAACTGATTACCTGTGCTTGCACACATTGTTTGTGTTATGTGTGTGTAGGTACATAGTGATGATTTTGATGTCCTCCAGACAGATTTCGGCCATGGTCACAACTTCTTTCTTCATAGCCAATCAGATTAGCTTCTCTTAGAGAAACTCCTCAGGTATGTGAGCAAACCATTCGCAATCTGATCGTTTATACAGGGTGTAAGGAAAAGTATCTTTAACCTTAAAACCACATAATCTACCCATCAAACTGAACAACTTTGTAATGGGAGTAAACCTCTGTCAGAACAAAAAAAAATCAGCTATCAGATTCAAACGTATGGGACCCCTTGGGACAGCAAATTTTTTTGTGGACTATAATGCGTGCAGCTGTAAGGTGTAACCAAACCTAAGTAAGAATTTTTAGTTTCATTGAGTAATAATAAAATGTTAAATTGATCCTTGGGACAACTATTAGGTACACACGGTTGTAGCAAATTTTCTGACTATCCAAATGGGGTTATTACAGTCTTGAGATTATGTATATAGGGTCCTTCTTAATATGCTGATACTTTTTAAGGGGATGATCAGACCATCAAACTGAACAACTTTATCTATGGGACCAATAACGAAATCGCGAGAAAAAAATCTGCTGTCCCCATACATTTGGCTCGAGTAGGTAGGTTTGCAGTTTTGTATGGAAGTACAGATTTTTTTTAGCGCTTTCGATATCGGTCCCAAAGAGAAAGTTGTTCAGTATGATGGTCTGATCATCCTCTTAAAAAAGTGTCAGCATATTAAGTTGGACCCTATATACCTACGTGTGTATGGTATGTGTGATTAAGGATCTTTAGGTTTTGTTTTAGCGCTATAAAGTACTTAGTAGACTACTTGTAGACTATAACGCTCCTGTAAATCAAATTATACGACCAAATCAGTGTAACAGCATTAAATTACAATGTACTTCAATATATAACTCAGACAACGCTGCTGGCATGGGAACCGGGCCAACTAAACGAGATCTAGACAAAACCCATGGACACAAGGACTCTGGTCTAGAGCCGCCTATTAAATATACAATTACTGTACAAACATGGATAATGACTTACCATGTCAATTGTTAATAGGCATGTAGGCCTTACAATATAAGCTTGTAGCTTTACTAAGTTTCATCATCATAATTATCAGCAAGGTAAGGCCTACTGCTTGGTATTATGCCTATTTCATTTTCACGCCAATTTCCGATCCCACGCTAGGCTCATTCAATGTTTTTAGGCTATATAGCTTCGCTTACAACAAGCCAGAAAACTCATCCATACTAAACTGCAATGCCTAGTTGCCTACTTGACCACGGATTATATAAGAGGACTTGACTCAAGTCAAATGTATACAACAGCAGATTTATTTGCTACGATCGTTTTGCTTCCATAGTAAAAGTTATTCAGTTTGATGGGTAGACTCTTAGTTTAAAAGGATGCTTATAGTTCGGCCGTTCAGAGAATGCGTTCCTGACACGTCGCGATTGAACTGACGACGTACTTTGTAATGGCGTTGCAGTTACGATAAACATATTTTTGCTGGTTGTTTACCGTTTTAACAATTGATGAGCATTAAAACAACATTATTATATCAATAATCAATTAATTCCATCACTAGTCGTGACTAACTGATAGGTGTCAGGAACGCATTCTCTGAACGGCCGAACTATAATGATATCAATTTCACCCTGTACGCAGCCTGCTGTCGTCGTTGGGGACGCGCATCTTTTTTAGGGAAATCACGTTCCAAAATAATTAATTCTGGACTGTATCCAGAAGAGGTACATAATTAAATTATTGGTTGGTTTTGCATTGCATTTCGCATGCTCTATAGTTTCGTACCTACCTTTATTAGTTGACCCGCTTATGAATCAGAACTAGTTTAGAGCTTAGAATTTGTTCAAAAGGTTAAAAATGGCAGCTGGTCCCTTAATCATAACAAAAGTTCTGACCTAAGGGGAAAATGGTTTGTGTTTGTACATAAGTTTCAATCAGCAAGATCAGGTTTCATGTTTCGGTGCAGTATCGGTGGCCCACTTCTGGCAAGGTAGGTTATAAATAGTAGGTCTATTTAGCGACTTTGTTCAAAGTTTGAAGTCGACACGATAAAAAGAAGAAGAAGTTTCAATGAAACCATGTTTTAAAGCAAGCATAGGTACGTACCGTTTGTAACGTTCTTATGTACCTACGTAATACTTACATAATGTCAAACATGCGGCCCGTGGCTGAAAAATCTCAGCATTGCAGTGTAATATGGAACAACTGATTTTGTATTTGTTCAGACAGTTTTGCTAGTAAAAGTTGTTCAGTTTGATGGGTAGAGTATGTACCGTGGTTTAAAGATTAATGATACTTTTCCTTACACCCTGTATGATGATGATGATGATAGGTTTTATTAAAGAACCGGCAATTTCAACATCGAAATTCCTAACCTAAGTAAAACTGGATCAATACAATAATTTGCCGCACAGTCAATACCAATAAATCATACAACTTGACTTATTAAACCACCAGTTAATCAGTGATAACGTTATTCGATACATAAATTCATAAGAAATCGTAACTAGGGGTGTAATAGGCATAAATTCGATCGCGCGCTGCGATAGAATCGATCTGGATCGCAATAAATCGAAAATAATCGAGGCGCCGCACTAGTCGTGAGTACGATAGCTTACAAATCTACAAAGTAATTATTAATAGTAAATCTGTGGTAGTCACTAACAATACAAAATTTGAGAGTAATGAATAAATAAAGAACGTATTTCAATAGAAATGTCTTAAAAACTAATGATTATAGAATCGAAATACGAAAAACTATTTTTTTCAACTTTTCCTTAGGGAATCGATCGGCTGATCCCATCTTGTAAATTTTCTGTGGCTGATCCTTACTTTTAAGGGAGATAAAAAAAAAATCTCGTTTTTCAACTCAATATGTTCCTTTGGGAAAGTTGTTTAGCTTAAAATTGTATTAGTACTTAATCAAAAACTAGTGGTGTGAACATAGAGTAGGACAGTGAACAGTGGCGGATACAGGGGGGGGCCCAGGGGGCCATGCCCCCCCCCCCACGAACCTCTGAATTTTGAGGCCGAGTAAAGAAATGAGCTCTCTTAATTTCTTTTAATCTTAATACGTGGCCCGAGTTGGCCGATGGGCCCCCCCCAACATGAAATCCTGGATCCGCCCCTGACAGTGAAAAATATTTCGTAAATAAAAGCGCTATAAAATATAATAATACCTTCTTGATACCTACCATATTTGTTGGTTTTTCGTCTTACCCGGTTTTGTTTTATGATAAAAGTATTATGCGACGAGGTTGATATAATATAAGTAGTTCAATCATTTTAGGGTTTGACCCTAACAATAATTCATCTATCGCTGAAATTTTGCAGTGTGATAAAGTAAAGTAAGTAGGTACATACAGATTACGGTTGACAAATAATCTAGGTTTAATTTTTTCCGGTCCTTGATTATTTGTCAACCGTAATCTGTATACTTTACTTTATCACACTGCAAAGTTTCAGCGATAGATGAATTATTGTTAGGGTGTCCATACAAGGAAACTCTAAAATGATTGGACTTACGAGTACATGTCAGTTGCACATGCAGGTGGTTTGATGACCTTTGTTGTGTGTTTCTTTGAACCATTTTGCGTTTTTGTTACACTTTTGTCACATAGGTACCCTACGCATATTTGGGGCGAATATGTCTCATATTGCTACGGTTATACTTACATATTTAGCTACGTGAATTTTATCTTGTTTTGGTTTTAAGTCAATTTTTTTTAAATTTTGCTAAAAAGATGTTTGTTGTAGTTTCTGGCCGCATTTTCTCTACAACGAAACTCGTGGTAGAGTCAAAAAATGACGTTAAAAAGCAGTAAAGCAGCAATTATTATTTTCAATAAAAAAAATTTTGTTTATGTTTGACCCCTTTATTTAAAAACTTTCGTTTCACGACCACGATTTATTTTTCAAGATCATTACTTAGTATTTATTCTGTGTCATTACCAACTAAGACAATGCACGGGAAAGTTTGACCCGATGCTTACAGCCGACCCCCAATGATTACAGAGCGTGGTAATGACAAATGGATGTAATTATCGATGGGAATAAATGTACGGTATCTTACAACTGTTTATTATGATTAACTTTACATTATTAACCTTGAATTGTGGTGAATATTAAGTAGAAAGGTCACGTTTATTTATGGTCTAACAATAAAAGTTTTGTAACTAGGAGTGAAGATTGACCAAGAGATGGTTTAATAATTTTTGTTTTGTTTACATTTATATTATGCATATTTTCTGTCGTCCCATCGACTGTCAGTATCCTACGCTAATCTCAGCAACTGCTGTAGGGATTTTGATACGGTTATCACTAATAGATAGACTGATTCAAGAGGAAGGTTTGTGTTTTCGTAAGAGACAATTTGAACACACAATTGCAAAAGTGGAAGAAGACTATTATAAAATGTTTACCTATATGAGACAGGTAGGTAAGTATGTGTCTACCTGTCTCATAAACAGGGTGTGAGTGTAGGCAGTTGCATAACTTTAAAGGGTGATTGTACTGATGATACTAAATTACTATCCCCAAGAAACCTATAGGAAATAAGCAAATAAAAATACTCAATGCAATCAGATGATCGAACATTTGTGTTTTGCATGAAGAGTTGAATTTTTTTTCTTCGTATTTCCTGAGGGAAGTTGTTCAGTATCATGAGTAAAAGTAAACCTAATGCGACTGTCTCTACACTTACACCCTATATAATGCTATCAGTACAAGCTGAACATAACATAACCTCAGTGTTAAAAGCCCCAATATATAAATAAAAAAAGAATTAAAAAAAACATACAGTTTTTGAGAGTTACGCTGTTATTATTTAATCTAGAATTAAACATATTAACGGGTTCTTACCGCGTTTTGGTATATTTGAGTTCCCGGTATTTCGGCAGTGTTACATTAACTGCCATGATCACGGGATGACTGATGGATGATGAACAGTCATCCCGTGATCATGGCAGTTGTAACACTGCCGAAATATCGGGAACTCAAATATACCAAAACGCGGTAAGAACCCGTTAAAATGAATTCTAGATTGAACATAACATGACATAACATTGCGCAACTAATCTTAAAGGGGTAACCATATAACCACAAATCAATCAAAGCAAATGAAACAATTAGTATCTGTATGCACCAAATGGTTCAAACACGGTGAGTCAGCTAGTTAGATTGCGAAACTACTGTAACATACACTGGTTTAGTTAGCTACACACACGCCATGACACTCCATGACCCTAGTTATTAGCCATTCACTTCTCATAGGTGTATACGCGAGTAACTATACTCTACCTATACAGGGTCCTTCTTATTATTATTTATTATTATTATTACATAGGATACAATGAACACAATGACAATGAATCCCACAAAACCAATTACTCGGTTTGTCTGTGGGAGCTACAATCACGCTCAAGCTAGAATAAATATGAAGACTCTTTTTTAAGAGGATGATCAGACCGTCAAACTGAACAAGTTCGAAAATTGTAATTTTTGGAAACTAAGGCAAGATATAACTTCGAAAAGAATAAGCTTTTTCTATCAGTCTCGATTAACATACGAGCAGTTTAAATTGCCAAACATCCAACACAGAAATATAAAAATTTTTACCTAATTTTGTCAGAAGTACAATTTTTAAATGTAGACCGCCAGGCATAGGTATCTGAGTTTCAATGTAGACCGCGTACTTAAGGCCACCCCTCCAATATGTTTTAATAACAAAGGTTTACAATGTAAACCCCCCAAATCATTGGTGTTTGACTCATTTATTTCCGCAAATCGACGACGCAGACGAAAAATTTTTAAAGATGTAATTTAGATAGGTAATCTAAACATTTTATTAGATAGGTACATTAATTCCAAACTTCCAAAAGACTTTATAATTAATTAGTTAAAAAATGTATACCAATCATAACAAAATTCCAAAACCCCCATTGTTATCCAAAACCATTTGCCAGAACAAAATAAGAAGAAACGATCGTATGCGCAGACGCAGCGGCTTCATTCACAAAGAAACCCGTCCCGTTTATATTTCCGAGAGGTAATAGAATATGCTAAGAACGGTGGGACCGATGGCGAAGGCTTCACTTTATGTGGTTTTATTCATATAGCTTAAGAGAACCTTGGGAATAAATTGAAAGGATTGGATGACCAGTCGACTGTCGGCATTTGTCAAAGTTAACTCATGGTGTAAATCTATAGCTTTAGGTTTCTGCGAATTTCATGATAGATTTTAAGATCCAGCCTACCTATTAGCATTTTAGTTTACGTATGATGCTAAAAAATTGAAATAAATCACCGAAATAATTTGTTTCACTATAAAGAATCAAATCAGATCAAAAACATAGACTGTAATTAGGCTAACAGAGTGGAGTAAAAAGATTTTTGTTATTTTATTTGAATTTACCATTTTCTTCATTGCTTCACAGTCCTTTTAAAACCTTAGGTATTATATTGAATTAGAGAAAATGTGTTCATAACAAAAGATGCGACCAATGATGTATGTATAGAAAAGCCTAGGTTTGGTTTAGAATTTCGAAAAACTACTTTAAGATTTGATAATGTAGGTATGGAGAAATTTAAATTCTGTATTTACGTTCATAAAATAAAATCGTTGCATTCAAAAGAAAATTAAGTACCTACTTAGGTGTAATTTATAATGACATTAAATTAAAACGTCAACATAACAATCACACTAATCGGTTTCCAGATGTGTCTGACCTTAAAACGATAGGTCACTCATCACTCGGATGCACCGACACCGGCGCAGGCGCAGCCCGGCAACTTTCACCGGACATGTAACTTGCTGCACAATGCATCGATGTCCCGAATCGATACGATCGGTGAATCGATTGCGTAACTCGCGATTGTGGCGCTCACTTTGTGATTTATTGGAGTAGGTACTTCAAAAAAGCAAAGTCTTGAGACGTTAACAAAATCCTAACCTCAAAATGGAAATTTCTTTAGAATAAATCATACTCACAGGTCAACAGAAAAACAAAATCTTATATTAAAAAAATATACATCGCGAATATCTTTCTGATGTAATTTTTGACTCTACCACTGTTGTAAAAAAGATAACAGAGACAGGCACATGATTTGTTATGATCCCAAATTCCCAAACGTAGGCTACTTAGGTACTACAAGCGTTTTATTATTTGGATAACCATTAACCACACACACACCACTAGGACACAAACTAACATCCATTATCATGATTCCATCATAATGGAATAATTATGCAGGTTAAAAAATTCATTATCGACAAAATTAGGTACCTACCTATATTTATTAAGATCCGATGTTAAAAAACAACGTAATTTGAAATAGTATAAGTATTTTATTTTTTTGTACCTATACTTTAATTTGACAATCTTCTCTGGTATTTTTTTTTATTACAGAGAAGATTGTCAAGGCACAAAAACGAACTGGCACAGAACCTGAGAGGAGATGGTAGCCTCCAATATATAAGACTGAAACGACACAGTATCCCTAATCTACAAGATAGATTTATTAGCACAGAGTGAAAGATAGCCGTTGTGCAAAAAAAGTAACTCTATATCAAGTAATATCAACAAACAAACAAAAACCAGACGAAAGACACTTTTGTCAGAGAAAGGAGTAGCCTATTGTTGTTTGAAACAGATTGCTATGAAGCAGAAAACAAAAAAAAACCTATACTTTAAGATGATGATGACGTCATCAATTTTTGAGGCTGACCCTTGTGAGAAGGGAACCTGTCAGCGAAGACCACGTGTGGTCATGTTCGTCCATTTTAGGGTCATCGCAAAAATTAAGTTGCAGAGCTGTATCGGAATTCGGAAAACTTCAAAACCCCGCTGTACTGTACCCTTAGGGGCCGATATTAGAAAATCCTTTCTTAGTGCACATCTACGTCCTATGTAGAATAAGTAGGAACAATATACAAAATGGCATCATGTTTCTATTTTCAGTGGCTGTGTTGTCTGTCAGTCAGTCACGGAACTGTTTTATAAGCATAAGATAAACTGACGACCGTATTTTCCTAAGGGGTGGTCAAATTGCAGTTGCACTTTCTTTATGACTATAGGTATTTCATGATCGTTATGGCGATCCTTGGGGGAGCCCTATGTCCAGCAGTGGACGTCCATCGGCTGAGACTAGTGTCTGGTCTAGTAAGGAGCCTAGCTAGCCTATGAATCACCCATAAAACATTGCAAACAAAATCTTATCAACTAGCCTAACCTAGAACCTAACCTTTACATTTTACAATGATGTTGTCGGTCTTAGGAAGTTTCTTTAACATATTTTAACCAATGATCTACAAAAACCTGTTTAACCAAATTAACATAAAAAGGTGCAAAACCTATCAATTCAAATCTTTTATAGTGTCACATCTCACACAGATCAATAACCGACCCACGCAATTAAACGTCTATTTCTCATCAAAGATTAACTTCCGATCCGGAAATCGCATTAGTGGCAACCCTACTGTGACACAGGTGTCCACACCCACATGCGCACGTGGTCCGCCTGCCCCGCGGCCCACTTGTGCCCACTTTCCCAAAGCTTGCCCGATGTAGGCCGTGGGTCAAAAGTCTACGCCTCGCAAGGCGAGCCTACTTTTAGTGATTTGTATGAGAAAGAACTTGGTTGGAGTCTTGGATTATGTTTTATTGTTGTTTATCTTTATGGTCGTAAAAGTCAAATTATAGCTAAAAGTAGGATAGTTTAATGAATATTTTAATACTGGAAAAAAGTGGGTATCTCTGAACACAACAAAATATAAACGTGATAGGTAGAACCCGAAACTGTTGGAGAGCGTATGGATCCAACTTAAAAATAAAAACTGGGACACTTTTTTACCCGACTGAGAAATGGATAATTATCCCGGAAGAATTCTCATCAGTAGTTTGCTTTGACTCAAAGCTTGAGAGTACGTTTACTGGAGTCAGGATACCGAACGTCTCAAAACGATTGAGCGTGTGTTCTGTATGGAGACTTTTAGTTTTATTAAAGGCCATCAGTTGCCCTACAGTGTCACTACTTCTGTGATTCTTGGATTAAACTTTTACCACGGAACTAGTGGAAATAAACGTCAATTTCGTCATCAAAATATTGTCACCTTCGACGCGATATAGTCAACTCGAGGTTCCACTATCGTTGCATAAAATCATAGTCATCATCATAAAGAAACCATACAAGGTGACAAACGTAAAAAGTGCCTTATGGAAAGGCACACGTGAGAATGCCGCCGCACCTTCCGCAGGAAAAATGGTAAAAAAAACAGATTCTCGCCGTGATTAATTGCAATTGCAGCGAAAATAAGAAGAGATAAAAGCGGCATTTTGGTTGAAAAATTATGTAATTTTGTGAGACAACAATTTGAGAAAACACGAGTTCTTACGTACAGTGATTACATTTTATAATTAGACACAGAAACAGAAGATATGATCACTATAATGTGTTGTCTCTAGAATTTATGTTCCTTTTTGAATGTACTTTGTAAAATGTTGGGGACTATGGGAACATCTACTACTTCTTACAGCATGTTACTGCGAACCATTTGGTGGGACTTTCTACTCTGCGGATGTCAGATGAAATCGACAGAACCATGGAAATGACTCACTTAAAATATTGCTGATGATAACAAGCAGCAGCAATCCTTAACAAGTGGGAAGCACCTAGGTACTTAATAGTGACTATAAGATATCGTAAGCTGGAAAAAATCCTGCTTAAGCTTAGGCCAACAAAGAAGTCATGGAACTTCTATTTCAAAGTGTCAGAAACATCTTCAAACTTGATTTCTTACGTTGTCACATGCTAAAAGCTTTTTAATATTCCTTGTATCTTATAGCCTCTAATAAACCGTCTAAACACGACACGAGACCAGAAACAAGTTCTTTCAATGAACCAGACAACCGGTTTCGGTGCTTTATCCCTAAGGTTAAGACACGACTCACGTCACGATTACATTTTGGGATGGACCCTTTCAAATACCAATACAAAAGATCTATCCTCGATCTCCTTATTTAAAAGAACTTAGGGTCTAAAGTGGAGGGAAGCAGTGATGTTGTCAACTTTGCTAGAACCTTAAAAATAGAGGTGAATCGTTTTTGTGGCATCTCATGAATGGATGTAATAATAGGATTCGTTTTAGTTTTATTGGTAGTACGAGAATTTAAAATGAAGACAAATTGGATTTTTATGCATTTTGTATGGGATATTTTAACGTTACCTGTCGTGTAAGTGTCTGCTATAAGCCTCCAAATGTATAAAATGTTAAGTTCTTTAGTTTAATATTCCAACTTCTAAAATTCCTACGTCAAACACACTCTTATTAAGATAAGTGAATCAGATTTTCCAGCGATGTTGCTTGCTGCTTGTCACCAAGATACGAAGCGTTTGTTATTGCAATACATTAGGATAAGGTAGGTAAATTCAAATTTTCAACCCTTGAACCTCTCTCTCTAGGGAGTATAGGGATAGTCATATAGTTTTACAAAGAGCTATACAAGCATATGATGATGCTGATGATGATAATTTTTCTTGATGTTGATGACTTTATAGCTCGTTACCAGAACGCCCAGCAGGAGCGACAATACAAGTAGTAAATTGTAACCCAATGCTCCACATGGTAGACTCGTAAAACCTGATCGTATGTGGACAGCAGACTGGCTATTAAGGGTAAGTGAGGCCCGACGGAAATGTGAGCGTTTGCAATTCCAATAAAAAGTTGCCGATATCCGACGTTTAACATTGAAGCGCTGACGGACGCGTTTGCGCTTTACTGCGGATGTGTCGTTGTTAGAATGATTAATTTTTTGTTTCTGAGTTCTCGATTGTAGGCTTTGACTTCAAATTTAAAAACGAAGGTACATCTCTAATTATGGGCTGGTGATTAAGTACCTAGGTACTTATCAAATGGAAATCAAAATAACAATGCAAAAATACAAAATTAAGCTGTATTTTCTCCACAAAAGTTTTCAAAGGTCCTCATAAGGGTTGAAGGTGCAGTTCGCACATCTGGTTTTTTTTTCAGTCTTTACCACCATCTCTTTTGGGGTAGTCAGAAACTTGACTACAAGTACAAATTTCCTCTTTATCGCCATGCAGTTGTAGCAAGCTTAGGCTTAGGTACCTTTAGCGTAGGGGTTTTACATGGAATTGAAATCTTATTATATGTGGTATCTTTGAAAATTTAACATCCTTGTTTCACTTGTAGGTAGTGGGTACCGAATCTCTGTCCGATGTGATCATGTGACGGGGAGTTTTCAGAATATCTCTGACTAGTATATAGTCAGTGACTACCCCCTTGGGGAATATAGTCGTTTTTTGGAAATTAAATTAACGTAGCTCTAGTTATGTAAATGTACATTCATCAAATTAATTTTCGTTCGCCATTCATAATTAAATTAGGAATTACAACTCCACTAAAACCCGCCAAAACATTTCATCACAAAACAGTAAACGCCACATTTTCCTTGCAACTAATAAACCTACTTGCTCTTCAAGGAAGCTCGCTCTACAAAATCACATTATCAGCGACATCAGCAGGCCCACTGCCATATTGAGAGCTTCTCCTTAACCGGCGCGCAGCGTGGAGTGTACCGTTCGTACGACCGGTTCCGTGACGGTACGGTTCCGATATGTGTGGTCGTGACTATTGAGCCATCTTGTCTGAATATCTCTATATCTTCACTACACACTAGCATTTGACTGCGGCATCGTTTGCGTGCAGTCAATCAATCCACCAGAATATAATAGAAGTAACAGCTGTTATTCTTGCGATCTATGTATGATAGTGTTTGTAAAGTCTACCAATCGGCATTGGGCACGCGTTGGTGGTCTAACGCCCATACACCCTCTACGAGGGTAGGCCTACGGCCCTTGCCCTGCAGTGGGACGTATATAGGCTGTGATGATGATGCATGATAGTATGATGCATAGATCGCAGCCATCGATCCCTATCAACAGGTATTAATTGCGTTTTAAATTTACATCATGTACCTATTATTACAGAAAGTATTGTGTAGTAGTCAAGTAGTTTAAAAAGTTGGAATACAGGCTTTCGAACTGAAATTAGGTTGAAAATAATTTCAGTTGGAGTCGAAGTCGTGATAATCGAAAAACAGATAAACGTGAGCGAGCATCTACGGGCTTATATAGGTGGACAGATAAAAACATATTTGCACAAGTAATCACACGTAATTTACAGTTGCTCGCAGAACCGATGGCCGATGGAGCCGAAAAGTTCTCGAGTGGCGACCGCGTACCGGAAAGTGAAGCCTGGGCGGGCCCCCAAAAGGTGGGCCGACGACCTGGTGAAGGCGGCGGGAACCCGTTGGATGAGGGCAGCGCAGGACCGGTCGTCTTGGCGATCCTTGGGGAAGGTCTATGTCCAGCAGTGGACGTCCATCGGTTGAGATGATGATCATGCAAGAGGATCATGTGGCGAACTCTTTTTTAGCCTCACATCTATGTTCAGAGCGCACTATCATATTGATATAGGCAGAAGATGAATAAGTTCTGAGAGCTAAATCAACATTTTATCAGTTTCCAAAAATGGCTACACCGACTACCAGTTATCGATTGACTGATCACCTGTCAACTGACATTAAAATCAGAGTTCCGCTAAATGATTAAATCTTGTTAAATGGTAATTCCAACTCGGCGAAATTGTTGATCCAATTTCTTTCTCATTATTTCGCCAATTATTGGGCAAATGTGACACGTTTTTGGGACACAACACTTAGCATTTAAAAGACAAAATTTTAATGTGTTTGCTGACAACACGATTTTTTTCTTATAGTTTCATATTCATGTTTGCTCAATCAAGCAGTAGTGACAAGTGACATCACACTTTAAAAAAAATCGGGAACACATACAAAGACTGGTCTTCGAGTCATCTTGATCATAATGGTCTTAGTATTAGTATACTGATCGATTAGTGTAAGCATTGGAAGTCGATTTAGCATACAAACTAATTGTAAGCTAAATTCTCATTCAATATCTGCGTTTTACAAGTTTCTGAAACACGCAAAAATTTTATGTAGGCTTCTCTGCTGATTTTTACAAACAAATCAAATTGGCCGCTTCCGACATCGAATCTGTATGAACAAGCGAAATTGTCGCCGATTTCTCCATATAGCTACTGGATGAGAATTTGCACATTTCACTAACAGATCCATAATAATAGGAGCCTTAGATCCTATCAGACAGAGAGCGATCACGCGTTCAAACGTTCCGCGTTCGCAAAATTGATATTCAGAGACGAAAGAGTTGGAGTTCGAATCGAATTTCCATACCTACCTATACCATGGATTACAAAATCCAGTCAGACACAACTCAGAGTCAAAAGACGTAGGTATTGTATCTGAATCCCAACCAAAACTCTGCTCATTGTAACAGGTATTTAGCACGTATGGATTGCTTGCAGTTTTCCTTACTAAAAATTATCACCGTAAAGCCGTCGTGTTAAAAATCGTACACTTTGTATAAGTAAATCGTCAAGCCAGACATTAACGTCATAAACATATTCTAAGAACCGAAAAGTAGATAAATGTAGGAGAAATCAGCAGTTCAGCATCCCAGTGACACGGTGACTCTACCGCTTGCTACAACTTCCCACGAGAAGCGATGAGGCTTTACTGTTTTAGCTTTAACCATGTCATCCACTAGAAGATTTAACATTTGAGAAGAAACGTTGACAACGCAACGTAGCTTCACAACGTAGGTATGTGAAGCTTGCCTTTCGTTTCGCTTCGCTAACATTGTATTTCCTGTCCTAAGATGTAAACATCTAGAATTAATCAAAAACTTAATTTAAGTCTGCACATATCTTTTAGCACAAGAAAATAAATGTAAAAACACTTGAAAACGAAGTCTGGATTCAATAATAAAATAAATTATATTAAGGTTTGGAAATTGGCACAAATCGGGACTAAACGTTTTTTTTTTTAAATCCTTAATATAAAAAGTAAGTAATAAAGTACTTTTGTTATGATTTTAGCCTTCCCTACTTCGCTTCGGGAGAAGCTAAAGCTAATCCCTCTTTATTTCAATGACGTTGTTTAAGTAGTTTTGCTGTGCAGTTTGTGTTAATGAGGCTAGGTACGATGGGGCCGGCATGGCCTCAAAGCTAAATAAATAGTGTATAGCTTAGCTCCTCCGCTGCAACTAGAGTATAACCTTCACAATATGACAATAAACAATGGCAGTCGTCCGGCGAACCAGCGCGCGCGCCGTATTTTACAAGCCGTCAGCTTTATAGCTCCCATCCGTGTTGTAGCTTCAGAGTCGGATGATGGATGCCGTTTTATTGTGCTCAATTTTGTTTCAGGGAAAAGATTGTTGTTGCAGCAGTCTCTGGACCACCCCTGAAATGAATATATCCGGATGTATTCGCTGCGATTATGATATTTGTTTCATTATGTTTTTTCGAAACGTGCTAAGTTCGAAACTTGGTGGTACGGCTGTTTGCTTCAAACAGTGGAGTTTAAAAAGTTTGATCCTCTTATAGGGTCAATGATTTTATTTAAGAAGTCATTTTAATCTTCGTGCCCTTATCCCATTACGTGGGGTCGGAGGGACAATAAAAAAAATTCAGGATACAAAGTACCATTGTCCATTACACAAGCTACAATACAATGTTATGTTAATACAAATTATAGGATATTGCAATATGTCGTCTTCCTCCATTCATCTCCTTGACCAGTCATTTCAGTTCCTTCTCTTTTTTTAAAGTCATCGTTCAAGAAAAGTAATTCAAGTTTCTTGGAAAAAGTCTTGATATTCAGTTTTGTGGCCTTGGAAGAGGCCTATCAACAAGTTATCCATCATAGACTGATGATGATCTAAGTCCTACCTACCTATCAACCCCTATAATTTTACTTTAGTTATTAATTTACGTGTATTATTTCATTAGAAGTCTACGGTACTTCTGTGACGTCAAATAACGATGAATCATGATTTAGCCACAAATTTCACTCGCCTCTAATAATGATTAGTGGCACAAGTGAGTTCAGAATCGATTCCATTCAATGAGCCAAATGGTTGTGTAACGGTGCATTGTGATTATTTGAGAGTATAGATGTGTCGGTACCGAATATCGATTTTATAGATGGAAACTATAAATTAGGTGCAGGTTGTCATGGAATCCAAATATACTGACTATTTAATCACGAAATCTATAAAGGCACTTTTGATGATTCCCTTGAATTCTACGATATTCTAGGAGTATTTTTCTTTCTTACGTGACTCGCTTGCTTACTCGATTTCATGTGAAATGTGTAATATCTTTAAGTAGTTAATTTTGTTGTAGAGAAAAAAGTAAAGGTGAAAATAAGGGCTGGAATTGAAATACATCCCGTGACGCAGACGTTGCAAGAGATACCTACACTTCTGACTGAGGTTTTGTGGAAGAACAACAGAATTTACAAAATAAGGGTAATTTTCTACCCTTTGGTAGGAAGGTACCTCTTTTATTTATCTCTCCTATCAAGTGTCAGTCTATTAGTCGAGCAACCAGTCGCGCCATCTTTTTAGAAAATCGTAAAAAATAAGATGAGATACATCCAGTGATTAGGCCTCGATTTTTACGATCGACTTCCGTAAAAAGGCATTAACCTCATAAATAATTTGAACATAAGTTATGTTCAACCTACACAAGAGTCAGACTTCTCGATACCATCACCAATTTATCGAACAGTTCACAGCATTACAGCTAGAGTTCTCTAAATTTGACGTCACGTGAATTAAGAGGATAGTTTATAACCAAAACTATCCTCTTAATTCACGTGACGTCGAATTTAGAGAACTCTAGCTGTAGCTTTTTAATATTAACCAATTAAAGTCAATGAAATTTTTCAGAAACAATCTAGAAACTAATCTCTATGCTTGTATGTTTGCAACCATAACTCACCTTTGAACGACTGTAACTTCTAAACCAAATGGAGTTATGCAGGCAGACCTAGTCCATCCCCATCACAGAGATGTTGAGAGATACCCTATGAATAGGTACTGAATCAGCCTTGCAGAATCAGAATCCTCCATTAAATCTCTTGCTAGCTTTTTCTACGTCAACGAGACAAAAAGTGACAGCAAGAGATTTAATGGAGGATTAACTCTAATGAGCGTTTCTGCAACTGAGCGTCAGAGATAAAAATGCGACCTCCTTTCTACCGAATGGTGGCGATTGGCGAATTCTCGATTGTTAGCTCTTGGTTAGCTCAATAGCCGCTTTCGATCAGTTGTGTAACCTTATTAAGGATGTTTAATTTTTAAGTTATGCGCTTCTTTAGCCCGTTAATCATGTTTGGATAAATGTTTTGCGCGGATGTTTGCTTACCGAATATATTTAACGGAATGGACTTTTGAATTGATCGTCTTCACGTTGAAGGCGGCGGGAACTATTGGATGAGGGCAACGCAGGACCGGTCGTTGTGGCGATCTTTGGGGGAGGCCTATTTCCAACAGTGATGATAACTTGATAACGTTAATATTGTGGCGTATTTAATGTGACGAGTAACGTGTACACTAGAATTACATTGCTTATTCAATGAGGCGTTTTCATAGACATTTTATTATACACCCCAATTTTTTTATTAAGAACCTATCTCAAAAAAATTTTAAGGCTGTATTTAAATAATGTTACTAAACAACTTTCCCTCAGGAACATGCGTCGAAAAACTAGTTTTTTGTAAGGGAAGGCTGCTCCGCATTTTTGTATGGGAAGTCCTAAAATTTTCACCTTTTTTTGAAGAGGGTTGATTTGGTTTTTAATTTTATGCATAAGTAAATATTATTCATCTTTACGCTATTTTATTGACATCATAATTTGTCCTTTTATAATAATCATATTCCACGTCCTTCTGAATCATGCTTTCGATAGGGAAAAACCGGTACGATAGCAGAGTACGATAAAGCCAACAATCCAAATGTAAGTATACATAATAATTAGTTACTTATTATATACCTACATCTTCATAACTACTGCATATTGTAAAACTATAGATGAATCAACCAACGGTGTTTAAAAAACAACTTTACACATGTTTGTTCACGTGTAAAAAACTTGCATAGGCAATAAAAATTACGCTATTACCGCAATTCTAAATTGGCCGTCACGTCAAGCGTCAATTCGAACAGTAAATTCAAAAAATACCAATAAGTTAATTGACCAGTAAGAATGGTAAGAACAGGCGTAATTGCTAAAAAAACCTAACCTACTAACAGCTGATCGTGTTCTCTTTTCAAAAGCAGGTGCCGCGGCCGAACCGGTTGCGCAACCGGTAACCTGACATGGCTATACTTTGACACCTGTCAAAACGCACCTATATGTGTCAGATGTGAAAGTGACGCGTAGAATTGTCTCGGCGAAGTGCAGCGATTAATCAAAGGGCAATGGTTGACAGGTGTCAAAACAAATGTCATGTAAGTTTAGCCTTTTGTCCCCGGGGTTGTACGTGTGGACGTTATGTATTGTTTGTGCTAAGAGCATATTTCACAATAGACAAATCAGCTAATAGTTAAGTAGTCGGCTCTCGGTAGAGAGTAGTATATTCCTTGAGTACATCAGCGGTTTGGTGGAATATGCGAAAGTTTTATAACAGCGTTACACTGAGATGACACCGTAATTTCAAACAATTGAATTTATCTAACTAATTATTTTAGAGGGAACTTTATCCTTATTTATGGCAAGATAATTACCTAATCGCAGTAAAAGTAAAACACTTATGAGTTATGACGTAAGTGTACTTAACATACTTAATGGTCTATAAAAGAAACAATAGATATTTGGACATACTACATAATATTATGTACCGTGTCAAATCCGTCTATTGTTCGATACACAAAACATTGTAAACGTTCTATTCTATTCGCATTTTATTTATGTCAATATAGAGTCATTGATATGAGTATGTAAATTAGATAGTAAACAAATGAATTTTGAAGCTGGTAACGTCAGTATACTTACCTACATAAAACTGGGGATCGAGAAAGAGTAGTTCAGAAGAATACTAAGCGTGGACCGATCGTTAGATGATTAAATGAGGAGTTTTCTGACAGCTACTAAAACGTAGTTCATCATACCCGCGATAGATGGCGTTGACCAGAGAGGGGTCCGAAGGTGAAAATTATAGGCTAAAAACTAACCAAAAATGCATGCCACTGAATCAGACGCATCCGCTGACGAAATATTTGCTCATATTTTGCTGCTTTCTTAAAAACACAAATTCTTATTATTTTATTTGTATTTTATTATCTGCAAGGTCACTCGCCCCTGTCTCGTCAACGCCATCTATCGAGCCATTAGGAACTACTTTTTCTTTTTTAATGACTTTCTGAAAATCCCTCATTACTTAAAACATTTTTTTTTTGCGTACCAAAATGAAAATACAAAAGTGACTTTAGCGCGCGTAGCTGTCAAAAGCATATTTGTATCCGGGTTGTATCACCTAAATTTGACAGATGAATGAGTTGAAATCTCTATCGCTCGCTAGTGTGCATGCTACGGCCGGTGAACCTAGATATTTAGATAAATGTCTAGGAATAGATCAACAGCTGATCATGTACAAGTATAATGTCACGCACCTGTTCAATACGCAGTTTCCTGCTGAACTCCGTCACTGCACCCTCCATCCTTAGTGCCTGTAACAAGAAATAACATATTATTAGCTATTTAGCATCATTATTGTACGTAAAAATAATAATTGCATGTAAACAAGGTTAGAAATATGTAATTAGAAAATTGTAAACTTAGTTAATAGGCGACCTGAAGGAATTATAATGAATTGCAGGTGCGGTTGCAGTCAGGTCGTTGATTATTTTATTTATAGTTAGTAGCAGATGTTTGATCTAGGAGCACTACGGACCTGAAAAAAGATGGACGTATTGTGACACTAAAAAGATGTGAAGCACGCAAGGTCCTACATTTTCGTTTGTTCTACAAGGGACCTACACTCACACAGGTGCACCAGCTCTAGGCGCAGGTCCTACAATCCGTCACCATTATGTACCGCGTGACAGCACGCACACAAAAGAAATGGGTGCTTCACTCGTGATTAGACGAGATTACGTCCGTCTTTTTTTTTTCAGGTCCGTGTCTAGGAGCATATTTTTAGGGACACTTACAAATAATCGACCATTCTCGTCAGATCGATGATAGAATTAGGTTCTCCTAGTATTATTTTGTCCACAAATTTTTCGTCCAAGTTTTTTTGTCCAATTTGTATTTCGTCCATGTGCCGTTTCGTCCGAGTTGCTTATCGTTCATGTTTCATTCCATCCAAGTTTAATTTCGTACAATTTTCATTTTGACCAAGTTTGCGTCCAAGAATCATCCAAAATCATCGGTCCGCAAGGCTACGTCGACAGTCGTTTAAGTTTATCAGACTTCGATATTAACAAAGTGAAAAATGTCGTAAGGATAATAATTATATTTGCATAAAATCAATGTTAGTGATAATTAACTTGTTCTTTTTTTATATTGGGGCTTTTAACCCTGAGCTGAGGTTTAACTTATTAGTATTACTTACTTACTCAGTCTAATTGCTTGAAAAGTTTTGGTTTTGTGACTTGTTGTATGATTTAGGGTACAATTGGTCAAGTCTGATGAAAGTTCCAATTCGTCAAACGGCTTTTATTTTACTGTTTAGTCTTTGAAGTAGGTGCCTAAGTATTTAAATTTTTGAGTTAGATTTCTGTTCCTGTTGGGATAGAATGTACGGAGTCACGTTGCAGGGTTTGCCTCGAACACTTGTCTCTCGCGTGGTCTTCGCGCGGTTCGCGTCTCGGCCTGCCACGAGGCTCCAAAATCCTTCTCAGTTGTTCTTACTCAAAAACAATCCTTGAGATTGGATAGACACTCCCTCAAATAACTTGACACTGGCGAAATCTAACAAGGAAACGCCATTAAATAAAAAAAATAGAATAGATAGAATGTACATAGTCTAATTGAACTACAAAGCACCCGAAGTGTATCAAGTACAGTAAGAAAAAAAACAAGTCGGTCGCATCAAACGCGGAGAGATACAGGAAAGCGATCAGTGAGTGAACAACATCCGTTGCAATTGCATTATGCTATCTTGCATCCGGCTGGATAAATCACGCGATTTTTAACTCTATAGTCAGGTCTTAAAGCTCAGTTAATCTGAATCTAATAACGTAGCAAGCATTGTAATTTTCCAGTCGTGTTATTTAAATGTAGTCTTTGCAGTTAGGTTTTAGAAGTTAGTTTCGAGTGTAACGGAGAGGTGCAAAGGATGGAAAGCTCATCAAATGAAGAATGAGTGGACGTGTCAGGATGTACTAATAATGGTCAAGATTTGTGAGGTACGATATTATCTCATGGGATACAAGCAGAACTTTCATAGCATAACGGTTGCAATGATCAAGGAATCTTGTTGCAACTATGGGATAACTTCTGCCAGTTTTTGCCATACGTATTTCTGGAATCAAATTAGGTCATCGTGTTGGTTTAGGTTCCTCTTTATGTTTTGCTATTAAATCGCTATCAAGAATCCAAGCCCTTGCGGAAAAGAGACATCAGGATTGGCAAATACTCTACCGATTAAGATTGGTTCTTTTACAGTATTGTCCTTAACCTTGCCATAAATAATCCCTGGATTTGCCTTTGCCTTACTAATAGCCATGGTTTTCTTAGTGCTGTCTCTTCTGTACCTACTTCTTTGCTGTTAAAAGACAGATTGATTCATTTGTGAGTTCGCTGATCTTCATTGTCTATACGAATGGTCTGCGATGCTTATATAGGCATTATTTAGGTATTATTTAGATAATAACAAATTTTATCCCGGAACCGGTGATTTTCTGATCTTTATGTTCAGCTTACCTTCGAAGTTTATTTGTTTACTCTTTAACACTAGTTGTGTTATGGTGTATAATGTATTTTTATAATAAGTGCCACGATGACTTGTCTCATTATAATGCAAGCCACAAGTAGGTACCGTTCATCACTATTAATCACCATCATGTATGACAATACAGCCTATCGGATTCGGTCGAAGGTTAAAAACGTGAGTGAAGACAGGATTAGTCATGAAGGTGCATTCTGAATCTCATTTATAAGCTTTCGAAGCGTAATTTGATGTCATCTCGGTCATCATAAGCCCGCCGTTTTCTAAAGTTAGGGCACTAAGGGGGGGTAACCTATCTTACTTTCGAAATTTCACTGACCGAATTTCAGTTGTTCGAAAACGGTTTATAGAAGTTTCTAGTGACAGATATTTTGTTACACATACATTTGTTACTCCTTATAAAGACTTGACAGAAGTATCATTTTCCAGAAAAATTAAAATCAGAATTTCGTAATCATTTTTTTTCTTTTGACAACGGTCTTCTGGGTTCGAAGTTTTAAAATGTAGAAGCAACTTCGTCCATAGTATGACTAGGACACAACACAGTAAAGTTTTCTGTAATAATTACCTATTAGATACATGATACCAGGATTATAGCACCAACATGCTTGCTAGCATGCTGCTTGCTTGCTTGCCTGCTGCATGCTTGCTTGCTTGTTGCTTGCTAGCTTGTATGCATGTTGGGGGGTGCGGGGGGCGGAAACCCTCTGCCTGAGAAATACAAACTGGTGGTTTTAAAATTGTAGTTTAGGTTAGGTTAGAACATGTAAAACACTTAGCGGGCGAAGCGAGCAGAGCATCAAAATGCTTGCTGCATGCTTACTTGCTTGCTGCATGCTTGCTTGCTTGCTGCATGTTTGCTTGCATGTTGCTTGCTTGCTTGTATGCATGTTGGGGGGTGCAGGGGGGCTGCGCCCCCCGCGAGGGGGGTTCGGGGGGCGGAAGCCCCCCGCGAGGGGGGTTCGGGGGGCGGAAGCCCCCTGACTGAGAAAAACAAACTGGTGGTTTTAAAATTGTAGGTTAGGTTAGGTTAGAACATGTAAGACACTTAGCGGAGCGAGCGAAGCGAGCGGAGCATCAAAATGCTTTCTGCATGCTTGCTTGCTTGCTGCATGTTTGCTTGCTCGCTGCATGCTTGCTTGCTTGCTGCATGCTAGCTTGCTTGCTTGTTTGCTTATATGTATGTTGAAGGTGCAGTGGGGTGGACGCCCCCTGCCTGAGAAAAACAATCTGATTTTTTTTAAATTCTAGGAAAGGTTAGGTTAAATATTTCTGCGGAAAAGTGACTGTACGGAAAAAGAAATATTCGAAAAAGTAAATTATCTGACTTACATAACTTTGGAAGACTGTGTTACAGAATTTTGATTCATTGGTTAAAAGAAAAAAAGGACAATAAAAAATCTGGCTCCTCAAAATATGGCGAATAATATTTCGGGGAAACAAAAAAAAGGGGAAACAATAAAAAGTGTAACGATTTCGGAGAACTAAAATTCGGAAAACTCTTTTTCGAAAGTACGATAGGTAACCCTAAGGGGGGTATTACAGAAAGACACTCAAGTTGAGATCTCTTCTTGAGTATAGACAGAAAAGGATGCAAATACATACAACGTATATAATATACATCCTTGTCTATCTTTACTTAAGAAGATATCTCCACTTGAGTGTCGTTCTGTAATACCCCCCTAAAAGCTGAATGAACCGAAAGCTTGAAAACTGTGCAGAACCAAGAGTTCATCAAAATTTCAAATTACCAGAACAAATTTAATTTCAGAGAACTCACGCGACTAATGTTCATTCATACTGGTTTCCGCTTTTTGCAAACCAGAACATGATACCTTCATGCAGTGAAGCACTTGCGTTTCAGGCGATATTTTTCTTCTAAAACTTTTGGAACGTTTGTGGAAAATTTGTAGCATCCTATAATTGGGAAAAGTGTTACAGAACTTTTAAATGCTATACACCAACCAACTATAATACATTAAATTTTGGCAGACAAATTGAATCTAGGCATCCGACCACCCCGACACAATCTTGCTTGTAACATTAATGACCTAAATCACATGACCATGACAAACCAACCAGTCGTATTTCATAATTGTCGTAATAGAACCGTATCGTTTTCATATAATTGTATAATAACATTATTATTATATATCAGCCCCGATGGCAAGTAGTCCGTGACGGATGCTGATCCGATTGGTAGTTGACATCAGTTATTATCAGACACACAAATAAGAACCAGTAGAAATAGCATGAGCACTATTTAGAACGAGAAATAGCGATAGCATAACCAAAAATTAAAAACAAAAATCAAATTAAATTTAACCCTATTTTCATGAGTCTTATGACTGCATCCTCATAACATTGTCATTGTGACTTATGACCTTTTTGTGAACGAAATTTATATGAACCGATATGTCATGTCGACCATATCAGTCTTGGTCCTCTGGACTTCTGAGATATCAGCACTGTCACGCGGGCTGCACCTGCATGCTATTGTTTCTTCTGACACCATATTTCACCCTGACTCTGAAATCGTAAGATATATGCTTCTTCTTCTGTTCCTCTCCAGTCGATGGAATTTATTATCACCAAGTTTGACTTGCCATCGGCATCGTGGCAAAGATATTTGGTAATTAGCGTTAGAGGCATATCAAAGAAGCGATCCATCTACCACTGGATGCTTAAAAAGTTTACCGGTATCTGTAAGTATCACTCCAAAGAATATTACGGTCCTGATTATGTGTAGGTACCTATGTCCTATACTACTTTTATCATTGGCAATGATAAAAATAGCAAGGCCCAAGCATTTTTGCAAAGACGAAGTTATTTCCTACGCTATTTGGTTATTTAGCGAAAAGGCTATTAGTTCCGAGGCCTATCAGAACGTTGTATCGAATCGGATAAAGTTCTGGGCGTGAAAACGTGGAAACTATTAAAGTTTCGAGCTCCAATTCGAAAGCAACAATCGATTTGAAATTAAACGATTGCTTCACACGCGATCTAAGACGTTGTGGAACTAAATTAAACGATCGAGATCAGTTGGACTAAAAGTAATCGATGACGTACAGGTGTCGAGATATGAACACGCACTAGGCTGTAACAAAAAGGCATAGCCCTTCTAAATCAAAACCAAAAAACATAAAGTATACCCTGATCCTGAAGTTAAAATACTGGCTGGCGATGAAAAGTAGGCTAGATTTTTATATCTTTGGACAACTGTAGATAATTAATTAAGTATAGACAGGTTGGAAAAACAAGTGTCCGGAACGACAATCTTAGAAAAAATTAAATGAACAGCTTTCTTAGATGTGGACTAACGCTAACACACGAAGTACTCAACTTGGCTGACAGGTTCTGACTCCAGATGAGATACAAAACCTTCCTGTTAAAAACCTACTGCGATTCTTAACTGCAGTGGGATTCACAGGGATCTTTATAGAAGGGGCGATCACAAAAGATCAGCGATGGTTTCAGCTGCACAGGCGCAAGTCTGTCTAGGCCCCCAAACACGCAATAAAAAACAAAAATTGCTAAGAAATATCTTCAAATTCAAACCGCAAACAAGAGGTAAATATACCAAGTGCCCAAATCCTTCTTTATCTTTTAGCAAAATTGTTACAACTGAAACTGTCCATTTTCGCAATACAACCTCAACCTTCATCAAACACCTGAGTAAATTAACAGTTTCTAGTTTCTACACGAACATAATTCCTTTTAAATTAAAACAGAACCGTTTCCGCCTATTATGTGTTACACAATAAATAAAAACTTTATTAAACTTGTCACAACTGTTAACAAATGAGTTGGCTTCCCGCTAGAATTAACATAATCAGATACAATGAATGATGATCATTAAGTGATGTAACCATATAACCACACACGTTGCGCCCTCTCACAGCTTAGTAGCAGTAGCAGCAGTGAATGCCATCGAAGATAAGCGGATGAAAGGTGGATGGCTCTTTGGCAAAAAAAAAATACCGGATTTGAGTGTATCTTGTTACTTCAAGATTAGTAGGATGAAAACTCTGTGGATGGCAAATATTAAGGGTCGGCACTACCCTAATCGGGCAAAACAGGGTTCGGCGTTCCGACTTTTGAGGATAGTAAATAGCTATATTTAGAAACAAAATTAAGACCATCGCTTCTCTAAAAGATGAAGTACAAGATGAACAAAAAAAACTTCAGTAAAATTGTGTAGTTACATCAGAAAGTAATCGAGAATTTCATGAAAAACTCTAGAATAGCACTGCCGCGTTCCGAGTCCTGTGATTTAGTGAAACAAAATAAAACAACAAAATATATTTATAATCAATGGCAAAACATCAAAGAACACTTTAAACAAATCAGTTTTTCGATACGACTTCTAGTTTTTTTGCAATTTGTTACTAAAAATCACATATTTTTTTGGACGTTTTCTTCATACAAATTACTATGGGCCGTCAATCGTTCGAAATCATTGCGAATAGTCCGGTGACCGGCAACACCCAACCCAGTCTTAGAAGATTAATGAACAATTCCATTTTTAGCTAAAGTAGGCAAAGTAACTTATAAAAAACCGGGCAAGTGGGTGTCGGGCCACATGCAGTGTAGGGTTCCGTAGTTGCCCGTCACGATATGTGGACTTAGAAGTGCATTTTATAAATTGGTCGACTATTACTCGTAAATTTTTGTCCACTTTATTATATTAGAATAACTGTAAGTTTATTACTATTGTTACTAGCAAACTAAGGATTGATAATCTGAATTCATCATCATCATCGTCAGATATGTTTTAAATAAGAATGGAGTAAGAGTGAATTCTGTACCGTAGTAGGTGACTCAAACGATTGACTTCGAAAGTCATTTGCACGACAGAATTTTGCGCGAAAAGACATTGCGCGATACAAGAAAACACAAAGGAATTTCAAAAAAGTTACTATGTCCGGTCACTGTTTGGTAGTTTTTGGTTATTTTGGTAATTTATGGTAGTTTTTGAGTCTTTCGGTAGTTTTCGGTAGATTTTCGTACTTTTTGGTAGACTATTGTTATTTTGGTAGATTTTAGTACTTTTTGATAGATTATTGTTATTTTTGTAATTTTTCGTACTTTTTGGTAGTTTATGGTTAATTTGGTACTTTTTGGTTCATCTCATTTCATTTCATTTATTTACCTTAAATTGTAGGTAGGTACATAAGTTACAGATGGTAAGTACAGAGTACCTATTAGTCACACTACAACATGAAAAAACAGATTTAAACAATAGGTGCCAGACAATAACTTAACTACCACCTGAAAAGTACTACAATGAAATTATTTAAATGTTATAAAGTCAGTTCAATGTGATTAGTTAAAAATTATAATAACCTTATTGAAGTACAAATAATCGATCTGCAACCTGCAACACATTTTTTTCTACTCAGATTGATGCCTTTTTGTTTACTTATACTGAAGAAACTAATTAAAGTCATAGGGACACTGTTCGATTAATAATTCTTTTACCTTCTTCAGAAATTACTTGTCGGCTTTAATGTCATCTGGTATTTTACTATACACAAGAACAGTATTCGACTTTATTTTGTAGTCCTTTGCATTGATGCTAGTCGGTAATTTGGTACCAGTAGCTCATTTTTGCGAGTTACATTTAATCTCTTGCTACGGAATACTACGGGGTATCGTCTCACGATTTTGCACGGATCGAGGATATATACAACAAAGCTGTCACAGTGAGTAATTTAAAGTCGGTAAACAAGGATCGGCATGACACCCTTACTGACTGAATTCCGCTTACGATTCGAATGCACCTCTTTTGCAAAACAAATATTTTATTTATGTCAACAGACCCACCCCGTAGCCAAGCCGTCAAGAACTCTTTTGTTTTTATGGTAGTTTTTGGTAATTTTCATTCTTCTATCAAATATTACCAAAAAGTATAAAAATCTACAAAAATAACCAAAAACTACGAAAATCTACCAAAATAACCAGAAACAACGAAAAACTACCAAACTAACCAAAAACTACCAAAAAACCAGAAACAACAAAAAATCATTTTTAAACTCTACCAATAACTACCAAAACCTACCAAAAGAACCAAAAACTACCAAAAGAACCTAAAGAACATTGTACTAAATTTTTTTTATCTTTAAAATTACTTCTTGTTAATATTGCTGTGCCCTTTCAGGATTCATGTACCCACTTTAGCTACTAAGTAACACCTATATGTTCTTGTGTCGCACAATGTCCTTCAGCGTGACTAAAATTACTGCTGAAATCTACCAAAATCTACCAGTCCTGTTTCAAATTCTACTTAAATTCTACCAAATAATATTTATGTCGTTACAGATGGTCAAAATTTAATATGAAACACGTTTTTGTACAAAATATTATAAATTTTATCTAAACGCTCATCATTACACATGTTATTTTCGCATTTTTGTATAATTTTTATTGGTTTTTATCACTTTGTAACATGGATGCTTTAATTTTCAAATAAATATTAAATTAGGTCGTCCCTATGCAAGTTTAAATTTAGTACAGTTTTCTGTGTCTCATAAGCAGAATCCGAAATTTTGGTAGCACTTTTAATAATGTCAAACGGATTGCACGTTTATCGACTTCCGATTGTGTCGATATACGGGTAATTTTTTATCACTGCGGATAACTCCAGCATGTATTCTACTCATCAAACTTTCACTATGGAGCCAACTTCAAAAGAGCGAAAAAAAAATCTGCTGTCCTATACAAAACTGCAGTACCTACATATTCGACTCAAATGTATGGGACAGCTGATTTATATTCGCTATTTTGAAGTTCGATACCATGCTGAAGTTATCCGCAGTGATATAAAATATACCCGTATATCGACATTATTGGAAGTCGATAAGTACATGCAATGCCTTTGACATATTAAAAGTGTTAGGTACCAAAATTCCAACTCTGCTCAGAAGCCCTCTTTTGTAAAAAAAACAACATTAGGCGATATGATTAATATTTGCTGTAATAGAAGTGAGTTCGGTGGCGCGTTGCGGAGAGGACTCTCAATCAAGAGGTCCGAGTTCGAATCCGCACGGACAACATGCCACGTACCAATGAGTTTTTCTAACTTATGTACGTATTACCGACTGCTCTCAAATGGTGAACGAAAACATCGTGAGGAAACCTGCATATGCAGACGAAGAAATTCTGATGTATATTATGTGAAGTCTACCAATCCGCATCGGGCACGCGTGGTGGACTAACGCTTAAACACCCTCCTAGAAGGTAGGCCTGTGCCCTGCAGTGGGACATATATAAGGTCTAACAAAATTAGCTGAAACTATTTTAAGGGGAGTATCAGACCATCAAACTGAACAAGTTTCTCTATGGGACCAATATCGAAATCGCGAAAAAAAATCAGCTGTTCCATACAAACCTACTCAACCTAAATGTATGGGATGGCAGATTTTTTTTCGCGATTTCGATATTGGTCCCATAGAGAAAGTTGTTCAGTTTGATGGTCTGATCATCCCCTTAAAATAGTTTCACCTTATTTTGTTAGACCTTATTTTATTTTTTATTTTTTTATTTTTATTTATTTGATTCACTTACAGTTATTACACTAATACAATCATTATGATACTTAACTATGTCTTAAGCTAAATGCATAACCACTTAAAAGTGAACACCACATGCGTAATTTTAACAGTCACAAAAGAAATAGAAAAAAGAACGTTTCAAAGAACGTTTCAGCCAATGAAAGAAAAATGTTGACTTCAGATGACAAATTACTTAAGTACCTACTTATCTATTATTATATTATAGAAAATTAAAAAAACAAAATAAAAAGATATGTGAAAGTGACAAATAACAGTTAAAAGTTGCAGTGATAACATTGTGTGGGGAGACGATACAATGAGCAAACTTTCTTCTGCCATCCTTCCCCTTGCTTTCCCCTTTTTTCCTTCAAACTATGTTCCTTCTGAACCTATTGAGAGAGTCAGAGTAAATGTCTGCCGACTTATCGCAATTATTGTACAGTCTACAGAGACGTGCTACGACAGAAACAAACCCCAGGACTGTTCTTCGGAATGGCGGTGCAAGTGGCGTTGATAAGAGGTATCTCGGGTATCTGGCAGGAACCCTAAGATTGAATCGGCGTAATAATTGAGGACAGTCAGTTATATAGGGTCCAACTTAATATGCTGACACTTTTTTAAGAGGATGATCAGACCATCAAACCGAACAACTTTCTCTATAGGATCAATATCGAAAGCGCGAAAAAAAAATCTGCTCTTCCATACTAAACTGCAAACCTACTCGAGCCAAATGTATGGGACAGCAGATTTTTTTTTCGCGATTTCGATGTTGGTCCCATAGAGAAAGTTGTTCAGTTTGATGGTCTGAACATCCCCTTAAAAAAGTGTCAGCATATTAAGAAGGACCCTGTATAGTCTGATGATTATGATGATGATGTACTAGAAGTTCCGGAAAACTTGCAAACCCTGCAATCGTTTTCTCAGCCATTTGTATTGCCAGCTTAGATTTTATTAGACGGAATCCTTGCATTTTAAATACATAAAATTTTCGAATACCCAATTTCTACTAAAATCTACTAAACAATTTTGCCCTAAAACTACCAATAAAGAAGAAATCTACTAAAAGTGGTCACTCTGATGTCCTTTTGCGCAAATGTTTTTGAAGGCTATCGTTCCAGTTACTGCAAAATTTACTTTTATTCCGTGCTTAAAATATTATATCTTACGATGATTATGATAATAAAAGATTACAAACCCTTAGTTTGCTAATACCTTAACTTATAATAATTTCTTTATTTTGTTAAAAGTTTTAATTTGTTCTGTTATAATAATTTTACGTTTTTTTTAAGCCTTAGTAATACTGTGATCTAATTAGTTGGATCCCATCCTATCCTACTACCAGGGGTGATCTTTGATCAGTCACATTATAGGTCCATCACGCACGGTACTGTACTGTTGCTGTAAATGTCAATTTCGACCTACGGCTCTCAAATCCAGATGCTGCAGGAGTATTGCCACGCACAACCAAACATTCAACATTAATTTAACACTTTAACTGCTGACGACCGACCTGGTAGGTCAGCGACCTATGGGCCGCAGTGCTCATGACTCACACCTTGAGTCAGAATCGTATAGCATTCCACAGTGTTAGCACTGCGCGAATGTCATTGTTTTGAGCTTAGCAGCGAAAGTGTTAATGTGGTAAAATCTGCCTTCCGGGTAGTAGGTACCCTAAATTCGGTCGGACCTACGAACCTGCCAGGATAGGGTCGGCCGACCAGACTTTTTAGTCCTTACTAATTGGCCTCTAGACCAACAGACTAGTTACGTCCTTTAATTCAACGAGGTAAAATGTTGTGTCACCAGGTAGGGTTCACTTTTTCCTTCACACCAGTAAACATGCCAGCCAAGCTGCGCCGCGCGCTGCAGCCGACCAAGTTTTTTGCAAGAAATTTATTACCAAAAGCTATCAAATTGATTTGTTCATTAATCTTATAAGATAGGGTTGAGTGTTGTCGGCCACCGGTCTTTTTCTTTTGACAGATATGTCAAACGGGCCGTAGGTAGTGCCGACCCTTAACATCGACAAAATTTTGTTACATTGAAGGTAAAAAAGGCTGTGTCTTTGGTTTGTCTATTGCCTGACATTGGTAATAGATAGTTTTGCTTTTTCCAATGATTAAACTTATTTTTAATGAGAACTGCGTTGTTACTTTAAAAGGTGGTTGTAGCAAATTACGCGTATTTTTGTTAGATTTTTTCATTACTTACCAAATTTTTTCAGTATGTACATTATTTCAGTTTTATTCCATAATCGTTGTTAGTGTGTTGGTGTGTGTTATATTACAGCTTTTGTGGTAGTGCTTTAATGTAAACATAATTTCTTAAATGCTTGTCTGTTTTTTTGTAACTGGTACTTACATAAATAATATTGATGAAATGTGCATTTTTTTTACCAACTTTTCTTCAAACTACTAGGTATTTATATTACTTATTTCTTTTGCATAACGCAAAACTTTTTAAAACTTTATCATTTTCACTTTCGCTGTCATCCTACGCGATAACAATAAAGTTATGTTAAAACTTAACCCTATGGGCCCTAAAAGATGTCATAAAATAAATCAACTCGTACTGTCGAGTCCGGTTACATCAGTTACGTAAGTGAAAAATGAATTGCGTAATAAAGAAAGTGGACAATTTCAGGCGTGTGAGAAACGAGAGATTTTCTTTTATAAGTTCCAATAAATGACTCGATATATTAATTATTAATTTTGTCTGTTATGCATATTGTAAGAACATCATAATAGATCACTACACATATACCTACCTAAATATATATACAACAGTAGCATCAAATCAAAGTATAATTATATTTATGCTATGATGGTAACCAAATAGTGTATTTTTACAAAATTTAGGTTAAGCTGCCTTTGTAATTTCTTAATAAATAATAAGTCGTATTTTATATTAAGTAGTTTGAAATTAATTGAAATTAAAATTCTTTGGGTAGAGAGTCTTATAAATTAAAGAAGAATTACAATAGGTAGGTACAACTACTAGTACATTTTACTAGGACAGGCATTTGCCCTGCAGTGGGTTCCTAGAGGCTATAACCATATAGCTTTACGTACTTTTTATTATTTTGTAGTTTACTTTTAGTACGTTATTAATTTGTGCGTATTATTATTAATCTGTGTCATTACTATTATAAAAATATGGTTCAAAGAACTATTGAATGAAACCAGAAGAGCAGAAAAACTCGTCGAAAATGTGTTTTTAGCACAGTTTTAGTACGATGAAATGACTGATTGCCCATTTGGCCTCAAATTTTTTACGAAATGTTATTAAATTGTGTATACGGAAAATTGTATACCGTGGTCAATTATTAGGAAATTGTTTTATGATTCCCTAAAGTAAAAGTGAGGCGTTTATGTAAATAAAAATATAAAGATAAACGCAGCGATGAATTCATAGCTGCGTTTATCTTTATTTACATAATCATCATCATCAGCCTATATACGTATCATTGCAGGACACAGGCACCTGCAACACCTGTTTTTTTTCGCGATTTCTTCTTTGGTCCCATAGAAAAAGTTGTTCAGTTTGATGATCTGATCATACCCTTAAAAATGATCCCTATATTATTATATAGGTTCCAACTCAATTAGACAGTTTTTTAGGAAGATTATCAGACCATCAAACTGAACCACTTTCTCTATGGGACCAACAACGAAATCGCGAAAAAAAATGCAGCTGTCCCATTCATTTGGCTCGAGTAGGTTTGCAGTTTTGTATATAGAACAGCGGATTTTTTTCCCGATTTCGATGGTGGTGCCATATGCCATAGAGAAAGTTGTTCAGTTTGAAGGTCTGATCATCCGTGATCATATATAAGAGGATGATCAGACCATCAAACTGAACAACTTTTTCTATGGCACCAACATCGAAATCGCGAAAAAAAATCAGCCCCTCCATACAAAACTACAAACCTACTCGAGCCAAATGTAGGTAGGACCTATGAGACGTATGATTTTTTTTTCGCGATTTCGGTGTTGGTCCCATAGAGAAAGTGGTTCAGTTTGACGGTCTACTCATCCCCTTAAAAAAGTGTCAGCGTATTAGGAGGGACCCTATCTATACATACATTATAGTCTCAATTTGCAAAATGGTAATATTTCCGTCTAATCCGTGATTACGATCACCAGTCTCGAAAATCAAGAATTCGTAACAAACGATGCGCATACGCAATTTGGAACATCGTCAGCGTCAAATTTGAATAATTCCAATCACGAACGATTCGCGACGGCGATCGTGCTTTCGTTTAAATTGTTATTGATGGCGGTCTTATGCCGTTTGTTGTGTAATCGTACAACGAGCTGGTTTCCATCTAGTTTGAAGACTAACAACGGGCATTGACCTTTTGATCTCCAGCTGGCTGCTTTGGTCGAACAAGGTATCCCATAAAAGGTCTGCTGGTATAATAAATGAGAGCTATAGGGCCCTAGTACATCTGATAAAGGATCTGTGGAAGGAAAAGCTAGAATTGAAGCTTCACTTATATTTAACATTACATTCTGCTGGCGGTTTTTTAAGAGGTTAGGCGAGAGTACCGTTTTGTTCCGTATTCCCCTGTTTACTCCCGGGATAATGTATTTATTACACTAGAGAAAAACAATTTTTACCATACAATCTATGTTACCTCTGCTATGTCCCTATGATTTGCTTTTTTGCATTAATTAATTACTATATGAACTAGGGACCGTCCGCCCGTCATCAGACATCCAGCAAAAAAAATTGACGAATATAAACAAAAAAAAGCAAAACAGCCAAATAAAAAATAGCCAAAGTCTTTCTTAAATTATTCTTAAAAAAAAATTTAAAAATCGGTTTTGTTTTGGTGGAGGAAACAGGGGGAATACGAAATGCTGTTTTCGTCAATTTTATGTAGATAAAATTGGTCCGAGTTGCAGTTGTCTCTTTCGCACTCTAGTCGGTGAGGGAGATAAGTTGATAAGACTATCACACTAATCAACATTCTCTATGAGATTAAAATTTGTCAAAAACTGTAAACTTTCTGGACCCAGCAGATTTTTTTTCGCGGATTCAATTTAGATACAACGACCAATTTAAGACAAGTTTAAAAACATATTCAACTTCACACAGCCTTTCCATCGAGAAGTTTATAATTGCTTATAAACTTAAGATGAAATGTACATCTGTTTCAACAATTATTTCTATAATTGGAAGCAGGTGAAAGCATCGTCCTGTGAAGACAGCCGGTTAAGTCAATCGGTTACCGGTTAAACTAGAACGTATTGTTTCCAGTTAACAATTAGTTCCATTTAATGACGGATGGTTAATTTAGAAAAGGTTACACAATGTGGTTGTGTCATACTAATATGTAGTTGTATGTAAGGTGCAAATATTTCTCGGGCTTCAGAGATGATAGAAATACGTCAGCTTTCATTATGTGGCTCGAATATGAACTTTTATATCCGAGTCTTTGAATAAATTAAAATAGCTACTTAATATAAATTATATTTAACTAAATAGATCCGATTAGGTTAGATAAAGTAAAAAAAGAAGATAATGTTTTTGACGCGAATTTAAGTAGGTAAAATTATAATAATGCGTTGTTGACCACGTAGTCCACACGATGACGCACTGACGGAGCGGCAGATATCAGTAGTCCATAGAACCACACTCGGTGCATCAATGCGTCTCCGTGTGTGCTTCTACGTGCGGTTTCATACAACTCCTTGCTTCACAAATGACGGACTGACGTCTGCAGCTGCGTCAATGCGTCATCGTGTGTGAACGCAATTATTGCGGTAAAATAGCCATCCTTCAATTTTCTTCACTCAGCTCTTCTTTTTTTCTGTGAATTTTTTGTATGTACATAGATAGGTATCTACCTACACCTATAGTTACTGTTTTGAGCGCTGATATCGTAAATCTGGGGTTAATAATAACAATTTATTTATTGCTACCGTATGACATTTTTGGCCAAAGATTTATGTAAGATAAAGCATAGCATAGCAAATACTCACGACTATATTCCCCGAGGGGGTAGTCCGAGATATGGAAGATAAAGAAATAAGATAAAGATAAGAATAAAAAGAAGTTCAGATGATGTGGAAAAATTATTGCCAAAACGAATTTACAAAAAATATTGCCTTGTCTATTGCGTTTGTGAGAAACGTGTCGCAGTGTGTGAATTAAATTATTTCGTGACCGAAATTGCAGTAACATATGTTTGAAAATAACCTTGCGAAACTTGGGTGCACATGTACCTACCTGCTGTTATTTTTGCCCATATATACCAAAATAGTCTACGCGTTTATTAAAGCTACTATTGGGAATCCATTCATAGTTACGGACGTAATTAGTCTCGAACTGTAAAGGAAAACAAAGAAAGTAAAAATAAAGAAAAAGACAAAAAAATAAAAATAAATGCAGCATTGAAAAAATTATAATTGATCGATTAATTAAAAACATCGTGAGGAAACCTGTATAAGCTGGAAAAGATATTCTGATGAGTACACGAAGTCTCTACCAATCCGATTGACACGCGTGGTGGACTAACGCCAATACGACTCCTTGAGTGTTGACATGTGCTTCAGCAGTTACAACGATAAAGGTGATGACGATGATAAATCGTATTTATAAAAAGAAATTACCTAATGCAAGATAAACATTTTCTGTAATTTACTTAGTTACTTATAAAGCCTAATTAAAAATCGATCATTTGTCTAAACAGCTTACGAATGATTTGCTTGAATGTAAATGCTGTCAAACGAAAGCCACAAGACATCGTTTATGACACCATAACCATTAAAAAGTCTTCTCTACCAACCCACTGTGACTGTGACATACCGTGAAGATTACAATCACTACGTTACACATTCATATACAATGAAAAACGTACGAGCAAAATTACCTAGGTCGGTACTTAAACGTTTACATAATAAACAATTTACATTCATAGTGTAAAGGAGACATTACCCATAGACTTGGTTAAGTATCCGAAATGACACACATTAAACTGGCCAGTAGTTAGAGAGTAGATGCGCAAGCGCCGGAACACTTTCTAAGCGCAAACGAGCCTTCAAACTGTTATGAAGTTGTCGACGGCTAAGTAGCTGTAATTATTAGGACGTTGCGTGGCAGACGTCTGTTGTAAAATTTAATTAATGTTATTATCTGAACGCTAATTTTATTGCTTGCTAACTGCGCCCGCGATTGCGTATTGCAGCTACGCGCAGATCACTGAAAAATAAGCCTATTTCTGACTATGCTAGTATTTTAGTAGCTAAACAATGTCTGAAATAAAACAATGCAGTCGAGTATACAAATAGTGCTAATAATTTTAATTATTTATCGTATGGCTGATTCTATTACACTCAAAAATCATAAAATTAAAAACAATAACAACAATATTATTAAATAATTTTAATGTAATCCATGCACAAACAGATAGAAAAAAATTATCCAAATTAATCCAATGAGTTCGATTAGTTTTATTGTCCGTTGCCTAAATTAAGATTCTTAGGGCCTGTTTCACCGCTTTTGGATAAGTTCTTGTTTGTTATTATTCATACAAAATATGTCAAATGAGCTGTCGGATAAATTAACAAGAACTTATTCGGAAGTGGTGACAGGTAACAGGCCCTTCAGTGCTTGATGTTTTTAGTTCGAATTTAATTTTTCACATGTTGGACACTTCATACAAACAGGCTTGCAAAAAAGAGGTAAACATGTGCTCATAATGAGTGAGAATGAGAGAGAACTACACCAGTGCTTTGACTGCTTCCCGACAAAGGAAAGGGGGTGAGGATGAATCTGGTGGGAGCTAGGGACTGACCATAATGTGTGTAGTACCATTCCCTTTTTTTTTCAATTACTATACGGCAAGGACCTACCTAGGACCTTACTAATGATTCTTTGTTTTCAAATATCGAGTAACTGCTTATTTAAGTGTTTTATTAAAAGTCTTATCGTAAGTCGTATGCTTCCTATGCTGCCGGACTGACTTATTCATAATGCACTTTTCATTACAATATCACATTTCGTTCCGACGGGAAACAAATCTGATATTTCTACAGGTGTTTTATTCTCCCATCGCAGGTAGAGTTACGGGAAATGTTGGACACTTCTCGGTTCATCTGACGCTTCCTTTATTATACAGTTGTGTTGCGGTCATTAACGGTAAGGTAAAATAATAAATATCGTTCTATAGTGAGTGACTACTATTCGAAGCGAAGAGTTCTCAAGTGGCGACCACGTATCGGAAAGCGCAGCGTGGGTAGGCCCCAAAATGAGAACCGATGACCTGGTGAAGGCGGCGGGAACCCATTGGATGAGGGCAGCGCAGTACCTTCGTTGTAGCGATCCTTGGGGGAGGCCTTGAGAGTGTCTATGGCCACTTCTCTACAACGGAACACCTTCCAACGCGGTGGTAGATTCAAAAACACGACGTCAGAAAGTTATCTATGTGATATTATTGTGAATAAACAATTTTGATTTGATTTGATTTGCCTATGTCTAGCAGTGGACGTCTCTCGGCTGATATGATGGCTACTATAGAATTCCGGAAGGAGGTGGACAAGACATTGGACCAGAAGAACACTGGGGGCCCAGAGAAACCAATCAGGGTAGAGGCTGCCCACCAGAAAGACGGTTCAAAGATATTAGGTGACACACGGGTTCCATTCTGGATGCGGAGGGCAAGGGACAGAATGTCTTGGAGGAATATTATAGAGGAATATGTCCGAATACGGACTGATGGATGTATGGAATTAATAGCATAGACACACCATTAGTCTCAATTGAAGTTATGCACCAGATTCTAGTCAAGACTTGTAGGTATTATGATGACTAGACAACAATACAGGATATCTACATACAAGTAGAGAAACAAACATACGACTTACGTACAAACTTACAAAAATAAGAATTCACCATACAAATAATTGCACCTTGCGGGATTCGAACCCACAACTCTTGGCTAAGCTGGCAGATTCACTTCAGAAAATATGCGAATATCTAAACAGCTAATAAACTCGTGAAGCTGCTTTGAAACCTATCTCGTTTACTCAAACCTGTCTCCCATTGGGGTAGATAGAGACAAAACATTAAATCAGAAACACCATTAAACATTCATTATCACACGTTCTATTAGCTTATTTTGATCCTGGCAACTCCGTAGAATTGCAATGTTCTAAAATTATTCGTATTATTCGCAAATTATCAATTCTGGTCACACCATGAGAACGTAAACCCGTGATGACATTCAAGTTTAGGATTCAAGCTAAGTAATCAATACACTAATCAAGCAGTATGAATACTAAGTCTGTGGTATTGAACATTGCAAGCGACAGCAGCAGCGCACTAGCCGCCCTGTCATGTAGCGGCTGTAGCGCACATCTCTATATTGCCGAACGGGTTGAATAAAGACTTTAATAGTAGGTATTTTAATTTTATTGCAATGCTAATCAACTTAAAAAGAAGGAGGAGGTTCTCAATTCTATGTTCTGTTCTTTTTTTTCTGCGTATGTTACGCGAAACCTTCGGCATTTCTTGACCGATTTGGATAATTCTTTTTTTTGTTCAGAAAGAGTTACCCCCGATGGGGAAAAGGTAAAAAAAAGTATTTGTATTTATTATACAAATCGGCGGTTATTTCTATAAAGGCTCGATAATGACGATACTGTTTGACTATATTGCGCTAAAGCGCACCGCAATATTTCACATCGTTAAAAGTTGAACGAACGACTTTATATTAAGGTTTAGTGCATTTTGTGTTACAGCTTTTTTTTACACGAATCAAATGCGAATATTTTTGTAGCTCAAGCACGAATGCATTCTGATACCTATCAAGATTGATGCATTCGTGAACGAATTATTAAACTAGAGATGTTTAGAATATAGAACCTAATCATCAATATCATCCTAAACTGGACACCACAGAAAAGTGGTTTTACCGAAGCATACTGTGAATGTGGAATTTCTACTAAGAGCCAGGAAGTCCCGGGAGCTTTTGCAATCCATTGAAAGGAGGAAAGTCGCCTAACTTAGTCTTATCTTGAGAAATGAGACTATAATAATGAGCAAAGTAGAGGGCAAAAGAAGCGTCGGTAGGCCAAAAATGTCGCTCGAAACCTGAAGGAAAGGACCGACATCACCAGCGTAGAAAAAATGTTTCAATCAATCATACTGATTATCTGTTTCATTTGGCGAGAGATAGGCAAGGATATGCGGAACTGACTGCCATCCTCCAGTTATGGAGAGGAACCCGAAGAAAAAGATCCTAAAGAAGGATATCCGACACACCTTGGGCAATTAAGCCTCTTACGCTGATTGCTAAATCTTTTCAGCACGATGCTAATTCAAACTCAATGAAAATTGCAATGCCATCGATCCTAAGTAGCATAAATATTGCCAAGTTCTGATGCGACTATGTAAGTGCGTATTATATGAATAATATGATCAGCATATTAATTCAAACGAATTCTCCGTTTCACTGTCATCCACATAAACAAAACAGTTAGAGCACCGTAGTGGAATATTTAATGTGATATTAAAAAAACCCAACTTGATGGGTATAGAATTATAATTGTTATATTTCAACATGGATCAGACAACAGACACGTTGGGCGTGTTTGAGGAACTTATACTGCTACACACAATTTGTCACATCACTAAGCTGGTTTTTTGGAGAAGGAAAATATCATGAGGATACATACCTACATACATACTTCAAGTACGTGATATTGAAATGTGCATACTATTATTTTGAATTATACTTTATAGTATTAATATTCCTATATTTCCTATTCCAAAATTCATATTTAAGTTAACACCCTGTATAAGAGTACAACGTGTAGGTAATTTAAAAGAAGATCAGTCCCCATGTGGCTTAAAATGCACAAAGAAAGAGTAAATAGGTAGGTAAAAAGAATAGAAACAAAGCAAATATTTAGTCTGAGAAGTGAAATCTTAATGTTCTTTGACAAACTTTAATTTGAGGTCGAAACTAAGTGTGTGGAGTCTATGAAAAGAGTGTAAAATAACTTAGCAATTATGACTAAAGAAATTATGAGAAATGTTCTGAAACAACGGCACCAAATAATGAATGAGAACTAGTTTTTATTGAAAGAAACTATCCTTAATATAGGTAGTAAAGAAATGGTGTCAAAAGTACCGAATGACGAACGGTACAAAAATCCAATCAAATAGTGAATATAACTCACATCTCAGTGAACTTCGTAAATATTAACAACAGAGTAACAATAGAAACAATTATATTTGAGCGTGCGAATCAGACCCGGTCACACGACCAAAAGGATTACTTATATATTATAATAACAAGAATAAAAAACTTTAATAAAAAGGCTAGAAAGTCACTACAGGGGAGAGCCAAACATCATCATACTATAAACGTAATATAAACATAACCCATAGTGCGTTCACACACGATGACGCACTGACGGAGCGGCAGATGTCAGTCCATAGAACCACACCCGGTGCGTCAATGCGTCACCGTGTGTGCTTCTACGTGCGGTTTCATACAACTCCTTGCTTCAGAATGACGGACTGACGTTTGCTGCTCCGTCAGTGCGTCATCGTGTGTGAACGCACTTATACTTACTAAATAATTTAAAACACGAAAAAGAAAATGAGAAGGTATTATAAAATGAAAGATACGTAAATACTTTTGCAGAAAAAAAATACAAGGGAGGTACTAAATATTTAAATAATACGCGCTGCTAAAAACCAATACACTAGCTTTTACCAGCGACTTTGTCCACGACAAATTAGAATATCGAGAAATCCATTCTTAGTGCACATCACCAACAATCTACAAGTATGTAAGCTTAGAGAAACTGTCACATTTCAAAAGAACTTTGTACAAGATTATAGATTTTCTTCCAAGCCTTTATAGCTTTGTTCAAAAACAAAAGTGTAACCTTAATTGATGGTTTGCATGTGTTAAAAATAAACTTGTTAATATTGAACGGAATTCTAGTTCGGAATGTCTAATAATTGTGAGAAAAGAGGTAAAAAGCCACTTACGGTCACTCACTTTCTGGGTCATTCGTGATTGCAAGTCTAAGGTACAGCGAAATATCATTGTTGTGAGAAATAATTGCATTTTTAGTTGAGTCTATTGAGAGACACAATTTCGCATGCCAGATAATGTCTTTTTCACCTCACAAGCTCGGAAAGATTCTGTTTATCATTCGAAATCTGAGTGCGAAAGTGCATTTTATCCGCTAGCGTGGAAAGAGTTTTTGAAATTCGAATCTGTCTATTCAATATTTTTCTATACTGCCAATCCACTGAAAATGGTTAATAACTATTTCATATCACTGGCCTACACGAAAAACAAACTTTTTAAAATGTTATTTTTAGCAATTCACTTTTTTTCCTCGCTGTTGTGAGGTGAAAAGATGTGTGTTTCGCTCGGCTGCAAAGTTATTCTGCGTCTCGTACTTTTGAAACCATCGCTAAGCTCAGGATCCTAGAGTCCTTCGCTTGCTCTGGTTTCAATACAAGTACTCGCGCCAAAAACATATTATCTTTGCAGCCTAGCATAACAAATAAATATTTCTGTCTGTTTGATTAAGGAGTTTTCTACGAAACAGCTGATTTATTTCTCAGGTTCAAATCTCCGTTATGCCGATGTCTTGATTTCATACGAGTAAAAGCTCTGCAGCTTCAAGTTGGAGTCTAATGTACCTATAAGTACATAATATATGTGTTATTTATTATGCAGAATGTAAACTAGAATGCGTTATAAATTTTAGACTTTTTAGAGGGTGCTGGTCGGGAGGGGATGGTCTGTGAGAAAATCAAACTGAACAACATTTACAATGGAGCAAATATAAAAATAGCAAAAACCTGCTGATCTATTCAATTTGACGTTTTCTATAGAGCAATTAAAACTTTTTTCGATTTAGACTTCATAGTGAAAGTTGTTCAGTTTGGTGGTCTGAAGCATCCCGTAAAATAGGTATGTAACGTGCCTAACTATTTAAGTTAGCGACTTTAGAATTAGATTAACTTCCAAAAAACCAGAGCCATTTTTGTATATTTATGAAATTAAAAGCTAAAGGTTTGTTTTCTTGGAACCATTCTCCTTACTATCAAAACGTCTACATTTCATGCTTGTCTTAGACATTATACTATACTCGTATTCTTCCATAAACATCAAACTATTCCAGGTAAAAGCAATCGAACAGTGAAAATTAGTTAACACAACACTCCTTCGTCTCATTCAAAAACCCGAAAGTAACACATTTGAGGGGAAGTGGTGAGAAAAAACTATTAGCTTAAAAACTTGCTAAGAGGTGTGAACAGTCAGTAATAGGAACTTGAGGTTAAGTGTACAGTTGTACACTTTTTTAACCAATACAAACTAAATATATGACTTCAAAGAACAGAATTGATTAACATAATAGAAGAAAGTGACTACCTGTAAGGAAAGTTTGTAATTAACATAGCACAAAAATAGTCTTAAATAGTATATATATAAGTAAATAGTACTATTACCCTATTTTGTCTCGTTAGTCGGTAAAGAGTAAACAAATGTCTCAAACAATAAATTACCTTTGCTTTTAACCAAAATCGGTTCGGTGAAGACATACTCGTATTATAAATAGAAACAAATTGTTTGGTGTATCTAACCTAAGCATAAAAGAGTGTGTACCTAGCTGTCATCACACCAGAACACTTGGTAGTAGAACTTAAATACATAAGCTAGATAGGGTTTCACGAAGAGTCTTCCCGAGTGAATGACGTACTGAATTCCGTGGACACAGATTGGATTACCTAAAGTCCTTTTGGAACATCAGCAAGTCTACGCTTATAAGCGAATCTCTTCACCACGATCGATGCAAAGAAAAACACAATGATATGCCTTCTACCCAACAGAAGAAGGCTAGCTTTATCAAAGCAAAGTAGAATTATTGTAAAATCCACCATTTAGAACGGGGGCTACATAATGTAAACAATAAGAAAGGGTCCATAGAGCCATACGTGGGAACAGTAAATAAACACACCCAGATTTTGAACAAATATTAACTTCCTAACTGGTTATTACAACAAGTGTCGACTTTACTAGTTCCTTACTAACTGGGACGTTTCATTCATGATCACCACTTTATTGTTAACTTATGAGAGAGATGATACTTTTATGATTCTTAAAAGTGAACAGAGGAAACACGAATTAATCACAGTAATCGGTGGAGCACTTTTGATATAAAATCTAGCCCCTTTTGTATTAAAACAGTCATACGAAGTTGTATAAAACGTTTTAAACAATCCTAGATTGTAAACTAGAGCAAGTAATGTCAATCAATCAATCAATATAATTTATTGCATGAATTACAGGTGAATTATACATAAAATATAACTATAGACAGCAGGTGTTCAGCTACAATCAATTGGTGCTCTACTGTAACCCTACCTTAGACAGGCGTATACAATATGTGCAATCCTATGTATTTATCTCATGAACAAATAAGTAACACAGAAGCTAAACACAATCTCAAAGCTTCAAACTAAAACTAAAGTTTAAAACGACACAGAAAAATACATCTAAATGCTAATACAGTTATCGAAAACAAACCATAAACTATAAACGTAACAGTTAACGATCTCACCAAGATTATAGCGACAACGTCATAAAACTCAAAGCCATCTCAAAGCAAATATCCGCAGAAATATATCGAGATATCGCTAAGACCACTGCACTGATGCAATAACGCCAGTGAAGTCAGGTGAAGGCAGAAGGTGATTGGCCGGTGTCCGCGATCCGAGGTGAATGACTGTAGTTTAGTCGATGTCAAAAAGAACTATGGTTATAGTTCCTATCAGTTAGCCCCTCTTTATATTGTCCAGAATTAGTCAAATGCACTTCCAATTCTGTTGCAAAGCTTTTAGTGAGAAAAGTTTATTGATTTTAATCTAAAAGAATTTTACGTGATTCGTATTGAAACAGAATAGAGGAGAGACCGCTCGGTTTCTTTAATTCTAAAAGTCACTGACTTTTAGAATTAAAGAAACCGAGCGGTTCATATTTTTCTCTTGTATACGTCCATCCTCAAAATCGTAATAAAGCTTTTAGAAATTAATGAAGAATGAAAATGATTGATTTAAATATGATTGAGCGCTGAAATGGTGGCTAAAGAGAATGGAAAAATTCATAAAAATAGGTCATGTAACGCTGACCCCAATGAAATGAAATAAGGGCATGTGTGCTGATTGTTCACAGCCGTTTTCAGTTAGCAACGTAGTGAATTTATGATCACACTGGTTCAAATCACAGTGAGAAACTTGCGAATTCAAGATGAAATTCAACAGTCCAGCCTTCTTCACCTTCCTTATTTCTCTCATTACACTTGTTGAAAAGGTCAACTGACCAATAAATCTAAGAACCTAATTAGCTCCTCAATAAAGTTCGAGCTTAAATAAGGAAGAAAGCTAAAGATTGGCATTGGAAATCAATATAATATAATTAAGTACTTATCTACAAAACAATAAACTAAATAATTATGATGCAAGATGCAAGTGTCAAAGATCTGGGACAAGCCTCGGGTGATAATTGTACGCATTATCTTATAGTGTTAGGTGTTATGTAAGACATTGCTTGGTTTGCATTTCCTATCAAAAATATTGTGTGTTCATTATCTTTAGTATTGTTTGTTTTGACCTAATTGCAGACAATAGTATAAACGGCAAACGTTTTAAATTGGCTTACGTCCGTGTTATAAAGCCTACTCTTTTATTACTTCGTGCGAAATCGTGGCATCTTCCTATAATCATCTGATTCCAATATCATGTCATCTCTATCACTGATGTTGTTGTATCCTACGAATGAAGAAGTTGTATCTCATTACTGAGGAACGAAAAATAAAAAATAAACTCCAGAAACACAAACAATTTTTTTTTTAATAATTAAAGTGCATCTTTGGTACGAATCAAAATTGTATATATCTACGAGTGGTAGAATCAAACTTAGGATGAGATCTTTTCGCGGGTAATTTTCCATTGCCTTGTTATTTCACTCAGCTTAGAATTAAATGAACAGTTTACTCTTTAAAAATGCAAAAACTGAATCGAAAGTGGCCTAGTTTCCTGGAGTATTCCCTTAATTGGCGCTTAATCAGCTGCATCAATGCCTCTGTCCACCTCGTAAAGTAATGCGATTGCAAGTTCATGAGTCAATCTTTTTACCTATATATCGTTCGAAAGAGAAAAAAATTATTTATTTTGTTCTGTATGATTTATTTTGTTGCGTATTGTCATTGAACCTAAACTATAACTTATACAATGACTATAAGTAATTAGTTTTTTTGTGAATCGTAAAAGATGCCCGAGAGAGATGTCGCGTGATGGTTTTGATAGTCATGTGCACTATAATTTCACGTTAGGAAATACCTTGGAAATGAAGATAATGTAAACATAATGTGAATGCATAAATATGACGTAGTTCTGACATGCTATGCAGAATGAACGGTAACATTCGCGTTTGAAGAGTCCGGTAGGAAATGAATTCTTTATCCAATTGTTCCCAACAACAAAACATACTGTGAACTTTCACAAGGGGATACTACATGAAAAGAAATTCTAAATGTGAGAAATATGTAGATCTTTGTAATAAAAATCGTAACCACTTGCTATATATACTAACCAGCATCCAGTAGAAACGTAAGACCATTGAATACAAGGAAATTGTTATTTTTTCTCATTTGCCAGAAGGTTTTTTACAATGCGTTCTTAAACGTTGTTTAATGCCCATTCCACTTAGGGAATCTCATGAAACGAGGCATTTTTATCTTTATAAAAGACGGTATAAGAGTTTTGTTAATAGTCTTCCTACATGGAACGTAGAGTACAATTGAACCGAAGGGTTTCGTTCTTCTCACACCGGCGCGGGCGCATATGCAATTACTGTGCGTCCTCAACATGCTCGTTGCATGGTTAGAATACATTTTTAATTGCCCTTCCTGGTTGAGAGATGTGCATTATTATTTTTTTAGCTTGAAACAGCGCGGTTCTACTGTTTTTCTCATAAACATGATTTATTGCTATGGTTATCGTCATCAACATTTTTCTGCTTGTTGCATGTTCTCATCTGCGTTATTTATAGATTTCCTTATACTTTTTTCATTGCAAGTGGTACTTCGAGTAGTTTTCTTGCTCACAGGGATATACCTCTATGACCATTGGTCATAGTATAGAATTCAACAAAGAGTAATTCGAAATACGCAATACAAGATTTTGTTTGCGAATTCCAAATTTTATAAAGCGCAAGGTTGTCGATTTGTCTCTTTCTGCAGCATCTGTATTATTCTGTTACTTTACTACTACACCTACTATAAGTTAACATATTGTGTTACTTTATTACTACACCTACTATAAGTTTTGTCTAAAATGTAACCGATCATGCTGTGCACATTGTTTTGGGTCACGTCTAGAATTTAAACCTTTTCCTGTATTTTATCATCTTTATGACTGGAGTGATCTGTTTATGTGCCTAATAAATAAATAAATAAATATTCTCAAATTTTCTATTGAACAATAAATCTATCAATTTAATATTATGAAACATTCTATCAAAAACTGCACTTTGAATTCACATGACGTTTTTCGCTGTTCTAAAAACTAGCCTTTCATTAGGTGCTAAAACAATAAAGTCGAGTGCTGTATTCTTTAACGCTACCTATACAATTACAGAACCTCTAACAGAACTCTTATTGTCTTTATCACAAGAATGAAAATAGTTAGTTTTGCGGGCCTTCAGTTCAGTGGAAGGTGGAACTTTACAGTTTTTGCCTGCTTTGCAATTCGATCATATCATCTTATAATTGTCTCTAATTGTGCCTGATCCATAATTGCGAAATTAGATCGAGAAGCGGTTCGTTGATTGTAGACTGTGACTCTTCCTTATTGATTTAATCAAGTTTGTAATGAGATCAGGATTATAACGACCGAAGCATTGACTGTAACGATTACTTCTTGTAGTGAATGACGCACTTTGGCAATAATCAAAGATAAGGTGCTGCCGAAATGAGGATCTTACTGTTTTGTGAGATACAAAAGTGTCTGCCATAAAATTAATAACAGGTCGTGCTCTTTTAAAAATGCTCTATATTTTTCGGGCCAAAACTCACTACAGCGGGTAGGTAACTCTTGCGTAATACACCACAATTTTTTCAATACTAGAATTTTTTTTTGGACCTCCGGTAGAATATAGACCGGCTGATCACCACTTTTGTATGGGGGTGTGGGAAGATATATATTTTAGATTTAACGAAAATAAAGCCAGAGGATTATTCTTAACTATGTTGGAAAGTGCATTGAACTTAGTCAAAAAACAGGAATAGGAACAACACTAATAGTTATTCAACTATACTACAATATAAAAAAGTAGTGCAACTAAAAGCCCGAAGTTATTATAGGGATTATTTACCAATATAGGGAAAACAGAAGAATAGCTGCAAAAGCACAAAGTAAAGCTATTCTGAACCTATTCTGTAGTGCGATTTTTGAACATCATACGAGCGGTTCGGTAGTAGAAAGATGCATAATCTCCATAGTAATTTTGACATTTTCTACTGCCGAACCGCTCGTATGATGTTCAAAAATCGTACTTCTGGGCCTATTTTGTTTCCAGTATCAAGAATAGCAGAAATAGAAGAATACACGGAAGTGATTATGATAAAAGTTATATGCTCATATACACGTAATGTGCATCTTCAGTCATGTCAGGTAAGATGCATAATTTCGTATGTCTTTTGATGGCTCGAGAAGTCTTCAAACATCAATTAGCTAATCTCATTTGCTCATTGGTATTGGGAAATATAATTCATAAGATATGAAGAGAAGATAGTCAAGCTAATATCTCTAATATCCCTTTCTAAATAAAGAAGACAATATCGTAAACAGAAGTTACGTATCTTACAGTGAGTTCAAATATTTTACAGTCGTTTAACTGCCTATTGATTTTACCTTATTCGTTATAACAAATATGTGTTTGTCTAGTCTGTTTGTCATTTTCACTTCCGATGGGCATGGAACTGATAGAACTTTCATTTCGTATTATTATTCAATATGATACTGCGATGGGCTGTTTTCTTGGAACCTTATATGGTGACCATTGACTATCAATTATGTTGCCTCAGTTACAATGAAATATGTAGCAGTTAATAATAACTGTCTATTTTGATAGTTTATTGTCTAGAATTCAATATATTATTTCATTTTGAAAACGTTTTGTTTGAATGTTGACATTGTACTTGTAGTATAGTATAGTTTCTTTATATTATGGGCAACATTTTTTATTATAATTTTTTTTAATTACAAACAGGATCAAAGGTGGTACCTACAACTACATCCACACAACTTACCTATACAAATTGTTAATTGATCAACTGCTAAGAATTCTGATGAAATTAACAGAGTTTTCCGACCATAAGGTACCTATATTATAATATGAATTGATCGGAGTTCTTGCCAAACGCTTAAGACGCTGTTATCCGGTCGAGGCCGTTTTTTGAACACGATCGAAAGTGTTTTAAACTGTGTTTTAAAGTCGGAAAACCAACTATGTCTTATTTAAGGATCTGGCTGATAGGCGACCGTTCTCAATTACACGATTAGATTAAGTTTACTAGATAGAAAAACATCCCAAAGTTACCCCTTTTTGTTATGTAATACTATGATTAAACTGCTGATATTTAACTTTTTATTCTTGTACTTAACTAAATACATTAAATATTTCTAGTGAACTCCGTAGAATTTTGAGCTTAGAAACACCCTTGAGCAAAGATATTGATGAAAAACACGTTTTTTTGCGATCCTGCTTTCAATTGGAGCGGGATGGCTAATTGCAAACTTATGTTTGCAAGAAAGAGACGCTTGCACTTGGATAACCTGGCCTTAACCCCTATTATAGCCATGAGTTTTAATTTCATGTATGTATCGATGTAGATAATTCCTAGATACAATGTGTAACAGAAAATTACTTCCCTTCCGGGATTGACATTCTTCATCCTCCAAACTTCGGCATGGATGGGCATTCGGTCGAAATTCTGCCGTCGCTTTAAAAACAATCTCTCTACTATAGTAGAGTGATGATATTTCTTGACCAATTGTCACCCCAGAAGCCTACATTGAAGCGTTGATGATAAAACTCATATCTCCCCTCCTCCTTCTCTATCTCTGATCTTTTGTAAATGCACCAATAATACTTTGTCGCATTCTTTCGTAGGTAATTTGATTTTAATTGCATTCAAAAATCTGAATAAACTCGTGACGGGTTCATGTAAATGTACTTAATCGATTCCGATGGACTGTTCGTGATTGAAAGGCGAGAATAACCGTTATTAGTGATTCGTTATAACCTTGTTAATTTGCAAGTTATGTAGCTGTTGTATGTATGTAACGATTCTAATTAAGTTACCACATCTGACTGGCGTCTGTATGTCTATTTGGTCAGGCTTAAAAAGGTAAAACTACTTTACGGTTTAGAATGAGTGATTATTGATATTTGTGAAGGATTTACTAAACGATAAGACCTAGCGAGATTTGTGTTTCACATCTTAATGCCCGTAACGAATCTCAAGTTTTTAAATAGGCGCAAGCTTTTTGAGGGAACTAAGAATACACAATCGCTTGAGTTTGCAATATTAAGATGCGTTTTACCGTTTACTGGCGCTCTTATCAAAAAATGGTATGATTTCTATTGGATATTTAGAATATCTTTTAGTCCCCACGGGGAACGTATCGAATGCCATGAGCATAAATGTGAGTACATATTTATAATGAATTCGTAAATACTTTTTCGTTGTTATTTTTCCTCATACACAGTTTGGTTAAATCGCGACAATCATTATCATAATACACAGTGAAAATATTTAGTTAGATAATAAAATTATTGGATTCTTTCATCCTTATTAGTGAGAGGATGCCTTTGACTTCGATCCGCCTTGTACGATAACCAGGCTAGATAGATAGAGAAACAATTTATTTGCATAAGTAACACACACATAATATTAAGTCATTTAGAAATAACTAGATATCTTAATACCTTCGATTATCATATCGAAACACTAAACATACCTCCAGAATATCCACATCCTGTAATCAAATAACCTTCCAATGCAAATGCAACAGGATTCTCCAGCCATTCTCACATAGTACCAGGAATGCAATGTAACACAATAGTTTACAATGCTAATTCAATTTATTCTACTCGTTTGCGGTTAATTGACTTTCTACGATTCTGAGAATTAAAGATTGACTTTTAAACATTTTTAGTTTGATATCCGGTATTTTTTCTTTGAAATGACAAAGTCAGCGGTGTTTATGGAACACCATCTCATCGATCCCCGCTACCCAACCCCAATACTTTATGTCTGGGTGCCCCTAAGTCGGTTTCTTAAGCTTATTCACTGGCTCGGTAGACCCTTTGTGGTCCCTCCAATAGTCCGCAGTAATAAGCAGTAGCTACACCCTGAGCAAGGCTGAAATTGGAAATTCGAAAAAAGACAAAAAGAACTGTTTGTCTACAGGTAGCTGAAATTCGGCATAGTTTTGACAAAAAGGCAATTATAGTGCTACTCGCGGAGTTTTACTGCTATAATTAGTGACAGTAATGGCCCTCTGTTGCCTGCACTAGTATATCATCAGAAACAACGAAGCGTCCTGATAGGTGAGCTGAACCAGCGTTAGAGGGAAGAGCAGCGGATTCTGTTCAGACAAAGCCAAAGTACTAAGATTTCTATAAAATGTTCTGGACAAGATTGATTGATGATTTTGAACTATGTAGGTAATACAAATAATACAATACGCTCCGGCCGGCCATATACATATTACTCTAGCGATAGACAAGCTCGTTCAAACAAACAACATGTCACACAAAACAACACAAAATGACACATTGCGGTGTGTCATTGCCATAGTGACGAAGTGAACTCGGGAACATCAATCAGGGGGGTTATTGTGTAACTATACCCGATTCAATCGGTATCAAATCGACACGGTGTTTTAGCAGTTCTTGGCGATTTTGCTTCTTAATATTTAGTTAATTTATCTCAGATAATGAACACGATGATCACAGAAACAAAATATTAATAAAAAATTGGCTAGGACAGTCATAAAACGTTATCGATTTCGTAAACGATATAATCGGAAGCTTACACAATAGCCCTACAGGTCATTCAAGTGGAACATGTTGCTTCTATGGAAGGGCAAGTCTATCGCTAGAGTTAAAGTCTATTGGCTCCGGCCCTATTATTTTTCGGGGTAGCTTAGCTAGTCACTGCCATTAATATGTTTTGTATGTAATCCTTCATATATGTACAATAGAAAAGAAAATGTTGTTTTTTTTATTTGCGATCTGAATATTCAAGATATTTTAATATTATGTCCACGCATATAAAATTTACATCCTATATGTGTGTAGGTATTATGAACCTTAGAGGACAGATATTATAATATGTATATATTATGTAAGTAAGAGCCAACATGTTAAAAGAAAGCCTACACCTAAATTATTACGTAGGTACCTAAACTAACAGTTTCGCGGGTTGTGAATGTAAAGCCGCGGTATGGCGAAAGTACAAAATTTACCGCAAAACAAATCTGGGAGCCGCCGCGTACGTATTTGTTCAGAGTTTATTGTTATTACGTTTTCAGCACACTTTCACATCGTTATTTACTTTCCTTAGCCCTTTTACAAGTACCTACCGACTGTTTAAACATTTGTTAACAAATTTATTTTGATTGCCTGCCCAATAGCTCAGTAGTAACCTTGCCGCGAGGGTAGCTGATTCTAATACCACAAACCGACAAATATTATTGTATGATGATTGATGAATATGATATTTGTATCCAAGTATCCTTAACTTCACTGTGATCCTGACACACGTTTCGAAATTGAAGCATGTAGGTAACGTCATGATAGATGTTTTCCAAAAGTCTTGTTAAATATTAACTTATCCTCATAGTGTTTCCTTTCATTTGTTTCCTCAAAGGATAATTGACTAATTAATGACGTCAGGAAAATGTTTTGAAAAACATATTTTTAAACAATTGATTCGCAATCCTCACTAATCCCTACTAATATTATAAATACGATAGTATCTGTGTCCATCTGTCCGCCTGATCGTTACCGTCCCAGGCTAAACCGTTCCACCGATCTTGATTTTTGGCAGGCATATAGACCTTGCATGAAGATCGACATTGGCATAAAAATTCCTCGCTGACGAAGTCGCGGGTGACTATAGTCTCCAATAAAATACATCTGGGAAGATGACATGACTCAACCAAGTGCTAAAAGGTTGAGCACCTCATCAGCCCTTTATCTTGATCTTGTCGAGTCGTGGCGCCGACGCGGGCGCCGGTCGCCGACGGTTGCTATCAACTGCCCCACACGTACCTGATAATCATCACTCCTCTCTCCTGACTCCACAAGTACTCCAGGATGTTTGTGAGGGCTTTCTGAATATTAAATCGTGAAGGTGTTCGTTTTACTCACACTCCTGTCTTTGAACTCTTTATTTCATTCTATTCCACTTTATTGCACACCAAAACAGAACATACACTTGAATACAGATAAAGAAATACAAGTAGGTAAGTAGTGGAAGAAATCGCTTTTTAGCGATAAGACCGCCTTATTTGTACCTACTTGTAATTCTTTATATTTATTCAAATGTATGTTCTGTTTTGGTGTGCAATAAAGTATAATTGATTGATGGATTGATTGAAGTAGGTACAAATAAGGCGGTCTTATCGCTGAAAAGCGATTTCTTCCATACAACCAGATAGAGGAATTGACAAACTAAAATAGGTTTATTTCTGTGTCATATATACATAAGTGTTGAAATTGAACTAACTACTAAAGTACTATTGCTAATATAGAGCTTTTTGTGTCGTGGTTTCTTTAGCAGTGTGTATTTTGTAGGTGTAAGACAGCCTCTCACAAATTTACTGAATATACCTTAGATCAAAATAAAATGAATGGATAGGCCTGAAGTGCGGTAAGTTGAAGCACACTACTGGTGCACTTGGTCCATACAAACTAGCTCCATTATCTGTCAAATCTAGGGCACTTGCATACAAGTGACAAGTAAACCTTTCATTTTTTTTGCCTCATTTTTCTGGTTTGAAATGTTCGCGTAAGGCCTATCCATTAATTTTATTTTGATCGAAGGAATATACCTATAACGCCATTTTATTCAGAAACTCTACAATACCTACATGCTAAAGAGAACATTGCTAAAGTTGCATAAAAGCTATATCGCAACTCTTTAGGTTATAGGAATTAAAATTAGATCCTCTAAATTTTTTTTTCGGGCCGCTTACAAGTTAGGTACCTACTTATTGACTGAAAATACATTTTCATAATTTGTATTTCTCTGTTCAATTATTTGTCATTTTCCTTAGTCTAGCCGCGGCAGTACCAGTTCAAAAATGTTTGTCTTAATGCAGACAGGTAGCAGTAATAAAGGATGATGGAAGAGACAAAGTGTGCAATTTGGCGGCGCGTAGGCAACAATCAAACGTCAATTGACATGTCCACATATTGAAGTGATGACAAAATTACTGTAGACCACAGTAAACTTGCGCCATTAAATTAAGCGATGTCCAATTTTATAATCCTCGTAACTTCTCTGTTCTTACGACCGAAAATTGTGGTCTTTAATCTTAAGAAATAGATGTAATTAAACTGTTTTGAACTTTTAGACACTTTAGGAACAGCTTTAAGTGTTTATGTGAATGACCTATGAACACTACACTACTCATCCTTGCCTTCACACAACCCAATTTTAGACCGATAGCGCTAGGTTTTGAGGTTTCAAAAACTCTAAAGTTTTTTGTTTTTTGCATATAGGTTCCGGACCATGTGTAAAACGTAATACATAAGTTTGTGTCATTTTAGGTACTTGCATAGGTAGAAATTTAGGTATTTGTATTTTCGATCAGTATTGGACGAAAAGAAAATTATAGATGAAAAGTTTACTTTCAGGATAATAACGAAGTAGTAACTGATGTACATAGGCATTTTGTGTCATCTCTGTCCACGGAAATCCAAATATTTAACCAGTACCTAACATGTCGCCCAACTAGCTCAAAAAAATATTACAATAGGTTAAATAGGTGAGACGCGTTTTAGAGTACTGATATCTGTTGTTTATAATATTTTGTGTCGAATTCATCCACGAAGTTTACAGATATTTTATTTTTTTATCTCAACACCCTGTAAAATCCACAAAAGAAAATGCAAGTTCTTCGAGTTTACGTGTTTTGATTATTATAGTGTAACAAAACACTATTCATAATTTGTGCTGTTTTTATCCACGAAATCTTATTATTTGATCAAAATACCAGACTTCTTCGCACGAAGGGCGAACGCGGGGAAGAGCGCGGGCGCGGGCGGCGAGCACCGGCCGGCCCGATGCGCGGCGCGTGTTTTCTTCGTACTCGGTGCAAGTTGTGACAAAATAAGTGCGTGCGTTATTATTAATTTAAATTAGATTTGAGAATTGATTGATTTAAAAGTTAGTTATGATTGTGAAGCTATGAAAGACTAAAATGGAGGTTGAATATAATGTGTTATTATGTGGTCTCATTATATACCTACCTATCTCTCTCTCTCTCTCTCTCTCTCTCTCTCTCTCTCTCTCTCTCTCTCGTCTATGTAATCTGAGGCGTAGGTACATAAGCGACAATGCGGCTATCGTCATAGTGGTTGTTATCCGATTAAGCTTGTTTAGGTATGAACTCAGACCATCAAACTGGACAACTTTCACTATGGAGCCTACCTCAGGAAACTCAGCTGTCCCATACAAAACTGCTGTGCCTACCCGACTAAAATGTATGGGACAGTAGATTTTTTTCGCGTTTCCTGAGGTAGGCTCCATAGTGAAAGTTGTTCAGTTTTATGGTCGGAGTTCACCGTTTCGGTATTTGCTAGGCTGTCACTTACACCGACCGACGCGAGCTTATGTTTTTTTGCGTAGTTTGATGTATGTCGCCGTGTGTACATTGCGTCTTTATTCAAGGGAACTTTTGTTGTAGTTTATAACAGCAATGATTATTTTTGTACTTATGTTGAAAATAGCATAAGCATAAGAATATTATTCTTAATAATAATCTATGAATAATATCTATGACTGCTCATTCGGGGAATTTAGTCGTGAGCATATTATGTGAGTCATAGATATTCTGAAACCTCAGAACATCCACGTATCACTACAACTTAGTACCTAGTAGTATTTTGGGAATGTTTAACGGTTACCATTATTACAGTTTAATTCTCACAAAATTATCCTCGATGTGCCCACCGCAATGTTTAATATGCTACATATTTAAAATGGTATGCAAATTGCAATTAAAATATAGAAGAGGCATGTGTTATGGTGCAGTGAACTGATAAGTCTGTTTATTGATGATTATGACGACCCGGTTGGTGTAATGGTTACCACGCCGGACTGCCAAACCAGGGTCCTGGGTTCGAATCCCGGTTCGGTCATGGATGTTATATGTTCGTGCCGTTGTTGTATGGTTTCCATAATAAAAGCCTTTAGTGCTACTTTGGGATCATTACAATGTATGTGCCTGTGAGCGTTATTTATTTATTATGAAACAAAAAAAACTTGGTACTCGTAAAATATTCTACAAGGCTTCTTGAAGGCATTGTGTTATACAAGACTTGTATTGAAATATTTATTTCTTCAATGGATATTTCGGTTTTATTCCAGGGAAATTTCATTTCGTTTATGACGTCAATGTGTATTACATAAATTATTTCGGAAAATTTTTTACGGCTATCGCTATTGCAATTTTATTCCATCAAAAACATTCTTAAAGTTTTGATGGACTTTACAAGGCTATTAAAATGATGACGTTTATATCGTCAATGGACATTGTGGTTTTATTCTAGGGAACTTTCATTTCAGGTTATTACAGTGATGTATATTGCATGACTTATTTTAGAAATGTTTTACTGTTATTACAATTTCATTCCTTCAAAAACATTTTAAGCACTGTACTTTACAAGGTTAGTTTTAAAATTTTGATTTCGTCAACGGACATTGCGGTTTTATTACAGGGTTTTACAGCAATGTTTATAACTATGACCGTCTATGATTTGATACCTACTATTCATAGTCAAAATTCATCCTCATTCTTCTTCTGCTTTCCCCACAATAATAAAAAGAAACTTAAAATAAAGATTCGCATAACTCCGACAAAATAAAATCCATTATGAGTTAAGAAAACCACCTGCCTGGGTGGAAGAAAGCCTACAGTTTAAAATAAAGAACTCTAGCAAATTAGATTTCCTGTTTTCTTAGAGAACGCAAGAAATAATCACAATACAAAAAAACCTTTTTTTCCTTAATCATCAGCCTATCATCGTCCACTGCTGATCTCCCAAGGTGCGCCAAAAAAATCTATTCTCGGTTTTTCTCATCCAGTCGCTCCCCACTACCTTTTTAGGTCGTCTGTCCAGCGGGCAGCAGTTCGTCCCACACTACGCTTATACCCCATCGCAGTTCTTTGACAGATATTACCAGCCCACCACTTTAGCTTGCAAATTTTCTGAGCTGATGTGATCTCCTAGAGAAAAACCGAGCGTAGCTCTCTCCATAGCTCGACTTTGAATTGATGAACTAGTCCTATCGTCAGGGCCCACGTTTCCACACCATAGGTTATCATTGGCAGGATTGAACACTTTCGTTTTGATTCATTGTGGTAGGGCCAAGGAGATTATTATGACGGAGTTTCATGAAAGCAGCCCATTCTAGTTGGATACGGCTAGCGGCCTCCTTGTCGAAGTTGTTTCTACCTAGTCTTATAGTCTGTCCAAGGTAGATAGTCTTGCAACTTCTAACGCCGCCTCACCGAAGTATAGGTATTCCGCCTCTGGTTCGGCAAGATAATTAAACATGAATTTCGTTTTGTGTTCATGCCGTGACTGACCCGTCGGGAAGCGGCATTTAGGTCGCTAAGCATCCCACTGAGGTCCTGCAGCGATTCTACCATGACGATAATGTCAGCGGCAAAACGCAGGTGTGAGAAGTACTCGCCATTCATACATAATATGCCCCGTCCTTTACTTAATCCGTACTTTTCCTTAATGAACTGTAAACCCTGTGCAGAAACATTTCAATTCAAAGCTAGTCATACTTAATAAAAGTCTGCGGGAACTTCGTACTCAGTCAACCGCTGCCGACCCGGTCCGTCCCCGTTGTTCGATATGATCTCAACACGAAGTTCGTACGCGTGCGTGGGCCGTCATGCGCCTTTCATTGTGAAAGAAAACTCGGAGACGATCACTGTCTAGAATTGTGTTCCAAATTATTTTCAGGTTTATCTGGAGTATGTGTAAAGTAATGTGATTGAATTTCCAGGGCCTTATTCCTGGTATCCCTAGAAAAGTTCCCCACATAATTGGTGACCCCAACCTGATCAGTCAATAACGGAAGATAACCAGACTTCAGAGCCGCATCGTGCAAATGCGACACCATCAGCAAGGCCGCACTCATCATCGGGGGCCCCCTGCCGAGTTAGCATAAAGGTACCCAAATTCTCCAATTCATCCTGGCCAGGATAACTGAAGAGCGCACCAAGTTCTACCACGTAATATCGCAGCTGGAGAACCAACAGCTAGGCGTTATAATGACGCCACCAGAGACGGACAAATACGGCAAGCTAACTCGGCAACCGGAGCGCAGCCGGCGCCGACTGCAGACTGACTGACTTTCGATACTCGAAAGAACCTGGTTTTAATTCCCGAAGTACCGGTGCTAGGTAGATTAATATACAGAATTTCCGGTATTTTCGGTACTGGGATTTCCCGGAAGCATCAGTGTTAACAGTAGCTCATTGCTGTTAAGTTTGACTGTCTTATACAAAAACATTGGCTTGTCATGTCATTGGGACAGGCATATAAATTATATTAATTTTACTTAGATAGGTACTATAAGTAGACTCTTAATCTTCTTACCGACAATCTTTGGGTTTAATCAGAAATAAATTATTATTTTATATAATTTTAAGACGTTTTAAAAGTGAATTGAGTCAACAAGTCAACATTACAAAAAACTTGTACCTATACAGTAAAATACAGTAATATAAGTTGTATGCTACTATTGCTGAAACAAACATTTAAAAATGTTCCGGGAATAAAACCGCAATGGCATGGCGCGCTTTCCGAAATAGTTATAGCGGTAGTCAAAAATTCCTGCAAATGGTGTTAAAAGCATGAAAATCAGAACGATTGATCTTTAGGCCATATAAATCATTTGACCCGTAGCACCAAAAAAAAAATTAAGAAGGAGAGGAGTTATGACTTATGACGTCATCTTTTTTTTGCCTGGGAAAAAGTTTTTTTTTTGTTCGGAAACCTATCGTGTGTGGTATCAAATGAAAGGGCCTTCTGCGCCAATTCTAAAAATATATCACATCATTACATTTCAGTCACGTGTTTTAAATTAAAATAAAAATCATTTTCAAAACATTTCAAGTTCCTCCTCCAAATACGATACGGATGATTTTTTTTTTGTAAAATATACCTCAAATGATACCTGATATCCTCATATCTAACACTAAGAAAGCAAATTTGAAAATATTTACATTTAGTCGAATAACATTTCCTCAGCCTGATCTTGTATCTGAAGAGGAGTTATAAGAGGAGTTAGTTCCTGAAATGTTATGATGGAATATATTTCTAGAACCTGCGCAGAAAGCCCTTTCATTTGCACACGATAGGGTTCAGAACAAAAAAAAATTGTTTATACAAAAAATAGATGACATCAAAACTCCTCTCCTTTTTTTTTGGTGCTTCATGTCAAATTGATTTATTTGTACTTAAGATCAATCGTTCCAATTTTCATGCTTTTAACACCATTTGCAGCATATTACTGAATTTCGCGGTATACCGCTAAGACTTAAGCTCGCCACGCTACGCCACTTTAATGATACAGCAATGTTGTTTTTAATTATTTCTTTCAGATTCGTTTTCCCCAATCGACCATTGATTGGGTAAAAAAATAACACACATTTTGGCATATAAATTTGAACTACTTTTGAACATATTGAGTGATTTTACGTTTTTTTTTTTGGCAAAACAGAATTTGTCAATTGCTGTTTTATTCCACTAAGCCTTCGCTAGGTACCTATCAGAAACTACTCCGTCAGACTGGTCAAGTGATAACCCTCACCGCACATAACAAAAATATCGAGTAATTGTATTTACTTCGTGTATATTTTGTTTTGCTGACTGTAAACTAGGTACCTACTCGAAGCGGGGCGCGCGCGGGACATCGAGAAGCGGTATAGCGAAAAAGCCGCTAGTACCTAAGATAAGTAGATGCCAATATTAGTTCAAATTCGAAGCGCCAATCTAAAATAATATTGACCACATTGACCTTTGATATTCGTAGATATTATTTTTATCTATAGTTGGGTTAGGTATGACATTTTGTCATTACGTTAGCGGATATAAGAGTCAATCAATACTCAATATAATACGTAGGTAGTACCTATATAGGTAATTTGAGGTAATTTGTTTAAAAACGCTTCGCATCGAAGAAATCGTAACGTAACGAACAAACACTGTGCGTGCTTATGCCCCCCGCCTGCCGCCTCCGCCTGCCCGCGTCCGCCCGCTTCGACCGCAAGATTCTTTTTGTTATATATTCATTTAATAAAATATAAATATCGTGCATGAAAATGACACAAATTTACAATGTAAATTTTTCATGCATATAAGATATTGAATATGTGAACTCTAATAATTGTAATATTTTTTTGAAGCGATTATAGCTTGAAAACACGAAATAATTAAAAATCTTAAAATTGCGTGCACTAATTTGGCACAAATTTGTTAAATAGGCATATCTAAGTGATCTGAGAAAGGAAATAGCAATTTCACTAATTTGGATTTTTTTTTGGCTCTGTTTTTACATGATGACCGGGGGGCAGTTTGCACTGGACGAAGATGACACAAACTGGGTTTGCACACTCCGCAGGCTACCCTAGATATGATACCATAATTATTTTAAACTTTAAATCAATTTTGCCAGTTTTGATTTGAATAAAAAGAATCAACCACAAATCATCAAATTACTGAAAATGCAAGTGACAGATGTGACACAAAACTTGAAAATAAGCTTCATATGTACAACTGTATCCACAGGCAAGAAATAAGCAACTTTAGAATTATTGAAACTTATGACATCAAAATAAGCCAGCGCTATCGGACTATTTGTAGAACTATTGTGTAAGTTACCGCTTGTATCGATACAAGACGGGTACCTAATGTATGTTGGTATTTACGACTTTCATCATCATCATTCTATTCTATTCTATTCTATTTTTAAAAAAATGGCTGCCATCTTGGGTATTTAATGATTTTGCCAATGTCTAGTTTGTGTAGCAAAAGTGCCTGACGTTTTACGGTAATTTATGTATTTTTGGTGACTTCAAGGATTGTTTTTCGAAAAGAACACTATCTTGAGCCACCACTGGAGCCCCGTTGTAGACCTGGGAGGGGGCAACCAACAATCGACGAGCGACGCGACTACCCAATAGCAGATCCACAACGCGACTCCCATCATCATAATTACTTACAGCCTTTATACGTCCCACTGCAGGGAACAGGCCTACCCTCAGGGAAGGTGTATGGGCGGTATTTCACCACGCGTGCCCAATGCGATTTACGACTTTACTGGACAACTTTTAAACTGTGTTTCGCAGATCATCAATTCATCATACTCATTGCCTGAAATTGATTAGGTATCTCAATATTAAATAAATACATTAAATTGCGGTCCCTAACTTTCAATATTGATTCCTCCTGAATTTGAGAGTTACGCGGTTATTATTTAATCTAGAATTACTTAAACATTTTAACGGGTTCTTACCGCGTTTTAGTATATTTGAGTTCCCGATACATGGGTGTAAGTGCTTCATCGTCATACTCGGTTTCAAACAAGCGTCGGAGTGACACAGTGAGTACATTTTGTCGGGCTGGACCAAGTGACAAAAGTGACAATGAGTTTCGAGTGAGTTCCGATAGTAGTGGTCGGAGTAAACGAAGAAGAGTGAGGGTAGACAGATTTGTCTGCTCTTAACAATCTACCTGCAGTTCCTCAGTCATCCCGTGATCATGGCAGTTGTAACACTGCCGAAATATCGGTTAATTCTTGTATCGGTAAAATGTTTAATTCTTGATTCCTCCTGATTAAGATAAGAAGCAGAATTGCCAAGAACTGTCAAAAACATGTCGAATATGGTAGTTCGTTAAACAATAAGATCCCTTGTATTTCGATATACACAAACCATCTAAATTCTTCTAAGTAAGTAGTACTAACTTCTAGTAAGTCGCACAACGTGGCTGTAACATGTTTATAATCAATTGAAGTTCTGCTTAGTCATAATTGATAAAATTTCATTGTTTTACGAATCGTAATAGGTAAATGGTTCCTGCTGAAATGCATGTTTTCTAACGTTGAGTAATCAATTAAATAGTAGGTACTTACATAAGCATTATATTACAGTTACGTCAAACTAGCTTCATGGTCACGTTGTTTACCTGAAACAAAACAAAAAAATTAGTATTTTAGTTGTAGGTATTAGAAACGTGATCATTGTCAATAAAGTGAATACTGAATATACAAACAATAAATATAATAGTATAAGCAAGCACAATTGAAGGAACTAGTTACAAATGTAAACATAACTCAAATCGTTAAAACAAAAACACATCAGAAAATACTACACCTAAAATATCCATACAGGAGAGCAATCGCGCTAAATTATTCGCAACTGAACCATGATTGGACCGCGTACAAACCACAACTTTTAACAAATTCGGTATCAATTGATACCGAATTTGTTAAAAGTTGTGGTTTGTACGCGGTCGGTAAGGCCTCCGCTCATTGCAGCGATATTATCGAGCGATATTATCGCTGCGATTTTGCGATAATTGTTCTCAGTACATTTTGTATGGGGACGCGCGCGATCCCACACACTGCCGCGATATTATCGCAACCTGACGCAATCTCTTTCTACTACATTCAGTGAAGGGCGCATGCGTGACGCGAATCGCGGAATCGCTGCAGTGTGTAAGGTGTCGCGATATCGCTGTCGATAATATCGCTCCATACTATCGCTGCAATGTGCGGAAGCCTTTACGCTATTTATTTGACATATAGAGCGGTTTTGACAGTTCGCTCAGTCGTTAAAGGCTGTCAGTGACATAGTAAATAAGTAAAGTTTAGCGCGATACGGAATTAAACACAGTTGAATAGTAATTGGATTGCTATGTCATTAGAACTCAAATTGGATTAGGATTGAACTTGTATGTTTTAAATTAGCGCAATCTGCCAACAGGAACGTCAGACATGATAAAAGTAAACCATGATTGACACTCTCAAAAGGTCGTTTTGGCAAAGTTACTGACTGGAATCAAACTGAGTAAATGTATAGGTACAGATGAGGTACAGGTACTGTCATTGGTATTAACTGCCTCCGTGGTCTAATGGTTAAGAGCTTGGGCTCTTGACATGGAGGTCGTGGGTTCGATTTCCACGAGGGACATCTAGTGATATGTCACTTTGTGCGTTTTTCCCCAGTTGGTTAGGACATTGCCGGCTGAATCACCTGACTGTCTGAAAAGAAATATAATTCCGAGCTTCGGATGGCACGTTAAGCCGTTGGTCCCGGCTACTATCTCTGGTGGGAGTAGTTGTTACATAAAAAACCACGTCAGAGGCCGTAAGGCGGTCTGAAAAAACTCTGACACCAGGGCTTGCCCACACGATAAAAAGAAGAAGATTGGTATTGGTAAAAATTCTCCCTACTTTATGGTACAAATAGAATAATATCCTGATACAGATGACAACATCGATGACACACTGCTGACTAAGATAAGTGTTATAAGATGCAATAGTAGTCTCCTTATGTGGCTGAACAATACCATATCGATTATATTATTATTAAAGCTAGACTGTGGTGGATACAGACCGCAAGTATTAGTTTAGAGTACCTACCCAGGGAACTTTCCTGAGAAGTCTGGGAAAAATGCGTGAGTATATAAGCTAATCATGAATCTAGACTTTACTTTTTTTAGACTTTTTTTGTTCGTACATAAGCATACAGTCCATAATGTGGGGATTATTGGCGATTAGGTAAGGTATGTTATTTCCTTAACTCTAAAAAATACAGACGGATAATGCTCTCTTAGTATGTACTTCTTCAGGTCATTTTGCGTTCTGGTCTATCAAAATAATGGGTCGATTCGCGTTTAGGTCAGTTTGCGATTAAGTCATTTTGAGAATACCTACGTCACCTTTGGTTTTAGGGCATTTTTCATCGAGAGCCTTCGTTTTGTCTACTCTCAAAAAATTACAATGCAATTTTTGCAGAGTGTAGGCAATAACCACAAGGTTATAGTTATAAAACGTTCGATTTGTTTCTTAACTGTGAAACTGCATGTAACATATTAAAATAATTCTCAACATTTAGGTGCAAGTTTAACATACGCCAGTGTCGCAAGAGTTAAAACCCACACTTAGAGTACACGTACAACCTAGATGCATAGGTGATCGAGTTAGGCAACATAATATTTAAGACCTATGCCCCTGTTACATATTCTATGAACATAATGCAAATAGATTTACTTTATACAGTACACGATGAAGGTACTGACTGACTGGTATGTAATAAATATAAGTACTTGATTCGCTACACAACATTAGAGGAAGTTTGAAAGTAGCACCAGTGACTGAAAAACTGCGCATAATCGATTATCATGGTTTGGGCCTATTATGACAAATATAAATAAATAAATAAATAACGCTTACAGGCACTTACATTGTAATGATCCCAAGTATGCCTTAGGCTTTTTATAATGGGAACCATACAACAACGGCACAAACATGTAACATTGGGATTTGAACCCAGGACCCTGGTTTGGCAGTCCGGCGTGGTAACCATTACACCAACCGGGTCGCCAATGATACGGAGAGATGAGTGTCATATAATCATGAGACCACGGGGGTTTGGGGTGCCGAGGCAAAGACCTTCGTTGCGGAGATTGGCCGTCGACTGAGGGAGCGAAATTGTGACCCCCGTTCTGGGTCGTTTCTGGTGCAGAGGCTTGCCATATCAATTCAACGTGGCAACGCTGCTAGCGTAATGGGCTCCTTTGCGCCAGGATCGACAAGGGGCGGATTATTTGACTGAGCTTGTATTTCTTTGTTTTGACGAAGCATGTTGCTGATTTTTGTCTGTTTGTGTAGGTATCATTGTTATTGACGTGACGACGCATGTGCTGACCGCTATTTTTTGGTATTAATAAATTATTTTTTGATTCAGTTATCATTACACATTCTTACTATAAATTAAAATCTATTTTTTCAAAATTTTTTTTTATACACTTATTACCAATCTTATTACACAAGACAAATCGGAATAAAAAAAAGAGGTTATTGCTCTTTAGAATTCAGATACAATTGTAACTACCTACACTTGAAACATCACGACGAGGTTATCGACATGTCTATAGGTAATCTATTATATATAATCAATTATTCGTTTTATTTAACGAATCATTTTATTTAACTGCACAATGCAATCGATCGATCATAATTACTATTGCATGATTTGTCCTTATTATTTATTTATTTCTTATCAATTAACTCATAAAACTTCCCACATTACAACAGATTTAATCACACGTTAAGTAAGTACACAATATTTTTATGATGTGTACATTCATGAATCTAAATTAAAAGAAAACTATTATTAATCTTTCTTAATAAACGCTATATCACACAAGCGATTTTCGAGCGTAGGCTATTTCGTTACTATTCGATACCGCAACGGTATCGCAACCGAATCGCCGCGATATAGTCGCGGTTCCCCTGCGACACCTATTGATCACAGAAATATCGCGGCGATGTAGTTGCGATTTCGCGACGATATCGTTCGGTCAACACCTACATTCAAAAATCCGTTTTGTGGCGTATATTGGAGATAAATTATTGGAGGTGTGTTCGATACGATCACCAGAGTTGGCCATCGTTGGCCACACCTCGTTCAGTGCTGTGCCTCGTTTGAACGGGTGACAGTTTTATATCGTCACTAATCAATGGGGTTTCGCCTGTTGTATTGCCGCCATTTTGGTGTTTTATAGCGCTGCTATCATAGAGCTCCTGGGCACTTATAATAGCGCTAAACAATTTTACTTATCCCTAATATTATAAATGCGAATGTAGGTATGTTTGTTTGTTACGTTTTCACGCAAAAACTACTTAACCGATTTTAAAAATTCTTTCACCTTTAGAATGCTACATAAATTATCCCAGAGTAACAATACGCTTTATAAAACGGCCAAGTGTGTGTCGGGAAAAACTAATTCTCATGCGGTACAATGTTCGGCGCCGCGGAATGTATGATCTGTTGGTGTGCAATAAAGTATAATTGAATTGAAGTTCGCCGGGTCAGCTAGTGCTTTATAAATTAGACGAAAATATTAGGTGAGGATAAATTTAATTAGAAATACCAATTTTATTCTATGATAATCATCTTCATCATCTTGGAGCGCATCCGTGCTTGCAGAAGGCACGGTAACCTCATGCATTCGAAAAACATGGAATTCCGTGACCTTAATAAAAATAATAACCTAAATAAAAATTCGTAACACAATTCTAAACGAAGTCATCAAATACTTAAATGTCGAACAAATATAATATTTTCGAAAGCAAATAACGAATTGCGAACGTGCTGAACCAAAAATGGTGCGGCTGAATCGTGAGCGACCGCTAAGGGCGATGAAAGTGTGTCCCAAATGCATTGTTAGATCAATAGATGATATAAAATTGTGTTATGTATGGTCAAAGTATGTTATTAGTTGACCATCTGTGTAGGAGCCGTCCATTGAATGCTAAATAATGATTGGTTACCGATTAGAAATTATTGTGATTTGACACTTAGATAATGATGTCAAAGATAGAAATCAACATTATGTAATTATAGGAAGTATCGATCGGAAATGTTGATTGTTCTATTATTTACATAACTTTTATAGACACTTACTATACGCCTGCGTTGACGTTTGGTTCTTCGGCTTAGAAACGACCACTCCATTTCTTACCGTGCCAGGCTTGTGGTTGTCAAGAAGCTACCAATTTTTCAATGGTTTTCTGGTAGGTAGGCTAGCTACTACAACTCATCATCATCATCATCATCTTGCCCCATTAATTGGGGTCAACGCAATATGTCGTCTTCCTCCATTCATCTATTTAGCCTTCATTTCAGAAATCACAGTTTCTAACACCAGGCCAGCTCTAGAATAGGTGCTGAATACCTAGATGTAGAGTATCAATGGGGAAGTTTTTATGACACAAACACTAGGTATGTGTGAAAAAGAAGCAGGTAATACTTAAGTTGATTTCAAATATAATAAAATTTCAAAATATATAAAAACGTTTTTAACAGTTTCAATTTCATTACCTATCAGAAAGTAGTAATAAGAAATCTTTGATTAAACCGATCGAAGCAAGAGGATCAAACAGGAAATGATACAGCACAAAATGTAATGCCAAGTCTGCCAAGTAAACAAACAATACACGTTTGACCAATCAAGACTATTCGTGGGAATCTAAAAACCTTTGGTTGAAGACAGGACGGCAAGAAATCAATCGCTCTAACAATGCTGGTACGAAGACAAGAAGTGCATTACAAGCTGCTGAGATAAAGTAAATTAGGGATCCGTAATTCCGTAGACTGTCTACACTAGCTTTTGTTGTGTTAGAATCTAAGACTATTACGGAGTAAGACACCTTGGGGTCCACAGGTCCACAGCTACTTTCGATTTCATGTTGTGAACATTTACGTTCAAAACGTTATAAGTTCTGACAAAAAACTATTACAATATCGAAAATCTGAAGCCTAGAATTCGGTCTTTAGTATAATAGAATCATTGCGTTTTGAAACCAGAATTCTTAATAAGCAAATGTAATTCTTCATCATGGGAATTTTTGAATTATTTAACGAATTTAATCCGATCCGAATTTACATGTAAAAAATGCACCTTCATAGGAGAAAGAATAAAATCTGAATTTTCCAGGAGAAGAACTAGATTTTCAGTCCTCGCGCGTTTCGTTTACATACAATGACATTATTATTTTCTCGATAGCAAGACTCTCAAACTCGCACAACCGACTGCCGAAATTCTCATATCTTACCTGATAATGTAACAGCAGACGGAACCCATGACGTGTAACTAAAATACACAACACTGCAGGTTTATCTCAGCACTACTCGGTCAAGGCCTGTGACTGAGGCCGGGTGGCATCCACCATTGTTAGACGCGGTCGTGATCGGCGGAGCATAGAGACGCAGCGCACTGAATAGGGCTCTCGAGGAGACGATGTGAATGATGGTATATGAAGGTAGAAGGTAGGCATGTGAAGACAAAAGCTCTCTTATTACTTTGGATGGTAATGAACTAGTTAAAGACAAAAGAAGGTAGGTATTGTGAACTAAGATAACAAATTAACAAGTGCCCTACGAACAATATTCCTAGTTCAATGCAAGTGCCACAATTTATTTTGGATACAAAATATGTTATTGTTCAATATGAAACTTATAAACGCAAAGCAAGAAAGCGATATACCTAGTCAAAAAAATAAGTCATAAAGTTAATGTTTCACTACTCATATAAATTATGAACCACATACAATCGTGCCGAAGATTTTAATCAAAAAAAGTAGGAGTAACGAAGAAAACGGTAAGGATAAGAATTGATAAGATGAAATTCAACTTTTATTCAGTCAACGCATGCTGTTTGCTTATTACAATAATTCAGAATCGATACGTGAATATAATTTACTAAATAGGTAGTACGTACGGTTCGTACTTCGTTATTTCAAAAAATAAAATACAAGCCAACCAGGCAGAGGGTCAGTTTTCGGCTTTATACATTTATGAAAAGACGAAAAAACATTTGCGAATGTGAAAAAGATCAATTTCATGGTCAGTATCATAGACATAGGTCAGCATATTAATAGATTTTGTCCAAATTGTATCCTGGGTTTGCGTTCATATTTTGCTATGTTTTTATCCCTGTTCATAATGGCTGTAGAGGCGAAGTAGTAATGTTTTATCGATAAAGCTACAACTGATTTACGCATCATAATGGAGAGTTTAGCAATTACATGTTATAAACACTTACACATCTGAATAAACTGTTTTTTATTGCACGATTTATGTAAATCTAACGTTAATTACGTTATGTGTGTGAGGTTAAAGAAACGCTTTGCGAAAGACATTACGTGGACGATGCCGAGGTAGGTGCATTAAGAGTTGTAATACTTCGCGAGTTTGGGAAAATAGAAAACGTTACTTATTGGCAGACTGCGGCTTAGGTTTGCTACATAATGTTGGTTGCATTTTGTAAGAAGGGACGTAAAAGTACCTAAGTATAAGTAATACATGTTTGGAGGAAAAGGGAAGATCTTCCACGGGCTAGTTGGAATGCCCGGGACCGCGGTCCAACAGTTCTTAGTTGGATGTTGTACATATGCAAAGTCTCTTGATAACTTCGATAGTGCGATTCAGGACTCGCCATATGACTGGTTGTTATTCGTAATAAGCTGTGATGCGTTGGACAGATCCATATTGTGATTGGCCGTCTTCTGTGTGACGTGCTAGGTCGCATGCGCTGACCTAGATAGATCTCTGTTTGTTTACATCGACTCGTTCGATGTGTTCGGCATTGTTGCTTAGTCAGCTCTCTCGTAGCTCCGCTACACATGTAATAATAATTTTTTTATCCAAAAGAATTCCCGTCTTTCATACCATGCAATATTCGGATTCTGGCGTGAGTTATTCGGGTTAAAAATATAATCGAATTTTGAAATGAGGAAACTATACACCTTTTGGAAACGATTCAATAAGTAACAATTCGAAACAACATGCAGCGGATCGAATGCAACCGAGGACATTGCTATCGAGACATTGGCAAGAAAATAAACTAGTCACGATCCAAACAACAATACAATAGTATGTTTTATTTGTTTTTATATTGTCCACGAAACGTAAATAGAGTTACTAAACTCCAAAAGTTTTCCGCTTGGCCGCGTAACGAAATAGAAACGGATGACTGAATTGTCCAAAAGGTTTTATACCAAGTTCAAGATTACGCTTCTACAACTTTTTCCACTTTGATTTCTCTCACATCAATAAAACTCCAATCTTCAATTGACCAATTGACAACGTTGAATACCTAATTCGTTTCCCCATCATGGTTCCCTGAAGGACACCTATTTATTTTCAATCAACATCTGTCCTCGCCCACTATGGTTACTTAACTACGAAACAAACTATTACGACAATCCATGTGATTCATCATGTGGATTTTCCCTAGGCAGCCGACCAACAGATCAGCCACCACAGATTTAGGAGGGGCATTGAGCATGCCATTGCCATTCATTAGGTACATTCATCAAGTTTCCAAAAAAACAATTAATGAACATTGTACAATATAGGTCCCAGTGCTACTCCCTGAGGTACACCAAGTAATCTCCTAACGACATCTTCCGCGTCCATCGTGCTATGATCCTATCAGCTAATACACTCAGTACGACGCTAATTTGGCTTAACTCAGATCTTAATGTAGTGAAACAGCTTCTTGGTTTGGAGTTATGTGTAACGTGACTAAGATTGTACGTTGGCTTCTTAAATAGGCGCTGTTTAACGTCTTCATTATTTCCATGCTACGTAGTAGGTAACTTGATGAAGGTATTTTAGAAGACCAATGAGCTAGTACCATAGACATTGTCCTTTAATACATTGATATCGTTGGCTAGTACCTACTCTTTTTTTAGACTCAAAGACGTTTAAAAAAGATTCAGCACAATACAAACTCATGTCTCTTTGTAGCTATGAATTTAAGTAGGAAGCTATCTCTATACAGGATGTTAACTTAAATATACGTTACATATTTTACTGGTATCTTCGGACCATCAATATGAACAACTTGCACTATATATGGGACCATCATTCAATTAGCAAAAAAGATTCAGCTGTTCCATTCATTTCAGTCGAGCATCCAGCAATTGAAGTTTCCTAAGGAACGTAGGTATGACTTTTTTCGCGTTTAGGATGTTGAATTTTGGCTTCATAGTGAAAGTTGTCCAGTTTGGTGGTCTGAAGCCTCTCATCAGTAAGTATGTAACGCATTTAACTTTACACCCTGTGTACACTTAAACATCTTGCTCAATAAAACTGTAGCGCATAAAACTTTAACAAATCAAATAGACTATTCACAAGACCACATGCGTAACCTAAACTACTTAACTATAATGTCAACAATATTTATCAATGTGGCAGATGCAAATGAAGTCGTTCGAACAAGAGACCGCCCACGGCGTGTCTCGGTTGCTTCATCCCTCGTTACTATTGCATGGGACTCCCTACTGTGCAATTTAGTTACAGATCTACAGTGATTTTCAATGCTTCGGACAAGATAAAAATATTATTAATCGATATTTAGATGGGTTGACTTTGGTTTCGCAATCACAAAGTGTCTGTGGTTTCGCAATCATAAACTTCTTTGGCATTTCGAAAGACAGACTGAAATTAAATTTGAAAAAAAAAACAATTTTCAGTCGCAGTGGAGTAGGTACGTGAAACTACCTTGTATCGAGAAATGGCTTATATCCTCTAAATAATAAAAAAATAATGCCGGTAGGAGCTATGATACTTCCAAAGTAATGAGCGATGTTGTCATGCCAATTTCTTTACATATAGTTTATGTAATGATGGGTCGACGATATAAACAGAGTCGCGGGAGCTATGTGAATGCGAGATGCTCAGGACAGAAGAGGGTGGCATGAACAAATGGAGGCATATACCCAGCACTGGGTGGCTTCAGGCTGTGGCTTATGATGACGATGATGAAGAAATACAGGCATAACAATGATGAACTGGCGCGGCGGCATACTGTCCGCAACTGAAAAACATTATTATGAACTCAATAGTTCCTTCCTTAAAGCTTTTTAGTTTCATTCTCATACTATAAAATTGTTTGTTAAGATCTAAATTAGATAAATATGTAAATAGGTACAATTTATAACAAGCTAAAGCTTAGATTAAAGATTCCAGTTACCTTATAAGCGTATAGAACCATAATGAGAAAGATATAATAATTACCCAGCATCCTGGGTGACTGACATTTGAAGACGATTTGTTAGACATTGACAATGAATCAAAGTTTTTTAACTGTTGATATATCAAGGACAGAGTCTGGACCAAATTTGGTATGCTCCAAAATTGTAACATGACTCACTTGAACTTGAATGTCTGACATTCAAATTAGGACATAAAACGCACAAGACTGAAGTTATTATAGTAATAAAACACGCCATGTTATTTGTATCCTAATTTCCAGTAAATAAACTCCCGATCGTGGTCAAAAACTATGCTAATCAACCACTTTCAATACTTGCAATCATAGCAAATTTCAGCTTCTGATTATGGTTTCAGAGTGGAATTAATATCAATCATCATCATCATCAGCCTATCATCGTCCACTGCTGAACATAGACCTCTCCCAAGGCGCGCCACAAAACTCTGTCCTTGGCCTTCCTCATCCAGTCGCTCCCCGCTACTTTTTTTAGGTCGTCTGTCCAGCGGGCAGCAGGGCGTCCCACACTACGCCTTCCAGTTCGCGGTCTCCACTCTAGAACTCTGACACCCCATCGGTTGTCAGTTCTTCGGCAGATATGACGAGCCCATTGCCACTTCAGCTTGCTAATTTTCTGAGCTATGTCAGCCACTTTAGTTCTGTGACGAATAGTGACGAATCACTTCATTTTTGATGTGATCCCTCAGATTAATATCAATAGATTGACTATTCTTTTGCCAATGAAAAATTTCAAAAGAACCACACCTAGATTGCAGTACTTCTTGCTTGAGGTTACTGACTTTTCAGGCTATTATTTTTTTATTGGTCGATTTTGGTCGTTGACCAAAGGGTACTGCTATCAAAAAGACACCGTCTTGACTTACTAAATGAACCATTTATAAAAATAACTGAAGTATTAGAGGTTGTTACTCTAATACCATTATTGTAATATTGTATTTTGCTGTCAGCTTCTGTTGTGCTGGGATCTACGAATAAGAATGTATAGAAATGTAAATCAAGCTCAACAAGTGGCACCAAAAAAACTGTACATACCGTGTTCTAAATTCATTCTTTAAAAACTGTACATTGCCGCCAAAACTCATACAACATGTTATTTTTCATTAGGTACCAAAAACTCAAAAAGTAGCACCAAAAAAACTGTACCGTGTTCCAAATTCATTCTTTAAAAACTGTACCTTGCCGTCAAAACTCATACAACATGTCATTTTTCATTAGGTACCCAAAAATTTTGGGGATTTTGTTTAGAGTTACTCTTCTATAGTTATTCTTATTCGTAGGCTGGGATATATCCATGGTCCTTAGGTACGTAACTAACAGAACTACCAAGAGACAAATGAACGCTTGACTAACAGACCGTAGCAAAATCAGTTAACTACACTACATAATTAATTTCGAAGTACGTATTTATTCAGTCGACAGTCAATTGTTTCAAATTAAATAAACAAAAATGAACAACCAAACGTCCATTCTTTATTATTAAACAAAACATCGAAACAAAGATACAACAAACGAACGGGCTCATTTGATCATAGAAGTGGGCCAAGAACGTCTTGAATTCGCTATTAATTGTACATAAATTATCATCGACGTTATAAACACTGTAATTGAATTAATATTGAAGGATTCTAAGTAAATACTCGAGATGTAAAATGTATTCAACGATCGATGCTAAAAGCTGGGTGTTAATATGCTAACAACTGTTATATAATTTGCAGATACCTACTGACAACTAGGGTAAAATTTACGTAAAATTGAACCAGTAGCGATTCCTGATATTGTCACTGTTTTTTTGTAATATAAGATTACACCTTGCGAAAAACCAGCTCTATTCGCCATTCTGCATTCTGTAAGTACGCAATGAGTTTTATTGAAGAAAAGAGAACTATCTTATTTACAACAAGGTCCATATACATGGTCCTTCTTAATATGCTGACACTTTTTTAAGGGCGAAAAAAAAATCTGCTGACCCCATTGACCAGAATATGGCTGACCCATACAAATCTGCAAACCTGCTCGAGCCAAATGTATGGGACAGCAGATTTTTTCTTCGCGATTTCGATGTTGGTCCCATAGAGAAAGTTGTTCAGTTTGATGGTCTGATCATCCTCTTAAAAAAGTGTCAGCATATTAAGTTGGAACCTATATTTAGACGCTCTAAGAGTAGTAGCTATGAATCGTACAGGAAGAGATTAAAGTCATTGACATCCATTTATAAACTTAGACTCTATCTAAAAAAATTCCATACTTAACTAAAATGTCACTTGACTCAAATGAATAACACTATAGAAAAAGTTGCTCAATTTGATGTGTAAAGGTACTCGACTATAAATGGATGCCAACAACTTCAAAATCACCCAGTAGGTAGTTTTTTTTTTTATTTATTTCATTCATAGACTTCGCTTAAAAAAATAATGTTTAATTACGAGCATGACCTATATTCCAAATAAAAGCCCATAATTTCACACCATGAAGACACCAAGGTCGCCTATTACAAATTGTATAACGACGCGCCCTTGTCCACAACATAATGGTAAAAGTATAATAATTATGATAGTCATAGTCATGCATGAAACTACCGATACCTGTAATTAAGTTACTATAATTACAGTCTCCTATAATTATAATACCGGCATGTTTTAACCAATTTTTGATTAACAAGTTGCATTAGGTATTCGTATACTAATTACAACGTTGATGCAATGCTCGTGAGAATTTTAAAAACATTGCTGAGTTGTGCCCTTAAAACATCCCAACAGTTTTTCTAAGAGTTTGGTAGGTATTCTTAAGAAGATGGAGGAAGCTTAGTTCACTGTAGTATTGTAACTGAATATAATAGTCAATGTCTATACCAGTAACGTTATTCGTACATAAATTCCAGTTATCCCTTCAAAATCTTTATCTTCATCATTCTTTCTATTTCTCAAAAATCTTATTCAACTTTGACTATTTATTATAAGGACTCGCCTTGCGGTAGCATTTCCCCTCTGCCACGGTATAAGATCAATTGATCATGTGCATTTACATTAAATTGTATACCTTATCACTAAACGTGACAGCCTATAATTGCGAAACTATAATTTCGAACTTAGAACGTTTGGGGTTCACACGAGACTACTATCATGATTTTTACATTTAAAATTAGAATCTAAAGTTATGGGGAATAAAATACAAAGTTGAATTTTGCATGTTACCTCGCCCCCCGCAAAAAGTGGCAGAAATGTTTGTTAGTAGAATTACACGCGTTACCAGTCCTCATATAAGTAGTCAAAGTTTTTCAAAATAATCCCCATTGACCGGAATCATTCTTTTCTACCCTGGGATTATTATTGGGGAGAAAACTTTACCTTCACGAATACTCACTAGAAATCCCCCTTATTTTTACTAAGGGAATTTTATTGATCAATAAAGTTACGGAGCTTAGAAAAAGTATATGTCTAGAATGAGCCTCTCTGTTTTACCGTATAAAACAAAAGGGGCCAAGTTTCATAGGTTGGTGTGCGTGAGGCGCCATACAAATTATGTTTGTGTGCGTCTATATGTATAGGGTTTAGGAGCCAGTACTGGTTCCATTTCTTTTCGACGCTTTCGTATCTTCGACTGTCAAACTTGACATAATTATAATTTTATCAAAGTTACGGAGATTATTTCAAACACAAAAACAAAAGACCAACGACACATCTTAATGAAGTTGTTTCGAAAGATTTCACAATAAGAACGTCTAATAGTCATCTACAAAACATTCCAAACAATTTCATAATAATGTATGGAACCGAGATAGATACCTAGTAATTATTACATTAAACTGTCGTCCCTTCTCTCTGGAGATAGAAATGTCAGAGGGTCTTATTTAGACATCATCTGGATAATGTTCTTGAGTGATGAACACGCAACGGTAACATGACTTATTTTGTCAGTTAGCATGTTATTATAATCCAGCTAGTTGTATTCTCCATTTCTTTTTTTTTCTTTACTTTTATTTAAAAAGTTTGTAAATGATCCCGACTTTGACTGTCATATTGAATTTCGACGCATTAATTTTCCACTTGATGATCGGACACTTGATACGAAACGACAATTTCTTTAAAACTACACTGGAAGGGAAGATAGAGGGGAAAAGAGGCAGAGGAAGACCCAGACAGAGTTATCTAGCCCAAGTGAAGGAAAAGGTTGATGTCGTGTCGTACCAAGAACTTAGGACACTAGCGGAAAAGAAACAAGAGTGGCGAATGCTCCACCGACAAAGAGCGTACCTAGATCTTAAATAAGATGATTAATTTTCCACAGTACAACAGCATGCAGCGTAGCATAGTGTTGACAGTTGTGTTGCAATATTTCTGACCGCCTTGAAAGAGATTATGGTATGTACTTTTCCACAGAATGTTATTTAAAAAATTATTGATACTAAGAATAAAAATTTCTCTTGGAAAAACATCGATAATTTTTCAAGCGTTAACTTCTTATCTTAAGACTAGTGTAAATCAGCAAACATTCCAGTAAATATGTAAGTATAGACGACTTCATTTTAGAAAGGCTGTTTATGATTGCCCAAAATCATTGAGACGATGTATTAAAGAAAAGCAGCTACCAATGCGATGGTTTTATACTAACTACCATCGAAATGACTGGACCGAAATCAAAAGCTTGCATTTTTGTACTAAGTTCGACCGTAAAATAAAAAGAAGTGGAAACTGTTATATCGTCTGGTTGCAACGTAACCTTATTATTATTCAACACAAGAAACTGTGATTGATTACGAAAACTGTAGTATAGTTAGCTGTTATACTTTATCCAATAGATCGTGACCGACAAGCCAATGAAATTCAATTATTTACTGTTTATTTACTTTTTGTTGCGACGAGATAATGGTTCATGTTAATTTTCTTTGTGATACAGATTCAATTTCATTTTATCCTGTAACTATGGTCACAATTTTTGCTTTTCGGTGAAGGAAAACTTCGTGAGGAAACCTGCATGTTTTAATTTCTATTCTTGGCATGTAGGTATTGTACCCACTGTCCATTAGGTACAACTGGCGACACGGGCTCACTCCCCACCACACTGGACAGAGTTTCGGTACTACTAGTGAAACATGCTTCGGTTAGAGATCCGCAACATGCTAGTGAAACTTGGATGTTCTAAGTTTTGAGTAGTTACCCCTTTATTTTTTATTTTTATTATTGATGGGTTTGCTCTTGACCTCTATCTAGTCCTCAGGACAAAGATGGGATCGAAGATGTAGCGAGCTTACCCAGAAGTGCACTGGAACTACTGCACACTGACGGAACGCAGCAAGCTGCTTGGTGCCAGACTCCGGCAGGAGGGTGGTTGCGAGCCAGGCGGCTCCTTGCGGAGCCTACCACACCGCTGTGGGGGATCTTTCAACCGCCACCACAAACTTGGTAGCTTGTGATGCCGTTGCCCCGGGTGGACCGCTAGGAGGTAGATCCCCAATCACCCCCTCAGGGAATATAGTCGTGAGCATATTATGACAATGAGGAGCGGTCGTTGTGGATATTCTCGGGGGAGGCCTATGTCTAGAAGTGGACGACTACCTATCAGCTAATAAATGATGATGATAATGTTTTGGTGAGCAATAAAGTATAATCGGTTGATGAAGTAGGTAGGTATTTTAACAAACTGCTCTGTAACATGTTACATGTACCTTATCAATCAAACATTGAAACCTTTCGGAAAATCTGTTCTCAACTTTACATAAAACCAAACTATTAATATTTAGAAGTGACCTTAAAAGTATTCGACATCTAAAAACAAATCATTTAGCAGCAAATTCTTGTCAAGACCCAAAATTGACGCAACGGAACACCAAATTAGGAGGAGCGAGCGTATAATAATAATTCTTGTTTTGAAATAAAACTATTGTACCAAATTCAATTATCCAAGTAACCTCTGATGACCGGACAACAATCAAGTTATAGACAAGTATATATACAATATACTAACCACTTGTTTTGAAATAAAAATTACAGTAACAATCGAATTAAATATCCAACTAACCTTTATGTTATTTGCTCGATGCTGCAACACATATTAACTTAATGAATCCTCACCTGAAACAAGAGACAAACATTAACATTTTTGACTCCAAATTAGGCACATATTATACAGGTTGTTACAAAAGTAAAAATAAACATTTAATACTTTCGTTTAAACCATCAAACTAAACAACTTTCACTATGGGACCAACATCAAAATCGCAACTCAAAAATTTAGCTCGAGTAGTTTTGTAGTTTAGTATTTTTTTCGCGATTTCGACATTGGTCTTATAGTGAAAGTTGTTCAGTTTGATGGTCTAAACCGCCCCCTAAATGATTATTTGTATTTTTGTAACACCTTGTATACAGGGTGTAACAGAAAGGGGTCGTTAATATTTAAAGGAGCGTATACGTAGACCATCAAACATTGACGACTTTTTTTTCGCGATTTCAATGATGGCTCTTTTTTGAAAGTTGTTCAATTTGATGATCTGAAGATATTTAACTCATTTAATTTTACACCTGTATATAATATGGAATGTAATGTAAAGAGTGTATAGTTCTTCATTAAAACATTATCATTAACGAGACACTACGCTCCGTAACAAGTATTTATTTCATAACACCAGCGACCAGGCACCGTTTAAATTCACTTGCTTTCTGTTAAAGTCCAGTTTTTTATAAGCATTCTGGTCATTTATGAACATGAGTGTAATATTTATGTGGTAAAGAATAAATATTATTTCTTTACGTAAAAATTGCTAACAGATTACTGTTACGACTTCTGATTTGATGTGATGACCAAAAAATGCAGGTGGAGTAGGTAACTAAGATAGCAGACTGCTCTTACTGATCTGATGTCATTTGTCGGGGAAAAATAAGATTTGAGATTGCATTAAAGACACTTTAGTAAATTGTGTTTGAACGTATATTTGTATTACTTAGTTTGTAACACTTTTTTCGAGATTTCGTGGTTATACAGGCTCAGGACCCTGAGAAATACCTAAAAATCGATATAAATGTATAAAAAACAAGCTTATTTCTAAAGATATTTCTTCCAGCATACCAGCAAAGAGACAGTTAATTATCACAGGGCAAATTTAATGTGTACAAACAAACAGTAAACAATTAAGTTTTGGGATTATAATTTTTCGATACTTTCAAAATATTAAATATCTACTCAAATTTTCTATATTAACCGGGGATTATTATTGTTATAAGTAAAAAATTATACAAAATAAAAAATCTCCAGTTTTAAATTTTTTGTTCATACCTAAATTTAATGTTTTGTAAATTTCTGAATTATTCGATAATACACAATAAAAAAATATTGAGACTTTATGTTTTTTCAGGTATGTATCTACTATATTCCAAATTATCACCTAAAGTGCAATTAATGCAACCTACTCCATACAAAAATCCGTAGATTTCCTAGAGTATCTGTCGCTAATCAGGGTGAAAGAATGACATCATCCACCACCAACATCAATAGTAATTCATAAGATGCACACACATTCATTGACGCGAACCATCTTTCATTTCGGTCAGTAGGCGGTTCCATACTTGCAAAAATCATATGTAACGAAATATGTTATATGACAAGATCCCTTATTATCTTTGAATTATTATAGCACTAAGTAAAGTTTTGAAGGGTTTGAAAGGTTGAAGTTTTGAAGGTACTTTAAAGGTTAGGAAGTTTTTATACAGCCTACCCGATTTTTTTTCTACTATATTGACAATGAAATTTTGTACCTACCTTATTTACATCACTGTTATTTACATTACTCAATGCTTATTTATAAATATGTGCTGGTCCGGCGCAGTCAATGGTCCCCCCGAAATCCGAATATATTTTGTACTTTTAGAAAAGTGATTAAGCACAGAGCTTTCTTTTTCATCGTTTTTAGTGAATATAAAAGATGAAACTAAAACTGGTCTGGATCCAGTACTTTCCTACACCTTGCTACAGTGCTGTACCATGCCATGCCAGTGTCGTTTTAACAGAATCGAGCTGGATTTATTTCCGAATTTAGTTGCAGGCTTTCTTCTTGGCGTAGCTTAGTGAAGTGAAATTTTTTAATTCGCTGTCTCGTTTTATTAATTTCCTCAGATTATACCAAGCTCCCGGACAAGCGGAGACGCTGTGATGTTGACAGTTCTGACTGACTCTAATTAACTATAATTAAGTTTCGGTCTGTTTGTCCGTCCGTCCGTCTAATTGTTCTACATTCGCACGTGCGACTTTCGCAATGATTCCACATTAATTGCCGGCTTTTAAGTTTGTTTTCGGTAGTTTTCCAGCGCAGCGTTCTTGCAATTTGCTCTGTTGCAGAATGAATGTTTTATCAGTTAACCGGAAAGTGGATTTTTGAGGAATTCCTCGTTTTTAAAGAATTTGAGATTCTTTTGTTCTTTTATTGTCAAGGTTTAAAAAAAAATCTAAAAAAATTTATTACTTACCTACTTATTAGAAAAATAGGTTCTTTTTAAATCGCACAGAATATGCGAAGAATTTAATAGAAGTACGCTTGAATACTGGAACGCTTATTAAAGTTAATCCTCCATTAAATCTCTTGCTGTAACTTTTTGTCTTGTTGACGTAGTAAAAGCTAGCAAGAGATTTAATGGAGGATTAACTTTAATGAGAGTTCCAGTATTCGAGCGTAGTATTCAAAAAGTGGACCTGGTAGTTACGTGTAAAAGGACCTTACAGAAACTTTTAATATGAAAAATGTTTCAAGGCAGAAAATCCTTAGGTAAATAGAATCTAGAAAATTTCATATATACCAAGTTCGAAGGGTATTTTTAACCTCTTTTGACTACGTTTTAACAAAGAACTCTACTTTTCATTTGGAAAAAAGACACTCGAGCTAAATGACTGCTGTGCATTCAAAAAGCATACAAAAGTGAATTCAAATTAATGCTCATCCACTTTTAATACCGACTGCTCCATATTAAAGAACATGACTGTGTAAAAACCAGTACTGTGGCTGTTGCAGTTGCTATATCTACACAAACATACAATAAACATAGCATTTTGATTACAGACATCTGTACAGAATCACATTTGCTTAGATACAATATTGTATAATGCGATGACGTTGTAAATCTTCAGCTAAATCAATCACATTGCTACTTTCCCGGCGGCCATATTGGATTTATTAAGGTTTATTGTATTTACATACTTGTGTTATATCCCATTTCAATAAGACTGACTTCTGATGTAAATTAACTTAAATAAAAGTTTGAATTAATTGTAATTCTCATAGCCACCTACCAAAATCACAAAACAATGTCCTAAGTGGTACCAACGAAAGAACTATCGGAAACTAATCTGAAATAAGTACTATTATACATAACTTCATTTGTCATTGATCAATAGTAGGTAGCTATAATACATATTGACGATGAGATTGTTTGCATAAGACAATCGGAACGGGATGTATTCAATGAAATCGAATGTAACTTTGTACGATACTCGTAGTTGAAAGTGAGGACATTGATTTTTCACGTGTTTCACATCGTACCTAAAACTACTTGTGATAGTAGCATGAGTTTCACGATATAATAAAGTACAAAATTACATTATTTACCTACATTACGATATTAAAATCGTATCGATAACCTCTCTAACAGAATCTATTTTGTGACTAGTGACTTAATTCCCAAAAAAATCTATTCTGCTTTGATCGTAAATGAAGATATTTATTTAATTAAGAGAACTTAAGTGATATTTACAATATTATATAAAACTTATGGCTAAATATGGCTATGATTAAAAATAAAAACTGGATTCGTAAATTCGTATTATATGTGAAATTCATTGGATAATTTTATATTTTTAACGGGTATATAGTCTCACTCATTCCTCCTATTTATGGCGTTGTTTTTCCACTTTACTAATTCACAGAAACACCTAAACAAGACACCGTCTCGTCTTAATAGTACCACTTGTAAAATCACACCCAAGTTTTATCCCGAACCCGTTTGAAAACACCCAAGTTCTCCCAACCTCGTGGAAAGTCGTTTAAGACCAATCAGCGAAAGTTGTTGCGATAAGTATCAGGTATTATTGATAAGGCGATAGGGCTCGACGAATACTTGAATAGGACCTTTATAGCAGGTGAAAGGGTGACCGCAGCCTTATAAGCCTAATGCTTATCTGGCAATCATGGGGTTCTTGGCTTTGGTATAACTGTGCTTTGAAATCGGGGTTTTGATGAATTTGATTATGGCGACAATCGACATTTACGTAAGGAAAAGTATCATTAACCTTTACACCACATACTCTACTCATCGAAATGAACAACTTTTACTATCGGAGCAAACCTGTCAGCGATAAGAAAAAATCTGCTGTTCCATACTAAACTGCAAATATATTGCCACTCAAAACGTATGGGACAGCAGATTTTTTTTTAGTTCTGACAGGTTTCTCTAATAGTATAATTGTTCAGTTTGATGGATAGAGTATGTGGTTTAAAGATTAATACAGAGTATAAGGGACAGCCCTCCGCAAACTGAAACGGTGAACTCAGACCATCAAATTGAACAACTACACTATGGAGCCTACCTCAGGAAACGCGAAAAAAAATCAACTGCCCCATACAAAACTGCCGTACCTACCAGACTCAAATGTATGGGACAGCCTGTCCCTTACACCCTGTACAGGTAAACTTAAATGCGTTGCATACTTTAGGGGGTGCTTCAGACCATCAAACTGAACAACTTTCACGGTGGGACAAATATTAAATCTCGAAAAAAAAATTACAGTTTGCACATTTGAGTCGAGCAGCCATTGACATTTTCTATGTATGTGAAGCATTACACCCTGTATATTACCTATATTCCCACAATTGTCTTTCCTCCTGCAGTCTTATTTCCAGCAGCATCCTTTCAAGGGAGGCTATCAGGCTAGGCTAGACGAAAAGAGAGCCTTGCTACAACAGATTTTTAGTAGTAACAACAAAGTTTCTGAGCTCTCCGAAAGGGATACGGTCGTAAGTATATGTATGCGTGCGTATGTATATTAAACGTATCCAAGATCAACACTGTTATTAAACGATACCATCGTTTACGAAATGAGTTAAGTTTATGCAACTGGAAAGTAAACTAGAAAAACATATGCGTGAATAAAACTAAGAGCACACAGGCCATCTTTGCGCTAAACCAGCAAACCTGACGCTTTAATTACCTGCGTATATGTAGGGTTGCCACCTCTTTTAGATTAAATATACCATTTTGAAACTAACTTAACGTATTTTGACGGCCCGACAGCACAGTCTGCAGTGAACCTGCCTGCTATGCCGAGGGTCGCGGGTTCGAATCCCGTAAAGGACAAATATTTGTATGAAGAATATGAATATTTGTACCCGAGTCATGGATGTTTGTATCTATATAATATGTATTCTATATCGTTGTCTAGTTATCTATCATAATACAAGTCCAGGCTAGATTCTGGAACTTTAAATGTGACTAGATAATTTGTGTGACAATGTCCAAGATATTTATAATACTATTTTGGCCCCCGAACCCTTGTACCCCGAAAACTTAAGTAGGTACTTATACGTAGGTATAAAGTATTGTAATTAAGTTTTCGGGGTATAAATATGGTGTAGTTTTATTACAAAGGTAGCAAAAAAATTAATAAAACTTTGACTTTAATTTCTTTCTCGAAAATAAACAGCATTTAATCGAACTTGGGTGAAATTTCGGGAAAATTTCTCAAAAAGAAAAAGACCGTAATTGTTGTTTGCATACCAATGAAAACTTAACACGTACTTCTGGAGTTCATGAGTGAAAAACCTAATGTACCTATATAATTACAGTAAAGGAGGCAGCCCTAACTAAACGATAAACTTTTTACTAGCCTCGTTCACTAAACCCTTAACGAGATCCCATTAAACCACGTTACGCGCTAGTTCCTTAATAATAAGGACTTTTTAATACTTGCAGTGGTTTACTCCGGCCATAAAATCATGGTAATATACCAATAACGTTAAAAGTTTGAATAATTTCCTGCTTCCATATCTGCCCACGCCTTGACCTGTCTGAAACTTAGTTTGTAAGTGGATAGTATTTAGTAGAGTAGTCGAGTCACCTAATTTCATGTAATTTGGGTTGATTTTATGAAAAGATAGATTGTCTGTCTACCCTAGATGGTAGATAATTTTATGTTTTCGGGTTAATCCTTTGTTTCGGCACCAAAACTATTCAAAATGAAATGCTGAGTCCAGTAAAAGTTCCAGGGTATTTAATTTGGGTAAAGCTGAAATGATCGCATGACAAGACAATTCATCTTTTCGTTACGTTAGCAGTAGGTCTGTAGATTCGGAAGTCGGAACCCTGTATGCACCCCTTTTGAGCGAAGTACCTAAAAATGCACCATGCCTATGAAGCAAAATGCCTAGAGTCAATGTCTATAACACAGGATGCCTATGAAGTTTTAATGTCTAAAATGTTCGAGTATACACCTTGATTTTGGCCATTATTTTTACGTACGATAGTGCTATCTGAATTTTCAAGATTATTTTAGGAAATTACAAAACGATAAATTCTAGCTCTTCCAAAAATTTAATAAATCAAACCAATTTGTGTCTGTGGGATCCACAGTAGTGTTCTGTGGTGGGATCGAATGAACGCAATGGTTTTTCAATTAAATATAGTTACTGATATATTTAGCAATATGTACTGGTCATGTTGAAACCAGGCTTCAAGTCCATGTGATAAGGAAAGGACCTATTTTTTATAACTGCTCCGTAACTAGTTATTAAGCAGTAATTAGTGGACCGACATGATATGAGTGATTGCAGTTCTGAGGTCGTTTTGACTTGCTAATGCGACCCGATCTTTCACAAGCTGTCTACGAGGAAATGAAATGTGAGGGTTGGTGTGCAAAATGAATAGTAATAGAACATTTTAAATGTACTTTCAGTAGAATGTTGTTATGTTACTTTAATAACTTCAATTGACTGCTAAAAGTTAAGTAAAAGCCAGTAGAAATCCATTGCAGGCAGGGCAAACACACTGACGAATAAGGTGAGTTTTCTTTATCCATTATACCAAATGAATAATGAAATAAACGCAAAATCTAAAAACAGTTTCTCCAGAATCAATAACAAAGAATTGATATATTTTAAGTTTATGAAATTTGCAAAAACAAACATTCATGGCTTAGAAAAACCACCCCAACACCTATTCGTCTATTCTGAAAGCAACTATAAGCAACTAAAAGAGGTTTCTTAATTTGTTTTGTGGACGAAAAGCTACCCTTCCTATCAATCACCCTGAAATCGTAATTGAAGCAACATTTCTGGCCTCCTTGAAAGACCACCTACCACATAGATCACCTTGAATTTACCTCTACGTTCTGAAATAAAAGTTATTAGTTTTTATAGAGAATACCGTGTGTAAAACAATAAATTATTGTTCTGCAGTAAATGCTGCACCAAGCTAATAACATCAGTGATGCTTATCGGCTTGCTCCACATTGTACCAGTATAAGTCCTACATACTCTCTGATCGAAGCTGCTTTCTTTTCACATTAACTATTAATGAATGGGTAACAACATGCAAAATTTGTTCTATTAAATATTACTAATACTCTAATGCCAATATCCTATGTATTGCGCAGTATTTTCGTGGGCGAAAATCTAGCCAATCACTACATGATACGAAGTGCTATCCTAAATCTATAAACATTCTGAACGTGATCCATGCTCATGCTACAACTACAAATAAAGATAGATTGATAGTTGTATGTAAGGTTTGTGACAACCTAGAAGGGAATATGTTAGAGCTTATGTAATTTAAAGCATTTGTGTTTTGAAAATTATGTAGTATTGGCTTCTGTAGAACGGGTTTCTATAATAATATGTAGTAACGTCAACTGCTTGTAAAAACATCATAATTTAGCTTAAGATATTTTATGACGAAGATTTAGCCTGAGGCACGCAGCGTGCTGCAACGCTGCAAGGCTTTGTCACCGTCTTAAGCCGCCTCCACATGCTTGGCAAACAACGGCAAACAGCAATCACCAAACAACAAACACGAACGTGCGGATGGGTGTTTGCATGCTTTTGTTTGGTGTTTGCTGTTTGTGCCAGTGATCGGCGTCGGTGTCGGTTTTTTGCACAAATCAAAGGATGTTCGACAAAATACTACCACGTTCGCCAAGCTCGGGGATGCCTGTTTGTGTTGGGTGTTTGTGTTCGGTGTTTGGCACGTGTTTGATATTTGTGGCAAACACCAAGCGTCTGGAGGCGTCTTCAGTGTTTATTCGCGCATAGGTAAAAGAGACAGCAAGCGCTGCCATGCTAGAAATATCCAGTACGTCTAGTATGATTTCTCTACACGCGCGCGACGTGCCTTCACTGCATACAAAATAAACTGTTCCTGCGCTTTTCAGACAGCGCCAGGCAAAAGCCGCGCATGCCGCGACCTTTAGTATGGAAAAAAGCCGAGTCGCGCGCGTGTAGAGAAATCATGCTAGAGGGTCGGATCCTTGCTTCTGTTGTAACCGTAGATAAAAGGATGTAAAAGGTGACACAGTAAGAAGAATTAATATCGTTCTTTCAAATGACATTCAATTATGTTAACATTAGGGGAAAGGTGTACGAGATGATCCCTTGAGGTAAGATGATCCCTCTCAATTGCAGCGAAACTATAAACCCTATCTGGTTGTTTTGTTTGGTAATACGTAGCCCCCGATACCCCCTCGCATCAGTGAATTCGTCATGGCGATGTGACAGACGAGTAAATTTTTATGGAAAAAAACATAAATTTTGTGATTTTGATCTAAGGTAGGGTTGATTTTAAGCTTAGGTAACTTTTGATCTAGGCAGTCAATTACAAAGATTGTTGTGTAAGTGGCTTTATATAATGCCCCTATTTAGTATTTTGAATGGTATGGCAACAACAGAAAGCATAAAAATTATGTTATCGAACAAAGACTAAAAAAGTTGAAGTTGGGGCAAGATGATCCTGTTCTCGGGTGTATGAGATTAAGTACGGTATTTTAGAAGATTATATAATCTTGCTAAAATTATACACTATACGATTGATTTTATTATAATAATGGTATTTTGTGAGTATTAAGAAGGCTGGCTCAGCTTGACACTAGTTCTTAGAGATAAAATTTAATTCCACGAAAACATATAATTTTCCTTAAAAAGGGACATGATCATCTTGCCCATACCCTAGGGATCATCTTGGACACCGGGGTGTCCAAGATGATCCTTTCGTAGGGTTTTAGAGAAATTTAAATATAATAATGAAAGATCACTAAATTCAACATTTTGAGTATGACAACAGGTAGATAGATAAACTTGCTATCATTAATCGCTTAAACGTCAGAATTAAACTGAATATTTTTTAAACTACGAGCATTTTCCCTTAAGGGGATCATCTTGTACACCTTTCCCCTATCGTGCTTTGCCTTTGATGACAGCTTCAGGAAAAAACGTATACTTATAGAAAAACATCCAAAACACAGTTACAAAACAAAAGTTAGTCACCGTTAGATGTGACATAATAAATCCGGTCTAAACAACTAGTTGATTATGATCACGGTAGGCGGAACAATGGGCGCGCGTAGGGCGCAGCATCCGTCGGCGCCTGCGCAGGGAGCGCCCTGGCTATGCGCACGCATACAAACTACGCACCTAGAGCAAAGAATACTATAATTGACTATAACTATTACTCTAAAGGCTCAGTGATGGCTTATTGACGATTTATTGCTGCATTGACCCGATGATATGGATCACTGGTGGCCACCACATTGTCAAAATAAGCGTATATTTTTCATAAACTGCTCATGGAGTGAACCGGGCTTCTTATTATTCTTACAATCTATAATTCCTTTACGTTCGGGCGTTGAACCAACTGATGGAGTCAACCAGACCTGTGAAGAAGTTTCCTAATTTTAAAGGAGACTACTGGAATCGATGGAAATCGACCAGGAAAATATGGATGGCGAAACAGAAGCAGGGAAAGATAGAATAGAGGAGACGGCGGCTGTCTATGAAATTCTTCAACAAATCGTCTATGACGGAGGGCTGAAGATGTATTGGTGTCAGTTAAAGTTAATTGAACTCTTTAGACACTGTGATAATAATAAGTATAGTTTAGACTTATTTCTCAATAATGGTATAAAGTGGGAGAAGTGACAGCCTGGCGGTGTACCAACATCAGAACGCAAATAAAAGAAGAACCGGTCTAAAGTCACTTCGAAGGAGACTCTCACTCTGTTTACTTTAGTCTAAGCTCTCACTAAACCATTTCTTCGACCAGCTCTACCATTTCATTAACATTTTATTTATGAACTACCTCTTGTGGGTGGCATATTTGCCAGTTCTTTGAGTTCCTGGTACGACACGATAGCAACCTTCTCTATTACCTCTAGATATTATCTATGTTACGGTCCTCTTTCGTTCTCTGTCTCTCTTCTCCTGGGACCCTTGCTATACCAAATATTTGAATTGAAACGAAAAAAATACAAGTTTTCTATTAACTTACATGTCTTACATCTTGCCTAACATAACCTGAAAGATCAGTAATAAATAACAGACACTACAGTTTTTCGTGATTTTTTGTAAACCCACCTATTATTTAAGAAGCGTAACACATGCGCATGATTGCACCGAATAAATGGGTGTCGTGACTCGTGCCACTATCCGAATTAGAATGTACCTAACCAACTGGATAGTTGGTGGATTGTTCTAGTACAGTTTTTTGGACCGTTAACGTAACTACGTTATAATTTAGATGTTTTTTTGTTAGGATAGGATTAGAGGAATTTTATGAAAGACGTAGTCGATCTTTCTGGTTAGTTACCGGGATGGGTCAGCCTTCTTTTCTCTCCACTTCAGCCTTTCCTTACATTTTCGGAGATGGTGAACTCGGTCTTACTTGAGCTTACTTGTCTTACTGGTCTTACTTCACCACTTGAGCTTGAACATCATTTTGAGCACGCGCTTCGCCATCTTATTGAAAGTATTTCTTTCAATGAGATGGGACCTCTTTATGTAAATTCTACAAAGTGCGTAGGTACCTTAGTACCTAACAGTCAATTTTTCGGATTCAGTACACTAGAAAACATAAGGTATATACAACATAGAAACACGTACTCCTTGACTGACAGGAGAGGAGCAGGCTTACGCATAATTTCCCATACTTTCCCCTCTGCCAAAGTCCCACCCTCGCGACGGCCCTGACCTAGCCCCGTTGGGCTAATAATTCGATGCGTTTTACTGTTATTGTCACAGCATTGGCCCATCACTCCAAAAAAATGGCAGAAAAATGTTCTATGGAGAAATAAACAATACTTACTCCTCTCCGGGCGTTGACAGGAGTCATCAGAGTATATATTTTTCCCAATATTCCCCAATTCAATTCAATTCAATTCAAAATCATTTATTCAATATAGGAGCCTGAAGCACACTTATTAAACGTCAATACTTTTTCAAGCTACCCAAGTTTCTTGAAATGAGTGCCCACCTTAGTTTGCATTGAGCATTTCGACTATTGCGTTACTAAAGAGAACAACTAAAAGCTATGTGTAACGCCCACAATAGACAATTGTTCTTATTTCATCAAACTAACGAGGTTTTTCGGAAAATTTCAGAAATGATGCCCAGACTTAGTGTTATACAATTAGGTAAATTATAAAGAAATCGCTTTTGAAACATATTAAAGAATACCTCTGAGCACGTATTGCGTAAAGGAAACGGTAATGAATAGGTAAGGTATACAAAGACTCAAAATTACAAATAAAGCATTTTATTAAAATCATACACATATTACTCAAGCGATAGACAAGCTCGTTCAAACAAACAACATGTCACACAAAACAACACAAAATGACACATTGCGGTCTGTCATTGCCATAGTGACGAAGTGAACTCGGGAACATCAATCAGGTGCGTACACCTCATTCAAGTGGAACATGTTGCTTCTATGGAAGGGCAAGTCTATCGCTAGAGTGTAAGTCTATGATTAAAATAGGTATATAAAAATCCATAGTTGGTTTGGTACCTTAATCCACCTAAGTACTTAATCACCTCTTTACTACACGTCATTTCATCTTGAAACCTTTAATAGGTAGCACAATAGGTAGGTATGCTAAAACTACAGTTTCTACTTCACTCAAAGGTCACAGTTAATTTTTTTCCCGACTTTGTTGTACTGTACATGCGATATACAAAGGTCCTTTTTAATATGCTGACAATTTTTAAGGGGATGATCAGACCATCAAACTGAACAACTTTATCTATGGGACCAACATCGAAATCACGAAAATAAAATCAGTTGTCCCATACATTTGGCTCAAAACCTACTCGGTGCAGTTTTGTATGTAAGAGCAGATTTTTTTTTTGCTATTTCGATGTTGGTTCCATAAAGAAAGTTGTTTAGTTTGAGGGCCTGATCATCCTCTTAAAAAAGTGTCAGCATATTAAGAAAGACCATGTACTTAGCTCAATTACTGTCCAGAAAGAAGAAGAACAGATGATAGACATACAGATATGACACATATTTACTTACTGTTCATGTAGCTATGCTTTCTGCGGTTATGCATCTAATCATGAATAACCGAAACTTACCTGTAATAAAAAAGAAACAAATTTAAGTTACCTAGTACTCTTCGTGGCATGATGAACAGTATAATATTCATAGACGAAATTTTTTTCGCTTACGCTAGTAGACCGAATATCAGTGTAACCGGGTATGAGATAGCGAATTATATGAAGTGAGATCTCGGAGTCAGGTGGTTATCCCATACAATTTATATGAAGTGACATTTTGGAGTCAGATGGCCGAAGTACAAAAAAGTGGATACGTCGATAAGAACAGCAATAGGTAGCGGTCTCCTTTTTTAACCAGAGCAAATTTGCTATGTGCATCTCTTACTGAGTGATATGACAAGACACGTGCTTCCTTCTAGTGCCTTCTCTTTCTACGATAATATTCTTGGTAAATTAAACAATGTAGGCCACAGATAAAAAAAAATCCCCAGGCCAGCTGCAGACGCCTCATTGTTCTCTTTGCTCTATTTACCCAATAAGACTGAGACAAAACATACCGCTATGTACAGCGTTTTTTTTTAAACGTAATAAGAAGCTACACTTAGATTAAATTACTGCACGGTTCCTTTCTAAAAAAAGTTAGCGTTCATTGTTTCAAATACCTACCTTAAAAATAATAAAATCGAGCTTAAAACACGTTGATTTCCTTATTTTTTCTTTTAAATAAAGTCGTTATATATTGCAGGGGATAGGCTGACACAGCCTTATGGCTAAAAGACTCATAAACAATAAATGTTAAAAAAAAACATTATGCAGAGTGTAAGGAAAAGTAACATTAACCCTTAAACCACATACTCTACGCATCAAACTGAACAACTTTTACTATGGGAGCAAACCTGTCAGAACAATAAAAATCTGCTGTTCCATACCAAACCTACTCGACTCAAATCTGTAGTTGGCATGGCAGGCTGTCCACGCGTTAGTCTCGCATTTGACCGATTTATTCTGTTGACAATTTAAAAGTTTAATCAAGTGACCGCGTAACCAAATAACGTTTGTCAAAATTAACACAAAAGTGAAAAATTTATCTACAAACCACTTAGCACATAAAGCCATTAAGGGCTAGGCAGACGCACGCGCCGCGTAACGGAATCACGCATTAGAGTTCGTCACACACTTTTGTTTGGTCACACACTCACACACACACTTTACATCTGCGGTGAGGAATCCAGAGTTAGTTCCGCCGGATTCTTTGGAAAGTGCCGTGAGGAAAGCGCCGGGTGCTATCAAGAAAATGATGAAACATTTAAACGCCCTTTAAAGATATTTCTTCTGTTGCATCGACAAAATTACTAAATATATGAAATACATATACATGGTGTCCCGTAAATCGACGTCAAGCCGGAATCGGATGATAGGCCAAATCATTATGGTTACCAGAAAAATAATAAAATAAATCTAAGTCATATATTTTTTTTAAATTACAGGCATTTTTTTTTCGTGAAAATATACACCCTGAGGATTCAAAGCAACAGGTTAGATTAGCACTATTCTGGATTAAATAAGAAAAATAAAATTGGAAAAAAAAGTAAAGACTTGTAGCAGTAGGAGCAAAAAAACGACCACATTAAAAATGCCTATAATTTAAAAAATTCATGACTTAGATAATTATTTTTATTTTTCTGGTAACTACTATGATTTGGCCTATCACCCGATTCCGGCTTGACGTCGATTTATAGGGCACCCTGTATAATCCATGATTAATAAGAATTTTACTTCATATTACCTATCCCTAGTATTCGACATTACCACACGTATGTACTTACTGAAAATACATTTACGAATATACTAGAACATTTTTAGAATCGCAACCTGATCAGCTAATCAAAGTTGATATCATTTGAAACAGAATGTCTTGGCTTGGCCACTAAAAAGGTACCTAAGCCGCAGTTGAAAAAAGAGTAGGTATCTATTACTACATACCTAGGCTATGTATTTTAAATATACGAGTAATAACATAATGTAAGTATGCCTACAAGCTATAAAAAGCTACCAAAGTAAACATGTCAACGCAACCGCAGGGACCGCATGTGACTATTTTCTGAGCCATTAACCTTTATGACGATGTCAGGTACGAACGTGATGTTTAATTCGTTCAAAGCCATTATCAAAACAATGCCGAAAACGCACTGTTAGTATTGTATCGACAAAGTTGATAGAACCGAAGTTTATGGCCGTATTTATTACCAAGTACTTGTAGGTAGGTATACGATATCTGGTTCTGTTGACCTACCAGGGGCATGTAGGATTATGGCGATAAATAACAACGATTAATAAGTAATTTATGAATTTATTTTATCGAACAAAAGGGGAACACAATGTTTGGCTAGCGGAAGAACCATAGAGAGCGAGCCATAGACAGACAACCTGTGTCAGATGTCACTTTGACATTTGAGCGTTTCGTTAGTGCTTTCTTATTGCGTTTAGTTTACATTCTAACACTACCTCTTAAACTAATGCAATCTAAAGTTAAACAAAATGTAACATCTTATACAATAATATTTTATGAAATACTGTTACACAAAACTAGCATAAGCATATGCTCACGACCACATTCCCCGAGGGGAATCCCATCCATTACACAAAACTATTATTAGTTAAACCTAATTGAGAAACAAAGCTGACAGTTTTATCTTTTGTAAGAGGTTTAGTCAATACATCGGCCACCATTTCAGTGGTAGATAAGTAAAACAAATCAATAAACCCTTTGTTTACAATTTCTCGTATAAAATGATGTCGTATATCAATGTGTTTAGTCCTGGAGTGATACATAGGATTAAAGCAAATTTTTTGTGCTGATTGACTATCATTATACATATTTATTTTATAATAAACACCTAGACATTCATACAAGAATGTTCGAATAAATAAAGCCTCCTTACAGGTATCAGAGAGAGCCATATATTCAGCCTCAGTGCTCGAAAGAGCTACCGTTTTCTGCTTCCTACTTTCCCAAGCCACTGTGGACTTGCCAACTTTGAAGACAAACCCAGTAAATGATCGTCGGTCCAATTCACTGCCAGCCCAATCTGCATCGACAAATGCTGTCACACTCATTCCACCTTTTTCATATGTAAGACAATGATTTACAGTACCTTTTAGATAACGAAGTACTCGCTTAGCTGCCTTCCAGTGTGTCTCTGTGTAGCACTCGTTGAACTGGCTGAGGACGCTCACAGCATGTGATATATCAGGTCTAGTACAAACAGCAGCGTACATTAAACATCCAATCAGTTCCCGATATTGTAAATTATCTGCTTTACATTCACCTTTCACCAACTTCAACCCACATTCCATTGGAGTTGCAACGGGCTTGCATTCTGACATATTGAACCGTTCTAAGACATCTCGAATATAATTAGACTGGTCCAATGTAAACTTCCCATCCTTTCGGCATAATCTCATTCCCAGAATGTGATGTGCTGGCCCCAGATCCTTCATGTTGAATTGAGTCATGAGTTGTTGTTTTATTTTTTGTCTTTCAACATCACTATTTGAAAATAACATAATGTCATCTACGTACAGTGCTATAAAGGTCATTTTTCCATTCAAGTTCTTCATGAAGACACATGGTTCTGAAGATAACCTTTTGAAATTAAGTTTTTCTATTAAAACAGTATTAATTTTGTCATACCAACTTCTTGAAGCCTGCTTGAGTCCATATATTGCTTTATTTAAATGATAGACTTTTCTTGGATTCTCTTCATCTTTGAAACCTTCTGGCTGCTCCATGTAGATGGTCTCCTTGAGGTCTCCATTTAAGAACGCTGTCTTGACATCAAGATGATCTATTTCCATATTATTTTCAGCAGCCAAAGCTAGTAAGATCCTGATGGTTGAATACCTCACTACCGGTGAGAATGTTTCAAAATAATTTATACCATACTTTTGTGTAAAACCTTTGGCGACTAGTCTTGCCTTATATCTCAGTATTTGTCCATCCAAACCTTTCTTCCTTTTAAACACCCACTTGCTTTTTACAGCAGTTTGTCCTTCTGGCAAATTTGTTAAGGACCAAGAATTATTCTCTATGAAAGATTGGTACTCATCATTCATAGCATCCTTCCATTTTTCGGATTCCGTACCTTTGAGAGCTTCTTTCACAGTTGTAGGCTCTTTTTCAGCTTCATACCCATGAAGCTGCAGAGCCAAGTTCACAGTTTCACTGTACTCAAGCGAGTCATATGTTTCTTCATTTGGATCTGGAAGGTAAGTTTCATCACGCGAATCATCTGTTTCATAGTTGCTTGTTTCAGAGCCACTCATCTCAGAGCTCAAATTAATTATCGACGGTCTGCCACCAATATGTCCCCCCTGGTTATTTGATTCATCAGACCCAGCATTACTTGGTAATTCATTATCATCATTTGAATCTATACCAGGTTGATGAGAGGATGCAGGTTGATGAGTGCCAGTCGAGATATTCAACGAATTTATTATAACTTTAGGCACAGTAGTGGGTTCTTTACTTGAATTATAAAATATATCTTCCAAAAACGTTACATTCCTTGCCTTAATACATTCTTTGAAGTTTTTCGGTTCTAATAATCTATAGCCCTTGCTCTCATCACAATAGCCTACAAAAACACACTTTTTACCTTTTGGGTCAAATTTCTTTTTATTTTCTATGTGGACATAAGCTAAACAACCAAATGTTTTAAGGTGACTTAAGTTTACCTTTTTATTGGACCACATTTCTTCAGGAGTACCTCCCTTTACTGCCTTAGTTGGAGCTCGGTTCTTCAGATATACCGATGTATTCACCGCCTCTGCCCAGAACCTTTGATCTAATCCAGCAGTGAATAGCATACATCTTGCTTTCTCCACTATGGTACGGTTGGCTCTCTCTGCGACACCATTCTGCTGAGGCGAGTGGGGCACGGTGGTCTGATGACGAATACCATTAGTCTTTAAGTATTCCTGAAAAGATTTATTGATATATTCACCACCATTGTCGCTACGCAATATTTTGATCTTTAATTCTAATTGTTTTTCCACCAGTGCCTTGAAATCTCTGAACTTTTCGAAAACTTCATCTTTACTTTTAAGAAAATAAATAAATGTCTTTCGGGAAAAATCATCTATAAAGGTCAGAAAGTATTTAGCTCCATTAAATGAATTCTCAGGCATCGGCCCACATAAATCTGTGTGGATCAAACCTAAAAGTTCCTTTGCCCGACTCATGGACTTCTTAGGAAAAGGCAACTTTGTCTGTTTTCCTAGTATACATGGCTCACATGATTTGAAAGTTGTATTGTCAAAATCAACACCAATGGACATACCTTTTAGCTGCTGCATACTGCGTGTGTTGAGATGCCCGAGCCTTCTATGCCATAGTCCTTGCGTCTGTCTGGCCACCGGCCGTGACGCAGCCCCAGCTACCTCGTTCACACATTCTGGAATCTCACTTGACAAGTCCACACTGTTGGGAGACTGATTAGTGTTTTCCACTGTCTCAGACTGAATATATGGCCCCTGTTGTGAAGCTAGTAAAGCTTTTCCTGAAGTATTCAATACATAGACACCATCTTGATATCTAGCAGTAGCTACGATCTCACCGTTATCACAGATTTTACATAAATCTCTTTTGAATACCACTGTGAAACCTTTCTTTGTCATCGCACTGACAGAAAGTAGATTTGTCGATAGTTTAGGTACATATACTACATTACTTACAGTCTTTAACTTATTCTGTAATGAAACTTTCACGTTTCCACTACCTGCAGTCCATAATTTTTCACCATTAGCAACACTGATAGAAACAGGTGTGTCCTCAACAAAATCATGTAGAATCTCCTTATTGTTACACATATGTGAGCTTGCACCAGAGTCTACGCACCATATTTCACCGTTTGTACTGACGGATAATGCAAACGCAGCCGTTACCCACAAAGCTTTATCAGACTTTTCGTTAGTGTCACCATTTTTCATCGGACAATTCTTGATGCTGTGCCCCTGCTTCTTACACCTGAAACAGCGGAACACCTTCTGCCTTGCTACTAGAGCGGAACCAGCGTCAAGGTTCTTCTCCTCTCTACGCTGGCATTCCTGAATTAATTTTGATCTCACTAACTCTGATGTGAGTTTCAAATTTGAATTTTCAATGGCCATGATGAGTGGATCATAGTCAGCAGGAAGGCCACTCAACATGATGACCGCCAAAAAATCGTCATCTAAAGGATCATCAATATCTCGTAGTTGCTGCGAGATATCGGTGACCTTCGACAAATACTCCTGCATGCTAGGGTGAGCATCTAATTTCAATGCAAACAAAGAGCGCAGGAGCCCCAGGCGTCTGCACAAGCCCTTGTCTTCGTACACTTTCTGAAGATTCTCCCAAGCTCCATGAGCTGTTTTTGCATTTCTAATGTGACTCAGCACACTCGGCTCCACTAGAAGGCAAATCCGCGCTAGCGCCTTCTGCTGGGTCTTGTCTTTTTCGTCTTTTAATTTTTCCACTGCGTCCCATAGATCATCTTGAATGAGTATCATTTTTACTAAAAATTTCCATACTGGATAGTTTTCGAATCCTTTTAGTTTCTCTATAGCGGTGGACGTTGCCGTCGTGCCGGTAACTGAAGTGGCCATGAGGGAAAAGTAAAACTGGGGATATACTGTGATAATCTATCTGAATCGCAAAAATTAAATTTGTTTCGGTCGCAGGAATGCGCCCTGGGCCCATAACCTGTAGGATTATGGCGATAAATAACAACGATTAATAAGTAATTTATGAATTTATTTTATCGAACAAAAGGGGAACACAATGTTTGGCTAGCGGAAGAACCATAGAGAGCGAGCCATAGACAGACAACCTGTGTCAGATGTCACTTTGACATTTGAGCGTTTCGTTAGTGCTTTCTTATTGCGTTTAGTTTACATTCTAACAGGGCACACCTTCTTTATTTTCTTGCTATAACCACAGCTATAACATTCACACTTTACAAGACACCGATTGACGATTGCAGGACAGATAATACAACAGAATACATAGAACAAATTCCACGAAGACCAACAATCCAGGTTCTCTTCGTGAAATAGTTTAGAGCTCAAACTCAGTTGCCGTTCTTATGGAATACCTTGTAAGCAGTATTAATCCACAAATGAATTCTGCTAATAATTCCTTAGGAAAGCTCTTAGTAGCCTCTATACAGAAGAAGTAATTTTATTACAGCGTGTGATAGCAAGGGAGAGAACAATTTTAGGATCGTACATAAGCAAGCAAGAGTTCTCCTACGGGTTACTATCCATTACAGGAGGTTGGCAGTCAGCTCTGCATATCCCTGTCCATCTCTGGTCAAACGAAACATGCCTCCAATCTTTCAGGTTCGCGAGCCTCAGCCAATGAAGAGTTACGCCAATTAAATGTTGGAACTTTCATACAAAACTTTCAACAGAACCTCACTGCATGTAAAACAAGAGCTAGCACCACATTTCCCGAGTTGTACACCATCAGGTAAACCATTAACGCTACACGTTTTAGATAACGCGTTACGGTTTCCTATAGTTGTCTATTCTCACCCACACTTAATGCTTTCTCTTTGGAACCGAACAATTTGTGTCGATAGTATTCGATACGAGTCACGCCGACTCTATTATAATAATATAGAATACCTTTTACGGACAGCTGTAAGCGATCTGAGAATAGTTCACGTTACAGTGACATTTGCACCTGACGGTAAACTGGTTATAAAACACCTGGTAGTAAAAGAAAACAATAATAAGATGCAATTGCAATTGACATCATAATAGGCTATTGGGGTGCAAGGGCAGAACCTCCCGGAGTGATAAAACCTGAGTTCGTCTGGCGCACCCTGGGCAGTCAGCCTTGATACGACCATTGCTGACTGGTTAACTTTCCACCAAAGCATGAGTGATTGTCATACGACTTGGCTCATGCTGACACGGAAAGAAATTGTATTTCAGTAGATTAAAGTATATTTTACGTGTTTTTCTTTTCAAAGTACAATGAAGGTTTGAAAATAAGGCTTAACTCACATTTTCCGTATATTTTTAGAAACAAAACACGATAAACTATAAAAAAAATGAAGTTTATTTATAAATATGACGTCACAAATGTGTATTTAGTAAAATTTTTCATACAAAGTGTTTTGACTAGTTGTCAATAGCCTATTATTACGTTCACAGTCATCGGGTATTAGCTAGAACGATTTAGCCACGTATTAGTCTCAAAAGCAATAAGGCAAGCAAGTGCATAAGTGTGAACGCTAAAACAGATGCACTTCTTAGTCCTATTGAAGATATGTGTTATGCATGAGTAATAAACAGATTTAGTTATCTAGTTCTAGGAACAAAGGGCTAGATGCATGTAGCCGGAAGAGTATCCGCTCTATTGTTTCACCTACATGTCTACCCTGTATCCGGAGCAAGTGTATAGTAAATCATTTCGTATCGTCTATAGACCAAAAGGCAGCAGATAGATAAATGCACAAATAAATGACCCTATCCCCATTCGAAAAAGTCAAAAGCTTTGCTTTAACTAGGTACAAACTACAAACCGTTGCAACTTAAACCGACTTAGGATTTCAGAATTAAATTGCATTCTTTACCTAAATACTCATATAAAACGGGGCTGAAATGAGGTGTAAAAGCTCGTAATCAATGCGGACGAAGTCGCTGCCAAAAGCATGTGTGAGAAGAAACAGAAACACATGTACATATCACGTTGTCACATACGATGTGCACAAGCACATGAAGAAATGTGGCTTATATTCTTTCTAAGTCAGAAGAACTTGATTTGAACAACTTCTAGATTAATATCAAGATAAAAATAACGTGAGCATTATAAATAATTAAAAGCTATAAACAGTTATTATTCTCGATCAAGATTACAACTATACTGAAAGACAAACGTACCGAAACCTGTTCAGATATGACTGATACGGTATTACATCACGGGGAGCAACTTTTCGAAATTTGCGACATAAAGCCGACAAGTCTGAGGCATTGTATTCAAATTAGACTATTCGGAGCAAAGCGTGACTGTTAGTATAGGTACCTATTATTTGGTAACATGTCTAATATCATCACCAGTATCAAGGTCTCGAGGATACGTGAGAAGACATCGATTAGTGTCGTAATTCGTAATGTTAATGTAATAATTGTATGAATTAATTGTTCTTACGAAATGCTCCTTGAGTTTTATGTGCTGAGAATTTTAGTAGTGATTCTAATCGGTTAGACACGTCTTGGGAGGAAAAAATCTTCAACAGTCTTACGTCTCTATGTGGCATAGACCTGATTAGACCTCCTGTAACGAATAAGTCGTAGTTGGGGGTACCTAATACTCAAACAAGTGAGCCCAATGATTGCTGGAGTTATAGGTTAATGGTCAACTTGCTTTATATTATGAGAATTTTCATAACAGGCGTCTTACTTCGCTTATCAAATAGTGTGAATGCATACATGTAGGTCAGAATCAGAAGCCGTAACATGCTACACGTGATACGGTCTTTTATCTCGTTCATTCGCGTGCAAATAGAAAGAGAGCGAAGGTGTGATAGTATGTATCACGGTGGCATGCAACATAGCGCTATTACGCCAAAGCTCTCTTTCTGCTTCACATTCGAGCGGATGAAAAGGTGAGATGAGGTTCTACTGAGTTCGTACCGTACTTTATTTACCAAAGTCCAAACAGCGAAGGGCATTTACGAGTATGTCCTTAGTTTCCTCACCAGTGTCACAATTCATCCATCCATCACAGCCTTTGATCAGTCGGTCAGACCAAATTGTGAAGAAGAAGGCCTACTTATGTCTTAACAAAGGCCTTCTTCTTTGTAAGTACTTACTTCAAAAACAAAAGATGGCATATCAAGCAAATTTCCTCTTCGCTGTTTACACGTAACCGGATTGAATCAAACCTAAATGCCTAATTGGCATAGAATTTGCTATAAAAATACTTGACACTCCAAATTTCGCAGATGAAAGACGAAAGTGAGACATTTTCAGTCAGTTGTATACTTTTTTCTGAGAGAAACGGAACGTAACTAATAGGAAATAAGGAAATCACCGAAACGAAACTTTGAATTCGTTAGTTCGGCCAAATCTACTTTTCACTTTCTGCCGATTAATGTTTAACAATATTTCTTGTGACGTCATAACAACACCTTGTTTGCGATGTTCATTTGTTTTCTTTCTTCGAGAGAATACTATTGTTATTTTGTTTCTTTTTTCATTTTGTTTAACGAAGCATATTGTTTTGCGTTCCGTTCTACGTACGAAATTGAAAGTGTTTGATTGTTTTTGTATGAGGTATGTTTTATAACTACAAACAATCGTTTTAACACTTGTCTTTCAGATCGGAATCGGAACATAACATCGTGAGATAATAAGAGACCAAGGTTTTATAATATCAAGGCGACATTCTTCAACTTTGATTGGATTTAGAGCTTATGCTAAATAAACTTATTCTAGAATCCCTTCTAATATATAACCTTCGAGTATTGTAATAACGGAAGATAGAACTTGTTGTTTTTCAGAAAACATAGAAATTATTAGAACACTGTGACAATGGAAATTTAAAAATCTGCCGAGCTCCGAAACTGCGATCGAAAAAAAATTGAAAATATAATTGTTGAATAGTAAAGCCAGCGTTAACTACAAAAATTATATAGCAATATTAGTTCGTTGAACTCAAAAAGCTATTGGCCAGAATAGATAAGAATCGGTTCATAATAGAAGTGAGTGCCAGTGAGTCTCGTCTCGACCATGTTCCGGTATTGAAATGATTCATAGTTTGAATCGAATATATTGCAATTACGAGTAGGTACCTTATATATACCTACCTTACCTAGGTGTTTATTTTCGTTTAGCCTTCATGTCAGTTTATGTACCTTCCTATTTAAAAACATTTTCAGAATCTTACTCAATGGTAGGCACTTCTAAGATTTATTTCACTAATTAAAATGTAGGTATGTCATACTGATAGATAACATCAAGGTGTAATTGTAAAGTAATACCTACGCTACGTTAGGAGTTAGGACTTTGGTCACATTAATTTTGGACTACCAAATAATATTCAAAGATAATTATGATGTAGATGTGATTGTAGAACATGAGTCATAATTCCCTTGCCTATTTCCAATTATTTAGGGTCGGCGCAACATGGCATCCTCTTCCATTCATCTCTCTTAGCGGTCATTTTAGCACTAACTCGCCTTTCTTCCTTTGTAGAACATGAGTACAATACAAATTTAAAATTGGTCGTTACGGGACGACCTGCAGATGTGATTAATTGTCCCGATTTTAATTTCGAACTTCCGTCACACAAAAAGGATTGTCTAGATTGTCTATCATAATTTCAAAGCCCTCCCATACTTCAAAAATAGATTCGAAAAAGCGTAGTCAATTTTGATGTAGGTATGGTACAGTATGATGGGTTATCCCTCTCGGCTTCCACCACATCCGTTTTAGAATATTCAGTACAAACAACAAAATGCTTGTTCCAACAAGGTTATTCAAATACATTAGATTCTATTAGCACTACCGATTCCATTATAGCTGTTAATGAAGCTTTGAATTATTCCAACAGATTTCACACTGACAATTCCGTTACCCATTTACATTGGCACTCATTTACCGAAGTCGGTTAAACCGTTAATTAGATACTCAGTTATAATTAAGTGTCTTCTTGCTTTAGTTTCTTTATGTACTTGTACAGAATAGGGTTTTTTTCCCGGGCTCCCGGGACCGGGAATTCCCGGGAATTCAGGCTTTTCCTTACCCGGGAAAAATATTGCTTAATTCTCGGGATCCCGGGAATTCTTTAAAATTGAAAATGTTCAGTAATAAGACCTTAAATAACATACAGTTACTTTAGATCTTCTTTACAAAGCCCTATTTATCAGTCAGTCCTACTTTTACACTGCTTTTTATACCGCGGGAAGATTCTTTGCCAAATCAAATAATAGGCTCGAAGATGCTTCAATTGCCTTTTTGGATGCATGAAGAAGATTTGAATTAGGTTTTTATTTTGCATCCGCATTAGACACGTGTGGTGGACTGACGCCCATACACCCTCTCTGAAGGTACCTGTGCCCTGCAGTGGGACGTGTACATATTATAGGTCCATGATAATGATGATGCTATTAATTGTTTTTTTGTTATTGTTTTTAAAAGTTTTCAAGTGCTTTATTATTCAGTTTTAAAGATGTCAAAAATATTGAAGTAGGTAGGTAATTAATAACTAAAGTTTTTAAGAGATACGCAGATATTATTTAAACAAAAAAAAATTTTAACTAGATAGATAATTTATAACAAAAAAACATTAAGCCAACTATTTTTAACTGGTTCTTAACGTGTTTTTAGTATATTTGAGTTCCCGATATTTCGGCAGTGTGACGACTGTCATAATCACGAGATGACTGGAGATTCGTAGACCGTTATTGTTCAGAAATACTGCTGAAATAGCAAACTCAAATATTCCAAATACCAGATAAGAACCCGTTAATTTTTTTTAATTTATTTAAACCTCCTTCTACCGTTAGTACCTAGTATCGTAGTGGCGCCCTCATCACAATATTATAAATTTCTCAATAAATAAAACCTAAATCAAAAAAGTGCTACTCCTATAAACTACAAAACCAGCTATTTTTTATAGAATACTTTCATAGGTTCTAAACATTTAACTTTTAAGAGCATCGAAATAAAATAATGCGGCCATTTTTTTTCTCGTTTCACAATAATGTTTAGACCTATTGAAGTATTTTATAAAATTGCTTTTAAATAACTTTAAATTAACAACAAGCGAATGAGTAGGTAAATTGAAAAATGATCGTAACGTTTTGATTCTTCAGATGGTTAAAAAATTTAGAAGTTGGCTTTTTACTTAGTTTTCCTGGCTATAAAAGTAAAATCAAAGAAAAAAAACAAGTTCTCTCGTGAAATACTAACGTTTTTTCAATATTTCGAAGATTCCCGGGTACCCGGGAATTCCCGGGAAAAAAGAAAAATCATTCCCGATTCCCGGGAACCCAAAAAGTCCGGGAAATCGAAAACCCTGGTACAGAATGCTAGCTAACATCACTACCACCGCAACATGACAAAATACACCACCTGTGTTTAATCTTAACTATTATAAAACCGTAAAATCATGAGGAATAAAAAAGTTGCGGTTCACTTCATATAAATTCAAATAACAGTCGATAGCGCGATTTAAAAACGTGCAGCGCCATCTATTGGCAAAATAGTTTGTTTGTTTGTTTGTTCGCGCATCACGCAAAAACTACTGAACCGATTTTGATGAAACTTTTTTTGTTTGATAGCTTATGATCTGACTTAAAATCTGGTATATAATTTGTGCGGACGAAGTCGCGGGAAAACACTAGTTGCTTATAAAATTTTAATGGTGTATGTATGCAGACAATGAAACTAAACTACATTCCCTGAGAAACGTGTGTCAAAAGGCGAGAAAATATTGTGGATGTCCAATACAAAGGATGAAGGAAAAAATTTTTTCGTCCATTTAACAGGAGCTACAGTGGTGGAAATGAAAAAATAAAAAACAAAAAAATACTTTAAATGTATTTTATGTCATTCTTTTGACCCAAGCGCCGCCAACCACGTCGGAAGATGTTCCGTTATAAAGAAGATGCGGCAGAAACTCTACAACACACATCTTTTAAACAAAACTAAATATACAAAGTATCAGTAGGTTAATTATAAGTTATAGCCTGTATGATCCCTGCACTGCAGGGCAAAGGTCTCCTCTTCAAAGAAAGTCAGTTGCCTCAAGGTAGACCAGTTGCTGTCAAACTGGCCTAATTTGACAGTCAGATCTGCTCTCTTGAGGAGCAAAACAAAACAAACTAGGTAATAAACGGATTAAACGGTACTAAATTGATGAAACTCTCTCGAATAAGGATGTGATGGAATGGGCCTGCATAATCCACTCCAACACGTTGGCCCAATGCGATTGGTGAAGGCAATAGTTAGTGAACTATTTGCTATCAGAGAAGTATCAAGCCTACCTGGCTTAAATAATTTAGTTACACCGACGACATCTGACTGAATAAAAGCATGAAGACGCTTGAGATGAAATAGCAGTAAATCGGTCATCTATCCAAAGACTGACTTTGCTTTTCGGTGACCATTTCCAATACAGAATTTCCACTTCGCCAACGAAGGCCTTTTTGTCTTCTTTATGTCAAACGTAAATAAATTATGATCCGCTATTTTAGAATCTGGAGTTGAACTGAACAGTGTTACTTTATTGGAAACCTACTTTAAAAGCATCACTGTTTGACAATCTTAGATATCTATGATGAGAGAGAGAGTAAAACATGTATGATAATATATTCAATCTTCTAACATAACAGCTATTAAATCACCAATTAATTCTAAAAATCGCAGACGCAATTTCAAAAACTAGTCTCTCAAGTATCTGCGGGCAAGACCGCATCAATATCGGTACAGTTTCACATACGAGAAAGTAACCATAAACGTTCCACGGTTTCCGATTAAAGGCCAATTAAAGTGCAATCAATAAACCAACGTTAATGTCTCCAGACGGTAATCTGTGATGCCATTAGACAGGGTAATGATGTCTACAACTGTAGACTTTGCATTTTTGCAGGAAATGTTTTCTCTGTTTAACTAGACATGCGTGGTTGAACATGGTGTAGCAATAAGGACAAATAGTTGATCGATGTAATAACAGGGAAGTTAACTTTCGTTTAGCGTTTTGTTGATAACGGTTCTTGTTCCATACGTTCACAAGTAGAAGGTGTTTCAGACCATTAAGCTGGAATGTCTACGGGACCAACAACGAAATAGCCAAAAACAAAGTGGTTCCTTAGAAAATGTTGATGATAAACTTGACCTGGAACATTAAATATTTCATTTTCACGATTTCAATATTGGTCCCATAGTGAAATTTGTTCAGTTTGATGTTCTAAATCACCTCTAAAATATTTAAGTTTACATCCTATATAAACTGACACCTACATACTCATTCGGGATGGTCAGAATTATTGCTACAACTGCCAAATTCGCAGTACACTTCACTTCTAGCATATTTAAATTTACGGCGTCACAGGCGACGACACTGTCATCATTAAATCTTGCTTGTCACAAATTATCTATAGGTACCAATACTACATTCCAAATAGCAACGAAACTTTGAGGCTAATTTGAGTTACAGCAACAGAGATTTTGAACACTTCCTCTCACTTATTCTAACGATCCTAGCTTCCAAGATATGTAGGATAGTATATCTTTCTGATACATAGATTATATTTGCTAATCAGAATTGATCAGAAAGCTATACAGGAATCGGAAGATCTCTTCGTCGTTATTTGGAATGAAGTATAGTATACTTATTATGCTTCTGATCCTATAGGCAAGTGTTCCGCTAAAAGTGCATGCTAGAAAAACGTAAATTAACACTTTACCCAGCGACGAAGGACGGAACAGATCTAAGTTATATCCTTTGCTTCTAGTTAATTGCAGGTAAACGGAGTAGTCTACACGTTATCTAGTTAAACACTTAAACAGTCAGTAAGTAGTATTAAGTAGTTAATTCTGCGGGAAAGTAATAGTTAGAGTATAGAGGCGAATCACAAGTAATAATCATTCACACTGTCCTACAGTATTATACTTGGATGAGTGGAAAGTTGTAAACCCTTTAATTTTCTTATCCACACTGGTTACATTACAGCTTTCAAACAATTTACTTAAGTAGTAAGGTACTAGGGATGTTTTGGTGATAAGTGAAAGCAAATAATTTTATAATATCGTTTTGTATTGCAATGATATTTATCACTTGGTATTATAATAAGCTAAAAAAAGGTCAGCCAATTATTCCCATGCTGATAAAAATTAATAATCGAAACACAAAAGCTTCATCATTCAAGGGCATTTTGGACGCATCAAATCACATCTTTAAGGGCATTTTGGACGCATCAAAACGTTTGGCCTGACTGAGATAATATTAAACTTTTTATTCTACCTTGACACATCATTTCATCGGAAACCCCTAGACTCGCTATAAACGCAGTCTCATCCCGGGTACCTACTCGAAAGAACAATCTCACGGCTAAGCCACACCACAGCAACACACGGCGAAAATCGACCCGTGTAAATTCCGTTTCAGACACAACATAAACTCTCTTGAAATACGGTATCTGAAGTTAGAGAGGGGCAGGAAGTGGCCATTCTGTATTTAGTATTAACACTAAAATATTTAGCAGTTATAACAAAGTGTCTGAGAAGTATAATTTCCTATGGTCGTGAGTTTATACAAACTCGATAGCAACGACAGAACTCATAGCTCTCTCGACTAGACCAGGGCCACAGACCACAATTGAATACCAGAATGACAGGTTTCGAAGCGCCTAGACCCGTCTGACCTTCGATCTTCTGAACCCTGCAGTAAAACTGCAATTTAAGAGATCAAAGGAATCTGCTTTTCTGTACACTCGAGAGTATACCTCAAGTTTAATAGTACTTAGTTCAATTTCAACTCTTAGAGAGCTTCGAGAAATAAAATGTGTTTTCTTTCGACTGAACAAGCATATCACTAATTTGAAGTTCATTGTTTTAAGTAAGTTTGTAGTTTGTTGATTCTAAGTTATTGATGTAATCTATCTCTTCTATAAAATGATGGGTAGGTGAAGAAGGATGTTGTGGGGAATACAGCGGGATACCCAGTGTTTGAATAAAATTTCTGTTTTTGTACAGTTTAAAAGATAGATAAATTAATAATGTCAACTATTGCTGAAACACTTTATGATATTACGTAGCTATTCCTGATTATTCATTTTGTAAAATTATTGAGGAAAAACCTAAACATAAGTTTCAAATGTCGTATTTCTAAATAAAATATGATATCAATGCTAACAAAGTATGATTTGAGAACCCAATTGATGTTGAAATACTTGAGAAAATGTGTGAGGAATAGGTAACTCGGTTCACATTCAGATGTAAATATTTGTGGAATTATTCAGTTTGTTTGTACGTGTCTGAAGAAGCGGTGGATGACTAAAACATGTGATTATTGAGCCTAGGAAATGCGTGACTTTATCTCGATACGTCGCATTATCGTTATTTTCCACATTCTTGTACAATCTTTGCACGCACTATTGTACAGTCAGCAGCAAAAAGATGTATGCCTCCTCATAGTAGCGTAGTACTACGCGTAGTACTAAAGTGTATACATCTTTATACTACGACGTAGTAAAAGTGCATGCAATTATTAGGGTTCCGTACCCAAAGGGTGCCAAAACGGGACCCTATTCATAAGCCTACGCTGTCCGTCCGTCCGTCCATCCTAGCTCTAAAGTGCTGTACCTTTTGAACTTTAATTGGTGAGGTGACATATTCACAGAAAATGCGTTAAAAAAGTGGTGGTTTAATTAGAATAATACCTACAAGAAAAGTTTTTCTTTTAAGTATGTAAGTAATACGAACACAAGCTTCAAAGATGTGATTACTGATAACACTCTAAAAATAAGACATCAAATCATAAACATTACTATAAACTAATAAATTAGTGATCTAAGCTTACTACCACTATTAATAAGTAGAATGAATAAGGGTAAAGTTGTAATGACTAGCGTGTGTCGTTAGATAATAATGGAGCAGACATGAAAGTGGTCAACGCATTACACGTCCATCTCTTTGTGCAAGTTCGCGGTAAAATTGAAGATGAAAGCTTAACTGAGCGAAAGTTGCTAGCCGAACTGTTATGAACCTTTCCTCTGGTCTAGTTAGGTCTCTATTTTAGGTATACCTACTTACTTAGTGCTTATAGTACCTAAGTAGACGAGCACTTGTATGAGAGTGCGTCAGTCGCGGATATTATGGAGGTATATTTTAGTTGGTGTGATGGGAATTGGGATAGCTTTAGCTTATTCTTCTGTGCAAGAAATACTCAATTACTTGATTGAATTTATTCCATAATGTACAGGAAGCTACAAAAAGTTAGATTCTAGATAATCGTGGATCCTTAGAGCACAGCAACTATCTTCTTCTATCTTATCTCATCATTCTCTTGCCATTTCCCATTATTTGGGGTCGAGGCAATATGTCGTCTTCTTCCATTCATCTCTCACTCCTTTCTAACACATCATGCTTCACACAATCCATCCATCTTTTCTTCGGCAGCTCCTACCACAGCCACCCCACATTCATATTCCACAGCCATCCATATTCTTCTAATTAGAAGGAATAGGAATTCCTATCTATATATATATAAATGAAATGGTGTTCATTGGGTAAGCACATCACTTGAGAACGGCTGGACAGATTTACAGAAATTTTTATTTTTATTTTTGTAATAAGTAGTCCGAATTAGGTTTATAGGGAAAGAAAAATTGGTCCAGTTGTGGCCTGGAAAATTTGAAAAACTGAAAGTACTTTTTTTCAGTGGGATTTTTGCTACTACGTGCATCTGTCGTTTATTAGTAGGTATATAGGTACAATAACATTTTGGTACAATATGTCTTGATCTAAATAAATACCATTTCATCGTTTGTCCAACCATTTTAGCGCGATATATAATATTATTATTTGCCTTTAATATGCTAAAAATGCTAATCTAAACTATTATAAAACTGTAACTGAAGTGTGTCTGTACATTGAAGATATTTACAAAAAAAGATTACGATATGGTTTTTAGGTATCCCTGACTCGAAATCAACCTTTTTTAGAAATTTTGTCTGTCTGTTTGTCTGTTTGTTTGTGTGTTTGTTTGTTTGTTTGTTTGTTTGTTCGCGCATACGTTATTTGATAGCTTATGATCTGACTTAAAATCTGGTATATAATTTGTGCGGACGAAGTCGCGGGAAAACACTAGTAATTAATAAGATTCTAATTCTAATAATATCCAGTTCTATTCTGTAATACGATTTCTACCAGTAGCTATATCTATATATATGCATACTTTCTATTTCCCTGCCCAAACAGTGTTCCTATTAATGAACCATTCAATAAGGCATACGTACTCGTAAATAGTAATAATTTTAATGGGAATTTCTCTTGTTACACCATACTATGACTTGCAGACCAGTAAGTTAGTTAGATTGATGACAAAGACTTTATTGCATTGTAATAAGTTGCATAATAGGTTTAAGTTGATTGAAGAGCTATGGAAAATTAGAAAGAAGGTTAAGATTATTAAGGAGTACAGTCACGAAATCCTAAAGTAAATCTGTTGTGGGGTCAATGGACTTTCCATTAATTTTGAGATGAAAGTGCCCCTTATTTAGGTACTAGCGACCCGCCTCGGCTTCGCAAGGGTGCAACGCACATATAAACCTTGAATCTCTATCTATTTAAAAAAACCGCATCAACATCCGTTGCGTAGTTTAAAATATATAAGCATACATAGTGACAGACAGACAGTGGGAAGCGACTTTGTTTTGTACCATTAGGTATTTGCTAAGGTAAAATATAAAATGTTTACCTTAGCAAATACCTATGTATTTGTATGCTAAGGTAAAATATATAATTTTTACCATAGCAAATACCTATTGGTAGGTATTTCAAATGTTCACACAAACTTGAAAAGAAAAATCTGTGTTTTAAGTGCTTATGTAATGTTTTAAGAAATTACAATAAAGATGCAGACAATATCAGTTACATTGAGCCTTTAGAACTTAACTTAACATATCATAAATATTTTTTATTTGCACACCAAAAACATACAGCAACAAAAAACAGAATAAAAAGAACGTAAGGGTACAAAATGTTAAATAGATTTGTTCTTATTTCCTAACCTTGCTAGTTGGTTCATATCATAACAAGTAAAATATAAGAAAACTCGAAATCAAAATTAATGCATAGGTAGGTACTTGAGTCGTCACTGATATTTAGAATGCATCCAAATTTTTGTTCTAATAAACATAAAAAGTAAATAATTCTTACTTTGGTATCAGAACATGTAAAAGTAAAATCGTGACGGTACCATTAACAAGTTTGTACTAAGTAGCAATTTGTCAGAGCTATTTTAGAGCTATGAACACCTTCGTGTCTGTTAACATGATACTGCTAAAGAAATGATTGGAATTTTCACAGAAGCTGCACTTGCATGTTGAGTTGAGATCAAAAATATCTAAGAAAATAATCTGTTAATATATATGAGTGAGTTATACAATGACGTGTTGACAGCATCGACAAACTAAACTATGATACTTATACTTATTAGAATTACTTGTTACACGACATGATGGCCAAAGATGATTGATTGTTATTTGTTGTCTAAATTTTTGGGTGATTGTTAGTATCGAGACTAATTGTGCAATGAACCTGTGACTGTATTTTTTGGCATCATCCTAATTTATCAGAAATGAATATTTTAGTCTAGATAGTCATCTTCCATTCAGTAAGTAGGAACTTATAAAATGTACACAAAAAACTATAAGCAAGCTATAAACCAGTTAAAACAAAAGTAGGTACCTACTCAAATTAGGTTGATTAGGCAGTTCAAAACTACTCAAATTATATATGTGGATTATTCGCGTATATAACATCACAAAAATGTATCCTGGGTACCTTTGATAATTCGAAAAATCATTCAGCGATCATCGAGAGAAGGTAATTCCTGCTGTCAGAGTAGACTTCTTTTACAAGTCCGATTGATATAGGTACCTAAGTCTAACAAAAGTACCCATTAAGAACATAATCATAATAATAATAATCATAATTAAAAAAAATTGAATGTGCATATGTGTTTAAGCCAACAAGCGAACGACTTGTGACTCCAAAGTTTATTAACCTAAAGCACGTAAATCTACGCGGATAGCTAATATAATCGCAACTTACAATGATAGAAAACTAATCGAGATATAATTGCACTTGCTTCTAACAGATTTCTAAATCAAACCAAGGCGAGGTAGAACTACAAGGTGTTTCATAAGTAACAATAAATTTTTGAAACTCATAAGGGGGTTGTTTAGACCGTCAAACTGAACAACTTTCTCTATGGGACCAACATCGAAATCGCGAAAAAAATAATTTTAAATCCCATACATATTTTAGCTCTAGTCGATTTGTAGAGTATAGAACATAAATATTTTTTTTCGCGATTTCGATATTGGTCCCATAGTGAAAGTTGTTCAGTTTGATGGTCTACACCACCCCCTTAAATGTTTATTTATAGTTTTGTAACACCTTGTATATGGTAGCACGCAATATTCTAAGTAATATACTTACCTAACGAAATGAAATTTAATATACTTCGTGCAAAATATACTAACTTATAGGCTTATGGGTATCGGGGATCGCATATGAAATATTGTCTCGCGTAAAAAGTGAAATTACGTCTCTCTGATCTGATATACCTATTCGTTTTGATAGAACAATAAGAAAATTGGAGAATATACAATTGTTAAAGTTGACGAACGACAGAAAGTGGATTAAAGTTAAAAAAAATCCAAATGTACGAACTAAACATCGGACTCGGACGTAATGCATCAAATTAAATTAGAATCTAGACTCTTACGTGAACATATTACGTGTGGTTTTCGGCTTTGCTAATTACGATTCGCTTCTACAAACAGTTACTTTAGAAACATATAATCTATGTAACATAATATTATCAATTTATTGCAGATCTATAGTATTTTCAGTAAAATTACTAGGTTAGTTTTTGTAACTTAGTACTTAGTCATAAACAGGTACACAAATCTACTCTATTTCAGCATCATAGCATAAGCATAAGCATATGCTCACGACTATATTCCCCGAGGGGGTAGTCAGAGATATTCTGAAACCTCAGAACATCCACGTTTCACCAGTAGTACCGAAACTCTGTCCAGTGTGACAGGGGGTGAGCCCGTCGCCACGTATAATGGACAGTGGGTACAATACACGCCTCGAAATTGAAGCATGCAGGTTTCCTCACGATGTTATATTCCTTCACCGAAAAGCCAGTGGTGTAACAAATAGTACATAAATTCCGAAAAACTCATTGGTACGAGTCGGCTTGGACGGGGATCGAACCATCGCCTCCTGCACGGCAGGCAAGGTTACTCGCCACTGGACCACCACGGCTTTTCTTTCAGCATAAGCTCTACAATCGAGTGATTATGAAGCAAAATCATAAGCTCGTTTAATACATGATGCGCCTCTATTTCGGCATGAGCTGGAAATCGAGTTATAATGAGGGACGTTAATTTTCAATCACTAAATAATATTGCAGTTAAATCTCGAGCTCGCTTTGCTCGCTCCTGGCATTGAGTGTATCACAAGAACCGCTGCAGGTTTTCGGTTTTATTGCAACGACCTTACCTCGGCCTGGCACCCCTGGGAAAAAATCATTGCTACGGAAGACCGGTCGCCCGCGGTCGACTTTTGTGGCAAAGATATTAATAACTAAATTAAACACGAAAAAAATTACAGTATGTCTATCAAAATAAGGCTATTCATACATATTGCTAAACCTGTTGCGCTTGAATGTAGACCGCCCCAGGTACATCTAAAATTTCAACGTAGAACGCGCAATGTAAAAAGTTTGGCCACCCCTGCTCTAGTGCCTTTTCTATCTACGAATGTAAGTATCACTAGCTTATAAGTAGTAAAACATAAACAAACAAGCACATCTCAAGTCTCTACAGAGTAACGGCGTATCTCAATGGGAAGCTCATTGACTTCAATGCTCAGTGTAAATTAGTCTCCTCGCATTCAATTCAAGTCTCGATATCGTTTGCCTTTACCGATGACGCCATGGATGTCGAACTAAACGGACTAACCATGAAAGGGGTATATAGTACGATCGTAGATCAGCGACAAGCGGACAGTACCGGATAAGATCTAGGCTTTTGAGACACTTGATATATTTATAATATCGTTACCTATCGTACTTTCGAAAAATAGTTTTCCGAATTTTAGTTCTCCGAAATCGTTATACTTTTTATTGTTTCCCTTTTTTTTTGTTTCCCCGAAATATTATTCGCCATATTTTAAAAAGCCAGATTTTTTATTGTCCTTTTTTTCTTTTAACCAATGGATCAAAATTCTGTAACACAGTTTTCCGAAGTAATGTAAGTCAGATAATTTACTTTTTCGAATATTTGTTTTTCCGTACAGTCACATTTCCACAGAAATATTTAACCTAACCTATCCTAGAATTTTAAAAACACCAGATGGTTTTGTTCAGGCAGGGGGCGTCCACCTCTCGCACCTTCAACATACATTATAAGCAAACAAGCATGCAGCAAGCAAGCTAGCATGCAGCAAGCAAGCAAGCATGCAGCAAGCAAGCAAACATGCAGCAAGCAAGCAAGCATGCAGCAAGCATTTTGGTGCTCCGCTCGCTTCGCTCGCTCCGCTAAGTGTTTTACATGTTCTAACCTAACCTAACCTACAATTTTAAAACCACCAGGTTGTTTTTCTCAGGCAGGGGGCTTGCGCCCCCCGCACCCCCCTAGCGGGGGGCGCATCCCCCCTGCACCCCCCAACATGCATACAAGCAAGCAAGCAACATGCAAGCAAACATGCAGCAAGCATGCAGCATTCATGCAGCAAGCAAGCAAGCATGCAGCAAGCATTTTGATGTTCTGCTCGCTTCGCTCGCTCCGCTAAGTGTTTTACATGTTCTAACCTAACCTAACATACATTTTTAAAACCACCGGTTTGTTATTCTCAGGCAGGGGGCTTCCCCCCGCACCGGCCCCCCTAACATGCATACAAGCAAGCAACAAGCGAGCAAGCAAGCAAGCAGCATGCTAGCAAGCATGTTGGTGCTATAATCCTGGTATCATGTATCTACTAGGTAATTATTACAGAAAACTTTACTGTGTTGTGTCAGAGTCCTAGTCATACTTTGGAAGAAGTTGCTTCTACATTTTAAAACTTCGAACCCAGAACCCAAGCAGCAAAACAGATCGTGACTAAATCAATTTTGCCTTAAATATACCTAAACTTCGCATTAACCAAGGCAAGCTTTGCTGAAGTCTGTATTAATAAATTCAAGTTGTCTTAGTTTTCAGAAATACCGACTTAAGGATTAGTTAAGTTAAGTAGTATTAACTTTGCCTTAAGTATGTCCACGCGAAATGCAAACTTAAGCATAAAGTTACTGAAAACAGAATTAACGGAGATATAGTTAAATTTAATAGTGTTTAGAAGTATTACTTAAGTTCTACTTAAGGCAAAATTACCTAAAGTTCGCCTTAAGTCTTCCTAAGGTTATCCAGGTCAACCGGTTTCTTTAAGTCGTTCCTTTGAAATTGCAATTTAAGTGGTTGTTTACTTAGCTAATGCTTGTGTCAGTACCATCAGCCTTAAAGGGACGTTTTTAATAAAAAGTAACAAGTTAGTGCTACAATTTGTGTTTATAGAAGTAACATTAGCATAATTAAAGTTAAGAAAATTAAGAAATTTTCTACGTCGTGTAAGAAAAATGTGACCGCAAATTCTATTCATGCCGAAGATTGTGCAGTAAATGTTAATCCGAGTAGTCCGAGTACAGCCGGTGCAAGTGACTCCTTGTTAATAGATCCTTGTTAACAGCGTTCAAAGTTTACAGTCTGTCTATAAAGTCGTGACGTGACCTAATAATTGTAGTATCGTGGTGTTGCCAGGTTATGCTTGATTTTGACGTTCTTGCGTGGAGACAGCGCCCAAATTTTTGTCAAGACTTTTTAGACAGACTGTATCATGTTTGCCAGCACATCCACCAGGCCCGCATCGGTTGATGAAATCATAGAAGACACGAACAGCGAACTTGAATACGTAACTTCATCAAAAGAAGAGCGTGATTATAATTTTTTAAAGTGTGGTCTATCTCCCATAATATACCACAACGTACAATTCATCAGGAATATGAAACAAAAATAATCACGAAAAAACCAACAGAATAATACGCAAAATAGTAGATTCATATTCTGTATAAAAATGTCAACTGTTTCCTGTTACGTTACGGTTCAAAAGACACATTTCTTCAAAAGTAGGAAGGCCATAACCGGAACGGAACCTTTGCGTACGGAACCCTAAAAAATACAACTCTTTACATGTTTATGTTGTGACTGAGATACATAAAGTAGATACAAATACGACGCGTTACGTCAAAAGATTCAAGATTTAGAGTGTAGGCCTGAGGTTACCTCAGTTTACAATTATTTATATACATAAATGCCAAATTATAATTATCATTGTCCTTAGGTAATACATAAGTAGTACCTACTTACTTACTTTGAATCACTTGTTTTTCTTTAAACAAAAAACGAATTGTTCAATCTTGCATTGGCCTTTTGTTTTCAGAAATCACAACAACAATGACAGATGAGAAGAAAATAAAATATCCGTCGAATCAGTATTTATCAAGTACTAGTTAAGGATGACTTAAATCGACACGGTATTTACTTGTATTATTTGAAGTCACACTTCGGTATAAGTTAAGTATAACATTACTTGAGTAAGTAAGCAATAATTATAAACACATTTAACTGATCCTTTACTATGATTTACCAATACTGTATTGCTTTTACTCGTACTTAGCACATGCAATATAGATTTAACGCCATTTTGAATGATCTGCAAATTTGAACATGTTTTTTATTAAGTTTAGTCTTTGTTATTTTTGGCACTCTCTTAATTTTACACAATTTTACATTGTTTTGCGTAACGAAATCATCATTGATATTTAATATTTAATGAAATTTCGAAGAAAAAGGAAAAAAAACTGTTTTTATGGTTTAATTTTTTGAATTTTTAATACAATTACTTTGTAATTTTTGAAGCCCGCCTGTTTTCTAAGAATATTTGTCCATTTCACACGATAAACGAATGTGCGTTTAAATTTTTACTTTACGTATCGACGAAATAATGCATTACAAAATAATAATAACTATCAAAGCCATTTTGTTTATCATTCATCATAGAATATTAAGTTGGAAAATGTTACCACCATAATTTATCTTTACTGTATCTACGTAAAGTATAATAATATATTATGAAGGTAGGATGAAATTTCAAACCAAAAATTTTTACTTAAGTTTATCTACGAGAAGTCAACTTTCCTTAAGTCGTACCTAAGTTTATCTTAGTTTATCTTTAAAGTAGTATGAAGTCTATCTTAACTCATTCAGTACTCCATATGCCCACTTTTGCCTAACTCTGCCTTCTAGTGTATCTACAAGATATCTTGAGGGACGGATGGTATTACCTAAGTCAATAACCGAGAATTTGGTTATTGAATGAGAGATATCTACAATTCAGACTTAAGGAAAGATTTTGCGGCTTGGGAAGACCGTTGTCAAAAGAAAAAAAATGATTATGAAATTCTGATTTTAAATTTTCTGGAAAATGATACTTCTGTCAAGTCTTTATAAGGAGTAACAAATGTATGTGTAACAAAATATCTGTCACTAGAAAATTCTATAAACCGTTTTCGAACAACTGAAATTCGGTCAGTGAAATTTCGAAAGTAAGATAGGTTACCTTATAATATACATGGTCCTAATATGCTGACGGTTTTTAAAGGGGATGATCAGACCATTAAATTGAACAACTTTCTCTATCGGACCAAAGGTGAAATAACGAGAAAATTATCAGCTGTCCCATAAATTTGAGTCGAGTTGCAGTTTTGTAAGGAACAGATGTTTATTTTCGCGCTTTCGAAGTTGGTCCCATAGATAATATTGCTCAGTTTGATGGTCTGATCATCGTGTTAAAAAACCATCAGCTGATTAAATGGGCCCTGTAGAATCTCGAATAGGCGGAAAAACGTTTGTCCAGAACTCAGATCAGTCCTTCTTCGCTACAAAATCCAATAAACTACCAGCTACATTTTCACTTCTTCAGGGGTTGATTTCAAATAATTATTTCGCGGGAAGCACCTCGGCATATCCAAGGCAACATGGTGAAATTGAATTTGTTAGCATCCATTGAAACAAAGACTATAGTCTAAACATCAAACAGACCAACTTTTACAATGGAAGCAAATCTGAAATCGCACGAAAAAAATCTGCTGTTTTATAGAAAACATCAATAGCTAGACTCAAATGTATGAAACTGGTGATTTTCGCGATATTTATGTTGCTTCTATAGTAAAAGTTGTTTAATTTGTTGTGTAGAGTAGATAATCCCAACTACTTCGGTTCGTGAAGAGTAAATAAGCACCAATTACAGCACGCAAAAAGGTTTCCTTTTTGACTATTTATAGGATCGTGAACGTTATTGATCATTTAAAAACATCAAGGAAGATTTAAACGCATCCTTCCGATAATTTAAGCAGTCATGTTTTAGACAAGGCTGAACGGAAATCTAGAAACTTAGCAAAGTAACAAAAACTGGTTCTTCAATATGATTATTCAAAGACTCTAATTTCTATATTCAATTTCATATAGGCACAACACACATTTTCATATTCTTAGGGATGGGATAAAATGAGTGATTCTTATAAAAAACAAATAATATACCTATGCAATATCACAAAAACTATCAATAAAGTATCTGATGGTATAAGTAGGGTAATAAGCGAGACTGAAGCAAACTAGTAAATAGTAACGGTTGAATAGATGCGCAAGATTCGGTCTACTTATTAACACTTACATTCTACGAATAACACACGCGTTTGCTGTGAAGTCAGCATTACAAGCATTGCAAATATTTATTACAATTTAATATTCCTACATATGTATGTGCAAAACAGGAAAAAGAAAGATATAAAACACTTAGCTATTAAAGTATCATTAGTAATGTGATCATAGGTAGAGGAAAATAATACTATTACCATTACTTACTGCAGATATATAACACTATTACTCACAGAGGTAAGTAAAAACTATCATTAATAATAATTAGATATTCGTAGCAGAAACACAAACGAAAACGATAATTTCCCTCGTACCAACTGGATAGATTCTTGAATGGACGAATTAACTGGACACAATCAGACAGATATCTAATCGATGGCAGATAATTGAGTTTAACAATCAGTTGCAAAAACGCTCATTAAAGTTAATCCTCCATTAAATCTCTTGCCCGCTAAACAAAAAGTGACAGCAAGACATTTAATGTAGGATAACTTTAATGAGCGTTTCTGACTATACTATACTAGACGATACTCAATTTTAAAGACATTCAGAGCTATGCTTCAGTTTTACGAGTACCTACATGTATTACTTAAACTCACGACCGTTTCGGTGTGGTCAGGAACATTGATATAACCAAGTGAAGTGCAGTTCCAGCAACCATCAGCATCTTTTAGTTACATTATGGATTAACGTGTCAAATTCAAGAAGTGAAAGTGTAATCTTATCTTAATCTTCAATACTGCATATTGAACTAAAAATGCTTATACAAAATAGGCAACCTAATATATCTAAAAGTACTTTTACGTTTTTGAGCCTTCATGAGATATACAGGGTGTTTCATAAGTAACAATACATTTTTGATACTCATAAGGGGGTTGTTTAGACCGTCAAACTGAACAACTTTCTCTATGGGACCAACATCGAAATCGCGAAAAAAATAATTTTAAATCCCATACATATTTTAGCTCTAGTCGATTTGTAGAGTATAGAACATAATTTTTTTTTCGCGATTTCGGTATTGGTCCCATAGTGAAGTTGTTCAGTTTGATGGTCTACACCACCCCCTTAAATGTTTATTTGTAGTTTTGTAACACCTTGTATAATGATACGTACCTAATAATTAGAAGCCTGTAAGTCCGAAACACACTTCATAATACGACACGCATGTCACAACAATTCACATACTATTGAATGCAAATAAATAAACAATCAAAGCAACTAGACGTAGAAAAAGAACAATAAGGTGTGTTTTCATTCCGCTGCGTTTATTTCCGTTGGGAACAATCGACATTTGACGAGGTCATGTGTCGAGAGAACGGTGAGCGGACCCAACCTCATTGTTAGTCCGCGAATACTGCTCTTCTGCTGACATTGCTATCTTTAACTGACTTTTAATTAGGTAGCCAAACAAACGAAAACAAAACTCGTCCTGAAAGAACTGAAGATTGACCTTGTCGACTGTACAACTACTACTTCTTCTTAAGTCTTCGTTTCTGGAGATGTAATGGAACGACATTTGTGGTAAAATATCGGGTGGAGGGCAAACCATCGAGGGGAAGACGGGAAGACCCGACGGATAGACCTGATCAAGACAGCGACCCAAATTAGTTCAGTGAGCGCGAGATGCCACATACCGCCAGAAGTAGAGAAACATTGCAAGGGCAGCAGCGCCACCCTCGTCCAGGAGAACACGAACAAAAATCCCTTCCGTACCCCACCATTGACCACAGTAACGAGGGTCTGTATTTGAAGAAGCCTGTTGTTGATAACGCATTATGTATTTTATTGTATAAATCATTTTATGTAATATTCAATTTAATTTCAATTTTCTTGCTAGATAAGGACCTCATCCAAGCTAGACCATTCTAACCGAACGAGCATTGTGCTCTGACAAACTATTAATGTACAAAAATCGTATAAAAATTTAATAAAACGTAACAAAAAAAACAACAAAATTTTTCGCATCTTTAATTTCCATGTTGAATATAAAATGTGAAAAAAATCTAATCCACTCACCAATTATAATCTTCCTCATAACCTTTTGACACGATGATTACTGAACAAAATATGTCAAAAGGAGGCCTAAAGCAGCTGTGTTCAATTACCTCGATGCATTTAAAAATTTAACGAGAAATCTGAACTAAATAAGTGGTTATCGTACCATCTTTGGAGACAAGCATCTTCGTTTACCGTTTCATAGAACTAAGATAGCGATCTTTTGTTCCGGTGTAGCCGGTTTCAGACCGACGATAATCATGGCTTTTTATGTTTGCTTATAGTTTCAAATAGACTACCAAAAACAAATGTTGATGACGTTCCACGCTTCCCAATTTATCATTGCTGCATTTTTATCTCTACTTCCTTATCTTTGTTATCTAATGCATGTTCAGTCATTTCATTTTTAACATTATCTCTTCTTTTTTCTTGAATGCCAGTTGAAAATGTTTCAAATATAGCTCAAGGTGCTTTCACTTTTAAAAATTTCGATGCTATCTTCAATCGTGTTTTAAGATCATTCGCATCAACATGATTGATCGCAATTGAGACTAATTCAGTGACGTACTTAATCGACTTAACAATGTAAGGGTAAAATATGTAAGTAACTCGAATCGTGAATCAGATTTCAGGTTGTTTGTCGTTTAATCCGTTGTTGATAAATTCTTAAGTCTTGATTCATCGAAGATGAATTCTGTGGTTAAATACCAATATCTCGTCATATTCTTCTTGTAGTGCAATCATCATGACTATCATTAGAGTTATTTATGTTCTCCAAATCTAGATCAGAAAACGAGTGGTGGTGTTCTATGAAGAACATTCACTTATTATTTATATCCCATTAGCTATTGTACGTCCCGAAACTCAACTTTTATGGAACTTTTACTCTTCTGTCTAGTGTCTGTGAGTTTACTATATTGTAGTTTTTATTGCATGTACGCACGGCGACAGATCAACCTACCCATAGTTGGACCTTATGTCCACGAACATAGAGTTCAACTATGGGTAGGTTGATCTGTCGCCGTGTGTACGTGAAGACTGTGTTTATAAGCTTTTGAACTTATTACCCATTATCACCATTTACCTGTATCTGTTTGATGTCAAAGCTACAATAAAGAAAGAATAATGGTAATGGAACATTACGATACATCATCATAAATGCTAGTAGGTATGTACTACAGCGGGTACCAAAATAACTATAACTCCATAAAGTAAGAGGTGATAACTTATGAAAGCACAATTATCAAAAGGCAAGTGCCACAGGTCCGAGTAGAAAGTTCTTTACGAGCGTCCGACGCTGTGAATGACAGTTATTTATTATGGTGCATTCTTGGATCTCGCTGGGATGGGTGCTCTTGATCAAGTTTTTAATACACAAATTATGAGCGCATTATTAATTTATGTTTCTGATATAAATTTAAATACGTCATTAAATGATGAATGATTTAAGAAAACTTCATATAAAAAACATTAGCGAACATACGAATAAAATGAATGTATTGAAATTGTCTTATCGTCAAACTTGTTATATTTTTATATTCTGAAAACAATCGGAGAGGGAAATTGATTGGACGATTGCGACTAGATATAAAAAGAGTCAGAAGAAGAACTAGACCATAATATAAGAAGAATAGTAGACAACAGACAAAGAAAGTTATTTATCTCAGGAGAATCAAAATGTTTCATCATGTCGTATCAGGCAGGGCCTCGAGTCCTCGAGGCACTTGCAGACAGAATTAGGTCAAAAGCGAAGCTAAAATAATAAGGATAATATGGTACTTAAGTAAAATAAAATTGCCACATTCGATTATGATTACGATACAATGTCCAAAAACAATATACTTAAAAAATTGTATAAAGCAATTGGAAAAAGCAAAAAATTTGGTATAATTTAGGTTTCGCTGAGATGAAACAGCTTTAAAGACACTTTAATTATTATGATGATATTTATGAACTAGAAGAAAACTTACTAGCATCTATATTGTATCTTATATTTTGTAAAAAGTAATTTGAAGGGATATGACCTTATAAAGACATGTAGAACAACAACATTCAAAAAATTGTACAAGTTGCAAAGGTTGAAGCAATGTAATGCTTTTTACATTCACGTATTATATTAGCAGTAAAACTGAATACGTTTTATAAGATTTGGTAACAATAATATAAATAAAGGAATAATTATGTTTCAGGCTGTAGGATCACACTGCAGGGCAAAGGTCAGAGATGAATGTTTCTGGTAAAATAACTTCCTGCCTTGTCTACCTAATACTATTTATAACGGGAGATATGGGAGATATGGGAGCATACGAATCGGAGCAATAAAAAAATTAGCTGTCCCATACTAAACTGCATCCGCCGCCGCTGCCTACATGACTCAAATGTACGAGTATGGGACAGCTGACTTTTTTTTGCTCCGTTTGGTTTGCTCCCAAAGTAAAAGTTGTTCAGTTTAACTCTTAGTTTAAAAGGATGCTAAGGCCCACTTGCGCCAACCACGGGTTAGCAATTAACTCCGGATAAAATGGCTCTTTCAGTTGTTTTTCTATACAAAAAATCATGGGTTACCAACTTAACCTGGAGTTTATTGCTAACCCAGGTTGGCGCAAGTGGGGCTAATTATATCAATTTCACTATTCTAGGTATTCAGAAAATTGAGAAGTTGTGTATTTTCAAACTCAAAAAAATGTATCATCATTCTTTCTCAATTTTGCAATGAAACGTTGTCGAAATTATACTTTTATCTGAAATTATGAAACGAATAACATTTTACTGCTCCGTAACTGACATCGTCAGATAATAAAAATCTTATCTGCAATATAATTTCGTAACTAAACAGAAAACGTTAAAAACTCTAATACAATGTAAGTAGTTAAGTTATATATAACAAAGGCGTATATTTAGATCTAATTAATTATGAACAGACATGTTTTGTGCAAGGGTTGTAATATTTTATTACTTTGCAAACAATATTCGTGCGGCGAGGTAATCATATTGTGGCCAAGCCCTGTCGGCCTCCAATTCCATAATTAAACGCAGATATATACTTATTTACTTATTAGATATAGGTAATATTGTTAGCTGTCTACTTAGTGGGTTACTTTGTATTATAGGTAGAGCCCATTTCTTCCATTCATAGGACAAAACCTAGGTTTTTTTAGAGTCCTTTGTCCTCAATTCATCCAATTCTTTACGCATTCTTCCAAGAAACTCTAAAACATTAAATATCTGACGCTTAAATTATTAACTAGGTATAGGATGGTTCCTCGCCATCATCATCATTATTATGGTGAAATAGCTTCTTAGCTATAAGACCGCCATATTTTGTGCCTCTTGTAATTTTTCTCTGTATTTTACTGTTTATGTTTTGGTGTAAAATAAAGTAGGTACCTACTTATACTTATATTTGATTGATTGATGATGAGTTGTAGGAAGGATTCTAAAAGCCCGAGAATAAGGTTGGGTACATATTAAAAGTTAAGTACTTCAAAGATTATCTTCAATCTATCGCTCTCGCCGTGAGAAATCATTTCATTAACTTAATAGGTTCTTAAACCTTAGATCACTTGCCCGTTTTCTATGAAAGTTTAATATCAGCTGCTTTCTCGATCCGCCACATCTTCAACTGAATCAACTTTAGATACCCACCTACTTATCTTGTCAACTTGTGCTTTAACATTTTTAAAGACTCAAATCTCATCATCTTTGTCACCTTTTCTTCAATACTTTGCGCCAAAAAATAAGCGAGAGGTAAAGCTAGACCACACAAAGTAACTTCACAAATTGTGCTGCAATCAGTAATATCCTCAAAACATTTTAAAACAAAAAGGAACCAACGACAATTTTTAAAAACAAAAATCAGATTTTAGCATTCACATTCCGCAGGTTCCAGACAAAAAGTGAGCTCTAATTTTGAAAATGAATGGCAACTTTTCTTTGTCAGATCTTCTGTCGTTTGTTTTCAATGAAGCCATGAGAAGTCGTCAAAGGTCAATAGCAAGACCAGAAATAAACAGAATGAGCCGTTACAAATCGCGATATCACCGTAGCACAGTTTCCTGACAAAATACCGGTGTTCCCTGATAATAGTGTTGCGCATTTTACGTTATTTCAGCTAATTAGTTGTTAGCGTTACCAATAATTACTGTTATTATCTCCAATTAAAGAATGCTTGGCTCTGTTTCCGAAATATTCTGCGTAAAATAGGTAAGTAGAATTTTACGTGTTTTTACGGTTGGTGCTTGCGAAATTGGTCAGTTATTTATGTATTTCCACGATTATTAATTATTATAGGTAGCTACCTACACGCTTATACCTACCTGTGCTAAAAATTCGTATCACTAATTCTGATGACAGCTTTCAAAGATGACTAAATACTAAAGTGTGTTAAAGTGAAACTAACTAGGTCCTTATTCAGTAGGTTAAAAGTGACACTTGAAGAACTGTCAAAATTATAAAAGGTCAATCATCTACAAATTAGAAAAGACAACAAAACATGATATGCCAACTTTGGTTAAAATACAACTCTTATTGGAGTCCTATTAGCATTTATATTCTTAACAACACATAAACGAACTTTCTCCTTTAAACTATTTTATAACTAGAAATAGAAACAATAAAACACTTACAGCAATAGAAAGTAAATCCGAAATTCGAAGTCCCAAACAAACTTAGATCACGACTCTATACAGCCGCTCTACCACAGTCACAGTCACAAAATTAAAAAATTAAAACTAATTCTTAAAAAAAAAGATATTAAAAAATACGAAACGTCACAAAAACACTTTTTAATTCGCCAGAATTAAAGTCAAGCACACACGATCGAGAAACGTTAATTTTCAAACGGAACGCGTGACCAAAATGACAGTTGGAAATTCAAGATGGATTCCGCGCGTGCGCGCTCCGCGGCAACCTGACTCGATCTGGGGAACCGTCTCTCTGACTGCAGGCAGTGAACGAACACTGAACAAACGAAACGAGTATCAAGTTTGACGCTCGGCAAGGCACAAGCGGCTCCATCCATGATAATAAGTTCCCAGTTTTTTATCTCAATCCCGCATCGTTAAAATATTGTAGTTATATTGTAACCCTAGAGTGTTTGAACTATGTGTGGCCTCTTCATAACTCAAGAGGATCATGGTTTTTGCTGGGATTAAAGTTTGAAGTCGTTAATCCATTGATTTCGTGAGAACAGTTAGAGGGTAGAGGCCACCATTGTGGCCAGGAATCTGAATGTTTCGAGTCTTTTATTGCTAGACTTTGACGATTCTCTGGTCAGATTTCTTCTACGAAGTCATCATTATGGCATAATAAACGTTCAAGACTGGAATGGCTTACTTACATCAGCATTGTCTCATTTAGGTACGTTAAAGGTTGTTATTATTTACTTTAACAATCATCATCAGCCTATAAACGTCGCAAAGCGGAAGAACTAACGCCTATACTTATTTTAACAATAGTTTAATGAAATTTATGCAAGCACACAGCACGAAACGAATAATATATTATCGTCTTGTTGGCACACGAGATTAGGTGTACGTTATCCATTACACATACATACATTATACATACATCGTTATACATTATTCCAGCAGAAACCCCCAAATTATGCTAAGGAAACTGTAACTGTATTACCTAGCGCTTCACAAGTCGTTATAGCAAAGTATTTGGCCCACACACCAACAAAACCTAAAATGGTCATAGATTTAAGGGGCTACCTGCCGGTTTTAGGTAATTTTGTAACCATTTTATTCATTAACTATGGCATTTTTTGAGCTGAAATTTAAACTGAACCATCTACAGGATATGAGAAGTGATGTGGTTTTTCTAGAAATCGATTTTAATGAATAAAACCGAAGAAAAGGGACTCTAAAGTCACCCCTTTTTTTCCAGTTGTAACCATTTTACTCTTACATTTTTAATCGGAACAAAATGAAAATTTACTATATTGTTCACAATACAATTTAGAATGATGTGGTTTTTTTACTTTTTCGAAATTAATAAAAATTCATCGAATTTTTCAAAGAAAACAGCAAAATTCTGACCGGAGCCACGTGCTCTTTCTCATCGATTAGTATGGAGTGTGAGTGAGAGGAGAGTAGTCCACGGCTGATACGCCTTAAATACTGATGCTCTACAATTCCAGATTATAAGAATATTGCGCACAATCCATCAATAAATAGAAAATTTTTAGGTAACAATAATTTCATAAAAACGTTACCTATAGATATTTTTCTTACACCGCTAATGGGCGAAACGCGTGAAAATCGAACAGTCAGTCGGTCGGTTTCAAATAACATTATTACCGTAAATAATAGGTAGGTACACTTTTGCAACATATACCCTACAGTTCAGTCCTCCCTTGCACCAGTTTTATTTCTATGTCGTAAGTGTGAAACTAGCTTGAATAACAAGGCTTCGTATTTTGGACAAAACATAAGTTTTAACGGTATCTTTTTGCGCACAAACGCACAAAATTGCGCGTGAACGTAAATTTTTTACCAAAAGTGCGTATCTAAACAGTGAATCGAGTTTAAAGTTTATGGGCGCTTAACCACGCTTAACTGTGATTGTTGCTTTAAAATGTCAACTGTTTCTAACAACAACACCTCTAATCTAACTGCAATGTTACAAAACTATATTAACCTAACAAATACCTACCTTTGACATCAACATTACTTACACATTTTAGGGATAACATGACAAATATATTTAAAACACAATTTAAACATGTCAGAAAACAATTATTTTATAAAGGGCCCTTTCTTATATAATGCTGCTACATGCTGATGGTTTTAATCAAACTGAACAACTTTCTCTATGGGACCTATAAATCTGCTGTTACCTACATATAAAACTGCAAATTAAGTCGACTCAAATGTATGGCCCTAACTGAATTTTTTTTTAATTTAATACTTAGCCCGAATCGGCTGATGGGCCCCCCCACCCCCCTCAATATGAAATCCTGGATCCGCCCTTGGGAGAGGACGACCAAGAAAAGATGGATGGGAAAAAGAGTTAACGCTGAAATGTCGGCTAAAAGAGATTATAATGGAGGATACCATATATTGGGTCGTTCCTTCTTAATATGCTGACATTTTTTAAAGGTGATGATCAGACCGTCAAACTGAACAACTTTCTCTATGGCACCAACATTGAAATCGCGAAAAAAAATCTTCAATCGAGTAGCTTTGCAGTTTTATATGGAACAGCTGATTTTTTTTCGCGATTTCGATGTTGGTGCCATAGATAATGTTGTTCAGTTTAACGCGGTCTGATCAAACCCTTAAAGATGTGTCAGCATATTAAGAAAGACCCTGGCCGACCCCAAATAGTAGGATAATGGCAGGAAAATGATAATGAGATGATCAAATAACCTACAAATAGCTAAGTAAGAGAGTAGAATAACTTTTTTTAACGATCGTTGTTGTATCTTTAAGACCTTTAAGTACTTACATCATATTATAACGTTCACATAACAGCCAAGCCTTTATGAATCAGCCTTTCAGCATCCTATAACTCAGAAGATACGGCAGCCATTGTTACAAACGTAGAAACAATTTGAGCTTTACTGGGGCTATCTAAACTGCCATCTTCTTCATATCTTACGAGAAACAATAGTGTTGAAGCTTGCCTTTAATTTATAAACAGTTTACAACTTGACAACTGTGCTTTGCTTCGAAACCATGCTCTTTGATATTGGTTACGCTTTTCTTATATAGGGTCCTTCTTAATATGCTGACACTTTTTTAGGGGGACGATAAGACCGTCAAACTGAAAAAAAACTCTCTATGGCACCAACATCGAAATCGCCAAAAAAAATCTGCTCCATACAAAACTGCAAACCTACTTGAGCCAAATGTATGGGACGGCTGATTTTTTTTCGCTATTTCGATGTTGGTCCCATAGTGAAAGTTTTTCAGTATGATGGTCTAAACAACCCCCTTTTTACTTTTGTAACACCCAGTACGTATAACATTTTCAAATTAAGTAGCTATACAGGGTGTTTCATAAGTAACAATAAATTTTTAAAACTCTTAAGGGGGTTGTTTAGACCGTCAAACTGAACAACTTTGTCTATGGGACCAACATCGAAATCGCGAAAAAAATAATTGTATATCCCATTATTTTAGCTCTAGTCGATTTGTAGAGTATAGAACATAATTTTTTTTTCGCGATTTCGATATTTATATACATCGAAATCATGAAAAAAATCTGCTGTTCCATACAAAACTGCAAACCTACTTGAGCCAAATGTATGGGACGACAGATTTTTTTTCGGTATTTCGATGTTGGTCCCATAATGAACGTTTTTCAGTATGATGGTCTAAACAACCCCCTTTTTACTTTTGTAACACCCATTACCTACAACATTTTCAAATTAAGCACTTAGCTATATTTAAAGGAAAATTGTTATTGTTCTTAGATCATTCCATCAGCACTGGGTGCTATTCAAGCTTTTGCCAGCGAGTTCGTCCGCGTGGAATTCGGAATCCTTTCTTCGTGAACCTCTACATCCTCTGTAGAATTCGTTTTTCCAAATTTCAAGTTTCCATCTTCAATGGCTGTTCTTTGACTGTTAGTCAGTTAGTTATGGAATCGTTTTATTCTTCTTCTTCTTCTCGTGTGGAATTGTCACGTCTTCTTCAAATCGTCAATCTCCAGTATCTTGACACCTCTGTCGCACTGGCTGATGCGCTCATTAGATCCCCCTCTCCACATTGTTTTATTAGTAGACGGTATTGATAGAAGATTCATTTCATTTCAGGAGTGCGATTTTTGAATCTCATTCGGTGAGCTCAGCAGTTGAAAATGTCAAAATTTCTGTGGAGATCAACAACAACGATCGACGACGATCGACGATCTTTCAACTGCTGATTTGCCTTTCAAAAATCATACTCAAGGAGAGCTATTTTTGAAAGTCAAAACAGCAGTAAAAAGATGCGTATCTCCATAGTAATTTTGACATTTACAACTGCTGAGCTCAACGAATGAGATTCAAAAATCGCACTCCTGATAGTAAAATAGAAGATAGAATAGAAAAAAGAAGATAGACGAAAGTTTGTGACGATGTTTGTGTTGTGACTCAATCACGCAATTGAACGAATTTGGATAAAATTTGGCACACAGATAGCCAATGTTCTGGATTAACACATACGATACTTTTTAAAGCCATTTTTTCAATTTCAAGTCGAGGGAGGGAAATGTCCGAACAGGGAAGTGGTCGTACATTGTACAAGGAATTTGGCGATGGACGTTCAGGGAAAAGGACGTAAATGTCCAGTCCTAGACAAAGTGACATTCTATTGGCGTTGACGCTAGTAGAAAATGATTTGACTTTGGCGATCGAAACATTTTGAAGTTTGCTTTCGTTGCCATACGTCAAGTCCATACAATTTTATGTTTCTACTGTCGTTAACGCTAATCGAAAGATACTTTTTCAGGGACCCTGATCTGTCTCAGCTAGTCCTTTATAATCTTTTAAGGGTATATTTTCTAAAACCCCTACTTTTAGGAACATTGTTTTCAGTGATATGCTATTGCATATCCAGTGTTTTATATTTATTATGAAAGAACTGCCTTTACTTAAAAATGTAATGAATCGTTTTTTTGTATGTTTCATATAATTTATTTTAGTAATCGCATAAAATTCGGACACTGTTCGTCGAAATATTGCTAAAAATGGGGTTACTTTAGGAACATTTTTAGAAGGGTTACGTTACACGGTTGAATTTACAGTTTACGTAAAAAGAAAGTATATATAAATTTAAAAAACATAATGAATCGATTTTTTAAAATACCAGTCTGAAACACTAATATTTTTGAAAACATATTATTTTAAAATCAAATATTGTGATTACCATACAAAATGGCGAACAAATTCAAGTTTTTGACATCCTGTGACAACTGCAAAATTATCCTTGTTTCTGATTTTTTTCATTGTACGGCGAAATGCCGTTACTGGAGCACGTCCGCGTCAAATGTTTTAAAAATAATTTGCGACAATTTTTTTCTCGATCCGTCTGTGGATGACTGAAACACAAAGGTAATTGAATGGAATAATTCATTATTTGTATTTTTCTAAAGCTAAAATTATGTTATATTCCAAAAAAAATTAACGTATTCTAGGATAATTTTTGTCATATTGTTCAATCAAATTGAAATGACTTCAATTATGTCAGTGTCGTCTAAGTAGCGTATACCAAATCTATGACCATTCTCTTTGGTCGGCTTTTCAATATACAATTACCAATACAGTCGCGCACAGTTTCAAATAAATTCTAAGCAAGAAGATTAAATTACCTACGTAGTATAAAATTCTTGATAAGAAAATCATGCAATTTTTATTTACTTCTGAAATTAAATCACTGCAAATAATATCAAAACAACTAAAAACTTGCTTCCTACCAATTTCAATGAATAATTGAACAGAAAAGATTTTATTACTTAGGTAGGTACTAGTTTGATGCCAATCCAAACTAAGCCCTATGCTTTCGTGAAATCCAAATCTGTTCAGTAGTTTTAAAATAACGTGTGCACAAACAAACAGACAAAAATTCTAAAAATGATCTCAATGTATTCCATTACGTAGGTACCTATTCCAAACACCGCCAATTAACATTTTTATAAATATCTTCAATGTACATCCACGTCATGTTTGCAATTATGACTCAATCACAGACTTAAATTGCAGTCGAATGACATCTCAACCATCAAAATCGGTTCAGTGGTTTAGGCACGTCTGCCAAAACAATGGGAATATTTAAATTCCACGGCAAATTTTTCTCCACTAGTCATAAAAGCAATATTTTTAAAATTTTGTTAAGTAAACTACTATATTTTAAGAAAACCGGCCAAATGTGAGTCGGACTCACGTACGGAGGGTCCCTTAGCACCATACCATAGCGTAAATTAACTTTGACTATACCATACAATACAATAGTAGTAATATTATTATTGTCTCGAGATTTTTTGCCCAACCACCATTTCTTGGTGTGGGGCTAGACAGAAGAATATACAGATTATGGGAGATAGTTTTAAAATAAGTATTTTTTATGAAAGATAGTTTGTTGCAATGAAAGCGAACCGTAAAAGCTAACTAGTTTATCAATACAAATACATTTTTAAATGAATTTGAACGGTAATCTCTAAATGCAAAAGTGGTCACAAGAAAATCATTCGAACTCATGTAGAAAAAACTTTGCTAATCTAAAAAAGATACCTTCCTTCTTTTTCTACTTCGATGCTGGAAACAGAAACGGCAACATAAAATGTCAAATTCTGACATTATAATTTTGTTTTTCTTATCGGCCAGTTATTTTATGTACTTTTCAAATTTACCGAGGAGTTTACAGGGCCCGGTTTAATAAACGTGACAATAAGCGTGACAATTACAGGTGGAAAATCTGATAATTTCGTCAAAATGTCATGGTGCAAAATTATAGTACCTACATTACTGCAGTGGCCAGCAAAAGACGCATCGATGGACGAACGTGTAAATGTGGGCCGAGGCGAAGCCAAGGCACACATACGTAAGTCCATCAATGCCTAGTTGTGGCCAAGGCTTGTATAGTGCTTTTCTCAAACAATGCTATTATGTTATTATTATGATTATGCAATAAATATTATGAATTATGAATGCGCGGAAATGAAAATTAATCAACTTTTCAAAATCAATGACGATCAACAATAATGTTTCCTGCGATAAAGCTAGTAACTTATCTGTGGTTAAAGTGTCCATTCGTTTTTTTTTTTCATTATAAAGCTTTTTATTTGCAAGCCAGTTCAAAATTTAAACCAAACCTTTGATAAGTTACCTCCTTGGTTGCCATGTTTCGGAGTAAAAGATCGTTCCATTTTTAAATTACACGACATAATATGAGTTTACTATGTAATTTATTTGGCCGCTAAACTACGACAGATATAGATTTTCATACAACTATTGCCGGCCACTGCTCGCATAGTACAGCAATTTCGATTTATTTCAAAGAAGGTTGTCAACATAATGCTCAAATTTCCAAGCATGTTTGAGAAAAGAAATTTGTCGGATTGTAGCGACAATTTGACATATTTCTGTTCAATAATTTTTTTCCTGACAGGTGACATGTGACAGAGGAGTCGCGTGGCTAAGGAGGTAACAAGTAGACGTGTCGTCGGCTTGCGATTTGATTGCCCAAGTGGCTCCGCCGTTTTATGGTGGTTTCAAGTGTGTGTTTTTGTTTAAAAACGGGGTTTTGAGATCGCCATATCTTATTACCGTACAAAATCTAATAAATATATCTTCAACACTTGACACTGGCGAAATCTAACAAGGAAACGCCATTTAATAAAAATAGAATAGACATAATGACAATTTGTCCTGAAAAACTTGACATAAGTATTTGTTTTATTAAAAACTTCTTCTTATCGTGTGGGCAGCAAGCCCTGGTATCAAAGTTTTTTTCAGACCGCCTTACGGGCCTCTGACGTGGTTTTTATGTACCTAACCAAAGATAGTAGCCGGGATCAACGGCCTAACCGAAGCATGGAATCATGTGATTCAGCCTGTAATATCCTAACAAACTGGGGAAAAATGCTCAAAGTGACATGTCATTAGGTGTCCCCCGTGGGAATCGAACCCACGACCTACGTAAGCAGAACTCAATGCTCTTGACAATTTTGTCAATGTACATTTTTATTGAACTGTAAATAATTGTCGAATTTTCGCCTGTCGCCTTTCACCTGTAATTGTCGCGTTTATTGAATTGTCTTTATTTTATATTTTTTACGGATAGAAATTTTAGAAGATATCATTATAAGAAACATTTTTTTTTTCAATTCATGAAGTTTATCTGTAAATGGCAAAAGTGGGCTCGAAAAAATTATTCGAACTCCACGTTGTTAATTTTGTTGTTTAAAAAATTAATTTAAAAAATAAAAATTACCTGCCTTCTCTTTCTTACTCCATGTTGGAAACAGAAACGGCAACATGAAATGTCAAATTCTGACACATTGAACATATTTTTTCTGAATGACTAGTTATTTTAAGTTGATATTTAGTTTAATCCTTTCATTTTAAATATTCTGACATATAAAATATTGTTATTGAGACAATTATCTCGAAATGGTTTTCCATTTTGTCCTCCCAAAAAAAAACTTGACATACCGAATTGACGAAAATGTCGGTGATTTTTTTTTCAGTATGTTCAAAATTAGAATACCGGCGGTATATATATCATAGAATCTCCTCCTTGTCGGTTAGTAAAAAATATCACATGTGTAATTTTGAAACTATAAAAATATTTAAATAAATAAGTGTTTAATAGTATAAATTCGTATATTAAAACAAAATTATAATAAATTACAAAAAATAGCGGTCAGCACAAGCGTCGTCAATAACAAAAATACACAAACAGACAAAAATCAGCAACATGCTTCGTCAATACAAAGAAATACAAGCTCAGTCAAATAATCCGCCCCTTGTCGATCCTGGCGCAAAGGAGCCCATTACGCTAGCAGCGTTGCCTCTTTGAATTGATATGGCAAGCCTCTGCACCAGAAACGACCCGGAACGGGGGTCACAATTTCGCTCCCTCAGTCGACGGCCAATCTCTGCAACGAAGGTCTTTGCCTCGGCACCCCATACCCCCGTGGTCTCAACGGCGACAGGCACAAAAAGATAATCGGCCACCAGGGCCGAGTACGTGTCCCATTTCCTAACGGCCGCCAGCTCCGCGGCTGCTCCAGGCGTCCGTGACGTCCGACTTAAGTAGCTGGCGGCGAAAGTGCTGACGCACGTCGCATCCCACAAAAGGCACTTGCCTTTCTGCCAGGGCACCAAAGTCAAGCCATCCGGCCTCTTGCCGTCGGTACGACTGAGGCCAGGCGGCTCAAGTACGCACGGGACGTTGGCTGATACGAGAGCCCTCCTGACGATATCATTGAGGGCATGGTGGCGAGGAAACCTACCCGAGCAGCGACGGCAACTCAAAGCGTGGTGCCCATTGGCCTCAACCATGGCGCCGCAGATGCATCTATGCGCTTCACACACATTGCAGCCCAAGCGAAGACCCACAGCCACACGCAGCGACTCGCCGTCGAGAAGGGTGCCCATATGAGGTGAAGGCACCGCATGCAACCACGCCCCCGATTCCGGTTGCGACACCGCCCTGAGTCTCGCCAAATCCGGCCCGGAAGCCACTTCCATAAGGCGGTCGAGTGCAAACTTTGCACCGAGGTCGTCCCAAGACCGCTGCACACGCGGGTCATCAGGCGCGCCCGCATTCAAGCCCAGAGCCCCCCAAGCCGCCATCGCATCCTCCGCATAAGGAATGCTCAAATGGTTACCCTCAAAATGTAAAATCTTAGTAACCAAATTCGCAACCCCATGCACCGATGACAGAAAAGCTGGAAGGCTCACATCCTGCGCCCGACGTACGCCCAAGCCCCCGTGACGTATCGGCAAGGCTGCCTGGCACCACTGACCCACGTCGAGGGAGACGTTCAGGATGCTCTCGACCGTGAGCTTAAGGGTGTCGTCAAAGCACGAGATCTCCCCCGGAAACATCCATGTCGGAGCCGTCCGCAAAAGGTAGGTAACCTTCGGGACAGCGAAGCACATGCGCAAAAGTATCAGCGCGACGTGAGCAGAAAGATTACTTAGGCGCTCCCGGGCAAAATCCAGCATCTGCCTGCGAACCGCAATAGCCTCCGGGACTGCCTCCGGAAATATGGGCGACCCAAGAAGGCTGAAAGAGGTCGAAGATAGCTTTTTGATGCCCGGTAGTACCGAATCGATACGCGCAAAAGCTGAATCCGACTCGGGGCCACAGGGGAAAAACTCGCACTTAGCCATGTTAGCTTCCAACCCCAGCTCTCTAAGACGCGGCAGCAACGAAAGAAGATCCCGCTCCACGACCTCTGGCTTGCCCCCAATGGTACCATCGTCCAAGTACCACAAGTTCAAAGGCGACTTCAGCTCCAGAATAGCCCCGTGAATGGCGAGGCTGAAAACGAGCGGTCCTAGAGGGTCCCCCTGCTGCGCACCTACCTGGGAGAGAATAAGCTCTCCGTCGAAAAACAGGTTTGATGGGCTCTCGTACACCTGATGTAAGAAAGGGTAGAGGGAGGGGATCCTATTCCTGACTTGGGTCAATAATACGTCCCTCTCCAAGGTATTAAAGGCGTTGCGTATGTCTAACTTAACCAAAATGCAGTCCCTGTTGGCGGCGTCCATAGCGAAAACACGAGTGGCGTGGATCGCCGCCTCGCAGCCCAGACGCGTCCCAAAACCCAGCTGTTGAGGCTGCAAGAAGCCAGACATCTCATCCCTAACGGCGCGACAGGCAAGCTTTGCTGCTAAACGTCGGTAAGTGCTGCCAACAGCTATCGGTCTCACACCGCCATCCTTCTTAGCAAGGGCACAGAGCGATGCCCCATACATGAAGGGGCATACGACCTTGTTCAGTTGGCCGCTAAGCAAGAAATTGGTAAGCTTCGTTAAGCACGCCAACAAGCGCCGCCCATTATCGCCGGCAGAAACGGACGTGAGCTCCTTCAAATGACCCGGACGAATACCATCTAAGCCCCCCGCTGAACCACCGTTAAAAGCTGCGATGGCCCAAGAAACATCCTCCACACTGACTACCAGGGGCGAAAACGTAGTATCTGGGGCAGAAGGAAAGGAGAGCAGACGCGAGGGAGGAGGATGTTTGGACTGCAGGGAAGCCAGAGTTTCAGGGCCCGACTGAGCCAAAGAGTCCTCAGACACAAGCAGCCGAACTGCACCCCTCAAATCCCCCTCGTGCACCTTTGACTCAATAGTCCTAATGACCGAGCGAGACCCTGAGTGCGCCACTGCCTCCCCCACCGTGCCGAGACCACGACCGATATTCGATTTCACCTTCTGAGTGTAATTGCCCGAGCCAGCCCTATCCGGTGTCCGCAGGGACGAATACGCAAACGAGAGTAGAGAAAACCATTCCTCCACACCGTTGGATTCGACGCACTTGTCTATCACGTCACACAAACTCCCCGCAGTCAAGCTGCGAGCCCCCTTAGGAATGTGACGCAAAACGGCAATTGATTTTTTATAGTCCGCCAAATCCAACAAACAGGAGTGACGCGGTTGAGACTGAGCCAGCGGCACAGCGCGGTGGACAAGACGCGAGGGGCCAGGAGCCTGCGAGGAGCCTGCACGTACCACATCCTTGTGCATTCGACCAACATGCGTCCTAAGGCCCCGAGCCACAAAGAGACGCGAGGAGCCTGGGCAGTAAGGGCACGTCGACTTAGGTGCTTGAGACATCACAAACAAATCGTCAAAATGCTAATTAAACCTTAAGAAATATCTATTTTTAAAACAAAATAAATAATATTAAACTACACACGCATCTTACATACATAGCTCACAAAGGAAACTAAGCCAACAAACATTAAGCTCCTGAATTCTAACAAAGCCACAAATAGTCGTCGGAATTAAATTAAAAATATATTTTCGAACTGTAACAAACAAGCCTTTATACCTACTTATCAAATTGTATACAATAAAAGAAGCACAGCCCGCAGCAAAAGCAAGCAGGAAACCAAATAGTTGTCAACTATTTACAGCTGATTAACGCAGTGTTTAATAAATTTAATTAGTTATGCAGGCATATTCCGTTACTCTACATATTGTGAAATCATAATTTTTGTATCTCTATACAAAATTTTTTTGCCCACAGTGATGATCGTATTTAGTTTGAAAAAAGTGGTATGTATGTAGGTTACACTTTAAATTAACCGAAACTTCCCACTTTGGTTAATTTAAAATGTTTTAGTTAAGTAATGAATTTACCTACTAACTAGGTATTCTTCACAAAAAATACTTAACACTTTTCTTATCGATGGTGGGAGCTCAAACAAAAGGTCACGGAAAACTTACAAAACATTATCAACATTTTTTAATGAAAATTGACAGCAAGTGATGACGTCACAAACGAAAATATACCCTTAAGAGTTGAGAACAAAATGCATCACCATTAATTATAGTTTGTTATTTGATGAAGGCTAAAAAACCACGGACCAAAAGTTATTAAATCCCTTCACAAAGATACCTGAATGTCGATGCGTCGTGAGAAATCTGCATATAATTAGATATTCTAAACGCGTGGGCAAAAACGTTTTTATGTTGGTTTTTTTGCTTATGAGCAACCGACCGCGACCGAACAAAGCATGTCGAAATTCTGCTTCAGGTATAATATTATATTTAAAAAATATCATGTAAACCAAAACATGGGCCCGCGTGGTGGAGTATGGCCCACTCCCTCTCACCCTTATTCGTGAGAGGAGGCCTTTGCCCTGCAGTGGGATTCTATAGGCTATAACAGATAACAGATAACAGAAACCAAAACATAGGTACCCTAAAACATATTACTTGACAAAGCAAACTCTTCAATCGTAGACCACGCGTATCAGGCTTGCCTCGTCTACCGTTTAAATGTAATAGTTGTAATCAAAAGTTTAAAATAAACATTATCTTATCTTATCTTATCTTGGCTATACTCCATTCCAAATAGCAACGGAATTTTAAGGCTGTTTTAATTCACAGAAACAGAGACTTGAAATGCTTACTCTCACTTATTCTTAGAATTAGAAGAGCTTTAGTAACGTCCAAGATAGTTCTGATAGTATAATCTTCCCGATAAGTTAATTATATTTGCTCATCGGAATTGGCCAGAAAGCTAATAGAATCTAGAACATACATACAAGATGTTTCATAAGTAAAAATAAATATTTAAAACTTTTAAGGGGGTTGTTCAGACCTTCAAACTGAACAACTTTCTCTATGGGACCAACATCGAAATCGCGAAAAAAATTATCTGATATCCCATAGTTACATATTTTAGCTCTAGTCGATTTGTATGGAACAACATTTTTTTTCCTGATTTCGATATTGGTCCCATAGTGAAAGTTGTTCAGTTTGATGGTCTAAACCATCCCCTTAAATGTTTATTTGTATTTTTGTAACACCTTGTATAATTATCTAAAAATACAAAAAGGTTAGTTTTACTTTGATTGAAGCAAAGGGGCATCCCACCCCCATCAGAAGATCTGTCTATCTATTCAACCCACATCCACCCACTGCTGGGCATAGCGAGTAGAAGATATTTATGAAAAGACTGTGGTTACCACGACCAAATAAATGGTCTTCTCCGAAAAGGACAAGTGCGTAGCACCCTCAACCGACGGAAGTGCATGAAGTGTGTCAGAATCGTAGTGTGTCGAGCCTTAGTCTCTGCCTACCCCTGTGGGATAGTGGCGTGAGTATATGTATGTATGTATGTATGTATGTATGTACTGTGGTTCTTCGGTTTTGAGAAAAATTATTAAATATTGTGAACTCTTGCTGAATATTTCTTTTACATGGCTTAGTTTGTGTTTAAAGAAGAATTTTTAGTGTATTTTTTACTGTAAAATAAATCTCAAAAGTACCGAAGTATTTCAATAGGTTTATTTTAAGTATCAAAATGCCTGGATGACTGCGGTGGTACACAGAAAAGAAGGATGACACATGTAAAAGAATGTTCTCAAACAATAGCACAATCAATGGGATTCCTATGCGCCTTGCAGTATTGTTTAGTTTGACATCCCTCACGATGACGTCACGCAGGATAAACCAACAACCAAAGAACCTTCTGTGGAACCATTTTCTCACGATACTTTGATTTCTGTGGCGATACAAAGTTGGCTGTGCTTGGCTGCTAGTTTTTACCTCTACGTAGCTATAGCTAGCCGCATTTGGTTGAGTTGAAGCCTTGTTTGTGGTTTTGTGAATGGACGTTATACTTACAATATCAAGTAGACTATAATCCTGAATGTTCTTTTATTGGCCTAATAAATGGTCATTTTAACCATTTTCCTACAGGATATCAAATGCCAAGAAATTGAAGAGATCGAAATGTCAATGAAATGTGAAATCTTTTTTAGTCTTATCTACAAGGTGTTACAAAAATACAAATAAACCTTTAAGGGTGTGGTGTAGACCATCAAACTGAACAACTTTCACTATGGGACCAATATCGAAATCGCGAAAAAAAAATTATGTTCCATACCTACTCTACAAATCGTCTCGAGCTAAAATATGTATGGGATATCAAATTATTTTTTACGCGATTTCGATTTTGGTCCCGTAGAGAAAGTTTTTCAGTTTGACGGTCTAAACAACCCCTTAAGAATTGTTACTTATGAAACATCCTGTATGTAAAGCCTGACCAGAAAAATAAAAAACCTCGCCGTGTTGCGGAAAATCATTGGAACTAGTTTTTGTACTTGGAACATTGACATTAAAGGTGATAGTCGATTGCAGCGCCCCCAAACCAGGTTTTTTATATTTCTGGTCAGGCTTTAAGTATGAAGCGGTCTAATATTTTATTGAATGCATTCTACCTATGTTTCTGACGTCATCGAAAGTTCGAACAAAAAACTAACATTATACAGGTTCTTTCAGCTAAAGCCATAAAGGTAGTACTTAATTTGGTTAAAATATTGATACTGCTGAAAGAATACTGCTTGAGGAAATAAAAGCCACGATACCTAGCCGAAATAAAAAATAAAATGGTCAAGTGCGAGTCGGGCTACTCGCGCATCGAGGGTTCCGTACCACACCACCACAGAACACAACATATTAACTTAGAAAAAAACTTTTTTTCTCCGGGACCTTAATCATGAGACCGACTCACAATTGGCCGGTTTTTATTATTTGTTGTTATTCTGTAGAGTTTGCTCTATAATCACACCAAGTTTGACGCTTGTATGTATTACCGTTTTTACTGTAGAACGAGAAGAAAAAACGTCGATAAAAACCAGTTTCTTGTTGACAACCCTCCTTAATTTTTAACTTTTTGAAATTTTTATTATTTGTTATCAAATCCGCCGTAATAACGCATATTCTGTGAAAATTTCAACTATCTAGCTATTACGGTTCGAAAGTTATAGCCCTAAATGGGTAGGACGGACGGACGGACGGACGGACAACGTAGGCTTAGTAATAGGGTCCCGTTTTTACCCTTTGGGTACGGAACCCTAAAAAGTGGTCGATACCCTGCAGTGGGCTAATTTTATTGATTTAAAGCCAATACACAGAGATAATAAAAAAACTAACTAACTAAATCGATATCATAATCGCATAGCTTGCACAGCAACTGTAAGCTATGCGATTATGATATCGATTTAGTTAGTTACTTTTTTTGCTGCTAAAAAATTTAAAAATAAATGTAGAGCTTTTTCTTTTTAAATTTCGATCGATCCGTCAAAACTGCCAGCACTTGCGTGACCCTAATTCCCAAACCACCTGTGTTCGACTCGGAACAACTCTCATTATTACATTAATAATCGGAAATTGTATACATTCCTTGAGGCTAAGGAATTTTTGAACCGCGCCCCAAGAAGTCCCTTGATTTCGTACCCTTGGGCGCTTTCACACGCTCCGTTTTTTAGAAGGCTCTTGAAACCTTGAGAATGTTCTAATATTAAGTTAAGAGTGTGGTAGAATAAAGCACTGTGAATCGTTTGCCCGTTCCAAGGACAACCCAGTAGGAACGTAGAGAATGAAAGAATGCAACAGTTCCTAAAGGAACTTTAATTTGGATGCATCATTGTATACCAAGCAACAAAACATACTTGAGCCAAATGTATGGGACAGCAGATATTTTCTTCGCGATTTCAATATTGGTCCCATAGACAAAATGGTTCAGTTTGATGGTTTGATCATCGCCTTAAAAAGTGTCAGCATATTAAGAAGGTCACTATATACCTACGATATGGCTCGTGCGTGCCCGTAAAATATCTCTGACCATCCCCGTAAAAAAGAGTCAGCGTATAAAGAGGGACCCTATAATATGACAATCACACAAGTATGCTGCAGAGGAAAGATTAGCCACTCAGCAATAGTCGTATCAATTCAATTCAATTCAAAATTGAATTCAATTCAAAATCATTTATTCAATATAGGAGCCTGAAGCACACTTATTAAACGTCAATTCTTTTTTAAGCTACTACCGCGTCGGAACGTGTTGTCGCTGTAGAGAAGATGCGGCCAGAAACTCTACAGCATAAACACGACTTAATGACTATTACAAAATAAATTCTTATGCTAAGGTTATGTATACAGTAATACAAAGTCTATTTAATTAAATAATTGATACTATACAGTAAACTATATGTTAGTGACACTCGAGACTGACTGCCCACGGTGCCCCATACGAATAAAGTTTAGGCTTGACTTGATGAGCGGCACTTTCAAGTCTTTAGCAAGCCAACTGTTAATTGGAACAGGTTGGATATAAACGAACCAAATTCTACCACTTTCTTCGCAAAGCTACGGATAAAATTATGCACCTATAAATAGGTACCACAGTTTCCCCAAAACAGCTTTTTAACGAATTCATAAAATACCATAATCACATTAGGTACTATGGATTTATTTTGGTTTAAAGCAAAACAAGCATAGTGAAGCCATAGTACTAAGGTAACTTTATGTCGTCGAAAATTCTAAGAAGCAAAGCCCTTTGACTGCTTTATTTAAGGGTATATTTTCGTTTGTGACGTCATCACTTGCTGTCAATTTTCATTAAAAAATGTTGATAATGTTTTGTAAGTTTTCCGTGACCTTTTGTTTGAGCTCCCACCATCGATAAGAAAAGTGTTAAGTATTTTTTGTGAAGAATACCTAGTTAGTAGGTAGGTTTTTTTTTCACACAATAAGAAATTCATTACTTAACTAAAACATTTTAAATTAACCAAAGTGGGAAGTTTCGGTTAATTTAAAGTGTAACCTACATACATACCACTTTTTTCAAACTAAATACGATCATCACTGTGGGCAAAAAAATTTTGTATAGAGATACAAAAATTATGATTTCACAATATGTAGAGTAACGGAATATGCCTGCATAACTAATTAAATTTATTAAACACTGCGTTAATCAGCTGTAAATAGTTGACAACTATTTGGTTTCCTGCTTGCTTTTGCTGCGGGCTGTGCTTCTTTTATTGTATACAATTTGATAAGTAGGTATAAAGGCTTGTTTGTTACAGTTCGAAAATATATTTTTAATTTAATTCCGACGACTATTTGTGGCTTTGTTAGAATTCAGGAGCTTAATGTTTGTTGGCTTAGTTTCCTTTGTGAGCTATGTATGTAAGATGCGTGTGTAGTTTAATATTATTTATTTTGTTTTAAAAATAGATATTTCTTAAGGTTTAATTAGCATTTTGACGATTTGTTTGTGATGTCTCAAGCACCTAAGTCGACGTGCCCTTACTGCCCAGGCTCCTCGCGTCTCTTTGTGGCTCGGGGCCTTAGGACGCATGTTGGTCGAATGCACAAGGATGTGGTACGTGCAGGCTCCTCGCAGGCTCCTGGCCCCTCGCGTCTTGTCCACCGCGCTGTGCCGCTGGCTCAGTCTCAACCGCGTCACTCCTGTTTGTTGGATTTGGCGGACTATAAAAAATCAATTGCCGTTTTGCGTCACATTCCTAAGGGGGCTCGCAGCTTGACTGCGGGGAGTTTGTGTGACGTGATAGACAAGTGCGTCGAATCCAACGGTGTGGAGGAATGGTTTTCTCTACTCTCGTTTGCGTATTCGTCCCTGCGGACACCGGATAGGGCTGGCTCGGGCAATTACACTCAGAAGGTGAAATCGAATATCGGTCGTGGTCTCGGCACGGTGGGGGAGGCAGTGGCGCACTCAGGGTCTCGCTCGGTCATTAGGACTATTGAGTCAAAGGTGCACGAGGGGGATTTGAGGGGTGCAGTTCGGCTGCTTGTGTCTGAGGACTCTTTGGCTCAGTCGGGCCCTGAAACTCTGGCTTCCCTGCAGTCCAAACATCCTCCTCCCTCGCGTCTGCTCTCCTTTCCTTCTGCCCCAGATACTACGTTTTCGCCCCTGGTAGTCAGTGTGGAGGATGTTTCTTGGGCCATCGCAGCTTTTAACGGTGGTTCAGCGGGGGGCTTAGATGGTATTCGTCCGGGTCATTTGAAGGAGCTCACGTCCGTTTCTGCCGGCGATAATGGGCGGCGCTTGTTGGCGTGCTTAACGAAGCTTACCAATTTCTTGCTTAGCGGCCAACTGAACAAGGTCGTATGCCCCTTCATGTATGGGGCATCGCTCTGTGCCCTTGCTAAGAAGGATGGCGGTGTGAGACCGATAGCTGTTGGCAGCACTTACCGACGTTTAGCAGCAAAGCTTGCCTGTCGCGCCGTTAGGGATGAGATGTCTGGCTTCTTGCAGCCTCAACAGCTGGGTTTTGGGACGCGTCTGGGCTGCGAGGCGGCGATCCACGCCACTCGTGTTTTCGCTATGGACGCCGCCAACAGGGACTGCATTTTGGTTAAGTTAGACATACGCAACGCCTTTAATACCTTGGAGAGGGACGTATTATTGACCCAAGTCAGGAATAGGATCCCCTCCCTCTACCCTTTCTTACATCAGGTGTACGAGAGCCCATCAAACCTGTTTTTCGACGGAGAGCTTATTCTCTCCCAGGTAGGTGCGCAGCAGGGGGACCCTCTAGGACCGCTCGTTTTCAGCCTCGCCATTCACGGGGCTATTCTGGAGCTGAAGTCGCCTTTGAACTTGTGGTACTTGGACGATGGTACCATTGGGGGCAAGCCAGAGGTCTTGGAGCGGGATCTTCTTTCGTTGCTGCCGCGTCTTAGAGAGCTGGGGTTGGAAGCTAACATGGCTAAGTGCGAGTTTTTCCCCTGTGGCCCCGAGTCGGATTCAGCTTTTGCGCGTATCGATTCGGTACTACCGGGCATCAAAAAGCTATCTTCGACCTCTTTCAGCCTTCTTGGGTCGCCCATATTTCCGGAGGCAGTCCCGGAGGCTATTGCGGTTCGCAGGCAGATGCTGGATTTTGCCCGGGAGCGCCTAAGTAATCTTTCTGCTCACGTCGCGCTGATACTTTTGCGCATGTGCTTCGCTGTCCCGAAGGTTACCTACCTTTTGCGGACGGCTCCGACATGGATGTTTCCGGGGGAGATCTCGTGCTTTGACGACACCCTTAAGCTCACGGTCGAGAGCATCCTGAACGTCTCCCTCGACGTGGGTCAGTGGTGCCAGGCAGCCTTGCCGATACGTCACGGGGGCTTGGGCGTACGTCGGGCGCAGGATGTGAGCCTTCCAGCTTTTCTGTCATCGGTGCATGGGGTTGCGAATTTGGTTACTAAGATTTTACATTTTGAGGGTAACCATTTGAGCATTCCTTATGCGGAGGATGCGATGGCGGCTTGGGGGGCTCTGGGCTTGAATGCGGGCGCGCCTGATGACCCGCGTGTGCAGCGGTCTTGGGACGACCTCGGTGCAAAGTTTGCACTCGACCGCCTTATGGAAGTGGCTTCCGGGCCGGATTTGGCGAGACTCAGGGCGGTGTCGCAACCGGAATCGGGGGCGTGGTTGCATGCGGTGCCTTCACCTCATATGGGCACCCTTCTCGACGGCGAGTCGCTGCGTGTGGCTGTGGGTCTTCGCTTGGGCTGCAATGTGTGTGAAGCGCATAGATGCATCTGCGGCGCCATGGTTGAGGCCAATGGGCACCACGCTTTGAGTTGCCGTCGCTGCTCGGGTAGGTTTCCTCGCCACCATGCCCTCAATGATATCGTCAGGAGGGCTCTCGTATCAGCCAACGTCCCGTGCGTACTTGAGCCGCCTGGCCTCAGTCGTACCGACGGCAAGAGGCCGGATGGCTTGACTTTGGTGCCCTGGCAGAAAGGCAAGTGCCTTTTGTGGGATGCGACGTGCGTCAGCACTTTCGCCGCCAGCTACTTAAGTCGGACGTCACGGACGCCTGGAGCAGCCGCGGAGCTGGCGGCCGTTAGGAAATGGGACACGTACTCGGCCCTGGTGGCCGATTATCTTTTTGTGCCTGTCGCCGTTGAGACCACGGGGGTATGGGGTGCCGAGGCAAAGACCTTCGTTGCAGAGATTGGCCGTCGACTGAGGGAGCGAAATTGTGACCCCCGTTCCGGGTCGTTTCTGGTGCAGAGGCTTGCCATATCAATTCAAAGAGGCAACGCTGCTAGCGTAATGGGCTCCTTTGCGCCAGGATCGACAAGGGGCGGATTATTTGACTGAGCTTGTATTTCTTTGTATTGACGAAGCATGTTGCTGATTTTTGTCTGTTTGTGTATTTTTGTTATTGACGACGCTTGTGCTGACCGCTATTTTTTGTAATTTATTATAATTTTGTTTTAATATACGAATTTATACTATTAAACACTTATTTATTTAAATATTTTTATAGTTTCAAAATTACACATGTGATATTTTTTACTAACCGACAAGGAGGAGATTCTATATATACCGCCGGTATTCTAATTTTGAACATACTGAAAAAAAAATCACCGACATTTTCGTCAATTCGGTATGTCAAGTTTTTTTTTGGGAGGACAAAATGGAAAACCATTTCGAGATAATTGTCTCAATAACAATATTTTATATGTCAGAATATTTAAAATGAAAGGATTAAACTAAATATCAACTTAAAATAACTAGTCATTCAGAAAAAATATGTTCAATGTGTCAGAATTTGACATTTCATGTTGCCGTTTCTGTTTCCAACATGGAGTAAGAAAGAGAAGGCAGGTAATTTTTATTTTTTAAATTAATTTTTTAAACAACAAAATTAACAACGTGGAGTTCGAATAATTTTTTCGAGCCCACTTTTGCCATTTACAGATAAACTTCATGAATTGAAAAAAAAAATGTTTCTTATAATGATATCTTCTAAAATTTCTATCCGTAAAAAATATAAAATAAAGACAATTCAATAAACGCGACAATTACAGGTGAAAGGCGACAGGCGAAAATTCGACAATTATTTACAGTTCAATAAAAATGTACATTGACAAAATTGTCAAGAGCATTGAGTTCTGCTTACGTAGGTCGTGGGTTCGATTCCCACGGGGGACACCTAATGACATGTCACTTTGAGCATTTTTCCCCAGTTTGTTAGGATATTACAGGCTGAATCACATGATTCCATGCTTCGGTTAGGCCGTTGATCCCGGCTACTATCTTTGGTTAGGTACATAAAAACCACGTCAGAGGCCCGTAAGGCGGTCTGAAAAAAACTTTGATACCAGGGCTTGCTGCCCACACGATAAGAAGAAGTTTTTAATAAAACAAATACTTATGTCAAGTTTTTCAGGACAAATTGTCATTATGTCTATTCTATTTTTATTAAATGGCGTTTCCTTGTTAGATTTCGCCAGTGTCAAGTGTTGAAGATATATTTATTAGATTTTGTACGGTAATAAGATATGGCGATCTCAAAACCCCGTTTTTAAACAAAAACACACACTTGAAACCACCATAAAACGGCGGAGCCACTTGGGCAATCAAATCGCAAGCCGACGACACGTCTACTTGTTACCTCCTTAGCCACGCGACTCCTCTGTCACATGTCACCTGTCAGGAAAAAAATTATTGAACAGAAATATGTCAAATTGTCGCTACAATCCGACAAATTTCTTTTCTCAAACATGCTTGGAAATTTGAGCATTATGTTGACAACCTTCTTTGAAATAAATCGAAATTGCTGTACTATGCGAGCAGTGGCCGGCAATAGTTGTATGAAAATCTATATCTGTCGTAGTTTAGCGGCCAAATAAATTACATAGTAAACTCATATTATGTCGTGTAATTTAAAAATGGAACGATCTTTTACTCCGAAACATGGCAACCAAGGAGGTAACTTATCAAAGGTTTGGTTTAAATTTTGAACTGGCTTGCAAATAAAAAGCTTTATAATGAAAAAAAAAAACGAATGGACACTTTAACCACAGATAAGTTACTAGCTTTATCGCAGGAAACATTATTGTTGATCGTCATTGATTTTGAAAAGTTGATTAATTTTCATTTCCGCGCATTCATAATTCATAATTCATAATATTTATTGCATAATCATAATAATAACATAATAGCATTGTTTGAGAAAAGCACTATACAAGCCTTGGCCACAACTAGGCATTGATGGACTTACGTATGTGTGCCTTGGCTTCGCCTCGGCCCACATTTACACGTTCGTCCATCGATGCGTCTTTTGCTGGCCACTGCAGTAATGTAGGTACTATAATTTTGCACCATGACATTTTGACGAAATTATCAGATTTTCCACCTGTAATTGTCACGCTTATTGTCACGTTTATTAAACCGGGCCCTGTAAACTCCTCGGTAAATTTGAAAAGTACATAAAATAACTGGCCGATAAGAAAAACAAAATTATAATGTCAGAATTTGACATTTTATGTTGCCGTTTCTGTTTCCAGCATCGAAGTAGAAAAAGAAGGAAGGTATCTTTTTTAGATTAGCAAAGTTTTTTCTACATGAGTTCGAATGATTTTCTTGTGACCACTTTTGCATTTAGAGATTACCGTTCAAATTCATTTAAAAATGTATTTGTATTGATAAACTAGTTAGCTTTTACGGTTCGCTTTCATTGCAACAAACTATCTTTCATAAAAAATACTTATTTTAAAACTATCTCCCATAATCTGTATATTCTTCTGTCTAGCCCCACACCAAGAAATGGTGGTTGGGCAAAAAATCTCGAGACAATAATAATATTACTACTATTGTATTGTATGGTATAGTCAAAGTTAATTTACGCTATGGTATGGTGCTAAGGGACCCTCCGTACGTGAGTCCGACTCACATTTGGCCGGTTTTCTTAAAATATAGTAGTTTACTTAACAAAATTTTAAAAATATTGCTTTTATGACTAGTGGAGAAAAATTTGCCGTGGAATTTAAATATTCCCATTGTTTTGGCAGACGTGCCTAAACCACTGAACCGATTTTGATGGTTGAGATGTCATTCGACTGCAATTTAAGTCTGTGATTGAGTCATAATTGCAAACATGACGTGGATGTACATTGAAGATATTTATAAAAATGTTAATTGGCGGTGTTTGGAATAGGTACCTACGTAATGGAATACATTGAGATCATTTTTAGAATTTTTGTCTGTTTGTTTGTGCACACGTTATTTTAAAACTACTGAACAGATTTGGATTTCACGAAAGCATAGGGCTTAGTTTGGATTGGCATCAAACTAGTACCTACCTAAGTAATAAAATCTTTTCTGTTCAATTATTCATTGAAATTGGTAGGAAGCAAGTTTTTAGTTGTTTTGATATTATTTGCAGTGATTTAATTTCAGAAGTAAATAAAAATTGCATGATTTTCTTATCAAGAATTTTATACTACGTAGGTAATTTAATCTTCTTGCTTAGAATTTATTTGAAACTGTGCGCGACTGTATTGGTAATTGTATATTGAAAAGCCGACCAAAGAGAATGGTCATAGATTTGGTATACGCTACTTAGACGACACTGACATAATTGAAGTCATTTCAATTTGATTGAACAATATGACAAAAATTATCCTAGAATACGTTAATTTTTTTTGGAATATAACATAATTTTAGCTTTAGAAAAATACAAATAATGAATTATTCCATTCAATTACCTTTGTGTTTCAGTCATCCACAGACGGATCGAGAAAAAAATTGTCGCAAATTATTTTTAAAACATTTGACGCGGACGTGCTCCAGTAACGGCATTTCGCCGTACAATGAAAAAAATCAGAAACAAGGATAATTTTGCAGTTGTCACAGGATGTCAAAAACTTGAATTTGTTCGCCATTTTGTATGGTAATCACAATATTTGATTTTAAAATAATATGTTTTCAAAAATATTAGTGTTTCAGACTGGTATTTTAAAAAATCGATTCATTATGTTTTTTAAATTTATATATACTTTCTTTTTACGTAAACTGTAAATTCAACCGTGTAACGTAACCCTTCTAAAAATGTTCCTAAAGTAACCCCATTTTTAGCAATATTTCGACGAACAGTGTCCGAATTTTATGCGATTACTAAAATAAATTATATGAAACATACAAAAAAACTATTCATTACATTTTTAAGTAAAGGCAGTTCTTTCATAATAAATATAAAACACTGGATATGCAATAGCATATCACTGAAAACAATGTTCCTAAAAGTAGGGGTTTTAGAAAATATACCCTTAAACGGTAGAGAAATAAATTGTACGTTTATATACAATTTTACGTACGATATGTGAATAGCAATTCGGGTTTACCTGGAGTCGTTGATTCCTACTTGATTTCCATATTATACATAGCATAGCATAGCATATGCTCACGAATATATTCCCCGAGGGGGTAGTCAGAGATATTCTGAAACCTCAGAACATCCACGTTTCACCAGTAGTACCGAAACTCGGTCCAGTGCACCAGTGTGACGGGGAGTGAGCCCGTCGCCATATTATACATCTATATAGTATATTACCTATATTATTCAGGGTGTAAGGAAAAGTATCGTGAACCTTTAAATCACATAGTCTACCCATCAAACTGAACAACTTTTACTGCGGGAGCAAACCGATCATAGACAAAAAAACCAGCTGTCCCATACTAAACTCCTACCTACTCGACTAAAAAACATACAACAGCAGATTTTAATTTTGCTCCGATCTGTTTGCTCCCGTAGTAAAAGTTGTTCAGTTTGATGGGTAGAGTATGTGGTTTAAATGTTATTGATACTTTTCCTTACACCCTGTATACTGTAAATTTTAACTAAGATTCTTATGACACTAACCTGATCATTTTGCTGTGAAGCTGCCGCCCTCGCTGCCTCTCTCTTCATTTGTATTATCACCCTCTCTTTCGATTTGATTTCCTCCAGCTGCGGACAAATTGAAATAACCTTTATTTCTGGGTAAACAAATTTCCTGTACTTATATGAAAATACAGCTATGCATACAAATTTTAAACCACGAACGAAGACGCGTGCAAAAACTAATTTTAATTTAAAAGAGCCTGATAAACTTATATTTCTGTGCTACTAAATTGCTATTAACATTTTAGTTGGCGCTTTTAAAGTATGTCGAACAACTGTCGAATCGAACTGTTGATTTATTGTTACTGTCGATTATTATATTCTTATATATACTTAACAAATTGAAATTAAAAAAAAAACGGTCAAGTGCGTGTCGGGCTACTCTCGCCGAGGGTTCCGTATCACACCACCACACAACATATTATTAACCCCTTATTGCATAGCATGCCATATCGGGCATCAAAGGTTTTTGATACCATCATTTAAATTTGCCGTTCATTTTAAATGATGTATCAAAAACCTTTGATGCCCTATATGGCATGCTATGCAGTAATAGGTTAACTTACAAAAAAGTTTGTTTTTTCTCCGGGACCTTTAGCGCGAGACCGACTAACACTTGGCCGGTTTTTATTATTTGTTGTTATACTGTAGACTTTGCTCTATAATCACACCGAGTTTGACGCTTGTCTGTATTACCGTTTTTACGATAGAGCGAGAAGAAAAAACGTTGATAAAAACTAGTTTCTTGTATGAGGACACCCTTTAATTTTTAACTTTTTGACATTTTTATTATTTGTTAGAAAATTTGCCGTAATAGCTCACATTCTGTGAAAATTTCAACCATCTAGCTATTACGGTTCAAAAGTTACAGCCCTGCAGGGCCGGATTAAGCCATGCAGAGGCCCCTAGGCAATGCAAGTCCTGGGGCCCCTATATCCATGGGCGTCGCAATGATTTTTTCCTATGGTCGCAGTAAAATAACCACCAATAAAACGGCAGTAAAATAACCACCAGTTGTCTCTTATTCTTCATTATTCCTTTTAAGTCTGGAGTGGGTCTAAATCTTTGAGTTCGCACTTATTTTTCTCCCGAGCCGTGGGGCCCCATGGCGGCGCTGGGCCCATAGGCTGGAGCCTACTTTGCCTCTATGGTTAATCCGGCACTGCAGCCCTGAATAGGTAGGGCAGACGGACTGACGGACTGACGACGGATGGACGGACAACGAAGGGCTTATAAATAGGGTCCCGTTTTCATCCTTTGGGTAGGGAACCCTAAAAAACATAGATCGTCTCAAATTAGTTCGAAACTTGAACTGGTAACATAAAAACGCCTACTGTATGCACTAATCAGGAAAATGTTGTATGTCACTAAGTATTAACATACAAAAATAGTGTTTAGGCTATCTTAGGAATGTCAGCGTGTCGTTTATACCAGGAGTGCGATTTTTGAGTCTCATTCGGTGAGCTCAGCAGTTGAAAATGTCAAAATTACTACGGAGATACGTATCTTTTTACTGCTGATTTAACTTTCGCTCTTTTTTATTTTCGCTCTCCTGTAGTATGATTTCTGAAAGTAAAATCCGCAGTAGAACGATGTCTCCGTCGTAATTTTTTTTGACATTTTCAACAGCTGAGCTCACCGAATGAGATTCAAAAATCGCACTCCTGATACTAGATATTATTCACGATACTCTCTGTTTGGCAGGGTGACATCAGTTTATGAACACGTTTTATTGCCTGTCCTTCTTTACATGACTGTAAACATAACGTAAATAAGTAATTACACCTACCTACCCATACATAGATATACAGAATATAAGACCTACAAAAATCCACAAATAGGTACGATTATTCTTTGAAAGCTAACAGTTATGAAATTACAGCTACAACTAGAAAAATAAATTTATTAGAGCAATATTCACCTTTAGCATATTTAGGGTTGTGCCCCCCATTGAAAGAAAAGCGATTTTCTCGAAAAAAAATCAGGGTGCGCTCGGCCCATCAAACTGACCAACTTTTACTATGGGAGCAAGCCTGAAATAAAAAGAATCGGCTATTCCATACGATGTAAGTCGACGCATTACTTTAGTAGGATATAGAACACCTATTTTTTTTTGCGATTTCAGGTTTGTCCCATAGTTATAGTTGGTCAGTTTGATGGTCTGAACCAACCCGGGTTTTTTTATATCTGAAAATTTGGTTTAAATAACCCAGTATTCCTTGGAAATTACGAACTGGAAGGTGGGGCGCTCCCAGCGCTGGAACCTGTTTCATAAACATAACAATTGTAATTTAGTGCGTTCACAACACAAACGATGACGCATTGACGGAGCAGCAGACATCAGTCCGTCATTTGTGAAGCAAGTGTATGAAACCGCACGTAGAACTAAGCACACACGGTGACGCATTGAAGCACCGTGTGTACTTCTATATGGACTGACGTCTGTCGCTCCGTCAATGCGTCATCGTGTGTGAACGCAACAATGACAATTTGAGATACATCACTGAGAATGTTACGACACATGTTGTTAACGCCGCAAGTAACCAGCATTGTACCCTGAATTGTCATTGTAAATTACAATGTTTATGAAATAGGCCCCTACACCGACGAACTGGCTGAAGTAGCGGGATAATGAGGCATAAATAATAATAGTCCTTAGTCCTTACCAGTTTATGACACTGCGCACGCGCGTCTCTCCGCGCGGCTTGCTCGAGCGCCGCGTGCTTGGCGGCATGCGCGCGCAACTCCGCCGCGCGGGCGCACTCCGCCGCCTGCGCTACCTGAAACACACAACTTTGTAATCCCACAGTGGAAGAAAGAGTATATAGTACTAGGTACAGTCACCCCCTGCACCCCACAAATTTTAACCTCACCCCCCTCTGGCAGGAAGCGTGGCTGAAAATGAGGGCAATGGTGTATTCCTGTCTCGCTTGCACTCATTCAGCATCGCATATAAATCAATCTTGTCAATTTTCCCATTCCTATGAAATGACAGCTAAGTGTCCAAGGTGTCATACCATACTCTGGACACTTTATACAAGGGGATCGCTCTGACAAGAAGACGTCAGCGCATGCAAAGAAAATATACTCTCACATGCGAATTACCATCAAACCACCAAATGAAACTAGGAATTCTGAACAAAAGGCTTAACGATCAGCGTCCGGGAAACTACGTACCTAGTAGGTATCTTCTCTTCCCGAATACCGCAGTCTCAAGAGGAAAATATTCGACCAGTGTGTACTGCCAGTAGTGATGACACATGATACGGAACTAAGACGTGGTTGCTCACTAAAGGCCTTATAACAGGCTAAAAGTTACCCAAAGGGAAATGGAGAGGGCGAGGGGATTTTCACTGCGAGATCAAATCAGAAATGATATGCAGAAACACCAGGGTAGCTGACGTAGCCCAAAGAATTGCTAAACTAAAGTCGCAATGGGCGGGGCACATAGCTCGGAAAACGGATGGCCGATGAGGCCGAAGACTTCTCGAGTGGCCCAACCGCGTACCGGATAGCGCAACGTAAGTAGGCCCCTAAGGTGAACTGACTACATGGTGAAGGCGGTGAGAACCCGTTGGATGAGGGCAGGCAAGGCCGGTCGTTGTGGCGACTTTTGGGGAAGGTCTATTTCTCTTCCAGTTCTTCTTTCTTATTCCAGTTGGCCAGTGGACGTTTATCGGAGATGATGATGATGATCAAATGAAAGACACGCGTCAGTTGTCAGTATGTCAGTTGCTGTCTGGGAAAAGCAGCCGACCGTTGCGAAGAGGATAACAATTAAAATCAGTTAAACTAGGCTACCAAGGCTGAGAGATACCCGTCTGAAGATTGTTACTACTAAAATATTAATTGTTGACGTCACCTCAAAAGGTGTTTGGTAGAAATTATTTCACTACATGTAAATTACAACTCTTCAACGATAACAAAGTAGTTAGTAGAGTTAATCATTTGTAAACGCCACTACTCGTCAGCCGCACAATTAACCGCACCAATATTTTCCTTGCACCCGTAATTGACATGACTCTATTGAACACACAATACGTGCCTACTGACATTCTGCCTAATGATCACAAACAACCCTACAGACACGACCTTAAACCCTCAGTCCACATCTAGTTGCCCTCAAAGGCCACACGTATCTAACCTAGCGAATTAATCGAGTCACAATTTCAAAATGATTAAACCTCTATTCGTGGCCTTACTAGCCCATCAATCACTGTGTCTGAGCCCGACCAGTGTGCTCTACACTGAAATTTTCACTTATCACAACGAAACGGCATTCAAATCAGACTTCGCCTACGAAGTAGTCGACAAAATCTACAACTCGTTCCGCGAATGGTTCTTCACAATCATCTTCTGTGAGTTCACCTATTTCGAAAATCGGATACTGAAGTTCACCGAGACAATGAACTACGGCTACCCAGTTGTTCTTATCAACGGATGTCATTCTACTGATAGTTCTTATAGAGTAAAACCTAAGATTGATAAACAAGGCGAGACAGCTTACGTGGTGACTTCCGACGATCTCTCTGTAGAAGTGAACGAAAACTCTATAAGAGCTTTGGTGAGGACTGGAGTGTTTAAACCAAGATCTACGGTGATATTCATCATAAACGTACCGGTTGTCACCGATCAGTACTTCCATTATGCTGTACATCAACACTTCCAACTTTTAAGAAGCAACAGAATTACCAATACGGTGCTCATGGTCTGGTCTGACGATAAATTACGTATGTACACATACAATCATTTCTTTGACGAAGTAAAAGATATAACAGATGAGAAAGACGTTAGTCTTTTGTTGACTAGAAAGTATTATAACCTTTACGGCCATGAACTTCGTCTTAGTGTGTTCAGGAAGGTTTATATCTCTGACGAGACTGGACCAGTCAAATGTGACTCAAGATTAGCCACAACTTTGATGAGTTATTTGAACGCGAGTTGCTTGCCTCTTGTACCAAGAGATGGAAACACAGTTGGTGATATACTTGAAAACGGCACAGCGACAGGAGTCACTGCAGATTTAATAGATGGCTACACTGACTTGGAACTGAGCTCTCGAGTCCTCAAAAACTCATACTACGGGTACATCGACACGACCTACCCTCTTGTTCAAGATGAATTATGTTTCTTAGTAAAGAAATCTGATAAAGAAACGACGTTTGCTGCGACGATAAAATTGATATCGATTAATATGTTATTATTTTTCATGTTCAATGTTGTATTCCTAATAACATCAGCGATTATATCTCGCAAAATGGAGATTTGCATAATGGACATCAAGGATAAGCAGACCGTCTTGTCGACAACGTTTGACATGGTAAAATGCTTTCTGAGGCAAACGTTCGATACCAAGTTTATGGGACCAGGGTTCAGATTAATCGTTTTAATTATCATTCTTTACTCATTAGTGGTCGACTGCGTTATAGATGTAAGTATAGTTATGATAATTATTTTCCGTTTTATTATTCTATAGTAAAGACACCTAATACATCTTAATAATTTGTTTCCAGGGTATCATAACTTCAGCCATCTCCTATCCAAGATACAAACCAGAATTAGACACTGGAAATGATCTGGTATCACAAAAAAACTTAACGTTTGGAGTTCACAAGCGACATATGCAACTGTTTAACAAAAGCTTGAATCCAGAGTACTTCAAACTAATACAGAACCGATTAGAAACGTTAAGCGACAAAAAAATTAAAGATATTATTGATGGAAAGAATTTCCATTATGCTATTTTGTTGAGGAAATCTGATGCACTGTTTATCACCAGGAAACCGGCAAATATGAAGGATGGAAGACCACTGTACCACATGGCACTAGAATGTCCCATACCGTGTTCAGTTGTTTATGGCTTGAGACATGGAAGCCCACTTCTAAAGAGGATCAACAACCTCCTCCATCATCTCAACCAAGCAGGCATTCTGACTCATTGGACTCAATCTGACGAATACACTCTATTCCAAAATCTTGGAGTACGATTTTACACAGGAGATGGGAAAGAGAAGAAACCATTGAATTTAGAAAATCTTCGAGAATTTTTCATGGTATTTGGGATCGGTCTTCTTATTAGTTTCATAGCTTTTGTTTTTGAAATACTAACAGCGCATTGTAGGTCACTCGTGGATCACCCGTAATTACTAGCTAGTCGATAATTATAGTCATGAAAATACAACTGATTGTGTTTCAAAGGTTTTTTATCATTTAAAGAGTGTCGTTGTAATTGTAAATGACACAGTCGTATTAGTGAACACCGCTGGCCTTGCCCTTAATAAAAGAACTAGAAACACTTGGGATCTTTGATTTATATACCACTAGTTTTTAATTACTAACATAAATTTAAGGGTGTCTAGACCATGAATCTAAACAAACTACGGAACATGCGTCGAAAAACGAGATTTTTTTTAGACATTCTATATAAAAGTAGATGTGGATGTTCTGAGGTTTCAGAATATCTCTGTCTACCCCCTCGGGGAATATAGTCGTGAGCATATGCTTATGCTTATATAAAAGTGCGGTTCGGCCGATCGATTTTCTATGGGAGGTTCAAAAGGTTTGTTGTTCGACCCCTGTTCCACTGGTTGAACTTTGAGTTGAACTTAGTGGAAGCGGTGTTCCCTATAGGGAACTTTCGTTTATTTTTATACCATTAAAGTTATGTTAGTAATTAAAAACTAGAGGTGTATTGTATATAGTACCCAGGGGTAGGGAGGGTAGCTACCTCTCCCCTGGATCCTACCTCCCCTGGATCCGACCTCCCCTGCTCTGGAGCCTGTCTATCGTAAACTTTAGTTGGTGACATACATAGTTACAGCAAATTTCTGATTGCCCCATTAGCTGCGCTCATTACCTTAATGACTTACCTTGAGTTTTTCCTGAAGTCCCCTGTTCGCTGTTTTCAAAGACTGAATTTCTGTAGTTAATCTCTTCAGCTCGACAAGTTTGTTACCTGTCTGCTCTTCAACTTTGTCAGGCTTAGATGTTCTCAGCTGTTTCTCCAAGACATCTTCCCGTTTCTTGTATTCAGTCTTTAAGCTTCTTAGTGAGCTGTCGTGTTGGGCCTTCAAGGCTCGTACTTCGCTCCGCTCGCAGTCGAGCGATTTCTTCAAGGTCGCATTTTCAAGCCTTAACCTTTCGACGAGGACTTTTAACTTGTTCAAGAATGCTTCGTCGACGGTTCGCTTGTGCTCTTCTGGAGCAGCGGCGGTGATGGTGCTGGCGGTCGATGTGTCGGTGGACGCCATTTTGTTCTATGACGTCACCGGTCTCGTTTGACAGTTCGGGATTGCGTCCCGATCGTCCGCGGTCTTTGGCCTCGTACTATGTTCGTACGGATCGCGTTGATTTCGTTTTTTCGGTCGTTTCGTGGTTCGGGCTTGTGATGCGTTGCCAATTCTGAAATTGAAAAGGTTTGGTGTTTATTCAGAGGAGTGACCTTGGCTGGCGAGACTGGGTCACACTATATCCTGTTCTGTATTTTAAGCCATGTTTTCTTGCTCGTATTGAATGGGATTGTATTTTCAGACAGAGGTCTTGCGATCGAGTCTTTGAAGACTTCGACAATTGTACCTAATTCGCAGATCAAACGCCATCATATTTAACGTGACGAGAACCCTATTTTCATTTCCTGAGTTTTTTAACATGCTAAGTATCAAGTAGGTACTACAATGAGTTCGAATCATGTATCGAGAAGACTATAAGCACAGAGTTACTATAGGCACAGATTATATAATCTATAGGTAATATCTTTGTGCAAAGTGTGGTTCTTGTTATATCCAGAACATTGTACCTTTATAGGCATAGGTAGGTATATCAATCACGTGGATAGAATATTATACTTAGGGCCTGTTTCACCACTTCTGGATAAGTTCTTAATATAAGAAACTTATCTAGAAGTGGTGAATATCACTATAACTGTAGTTAGTGTATTGCAACGTTATTTTGGAGCTGACATAACCTCAGGGTTATATAAAAATATAGAACGAAAAAAAACGTTTTTTTTTCTTTTCTGTAATACTTATTTAATTCTACTTCCGTTGTTATTGTTATGTATGACTAAAAGTTAATAAAATACAGTAGTTTCAACATAAACAGTAGAAAATAGTTATTGCATCATCTATCTAACTAATCGTAAAGTGAGAAAAGATGAGTTATAGTTCGGGAGACAGCTATGTGTTTATGATCTTCAACTGGGTCATGGAAATGGAACTTCAAATGGATGTAATGTAGGAACATTGTGGGCGATCCTCGTTGTTTAATTAGTTTTGTTAAAAACACACCGACCTACGGTCTTACGTTCCAGAACTTTAATTATGTTTTTAGTATACCTACCAATAAAAACATAAGTAAGTAGGTACAGTAAAAATAAAAATGAAATCGCAAAAAAGCTGTTTTCCTGTTCCATGGAAAAAATCAATAGCTAATATTGCCTGCTCGACTGTAGGACTCGACTCGTTTCTGTAGGAAACACTAATTTCATTCGCGATTTCAATAAAATACAGATGTCCGTTTCTTTGTACCCAGTTTATGCCACATAGATTTATTCCTACTAAAATTTTAATTAATAGTTAGTCATTGTCATATATTTCTTCTCTTAAAAAAATTGCAAAGCAAGTAATCACTATTTATACGTTAATTTCTCATTCATAGTTTTCTGAATAAACAAATGACTTCCTCACACAAATCAAGTTCTGTCGTGGTTCTGTCAAATAAAAAAAAAGAACAAATGACAGCTGCGAATTTTATTATTTGTGTTCAAAGAGACGTTACACCAGCGCAGCTCATTTTGTTTGGCCTAAATATGAAAGTGATAAGGTAAATAAAAATAGTTGGCTCATTTAAAGCGTGCACGGCCGTCACTCGACACCGCCACATCATTAGTTAATGGACGATCCTCACGGACAGCACCAGGCATTTCCCGTGATCCACCCAATTTAGGTACCTACTTCACCTATTATGCTTATTAGCATACCTACTTTCTGATTATAAGGTCAAATTGGAATAGTTGCCACAAAGCTTAGCCGTGGTGGTCCAGTGGCGAGTAACCTTGCCTGCCGTGCAGGAGGCGATGGTTCGATCCCCGTCCAGGCCGACTGGTACCAATGCGTTTTTCGGAATTTATGTACGAGTGTGTACGATTAGTAACACCACTTGGCTTTTCGGTGAAGGAACACATCGTGAGGAAACCTGCATGCTTCAATTTCGAGGCATGTATGTGGCGACGGGCTCACCCCCCGTCACACTGGACAGAATTTCGGTACTACTGGTGAAACGTGGATGTTCTGAGGTTTCAGAATATCTCTGACTACCCCCTCGGGGAATATGGTCGTGAGCATAATGCTATGCTACGCTATGCCATAATATGTTTATTTTTTAAATATTATCAACCTACGTACAACTGAAGAAAAAGTCATCAAAATCGGTCTCGTATAGCTTTTGCGTGATGCGCGAACAAACAAAAAACAAACAAGACGCATAAGACATTAAAAAAATTGTGATTTAGAATCAGGGACACTTAAAAACCATTCTTTCATGTACTACATATACACACTTATTTTACAGTTTTATAATACTTAGTAGTTAGAGATGTTAATGTTATGTTAACTGACTTATAAATAAGTATATTCCCAGTTGTGGGCATCTTTACACGTCTTGTGATACCCTTCAACCCTTGTCTGTCTATTGTAAAGTAACTTTAATCACTAGACACTTTACAGGTTTTACAGATGTTGGTGATAAAATAATGTATTGCAATATTTTATTGTTAGGTAACTACCTAAGTAAAAAAAAATTATGTTGATAATTAGGTAAAGTTCACCTATTTTTTGCATAAAGTGTTAAAAACAAAAAAAGATCGATACTTAAACTATCGATACATACAGAGCAACACTAATGCTACCTACAGCCATTTCTGAGCCTCAAAATAAACGCATACCGTAGTCGGATAATCTCATAAAATCCATAACTAAGTCGGATTAACTGAATTTACATCGTAAGTTTAGTTAATCTATATTAATTATTTCACACTAAACAAGTTTGTAGGTCATGTCATAACACCACACTGTTTCAGTTAAATAAATATCTTGGACATTGTCACACAAAATATTTAGTCACATTTAAAGTTCCAGGATCTAGCCTGGACTTGTATTATGATAACTAGACAACGATATAGAATACATATATCGATACAAATATCCATGACTCGGGTACAAATATTCATATTCATCATACAAATATTTGTCCTTTACGGGATTCGAGCCCGCGACCCTCGGCACAGCAGGCAGGTTCACTACAGACTATGCTGTCGGGCCGTCATACACACCGTATACAACACCAGTGTCTATTAGACAATTACATGGAGTCAAGTCTATATATTATGTGTTTGAAAACTTTACAAACAATCACACATACAAGTAACTTTTATTTGTCTTAATTGAATAAATATGTTAAACAACATTAAATTCCTATGACTATGACTAATTTTGATATTTATAGGTAAGTCAGGAAATTATCTATCAATTCATCATAACAGGTACTTACTAATTCAGACAGAATGTCTTCGTAAATTATTGTTCTTCTAACAATTTTGCTTTTAGGTCGATTTATAATAGGACTTATAGCAGTGGCGGATACAGATGGGGGGCGCCCCCCCCATGCGGGGCCGCCCGTAGTGCCGCCCGCGCCGCCCCCCATATGTATGCGCACGGGATAGAACAACGGCTGCCAAAAGCCAATATTCTCCTTCGAGCTCTCTAGTTTATTATCTCGCTTCTTCTGTGACATTTGTTTTATTTACAATAAAATCAAGCTCTAGGTATCTTTAGCGCCCCCCCCCCCCCCCTTGAGTTTTTTCTGTATCCGCCACTGGCTTATAGGTGACGAATGGATCCCTTTTGTTAGTTATATTGTGACAATTCGAGCTTGCAGGTAACATTTTATTATGTATTGCAGACATTTTATGAATTAAATCGAAATTAATAAGGATATGACCGCAAAGGACGCGTGCAATTGTAACAATTACTGGCTGGAGTGAACTCTATGACCTACTGCTGAGCTGAGCTCAGTTTTATAAGTATGTGAATAGATTTTAATGTTCTTTATGATACCAATACTTAGAAATTTGCACCTTATGTTACGATGTTTACCATATTCTCACTTATAATATTCTTGGAACAATACCCCTTACGGCACCTTACGACACTTTGGACACTTACACTCAGTTGCAGAAACGCTCTTTAAAATTAATCCTCCATTAAATCACTTGCTGTCACTTTTTTCTTGTTGACGTGGTAAAAGCTAGCAAGAGATTTAATGGAGTACGAACTTTAATGAGCGTTTCTGCAACTGTTAGCTGCCATTTCATACAAATGGGAAACATTTACAAGAAAAGGTAAAATGTGCCATAGTGAGTGGGAGAGTGTCGGCGCGTTGCAGAGAGCTATGGAAACTTAGTCTCGGGATCCAGGTTCAAATCCGCACGGATGACATGCCATGTACCTACCTACCAATGAGTTTTTCTAACTAAATTACGTAATACCGACTGCTCTCAAACGGTGAAGGAAAACATCGGTAAACCTGCATACGCTGAAGAAGAAATTCCGATGCGTATGTGAAGTCTACCAATCCGCATTGGACACGCGTGGTCTAACGCCCATATACCCTCCCTGAGGATAGGCCTGTTCCCTGCAGTGGGACGTACATATATTATAAGGCTGTGATGATAATTTCTTGGCGTATTCAGGTGAAGATATCCAACCGTTATAAACTCAAATCAAACTAGGTATTTACTTATTACAAAAGTAATCCGGTAAGTATTGGTATTCCATTTGTTGAATCAGCTTTTTTTCCATCGTCTATCAAGTATTTAATAGCATGTGCATTTGTGTAAACGTTTACCTTACGCAATATCCAGTGAAACCAATATGATACCATATCAAGGTACGGTCAAAATAACGCGGCGCACGGTCACAGTTGCGGTCTTCAATCTGATCTCTGAGTTTTGTGACATATTGGGACAACTTTTTGCCTGAGACTTTGATCAGACCATCAAACTGAACAACTTTCTTTATGGGACCAACATCAAAATCCCAAAAAAAAATCTGCTGTCCCAAACATTTTGGTCAAGTAGGATTGCAGTTTTGTATGGAAGAGCTGATTTTTTTTCGCGATTTCGACCATGGTCCCATAGAGAAAATTGTTTAGTATGATGGTCTAATCATCCCCTTATAAACTGTCAGCATATTAAGAAGGACCCTAAATTTTAGTGATTTTATGTGATTCTGATTACCTACCTACTAGTGTTTTCCCGCGACTTCGTCCGCACAAATTATATACCAGATTTTAAGTCAGATCATATGGCTATCAAACAAAAAAGTGTCATCAAAATCGGTTCAGTAGTTTTTGCGTGATGCGCGAACAAACAAACAAACAAACAATATTTTATTTTATTTGATAATAGTTTAGATGCTTATTATAATCGGCATTAACCGGCCGCTACAACGAAGCTCAAATTGTGTGGTGGCTCAAGATTGCGTTTTTTTTTAAACAACCCTTGCAGTCACCAAGTACCTACTTATAAAACCGTACAACGTCAAGACACTGTCAAAATTATCAACACCGAGATGGAACCACAAATTAATAAAAGAGAATAGAAGTGAATCAGCCTGTAGGTATATATTATAATGTCTAACTAAACAGAACCCATCACGCTCTTTAGATATCTTCACGTTTTGTTTGTTGGACACAGAATTACTAACGTCTGACTTCACATATTTAAAAGATTGAACATTCTTCCTCTTCCGTGCTTGTATATATTGGAAATAGTGAAATTCGTAAGAGAACATCCAAATCTTTTTAAAACGGCTAAGGATGTATACATCCTTAGCCGGATATACATATCCAAGAAGCACCAGAAATTGCAATAGACTAGCCCATGACAATGTTCCACGATCCGCGCGTTATCTAAGAAATGTCTACTCAATGTGTATAAGCATTTACAATGGCTTGCCTAGAGAAATCAGAGATTTGTCACATAATAAATGTATAAGCTCATTAAGAAAGTGGTTAATCGAAAAATGTTTTTATACTGTTAAAGAATTTTTGGAACCAAATGTGTAAAAAAAGTAGATTTTATTTTGAGGATAATACCAATTTTGTAACATTTTGCATGCCTTTATAAGAGGTTAAGTGTGAGAAACCTATTGTAAACTTCCACCTATACCTTGTAACCATACTTATAGCAAATAAAGTTTCTATTTCTATTTCTATTTCATACCTAAATAAAGTCATCGATTGTAACAATAATTTTAATGCAAATAGTAGGTATTAAGTACATTCACAACTTATATTCATTCATAGCTGCATACGAGTATTAGATAGACGAGAAAAGATAGTAGGTAGGTAAATTAGCAGTTTGTTAGTGTAAACAAGAGCTTTTAAACATAAAAAGCTTATATTAGTCAAAATCGGTCCAGTAGTTTTTGCGTGATGCTCGAACAAACAACCAGACAAAAAAGAAACTTCGTTTTGGACACCTGAACACCATAATATTTTCGAAAACGTTTTTTTTATATAAGAACCCCTTTCTGTAACAGTTTTATAATACCTTTAAACTGAAAATGGAAAGACAGTAGGTATAAGTAAGATTCCATATCAAGTTGTCTGCGTTTCGCCCAATCTTTCGCAGCCGGATTCCATTAACTTGGTGGAAGTTATGAATAGTTCCGTAAGTATTCTAAAGTTTAATAAACATCGTGGCCGTGCCTAAATACCTACTTTGCATGCTACTCTATTATGGGCATAGTGCGTCGACCCTTCCCGTTGCCTAGCAACCGTCTACAAACAATCATTTTGTGTACTTTCCTTGATGACAATAAATGTAATGATTATATTCTCTTTGGATGACAATTAAAAGGGCTTTTGAACTTTTGCATCTAAATTCAGAAGATTTGCTACCACCGATCAGAAAAAAACAGCCGCTATGTGGTTTAAAGGTTAATGCAGATACTTTTCCTAACACCCCGTATAGTAGTTCATTACTGAACTAGAAACATGATATCTCCGTGTCATAAATCCCTGAAAACCCATCGGCTTCCAAAAGGTCACTTTATAAAAGTATTCGTACATTCATCATCTACCTACGTCCCACTGCAGGGCACGGGCCTACCCTCTAGGAGGGTGTCTGGGCGTTAGTTCACCACGCGTGCCCAATGCGGATTGGTAGACTTCACATTCGCATCATCAGAATTTCTTCTTCTGCATATGCAGGTTTCCTCACGATATTTTCCTTCACCGTTTGAGAGCAGTCGGTATTACGTAAGTACATAAGTTAGAAAAACTCATTGGTACCCGGACCTCATGATAAAAAGTCCATACCTCTACGCAACGCGCCACCGAGCTCCTATTCGTACATTACCTGTTACAAATTCGGTATGTCAAGTTTTTTTTTGTCTTCATTTTTATATTTTTTACGGACAGAAGACATAATTTTAAGATACCTATTTCATTCTTATTGCGATTCATCGAGTTTATCAATATACATTTAATTTTTAAATTATTTTGATCTGTAATCTCTAAGTGCAAAAATGGTGGAGAGAAAATAATTCGAACTCCATGGAGAAAAACTACCTACAGCTGTATTTAAAAAAAATTAAAACCTGCCTCCTCTTTCTAACTCTATGCTGGAAAATGATACGGCAACATCAAATGTCAAATTCTGACATATTGTGAAAGTATTTTTTTTTTCCTAATGGCCGGTTATTTTAAGTTGATTTTATGTTTACCAAGGAGTTCACAGGTATGCCAGTGACGTCACTGCACGGACCGAAAAACGACGTTATTTTGTTAAAAATATCTGTAATCCTTTCATTTTAAAATCTCTGACATAGAAAATATGATTATTGAGACAATTATCTCGAAATGGTTTTCGATTCAGCCCTCCAAAAAAAAAACTTGACACACCGAATTATTATGAAATGCAATAGAGGAAGACATTTCCCGCCGGCGCCGGCCTGTGCATCACGAAAATCCTAAATACCTATTATTTCATACCAAATTTATTCATAAACATTTGCCAATCCTGATTCACAGTCGTCATCCGAAATACGGGAGCGGCCTTCAAATCACTCATAGTGCTAAATAATTTATGGCTCTCTGCCAACTCGTTACGGTCGGATTTGGACTGAAGGCAGCTGGAAACTGCTCTGCATCGATGGAGAAGAGCAAGGGCAAAGACTAAATAAAACCACAATAAAACTTTAAAAAAAAACACAGATTTAAAAAGCTCAGGGATTAGTCTTCCATTTCCGTCTGTTGTTTTTAAAAGTTAATGGCTGTTTTAGATGAATTTATTATTGTATTTTTTATTCCAGCCATGGTGATGAATGATGATAATGTAATAACGGACGAAGCTAACGAACTAAGCTTATAAAAGCTGTAAATGGAACTATTATAATGTTTTAGAAAATATGGGGAAAGATTACTGATTACTGTTACATGGTAAGGATTTAATTAATAACTTGATGTCAAAGCGATCAAAGTGTGTTGTTACTAGGTATATTCTACAATGTATTATGTTACGTTACGATTATTAAATAAATACTATCAAAGAAAGTATTATCAATGATTATTATTATTATAACACTTTATTGCACACAAAGACATAAAAATATACAAAGTTGAGAAAACATGTACAAAGGGCGATGATTCTTTTGTTCATGGAACAAAACGTTTCATGAACAGTCAATAGGTACCTAGGTACAATATTTAAAATTGAAATCATTGGCAACCTTTATAACTCTACGGTAGAGTCTTTCAGTTCGTCCTGAACTGAACTTTCACTACGAGAACAAACATGAAATTCAAACAATAAATCCGTTTTTTACCCGACTGCGACAGAAGGAGGGTTATGTTTTTCGAGCGTATGTATGTATGTATGTATGTATGTATGTATGTATGTATGTATGTATGTATGTATGTTTGTATGTCTATTTCTTTGGCACGCCCTACAGCTTAAACGGCTGGATGGATTTTAACGTATGAGGTATCATTAGATTCGTAAAAATCGTGAGAGTGACATAGGGTACATTATTTTAATATGACGTCTGCTAATTAAAAAAGAGAGGGGGGAGAATAATTTTTTTTTCGTAAAAAAATACAATATGGGTATCAAATGAAAGCTGGTGAAGAGCAGATTCCAATATATATTGTAGTACTTTTATGCTACCATTTTGACACAAGACTAAAAAGTATGAAATAAACTAAATTATTAAGATAAACAAAAAACCCGACTGCATAAAAAACTGAAAAGATAAAAACAAGCTCCTGAAATCATAATAACTTTGTTAGAGCAAATTAATACAATTTGAATGTTATTACTTATTAGGTAGGTATTGCAGGCGGGGACAAACCATAACCAACCATACGTAATTTTTCTTTGTCCCCGTTTGCGATACCTACCTAATAAGTAATAACATTCAAATTGTATTAATTTGCTCTAACAAAGTTATTATGATTTAAGGAGCTTGTTTTTATCTTTTCAGTTTTTTATGCAGTCGGGTTTTTCATATAATTGAATCGAATAGCAGTTTTTTTTTTTTTCAATTTAGTTTTTTTTTGGCTCCAATAGTAAACGTTATTCAGTATGATGGGTAGAGTCTTGGTTTAAAAGGATGCCAATGATATCAATGTCATCATATTATATAAATTAGCTGTAAAAAAACTCCTACGTAGGTACCTTAATTACCGAAGCCATACTTTGCACTATAATAAAAGGTAACTAGAAAACTCTCACTTTAGTGAAACTGTTTTTAGTTATGATAGAATAGCATCCCAAAATACAAACCCACAATGAACATGTAAATAAGAATGCACGGTTAATAACGACACAGTTTTAAAACAATTTCGCCCAATCGTTTCATGTTAGAATGACTTACAACCGGTGAATAATTCAAAGTGGTTTACATATCCGTCCAACTAGAATGGACAACTTTCCAGTGGGTATAATACGACAATTAGTTCTAAGTATTAGGTTGTAAATACTCATACTTTTGTTAGAACGTCTACGAATCGAGTCTTATTTGGATATTATCCGAAGACTAGACAAGTCTAGTCTAGATTGATTCAGCACACTAATTAGGTACCTTCCTAATTAGAAAGGTAAGTACATAGAATCTTAGATCAAAATAAAATGGATAGGCCTAAAGAGCGGTAAGTTGAAGCAAACTACTGGTGCAGTTGGTCCATACAAACTAGCGCCATTATCTGTCAAATCTAGGGCACTTGCATACAAATTTGAAGTAAACCTTTCATTTGTTTTGCCTCATTTTTCTGGTTTGAAATGTTCGCGTAAGGCCTATCCATTCATTTTATTTTGATCTTAAGCATAGAATAAGATTATTTAGATTGAGAGCTTAAGCATCCTGAAAATCGTTTCGATTTAGGTATTAAGGCGATGACGATTTAATACCTAAAGGAAGTACCTAGCTTATAGGATAGGACCTACGTAGCATAAAGCATACCTACCGTATTATCATTACCATTACCTGAAATCCTGTTCATGTGATGAAAGTTTGAAATAGATATTAGAATTCAGTCATTATTACCAATATCTGCACGGCTAGCATGCCACCCACGACAAAGCGTTTAAACGAGAAAAACGTCATACGCGCTCTTTTTGGCGTACGTTAAATAATAAAGATGGAGGCACGTCTCGATTTTTGTCGTTTTCTCGGCGGTGGCATGCTAGGGGGGCTGAATCGTGCATTTTTCTCATTCTCACACATTCTTTATTCACAGCCATGTTTTCAACATTCTAAAGTAAACAGTTTTTCATTCTTGTCCGTGTTATTATGTGAAAATTATCGTTTTTCACGTTGGATAAAATGCTTCAATTTTGATAGCCATTAGCCATGTATAAGTGCCGCCCACTGCAGTCCATTATAAGTGGCGACAGGCTTACTCCAGTCACACTGAACAGAGTTTCGGTACCGATTTTGAAACGTGGATCCCGAGTTTTCAGAACATCTCTGACTACCCCTCGGGAAATATAGTCATGAGCATATGCATGCTTAAAATGGGTAGCATTTAAAAATAAAGTAGATACCTTTATACGTAAACTAGCTAGCAAAAACTTCGGAAGTGGTGAAACAGGCCCCTAAACTTATAGTAATAAAATAACAAGATGCAAACATAGTCTAACTTCATCGTGGGACTTTTTCCGAAAATAGACTATTGGCAAAATAGTCCACCTTTCCAAAGTCAAGTTACGAGTATCTTAGATTTACACCCATATTCTTAGTTGTTTTCTTGACATTTCCTCACTCGAGTGGAGGACGTTTTTGACATAATTTGTATGACAAAAATGTCAAAAACGTCCTCGACTCGAGTGAGGAAGCCTCAAGGAAACAACTAAGAATCCGTATTCTTAGTAAACCACACCCGTGTGTAAGTGTTTTGAGACTTTTCAATTGGAATGGATATACATAAGACTCTATCAGTTTCTGTAACGATTTATAAAGCCCTGCCTTTACAGGGGACAGGAGCTTTCCCTAAATTAATGAGAATAGGGAAAAGAAAGGGTCGGTCGGTACCTAAGTCACGCAATGTTTTGTTATAGAAATTGATTTGATTTTTTTGGGGTAGTCTGAAATGAAATTCTATAAACTTATGAGGAATTGGAGGATTGAGTTTAAGATTCAAAGTTTTAAAGTTTTATTTATTTTTGACTTTTAAATTAGGAACCTACTAGCTGTAGGTTACCTATGTTTTTTATAAGTAGGTAAATACTTACCTAGTTAAGTTACCAAAGTATAAAAAAATATAAAGATTTTTTTAACGTTTGTCTTAGGCACTTACCTAAATTTTAAATAGGTACCTACCTAGCTTCTGTGTTGACAATATCACCCAATGATATTAATGTTACTCTGATATCACCATAGTAATGTAGTTTGTTTTGTACTATCTAAGTATCACGATGATGTGTAGACTATAAAATTGTAGGCAGTTTCTAACTTATTAGCCTAATGGCTAATGCTCGTGCTTGGTAAAAATCAATAATAGGTACCTAACTACTTAATATGTAATTTAATAAAAAAATATTTACCTTGAAATAAAGAATCCTTGGTATATCCTTCAAAAGCACCACAAAATAATATTGTCACTCAGTTCACCCGAAACATTTCACGAGAACCCGAATCGAATCGCGTGTCGCCGTTGCCCGCAAAAAAAAACAACAGTAAAAAAATAAAAAACAAAATGGCGCGTGTTTATGAAGTCACATGCGAATTTAGGTTAGGAATAATGAAATAAATAGGGGGGTTAGTGTGGGGAACGGCAGGCGGACCGCGCGGAGTGGACGTCGAGACTGATTTTCAGTGGGCGGCGAGCTCGAGCCGCCCAGCCGAGTGACGCCGGCGTGCGCGTCATGCAGTAGTGAACTAACATGTTTTATTTGAGCTTGTAGCTATCTACACGAGAATGCTGAAGATGCGAAATAACTCGTGGCCTAGAGTCATGTAGCATTGCGTTAACTTGCTATTTATTATAATATGATACGGGAAATTAATGTTACGAACGCAGGGAAAATAAGTATTTACGCTTTCCCGCGACAAACTTTTTCCCGCGTAAATATATCGGCCATTGTCGAAAGCTGTTTTTGGCTTTGAAGGGAATCCTGAAAAATTAGGCGTTTTGCTTTTTTTTTGTAATATTGTTTTACTGCTTCGATCGGCAAGATTTGCAAGATTATGACATTTTAACTTAGGAAAGTTGGTACCTACCTAGGTAGGATGGATCTTAGGTATTTATTGAGTCCAGTTTTGCCACCCGGAAAGCACAGAACTAATCGGCATTTGGCAGCATCCTTCTAGCTCTGTTCATTCGATTTTGAAGAGCCTTCAGTTATGATTACCTTTGATAAAGTTATATGTCAAGATTGACAGTCGAAGATACGAAAGCGTCTAAAAAAATTGGAACCAGTACTGGCTCCTAAACCTTATACTTACATATACACGCACACATACCTACATAATTTGTACAGCGCCTCACGCACACCAACCTATGAAACTTGGCCCCTTTTGTTTTATAAATACGGTAAAACAGTGAGGCTCATTCTAGACATAATTATACTTTTTCTAAGATGATTACGTTTTCTAGGCCCAAATAAAATAATGTCGCTGTTTCGACACTCTGTAACCACTTTGTAAAACATTTTAATTAGGTACCTATCAAAACAATATCAAATAGGCTATAAAATGTTGTAATCTACTTCTTGGTGAATGTTTGCATCACACAGTGCACGATATTATGTTCATTGGTACAACTAAAGCCGATGAGCGAATTCAAAAGCTATTGACCTAAAAATAACGCAAGAGTGCGGCAAAGAATTGTTTACTATACGTTCGGACGCGGCGATGTTCACGGCTGAAACATAAGCTTTCAAGTTTAAAATGCGATACAAGCACTTTACTTCTCTAAAGAAGCGATAAATAGTGATGTGAACTCGGTACTATCGATACTTTGGTTGAAATTCTAAGGCCGAGATTCAGAGACGATTTTTTTAGTCTTAGTTTGAGGATATATTTATTAGATATTGTACGGTAATAGGATATAGCGAGCTCAAAGCCCCGTTTTTAAACAAAAACACACACTCGAAACCGCCATAAATCGGCGGATCCACGCGGCTGTCAAAATCGCAAGCCGACGAAACGTCTACTTGTCACCCCATCAGCCACGCGACTCCCCTAAGAAAGCCTCAGATCACATCTTTGTTTCAACAATTACATGAGATCTGGGACCTTTCTTACTTTCCTGCCCTCGGTGTGTAATCAACTATTAACGGAAGGAACTTCTCCAGAAAAGACAATATTGACAATTAATAAAATCGGTAGTGTTAATGCCTCAAAACGAAGGTGTTCAATCAGTGCGTTCTGCCAGTGATGACCTATGGTGCGGAAACGTGGACCCTGACGATAGGGCTAGTTCATAAATTCAAGGTCGCTCAGCGAGCTATGGAGAGAGCTATGCTCGGTGTTTCTCTGAGGGACCACATCAGAAATGAAGTGATTCGTCACAGAACTAAAGTGGCTGACATAGCTCAGAAAATTAGCAAGCTGAAGTGGCAATGGGCTGGTCATATCTGCCGAAGAACTGACACCCGATGGGGTGTCAGAGTTCTAGAGTGGAGACCGCGAACTGGTAGGCGTAGTGTGGGACGCCCTGCTGCCCGCTGGACAGACGACCTAAAAAAAGTAGCGGGGAGCGACTGGATGAGGAAGGCCGAGGACAGAGTTTTGTGGCGCGCCTTGGGAGAGGCCTATGTCCAGCAGTGGACGATGATAGGCTGATGATGATGATGATGGTAGTGTTAATTTAACTTAGTTGTAGTAATGTTTGTGACCACCCAGAAAGGAATTATGGACGCGAGTTTATGTATTATGTATTTGTCTTTAAATCCTTTGATAAAGTATATGTCAAGATTGACAGTCGAAGATACGAAAGCGTCGAAAAAATTGGAACCAGGACTGGCTCCTAAACCCTATACATATACAATACACGCACACATACAGAATTTGTATGGCGCCTCACGCACACCAACCTATGAAACTTGGCCCCTTTTGTTTTATACGGTAAAACAGTGAGGCTCATTCTAGACTTATACTTTTTCTAAGTTTAAATCATATCTAATCGAGAACACCACTAACCACCCAAACTCAGCTCCTGAGCCAGAAAGAAAAGCAAAATAAACACCGTGCGGATTATCCTACAAGTCTAAATTCTGTACTATTATCAACTTTATTACCCTTTAGCATAAAGATCAACGAGTTTTGTGAAACACAGCTACATGTTTGGTGTTACTTCCGTGAAAGTTAACGGAGATGTATGTGTCTATATCAATCTGATTGGTGTTTTTAGAAGGCACGTGTTTCTAAGAGTTGAAGTTAAGCAGGTGTTCAGATTTGTTAGATGGGTATATTGACTGGGTACCTTTTTATTTCTTGTTGCGTAAATGGGTCGGGAAATGTTGGATATGCTAAAGGATATTCAGAAACGTATTTTTAGCGTGAGTTGAGTCTGAGAGGGGCAAAAACGTTAGGATTTTCGAACTCCAACTCACATTTCGCTTCTAAATCTCAACCTATACTTTCGGAACATGAATAAATACTGATCCCTACAGAACGAAAGCTTCATACATGCGGCCGCTTTCGGTCGGTGCACATAGACCTGAATCTCATCTCAATCAACCTAACAGACTTCGAGCACATGCATGAATAAATACTTATCCCTATAGAATTTAGCGAAAGATTCATACAAGCAGCGGCTGTCGCTGTCGGTACACTCGCACATAGCGCGCAGTAGAGGACGTACTGTACTACAAGCAGGTACACACATACCCCCTGCGTGCCCCTACTTTTCTTTGCCCCTACATCGACATAGGAGCCGCTTGTAAGAAGCTTTTGTTCTGGAGGGATATTTATTCATGTGCTTTGGGGAAGTAGGCACTTACTAGCAGCTAGAAGTTGCGTACCTACTGGCTGGCAGAACTGGCAAAATGGTGAAGGCACCAGACCAGAAGGACCCTGATGAGGGAAAAAAGGAAGGAACACCGAACAACTTTTTACAAGCTTTTATTTACTTTCACCTGTCCCGCGGTGTCTGTAATATCAAATGTTGCAAGTTAAATTTGACCCACTTCCCGGTTTTCGATTGAGCTGAAATTTTGCATGAAATACAGTGCGACATAAAAGAGTAGAAAACGGTGACAGCAGGAACTAAATATTTTAGGTCGGTCTTGCCAGCTTATGCGTGATTTTGACGTTCTTGCGTGGAGGCAGCGCCCTCATTTATTTTCTACTCTATTAAGTCGCACTGTATATCGCGTGACAATGCAATAAAAGCTTGTTTTAAAAAAAGTTTTTTTCACAGTTAATTTTTATTTAAATGTTTCCTTCGCATTACGTTAATTTGCAAATGAATTTTATTTACGTTCCCTAATTTTTGCTTTATTAATAAGGTACTATATTTTATAAAGTTATATACTTAGGTATACAGTAATTCCTAAATACCTTGTATAAGGAAACGACGTTTAATACATACTTTATTTAATACTTGGCCAACAGTTTAGGAACATAGAATCTTTATAAATAACATCATTACTAATTATTCACGTACACTACCAACCATCTTTTAAAATACCAACCTAATGGTTCATTAAAAATTTTGTTCCACAATCTGTACATTTTCCACCATGACAATTTTGTTATTTGCTGGCACAAAATAAAAAACATATGGCCCTGTAGGATATCTTTACAAGTTCGATAACGTACCTATATTTTTTAACTCTGTACCTACATACTAGGCAACATTTAATTAATAGGTAAGTATTGTGTTTCAATTCAATTCAATTCAATTCAAATTCATTTCAATTTCATTGTCTGAAATTGACAAGAACTTTTAAAAAACACGATGCCTATCGATTGTATTACCTGTAGAATCGGGGCCCTGTTTTACGTTGTTCGATAAACATGACATAGAGATCTCCGAGTAGAAGACAGACCTCGGCAGACGTGAGTCATCCATACGGACAAGGTGTCCACACCATCGCAGTTGGCCCCTCATCAACAAGCACTCCATGCCCGACAGATTGGTGCGTCGTAGTACACCAGAGTTTGGAACTCGATCCTACCACTTTTCCCGCAGTATACAACGAAGACACCTCATGTGGAAACTGTCGAGGCGCTTAATATCCCAGTAGCGCTTAATTAGAGGCACCAGGTCTCAGAGGCGTAGAGCAGCAGAGGCTGTATAATAGCTTTATAGACTGCGAGTTTAGTTTGGAGTCTTAAGTCGTGCGAGTTCCAAACTCTGAGGCTCAGCTTACCAAAAGCGGCTGCAGCCTTGCCAATCCTTGACGATATTTCGGACTCCAGACGATTGTCGCTTCGTATCAGGCTGCCGAGGTACTGGAATCTTTTGCACTTCCTCTAGCGGTCTCCCAGTCAGGGTGACAGGTGTGTCGCTCGCAGATACGTCCCTTGCAGATTGTTTGAGGGTCTGGGTTTTCGACACGCTGATCACCAGGCCAAATCTACGGCAGGATTCGTCTAGAGCGTCCAGCCATGTAGAGCTGCAGGTGTACGATGCTATCAGCCATTAGGCACACGTCGTCAGCATATAGGATTTCCAGCAAGGAATGCTGACGTGTTTTGCGTTTGGCTCTTTAGATCGGTGAAATACTAAAGTATATATGTATAGGTATAGGTATAACCAAGCACGTATCACGGGGGTGTGTATACGTGTGATTTATCACCACTAACTTTCCTCTACCAGTCCACTCCACTGTGGGTCCGCGTGACGTGATGGAGTATGGCGCACTCCCTCCCTCTTACTCAGGCGCTTTATTCGCGAGAGGTCTCTGTCCTGCAATGAGTGCGATCCTACAGCATTGCAGGCAATCATCTTAGCCACAGTACAGACTGTCTCTCAGCCGACAGACGTCCACTGCTGGATATAGGCCTCCCCCAACCCCAAGGATCGTCATAACGACAGGTCCCATATCTCCTGCGCTATCCAAGCTTTTCGCCTCCTTCACCACGTCGTCGTTCCATCTTATCCTTGTCCAAACCCACATAATCACCAAAAACTAAGAAAAATTACATGTGACCCGCTTTTGTTTGTTTACTGCGTCTTGTCTTGACTGTTGCATTTTATTACCTACCGTCTAACGCTAGTGGAACTAACTCGAGGCGAGAGTGGAGTGAGACGACTCTACCCACGGTCTTGTTAATAAACGAGCTAAATTGAGCTTATCACGGACTATTGACCTTTGTTAGTCGCTTGTGTAGAGATGTTAGATTAAGATTTCAAACATTTCAAACACAAACTATATAGAATTTCAAAGGGGTATTAAGTACCTACTTAGGTACCTAAGGTTTGTGGTGTGGTTGGTTGGGTTTTTTAAATGTTAGAGATGAGAATATTTCAAAATTTAAAGTTTTAAAAAAGTTTGACTACCTACTTAAGTACTTATACGTAAGGTAACTAAACTTTTATGTAAAATAAACCTACCGTTTAATTTAAAAATTATTTGTTTTATTTTTTAAATTCAATAAAATGGCCATGGAGGAAACACAAATAAGCAGCCAGTTTAATTAGTATTTACCTCTTAAAAAAATCTTAATTTGCGGAAATAAATTAGCTAGTCCAAACAAAACGTTTATAAATGCATAAATAAATATATCGTCGGACAATGAATCATCCGGAATCCCTGTTTATCAGCAAATCAATGCTGCCAACATTATTCACATTAACGTTCCATTCTTCACTATTGCACTCAGCGTTAAATTCTTATTTACTTTTAAGATTTGTTAAAAACTGCTCTCTTGAATTTATATTTACATCATTTGAATAACATAAGTAGATCTTAAGTTGTATTTTACACGAAATATAATATTAAATTAAGATTTTCCAACATCAGTTCTACAAATCTCACGCTCACGTAAAACGAAACGTCAGTCCATTCATTTGACAGATGATAAGTTTCACTCACCATTCCCCGATTTTTTTTCCGTTCGCGATTTGCCACTCCTATTCAGCAAAAACCGATTTCACTTTCATCCAAAACAATATCGCGCGAGAGATGTAGTGTTGGTGTACGCTAAACGTGCTAAAGGATATGTCCTAAGTGTTCCTAAATAAGTTAAAAAAGTGTGCAAAGATGACTGGTCGAAGTCGCGGAGTATTTGGGAAGTTGTTCTCAAAAAAACAGCAGAATAAAGATGAGCGTGCTACGGACATAGGAAGGCCGACAAACGTCAAACAGCATATACACGTGAGTAAGAATTCCGAGACGGGAATGCTGGAAGGTCTGCCTTCCTCTTGGTTGCGTCTTTTAAACACCCAGATATCACCAGACGAACAGAATGAGAACCCTGACGCGGCCATCCAGGCCGTCAAGTTCCATATGTACACAATTAAAAAAGAAAAAGCTCAAGATGAACCGTTCAAACCGTTCGTCACAGCGGACATGATAACAGAAGAGGACTTGGAAATAGAGAAATTATTAGACAAGAAAAACCACCAGAGTCAAGACTCGGATTTGTCAGTGGGGCAGAGTAGCGAGGAAGATGTCGCTGTCAACGATAAGTACTCGCAGAGGCAGACGATGCCCGTCGGTCCTCAGAAACATAGCCTTAAGAAGAAAGATCCGATTGTGGATTTAACGGCAGTCCACGAGGATCTAAGTCTTATTGGAAAGGAGGAAGAGAGCCCGATATTGAGGAGGAAGGAGATGTTGAACGCGCAGATGACGGACGAGGAGATTTACGACGAGTTGCGGAGGATTTGTAATAAAGATGACCCGTACGTCCGGTTCGAGAGGGTTAAGCAGCTCGGTGCGGGAGCTTCGGGTTAGTTACGTTTTTTGTCCCTATTCTATTCTATTTTTAAAATATGGCTGCCATCTTGGTTTGTGATGATTTTGCCAATGTCGAGTTTTTGTAGCAAAAGTGCTTGACGTTGTACGGTTATGAAGATATTTTGGTGACTTCAAGGGTTGTTCTTACAAAAGAACACTATCTTGAGCCACCACTAGAGCCCCGCTGTCGAGCTGGGAGGGGGCAACCGACGAGCGACACGCGACCACCCACTAGCAGATCCACAACGCGACTCTTTGGCCCTATAGAAACATCTGAAGTAGTATACATATTGTATGTACACACAGAGACGCATCAAGCTACTCAAAACAAACATAAGCTGGCCCCGCGACACTACATTATTCTACCTATGCGAGACCAGCTTGTTTTGGTTTTGTATAGCTAGATGTGAGACTTGCAGGGTGGTTGACGATGTGTACCACTTGTTGGTGGAATGTGTCAGGTACTAGCAGGATCGGGAGGCACTGATGGGAAAACTAGGGTTGAACGGTTGGAACGTTCCACTCAATTTTGGCATCACCAGAGTCTGAGGCTGCAAGGAGCTTGTTCACCTTTGTGAACTCATCAGTGTCTCAATAAATAGTTGTATGTGTAAGAGCGTCTTCTTAGTTGTCGCTGGATCTTAGTGAAGCTGCATTGCACTCTTTCTATTAGCTGAATATCCTTGACAAAATAGGGGCGAATGTATATTATATATTTTATAAACATAATTATATATATATTGGTAAAAGGGTACGATGGGACTAACATGTACAATAGGAACTGACACATTACGTGGGTTCTTTAGCGCTGCGGCCCATTTGTCGCCGACCTACGGCGTAGGTCGTCAGCAAGTAAAGTGTTAATACTGACTGCTCTCAAATGGTGAAGGTAAACATTGTGAGGAAACCTGAATACGCTGAAGAAGAGATTCCGATGTGTAAGTTAAGTCTGCCAATCCGCACTGGGCATGTGTGGTGGACTAACGCCTATACCACCCTCCCTAAGGCTGTGCCCTGCAGCTGTGATGATTGAGGGCTAGCATTTTTCCCATAGAAACACTGCATAAGAAATTTTTCACATACAACAATGGGGTAATACATTCTAAGCTATACTCATGAGCTAAATATTTTGTACCCTTAAACCTGAATCTGCCATTTGAAGTTTATTTATGTTTTTGTTTGCTGCACCATTACATGTAATGCTTTCAGACCACATGCAAGCACATTCTTTTGGTTTGGGGGATATTTATTGAAAAATAATGTAAAGGAAATCTCAAAGTTCAAAGTTCAAAGGTTTATTTGCCAGAACATAGTATGTAATAAAAAGAAGATAAAAGATGAAAAGTCCTTATGTTCTACCGCAGACTGGGCATGCAAAAACAGAATATGTATGATACAAAAAAAAAGTTAAATTGTCAGGAAACATCTACATTTTTTAACATTATAACAGACATTTTAGTCATTCATACAATCATCGAGTTTATAATTACCTGTTTTACAGAGGACTCCCTTAACATGTGACCTAAACTTTTTGTCTGGCAAGTTTAGAATATCCTCTGGTATCTTATAATAGCAAATACAGTGGCCCATGAAAGTTGTGTTGACCTCACTGACACTCGAAAATGTGGGAATACTTATTTCTTGACAACTCTATTATTAATACAGTATTTGAGAGTTACGCGGTAATATCGGGAACTCATATATACTAAAACGCGGTAAGAACTCGTTAAAATGTTTAATTCTAGATTAACTCTATTATTATTTTCCGACGTACTACATCATTGCTTATAGGTAATACATTGACTTTATAATAAATAACAAATGTTAAAAATAGAATTAACAGATAGTGATGTCAGTATTTGTTATAGTAGGTATTTAAGATAACATAATTATTATCTAACACGAAAATAGTGTAGTAAAATAATTCAAATAACAAGTTCAAATAAGAGGATGTTATAGTAGATTACACACCGAGGGCAGGAAAGTAAGAAAGGTCTCATGTAATCTCTCAAAAAACTTGAGGCTTTCTTATTTACTGCCCGAGGTTAGTATACTATTTTTCTCGACGTAGGTGGAAAGCGGCAACTTTCCGTCCGGAGAGGAAAAAAAATTACCTTATTAAGTGGTGGGTGTTTTAGAATAGAAATTCTTCCCTTTGAAACTTTTTCTATTGAGCTAATCAGACCTTAAGGATTGTGAGTAAAGAAATTATAGAATCCTCACAATAAATACCTTGCCGCTTTTGGCTAATTGTTTTCGCACCCTTTTCGCTGCTTTGCGACTTTGCATCCTTTGATTACTAAATGACTTCGGGTTTTGACGGGGACTTGGGTCTGCTCCGCACAAACGAAGATTGGCGAGCGGAATTATTTTCCTGGTCGTACTGTAACCGATGATGTATCTCAAATTGAGTCGATAAATATCGAACGCCGGTATGTCCCACCTCTGGGAAGTCTCATTAAACTCAATAAAAATAATTTTTATTATGTGTTTAGGGATCTATTTGAGTAGATATGTCCCTTCAAAATCAACAAACATTAATTTTTATTGAGTTTGAAGGGTCGTATCTACTCTGAAAGGTCCATTCAAACTTAATTGAGTTAAATGGGACGTCCCAGAGGTGGGACATACCGGCGTTTGATATTTATCGACTCAATTGTCATTGTAAATTAAATTTTTCATGTTCATGAAATAGGCCCCAGATTCATACATTTTGTCTTGTCATAGTGAAAAGAAATTCCCAAGTTAGTATAATCAAAACTTTCAATTAATAAAGTGGAAGCAAGATAAACACCTTGATATAACATTATGTGATAAAAGCTGATTCATTACAATAAAATGTTCTTACTGTAACATCATAGTAAGTTAATGATAACATCAGAAGCATGTGGCCTTCAGCAATTTGCCTGATACTGGAACAATAGAACATTTTCTCACAGACCTCCCATTTAATTTGATCATAAATGCGAGTGTCCTTTGATGTAAAATAAATGTGTTTTATTACTAAGTATTTTAGTAGGAATACCAAGATGTTTCTATAATACATATCATCACATCAGCCTATCATCGTCCACTGCTGAACATAGGCCTCTCCCAAGGCGCGCCACAAAACTCTGTCCTCGGCCTTCCTCATCCATAATACATATTATATAAAAAAACAAACAAACACACAAATAAACTATGGTATACTATTATACAGGGTCAAATTGATATCATTAGCGTCCTTTTAAACTAAGAGTCTACGTAGGAGTCTACCCATCAAACTGAACAACTTTTACTATGTAAGCAAAGCAATTGAAGCAAAAAAAAATCTGCTGTCCCATACATTTTAGTCGTGTAGGCAGCGGCGGCGGGTGCAGTTTAGTATGGGACAGCAGATATATTTTTTTTTCCGATTTTTTTGCTCCCATAGTAAAAGTTGTTCAGTTTGATGGGTAGACTCTTAGTTTAAAGGATGCTAATGATATCAATTTCACCCTGTAATTGCTTAAGTGCTTCGGAAGTCCAGACAATCAAACTGAACAACTTTCACTATGGGACCAAAATCGAAATCGCGAAAAACAAATCCGGTTCCATAGAAAACGTCAATGGTGGTGACTCGACCCATATGTATGAAACAGCTGTATTTTTTTCGCTTTTTCGATGTTGGTTTTGGTGTAAAATAAAGTATATATATATATTGCTCCTGACCGATTTCGGCCACGGCGACTGCTTCAACTCCGTTGCTGGCGTTGATGGGCCCTCATGTGGCTAACATAGCCAATCTTCTTTGAGAAGATCCTCGCACATAGCGGGCACGTATATTTGATTTGGCTCCATAGTGAAAGTTGTTCAGTTCGATGGTCTGAAGCGCCCTGTTTGAACGCATTAAATTTTACAACCTGTATACTAGCGGCGCCCGTGGCTTCGTACGCGCAGACTACTAACTTTAAATTCACAAAACTTTTGACTGAATAAACCGATTTTGATGAAATAAAGCCTAAATGTTAGTCCAAACTAAGCTTATGTGACCGCGTTCAAATTGGTTCAGTAGTTTCTAAGTTATGTGTGCATAATCAAATAGACACACAGACAAAAATTTTAAAAAATGGTCTCGTTCTTGGTCTGCATTCTGTTACGTATCCTAAACCCATGTTTTGGCTATTTAAACTAAACTAAACAAAATAACTCATTCATGAATCCTTTCCTGTCCTTTCGTAGACTTTATCGTAGTTCCCAGACCGCAAATGTGCGTCAATCCATGTATACTCAATACTTTATTACGTTTCACAATGGTAGATACAACAGTTGGTGTATGGACCATGTATGGACGTATCGCGAACGAATTTACGATGGGCACCCTGAAAAAGTCGCAAATGGAGGAGCACACAATACTTACTCATGCCTATGTCCCTTTGGGGTAGGCCCTACTACGATCCAAGGATCTCGAAAATGCAGCCTGCCTATTCAGAACATTTTTATACCACTAAACTATAGACACACTGCCAAACCATTCAATTTTGCAATCTCATTCGTTTTTAATGTTCAAATCTAGACCTAAGATGTTCATGGTTCAAAAAGTTCCTAAAATATTGTCAATACAAAAAGGATGTGTGTACTTTAACGGAGGAGTGTTTCCTTATTAAATTTGTAAATGTTTTATTTTATTTCAGGAGTCGTTTTCGTCGCAATAGACAGTACGGACAACTCGCGAGTCGCAATAAAGGACATAGACTTGACCAAACAGTCCAAAAAGGATCTCATTCTCAACGAAATCAATGTACTCAAAGATTTCAATCACAAAAACCTTGTTAACTTCCTCGACGCCTTCCTGAGCTACGACCATCTTTGGGTCGCGATGGAATTGCTCGACGGAGGCTCCTTGACCGATGTCGTCACTGAAGTAGTCATGAAGGAGGGTCAGATAGCCGCCGTGTGCCGCGAGACGCTCCAAGCTGTAGCATTCCTCCACTCCAAAGGCACGATTCATCGCGACATCAAATCTGACAATGTGCTACTCGGCATGGACGGCAGCGTCAAAGTAACCGACTTCGGCTTCTGCGCCAACATCGTCGGCGACGAGAAACGGCAGACCATGGTCGGTACACCGTACTGGATGGCCCCCGAAGTGGTCACCAGGAAGCAATATGGAAAGAAGGTCGATGTATGGTCCCTTGGCATAATGGCCATTGAGATGATAGAGGGCGAACCGCCATATATGAAGGAGACACCTCTGAGAGCCTTGTATTTGATCGCGGCGGTCGGTCGCCCCAAGATACCGAGCTGGGACAAACTGTCACCGCATTTCCAGGACTTTCTGGACAAGTGCCTTCAGGTAGATGTGGACATGCGCGCGTCGGCGGAAGAACTCTTGAGACACCCGTTCCTTGAATGCTCGATGGAGCTTCGCACCCTCACCCCGCTCATCAAAGCCGCGCAGAAAATCCTCCACAAGAACTACGAATGAGACTGGTAAATTCTTTCATTCCCAATGTATTTTTTACCAATATTTCACTTTTATAACCGTTTACAATTTGTATTGTACAATTTTGTGTGTAGGAATGTAATGAGGTGCCAAGTTTTATGGTTAGTATTCTAGTTTTGGTGTATGATTGTATAGATAGCGACTGGAAAGTTCACGAATGGGCAAGGGCATTATTATTGAGATATGTGTCATCAAATGAAAGTTGTCGGAGAGAACCAGATAATGTTAAACATACGTGTTATATAATAAAATTATAATTAGTTGCTTTGGACGCAAACACAAATGTCAAACATTAAATGTTCCCTCTGCATAAAACCCACGAGATATTTATTTAGACAATACGCAACGTGTTCTAAGGCTTCGTCTTATCTATGCTAGTGTAGATAACGATATCTTTTGCTGATATAGATAAATACATCATGCTGCAGCATATTTTTCTGCGTTACAAATGAATTGAACTGAAACTATAATTTATGTACAATTAAATGCCATAATTATTTATGTTTTTATCTAAATTTGATATATTGAAACCATGTAGTTAATTACAAGCTTTAGCTTTAGTTTAGAGATACTTAAAGATGTCTGTCCAATATTTATTTTTACGAATTAGGTACATATTCCAGAATTATTTTGAAATTATACTTTTTGTTGTACCCGAAATTAGAGGATTAATTTTCTTTGTTTGTCTTTATTTTTCTCTTTTCAATCGTAAAAATATATCCTGATAAAATAATATCCTGATTTCGCGAACAACAGTTACCAAATCCATAGAGATTGGCGACAAATCAGTGGGTTTTAATTTTAATGTTAAGATTGGTGCACTGAATTTGTTAATTTACCAAAAATGTACATAAAAAAACATTATTTTAACTAGTCCTAAACACATTTGCACTTTGAAATTTTCCACCATGCACATTCCTCTTGATTTCTTTGGAACTGACAGAAATTTTATACTGCTTTTCTACAATTAGAATAATCTAGTATTAATGCAATAGGAATGTATATAAATATAAGACTGTAAACACTAATTCTATGCTCTAGAACTAGCATACGTCCCAAGACAAACGAGAAAGCTCAATGGGCTTCGCGCACTCGCTCTTTCTTACGCAAAATGAGGAACACAGAGTGACATCTAGATTTTTCACGCTTTAACGGCGGCGGTGTGCTTCTTGCGGGTAGCGTATATTCTTTCTATTGTACTGCCTCTTTTATACAAATTGCATTTTATATGTTTTATATTTATATCTACATAGGTACATATATTATATGCATTAATTAATGGCGTTAGGATTTTAAAATTGATTGTTGTAATTTGCTTGCAAACTGTACAAAATTCGATGAAGATTTATCAAGTTAAAAAGAACCATGTTTCGTATTCGTTTCGTATTCTTAAGCTCTATCTTTCACAATGTTTTAAGAAATGGTGCAATAATTATTGAGATTTTAGAAAAATCTAAACATTTAACCAAAACGCAGTTAAGTACAAAATGTACTGTTTATTTTATTTTGTATTCGTTTAGTATTATGTCAGTATCGATTGGTAATGTATTATTTTGCATTTTACTCCAGTAGCCATATAAAATTGTTTTAATTTTTAAATGATTCCTTAAGTCTTTCGTAATAGAGGTTAATCTGGTGCAAATTATATGAAGGATTTAGGGCATTTGTACCACTAGTGCCTGCTTGACAAAGCGCTAGGTAGTATGTCTAATAAAATATAGGTATAAGTAAAAATAAGCCTTTTCAGCCACACATCGAAAAATTGTGTATTTTGTATCGAAGCTAGAGCGCTTTAGCTATAAGTTTATATACACCAATGACACTTTTGGAACATTTTAATAGAGATTTGCCTATTAAATTATTTTTGTAAAATTTTTGAGTGTTTTTGTAAAATTTCTCTCGACCATAATTTTAAAGCCCGACCAGAAAAATAAAAATCCACGCCATGTAGCGGAAAATCATTGGAACTAATTTTTGTACTCGGAACTAATTTTTGTACTCGGAACACTGACATTAAAGGTTATAGTCGATTGCAGCGCCCTCAAACCAGAATTTCTACTTTTCTGGTCAGGCTTTAGAAAAAATACAAATCCAATCCAAAGCGCCACTTAACTAAAGCGAAATATAATCTCGCTCAAAAAGGGGCCTTCTTAATATGCCGACACTTTTTTAAGGGGCTGATCAGGCAGTCAAACTGAACAACTTTCTCTATGGGACCAACATCGAAATCGTGAAAAAGAAATCAGCTGTTCCATACAAGACTGCAAACCTATTTGAGCCAAATGTGTGGGAGGGACAGCAGATTTTTTTTTCGCGATTTCGATATTGGTCCCATATTGGTTCGAAGTTGATCCGTTTGATGGTTTGATCATCCCCTTAAAAAGTGTCAGCATAGGTATTAAGAAGGACCCTGTATAAATCAAAACAAATTTTAGTAATTCAAATAAATAATATATTTACAAATTAGGTAAGTACCTACTTCAACAATTATAAAAAAAATCCTATTTCGCAGTTAACATTTTTAGCTCCATATATCAACAAGATATCGTTTGTCTTTCTGCATATCACAAATAACTTTCTCAGCTTCTTCCTGCGACTGGCCATCATATTTGATCAAACATTCGACTAAAACATGTTTTACTTGTGTCGCCATTGCTTTCTGGTCCCCGCAGACAAATATTGACGCTCCATCCTTTATCAGTTTTATTACGTTTTCACCTTCTTGTAGTAAAGCATCCTGTTGATAAAAAAAGTTAAATTAGGTACTCACTTACCCACATGCCATTGTTTATTAAAACAAGGAGATAAATAAGTAACACCTTAGAAAATGGAAAAGAAACATTATAATTAAATTAATGTAACTTCCAAATACACATTACCTAGGTACCTATTATTACATTGACTTACCATCTACTGGACGTAGTGTCCGCGCTCAAATGTCAGAACCAAAAGAAAAAAGAAACAAAATACATAAAGATAAACAATTACGCGCCAATCTTCGCTTGATTGACGGACTACGTGCACATCTGCATGCCGTGCTGCTGTGCTGTAAGAATTTGTAAAAGCTACGCAAGCAAAATAAAATAAAAAATGTCAGCAGTTTCAGTGTTATTAAATGAATCATATTACTAACACGTACTTCCGTTTATGTAGGTTAGTCTGGGATATGTTTTTCGAGAATTTTGTATTAGACCCGGCATCCATAGGATAATAAGTCAACTTATGCTTTATGTAGATATTTTGAAAAGATTGAATGGTTTTACTTACTTGAACATATTTAATGTCATTATTTTCTCTAGAAAATGCTGTACAAAGTTTATTCAAAATCCCTTTCTCAGCAAAGATTTTCAAAGAGTCTTCATATATGAAATCCAACTTTGAATTTCTGCAGCCAAAGAACATCCAAACTTCACCTAAACTTATTTCAGTATCTTTGCACTTTAAAAGTTCTCTTTCTTCAAGAAATCCGATAAATGGAGCAATTCCTGTACCAGGCCCAATTAACAGCAAAGGTGTTTTCAAATCATTGGTCATATTAAATCCTGAAATATTCTTTCTAAGGTAAATAGGTATTCTATCTTCTTTACAACCATTTATGCTAAGATTTTTCATTTCATTCTCTAAACTTTTCTTTTCTAAAACATATTCCAACCAGCCAGTTGTAATTCCTTTTCTATTATTTCCTAAATCCATAACAGAGAAGCATATTTTTAATATGTCCATGTCTTTTAACCCACTGTTTACTATTGAATATGGTCTGGGGAGTAATCTAGGAAGATTTGCCAGTAAAATTTCTATGGGTGGTTTACATGTTTTGAAAATGGTAAATATATCGAGTACGCTCAAGTTTTGGTTCAAAACATGGGTAGTGTATGCAATCGAGCCTTCTTTGCTACAAATGTATTCTAGAACTTTTCTTTCATTTTCGTCTTTCGTGTGCCTTGATAGTGCTAGGATGAAAAGCTGAAAAATTTTCAAAATTATAAATTTTGGTTTTACAATGCCATTGTCCAAACATTTCACTAACATGTACCATTATAATTAGAGATCGGATATTCGGATGCATATTTTTACCTAAACTTCATTTCTGTCTATTTAATTTAATTATGGAAGCACGTCCTTCAAAAATTATCTTTTTTAAATATTTTCTGGGATGCCAGGAAATCCTGGAATTCATATCAAATCTGAGTCATCGAAGGAAGCGACTTCTAAAAATTATTTAATTTATAAAAGAAAAATATTTTTTTTTCTGTGCAATAATTCCCAGGATGTCAGGAAGCCAGGGAATGCATTACTAATCCGATGCATAGTATAGAAGCGACTTCATAAAATTATTAAGTCAAACAAAAAACTGGTTTTGTGCACTCCATAATGTTGGCTACACCTCAACTTGAATTAAATATGCATCCAATTATCCGTTCTCTAAATATAATATAACCATGATATTTTACACATTATACCTTTGTTACTTAGTGTACAAAAAATTAAAGACCCATACCTTTTTAACCACACTCCTGAGATCCAAGCAATTAGTTAAAACATGTCTCAGCGTAGATTTCACAGGCACATGTGCAGGGATCTTCACCTTCCGAGTTCTGTCTACACTCAAATTGTAGATACAATCTGCCTGTGTTTCCAGACCTAGTTGTTTGAGGATCACGTCCACATCGGAGGCGGGATTGTGTGGAATAATGCCTATAGTATCGCCTGGCTTGGAACTAAAATTGCTACCCTGGAAAGTAAAACACAGGGTCCTTCTTAACATGCTGATGGCTTTAAGACAATCAAATTGAACCTCTTTCGCCTTTGTAGCATCACTAATTGTGTGTTTTATTTTATTTTATCTACAATCAGTCCTTGGACTATAAGTAGATTTGTTGAAGATAGAAACATGAAATTTGGAATGCACTTTATTGGAACTGAGAAAAGATTTTAAAAAATCTGAAATCCATGTGAACGAAGTCATGGGCAAAAGCTAGTATAATAATATAATAAAAATGACTAAAGAGAAGATAACATAGAATGGGGGATGATGGATTTCAAGGATTGGTAATATTGGAAGATTGGATTGTTGATCAAAAGTCATTGCCCAATCTCGTTTCGCATACACAACTGGTAAATTTGAATTTTATAAGAAATCCCACTGCAGAAAAGGATAATTTCCATTTCATTGGGAAGTATGATATTCCTCCTGTTTTGTGTATAATTTAAGCTATCATACTCTTTGTATTTGTTCTTTGATTATACTAATTTGTTAGTTGCACAACGATTTGAAACAAATAGTTTGTTGCATTTGCAATGTCTTTTGTTTGTTTGTCATTTAAAACTACTGAATCAATCAGGACGCGGTCTCAACTCCACAAGAGTATAGGAATTAGTTTAATGTTTCGTGTTCGTTTTTATTTTACCGCAGTAGGCCCTTCAATCAAAAGTTATAAGTAGTTATAGTTTATATTATAATAAGTTGTGGTAGCCCTTAACTTTTTATAAATTAGATTATTTACGTACTGTTATATCGAATGTAAGCTCATAAACGGGCTTAACATCGTCGGAGATCGCCGTGAGCCGTTTCCATTCACGTATTCTTGCATTAAATACATCTCCTTGTGCGAACGGCATTGGAGGCTCTTGTCCATCATATACAGTTTCTGTAACCTGTTGACATGATAATAGAACAATTTAAATTGATAATAAACTAACGGATTATTGAATAAATGAATCATTGCGATAAAATGACGAAAACTTACATCAGAATTTTCGAAATCAAGTTTTATATAGTTCTCCTTGAATGTGGGCAAATTTAACACTGTAGTTTTAGACGATACATCGAACACATCTTGAAAGTTATGTGTGATTACCATATTTAATTTAAAAATAATGAAAATTCTATAAAATTATGAAAAATATGATTTACAATTTTCACACGTGTAACCAATTTTGACAGCAGTGTTGCCACCTTAGTTTTAGTAATGGGGGCAGTTGAAGAAACTAAAAAGGGCTAGGTAGATGGAGCTCAAATTACCAAAAAAAGACTTTCTGTATAAATAAATATAATAAATAAATAAATATCTAGGACAGTGTCACACAAATTATCTAGTCACATTTAAAGTTTCAGAATCTAGCCTGGACTTGTATTATGATAACTAGACAACGATATAGAATACATTATATAGATGTAAAGAAATAGATAAAACATTTCTTTGGTTTGAATTTTGCCGCGACTCGCTCTGTCAGTAAAGCAGCGCGTGGTGCGCGTGGTCGGTCGGTAAAGCAGTTCTGTCACTGTCTATCCGAATTGCTTTTTGAGGTTATAAATAGATTGAAGAAAGATGATATAGCGGTTAAATACTAAACCTTATTTTAATTTGTTTAGATTGTTAAAAAGGATTAATAAGAAAGTGACACTGTGAATAATAAACGTTAAATGTCGTTTCTTTGTTTACAGGTGAGTTTACTTAAGTTTAGAGCGTAATAGTGTGTAAGTTTCTTGTAGAACATAACTCATGCAAATAAAACTTTGTTTACAGAGCAACACATCGTTTAATTCATTGTCAATAAGAAAATAACATTATAAAACGACATTCTTGTTTATTGAAGTCAGTTGAAAATGGAGAAGTTACGTTTTGAATTTACGGTGCTGCCGGGGAGTGATGGGAAATCTAATATACTGGCCATAACCACAATAACAACAAGCGATGGGAAGGTGTATGCTATACCAGAAACCCTACAAACAGCTGTTCATCACAAGGAGATATTAAAAACATCGGCCTACAGTAAAGTGAAAAACACTTTAATAAAAAGATTTCAAACTCGAAGAGTCTGGATTACACTGACAGAAGAACTGAAAAAAATTTACATGGACGAAGATGGTAACTTGCAATTCGGGGATCAGTTTTTAGAAGAAATAAACCCAGAACAACCTACTGCTGTGAGTGCAAAAGGAATTGATTCAGTGGAAAAGTTGTTTGAAAAATTATTGGAAAACACACAGGAACCGAAACAGCAAAACCTAAAATATATTGCAGAAAAGTTTGTAATAGAAAAGTTTACAAGTAAGAATCCAAACGCAAAACAATGGATTGATATTTTTGAAAAAGAGTGCGTCCGCTTTGATGTTACAACAGACGAGAAGAAGATTGAATTACTTCGACTGTTTATGGACAAGAGTTGTGTAGATTGGTACAGTTCCATGATCATTAAATTGACTAACAACAAGGAGTGGTCAACATGGAAGAACAAATTCTGTGAGTCATTTGCAAACAAAGGCTGGAGCCCGGTAACATATGCACTCTTATTTAAATATAAAGATGGATCATTGTTAGATTATGCCATACGAAAAGAAAGACTGCTGTTGGATATGAGGAGATCGATTGATACAGGTACTTTGATAGATCTCATTGCGGCTGGTTTACCCGAATTCATTCAGAATAAAATTGATCGAGAAACACTCAAAGATACTGTGGATTTGTTTAACGAGGTAAGCAAGTATGAACATATGGTAAATAAGAAAAACTTACTGCCAAAAAGGAAATTCGGAGATGGAAATTTAATAAGGACGAATGATAAAAATGAAGGAAAAAATCCATGTAAAATTTGTGAGAAATTGAACAAAGCCGGTCGTTACCACCCTGAAGCTACATGTTGGTTTAGACCAAAGGAAGGGGATAACACAAAGAAAAATGTCATTAAACATGTCAACAACTCGGTGATTGAAACGGAGTTAAATGATGCCGATCAAAAAAACGAGTAGTCACACCATTAATAAAAGTCAAACTACTAGTAAATGATATATTAGAAATAAAAGGAGTTTACGATTCAGGCTCCAATGTTTCCTTAATTAATTCTAGATTTTTGAAAATAAAAGGACAAGGAAAAAATTTGAATGAAGCAAATTTAGTAACAATTAATGGTGTGAAAAAGACAAGTGGTTTGACCAATTTGAAAATAAAAATCATAGACTTGGAGAAAAATGTGGATGTGTATATTATTGAAGCACAAAACTTCCAGTATGATTTTTTAATAGGACTTGACTTAATACAAACTTTCAGGTTGACACAGGATGAGAGCTTGAGAATAACCCAGAAACTAAACTTGAACTGTGAGAATACAAACAAACTCGAAAAAGTTGGTACCGGAGAAAACATGGATTTCAAAAGCGAAATTATAAATGAACATAATATTAAAACTAGAGAAAACTGCACAATTAATTTCAACGAACACGTGGAAGAAGACGACTTTGAAATGAAAATAAACCATTTAGATGAAAGACAAAAATATGAAATAAACGATTTAGTAAACACATACAAATCAGTTTTTGCGAAAAACAAATACGATGTAGGCACTGTCAACGGATAAGAAGCAAGAATAGACCTTTTAATAGATAAATACTGCAGCAAGAGACCTTACAGATGTACTTTAGATGATAAAAAAGAGATAGAAGAGCAAATTGCTAAATTGTTAGATAATAAGCTAATAGAGGAATCTTACAGTCCATTTGCAGCACCGGTTACTCTAGCATTCAAGAAAGAAGAAAACAGAAAATCCAGGCTATGTATAGACTTCAGAGATTTAAATAAAATAATAACACCTCAAGCTCAACCGTTTCCCTTAATTGAAGACTTAATGATGAAGACAAGAAATTGTAATTTTTATACAACATTAGACATCAACTCTGCATTTTGGTCCATACCTCTGCGAATTGAAGACAGGAAAAAAACAGGATTTGTTACACAGGAGGGACATTTCCAGTGGACTTGTCTACCGTTTGGACTTAAGACTTCGCCTGCGATTTTCCAAAGGATTTTAAGTAATATACTCAGAAAATACAAGCTTACTGATTTCGCCGTCAATTACATAGATGACATTCTCATATTTTCAAAAACTTTTGCTGAGCATATGAATCATCTGACGCAACTACTTGAAGCCATCAAAACAGAAGGTTTCAGGCTAAAATTTACGAAGTGTACATTTGCCTCAGACTCGGTAAAATATCTAGGTCATATTATACAGAACAACTCAGTGAAACCAGTGAAGGACAACTTGATTTCAATAAAGAACTTTCCGGTTCCAAAAACGCAAAAGAACATAAGACAATTTTTAGGTAAAATTAATTTTTACCACGAATATATACCTAAGAGTGCAATCATATTAGATCCATTGCATAATTTACTGCGAAAAAATCAAAAATTCGTTTGGTCGGAAGAATGTCAGAAGGCATTCGACACCATAAAGAACTTACTATGTACTCAACCAGTACTGGAGATTTTTGACCAAGAATTACCTATAAATATTTATACTGATGCTTCATTAGAAGGTGTTGGAGCAATCTTAAAACAAATACAGCCTGACGGAAAGGAAAAACCAGTAGCATACTTTTCGAAAAAACTTAATGAAGCACAGAAAAAAAAGAAAGCAATATATTTGGAATGCCTAGCTATTAAAGAAGCGGTCAAGTACTGGCAATACTGGTTAATAGGAAAATCATTCACGGTTTATTCAGATCATAAACCGCTAGAAAACATGAATTTGAAAGCAAGAACGGATGAAGAACTGGGTGACTTGACCTATTATTTATCACAATATGAATTTAAAATAAAATATGCACCAGGAAGACTAAATTTGGAAGCGGACTGCCTTAGCAGGAATCCCGTATTAGAATCAAATGAAAACGCAGATGAGCAACTCAAAGTTGTAAACTTTATGAAACTGGACGATATTATAACAGATCAATATAAAAATGAAGAAATTAAAAATAATAAAAGCAAGTTAATTATAAAAGACAAGATCTACTACAAAAAGGCAAAGAAAAAAGAGAAAATAGTTATATCGGAAGAATTTAGCATAAAACTTTTAAAAACGATACATAAAGACTTAGGTCATATCGGAATTGGACAGATGCAGAAGACAATGAGCCCATTATTTGCAACCAAAAACTTGGCAAAAAACATAAGAACAGTTTGCAGGACCTGTGAAATATGCATTAAGAACAAATCAAGGGGACATGAAAAGTTTGGCTTTATGTCACATCTAGGTCCGGCCACGAAGCCATTTGAAATAATGTCTATAGACACAATTGGAGGCTTCGGTGGTTCAAGATCTACAAAGAAATATCTACATCTCTTGGTAGATCACTTTACTCGGTATGCATTCATCTTAACATCGAAAACTCAGAGTGCCAATGATTTTGTAAAACTTGTCATGAGCATAGTAGACGTAGAGGACATTGGTATGATTTTAACCGACCAATATCCAGGAATAAATTCAAAAGAATTTAAGAAATTTTTAAAGGACAACCAAATACCTATGGTTTTTACAGCAGTGAATGCTCCGTTTTCCAATGGTCTAAATGAAAGGTTGAACCAGACATTGGTCAATAAAATGAGATGCAGAATAAATGAAGAAATAAAAAAAAAAACTTGGACAACCATTGCTCATGAATGTGTTAAGAAATACAATGAAACCAGTCACTCAGTTACCGGCTTTTCACCTACCTATCTTTTACATGGTACAGATGTCACAATATTACCAACGGAATTAAGGAAAAATAAGTCGCACAGTGATTGGATTAGAGACAGAGAAATTGCCCTTGAAAATACCATTAAATCGCATTATTACAACAAAACAATGTTTGATAAAAACCGAAAATACTATGAATTTAATGTAGGAGACATGGTATATGTGGAAAATGGCAATAAGCTAAATAGGAAGAAATTGGATGAACTAAGAATCGGACCGTATACAATAGTAGAAAAAATTTCTAATTCTATATACAGAATAAATACAAGCCACAAAAAAATGGAGTCAAATCTTTTCCATATCACAAAATTAATACCAGTTTCTACAATTAGATGTCAAGAAGACGAAGAATATAGTAGCCAATGATGTTCTCGAAAATTATACTGACAATTTTCTTCCTTTGCCGGGGAGATGTAAAGAAATAGATAAAACATTTCTTTGGTTTGAATTTTGCCGCGACTCGCTCTGTCAGTAAAGCAGCGCGTGGTGCGCGTGGTCGGTCGGTAAAGCAGTTCTGTCACTGTCTATCCGAATTGCTTTTTGAGGTTATAAATAGATTGAAGAAAGATGATATAGCGGTTAAATACTAAACCTTATTTTAATTTGTTTAGATTGTTAAAAAGGATTAATAAGAAAGTGACACTGTAAATAATAAACGTTAAATGTCGTTTCTTTGTTTACAGGTGAGTTTACTTAAGTTTAGAGCGTAATAGTGTGTAAGTTTCTTGTAGAACATAACTCATGCAAATAAAACTTTGTTTACAGAGCAACACATCGTTTAATTCATTGTCAATAAGAAAATAACATTATATAGATACAAACATCCATGACTCGGGTACAAATATTCATATTCGTCATACAAATATTTGTCCCTTACGGGATTCGAACCCGCGACCCCCAGCACAGCAGGCAGGTTCACCACAGACTGTGCTGTTGGGCCGTCGTATAAAAAGGCTAAGAAAACACCTTTACCAATGATTTTATTTATTTTTTTAGTTTGAATCACAGTAACATTTTTCAAAATTAAACAGAATTTGAAGAAAACATTTACTAGGTTCAAAAATTTAAAATAACGCAGATCGCAGATTTTTCGCAATTTCAGATTTTGGTGCAATATTTTAAGAAAATGAAAAGGGCTAGATGATATCCCTTTCCGGGCTAAATCATTAGGCAACGGGTTCACCTACAGTAAAAAGAGCTAGATCTAGCCCTAAAAGGGCTAAGGTGGCAACACTGATTGACAGTTTGTTGATGTTGATGATGATGACTTTGGGAGTTTTGCGCGGGAAACATGACGGAACGGACGGGCATTGTTTCTTAATTTTCTAAATTAGTTTTTCGTGGCTATTATTGTGTTAATGTTGGTGGAGTTCGTGTAATAATGTGCTATTAATGGAGAACAATATAGTAAAAGTGAGAAATAAAGAAAGGCGCTCCCGTTTGATTCAGATTTTCATGTAAAAATTTATAATGCTGCAGCGACAGATGTTTCCACGTCCATCTTGTTCAAGTACCGAGCGCACAAATGCGCGAGCAAGAATGTGAAGGGCTGCTTTTGTCTCGTCCTAGTTTTTGCCGAGACCCGAGACAAAACCTCTCGTCGAGAATGTGGAGCCCGCTTAACAGGTGATCGATAAGGTACAGTCACAGACTAAGTAGAGATGCTACGCATCAGACGGAAATCTCGCCTACAACGAAAATACACTTATTTACCTCAGTACTTCATTTTGACAGCTTTTTTTTTCTTAATATTATTGACGTTAGATGCTATCCAAAGCACAGGATAAAAATAATTTGTTTTTTTTTAAATCTGATTTATGGCTTTGGATTCCACTCTTTTCATACCATTCTTTTTTGGCTTATTGGGGTTTTTATTTTTTAATTGTTAATAAAAATAATAGTTTATTTGTTAATTTTTTTATTTTTCAGCTTAGTTTTATACTTATTATATGCCTTTAACTGCATTGTGGGCAAGTGTTTGTTGGCTAATCTAGAAATATCTGTGCCTTTCAATATTTTATTAATTACACTGCACCAATTAAAAATTGTTAACCGTAAAGTTAACCCAAGAAAGCTTTCTAGGATATTTTTGTGAGTTGGACAATCGAGGAAGTCAAACAAGTACTTGGAAATTATATATTCTTTTATTTCTTTAGCAATGTTTTTCTTATGCGGTTGGTTTTCCAAGTACTTGTTTGCTTCCTCTGTTATTGTAGAAAAAAGCCTCACGGCTTGCTCCGAGGGGTAGGTCAATTTCATTTTTCTTAAAGATTTATATTCTCTAAAAGAAATGTATGAGTGTGTTGCGTTTTCTTCACTCGATGTTAAATTCTTAGCACATTGCTCACATGGATTTTTATGTAAAATTTTTCTTATGACCCACCCCGCTGCATAAGCCCGAGAGTGTACATTTAATCGTTCTTGTCTCGCAGTTTGCACAAAGCTTTCTGGTTCGCATCTCCGTAAGCTAGAGGATTCAGGTGAACGTAAATTCAATTCATTCTGATCATTTTTTGCAACAAACAAAGATTGCAGTTTCAATAACTGTTCACCTGAATCCTCTTCACAGTTATAACTTTCGGAGTGGAATTTAATAAACCTGGTAATCAACAATGATTTAAAGGTGCAGGTAAAGGTGTGGCAATTCGGGTCATTATTTCTAAAATTATACGCCCGCACTTGTCCGAAGAAGTTTTCGATAGGATCGGAATTGAAGTAGCGCGGACGCATAATTGTAACATTTTGTTTTTCAAAAAATTGCCACAACCTCTGATAACTTTTTAAAGTTGTTATCCAATTTTTCAAAGAAGGCACAGATGTTTCCTTACCGTTCTTATCTACGTATCGAATATTACTTAAATCAGTAATGGCATCTTGCCAGAATTTATGATGTTCGGAGCTCGAAGTTACTGCTTTACGAAGAGGTTTCCCTTTGCACTTTTTGCTGCAAGTGCTTGCCCCATTGACTGAATCGAACAGGTCGTCGAAAAATGATACAACTTCTGCCGTATTTTTCAAACTGGGACTTACATTTTTCCCGTCTGCATATTGAGCTGAAACAAAAAGTTTTTTATAAGAACACAATAATATTAATAATTAATTAATAACTATTTTCGACCACTGAATCAGTAACTCTTCTAATTATTGGATACTCTAATTATTGCAAATAAAAACACTAAAGGAAGGAAAAAAGCCGTGGTGGTCCAGTGGCGAGTAACCTTGCCTGCCGTGCAGGAGGCGATGGTTCGATCCCCGTCCAGGCCGACTCGTACCTATGAGTTTTTCGGAATTGATGTACGATTTGTAATACCACTGGCTTTTCGGTGAAGGAAAACATCGTGAGGAAACCTGCATGCTTATAAGTGGCGACGGGCTCACCCCCCGTCACACTGGACAGAGTTTCGGTACTACTGGTAAAACGTGGATATTCTGAGGTTTCAGAATATCTCTGACTACCTCCTCGGGAAATATAGTCGTGAGCATAATGCTTAAACACTAAATACCATAGACTTAAACTCTAGCTATAGACTTGCCCTTCCATAGAAGCAACATGTTCCACTTGAGTGAGGTGTACGCACCTGATTGATGTTTCCGAGTTCACTTCGTCACTATGGCAATGACAGACCGCAATGTGTCATTTTGTGTTGTTTTGTGTGACATGTTGTTTGTTTGAACGAGCTTGTCTATCGCTAGAGTAATATGTCTATGCTAAAGACCTGTTTTACCAGTACTGAATAACATCGTGATATTACATTATTTCTCCTTAGTACTCGAACCATTAAACATAATTATTTGTAATACACAATAAACACTGGACAGAGTTTCGGAACTACTAGTGAAACGTGGATGTTCTGAGGTTCCATAATATCTCTGACTACCCCTTTGGGGAAAATAGTCGTGAGTATTTACTTACTTACAATAGTATAAACAAATTACTTACAAAATTGTGCAGTATACGACAAAGTTGCGGCCACAGTTTTGCTGAAAACTCTAGTGCAATTTTTAACCTGAAATAAAATAAAATAATTTAATAACACTGTTAGTCAAAATTTTATATTATGATTTACATTAAGAGGTTCAAAATAAATTTAATTTTTGTATTAATTACCTTCATCTTTTTAATTTTCTCCGGAATCACATGCTCGTCATTGAGCTTGTGTAATAATCTCATTTGTGCATGATTGCAATCGGTCATGTAAACTTCTACAATGTCACTTCATTTAGCGATTTTGCCTTTATATTTAATATCCTTTGTTAAAAAGTTGTTTCTCAATCCCTTGATGAGGTGGGGTGGATCGTGAATTATGCTTAAATTTTGACCACTGATGCGAACTATGTCATCTGAAAAACAATAAATAACATGAAAAAAAAAAGAACTTGTCATAATTATTATTAACCAAAATGTAGACCAACATACAGTAAAATCACCACTGAACTACCCTAGGCGTTTTTACAGTAGGTATAGGGGAAAGGAGTACAAGATGATCCCCTTAAGGGAAAATGCTCGTAGTTTAAAAAATATTCGGTTTAATTCTGAAGTTTAAGCGATTAATGATAGCAAGTTTATCTGTCTACCTGTTATCATACTCAAAATGTTGAATTTAGTAATATTTCATTATTATATTTAAATTTTTCTAAAACCCTACGAAAGGATCATCTTGGACACCCCGGTGTCCAAGATGATCCCTAGGGTATGGGCAAGATGATCATGCCCCTTTTTAAGGAAAATTATATGTTTTTGTGGAATTAAATTTTATCTCAAAGAACTAGTCTCAAGCTGAGCCAGCCTTCTTAATACTCACAAAATAAGTAATAACAACCATTATTATAATAAAATCAATCGTATAGTGTATAATTTTAGCAAGATTCTAAAATACCGTTCTTAATCTCATACACCCGAGAACAGGATCATCTTGCCCCAATTTCAACTTTTTTAGTCTTTGTTCGATAACATAATTTTTATGCTTTCTGTTGTTGCCATACCATTCAAAATACTAAATAGGGGCATTATATAAAGCCACTTACACAACAATCTTTGTAATTGACTGCCTAGATCAAAAGTTACCTAAGCTTAAAATCAACCCTACCTTAGATCAAAGTCACAAAATTTATGTTTTTTTCCATAAAAATTTACTCGTCTGTCACATCGCCATGACGAATTCACTGATGCGAGGGGGTATCGGGGGCTACGTTTTACCAAACAAAACAACCAGATAGGGTTTATAGTTTCGCTGCAATTGAGAGGGATCATCTTACCTCAAGGGATCATCTCGTACACCTTTCCCCTAATAATGTACAATAGCAGTCGATTTGCTTCACATATATTTTGTTAAAGAGTAAAGGCCTCCGCACATTCCAGCGATATTATTGACAGCGATTTCGCGACACCTTACACACTGCAGCGATTCCGCGATTCGCGTCACGCATGCGCCCCACCACTGAATGTAGTCTTAGGAGATTTCGTCAGGTCGCGATAATATCGCGGCAGTGTGTAGGATCGAGCGTGACCCCATACTAAATGTACTGGAAATAAATATCGCAAAATCGCAGCGATATTATCGCTCGATAAAATCGCTGCAATGTGCGGAGGCCTTTATGGTTACTTCTTCGTTGTATAAAATTATATTTTCAATAAGACACGACAGAGAAAGGGGTCATAGTACCCAGATCCGCAATTACAAGTGCAAATAAATATCACTCACCAACATGTTCTCCGGCAAGTATTTGTTCTTTCCTTGAGTCCTCTTGTAAGCTTTTTAAAGCTGATTGGAAAGCTGTGCCCTGATCGCAGACTAGAGCCACAGGCAAAAGACCGGCATCGGTCACGGCAGCTACCACGTCTTTTATTATAATTTTTAATTGCACCGCAGTCGTTGCTCCTTTACAAAAATAAAAAGCCACAGGCTGCTGCCACTTGTAAATCGCTCCTCTGAGCATGAACACCAGGGCGTGATCAGCGAAATCTGTTGTTCTTTCATTTAGTTCAACAAACCCATTTATAATATCTTTGTGCTTATCATACGTTAGAGCTGCTTCAAGAGCGACCTCATCAAAGAGAATAGAACAAAATTTCTTTTTTTGATTCCATGTTTCAACCTGGGAACAAAGAAGATGTTTAATTTAGAATTAGAAGCATATCACATATATTTAAGGCAAACATTAATTTAAGTACAAAGTATCTAAGCCTCTAAGGGCTAAGTTAACTACCTACTAAAAGCAAAATAAGTAGTTACCTCTTGTTTCAAAGTCTCGAAGATTTGCGTATTTATTCCAGCTCCGATATTTAACTCTGTAACCATTTTATTTAGAGTTTGCTTCGAAGGCAAGATAAATATTCTTTGGAGAAATCTGTAGCATTTCGGGCTTTGCTTCATTATAGAGAGAGCTATAAATTTTTCTTCATGCGTAAATCGCCTTCCTTTCTGCTTTTTGGTGCATTGCTTGATCTGCATCCACATTATTTTCTTGGCCAGTGGATTCAGTTTATCCGTCATTTTTGAAGGATTTCTCCTTCGAAAATTTTGCTGCCCTACGAGCTCTTTGGCTAAAGTTTAACTGCTTTCGAGATTTAACATATTCGTAATAAAGTCTCGTGCAATTGGGCGTGAGGGACTTTAGCTTATGAATAAGGCGTCTTTTTGCTACCGATCTTCTCGGAGTTAAAAGCAACGTTGGCTGCATGTTTGCATCTGTAAAATAAACAATTGAGTATTTTTAATATGTATGTATTTGTATTTAACACCTTCTGGAGAAAATATTTTATTGTATTATTATTAATAGCGGCGCACGCTACTTCGTACGCGCTGACCACTGACTTAAATACTCATACATTTTGATTGAATGAACCGATTGCGATGAAATAAAGGCTAATGTTTAATCAAACTAAGCCCTACGCTGATGTGAAAACCCTATTCAAGTCAGGTCAGAAGTTTTTAAGTGATGCGTGCACAAACAAACAGACAAATAAAATCGGTCAAGTGCGAGTCGGGCTACTCACGTATCGAGGGTTCCCTCCAAATAAAAACTTTTTTCTCCGGGACCTTAAGCGTGAGACCAACTCACACTTGGCCGGTCTTTATTATTTGTTGTTATACTGTAGAGTTTGCTATATATTATTACACCAAGTTTGACGGTTGTATGTACATATTACCGTTTTTACTATAGAGCGAGAAGAAAAAACGTCGATAAAAACTAGTTTCTTGTCGAGAAACCCCTTAATTTTTTACTTTTTGACATTTTTACTATTTGTTGAACAAATCCGGCGTAATAACGCATATTCTGTGAAAATTTCAACTATCTAGCTATTACGGTTCAAAAGTTACAACCCTAAATAGGTAGGACGGATGGACGGACGGACGGACAACGTAGGCAACTTAGTAATAGGGTCCCGTTTTCACTCTTTGGGTATGGAACCCTAAAATCGAAAAATGGTCTCAATGGTTCCATTTCGTATCCAAAACACCTCCAATTAATATTTTTGCCATCTTCAATGTACACACGGCTACATATTATCAAGCTATGCAAAACCAAAATAAGCTGGCCGCGCGTAGGTAGAGTAATGTATAACGTCGCGCGGCCAGCTTGTTTTGCGTAGCTTGATGTGTCGCCATTTTACTATAATATGTACCTATACTTAGATATAGATCGTCATAGGATCTTTTTTGGTTACAGTCACACAATCATCCACCTCTTTAGTTCACTCAATGCCAGTTATCGGCTCCCATTTGCCTATACAAGTATACAAGCCGTACAGTACCCGGCAAACATCTTGAAAATGCGGGAGGGAAATGGGGGCCTGCGCAGTAGCACTTCCGCCTACAAATGTTTCTGCGTGTTTCTGCATTCAAGGCCTTGCTCAAGAAGTTTGCCGGCCATTATTACACTCGTGGGGGATTCAATAAATTTGTACAGTTTATAATTATTACCTCTTCGATGTTCATTGCCAGATCTTTGCTGAGTAGCACCAGAAGCGGAAGATGAAGTATTGATTCCTAAAAAGATTTTTTAAGAGTTGATTAAGTTGATTAATATCTCGAAATTCCGTACATTTTATAAACTTACAGGTGGAAAGACTGGAAAGTTTTGCATTTTCTCTCAAAATTTTTAAAGACGTTTGAAGTCTTTTTTAGCGTTACGTTACGGCACACCTGCTGAACGTTCCGCGCCGAACGTTCCGTCGAACTCAAATGTATCAGACAGCAGATTTTTTTGTGGTTACGAAAGGTTTGCTCCCATAGTAAAATTTGTTCAGTTTGATAGGTATAATATGTGGTTTAAAGGTTAGTGATACTTTTCCTTACACACTGTATACTAAGCTGCAAAGCCTACTCGACTCAAACGTATTAAACAATAGATTTTTGTTTTGTTCTGACTGGTATGCTCCCATAGTAAAAGTTGTTCAGTTTGATGGGTAGAGTATGTGGTTTAAAGGTTAATGATACTTTTCCTTACATCCTGTATAGATAGCTACACTCGACAGATAGAAGATGGCAGTGCACTGACTTCTGAAAAATTTGTAACAATTTTTTTGCTTAAATTTCGTTACTTATCATTTATCAACTATACACCTAGGTTAGGTCACAGATTATATAATACTGTACAGTAGTTAGGTGTAAGGAATCTATAAAAAAATTGGACCTCTCTGATTGGACCAGCCTGTACAAAACAAAATTAAGACTCATTGTTTTTGAATTTAATTCTTACTAGTGTTTTCCCGCGACTTCGTCCGCACAAATTATATACCTACCAGATTTAAGTCAGATCATAAGCTATCAAACAAAAAAAGTTTCATCAAAATCGGTTCAGTAGTTTTTGCGTGATGCGCGAACAAACAAACAAACACACAAACAAACAGACAAACAGACAGACAAAATTTCTAAAAAAGTTTGATTTCGAGTTGGGGATACCTAAAAATCATATCGTAATCTTTTTTTTGCAAATATCTTCAATGTACAGACACACTTCAGTTACAGTTTTATAATAGTTTAGATTAGATTACATTTTCTTCTGTACAGTTAACCATGTAAGAGTAGAAGTGTAGTGAGAGTGAGAGCATTGTAATTATGAATAGTGTTTTTAAGCAAAGAAATCAGACATTGGCAAAATTTTAAATATTCATTTTTCAACTTACCAACTATAGATGGAATATCACAGATTTTCTCTATTGAAGCGGATGTTGATGGAAATGCATTAACTTCTGAAAAATTTGTGAAAAACAAAAATGTTATTACCAGCTATCAGCGCGTGTTATCAGCTTTTTACCTAATGCTGGCATACAAGTACTACTCACAGTTCATTGACGGCAACATAAAGTTGTTTTTCTGCTACTTTTTTAATAATTTACTCAAAAGAAAGAAAGCAGTACTTAGATAATCAACAGACAAAAGGAGCAGGTTGTACACACGGCCTACTGAGACTCATCAAGTTATACAAAACCAGCATAACCTGGCCACGGATAGTAGAGGAGTCAATAAAATTCTAAAAATGTTATGAGCTCTATCGTTAAAACGGAAATACAAACAAGGTTCAAACTTCGTGTGATTATAGTGCATACCTTAAAATAAATTACATTTGACTAACTCATGCTATCCAGATTTTTCCTTCCCATACAATGAAATGGTCCGTACATAAAGCTCAATCGATCAGCATAAAAAAAAGTTGTATTTTTTTTTTTCATATTTTTGGACGACAACTCACACAAATGTGACGTGACCAAAAATGTATTATGCCAAAATTGTGTTCACAAAAAAAGACCCAAGGTTTCGCTTGTACAGACAGACTTGAGACAGTTTCCCTGTATCTCATGTGGTTTTGGATTTTCCCATACTGTCCTTTTTAAAAACACTGTGTAAGTAATGTTTGGTTGTACGGAACCCTCGGAATAATGAAGAGGGACAAAAAAAATGGGTAAACATTTTCGTATAGGTACAGGGTGTTACAAAAGTAAAAATACAAATTTAAAGCTTTTGTTGTTTAGACCATCAAGCTGAACAACTTTCACTATGGGAACAACGTCGAAATCACGAAAAAAAAAACTGCCCCATACATTTAGCAAGAGTAAATTTGTAACTTAGCATGGAAAATCAGATTTTTTTTCGCGATTTCGATATTGGATAGAAATAGAGATTTCGATATTCAACATAGTGAAAGTTGTTCAGTTTGATGGTCTAAACCACCCCCTTAAATGTTTATTTGAAGTTTTGTAGCACCTTGTATAATGTAACTAACGTAAAGCAGGTTTCAAAAAAGTTTACTCAAAGTTCTTGGGTTCCTTCCGAGGTGAAACAGTATATTGTGAACTAACTACTTACATAATTATGTAGTAAGAGTAAGAGCAATTATGTGAAGTGTTTTCAAGTAAAGAAATCGGTTATTGACCTTTTAAATAAGTATTCATATTTCAACTTACCAACTGTAGATGGAATATCACAGATTGTCTCTGCAGCGGATGTAGATGGCAGTGTATTGACTTCTGAAAAATAATAAACAACAAATGTCATTAATTTCACCTATGTAACATGCCTGCTGGCAAATAAGATGTATTATAATATTTATAATAGAACAGACTTCAAACAAGAACAATAATGAAGTTGTTTTTCTGCTACTCTTTTGGAAGCAAGAAACAGAAATCATCATTTTAAAAAAAAGTTGACCGTCACGGGACGCCCGGCAGATGTGAAACTTCTACCTGCGAAGATATCTAAATGGTCTTATTTGAGATTGTCTTAAATAAAGTCTTCTTATCCCCCGATTACGCGCGCTTTTTTCGAAAACTAAATCGCAACTGTCAATACGGCACTCCTGATTTAAATGTCAAACTTCCGTCACACGAAAAGGATGCAGATGGTCACGTTGCAGGGTTTGCCCCGAACACTGGCGGAAATGCGGTGCTACGCACAAGCAAAAAGCGATTAATTATAAATAAAAAAAAAAAAAGAAGTCCATTAATTATAAATAAAAAAAATAAAAAATAAATGTATGCGGATCAGAATATCGAAGCTTTTCCATAAAAACATTCACTTCAATACACTGACATATACTCTAGCGATAGACAAGCTCGTTCAAACAAACAACATGTCACATAAAACAACACGAAATGACACATTGCGGTCTGTCATTGCCATAGTGATGAAGTGAACTCGGGAACATCAATAAGGTGCGTGCACCGCATTCAAGTGGAACATGTTGCTTCTATGAAAGGGCCTGTCTATCGCTCGAGTATATGTCAGTCAGTCAATAGGTTTTTCAACTTACCAATTGTTAATGGAATGTCACAAATTTTCTCGATTGAGGCGGATGTGGACGGCAAGGCATCAACTTCTGAAATGAATAACATAATTTTTTATTTTGTTTTTTGGTTTAATTATTGAATAGGTGGTATAGTAGTTGCTTTACATAAAACCGTGATGATCATGAATAAACCTATATTAATTCGTTTTCTATTTGTACAATTTGATGTCAAACTATTCATAATTAGTACAAATCTTACCACTTATTGTTTTAGTCCGCTTATTCACAACTTCTAGTTTGCAATAGTTGTGATCCTCATGTCGTCTTTTCCTGAAGTAGTCATGATCTCTGCCTGAGTTAGGGTTTTTATTTTCTGAAAAATATGTTTATGTGTCAGAATCGTAGCATGTGGCGATCAAGTAATATCTAATAAGAGAGAGATTTTCAAACTCTTTCTGAGTTTGAAAAAATATGTTTCTTAACATGCTTTTATAAAATGTCTCTAAATTCAAAGTGCCTTTCAGCATAGGCCTCCTCGAAATGTTTTCATTGCGCTTTGTCAGCTGTTACCCTTGTTCAATATGTCCAAAGATGTTGACGAATAGTCTTCCCCTTATCTTGCTGGGCGTCCCTGCCTTCTGGAGCCATGCCATGCGTAAGTACATGTATGTATAATTATGTTATCGGCTCATCACAATGCTTATTGCTTTTAATTGAATTTGTTATTAAAAGAAAAATACAACTAGTCTGATTAAAACTCGCTTGTCTTAAGCAGGGTCCACAGCGCCATGTTTTTGTGTTTGCTAACACCATAACATAACATTTTACTACCCCGCAGGCAAACGCGGGAGGGAAGTCGGTTTGCAAACAATTTAATGGTGTTAGCAAACACTGTGCAGCGGACCCCGCTTTATATTCATCACTAAGTCAAGAGTAGAATTTACTACTCTATCTATAAAAATACCACATGTTATGGTTTAATAGTTTAACAAAATCCTTCTTACAAAATGGGTACCCATAAAATAATTACTTTTTTTATCTTTAACTTTTACCTATAGAATTGCTGTAAACGAAAATACCACATGTTATTTCCTAGAAGTCTAACAAAAAGCTTGCATATGAAAATGAAATGGGTACAAATCAATGCGGACAAAGTCTCGGGTAACAGCTAGTAAAACTTGTTGGAGTATAAGAATATGATAGGGTGGATTGAAAGAATACCAAAAAGATTTTTACATACCTGTGTCATCATCATGTTGTGTACTTGGTATTCCACTAGCTATTTCGTCGTCAGTAAACAGCGATGGATAGGCGCCAAGATGAAGACGAAGTTTCTGTGTTAGAAATCTTTTTGACATACGAAGCATTTTCGAAGCTCGTCAAAACTCAAGCTCCGCAAGTTGTCACTATCTATACACTCTAACCACTTTTGGAGTCCTATCTCAGTTTTTGGAAAAATAAATAATTTGACGTCCTTTCGTCTGCTACAAGCCACAACACAACACTTGTTATACATTTTGTGCACATAAAATGTAATTACACGGTTCGTCGTGACGAAATATTACTATTTTAGTTAATGAGAGGATAAGTTACGGAAATTAATCAACGTACACTTCACTCGATCAAGAACCAAAACAGTAATGGCGGTTGGTCATGTCATGGCGGCCCTTGACAGCGGGCATGGGCGCGACAGGCAAGAAGTGGGGGAAAGAGGGGCGAGGTAAGTGTCAAAATGATATACTGAGCTAAAAAAAAAAAAAACTTACGGCGAGTTTTTTCTCTATGAAGATTACCGGCCGAGGGTACAGTCGACGACAGTTTATGATCTATGTATATATTCTATTTTCTACTACACATTATAAAATTGTGTACGTTGCGTGACGGTACATTAAAATATTTAAAAAAAAGAGAAGTTCAGGGATGCGTAATGCACTGAAATCATTTTTAGAATTTTTTGTCTGTTTGTTTGTGTGCATCACTTAAAAACTACTACACCGATTTTGATTGTGTTTTCACAAGAGCTATGCTTTTTTGGCTTAGTTTGGTCCGTTCCACACTATCAAAAGTTATGAGTAGGTAAGTTTTCATGTACATATTCACGGCGACACATCAAGCTATACAAAACCAATATAAAATGGCATCACGACGTTATACGTTACTCGACTTACGTGCGGCCAGCTTAATTTGGTTTTGTATAGCACGATGTGTCGTCGTATGAACTTTATATTTCAGTGATTTGTGTGAACGAAGTCGCGGCTGCGCGCCGCGCCGCTAGTAGATAGCAAATAGTATTGCTATACATTTTCCCTATTCCGATTTAATAAAAAAAATCACTGTATAAACAAACATTTATTGACAAAGATCTCATTATAGCAGAGTTACCTTTATTTCTTTCTAGAATTACTATCATCATTGTCTTCAGAAACTGTAAAAGAAATTCGAATTTAGGGAATTGTAATGGCCTATATCCAGCAGTGGACGTCCATCGGCTGAGATGATGAATTGTAATGTAAATAAGTAAAATATTTATGAATGTTTTTACAATGTTCTTACTTTCCATTAGTACACCAGGCTCTTCTGAATACCCTTCCATACATTCTGGACAAATTGTGGTCTCGCATGGATTCTGAGTAGAAGTCGGAAACGAAGGCAACATTTCTACTGGCGGTGGCTAAAAAAAACAACAATTAATTTATCAGTTCGATTAATTTAATTTTTACGCCACATTTTGTTAGAAAAAGGTACTTATATAAAATACCTCAAGACGATACAAGTAGGACAAACGACATGGGTCCCACGTCGTACACAAGGTCGCATTATGCATCATATCCTTTCTGGGCTCATCACCAAAGTAATCAAAAGTAATCACAATGTTGTAATCAATCGCACACATAATCAGGAACTCATCTATTGTAACCTATAAAATATTAAAACGTATTTAATGAAGAAGGAAAAAACCAGTGGCGATGGTTCGATCCCCATCCAGACCGACTCGTATTAATTAGTTTTTCGGAATTTATGTACGATTTGTAACACCAATCTTTTCGATGAAGAAAAACATTGTGAGGAAATCTTGCATTCATCCTAACTACAAATATTTCCCCTTGCGGGATTCGATCGAACCCGTTACAACTTTCAGTGTATACGGCATCACCAAGAAGTTTGGAATCCTATCCATGGGCATCACTCAGCAATAGAAAGATGCATAATCTCCATAGTAATTTTGACATTTTCTACTGCCGAGTTGATCGTATGATGTACAATGATGATCTAAAATCGCACTCCAGCATAGGTGGCAAGCCGCAGTGATACAGCTCTATTACACATTCGCTCTTTTTCTATTTGCGAGCGAACGAACGAGATAAAAGACGTGATACAGCCGAATCACGTGTGGTACGCTACCTATGCAGGTTCTCTGCAGCCTCAGTTATCGGGCAGTCTATCGAAAAAATTGTTTCTTACCTTTGTCTTATTTCCACAGTCTAAAGTACCATTTTGGAAATAATTATTTTCTCTGTCACCGTTCCCCAGACAGAACATCCAGCCTTCGTGAAAAGAATACTCAATAGGTGCCGTTTCAGCTTCTATGCATGGATCTATCGGTATTTGTATTGACTGCTTACCATACGTGCATTTACGTTCGTGCATATTAGCTTGTATACGATATGCATCTAAATCTGGTTCGGAACCCGGAGGACATTTGTAATAGTTACCTGCAATGATTTGATATTTGTTTCATCACAGGTATTTTAAATAAATTATTTATTTAGTAAAGTAATGCATTTATTAAAATTAAAAAATATAAAAATCGAATCCGCAAGCTTCGTCAGACTATTACTAACTAAACGCCTTGCTCTGCGCAACCTCGGCTCAAAAGTCCCTAAGATGCTGGCCGCATTGCCTCTCTGGATGGCAGAAGTTCTCTGCACCAGAAAGGCTCCCGAGCGGGGGTACCTTTAGCCCTTCACTCCCCTTTTTCCCTAAAGTGGCCCATTCAAAGTAGTCCTACATGTAGGACTACGAGCCCACACACTGTCGTGCAAGTAGGACTACTCATACATTTTGCTCAAGGTCGTCGGACGCCTTGTAGGCCTACAACACCATACACGATCCGATATTGGTGTACTGTGAATGGGCTCCTTAAAAAGTCCTTGGCATTAACCACACAAGGGCCTCCAGTCTAAAAAAATGTAAAGTACTTCAGTATGTTTCAGTAAAGTAGGACCTATATATTTTAATATAACTTACCATTTTGTATTATGTAAATAGTTTTATTAGATTGACTGATTACAGTTCGAACAGTTAGTCCATTTCCACCGCTTTTAATATTTTCCATCAGAACCTCTTGCGCTGCCCGCTGCTCTCTCGACCACTTCGCCGCTTCTTCAGCTAATATTTGACGGCTCACTTTTCCTGGTGATTGAGTTGACTGAAACGAAAATAAAATGAAAACGAATAAACCGACCAAGTGCGACACACACTTGGCAGGTTTTTATGACTTCGTTGTTTTACCTTATAGTATACTTAAGTAGTACACTATAATCCAAGTTCAAAGCTTCTATGAATTCCCGTTTGCACGATTAAGTGAAAACAAAAAACTTGAAATAAAATTCTATAGCCCCTTAATTTTTTACTTTTCTCATTTTTATTACTTGTTGTTAGTAAATCCAAAATATTATCAATATGTGAAAATTTCAGCTCTCTCTCTATATCTAAAACGGTTCAATAGATACAGCCCTTTAAAGCTATGACGGACGGACATCATAGGTTTCTGAATATTGGCACTCTTTGGGTACGAAGCCCTAAAGCAGAAGAATAACGCCGTGATCCATCAAAAGACATACCTGTGGTGGATTTTCCATGATGACATGAGGACGCCCCAGGGTATGTTGCCAGATCAACTGTGCTGCAACTTTGTGCTTAGCACTGTGATGAAGTGGTTGAATTTGAAGGATGCCATACCATGCTAACTCTCTGTAGACACTATCCGGAAGATAGCCTGTCTGTTAAATATCACGTATTAGTTAAATAATGATTATTAGATATAATGAAACGTTACCTAACGATTTAATACTTACCGGCATAAAATCCATATGCCACTGAAATAGATAATTATTATAATGTTTGTTAGAAGTTCAAATTAGATAAATAATTGCTGAGTCGAAGTATAATTTACGAAAGTTGGACAGCTTACCTCTTCTTCACTCTGTTCCGTTGTTGAATCTGAAAGGCTTCTGGTTGGTTAATATGGCATGTAATCTGGGTTCATAAATATCTTTTTTGAGAGTCACGTTGCTAGTTCTAACACGAGCACTTGTCTTTCACGTGCAGTGCCGGATTAACCATAGTGGCAAAGTAGGCTCCAGCCTATGGGCCCAGCGCCGCCAAGGGGCCCCGCGGCTCGGAAGAAAAATAAGTGAAAACTCAAAGATTTAGGCCCACCCCAGACTTAAAAGGAATTATGAAACCCACAACTAAAATACACTTGTCTCTTATTTTTCATAATAGCGAAGCGAGCTGGAGATTTCACTGCAATTATTGCAGTAAAATTTAGATAACATTACGAAACGCGACTTCATAATATTGTAGTTAAACCTCGAGCTCGCTTCGCTCGCTCCACATTTTAGTGTTTTTATTATATTGTATGATTGGTGGTTATGTTACTACGACCGTAGGAAAAAATCATTGCGACGCCCATGGATATAGGGGCCCCGGGACTTGCATTGCCTAGGGGCCTCTGCATGGCTTAATCCGGCCCTGTTCACGTGGTGTTCGCGCGGTTAACAATCCGCAATCTCTTCTTGTTCTTAAACAATCCCTGGGATTGGGATAGATACTCCCATAAACTATTTGAGACTGGCGGAAATGCAGTGCTTATTAATAAATATCTATTTTGACTAGTCGTTATTTTTAATCTTGTGACAGACGTTTTCACTTTTCGGTCTAACAATATTGCAAAATAAAAAAAATAGGTACAAATCTTACCTTCATCGTCGAACATGACGTCTGAATTAACTTTAATCATCTGTGAATTAATTAAAACATACATAAGGTAGTTTATGTTTTCATAATTGACAAATAAGCAACAAAAACTAAATAATTGTATATTTCTTTATACCTGAACAGCAATCAATATGAAAAATAAAGAACATTTTTTTAAGCATATTTCCATTTTACCAAATTGGCCGTTAGCTCCGTACGTTTTAAACCAAATGTGACATTTCTAGACCTTTTCGCTAATTGATACCTAGAGAAACTAGCGTTATCACACACAAAGTTTAACAAAGATTGTTAAAAATAATTGGGGGCGTAAATTTTTAACAAGAGGTAGTTTGATTTTTGAACAATTATTAAATTGTATACCTACTTAATAGTAGAATTGCATTACAATATTAAATTGAATGTTATCAAAATCAAGCAATCTAAATGCGTTACTTATTTTACTCATAGGCTGATTATTCAGAGGCATTTTTTAAGTCTTACTCCTGTGTGTCAAAATTTGTGGGCGCCACAAATCCAATAGCAGTCAAAGAGGGCGTACATCAAGGCTCAGTCCTAAGCCCCTTTTTGTTTAGCCTAGTATTGGATGCGCTCACAGAAGACGCGCAGACCAGAGCATTGTGGACATTTATCTACGCTGACGATGTAGCCATCTGTGCAGAGGACAAAACATCGCTTCAAGAGGCACTCCTGTGCTGGAAAAACCAGTTGATGAAAGGCGGTTTGGTGTTGAGCGTTGCAAAAACTCAATATATGGTTTGCAACGAGCCAGAGGCAGACGACGACCCTATCTGTATCGACGGTCAACAAGTCGACAAATGCGAACAGTACAGATACCTGGGAGGCATGATGCACAAATCTGGCAACATTGAGCACAATATTCAACACCGAATAGCGGCCGCGTGGTTAAAGTGGCGGGACGTCACTGGTGTAACCTGTGACAGAAAAATGCCGGTCCGAATGAAAGGCCTGGTCTATAAGTCCATAATAAGACCAGTCCTCATGTACGGTAGTGAGACTTGGGCCACGACAAAAACTCATGTCCGAACGGTACAAACAGCCGAAATGAAGATGCTGAGATGGATGTGCGGTGTCACGAGGCGCGATAGAATCCGCAACGAGTACGTGCGAGGTAGCCTGGGTGTACGTGACATTGCAGATAAGCTTCAGGAGCATAGGCTTAGGTGGTTTGGACACGTGAAACGGAAGCCACCCGATTACGTAGGAAATATGGCACTGCAACTGTCGATCCCAGGACAGAGACCAAGGGGACGTCCGAAAACTAGATGGATGAACACAGTTCGCAGTGATATGACCGAGTGCAATGTCTCCGAAGACGACGTCAGAAATAGGGCAAGGTGGAGAGAACAGACACGGAAGGCTGACCCCACCACCATATGGGATTAAAAGCCAGGAAGAGAGAGAGAGACTCCTGTATGTCAAAATCCATACATTTCGAACTTACTTAGCTCGAACTAAGACTAAAAAAATCGTCTGTGAATATCGGCCTAAGAGAATATACCTACAGCTTATTTCAAATTTCTAAGCATTTTTTCAATCGTGACAAAATATAAAAAAATAGGTATTATTTACGTTCGCAAAGCTTTTTGCACACAACTGTACCCTGAAAGGTCCAACCATAGACAACGTTGATTTTTTCTGTACAAAATAGATCTTGGCATAGACGACAAAACGACGGATCTTGGCGAAAAAAAATGCAACCAAGCTACAGATAACATAAAGCGAGGAAAGGAGCCCATTCACAGTAGTCCGTCTTGCAGTCCTACAGCAATATTGGACAGTGAATGGTGTTGTAGTCCTACAAGGCGTCCGATGACCTTGAGCAAAATGTATGAGTAGTCCTACTTGCAGGATAGTGAATGGTGTTGTAGTCCTACATGTAGGACTACTGTGAATGGGCTACTTTAGACGCAAAAAAAAACAATCTGTCATATTTGCATCAAACAAGGCAATTAGCGACTTTAGCGAGTTTTACTATTTTTTCGATTTATGAATAAAATCAACGGTATATTTTGCAGGAGTGAGTGAAAAAACACAACAATGAACACGCTCGACAAGCAGCTAGCTGATCTGCGGATCTACGCTAACGAATTGGACGCGAAACTGCAAGATGATATAAACGCGGCGAAGATGAAACCGTCTATTCCGCCCAAGAAAAACAAGGCACCGCTGCCTCAAATACCTCAAAGTAGCATTGTGAAGTCAGCGTGTGAACCCTCCTACTCATCTAGACTGGAATATGGAAGCAGAGCCAGTTCTACATACTCCAATTTAGTGCCAGTAAAAAGTTGTATCGTACGGAATTCTGCTCGCGCTCGAAGCGGCGATGTGCTTCTATACAGTAACTTACTACCTCCAGGAGGCACTAACCACGTTTATTCCAACATTCCGATGCAGCGGAACGTCGATGAAGGTATTTACGATAGAGATACGAGGTCTGAGGTGTCGCGGATTAGCGATTTGGGAGCGCAGTCGAATTATAGCGAGCTCAGGCGACCGGGGTCGGCTTACCCGCCCTCGTCAGCGTCTGTTAACGCTCAGGACTTCTCCACGTACGGTGGATCACAGACGTCGTCGACGTATGAGTCATTGTATGAACCTATTAATCCTCGACCGTGCAGTCAGTTGTCGGGGACGTCGTTGTACGGAGGGTATGTAGGGACGACAGAGCCGACGCCGGAGCCCGTGGATGAGTTGTACTGTGGTAACTGCTACTGCTGCGGTGAGAAGATCATGGGGGAGACGACGGGGTGTACTGCTATGGAGAGGATCTATCATATAAAGTGCTTCTGTTGTCAACATTGCGGGATCAATTTGCAGGTAATAAACTGTTAACATTATAAATAAATAATGGTCATAGGCACATCGTAGTGATCCCAAACGTAAGCTACAAGGGCTTTTTGACTACTTGGTTGGTTAATGGTTGCCACGCTGGACTGCCAAACCAGGGTCCTAGGTTTGAAACCCGGTACGGTCATGTTTGTGCCGTTGTTGTATGGTTCCCATAACAAAAAGCCTATAAGGCTTACTTGGGATCATTACAATGTATTTTTATTAATGAAAACATACAACAATGACAGAAATCAAACCCAGGTATGGCAGTATGCTCCCAGATACTTATTTATGTTTTGTGGACTTTAGTCTGTAGCCCAGATGGCATAAAAAAATTACACAAACCTACAGATATTAGGTATAATAGGATTCATGAAATTCTGGTTGTCTGGAAGAAATCACTTTTAGTGATAAGGCCACCTTTTGTACCCTTTTTGTTTGTGTATATTGTTGTTGTCTTTTGTGTTTGGTGTGCGAATAAAGAATATTTATCTTTTCTTATCTTATGAAATTCATGGGCCTTGGAAATGGCCAATCGTCAATGGCAACAGCTACAAAAGATCGGTCCAAGTCACACATCTATTAGTCAAAGACAAAGCCCTGTCTATCATCACTACATAGTATAAAACAAAGTCGCTTCCCGCTGTCTGTCTGTCCCTATGTATGCTTAGATCTTTAAAACTACGCAACGGATTTTGATGCGGTTTTTTTTAATAGATAGAGTGATTCAAGAGGAAGGTTTATATGTGCATTGCATCCGTGCGAAGCCGGGGCGGGTCGCTAGTATAATAATAAAATAGAAGCTAGGACCTAAGTTTAGATACATAATTTTTTGTGTGTACTTCATAAATATAGCAGTTCTGTGCTACTACTACTATACAGCTACTTTCCTTAACATTCTTACAACACAAAAATATATACTTCCAGGGCCGACCATTCTACGCAGTCCAAGGCAAAGCGCTCTGCGAGCGTGACTACCTGGACACGTTAGAAAAGTGCTGTGTCTGCGGAGACCCCATCCTCGACCGCATCCTGAGGGCGACTGGCAAACCGTACCACCCTCGCTGCTTCACCTGCGTTGTCTGCCAGAAGAGCCTCGACGGAATACCATTCACAGTTGACGCCGTTAACCGCATCCATTGTATCGAAGACTTCCATAAACGGTGAGGATCTGGTGTTTATGGTAATAGAAGTAAAGTTTATTAAATCTTAGGAGATAAGTTTGATGAGGGTAGCGCAGGTCCGGTTGTTGTGTCGATCCTTGGGGCAGGCCTATGTCCAACAGTGGACATTCATCTGCTAAGATGATGATGATGAAATAAGCTAGTAGGTAAGTAGGATCCCAATGAAGGGCCTTCTCTAATGGATAAGGAGGACTCCTTTTAACACTTTCGCTACTGACGACCTATGGCGTAGGTCGGCGACCAATGGGCCGGAGTGCTGAAGAACCCACGTAACGAGTCAGTTCTATTGCATTTCGGCTGTATTATGCCTTACCACGCGAGTCACCGACGACCTTACGCCTGCATCGTTTCCACGTTTCGACTGTGCGCATGACCTACGAGGGGGCTCAAGTTCTATTTCATTTCGCCTGAGCTCATGACCTACAGCGTGAGTCATCCAAACCTTACGCCTGTGCGGGAGACCCACGAGGTGAGCCGCTTTGGACGTTTTTATGTTATGACGATTGGATGGTTTTGTTTGAGCTTAGCGGCGAAAGTGTTAATTGCATCAAATCTAATGAGAACCAATATTGTTCTATTTATCATTTGTTATAGGCCATTGGTCCCACAGTAAGGTTTGGAGGCTTCCTCTTTAATTTGCCAATGATGTCCAAAATCCAAATGCAAGTGTTGGTGGAAACCAGTTAGTAGTTGTATGTTTTCCAAAACAAAACAAAAATTACAAAGATATCAGCTTTGTTTAGTAAAAAGGCACATTAATATTAAGCTGGTTGTTCAAAACACACACTTCTTACTGGAAGAGCAACAAACAATTTTACACTCCCAGTCTCTCACGGAATCATCTAATGCTATCTCCACATGCTCGCCTAAGGGTGAGCCCACTGTACGTTGATTCGTCTATAAATTAATTGTTTTACTATTGCTTCGGATTTGGAGATGGATACCCAAAACCGGGAGAACTTAGGTTTCTTCCTCTTTCATTGACCATGATTTTGAAGGGTGAAGAAAGCAAAAAAGTATTGGGGCTAACACAAAAGATCCCACTGGGTCGAAGTGTTGCTGGCTTGCCAGCCCCCACAACAAGATAAGATAATTGTTACTAGTTTATAGAAGCGTCAATGTACAGCGGGCTCGCGTAACTTCTCGCGAGGAGGTAGCATTATGTCAAACGTAAACCAACAATTGATAAAAATGTGTGATCTCCTAGATATGCGCCCCGATGTGCACTATGCCGCGAGCCGATCGTGCCGGAAGGCGGGGCCGAGGAGACGGTGCGCATCGTGGCGCTCGACCGCAGCTTCCACATCGCGTGCTACGCGTGCGAGGACTGCGGCGCCTCGCTCTGCTCGCGGCAGGAGGGCAGGGGCTGCTACCCGCTGGACTCGCACCTCTACTGCAAGGAGTGCAACGCGAGGCGGATACAGGACCTGTGTCGGAATATTAATTAAGTTGTTTTGATGGTGAAGACAGGTTTTGTGAAGGATGTGGGTAAATTTCTTACCAAGAAGTCACTGCACTCTATTCTACAGGGTGTTAGGGTAAACAGTTGCATTACTTTAAGGGGTGTTTGTACTCATGATACTGAACAACTTTCTCTAAGAAACACATAGGAAATACCCAAAAAAATTACCATTTCATACAAATGTTCGATCAGCAGATTGCATTTAGTATGGAAACCCCAAAACATTTTTTGCGAATTTCCTATAGGTTTCTTAGGGAAAGTTGTTCAGTATCAAGGGGCACAATCACCCCTTAAAGAAATGCAACCGTTTACCCTAACACCCTACACTAGCAAGGCGCATTTTCATTGGTAGATAACTCGGTCGATCGATACGCAGCATGCAGTAATGACCAATTATATGCATCAGTCTTTATCCAGCATGCGGGGACTTCCTTTATCATCATCACCGCCTATATACTTCCCGCTGCAGGACACAGGCCTACCCTCGGAGAGGGTGTATGGGCGTTAGTCCACCACCTTCCTTTCAATTATCCCCTGGGCTCGCTGGACTTCAATGTCTAGTGTTGTGTTGTGAGTAGTCGCCGCCGTCGGTTCTGGTTTATACACAGAAGTTACAGTGGTGTTTCTGTGCCTATAAGTCCTGTCAAGTGATGTGTGAATTTCACTGACAAAACAAGTAGAAATTTTATGTAATGGTCGCCTCGTATGACACCGATAATATTCTGTGCCCATCACGAACACAGTGTCCATTCTCAGCAGAAAAACACAAAGATTCATTATCAAATCGAATCATGTTTCGATTCATTAATCAAAGTTTAGGGCCTAAGCTTGTGCCTACACTGTTTATTTTACTAGAATGGTTTTTATTATATTTTTTGAATGTACTCTTGGATTATCAGTATTTGTTGAATATTAGCCTATCAGCCTATTGTAGCATTTAGTAGTACCTAATACGATGTGTTTTAGGCTATAAAACATTTATCTGAATAGTTATATGTTAATGGTTAAGAGATTAATATGCCCTATCCATTGTCTTATTTTGATGTCAGATAGTTAAAAACACACTACACACTTTTAAGAGTGTAATAATGAAGCTTGAACAACTTTTCCTAAGGAACATGAATCGAAAAGAGAAAAACATTTTGGATGTACCATTGAAAATAGATCGGCAGATAGGCACTTTTGTATGACTCAAATTTTTCTCGTTTTTCGACCCATATTCCACAGGGAAAGTTGTTCAGTGTCATTATTTGGATATTGGACACCCTTGAATGTTGTCTGATAATGGTATATCAAAATAGTGGTTAAACTAAAACAAATATTTCAGAATATCTCTGACTACCCCCTCGGGGAATATAGTCGTGAGCATATGCTTATGCTTATGCTTAATATGATCATAATTTCTTAAAAGAAATTAACATTGAAATATGATGGGAAAGTATGTAAAATTTGTATGTTTTGATTATCCGTAAACATTCTTAGTCTGAATGTAAGTTTTCGAGAACATAACATAATGGAAAGGGTATAATTTAACATTCCTAATGCATTTATAGATGTGTAATTATAAAAGGCTGTGTAGCTCCACCATATATTTATTTTTAGCCATCTGTTTACAGTATTAATGATTGTTTGTGATGTATTCTAAGTTCTAAGTAAACCCAGTAAGGTATAATCGAAAACAACACTATTTGTAAGAGTTTCCTCGGACATTTTGTATATTTTGCATTTGTACTTTTGTATAGATAGATTTAGTTGTTTATATAAATAGTGCCATTTTATTATTAGAGTATTAATATAAGTTCTTATTAAGTTTTATTATGTTAATGCTCGGTAAGTATTGAATTTATACATTTTTACAATGCTAGTGTGTAAGTTTTTCTCCTTGTACTTAATGTGTGATTAGTATTACAAATTATATTCGCGTTAAATGAAAATTATCGATCAACATACGTCAAACATTTAGTAAGGAACTAAATTATATTTAGGTCGCACTCATCTTCGATCAAAATAAATTAATGGATAGGCCTAAAGTGCGGCAAGTTAAAGCAAACTACTAGTGCACTTGGTCCATACAAACTAGCGCCATTATCTGTCAAATCTAGGGCACTTGCATACAAATTTGAAGTAAACCTTTCATTTGTTTTGCCTCATTTTTCTGGTTTGAAATGTTCGCGTAATTGGCCTATCCATTCATTTTATTTTGATCGAAGGCACTCATGGAGAAATTACACTCTCCCCTGTCGCACTAAACTGTGGTAACGATATCATTGTCTATCGCTCCAACAGCGATTTTTGAAAGTCACACAAGCCAACACATTGAAATCACAAAAAAGATGTCCCATACAGTCGAGTCGTTACTTTGTATGCAAAGGGAGATTTTTTTACGCGATTTCGAATTGCGCGCGAATCAAAGTTGTTCACTTTGATGGTCTGTAGCACCCCCTTACTAGGGTGCTTTGTTACACCCTGTAGTGTTAATACTGTTGAATGTCTTAAGCCCCATTACAATTTAGTGTTAAATAATCTGTAAATTATCTACCTGGCCTATAAATCATGTATGTATTGCCTAATTGTAAAACTAGGTATACTAGTCACAACTGTGCTATAGATCATTGTGCTTATATTCTACCATTGTATCGATGTTACATAGATCAAAATAAAACGTACAAGAAAAACTGGTGTTTGAAATGAAACAAAAGAACGTAACTCATCAATTTTAACTTTATTTTTTATACTATACAAGACATTTTGTATTTCTCAAGCGTTTCTTAACCATGACTTAAGTTGTCACTATAAAAAAACTAAACTACACTTACTTTATTATAAACAAGACTTAGTATTCTCTTGCAAAAAGAAACATTAAAACAGAACTTCATATAATTTCCACATTAAATTTCACAAGATACTATGACACAAGCAAATGCAAATTTTACTAATTATAGATTTAACTCAATGACAACATTGTAATATGAAACCAAACTTAATCGGTACACTGCGAAGAATATTAAAATGTCGAAGTTTCCTTAGCTTCTTTAAAATGTTTCGTTCAATACAATCACTCGGAAACCAACCACACGGCATGCAATCTCAAGTATCACATTCCCTTAATTGATAAGGAATTCCGAATTACGAGAGAATTACATATGAAAATTATTATGTTAAAGAACAAACACTGGTCAACCTTGAACATTGTTCACAATTAGGGTTCTATACGATTAAACTTTACAATATTTTGATAACTTCTGACACGAATTTAGTGTTAATTCTCCGCAGTAAAGAACCCTAAAAATCCACTCTTATAGAGATTCCTTTAATATAATTTGTAGCCAGTCTATTAGTTACTATTCGTCGCCCAATTTATTTACTGTTATATATACAAGTCGCTTAGCGGCACTGGGCAGTCTTACTATAGGTAGCCTAGTTCAAACTACTGTTATAGCCTGAGAAAAATTATCCTTTAATACACATCACCTACCTAAATGCTTTTAACCGAAAGTTGTAAAACAATAAAACCCACCCTCTTAATTCTGTTTTAATATTAGATAGTATTTAAGTTAGTAGATATTTGAATAAAATGTTGATACAAAATTTGAACTCTTTAGGGAATGTAAAAGGGTGTATTTTGGTTAAACAGAGTTCTCATATCCTAGGAAATTTATAGTAAATTACACACCGAGGACAGGAAAGTAAGAAAGGTCTCAGGTCAACAAACATGTGATCTGAGGCTTTCTTATTTACTGTCCGAGGTTAGTATACTAGTTTTCTCCTCGACGGAGGTGGAAAGCGACAACTTCGTTTAGCGCAGCGGGACGACAATTGACGCTTTCCGTCCGGAGGGGGAAATATACATTTTCTTACAATAAGGCCTTTGCCCTGCAGTGGGTTCTACAGGCTATAACTTATTTTCTTACAATGTATTAATTTGCTTATAAACAATAAAGCTTTAGGAGTTCGGGCTTGAAATAAAAAATACTTATAAAAATAAACTTATTCACAGGCAAAGAAAGTTCAACATTCCATACTAACATTCTTGTCAATTTACGAACTTAAATTAATGTTACAAGTATTTAAATTTTTAATATAAAACAAACTTTTATAATTGTATGTATTACAATTGTCTTTCAATCGAGTCACTAAAATTTTTTACAACAAATAAAAAATTAACTTTCACTCCGTAATACAATTCTTTAAGACAACATTCATTCTCTTGAGAATTCACTATTTACAGTGATTTAAAATGAATGAGCAGCTGTGAAAAATGATTAATTAACAATTTTATGCTTTCAAAACTTCATGAATATATTATAGTATAGGTATTGACCAAAATGTTTAAAGTCACAAATTATTATGACAGTTTCCTTGAATGTACAGTTCATTGCAATTGGAAATAATAGAAGACTGGCGTTTTCCCATCAAAAATAAATTTTACTCCCTAGGTACTTTGGATCAGGAACTCTGCGGCATTCATTGCACAAATTGCAATTCAGTTTGACGATATCGCCATAAAGAATGGGACCGGTTTGTGATGTCCACTGTTATTTCTCGTATGTAGCACTGACATATATTCTAGCGATAGATAGGCCCTGTCATAGAAGCAATATGTTCCACTTGAATGAGGTGGGCGCACCGCATTGATGTTCCCGAGTTCACTTCGTCACTATGGCAATGACAGATCGCAATGTGTCATTTTGTGTGACATGTTGTTTGTTTGAACGAGCTTGTCTATCGCTAGAGTAATTATGTCAGTGGTATGTAGTATGTAATAGTTCAATGGAACTTCATCACACAGTAGTAACTGGGTAGTGAAGAAGAGACAATATCAAAATTTTACGCATGACATCTCTTATTTTAAGTGCTCTAGTCTAGATGTTAATTGTGGAATTTAAATTTTTTTTTTTTTTTTTTTTTGTTAATTTATAACACGCTATCGGTCTGAGGACCATGAGCAGTTCTTTTGTATGTATGGATGGTTGCAGGCTTGCCTTCCCATTGTCAGGCCGCCTTCATTTGGTCACTTTTTAAATTAATCATCGAATACAAATATGAAGACTAGTAACAAACAACTTTATGATATTTGTAAAAAAATTCATTCGTGCCCCCTAACGCATTTGCACGCCTTGCAGACTTTATAAGGGTGCCCAGACTACATAGTTCATCCCTGTATGAGCAGATCGAAAATGAATTGACAACTTATAAATGATAACTATCCTTTCGAACCCTGGTTAGACAAATTAGTATGCGACCTTCCCGCAGGGCACAGACGTTGGGGGAGGCGTGGTACCACGTGACTGCCGTTGAGCGGCGCGCGCTTCCCTTCCCCGCTACACCACCCGCCCCCCGCTAACGTCTAGAGTACAGTCAACAGCAAAAAGATGTATGCACTTTTACTACGTCGTAGTAAAAGTGCATACATCTTTTTGCTGCTGACTGTACCGCAGGACGGTACCGAACTCGTCTATACAATGAGAACAGTAGATACCAATCAGCATGCTTAATTTTCAATAACAAACCATGCAACCCACCACACCAATTACAACTTGTAAATCTAACGCACAATTAATTCCGTAAAGATTACGTACACCAGCGTAAACTAAACACTTCACGTATTCATCTAAAAGCACTTTTCCTTCGTTCACTTTTCTCCGCACTAGGGTCCCATTCGACATCGTCAGGGTCATCACCGTCGAACGGAGTCGGTGATAGGGCTGACAGTGAGCTGGATCGGTCGTCCTCCTCCTCCATGCGAGGGGGGGAGGGTTCCGGACTGCTCTGTCGGTAGCCCTCGGGCATGACTGAGAGCATCGTCATGTACGTGTCTTCTCGGAGGGGGAAGAGGCGCGGGGAGTAGGGCCTGACTGTCTGGAATAAGAATTGTGTTAAGTTAGCCGGTGTTCTGGGTTAGTTGGGAAGGTTTGTGATTTGATGTTAGGGAGCATGTTGCATTTACAAGTGGAGTTTGAGTGAATACATACATAAGCATAATAAATATAGTATTCAATAAGAACAGTGCAGTAGCGAGAAATGAACATGAAAACGGATAATTTTGTAACTCTTTCGCGCCTAGTGGGATTTTTTTAGCTAGCTACTAAAAATGTATCAATTAAGTTTTAATTAAACCACTGTAAATGTCTTTAGTATTTTGTATTTGCAATAAAATAGTGTTCCTTATACATCAATAATTAACTTCTAAACTATTATAAAACTGTAATTGATGTGTGTCTGTACATTAAAGATATTTACAAAAAAAAGATTACGATATGGTTTTTAGGTATTCCCGACTCGAAATCAACCTTTTTTAGAAATTTTGTCTGTATGTTTGTCTGTTTGTTTGTTTGTTTAAACTACTGAACCGATTTTGATGAAACTTTTTTTGTTTTATGGCTTATGATCCGACTTAAAATCTGGTATATAATTTGTGCGGACGAAGTCGCGGGTAAACACTAGTATATTATAATGCTATAAATTATAAGGGTTGAGACACTTCTACTGACGGCCGGCTCATACAAATACGTCTTTTAGTACGCGTCGACGGCGGACAGCTTCCCATACTAAATTACATTTTTGAATGGGCCGGCCGTCGGTAGATGTGTCTCAACCCTAATACAACACTTATTAACTATTAATGTGTTTTAAAGAAAGATTATGAAACCGCGACGTCCAAGCGACTCGACTCTGTCGCCGACCACGCCTACCGGTCGCGCGACTCTGTCGCTAGGATCGGAATTCTATCTTTAGGTATATACTAGTGTTTTCCCGCGACTTCGTCCGCACAAATTATATACCAGATTTTAAGTCAGATCATAAGCTATCAAACAAAAAAAGTTTCATCAAAATCGGTTCAGTAGTTTTTGCGTGATGCGCGAACAAACAAACAAACAAACACACAAACAAACAGACAAACAGACAGACAAAATTTCTAAAAAAGGTTGATTTCGAGTCGGAGATACCTAAAAACCATATCGTAATCTTTTTTTTGTAAATATCTTCAATGTACAGACACAGTTCAGTTACAGTTTTATAATAGTTAAGATTGATAGACTTGCCTCATGGTGCAGGGGCGGGGGCGGGGGCGGGGGTGGAGGCGGCGCGGGTAGAAGCACGGGCGCGGCGGGTGGCGGGGGCGGCGCGGGCGCGGGCGCGGGTAGAGGCTCGTGCTGTGAGCGGCGCGGGCGCGCGGTGCGCAGGTAGCGCGCGCGCTCGCGGGTCTCCGCGCGGGAGTGCCGCGCGCGCACCGCCGGCTCCGAGATGTCCTCCTCCTGTGAGACGACATACGAGTATGAGCGGCTGGCTGGCACACCGTTGCAATAGTAGAGTACACACCGAGGACAGGAAAGTATGACAGGTCTCAGATCTCATGTTGTTGTTCTCATTAATGAAATAATACGATTTTAATTAATTCGAAAATGGAAATGGTTTTGTATAAACCCATATAAATATAACCCTTTTAAATAATCCCAAAGTTTTATTTCGGCATAAGCCAATTTGATGTTCTTAAGAAAAAAATCCCGCTTTAACAAATGCCAGGTCACACAAATGCGGGACTGAAGAAATTTGCGCTGTTCCGGAGTACCTCTTTCCCACAGTTCCGCCTCCGTGTAGTCTGTCCTTTGCTTTGTAAAATCTCACCTTGCTCGGGAATGGTAGATTACACCGAGGGCCGGAAAGTAAGAATGGTCTCAGCTCTCATGTAATTGTTGCCAGAGACAAAGCCGAGGTCAACAAACTTGTAATAAGAGGCTTTCTTATTTACTGCTCAAGGTTAGTATACTGTTGTTCTCCTCGACGGAAGCGGAAAGCGGCAACTTCGTTTAGCGCAGCGGGACGAAAGTTGACGCTTTCCGCCGGAGGTGTGAAAAATGATTTTTCTCCCCTCCGGACGGAAAGCGTCAATTGTCGTCCCGCTGCGCTAAACGAAGTTATCGCTTTCCGCCGGGGAGTAAATAAGAAAGCCTCTTATCACATGTTTGTTGACCTCGGCTTCGTCTCTGTCAAAAATTACATGAGTTCTGAGACCTTTCTTACTTTCCTGCCCTCGATCGGTGAGTAATCTACTATTCCCGAGCAAGGCGATATTTTACAAAGCAAAGGACAGACCACACGGAGGCGGAACTGTGGGAAAGAGGTACTCCGGAACAGCGCAAATTTCTTCAGTCCCGCATTTGTGTGACCTGGCATTTGTTAAAGCGGGATTTTTTTCTTTAGAACATCAAATTGGCTTATGCCGAAATGAAACTTTGGATTTATTCAAAAGGTTTTACGAAACCATTAACATTTTCGAATTAATTAAAATCGTAAGGTTTCATTAATAAATAAATAATAACGCAGGCACATACATTGTAATGATCCCAAGTAAGCCTCAGGCTTTTTGTTATGGGAACCATACAACAACGGCACAAACAAATAACATCCACGACTGAACCGGGATTCGAATCCAGGACCCTGGTTTGGCAGTCTGGCGTGGTAACCATCAATCACACCAACCGGGTCGTCTTGTTTTGTAATATATCCTATTACTTGGAATCAGCACAATATGTAATCTTCCTCCATTCATCTCTTTTAGGCGTCATTTCAGCGCCCATCACTCCTTTTTTTATCATAATTCAAAAGTTAAATTCGTATCATATATCGCATGTACCATTCTAATTTACCCTAACTTACAGCAAAAGCGTGAATATTTTAGTGAAACGAACATACCTCGCTCTCCACAGAGATGCGATGCGAGGACTTCATGACACCGTTGTTAAGCGGCACGTCAGGAATGTCTAGCACTCGCCATCTGCAATTACAAACACGTTCATTAAAGTCACGGTCGATAAATCTAATAATTTTCTACGAGTCATGGATTATTGACCTTTTTCCTGTTGATACTAAGTACAAGAGACATAAAGACCGCTGAAATTACGCGGCATAATTTCGGCACATCAGTTTCTAATCGTACACATAAAAATGTTTGAAACACAGCGTCTCTCTCTTCCTACCCGACGCCAGACTTGTGTGCATGAAGATTTGTCTGCATGTCAGCCAGGAAAAGGTAAAAACAAGGTTCTGCCATGGTTTGAACTATCGTGTAATTGACGCCTAAGCAGTGGCAGTCGTTTGTACAAGCGTAGAAGTACACAATACTATTATAAACTATACTTCATTTTAATAACTTAATCGTATTATTACTCGGGGGGCTGCGTCTGACTGCCACTTAAATTGTTTCCCTGCTTTAAGGCAAGGCATATCAACATAATAATAATAAAGATCCATAGCTGAGACCTATTTGCTGCATTAAATTTAATGCTGTGCTGTTGCATTGTAATCTTGTTTTGTGGACTTGTATGTAAACTGTAATATCATCAGAGGGCCTACCATGAGTTTTCCCTGTACTTTACCACTATTAGTTACGTCGCCAATTCGTATGACAGAAATTAGATCTCAACGTAACCACTAGGAGCACTGTTCGAAATTCAATACAAAATTGGCGACGTAACTACAGTAGTAAAGTACGGTGAAAACTAATGGGAGGCCTACAATTACTATTGCAAACAAATAGTTAATCTATCTACATACTTGGGTGTAAGTATCTCCTTGTAGGTGAGAATCTGCGGGCGTGTGTTGGCCGCGACGCTCTGCGGTATCACGATGTTGTCTATGTCGTACGACTGCCGACGGTTGCGGCTCTCCGTGCTAGGCCGCCCCGGTCGCCGGCTGCGACAAACAATTATTTTAATATTACTTATTGCTAATGGGGAGAACAGTCACAGAAAAGAACCAAACATATTATTAATGAACACAGTATGGTAACGCAATGTACCTTTCATGTCCGGACGTAGAAGTCTCGTCATCTCGCTCCCTTTCTCTTATTTTACGCGATAAAGGAGGTCTTCCTCTTTTCAATCCTGAAACATAAATTAAATAAATAAGTAGGTATACTAGTATTAAATTGAAGTACCGACGACGTTCCCGTCACACTGGACAGAGTTTCGGTACAACTAGTGAAACGTGGATGTTCTAAGTTATCAGAATATCTCTGACTACCCCTCCTCTCGGGGAGTATAGTCGTGAGCATGCATCTAAAAATAATTCGACACTCAGGAAATTGAAATATGGCTTAACCATGGCATTAACTGATCTTAATGAGTGCCTCCAAGAAGTAAACATTGAAAATGTCAGCAATTTACTGAAAACCCAGACTAAAGATAATCTTACTAGGATTATGATTTAACTGATTGTGTTTGGTAAAATTGTAACTACTGAAACTAGTCCGTAAAATTATGAGAACTGAAGTCGAATGACAATAATCCGGAAAACTAGAACAATTTACTTCGATCGAAGGCTTTGACAATATTCCCGAGACAGATATAATATACTCACTGGGAGGATGGCGTCTGGAAGGTTTGGGCGTGTGTTGTGAGACGGTTTGCGAGCCGGAGCGGAAGGCGTCTCCTTCTCTTCGGTCGGACCGGTCCCCCCAGACCCTTCTGTCGAGCCGGTCGACTCGGGGACTCGACATCGAGTTGTTGTGAGCGCCGCGTCGCGCGACGACAGATGCAGCAACGACGATGCACTAGACTAACCGAGACAGATATACTCACTGGGAGGATGGCGTCTGGAAGGTTTGGGCGTGTGTTGCGTGACGGTGTGGGAGGCGGAGTGGGAGGCTCGGTCCCTGCGGTCGGAGCGGTCCCCCCTGTGCTCGCGCTCGGGCCGCTCCCCCCGGGGCCGAGGCGTAGAGTTGTTGTGGGCGCCGCGCCACGACTTGTTGTAGCGCGACCTGAACCAGCTGCGCGATGATAGCGCCGAGAGATGCACCGACGGCGAGATATCTGCGGAGTTACATGTTAAGAGTTTGTATAGTTTATGGTAAAGATGATTAAAGTGGGCTTCATTGATAAAATAATTTGTTTGCTAACTGAATACATAGGTAATTTTTCGGAGGTGAGAAACATAGGTGAAGGAGACATATTTGCCCTCAAGTGAAACTCAACGGTATGCCATCGATTTGACGAAAAAAGGAGACTATTCTATCATCATCATCATCAGCCTTACGTCCCACTGCAGGGCAAAGGCCTACCCTCTAGGAGGGTGTTTGGGCATTTGTCCACCACACGTTGGTAGACTTCACGACGTTTTCCTTCACCGTTTGAGAGCAGTCGGTAATACATACATAAGTTAGAAAAACTCATTGGTACGTGGTACGTTGTCCGTGCGGATTCGAACCCGGACCTCATGATTGAGAGTCCATACCTGTCCGCAACGCGCCACCGAGCTCTCCCACTATTCAATACTAGTAGGCAAAAAAGTGGGAATTAAATTTATTATGTTTGTCGGTTTTAAAAATCGTTAATCAGAAGAATAATCTTTCTTAATACAGAGACTTGTTATAAAGAATTTCGTTTCATACAGTTTTAGTATGGTACCCTGAAACTAATTCTTAAAGATTTTCATAGTTTTTAGTATGGTAAAACTTATTCTTGCTCAGGCAGCAACCGATCGATTCCCAATTGGCCTTGAATTCCTCTATCTTCCAATTTCTTGAAAAGCTAGATAACTATTTTTGTACTGAGCGATCTGTCGGTCTGTCTGTAGCACAGATTACCCCGAATAGATACCGCATGATGAAAATTTCGTACAGGCCCGAAGTCACCATTTTTGGCGGTAGGTGCGGGTAGCGGGGCACGAAATAATGCAACATGATTGGCCATTTCAAGGTCGCACTATTCCGATCTCGCTCCATCCCGTTGCTTATACCAGTGCAAAATCATAGATGTGTGGTGCGCGTCGACGGCCCTGTATGCGGTATCTATTGTAGGTGATCTGCACGGCTAACATGCCACCCACGACAAAGCGTTTAAACGAGAAAAACGTCATGCGCGCTCTTTTTGGCGTACGTAAAATAATAAATATGGAGGCACGTCTCGATTTTTGTCGTTTTCTCGGCGGTGGCATGCTAGAGGGGCTGTGGTCTGTAGAGAGACGGTACTAGTAGCTAGTAGTGAGCGAGGTACCTCTGGAGTCGCTGAGCACGGGGTGGAAGGTGGGGTCGACGCGCGCGACGCGCTGGGCGGCCGACAGCGTGCTGAGCGGCGCGAGCGGCTCTGTAGGTTCCGCGCGGCCCGTACACACAGCACAGCTCTCCACCGGGTACCGGCAGCTGCATCTGTGGACGCGAGATACAAAGGTTTTAATGTATTTGCTACTGCAATATAGTAGATTACACACCGAGGGCAGGAAAGTAAGAAAGGTCTCATGTTCGTAACAAACATGTGATCTGTGGCTTTCTTATTTACTGCCCGATGTTAGTATACTATTTTTCTCCTCGACGGAGGTGGAAAGCGGCAACTTCGTTTAGCGCAGCGGGACGAAAATTGACACTTTCCGTCCGGAGGGGAGAAAAAGTATTAGCAAACCCTGGCGACCAGAGGTATAGGAGGTAGAGTGGTGGTGAGCAAGGAAAAAATCCACCAATGAGACTAGCTTCAATTTTCTTATGAGCGAGCTATTGGTGAAATTTCCTCGCTTCCAACCACTCTACCTCGCTCAGCTCTGGTGAAGTCAGCCGTTGTGAAATGACACACCAGCGGAACCTACGGCGCCGAACGTTTGGTTGAATACGCGTCTACTAGGAAAAAACGGCGCGTACTGGTGTCGCCGGTATAGGGAAAAGCGTTGCGCGCGTGTTCAACCGAACGTTCGGCGCGGTGTCGAACGTTCCGCAGGTGTGTCCCTACACTTATACAACGAGTTCAGTGAAGAAAAATTTAAAGAATGCCATCTTAAGGGTATATTATTCGGAGCGCGCTCCATACAAACGTACTATGGTGATAGTTTCAATACTAACCAATTAAAGTCAATGAAATTTTGCAGAAACAATCTAAAAACAAATTTCTATGCTCGTATGGAGTCAGATTTTCGTTAAAATGTATAGTTTTCAAGTTACAGTGCCTCAAAGATTTCCATACAAATCTTAAATTAATCCTAGCATTGAAACTGTATATTTTAACGAAAATCCGTCTCTATAGAAGCATAGAGATTTGTTTCTAGATTGTTTCTGCAAAATTTCATTGAATTTAATTGGTTAGTTTTGAGATATCACCATAGTACGTTTGTATGCAGCGCGCATTTTCGCTCCCGGAATAATATTCTCTTAATAGGGAGGTACTGACGCGGCTCGTATGTGTTCAAATGCATAAGACTCTCACTCATACAAACCACGTTTATTCCTCTATTTTCTATACAAATCAGATTTTTCTACATGATACGGATCAATATTTCAGCTAAAAAAACAAAATATACACTAAAAACTTCCTATTGCATTGGTACCTAAAGACGCAGCAACATAAATGTATCAAATGGACAAACATAATACATAATAACTGTTTGCTGTATTGTATACAAGTCAATTAAAGCCCTTTGCATATGATTTGCTTAGAATACTAAATAGTTAATAGCATTACACTGGATGCTATTACGCCGGAACGTCAGAGTGCAATCAAATGCTAATTACTACACGTCATTCGACGACACATTAGCGAATATTCAAATATCAGGCATTTTTATTTTTACATTGCATAGCCGTGTATATCATAGAGGTATTATACCAGGAATAGAGGAACATACAGCTGAGAGAGCGAGATGTACCTAGCGGCACCATTGTATAATAGAAAGAGATACGTGACGCTAGGCAATAGGGCAGTTTTTTTAGTCTCCAATTAATTTTTACAATTCGGTTTCCGTGAATAATTGCGAATCTAAAGTGAAATCGTAGATAATTTTATGAAATATACTGACACTACTTCATTAATTTATCCACAACTTCACGTTAGACTCAGAATTATAGACAACTAGTGTTTTCCCGCGACTTCGTCCGCACAAATTATATACCAGATTTTAAGTCAGATCATAAGCTATCAAACAAAAAAAATCATCAAAATCGGTTCAGTAGTTTTTGCGTGATGCGCGAACAAACAAACAGACTGACAAAATTTCTAAAAAAGGTTGATTCCGAGTCGGGGATACCTAAAACCCATATCGTAATCTTTTTTTTGTAATCTTCAATGTACAGACACAGTTCAGTTTCAGTTTTATAATAGTTAAGATATTCGAAATTTTGCCTGCGAATAGTCTCCAAAAAACATCCAAAAAAGGTTTCTTTTGACAACTCATGTTTGCTGCTCTATTCCTAGTATAATACCTCTATGGTGTATATATTCACGCGTGGTGGACTAGCGCCCAAACACCCTCCTAGAGAGTAGGCCTGTGCCCTCCAGTGGGATGTATAATATAGGCTGATGATGATGATGATAGCCATGTTTTATATGGGTTCGATAGAGTCCAACCTGCAACATAATTTCCCATTCTTTTCGATATTCAAATGTGTTTCTTAAATTAGGCCTTTGAAATTTACCCTGTATGAAGTTGATGTTTAACTCACCTAACATCAGAGGATTTAGCGGCCTTGTTGGTGGCAATATGCAGGTTCTGCATCTTCAGCAGCTTGCGTTTCTTGAAGGTCTCCCTCCGCAGCGGGCGGTGGCGGCAGGTCTAGCTCCAGAGTACCTTGTATATTAATGTTAACTCACCTAACATCAGATGGTTTAGCAGCCTTGTTGGTGGCAATATGCAGGTTGTGCATCTTCAGCAGCTTGCGTTTCTTGAAGGTCTCCCTCCGCAGCGGGCGGTGGCGGCAGGTCTAGCTCCAGAGTACCTTGTATATTAATGTTAACTCACCTAACATCAGATGGTTTAGCAGCCTTGTTGGTGGCAATATGCAGGTTGTGCATCTTCAGCAGCTTGCGTTTCTTGAAGGTCTCCCTCCGCAGCGGGCGGTGGCGGCAGGTCTAGCTCCAGAGTACCTTGTATATTAATGTTAACTCACCTAACATCAGATGGTTTAGCAGCCTTGTTGGTGGCAATATGCAGGTTGTGCATCTGTAGCAGCTTGCGTTTCTTGAAGGTCTCCCTCCGTAGCGGGCGGTGGCGGCAGGTCTAACTACAAAGTACCTTGTATATTAATGTTAACTCACCTAACATCAGAGGGTTTAGCGGCCTTGTTGGTAGCAATATGCAGGTTGTGCATCTGTAGGAGCTTGCGTTTCTTGAAGGTCTCCCTCCGCAGCGGGCGGTGGCGCGCGCAGGTCTCCGTGGCCGGGTCGTCATCGTCCAGCTCGGGGGACGCGCCGGGGAGGGCGCCGGAGTAACCCACTGGCTCCCCCTCGAACTCCACTGGACCTTTAGCTTCGCGGACCTGGTGGAGATTAGAATAGCGTTTTAGAAGATTTTTGATTTCTTATGATAGAACTGACGTTATAAATATTATTGCCTTGGTCTCCGACATCTGTTTTGTGTAAGCTGAATGACCAGTTACGATTCATAGGTCGAAATAGGTTACGAAAAAAGGGTAAAATTCTTCTTTCGCAGTCAGTTACGTACACGGCCAAAAGGATGTCAACTGACCATTCCAGCGTTTCTAAATCCTTGGTAACCTGGCCAGGACCCATTTTCCATGAGCCAGAGCAGAAAGCAAGTAAAGTATTCTTTTTGTATGCCTTATTGGCGGGACATAGGAAGCTGTTATAATTTATAAAAACCTTATATTTATAAAGACTGAAAGGTCTTTATATATCTATATATACTATGTTCACAAATAAACTATTAGATTTGGTTTGATAATGCTAGAATTTCAAATTCAATAGCCAGCCCAAAAAAAGCCCTAACTGTTCAATAAAGCTTTTGTTTTGAATCATCCATTTTTAAGACATTCTTGAAAACTTTACATTAAAACATGTGCATGAAGTATGATAAAATATCGAACTTTCCAACGCAAAAGTCCAACCTGTGTTATTATGTATCCAAGCTATGTTATGTTATTGTGTACAATAAATAATTAGTTATCTAAACCAAAAGCACGGACCTGAAAAAAAGACGGACTTAATCTCGTCTAATCACGAGTGAAGCACCCTTTCTTTTGTGTTCGTGCGCGGTACATAATGGTGACGGGTGTCGGACATGCGCCTAGAGCTAGTGCATCTGTGTGAGTGTAGGTCCTTTTAGAACAAACGAAAATGCACGCTTCACATTACGTCCGTCTTTTTTTCAGATCCGTGACCAAAAGTAACAAAACATTAACAGGCAGTCAGAGTTCTAATTATAATCCTATAACAGTGTTAGAGAACACAAGAGACCAAATAAAACCGCAGTTCATAGAAGACGACCTTGAACTCCCGCGCCACGCTCGCTCGAGCGTGCTTACAACATGTTGCGGCATGTACATACATACTATATCTTGCATGCAGATGTACATTACATAACAAAGACACTGCTAACTAAACCATTCATGCCTCACCGACATCATTATCTCAGTAACTAGTATTCTTAACATTTTCACACATACTTGGTGCAAAATTATTTTAGGGAATTTTCACTACGGGACCATCATCATTGATATAGCGAAAATAAATCAGATGTTTCCTACATTTAGGATGCCTGCCTTGACGTTTATTATGGAACAGCTGATTTTAATCGCAATTAAGATGTTGGCTCCATAGTAAAAACTATTCCATTTGTTGGTCTGAAGCACCCCTTAAGATAATTAACGTATTTAAATTTACACCCAGTATACATTTCGGAGTGGCCAGAAAGTTAGTTACAACCAACTTAAACTTTCAGTTCTGCAGTCTTTATTGATTTCATTCAAGGTAGAAGATAAGATACGATAAGATGTGTTAATAGGTAGGTAGCGTTTCGCCAAAAACGACGCTGAAGAAACCTTATTTATTAGTCGCCTCGTACGACGCCCATGAAAAGATATGGAGTGGTATATTATAAGCACATGGAACTTCTTTCTCTTCAGCAAGGCAAATGTTTCGCACGAAGGTGATGTGAGAAATCAGTCAATTTTGACATGCGCAAAATAATAAAGGGGGGGCACTCCTCGAGCTTTCTCGTTTTCACGGGGGTGGCATGCTAGGTACACTGAGCAGTAGCAGTGGGCTATTGTGCAAGTTTTTACAAGATCAGCACGTCTAGCATAATTTCTCTTCTTACGCGTGACTCTGCTTTACTCGATACTAGTCGCGGCATGCACGGCTTTCGCTATTCGAAAAGCACGAGAACAGGTTATTTCCTATGGTGCAAATACATCGCGCGCGTGTACAAAAATCATACTAGACGTGCAGTTCCGTATTATAGACTGTTCTATGCTATTTTCAAGTCATATTTTGTTTCTCTGATCATCATTCTCCATTATCTGAAATTAATTATGCCTACAGTATCTCTAAGAACAACTCAAACACACCATGTCTATAAAAATCGTGATGTGCCCCCATCCTTATTATTTTACGTATGCCAGAAAGACCGCGAATGACGTTTTTCTCGTTTAAACGCTTTGTCGTGGGTGGCATGCTAGCCGTGCTGATTATAAAGACATGTCTAACACATTTGACCATAGGTAAAGAGAGAGAGAAAGAGAGGGATAAGTAAAACAGCTGAAACCACTGATAATGCCAGGTAAACAATTGAAATAATTACACAATTAAATAATTTTTACCCATTCTTTCATTGTTTAAAGAAGAAACTTTTCTTGTATTATAATTTTGTCGATTTTCCTGTTTGACACATGTTTGATTGTTTGTAATAAACTTACCTACTTGTGATTGAATCAGTTTCGGTAGGCCCATACATGGTTGACTTTATGTAAACAATGAAATTGATCTACTTACAGAGCAAAATAAATGCTGCACCTAATTATTTAACTTCTCAGATCACATAATTAATAAGAACAATGGAATCTTTTGTTCACCTGACCTGATATCTCTGGGTGCCGAAAGATTTAGGATTTTTTTATTAGGATGCTGTTATCCCGTCGAGGCCGTTTTTTGAACACGAACGAAAGTATTTTAAACTGTGTTTTAAAGTCTGAAAACCAATTATGTCTTATTTAAGGATCTGGCTGATAGGCGACCGTTCTCAATTACACGATTAGATTAAGTTTAATAGATAGAAAAAAATCCCAAAGTTACCCCTTTTTGTTATGTTTTTTCAATACTATGATTAAACTGCTGATATTTAACGTTTTATTCTTGTACTTAACTAAATACATTAAATATTTCTAGTGAACTCCGTAGAATTTTGAGCTTAGAAACACCCATGAGCAAAGATATTGATGAAAAACACGTTTTTTTGCGATCCTGCTTTCAATTGGAGCGGGATGGCTAATTGCAAACTTATGCTTGCAAGAAAGAGATGCTTACACTGGGATAACCTGGCCTTAAGACTGATATATGATAATTGATGATAATATACAGATTTATACAGTGTGAAATTGATATCATTAGCATCCTTTTAAACTAATAGTCTACCCATCAAACTGAACAACATTTACTATGGGAGCAAACCAATCGGAGCAAAAAAAATCTGCTGTCCCATACATTTGAGTCACGTAGGCAGCGGCGGCGGGTGCAATTTAGTATGGGACATACTGATAGATTTGCAATCACTGTAGTCGAACAAAGCTATAAAAAATGATCATTATTTAAACCTGGTTTATATCACATCCAAGACCAACATATTTGATTGATGCAGATATGTGACTAGCGCGCGCGAAGTGAAGACTCGAAAAAGACCCAATTATGTATTATTTCAATAGTCCGCGTCAAGCAATGCTACGAGCTGTGGCGCAGCACAATTTTTCCATTTTCTATTTTATATGGAAGATAATTAATGCGTAAACAAGGAGACTTCTAATAGTCACTTAGACATATATGTATTTGGCTGTAGTCTCAATTGGCATGAACAATGAATTAGAAAAGTATTATAAATTATAATATACGCCAAGCCATTTTGCGACGTGAAAGCAAAAGCGTGATTTAGTATTGTCATAGGAAATGAACAGTTACTATACCTACTTATAAACTTGAGAAGTAATCTCAACTTAAGTATATGTTTTTATTATGAAGTTGGAAAACTTTTGACTCACAATTTGTCTCTATTAGTAAGTAGCAAATTATTTTATTTTTCATATCGTAAATACTGATTCATACACGAACAGAACGATTCATTTCATTTAGGAAATCTGTCTAGACTGCCTTTATAGAATTGGGTATTATTTTATTTGTAAAATCAGGTGAGTTTAGAGATTTCAAACCTAGAATACGAACTTCTCAATTTCAAGAAATATGTAAAATAAAATTGGGAGGAACTCGTAACTTCCCATGGTTACAAATTACTTAGGTATAAGTAGGTTAGTAAGTATGCAGGCATCATTTATGGCATCAATATTTAGACTAACTGGGACTGTTTCACCACATCCGAACAACAGCCCATCCGAATGATCGCCCGATATGAAATTTATGTCGAACTAGTGTTTTCCCGCGACTTCGTCCGCACAAATTATATACCAGATTTTAAGTCAGATCATAAGCTATCAAACAAAAAAAGTTTCATCAAAATCGGTTCAATAGTTTTTGCGTGATGCGCGAACAAACAAACAAACACACAATTTTGTCAATAGATGGCACTGCACGTCATTTAAATCGCGGTATCGTTTGTTATTTGAGTTTATATGAAGTGAACCGCTACTTTTTAATTCCTGATGATTTTACGGTTTTATAATAGTTAAGATGAGCTACCTATAGATGAAATAACTGGCCAAGAGCGAGGTGTGTACTCGCACATAGAGGGTTCCAAACCTAATGTTACCTTAAGAAAAGATGAGAACAGTGTTAACGAAAACCGCCGTTTTTCGGAAGGTACAAAGTGGTAGGTATAGCGAGCACAACATAAAAAAAGTGCAACGATGTAATAGAGAAATTATGTCATGATAATTTGATAGCTTAAGCCGTTTTAATATTATAATATTAAGTAAGTATTTAAAGTTTTAATGTTTAAAGAACATGATGTATTGTGACCATGCTCAAAGAAGTGGCAATGGTCTCGCCACATGAACACTTACATCGGACAAGTTTGAGTACCTACTGCACGAAAAATTGTACGTAATATTTGGAATTCAATATGATTACTAAGAAAATCCCTGAATATCCCAATTAGAGAATAGGTAGGGAGTCTTAATGCAAATGTAGGTAGGACATCAATTTTCTTTAACATATTTATTTTTCAAGCGTCTGCGTGGGTCATGAATTGTTTCCAGTGAAAGAAAGTGGATGGATAATAGCCAAGTATTTTTGTTAACAAATGGGTGGGTACACCTAACACGGTAGAGAGTATATTCCTTGCCTAACACCCTCTAATGACTACCACCTGTATTTTAAGTTCACCAAGAAGTTTATGCGTTGCAATCTCATTCAATCATTAGCAATCTTTTTGAACTATGATTCTAGAACATGGATATAAACCATGGATTTAGAACGTAGAAAGAGAAGGTATGGAAGGAAGCACGTGTCTTGTCAAAAAGAGACGCACATAGCAAATTCGCTCTAGTTAAAAAAGGAGATCGCTACTTATTACTGTCCTTATCGACGTAACCACTTTTTGTACTACAAAGGCTGTCTGACTCCAGATATAGCTTCATATAAATTGAAAAGTCATTTTCACCGCCTGTACGGAACTCTCCTCTCCATGTGCTTATAGACAATGCCATCTTTCTGTTCTAGAAGTTAAAATGTATTGTAATGAGGCGGGTTATTGACGAACAGAAGAACTAGGTTTATCATTTTCTCACATTAGTACTAGCACCCGAATTGGATAGAAATACATTACCTCAGTTTGTCTTCTTGGTATGAAAGCCTAAAACCAAGAATTGTGATAATTCAATCTTCATGCCTAAAACACTAAAAGGTGCATAAGCTAGCGTAAGCGAAAGTTCATGATCAAGAAGGTTATAATGTAAGGCACTGTCTCTAATTTCATTGCATGTTAATGATCAAGAAGCTTGGAAAGCGTGGATTGAGTATTTTATAGATTCGCAGACTGGAATGGTCATACTGGAAAGGGACGGAGATATGAAAAAAAATGTATTAAATCTCGTGCCTTAGCCCGACTAAGTTGTATGATTTTGATAGCAATTTCAACTTCATCAGCATCAGCATAGCGTATACGCGTGTCTCGTTTTCGCGATTACTATTATTTTAATGCCTTTTCGAGTCATTGTATTTCTACGTTGGAAAAGTATTGTCCATGATCAGGAAGGTGGCATTGGTATTGTCTAAACATTGGTTTATATCCATGTCTCACAGCTCACAAGAAGGATCTCTTAATTCTAAAGCATAAAGTCCGCATCAATTTAAGATTGTAGTTAGTCTTTTTTCTCTTATGACATACCTTTAATAGTAGAAAGAGATGGAACTTTAGATATTTTGTTTATGCGGCTGTCCACTTTCCACGTTTTTTGACACTTTTTGACATGCTAGTGTATGTAAAGTTGTGTAAAGTAGTATCTTTTTGTGCCTTTTGTCCTACCACATGACACAAAACATAAAATAACAAACTTCAAAAAAAGTGGACCGCCTTGCAAAAGTTATCCTCCCTCTATGCAAGTATAATCTCTTTGATCCATGTCCATGATTCACTACTGACGTATGACTGACGTGTAAAGATTTTATTCCGATTTGTCCTAATCATGATAAATATTTCATTTGTGAAAATCATTATTTCAATCCATCTTAATAACGTAGCTGTTGATATGGCTTAATATTTTGTTACTTTCCGTAATTCTTTTATATTATGTTAGGATTTTTCAATAATGAAATACGGTTTACTGTAAAGTTATAAATTTTAAGTTTCCTGTATTGTGAATCGGACCTCACATCCTGTCATTCAAGCAAAGTTCAAATGTTCAAATTACTGTTACCTTCTCGAAAATATTTAAATACAGTTTATTCCCAATGAAATAGTGATTTTTCACAAAAATCTTAAGCACCTACCTTTTATGCTATCTCTGGATATAGGTACTCCAACTAGCTGTTTACCATGTTTCACCGATACCGGTAGGTACACCCGTTCTTGCATGAAACCATACAAATCACAAATCAAAATATCGAAACAATTATTCATTTTGTACTTTTTTAATGAGTAGGTATAATTGTAGGGTGTTATAGAATAGGTTTAGTGGAATTTAATAGTATTACCGTCTTTTAAAAATGTTTTAAGCAAAAATCAGTGACGAAATATGGCTAACAACAAAACTTCACAACGGAGTTGGTAATTCATCGAAAAACTAGCATTTTTGTTATCTTTGTTCATTTTTATGACTTAAACTGGTGTTAATTTATTGGATTTTATTTAAAATGTAATATAAAAAGTTTGTGTCTATGCTCATCAACGAAAAACATCAACTGCAACCCTAAGTTTGTTTGTACTGTATTTTTACAAATTTCTCAAAAACTATTATCAATACAGACACCGCTATAATTTTCCTACAAAATTCAATAGTTCATCGACATGTAAGAATTATTTCAGATTTTTTGGCTTTATATGTTCGGAGATCAGGGGGGGGGGAACCAAAATTTTTCGTGCAGTCGGGCTTATAAATGAATAACTACGCATCACTTAGTAAAACGAACTACCAATACGAAATCTACGTTCAAAGCCCTTTCAAATGATACCCAACTCGGCTAGGTTGGAAAACTTTTTTTTTAAAAGTCATCAGTTTTTGGACCTGAAAAATTTGTAGAAAAATTATTTTCTAAATTTTTTGTCTCGCTTTACGTTTGGGTTAGCATGATTGACCACTATGCCGAATTTCAAGTCGCTAGCTTCTATAGTTGCTGAGAAAAGTGGCTGTGACAGACGGACGGACGGACACGAGAGTGATCTTATAAGGGTTCCGTTTTTCCTCTTTGAGGTTCGGAACCCTAAAAACATTCTCTCTCTCTTTCCCAGCGTATATTGTTTCCCATGTTTACACCCTTCAAACACGGAATATATATGTTTGACTACTTAGAAAGCTTTGAAAAATATATTTTTATTTTCTAATGAATATGGTGGAACCTAATTAAAATGAGTGCATTGGTATTAAAATTATTAAGTTTATAGGCTTCTGGGAGGTACTATCGCGGATTTTCCGCCTGACCACCACTAGGCTCATTTTTGCTTGCATACTATAAAATAAAAGCGCTGTCTAGCCTCGCCCAATTGATGAATAGACCAATGATTGAATAGTATCCAAGCAATAAATTATGCGCGAAATTATGTGAATTTTTTTTTAAGTGATCAGGCGGAAAAAGACATTGGTTTATTCCCTTGGTGCATAATCTACTATTTCATGTTCATTTGCTTGTGTACAGGACTGTACTGTAGATGTATTTTGGTAACATGTCCTTTTGATATTAGGCCCATTTGCTAATAGGTCATTTTGCTTTTAGGTCGATTTGCTTATATGCCGTTTTGCTTTTAGGACGTTTTGCTAATAGGCCGTTTTGCTTTTAGGTCGATTTGATAATAGGTCGTTTTGCTTTTAGGTCGATATGATAATAGGTCGTTTTGCTTTTAGGACGTTGTGATGCGTAGGACATTTTGCTTATAGGTCATTCCGATACGAACCCAAAGTTATGAGTGAATGTTACTTGAAATAAATAAATGATTGATTGACTGTTACTAACTTGTTTATGGAGATCATTGTGCTGTCGTATCTTGTAGTCCAGCTCCTGCACCTGGGCCTGGAGCCAGGTCCAGCGGGACGCGATCGACGCCCGCGCTCGCTGCCACGACCACAGCGCGCGTTTCTCACTGCAACACAATTTGTTACTCTTCATTTATGATGTTATAAAAACAGCACACACCTTAGCCCATTTAACTAACAGAAAAGTTTATTAGTAGAATTACACAGATACCGCGTCCAGAAGCCGTAGCATGCTACACTTGATACGGCTTTATCACGCCTTTTATCCCGTTCATTCACATGCAAATAGAAAGAGAGCAAAGGTGTGATAGCGCTATATCACGGTGCCATGCTAGCTATGCAGAGTTAAATGATTTAAGAGGATAGTGAGTTGGAAAGTGAGTTACAATAACAAACAAAATAAGTTTAGTAGTAGACTCGATTGACCTTGTAATCTAAAGTCAAAGTTCAATAAACTTGTGCTGTGTTATCTATCAATTATCATGTTATCTGTTGTTGCCCGATTATAGTTTTTACACCTTCGAGTATAATATTTGGGGTCAACCAGGAACTTATTTATATTTAATGGACTTCTTGCTTGTGCGTTAGCACCACATTTCCGCCAATGTCAAGTGGTTTGAGGGAGTGTCTATCCAATCTCGAGGATTGTTTTTGAGTAAGAACAACTGAGAAGGATTTTGGAGCCTCGTGGCAGGCTGAAACGCGAATCGCGCGAGCACCACGCGAGAGACAAGTGCTCGGGGCAAACCCTGCAACGTGACTGCAAGCAGGAACTATTCTATTAATTGAAGCTACAAAAGATAATGGATACACATAAGTAATTTCTATTTAAAACACTTTTTCTTTTGTATTTTGTGTCATGTTACTAGATACTCAAGATCAAGAACGCTTCAAAAGTTAAGTAAAGCCCAAGAGGGATTATGATAATTATACATTGATAATTATAAAATTCATCGGAAACACAAAAAGCTTGCGCTAGCAATGTAACACCATGTACTTCCTATCACGATTCGCGAAAAAAGAAGCTCCCAAACACGAAATCCTCTTTCTCACTGATTTCTGTAGTTTTTCTCAATTATTTGTTATTCATTGTGATGAGAAACTATTATGCCAAAGACTAGGTCTGGATAAGAGTGTATTAAAGCAAAAAAAACGCAAGCTTAGGACTTTTAGTTGGAATTTTATCTCAAAACTAAGAATCAGCTTGGATAATTATCATGATAATTACCTAAGAAAATAATTATCTTGATAATTTCGAACCCTGATCTAAACTATTATAAAACTGTAACTGAAGTGTGTCTGTACATTGAAGATATTTGAATGAAAAAGATTACGATATGGTTTTTAGGTATCCCTGACTGCAATTCAACCTTTTTTTAGAATTTTTGTCCATCTGTTTGTTTGTTTGTATGTTTGTAACAGCATCACGCAAATACTGAACCGATTTTGATGAAACTTTTTTTGTTTGATAGCTTATGATCTGACTCAAAATCTGGTATATAATTTGTGCGGACGAAGTCGCGGGTTAACCCTAGTGTGTCATAAATTAAATTCAAGATTATTTTAAAAGATCCAGACAGTGTTGAAAACAGTGATAGAGTTTTTTGTATTTAAAAACAATGCAAAGTTTCAATGACTAAGGTTCAAGCTTTCATTAGCATAATGTATTTTACTAAAATGTTTCATGTTCTTTATAAAGGAGAGTAAAAAAAATACTGAGTCAGGTAAGGCTGCCTGACCCAGTAGTTCAGTTTTAACTAGCAGGCATAGACAATTTTTTGTGGCATAAACATATAAGACACTTTTTAGGTGAAGTTAAAAGTTTAAACTACTGGAATCTAGGTGTATTTTTGCACTGAAGATTGTCCATTAGTGTAGGGACACACCTGCGGAACTTTCGGTTGAATACGCGTATACTAGAAAAAAGGGCGCGTAATGGCGCGTACTGGTGTGTCGCCGGATAGGGAAAAGCGTTGCGCGCGTATTCAATAGAACGTTCGGCGCGGAACATTCCGCACGTGTCCCTACACTTAGTCACTTCATTAAAGAAAGGCTTATTAGAATCACATCTTTACTACCAAGGGGTAGGGATAACCCTGTAATAATTAATACTGGAGCAAGGTGCAGCAAAGTTTATGTTTACCCCAAAAAAGGAATATGAATGTGAATGAATGTATCCTCAGGTACACCATACACCCCTGACCTGAACAAGTCAAAAGTAATTTCTTAAAAATTCAATGAAGACTGTAGGCTGCATAGTATTGATTATAATTTGTACTTTATAAAGAAACTAGGTCATCCTAGGCTGCTTCTACATCTAACCTAAGTATGCATATTGTTAGCTAAATCTGGTATCTAGGCTAAGAGATTAGATTTTTTTAGAAATAAAATAAAGGTGATTGCAGAAAGGGCTACATTAGGACTGCAACAGGAATAATACTGTTTGGCTCAGGTGTGAAATGTCCTTTTTCTTCAAATGTATTTTTCCCAAAATGTCTGCTTTTCCATAATGTCTGCACATCTCTTGCATAATGTCAGCTTCTCAAAAAGACAGCTTCTTATAATGTCTGTCTCCAAGAATGATAGTTTTCATATAAGCATAAGCATAATATGCTCACGACTATATTCCCCGAGGGGGAAGTCAGAGATATTCTGAAACCTCAGAACATCCACGTTTCACCAGTAGTACCGAAACTCTGCCCAGTGTGACGCGGGGTGAGTCCGTCGCGAGTTTTCATATAATGTTCGCTTTTCAGAAAGTGCTTATTCCCAAAATGTCTGCAGCCTCAAAATATCCGCCTTCTTACTATCAAAGAGTAGAAGTGCCAACATTGTGAAAACGCAGACGTTTTGAAAATTATACATTTTAGGAAAACAGATATTTCAGGCCTGAGCCTATTGTTTTTATGCAGTTAGTGTTTAGTATGCAGGACTGAAACTGTTGTTATGACTGTCCAGTCAATAATGATGCATAGAAAGAGTTGCAATTGATGTGTAGTCCAAATGCAGCCTGAAAAAAATATAAAACTCTCAACCCTGACTAAGCTAAGTAAAAAGTAATAAATAAATTTGTAATTTTGTTGAGTACTATAATCTAGTCTAGACTTGTGGACTAGATAATTAGAATACCTACCTAATTAATTGCATAAAAGCAAATATTAATAGAAACTGGAGGATGGATGAATGGATAAGTATGATTGATTGATTGATCGTGGTTGGATTCAGGCTGTGGATAATGATAAAATATCAATAACAACAAATAACATGCTATGTGCATCTTTTTGGTGAAAAAGAAAAACTAAATTTTCAATGGTGGAAGATACCATTTCGACACATTTACGGGTTGAATCACTAGACAAAACTTGATTGATTTTGCTTTAAGTTTAAATAAAGAGATATTCATTTTTTTAACCAGTAATGGCAAACTGATACACAAGTCTAATCCCCATTTCTGTGCAAATACAACGCTTATTTAGGTATGTATAAAATTGTAAATTTGTTGGGTAGGGACTTTATCAAATGCCCACTTCAAACTTTATCTATATTTATTTTCTCTAATTTTATGTGTATTTTTATACAGTAGGCTTTTAATTTGGCATTTCGAGGCATGTATTGTACCTACTGTCCATTATAGGCTGGGCCACACAGATTTCGGCTGCAGGCCAGCTGCAGAACGGCTGCGGGCATTACATAAAAAGCTTAGCATTTAGGTTTAGCATAAAAAGCTTATTGATTGAATTATTGAATACTAGAAAATTAGGTAAAATTAGTTGGAATTCGCTTTGCAATTTTTAACAATGTCCCTAGGGTAACAGACTTACAGCATGTTGTAATTATGATGCAATACCTTGCAACACCTGCTAAGTTTAAATTTGTCCTACTTATGTTATATCTTCTCTTTTCCTCAACTATATTATGAAATAGCATTTTCGATTGTAGATAACATTGTTTACTTGATGAATCAACATTGTTATAGAATTTTTTATTAATAATTTTGTAGAAAACAGCTGTGACCAAATAGGATAATGAGTAATACATAAACACAACCGTTTTAACATAAAGTGTGGTCAGAAACTAATGTACAACTATCATTTTAAACCCTTACACAGTTTAGTGCATTAAGGTTTGCTAAAACTGAAAAACATTTTGGATAAAACTTAATTACTGAATGGCGTCACACACTGCTCATATTCAAGACAATGATCGCATAATATTTAGACATGTTTAAGCTAAATGGATGAAAGGGGAGTGAGCGCTGAAATAATGGCTAAAAGAGATGAATGGAGGAAGACTACATATTGCGCCGACCCCAAGTAAGGCGATAAGGGCAGGAAGAAGAAGGCTGACGGTGTCAGAAACCCTTGGGGTCTCCAAATCTTATGTGTCATGTAGTAAAAGTGACCTATTAAAAACACCTAGTTTTTTCATTCAACACCCACAACATGATAAAAGGTCAACCCCTCCTTCGTTTTAATAATATTTTCAGGTATTTAAGGTATGCTAGCAGGTAACAAGCTGTTGCAAGTATATTCAATCCCACATTATAATGCTGGAAAATTAAGAAAAACAAAGATTTAATGAACTCACATGGGCATCGGTTGCTGATGTATATTGTTGTATGTGACAGCCTCATCGTTGCTCTCTGCTCCGGACGAGGACAAGGTAGCATCGGAGTCCAGCTCGTGCTTCACCACCGACAAGTGAGACCGTAAAGCTCCTGCAGTGTCCTGGAGCCCCGTTAGCGTTCCGGATGAAATTCCTATCGAAGCCGACCTCGATGCATCCCCTTTAGACGTCCCAGCATGATAATACTTTGGGCCAACTACGGATCTGGACGCAGCACTGGCTTGTAACGCCGATGTCGTCTCTATACGCTTTAACAGCGCTTTCAACCCCATAGGTCTCCCCCCGCCATCTTTCCGAGCACCTCGCGTGCACTTATCAAAACTTTGCGAAGCCTCTTCAGAAATTCTTTTCCCGATCGTTCTAGCTTGCAATATCCTTAAGCGTCTCTGTAGGAATGCGCATCTCCGGTCGAGCCGAGCCTGTTGTAGCCTTATCTTATCCTCTGGAGCGTCTCCTTCAGAATCAATAGTTTCAGTCAAGTCAAAGCTAGAAAGTGGGAATATTGCATCAGCATCACCTGTCGACAGGGCGTCGGCGCCACCCTCTAGAGTTTTTATAGCCTGAAGCAGATCGGCCTGGGCTAAATCACTGCTGCCGAGGTCCACGAGGATCTGCTCCATTTCCTGCGAGTCTTTCGCGAGACTGGGTGTGTTTTGGAGGCCCATGTCGTCATCCTCCATGTGTGTGGAGAGGTTATCGACAGACGCGAGCGCCCGTCTCCGGTGGTTCAGTTGTTTGTCAGTATCGGGCGCGTCCTGGTCGTAGGGCTCTCGGGGCGGTAACGAGAGCGCCGGGGCCATGACACGAACGTCGCCCGCCTCGGACGCCGGCGCCCGACGCGTCACGGCAGGCTCCCGACCATCCCCTCCCTTATATAACACTCCCACAACAATAAACGTTCACGAGTCACTATCACAACACTGCACTGCACTACACAACAATCCGCCGTGATCATTCTCCGGGTGATCAGTCTCCCGCCGGTTCCATGGCGCTCCGACACGGGCCGAGCGAACGCAGCGCCGCGCGTTTCTGAAAACACAACGTTTAACACTGATTACGCGCCGGTCTTTGTGTCTCTGTACAGCACATTTTCATCACAAATAGATCGCAAACAAAGAACACACAAAATTCAAGCCATAGGGCCACATAATTCGAAATTTGACCCACGTGATAACGTAAAGAGTTCACTAGCGGCTGCAGTTGATTGTTTCTTTGATATGAAACAGGAAATGATACACTTCGCAAACACTTCTGCGGGACAGTAATGCACCGTTACACAAATAAGTCTGCTTGGAACAGATTACTGGTTTTGCACGACACACCAAAATAATGATACGGTATAATTTTTTTAGTAATGATGGCGGAATCAGGCCAAAAAACACAATTCAATTCATGTTCAATGACGAAACGACCCGCACGCCACAACTCGCGTCGAACGACTTGTATGCGTTGAAAAGAGACGGCTAGTACGTCCTTGAAAAATTACTTGCGCGGTAAAGTCAAATTAGATTCAAACATAGTAAAAATATTTCTCCTACTCCGATTTATAACTAATTGCAGTGCGTCTTTAATCAGACAATGAAATTAGAAGCCTATTGTTATATTTTTACTCAAATCCTAGAAGAATAATGCATAAAAGTAGCTAAACGGACCTTTAAAAATTACCGCCGCAATACGCCACGCCAACATGTACTTATCATTGGAAATTATGACGAAATGTATTAGTTTCTACCTTATTATTTTGTAGTATACAATTTTGCTCGGTATATTTCATTTCATGATTAATAATCATACTAGCTTGGCATATTCAATACAACTAATAACGCACGATTTAATAAAAGTAGTGCGCTTGGGACACTAAACTTCCGGTGCGTTTACGAATTTTGATTAGTAATAAATAGGTTGACTACATGCAAAACAAATAAATATTTTTGTGTTTATAAATTCACGTAAAAATTATGAACTTTCTTCAACTGAAATCCTATATATACATGGTATTCGAATAACAGTTTTGTTCGCCAAACTGTATCCGTAAACGCACAACATCACGCGTCAACCAATGCGAAGCGTTTCGTTCCACGCATTTTTCATTTTATTCATGGTACTCTTTTTGCTGCATTTTATATTATCCCAATCTAAAATGCAGCAAAAAGAGTACCATCTAAAATCAATGCATTTTAATACGACTTCTCCATTTTGTTTTTATTAATTCTCAAATAATTTAGAACTTAGATATTTTAATGTAGGTAACTATCACTACCTATACTTACCTAAATTTTCATATGTTGAGTAAACAAGCAGAATAACAGCAATATGAACCCACTTTTCTAAAAACCAAGAACTTCAACTGTTAATGCCTATTAATACATAAAATTCTATGAGAAGTTTGATCATTAAACAAATTTATTTAGAATGAAAAGATTGACTGTGTAACCGGACTCCGCTACCTAATTTTAATTCTCAAAATCGTCAAATTAAAACCTTTATTAGAGAAATCTATATTTTTCCAATTACAATAATGATAGATTGGGTTGTACATGGCAGGTTATGAGACTATATCTCTCAGTTTTAATTTTAATTGAATATGAGTTCACCGCTCACATGAAAGCGAATAAGTCCCAAACGTGAACTAACCGAGTTATCTCGACGACTTGCAAATTATTAAACTATGTATTCTGTTCCATGTTTATAGTGTTATACTTTACGTTATGATTTAACGATAATTAACTTGGTACAAATTTCTTTTTGGATTGTTAGAACAAAACTGTTTTACAAGAGAAAATTAATTCTTTTTTTTTTAACTTTAGAAGTACTTATCAACTAAATTAGGCTTAAATATCTGGAATAAGAAAAATTTAAATAAAATCTTACCTCTGAAGCAACACATTTTGCAAGTGAGTAGTTTTCTTGCAAGTTTTTTAAAATGAGTTAAAGACTTCTTCACCACAGCTTTGGCTTGCTCTCATATACCTACAATCAAGACAAATTTAAACTAGAATACAACAATTTCTTACAATTTTATCTCAAGAACTAAAATATCTTTCTCACCTTAGTGACCACAAGAATGACAGTTGACATAGACTTATAAAAATATGAAAATGATATGTCAGTTGTCAACAAGTAGAAAAACAAAAAAATTAAGACTTAATTTTGCACTTAATTACTTGTCTTAACATTTAAAACAATAAATCAATGAACAAATTTTGTATCTTGTACACAAAACTTGGGCACTAAACTTTTTACAGTACTAAAATCTAGTGCTTGGAGTTTATTACCTATGGATGTTGGATACCTAGGCACAGTAGGTACCTGTGCAATAGGTACTTACTTTGGTACCTACATACTTAACTTTTACAACTCTGGCATTTTGAGTTCAACAAATGAATGAAAATTAAATTTCTCAGTCAAAAGTAAATATTGATAATGAGGTAGGTAGCTTCCTATACATACAGGTGACACATTTTGGCTGTATTTTAAAGTACCTAGGTACCTACCTGCCTAAATATCAATTTGTATTAATAAGTCAATAGGTAGGTACCTGGATGGGTACTCTAAGTCTAAGGCATAGGCATAGTAAGAGGGACTAAATAGTATTTTAGAAAATAAATGTAGGTTCATGGATCATCCTTTGCTTTTTTATTGTAAATAAAATTGAAAATATGGATGCTGCTCTAAAATATATTTCTGAAGGCCTGTACTTCTGTTACTGAGTAGGTAAGTACATTATCTTTGTAATAGGTACTTATTTCTAAAAATATTGTCAAGCAAACCTAGCCAAGCATAAGAATAGATAATTAGGTAGTTAGTACCAAAGTAACTACTTACAATTTGACAATTTAACATTAGTTTAGATTTCATTTTACATTAGTTATGTAGAGGATTTAGTTACTTTAGTTTTGATTCCATTAGGGATAATAGAATATTGATTATGGACCTACTTATACTTAAGTACCTACCTATATACCTATTTAGTAATTTAAGTATAAAATAAAATACTTAGCTAGGTAGGTACTATAGTTAGCTACAATATTTAATTAAATTTGAATGAAATAGCAGGAAATTTTAATAATTCGATACATAGGTAAATAACATAATAATTCAGTTAATTAATTATAATATGTCTCACTGGTGATGTGATGCGATGATGCGATTGATTTGATGTGCAAAATTAACTTTTTATAGTCTAAAACTACATAACTCCAACATTAAAATTAGGATACCTAGTTACTTACGTAAGTATATTTAATGAACAATTTTGTCAATTAATTAAACTACATGGTCAACTTGAGATAGAAAAAAAGGGGTCACAAATGTGTACAGGACTATATAGGTAAGTACCTAGTTACTGTTTGTAAATAATTTGTAAATAATAATTATGCAGTAGTTACCATTATCCGTTCCAATTTAAATAATGTTAGTATGCCTTAAGATGAGCAATTGAAATTATTAATCTGCCAGGCAATAGACTTGTAAAAATAGAAACCAAAACTTACTAAAGAGTGTTACAGAATATGAACAAACTTCTATAAGCTGTAGACTGTAGTTAGTTTCAGCCAAATTGTATCGTATTTGCTATTTAGGTCGTGGTTCACTATTTGATTATAAAACAAAAAGACATTTATTTATTGCATTAAAATTAATCAGTGTCTTACCTTTGCACACAACAACGAACGACGACCAGCCGAAAGCGAAGAAAGGAAATGGAGAAAAGTATGGATGTGGTGTTGTTCCTATATATAGTGTGTATGTAGCAAAAAAATACCAAAAGGATGGGAATGTCCATAGTTTTACCAAATTGCTTCAACCAAGTGGTGTTTTTACAAAAAAGAAGAAACAGGGACGATGTTGTTTTAGCAAATATTTACTTAGGGTACCGGTTTAGAGTTTATTAAACCTATTTTTCAAATAAATTTTCGACAAGTTACCCAGTTCAAATCAAAATCAATTCAGTCCTTTTCGTATCGTTCATAAAATAAAAACTGTGATTGAACCGAGATGTAAAGTTTTTTGAAAATGGAGGTTTTACCTAGTTCAAGCGTTCAAGCCTCGGTTGGAATCAGCTTTATTTGGCTGTATGGCTCTGAACCATTCTTGCTATTTGGGGAAAGTTAACAACAACGACAGGGTGTTTTTGCGCGGGAATCGATAAGAAAAGGCCTTTTTTTAGAAATCCGTTTTTCTCTGCAATTACCTATTGTGTTAATGTGGTGGAATTAGTATTATATGTAATACTGTAGTAAAACGAGAACAATAATATAGTAAAAGTGAGGCGTTACCATTTGATTCTGATTGATATCCCCGCGTAAACTCCCTTGAACATTAGAATGGGTGAACCACCCTCGTATTTCAATGAGTTCTAGGCAAAGAGTAATATAAGTAAAGCCCAAGAACATGTAAAGCCCGACCAGAAATATAAAAAACCTCGCCATGTTGCGGAAAATAATTGGAACTAATTTTTGTACTTGGAACACTAACATTAAAGGTGACAGTTGATTGCAGCGTTAGAGTTCTAGTTCATGTTAACACGAAAAACGACTGAACACAACGGCTGTAAGAGCTAGATCACATTGCCTTTCCGATTGGAAGAACACTACTCGTAGTATGCTGCAGTGCTAGCATGATTAGTCGCATGACGCGCGCCTGCGGGTTTGAAATCCATACCCGCGCCTGTCATTTATCCCGCGATGGTGAGCATGATTTGACAGCTCGTCAGCCACTCTACCAAGAGAAAGCAAAGTCGCGGCCCGGGTTCGCTGGGTTACCATACGGTTAAATCGATCAATTTGAATAGGGTATCAGTATCACCGAATCGGTGATTAGAGCTGCCCCAAAATCATTCGTTCTTTTACTTATTTCGTTGCGTAAACGTAGAGCCACATACTCTACCGAACGGTGATCATGCTCGCATTTGTAGACTAGAGTCTACGAATGACAGTTGAGAGCTCGCGTCATCGTAAGTCGCGGGCATCATGCTAGCTACTGTAGAGACAGAGGCGAAGACGCACTGAAATAGAGATATGGTATAGAGAGACTCGAAGTCGCGGGGTATCATGCTAGCACTGCTGCACGTGATACGGCTGTATCACGTCTTTTATCTCGTTCATTCGCACGCAAATAGAAAGAGAGCGAAGGTGTGACAGCGCTGTATCACTGTGGCATGCTAGCTATGCAAGAAGATATGCTGTAGAGTTTCTGGCCGCATCTTCTCTACAGCGACAACACGTTCCGACGCGGTGGTAGCTTAAAAAAGTATTGACGTTTAATAAGTGTGCTTCAGGCTCCTATATTGAATAAATGATTTTGAATTGAATTGACTAAACAAACTCAATGGTGTTTTTTCAGTGGTGTTTTTTTGGCGGGAATTTGTTAGCTACGTTTGGAGTTCTCATATTTCATCGAATTTTTATTCTTTATAGTGAGTTTTGGTTCGTAAAATTGGTGTTGTTTTGCGTTACAGAGTGTCGTGCAAGTAAACAATATACAGTTCTGTGAAATATGATGGTGTATGGGTCGTAAACATGAAAAGTGTTCCGTCATTTGTAGCGCGGCAAAGCGGTCAGTTCAGCTCTTTCCTGTGGACTTCTCTGCGTTTCCTTCGTCTTTCGATTGTCTCCAAAAACTCCAAAGAAGCGTCAAAACGTCGAACACCAACGTTTTAATTGCTATACCTAAATAAGAGAATTTTTTTGAAGACATCGGCTGTATGGGATATATAACCCAGAACCCTTTGCCTTGAATAAAACAAAAAAAAAAACACTGTCAGTGTCAGTTTGCGGCGCGTTTAGAGGTTTCGAGTTTTGTTTCTTTCCTTGCAAACATTCAATAATTTCTGTTAAATATTCAACAAATCGCTATGAATTTCGATAAATCACAGCATTTTCACTCCACACAACATACACCGTTAAGAAACAAGCGCACGAGACAGCTATTACAAAGAGAAGACACGCTAAATCTATCGCCGATCCTCAACGAAACTTCCATATTCAAAAATCTCAACGATACCAGCCTGAGGCAAGTTTTGGATGAATCTTCAATTATAGTGGGCTCAGGGAGCGCCGGGGATGGTTTAAGCGAAGCTTTTTTCGAGATAATACAGGCGAGTAGAGCGAGCGATGTACTCGATACACTGGCGAGGTTAGCCCAGGTGTGTTGCGACTCCCTCGAGCTGGTGGAGCCGTGGAACAGGTACAATGTCCACAACTACTGGCTGGCGGAGGAGGCGAACACCTGGAAACTACTCCATTGTCTATATTCAGACTCCATCACCGAACACCCCGAGTCTTTAGACAGTTTACTGACCAAGACCACGCTATCACAGCAAACTTTAGTCAGCGCTTTATTTCAAAGTGATTCTGAACTAAGACTCTTGCAACTGCTAGTAGACTGGCTGGAAGCTACTGCTGCATATCAAGAAGAAGCGACAAAGACATCAGCTCCCGTTATAGGAAACAATATACATTGGGGCAACACACTACATCAGTTATTAATCGGTTCCAGTTTGTTTAACAAAGATAAAAACAAGGCTATGATCACATGCATGGACCCCGACGCGCCGAGACGTCAAAAGAAGACAATTCACTCCGATGATCAAAATGATGACATTGATTTATGTAAAAGAATCTTTACTGAAGTCAGATGTGGGAAGTTCAAGGAAGCTGTTTCGTTATGTATTAGCGCAGGGCAGGCGTGGCGCGGTGCAGTGCTGCAGGGATGGATGCTCCTCCACTACTTGCCTAGAGAAGACCCTAATGCTCCATTAGAGATATCAGGAAATCCATCCAGAGACCTTTGGAAATGGTGCGCTCTAGGAATAGCCAACAATGTATCAGAGAACATTCATTACAGGGCTACCGTCGGCATTCTATGCGGCAGTATAACCAGCACCCTTTCAGCGTGCCAAGGAAATTGGGAAGATGTCCTTTGGGCGCATATGAGAACTCAAATTGAAGCTAGAGTCGATAAATTTTTACATGAACACCATGCGACTGCCGATGCTAATACTACTCCGTCAGATGTACTGGAGCTGCTGCAATCTGAGCTAAAAGTTGAAGAGATGTCTTTACAGCAAATCTTTAGTGCCGTAAAGGCTTTGATGGATGGTAAAAGGGAATCAAACTATCAGACATGCCAGCGACACCTCATGCTGGGCAACGTCAGGTCTATAATGCAAAACTCTTTACAGTGGCTTGATGATGAAGAAGAAAAATTCATTAGATTCCTAGCTCATTTGGTTTTGGTTCTAAGACAGATGGGAAAAGATCCTCAACATGATGTTGGTGATAAAATCTTAGAGAAATACATCACCCAGCTTATTGATAAGCTGAATGATGGGACTATTGAATGTCCCGAACTCATTGCTTATTATACATCTACTGTACCAATTGCAAGACAAATTCTTTTGTATGCCGAATTGATGGATCATATCTACAGGAGTGAGCACAGAGAGGGGGTCGTTAAAGCTGGATCTAATGCAGGAATTGACGTAGCAGCGTCAGCTAGAGTGGCTATCAAGAAAGCCATAACTGATATCCAACAAGGCTATGGAAACATAGACTTAACATTCACTCAAACCACTGCCGTGGAAAAGGACAAAACATTGATAACTAAAGTAATATCATCCCTCGAGTGGTTGTCCCTTATTTCCAATCAGCTTGAAGAGGCATTATGGTTGGGTAATTCTATGATACGGACATTTATCTTCATTAGCAACACTGACGCTGCTTTGGCCTGTGTTGTCAGCATCAACAAAATGTTCCCTGACTATATCAACAAGGTTTCTAGGAATTCTTCTGAACTGAGGGAACATTTATGTTTGAAAGCATACTTGGAAGCTCTTGAAGGATTCGCTACTTGGTACAGACATTACATAAGCGGACAACCTAAAGACGTAGAACCTTTGCAACCTGATGCATCATTCTCCGATAAAGTCCATCATGAACAGAGATGTGCAACGGTTGAGCAACAGAAAGCCCGTTGGCAAAATGCTGTCCTGCATCAGTCGCGTCACACAAAGAACTTGCTGTACAATGTCTTGCTGTTCCCTGGTGGATGGCTCCAAGATGAAAGTGACAGTACAGCGTCACAAAACTTCAGTGAAGAAGAAAAACAGGAGAGGAATAAACAGTTGGAAACTTTGAGACGCCTTTGCATTCCCGAAGTTGCCATTTTGATATTAAAAATCCTGCAGAGCAATGATGATGTAGAAAACCATAAGGAGGCCTTGAAGCTAAGCAATTTAATTGCCGGTGAAAATAGATGCTTGTACAAAGTGTTTACCAAAAATAAGCTAACAGAAATCTTGGATAGAATCAAGGAATCTTCTTTGCTGTTGCTCGAGAAAGGAAAGGATATGTTCGGTTATGAAATAAGTGAATAATTTGTTTTGCTTGTTATGCTTTGTAATAAATATTTGTATTAATAACATTTATTTCTTACATACCTTTCAAACAAAAAAAAATATGTTACTTGTCTAACAGTCAAAGAGTAAGAGTAACAAAAATATATTTTTTAAATCTTGCACTGTACAGGCTTGGAGCCCTTTCATACCAACAATTCTTCATGGTCCATTATGATCGCCTTAGCTTCGAAAACGCAGCTATTATGCTGGAAAATCGCTAGTGTTTAAAAGAGTTCTTTGGCAGCAAATTTATGACACTGATTGTAAATTAACAGGATTCAAGTTGATCAGATCATTGCTGCATTCAGCCAACTCTGTGATGGAAACTCTGCCTCTCTGCTTGATAAACTTGGCCACATCTTCTAGCTCCTTCTGGGATATGTAGATGAATTTTCCCCTGTCGTCTATGACCCCAGTTAGTTCGCCAGATGCTTGCAAATCTGATATCCTGTCGATGGCTGCTTGAGTTTTCAGTTTGAAGTGGGCCGCTAAGTCTTCAAGTAAAACTACTTTTTGAGCCTGGAATTTAAAACAATTAATAATTATTAATTATACATAGTATTTGTCGAAAAGTTGAAATAAGTTTGTAGTTAAGGAAATAATTGACCAAAAACATTGACCGAAAATACATTTATCCTATGCATGCATTTTGCAGATTGCTCTATAATAAATGCTGTGTTGAAAATATAATATGCTTCCAGGAGTGCTATTTTTTTTAATTCCTCACATCCTAAATTGTATAAAATTAAAATGCATAGAGCACAGTTTTAATTCTCACACAAATAAGGGTCAATTCACAATAGAAGAGCATCAGCGCACAAATAAAATAAATAAATAAAATAAAAATCATTTATTTCAGGATACAAGGTCCCATAATACACAAAATTGCACAGCAGCAATCTTGTCACTAGTGAATAAAGGTCAAATTTATATGCGTCTGCTATCGCTCCAAATAAATTTGACCTATATTCACCAGCAGTGTATTGCCGTTGCGCTCTGATGTTCTTCGATGCTGTTCTAATGTGAATTAAACCTAAGGTTGTGTGAAATTAAAAATGGCACTTGTGGACCTTGTGGTATCATGCCAATGTCAGGTTCCCTTTGTTCAGGTACACTACAGTCCTATTCCTTCATACTGCATGAGAAGTAACAAACCTTGATATAGTCAATGAAGTTCCTGAGAAGACTATCCTTGTCGTCTTCCTCATTCTCTTCGAAACCTTCGCCTTCTACAGTGAAGGCAGCCTTGAGTGCCTCATATTCTTCCTGTTCTTTTCTCTTACGTTCTTCTTCTGCCTTACGCTCGGCTTCCTCACGCTGGCGCTCTTCTTCCTAAACACAAATTTTTTAAGGTACACATTAAGATAGGAATTTCCTCATAAGTACCAATAAATTAGTAAAGGTAAACTACCTCTGTGGTCTAATGGTTAAGAGCATTGGGCTATTGACACGGAGGTTGCGGATTCGATTCAACACCTAGCGAAATGTCACTGCGCATTTTTTCCCAGTTAGGATATTGCAGGCTGAATCACCTGATTGTCTGAACAGAAAGAGGATTCCGTGCTTCGGATGGCACGTTAAGCCGTTGGTCCCGGCTACTATCTCTGGGCTTGCTGCCCACACGATAAGAAGAAGTAAAGGTTTAATCCCCAAGAAGATAAAATCTGTATTAAGTACTTGCTTTTGATTGTTAGGGATCAAATTGATAGAGAGAGTGTGGGCAAAACTCTTAGTTCTTGAAACAACATACTTGTGGACAGGTAACTATAGCACAAACGACTTACCTCTTGTTTTTCATCAACCTTCCTTTTCTCTTCTTCTCGCTCTTCATCTTTCTTCTTTTTGATCTCCCTCATCTGCTCCTCTGCTTCTCTTGCTTTCTTCCTCTCCTGTTTAGCTTCCAGCTTTGCTCTTTTCTGTGAACATAGATCGAATAGTTGGTCATAAGAATCATTGTCTATTTGTCAGAGTTTTATTATGTCCGACTGCAGGGCACAGCCTCCTATCGCGAACAAGGTTTAGATGAGTAACTAAGGTTTGTGTGGATTGGTAGAAGCAAATTTATATTAGTACCTAGTCAACTTGGTGAAAACAATAAATTATATTTTTGTGTTTATTTGTTATACTCTCGCTATCCATAATGATTAAGGCACTAGTCCCATCCACTGTTTGCTGGCTACTTTATACTATACTAGCGACCCGTCCCGGCTTCGCACGGATGCAATGCACCATCCTCTTGAATAACTATTCAATAACTATCAAAATCCGTTGCATATTTTTAATAATCTAAGCATACATAGGGACAGACAGACAGTGGGAACCGACTTTGTTTTATACTATGTAGTGATGATTGTGCAACCATTAACTATGATTTAGGTATTCTAGCAGTATAGCAAGAAACACTATACTTGGTAGTTTATGAAGTCGTATTTTTATTTAACCACTATCTGCAACAGAATTGTAAAGTAGCAGAAATAAGTATGTAATGAAATGTAACCCTTATCTCTTCAACAATAAAGGCTGTAATAAATAAATAAATCTGCAATCGGACACTAATATATGCAGAAGTATATTTTTTTAGAATTTGCAGCTCCCACGAGAAGGTACTTTTTATGTTGCATTCGAAGAATGTCAAGATCATGAATGTTATATCTTTCATCCGTGTAACATTTCGGAATATTGGTTTACTCCAGTTAATTAAAAGTTACTGTATCGAATCAACTTTACCTTGGCGCCCATCTTGTCATCAAAATCAACTTTGGTAGTAGTGTCCGCTTGATTTTCATCGTCACCGTCATGCTCTGCCTCAGGTTCCTCGTCCAAAGCCGCTTGATGTCTCGCCGCTGTCGAGTGAAATAAATTAATTCATTTTCAATAGTCATCAGTTATATCAGTTCTTGATGATTTATGCATTACACTTATGATTTTTTAATTTATATATTTTTTAATTTTAATTTTATAAAAGGTGATTGGATAATCTGGCACTTATGAACCTAAACTTCACTATGTTTTGAAATGAAAACAAAACATGGACTAAATACTTTGTGAATAAAGTTAATATACATACAAATTTTATACATAACTAGTGTTTTCCCGCAACTTCGTCCGCACAAATTATATACCAGATTTTAAGATCATAAGACATCAAACAAAAAAGGTTTCATCAAAATCGGTTCAGTAGTTTTTGCGTGATGCGCGAACAAATAAACAAACAAACAATTTTGTCAATAGATGGCGCTGCACGTCATTTAAATCGCGCTATCGAGTGTTATTTGAGTTTATATGAAGTGAACCGCTACTTTTTTTTTATTCCTCATCATTTTACGGTTTTATAAGATGAATGATCAAATCTACTACCTACTTAGACCAGCCGATGTGACTTCATTTAGAAAGGATGCAATTATAATGCTACTAAGCGATACACTGTTAGATTGTTACAAGATCTTTTGTATGTTCATATCTATGATATTTTGTATGTTGGTAATATTGTTCCCGGAACTTTGAAAAAATCATGGGGTTTTTTAATAAAAATAAAATTGTTATTTAAGACATGCCCATATTATTTGTGGAAAGTGTAACACTTGCGCTGCTAAGCTCAAAACATTGAAACTCGCACAGTGCTAACACTGGAATGCTATACAATTCCGACTCAACGTTTGAGTCGTACGCACTGCTGCCAATTTGTCACTGACCTACAATGTAGGTCATGAGCAGTTAAAGTGTTAAGTCTAGATAAATAACTGCCTGAATACATCTCTGGTAAGAAACTTGTAAGAAAGAAATGATAATGTTTTAGTGTTTCTGATCACAGTTTGGACCACAATTGGTCAAGAGTGTCATCTTAGGGGGCGTTTCTGTAATTTATTTATTCCAGAAACTTAAATACAAATTATTAATTATTTAAATTGGCAACAAGCCTCGTCCAAAAGGATGTACAGCCATATATCCACGACAAGCTTCGTCACAAGAAGGTATACATATATATCCACAACACGTTTCGTCAGCATAATAAAAATAAATAATAATTACACACATTAATTGGCCCTTTCCTCAATAATCGTACCCGGCACAAAGGATCCCATCAAACTAGCTGCGTTTCCGCGCTGGATGCAGTGGCGGATACAGGGGGGGGGGGGGGCCCAGGGGGCCATGGCCTCTGAATTTTGAGGCCGAGTAAAGAAATGAGCTCTCTTAATTTCTTTTAATCTTAATACGTGGCCTGAGTTGGCCGATGGGCCCCCCCCCAACATGAAATCCTGGATCCGCCCCTGGCTGGATGGCCAATGAAATCCTCTGCACCAGATACGACCCCGAGCGGACGTTGTTGCCATTTTCCACCAACCTCTTGCCCAGATCCCTCACAAACGCCTTAGCCTCCATCCCCCAAGTACATTTTTGTGCCGCTGGCAGTGGAGACGTCTGGAACGACGTCTCCACTGCCAGCGGCACAAAAATGTACTGGGACTCCAAAATCGCGTACCTCACATGCTTTTGCGGCGTTTCTTCAATTCTACTGGGTGTTTGAGCTTACCATTGGCCCTCATCCTCGCTCTCTGGTTCCTAACAGCCTGTACCCTGCCTGGAGCGCCATCCCTCTCGACAGCGCGGGGTCTCGCACCTGCTATATCGCGATAAACAAAAGTTTGGTTAGACGGCAAATAGAGGCGAATTACCAATCGAAATCGAGTCTAACAAGATTACTCACTCTGTGGCTTTACTTGTGACACCCTCAGGAATGCAATAGAGAGTAAAATAATAACTATAGCGCTAATAATAGCTGCAATAATGAAAGGATCCATGGCTATGTTTTTGTTCGTTTCTGGAAAATAATCTCAAGTTTTAATTATTCTTATGCAAACACCTTTGCATGGTTAGCACTGGTTACTTTATTGTGTAACCCTGTTTGAAAACAGGGAATTTTTAATAAAATGTGGTGAAATTCAAAACAGAGATTGCACGACAGCAAAAGCGTTTCAGTGGCTAATTTTTGACAGATAAATGAAGAAACGAACTTTATTTTTCTGTATTACCTTAAGGTGTTATTACACTTGGCTAAATTTAGATTCTAACAAGAGGGACAGAGCTACAGGTTAGAACGGGAGGTACTTACAACGTCACGTTCTAACCTATAGCTCTGTCCCTCTTGTTAGTATCTAAATTTAGCCAAGTGTAATAACACCTTTATGCTGTTTTTATTCCATTAAAGTTCATTATCAAGTTACTGACCAAATATTAAAATTGAGTAGATACTAGAAATTTCAGAGTTATTTTGGATTACAATTTTATTTCATTTTTGAAAAACTAAACAATCTGGCTCTTGGCTACTGGAACACACATCCACAGATAAATAAGTGAAACGTCATCAACTGTCATCTTCATGAAATTCGGATACGCACATGACTTGCCATGACTAGTGGAAACAGTTTTGCAAATGGCAACATAATTCAGGTTTGCAAAATTGCAAATGGCAACACCGATTTTTGTTTGACATTTTTTGAGGTGACGTGTAATAATGACATTTCGTGGATATTTTCGGCGATTTTTGTCGTAATTTATAGATCCTAAAACATGGAGTTGATAAAGTTTTCTTCCGTTCTAGCGATATTCCTCTTCCTAGACGCGGCCTCCGCTTTATATTTCCACATAGCCGAAGGAGAAAGAAAATGTTTCATAGAAGAAATACCGGACGACACTACTGTTATTGGTAACACATTTTCATGCATTTCTCTTCAAATATTTGTACTTGTTAACAACCTGATAAATCTGTTTTATTTTATAGTTAACTACAAAGTGGAGCTCTATGATCCCCGATCGGGTGGTTTCATGCCTTCGTCTCCGGGTATCGGGATGCACGTAGAAGTTAGAGATCCCAACGATGGGGTGGTACTGTCTCGTGTTTATTCCTCGGAGGGGATGATCTCGTTCACGTCCACGACGCCAGGGGAACATGTCATCTGCATGTATTCGAACAGCACCTCGTGGTTCAGCGGGTCACAGTTGAGGGTAAGTGTGCTGATAAACACTTGTTCAAACAATGAGTAAGAATAATAGTGGACGGTAAAATCGTTTATTTTCTTTGCCTAAGGAATAAGTTTAGGCATCCAAAGAGGCAACGCTGCCAGCCAGCTTAGCACGCTCGAGAGGGTCGACTTTGATAAGCATATGCTCAGGACTATATTCCTTGTGGGGGTAGTCAGGGAAACTCTGGGGAGTTGCGTTGTAGGTCTGCTATTGGGCAGTCGCGAAGCTCGTGGATTGTTGGTTGCCCCCTCCCGGGCCTACAGCGAAGCTCTAGTTGTGGCTCAAGATAGTGTTCTTTTCGAAAAACAATCCTTGAAGCCACCAAAATACATAAACTGTATACCGTACAACGTCAAGCACTCTTGCTACATAAACTAGTCATTGGCAAAATCATGACATAACCAAGATGGCAGCCATTTATAAAAAAATAGAATAGAACGAAACTCTGTCCATGTGACTGGGAGTCACTGATGACTTTGATGATGAACGCAAACCTGTCCGCAACGATAGATCTGAAAGAATAGAATTTTAGAAATTGTTCTATGAAATCCTATGAAACCTCACACACTTATTTGTGCTGCATCAGACATATCCCAGACGAATTCGGATGATGTCATCAGATTCCATCACAATTTACCTATTGTTCACTCTGACAACATATCAGAAATATTAAAAACATAGGTATTTCTTCCGGCGATTTGTGCAATTCGAACTGGATAGGTGAATGAGGCCTAAAGAAACTTTGTTACCTTATTGTGGACAAATTTGCAATCACTTTTAGGATATTTTTGCCATTGTCCTTTCCTTCATTTATTCTCTTACAAATTGAGCAGAAGATAATCCCAAAACATCAATATTACAGGTGCACCTTGACATCCAAGTCGGCGAGCACGCTGTGGACTATGCCAATGTGGCACAGAAGGACAAGCTGTCGGAACTGCAGCTCAGAATCAGACAGCTCCTCGACCAGGTCCACCAGATCACCAAAGAGCAGAGCTATCAAAGGGTACATAATATGTCTTACTCATGCTAATAAAGAATTACATTGAAGACACCAGCCTGTACTATGGTATAATGAGAATGCGACTTGGATTTTATCCAAGCGCGGCTTTCACTCATAAAAGCGTAGAAAGAGGTCCTTTTCTATACTACCAACCATACTAGAGGGACAGGAAGTAATTTCTCTTACTAGAATAAACACTTGAAGTGTTAGCAACACCAAATTATAATATTTACTTCTTCAGATAGTCTCATCTTTATCATTCAATGAAATTACCTTTGGAAATCTGTTATTGGACAGCATCATGTTTATTTTAAACTAGTGTTTTCCCGCGACTTCGTCCGCACAAATTATATACCAGATTTTAAGTCAGATCATAAGCTATCAAACAAAAAAAGTTTCATCAAAATCGGTTCAGTAGTTTTTGCGTGATGCGCGAACAAACAAACAAACTAACAATTTTGTCAATAGATGGCGCTGCACGTTTTTAAATCGCGCTATCGAATGTTATTTAAATTTATATGAAGAGAACCGCTACTTTTTTATTCCTCATGGTTTTACGGTTTTATAATAGTTAAGATTAAGATTAAGATGCAGTTTGGAATAGTGTAAAACATACAGGGTCCTTTCCATAAGCTGACGGTTTTTTTCTAATTTGCCGGCCCATTTGGGTAGAGTAGTTTTTTTTTCGCGAATTCGATGTTGGTCCCATAGAGAACATTGTTCAGTTTGATGGTGTGATCATCCCCTTAAAAAACCATATTTAAGATTAAATTCCGATTTTGTCTCTGCATTCTTAGTATGACATCTCGCCTCGCAAGCGACGCGCCTTCCATGCATAGAATAGATAAGGCTTGAAAGCCGCCCTTGCCGCGGTGTGTAGTATGGACAAAAGCAGAATCTCGAAGGGTAGAGAAAAGCATACTAGAAGGCCTAGTATTACTGCTGTATTATTTATGCTGTGTTCATTAATAGGTACTATGGTTTGTTTGCAAATGAATAGTTTTATGGAGTCTATCTATGCCTCAATTTTATAGTGATCATAACAACTTCATATCCAAGAAAAATCAACATTGTTATTTTTTGGTTTCAGCACCGTGAGGAACGCTTCAGACAGACATCGGAAAGCACAAACCAGCGTGTGTTGTGGTGGAGTTTGCTCCAAACAGGCGTCCTCGTCGGCATCGGCTACTGGCAGATGAGGCATCTCAAGAGCTTCTTTGAAGCCAAGAAATTAGTCTAAACAAATAAATTATTTAATTAATTAAGAATTAGATGTTCAATTTTTTTTTGTTCACGTCCTGTAATAAATTTATTCATTATTGCTATATTATTTTTTGTTTCAATAATACTTTTGTGTTTGTGAGAATAATGATCTGTATTTTTTCAATAAAAGTCGAAAGATTTCAAAAATAATTTATTTACATAAGATTATTTATTATAGGAATGTTATACAGTCCTTGGTATAATAAAAACATCACATAGTTAACATTTCCATATAGTTTTGGCTTCGTTCAAAGATAAATGAATAAATAGGCCCAACAAAGCGCAATTTAGCTGAAGCACACAAAGTAGGCATGCACTTGGCCTGTCATCTCGGAACTATGTTTCGAAAAAATACCTGATGTTGAGAGCGATGATAGTCCATACGGAAGAGAGCTAGCAACTCAATCAAGAGGCGGCGGTTCGATTCCTGGCCTGTACCACTAAGTTCTTCGGAATTTATGTACGGTTGTATTTAACATTATCACTAGCTCGACGGTGAAGGAAAACATTGTAAGGAAACCTGCATACCCGAGAATAATAAAAAATTAGTTCGGATGTATGTGTAAAATATGGGTGAGCTTGGGGCGAACACAAAAGATCAGCGATGGTCGCAGTGTTACATAATGAACCTTGCTTGCAATAGCCCACCCAACAATAATAATAATACCTGATGTTTCATCAAAGTGAATACAATATTAACTAGCAGTTATTTTAACTTATTTTACTCATTTATAATGTTTTCGTGAGGCCCATCCATTTATTTTACTTTGATCAAAGAGTTTTGGGACCATTTGGGTTTTGTTTTCAGTAAATATCTGCAAAATTAATTCCCTTTTCACTTTCAATTGAGACTTTTACTTAAATACCATACGGTAACGAAGTTAGTACTTCTATAAACCATAGTGTAGTATGGTCTTAAGCTAAAGAAATTTATCAGCAATGTGACAACTCATGTCTCAAAGTTCATACTGAACAACAGCAGGAGCAAGGCTCGTGCCATCGTCGGAGCCCTCACTGGGCACTACGCCACAGGCGCGATGATGCACAAAATGAAACTCACCCTAGATCCCAGCTGCCGAGCATGCGGAGAGGATGAAGAGACTATTGAACATATTCTTTGTGACTGTGATGTCTTGGCGGCAAAACGCATGTGCCTCCTCGGAGATGGATACCCAAAACCGGGAGATCTTAGGTTTCTTCCCCTCAATGGTATTGCCTCCTTCATTGACCATGTATTTGAAGGGTGAGGAAAGCGAAAAGTATTGGGGCTAACACAAAAGATCCCACTGGGTCGAAGTGTTGCTGGCCTGCCAGCCCCCACAACAAGATAAGAGATAAGATGGTCTTAAGCTATGGGAACTAATGTTTTAGTCTCAAGTTGTAAACAACTTAAGAGGATATAATTCGGAGTGCGCTCCATACAAACGTACTATGTTGATATTTTTAATACTTACCAATTAAAGTCAATGAAATTTTGCAGAAACAATCTAGAAACAAATTTCTATGCTTGTATGGAGTCAGATTTTCGTTAAAATGTAAAGTTTTAAAGTTACAGTGCCTCAAAGATTTCCATACAAATCTTAAATTAATCCTGGCATTAAAACTGTATATTTTAACGAAAATCTGACTCTATACAAGCATAGAAATTTGTTTGTAGATTGTTTCTGCAAAATTTCATTGACTTTAATTGGTTAGTATTGAAAATATCACCACAGTACGTTTGTATGGAGCGCGCTCCGAATAATATCCTCTTAATATTTATTTTATTAAACCCTATTTATAAAAACTTTAATCTACACTTGGCTTAACTCTTAAAACATCATTTAAAAACCTAACAAACAAGCTTGCGTCTGGCTTAGGCAAAGGTGCTAACATTTCAAAATCAACCACTTCTAAAGTATTCTCCAGCGTGTCACACGTGCAGTAATACAAATGGCCGTCCACCTGCAACTGTTCAGCCAGTTCCAACTGATGGTTGTCCATCAGATCTTCATTTACAACTACTAGAAGAGGTTTGTCAGCTTCCAATGCTTCGAGACAACTTCCTGCTCCTGCATGACTTATTATCAAGTCTGCGGTTTTTATATCTCCTTCTAAAGTATCTTTAAACCTGTACAAGTCCATTTTCAAGCCTTCTTTTTCATATTCGCCAGGTTCTTGGTCGCTGTTGCCAATTTGAAAGGTTATTTGTTTACAACCGATTTTCTTTAAAGCATTCAGTATTGGAGACGTCATAATAGTTTGACATAGTAAATCGAAACGTGTAGTTCCAACTGTTACGAAGATTTTCTTGTATTCTTTGGACATTGTGATATAATTTTTTGTAAAACTTTCGGAACAGATCATTAAGAATATGTCCAAGGACAGATGGGAATCAAACTGAGGTCTGACAGGTCGTTAGTGAAATGTCAAATGAAGCGACCACAGATCACATAGATGCGACAAATCGATAGGGATGGGCGTAGCCTATCGGAACAGGATTGAATGGAAACGAACGATAGTGATGTGCTGCCGGTACCGCAATGGACCTAGTACGTACTCCGTTCCGTACTACCTATATTCGATTAAATGAAAATAAAATAAAAACTCTAAAGAACATTTCAAGTTTTTTATTCATAACAAAATTACGACAACCAACTTTATAATAAATGAAGAACTAAAATAATACTAACTTAATATTAGTATATAAATAATTAAAATCTTAGTGATATTGAACATTATTATATTACAGACAATACATGCTATTTTACAATTTTCTTTATTGAATCTAATCAAAGTTTAAGTTAAAAAAAAGCACTGAACATAGAAACGTTGAAAGATTGTTCCTTTAAGGATGTAGAGGTGCACTAAGAAAGGATTTTTGGAAATTCTAACACAAAGTGCAACAGGCGAAGCTGCGATTTAGGGTACAATTGGTCAAGTCTGATGAAAGTTCCAATTCGTCAAGCGGCTTTTAACCGCCCAGTTTTGTTTTGATTCGTCAAGTACTGTAATGGTTCTAATTGGTCAAGGCTATTAAAGGTTCTAATTCGTCAAATCTGTAATGAGTTTCAATTCGTCAAGTCTACTAAAGGTTCCAACTCGTCAAGTCTACACTACGTTATGATTCGTCAAGTCTATGATAAGTTCCGATTCGTCAAGAGCATAATTAACGGTGCAAAAAATAACTATGCACACACATACACTCTTGACGAATCGGAACTTATCATAGACTTGACGAATCATAACGTAGTGTAGACTTGACGAGTTGGAACCTTTAGTAGACTTGACGAATTGAAACTCATTATAGACTTGACGAATTAGCACCTTTAATAGCCTTGACCAATTAGAACCATTACAGTACTTGACGAATCAAAACAAAACTGGGCGGTTAAAAGCCGCTTGACGAATTGGAACTTTCATCAGACTTGACCAATTGTACCCTAAATCAGTTTTGAGAGCACCACCTCTCTTGACCGCCCATCCTCCCACCTAGCCCTTCTAAAATGTAAGGATTTTTGGAAATTCTAACACAAAGTGCAACAGGCGAAGCTGCTGACGGGAGCGTTACTAGCTATGGGTGAAATTAAAATTACAAGTAAAAATGTTACACATAAAGCATAAAAATAAGGAATTCACAGTTTTGAGAGCACCACCTCCCTTGACCGCCCATCCTCCCACCTAGCCCTTCTAAAATGTAAGGATTTTTGGAAATTCTAACACAAAGTGCAACAGGCGAAGCTGCTGACGGGAGCGTTACTAGCTATGGGTGAAATTAAAATTACAAGTAAAAGTGTTACACATAAAGCATAAAAATAAGAAATTCACAGTTTTGAGAGCACCACCTCCCTTGACCGCCCATCCTCCCACCTAGCCCTTCTAAAATGTAAATTCTGATCAATTATTTGATCAAAGATCCAAAACAATTAGAGGAAAGTGCTCTTAAAACTGTAGTAAACATGCGAGATTTACATTCCTAAATACCTAACCTATATTATTAAACCAAGTGAAAACATTAAATGATCATTTTTCACAAATTCCAACATGCCACCTACTATTTCACTAACTTAATAAGCAATAATGTTTCAAGCTATACAAGTAAAACTATGGAATATTTACAAAGTTAATTGTTTATCACGCCGAAACGGCTGAACGGACTTGGATGAAAAATAAATCCTAAACATAACAAATTACAAGAATCTTAAAATTTTGACAGCATCGCTTCCTCACTTTGCACTTTTAAAATTTCTATCAATTATTTGATCACTGTCCCAATACAGCAATTAAAATTCTTAAACATCCTATCAACTACCTACTTTATTATACTAACGTTACAATACACAGCACAAAACAACTTAAGAATATTAAAAGAATTTGTAAAGTACAATTTACATTTTTAAACGTTGATTTAGATATATGAAATTATTACATCAAACAATCATAATTAGAACAAACAAAATTAAATCAAATAACCAAAATTAAAATGAACAAGATTAATTAAAATTAAATAAAACTCAAATGATATCAAATAAATAATAACTGTTTTCAGATGTTTCAAAAAAGGAATTTAAAAGAAATAAAAGCAATAAATTAAATTAAAACAATAAAAGTAAAACAAACAAAAGGTCTAACAAAATGAACAGAAACTATTTTAAGGTGGTTTCCGTCCATACAAAACTTTGTCGTAGAACACTACTCGTAGACGGTATAATAAAAGTAATGTTTTATATATTATGGAAAAATAGCTTAGAAAATACAGATTACGCGTATCAAATAATATTTACAATTTATAATATTATTACGAAGATATCAAGTTTTTATATTATTCATACAAAATTTCAAACCCTTGTATCTTCGTAATTATATTACAAATTGTTAATGTTATTTGAGACGCGCAATCTAGATTTTGTATACTATTTTCCCATATTATATAACATTACTTTTATTAATCCCGTCTACGAGTGTTCTACAACCACCTCTGTATACGAACAACTTTCTCTATAGGACCAACATCGAAAATGCGAAAAAAATCTGCTGTTCCATAGAAAAGTTCTATGCCCCGAATATATGGAACAATAAATAATATTCAGACAATTATTTGTACAAATTCGAACATGCTGCCTATTTTACAACGTACCATTGGTATTACTTAATAATATAATTAATAACATTTCAAGCTATATAGGTAGGTAATATGTAAGACTAAAGTAACAAAGGTTAAAATTGGTTTTACTTAATAATAAGCAATAACATTTCAAGCTATAGGTAAAAGTAAGACTAAAGTAACAAAGGTATAAGTGAGATAAATTTTTACAAAAATATTTGGAAAAAAAACCGCCGACGAGACCTGCGAACAAAAAATTCATTTCTTAAGCCGTGATTTATATTTTTTTAATGCCAAAGTCTGCATATTAGTCAAATCAAGGGACCATGAAAGCTTTTCCACACACACGCCTCGGATGATTTTGTTAATTGAGTTGCACCAATTGTGTATCTGCAGACGGCAGACCAGAATAATAAATTGGTTCAGCAGTTCAGAGTGATGTTGTTGACACCCTAACCAGTCAACAACTGCACATCTTAAGAAGATGGCGCGAATATTACCTACTACGAACCGCTTTTGCGCTGATGATTCAAGGTAGCTATTAATTGTTTCAATTAATAGCTGAAAGAGAGAGGTGAATTGAGAGTTGGGATACCTAAGGTTCCTTCCTTTCAGTCCACGTCTCTCTCTCGCCGAAATCCAGTCATGGATATTGGATACATCCGAGGCGAGGATGGAATCTTTGCAAGTACGGCAGCTGTTTTTAGAAAGAAGTTTTCTAGAAACATAGCCCGCCGTGAAAGCTGAGGCATGAACTCTAATTTTTTCCTTTCGGGCTTGACAAAACAGTGTCGAAACTGTTTTGTCGCGCCCGCATCCTTGTGAAGTAGAGTCGGCCGCCGCCGTCGCTCCGCTGGCCACCGGTACCGCTGCCGTCGCTCCGCTCGCCGCTGCTGGTCCCGCCGGCGCCGTCGTACTAGTAGATGGTGGATCTGAAACAATCACTTGGGCAGAATCGCGTCCTTCGAGGTTCATCAATAACATGCCTGTTTCGAAAATGAATTGCCCCATGTCATCCTCGCAATTTGCGTGGGGTGAATGGGGACCCATCACGTTTGTCACTAATAGTGATCTAAATGAATTTTTAAAAGAAGTGGCATCTGGATTGATGTTTCGGGAATTAAGGGCTCGTATACGGCCAAAGAAATTTTCTAACGGATCTTGATTTAGATTCCGGGTGTAAAAAAAGTTTACACCAACGGCTTTTAAATCCTGCCAGATATTGATGGAGCTTTTCAAAGTCGTTATCCAGTTCCGTATGCTAGGAATCTGTTTTTTGGAATTACGGTCAATATAATAAATGTTCTCTAAAGTTTTAATGGATTCCTGCCAAAATTTAATATGTTTTGACTCACCCCTGATCTCCTTAACGGGTCCTCTCATCTTGCCAGGTTCCGAGCCGGAGCGTGACCCGTTGACGCTGTCGAACAGCTGGTCAAAGAACAGTACGGCCTCGGATGTGTTCTTCATTGTCTTGCTCACTGGAGTCCCGTCTGCGTGGGTTTCTGAAAAGTAGGTTAATATATCTTGAAATATCCTGACTAAAGAGTGAATGTGGCTCATACCGGAGACGCGACATTTTTAAACATGGGGGTTTGAGTATGAATCCGTACGCACTACATGTACGAATGAGTTCCACCTCATTATACCTGCCAAGAAAGTCAATTTTATTTGTGTTTCCATTCCACAATAAAATACTATCATGACGATCCTCATATGGACGGCTAATGAGAGAAGAGAACATCCTAACTGGATATTTCAATTTCATGGGTACTAAAGTAGTCTGACTATTTATCGATGAAAAGTTTGTATCAATGAAGTATATAACTTGTTTTAGCCTTTATAATTATGTATCATACCCACCAGTAAGTTAAGAAACTTATATCAAATGTAAATGTAATATATGTATAACTTTAATATTCGGTCCGCGAACGTGAACCCAGATAAACCCACCGGTTTTCGTGAGAATGGTTTAATTTCTTGTGTTATATTGTTTGCAAATGTTTTGTTCAATAAAATAAATAAAAAAATAAATATATGTACTTTCATACACAAGAGAAGTGCTCGTTGGCGTAGTGGAGCTTCGGTATTAAAAACGATCACCGAAGTTAACCCATTCGTAGCCACTAACGGCACTAGCCGACACATATTATTTGGGGTTTAAGAGCCATTGACGGCTAGCTCACGGTGGCTTCCGTGACATTTTTTTGTTGTTTTTATTGTGGCTACGAATGGGTTAAGCAACGTCAGGTCCGGTCAGTCTTTGGATGGGTGACCGTTTAGTGGTATTTCATCTCGAGCGCGTTAAGTAGTTGGTCTCGGATAGCTTCGTCTGATGGCGTTGTAACTATTCGTTAAGCCAGGTTAGAGGCTTATTGAGGTGGCTTGAAAATTATCTGACAGCAAGTTGACCACTACCTTGCCTCCACCAATACGCACTGGGCCCGCGTGGTGGAGTATGGCCCACTCCCTCTCACCCTTATTCGTGAGCGGAGGCCTTTGCCCTGCAGTGGTATTCTATAGGCTTTTTTATACACAAAAACCAAGCGGATTCAAACGGGATTTTTCGATAACACATCAGTGTCAGGCCAGTCATGGGCTGCTGACTCAGAGCCAGGCCATGATGCCTCGATTGGCACTAGATAACCGTGTTTGGATTGTTCTAAAGCATAGGTAAGCATAGCATATTCTCACGACTATATTCCCGAGGGGGTAGACAGAGATATTCTGAAACCTCAGAACATCCACGTTTCACTTGTAGTACCGAAAATCATACATACAATCAACCTCCCCCCCTCCAACCTCCTCTCTTGTTCTACGAGATATATAAAAAACAATAATTTTTATCCATTTTGGCGAGCTAGAAACGGTTGTTTTATTAAATCAATGTATTTCTTTACACTGTGGTATATATTACGGCCGTAAGCTTGTTGCATAAAAAAACCATCAATTTTTAGTTTAAGATAGTGTAAAACATACCATATTTCGATGTGTATAACAGCATTGCACTTGTGCGCTCACTCAACACTTGTGTAGCGTTTTTCACCTTCATTTTCTTTATTTTACTGGGTATGACATGTTCATCTGTCAATTTGGGGAGCAGCCTTATGGTGCCCAGCTCACAATCCGATTTGTAGACCTCCAAGATATCCGCCCAACGGACAAGCTTGCCACAGAACATCATGTCCTTGGTGAGCAGATTATTCCGGATACCCTTTATTAGGTGTGGTGGGTCATAAACTATATTTAGTTTATAACCATTAATATTTAGTTTGTTATCTGTAAGAGAAAACAATGACAGGTTATTATTATTTCAGCAATGAATGACAGCATGTTCATGGATACTTTTTAAACATCTTGTTTTGAAAGTAAGTATACTCCATTCAGGAATTAGAGCGACAAAATGTAAACAACGGTGATACCAGTGTAGAAAATGCCATCTCGAGATGGAAGAAAACTTATCTCCGGAATTAATAACAGAAAATTATCTACTCTACTCGCCAAGGATTACGACAAATGATATGTTAATTTTGTATGGAATATAATAAAAAAATACGCAAGCTAAAATTTATTTTAGGTTAAAACAAAGCGTGACGGTAAATATTTTATTTCGTGGTCTGGCAACAATCAGATATTTGAGACCTTTGGTTCGTTTTAACAAAGTTCTTAAAGAAAAAGATTTTTTATTTTGTAAACGCATCTCTTGATTGTTTAATACCTTCGTCTGAGTCCGTACGCTATGCGCGGATGCTACGCATATCACAAACAGCCCACACCGACAGAGTAGAGGGCTACATAACATAATTTAAATATTTCATTCAAATTGTCATGATTGTTTTGATTATTTATAGATAGACGATAAATTTTTAATGCCAACGCAATTTATTATATGCCATGCCGACATAATTGTTTTCTTAAAAAATGTACCAAAGGTTTCTGACCACATAATGTCACTTTGACAGTGACGTTTCTATGTTTACATTTTGTCGCTCTAATTCCTGAACGGAGTATAGGGTAAGTCGGTGAGTATGCTCTTGCGGTGGGTTGACATCAAGTTCAGTAAATTTTAAATTATAAGTACAAACAAATTATTTATTATTTTAAAAATGAACCAATGTAAAATACTTGATAATTCGATTCTAGCATAAGCATATCCTCACGACTATATTCCCCGAGGGGGTAGTCAGAGATATTCGAAAAAAATCGATTAATCCGGTCCGATTTTTTCGGTTAATTCGATTCTAAACAAACTATTTTCTAGTTTTGTGTTTATTCATTAACTGGTCGTATATGCAGGGACCCTGCATCGAACTGAACAACTTTCACTATGGAGCCAAGATCGAGAAAAAATCCGCTGTCCCATACAAAACTGCGGTTTTGACTCGACTAAAATGTATGGGACAGCTATTGGCTCCATATTGAAAGTTATTCAGTTTGATGGTCAAAACCACGCCCATAAGTATTACTAGGGTGTTTTGTTATAGTTTAGGTGTAGATATCAATATCCACATACCTAAATGTTCTTCATTTAGAATTTGCTCTCGCCTGGTATCCTCTTGGAAGCTTTTGATACATGACTGGAATGTGGAGCCTTGGTCGCATATTAATGCCTTTGGAACCAGACCAGTCTCTATGACAGCTTGCACTACATCCTGTAAAGTATTATTACAAATAAAGTGTCATTTAAAGACCCTTATATCATTGGACAGGACAAGTGTACAAGTAAGACGAATTTACCCGCACAAAGCTAATCCAAAACTGTTATTTTACTTCGATATTATAGAATAAATTTAAATGTCATGTTTACAAGAAACCTTTCATTATTATATTTTTCAAAGCTTAATTTCTAACTAGCAAACCTAAAAAGAATTTATTTACCTTGATAATGTTTTTCAATTTAATGGCGGGTGTTGTGCCTTCGCAGAAGTAATATGCAATAGGTTGTGTCCATGAAGTGCACAGCCCTCGTATCATAAACACGAGGGCGTGGTCGCACAATTTTTGGACTCTTTCTTCGCCATCGCCAAAGTTAACGAATCCTTCTATGTGGTCCTCTGCTTCCACAAATGTTAAATGAGGAGTCAAAGCTACCTCATCAAACATAATCGAGCATAGCTTCTGCTTGTCATCCCATTTTTGCACAGTGGCCTTCAAATGTGCCATAACATTGGCATTCAATCCTGGCGTCACAAGGACGTTACGCATAAATTTGCTCAAAGTCCTTTTTGATGGCAGGACGAATATTTTCTGCAGCATTTTGTACCCCTTTGGGCTCTGCTTCTGCAGTGTAACCGAGAGCAGTTTTTGCTCTGCAGTAAATCGCCGCCTTTTAGGGACTTTATTACATTGTGTCACCTGCATTGATAAAAACGCCTTTGCCCGGGGTGACATGTTTTCTATCATGGCGTCAAATGAATTCTGTTCACTTAACTCCTTTGCCTTTTCGAGCCTCTCCTCGAAGGAGTACAAAAGACGCTTTTTCGACTTAACGATCTGTATGCACTTTTTGTAAAGCTTCTTGCATTTAGGAGTCAAAGCACCTACGCTCTTCACTAGCCTAGCCCTGGGATTACCTCTGGTTTCTTCTGTAAAACGAATAGTGTTTAAATTAAAGATTGAAAAATTTGTCTCGGGCGGGACTTGAACCCTCACCGGGGAAACGCGCTAACCAATTACACCACCGAGCCCACTGCCCAGAGAACGAAATTGAAAACAGATTGAAAATTTCGTTTTCTGGGCAGTGGGCTCAGAGACAACGTCCTGTTCTAACCTATAGCTCTGTCCCTCAATTAGAATCTGAATTTTAAGAAGGTGTAATAAGTCTTTATACTAGTTTTTCTTCCATTCTATATGTATTTTGGGATGCTGAATACGAATCTGAGGTTTGCTAACAAAATTTCATTACGCAACATTGACCAAATCGCAAAATAGTGAAATCCAAGATGGCTGCCATGGACCAAAGCAGCTTTTAAAGGTTCACTGAATCTGAATATAAATAATAGCTCGTGGTATTTTTCATGTCATATGCCGGCAAGCAGGCCGACGTAAATAGACTAGTTTACCTGGGCAAACATCAGAAGCGGTGATCGGCGGCGTGTGGGTCTCAGAGCTAGGCTGCTGCGTGTTGACCTGACGAGCTGCCGAGCGGCCGTCAGAAGTGGTAGCCTTCTGACTATGCCGCGTCTGAACAGGTGCTGGAAATGGATGAACAAGAATATATTTAATAAGTTCAAAGGCGAGTTGAAAGTTTTTAAAACTGTAGCCCATCTTAAACAAACAGTAGATAGACTAGTTTACCTGGGCAAACATCAGAAGCGGTGATCGGCGGCGTGTGGGTCTCAGAGCTAGGCTGCTGCGTGTTGACCTGACGAGCTGCCGAGCGGCCGTCAGAAGTGGTAGCCTTCTGACTATGCCGCGTCTGAACAGGTGCTGGAAATGGATGAACAAGAATATATTTAATAAGTTCAAAGGCGAGTTGAAAGTTTTTAAAACTGTAGCCCATCTTAAACAAACAGTAGATAGACTAGTTTACCTGGGCAAACATCAGAAGCGGTGATCGGCGGCGTGTGGGTCTCAGAGCTAGGCTGCTGCGTGTTGACCTGACGAGCTGCCGAGCGGCCGTCAGAAGTGGTAGCCTTCTGACTATGCCGCGTCTGAACAGGTGCTGGAAATGGATGAACAAGAATATATTTAATAAGTTCAAGGTTACCTGGGAAGTTTGTGTTTGTAGATAAAAGGATATTACGACGTGTTCAATTCATACATTTATAGGGTTAAATCAACAACCCCTGTGGTCTAGTGATCAGAGTGTTCAACTCTCGATCTGGAGGTTCTGGGTTCGATTCCCGGAGTCAAACCAAACTCACTTTGTGAGACTGTCCCCAGTTCTGTTAGGATATTGTAGCCTGAAACACCTGATTGTCCGAAAATTAAGATGATTCCTTGCTTCGAAAGGCACGTTAAGATGTTGGTTCCAGCTATTATCTACGGAAGTAGTGGTTACTTGAGCCATGGCAGAGATCTTTCGAGGCTCAAAAACGTTGACACTAAGGCTCACACGAAATGATGATGAGGATTAAATCAATAAATAAACATGTGATTTCTCACCTGAACAGCCGGAAGTGCTAGGTTGCTGGTTACCAACCTCTAGAGGTTGTCGACTATGTGGTAGACGTTCTGGAATGATCATAGGTACATTATACTTATTACCTAGAAGCATAAAATAACATCATTATAATTCTCCTCATATCTCCTACCTGGAAATCTGTCAGATGTGCCATGTTTCCCTGTCTGCTCCACATCAAAACTGCCCGAAGAAGTGGGCACCACAGTCGGCTCTTCACTTACTGAAGGCTCAAGTGTGAGAGAGGAATCTGAAAAATGAAATAAAACAAAGTTATTAGGGCAAATCCCTTAATCTTCTACTCCAGGAACATAATATAACTACACAACAATTTTTATTTAATACCACTATACATACATTTGCTACCAAAATAAATAAATCTACAGCGTTACGGTTCGGTATATTATGCTTACTACTACAGCTGGATGGACCATAACCACCTTCACTCGTGATAGTGTGGTTTTTTCTGTGCTAAATATTATTTGACATACATACCTATCCTGATTGCGTATACATTTCTTAAAACCTTTTTTTACTGAAAATTTCAAGTTCTTTAACTTATCTTTAACTGATTGATAGGTACTTCTCTATATACAAGAGTTAAGATTCCCCTAAAATTTATAAGTGACAACGGTTATAATTATTTTAAAATATTTAATTTAATTGACAAAGATACACAAACAGTCAATGAAATACAAGCTCAGTCAAATAACCCGCCCCTTTGCGATCCTGGCGCAAAGGAGCCCCTAATGCTAGCAATGGCTAGCTTCTGCACCAGAAACGACCTAGAACGGGGTTCACAATTTCGCTCCTTCACTCGACGGCCAATCTCCGCAACGAAGGTCTTTTCCTCAGCACCCCAAACCCCCGTGGTCTCATTTTAACAAACGTGCATGTTTGTTAAAATTTATGACATAACATTTATGATCTTCCATCATGGAAATAAGATTTACAACATTGTTACATTAACTCCTAATACATATAAAATTAAAAATAAATAGGTATGTATTTATAACATTAGTACTATAACTACAGTCATCTACAGCTACAGTGAAACTACCTGCATCATAAATAAAATATAAGCAAGCATTAAGCAATTCCGACTGAAAACTACACAATAACTATCTAACTAACTACTAAGTAGGTAATTAGAAAATTATGTAATACCTAAAATGAGCCTCTTTGTTAGATAATAATTGTGATCATGACATATGTTCATGAGCGATAAAGCTAATTGGTTAACTGCAAATTGACAAAAAAAGGGGTGTGTTAGTATTAATTAGAAGTTTTTTTTTCATATGGTAGATAGGTATCAAGGATCTTAGAATCATAAAGGATGCCACTCCTCCTTACAAGCATGGAAACAAGAAAATTTGCCTTGGCGGTCGGTCGGCTTTCTATCAAATAAGGTCGTCATGTATGACAGTGACAGGAGCTAAAATTTTTATCGTTGGATTAGAAAGCTACAAAAAACATGAAAACAACGACGGGAATTTAAGAAAGAAGAACGATCATTACCGACCACCAAGTAGTTTTATCATATTTCACTGCTTGTTAGGCAGTCTGAAAGTAAGAAAGGTCTCAGATCTCATGTAATTGCCAAGGCAAAGCCGAGGTCAACAAACATGTGATCTGAGGCTTTCTTATTTACTGCCCGAGGTTAGTATACTATTTTTCTCCTTGACGGAGGTGGAAAGCGGCAACTTCGTTTAGCGCAGCAGGACGAAAATTGACGCTTTCCGTCTAGAGGGGAGAAAAATATTATTATACGGATAGCAAAGTATTACTGTAACTTGCCTTCATCATCTGTGCTTGTATCCAATACCGATGCCCATGGTGGATCCAGATTCTCCATTTCTAAAAAAAGATAAAGTAACAAATGAGGTCATCTACAGTGTAATGGTGCATTTCCACTAAAGCGGAGGGGAGCTGAATGAAATCAAACAATGAAATTGCTTGTTTAGATCCAGGGTTGGTTTTACACAGCTTCACTCCAAAACAGTAAAAACGCACCCTAGTTTGTTTGATTTTGTAAGAAGCCTCACCAGATATTGATATCGGGAACATTTCCATGAAGTACACCATATTATGGAACGTAAGACATATAATAATAATAATAAAATCATTTATTCAAGTGACCAAGACTCGTTTTGTTAATAACACAACTTAACTTAAGGTTAGTAACTTAGTACAATAATACATTCAACCTCGCCAGTGCTGCATGACTCATGTAGCACTATGCATCATGCAGCACCGGTTAATGTACGAGCAGTCGAGCCTACTCTCGATCATGTTCAGGATGCTATTGCCGCTGCCTCGCACTCTGCGCACCAGGGACTTGACAGCTTGATATCTTCGTAATTATATTATAAATTGTATATATTATTTGATACGCGCAATCTAGATTTTCTAAGCTATTTTTCCATATATAAATCATTACTTTTATTAACACCGTCTACGAATGTTCTATGACAAAGTTTTGTATGAAATTGACAGCTCACCAACCACCTTAAGAGACTGTGAGATGGTGAGGACAGCTCTAGAACCTTAAGTCACAAATGGAATAAGCTCGCTCACACGAACAGCTATATTCACTGACACAAATGTTTAGTAGGTAAACCAAGTTACCATAATATAGAGGGCACTCACTTAATTCAATGGGATCCGTTGGTGTTCGCGACGCAATTTCTTCCTGGGTGAAAAGCGTCGGGATTGAAATGGCATCTCTCCTGGAGTGCCTGATGTAACGAAGTTCGAAGTGCCTCTCGCAAACATTGCGTTGGGCTAGAACATTCAGGTTTCCTTCCGAACTTCTATATAGATCTGGATTGTAAGGGCGAATAATCTGTCTCCAAATGGCTCGGAGATCATTATTCGTAGGGAACCTAAAAAGCTTTGTATTGTCTGGGGCACTGCACTCCAGAATGCAGCATCTCTGCTTCTGAGACATTCTGAAAACCACGAGATCATGATTTAAGGTCAGCAATGGAGTATATATGCACCAAGTAACTCGCAGAATTCGGTATGTCAAGTTTTTTTTTGGAGGGCTGAATCGAAAACCATTTCGAGATAATTGTCTCAATAATAATATTTTCTATGTCATAGATTTTAAAATGAAAGGATTACAGATATTTTTAATAAAATCACGTCGTTTTTCGGTCCGTCCAGTGACGTCACTGGCATACCTGTGAACTCCTTGGTAAACATAAAATTAACTTAAAATAACTGACCATTAAGAAAAAAAAATACATTCACAATGTCAGAATTTGACATTTGATGTTGCCGTATCTGTTTCCAGCATAGAGTTAGAAAGAGGAGGAAGGTTTTAATTTTTTTAAATATAGCAGTAGGTAGTTTTTCTCCATGGAGATCGAATTATTTTCTCTCCACCATTTTTGCACTTTGAGATTACAGATCAAAATAATTTAAAAATTAAATTGATATTGATAAACGCAATGAATCGCAATAAGAATGAAATAGGTGTCTTAAAATTATGTCTTCTATCCGTAAAAAATATAAAAATGACGACCAAAAAAAAACTTGACATACCGAATTGTGTTGCTTACCTGACGAAATCGATGAGGTAGGTAGGTATCGTCTGCAGGAACGAAGAACAAAGAATTGACGAAGACTATCTACGAGGAAACACAAAATTCTACAAGGAAAGAAACAAAATCTGCTTAAAATAAAGAAATTTTCATTCGTAAACCATCGAAAACAACACATCCGTTGGTTTTTCAAAACGAAAAGAAAAAAAAAATGGCAGCTAGAGATTCCAAAGAACGTTGATCGAATGAATGGAACAGGCAGAAACATTCAACCATTCATTATCTTGAAATATTGCTCATCTCTTATGATTTGTCGGCTGACAGGTGTCACTTACTAAGGAAGAACGATTTATATGAATGATTCTCTCTCTCTATTAAGTCTGTGGCAACTTTGTTTGTTTTGACGTTTAAAATGTCATTGTTTTTTTTAAATTCTTCCTTACGGAAAAGCAAGAGAAACGAGCCCATACAGCCTAGATCAATTTTTTTTTCCTGTATATTCAGGCCGCAGGCCGAAGTCACCGCACATCTTCAGTTTTTCAATGTCTAAATCGGATAAGTTTCATCAGGCCCAAGCTAAGTCTGCAGTTTTTCAATGTCTTTTGTCTTTAGGGAAAACCTGTAATGATGATAATATTTTAGTGAATGTAGAATAAATTATATAAAAAAATTCCAATGTAACGTCCATTTCGGACACGTCATTCTTGCCTAATTTAACCTAACTCCATGGATTTAACCTAACCCTAATACATTGAAATGCGAGGATGGAAAACATTCCAATGTTCAATGGAGATTTGAGCTAGGATATGAATCCGGATCAAACGGGAGCGCCTTTCTTTATTTGTCACTTTTACTATATTGTTCTCCATTAATTATTACCTACATTATTAAACTAATTCCACCAGATTAACACATTAATAGCCACGAAAAAAATTTAGAAAAATAAGAAACAAAAAAGCCCGTCCTTTGTCTTCACGGTTCCCGCGCGTTCTTTTCATTGTAAAATTTTGGGGGCGACTGTATTTTGGATCCTTTCATCCTTGCCCTATTTCAGTGTTCTTGCATTATCTCTCGCTTATCTCTGGATACCTTTATTTTCAATAAGAACAAGAACCTAGGTTCAATTTCTTTTGAATCACAAAGTCTATGATAATAAATAGCCATAGGCCAAGTATTTCGCTTATTTCTACGTAAATAGCACTTTGCTGTAGATAAAGAATCCCGCGAAAGTTATGTCAACAACTTTAGCTTGCGATAACACGTAGAAAGAGAATGGATATTATTGAGAATGAATATTATTATGAATCTATGCGATAACACGAACAACCCATTTTCCGGTGATGTTTTTGACCGCGAATTTTAAAACATTTGTAAAGTTTATTTCTTGATTTTCCTGATTTCCGGGGTAAGAGAGCGTCAGGAGTGCGATTTTTGAATCTCATTTGCTGAGCTCAGCAGTTGAAAATGTCAAAATTACTATGAAGTTATGCATCTTTCTACCACAGTTTCTACTGCAAATTTGACTTTCAAAAATCGCACTCCTGGAGCATGATTTTTGAGAGTCAAATCAGCAGTAGAAACATGCATATATCCGCGAAATACTTGGCCTATGATATATCTCCATAGTAATTTTGACATTTACAACGGCTGAATTCACAGAATGAGATTCAAAAATCGCACTCCTGAGCCATGTACTCTTTGGTCAGAGCGCGGGGAATATTTCTTTATTCGTAGCAAACAGGTTTCAAAGCAATGAATATGTGAAGATGAAGAAGAAGAATAAATTGTTAAAATTCCAACAGAATCGCAAGTGTGGAAAAAATAAATAGGTACTTATAAGTACTTAAGTACCTAATAAAGAAACCTAGGTATATGCTTTCTAATTGATTAGGTAGGTAAGTTGATTTTTAGATTACCTACACGGGCTTGAGTACCTATTAATAATTAAAATTTATTAAGCTACTTTTAATACACATTAGCAAAAGCTCTCTCAGTTTTTTTTATAAATAAAAAATCACGGGCTGCCAACCTAACCAGCACTGGTAGCATGCGACACGTGATACGGCTGTATCACGTCTTTTATCTCGTTCGTTCGCGCGCAAATGGAAAGAGAGCGAAGGTGTGATAGCGCTGTATCACTGCGGCATGCTAGCTATGCTGCACTGGTAGCATCTTCGATCAAAATAAAATTAATGGATAGGCCTTACGCGAACATTTCAAACCAGAAAAATGAGGCAAAATAAATGAAAGGTTTACTTGTCACTTGTATGCAAGTGCCCTAGATTTGACAGATAATGGCGCTAGTTTGTATGTACCAAGTGCACCAGTAGTGTGCTTCAACTTACCGCACTTCAGGCCTATCCATTAATTTTATTTTGATCTAAGGGTAGCATGCTACACGTGATACGGCTGTATCACGTCTTTTATCTCGTTCTTTCGCGTGCAAATAGAAAGAGAGCGAAGGTGTGATAGCGCTGTATCACGGTGCCATGATACCTATACTGCAGTCGCATGCTACACGTGATACGGCTGTATAACGCGTCTTCTATTTGCACGTGAACGAACGAGATAAAAGACGTGATACAGCCGTATCACGTGTAGCATGCTACAAGTGCTGCATTGCGTATTCTTTCTTGAAAACTTGTACCTACCGAAAATACCGACTCTTTAGGTAGGTATCTACATTTGGAAGATGCAATGACCCATTAGTTAACTAGACATGAACACGAAACATAATCCTTGGCATTTTATTTCGTAATACTTGTTGTTAACCCGTCCTTGAGCTAATTTACAAGACAGACATCGGACAAGAATGACAGATAAATTAGACGCCACCTTAAATATTCAGAGACTGTTACAATATTCAATTATAAATTGGTTAAGTACATAATGTAAAATTATCTGTGTACCATAGAACCTATACTATGGTAGGTACTACTATCATCATAATCAGCCTATCATCGTCCACTGCTGAACATAGGCCTCTCCCAAGGCGCGCCACAAGACTCGTCCTCGGCCTTCCTCATCCAGTCGCTTCCCGCTACTTTTTTTAGGTCGTCTGTCCAGCGGGCATAACGGTGTCCCACACTACGCCTACTATTATCTACTAGTACGACCTAGGTACTAGATTAGGTGCATCATTTTTTATGATATTCTATCATAGTTGATCACAGACCTGGCATTTAGAAGGATACCTTTTTAAAAGTAATAAAAAACCGGCTAAGTGCTAGTCGGACTAGGCGCTCAAGGAGGGTTCAGTACCACCAGACATTACCTACATTCTATTACATACCTACTTAGGTACCTACTACATAAATGTTTTCACACTTTACCGTTTTTTTTTTTTTTTATTATTGTTACTGTACACCAATTGCACTATAACCAAACCAAGTTTGATGTTTGTACGTATTACCGTTTTTACGATAGAGCAAGATAAAACTCAAAGTTTAGTTTCTTGATAGGTAGCTACAACGTGAAATGTCTTTTAGCGAAAGGGTCATTCTGATAGACACCCGTTTCTTGTATGTTTCTTTTTTAATTTTTTTGTTCGAAAATGCGCCTTAATATTCTGTGAAAATATCAATCGTCTAGCTATTATGGTTCAAAAGATACATCCCTTTATACAGGGTGTAACAAAACAAAATACCCTAGTAATACTTAAGGGGGTGCTTCAGACCATCCATTTGAACAACTTTCACTATGGAGCCAACATCGAAATCGCGAAAAAAATCAGCTGTCCCACACATTTCAGTCGAATCGGTACAGCAGTTTTGTACGGGAGAGCTGATTTTTTTTCGCGATTTCGAAGTTGGCTCCATAGTGAAAGTTGTTCAGTTTCATGGGCTGAAGCACCCCCTTAAGTATTATTAGGGTGTTTTGTTACACCCTGCATGTAGGATAACGACTGACGTACTGACGGACAGTGCAGGCTTATAAATAGAGTCCCGTTTTGGGTACGGAACCCTAACGTCACGATGACGTGAGCCTAGATCTTATTCGCATCGCAGAGCCGTGCTTGTAATTATCATGAATTTTTAAATGAAATACGGACTTTCCTGACCTTTACTGTGACTGTAGTACTTGCTTACGTTGTAGGTACAGGGTGTGTTTATAACATTATGCAAGAAGTACGTACTACGTACCTCAGTAGGTAAGTTATCATCATCATCATCTCAGCCGATGGACGTCCACTGCTGGACATAGGCCTCCCCCAAGGATCGCCATAACGACCGGTCCTGCGCTGCCCTCATCCAACGGGTTCCCGCCGCCTTCACCAGGTCTTCTGTCCACCGTGTGGACCTCAACCTACCCACGCTGCGCTTTCCGGTACATGCCTAGTAGGCAAGTACATTAACATATTGATCCTGTTAGTTTGAATTATGTATTGGTAAATAATGATAATAGTGCGGTTAGAGAGCCAATTGCGCTTTCTGACTCACGTTTAAGTTTTAAGTGTCATTCAGAGTAGAGTCTGAGCTCAGTTTGTCTTTATTCTACTAGTCTAGGTCACTCTTTATACATCACCATGGATCCCAACAAGTGGAAACATATTAGGACCCTTTTTTTTAATTTCCTGACAAAAAGTACCAACTAGTGGTTAACTTGTCTAAGACCAACTAACATAATCACTAGGTATAGATAATGTTATAGGGACAAAATTTAATGCTTCCACGCAAATAACAGAGTAGATTCAATATCAAATTCCCCGCTATGTCCTTACTAGTTTAATGAACCTTAAGCCTTAGAACTTTATTAATCATTTCAAACACCCCTTATCAATTTAACAGTTTGGCATTTCTACGAAGCTTGCCTCGCTTCGCCATTCGGCCGCCTCCTTCCCTTGCTATCGCATCAATGCTTAACTATGAAACACCTGCGATCCACCATTAATTAAACCCTTAATATTTTAACAAAATTCTTAATGAAAATAACAAGATATTATTTTATACGAATTATGATTGGAACATCACTTTCGATAGGCGAAGATAGTAGAGTGATCGTGTCAGTGCAAAATGCAATTATGGATATTAAGTTTGTTGTATTTATTTTTGGTGGTGAAGGGGGAGGATTTTCCTTCGTTGATAACTGCGAATGCTTCTATCGGTAAGTACTTAGACTTGTGAGTAGGTAGAAAATAAATGTGGTCGACATCAAGTAAGAAAATTTTAAAATAATGTGGTGCTGTCACGAATCGGTCATTGAAAAGAGTAGTCATTCTATAGAATCGGTTGTGCTTAAAATATATGTACCTATAGGTATTTTGATTATCAGCGAAAGTAAATGAGTAGATTTGGACTTAAAAGGACAACATTATTTAAGTGAGAGTTTATCAGACTACGGCCGAGATTCAGAGACGATTTTTTTTGGCTTAGTTCGAGCTAAGTAGGGTAGAAATGTATGGATTTTGACATACGGGAGTTCGAACTATGACTTACAAATCGTCTCTGAATCTCGGCCTACCTGTCTACTGACAAGAGCATCGTCTTCGTGCCCATTATCCCATTACATTGGGGCTTGGGCTCGGCACATTGCGTCGTCTTTCTCCATTCATCTCTATTAGCCGTCATTTCTCGCTCCTCCTTTTTACACAATGTCATCTTTCGCACAATCCATCCATCTTTTCTATGGTCATCCTCTCTTAATGCACTTACACACATACACCACTGACAACGTGAGCTCTTAAATAAGATGACGCATCATCCTACTGGTTTTGATGTTCATCCCACTGCAGCATAGCTAGCATGCCGCAGTGATACAGCGTTATCACACCTGCTCGCTTTCTATTTGCGTGCGAACGAACGAGATAAAAGACGTGATACAGCCGTATCACGTGTAGCATACTACGAGTGCAGGTTATCAACAGGCCTCTCACGAATTAGCCTGAGTAAGAAACAGCAAAGAATAATTAGCGTAATCCCAAGCGGCAAAATCTTTCCTTAAGTCTGAATTGTAGATATCTCTCATTCAATAACCAAATTCTCGGTTATTGACTTAGGTAATACCATCCGTCCCTCAAGATATCTTGTAGATACACTAGAAGGCAGAGTTAGGCAAAAGTGGGCATATGGAGTACTGAATGAGTTAAGATAGACTTCATACTACTTTACAGATAAACTAAGATAAACTTAGGTACGACTTAAGGAAAGTTGACTTCTCGTAGATAAACTTAAGTAAAAATTTTTGGTTTGAAATTTCATCCTACCTTCATAATATATTATTATACTTTACGTAGATACAGTAAAGATAAATTATGGTGGTAACATTTTCCAACTTAATATTCTATGATGAATGATAAACAAAATGGCTCTGATAGTTATTATTATTTTATAATGCATTATTTCGTCGACAAGTAAAGTAAAAATTCAAACGCACATTCGTTTATCGTGTGAAATGGACAAATATTCTTAGAAAACAGGCGGGCTTCAAAAATTACAAAGTAATTGTATTTAAAATTCAAAAAATTCAACCACAAAAACGTTTTTTTTTTTCTTTTTTCTTCGAAATTTAATTAAATATTAAATATCAATGTTGATTTCGTTACGCAAAACTATGTAAAATTGTGTAAGATTAAGAGAGTGCCTAAAATTACAAAGACAGAACTTAATAAAAAACATGTTCAAATTTGCAGATCATTCAAAATGGCGTTAAATCTATATTGCATGTGCTAAGTACGAGTAAAAGCAATACAGTATTGGTAAATCATAGTAAAGGATCAGTTTAATGTGTTTATAATTATTGCTTACTTACTCAAGTAATGTTATACTTAACTTATACCGAAGTGTGACTTCAAATAATACAAGTAAATACCGTGTCGATTTGAGTCATCCTTAACTCGTACTTGATAAATACTGATTCGACGGATATTTTATTTTCTTCTCATCTGTCATTGTTGTTGTGATTTCTGCAAACAAAAGGCCAATGCAAGATTGAACAATTCGTTTTTGTGTTTAAAGAAAAACAAGTGATTCAAAGTAAGTAAGTACTACTTATGTATTACTTATGGACAATGATAATTATAATTTGACATTTATGTACATAAATAATTGTAAACTGAGGTAACCTCAGGTCTACACTATAAATCTTGAATCTTTTGACGTAACGCGTCGTATTTGTATCTACTTTATGTATCTCAGTCACAACATAAACATGTAAAGAGTTGTATTTTTTAGGGTTCCGTACGCAAAGGTTCCGTTCCGGTTACGGCTTTCCTACTTTTGAAGAAATGTGTCTTTTGAACCGTAACAGGAAACAGTTGACATTTTTAGACAGTTGAACAGTTGACTGGTTGTCTGGAAGAAATCACTTTTAGTGATAAGGCCGCCTTTTTTACCCTTCTTGTTCGTGTATATTGTTGTTGTTTTTTTGTATTTTTGGTGTGCAAATAAAGAATATTTATCTTATCTTATCTTATCTTTTATACAGAATATGAATCTACTATTTTGCGTATTATTCTGTTGGTTTTTTTTGTGATTATTTTTGTTTCATATTCCTGATGAGTACGTTGTGGTATATTATGGGAGATAGACCACACTTTAAAAAAAAATTATAATTAGAATCACGCTCTTCTTTTGTTGAAGTTACGTATTCAAGTTCGCTGTTCGTGTCTTCTATGATTTCATCAACCGATGCGGGCCTGGTGGATGTGCTGGCAAACATGATACAGTCTGTCTAAAAAGTCTTGACAAAAATTTGGGCGCTGTCTCCACGCAAGAACGTCAAAATCAAGCTACTACAATTATTAGGTCACGACTTTATAGACAGACTGTAAACTTTGAACGTTGTTAACAAGGATCTAACAAGGAGTCACTGGCTCCGGCTGTACTCGGACTACTCGGATTAACATTCACTGCACAATCTTTGGCATGAATAGAATTTGCGGTCACATATTTTCTTACACGACGTAGAAAATTTCCTGCTATCTTAATTTTCTTAACTTTAATTATGCTCATGTTACTTCTATAAACACAAATTGTAGCACTAACTTGTTACTTTTTATTAAAAACGTCCCTTTAAGGCTGATAGTACTGACACAAGCATTAGCTAAGTAAACAACCACTTAAATTGCAATTTCAAAGGAACGACTTAAAGCAACCGTTTGACCTGGATAACCTTAGGAAGACTAAAGGCAAACTTTAGGTAATTTTGCCTTAAGTAGAACTTAAGTAATACTTGTAAACACTATTAAATTTAGCAATATCTCCGTTAATTCTGTTTTCAGTAACTTTATGCTTAAGTGTGCATTTCGCGTGGACATACTTAAGGCAAAGTTAATACTACTTAACTTAACTAATCCTTAAGTCGGTATTTCTGAAAACTAAGACAACTTGAATTTATTAATACAGACTTCAGCAAAGCTTGCCTTGGTTAATGCGAAGTTTAGGTATATTTAAGGCAAAATTGATTTAGTCACGATCTGTTTTGCTGCTTGGGATACCTACTCCCACCACGATAATATTCATGTAGTGATTCGAGGATTTTGTCAGGTCAGTTTGCCATGAAAGTAGGTAACTACTCGTATATTCTGCTATCTCCACCTGGCTAGATAACTTACAACGAATAGATAAATAAAATTAGGTACAAGGAAAGTAAAGAAGTAAGTTGACAATAAGAATACGTAGGTTAATTAATTTGAAATGTAGGCCACTTTAGAACCATGTCACAATAGTCTGTATTTAAACCTGTAATTAAAGCTTGAAACAACAAGTTTTCTTGCGGTTCTATGGTGGCCATTTGAAATTCGTAGTCTGTAAATAAAGCCTGCATCAAAAGCTTGTTGCAGCTGTAGTCCTAGACCGGCAGTACCTCGGCGACCAGTACCAGGCTGTCCTGGACGAGCTGAAGGACTACATCAAGGAGCTGGCGAGGGTTGAGCTGCAACACGGCGGAGTCGTCGTCCACTACTACTCATGGACTGCTATCAGTCTCAAGAAAGGTGGACTATTAGTATGTACATTATGTGAGGAATCCGCCGAGAAGTGGGTAATCCGTGTGATGGCTTCTCATATAAGTGCGATTACCGGATTGTACCACAATGGTACGGTAGTTATAGCTCACCCAGAATTTCGTGATGTTTTTTACGAAAATAAGCAAGCTTTACAGCAACTTTATTGCTTTCTTTTATTAAAGAAGGAAGGACACTATAGTTAATTCCCAAAACTACATCTTTGAGTTTTTCCTAAATATACCTATTACACCTACTTAGTTTAGGGGTATACCTTCGCTCAGCAGTAGGCGGCACTCGGCTATTAAATCGGACAAAACAGGTAAGATAAATATCCCACTTAAGTTGCCCCTAAAATGGTTGTTCTTTTTTACACAATAATTTGGTTCTAACAGTCTGCAGAATTTGAGAATCAGGATCCCAAGGTTTTGTAGATTGAATTACAAGATGACAACAGCGGTATCTTATCTCTGCCCTAATTTCCCATAGGTTACCTAGCAGTGTTCAGCATAGCATCATGCGAAGACACCTGGTCCTTATTCTCAAAGACAGAAGAAGAAGAACTCCTTCTGTTTGCCCTGACTGAGGTTGATTGTCCTCGCCTCCCTTCACACTCAGCCATCACGGTGACCTTCGCTGACCCTGGGCAGGAGCTGCCTCAACTGCTTCTGGATTTGAGGACCATGAACGCCTTTAAATGGAAGTCAGCTGTGATATTACATGATGACACTTTGAGTAAGTTTAAGACTGTATTAATAATCTTACCAAACATAGGCGCATGATGATCTACCTTTGTATCGATAGGGAAAACGTTTCTATCCAATATTTTGTCTGCCCAAATGGTGCAGTCTACTGCATTCAGGATTGTCTCATGACTTCATGACACGTACAGATGGTTCGGCATGTGGGGCAGGCTACAAGATGCGACAGTTTCGGGGGAAATCACGCATCCATATATGTACATATGTATAGCTGGTATTCGTACTACCTCATTTGTTCAGGGTATTCATGCTGCAGCAGACCAGAGTCAAATGATGATGATTATGTCATCTTTTTTACAGGTCGTGATATGATTTCTCGGGTGGTACAAGCATTAACATTGCGAATAGACGAAGACAGTGCGCAATCTGTTTCGGTAAGCGTGTTCAAGATGAAACACGAGATCAACGAGTATCTGCGGAGGAAGGAGATGCATAGAGTTTTGTCCAAGCTGCCTGTGAAGTACATAGGTATGGTATTCTTTTAGGATTAGTAGTGCAGAAAGAACTGCAATAATCCTGCTAAAAATAAGAATTTTAAGTCTGTACGACAAAGCGTGATTGTTGAATCATGACGTTAAAATAATTCGTACTTATAAGAATTCTTGAGCTGACAAAAGTAAGTCGTACCTACAGCAGCGTTGGAAGAGATGTAGAAATTGACTTTAAACCTAAATATAATTTTCAGGGTACCTAGATTTTAAGTCTGTAACGTGCCTTAAAGTGGAGAAACATTTGAAAAGCGTTCCACATCTCGCGCACTTCACAAGCGCGGTGTTGACTTCACTGGCCCACAGAGAAATGTGCTTACCAGTTTTTACACTCTCGAGCACTCTTCCTATTGCTTACGAACCAAATATCTTTTAGGCGAGAACTTCGTGGCAATAGTAACATCGGACGTGATGACGACGATGGCGGAGACTGCCCGATCCCTCTTCATGTCGCATACGTCAGCGCAGTGGTTGTACGTCATATCGGATACGAACAAACGCAACGGGAACCTCTCCAGTCTAATCAACGCGTTGTATGAGGGAGAGAACGTTGCTTACATGTACAATGTTACCGACAGTGATCCAGATTGCAGGGTAAGTGCTAACGTCTTTAAGTACGGTAAGTACTTGTAGTTCTTCGCGCTATTAAAATTTCGAATGCTGTTCCGAATGTATGGTTGAGAGACTATATCTCATCTGACTTCTGGTTTCAAGGGTTTTTCACAAAAGCGTTTTGACACAGAATAAATATTCGTATAGGGTTGGTATATTGAAAGACTTCTTTACAATAGATCTGTCGAAATTCTTCAAGAAATCTTAATTTACTGATGTAATTTGTTACCACAGAGGTGCAATCAATAATATGTTTTATGGACCTAACAAAAGTACACACACCTTGTTGGATTGATAATTCCTTTTGGTAATAATGCGATGATTAAGCAATGGCATAGTATAAAAAAGAATATGGACTACATACAGTAAGGACACTCTGCACTCCTTACCTCATCCCCTCTTAGAAGAAGTTTGAAAGACGACAGTATTAGGCAATGGAGTAGTCACATTCACCCAGTACAGCACATGCTTACTTCTTCGTGTTAGTTTTCCTATTTGTACGAAGTGACATAATGTAACTTCTTTGTCACTTCCAGGGTTTAGCAATAGTGTCCTATTGGACACATTCACAGCCATCAATAGGTACAGTTGCATCTATTGACTCGTTGATAATTTAGGTTCAATTTGCAGAACGGTCTAATGTGTTACTGCCAAGAGATAATGAACGCCTTCATATCGGCTCTAGAAGCAGCTGTCCAGGATGAGTTTGAGGTCGCAGCCCAAGTGTCAGACGAGGAGTGGGAGGCGATCAGACCCAATAAGATACAGAGGAGGGATATGCTGTTGAAGCATATGCAGGTGGGAGACTTCAAGGATGTACTCATTTATCCAAGACAGCCGTGTGGACCACCCTTTTTCTTTCCGTGGGTGTTGTAAGAGGTGACAAATAATCTATGTAGAATTGTAGACGATGAAGAGATAAGGTCTGTTGTCTTAACCCGACTCTTTTCCTACGCGAGTATTTTCGTGGGCTAATGGTTTGCAATCTATCAGCCCTATTTCTGTCTATTTTCTCAGAATAATTTGAGTAGTTAGTATAAGATACAGATGACCATTCCCTGCTTAAATACGCCTCGCACTAACATCCGATATCGGACCTCACCCCGCACTAACCAGCACTTCAGGGGAGATTTTATAGAAGCTGAGAAAGGGCATAATACCATGATCATTGTTCCAGCAACACATAGCAACAAAAAGTCGCTGCGGCAACTGCAGCACATGGCGTGCTTTAGCAGCAGACACGTGGGGCGTGACTTACAGAGAATATTCCGAAGGAAAGGCTCAGGTCGTGCCGAAAGACAGCAATATAACAACTGGAGTTATTGAAAACATTGAATTGTTGCCGGTGAGTAGCTAAAAGACCAGAGAATCTGTTGTTGCGATTAGATTCATCAGCCAAATCAATAATCAGCCTATCCATATAGCTTCTGAACGGTCTATGTTAAAACGCGCCACAAAACTTTATCCTCGGCCTTCCTCATCCAATCGGTCCCCGCTACTGTCTGAGTTCGTCAGTCCAGCGGGCCGAAGGGCGTCTCTCATTCAGCCGTCAGTCACTTCGCGGTAAGATTAGATTAAGAGGAGAAGGAGGATATAGAAGACCTTTTTTAAATGATAAACCGGTGGTTGAAAGTCATGTTTGGTTGGTTATTAAATTTCGTTGGGCTTGCGACCAATCTTATCATGCAGGCATATCGTCAACAACTTTGATGCCCTCGCTGTTGCTACCAGTTAGAGTCACTGCATCCTACCCCATTTCTGATCGTAGCAGTTCCTCCATAAGATTTAGGACAAAGTAGGTACATCTGTGTCTAGAGTATACACGCATGCACGTACATGACTGCTTTTTAAATAAGAAGTCACTATATTCGAAATGGGCTCTGTGAAATTCTCATGTTATATTTCAGGTGGGATACTGGCGTCCTATAGATGGGGTCAGATTCTCTGATGTCCTTTTCCCTCACGTCGAACATGGGTTTAGAGGGAAAGAGCTTCCCATAATTACTTATCACGTAAGTCATTATTTAGGTCTCTAGGACCTGGGTCTAGGATATGGACATTTGGTTTAATAAGAATAAGAATAAGAATAAGAATAAGTTGAAATAGTTGAAATAACTTGCAGAATCCTCCATGGACGATTCTACACGTCAATGAATCCGGTGCAGTGATTGGCTACAGCGGACTTATGTTCGACATTATCAATCAGCTCGCTAAGAATAAGAACTTCACGTAAGACCTTCGTTCTTTTCTAAGATACAGATTGTTGATAATACCCTTTTTAAAAGAACTTCTTGAAGGCAGTCATGTCAAGAAAGGGTTTTTGTTTTTCTGAATCGCTGACCCATCAGCAACTATTTATTTTTCAGGATAAAGATATTGCTGCCCAGTAATGTTAAGGAGGATTTACCTAACGACACTACAAGTGATGTAAGCATCGTTTTAATTTATCTGGCGGATATTTCTTGTAACTATTTGGGTTTGGTGAAAATTAACTGTGGATCCGACAAGGATTACTTTCTAAGCAATTTATAAGTGCGATGTTTAAGTTAATACGTAATTAGAATTACCTACTACGTATTTTCCGGGAAAGCAAAAGAAAACTTCGTCAAAATATGTTGCAACCTATTTGCATAGAATATGGAACAAGTTTTCATGTTATCGTCATTGATGGTATTTGTTCAATTTGTTGAATGTATGGTAATTATGTTATTATTGAACAGAGCGCCGCATTGCGTCTTTCTTCAAACTTCGGAACTATTTTATTTGGTTGCGCTCATATAATAATCCACCTCGTTCCTTATTGTGGGTTTCGCACAGAATTGGCTTCAAAAATATCTGACCCCTCTATCTTTATTAAGCGCAATCGGGTTTGATTTCTGTGATGCTCAGTGCTCACTGTACAAGGCGATTAGGGGCAATGTTTCTTATATGCAGTGTTTTTGTAGGCTATCTTTACATAATTCAATCTTGAACCCTTAAATATGTGAGTACTGAGCTTTGCTGTAACTAAACGCTTAAATAGATAGTTTATATAGTTGCTGATATAGTGGTCGTTCCAGATGATGCACAGCGAGAGTGCTTTGTTAACGATGCTGGCAGTGTCCAAGGGCCAGGCTACCTTGGCAGCCGCTTCGTTCACGGTTCTCTTCGACCCATTGCCTGGTGAGTTGATCATCTACTGCTATTATATCCTCATAATGCTTGGGTTTCACTTTATTATTACGTACTTATTAGAAACTGTATTGTTGAATAATCCCGCCCGTTCCCATTATCTGTCTTTCTCTCATTTGCTATCATTCAGAATATTAGATATTTGATGGATTCACTGATGAGAGAGATATATTGGTCTCATCTGAACGTACAACCTTTTTTCACAGTGAATCTTGAAGTGTCTATTAAATGGTAGGTACTGTTTTGGCTCAGGGATAAACTACACGATACCGGTCAGCACGCAGCCTTACTCCTTCATGATAGCCCGGCCACGAGAGCTCAGTAGGGCCATGCTGTTCCTTCTTCCCTTCACCACTGACGTAAGTTGACGAGATGCCCCTATCCACTAGGGCAAAGAGAATGGAATCACCTGCTTTTTACACTAGGGATGTGCGAGGCAGCGTAGTGGAAAGTGCAAAGAAATAAAATCCATCAACAGCACGCTCGTTCGATTACGTCGTAAGGAAACTGTATTTACCTCGCACATTTCTGCAGGCGCGGTCCGAAGTCATGCCCCCCAAATCATCATAATTTGTGTAATTTGCAATAAAGTCTCATTTATTTGACATATTTTATTATGACTATAGTGACCCCCTGCATTTCTGGTGGACGGACATCCAAATTGTTACGTACTTAATACCAAAACCGAATTTGCGAAAAAAAGAAAAACAATCAGCAGTTTCATAGATAACTGGAGGTTGGTAAGACCATCGAAATGAACATCTTTCACTATGGAGCCAACATCGAGAAAAAATTAAATAATCTTTCGGTATCTATATAGGGTCCTTCTTAATAATTATGCTGACACTTTTTTAAGGGGATGATCAGACCGTCAAACTGAACAACTTTCTCTACGGGACCAACATCGAAATCGCAAAAAAAATTTCTGCTGTCCCATACATTTCGCTTGAGTAGGTTGGCAGTTTAGTTATGGAACGGCAGATTTTTCTTTCGCGATTTCGATCTTGGTCCCATATAGAAATTTGTTCAGTTTGACGGTCTCATCATCCCCTTAAAAAAGTGTCAGCATAGTAAGTTGGACCCTGTATATAATATTGTATGAAACAGCATTTTGTTGTTAGCTCTAGTGCAAATTTTTCAGTTTGATGGCCTAACTAAACTTCACCGTTAAATATTAGGTAGTGTGTTTTTTACACCCTGTCATCATCATTATCATCAGCCTTTAAACGTCCCACTGCAGGACACAGGCCTACCCTCTAGGTAGGTGTTTGGGCGTTAGTTCACCACGCGTGTCCAATGCGGATTGGTAGACTTCACATACGCATCAGAATTTCTTCTTCTGCATAATTATGCAGGTCTCCTCACGATGTTTTCCTTCACCGTTTGAGAGCGTCGTTTATACGTACATAAGTTAGAAAAACTCATTGGTACGTGGCATTTTGTCCGTGAGGATTCGAACCCACACCTCAAGATTGAGAGTCCTCTCCGCAACGCGCCACCGAGGGTGTGGCCCTGTATGCTCCTGAATTAATTGTTATTTCCGCAGACTTGGCTCTGCCTAGGCCTGGCGGTGATTCTAATGGGCCCAACACTCTACGTGGTCCATCGCCTGAGTCCGTATTACGAAGCCATGGAGATCACGCGGCAGGGAGGCCTGGCAACAATACACAACTGCTTGTGGTACATTTATGGAGCTTTGTTGCAACAAGGTATGGAATTCGTTTGCTGTTCCTAGCTATAAATAGTAAAAAGTTAACGGGGGGTTGAAGCCTGAAGGCCCCATTTTTAGGTTTTTGCTCATATTTACACTTAGTTATCTGAGAAAAGTAAACTGGTCGTAAGTACCTCCTAAATACAATAGGTTGATCAAAAATGCAAGGGCTATCGGACGTCTGTATAGAATAGTGAATTTTTGGTTACAAATCTCGTTCATTCCCAGTAGATCTACTGAACAGTTCTACCGTAGAACTCCTTAATTCCTTTTGGAAAGTTGTTCAGTATCATCAGTACAATATTATCTATCACCCTTTAAAATTATGCAACTGTCTACATTTCCATCCTGTATTATAATAATTATAATCACAAGAGTGTAGTTTATAAAGAAGCAACGTGTTTTAAACAAGGATTAAAGTTAGTGTGAACAGATTTAATCCCGGGCTAATCCTAGTTGTGACGCAGTGGAATTTTAAACATCTCTAACTGAGAAGTTTAAATCTCACTTGGTTGGATTTGCTAACCGATTTCGAGAATATTTTAAGCAATTATAATTTACAAAAAATTACTGAAGTATACAGGGTGTAAGGAAATGTATAATTAACAGGTAGATGACACGATTGTGTCGAGACCTCCGCTTTTAAATTCATAGTAGACAAAGTTGTATTACGTTATGCAATACAACCTGCCCACCAAATAATTTCTTTCTTTCTTTATAATTAACTTTTAAACCACATCTCTATACGCATCAAACTTTTACTATGGGAGCAAACGTGTCAGAACAAAAAAACAATATGCTGTTCCATACTTTTGAGTCGAATAGACGCTGCAGTTTAGTACGGAACAGCAGATATTTTTTGCTCTGGCAGATTTGCTACCATATGATGGGTAAAGTACATATGTGGTTTAAAGGTTAATTATATACTTTTCCTCACACCCTGTAAAGGGTTCCTCTAATATGGAGACGGTTTTTTCAAAATGGTGATCCAGACCATCAAACTGATCTACTTTCTCTATTGGACTGACATCAAAAATCGCAAAATGCAGCTGTCCCATAAATTATTTGGGTTGTGTAGGTTTGCAGTTTAGTACGTGTAGGGTTTAAGTGACAGCCTAGCAAATACTGAAACGGTCAACTCAGACAATCAAATTTAACAACTTTCACTATGGAGCTTATTTCAGGAAACGCGAAAAAAAATACATGCCCCATACAAAACTGCTGTACCTACCCGACTCAAATGTATGGGACAGCTAATTTTTTTTCGTTTTTCCTGAGTGAAAGTTGTTCAGTTTGATGGACTGATCATCATGTTTAAAAACCGTCAGCCTGCATGTGTAGATATTTCTTATTTCAGGCGGTATGTACCTCCCTCGAGCGGACAGTGGTCGGCTGGTGGTCGGCACCTGGTGGCTCGTGGTCCTGGTCGTGGTGACGACCTACTCCGGCAACCTGGTCGCCTTCCTCACGTTCCCCAAGCAGGAGGTCCCGGTGACCAGCATAGCTGAGCTGCTGGAGAATAGTGCTACTTACACGTGGTCGATCAGTAAGGGATCTTATTTGGAGATGGAATTGAAGGTACTGTGGAAAATTTGTTTTTGTTGTCAGCTATTTTATTGAAGGTCGGTAAGATGCACCTTTAGGAGGCATGATGCGGAGGTAATTTAGAGCGAGATATAATTCAATAATCAATAGACTTTACAGTTGTACCGAAATGTTCTCATTATAATCTATTGTCCATCTTCTGTCCTATCGGAGCTAGGGAGTTTATCAAAGAATAAGCAATACTAATCTTATCATAATTTTCATCGGCAGCCAGTCATCGCCCTCTGCTGAACATTGGCCTTTCCCATCCCATAGTTCTATCCTCATGATCAGCTTATTGGTGTGCATGAATAAAGTTCTTTTTTGAATTCGTCCCACCGCTGGGTACAGGCCTACCCTCAAGGAGTATGCTGATTGGTGGACTACACATAGGCATCAGAATTTCTGCTTCTGCATAATGCAGGTTTCCTCACTATATTTTCCTTCAACGTATTACGTTGGTAGGTACATTAAGTTAGAAAAACTCATTGGTACATGGCTTGGCGTCTTTCCGGATTATGATGATTGAGTATGCATAATATCTATCCGTAACGCGCCAGTGACGCTTTTCGGAGCTCTATCGCTTTCCTTATGCAGTTGCTGCCCGCTACCTGTCTCAGGTCTTCGGTCTAGTGGGCCGGAGGGTATGCGACGATGACGTTTAATTAATAACTATTAACTAGGATCTCTATTGTGTTGTGAATTAGCAAGCAAGAATTTATAAGTTACAATGGGGTGGTCCTAAGAACGAAGAAGAAACAACAAACAAAGAACTGACAAACGAGGGTGTGGGAATCAAGAACTGATGGCGTAGTGTGGGACACTTTCCTGCATGAATAAACAGGTAGCGGTAGCGGGAAGTGATTGGATGAGGAAAGCCGAGTATTAAGTTTTGTGACGTAAAATAAAAGAGGCCGAGGCCTTTGTTCAGCAGTGGTAGATTGCAGGTTCATGATTGTTTTGTGAAGACGGTCCTTCTTCCAGAATTCAGATGAGCCGAAGTACTTGTCGCTGCTAAAGGGCGCGGAGATGATCACAGCGGGTGCGGGCGGGGGTGGCGCGGGGCGGGGGGCGCTGCAGCGCGTGCGCTCGCAGCGACACGCGCTGATCGACTGGAAGCTGCGGCTCAGATATCTGATGAGAGCTGAGCATCTAGCCACTGATTCCTGCGACTTCTCTCTTAGTAACTATCCTATTAGTACCTCTTCTTAGAATTCAGACTACACGTGCTCTTCGACTGGAAGCTGCGACTCAGATATCTGATGAGAGCTGAGCATCTAACCACTAACTCCTGCGACTTTTCCTTAGTAGACCTTAGTAACTATTGAGGATTCATTGGTTTAATTTATTGGATCCATTCAGATGTAGGTACGACAACCACACAACTGAGATAAACATGTCGCACGTATTAATTGGTATATAAAAGTGTAGTTTCAATCAAACACTACAGTCAGTTATTGCGTCGTTGTAGCCACATGCACGGATTACATAAGAGTTTTTTAGAGATTAGAAGAAGATTACATAACCACATGTACCAAAGAGCGACCACATTGCAGCCACTTCGCAGCCAATGCGACAACATCGCAACCAGGCGTATTTCTGGCTGCCACACAACTGCCAAAACCAAGGCCACAACGCAACTTACAGCAGCTGTAGCATTCACACCATTCTTCCTGGGCATATTTTTGTCGCTAGGATGGGGTTGCGATTTGTAGTTCATTTGAATAGATGCTCAGTTTGTCAACTCACTCGTTGTCCACCCATCCTCAAATGCTATTAATTTCGCAGGTTCTGAAGAATTTCTCAACGAGCAAGTGGCAATGATAGTGCCCGCTGGAAGCCCTTATCTGAGCGTTATTAATAAAGAGTGAGTATTGGGGAATCTTCAAACCGTTTGAACGCCTTTTATTTCGCCGAACATTTTCATGTTATTTACAAGAAAAGGCATGCAATTTTATAGCGCTATTACAAACGTCCAGAGGCCGTAGCAAGATCACTAGTTTCCACACATTCACATCCGCGTTTCACTAGTAGGTAGGTTCCGAAACTCTGTCCAATCCAATGTGACAGGGGTGACCACGTCGCCATTTGTAATGGACAGTGGGAACAAATTACATGCCTCGATACTGAAGCGTGCAGGTTTCCTCACAAGCCAGTAGTGGTGTTACAAAACGTACATCAATTCAGAAAAACTCATTGGCACGAGTTGGCCTGGACAGGGATCGAACAATCGCCTCCTGCACGGCAGGCATGGTTACACGCCGCTAAACCACTACGGTTCCTCGGGCATTTATAATATTTTCATCCCTCCGGACGAAAAGCGTCAATTTGCGACCCCCTGCGTTAAACGAAGTTTCCGCTTTCCACCTCCGTCGAGGAGAAAAATAGTATACTAACCTCGGCATCTCCTTGGTCAACAATTACATGAGATCTCAGACCTTTCTTACTTTTCTGCCCTCTGTGTGTAATCTACTAGATCCTGTTAGTTTTTGAATTATGTGTTGGAATTTAAAAACACCTTTCTTACTTTCCTGCCCTCGGTGTGTTATCTACTATAATGTGTTTTTCCATAGAATAACACGCATGCAGAGAGCGGGGCTCATAACGAAGTGGTTATCCGCTTACCTCCCGAAGAAGGACCAGTGTTGGAAGACTTCCTCCATAGCCCAGGAGGTCAACAACCATACTGTGAACCTGAGCGACATGCAGGGATCCTTCTTCGTTCTCTTCCTCGGTAAGACTTCCATCTGTCTAGTGGTGTAGGTACAGTAGTACCAGGTTTAGAAGTCTTGCCGATGTATCTGCGCAGTTGACTAATTTTAATACCGCGCGAAATTATATTTTCTGCCCTCCGGACGGAAAGCGTCAATTGTCGTCCCGCTGAACGCAGCGAAACGAAGTTGTCGCTTTCCACCTCCGTCGACGAGAAAAATAGTATACTAACCTCGGACAGTAAATAAGAAAGCCTCAGATCACATGTTTGTTGCATGCAACGATATCAATGTACTAAAGTACTAGATACGGTGATCAGTAGGAACTGCATGTTACTCTTAAATGGGGTGTATGCACCTGATTTATGTTAGTCTCCTTTGCACTAATGAGAATGGCAGACCATCTGTTTGACAATCTGTCATTTTTTACAATAATTTATAACAATTTATTTAAATATTTTTAATAAATAAAAACCACCTGTAATCTTTTGTAAGGTAAACTACTATTCTAATATAAGGTCAGTATGTAAAATTATAAGGAAATGTAATTATTAATTTAAATTTGCGAAAATAGGAAAGTCTATTAATTTCCTCAAGATTGGGTAAGTCCATTACATTTTGTCTCATTTCGGCACCCAAAAAGTGATATATAAGAAAAAGAGACAAGGTATAATGATCATAGATGAATCAAGAGACTTAAATCAGAGGGCACAAAATAGGCACAATTTATTGAACTTATCGCGGTTGCCGGACGAACATTGAAAATCACGCTAAGATCGTTGATACTTGAGATTATATTTTTATACCACTTGTTTACGGGATAGAAATTATGAGAAAACATCTATTTTTTACCTTGAGATGAACAAGATGAAAAAATCAGCTGTTCCATACAAGCAAGCCTACTCGAGCCAAATGTATGGGACAGCCGATTTTTTTTCGCGATTTCGATGTTGGTGCCATAGAGAAAGTAGTTCAGTTTGACGGTCTGATCATCCGCTTAAAAAAGTGTCAGCATATTAAGAAGGTATACAGGGTGTAAAATTAAATGCGACACTTAGTTAAAGGGGTGCTTCAGTCAGACCATCAAACTGAACAACTACTACTACTACTCTACTAAGGGACCACAATATCGAAAAGCGAAAAAAAAATCTGCTGTCCCATACAAAACTGCAAACATAACTTGACTCCACAGACCAGCTGGGCTTGACTCAAATGTATACACCAGTTTAAGTATGTGTCGCATTTAATTTTACACCCTGTATAAGGCTTTGCTTGGGAAACATTTTAATGTTTGTTTCATAGCAATCTGTTCACAGTTCACACAATCAAAAGTTATGGCGACAAATCAAGTTACGCAAAACCAAAATAAGCTGGCCGCGCGTAGGTAGAGTATTGTATAACGTCGCGCGGCCAGCTTAATATTGGTTTTGCGTAGCTTGATGTGTCGCCGTACGTAAATACGTACAGTATTTCAGTGTTCTGCGCGTAGGTAGTCGAGGGCACCACTAGTATTTAAACAACATTGCACATATTCATACACACATTCTTGTTTTCTCAGATAATAGGTATAATACCTAACATAAATATGAACTGTCGCATCTGTGTTGGTCGGTCATGGTCTTTGACCAAATTATAGTAGTTTCTGTTTATATAAACTAGATGGCACTAATGTTCCCGAAGAGTTTTGGAACATGTTGTTTGTATGAACGAGCAAGTCTATCGCTAGAGTATAGGTCTATGGTTGCATGCCTCATCAATTACATGAGATCTGATACCTTTTTTACTTTCCTGTCCTCGGTGTGCAATCTACTATAACCAATCAGGATGTGCGACCTTCAATCCCTTGCCGATATTGGCTATTTGTTTTCGCGCCCTTTTCGCTGTTAACTGACTTGCACCCTTTGATTACTAACTTCCAAAAATATTTTTCGTTCTTCGACCAATGTAGGAAAAGTGGTTTAGTTTCACTGTCTGAAAAACTAGATGTGTAGATGGTTCGTAAGATAGCGATAGGAAAGTGTGGCGACATCGCCACAAAGAATGGGATGGGACAGCGTCGTGACGTGCAGTCACGGACCTGAAAGAAAAACGGACCGAGTATTGCACTAAAAAGATGTGAAGCATGCAACGTAATACAATCTCGTTTGTTCTACAAGGGACCTACACTCACACAGATGCACTAGCTCTAGGCGCAGGTCCGACAACCCGTCACCTTATTTACCGCGTGACAGCACGCACACAAAAGAAATGGGTGCTTCACTCATGATTAGATGACATTCCGTCTGGTTCAGTGTTATTTCTATCTAACGTAGTTCAATGACGTAATGAAGAAACATGAATATTCCAATACACATAAATTGTACAGATGATGAAAGGATTTTTCGTTAAAAATGTAGGTAGATAGTACTTAATATACTTAGGTAACTTATACCTACCTATATTAAGTAAAATTATTTTTAAGTAAAATCGCATCGAAATTAACAGGATTCATGCCAATCGACCTGCCAATCTCATCGGATACGGATTATAGATACATTTTCAATATCTCTTTCAGGATTTTTCACAGCTACTTCTGTTCTGTTGATTGAGTGGCTCTATAACCGGAGGAAGAGACGAAATGAAGATGTCATAAAGCCTTATGTTGAGTAATTATTTACTGGCAACAATAATTAGTTAGTATAATAAAAACAGTTTTTGTATTTTATGATCCTGTGTTTTATTTAATGGACCAGGAGAGCGATTTTTGAATCTCATTCGGTGAGCTCAGCAGTTGAAGATGTCAAAATAACTATGGAGATATGCATATTTCTACTGCTGATTTGACTTTAAAAAATCGCTCTCCTGTAGTATGATTTATGAAAGTCAAATCAGCAGTGGATGGCGTGGATGTTCTGAGGTTTCAGAATACCCCCTCGGGGAATATAGTCATACCGAATAAAACCGCCATAAAACGGCGGAGCCACGTGGCTGTCAAAATTGCAAGCCGACGACACGTCTACTTGTCACCCCCTCAGCCACGGCACTCCGAAATCGTGTTGCAAAAACAAGTGTTTAAAGAAATGTTTCTTTTACAATAACAGCAATTTAGTGATTTTTCTTGTACCGAATAGTTTGATTATATATTACCTTTGGCCCAAACGAATTGACTGGTTTTTGTAGAAAAAAAAAACCAGTGATAGCCCTTTGATTGATTAAAAAGAACATTAAATTCTTTTTTTGTTTTAATGACATTTAATTACTTTTTTCAACATAAATCTTTGACTATTTATTATAAGGACTAGCCTTGCGGTAGCATTTCCCCTCCGCCACTGTATAAGAACAATTGATCTTGTGCATTTTCATTCAATTTAATACCTTATCACTTAACGAGATAGCCTATAATTGCGAAACAATAATTTCGAACTTAGAACGTCTGGAATTCACACGAGACTACTTTCATGATTTTTAACATTCAAAATTAGAATCTAAACTTATGGGGAATAAAATCCAAAGTTGCGTATTTCATGTTACCTCGCCCCCCGCAAAAAGTGGCAGAAATGTTTGTTAGTAGAATTATACGCGTAACTAGTCCACATATAAGTAGTCAAAGACATAAATTGAACAGCTTCTTTTTGCTAATGACATTTTCAGACCAAGGAGATAGTTAAATACATTAAAAATAAATATTTTTTAGAATTATGTTTATTACTCAGGCTTAATTAGTCAAATCCTGGTCCAAGGAATGTGCTACTCCTGGTCAAATCATTGTGGTTCACGAATTATCTTTTTTCCAGGAACGATTTTTGACGGTGTTTAAGGCTACATATCGAGCCTATTGTGCTGCCCCCAATCGTATTTTTTTATTTCTTAACAACCACGTGGCCACTTTTGGCGGTTTTAACGATAATAGCTACAAGCATAAAACATAATAATCCGTATGTTTCGATAAATTGAAAGTCAATCAGGACTACAATGTGACACTCTTGTTTTTTGGAAATATTGTTTAATTGTATAGAAATAAAAAAAATACGATTGAGGGCAGCACAATAGGCTCGGTAGGCTCTTAACAAAACTAATTCAAAAAATACTTGCAGACAATTTTGATACTTTTTATCTGGAATACATTTAATACTTACGTTAGAACAATCTCTTAGCTTCTTCGACTTTTGGTAACCGTATAAGGCTAGGGTAACTTAAATCAACGATCTTTTTTATGAATAGACTTTACAATGTTAGGTAGGTACTCAGGGAACAATTGGTCGATTGATTGGTACTGCCAATGATTGGAACGATATCACGCTTGGACGGTGAAGCGTCCAGCCTAAACGCACCCATGAGTATACCTCGGCCTAACATAAAGGTCAGATAACATGCTGGGTTTCTTTCACAAAGGCACTAAAGAGATTGGTACCGAGGGTTGGCCGATACGTACGGATACAAAATAGTACAGTGCGTCAGAAAAGAGTAGAAAAGTGACAGCAGGAACTAAATATTTTAGTACAAATTTTACATTGAAGATTATTTACAAAAAAAAAAGATTACGGTACGGTTTTTAGGTATCCCTGACTCGTAATCAACCTTTTTTAGAAATTTTGTCTGCCTGATGTTTGTCTGTGTTTGTTTGTTCGCGCATCACGTAAAAACTACTGAACAGATTTTGATGAAACTTTTTTTGTTTGATAGCTTATGATCTGACTTAAAATCTGGTATATAATTTGTGCGGACGAAGTCGCGGGTAAACACTAGTATTATATATTCTACCGTAGCGACTAGCCAGTCAGCAATGATCGTTTCAAGGCTAACCAGGGTGCGCCAGACGAACATCACCCTTAAAGGTTAGCTGTTCTTTGGAACTGATAAAATCCCTCTTGAACGATCGGCCATCATGTCGTATGGCATTTTTGTCTTCCAGTCCAGGTGTTTCAGCCAGTCTTCCGCTGCCGGGGTTAGCCTGTGGAGTTCTTCAATTCCACCGGGGAAACGGCACAGAGTGCACTCATTTACCACATGGGAGAGAAGGTATGGTCAGGTGCCCCGCAGTCGCACCTCGGTCGGTGAACGAGCTGGCACGACTCATCTGGGAATTTTTTTCACATTTCTCGTTAAGGCTGCACCGAGCCTATTGTGCTGCCCCCAATCGTATTCTGTTTATTTCTTAACAATTAAACAATATTTCCTGATTTTCGATTTATCGGGTCACTGCGGATTTGCTTTTATAATGTTTGTAGTTATTTTCTTTTAAACTGCCAAAAGTGGCCACTTTTGGCGGTTTTAACGATAATAGCTATAAGCATAAAACATAATAATCCGTAGTGTTTCGATAAATTGAAAGTTGAAAGCCAATCAGGAGTGCGATTTTTGAATCTCATTCGGTGAGCTCAGCAGTTGAAAATGTCAAAATTACTATGGAGATCCGCATCTTTCTACTACTGATTTGACTTTCAAAAACATACTTCAGGAGGGCGATTTTTGAAAATCTAATCAGCATTAGAAAGATGCATGAGAAGGCATTCAAAAATCGCACCCCAGGACTACAATGTGACATTCTTGTTTTTTTGAAATGTTGTTTAATTGTATAGAAATAAACAAAATACGATTGAGGGCAGCACAATAGGCTCGGCGGCTCTTAACAACTGGGAATACACGGCTCCATTGGACAGTCAGGAGCCAGCCTTATGGTGATGCAGACCTCATAATTAGTATGACCTCTACGATTTCAACTTTTGCGATTCTTCTAAATTAGCTGGAAATTCCCGGCACCATTAGGTATTATACCATTTGTATACCATTCATAAATAAATCAACTAAGTTAATAGGTCGCTTAACGCTCTTAGACAACGATGTCTCCGAGGATATTTCCATGATGGCATATCGTTTGCATATCGTCTTATATCGTTGTCATGACGACCATACAAACGGGTTCCTGTTGCTAACTCGTTTCGTTTTTGGGTTACTCATGGCATATAATTCTCGAAACTGATACATAAAATCAACATAGATACCAGTATACTTAATTCATACGTCACTAAGGACAAGATTCAGAGACGTTTTCTTAGCGTAAGCTCTACAATTCAGTTAAATATTTCTTATTATGGCTCTATCGTGAGAACGATGATTTCACCAATATCAAGGTAAAAAAACACAGCACTGTAAGTGATACAAAACTGGACTCTGGTTTGGTAAATGTGTTTCGATTCGATAAGGATACCTACATCAGTGTACCCAAACATACGTCTAGCTAGAGCTCATTAGAGTTAATCCTCCATTAAATCTCTTGCTGTAACTTTTTGTCTTGTTGACGTAGTTAGTAAAAGCTAGCAAGAGATTTAATGGAGGATTAACTTTAATGAGCTTTTAACCGTATAAAACAAAAATAGTCAACTTTCTTAGGTGTGCGTGAGGCGTCATACAGCTTAATATAATAAGTATTTGGTGTTATACAGGGTTCAACTTAATATGCTGACACTTTTTTAAGGGGATGATCAGACCTTCAAACTGAACAACTTTCTCTATGAGACCAACATCGAAATCGCGAAAAAAAAATCTGCTGTCCCACACATTTGGCTCAAACAGGTTTGCAGTTTTATATGGAACCGCTGATTTCTTTTTTCGCGATTTCGAAGTTGGTGCCATAGAGAAAGTTGTTCAGTTTGATGGTCTGATCATCCCCTTAAAAAAGTGTCAGCATAATAATCGACACGGTTTGTCACCCAAGAGTTCGGTGATATTTTTTTCGACGCTTTCGTAGCTTCGACTATCTATCATATCCCAGTGATGCGCATGTGATAAAGGTTCAAATACTAAGAGTTTCTGGCCGCATCTTCTCTACAACGGAACACCTTCCGACGCGGCGGTAGAGTCAAAAATGACGTCAAAAAGGTATCCATGTGATATTATTTTAAATAATTTACATTTTGAGTTTGAGTTGAATAATTTGGGGACGCGAACGATGATCGAAGAAGGTGACAAAAATGTTATCTAGAAAAATCTATCTATTTTTATGTTTATGGCTAAAAAATGAAGATAAAAAAAACAGTCGCAAAGTGGTGGCTCTCCGAGTATGCAAATGAATTCGTAACATGTTTACTATAGAATAGTATATTATAGTGTAGTCAGCAGTTGCTAACGTGATCGAGAGCACGTTGGTGATTAAAATCACCCTTTCAAACTTTTCCAAGATTTCCTATAATTGTTTTAGAAATACAATTTCACTATTTTATAGCTTGGAGACTTGGAGAAACAAAGAAAATGAATTATGATTTAGACACTAATTAGAATTTTTTATTCGATTTGTTCCTATATTTAGGTTTAAGGCAAATATATCTACAGTTTTAATGCTAGGAGTTTAAGATTTGTATGGAAATCTTTGAGGCACTGTACTACTGTAGCTTTAAAACTATACATTTTAACGAAAATCTGACTTCATATGAACATAGAGATTAGTTTCTAGATTGTTTCTGAAAAATGCATTGACTTTAATTGATTAGTACTTATTGAAAATATCACCAGACTACGTTTGTATGGAGCGACATTCTCTAAGTTTTCAACCTTTAAAACACTATTTTTCATGTTTCGTTCGTGTTCACAAAATTAGTGAGCGTTGCCTCGGCAGGATCATACCGGCTTAAATGCTTACCTATCATTTATGCCGCCGATGAAACAGATGATTTTCAAAAAAATTCAATGTGCCTACCTACCTACACACACAACTATTTAGCTCTCACACAGTTAGCATATTAGTATAATAAAGTATAGATAGATTAATAGAATTCAGTAACAATACGATACTCTGTGATTCAGTTAAAGTACCAGAGGACGGGTTCGTCACAAAACCGGTGTGTCAACTACAACATAAATAGAAGCCGCAGAGTTTCACAACTCAGTTGGATTAAGTTCCTGCACCAGATCGGCCGCAAAATTCAATTTTCGGATTATCATTTTTAAATTTTTTCAAAGAACCAGTGTGTGTCAATGACACAATCGAAGAGAAAGTACGCGATCACAGACAAATTTCTTCCAAGGTTAGTTTTTATTATAGATAATTAAGAGAATAAGCCGATAATTTAAAATTTTTACCTGATGTTTAGCTGGTTTAAAAAACTTTTTACCATTTTTATTAATTAATGAGAATGTTTACTTACGAACATAAGTAAAAATATACTATACTTAAGTACCTAGTTAATAAAAAGACACACAAAAAACCATTGTAACCATTATAAAAACTTCGGATTCTGTGGTTGTGATGTGTGAACATGAAATTTGGAATACATATTCTACAGAGCACCATGGGTGCACTAAGAAAGAATTTTTCGAAATTTAGTCCATAAAGGGGTACAAGGGGTGTTGAAGTTTCCAGTCGCGGACAAAATTCCATACGCTGTCCAAGAGTGCGATTTTTGAATCTCATTCGGTGAGCTCAGCTGTTGAAAATGTCAAAATTACTAGGGAGATACGCATCTTTTTACTGCCGATTTGACTCTCAAAAATCGCTCTCCTGTAAGTATTATGATTTTTGAAAGTCAAATCAGCAGTAGAAAGATGCATTGTCTCCAGAGTGATTTTGACATTTTCAACTGCTGAGCTCAGCGAATGAGATTCAAAAATCGCACTCCAGGTCAGTAACATTATCAATGTTTTACCCCCAAACACAGAGTTGCGCTTCATAAATAAACATTTTGTGTCGATTTTAAATTCAATGGACTTTACCTGTTTAAATATTTACAGAATTTATGAACTTGGTAAAGTTGAAGTCAAGCTGCTTACTTTGCTAAGTCCTTACTCTAGCACCTTTAGCTATAGTAATTATGAAAAAAAAGCTGCACTTTGTGATGGAAGCAAGCCGCTTTGCATAGTGATAGAAGGGATCAAAATAAGCGATTTGACCCGCAGCAGCGCAACTTTCATCCCTTAGGAACACAGATGGCGCCACTTCTTTACATGAAACTTCAAAAAATTCTACAAGCCTGACGGCTTCACCGATTTCATTCATTAAGGTGTCTATCGAAAGAACATTTATTAATAAATGATAAAAATAATTAAAAAGTAAAAAATCCATAATGGCTGTAAAAAGCCATGCATTTTTGTAAATTTTTCACCGTTATTTTTCAGTTTTTTCTTAATAATATTTAAAAAATGTATGAATTGGGTATATTTTTAATTATTCACATTATTAATAAATCAATAACACGTTTAATGAAAAAAACTGCATGTCAATATCTTTAATAGTTAGGAAAATATTTAAGATTTCATAAGCAGGTACGGTGCGCCCCAGTCATAGTAATTATGAAAAAAATACAGAATTTTGTGATGGAAGCAAGCCGTTTTGCACAGTGATAGAACGAACCAAAATAAGCAATTTTACCCGTGGCAGTGAAACATTCATTCTTTAGGATTCATCTGTGGATGGCGCCACATATTTTAACAATCTTCTAAAAGTTACAGAAACTAAACGGCTACGCCGACTTTAATTATTTAAGTGTCAAACGGTTCGTATTATTAAGTTTTAACTTAAAAAAATAATAAGTCAAATATTTTTAAAAATCAAGTGCAAAACTAAAAAAAATATGTACAAAAAATTAAAAACTACTTAGTTACAAGTTTTCAATAAACTACGTTGAACAATGTATGTGTGTATTTTTTATTTGAGACTGATCTATTTCGAATCTAAAATAAAAACTGCATCGAAATCGGTTTAGTAGTTTTGTAGATATTAGCTTAGATCAAATAAAGTTAATCGATACGCGAACATTTCAAACCAGAAAAATGAGGCAAAACAAATGAAATGTATACTTCAAATTTGTATGCAAGTGCCCTAGATTTGACAGATAGGTAATGGCGCTAGTTTGTATGGACCAAGTGCACCAGTAGTTTGCTTCAACTTACCGCGCATTAGGCCTATCCATTAATTTTATTTTGATCTAAGGATATTAGGTATTTCTGTCGATAAATGTCCGCTGCTAGACATAGGCCTTCTGCAAAGATCGCCACAACAGAGCCGGTTCTGCTCTACCCTCTTCCAACGAGTGTCCACTACCTTCACCGGATCGTCGGTCCACCTTGTGGAGGCCGCACGATACACTTTCCGGTACGCGGCTGCGCGGTTGCCACTCAAGAATTCTTCGGTCCCATCTGCCAGCCAGCCGTTCTGCAAGCAATATGCCCAGCCCATTGCCACTCTAGTTAGCAATTCTTGATTGTGTCGACTTAATTTCTGATTTGATTTCGGAGGTTTGCCCTTTGGTTGACTTTCAGCCTTTAAACTATGCCTTCATTTAGTGATAGACCACGTAACAGCATAATTTATTATAATACATTAGTATAGCATTTCAAAATATATCTAGGTACTTACGTTTGATTCCCACAGCCGCTTTTACAGAATATTTTGAACTGCAGGGTGCAAGGCAGGTCGACGTTTCGGCAACTACAGCGCATTGTGTCCACCGCAGCCTGATTTACGAGCGCATTGGTCGAAGAATTTTTGCAATATAATAGTTCCCATCCCATGTCTATCTTTTTACGATGTTGTAACAAGACCTCCTAAGGTTGATGGACTCCACAATGGCCAAAAGTTACTGCGATTTGGTCAGAATTATCCCTCTTCAACTAATACACTTGTAGGTAAATCAGGCTGCGACGACCATTGTATATTTTGACTATTGTGGAATCCATACATCTTAGGAGGTCTTGTTACATCCCTAAAATAAAAAGATAGACATATTATGGGAACTATTAAATAGAAAACATTCTTCAACCAATGCACTTATACATCAAGCTGTGACGGACACAATGCGCTGTGGTTGCCGACGCGTCGACATAGCTTCCGCCCTGTAGTGTAAAAAAATCCTGCAAAGGTGGCTGTGGAAATTATACGTAAGTAAATACATATGTTTTGAAATGCTATACTAATATACTTAATACAATAAATTATGCTGTTACGTCGTCGCTAACAAAATTAAGGCCAAGTAAAAATGCTGTAAGTCACTCGGAGGGCAATGCACAGAGCTAGATTGTCCCTGCGTGATCGAATAAGAAATAAAGAGATCCGCAAGGTAACCCGGGTAGCCGACAGCCCAACACAACCCGGAGAATTGCTAACTAAAGTAGCAATGGGCTGGGCCACATTACTCGCAGTACGGATGGGCGATGGGGCTGAAAATTTCACGAGTGGCGACCGCGCAGCCGCGTACCGGAAAGCGTATCGTGGGTAGGCCTCCAAAAGCTAGACAGACGATCCGGTGAAGGTAGAGGACACTCGTTGGATGAGGGTAGTGCAGAACCAGCCTGTTGTGTTGTGGCGATCCTTGCAGGAGGCCTATGTCTAGCAGCGGACGTTTATCGGCAGACATTACAAATATCTACAAAGCTACTACACCGATTTCGATGCAGTTTTCATTTTTAGATTCGAAATAGATGTCTAAAATAAAAAATACAAACTTCATACATTATTCAACGTAGTTTTGTGAAAACTTTTTTTAATTTTTCGTACAAATTTTTTTTTTTTGCACTTAATTTTTAACAATATTTTTTGACTTATTATTTTTTTAAGTTGAAACTTAATAACACGAACCGTTTGACACTTAAATAATTAAAATCGGCGTAGCCGTTTAGTTTCTGTAACTTTTAGAAGATTGTTAAAATATGTGGCGCCATCTGTGATCCTAAAGAATGAATGTTTCACTGCCACGGGTAAAATTGCTTATTTTGGTCCGTTCTATCACTGTGCAAAACGGCTTGCTTCCATCACAAAATTCTGTATTTTTTTCATAATTACTATGACTGGGGCGCACCGTGCCTGCTTATGAAATCTTAAATATTTTCCTAACTATTAAAGATATTGACATGCAGTTTTTTTCATTAAACGTGTTATTGATTTATTAATAATGTGAATAATTAAAAATATACCCAATTCATACATTTTTTTAATATTATTAAGAAAAAACTGAAAAATAACGGTGAAAAATTTACAAAAATGCATGGCTTTTTACAGCCATTATGGATTTTTTACTTTTTAATTATTTTTATCATTTATTAATAAAATGTTCTTTCGATAGACACCTTAATGAATGAAATCGGTGAAGCCGTCAGGCTTGTAGAATTTTTTGAAGTTTCATGTAAAGAAGTGGCGCCATCTGTGTTCCTAAGGGATGAAAGTTGCGCTGCTGCGGGTCAAATAGCTTATTTTGATCCCTTCTATCACTATGCAAAGCGGCTTGCTTCCATCACAAAGTGCAGCTTTTCCTTAAAATATCTCCATAATAACTAGGACTACTTCACAATTTGACATCCTTACATAATAATAATGACCCAGAAAAGGCAAACTGACGTCAGTGAAAATTTAATCTAATAAAGCGAATTTAAATTATTCAACCTACGTATGTTTATGTAGCATTAGAGATAAAATTTAGTTTTTATTTATGCTCCTTGCCTTCCTATCTTTGGTGTGCTAATGAAGAATACCTACCTACTTATTTAAGGGTTGAACTACACCTGGCAGCACAGCATCGCATTTTTCCGTCGCTCCATCCTTTTCTGTCACTCAGGAACGTCATTTCCCGAGCATATAAGATAGACGGAACGCGATCGCACGCGGCGGGCGTGCTGTTCCGTTCCGTCTATATCTTACATGCTCTAGCAAATGACGTTCCTGAGTGACAGAAAAGGATGGAGCTACGGAAAAATGTGATGCTGTGCAGTCTTGTGTAGTTAAACCCTTAAACATTATTACAACCATAAGGGGAATAAGTTAAGTTATACTTAGGTACCTCTACAATGCTCAGTAACTCAATAATAAATACATTAATTAATGCCGTGGTGGTCCAGTGGCGAGTAACCTTGCCTGCCATGTAGGAGGCGATGGTTCGATCCCTTATATTAATTAACTACCTTTATTAAACACCTCTTTTCTAAGATTTATTTAGCAGATCTACTTAGCTAAGAGCGAATTACAAAGTGCTTATAATTTAGTATTACGGGCCTGTTTCACCACTTCTTAGTAAGTTCTTATTAGGTAACGTATCTGACAGATCTTTTGACATATTTTGTTTGAAAGGTATGCCAAATGATTTGTCAGAAAAAGCTGCTAAGAACTTACTAAGAATAAGAAGTGGTGAAACAGGCCCTTTGTAAATTGTCAATAGTTACGGCTTTAGAGCTAAAGTTTCAAAGGAAAATGAAACGTCCAATGACGATTCTGAAGTGAGGAATCAGTAGAGCAGTTCTTAACCTTGGGTCTATAGGGGTTCAGGCCATGAGTGCCAGGGTCCATATGCACATGGGCTACAATCAGTTATTAAGATAATAATGAATCCAATAATTTGTAATACTGTACCACGGATCTGAAAGAAATACGGACCGAGTATTGCACTAAAAATATGTGAAGCATGCAAGGTAATACAATCTTGTTTGTTCTACAAGGGACCTACACTCACACAGATGCACTAGCTCTAGGCGCAGGTCCGACAATCCGTCACCATATGTACCGCGTGACAGCACGCACACAAAAGAAATGGGTGCTTCACTCATGACAGATGACATTACGTCTGGTTCTTCTTTTAAGTCTGTGTAACTACTGTACGCATTAAACCTTCATTTTAATTAGCAGAATAAATTTCATTTCGTAAGTAATCATCAAGGAAAATTCAAGAAACCTCAAACAAACCTAAAAAAAAATAGTTTTGATTTCCCTTTTTTTTACAATTTCATTCGAGATTTATGAAATTTTGCTTGTGGTTCGCGATTAAAAAAGGTTAAGAAGCAGTTGAGTAAATTAGATAGGTACTTCCTTAATAATTGACTAGGGTTTTTAAACGGAAATCGTCCGTTTAAATCATTATCAAATAAACAATTCTTTTTAAAAACAAACTAGAAAAGGAAAACTTAATCGTGTTCGCAAATATGCAAATAATATTATAATCGAAAATAGATCAATCTAGTGGACTTTTTTAATTTGTAGGTAGAAACGCGACAGCAATTTGGTTCCTATTTGTACCTTTATTGGTCATTCATTTTTTTTACCTATTAAGTAGGTACTGCAAAAATTACTATGGAGATATGCATATTTCTACTGCTGATTTGACTTTCAAAAATCATACTTCAGGAGTGTGATTTTTGAAAGTCAAATCAGCAGTAGAAAGACTAGAAAGATGCGTATCTCCATAGTAATTTTGACATTTTCAAATGCTGAATTCAGCGCATGAGATTAAAAAATCGCACTCCTGACCAGCAATATAAAAAGCTTGATTTGGGGGCGCTACAATCGACTATGACCCTCAGTGTTCCAAATACAAAAATTAGTTCCAAACATGGAGAGGTTCGGTGCCACGCGAATTTTAAAACATATCACTTTGCCGCTATGAAAATCTCAGGGCGCTACTAAAAACTATCCAGGGCACCTTAAGCAAGACATGTCTTGGTAAAACAGGACGGTTGGCAACCCTTATCTGAAGTCCATCAGCCAATTGCTGAACAATTCCTAAAAAGGCTACAGATTTATACTTAAGTGCCTGAAAAAACTTTCCACAACCACCAAGGATTACAATTAAGAGTAGAACAAACATTAGAAACAACAAAATCATTATAATTAAAACTAATCTGATTCACTGGATGTCGACAAACCGGTTGCCTGTTTACTCCGATCCTATGCAAAGCGTGGTGGCTATATTCTACTCCAATAGGACTGTCCTAAACAGACTAACCTTAAAACAAAATACAATGTCAAAAGTAGGCATTTGATTTCTTACAGTATTTAAGTCCTTTATATCTAGTCCAGTAAAAATACGGGTCGAAAGGAAATAATTTATAATAAGCAATTTTTTTTGCTAGATCGTTTATACAAATGATATTAAGATACTTTATAAACGAATCCTACTAAATTTCGTATTTTTAGTTTTTAGAACTAAAATGTAAATTTTTTATTTATAGTGTCAGATAGCTTTCTTTTTTTATTTTGATTGTTGGTTTTAGGGTATGAGTTTACATACACTGTGTAAATTTTGTCTTAAAATTGAGTTTTTCGTAATTTCGACTTATTTAAAAACAAAGGTTCCGTGGTGATTTTTCGTTGGATTTACTTCTAATATAAAAGAATACAAATGTATTTTACCAATGACGTAAATAAATTGTATATACTATTTTTTTCCAATTTTACATGTTTTTTTAAATATTGTTTAATTATTTAAGAAAATTTTTAGGAGGATTTTCAATCTAAACGATAACAAGAATTATAATCTAAAATATACACAAAAACACCTGCTATTATAAATTATTTACATTCGCCATACAAGCGACCCGTAACTTTACTGGAGTAATCATGCGGTATGACAATAGAGAGTTTTGTGAGGTTTAACAGTTTGATTTGTGATATGAATTTACATTCCTACATAAAATCTTAGAGCTGTCACACACGATGACGCACTGACGGAGCAGCAGACGTCACTCCGTCATTTGCGAAGCAAGGAGTTGTATGAAACCGCACGTAGAAGCGAAGTAGTGCGGATTGGCACCGTGTGTGCTTCTACGTGCTGTTTCTTACAACTCCTTGCTTCACAAATGACGGACTGACGTCTGCCGCTCCGTCAGTGCGTCATCGTGTGGGATCCCACTAAATCATGATCACAAATTCATAACCCCCTTCGGAGTGATCAGAAACTCTAATACGACTACCTAACAACTAATCTTTTAAGCGTGCATTGCGTGGTTGCAGAGCTGTCAATTTCATACAAAACTTTGTCGTATTTGTCGGGTAATCTAGATTTTCTAAGCTATTTTTCCATATATAAAACATTACTTTCATTAATACCGTCTACGCGTGTTCTACGACAAAGTTTTGTATGGACTGAAAAAGGTTCCTGAATCATTTGAAATTCAATTCAATTTGGTAAAAGGTGACTTTTCACCCATAATAACACCGCATAAAAGAGACCTCATCCCTTATAAATAAGGTCGCCTCGTATGACACCAGCACGATATAAAATTGGGTGGTCCTTTTCTCAATTAATCGTGCCGGATTTGGCATACAGCTTCCTTTAATCTCTCTGTTTTAAAGTATTGCGATCAAAGCAAAATCGGGCCCGACTGATAATTGGGAAATGTAATCGCATCTTTATAGGTTATTGTTGACATTTTACGACAGTTCTAATGGAGTGTAATATAGTTGGGTCGTAAGTAGGTTGTTCACGCGACCACGCAGTGATCAGACGAGAGTCTGTATACTAGATGTAGGTACCTGGATTTAAGCAGTCATCGACCTTGTTTACAGCTACTTAATTATGCTGATGATTGGAAATATCCAAATTCTTAGATTCTTAGTCGATTTTGAGAAATGTCACGGATTGTTCTCGTGATGGCATCGTGAATGACGTGTGATCTTAGTTTTTAATTAATTCGATTTTCAGCGCGGACTTTGAAATTTTCACTCTCTTTTTAATAATTCGACGACATCATATCACAATAAAAATATTGTATGTACCTACCTTATAATCGCCATCAAACTCAAAAATGTAGAAACCTATCAATGTGTATAAAGAATTTAAAGTTTTAAGGTTTTTCTGTCATAACTTCACTGTACACGTTGTAAAAGCTAAATTAGTAAACCTAACTTATTAAAAAAAAAGTGTTCGTCGCGGGACGCCCGGCAGATGTGAAACAATGAGATACTTACCGCACTCTCCCACGATTTCGCGCGCTTTTTTCGATCTGTCAAAACCGCACTCACCGATATCGCGCACTTTTTTCGAAAATTTCGAACTTTCGCATCTGTCAAATGGCGTGAGATATGAATAGATGTTTTACCTAAGGTTTCACATGAATTAAATTTTCGATAGCTCTACAAGGAACAGATGTAGGTAAATTAAAAAAAAAAGCTTTTGCATTTAAAAAGTAAATTCAAACCTAATACTTATTTCAAAATATGAATTGGAAAAAGAAAATAAAATAAAACCGGTCAAGTGCGAGTCGGGGTACTCGTGCACCGAGGGTTCCGTACCACACCACCACACAACACAACATATTATATTAACTCACAAAAAATCTTTTTTCTCCGGGACCATTAGCGCAAGACCGACTCGATCTTGGCCTGTTTTTATTATTCGTTGTTATACTGTAGAGTTTGTTCTATAATCACACAAAGTTTGACGCTTGTATGTATTACTGTTTTTACAATAGAGCGAGAAGAAGAAACATCGATAAAAACTAGTTTCTTGTTGAGAACCCCCATTAATTTTTAGCTTTTTTTCATTTTATTATTTGTTAACAAATCCGCCGTAATAACGCATATTCTGTGAAAATTTCAAATATCTAGCTATTACGGTTCAAACGTTACAGCCCTAAATAGGTAGGACGGACGGACGGACGGACGGACAACGTAGGCTTAGTAATAGGGTCCCGTTTTCACCCTTTGGGTACGGAACCCTAAAAAAGATTAAGCTCTGGAGTCTAACCATGATTGAAACTATTCTCAAATTAATGAACATAAAAAAGCGAAATGTTACATAATGAAGTACCGACCTTTAAAGGTACCTACTTTATGTAGGATGATACAATAGAAATCTTTGTTGCATCAGCCGGTCTTTCCAGTTACATAAATATTTACATATATACTTATTCTGTTTTAATGATAATTTACTTATTTTATCATCACCCAACCTGTTTCCAGATTTATGCACAATGTCCTACAAATACAATGTAGCGCCTAAGCTGTTTTATCATGCCTTGTACTAATATCCCTTTGCATAAATAATAAGTCCATCTGATATTAGAATATAGTTGTGGTTTCTAGTCGAGAATGCTAAGGAACTTGGATTGCTTTTGAAATTTGTATAATCTGAATATTCTATAAGTGCTCAGAAAATCTCTGACTCCCTTCGCGGGATAGGTATAGCAATCATCATAATGAGCCTACTTATGTCCCACAGCAAAGCACAGGCATAGCGAAAATTTGATATGGCACAGCCCGGCACAGGGTGTATTGGCGTTAGTCTACCACGCGCGCCCAATGCGGATTGGTAGACTTCACCAAACTCATCAAAATTTCTTCGTCAGCGTATGCAGGTTTCCTCACAATGTTTTTCTTCACCGTTCGAGAGTAGTCGGTAATACGTACAACAGTTAGAAAAACTCATTGGTCATGGCATGTCGGCCGTGCGACCGTCATGATCATGATAGAGCAGCGTTTCTTAACCTTTTCGGTCCACGGACCCCTAGGAAATCAAGCGCAATTTCATTAAAAAAACAGAAAACAATTTCGGCCAATTTATTTTAGAACTATAATTAGGTACCAAGTAAATACTTTTTCATAAAAAATACGTTAATGTTAAGGTTGGGGCTGCTTTTTTGCAACAAAATTAGGTATATTTGGGTTGATGTTGTAATCTCCAATCTAATTACACATTCTGTTTCTGTATTTGTTTTTAGTATATAAAAGAGCAGAGCATGCCTTTAGGAAACATTTACTTATGATTGTTTTAAATGGTCCATAGAGGAGACCCAGGGGTCCGCGGACCACAGGTTAGTAAACACTGTGATAGAGCGTTCACCCACACCTCTCCGCAACGCGCCACATCATAATTTTCCTATACTTACAGGGTGAAATTTATAATTATCATTAGCATCCTTTTAAACTAAGAGTCTACACATCAAACTGAACAACTTTTACAATGGGAACAAACCGAACAGAACAAAAAAAAACAGCTGTTACATTCTAAACTGCAATGCCTACTCGACTTAAACCTTATGCAATATGCAACATCCGTTTTTTTACTCCGATCGGTCTGATGGCTACTCATAGAAAAGATTTCACCCTGTAGATTACAGTACCCCTTCCCGGCTCCCCAAAGTATTTAGAAATTTGGGGTAAACCCATCAGTGAATTGTTTTAAAGGACGATGTTCTAAAAATCTATTTCCTTCTTTTCCAGGCTCGCCAAAAATTTGTGCACCAGAAAAGGCAGTCGTCGGGCGAATACCGGTAACCGACTAGAACACGCAGTACTTACCCACCTCCAGCACGTGCCGTAGATCTTCTGCCAGCCCCCTTCCATCAGCATCATCCATCTTCTTCCACACCGGCAGCAGCAGAGTGAAAGAGACGACAATGGCCCGCGGCGATGGTATCAAGACTGCCTCTAAGGCTAACAACTTGATGCAAAGCAAGCAATTTGATGTTTCTGCTCCCATCAAGTGAGTTTAATTTACATCTTTGGATGATTGTTTAGTATCTAGAGAAGTTCATATATTCGCCGATCTACCTACCACATAATAATGTGGGCTTAGAAACCACCTAGCTGGATGGTTTATATAGCATCGGAATGCTATGATAGCACGCCGTCCAGTTTCATGTTTTGAGACGAGCAGCTAATGATTGATTTGACAAGACAGGTTACGAAATAATTTAAGACATTCAAATTCTCCATATACCATTTAAACTTGTCAGATATCCTCATCCATAACACATGGTGAATATGAGACCACCTTCGATGCAAGATTTAGATCCATAAATCTTGGGCGAAATTAAATATGAATCCTTCATTAGCGTGGGAAAGAAGAAGAAGCGTGGGAAAGATCCCTTTCACTTAAAGAAGCCTGCAAATTGTTGCCTTAGTTTTGGAATACGACAACATGAAGTCCAACATGTGTTTAAACTTAATGTCGTCCATAACAGCCAAAGTTTCTGTGCAGTATAAGAACCAGTATTCTCTTACCTATATTTCTTTCCCACCAAATAATCATACAGTCCAACTAAACATTCATTTTCTCTTTTTCCAGAAAACCAATGACAGCTACGACTTCTTACAGCAGCGCTCCAAAGAAGGAGGAGCCTAAAAACTACGGAGCCTGGGGCCCCGTGTTCAAGGATAAGAAGACTTTCACCGATATGCACTTCTGCTGAGCAGGCTTCCCACCAGCCGGTTCATCGCCATCTCTATCCTGTCATCATCCTCGTCACAACTCTTCACTTTTAGTCTAAGTTCTTGGAGAATTTGGGGAAACTATAAAAATTTTATTGTTATATAAATTGGTTTAGGTTTATTTTTCTGGTGCTCTTTTACGCACATTTGGAAGTTCTTTCAAAACAGTTCTTACGTCTTCCGTCTTCTGAGTCTTTTCTTTACTATGTCCATGACCGATTTTGTGCAGGTCTTCAGTCCATCTAAATGATTTAAATCTGATTAACGATCAATGTATAAGTTCAACCTGGATTCTTCAAGCGCTCTTAATTGTTATGTTTAGTACATAAAGCGGTCGCCAAAAATTATTACTTATAAAATGAATAAATGTTTAAAAATTAACAAATAAAAATGTCGTCTATTAATTTCTTGTTTCTGAGTTTGTGACGAAAGCTTGTCTATATTTCAATGGTTTAGGGTGTCTTCGCGTACTAACAATGTCATGTATTTTCATGTTAACAGATTAAAATTCATCACCATTTGCACAGCATTTGATTTGTTTTGAGTCCTGATTTAAAAAAAAGTTAATAAATTATTTCAATAGGTTAGTGTTATTATGGAATGGTATTATTCCCAAGATCCTCTCTGTGATGCTTTACTTTGAATGTTTTGATTAGGTTGTAGGAAAAATGAACGATTTTTTTAGCTTTAGCGAAGGGTGTTTCTAATATTATATTTTCGAAAGTGTGTTTGTCTGTTTGTTTATATTGTCTTCACTTTTAAACCACTAAACTGATTGTAATGTTTGGCACCGAGATATAGATTGTACGACCCGGTTGGTGTAATGGTTACCACGCCGGACTGCCAAACCAGGGTCCTGGGTTCGAATCCCGGTTCGGTCATGGATGTTATATGTTCGTGCCGTTGTTGTATGGTTTCCATAATAAAAGCCTTTAGTGCTAGTTTGGGATCATTACAATGTATGTGCCTGTGAGCGTTATTTTAGCGTTAGAAATGAAGCTACTGTATTGAGCTAATTTTAGTTATCCCAAAAACAAATATAGGTACGTAGAAAATATTGTCAGCTGAAATAAAGCCGAAAAACGATTGAAAAACACATATATTTCATTTAAATGGATCACAAGAGATTTGAGTAAATATACCTACCTCAATTCCAAAGCTGCTCTGACAGCTAAAAACATTTCTGTTCTGTCTGATATTTTGTAGGCCAAGTACTTATTCAAGCTGTAAGAAAAATATCTATTCTCCGAGAATACAAATGAAAACTTTGCAATGTTATTCATATAGAACTAAGGTTACCTCTACGCCTCTACTCAGTGTTGCCAAGTCCCAGCCAGTCTGAATCGCCAAAAATCTAGAGCCAAGTAGCCTAAAGTCGCCTAATTTGTTCCCCGTGTAATATAGCCCAAACCAAAGTCGCCTAAAAATAACGCAAGTTGGCCAAATTAATGATATTTTAACTGCTCGTGACAGAAAAATATATTTTTTTACATCTGCAATCTCTACTCACAACTTTTAAATGCTCCACCGCATAACATACACTACAAGGTGAAATTGATATCATTAGCATCCTTTTAAACTAAGAATCTACCCATCAAACTGAACAACTTTTACTATGGGAGCAAACCAATCGGAGAAAAAAAAAATCTGCAGTCCCATCGGCGGCGGGTGCAGTTTAGTATGGGACGGCTGATTTTTTTTTGCTCTGATTGGTTTTCTCCCATATTAAAAGTTGTTCTGGAGTGCGATTTTTGAATCTCATTCGGTGAGCTCAGCAGTTGAAAAGGTCAAAATTACTATGGAGATATGCATCGTTCTACTGTTGATTTGAATCTCAAAAATCATACTTCAGGAGTGCGATTTTTGAAAGTCAAATCAGCAGTAGAAAGATGCATATCTCCATAAAAATTTACAACTGCTGAGCTCACCGAATGAGATTCAAAAATCGCACTCCAGATGGGTAGACTCTTAGTTTAAAAGGATGCCAATGATATCAATTTCACCATGAAATATGTGAATTTTTCATACATGAATGTCGTTTTACTGCGAATGAAAAAACGAAAGTTCGCAAAACCCTAATTAGGAATACCTACTGCTAAATAGCTACTAATAATTAGTTATTCACTTCTATCGTGTTGTCTTTACGACAGGTTACTTTTTTTCGCAGTTGGTAACTCGATGTTTTGTCTAGTTTGATACATCACTCCCCCACACTGTTAGACCTCAAAGCAATTTGCAATTCAATCCACGTGTTTGTAATTGGAGCAGAATAGTGATATACCTACCTAATTGTGATTGGTCTCGTGATCTAAATATGAATAAATACATTGTGATTGGTTAGGTGTTTTAAGAAGTGAAGTGACGGCAATATTTCATTCAATAAAGTACAGAATTTGAACAGTGACGTTCGCAAATACCTACTCTGTGCTACATAAATTATAATTCCCACATTTGCGACTCAGTAAAGTCAACACATCTTTCATGGGACGCTGTATAGGTACCCTATTATTTTTATAATAGCGTACCTATACCTTTCCTTTACCTTCTAGTATCTTTTGATACTAGAGAATAGATATTCTTGAGCCAGTAAAAAGTCAATGTTTATATGAGAATGACCAAAATGTCTGGTTTTGACAATATTGTAACACTAATGTTTTAACTGCACTGTTTTGTTTAAAAAATGTGTTTTGTAGAGTTTCTGGCCCATCTTCTCTACAACGGAACACCTTCCGACGCGGTGATTAGAGTCAACAGTGACGTCAGAAAGTTATCTACCCAGCACCTCTCTTTAAGATATAATTATATCGATTATTTACTATTTAGGTAGTAGTAATTTATAAAACTTCGATTCTTGTCTTCTATTTTAGGTGGTTCTATCTACATTATGGTATAAGGTGCCTGGACAATTCCTGAGTGTTACTGCCGTTAGCGTCTAATAATGTCCACAATAAAGACATAAAACTGTCAATAGAATTTATGTTTTCTGCGCCAAGCACTGCCACCTCTATTAAGGTAGCCCTACCTAGGTCTATTATAGCTTATATGAACTACAAGTTTACGACTAAGTTGGTGAAAAAGTTTGAAGAAAGCTTTAAGTATATCGCGTATAAATATCGTTAATTATTTAATGCTTGTAGACGATATTGTCATAGCGACCAATATAGCGACTATTTCGGATACGGGTCCCAGGATAGACCCTTGTGGTAACAGCAGCAGAAGGGTTTATCCTGGGACCCACTTTATGGAATATCCTGTAGGACGGGGTGTTCGAGAGAGGGCGTCCGAGGAGAACTTACCACGACCAAATAAATGGTCTTCTCCGAAAAGGACAAGTGCGTAGCACCCTCAACCGACGGAAGTGCATGAAGAGATGTATGAATGTGGATGAGGCGAGAGAAGTGTGTCAGAATCGTAGTGTGTGGCGAGCCGTAGTCTCTGCCTACCCCAGTGGGATAGTGGCGTGAGTATATGTATGTATGTATGTATGTATGTACGGGGTGTTCAGGCTCCAACTCGAGGAAGACACGTACCTCGTTGGATTCGCAGATGAGCTCGCTCTAATGGCCTGTGCGCGTAGGTACGTAGCAGAGGCTGATGGAAAAGGCAAACTGGGCGTTGGAAAAAATCTGCAGATGGATGAGGCAACAACAATTAAATGGGTTGTTGGGTGGTTATGTATGTAGTGTACGAGGAGTCCATACAGGGTGCTTCTTAATATGCTGACACCTTTTTAAGGGGATGATCAGATCGCCAAACTGAACAATTTTCTCTATGGGACCAACATCGAATCGCGAAAAAAATAATCATCTGTTCCATACAAAACTGCAAACCTATTCGAGCCAAATGTATGGGACAGCTGATTTTTTTTCGCGATTTCGATGTTGGTCCCATATAGAAAGTTGTTCAGATTGATGGTCTGACCATCTCCTTCAAAAAGTGTCAGCATATTAAGTTGGACCCTATATACAAAATGTTACAAAAATACAAATAAACATTTAAGGGGGTGGTTTAGACCATCAAACTGAACAACTTTCGCTATGGGACCAACCTCGAAAAAAAAATTATGTTCCTTACTAAACTATAAATCTACTCGAGCTAAATGTATGGGATAGCTGATTTTGTTTTGCCTTGATTAACTTTTGCCAGAGACGCAAGCCCAGATCGACTAGTTGGTTAAACCAACATGATATTGAAGTGACTTCGATCATGTCTGTTGGGCGTGTTTCGTTTATACAGGGTGTTTCATAAGTAAGAATAAATTTTTAAAACTCTTAAGGGGGTTGTTTAGACCGTCAAACTGAACAACTTTCTCTATGAGACCAACACCGAAATCGCAAAAAAAAAATTTGACATCCCATACATATTTTAGCTCTAGACGATTTGTAGAGTATAGAACATAAATTTTTTTTTCGCGATTTCGATATTGGTCCCATAGTGAAAGTTGTTCAGTTTGATGGTCTGCACCACCCCCTTAAATGTTTATTTGTATTTTTGTAACACCTTGTATAGTGTTATATTATTAACAGAACTTATTATATTTATCTATATATGTATTCTATATCGTTGTCTAGTTATCATAATACAAGTCCAGGCTAGATTCTGGAACTTTAAATGTGACTAGATAATTTGTGTGACAATGTCCAAGATATTTATTTATTTATTTATACCCGGACCTCAAAGTCTTCAAACAATATAGGTATGTGTTTTGATAGCTAGTTTAGGAAAATAGGCTACCTTTGGGTTACCTACGTATTACTTCAGACCGTATTCATTACTGTTCGGAAAACATCTAGTATTTTCTCTCAGACAAAGGATTTCATATCTTAAAACAAAGTAATAAGATTGGAAATAGAAGGTTCTGTAAGGTTTAATATTATTGTTTTGCTCTCGGGTAAGAATTTTACTAGGAGGCATGTTTTTATCTTCTTGGGAAAAGTAAATTAGTTTTCTATCCGTGTGCAAAGAAATTCAATAAGTAGGAAATTTCAATGCCTACTCTACCTAAATTTAGGTATGGAGTAAAATATACAGGGTGTAAGGAAAGTATCACCACATACTCTACCCATCAAACTGGAAAACTTTTACTATAGAAGCAAACCTGTCACAACAAAAAAATTTGCTGTCCCATTCGTTTACATCGAGTACCTAGATATTGCAGTTTTTTCTTATAGGACATTTTTTTTTCGTTCAACAGATTTCCTATTGCTATGCTATATTTGTAGGTACTTAAGGCCAGGTTATCCCAGTGCAAGCGTCTCTTTCTTGCAAGCATAAGTTTGCAATTAGCCATCCCGCTCCAATTGAAAGCAGGATCGCAAAAAAACGTGTTTTTCATCAATATCTTTGCTCATGGGTGTTTCTAAGCTAAAAATTCTACGGAGTTCACTAGAAATATTTAATGTATTTCGTTAAGTACAAGAATAAAAAGTTAAATATCAGCAGTTTAATCATAGTATTGAAAAAACATAACAAAAAGGGGTAACTTTGGGATTTTTTTCTATCTATTGGTTTTCAGACTTTAAAACACAGTTTAAAACACTTGTTCGTGTTCAAAAAACGGCCTCCACCGAATAACAGCGTCTTAAACTAACAATGGAATTGCTATGGCATAGAGTACAATAGTACAAAACAACAATATAGTGTTCCTCTAACTGATGTGTGAAAGACTGTTCAAATGGTTAAGTGCGTTCACACACGATGACGCACTGACGGAGCAGCAAACGTCAGCCCGTTATTTGTGAAGCAATGAGTTGTATGAAACCGCACGTAGAAGCACACACGGTGACGCATTGACGCACCGGGTGTGGTTCTATGGACTGACATCTGCCGCTCCGTCAGTGCGTCATCGTGCGTGAACGCACTAAAACCTGTGATACCGGGTCACCAGGCTCTCACCCCTCGGAGCTCGACTTGGAGCAATCCAATTTATGTTGAAGTAAGTATTACAAACATTATTAAGTACATTACATTCACACACGATGACGCACTGACGGAGCAGCAAACGCCAGTCCGTCATTTGTGAAGCAAGGAGTTGTATGAAACCGTTCGTAGAAGCACACACGGTGACGCATTGACGCACCGGGTGTGGTTCTATGGACTGACATCTGCCGCTCCGTCAGTGCGTCATCGTGTGTGAACGCACTTACATTAACTATAAGGTAATGTAAGTTTTAGTTTTATTTTGTGTGTTAGGATGAGATTGTGTACTAACTAGTGTAACTAATTCTGTCAAACAAAATTGGCGCCGTAACTACAGTATTAACGTACAGTGAAAACTCATGGCTACAAATTAAAAATACGTAAAAAGTGTAGTGAGTAGTTAAATCTGAAATCAATTTCTTTAGAACTTACTACAAAAAATACAACTGATATTATACTCGATTTTTTTTGGTAGTAGGAAACCTACCTTCTATGAGATAACTAAGTGCGTTCACACACGATGACGCATTAACGCAGCGGCAGACGTCAGTCCGTCATTTGTGAAGCAAGGAGTTGTATGAAACCGCACGTAGAAGCACACACGGTGACGCATTGACGCACCGGGTACATTGCTGATAATGTTAGGCATATGTTATCTACTGCAAGTTTAGCGTCATAAGTAACCAGCAATGTACATTACATGTCATGTCATGTCATTGTAAATTACAATTGTAACGTTTGTTGAATAGGCCCTGAAATCAATTTCTTCAGAACTTACTACAAAAAATACAACTGATATTATACTCTAGATTTTTTTGGTAGGAAACCTACCTTGTATGAGATAACTAAACATGAATAATACGGCAAAGCTTATCCAAGACCATGGCCCATCCATTTATCTGAAGGGACCAAACTTTATGTACCGGCACAGATAGGTAGTCGGGTGCCTTTATTTTCGGTAGGGATATCCGCATAAAATTCCCAAATTACTTCGACAAGTGGACTTCGGACCGGACCCGGTGATGTGAAAAAAATTCTTCAAAGAAGAAAAAGATCTCTTTGATTACACTAATTAGGTACCTAAGTGCTAGACTTTTCCCGCGACTTCGTCCGCATCTGCAGCCGTCATCGTAGATAATCGTTATTTGTTATTCTAGGCTGCAAAGTTGCTTTTTGGCGCGAGTACTTGTATTGAAACCTGAGCAAGCGAAGGATTCAAAGGTACGAGACGCACAATAACTTTGCAGCCGAGCGAAACACACAACTTTTCACCTCACAACAGCGAGGAAAAAAGTGAAAAGCTAAAAAGAACATTTTAAAAAGTTTTTTTTTTCGTCCTGGCCAGTGACATGAAATAGTTATTAAGGCTGAGATTCAGAGACGATTTTTTTAGTCTTAGTTCGAGCTAAGTAGGGTAGAAATGTATGGATTTTGACATACGGGAGTTCGAACTTACAAATCGTCTCTGAATCTCGGCCTAAGCATTTTCAGTGGATTGGCGGTATAGAAAAATATTGAATAGACAGATTCTAATTTCAAAAACTCTTTCCACGCTAGCGGATAAAATGCACTTTTGCACTCTGATTTCGAATGATAAACAGAATATTTCCGAGCTTGTGAGGTGAAAAATATATTTGCACCCAGTTCTTAAGCCTATCATAAGATTCATAAGCCTAGATTAACGGTACCTAGCTGTTTTTAGTTTTATAAGCTTTTTATCATACTTATACCACGGATTACATAAGAGCTGTTTAAACACAAAAATCGCTCTAGTAGTTTTTGCGTGATGCTCGAACAAACAAACAGACAAAGTCAAAAAATATGTTATTTTGAGTTTTAACATTTTTGGGCTGACTAACCTCAGGGTTAAAAGCCCCAATATAAAAAAGTAGAATTAAAAAAAAAATTTTTATCTTGAATGATGTACTTAACTATTATTTGGTATCTCTTTCTTTATGGTGAGTTTAAGGTTTAGGTTAACCGTATCCTTAACCCATTGGACTACGGTTGACCGTAGCTGTAACCTATTGCCCTACAGTTAACCGTACCCGTAACCCATAGCGCTACGGTTGACAGTAGCCGTAACCCCGGGCTACAGTTGAACGTAGCCGTAACCCATCGGGCTACGGTTGTCCGTAGCCGTAACCTATTACAGTTAACCGTACCCGTAACCCATTGGACTACGGTTGAACGTAGCCGTAACCCGTTAGGCTACGGCACGGACACATCAGTTACAGTTTTATGATATTGCAGATAGACCAAGAGTCGAACTAAATCGGCAATGTGGTTAACGGGATTATGGTGATCAGTTTTGTAAAATATAATTTAGAAAACTTACTGCTATGATTCGATAAGTTACTACTATCTCTATTTTAGTAATTACCATAAACAAAAAGAAATTAACAAAGAATCCTTTGTGTGTTATATGTACCTAACACAATGTTTTAAATAGGTACGTACACATACATTTTTAAAACTCTTAGCCCCACTTGCGCCAACCTGGGTTAGCAATAAACTCCAGGTTAAGTTGGTAACCCCTTGACTTTTTGTATAGAAAAACAACTGAGAGAGCTATTTATCCGGAGTTAATTTCTAACCCGTGGTTGGCGCAAGTGGGGCTTAAGGGGGTTATTTAGACCGTCAAACTAAACAACTTTCTCTATGGGACCAATATCGAAACCGTGAAAAAGAAACTGATATCCCATACATATTTTAGCTCTAGTCGATTTGTAGAGTATAGAACACATTTTTTTTTTCGCGATTTCGGTATTGGTCCCATAGTGAAAGTTGTTCAGTTTGATGGTCTAAACCACCCCAATTTGTATTTTTGTAACACCTTGTATAGCTTAGCTTTCTCTTATTTTCTTTAATTGTCAGTACTATCTCTATGTAATGTTCGCACGTTCCAATTTTCACAAACTTAAAATTTCTAAAAATTACAATTTCCAGTCACGTAAAAATAAAACAATGAAAATGAAGTTATTCTCAGCAACTCCAAACGAACTTTAAAAAGAGAACCTTTTTTTTAGTTTATTTTTAATCCGGGGTGCGTTCCGTTCGGTCCGAATCACAATGTTGCGGAATTATGAATTATTCAGTATTATTCTCTTTGTTTGCGCGCCTTTTCGATTCCTTTTTTAGTTTCGCTATAATAAATTGAATGCTGATTTTTTTATCCGATGATTACAGTAGGTAGCATCGACCTAGAACTGTGGACACAGGGTCTAGTACAAAATTCTCGATAAAAGTGTCCCAAACTAACCTTATAAAAATTTAGGTATGCATAGTAATGTAAACAAACTGAAAACATTGCAATTGAAATCGTATGAAGCTAGTCACTAGGGTTAATTTTGCTTGCACCTACTTAACACCATATGCAGCTTCGACTGGAGGTGAAAATGAACATCAAAAATGACAGACGTAATGGCGGACGCGATGACAGATAATCAATAAATATAATAAAAATTAAATATTATGTTCGTAAACAAAATGATACTTCTAAATGTTAAAATAATAGTTTGCTTACTGAAAATAGGATACACCATCACATTTTTTCACTTTTCTTTGGTAGTTTTTACATGTTTTTACAACACAGTACGCCATCATGAACTTGCGCGTGCACGGACGATCAAACAAAGACTGGCAAGAGATGTCAGTCTCTTTTTGAATTTTCAACTTCTTTTGGTTCGGACACTTTTGAGCGTGGACCCAACTTCCATTGTGTTCTAATTCAATGTTAAGTAGTTCATTTAGTATAGATAAATTCCTTTGGACGGAATTCCCTGGACGGAAAGCGTAAATGTCCCACTGCACTAAACGAAGTTGCCGCTTTCCACCTCCGTCGAGGAGAAAAATATTTCATGAGATCTGAGACCTTTCTTACTTTCCTGCCCTCGGTGTGTAATCTACTATTACTTTCTTAAGATGGTTTTTTTTTAGATTATTATTTTACATAACAATATGATAAAAATAGTTTGAAAACAAAGAAACGGTTTGAAAATACCTTTCTTATTTACTTTATTTAATTTTGTTTCGTAATTTGAACCAATGTAAGTACCTAGACAATTTGAACCAAGTAACTAAATGAAACTTTGGAAACAAAGGAAACTTTAGAGCAATAGATTTAGTAAACAAATCTTTGTTGAAAAATTATACTCACTTAAAAGAAAATTTTTCAAGTTGAATTTAGAATGAAAAAAAAAAGTCAACCCTTCCATCGTTGGTGCGGTGCATTTCCAGCTGGTCCCGCATGCTGCTGCAGCGTGTCCCGCGGGCTGGACACGTGCTATCGACCGCACCGGTCGGTAGTGCGGGACCGCCCGGCACGCGGCATGCGCGCGCACTGACATAACGGTAACTAGGGATGCGACTTTTCAATTTAAACTGTTTAAATGTAGGGCTGACCTTGACATTGGGATTGCTTATATTGTCTCTGTCTGTTTAAATGCGGCATCGATGGCATTAGTTGCAAAGGGTTTATAGGTACAATGTGGGCATTGATATTGATAAAGATAGACAATTTCTATTTTTGTTACAAAACTTTTTACTTATTTAAAACGGTATCTTTCCAGTGACGAAAAAAATTATAAGAATGTACCTAATGTTCTTTGCTGCATAAAATCTTGTGGGAACTATAAATTTAATTCTACATTAAAACTGAGGCATTTCGCCGCTATTTCAAGAATCTGCATTTCTGCGGAGTCAATTAACGTGCCGAAAATTATCGATTACAGCAGCCTAATGAGTTAAATTATACAAAACGCTTTCAACGCAACGGTTCATCGATAAGACCGGCACGCGGGCTGCGGCACTCGCGCGACATACGCCAGACGCCGCATGGCCGACCGCGGCAAACATCGCGTCGCGCCCATCCCGGCGCCGACCAAGAAACAGTACGCGTATGTCCCGTGCCCGAGGTCCGAGGAGGTCGGCACAGAGTACGCCATCCAGCTGACACGCCACAACCACCACGACGGCCCCAAGCCGGTCCCGGAGACACCGCAAAAGTCACCGCCCGGTGAGTTAAGTGTTAAAAGTTTTAGTGGCGGGAAAAGTTTTTCAAAGTGATTTCAGGTAAGTTTTTTTACTAGATAAATAAGTTGCAACTAGGTACGTAAATCATTTTCTTCGGTGTAACACTTTTAGAAACTTCCTACACGTTTTCTAAAAAAAAGTGTTTTAGTTTTTATTTTTAAAACTGCGTCCGAACTGACAATGTTGACAGTCGCGTAAACTTGCAAAATATATTAAAAACAGCTGGAAAATGTTAGAAAAAAATTGTTACGCGAAGTGGCGGTGCGCTGTCAAACTATAATTTTGCTTCCTCTTTAGCGTGACATTGAGTGATCGTGGCGTAGATCGTCCGCACTCGTGGAATCTTTCGACCGTTGCTTTATAAATGAAAACCATAAATTTTGTGCATACAACAACAATCTGATTTAATGCCTGCCGCACCTCAGAGGCCATAAATAAGTATCGAACAAAGCTCGTATCGAATGAGCTTTGTTTTAGTGTCCTTTCTGTCGTGTTAACAAGGTACGAGGTGGCACCATCGATTCATATTTGAAATATCTATCTACTTACAATATTCAGAACCAACCTTTTATACTAACCAAATGTTCTTATAAGGAGAAATAATATCTACCAGTTTATAGGGGAAAAACTGCCTCCCAATACATGGTTCTCCAACTTTGGGAGTCAGGGACTCTATCAGTTTAATATGAATCACTATAAAAAAAACTTAAATCAAATAAAAAATTTTTTTTTATAATAGCAGTTTTTACCTGACTACTAGAAAATTTGTTGTTTTAAATATTTTAGTCAAATTTAGCAGAATTCGATTTATAAATTGAATATTCTCTATAATATGAAAGTCCACTAAATAAATACCTTGTCATTGTCACAATGACTACTAGATATTTTTCTCCGTTTAGAAATGTAAAGTTCACCAAAGAAGTACCTAGGTACTTTGAATGCTAATGAGATAGTAATTAGAGTGTTTATTTCAACGGCTTGGTCAGGCAGGTGTTTATTTGTTGATAATTACGCAATGCACTTGAGTACCGTCCCCCGCACGCTCTGCGTCGATAAAATTAGTTTGACATACAAGTTGGCGCGATTTGGCGCGCTATTTATTGTGTGACATTAGATATTTAAATTCATATGAATGAGATGGGAAGGGTCATTGATAGTGAAATATTGGGTAGTGTGGTCTTGCCTGTAGGACGTTCACGGATTAAAATATAATATATCTACTTAGTATCTGCTAGTAGTACGTATAATTATGATTGTGTTATCTTTTCGGTATTTATACTTGTAGAACTTTTAATGAGTTATTTTTAAAATAATAAGTAGATTTTAGTTAAATCTACCAGAATGCGATTTATAAGCTAAGTAACTACAAACTTTTTATTAGTAAAATAAATAGTTGTCACGAATTATTAATTACCTACTTATTACCTAGGTAAGTATACCTACTTACTCATACTTAGGTACCTACTACCTACTTAGATATTTTCCTTTCTTACTTACTAGAAGATTCTTAAATTATAGCTCCGTTTGGCTGAAGATAAACAAACATGTAAAGTTAGAAAAATCACATAAAACACCCATCACATGAAATGTCCCATATACTGCCACGGACTTGAAAAAAAGACGGACGTAATCTCGTCTAATCTAATCACGAGTGAAGCACCCACTTCTTTTGTGTACATAATGGTGACGGGTTGTAGCACCTGCGCCTAGAGCTAGCATCTGTATGTTTGTAGGTCCCTTGTAGAACAAACGAAAATGTAGGACCTTGCATGCTTCACATCGTTTTAGTGTCACATTACGTCCGTCTTTTTTTCAGGTCCGAGTATACTCGGACCTATACTGCAGTATACTGCATCAAATAATTGGCAAAGCTACAGGAAATACTATCGGAAATAAATTATTTTCGGGAACCAATTTTTTTTTTAAGTTAATGAAATGTAAATGAAAATTTGCTACGTATCTACTGCCTACGTAGGTAGGTAATAAACGTCGTAACGAAAAACCCTTTCTACTTTTTTCCCGTTCTATTTGCGAAACTACAAGAACAAAATATAATAAAAACCCTAGACCGACCCGACTCGAAAACCCTTGTCTAGTTTTGAAAATGGTCTTTATTTGGCAAGAGACAGACTTTTCACAAATGCTAGGTTGTAAAAAACAATAGGTTTTGTGGTGGGTGAAAACTGCCCCGGAATCCACAAGTTATTCCGCCAATTTCTTGAGTAAAACAGCCTTGGGACGGTTGAAAATAAAATTTTATCAAGGAGATTTTAGCTCTTGATATAATCTTACTGGCCATAATTTCACGAAAAAATATTTGTGAACGCCGTTAGTGATTAAAAAGTTAAGTTTTATTATTTCTAATTTTCCGTAATTTTCTAATTGCGTTCTTTGTTATTTTATTAAAAAATCAGCTGGTATTTAAAACATTTTAAAGCAACATTTAAATCTTTTTAGTGAAAAAAAACGACCACCTTTAATCTAAATCAATCTTTCAAAGATTGATATTTTAGGGTTCCGTACCCAAAGGCTGAAAACGGGACTAGGGTCCCGTATATAGGTTACTAAGCCTACGTTGTCCGCCCGTCCGTCCGTCCTTCTGTCTGTCTGTCCTACCTATTTAGGGCTGTAACTTTTGAACCGTAACGTAATACCCTCGACAAATGAAATTTTCGCAGAATGTGCGTTATTGGTAGGTATCGATTCGGTATTGCAGCGACTTAACTTAACTAAATTTATTCCTGTCGTTTTCTAACATTCGACTAAGAAAAGAGACAGAAAACCAACAACTGACTTTAGTGCTGTCAAAGTGACGCTACACGCCCAAAAACGACTTAAATAAGATGGCGTGCATTATGATGCCATCTTATTTTGGGCGTGTAGCGTCACTTTGACAGCACTAAAGTCAGTTCATGGTTTTCTGTCTCTTTTCTTAGTCGAATGTTAGAAAATGACAGGAATAAATTTAGTTAAGTTAAGTCGTGGCAATACCGAATCGATACCATTGTGGCGGATTTGCTAACAAATAATAAAAATGTCAAAAAGGAGGTCCTCATAGGTACAAGAAACTAGTTTTTATAAACGATTTTTCTTCTCGCTCTATCATAAAAACGGTTATACATGTATAACCGTATACAAGCGTCAAACTTGGTGTGATTATAGAGCAAACTCTATAATAAAAACCGTCCAAAGTGAGAGTTACACTAAAGGTTACACTAAAGTCGCACTAAAGGTCCCGTAGAAAACAAAACTTTTTATAAGTTAATATGTTGTTACGGAACCCTCGGTGCGCGAGTAGCCCGACTCGCACTTGACCAGTTTTTATTTTCATTTGAAAAGTTTGCATAGGTATTATTTTTATAAAAATTCGATCGATCTTTCGCAGGAAGCTGGAAAATAGGTAGGTATTGACATCTTCCATCACATTTCACCGCAAAAATAGCTTCTATCTTAACTATATACTTATATATACTTAATACTTAACTATTATAAAAACGTAAAATCGTGAGGAATAAAAAAGTAGCGGTTCACTTCATATAAATTCAAAATAACACTCGATAGCGCGATTTAAATGACGTGCAGCGCCATCTATTAACAAAATTGTGTGTTGTTTGTTTGTTCGCGCATCACGCTAAAACTACTGAACCGATTTTGATGAAACTTTTTTGTTTGATAGCTTATGATCTGACTTAAAATCTGGTATATTATTTGTGCGGACGAAGTCGCGGGAAAACACTAGTAAAAAGATATTTCTAAGTACCTACCTAGGTACTAAGATGAATGTAACAAAGAAAGGCGAGCATTTGAAGCGTTATTATAAGCTCGAAGGCCCGCATTGCGTCTGACTGAAGGCAGCGGTAGGTCTCTCCCACAAATCCCACGTCCGCACGCCTTTTGTTATTATAAGTACTTACGTATTTTGATAAAATTGCGGTATTCAGTTTCATACATGGTATGATCATAAATGTCAATGACTAATTAAGCAGACATGAGTAGGTAACTACTTCCTTAGATCAAATCAAAGTAAAATTATTGGATAGACCTTACGCGAACATTTCAAACCAGAAAATGAGGCAAAACAAATGAATGGTATAAGTACTTGAAATTTGTATGCAACTGCCCTAGATTTGACAGATAATGGCGCTAGTTTGTATGGATCAAGTGCCCTAGTAGTGTGCTTCAACGTAACGCGCTTTAGGCCTATCCATTAATTTTACTTTGATCTACTACTTCACGTCATCTTAGATTTTTTGATTTGAGAAAATTTCAAAAATAATTAATTAAAAAATATTTTAATAAGTATTTAAATATTTGCATACGAACATTCGATCTTTGTCACAGAAAAGTAGAACATCTCTGACTATCCCCTAGGGTAATATAGTCGTGAGCATAATTTGCATGTTACTAGGTAATATATAGGTACGGGCGTTAATACTCAAACCAAAATGCCAACACCACTGGGACTTAATCCATTAAGCAGCCAAACGTACCTATAACTTTTAAGCAGGCACCACTAAAGTGTTTCCGTAAGTACTAGGACTCGGTCTAGGAGACCTAATTCTATCTAGACTTACCAAACTCCGGTTACATAAGGTTTGATGAGTTTCCTGACGTCCGTTTCCGTTGTTCTTGTTATGGGTAAGTGTCCGATGGAAGTTTTGGGATTAAAGACTTTCTTGGTGTTTTGTTTGAGTTCAGTTTTGATAACGAGAAAATAATGCATAGAAATATAATGGAATAGAAATATATTTATTCTCATGAAACATACGGTAACAATGATCTTAGATTCGTACACTACACTCACACAGATAAACTAGCTCTAGGCGCAGGTCCAACAACCCGTCACCTTATGTACCGCGTGACAGCACGCACACAAAAGAAATGGGTGCTTCACTCATGATTAGATGACATTCCGTCTGGTTCTTCTTTTAAGTCTGTGTTACAAACATGTTAAATAGAAATATATTAATACATGTCACACTTAACATATACATACATATGTATACAGTCATGTCTATATCAAAATATTCAACAAAAGCAAGAAGTTACAAAAAAATACATACAACTATTTGACAATTTTGCTTCCCTAATGGTAGCCTAATGGTAGGCGAACTCGGTGGCGCGTTGCGGAGATTTATGGGCTCTCAATCATGAGGTCCGGGTTCGAATCCGCACGGACAACCTGCCACGTACCAATGAGTTTTTCTAACTTATGTACGTATTACCGACTTGCTCTCAAATGGTGAAGGAAAACATCGTGAGGAAACCTGCAAACGCAGAGCTTATAAATTAAGGATTTAAAAATAATCTAGCGGTTTTATACTATACTCCATTCCAAATAACAACGAAAATTTAAGGCCATTTTGAATTACAGAAACAGATATTTGAAACCCTTCCTCTCACTTATTCTTAGAACAGCTTTAGTAACGTCCAAGATACGTTGGATAGTATATCTTTCTCATAAATAAATCTAATTTGCTAATCAGAATTGGCCAGAAAGCTATACAGGAATCGGAATATCTTTTCGTCCTTATTTGGGATGCAGTATAAGTATCGTTTAAATTGGAGTCTCTAGATAAGGAGGTAGAGTTTATAACAGCCTCGTGTTATCAAAGACTTTGAGACTCTTTGCGGAACATTCTCTAACATTTACATACGAAAATACTAAATTTTGTGGAAGTATGACTACAGGGGGTGTTCCTGAATTTAAATACCTACGGGAGAGAATAATTTCATTTGATTAGGAATACTGAATATATGCACGTGTGAAAGAATCATGACCACTTCCCATACATTCGTTTACCTGTCAATTTTTCTTTGATTTAGTTGAAGTAATTACAGTACTATGTGGTTGATGTATACAATAAATATTGATATAGAAAAACTAAAGGTTAATTCCATTTACATTGGTAGTAATTTGATTTAATTTGGTAGTGAGGAATAAAAGTAATATCGAAAAAAAAACTGAGATTATTTGACAGGTAAAAAATGGACATCATTCTTTATCGAATATAAGAAAGATTTATAAAAGATTTTGGCATTGATTTGATTTCATACGCACCGGCTAGGCTAAGTGTATTTTATGTCTAATCATAAGCTTTAAAACACAAAAAGATTCATCTGGTTCATTCATTTGGTTTACGTTAGTATAATTATATTCTTTGCCTATACGTAAATGCTATAACATTTCACGACACCCCTATACGTTCATAACAAATACATGTTGTCACAAACTCGGGCCTGGATGGGCGCAGGGGGCGTCATACGTCATGGAAACACGGCCCGCTAATGAAAACTCTCAAGCGAGCGCTGCGGGCCCTGGTTTACCGCGCCGTATGATACAAGTAGGTACCTTTTATTTTGATTAAAAACTTGTATAAAACGAGAAGAGATATGTCTTTATGCTATGTACCTTAACTTCTAGTATGAGGGAAGGAGAAAACATATCCACTCCAGCGCCAGCCTTCAATCGACACGTCCTGCCATGGACGGAGACGCCCTAACAACCTTTTAACATAAGGACGTAGCGGCTTACGCTCAGTTGCAGAAACGGTCATTAGAGTTAATCCTCCATTAAATCTCTTGCAACTTTTTGTCTTTATGAGGTATTAAGAGATTTAATCGTAGAAAGAGAAGGCACTAGAAGGAAGCACGTGTCTTGTCATATCACTCAGTAAGAGATGCACATAGCAAATTCGCTCTAGTTAAAAAAGGAGACCGCTACTTATTGCTGTCCTTATCGACGTATCCACTTTTTTGTACTTCGGCCATCTGACTCCAAAATGTCACTTCTTATAAATTGTATAGGACAACCACCTGACTCCGAGATGTCACTTCATATAATTCGCTATCTCATACCCGGTTACACTGATATTCGGTCTACTAGCGTAAGCGAAAAATTTTTCGTCTATGGATTTAATAGAGGTGACGGCGACGATGCCTGTCACCAATGAGTTTCTATAAGTCTATGCCTGCCACCGTCAAATCAAATCTTGCGGCCATTTCAAACGCTATACAGTGCGATTGCCGACATCTTTCATGATTCCATGGGAAAGCATCGCAAAAATATTCTTATTTCATAATTACCATCCTTATTAATTCATGAATCAACTCTATGACGACCCGGTTGGTGTAATGGTTGCCGGACTGCCAAACCAGGGTCCTGGGTTCGAATCCCGGTTCGGTCATGGATGTTATATGTTCGTGCCGTTGTTGTATGGTTTCCATAATAAAAGCCTTTAGTGCTAGTTTGGGATCATTACAATGTAAGTGCCTGTGAGCGTTATTTATTTATTATTTATTTATTTATTACCCAACATACGCTTAATGTACTAAAATGTTAGTAAGCAAAAAATCTTCCGCACTATTCAGAAACAATTCCGATTCAAGTAGGTGGGCGTTTTTTTCTAAATATATCCGCACACATTTTGTCATGTCTATCAGTTTGCACTCAATTTACACTGAAACCAAAGACCGTTTTGAATGAAGGTTTTGATTATTTAAATATTTAATTAATAATCTGTAAAATTAGCAGGTTATATAGGTCATTTATTATAAATAAATTAAAAAATAAGACTAAAGTTAGTTTTGAACCCCCATTATTAGTAATGTCCCACAATGACCGACCTAGTTTAAAAAGTTACAAAATAGATATATTTTAGTTTATTACAAGTAATTGATGCCTTGTTAAGGTTCACTGATTGTTATTTTTAAAGAAAAAGGACACATTTACTAAGAATAAACTGTATAATTTCGTTCCAAAAAAGTTACAAAATGGAAGCCTGAACCACTCTCTTGTCCCAAAATAATCACATTTTCTTTGAAAATAATCATTTTTTATCCAATTTGCAACTATTATTATGCATTTCAAATAAGTGCGAATCATTCTACGTTGTTCCAATTATAATAAAGATATGTTTTTTTTTGTATTCCATTTTGTAACCGGGATATTTTTTTACGAAATTGCCCAGGTATCATATAATAGACAGCTCTAATGTTGCTCTTCTTGCTACTGATTAAGCTAAATATTAGCTGTATTTCTTTATAAGTGGTTGTGCATTTAGCTTTAACTTAAAATTATGTAACCTACCTAACTCTGAACAATGTAACAATCGTTAAGAAATCTATAAATAAATAAAAATTGCGGCCATTTCAAACGCATGGTGCAATTGATCTAAGGGTGCAATGAGCGTTTTTCTTTTGGTTTTCTAGGGGATCGATAGACGGCGCTACGGTCTGTGCGAATAAACGTCAAAATTACAAAAAGAGGTTCTTTAAAATAATAAAGTGGGAAAAGATGATCAAGAAGATGCCAACGCATCTTTTGATGGCATATTTCATTATTTACGAATAATTTTAATCGAAAATTCGAAACTTTTACGCCTGACATGGTTGGCGTTCCAAAAAAAAAGGCAGGCACAGTCTTGACAAGATTTTGACAGGATCTCGCGAACGGCTCTATGGAGCGATAAAGTCCAATGAAATCTGTCGAGTTTTTTAGGAACTAAATTTAAAAAAGAAAAGAAAAACGCTCATTGGGGTAATTTTCAAGATTCAGCAAAAACACAAAATGTTGGTAAACAAAGAATAACAACGATTTTAAACGATAAACTTTTTCTTAAATTCCTTTAATCATTAAATCACAGTAAGATTTTAACTTCAATTAAAATTGTTAATGATATTTTCATGGCCTATAAAGCCGGCGATGTTATCAAAAAGTCCGCATTATGACTTTCATAATTAGTTTTTGGGTTCGCAGTGTAAAACTTTCCTACTTATACAAGTCTTACTTGCCGAGTACAACACCTTAATAAATAAACAAACTCCTCAGAGGTACCTTTATTTCATTCCGGTAAACAGAAACCACACACAAACATACTTTACCAACATACTTAAGGCCCTCTTATCCAAGTGCAAGCGTCTCTTTCTTGCAAGCATCCCGCTCCAATTGAAAGCAGGATCGCAAAAAAACGAGTTTTACATTAATATCTTTGCTCATGGGTGTTTCTAAGCTCAAAATTCTACGTAGTTCACTAGAAATATTTAATGTATTTATTTAAGTAAGTACAAGAATAAAAAGTTAAATATCAGCAGTTTAATCATAGTATTGAAAAAACATAATTAAAAGGGGTAACTTTGGGATGTTTTTCTATCTATTAAACTTAATCTAATCGTGTAATTGAGAACGGTCGCCTATCAGCCAGATCCGTAAATAAGACATAATTAGTTTTCAGACTTTAAAACACAGTTTAAAACACTTTCGTTCGTGTTCAAAAAACGGCCTCGACCGGATAACAGCGTCTTAAACTAAAGATGGAAAAAAGATGGAGTAGTGAAACCGCGAACCAGAAGGTGCAGCGTGGGAGGGAAGGCCTCTCACGAGGTGAACCGACGACCTGGTGAAGGCGGCGAGAACCCGTTGGATGAGGGCAGCGCAGGACCTATTGGAGGAGGCCTATGTCCAGCAGTGGACGTCCATCGGCTGATATGATTATGATGACGAAGAAAAATGACCAATGATTTGAACAATTTGTACTTCCAAAAACCATCGGAGATTTATCCTATAACTTATTATTTGTTTTAAGAGGATATACCCGTTAGCGCCCTCCATACAGCATAAGCATATGCTCACGACTATATTCCCCGAGGAGGTAGTCAGAGACGGGAGACGGGAAGAGACAACCCCATACAAACGAAGGTTAATTCAATTTTCAATGTTACCAATTAGTGTCTGTTATATACTCACCATGGTCCGTGTAAGTCTGACAAACCATAAACACAGAGATTTGTTTCTTAAATCGTGTTTTAAAAAAAAATCATCGACTTTAATTAGTCCAATTTATGGTCTAATTAGTCAAAATTGGAAATATGATCAAACCTCGTATGTATGCAGCGCAATTATTGGGTGCGCTGATGGTTCAATATCCTCTTAATAAACAACATCTCGGATGCATCTGCTTTCTGCACGCATTCAACAGACTGGACGCAGTAATTGCACGCACGCTGCACTTTTCTGCATATTCGCCAATGTGGACGCACCCTAATGACGAATGAGAATACGGTTGGAAATAAGTAGATACATTTTTTTTTCTGAGGTTCGTGTTCTAAACCAATCCGAATGGTATAAATCTAGCGTACCGTAAACAGCATCGAATAATCGAATATCAATACCAATGTAGAGTATGTTTATAGGTAAACGATTTCAAATCTGAAGGCCTACCTACTTACGACAATATCAAATGGCTTGCTCAGAGAAAGCTTTGCTGTCCCACTGTTGGGCAAAGGCCTCCCTCCGTTCTCTCCAAGCGACCCTTATTACGAGAAAGATTACACACAATAAAAAGTTCGGCTTTTGATATCGTAAGGACATTATTTTAATGAAAACTAACTTCATGCCCATTATATTCAGCATCTTAAGATTTTTTTCAATGAGGCCCTTGATATTATATTCCGAAGGTACTTTCGTGAGGGACACTTGTCGAACGATCGTTGTAGAACACTTGCAAGGCGAGGAAAAATATAAAGAGATTGAAGAAGAAATGGAAAACAATACAATGTCACCGCTGTTGATCTCGGTGTACCTACTTTGTTAAAGTGGGGAATAAGTGAGCTTATGCCCGGTAAAATAATAGTTATTTGTTATGCTAGGCTGCAAAGTTGCTATTTGGCGCGAGTACATGTATTGAAACCTGAGCAAGCGAAGGACTCTAGGATTCATAATAGAATCCTGAGCTTAGCAAAGGTTTCAAAGGTACGAGACGCAGAATAACTTTGCAGCCGAGCGAAACACACAATTTTTCACCTCACAACAGCGAGGAAAAAAGTGAATTGCTAAAAAGAACATTTCAAAAAGTTTTTTTTTTCGTGCTGGCCAGTGTCATGAAATAGTTATTAAGCATTTTCAGTGGATTGGCGGTAAGTATATAAAAATATTGAATAGACAGATTCGAATAACAAAAACTCTTTCCACGCTAGCTATCCGCTAGCGTGCACTTTTGCACTCAGATTTCGAATGATAATAAGAATCTTTCCGAGCTTGTGAGGTGAAAAAATAATTATTGATTAGTAGGTATCGTTTACCAAAATAAATAAATAAAATATAGAGGCGTAAACTTATAATAATGTAACATGCATTACATTACATACTTTACGGCGTGCTGGGAATGGTCTGAAGCCCCCCTAAGCAAAAGTATGTAACGCATTTAGCCTACCTAAGGAAATGCGAAAAGAAATCAGCTGTTTCATACAAAACTGTTGTAACTACCCGACTCAAATGTATGATACAATACAGCTGATTTGATCGCTATTCCTGAGGTAGGCTCCATAGTGAAAGTTGTTCAGTTTGATGCTCTGAGTTCACCGTTTCAGTATTCGAAGGGCTGTCCCTTACAACCTGTAAGTATATTAAAATAATTATTGTTTCGACTTCGTATTTACCTGACTCGCACATTTTGTTCTGAACATCCTATAGCCAGCCTCGCAGAACCAACCAAACTTAGCATAATTTAATTACGTACATAATATCTCGAAATTTTGAATACAAACATCGTATTATAAGTAATCTGTGGTACTTATTATCTCTCCAAACCTCCGCTACATGAAGGTACCGACTCATTTGACAAAACAAAGAAGAAAAGGTACTCTCTGGAGATTCAAGGTACATCCAAGTTTTGTATGTATGAATGTTGTATGATTTAGGTATAAGGTGTCGTTGTCCTTTTCGCGCGACACAGTCGAGGCCATGTATTATGTAGATCCAGGGATCTGCTATAAGCCGTGGAATTACTCGTCAATGGAGTATAAAAGATTTAAGAAAGGAATATAAGAAATTGATACGTTTATTTTTTCCATTTCGTTCGTCTTGCTAGTAACTATAAGATACATCATCATGACAATAGATGTCATATTTAGAACACCTCTTGACCCATAGGCTAAGTATTTTCGCTTACGCTGATAGACGTAACATCAGTGTAACCGCGTATGAGACAGCGATAGTCATAAAATCCTATACAATTTGTATGAAAATAGATGTCTGACTCCGGAGTCAGACAGCCGTCGTAGAACAAAAAAGTGGCTACGTCGATAAGGACAGCAATAAGTAGCGATCTCCTTTTTTAACCAGAGCGAATTTGCTATGTTCATCTCTTACTGAGTGATATGACAAGACACGTGCTTTCTTCTAGTTCCTTCTCTTTCTACGTCTTGACCCTACTAGTCACAATTGTCACTAGTAGTCCCAAACTATGACAAGTATGTAGAGTGACATTGAAATTGATAATGTTTTGCGTCTTAGCGTTATTTATATCAGAAACTGCATAAAAGTTCCATCATTTATATAATTGTCTGTTCAGTTCTCATTCATCGTTTGAACTGAAAAATGTTCTATCGAATTGAATGATGAACGGTCGGTTATTCCAATGAACATTATTATACATTCAAACGCAAGAAAATGCAGTATCTGAATGATTTTAATCGAAGCTTTATATACGAAAGCTTTTCATATACTTAGATAAATCTGTTTTGCACCCATTAGCTTAATCTGAGCTTAATTTGCAGTTTTTCACGCTATTTTGTTTTATGCAGTCGAAACTTTTACCTTACTTTGGGGAATAAGGATATCACGTTTAGCTCCAATTGCGCCAACCTGGGTTAGCAATAAACTCCAGGTTAAGTTGGTAACCCATGACTTTTTGTATAGAAAAACAACTTAGAGAGCTATTTTATCCGGAGTTAATTGCTAACCCGTGGTTGGCGCAAGTGGGGTTTAGCGTTTTGGGAATTCCGCGGCTCTTTGCTATCACAGTAGTGACATCATGTTATTAATGTCACGGCAAGCCGATAATTGGACAGTGTTCAACCTAGGTTAGTACCATTCGTATCGCCTGATCGAATGCAGATTGATGGTCTAAAGTTTAGACCATATTTAAGGGGGTTTAGACTCTAATCTACCTGCGTTTAAAAGTTTACACCATGTAAAATGTGAAATAAGTAAATGTTTTTTAGCAAACATTAATGTTTTCTAAAAAACATTTTACACAAAAACACGAAACAAATGGGCGTGGCTTCACATAATTTTCTTTTAATGCAAGATGGCGGACGGCAAAAAGTGAATATATTTTGTTTTCCTCAACGCAGAAACTGCTAAGTACTTTTTAGATTTATAATAAGTAGGTAGGTAGGTACTTAGTATTAAGTATGTAGGTAAAAAAAATCTTTTACAAAAAAAAACAATAGCCACCCGTAGATCATATACTATCCCTCAAGGGATCAGGTGCAAAAAATGTTGTCTAACATTTCCTAGGCACTCGTGTTAGGTTAGCTTGATTTATAGCAACAACTCGTACCACTCAAGGAGTGCCTAGAATCAAGCTATTATCACCCTTACGACGTACGTGTTAACAGTTGAGTGTGGGGTCTTAATACATTAATCTTGGCATGTTGAGTTATGTCTATTCGCAGACTAACCTAGACTTCTAGCTAGGTATCTAGGTGGAAATGCTCGCCAGTCCCATTTTAAATGTATAACGTTTTGTATTCATTTGAATATCATTAGGGATAGTTTTTATTTGTTTTTAAGAGGCCGTGTTTAAAGTGGTTTTGAATTTATTATACAATGAAAGAAAGGTTTTTAGGTCAACTTGCACTATTCTATATGTGGCATATTCAATGTAGGTATATGCCGTAATTTAAAAAAAAATGTAGGTAACTAGCTGTTAAAAGATATAGTAGATTACACACTGAGGGCAGGAAAGTAAGAAAGGTCTCAGATCTCATGTAATTAATTTTTTTTCATGTAACAGTAGGTAGGTAGGTATGTGATTTGAGGCTTTCTTATTTACTGCCCGAGGTTAGTATACTATTGTTCTCCTCGACGGAGGTGGAAAGCGACAATTTCCTTTAGCGCAGCAGGACGAAAATTGACGCTTTCCGTCCGTAGGGGAGAAAAAAATTATTAATTTTATCATTTCACTAGAGTTAACTCGCGACTTTGTCCGCAAAAATTAGATACCAGATTTTAAGTCAGATCATAAGCTATCAAACAAAAAAGTTTCATCAAAATCGGTTCAGTATCTTTTGCGTGATGCGCGAACAAACAAACAAACAAACAGACGGACAATTTTTCTTTAAAAGGTTGATTTCGAGTCAGGGATACCTAAAAACCATATCGTAATCTTTTTTTTGTAAATATTATATTCAATGTACAGACACGCTTCAGTTACAGTTTTATAATAGTTTAGATTTAGATTAGATTAGTAATACGTCGCATAAGGATATGCTTACGACTATATTACGACCATAACTTTCGTTGGCTCGACCAGACAGAATGTCTGAAAGCCAGAAAACAGTCGAAGAATCAGTATGAGCAGCATGATATCATCTATCATCATCATCATCTCAGCCGATGGACGTCAACTGCTGGACATGAGACAAAGTCACAAAATGCGTTTGAGTTTTAAAACATGCATATGCTCACGACTATATTCCCCGAGGGGGTAGACAAGATTGAAGCAAGCAGGTTTCCTCACGATGTTTTCCTTCACCGAAAAGCCAGTGGTGTTACAAATCGTACATAAATACCGAAAAACTCATTGGACGAGTCGGCCTGGACGGGGATCGAACCATCGCCTTCTGAATGGCAGGCAAAATTACTCGCCACTGGACCACCACGGCTTTTTTAAAACAAACTGTTACTCTGTATGACTGGATTGTGTTTGCGACAAAATTCAGTAATAGTGCGCCGTCCATGGCGCAAATAAAAAAAATTAAAATAACTAAAAAATAAAATAAACTAAAAAATATATTAATAGGTAAGTATTATTCTTTATTTCAGACATTACATCCATATGTTGTTAGTAGGTATTAGGTCTCGCACTTAAATAACTAGGTATGTTAGTACAAAAACATATGTGTTAATGAACAATTGAACATTAAAGAATAAAGGTTTCCTCACGATGTTTTCTTTCATCGAAAATTCTCTGTTATAATATTATTTATGTGTATATTTATTACGTAATAAATGAAAGGGCCCTAAAGTATCCAAGTGCGAAAACAGTTTATGATTCAAACCGAACACTTCACGAACCCTACTAGTTTTTGTTCCCCCGGGCTCTCTCGGCCGTTTGAGCGGCAAAACCTGGCAAAACCACAAAACCTTTGTTTCGTGCCTTTTTTATTACTCTTCCTTTCGGCAAGGCAATGGGATCCTAGCCCTTACAGCTTTGCGAGCTGTGTTGCCAACTCGGATTTTGAAAATGAAAAACAGCATTGAATTAGTAAAAGAAGAGTATCGGATGCGCATTTCGGTCTCAGCTGAGAAGAGATTGCGGAGCCTCGTGGCAAGTAAAAACTCGAACCGCGCGAACACCACGCGAAATACTACTGCTTGAGGAAAAACTTGCAACATGTCCAACCTGCCGACATATTATAAAGAAGCATTCTGTATACTTCCTAATGTCACTGTAAGCTTCGTTCAATGCTATTTATTTGCACCTCTACGTAGAGTACTATAAAGTCTCATTTAAAATGCATGAGTTCAGAATGCAACCACATCGGTCCGTGTTCTAAGTTTAATGTTACCGCTTACCGTATCTATTATACCTATACTTAGCACAACATATTAAGGGTCGGCACTACCCTAATCGGGCAAAACAGGGTTCGGCGTTCCGACTTTTGAGGATAGTAAATAGCTATATTTAGAAACAAAATTAAGACCATCGCTTCTCTAAAAGATGAAGTACAAGATGAACAAAAAAAACTTCAGTAAAATTGTGTAGTTACATCAGAAAGTAATCGAGAATTTCATGAAAAACTCTAGAATAGCACTGCCGCGTTCCGAGTCCTGTAATTTAGTGAAACAAAATAAAACAACAAAATATATTTATAATCAATGGCAAAACATCAAAGAACACTTTAAACAAATCAGTTTTTCGATACGACTTCTAGTTTTTTTGCAATTTGTTACCAAAAATCACATATTTTTTTGGACGTTTTCTTCATACAAATTACTATGGGCCGTCAATCGTTCGAAATCATTGCGAATAGTCCGGTGACCGGCAACACCCAACCCAGTCTTAGAAGATTAATGAACAATTCCATTTTTAGCTAAAGTAGGCAAAGTAACTTATAAAAAACCGGGCAAGTGGGTGTCGGGCCACATGCAGTGTAGGGTTCCGTAGTTGCCCGTCACGATATGTGGACTTAGAAGTGCATTTTATAAATTGGTCGACTATTACTCGTGAATTTTTGTCCACTTTATTATATTAGAATAACTGTAAGTTTATTACTATTGTTACTAGCAAACTAAGGATTGATAATCTGAATTCATCATCATCATCGTCAGATATGTTTTAAATAAGAATGGTGTAAGAGTGAATTCTGTACCGTAGTAGGTGACTCAAACGATTGACTTCGAAAGTCATTTGCACGACAGAATTTTGCGCGAAAAGACATTGCGCGATACAAGAAAACACAAAGGAATTTCAAAAAAGTTACTATGTCACTGTTTGGTAGTTTTTGGTTATTTTGGTAATTTATGGTAGTTTTTGAGTCTTTCGGTAGTTTTCGGTAGATTTTCGTACTTTTTGGTAGATTATTGTTATTTTGGTAGATTTTAGTACTTTTTGATAGATTATTGTTATTTTTGTAATTTTTCGTACTTTTTGGTAGTTTATGGTTAATTTGGTACTTTTTGGTTCATCTCATTTCATTTCATTTATTTACCTTTAATTGTAGGTAGGTACATAAGTTACAGATGGTAAGTACAGAGTACCTATTAGTCACACTACAACATGAAAAAACAGATTTAAACAATAGGTGCCAGACAATAACTTAACTACCACCTGAAAAGTACTACAATTAAATTATTTAAATGTTATAAAGTCAGTTCAATGTGATTCGTTAAAAATTATAATAACCTTATTGAAGTACAAATAATCGATCTGCAACCTGCAACACATTTTTTTCTACTCAGATTGATGCCTGTTTGTTTACTTATACTGAAGAAACTAATTAAAGTCATAGGGACACTGTTCGATTAATAATTCTTTTACCTTCTTCAGAAATTACTTGTCGGCTTTAATGTCATCTGGTATTTTACTATACACAAGAACAGTATTCGACTTTATTTTGTAGTCCTTTGCATTGATGCTAGTCGGTAATTTGGTACCAGTAGCTCATTTTTGCGAGTTACATTTAATCTCTTGCTACGGAATACTACGGGGTATCGTCTCACGATTTTGCACGGATCGAGGATATATACAACAAAGCTGTCACAGTGAGTAATTTAAAGTCGGTAAACAAGGATCGGCATGACACCCTTACTAACTGAATTCCGCTTACGATTCGAATGCACCTCTTTTGCAAAACAAATATTTTATTTATGTCAACAGACCCACCCCGTAGCCAAGCCGTCAAGAACTCTTTTGTTTTTATGGTAGTTTTTGGTAATTTTCATTCTTCTATCAAATATTACCAAAAAGTATAAAAATCTACAAAAATAACCAATAACTACGAAAATCTACCAAAATAACCAGAAACAACGAAAAACTACCAAACTAACCAAAAACTACCAAAAAACCAGAAACAACAAAAAATCATTTTTAAACTCTACCAATAACTACCAAAACCTACCAAAAGAACCAAAAACTACCAAAAGAACCTAAAGAACATTGTACTAAATTTTTTTTATCTTTAAAATTACTTCTTGTTAATATTGCTGTGCCCTTTCAGGATTCATGTACCCACTTTAGCTACTAAGTAACACCTATATGTTCTTGTGTCGCACAATGTCCTTCAGCGTGACTAAAATTACTGCTGAAATCTACCAAAATCTACCAGTCCTGTTTCAAATTCTACTTAAATTCTACCAAATAATATTTATGTCGTTACAGATGGTCAAAATTTAATATGAAACACGTTTTTGTACAAAATATTATAAATTTTATCTAAACGCTCATCATTACACATGTTATTTTCGCATTTTTGTATAATTTTTATTGGTTTTTATCACTTTGTAACATGGATGCTTTAATTTTCAAATAAATATTAAATTAGGTCGTCCCTATGCAAGTTTAAATTTAGTACAGTTTTCTGTGTCTCATAAGCAGAATCCGAAATTTTGGTAGCACTTTTAATAATGTCAAACGGATTGCACGTTTATCGACTTCCGATTGTGTCGATATACGGGTAATTTTTTATCACTGCGGATAACTCCAGCATGTATTCTACTCATCAAACTTTCACTATGGAGCCAACTTCAAAAGAGCGAAAAAAAAATCTGCTGTCCTATACAAAACTGCAGTACCTACATATTCGACTCAAATGTATGGGACAGCTGATTTATTTTCGCTATTTTGAAGTTCGATACCATGCTGAAGTTATCCGCAGTGATATAAAATATACCCGTATATCGACATTATTGGAAGTCGATAAGTACATGCAATGCCTTTGACATATTAAAAGTGCTAGGTACCAAAATTCCAACTCTGCTCAGAAGCCCTCTTTTGTAAAAAAAACAACATTAGGCGATATGATTAATATTTGCTGTAATAGAAGTGAGTTCGGTGGCGCGTTGTGGAGAGGACTCTCAATCAAGAGGTCCGAGTTCGAATCCGCACGGACAACATGCCACGTACCAATGAGTTTTTCTAACTTATGTACGTATTACCGACTGCTCTCAAATGGTGAACGAAAACATCGTGAGGAAACCTGCATATGCAGACGAAGAAATTATGATGTATATTATGTGAAGCCTACCAATCCGCATCGGGCACGCGTGGTGGACTAACGCTCAAACACCCTCCTAGAAGGTAGGCCTGTGCCCTGCAGTGGGACATATATAGGCTGATGATTATGATGATGATGTACTAGAAGTTCCGGAAAACTTGCAAACCCTGCAATCGTTTTCTCAGCCATTTGTATTGCCAGTTTAGATTTTATTAGACGGAATCCTTGCATTTTAAATACATAAAATTTTCGAATACCCAATTTCTACTAAAATCTACTAAACAATTTTGCCCTAAAACTACCAATAAAGAAGAAATCTACTAAAAGTGGTCACACTGATGTCCTTTTGCGCAAATGTTTTTGAAGGCTATCGTTCCAGTTACTGCAAAATTTACTTTTATTCCGTGCTTAAAATATTATATCTTACGATGATTATGATAATAAAAGATTACAAACCCTTAGTTTGCTAATACCTTAACTTATAATAATTTCTTTATTTTGTTAAAAGTTTTAATTTGTTCTGTTATAATAATTTTAGGTTTTTTTAAGCCTTAGTAATACTGTGATCTAATTAGTTGGATCCCATCCTATCCTACCACCAGGGGTGATCTTTGATCAGTCACATTATAGGTCCATCACGCACGGTACTGTACTGTTGCTGTAAATGTCAATTTTGACCTACGGCTCTCAAATCCAGATGCTGCAGGAGTATTGCCACGCACAACCAAACATTCAACATTAATTTAATGTGGTAAAATCTGCCTTCCGGGTAGTAGGTACCCTAAATTCGGTCGGACCTACGAACCTGCCAGGATAGGGTCGGCCGACCAGACTTTTTAGTCCTTACTAATTGGCCTCTAGACCAACAGACTAGTTACGTCCTTTAATTCAACGAGGTAAAATGTTGTGTCACCAGGTAGGGTTCACTTTTTCCTTCACACCAGTAAACATGCCAGCCAAGCTGCGCCGCGCGCTGCAGCCGACCAAGTTTTTTGCAAGAAATTTATTACCAAAAGCTATCAAATTGATTTGTTCATTAATCTTATAAGATAGGGTTGAGTGTTGTCGGCCACCGGTCTTTTTCTTTTGACAGATATGTCAAACGGGCCGTAGGTAGTGCCGACCCTTAAATAGCTTTGTAAGTGTTTTAGAATTAGAACACAGGTATAAGTTTATACAAGGTGTTACAAAACTACAAATAAACATTTAAGGGGGTGGTTTAGACCATCAAACTCAACAACTTTCACTATGGGACCAATATAGAAATCGCGAAAAAAAATTATTATGTTCTATACTCTACAAATCGACTCGAGCTAAATATGTATGGGAATCCGTTTTTCAATGTTGGTCCCATAGAGAAAGTTGTTCAGTTTGACAGTGTAAACAACCCCCTTAAGAGTTTTAAAAATTTATTCTTACTTATGTAACACCCTGTATACTCGCGTAGGTGGTACATCGAGTCGTTAATAGCATCGGCATTCAGAGCATTTAAATCAAATTTAAATTTATGTACTTATAAGAAATACTACTTATGTTAAGGGGGTTGCAGAGGGAGTTGCACTACACTAGACGGCGCTCGGGAGCATTATTCCTGATTTTATCACATTTTATTTTATATCTCGTAATTGTGATGATTTCAATCAAAATTTTCAATTATGCGGGCACTTGTGTTTATGTTTTACTGATCTAGCTACAAGTTATAGTAATTTTATTGTTCATACGAATTTGATATACATTTTAATTTTAATCAATTTCATACAAAACTTTGACGTACTTATAACATTCGTAGACGGTATTAACAAAAGTAATATTTTATATATGGAAAAATAGTTAAGAAAATCAAGATTACGCATCTCAAATAACATTTGCAATTTATAACATAATTACGAAGATATAAAATAAAATGTGATAAAATCAGGAATGATGCTCCCGAGCGCCATCTAGTGCAGTGCAACTCCCTCTGCAACCCCCTTAAGTATAAAGGTAAGTTGGAGTCTCATTTCCTAGAACCTCATTTCCTACGAAATTTTTGCGATTTCTGATATTTCTAGTACTCTAACTTCGGTTGGTCCGATAGAGTTTTTGTATTCATAAGAAATAGGATCGAATGGCATCAAAAAAAGTTTTTGTGTAAATTATCAAAAAAAATGTAATTGCAAATAAGTAATGCACATTCGTATACTGGCAAGTGTCAAAGGTAAGCCCAAAAAGCAAATGAACAGAATTTTAAAAGTCCAGTGTCCTACATTAGAACATTTAATTGTTAATAGGTTCGAGCCTAGTCTAGACTGAAGCCTAAAACATTTTCATTATGCAAGCCAAGCAAAAAGCCGGCATATGAAGACCTTAAACATGCTCCAATACATTAATTACAAAGTAGCCACGAACTCTCTGTTTGAGTCAAGAAAACGCGAAGATTCGCGCACACAGTAACTTTGGGGTAGACATGTCAATCATGCAGCCAGACTTTACGGCTAAATTCCATCTGAGAAGATATTTTTTTTGTCTACTTGGTATTTAAATAAACGATTACCTACCGTCCCTGTGACTACGATCGGTGCAATGAGCTTTATTTCTTTATGGTCTTTGCGGCCTAATGATTCTACGATCTTGCATTTGGCCCACCAGTAACTTTAAGTTTGACATGCCTGGTTTGGGGGTATCGGAGTGAGTCCCAAGCACATTGTCATTGATCACAGGCTATCTCGATCACGCTTAGGCTGAGATTCAGAGACGATTTTTTTAGTATTAGCTCGAGCTAAGTAGGGTCGAAATGTATGGATTTTGACATACGGGAGTTCGAACTATGACTTACAAATCGTCTCTGAATCTCAGCCTTAGTCTCAGCCTCGGTATTGCTAAGAACAGCCATGGCAAAACTCTGAATTTTAAGGCTGAGTAAAGTAATGAGCTCTAACAAAAAAAATTATTAGGTAATCTTAATACGTGGCCCGAGGCAGCCGATGGCCCCCCGCCCCGAATAGATATGAAATCCTGGATCCGCCCTGACTTTGACGACAAGTGTTGAAGATTCTAACAGTTTCGCAAGACAAGATGCCCGCATTTGCACGTAGTATATTTTGCGTGCCCGCGTTTATACTACGAAGTAAGCTTACTGTACTTAGTGTACTGTGGGACAGTATTGGGCCCGAGGGTGCAGTAAAATGAAACATATCTCCCAAAGGCGACAAAATGGCAGTTTTAGCGGCAAACGCTTACTACTTTATTACACGATTTGGTTTATTATACTTGCCTACATATAGTTTTGTATGCGAAATGGGATTGGGCAATGTCTTTTAGAAGGGTTATTGTATATGTAACAAAAAGTGACAAAATAGTTTCTTCCACACCCTCCGCTATAAAGCAACGTAAACATTTATTTCCCGTTCTCCAGCCTCCGCAGAGTGTGCAATAAACAACTCATATTTGACTTAGATTACTGCGGACAGCTCCTGTGATTTATTGTGCTGCCTACTCGATACACGTACCTTATCAACACTGCCATTAAACAGCTTCAGATGATAGTGGCTGAACTATAATTAAGCAAGCAAACTGAATTATGTATCCTAAATATTTTCCAGTAAGGTGGAAATTGAAGACCGCCTGTCACCACCTGATACGTCATTCCACCCCTTTAGAACCAAAATATGGGTTGTATGAGGTTGGTAGAAGGTTTGTACATACATACACTCACGCTTTTTTTCCTAGAGGGAGAGACTAGTCGGTACTCGTAGAAGGAAGGCAAAGTTTCTAGCTATCCGACCAAAGGGAATGCGGTCGTGAAATTGTGTATTTTATGTTGTAAGTAACAAGATCTATTAGGTACGTGTGAATAGCGTGTGAAAATCGTAAAACAAGGAGGACAAATAAAAGATACTGTTTTTCTTTTATTGCTGAATCAATAATTTTAAATCCAATTCATTCATTATTCCTTTCACGATTCTGACCCACTTTATTATCGTCTATACAACTTTATCTCTTAGGTACCTATCTATTTCATTTTAATAACCCAATAATCTGACATCTGGGGCAAAGGTAACATCGTTATGCAGCCAAGACCTGAAATTAATAATTATAACTTTATCGCGTAAAACTGAAACTTATGAGTTTGGGTAAGTTTGAGTCTTATCTCGTTAAAGTTAGGGTGTAAAACTAAAAAGTTAGTTTCTATTTAGTAGTCCAGAGTCGTAATAAAAGTAATATTTTTGTTAAAGCGCCGACGCGACCCGACTACAGCCGCAAGCCTCGTTTGTTATTTATTCTGATTTTATTTATTCAAAGTACAACTTGCAATGAAAAATGTCACAGACGTTTGTATTTTAAAGATCATTTGGTACCTTATTTACTATACATGGGTGTAGCTAGCGGGAGCAAGTTGCAGGCTTACCTACCCCTAGCAATCGAATCAGCCCTCCAAAAAATTACATCTTAGTTATGACTTCGGTTTTAACGAAAATTAGGAACTTCTCTTTTATCGTGTGGGCAAGCCCTGGTGTCAGAGTTTATTCAAACCGCCTTACGGCCTCTGATGTGGTTTTTTATGTAACGACTACTACCACCAGAGATAGTAGTCGGGACCAACGGCTTAACTTGCCATCCGAAGCACGGAATCATTTTCCTTTTCAGACAATCAGGTAATTCAGCCTGCAATGTCCTAACCAACTGGGGAAAAATGTCTTTGCGTGGTCTAATGGTTAAGAGCATTGGGCTCCTGACACGGAGGTCGTGGGTTCGATTCCCACGGGGGACACCTAGTGAAACCTATGTCACTTTGTGCGGTTTTCCCCAGTTGGTTAGGATATTGCAGGCTGAATCACCTGATTGTCTGAAAAAGAAAGATGATTCCGTGCTTCGAAAGGCACGTTACGCCGTTGGTCCCGGCTACTATCTCTGGTGGTAGTAGTCGTTACATAAAACCACGTCAGAGGCCGGAAGGCGGTTTGAATAAACTCTGACAAGGGCTTGCCCACACGATAAGAAGAAGAAGCATTATGTTTTGAAGTTGGAATGACGTGAATTAAATGAAGAATAGGTGGCTACAGTCTTTCTCCCAAAGAAATCCCTTAGTCCCCTTTAACGACATCCATGGCAAGCAATAGGTTGGTCTATTTTAAGTCGAAACCTCCAAGCAGGAAGACAAAAAATGCCATACGATATGTTATGATGACCACAAGATACTAAAGAATTTATGTAAATATTTTGTTGACAGGTAGAAATCATCCGCTTCTCTCAACATTATCATTGAACAAAAAAGCAGGTCGTTTGGTCGACGTAACAACGATCGACAACCGACATGAGTGAGTTGGACAGATGTTGACAAATAATGTTGCAGTCGTGACTAAACCTACTTTAAATTGTTAGTTGTTTGCGAGAATGTGCAGATGTTGGTTTTCATCCCAAAGTTGTATATCCTATCGTTGTGTTTGCATGTTGTTTGGTGCAAGTTGGGTGCATAGTTCTTTGTGCATTAAATTTTAAATAAAAACTGATCGAGTCGTGTAATAGATACATACCTACTACAATCTTATGATAGCCATCACCAGTAGACCACAGCAGGAATGAGGTGATACATTGACTCAGGCGTTACTTTGCGGAGATCCAAGACTACGAGTAGGTGGATGACACGATTGTGTCGAGACCTCCGCTTCTAAACCTTCTGAGGTATCGTCAGAGAACTAATCTAGTTGACATTGCTCAGAAAAGCAAGCTGAACGTGGTAATGGGCTGGTCATATCTGCCGAAGAACTGACAAATGATGGGGGAGTTAGAGTTCTAGAGTGGAGACCACGAACTGGCAGAAGTAGTGTGGGACGCCCTGCTGCCCGCTGGACTGACGACCAAAAAAAGGAAGCGGGTAGCGACTGGATGAGAAAGGCCGAGCATATAGTTTTATTCCGCGCCGATGTTCAGTTTAGGGTGAATCCTATGATAGTATCCGGGACTGATGTACCTATTGTTAGCTAAACTTTACTAGCAAAAACTATAGTTTTTTATGTGAATAGGTAATTGTTACAAAGTTTCTGACCACACTGAAAGCGAACAAGATCGTAAGTATGAAACTATAGGAGCAAAGTTTAGTTCCGGAATCGATTGCAGATGATATTTTATTCAGCGTCCCAATTACCCAAAGCCCGGCCTTCTTTCTATATGCATTCGTTATTAGGAAATACCACTGCCGCTGTTACGCCGTTTAGTTCCAAATTAGCAGGGACGTTGAATTTTCTAGAATACGACGTCCCTGCAAATCAGTTACTCTGATAAAAAGTCAACTAAAATACTAAAGTCCCATCACGAAAATAATTCTGCTCAAAAATTTCTAAATAACCAACTCGAGAAGGGAAAAGAATTCAAAGAACACTAACTTTCTAAGGAAACGTTCGTGTCGTCTGTTTTTGTTTTATTTAGGACCAACGTCCCTGTTTAGGACAGGTTTTTCAATTGTCAGATAATTCCTATGAATAAATTATATGTTGTTGAAACAAATATAATTTACCACCTTCACTAGCCCCATCCAGGAAAATTCCAGCCAAACATGTTTTATTTTTTTATTTTGAGCCAGCTTGGAAAAAAATAGTCACCAAAGAGACACTATTGTGATTATTTGTGATTTCGGAATAAAAACTCATTAATTCATTTTTTTAAAATGTGAACTGGCAAGATGTCTTGGAAAAAAAATATCGAAAGCCATAAAAACTAGAAAGAAAGAAAACTTTTTTCTTTTTCATTGAAGTATTGGGCTGAATGTCATTGTTTTCTGACAGAAAACTCTTTGGTTGTATGAAAAATATGTAGACGAGAAATAAAAACTCTTTTGATTCCCAAAATGCTATTTTAACAACTTATCTTGATTTATCAATTAGTTTTACAATGACCATGATATTTTTTATGCTAATCCTATTTTCATTGGCTTTAAATTCGTTTTCCTAGTTTAAATAGCTTTCCTGACAATGATTAATCCAGAATCCAGATGCACGTCTGATTGGAGTCTTTAAGATAAGACATCTGTAAAGTAATCTTTATACCCGAGAGAATAGAACGGAAATCACAATGCTTTCTTTGTTCGTTAAGCCTGTAAAAAGGTTTTTATGTCTTGTCGGATTTCTTATCAGGGTATAAAAATTTTATTATCACAATTTTCCTCAGACGAGACCCGGTTAATGCGATGGTTTCATTGAACTATCAAATTAATGGTCCCAGTCTTAGAGTCGAAATTTCGAATGCCAGTTTGAACTTGGAAATGTAGTCACAGATTAAGAGTTACTACGACAGATACAATCACTCCCTTAGAAAACGATAAATTCCCACGCTTCCTAGAAAGAGTCAATGCCAAATCGACCCAAATCTATGGAACAGCTGTTATTTTTTCGAGATTTTCATGTTGGTTCCATAGTGAACATTGTTCAGATTGATGGTCTAAACATGGAGTAAGAGGAGATGGCATATCGGCTTGTTTCTATAGAAAATTATGTCGCCGACAAAAAGGGTGAGGGACGGGTGAGGGCGACAAAAAGCATTAGGGGAGCGTGTAATTTCTCTATGGTATACAACAACCGCAGTACAAACTAGATGACGTCATGCCCAGTTGGTGGTTACTGTGCACCATAGGCGAAGTTTCTCTTTCTACGCTGTGCACACTTTGTTACACCATCTCTACCAAGAGGAGCGTGTAATTTCTCTATGGGTCTAAACTTGGTCTAAAGCACCCTCTTAAGTATGTAACGCATTTAAGTTTACACTCTGTATTCTATAGTTATCTAAAAAAGAGGTTTTAAAGTGACGTCAAAATAATGAAATAGGCCGTAAAGAGAGTGATAAATGTGAAACCTCCTTTGAAATTACAACTCATTTTTCAGGGCGATCAATTCTGGAAGACAGACATCTTAATTAAACGATTAATTACATTAATTCTCGCCTTTTTCCAACAAAACAAAATAATGCATCTATACAGGGTGTAAGGAAAAGTATCATTAACCTTTTTTAAACCACATATTCTACCCATCAAACTGAACAACTCTTAAGTAGGTACTATGGGAGCAAACCTGCTGCTCCATACTAAACTGCAGCGCCTACTCGACTGAAATGAATGAGACAACTGTTTTTTTTTGGTTTGACAGGTTTGCTACCATAGTAAAGTTGTTCAGGTTGATGGGTAGAGTACTTATCGTCGCCCAGCAGTGAAAACAACGTAAGTGTTTATATATACCTAGAAATGAGACATCCGAGGTTTTCACTGCTGGGCGACGTTATGTAGTTCTTGCCCTAATGATAGCCAACCTCCGATAGGAGATGGCACCACAAGAAGAAGAAGAAGAAGTATGTGGTTTAAAGATTAATGATACTTTTCCTTACAACCTGTATATCGTACGAGGCGTACACTACTCCTACTGCTAACTACGCTGCTGCCACTAAGTCTGTGGCTGCTGCGGCGTTTTTGTAAAGTTCTTATACATTATATCTAGTCCAACGACAATATTTTTTGAAATCAGGTGAAAACCACGGACCTGAAAAAAAGACGGACGTAATCTCGTCTAATCCCGAGTGAAGCACCCATTTTTATTTGTGTGTGTGCCGACGTATTGTCGCGCGGTACATAATGGTGGTGGGTTGTCGGACCTGCGCTTAGAACTGGGGCATCTGTGTGAGTGTAGGTCCATTGTAGAACAAACGAAAATGTAGGACCTTGCATGCTTCACATCTTTTTAGTGTTACATAACGTTCGTCTTTTTTCAGGTCCGTGGTGAAAACGTGAAAAATTTTCATAAGTAATCGAAACAATAATAACTATGACGCTACGACAGTAAAATCGTACTTTACGACTTTCGCAGTGGGACGCAGATGTCGAAGAACGATTTACAACACATTTTATTACAATAATATTAATAAAACTACGACGAGATCCTGTTACATCATAAAAATAAATCCAGTGGAAAAAGCTTATTGCAAACAGCTATTTTTTCCTACCTCTTGACCATTCAATTTCAAAATCCTAGACTTTGCGCCCACCGCGACCCACGCAATATTTTAAAAGGATGCTAATGTAATGATATCAATTTCACCGTGTAGGTACCTATTGTAGTAGACGATGCCCTGCACTGGGTTGTATATAGGCTGTAATGATGAGTAAACTGTTATCGGGTTTTGTGTTTATTACAACACTTATAAAACAATTTTACACCTAGTTAAATCTTAACTATTATAAAACCGTAAAATCATGAGGAAACAAAAAAGTAGCGGTTCACTTCATATAAAGTCAAATAACGTCAAAACTAAAAAAAAATAACGTCAAATAAAGTCAAAAAACGTGCAGCGCCTTCTATTGACAAAATTGTTAGTTTGTTTGTTTGTTCGCGCATCACGCAAAAACTACTGAACCGATTTTGATGAAAGTTTTTTTGTTTGATAGCTTATGATCTGACTTAAAATCTTGTATATAATTTGTGCAGACGAAGTCGCGGGAAAACACTAGTGTACCCTACAATTACTGATGATTCCGCTAACACAAATGACCGTGGCGTAGTGAAGTGAGACTCGTCGAAGCTCCGCAGACCACCTCTTTTATGTCCGAAACAGTAACAAGGCTTTCCGATCGATGCGATGCGGGTACTCCCGATAATAAGGCTGTAAAACGGTTATAAAACTTTTTTGTTACCATTTTATTTAACTCGTCAGAAAAGTAGAGTAACTTCACCACACGACATTTTAAACGCACTAATACCGGCACCCAGGCGGCACAAACGCTGTGTAAGATTTGTCTTATAAAGCATAGAATCATTAAAAGGCTGCGTAGTCGTAATTTATAAAACACGCAATCGGATAGAGGCATAACATATGATAAATATCTTTCTTTCATCATAAGCTTAATAAAAAAGCGGTGTAAACGTTTAAACAGCGTTTTTAAATTGCTGTCATTTAACATAGTTTGAAATAAGCCATGTAAACGTTCTTATATCAATGTTGAAAAGCAATCGTAAAAGAACTTCTTACGCAGGCATTAAGTTGTTACTTTCTGTATAGACGTGGAGTAATTTACTTTTATACTGCTTTAAGTACATATAACAGTGTTAATAATCACGGATACTCAGCTTCATACAATTATCATAAAAAAGCAATATAAGTTACATTTTAATAGCTTTTCGCCACTGGAATCGATAAAGTGCTGATTAAAAGGTGTTACTATTATCACTAATTTGCTGGCCGCTATATATGTAACACATTTGTTTCTTCTGGAGCAATAAAACACTCTTAAAATGCTTTACCTAGATAATATTTTAAAGCTTCAAGTCATTTAGTCGTTTGGTGACCTTCGTTTTGTGGTGTTTGTGTGAGACCCGCGCGGTGCGTTTTTTTTAAATGGACATCAATCGATGGAAAAGATTTAAAGGTGCAGAACCGGAGAAAGGTGCAGAATGAACTCGACAGTATTTTAAATAATTTAATTTTGCTATAGATAGCAAAATGAAAGCAAAAAGTAGATTGTTTGCTTATGTTACAGCTTTATGTCAATTTATTAGCTACTTTACTTGCTAACAGCAACATAAATGCTATTATCGCAGCTAAAAGCAATTTAAGAGTATAAATTTAGCATTCTTCATTGCAATTAAACAGTATTATACCCTTTTTTGTCATATAAACAGCAACGCCATATTTTTTGTCTCTTCTATTTGCAGAATAAATCATTGAACAATATTAAAATGTATTTTCCTTGGTAATTACTACTATAAAAGTAATGTTTTGTTAAACCATTGCTTTGTTTAGCTGATACAAAACGTTTGTTTACGCCTTTAATGAAAAATAATACAATTACTGCTTTTAGCAATTTTTATTTTTTTATATCTATTTCGTAAAAGAGCAGAATATTAACGGCGCATTAAAAATTTACACAAAACATGAGTATAAATTATCAGTAAAATTTGATTTGCATATGAAATAACGCTTCTTATTCGTGTAATCACCATAAAAATATCAAAGTTTTATTAAATAGTCGCCATTATAGTCGACAATGATTACTATTCTGTAAATTGTTATAATAAACATTTTGATTCATTTTGTTTCACATTATATTACTTCAAGCTGCAAAAACTAAGATCTGTATAATGTTGAGTCGAATAAAAGTTGCTTTTCAAGCAATTATTTGACAGTCGAAAAGCATCTTAAATAGCTACTTCACAGCTTGTATGCAGCAGAGGAAGGCTATATAAAGTGCGCCCAAACGGGCCGTATAGAAGCTGTATAGACGTTTACATATACCCTTATACGACAACCACTGTTGTAATAAATACGTTCTCATAGCTTTTATATCAACTAAATTGGCTACCTGACTCCTCTGTGAATTCGTCCTTACAGATTATAATACTAGATTTTAAGTCAAATCAAAAGCTATCAAACAAAAAAGTTTCATCAAAATCGGTTTAGTAGTTTTTGCGTGATGCTGTTACAAACAAACAAACATAATAATATACAGTTGTATAACAGTATAGATAAATAGATTGATGGATGACAGGTAGGTACGTAGGTACCTACCTATTAAGTATTGTTCTATTTCTCACACTGATGATACTGATGGCAATAACAGCCACAGACTTAAAAGAAGAACCAGACGCACACCAGACGTAATCTCGTCTAATCATGAGTGAATCACCCATTTCTTTTGTGTGCGTGCTGTTACGAGGTACATAAGGTGACGTGTTGTAGCACCTGCGCCTAGAGCTAGTGCATCTGTGTGAGTGTAGGTCCCTTGTAGAACAAACGAGATTGTATTACCTTGCATGCTTCACATCTTTTTAGTGCAATATTCGGTCCGTATTTCTTTCAAGTCCGTGATAACAGCATCATAATTATTTTAAACATGTTTAAGCCTTAAGAAGGGCGATTCTTTTATATGTCATTTTAAATAGTTTCCTAAGAGTTTCCTCGTATTTGTCATGAACTCATGAGGGAGGTTACCTTCTAGGTTTTTAATTCCATCTCTTGTCCCTTTTTATTAACATCCATCCTTAATTCCTCATACGTAAACAAAGTTTCCTGTCTTGCATTTTAAAATCCTTAATTAAAGAAGCCGAATCCATTAGCAAAGGTACGGTAAATACAGGGTGTTAAAGGAAAATAGTAAATACATAATATGATTAAGGTCGTTACAGGCTGGGTCGAGAATCCTCAGGATTTACCGCTTCCGTTGAAGACCTGAGCCAGTCGTTGGTTTCATTTAAACAGCTACAGGTACTGTGGACTTTCGAGTAGCGTATTTAGTAAAATAATCGTACAGTCAGCAGCAAAAAGATGTATGCACTTTTACTGACTGTACATTATGGTACAAGTGTGTAATGTTGGTGATTACCGTTGAGGAGATATCGCCATTGAGGTCTTAAGAGAGCCGAGGACGGTAATCATCAATACACACGTGTATCATTCGACGTTTTTTAACACACTTTGTGAAGAAAATAATACTAAAAAATCATTTTATTTAATAGACAAAAAGATTATTTTGTACTATTGAACCCGATCTTTTTTGTATCGAAACTTTTTTAAGAACAATAAAGATTGCCTTTGGTACTACTAGTAGAACCATTTCGGTAGGACCACGGGCAACAAACGACTAATAAATAAAACCTATAACTCACTTGTGATAATGAAAAAGTCACCGTTTGATTACAGGTGTCATTATGTGTGTGTTATGCAAGTGTGTTGAAAAGTATTTTTCAACACACTTGCTCATAAAATGGCTCTAATTTCACCGCAATTAGGCACATAATGACACCTATAATCAAACTGTGACTTTTTCAATACTATTATTCACTAGTGAGTTATAGTTTTTTTTTTTAATTGGTTGAGTTGCTTTGTTCTTAAAAAAGTTTCAATGCGAAAAAGATCGTGTTCAATAGAAATAAAATAATGCACCTATTGCTTCCTCATTTCATGCAACTTCGTATTTAAATAGATAATTTCAAGTCTAAATGCTCTAAGTTTCAACTTGTACGTTTTTAATAAATAAAACTTTCACTCAAATATAACTTTTGTTTTCTCTGTAATAAAGAAAACTTTAAATTCCCCATTTTGTACGTGGCTAAAACGCTATCCGCGAAAAGCAAAAAAAAAAAGGATCCTCATTCTTTTAGTCTATGGACGATCGCCATTGCTAGATGCGCGCGCATAGGAAAACTTATTATTTTTTCCCGCCATTGCGATTTTTTTTTCACAACTCGTTTTCACTGTTAAAATTAATTACTTATAGTTATTTATTAATTAAAATGTCTACAAGTAGGTACTAGTTATGAAGAAAACGATTTATGTTGTACACCACCCGATATAAGATGTGAAGCCCTTAACGTTATGGAAAGTTTACCTGAAAACTCCAAGGACAAATAGGTATCTATTTTAGTATTTTTTTATTCACAAGTGTGTTGAAAAACGTCGTATGATACACGTGTGTATTGATGATTACCGCACTCGGCTCTCTTAAGACCCTCGCCTACGGCTCGGGTCTCAATAGCGCCTCAGCGGTAATCACCAACATTACACACTTGTACCATAATGTACTATTGTATTTGTTAGTTGGCTTTAGTGCACAGCCAGTCTACGCCTTTATTCTTTTTCCGTGTGGAATCGTCCATAAGTCTTTCTCAGATCGTCTGCTCATCCTAATTCCTAAACCTATTTTACAAAACCTAAAATTAATCTTGCATGTTTCAATTTCGAGACATGTATTTTACTGTACACGGGCTCACTCCCCGTCACACTAGACAAACACTAGACAGAGTTTCGGTAAGTACTACCAGTGAAACGTGGATGTTCTGAGGTTGCTGAATATATCGGACTACTTCCTCGGGAAATATGGTCGTGAGCATACTCTAAAATAAATAAACTGCGTTCTGCGTATCCAAATCATTGTCATAGATTAGTATTCATAATGTATTGAATTATATTGCAGGGATATTTTACCATTAAACGACAAACAGACTAACAAATTGGCCATAAACCGATTGTGTGCTAGACCGGATTTTTGGTTACGTATTCGTACGTGTCCGGTTGTTTGCATATGATAGCAAGTCACATCCGGGTTTCCGCTGAGCCGCACCCGAACGTGATCTACTTAATTTCCTCACAATTTTGATATCGGAAACATCCTGTAGCCTTTGGTTTTATTAGCTCTTTAACTTTATGTACCTACAGTAAAAAGGAAAAGCGATAACTAGGAATACGATTTGTGCCGGTAATTTAGGAATACATAATAAACTAATAAAGGGGTGTTCAGAAACTTTGCTACAACAACCAACAACCTTTTCTTCTTCTTATCGTGTCGACTTCAAATTTTGAACAAAGTCGCTAAATAGTACCTTGCCAGAAGTGGGCAACAAATACTGCACCGTCGCTAGCGGTCATGAGCTCCTCCTGCGTACAGGTGGTACAACAACCTTTTAATTTTAATGTTGTTATTGTAGCAAGTCGTCGTTAGTATGTTCTTCGTCTTTCGTGTAAGAGTAAGAAAAAATCTCAGCTATCCCATACATTTGAGTCGAATCGGTAGGTACTGCAGTTTTTAATGAAAGAGCGGCAGTTTAATGGTCTGAAGCACCCTTAAGTATTACCAGGGTGTTTTGTTACACCCTGTATAAAGAAGAATGGCAGACTGCCTGTTTTTTCGGTCTCCGTCTTAGAGACTACTACTTACTAAATGAAACATAGTTATACCACGGAATATAATAATAATAATACGTGTAAAGAAACGAAACGAAAATTGATTGGGTATAAACTGTAGATTGTGGAAGTTGGGGGAAAGGTATATCTCTTTATGATACCTTTTGAATTGTGTGAACCTCATAATCTTTCTTATTAGATGATCCACTTAATCTTCTACAAACTTACTTCTTTTTGCGGTTTAAAGTCTGCTAATACGGGTAATCTGTTACCGTACGGGTTTAGTACATCACCATAAGAATAGTTATTAACTATTCTTATGACATCACATCGGATGTTAAAATCAAAATGTAGGTACTAATAGATATTTTTCTCCGCGTGCCGCTATTGCAATATTTCCGGAAAAAGATAAAAAATTCATCGCAATCGAATCTGAGGTACCTATAGTACCCAATATATGATTTTTATTACTAAAACCTTCGACTTGCAATAAAAGGCAAAGCTCAAACATTTACGTAAGACATGTTTATTCAATTTGGAACAGTGACCCTTTCTAATTGAGTCGAGAATTGAAGGTTACGTTTGTATGCTTCCGTGCCAGGTACAAATGTAATCCAGCGGAGAATGCTATTACATTAAATATACAAACTCGTTAAGTCGCAAAGTTTCGGATTTGCAACGTGAAGTTAGAAAGATGAAGGCCCCATGTTGGGCGCCAACGTTGTAAAGAATCCTTGAGCTCTAGGCGAAGGATCTCAAGGGGAATTTTGAAAATATACATAAAATAGAGTTTACCCGCGATGTCGTCATCGTAGCGAGATTTTATTGAATTATCAAATTGCTTCCTAAAATCAGGGAGTTGAGAAAAACACGGAACAAACGATCTGACAGCAACATTTCCCTTTCCAAGCTTCTTGCATCCTACTATGACGGAACTTTTTTAAATGAAGACGCCAATTTAACTTTCAAATGTGTAATTGGAGTTCAGGCTCACAAAGGGTTTCATACTTACCACTTGACGATATTACGTCAAGTTGTAGGTAATTATAGTGACTTTAGGCATTTCGCCATACGTTCCGGAATTATCTGGGAAGGGGTCTCTATTATTTTAAGTTTTTCTACAAGATACCGAAACGAAAAAAATACACAGTACTCTTGAATAGTTTATCTAGTGAAATCATAAATTGAATACAAGATTGAAATTAAGTACCTACTTCACACGATAGAATTTCTTTTCGAAAATTGTTTTCTAACTTGCAACCGTTTATAATTACTGGAGTTTTACCCGCATATTCACAATTAGTTTATCTAGTGAAATCAGAAAAAAAATCTCACATCGTGCCCTGCGTGCCCTAACACCTGTACGCAGGAGGAGCTCATATATAATATGACCGCTACCGACGGTGCAATATCGGTTGCCCAATTTTAGCAAGGTACTATTTAGCGAACAAAGTTTTGTTTCTGAACAAAGGTTCAGAATTTGAAGTCGACACGATAAGAAGAAGATAAAAAAAAATCGATAAAAACTACTTTTATGAATTCACTTTTCGTAGGGCTGGGCAATCGCGTTTCTCATAGAATATATTCGCCTGAACATTAAGGGGTGATTGTACCCATGATACTGAACAACTTTCCCTAAGAAACCTATGGTTGGTCCCATAATTTTCAGCGTATAAATATTGTAGAAAAACGAAAAATAAGAGACCCCTTCCCAGGTAATTCCGGTATGTATGGCCCCTTAGAGTTGAACGACACATGGCCGCACGCGATCGCATTTTTCCGTCGCTCCATCCTTTTCTGTCCCTCAGGAACGTCATTTGCTAGAGCATATAAGATAAGACAGTACGCGATCGCACGCGGCGTGCTGTTTCGTGCCGTTCCGTTCCGTCTATCTTATATGCTCTAGCAAATGACGTTCCTGAGTGACAGAAAAGGATGGAGCGACGGAAAAATGCGATCGCGTGCGGCCATGTGTAGTTCAACCCTTAAAGCCAAGCTGCCTCGTATCCTATTAGAGATCAAAGTAACTAATAAACGGTTTGAGTAAAGTGCAACAGGTTAAATTATACGGGAAGCCCATAGCTGAAGTTAATGGTTCCGCAGGTAAACGAGCGTTTGTTACGATCGTGCTTTTATTGACTCGCCGAGCAAATGTTCTTGCTATCTGATTTTGTGCTGTAAAGCTGGTTTTATTTGGACTTTTTACAGCTTTGTGTTTAATTTGTGCGTTGGAATGTGTTCGTAGATGTACCTATCTAGTAAAGCCTACCCTGGTGAGTCCAGACATAGCCGCAAAGGTGTATTGAAAGTGTAGAATGTCTCTTTCTTCCTCTATAAAGTTAAAATAGGATATATCATAATGTTTCTGACGTCCCTGAAAGGGTGTCAGAGTGGGGTCGTGAGTCGTGGGTATTAAGAATTAGATTAAATATAAACAAAGTGAATAAGTAAATCAAACTTTATTAAAGTGTCATTTTCCATGACTATTTAAAAGCCAAAATATTTCTACAGGGTGAAATCGATATCATTAGCATCCTTTTAAACTAAGAGTCTACCCATCAAACTGAACAACTTTTAATAGGGGAGCCAAAAAACAATCTGCTGTTGCATACATTTTAGTCGAGCTGGCATTGCAGTTTAGTATGGAACAGCAGATTTTTTTTGCTCCGACCAGTTCTCCCATAGTTAAAGTTGTTCAGGTTGATGGGTAGACTCTTAATTTAAAAGGATGCTAACGAAGTAATGATATCAATTTCACAAAAACCTTGTCAAGATATTTCAATTAATTGTATGCAATAAACAAGTCAATCAATACTATATTTACGTATTTTAGTCGTGACTATTCATTAGAAACATTTAAACAGTCACCCTGTATAAAGCATGTTACTTAAAGCTCAAGCGTTAGCCACAGCGGGTATGATCTTCTCGTAGCTCTTGATGCCGTCGAGGAAGGTGTCAACCCTGAGGCTCTCGTTGTGCTGGTGTATCCCTGGCTCCGTGCGCGCTATGGGGCTGAAGCCCAGCGCTGGGACGCCCAACTCGCGGATGTAGCGGCAGTCCGTAGCTCCGGGGAATGTGCACACTTTTAGGGGCAGCTTTCTGGGGAAATTAAATGGAATTTGTGTAGATTAGTTTCATTTGATTTACTTCGGCACAAGATGAGTTTGCTTTTTGCGCGCATTTACACACCATAGACTCACGCACGACCCTCGGGGTGGCCAGAATCTTTACTACAAATACCAGCCCACTTTTAAATGCGGTTTTAACTAAAACGGGTAAATATTACTTTATTTATTTACACACAAAATTATGTGGAACATCGTAAGGAAATATGCATGCTTCAATTTCGAGGCATGTATTGTACCCACCGGCCTATTAAAAGTGGCGGCGGTCTCACTATCCGTCTCACTGGACAGAGTTCCGGTATTATTAGTGAAACGTGGATGTTCTGACTTTTCAGAATATCTCTGCCTACCACCTCGGGGTATATAGTCGTGAGCATATGCATGGGTGAATTCAGACAATCAAACTGAACAACTTTCACTAAGGAACCGCACCTTCTGGAAACGCGAGATAAAAATCAGCTGCGCCATACAAAACAGCCGTTGCTACTTGATTCAAATGTATGAAACAACAGATTTTTTTACATTTCCGGGTGGCTCCATAGTGAAAGTTGTTCAGTTTGATGTCTGTCTGAGAATTCACCGTTTCAGTATTTGCAAAGCTGTCACTACACCAGGGGCGTAGCTACCGCCGTATCAGCTGTATCAATTATACGGGGCCCGGGCCACGGGGGCCCCGACGTGCGTAAGCAAAAATTAATAAAAAAAAGATTTAAGCAAGGAGAGTGCATATTTAATTTGAATTCTTTGTAAAAATTTTGGAAAATGGGCAGATAGATAATAATTATGATGATTAAATTTTTGTTTATATTTTATGCAAAAAAAATTTTTGTTTTGTTAGCCTTCATAAGGGCCCCAAACCAATTTTTATACGGGGCCCCACCAAGGCACGCTACGCCACTGCACATACATACATACATACATATTCTCACGCCTGTCTCCCACTGGGGTAGGGAGAGCACTACACCCTGTATAGGTATTTCAGAGAACGTAAAGTAGATTTTGTGAAGTCATTGCGTGTTCGGATGGCGGTAGCATGTTGGCAGGTAGCTCAACTGTCGACCTGTCACTCTTACCCTGACATGTTTTTAAAAGCAAGGTTGATTTACTGAATGTATTTGCGAAAAGTTTATTTGTTCTAGGAATAATAGTAGTCGATGGGGTCCTGGAATGCGATTTTTGAATCTCATTCGGTGAGCTCAGCAGTTGAAAATGTCAAAATTACTATGGAGATGTACCGTAGAAAGAGAAGGAACTAGAAGGAATCACGTGTCTTGTCATATCACTCAGTAAGAGATGCGCATAGCAAATTCGCTCTAGTTAAAAAAGGAGATCGCTACTTATTGCTGTCCTTATCGACGTAGCCACTTTTTTGTTCTACGACGGCTGTCTGACTCCGGAGTCAGACATCTATTTTCATACAAATTGTATAGGATTTTATGACTATCGCTGTCTCATGCGCGGTTACACTGATGTTAGGTCTATCAGCGTAAGCGAAAAATACTTCGCCTATGAGATGTACGCATCTTTCTACTGCTGATTTGACTTTCAAAAATCGCACTCCTGAAGCATGATTTTTGAGATTCAAATCAGCAGTAGAAAGATGCATATCTCCAGAGTAACGTCTACGCCAATAGAATGTCACTTTGTCTAGGGCCCCAAAGGACCGATCGATCGCGTTAAATAGGTAAATCTCAATTGAAACGACATTGGACCGCATACGAATCACAACTTTTTCACATTCGATATCCGTGCTAATCAATTGACAGCTCATGATATCCGTTTGAAAGATCACTCAAACGTTTCCAGCTATAATTGAAGTGTAGTGGGGGAGTCGCGTTGTCGATCTGCTATAGGGCAGTCACGTTTGTTGGTTGCCCCCTCCCAGCTCGACAGCGGGGCTCCAGTGGTGGCTCAAGATAGTGTTCTTTTATAAGAACAACCCTTGAAGTCACCAAAATATCAATATAACCGTACAACGTCAAGCACTTTTGCTATAAAAACTCGACATTGGCAAAATCATCATTAACCAAAGATGGCAGCCATTTTTTTAAAAATATAATAGAATAGAAGTGTAGTGAATCACGATACACGATACGGAATTCAGCACAGTTGATTAGTAACTGGATTGAAATGTGATTAGAACTGAAATTGGATAAGGATTGAACTGCGATGTTTTAAATTACCGCCTTCGGGCCTTTTATGCCTTTGACTTTTTATTTTATTAATTAGTTTAATCGTTTGAACCATCGTAAGAAAATATTTGAGACTATTGAACCTCGTGCAAAAGTTTACTATATAAAACTGCAAAGAAACATCACAAACTCACAGATCGTCAGCAGCGCTCTTAAAGGCAGTCCAATAAGGGTTAGTATCGTTCACAACAGTCGGAGACACGTAGGGGTCCTTTTGGAAGAACTCGTAGGTCACGCCGGCCCCGGCTTCCTTGCACCAACGCTTTATCTGAACACAAGAGTTTTGGCTTTTAACAAATTAAACCATTTTATGTCCCACTTCGGGAAGCTAAGTAGTATCTTCACGTCCCAAATGCCGCAGTGTCTTCGACCAGTGTGTGTCGCCGTGATGACTTATGGAACAGAGACGTGGTCGCTCACTCAAGGCCTCATAAAAATGCTGAAAGTCACCCAAAGGGTTATAAAGTGGGCTATGCTCAGAGTTTCCCTGCGAGATCGAATCAGAAATGAAGAAATCCGCAGAAGAACCAGAGTAGCGACATAACCCAAACAATTGCTGAACTAAAGTGGTAGTGGGCGGGGCACATTGCTCAGAGAACCGATGGCCGATGGGCCGAAAAGTTCTCGAGTGGTGACCGCGTCCTAGAGAGCGCAGCGTGGGTATCACATGCATACTTATCCTATCATTTAATTCTTCTTCTTATCGAGTGGGCTGCAAAGAGTTCATTCAGAGTTTATTCAAACCGCCTTACGGCCTCTGACGTGGTTTTTATGTAACGACTACTACCACCAGTGATAGTAGCCGAGACCAACAGCTTAACGTGCCATCCGAAGCACGGAATCATCTTTCTTTTCAGACAATCAGGTAACTCAGCCTGCAATGTCCTAACCAACTTGGGAAAAACGCACAAAGTGACATTTCACTAGGTGCCCCCCGTGGGAATCGATCCCACGACCACGATCATTTCATTACACTAGGTACTTCATTGATTCCAAATGGCGATTCTACTGATACTTTACTCAACTAACTTACTAACCATGTCTTCAAACTCCTGGCGATTGACAGACAAAGCCAGGCGAATGTCGAAGCTGGCCGTAAATTTCTCTGGCACCACGTTGTCCTGAATACCACCCTGTTACGAAAAAACAGGGATATTACTAATACAGAATATAAACTTAAAAATAAAAACTTAAGTATTCAAATAAAAAGAGGAAAAAGATAATAAAAAGATGGGTACTGGACTGACGTATCTTTTGGTTATTGAAACACATATGGGCTCGAAATCTTGGCTCTTCGATTTAAAAAAAAACAAAAGCAGGCTGGCAACCTTTTCTGAATATAATGTTGGGGTAGTCACGTTGCAGGGTTTGCCCCGAACACTTGTGTTTCGCGTGGTGTTCGCGCGGTTCAGCCTGTCTCGAGGCTCCGCAATCCTTCTCAGTAGTGTTCTTACTCAAAAACATTCCTCATGATTGGATAGATACTCTCTCAAACCACTTGACCCTGGCAGAAATGCGGTGCTAACGCACAAGCAAGAAGTCTATCAATTTATAAATTAAAAAAGAAAATAATTAAAAAAAAACTCTATCGTTGTTCTTACTTTACACAAAAACAAAAACTCACAGAAAGTATAGTCAAGTTAGTTGAAGTTACATCCCCAATGGTCAATTTAGGGTCGGCAGCCATTTTCTCGACCGATTCTCGACGTAAATCCATGAATTTGTCTATTATGTAACGGACCTGCAAAAATTACAACATCATCATCAGTCTTAACATTAATCTGGCTTAACAATAGTACACCGCTATGTAAAGGCACAATCCAGAACCGCTGAACATGCCTTACGAAGCACGAAGGCGCTCGAAATGAAGTACCACTAAAACGGTCACCCATCCAAAGACTGACCCGACCAAGAGGTGACCGTTCCCAATACAGAACCGAAGCTCTACTACCGACCGCTCCGACCAAAATAACCTACTCAATAAATAAACTTACGCATGACGATATATTAACTTTGTAGATGGTCAGTAACTATTATACAACTTTACCAACTAACTACCTATACTTACCTAAGTACCTATCAATAGAATGAGCGTGATATACTCTAACTATAAGATACTGGAGGATTTTCTAAACTTGCCAGACCAAAATCCTGTGCAAAAAAGCGTATTATAAACTCGATGATTAAGGCCCCATTTAAATGACAATTCAGTGTACGTTGCTGGTTACTAACGATATTAAACATGCAGTGTGTAACATGTCTCCTAACATTATCAGCAATGTACCCTAAATTGTCCCCTCTGTCCTGTAGGATCCACTATCTCGATCCCGCAGTGGATTGAATAGCACGCTGAAGTTCACTGTGATCCACCATTAGGCTCAGTGGATCCTATGATACTTGAAGATCGAATTGTCATTGTAAATTCGGTATGTCAAGTTTTTTTTTGTCTTTTTTTTTATATTTTTTACGGATAGAAGACAAAATTTTAAGACACCTATTTCATTTTTATTGCGATTCGTCGCGTTTATCAAAATAAATTTAATTTTTAAATTATTTTGATCTGTAATCTCTAAGTGCAAAAATGGTGAAGAAAAAATAATTCGAACTCCATGGAGAAAAACTATCTACTGCTATATTTAAAAAAAATTAAAACCTGCCTCCTCTTTCTAACTCTATGCTGGAAACAGATACGGCAACATCAAATGTCAAATTCTGACAATGTGAATGTATTTTTGTTTCTTAATGGCCGGTTATTTGAAGTTGATTTTATGTTTACCAAGGAGTTCACAGGTATTGCAGTGACATCACTGAACGTACCGAAAAACGAAGTTATTTTATTAAAATCCCGCTTTATTAAAATCCCGCTATCCCTCAAACGGAGACTCATCGACATGTGTATCCTGCCTATCCTAACCTACGGTGCCCAGACCTGGTCTCTCACCGAGTCTCAAAAGTCCAAACTCAAGGTTTGCCAGAGGGCAATGGAGCGTAGTATACTGGGTGTTAAAAGAACGGATCGTGTCAGAAACACTACACTGCGCTCCAAAACACAAATAGCCGATGTGGGGGAAAAAACCGCCAGATTAAAGTGGGATTGGGCCGGCCATGTCTGTCGGATGCATCATGAAAGGTGGGCAAGAATTGTAACGCCCTGCACAGCTAGCATGCCAGCCACGACAAAGCGTTTAAACGAGAAAAACGTCGTGCGCGCTCTTTCTGGCATACGTAAAATAATAAGGATGGAGGCACATCTCGATTTTTATCGTTTTCTCGGGGGTGGCATGCGAGCCCTACTGGATCCCAGAAAACGGTCATCGGCGTCCAGGTCGTCCTAGGAAGAGGTGGCGGGACGATCTGGATGCTTTCGATGACGCGTGGCCAGAGCATGCCCAGGACAGAGATGGTTGGAAGATTAAAGGGGAGGCCTTTGCCCAGCAGTGGAATGAAATAGGCTAGTAAAAAAAAAATTTTATTAAAAATATCTGTAATCCTTTCATTTTAAAATCTCTGACATAGAAAATATGATTATTGAGACAATTATCTCGAAATGGTTTTCGATTCAGCCCTCCAAAAAAAAACATGACATACCGAATTACAACTGTCACGTTTAATATAGGGCCCAATGACAATGTTACTCAAAGTAAGGGTCCCGTTTTACCCTTTGGGTACGGAACCCTAATAATGTAAGAAACTGTCAATCGTGTGAATATCATTTTGAATAAAAACTTTTGACTTGGCTTCATTTTGACTACACCAGTGGTAAAACAGTGGGAAAGTAAGGCAGTGGGAAAACCACCGCTATAGTTTCAAAAAAAATACTACGAATAATAAAACACAAAATAGAATCTGCTAAAATGTAACATTTTGAACGGAAAAAAAATACAAAAAGGTTATTTGTCAGAAGTGGGATTCGAACCCACGCCCACAGAAGTGGACTGCGACCTGAACGCAGCGCCTTAGACCGCTCGGCCATCCTGACTTGGAGAATGGGGACGAAATTACGCGCTGCTATCAAGATGTAATTAGATCTGCTAAAAATAGATTTTATATTGATAAATTGACTCGGAATGCGAATCTAGATACGTATTGTACTAGTTTATAAAGTACAAATTACAAGGACATTAGCACAGTATAAGAGAGTAGTTTTTTTATCACAGTATAAAAAGTGATATTTGGGTAGATCAACTATTTTTTGTCCTCACAGTACTGTTTAAAAATACGTTTTTATTCCTTTTTTCTTGACATTCATTAATTTTGAAAGATGGATATTGTATCTAATGATATGATTCTTCTACACACATGCACATTTCACCATTTGTGTTGAACTACTCAAAGTTTTTAGCGGTTGTCCGATAGACCAAAACGCGTGGGGACAACGAAATAAAGCGTCCATCGGACAACCGCCAAAATTCAAGTAAAATTCAAGTAATTTTGCAAAACCGTGTATGCATTTAATAAATGCAATCCTTAGTTATTCAACAAACTTTAATTTTTGGGGCAAGCAAAACCTGAGCTTGAGATTGAGCCTGAACTTTGAAAAAATTTTATGCAGATGACTGGGACTAGGTATGGACAAAAAATAGTTGATCTACCCATTTACCAAATACATAGCCAAAAATTTTTCTTGTACTATGTACAAGCTAAGCATATAATAGCATAATCATTGGGAATAATATTATATTATAACAATAGGGGAGCGGACTGCATGAAATATTTTCAACATACTTGCTCGTAAAGTGGCTCTTATTGCACCGCTTTTAGGTACAATAATGCAGCTTATAGAACACGCGTGCGAAAATGATTATATTACTAGTGCGGTAATGTAACTTTTTTTTCTATTGTTTGTTTTTCAATCTTAGCAAAGAGTTTTTCTCAAAAAAAAACTTTAGTTAAAATATGATAAACAAACGCTTCATTTCATCAAACAATTAATTTTAGTTACAAATTAACATTTTGTGTTATAAATACATTAATATTACCTAAGTTTGCAACGTTTTTCATATCAGGTTGTTTGCAACAAAATGTCGTTGGTTGAATGGCGGCTACAGTCATCGCCTCTTTATAAAAAAATATAGTCTACCTCCATTTTCAAGTACTTAAGTATAATTTTTTCTATGGCCATTTTCCTCAAACATTTGTCTAAAATAGTTGCATTTTACTAAATTTTAGTACTTGTTGAAAAACGTCGTATGAAACGCGTGAGCATTGGTCCTTTACAGACTCGGCTCTTATATTGCTGCAATCCCGCCTCGTCTGTAATGACCAACTTTCTTTCTTTCTTCTCACTTTCTGTAATTCTTTAGCTTGAATCATTGAGGTACTATGTTAACTAGAGAAGCTACCGAGAAGTAATGTTTTGTAACACGCGTTAGGGTGTATGCGCTCTAACACACTTAGCCTGTGCCAGGCGCTCGTCGCAGCCTGACGCTCCCAGCACGCGCCCCGCACTGCTGATCATGGTGCACAGATTTTGTTCGCGTTGTCTGCTCTATACATAATTACTCAATGGCTTGAATACTATTTTTAATAATAGGATGAAGTATAAAAAGTAATGAAATGTTGATGACGTCACTTGTGGGTATCTAGTACTTCCAATTTTTCATACAAAGAGCACGTTTTGACATTCGACTGAGTTGCTAATTTGTACGCTCCCCTATTGTGTAATATTACCTATATCTAACTTACCTAATTACTTATGTATTTATGAAAGAAAGAATCCCGAATAAGAAAATAGGTAAGTAAGTAATCTATTTTCATCCTCTCCCAATTTTCTAGCTAGATGAAATATGATTATCTAAGGGCTGATAAGGTACCTATAGATAGATAAGTGAATTTCGCCTGGGTGTACCTGGATCTAATCCCAAATACTAGCTAACTTCCCACGCACTTCAGTTTAGTTATAGAAAGGTCACATCTAACACCCTGTTATTTTTCGTTTAGATTTTCAGATAAAATTCAAGGTGATAAATGAACGAATATCCTGAATCGATAACTGAACTGAATTGAAAGGGGCCGCTCTAGACGCTAGTACGCTTATCTTTCACATGCGTATAATTAACAGGGATCAAATGTAGGTCTACATCTGTGTATGTATCTTTAGGTAGGTACTTATTCTTGTTATTTGGTATACTAAAATAGTTTTAATCTTAGCTCAAAGTGAAATTAATGGAGAGGCCTTACGCGAACATTTCAAACCAGAAAAATTAGGCAAAACAAATTAATGGTAAAACCTATAAAAACTTCAAATTTTTTATGCATTGCCATATTTCTACTAGTTAATTGTACTAGTTTGTATTAATAGTAGTGTCAAAACTCAAAGTCAAAGTCACTTTGGCTTCAACTTAACGCGCTTTAGGCTTATCCATAAATTTTACGTTGGACTAAGGTTTTAAGCCCTAACTAACGCTATTATGGATCTATTGGTCTGAAACAAATGATTATTTTAATTAATTTTATTAATTTCTAAGAAAATAAAGTCAGGCGAATAGAGTACCTACCTCCTTTTGTTTAAGTCGGTTAAAAACTTTCTTCGCCGACTGTAGGTACTAGGTACGTGACAATGCATAATGCATTTATTAATGACCTGTAATGCAAGGCATGTTCAAGTGTGTCCGGAAGTCCGGAATAATATCCGGTATCCGCATTATATCCGCGAGTAGCTGGCTTGGCGCCAAATAGAGTTAATTATATCAGTGCATTCCCTGTAACTTAATTATATTAACCGATATATTCACACGGGATATCTAAACTGAAGATAAAGATATTCGAGTAGTCAGCATCATCAGCCTATACTCCATTCAGGAGTTAGAGCGACAAAATGTAAACAACGGTGATACCAGTGTAGAAAATACCATCTCGAGACTGTAGAAAACTTATCTCCGGAATGAATAACAGTAAATTATCTATTTTACTCGCAAAGGATTACGACAAATGATATGTTAATTTCGTAAGCTATCATTTATTTTAGATTAAGTAAAAGAAAGCGTGACTGTAAATATTTTATTTCGTGGTCTGGCAACAATCAGATATTTTAGACCTTTGGTTCGTTTTAACAAAGTGCTTAAAGAAAAGATTGTGTATTGAATACAATAACGTAAAACACGTCTGTTGATTGTTAAATACCGTCGTCTGAGTCCGTACGCTACACAAAAAGCCGCAAAGTACAGAAAAAGACAGAGTAGTGGGCTACATACAAATAATTTAAAAATTTCATTCAAATTGTCACGATTGTTTTTATTATTAATGGTTAGACAGTAAATGTTTAATGTTAACGCCATTTATTAAATGCCGTACCGACATAATGTTATTCTTAAAAAATGTACCAAAGGTTTCTGACCACGTAATGTCACTTTGACAGTGACGTTTCTTTGTTTACATTTTGTCGCTCTAATTCCTGAACGGAGTATATATACGTCCCACTGCAAGGCCCAGGCCTACCCTCTAGGAGGGTGTTTGGGCGTTGTCAACCACGCGTGCCCAATGCGGATTGGTTGAATGTGGATTCGAGTAGTCTATTTTATTGCTATAAAACTAATCTTGAAGATATAACCACGTGGATAGGTACTAACTTGGTACGAGGGTATGAACACGTGCTTGAGTACGAACTCAAACTAGGTACTATAGGGTCCAAAATAAGACTCAATTTATGTACAGTGTCCACAGACCTCTACAGTGTCCCTATCATAATCTTTGATCTAGAATTCTAGACTGTACAGTACTACCTATATACCGGATGTAAATTAAAATGCATTACCTACAGTAATAAACGGGGTTCTCCTATTTCCTAACCAAACTGAACATCTTTCACTATACCTACTGCATTACTTAAAATGTTATTCCACAGAAAACGTCAATGCTTACTACCCTTTATAACATAATTCACAAGTTTATTAACTAGGTACATATTTAACTAATTTCATGAAACTCATTCAATCAAATTGTGCATAGGTACCTACGAAAAAAAGTGCGCTACTATGGCGCTACTTTAACAGGAACGATTTTATGATTTTGTCGCGAAGCCGCCGCGCAAACTTATATTACGTAAACTTTTGAACATTACATGCGATAATTTATTTTAAAAACAAAAGCACAGTACCTTCTCCCCACAGTTGTCCGGGAGCAGCAGTGACCCGTGGCCGGACCGACCCGGGCAAATAACATTCACGTCTGGAAAGATAAAACTGTTTAATTTTGCCCCCAAAACTGTTTGCCTCCGTACCAGGGGATTTTATGACACTGCCTTGTTTCAACATGACCCTTATGATTGTGTAATTTTAAGGATTTTTTAATCCACTTTGGTTTTTGCGTAATATAGGGTCCATATAGTCCATAAGTCACGTAAGGGCGAAATTCGGCCGATAATAATAGTGACATAAGCATGAGCATATGCTCAGGATTATATTCCCGAGGGGGTAGTCAGAGATATTCTGAAACCTCAGAACATCCACGTTTCACTAGTAGTACCGAAATTCTGTCCAGTGTGACGGGGAATGAGCCCGTCGCCACTCGCCACTAGCCACATCGACAATAGTGACATTCTTGTTGAAAATGTCTCATGAAAGTTTAGATAATAGGTAGGTACTTACTAGGTACTAATTATAGTAGGTACTCTGTAGTAATACTATATTACTATACGAGCTTAGTACATTGACCAAGAATTACCGTCTCTCGTCAGTACGTGCTTTGCCTATTCACTCAAACAGAGATGCACATAGCAAATTTTCACTAGTTAAAGAAGGAGACTTTTTGCTGTCCTTATTGACGTAACCATATTTTTGTTCTAAGGTTCTATTGCAAGAAACTCAAATTGCATGATACTCTGAAATGGAATCCGAGATCAATTTCAACCAAAAGAGGCTCTTATGTTCGAAATTATTGATCTCGGAATCCATTTCAGAGTAGAGAAATGTATAGTTCTAACTCCATATAGCTATGTCATACGTTGTTACACTGAGTCTGTTTACTAGCGTAAGCGAAAATCCTCAGTGAAGTACAAGGTGTTTCATAAGTAAGAATAAATTTTTGAAACTCTTAAGGGGGTTGTTAAGACCGTCAAACTGAACAACTTTCTCTATGGGACCAACATCGAAATCGCGAAAAAAAAATTTCATATCCCATACATATTTTAGCTCTGGTCGATTTGTAGAGTATAGAACATAATTTTTTTTTTTCGCGATTTCGATATTGGTCCCATAGTGATAGTTGTTCAGTTTGATGGTCTACAACACCCCCTTAAGGTTTATTTGTATTTTTGTAACACCTTGTATACATTTAAAACTCGCAATAAGACTCTTGTAAGAGATGATAAAGATAATAATTTAAAAAGTAAACTCACGCCAAGTAGACCTCTCAGCATTGAAGACGAGGTATTCATCAGTGGCGCTGGCTATCCCCTCGTCCAGAGCAAACCCAACGTTCAGCCTCTTGTATTGGTCCGTCTTGATGAACTCTCGCATTACATGCCTACCGCCTATTTCTTCATCTGTTAGAACATTATAATTCATGTCCAACATAGCATCTCTCCAAGCAATCAGATATATGCGAAATACAGCATATTATATGAATATATACAGGATCCTTCCTAATATGCTGACACTTTTTAAGGGGATGATCAGACCATCAAACTGAACAAATTTCTCTATGGGACCAACATTGAAATCGCAAAAAAATATCAGCTGTCCCATAGGATTTGGCACGAGTAGGTTTGCAGTTTTGTATAGAACAGAAGAATTTTTTTTGCGATTTCGATGTTAGTCCCATAGATAATGTTGTTCAGTTTGACGGTCTTATCATCCCCTTAAAAACATTTCAGCATATTAAGAAGGACCCTGTATGATATATAAGAAAGCTGAACAATGCAGAATGTGCTATAAATGGAATACAATTCAGAATAATGCAGAATGTGCAAAAAATGACATTGTAGTGATCCTGTTATCACTGTAATGGACATCAAACACGATAAATGCCTTGAAATTTATGTACATAGATTTCCGCTAATAGTGTCCGTCCAAATTATCAGCTACAAAACTTGAAATTATGTATTATATTTTATGTGTTAAATTATAGAAGATTTTCGCCACAGCGTGTGTCGCTACAGCGTCATTCGAAACTAGGTACCGGATCCGAAGTAATCCTATATAAGGCAGTCGATGTTAACGCTTAAGAGGATTCAGTCATAAGTTCATAACCAAACAGTACAGGAACTTATATTCGAAGACATTGTTGAAACAGATGAAACATGAATGAACAACAATTTAACAGATTCTTTTTAATACGTTCCACTGATCACGATATCTAGAAGGTATTCGTTTCGTGGTTACTAACCAGGTAAAAAAGACAGATGCAAAGTCCTCTTCAGCCTGATGCCCTGACTCTTCAGCCTCCTGACAGCCTCGATGTACTGGATGCCGATAGACTTCTTGTCCTGCACTCCTCGTGCATAGATCACTCCGTCTTCTACACGAGCCTCGACCGGAGGGTCCGTTCCATTTTCCAGCTGATAAAAGACAGAAATACCAACTAGAACTTGGCTTTATTCAGCAAAGAATTATAGGTAGACATTTTACGTAATAAGCTTGACAAATTGACAACAGACCATAGATAAGTACACTACATTCTCCCCTGGGTCATTTCCGTCACACTCACTCTAAAACATAACCACGAAGACGTGGCGGGGTTCTCTTTTCTCGAGTCGAATGGCGAATCGGCAACGTAGGCTCGTTTATCTCGGCCCTACGCTCAGGCTCTCGACTAGGCCCTGGCTCTCGACTAGGCCCTGGCTCTCGACTAGGCCCAGGCTCTCGACTAGGCTCAGTTTCTGAATCAGATTCTGGATCTTGAAGAGTTTGGGAAGAAGAATCATTTATAAAATAATTGTCGTTAGGACACGGAGCTAATTGTCTATTTGAGACAGTTGTCTCCCGTCCATCTGGCAAACAAACATAAGAATAATTGGGATTGCCTTGAAGTAATTCCACTTCATCCACTAAAGGATCATATTTAGATTTCCGTACATTCCTTTTGAAAAGCACTGGGCCGGGGGTCAGTAACCAACTGGGAGTAGAGTTTCCAGTGGGCGATCGTCGGGGGTGGCGGAACATACGTTCGTGAGGTGTTTCATTAGTCGCCGTGCACAATAGCAATCGTATGGAGTGCAGCGCTACGGGTAAAACTTTTTCCCAGTCCGTCACATCCATTTCCTTAGAGCGGAGGCAAAGTTGTATCGTCCGCCAGAGTGTTCCATTTAGGCGTTCAATTTGTCAATTTCCTTCAGGATTGTAGGGTGTTGTCCTGCTGGTAGCGACTCCATAATTGTCGAGGAATTGTTTTAATTCACATGACATGAATGCAGTACCCCTGTCGGAATGTATATAATGCTGGGGTGCCAAACATCATGAACAGATCTTTCAATAAATTTATAACAGTTTGCGACGAAAGATCCTTACATGCGTACGCAAAAGGAAATCTAGAATATTCATCAATTATTGTCAATATGTATCTGTTTGAGGATTTAGATGGTATTGGCCCTTTGAAATCTATGTTTAATCTTTGAAGCGGTTCTGTTGCTTTTATTAATTTACCTCCAATCTTGGCAAATCTTGGTTTGATTTCTGCACAAACTGGACAAGCGGCAGTCATCGATTTGACGTTCTCAAGGGAATACGGAAGATTCTTTGATCTTATCCAATGCAACATTCAAACAATACCGGGATGACATAATAAATTATGCAAGTCATACAATTTATTGGGATGCAAACAAGCAGAAACCCTCGATAGTGCGTCAGCAGCAGCGTTTTCTTTCCCGGGTCGGTACATAATATCATATTTATAACATGAAAGTTCTGTGCGCCACCTTTCAATCTTCTCATTTTTTATTTTACTCGAGTGTTTTTGCTCCAACATGAATGATACTGATTGTTGATCAGTAATTAATAGGAAATGACGTCCAACCAAGTAGTGCCGCCACTTCCTTAGAGATTCTACAATCGCGCAGGCCTCTTTCTCAATTGAAGAATGTCTTTTTTCTGATTCATTTAATGATCTAGAGAAGAAAGCTACAGGGCGATCATTTTGCGAAAGAGTCGCTGCAATAGAATGCTCAGATGCGTCTGTTTCTACCGATAAGAGATCATCGTTATTTATAGCAAATAAAGCTGATTTGGCTATTTCGGATTTAAGTTTGTTAAAGCATTCAACTGAATCGCGATCGAGAGGTAATTTGGATTGAATTAGAATATGTATCTTTTCTGAAAAATTTGGAATCCACTTGGAGTAATGGGCGAACATTCCAAGAACTCGTTTAAGAGACGGTGCGTTATCTGGAATTGGTAATTCCATCAAAGGCTTCAAACGATCTTCATCAGGTTTGATTGAATTGTTTTGAATTGTGTAGCCCAATAAGCTAATCTTTTCGCTTGCAAAAATACACTTTTGTTCATTTAAAGTTAGTTTATACTTTTCCACGGCATTCATGAATTTCTTCAAGTTCTGGTCATGCTCATCTTTTGTTTTCCCGCAGACCGTAACGTCATCTAAATAAGCGAACGTTCCATCTAGTTTCTCAGTTTCGATGATGTTTTGCAAAGCCCTTTGAAAGGCAGCTACGCCATTCGTCACTCCAAAAGGTATGCGAGTAAATTGGTATAAGTTTCCGCAAGCTTCGAAAGCTGTCATTGGTTTTTCTTTCGATAGAATGGGTACTTGATGGTACGCTGATTTCAAATCTATTTGACTAAAAAGATTGTACTTGGATACTTTCGAAATAATAGTGTCGATCTTCGGTAAAGGATATGCATCAAGTTCTGTATAACGATTGATAGTACGCGAATAGTCAATAACTAAGCGTTTTCGATGAGAAGTCCCTCCCGTAACGAGGACTTGAGCACGCCACGGAGAATTACTGGGTTCAATCACGCCATCTTGTAATAACTTTGTGATCTCATCCTTGATAAACTTTTCATCCATTTCAGAGAAAGTTCTTGACTTTGTTATGTCAGGTGATAGGTTTGAGAGGATAGAAGCTGAAGGAATAGATGCTTGCATCACGTTACATATGCGCAGAGGCTCTCTGTCTCCACCGAAACGCAATTCAAGCGAATGATGACTTTTAAGTAGATCGTGACCGATGATGATATCGGCACATAAGTTATTCACGACTAGTAATGGATGTTGTTTGTAAGTATGCTTATCGAGTTTGATTGTTGCATGGCATAGGCCGTTTACGAAAGATATGTGACTCAAGGAGGCCAGAGTAACAGTTTGTTTTACAACCTTCTTCTTTAGGTTCATAGTTTGTGCTAGTTTTTCATCAATGAAACTGACTGAGCTGCCCGTATCTATAAGGGCATCAGCACGAATATCGTTTATAAGGATAGAAACAGTAGCTTTTCGAAGACTCGAAGGTGAAGCAGCGGAGATGCAGGCTACGTCCACTGGGCCGTCATCAGAGGGAATAGAATTAATTAATCGCTGGTCTACTAGACCGACAGACGATTGCAAAGTGTCCTTTCTTTGTACAAATCTGGCAGTTAGTGTTAAAAGCGGGACATTTTGTTCTTTGGTGATGTGAATTGCCACCGCAAAAGTAACAACGCTACCTACTGCGTAGAGGAGTAGCAGCTGCAAGGCTTGAATCTGGCGTTTCATGTGGATTCATATTTGTAGTATTTTTATCAGGTGAAAGAGCGTTCAGGTAAGAGGTACTAGGTAAGGGATCCCCATATGCTTTGGCATTATTTTCCGCTGATTCCAAAGTAAGAGCTTGATTCAGCGCTTCATCTAGGTTTAAGGAATGGTTTTCTAAAAGCCGTTGGCGAATTTTTTGCGAATAGATCCCAGAAATGAATGCATCACGGATAAATTCCTGCTTGTAAACTTCAGCGTTGACGTCTTTGAAATTACAGTCAAGTGCTAATTGTTTCAGAGTGCGAACGTAGTCCGATACAGTTTCCTCTGATCGCTGCTTCCTTGTGGCTAGGACATGCCGTGCGTAGATTTCATTTTTAGGCTTTACGTAAATAGTGTTAAGACATTTCATCGACTCGTCGTATGTCGTGCATGATTTAATGAAAGAATAAACGCAGGGCGCCAGGTGGTTTATTAAGATTTTTAATTTTATTGTATCGGTGATAGCAGTACCTTCTTCGGTGATAAAATTTGTAAATGTAGACTGCCAATGCGACCATTTCAAATCGGCCGCCATTGTTCCTGGTTCCACGTCGAAACGCTCGGGGCGAAGATATCGAGACATCGTATTTGAATTTATTTTTGTATCGTCTTGCATTTTGTTTATTTTTCTATTGCTGAATAAATTGATAAAAGACAGAAATACCAACTAGAACTTGGCTTTATTCAGCAAAGAATTATAGGTAGACATTTTACGTAATAAGCTTGACAAATTGACAACAGACCATAGATAAGTACACTACACCAGCTTTTCCAGCTTTTTCCAGCTTTTCTGCGGACCAGATGGAAAAGATGGTGTTATGATACCTATAGGTAAACTGTTCCAAGACTAACTTGTGTCATCACAACTGGACAGGACAGCTGTCCCATAGAAATTACCGCAAATTTTTTGTGTTATTTTGAAGTGCCGCTCCCGATTGTCCCGCGAAAAATGACATAATTGTCTCTTCTTTGGACACTCACTAGCGCCTACGTTAGAGCCTATATATAGGTGCTATACGTAGAAAGAGAAGGAACTAGAAGGAAGCTCGTGTCTTGTCATATTCACTCACTAAGAGATGCACATAGCAAATTCGCTCTAGTTAAAAAGGAGATCGCTACTTATTTGCTGTCCTTATCGACGTAACCACTTTTTTGTTCTACGACGGCTGTCTGACTCCCGAGTAGGGATTGCAATCCGGTGCAATTTTCAATCCGGCCGGATCCGACCGGATTTTCACCGATCCGGCCGGATCCGCCGGATCCGACCGGATTGGTAATATCCATAATCATTTGCGTTTTCATTTTAAAATCAGCTGTAAAACAATAAAGGTGCTTCTAGCAACTGTGAAAAAAATTATTATTGTTACGAAGTGATGGTTTATATCGTATTAATAATGCGAAAAAAACATTTTCTAGGCCTCAAAGCATTGACTAACATAAGGGAGACCGCCTAACATCCACACTTTTCACATTTATGGTTATTTTTCTTTTGTCAGACTGAGAAAGGTATGAAAAATGTACTACTATACCTACTGTTAATTTGTATATAAGTACTTTTAACAGGATAACAAAATAAAACTTTTCTGCTGTCATTTCTATAATGACATATTCATATGGTAGGGAAGAAAAAAAAACTCCATACCTAGGACAAATTTATATTTTAAATGTACGTGTAGGTGCGGATTGTCGTAGCAGGTGACTCAATAACGTCGTAAGCGGCGTCCACCGCGAGAATTTTCATTAAAAAAGCAGGTTTATTTAATTTTCAAGCTATTTACCGGATCGGCGAATAGGCCGTAAATGGTACCGGATCCGCCGGATTACCGGATCCGGAAAACCGGATTGCAATCCCTACTCCCGAGTTAGACATCTATTTTTATACAAATTGTATAGGATTTTATGACTATCGCTGTCTCATACGCGGTTACACTGACGTTCCGTCTACCAGCGTAAGCCAAAAATACCTACTTCGCCTATGGTTCTATAGGTCCTATAGCAACTTACAGCGCCAAAATGGTGTCAATCAAATAGACAGGCTAAATTCAGAGATCGTTGGTTTGAATAGTTAAGCTGCATTACGCTTCGAACGAAGTGCATCTGGGACTAACTAAGTACTTACACTTATCATTAGCTGTGAAAACTGACTGCAGGGAAAACTGCAGCAGTCTATTTTACAATAATTATGTTAATGAAAGCTGGGTAGGTTAATCCTATGTTAGTACAGAGAGAACCCAGTTCAAAGCAATGAAGTCGGACTAAATAAATACTTGTCTTACTCAAACAATATTATTTACTGTTCAGAGGAAAAAGCTTCTCAGCGTACGTAACTAAGCTATAACGTACTTAGGACCTAAACAAATAGAGCAATTAAGAAATTTAAAGCGTACATTCTTGTGTTTAAAATGGAAAATATTAGTAAGAAAGAGCAATTTCAATCCTTCGCTGGAGGAAAATAACAAATAAAACAAAGATTATTTTTTCAAGTCATCATCATCATCCTACATAGGGTACGTCCCACAGGGCACAGGCCAAAAGTTCTCCACGCATGCCCAATGCGGATTGGTAGACTTCACATACGCTTCAGAATTAATTCTTCATCGGATGCTATTGTATATCTGGTCATCTCAGATAATTTAATGATTTGTGAGTCCAATGTGCTGCAGTGGGTTCATGTGGGCTGATTTGATTGATTGTGAGTCCTAGACTTTGGAGGAAGGTGATATAGGGTCAAATAGTATAAGAGATAAGTGTACTTTTTGCAACCATCAGCAGCAAGGCTGATTCAGTGTTTATGGGGTGTAGAGCATCTCTGTGATGGGGATGGACCAGGTCTGCCTGCATAACTTCAGTCGGTTTAGGAGTTACAGACGTTTAAAGGTCAGTAAAAATTTTACAATCAGCTGCAAGGCTGTCAAAGGTCGGACCTTTGAATGGCTGTAACTCCTTAACAGACTGATGCACCATGTCAGTTTTTGTACTGTTCATATACGAGTAGCTACAGTGCATACTACAATAACATCATACGATCAGCCTTGCTGCTGATGGTTGCAAAAAGTACACTTATCTCTTATAATAAAACGGTCCATGACTGGCTTAGAATACTGGCTGACATGAGACCCATTTAGATGTCATTACACCCTCCTTGAGGGTAGGCATATATGTGCCTTGCAGGGGGCATAGATATACAGGCTGATTACAACGATGATGCGAATGTGTCTTTTCCTAAAAAAATTTCTCACCTCAAACACAGGCACCACGTCCATGTGAGAGTTAAGCAGGATACTCGGCAGGGTCGGCTCCAGGCCCTCCCAGGTCATCACCAGTATCGGCTTATTCAGGACAGGCTCACACACCTGCACCGGCAGACCGAGCTGCTCTGCTTGACCTCGCAGGTACACCAGACACTCATCTAGAAGACAATACTGGATCATCATCAAACGAATCAAAGCTCAAGTGATGAGCTTTTTTAATAAAAGCTAAATTAAACCTGTCAAGAGCGAGTCGGGCTACCCGCGCACCGCGGGCTTCGTAACACACCACCACACAACATATTATAACTAACAAAAAAGTTTTGTTTTCTCCGATACCTTTAGCGCGAGACCGACTCACACTTGGCCGGTTTTTATAATGAAACAAAGAAAGAAACCAAGCACAGTCAAAACTTCTATACCGTATTTATCATACACTGTTACTACTATTTGTCTTAGAAAAAGCATATGTCTAGAATGAGCCTCACACTTGTTCCGTATAAAACAAAAGGGGCTAATTTTCTTAGGTTGGTGTGCGTGAGGCGCCATACTAATTATGTATGTGTGCGTGTATATGTATAGGGTTTTGGAACCAGTACTGGTTCCTATTTTTTTCGACGCTTTCGTAGCTTTGACTGTCTATCTTGATAATCTAAGCTATTTGTACCCTTTTTCAACGTTTCATATTTCTTATTATAGTGAATTTTCAGTTTAAAAAGATTACATTGTATCAACAAGATTGATCATTTTAGGAAACAACGACCTCTGAAACCAGTTTCAAAGATAAGCGAAGAAAATTCCCTTTTTAACTTTTTCAACCAAAAAGCAGGTTCCCTAGGGACAGGCGAGAGGTAATAACGTACTTACATTTTAGTATACATTACACGTTTGTTAGGCGTAAAGTGCTTCACAACAGACCACTAAATAACGGTTTCGTAATGAGTACCTATGTTTTATCTTAGCACGTAAAACAAAAGAGCGTAAGTAACACGTTTTGTTTTTGCGTTATCATGCTTCGGTTACAATACAATACAATACAATACTCTTTATTTGCACACCAAAAACATAAAATAACAAGGTTACCGTAACAATCATTCATTAATATTTATTTTAATTAAGTAGCATGAATTTTTTTGCCTAGTAAAGGAAAATGCCCAATCCCGTTTCGCCTTAAAACTGGTAAATTTGTTTTCACACCACCCGCTCGAAAATGGCAAATTATATGTCATGTATATCGAACCCAAAGCAAGTCATTATAGACTTTCGATCAAAATAAAATTAATGGATAGGCCTTACGCGAACATTTCAAACCAGAAAAATGAGGCAAAATAAATGAAAGGTTTACTTGTCACTTGTATGCAAGTGCCCTAGATTTGACAGATAATGGCGCTAGTTTGTATGGACCAAGTGCACCAGTAGTATGCTTCAACTTACCGCACTTCAGGCCTATCCATTAATTTTATTTTGATCTAAGTTATAGGCCTACGCTGCGCCGGGTCATAATGTTGTACTGAATCTCATTATAACCCGCCGGTCAATAAAGTGATTTGAATTTGGAACCGCATCCACAGTTTATTTAATAGTTACTACGTCCGCAACTTAAAATTCTTATGAAAACTTATCATGGAGACCTGCACCAAAAAGAACTTAATTCGAAAATAGAACTGACCACCACGAGTAGGTATAGAAAACAAAAAAAGAAAAAAAAAACCCGACTGCATAAAAAACTATTAACTGAAAAGATAAAAACAAGCTGCTTAAATCAGCTATATTAACTTTGTTTGAGCAAATTAATACAATTTGAATGTTATTACTTATTAGGTAGGTATCGCAAACGGGGACAAAGAAAAATGACCTATTTGTTGGTTATTGGTTTGTCCCCGCCTGCAATACCTACCTAATAAGTAATAACATTCAAATTGTATTAATTTGCTCAAACAAAGTTAATATAGCTGATTTAAGCAGCTTGTTTTTATCTTTTCAGTTAATAGTTTTTTATGTAGTCGGGTTTTTTGTTTTTCTAAATAATTTAGTTTATTTCATACTTTTTAGTCTTGTGTCAAAATGGTAGCATAAAAATACTATAATATATATATATTTGAAATCTGCTCTTCACCAGCTTTGATACCCATATTGTATTTTTTTACGAAAAAAATTTGATTCTCCCCCCTCTCTTTTTTATTTCGCATACGCCATATTAAAATAATGTACCCTATGACACTCTCACGATTTTTATGAATCTAACGACACCTCATACGGTAAAATTCATCTAGCCGTTTAGGCTGTAGGGCGTGCCAAAGAAATAGACATACAAACATACATACATACACACATACATACATACGCTCGAAAAACATAACCCTCCTTCTGTCGCAGTCGGGTAAAAAGGCGCTAATTTTGCAAATCACAGTATTGTATTAAAGAACGATTTTTCTAGCAAGAAATAAATACTTTATTTTTATTTATACTCACATTCAAATTATTGGCATTTTTAAAGAGGAAATCGGGAAGGTCATCGAGCAAAGAAATAAAAGTATTTACAGCTCAAAATGTAGCAACTATTCTAAATGAAGCACCTGACCACAGTTTTCTTGCCGTAAAAGTAAGTACCTACCTACATACCTACTGATTGAATTTTAGGTTCCTAAAATAGCTACATAATATAAAGTACGTGAGTAAGTGAACAGCTCCATTCCACAAGGAAGCGTACTCGGATGTGTGCTGTTTTTGATGTATATCAACGACCTACCAAAAGCCCTAGATGTCTCCTGCGTATTATTTGCTGACGATATCTCTGTTCTATTCCCATGTCCAAATAACGTCCATCCAGCAAACAAATTAGATTGTATATTTAACGAATTAGTAGTATGGCTAAATGACCACAACCTAGAGATCAACTTCAAAAAAACGAAAATAATGCAGTTTAGACCTCATCAAAAGCGCCCACTCAATATCAATTTTAATTATAATAACATCGAAATAGAATGCACCAGCGTATTTACGCTACTTGGTTTGGACATCGATACACATATTACCTGGAAAGCGCACATACAGAAAATAAAAAATAAACTTTCGAGATTTACATATGCATTATCAGAGCTAAAAAAAACCACTGATCTTAAAACCGCACTCTCAGCATATTTTGCGTACGCAAACTCATGGTTGCGCTACGGGGTGCTCCTATGGGGAAATAGTACAGATGCCGAACAACTTCTTATTCTGCAAAAAAGGTGCGTAAGAATCCTCGTAAACATTGACCAATTGGAAAGCTGCAAACCGTATTTCAGTGAACACAAAATACTTACGTTGCCATCACTGTATATATTAGAAACATGCAAATTTGTTAGGAAGTATAACCATTTCTTTAAAAATTTTGACGATGAATATAGAGGGCATCACAGTTTGAGAAATAGAGATAGACTTATTTTGCCTAGCTCTAAAATGGAGCTTTATAGATCGGGCCCATATTATATGTCAATAAAAATATTTAATCAGTTGCCACAAAATGTTAAAAGGGAAGAAAAGGATACGTTATTCGAAAAAAGTCTAAAGGCTATCTTATACCAAAAATCATACTATAGTGTTAAAGAGTACCTGGACGATAAGACTTTATAAATACTTACCTGTTACTTTTGTTCAATGACGATTCTTTCTTTCTATGTTGACAAAACCATTATTTTATATTGTAATTGAATTAATTCTATTATTATTCCCATACCTATTACTATTATATAAGACATTTTGCTAATTTTATTATGTTATTAATTTGTATATTCTATAGTAAGTAAAACCTAAGTTGACATTTATAGATATAGTATGAATTATTTTTATGATTTTGTAAATGTCCATTGTTTATTATGAGAAAGACACTGTTCTGTCTTCAATTTTTGCAGTGCCCTCTCAGGGTGCATGAGCTGTACTAAAATAAACTTTAAGACCCATGTAACTACCTCATGTAAAGCAATAAAGTTTATGATTTATGATTTAAGTATGTTAGTAGTACAAACATAACATATTATAGGTACATATCTTACCGATCAGTGGTCAATCAAATTTAAGAAAGTTTATATACTTACCTACATACAATAATTACTGATATACATAGTACTTAACCTACCTTAGTTACCTGTCTATTATTTGTTACAGAGGTGGCATTGATTTTTTGGATAAATGGCGCATGTCGTGGAAATGAACTCTTAAAATATAAAATAAAAAGCGAAGATATCGAAAAACTTTCAGATGAGTTACTGCTGGTAAACTTGCCAACTTACAAATAATGTATTCTAAATACTATACTACAATAATAACTCGAATACTTTGTTATAACTCTAATAAAATACTTTGTTTCTAATAGTGTTGCTTTTAATTTTCTCGCGGAAGGTGTGAAAAGTAGAGTATGCTCCTCGGGGATAAACGTGTTTCCGTCTTGGGCAAGCTTGAACCCCTCGCTTTACTCGGGATTCAATATAGCGCCCGTGACGAAAAGCACTGCTTTATCCCCTTGGTGCATAATCTACTATTAATAATCATGCCGTGTAACAAATGAAAGGGCTTAATAAGTACATTACAAATATAAAAGAGGCTCTTTTGTTTGAAATGTTTGAATAAAATTGTTACTAGGTAGGTCTTGGTTGAACAAATAATTTGAAAGCATCAAAAATTTCACAGTTCACAATTTACTTTGAACTGCTGTATATTATAAATGACAAATGGATTTTTTTTAAATATGTAATCAAATGACTCAGGATATGTATGATATACCTATACAGGGTGTCCCGTAAACCGACGTCAACCCGATGGATGCTGGCTGATAGGTTAGTTCATGCCTATCCAGAATATACTAAAATAAAAAAATTAATACAGTCAATCAATCTGTCAACATTTTACTTTAGGAAAAGGTTCTAAGTTATCGAGATAAGGACAGTTTTATAAAATTCGTGATACCTACTCTTTACCTTAGTCACTATTTTGAGTGCATGGCTACAAATGTTCTATGCAGTACCTATCAGTGTTAAAACTGTCAATATCTCGAAAACTAAGACACTTTTGATATTCTGCTTAGTCATGACGTCCTATCAGCATCCGCCGGGTTGACGTCGCGTCGGTTTACGGGATACCCTGTATATTGACCTTCAGCATGACCCTGCGGGAGCAGCGAGACGCTGAGTTCAGGCGAGTGCTTGAACAACATTTGCCTGGCGCGCTGGTACATGGCTTCATTAGGGGCCTTCCTTGTGTTGGTGTTTGTGTTGCCGTGCAGGAACCAGCCACCGTTGCCTGTGTCCGTATCCGAGGCTGAACTGGCTGGTGGGGAAATTGTTTGTTTAGATTTTTAGGACTTTGCCAGCGTAAAACCTGGAGGTTAGAGTTGTGGGGCAAAATGTGTTACAGGTATACATACAAGAAATAAGGGACAGTTACGAAAATATCTACTTACTGAACTTTTTCACTATAGAGCCAATCTCAAAGAACTCCAAAAAAAAGAGCTTTTCTTACATTTGAGTCTGGTAGGTACAAACGGCGACACATCAAGCTGTAAAAAACCAACACATCCTGGCAGCGTGACGTTACAAGTTACTCAACATACGCGCGGCCAGCTTATATGTTGGTTTTGTCTAGCTTGATGTGTCGCCGTCTGTACAAAGCAGTTTTGTATGGAAAAGCAGTATTTTTTCCCATTTCCTTTTGTTGGCTCCGTAGTGAAAGTTGATCAGTTTGATGGGTCATACATTGTGATGTATACATATTTTTGAAAGTCAAATCAGCAGTAGAAAGATGGGTATCTCCATAGTAATTTTGTCATTTACAACTGCTGAGCTCACCGAATGAGATTAAAAATTCGCACTCCAGATCATAAGCTATCAAACAAAAAAAGTTTCATCAAAATCGGTTCAGTAGTTTTTGCGTGATGCGCGAACAAACAAACAGACAGACAAAAAAATTTGTGATTTGGAGTCAGAGACATCTAAAACAATAGGTATCGAAATTTTTTTCTTGTAAATATCTTCAATGTACAGACACACTTCTTTTACAGTTTAGATTTACCCTCGTTTACTCTAATGCTACAAAATAATACATTGATTGCCAAGGAGTCACGTTGTGGATCTGCTATAGGGCAGTCACGTTTGTTGGTTGCCCCCTCCCAGCTCGACAACGGGGCTCCAGTGGTGGCTCAAGATAGTGTTCTTTTAAAAGAACAACCCTTGAAGTCACCAAAATCTACAAATCTACAATACCGTACAACGTCAAGCACTTTTTCTATAAAAACTCGACATTGGCAAAATCATCATTAACCAAAGATGGCAGTCATTTTTTTTAAAATAGAATAGAATTGATTGCCAACCGCAACTATTTTGCAATGTAGGTACAGTAGGTAGATACCTACAGCATGGTGTCCTATCCCATACAAATGAAATTTTTGTAAAAAAATTGCAATATATGGCGTTATGGTATCGATTTGTAATTAATATTTACGTAAAAGTGTAAATTGTTACTAAAAATACATGATCTGACTACAAAAATATCTCATGAGCCTCGGAAAATCAAGCAATTTACTTTGCCCGAAAACTGCCCGCGTTACGGCAGTCGCGTTCCATTGTTTGACGTTGGGCATCTGTACTGTATAGTATTATATAATCTGTGCCTACAGTTAGCAATAATATTTAAATGCATCTATATCAATCACTCAACCACCGGCTCCTCTAATCTCAACATACCTAATAAACAATGGCAACTGATGATGATAATGTTTGTCCTCACGATGTGTTCTAACATTAAATAAAATAAAAATAAAACATGCTTTATTCTCTCCACAAGTAGTAAAATTTTTACCCCACCAGGTTTTTGTAGGTGTGCGTGTGTGTGCATTTGCCTTGTATTGTATGGTATGTTAAGTGATAGGTATCCTTATGAGGATATAATTCAGAGCGCGCTCCATACAAACGTACTATTTAACTCAATGAAATTTTTCAAAATCAATCTAGAAACAAATGTCAATGCTTGTATAGAGTCCGATTTTCGTTAAAATGTATAGTTTTAAAGTTCAAAGATTTCCATACAAATCTTAAATTAATCCTAGCAATGAAACTGTATATTTTAACGAAAATCTCACTCCATACAAGCATAGATATTTGTTTCTAGATTGTTTCTGCTGAATTTCATTGACATTAATTGGTTAATATTGAAAATATCACCATAGTACGTTTGTATGGAGCGCGCTCCGAATTATATCCCCTTAATTAAGTCTTCAGTTTCGTCGTAAGTACACCCAGCACGGCTAACATGCCACCCACGCTCTTTCTGGCATACTTAAAATAATAAGGATGGAGAACAATTTTTATCGTTTTCTCGGGGGTGGCATGCGAGGCCTACTGGATAAAATATGGGGTGTTCCATTATAAGCTAAAAGCACACGTCTAATTGAGCTATTAAACTAAATGTAAATTATAATAAATGTACATAATTATTGTAATTAGTCCGTTACGCCAAAGCAAGTAATCTCAGATTAGCAACTAAAACGTACACGTACCGTAATTATTAACGTTCGGATGTACGCTGCAGATCCTGAGGTAATTCAGTAGATTGGTCACTGCGGGGTCGTTCGCCAAATCGCTCGACATCCTAACCGATATTATCGAGCACTCGTTACGGTACTTTTTATCGTACAAATATTAATTCAACTCGTGTAATGGAATGTGATGTTATTTCACTGTATATATATTGTTGTTTTAAAACCGCAATAGTACGTGTGAAAGAGGAGATTGGGCTAGAATGGAACGTAGCGAGAAATGATTGTTTTATCTTTCGAATAAAATAAAATGAAATGAATATACTGATTATCTGACGGATTTTAATTTATTCTTAAAAATTATAACTTAAGATTCTTATGCTGTGTTTTTGTAAGCGAAAGTCTAGACCAAGACCTATCTTTTTAGGTAAGTAAAATCATAAGTTTTCAAATATAAAAAGTTTCATCAAATCGGTTCAGTAGCTTTTGCGTGATGCTAGAACAAACAAACAGGCAGACAAAAAAATTTGTGATTTGGAGTCAGAGACATCTAAAACAATAGGTATCGTAATCTTTTTCTTGTAAATATCTTCAATGTACAGACGCACTTCTTTTACAGTTTAGATTTACCCTCGTTTCCTCTAATGCTACAAAATAATACATTGATTGCCAACCGCAACTATTGTGCAATGTAGGTACAGTAGGTAGATAAGATACCTACAGTTAGCAATAATATTTAAATACATCTATATCAATCACTCGATCACCAGCTCCTCTAATCTCAACATACCTAATAAACAATGGCAACTGATGATGATAATGTTTGTCCTCACGATGGTGTTCTAACATTAAATAAAATAAAAATAAAACATGCTTTATTCTCTCCACAAGTAGTAAAATTTTTAAAATATTAAGTACTTAATACTTAATAATACCACAGATTATATAATACTATACAGTACAGATGCCCAACGTCAAACAATGGAACGCGACTGCCGTAACGCGGGCAGTCTTCGGGCAAAGTAAATTGCTTGATTTTCTGAGGCTCATGAGATTTTTTTGTAGTCAGATCATGTATTTTTAGTAACAATTTACACTTTTACATAAACATTAATTACAAATCGATACCATAACGCCATATATTGCCATTTTTTAACAAAAATTTCATTTGTATGGGATGGGACACCATGATTATACTATGGGTAGGTTAACTACGTACCTACCTATGCTATAAGTCCAATCATTTTAGGGTTTGACCCTAACAATAATTCATCAATCGCTGAAACTTTGCAGTATGAGTGTGACAAATAATCTAGAACCAGAAAAAAACAACCTAGATTATTTGTCAACCGTAATCTGTATACTTTACTTTATCACACTGCAAAGTTTCAGCGGTAGATGAATTATTGTTAGGGTGTCCATACAAGGAAACTCTAAAATGATTGGACTATGTGTGGCACATTGGTATTAGTGATTTCCTATGGAAGGTATAGTAAACACTTTCGTTCCATGGGGATTATTGGCGATACTAATTAAATTGAATTTTTGGGGCTGACTGTACCATAAAATAGTAATGATAAAAACCATGATAGGTATATGGTTAAATACCTACAATTATATATATAATATAACAGGTATACTCTATGATGATAATTTGTCAGCAAACAAACAAACGGTATGAAAAGATAACAAATATTCCATTACGGTGTGGTCGGTTATCAAAAATTTACACATACATTACTGTGGGAAACATAAAAAATGCAGTTTTATATTGTTATTTTTATATTGTTATTATCAGTCTGTGGGAATATTTATTATCAGTGAACCAGTGGAAAAGTTTTGAATAATTTGCCACTTATGGTAGGTTCGAAAGCAAGACATTATAGAGCGCGCTCCATACCTACAAACGAAGTCTAGGTTATATTTTCAATACTAACCAATTACAGGCAATGACATTTTTCTGAAATAATCTAGAAACTAATGCGTGTATTGTGTCAGATTTGTGTTAAAATTTATGGTTTTAAAGCTACAGTGCCTCAAAGATTTCCATACAAATCTTAAATTAATCCTAGCATTGAAACTGTACCTATATTTAAACGAAAATCTGACTTCATATGAACATAGAGATAAATTTCTAGATTGTTTCTGAAAAAAACATAACCAGACTTTGTTTTTACGGAGCGCGTTCCGAATTATATCCCCTTAAGGCGTATCTGCCCTGGACCACGACTCTCCATACTAATCGATGCGAACGAGCGCGTGGCTTCGGTCAGAATTTAGCTGTTTTCTTTGAAAAATTAGATGATTTATTGTATATTTCTAAAAAGTAAGAAAACCACATCATTCTATATTGTATTGTGAACAATATTGTAAATTTTCATTTTCTTCCAATTCAAAATGTAAGAGTAAAATGGTCACAACTGGAAAAAAAGGGGTGACTTTAGAGTCCCTTTTCATCGGTTTTATTCATTAAAATCGGTTTCTAGAAAAACCACATCACTTCTCATATCCTGTAGATGAACTGAACCAGTTTATTTTTCAGCTCAAAAAGTGCCATAGTTAATGAATAAAATGGTTACAAAGTTACCCAAAACCGGCAGGTAGCCCCTTAAAAAGGAATGACATTAAAATGAGGAATCGTAAAAACTACTTACGTTAAATCATTTATAAAATGTGTTATTTATTTGAATAATAAGCATAATGTCAGTAGAAAATACATCGTTTATATCGTGAGGTCACGCGATGAGTTCTAAATTAGCGTGTCAAATAATAACTATTGTTATTTTGTACACGAAAATCATGGCATGAACGTTTTTGTTTCACTGCAATCAATTGAGTACAGAACGTCCACTTTTAATTCATAAAATCTAGTATCATTTTGTGAAGGTATTTCATTAAAACTAAACGTGGCTAGTCTAAACATTGAATAAAAGTAGGACTTGACTAGATAAAATCATGGTGAATATGTGAGTAAAATTTCAGTAATTATAAACGGTTGCAAGTTATTCTAGTTCGAAAAAAAAAACTAAAAATGCGTTATTTTCTTAACTTTTCGATAAGAAATTATATTGTGTGAAGTAATTTCAATCATGTCTTCAATTTATGACTTCACTAATTAAACAAACCAAGAATACTGTGTATTTTTTTCGTTTCGGTAGCTTGTATAAATTTTGTAGAAAAATGATAAATAAGAGACCGTTTCCCAGGTAATTCCGGGACGTATGGCCCCTTAAAAAACGCAATTCCTAAAAGGTAACCGTTCTATCCATAATCGATATTAGTAAAATTTGATGTATCAATCAATTTCTGTGAGAATTTGAAAACAAAATTAGATATTTTTCTATTTCCAATAAAGTGTAGATCAGCGGACATATTAGTTATGACAGATTTATATAGAGCAATCGCGCCTTCTTCCTAATTGCACGCGAACGAACGAGATAAAAAAGGAGTTATCGCCATAAGAATAGTTAATTAAGGGTATATTATTCGGAGCGCGCTTCTTACAAACGTAGGTACTATGGTGATATTTTCAATACTAACCAATTAAAGTCAATGAAATTTTGCAGAAACAATCTTGAAACAAATTTCTATGCTTGAATGGAGTCAGATTTTCGTTAAAATGTATAGTTTTCAAGTTACAGTGCCTCAAAGATTTCCATACAAATCTTAAATTAATCCTAGCATTGAAACTGTATATTTTAACGAAAATCTGACTCTATAGAAGCATAGAAATTTGTTTAAGATTGTTTCTGCAAAATTGCATTGTCTTTAATTGGTTCGAATTGAAAATATCACCATAGTACGTTTGTATGCAGCACGCATTTTCGCTCTCGGAATAATATTCTCTTATAATATTCTTATGTTATCGCGCGCATTATACTACGGCCGCTGCATTCGATTCTGTATAATTTTTCAAATTATTAAAATTATTCTTAAAACATTTCCAAATGTAAACAATAAGTGTGTCTTTTGCGTTTTCTTTATGTTGTGCACCTAATTAATTACCTAGTGCGTCGGTTTAGGCAAAATTGGATCAGGTAAGATTCTTGCTGACGTCACGTTTTGATATTATGTCATCAAGGGCACATAGCCCTAGAAATAATCTATGATTGATACATTGATTAATGGAGAAATATAGGTATAACTTTTATGAGGAAATTATATATTGACGGCCCTAATAGCTCTGTCGCGGAAGCGCTCGTTGCCGTAGTGGAGCTTCGGTATTGGAAACGATCACCGAAGTTAAGCAACGTCAGGTCCGGTCAGTCTTTGGATGGGTGACCGTTTAGTGGTATTTCATCTCGAGCGTTTCCGTGCTTCGGAAGGCACGTTAAGCAGTTGGTATCGGATAGTTCCGTCAAATGGCGTTGTAACTATTCGCTAAGCCAGGTCAGAGGCCCATTGGTGGCTTGAAAATTGCAAGGTGACCACTAACTTGCCTCCACCAACACGCACTGGGCCCGCGTATTGGAGTATGGCCCACTCCCTCTCACCCTTATTCGTGAGAGGAGGCCTTTGCCCCGCAGTGGGATTCTACAGGATATTCTATTCTATTCTATAATAGCTCAGTCGGTAGTAAATCTGCATTTTGTGCCGAGGGTCGCGGTTTCGAAACGTAAAAGGCAATTTGTATGGTGAATAGGTACCAATATTTGTACCCAAGTCATCGATGTTTGTATTTAGGTATACCTACAGGGTCCAACTAAATATGCCGATGGTTTTGAAGGGACCGATCAGTCCATCAAACTGAACTACTTTCTCTATGGGACCAACAGAGAAAACGCGAATAAAAATCAGCTGTCGCCTAGTAACGTAGGATTGCAGTTTTATAAAGAAAAGCCATTTTTTGTTCGGTATTTCATGCCACAGAAAAATTTGTTCAGTTTGATGGTTTGATCATCCCCTTATACAGAGTGTTTCATAATTTTTAAAACTTATAAGGGGGTTGTTTAGACCGTCAAACTGAACAACTTTCTCTATGGGACCAACATCAAAATCGCGAAAAAAATTATATTAATTCCCATACATATTTTAGCTCTAGTCGATTTGTAGAGTATAGAACATAAATGTTGTTTTTCGCGATTTCGATATTGCTCCCATAGTGAAAGTTGTTCAGTTTGATGGTCTACACCACCCCCTTAAATGTTTATTTGTAGTTTTGTAACACCTTGTCTAATCTAAACTATTATAAAACTGTAACTGAAGTGTGTCTGTACATTGAAGATATTTACAAAAAAAAGATTACGATATGGTTTTTAGGTATCCCTGACTCTCAACCTTTTTTAAAAATTTTGTCTGTCTGTTTGTCTGTTTGTTTGTTTGTTTGTTTGTTTGTTTGTTCGCGCATCACGCAAAAACTACTGAACCGATTTTGATGAAACTTTTTTGTTTGATAGCTTATGATCTGACTTAAAATCTGGTATATAATTTGTGCGGACGAAGTCGCGGGAAAACACTAGTAAGGTATATAGGCTTACTTAGGTACTTTACTTGATACTTTAAATTGAACCAGATAATATGTGTGGCTAACGCTCAGTTGCAGAAACGCTCATTAAGGTAATCCTCCATTAAATCTCTTGCTAGCTTTTTATACGTCAACAAGACAAAGAGTGACAGCAATATATTTAATGGAGGATTAACTCTAATGAGCGTTTCTGCAACTAAGCGAATGTCAAATATATTTTAACATAACAAACTTTTTACCGTCGTCGAGACATCAGTTTGGGATTATGCAATAGTTTCCATGCTACTCGTATTTCTACACGACAGGTGAACAATAGAAAGCGAACAACAAAACAAAAACAAATTGTACATCATATCCACAGCGTCCATTATAGTGAGTGAATGTAAAGGGAACTCTAACAAAACCGTCAAGTCGGGCTGCAATTTGTGTCCGATGTTGTTGTTTTAACATTTTATTATGATTGCAATTGGGTGTATTTTTAAGAGCATTTGAACGCCCAATTTATATGGCCAAACATTTTCATCTTGTTTATAAGAAAAGGCGTACAATTATAAAGCGCTACAAAATTATAAATATTATAATTAATGCCTTTTCTTAGAAACAAAGATAAAAATGTTCGGACAGATAAATTGGGCGTCCAAACGCTCTTAAGAGGATACTTAGGCCGAGATTCAGAGACGATTTTTTCCGTTTTAGCTCGAGCAAAGTAGGGTAGAAATGTATGGATTTTGACATATACTCTAGGAAATCTACGTATTTTTGTATGGAGTAGGTTGCATTAATTGCACTTTAGGGGACTCTTTTGGAATATAGTAGATACGTACCTGGAAAACATAAATTATCAATAATCCCCGGTTTTTTATTGTGTATTATTGAATAATTAAGACATTTACAAAACGTTAAATTTAGGTATGAACAAAAAATGGAAAACTGGTGATTTTGTACAGGACGGCTTCGCTCAATACGTTTAACGTATAACAATAATAATCCCCGGTTGATATCGTAAATTTGAGTAGATATTTAATATTTTGTAAGTCTTAAGAAATTCTAACCTCAAAACTTAATTATTTACTGTTTGTTTGTACACATTAAATTTGCCTTGTGATAATTAACTGTCTCTTTGGCTGGTATGCCGGAAGAAATATCTCCAGAAAAAAGCCTGCCCTTTGTACATTTATATCGATTTTTAGGTATTTCTCAAGTTCCTGAGCTTGTATAACCACGAAATCTGAAAAAAAGTGTTATAAACAAATACAGATATACGTTCAAACGTTCAAATTAGAAAGAGAACGAAGGTGTGATAGCGCTTGATCACGGTGTCATCCTACCAGTGCAGGACTACAATGTCACATTCTTGTTTTTTGGAAATGTTGTTTAAAAATAAAAAAAATTAAAAACTATTGAGGGCAGCACACTGGAGGCTCGGCACCCTTGCCTATGCCTACAACGCTTACGTCAACTATAGTAGATTACACAGCGAGGGCAGGGAAGTGAGAAAGGTCTCAGATCTCATGTGATCTAAGGCTTTCTTATTTACTGCCAGAGGTAAGTATACTATTTTTCTCCTCGACGGAGGTGGAAAGCAAGCAACTTCGTTTAGCGCAGCGGGATGAAAATTGACGCTTTCCGTCCGGAGGGGAGAAAAACTTATAAATTAACGAGTTTTCAAAATGTAGGATTTTTTTTAAATGCGTTTTTTATTTTATTTCAAATACAGAGTTAAAATGTTGTAAGAATTTAAATTAGAGACTAAAGTAATGAGGTCAATGAAATGAATAAGTATAGATAATACTCGGTGATAGTTAAAAAAATTATTTACGAGCCTAAGGCAAAGAGTAGTTTTCATTCGCACGCCATCTATTGGAATCCCAACAGCACTTCCTTGTACGCTCGTAGCCGCGTAGCACAATGTCTACGTCTCCACTCGCGTAGCGCTACGAGCTACAGTTTCATCGTTTTGCAGGATGTTTTCATATTTTTGCACAGGTGGCGCCACCTGTATACTGAAAACACCTGAAATATTTGTTTTTTTTAGCTACAATAAACGTGTCATCATTCTATTGTTCGTTTTTTTCCTGTAGTTCACATGGGCGGATCTTATAATGAAATCTATTTCAGCGATAAACAGTTTCTTATTTTTATTTATAGGAATTCAACGGAATATAATTCTAAGTATATACTCGTAGAAACAATACGTGCTTATTCCTTTCCTATATGAACACATACGCGACACAATAAGTGTTTATTTTTCAATTGTACTACCTAATATAAAAAAAAGCTTGTTTTTAAAGTGTTTTACCCATAGAGGTATTATACCAGGAATAGAGGAACATACAGCTGAGAGAGCGAGATGTACCTAGCGGCACCACTGTATAATAGAAAGAGATACGTGACGCGAGGCAATAGAACCGTTTTCTAGTTGCTAATCAATTTTTATAATTCGGTTTCCGTGAATAATTGGGAATCTAAAGTGAAATCGTAGATAATTTTGTGAAATATACTGACACGATTTCACGTTAGACTCAGAATTATAGACAGTATTCGAATTTTTGCCTGCGAATAGTCTCCTGAAAACATCCAAAAACGGTTTCATTTGACAACTGATGTCACTGCCTCTATTCCTGTAAGGTATAAATAACTTTATGGTTTTACCCCTTATTTCAAATAATTTCACATTACCACAGAGTACTAGATATAATTATTAAGTACCGTAAACATTATAGACGCCATTGTTACAATTCTATTATTAGTGTAACACATTGTAAATCTAAATACCTAATAGTATAAATATTAACAGACAGTAAAATTTCATTGCCTCAATAAATTCCAACATCAACGAGTCGTCAAACATCCATAAACCACTGGACGGAGGTCGAATACATTTCGATACAGTAGGACCGCTATAAACTTGCCAAGACAGTGTCGGATGTACACACGTAGCCGCTAAGGGTTGAACTACACCACGTAGCACAGCATCGCATCTTTTCGTCGCTCCATCCTTTTCTGTCACTCAGGAACGTCATTTGTTAGAGCATATAAGATAGATGGAACGCGATCGCACGCGGCGTGCTGTTCCGTGCTGTTCCGTTCCGTCTATCTTATATGTTCTAGCAAATGACGTTCCTGAGTGACAGAAAAGGATGGAGCGACGGAAAAATGCGATGCCGTGCTTCCTGATGTAGTTCAACCCTAATGCTGAGTGATGGCACGATATACTGATCAAACGGTATAGACACTGAGCGAAGTCCAATGCGTATTATACTCGTATTCGGTTATGTCATTACGATAGGTCTATAAAAACACAGGAGGCGATGGTTCGATCCCCGTCCAGGCCGACTCGTACCAATGAGTTTTTCGGAATTTATGTACGATTTGTAACACCACTGGCTTTTCGGTGAAGGAAAACATCGTGAGGAAACCTGCATGCTTCAATTTCGAGGCATATATTGTACCTACTGTCCATTATAAGTGGCGACGGGCTCACCCCCCGTCACACTGGACAGAGTTTCGGTACTACTGGTGAAAAGTGGATGTTCTGAGATTTCAGAATATCTCTGACTACCCCCTCGGGGATTATAGTCGTGAGCATATGCTTATGCTTATTAACACGATTCCAAACTACTTTTCGATGCACACGTTGATAATATCGTTAAAAAAGCATCTAGAGCCCTTGGGTTTGTGATGCGGAGTTCACGGGACTTCAATAAAGCTAAAAATTTCAAAATTCTATATTGTTCCTTTGTCCGAAGTAACCTAGAGTATGCATCGCAGATATGGAATCCCATGTACGATACTTATATATCCCGAATAGAAAATATTAAAAAAAAGTTAATTAAATATCTTTCATACCGTATTAGAGACCGTTACGATTCGTCTATGTACTTAAATTTCTGTAGGAAGCACCACCTGCTCCCTCTAGAGAAACGGCGAGAGATTGCCTCTGGCTCCATTGACTGCTCTGAGCTACTCTCGATGTTATCTCTCCGAGCTCCAGCTAAATTACTAAGATTTAATCCACCGTTATATACACCGTTTGCATCCACTAATTATAGGCAGAATACGTTTATGTGGCGTGCGAGTGACAATTTTAATAAACTATGCAATACTTATAATATTGATCTCTTTAACTCTAGCGTCGAGTCGACAAGGAGGTTGTTAAGTCGTGATTTCTTTATTGATGAAGTGTAGGGGTTATTGTTAGACTAAGGTCTTTTATTTTCTTTTCTTTTATTGCTTTTTGCAATGCTTTGTGTTTAACTTAAGTTTTATAGGTATATCTACCTGTAGGCTGACATGTGTGCTGACTTATGTGCGTTTTTTTATACATTGTTAACTATTTGTTTTTTCTCGACTATTCCTGTTTCTATCAGTGAAAACCTGTTATTGGCTTTCTGCTTTATACTCTTGTGACTACTGTATTGTATTGCTGTTGGTTTTCCAATAAAATAAATAAATAAATAAATAAATTAATTAAAACACATGTCATTACGATCGGTGATAGGTCTATTAGAACACATTGCTAGTTTCAAAATATGAAACTCGACGGTGTGCTAACATCGCCGGAATCACAGGGGGTTAGAAATGCAAAGTAGCGTTTTTGCTTCGGAGACTGCTGTCGCCACTTGTCTTCCCGCTCACGCTGCTACAATTACTCATGCCCTCTCGCTCGCACCATGCCGCGCGCCTTATGGTGTTATGCAAATCATTGCATAACCTGTGGCGACACGTTCCACGCCTACTTTGCACTTCTAACCCCTCTTTTAATGCATGCTGACGGCCCGACAGCAAAGTCTGTAGTGAACCTGCCTGCTGTGTCGGGGGTCGCGGGTTCGAATCCCGTAAGGGACAATATTTGTATGACGAATATGAATATTTGTACCCGAGTCATGGATGTTTGTATCTATATAGATAGGAACTTGAAATGTGACTAGATAATTTGTGTGACACTGTCCAAGATATTTATTTATTTATTTAATGTTCTGTGGCCGGAATTATATAAACCGTCCCGTTAGGGTTCTTTTATGGAGGATAGGCGGGCAGAAATGCGAATTTGGAGAATAGTTCACTTTTCCGACTGTATACGTATTTGTCAGATCCGCCCCACCCTTTAAAAAAAACCCTTGAGAAAAAAGGGGAATACATTTGTATGGACTCTACCATACTGGTCTATCCTCTTGCGGACCTAATACAAGGTAGGACGTCAACAGCGAATGTGTTAAGCTTATAAATGATTGGTTGGAGCGCAGCGAATTATTCTAAGGTGTTAAGACGTAGAAATAGGGCTGGCACAGCCTTCATGTTAAAAGTATGCCATTGATTAAAAAAAGGATATAAGTATACAATAACGATAGTTGGTACGGCGTACATATTATACGAGATAACTACCTAAATCTACACTATTATAAAACCGGGACAGAAGTGTCTGTACGTTGCAGATATTCATATAAAAAAAGGTTACGATATACGGTGTTTAGGTTTAGGTCCCTGACTCCAAATCCAAATGGTATCTATTTGTTCGATTATCACACAAATACCTCTATTAAATCGGTTTTGATTAAACAATACTCCATTACAAAAAGCAACGAAATTTTAAGGCTATTTCGAATAACAGAATCAGAGATTTGAACTTATTCTTAGAACAGTAGTAACGTCCAAGATGTGTCGCATAGTATAAAATATCTTTGTGATAAATAAATTATATTTTATAATAAGAATGAACCAGAAAGCTAAATAGGAATCTAAGTAGTTTATGTGCTTAAAAGCTTATTGTGATTGACTTAAAAACTGGTATTTATAAGTATATTTTTGATCTATAACTATAAGATGGCGGAAGCCGGAGAGTACGAAGCCGGAGGCAAAACTCTAGTAATTTTATAAATATGAAAGTTTGTGACGATGTTTGAACATTTGTTTGTGTCGAATTATCAATCACGCATAAATGGCTAATTAGATAAAAAATACCCAGAGAGAATAAGTTCTGGAGTAACAAAGTCGAACAAGACGAAGTCGCAGGCAAAATCTAGTGTATACAGATAAAATCGCACATAACGTATTGGTTTCCGCGACTTTATTTATTACGTGAGCCCAAAAGGGTACAGTCACGTAAACTTTTATTAATATCGACGATGTTGTGCTAAATCTGTCCATGAAGAGATATATTTTTCCCTTTTAATCGGGCTTGCCGAGGTGCTCGATGGGGTTACTTAAGGTGGTTTCAGTCCATACAAAACATACACAAACCGTTATACACCGTTATACAAAACTTTGTAGTAGAACACTCGTAGACGGTATTAATAAAAGTAATGATTTATGTATGGAAAAATAGCTTAGAAAATCTAGATTGCGCGTATCGATTAATTTTACTTTACATTTATGCCTCGTGGTTCAATTTTGAGATTGGATAAAATTTGAAAATCGCATGCACAATATCATTACGGTAAGTAGGTTGACCAAAAATACATTGTATCATTGTATTTTTCACGTGCCCTAACCTTGTCCTGGACTAGAGGTGTCATGACGTTTTATCTGTCCACCATCTGTTAGCATATTTAGACAACATTGTATTTTATATACTTACAATACAATGTCATTTTGTATAAAACAAACTCGCACTGACATACTATTTGCAGCTTTATTACAATGTAAGTTTATAAATTTGGCTTTTCGATTTCGGGATAAACTGGTAGATCCTAATAACATTTATAGGGACGTTTTAGATACCATGAAACTGAACAATTTTTAAAATGAAGACAACGTAGAAAAGAAAATAAAAAATCCGTCGTCCCATACATTTGAGTCGAGTAGGTAGTACTTATAGGTACTGCAGTTTTGTTTAGTATGAATTATTAGTTTTTTTATTGGTTTCTACAAGTTATGACTTATGACAAACTGCCTATACGAGTGAAATGTATGAAACTGCTGACTTTTTGTACGGTAACACGTTTGCTCGCTTGTAGAGTTTCTGGCCGTATCTTCTCGACAATGTAATGTAACAACCTTTCGACGCGACGCGGTGGTAGAGAAATAAATTTGCCCCCATAGTAAAGTTTAATGATCTGACCAACCCCTGAAAATAGGTATACCTAAAGTGTCTACAAAATGATGTATTTTCGAAAAAATCCTATTACAAGTATAATAAGTATGGTAAAGTAAAGTAGGTACCTACTTTGTTCTTTTGGTCTACTTTTAGGTCACTTGTCATAAAAAGTTAAAACAATCGGAGCAAGATTAAAATAAAAAATAAAAACATTAAATTTTACAGCCTATATCCCTATCAATGCTAACACACTTCAGTACCCAGACTAGTGTGAATTGTTTTTGAAAGTTTATAAACTTTCCAACGAATTCACAAGTAAAAGAGAACTTTAAACAACTTTTTACACAAAGTATTTTGTTTTTACAAAATGCCATCGTACGATTTACACGGTCACGACAGATTCAAGTTAAACCCTGACCCGATTGCTACGGCTGTAATCAAGATACGAATCATCGATAACACGAGTGACCACACCAACTACCAGGCTACCATCAGCGTACGGTAGGTACCTACTCGAAGAGACTTATAGACGCTCAGTCGTGAAACCAGGCGCGAACCGCTTACGCGTCTCATGCTCCAAAAATACACGATTCCAAATCATAAAATAAAAAAATAAAAATGTGTTCCAAAACCAAATAAAAACAAAAAAGAATTGAATGTCATTGACGCATTCGAATTCTAAATTTAAGTTCGCGCGAAAGACGCGTTCGAAAGCGCGTTCACAAAGTTTGATTTAGTTTTCGAAAATGACTTGACAATAAACATTTTTAATAATAGTGTTGTGTAGATATAGGTTATTTAATAAATGTTGATTAAGTGTAGTTAAGTGTTATATAGCGTGTGTGAAGGATTGTAGATAGTTAAGAGAGTGCTTAATTTGTGTTTATTACGGTTGTGGTAAGATTTTAATCGGGGCAAGATGATCTGATACTGTGACTTCCTGAAAACTTCCCTATCTAGCTGCAATACAATGATGTGCATATGACTAAACTATACCTACTTTTTTTAAATAGGAGGGCGAGATGTTTTTTTTTAAATTAGGTACTTTAAAAAATCTTTATGAATATATAATATTATAAAATTTTATTGATTCACATTCGAAAATTACACCACATATTTTAAATTCATAATTAATACTAAATTATTTAATAGGCGTTATTGTTTTGGCGGGCTCTATACGAGTATAGTCTCTACCTATCCCACTCGAAAACAGACGTGACGTTATTGATGGACCGCCAGAGTACTACCTGTGTTTTTAACCACAGACTTACAATGTACCTAAGTCTGTGGTTTTTAACAGCTTATTTAAAAAAAAGAGTTCATGTCTATTTGTTGAAACTTTTTATAAGTAAAAAATAAGTTTAAATCGTGACAGCTTAAATAAAAAAGTTTACGTATTAGATAATCCGTCACAGATTTTAAAAACACAATACATAGGTATTATTTTTCTAGAGAATGAATGAGACACATCAATGAGAGTGTAGACATTTAAAAACTAGTGCTGTCACGATTCAGACTTATTTTTTACGTATTATAAGGGCCTGTTTCACCACTTTTGGATAAAATCTCGTTAACTTATCAGCTCATTTGACATATTTTGTATGAAGAATGTCAAATGAGCTGTCGGATAAGCTTACAAGAACTTATCCGAAAGAGGAGAACAGGCCCTTAATCTCGTATTTAAAGCTGCACCGAGCCTATTGTGCTGCCCCCAATCGTATTTTTTGTATTTCTTAACAAATAAACAATATTTCCATAAAACACGAATGTCACATTGTAGTTTTTTAATTGTTTAGAAACAAAAAAAATACGATTGAGGGCAGCACATTATAGGCCCGGTACGCTCTTAATTTATTTACCCTAAAAATACAAAGTTAAGAAAATTTTTCATAAAACTAAAAGCTACTTAACAATTCTTCAAGTGTCTTACCAGCATACCACACTAACAGTACGAAATCTCAACTTTTGTTCACACCTGCACGTGCACGTTCCACATATTATTCTGGGATCCCGTTGATTTATTTAGCTGCAAAACCAGCCAAGACACAGTTATTCCTGGACAACTATTTACGCGAATAATTTCGGAAACAAACGCTCTTTTGACTTTGACAAAACATTTGGCGGCCGTAATGTTTTCATTTCATAAAAATACTGTCGTTATTTTAGTGAAACAATAAAATCTAATGGCTTCCTGAAAGCTTTACGCCAGTTTTGATGTTTTTAGACATTGTTTTAAACTACTTAGGTAGGTACTTATTATGAGTCGCTACTCGCTAACTAGGTATTTGTAGGAAAGCGGTCCCGAAATTACCTGGGAAGGGGACTCTTATTTTTCGTTTTTCTACAAGATTTATACAAGTTACCGAAACGATAAAAATACACAGTATTCTTGGATAGTTTATCTAGTGAAATCATAAATTGAATACACGATTGAAATTTCTTGACACTGTTGAATTTATTTTCGAAAATTTAGACGCATTTTAACATTATTTTCTCAAACTAGAATAGCTTGCAACCGTTTATCATTACTGGAATTTTACTCGCATCACTTTTAGTTTATCTAGTGAAATCATTAAAAAGCAGCAGCATATGCTCACGACTATATTCCCCGAGGGGGTAGTCAGAGATATTCTGAAACCTCAGAACATCCACGTTTCACCAGTAGTACCGAAACTCTGTCCAATGTGACGGGGGGTGAGCCCGTCGCCACTTATAATGGACAGTGGGTACAATACACGCCTCGAAATTGAAGCATGCAGGTTTCCTCACGATGTTTTCCTTCACCGAAAAGCCAGTGGTGTAACAAATCGTACATAAATTCCGAAAAACTCATTGGTACGAGTCGGCTTGGACGGGGATCGAACCATCGCCTTCTGCACGGCAGGCAAGGTTACTCGCCACTGGACCACCACGGCTCTTACTCAAACTATAAAAATCATTTTTTTTAATCGAAAATACGTCATACGCAGGACTCACTTTTCGGAGGGCTGGGCAATCGCGATTCTCATAGAAAATATTCGCCTAAACCTATGGCTCCTTAAGAGTAAGTACAACATGTTAACAAATAAATGCACAGAACTGAATGAACAATTACACAATTTTTTATGTACATACCTACCTAACTACATTTTGACATGCATATATTATTTAAAATCTTAGGTATTCCGTTGTCGCGTAAACAGAAGTTCCAGCAGCATAAAGATTAATACAATATTAAATCGTTCTAGATACAATATCAAAAATACATAATAGGTATAATTGATACAATATCAAAAATATATGACGACCCGGTTGGTGTAATGGTTACCACGCCGGACTGCCAAACCAGGGTCCTGGGTTCGAATCCCGGTTCGGTCATGGATGTTATATTATGTTCGTGCCGTCGTTTCCATAATAAAAGCCTTTAGTGCTAGTTTGGGATCATTACAATGTATGTGCCTGTGAGCGTTATTTATTTATTTATTTATTTATAAGGGTACAATTACAGCTTTTCAAAAAGTTACATAGATACACTATGTATGTAGAACTATACCTACACTCGTATAACCACTCATTACTTATTCTGTGCTCTAGTTCTTACAAGTTTGCTTGTATGTATGTATACATATTTGAAGAAAATATTGACATTTTGAAATTGTCTTCCTTTTACTATACACGTTCTTTCTGTTTGATAAAATTTATGTATTAGGTACCCTAGATGTATTACAATATATCATTAGATAAAATACATTTGTCTCTTTTTATAAATTCTCCAAACTTTGTTAGATAACACGATAACAGTCATCAATTCAGCTCTGAAGTTTTGGAGAAAAAATTAGAAAACAATAACAATCTAAGTTTTTAAATTATTATTGTGGCTTAAGCTGGCTATATGCGTTATTATTGAATTGGCTAACAAACATAGACATATTACTCTAGCGATAGACAAGCTCGTTCAAACAAACAACGTGTCACACAAAACAACACAAAATGACACATTGCGGTCTGTCATTGCCATAGTGACGAAATGAACTCGGGAACATCAATCAGGTGCGTACACCTCATTCAAGTGGAACATGTTTGCTTCTATGGAAGGGCAAGTCTATCGCTAGAGTTTAAGTCTATGCTAACAAATAATAAAAATTTCAAAAAGTAAAAATTAAGGGCGGTCCTCATACAAGAAACTAGTTTTTATCGACGTGTTTTCTTCTCGCTCTATCGTAATATGTAAAAGCCTCAAACTTGATTATAGAGAAATCTCTATAACAACAAATAAAAAAAACCGGCCAAGTGTGAGTCGGTTTCACGCTAAAGGTCCCGGAGAAAACAAAACGTTTTATTTAAGTTGTGGTGGTGACACCACCGTCAACCAACTAAAAGTAAGCGTTGCTACACAACTGCAAACTTAATAAGATAGATTGTAGGTATTTTTCGTATGTCAAAATGTCAATGTAATGGACACAAACCCTGTGACCGTTACATTTACATTATGAATCCCGAGACCGTGGTAATCTTAGTTAGTAGATAGGAAGATTTTTACTTTTAAATTTGTGTTATGTGCGTATGCATTAATTACAGCTAGATAGAAGCAAACAATTACACACCTTGCCTGCCGTGCAGGAGGCGATGGTTCGATCCCCGTCCAGGCCGACTCGTACCAATGAGTTCTTCAGAATTGATGTACGATTTGTAACACCACTGGCTTTTCGGTGAAGGAAAACATCGTGAGGAAACCTGCATGCTTCAATTTCGAGGCATGTATTCTACCCACTGTCCATTATAAGTGACGACGGGCTCACCCCCTGTCACACTCGACAGAGTTTCGGTACTACTAGTGAAACGAGGATGTTCTGAGGTTTCAGAATATCTCTGACTACCCCCTCGGGGAATATAGTCGTGAGCATATGCTATGCTATGCTAATTACAAATTTTCCGTACAATACCCTAAGGTAGATTTTCGATGTTTCATCAGTAGTTAGTTTCAGATCTAATTGATTAGGAAATCCATTGAATTCCTGCGGTTAGGTTACTAATTGTTCTTCAACTGTGAGCACCTCTACCCTCTACATAGACTATGACCACTGAGAGCTTAACTACAGATCGTTCGTCTTCATTAATCATAATTTATGATGTGTAAGGGTTCACATTTAGATAACAGAGTTGGACACTTGAAGGAGTTACCAAGTTTCAATAATTAGTACAAATATTTTCTTGAGGAAACCTACATGAATTGAACACTGAAGTGGCGACGAGCAATGTTGTCATGGTCCTGTCAAGCAGAACAAAGTTTTGACATTGATATGGATAATGATACCTTGGCTTCCTGATATGTATGGATATTCTATACTACCTCCAAGTCAAAGTCAACATAATTTATTCAATATAGGAGCTTGAAGCACACTTATTAAACGTCAAATCTTTTTTATTGACAACCCCATTTATTGAGTGAATGGGGCCTTAACAGACCTGCGCGATCTTTTGTTAACGCCCTTTCTACAGTTCCCTATTTCACTCAGACCCAAGCATTTTAAGCACGTATTTGCAAATAGTGGGTATTTGCACCTAGCACTAGCAAGCACCTATTTGGTATATCTCGGAAAACATCCTAAGTATCATACCTGATCATTAGCACTTTTTTTTTATACTTAGGTACTGGTGTCAAATTAAATTTGTTACATATTAAACGGGGTATGTATTTCAGGCCATCAGTCTAAACAATTTTTAATATGGAACCAACATCGATATCGCAAAAAACATTTTGGTCTATAATCTATATACTATAGAAAACGTCAACAGCTTCTCGACCCAACCAAATGTATTCGGGCGTTTTTTTCTAAATATATCCGCACACATTTTGTCATGTCTATCAGTTTGCACTCAATTTACACTGAAACCAAAGACCGTTTTGAATGAAGGTTTTGATTATTTCAATATATAATTAATAATCTGTAAAATTAGCAGGTTATATAGGTCATTTATTATAAATAAATTAAAAAATAAGACTAAAGTTAGTTTTGAACCCCCATTATTAGTAATGTCCCACCATGACCGACCTAGTTTAAAAAGTTACAAAATAGATATATTTTAGTTTATTACAAGTAATTGATGCCTTGTTAAGGTTCACTGATGGTTATTTTTAAAGAAAAAAGACACATTTACTAAGAATAAACTGTATAATTATATAATTTCGTTCCAAAAAAGTTACAAAATGGAAGCCTGAACCACTCTCTTGTCCCAAAATAATCACATTTTCTTTGAAAAGAATTATTTTTTATTCAATTAGCAACTGTTATTATGCATTTCAAATAAGTGCGAATCATTCTACGTTGTTCCAATTATAATAAAGATATGTTTTTTTTTGTATTCCATTTTGTAACCGGGATATTTTTTTACGAAATTGCCCATTCAACAGCTGATTTCTTTATGCGATTTTGATGTTGGTGAAAGTTGTTCAGTTTAGTGCTTAGACTTAGTTACTTGTCTAAGGTTTAGTGCATTCACACACGATGACGCACTGACGGAGCGGCAGATGTCAGTCCATAGGACCACACCCGGTGCGTCAGTGCGTCATCGTGTGTGAACGCACTTAGTTACTTGTCTAAGGTTTAGTGCGTTCACACACGATGACGCACTGACGGAGCGGCAGATGTCAGTCCATAGGACCACACCCGGTGCGTCAGTGCGTCATCGTGTGTGAACGCACTTAGTTACTTGTCTAAGGTTTAGTGCGTTCACACACGATGACGCACTGACGGAGCAGCAAACGTCAGTCCGTCATTTGTGAAGCAAGGAGTTGTATGAAACCGCACGTAGAATCGCACACGGTGACGGATTGACGCACTGCGTAAGCTTCTATGGACTGACGTCTGCCACCTCGTCAATGCGTCATCGTGTGTGATCCCACTTAGTGGTATGAATCACTCCGTTTAAAGGCTTCCGCACATTGCAGCGATATTATCGAGCGATTTTATCGAGCGATATTATCGACAGCGATATCGCGACACCTTACACACTGCAGCAATTCCGCGATTCGCGTCACGCATGCGCCCTTCACTGAATGTAGTAGAAAGAGATTGCGTCAGGTTGCGATAATATCGCGGCAGTGTGTGGGATCGAGCACGAACCCATACAAAATGTACTGAGAACAATTATCGCAAAATCGCAGCGATATTATCGCTCGATAATATCGCTGCGATGAGCGGAGGCCTTAATACACGTAAAAGTAAATTTGACGAATTTTATTAAAGTTGTTTGGTTAAACTTACAAGCTTTCTCGTAATGTAATATAATACCTAGCTACTTATCTGCTAACGATACTTTTCTCTTTGCTCGAAGAGTAGGTACAAATAAAATTGCGATGACTATTATTGATATCGGTTTTCGGGCAAACTTTTTGTTTATTTCTCTAAATTGAATTTCTTTCTATGTAGATACGAAAAGATATAAAAACACCGTGTGCTGAGAATTATTTGCGATCTAGATAGGTCATGAAGAAAAATAAATTCGGAATTCTATAACAACTTAGTACCTACTCAACATAACAAAATTGTTTTTTTCTTTGACCTGTAATAATTTGACTAAACAAAAAAACCGGTCAAGTGTGAGTCGGTCTATTCGCGCACCGAGGGTTCCTTACCGCACCACTACACAGTAGACTACACAACATAATTATTAACTTGCAAAAAAGTTTTGTTTCAGCGCGAGATCGACTCACATTTTACCGGTTTTTAACCGACTTCAACAAAAAGAGGAGGTTCTCAATTCGACCCGTATGTTTTTTTTTTTTTTTTGTATGTTTGTTTATTATTTGTTATAGAGTTTTCTCTATAATCACACTTTTTACGATAGAGCGAGAAGTAAAAACGTTCATAAAATGTAGTTTCTTGTATGAGATTAATTTTTAATACCCTTAATTAAATTAATTTAAATACCCTTAATTTTTAATTATTTGACATAATATAATTATTTGTAAGCAAATAAATCTGCTACAATAACACACATTCTGTGAAAATTTCAACTGTCTAGCTATTACGGTTCAAAAGTTAAAGCCCTAAATAGGTAGGACAGACAGACAGGCGGACGGAGTAATAGGGTCCCGTTTTCACCCTTTGGGTACGGAACCCTAAAGTAAGTTATAGCCTATAGAATCCCACTGCAGGGCAAAGGCCTCCGCTCACGAATAAGGGTGAGAGGGAGTGGGCCATACTCCACCACGCGCGCCCAGTGCGTGTTGGTGGAGGCAAGGTAGTGGTCAACTTGCTGTCAGAGAATTTTCAAGCCGCCTCAATAGGCATCTGACCTGGCTTAACGAATAGTTACAACGCCATCTGACGAAACTATCCGAGACCAACTGCTTAACGCGCCTTCTGAAGCACGGAAACGCTCGAGATGAAATACCACTAAACGGTCACCCATCCAAAGACTGACCGGACCGGACGTTGCTTAACTTCGGTGATCGTTTCCAATACCGAAGCTCCACTACGCCAACGAGCGCTTCCCGGAACCCTAAAAAACTCGAATCTTTCCGAAGCTTAGGCAGCATTATTATGTCTACTTGTAACAATGATGATGATGAAATGATTGATCGAGGATAACAATTTTTGAACTCTAGCCGTAGTTATTGAACTAGGTACTGTCCCGGCATCACCAAAGTTTTCATCTCCCAATTTAGACAAAACAAATTACTAACTCTACAAAATTCTACCAACAATACCTTTCAAACTCCAAATGAGAAGTCCTCGTTTCAAAATTAATACCTTAAGCAGCTTTTCTGCTCCGATGTGTTTAAATGAGTCGTTTTCATTTGCTTAATATCACATAAACGGTTTATATAACACCTACTTTCACTAATAGTGATAATTTAGTATGGAAATGTGACCTTTATTTACGAAATGGTTTCATTTGACCCCGTTTTGCTGTCAAGAAAGCGCGACCCATTTTTTTTTGTATTCCTTACAGATTGTTCTGATGGAATAGGAACCCTTGTTTACCCTTGTTTGTGACACCATTTAAAAAAAAAACTCCTTCTAGGGCATTTGGACAAAAAGCGCTTGTGAATTACAAAATCATTTTTGACAGGACTGGCTTAAAATATGAGTTTGCTGGAAACATGTCCAAGAATGTCGATGCTTATAAAAAAATTACTATTGCCCGCGACTTCGCCCGCACTGGCTTCGTTATTAAATAATATCCGTTTTAAGGAATTATAAGCTTACAAAAGTTCAATCAAAATTGGTCCAGTAGTTCTTGCGTGAAGCAAGGAGTCAGGAACACCTAAATAAATACTGATCGTAGATCTATCTATAACGTCACGCCTCTTTCCCAGTGGGGTAGGCAGAGACCAGGGCGCGCCATCTACTACGATCCTTACATACCTCTTTTGCCTCATTCACATCCATACATGCCCATCGGTTTCGAGTACTCCGCACATTTCCTTTTTGAAGGACGCAACCAATTTGATCAAAATCGTACATTTCTACCTCCATCTTATCTACAGACCTCTGTTAAATCTTCTTCGGTTAAATCTTCAGCGAGGAAATGTCACCTGCGTTTTGGGTTCTCTCCCACAAGGACCGAACCCAAAAGGTGGTAACCCGCAGGTGACATTTCCTCGCTGAATAGCTATGCTGATCCGTTGAGCGAGGAAAGCGCCAGCCCTTGGGTCGAGTCTTTCGGGCACTTTGATATGTCTTTCAAAAGTGCAGCATTCGGTTCATACGGGCCGATTGCTTGGAAACCAATTCCCATAATAAAAATATAGGGTCCAACTTAATATGCTGACACTTTTTTAAGAGGATGATCTGACCGTCAAACTGAACAACTTTCTCTATGGGACCACTATCGAAATCGCGAAAAAAAAATCAGGTCTTCCATACAAAACTGCAAACCTACTCGAGCCAAATGTATGGGGCGGCTGATTTTTTTTTCGCGAATTCGATGTTGGTCCCATAGAGAAAGTTGTTCAGTTTGATGGTCTGAACATCCCCTTAAAAAAGTGTCAGCATATTAAGAAGTACCCTGTATATACCAATATCCCAATATGCCTACTATATTTTCAACTTGCCTACTATACATACAGGTGGACACATATTTAACCATGGCCAACGAGCCGAAGGAGGTGAAAGAATCGAATTTTTAGAATTTTTTGTATGAAATTCTACGGACACTTATCCGCGGCGAATTGGACGAATCGTCAGGGTAAAGGCCTCCGCTCATTGCAGCGATAATATCGAGCGATATTATCGCTGCGATTTTGCGATAATTGTTCTCAGTACATTTTGTATGGGGACGCGCGCGATCCTACACACTGCCGCGATATTATCGAGCGATAATATCGCTGCGATTTTGCGATAATTGTTCTCAGTACATTTTGTATGGGGACGCGCTCGATCCCACACACTGCCGCGATATTATCGCAACCTGACGCAATCTCTTTCTACTACATTCAGTGAAGGGCGCATGCGTGACGCGAATCGCGGAATCGCTGCAGTGTGTAAGGTGTCGCGATATCGCTGTCGATAATATCGCTCGATAAAATCGCTCGATAATATCGCTGCAATGTGCGGAAGCCTTTAGAATGAAAAGTGAATTCGTTTCGTTCGGCTCCTTCACCACGGAAAGATATGCGTCCACCCTTAGATTGATGTCTTTTTCTTGTCAAGACATTTTTTGAGTAGATCATTTTCTAGGTAGGTCATTATGCTTTTGGTTCAGTGATTTTGTGGTATCGTAATTTTGTGATTCCCAATTCCTCCCGTGGGTGTCGTAAAAGGCGACTAAGGGATCTACCGGAAGATGGGCAGCAGCATCCTCTGAGTACACACATTCAATCCAACTGCGATCGCCAACCCGCCTGCCAAGCGTGGCGATTATGGCAAATCCCCCCATTTTTGGGGAGGTCTATGTCCAGCAGTGGACGTTTATCGGCTGATATGATGATGATGATGAATTTTGTGATGCAGTGATTCGTTATAACGAGATTTCGTTGTCATGATATTTATGGTCGTGAGTTTTTGACATTGGATTCAATAGAAGGTAGGTACAGTAGACTATTTGATTCATTAGGTCAAGAATAGAATTCCTTCAACCTTGCGTAATTTCCACTGAATAATACGATTGGATTGGTCTAGACTAGACTAAACAGTACATAAGCAGACCAGTAAATAAACGTACCTGTCTATATAAATATAATTTCAGTTTCGGCTCAAAGTGTGTCCAGTTTTCGACACTAGGTATACGGTTCTCAAGAGTCAAGTTCATTTATTAACACGTTGTATTACATTGTTGACGTCAGTCTCTTTTATACAGGGTGTAAAATTAAATGCATTACAATATCAAACAGGGTGTGCTTTAGACCATCAAATTTTCATTATGGAGCCAACGACGAAATCACGAAACAGCTGATGAACTTTTTCAAAGTTGCTCCTGTAGTAAAAGTTGTTCAGTTTGTGGGAAGCAACCCTTAGTGCGTTCACACACGATGACGTAGGTACTGACGGAGCAGCAAAGTTGTATGAAACCGCACGTAGAAGCACACACGGTGACGCATAGACGCACCGGGTGTGGTTCTATGGACTGACATCTGCCGCTGCGTCAGTGCGTCATCGTGTGTGAACGCACTTATGTAGATATGTAATTTAAGTTTATAGAACCTACCCTGTAATCCCCTTATACAACAAAATTAAAAAACGTACATAAACGAAATCACAAAAAACAAAACCGCTCCAAGCGTCAGGGCGTCTCGCTGTAATAAAATATTCATACAATTATTATTCATTAGTTGTTTGGAATGGTAAACGGTAAGAAATGATAATCCCTGTTGTTTTGGGTAGATAGACCGAAGGCCAACCTAGTAGGGGGAAACAAGGAGATTTACTTAAGGCGATGATGTAGAGCAGGGATCACGAACCTTTTTTATCTACAAGCCCATGAATCATCATTGGCATGAACCTGCATCTTGTATGGCAGTGTGCTCTCTAGGTATACACAATACTTATGTCACCTTCCTGGCCATAATACATTTTATCGAAAAAAAAGTTGATTATGGCCATGATGTACCAACAAGCCATAAGTGGATAGAAATGTAGTGGGCGAAATTGACCGACATGAAAATTACATTAAAATTCACCTTGATAATTCCGGCTGATTATTTTTCTTCGTCTTCGTTCTTCGTCAAATCAGTAAGTTGCATTTCAATTTCTTTAGCTTCTAACTAATTAAATTTAGACAAGTGAAGTCACATCATATTCATCCTAGATAAACATTTTGAGTGTGATAACGTCAATGAAAATTTTCAGTGCCTCAAATTTTCAGTGGCGTGCCTTCGACACGCGTACGCGTGCATAGGTTCGCCACCACTGATACGGATGATTTTGTGGAGGATCCGTTTTATACACACTGAAGCAAATTAGTGGAATAATAATGCATCTGTATTGTTTACACAATACCACAGAATAGGTAGGTATGGTATATAGATAATTATTGGTGAATTATTTTATTATTTCGTATAACCGCAGAGTACCTACCTACCTACTATGGCGATCTTTTTGTTTTGTTTTTAAATAACCTGAAAATCGTATCTCCAAAATTGAAAGAATTTAGCGTCTTATTTCATATTTTCTTTCAACAATTTGATTTGTTTTCAAATAACTAAGATTTTCGTCAAAACTTCTTATTATTACAAAAAATTGAAGCGGTCAGTTAAACCGACGGAATTAATTGCACATTTGTAATCAACTAAACATACAACCGACTGATGACAAAGTGAGATTGGAATTTATAAGGAGTTTTGGAATACCCATGTCCATGACTTCATCTTAATCGAAAATTACTTTATATGAAAAAGGGTAAAAAGTTACCAGCGAAGTTTGTCGTGGATTTTTGACTGTACGCACGGTGACAGATCAACATACCCATACATAACATAGAGTTCAACTATGGGTAGGTGTAGTGTACATCCTTCAAGACGAGGCATGTTGTCCATTTCTTTATTAATATAAATAATTCTTTATGTAATCATTTTGATTTTGTTATTTGTAATTTTGCTTCGCTAATAAGAAAAACTTAAAGAAACCGTTGTCTTTTGTAGACTCTACTTTGTTGTATTTCTCAATATAAATGATAATGAAATAACAGTCTCTTGTTGTGGTCCAACAATTACGTTTACCCACGATTAATCGCCGGGAAGGAAGGAAGCCAAGACGAGTGGAATTCCACATTATTGCATACTCTTCGCTCCAACTTGGAACAAAAAAATAATTCCTTTGTTACAAAAACTTTGCGCAGATTCTTATCAAAGTACAAAAAGTAATATATCAAGTATGCGGGGCAGGTGGAAAAGTTTCGGTTTATTAATTTTGAAAAAAAGAAAGAATTGTTTTTTTGGAAAGTTGATTACTTACTAGCAACTAATTTCAAAATTGTTAAGAGTGTAGTTCAAGTTTTAAAAGACTGTCAATGGGTCGCAGCAATTTTTATACCAACATATATACAAACTTGTACCACCATGTGTCGTACATATTGTCCACCGTAGAAAACACTATCACAAAATCTGTCACAATCACGAAATCACTATCCAAAACAATATCACAAAATTTGATAAAAAGAGTTATACTTAGGTATGAGGTTCGTTGCGGGTTCTGACACGAACACTGGTCTCGCGTGGTTTTCGCGCATCGCGTTTTTGCCTGCCACGAGGCTCCGCAATCCTCAATCTCTTCTTGTTCTTGACCAAAACAATCCCTGAGATTGGAATAGATACCTACTCCCAAACTACTTGACACTGGCGGAAATGCGAAAAAGAGTCAAGCATGTATGCTGGCATAGAAATAGTTATTTGTTTTGCTAGGCTGCAAATATGCTTTTTGGCGCGAGTACTTGTATTGAAACCTGAGCAAGCGAAGGATTCTAGGATTGAACCACGAACGAAGCGAGTGGTTCAAATAATATAATCCTGAGCTCAGCGAAGGTTTCAAAAGTACGAGACGCAAAATACCTTTGCAGCCGAGCGAAACACACAACTTTTCACCTCACAACAGCGAGGAAAAAAAGTGAATTGCTAAAAACACAGACTTAAATAACCTAAGTCTGTGGCTAAAAAGAACATTTTAAAAAGTTTTTTTTTCGTGCTGGCCAGTGACATGAAATAGTTATTAAGCATTTTCAGTGGATTGGCGGTATAGAAAAATATTGAATAGACAGATTAGAATTTCAAAAACTCTTTCCACGCTAGCGTGTAAAATTCCTAACTTTTGAGGTGAAAAATCTATTTTCTAACGCTTGCCTTCCCCCGTCTTACAAGAGAGCGTGAGATAAAAAATTGTTAGGGCGGAGGGGGTGTCCGTACTGTATGTGGTACCATACTCTAATCTTATACTGTCACACTGTCATTAGCATATTACGTCCCACTGCTGGGTACAAACAAGCATAAAACAGCATGATGTACCTACAGTCTAACCGAAATGAAAAAAAAAAACTCTCAGATTAAAGATTGAAAAAGTCGGGCGGCGAGTGGGATTCGATCCCACAACCTGCCTATCCGGGGCATGCTCTACTCCAACAGAGCTGTCGTCGCCCCGCAAGCCACAACGAAATTCGAATTCTTTAATTTGATTAAGCTAACATGGCATACATGTAAAAATAATAAATTCGAATAACTCTCAGTTCATCGAGTAAGTATAATTTTTTTTTGAGTTGCAATTTTTTTCATAAATAACTGTCGATAACAAATAGTTTCGACGTATTATACATTACGATATATCGATTACGCAAAAAAACACATACTTCCCTCAACCAACAAAATTAGCATAGGAAGACCATACATTATACTATTTATGGGACACGTCAGGAAAAGAATATTTTACGACACTCTCAGCTTGATTAGTTTTCAGATGCCGAAGATCAGTGAACAACCTTGTTACGTTAGCTTTGTTTGTCTCTACTATTATGTACTTACATTTTACGGGTCGGATGTGACGCAAAGATATTGTTTAGGAGACGGCTTGTCGCCGGAACACGTACTTTGACCTAATTGGCTGAGATATCTAGAATCTAGGGGTCGCTGTACCAACGACGGACGAGGGAAACATATATGGGGATGTAAGGCTGCTTAGGAATGTGTTTATGGAGGGAATAAACCTACTCTAAGAGATTGGTACATGGGAGTATGAGTACAGGAGATAAAGTACCTACCTGTCCGGCTTCAGATGGTGTAATGAGTAAATAAGAACGCGTTTGCACGATTTTGAACCAAGATTTACTGTCATTATATCAAGATACCAATTACATTATATAGGTAGACACCGATATCGACGTAGCTTGTAGGTATCAATAAAAAAGTAATTTACAAACCTTTATAAGTTCAAAGGAATAGAAAAATGCTTTTAAAACGCGGTTTTAAAACCTAAAACAAAGACCAGAGAAAAATTAAAGAAAAACAATTCTGACGTACCTATACAAGTACAAAACAAAGTAGAAAATATTATTTGGTAAAACAATTTCTATATCGTCACTAAAAATGTGTATAACTACTGACAAATAGAAATTACAGAAAAAATCAACATAAGCATACAAAATACAAAGAACGTATTATATTCAGAATATTTAAATAATCTACTATGTATTATTTCTTTGTGCGAGTATAACGCTTGAGCATGTGTTTGTTATTCATAGCGTAAGTACATCTTCACGCGTGTAAAGTGGTGTAATCACCACAGACTTCCTATACAGTAGAAGTCTGTGTGTAATCACTCACTCTCTCACTCACTCACCCTGCAAATAATAAACATAATTTTATGTTTTTCATCAAAACAAAATACAATCTAAATCGTGAGGAAACCTGCATGCTTCAATTTCGAGGCGTGTATTGTACCCACTGTCCATTATAAGTGGCGACGGGCTCACCCCCCGTCACACTGGACAGTTTCGGTACTATTGGTGAAACGTGGATGTTCTGAGGTTTCAGAATATCTCTGACTACCCCCTCGGGGAATATAGTCGTGAGCATATGCTTATGCAAAATACAATCTAGACTGTATTGAAGTTGAAATTCTAATCCTTTTTGTGTGACGGAAGTTTGAAATTAAATCAGGAGTGCCTTATTGACAGCTGCGATTTAGTTTATGAAAAAAGCGCGTTTTATCAGGAGATTATTTAAAGACCATCTCAAGAAGACTTTATTTAAAGATCCTCGCAGGTAGAAGTTTCATATCTGCCGGGCGTCCCGCAACGGCCAACTTTTTTTTCTATAAGAAACGAAACACATAGGCTAAGTTTGAATAAACATCATTAGAATTATCCACAGATTGAATAACGTAAAGTGAAACTAATAAAACTCCAACCAATTTCCGTTGCCAAGAGAAAAACAACAAAATTAAAATAATGGTAGAAAATTACAATCACTTATTTCTTCGAGTATGGGTGAGTAAGGCCACCTTATCCGCCTCTTTTTGTGTATTTTCCCGCCCCCTTTATAATGAGCGTTTTTCTTTTTGTTTTCTAGGGGATCGATAGATGGCACTACTGTCTGTGCGAAGAAACGTCAACATTTCAAACAGTGTTTCTTTAAAATAATAAAGAGTGAAAAAATGATCAAGAAGATGCCAACGCATGTTTTAATGACATATTCCATTATTTACTAATCATTTTAATCGAAAATTCTAAACTTTTACGCCTGACATGGCTGCATGGGCTCGATCCCTTGGCATTCCGAAAAAAAAAGGCAGGCACAGTCTTGACAAGATTTTGACAGGATCTCGAGAACGGCTCTATGGGGCGATAAATATGCCATCGAGTTTTTTAGGGGAGTTGCTCTGTGGCTCTGCTATTGGGTGGTCGTGTCGGTTGCCCCATCCCCGGTCCACAGTGGAACTCCAGTGGTGGCTCAGGATATTGTTCTTTTATAAGAGCAACCCTTGAAGTCACCAAAATATCAATATAACCGTACAACGTCAAGCACTTTTGCTATAAAAACTCGACATTGGCAAAATCATCACATACCCAAGATGGCAGCCATTTTTAAAATATAGAATAGAATAATAGAGTTTTTAGGAACTAAATTTAAAAAAAAAAGAAAAGAAAAACGCTCATTCTAAAAGTTTAGTACCTTAGTTACTTACTTGTTTCGTCGATTACTGCCTATTAAACAATTAAAGTATTAGAAGAGACACTGGATGCGTTTAGAAACAAACGCCTACTTCAAATTATGTATGCGTGTCGAAAATTCTGACTTTCCTACTACGGTGACCATGACCCGTGAATCACCTTGGGACTAATAATGTTTGCGTTAGCCCTAAATGAGGTTATGGGCCCGGAGCTTCCGTTTAGTCTCTGTAAGAGTTCCGTTCGTTCCGTTTCGTTTCATTAGAATTAAACATTGTATGACTTAGAAGATAGTTAGATAAGCTATTGTTGCTAAAGGGACCCATTCACAGTAGTCCGTCTTGCAGTCCTACACCAATATCGGATCGTGAATGGTGTTGCAGTCCTACAAGGCGTCCGACGACCTTGAGCAAAATGTATGAGTAGTCCCATTATTCTGAGCGATTCGATTGATTGATTTTACACTCCCGCTCCTCTTTGGTGGATTCCGGGCCTAAGCCTTCTTTTTAGTCGATGGCATTGTCGTTGATGTGTTAGATGTATCGATAGTAAAATACAAGACCGTAATTATAAACTAGCGCTCGAAAATGAAGCTAAATTAATGAGTGTCGACGTAATTAAGTTGCATAATATGAAAGCACGTTAACTATGTTAACTATACCTACTAACAATCGATCGAATGCTAACCTGTAGGATACCCCATACTGTTTTGAAAATGTTTTCAAATACAGATTTTATAGTTGTCGACTTATAGGAAGAGGAGAGGAGGCCTTTGCCTTGGTGTAGACAGAAAGGAATACGTCACCTCTCATGAAAAAGAATGAAAGCTGGAGTGCGCCCGACTCCACCACGCGAGCAAATAGTGTTGATTGGTAATACAAATAATTCGTCAAAGTCTACACAAAACAAGCAATCAGCAATTCAGCACATGCACCGTCAATCATACATAACACAACAGCCAGTTTCTGTAATCAGCAACATGCTTCGTCAAAACTTTAGATAAACAGAGATCCGCAACATGCTTTGTCAACTTACCAAACTTAAATCCACCACACGTTTCGTAAGTAACAAAATAAAGATATATTAGATTAGATCTTGTGTAGATTGGAGGGCGCAAGTTTGTGGCTAACTTTAGTTTGGGCTACATGTCCACGAGTGCCTCTAAGGTGTGTGTCAGGATCGCGGGTGTATTTTTTTAATTTAGATGGGAACTGTCTTAAATAAACGTACCTAAAATGTACTATTTAGTACCTCTTATGAATTTATTTGTACCTCGTTCGGTTCTTGGAAAACACATTACGAAAGTGAGCCGCCATTCTGATATCAGGATGGCAGGCAGACACGGCAGCGATAGGTAACCATACTCTCCAGCACAAGTACTCCCACTGAGAAGATCGCGCTAGTTGACAATCTATGGGAAACATTGGGCGTGCGCATCACGCGATTAGATCATTTTCTGCGATCCTTCAGGATCGAAGCTTTCAAGCTTTCCCGTCCCGTCACACTGGACAGAGTTTCGGTACTAGTGGTGAAACGTGGATGTTCTGAGGTTTCAGGATATTCGGGGAATATAGTCGTGAGCATTATGCTATGCTATGCTAAAAGCTTTGGCTCTATGTGGTCAGGAGCGTACAAAATTATCGCATGATTGAATGTCTCCCATAGATGATCTACTAGTAGGTTTGTGTCGCCTTACACTCTGTGGGGATTGTGGTAACAGCGTCTCCCGCAGCCTTGAAATCGTCGTAGGTATGGAGATTAGCTCTTACTAAGTAGTAGGAGTTTGGTGGTTCGGTGATAATATCGCCATAAAGAATGTAATTTAAATTATTAAACGACTAAAACTTACATGTGTAGTGTTTGAACTGTTAGTGTAAGTTGTTGAATAAATGAATTGAATTGAATTGAATTGAATATCGCTCGTGAGATGGAGCTTTTATCACGATGCAACGATAAAGTAATCGTCTACTTTCCACAGTATCCACAAGCCGTTAGTTTGCCAACAATATCAATTACCATCATAACATAATATAACAGCTGTTTAGTGTTCATATTTCTATCACTTCTACATGACAGTCCGTAATTTTATTGTCACGCGCCTGCTAATCATGCAATTATTATAGACACAGTGTACTGGTCCAGGTCTACACCAGTAATATACTACTCTCTAACCATCAGACACATCTTAATATATTGCTTCAAACAAAAGGAATCATAATTATAAAGTAACTATCGTTAAAACATAGTAAACTTCAAAGTTAGAAGTTGCAAAGTACAGACAATTATGTTAACTAGTATTTTGAGGGAGGGAATTTAGTTCATTCAAATTATCATGTAAATAAAGGGAGATTAGCAATATCTCAGTCGAAATTGACTAATATTTCATTAGAAAATTAAAATTCATCAAATATTGTAATAATGCAAAAATGGCGGAAAATTGAGTTAGCAGAAAACAGCTGATACATCTGTGATGCTTTGTGCGGGGAAAATAGTTTAAAATTTATTCGCTAGGAGGCGCGGAGCAAATTCATCAAGCAAAAATAGGCGTTATGACAGAGTATTAGAGTCTTATGAGCGTGATTAGTCCATAAGTAATTGACACTTTTGACACATGCGCTGTAGGTAATTATTTTGGTTAGGCGGGTTTTGAATAGCGTACCCAAGCTGCGCAAAAAAGTTCTAAAAAGTTGATATGTGAAGTTGGCGCGAGGTGAATTTCCTCTAGCAAAAATGAATCTTATGTCAGGGAAAGATAGCTTAATTCACTAAGTTTGGGCCTTAGATAGTTCGCGCATCAGGCTGTTTGCCTATTTAATTAAGAAGCTAAAATTAAGCATAGAAGTTCATGCAATTTCCATCTTTAATTGGTAGTAAATAAAGATTGATGAGGGAAAATGTAAATAGTTTTTCAAATTGGTACGGGTTATTGGGAAGACAAGATTACCATATAAGGAGACGTTTTCTTGTATGAATTAGAGGGAGGATTAGTAGGTTGAAAGAAAGTCTTATAATTATGAAGTTAAGGATCAATTTTGATTATTCGCAAAGTGAACGAAGCAAACCAAGTAAACCAAGTAAACCAACTAGACCAACTGGACCAAGTGAACCAAGTGGACGATGATGACGTCATAGTAAAGCTTGTATAAATAGGCTCGGTTTGGCGGGGGCGGGGCTTTTTCCGAGAAACCAGCTACGAGTGAACATCTCTTAGTACCAACTTGTGATTTTATTCAGAATTTATTTATTTACTTGAGTTTTGATTGGAGTTTAATTTAATTTGTAGAAATCTAGTAGCTCGTAGCTGAATTTACATGACGAAGTAGTTCATGGGCTGGCTCGGCAGTTTCAAAAGATATTTACTAATATCTTAACCTGGTTGACTGAGACAATATCAGGCGCCATTCTTTACCAACAGGCAAAGTCTCCTAGGTCAAGAGAAGTCCGCCTTGTGAGTCGATTGGGAACTTGTCGAAGAGGGATCATGCCGTTCTAGGCGCCAAAAGACTCATAAGGAAGTCCTTGACTTAGTCCCTAAACCTTATATATATATTTCACTCACCTTTATATTACTCACCTGGAGACTCTCACGATCTATAGGCTTCGGCTGTGTGAGAGAATTCAAACACACATGGAATAGGCTTAGACACACTTAGAGGGCTCCACCCTCGAATCTCTTAGTTCGCTTAGTTCGAAGATTTCCATTGCACCACGGAAATCTTACATAACACACCTACACGTTTAAATGTAAATGTGAGGCCTACCTCTAGTCTTGCGGAATTTCTCTTATACCGGAGAGTTTCAAACCTTAGGGAAACTTCTTTAAATAGGAAAATATTTAGGCATTGGTTAGATTTACTAGGGTTTTGTTAGAATAATATAGGATAGGGTAGGTATTTAATTTTGACTAGAATCAGACAGAGTAGGAACTGAAAGATTTAGACGTTCAGGTTTACAAATAGGAATGATAAGTACCTAACTTAAGTAGGATTTCATTAATTATTTCAAAAACTTGAGTTATAAGGTTGTTCAGTAGAAATTTACCAGTAGAAATTGGAAAGATATTCATATAATTTAAAGCAAGTTAAGTTCATGATAAATCTTGGTTCCAAAGAAGGAAATGACATTATAAATAGAAAACAGTTAATAGGTGACAATATCAAAGTTATAATTCAATATAATATTGTCCAAACAAAATAAGTTCAATCTAAATTTATCGTTTCCTTATAATAATGGGAAATTAGAGTTTCTTATCATACCTATTACTTTGTTATGAGTTGGTGGAACTTTGGGATATAGTGCCTAGTGCCCTCTAGTCAGAAAAATAAATGATTATGGTACATAAGTTTTACAGATTTATATCAGAGTCAAATAAATAAAAGTTTTATCATACTATTCACATGAAAGAGAGAACTTACTTTCAATGGACTAAGGTTCTATTCATTCAGTTAAATGTCATACTGTTTCTATAAGCTAAAGTTTCTGCTTATATTGTCATGCTAGTTTTATGTATACATACTTACCTACTAAATGATAATAATGTAGATTCTCAGAATAGGAACTTTACTTTGATTAAACTGTTAACATAGTTGAGCTTTTGAACTGGTTTATAAAAGAAAAGATATTAAAAGGGAAATTTCGCTAATTAGGGTTCCTTAAAGTCACGACTAATATAGAACTTAAGTCTAAGAATTACTAATATAGCTCATCTCGAACTAGAGTCTAAATTAAATAGAAACCAGTCTATTTGAAAATACCTCTTGTCCATTGTATGACAAGTTACTGACACACTGACAAAGAAATGACTTTAAAATTTACAAGTCTCAAACAACCCTTACTAAACTTGACTTACCTGACTAAGACAGAATATCTCGGGAAAAGTTTGGAGGAGGGCTGACCAGTTTGGAGACGAGGCCCACTGAAGCTAGAAATATTCTAGCAGGAGGAAATACCAAATAAAATAACTCCTGAGAGCGGAATGGCGGGGCTCTCTTCTATACCAAACGAAACAATCATTCTTCTATACCAAACGAAACAATAATTCTTTTATACTTTGTTGCATTCCCAAGGAAAAAACAAAACATAGAAATAAATTTATATTTTAATAGGTTAGGAAATCTAACACCCTGTATAAGTAAATTAGTAGAGAAATCTAAGTTAACTATTTAACACTGAAAAATAAGAAAAGGTCTTTAGCTATAGAGGTATTTCATTAGATTGACTTCAGCGCTTACTGACGGAGGGTTGTAGGCTACATTTTCTGATAATAACTTCATAATCATAGTCAAAAATAGTATTGTAGGCTAGGAAGCTAGGTACCTACTACTTTCTGATTTACGTTATTAAGTTTAGGTAATTCTAGGTCTCTGTTTGTTAGAATACAAGATAAATCTCAAGTCTGTCGCACCTAGGTTACTATTATACAGTTCACAACATAGTCTCCTGATTTCACTAGACGATCGATACTGGCCAAGTTAACGTCTTCAGCTCAAAAATAGGATCATAAATAAGTTTAGGTATAGTTCATAAGTTAGGCTAAGTTAAGTTAAGTTAATAGGTAGGGATTTTCTATACACTATTCGCAGCGACCAGTTAGTTAATTAGTTTAGGTAGATAGGCATTTTCGGTATGTAGGTGCCGAACACACAGGATTATTAAATTAGTTGCAGTTCGGTTCCATAGTTAGCATAGGTAGTATAGGATAGGTAGGTATCTTTTACATAGGGGCAGCGAACAGGAAGTTAGGGGTATCTATTACATTGGGTGCCGCCACCAGGATAAGTTAAGTAGGGAATCTTTTACATAGCTGGCCGTGACCAGGATAAGTTTTTTTAGGATAGTAGGTATCTTTTACATAGGTGCCGCGAACAGGATAGGTAGGCTATCTATTACATTCTTGGCCGCGACCAGGATAATTAGGGGTACCTATTACATATGTGCCGATAAGACCAGGATAGGATTTAAGATTTATTTTTACTTTTGATGCGCTAAGTTCACAGGATTTTATAATAGACTTTGTAGACTAGGTCATGTTTTATTTTATATTTTATAAACAAAAGATAGGTTTTGAATTACAAACGTTATGATCCATTTTGAGTTGAAAATTATAGCCTTCTTAGGCTTACATTGTTGCCGTGAGAGCGGATAGCAGATTTCGAGATTTCAGTATTCTGAGAGATTTAGAAAAGGTTTGGTTAGAAATGTAGGTTAAATAATTAGTTTATTTAGTTAGGAATATGCTTTATTTTTGATCACATAGAATAGATGTTTAGATGAGGTTATATAGTCATATGATTGGGAATTTCACTTAGAAGGTTATCACTGTTCACTAGATATTTATGAGCACTTTGTTTTTACGTTACGCACTGTTATTTTGCTACACCAGGATTATTTGCTGTTCACTAAGTTGCTTGACTAGGTAGGTACCTAATTGATGAAGCGAATTTTGTAGAGATTTCTGCTTCCGAGTCGATAGTTGCTGGAACGAGGACAGTTTGGAGTATTGTCAATATCTTCTTTTCTTCCTTTTATGAGCGTAGTATTGAAATGAAGTTCAGGAGTTTGAAGCAGCAGATAGTGCGTTGAAATGCGGTTCTTTCAAGTAGCAATTACAGGAACGTTCGAGAGTTTTAGGTTGTAATGTTCTTAAATGTCTTATTTACTCCTTCTTTGATAACGTAGCGAAGGAAGTATAGAAAATCTGAGTTTAGACGAGACGCCCGCTCTGACGCTTTCTTCAAGTCAGGTCAGGTATTGAAACCGTGGTATTTTGAGTTTCTTCTTTTCAATTTCGATTTGTTCTTGATGTTTTCTTTTCCTCTTTCGTGATAACGTAGCAAAGATGTAAATGAGTTCTTCGTTAGCGTTTGGAACCTTTTCTGCAAATCGGCCATGTTGTGTAGAAAAAAAATAACAGACGGAAGTAGTAGGTAAATTTTGACAGGTAAAAATGCCGTGATCTTATTGGTTGATTGCACAGAAGTTAGAGAGAAGCTAATTACGTTCATTGGCTAATATAGGCTAGCGACATTTTTCTATGATTAGGAAGTTTATCATGTTACATATTTTTAAAGCCAAAACTAGAATTCAGGTATTTAAATTGTTATTTGGAATATGCCAAAATTTAAATTAAATCTAATCATTATTTTGTAAATAGAAATCTAACATCCAAATGTTTCAGAATGATTTTTTATGGTTAATAAAGTATACGAGTTGATTACTGGAGTAAAAATCAGTGTTGCCGTTTGGTGAAAAATAAGTCGCTAGATTTTAAGGATATGGTACGTTAAGAATCCGATAGGGGTCGCCAAACGTTTGAATTAGATTTATAAGAAAGTGCGAGGTAAACAAAATATGGCTTTATTACAGAATTAAATGAACGATTAACTAATTAGGGTTCCGAATTAATTATTTTGTAGTATATCTGTAATAATGACTAATTTTAGCTTTATAATAAATTGTGATTTTGATTTTCTTGATTAGGATTGACATATATTATTACTATTTCGATTATATTTATTTAGGAGCTCCAGCAGTGGATAAACTAAAGATGAAAGCAAAATTTTACAATACCTACCTACTAGCGAGATTTAGAAGTAAAACTATATCACAAGTAAAATTTTGTAAAATTAGTACTAATAACAAGGGAACAATTATAAAGCATAACATAATGAATTTATTAATGAGAAACAATGTCGTTAAAAGCGTTAGATACCTATAGCTAATTTTATTTTTAAGGTAAAGTGTACGTAATTTATAAAAAAAGGGGTAACTAAGCCGCAAATAAATCCCTCACTAAAATGGTAACACTAGAGAATTGATTTTGGTTCAAAGTTAGAAGGTTAGAGAACTAGATGGAGCTAAGTGTCTCAAATCTAATCCTTACGATTATTTTAAAATCAAATTTACATAGATTACATTTGTTTGAATAAATTAATATTTATGCCAGATAGATAAAATAGGTAGTTCACTTATTTTATAATGGGAATAGAGAGTAAAAAGCGGAAATTTAAGTTTTTCTTTCGCTAGTACCTATAGATCGTTTTGCAAATAAGGTCGGTAGATGGCGTCAGTAGGTTCAATCGGTAATTAGGTGTGTGTAAAGGATTCGTAAAATCGAGTTTGTAATATATCTATTTGGGTTTCCTAGAACAAGTCTATATCTTGCTAGTTAATAGTAGTAATAGTGTTTTTCTTATTAAGGCAATAGACTTCTAATACTGTAAAATTTGCCATTCACCTAGTATGATTTAAATTATTGCCGGGAAACGAGTAAGAAAATGATTTTTCAACTTATTTTATTTAAATTATAGTTTTGACGGAGTGGAATTGTAGAAAATTAAAATTTATTGTAGTTAAGTATTTAAGAACGATAAAATGAAATGAGATTTTATGTTTACATTTTTTTTGGAAAGAAAATGGACACAAAATTTGGGTTTACCAACTTTAAGGTGAAATAAAACCAAGTTAGACAACCTTGTAGGATGAAGCGATCTTAGTTCAGTACAGTGGACCTACAAGTGAAAGTGGAACTCGATGTTCTCACTGAAAAGTCGTGTTAAAATATTAGCATCAAGGTAATGTCAAATCATAGGAATACATTATTGATAGTATAATAAGAGAATTATTTTAAAATAGTAAGATGACTAAGGGATAAAGTCTCAAATGAATTAAACTCGGGGGGAAGGGTTTTTGCTATGTTTTATTTTATAATATATTAGGTAGATTTAATAAATAGCATTGTTTAGATAAATTAAAGAGTGGGAAAGAGATTTTGCGGAACATTTAATTATAAATACCTACTTTAGTTATAACATTTTAGTTTAAGAAATGAGCTAAATTAAAATTATGTTGATGCTTCTCTAGTTTTTGTAACTTGTTTTAGTACCTATTTCAAAAAGTAAATGCAGTAGAGAAGTGGGAAATTTCTTATTAGGTAAATAGCAAATAATTTAGAAATTATGGTTAGGTACAATCTAAAACAAAAATGGTACTTACCTAAATAGTGGTAACAATTAAATCTTTATTTAGTCATATACCAACTAATAATAATGCTAGTGCGATCAGGTTATATAAATAAAAGAGAGGCACAAACAATGTGAATATGTATATAGGTATATTAGTTATAGTCAAACCATAGAAAAGTATACGTCTAGAATGAACATCACGCTTCTACAGTACAGGACAAAACGGGCCAACTTTCTTGGGTTGTTGTGCTTGAGGCGTCATACAAATTATGTCTGTGTGCGTGTGTAAAAATATTCAATTTGCTAGAATTTCTTTATAAGGTAGCATGTAGCTAATTGATAGTTATTACAGGTTTTAGTTATTGTTAGGTACTTTAAATTGATCCTAGTGTAGGAAGGAGATGTAGGAATTTAGTCCCTTTCTATCCAACTCGAAGCTAGTAGTAGGTACCTACCCGAGAATAGCGTAGAATATCAATCGTATGAAAGCGGAAGAGTGATAGATATAGAATCTACAACACGATAAATGAAGAATAATATTTAAGTAGAGATAGAAAATAACTGTATAATATAGCAATAAGAAAAACTAAAAACTATAACATTTAATTTAATTAAATAAGCGCGAGTAGTTGTCAAGCGAAAGATAGGTAGACCATGCGTCCGCAGGTAGTAACCGTGCGACCGAGCAGCTGGATGTACGCGGGACGAAGCTCGAGGAGGGGGACGCTTCGACCGGTAGAAACTTCGATGCATTGGTGTATGGTCCAAGTTGCTAGCGAACGACTACTTTTGTATAAGTTAGGGCTTGGTCCAAGTAGTAGCGGATTGTCGTTACACTAGTATAGGGTTCTCTAGACTAAAGTATTGGTTCAGTGTTCTAACATTCTAGGTTGTTGACTGCAATAGGATTCTGTAGCATCAAGTATCTCATGTCATGAATCCCTAATAATACTAGTCAGGTTTTTACACACTATTGTGTTTGTACATTTCTAGCAGTAAGTTGGTAGGAATAAAGTTTATTTAGGTGGATAAATACTATAATTACAAAAAATAATTAGTCTAGTAGGTACTTTTGCACATTTGAGTTAATGTTTGCTTTTTAAAATAATTATACTTTTATATTTTGTTATTAATTTAGTTGTTAAGTAGGGATGTCCAATGGTCAATCATACGTAAGGAGTCGAAAATAGAGGGGGAAGCGAGTTTCGGACTTCTCTGTCTGCACTTCATAACATCTAGGCAGAGGAAATTGTGGAGATGTTTTATAGGGTTGTCACTAAGTAAAGGATGTAGGTTGTTTGGTGAAGGGAACGTATTCAGTGAGAGTTGCCTAATATTCTTAATATAATGATTTATAGGTTACCTGTTTTGGTCATCTTAAAATTTAATTTGGTATAGAAAAAAAAACTGTTGTTTTCTGATTTAACTTTGAGTTAAAAGCGTGGTTATTCTTTCATTATATAACTGTCATTTTGCTGAGTCATTGGGTTGTTGCGAGAAATTTTGGGAACTTCCCTATCAATAGATTTATTTTCACTATGGTTAAGTTAGGAAAGGACTAGTCGTCGTGGCGATTCTTGGGGGGGGGCCTGTGTCTGGCAGTGGACGTCCGTCGGCTGAGATGATGATGATGATTAGGTTAAGAATAAGCATTAAAATAGATTACAAAAATACTAGGGGGTCGTGATTTCATTATCTTTTCAAATAAAAACAATAATAAAAAAAACTAGAATTTAGAACTAAATAAATTTAAAATAAATATCAAACCACAAGTAAACAGGAAATCACGGAAGATTTGATTGTTTAGGCTTATTTCATTTACCTTTTAGGAAAACTAAAGTTGAATCTGTCAAAGTCAGACTAAAAAGGTTAGATTCAAGTAAAGAATTTTATTAGTAAATAATAATAAATAAAATGTGGCTTAATTTAGAGTTTTTGTACGATAAAATTTAAGTAACATGTGAGTGATGGTGACAAGAGTTATTCGGTTTTGGAATATTCGAGAATGGGGGAAGGAAATGTTCGAATTTCAAAAGGTATTTAATCGTTATTATAACTTGATTTAGAACTTATTTTACGCGGTTGTGGTAATTTATAATTTTATCTTTTCGTGTCATTGATCTGTTGATTTTATTTTGGATTTGAATTGGTGTGTGAACAAAATGAAAGTATGTGTTGGCAAGCAGAATGTTTAAGCGACATATTTATAAAACCTTATTACAATATTATATATTTTATAATTTATATTATGAAAAAAAAAAAAGTATGAGGAAAGAGGGCCATTTGGAATTAACAGAAGTCAAGGTCATGGAAATTAGGTTATTGATATTCAAACTTGGACACACTACACTATACAAAAAGATTTCTTGTGTAGATCTAATAGGAGGGTCTTAGTTGTCGCGACAGTTGTTTTCAATGGCTGGGACGATGATTAAGATTAGTAGTTGGTTTCAGTAGAGAATACTGTCCACAAGGAAGCTTTTACTACACTGGTAGGATATGCAAATACGAGAACACTCTACACTCTCCAAACTATTAATGATTACAGTGGTTGATGGAAAGTGTCAGATAGGGTATTTAATATTCAAACGATGGTTTTCAGTCTAACGACGATGATGATCTGGATGGTGGTAGATTGTATTATGGAGTTCTATTAAATTGAAAAATAGAATCTGATGGATTGACATAGTACACAATTCATTCTGAGTGACTAGCCTCACAAACTAGTTTCTACACATGATCCAGATTTTCTAGTGAAAGCTGCTAATTGATCCTGAATGTTATGTTATGATTTGAAATTTTTCTCACTGATGGAATTGTTTCTCGGCTTGGTATTTTAAATACACACCACACTGAGAACATTTCAAGGAAGAATATTAATAAACTATTTTACAGTTAATATATTAAGTTAAAATTGACTCCGGTTGAAATTTGAATTTTAAATACATACCTGCGTAAATTTTGGGGGAAGAATGTACTGGTCCAGGTCTACACCAGTAATATACTACTCTCTAACCATCAGACACATCTTAATATATTGCTTCAAACAAAAGGAATCATAATTATAAAGTAACTATCGTTAAAACATAGTAAACTTCAAAGTTAGAAGTTGCAAAGTACAGACAATTATGTTAACTAGTATTTTGAGGGAGGGAATTTAGTTCATTCAAATTATCATGTAAATAAAGGGAGATTAGCAATATCTCAGTCGAAATTGACTAATATTTCATTAGAAAATTAAAATTCATCAAATATTGTAATAATGCAAAAATGGCGGAAAATTGAGTTAGCAGAAAACAGCTGATACATCTGTGATGCTTTGTGCGGGGAAAATAGTTTAAAATTTATTCGCTAGGAGGCGCGGAGCAAATTCATCAAGCAAAAATAGGCGTTATGACAGAGTATTAGAGTCTTATGAGCGTGATTAGTCCATAAGTAATTGACACTTTTGACACATGCGCTGTAGGTAATTATTTTGGTTAGGCGGGTTTTGAATAGCGTACCCAAGCTGCGCAAAAAAGTTCTAAAAAGTTGATATGTGAAGTTGGCGCGAGGTGAATTTCCTCTAGCAAAAATGAATCTTATGTCAGGGAAAGATAGCTTAATTCACTAAGTTTGGGCCTTAGATAGTTCGCGCATCAGGCTGTTTGCCTATTTAATTAAGAAGCTAAAATTAAGCATAGAAGTTCATGCAATTTCCATCTTTAATTGGTAGTAAATAAAGATTGATGAGGGAAAATGTAAATAGTTTTTCAAATTGGTACGGGTTATTGGGAAGACAAGATTACCATATAAGGAGACGTTTTCTTGTATGAATTAGAGGGAGGATTAGTAGGTTGAAAGAAAGTCTTATAATTATGAAGTTAAGGATCAATTTTGATTATTCGCAAAGTGAACGAAGCAAACCAAGTAAACCAAGTAAACCAACTAGACCAACTGGACCAAGTGAACCAAGTGGACGATGATGACGTCATAGTAAAGCTTGTATAAATAGGCTCGGTTTGGCGGGGGCGGGGCTTTTTCCGAGAAACCAGCTACGAGTGAACATCTCTTAGTACCAACTTGTGATTTTATTCAGAATTTATTTATTTACTTGAGTTTTGATTGGAGTTTAATTTAATTTGTAGAAATCTAGTAGCTCGTAGCTGAATTTACATGACGAAGTAGTTCATGGGCTGGCTCGGCAGTTTCAAAAGATATTTACTAATATCTTAACCTGGTTGACTGAGACAATATCAGGCGCCATTCTTTACCAACAGGCAAAGTCTCCTAGGTCAAGAGAAGTCCGCCTTGTGAGTCGATTGGGAACTTGTCGAAGAGGGATCATGCCGTTCTAGGCGCCAAAAGACTCATAAGGAAGTCCTTGACTTAGTCCCTAAACCTTATATATATATTTCACTCACCTTTATATTACTCACCTGGAGACTCTCACGATCTATAGGCTTCGGCTGTGTGAGAGAATTCAAACACACATGGAATAGGCTTAGACACACTTAGAGGGCTCCACCCTCGAATCTCTTAGTTCGCTTAGTTCGAAGATTTCCATTGCACCACGGAAATCTTACATAACACACCTACACGTTTAAATGTAAATGTGAGGCCTACCTCTAGTCTTGCGGAATTTCTCTTATACCGGAGAGTTTCAAACCTTAGGGAAACTTCTTTAAATAGGAAAATATTTAGGCATTGGTTAGATTTACTAGGGTTTTGTTAGAATAATATAGGATAGGGTAGGTATTTAATTTTGACTAGAATCAGACAGAGTAGGAACTGAAAGATTTAGACGTTCAGGTTTACAAATAGGAATGATAAGTACCTAACTTAAGTAGGATTTCATTAATTATTTCAAAAACTTGAGTTATAAGGTTGTTCAGTAGAAATTTACCAGTAGAAATTGGAAAGATATTCATATAATTTAAAGCAAGTTAAGTTCATGATAAATCTTGGTTCCAAAGAAGGAAATGACATTATAAATAGAAAACAGTTAATAGGTGACAATATCAAAGTTATAATTCAATATAATATTGTCCAAACAAAATAAGTTCAATCTAAATTTATCGTTTCCTTATAATAATGGGAAATTAGAGTTTCTTATCATACCTATTACTTTGTTATGAGTTGGTGGAACTTTGGGATATAGTGCCTAGTGCCCTCTAGTCAGAAAAATAAATGATTATGGTACATAAGTTTTACAGATTTATATCAGAGTCAAATAAATAAAAGTTTTATCATACTATTCACATGAAAGAGAGAACTTACTTTCAATGGACTAAGTTTCTATTCATTCAGTTAAATGTCATACTGTTTCTATAAGCTAAAGTTTCTGCTTATATTGTCATGCTAGTTTTATGTATACATACTTACCTACTAAATGATAATAATGTAGATTCTCAGAATAGGAACTTTACTTTGATTAAACTGTTAACATAGTTGAGCTTTTGAACTGGTTTATAAAAGAAAAGATATTAAAAGGGAAATTTCGCTAATTAGGGTTCCTTAAAGTCACGACTAATATAGAACTTAAGTCTAAGAATTACTAATATAGCTCATCTCGAACTAGAGTCTAAATTAAATAGAAACCAGTCTATTTGAAAATACCTCTTGTCCATTGTATGACAAGTTACTGACACACTGACAAAGAAATGACTTTAAAATTTACAAGTCTCAAACAACCCTTACTAAACTTGACTTACCTGACTAAGACAGAATATCTCGGGAAAAGTTTGGAGGAGGGCTGACCAGTTTGGAGACGAGGCCCACTGAAGCTAGAAATATTCTAGCAGGAGGAAATACCAAATAAAATAACTCCTGAGAGCGGAATGGCGGGGCTCTCTTCTATACCAAACGAAACAATCATTCTTCTATACCAAACGAAACAATAATTCTTTTATACTTTGTTGCATTCCCAAGGAAAAAACAAAACATAGAAATAAATTTATATTTTAATAGGTTAGGAAATCTAACACCCTGTATAAGTAAATTAGTAGAGAAATCTAAGTTAACTATTTAACACTGAAAAATAAGAAAAGGTCTTTAGCTATAGAGGTATTTCATTAGATTGACTTCAGCGCTTACTGACGGAGGGTTGTAGGCTACATTTTCTGATAATAACTTCATAATCATAGTCAAAAATAGTATTGTAGGCTAGGAAGCTAGGTACCTACTACTTTCTGATTTACGTTATTAAGTTTAGGTAATTCTAGGTCTCTGTTTGTTAGAATACAAGATAAATCTCAAGTCTGTCGCACCTAGGTTACTATTATACAGTTCACAACATAGTCTCCTGATTTCACTAGACGATCGATACTGGCCAAGTTAACGTCTTCAGCTCAAAAATAGGATCATAAATAAGTTTAGGTATAGTTCATAAGTTAGGCTAAGTTAAGTTAAGTTAATAGGTAGGGATTTTCTATACACTATTCGCAGCGACCAGTTAGTTAATTAGTTTAGGTAGATAGGCATTTTCGGTATGTAGGTGCCGAACACACAGGATTATTAAATTAGTTGCAGTTCGGTTCCATAGTTAGCATAGGTAGTATAGGATAGGTAGGTATCTTTTACATAGGGGCAGCGAACAGGAAGTTAGGGGTATCTATTACATTGGGTGCCGCCACCAGGATAAGTTAAGTAGGGAATCTTTTACATAGCTGGCCGTGACCAGGATAAGTTTTTTTAGGATAGTAGGTATCTTTTACAACAGTCTAGTTCATTCATAGCAATCAAGCTTCGTGAAGCTTTAAAATAATATATTGGAAGTGGATCAATGTGAAACCTGGAATGAAGATTAATATTTCTCAGATTAAACTCGTATGTTGTTGGTTTGAAAGTTAAAACCATAAAGGAAAATTTGATTTAATTACAGGTCTCATTTTAATTTAATTTTATCTTTATTGGTTATCAAACAGCTAATTATTTAATAACAAAAAAAGAAAAAAATTAACACAATGAACAGAACGTATAAAATATGCAGGGCTGCCAGCAGATTTTTTATAATTATTCAGCCATGTCACTAAAATTATACAAAATTGGCTTGCAGGATACAAATTGGGGTAAAAAATCTGAAACAGAATAAAACGATGTTTTTTCTGATTATTTATCACATAATTGGAACTCACATTGGTTTTTAATTTTTATTTCTCATAACAAATAGGTATTTTTTACAAACTTTCTATTTAGCATCTATTGGTTCAACAACCACTACCGTCCTACTTTAGAGCTTCCTGGGTTCAACCGATATAGCTGATTCTCTCTAGGTATACTCTTGCAAGTCAGAGAATCATATTTAGTAACTAACAGAAATTTTAACAGCGCGTTTTATGTTACAAGTCTGCGATTTTTTGATTCAAACAGAGCTCTTCAGTTAATAAAATTAGTTTTGTTCTTGTATTGTATCCAATTATACATGAGAGTCCAGGATACATAGAGGATACAAAAGGCCACCCAATTATACAGTTTTTGTATCCAATTATACAATCTGGCAGCCCTGAAAATATGTGCTTTATACGGGATACTTATATTAACATACCCAACAAACAATTCGGTCATACAGTCAAACATTAGAACATGACAAAAACTACTGTCCCTAATCTAAACTATTATAAAACTGTAACTGAAGTGTGTCTGTACATTGAAGATATTTACAAAAAAAACATTACGATATGGTTTTTAGGTATCCCTGACTCGAAATCAACCTTTTTTAGAAATTTTGTCCGTCTGTTTGTCTGTTTGTTTGTGTGTTTGTTTGTTTGTTTATTTGTTTCTTTGTTTGTTCGCGCATCACGCAAAAACTACGTAACCGATTTTGATGAAACTTTTTTTTTGTTTGAAAGCTTATGATCTGACTTAAAATCTGGTATATAATTTGTGCGGACGAAATCGCGGGTAAACACTAGTATGTAATAAATTAATAATACTTACTACCATTTGTATGAGTATAAAGAGAAACTCGATGCAAAATTCAAGAATTAGACGACGATAATATATATATTTGTAGAAATATGAAAAAAACTTTTGCCTTCCTTTCTAGATGTTAAGGCTGCGCCGAGCCTATTGTGCTGCCCCCAATCGTATTTTTTTGTATTTCTTAACAATTAAACAATATTTCCAAAAAACAAGAATGTCACATTGTAGTCATTGCTGATTTTCAATTTATCGGGTCACTGCGGATTTGTTTTTATAATGTTTGTAGTTATTATCGTTAAAACCGCCAAAAGTGGCTATTCTTTTGGCTGTTTTAACGATAATAGCTACAAGCATAAAACATAATAATCCCTAATGTTTCGATAAATGGAAAGCCAATCAGGACTACAATGTGGCATTCTTGTTTTATGGAAATGTTGTTTAATTGTATAGAAATAAAAAAAATACGATTGAGGGCAGCACAATAGGCTCGGTAGGCTCTTAACAATTTCCCTAAAACTGATAAATGAGGACGTTTATCTCAAATACCAGAAGATCTAAAGCTTATAAATATTCACTTAGGTACGCTCAATTTTATGCCTATCTTTGCCACACAAAATTGTCTAGCTCACCTAACAGTACGATTTTTAACTCTCGCAAACCGATTCTGGCGTGAGTCCAACGAGCCCTGCAAAAACTGGCTTTGAATGTGAATTCTCTATCCATCTCCGTCGCATATTAATAGACAGGGATAACTAACGAGAGTCGGAAATTCTGTAGTTTCACGAATGACGGGATCAATGTGACGACAGGCTGAATTGACAAATGTAACTCTTATAATAGCTTATCAGTTTAAAATAACAGTTCATCAATTTTTTTATTTATTTTAAGCACCCTTCATGATTATAATATGATATGATAAACCACAATACTCTACCCATTGAACTGAACAACTTTTCAAAAAAAATCTGCTGTTCCATACTAAAGTGCAATACCTACTCGACTAAAATGTGTGAGACAACTGTTTTTTTTTTTTGCTCTGACAGATTTTCTCCTATAGTAAAAGTTGTTCAATTTCATGGGCAGAGTAGGTATGTAGTTTAAAGGTTAATAATACATTTCCTTACACCCTGCATGTTATAAATAAACTATAGCTTAGTAACGGACAAGTAATAAAGTTCGTGACACGGATAAGATCATCAGTCAGCTATTAGTGCCATTAAAAGGGCAGAAAAATAAATAATAGATAGGAAGTAAACAACGATGGCGTGTCATTTCAATTTATATACTGTCGAGTGGCAAACGTGCACCTTAATTATTGATAAATATAATCATTGTAACTATACCTACCCATTCGACGTTTTACAATCTAGGCTAGACTTCTACTATCTGGAAAAGGCTGGGCAAAGTTTGGGCAATTATGCATTGAGATTTTAATTTACTATTTTTTTATTTGTGTCGGTTTATGGACACTGACACGTATAAATTTTTGACCTAATTCAGATAGAGATTTAAAAAAAACGTAGGCCTAAACATAGAGTAACATGTAACTATACCTACCCATTCGACGTTTTAGAATCTACCCAAGTGGCACCAGAAGCTGTATAGAAGCAGTCTAGATGTACACGTGTGAACTATAAGCTGCACAAGTAAGCTGTATATCTTCTGTAGAGCATGCTCTACAGAAGATATACAGCTAATTTGGGCACAAATTATACAGCTTTAAGTTCACAAGCCTGCACAATAGCTGCATAGTAGAGTTATATCAGCAATACAAATGGTAACCGTGGTGTTAAAGCTGAATAAAAGCAACTTAGTGGATGCCATGTGATTATTTATACAGGCTGCAGCATTACAGGAGGTAACATGTGATCTAAAATACAGCTTTAATATTTAGAAGTGCTCACATGGACACTATAAAACAGAAATTATTACACATGTTCTCCAAATTATAGCTATTTCATAAATCTCTCGTATTAAGTCGTATTTTCTAAAGATGGAAGAAAGTGTTGATAGTGATCCGAAAAACAAAAGTGATTTTATAACCGGTAAGTGGTGATTTTACTAGTTAATTGTGTGAAAGTTAATGGTAATGCAATTTTACTGTCAAAGTATGTACATTTATAGTGTTAAAATTTTCACGCGCCCCAGAAATAATGCAGTTTTAACAGAAAATTACAAAACAAATAACTAGTGACGATGAAAGTATGTTCATATTTTTGGTTTTATGTCACATAAAATTATACTACAGTTACTTATTTCTACGTGAATTTGAAAAAAAGTATTAAAAATCCTTTTTACAGTGTATAAATCAAAGTAAATTTGTAGTTTTGCGGATTATATTTTAGGTTATACCAGTTCAAAATGATGGCGATTTCATACAGCCTTGTGAACCACTTTAACTCCAAATTAATGCTGTTAGCTGTATAGAGGTTCACATGTGCACCATTGTACAGATAATGTCTGCGTAACGTCGATTGTGTGAACTCATATTCAGTCCTAAGCTGTCATCTTGATCTTTAATTGGTCACATTATCACTTTAACCGTTTAAAAGAACTAAAATTGCTACGCTATATTGCTACATATTTCTTAGTTTATCTACAATTTTTAGGGATCCGCAACCAACATTTTTAACTTGGTAGGTAATAATATATGTATGTGCCAGTAATAGTACATATTCTTTGGTAACGTGCCGCAGAGCGCACCACATAAATATTACAGTAAAAATTCAATTCGTTAATATAATAGGTGCCAATTCATTTAGGGATTTAAGACTATATTATTTTGCACAGCCCATTTTCTTATTTTTGCACGAAAGACCAAACGTTTATAACAATAATTGTTATACATTTCAGGTTCACTCTCAGCGGAACTGCAATTATCACATTCGAAACCGCTCAATTGCGCATTATAATTATCGTCAAGGTTTTCAAAAATTATCCTCGTGTCCGGAGCGTCGCTACTTAAATTTACTATCACACTTGGAACAGCTGTACTTTTGTCAATTTTTGAAGTCATAGCATCTGATTTGTTTAATGTCGAGTCACAATGTCTTGTATGTTTGATTGTATTACTTGTTGTCAGCATCTAACTATCAATTCGTGTTTTGAAATCCGACTGTTGTTTAGCTGTTAGTTCTCCAAAAAGGAAATAAATAAAATAAATAACAAATAAATTATATTTGAATATTCTTATAAAATTGTCCTTCCGACTCCACCAGTTCTTTCTTTCTGTTTCCATGATTATCTAATAATTTTATTAAATTTTGCTGTACGGGTCCACTCGATTTTTAATTATAATCCTCTAAACTAGAACGTGCCACAAAAGTTCACGCGTGCTTAATTATTCAGCAGGAACCGTTTAATTGGTGATTCATGAATACCATTAAACAGCAATAGGAGTTTTTATAGATGTATAATGGTTCACGTGATACACTGTAAGTGTCCATGTGATCTATTAAAATGCTATTATGCAGTTTATAAAAGAAGCTGATTAGAATACCGAAAGTGTTAAATTATGCAGCGCAAAGCATTATAGCACAACAGGCGTGTACAACATTAAAACTTTCGACTGCATAAAAATTCACCTTAACTCTCTTAAAATGCAGCAATATAACACAGTAATTGTGGTCCCTTATGCAGCAATTAACATATTTCGCCCCCACTATACAGCTCTTATACAGATAAAAAAATGAAAGCTGACTAAGAACGTATTCTACAGTTCCTATAACACCGAAAGCTGTACAAAAGGTATTCTGTGGACTATTATACATACATTATACAGCTTTAAGTAGTTTTAGTGACCAACAGCTGTACAAAAGGTAATTTTTACACTCTTATACATACATTATACAGCTTTAAGTGATTTTAGTAGCTAAAAGTTCAAGTGTGAACAGTAATAACTGTATATTAACGCTTTAAACTCACATCTACACTAGATGTGAACTACTATAGAGCCCTGCGTGCCTCTTGGGTAGGCTAGACTTCTACTATCTAGAAAAGACTGGCCAAATATAATGCATTGAGATATATTTTTTATTTTTATTTTGTCGCTTTTTGGACACCAACACATATATTTTTCCTTTTTTTTTTGTTTTGTTTCCTGTGCAATGTATATTATTTTTGGTGTAAATAAAGTATATTTCATTCATTCATTCATTCATTTTTTTGACCTAATTAGATAGAGTTTTTAAAAAAAAAACATAGTCCTTAGACATGGAGCGGCATTTCATTTTTTTCATTGCAATCTACTTCCTCAATCGGAAGTGAAACTAATGAAACGGTTTCTTAAATACGGCGTATCGCTCGATACGTATTTCAGCTATTCATTACACTATTATTTGTACCGTGTAGATTAAAAACCTGCTACATAAACCTTAATACATTGTACAAGGAGTAAATTTAACATGGCATTCTTAAGTGGGCGCTTCAGACAATCAAACAGAACAACTTTTACTGTGGGACCAATTTTTAAACCGCGAAAAAAAACTGTTTTATACATAGACATATTACTCTAGCGATAGACAAGCTCGTTCAAACAAACAACATGTCACACAAAACAACACAAAATAACACATTGCGGTCTGTCATTGCCATAGTGACGAAGTGAACTCGGGAACATCAATCAGGTGCGTACACCTCATTCAAGTCAACATGTCTATGGTTTTATAGAAAATGTTGATAGCTAAACTACTACTAACGACCAAAATGTACGAAACCGTTTTTTTTTTCTCTAGAATTTAGACCTTGGTCCTATTTTTTGTAACTCGTATATTACACATTTAAGTTTACACCTTCTGTGTAGTATAATGTATCGGGCTATAACGTAGTTACCAGCCGAGTAAATAAACTGACACAAAACAACAGAGATTGCGTGTCGACGAGTCAGGTCAAGTTAGACAATCCGTCATCTACCTTTACCTACTTATAGAGTTGGGTTTGTACTTAGGAAAATCACCCTATATCTTGTCGATAGGTGTCTTTCGAGGCGGCTAAGGGATGACATATTGAACATTCAGATTTTGTAAATTAAAGAAAAACACACATTTTGCGTTTTAAACGTTTTACGTATTGAACATTCTGCGTGTAGACCTGATTTCTAATGCTATGTTTTTGTGAGTGAAAGGCTATCTATCACCACTTTAGACGTAATTTAACCTTCTTCAATACATATGCTAAAAGAGTGAGCCTCGCTTTGAAATATAGTTCATAGTTGTAGCAAAGTTAAATAAATATAAACATGCAAGTATGTGAAGGGGTCATGCTTAGATGGTTCGGTCACGTAGAGAGAATGAATGAAAGAAGATTTACAAATGAAGTATAACAAGCAAAGATGAGCGAAAGTGTTGGGAGAGGCCGTCCGAGGAAAACATAACATGATCAAATCAATGATCTTTTCCGAAAAGGACAAGAGCGTAGCACCCTCAATCGACGGAAGTGCATGAAAAGATGTATGAATGTGAATGAGGCTAAAGATGTGTGTCTGCCTACCCTCATAAGACAAAGCCGTGAGCTTATGTATGTTTGTATGTAATATGTAACGAACTGAAATTTATTTTCAAAGACTTGTGTCACACCCCGGACACTTCATGCAAACGGGCTCGCACTAACAAGAAGAGCATGTTACACTAAGTGAGTATGAATGAGAGAGGCCTACACCATTTCTTACTGTCAGCCTCCTCCTGTACCACCGAGAGGGGGTGAGGTCTAAATTGGTGGGGGTCAGGTAGTATCCGTACTGTATGTACCTAGTTACATACTTTTTAGGGTTCCGTACACAAAGGGACCCAAAGGGAAGGGGAATACAGGACCCTATTACTAAGCCCTCGTTGTCCGCCCGTCTGTTTGTTTGTCTGTCTGTGTGTCCTACCTATTTAGGGCTGTAACTTTTGAAACGTAATAGCTAGACGGTTGAAATTTTCACAGAATGTGAGTTTTTATGGCGGATTTGCTAAAAAATAAAAAAAAATTCGAAAAGTTAAAAATTAAGGGGCGTCCTCATAAAAGAAACTAGTTTTTAACAACGTTTTTTCTTCTCGCTCTATCGTAAAAACGGTCCTAAATACATGCCTCAAACTTGGTGTGATTTTAGAGAAAACTCTAAAGTATAAAAACCTGCCAAGTGTGAGTCGGTCTCGCGTAAAAGGTCCCGGAGAAAACAGAACTTTTTTGTTCTTCTTTTTTCTTTTTTTGTGGTGGTGTACGGAACCCTCGGTGCGCGAGTAGCCCGAGTCACACTTGACCGATTTAATTCTCATACAGTGCTTGTGGGTCAGGGTTTCTATTCCAAGTTCCTATTTAGAAGTGTAATATAGTAGGTAGACTGGCGCCCACCGCGGGGCTCGCGTAGACTCGATCAATGGACAAAATATATTATTTAAAACCACCCTCCTTACAAACTTGACATTACAACTTGTTAACCTTTGTGTGAAAATTTTGATAAGATTACTTCATTGCTCCACTTTTGCTATAGCGCTTTCTTATTTGCTTCGTGGTTGCAGAGTTGTCAATTTTGTATGAATAATTTCGTCATTATATTATAAATTGTAAATATTATTTGATACGCGGAATCTAGATTTTCTATCCTATTTTTCAATATACAGGGTGTCCCGTAAATCGACGTCAAGCCGGAAGGCCAAATCATAATGTTTACCAGAAAAATAAAAAATAAAATCGAAGTCATATTTTTTTTTAAATTATAGGCATTTTTTTTCGTGAAAATTTACACCCTGAGAAGCCCCAGGTTAGATTAGCACTATCCGGGATTAAATAAGAAACATTTAATTGAAAAAAAAGTAAAGATTTGTAGCAGTAGGAGCTTAAAAACTATCATAGGACGTACATTAATTGTAAATTGCATTTTCAACATCAACCAAAAGTTCCACTAATAAAATAATTTTAACTTTAACGTACATTATGCAAATAAATTAGCAGAAAGTCGTCATCAAATCATGTTCATGAGAAATGCTAACGTAAAATATACCTGGAGCATTTCCAAGCAAAACTCGTAAAGAAAACAATTTATCTATTTACATCTCAAACTTAATTTCTTCATACAAAATATTGACACTAAACTAAATGCGTATAAAACGCCATCTGTCGTGCGTTCAATGACTCACAACTTTAAATGGAAAGTTAGGATTCGCATAGCAAGTCTGCTACTGGGCTGTCGGGTTGCCTGCTCTCCGGCCTGCCACAAAACTTCAACTATGCTATATACACTGAAATCGAAACCGAGATCGAAGATATCACGCTTTGAAATTATTCATACAAAATTTCAAACCCTTATATCTTCGTAATTATATGACAAATTGTAAATATTATTTGATATGCGCAAACTAGATTTTCTAAGCTATTTTTCCATATATAAAACATTACTTTTATTAACACCGTCTACGAGTGTTATACGACAACGTTTTGTATGGACGGAAACCACCTTAAGTACAAGAATAAAATGTTAAATATCAGCAGTTTAATCATAGTATTGAAAAAACATAACAAAAAGGAGTAACTTTGGGATCGTGTAATTGAGAACAGTCGCCCATCCGCCCGATCCTTAAATAAGACATAATTTAATTTCAGACTTTAAAACACAGTTTAAAACACTTTCGTTCGTGTTCAAAAAACGGCCTCGACGGGATAACAGTTTATGAAATATTCTAATAGGTAGGTATATGAATCAGGATGTGTGACTTTGATCGAAGAGTCAGTCTTAAATTTCAGTAAAACAACATTTTCAACCAAAAATAATAAATTCGAATTCCCAAAGACCTTTGGCTCTATTAATAATAGCAAAAATATCGAAGTGATTCAGCGAAACGGTATTGTTTTGCATATTTGAAAGGTTTGATGGACGCTGTAAGTGATTTGCGGCATCAGGGAAGACGGGAACTGGCATCGTCGGCATCCAGATTGATTCCCGCAACAATGGCCCGACTTTACGATGAATGTCTGCCTATTTTGTGATTTTTGTGAACAGAATATTGTATTGACGGAGTTATTTTTTGGGGAAATTATTTACTTAGTAACTAGGTACTTAGACAGTCTTAGTAACGTGCGATTTTTTATTTGTTTACATAGACTTAAACTCTATCGATAGACTTGCCCTTCCATAGAAGCAACATGTTCCACTTGAATGAGGTGTACGCACCTGATTGATGTTCCCGAGTTCACTTCGTCACTATGGCAATGACAGACCGCAATGTGTCATTTTGTGTTATTTTGTGCGACATGTTGTTTGTTTGAACGAACTTGTCTATCGCTAGAGTAATATGTCTATGTTTGTTTATTTATGTATTTTAAACGGTCCGTCATAATCGAAATGAATGAGGGATTTTCAGAAAACCATAAAAAAAGAAAAAGTAGTTCCTAATGGCTCGATAGATGGCGTTGACGAGACAGGACCCTGCAGATAGTAAAATACAAATAAAATAGTAAGAATTTAAGTTTTTAAGTAAGCAGTAAATTATGAGCATATATTTCGTCAACGGATGCGTCTGACTCAATGACATGCATTTTTGTTTACTTTTTAGCCTAAAATTTTCGTCTTCGGACCCCTCTCTGGTCAACGCCATCTATCGCCGGTTTGATGAAATATGTTTGAGTAGCTGTCAGAAAACTCCTCATTGCATATAATATACAAGGTGTAACAAAACAAACTTAAACTACGCCTGCCATTGCGTGGTCTCAATTTATAGATCTCTGACAAGACCATAATGTAATCATAATCAGAGAGTCGCGTTGCAAGTCTGTTACTGGCCGGTCGCCTGCTCTCCGGCTTGCCACGGGATTCTGTCATTTTATGGTGGCTTATTTAGTGTGTGCGTGTTTTTGTGCATGAAAAAATCCAAGCAAAATCATCAACACAATTTATTTGGTCGCGCTAAGGTCGCGCTTGACCAAATAAAATCTTTGCATCAACACTACAATGGCGCCACAGTTAAAAAATTAGAATAGTCATAATCCGAATAAGTACCAAATAAATCATAATTCATAGCCACAAATGCTAACCTCAGTGACATAAAAAACTTTTTATACATTTTATTTCCCAGCCATTTCATTAAGCGCTTTCTTCGAACCCACAGTCTATTTGTCAGCGTTATCAAAAGTTACATAAAAAGTTAAAAAGTTTGTTATTATTATAGTCGTTATCTGTTTCCGGTAGATTTAACGCGGGGGTGGAGGCGAGGTGGTTTAAAATGGTCGCATGGATGTCTTAATGGTGCCACTTTATTTGAACATTTTGTTGTTAAAATTGACATACCTACCTACTGGCAGGCGGCGTAGGAACTCTTAATATGCAGCCGGTTTTAAAGAGATGGTCAGACCATCAAACTGAACAACTCTCTCTATAGGACCAACATCGAAATGGTAAAAAAAATCAACCTTCCCATATATTTTGTTTGATTGAAAGTGCAGTTTTATATGGAACAGCAGATTTTTTTTCGCGATTTCTACCTTGGTCCCATTTAGCGAAACTTAAGTCATTGGTTGATACCAAATCCACAAGATGGATATTTAGTCAAACAAAAACAGAACTGGAGTGAATAAAAACATTTATGGACTAATTTCGTTTAATACTTAACCTTTTAAACGTGTGTCAGTGAACTTGTACAGAAAATAATTCTTTTCTATAGAAAATACCTATATCTTTTTTCTATACTATTCATCTTTTAGCTAATGAAGTATCCCACTGTAGGTCATTGGCGTCCTCCGTGGACCGTGATACAGCGCTATCACACCTTCGCTCTCTTTCTATTTGCGCTCGAACGAACGAGATAAAAGACGTAATATGCCTTTCGCCCACAAATAAACTGCATACGAAACCTTATCCCTTGTCTTGTACGACCAAGGGAAGAATTGGTCCATTTAAAGCCGGAACCACACGGCGTTGACGTGTCGGTTAACAGCATCTATGAATTATCAAAATGTTTCGAATCGCACTAAAAAGTCTAGTGTCAATCAAAATGTCAAGGTTCCCGGAAGTGAAAGGTCAGTAGGGCTAGGGGCAGAGGCCGCCCCGCCCTTAAGTGGGGGGCCACAGTCGCGTAGGGGTAGGTAGCCACTGCTAGCTAGCTAGCCCAGTCATTTTACGGAATTTTGTTAGGAGGTGTAGGAATTAATTATAAATTGTACTTTTAGGCCCACTTGCGCCAACCACGGGTTAGCAATTAACTCCGGATAAAATGGCTCTTTCAGTTGTTTTTCTATACAAAAAATCATGGGTTACCAACTTAACCTGGAGTTTAGTGCTAACCCAGGTTGGCGCAAGTGGGGCTTAAACTGTTACCGGTACCATTTAGTGACAAAAAGACTACCTGAAAACATATTTAAAAAATTTCTTTCTAAGTAGACAAAAATGTGTATTCTGTGTTTGAAGGGTGTACACTGGTAAAGGCTTATTTGAAAACAAAATTTAACCGTCAGTTTTTTTAGAACGAGATAAATGCTAAATTTTAAATTTGGGGCTGTTGCGGACGAAGTTTTTTTTTATTTTGTTATGTTAGGCCAAAATTGACTCTTAAATGGAACCTAGTACCACACTGAAAAAAAATCAATTTTTATTAGTCGGCCGGCTCAAACCGTGAAATGACTGGGCTAAGCTGTCGGTTTTAAATTGACGGAGGATAAGAAAACATGACGAGCTAGGCACATGCCAGGCCGTGTGGGTGGCTTTACTTTCATATTCATTCAAATAAGATAGACAATAAAAAATTATACATACAAATACTATGACTAATGACTATGACTATGTTATTGTCAGATAAATACAGTACCTACAGTCCGTGAGCACTTAGAAGAGGATTCGGCTTGGAGTTTACACACATATTCACCATTAGTTTATCTAGTAAAATCATAAAAAAAATCGGCAAAAAGTAATTTTATTGATTCTTTTTAATCGAAAATACGGCACGCGCACGCACTTTTCGGAGGACCGTACATATATCGCGTTTCTCATAGAAAATATTTGCCTGAACCTATGGCCTCTTAAGTCCTAAAAAAAAAGAAAATATTGTGCTGGAAAATATCCCGAATTTGCATACATTATAAACTCACGACCGTAATCCCTACCGGGGTGGACAGAAATATTGCTACAACTACCAACATTCTGTTTCAGAACGTCCCGAATTTGTATCGAGTATTTAGAGTACTTCAGGCGCTACAAGGACGTTGGCACTAGAGCTATAATGCTTTACATGTCAATCACGAATGTGACACAGCAGAAATGTAATAATTTATTATACTGTATTTACTTCAGCGTAGTTCGGTCTACGAGTGTTATACCTACTTTCAGATAAATCCTGCTACTTTTTGTTAACACTGTATTGATTTTAGATTACATACATACATACATAAACTCCGGGGGGCCGGAAGGTTCTCGAGTGGCGGCCGCGTACCGGAAAGCGCAGCGTGGGTAGGCCCTCATACGGTAGACCGACGACCTGGTGAAGGCGGCGGGAACCCGTTGGATGAGGGCAGCGCAGGACCGGTCGTTGTTGCGATCCTTGGGGAAGGCCTATGTCCAGCAGTAGACGTCCATTGGCTGAGAAGATGATGATGATGAAACATAAACTCATAATGTACTTAGATTTGACGAAATATGAATTTGACGAAACAAGGACTTGACGAATGTAGAATTTGACGAAACAATAATTTGACGAATGTCGTGGCTACCCTGTGAAGCAGAGGAAACGCCCATACACCTCTGCGAATGCGAAGTGCTCATTCACGCAGGAGTCGCCACTGACATTAGGACCTCTCCTCCAAAAGCATCTAGGTTCATGAAGTCCGTGGGCCTAGGAAATTACCTTTAGGTCAAGGGTGATAGCTACAATAGATCTGTCCAGAACGCGGTAGCTATTGGTCCTAGACAAAGCCCTAACATCCAAATAATAATCAAAGTCAAAGTCAATATAATTTATTAAATAAAGGAGCTTGAAGCACACTTATTAAACGTCAAAGCGTCGGAACGTGTTGTCGCTGTAGAGAAGATGCAGTTTCTCTACCACAATACTCGTAACACGACCTAATAATAACATAAACTCAAGGCCGTAATCACTTTGGGGTGGTCAGAAATGTTGTTACTACTACCAATTTGTAGCACTGCTCACATTTAGCAATTTAAGTTTCAGGATGGAATGACGTGTCAAGTGATGAGAGGTGGCTACCCTTTAGCCCACATAAACACTGCATAAGACACCTTTAATCCCTTAGTCGCTTCGTACGACACCCACGGGAAGAATTGAGGTGGTCCGTTTTAAGCCGGAACGACACGGATTTTAGATTACGTCTTTTAAAAACATCCTGTATGCAAAACATAAATCAAAAGTTGTTATTTCATTTAAACTTAAAAATCTCTCTTAACTTATAAGTAAACTCAGGCCCAATGGCTCGCAGTACTGATGGCCGAAGGGCCCGAAGAGTTGTCGAGTGGCGACCGCGTACCGAAAAGCGCAGCGTGGGTACACCCCCACAAGGTGGACCAACGACCTGGTGAAGGAGGCGGGAACCCGTTGGATATGAGGGCATTCGTGGGGGAGGCCTATGTCCAGCAGTGGACGCATATCGGTTGAGATGATGATGATGACTATTATTGTTAAAGATTTACATCTTTTGTTCTTAACTATTATGTTAAGAGCCTACCGAGCCTATTCTTCTTATCGAGTGGGCTGCAAAGCCCTGGTGTCAGAGTTTGTTCAAACCGCCTTTCGGCCTCTGACGTGGTTTTTATGTAACGACTACTACCACCAGTGATAGTAGCCGGGACAGTAGGAGTAGTATACAATTAAATAACATTTCCAAAAAACAAGAATGTCACATTGTAGTCCTGATTGGCTTTCAATTTATCGAAATATTACGGATTATTATGTTTTATGCTTGTAGCTATTATCGTTAAAACCGCCAAAAGTGGCCACTTTAAATCGAAAATCAGTAATGACTACAATTTGACATTCTTGTTTATGGAAATATTGTTTAATTGTTAAGAAATAAAAAAATACGATTGGGGGCAGCACAATAGGCTCGGTGCAGCCTTAAAATTTTTCCTCTCAAGCCTACGTCGTAGCTCGTAGCACTTCCGTAGCAACTGCTACGACATTACATGAACTTGAAAACTAAGTTAAATAGAAAATGTACTTAAGTTAGTTAGTTAGTTCACATATTGTTTAATTAGTCCAAACTGTAGTTAATAGTCCTCACGCATGCGAAGTCTACATATTTACATAAAAACCATGTTGGGCCACACCCGAATTTACGTCCTTTTACCGTTATACCAGATTCAAATGGAGGTGTCAAGCTTAAGACGAAATAGATTGATAATTCTGGATTGAATAAGAGATTCATTCTTTATTTTGATACGTACAGTCAGCAGCAAAAAGATGAATACACTTTTACTACGACGTAGTATAAATATGTATACACTTTATAGATTTTTCAATTGGCGTTTAGATTTATATAAGAATATTTAATAAAATTGTAATGCTGTAAATCTTCCTAAAATAAAATAAATAAAATAAAATAAATAAATTTAGTACTACATCTTTATACGTTGTAGTAAAAGTGTATTCATCTTTTTGATGCTGACTGTACAGTATTTTATTGGAGGCGCTAGTCGGCATAGGTTATTGGAAATTTAGACTCTACAGGGTGTACTAAGTGACAGCCTAGCAAATACTGAAACGGTGAACTCAGACCATCAAACTAAACAACTTTCACTACGGAGCCTACCTCAGGAAACGCGAAAAAAAATCAACTGTCCCATACATTTTAGTCGGGTAAAAGAGGTGAAAGTTGTTCAGTTTGATGGTCTTAGTTCACCGTTTCAGTATTTGCTAGGCTGTCACTTACACCCTGTAGGGTCTAAGTTCCCAATAACCTACGCCAACGAGGTCCTCCAATAAAATACGGTACGTATCAAAATAAAGAATGAATCTCTTATTCAATCCAGAATTTTCAATCTATTTCGTCTTAAGCTTGATATAATCCTTAACAATAATAGTCATCATCGTCATCATCTGCGACATCGCGTACACTCAAAAACCGCTCTCTGTGTTGTAGTAAATACGATATAGTCAACTCTGAACCATTCAAGGCTAATCAATGGTTTCCAGTCAGATCACAGATACAGAAATTGAATCATCATTAAATTAACAGCCAATATGAACCTTATCTCCAACTAACAGAGCTTATCTCGCACAGATAAACCATCCCGGAACAATAGTAACTAACGTACGACAGCGTAGGGCTGGCACGCGGCCAGGGTTGCCACTAATACGCTAATTTACTCGCCGCGCTGCCAGAGAGGGCCGTGTAATGCTGTCGATATTTTGAGGTCTGTGGTGGACGTCGAGGAAGGTTATCTTGAGGCTGTTTAGAGGTCGTAGTTTTAGCAACCTTGTCCTTCTTTTGGTCTTTCTTTTTTTCGATGATTCTAAATTTTATTGGCCAGGTATTTTGAGACTCATTTTCCACTCGCAACGTCTTAGACGTCGTCCTAATTGGCCATATCGCTCGCGCGATCGTGTGACGATCTCATCGCACCTTTTCAGTCACTGATCGCACGAAGTCGCGATCTAAATACCAATATCCATCGAGTGCCCTAATTGACCATAGCGCGATCACGTAAACTTCGATTTGAATGCGAGTTTTTGCGGGTTCGTTCGATCGGTCGGCTATTAAAAGAAATAAAAACTGCGTGACAGCGCTGGCTTGGACATAGAATGGATGGGAGAAGATCGAGCGGCGAAGAGAGCATATCTGGGGCGATCTTCTGGGCGTCGTCTGGTGGGCAGACTTAGGTATCGTTGGACAGACAGGTCTCAAAGGATTTTGAGGAGCTGGAGGTGCCCAACTGGACAGAGAAGACACAGAAAAGTGCAGTAAGGTAAGGAGGAACTGAGGTGGAAGGTTCCTCCGTTGAAAAGGGATGATCTTCTGACAGTCGAGGTTCAAGGGGTGTTAGTCGGACATTCTATACATAGGTACTGCTTTGTGATAATTGTTGTTGCGTGATTTATATCTTGCATTCGATTGTGAACCTAAGTGAAGCAGCTTACGGGCTACCAATGTGAGATCGCAAATTGTCTTATGTAGTGTGTTTGCAAGGGTGACAGGTAACGCCAATTATCTCGAAAATCGTAGGTTTGACTGGGGGTGACATCTGTGGGAAGCTGTTACAAAGGTATTCGGCAAGCCTGATAGCTTCTGCGAGTGTTCCAGCACAAAGGATATTCAAGCAATATTCCATCAACCAGAAAAGTTAGCCGCAACAAAACTGATTAGAATGGAAAGTTCTAGGACTCCGCAGAATTTTTTGTGACCCTTCGAATAAGTAATATGATTAGGTATCAAAGGTACGCATCTGCTTGTCAGGTACGTTCCCAACTCTTGTTGTCAGGAATAGAATTTAATAAAGGACCCATCGGTATTTCCGTACCTATATGATAATCCGTTGGGAACCAATAGGTATTGACGAATACCTTTTTTAAAGGTCATTTTATACGAGCCATTTTCTAGCGTCTTCGTCAAGTAGCGTTTAATCATGCTTTAGTGGAAAAAACCCTGGGTTTAAAATTACTAGTGTCTGCACTGCCCACATTGGTGTTGTGTACGAGCAAGTCATAGTCACTTCCAATCGGTAGGCAAGGGAGGCGGGACGGGGAACGAGGAAAGCGATCGCATCGTCGTCGTTGATTCTAAGAATTTCTCTAATCAGACATGGATCAGACAAATTGAAACTTCATTTTACTTTGATCGAACTGACAGGTATATTCAGTCCCGCACTCAGGTGAGGCGGAGATGTCAGGCAAATGAAAGCGCAACCGTCTGCGGGGCACAGGCTTTGAGGGAGGTAAGGAACTCTGGACATTAGCGGGGGCCGTGTGGTTTTGTGGGGAAGAGAAGCGTGCGCCGCTCTAAGGCAGTCGCCTCTTTAACAGTGGCAGAGACTATAGGGCGCACCACTTAGGTACTATGATCCTTACATACCTACTGCTTACCTGCCACTTAGGTACTACGATCCTTACATACCTTTTTACATATTTTTAATAACAGCAATATCTTCTCTCTCTCTCTTTGAACATGGCATTTTAATAACGTGTGCTTCTATTCTATTCTATTTTTAAAAATATGGCTGCCATCTTGGGTATTTGATGATTTTGCCAATGTTGAGTTTTTATAGCAAATGTGCTTGACGTTGGACGGTTATATTGATATTTTGGTGACTTCAAGGGTTGTTCTTATAAAAGAACAATATCCTGAGCCACCACTGGAGTTCCACTGTAGGCCGGGAATGGGGCAACCGACGCGCACGTGACCGCCCAATAGCAGACCCACAAAGCAACTCCTAACGTGTGCTTGGTTATTTTCTTTCCAATACTCTCTGTGACATAGGCAAATACTTTTTAATATGTTCTCCGGCATCCAAATCTTGCTCAAACAACCGAGGCCAACACCTCCCTAGCCACCCTAGCCTATCTAGCCCTCAGTACAGCTAGAAGTGATAATGATAAGGCTATAGTCTACCATTTGTATGGTAAATACCATTCGATAGTAGATCGAGTAAGATAGTAGTTTAAATTATGTCCAGTTAAAGAATTCCTTGGTCATTTCTAGAGAAGGGCAATCAAAGTATTTGATCGCATTCGTCTTCGTATCTACAAGTGCATCTACCACGCAAGTTACGAATAGATTTACTGCATAATAGAATCCCAATACTAATTGTGCATCGGTGATAATGATAATATATTCCCGGAATTAAGGTTGAAGTACAGTATAATAATTTTCTCCCGTCCGGACGGCAAGCGTCAATTTTCGTACCGCTGCGCTAAACGAAGTTACCGCTTTCCACCTCCGTCGAGGAGAAAAATAGTATACTTACTAACCTCGGGCAGTAAATAAGAAAGCCTCAGATCACATGTTTACATGAGATCTGAGACCTTTCTTACTTTCCTGCTCTCGGTGGGTAATCTACTATTATAACATAAATGCTTATGTTAATTTGGATGTCTCCTGTGATTCTGTTCCTATTTTAATTTATGATATTATTATTATTAGGGTTTGCCCGTGGCTTCGTTTGTGTTGACATTAAAAACACGTCGCTTGTGTGGGGTTTTCGACTCTTTTATTTCTGTGAAAATTTCAACCGTCTATACCTATTAGGTACCACAGAATATAATCCTCTGTGCTATTACGGTTCAAAAGATATAGCCCTTTATACCTAGGTAAGACGGATAGGCGGACGCGCGGACGGACGTATCACCAAATGTCAACCAAAGCCGTTCAGGCTTTTATGTGTAATTTGGTCAACAAATTCCAACTAGGACATAACATTAGTAACAAACAGCACGCACGGTAGGTATGTTTGGGGATATTCATGAATGAACATGATACAGTATCGAAGATCGTAATAACTAACTAATAGTTGTAGTACCCTGTGTTTATAGTATAGCAGCTCATCTGATGATAAACGACACATCCAATATCCAATGCATTCTGCATTCGACAAATGGACAACAAAATAGTGGCTTTTAGTTCAAAATCCGCTCTAGTTTGCAGAGATGACGGATTTAAAACGAATTGGTTACTGTCCATTCCCCAAAAGTCGCTTATTAGTACTCTGAACTCTTCGTTATAAGAATGACAATGGCTTGTTTTGTGGGACTTCGTTTGAAGAACCATGTTTATTTTCGTGATATATTTGATTTGATGAAAAAACAAGAGTGGTCTTCACCTTGGCCTTGGTTCGTTTAATTTATTAGTTCTATCTTAAATGTCTTTGTAGTTCCCGATTGTAGTTTTATTTTTAAACGTTAGGCAATCGGTTATTTACTTCTCGTGTGATGTCTTGCTCCTTATTTTCCGGCAGTTTTATGTTATGATGACTGTTTTGTAAATTAAAATGTTTTGAATTAGTATTTCTAGGGTAGTAAACATTAAATATAAATGGTTATGTCAATAGCTTTAGTAATTACGAGCTGCTGCCGCGACTTAGTCTGCAGACGAGATTTTATGTAGACTAAACGTTAACGGAATCCCATGAGCAGTAACGTAATAAGTCAGAGATAATAAAATGAATGCAATATTACAACATAAGATAAATTTATTTATTTGCACATCAAGAATAGACCGAGCCTACCTAGCCTGGTGGAGGATCTTCCCTTTTCAATGGAGGAACATTCCACCTTGTTCCCCCATAGACAAATACAATACACATGCATTATACATTCTGATCAAGAATTCTGATACATAAAATCTTTAATATGAAATGACTTATACCACGGAATATCTTAGATATACCACAGAGTACGGCTATAGGGCCCTTCTTAATATGCTGCCGATTTTTAAGAGGATAATAAGACCATCAAACTGAACAACATTATCTATCGGACCAAAATCGAAATCGAAAAAAAATAATCAGCTGTTCCATACAAAACTGCAATGCTATTTGACACAAATGTATGGGACGCGATTTCGATGTTGGTGACATAGAGCAAGCAGTTGTTCAGTTTGCTGGTCTGATCATCCTCTTAAAAAGCCGTCAGCATATTAAGTTGGACCCTGTTTTATTATGACTTGATATTACCTTTCTTCTCCTTGCACCTTTAAAGTCCTCTTCATACCCACATAACCAAGTCGAAAAGCACCAAAAACTAGCACACGAAGCGAAACTAATGAACACAATTAATATGAACCCTGCGTGCGTCTCGCTCATTAGATAAACTAGCGTGCACCCGCGAGATAAGCGGGCAATGTGCGTAGTGACCAGTGAACCCGTCATTAAATTAGTACATACTATATAGTACTGACGACGGTTAAGTGCAGTGATGTAGAGAACCATTAGGTGTAATGCAGGCACTACACTCTCGCTATAACTTCTCGCCGAGAATTATCAGCCAGAACTTTCAAAGGAAAATTACTTTGGCTCAGGATGCCGCGAGAACAATCTTCTTATCGAGTGGGCTGCAAGCCCTGGTGTCAGAGTTTATTCAAACCGCCTTACGGCCTCTGACGTGGTTTTTATGTAACAACTACTACTACCAGAGATAGTAGCCGGGACCAACAGCTTAACGTGCCATCCGAAGCACGGAATCATCTTTCTTTTCAGACAATCAGGTGACTCAGCCTGCAATGTCCTAACCAACTGGGGAAAAACGAACAAAGTGACATTTCACTAGGTGCCCCCCGTAGGAATCGAACCCACGACCTCCGTGTCTAGAGCCCAATGCTCTTAACCATTAGACCACGGAGGCGAGAACAATGAAGGGCATCCACACTCTCGTTCTCGTCCGTTCTCGGCGAGCCTTTGAAAGTTCTCGCAAGAGTGTAGTGCCTACATTAGGTATGCATAGGAAGAATTTGTGCACACGGTCTATTTTATTTATTGATAAGATTGACTAATGATTGAGTGAGTAACGTGAACTTAACCTGAGTGATGGTCTTAGCCTTTCGAAACGGAGAAATAATCAATATCAAGAAGTTTAATTTAAATATCAAATAAAAACATTTCCAGAAATACTTATATCCTATAAGTATGTGAAAGAATAGATCAATCGAAAAGATAAATGAATAAAATATGTAATAAAATAAAACACCAATCCATCATCAAAATCGGTTCTCGAGGTTCTCAACGATACCGTAATGATTGACTGTTTGAACTTGACTGTATGAATGAATGATAACTGTTTCTCTCAAGAAACACGAAACAAAAAACACCCAGTCGGTTGGTTATGTTTTTGAAAAACAATCGAATCGTCACCACCAATAAACGATGTTTTTTTTTATTTATTTATAATTAATGGCTTTTTGCTTGTGCGTTAGCACTGCATTTCCGCCAGTGTCAAGTAGATTATGGGAGTATCTATCCCAATCTCAGGGATTGTTTTTGTTCAAGAACAAGAAGAGATTGAGGATTGCGGAGCCTCGTGGCAGGCAAAAACGCGACGTGCGAAAACCACGCGAGACGTGTGCTCGGGTCAATTCCTGCAACGTGACTCATAAACAATGTTATTACACGCTATCGGCTTCAACTTCACTTACATGGGCATTTCTGAGAGCAAGATATGTCCAGTGGGCAATGGGCAATGGGCACTGGGTCACTAAATCAACTAGTTTATGAGCCATAGTATCATGGCACCCGACGCTCTCTAATTCTGATGGGACATGTCTCGAGAGGAAGCGGGAAATATATTGATTGTCTGTCAACCATGAGTTTATTTGTAGACTGTTGACCTAGAACCACATATCACCCCCAATAGATACCGCATACAGGGCCGCCGACGCGCACCACACATCTATGATTTTGCACTGATATAAGCAACGGGATAGAGCGAGATAGGAATAGTGCGACCTTGAAATGGCCAATCACTTTGCATTATTTCGTGCCCCGCTACCCGCACCTACCACCAAAAATTGTGACTTCGGGCCTGTACGAAATTTTCATCGTGCGGTATCTATTGGGGGTAATCTGTGCCTAGAACGTAGAAAGAGAAGGAACTAGAAGAAAGAACGGGTCTTGTCATATCACTCAGTAAGAAATGCGCATAGCAAATTCGCTCTAGTTAAAAAAGGAGATCGCTACTTATTGCTGTCCTTTTCGACGTAGCCACTTTTTTGTTCTACGACGGCTGTCGGACTCCGGAGTCAGACATCTATTTTCATACAAATTGTATAGGATTTTATGACTATCGCTGTCTCATGCGCGGTTACACTGATGTTAGGTCTATCAGCGTAAGCGAAAAATACTTCGCCTATGACCTAAAACGATTTCTGTTGACCCCACGGACCTGAAAAAAAGACGGACGTAATCTAGTCTAATCACGAGTGGTGAAGCACCCATTTCTTTTGTGTGCGTGCTGTCACGCGGTACATAATGGTGACGGGTGTCGGACCTGCGCCTAGAGCTAGTGCATCTGTGTGAGTGTAGGTCCCTTGTAGAACAAACGAAAATGTAGGCCTTGCATGCTTCACATCTTTTTAGTGTCACATTACGTCCGTCTTTTTTTCAGGTCCGTGGTTGACCCATAACATTTGCATAACATAAATAAACTCACGAATATTTATCCCTATCAGGGTAATTAGAATCTTCGCTGTAACTATCAACTATCTTTTGAACCATGCAATTGTAGAATGCTCACTTTTAAGATTTTGGAGGTTTTAGGTTGGAATTATGTATTGATTAGCGATTAGCTAGGCTAGCTATTAAGGTAAAAGCCCACAGAAACAATGCATACGAAACCTTATTCGTTAGTCGCCTCATACACCCACGAGAAGAAATGTTAGTTATGGACTCAATAATAAGCCTGAATAATATACTTATCGCTGAGTCGCGTGGCTAAGGGGGTCCCGAGTAGACTCGTTCGGCTTGCGATTTAGTTGGCCACGTGGGTCCGCCGTTTTATGGCGGTTTCGAGTGTGTGTTTTTCTTTAAAAAGGGGGCTTTGAGATCGCCATATCCTATTACCGTACAATATCAAATATATATATCTTCAACACTTGACACTGGCGTAATCTAACAAGGAAACGCCATTAAATAATAATAGAATACAATAATTATCGCTACCGCTTGTATTTTAAATCCCGGTTTTGTGGAGTCACATGAGTGATTTAGAAAGTGCACTCAAGTTTATTGATTCCTCTACATTGCTTCTTATCATGTTATCTAGTGATTCAATATATCATCACAGTCTATACAGGGTGTTAGGAAAAGTATCATTAACCTTTAAACCACATACTATACCCATTAAACTGAACAACTTTTACTATGGAAGCAAACCAGTCAGCGCAAAAAAAAAGTCTGCTGTTCCATACTAAACTGCAATACCTACCTACTCGACGTATGGAGCATAAGATTTTTTTTTGCTTTTAAAAATTGATTGCGGCGTTTAAACTTTCTAAGTACCTAATAAAAGATTTACTCTGATACACTGATGCTTCTATCAAACCATTTACCTAATTCATTCAATTTAGACATTTCATCAATTCGAACAAATAACAAAAGGCATAAACAGCGACAAACACCCATAAAGAACTAGAACGCAACTTTATGACCTCACAAGGCGACGGGGAAAAAAACAAAGCTCCCCATAATACTCAATCTGTTCGCAAATTGTTCCATAAAAGTTACCACAGTCATAATACCCCGACATGCTCCACTGACTTGCTCGCTCCTCGGCGAATGGGCAATGGTACTGAATTTGATATTTAGGCAGTGAAGCTACCTAAATAATAGGGCATTGGAATACGGGGCAAGGCAGTTAAAGAAAATTATCCAGTCGTTTTATTTTAAGACAAACATTTTCACAATTAAATTGTAGAACTAATTTTGTTGGTACCTTCGTTTTGTATCTCTAAATTCTAAAGTTTGTAATTCTAAATAGTATCACCTGTTTGTCGTCGTTTTTTTTACTCTACCACCGAGTCGGAAGTGTTCCGCTGTAGAGACGAGGCGGCCAGAAACTCTACAATACACATCTTTTAACCTTTTTTTTTTATTATTGATGGGTTTGCTCTTGGCCTCTAGAAACAAAGACGGGGTCGAAGATGTAGCGGGCTTACCCAGAAGTGCACTGGCACTCCTGCACACTGACGGAACGCAGCAAGCTGCTTGGCGCCAGACTCCGGCAGGAGGGTGGTCGCGAGCCAGGCGGCTCCTTGCGGAGCCTACCACACTGCTGTGGGTATCGTTCAGCCGCCACCACAAACTTGGTAGCTTGTGATGCCGTTGCCCGGGGTGGACCGCTAGGAGGTAGATCTCAAATCACCACCAGTTTGTGATAATAAAAGAAAAGGACAAATACAGTAACCCGAGATGGTAATAAACATCCTCTTCCACTCATGACACCTTTATAACTTAGAAGGTACCTACCTATCCCTTTTATGGAGACAATAAGGTGTAAAAAGTTAAAGTGAAGATTGGCCAACCGGTGGGTCAAGACAGTATCAGATTGGTGCCCAAGGGAAGGACGAAGGTTACTAGGGCAGACCACCGCTTACTAACATTAGTCCGATGACATTGTGAGGGTGACGGGTAGACATTTGATCAGATTAGCACCACGGACTTGAAAAAAATACGGACGTAATCTCGTCTAATCACGAGTGAAGCACCCATTTCTTTTGTGTGCGTGCTGTCACGCGGTACATAATGGTGACGGGTTGTAGGACCTGCGCCTAGAGCTAGTGTATGTGTGTGAGTGTAGGTCACTTGTAGAACAAACGAAAATGTAGGACCTTGCATGCTTCACATCTTTTTAGTGTCACATTACGTCCGTCTTTTTTTCAGGTCCGTGATTAGCACATGACCGTGAGATTCGATCATCAGTTTAATGTTCTTTTTCTACGAATACAACATGCAAGTGGAAGTTCGGTTCGATCGATTCTTTGTAAGCTATGGTTACAAATAGAGTTGTTTCGACGTTTGCTAAATTATATTTTTAATCAATGCCAAGTAAAATCGATCACATATTCACTTGAATATTATATCAAGGATAGAACCTACCTACCAGATGTTGACCTACATTGATGAGTTGCTGACGAAAGCAAAATTTCTAAGAATTGGTTTTCAAATGAAATGACTGTAATTTTGTGATGTCTTTGAATTGAACACTTTGATGATATAATCATTTACTAGCAAATAACAGCCCATAGAATAATTATTTGTTTTTAAAAGTGGCCACTTTTCTTAGTTTGAAGTTGGGAATTCTATGCTTTTTCTAATAAGGATAATGACCGTGAGTATAAATACGTAGGTATACAGGGTGTCACAAAAGTAAAAATAAACATTTAACACTTTCAATGGGACCAACATCGAAATCGCGAAAAAAAATCCGCTATCCCTTCGATCAACAATATCCAACTAGATAACGCGTCAGCGCTCAAAACATGTCCCGGCAAATAACGCCTCACTATTGGAGTGAGGTCTTATTTTGAATTAGTTGCGTTCGAACAAAGCCAACGTAAGCACGTCTCGCAATGTCGCAGTGTTCCTTTTTTAAATTACTAGGAATTATGGTTGCTTTGAGGTCGGGTCGAAATTATAATGTATTCGGACTGTTTTCTCGGTTCGTTAACAAAAAATGTTGTATATTCACGAGGACAGAATTTCTCTTTGATTTTGTATGCGACCCGTTATCTAGTTGTATATTGTTGATCGAAGCGCTATCCTATCATTTAGCTAGCTAGAGTAGGTATTTGTAGTTTAGTATGGAACATCAGTTTTTTTCGCGATTTCGATATTGGTCCCATTGTGAAAGCTGTTCAATTTGATGGTTCAACCACCTCGTTAAATGTATATTTGTATTTTTGTATAACCTTGAATATTGTATTTTTAGATGCGTTTTGCACTACGCAAAATGAAGGGTTCCGAAGTCATATTGTTAAAATAGCTAAATACCTACAAACTAGTTACGTGCCACAATGTGACACCGCGAATTAGTACATGGGTTTAATTTAAACATTTAATAATCTATACACACTGACACATTCATACAAATTACAGTAGACAGGTTCAAGTAGCGAGTTAATCTCCGAAGACATTTCTTCCATTCCAAATTCCAATAGACCCACGACGGTATATATTTAGCATGCGTCCTTTTATTCTATGACCAAACAAAATACAGGAAGTCCTCGTCATCTTATACCCTAAAATAACCATTAGATCATCTTGCACCGTCTACAGTTTTACCATACTCTCCGAACCAGCCCTAATCCATCAAAACTGCGTGAAACAACACTAAAACAAACCACCAGAAACTCATCAAGCTAAAAAGAGACGACAGAAATCTGAATATAGCCGAGCTTAATATCTTGGCGTGACTCTGTGGACTAATTACTCAATTAGACAAAAGAGTGTGAACCTATAGGGGAAGCATACGTGTGAGTGAGATACGATAACTCGTGGCAATCGTCCAAGATGAATTTGATGTTTCGGAAGAACTTCAGCGGGGAGAAGAGTGGGATGGGAGGGAGCGGCGGAGGGGGCAAGGCGAAGGGGGCGTTAGGTGCAGGAAGGAACGCGAAGCGACGGGACCGCGACCGAGGGTACTCCTGTATGGAGGAACATCACTACAGGACCCACCTGTTCTTCTCCGCGCCGCGAGCCAGCACACAATACAACGACGGCGGAGGTAAATATCCGACATCGACACGTAGTGAAGAGTGAAGTGACTGTGAAATGGAATGCGGCGCGTGTTTTGTTTTGTTTGTTGTGCCAACTTCCGTATTCTTCTGAGTAAGTTTTTTCGGCTCAGGGGTGCGATTTTTGAATGTCATCGGTGAGTTTGAACGGTTTTTAAATCTCATACAAAAGCCTTCTCATGCATCTTTATAATGCTGATTTGACTTTCAAAAATCGCTCTCCTGTAGTATGATTTTTGAAAGTCAAATCAGCAGTAGAAAGATGCATATCTCCATAGTAATTTTGACATTTTCAACTGCTGAGCTCACCGAATGAGATTCAAAAATCGCACTCCAGGCCTGAAATGACAGTTTTCCTAAAAAAAATCCCAAAATGTCTGCTCTGCACATCTTTTGCATAATGTCAGCTTGACGTGACGTGCAGACATTATGGAGAAACATAGGTACATTTTGACAAAATTACATTTTAGGAAAACTGACATTTCAAGCCTGAGCCGTTTTTTCTTTTCGTCGCGTTTCTTATTAACTGTCGTGGCATTTTTGACGAAGCTTAAGTACCTATTAATAACCGTAGTTAAAACACTGATCTATCTATCTAATCGTCTTATCAATATTAGACACTGCTGCTTAGAAAATACGGTTCTATTTACGCTTAAGCCAAAGCTACTCTCACTGCTACTGCTACTAGCTACTGTCACTTAGTACCTAACTAGAGCGATGATTCGACCCAACAGGTGCATTCAAAGTCTCAAAATCGACATTCTATCACTGACTTTGAGAGTTTTAAAATAGACTTAAATCTTTTCATTAGTTAGTTCATTAATAACGCGCTTCGCTAAGACGAATCGTGCTATAAATACAGTGACAGACGGACGGACTCATACTGCGTGTTTAAACTGACAACTAATGCATATTCATGTATTTAAGGTGCCGGAATAATTTGACAACGACGAGCCATGTAAATCATGTTAATTTAATCATGGTTGTCCGGAATTGTCGTTAATACGGACTTATTCAGGGATAATCTAATTTAACAAGTTAGTAAGTACTGAAAACAGTTAACTAGTTACATAGGGTAGGACACAAGATTGTAATTAAAATGTTGTAGACTTTTTCTAAGTAAGACTGTAGTACAAAGGAACTTCATGATCACGTGACGCGCTAGCTATGAGCTAGCTATCTCCCACATAGATTTTCCACAAGCGCGATTGTACGAAGCTTTCTCTCCGTGGTGTATTTACTCATGTGATCCGTCTCGTGCAAAGGGCGCTATACAAGGTGTTACAACAATACAAATAAACCTTTAAGGGGGTGTGTAGGTAGACCATCAAACTGAACAACTTTCACTATGGAACCAATATCGAAATCGAGAAAAAAATATTTGATGTTCCATACTCTACAAATCGACTAAGCTAAAATATGTATGGGACATAAATTGTTTTTTTCGCGATTTCGTTGTTGGTCCCATAGAGAAAGTTGTTCAGTTTGACGGTCTAAACAAACCCCTTAAGAGTTTTAAATATTTATTGTTACTTATGAAACTCATAAGTAACATAGTTGGACTCGCGGAGGTGAGAAGGCTGGGAGAACAAACTGAGGAAAGAGAGGATAATATTTTCTATCACTTTGGCGAAACCGCTGGACTGTATGGAGTCGGTTTTCTAGTGTCAAAAAGATGGAAACACAATATTATAGAATTTATTGGGTACTCTGAAAGAATAGCTGTTTTGAAGTTTAGCGTGACTCACAAAAAAACCCTAACTATTATACAGACGTATGCACCAACATCTGACCATACGGATGACGAAGTGGAAGAGTTTTATGACCTCCTTAACAGAGCTTATGATGAAAACCGAGGCACCTGGAACATAGTCCTTGGAGATCTAAATGCCAAGGTTGGAACTAGACAAGAATTGGACGACGAACATATACTAGGGCCCCATGGTCTTGGAGATCGAAATGAACGTGGAGCTCGTCTGATCCAATTTGCGTTTGGTTTAAACCTGCATATATCAAACAGTTTCTTCCGCAAAAAGTCCCAACGTCGCTGGACATGGATCTCACCTAGGGGCTACAAAAATGAAATAGATTTTGTTCTATGCTCCGACAGAAACATCGTAAAGGACATCGGGATCATAAATCGGTTCAAATTCAGCTCTGACCACAGACCACTTCGTGCTAAAATCAAATTAAATTCAAAAATCCACCGCATTAAAATATTTGCTAAACGAATCCAAAGACTATCCAAATACACTTTAATCAACAATTTTGATCAGTTTAATCTTGAACTTACAAATTATTTTAGTAATCTTAAAGTCGATGAGTCAGAAGATGTGCAAGAACAATATAAAGCAATAACAGACAGCATAAAAACCGCAAGCAGAAAGATAAAGCCACCTAACAGGAATAAGAACAAACTAACATTACAAACTATTTCACTAATAGAGAACAGGCAGAAATTCGAATTCCTTTCAGAAACATATAAAACATTGGACAGAGAAGTGAAACGTAGCATAAGAAAAGATATTCGGAATCACAACACACATTTAGTAAAAGTAGCTTTAGAAAAACACACTTCTCTAAGAGTTTATAAGCATGGTTTCTCAGGAGGGAGGTCCTGGATAACAAAACTGAAGGATAATAATGGCGTAAAGCACAATAGTAGAGAAAAAATAATGGAAATTTGCACAGACTTCTACAGGACCCTATACTCTGATCAGTTACAGACCGAACCAACAACAGAATACTTTTGCCCTAATACCATACCTTCAATTACAGGACATGAAATTCGTACCGCACTGAAAAGCCTGAAATATGAAAGAAGTCCTGGAAGTGATGGTATCACGGCAGAAGCTCTGAAAATGGGCAAAACTTCTCTCTTGCCTTATATCACCCAACTGTTCAACTCTATTTTGAGAACTGGCCAGCTTCCAGACAATATGTGTCACTCAAATGTTGTTCTTTTACATAAAAAAGGGGACAAAAGTGACATTGGAAACTATAGACCCATCAGCCTGGTGTCGCATCTGTACAAGACATTTATAAAGATCATTCAGTCTCGCATAGCTGGAAAACTAGATCGACATCAGCCACCTGAACAAGCAGGCTTCCGGCCCAGTTTCTCCACCACTGACCACCTCCACACCCTCAGCCAAGTGATGGAAAAGTTCAAAGAGTTCCGAAAAACCCTCTACATTGCTTTTGTTGATTACTCCAAAGCCTTTGACAGTATCACTCATGGATCTATATTCGCAGCCCTCCACAATCAAGGCATAGAGCAAACCTATATCAACCTGATCCGCAATATCTATCTTAGCAGTACAGCAAACATCAAATTACAGACCTCCGGACCCATCTTTAAAATCGAAAAAGGTGTTAAACAGGGTGATCCTCTATCTCCCAAATTATTTACATGTACTCTGGAGGAGATATTTAAAAACCTAGGGCCATCGTGGGAGACAAGAGGAATCGACGTCGGAGATGACAAGAGATTAACCAATCTCAGATTTGCTGACGACATAGTACTTTTCGCGCCATCAGCATCAGAACTTAACACAATGCTCCAAGACTTAAGTACGGCAAGCCTGGAGGTTGGACTCAAGATGAACCGTACCAAGACCCAATTGATGACCAACAGCACGAAACAGAGGGTAGAGGTAGATGGGCAGGTCATACAATATGTCGATGAGTACCTTTACCTGGGCCAAGTAGTATCCTTCGAAAACAGGCAGGACAAAGAAGTCGCTCGTCGAGTCGACAACGCCTGGAAGAGCTACTGGTCAATGAAGGAACTGATGAAGGGCGACCTTCCACTCTCACTCAAGAGCAAACTCATCGACATGTGTATTCTGCCCATCCTAACTTATGGTGCTCAAACTTGGTCATTAACGAAGGTGCAAAAGTCCAAATTGCAAGTGTGTCAGAGAGCTATGGAGCGCAGTATACTAGGTGTAAAACGGACAGACCGTATCCGGAACACAACACTGCGCTCCAAAACTAAAATAGCAGATGTAGGGGAAAAGTCAGCAAAACTAAAGTGGAACTGGGCCGGGCATGTTTGCAGAATGCACACCGAGCGGTGGGCATCAATCGTTACGCAATGGGTGCCTCACGACGGGAGTCGAGGTCGAGGCAGACCCCGAAAAAGGTGGCGAGACGATCTAGATGCCTACTGCAATGAGTGGCGGGATGTAGCAGCAAATAGAGAGACGTGGAAGAGTTTAGGGGAGACCTTTGCCCAGCAGTGGGACAAAACTGGTTAAAAATTAAAAAAAAAAAAAAAAAAAAAAAAAAAAAACTTATGAAACACCCTGTATAGGAATATACAAGTGGCTCGCGAGCTGCGCAGTAGCGACGCACGAGCATAAAATGCACTCGCGCAGATCGCTGCATATTCGTCGCGTTCGCCAGATGTGGACGCACCCTTAAATCTATAGGCTAAACTCATAGCTATGAGTAATAGCTCTAGCCGAACCAAACCGGTCAAAACCGCTTCAAACCGACGACCTTTAGTTTTGGCTGTAAACACGATACATTACATTCTGTTTCAGCGATGTTATTTAGTACCTAACCTACTTAGGTACCTATCTATGTAGGCAATATGTGAAAAGCTTCAATTTGTTTCGTCAATATTTTGAAAATCAATCAATCAAAAAGAAAGAATTAACTAAGTAAGTACCTACTTACTTATGCTGAAATTCGCAAATGAAAATTCCGAATCTTGTACTTTTACTTGGGGAACAGTTGTTTACGCTGGTTGCTTTACAAATATTTTTCTTAAAGATGCAAAAATTACTGAATGAACCCAAGTTTTTTGTAGTCCTATTTAGTGAAACTACTAACTATAACCCGTATAGGTAATTAGGTAACTACCTAAATTTTGTTAATTTCAAGTCTGTTCTGTACCTTTACCACCTTTTAGTTTCGCCGATCTAGACAAACTTCAAAATAATAATTGTCGTCTCTCCAACTTAGAAAACCTTCAGGGTGCAGGATGGTTTCGTAAACTTTAACTGAACGTTGCTACAACTACAATGCTAAACGTTCAGCTGTAACAGGGTTCACGTTTAGCGCACCTACGGTATTTAGTATTTCAGTATGGAATGAGGAACTTCGCAATGCAATAAACCAATTTCGAAACGAATGCACTAGCTCGTAATATTTAGGTAGGTTATTTCGGCGCGGAATGCGAGGTCTCCAGCTGGTTTTAATTTGATGGCAAGTTCTGATTAGTGACTAATTTTGCTGCTAAAAGTAGGTAATTTAGCTTTCTGGTCACGTACGTGGAATTGTAACTGAAATCGTGAGTGTTAATTTGATATTATTTTACTAAGTAGCTAACTTTACGTAGGTCCATATAGTTACAGTAAATAGTTATTTGTTATGCTAGGCTGCAAAGTTGCTTTTTGGCGCGAGTACTTTTATTGAAACCTGAGCAAGCGAAGGAATCTAGGATTGAACCACGAGCGAAGCGAGTGGTTCAAATAATAGAATCCTGAGCGCTCAGCGAAGGTTTCAAAGGTACGAGACGCAGAATAACTTTGCAGCCGTGCGAAACACACAATTTTTCACCTCACAACAGCGAGGAAAAAAAGTGAATTGCTAAAAAGAACATATCAAAAAGTTTTTATTTTCGTGCTGGCCAGTGTCATGAAATAGTTATTAAGCATTTTCTGTGGATTGGCGGTATATAAAAATATTGAATAGACAGATTCGACTTTCAAAAACTCTTTCCACGCTAGCGGATAAAATACACTTTTGCACTCAGATTTCGAATGATAAACAGAATCTTTCCGAGCTTGTGAGGTGAAAAATTTTTTGTGTTTCTTTATTACTTAATCTAGATTACTTAGCGTATAACATACTTTAGTACACGTATTGTCACATTTTCGATGAAACAATCTTTCGATCACTCGGCAGGGCTCGGCTTTCTATCAACCGATCCATCCATGAAGTGGTTTGTTGATTTTCATTACTTGTCTTCTTCAGTAACGAATCAACAAGATGTAAAATTAAATGCGTTACATACTTTAGGAGGTGCTTCAGACCATGAAACTGAACAACTTTTACTACCAGCATTGAAATGGCGAAAAAAATCTGTTTCAATCTAAAGCACCCTTAAAGTAGTAAAGTAACGTTAACTATTTAATTTTACACCCTGTATAAATACTGATGCATAGGTATGTTAGGACTTCACAAACCTTTGATACGCATCGGCAATTCTTTTCCAATTCCAATCCTTCAACGTCAACTCTCTAATTTGCAGAACGATGCGGCCCAGTGCTCGGTGGTGGAACCGGCCCGGAGACGGAGCCGCCCCAACCGCTGGTGACCAGGGAGCCCTCGGTATCCCTGATGCGATGGGACCACCACCGGCCCACCACCACGTCCACCAGCGCCGCGGACCGGCGGCGGACACCGGCGGAGCCTGTCTCCCTGGCCACGCTCGAGAAGGACTGCTTTGTGATACCTGCTCATGCCCTTGAGAGGTTTTTGCCTGATGGGGTACCGGTACGATTTTATACTTTTTAGAAATAAGGTTAAACCCCAAAGTTGTTAGGTATTTGGTCTTCGCTGGAAGACCAAATAAAATCTTTCGTTCAACCATAGCGGTATATTCCCTATTTAGGAGAAAGAGGCTAAGAGGCATAAGCAGTAAGCACAATTATGAAATGGGGATAGCCTATTTATGTAAATCTTTCGTGCAACTAAGGCTAAGCTGACCACCATGGACCTCCCAAGTTCTTCCTGTGGATGTTTCACGAGGCGTCTCAGGGTTTCAAAGATTCTATGTGAGCGAAAAGCTATCAACCTTTAACCTTTTATCAACCTCGTGCTCAACACTTGACACGCCATTAGATCCTGAAACTTAAATTGCTAAACGTGAACATTGGTACGACTAAATTCTTAAACAGAATGTTGATAGTTGTAGCAATGTTTCTGACCACCCCGAAGAGGATTACGGTCGTGAGTGTATGTATGTATGTATACTTAGCTGATACAATACAAAGTATATATTATTGGAAGTTGCGACGGCACGATTACTGTCCCAAAAAGCAACATGAAAACAAAATTTGCAAAAGTTGTAACTCACAAAGGTAACTAGTTAGACATTTGGCTCAGTTCACGGTTCCAAAACATATCATATCCGATTCACAGAGTCTACTATTTGGCAAAGCAAGCTTAATCTTAAGATGGTTGCTAGCCAAACGACTTAGCGAGACCAGATGAGAAACTTGAAATGCATTTGGGTTTAAAGGCTTGTTTCACTGCCCAATTATTTGAAGGTTATTGCCAATTCTCAGCCAAGACATTAGCGACACCGACGAAAATTTTGGTAATCATTTTGCGCTATTTGCCGAAAATGTTTACGAAGTCCCATTTTCACATTTCAGCTTCCAGTACCGCCTCCGACGCCAGAAAAAGGAGGAGCAACAAAGACTCAGAACTCCCTTAGCATCCTCGAGGTGGCTGACCCAAAACTCTGTATCCTAGCTCATCTGATGAGCCCCCTGGAACCTATAGAGCCTATCCTGGAATCACCTCTAGCTAAACCCATCATAAGGCAAAAGCTAGCTGCTGGGGAGCTGCTCAATGACGTGGCTCAAGCGAACACCGCAGTCGGAGGAATGCTGCTAGCCAATATGGAACGAAACGCAGAATTCCCATTCATATCATACTATGTGTTAAACACGACGCAAACAGATCCTTTACTCTTTTACAATAACATGAGATGTGCTTCTTTGAACAAATTTGATCCTAAGACGATAAGGTACTCGGCCGCGCATACGCTGGACTTGTATAGTGAGGTGGCGATGATTTGTAGACCACCATTTAATGATTTGGCTGGAGGACCGAAGAAATCACATACTCCGTCTACTGGATTCATTATTAGTGTTTATAAGGTTAGTACGCCTTAGATACCTACTCACTATTTTAGATTTACTTGAAACTGACAAGTGTACATAGTACCAGATGTATAAGTTCCCCGATGTACCTGCGCAAGTGACAAATTATAATAGCGCGCGTTAAATTAACCAATCAGGATGTGCCATCTTCAATCCCTAACCACGATTGGCTAATTGTTTTGGCGCCCTTTTCGCTGTTATCCGACTTCGCAACCTCATGAAACTAGTAATAAAATCATTGCGCAACCTTTGTTTACTAACCTATTAAACGACTTCGGGTTTTTTCGGGGATGGGGAAGTTTGACAAGGATAATTATTTTCCTGGTCGTACTGTAATGAATTGAATTATATGCTAGTGAAATGGGAGGGAAAGAACTACACAATAATTGTTTTATAATCGATGTTCCTAGGCTTAAGTGATATATAATTCAATCTTGTTTGTTTTCCAACCAATAACCTTTTCTGTGCCTTATTTCACGTTTAATCTAACCAGGCCAAGGTTACTTTTGGTCCTTCAATCTTACCTCAACCATTTATTCTGGCCTCTATTACTTAAATTTTTTAAATTGTTCCTTAATTATTTAATTCAAACCTTAAACTATCTAGGACTTCTAAACTACGAGTCGGTGACAATTTCGACGACATTGTCGACGGGTTCGATGTGTGTGGATAAGGCCTTGTCCGCGACAATGTTGCGCGACAATCACTAACTACCGAGATTGCACATCTCGTACCGCCGGTGTCGCCGACAAAGTTTTCGACTTGATGTCACCTTGTGGATACCTTTAGTACGAAAATAGGAAGCCCATCTCTCCCTCAAGACACGTCACATGCCCATAACTTCCCACCGTCGATGCCAATATTATCCTCCCCCTAATACTCTCTTCTCCACTTTCCAGGTCTTCGAAGGCGACGACGGCGAGAGATTCGAACGCAACTGGTTATACTGGACAGGAGCTCGTATGCTGTACCGCCATCTCCCACATTCGGTCGGCATGCGGAAGATAGCCCTTCACAAATCAGTAGCATCACACGGCGATAAGATGTACTTGTTGGTCTGTGAGTGTGCCAACTTGTTGGACGATTTGTCAGGTGCTTCCATGCTGGTGACAGCTTTGAGGGCAAGGTTGTGTGGTTACACGGGCCTCTATAGACCTATACAGTCTTTCTAGTAGGAGGGAGGCCGTAAAGGCCTTGAATGTGTTATTTTGTAAGACTTGGGGTTAGTTGGTTTGTTGGGCGATTTGGAGAGAAATGATATTTTGTAAGTAACAGTTTGAACAGGGATAAGGCGCGGTTTATACAGAAGAGACGTGTAGCGGTGGCGAATATTCAAAGCAACACAATTATAAACCTTATAGTACGTTGCATAGCGTCGTTGGGAGACTTACGCTCGCGCCTCCAGGCGACGCGACGACACAAAACGACGCTATGCGTACGTAGCATATAAGGTTTATATTATGTTACTTACATTATCCGCCACCGCCGCACGTCTCTTCTGTATAAACCGTTGCTAAGATTAGTTGCTTAAATTTCATTTTGTAAAGGATAACCAAAATAAAAGTCTTTAAATAACCATGCGATAAGGTTAAAAATAGCAATAATAATCAAGTCCTTTCCAATGGCTTCAAACTGTCTTACGATAATCATTTCTCTCAATCTGCTCTGTGGCTCTAAGAGATGGCGTGTTTAGGTTAAATAAATGTCGTGAAATGGTCAACGAAGGACATGTTGTGAATAAAATGGACCAAAGTATTAAATAAACTATTATGAGACGGGATTTATCACAAAAATGTCCAACCAGTCTTTGGCCTAATAATTCAGTCGTGCCAGTTGAAAGTGGTTACTATTTAATAGTATAATAAGGCTTGTTTTACCTTTTTGTGATAATATAATATTCCCCAGTATGTTTGGAAGTGTTACCATCGTAAATCACGTGTTCTATTTCGCTAATACTAGGTCTAAGTAAACAATTTCGAGATTTAATAGTTACGCTTTCCTTTTTAGTACAATATTAAAATGTACAAATCTAAGAATAAGTTTCAGATTATGGTAAATATTTATACTTAAGTACCTAATGGACCATTCGATTCGTTTCAAACTGGATTATTCTTGGATTACAACTTCGATCACCCATGATAATAAACAAGAGATTAGATTTGCTACAAGGAAAAACAAAAGCCTCAAACCGGCAAAAAATAACTTTTTTTCTAGCTATTTCATTCATAATAGTTCGGTCAGGTAGTATCAGATAGAAAAAGGTCGGAAGTTAATGAAACTTTGAGATGTTGTTCAGGGATGGTTAATTATCATTTTCTCAAGTTTTGGACCATACTTTTTCCAACCTGGCGACCGAATTATAATGTTTTTCCATAGCAAACATCTAGTAATAGTAATATAAGTAAATCCTCCATTTCGCATCGCCATAGTCGTCTAAATATCGACAGTTAATTAAATTTACGTGAGTTCTTCGGTTACAATGTCCATTCACGTCAAATTCCATAAAGATTAAAGTTAATTGAAAATAGCCCCCACTACTGGCAGTGGGATGAATAGCCTAGGAAAAATGAATGGCATTTCGACCATTTTCTATTTACCTGGCAATGTCTTCCATCAACTAAGAATTCAGTTCATCCCCCCTGGATCACCCTTCACCCATTGCCTCACAATCGATGATGGATAAGCCTGTACCCAATAAGTGGGTACGTATTTAGTGGACGCCATAAATATCTGCATAAAAAAGTCATTGCTCTCTCTGTATGACAACAAAAGTTGAATAACACTTATCCAAGAAATAAAACAACAAATGGTAATTAACTTTCGTTGCCGACTCCACTTCTCATCTCATCGTGTTACACGATCATTTCGAAGTATAGTGGTAAAAGGGCACAATCAGAAATCGCAAACATTTGTGTTAAAGTGTCAAACAGGTTGGGGTCATTGACTTTTTTTGCATATTTATATGAACACCTAGACGCTCTAAAGTCTAAAGACTATGTTCAGGCTATCCCAGTAGGCCTCGCATGCCACCCCCGAGAAAACGGTATAAATCGAGATGTGCCTCCATCCTTTTATTTTACGTATGGCAGAAAGAGCGCGCATGACGTTTTTCTCGTTTAAACGCCTTGTCGTGGGTGGCATGCTAGCTGTGCTGGTAATGAATTCTCTCTGACCATAAGAGTGGGCCTTTATATTAGATCTCCAATACTAAACTTCATTGTTATATCCGTACATAATAACTGCTTTAGTTTTTAGTAGGTACCTCTAGTTCCATAGTATCAGCATATCTCGCGATACATATCATTATATACTTACTTCTACGCAAATTCAAGTTTATATATGTATATCTACAGTTCCTTTAGGACCTAGACAATTATGAAAATGAAAAGGAATATTTTACGACGTATTTCTGTGAATATGACATTAATAAATACGATTGTATGTTTGTATGTATTTCCAAAATAATATGGCGAATGGTTTATAAGCTATAAACTTTTAAGATCATGACTGTTTGAACAACGCTTGTATTGTCGTGAGACTTTTGAAAATTCTCAGAAAATGTCATTCTTTGAAATTGATCTTCATAATGAATGGTCGTGTATTTTTTCAGATTTTATCAGATTTGAACAGTCATTTTGTTTTTAATCTGCATGGGACAATAATTTCATAAAATAGTTAAGTTACTTACATTAATAATTACATAATTCTCATGCAAATAGTATTTAATAGTTTCAAGCATTTTAAAATCTATCTAGGTTTAAATAAGATAATAGTGATTTAGCAAATTAATTAGAGTTCTGTGGGGGACTAAAAAGTAACATTTAGAAATTAATTCACCGAACTCAACAATTAAAACGATGATAAAAGGCATAGAAGGTTTTAACATAGTCACAGGATGGACTATGTTAAAGCCTATATATTTACATGGGTTTCAAAAAATGGGAGACAAAAAATTGGCTGACTGGCTGGCTTGACTGTAACAGTCAAGAAAAATTTATTGTAGGTACCTAATTGACAAACTGCCAGAACTGGCAGAACAATTTATTTGTTCAAGGTTTTTCGAGGCTAAAATACGTCGTTGGTTTTATGCTAATACTAAACGATGTACCTAGTGTTACCGACGGTACCCTCTCAATATCAAGTGACTTTGCCAGCTCTCAGACAATCTAGAAAGTCTATTTTTTAAAATTCAAATAAAGTTGAAAATAAATCAGAAATAGCGAACTATTTATACAACTTTGTACTCACAACGTTAGGTACTTCAGAAGAAAAATATTTATGTTCCTCAAGAACTGATTTATTTCAAAAGTGACCAACAAACAACTGAAATTGTGATTCAATAAACTAAATAATAACATTAAGTAAATATTTGCGCACATTATGTAGTCTGCTTGAAAGCGTTATTTACTCACAAAGTATTACTTATAAATAAATAATAAAAACATGTTTATGTAATAATTACTAATAACTAAGAAATTAAGTGCCAGAAAAGCCTAATAAATTATAAAAGATAAAGTCATGTAATAATTTATGCATTATTTACGCGTTTTTTTCAAAGAATAATTTAAATCTTTGTAAATTATCAGATAATTTATATTAAAAAAGTAAAAAGGTTGCGCACTACTATTTTTAATTGATTCACAAAAGAAAAAAGATAGAAAAATTATTGTACAGAAATAAGCAAATACTTAGTAGAAGTTAGCATTTTTTCTCATTCGCAAAATGAAGCACTAACTGGGGTGTTTTTTCAAATTGAAATTTCATTCACACATTCTAAATTAAGTATAGGAAACTTAATGAACTATTTAAGTATAGGAAAATAGCATAAACTGGTTCTTTGACAAATTAAAATGCATTAAGTATTGAGGGATTTTTTTAAATACTTACTTAATTACTTACCTACTTATAATTTTTTTACCTTTTCGAACAGGTAGGTACTTACTAATTAGAATGTGTGAAATAAGAACAGCAATGATGATCGCTCGCTTGGCTATTAACAAAATACCCACCTAACGATTTTTACTGATTTTCTAGAGTGTGACAAATTGTTGTGTTAGTTTGTTTCAACGTTTTTAAACGCACGTTATTATTTTGCCGTGGTGCTATAATCTAGTCAATTTGTAGAGTAAATAAACAAATGCTTGCAGTTACGAAAACGGTTTGCAATTTTCATAACGTAGGCATTTCTAAAATCTTAAAAGAATCTATTTAAATTCTAAGATCCAATTTGATGATGCTTGAAATTAAAATATTGTTACATTTTGGATGTAGGTACAGTCATTCACACAGGTATCGAGTTGTACATTTTACTGAGGAAATAGTAAGCTGTGTTGCTGGCTGTACTTTAGTGGGCTAAGAGCGTTGATATTGTTTAGCTTGTAAAGCTAGTTTTCATTATGAGCTAAGCTCCGTTGTAGATAATTTAATTAAATTTCAATTATTTTTGTAATAAAACGGATAATGTATTTGTGGTTTTATTTATAAGCTACCTACCTATATCCATGGTGTCCCATCCCATACAAATTAAATTTTAGTTTAAAAATTGCAATATATGGCGTTATGGTATCGATTTGTAATTAATGTTTACGTAAACGTGTAAATTGTTACTAAAAGTACATGATCTGACTACAAAAAAATCTCATGAGCCTCGGAAAATCAAGCAATTTACTTTGCCCGAAGACTGCCCGCGTTACGGCAGTCGCATTTCATTGTTTGACGTTGAGCATCTGTACTGTATAGTATTATATAATCTGTGCTATATCTAACAACAGACATAAGTACTGATATTTTTTCCGAATAATTTTGTCAAGGGTTGTCAGAAAACAATTAATAAAATTAGTAATTTTTTACCCTCATTTAGATAAATGTATGCACAGATGTCTTGTTGTGTCGTGTGAATGTTGATGAATATTTCTCACCTTTATTTCTACAGGGTTCTTCTTAATATGCTGACACTTTTTTAAGGGGATGTTCAGACCATCTAACTGAACAACTTTCTCTATGGACCAACATCGAAATCGCGAAAAAAAAGTATGCTGTCCCATACATTTGGCTCGAGTAGGTTTGCAATTTTGTATGGAAGAGCTGATTTTTTTTCACGATTTCGATGTTGGTCCCATTATCCCATAGAGAAAGTTGTTCAATTTGACGGTCTGATAATCCTCTTAAAAAAGTGTCAGCATATTAAGTTGGACCCTATATAACAAAAATGTTTAGAACAACTGCTAAATGCTAATCATATTTCTGCTGACCCTACCAATGCCTGTAGCTGGCTTAAAAAAGTGTCAGCATAATTATTAAGAATTATTTATTTATTTTATTATTTCATTATCGATCGATCGATCAATATAATCTAAGAAACGTTATCCAAATTAAAAGTCAGTGTAAAATTTAACAGCCAACTTTATTAGACAAAACAATAAATAATACCTTTGTGTATTATAACAATAAAATTAAATCATACCCTAATTTGATCCACTAAAACTTTTTGGACTCGCATCAATAACCTTTGTGACCTCGGAATCTTCTTCTGTTATCCAACTGCAACAAAAAAAGAATTAAGGCTTCCGCACATTGCAGCGATTTTATCGAGCGATAATATCGCTGTGATTTTGCGATAATTGTTTCCAGTACATTTTGTATTGGGACGCGCTCGATCCTACACACTGCCGCGATATTATCGCGACCTGACGCAATCTCTTTAGACTACATTCAGAGGTGCGGCGCATGCGTGACGCGAATCGCGGAATCGCTGCAGTGTGTAAGGTGTCGCGATATCGCTGTCGATAATATCGCGGCAATGTGCGGAGGCCTTCATGGTAAGCAAGATACACAGGGGTTCTTCTTAATATACAGGGTGTAAAGAAAAGTATCATTAACCTTTAAACCACATACATACTCAATCGAGTAGGTATTGCAGTTTAGTATGGGACAGCAGATTTTTTTGTTGTTCTGACAGGTTTGCTCCTGTAGTAAAAGTTGCTCAGTTTAATGGGTAGATTATGTGGTGTAAAGGTTTAATGAAATGATACTTTTCCTTACACCGTGTATAGCTGACAGTTTTTAAGGTTTGATGATCAAACTGAACAAATTCCTCTACGGGACTAATATCAAAATTCAAAATCGTGAATAAAATCTGCTGTTCCATACATGAAACGATTATGGTAAGCAAGATACACAGGGGTATACCTGAACCACACCTTGGGACACGTAATTGATGTTTCATACAAACAAGAAAAATATGGAGTGCGAGCGAGACAGGAATATGCATTTGCTTACATTTTACGTCACAATCCTGCCAGAAGGAGTGAGGTAAGAAATTGGTGGGAGGCCTTAGATCAAAGTGAAATTAATGGATAGGGGTCACTGCCGTTTGAACGACAGTTGTTTAGCAATTTTTTTAAAAATACACAACGTTCTAAAAATGAGTCGTTTCACAAATCATCATTTAGTAGGAATAGGTTTCACAAACCATTTATTTAATTTTGTGATCAATTGTAAAATTGTCACATTGCAACATTTCATTCTCAAGACACTTCGATACGAAACTGTGTTATTTAAACATTTATCTTTTGTTAGAAACTCGTTTTATATTTTATTGTTTGATCAGCAAATTACTAAATATAACAACGTTTTACAAATATCGATGATCACATTATTTCATTTCACAAAACCGAACCAGAGCACCCCTCTTCCACGCAGTCTTGTCTGTACATGCATGTGCATGCTTGCTTGCATGTTGCATGCTTGCTTGCTTGCTGCATGCCTGTGTGTATGCTTGCTTGCATCTTTGCATGTGTGCTTGCTTGCTTGCTTGTTTGCTTGTCTGCATGTTAGGGGGTGCAGGGGGGCTGCGCCCCCCGCTCGGGGGGTGCGGGGGGCGGAAGCCCCCTGCCTGAGAAAAACATATTGGAGCTTGTCGAATTCTAGGTTAGGTTAGGTTAGAACATGTATAACACTTAGCGGAGCGAGCGGAGCATCAACATGCTTGCTTGCATGTGCATGCCTGCTTGCATGCTGCATGCTTGCTTGCTTGCTGCATGCTTGTGTGTCTGCATGCTTGTGTGCATGCTTGCTTACATCATTGCTTGAGTGCATGCTTATTTGCTTGTTGCTTAGGGGGCAGAACGGTAATATCAAAACTGTAGGTTAATGGTTAGACTAGGTTAGGTTAGTTAGTATGTCATGCTGCATTTTTGCGTATATGTATGCTTGCTTTAGCGTGCATTTATGTTTTATGCATGAAGCACCATGAAAGACGGGTGTTACACGCTCATTCTCGCGTCAGTCTGGTCCATCAATCTAGTCACGTCAGACCTAGAACGATCATCAGACTGACGAACATTATTAAAATATTTGAAATTAAAGTTTAAAATGAAGTTGCAGCAAGTTTAGTAGATGAATTTTAAAAATGGCAAATAACGTTTTGTGATATAAAAAATGATTTATCGTTGTTTGCTAAATAATTCATTTGGTAAATAAGATTGTTGTCGCATAACTGATGTTGAAATGTTGTTTTAACTATAAACATAATATAATTCAATGCATTTGCTAAATGACAACTTTCGATAAGTAAATATGTGTATGAACACCTTTAATAAATCACTAGTTTGTGAAATGAAACATTGTTAAACGTTGCTTGAGAAGTGATATTTTGCTTATTGATTGTGTGTTAAACATTAGTGAACCTGTTTAACACACAATCAATAAGCAAAATATCACTTCTCAAGCAACGTTTAACAATGTTTCATTTCACAAACTAGTGATTTATTAAAGGTTTGAAATGTTTGAGTAAGGCCTATACATTAATTTTACTTTGATTTAAGGTGGGAGACAGGGAATGTCCGTACCATACTTAGTATTAGATACTCTATTTACCCGACTGCGCAACGCAAAGGAAGGGTAATGTGTTTTATACTGTGCCTAAACTTTTGCAGTTTTGTATGGAATGGAATGGAAATGTACCTCAAATACTTACTAAAGATCGTTTACATTCAAAGAATATTTGCCGTAATTGCAAACACTCATCTGGAACTAGGTTTTCCTTCAAACACTCTCTAGGAGTCTTTTTGTCCTGAAAATATACAAATTTAAGGTTACATTATGGTTTTATCATTCAATCAAATCGGGGTATAATTTAAGTAAACAATAAAGCTTAGGCAAGACAGTTTAGACCAAAAATTGGTAAAATTAATTATATATTTATAAAGAAAAAAACACATAATCGAAGTGAAAAACTAACCTTTTTGCAGCAAGTACTTTCAAGTAAACACATCTTGAGATCGGCTCTAATCCCCGCGCACGGCGATGTATCAGCTAACCCTATTTCATCTGGTGCGAACGTAACCATTTTTCACTAGCAATTCCTCTGTAATTTCACAAAAAAACCAAATATTTTCGAAATAATGTAATCTCTCCCAATGTTGTCATTCGTTTTGAGTGTTTTTGTTAAAACTTAAAGGACTCAACTCAATTCAGCAAGTGAAAAGTCAAACTTATCTGTCTTGTTCTTTGAGTTTTCTAGTGGTATTTTAGGTGCAACAAAAACGCAACGAACACTGCCGTTCCAGTAGCAAATTTATTGTGATGATGCTTTCTCTTTCTTTCCAGTCATCAAGTTTATACACGGTCTTCTTCTATTTTAATTTTTGTTGGTTTTGTCCACTGGAACTGAAGATTTCTTGACAATCAGCTGTGTTGTGTCAAAACTTCAAAAGTCAGTGTTTCTTTCAAGTTCAATGGACTGATTTTCTGTGAAATTCCAAACAAAAATGGGAAAAATACTCCCAATAATAACGAGAAGACTGTCACACGTGTGTAGTTTGAAGCCCTACAAGGAAACGAGATGGCTCATGCCGAACGGGAACCCCACCGGCCTGTATATTTACAACTGCGTAGCCGATATGAAGGTACCCGTGATACTGAATGATCCCCACATCGCCACATGGTACTCCTGTGGCCCTACTGTCTACGACTCCGCCCACATAGGCCACGCTAGCTGCTACGTGAAATTAGACATTGTGCAAAGGATATTAAAGTCATTTTTCAACATAAAAGTCGTCACAGCAATGGGCATTACGGACATTGACGACAAGATTATCAAGAAGGCTATTGACACCAAGACAGACTTTAGAACAGTCGCTAAACAGTTTGAACATGAGTTCTGGCTCGATATGTCCAGTCTAAACGTTGAAAAGCCGATGATAATCACCAGGGTTTCAGAACACATAAACAGTATAGAAAGTTTTGTTAAAACTCTTATAGACTCCGGCATGGCATACGCGACTTTAGACGGATCTGTCTACTTCGACACAAGCAAATTTCCTTCTTATGGAAAATTACATAAAGTGCAAGAATCTGGTGAGGCGTCCAATGAAGAGAAACGGAATAAGATGGATTTTGCTCTCTGGAAAAGTCACAAGCCGGGAGAGCCTTCTTGGGATGCATATTGGGGTGAAGGAAGGCCGGGTTGGCATATAGAATGCTCGGCTATGGTCAGCAAGCTCTTTGGTTCTCAGCTTGACTTCCACGCAGGAGGCATAGACCTTCAGTTCCCTCATCACGAGAACGAAGAAGCTCAATCGTGCGCTTTCCACAACATACGGCAATGGGCAAACTACTGGATCCACATCGGCCATTTACATGCAAAAGGAGACGCAAAAATGTCTAAATCATTGAAAAATACAATATCAATACCTAATTTACTAGAAACGTACAGTGCAGACACGTTTAGAATGGCATGTTTGATGTCCAATTACAGGTACCCAATGGAATACAATGACAAACTAATGACAACAGCCGAAGAAGTCCTTAACAAATTCAAATTCTTCCTCAAAGACGCTTCCGTTTACGTAAACAACAACGCTACACAAAACGGAGATTATAAAGACAAGATATTAGATAATTTACAAAAAGTTGAAGAGTCAAACTTGGAAGCTTTGAAATCTGATTTCGATACAGCAACATGTATAAATACGCTACTACAACTAATAAGTAATACGAACAAAATAATCAAAGCGGATACCTCTGAATATTATCCTGTACCTATAATATTAATAGCTGATTACGTAACTAACGTATTAAACAAATTTGGTGTTAAACTACAAGATACGTCTGAGCAAAATGTATCGAACACTCTAATAGATACTTTAGTGGAATTCCGGCATGCAGTAAGACAAAACGCTTTAAGTAAAAAGGACAAGGAATTATTGAGTGCGTGCGACATAGTTAGGGATAAAATGAAGTCAATGAAAGTTCAAATCAATGATGTGAATAAATCTGCAGCGTCTTGGGTGTATACAAAGTAGTTTTACGATGTCAATTGGTAACTAGTTTATAATGTTGAGTTGTGGAATGCAATAAAGTAGGTATAATTCATGGAAAGATTGATTATTTTTAAGAGAGTGTAGCTGGTAGCATACACCACCAACTATTTGTCCCCCAAAGTGGTAGAGATAATTTAATATAATAAAAATATCCACAAATGTGTACTGACGCCATTAAATTTCTTTTAACGCATGTTTGAACCTTCTGGATATTGGTCACGACCAGAGGGCCTACCATGAGTTTTCACTGTTCTTTACTACTATAGTTACGTTGCCAATTTGTATGGCAGAAATTAGTTCTCAACGTAACCACTAGGAGCGCTGTCCGAAATTCAATACAAAAGTGTTGATGTAACTACAGTAGTAAAGTAAGGTAAAAACTCATGGCAGGCCTACAGTTTTTACTATGGAAATCCACTCTTTATAACATAGCGAGTTACATTCTCTTTGGAGTGTATTCATTTCATTTGTATGAAGTGAACATAAAGTGTCCAGTGTGGGTTACAACACAGCATATTATTATGATGCTTCCTCAAACACAATATACATACATGCATATGCTCACGACTATATTCCCTGAGGGGGTAGTCAGATTGACGACCCGGTTGGTGTAATGGTTACCACGCCGGACTGCCAAACCAGGGTCCTGGGTTCGAATCCCGGTTCGGTCATGGATGTTATATGTTCGTGCCGTTGTTGTATGGTTTCCATAATAAAAGCCTTTAGTGCTAGTTTGGGATCATTACAATGTATGTGCCTGTGAGCGTTATTTATTTAGATATTCTGAAAACTCAAAACACCCAGGTTTCACTAGTACCTACTACCGAAACTGTCCGGTGAAATACACAATATGTAAAAAAATAAAAGAAATAAATAATTGTTATTCATTTAATTAATAACTTGACTTACATTCATGTCCACTGACTAGACTATGACGAAAAATTATAATTAAATAAGTTTTGCTTTTAAATTACAACTCAATGTTCAAGATACATTTTCAATTTATTTTGAAAAAAATCTTTCCTCATGGCAAGTACAGTATTGTTCACATTTTCACAGCTGTATTATTAAACAAACTTAAGAGCCCTTGAAATATCTGACAGTTTTTTAAACAACAAGAACTGTTAAACGCATCGCATACAGAAGGAGTCGAGGCGGCGTCGAGGCGCGGGCGCGCCTTGGCGACCTTGACATACGGTCTATAATTGTATACCAAGAATCCGACCGGCGCGCCTTTCGGTTTGGTATGATATACAATTACCGACCGTATGTCAAGGTCGCCAAGGCGCGCGCCCGCGCCTCGACGTCTCCTGTATGCGATACGCTTTAGGTGATAAAGATCAAATTGACATAAACCCAGAAAATTCCCTATTTCGTTTGTACTTCTTTATTTTTCTCTCATGTCAGTGAAGTATGTTAGTACCTATGTTTAGTTTTAGTGTCAATGTTTAGTGTGCAATAAGAGGCCCTTTACCGTTCAACGTCCAGGAAAATCTAAATAAATATAAATTGTATACTTCCTTTGAAGGGGAATGTTTGTATGAAAAGTTTCCTTGATTGAGAAATTTTAAATTTTGCGATGGCCTCTTATGGATTATTTCAAGGATATTTTCAAGGATTTTATTCAACCTCGAAAATGTTTATTTATGGTACTTACTCTGAATAGCAAATAGCGAAATTTCAATGCAATGTTGTGATTATACAAGGTGTTACAAAAATACAAATAAACATTTAAGAGAATATTGTGGTGAAGACCATCAAACTGAACAACTTTCACTATGCGACCAATATCAAAATAGCGAAAAAAAATACCAATTGTTCCATACTAAACTACAAATCGACTCTAGCTAAATGTATGGGATAGCTGATTTTTTTCTTCGCGATTTCGATGTTGGTCCCATAGTGAAAGTTGTTCAGTTTGATGGTCTAAACAACTCCCCTATAAGTTTTAAATGTTTCTTTTTTCTTTTGTCACCCTGTATAATACTCTGTGCTTACACTATGTTACTGTTTAAAAAACTGTCAGCTTATTGAGAATGAGCCTACAAACACAGATCTAAACAAATACTTAGAACATATTTTTAGAAATTATTATGATATTTCCGTACATAAAAGTCAAGACAACAGAAAGAGGCTTAGTTAACGTCAGTCTTATAGAATTTCACATTGAATGCTATTCATAGTTTGTTCGAACCAAATCTTTAACGTAAGAGCGCTTCATAAACAAATATTAAGTACAATTGACACAACTATGAAAATTTAACAACAGATTAGCGTCTTGCAGTGATGCGACGCGGTTTTAGCATATTTTTATACATTGCGGTTCAGCATCTTTTTTTATCAACGACTACAAATTCGAATTAATTAACAAGCACATTTTTTACTTATTTGGTCATTAACTTGCTTAAAAAATATGATACACAATCAAAGCTTCAAAAATGGCATAACCCAACATGCATACAAACAAATACTTGAGTGCACTAAGGTCTCTGACGGACAGGAGATTGTGAGGGTGTGTTTCCTCGCTTGAAGGAATCAATCTATTCTATTGTTTGATTTTACACATCTCCGCTCCAATCTGCTTCAGTGGAAACACACCCTAAATAGATTTTTTATTAGTCGTCGGAGCTAATTGTCTAATTTTCTTGACTACTTTAAAGTATAAATTTTTAGTACTTATGGAATTTTATGAATATACAGTTTTGCCGAAAAGAATAGAAAACGGTGATAGCAAACTAAATATTTTAGAGCATTTTAAAAATCTTTCGAGTTTATGTGTGATTTTCACGTTTTTACAAATAAAGTGGCGCCCCCAATTTTTTCAACTCTATGGCCTAGTTGTACTTTTTTGCTGTGTTACTTTTGTTTTATTACCAAATTGTGCCCGCCCCAGGAATGTGATATGCATTTGTATTCACCATTCATTACCGATTTCACAAACACTAAACGAAAATCTGCATCGCATCACTAACAGACAAAAGACAAAATTTTGTGCGCATACGCATGGATAACATTACGTTAACTATTTTTTAATTAAATCAATTAACTGGCACTGTACCGTTTTTATCCTGTATCATATTCTCGGCCTTATAGACTTTCCATGCGACTAAATAATCGCGCATCATTTTGAATAACGTGTAGTAATTGATGAATAGTAATATTAGTATGGAGAGGAAGTTGTGCCAGTGTATCGAGCTGAATATCAGACACAGTTGGAGTACCACGAGGGACAGCTGCAGGCAGAGGAGTAGGCACAGCAGCATCGATGGGTTTATGAACACCGCCTGTGAACAATGTTTTATGTGTGTTAGTGAGGACATTGTGAATTTGTGACTACCTATGTTTTTGTTGGTTAGGGAATCTTTTAGGGGAAGATTTAGGGCCTGTTTCACCCATAAAGGTTTTATACCAGGAATAGAGGAACTGGCAGCTGAGAGAGTGAGATGAACCTAGCGGCACCACTGTATAATAGAAAGAGATACGTGACGCGAGGCAATAATACCGTTTTCTAATCTCTTACCAATTTTTACAATTCGGTTTCCATGCGAATCTAAAGTGAAATCGTAGATAATTTTGTGAAATATACTGACACTACTTCATAAATTTATCCACGAATTCACGTTAGACTCAAATTATAGACAGTACTTATTCGAATTTTTGCCTGCGAACAGTCTCCTGAAAACATCCAAAAAGGGTTTCATTTGACAACTCATGTCAGTTGCTCTATTCCTGTAAGGTATAATACCTTTATGGTTTCACCACTTCCGAATAAGTCCTTGTTAGCTATTTGACATATTCTTCATACAAAATATGTCAAATGAGCTGTCGGATAAGCTAACAAGAACTTATCCAAAAGTGGTGAAACAGAACCCTTAATTTAAAATAATATTGTTTTCGTGTTCCGTACCAGATATAGCAAAATAGAACACTCAGGCCCTTTTTGCACACGCGGAGGCCTCCGTCACTCGGCCGTAGGTACTGAGATAAGCACTACACTTTGTACGACACGCTTGCTTGATTTCTGCCACTCGCTCCAGACGGCATCGTCGCATACGTCGCGCGCTGTACGAAGTACTAACAACGCTGTGGCAAGCTACTAGGTACATTTTTGTATCAGTGATTCGCGTTCTTCAATACGGCTAAAACACATTAGCTGTAATGTAATTTAGCGGGTCATAAATCGCCGCTTCCTTAGTTTTTAGTTTCAATTTCTTTGCAGCGTTGTTCTTAACCATAGTGTTTATTTCTTTAGTGTGGTCACCATCACCATACAATGCAACTTGGTTACAATGCGGCTATGCGTGGGCCGCGGTATTGTAGAACTTATCGCAATCATAATCCGGGTAAACGTTGATCCATTGTAATACAAAACGGGACTGATTTTAAAAGGATAGCCGTTATTTGATGTGATGATGACGAATTCTGCAATTTGGCTGCGACATTTGTATTTTGAGGTTTTAATATACTAACGTGGAAGCGTCCGTGGTGAACACGGCGCCGCGCCACGCCACGCGGTCATCTCTGTACTCGTGTGTGTATACTAACGTGGAAGCGTCCGTGGTGGGAGTCCCTCGGGCAGGCGGCCACGCAGGCGCAGTCCGTGGTGAACACGGCGCCGCGCCACGCCACGCGGTCACCTCTGTACTCGTGTGTGTATACTAACGTGGAAGCGTCCGTGGTGGGAGTCCCTCGGGCAGGCGGCCACGCAGGCGCAGTCCGTGGTGAACACGGCGCCGCGCCACGCCACGCGGTCACCTCTGTACTCGTGTGTGTATACTAACGTGGAAGCGTCCGTGGTGGGAGTCCCTCGGGCAGGCGGCCACGCAGGCGCAGTCCGTGGTGAACACGGCGCCGCGCCACGCCACGCGGTCACCTCTGTACTCGTGTGTGTATACTAACGTGGAAGCGTCCGTGGTGGGAGTCCCTCGGGCAGGCGGCCACGCAGGCGCAGTCCGTGGTGAACACGGCGCCGCGCCACGCCACGCGGTCACCTCTGTACTCGTGTGTGTATACTAACGTGGAAGCGTCCGTGGTGGGAGTCCCTCGGGCAGGCGGCCACGCAGGCGCAGTCCGTGGTGAACACGGCGCCGCGCCACGCCACGCGGTCACCTCTGTACTCGTGTGTGTATACTAACGTGGAAGCGTCCGTGGTGGGAGTCCCTCGGGCAGGCGGCCACGCAGGCGCAGTCCGTGGTGAACACGGCGCCGCGCCACGCCACGCGCGCGCCTCGCGACCACACGCGCGCCTCCGACCACGCCGTCACCTCCGTGCCCGTGTCTGTTGATATTTGATATAGCATCTTAGTAGCGATGTCCAAAAATTGGTAGGCAAATAAAATAGACTTCAGTACCGAATATGACCTAAAAAGATGACGTGACCTGAAGTGTTATTTTTAAATCTCACACTTTCTAAATCATGATCGGATGATGTAAATTTTCCATAGTAATTTTGACATTTTCCATTGCTGATTTGAACGTGTGTCATTCAAAAATCGGACTCCTAGAATATCTGATACGCAAAATGCCAGATATGGCGAAATGAGTCATTACGTGATAACTGGCATATGCGTTCTTAAACTTACGCTATCAAATGTAATAAAATATCAGACACAAAATGCCAGGAACGCAAAATGTCAATCACGCGATATTAATGTCAGACACGGAAAAAGCCAAATACGCAAAATGACAGTGTTATTGGTACGCATATAGTGTGAATAACAGTGCTACAACACAGACAGCTCACCTATGCACGTGTTGTCTCGGCCCCAGCGGCCCAGGTGCAGCGCGGCGCGATGCGGCACGTCGCAGGTGGCCGCGCTGAGCAGCTGGCTCGCGTCGCGCAGGAACAGGCCTCCCCACACGAACGCTATCTGCTGCGACGCGCCGTACACGTCGTAGTACAGGTACGACTGTAATTACACAACGGTGCAACGTTTTTATTGTAATTATTATACCAAAACATACGTAAACCGAGGTGCAAGGAAATCCCCAATTGACGAAACCTGAGTTCGTCTGGCACATACTTGCAGTCATCGATACGACCAATGCTGACTGGCTAAATTGTCAACTACAGCATCATAGCATGAGATATTGTCATTCGAGAAGAAGATTAAATAAATAAATATCTTGGACACTGTCACACAAATTATCTAGTCACATTTAAAATTCCAGAATCTAGCCTGGACTTGTATTATGATAACTAGACAACGATATAGAATACATATATAGATATATAGATTAAAAAACCAGCATTTTGGGGTTTTACTTTTCTGATCCAACTTTACACATTATATTTTTTAAGATTTTATTTGCAACATAACTGGAATTTATGCGAGAAAGATGAATGACGAAACTAGACCATCACAACTTTTTTAATTAATATTTTTAATAGTTAATAACCAGACTGGAAACTTATAGGGAAAGCCTGGATTACCTCAATTCTATGCATTTTTTAGAACACATGGTGATTTGAAAATGTACTAATTCGCCGAAAGAAAGAAAACTACGTAAGGAAACCTAAATTTACGACGAAAAAATTCTAATGCATTCGTCCATCAATCTGCAAATCAAATTATCTGTTCACCATACAATTGAATACCACGTCAGAGGCCGTAAGGCGGTCTGAAAAAACTCTGACACCAGCACAGCTAGCATGACACCCACGACAAAGCGTTTAACACTTTAACTACTGACGACCTACCTGGTAGGTCAGCGACATATGGGCCGCAGTGCTGATGACTCACACCTTGAGTCAGAATCGTATAGCATTCCACAGTGTTAGCACTGCGCGAATGTCATTGTTTTGAGCTTAGCAGCGAAAGTGTTAAACGAGAAAAACGTCATGCGCGCTCTTTCTGTCATACGTAAAATAATAAGGATAAAGGCACATCTCGATTTTTATCGTTTTCTCGGGGGTGGCATGCGAGGCCTACAGGGCTTGCCCACATATAAGAAAGACCATACAAAAAATTTGTAAGAAAAGGTCTCACCTGTGCAAAACAGCAAGGAATAAAACTAGAATAATAAGCCCCCACAATGGAGTTGAAGAGTATCTTCTTGACCCTCATATTGAAGTCCTGCCGGAGGACCTCCACCTCGGCTCTGATCTGCTGAGGGTCGTGGCTGCAGCAGTGGAGCGGCACCGTGTCGGAGTTCAGCTCGAGGAACGGACTCGCTTGGAAGCCGAACAGGATGAAGTATATCACTGCGCTGTGGAAACATATCAGACAAAATATTAATACGGCTACGCTTTAATAGAAATAGCATGTAGACACAATATAAGAAAGAGTATCATCATCATCATCGTCCACTGCTGGACATAGGCCTACCCCAAGGATCGCCATAACGACCGGTCCTGCGCTGCCCTCATCCAACGGGTTCCCGCCGCCTTCACCAGGTCGTCGGTCCACCGTGTGGGGCCTACCCACGCTGCGCTTTCCGGTACGCGGTCGCCACTCGAGACCTTTTCTTTTACGAAAGAGTATTAGGTACAGCCCGGGTGCCACACTGATATAGGTTGCCACCAAGAAGTTTGGAATCCTCTATAGTGGATTGCAGACTGCCTAACAAGACGTGAAACATGATAATACTCCTTTGTGGTCGGTAATGATCGCTCTTTTCCGTCGCCTCGTTGTTTTTTGTGACGTTAACTTTGTCCCTTTCTAATCCAACGTCATAAATGTTAGCTCCTCTCCTGTCATTTTCGTAACTACGTCATTGGATAGAAAGGGACACACCTAAAATTGGAAATATCGACGACACCATTGCCAATTTTCTGGTTTCAATGAAAGGAGTGGCAATAGGCATCCTTTATTATTTAAATCCATGGTTGCCACTGTATCTGTTACTTCATTTCAAGGACGTATCCAGATTTTGGGTACGGGGGGGGATTTTCACTGAAAAAACTATGAAAAATGTAAAGCTGTAACCACTGTTCCATACAAATATTCGGATTTCGGGGGGGGGATAAATCCCACCTATCCCCCCCCCCCCCCCCTGGATACGTGCTTGCTTCATTTCATTCAGAAAAAGGAGAATTTTATGAAGATTCAGCCATAAGACTTATGTTAAGGCAGAGGTATGTTGATAAGGTTGAATTAAATTTTATTCGTTTTTTTGTCACACTAATTCTCAATTCTCGAACAAGGTAAATAGTCCTCATGCTATTTCTACTGGTTTTCTTTTCTGTTAGTAATACAATAGTACATCTTCAGTGTCCCGTCTTTTTAAGAGAATGGTCAAACCATCAAAATAAACAGCATTCTCTAATGGGATAAAATTGACATCAATGTTCGATAAAAAACTGCAAAACCTACTAGAGGTATGGCAGCGTGATATAGAGCTATGACGCCTTAGGGTTGAACTACACAAATGGCCGCACGCGATCGCATTTTTCCGTCGCTCCATCCTTTTCTGTCACTCAGGAACGTCATTTGCTAGAGCATATAAGATAGACGGAACGCGATCGCACGCGGCGATCTGTTGTTGTTGTGCTGTTCCGTTCCGTCTATCTTATATGCTCTAGCAAATTACGTTCCTGAGTGACAGAAAAGGATGGAGCGACGGAAAAATGCGATCGTGTGCGGCCATGTGTAATTTAACCCTTAGCTTTCTTTCTATTTGCGCGCGAACGAAGGAGATAAAAATCGTGATATAGCCTTATCGCGCGCATCATGCTACGGCCACAGTTCATGATAACCCTGGTTGCTTTGCTAGTAGGTTATCACTAATTTATGACAGGATACAATGACCTCAAACTTAAAACAGCTTGTGGTTTTGTTATCATTTCCTGTTGAAATAATTATAGTTTAAGGTCACTGACACTTGAACAATGTCAACTGTTAATAATACCTACTCAATTGTTTTCTTTTTAATTAATTAAAATTATTTATATTTTCAAATTATTTGTTTAAATATTAAAAGATTAAGGCGGCTTGAAAAATCTCTGTTAGCAAGTGGTCCATTAATGTGCCTCCACCAATCCACACTCGTTTCATATGCAAAAAGACCTAATGTTTTTATTTTATTTCACATGTTCTAAATTTCTAACATTTAAGTACAGGGTGTAAGGGACAGCCTTCCACAAACTGAAACGGTGAACTCAGATCATCAAACTGAACAACTTTCACTATGGAGCCTTCCTCAGGAAACGCGAAAAAAAAACAGCTGTCCCATACATTTGAGTCAGGTAGGTACGGCAGTTTTGTATGGGACATCTGGCAAAGATGGCATAAACCTTATAACCTTTCTTAAAATTTTGTACACGAATATGAACGTGTAAAATAAAAAAAAATCACTTCCAAAACAAAATAAAAACTCAACTAAATTAAAACAAAACTAAAAACTCAATCGAAATTGTAGTAGTTTTCCCGAAATGCTTAAACCATGAAATAAAGTTTGTCTTTATAGTTTAAAAAAAGGTAAAATGTATATAGGTACAGATACTTACGGATAGCAGAGGTAGAATATTTTGACAAGTGGATATTTGAGTACGATGAAGTAAGCGCACCAGGCCAGCGCGCCCAGAACCACTCCCAGTATGAACATTCTGCAAACAACAACATACTTTATTTAACACTAATTATACAATGCAGATGGGATGAATATCAGGGGGATAGCAGAAGGATCATGGAAGGTGGGGAGACACGTAGGGCAATATTCGTTCTGTGATTTCATCAAATAATTTCTAATCTAATTATTAGTCTTTTTGGTACTATTGGACTAACAATGTACAAATGTAAGCATTATGTAAGATTAAGGGCCTGTTTCACCACTTCTGAATAAGTTCTTGCTAGCTTATCCGACAGATAATTTGACATAATTTCATACAAAATATGTCAAACTATATGTCGGATAAGCTAACAAGAACTTACCCAGAAGTGGTGAAACAGGCCCTAATAACACAAGATTTAAAATAAAATCCGTCCTTCTTTTGTTGATAGTTTTCTAAGGGGGCAATCAGACCATCAAACTGAACAGCTTTCTCCGTGGGGAGGTCTACAAAGTAGAAAACTCGAAAAAAAAACGTGCAAAACTGCAAAACTACCCAAATGTGTGGGACAGCTGAATTTTTTCACGATTTCAATGTTGGTCCTTTAGAGAAAGTTGTTCAGTTTGATGGTCTGAGCATCCCCTTAAAAAACCGACAGACCCTATATTATTAAAAGCTAAATAGTCACAAACCTGGCAGCGATAGTAGCATGGGGCATCAGCTTCGGTGCGAGGACAGTCTTCAACAAAGCCATGCTCAAGCTCAGGAGGAACTTCCTGAGTATTACGGTGACTATGAAAGCCACTAGGTGCGGGTCTATGAGGTAGAAGTTCTGTAATTTTAAGACCAATTTGGTTACCGAGAAAAAAAAAATGTTAACTAGAAGTGTTTATAAAGCCCTGACACACAAGTTAAAGTGTAAGCACACCCCTAGTATCAGCACTCCATACATCTCTCGATGTTTTAATAGTACTACAGCAGAAACAAGATGGCGGCACTTGCGCCATTCCACTCGCACACAATACAATATCAATTGTTTCCTCATGTAGGTCTACATTCCGGCAATTTACATATAATTTATAAATTAATGGACTCTTGCTTGTGCCTTAGCACTGCATTTCCGCCAGTTTCAAGTAGGTAGTTTGTGGGAGTATCTACCCCAATCTCAAGTTTTTTTTTAGCAATAAACACTTGAAAAGAGACGGTGGAGCCTCGTGGCAAGCTCAAATGCAAACCGCGCGAACACCACGCGAACGACAGAACCACTCACAGCATAACTTGCAACATTACATTAAAAAGTAATCAAAAAACAATACGTACCATAGCCTGATTGGTATAAGAATGCGGTAACCACCACGCAGTCCTGTACAAATTAAGGAACTGCAGTCCTGTTGCTACCAATGTGAACACAAACGTCATAGCCTCAAACAGCAGTTCCCCGTCCTGCGGGATGTAAGGGAACGGTATATGTTTGGGCGGTATCGGTCCATCTGTCAGTTTTATGTCTGTCACTGTTGAGGGGGAGATACGCGCTGGACGGACTCGCTTTCCGTTGCTGATTATTTCTTCTTCCGGAATTGGGTAAGTGCCCTGGAATAGAACATTAATTGTTCGTGATTTTTCTGGCCATGCGGCTCGGCCATTTTGTGAACTTTTTTGTGTTTTAACCTTAAAACAATCACTTGAGACTCTAAACTACTTACATTGGCAAAACTGCCATTCTACTTAATTAATTAATACTCATCATTTTCATACGTATACTCTCCGCATAATGAGACATTGGCTGAATTGTGATAACACATCAGATGCCATTAAACAAAAAATTGAATTGATGAATGCTTCTCTCTGAATTATCATGCAATCCAATCTTAGTTCTACTCCTGTATGTTCTAAATGTGAAAGTTTGTGATGATGTTTGGACATTTGTGACGCAATCAAGTATGTAACCTAAGGGGTTACGTCTGATTTATCACCCATAATATTTTCATTTGTATGACAAACGGCGTTGGCGTAGTGGAGCTTCGGTATTGGAAACGATCACCGAAGTTAAGTAACGTCAGGTTTGGTCAGTCTTTGGATGGGTGACCGTTTAGTGGTATTTCATCTCGAGCGTTTCCGTGCTTCAGAAGGCACGTTAAGCAGTTGGTCTCGGATAGTTTCGTCATGTCACTATTCGTCAAGCCAGGTCAGAGGCCTATTGAGGCGGCTTGAAAATTCTCTGACAGCAAGTTGACCACTACCTTGCCTCCACCAACACGCACTGGGCCCGCGTGGTGGATTATGGCCCACTCCCTCTCACCCTTATTCGTGAGCGGAGGCCTTTGTCCTGCAGTGGGATTCTATAGGCTATAACTTACTTACTTATGACAAACGTCAAAAAGAAAAATTAAAAAAATTAAAACATCTGATACATGTTTGAGGCATTTGAATCTTCCCTTCTTCTCTTCTTAGTGTTGATTGTACACTTGTACAGGCACTGATTATTTTAATAGTTACTACCATAACAGATAGAGCTCTCAACCGCATTTTTCTAATTTCTATCTTCAATTCAATTTTTGTTTAATGGCATCCGATGTGTTATCATAATTCAGCCAACATCTCGTTACGTGGAGAGTATTCGTATGAAAATCATCAGTAGTATTAATTAAGTCTAGAGTGGCAGTTTTGCCAATGTAAGTAATTTATAGTCTCAAGTGATTGTTTTAAGGACTTCTTCTTATTGAGTGGGCTGCAAAGCCCTGGTGTCAGAGTTTATTCAAACCGCCTTATGGCCTCTGACATGGTTTTTATGTAACGACTACTACCACCAGTGATAGTAGCCGGGACCAACAGCTTAACGTGCCATCCAAAGCACGGAATCATCTTTCTTTTCAGACAATCAGGTGACTCAGCCTGCAATGTCCTAACCAACTGGGGAAAAACGCACAAAGTGACATTTCACTATGTGCCCCCCGTGGGAATCGAACCCACGACCTCCGTGTCAATAGCCCAATGCTCTAACCATTAGACCACGGAGACAGTTTTAAGGTTAAAACACAAAAGAGTTCACAAAATGGTGGAGCCATGTGGCCAATTAAATCGCAAGCCGAACAGACGTCCACTTGAGAGTCCCCTAGCCATGTGACTCCAATTTCGATTTTTGTGCTTCAGTAACGAAAGATACAATGTGCCTTAGGTATGTCAATTAGCAACAATTCACCCCATTGGTACAAGGTCTTCCTTAATTTGCTGCGTTTTCAAGAGGATGATTTCAATTAGAGTGCCATTTTGGGACTAACATTGAAATAGTGAAAAAAATTTCTTCTGTCCCATACAATTAGGCCAAAAGTTTTGCAGTTTTTATGGAACAATAATACAAATTTTTTTTAGATTTCAATTAGGGATGCATCCGATACCGATATGTCGGCATCGGCGATATTTTTATGGCCGATTCAACGATACGAATGTTTCAAATTTTGCACTTTAAAATTGTAATGTAAATATGCATGTTGTCTCATCTATTTCATTGCAAACGAGGCAATATTTTCCACCGCAGTTCTTATTCAAACAGACTTACGAAATAGCCTTTCTACGCAGAAATTAAGAATACATTGTTTTTTAAACAAAAATCTTATCAATGTTTATTTTAATTATTAAAACTAATAACTAATCTCAAGTTATATTACTTTAAAAAATTCATCAGATTTATGTACTTAACATTCATTTTTGAATTCATTAAGCATATCGGTATCTGTATTGGTATCGCCAATATTTTTACAAGAGTATCGGTATCGGTATCGTATCGGCAAAAAGGTGTATCGGGGCATCCCTAATTTCAATGTTTGTCCCATATTCATATTCATTTATTTCATAAAAATAATTTTACATGTCAAATGTTGGTACTATAGGTACTTATACTTAAAAGACAGAAAGATGTTCAGGTTAATGGTCTGATCTTCTCCTTAAAAAACCGTCAGCAAAAAGTTTAAAGAAGCAAGAAGCAAGTTTAAAGAAGTGTGTTGTAGAGTTTCTGGCCGCATCTTCTCTACAACGGAACACCTTCCGAAGCGGTGGTAGAATCAAAAATGACGTCAGAAAGTTATCTATGTGATATTATTTTGAATAAAAAAATTAGAGTTTGAGTTTGAGATAGAAATAGAAATCATTTATTTGCTTTGGAACAGGTAGTATACAAAGATGGTAAAAAATATAATAAATAGGCTTCTTCTGTCCAGCTGTAGCAACAGCATGCAAATGTGCAACTTAAAACTAATCGACAATATTAACATTAACATATTATTTTCTTTTACATTTACCTACATACTATTTAAAATTTAAAAACTCTTCAACACTATAAAAACTATGAAATATTAGCCATCTGGGGTTGGCTTTAGAATTGGGGCGCAGGAGTAGGGGGGTGAGAGTCGGGGGGGAGGAAGAGGGGGGGGAGGGGTACCTCCTGGTACCACTCCCCCCCCGCGGAGATGTGTAGTTACCGAGGTGGGGGGAGGGAGTGGGTGGGTGGGGGGGAGTGGGTGGGGGGACGGAGTGGATGGGGGCGGGAGTGAATGGGGAAACCCCCTTTTCCAACTCAGACGGTTAGGTTAGCGAGGAGCGAAGCGACGAGCATGTTAGGTTTCTTGCGACCACAGCGCACGAGCCGAGCGAGCGGTGCCGCGGCAGCGGCCGGCGAGTGCCAGAACCGAATTGCTACTGTTTACCTAATCCACCCGAAAATATAAACCCCCCCCCCCCAATCCCCCACGCCCCCCCCCCCCGCTCACTCCCCCCCACCCATTCCCTCCCACCCACTACCTCCCCCCACCCACTCCCTCCTCCCTCCCACTCCCTCCTCCCACCCACTCCCTCCCCCCACAACCAATTTTTAAATTAATATATCTCGGTAACTATACATCTCCGCGGGGGGGGAGTGGTACCAGGGGATACCCCTCCCCCCCCTCTTCCTCCCACCCCCCAACTCCTGCGCCCCAATTGTAAATATTACCCGCCATCTGTACAAGTTATTTAACATTAATTTGGTGTTTTGTTGTTTAAAGCTTTCGGGAATTTTATTATATATTTGGATACTCATATAGTAACAATTCTTCTGGTTTAAAGTTAGCCTGGGATAGTAATCTACGACAAGTCTATTTGGATACCAAGTGCGCTTAGGGCAGACATCAGAAACAGTTTTAAAAAGATGTGGGTGTTGTTTAACAAACTGAAAGAACCTGTGGTTAAAAGGCACAGTTTGGTTCCAAAAGATTCACAAATCGAACTAAAACATCAAGTTACAACCATATCAAAAATACCTTCTTGGCAACTCCAGCGGACTTTTTAGAGCCAGGGGGCACCATTTTACAAGCGATAGGCGGCAGGGGCCGCTTGACGAGCGGGTCTTTGATGATCTTGCGACGCCTGGAGACGGCAGTCGAGGACGTGTTGGTGACCTGTGAGTTAGCCCAACGCCGAGCTAAAAGTATGGTCAGGCAACCCACGACCGCTGGTAAGAAGAACACGACAAAAGGCCCACTTTCATTTTCTGTACAACTCATCACTCACATGTTAATCAATTTTATAAAGAGTCACAATTATTTTATTTTCACTATTTGTTAGCACAGAAACACAAATCGCCACACGTCCGTCGATCTGTCAAGTATACAGTGTGACCTGATTAAAATTTTTAAATTGAACTGGTTTGCTGAAAACTGCTAAATCCTAGCAGGATTTAGGAAGGAACCATTTCTTACGACTTACGAGAAAAAATAAGGACAGACAGCACCTTGCCTTTAAAAGATACCAAGAAATGTATAAGTTTCAGTTCTGTTCTGACTAAACACCGAAGATTAGGAATAGGAAAAAATTAAGTAGGTAATTTATTCTTCCTTGTCCGTGGCATGGGCATATAGGCCATGCACGGAGCACATTAGAGGTTTCAGACTTTCAGTGCTATGTTCTACCTACCTAATTCAGAATCTTGCTGAACTTTTGCTATGGGTTTAGTATCTGCTAAATCATTATCCTGCAAAAAACTGCCAAATTCTTCAATCCTGCTACAAAATCTGCTAAGCTCTAAATTGGGGTAGGGGGGGCCTAATCCTGCTAAAATTACAGGATCCTCCTAAATGTGGTCACACTAGAATAGGTTTTTTTTAATTCTACTTCCTATCGGAAAGGCAATGGGAACTAGCCTTAACAGCCGTTGTCTTTAGTACCTAATTTCTTTTTCCTTGATGCGAGGGTGATTCGCACATGCCAATGTTCAAGAAAGTATTACGAGAGGTGTCCGTCAATGGTTTTTTAATCAATCTAAAGCAAAGCAAATTCTGCTAAGCAGGCAACTAATGTTAAATGGTGTATCCGAATTCTGAATCAATTTATTTCCTCTTGGCAGCATTATCTGGCAGTGGCAATACTGAGGGTCCATTTCATAGCATGTGAAAATCACTCGGGGTGCGAATGCGAAAGAGAAAAAGCACACGAAGATATTGCGACATAAAAGAGTAGAAAACGGTGACAGCAGGAACTAAATATTTTAGTATAAATTGTAGGTCGGTCTTGCCAGCTTATACGTGATTTTGACGTTCTTGCGTGGAGGCAGCGCCCTCATTCATTTAATTGAATCATTTTCTACTCTTTTATGTCGCACTGTTACAATAGCATATCTACAGTAGATATGCTAGAATGAGATTGATAGACTACTGCGAGTGATTTCCACACGCTATGAAACGCATCCTGTCACTGTGACATCGAAGTTGTATGATCGATTTCGATATTTTTCTCAATTTTCTTTCTGTTTGCCGGTTAGAGCAAAACTGTAAAATGTTCGGTTAAATTATAATTAAAAGCATTATCAAAGCTTGCAACCATGTCTTTCACTGTTCTTTGTTCGTTCGTCGTGGTTTTCTATGTAGTATTATGGTTCTTTGATTCGTTTTTCAAGGTAAGTTTCGACACATGGGATTGTTTACAAAATTATAATTTCTCAGAAAACGTTCTAAATTACAATTGTTTTTCAGAGTTGCATGCACTATCCATACTTCGCGTTCTTAGAAGGAACTGGATTAAAAATTGGCATATTCAACTTCTCTTGGACGACAACTGCATTCAATAGATGTATCTACCGATGGAGCAAAAACATGCATAGAGTCCTTCGCAAGTGGTTCACGTGTGGTTACGTGGTCACTGTGTGGTTGTTCCTACCCTTTGCTGTGTGGACACTCTTGTCTTTCGTATACGAACATTTATATGACTCTCTCCAAGACAACAACGTGCCGGAAGTAAAAGCAATGTTGCCGGGAGTAAATATTCCTGTTTCAGACTTTTGGGTCTATTTTCTTTCTATAACTTTTAGTAGCATGTTCCATGAGTTAGGGCATGCTATGGCAGCGACAGAGGACGACATGCAATTATTGGCTGTAGGTGTGTATGTATTTACTATAATACCTGTGGCGTTTGTACAATTAAATACAGAGCATTTAAATAGTCTAGCTATAGGGAAAAGACTGAAGATTTACTGTGCAGGAGTATGGCACAATATTGTATTAGCGTTCCTAGCTTTGTTGCTATTTTTTTCGGCACCGATACTGTTTAGTATTGCGTATGAAAGTGGGACGGGAGTGAGGGTGACTGAATTGACTCCCGATTCTCCTTTACTAGACGTAAGAGGACTTGAGGAAGGTGATATATTGTTATCAATAAACCGTTGTGCAATAAAGACTGCTGGCGATTGGACGCATTGCCTACACATGGCTCATGAACGCTTTGGCATTTGCACCAGCGCTGAATTTGTCGCTCAAAATGATGAAATAATGATGGAAACTATAAAAGAAAACGATGTTGTAGAATGCTGTAGAAAAGACGATATTTACAGCTTCTGTTTTGAATATATGGAGCCGAAGACAGCAGTTGACTCAGTGTTGCCCGGACAATTTTCTTGTCTCAAACCTAGGGACATGGTGAGAAAGAATTTCGCTAAATGCACTGAAGCTGGTGGTTACGCTTGCCAGCGCGGCATGCACTGTTTAAAACCCTCAATGAATAATCATACGTATCTGGTAATAGTTGAGAGAAAGGATAATAATGCTGTATTGTATTTAGGATTGCCGTACGATTTGCACAAAACAGTATTCATTGATCAATATTTTCCACGATTAGCATTGTTTTCGTTCTTCTCTCCTGCCCAGTTTGAGAAGTTACTACGATACATATTTATATTCTCAATGGGTATTGGGTTTTTGAATGTGATTCCGTGTTACGGAACCGATGGCCATCATATAGCCCGAAACCTGATACAAATTTTGGCAAAGTACTTTAATAAGAGCAGTGATTTCGTATCAGTTTTTACAATTATTACTGTAATAGTTGGTACAGGGATTACTGGGCCTATGCTGTTGTATTTATTTTACAAGGCTGTGTTTATAGATAATTAGGTTTAATTTGATTTAGCTTAAGCATAGACGGGCTAGAAAATAGGGTATGAATTGGGTCAACCATTAGAGTCCTATCTGAAATCTGAATACAAAGAATCTCTGCCAAGATAGTACAGTAGTACCAGGGTTATAAGTCTTACTGATCTAAGACGTTGACAAATTTTGATATCACACAAAATTGTATTGACCATTCAGGATGTGCCACCCAAAGACTACAGTTTAAATATGTGCCACCTTAAATCCATTGCGGCTATTGGCTCTATTCGCTGCTATACCACTTTGCACCTTTTGATTACTAAATGACTTTGGGGTTTTGACGGGGACTCGGGTCTGCTCTGCGCAAACAAAGATTGATGAGCAGAATTATTTTCCACTTTGTACTATAATGTAAGACCAGGAAATAACCAAATGGAGGCATTTTCAGATTCTGGATTCTGTGTGGTTCTGACCTGATGCATACTAAAATAGGACTAGTTCTAAAAAGTCTGACATTTGCCTATAGGTTTTGGCTAAAAGCTTATTAAAAATGGAATTGAAAAGAAGCCTGACATCATTTTGTAAATATTGTGTATTTAATTTGTATAAAAGCTTAGATAAAAAATTGTAAAATTTTTAAATAAAACGATTATAAAAATTTTAACACTTATTTAATATTTTCTGTATATAGACTACACAACATAATTATATTAATCGTCTGGCATTATAAGGATTGAGTCTCATCTTGCAGCACGGAGTCAAATACTTTTCTGTCGCTCAGGAATGTCATTTGTAAAACCGAGAAAGGTCAGAGCAGTGGCGATGCTGTCGCATTCCCACTATTTTTCTCGCTCTAGCTAATGACATTCTTGAGCGACAGAAAAGGAAGGAGTGTCAGAAAAATTTAATTCCGTGCTGCCTACCCTAAACATAAACCTTTGTTTAAACGACTTTTTGTGGGTAAAGGTCAAGTTTTGCTCAACGCCATGGAGCTTTGTAAATCTTTCAATGATTTCTTTCCATAATGTAACATTGCTTTGATGGTGGTCTCATCTTTGTGATGCTTGTTGTTTTTGAAGTCTGTTCTGGCCCATTCTTTGAGCTCTATTTTAGTTTTCTCATCTTGTACATATTTTAATGTTCTGAATATTTCTCTGTACAGTTTCAACACTTCCTGACGTAGTAGAAACTGAAATGGAGGAATAAATTAATAATTAACTAAGATTTGTTTTGTTTCTAACCTATAACTATTATTAAAAAGTATCAGTCATTTGTGCTTATTTCATACAGAATTTCGTAATAAATATACACTGATATGAAAATGGGGGTTATTCCCGGTATCCCCCTCGGTCTCGGCCCCAGTGGGGGACAGCGGGAAAAAAATGCTCGCTGTCCCCCGGCCTCCACCACTGGGGGCCATCGGGAAAATATGTTATCATTGTCCCCCACTAAAATAAAATCAATGGATTTTTAATGAAAACACTGTAAATAGTTTTGTTATCAACTGTATTATGTTTTTGCAATAAAATAGTGTGCTTTATACATCAATAATTAACTTATAATGTTATAAATTTTGAATACAACACTTACTAATTATTTATATTATATGTTTTCAAGAAAGATTCTGAATATGTATTTGTTTTATATTACTACAACAAATATATATTGTTTTATATATATATTTGTTGTAGGTATCTAAATCACAATACTAATCAATTTTCGTATTCATTTAACGTAAATGAATGAAATAAAAACAAATATTTTGATATTTTTACTTCGCAAATCGTAACGTAAGTAACTTAAGAAAATGCATTGAGGTACTATGTTAACTAGAGAAGCTACCGAGAAGTAATGTTTTGTAACACGCGTTAGGGTGCACGCGCTTTAACCCACTTAGCCTGTGCCAGGCGCTCGTCGCAGCCTGACGCTCCCAGCACGCGCCCCACACTGCTGATCATGGTGCACAGATTTTGTTCGCGTTGTCTGCTCTATACATAATTACTCAATGAGAAAATGTTCATTTTTATTAATATTGATCTGTGTGATTGTTCAAAAAGAAAAAGTATAGTTAATTATTGATTGTTGTAATCAATAATCTGGTTTTAGAAAAGTACCTAAATACATATTCAGAATCTTTCTTGAAAACATATAAATAATTAGTAAGTGTTGTATTCAAAATTTATAACATTATAAGTTAATTATTGATGTATAAAGCACACTATTTTATTGCAAAAACATAATACAGTTGATAACAAAACTATTTACAGTGTTTTCATTAAAAATCCATTGATTTTATTTTAGTGGGGGACAATGATAACATATTTTCCCGATGGCCCCCAGTGGTGGAGGCCGGGGGACAGCGAGCATTTTTTTCCCGTTGTCCCCCACTGGGGCCGGGACCGTGGGGGATACCGGGAATAACCCGAAAATGGAAGTCTAAGAACAAAAGTAGGCATTGAATTAGTTAAAGGTTTCGATGAAAATACGTATTTTTTACCTGTTTTAAACTCAGCGCGGCCTTTGGTAGTTTGGAAGACATTCTTACATAACTTCGTCGTTTATTACAAGATTTAAACCCTAAACTTTGAATAATATTCGACCATAATTATTAGGAATTACCTACTATTCTAATTTAACGTTTTGCAACATAAAAATAAATAAAAGATCATTTTCAATTCAAGCAATGTGACTAATCAGCTGTTTTGACATTTTTTTTTTTTTATATATGTACTTACTGGCCTGGTTAGTAGACCTTTTGGCTAAATCTTATTTTCTTTTCAATTTATCTTCTGCTTTCACATTAAAACGTTGGTGTTCGACGTTTTGACGTTTCTTTGGAGTTTTTGGAGACAATCGAAAGACGCAGGAAACGCAGAGAAGTCCACAGGAAAGAAGTGAACCGACCGCTTTGCCGCGCTAAAATCACGGAACGCTTTTCCTGTTTACGACCCATGCACCATCATATTTCACTGAACTATATATTGTTCACTTGCACGACACTTTGTTACGCAAAACAACACCAATTTTACGAACCTAAACTCACTATAAACAATAAAAATTCGATGAAATATGAGGACTCCCAAACGTCAGCTACCAAATCCCGCCAAAAACTCAATTTTGAGCGAAAAAATTTTCGTCTATGATTTTGTTTGATATTTATTTTTGACATTGATTGATTGATTGATTGATTGAGTATGCTACACGTGATACGGCTGTATCATGTCTTGTATCTCGTTCGTTCGCACGCAAATAGAAAGAGCGCGGAGGTGTGATAGCGCTGTATCACTGCGGCATGCTAGCTATGCTGCAGTGCTAGCATGATACCCCGCGACTTCGAGTCTCTCTATACCATATCTCTATTTCAGCGCGTCTTCGCCTCTGTCTCTACAGTAGCTAACATGATGCCCGCGACTTACGATGACGCGAGCTCTCAACTGTCATTCGTAGACTCTAGTCTACAAATGCGAGCATGATTACCGTTCGGTAGAGTTTGTGGCTCTACGTTTACGCAACGAAATAAGTAAAAGAACGAATGATTTTGGGGCAGCTCTAATCACCGATTCGGTGATACCCTATTCAAATTGATCGATTTAACCGTATGATAACCCAGGGAACCCGGGCCGCGACTTTGCTTTCTCTTGGTAGAGTGGCTGACGAGCTGTCAAATCATGCTCACCATCGCGGGATAAATGACAGGTGCGGGTATGGTTTTCAAACCCGCAGGCGCGCGTCAAGCGACTAATCATGCTAGCACTGCTGCGGGGTTAGCATGCACACCCGCGATAGCGACATTTAACACATTCATCTGTCAAATTTAGGTGATACAGCCGCCATTTTGAAATCTTATCACAACAGCGAACATGGCGCACGCTTGTGACGTCACTTTTTTATCATATCGATATCTCGCGAAATAGTATCACAATGCCGAACATGGCCACCATTTGACAGCTACGCGCGCTCAATTTTTTTCACTTTTTGACAGTTTTGCGTGATAGTTTATCAACCACAAAATTGTGCGCGATAAGCATATTTTTTGGCAAAAGACCGTGAAAATCGGTAAAATCAAGGTAAAATTGACTCGATTCTTAAATATAAATAGTGGTTTCGATGATTTCCGGTGATTCGAGATGTCATTTTCTTTATTATCACTCATCCTATTTTCAGGCACTGAAAATTTTTGAATGAAATCTATATTTCTTAAATATAAATAGTTATTTCGGTGATTTGCGGTGATTCGGGATGTCATTTTCTTCATTATCAATCATCCTATTTTCACGCACTGAACAATTTTTTTTAATCTGTCTTATTCCAAAAAGTTGAAAAGATTGACATCCTTTTTTTTTGTAAAACGTCACGACGTGCTTAATTGGAAAGATTTTTGCGTGAAGTTGGCTACTCGACAGAGAGATAATTTCATATCGCTTGCTCTCTGAAATTGTTGCGGATAAGAAGTATGACAAATGAACAAAACGAACGAATGGTGAACGAACGAAGTGATAGTCGTGATAAGTATACCACAGGATATCACAGAGTCAGCATGTTCGCAAATGTGATACGTTATCATGCGTGGTATGAAAGATAGATTTGATAGATATATCTATCACGGGTATGCATACTACGCCTGCTGCAGTGCTAGCATGATTAGTCGCTTGACGCGCGCCTGCGGGTTTGAAAATCAAACTCGCACCTGTCATTTATCCCGCGATGGTGAGCATGATTTGACAGCTCGTCAGCCACTCTACCGAGAGAAAGCAGAGTCGCGGCGCGGGTTCGCTGGGATACCATACGGTTAAAACGATCATTTTTAAATATGGTATCACCGAATCGGTAATTAGAGCTGCCCCAATATCATTCGTTCTTTTGCCTATTTCGTTGCGTGCTTTGAGTACTTATGTTTCGAGTAAAGAGTAAGGAGATACTGTTGGTATAGCGACGTCTCGCTTACACGTTATGTTTTATTCTTAAATTAAAGCTATTGGTTTTTTTTACTTGACATATGTTTGACATTTGAAAACTAAAATTTAATTTTGGAAAAATCAAGAATAAACAGTTTTACACAACTAAAATAGCGAAATAAAGCTGTTTTTCAGTAAATAATCGTCACGTCAGCATGTTTGCTAAAGAAAACAATGTTATGTAAGTATTATTGGATGTCAAATATACATTTTTCTTCCGACTTTCTACCTACTTGTATTTCACGTTATAACGTAATTTTACATTTAATTTTCAGAAATCTAAGCACAGTGAGAGCAAATAAACTTTCTGACAATTTGAAGACTTCACCATTGGCGGATATACGGGATTACTTGTCTTTAACTGAAGGCACGAGAAGATACTGATACAGTTATAAAAAGCTTTTCGTGTATCCATGTTCCAACAACGATAAACCAGTGGAAGAATCAGAATTACCTTAAGTCATACAATCTAGGAGTAACCATGTAAGTATGTCATCTTAGTCTTTTGAACAAAGTTTAGGAGATACTAAATGAAGGTATAATGTGTTAAATCCTTTATATACAACATAATAAACAAAACCATTCCTCTCCCTAAGTCTTATGCCCGATTTCAGGCTCCCCACACTCCTGTGACCGGAACAAACAGATATTGGTGCTTCAAGTCTTGAGTACCAGACTCTCTGCAGCTGCTCCAGGGGTCCGTGAGGTGCGGCTAAGGTAGCTGGCGGCGATGATGCTGATGCATGTAGCATCCCACGGGAGGCGCTTGCCCTTCTGCCAGGGCGTCAAAGTTAGGCCGTCAAGCCTGTTACTTTTGGTGCGGCTGAGGCCTGAAGGCAAGCTATTGGAAGATGTCGTTAAGGGCATGGTCGCGCGCTGAGGATGCAATATGACAGAACTGCTACAGCAGTCGAGACTGTTGTCAGAGAATTTCTTCTGAAATATTTATGTGTATAGTAGGTATCATCATCATCATCAGCCTATATACGTCCCACTGCAGGCACAGGCCTGCCCTCTAGGAGGGTGTTTGGGCGTTAGTCCACCACGCGTGTCCAATGCGGATTGGTAGACTTCACATACGCATCAGAATTTCTTCTTCTGCATATGTAGGTTTCCTCACGATGTTTTCCTTCACCGTTTGAGACCAGTCAGTAATACGATCATAAGTTAGAAAAACTCATTGGTACGTGGCATGTTGTCCGTGCGGATTCGAATCCGGACCTCATGATTGAGAGTCCATACCTGTCCGCAACGGGCCACTGAGCTCTCATAGTAGGTATATTTACTTACATTATTTACCCCCAACCGGGCAAAGCTGGGGCCGGGTCACTAGGACACAATTTTGATGTTGTAGCCATTGATATAATTTGTACCAAATTATCTCCCATGGGAGTCATAGTGATGACTCTAAACCATACCTAAAACTACCTTATTATTTTTAGGTAATACCTTATAAGTTATATTCTTGTATTTATTTGTAATAATTATAATCTTTCATTTGTTGCAATGTTGTTGATCATCATTGTTCATCAGTGCATTTAGTTATTAATTATTGTAATGTAGTAACTAGTTGTTCATCATTTATAAGTGGTTATACCTATTGTTTTCTTTGTGAGTAATGTAAGTTAATTTTTGGAAGTTTATTATTGAAATTGATATCATTAGCTTAAACTGAACAACTTTTACTATGGAAACAAACCGATCGGAGCAAAATAAAAATCTGCTGTTGCATACATTTGAGTCGAGTAGGCATTTTAGCAGTTTCAGTTTAGTATGGGACAGCAGATTTTTTTTGCTCCAATCGGTTTGCTCCCATAGTAAAAGTTGTTCAGTGTGATGGGTAGACTCTTAGTTTAATAGTATGCTACTATCAATTTCACCCTGTAGTTGTAAGTAATTAATTTACTTTATTGACTTAAGGATATCAACTAAATTGTACTTATTAGATTTATTGAATGTATTTAATGTTCTTTATTGTAAAATTTCTAGCTGTCGTACGTGACAATGAAACTGCATAGATTTTTCAAAGTATATTATGTACCTATCTGTACCTAACTTAGCAATAAAGATACCAATTTGAAGTTTTATTTTTTTTGGGTCCGGGATATTAAAAATTTTAATAAAATCTGTTGCTTTAATAAAATATGAGTTTTTCTTTGACAATAGTAATCACTTTATTATTGTACTACCGTGAAGAACCAACACCTTCTCTGTCACTTGTCTACTGATGAGGGAGTAGAACAACATTGTGAGGAATTCTCTGGAGGCAAATAGCTAGTTAACTGTGCTTGGGCTCTTTTGATAGTGTTCGGTGAGACGGTGAATAGCTTCTGTACATGAACTGCTGAGGGCCTTCTGATGGAGCAGGACAACATGAACTCTGCGAAGGCACATAGCTAGTTAACCGTGCTTGGGCTCTTTTGATAGTGTTCGGTGAGACGATGAGTAGCTTCTGTACATGACCTGCTGAGGGCCCGATGATGGAGCAGAACAACATGAACTCTGCGAAGGCACATAGCTAGTTAACCATGCTTGGGCTCTTTTGATAGTGTTCGGTGAGACGGTGAGTAGCTTCTGTACATGAACTGCTGCGGGCCTGATGTTGGAGCAGATCAACATCGTGGGGAACTCTGCGAAAGCACATAGCTAGTTAACCGTGCTTGGGCTCTTTTGATAGTGTTCGGTGAGATGGTGAATAGCTTCTGTACATGACCTGCTGAGGGCCTGATGATGGAGCAGAACAATATCGTGGGGAACTCTGCGCACATAGCTAGTTAACCGTGCTTGGGCTCTTTTGATAGTGTTAGGTGAGACGGTGAGTAGCTTCTGTACATGAACTGCTGCGGGCCTGATGTTGGAGCAGAACAACATAGTGGGGAACTCTGCGAAAGCACATAGCTAGTTAACCGTGCTTGGGCTCTTTTGATAGTGTTCGGTGAGATGGTGAATAGCTTCTGTACATGACCTGCTGAGGGCCTGATGATGGAGCAGAACAATATCGTGGGGAACTCTGCGCACATAGCTAGTTAACCGTGCTTGGGCTCTTTTGATAGTGTTAGGTGAGACGGTGAGTAGCTTCTGTACATGAACTGCTGCGGGCCTGATGTTGGAGCAGAACAACATAGTGGGGAACTCTGCGAAAGCACATAGCTAGTTAACCGTGCTTGGGCTCTTTTGATAGTGTCCGGTGAGACGGTGAATAGCTTCTGTACATGACCTGCTGAGGGCCTGATGATGGAGCAGAACAACATGAGCTCTGCGAAGGCACATAGCTAGTTAACCGTGCTTGGGCTCTTTTGATAGTGTTCGGTGAGACGGTGAGTAGCTTCTGTACATGAACTGCTGAGGTTCTCATGATGGAGCAGAACAACATTTTGGGGAACTCTGCGAAGGCACATAGCTAGTTGACCGTGCTTGGGCTCTTTTGATAGTGTTCGATGAGACGGTGAGTAGCTTCTGTACAGGGACTGCTGAGGGCCTGTTGTTGGAGCAGAACAATATTGTGGGGAACTCTGCGAAGGCACATAGCTAGTTGACCGTGCTTGGGCTCTTTTGATAGTGTTTGGTGAGACGGTGAGTAGCTTCTGTACATGGACTGCTGAGGACCTGTTGTTGGAGCAGAACAATATTGTGGGGAACTCTGCGAAGGCACATAGCTAGTTGACCGTGCTTGGGCTCTTTTGATAGTGTTCGGTGAGACAGTGGGTAACTTCATACATGCGTTCTGTACATGAACTGCTGAGGGCCTGATGTTGGAGCAGAACAAAATCGTGGGGAACTCTGCGAAGGCACATGGCTAGTAAAACATGCTTGGGTTTCTTTTTTCACGACGGAATGGAGTAATACGCTTTGAGGGTGAGATGTTGTTTGTTTGTGTGTGTTCATTTCAAAACTTAGGTTTACTTGCGGATTTTATCATTGTTTTAATTAATGCAATCTTTTATATTTAATGTGTTTTTCAAGTCATTTGAGCCGCCACAGTGAATGAATACCATAAAAATATTATTTTCACTGACAAATTTCATGAATTATTACTGAAAAGTCCACTTAAAACAACAGTCGCGGACCCCATCGGTGCAAGACATATATCTCTAAAGATAAACGTCAAACGTAGAGCCACAAACTCTACCGAACGGTGATCATGCTCGCATTTGTAGACTAGAGTCTACGAATGACAGTAGAGTCTACGAATGACAGTTGGGCGCTCGCGTCATCGTAAGTCGCGCGCATCATGTTAGCTACTGTAGAGACAGAGGCGAAGCCGCGCCAAAATAGAGATATGGTATAGAGAGACTCGAAGTCGCGGGGTATCATGCTAGCCCAGCAGTGCTAGCATGATTAGTCGCTTGACGCGCGCCTGCGGGTTTGAAAATCAAACTCGCACCTGTCATTTATCCCGCGATGGTGAGCATGATTTGACAGCTCGGCAGCCACTCTACCGAGAGAAAGCAGAGTCGCGGCGCGGGTTCGCTGGGATACCATACGGTTAAAACGATCATTTTTAAATATGGTATCACCGAATCGGTAATTAGAGCTGCCCCAATATCATTCGTTCTTTTGCCTATTTCGTTGCGTGCTTTGAGTGCTTATGTTTCGAGTAAAGAGTAAGGAGATACTGTTGGTATAGCGACGTCTCGCTTACACGTTTTGTTTTATTCTTAAATTAAAGCTATTGGTTTTTTTCACTTGACATATGTTTGACATTTGAAAACTAAAATTTTATTTTGGAAAAATCAAGAATAAACAGTTTTACACAACTAAAATAGCGAAATAAAGCTGTTTTTCAGTAAATAATCGTCACGTCAGCATGTTTGCTAAAGAAAACAATGTTATGTAAGTATTATTGGATGTCAAATATACATTTTTCTTCCGACTTTCTACCTACTTGTATTTCACGTTATAACGTAAATTTACATTTAATTTTCAGAAATCTAAGCACAGTGAGAGCAAATAAACTTTCTGACAATTTGAAGACTTCACCATTGGCGGATATTACTGATAGTGTCTTTAACTGAAGGCACGAGAAGATACTGATGCAGTTATAAAAAGCTTTTCGTGTATCCATGTTCCAACAACGATAAAGCAGTGGAAGAATCAGAATTTCCTTAAGTCATACAATCTAGGAGTAACCATGTAAGTATGTCATCTTAGTCTTTTTAACAAAGTTTAGGAGATACTAAATGAAGGTATAATGTGTTAAATCCTTTATGTACAACATAATAAACAAAACAAATTAAGAGAAACAAAAGAAAAGAAACTCACAGCTAAACTTAATCAAATAGCCCGCCCCGTATCGATCCAGGTGCAAAAGTGCCCATAACGCTAGCACCGCTGCCGCGTTGTATTGCTATGGCCATGGTTTGCATCAAGAACCACCCAGAGTGGGGGTCACATTTCCTCTCCCTAAGTCTTATGCCCGATTTCAGGCTCCCCACACTCCTGTGACCGGAACAAACAGATATTGGTGCTTCAAGTCTTGAGTACCAGACTCTCTGCAGCTGCTCCAGGGGTCCGTGAGGTGCGGCTAAGGTAGCTGGCGGCGATGGTGCTGATGCATGTAGCATCCCACGGGAGGCGCTTGCCCTTCTGCCAGGGTGTCAAAGTTAGGCCGTCAAGCCTGTTACTTTTGGTGCGGCTGAGGCCTGAAGGCACGCATGATATCTTTGCAGAAAATAGAGCCCTTTGGAAGATGTCGTTAAGGGCATGGTCGTGCGCTGAGGATGCAATATGACAGAACTGCTACAGCAGTCGAGACTGTTGTCAGAGAATTTCTTCTGAAATATTTATGTGTATAGTAGGTATCATCATCATCATCAGCCTATATACGTCCCACTGCAGGCACAGGCCTGCCCTCTAGGAGGGTGTTTGGGCGTTAGTCCACCACGCGTGTCCAATGCGGATTGGTAGACTTCACATACGCATCAGAATTTCTTCTTCTGCATATGTAGGTTTCCTCACGATGTTTTCCTTCACCGTTTGAGACCAGTCAGTAATACGATCATAAGTTAGAAAAACTCATTGGACGTGGCATGTTTTCCGTGCGGATTCGAATCCGGACCTCATGATTGAGAGTCTATACCTGTCCGCAACGGGCCACTGAGCTCTCATAGTAGGTATATTTACTTATATTATTTACCCCCAACCGGGTAAAGCTGGGGCCGGGTCACTAGGACACAATTTTGATGTTGTAGCCATTGATATAATTTGTACCAAATTATCTCCCATGGGAGTCATAGTGATGACTCTAAACCGTACCTAAAACTACCTTATTATTTTTAGGTAATACCTTATAAGTTATATTCTTGTATTTATTTGTAATAATTATAATCTTTCATTTGTTGCAATGTTGTTGATCATCATTGTTCATCAGTGCATTTAGTTATTAATTATTGTAATGTAGTAACTAGTTGTTCATCATTTATAAGTGGTTATACCTATTGTTTTCTTTGTGTGTAATGTAAGTTAATTTTTGGAAGTTTATTATTGAAATTGATATCATTAGCTTAAACTGAACAACTTTTACTATGGAAACAAACCGATCGGAGCAAAATAAAAATCTGCTGTTGCATACATTTGAGTCGAGTAGGCATTTTAGCAGTTTCAGTTTAGTATGGGACAGCAGATTTTTTTTGCTCCAATCGGTTTGCTCCCATAGTAAAAGTTGTTCAGTGTGATGGGTAGACTCTTAGTTTAATAGTATGCTACTATCAATTTCACCCTGTAGTTGTAAGTAATTAATTTACTTTATTGACTTAAGGATATCAACTAAATTGTACTTATTAGATTTATTGAATGTATTGAATGTTCTTTATTGTAAAATTTCTAGCTGTCGTACGTGACAATGAAACTGCATAGATTTTTCAAAGTTTATTATGTACCTATCTGTACCTAACTTAGCAATAAAGATACCAATTTGAAGTTTTATTTTTTTTGGGTCCGGGATATTAAAATTTTTAATAAAATCTGTTGCTTTAATAAAATATGAGTTTTTCTTTGACAATAGTAATCGCTTTATTATTGTACTACCGTGAAGAACCAACTCCTTCTCTGTCACTTGTCTACTGATGATGGAGTAGAACAACATTGTGAGGAATTCTCTGGAGGCAAATAGCTAGTTAACCGTGCTTGGGCTCTTTTGATAGTGTTCGGTGAGACGGTGAATAGCTTCTGTACATGAACTGCTGAGGGCCTTCTGATGGAGCAGGACAACATGAACTCTGCGAAGGCACATAGCTAGTTAACCGTGCTTGGGCTCTTTTGATAGTGTTCGGTGAGACGATGAGTAGCTTCTGTACATGACCTGCTGAGGGCCCGATGATGGAGCAGAACAACATGAACTCTGCGAAGGCACATAGCTAGTTAACCGTGCTTGGGCTCTTTTGATAGTGTTCGGTGAGACGGTGAGTAGCTTCTGTACATGAACTGCTGCGGGCCTGATGTTGGAGCAGAACAACATCGTGGGGAACTCTGCGAAAGCACATAGCTAGTTAACCGTGCTTGGGCTTTTTTGATAGTGTTCGGTGAGACGATGAGTAGCTTCTGTACATGACCTGCTGAGGGCCTGATGATGGAGCAGAACAATATCATGGGGAGCTCTGCGCACATAGCTAGTTAACCGTGCTTGGGCTCTTTTGATAGTGTTCGGTGAGACGATGAGTAGCTTCTGTACATGACCTGCTGAGGGCCTGATGATGGAGCAGAACAATATCGTGGGGAACTCTGCGCACATAGCTAGTTAACCGTGCTTGGGCTCTTTTGATAGTGTTCGGTGAGACGATGAGTAGCTTCTGTACATGACCTGATGATGGAGCAGAACAATATCGTGGGCAACTCTGCGCACATAGCTAGTTAACCGTGCTTGGGCTCTTTTGATAGTGTTCGGTGAGACCGTGAGTAGCTTCTGTACATGAACTGCTGCGGGCCTGATGTTGGAGCAGAACAACATCGTGGGGAACTCTGCGAAAGCACATAGCTAGTTAACCGTGCTTGGGCTCTTTTGATAGTGTTCGGTGAGACGGTGAATAGCTTCTGTACATGACCTGCTGAGGGCCTGATGATGGAGCAGAACAACATGAGCTCTGCGAAGGCACATAGCTAGTTAACCGTGCTTGGGCTCTTTTGATAGTGTTCGGTGAGACCGTGAGTAGCTTCTGTACATGAACTGCTGAGGTTCTCATGATGGAGCAGAACAACATTTTGGGGAACTGTGCGAAGGCACATAGCTAGTTGACCGTGCTTGGGCTCTTTTGATACTGTTCGGTGAGACGGTGAGTAGCTTCTGAACATGGACTGCTTAGGGCCTGTTGTTGGAGCAGAACAATATTGTGGGGAACTCTGCGAAGGCACATAGCTAGTTGACCGTGCTTGGGCTCTTTTGATACTGTTCGGTGAGACGGTGAGTAGCTTCTGAACATGGACTGCTTAGGGCCTGTTGTTGGAGCAGAACAATATTGTGGGGAACTCTGCGCAGTCACATAGCTAGTTGACCGTGCTTGGGCTCTTTTGATAGTGTTCGGTGAGACGGTGAGTAGCTTCTGTACATGGACTGCTGAGGGCCTGTTGTTGGAGCAGAACAATATTGTGGGGAACTCTGCGAAGGCACATAGCTAGTTGACCGTGCTTGGGCTCTTTTGATAGTGTTCGGTGAGACGGTGAGTAGCACATGCGTTCTGTACATGAACTGCTGAGGGCCTGATGTTGGAGCAGAACAAAATCGTGGGGAACTCTGTGAAGGCACATGGCTAGTAGAACATGCTTGGGTTTCTTTTTTCACGACGGAATGGAGTAATACGCTTTGAGGGTGAGATGTTGTTTGTTTGTGTGTGTTCATTTCAAAACTTAGGTTTACTTGCGGATTTTATCATTGTTTTAATTAATGCAATCTTTTATATTTAATGTGTTTTTCAAGTCATTTGAGCCGCCACAGTGAATGAATACCATAAAAATATTATTTTCACTGCCAAATTTCATGAATTATTACTGAAAAGTCCACTTAAAACAACAGTCGCGGACCCCATCGGTGCAAGACATATATCTCTAAAGATAAACGTCAAACGTAGAGCCACAAACTCTACCGAACGGTGATCATGCTCGCATTTGTAGACTAGAGTCTACGAATGACAGTTGGGCGCTCGCGTCATCGTAAGTCGCGCGCATCATGTTAGCTACTGTAGAGACAGAGGCGAAGCCGCGCCAAAATAGAGATATGGTATAGAGAGACTCGAAGTCGCGGGGTATCATGCTAGCCCTGCTGCTGGTTTAACATAGCCGCTTGTTCCGTTTCACGCTGCCGCTGCGCTTTTGGTAAAATCACGAAAATTAAAACCAACGATATCAATGTACTAAACGTCTATGATTAAAACAGCCTACAAAAACTTGGTTCCTTTCCTGTCCTGTCCTGTTTCTTTGTTTTATTTTTTATTTATCTATTAATGAAAGAAACGTTACAATAAATTGACATGATAGAGCAATCCTATAATCCTATAGAATATTAGTAGCTATTACACACTCTCGGTAGAGAGTAGTACCTATATTCCACGGCTGGTAATGTTCCATACATTCGCTCTCGAGTCTCGACCATAGAAAGAACGTTCAAGGGTGATGTATGACAGTGTTACCCTCCCCACTTCGTCCGGCTTTCCCCCTATTTCTCCTAAACTGTCAATGTCACCCACGAATGAACGAAGCGACCGATATGACTGATTATTGAAGCGGCCATTTTGACGTAATAGTACGTAGTACTCTCTATTAAGTCTGTGCTATATTCCTTGTTACACACCGAGGACAGGAAAGTCAGGAAAGTAAGAAAGGTCTCAGACCTCACGTAAATGTGCAACAAACATGTGATCTGAGGCTTTCTTATTTACCTACTGTCCGAGGTTAGTAAGTATACTATTTTTCTCCTCGACGGAGGTGGAAAGCGACAAATTCGTTTAGCGCAGCAGGATGTAAATTGACGTTTTCCACAGACTAAGTAGAGATGCTACGCATCAGACGGAAATCTCGCCTACAACGAAAATACACTTATTTTCCTCAGTACTTCATTTTGACAGCTTTTTTTTTCTTAATATTATTGACGTTAGATGCTATCCAAAGCACAGGATAAAAATAATTTGTTTTTTTTTAAATCTGATTTATGGCTTTGGATTCCACTCTTTTCATACCATTCTTTTTTGGCTTATTGGGGTTTTTATTTTTTAATTGTCAATAAAAATAATAGTTTATTTGTTAATTTTTTTATTTTTCAGCTTAGTTTTATACTTATTATATGCCTTTAACTGCATTGTGGGCAAGTGTTTGTTGGCTAATCTAGAAATATCTGTGCCTTTCAATATTTTATTAATTACACTGCACCAATTAAAAATTGTTAACCGTAAAGTTAGCCCAAGAAAGCTTTCTAGGATATTTTTGTGAGTTGGACAATCGAGGAAGTCAAACAAGTACTTGGAAATTATATATTCTTTTATTTCTTTAGCAATGTTTTTCTTATGCGGTTGGTTTTCCAAGTACTTGTTTGCTTCCTCTGTTATTGTAGAAAAAAGCCTCACGGCTTGCTCCGAGGGGTAGGTCAATTTCATTTTTCTTAAAGATTTATATTCTCTAAAAGAAATGTATGAGTGTGATGCGTTTTCTTCACTCGATGTTAAATTCTTAGCACATTGCTCACATGGATTTTTATGTAAAATTTTTCTTATGACCCACCCCGCTGCATAAGCCCGAGAGTGTACATTTAATCGTTCTTGTCTCGCAGTTTGCACAAAGCTTTCTGGTTCGCATCTCCGTAAGCTAGAGGATTCAGGTGAACGTAAATTCAATTCATTCTGATCATTTTTTGCAACAAACAAAGATTGCAGTTTCAATAACTGTTCACCTGAATCCTCTTCACAGTTATAACTTTCGGAGTGGAATTTAATAAACCTGGTAATCAACAATGATTTAAAGGTGCAGGTAAAGGTGTGGCAATTCGGGTCATTATTTCTAAAATTATACGCCCGCACTTGTCCGAAGAAGTTTTCGATAGGATCGGAATTGAAGTAGCGCGGACGCATAATTGTAACATTTTGTTTTTCAAAAAATTGCCACAACCTCTGATAACTTTTTAAAGTTGTTATCCAATTTTTCAAAGAAGGCACAGATGTTTCCTTACCGTTCTTATCTACGTATCGAATATTACTTAAATCAGTAATGGCATCTTGCCAGAATTTATGATGTTCGGAGCTCGAAGTTACTGCTTTACGAAGAGGTTTCCCTTTGCACTTTTTGCTGCAAGTGCTTGCCCCATTGACTGAATCGAACAGGTCGTCGAAAAATGATACAACTTCTGCCGTATTTTTCAAACTGGGACTTACATTTTTCCCGTCTGCATATTGAACTGAAACAAAAAGTTTTTTATAAGAACACAATAATATTAATAATTAATTAATAACTATTTTCGACCACTGAATCAGTAACTCTTCTAATTATTGGATACTCTAATTATTGCAAATAAAAACACTAAAGGAAGGAAAAAAGCCGTGGTGGTCCAGTGGCGAGTAACCTTGCCTGCCGTGCAGGAGGCGATGGTTCGATCCCCGTCCAGGCCGACTCGTACCTATGAGTTTTTCGGAATTGATGTACGATTTGTAATACCACTGGCTTTTCGGTGAAGGAAAACATCGTGAGGAAACCTGCATGCTTATAAGTGGCGACGGGCTCACCCCCCGTCACACTGGACAGAGTTTCGGTACTACTGGTAAAACGTGGATGTTCTGAGGTTTCAGAATATCTCCGACTACCTCCTCGGGAAATATAGTCGTGAGCATAATGCTTAACCCTTAAACAGGCCTTGGCCACCATATTTAAATTCAATAATGAACCTTATTGTAAGTTTTTAGTAGGTACATTGTCAGTTACTTTTATGTGGTCGATAAATCGTACTATGCCTGTTTAAGGGTTAAACACTAAATACCATAGACTTAAACTCTAGCTATAGACTTGCCCTTCCATAGAAGCAACATGTTCCACTTGAATGAGGTGTACGCACCTGATTGATGTTTCCGAGTTCACTTCGTCACTATGGCAATGACAGACCGCAATGTGTCATTTTGTGTTGTTTTGTGTGACATGTTGTTTGTTTGAACGAGCTTGTCTATCGCTAGAGTAATATGTCTATGCTAAAGACCTGTTTTACCAGTACTGAATAACATCGTGATATTACATTATTTCTCCTTAGTACTCGAACCATTAAACATAATTATTTGTAATACACAATAAACACTGGACAGAGTTTCGGAACTACTAGTGAAACGTGGATGTTCTGAGGTTCCATAATATCTCTGACTACCCCTTTGGGGAAAATAATCGTGAGTATTTACTTACTTACAATAGTATAAACAAATTACTTACAAAATTGTGCAGTATACGACAAAGTTGCGGCCACAGTTTTGCTGAAAACTCTAGTGCAATTTTTAACCTGAAATAAAATAAAATAATTTAATAACACTGTTACTCAAAATTTTATATTATGATATTACATTAAGAGGTTCAAAATAAATTTAATTTTTGTATTAATTACCTTCATCTTTTTAATTTTCTCCGGAATCACATGCTCGTCATTGAGCTTGTGTAATAATCTCATTTGTGCATGATTGCAATCGGTCATGTAAACTTCTACAATGTCACTCCATTTAGCGATTTTGCCTTTATATTTAATATCCTTTGTTAAAAAGTTGTTTCTCAATCCCTTGATGAGGTGGGGTGGATCGTGAATTATGCTTAAGTTTTGACCACTGATGCGAACTATGTCATCTGAAAAACAATAAATAACATGAAAAAAAAGAACTTGTCATAATTATTATTAACCAAAATGTAGACCAACATACAGTAAAATCACCACTGAACTACCCTAGGCGTTTTTACAGTAGGTATAATAATGTACAATAGCAGTCGATTTGCTTCACATATATTTTGTTAAAGAGTAAAGGCCTCCGCACATTGCAGCGATATTATTGACAGCGATTTCGCGACACCTTACACACTGCAGCGATTCCGCGATTCGCGTCACGCATGCGCCCCACCACTGAATGTAGTCTTAGGAGATTTCGTCAGGTCGCGATAATATCGCGGCAGTGTGTAGGATCGAGCGTGACCCCATACTAAATGTACTGGAAATAAATATCGCAAAATCGCAGCGATATTATCGCTCGATAAAATCGCTGCAATGTGCGGAGGCCTTTATGGTTACTTCTTCGTTGTATAAAATTATATTTTCAATAAGACACGACAGAGAAAGGGGTCATAGTACCCAGATCCGCAATTACAAGTGCAAATAAATATCACTCACCAACATGTTCTCCGGCAAGTATTTGTTCTTTCCTTGAGTCCTCTTGTAAGCTTTTTAAAGCTGATTGGAAAGCTGTGCCCTGATCGCAGACTAGAGCCACAGGCAAAAGACCGGCATCGGTCACGGCAGCTACCACGTCTTTTATTATAATTTTTAATTGCACCGCAGTCGTTGCTCCTTTACAAAAATAAAAAGCCACAGGCTGCTGCCACTTGTAAATCGCTCCTCTGAGCATGAACACCAGGGCGTGATCAGCGAAATCTGTTGTTCTTTCATTTAGTTCAACAAACCCATTTATAATATCTTTGTGCTTATCATACGTTAGAGCTGCTTCAAGAGCGACCTCATCAAAGAGAATAGAACAAAATTTCTTTTTTTGATTCCATGTTTCAACCTGCGAACAAAGAAGATGTTTAATTTAGAATTAGAAGCATATCACATATATTTAAGGCAAACATTAATTTAAGTACAAAGTATCTAAGCCTCTAAGGGCTAAGTTAACTACCTACTGATAGCAAAATAAGTAGTTACCTCTTGTTTCAAAGTCTCGAAGATTTGCGTATTTATTCCAGCTCCGATATTTAACTCTGTAACCATTTTATTTAGAGTTTGCTTCGAAGGCAAGATAAATATTCTTTGGAGAAATCTGTAGCATTTCGGGCTTTGCTTCATTATAGAGAGAGCTATAAATTTTTCTTCATGCGTAAATCGCCTTCCTTTCTGCTTTTTGGTGCATTGCTTGATCTGCATCCACATTATTTTCTTGGCCAGTGGATTCAGTTTATCCGTCATTTTTTCGAAGGATTTCTCCTTCGAAAATTTTGCTGCCCTACGAGCTCTTTGGCTAAAGTTTAACTGCTTTCGAGATTTAACATATTCGTAATAAAGTCTCGTGCAATTGGGCGTGAGGGACTTTAGCTTATGAATAAGGCGTCTTTTTGCTACCGATCTTCTCGGAGTTAAAAGCAACGTTGGCTGCATGTTTGCATCTGTAAAATAAACAATTGAGTATTTTTTATATGTATGTATTTGTATTTAACACCTTCTGGAGAAAATATTTTATTGTATTATTATTAATAGCGGCGCACGCTACTTCGTACGCGCTGACCACTGACTTAAATACTCATACATTTTGATTGAATGAACCGATTGCGATGAAATAAAGGCTAATGTTTAATCAAACTAAGCCCTACGCTGATGTGAAAACCCTATTCAAGTCAGGTCAGAAGTTTTTAAGTGATGCGTGCACAAACAAACAGACAAATAAAATCGGTCAAGTGCGAGTCGGGCTACTCACGTATCGAGGGTTCCCTCCAAATAAAAACTTTTTTCTCCGGGACCTTAAGCGTGAGACCAACTCACACTTGGCCGGTCTTTATTATTTGTTGTTATACTGTAAAGTTTGCTATATATTATTACACCAAGTTTGACGGTTGTATGTACATATTACCGTTTTTACTATAGAGCGAGAAGAAAAAACGTCGATAAAAACTAGTTTCTTGTCGAGAAACCCCTTAATTTTTTACTTTTTGACATTTTTACTATTTGTTGAACAAATCCGGCGTAATAACGCATATTCTGTGAAAATTTCAACTATCTAGCTATTACGGTTCAAAAGTTACAACCCTAAATAGGTAGGACGGATGGACGGACGGACGGACAACGTAGGCAACTTAGTAATAGGGTCCCGTTTTCACTCTTTGGGTATGGAACCCTAAAATCGAAAAATGGTCTCAATGGTTCCATTTCGTATCCAAAACACCTCCAATTAATATTTTTGCCATCTTCAATGTACACACGGCTACATATTATCAAGCTACGCAAAACCAAAATAAGCTGGCCGCGCGTAGGTAGAGTAATGTATAACGTCGCGCGGCCAGCTTGTTTTGCGTAGCTTGATGTGTCGCCATTATACTATAATATGTACCTATACTTAGATATAGATCGTCATAGGATCTTTTTTGGTTACAGTCACACAATCATCCACCTCTTTAGTTCACTCAATGCCAGTTATCGGCCCCCGTAGAAAGAGAAGGAACTAGAAGTAAGCACGTGTCTTGTCATATCACTCAGTAAGAGATGCACATAGCAAATTCGCTCTAGTTAAAAAAGGAGATCGCTTCTTATTGCTGTCCTTATCGACGTAGCCACTTTTTTGTTCTACGACGGCTGTCTGACTCCGGAGTCAGACATCTATTTTCATACAAATTGTATAGGATTTTACGACTATCGCTGTCTCATACGCGGTTACACTGATGTTCCGTCTATCAGCGTAAGCGAAAAATACTTCGCCTATGTCGGCCCCCATTTGCCTATACAAGTATACAAGCCGTACAGTACCCGGCAAACATCTTGAAAATGCGGGAGGGAAATGGGGGCCTGCGCAGTAGCACTTCCGCCTACAAATGTTTCTGCGTGTTTCCGCATTCAAGGCCTTGCTCAAGAAGTTTGCCGGCCATTATTACACTCGTGGGGGATTCAATAAATTTGTACAGTTTATAATTATTACCTCTTCGATGTTCATTGCCAGATCTTTGCTGAGTAGCACCAGAAGCGGCAGATGAAGTATTGATTCCTGAAAAGATTTTTTAAGAGTTGATTAAGTTGATTAATATCTCGAAATTCCGTACATTTTATAAACTTACAGGTGGAAAGACTGGAAAGTTTTGCATTTTCTCTCAAAATTTTTAAAGACGTTTGAAGTCTTTTTTAGCGTTACGTTACGGCACACCTGCTGAACGTTCCGCGCCGAACGTTCCGTCGAAATCAAATGTATCAGACAGCAGATTTTTTTGTGGTTACGAAAGGTTTGCTCCCATAGTAAAATTTGTTCAGTTTGATAGGTATAATATGTGGTTTAAAGGTTAGTGATACTTTTCCTTACACACTGTATACTAAGCTGCAAAGCCTACTCGACTCAAACGTATTAAACAATAGATTTTTGTTTTGTTCTGACTGGTATGCTCCCATAGTAAAAGTTGTTCAGTTTGATGGGTAGAGTATGTGGTTTAAAGGTTAATGATACTTTTCCTTACATCCTGTATAGATAGCTACACTCGACAACAATAGCGATTGCGGAGATATTAAATAAAACTGTTAAAAATAATTAATTTTATGCATGAATGTAGACCAACCAAGATAAATCAAATCATGCATTCATTCATCTTGATTAAAATTAGTTTCGACTGTGGCACTTCGTATGGTCAAGAATCATACACTAATTTATAAACATATTTCAACTTACCGCTCGTTGAGGGAATGCCACAGATTTTCTCTATTGAAGCGGATGTAGAAGATGGCAGTGCACTGACTTCTGAAAAATTTGTAACAATTTTTTTGCTTAAATTTCGTTACTTATCATTTATCAACTATACACCTAGGTTAGGTCACAGATTATATAATACTGTACAGTAGTTAGGTGTAAGGAATCTATAAAAAAATTTGACCTCTCTGATTGGACCAGCCTGTACAAAACAAAATTAAGACTCATTGTTTTTGAATTTAATTCTTACTAGTGTTTTCCCGCGACTTCGTCCGCACAAATTATATACCTACCAGATTTAAGTCAGATCATAAGCTATCAAACAAAAAAAGTTTCATCAAAATCGGTTCAGTAGTTTTTGCGTGATGCGCGAACAAACAAACAAACACACAAACAAACAGACAAACAGACAGACAAAATTTCTAAAAAAGTTTGATTTCGAGTTGGGGATACCTAAAAATCATATCGTAATCTTTTTTTTGTAAATATCTTCAATGTACAGACACACTTCAGTTACAGTTTTATAATAGTTTAGATTACATTTTCTTCTGTACAGTTAACCATGTAAGACAGTGAGTAGAAGTGTAGTGAGAGTGAGAGCATTGCAATTATGAATAGTGTTTTTAAGCAAAGAAATCAGACATTGGCAAAATTTTAAATATTCATTTTTCAACTTACCAACTATAGATGGAATATCACAGATTTTCTCTATTGAAGCGGATGTTGATGGAAATGCATTAACTTCTGAAAATTTGTGAAAAACAAAAATGTTATTACCAGCTATCAGCGCGTGTTATCAGCTTTTTACCTAATGCTGGCATACAAGCCTACTCACAGTTCATTGACGGCAACATAAAGTTGTTTTTCTGCTACTTTTTTAATAATTTACTCAAAAGAAAGAAAGCAGTACTTAGATAATCAACAGACAAAAGGAGCAGGTTGTACACACGGCCTACTGAGACTCATCAAGTTATACAAAACCAGCATAACCTGGCCACGGGTAGTAGAGGAGTCAATAAAATTCTAAAAATGTTATGACCTCGGAACCCAATTACTTTTAGTAAACTTTGCTCTATCGTTAAAACGGAAATACAAACAAGGTTCAAACTTCGTGTGATTATAGTGCATACCTTAAAATAAATTACATTTGACTAACTCATGCTATCCAGATTTTTACTTCCCATACAATGAAATGGTCCGTACATAAAGCTCAATCGATCAGCATAAAAAAAAGTTGTATTTTTTTTTTTCATATTTTTGGACGACAACTCACACAAATGTGACGTGACCAAAAATGTATTATGCCAAAATTGTGTTCACAAAAAAAGACCTAAGGTTTCGCTTGTACAGACAGACTTGAGACAGTTTCCCTGTATCTCATGTGGTTTTGGATTTTCCCATACTGTCCTTGTTAAAAACACTGTGTAAGTAATGTTTGGTTGTACGGAACCCTCGGAATAATGAAGAGGGACAAAAAAATGGGTAAACATTTTCGTATAGGTACAGGGTGTTACAAAAGTAAAAATACAAATTTAAAGCTTTTGTTGTTTAGACCATCAAGCTGAACAACTTTCACTATGGGAACAACGTCGAAATCACGAAAAAAAAAGCTGCCCCATACATTTAGCAAGAGTAAATTTGTAACTTAGCATGGAAAATCAGATTTTTTTTCGCGATTTCGATATTGGATAGAAATAGAGATTTCGATATTCAACATAGTGAAAGTTGTTCAGTTTGATGGTCTAAACCACCCCCTTAAATGTTTATTTGAAGTTTTGTAGCACCTTGTATAATGTAACTAACGTAAAGCAGGTTTCAAAAAAGTTTACTCAAAGTACTTGGGTTCCTTCCGAGGTGAAACAGTATATTGTGAACTAACTACTTACATAATTATGTAGTAAGAGTAAGAGCAATTATGTGAAGTGTTTTCAAGTAAAGAAATCGGTTATTGACCTTTTAAATAAGTATTCATATTTCAACTTACCAACTGTAGATGGAATATCACAGATTGTCTCTGCAGCGGATGTAGATGGCAGTGTATTGACTTCTGAAAAATAATAAACAACAAAATGTCATTAATTTCACCTATGTAACATGCCTGCTGGCAAATAAGATGTATTATAATATTTATAATAGAACAGACTTCAAACAAGAACAATAATGAAGTTGTTTTTCTGCTACTCTTTTGGAAGCAAGAAACAGAAATCATCATTTAAAAAAAAAGTTGACCGTCACGGGACGCCCGGCAGATGTGAAACTTCTACCTGCGAAGATATCTAAATGGTCTTATTTGAGATTGTCTTAAATAAAGTCTTCTTATCCCCCGATTACGCGCGCTTTTTTCGAAAACTAAATCGCAACTGTCAATACGGCACTCCTGATTTAAATGTCAAACTTCCGTCACACGAAAAGGATGCAGATGGTCACGTTGCAGGGTTTGCCCCGAACACTGGCGGAAATGCGGTGCTACGCACAAGCAAAAAGCGATTAATTATAAATAAAAAAAAAAAAAGAAGTCCATTAATTATAAATAAAAAAAAATAAAAAATAAATGTATGCGGATCGGAATATCGAAGCTTTTCCATAAAAACATTCACTTCAATACACTGGCATATACTCTAGCGATAGACAAGCTCGTTCAAACAAACAACATGTCACATAAAACAACACGAAATGACACATTGCGGTCTGTCATTGCCATAGTGATGAAGTGAACTCGGGAACATCAATAAGGTGCGTGCACCGCATTCAAGTGGAACATGTTGCTTCTATGAAAGGGCCTGTCTATCGCTCGAGTATATGTCAGTCAGTCAATAGGTTTTTCAACTTACCAATTGTTAATGGAATGTCACAAATTTTCTCGATTGAGGCGGATGTGGACGGCAAGGCATCAACTTCTGAAATGAATAATTTGTTTTTTGGTTTAATTATTGAATAGGTGGTATAGTAGTTGCTTTACATAAAACCGTGATGATCATGAATAAACCTATATTCATTCGTTTTCTATTTGTACAATTTGATGTCAAACTATTCATAATTAGTACAAATCTTACCACTTATTGTTTTAGTCCGCTTATTCACAACTTCTAGTTTGCAATAGTTGTGATCCTCGTGTCGTCTTTTCCTGAAGTAGTCATGATCTCTGCCTGAGTTAGGGTTTTTATTTTCTGAAAAATATGTTTATGTGTCAGAATCGTAGAATGTGGCGATCAAGTAATATCTAATAAGAGAGAGATTTTCAAACTCTTTCTGAGCTTGAAAAAATATGTTTCTTAACATGCTTTTATAAAATGTCTCTAAATTCAAAGTGCCTTTCCGCATAGGCCTCCTCGAAATGTTTTCATTGCGCTTTGTCAGCTGTTACCCTTGTTCAATATGTCCAAAGATGTTGACGAATAGTCTTCCCCTTATCTTGCTGGGCGTCCCTGCCTTCTGGAGCCATGCCATGCGTAAGTACATGTATGTATAATTATGTTATCGGCTCATCACAATGCTTATTGCTTTTAATTGAATTTGTTATTAAAAGAAAAATACAACTAGTCTGATTAAAACTCGCTTGTCTTAAGCAGGGTCCACAGCGCCTTGTTTTTGTGTTTGCTAACACCATAACATAACATTTTACTACCCCGCAGGCAAACGCGGGAGGGAAGTCGGTTTGCAAACAATTTAATGGTGTTAGCAAACACTGTGCAGCGGACCCCGCTTTATATTCATCACTAAGTCAAGAGTAGAATTTACTACTCTATCTATAAAAATACCACATGTTATGGTTTAATAGTTTAACAAAATCCTTCTTACAAAATGGGTACCCATAAAATAATTACTTTTTTTATCTTTAACTTTTACCTATAGAATTGCTGTAAACGAAAATACCACATGTTATTTCCTAGAAGTCTAACAAAAAGCTTGCATATGAAAATGAAATGGGTACAAATCAATGCGGACAAAGTCTCGGGTAACAGCTAGTAAAACTTGTTGGAGTATAAGAATATGATAGGGTGGATTGAAAGAATACCAAAAAGATTTTTACATACCTGTGTCATCATCATGTTGTGTACTTGGTATTCCACTAGCTATTTCGTCGTCAGTAAACAGCGATGGATAGGCGCCAAGATGAAGACGAAGTTTCTGTGTTAGAAATCTTTTCTCGAAATGTTTTTGACATACGAAGCATTTTCGAAGCTCGTCAAAACTCAAGCTCCGCAAGTTGTCACTATCTATACACTCTAACCACTTTTGGAGTCCTATCTCAGTTTTTGGAAAAATAAATAATTTGACGTCCTTTCGTCTGCTATTACAAGCCACAACACAACACTTGTTATACATTTTGTGCACATAAAATGTAATTACACGGTTCGTCGTGACGAAATATTACTATTTTAGTTAATGAGAGGATAAGTTACGGAAATTAATCAACGTACACTTCACTCGATCAAGAACCAAAACAGTAATGGCGGTTGGTCATGTCATGGCGGCCCTTGACAGCGGGCATGGGCGCGACAGGCAAGAAGTGGGGGAAAGAGGGGCGAGGTAAGTGTCAAAATGATATACTGAGCTAAAAAAAAAAAAAAACTTACGGCGAGTTTTTTCTCTATGAAGATTACCGGCCGAGACGTTTTCCGTCCGGAGGGGAGAAAATATAGAATGTTCTTAAAACCAGTTTAGGACTGAGGGACTGAGCTACCGGGCAGTCTTAAAAATCGTCTCTGAATTAGCCTTAGATCGTAGTACTCTCTATTAAGTCTGTGCTTAGATCAAAGTAAGTAGCGGTAGGTATTATTTATATTCTTAAATCTGAATACCAAATGGTATCTTTATTACTAATTCCTCCTCGTAGGCAGACATTTTAGATGCTACAAAACGTTTAACACACATTATAATAACTAACTATTTTATTTTTAAAATTAGTGCCTCTTCTCAGATTAATAGCAATAACTTTGTAAGGACAAAGACCACACGCAAGTTTCATACCAATTTGAAAAGCTGGTTAAATGTAGCACTTTTTAAAATAATGATCCAGTTCAGTGTCATACTTACATTTATTTTGCAGGAGAATTGTTTAAATTTCGGTCATCGGAAGGGGAAGAAAATAATCCTGGATACATTGATAAACTATTCAGCAATATTTTACAAAAATCCGATTTTGAAAATGTTATCATTTGCAGGGACAGTGTTTTAAGTCCCGAAAAAAGATGATTTCCTGCTGATTTCTTGGTAGCTAACCCTATGTTTTTTTAAATATAATTTACTTAAATTAGTTTTAGGTAATTAGATAAGATATCTTCCCCTTAACGTTGGACCATTATTTACGGGACACCCTGTATAATTACCCTTAGATCTCTTAAGAATATCAATCGGGAACGCTTTGACGTTGACCTATCATCTGTGGACTGGACAGTTGTTATTGACTCACCATCAGTAGAGGTCATGGTGGAAAAATTTAATTGTATTCTTTTGTCATTGTTCGACAAACATGCACCAATCAAAACAGTCACTATCAAAGATAAGCCTGTACCGTGGATTACGGATACAATTAAGTTCATGATGGGACTTCGTGATGATGCATTTGACAGATATCGTGCGACTAAGTTGGATTCACATAGGGAATATTATTTAAGTCTTAAGCGATTAGTTAGAAGCAGTATACAGAGTGAGAAACGTGCTTACTTTGATCATTGCATCAATAGTCAATTCCACAATGATAAAAAGCTATGGAAAAATGTAAAAAGTAATAGTGTTCTAAATTCCAATAAGGGAGAATGTTTACCTAACAATTTCGACAACCCCAATGTGATTAACAATCATTTTTTAAATTTCAATAGTCCTGTAGTATCACCCTCAGTTGTTACTTATTTTGAATCACACAGACATGGCGGCGAGGTTTTGTCACTTAAACCTGTTGATATAGGCGAGATCGCCAAGGTTATCATGGCCATAAAGTCTAATGCCCAGGGCATTGATGGAATTTCAATGGATATGGTTGTGCTTACTTTACCACACTCGCTGGACGCCATCAAAGCTATAGTCAATAAATCCATTACAACCTCCTCGTTCCCTGGTCAGTGGAAGGTGGCGATGGTGACTCCTATTCCTAAGGTACCTTGCCCCAGAGAGCCTAAAGACTTGAGACCAATTAGTATTTTGCCATTTCTGTCTAAGATTCTTGAGAAGGTAGTGTATTCTCAGTTGAGTAATTTTGTAGAACATAATCGAATTCTGCCTGATGTTCAATCTGGCTTTCGTAAGGGAAGAGGTACTACTACTGCTTTGCTCGACGTAGTTGATAATATACTTGCAGCTCAGGATCGGGGCCAAGGCAGTATTTTGACTTTACTTGATTTTTCGCGTGCGTTTGACTCCCTTGATATTCCCCTTCTACTTTCCAAGCTTGCCTATTATGGCATGGATAAGGCTTCGGTACTTTGGTTTGCCAGCTATCTCACGGATCGATCGCAAATAGTGCAGGTAGTAAGAGAGGATGCTTCTAGGCTAGTCTCTGATCCTGAACCAGTGAGGCGTGGTGTGCCTCAAGGATCCATTCTTGGGCCGCTGCTTTTTATACTGTACACTGCAGACATAACGACACAGATTAAACATTGTCTTTACCATCTTTATGCTGATGACGTCCAGTTGTACATTTCTGCAAAGCCTAGCGATGTTCTTGCTGAGTTACCTAAGTTAAATGAAGACTTGGCTCGTATTGCTCTCTGGGCAGAGAGCAATGCTTTAGTTTTAAACCCTAACAAGTCAAAGTTTATAATACATGGCTCAACGAAGCAGGTTAAGGATATATCTGATCTCCAGCCAAACGTTCATATCTCGGGGCAACAAATTTTAAAGGTTGAAGAGGCACGAAACCTGGGCATCCAGTTTGACAGTAATCTGCGTTTCGAGGGACACATTGTGAACCTGGTACGTAACTGTTTTTACAGGCTAAAAATTCTGTATAAAATTCGGGACTTGCTGAGTGAGAACGTACGAACAAAACTTTGTGAATCTCTCATTCTGTCTATTCTTAATTACGGTGATCTGGTGTATGGACCACGACTCTTGTCTAAGTCCAGTCGATTAATTCAACGGGTACAAAATGCGTGTTGCAGGGTTTTGCTTTAAAATACCTCCGCGGACTCATGTCACCCCTTACATAAATAGTGCTTCTATGCTAAACATGACATCACGCAGGCATTTTCATTTGGGAAATTTGGTCTTCACTACTCTAAAGAATCAGAAACCGGAGTATCTATTTTCTAAGCTCAAACGTTCACCCTTCCATGACAGGTACCCCACAAGACCAACAAGGTTTTTACTATCGTGTCAAACACACAAAACAGTAGCGTTTGAGGGCAGTTTTCGCTATCAGGCAACCAAGTGCTGGAACAATATTCCCCCACCACTGCGATCACTTAAGTCAGGCTTCACATTCAAGAGAAAACTGAGGGAATTTATCTTGAAAAAACAAATTATTGGCTTGCCTGATGGCTACACTAACGCACCTTTTGTGTCATAGTTCTTTATTTATCCAATTTTATGCTTAGTATAATATAATAAATAGTATATGTATGTAGGTATAATATAATATTATTTCGTTTTTACTTTTTCTTTTTTTTTTACTCTTCCATTACTATATTTCATCTAAACTTTACTTATTTTATTTATCTCTCATTGGTTGCTGCGTCTGACTACTACCAGAGGTTTCATCTGAAAATCAACACCCTGCTTTCGGGCAAGGTCTATGTTGAGATGGGACCTATTTGCTGCTGTAGCATACAATAAATTACATGTTTGTTCTGTTGATGTTTCCTTGTTATGTTATTTTGTAAACTTGTGAACTGTATTATTTATGTGTGTGTTACTTGTGCAAATAAATGATTTATCTATCTATCTATCTATCTATAATAAAGGGTAGTAAGTGTTGTGGTGATGTTGAGGTGACCATGCGATTCCCGACATCGTTGGACAGTCCTAATTCAATGATAATTATTGAATTCAATCGTTTTCTAATAAGAATAGGAAACTTTTTTTAAATCAAGAATTAAACATTATACTTAACGGGCTCTTACCACGTTTTGGTACATTTGAGTTCACGAAATTACCAATACTATACCAAAACGCGGTGAGAACCCGTTATAATGTTTAATTCTAGATTAAATAATAACCGCGTAATTCTCAGCATAAGCATATTATGCTCACGACTATATTCCCCAAGGGGGTAGTCAGTTCTGAAACCTCAGAACATCCAAGTTTCACCAGTAGTACCAAAACTCTGTCCAGTGTGACGGGGGGTGTCCCGTCGCCAATTCGCGTACTTCTCAAAAACTGTATTAACGTTTTTTTTTAGAAATAATTACTACAGGGTGTTACATAAATAAGTAAGAATAAATTTTTAAAACTTTTAAGGGGGTTGTTAAGACCGTCAAACTGAACAACTTTCTCTATGGGAAATCTGATATCCCATACATATTTAGCTCAAGTCGATTTGTAGAGTATAGAACATAAATATTTTTTTCGCGATTTCGATATTGGTCCCATAGTGAAAGTTGATGGTCTAAGCCACCCCCTTAAATGTTTATTTGTAATTTTGTAACACCTTGTATAGACGTACTGAATGAATAAAACTTGTAGGTATGATATTTTTATGGTAGATCGCGCAAAAATTATAAACTAGTTAACTAAATAAGATATCCTAAGGATGTTTTATATTTCTCGACTTCTTTGTATCATAGTGATTTGTGAAAAATGAATATTTGTTGGGTAAGTAGGTACATTTGGGTAATACTTAGGTAGGTATACAATGTAATAATTAATTATATTGCAGGTTGTTCTATCAGTACTTAACGAAGACGTGATGAGACATAGGTAACTAGGTACCAAAGTAAACCACAGATTTACAAAAGTACTGTCAAGTTACAATAACCAAGTATTTCTAAGAAGCCTTGAAGCTTTCAAGGCCTTCAAGTTACATACACTTACTATGTTTATAAAACTGTGCCAAAAAATTGTTGTAATCTACGGTTGTAATAAAGGAAATTAAGTAGTATTCTACGAAGTCAAGTGTCCGCCCGCCCGCCCTCGCTTAAGCTCCGCCCAATCAGCAAGCGCGGGAAAAATGAACTTTTCTCTTCGTATATTCTATCTCAGTCCAATAGCTAACCAATGGCAGCGTCACAGTCGCGCTGCGAACACCGCGTGGCTAGCACGTACCCACCGAGGATAAATTCTCCACGCGCGAAAGAAATGTTTACGCGGACATCAAAGTTGCGTCGTAAAAACTTTTGAAAAGTATCCAAAATTTTTGTGTTATTTTCGTGAATTAAGTGGACTTTAAATTTTGAGATGGGCAGCGAAACCCCCACCAATTCGTCCCCACCGCCCAGGGCTCAAGTTAAAAAAGAAAATGAAGAAGAAATCAAGGTAAGATTTAATTTCATATCTCTATTCCGACATTGATGTGAATTTCCGTTGGAAAACCATCATCGTGTTACGGTTTCGTGTTATTGGCAAGCAGCCTGTTTCATCTCGTCTCGTAACAGGAGAAGTGGAGTCGTATTTTTAAATCCGATATTATATTCACGATGATTTGTGAGGGGACCTCCACAAAGGTTCGAACCTCAGTCAGTCGCAGGGTTACGCCGAATAAATTATACGGTATATGGTTACAATATTAATTACATTTTGCGATACACAATAAAACTCGTGTAATATCACGTTTGCGAGGCCTTTTCCAGCCATTAAAGTATGTAACGCGATATCCGAAGCGCGCTCGGATCGCTGTAACCGGAGTCGGTGGATGTTTTGATAATAGATATAGGCGGTGCGGCTGTGTGAGTGTGCGGGGTAATTTTAGACGTTCCTTTGCTCAAAACGTAACTCGAGACCGTCCCAGGCCACAAGCCGAACGCTTTAATTTATTGTTTTCAACTGATTATCGTATTTGTGGATGTATTGTATTTGTATTAAATGAGTAATGTAGCGTAAATCTAATGTGTCTATGGTTCCCGCCCCCGTTGTTTCGCGCGCTCTTTATTTTGGCGCCACGGAAATAGTGCGACATGTCAATAACCCCATTGGCTGTGTCCACGCATTGGCGACATCACGGGACAAACGCGACGATTTGTTTGCGATAGTTTGAGGTCGATTTAATTTATAATACTGCGAGTCTAGACGTCTTAAATAGTTAGGCATCTATTAGTTTTATTTTCGTGAGTTTCTCACTAAGTTTTAAATACCCAGCAGTTGCGCACTAATTCGAAGATTAGATTTCACAGATTTTATTGTTTTTTGTACGTAAAATATATATAATTATAATTGTTAATAAAACTTCCACCGGGTCCACTATAAAATTATGTTGCATTCTATAAAAACCTAAATTTAAATTCACAATAAATTGAATGCAACGATCTGATAGCACTTGTTGGAGCTTTCAACCCGTTATTACGCTGCCATAAATAGCAAAACGTATGCCACTTGTAAATACTAATCAAAGTAAGCACGTAACGTCTCCGCTTTTACTCGTACACAAGTGATTAAAATAACTTTCTTGAGCAGGCTGAATCACTTTATCGTTCGGTAGAAACTGTAGTCATTATTCATAATTCATGGAATCGTATCATGTTTTCGTTCTAAATGCAAATTTCAAATGCCATAATGCACAGATCAATTTGTCTTTTACATTGGACGCCCAATCGCCTGTGTCATGTCATGTCATAAAATGATACGAGGTAAATTGATGGAAACCGTATTTGAGGTAAATAAATTCGTCGCATGAGACATGCAAGCAATACAATACATTGGTGATGTGTTACTTTACTTTGCATTTTACCAATAGTGTAGAATTTAGATGGTTTTGTTTCGATACACGAAACTATGAACTGAAATAGAGCAAATGCATTTTGGTACTTTCCACAATGTTTAATATTACTCACCTCCAATCACAGACTAAAAAGAAGAACCAGACGTAACGTCAGTTACCTATACTTATTTTTCATACAAAGCGCCCGTTTTGACGTCAGATAGAGTTTTATAAACTATTTACTTACTTCTGAAAATCCTGAAAGCATCAATAGGGTAATTTTGATAACTAGGTAGTCAAAAAAGAAACTCTATCTGACGTCAAAACGGGCGCTTTGTATGAAAAATAAGTATAGGTACTGCAGTTACTACCACCATCTACATCTTATTACTTTTAAAGTTTATCCTATTATTAAAAATAATATTCAAACTAAAGAAATACTCTTCTTTTTATTATTCTTATCCGTTTTCAACCGTAATGGTGTAGGCTTCCTTCAGTCTTTGCCATCCCTCTCGATCTTGTTTCCTCTCTATCCATTTCACTCCAGCTGTTCTTTTGATATCGTCATACCAACGCATTTGCGGTCTTCCTCTTGGGCGTTTTTCTCCCCAAGGTCTCAAAGAAATACTGATAATGTGGTATTTGTTTTCATCCAACCTCGATTTTCCGAACATGAAATGCGATACTGAAACCGAATCATTGCGAAATAATAACGCCCTAGAAACTTTTCCGCAAATTGCTTACGAAACTGCACATCACAAACATTGCACTTGCAACGAATGCGTGCGCGCAGATTATTGGGCCAAGGTTGCATTGTCATACTTTATGCGTGTCACTTACATCTTCCTCTGTATGTATAAAGGTGATATTACAATGTCACGGATGTATTTTTTGGACATTGTCCATCTGTGACCATCGTGTTATGTATTTATGGGACAGCTGTAATGCTTAGTAGCGTTTGATGTAGTGGTTGTTTAATTTGATGAGGTCAGCTTGTAACGGTCAAGGAAATGTCTCGTTTGTATGATTCATATTTTATGCCCTACAATCCTACATAATAAAGAATGCGCTTACAAGGTTTCCTTTAAAGATTACCTGTAGTAAAATACCCATTACGATACATTTTCTTGTTATATAGTACCTACAATATTTTGACTTAGTAGGTAGATAAAGTGCTTCTTCTGTCGAGTCGATGCCATTGAGTTTGCCTTGCCATCGTGTTGAAGATATTTGCCAACCAGCATAGCATTAGAGGCTCAGGGGTGCGCCAGACATAAGAAGGCATGTCCGAATTCGGGGCTTATCTCTACGTGCATCCATAAAGCTAAATAACTATGTGCTGCAGCAGTTACTATAATTATTATGCCAAGAATCCTTCAATCTCACTTGATGCCTTTAGACTGTGTAATATGGTTTATATCAAGTTCTCATATTCTCAATTTCTCAAGACTGATGCAACGCTAGAGCTATTGTTGCTTTAACACCAACAGCGTCATTTTCAACGTTGATTCAACAAGCTCGTATTACGAATTTACGATCCCGTTACTATTTAATCAAGTTACTTATATATCCTTAGGGCCGCATTGAAATTCTTGTGAGGAATTGGCAGCCGATTGGCAGATAATATCTCACGTCAAACAAGTAGACGATCAGTCTGCGATGCGTTCCAAGATTAGTTACGAACAATTACGTTTGTTGGATGTGAATGCGCATAAATCAGTGACACTATGTAGGTATCGGTTCGTCGCGAAACTCGCGAATGATCATTGTTTTAGTCGACGGATTAACGTCACACAACAATTTGTTTAGTTGCTCTGGTTATTGGACGACAACGTTGTTCTAAAGGGTTGAATTTGAGAAATAGTTAATGATATTCAATATCACCAGTTCTTTATCATCCCACTGTAGAACATTATGTTATGCCTCTTTGGCCCTTTGGGTCCGAGAGGCTATGTTCTATTTTTGATTGGTGGAGTCAATTCTCTAGTAGGTAGAACATAATTTCATACCTCTTTACAAAAAAATGATAATAGGATGACATGGAATGGACCATATACCAAAAGGCCATTCCTTTGTGGATAGGTGGAGGCAATAGTAGCGTTACCTAATCAACCTATCAGGTTATTTTAACCTCTTACTCATGACATGACATAAAAAATTCGAGTTTAGGCTTTGATGTGAGCTTGCGAGTTTGATTCTAGGGTATTGCTGTAAATAGCTCAAGCTCAGTAGAGTTATAGAATTACTTGTTGCTGTTCTGCGTAATTCTAACTACCTACCTATGTTTTTCATCAACATCGTTACAGTAATATATTTTCGACCACATGGATCACGCCCGGGCGAAACGAAAAGAAAAACACACACACACCTAAACTCGCATTACGACTGTAACCCCTTTCTAGGTGGTCACAATCTTTGTGAGAACTACCACTAGTTATTTTTCAACGAAATGGAAAGAGAAAAGAAATCTGAAATTAGAATGTCAATAATCCAATACAAAATTAATAAATAACATTAGAATTATTATGATTCCAAATGAAAGCTACTAGGCTTTTTATTGTAGAAATCATAGAACAACGGCACAAACATCATTTATAACATCCATGACTGAACCGGGATTCCAACACAGGACCCTAGTTTGGCGTGGTAACCATTACACCAACCGGGTCGTCCACAACATTTTTCTTCACCTTTGTCACCCTACAAGCTGCCAGAACTGAAATACTTCCAAAATGGCAATAAATGCGTCAAGGACGCCTTACATCTTAACAAGTTATTATAATTACAGCAATATAAGGTAACATGGACAAACATGGAAAGTTAACACTGGTGTGATGGCAGTGACATACGATACCCAGTTGTAACCGACACTGACGATGCGATGCCTCTGCATTGTACATCTTTCTGCCATAGAATAGCCGGGTGAATTTATAGGGTGGATTACTCGGCTTTTTTATGTTTGCCTCTGAGAGGCTGATGTACATAGGAAACACGTTTTGATATCGATTTTACTAGCATTCGTATATTTCCATTCCTTTTTGTAGAACAGATTTTGATTTAAGAACTTACAAATTATGTAAAATTTTTAACAAAGGCTTTAAACGGAGGCGCAGCTATCAAATTTATACAGAGTCCTTCTTAATATGCTGACACTTTTTTGAAGAGGATGATCAGAGCATCAAACTGAACAACTTTCTCTGATATTTTTCGCGATTTCGATGTTGGTCCCATAGAGAAAGTTTTTCAGTTTGATGGTCTGATCATCGCCTTAAAAAAGTGTCAGGATATTAAGAAGGATCCTGTATTATTAGCTAGATATCTAATATTATATCTATTACTTGTACTCTATTTCAAAATAATACAAAAATAAACGCACAGGTTCCAATAAAGACCTCTATTTAAATTCGATCCACAAACAGAGCCCGCCTAGTCTATGTCCCAGGGGGGTGAATAAACAGCACCTCACCGGCACGGGAGGCGTGCGTGAGTATCGGATGACACCGTCCACCATCAGCGCCAATTTAACTGGACACCCTGCGTCACTCTTATTCCAACGACGTAAGAGTATTACTGCACCGTTATATGAGTCGTAAACGTTTGTTCGGAGATGCAGGAGAGGTGATAAATCTAGCTGGCTGGATTTCTAAATGTTACGCCTTTACTTGCACAAGCTTGATCGTTTTTGTGTTGAATTCGGGTTTGTCCTTTTAGAACATCGAAGCCATGGTCACATTCAAATTAGGCTCAAAGCTATTTTGAATGTCTTTATTGAAATATTTTTATTTTCGTTTCTAGAAATTCACACAAATACATAGTAGGTATATCAAAAAGATTCGATGCACCTATTAAGTACCTAAACTACCTTCTACTGTTATTTATTAATGATAGCGAAAAAGTTTAAGATTCATTGACAATTAAATATTTACGAATTGGATAAAAACGTATTTATGTGGTTATTAATTTATGTAATGAATTAATAATTTGTATTTTATTTGTTTAAGATTCATTGACAATTAAATATTAACGAATTGGATAAAAACGTATTTATGTGGTTATTAATTTATGTAATGAATTATTAATTTGTATTTTATTTGTTATAAAGTTAAATTTTTATTTAGGTGGGTGGGTACCAAAAGATCATCATAATATGATCACGTTAAAGATTTCGTTGTATAAAATTACCTACAGATATTTAACACCAAACGGCTGGGTTTAAAAATCTCAGCTAAATTGAATTTAAGTGTTTTGAAAAGGGGAACGTTGAAATAAACATTGAAACATGTTTTGAAGCCATGAGCAGGGCCCAGGGCTCGGTGTCCATTTACTAAGGAGTCCAGTTACCTACTATTCGTGAGAAATACCGCTTTTATTACTTTCACACTCATATTAAAATGTTCTTTTGCCAATTATATACTATGTTGTTAGTTGTTACTAAGCAAATAATTTATATTAAAAGGCTGCTAGTTGGTAATGTATATGTTATACTGTCTTATTTCTCTTCGCGGGTGTCGAATGAGACGACTAAGGGAATGTGAAACCAGTATGCCGAAATTGAACTTTGCTAAAATTGCCTTAATTGGTGGTTGTGTAGCAATACGTACCTATAGCCTGTATTTTTTTATTTGCAGTTGTGGATTTAAGTATGATTAAGATTTCACCAACATTTTAAGAATAACTACTAGTAGTTTAAGTATTCAATTGTTTAATTTATTTGCTTATATTAAGTGTCATTTTTATATTCCTTGTATTCCAATACAAAATCATAATACAATAGATACCGATAGTGCTGATTCTTTGACACAAACATAAATTTGGCAACAGCCGTATTTAAAACCAAAACACATTCACACGATCATAAAACACAATTTAAAAGATTTCAAATTAATATCCTAATCAATCAATACCCTTTACATGGGGCACAACAAAATGTAACCCGATATATTAGACGATGTACATTTGGACGGGTAGCTTTTAGTCTAGTCTCGGTTTACTAGCATCTCAAGTTACTACAAGTTCAACCGGACACAAAATATAGAAACTAGTGACGTATTGACTGTCAAAAAAATTATGTAGAGGTTTTTATGGACGCAGATTTATGAAGCTGATTGTTATCGGCGATCTAAGTTGATATTAACTTTCTCTTTGATGTTTTTAAAATATAATCAGGGCCACGATCGCGCTAATTTCAAAGTTCCTTATTCAATTTCAGTTCTAATTAGGTGCATTAAAATCCAGCTCTAAATTTGACGTATTTGCTATGTGGCTACCCTCAGAGCAATTCGGTATGTCAAGTTTTTTTTTGGAGGGCTGAATCGAAAACCATTTCGAGATAATTGTCTCAATAATCATATTTTCTATGTCAGAGATTTTAAAATGAAAGGATTACAGATATTTTTAATAGAATAACATCGTTTTTCGGTCCGTCCAGTGACGTCACTGGAATACCTGTGAACTCCTTGGTAAACATAAAATCAACTTAGAATAACCGGCCATTAAGAAAAAAAATATACATTCACAATGTCAGAATTTGACATTTGATGTTGCCGTTTCTGTTTCCAGCATAGAGTTAGAAAGAGGAGGCAGGTTTTAATTTTTTTAAATATAGCAGTAGGTAGTTTTTCTCCATGGAGTTCGAATTATTTTTTCTCCACCATTTTTGCATTTAGAGATTACAGATCAAAATAATTTAAAAATTAAATTTATATTGATAAACTCGATGAATCGCAATAAAAATGAAATAAGTAGGTGTCTTAAAATTATGTCTTCTATCAGTAAAAAATATAAAAATGAAGACCAAAAAAAAACATGACATACCGAATTAGTCAAAACAGCTCTTCCGGCTGTCAAATGATTAGCGCGATTCCGAATGCCTAAAAGTTGTGGTTCGATTTATATAGTTTTTTTTTAAGTGACTAGTACAGCGTTGCTCAGGAAGCAGTTATTGTGGACTATTGGAGGGACCACGAAGGGTCTACCGATCCAAATGAATGAACATAAGCAACCCACCCAGGGGCACCCAGAGTGTCCCAGAGGGGTACGGACGGTCCTCGGCATGGGTAGGACGTTGCTGAGGCTACGCGGCGGATTGGGTATAAACGAGGATTGGTGAGAGATTTATTGAGCGCGATTGGTGTCCTGACTTCCTGACCCTCTAGTTCTAGTGTGATTTTTCGACACACGCGTTGCGTGCGTGCTAACGCGCTTTCACTGCATATACAATGATTGGAGGTAAAAATCACTAAGTGTCTACCATACTTGAGCAAAGGCACTTAGTGAGTTTTACCGTTTTACCTTCAAACCGATGAATATTATTCACGTGCTTTGCGCAAACGGCGCAAAGCGAACATCGCGCTTGTTGCCGCAACAAGTAGTTTTGCACACTGAACAAAGAGTGAGGACATTTTAAAAATTCTTTAGGAATAAAAGATTTCGCAAAAGAAAAATGTTCCGCCATAAATCTTCTCGCAATTTTAATCAAAAAAGAAACTAAACACCCAAAAACAGTAGACACATAATACCCACCACTTTATGGATTTAATTAATATATTTTTAATTACATAATTTGAGAACATGCCTAACATCGTCGGTTTCAATCGCGCGTTTTAATTATTCTAAGTCGTCGACACCCGAGCCTGTATCGTCGTTAATTTTAGTGTAAACCGAACCGTGGTGCTCCTCCGCCAGCTCCGATGTTTTCATGCAAAAATAATTCATTTTCTCCAATGTTATTTTATACTTGTAATATCAGAAGCTTCTCTTTATGAGTGGGTACGTTTGGTAGTCTTCGATATTTTATTAGTGCTACAATTTTGCTATTCTGTAGAGAAAGTAAGCAGATTGGGAATTTTGATTGTCTTTGGAAAACTTGATAGACTCCAACTTTGACTCAAAAAGCAGAAAGCACTAGGTATGTTATTTTTAACAATGGTTTTGGTCAAAATCTTTTTCTGATCTCAAAAATGCTAAATCTTACTTATGAACAACCTTAATCGAAATGGCTTCATGTTTTTGAGGGGACCAAGTCCTGTTGTTGTCCTTTTGTAAAGTTATTAAAGTTTTCTGCATCTTCAAATTTATAGTCTTAAGACTCATAAGGTAATTAGTCATTTTCTCATCATAATGGATCAAAAACAATCTAAATTTTCACTAAAAAGAACGTAATGAACAATAGAATTGCCCTCTTTATACCAGCAGGCGCCAAATCAACATCGCACCTCTAGCTCAGTGAATAAAAAAATTGAAAAACACAAGAGGGGCTCCACTGACAACGTCCATGACAAGCTCGGAACCCTATAGCTCGGTTGTTGAACATGATCCCAGTATAATTAATGCTCGTCTCAACTAAACCGGCCCTGGCGTCATTTGACTCCATTTTGCGTCAGCCCGTCCCGTCAGACTGACGTTAATTTTCGTGAAACTTGAACCGTCTGGCGGTACTACTAGTTTTTACATAGATCTATACTTTTATCCGTGTGTTATGGTTTTAATGAAGTCTATTAGGTTCATAATAGGTACTCCGTCCGTACGTATCTTCATTTTGATTGTTGATACAACTTAAGTAACTATAAGTAGTTGTTAACATTTATTTATTTTGCACTTTAAAGGAGCACTTCGATCCATATACAGATTCATATAAAAAATAAATTTTGAATTCGAATCATTTCCATTTGTTTGAATCCATCCGCGAGCTTCCAACTAGTCAAATCAGCAACTCTTTACTGAACGTCAAAAAGCGCGCTTTGTATGAAAAAATTTTTACTAAATAATGAATACTGAATAGTGATTGATTACTGATTAGTGACGTCATTGTTTTTCCTCGCTTTCCAGTTATTGAAAATAGTACTATTTTCAGCTGAAATTACATTACATTAAATTTTTACTGAAAATGTGATTTAGCGTTGTTTTCAAACGTTTTTTTTTTACCGAGAAGATAAAACTAAAAGAATACCTACATGTTTTATACTATTAGGACAAATCCGACCTCCAACCTCCAACCTGAAAACATGGTCACCCTCCTACCCATAGAAATTTTTTTTTAATTTAAAGTTGCCTACACACGTTCCTAGTAGCGTTTTCGATAAACTCTTCAATTTAATTTGATGAGCGTGTCCTTGCGGCGACAAAGTGCGACCCCATGTTGTCATTCCGTAACACGATACTGCGAACCCGACACCGCCGCATCGTTCAAATATGTATCTTGTAATCAAACACTGAACGCCTTTTATTTTTTAAAGAATGTTTATTTAAATCATAAAGTTATTATACCTTACAGGAATAGAGTCAGTGACATGAGTTGTCAAATGAAGCAGTTTTTGGATGTTTTTTGGAGACTATTCGCAGGCAAAAATTCTAATACTGTCTATAATTCTGAGTCTAACGTGAAATCGTGGATAAATTAACGAAGTAGTGTCAGTATATTTCACAAAATTATCTACGATTTCACTTTAGATTCCCAATTATTCACGAAAACCGAATTGTAAAAATTGATTGGTGACTAAAAAACGGGTTCTATTGATTCGCGTCACGTATCTCTTTCTATTATACAGTGGTGCCGCTTGGTACATCTCGCTCTCTCAGCTGTATGTTCCTCTATTCCTACCTCTATGATTTAAATCCGTTGCCGAAAGTAATATAAATTATAATTATTATGTAGCTATTTGATCCAGTAAAGATTAAACAAGTAGTTAGTGGTACAACAAAGTAGGTCCTTAGAAAATAATTAAGTAAAATGCACAAAAAAAATTGTTTCTTTCAAGTAGATATTAAGATCTGTAAAGTCTAATTAATTAGTAGGTAATTATCTAGGTAAGTTACCTACACTTAAAACTAAATACCTAAGTAAGTAAGTAGGTAGGTACATAAGAAAATAAAAAACTACTATCAGCGTAGGTTAGGCGTAGAGGTATTTTATTTATAGTCCATATTTTTTTCAAACGCAAACGGTATACAGCATAGGTAGCATGACACCGTGATAAAGCGCTATCACACCTTCGCTCTCTTTCTATTTGCACGTGCACGAACGAGATAAAAGACGTGATGAAGCCGTATCACGTGTAGCATGCTACCAGCACAGTGCGACATAAAAGAGTAGAAAACGGTGACAGCAGTGCTGGTAGCATGTTACACGTGATGTATCACGTCTTTTATCTCGTTCGTTCGCGCGCAAATATAAAGAGAGCGAAGCGAAGGTGTGATAGCGCTATATCACGGTGCCATGCTACCTATGCAGGAACTAAATATTTTAGTACAGCTTATGCGTGATTTTGACATTCTTGCGTGGAGGCAGCGTCCTCATTTATTTCCTACTCTTTTATGTCGCCCTGTACGTAGAGAGTAGTATATTCCTTGCACCTTACCTACCTACCTACCTAGTTAGCTATTGCTTGCAAACTGCAGAAGGCTGCGTGCATAGACGAAAAATTGTTCGCTTACGCTGGTAGACGTAACATCAGTGTAACCGCGTATGAGACAGCGATAGTCATAAAATCCTATACAATTTGTATGAAGAAAGATGTCTGACTCCGGAGTCAGACAGCCGTCGTAGAACAAAAAAGTGGTTACGTCGATAAGGACAGCAATAAGTAGCGATCTCCTTTTTTAACCAGAGCGAATTTGCTATGTGCATCTCTTTCCGAGTGAATATGACAAGACACGTGCTTCCTTCTATTACCTTCTCTTTCTACGGCTGCGTGCGTGTTTTTTGACGTACCTACCTATTATACCAGGGTGGCCAAACTTTTCACATAGGCGGTCTACATTGAAACTCAGATATATACCTACCTGGCGGTCGACATTCAAAAATCGTATTTCTTACATATTTTTAGAGCAATTTTTTTTTGTATTGGGTATTTAGTACTTTTAAATGCTTGTCTATTCGATGTTTCAAAGAAAATGCTGATTCTTTTCGCAGGAAATATGGAAAGTTGCCATATTAAAAGTCTAGTTTCCAAAAATATTCACTTTCAAAAAGTAAAGTAGTTATGTGTGTTGTAAGTATCAGAGTTTGAATATTTCCTCCTCGACCACTACAAACGGCAGCAATTATCTATGAAAATTTAGTGAAATTAAAATCAGGCGGATTTTAATTAACCATGAATTGCTTCGACGACTTTTACAGTTTCAAAATTCATGTAAACAGCCTCATTGTTCAGCGAAATTTTGGAATTTTCTGAATTTAAATGGTAAGTACTTAAGTAGGTACCAAAAATTACGCGATGATTTAACACGTTCGTGGACAGTGACGGCTATTACCGTAAAAATGGATTGTGAAAATTGACAGTACGGTATAAACCGTTCGTATTCAAGCTCCATTAAAAAACACTACGGTCGTAACAGACTGTTTTTCATACGATTACCGGGTAAACCACGCCTACTGCCATTCTGTGTAGGCATTCCACTGCACTACTGCCAAAATTAAGCGTTGTAGAAACCTTTTGTTTGGGGCCTCACACTCGCAAAATCAATAGTGCACACACTGACAGTACGGTTTTGACCGTCGTTTTTGTATGAACGGCATATCGTCGCAGGGAGCGTGTGCGCTTGTTTATGCGGATTACTTCCGCAGTAAAAGTGACCTGTGATAAGCTTAATTGATAATACACATATTATATTCATAAATTTGCATGGACAACGTAATAAAACGTAGTAAATTGCAGTAACAAACATTTTTGTGACAAAAATATGTACCTGATAACGCAATATCGTACCAACCTAACTATTTTGTATCGCAAAGTAAAATTTGGTAAGATATTAAAACAAAAATCGATGTGATAATTTTTTGAATAATGGGTTATTCATACAATACCTACATATTAGGTATAATCAATTTCTTCGATCACGCATAAGAAACCTTATCTTTCGTATCTATCCCTATCTCGTACGACACCCATAGGAAGAATGGTATTATGGTTTATGTTGTGCTTGTGCTCAATGTTATTTTTTCTCTTTAAATGCCTCGATTGCGAAAAGAGAAGACAAGCATCACGCCAGTGTCCAGATGATCTAGTGCTGAAGTCCTAAAGAAGATCCATTTTATGATGGATGATGATTTCGCTGCGAAGACCGATCACCTATCTAAGGCATAGCCTAGCGTAGCATATGCTCATGACTATATATTCCCTGAGGTAGTCAGAGATATTCTGAAACCTCAGAACATCCACGTTTCACTAGGTTAGGTATTTATCTAAGGTAAACTCATTATACTCAAAATACTTAAGTTCGTGATAATATTACCGTCCTTATTTTCAAAAAAATAACTATAATTAAACGTCTTTTATTGAATAGATTTAGAGATTTATTTAGAGACTAATACTGTTATAGTGATACTTTTGGTAATTTGTTAATTATGCTACAACCGTACTGTCACTAACATGAATGTAAATGCATTGAAATCAGTGATATTACGGCCAATACCGTACAGCTATAACCGTACTGTCACTGATGTTAATATTATTCAGTATAGCAGTGGCAGTACGGCCATTACAGTACAACTGCAATAACCGTACTGTCACTGATGTTCATACTATTCAGTAATAGCAGTGGCAGTACGGCCATTACCGTACTACTGCAATAAACGTACTGTCACTGATGTTAATACTATTCAGTAATAGCAGTGGCAGTACGGCCATTACCGTACTATGGCTATAACCGTACTGTCACAATCTTCGATGTCATTTAGGCTGAGTATTGTCAGTACGGTTTTGACAGTCGTGTGAATTTGTATGGGAATTTCCAGTGACATTTCAGGATTTGCACTGCCCACGAACGTGTTAAAAATGTTTTTTTTTTCTTTTTAATTCATTGAACTCTTCGCGGGCTACCATAAAAGACGACGCGGTCGACGTCCTTGCCACCCCTACTATATACCCAGTGTTGCCAGATTTAAAGCAGTATCTGTACCTTCAGTAGATTTTCAAAATCTGTATGAAATCTGTATAAGTAAATTAAAGAAAATCTGTAAAAAATCTGTATTTGGCATTGGTATTCTCAAGTATTCCGTATAATTTTATCTGGAGTTAACTACCTAGGTGATTTAATTGTTACATTTAGAGCTGAATAAATAAATGTTTTGAATATTTATAAATATCTTTATTCATTTTTGATAATAAGTCATGATCAATATCTATGTCATAGCGTGGCTTATTGTTGAGTAATTGCTTAGTTGTGTAGCAATTTTTGCCAAAATGGTCTGAAAAACTACAATTTGAGGTAATTCTGTATGAAAAAAATGGAATGTTGAAAAATCTGTATAAATTTCACTCTCAATTTTTTATCGGTATGACATGTTGGAAATCTGTATGGATACCGCGAAATCTGTATATCTGGCAACACTGTAATATACCTACCTATATATTATAGATAATTACTAATTACCTATACCTACCTAAGTACTTGTGAAGTCCTAAAGTCCATAATCCATCCATCCCATCCAGACGATTGGTTATCCAAGTAAAACCATGCTACGGACGCAGCTAACGGTCTTTGCACAAAACACAAAAATAAACTTTAAAATAGTTTGCATATGGAAATAATTCGCACGGATATCAGTTCATCACACACATGTAGGAGGTAGTTATATGTTTATTTATAGTTCATTAGAGACTACTCAATATCTTTGGAATTCAGCAAATAGTTCGTTTGCTTTGTAACTGAACTAGCAAAGTATTTATTTGATTAAGAAAATAATGGTTAGTAGGGTAGGTAGTTATTCAGAATCACAGTTTACACGAATTAGTGTGAAAATAACAAAAATCTGTCAAATGCACTGTGTGGTACAATACAAGGTTCGGGCATCGAATGCATATACATATTAAATCTATGATCGAATGAAAATTCAAAACTAATAGACGCAAAGTACCTACCTACCAGTGTTGCCAACGTCCACGGTCTGGATTACCCAAAAACCTAACTGAAAATCCCCAATTTTGGGGAAAGTCAAATCGATATTCCCCACATTTTCCCCACATGTTTTTAGCAAAGAAATAAGTACTATTCATATAAATCATGTATATTTATTACTTAAACTTAAGTATGCAATGATTTTACTCAACGTATTATAGCTCTTCATTGCGCCAAAGTTAACATAATCATTTGACGGATCCAATTTTAGGTTCCCTGGCTCCCCTCCTTTCTTCCTAATACCTTCTCTAAGTGGCCATAAGCGCTACTACTTTCATTGTGTGTGCAGGCGATTACGATTCTCTGTTTTTAAATTCTTGAATGCTAAATTTTCTTTCAACAGATGCGTTTGAGAAAGGCAGAATGAGCAATAGGCTTACTGCCTACGTATTTCAAATTTTTATTGTAGTTACCTACTTTGATTTTATGGACATGACTCCGGAGTCAGACATCTATTTTCATACAAATTGTATAGAATTTTATGACTATATCGCTGTCTCATACGCGGTTACATGGAAGGTTACATGGATGTTACGTCTATCAGCGTAAGCGAAAAATACTTCGCCTATGGCAGTGGGTGACACAGTCGTCATGTTGCTTGTCTTCGCGGCTGAAGTCACTGTCATTTGGTCGCTCTAAAATCGCCTGGGTGATAGGACTGATAGGCAAAAGGGTTCTAAAAGCTTATAAAACTATGAAAATAATGAATCTGCAAGCTTACGTCAGCGTACAGTTCAGTCGACAAGTGTGTCGACGCAATCCGCAGCGGGAGGTGTAGGGACTGATGTATTTTTAGAAATCCTCCGACTCACCGGCCAAGTTCACGAGCGGGAACACGAACTGAAACTTTCACTTGTTACTTTGACAATAAGGGCTAATCGACCGATTACATTAGCGTAGGATTTTCCTCAGAGGGGCAGCCACTCAGTTGATTAGCCACGACAAGAAGATATCGAAAAGTTCGTTTCTTCTTCTTCTTGGTCGTAACCTCATGGCTGAGGGACATGACCACGGTGGGCCGCTTGAGCCACCACAGCTCTCCAGGCCGCTCGATCTTGGGCCCGGTGTAATTCATGTGACGCATGTAGGTAATATTCAAACGATTGTAGGCAATGAGTTTTCCAGTTATATTGTTGACCATAGGTAATAGGGTACCTACGTATAGTTGCTTATGAACACTCCAATGATATTAAGCTCATTGGAACACTCCAAGAACTCACTTCACGTCACTTACCACCATACGTCACCTCCAAGGTAAATAGAAAACGTAGAGAAGATTGAAGCGACATTCACCAAATGGCGCTTCATGCTTTTTACCTTTCCCACAATAAACGAATTCTAGCCTACGAATAAGAATGTATCTTATTCGTAGATTCTAGCCCATTAGAATACCTAAGGGTTCCGTTATCCGTATCACCACACAATGTAGGTAGGTATTTGTAAAAATGTGTTTTCTTTCGTTTTATTCGGGTTCCGTAGTTCCCGTTTACTTCGCGGGACCCTATAAACGATCGTATCAGATACATACACTCATTTTGCCTTCAGTGTATTAGCCACTGCACTAGAGGTCCATTACAAAGCTGACCCGCACTATACTATACTGTGCCTGGTGCTACAAAGCTGGTGCTAGAAGGTTTTGTGCCAAAAGTGTGGCTCTCGCATGGCCAGCACAGCGAGCGCGAGGTGCCGGGATCGCGTTGAGATTTGAGCGGTCGTTCGTGTACTACGGCTCATGTGATTGTGAGTGAGTCATAATGTCAAAAGTGTGGCTCTCGCATGGCCAGCACAGCGAGCGCGAGGTGCCGGGATCATGTTGCGATTTGAGCGGTTTTTCGTGTACTACGGCTCATAATGTTTTTCAGAGGTGGTTCAGACCATTAAATTGAACAAATTTTACTATAGAAACAAACATAAAATCGAAAAAAGAATTCAGCTGGGGTATCGTGCTGTCTATATCATCTATCATGTGCGTACTGTACAGTACGATCAGGAACTGCAGCAGGAACCGCATTCCCCCGACAAAACCCGAAGTTTAGTAATCAAAGGGTGCAAAGCAAGGTAATAAAGGTGGCACATCCTGATCGGTCAATATAATTTGGCGCGCTATTAAAATTTGTCAATTGCGCAGGTACATCGGGGGAACTTATAAATCTGGTACTACTGTACCCAAATATGTATAAAATTATAGCAAGCTAACGGCCTTTTTGTATTTTGCAAAGGTACTGGCTACATTAGATGTGTCAAATGGTAACATAACATTATACCACAGAATACTATAATTACATGCAGGAGATGACTGGAGAAAAGCCCAAACGATCGTTAGCTCGCATTTCTTCTTCTAGGTTCCAGCCGTCTAGCCATAGCTCCTATACCTTTTTAGATCCGAAGCCTAGACCTAACGCGAACATTCCTCACGAGCCGTAGTACATAGTTGGCCCTCTCCATAGAGTAATGCACGTAACCCGAAACTCTCTTTGTTTCGCACCAGACGTTATAATGAGAAACATGTGAAACATAATCGATTGGTGGTTATTGGAGACGTAACATTACTCCGTGGTTTGTGAACGCTAAGGTTCTTTGTAGAGGGAGAGGTAAGATGACACATTTTCAGTTTGAAGCTTTAGTTAGTAACGTGACGTCATTGGTTAAAGGGTGAAGTTCCATTAAATAATACTGTTACAAAACACCCCCTTGTAATATTTTTTAATTTTTTTATCAAACGATGAAAAAATAGATTAAAAATCTGCAATACTATCTATCTACCTATCTAAATATCCCATACATTTGAGTCGAGTAGGTACCTACCTACCTACTTACTGAAGTTTTATGTGAAAAAGGAAACTCGACCCAAATCTTTTTTCGCGATTTCGGTATTGGTCCCATAGAGAAGGTTGTTCATTTGGTTGGTCTTTCATCCTCCTAAAAAACCGTCAGCCGTAGAAAGAGCAAGTAATAGAACGAAGAACGTGTTTTGTCTCATTTACTCATTGAGGGATGCATAATACAAATTCACTCTTGTTAAAAAAGGAGATCGCTACCTTATTGCTGTCCTTATTGACGTAGCCATATTTTTGCTCTAGCCTCTATGGTCTGACATCGGAGTCAGACGGAGTCAGACAACAAAAATTTCATAAAAATGTTTGTTGCTCTATATTTCGATGAATAGTTATTTCGTAATAATTTAATTCATTGTAATTTGTTGCGAGTGGGTGACTTTAAGTTCACAACATGGTAGCGTGCAGCGTTTTAGGATGCAAGAGCCGCACTGAACGTTGCAAAGAAAATATTTCATTCCACGGGTATGTTAACATTAATTCACGTTTTATTGCAGGAAACATTAATAATAAAACGCATTTTAATAGTTTCATTCATCGGGCAAGTGTTAAAGACAATAATTTAAAAGTTAAAGCTAAATTTTGTGATTTGTAATCTCAATAAGGGTGGTCAGATGTCATATTAAAATTACCCTGTTTCCACCTTGAAAATAAGGTAAGTACACCAAGGGCTGTGCCAAGGGTAAGCCGGAAGAGGTTTCATGAGGTATTTTGTAACCGCTAGTTAAACGTAGTTAAGCATACCATACCATGGATAGCTGTCATTGCCTCAGGGTTAAAAGCTCCAACAAAAAACAGCATTACAAATAGAGGTCGGTTAACTAAAGCTGGCGCGTGCCACACATTTACGCAATGCCTTTGTTTCACTGCACGCAGAATGTCTCATCGAACTCATTTGTATGTGTCTGTGAACGTGCCAGCAGCTTTAGTTAGGTTAACCTGTAAAACATACCATGATAGATGTCGTTGACGTGAGTTGAATCCTTAGGGCCTGTTTCACCACTTCTGGGTAAGTTCTTGTTAGCTTATCCGACGGATAGTTTGACATATTTTGTATGAAATTATGTCAAAATATCTGTCGGATACGCTAACAAGAACTTATTCAGAAGTGGTGAAACAGGCCCTTAGAGTATTTATTTATTCTACTAACAAACTTATCTGCCACTTTTTGGTAGCATGAGGTATGTATGTTTGAGGCAGCATGAAATCCGCAACTTTGGACTTTATTCCATTACTTTAGATTTTAATTTTGAATGTTAAAATTCATGAAAAACTGTGTCGTGTGAATCCCAAACGCGATAGCTTCGAAATTATTGTTCCGCAATTAAAGGCTGTTTAGTGATAAATAAGGTATAAAATTGTATGTAAATGCGTAAGATTGTTTGATCTGGCACGTTGTCAGAGGGGAAATGCTAAGGCGAGGCGGTCCCTATATAAATCGTCTAAGGTTGGATCATAAAGAATAGTTAGTGAGGTTTTTTTTATGTCTGTTTGTCTATTCGTTTGATTGTTTGTGTGTTAGTTTGTTTGTTCGAGCATCACGTAAAAACTACTTTACCAATTTTTTCGTATAGGTAGGGTGAGGAGTTGTAGCTTTTTTGCGTTTTTAAGTGATGTATTTTTTCTTCAGTTTTCCAAGCGACGAATATTTTAAAAATATATGGGTCTTCGCAACTGGCAGACTCAATTGGTCAACTACTATAAATTCGCGTATTTGAAGAACATCTGTTTATTGAAAATATACGTATAAGAGAAATGGAATACAGTGACACTCCAACACGGTATATAAAGGTAAATTCAATATGTCGGTAGATAGTACCTACGCAAGTAGATAATTATAATAGTCAAAGTAGGTATATCTAGTTTAGCTAGGAAAGAGTATAGGTCATTTATTATTTGTAAACTGGAAGACTAAGGCCACTTCTGAATAAGTTCTTGTTAGGTTATCCGACAGATATTTTGACATTATTTCATACAAAATATGTCAAACTATCTGTCGTATAAGCTAACGACAACTTACCCAGAATTGGTGAAACATGCCCTAAGGCATTGGGCAATGTCGGTAAAGCTGGTTAGATTCTTTATTAAATAATGTTAGGTAGCATTGCTTTCTTTTATTATTAGTTCTAGTAATGTTTTCGAGATGATTGTTTTCATACAAGAAGCGAAAACCAGTTTACCTACTTAAGCCTACTAAAAATCAGGTTCGGGTTTCGATCTCATTTGATTCTGTTCACCTTAAACTAGGTTACCTTACCTACCATACACTAAATGTTGGCTCCCTGCAAATTGTTCAATGTAATTGATGCTTAAGTTCGAGCTAAGTAGGGTCGAAATGTATGGATTTTGACATTTAACTGTAGGTTTTAGCAAGGTCTTACAATTATAGTACAGAATATGAGCCTCTATAGCTTACCAGAAAAGGTGTGTATCATATCTTACATTAAAATATGATAATGTTCTATAAGTTAACAACATAATTTATGATTTGATACAAATAAATAACTTTATTAAAATGTATTCTCGTTATTATAATGACACAAAGGGTAACAATAAATTGAAAATTGCATATTGCATAATGTGCTATTATTATGTTCTTCTACTTCTTATCGAGTGGGCTGCAAGCCCTGCCCCTCTAGCATGCCAACGCCGAGAAAACGACAAAAATCGAGACTTGCCTCCATCTTTTATTATTTTACGTACGCCAAAAAGAGCGCGCATGACGTTTTTCTCGTTTAAACGCTTTGTCGTGGGTGGCATGCTAGCCGTGCTGGTGTCAGAGTTTATTCAAACCGCCTTACGGCCTCTGACGTGGTTTTTATGTAACGACTACTACCACCAGAGATAGTAGCCGGGACCAACAGTTTAACGTGCGATCCGAAGCACGGAATCATCTTTCTTTTCAGACAATCAGGTGACTCAGCCTGCAATGTCCTAACCAACTGGGGAAAAACGCACAAAGTGACATTTCACTAGGTGCCCCCCGTGGGAATCGAACCCACGACCTCCGTGTCAAGAGCCCAATGCTCTTAACCATTAGACCACGGAGGCAGTTCCACGGAGGCGGATTATGTTCAATGGGTACCAGCCCGTCTAGTATGATTTCTCTACTAGCGTGCCGACTCTATTTTTTCCATACTAAGTACTTGTTGTACTTGCGCAACGCTCTGAAAAGCGCGAGAACAGCAGTGCGAATTTTGAAAGTCATACGTTCAAATCAGCAGTAGAAAGACGCATAATGTCCATAGTAATTTTAACATTTTCTACTGCTGTTTACAGCGAGTTACGGGTGTCTTTCAAAAATCGAACTACAGGGGCTATAGACAAGGTAACATTTCTTTTGGCGTAGACGCTAGTAGAAATGACAGAATGTATGGATTTGACATTGGCGATCGAAACATTTTGACGTTTTCTTTCTCCACCATACGTCAAGTCCATACGTTATTTTTTTTTCTACTGTCGTTAATGCTAATCGAAAGTACTTTTTCTAGAGGCCCTGGTTATTTTCTAAGCAGCCGAAGGCGCGGTGCGCACATGTAGTGAAATCGTACTAGACTCAAAGGACTGTAAGTATTCACCCTACGAGCGGCGCGGGAATCTCATTCGGTGAATTCAGCAGTTGTAAATGTCTTTATAGTGTGGATTTGACTTTCAAAAATAGCTATGTATGATTAATGATTTTTGAAAGTCAAATCAGCAGTAGAAAGATGCATATCTCCAAAGTAATTTCGACATTTTCAAATTTCGTAATTTTGACATTTTCAACTGCTGAGCTCACCGAATAAGATTCAAAAATCGCACTTGTGTACACACACGCCGTGTGTACATAATATAGCATAGTTCATTTACCCATTTTTATGGGAGTTTGATTTCCTATGGTATCACTGGATGAAATTATCGCTGTCTCATACGCGGTTACACTGATGTTCCGTCTATCAGCGTAAGCGAAATACTTGGCCTATGCCGTCAGCACATTAAGAAGTTGAAGTTGTTATGGTATGTGGTCGTATTTAAAATGTTTCACACTCGCCAGTTGGCTCTTTACAACAGCAAGCCATCAAGCTACGCAACCCAATCGCGTTGTAACCCGAACACAAACGTTCTAGAGTTGCGGAGTAGCCTAGCTTCTATTCGAGGGAGCGTTATACTCAGGGATGTTTTAGATAAAATATAGCATTTACAGAAAACAGAAAACACGACCTCACTTGTGAGGAAGGCTCTAAAATTATGTCAGAGAGAAAGCTTTGAACAATCGCGCTATGGACCAGTTAGTGGACAGCCTATGGGAGCTTTCTCGCTGTGGGGTATTTATACTCATGTGCTCAGGCTAAGTCGCAGGTCTTAAAGATAATATTACCTACTGCATAAGAATACCTACCTAACTATCATAAGCATTGACTTTAAGCTTTCTGTGCTTTAAGTAGGGTCACAGAATAATAACTAGTAACTTAGCGTTAGTAGGGTTGAAAACGTATCATAGCATCAGCATTATGCTAACGACTATAAGTGACATATAGTTGACGACCCGTTGGTGTGATGGTTACCACGCCAGACTGCCAAACCAGCGTCCTGGGTTCGAATCCCAGGTCGGTCATGGATGTTAATATGTGTGTGCCGCTGTTGTGTGGTTCCCATAACAAAAAGCCTGAGGCTTACTTGGGATTATTACAATGTATGTGCCTGTGAGCGTTATAGTCAGAGATATTCTGAAAACTCAGAATATCCACGTTCCACTAGTAGGTATCGATTTTTGACAATGTTTCTGAATCTCGGCCTTAGACAGCGGTAGTGTACCTACACTCTACGTAGGTCAGAATCATCAATCAATTATCAATTATCATAGCATCCCTGTAAGAAACAAGAGCAGCAGGAATGGCTTATTTAGCCATTGGTCTGCTTCGTAGACTATCTCATCTAGTACCTATCCTTCATTCCTGAGAGGAGGCCTATGCCCTATGCGGTGGGATAACCTAGCCTTAAGGCCTGAAGTTGTGTTGTGACTTACATGGTCTTGTAACAATATAAACTCACGACCACAACTCGACTCCCTTTCGGGGTGGCCAGAATCTTTGCTACAACTTTTTTGTTACTTATTTAGTCTCACTGCTAGGAAAAGGTCTCCCCTAAACTCTTCGACGTCTCTCTCTGTTTGGTGCTACTACCATTCTCTTTTTTCGAGCTGTTATTTGAAAGCCTATTAGCCTTAAAACAGATTACCTTCTTAATAGTTTAAGCACATTGTGTGTGAAGGTTTCTAGATGGAAGTGGGTGACGGTAGCTTGCTTTTCGCCCACAATAACACTGCATTAAAAACCTTATCCAGGGATAACCTTATCCCCTCCTTATCCTTTATTACCTTATCTTTGCTTGTGTGCGACTAAGGTGTCGCTTCATACGACACCCATGAGAAGACTTGGGGTGGTCCATCCTAACCAGAACCACATGACTTACAGACCCTGCTGTACCATTTAACTCAAGTTTTCAAACTAGCAACGAATAAAAATGCCCACCTTAGTCCGATCCTAGCGATAAAATCATAAAACCGTGTAATTCCAACTATTTCCAACAAAGCAACGTACAACAAAGTAAAGTAACGTTTGCCTGCAACGATGGCGTCCATATTTGTTTCCGCGTACATTAGCGGGCCGATCGTTTTACACGGCATTAGGTAAATTATAAGCTCCACTAGTCGTGACACCCGATATGTTTGCAGTCGGTGCCGTCTCGGCTTCGCTGCGGCAACAGTCTACCTAATACAGTTGTTACACTAAGTACCTATCTATTTATTTATTGAATCATAGTCACAGATAGATTATTTAATAGTTACTACTGCATGTAACAGAGACAGCACACTAACTAACGAAATCGCGCGCTTTTTAAAATGTCGAACTTTGCGCTTCAGGAATATCGCATGCGATATGCGGTGCCATAGGTATCGCAGCTGTCGTAAGTACACATGGCGACGCATCAAGGTACGCAAAACCAATATAAGCTGGCCGCGCGACGCGACGTTATACATTACTCTTACCACGCTTGATGTGTCGCCGTGTGTACTGTCGTAGTTTCAGTACATGGTGCAGTGGAGACGCTTGCCCCTTTGCCCTCTCTTTCTTTGAACGTTGAATGACATCTCGCTTTGATCAAACGTCTCTCGTCTACTTTACATCTTGCTTCAATTGATCAATGCAATCTTTCATTAACCAACGAACGAGCACTCCTTTTCAATCATAAATCTTTTTTTAAGGCTTCCGCACATTGCAGCGATATTATCGAGCGATATTATCGACAGCGATATCGCGACACCTTACACACTGCAGCGATTCCGCGATTCGCGTCACGCATGCGCACACCACTGAATGTAGTAGAAAGAGATTGCGTCAGGTTGCGATAATATCGCGGCAGTGTGTGGGATCGAGCGCGTCCCCATACAAAATGTACTGAGAACAATTATCGCAAAATCGCAGCGATATTATCGCTCGATAATCGGCAGTGTGTAGGATCGAGCGCGTCCTCATACAAAATGTACAGAGAACAATTATCGCAAAATCGCAGCGATATTATCGCTGCAATGAGCGGAGGCCTTTAACCCATAATTCCATTTCAGTGAATGTATTCAACAGTAATCGAAACCTCACAATCGCTGCTCTATCGCTTATTATTACAAAGTTTAGAATGCACCAATGTTAAACTTTCAGCAACCGTGGTGTTTGAAGATGCCAAGCAAAACAATGAATTTAGTGAACAAGTTTTAGCGTCCGATTCACCGCGGATAAGAATGCGAAGTGTCATAGAATATTCTAAAATTCGATTCATTCGACTCCTTCGGCTCGTTTGCCTCTGATAGATATGCGTACTACACCTTAAGTCTGAGTCTGAGCTGTGATATCACTTGAGAGCGCCCTCACAAGCCTGAAGCAGTTGGTTCGACATTCTGAAATAATATATATTTATAACACATACACACACACACATACACACACCCCCCCCACACACCACACACGCATAAGCACTACACTCACTTCATAAGAATGCCATGAATTTTAGTTACCCTATATTTTGGTTAATTTTATGATTTTAATTTTATGATCTTGTTAAGGGTTAGATTTAGATGTTTAGAGCGTATGTATAATTCATCTGCCCTCATTACCTCATCTCCCACTCAAGACCTAAGGGAGAAGGGAGGGGCTGAAAATCAGCGCTGCACGGGTTCCATCCGGTGTCAGCACAGGCTGAGCCTCAACCTTTTGTCTCAGTTGTGTAGGTTTTTTTTTTTTTGTACTTAGATTATAAGAAAAACTGTAGGTATTGAGACAATAAAATTATTTTTAATTTAATTTAATTAATTTAATTTATAAATACTATACTATTTATAAATAATATTTATAAATACTTTATAACAAGTGGCATAACGCGTCGTAACCGTGTGTAGGTAAATTGAGGAGCCGCGCTTACAATTTGGTGTGAACAAACTGTTTTCTCCTACACTGTGGCATCGTCTCGACTTCGCCCTAATGAATGACGCGATACATTCTAGGCTCCCTGTGACATGATAGTGATTGCGTGGGCTGCCAGTTCTTTTGTTTTGAGGTCACTGGGTCATTTCATTGTTGTGGTCACTTTATTAATTATTATAAAATGTTGGAGTCAGCATCAACTTATAATATGCAAGCTCTTTGTTAGTTTGTTTGTTCGGTTATTGTGTAGTCAACTTATTTAAAATGTAGGCCACCTTAGGACCTTGTAACAATCACCTGTATTAATTTAAGAGGCTAGGCGAGCACCGCTTTTTCCATACAAACGTATTCCCCTGTATCCTCCCTGGATAATGACACAAGAGCAAAAATATTTTTACCATACAATCTATGTTACCTCTGCTATGTCTCTATAATTTGCTTTTTTGCATTAATTAATTACTGTATAAACTAGGGACCTTCGAAAATGACAATTTTCACCACCCGTTTTCGGACATCCAGCAAACAAATTTGATGAATATAAACAAAAAAAGCAAAATATACGGACATGGCCAACATCTTACTCATATTATTGTTGAAAGAATTATTAAAATCGGTTTAGTTTTGGAAGAGGAAACAGGGGAGTACGAAATGCTGATTTCGTCGATTTTTTGTATATAAAATCGGTCCGAGCTGCTGTTGTCTGTTTCGCACCCTATAGTCAGTGGGGTGTATGGGTGGGGCGGATCGGACAAATATTTAGGTATAATATAGTTGGATAAGTGACCTATTCTCCAAATTAGCATTTCAGCCCGCCTATCCTCTTACTTAAGGTTCAGTGAAACGAAACAACTTCAAATAGTTTACTGTGACAAAGTTCTACGGTGGCCTGCATTTTAAACATTGTTCATGAGCTGCAATAAAATAAACCGATCTTTATTTCTGGATGAATATTTCGTTTTCTCGTGTGTGTGTTCAAAGTTGATCAGTATTATGGGTACAATTACCCCTTAAAGAAATGCAACTGATTACTCTAACACCTTGTAGAAACTTTACTCTACCTACATAGTAAAATTTCCTTTAATCTATAGAAAAGAAAACCGACCGTTTTCTTTTCTTTAGTTTAAAACTTAAGTTGCATTTCTTGCTCAGGACTGCAATCGCGGTAAATATTCGGTGATTGAACCTTTATTGGACTACGTACGAACCATAACTTTTGACACATTTGGTATTGCGCTAATCGCGGTACTGCTCTTGACAGCCGTTAGAGCCGTTTTGACAGATCGCTCAGACGTTAGCGGCTGTCAGTCAGTTACATAGTGTTTAGCGCGATGCGGAATTCAGCACAGGTGAATAGTAATTGGATTGCAATGTGATTAGAACTGAAATTGGATAAGAATAGAACTTCGATGTTTTCAATCGGGCTCCTGATGTCCATCCAACGAATACCTTTAAATAAACTCCCTTTTATAACTGCCTGGCATAAACTAGAGCCGATGTTGGTCTTGGTCTAAGTTTTCCACCGTGCGTAGGTCGAGGCGGTGTCGAGTTCCCAACGCTCCTAAATTTACCTTGCCCGCTACTGCCATTAAAAGCATTTATGTTATATTGGATATCACAATATTATCGACGTAGGCAACGATCGGGTTGCAGCTGCATTGAGAGGCCACTTCTTTGTTTATTTTGTTGTTTAGAATCAGTGGGTAGTAAAGGAAGTAAAGGGACATCGGCGGTGATTATTTACCCGATTATTTTGATGCCAGTTTATAGGTAAGTCGATATGGCAATGTCATTTATAGATTCCATTTATTTTGAACTTGTTTTCTAGAGTCCTAAAATCTTTAACTCCAAAGTTTATACACCACTATTTTTTAATTAGTAACGAAACTTTAAGGGTGTATTCAAACCGTGAATCTGAACAAAGTGCCGAGCTCACCGAATGAGATTCAAAAATCGCACTCCAGCATAGCTAGCATGCCGCAGTGATACAGCGCTATCACATCTTAGCTCTCTTTCTATTTGCGTGCGAACGAACGAGATAAAAGACGTGATACAGCCGTATCACGTGTAGCATACTACGAGTGCAGGAGTGCGATTTTTGAATGTCATTCGGTGAGCTCAGCAGTTGAAAATGTCAAAATAACTATGGAGATATGCATCTTTCTACTGCTGACTTGACTTTAAAAAATCAAACTTCAGGAGTGCGATTTTTTAAAGTCAAATCAGCAGTAGAAAGATGCATGAGAAGGCTTTTGTATGAGATTTAAAAACGGTGCCAACTCATGGATGACATTCAAAAATCGCACCCCTGGAGATTTCATCAGAAGTGGAACTTCTTCTTATGCCAAGAGAAAATTAGAGAAAGCCTGTTCTGGACATTTCGTGAGAAGTGGATGAGTGGATTTGCCTTGGTGTAAGGGAACAGCCTGGCAAATACTGCAACGGTGAATGAAAACCATCAAAACTGCTTTAGGTTACCCGACTCAAATGTAGAAACAGCAGTTTTTTTTGGAGTTTCTTGATTTGGGCTCTATACATACTTAGTACCGTTTCAGTATTTGCCTGGTGACCCTATATCGGATGGCGTAGAATTGAATAACTGAACATAGGTACAACTTTTTATCGTAATCATATCAAATCAAGCACCAAAATTCAAAATTATATTTCAGATAATCAAACGTAGTTAAGCCTCTAGTTACTATTTGATATTATCGAATGCAAAACAAACTTTAATTAATACAAGGTACCTGATACAAGGCATTGCATTTTCAGAACATGAAATATTTGATATGGTTCAAGCCAAATCATTATTCCGATTGCAATAATGGGCTTTCAGTTTTACGTTACAATACAACCTACGATTTATGGAATATCCGTGGCTTATATTGTATGAAACAGTGGCGAACAATAGATATAATACCCTAAAGTTTATACAGGGTCCAATTTAATATGTTGAAGGTTTTTTAATAGGATGGTCATATAAAACTTCTTCTTCTTATCGAGTGGGCTGCAAAGCCCTGGTGTCAGAGTTTATTCAAACCGCCTTACGGCCTCTGACGTGGTTTTTATGTAACGACTACTACCACCAGTGATAGTAGCCGGGACCAACAGCTTAACGTGCCATCCGAAGCACGGAATCATCTTTCTTTTCAGACAATCAGGTGACTCAGCCTGCAATGTCCTAACCAACTGGGGAAAAACGCACAAAGTGACATTTCACTAGGTGCCCCCCGTGGGAATTGAACCCACGACCTCCGTGTCAAGAGCCCAATGCTCTAACCATTAGACCACGGAGGCATATAAAACTGAACAACTTTCTCTATGGGACCAACAAGGAAATCGCGAAAAAAACAGCTGTCCATACATCTGGGTCGAGTGGGATTGCAGTTTTGTATGGAACAGCAGATTTTGATCCCAAAGACTCCAAAGAGAAAGTTCAGTTCAATGGTCTGATCATTCCCTTAAAAAACCGTCAGTATATTGAAGGACTTTATATACCTACTACGTCCCACGGGCATAGGCCTAGTCTACCTTCAGGAGGGTATATGGTCGTTTAAGACCACCAATCTTGCTCAATGCGCATTTGTAGACTTCACAGCTCACACAGCTAGAATTTCTTCTACAGCGTACCTATGCGATGTTTTCCTTCACCGTTTGAGAGCAGAGACTTTATTTTACACCAGAAACATTATACAAAGAGTAACCGGACTGACTAAAACTGTTTCCTGTGCGAACCGAATCACAGACACAGTATAGAGATTAGAGAGATTTTCAAAACTCGCAAATGACTGAAATATTGTTTTCACCTCACAAGCTCGGAAAGATTCTGTTTATCATTCGAAATCTGAGTGCAAAAGTGCATTTTATCCGCTAGCGTGGAAAGAGTTTTTGAAATTCGAATCTGTCTTTTCAATATTTTTCTATACCGCTAATCCACTGAAAATGCTTAATAACTATTTCATGTCACTGGCCAGCACGAAAAAAAAACATTTTAAAATGTTCTTTTTAGCAATTAACTTTTTTTCCTGGCTGTTGTGAGGTGAAAAGTTATGTGTTTCGCTCGGCTGCAAAGTTATTCCTAGGTTCCCTCGCTTGCTCAGGTTTCAATACAAGTACTCGCGCCAAAAAGCAACTTTGCAGCCTAGCATAACAAATAACTATTAATTATCCATAATTGTCTTTCCAAACACCTAGGTACCTACCATCAAATAAACTATACTTAAACATGTAAGTTTCCAGCAAATTTTCCCAGCAACATTCTGCTTCATTATCATCCTTGTAACCATATCCGTTTGACACACGAGATTCTGAATAACCTGAATTAATTAATACGCGAACAAGACTCTCTGTGACGACGGACAGGACAGATAATACTTCAAGGGGAAGATGACCAGCCAAGATAATTGGGCTCGAGTTACAATCCAGTGGGAGGACACTTAATTTTTGTGGGAATATTTAGGATTTATACAAAACAAATCTAGAAGCAAAATTATTTATTCTCCAGTGTATGCCGATTTCCTCACGACGTATGAGGAGAGGAGGGTAGCTGCGGAGAGGTATGGATACTCAATCATGAGGGTCCAGGTTCGAATCCGCAAGGACGACATGATTTTTTGTCAAATGAGTTTTTCGTCAATTTCATACAAAACTTTGTCGTAGAACACTCGTAGACGGTATTAATAAAAGTACTTACTTAAGGGGCCATAGGTCCTGACGAATATTTTCTATGAGAAACGCGATTGCCGAGCGCTCCGAAAAGTGTGTGCGTGAGCCGTATTTTCGATTAAAAACAACTAACCAAAGTACTTTTTCTAGATTTTATTTATGATTGCACTAGTTAAACTAATGGTGAATATGTGAGTATAAATACCAACAATCGGAAACTATTTTAAGTTCTTCTAAACCGAGAAAAATGTTTTAAAATGCATGAAAATACGTCATCTTTGTGACGATTTTCTATCGAGTGAAGTAATTCCAATCGTGTATTCAGTTGATGATTGCACTAGATGAACTATCCAAAAATACTGAGGTATGACTTTAGTTTCGGTAAATGGTATAAATCTAGTCGTAAAATGAAAAATAAAAGATGCCTCCGAGGTATTTTCACCTACTATTACGTCTTAATGTTTTATAATTCTGAAATTATTCATACAAAATTTAAAAGCCTGATATACTCGTAATTATGTTATAAATTGTAAATATCATTTGATACGCGAAATCTAGATTTTCGAAGCTATTTTTCCATATATAAAACATTACTTTTATTAATACCGTCTACGAGTGTTCTACGACAAAGTTTTGTATGGGCTGAACCACCACCGATTGCTCTCAAAAGGTGAAAGAAAACAGCGTGAGGGATAGTACAGCGCAACTAAACGCCAATATGTTCCTTGCTGAAGCTGATTCCTGTCTCGTGACCACATTGAGTAAATGCCCCACGGAGACAACGCTAATCGCGCTACGATAGGTGTACACTACTACAAAGCGCGGTGGAGTGTGTGTGATCTTTCACCGACGAGTTCACCTACATCGTGGAAAAACAGACTCGGCCAGTGGACAATCTAATGGCGAGCGCAACCCTTGATTATTTTGTGCTCTCTTTAGAAGCTATGTCTCTGTGGACTATTTACTGACGTGCTCGTATCGTGAATTCGTGACATTGAATGCTATTTACCGAGATTTGTTCAGACCCTACTTATAACTCCGTCTGCACCGTTTAATAGCAAAGCTTTCCTTGCTATGCATGAGATCACTTGATATTGATAACACTGCCAACTCGGTTTTATGATGCAATTCTAACCAAGTGTCCAGTTAAATCAATGTGACCTCAATGTCATTCGTTACATAAAACTGTTAAGCTTCTGTTTTCAGGGCTTTAATGTAGCCTTTTGTCAGGTTAAGTACACAGTATTCTAAACTGGGCACCATTGACAAAGAATTTTTGCTGTCGATGTCGCCAGTATACAGTACCTCAGCGTAACACGCACGTAATGAGATAGCCATGTAGAGTTGGAGTGAGAGATATAGTACAATTTGAGCTTCTTGGTCTGGTCTGACACAAAATACACATACACACAATATGCTCAGCCTAGTGCTCGGTTGGATCCATGCGTATGCGTGACTAATTGCGTACTTAGTAAGTAATTTTAGCCTCTAGAAGCCCACTGCAGGGCAAATGCCTCCTCTCACGAATAAGGGTGAGAGGGAGTGGGCCATACTCCACGACGCGGGCCCAGTGCGTGTTGGTGGAGGCAAGATAGTGGTCAACTTGCTGTCAGAGAATTTTCAAGCCGCCTTAATAGGCCTCTGACCTGGCTTAACGAATAGTTACAACGCCATCTGACGGAACTATCCGAGACCAACTGCTTAACGTGCCTTCCGAAGCACGGAAACGCTCGAGATGAAATACCACTAAACGGTTACCCATCCAAAGACTGACCGGACCTGTCGTTGCTTAACTTCGGTGATCGTTTCCAATACCGAAGCTCCACTACGCCAACGAGCGCTTCCGCGCGTACTTAGTAGCATCAGCTAATAATATAAAGATTAACTAATTCCAAAGCGCAATATTCGATTGGGTACACCTAACTAATTCGACGAAGTATATATTACTGACAATTCTAAATAATGAATTTTTAAATTAGCAAGCATGTCCTAGATTTCTGAATACGATAGTGTGGGTGACTTTGAATGCAAAGCCTACGCTTCACACGCACCCTTGAATACAATTATTCATTTGTATTGAAACGGAGTATTTCTACTGGTCAACATTTATTTTAGGGTTCCGTATACCCAAAGGGTGCAAACGGGACCATATTCGCCCCTCCGTCCGTTCTAGCTCTAAAGGGGCTGTATCTTTTGAACCGTAATAAAGTTAGTGAGTTGGAATTTTCACAGAATATGCGTTATTATTTTTGGATTTGCTAATAATAACAAACCAAGTCAAAAAATAAGTGGGGTTCCCATATAAGAAACTTGTTTTGTTCAAGATTATTTCTTTTTGCGCTATTGTAAAAACTGCAATCACACAAGTCAACAGTCAAACTTAGTGTGATTATAGTGCATACTCTAAGTTAAAACAGCGAATAATAAAAACCGGCCATGTTTATGTTGGGCTTGAGCTAAGGGACTTGACTTCTTTAGGGATAAAGAAATAAAAAGGGTAGTAATATTTTATGGTGGTTGGTACCTACGGAACCCTCTGTGCGCGAGTTTAGCTCGCACTTGGCCGTTTTTTTACGATATCATTAGGTCCAATTATTAAAAATAAAAGAGAAGCGCGAATAGCGGCACGTACCTACCTAAATACCAACTTTGATAATTTTAATAAGTTTTTTTTTGGCGGCACAGATATCTCTTGAATTACGTCGTATGTTTAAATAGCTTTTTATATATTCTTACGAATTTATTACAGTAATCGTTGGCAATAAAACGATGCCGTAAGGAGGTCATTCGTGGTCCCATTTATATTGTATAAATCTCGTGTTATTTTAAGAAGCATGAAAGTATTAAAAATAGCCGCTATATTTCTGCGTTCTTAGCATAAAAAATGTAAACACTCGTTATTTCGTTTTATTTCAATGATTAATCTAATCACACGTGGACTATGAATGCATAATCTACCTCTAATACTATGAATAGGTATCCTGGGTCTCTTGTATTATAGATATTCTGTGCATATGCTTTATATATATACTTTATTTCATACGTTCCATTTCCTATTAGAGAATTCTCTTAATAAAAGAGAACTTCTATCAAAGGCCCAGAAAAATAATTTCTTAGTGCACCTCTAATAAGTCACGGAACTGTTTTGTTTATTCATAAATGGGTACATATAATAGGAAACAATCCACAACACGTTTCGCCATGCCTGCCTTTTGTTATACAGGCTTTTACATAAGTAAGAATAAATTTTTAAAACTCTAAGGGGGTTGTTAAGACCGTCAAACTGAACAACTAACTCTATGGGACCAACATAGAAATCGCGAAAAAAAAATCTGATAAGTATCCCATACATATTTTAGATCGAGTCGATTTGGAGTATGGAACATCAATTTTTCTTTTCGTGATTTCGATATTGGTCCCATAGTGAAAGTTGTTCAGTTTGATGGTCTACACCACCCCCTTAAAGGTTTATTTGTATTTTTGTAACACCTTGTATAGTTACTTTACGTCTATAAGATTATGGTAAATTTTGCTGAAGGTAGGTACCAGAAGTGCCTCTTGCATTATGGTAAAAGTATTTAGAAATTTTCGTGTACAAATCACAGAATTTTTTAAAATAAAAAAAGTTGCACTATATTCGTAACATCGTTTTATACGGACGGGCTAAGCTAACGTAACCAACTAATAATTTTACATTGCCTTGAGAGAAACGGTGAAACATTGTTGTAAAAGCAACTGCAGCATTTATCGCCATAAACCCATTATCCCCTTATAAAAGTAGTTGTTTCATGTTTCCAGGACTTCGCGGAGACCGCAATGAATGAGCTGCTGGGTTGGTACGGCTATGAGAGGCTGGAACTACGGCGGTGGGCTGCCTCCAGGGCCCGGGACGGCTCCAGCCCAGAGCAGAATAGCGACAAAATTAAAGGTTCGTTTAAAAGAAACCTAGCTGTTCATCATCTCGGCCGATGGACGTCCACTACTGGACATAGGCCTTCCCCAAGGAACGCTACAACGGCCGGTCCTGCGCTGCCCTCATCCAACGGGTTCCCGCCGCTTTCATCAGGTCGTCTCGGTCCACCTTGTGGCGGGCCTACACACGCAGCGCTTTCCGGTACGCGGTCGCCACTAGAGAACTCTTAGGCCCCATTGGCCATCGGTTCTGCGAGCAATTGCCACTTTAGTTCAGTTATTCTTTGAGCTATGTCAGCTACTCTAGTTCTTCCAAGTATCTCTTCATTTTTGATCCATTTATCTCATCATTAAAAAAAAAAACTTTATATTATCCAGTGACTTTCAGGAAATCGATCGGCGGATCCGCACTTTTGATTTTTGGTCCTAAAAATTTTCTCGTTTTTCGACGACCCTGTTTCTCAGGGAAAGTTGTTTAGTTCCAATGTCTGAATACACACACCCTTATAATTATGTTAGTAAATAAAAACTAGTGTAGGTATACAAGGTGTTACAAAAATACAAATAAACATTTAAGGGGGTGGTTTAGACCATCAAACTGAACTACTTTCACTATGGGACCAATATCGAAATCGCGAAAATAGTGAAAGTTGTTCAGTTTGATGGTCTAAACAACCCCCTTAAGAGTTTTAAATATTTATTTTTACTTATGTAACATCCTGTATAAGAGTGCCTGCCTACCCTAGTAAGTAGGTAGGTCATCATCATCATCATCAGCCTATCATCGTCCACTGCTGGACATAGGCCTCTCCCAAGGCGCGCCACAAAACTCTGTCCTCGGCCTTCCTCATCCAGTCGCTCCCCGCTACTTTTTTTAGGTCGTCTGTCCAGCGGGCAGCAGGGCGTCCCACACTACGCCTACCAGTTCGCGGTCTCCACTCTAGAACTCTGACACCCCATCGGTTGTCAGTTCTTCGACAGATATGACCAGCCCACTGCCACTTCAGCTTGCTAATTTTCTGAGCTATGTCAGCCACTTTAGTTCTGTGACGAATCACTTCATTTCTGATGTGGTCCCTCAGAGAAACACCGAGCATAGCTCTCTCCATAGCTCGCTGAGCGACCTTGAATTTATGAACTAGCCCTATCGTCAGGGTCCACGTTTCCGCACCATAGGTCATCACTGGCAGAACGCACTGATTGAACACCTTCGTTTTGAGGCATTGTGGTAGGGCCGAGGAGAATATATGACGTAGTTTCCCGAAAGCAGCCCATCCTAGCTGGATACGCCTAGCGGCCTCCTTGTCGAAGTTGTTTCTACCTAGTCTTATAGTCTGTCCAAGGTAGACATAGTCTTGCACAATTTCTATCGCCGCCTCACCGTAGTAGGTAGGTACCTACCTTAAATAAGTTAGTAATTTAATATAAAATATTTAACTTTCAGTTAGGGGGAAGACTGAATCGACAACTCACTTTTCCACGAAATTCATCAAATAAAATGATCAAATCTAATTACTTACAGATTGCTGGTAAATGTTATAGCGTTTCTTAGAAATATCACCCTCTTTCTAAACAGCTGTAATTCTATGAAGTTGCATATATCCGAACGCATCCCTTTAACTTTTTTTAACGTAATAAAATGACGTGAAAACATGGGGTAGATTTTGATCTAGAGGTACCTATTACAACATTTATCAGCTTATCGTAGGTATTATTTTTAAATTAATGAAGTGATTTTCTGGGAATCTGTTAGAATGGGTTCATTTATAGGTACTTACGAGTATGTTTGAGTGTATTTTATTAGATGCCTACAGACTGAGGAATAACGGATCGGATATTATCTTCCTTTGCATTAGCTAATAAAATAAACCAAAGATTTAAAATCCTTAATTTAAAAAAGTAAATACCTACTTATACCTTTGATAAAGTATATGTCAAGATTGACAGTCGAAGATACGAAAGCGTCGAAAAAAATTGGAACCAGTACTGGTTCCAAAACCCTATCATATACACGCACACATTCATAATTTGTATGGCGCCTCACGCACACCACCCTATGAAACTTAGCCCCTTTTGTTTTATACGTTTTAACCTCGAGGCTCATTCTAGACATATATACTTTTTCTAAGACTTAGGTATACATTTCTGATGTGTCAATTATGGGAAGTCCTAGCAGCGCGCTCCATACAAACAAACTTTGATTGCATTTTTTAATACTAACCAATGAAAGTCAATAACAATAAAGATTTTGGAACTAATCTGTGTGCCTGTGGTTTGACAGATTTTCGTTAAAATGGAAAGTTTCAAAGTTACAGTGGCTCAAAGATTTTCATAAAATTTTAAATTAATACTGAAAAGTAAGTAGATTTTAAAGAAAATCTGATAAACTGCAACCACATAGATTACAGTTTAAACAATCGCCAGGTTATCAAAGAAAATATATAGATATTTCGAGAAACGGTATCAACAATTGAATTTGTTAACGATTTAAAATATCTGCAGTTTAGCATAAACAGCTCAACTTATCAAGACTTTGATCATCTCTGTTGATTTAGTCCCAATCGAACTAAGTAGTTAATTACTACTTCTACAAAGGGATATTTTAAAGGTTTTTTTATTTCAGTATAGTTTATTTTAGGTATACCTGTGATTCTGGATAGATTTAGTTAATAATAGGTACCTAATCAGGTAACTAATAGGTACTTTGAAAACAAGTAATTACCGAACCTACGCAGTATTACCATAGGAATTTCAAATTTGATACCGCAAACCAGGTTTACAGTTCCTAATGAACGCCACGCAGAGTTTTGTATCTAGGTATTTCGAATTTAGGCAACATTTTCAGGTAATATGAGTCCCTAAAATGTAGGACTTTATAGTTAACATGTTACAATCGTGTTTGTTACGTAAGTAATAAAATAAATAAATAAATATCTTGGACAGTGTCACACAAATTATCTAGTCACATTTATTTATTTATTATTTATTTTTATTTATTTATTTCCAAAAATAGGAATAGGAAAGGATACTTATAGGATATTTATAATTTCCAATTTAAAGTTCCAGAATCTAGCCTGGACTTGTATTATGATAACTAGACAACGATATAGAATACATATATAGATACAAACATCCATGACTCGGATACAAATATTCATATTCGTCTTACAAATATTGGAAGGATATTGGAATATTTGATATTTTGTAAGTAATAGGAACCTATATTTTCAATGCACTGTATACCAAGTACACATTTGGGTAACTTTGTAATCAGCTTGAATTTAAAGATCATACGGATTTCGTTATCGCAATCGAAGTTCCACAATCAGCGTAACTACGAAGTGTGAGGGCTGTGAGGCTGGCAAAATCTTATAGGAGCACTCAGCCTCCCTCAATCAAAGCAAAAATAGGCTAAGTATATGTGTCTAAAAGAAGCTGTCTTTGTAATATTATTAAAGGCTTAGAAAAAGTATACAGGGTGTCCCAAAACTCAACGATAATCTGGTACCGGGCGAGAGGTCAAGTTATACCAGTTCTGGGAAAAATAAGAAAAAAAATCCATATCACTTAGTTAAGGCGTATCAGCCGTGGACCACTCTCCTCTCACTCACACTCCATACTAATCGATGAGAAAGAGCGCGTGGCTCCGGTCAGAATTTTGCTGTTTTCTTTGAAAAATTCGATGATTTTTTATTAATTTCGAAAAAGTAAAAAATCCACATCATTCTAAATTGTATTGTGAACAATATAGTAAATTTTCATTTTGTTCCGATTAAAAATGTAAGAGTAAAATGGTTACAACTGGAAAAAAAGGGGTGACTTTAGAGTCCCTTTTCTTCGGTTTTATTCATTAAAATCGATTTCTAGAAAAACCACATCACTTCTCATATCCTGTAGATGGTTCAGTTTAAATTTCAGCTCAAAAAATGCCATAGTTAATGAATAAAATGGTTACAAAATTACCCAAAACCGGCAGGTAGCCCCTTAAAAAATAACAGAAATTTTTTCAAAAAAGTTGAAAATCTCTACCCTTGGTCCTAGTTTTAAATGTAGTGATTACAAATTTCAGGATTTGGCTGTGATTTTTTTAATGACGTAATCTAAAATAACGGTGCTATTTATCCCAATTACGAATTAACGTAATAAACATTGTTAGTTCAGTAAAATAAATTAAGTTTCATTGAGTCATGGTTTAGAAAAATATTATCAGTTAACTTTGACAATTCATTTCGGAAAAAAAATGTACTAGACTATCCTTGGCAAGTTATTTCAAAAGATGACCCATTTAGTCAAGATTGCAAAATGGTGCAACACTTGCCACTATTATTGCCGGTAATGGTGATATTTTGTACTTTTTGTAAATGGACCTCGTTTCGAACAACTCAACCATAGCATTTTTTTGTAATTATGGAGTATTTTTGTATTTAGGAGCCAGTAGGTACTGGTTCCAATTTTTTTCGACGCTTTCGTATCTTCGACTGTCAATCTTGACATATAACTTTATCAAAGATTAAAGGTTAGGCTCTCGGCACTCCATCGGGTCTGCGGAGACCCTGGCATTTGAACAGTTCTTGGTCTTGCCAGCCAGTACTCCCATAGCCCACAATATCTTTTTCTTATACAGGGTGTCCGGTAAGTAATGGATAACCCTGTACCAGCTGATCGAAAACCTCAAACACGTTCAGGAAATGGACTGTCATGTCCAGTAAGCGCCACGGTTTTCGAGATATTTGGGACATTAATATTTTTTTCTGTATTTTTTTTTGTCACTCTTTTGACCGTCATGGCCACAAAAGAAGAGATCTTTGCAGTAAACTTAATGCATAATATTCTCTGGGAGTAAATCAAACGAAAGCCCTTCATTAGAATCTGCGATCTCTTTTCAGACACTGGTTCAATATCACTTCAATCAGGGCAAACACGATAGCAAATCGTTAGTTTTCCGTATTGGTTTACTTTACCTACCAGCATCCAAGATTAATAAGGTCGGTAACGAGCTATCACTGCTCGCTGTATCAACCAACAACTTCGTAATGAGAATGCCAGAATCAGGTTTCCCGACGTTCATTCAATGTATTTCTTTTCATTGAATAGGTACCTATCATTCGCGAATTAATTGGAGATCGTATTTGAAGATATTTTTTCATTTGAACATCGTTTGTAGTTATTAAGGGGGCAAGGAGCCAAAACCAAAAATTACACATTGTAGTCATTGCAGATTTTCGATTAATCGGGTCACTGCGGATTTGTTTTAATTGTGTTTTTATAATGCTATGTAGCTACTTATTATCTTTAAAACCGCGAAAAGTGGCAATTTTTGGAGGTTTTAACGATAAGTAATAATATAAGCATAGAACAAAATAATCCGTAATTTTTCAATACTTAAATTAAAAGCCAATCAGGACTACTATGTGACAAATTGGAAAGTTTAATTTATGAAATAAAGAAAATGCATTGAGGGCAGCACAATAAGTTCGCTACCCTCTTAAGATACTTATAATTTCCTATGAAATGAGTTGAATAATTGTTTTGTTATTTTAGACAAAGTCAATAACATAACCACAGAATAGGTAGTTACTTTACTACTTAGTACATCATTACATTAGATAGGTATCATTATCTTATTTAAGAGCTACGCTGAAGTCGATAGAGTATTTGCCAATCCTATCTTTTTCCAGCAATTGCCTTGAGTTCATGATACGACACGACACCAACCTTTTCTTTCACCTTTTGGTAGCTTTGATTAACCAACATTAGGTATTATTATACTTACGTAATTTCTACTAAGTAGATTACCTACCTAACTCTACGCCTTCTTCAACAATTTAGTAGATTGCGAAACTTCCTAATTCTTAATTTCTGAGGAAATCTTTAATAATGTAGATGTACACTACCTACTATTAATCTATACAGGATGTAACAAAACACTCTAGACACATAAGGGGGTGCTTCAGACCAGCAAACTGAACCACTTTCACTATGGAGCCAACATCGAAATAAAAAAAAACTTCACGATTTTTTTCGCTATTTCGAAGTTGCTCCCATAGAGAAAGTTGTTCAGTTTGATGTTCTTAAGCACCCCCTTAAGCATTACTAGCGTGGTTCGATACACCCTGTAAAATAAATGTAAAAATGAATGAATCCGTTTCCCTTGGTCACGACTCACGCCATCACTCGAGAACGGCTGGGCCGATTGCGATGAAACTTTGGTGGGTTTTTGTGCACATGCCAGGGACGGTTTATAAAAAATGGCCAAGTGTGTGTCGGGAAAAACTGATTCTGACGAAGTTCGCCAGGTCAGCAAGTCCTCAATAAATAACATAAATCTCACTTGTGATGTTCCAGACGAATGTTCGTGGTGCAACAAGCGGACCCGCGAAGGTGGCGCCCTCCAGCACGCGGGCTCCACCTTCTGCTCCGAGCTCTGCTTCAGCCAGTCGCGGCGCGCCAACTTCAAGCGCGCGAAGACTTGCGACTGGTGCAGGCATGTTAGGCACACTGTGGCTTACGTTGACTTTCAGGTGAGGACTATTTTATAATCTATAGCTGTACACAAAATCCTACATTACTCGAAAATAAATTAACAGAAAATTCGAAGCTGCCACTGTGGCAGTGCCACCTAGGCTTCGTCAAGGGGTTTTACCGTTGGCGCGCTCCATACAAACGTAGTACCTACCGTCTGGTTATATTTTAATTTTTCAGAAACAATCTAGAAACTAATCTCTAATGTTTGTATGAAGTCAATGTAAGTAGGTATAGTTTTAAAGTTACAGTGCCTGAAAGATTTCCATACAAATCTTAAATTAATCCTAGCATTAAAACTGTATATTTTAACGAAAATCTTACTTCATACGAACATATAGAGATTAGTTTCTAGGTTGTTTCTGAAAAATGTCATTGACTTTAATTGGATAGTATTGAAAATATCACCAGACTTCGTTTGTATGCAGCGCGCATTTGCACTCTCCGAATACACTTCTCATGTATAACAAGAATACAAAATGTTGACCTGACTTAACAAAGCCTATGATTATCTGATTGTGATGATGATGAGGTTATCGTAATATGGGTTCGGAAAGACGAGTGCCATATTACGATACAAGAGCCAAGTATAAAAGTCGATGGCTGAGGTAGTTAGGACAAAGCCGAAGAAAAGATGAATGGAATGTGTGAATGATGATAATGTGTAAGAATGGAATAAGTGCTTAAATGACGACTTAGAGGAGAGTGGAAGAAGATAACATATTCCGCCGACCGCAAATAATGGGAAATAGGCAAGAGAATGATGATGATACAGGTACGCTGTGCTGTGAGCTATCTTAGATTTACATTTTGGCGTATAGTAATAGGCGCTGAGTAGAGACAACGGACTTTTTGTGCGCCGGACAGAATGTTGAATGTTAGGTCTCAGTTTGTAATCTCCTTCAATAATAAAACCTTATTATTCTCTGGTGACATCCATATCCGAAGATGATGAGACACAATAGGAGACTGATCAACTTGGGTACAACGGAACAACTCTCAAATGTCTTTAGTTACTTACAATACCTTCTTAAAACTTTTAAATAATGCTGCAACATTTGTTTAAAACTCTATCTCAATCATCTAATTTCTAATTCCAGGACGGCGCCACCCAACTCCAGTTCTGCTCCGACAAATGTCTCAACCAATACAAGATGCACATATTCTGCCGAGAGACGCAGGCGCACCTCGATCTCAACCCCCACCTGGTGAACGCCTCGTCTACCTCCAACCTGATAACCCCTGAACTATGGCTAAAGAACTGCAAGAGCAGATCAACATCACCGACCTCAGAAAAATCAGGATCACCAAACCCAGAAAACATGTCTACGAAACCACCGGAAAAAACAGAAACGCAAAAGCAAAGAAAATCTCCCGTACCTTTAATAACCATAGCACCGACAGCTAAACTGATGAAGCCAAAGGTTTCCGAAGAAAAAACAGTTCAAAAATCACCTGAAGCTAAAAAAGATGTACGGAATAATAAAATGAACTTGAGGAAGCGTCGGACGTCGAAATGCTCGGCGACAGTAACGTCACAGACTCTCAGACAGCATGCTTCGACGCCTAAACCCCAAGATCTGCGAATGTGCAGCCCTTCAATAGACGGGTCATCACCGTCGTCGACAGCGGGCAACAGCGCAATTCATTCGCCTCCCCACCCCGTGAATCCACATCCTTTACCTCCACAGTTTCCTAATCCAATGTTCGGGATGCCACCACCTGGTTTCGTTGAGAACGGTCATGAAATAAGACATCCACACTTGTTTCCACCGAGGCATTTCATGCCACGACCTGGCATGCCGATGCATCAAGACAGACCACGGCTTCCACCACCGTTAAATTACCCCCATCCGATGGGACAAGCTCCTCCTGTTACAGTATTAGTTCCTTATCCTGTCATAATACCAATACCACTGCCCATACCTATCCCTATTCCTCTATCGTCATTCATCCAAGCGCACCTTCTGAACAAAGTGAAGACTGAGGTTAAAGGCGAAGATAACGAAGGTCCTTTAGACTTTACCATGAATGGCGATAAGAATAAAGACAAAGAAGAAAACGAAGTTAGAGAAAACATAGAAGTTCCAGAAAAGACATCAGTTTGTGAACAAAATAACGAAGTGAACGAAAGGCTAGAGGACGACGAACGAACTGAAAGCGAAGTCGGTGAGACAGTTAACCCAGAACAGACTTTACCCAAATTTAAGATAACGAGGTTAGGTAATAAAATGGCTAAAATAGTAACGAAGCCTAGGGAACCCTCGGAATCCACCAGACCCTTGAGAAAACGGCGGAGACTTGTAGAAGTCGCCGCGGAAGAAGATTCACTCATTCCGAAAACAAGGAAAATTGTAGAAGTGTAAATATTATATTAGTAAAGTCCATAATTTCAAAATAATATATTTCTTCGTAAAATACATATCACAAACGCATGATAATCCGAACTGAGTTCAATATTTCGAATTGCTAGTCTTAGGTTTAAGATCTATCGAATCATTGTTAATTAGGTAAGATAATAATTTAGAGCGCACTGTAAATGTGATACTACTGCATAGTAACTCAACGTAAACTTCTAAGTGGAATAAAAAGTTGACAAGTTTCTTTTGTTTGTTTAATTAGAACCTAGTATGATTCCCCTACTCGCGCGCGACGCGCCTTCGCTGCATAGAAAATGACCCCTTCCCGCGGTTTTCAGTATCGCTTGCCGCGACGAGTTGTACCTATGGAAAAAGACCGAGTCGCGCGAAAGTAGAGAAATCATGCTAGAGGGTCTGATATATCTATAATGTCACGCCTCTTTCCCCAGTGAGGTACCTATAGCCAGAGAAACCTACCTACAGTCTGCTAAGAAAGTAAATAGTTTATCAAGCATAGCAAACATATGCTCACGACTATATTCCCCGATGGGGTAGTCGAAGGGAGTAAGTAAGTAGTTTAATAAATTTTTACAAAACTTTCTAGCTAATGAAAATGGATGAGGCTGAAATTCAAAACAATACATCTAATAGACTTTACTTTACTGGTTTAGGATTAGGACTTTCAAACAAACCACCCGTTTTAACAAACTGAACAACTTTCGCTATAGAGCCAATTTAAATAGAAAATCCTCTGTTTTGTACAAAACTGGTGGTTGCAGAGTTGTCAATTTCATACAAAACTTTGTCGTAGATCACTCGTAGACGTTTTAATAAAAGTAATGTTTTATATATGGAAAAATAGCTTAGAAATCTAGATTGCGCGTATCAAATAATATTTACAATTTGTAATATAATTACGTAGATATCAAGCTTTGAAATATATCTTCGTAATTATATTATAAATCGTGTATTCCCAGTTGTCGCCACGGCCTCCGTCGCCACTGCGGACAAATGGGAAAAAAAGTCCCAGTTGTCGCCACTGGTGACAAATGGGAAAAAAAGTCCCAGTCATCACCACTGCTTTGTCACCACAGGCGACAAATGGGAATAAAAAGTCTCGATTGTCACCACTGGTGACGCATGGGAAAATATTGTCTCTCTTGTTACCATGACCGTAAAAGATTTAACAAAGCTTCGTAAGGGTTGAACTACACATGGCCGCACGCCCGCGGCGTGCGATCGCACGCGATCGCGTTCCGTCTATCTTATATGCTCTAGCAAATGACGTTCCTGAGTGACAGAAAAGGATGGAGCGACGGAAAAAAGCGATCGCGTGCGGCCATGTGTAATTCAACCCTAAAACTGATTCAAATTTTTTGTTTATTTGCAAAAAACCAGTCATATCCTATTGATTTTTAGTTAATATTTAAGTAAGTAAGTGAAGATAAAATATAGGTTTACCTAATATCATTTTAATCTACTTACTGGATTCTTACCTATCGTTTAAACTAGTCTTTGAATCATCGATATAAAAACAATTTTTATTACCTATTTTGTTAACGTCTTCGTAAGTTGCGATTTTGTTTCTATTCAAGAATTGAAAAAAAAAGAGCAACAATTCCAGGTAAATTTTCGGTGGCTTTGCTTCTATTGAAAAATTGAAAGATGATTTTTTTTAGAATGAATAACAGGAAAATGCTGACTGTTTTGTCCCCTCCATTCCTGCTCTCGGGCAAAAATTACTAGGTACATCTTTATTAGTTCGCGCCCAGCCATTTCGGGAATAAGTACGGCTTCGTCTAGTTCTCCCTGGCCAACTTCATTCGTTTATTCAAATTTGTCTCTACTACTGCTGTAATATTTTTTTGTCATACAAAACATAAGTACCTAGTTATAACAAACCAAATTTTGAATCAGACGCGATTTTATTTTATTTGATAGCGGTGGTAAACATAAGTACCTAGTTATAACAAACCAAATTTTGAATCAGACGCGTTTTTATTTTATTTGATAGCGGTGGTAAATAGTGAGAAAATATTGACCCATACATCGCCAGTGGCGACAATTGAGACTTTTTTTTCCCAGTTATCACCACTGGCGACGAATGAGAAACAAAGTTCCAGTCGTCACCACTGCTTTGTCACCAGTGGTGACAACTGCGACTTTTTTTCCCATTTGTCCGCAGTGGCGACGGAGGCCGTGGCGACAACTGGGAATACACTTGTAATTATAATTTGAGACGCGCAATCTAGATTTTCTAAGCAATTTTTCCACACTTCTATAAAACATTACTTTTATTAATACGGTCAACGAGTGTTTTACGACAAAGTTTTGTATGAAATCTCTGCATTAAGACGAAGACAAGAGGCACGACACGTGTAGATTTTTGTCGCTTTTACGAGTGTGACATGCCAGGCACATGGAGTAACATTTAGATTTTATTTCATCGCAATCTGCTAACATGTTTTAAAAAATACAGCAGCGGTCTGTACTTATGTATTTCATTAGTCAGCGCGTACGAAGTCTAGGTCACATTTAGTCCATTTGTTTTCAATTTGAACAGCTGTGTAATATAAATATAGGTACATAGAGAAGTTCGACATGGAAATTGTCTACACAATGACAATATAATTATACCAAACTACATCAGAATTTTTTACATATTGACGTATTATTTCGTATTAAATTTCTCAAGATGCTTAAACTGAAACTTGCTTTAAAAGCCTGCTTTGCTTTCGCAAGTAGTTGCAGCAAAAGTTCTAACTACTCCAACTGCACACTTCATAAGATAGTTGGAAGTTGTATTGGGGTTTGTAACCTCCCCGAAAAGGATCATGAGTTTACGTATTTATCTAATTCCCAAAAAGGAATTGGTACAGCTGGGAGCTTATAAATATAGTAGTAGTAATAACTAGAAAAATGTTAAGGATTTTTTTCCCCAAGGGTTTCTCGGTAACATGGGTCGAAAAACGATTGGAAAATTGTTTGGACCTATCATAGAAAATTGATCGGCTGATCCACACTTTTGTTTGGATATGCAACAATTTTTCTCGTTTTTCGTCCAATGTTTTCATAGGGAAAGTTGTGTATTATATGAATATGCCTAGCCTTAAAATTTGAGAAAATAGGTGTACATAAAATATACCAAATATAAAATTTAATAGCTTTTAATGTCTCGACTTTCAAAAACATTGCTAAAAAACAATTCTTGGAAAATATTCATTGCTATTAACAACTTGTTATCTTACAAACTAACAGCCTGGCCTCTTGTGTGGATACATTATGCCTCTATTAGCCGTTTGTACATTCTTTGAGATCCAACTAAACATTTACATTAAATTGCATTCACTAATAAAAATATAAATTTCAAATTAAAGCATCACTGGATGATCCATTACAATTAATGCAATATAACATTTTAACACATTCACTGCTTGTTCCAAAATATGAAACTTGATGGAAACATTGCCGTAATAGTAACACCACCAAAATGAGATATAAACCATCCTGCTAGGCAGGTTCTTCAGCACACCAGCTTCAGCAGACTATAGCAGTAAATGTGTTAAGTGAAGGCAAATCTGGCATAATTTCGTTAACTCAATATTTAATACTTTATTTTTTTGTAAATTTTTATACTTTTTGCCTCAGAAAGACTAGTCTAGATTCTACGTAAGTTGAATTTTTAAGTTACTGCTTCGTGTTGTATAAATTCCAAAGCGTTATGGCACCGTCTACGCCTCCTGCTGCCATTATGTGCGCCTTCCAAAGCGACACCTTTTCCGTGGAATATGCAATATCTTGGACAGCTTGCTTATGTTCGGTAAGCACAACAAGCGGTCTCAAAGAAAACCAAGAAAAAATACGAATGTGTCCATCCCAACCGCCCGAAGCAAAAACTTTGCCATCGGAGCGAGTCTGTACTCTGTTTATTCCGGGGTTTTTGATCTTACAATCCAACTTATGGGCCAAGCTTAAGTCTTTTCTCCCTATGCTAAATATTTGTATCACATCTGAAGCGTTTCCGATCATTCCTCTCTGTTGATCGAAATGGAAGTCTACTGACATGGGGCATTGTTTCGTTTCAAGTTTGCTGATGCATTGACTAGTATTGAGATCCCATAAGAAAAGCCACCCTGCTTCGTAACCCACCAACAGGCACGGTCTGTCGCATGGGAACTCAACATATTTCATGCACATCGCGTCACCGAGTTTAATCGCCTTATCAGGTTCTAAAAACCCTTGATTTTCTCCGGCAAAATTGTAGATGGCTATTTTGGAATCTTTGTCAGGTACGTAGAGTGTTTCGAGTTCTGTGTTGGCTTCGAATCGGCAGAAGCCGGGGTAATCGACGTCGATGATGGCATCCTCCTGGTAGCCGGAGTTGGTTAAGCCGAAGATCTTGTACTTTCCTCCTTTTTCTTGAGTGATGAGCTGGCTGGTGGTGTGGATGAGGTGAAGAATGGGAGCTTGACCAACTTTGATTTTTTGCTGAACTCGATTAGTCTGAAATTTTTATAAATTATATTAAATCATCATTAACTCATGTAAATACATAAAATTGGTAACCACAGTAAGGCTAGCTTGCACCAATAAGTATTTAGGCCTAAACATATTTAGTTCTATTTATAATAAATGGACTTTTACATGTTTGTGTTAGCACTGCATTTCTGGACAACCCAGCTAGCATAGCTGGTGCAAGCCAGGATAAGGTAGGTAGATATTCATTATTTAAAGTGTGCAGCTGATTATGTAGGCATGTATGTACGTAAAATATTATTTTATTTTCCAAGAATGGAAATCTATAAGATATCAAAGAGAAATGCTCCAGTCAGGCAAACCAACAGTAGCAACCATAGAGGTAGGAATAGAGGAACATACAGCTGAGAGAGTGAGATGTACCTAGCGGCACCACTGTATAATAGAAAGAGATATGTGACGCGAATCAATAGAACCGTTTTTTAGTCACCAATAAATTTTTACAATTCGGTTTTCGTGAATAATTGGGAATCTAAAGTGAAATCGTAGCCAATTTTGTGAAATATACTGACACTACTTCATTAATTTATCCACGATTTTACGTTAGACTTAGAATTATAGACAGCATTAGAATTTTTGCCTGCGAATAGTCTCCAAAAAACATCCAAAAACTGTGTCATTTGACAACTCATGTCACTGACTCTATTCCTGTAAGGTATAATAAGTTTATGGTAGCAACAGAAGCATTCAAATAAGAATATGCATTTTGTGAACATAGTTTGATTATTAATGATATCAAAATTGGTATGGGTCCGACTCAGAAACAGAAATACATTGAGACTAAAAAGAACGTTCGTGACCGCGTAAATCTAAAAAAATCATTAGACTACGTATCTACTAATAGATTGCCACGCGGTAGAAGCAAACAAAACGTGTAATAACTATTTTTACTGATTCACATAATAAAATATATTATTTGCACTATTACACTTGAGACAATAATAGATTCTATAGTTTGGCGCGTCGCGCGGGGCATATGTAGCCGCCGTTAATTTTCTGGGTCACAAAATGAGGGTAGTAAACAAAGAAAATCCGCGATACGCAGAGCCCATAAAACGGGTCAAATAACTTTTTACGCAGTTCAAATATCAAGATACGTGACCGAATCTGAATATTTTGATCTCACCTGAAGGTTGTATGCATAAACATATCCATTTTTCGAACCGGCCAGTAACCTCTCAAGACCTCCCGGTAGAAAGCTGAATGCCAGAGAATATACTGGCACATTATCAACATTTCTGATCGTGTAAACTGGATCTGGAGGTAGCAATGCCATCTCTGGTCAAGCTCGAACCGAAATATGTAATCGGAATTTGAAAAATAAAATAATAACAAAATTAATCAAGCCATCAGAAACTCAACCACAACTACGCACAACACAAAACTGACAGAAAAACAAGAAAGTTTTCGTCGTTGTCACGATCACGTTCCGAAGATAACGAAACTCACATCAGATGATCAGACACAAACAGAAACAAATTCGAATTTATTTAATATAGAAAAGAATTAATAAGCAGATAGCAAAATTCATGAAAGATATTAATTATGAGAATTTGCTGAATTCAAAAATAGTATACTTTAAACTAATCAAAGTTTAGGTACTGAAAAACCATTTCAAGAAAGGTAAAATTTGGGTCAAATTCAAGGTTATGAACGCAACCTGCAAAGTAGGTGAAGTCCGTTTCATGACGTGTGAACATTAATCGTATTCACAATATGAGAGAGACAAAAACATTCGCAGATTTCTGTGCTAGAGTGAGATAGATAGTCTTCCAGAGTGATTTTTACACGTTTTGAAACGGACCCTTGGTGGCTGTTCGTTTTATCAATATTTTGGTAACAACGAAAAAAAAACATGGCAAATTATTTCATAAACAGACAAGAAAACAGTAGAAAACAGAAACAAAAAAAGTACGCAACACACAAGTAAAATCGTGCAAACCGAAAACTGTGCAGTCAAATCTTCAGCCTAGTCAACGATTGTTCGCTGTCTACACGGTTGTAAACCACGAAGGTCACCTCTGTCTGTCGGTGTATTCGGTGTTTTAAACCACAGAACATTAGAAGAGGGGTTAGAAGTGCAAAGTAGGCATGGAACGTGTCGCCACAGGTTATGCAATGATTTGCATAACAATATAAGGCGTGAGGCGTGGTGCGAGCGAGAGGGCAGGGCAATTGTAGCAGCGTGAGCGGGAAGACAAGTGGCGACGCCGTCTCTGAAGCAAAAGCGCTAATTTTCATTTCTAATCCCTCTTTAGTGTTCTGCAGTGCGATTTTTGAAAATCATACGAGCGGTTCGGCAGAAGAAAGATGTTTTAACAAATAAGAAGCAGGTATTCGTTTTACAACAATTCTATTCGTAATTTACACAATATCACTCAATTTAGGATTAAACACAGCACAAGAACAAACCACAGAGACCGACGCCATTTTCATTCTCAAAAAGCCCGCGAGACCGTGCTGTGTTGCCAGTGTAACTACCATAGACTAATGATAAAGTCTAGTCATCATTATCTATGGCGTGTAAGGTGCCGCATACACTACTCAAGTCTCTGTTGTTCATTCAATCTCTAACACGGCCTCTCCTGAAAATGCGGCGCCCTCGTCCGCAAGAGTCAGATCCGAACTTTGACAGATTCTTGTCAGCATCTGAGTCACGCTCCCGGCCACCATCCCCGACGGCACCCGTCAGCCATCAGTATCTGACAGCACATTGACACCGGGAAGATGTGCGGCAAGACATTCGTCGTCCCACACGGAGCCGCGCGTGCAGCCCGGAGCAGCGCCGTCAAGGCACACCGGCGCGCAGCGTAGAGCAACGTCGCCAAGGCGCACTGGCGCGCAGCGCAGTGTAGCGCCGTCAAGGCGCACAGGCGCGGAGCGTCGCCAAGGCGTACTGGCGCGCAGCTCAGTGCAGCGCCGTCAAGGCGCACAGCCTCACCAAGGCGTACTGGCGCGCAGCGCAGTGCAGCGCCGTCGAGGCACACAGACGCGCAGCGTCGCCAAGGCGCACTGGCGCGCAGCGCAGTGCATCGCCTTCAAGGCGTACAGGCGCGCAGCGTCGCCAAGGCGCACAGCGCAGTGCAGCACCGTCAAGGCCCCCAGGCGCGCAGCGTCGCCAAGGCGCACTGGCGCGCAGCGCAGTACAGCACCGTCAAGGCGCACAGGCGCGCAGCGTCGCCAAGGCGCACTGGCGCGCAGCGCAGTGCATCGCCTTCAAGGCGCACAGGCGCGCAGAGTCACCAAGGCGCACTGGCGCGCAGCGCAGTGCAGCACAGTCAAGGCGCACAGGCGCGCAGCGTCGCCAAGGCGCACTGGCGCGCAGCTCAATGCAGCGCCGTCAAGGCGCACAGCCTCACCAAGGCGTACTGGCGCGCAGCGCAGTGCAGCGCCGACGAGGCACACAGACGCGCAGCGTCGCCAAGGCGCACTGGCGCGCAGCGCAGTGCATCGCCTTCAAGGCGCACAGGCGCGCAGCGTCGCCAAGGCGCACAGCGCAGTGCATCGCCTTCAAGGCGCACAGGCGCGCAGCGTCGCCAAGGCGCACTGGCGCGCAGCACAGTGCAGCACCGTCAAGGCGCACAGGCGCGCAGCGTCGCCAAGGCGCACTGGCGCGCAGCGCAGTGCAGCACCGTCAAGGCCCCCAGGCGCGCAGCGTCGCCAAGGCGCACTGGCGCGCAGCGCAGTACAGCACCGTCAAGGCGCACAGGCGCGCTGCGTCGCCAAGGCGCACTGGCGCGCAGCGCAGTGCATCGCCTTCAAGGCGCACAGGCGCGCAGAGTCGCCAAGGCGCACTGGCGCGCAGCGCAGTGCAGCACAGTCAAGGCGCACAGGCGCGCAGCGTCGCCAAGGCGCACTGGCGCGCAGCGCAGTGCAGCACCGTCAAGGCCCCCAGGCGCGCAGCGTCGCCAAGGCGCACTGGCGCGCAGCGCAGTACAGCACCGTCAAGGCGCACAGGCGCGCTGCGTCGCCAAGGCGCACTGGCGCGCAGCGCAGTGCATCGCCTTCAAGGCGCACAGGCGCGCAGAGTCGCCAAGGCGCACTGGCGCGCAGCGCAGTGCAGCACAGTCAAGGCGCACAGGCGCGCAGCGTCGCCAAGGCGCACTGGCGCGCAGCGTCGTCAAGGCGTACTGGCGGCAGCGCCGTGCAGCGCTGTCAAGACGCACTGGCACGCAGCGTCACCAAGGCACGCTGGCGCGCAGCGTAGTACAGCGCCGTCAGGGCGCAGTGCAGCGCTTGGCGCGCATTGGCGTGCAGCGTCACTAAGGTACACTGGCGCGCAGCGCCGTCAAGACGCACTGGCGCGCAGCGTCACCAAGGCACGCTGGCGCGCAGCGTAGTGCAGCGCCGTCAAGACGCACTGGCGCGCAGCGTCACCAAGGCACGCTGGCGCGCAGCGTAGTGCAGCGCCGTCAAGACGCACTGGCGCGCAGCGTCACCAAGGCACACTGGCGCGCAGCGTTGCCAAGACGCACAGGCGCGCAACGTAGAGCAGCGCCGCCAAGGTGCGCAGCATGCTCTCTGCACGGAGAAAGCGCACGCATGTGCTCTTCAGGTAGTTGCTTCGTGCTACACGTTACACTCCCCATTTGGCCACCAGCAAGATCACGAAGACCCATGAATGGTTATCTGCAAAATTATATTCATCATCATCATCATCATCATCTCAGCCGATGGAAGTCCACTGCCAAGATTACATTAACCAAAAATAAATTCAAATCAATGTCACCGACATTTAGATTGGCATAAAATAAATTAAAATTGAGATCCATTTGATACAATGTTACCGATATTGACTTGAAGCTCCATGACCATGCAGAACATGCACTTTGAATGCAGCCACTATTGTAGTCTCCAGAGCGCAGAGACTCCGCTGCTTCCCGGCCACATATAAGTTGCCCGCCAGCCGTCACTTCGCTGCAATAGCTCCGACGTAGCCAGAATCGTAGCAGTGACGCCAACCAAACACCATTACTTGAATGCTCCAGCCAGGCACATAACGTCCTGAATAATGTTCAGCCAGGCACATACGTCCTGATTAATGTTCAGCCAGGCACATAAGTCCTAAAGAATGTTCAGCCAGGCACATAAGTCCTGAATAATGTTCAGCCAGGCGCATAAGTCCTGAATAATGTTCAGCCAGGCACATAAGTCCTGCATAGATAGATAGCTCGTTTATGAGATGATGTGATGTGAGTGTATATGTGTTTGGGTGTGTGTGTATGTGTGTTTGTGTGTGTGTGACACTACTGGCACAGCCAGCAGCCAGATATGTTGTGGTGCTGATTGCACAATCCATATCACCACACTTGATGTTTTGACCACTTTCCCTTCGCTCCGGAAGGATACTGTGGCACTGAAATACTCCATCCAGCGCGCAACAGCGCCACTGTGACAGGACAGCTTGTCCTCCTTCTTTCCAGAATGAAACTTGACTTTTCTTTCACTCGGCCGTACTGAACCTAATTTAGTTCCAACTTTCAGCTAAGGTCAAACATTGAATAATCCTTATGCTGATTCATTTATCGTCATGTTTACAGTGCATATCCCGTCCAGAACTTCACTGTTGAGACGGCCTTAGACAGAGACAAACATAGTGTGTAAATAAACCTTAACTGGTTCTTTATGCACTACCTGTGAATTAATTTAAAACGAAAATGTTTCTAATTGTTCCTTCTTTGAAACTATACAATAGCAGCACAAACATTACATCCATGACTGAACCGGGATTCCAACCCAGAACCTTTGGTTTGTCAGTCTGACCTTTGCACCAATATAGGGTTTTCTCAAAGCTAAAGGTATAGAGCTACTTGATATGTTCTATTATGTAATAACATAGTTGCAAAACTTGCAAACTGCATCCAACACAAATATTCAAATTGCATCTTGGTACACAATGATGCCAATACCGATAGTCATGGACCGCAGGTTATCGAACATTTGACTATAATCTGTGTATCATGAAAACAATTGTTCAATCGTTCTGTGTATTGTTACAATTGATAACTATTCTTGGAACTTTTATTATTTGATGCATATTTTGCGTGAAATTGAACGCAAGACCGAAGGTCTTTGTACCCATCATTCTCTACATTTTGTCTTTAAAGGATCAGGCTGTATGGCTTCGTTCCTTTGCCTATCCAATATGGATGAATGTAAACTACTTCACCAGCAACAGACTGACATTGGACACTTGTCAGTTTTTGTTTACATTATCATGATTTTCACCAAACAGAATGGAATCACTAATTTTCACTGGTAATTAAATGAAATTAAAATATAGCACTACTGCACTGCATACAACTGAAAAGTGTATCGCGAAGATGCTAAAATGATTTAACCAAACCCCACAAATATGTGGACACATAAAATTATATTATGCAACATTCTCATCGTAGTGAACTTGAAACGAAACCTTCACGGAATTCAAGTTTAGAAGACAATGGACCCTCTTTTGCCAAAAATAAGGGTTCCTTGTTGACTACTGAACCCCAAAAATGAAGCACATTTTGTTCAAAAATGAGAAACAATCCCAGACAATCAGAAAATCCAAGACCCATTGACACCAAGTTACTTAATTAAGTGGCTAATCACCAGAGAAATAAACCCAGACCCCCATATCACACCAGCGACATGACTCCTATGTATCTAGACTACAATAAACCATTTTCCGATTCAGTATTGTCAACCTGTTATGGATATAAATCACAGAAAACAAAAATGTTCAGAGGATATAGGTAATTTTTTTATCCAAATTAATAAAATTTGTATTCCAAAATGTGTCACAAATAAATTTCCTGGGCATTGTCACATAAATTATCTAGGTCAAATTAAAGTAACAGAATTTAGTCCAGACTCATAATAATTATGATTTCTAGCATAGAGCACATGGATACAAACATCCATCAGGTACAATTTTACATTGTCCTAAATAAATTTATTGCATATAACTTTATAACATACTTGTTTACTGGTGAACTGTGGCGCTCAATGTAACTATTACATCTCATCACACATTCTCTATATGAATTTTCATAGCCAATTTCGATATACAGCTAACAAAATTAGAAAAACAGTCACCCCAACTAACATTGCAGGTCATTTTTAAGTAATAAGTACATGCACAAAAACACAGGTGCATTCTCAGCTAGACAATAAATGCATTTAGCTGACTTTCTATGTAAATAATTGTAATAATGCAGTGTGTTGAATATTATGTTGCAGTGATTTTCTTGGTGTGCAAATAAAGAATATCCACAATGTGTGATATTATCGTAAAACTCCAAGTTATTGCTCATGACTTCACATTCACAGTATATTAGCGATATTTATGCTCCAAGTGCTTATGGATCTGAACTCATATAAAACCGCTCCAGGGCTCTGCCACTGAAAACCCAATCTTTGAGCCATGTCCGCTCTTCACAGTGAAGACACCACCCAATATGAGCTAAGTACTCACAATCATCCCGGTGGATGAGTTCACGTCCATAATCCAATTAACCAGGCGTCAAAATCGTTAACCTCTAGATCAATTAATGATAAAAATGCTTGTCTTACTCAGTCCGTCGTTGTGATCTCTTTAATTTTACCGGTTTAGGCTAAGCATGGCATATGGAGCCAGCACTCCATGATCCTATTAAACTATCAGCGTCCAACCGACCCCGCACTGATGCGGACACAGCCGTGTCTGTCTCACTAATCAACCCAGTGAGCAGCTATCACCACCTGGCGTGGCATCTAGGGCCACGACCATAACCCTCGAGGCGGTCAACTATACTAGATAGCATGTAGTCATTCCGTTCTTGTACTGTGTTTAAGACCCTGGGACCTAACGAATGACGAAGATTTATCAATGTAGACCATCAGAAGTTCACAATAAGCACCTGCCACGTTCGTGGACTGATACCACAACACTTTGCAGAGCTTTTGCTATGATGAACACACTGAACAAGTAATGATGAACATAGAGGTAATAACTTTATGATGATGAATATGATGATACCCATAGACTTAATATGTCTATGATGATACCAGACACATCACTTAGTAGGTTACATTACTATATGACAAACTTTTCGACAAATGTTAACTTTTCATAGAAAACTTCGTGGAAAAAAGTTGAAACAGACTTTACAGGATTTGGGCAAAACGCGAGCGTTTAGGCTTCGCTGGATTCGAATCCCACTTCTGATTTTAACAAATAAGAAGCAGGTATTCGTTTTACAACAATTCTATTCGTAATTTACACAATATCACTCAATTTAGGATTAAACACAGCACAAGAACAAACCACAGAGACCGACGCCATTTTCATTCTCAAAAAGCCCGCGAGACCGTGCTGTGTTGCCAGTGTAACTACCATAGACTAATGATAAAGTCTAGTCATCATTATCTATGGCGTGTAAGGTGCCGCATACACTACTCAAGTCTCTGTTGTTCATTCAATCTCTAACAGATGTATAATCTCCATAGTAATTTTGACATTTTCTACTGCCGAACCACTCGTATGATTTTCAAAAATCGCTCTGCAGTGCTTTAAACCACGAAGGTCACTTCTGTCGGACGGTGGTTGGCAAGTTTGGTAACCGTGTATTCTGTATTTTAGAATGCTTCAAAAACCACCATTAAACGAACATAGCCTTTATAATCTATGGAAGCACGAACGAACTGTCAATGTCAAGTCAAACCAGTGTCTCCAACAACGCCGTAATTACGGTAAACCTACCGTAATTTGAACATATCTACCACCTACCGTAGACATGTTCAATTCTACCGTAATTTCGTCTTTATGTGTGGCGCCTTAAAAATGATGTCCCAACCATAAATACAGTTTATTTTTAATTGAAACAATGTTTAAAAATAACAACACTGTATTATTCCCAGACCTACTACCTATAGGAGTAGAACTTAGCCATGCCTCTGCGTTTTATCAACTTTAATTTCTGCTCGCCTTTTTTCACTATAGTTTGTTCCTTTTTTACAATGATATTTATAAAAATGGTATCTGACAGTAACAATGCAAGTGACGACAGCAACGCTGGACTTTCCAGTAGTAAGCGCGCTAAATTTAAGTCGCACAAACAAAAATTTCGACCAGAGTGGCTGAAAAATAAAGATTTTTCCTCGTGGGTATTCGCTAATACCCAAAAAACCCATATATAGCAAAGTGTTCTTTCTGTGATACCGCGTTGATATACTTAAGTGTCTGAAACGAATTAATGTTTCCTTGTACAAAAAGGCTGAAACGCCTGGAACTTAATGTTTAATTGTGAAATAAAGATACCGTAAATTTACCGTATTTTTAACTTTTGATCTACCGTAATTTTCCGCCATATACCGTATTTTTAAACTGGCAACACCGTAATTTTGACGAATAGAGTTGGAGACACTGAGTCAAACATCGAAAAAAAAAAGTGTCAGATTGCGACAAAATCTCGGGAGCACAGTGTTTTACTGATTCATGAATTTTTGAATGAGAAATAATTGATTTTACCTAATAATGGGTACCATACATAAATTAAGAAGACCAAGTTAATACTTGAAATCACAAATGGCTGGGGAGCCGCTTTTAAAACTCAAACCATCTAAGTCTTTATCGTATCGAAAAATCCCGTTCCATAGGTTTTTCGTTGGCCTACTAGTGTTTATAGTGATATCTTTAGTGTTTACTGTGGTTTATAATGGCTTATCGAGTAGTTCACCGCGGACAGACTTCCATGAGCCAGTGAATTTAGAAGATGCGAGTGTACAAGTGTTTAAACTTTCAAGTGATGCGCGAATCTCTGAGAAACGCCTCGCGACCTGTACATATTGGGAGTGCTTCAATGTGTACAAATGCGGGAGAGGTGGCCACGATAAGATAACCATATACATATATCCACTGAAAGAATATCAGACTGAGAATGGGAGTCCTATATCTCGATTTTCTAGGGAGTTTTATATAATATTAGATACAATAAAACATAGTAAATATTATACTTCGGACCCGGAGCAGGCGTGCCTGTTGGTTCCGAGTGTAGACACGCTTAATCAACAGAAGTTTTCTAGTAAACATGTCTCCCAAGTACTGCAGTCGCTTGAACAGTAAGTACCTCAACTATTGAGTAAATTTTTTTAACACCTCTGTCTTGGCGGCAAAACGCATGTGCCTCCTCGTAGATGGATACCCAAAACCGGGAGATCTTAGGTTTCTTCCCCTCAATGGTATTGCCTCCTTCATTGACCATGTATTTGAAGGGTGAGGAAAGCAATAAGTATTGGGGCTAACACAAAATATTGTTTCTAAAAGAGGGTCCATGTTAACATTTCAATGTGGCCCTGGAATGACCGGCAGAATCCGACCTCTGTTAAATTTCAATCAAATATTTATCCCTCATGGGATTTGAAACCGCAACCCTCGGCACAGCAGATAGATTCACTATCTGAGCTATCGGGCCTGTTTGCTGGTCTTACTACAATAATGTATGTTTTTGTCATACATAATGTTTTGAATTTCAACCTAGGATACCAATCTTAATCTTAGCAATATTTCACTTTCACTAGCTAGGAAGTTTTGTATCTACTTTCTTGGTCAACCATACATTTTTGTGTAGATCCACTCAAATTAATATTTAATTAGCTAGGTATGTTACAATTGTTGTTTTATGTTAAATTTAGGTAGGTATGCAAAGTTTTGACAAAGTTATACATAGGAGTTGCGTTGTGGGTCTGCTATTGGGCGGTCGCTTGTCGGTTGTCCCATCCCCGGCCTACAGCGGAATTCCAGTGGTGGCTCAGGATATTGTTCTTTTATAAGAACAACCCTTGAAGTCACCAAAATATCTATATAACCGTACAACGTCAAGCACTTTTGCTACAAAAACTCGACATTGGCAAAATCATCTACACCAAGATGGATGCCATAACCTTAAAAATAGAATAGAATAGTAGTTATACATATTTAGAAAGTTAGAAACCATTTAAATTGATAGGTAAACATGTAGTTAAATGCAAACAAATTAATTTCTAATGTATTCAAGTGTTTTTCAGATAGATTTTCATCTCTTGAGTTCAATAAAACTTTTCTTGCAGCTGGAACGATGGAGAAAACCATCTCATATTCAACATGCTGGCTGGCTCGTCACCCAACTACGATTTCAACCTCAACACGGGAAAAGCCATTATAGCAGGAGCTGGCTTCGACACCTGGTCATTCAGATACGGTTTTGACATATCCATACCTATACACAGTCCCATAGCGGACAAAATAGATAAAACGCAACCAGAACAAAAGAACTATTTAATAATATCGACACAGATGAATCTACCACATGATTATTTATCTAAATTGCAGAACATAGCATCTTCATCCAACGATTTGTTGTTATTAGACAAGTGTAAGACTGAAGCAGGTAGAGTACATCATTTGAAGCGTTGTGAATACACTACGGGAAGAGAATTTGATTATCCAGATATATTAAAAGAAGGATTGTTTTGTCTTGTTGTACGTGGTACTAGATTGATGCAGGCAGCTTTGATGGACATATTAGCATATCAATGTATTCCAATTATTATTTCTGATTCGGTAGTAATGCCTTTCAATTCCCATATTGATTGGAATCGTATTGCATTGTTTATACCTGAAGAAAATATTAAGAATTTAGTGAAAATTGTACATTTGGTGTCGAAAGAGAGACGTGGTGAGTTATATTGGCAGCTGAGATGGGTCTACGAAAGATATTTGGAGAGTATAGAAACGATAACATTGACGACATTGGAGATTATAAATGAGAAAGTGTTCCCTTTAGCCGCTAGAATGTATGAGAATTGGAATATGCCAGAACATTTGGTAAGAATCTTTTTGAAATTTTTATTTTATTTAGAAAAATTTACTGTTGCACAAATTTTATTATTGCACCAGTTTTTATCTCCAATTTTATTACTGCAAGAATTTTTATTTGGAATGTTTAGTTTGCGCCAATTTTAATTTAGAATTAACAACCTTATACTTACTATAATAAAGGTAGCAATCGAACCATAAAGTTATGTTATAGCCCATAATTTCGCATATTGTACTTAAGCACTCAATGTATTATCAACTGAACATTAGTCTGTCACATCAAGTAAACAAAGACCTGTTTTGCATAACATGGTCACCACTTAACATAACATATTGTTGTCTGGTGCGCTATTCGCCATAATATGGTTATTGTTTTGGAAATATGACGTAAATTGAAACTACTTATTTTCAATGTTAGTACCTAACTGAATACATTTTAGATTTATTAGAAGGTGAATTTACCGAATAAGTACATTTTAGATTTACGGATTTAGCTATATAGCTGGCGGTTGGCAGATCTATCTACAACTAATAAAGATTAAACGAAATACAATATCTCCATTTTTTTATATAGGGTTCAACTTAATATGCTGACAATTTTTTAAGGGGATGATCAGACCATCAAACTGAACAACTTTCTATATGGCAGCAACATCGAAATCGCGAAAAAATAAACGGCTCTTCCATACAAAACTGCAAACCTACTCGAGCCAAATGTATGGGACAGCAGATTTTTATTTCGCGATTTCAATGTTGGTCCCATAGAGAAAGTTGTTCAGTTTGATGGCATGATCATCCCCTTAAAAAAGTGTCAGCATATTAAGAAGGACCCTGTATGTATCTGTTCACTGACCATAAATTTCTTTTTTATTATTAATTTGAACTGCAGAGAAGAAAATAATAGAACTGCAAGCAAATCGGCAAAATAAGATGTTTTTATTTATCATTAGACACAAATTATTTAAAGAAATAAAACCATTGTCGTCAAGGCCGAAAATGATGCATAAAATGTAATGAAAGCATTTAGCATAGCAATTATTATCGAAAAAATACTATATTTCTTTCAAAAACGGCGACCGAAGGCGGGCCCATACTAAATATCTTTTTTGTATGAGCCCGCCGTCGTCTTCTAATTCGACCCTAAGCATTATTTAGCTAGTCAGTTTCAAACTTCAAGTGTCATCACTCGTTAATGCCTATGAGACCAATAAACAATTTTTAATTTAATTTAACGAGAGTTAACGCATAATATCTGCCAACAGTACGGTCCAGTGAACCCCCTGTTCCTGCCGGTGACAGCCCCGAAGGCGCCTGGCTTCACCGCGGTCATACTGACCTACGACCGGGTGGAGAGCCTGTTCGCGCTCGTCAGGAAGCTGGTGCACACCCCGAGCCTCGCCAAGATCCTCGTCATATGGAATAACGTCAAGAAACCACCTCCTCCTTGTAAGTTCACTTAGGATCAATTCGTACCGAGATGACAGCGACTGGCAGGGAAGAGCGACCAGTTTCAGTTACTTTCAGTTACTTCAAAACTTTATCTTCATTGGTAAGCTGCGCCTCGAGCAGTCCAGCGACTTTTCAAGAGGTAGTGCCGTCCGCTTTTATTACTACCCCATCTCTGTCCTCTGGGCATGCTCTGGCCACGCGTCATCGAAAGCATCCAGATCGTTCCGCTACCTCTTCCTGGGACGACCCGGACATAGACGACCGTTTTCTGGGATACAGGGCGGGACAGTTCTTGCCCACCTTTCCTGGAGCATTCGACAGACATGGCCGGCCCAATCCCACTTTAATCTGGCGGTTTTTCCCCAACATCGGCTATTCGTGTTTTGGAGCGCATACACTGCGCTCAATAAAATTGCAGTGGTCGTAGATTTTGCCTACCAGTGTGACCAAGCTCATCAGTACCATTTTAGGCCCTTATTAATAATAGGTATATCAATCTACCTGAAAGAGCGAGATTAGCAAAATGATCAAGATGATAAGTAGTAAGCGACAACCGTCTTTATGATCCCATTTTATGTGGAATGGAATAACACAAATTCCGGTATAAATAGAAAGATGTCTTCAGAATAGAAAAAAAAAAGTCTTTGTGGGTTTGGATATGTGGAGAGGATGAAAGATAGAAGTTGCCGAAAGTGATCTATGGTACGGATCTGAAAGAGCCTTGGTCTCTATCGCTACCTACTCCTATGAAACAATGGCGTGAGCATAATGTATGTATGTCTATGCACAAGGCGCTTCTAATGGATCATACTAGACAGATTTATTACCAGCTGTGCCCGGCATGCGTTGCAATGCGGTTTTTTCTAGTCAGAATTCTTCGCAGGCATACACACTATAAACCACTAAAGTTTCATCGCAATCGGACCAATGGTGTAGGGAAGCATAAGGGACAAACAGACTCACAAATAAAACATAGATTTTAATAATTGTAGATTTTGTAGAATGTGTAAATTACGTACCTACTGTATAAACTAGAAGGCCTAGAAGCCTCAATTTGTAATCTACTGGGTCAATGACACCTCTAAAAATTGAGGTTATCCTTAGATATCTATCTAATATAAGTACCTTTTACTTCATTAGATATGCGGTAAAAAACACAAATACGTATTTAACTTTTTTGCAGTTCCAAGTCGAACATACGAGCAGGGACCGTTACCGATATTTTGAATATATCGATATTTTCCTTATAATACCGATACTGGTATCGATATTTGAGATAAATATCGATATTTGGTACTGGTATATTGAATACCGATATAAAATTATCGATAATGATATCGATACTCGATACCGATACTCGCGACGTTGTCAGATTTCGCGTGTACAGGCGAAGTGGCAACGGTGCGGCCGAGTCGCGCGCCCGACAGCAAAACTGGCTTGTTGGATGTTAGTTTTTCGTTCTTTTGGTAGTTTTGGTACATTTTTGTACTTTTTGGTATTGAACTAAGGTGAAGAACATGACAGTATAGAAAAAAACGGATACCTCGAAAATGTATTTTTATTTTTTTATAATAATAATTTGTTACGGCGTGTTGTGATCTGTAAGACTAAGGTTTTTATATTAGTAACTTTGTACCTTATAACAATTTCTAAAAGGCAATCGGTAATCTTTTAACTAATTAAAAAGTCCCGTGGCTGCAGTACTAAAAGGAAAGTATCGATATTAATAAACCCAAATTAAATACCGATACCAATACCGATAAATAGATACCAAAATATCGGTACTGATATCGATATTTCGATATCGATACCACGGAAGTATCGGTAATCCGGTCCCTGCATACGAGTAATATCATTATCCTAAATACATTCTCTGATCTTTATAGTCTTTTGTATACTTACCTACTTATAGTGTGAGTCACAAAACAGTCGAGTAAGCAGTCGCTTACTTACGTACCTACTGAGTATCTATGTTTTAGCTTGGCCTGTCTAGCACCTTACGCATTTGCTCACGACTATACAGGGTGTTAGGAAAAGTGTCATTAACCTTTAAACCACATACTCTTTCCATCAAACTGAACAACTTTTACTATGGGAGCAAAACTATCAGAGCAAAAAAAAAATTTCGGCATTCCCATACTAAACTGAAATACTGCTCGACGCAAACAGCAGATTTTTTTAGTTCTGGAGTGCGATTTTTGAATCTCATTCGATGAGCTCTGCAGTTGAAAATGTCAAAATTACTATGAAGATATGCATCTTTCTACTGCTGATTGGACTCTCAAAAATCATACTTCAGGAGAGCGATTTTTTAAAGTCAAATCGGCAGTAGAAAGATGTATATCTCCAACGTTATTTTGACATTTTCAACTGCTGAGCTCACCGAATGAGATTCAAAAATCGCACTCCTGATCGTTTTGCTCGCATAGTAAATGTTGTACAGTTTGATGGGTAGACTATGTGGTTTATAGGTTAATGATACTTTTCCTTACACCCTGTATTCCCCGAGGCAGTCAGTGATATTCTGACAACTCGGAACATCCACGGTTCACTAGTTAGTACCGAAACTCTATTCCAGTATGAAGGGCAGTGGGCCTGTCGCCACTTATAATGGAAAGTTGGTACAATATATGCATCGAAATTGACGCATGCATGTTTCTAGCACCTTACTTTAAAACACTAACACATAATAATAAACAAAACTGTTCGTTTCGAGCTTCTTTTTGTGTTCTTCCATAAGCAACATAACATAAGCGTATGCTCACAACAATATTCCCCGAGAGGGTTAGTCACAGATATTCTAAATATAGCATTCAGAATATCCACACCTTGTGTTAATGCAAACAAAGATATCGGCTAACTATTACAACATGAGTAAATACCCCACAGGCACAAAGCAAACAATCCCGCTAGTGGACTATAAATGGGAGAAATTGGGCGATTGCGTCACATGTTTTTGCTAGCCCCACAGAGACCAGCTTTTCGGAGTGCACAAAATGATCACATGACGGGCTCGCCCAATGTCTCTCAGAGATTGTCCAGTAGCATGATTATTCCAAGCTTTTCTCTGTGCGGTTATTTATTCATGAGCTTTTACTCTTCGTCCTCGGTCACATGGGTCGGCCCGACAAATGTTTTTAACCCCCGACGCAAAAAGAGGGGTTTTTAGAAAAATATTTTCCAAACGGGCTCGTTTGCTTTTACTGCGAATGTAATAATATTATTTTGTGATAATGTGTACTTACATGTTATGTTAGAAAACACGCGAAGTGTCGATATTATGATAATGTAATATTTACTCTCATAACAGTCCGTGGTATTCGTATAATTGATATTAATAAAACAGATACGAGTGCGTACGTAAACACGAATCCGCATAAGCATATGCTCACGACTATATTCCCCGAGGGGGTAGTCAGAGATATTCTGAAACCTCAGAACATCCACGTTTCACCAGTAGTACCGAAACTCTGTCCAGTGTGACGGGGGGTGAGCCCGTCGCCACTTATAATGGACAGTGGGTACAATACACGCCTCGAAATTGAAGCATGCAGGTTTCCTCACGATGTTTTCCTTCACCGAAAAGCCAGTGGTACACACACGAATCCGTATAATAGTTATTTGTTATGGTAGGCTGCAAAGTTGCTTTTTGGCGCGAGTACTACGCAGAATAACTTTGTAGCCGAGCAAAACAAACAACTTTTCACCTCACATCAGCGAGGAAAAAATAGTTATTTGTTATGCTAGGCTGCAAAGTTGCTTTTTGGCGCGAGTACTTGTATTGTAACCTGAGCTTAGCGAAGGTTTCAAAGGTACGAGACGCAGAATAACTTTGCAGCTGAGCGAAACACACAACTTTTCACCTCACAATAGCGAGGAAAAAAAGTGAATTGCTAAAAAGAACATTTTAAAAAGTTTTTTTTCGTGCTGGCCAGTGACATGAAATAGTTATTAGCATTTTCAGTGGATTGGCGGTATAAAAATATAATCGAATAGACAGATTCGAATTTCAAAAACTCTTTCCACGCTAGCGGATAAAATACACTTTTGCACTCAGATTTCGAGTGATAAACAGAATCTTTCCGAGCTTGTGAGGTGAAAAGTTAAGACGTGATGCGGCGCCGCTCTTTAGGTATTTGAGGGGGTGAAGCAGAGGAAGTGACGGGAGAGTAGTCCCGCCCATCGGCGGGTGGCACCCCGCGTCAACTTTTTTTTTGGAAAGAGTTTTACGGCTCTGGGTTCATATTCTGTTGCCAACCGTATCGACCACCGATTCCGGGATTTTTCCGGAAATTTAAATAAATCATTTTTTTTACTAACTATGTGAAATTTAATATCATACTATACTCCATTACAAATAGGGGTGAAAAGAAGGAAAAAAAGGTTCTTTATAGTACACACTTTAAAGAAATAGGAAAAATTGTATCAAACAACAATGTTGCAAAGCGATTGGCGATGTTGAAAGACCTAAAGAAGCAGTGGTGCACACATGTGGTTCGTCTTCCTTTCAATTAAGCTTTTTTAAAGATAGTTATGAAAAATATCCGCCAGGTGGAGCTATATATCATATGGAAACATGAAAAAATATTTTTAAAAATTCTAAAAAATGTACTAAGATTAGTAGAACTTCTTTCAAATCGTTATTGAGCATCGTTGTATTTATTTATGAATAGATTTGTCTCTAATCTAAATTTGAAAAATCTAGAAAAAATGTGTTTGCAAGTTATTGAGGTAGGTACTAGAGTAGGCGCAGAGACTTAATAGTTTGTAACACAGAACACACGTACAGGCCAGGATTTAGGCGACTAATTTCTAAAATGAATAATGACAAGCAGTGGCGTAGGGTGCCTTGGCGGGGCCCCGTATAAAAATTTGTTTGGGTACCTTATGAAGGCTAAAGATTTCTCACAAAAGAAAAAAAAATTTTTTCATTAAAATTTAAAGAAATATTTATTCATCATATCTAAGTATCTGTCACTTTCTCCAAAAAAAAATCAAACAATTCAAATGGAATATTACACTCTCCTTGCCTTTTTTCGGCAAACTGATTTATTAAATCATTTATAGCTGATGAAGAAATTTGGGAAGTATTTATTAATTTTTGCTTACGCACGTCGGGGGCCCCGTATAATTGATACGGCAGATACGGCGGTAGCTACACCTCTGATGACAAGTTTCCTAGTGCTAAGTTCGTAGCCTCGAAAAATATGCATTCTTGTGTCCTGCCTGAGGTACTGTGGCAACTACTAAAACAAAATAAAAAACCGGCCAAGAGCATGTCAGAATCGCCCAAGGTAGGGTTCCGTAGTAAATATGAAAATCTTTTCTTAACATAGCTTAAATAACTTAAAAAATCCTCAAGAAGCAAACAATAGTGCGATTTAATTTCGTTCAGCGCCATCTATTGATAGACGCCGACACGGCGGTCGACGGTCGATATTTTATTTGATTTCTCCGAAACTAGTTGGGCATAAGCTTCCGTTATAATTTTCTTTGAAAGTACTTACAGACTTACATTGTGTCACATTTTCAGATTTTTTACTCCTGTATTTTAGAAGTTAGATGGGGGTACGCCCTATTTTTGACTTTGAGCGCAAATATCTCAGACTCAAGCATTGTAATGATTTAGTTTCTATAGGAGTTTTCTTCCATTGGACAAAACCTATCCAACGACACCACACTCAAATTATTAAAAATATATTTTTTTAACGACCTTTTCGTTGTATCCCATACAACGAAAAGGTGGTAGGAAAAAAATATTTTTCAAAAAAAATTACTTGCTTCATGATTATGACTACCTCATTTCTGTTTGGGTTAGGTACTATTATCTGTATTCATACCAAATTTCGATTCAATAGGTGCAAAATGAGCGTGTTATTGAGGTAGGGCAACAGACAGAGAGACAGACAGAATGGACGAAAGTATAAGGGTTCCTTGTTGGACTACGGAACCCTAAAAACGAACAAGGAGTTACATTTTTGTGTGGTTCCAGCCTATAATGGACCACCCGAATTCTTCCCGTGAGTGTAGTACGAGGCGACTAAGGGATTAAAGGTTTCTCATACAGTGTTTACAGGTGAAGGGTTAGCCACCTCTCACCACTTGACACGTCATTCCATCCTGGAACTTAAATTGCTAAAATGTGAGCATTACTACGAGTATAACTACACTCTTGAACAGAAAGTACGTAGGAGTAGCAATATTTCTGACCACCCATAAAGGGATTACGGTCGTGAGTTTATGTATGTTTATGATTCTGTATGTAATTTATCAACTGTCACTCGTGACTTAGACGTCATCACGCTGCTGGCGGCCAAGATAGGTAAAAATGCAGTCGCGTGGCTAAGGGGGTAACAAGTAGACGTTTCGTCGGCTTGCGATTTGATTGGCCACGTGGCTCCGCCATTTTATGGCGGTTTCGAGTGTGTGTTTTTGTCTAAAAACGGGGCTTTGAGATCGCCATATCCTATTACCGTACAATATCTAATAAATATATCTTCAATACTTGACACTGGCGAAATCTAACAAGGAAACGCCATTAAATAAAAATAGAATAGAATAGGTAAAATTCACAGAGTAACTTGACATTTTCTACGCCGATGTGACATTATTGGTGTTAATAGGTACTGAAAAAGAAAAAAAAAATCTGTACTTGGAGTCTATGGTATCATTATTTTTGAAATAAAAAAAAAACAAGAGATAGCCTGTAGAATCCCACTGCAGGGCAAAGGCCGTCTCTCACGAATAGGTGTGAGAGGGAGTGGGCCATACTCTACCACACGGGATACTACAAACTGCTCAGCAGTTTGGCGATATTAAAATTTGTTAATTTAGATGTAAGAATATGAAATTAAAAAAAAAGTGCGTGTTAGTGGAGGCAAGTTAGTGATCAGCTGGCTGTCAGAGAATTTTCAAGCCACCTAAATAGGCCTCGACCTGGCTCAACAAATAGTTACAACGACATCTGACGGAACTATCCGAGACTAAACGTGCCTTCCGAAGCACGGAAACGCTCGAGATGAAATTATGACGAATTATGACGTCATAAATTTTTGTTCTGAAACCTATCGTGTGGGGTATTAAATAAAAGGGCTTCATGAGTCGGTCTTAAAAATATACTATATGTCATTACCTTTCAGCCATAATGTTTTAAAAAATCCAAAAAATATTTTCAAAACATACCAAGCGTGGGCTCTTCCAGGTAGGAAACGGCTGAGTAAATTTTTGGAAAGCATACGCCAAATGTGTCGTAATATCGTCATTCGTCATATCTAACGTCAATAATTCAAATTCAAAAATATTTATTGATGAATGCGGTAGACTTCATATAACGCATCCGAATTTTTTCTTCAGCGTAAGTAGGTTTCCTCACGATGTTTGCTTCATCGCTTGCTCTTCATCCTTGTCACTTGTTGGGGACAAAAAGCCTATCCTTGATGGTATTCCATCTACTGACACCTGCACAATATTGGAGACGCTTACTTAAGTCTATTTTAAGTTGTATATTGTGTCTTGTGTTTTTACTGTATTACAAATAAATAAATAAAATAATTTATTTTTACTGCTCTTGGAGAACGCATTATTGTCAGCACTTATTTTGATTAGAAATTGTTATATTATGATGAGATACACGAGAATTACCTACTCTGAATTAGTGTTACAATAAAAAGTTGATTTTGTTTTTCACGGTGGTAAGTATAAGTATTGAGGAATGCAGGATTGAAGTCTTCCAACTTTTTTAGTATTTTTTTATGGAGTTACGAACCTATGGTATCTTGTCTTGGATAAATACCCTGCAACCATGACTTCAGTGTAGTTATTCCATTAACATTCAAGGGGGCTACTCGTTTCGAAGGGCAGGTTTAGACGCAAACACCTTCCGGTCCGGTAGTACCTACTTGAAGACTATTCCGGCGATGAAGGCTGACCACGGTTGGTAAGCGACGGTCTTTGGTGAATTTCGATAAATTGAAGGCCATTCAGTAGGCCTCGCATGCCACCCCCGAGAAAATGATAAAAATCGAGATGTGCCTACATCCTTATTATATTTACGTATGCCAGAAAGAGCGCGCATGACGTTTAAAAATCTATGCTAGCCATGCATGAATGCTTTCTTGTTTTTTGGAAATGTTGTTTAACTGTTTAGAAATAGAAAAATACGATTGGAGGCAGCACAATAAGCTCATCCCCTTTAAAAAAATCCTTGTCATTGGAAGGATAAAAATACTTAATAAAGATCTTACGTACGTCTACATTACTATATTTTTTTCGAATCCAATTAGTTATACTAAGCTGTATAACAAATAAGACTTTTTTTGTCCATTCTGTTATACTGTATAACCAATTGTATAACTAGATGGACTAACCCTTATGTACATACAATGTGGCAAGGAAAAACATTGTTGAATTTGAATTTAAGGTGGTGTGGCAATCTTTTGTTAGATTAATTATAGTGTTTCGTGTTTTTATCGATTCCGTAACTTTAGGGAGATTTTTTTTAATGCATTAGTAAGATTTAGGTAGTTACAAACAATGTGAAGGACGTATTAATACTTGGATTGATGTTATTCATCTTTGAATAAAGTGTATTTGATTGATTGATTGATTACAGATGTCGTTCAAGGCTTAAGAAAACTTGTTTAATTCGCCCTCAAAATCGATTTTCAGTCCGGTTTAATCATACGGAATTACGGACCTAGTGAGCACAAAACTGATTTTTTCTTTCGTTTCCATCAACACCGAACGTTTAATTTAGACGACATTCTTTTTAATTTAAGATAATGTTCCTATAATTATTTTGTATTTATATAACATTCTTCTATCGAACACTGCCAATCGGTATTTTGATTTTTTATAAAACGATCACGGTCTGAAAAGGTTTCGTAGCCCTGCTGCTGTCATCTTCTTATTTTCGTCTTTATTTGACATATAGTTTTATAGTTTAATAATGTGCCATTAATGGAGAACAATATTACAGTTAAAGTGAGAAATAAAGATAGGCGCTTCCGTTTGATTTGGATTAATCCTCGTGTAAAACTCATCTAATTGGAATGTTTGAACCACCCTTGCATTTCAAGAGTTAGCTAGGTTAGGTTAAGAACAAAGAAAAATATAACTAAAGACCAGGCTTTAAGGGCTAGTTCCATTGCCTTTCCGAAAGGATAAATTCTTAACAAAAAAAATTAAAAATTGTTTACCACTTTATTGTATTTCAAACCATCGTCAAAAATCAATATTTAGTGTGAAAAGTGTTCATCTTTTTTTATTGTAAATATTAATGTGAGATTAAGTATCAATTTAATCACGTAAGTAATTGTTTAGATTGATTTTTGACACGTGATTTTTCATTTTGGGTAAGAGGATTGGCGGATACCATTTTGGCCATACAAACGTATTCCCCTGTTGAGTTTAAAAAATCCAAAATCTAGCTCAAAATAAGCTAAGGTGGCAACTCTAAACGTCAGCATTTAGCGAACGTGACACAATATGTCTAGCTCGTGCAACCCTAGACGGGAGCCGCTGTACATCGACGTTTTTGTGGGCAGAACTAGTAACAACCACTTACTAGACGAGTCGATGTACTCCAAAGTCAAAAAATAAAAAATTGGCGAGCGTCCGGCTCCGACCGTGGCTAAAAGCCGTCTGAGCGCGCCCCGCTAAGACCCGCTCCGAGAATATTTGGTACGCCATTCGTATTTTTGAGGATAAATAAATAATGGAATTACTTTTTATAACTTTTGTTGATGAATTCACTAGAAGAATCAATGGTGAATATGTGAGTATAAATTAAAAAGAATGAAACCTACTTTAAGTTCTTCTAAAGCGAAAAAAATCGTTTAAAATGTTAAAAAATACGACATCTTTGTGACGATTTTCTATCGAGTGAAGTAATTCCAATCGTGTATTTAATTGATGATTTCACTAGATAAACTATCCAAGAATACTGAGGTATGACTTATAATTCGGTAATTTGTATAAATCTAGTCGAAACATGAAAAATAAAAGATGCCTCCAACGTATTTCCTTCTACTATGTCACCTTAATTGCTAAAAAGAACAGTTTCAAAAAGATTTTTTTTTCGTGCTGGCCAGTGACATGAAATAGTTATTAAGCAATTTCAGTGGATTGGCGGTATATAAAAATATTGAATAGACAGATTCGAATTTCAAAAACTCTTTCTACGCTAGCGGATAAAATGCACTTTTGCACTCAGATTTCGAATGATAAACAGAATCTTTCCGAGCTTGTGAGGTGAAAAATATGTTGATAGCCATATTCGGGTTTTCATCAAGAAAATCACTATAAACTTAGCATGATTAATTTATTCGTACATGTATAGCGATAATTTCTAGATTAAGTATAATTAATTACAGGGAAATGCAAAGAACTTAAATAGTTAAACTAATTTTTAATTTTTAATTTTTAATATTTTTAATAAAATATAAAACTGTAACTGAACTGTGTCTGTACATTGAAGATATTTACAAAAAAAAGATTACGATATGGTTTTTAAATATCCCCGACTCGAAATCAACCTTTTTTAGAAATTTTGTCTGTCTGTTTGTCTGTTTGTTTGTGTGTTTGTTTGTGTGTTTGTTTGTTTGTTTGTTTGTTTGTTTGATCGCGCATCACGCAAAAACTACTGAACCGATTTTGATGAAACTTTTTTTGTTTGATAGCTTATGATCTGACTTAAAATCTGGTATATAATTTGTGCGGACGAAGTCGCGGGAAAACACTAGTTTTTAATAAAAAGACATAATTTACACAGATCACAATGTGCGTAGGTCAAAATGGAAGAAAGAGAAGAGGGGAATAGGGTTGCCCACCTCAATAATTATTTTGACATCCTAAAAATTATTACCATAACAATTTTTCAGTTATGGTTTGAACAATTACTTACTATGGTATCTACAAGAACATTATATAAGGTCTAGCAAAATTAGGTGAAACAATTTTAAGTCGATGATCAGACCATCAAACTGAACAACTTTCTCTATGGGACCAATATCGAAATCACGAAAAAAAAATCAGCGGTCCCAAACATTTAGGTCGAATAGGTTTGTATGCAACAGCTGGTTTTTTTTTCGCCATTTTGATATTAGTCCCATAGAGAAAGTTATTCAGTTTGATGGTCTGATCATACCATTAAAATAGTTTCAGCTAATTTTGTTAGACCTTATATACAGGGTGAAATTGATATCATTAGCATCCTTTTAAACTAAGAGTCTACCCATCAAACTGAACAACTTTTAGTATGGGAGCAAACCGATCGGAGCAAAAAAAAAAATCTGTTGTTCCCATACTAAACTGCAGTGCCCGCTCGACTCAAATGTATGCAACAGCCGATTTTTTTGTTGCTCCAATAGTAAAAGTTGTTAAGTTTGATGGGTAGACTCTTAGTTTCAAAGGATGTTACTGATATGAATTTCACCCTGTATATTCTATAGGGGTATCTTGTTATCCCAATCAGGGTCCCTAGCCCTACGTCTCCCACGTGTCCCATAGACAAAGCTGTATAGTATGATGGTCTGGTCTGATCATCCCTTAAGAACCGTCAACATAATAAGGAAGACCCTGCATAAAGTAATACCTAAGTCTGTGGTCTAGGCGGCATAACAATTGGACTAGAATGAGCGATTTTCTTTTCTTTTTTAAATTTAGTTCCTAAAAAACTCGACAGATGGCATGTTTATCGCTCCATAGAGCCGTCCGCGAGATCCTGTCAAAATCTTGTCAAGACTGTGCCTGCCTTTTTTTGGAACGCCAAGGGATCTAGCCCATTCAGCCAAGTCAGGCGTAAAAGTTTCGAATTTTCGATTAAAAATGCGTTGGCATCTCTTGATCATCTTTTCCCTCTTTATTATTTTAAAGAAACACTTTTTTGAAATTTTGACGTTTATTCGCACAGACCGTAGCGCCATCTATCGATCCCTTAAAAACCAAAAGAAAAACGCTCATTCAATAAAAATATCAGTTTAAATTGAGTAACAGAACACTTTCAATGAAAAAGCAGATGTGCAATTAAATGTGATTATAATGCGCGCGCATCCACACGGTAGAGAGTGAATTGTGTCCACAATCCATTGTCAACTTTAACACTTAGTTGTTAAAGCTGTTTTTAATTGCACGCGATAGAATGAATCTGATTTGATAGATTCTACGTTGATATTAAAGTTTGGACTGTGAAGATATGTGAATAAAGCATGTTTTCGTTTGTCTAAGTCTTGTAAATTATTTTGTTTACATTGATTTTAATTGGTAGTTGATGGAGAAATTGATGCCATGGTCTTGACAAAGTGAGGGGTAAAAATCCTGATTTATGGGCCTTCGAATTACAATGGGCAGCTGAACTGCTGGTTGGCTGGTTGGTTGGTTGGCAAGTAATTTAAAGTGGAGTCTGGATGTTTTTGAAAAATTGTGTCGATATCCAGAGAAAAAGTTTCGGGCGCGAGAGATACCCATACGCAATTTTCATCCATACAATTACACACTGTTAGCTACTTCATCTATACTCTTTGTTCTTATGATTATTTTTCTAATATCAGAATGAGATTTAAACTATTATAAAACTGTAACTGAAGTGTGCCTGTACATTGAAGATATTTACAAAAAAAAGATTACGATATGGTTTTTAGGTATCCCTGACTCGAAATCAACCTTTTTTAGAATATAATAGAATAGAATAGAACTCATTTATTTGCAAGAATATGGTACAATAAGGTCTTACTTACAGGTATAGCGCATAGACATAATCTGCCACACAGGATGGCGTGCAAATATTTAATAGCAAAACTAAAATTAAAAATTAAACACACAAATAAAATTTACATCAAGTCTGTTAGGTTAAACGAGAACATCGACCATATATTCGTTTACAGAGTAATAACATTTATTTATCAAAAAACCCGACTGCATTAAAAACTATTAACTGAAAAGATAAAAACAAGCTCCTTAAATCAGCTATAATAACTTTGTTTGAGCAAATTAATACAATTTGAATGTTATTACTTATTAGGTAGGTAGGTATCGCAAACGGGGACAAAGAAAAATGACCTATTTGTTGGTTATTGGTTTGTCCCCGCCTGCAATACCTACCTACCTAATAAGTAATAACATTCAAATTGTATTAATTTGCTCAAACAAAGTTATTATAGCTGATTTAAGGAGCTTGTTTTTATCTTTTCAGTTAATAGTTTTTAATGCAGTCGGGTTTTTTGTTTTTCTAAATAATTTAGTTTATTTCATACTTTTTAGTCTTGTGTCAAAATGGTTGCATAAAAATCGTGTATAATATATATTTAAAAATATATATTTGGAATTTGCTCTTCACCAGCTTTCATTTGATACCCATATTGTATTTTTTTACGAAAAAAATTTGATTCTCCCCCCTCTCTTTTTTAATTCGCATTAGACATGAGCGCCGATTATAAATCAGTCGGCGGCGGCGCGCCGACTTTTAGGTGCCGGCGGTGGCGGCGTCGGCGGCGTGACCTTGAAAAATCTACCTTATTTAAAGAAAAATTAAAAACCATGGTTTTTAGTATCTTATTTTGTCCAGGATAGTAAAAATAAACTGGACACGTAGGAAAAATACATTAAATAAGGTAGAGAGCGAGTTTTTTGTATGAAAAACAAATTTTATATTTTTTAGATGGTGAAATATAACATTTCGTACATTTGTTCTTTCTATAGAATATTAAAATGAAGTTTGAGTAGGTCCCCACACAACAGTTTTTACTTCATAATCAGTCTGTCAAAGTCCACTGTTGAATAGATCTTCCTTGTTACCTTCGATTTCAAACATTGGGTTGCGACCGAAAAGAATATGTGACAAAGTGTCTTTCTTTGTTTTTTACATGCGGAGTTGTGCCTTTAGTAAACAGTTCTGATGGGGATAAAACATTACACTATTTCACTCTTTTGCAGTTAATTTGGTCTAGTCTTCACCTTAGGGGCGGGCCTACCCACGCTGTGCTTTCCGGTACGCGGACGCCACTCGAGAAACCCTATCGGCTATAGGTTCTGCGAGCAATATGTACCTCCCAGTGCCCATATAGTTCAGCAATTCTTTGGGCTATGTCAGGTACTCTGGTTATTCTGCGGATCTCTCCATTTTTGGTTCAATCTCGCAGGGAAACTCCGAGCATAGCCATCGCCATTGCCCTTTGGGTGACTTTTAGCCTTTTTATGAGGCCTTGAGTGAGCGACCACCTCTCTGTTCTATTGACAAAGAAACCCTATTGGCAATACATACTGGTCAAAGACTTTCGTCTTAACACTGTGGTATTTGGAACGATACTAATACTACGTAGCTTCCCGAACGCTGCCCAGTCGAGTTGGATTCGACGGTTGATCTCTTTCTCGAAGTTTGACCTACTAGTTTGTCCCAGGTAAACATAATCGTCAAAAGCTTCGAACGCAGAGTTTCCGATCTTTACATGAGTGGATACAACATTTGACATGCACTTCGTCTTGTCCATGTTCATTTTCAGACCAACTAGTTCGCAGCTTTCTACTGAGCTTCTCCATGGTCTGCGCCACGATGACTATATCATTGGCAAACTGAAGGTGACTGATATACTCGCCGTTTATGTTGACGCCTAGCCCTTTCCAGTCCAGGTCCTATACCGGGACTTTCGATATATCTCGACCGTTTCGGTCCGCACTTCATTGTAATAGAGTAGAAATTGGAACGAAAACGTTTACGCAATTGCGAAGTTCGCATGTCCAGCCCCAGAACCTTGAAAACATCTTCCAGTCCAGCGGTGAACAGTTTCGGAGATATAAACGTCTCCCTGCGTCACAACCTCGCTGCAGTAGGATAGGTTTTGAGTTCTGGTCCTGTAGTTGGACTGACATATTGGCATTTTTTTTGTGCAAGCAGTTCAGCACCTTGATGTACCGTCAGTCCTGAAGAGACTACAGTACAGCCCAGGTCTCGATCGAATCAAATGCTTTTTATGTACGTTCTATGAAATGTCACGTTCCAGTTTTTTCCTAGCATTTTGTATGTCCCTGGCTCAGATGATATGATAGTTCTGAAAAATTTAGAGCTCGCAAGAGTCTATTATTTATTTTATGGTAGCATTGCATGTCATACACCAACAGAGTTCTGGGTAGGTACAGCCATGCAGATAAATTTTAAGCATTATAATTATTAAAGCAAAGTATTATAATTATTATCTGTCTATTAGGTCATCAATATCTGCCAGCCGCTCAAAGTTGGTTCGATAAAAACAAAGTAGGTATGTTATATTATAGTACTTAGGGCCTGTTTCACCACTTCTGAATAAGTTCTTGTTAGCTTAACCGACAGATATTTTGACATAATTTCATACAAAATATGATAAACTATCTGTCGGATAAGCTAACAAGAACTTACCCAGAATTGGTGAAACAGGCCCTTAATAAAATAATTATTTAGCTTAAAACATTGCTATTTATTTCTCTAAGTGGTTTCTTAATAACGGCTATGTCTGAATAAATGCGAATACTACTTCCGAGAACGGACTTTTTCGGGGAATTAACTCGCTCAGCTCAAGGTCGGCGCGCCGACCACGCTGGTCGGCGGCGGCGGCGCGGAAAAAATCGCGGCGGCGGCGGCGCGCCGGCGCGGCGCTCATGTCTAATTCGCATACGCCATATTAAAATAATGTACCCTATGACACTCTCACGATTTTTACGAATCTAACGACACCTCATACGTTAAAATCCATCAAGCCGTTTAGGCTGCAGCGCGTGCCAAAGAAATAGACATACAAACACACATACATACATACATACATACATACATACATACATACATACATACGCTCGAAAAACATAACCCTCCTTCTGTCGCAGTCGGGTAAAAAAGAATGTAAATGTTTAGAAATGTTGTCTGTCTGTTTGTCTGTTTGTTTGTGTGTTTGTTTGTTTATTTGTTTGTTTATTTGTTTGTTTGTTTGTTTGTTCGCGCATCACGCAAAAACTACTGAACCGATTTTGATGAATTTTTGTTTGTTTCATAGCTTATGATCTGTCTTAAAATCTGGTATATAATTTGTGCGGACGAAGTCGCTGGTAAACACTAGTAAGTAATATTATTCTTATCAGGACAACAAAAAATAAGCGTAATTCTTTTCTTTTTCCGCAGCATCCGAATGGCCAGTAATAAACAAGCCGTTGAAAGTGATACGAACCAAAGAGAACAAACTGTCGAATAGATTTTATCCGTACGATGAAATAGAGACGGAATGCCAGCTGACCATAGACGATGACATTGTGATGCTGACGCCTGATGAGTTGGAATTTGGGTGAGTAGTATCTTTAGATACCTACAGGAACTTAGAATAAGACCGGAAGAAGTTTTGACAGAATTTTGTCAAGGAAAAAAGTTCCTTATTTCTTCAAGATACAACCGAAATTTTGGTGTCAGAACCTATTAGAGAACTAGTGAACATACCAGAGAATTGTGCCGCGTTTGCACAGTAAGCACCCAGAAAGAGATACAATCTTTGCAGCCGTATCATGATGCACGCGATAAGGATGTATCACGGCTTTTTATCTCGTTCGTTCGCGCACAAATAGAAAGAGACCTAAGACAAGATCGCGCTATATCACGCTGCGATGCTTCGGCCGCTGGTTTGTCTTCCCTCTATGAAAGCATTCGAAACACGATTGGTCAATCTACTTTCTAATAATTTCATAGTATATTCTAGTGCAGTCGTCCCTAACTAAAGAAGACGGATATAATTATTCAATGGCAGAATTTTAAAATGAAAATCAAGCTAGAAGATAATCTAACTAGTCCCTCAAGTATCAGAATCTATCTAGACTTGTATTATGATGACTAGACAACTATATAGAGTACATAATGTGTAGATACCAACATCCATGTCTCCAATACAAACAAATATTCATATTCATTCAACATACAACAAATTATTTACCCTTTCCGGAATTCGAAACCGTGACCCTCGGACTAGCAGACAGCCCACTACCAACTAAGTTAGCGTCTTTGCCAATGCTTAGTTCATCATCATCATCATCACAGCCTATACACGTCCCACTGCAGAGCATAGGCCTAGTAAGCTTTGATTAAATTAAAATAGCGGAAGATAGGTGAAATTCTTGCTTTACATACTCGAACAATGGATCTGCTTTGCGTGTACTTACGAGTGAAAAGAAATGCCATGTGATTTGTTTTTTCTTTTTGAATGATTTGTACAACAAATAAAATCACACGAAAGTAATGGTACCTATATTCCGCCTAAAACCAAAAAAGTATCTCAATCACTCAATGCCGCTCGTAATGCGACTAAGTAAATTAGGCGACGGGGGCTTAATTTATGCGGTCCATACGCTATAGGCTAGTCACCTATCTTCCGCTATTTTAATTTAATCAAAGTTTGTTAGATACTTATCATGATCTCTTCCATTATTCCTACGGATTGTTCATCGTGGGTTTATATCTGATATCAAAGTGAACGACCGATTTAGTACTCGTTTATTACTGCTCGTCAAATTTATACCGTTAACTGTTGTCCTATAGACATCTGTTCTTTACGTGAACCATTAAACTGAAGTAAAAGTAACAATCCTCGAAGAATATAGGTATAGGGTGAATTTTAAGTCGTTGGCATCAATTTGAACAAAAACTACACATCAAACTAAATTACTTTTACTATAGGACCAAGCCTGAAGTTGTGAAAAAAATCTGCTATTCCCATGAAGCTATTATGTTCTACGTACAGTCAGCAGCAATAAGTTATACTTTAGTACTACGACGTAGAACAAAAATGTATACAACTTATTGCTGCTGACTGTACTACAGATGATACTAAACTTCATTACGCTGTCCCATTCAAATGCGGCGAAATCGCCGTCTCGATCCCCGCTTCCCAATCCGCCGCGTAGTCTCAGCAACGCGCAATGCCGAGGTCCAAGATCCGTAGGCTGCTGCAATTTGAATGCCATCAGGCTAATCACATTTATAATCTATCTATAACGTCACGCCTCTTTCCCAGTGGGGTAGGCAACGACCAGGGCGCGCCGTTTGATAACCTATCTTACTTTCGAAATTTCACTGACCGAATTTCAGTTGTTCGAAAACGGTTTATAGAAGTTTCTAGTGACAGATATTTTGTTACACATACATTTGTTACTCCTTATAAAGACTTGACAGAAGTATCATTTTCCAGAAAATTTAAAATCAGAATTTCATAATAGTTTTTTTTCTTTTGACAACGGTCTTCTGGGTTCGAAGTTTTAAAATGTAGAAGCAACTTCTTCCATAGTATGACTAGGACACAACACAGTAAAGTTTTCTGTAATAATTACCTAGTAAATACATGATACCAGGATTATAGCACCAACATGCTTGCTAGCATGCTGCTTGCTTGCTTGCTTGCTGCATGCTTGCTTGCTTGTTGCTAGCTAGCTTGTATGCATGTTGGGGGGTGCGGGGGGCGGAAACCCCCTGCCTGAGAAATACAAACTGGTGGTTTTAAAATTGTAGTTTAGGTTAGGTTAGAACATGTAAAACACTTAGCGGGCGAAGCGAGCAGAGCATCAAAAAGCTTGCTGCATCCTTACTTGCTTGCTGCATGCTTGCTTGCTTGCTGCATGTTTGCTTGCATGTTGCTTGCTTGCTTGTATGCATGTTGGGGGGTGCAGGGGGGCTGGGCCCCCCGCGAGCGGGGTTCGGGGGGCGGAAGCCCCCTGACTGAGAAAAACAAACTGGTGGTTTTAAAATTGTAGGTTAAGTTAGGTTAGAACATGTAAGACACTTAGCGGAGCGAGCGAAGCGAGCGGAGCATCAAAATGCTTGCTGCATGCTTGCTGCATGTTTGCTTGCTCGCTGCATGCTTGCTTGCTTGCTGCATGCTAGCTTGCTTTCTGCATGCTTGCTTTTTTGCTTATATGTATGTTGAAGGTGCAGTGGGGTGGACGCCCCCTGCCTGAGAAACACAATCTGGTTTTTTTAAATTCTAGGAAAGGTTAGGTTAAATATTTCTGCGGAAAAGTGACTGTACGGAAAAACAAATATTCGAAAAAGTAAATTATCTGACTTACATTACTTTGGAAAACTGTGTTACAGAATTTTGATTCATTGGTTAAAAGAAAAAAAGGTCAATAAAAAATCTGGCTCCTCAAAATATGGCGAATAATATTTCGGGGAAACAAAAAAAAGGGAAACAATAAAAAGTGTAACGATTTCGGAGAACTAAAATTAGGAAAACTCTTTTTCGAATGTACGATAGGTAACCGCGCCGTTTACTACGATCCTTACATACCTCTTTTGCCTCATTCACATCCATACATCTCCATACTCGAACGTTGGAGTCGAGTACTCCGCATCTCACATTAGCACTAAATATCCCTTTCGTACACTCATCCTCTCCATATGTCCAAACCAACGATGCATACCTTTCTATATTCTCGCCACAACATCTTCTTTCAATTTACTTCTTCTTACATTTTATAAGTAATAATTAAATGTTATTCACCTTCGCATTTAATAAGTTTTGTATCAAAATTAATTATTAAGTTCCTGGTCACCCCAAAAGTGGTCATGGTCGTGAGTCGGTGAGTATGTATAAGAGTTCAATACCCGACGTGAAAGTATTGCAATAGTTTAATGGATTTAAACATTTTTTATACGTAAACACGTAAATATATAAGATTACTGACTTATCGTTTGTATAAAAACGTTGTTAGAACTGTTAGAATGATTTTTATTCATATTTTCAAATTTAAGCATCATCAATCATTTTAATTGCACGATAGGCGATAATTATGGATGGTTGAATATAAAAACATAAATGTTTGAAACGAACAAATTAGAGCAAAATAATATAACTTTAAGAGGATAGACCAGTACAGATTCTTCATACTCTATAGTCCCTATGTTTTGTTTTTTTGCATTAATTAATTACTGTAAGAACTAGGGATCTTCGAAAATGTCAATTTTTACCGCCGTTTTCAGACATCCAGTAAACAAATTTGACGAATATTAACAAAAAAAGCAAAACGGACGGACATAGCCAAAGTCTTTCTCATATTATTTTTGAAAGAATTATTAAAATAGGTTTAGTTTTGGAGGAGGAAACAGGGGAATACGAAACGCTGATTTCGACGATTTTTTAATATAAAATCGGTCCGAGCTGTAGTTGTCTCTTTCGCACTCTAGTCGGCTGGATGTATGGGTATGGATCTGATAAATAAGTATACAGTCGGAAAAGTGACCTATTCTCCAAATTAGCATTTCAGCCCGCCTATCCTCTTAACTATCATGAATTCGAAACCAAAATCCCTTTTGGGATGTTCAAAAACTTTGCTATAAGTAGGTACCAACTATAAATCCGGCATTATCGGTATCGCGTAAGACTTGACTCAGATTTGACTCAGATTCATTATTTAACTACCTATAAATGACTACACAATATGAATCGATTCATTCAGAAATTGCGTCAAAATTTAGCTTTGTTGATATATAATTTCATAATTTTTAAATAATGATAATTATGATGACACTTCGTGGCGCTCGTTGGCGTAGTGGAGCTTCGGTATCGGAAACGATCACCGAAGTTAAGCAACGTCAGTCTTTGGATGGGTGACCGTTTAGTGGTATTTCATCTCGAGCGTTTCCGTGCTTCGGAAGACACGTTAAGGAGTTGGTGTCGGATAGTTCCGTCAGATGGCGTTGTAACTATTCGTTAAGCCAGGTCAGAGGCCTATTAAGGCGGCTTGAAAATTCTCTGACAGCAAGGTGACCACTAACTTGCCTCCACCAACACGCACTGGGCCCGCGTGGTGGAGTATGACCCACTCCCTCTCACCCTTATTCGTGAGAGGAGGCCTTTGCCCTGCAGTGGGATCCTACAGGCTATAACTTACTTCGTGGCAATACTTGTATTTTCATAAAACTAAATGTAAATATAAATGCCATAAAACATGTTCTTTGACATGAACGAAGACGCAATGCAAGACGATTCACCGAGGTGTAACTGTTCTTAGAGCCTATTACACTTCTTTTTATTATTGTAATTGATATGTTCGTTTCGTAGGTGTACTAAAGAGCTCTCTAGATTGAAATTAAACGTTTAAACTGCGCACGCTATGTTTCAAATGATTAATTGTTAGAATTTTACTGTTCCTGAGGTATGCTACACATTTAGAGTCAATCTGGTTAGGATTTTTTTTTCAAGATTATGATATTTACCGGCTGCTCTCAAATGGTGAAGGAAAATATCGTGAGGAAATCTGCATAAGCTGAAGAAGAAATTAGGATGCGTATGTGAAGTCTACCAATCCACTTTGGGCACGCGTGGTGTACCGACACCCATATACCGTCCCTGAGGGTAGACCTGTGCCCGGCATTGTGCGACGAATAGGCTGATGATGACGATGGTGAATTTTACCTGTTTATCTTGGACTTGCTTTTTGACTTTGAGTTAAATCTGGCGGCTGGATAATACAGCGCCTTTTCTCACATTCTGTATAAGGTGCGACTTATGTCACGCAGCCCACAGATCTGCCTATTTATAGACACAATATCATAGACAGCATTAACTTATACTTATCATGCAACCTAAACTTTAGGTACCTATAATATAGTTACTTAGGTCCTAAAGGAATGTAGTTCATGTCCATATTCTGAATATTTATTTAGAATATTTCTTTCTTCATGATCTTTGTAGTCTGCCGACTAATGTTACTATGTGTGTAAAGTCAAGAGATGTGTGGTTTTTTGTTACACCGGCAAACTGTACGGAGTCTTTACATGAGAGCGTGACTCTATAGCCTGCCCTTGAGTGTTGAAGAAAGTTGCGGAACAAATTGACGTGTAGTACTATCTGTGTAATAGATCTCATCAAGCAAGATCTTCGCTTCATCGGCAGATGCAGCGCATACTTGATGAGATATGGGCATGCGTCAGCTTGTTAAACGCTGACTAATGTTCACGAGGTAATTGGTATCGTAATGTTTCCAGTTTCGACGTGTGGCGCGAGTTCCCCGACCGTATAGTGGGGTTTCCGTCCAGACTGCACGTTTGGGACAACGTCACCAACTCCTGGCGCTACCACAGCGAGTGGACCAACCAGATATCCATGGTGAGTTTTATATTATCTTCTATAGGTTTCTCTCAAACGCCTTAAAAAAAACATGATCAAATCTTTTTTCGAAATGATAAATACAAAGTAGCTCAGCGAGTTATGCTCGGTATTTCTTCGAGAGATCATATCAGGCATCAGAGAACTAAAGTGGTTTACAAAGCTCTGAAAATTATCAAGCTGAAGTGGCAATGGACCAGCCCATTATCACATCAGCCGAAGTAATGGGGCGACCGAGTTCAAGAATGGAGACCACGAATTGACAGACGCAATGTAGGATGACCTCCGACTGGACCGACGACCAGAGAAAGGTAGCAGGGAGCGACTGGATGAGGAAGGCTGAGGATACAGTCTTGTGGCGTGTCTTGTGAGAGGCATATGTTCAGCAGTAGAAGATGATAGGCTGATGATGATGATGAAACATAGCGCTGCCTTAGCGAGCACCTGCTGCTTATTACTGCGGCCAATGGGACCACACCAGTGACCACTAAGTGACCTGATAGGTCAGCCGAATTTAATAAACCCATTAAATGAGAAATTGAGAAACTGTTTTATCAGCGGCTAAGGTATTGTGTGCAAACGTTCTGCGATTGTGATTTTTTACCAAAACTTCTTTTACCAATCTTTTCATTTGATTCCGACTGCCTTTGATCGTGGTTCTAAAAATAACGATTGTATACAAAACAGAAATACTTGCGTTTGACCTTCTGGTCGATTGATTCAATGAGATCGTACTGCACGATCAGATGTTGGTTTTAATTGCTCTCAATTGAAAAGCTATTGATATTTTAATAGCGGTTTCTTTGACTGATACTTTTGTACAAAACTATTCATTCGAGCTTTATACCCTTGGACTCATCAGTCTTCAATTCATTTATTGCTTCATCACGTCATACAAACTTGGCACATATGTCTAAAACAGTTTACTACATTTGGACACTGTTTACAACAGTTCCCAGAGTTTAAACGTGGTTTGAACCGATCGATTCACAATGTCGACAGATTAGATACTTCTTCATATGGCGTGGCGACTTTTGTATTTGCTCGTTTAATATTACTAAGTGTGGAATAATTTTGAAACGTTTCAGAATTAATATTTCTAAACTTTTATAAACATTACTAAGTAAATGCTTTGGGATTGTTATAATGTTTGTAGTCGTATCGAAGCGTTTAGAAACATTTCTTTTACTACTTCATCATCAGCCTATATACGTCCCACTGCAGAGCACAGGCCTACCCTCTAATAGGGTGTTTGGGCGTTACTCCACCACGCGTGCCCAATGCGGATTGCTAGACTTCACATATGTATCAGAATTTCTTCTGTATAATGCAGGTTTACTCACGATGTTTTCCTTTACCGTTTGAGAGCAGTCGGTATTACGTACATAAGTTAGAAAAACTTATTGGTATGTGGCATGTTGTCCGTGCGGATTCGAACCCGGACATCATGATTGAGAGTCCATACCTCTCCGTAACGCGCCACCGAGTTCTCTTCTTTTACTACTCCTGTTTCTAAATGGTGACAAACGTTTCTGAACACCGGTGTTAGCACCTTCGCGCACACTACCAAACAATACAATACCCAAACGATCGTGTATACTGGGTCCAACTTTACCCGCTGATGGTTTTGTCCAACTTGATATGAATGAACAACTTTCTCTATGTGCCCAACTTTGAAATCACGTGATTCAAACATAATGTTCAGCTGTTTCATACATTTTGGTCGAGTAGATACTGCCATTTTCTATGGGACAGATGTTTTTTTTCTGGATTTCGACGTTGGCTCCATAGCTAAAGTTCAGTTTGATGGTCTGAAGTAGCCTGTTAAAATGTAAACGAGTGCATGCAAGCTATAATTTTTTTTTAATTTCCAATCTTTCAGGTCTTGACAGGAGCAGCATTCCACCACAAGGTGTGGTCTTGGTACTACACGCATAAGATGCCTGCGGAGGTGCGGCAGTGGGTGGACGACAACTTTAACTGCGAGGATATCGCCATGAACTTCCTCGTCGCCAACGTTACTAGGAAACCCCCTATAAAGGTGAGCGTGGCCGGCAGCGGCTCTTGCATGGGTGACTGCTATTGTGACAGACACATTTAAATTATGATATGGGTCCAGTCAGCTTCAAAAGTCTATGAACATCGCGTTCATCAACTTTTGTTGCTGATCTTACATAGTGGCTAGTGGTACTTCCTAGTATACCGACTATGGCGGTGAAGCAACGATAGCCGTACTACTTTATTCAAATGTATGAAAACTATATTTCTTTCGATTACGAAGTTGGCTTCATAGTGGCATGGTTAAAGTTTACGTACTGACAAATTTATCCTTTTTTTAACCAACTTCAAAAAAGGTAGGAGGTTCTCAATTCGACTGTATGTTTTTTTTTTGATCAGCATATTATTATCATCTCTGGGCAAAGTCCTCCCCCTTACTTTTCCACTCGTTCCTGTTTTGGGCAATCTCTGGCCATTGGTCGTCAAAAATGTATCCAAGTCATCGCGCCATCTCGTTCTGGATTGACCTGGACGACGGTGACCTATTTCGTGGATCCAGGCCACGATGGTTTTTGTACATATATTTTTTTAAATAGGCCATCAATGTATTCTGTATAACAAAACTTTTCTGATTCTCAGGTGGCACCTCGCAAGAAATTCAAATGTCCCGAGTGCACCAACACCGAGATGCTCTCAGCCGACGCCCGCCACATGTCCCAGAGGTCTGCCTGCATAAATTACTTCACTTCCATCTACGGACACATGGCTCTGAAACCTATTGAGTTTAGAGCCGACCCGTTACAGTATAAAGAAACAAATTCCGGAGTCCCACACTTGTATCCTGACATTGGAGCTTTGTGAACAGGTAATTTTGTGGTATTATAAGTGAGGTTTAGGAAATTATTGCTCGGCTACGGTTGTGTCCGCCATATTGGATTAAAGCCGCATCGACGCATGTGCATTTCAAGTACATAGCTGATTTTACAGTTTGTAAAATATAGCTTGATACCTGTGACAACAGGAAGGGATGATGCGTAAGTCATAAGAGGGAAAGAGACCAACTTAAAAAATGTATATAAGGTCTAACAAAATTAGCTGAAACTATTCTAAGGGGGTGATCAGACCATCCAACTGAACAACTTTCTCTATGGGACCAATATCGATTTTGCGAAAAAAAAAACAGCTGTTCTATACAAACCTACTCGGCCGAAATGTAAGGGACCGCAGATTTTTTTTTCGCGATTTCGATATTGGTCCCATAGAGAAAGTTTTTCAGTTTGATGGTCTGATCATCCCCTTAAAATAGTTTCACCTAATTTTGTTAGACCTTGTATATTTGATGTCACAGGTATCAAGTTATATTTTACAAAACTGTAGCGTAAAGTATACATAAAAAAATGATATAATTATACTTCAATCTCAGATTGATGACGGCCTTATTTGTTTTTCCGCTGGATAGTCTACTAAAGATAATGAAAGAATTCTAAAGCGCATCGCATACACAAGGAGTCGAGGCTGCGTCAAGGCGCGGGCGCGCGCCTTTGTGACCTCGACAGACGGTCGGTAATTGTATATCATACCAATCCCGAGCGGCGCCGCTCGGATTCTTGGTATACAATTATCCACCGTATGTCAAGGTCGCTAAGGCGCGCTAGCGCCTCGACTCCTTCTGTATGCGATGTGCATACATAGGAATATTGCTATAATATCAATATGACAAAAAGTGTTGTTACTCATAATTAAAATAATATCGAAATTGGCCTATATTTAAATTTTATCAGTTCTACAGTACAATGCTATCGATAAAATTTATAGCAGAGTTACCATTCTTGATCGAAAGTTCGATACGATAGTAAAGCTGCTCATAAATAGTAATACCACTTTTAATCTATTGATAGTACATTGCAGCGATTTTATCGAGCGATAATATCGCTGCGTTTTTGCGATAATTGTTTCCAGTACATTTTGTATGGGGACGCGCGCGATCCTACACACTGCCGCGACATTATCGAGCGATATTATCGAGCGATAATATCGCTGCGATTTTGCGATAATTGTTCTCAGTACATTTTGTATGGGGACGCGCTCGATCCCACACACTGCCGCGATATTATCGCAACCTGACGCAATCTCTTTCGACTACATTCAGTGGTGGCGCATGCGTGACGCGAATCGCGGAATCGCTGCAGTGTGTAAGGTGTCGCAATATCGCTGTCGATAATATCGCTCGAAAATATCGCTGCAATGTGCGGAGGCCTTTATTGTCAGTTTCGATAGTTCGGTAACGCTAGGCTTTTATTATGACGAAGTCATGTAACCTATAACACACGCAGTCTTTACGAAAGGAAGATAATATGACGTCTAATTTTTAAGTGTTAACATACATACGTAAAAACATAGTTAAGACATCACCCTCCTTTTGGATGCGCCGTAGTCGAGTAAACTTTTAGGGCCGGTCGAATTTTGAGCTCTACGGGGAAGTGTTGACTTTTACGGGTTACTTTATGACCTCACGGCATTTCTGTAGTGGAGTTCGAGAATGCCAACATTTGTATGAAATAGGTGTTTTGCAAGGTATCGAATTGGGGGTCCTCTTAATGTTTACTATAAGAATAATTAATAATACTGCCGTAGAGTAATGTAACTTCTTCCACACTTCTAGGGGAGTAAGAAGGTAAAAAATTAAGTCAGGCCTAATGAGTCTGTTTGAAAAACCAACCTCCAACAATTCTCACTGGGCGCGCGTAGAATGAAACTCAAGCTAATATATGGGAGGCCTGTGCCGAGTGGGACATAAATATAGGGTTATTTTTAATTGGTATTGATGATTAACAAAATTATTATTATCGTGCGTAAGGTACGCGCAGCGCGTGCAGTACAAGGGCGCGGGCAGACATTGACCTCAGAATCATGTGATCGAGCGGGAGGTCATTGCCACGCAATTGTACTCAGATACAGATACCAAATGCGTGTCTTAAGTTTCGCCAACTAATTAAATTTAACCTTATATAGGCTGATGATTATTCTAGCTCTGCATTATGGATCCGAACGGATATGCAAGGAAAGAGATGACATATTGTGCCTACCCCGAATCATGGGATATGGCCAGGAGATTGATCAGTTAGGGAGAGTTAATTTCATTTCTATACGTTTCAACTGTTTATTATTCTTAGGTTATCCTCATTGATCTCTTATATTAGAAAGAGGTCAATGGTTATTCTAATAAAAATAACGCTTGGAATTTGTTTGTATAAACATTTATATGCGAAAGAAAGTAGATTTTTTTATAGTATTGCCAAAGAGGACCCCATTAGCATTTATGATTGTAGAAGGTATGGACAATAACAAAATGAAAGAAGGCTGTAAGAGATTAAATTTGGGCATTCGTCCCAAAAACCAGGGTATGTAGAATTAACTGCCATTTATATTCCTTTGTACTGTCTATTCATTTTAGTCTTTGGTACAGTGTCGGTAAAAAATCGACATAGTTTTGTAATTATTTATTCGTATTTTATTTTATTCATCAAGGTAAAATTGTTACAGTTTACCTTTGTGGTATGCATTGGGGTAATTCCGAACAGCATAGGAATAAATGATCTGGCAGCGATAAATATCGAGGTATCCCCATATTCGGGTTTTCCCCAAAGCATCTTAAAAATATCTTCGTTATACTTTTTATCGACACTTTATTCAAAATGTAAGTGAAATATATTTTTGACATTTATTTTATTAATTAAAAATTAAAATAATTTCCTTCCCTTATAGGTAATGATATTAATAATTTGTGTTGTCAGCTTATAGAATGCCTTCTTATGTAAGCCCCGCCACTATAAAAACGATTTAATTAAGCTGGCGACGGGTATTTATGATATGGTCAGCAAAATATGTTTTCAAAAGTAGAAATGTACCTATTGCGTAGCACTCTGTTCCTCGTTGTGCGAGTATAGCAATAGACAGAGATACGATGATGTGAGCGAGATAGCATAACAGCGGCTGCCATTTATATGTCGTTTCTATATTGGCGGGGTTTATAAATTTCTCACCATTTCCTAGTCTTTGATTGAATTATTTCTTTCTTTTCTCTTCAAAACCGAGCTTCATATTGTCTTAAGAATTTCTGCACCAATTTTGGTGAGTGTTTAAATTCATTTTTAGTCAACTTTTTATCTTCTCTCCACCCGCACTGAGCCCGCGTGGTGGAGTATTCCCCACTCCCTCATCCTTAATCGCGAGAGAGAAAAGTTTCTTTTTTTTTTTCGTAATTTTGTCAATTTGAGTTTGAGCAAAATGAGTTTAAACAGTCACCATGCAATTCTGAGCTTCAAACAAAATTGTCCCTTCGAAATATTTCTTGGCGCGACCGTAACCTCAAATATACATATCTATTTATACCCTGACGAACACAAGTATTGTGCGCCCAGTCTTTGACCTAGAACAGTGAACGGAACTTTTGTGATCGTTTGTACACTTAGTTTTCATCTGCTGTTTGAATACAGAGAGATTAAATATTTATCGGTACATAAAACAATTATCCAGCGATTATTGTAACTCTGCTGAAATATCGGGAACTCAAAAACAATTAAAAACGCGGTAGCCCGTTAAAATTATTAGCTTTGGCTCAATTAATAACTGCGTAACTCTCAAAAACTGTATCAGAGAAGTACTAGAATAATATACCAAAAAAGTTTGAAAAATTCGTATGCCTACCGATCATATTTTTATAGAACATCTGTTATTTAATAAAATAACAAAGTACTTTTTCTCTGGGGAAATTCCGTGAGAGGGGAAATTAAGTCATATTAACTTTCGTGCTATACCTAAGCTCTAAGTCAGAAAGTATACAGGGTCCTTCTTAATATGCTGACACTTTTTTAAGGGGATGTTCAGACCATCAAACTGATCAACTTTCTCTATGGGACCAACATCGAAATCGCGAAAAAAAAATCTGCTGTCCCATACATTTGGCTCGAGTAGGTTTGCAGTTTTGTATGGAAGAGCTAATTTTTTTTTCGCGATTTCGATGTTGGTCCCATAGAGAAAGTTGTTCAGTTTGATGGTCTGAACATCCCCTTAAAAAAGTGTCGGCATATTAAGTTGGACCCTATATAAGTCATATATAAGTCAGCACTAGATGTCGCTGCTGAATCAGAGATTATTTATCCCGCTGATGGAATTGCCCCGCTTGACTATAAATTCTTGACACTGTACTTGACACACGGCAGTCGGCACAAAAATTCCGTTCACTGTCGTCTATAACCTCAAACTTGCCGTTCTAACAGCAAATAATTTTATTAAAAGACAATAAGTCTCTAGCTCGTAATTAACCTAATTGCTTTCATGTCAATTCTAATTCTATCAATGTTCTGATTTTTTGTCAAAATATTTGGTCGCAATATCTCTATCGCATTTTAACATGGATGGATATCCCATTTCAAAGAACTGTAGGGAAATTTCATATTAAATAGGATAAAAATAATTAATTAAATAGTGCAAGTTAAAATGAAATTATTTGAGAAAAAAAATTAGGTTAAATTCTACTTGTAATTATATTTGACAGTTAATTTGACAAAAAATCAGAACGAACTAATTGTAAAAGTACCTAATAATATTAACGCCATCTGTCCTTAGGAATGTAAAGAAATGATATTCTAAAATGTTAGTAAAAAAATTAATTCTTAGATGTTAGTGAATTAGTCCATCTCGACATATCGGTGCTTGTGTGAAGGAAAAATTATTCCTAATAATTTTTAAATATTGTAGATACTTATATATAATATTATGTATTATACTATACGCACGATATTGTCGTAGTGAGATATATTGCATAGATATTAGAGTTCATTTTTGCAACATATATTTTTTGTATGGCGGCGCGTTGTAGCGACTGGTCAGGATATCGAAAAAATTACAAAAAATGTAAGTTGTTTTGTAAACAATTCAGAGACAAGCTTTTTTATGAAATCGTTAACATTTTGAATGTTCAAATCAGTCCCTTCATAATATGGTTAGTGTGCAATTTATCTGAAATTTCGATCGTTGCTGTTGACTGACGATTCTCTCATAATTTTTTGTTCAAATCACTAAGGGCCTTTTCAAATGCTTGATCCAACGATTAGTATGAAACTATAAGGGCCAATTACCACTGAAAGTGCAGCGGCTGGTAGCGCGCGCATTTTACCTAGCATAATTGAGCTTTATCTCCTCTGACATAAGAAAAATATCAGTTGAGGTGTCAGACAGAACGGGTAGTCACCCCGCGGCGTTTGAACTGTCATTCTATCCCGTCGATTGGAATGTTATCTTATTTCGTTGTAGATAAAGTTCAATATGCCAGGTAAAATGAGTGGCACCGCTAGTCGAGCAACAAATCCGTGTATTTGTTTTTGTATAATGTCCGTCTCAGCACTTGTAAACACTACGGAGGCGCGAGTCATGCTATCGTAATAGAGCAATACGGCGTTGCTGAAATCGCTCCGATGAAAAGGCTCTTAATGTAAACCATTTTATCGCTCTAAAGTTAGCTAGTATCCGGAATCACGTACGATGTATGCAGTTTTAACATCAGAGTGGATAAGTATTCCATTGTGTATTTAGCCACTATTAGAGCGAAAAATTAAGCTAAAATTGTGAAGATCCTATTATTTTATACCATTTGTATCTAACAAATTTATACATTTATACACGCAACTTGTTAATTTTTAAGCTGCGAATGAAAGTACAGTTTTAAAATAATAATTGAACCCATATTATTAATTAATGTTTTATGTTTATTTTATAGTGTTTATGTAAGAAATGTTTTTATTATGTTGATTTTATTTTGATATCCAATATAATTGATGTTTCAAAGGCGATAATTATAATCTATTGACGTTTGTGAGGTGCATTTAAAGCAAGCAAGCATTATTTTAATTATAAAAAAACAAAATATCATTTCAAAGTAGAGGTGGGCGCCGCGCCGGCGCGGCGCCGCCGCGCCGGTTAACCCGTGCCGCCGCCGCCGCCGAGTTAGGCGCCGACGGCGCCGGTGTCCGTCCGTGGTTGCTGTGTGCGTGCCTACTGCCGGCGCTAGTTGGCGTGCTAAACTGTACTTTTAGATGGGCTGACGGCGCCAGTCGCTCATTTGTTTGCCGGCGCTGGTTATCCATATCAGTGCCGGCACTGGTTGCCAAGCTAGCTGCCAGCAGCGCCCCGGTTGCCGAGGTAGCTGCCGGCGCTAGTTACAGGCCTAAACTATACTTTACAAGGGCTACTCTCCGCTGACGGCGCCTGTCGCTCATTTGGTTCCGGGCGCTGGTTATCCATATCGGTGCCTGTCTGATTGCCAAGCTAGCTGCCGGCAGCGCCCCGGTTGCCGAGGTAGATGCCGGTCGCGCCTGTTGCCGAGATAGCTGCCGGCGCTGACAGCCAAATTGGCTACCGGCGCTAGTTACAGGCCTAAACTATACTTTGAAAAATGAAATGAAAATGAAAATGAAAAAATATTTATTTCTCTCCACAAACAGTTTACAGCACTTTATGTGCATCCAGTTAGGTACATCGTATATAATTTATTAGGCCTTAACAATAGTTCTAATATAGGTATGCAGTATGCAGTTCTAATATAGGTATACTTTACTAGGGCTACTCTCCGCTGACGGCGCCAGTAGCTCATTTGGTTGCCGGCGCTGGTTATCCATATCAGTGCCGGCGCTGCTTGCCAACCTAGTCGCTGGCAGCACCCCGGTTACCGAGTTAAGTTCCGGCGGCGCGGGCTGCCGACCTAGCTGCCAGCGCCGACTGCAAAGTTGGCTGCCGGCGCTTGTTACCGGGTTAAACTGTACTTTACATGGGCTCCCACGCTGACGGGCGGCGCCAGCCGCTCATTTGGCTGTCGGCGCTGGTTATTTATATCAGTGGTTGCCAAGCTAGCTGCCGGCAGCACCCCGTTTTTCACGTTAGATGCCGGCGCCACCGATTGCCGTACTAGTTCCTGGTGCCGATAGCCAAGTTGGCTGCCAGCACTAGTTACTGGGCTAAACGGTACATTATATGGGCTCTCTGTTGACGATGCCAATCGTTCATTTGGTTGCCGGCGTTGGTTATCCATATCAATGCCGCCGGTTCCCAATGATGTTATTTTTTGTTGCCAGCGCCGGCAGCAGTCTCCAGAATCAGATTTCTCGAAATAATGCCGGAGATAACAAGCTTAAGTTCGATGTCAAGGAGTTGACATTTTGAGAGATGTGCTTGTCTATATTGGCGAGATAAGAAGAATGTGTTCTCAGGACTTTCTACACTTGCCGGGATTAGTCTAGCGATTCCTGCTAATACGAAATACGAACCCCGTTGTTTTTTCTACACCTGGATTGGTTTTGAATGCTGAGAAATCGCGTTTGTAGTTGTAAAAACATTAAACATCAGCATTTTTTTTTTTTCATTTCTTATTGTGCATCTGGAGCTTCTAGATAATACATTTAACACCTAAAGTGTGGATTTAAAAAAAAACACCCGCGCCGCGGCGCGGCACCGCCGCGCCGACCAATTTCACCCGGCGCGCCGCCGCCGGCAAATTTCAGGTCGGCGCCCACCTCTATTTCAAAGTCAGATACCTACATAATTTATATATTGCCTCAAAAACTACATTTATATCATTTTATACTCATAATTATGTTAAAAATTTAATAAAACTGGGTTATTAAACGCCTGGACTTAAATTTGAATGCACTGTATTACAAACAAATAGAGTTTAATTTATAATAAAAAAATCTTAGCCAAAGACCTTCTCGACTAGTCTCCAAAATGTATTTATGGTTTCGCATTTACGTGAATTGTGTAAATTGGTAAGATATCGTCGAATGGAGTTACCAACAATTATATCAAATCGACAGACTGACAAACGTTCTTTTTATCGATAGAGAATTTGCTAGATGTTAGGTAGGGGGGATGTTGTAGAATGTGTAGGGTAATGTATTTACTGATGTCATAATTTTTGTTTCCAGTTCATTCCAAATGTATACAATTTTATTACGGCGTAACTCTAAAAAAGTATCAGTATTCTTACATTTAAGGTCAGATGGGGCAAGTGCATCAACTGGGAAAGGTCGTCTATTTTTCAAAATACTTATGTGAAAAGTTATTAACAAAATACAATCTGAGTATGAAGAAAGTTTTCAAGTATTTTTAAAAGCAAATTTTTATTTTTTTAATGCGCAATAGTTTCCAAGATATTGAAAATTATCGGGGTTTAAGATGAATTTTCCCCGTCGATACACTTGCCCCATATGCAAGAATTAAGTCTTGTACATTTATATTGAAATTTAAAAGATTAATCTTCTTATTACCTGGTGCAGCTTGGGCTATGGGTCAGAATAAATGTACATATTACTTAATTTAATAGTTTTTTTAATAATTGAATTTAATTTGCTTGATATTAAAACAGTAAAAGTACAATCTTGAAACATTTCTACTTTGTTCACTTTGGAATTTAATGGAAACATTTTATAGATTTTTCATTTGTCTCGCAGGTCCTATTTATTGTATACCTATACGAGTATTTACAATAATTCATTTTAATTTGAATAAAGTATGAAAATAGTATTTAATTACTAAAACAATTTATTTACTCAATGCTAAAACCCAGATTGTTATTTAATCATGTAGGTAATCGAATTTATTTTGGTTATTAATGATTTTTTCAGTGACAAATTATTAATGAATTGTATGATATGCAGTTTATTCATATACTTCATATACCTTCTTAATGTCCTGACACTTTTTTAAGGGGATGATTAGACCGTCAAACTGAACAACTTTTTTCTATCGCACCAACATCGAAATCGCGACAAAAAAACAGCTGCAAACCTACAAATGCATGAGACTGATGATTTTCTTTCGCTATTTCGATGTTGGTGCCACAGAGAAAGTTTGACGGTCTGATCATCCCCTTAAAAAGTGTCAGCATATTAAGAAGGACCCTGTATACCTTTTAAAAATACTATAAGTAATTTATTATAGAAGATGAAATAAAAACCTAATATGCTTTCCATAAGGTTTGATTTGTCTTTGCGTTGCATAGGAGGATTTTAGGATGCGTTTCCACTGAAGCTGCATAAATCGGAGATGTGTAAAATCAACCAATCGAATTGCTCAATTTTCATCGCTTGACAGAATCAAGCTATTTTATTGGTTAATTTTACACATCTCTCCTTCGCTCCGCTTCAGTGAAAACGCACTCTTAGGAGTCCTCAGCGCAGCCCAACAATGAGAAGGCTTATATAAAATTAAATGTATGTGTGAAGCCTTCGATCAACAATATCCAACTAGATAACGCGTCAGCGCTCTAAACATGTCCCGGCAAATAACGCCTCACTATTGGAGTGAGGTCTTATTTTGAATTAGTTGCGTTCGAACAAAGCCATCGTAAGCACGTCTCGCAATGCCGCAGTGTTCCTTTTTTAAATTACTAGGAATTATGGTTGCTTTGAGGTCGAAATTATAATGTATTCGGACTGTTTTCTCGGTTCGTTAACAAAAAATGTTGTATATTCACGAGGACAGAATTTCTCTTTGATTTTGTATGCGACCCGTTATCTAGTTGTATATTGTTGATCGAAGTGTGAAGCCTTCCCAATGGGAGGGTAGGTAGGCCTGTGCCCCAGTCATTTGCGTAAATGACAGGCTGATTTATGATATTATGAAAACACGTTGTCAAACTCATATCGGCTTCTCTTGCCATCAGGTTGAGACTGAGGTCAAACGCTAACCAATTATTAATTAAAAAAATGTTTTTTTATACCGAACCTGTGGGACATAGTATTTATAAAAATTAGTGCAGACGAAAAAAAATTGCTTTAGTTGATGTACTGTCTAGATTATAAGCAATAATTGTTGTAAGCGTAATTTAATATTTAATAATTTTGTATTTAAATTTATGTGTTCGTTGTCTAAATGGTCGCATACGTAGATATGTGTAAATTTAAATTAGGTGGATGTTTTGAATGTTTTATTTAGAATATATCTGAATTCCTGGGGTAATATAGAAAATGTGCTTTAGAAAAAGGGTAGTGGACACCATTTGAAGAAAAATTTGTAAAAGTACCTACTTGATATTTTGCATGTTTACCTATATACAGGGTCCAACTAAATATGCTGACAGTTTTTTTAAGAGGATGGTCAGACCAACAAACTGAACAACTGTCTCTACGGGACCAACATCGAAATCGCGAAAAAACAACCAGCTGTCCCATGCAATTCGGTATGTCAAGTTTTTTTTTGGGGGGCTGAATCGAAAACCATTTCGAGATAATTGTCTGAATAATCATTTTTTCTATGTCAGAGATTTTAAAATGAAAGGATTACGGATATTTTTAATAAAATAACGTCGTTTTTCGGTCCACGAGTGACGTCACTCGCTGCCCCTGCAAACTCCTTGGTAAACATAAAATCAACTTAAAATACCCGGTCATTAAGAAAAAAAAATACATTCACAATGTCAGAATTCGACATTTTATGATGCCGTATCTGTTTCCAGCATAGAGATGGAAAGAGGAAGCAGGATTTCATTTTTTTTAATATAGCAGTAGGTCGTTTTTCTCCATGGAGTTCGAATTATTTTTTCTCCACCATTTTTGCACTTTGAGATTACAGATCAAAATAATTTAAAAATTAAATTTATATTGATAAACTCGATGAATCGCAATACAAATGAAATAGGTGTCTTAAAATTATGTCTTCTAACCGTAAAAAATATAAAAATGAAGACCAAAAAAAACTTGACATACCGAATTGGCTCGAGTAGGTTTGCAGTTTGGTATAGAACAGCTGATTTTTTTTTCGCCATTTCGATGTTGGTGCCACAGAGAAAGTTGTTTAGTTTGACGGTATGATCATCACCTTAAAAAAGTATCAGCATTTTTAGTGCCGCGATATTTAAATAAAATTGATAATTCTAGTCTTTTTCGTATAAAATGTGTTTTCCTAAGTTGAATCATATAGCACTACAACTATTAACTATTATAAGTGCTGCATAAGAACTACACGTATACATATGTATACTTAAAGTATATAATACCTATTACAAGAAGTGTCATGGGAATCTAACTGAGTCTAAAAGAGAGATGCCACGATAAGAGATGTAACTCTCTTGTATTTCTTTTTCTAAATTTTACAAAATAAATCGCAATATTAAGTAATTAACTTCATATATTTATTGTCTACTACCCTAGCACGGCATTTCTTGAACAAAAATATAACAAAAAATGCGCACAGATTTGTAAATAATTATATTATTATTAACAAAGTAAAAAGAACAAAATCGAAGACTGAATAACGGTCAATAACAAAAACACTGAAAATTAAATGTAACTCTTCCCCTCTCACTCTTATTTATAAGACAGGCCTACATAGTTGAGAAAAAAAATCATTTTAATCATCAATATTTTGGTGATGCTGATGATTATAATCCCATTGGAATTTTTAATTTATTTAAATTTAAATTGGTCATTGTAATTACTTTTTTGCCAGCAGTACATATTTACGAATGCAGTACCAACGATGTGTTAAGAAATTTAAAAATGAATTTGTCCGTTTGTTAAATTAATTTCTACATATATTTGTGTAGATGTTTTTATTAGAGTAAGTACTTAATTTGTTGAGTTCCCGTACCTTATGTACAGTGTACATATTACACTATTATATTGTGAATAAAAGAAGACATATCAATTTGTAAAATGTGTTTTTATTTTACGTCATTTTAATCTGAGAATCTAAACAAGAACTTAAACGTGGCTTTTTGTATTTTAGCAATGTTTCTGACCAATGTTTGGGAAATTTGGTTTACCATTTCAGTGCAAAGCGTACCTACTCGAAACCGACGAGCATTTATAAAACGACTTATGAATGTAGAAGAGGCAAAAGAGGTGTGTCAGGATCGCAGTCGATGGCGTTCATGTGTCTCTGCCTACCACAACGGGACAGAGCCGTAAGTTACGGCCCGTAAGTATATGTATGTTCTTGAAAATCGAGTGTCATGAATTTTGAAAAAAATATATTAAGTATATAGAAAGCCTATTATTAAAAAGTGCTAGGTACTCCAAAAAGTATAAGTAATACAAAAGCCTTAAGTCTATTTTATACGGTACTTATACATACATAAACTCACGACCGTAATCCATCCCTTTCGGGGTGTTCAGATACAATACTTACGTTTTTATAGGTCTTAACATACAAAAAGAAAGAAAAAACTGCCACTTTTAGGTAAGTACATTTATTTGAAATTCATAAAAGGGGATTTTTTATTCAAACTTTTAAAAGTAAGAAAGTACTACAAAAATTGTTTTCATGCTTTTGTAGTACGTTAAAAGTACGTTGCACTTTTTCATTTTGGGTTTTCATCATTGAGAAATCTTTAATATTGTTGTGAGGGCGCTTAACTGTAAAAGGACTCAATTACCAGGTGTTGCGTTAATTTGTTAACGCCTTTCACTCTCATAGCAAATAACTTCTAATTCTACCAGCCTTATCATTCTCAATCTCCAGGTCTGACTATAAAACCACCTTACAGTAATCTGTCTCAGGTAAACAATGGGACAGGATAGCTACCATTTGCGCCGGTCCTGGCTTAATACCATAAATACGTAAAGTACATAAGGTCTACTCCAGTAACACATCAATACTCGTGCGTAGTATGAAACGAGTAGCGCAGCGTTGTGTTCGACAAAGTTCAATGCAGTTTTGCTTTCAAACACAAGATAATCTTTGCAAATTATTGCAAAGATATTAATCGACATAATTACAATGTTCATTCATAATTAATTCTGGAAGAGAATCGATATTTTATGAACTTTTTTAAACGCACATTTTATTTAATGGCGTTTCCTTGTTAGATTTCGCCAGTGTCAAGTAGTTTGAGGGAGTGTCTATCCAATCTCGAGGATTGTTTTTGAGTAAGAACAAACTGAGAAGGATCTTGGAGCCCCGTGGCAGGCTGAGACGCGAACCGCGCGAACACCACGCGAGAGACAAGTGTTCGAGGCAAACCCTGCAACGTGACTCCTTAGACTTCTAATTTAGTAACTAGGTAATTCCTATTATTGAATATATCTACTTCCGTAAATATATCATAGAAACTGCACAATAATTTAGAAAGTGTTTAATACTTACTAGTGCATTTAATATAATATTATGAAACAGCAGTTACCTAACTAAACTAACGTTTGTTCAAAATACAAATTGATTGGCAAGACCTGTTTTTAGTGCCTGATCCGTCACTATATTGAGTTGACGTTTTGTTCTATCTGTATTTTGTATCAGCACAGTGCGTAGGCGCACCGGGGCGGTCGCATTAAAGCCACGTGTACATTGTTCCTTACAATACAATACAAACAAGTTGCCGCAATTCTGACTTATGGCAGCCCCAATCCCGTAATTTACCATTTACCGTATTCGAATTTGTTAGGTCCTGATACCTAAGATACGGAAATACGCTAATTAATTGTCTAGTGTCCATCGCTGTAGTTTTGTAATGCGTTAAATCTAAGATAAATTTAATAATTTTAACAGGTTCTTAAAGCGTTTTTATTGAGTTGGAGTTATAGTTATAGCGGTAAGATCCCGTTAAAAAGATTGAAGTAAATAACCGCGTATCTCTCAAAAACTGTTAAATCTAGTAGGTACCTAAGCATCGAATAACTACTTAAAGAAACTTTCGCCAGAAGTTGTGATTTTATTTTATTACTTACTAGTGTTTTCGTGCGACTTCGTCCGCACAAATTTTATTCCAGATTTTAAGTCAGATCATAAGCTATCAAACAAAGAAAGTTTCATCAAAATCGGTTCAGTAGTTTTTGAGTGATGCGCGAACAAACAAACAATCAAACAAACTTGTCAAAAGATGGCGCTACACGTCATTTAAATCGCGCTATCGAGTATTATTTGAGTTTATATGAAGTGAACTGCAACTTTTTTATTCTTCATGATTTTTACTGTTTTATAATTAAGTATAATACTTAGTTAAGAAAATACTAATTATTCAGTTAAAGACCGATTCCTCAATTTCTGATTCTAAGTTTTCAAAATAGGTAGGTATTCGTATCTCTGATTTCCCCTCGGGGAATATAGTTGGGGGAGCATAATGCTATGCTACTAATTTCTTATAAGTACCTACCTAGGTACCTTAGGTAACTATAGAATGCGACATTTTTTTTCTTTTTGGAAATGTAATTTAAGTAGGTAATTACACCAATTAGTAACGAAACTTTAAGGGTGTATTCAGACCGTGAATCTGAACAACTTTCCATTAAAAACATGGGTCGAAAAACGATAAAAATTGTTGGTCCTCCCATACAAAAGTGCGGATCGGCCGATCTATTTTCGATGGGAGGTTCACAAATTTTTCTCGTTTTTCGACCTATGTTCCTTAGGGAAAGTTGTTCAGATTCACGGTCTGAATACACCCAAGGTTTGTTACTAATTAAAAATTAGTGGTGTATACGTATACAGCACAATAGGCGCGGTGCCCCTTTGATAAGAGTTAAGAATAAAGAATAATCCGATATTGTCGAGGTCGATAATTTCTCATTCGAAAGAATTTTACCCGAGGAGCCTTATGAAAGTATTTAACGACTTTTTTATCGATTCAGTGCCTCCTTGAAATTTAAAACATAATTTAATTAGGTATGTTTTTAAATGCATAAGAAATGTAGGTACTTATCTTTCGTCACATTTAAATAATTAAGTATCCTGCTGCGGTAATTCCTCGATGACTAGTACTTCTGGTCACGGTCCAACTTAATATGCTGACAGTTTTTTAAGAGGATGATCAAACCGTCAAACTGAACAACTTTCTCTATGGGACCAACATCGAAATCGCGAAAAAAAATATTTGATATCCCATACATATTTTAGCTCTAGTCGATTTGTAAAGTATGGAACCTCAATTATTTTTTTCGCGAATTATTAAATCTGTTGTCCCCGTCCCATACATTTGGCTCGAGTAGCGCAGTTTTGTAAAACAGGAGATTTTTTTTTTTCGCGATTTCGATTTTGGTGCCATAGAGAAAGGTGTTCAGTTTGACGGTATGATATAGTAGCATATTAAGATGGACCCTTTATATTTTTTTCTCCTGCAGATTACCTACTGTATTCGACCATTCACTAATCGTATCGTTTTCCTGTTCTATCCATAAAGGTATTATACCAGGAATAGAGGAACTGACAGCTGAGAGAGCGAGATGTACAAGGCACAACTTATAATAGAAAGAGATGCGTGACGCGATGCAATAGAACCGTTTTCTTATCTCATACCAATTTATACAATTCGGTTGACGTGAATAAAGTTTTGCAAAAAAGATCCAACCCACTATGGACTGGGTTGTGGGTTGGATCTGGTTTGCAAAACTACGTCCAATTGCGAATCTAAAGTGAAATCGTAGATAATTTTGTGAAATATACTGACACTACTTGATTAATTTATCCACGATTTCACGTTAGACTCAGAATTATAGACAGTGTTCGAATTTTTGCCCGCGAATAGTCTCCGGAAAACATCCAAAAACGGTTTCATTTGACAACTCATGTCAGTTGCTCTATTCCTGTAACCATAATACCTTTATGGTTCTATCAGACTCGGGCACACTCGGTAGGGTGGAATGGAACAGAAAAGCTAGTATCTTTTTTCTGTGCTAATGGACTTCAATATTTAATTTCCTGCGTATTTACATTACCTAAATACCTAGTTTTGTGACTAAGCATAAGCAGTAGGTAGTTGTGATCGAAATCAACACTATGAGCGTCATCAATGCAGGCTTTCTCCTTATAAGACCATTATCCTACCAAATGTATGATTTAATAACCTTCAGGAATTGCAAAATTAGACCGTTAACAAATCCGGTAGATCATCCGACCTGCGGTTAATTAGTTACAGTACCTACCGACCACTATACAGGAAACCCATTATCTACTTTCCATTTCAGAATGATTCTGTTTTAGACTGCAAGCTTCATTATTATAGATAGGTAATAGTGCACATTTACGGTAAAAATCCATATTTTGGTCTTTACCGCTTATTAAAAGTTGTTGACGAAATTCTGAAAATGGCTAACTTACCCACATCATTAAAATAGTAGTTAATTCGGTAGGTAAATGTTTCATATAAATCTAAAACGTGGGTAGGTAGGTACTACCGCGGAGTTTTCCGCCTGATCACTTTAAAAAAATCGCATAATTTCGGTCATAATTTATGGTTTGGAAACTATTCATTCATTGGTCTATTCATTAATAGGGCGGGCGCGGCTAGACAGCGTTATTATTTTTTCAGTGGTCGTCAGGTGCGGAAAAGTCCGTACATGTATAGTTTTAAAGTTACAGTTCCTCAAAGATTTCCATACAAATCTTAAATTAATCCTAGCATTAAAACTATATATTTTAACGAAAATCTGACTTCATACGAACATAGAGATTAGTTTCTAGACTATTTCTGAAAATTTTTATTGACTTTAATTGGATAGTATTGAAAATATCACCAGACTACGTTTGTATGCAGCGAGCATTTGCGCTCTCGGAATAAACGTCTCTTAATAGAAAGGTTTAGAGAAAATTATACAAAAATAAAAGACAAAACGGCGCTGCGTTATCCAACACAGCACGGAAGCAATAAACCAAACAATTAATGCACGATAGCTTTCAGGCACATTCTATTACAGGAAAGATGTAATCTGGTCCGAACAAAGCTCAGTAGCGTCCATATATCGAAGCTTAGTTAACTTACGAGCGCCACTATCGAACGAAAACGTCGATATATTTAAACACTGTTGGCCGCAAATCGTTCCAAGTTTCCAACACCAGGTCCTTTGTGAAGCCGAATGCACGCATTGTAAGCTCGCAACACGGAGGTGTTAATGTCAGTCCCACAAATATGTAGCAAGCTAAAAACAAAGCAAGAGTGCTACATGCCCCCGAGTTCCAACCTCGATTTATTTAGCGCGTAACAGAGCTGAAACAATTTTAATTAGAATGGCCGCTTTTAAATGAATAGAGACATAAAGTGTGGTGTGGATTCCTGAGGAGTTTGATTCCGTATTCGAGCGTTCCCGTATAATTGGCTACTAGATGAGGATATTCGAGCAATGCGCGGTATGCGAGGATATCTGCCGATAGAATATTGCTGCGATTGTAGCTGGTTTTCTTTGTAATGATATAGGGGCGTGTAGGTATGTGCTTGGCACGTTCATTGGTTCTTCTGTAATTACTATTAAATTGTTGGTAAATCACACTTAAACAAACAAAGAGCAGTGGTGGGAATCAGCATACTTATGGCTTTTCTAATCTTCTTCCAGTGATATTGTGGCACCACCTTTATTATGAAGTTAGCTATTACCCAGAGCTATTCGGACCTTAGGTACTCCAGCAGAGGACTTGTTCATACTGCCATAGGATTTTATGGGACCGTGAGGACTTTTTTGTAGCAATGTTGTATGGGGAGGTAGGTCACTGCAAGAACTGAGGTTGAACAAATTTTATGTAGTTTAGATGTGTTTTTCACAAAGTTTTAGCTAGCCCTAGTCCAGGGGAAGCTAAAAAGTTGTTTACCTGCCAAAGACACCGACAATCTGATTTTGTACGATTGAATTGTGTATTTAACTTGCCGATCATATCGGTATTGAATCGATGTGTTTTTACATTTAAGATACATAACAGTATGTTACATAAAATCGTGACTATTATCCATTCCGGGGCGGACAGAAACTTTGCTACAATTACCAAATGTCGCTTATACGCGAGCAGTTTTAGCATGTGTTACGGACTGGCGTGTCTGGCCACTTCTTTCTAATACATAATTTTTTGTGCCAGCTCTACAACTCTACCTCTAACCTCTAACCACCTGACAAGGGAACAGGGCGAACTGCGGCGCGAAAAGCGATTTTTTAATAGGTACCTACACACGGCGGGCGACACACCAAGCTACGCAAAACAAACATAAGCTGTCCGCGCGACGTTATACTTTACTCTACCTACGGGCGGTCAGCTTATTTTGGTTTTGCGTGTAGCTTGATGTGTCGCCGTGTGTAAGTATTGAAAAATCGATTTTCGCGCTGCAGTTCGCCCTGTCCCGTAGACAGGTGGTTAGAGGTAGAGTTGTAGATATGGCCCAAAAATACCGTGTTAGAAATCTTATCCCTTAGTCACGATACCCACTTGAAGAAATAGGGTGGTTCATTATAAACTGAAACCAAATGACATTATTTACACAGTATAGGTACTAAATACCTTAATACGGTCTTTCCTAATATGCTGACCGTTTTTAAGGGGATGGTCAGACCATGAAGTTGCACAACTTATGGGATCAGCATCGAAATCGCGAAATAAAACATCACCCTTGCCTCATCATCACCTTTACAAAATGTTAACAAATTTATTAACTCAACAACTAATATAATGGCTTGCTAATCACGTAATTAATCAAGCTATAACTTTATGTATAAACAACAAACAATGACGAGAACATAATGTGATATGGTGATACAAAACACTGTCCATATAAAAAGGTTATGCTTATGAATCAAAGTCCGTGGGGTCATCGCCTCTATTTCTGTACCTATTTAGTTGACTACCTCACCTGGCGGTCGCCATAAAATATGGCCACTTTGTGGATAACAGTAGCTTGAGCCTACTTTAGAACCTACATGGTCACATGTGCCTACGTCACCATAGAATAGAATAGGCAGGCATAGAATTAGTAGGCAGTTACATACAAGTGATAATTAAACGCAAAACCAGAAAATCATTTAACTAAATCGATAAGAAGTACCTAACTACTTGATAACATTTTATTTATCTTTATTGGCTATCGGTCCCTATACAGGGTGTTTTTAATGCGTTAAATACATTTATGGGCTGCTGAAGACCACCAAAATGAAGAATTTATATTATAGAACCAACATCCAAATAGCGAAAAAAAAAATCTACTCTACCTAAATGTATGGGGACAGTTTTGTTTTCGTGATTTCGATGTAAGTAGTATGTAGTGAACGTCATTCAGTTTTAATGAGAAAGACCCCATACTTAGGTTTGTAAACTTAGTTTATAGGTAGGTATCGAAAAATTGAAATGCTCATAATTATTTAACTAAGTAGTAAATTAATAAAGAAATTCGAAAAAATCTGTTTGTAGTTGCATCAATCAGTATCATTATCATACCTATAACATACCTGCTTATCATTGAAATTATGTAAAAATTAACGCTTTTATAGCTTTACCTACAATGATCTTAAGGAAAAACACTAATGAGTTTACATGAGTTTTAATGATAGAGTTTATCCTAAAAGGCGTTATTAAGGGAATACCGACTCAATTAAAATCAAATGCCTGAATAACTATAGTTTCTTGCTTAATTTCTTCATCAGTCGTCAACCTTTTAAAGCATGAAAAAGTTACCGTTCAATAACAGAAGCGATATTACAAATATGCATATAAAAACGTCGAAAGTAACTAGTCTGTTTGTAGAAAACGTCTAGAAGAAAAGGAACAAAAACAACTCGCTAAAATATTAAATGCATCGAATATCCATTTCGAATGTATATCGTTCAATGTCTTGAATAGTGCATGTCCGATCGTAGAATTAGGCAAATCGTGATCTGCCTGGGCATTTCATTATTTATGCGCCGCCGCTTATTTCATGATTTGACCATCTTCTAACTTAACACCCGCCTTATCGATGGACAATTTTCCCAGCCATGCTTCGGCAAGAAAAAAATAATAATTTTAGATAAAAATGTGAAATGTTAAATTTCCGTACTATTTATGTTATGGTTTTTTATGTAAATTTTCTATTTCAGTCATTTTAACATTTACATATTTTTACAAAAAGTTACCGATGTTATTTTATGGGCCAGATAATTTGTGTGTCAATATCCAAGATATTTATTTAAGTACTTACATAATATTTATTTACTTATGTAATGAGGTTATGAGGCTGAAATACAAAGAGGCTGCACTCATCGATCCGCCCGATTTTGTACATCTTTAAAATAATCAACCAAATCATGAAATGGCGGCATATCATGAAATGCCCAGGCAAATCACGATTTGCCTAATTCTACAATCGGTCTACGACGAATACAAAAAATTTACTAACTATATTACCTACACGGTATAAACTGTAATGTAGGTACATTATACCATCTAGGTACTTTACCAGTAGGTATATTCTCTTATACTAATCGATGCGAACGAGCGCGTGACACCGGTCAGAATTTAGCCGTTTTCTTTGAAAAATGAGCTATGATTTTTTATTAATTTCGAAAAAGTAAGAAAACTATATCATTCTAAATTGTGTTGTGAACAATATTGTAAATTTTCATTTTCTTCCGATTAAAAATGTAAGAGTAAAATGGTTACAACTGGAAAAAAAGGGGTGACTTTAGATTCCCTTTTCTTTCGGTTTTATTCATTAAAATCGATTTCTAGAAAAACCACATCACTTCTCATATCGTGTAGATGGTTCAGTTTATTTTTCAGCTCAAAAAGTGTCATTGTTATTTAATAAAATGGTTACAAAGTTACCCAAAAACCAGGAGGTAGCCCCTTAATAAACGGAAAATATTTTTAAAAATCAATTCGGTATCGTGGAGAAACTGCAAGAACTGAACAAACCCTGCAATCCAAGAACAAAATACAAACGTAGAGTGAAGAGTTCTCATTAATGGGAAATTGGGAATGCATTGGACCTACGGGTGATAACTGATATTGAGTCAGCTACTCTTGAAACAATTCAATATATTAATGTTCAACAGAACAGAACACGTTATTACTTATGTATATTTTCCTCTTTGAATTTCAAAAGTTTCCTGACAAATTAAAAAGTTGTTTCCCCGACAGAAGGCCAAAATACGGGCCACGTCAGGAAAATTCCTGTCCTCTGGTTTACTTAGTCGTTAGAGGTAGAGCTAGGTATATCTTTTGCGTATCATCTTTTTGTATCCTGAAACCTTCAATAATGCTAAAGATCACTCATCATAGGTAGAGAGATAAACTACGATAACATGGCATGCGGTCTGACCTACTGATAATATGATACCTTATTAATTAGTGACACCTATAGTAGTTAGGTACATACCTACGTACATAAAGCCTGACCAGGAATATAAAAACCTAGTTTGGGGGTGCTGCAATCGACTGTCACCTTTAATGTTAGTGTTCCAAGTACAAAAATTAGTTGCAATGATTTTCCGCAACATGGCTTTATATTTCTGGTCGGGCTTTACATAAACTCTCGCCTTTTCCCCAGAGGTAGGCAGAGACTACGGATCTCCATTTTGGGCGGTTCTGACACACCTCTCTTTATAATAATTTGTCATCATCATTGATAGAAGATTTAATACTTTAATTAAATTTATGGTTGACTGTTTTAATTCTTTAACTAACAGTATTTTTAGTCTGTCCCGCGATCACATCTCACATATCGACCCTAGCTGGCATATTGAATGGCATTGCGTCAACACGCCATCCCTGGCAACTGGCAGGCACGCCAAGTTTGGCAAGGAATGCGCGAGCGCAGCGTCGAGCCCGTGCCCGATTATTTGTTTAGAAAGTGCTCGGGTAGCGGAAACTATTTCTTTCTTTTTATTGATTAAATGAAAAAAAACGAGAGTGCTTTGGACCACACGACTCACGACTGAAGTAAAACTACTAAAAACTAACTACTCCGCTATCGGGCCGTCGAAGAATGGTCTATTGATGTGATTGGCAACATCTTAGGTGGTTTAAAAGCACACTCATTTTTAGGCACTTAGGTACAATTTTTTGCATTTTCTTCCAACGGAACAATTTTGATCCACGAAAATTTAGGGCTTCCGTACAATGCAGCGATATTATCGAGCGATATTATCGAGCGATATTATCGAGCGATATTATCGACAGCGATATCGCGACACCTTACACACTGCAGCGATTCCGCGATTCGCGTCACGCATGCGCCCTTCACTGACTGTAGTAGAAAGAGATTGCGTCAGGTTGCGATAATATCGCGGCAGTGTGTGGTATCGAGCGCGTCCCCATACAAAATGTACTGAGAACAATTATCGCAAAATCGCAGCGATATTATCGCTCGATAATATCGCGGCAGTGTGTAGGATCGCGCGCGTCCCCATACAAAATGTACTGAGATCAATTATCGCAAAATCGCAGCGATAATATCGAGCAATATTATCGCTGCAATGAGCGGAGGCCTTTAAAACGCTTGAGGTTCAATTTTAAGAAAATAATACTAAAATCACAGACTAAAAAGAAGAACCAGACGCAACGTCATCTAATCATGAGTGAAGCACCCATTTCTTTTGTGTGCGTGCTGTCACGCGGTACATAAGGTGACGGGTTGTCGGACCTGCGCCTAGAGCTAGTGCATCTGTGCGAGTGTATGTCCCTTGTAGAACAAACGAGATTGTATTACCTTGCATGCTTCATATCTTTTTAGTGCAATACTCGGTCCGTATTTCTTTCAGGTCCGTGACTAAAATTAGAATTCTTATAAAATATTTTAAATTACTTACCTAAGCCTTGAACCATGTAAAATTGGTAATCACATGACTGCGAAAGTCATTTATACATCGTCGTTCGAAAACTCTATGCTATTAGCGTCTGGTAGGCGCCATATTAAATTTTGATTACTGTCATGTCTTTAGTGACACTCGCAAGATTAAGAAAAATCGATTGACGTGAGAATCATCAAAATCGGCCCACGTGTTTGGTGTCTAGAGTGTCTTCGATCAAAGTAAAATGTTTGCCACAAAGCCACAAAGCCTACATAGGCAGTTAAACACATTACCCTTCCATTGCGTCGCGCAGTCGGGTAAAAAACGCTTCGCTTCTCTTCCCTCTCTCAACAAAGATTTGATCCATATTACTATACATTTACCTTATTAAAATAACGTATTATCCAATATTATAATCATTCATGACGTGACGTATTTTACCTACTGATTGGTAATTTAATTGAAATAAAATAATTACGTTTTATCAGGTGATTCATTGGGAATTCAAAATTTTCCTGATGGTAACCTGCCGGGACGAACTGAGTTTAGTTAGGTATTATACTTAACCTCGTTACGTGTGATAAAACATATAATATATGTGACGTTATACCTACTAGTTACTAACACCGATGCTAACACTAATTAATGGAGTCGCGTTGTAGGTCTGCTATAGGGAGGCTAGTCGCATCGCGAGTCGATTGTTGGTTGCCCCCTCCCCGGCCTACAACGAAGCTCCAGTGGTGGCTCAAGATAGTGTTCTTTTCGAAAAACAATCCTTGAAGTCACCAAAATACATAAGTTACCGTACAACGTCAAGCACTCTTGCTACAAAAACTAGACATTGGCAAAATCATCACATACCCAAGATGGCAGCAATTTTTTTTAAATATAGAATAGAACACTAATTAATGACATAACATGATGCAAACAACTTTTTTTGTAACTAACCGTACCAAACTTTTAGATAAAGTATATGGTCTAGATTGAGCCTTACGCTTCTACCGTATAAAACAAACGTAGCCAACTTTCTTAGGTTGGTGTGCGTGAGGAAACTTATATCTGTGTATTATGGAGTATGTAAGGTAGGTACCAAATTCAGATAAAATTCTTAGGCCCAGAACATTGAGTAATTATGTATAGAGCAGACAACGCGAACAAAATCTGTGCACCATAATCAGCAGTGTGCATGGGGCGCGTGCTGGGAGCGTCAGGCTGCGACGAGCGCCTGGCACAGGCTATGTGGGTTAGAGCGCGTGCACCCTAACGCGTGTTACAAAATATTACTTCTCGGTAGCTTCTCTAGATAACATAGTACCTAGCTCAATGGCCCAGAAGAGCTATTTTCGACTTTCACATACCTATCCTAATTCATGACTTCATGAGACACTCGCAACAAGTCATCAACACTTACAACAATTACTTACATTAAATCTGAGACCTTTCTTACTTTCCTGCCCTAGGTGTGTAATCTACTATATTTGAATGTTCTCTCTAATCTATTGTTGTTGGTGTGGTGGGTGACCCATATTCATTGCTCTCGTGTACACTTTATATTATACCGCAGCTTTTTTTTTGTAAAACAATTTAATTATTTTAGTTGTGAAACAATTATATTTTAAAAAGGATAATTATTACTGAATTTTATATACCTACCGACACGTAAACTCGTAACGAATGACGTAGTTGGGTACATCAAGATAATCGTTCAGTTTCAGTTCAGTTCGATTTATGTGGATTTTTTACCTCCGTTTCTTTTTATTATACATTTTTGAGGATAATTATTTAGTTGGAAACAATTTAGAATTATGTAAAATAGGTATCATAGAATTTTACATACAGAAACGTGAATTCTTGAAACAAATGCAATTATTGGAAGCACGGGTTAATCGTTAAGTGGTACCTAAGCGTAACATTCGTAAGGCGAGTGCTACACTACACGTAAAGTAGGTACAGTCAGCAGCAATAAGTTATAAACACTTTTGTTATACGTCGTAGTACTAAACTTGCTGACTGTACTATAACACTACAGCATTAAAATGCGGAATATTGGTAAAATTATCTTTTATTTTGCGAAACGCAATACAAGACCAACATGTCACAGATCTAACAAAAGAATCCACTATCAAAATAGTAACGACAAACCTTCGATTCTTCTGGACGTTCAAACATCGAAAGCAAACCAGCCAAAGAAGTAAGATATACGACCTCCTACAGTACCTATTTATTGTTATAGCGTGATAATTTATTGATCGTAAAGGCATAGAATAAATAATATTGACGAATTTCAAGACTTATCACAGAATTTCGAACAACTATCATATACAGGGTGTTACAAAAGTAAAAAAAAATATTTAAAAGTTTTAAGGGGGTTGTTTAGATCATCAAAGTGAACCATTTTCAGTATGGGACCAACACCGAAATCACGAAAAAAAAATTCTGCTATGTATGGGACATTTAGTTCGCATTATGGTCCCATAGATAAAGTTGTTCAGTTTGATGGTCAATTGATGGAATTTTTCGTCTATGGCTTTGCTTTTCATTCACGGAATATGACGTAACCGTTGACGAAGGGGCGGTTTCAAGTTTACCGGTTTATTTTTGATAAAATTGTCAGTTTCTTTGTAGTTTTAGTTATTGTTTCTCGTTTATTGTTCGTATATTCAAAATGGATACGAAGCCCATACTCTTTTGTCATAGGCTTTATATTATAAATATTTATACATATACTTATTTGATCGTACCTATTTGACCCCTCTCTGGTCAACGCCATCTCTCGAGAAATTAGGAACTAACTTTTTTTTTTTTTTGATAGGTAGTACTGTAGCCAGGGGACTTTTTAATTACCGATTGCCGTTTAGAAATTGTTGTAAGGTACTTAATGACTAATATAAAAACTTTACAGATCACAACCCGCAGCAGAAAAAAAAATTAAGAAAAATTGTCTGAAATTTTTAAATTTCATGGTTACTGTTTTTTTTCTATACTGTCATGTTCTTCACCTTAGTTCAATACCCATACTAGTAGTAAGACAATCTAAAGCTGCCATACCAAGCTTAAGACCAATCAAAGTTGACTTTTTCATCTAGTCTTATAGCTTTGTATGGCAACTATAGACAGTCTAATTATTACGTATGGGTATTGAACTAAGGTGAAGAACATGACAGTACAGAAAAAAATCAGTAAACTAGAAATTTAAAAATTTCATTTTTTTTTTTTTTTTTTTTGTTACAGCGGGTTGTGCAATTTTTATATCAGTCATGTCGTACCTTAGAATAACAATTTCTGAACGGCAATCAGTAATCTTTTTGGTAATTTAAAAGTCCCCCGGCTACAGTACTATAACCCTTACGTCACAGGCACGCAGCTTCCAATCATTAAATTTATCAGACTTGCGGTTTGAGTTTGACAGAGTTGTGAGTTTATCTGTGACGAAACAACGGGGATAACGCGGTTAATAACTTTATGTTAGGTATGTAGGTAGTAAAATACAGCAATTAATTATTGGCACAAATACTTACCAAGAATTTTTAGGTACCGGTCGACACATATCTACCTAACTTTACTTTTACATCATGCCGCTATCCTGAATCCAATAGTATGTTAGCTATGTAGGTACAGACTGCGGGCCGCCGCACGTAGGGTTGTCAACTTTTTGTACAAGAAATAAAAGATCGGAGAAGAAAACTAGACAGCCGTGGTGGTCCAGTGGCGAGTAACCTTGCCTGCCGTACAGGAGGCGATGGTTCGATCCACGCCCAGGGCTTCAGTCGCGGTAAATATTCGGTGATTGTACCGTGATTCGACTACGTACGAACCATAACTTTTGGCAAATTTGGTATTGCGCTAATCGCGGTAGGTACTGCTCTTGACAGTTAAAGCCGACACATAGGCTAAGGGCTGTCAGGCCTGTCAGTTACATAGAGTTTAGCGTGATGCGGAATTCAGCACAGTTGGATAGTAATTGGATTGCAATGTGATTAGAACTGAAGTTAGATAAGAATAGAACTTCGATGTTTTACCTTAACGCAATCGGGCTCCTGGCCGAATCTAGCCACAGAATAATGTTAACACTATTTTTATTTAAAAAAAAAAAAAAACCGGCACCTTAAGCCATTTTGTGATTTCAATCGTTTAACAATTTTGCTAGGTACGTAGGGTCTACCTTTCAAGATTCTTTTTTATATTGCGATTATTGCGAAGTGGTTTATAATCTTCAGAATTAAAGCCAAAAATAAGCCAAATAAATACTGCTGAAATACTTCTTTCTTCTCATCCTCATTCCACTTGATACGTCATTCTTTCCTGAAACCACAAAATTGCGGAAACTTTCAATGCCAAAAATGAGGAAATAGGGGTAGGGGCATGCAGGGATAAAGCGTTAGGTGTAATGAACTAATGATATGATTAGGTAAGGTATCCGTATGCCCAAGATATGTCGGAGTGTACCTACATCTTTCTGATAAATTTAGGTACAGTGGCGTAGCGTGCCTTGGCGGGGCCCCGTATAGAAATTTGCTTATGAAGGGTAAAGATTTCTCACAAAAGAAAAAAAAAATTATGCCTCCTTGCCTTTTTTTCGATTTATTAAATCATTTATAGCCAGGGCCGTCTTAAACTAGGCTGGGGCCCCAAGAATTTGGGGCCCTTTTGTGTCCGTATAGCTAGCGTACACATGAAAGGGATCAGGCTAGGATTAGTCTCAAAAAATAGTGCCTAAATAGTGCCTAATTAGTACCTAGGTCAAATAAATAGTGCCTCTGTACTTTACGAGATATAGATTTTTTTTACCTGGTACGCTAGCTTGACGTAAAGCGGCAAGGTAGCAGCGACGGCAAGGTAGCGTACACATTTTCTGTAGCAAAAACGGCTTGCATTACAGCAACCATTTTACACTCAAAAAATAGTGCTCAAATAGTGCCCTAGGGCATCCAAAATCTCATGAGGCTAGGTCTTCAGGGATCGGAGATATAAATAAGTCTTTTGAATGAAACACGGAGCTGGCGTTGCGCTAGCGTACACATAACTTAACACAATAATTCTTACAGAAGGAGACGTTTCTTTTTATAAAAACTATATCAAATAAATAGTGCCTGAAATAGTGCCTCTGCCTTTACTAATATTTTAAGTAAAAGTGTTTTATACCTATTTTAAGAAAAAAAATTCTAGTGACAGATATTTTGTTACACATACATTTGTTACTCCTTATAAAGAATTGACAGAAGTATCATTTTCCAGAAAATTTAAAATCAGAATTTCATAATCATTTTTTTTCTTTTGACAACGGTCTTCTGGGTTCGAAGTTTTAAAATGTAGAAGCAACTTCTTCCAAAGTATGACTAGGACACTGACACAACACAGTAAAGTTTTCTGTAATAATTACCTAGTAGATACATGATACCAGGATTATAGCACTAACATGCTTGCTAGTGGGGTGCGGGGGGCGTAAGCCCCCTGCCTGAGAAAAACAACCTGGTGGTTTTAAAATTGTAGGTTAGGTTAGGTTAGAACATGTAAAACACTTAGCGGAGCGAGCGAAGCGAGCGGAGCATCAAAATGCTTGCTGCATGCTTGCTTGCTTGCTGCATGTTTGCTTGCTTGCTGCATGCTTGCTTGCTTGCTTGCTGCATGCTAGCTTGCTTGCTGCATGCTTGCTTGTTTGCTTATATAATGTATGTTGAAGGTGCGAGAGGTGGACGCCCCCTGCCTGAAAAAAACCATCTGGTGTTTTTAAAATTCTAGGATAGGTTAGGTTAAATATTTCTGCGGAAATGTGACTGTACGGAAAAACAAATATTCGAAAAAGTAAATTATCTGACTTACATTACTTCGGAAAACTGTGTTACAGAATTTTGATCCATTGGTTAAAAGAAAAAAAGGACAATAAAAAATCTGGCTTTTTAAAATATGGCGAATAATATTTCGGGGAAACAAAAAAAAAGGGAAACAATAAAAAGTATAACGATTTCGGAGAACTAAAATTCGGAAAACTATTTTTCGAAAGTACGATAGGTAACCCTTCTAAATACCATCTGATAAGATTACTGATTTGTGAAAAAAGTGTAATGTGCCTGACAAAAATGTTTTGAGAATAAATGTGTGAGAGAAATTGTCGGTCCTTCGGGGCCCCCTGAGAATGGGGGCCGTGTGCCCGTGTGCCCTTATAGTGAAGACGGTACCTATTGTTTACAGCTGATGATGAAATTTGGCACGTCGGGGACCCCCGTGGCCCGGGGGCCCCGTATAATTGATACGGCTGATACGGTGGTAGCTACGCCCCTGCTTAGGTAGGTTTTATCAGAATTCGCCAGAATGCTAAGTAGGAATCGGAAAATCTTTTCGTCGCTATATGAAATGAAGTAATAGGTAAATTATATTTGGTTAAAATATCTAAAAACATCAAAAGGTCAGTGCTCTGTGAGTAAGACTATAAAATTCACTTTAAATGGAAAAACAACATGCGGATTACAGTGGGCGGCTAGTGGCGAAAACTTACAAATTTTAGCTAATAACCTCGTAAAATACATATAAAACTTGACTAGTTAATTTAAATTTTTATTTACATAGTAAAATAATGGAGAGAAGATTGAGTGCTTGGTTGACATAAGAAGTTTAAAAAATAATTAAGTAAGTAAGTACCTAAGCTAAGTAGGTAGGTACCTAGTTATAATCATCACCATAAGAAGCCTAAACGTACGTATAATAGGTAGTAAAGCCTGACCAGGAATTCTATTCTATTCTATATTTAAAAAAAATGGCTGCCATCTTGGGTATGTGATGATTTTGCCAATGTCTAGTTTTTGTAGCAAGAGTGCTTGACGTTGTACGGTAACTTATGTATTTTGCTGACTTCAAGGATTGTTTTTCGAAAAGAACACTATTTTGAGCCAGCACTGGAGCTTCGTTGTAGGCCGGGGAGGGGGCAACCAACAATCGACTCGCGATGCGACTATAGCAGACCTACAACGCGACACTTGACCAGGAATATAAAGAACCTGGTCTGGGGGCGCTGCAATTGACTGTCACCTTTGATGTTAGTGTTCCAAGTACAAAAATTAGTTCCAATGATTTTCCGCAACATGGCTAGGTTTTTTATATTTCTGGTCGAGCTTTACTACGCATGCACGGGCATGACCCGAAAAATCTTGAAGGGACATATTTGCCCAGGGTACCTGTCCACTGAAGCGCGGAAGCCATAGAGCCGCATCAGAGCGGAGAAACCATAAACTTATTAGTTATACCCAAGAAGTTTGGAATCCTCTATAGTGGAGCACAGACTGCCTAACAAGAGGGAAAACATGATAATACTCCTTTATGGTCGGTAATAATCGTTCTTCTCCGTAGTGGTTTTTAGTGACGTTAACTTTGTCCCTTTCTAATGCATGTCTAGGCATGACGTCACTCAATTGTCGTTCATGTAATTGTGACGTCATTGGAATAGAAAGGGACGCACGTAAAATTGGAAATATCGACGACGGAGACGAACGTCAAATTTTCTTGTATCAATGCTTGTAAGGAGGAGTGCTATCCTTTATGATTTAGATCCATGGTTATACCCAAAAATTTTATGGAATATATAATATTCTTGGTTATACCTTACAGGAATAGAGGCAGTGACATGAGTTGTCAAATGAAACCGTTTTTGGATGTTTTCAGGAGACTATTCGCAGGTAAACATTCTAATACTGTCTATAATTCTGAGTCTAACGTGAAATCGTGGATAAATTAATGAAGTAGTGTCAGTACCTATATTTCACAAAATTATCTACGATTTCACTTTAGATTCGCAATTATTCACGAAAACCGAATTGTAAAAATTGATAAGAGATTAGAAAACGGTTCTATTGCCTCGCGTCACGTATCTCTTTCTATTGTACATACAGTGGTGCCGCTAGGTACAGACAGCAGAGACAGGAGCATAGATATTATTTTCTTATCTTGAAGTTTTTGTGCTTAGGCTTTCCTAGGTAAATGTCTTGTACCTACAAGGTGGTTTGTTTGAGAAAACCATACACTACCTAGGTAAGTATATAGTTACAAATATAATGCCAGTTTTAATACAGTTAGGTACTACCTACCTACTTAACTTCCCTTAATAAGAAAAATTATGGATTGGTGCGATAGAGGAAAATAGTTAGTTGGTTTTGGGCGAATGGTAAAACCCATGAAAGAATCCTAGATTCCTACCTATAAAGAGTGCAAATAGGTACCTACCTAACTACTCATGGATTTTATTTAACATTTCTACCTATTTTATCCGCTGATAGGTGCCTATTCGTTCGAAGACAAGTAGTACATACCTATCGACCTGTTAACGTTTTTACAGTACCTAATTATTACAGCTATTTAAGTGCTATTTATTCGCAAGAACAGAGTTAGGTCCATCGATAGGCGATATTTCAATCGCATTCATACCGGTCATACAATAAATAACGTGACAAAGTTTTTAATTATTAGACGTGAAAATAGCCAGGTGCGAGTAGGAGGGATTTCAGTGGCCCCCATTTGACCGACGATTGCCATATTTGGCACGGCTCGCGCTAAACATGGCCCGGGCCGGCCCACCGCCCCCCGCCACGCCGCGCCGCGCGACGCTCCACTTCCGACTCTATTATTTCTATTTACGAAATAAACTCAAAATAAAAGCTCTATTTTAATACGAGATTTCGGGCACTGAAACGTTCGCGGGTTCCCGGTGCAACTCGCTTTTCCTACGGATGTGTCGGGTTACGTTCGTGGCGGATAACTCCGTCACGCTCGCGATTCGTACCGCGCTCGTCGCGTGCGAGCGAGACGGCTAGCGGTCGAGGTGCGCGGGACGGATCCGCACGAAGTCAGTCGCGGTCCGTGCGGCCGAGTCGTCAGTCCCGCCCTCGGTCCTTTCGCGTTTTCGGTCAGTCTCCGTTCGTCGTCGAACGGTGAGGTGTGATAGCGCTTGCGCGCACCGGTTACTGTGGCGTACTGCGAGGTTATAATGGACGCGCCCGGCGGAGCGCGCGAGCCCCGCTTCGGGTCGCCCTACGGCATGGGACTGCTAGGCGAAGTGCCGGACATGTACGGAGGCGGCCGGCCGCCGAGCTCCCTCGGAGGCCTACGGCCGGGCATGCAGCCCTGCCCGGTGCCGCGCGGCGTCAAGCGCCCCTCGGACCAGTGCTACGACGACCGCCCCTCCCAGAGCCTCGGCCTGGACCACTGCCCCATGCCCGACATAGCGGACGATGGCTACGCATCTCTCCAGCCCAAGAAGTCACCACCGTCCAATGGGAAAAAGACTAAAGGGCGCGTGAAGATAAAGATGGAGTACATAGACAACAAACTGCGGCGGTACACAACATTCTCTAAGCGGAAGACCGGCATTATGAAGAAGGTGGGTGGCAGAGCGCTTTTGGCAATATTCCATATGGGCCGAGTGGAAGCGTTGGCCGCTAGACACATGCCACCGTGGAAGTGCATAATGTTCCTATAAGTTCAACATAAAACTAGTGCAACGAGATACATTCTGTGCCCAGAATTATGTTCTAAAGTAAAATATATTAGTGACCGAAGTTTTAAGCAAATGTGCGAGCATGCCTTAATATTGACAAATAGTAATTAAAGAACAAAGTTAATTTAAAACTGGGAACTGTAATAGCTCTAGTAAAAATTTATTACAATTTAATCTAGTTGGATATGATATGAATTGAAATAAAATAAATATTAAGATTCAGTATCAAGCGCCAACTATAAAATCTTGGTCAAGTTATGAAACTGGTATAAGAACTCAAAAGGAAAATATCTGAAGGCACTGGAACCTGTTTAGTATGCAAATATACTGGAGCTAAATGGTTGTACTGTAAGAATTGATTAATAGAATGCAGAAAATCCTGATGGTTGTGCGCCAACTAGCATGTTTGTAAAATTAAAAGCATTACTTTTTAATTGCCAAATTGAGTTCCTAATAATAAAAAAAGCTATAACAGTCATGTTAACCTTATAGAAACATAATTATAAGCCCAGAATAACATGAAATTCGCAATGTTATTGAGATTTTAGGTTATGTTGAACGACCGACGAAAACCTATGGAATATTGCCCAAAACGTTGCTAGATGCATGTTTCGCTTATGTATTAGATAATTTATAGCCAAACGAAGCAGACAAAGTGCGTTTAGCGTTTATTTATTGTGTTTTTGTGAACATTTGTGATGAAAGTTTTGACAGGTGTCAGCTGATTCGAAGTGTATTTCGTAAGTATTTTGACGATATTTTCGCATAGAATTGTCCATTTTAATAACTAAATCATGAATCTAGAACGATAATACAGTGTTTTAGTATTTGCTACAAGGAAAAATCATAGTAAACTCTGCTTAATTTCGTAAATTTTATGACAGCTGTCACGTTTTGGTAATTTATCGTGCCAAGCCAAGAGATGGCGCTAGATGTATATTTAGTTTGCGTTTTAAAATAGATAGAGTTGCGCATGTTTTTTTGGCTTATTTTCTTGATTCAAATTTTATAATCGAGAAAATGTTACACCTAATACCTATAAGGTTCGTTATACTTCATAGTAGATTTTTTCGGTTGGTTATTTTAAACCTAAAATCATGGGTTGAAACAATGTTAACCTAACTAATCATAAGAGGTCCTACCTACCAATTCAGAAAGAAACAGAAATAATATTATAAATCCATTTATTTTATTCTTGCTATAAAATATAAATAGTTGGGTCGCCGGATGAGGGATAGGGGCTGCGATCCACGGTCTGGTTCTTTCCTGGCTCAACACATTGCCTTAGCGATCCAACGTGGTAACGCCGCAAGCGTTATGGGCTCGTTTAGGCCAGAAACGAACCGCGACGGACTCTCTGTTTAGTTCAGATTTTTAACACATTTATATCGACGCTGGAAAGCGGAAACGCTGTAACCCACAAAAGGCAAACTTTACACCAGGCCCGAAAAACTTTTGCGATTTCAGAAAAAAAATCATAACTTCGTTAATGTTAGTCCCACATATGCCATTTTTGGATAGAAAATATAATTTAAGATAAGCTATGATACGAATTTCCCTGATTCCGTTAAATGTTCCTGCTTTTAATTTTATTGTGGGTTACAGCATATTGACTTTTTTTTTCAACCCCAAAGAACGCTGTAACTGAAGTCGATTATTGTATGGATTTTATAAAATAATACTTTATTTTGGAAATCGAAATCGTTGTAACCCACTATTTCGTAATGTACCCAGTACCATAATATTGATGTAACAATATAACCTTTTTAATTTGTATAGTCATGTAATGGTTTAACCACAAGAACAGCGAAAAAATTTGCTAAATTTAAATGACGTAAAAATTATGTCAAAAATGTTTACTGTGTTATTAAAAAGTAAAGACATCAGAAAGTAATTCAAAATATAATATTAGGTTACAAAAAAGCACAAAAAGCTTAATTCTTAATATTTGAATAGTCGAAACTGGAATTAACTGGAGCGCGGAAGCATTCTCGATGAATTTTTTCTCAATGAATTCATCTCAAGGTAGGAAGCAAAATCTGATTGATTATTTATCATAATTGACAAATTACTATCACATATTTGGAGATGTATCAGTAATCAATAGATTCAACAATATTTTAAGTAACACTTTTTAAGGGAATGATTGAACCGTCGAACTGAACAACTTTCTCTATGGAACCAACAACAAAAACGCAAAAAAAACCTGTGCTTTATCACAGAATAGGTTTGGTATATAGTTCTGTTTTATTCAAAAGTGCAGTCCTACTAGAGCTAAATGTATGGGACAGCTGTTTTTGTCGCGATTTTTATTTTGTAACCATATAGAAAGTTATTCAGTTTTCTATCAGTGAAAACCTGTTATTGGCTTTCTGCTTTATACTCTTATTGGGTTTCCAAAAAATAAATAAATAAATTGATGGTCTGGTCATCCTCTTAAAAACTGTCAGCTGTCTGTAAGTTAGGTATACGAGGAACTCCGTAATATCAACTTCAAACATGAAAGAAAATCATTATTACAATAATAAAATTCTGCTTAAATAAAACATTTTCCAGTTTATCCTCTAAATCTGATGCAATTCGCAATACCACTGAGAACGAGGCTACAAACCTGCTGAATATTACATAGTAGGGATCAAAATTTACTCACGACCTCTCGAACGAGACTGGAGTTCAAGAGGAAGACACGTGAAGTATTGAAGGTTTTCGATAATAATAAAATAAAATTAGTAACAAATGCAACGTCCGACACACGAGCCCCATAAAGGAGACGATGAGCAGATTTGGCAGTTCAGTAGCTTCGGAAAAGCCCAGAATCGTATAAGTGAGGAAGACTACGAGGGTCGAGATACTTCTGGGCCGGATTTTCTAGCTGAAGTTTAAAATTACTATGGAAGTAAGTATAGGCGATACCTTCCAGGTGCCTCATAATACAATAATGGGCAAAAGAAAAGTAGATAGGCTACGAATGACATGGCTCGCAAGCCTGAACAAACAGTAGACAGGCATCGCCACCTTTAAAAAAGCTTTTTCGTATGGCAAGAGACAGCCAGGCATATACAGAGCTGACTGCCGACCTCCAGTAATGAAGAGAAACCCGAAGAAGAAAAAAGTAAGCCAAATACACCACTACATTGGCGACATCCTGGATCTTAATTTGAGTCAGATTAGGGAGACTCCCGTTGCTCAAAATTAGAAGGCGTTGGATGAAGGCTCCTGTCACTCGGGTTTCCTTTGCGAAGGACCCAGGGCTGTGCTGTAACCCGAGGTAGTCCTATCCCGAAGGTGTGAAAAGAGTTTAATTTGTATTGTAATTACTAATTACACTGCAAAGAAGAAAAATCGCATTTCAAGAACTAAAGACCGATGTGAATAGGCGTAAAGTGGTTGAGTATTTTCCCCTCCAGTCCAGTGGACCGAGAACCTGAGGCAACATTTAGATATGAAATGGCAAGGATAAAGTTTTGTAGCGCATCTTGGGAGAGCATTATTGAACAGTGGGTGACGATGCGCTTTTTCAGAACCCTGTATTTCATAAACGGAATGATGCAATCCAGTTAATTTTTTTTAAATAACGTAAAAAATAAGGGAACACAAATTTCCTAATAAAAATGTCAAATAAGAGTACCTAACAAGTAGACTTACCATTCAAACTTCATTCATGGTAGCTTAAAAAAGATTTGACGTTTAATAAGTGTGCTTCAAGCTCCTATATTGAATAAATTATATTGACTTTTGACTTTTTTGAAAACGAAACCAATTACGCGCCAAAAAATGCAAACAACAAAAGTAAGACACCTTTTTGACGGTCATGGACTGATTTGGGACGCAGTAAATGGTAGGCCATAGCGGTTCGAGCGCCAAATCGATGGTGGTAAAAGCAAGAACTTTGTCGCGAATACTACATTAAAAAAAGCGTAAATTGATTTGATCTAGAAATAGAGATTTGAAATGAATGTTGTAACACGTCATGTAGCCATAATGTTGGATACGTTAAAACGTAATAAGCCACATTCGTTGCTAACTATTGGACAACAAAATGTCATAAATGTGGTGCACTAAAATTTTTTGTCCCGCAAAAACGCTGTAACCCACATTGAAAAGTATATCACGAACGATGTAACTAGCTTGTTGGTTTTTTCTACAGAACTCGATTTTGACGTAAATGCAAATCGGTAAAAATTTAGAGTTTTTGTGCTATTTACAGCCTATCAAAATCGATGTCGACCAAAAATAACAGGCAATTTCAACGCTGTACAAAATTTTCTAAGGGCCGTAGAGCTATGGGACTCAGACCATTCGACGCAGAATTTTTTTCTGATTACGAATATGCAATAAAAAAAAATTGACACTGGTGTCAGTTACAGCGTTTTCGCTTTCCAGCGTCGATATTTTTATACTATTACTATTAACCACTGTATTTTTCCTCAATAAACAGCTACCACTATTTCCAAATATAAATTCTAACATAACTTCACGCTATAAAATAAATACATACATTAATATCCATATTTGTATTAATTAAATATGGAATTAAAAAATGTAATGAAAAATGCTGCACTTCATTCTTCTATTTTTTTGGCATTGCAATGCAAGCATGCGTTGCTTGCGGAAATTCCGTTCAATTTTATGATCGTTGTTTTAACTTTTATCGTTAAGAAAATTATTTTTTTATAAATTCTGGACATAAGAACGTCATTGATTCTGGAATATCTCTTTAAGTTTATAGGTACCTACACTGCAGACTTACCACTAACTCTTTTGTCACACACATGCGTAAATTCACGACCGTAATCCTATATCGGGGCGGTCAGAAACACTGCTAAAACTTAGGACCAACAATATTATAATGTGTGTATAGTTGTAGTGTAGTTGTAGAAACCTTATCTTACATTACCTGATGAACATGTGGCCTTTCTATGGACCTTTTATTTATTCTTATTACCTACTAAGTGAACTTTTTTTTTAAATTATCTATTCTCTCAGCTTGTTTTCCCACTTCTGCTTTACCGGTAAGAAATAGAATAGAATAGAAAAATATTTCATTGCACAAGAATAGAACAAAACGTTATTGCATAAACTTTATAGAACAAGACATACAAGACTGCTTAATCTACAAAACTAAGACTTAAAATTTTATAATAAAAAATATAAGAAAGCAAAAAATTTAAGAAACGCATTACTTACAATAATTAAAAATTCTCTTTAGAGATAAGCTCGCCCTTTGTACACGTCTACTATAATTGTTATTTCTGTATTATTGTATACAATAAAGTGTTAAAATAAAATAAATAAATAAAACCCCATAAACAAACATTAAAAAAAAATCGGTCATCTATTATTTTTGATTTAAGCAACTGTATGTTTTACATCTTAACCACAATCTTAACTCTCTGCATAGGGGATCGCCACAGGGGACCGCTATGAAAATGACCATTGATTTTTTTTTTACAATCACTTGCGGTATCCGACACATCAATTCACCTAAATTATCTTAAAGAGAGTTAAGAAGTAAAAAATACATAAATTTTCTTAAATCAAAAATAATAGGTGGACGAATTATTTTTTAGACAGACAGACCGACATAGGCGTCAAACTTATAACACCAGGTACTTTGCCTCTGTCTGAAATTTCCCCTTTATTATAGGTATGAATTTTTGGAGGAACACATGAGTTGACCTGACCAATATTTTTAGTATTGTAACAGTTCCCTAACGAAATACCCTCACAACACATCTTTGCTACAACACAACTATGTACCAATAACCTTAGTATGCATCTATACAGAGAGAGGTTCAAACTTAGCTATGTATATAGGGTCCAACTTAATATTGCTGACACTTTTTTAAGAGGATGATCAGACCATCAAACTGAACAACTTTCGCTAAGGGACCAACATCAAAAAAGCGAAAAAAAATCTGCTCTTCTATACAAAACTGCTAACTGCTTCTATACAAAACTCTAGCCAAATGTATGGGACAGCTGATTTTTTTTTCGCGATTTCGATGTTGGTCCCATAGAGAAAGTTGTTCAGTTTGATGGTCTGAACATCCTCTTAAAAAAGTGTCAGCATATTAAGAAGGACCCTGTATAGAGTTTCAGAAGGATTTACATGTGCTCGGTATCTTAACTATTATAAAACCGTAAAATCATGAGGAATAAAAAAGTTGCGGTTCACTTCATATAAACTCAAATAACACTCGATAGCGCGATTTAAATGACGTGCAGCGCTATCTATTGACAAAATTGTTAGTGTGTTTGTTTGTTCGCGCATCACGCAAAAACTACTGAACCGATTTTGATGAAACTTTATTGTTCGATAGCTTATGATCTGACTTAAAATCTGGTGTATAATTTGTGCGGACGAAGTCGCGGGAAAACACTAGTTCTGCTTATAACAATATTGAAGAATCCAACCTAGAAGATGTCCGAATAGATAGTCCGATAGTACGAATCCCACTTGAAGAAATGGTCTAACTAGTGCATATTATAATCCAGGAACCACACGGTCCACGGTTTCTTCTGCAAAATACAGTACGGTAGCTTCATTAACTGTGTAGACATTGTCAATCTGCTCGTGTAGGCACGTCGAGGCGGCCCGTGCAGGGATGTCCGTCAAAACCAACCTTTAAACCCTAATACAAGTCTGGAGCGAGCAGCGATCAGCCGATCACTAATAAATGAATAAATAATTAATCATTTGAGAGTACAATCCGTTCCTTTGGCTCACCAGCAGTTCTGCAAGGAAGCAAAGACGACAGCAATATAACGGGCCAGCGCTACAGTTAAAATACTCGCTAAAGGTGCTTGCGAGCTCAAAGTATTGCAATGCATGCAATTAGTCTAATAGGTAGGTTTGGAACATTAGAAATTTTGAGAACCTTTACGGACAAAGCCGTAAAACTTTTGCCCAATACCTGCATTATTACTGATCCCAAAAAAAGGGGAATAGCGATCCAGGAGGACAGATTCGGGAAGACTGGAACTTTCTCCATCCAGTCCTAAGTTAGGATTGGATTAGGTAAAATATGTACGACAATGTTCCAGATCTATCCAAGACTCCAAGTTAGTATTTAGTTGTTGTTATGCGTTCGATACGACAATAACTCGCTAGAAAACGGTTCCAACATTGCACCTAACCTTTTGTAAACATTTTGTTGCTGGATAAACGTACATAAACACCTCCAACAACTCATCATCATCTCAGCCGATGCGACCTCGCTGCTGGACATGGGCCTCCCCCAAGGATCGCCACAACGACCGGTCCTGCGCTGCCCTTGTCCAACGGGCAACAAACACCCCCAACAACTCCTGAAGCATAATTTTCTATAACTACCAACTAGTTATATTCATTTTTCCATGGCTGAAACATAAGATGCTAGCAAAGATCCCACGAACCCACTTCCTCAATTATCGCAGGGTAATCTCCCTTATTTTGTACCACAATCAAGGGTCGCGTATTGCGCACGCAATCGGTCCTGTCGCGCAGCGGGTATCAAAGTCGGCCGGCGCGCTCCGTTGTTACTTGTTAGCTGAACGTGCGCCCGCGCATCCGTCCGCCCTCGTTATGCTGCGGTGATCCGGACTTTTTTCTCTGTTTAGTGCACCTGAATTGTAATTAAGTTGAGCTTTGTTGGTTTTTCGTATAGTTTTGTGCGGCTTTTGTTAGTACGAGTCATTGCAGTTTTATAACGTTTTTGTCAGGATCATAAATTACATTTAAAAAAATCTTGAATATTTCGGCGATTCCTTTGAGGATTCTCTCTTGACAGTTTCTAAAAGTCTGCTAGAAAGTGCAGCAACCTAATTTCAAAGTTGCCGGTAATTTAAGACACCTTAAGAATCTCTAGACTAGAATCTAGAATATAGAAAACTGTGTTTTCATCAAGACAGCAAAACATTTGCAATCCGATATTGTCAATTCCCTAAGTCGTCATCTTCGTCGCCGTCTTTCTAATTCGTCGTCTTCTTAAGTGGTCATCAAATTGAGGAATAGCTCCTTTTACTATACTAGTTTAGAATCGCTCATTCTAAACAGTCTGCTGTAAGAAATTCTTTGCGCGGCAATGCAGGGTAAATCATCATTCAAGAAATTCTCGACTACCTCTAAACTAAAGAACACCTTTTCCAAATGTTCAAGAAAATCCCCATGAACTTCACTCCTTTATTAATAACCCCTGGGCTCATCAGCGGTCAACAGATCACCTCACAAGAGGTACTTTAATTACGACGCCGCAGGGGCCGACGGTACGACACGACGGCATTTGTTGTCGGCATCGGTATTGTGCTTGTAATTGCCTACAATATGTTGTTTGGTCTTTGAGCTAGTAGCTAAACGTCTGTTTTGGACGTAAAAGCCTTGTAGGAAGTGAGTTTGCGCTTTGTTTGTAGCTCTTTCAGTTTGCGGAAATGATTTGTTTTCGGAGATTTGTTTGCTGGCTCTTCTTTGATCTTGGAACTGCAGTGTTGGTAGATTTTGTGATTCAGAATAAGTATCTTTGATCTCGCTAGGTGCAGCATTTTATTTAGAGCTTTATTTAAAGTGTAGATAAAAATCTGTAGAGCTGCAAGATGCGTCATGTTAAAGAAGCGGTAAATTATAAAATATGCTTCCAAGATTCTCATCGTACGCTTGTAAAAGTCATCGTAAAATACTGCTATTTGTTTATATTACATAATTTTAGCTAATAAACTAATCAAACTGTGAGGTTTATGTAGATCTCTAATACAATCTACGTAAAGTTGAATTTTAGAAAATATCCGCCCTCATTGTCTTTTCTCCAATGGAAGAATAAATTATACAGTCCGATATAGGCGTTCCGATATAGTCCTTAAAGAGGACATTTTAATAAATTTAAAATAACGATAATCGTTGCCTCGCCGAGTCGTGATTTCGTTAGGTTCGTGGTTGGGTCTAGGGCCGGAATGAGTCGTCACGAACGATTACTAAATTAATTAGGACCTAGCTCGGATGTAGATTGTTCTCCTGATTATTTTCCCACACGACCCGGCGATATTAAGATCTTGTGATTTTGTTACTATTGTTTTAGAACTTGTTCAATATGAAATTAAAGCTGGATTAGAAGCTATACTTGACTAGTAGATACTAGTATCTACGAATCTTATAGGCGAAAAAGTTAGTGAATGTTGGCAAGCTAAAGGGCTTTAGACCGGGATGAGTTAGGGTTAGGATAAGGTGCGGGTAACAAAACCTCGGAATCTTTTATTTGATAAGAGAAAAACATCCGTTGATCAACATAATCTCAGTCCAAATGAAGACAAAGATTGGAATATGACACCAACTTATTGATATCTGATGTCTGGCTTTCTTCTCCCAACCGATGCTACACCGAATTTTAATTGTTATCCTTAAAGTTGACTAAATTCTAGGATAATTAGGTTTCCACGTCCACCAAAAACGTTCTTTGATATGCAAAATGTTTTTTGCAGCAATTTTGAAGCACCGCGTGCGAGTTTCCGAAATGAAACAATTATTTATTGCGCGAACACTAATTACGAGGCTGAGCGAGCTCATCTGCGACCCATATCTCACGCTCGGTTTTGTAATGCTAATGCGGGGTGCAACCTGTGTGGCGCTGCTTTGTATTTTGGTGCCGTTTTGCGGCCTGGGATAGTTGCAGAGATTGAGGATAGTGGTAGTCTTATATTTTGTCGATGGGAAAGTTAATAGGATCAGTGATTGACGGTTGGACATTATAAAACTGATACAGTTTCATACATTAATAATTACCACCTAATCTTTGCCGAAAGATGGTTGTTAATATGATTTCTATGTAAATATATGTTTTGTAATTTTAATTTTGTTTTGGTGTTTTATTTGCAAAGAAATTAAAAGTGCATAGTTTATTTTTTTCTAAAGATTTTATAGAAATTGATTTGTTTTGTGAATCTATAAAATCAGTCGATCAATACGTTGATAATCACTTGTTAACATCAAATTGTTATTAATCCGTTAATGACCAACGATAAATAAATAAATTTATGTGCTCGGGCAAAATATATTAAATTTAGCTTCATATATGATCAATTTCACTTTATTTGAAACAGCATTTCTTGCTTTTTATTGTTTGTTTATTTAATTATAACATTATGTTAAACAGTTGTCAAAATATTGTATCATCCGTTGACCAAGAATAGATTTCATCGAAAGACCCGTTTGAGCGCACTATTCAAGTCGAGTCGATCGACTTATATCCTCCTTCGTCGCGTGGACAAAATCGAAAGTGCCAAATATGGTTCCTAAAATACCAGGAGCGCAGAATGCTCGAAGAGTACGCCCAAATGCTGCCTTTGTTTTGGAGGCCATCTTACGGTGGTAAAGTGAAACGCTAGCGTCTCGAGCACACGTCAAGTTTGTGATTACAGCGCTCTGTCCGACTTTCTATTTTTTGTCTGATGCTTTTTTGTCTTTCATTGAAATCTGCAAGCTCGTTTGAACAGTAAAATGCAATACTTGGCTTTTAAAATAAACTAAATAAAAATTGTTCATCTCATAAAATACTATTCATAAAAATAATAGAGAATTCAGATAGTTCTTTAGTAGAAATACATTAATTTAACATCTGTCAGATTTGCTCTATCTAATGAAATAATTAAACTCGTTCTTCTTTTAGTTTGTGCTTCTAAAGTTGAATCTGCAAACGGAACAAGTTGATGATTTCTAGCAATATTTCTAGCATCAAGCGCGACCGCCTAACCAAGCCAGTTACCAGGAGACCATGGCTATTTGAGAGTATGCGTAACATGTCCAATTAACAAAGCGCCCTAGCCCGACTACTGTTCTACCCTCCCGTTCCGTGTTGAGTGATCTAAAGCGAGGGGAAAGGTAGGTCAAGCTTAATTGGGCGGTGATAACTCGAGAGAAGGGAATGTCTGGCGCGCCGGTCCGCCCCCCAGCGACACCTAGCGTAAACGCCTCGTTGTTATGCACTCCTAGTACTTTGCTGTGATTTGGGTGTCATTGCAAGCACCAAATGAGTGGCGCTGCTCTTCCAATCGATTGCAGCTGACGTCGTCGTTCCATTGGCGCTCCAGTAGAAACTGATTAATTTCACAATCTCAAGCTATGGCAATGCTGTTCATTTTAATTATAGTATTTTATCTCCTATACGACATAAGTCCGTTTTGGAATGGTCAAAAATTTACTGCCAATTAGTTACCAGATCATTTTCTTGAATAAAAAAAAAATGTTTTATTGTCACAGTTAAGAATGCAAAGTTCTGATTATATGACTATGTTACATGTTAAATTCAACAATATAGGATCTCTGAATGAAAATTATTTACCTGTAGCTTATATCAACTTTTCCCCTTCGAATTTCCTACAATAATAAACGCAAGAAAACATTTCAAGTTTATGCCCTGTAGAATGCCATACAGATTTTCTCTTTCTCAAATAAGGATGAGAGGGAGCGGGGCATAATCCTCCACACGAACCCAGTGCTTCTTGGTGTAGGCAAGTCAACTTGATCTTCAAGTGTATTTGAACCTTTGTCCCAATGACGTTTTACAAAACATCTTAGCTTTGTCTTTATTTATGTAACATCTTAAAGTCTTCTTAACATAACGACTTACTATCGGAAACATAGATGATCCATAAAACATAAATCGCACAATCTAAAGTCCCCATTAAAGACAGTTGTCATTGGGAGTGATTAGTCGGGTAGATGGACAGTGGGCCTCGATGTCTCGACTAATCGGTTTATCGGTAGTTCGTTAGTCGTCGGTCCGTATCAAAGGGATGTCGAGTTCACGACACTCACGACCTAAACGTTTGACGACACGACATTTTCGAGAAAACTGTACCAAATGCGTAAGGTATGCACGGATGTTGTTTACATGCTATTGTTTGTCAATATGGTTTTTGCATATTTTATCTGGCTTCAAATGTAGATGAGTTCATCGGAAGTCACCAGACACTTTTATAGATTGTACCCCCTCTGAGAAACAAGGCGTTCTTAATGTAGGTTAATTGAATAGTTGGAAAAAAATCTTCTCGTCTTCAAAAGAGTAAATTAACTTTGTACGTTTCTGTATCTATTAATACCATTTTCTCCCCTCCGGACGGAAAACGTTAATTTCCGCCCCGCTGCGTTAAACGAAATTGTCGTTTTCCACCTCCGTCGAGGAGAAAAATAGTATACTTACTAACCTCAGACAGAATAGAACACATTTATATGCCAGAATATGGTACATTAAGGTCTTAAATATATAATACGAAGCAAGACATATCCTACCACACATGGCGGCGTGCAAATTTTAAGATTTTTACAAATTTAGTCATCTTCTAGTTACCTATTTATACATTTTAATAAAACAGCAAAAGATTTTCTTCTGAACATGCAATTACTTCAAATTAATCATTATTACAGTTACTAAGAAAGCCTCAGATCACCATGTTACATGAGATCTGAGACCATTCTTACTGTCATGTCCTCGGTGTGTAATCTACTACTCAATCAGGATTTGAACAAGTCAGAATCAGTTTGAAACTATAGATTTAATTTAATTTAATTTAATCAAATAAATACAATAATTTCAAGTCGTAATAGTAACGCACTGCTGATATGCATGATTTATTATTTATTCATTAAAATTCAATCAACAAAATTCCCAAAGAAATAATGTTGTTAAGAATTCAAACGGGAATCTTTCTTCAACTTTTAATTGAATGTCGAGCTTAATTGTACAAAGGCAGAGAGCCAAAGAAGTTGGAAACGTCTTTAAGATTGTATGGCTAGCGTTTAGCTGATGAATACTTTATAAACGCTAAAAGGTTCTAAAGGAAACTTGGGCTAGGTACCTATAACAATGTTTATACTTCAGTCAACCCGGTATTCAGCCTTTTGTCAGCATAGCGGTTTATTTTAAAAATCGCTGCTTTCCTTAGTACCAAGTTTTTGAGCTACAAGAAAATGATTTCACTAGAGCCATACAGGGTGTAAGGAAAGGTACTACCCATCAAACTGAACAACTTTTACTATGGGAGTAAAACGATCTGGAGTGCGATTTTTGAATCTCATGAGTGATCTCATCGGTGAGCTCAGCAGTTGAAAATATCAAAATTTTTATGGAGACACGCATCTTTCTACTTCTGATTTGACTTTCAAAAATCGCACTCCTGAGTCAAATCAGCAGAAGAATGTTGAGTATCTCCATAGTAATTTTGACATTTTCAACTGCTGAGCTCACCGAATGAGATTCAAAAATCGCACTCCAGAGCCAAAAAAATCTGCTGTTCCATACGATTGCGTCGAGTAGGTATTGCAGTTTAGTATGAGACAGCTGACTTTTTTTTTGCGCTGACAGGTTTGCTCCTATAGTAAAAGTTGTTCAGTTTGATGGGTAGAGTATGTGGTTTAAAGGTTAGTGATAATTTTCCTAACACCCTGTATTAGAAATCAACTAAACAGTTGATTGAACTAAACGCATCAGTAGCACTAAATAAAGTCTGATTTATTTTTACCCGACTGCGCGACGCAAAGGAAGGGTAGGGTGACCTGTTAAACAGTTAACCACCTAAATTTCTCAGTACCATAGCGCGAAATTCGTCTTTCAAAATACACTTGTATCTGCAATAATCAAGAAGTAGGTTAGTAGGCTACATAATTGCATTTCAAAAATGTCGAATTTACTGATAGTTTTCTCAGAAATGACTTTTTAGAAAAAAATGGAAAATGGCTAACTGTGTCCATACCTGTGTACACTATTAACCGGTGGGGTGTGCCACAGTTTACCATAACTATTATAAATAATAATATTTGTTAGCTCTTTATCTAACTTTTTAGAAGTATTTTCTTCTTATGACAATAAAAAATAAACAGTAACTTTATGTAAATCTTTAACACAAGTTCAACAATGTTGAAATGTACGTCAAAGGAAAAAAACGCATGCCTTCGGCTGCTGCCAGTACCTAATCTTATGTATGCCCGCCCTATCTGAAATACGAAATAATTATAAAATGAATAGAACGTAAGTAATAACCTGGTAAACAAAAAACAAGCTTTGCTATATAATTAACCATGGTTAACTGTTGGACATATCGTTTTGGTTAATTGTAGAACACCCCCCCTTCGAAGGATTTGGGTTCATATAACATTTTAATTTCTAACACTACATACACAATACATATTGTGAAAGAAGCACGTAATGTATATCTACAGAGCCAATATATTAAGATTTTTGTAACAATGAACTCAAAGACTAGAAACGAAAACAAACAAACTTTTTTTTTTCAACTTTTACCCCTGTTTTTCATAAAATCGTTTGCCACCCTAACGTCTTCAGAGCGAGCTCGTCGCCAGTTGGGGAGCGGGGCGGGTATCCGTTTCGGCGTTTAAATCACTAGATAGCACGAGTCAGCAACGTAGGATTTGTCAGATATAGCCGTGGCTAATAGTGTACGAGTGGTTAACTGTTTAACAGGTGACCCTAATGTGTTTTTATTATAGGGATGATGAATTGGCATCAGTCAGTCTAGAATTTCTTTTAAAACTTTATATGAATGGTGATTAAACTTGGATTAAACTATAAAAAATACATTTTCTAATTTTAATTGTTCACTTTTTAATAAATTTCGACACCATTAGGTACTATGTCCACATTAATTAAAAAAAGAAGGATAAATCCGTTAACTGTAAATATGTATTTGTATGGTTTGTAAAGGATGTCAATTATAGTTCTGCGCATTAAATTATTGCTTTTAAAAGAAAAAACGAGTTACAGGGCGGTCTAACAAGCACTATAATAAAATAACCGAGGAAGATATTTCTTACAAATTTCATATTCTTTTTTTTATCTCAAGATGCCTATCATATTACACTTGCAGATAGATGCAATCATTATCGCAATTCTTTTAATGGGAGTCAATATTCGAGTCATAAGCTTTAGCGGACAAGCTAATTTATAATGTAATTGCATGAGAAATAAGGTCCATATTTGTGCAGCTGTAAGATACATGCCTCCCCTTTCAAAAGAGCTTCACGCTGTGTCATTGCTGAATTAGACTTTAAAAGATTAATAAAAATGTAAACCTGTAGATTTTTTTGTCTTAAAACTAGTAGAAATTGTTTTTACCTGCTTAGCCAGGCTAGGAATATTTTTCACGCTGGGTAAAGTCACGGCGGTCGTAGTATGATGCGCGTAAAAAGGCTATATCACGCCTTTTATCTCGCTCGCTAAAAAGAGAGCGAAGGTGCGATAGCGCTGAATCACGTTACTATACTACGGCCACAGGAGTTGGTTCTTGACTTTATAACGATAAAAAAAAGTTACGATAACGACGCAAAAATTAATATTTTTGCCACGACTTAGTCAAATTTTGCTTGATTATCAATCACAGTTTATCTTTTTTTTTTCTCTGAAATCATCCTCTATCACTATTATTAACAGCTGGCAAAATTCAAAAGGAGAAAAAAAAAGAAATAAAAAAATAAACAAAAAAGGAAAAGAAATGGTTTTTGTTTTTTAAGCATTGAGTTACTAATTGTTTCGTTTGATTATTTAAAAAAATATAGGTACAGAAAATAACTAACGTAATTTTGAATTTGTAGTTTTTTAAAATTATGTTTTGTTCGAATTTATTATTATAAATATTGTATGCCATGTTAGCTTAATCAAATTAAAGATTGAAAAAGTCAAATTAAGGATTCGAACCCACGACCTGCCTATCCGGGGCATGCTCCACTCCATCAGAGCTGTCGTCGCCCCGCAAGCCACGACGAAATTTTCAATCATCGTCTTTATGTTTCGTTATTCGTAAAGGTAGTAATCGTTGCATCTCTCTATCTATTCTGATCGCGACCGAGTTTGCTAAAACATCATCATCAGTCTATAGACGTCCCACTGTAGGGCACAGGCCTACCCTTAGAGAAGGGTATGGGGCAAGGGGCGCATGGGGATTAGTCCACCACGCGTGCCCAATGCGGTGCGGATTGGTAGACTTCACACACGCATCGGAATTTCTTCTTTCATGCCGGTTTCCTTACGATGTTTTCCTTCACCGTTTGAGAGCAGTCAGTAATTATGCAAAAACACTACCTACACCTAATTCCTCTTGCGATAGCGTCAAAGTCACACCTCAGTCGTGTTTTTGTTTTAATTTATATTTATCGTTTGTATAATAGCAGTAAATTCACCTTGTTAACTTTAAATGTAATGTAGATGTATTTATAATTAGTTTGCACACGATCATACGGTAGCCAGCAATAACTGACCCGTGTTGTGTTATGTTATTAATTTAATCGCTTCCTGTAGTACTTGCATTATTATACGCAGTCAATGAGTTGATTTATTGAATGAAATATTTTTAATACTATACTAAAGTAGGTAAACCGAGAATGAGAGTTTTAATATAGAAACAATTCACCTCAATTCAGAGGTCTCTAGCGTCACCTACACGCCGCCTGTGGACAAACCGGCTCGGCCAGTGGACATCTATGGGCGAGTGCGTAACGTGATCACTTTAACATCATCATGATCCTCTTTGCTTTGCCGTTAGTTTGGAAATTACACTGGTCTCTTTGTGATAATATTCGGACGCTGAGGCAGTGGTTGACAAAATTAACTAAAAAAATAATGTGTTTTTCCAAATACTCGTTCAGAAACTTTAATAAAATCTACTGAGCTAGGTGCAGAAAAAAAAGAAAGAACTAACGCCATCTATTAATTCAAAGTAACAGACACCTGCTCTGCAGGTTAACGATGCGTACGCAACTGGTTCGACCGAAATAGTCCCTCAGGTGTCCCAACTAAACACGTCAGTGTGGCCACACCAATAAATTAGGGTTGTTTACTAACGTTTATTTGATATTAACACCTTGTGGGTAAAAAATTGTTTACTTTGTTCGAATGAGATCCTCTAGTACCTACTTATTAAAAAGTCAAATGGAAATAAACATAAAATGCCTTGAATTATCGAGGAGCTAAATTGGTACGTAAGTGAAAATTAAGGGCCAACACGTTCCGCACCGTGCTTCGCAAAATGACTATCGTTATAAAAGTCATAATCAGCACCACGTAGTTACTTATAAATTACAATAACAAATTATGTATGGTATGGTAATCACCAAATTTTTCGTATACAATACAGGGTCCAACTTAAGCTCAGGCCACACAGAGGCGGTCCTGCGGGAAAGCGGGCCGGTGGCGTTTCTGCGGGAAGCGAAAGCGTTCCGGGGCCTGCCACACAGGGTTCGCGCGGTGCGGTGGCGGCGCGGTAGCGGCGCGGAGGCGGCCGGTGTGACATCAAAAGCGGCCATCCATAAAATACAAAATGACAGCGCGGTAAATACCGCCTCCGGACCGCGACGCGCCGCCACCGCTCTGTGTGACACCTCGCATTGACTACAATGGAATACAGCGGCCGCCGCCGCTTCCGCGACGCCCCCGGCACGCCACCGCGCCGCCTCCGGCCCGCGTCGCCGCCGCCTGGTTGTCATAGCGTTCTGACCGGTACGGCGCCGCGCCGCACCGCTACCGGCCCGGATTTCTGTGTGGCAGGGTCCATATAAAGTCGTACATTACAAAAAATCCCGCCTCCGGACCGCCTCCGGAGGCGGCTGTGTTTGAATTGAGCTTTAATAATGCTGACGGGTTTTTAAAGGATGATCAGACCATGAAACTAAACAACATTCTCTTTGGGACCAGCATAGATATCGCGAAAAAGCAATCTGCTGTCCCATACATTTGGGTCGAGTAAATTCTACAGATTCGTATGAAACAACCGATTTTTTTTGCGATTTCGCTGTTTGTCCCATAGAAAAAGTTGTTCAGTTTGATGGTCTGATCATCCCCTTATTTGTTAAGTTTTGTGTCAGCATATTAAGAAGGACCTTATTATTGTAAGGAAATAATATTTTTCGCGTAAATTAATTGGGTGATTTTAATCTCTTCCCGAATTTTCAGGGTGGTTCAGACCATCAAACTGAACTACTTTTACTGTGGGAGCAAAACTGAAAGATTTTTATTGATACGATCTCTTGTTTGTTCCCATAATAGATGTTCAGTTTCATGGTATGAATTTGAACCAATTTTGAAAGTATTAAAATTTCGTCCAGTATTTATTAACTAAAGTATTCAATATTTCAAAGCTCCACGGCAGTTGACGTACTTATCAGGTAAACTGATGCTTCACCTTAAGTGAATTATTCTGGAACCGTTTATCACAGAAAAAATTAACTTGGGCTGCAATTTTAAAAAGGTGCACTTATGGTACTTTATCGCGTAACCGACTGTAACTAATTTGAAGAGCGTGGAAACACGGTCGTAACTCTACTGATCTTATCTGTGGAAAAAAAAACATCCGCAGCGACCATAGAGATCACATATCTGTCGCTTTGTCAAAATTTTCCGAACGCACCAGAGCCAGCGGGACCCCATCCATAATGTATCGGCATCGGGAATTTAATACATAAAACATTAACGAGAAGGTTTTTATTTGATTGCGATCCGAGAGCAAAGCGAGACAGTTTTTTGATCAATTAAAAAAATTCACCAAACATCCAGATTTCGGTGGGAAAGCTCGAGTTTTGCCATCGTTACCATGCAATTGGACAATACCAGCACTTTTTACCCACCTTTTGGTGGAATTCTCGTAATTTTGAAACGAAACTCGAATTTTGTTTCTGCGGATTCTTGGAGACGTGTTTGTTTTTGCGGAGGCATTGATCGGTAATTGAAGCTTGACAGGTGAAACTGTTGAGCTCAAACAATCGATCGGAGAAAAAATCTTCTGCAGCCTTTGTTCCAGCCTTCACACTTGGATGGGCTGTCAAAACACCATAGACAAAATCGTCAATCTCAGTGTGTGGAAGGCACCCATCCGTGTCAGTGTTAGGGATGGGTAATATCGAATTTTCGTAATATCAAATCGAAACTATATATTGATATTGAATACCTATCTGATTTTGAAACTATATATTGGATATCGGTCGATATCCAGTAACGCTATATCAGTCAGCATACACTTAAGGTTTGATATTGTACGAATGCATAATTATTGCTATTTCACTCTCTAGCAGGGTGTTGGTATACTTTTTTCACTCGGTTTTCCTCGGTTCAGATCGGCATAGTTTTTTATGTGTTATTGGATAAAGATAACACAATACTAAGATAACACAGTTAGATCGCGCCCCCTTCCCTTTCTAAAAACATAATTTATAAAATATCTAGATAACGGTGAATCCTAGCCAAAAAATAGCTAATTTTTCGAACCCCTGGGGTACCCAGAAACCCACCCTTCCGCATACAAAAATAAAAATAAAAAATGATTTTTGAAAATTTTACAAGTCCAGCCCCCATACAAATTTCACCCGAAAAATCGTTTAAGTCGATGGCTCATACGAAATCGTTCAAAATTTTTCTAAGTCCAGCTCCATATAAAATTAGCGTAAAATTTTTCTAAGTGTGGGACCCTCGTTGCGACACCCTAACCGGTAGCCGCTAGCCCGTATAGCGATGCGATACGGTTTGATATCCTATATCTATGAATCTCAGATATCTTGAAATCGAGGCGAATCGAGTTTGTGCGGCAATATAATGTTTCACCAAATATATAGTTTCTGTACGCATCAATATCGGATTTTAAGATATTCATGTGATATACGTTTCAATAACTATATACGATATATATCGCCCATCCCTAGTCAGTGTGGCGGCTGCCGCCCACGCGAGCGGTCGTGCGCCACGCCACACCGAGGCACTAGGTCCTCACGTGCGAGCAGGCCTGCGCCCACGTCACGCCTACCGACTCATAACATTGCGAAAAAACTAAATCTCTCAACCTAACTCCCATTTTAACCTTGAAATTTAATGCCTTCGTTAAATTACTGCATGTGGGCCATAATAAGTTTCTTTCAACTCCTTTTGTTCATTGTATTCCAAGGCATTTATTGCCTGAATTGTCGCTCTGAATTGATTCGGATCCTTAGCCTCGACTACTTAAACTTAAGGGCCATCAAATATAATTAGAGGTGAGATTCTAGAGCGAGGGGAGTATTAAAATGATTGCGCCACCGACTTGATAATTGTGCGCAAACGTTCCAAGGAGCAGCGAAGCATTCGGATAATCGCAATAACTCTCGTGTCGCGTGTTAGTCGTTAATTAAGCTATTTGTCAGGTGCCGGGACAATTTACATTTCTCCCAGAGTCCCGGAGATCCTCGGGTCGGGAACTTCGGAACGACGTATTATTATCCTTTTAGGGACGGCGGCATCTCCACTCAGAGGCGCTCGGCGTCCACCGAACCTTTTATCGGGACCACCTGTGTTTGTTGGCGACGTCTGAATTGTCCCGTAAATAAGGTTAGCGGAATATTTGCTCCCTCTTAATGCTATTTAGTGGCATTGCAGTTAATTTGCATAGAGAGACAGAAATTAGCATTTAACACGGGGATTTTACAGTGATCTAAATCGTCGCATTGAATAGTCGTTGAATTAGAAAGTGGATCGATGGTCGTGGGGAGCGGAGGCTGATCGATTTAAGTCTGGGACGATAGAATGCATTAACATGTAAGCTACTGTGGGTACACGTTGTCGGACAGAGGTATAAAAATGTCTCGCACGCAACACAATTCATGGGAACTCGTTCTGGGCACCGACAGGCCATCAAGTTGGCCAGCGCAGGTGAAATGTATTGACAACTGGTCTTCCTTGATGCGTATCGGCGTGATGGTATCGTGGAGCGGCGCTTCAGTCGGCTCCTGTTCCCTGGACCCGTTGCATTGTGGAGATCTCTGATAAACCTTGTTTATTTAGCGCTAAAATTTATTCAGCCATGAGAGGCCATTAAGAAAAGAATTATTAACAGTTGGACAGGTTTACGCTCATAAGATCGAGTAATAGCGTGCTGAGTTATGTTTGTTTTTTCGTGTGTTTCAATAATGAATTATTCGCTAATTTATTTAATCAATTCAGTGAATACATAGAGAAGCTGTGCAACTTTCTTGATAGCTAATCAAGAATACAGCGTATTCAACTGTCATGGTATGTAACTTAGTCCTATTGCTGAATGAACTTAATAAGGCAAGGTCAAGTTAGCGCCTACAAAATGATAGCGCGTAGACAACATTCGATAAATGGTAATGGGCGACTAGGAAACTTATGGAAGTCGGGCGACACAATAAATTAAGGGCACGGTCATTCATAAAGCAATCTCGCTTGTTTATGAATGAAACCTGCATCGAGACTATAAACGTAATTATTGACGCCATTGATACCTTAAGACACAGTCGCATTTGCATGTGCCTTAGCATGCTTTAGATCCAGTCAATGTGGATATGCAAGCTACGCCTGCTTTAATTCAAGGACAGTCCATTGTTTAATTGATTAGGCATTGTCGATGTAATCTGTTCACGCATTAAGATCTTTGATTAGGTCTTCCTGAGGATTAATGTGAATTAGTTTTTAGTTGACTGATTAATATTTGACTCAGGTAGGTGTATTAAATATTAGGTGGTACTTTTAATTCATCGGTTTTCGTTAACCAAATTATTGATTGTAATTAGCAAGCCATGATCCCAGAGTTCTATAGACATGTTTGTGTTTCCTTTCTTCGGGACAACAAATTCTTCCTCACACAACAGACTACATCAGTGCCAAGTTTTATTGAAATCGCTTCAGTAATTTAGACGAATTTACTTCATACGCAAATAAACACACAGTCCAATTAATAATATTATTAGTATGGATCATGATATATTCTGGTGTTTAGTACTAGTAACACTGTCTACAAGGTTCAGGTTTCTGTAGTCAGCAATTATTGTTAAAGCGGCGTTTAAACTAATCACCTTCGTCGCCGCTAACCCGCTAAGCTGCCACTTTGTCGCCAACCGTGCAATCTCTGATTATCTCCTGAATTACTATTTCAATATAACTGATACCAATTTTTACTTAACGAACATGCCTGGCAACATTCACTTCGTTATTAACATGATATTTCATTATTTGTTATCTGATAGGGTTCAATTTGTTTTGTTTTTCTTTAACAGATGCAATTAAATTGTTTTTTCTTTGTAATGATCATTAAATCTAGTCTGATAAGCTTGTTAGCTTTATAGGGCCGTGGTCTATTTGTTAGAATTATATTCTCAGCTAGCTAGGTCTAGTAGTTAAATAGTTAATATCAGTTTTATAGACTGTGTTTAATCTTTATGGGAGATTTGTAATGGTGTAAATTTTCTTCTTAACCATAGTGTGATTACTTGAATTACTAATCGTCGATCTAGCTTGTTGGTTAGGTAGTTGTTAATAACATTTTATTAATTGCTTAAAACTTCTTCTGTTTTTTCGTAGATTGCTTTAGATTCATTATTGGGCACGGTTTTTTTTAACATAGGTATATTTTCTGTGACTCGATGCTGAAATGATCTCTTTCTTCTTTTATATAATGCCTGAAAGCATTAAAGAGATATTTTTGAATAGTTTAACATTTTATGTTGCGATGTTCTTTTTTTGCCATATCCACAGTACCTAACTTTCGAAATGGTAATATTTGAAGAAATTATATTCAACTTTGACTTTAATAATGTACCTAAGCATTTTTCAGAGGACAAGTTGGTATCAAAAGACAAGTTTATACCACCATTATAATCATGAAATATACATTATAATGCGCACGTTCAGAATCGTACGCATCATCCCTGCAATTTACATATAATACCGCTATCCAAGGAATCCAACTGGTTATACCGAATTACCTTTTTTCTGTAATCAAGTTTTCGGCCGCATCTTGACGAGCTCTCAAAACAAACAAGCCGATCGTTTTTTTTAACTTTTCCGTTGGGATTTTAGACTTTATTCGTTTATGTCTAAAGTGATGTATGCCAATGGTAATGACGATGACATTTGAGGTGGTGAAGACATTTCGAGGCGTGTTAATCGTTATTAAACTCGATGCTTCCGATCAACTTTTGTGAAATGAAACGTGTCCAGCTTTCACTTTTCGATCATTACTGCAACAATCTCAAGGTATTGAAGAATCGTCTGGGCAACCCCCTGTTGATTTTTATGTGGCAGCCGTCTTGATAAATGTTTACAAGTTAATGAGTTAAAGATGTTTAATAATGATTGCAAATCAAATTTTGAACATTTATTTTTTGACGTTGATATCGGTCAGCAATACATAACATAGTAACGTTACATTAGCTGGATGTGCTTTAATTTCTATTGAGTACAATAATCGATTTAGAAAAATGAAATAATTGTACAGAAATCGACGAGAATCTTTATTTAAAATGTAAAATTACAAGAATACAAGTGTACATTTTGTTTGTTTATGATTAGATTACGGATAGTTTAAAATTTTTTGCAGATATGGATCAATCGTTTCCTAATTAAATTAGATAGTACCTCTACGTATACTTTTGGCCGAATCAATCGAACGTCATGGCGAACTTGACGGATGTTTTTGCCTTGTCACGATAGAAGCTTGGACTAAAAGACCGGATTAGCGAACACTCTACCAATAAGAGCTTATATTAGCTCTTAAGCGAAGATGATGATCACGATATAAAATTAAAACCATAATCTAAAAAAGCCCTTAAGAAAAACAAGGCAAGAGCCGTACGAAGTACGAACACACAAACTCCCGGTCCAAACGTGGTCTTCAACCCAGAGCTTGAATAAATATCAAGAGCCACTAAGTACATACTAGGCTAACAGAGCAAGCATGTTTCTTTCCTTAACCAAAACAACGAATTCCCAAAAAGGTGAATCAAGAAACTGACCTCATAGCGGAGTATCCTTGCCATAAACGTGCGGGGTGTGATGACGTAAAAACATCTTCGATAACAAAGCCACGTGTCGAGCCTGGCCCGTTTAAACCTTTTACGACTAATCCAGTCGGAGTCGCCGTCAAATATGGACTGCACATTCATAACCTGTTTTTGGGGTTTCCTCCTGCCCTTGATTGCGGTTTTTAACGGAGCTTGGAATTCAAGATTTGTGCTATTTATAGATCGACTTCCATTTTGTTTATCTATAATTATCTATCTATCTGTACACATATATTAGTTTCGTGCCTGACTGACAGACATCGCACAGCCTCAACCACTGAAGATAGGAACATGATAGGAATATAACAATATTATACAGAGACTTTTTGAAAATCAGTACCTAATAGGGTGTTGAAGTTTACCGAAATCCACGCTGCGCTGACGAAATCGCGGTCAAAAGCTAGTTGAATATTTTCCTTCAGTTAAGTATATCGTCATCCCCATTTCGAATTGTCATCTAAGTATGATTCAATTGACGTAACATGTTGCAAATATTAATTTGTCATATTTCAAAAAACTAATCTTATGCATTATATAATTCTGATTTATTGTAACTGTATTATTTTGCATTAAATGAAGCAGAACTAATAGCTATCGACGTATACAATCAATCACAAACAACAAGCTGTCCGCATCCGAATCAAAAGCAACAAATTCCATCAACTCATCATCTAACTGGACTTTCCTGAAATGTAATAAACGTTAATGCTCACCGTTTAGCCTTGCTTGCTCCAGCAACAGTTGCTCTGATAACCCGTCCTATAACCCAGCTGGTAGCTGCAAGCTAATTTCCATAGGAATTGCGTCTGTCTGGCCACCATGCCACGATAATGGGTTGACACCTCAGGGCTTAGTGAAAGTGGATCTGAGGGTTCTAGGGAGTTGATCGAATTCTTACCAGTTGGCAGGGTGTTTACCTTTTCTAATGGTACTGTCAAAGTTAAGCGGTCTACGTTCGTGGTCTCGACGCGGTCTTCTTGTTTTTCTTTACAGTTTGTTAAACAGGCGCTCTCTCTTCGATTGTGGTAGATCACGAATTCACGATCCATAATAGTAAGAGAGATGATGATGGAATTGTTTGCCTTCCTGCTTAGATTCAGGAAGGGTAAAATTTTGAGGTCAAGGTGTTTTAGCCAGTCTTCCGCACCCGAGATTAGCTTATTGAGTTCTTTAATTCCACCGAATAAACGGCGTTGAGTACAATCATTTACCACGAAGGTCAGGTGACCCACAGTCGCACATCAGTGACTATAATTTCTTATGTGTAAAATATACCTATATGAAACAAATTTTTAGGAAAATTGAAATTTGAGTAAAAAAACTTTTGTCACCCACCGTGACCGCAGACCGCGCGGTTTTGACGGTACCTGTTAAAGAGAAATTTCCAGACAGTGACGATGATTTTGCTGACGTTATGACTGAAGTTAAAGCAAATATTATATGTGTCAGAAGTAATAGTACGTGGACAGGTATATTTCTTGTAGTCAAGAATTTCTCAAGTCTATTCGAGTAATTTTAACGAAGTAAAAAATCGTAACTTCCTCGTTAATAAGCTGAAGATTGATTGATCGATGGAGTAAAGCCACCTGGTTTTTATTTTTTAATTATATATGATATCAAGAAACCTTTGGTCCTTTGTTATAAAATGAGGGTGTAAAATTCATGTATTCCTAAATTAAGTTGTAATATTGCTATTTTGTACCTTGTTAGTGATGTTACTGTAGTGTGTTCTACATTATCATCTTCGTTAATAAGCGCTTCTGTATTCCTATCGCGGGTTCGTATAATAATTACTGTTAACAACTTCTTGATACTAATGTGTGGCAAGTAAGTGTCTTTAATAGTTCCCGGAGCTGCTTCATAAACTACGTCTATGTCGTCGAACTAAAATTTTATGTCACCGGCATATGTTGTTTTAATAATCGTTTGCATTTCATTATCGAAGCATCTGCTTTTAATGTTTCAATGGAAACTGGTGTAGGTACGACGTTGATTTACTAATTTCTTCTTTCCCTTGTATAGTAATTTCCGTTGCACATATAAAGTTCTTAAACAAAATTATGCTATATGCCTCCCTAATTGGTGAAAACACAGCGTTTACCAATAAAATTAAAATGTCATAAAAAGATGATTGTATACTAAAAATCTGAACAGAAATCGGGGAGTATTCGTAATATTATATTATTATTAGTCAGTTATTGCGAATTTTATCTGTTTTCTGGTTCTGGTTTCTTCGAAATGTATCTTGGAGTGTGACGGACAGTCAGGGACCCAGTTAAACAAGACTTGATGGCAATTAGGGACTGTTTACCGGGCATTAATTTTTGGCAATAAAAGAGGAGCACGCCCGAAATGATCGGTACGCATGCGCTCTCGGATGCTCCGTGGGAAAAGCGGCCGCTTTGTACTCCATTGTAGTCGCAATTAGCAGTTTTTTCGTCGGCGATGTAGCAGCTCGCACTTGTCGGAGAAATGTCGCATCAAGTAATGCGTCGTCCCAAATGTTTTTCATTAATTTGTAACTTACGAACGGCTCGAGCGTAACTCATTTTGTACATTGACCATTTTTTCTTTCGTGCCACGATTTTGAGGTATTTTTTTTTAATCGTTCCAAGATGAACAAATGCGTTTTTTTTTGCGATTCACAAGTGGTTTTCACGTGTGAACGGCTTAACTGACATATTTCATCGTCAGTTTTAAGTTTCTCCTTTTTATTTTGAGTTTACAAGTCTCGAAGATAACTTGTATTTTGTTCCGTTATTTCCCACGGAGGTACTATCTGTCGATAGTGGATGGAGTGTCGTGACACTTGGTCTATAGAGTCATATCGACGAATTATCGAGGCGGCTCCGGCGAGCGGTCTGAACGAACGATTCTTGTCGCGATATCGAGCTCATCTTCCAACATGGAGGTAGGAATTGCGGGATTTCTGATAACTTTATAGATCTTATTAAATACAGTTGAGGCACAACAAAAACCTTCTTTAAAAGGCGATACATTCTATAAACCATGATCGTCATTGGTTTATGCATATCGACGGCAAAGTGACATGAACTTCGGTCTGAAATTGGACGTTTTAAAATTAGGGCTTATTTAGCTATGAATAAAGAATGTATTCGTTGTTATTTTAGATGTAAATTATAATATTGCATTGCATTGCACTCATAATTGTAACACGTCGTATTTAATTTAATGCAAATATACAAATAAGATTTTTTTTCATCACATACTCTAAAATCCTATTTTTGAAGTTAGAAGTTCATCTCACTTCGACGTCGATATGTAGGTTTTCAGTCAGTTTGTAATTAAATAATATGTAATTATTGATCAACAAATAAATCAAACACAAAAAGCTAAAACCTTTTTATGAGCTTCTAATTTTCTCATGCCATTTATGATAGCCCTGCGTTAGTCACATCCACTATTTTCCAGCTATTTTACAGATATTTGACAACCTATAAAAACATTCTTCCAAATTGCTCCTCTTGACTTCTTTTCTGTCACTGCTTTCATCCATCATCATCGCCATCTTCTTCCGTCATATCGTTCCGAGATTCGCCTGATTGCAGGATGCGTTCAGTGGGTACGTCACTCGGGGAGGCCCTCTTCCTGTAAAATACAATTTGCTTATCAATCCGACTCCTATTCGTAGGTATATCAAATACGGCGTGTTTCCCAGCGCTAACTAGACGATTATCTGGTTTATGGAGCTATTAGTTATCGTTGTATCGGCCGGTATCGCGATCTAGGCATCTAGGCAAAAAGTGCCGTTTTCATCGCCCGCTGGATCTTTGTTCTGGGGTTAGCTTACACATTTTAGGGTTGTCCGTTTTGGTTTTGTAATCGATTTCAGATTAGACAACACCGATTATAAGGTGTGAATCTAGAGGAAGTGCGAGAAATTTTAGCACCGCCCAAAGTGGAGATTCTCTGTTAGATACAGACACTTTTTTAAGGAGACGAGCAGACTGTCAAACTGAACAACTTTCTCTATGGGACCAACATCGAAATCGCGAAAAAAAACAGCTGTTACATACAAAACTGCAAACCTACTCAAGCCAAATGTATGGGACAGACAAGTGATAATTTTTTCGCGATTTCGATGTTGGGTCTCATAGAGAAAATTGTTCTGTTTGATGGTCTGACCATCCCCTTAAAAAAGTGTCAGCATATTAAGAAAGACTGGGAAAAAGGCGTTGTGATTTATTTATGTAATTATGTATTCAATTTCAAAAAACAGATACGAGTACAGTAGTACCAGGTTTACATGGCTTGCCGATGTACCTGCGCAGTTGACAAATTTTAATAGCGCGCGAAATTATATTGACCAATCAGGATGTGCCACCTTCAATCCTTTTACGCTATTGGCTAATTTGTTTTCGCGCCCTTTTCGTTGCTAAACGACTTTGCACTCTTTGATTAGTAAAATGACTTCGGGTTTTGTCGGGGACTCGGGCCTGCTCTGCGCAAACGAAGATTAACGAACGGCCAATTTTTTCCTGGTCGTACTGTATCACCTTAATTTTTGGGCAGTCAACGTCAATACGACCATTGTCGACTGGTTAATGGTTGTACACTGAATAATGGTCATGCAATATAGCTCATGCTGTCACTAAAGAAATATACCTAATTTCTTCCCGTCATGTACAGTGTGCGCTGTATGCGACTAAGGGATAAGGTATCTTTTGCAATGTATTTGCTGATGAAAGAGTAGCTATAACAAAGCCACTCGATACGTCATTATGGCATCTATATACCCTAAATATTCTAAGAGCCGAGGTTGCTACCGAAATGTTTGGTCGTGATTTTGCAAATGTAAACAATATAGTATTCTGGATGATGGAATAACGGACTTAATGTGAAGCCAATAAGCATGCTATAATACGTTGGATAACAATTTAAGTACATTTCCAACAAGCTGGTAAAAGAGATTGTGAAGTATTTTGTTAACGATTATTAATTAATCTTACATACTTATGTAATAAAAAATAAGGCGAAACATACGCGTAGGTATACAAGAACATACATTGATAACCTTCTTCTTTCAAATCGGTTCAAAAGTGAAGTTTCTTACTACAAATTGTACAGGGTGATATCGAAAACATTCGAAAAGCTCCTAGGGGTGGTTCTACTAATATTATAATACTTAGGGCCTGTTTCACCACTTCCGAATAAGTTCTTGTTAGCTTATCCGACAGATATTTTGATATATTTGTATGAAATTATGTCAAAATATCTGTCAGATAAGCTAACAAGAACTTACTCAGAAGTGGTGAAACAGGCGCCCTTAGATTGCTATATCATATTGTATCAGTATTGTATAAATTATTGTATAAGGTCTAACAAAATTAGCTGAAACTGTATTAAGGGGATGATCAGACCATCAAACTGAACATCGCGAAAAAAAAACTGCTCTCCCATACATTCGGGTCTAGTAGGTTTGCAGTTTTCTATGGATTAGCTGTCTTTTTCCCGCGATTTAAATATTAGTGGTCATAGTAGAGACTTATTCAGTTTACTCCCCTCCGGACGGAAAGCGCCAATTTACGTCCCGCTGCGCTAAACGAAGTTGCCACTTCCAACCTCCGTCGAGGCGAAAAATAGTACACTAAGATCACATGTTTACATGAGAATAAATTTTTCTTTTATTACTGAAATTTATACAAAAAGTTATATTTGAAGTACCTACCTATTGCTGGCGCAAAGATAATGCTGGGGGTATATTAGATAAGGGCTGATTAGGACGAACCATAAAGTCATCATCATCATATCGTATGGCATTTTTGTCTTCCTGCTTGGATCCGAGGGGGGGGTTAAATTTCGAGGTCGAGGTGTTTCAGCCAGTCTTCCGCTGCCGGGGTTAGCCTGTGGAGTTCTTCGATTCCACCGGGGAAACGGCGCAGAGTGCACTCGTTTACCACATGGGAGAGGGTCTGGTCAGGTGCCCCGCAGTCGCAGGTTGGAGACTCCCTCAAACCCCACTTGTGGAGGTGATAGTTAGTCCTTCCGTGGTTGGTTCTGAACCGGTTAAGCTTAACCCAGGTCTTACGGTCCTTTTCAAAACCAGCTGGTTTGACAGTCGGGTCTCGCACGAGGCTTGCATGCGGATGGTCAAAAAGGCCCCAATCTGCCCGCCATGCGCTATTTACATCGTACTGGGACTGAATTCGGTCGTCGGTCCAGACATAAAGTTATTATACCTTACAGGAATAGAGTCAGTGACATGAGTTGTCAAATGTCACAGTTTTTGGATGTTTTTTGGAGACTATTCGCAGGCAAAAATTCTAATACTGTCTATAATTCTGAGTCTAACGTAAAATCGTAGTTAAATTAATGAAGTAGTGTCAGTATATTTCACAAAATTATCTACGATTTCACTTTAGATTCCAAATTATTCACGAAAACCGAATTGTAAAAATTGATTGGTGACTAAAAAACGGTTCTATTGATTAGCGTCACGTATCTCTTTCTATTATACAGTGGTGCCGCTAGGTACATCTCGCTCTCTCAGATGTATGTTCCTCTATTCCTACCTCTATGGGACGAACTATAAAAAGTGACGCTAGTGTCATTTCTGTTAAAGATATAAACGCAACGTAGTAACTATAATCATCATCAACATGACATAACATTAAATGCAAGATCTTCTCACTTATTTTAGTTGTTTTTAATAAGTACCTTGTTATATTAAATGTGAAGTCACACGAATTATGTTAATTTCATACTTATATCGTTGACATAAGGGTGTCGTTAGGTTAATGCCATGAAATACCACCTTCGAAGTCCCAGGAATTAAGTAAATTTCATATTTATGTCGTGGAAATAAGGGCGCAGTCAGGAGATTTGTAGAATGATCAGTTAAGCAGTAACATGGTATCTTGTTATTATGGCATCAAGAACTGTCGGATTAAGTGATAGTTTCTTAAGTATCTTCATTTGTGGTCTAGACGTGTCTAGAGTCCTTTAGATAACAACAAATTATAGGCTCTATTGATTCTATAGTCGTTAATAAATAAAAGTTGTATCACTTTTATGTTGCCGGGGATTTTGTCTGAGTTAACTTTAAAAAGCACTATAAGTAATATGTGTTTAGGCATTGACACTTTTTGAAGGGGATGATCAGACCGTCAAACTGAACAACCTTCTCTATGGGACCAACGTCTAAATCGCGAAAATCTATCTTTAACATTACGCGTCTTTCCTAATGGGCAGAGACTAGAAAGCTATTAATCACGATTCTAGCATACTGAAGATATTTTACTTTTTCATTTGTTAGGCTCCGATGTCGCTCGCTGGCGTAGTGGAGCTTCGGTATTGGAAACGATCACCGAAGTTAAGCAACGTTAGGTCCGATCAGTCATTGGATGGGTGGCCGTTTAGTGGTATTTCATCTCGAGCGTTTCCGTGCTTCGGAAGGCACGTTAATCAGTTGTCCGGTTCCGTTAGATGGCGTTGTAACTATTCGTTAAGCCAGGTCAGAGGCCTATTGGCGGCTTGAAAATTCTCTGACAGCAAGTTGACCACTAACTTGCTTCCACCAACACGCACTGGGCCCGTGTGGTGGTGCATAGCCTACCTCTCACCATTATTCGTGAGAGGAGGCCTTTGCCCTGCAGTGGGATTCTACAGGCTCTAACTTACTTACTTACTATAGGCTACGATGTCAGAGTTATCATTAATTTACCTAACTTTGTATTTTTTAGAGGATATACCATGCTGTCGTTATTTATCAGATCTTTATTTTTGGGCACGCATTCTGAAATCCAATTGTAGTGGAATTTAGTTTATTTTAAATTTACTAAAAGGCTTTTCTAAATTTATTACTTTCGAATCAAGATGTGTGAAATAAAAAAATGCACTCCAATCGCTTTCTTGACGTAAACTACAGGTTGTTCAAAAACGTTACGCATATCGTCAAACTTAACATACTATCACTGTCATTAATTTATTTAATTTTGACAAGCGTGTCACTTAGACCTACTTAACTCAACAACGTGATTAAATGTAGCGATCTCGCCTTTCACGCATGCGTCTTAAAAATACTTAATTTCACAGCTTTGCTTTGACTCGCTACAGGCAAATAATTTAAAACTGTATGTTAATTTGGCTAAGTCGATTTTGCATTGTCTCGAATTTAGCTGTCAAATTGTCCCAATCTGAAATCGGCTTTGTTTTTAAATTGTAAAGGTTCAAATTAGTGGAATTAAAAACGTGTTTTAGTAACAAGTTTTGTGTATTTCGCTGCACTTGACTGTACAATCACTCGAGACATATCTAGAGCAATTTATATCCGTTTTTTCGCAACTGTAATGTTATCGATTTCTTTTATATCGATATTAAGACGGACGGATCCGTCAATCTTTACTTGTTACCAATGACACAGATACAGGCTGTTCCTAATTAAATAGGTACCTAACTATACCTAATTATAACATAATAAGTTCAATCAATAGCAAGTCAAGTTTATAGTTAATCTTCCATTTTTATGGCACACAAGATAAGGGGCAAAGTTCAAAACTTTAAGCTATGCCACTGTACATATAAGAAAGAGTAGGTACTTACTAAATATGCCTACGAAAAGTACAGAGTAAAAAATCTGAAAATAAATATTCTAAAATAATTATAGCTCCTAGTGAGTACTTACAATGAATATTGTAGAGCAACCAGAGTTGGAAAAAAAAATTCGACAATGTGTGTCTGTGTCGTCTGACTGTAGCTTCTGGGTTACACCCATATTTTTGAGCATCCTGTATAATGTTTCACGTTGGATTATTTTACGTAATAAGTAAGATATCTATTAAATAGACGTTAAGTTTTAAGGGATTATAGAGATAGTTATTTGCGTAATATCGTAAGTTAAGTAGTAACAAAGTGTGTAGGTTATTTCATAAGGATAGGTATATAAACATTCAATCATAATTTTTATTCGCTTTTTGATATAATTAATAATAACCATTGTTACTAGATGATTTTTAAGATCACCTTATAAAAGGTGTAAGAATTTTAAAATGTATTGTTAACTTTTGAAAACAGTATTTTGTTTGTTGACTTTTGATACAAATTCAAGGCTTATTGAGTGATACTAAGGGGTGATTGTACCCATGATACTCAACAACTTTCCCGAAGAAACCAATAGGAATATCGCAATATTTTCTTCGACTTTTCATACTGGATCGTGCTGCTGGTTGCATTTAGTATAGAAAGTAAAATTATTTTTTTGAGAATTTCCTTTAGTTTTCTTAGGGAAAGTTGTTTAGTACCATGGGTACAAAAGTACAAACACCCCTTAAAGTAATGCAACTGTTTACCCTAACTCCCTGTATACAGGGTGTTTGGTAGGGAGGTGTACATACGCCTAGGGTAGAAACTAGGGAGGGTCTGCTACCTACCCCCGCCCATTATATTGACCTTGGCCTCAAGGTATTATTTTAATGATTTTTTTTTTTATTTTTAGAAAAAAAAACTATTTTTAAACTAAAACTACCTCTAGCTCAAAATCTATCCATAGGACAGGTCTGCTAATGGTCTTGTTTTAATTGTTAGAGTCTTAGTGTACTGTAAAAATTGATTTCACACCCGAAAATTGTAGAGAAGAAAAGTTATGGGGCCTGAAGTACCGTAGTAAGGTAAAAAAATAATTTTAAGGGCAACTTTCTAAGGGGTTTAAAAAAAAAAAAACAGGGTTGGAGTTCTTCTGATTTTTTAAAAACATCCCCAGTCCATACCCTTTCTAACGATATGCTTAAAGTGTTATTATCACTTGTAGTTTCGAAGTTATTAATTAATATCCGCAACTAGGGCACTTTAATCAAAAATTTCAACTAATGAAAATTAAATGTGTCCGATCGTAAAAGGATAGCAAGACGTAGAAGTCAAGCGGGGTAAGGTCAGGCGACCTTGGAGGCCAGGGAATTGGCCCGCCCCGACCAATCCAAGCATCAGGGAAGGAGTTGTTTAAAAACTCCCTCACTGCTAGGCTCCAATGGGCAGGACAGCCGTCGTGCTGAGATACTATGGGCCGATACTTGGGCCCAATGGGCCCATAGTCTTTCAGCACGACGGCTGTCCTGCCCATTGGAGCCTAGCAGTGAGGGAGTTTTTAAACAACTCCTTCCCTGATGCTTGGATTGGTCGGGGCGGGCCAATTCCCTGGCCTCCAAGGTCGCCTGACCTTACCCCGCTTGACTTCTACGTCTGGGGAAGGGCGAAAGAGTTGGTGTACGCAGAGGAAGTACCAACAAGGGAGGTTTTGATAAGCAAGATCCACGCCGCTTTCAATACGATGCGTGATGAAATGCTGTTTGCCACGGTGACCGTGGAGATGAGGAAGAGGTGCCGAGCTTGTTTACAAGTTAATGGTCACCAATTTGAACAAATTTTGTAATTAAATTAGTCATTAAACCAATTTGCGTTTCATTTGCTATCCTTTTACGATCGGACACATTTAATTTTCATTAGTTGAAATTTTTGATTAAAGTGCCCTAGTTGCGGATATTAATTAATAACTTCGAAACTACAAGTGATAATAACACTTTAAGCACATCGTTAGAAAGGGTATGGACTGGGGATGTTTTTAAAAAATCAGAAGAACTCCAACCCTGTTTTTTTTTTTTAAACCCCTTAGAAAGTTGCCCTTAAAATTATTTTTTTACCTTACTACGGTACTTCAGGCCCCATAACTTTTCTTCTCTACAATTTTCGGGTGTGAAATCAATTTTTACAGTACACTAAGACTCTAACAATTAAAACAAGACCATTAGCAGACCTGTCCTATGGATAGATTTTGAGCTAGAGGTAGTTTTAGTTTAAAAATCGTTTGTTTTTCTAAAAATATAAAAAAATTCATTAAAATAATACCTTGAGGCCAAGGTCAATATAATGGGCGGGGGTAGGTAGCAGAACCTCCCTAGTTTCTACCCTAGGCGTATGTACACCTCCCTACCAAACACCCTGTATAACTCATGCTAACACGAAAAGAAGTTGTCAGTGAATAGCAAATTTAAAAAAATAACGTTATTTTTAAATTACCGCTTTAGTAATCGCACGTGTTTCACGTTATATTATACTAAATATTTGTAGCAACCCTAGCCGCTAGGTCAATAGCGAAGTCAAACGGAGGTTAGCCAATTGTTAGCGTCGGCTAATCATCCTTAACTTTATTGGTTTAACTTGAACACTGTAATCACTTTTATAACTGTTATCCGTGCTTTCGGTATTTGATACAATAAATATATAATAAGTCGTCTTTGAAGCGGGTTTCAGATGGATATTATAATTAAAATATAAAAAAAATATATACAGGGTCCTTCTTAATATGCTGACACTTTTTTTTGGGGATGTTCAGACCATAAAACTGGACAACTTTCTCTATGGGACCAACATCGAAATCACGAAAAAAAAAAAACAGCTGTCCCATATACATTTGGCTCGAGTAGGTTTGCAGTTTCGTATGGAAGAGCTGATTTCTTTTTCGCGATTTCGATGGTGGTTCCATAGAGAAAGTGTTTCAGTTTGATCTGTCTGATCATCCCCTTAAAAAAGTGTCAGCATATTAAGAACGAGCCTATATATAATATTACTCATCAAACAAGGTTATCGATTCGAAACATTCGAACCAAAAAATGTTGCATCAACAAATTAAAATTGTTTCGCTCAGTTGCAGAAACGCTCATTAGAGTTAATCCTCCATTAAATCTCTTTCTAGCTTTTACTACGTCCACAAGACAAAAAGTGACAGCAAGATATTTAATGGAGGATTAACTCTAGTGAGCGTTTCGGCATCTGAGCGTTTGTCAGTAAACCATACATGAACCATCAATGCTAATCTGTTTAAAATGATTCACTAAATGCACTTAATAAAGTTAATTAAGTAACTACGATTGTAAACTTTCGCTACCATAGCAGAATGTTTATCGACTTTTTAACACGTTAATAAATAATTTAATTAAGCCAAACCTGTCGATTATTTTCCGCAAGTTACAGCTTTTTGAACGTAATAAACGTAAATGAACTAGTAGACAATTTTACAAAGCTAAAATATTATAAAAATATTTCAGGTTTTAAAAAAGGGAATGTAATCTGATTATGTTCGATATATTCCTGTTATCTGCTTTGTTTCTTTTAAATTATGTTCCTATAAGTAATTGGTTGGTTAGGACATTGCAGGCTGAATCACCTGATTGTCTGAAAAGAAAGATGATTTCGTGCTTCGGATGGCACGTTAAGCTGTTGGTCCCGGCTACAGCTATCTCTAGTGGTAGTAGTCGTTACATAAAAACCACGTCAGAGGCCGTAAGGCGGTTTGAATAAACTCTGACACCAGGGCTTGCAGCCCACTCGATAAGAAGATAAGTAATTGGTTTTCCGTTAGCTATCCAAACTTGTAATTTGTAATATGTTAGTCTACAGGGTTAAATTGATATCATTATCATCCTTTTAAACTAAGAGTATACCCATCAAACTGAACAACTTTTACTATATGGGAGAAAAGAGATGGGAGCCAAAAAAATCATTTCAGTAGAGGCATTGCAGTTTAGTATGGAACAGCAGATTTTTTTTGCTCCGGTCGGTTTGCTCCGATAGTAAAATTTTTTAAGTTTGATGGGTAGACTCTCAGTTTAAACGGATGCTAATGATATCAATTTCACCCTGTATACGCTTTCTGACGTCATTTTTTGACTCTACCACCGTTTCGGAAGGTGTTCCGCTTTGTAGAGAAGATGCGACCGGAAACTTGACATAGTGTGACATTGTCAAGCAAGACCTCTTCCAAAGAAATGAAAATAAATGACGTTATCTAGTAGAAATTTTTCTGTAAGGCAATCGAAGGAGAGAATTTAGTATACAGGGTCTTTTTAACCCCTTACCGCATTGCGACCCATATTGGCACACCAAAGTTTTTTGACAAAAATTTAAATTATTTTCAAGTTTGAGTAGTAGCAACATTAAAAACCATAGACTAGATGTTTACTTTTGACGTTAGTAACGGTGAAATTTCGGCAGCCTTGATGGAAAAAGAATAAAGTCAGTTTGAACTCAAATAAATAAAAAATTCCAGAAGACTGCTAAATTTTTTTAAATATTTTTTATAGGTTCCTTAAACTCAGAAATACAACATTTTTTTTTCCCGCTTAGTTATAAAAGGGGTTAAGGGGATGATCAAACCGTCAAAATGAACAACTTTCAGGGACCAACAGTAAAATCGCGAAAAAAGATTTACTGTTCCATACAAAACTGCAAACCTACTAGAGTGAAATGTATGGGACAGCTGATTTTTTTTTCGCGATTGCGATGTTGGTCCCATAGAGAATGTTGTTCAGTTTGACGGTCTGATCATCCCCTTAAAAATTATCACCATATTAAGAAGCACCCATGAAATAATATGAAATAAAATAAAATAATTTTTATTGTAATTCTAGATGTAAGTTTTGCAGTGCCCTAGCAGGGTCCATGTGTACTGGTATCAATGTTATGTAAAATCTTTTAATTTAAACCCATGGTTGCAATAAATTATATGACTATGACTATGACCCTGTATAATGTTTTCAGATAAAAGTTAGGGTTGTCTAGGTATAGTTTTAAACAAAATAAAAACATAAGCTTTTCTTTATAGTAAGTACCTATAATTAATTGCTAAATTTAAAGTAGGTACTTAATTAAATACCTACGCTGGCGACTTTCATAAAGGGGTCAAAGAAAGTACCCAACTGCCCATCCATGGGTCATCGTTGCTATATTTGGAAGCCATTTAAATTTTTAATAAGGCAATGATATTTGCTACTGTTATTGTATTTTTGTCGGGGTCTTCAATGGGTCTTGAGATATTATGTTACCGTTCATCGGTTGTACTTTTTTTTCAGATAATATTTCTTTTCAAAATTTTAATTATTACATTTGTACCTACGTCTTGGTAATCTTTGTATCGGCATGACTATTTTCTATAATTTTAAAATCTTTTGTCATTTTATGAGTCTGTTTTTATACTATCATAAAACTATATTTATATATTTAATCACAACTACAGAATAAACAAACTTAGGGCTTATTACACCACTTCTGGGTAAGTTCTTGTTAGCTTATCCGACGGATAGTTTGACATATTTTGTATGAAATTGTGTCAATATATCTGTCGGATAAGCTAACAAGAACTTAATTATTCAGAACTGGTGAAACAGGCCCTTAGTGTTACAAAAACGGTTTTATCTAAACTATTTTCTGACAATACTTTTGTGATATAAAGACAAAAGTTTCCTGTCGATGATCAGACTATCAAACTGAACAACTTTTTCTAATGGACCAACATCGAAATTACAAAAAGAATATGTTGTCCCATATATTTTCGTCGAGTAGGTTAGCAGTTTTGTGTGGAACGGTTGATTTCTTTTTCACGATTTCGATGTTGGTCCCATTTAGAAAGTTGTCTAGTTTGATGTACTGATCAACCCAATATAAACCGTGTCAATATTGATTACTTGCAACAAATAGGTAATAACTTGCCTTCAACGTCGTTGTTGGGGGTCAGCATCATCATATTTCCGATTCTCGATCTATTGCTGGGCATAGGTCTACCATCTTAACTATTATAAAACCGTAAAATCATGAGGAATAAAAAAGTAGCGGTTCACATCATATAAACTCAAATAACACTCGATAGCGCGATTTATGGCGCTGCACGGGCGCCATCTATTGACAAAATTGTTAGTTAGTTTGTTTGTCCGCGCATCACGCAAAAACTACTGAACCGATTTTGATGAAACTTTTTTTGTTTGATAGCTTATGATCTGACTTAAAATCTGGTTTATAATTTGTGCGGACGAAGTCGCGGGAAAACACTCGAATTTTTATAAACTCTGTACACCTGTTTTGTAACCCTTAAGACTATGGGAAGAATTTCACAGATGCGTCGTTCATCATATTTTACAACAATCCCCCATTAAAGGTACATTTGTAATTGTCAATTTCGCTGCTTTTCCTTGCCGATGCAAAGATAATTGTGCTGCTTTAATGATTCTTATCTTTATTTGTTTAAAGCTGATTTTGCGATGACTCAGCACATCGTTGGATCCAAGTAGTTGCTAATTACGGTCTTATCATCAATCATGTCCTTTGGAGGTACAATCGACGACACCTTTTACTGACAAGTGTCAAATTCATTCATGCTGAACTGTATTTCGGTTGTGTAATGAAGAATGATGTCTGTAATCATCTAACATAAGTAGTTTTATAGTTTTCTTCCTTTTTATAGTTTTCGATTTTATATAGAGTGTACCAAAATACCTCACCCAATATTTAATGGAGTTGTTTAGACCATAAATCTAACATCAGCAGTTTTATAATTTTCTTTATTTTTCTGGTTTTCGAATTTATATAGGCTGTAACAAAACACCCTTGTAATATTTAATGGAGTGGTTTAGACCATAAAACTGAACAAGATCTCACTATGGAGCCAACATGGAAATTACATTTGAAAATCTGCTGTTGCATTGGAGTAGATTCTTTCTGTACTACGGTTTTGTATGAAACTGCATACAAAACCGTAGCACAGTACGTACTTATTGAAAGGCTGATGGTCTAAAGTTTAGACCTAAGGTCTTTTGTTACACCTGCACCCTGTATATCAAGTTTGATAATCTTAAATACTCAGTGGACCACTGAACAGGCTGAATAAAAAGCTGATCACATGTTTGCTACTACGTTCTAAGCTTTTAAATCACAACCAAGCCACTTGTCTAATTCAAACATCCAATTCTTTGTCTCAATAGTAACCATGATTGACACAACACCATGAGATTGATTCAGCTCGCTCCCCCGAGGGATTACAGTCGTGATCTTGTAATTTTTTTTAACTTCTTTGTTTTGACAATGCTTCAGTCGTCCGTCCGGCTGATTGAAAGATCCCTGACCCTCTGCCCCTCGATCTTTCCGTATATTCAATCTACCAGCAAATTGAATGTGGAATTTCCATTTAGTGTTTTTAAATCGTTTTGTACTTTTAATTTCTTATTTGAGGTTTTAAATTTTTATGTTAACAGTTAGCACATGTACACATTGTCAGATTCGTGCGCAGTTGTTTTAATATATTTTTTTAAAGCTTTCCAATTTTTACGTTTCGATTTGATGAATATCACTACGAATATGACGATGAGATGGAGATGACGAATTGCTTCGATGCATGATCAATTGATCATCCCTCACGATTTTCGAATATTTGCTTAGTTATCTCTTATATATTATGTTTCGATGATAATTCCAAAGATAATGGGATAGACTTTAAACTGTGTACACCTTGCCTGCCTCACTTTATAAACTGTCTCTGTATCATGGGTCTGCTGGCAGAAATCTCTTCAGAGATAAGCTCGCCCTTTGTACTTGTCTATTATGCTGTATTCATCTGTATTTCCGTGTTTAGAATAAAGTGTTAAATAAATAAATAAATAGATAAGACGAAGAAAAAAAAAGACGAAAATACTTTTGTGCATAATGTATCACCAAAAAAATCTGTCTCGAAGTTCAGTCAGTCTCAATTTGAGTTTTGTGTCTCATTTTTGTTTTTGTAAACAGAAATAAACGTTTATTTAGTGTAAATTAAGGTTTATTTTAAATCTTTCATCATCGTCTTTCAAGTTTAAAGTCTTTATAATGTAAGTAGGCGAATAGTGAATGCGATCTGATGCAATTAAAAAACAAAGTTATGCGATCGATTGTAGGATTGCTTTTAAAACAATCTAAATTTCACAAAAGTATTTTCCCTGTTTCTGATTAAATACCGACTCTATCGACATGTGTTAAAGTTTAATATTCACATATCAATCCTGTGATCTCCATTCGTTTGTAACTAATCGTAATGCGTAATACAGAACCATTTCTATTCAAAACCGTAGTGTCGTCAAACAATTTAACGTGTAGGTGGCGCTAGTGGGTGCGATAATTCAACTAGCACACAAATAGTCCCGTATTTTCCACTGTATAAAATCCCCAGAAACGAACAATTTTCATCTTTACGAAGTCGAGATAAGAGTTTAAAGATAGGAGTTCGTAAGTGGAAGAGAGTATCGTGAGACTCGCTCCCGAACTTGGTTTACTTACGAATTAGTCACGTGGGAAGTATAAAGGTCGAAAGGGCACAACTTTGAAATGTACCGAAACATAATTTGGATCTCTGTTTACTTGTTTCACTTAGAAGTGCAAAGAATCATGAGGTCGGTGACCTTTCTGATTCTGTAATTAAGTAATTTTGGATACCGTTTTGGTTTTAAGCGAAGTTCACAAAAAATTCAGACTAATTGCTTCGTCTGAGTCATTCTTATTTTCGATACAACTTGATCAAACTTGTTGTATCCTTCTTGTAACCTGCTGATCATTTATCGATACTAAATAATCACTTCCAATTGGCTCCCAGTACAAAATCGGCGTCGAGGCAGACCTAGAAGAAGGTGGCGGGACGAAATTGAAAGAAGCGCAAAACCGGGACGAATGGAGAGAACGGAGGGAGGCCTTTGCCCAACAATGGGACATTGATGGCTGATAAATAAATAAATCCATAAGAGTTGACGATTGTTCCAGGATATTAAGAACAAGATTCGCCTGGAACTTCCTGGCGATTTCTTTGCAATCGGTAATTTTAGGCTTTAAAAAAATCTGGATCACGAGATGATTAAAACTACAATATCGATCGATGATAGATGAGGTTGTACCAACTATACGAGGATTATTTGAAAGTGGTAGGCCACTAAAGTAGTAACACTCGATGAAGGACGACTTATGTCCTTAACATATGATAATTGATAAACACAGAGAGACAGACAAACAGAGACATAGTATAATTGATTGATAAGAGAGTTTTCTTTCTTCTTTTGACTAGTAGATAGCATGTCATTGGGTTTGACATGCCATCGTGGTGAAGAGATTCACCAACCCGGCATTAAAGTCTTGCTGATTACCCAAGTTCCGCCGGAAGTATTCGGGGTTCAATACGTCACTTGGGGAGGATCTCTTAATGCACCTCCTAAAGTGGTAGTGGTGGTAGGCGAAAAGTCCAAGATTAAGATTCTCGCATGGCGATTTAAAATAGTAAACTGGTTCTGCCTTATCAATTTTACGATGGGAAATGCAATAAAAATGTCTCAGAAAAGTTTAATTAGAATTTTATAACAATTTAGCGATAACATTGCGTAATGATCTTCTAACCTGTTCTTTCTCTCTTCCAGGCTTACGAGCTATCAACCCTGACCGGCACACAAGTGATGCTTCTAGTCGCGTCCGAGACAGGACACGTGTATACCTTCGCAACTCGCAAACTGCAGCCGATGATAACATCGGAAGCAGGCAAGCGACTCATCCAGACCTGCCTGAACTCCCCCGACCCTCCGACCACCAGCGAGCAGCGGATGGCGGCCACCGGCTTCGAGGAAACAGAGTTGACGTATAACGTTATAGAGGAGGATATGAAGGTGAGGCAACTGGCGTACGCTGGCTCGCAGTACCCCATAGAACACCACCCGGGACTTGCGCCCTCACCGCTGCAACAGTACCACCAACACCCCCCGTGCCCCTCACCCCTCCCAATAAGCTCGTTAGGTCAACCGTATTCTCACGCGCATCTCTCGCACCCTCACATGTCCCATCATAGTCAACGGTAGTTCTGATGGCACTTAGAGTAAATCACTATTGTTGTCATTTTTCGGGAATGACTCGGGTTTTGAATCTTTGATTATTATAGTCACGTTCTTTAGGTAATTTTAAATACAACGTGTGTTACATCTAATGGGATTTGAGTTGCGAATGTGTGCTAAAGTTTTACGTAATGTGAAAACTTAACGACGTATTACAAAGTAAGTGATATGTGACTGGTGCAACAGCCGATTGCGAATCATAATTGACAGATCCATTCAGATTCCGTGAGATACGAGGCTCCGCGGACGCGCAAAATGAATTATTACCTTCAAGAATTTCACGCTTCTGGTAATGTTAATGATATTCAGATTTTGAGGGAACCGTTATGAATGCTTACATCTCTCTGTACCAAATAAAAAGTCATTATAAAACAACAAGAAGACTTCAGGATATAATAAGTGCAAAAAGCGTAACTAACAAATGAGTTTACGAAGCAGAATCGAGATCGCCTTCCTGCTCCGATCCATTAGAATCTAAAATCAATTTAACCACCGTATACCTTAATTAATCATCCACCTAAAAAGCTATCAATAAAATTGATGATCTTTGTGCATGAGATGTCGAAACCGATAGAGTATTCAGTAGCAAAATAATCAGATTTAAAATCGTTTTATAATTAACGCTAGCAACCGGTTCACTGTTTAATAGTAACGCTTCGGAAGTGGGAGCGGCTGTTTGAGCCTCCGTTGAATCATTATGATGAATGAATCGGCCTTTCATTCTTGAATTAAAACCGATACATCCGAAGCGAGGCGTAGTATTAATCTCCAGCTAAATTGCCAGGAAGTGGCTTAAATTTAAATAGATGGCTCTAGAGATTTTGTGACTTAAATTGAGATGTTGCCAGCGGTGTGATTACGAAGGTTGGTAGACGCACAAATCTTGGGTAAGAAAAAAAGAAACAAAGTACTTAGCAGGTGTTATTTGTAACTAGAGACAGTTTCCAATTATGAAGGGAGTGCGCGTCGCCTCCGGCTCTAAGTCCTCACCCGACTCCATGATCCGGATTATCAAGAAACTTAATTGAAAATTACTTTCGGAGGTACCCAGTGTGATTATTATAAATTCCCCTGTCAAACTCGACGCGGGATCGCGATCGCGCTAGGAAAAGCGTTCCGATCTACCGAGTAACTCGGGAGCTTTCACATCTTAACTCATAAACGCCACCGCTGACTTAATTTAATGTTCGAATTCAATTTCAAAATTAATTATTATAACATCTAGCGGTATCATTATGATCGTCGCTCGGTGTACGTGCGAACAGTTAATGAAATGTGCTGATCAAATACACCCAAATACTGATTGGAAGCGCCGATTCACTGGGCTCGTATTCGATTCGATTCATCCATTAACGCCGTACACACCTTGCGCCGCTAATCAGACAGTATTTATTCATCGATTTGTACCCAGTAGCTGCTCTCGCTGCCGTCGCATCGATTGCATCCAACGATTAATTCACATTCTTCATTTGCATATCGTTTTAATTTCGAATCCATCCGGCGCCCACTGCGTCGCCCCCGACCTCGAATATCGCTTGTCAGCTTTGATATGTTGAAATCGATTACGTCGATTCTTTCGATTCGCGTTCGCATCGATAAAAATCTTTCGTCTTCAGGTGGGTTCTCACCCGTTCACGTTTGACGTAAAGAAATAATGCGTCAATGGTGATAGAGATCGATATTGTTCACGCACCATCGATAAGTCGATCCGATTGAAATATTCACGTGGTAATTACGATTCTGGGAGATAACCGTGCCACTTGACAGCTTGCTCTTTGATTTTAATGTCCTATATTTTTATTCTATTCATTGTTTAGAGGCGTTCTTGGATCGTTGTGCTTATGATCGCCGAATGGAACGTTTTATAACAGAATTTTGAAATGTTGAACAATAACTTGCCTATACCAATCACTAGACAACTACGAGAGTAGGTTTTGCCCTGTAGAAGCACTTTCCGGGCTATGACTAACAATGTTTAAAGTATCGCGTCTATATTATCTTCATAACGTTGCGTTGGTCTTATTCGTGCTATTTATTATTCAGTGTAGATTTTACCAGTTTGTCTAGGTACAGTTTCACATGTCATCGTCTTAAAGTCATAACATAAATATAATTATTTACGTATTCGTAACGTGTTTTGCTCGTTGTCTGCGTGCCTGTTCCGTGAATATAAACATTATGAGCGGACTATACCGCGCCTGGTGTTCAGAGTACGCCCTCGTAGGATGCAGATGCTCTTGCGCATGAATTAGCAGTATAAATGTGGAAGTCGGTCACTGCCCTCGCTCATATCCCCTAATCGCAACGCGTTTCGTAATAGTTGCAGAGCACTCGAGATTTCGCTTTCGTTTACGCTGGCGTTCTTCTCTGGATTCCGTCGCGAAATCACTCGTTCTATTTCCAGGCACGTTCGGCTCTCAAGGGAACGGTCGCTCAAAAAAGACGCCACTATAGAAGTTGTCAACACGAGTCGTAAATTCTTGCTCTTTTTTAGTCGACAATCAAGCTTAGTCCCGCCTTTCGAATAGCGGCGGTGAGTCACGCGCATCCATAACGTATTCCGCTCGCATGGGACGCGTGCGTCTATTCTCTACATCGGTAATCGCTCGTTAGTCTCGCGCCTCGCTTTATTAACTTATCAATACTATTGTTTTGATAAACGTTCGAGAAGCAATTTCTGTTGACTCATCGTATTGTGCTGGCTACATTACCTACATAATTGTCCGCCTCTAAGCCGATCGCTCTTGTCTTGTGCAACCCCAACAATAAAGCTAATTTGACTAATAGGTGCGTTGTAATCGTCACTGCGTGTGGTTTAGGGATTACAAGATTATTCTGTACAATTTCTTCGCTTCTAAGATCCTTAATGAACGCCGTTCTAAAGCCATTGTTCTAGTTCTAGTTTAGTTTGTTGTTTTATGTTGTACGGACTTTGGGAACTGGTTTCTTTTACGTGGAGCTTAATTTGTGACTAAATTGTTCGGGTCACGGATGGTACGATCATTAATTTATTATTCCGCGCGTGAACGCACCGCTGGCTTCGATTTTTAAAAATTATTTAATGTTTGCGAAATTCACATTAAATGATGGTCTCTTCCCTGTAATTAAGCGTACCGACCGACCACCCGGACGCAAGATCGATGGACCTACCGTTAATCCGACATAAGGGTAATTTTCGCACACCGCCTTTGTCGTGTCGCCAGCAAGCGGACAAATGAAGAGATTCGATGGACCAATCTCAATTTGGTGAAATTTCCGAAGAGCAACGGCCGTCGGAAATTCGATTTGCGCCGTCATTTAGGTAATGGATCAGTGCATTAATTATGAATGACAACGAACAATCATCGCCTGTTGAATGCATCCGTTATGGCATTTATCTTCTGCATTTACAAAGAGTACTTATTACAACGTGCCATAATTTCTTGCGCATAAATTTTCCCATCTTCCCAAAGTTTCACATAGGTCAGTTACTATTCACGAGACCACTAGCGTAGAGAAGCGTGTCCATACGTCAGCATAAAAATTTCGGAGTTGGCGTTATTTCGAGAGGCGCGCGCAATCTGTCCGAGGCGTATTATTTTAGGCGTTGTCGGCCACTCCGTGCACTATTACGGCAGTGCGCCTGCTCCGTTCTGTTGCATAATTCAGACACGAGCCGCGTTTGCATTCCGATACTTGATATGTGCTTTCACATGTATTTATGGACAAGATTTTGTGTATGTCCGCCGAATAAATAAATCGTGTTTAAGGCATAAATACAATGGGCGGCTTCCCTCGTTACGTCGGCGAATGTAAAGTCCACGGGGGCAGCGAACAGCCGGAGTTAGCTTGTTGGGATGTCCGCCAGACAGACGCTGAGATATTTCGCGGATCGCGTACTCCTGATCCGCTGCGTATGCGCCGTTGTTTAGAGCCTTCGTTACATCCGCGGTTTATGTCGCCGCTTACAAATTGGCGTACTCGGACGCATTGGCGGGCGTCGCATATCTTCCATGGAAATTATGCTTCGTCGTGTACATTGTATTTCATTGGAACAATTTGACATCTCATCCATTCTTCTTTGGATGGCACTGACGTCCGGTGGTCAGGTTTAGGTGAAGCCGTTAGCTGTCAACGTTGTTTTGAAATTGTTGTTTACGTTTTGTTTTCATTTCCATCAAGCTCATTTCTTTCAATCGCCACTACAAATCTTTCTTACGCCTAAACAGATGTACGAAACAAACGCAAAAGCGGTCAGTAACCAACGCCTACAGTCCTCATCTGTTTATTCAAACATTTTACTTTTCCAAAACATCCGTCAAGATCTCTTTACGAACACTTTATTTGAACTCTACACCTGACCTCTTCCAACCCACCGAGTTGCCAACTAATCCGAAACAACATCATTATCTGGCGCTCACATCAAAGAGCACGATTCCCCTCACATCTCACTTACCGCAATCGTAATGATTTGCGGAGGTCCTCCTTTGTATGCGCCGGAGTTGACCATTCGTATGCAAGGTGCGCGCGCGGCCTATCCCCGCTCATCGCGTCCTGATGCTTCCGCGAGTCGCCCTGATTGCTCTAATTGAAATTTATTCGTGTCTCCAATCGGAACGCGTGCCGATTTCCCAATGCCATCTTTAATTCCTTAGCTGTTGTTACCAACCTTTTTAATTAGGCTTTTGTTACTTTTCCAATTAACTTTAAGGATACCACCAAAATCTAAAGTATCTTCTATTGAGTCTAGAATACGAAATATATTACCAAGCTTAAAAGAACACAAAGTCAAAAACAAATGTTGCTCACCACTGTATTAGATTAATGAATAAGCAGCGATTGTCTCCCGTTTAGTTATGTATGCGTCTGCGCTTATGCGATCTCGTTTACTGGACTGACGCGTCTCATCCATTATAGATTTATCCAGGAGCGGGTAACGTCCGACTCTGGTCTGGATATGGTGGACGTTGTCATTTCGATAATTGGCCCCTGAGTTGCGCAATTCACAAACATCTGTGATAGATACGCTGATTGACAGCTGATTGCGTCAGTGAATCTAATGTAAGTCCAATTAAGTGTTTTGTCTGTAATTAAAGCCTGAGATACAAGTACAAGGGCAGTGTAGTTAGTTTTTTTTGCTAAACTGGTTTAGTTTTGCTATGTTTATGTACGTGTGTTTTATGGTTTATGTTACGATGTAAGGTTATATGTTTCTATAGGCTTTTTGAAACGTATTTAGGTACCCTTAATTCATCATTTTTATGTTTTTTAAATCATCAGTGTTACAGTCATCTCGCTTCCCTTCCTAAGCTCGAAATATGGCATAATTGAGACAATGGTCACTTTTGATTCCTTAGCTTTTATATTTCCAAAATTCTCTTCGATCTTAAATATTTGCAATACCAGCGTCATTTTCAATCCCTGACTAATCAGGATCTTCAAATTCTAACGCTTCAACATCCGCAACTATATTAACCGGCACTATTGATTCGTCGAAACCCGGCCCACTTCCTAATACTGGTCTGGGCGCAAGACGCACATGGTTAAAATTAGTACAGCCGAGAATAGCGTAAACTCCGCCGCGCTCCGACCTGATTTTACATATATTGTGTTACACTTTATTAGGGGCAATCGGGAATTCTAAGATGATTAGATTTTGGCTTTCTATGGAACGTAATTAGCAAATATCTTCTTACGTTACAAAATGGAATTGGAAGAAAATATCTTACTCTATGTAGACGATATATTATCTGAATATCCGGAAAGCAAAATTGTTGATGATCATCCTTCATACGTGAAATCATGAATAATTGTGGAAAGTTAGGCCGGTGCGATGGACCTTGTTCCAACAAAATTAAACCCCAAATTCATTGATTAGTAACGTTCAGAAATAGATACGAATGTCCATCCACCTTGATATAAATAGATTCATTATAAGTCTTGAGAGGGAACTGCTCATCAGGTCATAGCTCTCCGCTAACCTCTAAGACATGACAGTGAATTTTTTCAAACTCATTGTTAACAACGCAAACAATGTTTTCTTCTGTTATTGAAAGAATTATCGGTCATCCTTTTGTACCGCCATCTTTCATTTTGGCAGTATCATTTCCTTTGTCAGGTGTAGATACATCTCTTGTTTTGTTAGCAGTTTCGTCATTACTGCTATTGAGGAGGAGTATTGTATGGCGTTTACTGCGATAGTGACGCGACTATAAATTCAAACTAGCTTGGCTGAGGTCCGTTAGCTCGTGGGAAATGATTGGTCCGAGTCTCGGTGGGGCTTTGTTAGGACGATTGTCCACTGGAGTGGTGTAGATGCGGCGATATGGCTGCGTATAGTGCCTGCGCCCGCGGTGACAGTTTCGTGGGAACGAGCGGGATTGTGTGTAAGGTGCATTCGCTATTTGGATGCGATTGTTTGCGTTTTGAGGATTTATGGCAACAAAATTGTACGGTGTTTGTTTGTGTAGCTTTGAAATTGTTTGTCGGGTTCACGGCGGCATGACCTGAAACCAAGAGTTTTAAAAGTTTGACGTTTTAGCAAGAAAAAAGGTATCTTGCTCATACAGAAAAGTAGTCAAATGTTAGCACCAAACGTTGACGTGAATGTATAAATAATTCCTTGGAAAATTTATATTCTGCAATATGTGGAAAGAGTACGAACCCAGTCGGAATAAATGGCTCGTACATGCATAGTTGGTTGTAGAAACTTTATTTTCCATCCCATAAACACTAGGGCGACCGTGGAAATGGACTTCCACGCCATAATGTATTCCACACGCGTCCGCCGCTAACTCGACGGCTATTCAGCTCTGAAAACAAATCCTTAGCTTTTGTGACCACCGATCCATCATACTTTTTCTATTGACCAATAATTGACAAGCTTTAAAACAACACAAACAAAGAGCTTTCAAATGCTAATCTTTACTACGTGCTCTGGATTTGTTCTGAGAGCACGTGGGAAATTTCCTGGTGTCATACTTCATACACGGCTTAATTATTTGTTGGACAATTAACCTTATAAGGCCACCTACATGCTCGGTGATATAATCGACGCATTGGCCTAGTGCAGGGTGCGTGGGCGACGTCCTTCGTCTTCGAGCGCTGATCGTCTAATGCGCTGGGTACATAAAGCGCGTGCGCCGATGCCGCACTCCCGCGCATGATTTATGTATGACCGGTATTCCTCGCGGTTCATTTAACTAGATATATTCCGGAATTATTGTGTTCGTAACGCAGCTCTCGTACTGTTAAAGGCGTGTTGTGAATCTATAAATTTGTCGTATAATGATACATTTTGTTGCGTCGTTAATTTATGAGGGAGTGAAGTAGGTTTAATTAGGGTAGAATAACATTAGAATCGAGAATGAAATCAGGTTAGAAAACAGCTGATGAAATGCGAAAAAATTGGAGAGCGTAGTTATGTTCAAAATCTGGGTGTTGCCATATAGGGAAGGACAAGCGGTTTCTTAACACTACGCACGTATAGCTTCGTAACATGTCCGTCACCTTGTTATCAGGTGGGTCCAGTTACCGAAATTGCACTCATTAACAGTCATGCGTGCCTTTCTTTCGAGAAACTGTAGCAAATAACCTGTCTAGAAAAGAAACGATCGAAAAAGAAACTGTATCAAAAAACCTGCTCCTTTTTAGAACAATCGAATTATCGTATCTTAAAATTTTCTGCAGCAAAGATAAATTGGTAAGATATTCTTACGGAGAACAGCGAAAGTTTGACACTTATTCTTATGTTGAAGACATAACTTTTTAAGATATGTGTTGCTGTCTGTAAAAGACCATTTTTTCTAAAGGGTTTGTTTCGAAGACTCGTCGATTATCGGACTTGTTGGTTAAATTCAACAACGTCAAGTAGACTAACTATTACGTGCTGCTTTGTTATTTCACTGCCCATGTCTTTGATAAGCGCCGCGTCGTCGTAACTAAAGTTAAGTATGTTGCCTGTCACTTTACATTTGTCGTAAGATATTGGGATCAAAATCAGAAAATTTCCTTGGAATTTGCACACGAATCTTGGTTTGAGGATTTATAGCTTTTAATCCATTGTTTAGTGTATAAAATGTAGTTTTGATTATTTCAAAACCCTTATTCTTTCATCGCACTACGAGTAAAACAGAAAATTACCTCAGGCATTTCTTAACCTATACTCGTTTGTATCAAATAACGATCTCCCACTGCGGTGTGGTAGGCTCCGCAAGGAGCCGCCTTGCTCGCGACCACCCTCCTGCCGGAGTCTGGCGCCAAGCAGCTTGCTGCGTTCCGTCTGTGTGCAGGAGTGCCAGAGCACTTCTGGGTAAGCTTGCTAAATCTTCGACCCCATCTTTGTCCTGAGGACTAGATAGAGGTCAAGAAACCCCAAACCCAAACCCATCAATAATAACAAAAAAATAAAAAAATTAATACTATCAGTTAATTATTTTAACGAACTCTATGCCCTGCTGTGGTATAAGACTGCTGCAGTGCTGATGACGGCGATTCTCTTCAACTACGAATCTCGCAAATTCGCATTCAAAATTCCAAAAGACTCCGCTGCCATCACACCCAACATCGCAGAAATACTCGAAATTCCTTGTCAGATGTTCAATGGGCTCATTACGTATTAGATTTTAATTGAAACTCATTGGGTCCTGCGGTTATAAACATGGCATGGACAGAGAGGTAGGAAGTCTTGTTGGATTCCTGCCATAGCTCCGTGGATCAGGCTCGATGTTACGGCGATTGGCTCGTAAACTTGTGTACGCGCTTTTGTATTGCGGGCTAAGAGTGGAGCTGATGCGTTTTTAACTTTGACATTGACCCTGGTGGGAGAGTTAGTGGATAGAATGGTTGGCGTAAGCCGTATTTGTCGTCTTATATCCCAGTAGTAGAGGAATCTTGGTTTGGGGGCGCGATATTCTACTATGACCTTTAATGTCAGTGTTCCAAGTACAAAAAAAATCGTTCCAATGATTTTCTGCAACATGGCGAGGCTTTTTATTTTTCTGGTCATGTTTTACAAAAAATTTTCAAATTATTTTTATTCTGTTTTTACCTCTGCTGGAAGAGTAGAATGTTTGACTCATCATAAGCAGACCGTATCCACTCACTGCAGGTTCTGCAGGCCACAAGCATCCTCCCCATTTTGCCAACCATTTCGGTCTTGCGCCAATCTTATCCAGGTCTTACCGAAGCTTCTATTGACTTATCGACCAACCTAGATTCCGGACGACCGACTCCTCTTTTGGCTGTTTGTCTGAATTGGATGAAATGTTAGGGTGACGTTGCCGGTAACAGAATAATTTAGGTTTTGTATTGATTATTTTTCATCCTCATTTTTATTATTATATCATGCCATAGTCCTATTATCTATGCAGAGAAAAATAAAAAGCCTCTAAATTGCACATCTTTCTAAATTGATAGCCATTTCAAGCAAACTTTTGGTACGTTTTTGGACGCAGTTTTTTATATTTCGTTTCAAAGTCGTATCTATTCCCTATTATTGGTATCAAGATGATCCTCGCCGTCGCTCATCATTCAACCATCAAGATAAGTAATCTCGTAGATAAACGTATGAAATCGAGTTAGTTCCGCAGCCGTGCGCTGCGCAGACGCAGCCCCAGCACAAAGCGACATCTTCCACAGTTTTATTGCGAACATTTCACAGTTCTTAACTTGTCTATAAATTCTTAATTAAGAAAAACAATAGTTTCTTCGAAATATTCTGGATTTGAAGAGCCATTTTATGATGGAAAAGTGACCTTTCTGTTTAGAAGTTAATAACTTCTTTTATTTAACGATCGATTACTGTTTTTTAGTTTTACTGTACATTTTATGATTTTTGCACTTAGTGGTGAAAAAACATAAATGTTTTTATTTCTGTTTGGCTTCGACTTCGTCTGAGTAGAATTTGTATCCTTATGTTCTTCTTCAGAGTTCAAACTATCTTTACCATAAGTTAAAATTCGACCGTAACACATATAATTATAGAGACACATTCGCCTTTTAAATATTAGTATGTAATACTGATACCACTCGAACGGTGAAAGAAAACATCGTGAGGAAACCTGCATAGGACGAAGAAGAAATTCTGTCGTGTATGTCTAATCTACCAGTCTAAAGTATCATTGAAACCGTTTTATTTGTTTACCAAATTGATCCACATTAATTTAAAAAAGTGATTTGCTGTAAACCTGATAATTTTGGTTAATTTTGACATGGAACGTGACATGATTTAATTGGAAAATTACAGTTTTTTTTCTTAATACAATGTATGTTAAACGTTCTTTAAACACGTTGGGTTTAAAACTTACTTACATTGTATTTTTAAATCTGGTGTTCTTGGCCGTAATATAGATTTGAAATGTACCCAGCTAGTTAGAATAAAAATTCACATTGTCAAATTTCAATTCAAAGCTTTAGATACCTATTGTAAAACTAAAAATATTTTTTCATCCCATCTATTCAAAAAGTGTCACTTTAGTCCTCTTTAAGTGCGCCTAAAGTTGTACTTTTTGTTAAAAGACTTTCACAGCGGGCAATAATGAGTTTTGAATTTGGAACATGTATTGTTGCTACATAGGTCCGCGACCAAAGAGATCGAACGCAAATATTGTATGAAAAAGTTACTGGCAGGTAAAAAACAAAAACAAATGAAAAAAGCGCGAACTTATTATTTATTTATTTTCCTCATAGAGGGGGATGAAAAGTAGGCCGCAAAATTTTTTTTTTCCTCGGGCGGCATACTTTGAATCCCTCGCTGCGCTCAGGATTATACTTTAGAATCCCTCGCTGCGCTCGGGATTCTACTCAAGAATCCTTCGCTATGCTCTGGATTCAAAATAGCGCCCTCGCCTTAAAAATATTATTTTACGCCCTTGTGATACAATCTACTATTCATTCCTTCTTTATAAATAGGGCGCCTTATGGATGATATGATTTGTTTTCAAGTGTTTTGTGGGTAAAAGATTTCTCCATTTGACATGTCATTACGTAATACCCTGAAGCCTTAAATATGTTAAAATTGAACTTAACTTCGCTAAGTAGGTGTAGTGTGGGACGCCCTGCTGCCCGCTGGACAGACGACCTAAAAAAAGTAGCGGGGAGCGACTGGATGAGGAAGGCCAAGGACAGAGTTTTGTGGCGCGCCTTGGGAGAGGCCTATGTTCAGCAGTGGACGATGATAGACTGATGATGATGATGATGAAGTAGGTGTAGCTGTAGGAGAGTATCTGATCACTTTATATAGTAAATACCGTCGTGAATATATCCAAGTTTAAATTTTCTACAACACAAGAATATTGCAACAATTTCAATCTTCTCATTGCGTCATACTTACAAACCGAAAGTGGTAATAAACAGAACCTTGTGTTATATCAACCGAGATCTGTGACATTGCAACTATCTGTTACACTCGCTCTTATAATATTTCGTTAACGTTAGACAAAGATGCAAAACGAGCTCTCACTTCCGCCCGCCCACGTGTGGCGCCTACGCCTAACTTAATTGAAAAAAATCGCAAGGTGGTCTTTTGACAATAGTTTTGACCGCTTTGAAGTTTGGTTTTAACGACCGTTTTTGCTTTCGTTGCGATCAGAAACTAAGGTATATCTCCCAATCTATTCTTACAGAATGTATTTCCTATTTCATTAAAAAAAAAACCTAACAACGCTGGTTTTGATCTTGAGAAATTTAAAAATCGATTTTTTTGGAAATACGTAGGTTTAAAAGTTTATCTTCCTGTTAAATTTGCATTATGTAGTGCATTGTTAAGTCGGTAGATCTTTCTCTAAAAGTAAAATGTATACACGATCTATGGCGAGAAATAGCTTTTCGAAATGTACTAATTTCAAGTTATGACATCGTTGAAGTGGACTTTTGAGGTGCCATGTAACCTCATTTGAAGCCAGGATCGAAAGCACTGACCCTTTCACAACCACTGTGACATCAGCCCGTAGGTGGCTTGCGCCCGCGCATGTACACTTAAAACTTATAAAACCTTTCGAAATGACCATCTTTTTTTAACTTATGACTTAATTTCGCATGTTCCTTTGTTCGAAATGTATCGCAATAACGGTATTGTTGTTTGTCTGTCCGGTGTCATCGTTATTTTCAATTTTTAAGTTTATTTGCGAATAAAAAAAAGTTTATGTAATTTTCTTGGGTGGGTAAAAACGGCATGAATGAAGTCTGACACGTTGTATACGTATATGCTTACGACTGAATTCCCCGAGGGGCTAGTCGGATTAGTTCTAAATACAATATCTAAATTACACTAGTAGTGCCCAAATGATGCCCAGTGTGACAGGTAGTGAGCCCGTACTTACCATACGTAGACAAGTATCAAAATGTAGTTGACCATTTTTGTCACAAAATATTACTGATTCGCAATCACAAGTTCACCTGGTTTTACGAAAAACTCAAAAATCCAACTCAAATCTTCAAACCAGAAGATGAAATTCATAAAGTAATTAACATAAAAGATCAAAAGAAACGTAGTAGCAAGAGTATAAAGACAAATACTCTACTAGAACGTGACTCGATTTACCAAATCATACGAGAAGCGAGGCTTAGCATAATAAAATACTATGAGACACAGAGTCCTAGAGAAAATATGCACAAACATAGTCGAAATTAGCGTTTAAGTTGTGCAGTAGTAGCAGAGTTCAGCTACTGCACAGGTTCGAAGCACCAAAGTTGTGCAAAAGCCGACTTTTTAATGCTACAATCTGTGAATTACGCCCAATACAGATAATCTGTGGCGTGGACAACATTTGTGGAATGAAAAAACGCCGTGATTAATCTTCTGCTTCGGATCCTCATAATAACTAATACATGATGAAAAAATTTAGGAACAAAAGATTTTGTATAATTTGCTACTGCACAGCTTTGGTAATGCCAAGTTGGCGATTGCATTTTGCAATTTCTGACTATTCACAAGAATCTCATTGGTGTTAATTCTGCTGGTTTTGTAATGAACTGGTGTTGAAATAAATTTTCTTTAGGACTTTGTGTGTCGTGAAAAATACCTATTACGTTCGCTATGTAAATTTTGTTTATATTATCGCGTTACACTTTTTAATTTTAAGGTTTTTTATCTAATGCATTTTACTCAATTCTCAGGCCATTAATGAAGTGCCATCGTCTGTATAGGTTATAAGTACAACGACGTTTGAACACATCGATTAGATTTAGGTTTATCACTTCCCACATCCACTTTCTGATGTCTGATTTACATAGCTAGTTTATAAAACCTACCATTAGCTTTGAATCTAGCGTGAAAACTGTGCTGTAGCCAACTTTTGTTTCACAGGTTGCTATTGCACAGTTTTTATACTAACTTAGATTGGCATTAAAGTCAAGGCTAGTCTTTTAGCTAAATTGTAGAGAATGCTGGCTTGTGTAAACCAGAAGTTGTTTTTCGAATATATTTGGTGCTAAATTGGTGCTGTTGCAGCGACGACGGTTAATTTAAAACGTAGATGATCTCTACTCAAATTGTTCTAAAGTATATTTTTAATCGTAAATCTTAATATATTTTTATACTGTAGTTAGTGTATTTTGACAGTTTTTTGATCTGTCAAATATTGATACCTGTATTACCGGATGAGTAGGGTGCTTAAGTTTTTTAAGTGCCTTATGGTTCGGACGTAACGTAACATTCCCAGTTTGCGCTTTAGTGACCGTTTTTAACATTGTTTGTGATCCATCCAACGTTTTGAGTATACTAGTGTTAAGGCATGATGTTGTGTGAATTTGTACCTTTTATACTAGTTAAATAGAAAATAGTTCGTTTTGACAATTTACTACATTATTCACCTCATAAATAAAAAAGGCTCAAATCTTTTTGTGAATTTTTGTGAAAACGAACTTCTTTCATTGACTTTAGTAGATTTATATTTGACTGATGCTTTATTGACTTCTACAATTAAAACTATTGGTGCTACACGATTCTAAATTGTATTTACAGTAGTAGAAGGTAAATAATTCGAAGATGTTTAATGAAGTGTCAGTTGATACCAATTTTACTAGTACATAAATAATGAGATAGAGAACAAATGCATAATATCCTTGAAAGTGCTAGTAAAATTGAAAGTGATTGACTTTGAAACATAATAATATATTAATAAATTAAGTTTAAAATAACTTATGTATCCTAAATATCTAACATTTGTGATGCAGTGATACTTACGTAATGAAAAAAGACTTTAAGGACCAGTGTTAGTGCCTTATTAACTTTGAGTGAGAAAATGAAAAAAAGTACTTAAGAGGCCAGTGTAAGTGAGTTCTATCCAATACATTTTGAAAGTTACTAAAGATTTAATAGTGCTAAATATGGTTTAGCTCTAAATTGTGTCAATATGAACATAATAGAGCACCAACAAATTTCGTGTTTACTTAGTAATTTTCAAAATGTTTACGGAACAAACGTACGAAAATGAAAATTTAATTTCCTTCTCGGATTAACTGAGGCCTTAATTGAAAATGCTAGAAATCGACTGTAAAATTCAGTATTATTTTACAAAAGCATCATTATCCAAACAGTTTCTTTAGACAATCTGTTCAATCATTTTCAAGTTCGAATCTGATAAAAAGGTGACTTTTGAGGCTTTGAGTACTTAATAAAATTGGCGGTCTACTTTGACGTGTGTTACTGGATTATTAATAGGAAAATACTTTTTATTCCAAGACATACTGCAGTATTGTGTAGCAACGTCAAATTAGGCTTTAATCGTCATAATAATAAGGGTCTCGTCTTATCTCAAGTAAACAACGAAAGTTTGTCGAAGACTTGTAACTTTTGACAAATCCTATAAACTGTTCAATGACGCCGTCATTAATGTCAAAATTAGCCACTGTGCTCGATCGACAGTATAATTCGCGGTGTAAATAAATAAAATAAAAGTCGAAAACATATATTTAAATATGAAATTAAGTTTTTCGACAAGCTTTCATTGCTCTTTGAGACGATTATTCATGGCTGGCTGATAAATGTGCGACGTGCAATAATTCAATTCTCGTTTAAAAGCTTGTCCGTGGTAAGGTCTGTGCATACAAGCGTCGGCAGTAGCTTTACTTTTGTATGAAATTTATAGTGCTCATTACAATTTTTATAGTATTTTTAACATTGCCGTGGCGTGTGTGGACTGGCTTATTTACATTGTAATTGAAGATTATTATAAAATAGAATCTCTTTACGGCTATTTCTACAACATGTCTAAATACGCTTCGTAAACTTTAGTGTTACGACCATAGACATATTACTCTAGCGATAGACAAGCTCGTTCAAACAAACAACACAAAATGACACATTGCGGTCTGTCATTGCCATAGTGACGAAGTGAACTCGGGAACATCAATCAGGTGCGGACACCTTATTCAAGTGGAACATGTTGCTTCTATGAAAGGGCAAGTCTATCGCTAGAGTTTAAGTCTATGGTTACGACTAATAATTTTTTAAACATTTTTCTAAATGGTTGTGAAATGGCCGACGTATTGAAGTTTTTTTCGTAGTGAAGTCACTTGAGTCTTAGTTTTACAAAGTCTCAAGTCTTAGATTATTGAGTCTTTGAATCGATCCTTGGAAGTGACTTGTAGACAATGTGATAGATACAATACCTAAAGACGCTAGATCATTGTTACTGTAACATACATTTTTTTTTGTAAATATGTACAATAATAATAACATAATAAGCAAGAATAATTTTAATACTAGATGCAATGTTGTAAAAGTTTTTTTCTATTTAAATATTTTTTTGAAAGATTTAATCTACTCTATTTTTTTTAATAATGACTTATTTTATCGTTTCGAATAATTTATACTATGTGTTTGTACAATGTCGTAGATGAAATCGGGGGAGACATTAAAAAAATTATAAAAAAATAAAATGTTAAAAAATTGCCCAGGTTTTAAATTGTTACTAGTTTTAAGTCCTTCCTTTCATCCACTATCGGCCTCTCCCTGGGAACTTGGTCCTGTCTGCTGTCCTTTGCCTTAAGGTTGAAGTTTCAATACACTTTACATCTCAGTTCCATGTAAGTACTTTTATATTTCTATCTTTTGATTCAAAGAACTTTCAACTCTATTGAAACTTGAATGTCAAGGCATCGATACGTAATATGTGAGTAGGGGCGGCGGTCAAGGGGCCCCAGTCAAGGTGCATCACTATTTTATCGATATTCGGCACATCACTTAAAGGCCTAAAGTAATGTGTACGCATTCGATGGAATTCTGTTTCACTTTGACTCCGATCGCCGCCAAAACGGACCCTACAGATCATCTTCCCGTGTTTCATATTAATTTTATTACCAACAAATGTCGTAAAACATCGACGTTTGACGTTTTTAATTACTTACGATATTAATACTGATGTTTTAAAACTTTTAAAGGGGTGTGTCCGATGGTGTTTGGTTTTTATCGATGATTTATCCGACCGAATTTGAATGTGCACTTACGGGTACAGTTATGTTTCACGTGAGCGTGTATTCAATATGGTCGGTTAATAGTTTTTAAAGTACGTCGATGCCAAAAGTTGCTGGCTGTCCCCATAATTACTTTCGCCGTCCGAACGCGAATATTACAATCATAAACATGCAATAATTGCTCAATGATCCACCTCCAGGCATTTTGGACAAGCTTTCTTTTGGTTTCGATAAATTTAAACTTTAGAATAAGATTGGCCAATCAAATCGCGTGTGAATGAAAGAAGAGAAGAGAGAAGACAACGGGAAGGTAAGTGAGTTTTTTATTATCTAGTTTTAAATAATGTTTTTGCATTAACTTAACTAACAGCTGACTGATTTAACTGCATTTTTGTTTTTGATGTGCTTTTACAGGTCCCTTTACAGGTATCAATACAAATTGCCAGCTAAATCATTTAATTTATATTGTTTTTTTTTTAATAGTTTTTAAAATTTGAAAATGATTTTATTCTATTTTATTTAGAATTTCACACGCTCTATTCCGAATTCGAAACTCTTGCAAAGATTGCCTAGAAAAACTAAAATCGACTTTAACTTTTAATGTCAATTGTGCAACTAGAAAAATTACTTCCAATGATTTTCCGCTACATAAAGGCTTTAAAAAATTAAGAAAAATTTAAGGTGTATTCGAATATAGAATTCAAAGGAGTCTTGTCTAACAATCGTTAGTTGACCTTGAAAATTAGGAACAATATATATAGTGTTTGCTCTAAATAATTGATACTATCGGTAGTATCGAATAGTATCGATAGTATCAAATTATCTTAGGGCTCGTCCGCACAGCGATTTTTATTCGCGCGAATAATGTAAATGTGATAACACAGGATGACTTCTGACAAGACTCTTATGTCAAGAAACTAAGTACGAAAATTGTTTGTCTCACGCGTCTTCCTATGCTGTTTACCGCTAAAACGACCTCCCACACCCTACTTTCACTAATTATTTCTTGTACTACTTTTCGTAATTATTTTCTTGACATAAGTGTCCTGTCAGCAGTCATCCTATGTAATCACATTCACATCATTCGCGCGAATAAAAATCGCTGTGCGGACGAGCCCTTAGAGTAAAACTACCACTATCGATAATGTTACTATTTTTCGAGGTCACCATAATTATCGATAAAAAACTACCAATAGTTTCACTATTATAAGGCAAGTTTGTAATAACTTCCAGTAGATAGCGCGCACGTCCCCTTAAGACGCAACAGATTGAAAATTTCGTTATCTGGGTAGTGGAATCGGTGGCGAAATTGGATAACGCACTAGATTAGAAGAGTGCGGGTTCAAGTCCCGCCCGAAACTTAATTTTTCAATCTTTAATTTGATTCAAAATAAAACAAAACATGGCTGTAACATGTTTAATAATCAATAATATTTAAAATTATAAGGCAACACTAATTAAAATATAAAGCGAGCGAAATTTAAAATCCCTCTTCCTTAACACAGTTAAAAACAAAACTTATTTAACATTACAGTTTTGTTTTATCTTCACAGCTTCGTCTACCTTTTTTTTTGTTTCTCCATTTAAAAGTAAACCATTCCTTATACTTCCATTCTCATTAAACAATATTTTCATCCTGACACCGGCAACAGTGAGAGGTCAGGCTTAATGTATGCGTTTAAAATATTGTGACGTCCCTTGAATAATCTTTACTACGTGCTTTTACTGCGAAATTACAACCAAATTACTTTGAACTCGCCAGAAAATCTTTCTGACCCTTCGTGTTTACGTATTTGTGAAGTAAGAGAGGGGGTTGGAAGGTCTTTATGAAATGGTTTGAGCTGCCTCGATGATAGTCGTTTCAATAGAGAAGATATATAAAGGAGACTTGGATTAGTGGTTCATCTTAAGGGGGTACGTCACGATGAAGTCTATAAAACTCAGACCCAATTCGAGGAATTCGAACAAAAAATGTAATTTTTGGAGGAAAAGGAAAGATCTTCCACGGGCTAGTTGGAATGCCCGGGACCGCGGTCCAACAGTTCTTAGTTGGATGTTGTATATATGCAAAGTCTCTTGATAACTTCGATAGTGCGATTCAGGACTCGCCATATGATTGGTTGTTATTCGTAATGAGCTGTGATGCGTTGGACAGATCCATATTGTGATTGGCCGTCTTCTGTGTGACGTGCTAGGTCGCATGCGCTGACCTAGATAGATCTCTGTTTACATCGACTCGATCGATGTGTTCGGCATTGTTGCTTAGTCAGCTCTCGTAGCTCCGCTACAGTACTCCCCCTCCAGACGGAGTGTCGAAACTTGTCTTCAGCTTGCTTGGTACGCATTCAGTCCAGGCATGGCAATTCTTCATGAAGGCTTGTGTACGGCGTGTGACGGTGTGACCCCAATGGTTGCTGTACCGTTGCGCTGGCCGATAACCTCTGCTGCGGAGATGCGGGACCTTTATGCTTTGTAGGCTAGTTCAGGACCTCGTTGCTGCTCCGTGTTGCTGCCATCTTCAGTGACTGCTACGTACCAGAAGGTTGATTGCTCAATTGTCGGTGGTCACCAGTTTGGAGGAAAAGGGAAGATCTTCTTCTTCTTTCTTCTTCTTATGAGCTAAACCGTAAAAGTTTGGGTTTACGGCATGTCCGGAGCGTGTGAGTGTCGATCCGTTTGTTGCACTCGAAGGCAGGGTCCGGGGAAGGGTCGTCTCGTCTGCTGCTTCGACGGCTGGCGACGAGAACGCTGGCTTCAAACCGGTCCATGGAGACAACTGTAGTGCGGCCTGTAGCTGGATGGTTAAGCATTTACCATCTCATTACAGGGCTTTGAAAGGGCAATCGTAAGGAGCTTTTATCACGGACTTTTTAAACATGTCTCTTTTTAGGAATACATGAATGCAGATCTGCAGATCCTTGTGAACGAAATGTAATCCCGTAGCTACTCGATCCCTCGAACACTTCGTGAAGATGCTTTTTGTGCTGTTCTTCTTTCGTGTTTGCGATGGGGACATCGTTGACGTAGCAAAAGGTGTGCTCCAACCCGTATAACACCGTATTCTTGAAACGCTAAAACGTTTGCACGGCGTTGTGTAGACCCAAACGTCATTTTGACGAATTCAAATAAATCGAAGGTCATTGTTTACATAAATCGCACGAATTGATGATTCATTAAGTCATTAGAATGTGTCACGCTTGCAATGACGGACGGTTCCGTAACCTTGTCGGTCAGCTCTCTTGTATGTAGGTCAACAAGTAGGTATGTTTTGCTTCATGAAAAATTTGCGCCGAGAAACGAGCGTTGATCAATGGTTGAACATCTCTGCTGCGATGATGGTCCATTTGAAGACACGGCGCGATCCCAGATTCAAATGCATGGTTTTCTCCCCATCAGTGTGAATGGGCGTGCCGATAGCGGCGAAGAGGTTGAATGCATCGGTCGAGGCTTCTGCTCAAAACAGCTAATACAGATACGTCTGCGCCTGTATCGATTAAAAATCGTGTTCCACTTTTGGGGTGGGTAACAACAGACGGCAGCTGCTTGTATTATTGACGCCTTGTGAACCACAGGCGTGGATGCGCGAGCCAAAAATCGGGAAACCGTGACAGGACGGTTAGCGCCTCGCTGGTCTTCTCTGGTGCTGGCGGCTGTGGTAATGCGGTTCCGGGCTGAAGCGAGACTCCGTACATCGTGGCAAGAATACAGAGCTCACTTCAGTGACTATATTGCCTCTTGAAATTTCAATCGGTGAGACCCGCTTGTGGGAGGCCGAAAGAAATTGTGCAAATCACCAAAGCGAGAAATCTTCCACACGATGCAGCTGTTTCCTTGTCGGGTGCGACGGATCACGTCGGGTGCGATGGATCACGTCGGGGTCACCAGTTTGGAGGAAAAGGGAAGATCTTCCACGGGCTAGTTGGAATGCCCGGGACCGCGGTCCAACAGTTCTTAGTTGGATGTTGTATATATGCAAAGTCTCTTGATAACTTCGATAGTGCGATTCAGGACTCGCCATATGATTGGTTGTTATTCGTAATGAGCTGTGATGCGTTGGACAGATCCATATTGTGATTGGCCGTCTTCTGTGTGACGTGCTAGGTCGCATGCGCTGACCTAGATAGATCTCTGTTTACATCGACTCGATCGATGTGTTCGGCATTGTTGCTTAGTCAGCTCTCGTAGCTCCGCTACATAATTTATTAAATGGGGTAAATAATTGTAGCTCTTATGGCTTTATTTTGAAAAGCGCAGAGTATCGCAATGAATAAATACTACACTAAGAGGGAGTGGGCAATGCTCCACCCTTTACATTGGCCCTATATCTTGATAGGTAACTTGATAGGAAAATTATTTTTATGTCCCCTTCCCAGATAAACCCATATAGGTTTTCGAGGGACGGTTTAATTCCTTGTGTTGTTTTAGTTCTAAATGTTTTTGTTCAATAAAAATAAACGATGTTTCGTTTTTTTTTTTTCATAGTAATAAACGTGCTTTAAAGTCGTTCTAAGACCAAAGGATTACGTAGTAACTTATTATTCACCTGTGCCAATGACTCTTTTCAAGTCAAGTCGTACCATCGTACGTTTTTTCCATTAATTTTCATTTCGGGGCTTTTATCATTTTTGAAATACCAGCCCCATGCACAAAACACTTATAGCAATACATTTAAACATGACTAACCATCAGCCACCTCCGAGTGGGGGAAGAGCCTACCTACCTTTGACTTTATATACTTCCCTAGCGTGACGATTCACCTTAACTATATTTGCTAGTCAATGCCTAATGCTCATAATGTGGTAGTCAGAGAATTGATTGAAACGCAATTTCTAATGGTCATACAATAGTTGAAGTTTGTATGCGCGTATTAATATCATGTTGACAGTAGTGACAGTATGCCTGGTGATGGATTGTCCAATAGTTTAATTTACGCATAATTGTAAAGCCTTTGTATCGCTATATCAATTCCCTGAATTTTCCTGCTGACCGTTCAGTCACGGACAGAGAATAAAATGATGGGCGTTTTTTTAATTTCTCGAATAACTCAACAGATGACATTGTTAATCTTATATACCAGATTTAAAGGGTTACATATCAAAAAGTCTAAAGTTCATTGATCAAATTTTAAAAGAACTACGAACGTAATGCCAAATGTACGAAAGGCCTAAAGTTGAAACATCAAAATTTTAAAGGAAAAATAGACGATTGGCCAAATTGTTCAAAGGCCAAATGGACGAAAGATCAAAAGATTGGAATATCAAATTTTAAATGGTCAAAAGGGTTATTGACCGTATCGTTATGGTATTTATCAACTTAAACTAAGTATTATGAAACTGTAACGTAACGTAAGTGTGTCTGAACATTGAAGATATTTTCAAATAAAAGCTATACTTAGTGTTTAGTGCAAATATTTTTTTTTTGTATTTTTGGATTGTCTGTTTATTTGTTCACGCATCACGCGAAAACTACTAGACTGATTGTGATTAAGCTTTTGGTGTTTGAAAGCTTATGATTGAACTTAAAATCAATTATCTCTTTACGACGACGGGAACCCGTGCGGACGGGGTCGCGGGTAAACTCTTGTAATAAAACTGCACATACACAAATTATTATTGTCCTTGGAAAAGAACTACGTATTTTATTAAAATTTTTATTGTATGCTTGTATGCGTAATGTTTCTTTTGAAAAAAAATCTATTTGGTTTCATACCTAGTCCTAGGTCTTATTGACAAATAAATTTCAATTACATTATGTTCGTATATTTTGTTATTTCTCTTTTATTTTTTGATTAACCTGTGACAACTTATGAATCAACTTCTTTATTCTTGGCGTCACAGGTGTCGGCTGTGATTTTAAAGGTTCTGGTGATATTATATCCCTGTATAGGCCCAATTCGTGAAATGCCTAATTCGCGAAATGGCTAATTCGTAAAATGGCCAATTCGCGAAATGGCCAATTCGTGAAATGGCCAATTCTGGAAATGCCTATTTCGCGAAATGGCTAACTTTACTTAGAATTTTTTTCTCCGTTTTTTCATTTATGATGTCCCATAGGATTGGGTAGGGCGGGGTACGTGGTAGCAACTTTTGACTAGGTATGCATTTTTTGGGTTGGGTTTAGAGTCGTGAGGCATGAATTTTGGGGGGAGGGGTAGGGAGGGGTCGGGCTAGGTAGCTTCACTATCCATTAAGACGTAGGTATAGTGAGTTAAACAACTTTACATAGGAACATGGGACGAAAAACGAGAAGAATTTTTGGACCTTCTACAGGGTAAATTGATATCATTGGCATCCTTTTATTTTGCTACGATTGGTTTGCTCACATAGTAAAAGTTGTTCAGCTTGATAGGTACTCTTAGATTGAAATGCCAATTATGCCAATGATATCGATTTGACCCTGTATACATAAGTGCACATCAGCCGATTGCTTATCTATGGGAGGTCCAAAAAATTTCCTCGTTCTTCGACTCGTTTTCCTTTGGGGAAGTTTTTCGGTTTAATTATATGAAAGCACCCTAAGACAATTTCTAGTAATTAACTCATAGGGTTTTAGAACCCCTGTTTGCGTCAACCTCAAATCCGGTTATAATAGTTCTCTCAGTTGTTTTTCTATTAAAAAAAAATCATGGGTTACCAGTTTAACCTAAAGTTTATTGCTAAACAAGGTTGACACAAGGATTGAGCTACGTGACAGCTATTCGCCGGAGAAAAATGGGTTGCACTCATAGACGATTTTTTTTTCGCTTACGCTAGTAGACCGAATATCAGTGTAACCGGGTATAAGATAGCGAATTATACGAAGTGACATCTCGGAGTCAGGTGGTTGTCCCATATAATTTATATGAAGTGACATTTTGGAGTCAGATGGCCGAAGTACAAAAAAGTGGATACGTCGATAAGGACAGCAATAAGTAGCGGTCTCCTTTTTTAACTAGAGCGAATTTGCTATGTGCATCTCTTACTGAGTGATATGACAAGACAAGTGCTTCCTTCTAGTGCCTTCTCTTTCTACGGTTGCACTTTACCAATTTAGGAATATCACCTTTTTAACACACAGCGTGTTCAACTGACAAACTGAAAGATTCAGCATTATATTTCTCATCGTTTCGGTCCATAAATTCAAAGGAACGTAAGACATGATCGAATGACTTATTGAATCGTTATGCAAATCTATTACAAATGTCGCGTGACAGATGCCATTACTGATCGATTTCCATAGTTATGAGTCCAGTGATGAATTGTTTGCACGTCGCTTGAAAGTTGTCAGTTTAATTGAAAATTTTGTAAACGATTTATTTCAATTATAGATAAATGCGTCGGTGCGTTTGCTAAATCTGTTATACATTTGTTTTAATTTTTCGCTAGATGTCGCTCAATTTCTAAGGCGCATATTGTTCACTTATACAATTTAACACGTTCATGGTCAATAAGTCACTCATGTTGAACCCTAATATTTAGTATGAAAAATGTACAACAAACAACAAATAACAACTACAATAGCAGCTTCTGTCATACATATTACATTATCAGTGCACGTTAGAATGTGACGGCGACTGCTGCAGCAGCTGTCACATACGGCACATTAATATTTTTTTTATTTATTGATAATTTATGGATCTTTATGTCTATGTCTACGTCTTGCTTGTGCGGTAGCACTGCCTTTCCGCCAGTGTTAAGTAGTTTATGAGAGTATCCATCCCAATATCCGGGATTGTTTTTGGTCAAGAACATGAAGAGATTGAGGATTGCGGAGCCTCGTGGCAGGCAAAAACGCGAAGCGCGAAAACCACGTGAGGCAAGTGCTCGGGGCAGAACCTGCAATGTAACTCCCGTGGCAGTGGCTGCTTTGGAATCCCTACAGCATCCGTGTCACAGACAGACGATTTCGGGTGCTATTCGTGTTCACGAATGTGAAGTTATAGTATGGTCTGCAAAATAGAAGCATCTGTAGCAATATTGTTTCAGAGTTAACGAAGCATAGATAGCATACAAATCTATAATTTCCTCGAATCAATGGTTTTCTCTGATTCAATTTCAATATCACTAAGCACGCACTGCGTTTGCTATTATCATGCTATTTACCTAAATACATAACATAAAACGTGTCATACAGTTGTAGCAACGTTTCTAATCACACCCGAAATGGGATTGTCGTCGTTTTATAGTTCTATGTTATATTTGTCTAGAAAAAGTGGTGGGATAACCTGATTGATTAGAAAGTATGTAGTAATTATAAAGGGTGAAATTGATATTATTAGCATCCTTTTCAACTAAGAGTCTACCCATCAAACTGAACAACTTTTAATATGGGAGCAAATAATGGGAGCGAAAACAAATCTGCTGTCCCATAGAGTCTGTAGGCAGCGGCGGCGGGTGCAGTTTAGTATGGGACAGCAGATTTTTTTTTTTTGCTCCGATTGGATTGCTCCCATAGTAAAAGTTGTTCAGTTTGATGGGTAGACTCTTAGTTTAAAAGGATGCTAATGATATCAATTTCACCCTGTAGTACTCTGTGGTATCAGAGATTGTCCAAATTAATACAGGGTCCTTCTTAATATGTTGACACTTTTTCAAGGGGATGATCAGACCATCAAACTGAACATTTTTCTCTATGGCACCAACATCGAAATCGAAAAAAAAAAACAGCTTTTCCATACAAAACTGCTAACCTACTCGAGCCGAATTTATGGGACAGTTGATTTTTTTCGCGATTTCGATTTTGGTCCTATAGGGAAAGTTGTTCAGTTTGATGGTCTGATCATCTTCTTAAAAACTGTCAGCATATTAAGTTGGACCCTGTATAATTGTGTATTTTTGTTTTTTTCATACAAAAGACATCAACGAGACCTACATAATTATTATGTAATAGTGGTCTGTTTTTTTTTCTTAAATAGTTTTAATTCTATTTCGATGTCTGTAATGTAGGTATTGTTGTGTGTGTGTATGTTGAATGCCAAGGTCCAAATAGTGTGTCCACATTTTTTTTTTACAAAGAATCTCTTTGTGACTTTCTACACGGTAGTATTAAGAAAAACCAACCCGCAGAATCCACAACCAAACACACATCCTACCAGACATTCCATCCGAGACTGACCGCAGACCGCAGTGATAACGCATGCGTTTTATTAATGCAAATTGCTGCAGGACGTCGCCGGTGTTATCGAAACATTTTTATACACGCCCCGAGACATTCCGAGCGGTCATTATTAAGAAGGATGCGTTCCCGGCTCACATGCCGCCGGTAAATGGGGGTTTGTGTAAATATATTGCGTGGCGTTGTAATTAGTTTACTTTTATGTTTCTCTAATGTTCACGTGTCTTGCGAAGGGTGCATTTACCCTATTTAGCGGATGCAAAAATGTAAAAAAAGGTCAAGTGCGAATCGGGCTACTCGCGCATCGAGGGTTCCGTACCACACCACCACAGAACACAACATATTAACTTGGAAAAAAACTGTTTTCTTCGGGACCTTAAGCGTGAGACCGACTCACATTTGGCCGGTTTTTATTATTTGTTGTTATACTGTAGAGTTTGCTTTATAATCACACCAAGTTTGACGCTTGTATGTATTACCGTTTTTACTAGAGAGCGAGAAGAAAAAACGTCGATAAAAACTAGTTTCTTGTTGAGAACCCCCCTTTTATTTTTTTATTTTTGATATTTTTATTATATGTCAACAAATCCGCCGTAATAGCGCATATTTTGTGAAAATTTCAACTATCTAGCTATTACAGTTCAAAAGTTACAGCCCTAAATAGGTAGGACGGACAGACGGACGGACAACGTAGGCTTAGTTATAGGGTCCCGTTTTCACCCTTTGGGTACGGAACCCTAAAAAATAATAATATAACTTTTAAAATTGCTTCAGGGCAATAGCTTCCTCTGCTCCCTAAAGACGAGACTTTAAATATCTTAGATATTGTCACAGATTATGTAGTTCCATTAAATTACCAGGATGCGTAGCATGCCACCGTGATACAGCGCTATCACACCTTCGCTCTCTCTCTATTTGCGCGCGAACGAACTAGATAAAAGACGTGATACAGCCGTATTACGTGTAGCATGCTTCTGAATTTAGTCCGGAATTGTACTCGTATAATGGTTATTAGATAACGATTATAGAACACATATTATGATACAGGATGTAGACTTAAATACCTACTTTATAGGATGCTTCCGAACACCAATCTCAACAACTGTCACTATGGGATGTTAGTCCCATACGACATTGAAAGCGCGAAAAAAATATCTTCTGTTTCATACATTTGGTTCGAGCACCCTTTAACATTTTTTCTTTCTTGATTTCGGCATTGGTCCCATAGTGAAAGTTGTTCAATTTGATGGTGTGAAGCACCCTATAAAGTATGATACGTATATTTAAGTTTACATTCTGTATACTAAGACTTTCAGGATAGTATACTAGACTTATAAACCTGGTATTAAGTACTTACCTACATATTGACGCTGATTTTTCTCTGAATATGTTCAGTATTAATAGCGGCATGTTCCTCTGCAATTTAACGATTTCACGCCTGCGCATAGCACTCAGAACAAATACATTGCACTTATCACTAAACGAAGGATGGCAAACCTTCAATTTGGCCATCTGACGTTCGTAATAATTGATACGGTCCCACCCATATAATTGACTAAGGATGTCTCGCTTCGTATCTTTAACCGAAACTACGATATCCGTATCAACAGAATAATAAGTAACTGCATACTTAAGTAAAATAATTCGAACTATAATCTCGTCTATCTATAGAAATGAAGTATGGAATCGTCCGTATCTTCAGACATGTTTAGTTTTCGACCACAGCATATGCTCACGACTATATTCTCCGAGGGGGTAGTCAGAGATATCCTGAAGCCTCAGAACATCCACGTTTCACCAGTAGTACCGAAACTCTGTCCAGTGTGACAGGGGGTGAGCCCGTGGCCACTTATAATGGACAGTAGGTACAATACATGCCTCGAAATTGAAGCATGCAGGTTTCCTCACGATGTTTTCCTTCACCGAAAAGCCAGTGGTGTTACAAATCGTACATAAATTCCGAAAAACTCATTTGTACGAATCGGCCTGGACGGGGATCGAACCATCGCCTCCTGCAAGGCAGGCAAGGTTACTCGCCACTCGACCACAGTTTGGCAAATTATCCTGTCGTAACCTTTGAATTCGACTTTAAGGTTCAGTGTTATCATTTAAATATTTATTTAAAAATAAGATGATTACATAAACAATACAGAAAATAATGTTGACAACATGTTACGTCATAAAAATCCGCATCAATCATCGACAAAAAGTTAAAGTTCAACCAATGATCCACAACATTTGTTTCGTCAGTGAAATTAGATAATATTGTTTTCTTAGTATCGAGAAATCTGAATTTTCTTTAGACACTTCTTACAGAGCTAAACCAACTCTTAATTATTAAAATTTATTACGTGATAGTGTGGTTATTGTGATGGTGTCGCAAGGAACTCTTATTTTACCTAGTGTAGTTTAAAAATAACATTACAATTTTTCTATAATTTTGTACGATAGTTTTGGTTTTATACTGAACTCGTTAAGATACCTACCGTAAAAACAATTTAATAATTCGAATGCTTAAAAAAAATTGTAAATATCCAATATCCGAATCCGTTACCATATTTCTGTAACATCCCTATAATTGACAAGAGTATTGGTTTTGCAGGGAACAAACTTTCCAAAAATTACTTCAGTGAAATTGATATCAGTGAAATCAAAAGTTATTACTTTACGTGCATTGGCTTATTTATTATTTTATGTGATATCACAAGTTGTAATGATATCCAAGTGTTTATTATTGAAGAATGTTTAATGATAACTGCGTATTTTAATAAGTGTGGTGTATAGTTAATGCTGTTTTGTTGAGATTACAAAATTTTTTATTAACATATTCAGATAATTACAAATAAGTACATTTTTTATGGGGGTACAACCGATGGGGTGTCAGAGTTCTAGAGTGGAGACCGCGAACTGGTAGGCGTAGTGTGGGACGCCCTGCTGCCCGCTGGACAGACGACCTAAAAAAAGTAGCGGGGAGCGACTGGATGAGGAAGGCCGAGGACAGAGTTTTGTGGCGCGCCTTGGGAGAGGCCTATGTCCAGCAGTGGACGATGATAGGCTGATGATGATGATGATGATGACATTTTTTATGTGTTTATACGTACGTGATTATTTTATAATGTTTTCAAAAGTATTATATAATTTTGTTATTATCGTAGGCTAGTGCAGTGTAGTACTTATATTTTATATGAATATAATATTCATATCTCTTTTAAGATTCGAGATTAGATGAGAAATAAAAACTTTTTTCTAATGAGATATGGATTTCCTGAAAATGTTGTATTAAGAATGGTATTGCCATAAGATCCATGCAAAACTGCAAACCTACTCGACCAAATTGTATGGGACAGCAGATATTTTTTTCGCGATTTCGATGTTGCTCTCATAGAGAAAGTTGTTCAGTTTGACGGTTTGATTATCTTAACTATTATAAAACCATAAAATCATAAAATCATGAGGAATAAAAAAGTAGCGGTTCACTTTATATAAAGTCAAATAACATATCGATAGCGCGATTTAAAAACGTGCAGCGCCATCTATTGACAAAATTGTTAGAGTGTTTGTTTGTTCGCACATCACGCAAAAACTACTGAAGCGATTTTGATGAAACTTTTTTTGTTTGATCTGACTTAAAATCTGGTATATAATTTGTGCGGACGAAGTCGCGGGAAAACACAAGTCCCCTTATAAAAGTGTCAGCCTAATAAGAAGGACCCTGTATAATTAAAGCCCTCTTGCTCCAGTCGCGTTTTCGTCCAGTATGTCAGTATAAATCAAAGAAACTACTTTGGGGATTATGATACGGTTTTCATTTATAGATAGAGATAATTAACGAGGAAGATTTGGGTACCCATGCGAAGCCGCGGTATCGCTAGTAGTAGATAATTTCGTGTGATCTGAAACTAAGCTTTAAAATTATAAAAACGTCTTCAAAATACTTCAACATTTTTATGTACAATTCGAAAACCGTTGACAATTCATATTTTTCGTACGTCACCGCAGCAATGCAAAATTAAACCTTTCCGATAATTAAACACTACGTTAAAAAGCTAATAAGTAACTAAAAAGGCATTTTTATTTAAAATCCGACAAAAAAGTTAAAGAAATTAAAACGAAATGTACCATTAATTAGTTTGTTAATCGGTTTTTAGCACGAAATTACAATTTTGAAGGGCAATTAATACTCAAAATAATGTGTTATTGACAAAAAAGTAAAAGCGCTCGTGAATTTGAAGCATGTAGATGTACGTAATGAAACTTTTAATTTAATTGTGTTTAAGTCTTCGACTGATAGTCGTTAAGGGTTGGTAATTAAAAACTGAGAGCTACAATAATAGTACAAACTAGTTGATGCTCTTCATTTCGTCCACTTGGACATATGAGTTACATAGATTTGATCGGCCCGACAGCACAGTCTGTAGTGAACCTGCCTGCTGTGTCGAGGGTCGCGGATTCGAATCCCGTAAGGAACAAATATTTGTATGACGAATATGAATATTTGTACCCGAGTCATGGATGTTTGTATCTATATATTATGTATTCTATATCGTTGTCTAGTTATCATAATACAAGTCCAGGCTAGATTCTGGAACTTTAAATGTGACTAGATAATTTGTGTGACAATGTCCAAGATATTTATTTATTATTTAATATTTATTATTATTTATTTAATAGCCTTTATTACTTACGGCGTAATACTAGGTGGAAATACCTCGGGGGCATCTTTTATTTTTCATTTTACGACTAGATTTATACCATTTACCGAAACTAAAGTCATACCTCAGTATTTTTGGATAGTTTATCTAGTGAAATCATAAACTGAATACACGATTGGAATTACTTCACTCGATAGAAAATCGTCACAAAGATGACGTATTTTCATGCATTTTTAAACATTTTTCTCGTTTTAGAAGAACTTAAAAAACAGAACAGAACTTAAAATTTTTTGAATTTATGCTCACATATTCACCACTAGTTTAACTAGTGCAATCATAAAAAAAACCTAGAAAAAGTACTTTGGTTAGTTCTTTTTAATCGAAAATACGGCTCACGCACACACGGCTTTTCGGAGCGCTGGGCAATCGCGTTTTTCATAGAAAATATTCGTCGGGACCTATGGCCCCTTAAGGTGTATTGCTTTCTATGACAAATATATTTTTTAGAATCGCTTCAGCAGTTCCAGAGATTACCCCTTGCACGCAAACAAACTTATTCTACCTGCATAATTTTAGTGTAGATTAATAATTTAATTTGTTTTTCGTTATTAGAAAACCTAAATAATGTAAATGCTTACTAAAATGATCAGCAAATAAGACGTAAGAAACATTTTTCTCGAAAAAACACTTTATTCTATTCACCGATAAAGATGTAGGATACATTTCAGAATATACAAACAAACAATCAACCAAACAACTGAATTAATTAAACGTTCGATAATTTTTGCTGAAGATTATCCTGGTTAACGTTAACGACTAAATGTAGACCAAATTTTATTACAATTTTTGCATGAATTTAATTAAAAAAAAAAAAAAATATTAGAGTGTCGAATGAGTACTGTTTTTTTGTAAAAATAAAACGTATAGGTACTGATACAAAAAGAGGGATGGAATATTGTGCTCTGCGCAGGTGTTAATTGCATTAACACTATCTGAACTCTAGGTTCGCTTTAGTTCGCATTATTTTTGATGTAGTCAGATATTTTCTGGTAGTATAAACTGGTAAGTGGCGATGAAGTCACTTCTCGTCACACTACCGTTGATGTTCTGAGGTTTCAGAATATCTCTGACAACCCCCCGGGAAATATATTCGTAAGAACATGCTTGTACTTATATAAATTAGTAGAAAAAAAAATTACTAACAAAAATGAAAAAAGAAACAAATTGACGTTGATTGATTTTTGTTTTAAGGGCAACAACTTCGTCAACATGCGTCGTCAAAATTGACAAACTCGCTTTATCAGACAGAGCAAAGTCGTAGTCGTAGAGAATCTTTTTCACTCAGATTTCGTTCCATGGTTACTTTTTTTTATTTTATTCCATACATCGCTAACATGCCCATAGTAATAAAAATTTAAGCAGTATAGAAACCAACTCTTAACCCGCCGTCAGCGGGAGTGTGTCAAAGATTTATTGACATAATTACACATTGTGCAGGATGGAGTCAAAATGCAAAAACACCTAAACGTCGATAACACCCGAGATACCGGTCCCCTCAATTTTCACGCTACTCGGAAGATGCGGCCAAAACAATTTGTTTAAAAATAGGGTTGTCCCTTAAAGTTTGTAAAAGTTTTCGGGACATGAAAGCGGGATATTATACTCTGCCTACCATGTTAATTGGACAAAAATCTTCTAAATTTGTATGTATTTGATTTCAGTTAGTCATTTATTACACTAGTATTATTAGTAGCCAGTAATACATCTTGCTAATGAGTCATGACTGACTGATCTAGGTTTATGTCTATGATACTTAAATAATAATGAAGAGCGTTCAGACATCTATGAAAACATAGTTCAATATACCGCAATACATGGCGGTTGTGCCATTACAACCGCCATGTATTGCCATGTATTGTGTGTTGGATGCGAAGACGGAAATTTAGGCAAAAAGTAACTAAAAAAGAAATGTACGTCATTGAGTCCAATGCCTTCGTTAATGAAGTATTTGTTCATATCTTTAAAATCAAGAATTTTTATCTTTTTTTGTATTTTATTATCTGCAAGGTTGCTCGTCCATCTCGCGTCTACGCCATCTAACGAGCCATTTGGAACATTTTTTCTTTTTAATTTACTTTCGGAAAATTCTTCATTGAATATGTTGGTGGTGAAAATAAATGTTTTATTAAATACAATTAAAGAATTTTCTGTTAAATTAAGTAAATACTGTAAAATAATAATGACACTAACTAAAAGACGGGACAGTTAAAAGCATAATAATGACGCAAATAATAGAAAGCGGGAAAACATTTGAACAGCCCTATCAGAAGATAATTTTCGGGCGTTAATTCACGAGCCGTCGTCGATAAAGATTGAAAGAGCCTCCTTTAATATATTACGATATGAAAGTACAGTAAACCGCGAAACACCTTTCCTTTGTATAGATTGCGTTTTAAGTTACAAATTGTTATGTATTTATGGAAAACATAATAGCCGTAGGTAATCGATATAAACTGGGTGTAATATTTGGCCTTTTTAATAAGAGTAACGAATAAAATGATCTTTTGGCCTTTAAGAACACACGTAAATAGGCCAGTCAAATTACGATCAGACCTGGAACTAATTTAAGAGTGATTTTTTTTCAGTACTTTAGAACAAACCTCTCCTAGAAGTAACGAAAATAAAAGAAAATTATGTCGGCAACAGCCCCTAACTTTGAATTTTTGAAAACGCTTATGGCATTAAACTGTTTTGCACATTTTATTATGCTTATAGTATATATATACAAACTTCAAACACGTAGTAAATATTTATGTGTACTTAGAAGCTACTTAGAAAACATTGAAAAATAAATTATTACTTTTTGACTTGCCTCCACCAACACGCACTGGGCCCGGGTGGTGGAGTATGGCCCACTCCCTCTCACCATTATTCGTGAGAGGAGGCTTTTGCCCTGCAGTGGGATTCTACAGGCTATAAATTACTTAACTTTCTTACTTTTCAATGAATAGCCTACCATGCCAAGTTTTTAATGCCATTGCAGGAAGCTGGCATAAGTATTGTCTGTCAATTTATAGGTTAAAAACCTCTTATATAAAATGTCCAAAAGTAAATTTTACTGAAAATGAGCGCATTATTGACCCACGTGGGTAAAGTCGCGGACAAAACCATATAATGACGTGAGTATAATAAATTATCGTTGTATTGGATTATCTTCAAAAAATTTTAGTTGTCTGCACGACACTTGCTTTGAGGACCTTTTAAGAATTAATCTCAAGGTACAGTACAAAATTGCTTGTCCCATTTCTGCTAACGTCCTTACAAACTGGAAATGTACCCATGATCGCGGCGATCTATCAACTCTTGCGCATCTTCACAAAAAGAATAAAAACGGCGTTTAGGTGCATTTCAACGTAGACCATTAATTTTGTCAAAGAAACCGATTATTTCGCTGTTTCGTGTTACGCTAAATTACTTTAATCTCGTGAATTAGTTAAATTAATATAAAGTGTAAGGGTAGACAGTTTCATTACTTTAAAGGGTGATTGTACTCATGATACTGAACAACTTTCCCCAAGGAACCTATAGGAAATTTGGACTCAAGCAATCAGCTTATTGAACGTTTGTATGAAAAGTTAATTTTTTTATGCGAATTTCTCTTCCTGATTTCGATTACAGCGACTACTTATTTACATAAGCTGTCAGGTATTGGGTTTAGTATGAAAACAACAAAATAGATAGCTTTTGACATTTTGGAATCTAACACTGTTCCATTTTAGACGAGATGCAGTCAGAAATTCTACAACAGGCATATTAAAAAATACAATTACAAAATAAATACAACATTGAATTACGTAACACTAGTTAACTTTGATCTAAGGCGTAATATTGTTAAGACCAGACATTTTGGGTATTTATTTACACAAATTAACGCTCTCTTCCTCGTAGGGTAGCTACTAAATAATGAAAAGCCACGATCGGAGGTGTGACTGGATGCAGTGAGTGGTAGCCACATAGTGGGCATCAGACTAGACGCCTGATGAGAATAGTCTCCTCCTACGACACCCACCTAGGCTGGTGCTATTCAAAGGACACCACATGACACCATCCGGAAAGGAAAAACCTTTGACCAGCAGTTGGATGTAGAACGGATTACGCAAAAAAATGTTTTTACTTGTTTATAATCAGCCATTGATGTCCCACTGTTGGCAAAGGCGTCCCTCGAGAGCACGAGAGTTTTTTTTTTGCACTTCGATCGGACAGTTCTCAAGTAAAGAATCGATGGATTTCGTTATGGTCTACCTCAACGCCGATTCGGTTTCTTTGGGGACCAGTTGGTGGTCGTAAAAAGTGGAAATGTAAACTTTACAATGCTAACTTTATGACAATATTTGATAGACACCGATGTCGATTAATAACAGGCCAGGTTACTATTAAAATAGGGCAAATAATTTTCAACTAAGCACTTTTCACTTGCCTCAAAACCAGCATTCTGTACCCATTAAAAATGAATCAATCCCTCATAATTGCTTGGTCGTGGCCGACGTTAAACAATTACTCTTTGGCTTCATCATCCGCCATTTTGCTTGTTTGTAATATAACTTGTAACACAATCAACTTGTCTTCTATGATAAAGGGGATTGTGGGCAGGTGCCGCTAACTCGACCCTGGATAGTGATGGGATGCTTGTCGATTAGATTTTATCGATGGATAATGTTGTTAGGTTCGTGAGTTATCGTCCCAGTTTGCTCTCAGAACAACCAATTTGCAATTTTCTTGTATTTTCTCACGGTAAACCTGTCATCTTCAGTCAATACTATCTAAAATCGCATCTTGGCTTGATTTATGTTTATTTATTGCGATTTTGGCTCTGAGCTTTTACAAAACACAGTAAGAATATTAATGTCTTCAAGCGATTTGTTTTATTGATACTACTGCTATTCGAAATGCAAGGAGATTCATATTTATAAAGACTCACCTTTAAATTAATATGACACGCATAGGTATATCGATAAATTTTATCGACACTCCGACAACACTGCCCAACGATGTAGCGAAATTGATTCAGACAAATATGTACGCTTCTCTGCCTATATTAAAACTACCAACTCGAGTGTTTGGCATTTTTATTACGGTCAATTATTAGTCGATTGTCCGACGGTCGATGGTCGATAGTCGCAGCTGACGGATTGATGACGCTTTTTCTACTTTGACATTCAATTTGGAAAACTTTATTGTACAAACTCTAGGACATTCACGCCAGCGCCATCTGTTCTTATCGATAATTTTTATTATTTTATGACACGAACAAATTTCAAAAATGTATGAGCGAAAGGTTCTAGTGCAGGTGATGCATATTTTCTTTTATTAGGGTTGGCATTTTCAGAGAAAATTTATCGATAAAGTTGGAGAATTTTTTGTTCTAGACTTTATTAGTTTTATGACTCGGTTGACATAAAATCTTCTTAATGTTGTGGATATAAAAGCAAATATTGTTTATAACTCTTAAAGCGGAGTCGTCATATTAATGTTTAATTATCATTCATAGATAGATCCTTGTCTAGTCCGCTGAGAAGAAAGAATAGCGTGAGTTGTGTAGATTTTACAATGTCCAGTAAATTTAAGATTATCAGGTTTCCAAACGTGCCAGTTTAAATAAGCTATAACAATATCTTTATTAAAAAAAAATATAGGGTCCTTCTTAATATGCTGACACTTTTTTAAGGGGATGATCAGACCATCATACTAAACAACTTTCTCTATGGCACCAACATCGAAATCGTGAAAAAGTCTCGAGTTGGTATGCAGTTTTGTATTGAACAGGCGATTTAATTTTTCGCAATTTCGATGTTGGTGCAAAAGAGAAAGTTGTTCAATTTGACGATTCATGATCATCCCCTTAAATAAAATGTGTTGGACCCTGTATTTGTTCTATGTAACAATCAATGAATTTTTCGCGATTTCAATATTGGTCCCATAGTAATAGTTATTCAGTTTGACGGTCTGAGTCTGAAGCACCCTCTTCAGCATCATCATCATATCGTATGGCATTTTTGTCTTCCTGCTTGGGTCCGAGGGGGGGTTAAATTTAGAGGTCGAGGTGTTTCAGCCAGTCTTCCGCTGCCGGGGTTAGCCTCTGGAGTTCTTCGATTTCACCGGGGAAACGGCGCAGAGTGCACTCGTTTACCACATGGGAGAGGGTCTGGTCAGGTGCCCCGCAGTCCTACGTCGGGGACTCCCTCAAACCCCACTTGTGGAGGTGATAGTTAGTCCTTCCGTGGTTGGTTCTGAACCGGTTAAGCTTAACCCAGGTCTTACGGTCCTTTTCAAAACCAGCCGGTTTTACAGTCGGGTCTCGGACTAGGCTTGCATGCGGATGGTCAAAAAGGCCCCAATCTGCCCGCCATGCACTATTTACATCGTACTGGGACTGAATTCGGTCGTCGGTCCAGATAGGTGATCTAGCATTTAACGTACCTATTTAAGTTTACACCATGTATAAGTCGGTTTCCCTATGTTACTGCTAAAGTCCACACTTAGATTGTCGCTTCATCGAACACTCAAAAAAATTCATATTTGTGCTAGTTATGGTTCTATGTAACAAATAGCCAAGCAAGGTAACAAAACTGACCTTTAAGTTTTGTGTAGGTACTTGTATGACATAATCAGATATAATGAATAAATAAGTAAATGTGATAAAGCGTTGGGAGCCGCGGCGGCGTGCTACGTCGAATCAACATCGCGTGTAGGCGAGAAGCTTTATTGACTGCTTATTGGCATCGGTCTAAGAAATGAGATGTTTACCTTTTTGCTTTTGCTTTATTTCCCCTCTCATCATCATCAGCCTTCTTCTTAATATGCTGACAGTTTTTAAGAGGATGATCAGACCATCAAACTGAACAACTTTCCCTATGCGACCAACATCGTAACCGCGGAAAAATTTGCTGTCCCATACATTTGGCTCCAGTAGGTTTACAGTTATGTATGGAACAGCAGTATGTTTTCACGATTTAGGTGTTGGTGCCATAGAGAAAGTTATTCAGTTTGACGGTCTGATCATCCCCTTAAAAAAGTGTCAGCATATTAAGAAGGACCCTATATACATCCCATTGCAGGTCTACCCTCAGGGAGGTTGTATGGGCATGAGCACCACTCGTGCAGAATGCTGATTGGTAGACCACACATACGCATTACAGACTACACATTCTGCAGCGTTTGCAGGACATTCCGTTCCACCTTAATCCCCAAATACGAGTATGTAGAAACAGAACCATGCACCAAATCGCTTAAAAATATGCAGTAGCAAAGTTTCTGACTTCGCTTAAAAGGAAATGTGAGTATATTGTTGTATATAAGTCAAAGCTTAACACTTAAACCATAAGATTTTACCGTGTTAATCTAACGGGTGGGCGACAAAATACGCGTGACAAATGTTGTTGTTCTAGTCATTTCGTTCGTCTCATTTTTACCATTTTGTTAATTTACGCATTAATACATCTTAATTAAGTCGGTTTTTTCTGGTGTAAAATGTTAGTTTGGGCGTAATTACTGTTTTTGATATATTGACGTTTGTTTTGTTGCTCAAATTAGGTGTTTTTTTAGAGGTACTAGCCTATGATAACTGTGCCGAGGCGTGAGCTGTGTTCACAAACTTCCTGTCACATTGTAATGGAGTTTGGACACTGCAAGTGAAAAATTTAGATATCATCATCATTAGCATATACAGGGTCAAATCAACAGTTGCATACATTCATACAGGGTGAAATTATTATCTATCTTTAACATCCTTTTAAACTAAGTCTTCCCATCAAACTGAAGGGAGCGTTTGCTCCCAAAGCCGGTCCGTTTGAGCAAAGAAAAAATCAGCTGTTGCATACATTTGGCTACTCAGCATAGTAGTTTAGTATAGAACAGCAGATTTTTTTGTTGCTCCAATCGGTGTGTGCTGATATCAATTTCACCGTGTATACGTCCCACTGCAGGGCACAGGCCTACTCTGAGGGAGGGTGTAATGGGTGCCAGTCCACCACGCGCGCGCAATGCTGATTGGTAGACCTCATAAACGCATTAGAATTTCTTCTTCGGCGTATACAGGTTTCCTCACGAAGTTTTCCTTCACCGTTCACTTCACAACAAATCTGGACTATGTTGACTGATATTTAGAATATCTCGAAATGCATATTTTGATGGCCTTTGTTATTTGATTCAAATTCTGCTATTGGTTTTTCTTCGTAGCTACAATAATATCGATATTTATCATTATTTAAGAAGGAGACGAGCCTTCCAAATAGCGCCGACAGTCGACACCTTATCTGGGTGCTTTACTATCACCATTATTTCAACAAAAACTGAATATAATCATATCGAAATCACCGATCAGTCCTTTCAACAATAAATACGTCACAACGCTGACAATTCGATATAAAGTCAGGAAGACAATGGCATAATTTGACGTCACATCAAAATATCTTGAGTTACATATCTGGACCGTGCGCCGGCGCAGTTTGAGCGCATAATAAAGATCTAAGAGAACCTCCCATGAACAGATCGCAGATAACTGATTTCAGATCATCACTACAGATAACGCACCAACATTTGAAAGTATAAAATGTTTGGACATCTCACGTATGGAATCTTTCACATTCGTAAACGCACGAATATGACGGTTTACTATCTTCAACGCCCCACTAAAGTAACTCTTAAACATTAGTAGCTTAAAGTTGAATTTTCTTGTTGTTACATAGAACTACTCAACAGCGGTACCCTTTGTGATAAAACAATGAGAAATATATCTTAAATCTTGAACAGAAAAGTCGGAATTCCTTCGGGCCCAGCGTTATCTGTACCATCGCTTGACTTTCGCACGATTGATCGATAGTATTTTTTGCGGGTGCTTTATTTATAAAACAATCGAACGTCTCCAGCGCAATAAATGTGAGTGCCCCTACCAGTGGACGGCGTTATTTCAGAGCAAAAACTTATTCGAGAGCAAAAAGGAGGGGAAAACCGGCCAAGTGCGAGTTGAAGTTGAGATATGAGCATTCCGTACGCGACTTCAAAAGTAGAGTGGAACTGTAGAATCACTAAATTAAGTAAGTTTCAAGCTCGCCGGATACCTGGCATAAGAATACCACTTCTTCTTATCGTGTCGACTTCAAATTTTGAACAAAGTCGCTAAATAGTACCTTGCCAGAAGTGGGCAACCGATACTGCACCGTCGCTAGCGGTCATGAGCTCCTCCTGCGTACAGGTGTTAGGGCACGCAGGGCACGATGTGAGATGGGCCATCGTTTGTGGAGCTCCACACAAGCAACTCACATTTTGCGCATCCGAGAATCCCCACCTTAACATGTTGTCCTTACTGCGACCGACCTGGGTTCGAAGTCGGTTTAACGACTTCCAGGTCGCCCAAGGCAAGTCATGTCCAGGCGGGAGGCTCTCAGACGGCGGCACAAATGGAGTTGGGAGGGACACTTTTTGTCGCCAAAGAGTACACCTCGCTTGCGCTGGGCCATTATTTAGTGGATCGACACACTTCATAAAGCCATACCACTGAAGAACCATTGACACAAAAATAAGAAGACTAAATTGTCGTCTTCTCCATCTAAGCATTATAATTTAGAGCAAGTATGGATGCGGCTTTCCGAATTTATAAGCATTTCTGGAGGTCTCGGGAGATCAATTTAACCTTTTAAATATGTTTAGCTTTATTACGTTCTACATACTCGGTATGCATGTTTTTAATTCACGCTTTCACGTGATTTTATTTAACATGGTAAAACCGATTTACCCAAAAAACTATGAAAATAAAAACTCTTTTTGAAAAATGTCTGTACTGTAGTGAAGCAGTTTCTTTCAATCTATGTGCAAAATTTCAACATTCTACGCTTAACATTTTCAGACAAAATCACCTGCGACTGAGGAAAGTGAGCAGGAATTTCAAAAATGTTTCGTTTTTCCAATTTACGTGCGGTATACTAAAACTAGACTCGGAGTTACACCTGAGACGCGGATACTTAACTTCGTTTTAAAGATCAGCAGTTGGTCTATCTTGTGTCTCTTTTGACGTACGACAAAGACGTAGTGAACGATTAGTGCCTACTTTAGATAACTTTGTGCTGGTTTTTGTTACGATTAAGAAATTGTAACATTTGTCATGCGATAATGGGAGTTGTGTAAATAATACGTAAGGTTTGTTAGGAGTTATGCCATCCTCATGTTTAGTGTTCTATATTTGCAAAAAGGAACACCATAAAACCTCGGAAACTACCTACAGTTCCTCGGGCAAGTAAAAAAAAACAACATTTCAAGATCATTGCCGGGGAAAATTTTAGGGAGACGAATGCCTGGTTGTAGATCTTCCTGGCTAAGAACCTTTGTGAATGGTTCGATTTATAAACCAGCTGACATCCTATCAAATATTCAGGGATGCAGTCTCCAGGGTCCGAATAACCCTAATGATAGCCTCCGATATGAGATGGTATCACAAGAAGAAGAATAATCTGGAGTCCAATTAAAACCATAGATGTACACTGCCGTTTATTTGCACAGGATCATACGCACAAGAGATAAAAAAAAGTGTTTTCTCCCCTCCGGATGGAAAATTGACGTCCCGCTGCGCTAAACGAAGTTGTCGCTTTCCATCTCGGTCGAGGAGAAAAATAGTATACTAACCTCGGACAGTAAATAAGAAAGCCTCAGATCACATGTTTGTTACATTACATGAGATCTGAGACCTTTCTTACTTTCCTGTCCTCGGTGTGTAATCTACTATTATGACCACACGTTAGAAGTGAAAATTTCCGACTGGAGTATTATGGAGTATACTGGTTTAGTTTCGTTCGCTGTTCAGAAAAAGTGCACCCCATGATCTTTTGACTTCAAAAATGTCCAAAGCGCTGTCGCACCCAATGAGCTGTAGGTACATCTCTTGTGATCAGACTACAGGCTGTAAGGAAAAGTATCATTAACCTTTAAACCACATACTCTACCCATCAAACTGAACAACTTTTAATATGGGAGCAAATCTGTCAGAACGAAAAAAATCTGCTGTCCCATACTAAACTGCAACAGGTACCTACTCGATGCAAACGTATGGGACAGCAGATTTTTTATTTTGTTCTGACAGGTTTGCTCCAAATGTAAAAGTGTTTCAGTTTGATGGCTAGAGTGTGTGGTTTAAAGGTTAATGATACTTTTCCTTACACCCTGTATACCACTTCAGCAAAAAGGAAAATTCAATCGAGAACCGCAAGTACCGTTTCAGGATTCGATTCCCAGTTGCGTAACATCTCCAGGAATCCTCAGCTTGTCGTAGGTAATTGTCATTTCATTATAGAAATATGCGAGAAGGTTGTCCGGGAGGTATTCCGAGCAAGTTTTTAGGTGGTAACGAAATTACTGATAATCGAAGCGTTCGATTCGTGATCGATGTTCGTGGACGTATCGATTTGTTTTTGTTTTGTGTCTAGAGGTGCTTGTTGACAGATGTTTGTCTGGTCGGAAAGATATTCGGTGGCTGAAACCTTGTGGTTTTTTAAGGGTAACATTTTCGAGGGAAGCCTGTTTAATGTTGACTTGCCGTAGTAATAATTAAACCAATTACTGTTATAGTACGCCCCGGTATGGCCCTATTGTATTTGGAATTAATGATGGAGAAATCTTTATCACCTATACAAAGTTATTTTTTATCTTTAAGTAACATTACGTTAAACTTTTGTGAAAATAAATAACACGGCATTATTTGGATTTTAGTATTTCTGAACACCTCCAAAGTGATTCGAGGTTAAAAGTACCTATCAACATTGGAATCGGGATTGTACAGGCAACCTATTTAATTTATTTGTATTTAAGTTATCTAACAGATATCTTAACCAAGCCTTTAAAATAGTTTAGAGAAAAAATTAGGTCAACTTTTTCAAATTCTGTCAAAGTTTTCTAGATAAACAATTTGTTTCTTAAAATACACACTTTTATAGAAAAATTACATTTATTTACTGAGTTAGCTCTTTATTGTTCACACGAAAATAAAGAATTAATATAATTACCATTGTAAACCAACACGATGGACGAACTTAATTTCGTACAAATTGCTTCCAGCAAACTTTTCATGATCTATTCGGGGCTTCGCTTAGAAATGTTGGTTAAAGCTTCAATACATCTTAGACATGCCTGCCATCTTTCAAAGTTTCAATATAATCTAGAATCTACAACCATCCACAAAAGTAATCCCTTCCCTCCTACGAACATAAACTAGCCAACCGCGATCGTTGGCCACTGTACTCCCGCCATTAAATCATTCTTCCAATAACATCAACCCTTCTGACTCCATAATGAACCGTTTCAGTTTTAATGTTACATTATGACATGTGTGCTCAATAAAAACTATTAACCGATCATTCGGACTATCAAGTCTCTTACTTCAATGGAATTTCTACCTTCTGTCTTGAAAATTAAAGTTAGTTCATGAGACTTCAGTTATGGGATGAACTGTAAAAGATCGCTGTTCAGTATCAGCTACTACTTGACGTGAATGTATGGCTCCTACCATATATCTTTCACATTTCTTGTAACTATAATACTGTTGTTTTTGCTCAGTCGGCTAAATGGTTTTGATTTGGACAGTTAAAGTTTTTCTATGTTGATACACGGTTGATACAATTGACGGATTATTGTGATATTTGAGATAGGCGGCAAAAAGTCCGGCTTCGTGACTTTGACGGACACCGGACAAAGCAAAGATACACACACACACCCCAACATACATAAACTTTTAATCGTAATTCTCTTTCGTAGTGGTCAGGATTCTTCATACAAACGGGCTCGCATTAACAGGAAGAGGCTGGAACATATATGCTTAGCGAGTGCGAGTGAGAGAGGAATACACCACTCGGTATACATCAACATTCGGTATGGGTGATAATGATAAGCCGTCACATGAGCACTTTGAGTATCTTTCCTTGACAATTCACCTTCCCTAATACGTCACTTTCCAAAACTAGTAAATTACAGAACTGGTCTTGTGCTGGGGGCAACTCATCATCATCAGCCTTTAAACGCCCACTGCAGGGCACAGATCCATCCGAAGACTGATCTGAGGGGGTTTTTCGAAGGGAATCGCCCTAGACGTGTTTAGGACGATCCCTCCCTTCCGACTATTCCACTCACACTCGCTTTATAATATTTCATACGTCTTTCTATTTATAGCGTCACGCTTCTTTTCCAGTGGGGTAGGCAGAGACCAGAGCTGGCCAACTACTACGATCCTTACATAACCTCTTTTGCCTCATTCACAATACATCTCTTCATACGTGCCCGTCGGTTTCGAGTACTCCGCACCTCCCCTTTTTGTAGGACGCAACTGATTTGATCAGAATACGTCCTACGAGGGCGCCCTTTGCCGACACTTTCACTCACTTTAGCTCTATATAATTATTATCTCTTTCGTACATCTACTATCACTCATCCTCTCCACATGACCAAACTAACGAAGCATTCCATTTTTCAATCTTTGTCACTATATCCTCTCTACATATCCTCTTTCAGTCCACATCTTTCTCTAATAACAATGTTCCATATTCTGTCACAACCACACATACTGCGTAAAGAATGCATTTCGGAAGCATTTATTCTAGATTCCTCTTCTGCCATACATTTCACATGTTTGTACATGTAATTGATAAAAGTTACAAACTATTCATTAAGCCATCAACTTCTGGCTACAATTTCCTTTAATACAAAAATAAACGTGCCATGAGGGCGTGTCTAATTGCTATTAAAAATAAAACTTAATTTTACGGGAATTATAAAACGTTTACTGTATGCATGCCGTATATCAATTTACAACGGACACCGTTCGCATAATTTTCATATTAGTTCTATGTCTAGGCAATGTGTAGTTGGACCTAGTTTTAAGTTTATTAAAATGTGATGTTGATGGCTTAGAAAAAGTATATGTCTAGAATGAGCCTCACGCTTCTACCGTATAAAACACAAGTGGCCAACTTTCTTATGTTCGGTCGCGTGAGGCGTCATTAGAATATGGATAGGATTTAGAGGCCAGTGCTGGTTGCAATTTTTTTCGACGATTTCGTAGCTTCGACTGTCTATCTTAATTGACATATAACTTAATCAAGATTGATCCGAATCTGTACACTAAGTATCAAAAGTGATTATGACGTTCATAACTTTCAAAATTATTACCTGAAACTATACAGGGTGTAAAATGATATACGTTGTATATCTTGGGGGTGCATCAGACCGTCAAAGAGCCAACATCGAAATCGCGAAAAGGTCAAACGTCCCATACAATTGGGTCGATCTGTCATATTCTTACCTATATATACGAAATGGTCATAGGTGCCCTCAGATAAATTAACAGGAATGGATGCGATATTACGCGCGTACCCCTCTGCCAAAGACGCATGCTCAGTGAGCATACCCGTTATATAAAAATAGTTGACGCGCGTCCCGCGCCAGTATATAAACCTCCCCCCTCACCCCCGCAAAATTGACAGACTTTTTTGCGTAGAAATGAGAGATAATTTCCAATCCATTCCTGTTAATTTATCTGAGTAGGTGCCATGCTTTTCATTCATAAAATCTGCAAAAAAAATAAATATTCCTTAGTCGCCTCGTACGATATTCATATGAATAGATTTAGTGATCTCAGCCAGAAGTCACACTACTAAAAGAAAAATGTCTTTTATAAATTTTAAATATTTTCCTATTAAAAGTTTGGTCGATTTCGGTTCAACGATTTTTCAGGTTTATTGTTCAGTTTTTGATACCTTGTTATCGGTTCGATTGCCGAACACCTTGCAAACTGTCAATTAAAACATAAAAGTTCTAATCAATCAAGATTTCCCAGCGCTTTCAAATTACGGTCTACTTTTCTACGATACCCTCAGGCTGCCAAGCTAATACCTGTTACTATATAATAACAGCTCCGTATAGATACTAGGAACCTATTACTCAGTCCCACCCCTTCGTGTAAATATGTATGAGGGTGTATAATGTCGCAGTCACTCTTGGAGGCTGGCAGAGAATTGAATCATAAGTAACATAGGTAGGTACTATGTATAGTATGTAGATGGTTTTATTCTTAGTTTCTTTGTAGGGTTGACACTGAGGAAAATGTCGTTACTTTTTCAAATTCTTTTCCTGTGAGGACTCCTACATAATTTCGAAGCGGGTAATGGAGAGAGCTATGCTCGGAGTTTCTCTGCGAGATCGAATCTGATACGAAGAGATTCGCAGAAGAACCAGAGTAGCCGACATAGCATAAAGAATTGCCCTACTACTATTGTGACAATTGGCGGGGCACATTGTTCGCAGAACCGATGGCCGATTGGGCCGATGAGTTCTCGAGGCGATTTGAGGTGACCGCGTATAGTCTGTCTATAAAGTCGTGACCAAAAATGAGGGCGCTGCCTCCACGCAAGAACGTCAAAATCAAGCATAACCTGGCAACACCACCATACTAAAATGATTATTTCCTCAAACATTCATGTCACGACTTTATAGACAGACTATACAGGAAAGTGCAGCGCGCGTAGGCCCCCCCCATAAGGTGGACCGATGACCTGGTGAAGGCGGTGGGAACCCTTTTGGGATAGGAGCGTAGGACCTGTCCTTGTGGCTATCCTTGAGAGAGGCCTATGTCCAGCAGTGGACGTCTATCGGTAGATATGATGATGATTGTGTTTGCTGTACCCACATACGCTGAAGAACTGATGCGTATGAATTCAACCGATCCTCATTGGGCATTCATGAACGACTAACGCTCATACTTCGCCTCCTTGTGTCCTCCTGTGCCCTGCAGTGGGTCGTATATACATAGGATGATGATGATTGTATTTACTGTTAATTAGAAGGTATGAGTTTAAAAAAAAGGAAAATCTAACATCTATATTGAACTTTGGTTTGTCATACAGTGTAATAATTAGTGTGATCTGTGTATGAAGACCTTAATTTTCTCACCATTCAATTTGGTTTAATTGCAAATGTTCAATGGGACAATGTTCATGTCCATTCCAAAATGGAAATACGGTCTTAAAACTCTTGAATATAATGTGAGAAAGAAACTATTTGGTTGTATCCAAGAAGTTTCGAATCCATGTTGTATCGTACTCGTATGCCATCTAGTTTGAACGTCATACATTTTTGACAACCCTACCACGCCCATTTCACTGTCTGCAATTTTCCTCACTCCACCAACTAGCGTCAGCGCTTTTGAAGTGCTACTTTGCTGACCTTACATACACTGTTATTTACTAAAGGGTAGTAATAAAAGCTCCGATAATAAATTTAAAAATGTCCTTACTAAAAATATTATATTTACTGCCCGAAATACTAAATCTCCGACTACTTCTGTCCGACTAAAAATGACGAAACGACCGAATGATATACTTAAATCTCAGAAAAAATCTTATGACTATTAATTGCTGTAATACTTTTTTACCATATAAAATTATGTTCTACTGATAACAATGCTTTGTAATTATTACCTTTACTTGCCAACTAGAAATTCATCAATTACATTTAATTTTTCATAAACTCTGTGCTATTTTTACTACAATGTTATACTTAAATTTCTATTGTTGGCGCTTGTCCAGAAAGTTATTAAAAATACAAAAATGTACTTACTATAATCATGAATTCTAGTTACTACTAATCTAATCTATCTAACCTAACCTAACCTATAACTTTTAAAAAAAAATCTCAACTTTAAAAAAAAAAAGTTTTTTTTTTTTTTTTTCCTTAACCAAACCTAACCTAACCTAACCTAACCTAAGTTTTTTTTTTGTAAACATTTTTTTTAGTCTACTATTTAAAACAGTAGCGATTCGGTTCTGCCACTCGCCGGCCGCTGCCGCGGCACGCTCGCTGCGCTCGCTCGGCTCGTGGGGCTGGTCGCAAGAAACCTAACCCGCTCGTCGCTTCGCTCCTCGCTAACCCAACCGAATGCATTTTGCTCAAACGCCGTTCGCGCGGTCCGACCAGTTTCGGTATTTTCATCAATGTTGAGAGTTAAAAAATATATTTGGTAACCAACACTAGAAAATTAAATAACTCATAAAATTCGTAAAAGAATGATTATTTTGACATGACCTCTGTTGTCAGTAACCCAGTAATCTCGTCGGAGGTTCAGTATTTTATTCAGAAGTTTAGTTTTGTTATTCAAAGTTTAATATATTTATAAGTAGAAATGTAATTTGATTGTGTTCATAGGTGTCAGCAAAATTTAGGTATTTTATTCGGTATGCTTTGAATTTTTTTGTCGGTATATTATTATAACGCTGGTAAATTAGAATAAAAGTCGGACAGAGATAGCTGGAGATTTATTTATTTGTCGGAACCAATATTATTTCCCTTTACTAAATGCTCCAGATTTCCGGAATAATTTAGCTTAGAAAAAACTAAACTCTAGTGTCGTCTTGTATTTCTCGTAAGTACTTTTTTCTGTTAGGAAACCGGTGAGGAAACCTGCATGCTTCAATTTCGAGGCATGTATTGTACCCACTGTCCATTATGCGACGGGCCTGTCACACTGGACATAATATTTGGTACTACTGGTGAAACTTGTATGCTCTGAGGTTTCAGGATATCTCTGACTACCCCCTCGTTGAATATAGTCGTGAGCATAATAATTATGCTTTTTTCTGTTATGCTTTAGATTACGTACGTTAGTCAAATTAGTGCCATTATTAATAAGGATCAGGTCAAATTAACCTGTATGCTCGTCTGCATATGTCAATGGCATGGCAGTTGCATGTATGTATTTATCTTCTTCTTATCGTGTGGGCAAGCCCTGGTGTCAGAGTTTATTAAAACCGCCTTATGGCCTCTGACGTGGTTTTTATACAACGACTACTAACCACCATATATTGTTACCGGGACCAACGGCTTAACGTGCCTTCCGAAGTACGGAATCATCTTTCTTTTCAGACAATCAGGTGATTCAGCCTGCAATGTCCTTACCAACTGGGGAAAACGCACAAAGTGACATATCACTAGGTGTCCCCCGGGGGAATCGAACCCACGACCTCCGTGTCAAGAGCCAATTGCTCTTAACCATTAGACCACGGAGGCAGTTGTATGTATGAATATAGTATTTATGTATGTAGTTTATATTAGAGTCTGGGGAAGAGAAAACAGAGGCCTATATCCGATGAGCCTAACGCTCGGTCCGTGAGAAAGGGATAAATATCGAGATGTGCCTATCTTAGCCACTTTACATTACGTCAATGAGCGAAAGTTGGCTTTCTCGCTATCTCACTTTGTCGTATGCTGACCCTACTGTAGCATGATGATGATGGAGTATTATGAGTTCTTTTGAAACCTAATGCACCATCAAAACGGCACCCGTCATAAACTGATACCATAATAACACAACAGGAAGAAATAACGCATCATACAATACCAACAAATCAATGTATGATTTAGAGTCCAATTTAGCAACTCAAGTTAACAGTAAGTCAGCTTTCTACGGTCTCACTTACACCCCACACGCGAAGTCTCACTTACAAACCCAATTTCATTCCTACAACTACAGAATAAGAACTTTTTCACGAGACTGCAAACGGAGTTTATTCAATTTACGTTCTTGAGACAAGAGCGGGAACAATAAACGGTCGCTACACGGGTGAGCACTACAGACCATTACGTATTCCAACTGCGATCGTATCTCAGCGACGAATGTATATGAGAAATACGAGGTTTTATCCCATTGTTCTGCTTCCAACGACGCTGAAGTACACAGCGGAGATATTAGTGAACCTACTGGAGCGGCTATGGAAGAGATACGCGAAGATGTTGTGGTAGGAACAGTAGGGAACAAAAACGCAGAACGCAAACGTCATTGGCTGATAATTGTCGCTTCTAAAGGCGGTATCGTCCTAGATAAACGCTTCCAACTTATTGTCCGTTCACGGAGATAGCTACGACAATGCACCCGCAATATTACTAATTAGGCTCTGTTTATGAACGCACAAACCATTGTTGAAAGAATGAGATAGTTATCTGTTTGTTGTCTGCAAATGAGATTTGCGATGCCGCTTTGTCGGTTAGCGAAATTGTAAGAGCTTTGTTTTCATCTGAAATATTATCTGGACTTTGTCCTTGCAATGAGGTTGTTTATTCATGATCTTTCTGGCTATCTGATGTTATAATAATGGTTGTTTTTGTTACCATTGTAAGTAGTGGGTGTTGGTTTTACGCAGCGCTTAGTAAGTGCCCTGTAGGATCACACTGTAAGGCATCTGTCTTTTAAGTACTTGATATTGGACTTGCGATCGTAAACAGGGTGCAGTAAGAAAAATATTGAAATAACAACGCACACAAGCTTAATTTCGTCTGCCTTCTTTCAATCTTCCTCATTACTGGATAGGTGACATTGTAAAATACTTCCTAAAAGTATAACAACATTTTATATTGTTATTGCCAAATCTTATATACCTAAGTATTACTCTTTGTTTTACTTTTAATCGGACTTGTTGATGAATACATTTGTATGGTCGATCAATTAGTACAAATGGTTTTTATTTCTATAGAATTACAGAGATATGAATGGATTTTTAATGACTTGGCCATGTAAGTAAATAATCCCTTTTCCATAAGTAACTATAATGTCAATGATCTTCAAGATTAATAAAATGCTGACTCTCAAATGAAAATACAAATAAGAGAGCTACTTGTAGTCTGGTAGTAGAATATGAAATACAAACTTTTGAAGGAACGAAAATAGTAAATCAAAATGAGACACGTAGAAATGAACAATATATAAAAACATTTAATAAAAATATTCCGGCACAACTGCGGTCTGACGCTACCTGTAAACAAAAAGATATAAATTTAAATCCACACAATAATCACCGTTGAGATACGTAAAGGAGTATCGTAAAATTTCTTGTGGGGGTGTTAATGTACGTAATGAAGTCAAGCACCTTAAAATATGGCACCGTTTTATACTTGAAACGAAATACCTTCGATAGCATTTTCAATCTCGACTGTTTTAGTGTCCAATACACAAATGTTTGTCCAACACTTCCAATATATAAATGTTCTTGTTTGGTTAAAGTTTCCAGGAGTACCTACTTTAGAAGTTGGCGTGAGCTCTCGACCAATATTGGTTTTGTCGAAAAAAAGTACGCTGCTGAATTTTACGCCGCAATTCCACCGCTAGATAAAATCGCATTTCGCGTTTATTGCACAATGAATTGTAGCATTTTATGTTAATAACCGAGGTCCATGTAGGCGGGAATGTCGAAATACTGACTAATCTGGCCGTGGGTTGCCAGCGAAAAAAAATGGCAATTTAAAATTATTCATGCTACCCACATCCGAAGCGTCCGAAATCAGTTCTTTATTTTATGCACCTAGATTGTTAATTACTTAATTATTTATTATGAGGTATCGTTTCCCGATGTCTGTTTTCGCCCACTATACTTTTTGCAAGTATAATTTTATTGGCATTTAATGAATAGTCTTAAATATTGACATTAATAATAAGGTTTTTTGTACTTGTTCAAAGGATCTACTTAGGATGTATTTGGTAGTGGATCGTTAACGGTTTTGTTAGTAATTTCTCATATTGACTGTTTAGTATATTTTTTTGGACTTCTGTGTCATTGATCTTGTGCTACTTTCATTGAGAATTTATGACATTGTAGTACTTAATCCTAATTTACATAAATTTATGTCAACGTTATTAGCCAAGTTAGGATATTCCAACTTTCTTGTTTTACGTTAATAATGTTAAGCTGTCATTAACGGATATCAGCCCCCACGTTTTCCCACTACTTCGACTTCTGTCCAGGATCAACAGTGCAACAATTTGAAACACTTCTGTCTGTATTCTGGTCAACGTCTTCTTCAGTCCTCACTGCTAAAGCCACGGTCGCAGGAATCCAATCCAGCAGAATTATTACTGAATTGCCTGGGAAACCCGCAGGTAATTTAATCAGACAAGATCGAAAATATTTTCTGCTACTGCTACTACCGCTGGCCTTTTCCAAATTTTATCACTAACCCAGAACTCTACTTCCTCTTCGATTATTGTTTCTGAAGCAGATTTGGCTACCCATACTGCTACCTGTTTGCTTTGTGTTACGTTCGGAGATTTGGTTCTCCATCGGATCGGACTTTATACTCATTTTGTCCTTTAGGAAAACTTCAGAGCTCGAGCTCAGGCTTAGCTATATAAGTCCTTGATTAGATTTGTAATCCAAGACCTAATAGATCTTACAGATCATCGTTTAAACCTGAATTATGATCCTTAACACCGACCCTTCTTTCATCTCTCTCTACACCTTTCATTACTGCAATTTGCCAAACGAAGCGTACAATATCGGTGCTTTATTAACACCAATTTGTTAACCCTCAATCAGCTGCAACGGTTTATTTAAATCGTTCAATAACTTCACACTGCTGTCAATGAGATGATGATGTCTTTAAGGTAGGGTGTGCTCTTTCGTTGTCCTATTTAGGGATTTTATTAAAAATTTACATACTTCTTGACGATCGTAATCCTTGATCAGGTCGGACAGAATTTTTGCTATAATTGTATCATTTTTCAATAGTTGTATCCACGATATGGAATGACGGGAAAAATCTGTTACGAAAATCAGGTCAGGTCAGGTCTCAGTTATTGAATATAGCTATAGTAATATAATATACTCTTTCTTATACTGTCATAATATAGCTTTGAGATTTTGTTAAGACAATTACTTTACCATGAAATTATTCTTCTCATAGATAAATGCAATGCGATTTCAATGCCTTTTGTTGGCAAATGGCTAGTTATTCTGTCACCAATTGAAACTACGCCATATTCCACCATTCCTTTAATATGACTTTTGCATATCTTTGTTTAAATCGTCATCTCAACTTAAAACCCTAAAAATATTAAAATTATTGAATACCTTGCACAATCCCGAAAGGAAAATTCGGATGCGAGTTTAATTATTTGTTAACTCTGACATAAATATTTCATGTATGAACTCCATACATGTAATGTATATCGTATCATCTTCACAAAACACAAAAGAGTGATCACCCTACCTCGCTAAAGTGTCGAATCGATACGAAAGTCAGAGAATCGAGAATTACAATCGATTACCGCGATCGTGGTGAAATCACTGGTGTCGAAAGCCCCTGGTCACTCCGCCCACAGTATCATCGCCAGTTTATTAAGTCATTACCCGTTTTCTCTGGATGATACTAGGTAGGCATATAATATGTATGTATGTTATTTTGCTTGACTTAGGTACTTTTATTTTAAAATATTGATATTTAGATGATTGGGCCATAGCATTGTCATTTTGTGATGCAAATTCTTTAAGTATCGATGAAGGAAATCACCAGAACTGATTGAGTATTCTAATATTGTTTCTTTTGCGTATCAAAAATCGGTTGAAAAGCTTAACGATACAATTAAATATCAATTTATAGCACACCAAAATAAATTTTCAGATATTAAAACTGTAAAATCATATTGCCTGCTGAAAATTATTATTTTGAAGAGAGCTGGTCATTTAAATTGCATTTGCAACACAAACATAATCCCTTGGGGTGGTCATAAACTCTATAACTGTCAATTGTGAGCTAGTTATATTGTTAAAGGTTGTTAAAGTTGTTGTAGAATTAAAATAGAGCATCTTTAAACTCCACAGAAAACAGATTCATATAAATAAACAGCTAAAAAAAGGATCCCAAAAGATCACCATAAGAACAAAATACAAAAGGGTAAAAATTGTGCAGCAAGATCGTTGCATGTATAAAAATACAATAAAAGTGTGAGCCGGTAGAAAGTGCGCGCGCGCAGGTCGTGGCACGCTTGAATCAATCACGTGTGATAGTGTCAGATGGACTTTACGTGGGCTGGGATAGAAGGGATGACATGATAGGTACTTGTTGCTGGTTTTTGTATTTCTGATTATGTGGAAAATGATTCAAAAGGAAGGAGAAATGCTGTGGTGGTCTATTGGGTTTACCTTCCAGGCAGAGGGAGGTCATTTCTATCATCCCGGCCTAGATAACATACATACATACATAAACTCACGCCTTTTTCCCAGAGGGGTAGGCAGAGATTATGGATCTCCATTTTGGGCGGTTCTGACACACCTCTCTTGCTTCCTCTAAGTCCATACATCTTTTCATACATTCCCGTCGATTTCGGCTGCTTTTAACCTGGCATTTTTTAATGAAGTCCTTGATCTGATCTAGGTACGTCCTCCTAGGTCTGCCTATACCAATATTTCCTTTCACACACGCTTTATATATCTGTTTTGTAAGTCGACTTTCATTCATCCTTTCAATATGTCCAAACCATCGAAGCATTCCCTTCTCTACTTTAACCACTACATCTTCATTCAAACCACAACGTTCCCTAATCACAGTATTTCTCATTTTATCCCTTATAGTCACACCACACATCTTGCGTAAAGCCCTCATTTCCACTGCATTTATTCTGCTTTCATTCTTCTGCTGCCACACCCAACTTTCACTCCCATACATCAAAGTTGGAACCAACACGCTATTGTGGACAGCCAAACGAGCTTTGGTAGATACATTTTGGCTACCCACAAGTGCGCTGGTGGCGCCATTTACTTGCGTTCCAGCTTTTACTCTCTTTTCTATATCCCCGTCACATTTCCCATCCCTAGTGAACATACTTCCCAGATAAACAAACTCCTTTACCTGTTCCAGTATTTCATTCCCAATCTTTATACGGCATCCAGTCATGCATTCATCCCTTTCAAACACCATCACCTTAGTTTTATTAACATTCACTTTCATTCCTTTTTCACTCATACTTGCATCAACAGTGGCTACCATATTCTGTAACTCTGACTCCGACGAAGCGATCAAAATTTGGTCATCAGCATATAAGAGACACTGAACCAGTAATCCACCCATTTTTAAACCCCATTCACTCTCTCTCAAACATACTAGACAATTGTCCAAGAATAGGTTGAACAGCCAAGGAGATGCTACACAGCCTTGTCTGACTCCTCTATGGATGTCAAACCAGTCTGTGTAAGCTCCATTGATCTAACACAGGCTCTGGAATTCTCATACAGGGATTTCAGAGCCCGTATCAAATCGCTACGGCCTAGATAAGGTTGGGCCAATTAGTTCTTTAGGATGTACGATTTGTGTTACCACTTTGTGTTCACTGTCCATTGTAAAGGACGAAGCGACTACTGTTCTCACTACCTGTCACACTGGTTAGTAAAAATTGCTTCACTGCTAATCAAATGTGCCGATATTGCACTATTCGTAAAGGATTTTAGGAATGAAAGAAAAACATGATTTCTCCTATTTGATCTTTACGAAAATACATTATTCTTATAGTTTTTTTGAATGAAACAAAAGAAACTTCCGTATCTTAGTTGTAATCTTATTTTTATATCACAGTCCTTTCGTTTGTTTCCATTAGTCTATTTTAATTTGCAATCGATACCAATAATTGACAAAGTACTTTGTGAATTGAACTTTAGTCTTCAGATGCTAAATCTGTCCAACTTGCTAAGTGCTTGGCAAGGAAGAGCTTTTCGAATTGAAACTTTGTCAGCTTCTGTTAATTGTTGGAAATTTACCAATTAGTGACTTAGAGCCATATCTCACAAGCTATTTTTGAGCGCAGGCGTTAAGGGAACGAAATATCGTCGCCATATCGCCGCGATTTCTCCGGGATAATAATTCTGAGATCAATCAATGCCGCGACGGGATCGCGGATATAACAATCAGTTTTAATCCCTGCGATTCAGTTGCGACGTCGTTGCGGTGCAGTTTCCACATCGCGTACGTCCACAAGAATGTTGCTCGGTCTACCCATGATACTTTTGCCCTCTACTTTGCTTGGAGCAGTTATAGCGATAGGTACTATCGCTCGATTCTCAAAAAAATTACAAGGTAGGCGACTTTCCTCCTCTTGATGGTTTGCAAAACTCCCGTGACTTTTTGCAGCATCTGTATTGTAATGCAACCTAAAAACCCTTGCGACGCGACCGTGTCAACACCTTGGCAACCATTTATAATAATTCCCTATTTCCCACAATTACCATCGTGCCATGTTCCACTATTCCCTCATTTCACGGGAATTATTCACGGCTAATTATCGCCTTGTGATTATTTTTCGGCACTATACGTGTCAACGCCGTAACTCGCGCAGTAATAACACGCCGCCTGCGCGCACGCATTATTCTTGAGGAGATGCGCTGGAGTGAAATTGGGTGTGGTGCGTAGGACGAGAGGGTAGCGGGTTTCAACGAGAATTTTGTTTTTGTACCTCAATGCGAAAAGTGGGGTGTTACAGCTTAAATGTTATAGCACACGCTTGTTATGCATAACTTATGCAATCAACTTTTGTGTTACCTATGCAGTAGGTTTTGCCCGCGACTTCAAACAGTGGATTCAAATTCGGCCCCTGTTGCACCCTTTTAGGAGTTAATGTTTTTTTTTGTAGAATACGTATTCCAAATTTCATGTATCAATCTTTAGTGGTTTAGGATGTGTGTTAGTCGGTCGGTCGTGTCTGTCAGTCAGTCAGTCAGACACGGAACTGTTTTAATATTTATAAAACAGTTTCATGGCTATCCGACTAACAGACGACGCACATCAGCCTAAACCACTGAAGATAGCGACTAGATACATGTAAAGAACGCAGATGCGCACTAAGAATGATTTTTCAAAAATCTACCCCCAAGGAGAAAGAAATCTACGCGGGCAACAGCTTATAATAGTCATAATTTGTTGCTCGCTCTTCGGCCGTCACTCACACCGCAGCGCAACGCAACCGTTCATTAAGCTCCGCGTTTCGGATAATTACGTACTGATAAACCGAGCAAATTGTTCGCGAATTATCTGCGCTGGGCGTTCGTGATGAATATCATCTCCTGTACCGAATAACGCTTTTACTCATTGACGGACTGTCACTGTCGTGTTACGTTAATTTGTAGGTCTGTAATGCTTTTTAATTTGTGATAAATCATGGTTTCTTGTCAGATGTCTTTAAAGGAGATGCCACTTTTCTTATAAAATTGATAAATTGAGCTCGTCTTTCACAATATTCTTTGTAGCTTATTTTTTATCAATTTGTACGCGAATTTTAAGTTCCTTTATGTATGCATCAATGCATACCTTCACATCTCTTATCCAATTAATATTTACTAATTACAACCAGAAAAAATCAAGGTCCCGAATATTCGTCGTCGTTCGGTAATTAACTGAAGATCTACCATCAGGACATTGATTAAAATGTTCATTACTGTCCCGATCACTATCCCAGCGCCGAATATACGACTTACGGTGTGAGATGCTGTCGTAGATAGCGCCGACAAATTAAAAACTTTCTTTCTTCGAAACTATTGGATGCGATATCATTATCATTAGGGTTATCTGAAACATGAGAAACTGCTGATGCTAATTTTGAACTGATTTTGGTGGAGATTGTATTTTCGACTTTATGTAGGTAATAATAAGGTATTGGCCTTCCTAGTCAAATCAGCAGCTTTTTGCATGAACATTTTACTTAAATGAGTAATTATGACGTCATAATACTCATAATACTTTTTATAGTTTATTCTGTTAGTAAAAATAGTATACTGAAAATGATTCCTTTAATTGTACGCATTTAACCCTATTAAATGAATACAGAAACTATTAAATAAACATTGATTATAATATCCCTTGAATATTAATTTCTCGTACTGACTCGTAATGACTTTATGAAGAAAACTAGCCACCATTAAATTCTATACAAAATCAATTTGAAAAAAAATCTTATAAACTTATTAATACATTGCCCACACGATAAGAAGAATACATTGAATAAGTGGCTCAATGTAAAATACAATCGAATTTTTTCACGATCATCGTTTGGACAAAATGATATGTATAACAAAACATGTCAGCAAATCATTTACTATAACTTGCTACGATACAATAGTAGTTTTGAAAGTGGTGTAAACGTGTTCCTAACAATATGTTATATGTACTTGAATATAACGTTACAAATACACAACATTCTGTTTGTCACGAACTAGCACTATAGTGCACCGCTCTTTAGTCTGTCTAAATCTAAAGTCTCTTGAGAAGACTCTTATGGAGAGGTGGTAGAGGCGAGAATGACTTGATTTAGGGGATATCTTTTGAGGTAAAGATGATAGAGATGTTATCTGGTTTGTATATTTGTTGCATATTCGAGCACTTTGTGATATTTGAGAATGATAGAAAATTACTTGAAAAAGATGTGTCGGAGTTGAGCTTTAGTATTTTACTGAAGCTAATTTTTGTTAGGGACAATGTTATCTCTCGAATAAAAATACGTGTTTCGTAAAACACGAAAAGAAGTTGGTCCTGGGTACGGCCAATAGGTTGCCTACCTATATTCTATAAACCAAGTCAGACGCCTGTTGAGGCTTAAAAAATATCTGAGAGAAAGTTGACAACTAACTTGCCTCTACCGATCAGATCAAACTAAAATGAACCTACACACTAAAAAAAATTGTGGAATACGACCCGTTTCCTCTCAACCTTATTTGTAAGGAGAATAATACGTACCTATATAAGGTGATGTAAAAGGCGCAGAAAAGGATGGTTGGAGAGCACCTCACCTTAATCCCTTAAAGTATCTTCAAAATCTCCGATGTCTACCTACACCATGTGGCTAGTGGTTAGAGCAATTGGCAGCAATACCCTGCGTACCTGATGTTCTAATAATATACGTATTAAACAAATTAATCGAAAAAAAACCTATCTTAAAATAAGAAATTTTCCTTTTTTTCGATAATTGGATGAGAGGCAGATGAGGCAAACCTAGTCAGTTTTCTAACACAGGTGAAGGAAAAGATTCATGTCATTTCGTATCACAAACTCAAGACACTAGCGGAAAAGAGACAGTACTGGCGACCACCAACAAGAGCGTAGCTCTTAAATAAGATGATCATGATGACAAGTATTTTGTGATAATTAACTAATGACAATCAGATTCTACTGATCTGCGACACTTCAGAGAACTAAAATGGTTGACATAGCTGAGAAAATTAGCAAGATGAAGTAGCAAAAAGCTCGTCACATCTGCCGAAGAAGTAACAACCGATGGGGAATCAGAGTTCTAGAGTGGACACCACGAACTGGCAGGCGTAGTAGTGTTACAAGCGCTTCATCCACAACCACTACACGTCTAGAATATTATACCTACTCACATCTATCAATCTATTTTTGTATAACGTAAAGTAACAAAGTTATAAGTATTGTTGTATTTAAATATCTCGAGAAGCATTCTAGCGGGCGGGTCCTTAGCCCGACCCGAGGGTAGACTGTTTTTGTACGCGCACGGCGACACATGTGCTAGTGAAATTATTGTAATACTAAATATAAACAAATTATCGAAGATCCAGATTTTATTTAAACAATCCCGTCACAGTAGGTCGCCCTAAAAAAGTAGCGTGGAGCGACTGAATGAGGAAAGCCGAGGATAAAGTTTTGTGGCGCGCCTTGAGAGAGGCCTATGTTAAACTGTGAACGATGATATGCTGAACTAATGACTGGTCTTTCATCACGTTATAAACTCATATTATAAGTAACACTGCAAGTCTCAGAATATCTAAAATTCCCGCTAAATGAACGGCAGGTGCTAAAGTACAGTCCCTCCAAAACTTCTTAGAAACAATTTAATTTTATTATCCCCACATTTGCATAACACTATCACGTCTTGTCACTTCATATCTGATAGCCGAGAATTCTCCGTGATTATATCGTAAAATTTTACATTGTCAATTTATGTGTATCATTTTAATAAGTCTCTTTCACGCTTGAAGAGTTTTACCGTCGTCGGTGAGGGATGGCAGAGAAATCTTGGCGCTACAACATAAAATTAAATTGGATGCGAAAATTAACAGTGGTTAAACGTAAAGTAAACAGAGGGTAATAAGAAATTAAGACCCCATGATTTTAGGCCTTACTAACTTCAGGGCTTTTTGAATCTTAAGCCATTTTTGACTTTCGTTTTAAGCGTTTAAGGTTTATTTTTGATTCGGAAGTTAACTCGATCCGATTTTAACGTGTTATTATTGATCGGTTTTCTTTTCAGTAATCGATGATTTTGGCACTGTAATGTTTAATCGTTGGCAGTTAAATTATTTGAGTTAACTCCGTTGTTTTATATCCACTTTCAAAAGGGAGGTTCTCTTTTATGTTATAAGTGGGTGTGAAAGTAAGTAACTGTAAATAAAGAATAATCTTATTGTTTCGTAACTTTTATGCAAATTCGAGCCAATATTTTTCACAGGTAGGTTGGTTATAAAAGTTATAAACTCTTTTAGGAATATTTTTTAAATATCGTTATGTTAGAATTCTGTAAGGAAATAGTATTTTAGTTATTCATACTTATGAAGGTATTTAGAAAAAAATCCACTTAACCTTAATTAACATGGTATTTGAAATAAACGGGCATGTATAAAGAGGATGCGAATTTAGACGAAATAGGTATGTAAGGATCGTAGTAGATGGCGCGTCCTTGGTCTCTGCCTACCCCACTGGGAAAGAGGCGTGACGTTATAGGTAGATAGAGATAGAATTTATATCAGAACAAACTCGCCGAGTTACTAATCATCCTCGTCTATTTTTTTGAGTTTATTGTGGTTGGAGAGCTGATAATTTTATACAAAACTTTGTCGTAGTAGAACACTCGTAGACGGTGTTAATAAAAGTAATGTTTTATACATATATGGAAAAATAGCTTAGAAAATCTAGATTGCGCGTATCAAATAATATTTACAATTTATAATATAATTACGAAGATATAAATTGAATGGAGGCTTTGAAATTTTGTATGAATAATTTCAAAGCCGTCTACGAGTGTTCTACGACTATGTTTTATATGAAATTGAAAGCTCTCCAACCACCTTAAGTTACAGATTTAAAATAAAAAAGACCTTAAAGACTGAAAAATTTCATGGCGTGTTAATTAAAGCAGGTTGCGGGTTCAAACCCTGTCAAGGCACGCACATTTTTTTTTTATTTTGACCTCCAATGCAATTAGTAGGTACTCACTACTCTCTACCATCCCTAAACCTTTTCTAAGAACATATAAATCCCAAACAACAATGTAATATTAAGGTGGACATACAAATGCGGTGCAAGTCCGGTGGGTATTGTCAAAGAGCTTCACAAAGCGCATGTATAGACTCTCTTATGATGATAAATGGTCAAGCTTGCGTTGTCATACGTGTACCGTTGGCAGGCAAAGCTAGATAAGAAATAAATCAATGAAAATTCATGTTGAAATTAAAATTTGCTTGTTAAAGGCTTGAAAAAACTTTTAAATTAAAAGTATAAATACATTACAGCATAATAATATGCCTATGACTATTTCCCGAGACTTTACATTCAAAATATATAGGTAGGTACACATTTCTAATACACATGCCCAATATCTGTCCAGAGATACATGACAGGCATTCATGAGTCCATCATCGCCACTTCTAACTTTAAAAGTTTAGGACTCTTATACAAAAAACCCTAGTAATATTTAAAGGGTTGGTTTTGATCATCATACGGAACAACTTTCAGTATGGTGACAAAAAAAAAACAATAAAATCAGCTGTCCTATACATTTGAATCGAGTAGAATGTATGAACTAGCTGGTACTGTTAGTTTTGTATGAAATAGCTGATGTATTTTGTTTTTTCTCGATGTTGACTCCATAATGAGAGTTGTTCAGTTTGATGGTCTAAACACTCAATTTAAATATTACTAGGGTATTTTTTACGCCATGAACATTCATTCACAAGTTACTTTCTAATAGATATTATAATATAACACTATCGTTATCATCATCAGCGACGATGTTAATTAAAAAAAAATGCTAAAACATCATTAAATTTAATACTAAAAAAATCACAGAATTTACAACAATTCCGATAAAACTACCAATAAATAAAATAGTAAAATAATGGTTATGCTGACGGTACGCACGTGTGAATCGTTTTTTAAGAACATTGTATAATATCTTTTCGGAGGTGACCACACTTTGTCCAAAACGCGTCCATCATGCTGTTTGGAGGACGATTTTATGCAACACGATCCCACACAAAAAAGATAACTATCATTTTTTATTAATTTTAATAAACTAACTGTGCATCATTAATTGCAAAAACAGTAAACAGTACGTGCCGACATGTAAAAAATAATTAAATGTTTAAAACACAACTTTTTATTCGTTTACGCATCTCATTTTAAAATTAAACTGCGTGCGTGTATCATAAACTTTGTTGGTATTTTAATAGATAATTTCTGCTTTTTACGGCTAACGTTACCAATAATTCTAAACAGTCTTAACGAATGCTCGCGTTTTGTTCATAAGGAAGTTTTGCACCTGTTTTCTAGTTTAAGAACTACGGATACGCTCTTAATAGCAAAACAAAATATTCCTTAGTTGATACTAATGTCCCTTATTATGCAGAAATATTTAAATTGAGCGTAAATGACTCTTAAGTGCAGTTAACACATGTCTTGCTTACGCAGTCGCAGTTCAAAACAGTTTGCGACCACGCCCTTTTAATATCAAAAAATGTTAAATGCTCTCTGTATTAATAAGTGCGTATAAATATTAATGAGAGGTATAAACTGGCTTCAAGATTTACTTGACACTTGTTGTTTTGAAGCGATCAGTTCTGAGCTGGTTTAAGTGCAAGGCTTTTATCCGTCCAGGCAGCCGGTGTCTACTTTGCCGATTTCTTGTTTTGAAGTGATTACTTTGAAGGGAGTATCTATCCAACCTCGAGGATTGTTTTTGAGTAAGAACATCTGAGAAGAATTGTGGAGCCTCGTGGCAGGCTGAAACGCGAACCGCGCGAACACCACTTCGAGAGACAAGCGTTCGGGGCAAACCCTGGAACGTGACTCCCAAGTGATTACTTTGTAATTGGTCTATTTCCCATTTTAACAATTTTTCTAAGCGACTACTTGGTGATTAGCCAATTTCTTATTTCGACTACCTACTTCTCAAACTGACTACTGCGCAACTGCCCAATTTTTCATTTATTAAATCTTTATCTTGATCTTGTCTACTGTTGTATTTGAGCAAATGAACAATTTATTTCTTGATTTCAGGTCAGTTTGGAAAATTCGTAGAGGTCGTGAGAGGTCGGTAGCATGAGTGTTGTGTGCTTTTATATTATTGTGTTATAGAAACATTATAGCCTAAGCGATAACTTGACTTAAAACTAAACCGTAATCTGAAAAGGATTTCCCCTTTTTTAGTAACATGCCATGTTGATCAAGTTATACAACGAATTACACATCTCTAACATTTTAAATGAAATTTTTTTCCCAACGCCGATAGCAGCAGTAGACTGAAATAAGCATTAACCTACATTTTTCGAGTCGTCAGAAGCATTGATATAATTTTTATTAGCAAATACTAATTATAAGCATTCATTTGTACTATGCCAAAGAAACCTGCATAAGCTGAAGAAGAAATTCTGATGCGTATCTGAAGTCTACCAATCCTCATAGGCAGTCATGGTGGGTTAAATAACGCCCGTAGGTACACCTTCCTCTAGGGCAGGTAATGCCCTGTAGTGGGACGTATTTTTATGTTGACGTGATGATACCAAGGTGCAAAACTGTAGATTATGCATTTTATGTCACAATCTATACCTAAGTATAAAAGTTTGGCTATCTATCGCATAAATATGGCTTAGTTGACACAATTTCACTCGGCCACGATTCGCCCGCGCTCGGCCCACGTTTTGGACATAGGTGAATATTGTGTCGGAAATGAAGGGTTAAATGTGTGTTTTATGTTTGTGACAATTGCGTTGTTGAGCAATTTGTTTCATTGCCAATGTTTGTTGTTGAGGTTGTTGATTTGATTTGCATGTTGTTTTGAGTTTGTTTTGCCATACCAGAGACGAAATGGGTGAGATTCTGGGTCTTCGTATAAAATTTAATAATCCTACGTTTAAAGAGTTTATAAATCGAAAGTATTTATTCCAACAAAACTTCATTTATACACTCCTTTATTTATTTACCATAAATATCAGCATTTTTGTATGGGAGGACAAAATCAATATTTCGGTTTTTGACCCATGTTCCTTAAGGAAAGTTGTAAACTAATATGCATCTTTAAAATGATTATGGTAAGTAATTAAAAAATACGGGTGTAAGTATACCAAATTGCTCAGCTTCCAATTTAGATTTTAGTAATTTTTCATTTAGATCATGTGTATTATAGTTATTTTTCATTTAGAGCATTTATTCTTTCGTTACCAGTAATTTTAAATTGGTGATTGTTTAAATTAATTTCTTTTAATCAGGCTTTACTTTGAGAAAATCCATCCAACTTTGTCTACTAGGTATTTAGAAGCGGAGGTCTCGATACAATCGTGTTAACAACCTATTAAAAAAATGTTAATTAATAAAAATAAATTGTGATTTCTGCAAACGACTCATGCCCAGGAAACTTAATTTGGTAAAAGTGTTTTTACGACTCAAACCCAAGTAACTTTTTCCAATAAACAAGATCATTATTTCTGATAGACTTGTCGTACTTTAGATCAATTACTTAGTCCGATATTGGTGCTATATTGGTATTATACTGGTGCTACACTGCTACATAAACAGGTAGGTTGTTCTGACCCAGAACATTATCGAAATAAAAGACTTTTGCGATCATAAATAAACTTTCTTAATTGCGTTTTTGCTCCAGATGTGTCAAAACATGTAATAAAATTCTACATCTTGATCTTACGAATCGACGGGCCTTTCGTTTCTATAGGCTACGAAATTTTGGTTCTGTGGTAAGGCCGACCACACTCTTAGCATAATAAAATATTTTATTGGTCGGTGTTCTTCTTGTCAGGTTTGTTCCGCAAATATATTTATCTTTGTTTATAATTTTGTAATTCGAGGTTGATGAAATTTTGATTTCGAATTAGTTCAGATTTGTTATTTAGTCTTTCTTATACTAATATGCTCCTGTTCTCTTTCGGTTAAAGAAATCTGTTAAGGGATAACTGTAAACTTTATTAAAAAAAAACTTTTGAAGCTTAATGAAAATAAAATAATTGTTTTTAAACTACATGATATTCAGATAATAATTATTATAAAAATATGAAATTGTAATATTCATTCGCAAAAGATTTTACCTACCTACACACCTACACGAACTAACGACTATAATCCATATCAAGGGTAGTCAGAAGCTTTGCTATAACTACCAAACTAAGATCCTTAGAAGAATGCAGCCTAGCTACCTAGGCTATTCATTTTGAAGGTTGATAATAATAATATAAGTATAACACAAGCAGCATATTATGCTCACGACTATATTCCCCGAGGGGGTATAACACATAATATCTGATATAATTATGAAATACTTATTATTGTCTAATACCGACAGGGCACTTCTTAATATTCAGACACTTTTTTAAGGGGATGATCAGACCGTCAAACTGAACAACTTTCTCTATTGTTTTTTGATGGCTCGAGTAGGTTTGCAGTTTTATATGGAACAACAGATTTTTTATAGAAAGCCGTAGATAAAGTTGTTCAGTAAGACGGTCTGATCATTGCCTTAAAAAGTGTCAGCATATAAAGAAGGACCTTATTTATTTAAGCTTCTTGTAATATATTAAAACTTAGAAAAGACTCATACGTTTATAAAGGAGACTTGATTGCTTACGATCAGGAAATTTTGGCCCAAACTGAACAAAAGTTTCCATCAAAAAATTTCTAGTGTCCCTTTCCACAACCAATAAGTATTAGTCTAGCACTTGTTGTTCGATGTTTAAAATGCGCGGCTAATGGCGGCGCCTGCGCCTGCGCAGACCAAGGCTCAGCAATTACCGCGATATGTAGGTCGCGAGCTGCGACTGTGACTTACTGCGATCAACACCTTTTTGACACAAATGTATGGCTGTGACTGGACTGCTTTATGTTGTCTTGTAAATGTTTGAGTGATTTTATCGGAGTTAATGGGTATCTGAGCTACACGTTTAAAGGCAGACAGGGAAATCTAGAAAAGGGAAGAGGTTGTACTTGTTATTACAACTAGCTTGGCGGTGAAGTACTTAAAATATTGTGAGGAAACCTGCATACCCGAGAAAATACCTTAAGTTCGGCGGTATATGTAAATGTATGAGTGAGCTTGAGGCGAACACAATAGACCAGCAATGGTCGCAGTGATATGGAACCTTGCTTGCAATAGCCCAGTCAACAATAATAAATTAAAGGTTCAATCATCAGGACCGAGTGTTATAGAAACTTTTTACTCTAACGTTATAATGTAAATATCCATAGTGTGATTCAGGCCTTGTGATTTGATTGAATCTCGTTAACGATTTGTAGTTAAATAATCTCAAATATTTTGAAATCTTCAGTCTTCTTCCTGTGCCGCTAATATACATCTCTCACACAAATACAGGCAATACCTACTGCAATACCTACTCGACTCAAGCATAATGGAACAACCGTTTTTTTTGTTCTGACAGGTTTGCTCCCATAGTAAAAGTTGTTTACTTTGATGGGTAGAGTATGTGATACTTTTTCTTTCATTCTGTATACATAAACAGCACACAGTCACAGGCTCCAAATTCGATCCATCTTAATAGAATATTATTCCGAGAGCGAAAATGCGCGCTGCATACAAACGTACTATGGTGATATTTTCAATACTAACCAATTAAAGTCAATGAAATTCTGCAGAAACAATCTAGAAACAATTTTCTATGCTTCTATAGAGTCAGATTCTCGTTAAAGTATACAGTTTCAATGCTAGGATTAATTTAAGATTTGTATGGAAATCTTAGAGGCACTGTAACTAGAAAACTATACATTTTAACGAAAATCTGACTCCATACAAGCATAGAAATTTGTTTCTAGATTGTTTTTGCAAAATTTCATTGACTTTAATTGGTTAGTATTGAAAATATCACCATAGTACGTTTGTATGGAGCGCGCTCCGAATAATATACCCTTAACTTGTGTTTCTGCTCTTTAGTAGGTACATAATAAAAACAATACAGTCGAATTGAGAACCTCCTCCTTTTTTAGAAGTCGGTTAAAAACAATATTCCTTTATCACAATATTTATAATAACTATTGTAAGAAGAATTCCTTAATTTTTTTGTCTTACTGTATGTACCTACATGTTATACTTTCGAAAATATTCGTCAAGATCGTGACTCGCCCCTATAAAGCACTGTAACGATTATTGTAATGTACATACATACATACAGACAAAAATACTTTATTAATCTCATATCAGATATTTATTGGCACAAATTAATGATATCAACAAAATCATTTTACACGAAACTTCATGCTTTATTTGTGGCTTATATTTTTATTAAATTTACGATGATTTTATCGAGTATGTAATTAATTTTATTTAATTATTATTAACTGTAATAAATATCAATGCTTATCGATGTTATTTTTCAACTGTGAATTGATGAAAGATTATTTTAAATTTTATTCGAACATATCGATTAGCATAATTCGAAAATGGATAAATAATTTAAATTATTTGATTGCTAGTATTGTACTGTACTGAACATGAATGTGACGTGTCCTATATTTTTTGGTACCGACTGCAAAAGATTAGTTTTATTTGATTACAGGAATTGTTTACTTATTTTTTTTTTTCTTCTATCTTTTGTTAACTCGGGGTACTGAGGTTCTATTTTTGAAATTCGTTAGTTCTATCTTTTTACGACTAGTTGTTTTAGAGTAGTTTACAAAAAGTAATGTTTTTTTTCTTATAAAGTTTTTATTTTGAAAATGTGTGGAATTAAAAAATAAAACTCCAGATCCTAAAAAGGTAATTAATTTTTTTCATTGTATCTATGCATGGTGTGTTTTTGTGTCAATAAATGTGGTAAAACTTTGATTTTGTGTTTTTATTTTCTGAATTTCCTATCGATGTTTAACCTTCTTCTTCAAGTAGTCTAAACAATTTAGGTTTCTGTATTACCTTCTTAGTTTTTAATCTGCCTTAACTATACTTTTAACGTACTCAAATCTAACGTGGATGGATTGCAAAATTAACTTTTCTTTGCTTACTGACTGCATGCATGACCCTTTCTTTATCTTCGACAGGATTTGGAAACCGCATCGACTTCCAAGGAAAAACCTAAGGTATGTTTTTAATCTATACTTATAAAAGAGTTCCATGACTGACTGACTGACAGACAACGCACAGCCTAAACCACTGAAGATGTAGGGGTGCACTAAGAAAGGATTTTTCGAAAATCGACTCCTTAAGGGTCAATCCACGCGGACGAAGGGGAAACGACGTAGACAAAGCGGACGCGGCAACAGCTCGTTCTAAAATATTTGTCAGGGAACTCTTTTTATTTACAGTCAATATGACTGTTCCTGCCTGTCTGCCTACAAGAGAATGATGATGATGATGATGACCGTTCCTACAAATCTTTCCCGGGTGGTCGAAACTTTCAATCAGCAAGCAACTAAAAATGCTGATTGGCAAATCCCTTGATTACCTACATGGTCAAGCTCAAAGACATGCCATCGAACAGACAAAAGGAAAAGGAGACTAATTTGTTGAAGAGGTGTACGAGTATAGCTCTAAATTTATCATTTAACATAATTATGGAAGCAAACATTGAGGCAGACCTAAGAGGACGTACCTAGACCACATCAGGGACGTCATTAAAAATGTCAGGTTAAAAGTAGCCGAATTCGACGGGTATGTATGACAAGATGTCTAGAGCTAGAGGGAGCAAGAGAGGTGTGTCCATAGTCTCTGCCTACCCCTCTGGAAAAAAGGCGTGAGCATGTATGTATGTATGTATCATATTGGACGTCTCAGAGCTACTATATTATTTTATTGCGCTACTAATTGTTTTCGTTTTCATTATTATTCGATACTCTGAAACATGTGTTAAGATTTGTGTGATAACACAAAGTGCCTATTCGTTTACAGTTAGTTAAAAATAATAAACAAATATTTCACTTTATATCTACACCGCTGTGAAAATGGCTAGTTTTTGACAAGCTAATTAAATAATAAATGCCCAATAAATTACGTCTTAAATGTTTTTTAAAATGTCTTGCGTAAACATAAATTCAACAGTTTTCTGCATCTTTTAGGCTCGGTTGAAATAAAGTCGATTAAAGTTAATTCTCAGATCATATGTACCCGAAACCGTTCGAGCGTGTATGAAATGATGTATGACTGTGGAAGCGGCAAAAGAGGTATGTCAGGATCGTACCCGATGGCGATCAATTGTCTCTGCCTACCCCAATGGGACACAGGCGTGAGTATATGTATGTATGTAAGTTAATTCTCAAATAAAATGTTCATCAGCGTTATCAGCCTTTAAATGTCCTACTCTGCTTGGCACACATACCTCTTACAACAAATACGTATGAAAAGGAGCGGGACAACTAATATTGGTGGACACACGTAAGCTCTACGATACCTTAACAAGAACACATTTTCTATCTATTATTTAAACTCCCTTTGGATCACTGGCCTAAAATCACAATATAAGTCAAAGATAATATCTAATCTGATTAACTTAACAGATGTTTAAATATTGCAACTGGCCCTTACTCAACCCGTAAACTGCTCAACTGCTCACGCTCACTTCGTTTCAACATGATTTATAAACATCTAAGTGGCTGCAATTTAATTATTATAGTTGCTATTATTAGCTATTACCCAGTCGCGGAATAGCTGCTTAATCGGAGGATTAAATTAATTGGAAGTTTAACTGGTGTTACGTTGATTTGCACCTCGGTGAAATTTTGTGTTGACTTTTGAGTTAAGATGTTTGCGAGAGTTTGAAATACAAAGTATGGCTTGTTTATTGATTTTTTCAGAACTAGTTTATGTTTGTATGTATGCCACACACACACACACACACACAAACATAAACTCACTACCAACCATAATCCATTTCGGGTGCAGGGTCCAACAACCATGCAGTTATTGGATTAGCATTTTGGAGATTTTAAGATAAAATTACGTGAAAAGTTGAGTTGATAGGTCACTAACACTCTTGCAGAAACGCTCATTAAAGTTAATCTTCCATTAAATTTCTTGCTAGCTTTTACTACGTCAACACGACAGAAAGTGACAGCAAGAGATTTAGTGTAGGATTAACTTTAATGAGCGTTTCTGAGTGTAAGCCTTTCGCTCACAAATATACTGCATAGGAAACTAATACGATACCCACTGGAAGAAACGGATAGGCCCAAAATCCTTTAGCCACTTCGTTTTGTAAAGGATATAATGGGGTATCTGTCTATGTCTATGGAACATGTCTATGACAATTCTAAGTCTGAAACCACACGGCGTGGATTACTTCATTCGAGTACCTAGGTCTAAATAATCCCCGACAAAATTCACCTCAAATCTGAGTTCTTACCAAACTACGGCGAAGCCAAAATGTTAATGTTCGGATAAATGTTAATCTGTTTCAAAATACAATACATCTTCCTAATTCTTTAGTCACTAATACCCGAACCGGTCACATGGAATCGTCACAATCTCTCGATAAACAATCGACGCGCACGCAGCAGCTTTGACTCCGATAATTGAGAGTTATTGCGGTGCGCAGGAGCTAGCGCGTTTCGTCGCCCCATGATGTGCTGGGCTATAGAATTGGCGTGTTTTAAGATTAAGGAAGTGTGATTGTGTGAAATGAGGCCGCAAAATTAGCGGTTACAAGATAAGATTTGAACACTTCCATGCTATAAGTCCTCAGATAATTTGGTGCAGAAGAGCTAGACCACTATGTCTTGGATAGGCAGGTAGAATCAAATCAGATTTAAATCGCTGATAGGTGGCTTTACACGGGAACAAATAGTGGAGTGATTAATTTTGATCCAAAAACGTGTTTTCTGATACAGGTTTAGTTTTGGCTATTTTTTAAATGTTGAGCATAGAAATTATGACAATAACATATCAGAACGAACTATAAGGACGATGTAGGTCATCGAACTAAGGTTCAGCACGACTGCGAATTGCTTGAATTTGCCGATTGGCAAAGCAAGTACCTAGACCTAGAGTTTAGTCGAAAGAGAAATGGGTAGTCCAACGGTCTGGTTGATTGGCTGAACCTAGAGGAACATCGGTAAGACCTTGCTATGATTTACGCAGGATCGATAAGTTCAGGCATAAATGGGGAGCTGGTTTATACCCCGCAATAGGTGGATTAGGCAGAAAATAATGATTAATGATGATTCTTTTGAAATTATATCAACATTATTATTATATCAGCCGTCGGTGTCCCATTGTTGGGCAAAGGCCTCCCGCCGTTCTCTTCATGCGTCCCGGTTTTGCGCTTCGTTAGACCAGTTCTTCAAGAAGCTATCGATTTCGTCCCGCCACCTTCTTCTAGGTCTGCCTCGACGCCGATTTTGTACTAGGAGCCAGTTGCTAGTGATTTTGGCCCATAGGTCATCAGGCATGCGGCAGACATGTCCAGCCTAATCCTATTTTAGATTGGCAGTGGTGGTGGCGACGTCTGCCACTTTGGATCTGGTGCGAATGACCTCATTTCTGACCCGGTCGGATTGGAGAACGGTATCATAACCTAGAACGATTTGAGGAAGCTGGACCGGCCTTTGTGAGGTAGCGGGGAACGACTGGATGAGGAGGGCCGAGGCTAGAGTCTTGTGGTGCGATTTCGAAGAGGCCTTTGTTCAGCAGTGGACGTTGATGCGCTGTTGATGGGTGTATCCGAGCGTAGATGATGATGGTGTATCAACTCCGCTCGCCGCTCCCTCTCTTACTCCACCTCTTTCTTCATCCTGTGGAAGGATAACGGAGCACTTACGTCATTTATACAATTTACGACGATGTTAATGTTGTTTATGAATGTCTGAACATATTCGCTGGCTGCGGCGGTCGGCAGTGATTTGAGATTAGACTGGCATTCCACCTTTATGGTGAAATCTAGGTGAATTGATGTTTCGGAATGCATGAGTTGAGTAAAGTTTCGGGTTTAGTAGTAGGTTGCTGTTTTATTGTTTTGAGTTGTCAGCATTTTTACCGTCTAATTTTGAATATAGGTAGGTACGCACGTTATTACGTTACATCGTGATCGAAAAGAAAAAAAAACGACTCAATCAACAAAAATAACTGTTCTTGAGTTATTAACACAAGCTGTAAATGCGTTCCTATTAAACGGGGTGCTCCAGACCATCAAACTAATTAAGTTTCACTTTGAAGTCAAACGATCTGAAATCTCTAAGAAGTCTAGTTCGGAATCGAGTAAAACGTTTTGGTTGTTCCGTAGAAAATGTCAACGGTCACTATACCCAAATGTATGCAGCAGATTTTATTTTTGTTCTCGATTTCAATTGTGTAAAAGTTGTTCAGTTTGATGGTCTGAAGCTCCTATATAGACGCATTTAATTTTTCACCCAACATATCTTTTTTTTTTAATTATCGAAGTTTTTTTTTTTTTTGCATGTGTAAGAAAGGAGTGACTGCTGAAATGACGGCTAGGAGAGATGAATGGAAGAGGATGACATATTGCGCCGACCCCAGATAATGGGAAATGGGCAAGGGAATGATGATTTCGAAGTTATTTTTTTTTTCCAATATTTTGTCACATCTACTTTACATAATTTTTTTTTATATCATTACCTGAAGCAATGCCCAATTCGCCAATATCTAATTCAAGATGAGTGACCATCTCCATACTTGAACCTTTCGTGGTGGCCAGAAACTATGGTATAATTACCACAGACCACCTGATGGATCTACCTCTACTGGCATGCCCTTTTGCCTAGTTAGCACGAGAATTGAACACGAGCCGTGGAAACTAACTATTTGCTTTGACAGCAAATTATAATATTGAATGATGGACAACTAATTGCCCTAAAGCAAGCACGCTTCGCTAAGGTGACAAGGTTTAATGTATTGCTAAAGACTTTGAGTAGGGCAACCTTTATATGTTCTTAGTTATAGGATATTCCAAGATTTAATATACCAATGGATTTTCAGTGAAGGAAAAGATCGTGAGGAATCCGTACATGTTTCAATTTCGAGGCGTGCATTCTATTGCGTCCACTATCCATTAGAAATAGCGATGGGCTCACTACCGGTCGCAGTGGGCAGAGTTTGGGCACTGCTAGTTAAAAGTAGTTATCCTAAAGACAACATTTTTCATAAATCTCAGACAAACCCTTGGAGAATATAGCTGAAAGCTTATAAATCGATTAAAAATGGCGGCAGGTTTACAGTTTATTATACCTACTAGACAGAGTTTGGGCACAGATTATTTAATAGTTACTTGTTTGGGCATTGCTAGTGAAGTGTGGTGAGATGGTTCTTAAGATGCTATATTCAGCATCTCAGACTACACTTCGGAGTCGGGTATGGCTTTTCCTATTCCTACCTTGAAATTCGTTGTGCAACGATTTTATTCACTATCTATGTTTTCTACCTCTTTTATCTTCTTTGAATAGACAAAATTGATCCTGGTTTCCGAGGGGGACAGTGGTGGGGATGAGGGGTGGGCCTTTGACCGTTAAGAGTCTGACAACTGCCAATTATTGAGCTGCACTTCAGCAGTTTTTTAGCAATATCAAAGGAACAGATTGCATGATATTCCTCGGAAAATACAGATAAAAGCTTATAAAATACTAGAGTACCGCGGCGAACTTCGTACCGCCTTAGAATCTTCCCGACAGACACTTGACCGTTTTTATAGCCTATGTTAATCACTGATAATGTAGCTATTCTAATGGCGAAAGAATTATTCAGATCGGTCTAGTAGTTTCAGAGCCTATTCACAAACAAACAAAAAATCAAATCTTTCCTCTTTATTTATAATATTATTACTTATAGTAAAATAATTTGTTTGAAAAAAGAAGCTAACTTATGCTTACCTCGTTGCCGTTTACCAAAGTAAAATGTCAATTAACCAAGCCATACAAAACAAAGTCACAAACACAATAGCAAAGTTATTAAACTTTCTTACCGCCCTCCCCGTATTTATCACCTCTGCTTGTTTATTATGCACACCGTTCAGAACTCGGTAAATAACTTAAAACGTTATTGTAATGAAGTTTTCAGCGTTCAAGATTTAAACCTGACTTCTCAGTTAAATAGGATCATATACTCGGCTCGAGTTAACACGTTACGCGTTTAATTTATGGGAGTTCTGTAACTGAATTCAATAAATTACAGATACCGGAGAGTAAGGGAAATAGGCGTGGTGTAGGTGCAGAAATATTCGAACTATAACTACGTAGTTTGTAATATTTTCAAGAAAATTTTTTTTTAGTAGGTTTTAGGACTTTGAGCTCAAAATGTTTAATTCTAATCGTATCAACTAAAAAACAGGTAGGTGTTTTCAGGAATGAGAACGGTTTCCTGAGATTTAAAAAAAATACTAGGTACTCATTTTTAATCCTTGCCGAATATTTGCTTACGTTAAAAGAAATTCCATAGTCGATATCATTATTTATTATAGTTTGTGAAATATTACTTGATACCTGTGACATTATGTCATATTCAAGGAAGTCTCTGTCGCCCTTATTTCTTATACATCGCAGCATCGCAGCAGGATGTGTCAATGGTATCAAGCTAATCTTTAAAAACTATAAATCCCTTAATATAAAATAGGTAGTAATAAATCCTTTCTCAATCTCTTGATGAAAGCATGTAAAGTACATTTTGATAGTACAAGTACCAAGGAACAAAGACGTGTCATAATCAGAACCACGATCATACGTCAACACTTCCGGGATGTTCAAAATCTTTTCTCCAATTACAAACAAACGGACAAACAAAATAATTTCCACAAACCGAGTATAAAGTCACTAATCGTGAGACAATTCTCAAAATGGCGTTCAAGCCGTGAGACGTTAGCGCAGTGAAAGATTATCGCATTAGCGCCGACGGAGAGCGCATGCGTCGATGAAGATCTTCTCTTTGTGCGCCCCGCCGCCCGCGCAGCTAGATCTATTGTGAGAATGTTACGCCTGTTGATCATCGGGAGGCTTCTTATCTTAGATATTTGAAAAAGCTTTGAAAATATTTGTTTTGGAAAATCGACAGCTGATGCCGATTCGAGCTGATTTCGATGTTGGTGTAACATAAAAAACGTTTGCGTCAAGTAGGATTGCAGTTTTGTATTAAACAGCAGATTTGTTTTTTTCGCTATTTTCGTGTTGGTCCCATAGATAAAGTTATTCAGTTTGATGGTCTTTTCATCCCCTTAAAAACCGTCTGCATATTAAGAAGAATTCTTCACAGGGTGTAAAATTAAATGCGTTACATATCTTAGAGGGTGCTTCAGAACATCGAATTGAACAAATTTCACTACGGAGCCAAATATAATTCGTAATTTTTTTTCATATTCCGTAAAGGGTCGAGTAGCCGTTGACGTTGTCTATGGAACAGCAATGTTTGTTTTGCGATTTTGATGTTGGCTCCATAGTGATAGTTGTTCAGTTTAATGGGTAGAGTATGTAGTTAAATGGTTAATGATACTTTTCCTTACACCATGTATAGTACATAAATAGCACATTATACCTACGAACGATAGTTCATGTATCGTGTATGCAAGTACAAAACTAAATGAGTAAATACCTATGCGTGTAATTTGTATTTTCCATTTGCTTTACAAAACATCAAGTACTATTTCAGAATTACGTACATATTACATCCGTTACATTCCACAATCAACAATACCTTATTTATAGCTCTATAGAGTCCATAATTATACAAATACTTTTACAACATTGTATCTGAACAGATGTCCTGCGAAAAGACAAGATAATCGTCACCCTCAGCTATCAATCGTGTGGCGTGTGTCCCGACAATTTGTTGTTGCGTTGTCACCGTGCGTGGTGTGCTTACAGAGTTTGTTCGCATTTATAATTATAGTTTATGTGTTTATGTTATTAAATTAACGTAAAGATTAAATAATTAAAATGAAATTTAATCAATATTAGTACACAAACCATTAAATCTTATACTTACATTTTAAAGCGAGAACAATATTGACGAATAAAAAACACAGTGGCTGTTCAAGAAGACAAGACCCTGAAAAAAAAACAAGACTTTTCCGCGTCTCGCACGGTTGGGCAATGGCTTTCCTCTCTCTCCAAAATCCTCTATATTTTGTGCAACTATTGACAAATAGACTATGTTCCTTTAAATATTGAGATGTCGACGCAAACTTACAACAAAATAGTGATGTACTAGATATAATCCTCTGTGGTACTAGGCCGAGTTTATCTCTGAAGAGATTTATTCTACTTAGACCTGAAACAGCGACATTTTGATCCTTAAAATGTTTAAATTATCTCTCGTATAAATAAAAATTAGTGTTATCGTTAAAATATTATAATTATCACAATAGGTACATCCCTATTTTTATTTACTACAAAATAAAAAACATTTGGGTTGTATTCAGACAATGAATCTAAACAACTTTCCCTTAGAAAATGGATCTAAAAAGGGAAATAATTTTTGGACTCGCCCTTTCATCAGTCAATTCGATTTTCTTGAGGTCCAGAAAAATGCTCCATTTTTTACCCATGTTGGGAATGTTGTTAACTTTCATTATTTGATACACCTATAACATTTTTTAGTAATTCGAAAATAGTGGAGTATAAGTACTTATTCATGTTTTACACACCAATAACAGACACATACAATACCTTTATAAACCTAGAGTGCGATTTTTGAAACTTATACATTGAACTCAGCAGTAGAAAATTTCAAAATTACTACGGAGATATGCATCTTTCTACTGCTGATTTGACTGTAAAAATCGCACACCTGGAGTATGATTTTGAAAGTTGTTTTGAAGTTTTTGAAAGTACCCAGCCATTTCCCTCATCATTTCAGCCGAAAGGGGAAGGGGTCCACAGCTGGATATCGGCTTCCCGCAATGATTACCACAATGATCGAAAATGTGCAGCTTGCATCTATTTGTCTCCCCTATTATGTAGAGCTAAAATTGAATTGAAATTTACTTCAAAGGTTAATTTTGAAAATTCAATTGAACAACTGGTCCTATAAGAGTGAATTAAATGACCAAATAGCCTGCAATAAAGTTGATAGAGTGACAGAAATTTTAATTAAACGAACCAAGACGAAAAATATTTACAAACGTTTAGCTTATGATGGTTTAATCCTTGTTTACTGAATTAAAAAAGCAAAAACGATACACTAATTGATTTTGTATTGAAAATTTAATTTTAGCAGATGTAAATTTTGTTGCTTATATTCAGTCGTAGGCAATGGATGACTAAAAAGTTATATTCAAAGTAAAGCGGTTTGCGATCTCAGTCAGACACGCGTTTAATCAGAGAAAAACTATTTGATAGAATAATAACATTCTAAATCACAGGATCGGTATTGTTCCTTTGACACCTCAGGCCTGGTCAAGCCTTTCTATGGACTACGGTATGAAATAAATAATTATGTTTTATCTTTAATCATTGCTTTTCATAGGCATGTTCCAAGGTGCACCACAAAACTCTGTCAAATATAATAAGACCGAGCGTTTCTTATCCAAACGCAACTTCTCTGCCAAATATCTTTTTATAGGTTTGGTAGAATATGAAACCGTAACAAATATACAGATAAATACACTTTCGGATTTAGAACATTAGTGTAGTTAGTCACGTTGTAAGTTTTGCAGCGAGCAGTTGTGTTTTGCGTGGTGTTCGCGCGGTTCACGTTTTTGCTTGCCACGAGGCTCTTACATCTCTCTCAGCTGTGTTTTTATTTTCAAAATAAATCCTTGTTCCTTGAGATTGGAATAGATACTACAACAAACTACTTGACACTGCAGTAATGCAGTGCTAACGCACATGCAAAAGACCATTACTTTATAAATAAAAAAGAAGTACAGCATTAGAAACAAATGTTAAAATTTATTTTACTCTAATTAGGTATTTCATAGTCATAACGCAGAAAGAACATAAATCTGTCACCGCGACCGCAGCCCGCGTTAGTTTAATCGTACATTAAGATATCTGGAGCAAAATTAATGTGTTTCAACCTTCATTACACTTATAATGAAATTAATGTAATATCGTCATCCTTAGGCGAATGGGGACTGAGCAGAACTCCACCTGTTAGGTAAATAAATATAAAATTACTGGCCTGTGTTAAGTTGTCAAACTTTGTGCGAGGTTTAAGTTTATTGCTAGTATACTTTTCTTTTTACATTTACATATTTAATTGAGTTCTGTTTTGTGTGTTCTCTTTTAAATAAATTACAAAACCGCAGAGCAAATAGAATGTTAATGTTCCATAAGCGTTGTTACCTGTCATGAAGTTCACGATTAGAAAAAAAACAGGCCAAATGCGAGTCGGACACGTTCACCGAGGGTTCCGTACCACCATATTTACTATAACTAAAATTTTCTCCGGGATCCTTAGCGCGAGCCCGACACACACTTGGTCGGTTTTTGTTATTTGTTGTTTTACTTTAGAGAATTATCTTCAATCACACCAAGTTTGACACTTTATGTAGTCAGAGATATTCTGAAACCTCAAAATACCAAAAACAAAAAGCCTTGAAGAAACTCGTTTCTTGTGTTGAGAACAAATAAAAGAAGTAAAATATTAAGGGGGCGCCTTGATATTTAACTTTTTTTTTATTATTATTTGTTAGCAAATCCACATACCTTGTGAAAATTTCAACTTTCTATTCTCAAAAGATAAAAACCTTGAGTGAAAACGGACGGATGGACAGCTTAGGCTTAGTAGAACCCCGTTAGCACCCTTTGGGTACGGATCCCTAAAAATATCACATTCTTTCATGTTTTTTCTTTCCACGGGGTGGGTGATTTGTGAGACTACTTAGGAATAGAATTTCTTATTAGGTGCCTTCGGGACAAAAAGCTACCACCTTGACTCTTCATTCCACCCTGTAACCACAAATATGTTAAATGCATGAAGCTTGCAACAACTTCACAAATAAAATAAGTTGTACCTGCTAGCAAAGTTTGAGACTAACCCCAAACGGTCGTGAGTTTCTTTACTTGTGTGTAAAGTAAGTGGGTGTCCCTTAGGATCCATACATTTAAAAGTCATATTTTGAAAATCCATAACAGACATGACATAACGTTAATTCGTATAGCAATTAAAATTTTTAATATGAAAATATATAGCATTATTTGCCATAGTAATGAAAATCCATAATTTGAAAAACTATACATGAAAATCCATAACTTTGAAAAACGCGTTTTTAGACCCCAGATCTAGCTCAGTCGGTTAGGTTAGCGAGGAGCGAAGCGACGAGCATGTTAGGTTTCTTGCGACCACAGCGCACGAGCCGTGCGAGCGCAGCGAGCGCGCCGCGGCAGCGGCCGGCGAGTGCCAGAACCGAATCGCTACTGTTTACCTAGTCCAAGCAAAAAAAAATTCTCGCCTCAGGGGGTTCACCTCACCCCCGTTGATTCGCAGACGCCATAGGTAATCAAATAATATACCCTAAGCCACTGTCAAATTTTTACGAAAGTAACGACATGCCAAACATTAAAATCCATTTATAGGCTGCAGAGCGGCCAGAGCGTGTCAAAGAAATGGACACACTTACATACAAATACCAATTTATTATTGTTAAATGATGTGTATCCATTTTAAGTTTTTTTAACGTTATGCATATTTACACTATTCATATTAAAGATATACTTTTTAAATCTATACATTTCAACATTATGGATTTTAATGATTATGTGTTTTAAGTGTTAAGGGTTTTCAATATAGGCATTTTCAATTATGGATTCTAATATAGACCCAAAGTAAGTACCACTCCGCCAGTGCCAGTGTGTGCCTGTAGGATCGATCTGCAGGGCAAATCTCTTCTCTCATGAATGAGGGTGAGAGGCAGTAGGCTATACTCCACCACGTGGGCCCAGTGCGGATTTGTGGAGGGAAACTAAAGCTATAAAGCTAAGCGGCCTATCAGGTTATAGGCTTAATGATTAGTTACAACGCCATCTGCCGTAACTATCCAGGACCAACTGCTTAAGGTCCTTTCCGAAGCACGAAGCCGCTCGAGATGGAATACCATTAAAGGTCACCTTACGTGGACGTTTTGCTTAACTGAGATAATTCGGTATGTCAAGTCTTTTTGCGGTCTTTATTTTGTATTTTTTACGGACAGAAGACATCATTTTAGGAAACTCATTTCATTTTTTTCGCAATTCTTCGAGTTTGTCAATAAAAATTAAATTTTTAACTATAACCTGTAATTAGCAAAAGTGGTCGTGGTAATCATTCGAACTCCATTGCTTACATTAAAAAAATCAAAATTACCTGCCTTCTTTCTAACTCTATGCTGGAAATAGAAACGGCAACATCAAATGTCAAATTCTGACACATTAAATACATTTTTTTCTTAATGGCCAGTTATTTTAAGTTGATTTTAGTTTAGCAAGGAGTTTACAGGTCCAGCGAGTGACGTCACTTGTTGAACCGAAAAACGACGTTATTAAATTTAAAAATAATAATTTATGTATTCCTTTAATTTGAAAATCTCTGACATACAAAATATTGTTATTGAGACAATTATCGAAAAGGTTTTCGATTCAGCCCTTCTAAAAAAAACTTTACGTACCGAATTGTTTCCAATATAGATATTACACACACTACGCCAATACGCCTCATGCATGTATATAAGTTGTAGTAAAAATGCTAAACTGCTTTCGTTTCAATTAACTTGTCCTATTGATAAAGATGTCATTGCATGCGGAACTTTCTTCCATCTTTGTTCTCAATTTGAACCCTTTACTTCTTAATAAAGTATTAATTAATGCAAATGTAATGAACGTTCCCTCGCTAACCTATACAAAGTAATTACGTTTTAACGTATGTAAGTTTGTTTATGGGTTACATTACGTAGTAAATTTATTATGGTATCACTAATAAGCACCTGTCTTCGGCTCTTGCGATCTTTAATTATTTTTCTGAATTAATTTTTGAGAAAGACATTGAATTGGAAATTGTTAGGCCAGTGTTTGATGTTGTCAGTGCCGGATTAAGGTCTGTGATAGGCCCTTGGTAGTCAGTCTCTACCTCTAGGCCCGATCTTTAGTTACCAAGTAGTAGTTACCAAGTTTCTATATAGGGTATGCTGACGGTTTTTTACGGGTATGATTAGACCATTAAACTAAACATCTTTCTATATGAGACCAAAATCTAAAACTTAAAAAAAAAAGAAATCTGCTGTCCGACTTTCGGGTCAAGTAGGTTTGCAGTTTTGTAAGGAACGTCTGATTTTTTTTTCCCGTTTTCTATGCTGGTCCCATCGAAAAAGTTATTCAATTTGATGGTCTAACCATCCCCTTAAAACCATCAACATAAATTAATAAGAAAGACCCTCAATAAAAGAGTAAGCACTCGATGGCGATTGGAAGATAGGGAACCGATTATACTCGTCGTAGTAAGAGTGAACGAGATATAAATATACCTAAACAGGACACCTTTATTATTTAGATCCATTGTGTATTTTATGATTCACTCTCTCGATGGCCTAACTAAGCTGTTCGGATGTAGGTACCTTAGGTACGTTACAATAAAAGTATGCTCAGATTTTTAACGCTTAGGGCTAGTCTACAATAATTTGAAGTCTTTGATTTTCTTAGTCTGCAGTGCCCTATCTTCAACCATTTGGTTCTAGAGACCCATACTTATAGGGACCCATATGCAATTGATATGGGGCCATACCCTCTATGGATAATCCGGACCTGGATATTCGTCAAAGTTTATAAAAACGGAAACAGTATTTAATTAGTAGCATGAAGAGCTGAAGCCGCTTCCTAATTGATTGATTGTTTTATGTTAAGACTAACTAGGATTAATTAATAATATCAGTTACAATTTCCTCCCTTTACGTTGATTAACAGGTTAACCAAGTGGTTAAAAGGTGGAAGAATGAATAATACTAATTATAGTACTCTGTGATAATACTATTAATACTGAGTGTTAACAAATGAACGCAAAAACGGTATTGAAAAATAACAGTAGGGAATCGATAATTTTTTTTTAATAGTAAAGAAGCAAGAAGTGGGGTAGTTGATTGTTGTTTTCGAAGTGAGAAAGCTAAGAAGTTGCACGCGATGCTGACGAGGTGGCAAAATGCCAGATCGACTGGCTTTCCACAAGAGGTGTGCGAGGAAAAAATCTACCAATGGAATAACATCAATTTCCTTATGACGTGATCGAGCTCTCTAACCCATTACCTATGAGTTGCCAATATCTCTTAGTAGGTGTCAATAGGGAGATAGCCCTTTCAGCCTCGCTCGCACGATTGGTCTGCCTAGACAGCTGAGTTTCACACCTGTAAAGATTCATAGACTCTGGTACCACTTAAGCGCGTTTTATAAACACCTCTTGGTGTAAGATTGCTGGTCGCCTGAGATATAATTTTTAAAATTTTAATTTGACCGCATGGTGTTCTTCTTCTTTCGTGTCAACATGAGTATTGTCGCATGACAATCACTCATGCTGTAGTGAAAGATTAGCCAGGTAGCAATGGTCGTATCGGTGGTATTAGCAGTAACTATTAAGTAACCTGTGGTATTATCTGAGAAAGTAAAATTACTACAAGATACTTACGTAAAATTTGAAGTACTGACGACCATTAGCGAAGTCCGGGTTCTCGAATGGAGACAACGAACTGGCAGGTGTAGTATGGGACGCTCTAGCTCTAGTCTGACTTTGAGAATGGTAGCGGGGAGCGACTGGATGAGGAAGGCCTATGATTGAGTTTTGTCGCGCGTCTTGGGAGAGGCCTATGTTCAGCAGTGGACGATGATAGGCTGATGATGGGTAACCTATCTTACTTTCGAAATTTCACTGATCGAATTTCAGTTGTTCGAAAACGGTTTATAGAATTTTCTAGTGACAGATATTTTTTTACACATACATTTGTTACTCCTTATAAAGACTTGACAGAAGTATCATTTTCCAGAAAATTTAAAATCAGAATTTCAACATCATTTTTTTTCTTTTGACAACGGTCTTCTGGGTTCGAAGTTTTAAAATGTAGAAGCAACTTCTTCCAAAGTATGACTAGGACACTGACACAACACAGTAAAGTTTTCTGTAATAATTACCTAGTAGATACATGATACCAGGATTATCGCACCAACATGCTTGCTAGCATCCTGCTTGCTTGCTGCATGCTTGCTTGCTTGTTGCTTGCTTGTATGCATGTTAGGGGGGCCGGTGCGGGGGGAAGCCCCCTGCCTGAGAAAAACAAACCAGTGGTTTTAAAAATGTAGGTTAGGTTAGAACATGTAAAACTCTTAGCGGAGCGAGCAGAGCATCAAAATGCTTGCTGCATGCTTGCTTGTTTGCTGCATGCATGCTGCATGCTTGCTGCATGTTTGCTTGCATGTTGCTTGCTTGCTTGTATGCATGTTGGGGGGTGCAGGGGGGCTGCGCCCCCCGCTAGGGGGGTGCGGGGGGTGTAAGCCCCCTGCCTGAGAAAAACAACCTGGTGGTTTTAAAATTGTAGGTTAGGTTAGGTTAGAACATGTAAAACACTTAGCGGAGCGAGCGGAGCATCAAAATGCTTGCTGCATGCTTGCTTGCTTGCTGCATGCTAGCTTGCTTGCTGCATGCTAGCTTGCTTGCTGCATGCTTGCTTGTTTGCTTATATGTATGTTGAAGGTGCGGGAGGTGGACGCCCCCCTGCCTGAAAAAAACCATCTGGTGTTTTTAAAATTCTAGGATAGGTTAGGTTAAATATTTCTGCGGAAATGTGACTGTACGGAAAAACAAATATTCGAAAAAGTAAATTATCTGACTTACATTACTTCGGAAAACTGTGTTACAGAATTTTGATCCTTTGGTTAAAAGAAAAAAAGGACAATAAAAAATATGGCTTTTTAAAATATGGCGAATAATATTTCGGGGAAACAAAAAAAAGGGAAACAATAAAAAGTATAACGATTTCGGAGAACTAAAATTCGGAAAACTATTTTTCGAAAGTACGATAGGTAACCCTGATGATGATGATGACGTAGGTACAATTTAAGTAGCCTCCATTCTTATCTAACACTTGTGTTTTCCCGCGACTTCGTCCGCACAAATTATATACCAGATTTTAAGTCAGATCATAAGCTATCAAACAAAAAAAGTTTCATTAAAATCGGTTCAGTAGTTTTTGCGTGATGTGCGAACAAACAAACAAACTAACAATTTTGTCAATAGATGGCGCTGCACGTTTTTAAATCGCGCTATCGATATGTTATTTGACTTTATATGAAGTGAACCGCTACTTTTTATTCCTCATGATATTACGGTTTTATAATAGTTAAGATGATCACTTTTGGTTCAGGATGAAGTTAACTTGTAAAAGTAATTCGATATATTTCGTTCCTAGAATTAATATTAGCATCTCAGTTAAAGCAGCAAGGTTACTCGCGTGTTAAACTACCGTTAAATTTTAATGCAACCCGTTTACCGACCGTGGTGTCATCTTGGTAATTAATCTCCTTGTTATCACTATAAAAATTAACTTAAATAGTGTTTAATAATAAACCCTATTACTTTGTAATAAAGACTTTTATGTTAACAACTTTTTAAGTTTATAAAAGGCTGTTGAAAAATTGCATCTAAATTCGATCGTATGTTTTAGTGTGTTAAGTTGAATTTTGCTTGTGTTTAAAAGAAGATGGCAAGATAGGTAGGTGTCATAACATAAATTGTCCCATGTTAATATAATTTTTTTAATTTAACGCCTCAAAGAAGAGCAGTCTCGTTTGGTTACGATGGGTATCAGTAACGATGCTACTTTCGCAAAATAACGTTTTCTAGATTATTTTGTCTGAGATACCTTTCTGTATTATTATACCATCAAAAATTCATAGAACGTACCTATTCTATTCTATTTTTATTTAATGGCGTTTCCTTGTTAGATTTCGCTAGTGTCAAGTAGTTTGAGGGAGTGTCTTGTCTATCCAATCTCGAGGATTGTTTTTGAGTAAGAACAACTGAGAAGGATTTTGGAGCCTCGTGGCAGGCTGAGACGCGAACCGCGCGAACACCACGCGAGAGACAAGTGTTCGAGGCAAACCCTGCAACGTGACTCCGAGAACGAACCTCCCAATACTAAATGGCTTGATAGATCGGTTTTAGAGCCTTGGTCTTGGTTTTGAATCCTGCTAGGAGCAAATATTTGTATGAAGAACACGAATCTTTGTATCCAAGTCATGAATGGTTATTACAGGGTGTTTAGTTAGATGCGTTCCTTTTGAGGTAATGATCAGACAATTAATCTGAATAACTTTCTCTATGGGACTAAAATCGAAATCGCAAAAAAAAATCTGCTAACTGTTTCATACATTTAAGTCAATACTGCAGTTTTTCGATGTTGGTCCCATAGTAGTGGATGTTGTTCCGTTTGATGGTCTGAGGCACCCTGTTCGATATTTAACACCTTAAATGTTTTTAGACCCTGTATAAATCAGGAATTGCTGAATTTTTACAGGATATAAGCGTAGACAGTTGCATTAATTTAAAGGTGATGATTTTCCCCAAGGATTTCCCCTTTTCATAATAAAAAATCTTCTTTGTACAACTTTGAAATGATATCAAAGTCTGACTACCACGAAAATGTCTTAGGTCGTGAATTTATACGGGCTTACATTTTAATTTGAAATAAATTGACAGAAAGTCAGTTGTCGATAGTTTACTGATCGGCTAACGAGCTAGTGACGTTACCGGTTGATTATAATTATTTATATCGGGTTTTTAATCGATAGGAATGGTTGCGTGAGGAATGTTGGGATGGACTGGGGTTCGTACGTTTTATTTTAAAATATCGTTTATATTATACGGTCGTGAGTATTTTACAGAGCAGTTTGAAAAATATTACGAACTTTTTGATGTGAAACATCTATTTGCAGTAAAACCGACTCGTACGTCGTGACGGAAATTGATTTCATGGCGAAGGTTCGAAATTTAAATCAGGAGACTGCCGTATTGACAGCTGCGATTTAGTTTTCGAAAAAAGCGCGTTAAATCGGGAGATAAGAAGACCATCTCAAAGAAGATTTTATTTAAAATTCCTCAAACACTTTACATTGAAAAAAACGTTCCTAGCGTCGTTATTACTTATGAATTCTAATATTAACATAGGTAGATGTTTCACATTTTCCCGGCGTCCCGTAACGGCCAACTTTTTTATGCCATGCATTGATACAATATCACACTCCTACTCCAGGGATACGTAATCTTTGTGCAATTAGCAAATGCTGTGTAGAGTCTACACTGTAGACTGTTTATTAATAACCAAAAAAAGTATACCATAAATAATTCTTCATAATTATAAAAAAAACAAAAACAAAATACTTCGTTTTAATTGGTACTGATACTTAAAAAAACACTTCTTTTGGTTATCAAAAATTAAAGTCTGAATAAAAAATGATTACGAATTCTTTTCACTAAAATTAAAAATTAATCTCAAGTTACGCAAATTAAAATTTTCAAAAATAATCTGCTAATCAATCCCAAATCACATTTTATTAACAAGCCTAAAAGTTTATTAAAATACTCGTAAAATTATTTTCCCCAAAGATACAAGATAAAGCACGACCATTGCGTCTGAGACACGAAACCGATTACTTTAAAAACGCAATAACTTTATATTGTCCCGATACTTAAAGATTATCTAAATTCACCCAAAAATATCGTTCGCTAAACTTTATTAAAATCGAGTTCCATTATCGATGTTTTCGCTAAAAAAAAACAATTTTATCGAATGAGCCCGCTTCATGAGACGCTAACAAATTGGGTCGTTATCATCCGATCGGCGGCAATAAGTCGTCGCGTCACATCGATAAATATCGATATAACGTATCGATACGGCTACCGACGACACGCGAGCGCACAACACTAATTTACTTACTGACACGCGACGGTGAGCGATTGGTTAACTTCTTGATTCAATGTCGCGTGTAAAGAGGTGACAATTTTAGATCTTGTCCATTTAAAAGTAAAATTAGCCTCAAGAGCATACTCAAGTCAAGAGCTTTTTCATAGATTCATGCTGCCTCCGTGGTCTAATGGTTAAGAGAATTGGGCTCTTGACACGGAGGTCGTGGGTTCGATTCCCACGGGGGACACCTAATGATATGGCACGTTAAGCCGTTGGTCCTGGCATTGAGTAATTATGTATAGAGCAGACAACGCGAACAAAATCTGTGCACCATGATCAGCAGTGTGGGGCGCGTGCTGGGACCGTCACGCTGCGACGAGCGCCTGGCACAGGCTAAGTGGGTTAGAGCGCGTGCACCCTAACGCGTGTTACAAAACATTACTTCTCGGTAGCTTCTCTAGTACCTCAATGGGTCCTGGCTACTATCTCTTGTAGTAGTAGTCTTTACATAAAAACCACGTCAGAGGCCGTAAGGCGGTCTGAAAAAACTCTGACACCAGGGCTTGCCCACACGATAATAATAAGAAATAGATTTACACTCGTATTCCTCGTAACATCGGCTTCGGAAGGGAGGTTCAAACTCAGTCCAAGTCGCGTTGCAAGTCTGTTATTGGGTGGACGCGTGTCGGTTGCCTGCCCCCGGCTTGCAACGAAGCTCTACCATTTTATCGTTCCTTGAAGTCACCAGAAACCTAGTACCGTACAACGTTAAACACTTTTTCCATATGAAGCCACAATTTTAAGATTAGATACGTCATGGTGTTTTTTGACAGTATTTTAGCGTTTCAATGGATATGATGATCGGAGAAACACGATATCTTAAACATTTTCTAGTATAGTCATAAATACAATTTAGATCTGGTATCGATAGAATCGGAAACTTGCACAATAGCCCAACAGGTGTTTCATGTATTTGAGTCGAGTAGTTATTGCATGGAACTGTAGATTTTATTTTCTCGAAGTTGGTTCTATTTAAGTTTGATGGTCTGAAGCTATTAACCTACGATTCGTAACACCATTAGCTTTTCAGTGCCAAAAAATATACAGGGTCCTTCTTAATATGCTAACACTTTTTTACCGGCTGATCAGACCATCAAACTGAACAACTTTCTCTAAGGCACCAACTTCAAAATCGCGAAAAAAAATATGTTGTCCCATAGATTTGGCTCCAGTAGGTTTGCAGTTTTACATGGAACAGTTTATATTTTTTTCGCGATTTCAATGTTGGTCCCATAGAGAAAGTAGTTCAGTTTGATGGTCTGATCATCCCCTTAAAAAGTGTCAGCATATTAAGTTGGACCCTGTATAACAACATAAATGCTTCCAGGCTAGTAAGACGCCTGTTAACTACTCTGAAAAGTTGTCCAGTAATTTGCCTTCATCAATCCACAGAACTATGTAGTTCTTATCACTCTAATATCTCCACAAACGTAAGAAAGGCCTTGTCTTATCCACAACTAATCGACACAAGCTAATGTTAGAACAAAACTAACATTTATCATGATCTCTAAACTGGACTATCGGCTACCGTTGCGTGACGTCACTAGACAGAGCCGGCGATAGTCAACCCACGGAACAAAACAGGACGGCGATAAAGCAAAAACCACATACCAAATACGGTGTTCACATGTGACTAAAAATCACTATAAATGGAGATCGAGCTTTGATATCAGGTTGAAATTTTCTTCGACGTTACAGTTTTTCGTATAGGCTTCGATTTTCAAAATGGCGGTGGTTGTTTTTTGTTTCTGATGCGCAGGAGTGGATGTTTTGGTGCCATGTGGTGTATGAAGACATTATGAAAGCAGTTAGATGATAGCTGGTGCTTGTTTTTTCGCTTTATCTGTGGAATCGTAGATTTTTATCTCGTGCTAGTTAGGTGCGTAAAATGTTGTTTTGACCTGTTGAGGTATAGTCCGTGTGAATTTTATGTTTCGACTCGTTTTTAAAATTGATGTTCGTAAACATATTAATTTTAACCCATCCCGTGTCGAGGCTCTGCCAAACAAAAAACGCTCGCGTGTCGCTGTGTTTTATACAATGAAATTTTTTTTTACCACCTTTTAGAAAAAAATATTTTTCGATGTTATGCTATGAAATTATGGCAATAAATTATATATCTACGTGAAGTAAATACAATTTCCTATCATTCTAAATACATCTTACAATTGACATTATTTACATTATTAAGCAATAACAAAAATATTCCGTGTTATGTTAGTTACCTACCTTTCGGAAAAAAACTGGAATCCGTCTGCATGATATTACCGTTTTACACATTGTTACACTTCACAAAGCACAAAACCAATATAATAATCTAAAAGCTGACAATATTACGAGGTATTTATGAACAACACTTAGTTTAAAAATAATTGAATAACTTGGTAAACATTGAAATAGTTCCGACACGACTTCCGCCATCTTGGTCCGTGAATTCACCATGGTTCACTAGTTCTTCTTTGTTTGAGATGAAACTTGTTCCGTTTTTCACAGAATTGTATTCAAACGAACCAATGAAAACCAATAAATCTAATGAAAATATAAAAAGTATGGTGAAACGAAACGCCACGCCATAAATCACTAGCCAATGGGAGCGGTTGTCTTACGGACACACGTGTGTCCGTAAAGCGCTCAAAGGGTTAAGGAGTACCTAGGTACACACGGCGACACATCAAGCTACACAAAACCAACATACGCAGATGTAGCATAACGTATAACGTATAGGCCGGCCAGCTTTATTTTGGTTTTGCGTAGCTTGATGTGTTGCCGTGTGTACAATTCACGTAAATGCTATAAGGAAAGTACCGATACTGAAGATATGTCCAGAATGTTACGCTCCATGGCTCTATGCAACTTTTATTTGGTGCATGTTTTGCTTAGTGATCGTCCATGTTTTCGCACCATAAGTATGGGCAGAACATATTGATTGTACACCTTGGTCCTTGGCCTTGTGGGAGTTTAGACTTAAAGACGTCATCCAGTTTACCAAAAGCAGCCCTTCCTAGTCGAATTCTCCTTTCGATCTCCTTTACCTGTGATTCTTGGTTAAAGGATAAACAATGCCCATGATAGACGTAATCGTTAGACGGCCCCCCCTTAGGCTAAAAGCTGGGTATGTCAATGTGCAGAAAGACTTATGTAATTCTTCTTCTTATCGTGTGGGCAGCAAGCCCTGGTGTCAGAGTTTTTTCAGACCGCCTTACGGCCTGTGACGTGGCTTTTATGTAACGACTTCTACCACCAGAGATAGTAGCCAGGACCAACGGCTTGACGTGCCATCCGAAGCACTGAATCGTCTTTCTTTTCAGACACTCAGGTGATTCAGCTGGCAATGTCTTAATGCACAACGTGGCATATCACTACGGGAATCGAACCCCCGACCTCCGTTTCAAGAGCCCAATGCTCTTAACCATTAGACCACGGAGTTACTTATGGGATACGCAAAAAGATCTTCTAATCTAGATACTAGCACTAAAATGTATAAAACGGCATATCTCAACGTCAAGCCAAACACTATAGCATGTCATACAAACCATACAAAATTACTTCTTACAAAGTAAGTAAGTATACTAAATAGTTACTTAGTCCTCAATGATTATAATAGCAACAAACAGACAGACAGACTTATCTCGGCCCATAATCTCATTGACGGCCGCGGTCATAGTAATAAATTGAGATCTAAAAGTTAAGCGGGTCACACATTGCACGTGATCTTTTGAGTTGAGGTGAGAGATGTAGAAGCTTTGCTTTTGAGGTTAATTTTGTAGTTTACAGACTTAAAGAAATAAGTATCCATTGTTTATTTTATTTAAATATAGCAAACCCATCAATAATAAAAAGTTGTTCAGTTTGATGGGTAGAGTATGTGGCTTAAAGGTTAAGGGTTGAACTACACATGGCCGCACGCGATCGCATTCCGTCTATCTTATATTATGCTCTAGCAAATGACGTTCCTGAGTGACAGAAAAGGATGGAGCGACGGAAAAATGCGATCGCGTGCGGCCATGTGTAGTTCAACCCTAATGATACTTTTCCTTACACTCTGTATACAAGGTGCTGTAACAAAACACTCTAAGAATATTTAAGGAAGTGTATCTTCACTGCATAGTATAAAACAAAGTCGCTTGCCGCTGTCTGTCTGTCCCTATGTATGCTTAGATCTTTAAAACTACGCAATGGATTTTGATGCGGTTTTTTAATAGATAGAGTGATTCAAGAGGAAGGTTTATATTATGTACATTACACCCGTGTGAAACCGAGGCGAGTCCCTAGTTACCTATACCTAAGAAAGACCTCCAGCCAGCAGTGGACGTCATTTAGCTGGAATAATGTTGATAGAAGTTTCTGCAAAAACCAAGATTCGGTACATTGAGTGGGGTCCTTTGAAGGTTCATAATAATATGTACCTCGCCTTATGCCTGTGGCGCCACAACCATATCTTATATCTACGCTCATACGCATTGCTGCTGTTTATTACCCACCGTTTCGATACCATACCTAGATTTCACTTAACACCCTTCGATACAAACCAATTTGCACTTCAACTGCATTGAAATATGATTGCGATTCCACTTGCAATAATTCGAGTAGTTAAGATTTTTTGTTAGTAGTTTAGATAGTGTGTTGATGTAAGCAGATAAAACAGAAGTAAATATATCTCTTTCCAATGCGTCGTGATTAGATATGCTTGTCTCTTTCTCGGTTGTTTTGTTTATCTAGTGTCATATCGGTTAGTTGATAGTTTATGGGTTTTGTTTTAGCGCTGAAATTATTGTAATTTATGTCTCAATTGTTATTGATTGTGAATTTAATGTCAGCTTTACGTTGTGGGCGATCCTTTTCTGCTTAGTGTTTTGGTAATAGGGTCAACATTGAAAGAATATGGTTGGAATGTCATTTTGTTTTTGCGGATTTGTTTTGAGTACTATACCACCCGCAATATAATCAAAGCTTCTTTAAGTGTAAGGCACGGACCTGAAACCTGGGACCTACACTCACACAGATGCACTAGCTCTAGGCGCAGGTCCGACTACCCGTCACCTTATGTACCGCGTGACAGCACGCACACAAAAGAAATGGGTGCTTCACTCATGATTAGATGACATTACGTCTGGTTCTTCTTTTTAGTCTGTGGTGTACGGTTATAAATTATATTAGCACCACTGACTTGGGAACAATTAGCAGTTATGTAGAGTTTCTGGCAGCATCTTCTCCACGGCGACAACACGTTACGACGCATAGGGCAACATCTAGCTTCAAAAAATTATTTGATATTTAATAAGTGGGCTTCAACTTCCTGTATTGATCAAATTATGTTGACTTTGACTTTATCCTAACTCAAGAATGTGAAAATAGCAATGTTGATTTAGTGGTAGACTTATGTAAAAATAATTTGAAGCGTAATATCTTCTCATAATCAGATCGCAATCTTTAGAACTATGTGTCAAGCCTACAAATATGAATTGGCTTCAAGATACTGTTTCTCCTGAGGTCTGGACGCTTGTTAAGAAAGGATTTTTCGAAATGTCTCCATAAAGGTGTGAAAATTAGAGTGGAAAATTGCTAAGGGATTATTTTTTCTAGTTATCACCGTAGTTATCTAGCCAGTATGTAAAATTGCATAACACCGAAAAATACCTAATATAATATAAATAAATAAATAACGCTCACAGGCACATACATTGTAATGATCCCAGATAAGCCTTAGACTTTTTGTTATAGGAACCATACAACAACGGCACACATAATCCATGACCGAACCGGGATTCGAACCTAGGACCCTGGTTTGGCAGTCCAACCATCACACCTACCGGGTCGTCAGAATATTTAAGAGCCATTCTTATTATTTGAATCTTGAGAATGTTTGATTAAGTCCACAGCTTTTTAATTTACATGTTGTTTAAGTCTGTCTCTACATTAATACCATGATAACAGTTTTCTTGTTGAAACAGTATCGGCTGTCAATTCGCCTGGTTATGTATTACTCAGCGATTGTCGCACCTCACCGTCAAGTCGGTATTAAAATGAATGCAAAATCCGACAGTGTCAACCCAAGTTGTAAGTCGTAAGTCGTTTGTTGTAACTGTTGTAAGTCGGGTAACAAATGAACACGTTTGTTGGTAACTTGGATTTAGCTCTTACGTCGTCGGCGAATGTTTGATGAGATTGCCGTGTTGTTCGCGTATTGTTTTTAAGTGGTACATACCACACCCTCTACATAAACGCAACGGTTACCTATCGTACTTTCGAAAAATAGTTTTCCGAAATCGTTATACTTTTTATTATTTCCCTTTTTTTTTGTTTCCCCGAAATATTATTCGCCATATTTTAAAAAGCCAGATTTTTTATTGTCCTTTTTTTCTTTTAACCCATGGATCAAAATTCTGTAACACAGTTTTCCGAAGTAATGTAGGTAAGTCAGATAATTTACTTTTTCGAATATTTGTTTTTCCGTACAGTCACATTTCCGCAGAAATATTTAACCTAACCTATCCTAGAATTTTAAAAACACCAGATGGTTTTTTTCAGGCAGGGGGCGTCCACCTTATACCTTCAACATACATATAAGCAAACAAGCAAGCATGCAGCAAGCAAGTTAGCATGCAGCAAGCAAGCAAGCATGCAGCAAGCAAGCAAACATGCAGCAAGCAAGCAAGCATGCAGCAAGCATTTTAATGCTCCGCTCGCTTCGCTCGCTCCGCTAAGTGTTTTACATGTTCTAACCTAACCTAACCTACAATTTTAAAACCACCAGGTTGTTTTTCTCAGGCAGGGGGCTTACGCCCCCCGCACCCCCCAACATGCATACAAGCAAGCAAGCAACATGCAAGCAAAACATGCAGCATGCATGCAGCAAGCAAGCAAGCATGCAGCTAGCATTTTGATGCTCTGCTCGCTTCGCTAAGTGCCCCGTTTCGTGTTCCGTTTACATGTTCTAACCTAACCTAACCTACATTTTTAAAACCACCGGTTAGTTTTTCTCAGGCATGGGGCTTCCCCCCGCACCGGCCCCCCTAACATGCACACAAGCAAGCAACAAGCAAGCAAGCATGCAGCAAGCAAGCAAGCAAGCAAGCAGCATACTAGCAAGCATGTTGGTGCTATAATCCTGGTATCATGTATCTACTAGGTAATTATTACAGAAAACTTTACTGTGTTGTGTCAGTGTCCTAGTCATACTTTGGAAGAAGTTGCTTCTACATTTTAAAACTTCGAACCCAGAAGACCGTTGTCAAAAGAAAAAAAATGATTATGAAATTCTGATTTTAAATTTTCTGGAAAATGATACTTCTGTCAAGTCTTTATAAGGAGTAACAAATGTATGTATAACAAAATATCTGTCACTAGAAAATTCTATAAACCGTTTTCGAGCAACTGAAATTCGGTCAGTGAAATTTCGAAAGTAAGATAGGTTACCAAACGCAACACTCGTATCTTGATCTGTAAGACAAAGCATGTGGGTTACCATATCTCAGTATTTGTCCTGAGATTTCAGGAATATTAGGCTCCTGACAGGATTGCGGCCGGATTTCAGAAAACTTGGATTTTTCCATTTTTCAATTAAAAACAGTAGACTTTTCGAATTTTTATAAGAAAATGAAAAATATACTTAATCTCATTTCAAATATTGTTGATTTTAAACATGTTACAGTCATTCTGTGCTATTTCGAATCAAATAAAGTATAATGTAATTTAACCTCTTTACTTGTGCTATTTCGAATCAAATTATGTATAACTAGTGTTTTCCCGCGACTTCGTCCGCACAAATTATATACCTAAGCTAACAAACAAAACAAGTTTCATCAAAATCGGTTCAGTAGTTTTTGCGTGATGCGCGAACAAACAAACAAACAAACAAATAAACAAACAAACACACAAACAAACAGACAAACGGACAGACAAAATTTCTAAAAAAGGTTGATTTCGAGTCAGGGATACCCAAAAACCATATCGTAATCTTTTTTTTGTAAATATCTTCAATGTACAGACACACTTCAGTTGCAGTTTTATAATAGTTTAGATTAGATGTAACTCTTTACCTTTTATTGCACAAATAAGCGTGGCGTGACCCCGACACAATTGTCCAATAGAAGTTATATAAAAAAGTTTTAATTTGCCATTTTAAACATTTAACAACAAATAAATGTAGCTAGGTTAACTTTGGTTCATCTTAAGTACCTACACTTGGACTAAGAAAATACAATTAACTGACTTTAGGGTCATCCCAATTAAATTCCGAATCTGGTAGTCGCACGAATGCAATTAAAATGTTAAAAAAACAGATTTATTTACCTAATTATCTGAATTTTAATTCTGCAAATATTTGCTACACGACATTCTTACAGGTATTGTATATGGCGTGAGACGAAAGCTGGCACTAAAAATATCTTTCAAATATTTTTATTGTTGGGTAAAATCTGAATGATCTGAAATAAATATGAGACAATGGATGGATGGATGGATGTATGTTCTGTTTTGGTGTGCAATAAAGAAGAATTGATTGATTGAGACAATTGAAATTGATTATGCTATTCTTACTGAATCATTGTTATTTCTGCATCAAGACCATGATACAGAAACAACACTCTTTTTACCAATGAACATTTTCGTTAAAATCGATAGTTTGTAGCTACATAAAGCAGTAGCAAATATATAGACATACCTCATTATCATTATCAGTCTGTATAAAGACATCCTATGGTGAAGGTGGCGGGAACCCGCTGGATAAGGGCCGCGCAGGACCGGTCAATGTGGCGATTCTTGGAGGCCAATGTCCAGCAGTGAACACTCGTCCTATAAGTGAGATGATGATGATACTTACATCCCACTCTAAAGCCCGTGGCTCCTCTCACGAAATATGCTTGAGATGGAGAGGGTCATACTCCATGCGTAAGCCCAGTGGAGTCAAGTTAATGGGCAACAATCTGCTTGAAATTTTTGTACATAAGTGCCAATAACCTAAAAAAAATTGCAATGCTTGCCAGCTTTTGCGTTCTGCAGTATATCTATAGAACCTATAGTATAGGTAGATAATTTTATTAACAGTTTTAATTATTCGCAAATTAAAAAGCACGCAACCTCTCACTTCGGCCCACTTTCGGTAAACGTATAATTTTCTACAATGCAATAACTGATTGAGCTTGCAAATAAAATTATAAATTCCCCGATAATTTTCGCACGTTGCCAAGACATGAGATGGAAAGATAAACAAGCAAGTTACATGACATGACTAGTTAGAGTACGTAAAATTACGGTCTAAGTGATGCGATTTGTTTTTGCGATTTTATTCACTGAAATCGCAAATGAAAATTGCGTACCGTATGGGATGACTTTCTATGAAAAATTCTCTATGGGTTTAGTTCGCGCGTCGTTCGGGGAGGCTCTCTTTGTTCCTACTTTTAGGCATAGAAATAAAAATATACTTTTCACCTCATTTTTATTCACTGAAATCGCAAATGAAAATTGCGTACCGTATGGGATGACTTTCTATGAAAAATTCTCTATGGGTTTAGTTCGCGCGTCATTCGGGGAGGCTCTCTTTGTTCCTACTTTTAGGCATAGAAATAAAAATATACTTTTCACCTCACAAGCTCGGAAAGATTCTGTTTATCATTCGAAATCTGAGTGCAAAAGTGCATTTTGTCAGCTAACGTGGAAAGAGTTATTGAAATTCGAATCTGTCAATTCAATATTTTTCTATACCGCCAAACATTCATGTCACTGGGCAGCACGAAAAAAAAACATTTTAAAATGTTCTTTTTAGCTATTCACTTTTTTTCCTCGCTGTTGTGAGGTGAAAAGTTGTGTGTTTCGCTCGGCTGCAAAGTTATTCTGCGTCTCGTACCTTTGAAACCTTCGCTTGCTCAGGTTTCAATACAAGTACTCGCGCCAAAAAGCAACTTTGCAGCCTAGCATAAAAAATAAATAATATTGCGTTACATACTTTAATGAGTGCTTCAGACATCTGAAGCGAACAACTTAGGTAGGAACCATCATTGAAGTCGCGAAAAAATATTGCTTTTTCCATAGAAAATGACAATTCGACTCAAATGTATGGAAACCAAAGCTGATTTAATTTCGCGAAGATTGAAAACAATTTATGTTCTAGACTTGAATTCATCATTTTTCTAACAGAATTAAAAAAAAAACCAAACTTTTCCAGAAAAAATTCAGTTTTAAAAAAAAGTATAGGAACACTGACCCAGACCGGAAAAATTAGGATAAATAGAACACTTGGAGATAACGCGGCGGATGGGGCGCGCCGTGACGTCACTTCCCGCTCGGCGCGTGCGCCGCTCCACTAACGGTGCAGCTCAAATTATGAGCGAAAGCGTCTTCAAGGTCCTTAGGTCCTTAAATCCAAACTCAATCGCGCGTCTCTTAAGAAGGATTTTTTATTTCGCATGCAAATTATCGCCAAATTTTCGTTTCTTCATGTCTTTTCTCCTACGAACAACTTAATTATTTGTTCGTAGCTTTTCTCCCACAATACCTTAAACAACATGTTAAGTGTGGAAAAAAACTAGTGTAATGGCCGGCAAACAACTTGGCAAAAAACATGACTGCGCAGAACAAAATATGTAGGTGAATGGGCTACTGCGCACACCCCTCACCCCCTGCCCATGGAACATGTTTGCCACGTATAGTGAAAATATTTTTGAGATGCTGCCGTTGTAATTATCTCAAAAAAATTACCTTCTTTAAAGTTACACACAGGTACAAACAATCAACAATATTTTTAGAAAACCACTTTTCTCACCATTTAAAAACATCCCACGATAAGCTTATCACTTGTACCAAACAACAATGCGAGGCCGCGCCGCTTCCGCCAGCCAGCCCACATCTCTTCACATCCCATACACCTTAAACCACAGCCATACAGACCAAATTCCAACGACAACCAGTTAATTAAAGTTGTCAAGTTTTTTGTTAAAAACGTCGCCATATAAAAGAGTTCAGCGGGGTGCGTGAAAGGAAGTCCGTAATCCGGGAACTGCACTGAGATTTCGATCTAGATACTTGCGAGCGGTCTTCTCTTTAAGGTATTGCTCGGTGCTTAAAGAGATATTTGTAGCGCGTCATTTAACTTGTATAGCTGTATTGCTTCTTCTCAATGTTAATTGATTATGGTTCGGTATCTGGTGTGAAATTGTTTTATTTATTCTTTTATTACACACTTGTTTAAAAGATAAGTTATTGGGTCTTTTTATTGTTATGTGCATATGGTAAGAAGTTGAGAACATTATTTTAAAGGTTGTAAATAAGTAAGACGGCCTAAAGATCTGTTTAGATGACACCCATGTGCTACAAATGTAGGTACCAATATCTGTGGCATTCTTCTTCTGGTAGATGGAATGTCATTCAAAATTTTACCAGCCTAGTATTTTGCCACACAGATAGCTCTTCCGGCAGCGTCCAAAATATCAATTCTCGTGCAATGTCCGGGCAGGAAGGGCAGCGGATACAAGATGGGCCCTATGGCCCTCAGACTATTCTGAGGAGCCATATGGGATGGGCCATATTCATACCTGAGGTCCGACGACCCGTCTATGTCACCCACAGAGAAATGACACGCTCTTAGACAATAAGGCTCTCCTTCTACAGGGTGTAACAAAACACCCTAGTAATACTTAACTACTACGTACTTCAGACCACCAAACTTTCACTATGGAGATAAAATCGAGAAAAAATTAATAAAATTTGCTGTCCCATATATTTTAGTCGATCCGGTATCCGGTACCTACTTCAGTTTTGTAGGGGACATGATTTTGAATTTTTTCTCGTGTAATGTTGGCTCCATGGTGAAAGTTGTTCAGTTTGATGGTCTAAACCCCCTTAACAACAAACCAAACAAACAACAAATCCAAACAATTATCTCTAATTAACCTAAGTTTGTAGGTACAGGAGTGTTCTTGTAGCTTGTATTATTGCAATCAATTAACTATCTATGTTATAATAACCGATACGCATGTTTGGTGCTGTACTAAGATTTTTCTTTCTTTTTAGTTTGATGTATATTAGCGAGGACCTTTAATTGGCCTTCTGTTACAAATATAATACTGTTTATTGTATTGCATTGTGCTGTTGGTCTTCCAAAAAAAATAAAATAAATAAATAAAATAAATTAAGTATTAATATGATGTTTTGTTACACCCTGTACATGCGGTAACGCACAGACTTGGGGTAATTGCTAGAACGATTTAATTGCCATACTAAGGCGGCGTGACCGCAGGTTTCCACGAACAAAATGTCAATCGTCTGCGTAGTGCCTTAATATACAAAAAACAAACAACGCATGTAGCAAAACAAACGTGAAAATCATGTGAAAATCAATGAAGGTGTAGACATAGGCGTAGCGTAGGCGCCCACGCACACGTAGAGTTTATGAGAACTTTCTTTTATTTGTATGTTTTTAGTGCCCAATGGTTTCACTTCTATATCGCGGCTTTTTGACCTCGAGTATTGAAAACACTTTTATCTATTCTTTGTGACCCAGTTTTGGTTACATACACCAATAAGATCTTCGTCTAACTCTTTGCAATTAGCCAAAATTAACAACTACGACTCGACAAACTCAACATCAAGTGCAACTCGTACAAATTAGCCGGTCTTTCGATTTTCATACCTACTTACTTACTATAGGGACCCGAAGTGGGTCTTGGCCTTCGACAACAAAACACGCCCTTTTCGTTGTCGGTTTCGTAACATTAGGTTTTTACATGGGCGGGGTGTAAACCCTCCGCATAACCCCCGATTGTTGGAGGGCCCCATCCTACTTTGGTCAGCGAGTCCATCGGACTTAGCCGAGTAGCATAGCTAGGCTTTTGGTTTTTATAATTTCTTATCATTATCATCAGCCCATATTCACCCACTGCATGGAGCTTCGATATACAAGATGTAACAACAGACCTTAAGGGGCTACCAGCCGGTTTTGGGTAACTTTGTAACCATTTTATTCATTAACTATGGCACTTTTTGAGCTGAAAAATAAACTGAACCATCTACAGGATATGAGAAGTGATGTGGTTTTTCTAGAAATCGATTTTAATGAATAAAACCGAAGAAAAGGGACTCTAAAGTCACCCCTTTTTTTCCAGTTGTAACCATTTTACTCTTACATTTTTAATCGAAAAAAAATGAAAATTTACAATAATATTGTTCAAAATACAATTTAGAATTATGTGGTTTTCTTATTTTTTAGAAATTAATAAAAAAGCATCTAATTTTTCAAAGAAAACAGCTAAATTCTGACCGGAGCCACGCGCTCTTTCGCATCGATTAGTATGGAGAATCGTGGTCCAGGGCAGATACGCCTTAATAATATTAAAAAAAAAATTGAAACCAGCGGTTTTATTATATTTTTAGACATTATCACCATGGTGAAAGTTGGTCAGTTTGATGGTCTAAATGTTACTAGAGGGTTTTGTTACACCTTGTGTGTAGAGGCATGATCACATGAACGAACAGTTAAAACTGAGGCTCTAGCTCATTTTATATAAAACGATAATATCACCCCTTTAAAACAACATCGCCAACATAAAAAAAATTCGTAGAAATTTTATGTAATCTGAAATCTGCAATCACAGTCTGTTTTTTGGCCCAATTAATGTTTTGCTTTCCAGACCCTTTCACTTGTCAATAACATTTGCATTAAAATGTAATCTTATTTTTTTCTTTACATTTAATTAAAACATTAACTAGGTAGGTATTAACGTTATGTATATTTCAATCTGATACCTACTACCTACCTAAAAATTTCAACGATATTGTCTTTGTTATAGTATTGTACACCTACTGACTATTTAGTATGACACATTTTCTTCTCAAGGACGTATTTTCATACAAAACATGCTATACTAATATTTTAAATATCGTGGTATGGACAGTAGACAAGTGAGGGGAAGATGTGCGTCATATGTAATATAACAGACGAGTGTTAAGGCGTAATAGTAGGTGGAAATACCTCGGAGGCATCTTTTATTTTTCATTTTCCGACTAGATTTATACCATTTACCGAAACTAAAGTCATACCTCAGTATTTTTGGATAGTTTATCTAGTGAAATCATAAACTGAATAGAAGATTGGAATTACTTCACTCGATAGAAAATCGTCACAAAGATGACGTATCTTCATGCGTTTTTAAACATTTTTGTCGTTTTAGAAGAACTTAAAATAGTTTCCGATTTTTGCTTAAATACTCACATATTCACCATTAGTTTAACTAGTGAAATCATAAAAAAATCTTGAAAAAATACTTTGGTTAGTTCTTTTTAATCGGAAATACGGCTCACGTACACACTTTTCGGAGCGCTGGGCAATCGCATTTCTCATAGAAAATATTCGTCGGGACTTATGGCCCCTTAAATATGAATGAAGATCGCTGTATGAGGAAAAGATAACAGGTAGATGACACGATTGTTTCGAGATCTCCGCTTCTAAATACCTAGTAGACAAAGTAGTATTACGTTATGCAGTACAACCTGCCCACCAAATAATTTTTACGTCGTTTTGCTCCCATAGTACAAGTTGTTCAGTTTGATGGGTGGAGGCTGTGGTTTAAAGGTTAATGATACTTTTCCTTACACCCTGTATAAGGACAGGAAGACGAAAACTTTTTGCAAAAGTTTCGATAAACTGGTTTCTATACAGAAAGCATTGACAAAACGTAAATACAATTACGTACAAAAGATATTGTAATTTCAATGGTACTTAAATTAAATTAAATTTTCCAAAAACCTATAAAAATCGACATAATAAACAGATAAGTACGAAAACAACTACATTAATCAAATAATTTATTCAAAAAATTACAGAATTACAACAACATTTAATATGTAATCGTGACTCGGTGGAAATAAAATATAAGTAAGTAACCACTTAATATTTGCAAGTAGGGTTCCCAGATGGAAAATTGAAAGTCCTGACTAAAGGCCTGATTTCCATAGAAAAGAACTGAGATTTTGTCGCAAACGTATTCTCATTCAAAAAGTTCATTCTAATAACATAAGAGGGAAAATTAGATAAGGTTTTTAGATAAGGTTTTAAGGATCGAAAGCACGAAAAAAAAATCTGCTCTTCCATACAAAACTGCAAACCTACTCGAGCCAAATGTATGGGACAGCTGATTTTTTTTTCGCGATTTCGATGTTGGTCCCATAGAGAAAGTTGTTCAGTTTGATGGTCTGATCATCCCCTTAAAAAGTGTCAGCATATTAAGTAGGACCCTGTATATTAATTACGTTGATTTGTGATACTATCCAAAGATTATGTTTATGTTCATTGTAACTTCGTAGTAAAACAATCTGAATAGTCTACTAACTACTGTATTTTGTCGAAAAATCCTGAGATTTCCAAAATACGGCCGCAATCCTGTCAGGAGCCTAAAAATCCTGAAACCTCAGGACAAATCCTGTGATATGGTAACCCTATTTGCAAGTTGATCGAGATGAGAAATAAAATGGCCGGCACTCGGATAATCCGCTCAGAATTGAGTTAAAAGCATTAAAAATCAATTACCTGAATCGAGTCAGTGGCTTCCGAGTTACGATATCAATTCACTGCGTTCATTCGAATTAAAAATCGAGATCAGATTTATAGGCCAGTTTCGAGTTTTTTGCCGCTTTCGAAATGGACACTAAAGTGAGCATTTACTTTTTAAATTGGTTATTAGTACACAGATTTGCGCACCTTTAGACCTAAATGTGATGCTTAATCTACCCTATTCCTTAGACAATAAAGTTAGGAACAGCTTATTTATCTACATTACTTAATAATTATCAGAAAAGATACATTTAAACCCTTGGAACTGTATCTAACAAAGAACCAACTTGCGTTTTCATGTTTTCAAACCAGTATTTGAAATAGATTAATTCATTCTGAAGCTACAAACCAATCTCTTCTTACAAGTCTTTGTCAAGTGGATTCTTATTGTTGAATATTTCTAGAGAGTTTAAAATTTATTTAATTTAAGGGTTGGACCCTATAAAGGCCGACCAGAAAAATAAAAAACCTCGCCATGTTGCGGAAAATCATTGGAACTAATTTTTGTACTCGGAACACTGACATTAAAGGTTATAGTCGATTGCAGCGCCCTCAAACCAGGTTTTTTATATTTCTGGTCAGGCTTTACCGTAATTTTCGAGTGTCAGAAAATTGTATCTTTCCGTAAATAGCTCCTAAATGTCATTTCAAATAAGCGTTTGGACTAAATAGCTATTCGTCTATGTCGCTATTGTTATATTTCTTATTCGACTATTTAGCTATGGTCTATCTATTTCTTACATGGCTTTTAGCCTGATTTTTACGTTAAGGTATTGGTGCTTACACTTTTAAGCTATGTACTTTAAGTTAAAAAAAAAACTTTAGGAACTTTCGTGGTTGATCTATGTATTGAACGTATGTGTTCAAATTCCTCAGCATCAAATATCACGTTGCGGTTTGCATCTTCTCAGAAACTTAATGATGACCGAACAGATTTTTGAGATATATCATCGATTTAGGGGTGGCAAACATTTTTGTTTAAGAACTAGTTTTTTAAGTAACGACTCAGCATAGGTAGCATGGCATCGTGATACAGCGCTATCACACCTGCGCTCTCTTTCTATTTGCTCGCGAACGAACGAGATGAAAGACGTGATAAAGCCGTATCACGTGTAGCATGCTACGAGTGCTGGTGTGAAGATTATCACGCCGGACTGTCAAACAAAAGGTCCTGGTTTCCAATCAGGATGTTAGATATACTTTTGTGTCTTTGTTTTCTTCAGTTTGGAATCACAACAATGTATGTACCTGTGAATGTTATAAATTAATTTACAAGTGGCATGCCTTTACCTAAATATAGGGCTGATTTAAATAATTAATCTCGGCAGCCAACAAGTCTGCAACGTAGAGAGTTTTCTAGCTTACAGTTTCTTCTCGAATCTGTCAAAACAATTTACTGTTTTTTTTATTTTTTTTTATATAGCCTATTTTGTGTCCCACTGCTGGGCAAAGGCCTCCCCTCTTTTCCTCCAATCTTCCCTATGCAACGCGAAATCAGGCCAACCGTCCAGGAAGGTAAATTTACTGTTAGTATGAAAAAATATAGCTACGTATTTTACGCACAAACGAGCTACTTTTAAACTTGTCGTACTCCATACGATGACGATGTAGTAAGCTCTGACCCCCGTACCATTATCTTTCGTGCATAATTTAAAAACAAGTTGACGACCCCTGCTCGCCCGACGCGAGAACACTCAGAGAATTGGAGCCGTATCGAATTGCATTAAAATCAGCACATCATTATTTTAAAGTTTATATTGTTAGGTCAAAGTACAAATACAATGTTTATTCAAGTTTAATTGAAACCTCTTGGAGCTGTTTCGAAAGCTTTCAAAAGCATAATTATTGAGCTATTGGTGAAAATTACGTTGGATGTCGGTACGTATTTATACCTTAAGAGGGTTTTCGCCGTTCAAAGAAAACCTAATATAAAAATGTTCGCAACTAACTTTATCTAAAAGCCAAAGCTATTTTATACAATCCTTTTATAAAGTGGAATGTTTTGAACCTATAAAAGTATTGTACAAAAATAGCCTTTTGGCTTTCGCATATATTATCTCAATAACAAAACACCCTAGTAATATTTGTAATGGGGTGGTTTTGACTATCAAACTGGACAACTTTCACTATGGAGTTCCTTACATTTGAGTCAAGTAGGTAGGTGCTGCAGTCTCGTATGACATATCCGATTAGTTCAATTTTTCTCGATGTTTTGGCTCCATAGTGAAAGTTGTTCAGTTTGATGGTCTGAACAATCCAATTAAATATTCCTAGGGAGTTTTTTACACCCTGTATTGTTGTTTTAGGATCACACTGTAGGTATAGTTTTTTCATAAATATTCTACGGTAAAGGTCTTACAACAATCAAAAAAGCGTGTACCACAAATGGCACCTTTAAAACAAATTGATGCACAAAATAACGAATAAAGCGGTTTTGATTATTCAAACCGTCAAATTATTGGATATCGTTTGGCAAGCCATCCACAGGCGAACTCTATGAAAAAATGATTGAAAGCCGTAAGAATTTTAAAAACAAACTGAAATGGTGTCAGAACAATGAACAAAAAATTAAATTAGATATTTTAGCAACGAGTAGAAAAGAGAAAAAATTCGCGTCATTTTGGAAAGAAACCAAAAAATTTAATTTTAAACAGTGTCTACCTGTATGTGTGGATGGCTTGCAGGAGCCAACTCGGATAGCTGAGCTATTCACAAAAAAGTTTGGAAACGACCCACAACCTGTAACGGGGTATGTGCTTAAGGATACGAAGGCGGGACCAAACAGGGACCATACCATACAGAATGTCTATTTCACCCCGGATGACGTCGCAAAGGCGGTCAGACGAATGAAGAAAGGCAAGTCCCCTGGCCACGATGATTTAAGCCTTGAGCACATACTCCACGCAGGCGGGGTTGTATATTCTAAGCTATGCAGCTTGTACAACCTGTGTATGAAATATTGTTATCTTCCTCCAGACCTCATGAAGACCATAGTCATACCCATTGTTAAGAATAAAACAGGGGACCTGGGATCTTCTAACAACTACCGCCCAATATCACTAGGAACTGTGGTGGGCAAGGTCCTGGAGCGGCTGCTGCAGCCCGCACTGCTGAAGAATGTATGTATTGAGGACGCACAGTTTGGCTTCCGTTCTGGTCTCTCGACAGACTCTGCTATTCTTAGCTTGAAACATGCTGTAAACTATTATAGAAACCGTAATACAACGGTCTATGCGTGCTTCCTCGACCTGAGCAAGGCGTTTGATCTTGTAAACTATGAAGTTCTCTGGAACAAACTGCTAAGCTCAGGGGTCGAGGAAAGTGTCGTAAGTCTCTTGAGATTCTGGTACGGGGGTCAAACAAACGTAGTGAAATGGGGTGACGCGACTTCTAGCAGCTATAGGCTAGAATGCGGTGTGCGCCAGGGAGGGCTCACTTCTCCGGACCTTTTCAATATTTACATCAACGATTTGATCGGGGAGCTGAGGGGCACTAGAATCGGCTGTCACGTGGGTGGGGTTTGTATGAACAACCTCAGTTACGCTGATGATATGGTGCTACTCAGTCCCTCGATCAAGGGTTTAAGAAAGTTAATTTCGGTCTGTGAGCGCTATGTAAAGTCTCACGGACTGAAATACAATGTTACCAAAACAGAACTAATGATTTTTAGTGCGGGAAGGGGTCCGGAGAATGTACCCAAAGTTTGGTTGAATGGTTCGGCAGTTCGGGTTGTGCAGACGTTTAAATACTTGGGCCACATTCTTACACCAGATTTGTCTGACGATCAGGACATAGAGCGGGAGAGAAGGGCACTGTCGGTCCGGTGCAACATGCTCGCGCGCAGATTCGGTAGGTGTAGCGATGAAGTAAAATTGACACTGTTTAATGCGTACTGTCAATGTTTCTACACCTGCCAACTCTGGGTCAATTTTAAACGTAAGTCTTACAGTACCATGAGGGTGCAATACAATGATGCTTTTCGTACCCTCATGCGACTGCCACGATACTGTAGCGCGTCGAGTATGTTTGCCGGAGCGGGAGTGCCTGACTTTTTCGCTGTGATGAGGGCACGTATAGCCTCGTTCTGGGACAGACTGTGCTGCTCTAGTAACAGCATATTGCGGGCGGTCAGTAGTGGGCTAGATAGTCCCATTTTCAAATATTGGCTGTCTGTTCATCGGAGCGAGAATCGAAAGTAGAGTAAGGACGTATTTTTTGAGATTGTGACTGTAGTTAAATGTATTAAGTACTTAAATGTTTTTAACATATCTTTTTATATTTTTTTATATTTATTTTTATTTTTACATTGTACTTATTTTAAATTTTAAATTTAATATAACATTTGACAGTGTATTGTATACAAATATGGGTTTTTTGCCTGCAAATAAAGAAATTATAATTATTATATAAATGTCACGCTCATTAACTGACGATCTATCGGTCACTTAATTAATGTCATTGCTTAATTAATGCGTTTTTCATTAATTACAAAAAGTCATGTGCCACTTTCATCCTTTGTGAGACCGATCTGTGAAAAAAGACCGAATTCGTCAACTCCCGGTAACTTTTTGTAAATACATCATAATGTTAATTTTATGGAGTTTAATTAAAAAGGAATTAACAATTCATGAGACAGTGGGGGTCTTCATTAACTAAGTTACTTTTAATTTATCGGCTAATGTGAAGTTTAAATGTTGGGAAATATTTGCAAATGGTAATCGAAAGGGCCTAATGTAAGCACTTGCAACAACGTGTGGTGTACAGAGTGTTATATAAAATGCATAACATACTTAAGGGGTGCTTCAGACCATAAAACTGAACAACTTGCACTATAGTGCAGGTAAAGTAAACTAAATAATGTCCGTTTGGAGGCAAAATTTGTACATCAATGAAACTTGGTTTTTAACTTTATCTAGGCACTAGAAATGCGTATTTTCCGAGTCCACCCAAAATTTAGGGGTCCTACCCCCTTCCAGGGTGTATGGGTAGGGGGCCATTTTGTAAAATGTACATTTTACAAACTAGGCGAGTGAGGTATCATTTTCTAGGTAATTTTTTGCGCTGAATCGAATGAGACCATCACCATGCTTATAAGACCTTGTTCCGGCGCACTACCGTACCTTTTCTCTAAGAGATTTGGCGTACTTTTGACCGCTCATACCTTCGATCTGGATAGTAGCTGTGTGCTCAAATTTTCAGGGCAGCATGTGGTTATCGCTCTTATAAAATGTATTCAATTTCATATTTATAGCCCTGCTACTTTAGATTTTATTAATACGCAAACTTCGTTGATTCTCTCACTTACTCACTGTTGATCATCAAAACCTAACAGGTACTTCTCTATTCTATTTTTATTTAATGGCGTTTCCTTGTTAGATTTCGCCAGTGTCAAGTAGTTTGAGGGAGTGTCTATCCAATCTCGAGGATTGTTTTTGAGTAAGAACAACTGAGAAGGATTTTAGAGCCTCGTGGCAGGCTGAGATGCGAACCGCGCGAACACCACGCGAGAGACAAGTGTTCGAGGCAAACCCTGCAACGTGACTCCAGGTACTTCTCGAAGTCCTAGAATACAGAAATTGGGTACATTTTATAAGAGTGACAACCATGCTGTCCAGAAAATTTGAGCTCACAGGTACTATCCAGACCGAAGTTATTAGCGATCAAAAATACGCCGAATCGGAACGGGTAGGATCCTTAAATTTTGGGAGAACTCTGCAGATCCTCATATCTAGTGCCAAGATAAAGTTAAAAAACTAAGTTTCATTGATGTACAAATTTTGCCTCCAAAATATGCTACTTTTCCTGCACTACTATGGGACCAACATCGAAGTCGTGACTGAAAAATCTGCTGATCCGTAACTTTGGGTTGAGTAGCCTTTGGCCTAGATTCCTATTTTGGTCCTGTACAGATAGTTGTTCTGTTTGATGGTCTGGTCATACTCTTAAAATAAGTTTTAGCTAGTCTTGTTGCACCTTAATATAATAATGTATGAGGTTGACCCGAAAAAGCATTGCATTAAATGAAACCGAAATTACTACGTTTAAGTCAAACAATAGGAATATTTGCACTAATTAAGTCCTTATTTGAATTAATTTCAATCGAAACCTGTGGCTTTACTAAGTAATTTTATTACTGTTTGTCTGTAAATCTGTTAGTTCCCACCGAAAATATTCTATCGAATATGTATACTGCGTTTTTTAGAATAATTAAGAATATTTAAAGACCTAAATGAAGACATTTCGTTTTTAGGGTTCCTTATCCTATAGGATTTGAATTTGAAGACGTTAAACGCAATCCACCTGTCATCACTTGACTCGTAACGTAATTTTAAAACCTAAATGAGTGAACCTCACTATGCAGATAGTTATCTGCAATGGAGGCTTCAAAAAGTCGGGACATTTATCTATGCTTATATAGTAAATTTTTCACTGAACTTTTCGACTAAGAAAAATAAGTAAATTTTTCAGGGCAGTTTTACCTGAATTCAGGTTATACCATAAAGTAACTACTTAATATTTCTTTCGAATGCACATAATAGAAAAAAGATGTTAATTATAACTACATTTAATTAATTGTAAGAAGAGTGTTACCTAATTATTATTATCAAAATTTTTTCCTATTGCGTTCTGCAGATAAAATTAACTCCCATAAGCCTCCATTGATTTCCATCAGCTGCAATATTATGCTCATTGATTTATTGTGTGTATGACGGACGAGTAAGAAAGTCATTTTATTGAACCCTCAGTAGTTCAGTACGCAAGTCGAATTGACGCTCTTTTCCATCATTTGTTTTCCAAAACTTTTTTGCTAACAAAGCGAACAATACAATTCGTGGTGGGTTAACGACACAATTAAAAAGTTTTACGGTCAACACAGTCGTTTAAAACCGAATAACGATTTTATTATAACTCGATGCATATTTATTTAATCGATTATTGATCATTCGCATCGTGGTTGTTACGTGTGTTCACTGTACAAGTCGTCTTTTAATGTTAATATTGATGGATTTTATTACTATTTATCGTGACTGTAGTATTGCTAAGCAGCTGTTTAGTTTCCAATTTTAGGGTTCAATTACACAAACGAGGTAAACTTAGGTTATCGTATCCGAATAAAGCCGTATTGTCATGTAGAGCTCTCGAAATTATGTTCTATTCGAAGTGATTGTCATAGAACGTCAATCAAAATGTTTATTTCATGAAAAATTCTACCGTATGACATAGGTACATAACAAATTCCACTTACCATTATTACTACTATGAACTGTTATAACAATTGAAGAGTACAGAAAATCCTGTTGGAATTATTTTTTAAACTTTATTGTTTTTTCAGACGTATTGGTTTTTTAATAGAGTAGAAATGTAAGAACAATTGAAGACAGTTTTTTGGTAGCTTGCACCAAAAGTATTTAAATATGATGCTGTCTCTGTCCTCAGTATGAACAGTGTGAGAGACAGATCGTTCACTGAATACGTTTAAGCCTAAATACTCGTATTAAATTGGTGTATACTTCTATTGTAAAATTATCGCTGTATTCTTTAGTACCTCTGCTGTTTAATAAGTATGTTGATAAATACACTTTTGTTGCCAGACTTACTTCCAAGATAACACCAAAGACCACCGCGTTTTGATAAAGGAACAATTATCGAAGGTACACAAGTTTACGGAACCCTTGTAATCGCCTACTCGTTCTTGGCTGGCTTTTTGCTGCGTATAGTTTATGGTTATCTTTATTGTTCTTGTCGTCATCTAATTTTGATAGCTATCTCCTCTACTTAGAATTCCTTTTTGTTACATAAATTCTTGAAATAAATGGGATAATATTGTAGGTTTGCCTGAAATTCTTTTGTATAGAAAATGATAACTGTTGTCTGGAAGAAATCGCTTCTTAGCGATAAGACCGCCTTATTTTTGTGCCTACTGTTTTTTCTTTCTGTATTTTACTGTTTGTATTTTGGTGTAAAATAAAGTATATTTGATTTGATTTGATTTGATAACAGAATACAAACTATCAGTAGAGCAACTATCGTACGCTTGAGTATCGAATACTACTGCATGCTTCAATTTCGAGGCATCTATTGTACCCACTGTCCATTATAAGTGGCGACGGGCTAATCCCCCGTCACTCTGGACAGAGTTTCGGTACTACTGGTGAAACGTGGATGTTCTGAGATTTCAGAATATCTCTGACTACCCCCTCGGGGAATATAATGGTGAGCATAAAAAAAAAATTACAGAAATAGTCGTAGTCGCTTGGCGCGTTGCTAAGACCGGGTTCGAATCACTACGGGCGATATGACATAATTTGAATATATTATATTTTTAACTAATGGAGGTAAAACCGACTTCTCTCAAACGGCGAAGAAAAACATCGAGGTACCTGCCGTTACATTTGGGTCGTAGCTATTGACATTTTCTATCGAGCAGTAATTATTTTTTTCCGCGATTTTTTCAATAGTCCTATCTCCGTGCTCTAATGGTTAAGAACATTGGGCTCTTGACACGGAGGTCGTGGGTTAAATTATGTCAAACTATTTGTCGGATAAGCTAACAAGAACTTACTCAGAAGTGGTGAAGCTGACCCTAAGTGTTTCAAATCTCTGTTGCTGTAATTCTAAATGGCCTTTGAATTTCGTTGCTTGTTGGAATGGAGTATAGTGGTGTTAGGGTAGGCAGTGAAATGAAAGTGTGTGAGTGAAATGTCACTTTGTGCGTTTTTCCCCAGTTGGTGAGGACATTGCAGGCTGAATCACCTGATTGTCTGAAAAGAAAGATAATTCCGTGCTTCGGATGGCACGTTAAGCTGTTGGTCGCGGTTACTATCTCTGGTAGTAGTAGTCGCCAAGTAAAAACCTCGTCAGAGGCCGTAAGGCGTTTTGAATAAACTCTGACACCAGGGCATGCCCACACGATAAGAAGAAAAGGACCGTAGTGCTGGATGCCCTTAAAGCAGGTTGCTTAAGTTCTGTCACTGGTTCGTTTGGCCTACCGGGGCGCTCCTTCATCACTGGTGTAGTTCCCGCTCATACTCCGCAGTAATAAGCAGTAACTGCTCCCTGAGCAATTCATTCGATATGTCAACATACATAAACTCGACACTATTATAATCCCTTTCGGGATGGTCAGAAACAATGCTACAATTATCAGCTTCATGAAATCATCCGTCTTGCATACTGTTTAAAGATACAATAAAAAACTCTACTTAAGCTACAGCTTGGTTGTTTTTATCAACATCGCCGCCTTAACATTTATTTTGTTTATTTTCACGCAGTGTCTTTTATTTTTCGCTTACCAATTTTCTTTAACATAAAAACTACTAAATAAAAGTAATGTCAGTAGTACATGAACTTTTTATTCTTTTTAAAACAGATTTAAATGCACTTCCGGATCGACAGCCGGGGTCAGAGTGCGCATGTCGTTGTAAATTCACAATCTTATCGGACCCAATCTCGCACGGAGGGACACAAAAAACTGTGAATTTCCGAAGAAATTCGGTAACTACTTGCTGTGGGACACAGTGTAGGTTATTATCAGTGGTGAAAGTACAGACTGCAGTGGAACTGCAATGCAAAAATTTAAACAGGGTGTAAACTTAAATGTGTTATATACTTTACGGGGTGATTCAGGCGATCAAACTGAACAACTTTCATTAAGGGTCCAACATCCATCAACAAATTTCGCCGTATGGTTTCTACTTAGAATGGACCACCCCAATTCCTGTGACGTGCGAGGCGACTTTTCAAGGTTTCTTATGCCTCCTCTCACAACACGACACGTCATTCCATCCAGAAACTTAAGAGAATATTATTCCGAGAGCGAAAATGCGCGCTGCATACAAACGTACTATGGTGATATTATCAATACTAACCAATTAAAGTCAATGAAATTTTGCAAAAATAATCTAGAAACAAATTTCTATGCTTCTATAGAGTCCGATTTTCGTTAAAATATATAGTTTCAATGCTAGGATTAATTTAAGATTTGTATGGAAATATTTGAGGCACTGTAACTTGAAAACTATAAATTTTAACGAAAATCGGACTCCATACAAGCATAGAAATTTGTTTCTAGATTGTTTCTGCAAAATTTCATTGACTTTAATTGTTTAGTATTGAAAATATCACCATAGTACGTTTGTATGGAGCGCACTCCGAATAATATACCCTTAAATTGCGAAATGTGAGCATTGCTACAACTACATTCTTAATCAGAAATTTGGTAGTTGTATCATTGTTTTAAACCACCCCGAAAGTTACGGTCGTCAGTTTATATAAGTATGTACTCGTACGTATAAAAGAGCAGCTCTTGCATATTTGTCCCTGTTTTTATACGTTTTTCACTGTTAAAATTTGCATTACTGTTTTTTTACCCTGTGACCGCAAGCCTTAATAAACCTGGCTGTCAGTGAGTGAAAGTTGCAGATTTATACAGCGATGTCCGAACATCCTTATGTAATTCGGTGTCTGTGGGCCTTAATGCAATTTATTTACATAAATCACGCTCGGCCTGAAGGCGTAGGACGCTCTCAGAAAAACACGTTAATGTAATTACTGTTTGTGATTATACTGTGCAATTTACGGTAGCACAAAATTTTTGTTGTTGAAATTAACTTTTTGATGAAAACGGAGTTACGCCTATTTGATAACGAGGTAAATAAAAACATATTTGATAGCAGCCTGCAAGCAACATCACTGGTCCTTATTTAATATAGGGTTCTTCTTAATATGCAATTATTTTTCAAGGGGATGAGATTATCAAACAACTTTCTCTAAGGGACCAATATCGTAGTTAATCGCGAAAAAAGAAATAAGTAAGTAAGTAAGTAAGTAATAGCCTATAGAATCCCACTGCAGGGCAAAGGCCTCCTCTCACGAATAAGGGTGAGAGGGAGTGGGCCATACTCCACCACGCGGGCCCAGTGCGTGTTGGTGGAGGCAAGGTGGAAAAAAGAAATAAAAATTAAAGAATATTAAATTTAAGTACATTTTTTTAATTTTTTTTGTAAAAGCTTACCAACTAAATACACGGTTACGGTTGGTAACTATACCAAAGATTTTGACCACTTAAAAAGGGTACTCGTTGGTTAGTTTATGTATACGCGTACGTAATAGGTAGTGGTAAATGGTTTTATAGTGAGTCATTAAAATCCAGGAAGACTAAAAATCTAAAAACATGTAAGCGACAAAGAAAACCTTGGAGGAATCGGAGTATACAGATGCAACTGTAACTCGATACAGCTAACTGACTCACCCTGTATTTATAAACTTGTCACGTATCTAACTAGCTTGTATCTAGGTTTTTTTAAAGATAGCCGATGGAATTAGTGAGAATAGATGTTGTTAGCTATTTTATTATTCTTATTGATAAGTAGGTACCTAGTTATAATTATGACTGGTACAATAACGGAGCGTCAAACGCGCAGATAGGAATACTTTTTAATTTATTTATTTATTCAGGGTTGCCAACAGATGATACACATTACAAAAAATTAATAATGATAGTTTTTGTAATGTCTATCATCTCATCAAACATACCACAATTTGCTTACGCATCAATCACTTCCATAAGCTCACGACCATAGTCCCATTCGGGGGCTGGGTCAGAAACATTGCAAAGATTATGTCGACCTCGAGATCCAATATGGTCGTGAAGTCGTGAATTCATGTATGTAAGTATTAAAGATACGGCAACGGCATCAGAAGCTACCAAGTTTGTGGTGGCGGCTCAACGATCCCCCACAGCGGTGTGGTAGGCTCTGCAAGGAGCCGCCTGCCTGGCTCGCGACCACCCTCCTGCCGGAGTCTGGCGCCAAGCAGCTTGCTGCGTTCCGTCGGTGTGCAAGAGTGTCAGTACCATTCTGGGTAAACTCGCTAAATCTTCGACCCCATCTTTGTCCTGAGGACTAGATTGAGGCAAACCAATCTATAGTAAAAAAAAAAAAGATACTCTGTCTAACGCAAATGACAAGAAACGCTATTGTTTCCAACCGCAACTAAAATAAACAGTTTTATGTCTAACCGAACGTAAGTGAATACGGAATTAGCGTAACAGAGGTGAAATTGTAGCGTGGGTGTCTGTTTGTTTGTCGCGGGCCCGTGACTAAGTGGAGCGGACGATCGTAAGTTTGTTTGTTTTACTCCGGGCGTCACGGGGTTAAGGAGAAGTTACGCTGTTTCTGGAGGTTCCCAATATTTGTGTCTCTATAGGGTCCTTCTTAATATGCTGACACTTTTTTAATGGGATGATCAGACCGTCAAACAGAACAACTTTCTCTATGGCACCGTCGAGAAAGTTGTCCAGTTTGACGATCTGATCATCCTCTTAAAAAACTGTCAGCATATTAAGTCGGACCCTGTATACAGGATCGGGTATCGGGTGTATCGGGTTGAAATTGACTTTAGACCATCATACTGAACAATTTTCACAATTGGACCAAAACTAAAATCGCGAAAAAAAAATCAGCTGTTCTATAATATGTTTCGAGCCGCCATTGACTTTTACTAAGGAACAAGAAAACAACCATTTTTTTTAAGCGAGATTAATATTGGTCACATGGCGATTGTTTAGCTAGATGATCCGGGGTCATGAAGCAAAGACTTATCGTCAGGAGGTTATATTTGTAGTAAGGATCACTTTTGAGCACCCTGAGATACCTCTAGAAGAATTTCAATCATTTTGATTGTATCCTCTTGTATTTTGAAATAACCAAATAACCAGACAGCTACTACAATGAAAGTAAATACCAACCCCTCTTACGTAATTCACTGCCCGATGCCCGCGCGTTCAAGTGACATTTATGACATTTCTCTCGACTTGCCCTTGCGCACGCGTCGCTTCGCTCGGCGCCTGCGCTGATTCACCGGTCACCGGTCAAGGTCTGAGTACACACGGTGATGTTATGCACCGTTTTATGTCGCTTTATGTGGCATATATTGGGTGCTTTGTTTTAAATTCATTTTGCTGCTGCATCTGCGAGAGATTAATACAAATGTTTACGTACTAGGCCTGTGTTGTCGAAGATGGCCCACTCCTCTCATCCTTAGTTCGTGAGACTATGTCCTGCTTTGGAATCGTACAGTACCTACAGGTACAGACACCTACAACTTCTATTTACTGCCCCTCGGGGAATATCATCATCATCGTCCACTGCTGAACATAAAGTACTGCAGTCACCTCTGGGGACGGCTAAGCGAAATACCAACTGGATGCACTGGACTCAGTTGAGCGTCTAGCTAAGAGTCGAACAAAGTATGCCATCTTAGGCATCTCCAGCTCATAGAGATTTGGTATTCTGGTATTGTTTTAGCTGGTTCAGCCTTACTTAGTTCTACCCATCGTACGAGGGTAGCCTCAGAATCTTAGATACGCTTTCACCGCACGATCTCACCCAATCCGTTCGATGTGCATAAATCGATATTAATGAATTTGAGTTTTCGTCGCCCGAATGATGTCGGGTTATCAGGTCTTCGGTCTCTTACTTTTTTCGCAACCTCCTGCTCTTCTCCTTTATTTTCCTCCTTGAGTGTTAGGCTCAATTTCCATTACTCAATCTTTAACTCGATATGAATTTTGTATAAAAGATAGTCTAATTGCATAAATTACTGTTAAAGTCTTTGATTTTTTTATTAAATAAAATGTTTTACCTCTTAACTTCATTTGTTAAATCTAAAAAGGCTACAGGAAAAAGAAACAATTAGGTATATGTAAAAGAGTATCTAAAGCAAACAATTTTGAACTCTAACCCGAAGCCACTAATAACGAAAGCAACAGTTTTAAAAGTCAAACACAATACTTTGTGTAATGTGTGCACGAGCACATAAAACAATTACTTCTCTCGTTTGCCACTTGGCTCGGTTTGTCGTACAATTATCGTTTAACTTGGCGGTTTGATTAAATCTATAGGAGTGAGCGACCGATACCTTAGATATTCCATGGCGATACTAAGAAACATTATTTTAAATGTTAAACGAACGTTACAGCAATTTTGTAGAGTCGATGGCATCTCGTTCCTCAAATACGTCGTAAGTGATAATACGAGTAACAACCGATATTATGGCTGCGGATGTTCTGAGGTTTCAGAATATATCTGATAATATAGTTCCAAAGAGCTTAGTTCGATGATCTAACTATCGTCTTAAAAATCCATCAGTACAATAATTATTGTGTATTAACTGCATGTATTAACCTGTATTAACATAACATAACATAACATAAATATTCTATATTTGCACACCAAAAACATACAGCAACAAAAACAGATTAAAAAGAACGTAAGGGTACAAATGGCGAGACCAATGGTGCAATGGTGGGCCTGTATTATAGAGAGTGTGAACATAAATATACATCATGTCATAATATCGAATAACTTTGACATTGTAGCCAACATAACATTAAAAACTCGAAAAATCACCATCACATCATTTAAGTTTACACTCCGTATTTTATTAAAGCTGTTAGAATTTTTTAAATGTTTACTGCATCATTTTTGGACTGTATTAATAACAAAGAAAACTCGCTCATCCTTCCTGACTTGACCCTCAAAATTAACTTAAAGCAGTGAAAAGCGTTAGTATAAATACTCGGGGTTCCCATACCACGCCCACATGTCAGTGCCAAGTGTACTGATCTCATTAACAATAACTGGGGGGTAGACAGTGGCTTGCGGTAGCCAATCAGTGGTCCGTTCTAATTATCACTTTTAATACCTAAAGATTTACTTTGGAACGAACGTTACTATAGAATGTTGATAGAGTATAAGCACTTATAGCTATAGCTATATATATGTACTTATAGCTTTGATATCTCCTTTGCAATGCTTTAATAGTTATTTGTTATGCTAGGCTGCAAAGTTGTTTTTTGGCGCGAGTACTTGTATTGAAACCTGAGCAAGCGAAGGATTCTAAGATTGAACCACGAGCGAAGCGAGTGGGTTCAAATGTAGAATCCTGAGCGCATCGAAGGTTTCAAAGGTACGAAACGCATAATAACTTTGCTGCCGAGCGCAACACACAACTTTTCACCTCACAAAAGCGAGGAAAAAAAGTGAATTGCTAAAAAGAACATTTTTAAAAAGTTTTTATTTCGTGCTGGCCAGTGACATGAAATCGATTGATGGATTGGCGGTATAGGAATAGGTATATTGAATAGACAGATTCGAATTTCAAAAACTCTTTCCACGCTAGCGGATAAAATACGCTTTTGCACTCAGATTTCGAGTGATAAACAGAATCTTTCCGAGCCTGTGAGGTGAAAAGTAATTTTGACCACCTCGAATTCCACATAGGGTCCTTTTTTATACGTCGGTTTATCAAGGGGAGGTTTTTCAGACCATCAAACTGAACTAATTTCTCTAAAGGACCTACGCCAAAAAAAAATCAGCCGTCCCACATATTTGGGTCGATTAGGATTGCAATGCAATGCATGTCGTATGAAACAGTAGATTCTTTTTCGCGAATTCGATTTTGGTCCCATAGAGTTTGTTCAGTTTGATGGCCTGATCTTCCTTTTAAGATGGATACCTTATGTACCTAGGTAGTAGGTAATAGCACAGAGGATTATTAGTATGCTCGATTTGATTATGATGTCGTTGTAAACTTAAAATGGCTAATGTGTGAAAAGTAACTTTTGGAGAAAGAAGAAACTAGTAAACTAAACGAAGAAGAAGTAGTAGATATTTTTTTTAATGAGACCGCAAAAATAATATTATTAGATTTAGAGGTCGAGTTATTTCAGCCAGTCTTCCGCTGTTGGGGTTAGCCTGTGGAGTTCTTCGATTCCACCGGGGAAATGGCGCAGACTTCTTGTATTATCACCATAACTCATTTTCGGCAAAAATGACACGATCCATAAAAGTTATATAATAGCATCATATCAACAATCTAACAAGACTGTTAGTGACAAATACACCGACAAGACAACAATGTGCTTTCGCTACTGTTATTGTAAACACTATTACAATATGCTATACGAATATGACTCTTCCTGGCCAGACATAAGGTGCACATAAAGAACAAATTTGGTACACCTACGAGAAGATGGGATCGACAGTGAAATTAATAGGAATTCATTCACTGATGATGACGACTACTGTGATTGTATAACACGGTCGTCGTGGATGACATGTATGTGAATTTTTATTTCTTTCGTTTTATGGTTTTCATTTGTAATGACCTGAAAGCAAGAACATTTGCGTTATTCTGAATTGTCTTAGATCATAAAAATCATACTTTATTAAAAAAAAATCATTGTGATTATTGGTAATAAATAATAGATACTATGTATACATGTGATATGCAATGAATAAATGAATTATGATAGGTAAACAAATAAAAAAAAAGTAAATTCCTTGGACATAATACATACCATACATCACACAAGTTATTTAGTGCCTATAGAAATCAAGAATTAATCTTAACTAGTCTTATGGTCTTGGTTCTACTACATTATTAAATACAATAGTTACTTGGATACAAATTAGTAGTATTAAAATAAGCAGCAAGATTTTATATAGATAACCGTATTTTATTAATAAATGCAAACATTTATGAGAACAATTTGAGTTGTTTTTTTGTAGTCCGTTGATGTTTTAACGCGTTTTAGATGTTCATTTTATTTGTATCTATATAATTGACATATTACCTACACGGTAGTTATCAATTTCATATATTTATTGCGCAAAGGTTCTACTGACCAGACCTTTACAAAGTTCACCATAAACCTTCTTCCTCTAACCTCCACCCGCCCACGCCGCGTTTAATACAACGCTCTAATATGACGTTATTTATTACGCTCACAGTGTGCGCTGACCATTATCTGGGTTACCCATTGTACTTGCACTTTATTATGTTTAAATATCTGTTTGAATTAGTTCGTGTGTGACGGATCGGTCTGAGGTTTAGGTCGGCAATTATTTTAATATAACTTTAGGACAATTGCAATGTAAAAGGTCGTATGTTACGTTACTTCCTTCTTCCTAGTTAGGGAATACACCGTTGATTTGCATTCTAATTTTAAGATTCGTTTATAGATTCATATTTTCAGCAAAGAAAAATCGAAATAATGCATATAAGCATAAGCATATGCTCACGACTATATTCCCCGAGGGGGTAGTCAGAGATATTCTGAAACCTCAGAACATCCACAATTTTCACAAAAAAAAATCGCGTAAGTACTTAAAGTTTATTTTTTTTAATTTGACTTTCTAAATTATTTGTGTTGGATAATGACAAGCTATGACAACATCAGAATCAACCTAATCTACTTAACTGTCGTCAATGTCAAAACAAAACAAATCAATTTAATCTGATTCATCGCATAAATAAGCAATTTGGTTGCAAAACATGAGAATGAGACGGGGTCAAAGCCAGGCCTTTTGATTTATCTTAAAAAACAGTAATTTAAAACTCGTACCTTTTTGCGGTTGCGCCTACGCCACCTCCTACGCTCAACTTCGCCTTAACAACTAAAAAAACCTGTTTGTGATTTGAATTTGCTCTGCGATCTTATTGTTTAATTTGTGAAATTATGACTCCTGTTGTGTTATAATGGCTGGATGTTTTATCGTGAAGGGATTTTGAATAAAGGTTATTTTTAGGAAAACATTTCATTGTGAATAATGCAAAGGAAAGAGCTACTATTAATAACTTAGGATTGATAATTCGCTCATAAAGATGATTGTTTGTGGGTGTTGACGTTTTTGTTTCCATAATCGTTACCATTGGTCCACGCATCGTCGATCTCTCATCTGCCATTTTACTTAGGCATCTTCATCACGCAATGTAAGTATCGTGAATTCATGACCAGCTTTTACAGGCACCACTGCAATAACAAGGTATAGTTATCCTCTCACGAATAAGGGTAAGAGTAAACAAAACAGGTCATGTTTTACAAAATAGGTGGAACAAGTTAGTAATAGTGGTTAGCTTTTCGGTTCATACTGTATTTCAATTTCATTGGAAATATTTTAAAAATCTTATTGATCTTTCCTCATACGTCTAGTTTTTTTTAACTCATTTCGTCTCATTGCTGGGCAAAGGTATCTTAATCTTTTCCAGCCTTCTCTATCCGGTGCCACCATTCTGCTTCGTGGGCATCCAGATCGTCGCACCATCTCTTTCTTGGTCTACGTCTTGTTCACTAGCCAGCAAGTCTTCTCGTCTCTTTATGACACGTTTATTTATTTATTAGTCACATAAACAGAATACAGTCGTAAAGATTATAAAAGGTTTAAATTCTAGACGCGACCAAAAACAATGTGCACAGCACGATCAAATATGAAACCATCAATACCTATATAAAAACTACAATTGCTACAGCTACTTGCTTTGGTAATAAGATAGTTGGTAGTTGTAGCATGGTCTCTGGCCACACAAGGGATTACCGTCATTAGTTAATGTAAGTAGGCTAATCATTCAAGAATCCTAAAATTGCAATCTAAAAAAATTTTGTTACTGTTCTTTTAATCAATATTCCTATAACTCCATTCAATAGTAATCACTATCTTCAGTTTGTTTTATTTCCAATCTAAGACGACAAGCCCTCAAACAAAGCAGCCCTGCATTAAAACAAAAAGGGCAAATACAATCATAAACAAGATTAATACGATACGCTCCCGTGCCTCGTACAGAGATGGTATCTCACAATTTTGTCTTGCAGTAGTTACTGGATGTTAACAGCTGTCCGCATGTCGTCGGCGCCGTATTGTGCTGTCATAATAATTATGTATCGCCGCGTTAAATATTGGCGCGAGTTTGCAGTTGCTACCGTCTTCGCTACGAGCGTTGCATCAATTTTGGCACTATTAGGAATCTAATTATACGTGATTAAAGACTTCATGTCGTTTTATTCTGTGAATTGGGTAAATTTGATTTGACTTGGAATGTGTTTAAATTAATTTATAAGCGATGATTTTGTTTTATGTTTGAACTTATTTAAGCAGACGCTTGTAGTTTTTACAAACACTCTTGAAGTACACTTATGACTGTTACAATGACTCAAAATACAATTACCACATTTGTTAGTTCAGGCTTTCTGCTCTTATTTCAAAGTGTTAGAGTTGAGATTCGTAGTTTTAATGTAGAACGCAATAGCGCCAGGTCTCAAATACTATATCTTGTCGGCATCGTGCACAAGCACAAATATTTGACATCCGTACCTCTTCCCGTCTCACTTCCTTCGTTAGTCAGGCGGCTTTGTTGGCTCACTTTTTTTAACGAAATTAAAAATTGACAGTTGTGACTGTTTCATGTTTGACCGTGAACCTTTGTAAGGTCATATATTATTCTAGGTCCTGGAATAAATAGTAGGATAGAATACGTTCGCGACTATATTCCCCAAAGGGGTAGTCAGAGACGAAGGCGGGTTCACTATACCTGGCTTACTTTATATAATTTGGGCATTGCTTGTACAATGTGGATGTTCTGAATATTTTAGTGTTTTAGGGATATCCCTGGCGGCTACGGAAATAAATAGTGTAATTTTAAAAATACGTTATTGATCTTCTACACTACAGAAGCGATAGTGGCGCGTTGCGAAGAACTAAAGTAGGTAAGTAAGTTATAGAAAGAGTCCACTGTTAGGACTACTAACACTGGACTACTGTTAGGAGTTTCGGTACTACTGGTGAAACGTGGATGTTCTGAGGTTTCTCGGGGAATATAGTCGTGAGCATATGCTTATGCTTATGCCACTGTTAGGCAAGTAGCTTCCTCTCTCGAATAAAATTGAGTTGGGAGAGGTATCGACTTTTAATTATTAGGTTCTGGGTTCGAATCCCATGAAATGACATGAACCTACCCCTAAGGAAACATGTCATTTCTCTATGCATGTACAAACGGCGACACATCAAGCTATACAAAACCAACATAAGCTGGTCGCGCGAATGTTGAGTAACGTATAACTAACGTCGCGCGGCCAGCTTATCTTTTGTTGGTTTTGTATAGCTTGATGTGTCGCCGTTTGTACCTATGAGATTGTCTACCCTATGAACCCAAATATCGACTGTTCTCAAACAATGAAGGAAAATATAGTGAGGAAACCTGCATTTGCTGAAGAAGACATTCGAATGCGTATATTTGAAGTCTTCCAATTTTATAGTGTGAAATTGATTACTGTGCTGCCTGCCTTATTTATGACCGACTATCAATATGATAAGCGCGAAATCAATCGACCATTAGACGCGGGTCTTTTTTGGCCCGTAACTGTAGAGTACACTTTCGCTCGGTTTTATGAATAGACCACTGCGCAGGTACTATCGCGGACTTTTCCTCCTGTTGACTTTATTTTTTTTTCGCATAAATTCGGGCATAATTTATTGTTTGGGATTTATTCATTCATTGGTCTATTCATCAATATAGGCGCTAGAAAGCGCTTTTATTTTTTAGCATGCAAGCAAAAGCCTAGTGGTGGACAAGCGGAAAAGTCAGAGTACATCCTCGTGGTAACACTGAACTCATTTCTATTCCTGATTTAAACCAGAACTTTAACATGCATTACCGCACCTAGCGCCCTCAGAACACTGCCCTCATTCCCTCATCTAACCATCAACAATGCATCACACGGCCAGATAATGTCGCCCGGCCACCAAACGGCTGGAAAGCGGTCCGTATCGCGACAATAGTTATCGTAGTCGTGTCGTGCGATGATCCGATTGTCGGTGTAAAGATGCCGCTCTTGTTTGGTCTCCGCCGCTTTGGGTCTTAATTCTGGTGCATTTCTGTTGATTTTGGATAGGGAAATGACTTGACATACATACATAAACTCACGCCTTTTCCCCAGAGGAGTTAGCAGAGACTATATGGGTGGTCCTAATATACCTCTCTCGCCTCCTAATAGATTCATACATTTTGTCATACATTCTCGTCTGTTCCAATTATATGACGTCCTCCCTATCTGTTACGTAATGGTTTACTACCTGGCAAACAACTTGGCCGATTTCCACCACATTGGTCAAGTCATTTGCCGGGTATTGCGTTTTCGCCTACAAATGTTGTTCGCGCAGTCATGGTTTTTGCCAAGTTGCTTGCTAGCTATTATAATAAGTATGTAATCGTATCGCAATCGTCTATCGCTTTCGGTTCGCCGAGTGTGACCGGCTTTGAAATAGACTACACGACCCTATTTCCTCCCGTGGATGGGGAATGTGGCGACTAAGAGATCTTATGAAATTTTTTGTGGGTTGAAGGCTTGCCACCTTCTCAATACGAATGAGTAGTTTAACGGCCTGCCTCCGTGGTCTAATGGTTAGAGCATTGGGCTCTTGACACGGAGGTCGTGGGTTCGATTCCCACGGGGGGCACCTAGTGAAATGTCACTTTGTGCGTTTTTCCCCAGTTGGTTAGGACATTGCAGGCTGAGTCACCTGATTGTCTGAAAAAGAAAGATGATTCCGTGCTTCGGATGGCACGTTAAGCTGTTGGTCCCGGCTACTATCTCTGGTGGTAGTAGTCGTTACATAAAAACCACGTCAGAGGCCGTAAGGCGGTTTGAATAAACTCTGACACCAGGGCTTTGCAGCCCACTCGATAAGAAGAAGAAGAAGAAGTAGTTTAAAAAAAAATTTGACCCATGTTTTATCGAGAAAAAAAGGTGTATTCTAAAGTACCTATAGCTTCAGATATACACAAGTGAACATTGCTTACCAAAGATACCATTCGCCACCAACCAAGCTACCACACAATTTATAAAACGAATCACCTACCGCCCACCCATTCAGCGGGACTCGAACCCGCTGCAATTAAACGACGCCTCGGGACCGTACGGTCATCCGATACTATCTGTGTGACCCGACGCCTGCGCCTGTGGAGATCCCCTTTACTTCAATTTTATAAAGGAATGTGCATACATTTAGAATTATAGACCTAACTAGACAGTTTTGTGTTCATTTTTACTATTCCGTAGGTAGCAAAACGGAACACTTATGGAATCAGCTCGGTGTCTGTCCGTCCGTCCGTCCGTTTGTCACAGGCATTTTTCTCAGAGATCGTAAGACATAGGATGCTGAAACTTGGCATAGATACATCAATTAATGGGGAGTTGCGTTGTGGGTCTGCTATTGGGCGGTCGCTTGTCGGTTGTCCCATCCCCGGCCTACAGCGGAATTCCAGTGGTGGCTCAGGATATTGTTCTTTTATAAGAACAACCCTTGAAGTCGCCAAAATATCTATATAACCGTACAACGTCAAGCACTTTTGCTACAAAAACTCGACATTGGCAAAATCATCTACACCAAGATGGATGCCATAACCTTAAAAATAGAATAGAATCAATTAATGGTCCAATATCATAAACGAAGTCAAAAAGCTAAATTTTTATATTGAGGGGTAAGCCAGGGATAGTTTTATTTCTATACCTACCCAAAAAAAATCCACCAGTGTAAAATCATCATCAGTTACTGTGTGAACACATAATTTGTGAGTATCAGTTTATAGTGGCTGTTATCGACGACCCATTTAACAACTGGTAGTACGAAACCCTAATTGCCCGAGTCCCGACTCGCACTTGACCAGTTTTTCATCCTGAAACCGATTAATATTCGAAAAGTAGGCATATGTTTCGGCGTCAGTGGCGCGTTGCGTCGCGTACAGGCACTCCATTATGAGGTTCAGGGTTCGTACCGAAATGAGTTTTCCTAACTTATGTACCTACGTAACACCGACTGCTCTCCAAACAGTGAAGGAAACATCGTGAGTAACCTGCATACGCTGAAGAAGAAGTTTGGATGTGTATGTGAAGTCTACCTCTAGGGAATGGTGTAATTTATCTATGAGTCTAACAATCCGCATTGTGCACGTATGATGGACTAACAACCATAGACCTTCGCTGAGGGTAGGCCTACCGGTCTGTGCCCTGCAGTGGGAAGTATCTAGGCTGATGATGATGAAGTTCGCGCTATAATACAGATGCACTCTCTACACCTTACCCTCCTATATTTGATGGAACGGGAAACCGCTATACAGGGCGTAAAAGGGATTGTATCATTAACCTTTAAACCACATTCTCTACCCATCAAACTGAACAACTTATACTATGCGAGCAGACCTATTAGAACAAAATCTGCTGTGTATGGAACAGCTTCTTTTTTGTTCTGACAGGGTTGCTCCCAAATTAAAAGTTATTCAGTTTGATGGGTAGAGTATGTGGTTTAAAGGTTTTCACTTTTCCTATATGCGATCAAAGAAAGGGTTGGTTGCAATGATTAACCGATAATCACATGGTACAGGCATATCGGAGATATTGAAGATGATATAAGGGATTTTCGCTTCATACGACTCCAATCTGGGTCGGTGCTAATCTAAACCGGATATTAGAAGAGAAATATTATTATGGCAGTTGTTAAGGTTTCATTGCAAGTGTCAATGTGTGTACACGCCTTTACCAAATCGCTAAAAGAGATTCCTTCAAAAATCTTCCCTAATCATAAGCCGTTAAAGTTCTTTTCGCCATGAAATAACTTCTTACTTCAACCGTAAACCAATTTTGAACTTTATTGTACTGAATGTTAGATAAACTTTCGCATAGTCGAAGTGGCGTTTAAGTCGTTACCGTAAGTTTACAATGGACACTACGGTTTTGCCACTGTGACCCTGTCGAATGGTCATAGTTGGGGTCAAGAGCTGAAATTATGGTCAGAGTGGAAGTCGATCGCGGAAATAAAATAGAAACAGCATGATGCTTTTAGTAGAGTAAAATATAACTGTAGATTTTCAGTAATGCTCTTGTAATAAAAGTTGTTCACGGAGGGCTTGTCCCTCAAACAGTTTCTATTAGTTTTGTTTGAGGAATTATTCTAAACGCGAGAGACATAATAATATGTATCTATACAGGGTCCTTCTTAATATGCTGACACTTTTTTAAGGAGATGATCAGACCGTCAAACTGAACAACTTTCTCTATGAAACCCAACATCGAAATCGCGAAAAAAAATCTAGCGTAGTTGAGCTTCGGTATTGGAAACGATCACCGAAGTTAAAGCAACGTCAGGTCCGGTCAGTCTTTGGATCGGTGACCGTTTAGTGATATTTCATCTCGAGCGTTTCCGTACTTCGGAAGGCACGTTAAGAAGTTTGTCTCGGATAGTTCCGTCAGATGGCGTTGTAACTATTCGTTAAGCCAGGTCAGAGGCGTATTGGCGGCTTGAAAATTCTCTGACTGCAAGTTGATCACTAACTTGCCTCCACCAACCCGCACTGGGCCGGCGTGGTGGAGTATGTCCCACTCCCTCTCACCCTTATTCGTGATAGGAGGCCTTTGCCCTGCAGTGGGATTCTACAGGCTATAACTTACATTTTTTTTTATCTATATTGATAAATTTTATATTATTTAGATTCGGTACTTACATACTTAACATTCGAAACAATCGAGCCCACCTAGTCGAGCCAGCTTGTAATATTACGCGGCGCTTAACTACACTCAAATGCAAATACAATTTCACTGTCAGCAATAAACAAGATATTACAAACGTTCCACGAACCGCAAAGATCTTAATTTACAAAAAAACAACATCGAACCTAATCTCATTAATATTAAACAATAGATAGGTTTTCATAAGCATCCCATTTCTTACACAAAATGACTCATCCACTCCGCGGCTTTTGCATAAACATAACGCAAATTATAATTACGTATCGTCGTATCTCAAACGCTTCACTAAATTACACTCTAAATAAATAACATTAAATCTCAATTTAGTTCCATTCAAGATCTTTGCATACGACCTTTCTCTTCCTCTCTACTTTGCCAGGGAAGAAAGCCGTAACTGCATTTTTCGGTTGACTGCAATCAACCTTAAGTTTTAGGTTGTAGGGTGAATTTTGCGGTGGTTTTGTGTAGGTATAGTTTAAGGCACTGTATCAAATAGCTAGTTTTGACTCCCGGGGTGGCTTGTACAATGTACGCGCGCGTGACACTGCTCTATTTACGACGGAGTCGGTCGCACGGACCCATAAAGGTGTGCCGCGGTTCGTGAATTGTAGTATTTGTTTGCTTTTTGATTTTAGTTCTTAATGACCTTTCCTCCGCCTTTGCCATGGGCTGGACAATGCATTGTCCAGTTAGGGCTACTACGCGGACCTATAATTGAATATGATATTGTTATGATGGCTTTATTTGTTGTTCGTTGATTCGATTTCTATTATCTTCGTTAGTGAATTAAACTTTAATAGGGATATTGTTTGTTTATCGCTTAGCTTCGTAAATGATCAATCGTTAAAAAATAGATGGACCATAAGCAACATTATTATCGTACAGGTATCAAAAAGACGTATCTTTTGATTTAAGATGACAATGATAACACAGAAAAAAAAACAATCGATTTATCTTCTTCAGTATAATCTCAAGCATTTTTCAAGTAAAATACTAATTATAATGTAGAATTAAACATTTTAACGGTTTCTTACCATTTTTTGGTATATTTGAGTTCTATAGAACTCTACCTGCAGTTCCTCAGTAATCCCGTGATCATGGCAGTTGTAATACTGCCGAAATATCGGGAACTAAAATATTACCAAAACGCGATAAGAACCCGATAAAATGTATAATTCTAGATTTAATAATAACCGCGTAACTCTCGAAAACTGCACTACTTAATAAAGCTAAGAAAACTTGAAACTTTTTATTTTCAATGTAAAACTCAAAATATCCGTACCGGGTCGGACCTTGCGTTAGCTCATAATATGCACATGCAGTGGTATTGTGTGCCACGTCCACACTATTAACGGGCCGATTTATATGCCCTTAATAGCAACTTGTGGTGGATTTTGAATAATTATAAAACGATGCAATGCGCGGGCGCATGGCGCACCGCTCGATTTATGTAGATGTTACTCTGCCTCTTTATTGGTTTAATGGATGTTTGTATTTTTGAAAATGGTATTTGCTTTGGAAATTTTGCTACTGCTGCAATACATTTTTTTATTTAGTCAAAAGTAATTGTAGAAGCATTTACTCAAGTGTTAAGAGATAAAATGAATGTACGAAAAAATCTTTTTAGCTTTTGTAAGTTAAAATAAAATTATTTACGACCATTAATTTCAAGCCGAAGATGGCAGTGAAAACAAATTAAAAGCAGAAGAAAGCTGTAAAAAAACAAAAGGAATGTATCACATTGTTTCACTTATGACCTTTTTCTACCGAACTGCACATTAATACGTTTTTAATTTCGTCCGAAATTAGCGAATTAAATGGGCATCAATTTTAACATTCTCACATCAAATGCCTATATGATTTTACTCTTTAAGCTCGTAGTTACCACAAACAACTTACGACTTTATTGGATTGTATTAAGGAAGATGATAGTAGTGTGGTATTGTGGATTGAGAATGAGTGAAATTTCGCCGGTGGTCTTTAATCAAGAGCTGGTTTGTGACGTAAGGCAGTGCACGAAAGTTCATGGTATGCAAGGATTCACTGGGTTGCCTAACCACTGGCTATTTTGGATTCCTTTAAAACTTTGGATTTACGACTATCTGTAGCATCTGAATTAAAATAAAAACGGTCAAGTGCGATCGGGCTACTCGCGCACCGAGGGCTCCGTACCACATCACTACACAACATACTGACTTAGAAAAAAAGTTTTCTTTTCTCCGGGACCTTTAGCGAAAGACCGACTCACACTTGGCCGGTTTTTTTTTATACTGTAGAGTTTGCTCTATAATCACACCAAGTTTGACGCTTGCATGTATTACCGTTTTTTCGATAGGGCGAGAAGAAAAAACGTTGATATAAAAACTAGTTTCTTGAATGAGAATAGTTTCCTTAATTTTTTGTCATTTTTATTATTTGTTAACAAATCAGCTGTAATAACGCATATTCTGTGAAAATTTCAACTGTCTAGCTATAACGGTCTGTATAATTCATCTGCCCTCATTACCTCATCTCCCACTCAAGACCTAAGGGAGAAGGGAGGGGCTGAAAATCAGCGCTGCACGGGTTCAATCCGGTGTCAGCACAGGCTGAGCCTCAACCTTTTGTCTCAGTTGTGTAGGTTTTTTTTTGTACTTAGATTGTAAGAAAAACTGTATTGAGACAATAAAATGATTTTTAATTTAATTTAATTTAATTTAACGGTTCAAAAGTTACAGCCCTAAATAGGTAGGAAGGACGGACGGACGGACGGACAACGTAGGCTTAATAATAGGGTCCCGTTTTCACCCTTTGGATACGGAACCCTAAAAAGAGAACAAGGGTTATAATAACCGAGTTGACTATCCAGCTCCAAATACCTACCTATAGAAACGTAACAAAAATCTCTTGTTACCAGTTTTTAGGAATTAATATCATCTTCTTCAGCCTATACACGTCCCAATGCATACCTCACGGGACCACGACTCTCCATACTAATCGATGCGAACGAGCGCGTGGCTCCGGCCCGAATTTAGCCGTTTTCTTTGAAAAATTCGATGATTTCTTATTAATTACGAAAAAGTAAGAAAACCACATCATTCTAAATTGTGTTGTGAACAATGTTGTAAGTTTCATTTTCTTCCGATTAAAAATGTAAGATTAAATGGTTACAACTGGAAAAAAGGGGTGACTTTAGATTCCCTTTTCTTCGGTTTTATTCATTAAAATAGATTTCTAGAAAAACCACATCACTTCTCATATCGTGTAGCTGTAGATGCTTCAGTTAATTTTTCAGCTCAAAAAGTGCCATAGTTAATGAATAAAATGGTTACAAAGTTACCCAAAACCAGGAGGTAGCCCCTTAAACTTATTCACGATGGTATGGCCCATCCACCACACGCCGCGCCTTTGCAATTTTCAAGCTCAATAGGTAAATTAATACCGTAAATAAACTGCTTAACGTGCCTTCCGAAGCACTAACTGCCACTTTTACAACATTTTATACATTCGCAAAAATATCTCTCTCTTTCCCAAAAACAGTAATTTTCATAGTTACAATCATAAAGTTAAGACCTTTAATATACAAAAACAACAACACAAAACAACATAACAAAAATAAGCAGTAACAACAAAACAACAATAATAATAACAAAGAAACAACAAAAATAACATAACAACACAACAACAAGCATAAACACTTCAAAATAAATAAACACAAGAAGATCCTGCATCGATTCAATATCAATAGACGTTACGACTTACAAATTGAACTCCTGACTTCTAAACCGTCATTAAATAGTTCAATTTAGTAGCAGTCAGCGACTACATATTGGATCACGTTTACTGCCATACTTGTCCCCTACCGACAAAGCGTAGCTATACTAATTTCGATTTAACGCACTTCCAGCGGCCATCTTGTTAACTTGACGGCTTCCGCCATTTTGTTTTTACGGCTCCGGGATTAGATTGTTTGGTGTTCAATGTTTAGGATCTATAGTTACTCGTAGAGCTCTGTGGCGCGTTGCGGAGAGGTATGGACTCTCAATCAAGAGGTCCAGGTTCGAATCCGCACAGACAACATGCCACGTACCAATAAGTTTGTCTTACTTATGTGCGTGAGGTGCCTACACTACATAGCAAATATTGTTCTCTCAATAATTCTAATCAATTACCTACAGTTTCTAATCTACCTTCCCCCAGGACAGGAGCTGCCCAGACCGATTTAGAGGTGCTTGAATAGACTCCGAACTCAGGTTGGCCGGAGTAAAGACAATTTGTTTAAGTTGGGTTACACAGGCGGGGCGGACCTTAGGTGTGAATGCAGTGTTACACCTCAGACTATGGCCCATCTTGTATCGTGCCCTTCCTTCCCGGACACCTGCACTCGAACGGAGCTTATGAACGCTGCCGAAAATGCTATCCGTGTGGCGAAATTCTTGGCTGGAAAGATTTAAAATTACATGCCATCGACTCGATAGAAGAAGTTTCTAATCTCAGGTTACCGAATTCTATTACACGTATATCGAACGAATTTGTTTTGCTGCAAACCAAGGGTTCCATAGTCAAATAAGGAACCGTTATAGTTTTATTCCAATCTATTTGTATCTCTGTTTGCCATCCATTGTATTTTTAGGCACGAAGTGAAAATAATAATGACCCAATTACCTATCAATAAACCTAAAAAATTATCACAAACAACACAAAATCACAAAACATCACGAAACACGCATTTTACTTTATAATGGCTACGGAACCATTTAATAGTCGTGTCCAACACACCCTTCACCGGTTTTTCTTCACAACTTCCACCTTAACGCCTCAAGCATTCTTGATAGATAAAAAGTTCTTACATTAAGAATTCTTAATTCAAGTTAGTTACGCCTTGAATAGAAAGTACCTTCTTTAATGAAATTCTTCCAAGCAATAATTTGTTTTATATTGACCCATGTACATAGCTGCAGGCTCAAAAGAATCCTAACGGCCGGCAATAAAGTAAAAAGTTGTGCAATTCAAAGATTCCTTAAATATCATCACACCTCGCCGCAGTGAGGGTATGAAAACGACCTATTGATTTCGATAAAGATGTTGCCGAAAAACTGTTAAAGTGCCGCTCTTCCAGCATTGTGGTGGCCACAAAATGGGTTGTTAGTGGTTGAGAGGTTCTTACTTCGAGACTTTATTATTGCGTTTCTTTGCTTAATTTTGTCAAAAAATCTAGATTTTTCCTGAAGATATTGTTCTAAAATAGTTAGTTAGCTGGGCCCTATTCAACAAACGTTAGAATTGTAATTTACAATCACAATTATGGGTACATTGCTGAGAATGTTAGGCATTTGTTACCTACTGCAAGTTTAGCGTCATAAGTAACCAACCTGGTGTCAGCGAAACAAAAGAATAGTCGCTAATTTTGATGAGTAAATGAAGCAAGAATACCAAAATCTAAATTCCAACCATTCCATTCTATTTCTAACCTAAGTTAGGTCCGCGATCTCTAAGAACTCTTGGACGGTCAACACAAATTGATCGACCTATTTTAGTTTAGTTTATATAAACTTTTGGATGTTGGAGAATTTGATTTGGAAAGCAGAGTTCCCTAACAACACCGCTAGGTTACGAAAAAGAACCCTATAATGAATAATCTTTTGTTTAGGATACCTAAACATACAGTGTCCTTTTTAAAATTCTGACGGTTTTTTTAAGCAAATGATAAGGCCAACTGATTAACTTTCTTAATAGGACAAAAGATGAAATAGCCAAAAAAACAGCTGTTCCATACAAAACTGCAATCCTACTTGTATCCAATATACTCCTCCCTAATGTATAGGAAAGCAGTTTTTTTTTCGGAAATTAGACCTTGGTTCCGTATACAAAGTTGTTCAGCGTGATGGTCTGATTCTCCTCTTTAAAACCGTCAGCAAATTAAGAAAGACTATACAGAATGTAAGGATGTTAGTACGGAACAGCAGATTTTTTTTTCAGCTGACAAGTTTGTTGTTATAGTAAAAGTTGTTCAGTTTGATGGATAGAGTATGTGGTTTAAAGGTTAATTATACTTTTCCATACACCCTTTATACACCTTTTACACAAACACTCCCGCGTGTTTTTTTACACACTTTTTTTTTTGTAGAACGCCTGAAAGTGAGAAAAAATTCAATGAAACGACGACTGAAGCTTCTTGCTCCAGCACCAAGCTACGTAAAGTGTAAACTTACAGCAAAGTAACCCAAAATCGATGGATCAACAAAAAGCAGACGACATCAACGTCCCGGCGCGGCACGTGTCACTGACGACCCACAAAAACTTACTGTTGGTGCGGAATAGTGGATACTGGGCACTTGGCGATCGCTGTATCGATCGATACCACATTAAATAAGACTGTGCTGCAAAATAAATAGGACCAAAAGGCCGGCTCGGCTGTGGCGATCTCGGATCAAGTCGGTCTAATGCTAATAAGCTACGCTACAACTAAGCTATATTTTATATCTATTCATTTTGTGATTGTACGCATCAATGTCTGCGTGCGCCCCGCGTTGCATGGAGCCGGTCTTCTGGTCCTATACAGGGTGTAAGGAAAAGTATCATTAACCATTGAACCACATACTCTACCTATCAAACTGAACAAGTTTTACTATGGGAAAACCTGTAAAAACAAAAAAAAACGCTGTCTCATACATTTGAGTTGAGTAGGTATTGCAGTTCAGTATGAAACAGGAGATTTTTTTATTGCTGTGACAAGTTTGCTCCCATAGTAAAAGTTTTTCAGTTTGATGGGTAGAGTATGTGGTTTAAAGGTTAATGATACTTTTCCTTGCATCCTGTATAATTTTGTGCCGATACTGTAATGTAATATACGTTAGGTACCTACATAGGTACATCGCAAGATTCGCAAGTAGTAGAGAATAGAGAAGATATCAAATTGGAATTTTTAGGTGATAAGTGATAAGAGTAAGAGAATAATTAAGAATTATGGTGGAAAATAGTATATGCACATACATATGCTCACGCCTATGTCCCTACTCACGCCTATGTACCTTTGGGGTAGACAGAGACAATAGATCGCCACATACTATGATTTTGGAATCAGTTTAGTTCATATCTCATGCATGACACACAGTATTTTTGAAACCTGCTGAGGTTTTAGCAATCGTATACAACGGCTAATCTTCGACGATGATATCTTGACGTGCCTTGATGGAAGGAAGGACTGGACTAATACTTATCCCTTCGAGATTGACTCAACATAACAACCCGGAATCACTCAAACACCAATAACCAGCCAGTAGCATGATAAAAAATAAAAAACTAACGAACGTAAAGGACCTCGCACACGATACGATCGCGTCGCCCGATCCCACGCTGTCGCGCGACAAAAACCTTCGCTCATTAGAATGCGGCGCGCGACACGGACTCTGCGCAGACGCAGCATTGTCCCGCAATTGCGCTTTTTCGACCGACCCCGCGATTTTTCAAATTACCTAGGCATTATCTTTTGAATTCACACCTTTTTTGGGGGAAAGTTAAATTACTTTACGGTACCGGTCGCGGTGCGAAGATGTCATTATTGTGGGGAATTTTTAAAGTGATTTTGCAATTAATAATTTTGGGATTCAGGTCACGTTTTTAATGGTTATATTTTTTGTTCAAATGTGATCTTGTGGACTTCTTAAGAATTAGTTTAAGCTTTGACTGTTGGTCTATAGATTTTGGTTCCAAATTAAATTTTATTCTCTTTATTTTCGTTTGATTCTAGTTTTTTCTTTCGGGTTCACTGCTAGAAAATCTCATTACCAAAAATTTTGACATTACTAATTATTGAAATGTGGACATTATGAATCCATATTCATTCAACAAATGCGAAAATGCCTCTGCTCGTATGTCCGCTGAGAGATTTTAATGAAACACCGAAATAGCGAAAAAAATAAACAGCCTCTCCATACATTTGGGTCGAGCAGCCTCTGTCTTTTTCTACGGAACAACCTTTTTTTCGCGATTTCAATATTTGTCCTATACTGAAATTTGTTTAGATTCAAGCATCCCCCAAAGTCTCAGATAAATTAACAGGAATGGATTGGAAATGATCTCTCATTTCTACGCTTAAAAGTCTGTCAATTTTGCGGGGGTGAGGGGGGAGGTTTATATACTGGCGCGGGACGCGCGTCAACTATTTTTATATAACGGGTATGCTCACTGAGCATGCGTCTTTGGCAGAGGGGTACGCGCGTAATATCGCATCCATTCCTGTTAATTTATCTGAGCCCAAAGTATGTATCAAATTTAATTTTACACCCTGTATAGTCATCATTATCATCATCATCATCAGCCTATATACGTCCCACTTACAGGCGCCTCTAGGAGGGTGTTTGGGCGTATAGTGATTAAGTTTATTCTAGGCTATCTCTTTTTTTTATTGATAACCAACAGGATCTACAACATGAACAGGGTCAAAACTTCCAGTAAAAGTAAATACCTACCTAAGTTTACTCGGCCTTAATGCGCCCCTGGGGAAAGATGTTACAAGTTTCTCACTATAGAATAAAAACAGAAAGTTGCGAGGAAAGCTTTATACTTTGTATGAAGTTATCTATTGGCTAGCTAGACTATTGGTCAGCGCAATATAAATTTAGATAGCATATTTTCCTTACACCCTGTATAATGTGCTTCAAGGTTGTCCTAGAATTACATAAACATGAATAAGAAATTGGTTCACTACGATAAAGTAAGTAAGTAAGTTATAGCCTGTAGAATCCCACTGCAGGGCAAAGGCCTCCTCTCACGAATAAGGGTGAGAGGGAGTGGGCCATACTCCACCACGCGGGCCCAGTGCGTGTTGGTGGAGGCAAGTTAGTGGTCACCTTGCTGTCAGAGAACTTTCAAGCCGCCAATAGGCCTCTAACTTGGCTTAACGAATAGTTACAACGCCATCTGACGGAACTATCCGAGACCAACTGCTTAACGTGCCTTCTGAAGCACGGAAACGCTCGAGATGAAATACCACTAAACGGTCACCCATCCAAAGACTGACCGGACCTGACGTTGCTTAACTTCGGTGATCATTTCCAATACCGAAGCTCCACTACGCCAACGAGCGCTTCACTACGATAAAGCTAACCAAAATACTCGCTAAGCTCATCTAATGCAATCGTGTTAATAGTGATGTACACTAACCGGTATTTACCGGTACTAACCGGTAGCCGGTCCTTGTCCGGTACTGTAATGGGGAGACCGTGGGGCGCCGAGGTTCTTAGAATCGTACGGGCACGCAGACATCCTATTTGAAATTATTATTAGAGCTAGAGTAGACTGTCAACCACTTTATGACATTGTAAAAAAAACACCATGTACCTTTAATTAAAATGATTGGATGACTTTAATGGGGATAACGATAAGAAATAAACTCACGTTAGAATTTCAGTGTTGCCGGATACTTTGCTACTTAATAAAATACAAGCCGTGGTTGTCCAGTGGCGAGTAACCATGCCTGCCGTGTAGGAGGCGATGGTTCGATCCCCGTCCAGGCCGACTTGTACCAATGAGTTTTTCGGAAGTCATGTACGATTTGTAACACCACTGGCTTTTCGGTGAAGGAAAACATCGTGAGGAAACCTGCATGCTTCAATTTCGAGGCACGTATTTTACCCAGCACTGTCCATTATAATCTGAATATAATAAAATCTAAATATTAATATTTCACTAGCAGTGCAAAATATGAAACTATGTCCTGACAGGTTATGGACCCGTCGGTACTTTTATTGCATATTGAACATAATTAAAGCCTCAAAACCCCCGCCGAACGCACGCAAATATCGGGTACATTTCGCCCTGAAGGAGGTACCTCCTGGTTTTACCATGAAATTGGGGACTTGGGGCACTTTTTAACCAAAAATAAACTGAACCATCTATATTCTACACGATATGAGAAATGATGTGGTTTTAAACCAAAGAAAAGGGAATCTAAAGTCACCGCTTTTTCCAGTTGTAACCATTTTACTCTTACATTTTTAATCGGAAGAAAATGAAAATTTAAAATATTGTTCACAACATAATTTAGAATGATGTGTTTTTTTTTTACTTTTTCGAAATTAATAAAAAATCTTCTCATTTTTCAAAGAAAACGGCTAAATTCTGACCGGAGCCCCGCGATCGTTCGCATCGATTAGTATGGAGAGTCGTAGTCCCGGGATGATACACCTTAAGTATATCAAAGATTCGGTCTGCCTACGTCTGGGGCAAACTTTCACAAGTCCACTCAATTTGCTTTGTATTTCATATGCTGAATACCCATCCTTTCCCCATAATCAAACCAGCCACTACCACCTCTCATTAAGTGATTAATGATTATTAAAAGTAATTTTAATGTATATACTTACCTATCAAGACCATTTGTCATCTCGTCGTCGTGGGAAAACATAAAGATCGTCAGCTTTCCCGGTACTATTCGCGTCGAAGCGCTAAAAGTTTTAATTAGCAAAATCAAATGCCAATAATTACAAATGTCCACTTTAATGTGAGAAACTTGAAGACGGACGGACGGACGACACTTCCACGTATTGCCATAGAGTAACGGAGTTCAGATAGGAATTAACGTTAAAATCCATAATTTCATCTGGGACTATTTACGGCCATTGACATTATTTTCTAAGCCAATAAGCCTGAACTAGATACTCAGAGTGGCATTATAGAGCAGTCGATTAAAAGTTGACGTTGTCGATTGTCGCAAGAATTCAATAAATTATTGCAATAGTGTAAAAATTTTTTTTTGAATTAAGTATGTTTTCAAGGAATCATCGCGATTATAAGGACACTGAAAAGAATTTGGGCATAGCTAGTAACTAGCAAGCATATTCAGAACCTCCGTCGACCGTTGGATGCATTCAAACCGCTTTTACGCTTTTACTCTTCATCTTGACTACATAAATGTCTCTCAGAGACAAAAAGAAATAGGTACAAAACCCATCCCAAACTAACCAAATCTCATCTGTGCCCCAAGGCTCGCATCCCGCGCATTCCCGCGCGTGCAACTTTTTGCTGCGCCTGCACCGATGACTCAAATCTTTACGTTTATTGCGACTTGTGAGTAAACTTTACTACTGTCGGTCTTACTGGCTTGTAGACGTGAGATACATAATGGGATTTAGCTTTGTGTTTGGGTTGTTATGGTAAGAAAAACTCGAGATAAAAGGTGTATAAGTGTGACGAATTTTCAAAACAATAAGAAAGTTATAGCTTTTAGGATCCCACTGCAGGGCAAAGGCCTTCTCTCGCGAATAATGGTGAGAGGAATTAAAGTTTGTGAAATAAAATTCTTTTGACTTGAGACAAATAATAAGCAACCTCCCAGACAAACTAGAGAAGGTTAAACCCTTGGCATAGAATAACTAATTCACTGTTTTTATGCCCTTGGTCACATTGCGAACACAAAGAGTAGTGACGGGTAGACACGATAAAGAATGAAACACCGAAAACGATAATATACTGGGCGAAAACTTATACCTCAAACCTTCTCCATCACGCGAGCCCAATGTGAATTGTTGGCGAAAAGTTGCTAGTTTTGGTAGTCAACTTGCTATCCGAATTTTCAAGCCGCTTTACTTTGCCTGTAACGATAACGTATACACCGCCATACACCGGTACCTATCCGGGTTTAGCTCCTCTTTGACTTATTTTTTAATCTTTATCCCTTTATCTTACAACTGAGGCTTCTTAAACAGTTATTTATTAACTAAAAAAGTACCTTATTAATTTACAATTTCTCTGAAAACAAATCAACGAGAACAATAGTAAGAGGGACAATAAAATAATCAGTGAAGTTGTGCGCGCGCGCAGTCGTGCGGAGTCTCTTTATGATCCCTTTTTATTCCGATATCTTTTTGTTATCTCGATGCACCTACTGTGCAATGATTATGTATAGGTACCGACAAGAATACGCTGAAGAAGAAACTCTGATGTGTAGGTATGTGAAGTCGTCCGTGTATTGGAGATTAGGTATTGGAAACGATCACCGAAGTTAAGCAACGCCAGGATCGCGCTAATTTACAACATCGTAGGATCCTTATTCAATTTTAGTTGCAATCAAATTGCAACCCAGTTACTATTATGTGCTGTATTCCGTATCATGCTAAACTTACTTATTTACTATGTAATTGACAGTCTGAAAGGTCTGAGCGATCTGTCAAATCGGTGTCATGAGCTGTCCAATGATTAGCGCTATATCGAATATGTAAAAGTTGTGATTCGAATGTGGTCTAATGACGATTCAGTGGAGATTTATTCAGCGCGATCGGGCTCCTGGTCCAGTTAGACTGACAGGATAGTCCAAAGACTGATAAAGTCAGTCTTTGGTTGGGTAACTGTTTTGGTGGAATTTCAGAATGTATGTTGAGTTTTGGTCCTGGATAGATCTGTTAGACGTGTCAATACCTTTTCTTTAAGCTAACTAAAAGGCCTATTAAGGCGGCTTGAAAATTCTCCGACACCAAGTTGACCACGAACTTGCTTCCACTAAGTCTCTTAGTGCCCATGTTGTGGAATAGGATAGCCCATTCGCTCTCACCTTTGTTCGATGGGATCCTACAATCATTTAGCTTTAATGCGAAGACTGCCAGTAGGTTTGGGCACGAGAGGTGGACTATCGCCCATACACCCTTCACCATGAGCGACCCCTGGGGGGCCACCCAAGCTTGTGTCCCAGCTGGGGACTTATAGAGGCTAATAATCATGATTCATAACACGTACTTATCTTTGCTATCTTTTACACACTTCTTCACGGAGAAAGTCGATGGTGACTTGCGGAGAGGCATGGATTCACAACCATGAGGGTCCAGGTTCGAATCCGCACGGACAACATGCCATGTACCAATGAGTTTCTCTAACGTATGCACGTAATATATACTGCTCTAAAACGGTGAAGGAAAACATCGTGAGGAAACCTGCTTAAACTGAAGAAGAAATTTTGATGCGTATGTGCAGTCCATCAATTCGCATTGTGCACGCGTGGTGGACCAATGCCTATCCCTGAGGGGAGGCCTGTGCTCTGCAGTGGGACGTATATAAGCTGATGATGATCATGACATACTTCCAACGTCATCAAATCACGACGTTACTTACCTATTCCCTTTAATTTGACCTTCTCGTTCCTCTCGTTTGCCCATTCCTCCAATTTTTTACTCCATGTTTTAAACGCAGCGTAACCAGTAGTTTTACAGGTGCCTTTGATGTCAATATTTACACATTTACAACCACTTGTGTACAGTTGAGCAAAGATTAAAATAATTCCTTTCAAGAATTATACTGTAATTTTACATTTTATCTTCACGCGCCTGTTAAAATGTAGATATTTTTTGTTTTATATCCGCATTAAGTTTTAGTATCTGGATTGTTGGCGATTCTTCTGTCAATTTCAACGAAATTATACCATGTTTTTTTGAGTTTGTTTGTTTTAAGATAATTTTGAATGACATTTTACAATAATTTTGAATGGAGTTTGTTAGATATGTGTTACAGATTCGATGGTTTTGTTGCTATGCTGTTTTTCTTGTTCTGAACTGTAAAATTCTGGATATCCACTCTTGGCTCAAAGTATTAATATGTATACAAAATAAGAGTGAAATCTATCCGAATTCGGATTGGATAGTTTTATGAGAAAATGTCAAATGTCATTATTTTAAAAGGGGGTTTTAGACCATGTAACTCAACAACTTTCACAACGGAAGAACATTGAAATCGCGAAATGTTTCATAGAAAATGTTAAGAAATAGCAATGCGACACAAATAACACTTTTTTTTTCAAAATTTCAATGACGGTCCCGTTGTGCGAGTTGAGTCGTTTGGGATCGAAAACTGCTCTAAAATATTGTAACGCATTTAAGACTTCCTATTCATCATTGTCATCATCATCTTATTTAAGAGCTACGCTCTTGTCGGTGGAGTATTCGCCACTCTTGTTTGTTTTCCGCTAGTGTCTTGAGTTCCTGGTACGACACGACATCAACCTTTTCCTTCACTTGGGCTAGATAACTCTGTCTGGGTCTTCCTCTGCCTCTTTTCCCCTCTATCTTCCCTTCCAGTATGGTTTTAAAGAAATTGTCGTTTCGTATCAAGTGTCCGATCATTCTTCCTCTCCGGTTTTCAATTGTTTTTAAGATATTTCTCTTTTCTTTAACCATTCTTAATACCTCTTCATTTGTTATTCGTTCTGTCCAACTTATCCCCTCCATTCTCCTCCAGCACCACATCTCAAAAGCTTCCAGTCTGTCTCGATCTCGTTTGGTCAATATCCACGTCTCGCTACCGTACAATGCAATGCTCCAGATGTACACTTTAATTAGGCGTTTTCGGATTTTGCTTGTTATCTTTGCTTTCAAAAGTTGTTTTTTGTCGTTGAAAGCTTTTTTTGCCATAGCAATCCTTGTAACGAGGTCTGGGGTGCATCTTGAGTCATTTGTAATGAGACTACCCAAGTATCTAAATTTATTTATTTGCTCTATTGGAGTATTATTAATTTTGACCGAACTATTAACTGGTCCGTTTTTTGCTGTTACCATTACTTTTGTTTTACTGATGTTTATGTTCAACCCAAACTCTCTGAAAACAGTGTCCATTATTTGTAATAGTTCTTCTAATTGTTCTGTGTCTTCTGCAAGAGCAGCAATGTCATCCGCAAACCTAATGAAATGTATTTTTTCCCCGTTACATTTGATACCCCCTTCATCATTGTACTAATTATAATTTCGTTATTAGTCCAATATATTGTACAATTTTTATTTTTATTTATTAAGTAGGCATGTTTTATGGTTTTGCTTGTATCACAGCAGATTTTGTTGTTGCTCCGATTGGTTTGCTCCCATAGTAAAAGTTGTTCAGTTTGATGGGTAGACTCTTAGTTAAAAGGATGCTAATGATATTAATTTCACCCTGTATATCAAGGTAGAGTTCGGTGTATCATCGCTCCATACAAAAGACATCGACGCGTGCGCAATATTTTCCTCTTGGTATTAAGACAGAAATCACTAACATAGTGAAAGTATAATTAATAAATATATAACTATTTCTATGTCTATTATAATTTCATTGGTTAGTTCTTGGTTAGTTTAAAATACTGTGACATTTTTATTTTTATTCATTTTTATGGTTTTGCTTGTATCAAAATACCTATCAAGTCAAATTCGATGTACCTTTGCTCCATACAAAAGACATCGACGCATGCGAAATATTATCTTCTCGGTATTAAGACAGAAATCACTAACATAGTGAAAGTGTAACCCTTTCGATTTTCGAAATGTTTGCTTATCACATGTCTTAAAGTGGTTCAAATAAATAATGTTATTTCTCATGCGCGAGAGTTGATTTGTTTAATCGAGGACTTTGTAGCGGATAATTATTTAATAAGAAACGAATAATGAAGATTATTTTTATTAATGTTTATTGAGTTTTATATAACATTTCAATCTGCCATCTTTGGAGCGTTAAGATAATTTTATTTTTTGTTTTTCTCCCATTATTACAACAAATTCGGACATGTACCTAAAACTAAGACTTCGTCGATTGCTTAGATTATGTACACCTATAATACGTATACATACTTTAACGCTCTGTTGCAGACACGCTCATTAGTATTAATCCTCCATTAAATCTCTTGCTGTACTTTTTGTCTTGTTGACGTAGTAAAAGCTAGCAAGAGATTTAATAGAGATTTAACTCTAATGAGCGATTCTGAAACTGAGCGTAAGAAGATTTAGCATGCATACATTCCTGTTTTCTGGAAGTTATACAAACGGACGAGTGCATCTTTGGCTTTATGTATATTGTAAGACTGGCACGGCTACATTTAACCACAGTTTCGTGTATAAAGGCGTTTTTTCGTCTCCGCTTCGCTAATAAACTTGAACCAAAAACGACGGTCGGCAAAAGCTCTAAAGCGCCGTTTTGTTACAATTAATGCGGTTAATTAAAAAAGTATTAACTCGGAACAGTGGCAAAATCGCGGCTAATGAAAACTGAAGGCGTGGCCGGGTGCAGTAACCTTCACCTGTCGTTAAAATAAGATTTACTGTTGCTTTAGTTATTGGGCTTATTCGCAGTTTATTTATTTCTCGATTGTTATGTAGCGGTATAATTCTAAGGTATAGATAACAGCATTTCTTCCTGCTCTCTCAGTTTTATAGTCTGAACCACCCCTAGAAATTTGGAAAGTTTTTTTTTTAAACATTCTTTCAAGAATACAATAAGAAAGACTGGCTATGTCTGTATGTTTTGCTTTCTTTGTTTATTTATATTCGTCAAATTTGTTTGCTGTGTCAGAAAACGGGCGGAAAAATTTGTCATTTTCGAAGGTACCTAGTTCATACAGTAATTAATTAATGCAAAAAAGCAAGACATAGGGACATAGCGGAGGTAACATGGATTGTATGGTAACATTTTTTTTGCCCTAGTGTCATTATCCAGGGAGGAAACGTGGGAATACGTTTGTATGGAAAAAATGGTACTCGCCCATCCTCTTAAGCGTCTCTTTCTTGCAAGCATAAGTTTACAATTAGCCATCCCGCTCCAATTGAAAGCAGGATCGCAAAAAAACGTGTTTTTCGTCAATATCTTTGCTCATGGGAGTTTCTAAGCTAAAAATTCTTCTGAGTTCACTAGAAATATTTAATGTATTTAGTTAAGTACAAGAATAAAAAGTTAAATATCAGCAGTTTAATCATAGTATTGAAAAAACATAACAAAAAGGGGTAACTTTGGGATGTTTTTCTATCTAGTAAACTTAATCTAATCGTGTAATTGAGAACAGTTGCCCATTCGCCCGACCCTTAAATAAGACATAATTTAATTTCAGACTTTAAAACACAGTTTAAAACACTTTCGTTCGTGTTCAAAAAACGGCCTCGACGGGAAAACAGCGTCTTAAAGGGAGATTCGTTTTTGGCAGAGTTTCTGAATTCTGACCTCCGCGAAATGCGGATGTGAGTTTCTGCATTTAGTTTTTTTTACTCCTCTTTAAAACCAATAACAGATTTTTCCTTTCCATTTCATCTTGAACAAAGTTCTTCATTTCCGTTTAAAAAAACTATTTTACAGGCTTCAAGCAGCCGTACTCTTCCAAGTCTGAATCATTGTATTTACTTTACACTAACAGTCGAATATATCAAAGTTTCATCTGATCTAAACGGGAATCGAGTCGATACTCGATATCGATGGAGAGTTAGAACCGAGAATAATTTGGTTAGTGTCGGGGGTCATGGTGGGTTTTTAGCAGATCGATAACGCGCGTGGTTGCCGACGGCGGTTAGTGCTGGGCGTTTGTCGATAGTTATGATATCGATATTTAAACTACTCAACTGGAGGCTTGATTTTGTACTTATTAGTTATACCCAAAAAGGGATAAGGTCGTGAGTAATGGATGTACTTATGCGTAAAGGATAAGGTTTCTTATGCAGAGTTTTCGTGAGTTGAAATCTGGCCAGATATGAGGTTTATAAGGCTTACCGAGTCAAATTTTAATAGCGCGCGAAGTTATATTGACCAATCAGGATGTGCCACCTTCAATCCGTTTACGCTATTGGCTAATTTGTTTTCGCGCCCTTTTCGCTGCTATCCGACTTTGCACTCTTTTATTACTAAATGACTTCGGGTATTGTCGGGGACTCGGACCTGCTCTGCGCAAACGAAGATTGACGAAGATGGACTTATTTTCCTGGTCGTACTGTAACGCCTTGAAACATCTATTCAACATATAATGCAATGCATGTTTAAAAATATTGGTAGGAAAAAGTTAGTTTGGCGAGAGATAGACAGATATATGCAGAGCTGACTGCAAGTAATGGAGAGGAACTAGAAGAAGAAGGAAAGGGTTAGTATACTTCTGCATGGCTAAATCGATATTAGCTAATAGATTTTCTGAAACCTCAGAACATACACGTTTCACTTAGTACTGAAACTCTGTCCAGTGTTCAAAATTAAATTATTACAATTTCAACATACTAACCTAATTATAAAATCTTTGTTCACAAAGTGCCTAAAAACTGTGGGAAGAACATGCTGAAGCGGTACCTACTAACATTTTCTAATGTTTATATTTAGTTTAAATAGTGACTGCGTAGCTTTATTAGCTTTAGAAAACGGTAACGAGCCATAGTTCAGTTCGTTTGTATGTAGACTGTTAACAGCCGCAATGCCTGTAATTATTTTATCGACATCGATAAACCCGATCAAGTCACTAGTTGAGCTAGTGATGCGCGTAAATCGGTGCGCGTGCGCGCCGTGGGGCGACGCGGGCTCGTAATTCGCGCCGCCCCCTCTTCTATGCGACGCCGTTTGAACTAGACCTATCATAGGACCTACCTTTTTATGACTAGAGGTAGGTCCTTGCGAAAGTTATGAAATATTAAAAGGGAATTATCAAGGAAATTGGAATGAAGGAGTACATACTTTGGTATTTTTTTTATTTTCTCTTATCTCCCTCTTACTCATGAGAGGCCTGTAGAGTTTTTTTTTATTTATTTTAAATTTCAAAAATTACAAAGGGTACAAATTACTTTACATTTCGCCGAACTGCAGTACTGTTTGAGTGTGACGGGGTGCAAATTGAAGAACGTTAATTGAAGGGGGTGCGACAGATCATCAAATTGAACAACTCCGCAAAAAAAGCTCCTGTTTTCTCAATCGCACTAACACCATGATTACCTCTTCCTGTCAGTGTGAGCCATAAAGTTATTATACTTTACAGGAATAGAGGCAGTGACATGAGTTGTCAAATGAAACCGTTTTTGGATGTTTTCAGGAGACTATTCGCAGGCAAAAATTATAATACTGCCCATAATTTCTGAGTCTAACGTGAAATCGTGGATAAATTAATGAAGTAGTGTCAGCATATTTCACAAAATTGTCTACGATTTCACTTTAGATTCCCAATTATTCACGGAAACCGAATTGTAAAAATTGATTAGTGACTATAAAACGGCTCTATTGCCTCGCGTCACGTATCTCTTTCTATTATACAGTGGTGCCGCTAGGTACATCTCGCTCTCTCAGCTGTATCTTCCTCTATTCCTGGTATAATACCTTTATGGTGTGAGCCCATTTTTACCTATGAAGTTACAGTGAAAGTTCCAGGATGTGGTGTTGCTACAGATATTTGATCAACAAAATTATATTGTTAGACTAGCTCCAAATTCACAAACAAAAACACAAGCATCAAAATAATCGATTCACGAAAATATCGATAAACAATTCATCTTCAAAGCATAAACCCTCATTATTGTATGCAAACTCGATTCAGCATATTTAATAAAATCTTTAATCCACTCCTTGGTTTAACGACAATAATGTATTATTTTTTCAAGCATGCCTCATTGTCCGGCACGCCTCGAGTACGCCCTTTAAAAAAAAAGAAAAAATTAAAAAAGTCCGCATATGATTATAGCGAGCAATATCCGAAAAGATTACGATCTTATCTTGCGATCTGGACATGAGCGCATCTTGACGCTTTTACACATTACGATATTTTCAGGAAGAGGAACATACAGCTGAGAGAGCGAGATGTACCTAGCGGCACCACTGTATAATAGAAAGAGATACGTGACGCGAATCAATAGGACCGTTTTTTAGTCACCAATCAATTTTTACAATTCGGTTTTCGTGAATAATTGGGAATCTAAAGTGAAATCGTAGATAATTTTGTGAAATATACTGACACTACTTCATTAATTTATCCACGATTTTACGTTAGACTCAGAATTATAGACAGTATTAGAATTTTTGCCTGCGAATAGTCTCCAAAAAAAATCCAAAAACTGTGTCATTTGACAACTCATATCACTGACTCTATTCCTGTAAGGTATAATAACTTAATGGGTTTATAGGAATTTTTCTTTTTTCTAGTTTCGACCAAACTGAATAAAGTAGTGAAAACTGGCGATTTAAAATCGATAAAGAATTAAATAATCTGCTCTAAATTAACAATTATATCTTGTTTTTAGGAGAGTACTTACAACATTAAGAACAATGTTTATATTTATTTAACACAAAGACAATAAATACAGTACACCAGAGAATCATTAAAACTACATAATAAGTACATTAATTATTATTTTTAGATGTTGTAGTTAGTTGATAGTTTTTTTTTTATTTTCCTTTGAAAATAGGTACGACAAAGTAAATTCGACATACGTAAGTCCATCAATGCCTAGTTGTGGCCAAGGCTTGTATAGTGCTTTTCTCAAACAATGCGCGGAAATTAAAATCAATCAACTTTTCAAAATCAATGACGAAGAACAATAATTTTTCCTGCGTTGAAGCTAGTAACTTAATATTAATCTGTGGTTAAAGTGTCCATTCGGTTTTTTTAAGCTTTCTATTTGCAAACCAGTCCGAAAATAAATGGTTGCCATGTTTCTTTGTAAAAGTTCGTTCCATTTTTAAATAACACGACAGATATGAGTTTACTATGTAATTTATTTGGCCGCTAAACCACGACAGATATGGATTTTCATACAATTTTTGCCGGCAGCTTCTCGCATAGTAGATACAGCGATTTCGATTTATCTCGACGAAGGTTGTCAAAATAATGCTCAAATTTCCAAGCATGTTTGAGAAAAGGATTTTTAAAGTAAGCAGTTGATAACGTCATCATCAAGAACTATCATAGTTGGGTCAATCTCAAAAGTTCGAGCCGATTTAAAAAAAAAATCTTACATTAATTTTTGTTACTTTTTACTTGCGTATCTTTAGGATAGATCTATAAACAGTATTTTAAAAATAGAAACCATGCATGAAACGTCCTGGGTACTAAGAAAATTGAAAAATAAGAAAATGTATGCCCATGGAGTGGAACTGTGTCCACGGAGGTTGGCATGGAGTAGATTTTTGTCCACGGAGTAGAGTTTTGTCAGAAGATATTGAAGAATAAACTAATAGAAAACCAACATTATAGATACATAATCATTTATTATCACTAGGAACAACAGTAACATAGCTTAGGAACATAATTGAGATCACGTTTCTTTAAAAAATCACAATAGAACTTATTATAATCAACTTTGTTGAACAAGTAACTAATAAAAAAAGGCATTTCAGTAATTATTTCTGCATTATCACATGTCGTGTCATCACTTTCATCATAAGAAATCTTCGTAGCCGGTCCTGCAACTTCGCTGTCGCTATAGTCGCAAAAAACATTTATTTTGCGTCTAGGATACTTAAAAGCCATATTTTTACCACCACAAATCAAATCATTATTATATTTTTTTCTACGCAAATAAATGGTAGGTATTTGGTTCAGAAATATTCCAACGAAGTTGGTAGACACGCATTGTGTTTTTGATCGTTTTTAATTCCGGTACTAGAGACAAAAAATGATCGACAGCGCCAATTTCTTCTTCTTTTACCAAAAATATGACAACTTTTGTTTCCACTGCAGTTAAGGTTTGATACAGGGTATTCAGATCTTAAATATCTATATACATACATACAATATACATATGGCAGGTTCCTCGGAGAGAGCCAAAATGGTGGACGACACACTACATCCCATGCACGGCTTCATTTCTGCGCCGCAAAGGCTGCCAAGCCGACACAGTTTTATGAAGTGTGTAGACCCACTAAATACTGGCCCAGCGCAAGTGATGTGTACTTTTTGGCGACAAAAAGTGTCCCTCCCAAATCCATTTGTGCCGCCGTTTGAGAGCCGCCTGGACATGACTTGCCTTGGGCGATCTGGAAACCTTTAACCGACTTCGAACCCACAGAAAGGACAACATGGTCAGGTGGGGATTCTCGGATGCGCAAAATGAGAGTTGCTTGTGTGGAGCTCCACAAACGATGGCCCATCTCACATCGTGCCCTGCGTGCCCTAACACCTGCACGCAGGAGGAGCTCATGACCGCTAGCGACGGTGCAATATCGGATGCCCACTTCTGGCAAGGTACTATTTAGCGACTTTGTCTCAAATTTGAAGTCGACACGATAAGAAGGAGAAGAATATACATGCATATATACTTTCACGACCATAATCCCATTTGGGGTGGTCAGAAACATCGGTACTAACTCTCTTTTTGTTCAAGTCAGCAGCTGTAGCAATGCTCACCTTTAGCCTTTAAGTTTCAGGATGGAATTATGTGCTAAGTGGTGATAGGCCTTTCGCCCACATAAACACTGCATAAGAAATCACAAATCCCTTAGTCGCCTCTTACGACACCAACAACTACAAAAATACTTTAAATATTCAAATTACATAAATAATAAACAAGCTACACTTACCAACAATTAACATTCCATGGACGCTCTTTCCACTCCGTGGACAAGTCATGACCACGGAGTGGAGGTCCATGGAGTGGAGATTTTTGAATATTTACCCGCGTGACATAACAAGCTTTTACATTTGAAGTTTAGAAAGTAGAAATTCATAGAGATATACAATTAGCGCATACTTTTTAATTATCAATCGATAGGAATACTTAGCGGTTAATTCTTAGAATTAGCCCACGGAGTTGTTAAATTATGCTTTCTAATTTCAAATACTTTTAACTAAATCTACAAAACAAAACACTAACTATCACAGCTGATGCACTGACACTACTTTTTCAAACTGACAGTTACAGTGTTGCCAATTTAAGGATAGAAATTATTACGAAAATTGCAAAATGTAATTTTTTCCTCACTTTGAATGTTTGAAAACATAACGTCCACGGAGTAGTAAAAAATCTTGCCGGTGAGATTAAAGTCGAAACTTAGGTACAGTAGTAGGTATTATTAAAGTGAAAATTGCGTAAAAGCAATCCTTTATGTTTAAAGCTATGTTCAGATTAGCAAAAAATAGCGAGTTTTTAAGGGAACTCTAATAATAAACATATTTTGTTTATAAAATCGTAGTTGTGACAGGGCACGGAGTGGAGTTTTTACTTCTAAAAAAAAATAACACAATATGACTTTTTAATTCTACCTATTATTTATCATAGATAATGTTAAAATACATATGTAAGTTGACATTAAATAAAAAAGTTCTACTATAAAGTAATAATCTTAGTCGTAAATCATGTGTAACAGTTCTGCTGCTTAATTTTGAGATTGACCCAGTTATCTATAGAACAATTTACTTGTAAGGAAAAATATATTTAAAAATACAGTAACTTTTTTTTGCAAATCGAAAGATAATCGTATGAAAATCGATGTAGAGTCCGAATCCCACAGCCAACTGTAAAAGTCACCTTATTAATGCGCCTCTCTGTAATCTGTCTTGTGAAATCCAGCATTGTGTCCACTTTCTTCCGACCGTTTGCGAAACCCTTGCTTTTGGCGGGCATTAAAAAAAAAGAAAAAAAAAACATTGACGAAAAACTTACACATCGATCCGTTCGAACCGGCCAGTGTTTTTTCCGCGCTAAAAAAGTTAATTATTGATCGGCGTTTTTAATTCGATTTTTAAACTTCCGAATCGATACTGACGTAAGTTACGATTTCTTAACTTTTTTTTTCAGAAAAAAATAAACACGGAAAGAATAAAGGAACGTTAACAATATTGTCTCGAACATTCAATTAAGCCGAACCCAAACCAAAGATATTTTCTTTAGGAATTTCGCGCGGCGCGGTCGGCTCATGGTCTTGTCAATAAACTCCATATAAATTGCCTCTACCACGTTGAATTTGAATATAATAGCCCTTCTCCTATGGGTTCCTTTTTACCCCCTTTCCTTGAAGTCGCCAGCAATCGCTGTCCGATTATATTGTAAGCAAATTATCTGTTCGGATCTGGCAAGCGGATTGAAGAAAAATATACTTTTTGTTGACGTTTTTATTTGTTCTTTTATTAATAATTGTTTGTTCTTCGTATTGAGTTATTATTTGTTATGCTTTCTACGTCTTTGGGAAACTTGAGGTAAATTTTAATAGGTACCTTTACCTTGTATTTAAATACTTAACCAATAATTGTCATACTTACCATTAATTAGCCATTGACCAGTAAGACGAAACTCGTGAAGAAATTTTGAAACATTCAGAAAATTTAGCATAGACTGTAAAATAATAGGTAACTGTTTAAAAAGTCAAAAACTGTACCATTTGGGTCAACCTGGATCAGCACAGCAATTAACTCCGGGTAAAATATATCTCTTAGTTTTTTTTCTATAAGGTCAAAGAATCATGGGTTACCCACTTAACCTGGAGTTTATTGTTAACCCAGGAGTGCGCCAGTGGGGCTGTAAATAGAATAAAGTTAACCAAGGTTAACTTATGAATTTCTTATTGAAATGACGTATCACTTTGGCTTTGGGCTTTGGGTAACTTTTCAGTCACTGAAATACTGCAAAAGAGACAATAGTTCCGTCTCGTCCGATATCCATACATACACAAAGGTAAATAGGTAAGTACACAGGTTACAGATTCGACATAACATTGGGTTGGTTGAAGGGTTGGACATTCGACATAACGTTTTAAGAAATCCACTCAATTATAAAGTCACAACTCAATACTACGAAATGAACCTGTCTAAAACTGGCAACGTCCCGCCACGCGTCCGAACGTCCGCCATTTTGAATTCGAATAAAATTACTTGGAACACGAAATTACGGGAAAATTAAATTCGATGCCCGACACGGTTGACGTGAGGGTATTACGCGCGAATAAATATTCAATTTGAACGTGCATTCAGCAGTCGATAGGTTGAAATTTTGTTCTTCGTCACTTTGTTCGTAGAGGTGTCAATTTAAAATGGAACGGAACGTTTTTTAATTAATGTTGCCAGATGCGAAAAAACTTTATTGTTTTCAATTTTGCAGCTGAGTCGACTCGTGTCTGATCTGTCGTGTCTATAAAAGTGTATAGCTTGGCAAAAAAGTCATGATCGTGGTGACAGGTGGAACTAAAATTTTAGTATGGTGGTGTTGCCAGGTTATGCGTGATTTTGACGTTCTTGCGTGGAGCCAGCGCCCTTATTTTTTATCACGACTTTTTTGCCAAGCTGTAAGGTAAAAGGTTTTTGTTTCTGTATCAGTACTAGTCGAAGCGCTCGTTGGCGTAGTGGAGCTTCGGTATTGGAAACGATCACCGAAGTTAAGCAACGTCAGGTCCGGTCAGTCTTTGGATGGGTGACCGTTTAGTGGTATTTCATCTCGAGCGTTTCCGTGCTTCAGAAGGCACGTTAAGCAGTTGGTCTCGGATAGTTCCGTCAGATAGCGTTGTAACTATTCGTTAAGCCAGGTCAGAGGCCTATTGGCGGCTTGAAAATTCTCTGACAGCAAGTTGACCACTACCTTGCCTCCACCAACACGCACTGGGCCGGCGTGGTTGGAGTATGGCCCGCTCCCTCTCATCCTTATTCATGAGAGGAGGCCTTTGCCCTGCAGTGGGATTCCACAGGCTATAACTTACTATAACTTACTAGTCAAGCTTCGTGAGACCGTTCTATGGAGTGCCAGGGATTAGCCATGATTTACTTACCTAAGCATATTTTTGCTAGTTAAGTTTAACATTCTCTACATCAAGTGCTGTTTGACTTCTTTTCTTCTGTCTCAATCTCCCTCACACCTCTTTCCCTCTACAAGTTTAATCAAAATCGCTTCAGTAGTTTTTGCATGATGCTGTTACAAACAAACAAACAGACAAATAGACGGACAAAATAGTAAAAAAGATTCAAATTGTAAAGAAGATCCAGGGATACCTTAAAACCATATCGTAATCTTTTTCTTGTAAATATCTTCAATGGGCACGTTGAGGTAGATATGTATGTATAGATAAAAGCAAATGTTATTGAAGGTAATGGTGCGTGTCTGTTAAAGTAGGTACATATATATTCTTGCATACTGTTAGAACGTTAGTAAACTGGTGTAAAGGACAAGTCAGCCGACGCGACAGAGTGGCTCGGCCGCGATCAATTATCGCGCCCGGTCTTCTGAATACATTTGTGGCTACCACTGATAGTTTAGACTCAAAGTCTTTTTTATTTATATTCAATAAAATAAGTCTTAAGGGGCTACCTGCCGGTTTTGGGTAATTTTGTAACCATTTTATTCATTAACTATGGCAGTTTTTGAGCTGAAATTTAAACTGAACCATCTACAGGATATGAGAAGTGATGTGGTTTTTCTAGAAATCGATTTTAATGAATAAAACCGAAGAAAAGGGACTCTAAAATCACCCCTTTTTTTCCAGTTGTAACCATTTTACTCTTACATTTTTAGTTGGAACAAAATGAAAATTTACTATATTGTTCACAATACAATTTAGAATGATGTGGTTTTTTTACTTTTTCGAAATTAATAAAAAATCATCTAATTTTTCAAAGAAAACAGCAAAATTCTGACCGGAGCCACGCGCTCTTTCTCATCGATTAGTATGGAGTGTGAGTGAGAGGAGAGTGGTCCACGGCTGATACGCCTTAATATACTGACGCTTTTTGAACCCATGTATCATTAACCTACTATACGCATCAAACTGAACAACTTTTACTGTGGGAGTAAACCTGTCAGAACAAAAAAAATCTGCTGTTCCATACCTACGTTTGAGTCGAGTAGGCATTGCAGTTTAGTATGGAACAGCTGATTTTTTTTGCACTGACATGTTTGCTTAGATGTTCAGTTTGATGTGGTGTAAAGTTTATTTGATATTTTTCCATACATCCTGTATACGAGTAACATAGGGTCCTTTTTAATACACTGACGCTGACCCAGAACTACTTATTATTTGGTTCCTTGTATGATTCGAAAAAGAAAAAAAACTGCATTTTTATGGGCATTAAGGATTGTTGATCGTTTTATATGGGTTAAGGAGATGAGCAGATCATGAAACTCCATGGGACCAACATTGAAATCACGAAATAAAAATCTTTCATTTCATACTAAACTGCAGACTTTTTTTGCGATTTCGATGTTGGTCCCGTAGTTGTTCAGAGTGATGGTCTGATCATTCTTGTGTCCATCCCAATGTCTCTAGATAATGAAAAGGTATTTAAATTAAAAACCTGTCTTTTTGTCTCAAGTTCATAGTTAACCGACGCACTCCTGGCTGAGGCCCGGAGAGGGAAAGTGTTGAGTGATCACATCAACAGCTACAAGGACACGAAGAGACGAGACTAAGGATTTTTGAATAACACGTTCAAATCAGCAGTAGAAAATGTCAAAACTACTATTGAGAATATGCATCATTCGATCATGATATTTTAACTTATGATTTTCAAAAAACGCAATCCTGGACTTTGTATTTACTGTCCGATTGTCCGTGACAGTGAATGTCAAACTTTGAGAAATCTCTTTACGCAAAATAGGTACAGGTACCGATTACATTACCCCCACAGAGGTCAATAGAAGTCTTGTGCATTACCCAAATAATCAGGCTCAATTCAGCATAAATGCTTGCTTCGATCGCTACATTTCAAATAAGAGCTAATAAAGCCGGTAATGTAAACTGAAATTAGGACGAATTGGCAGTGTAATTGCTGCTTAGAATTGCAGTGAGACATTTCTATTTCTAATTAGTGAAATGAAGTGAATTTACTGTGGATCAGAGGTAAAATCATCGACCTATTATAAAATTATAGGCTAATAACCACTAACATATACTCTAGCGATAGACAAGCTCGTTCAAACAAACAACATATAACACAAAACAACCGAAAATGACACATTGCTGTTTGTCATTGCCATAGTGACGAAGTGAACTCGGGAACATCAATCAGGTGTGGGCACCGCATTCAAGTGGAACATGTAGCTTCTATGAAAGGGCCTGTCTATCGCTAGAATGTAAGTCAATGCTAATAACGAAGTCCGAGGCTTTACGATTGTCAAAATGTGCGATAGAAAGATTTTATATTAATTATTAACTATGTAATGCTGGGATTTTGGTATATAAAGTGCTGTTAACAACAGTAGCAAGGAATACTCTATTATACTATACGAATAACTAATAAGTTATTCTTACGCTATTAGGTGGCAGGAACCCGTTAGATGAGAGCAGCGCAGGACCGGTCGTTGTGGCGATCGATGATCAGTCACAACACACGACTGTCAGCAGAGATGATGATGATGCTGTTTTACAGGGTCCAACTTAATATGCTGATCGTTTTTTAGAGGATGATCAGACCATCAAACTGAACAACTTTCTGTATGGGACGAACATCGAAATCAGCTGGCCCATACATTTGGCTCGAGTAGGTTTCCAGTTTTAACAGCAGTTTTTTTGCATTTTCGATGTTGGTGCCGTAGAGAAAGTTGTTCAGTTTGACAGTCTGATCATCCCCTTAAAAAAGTGTCAGCATATTTAGATGGACCATATTTATACAGTCTTATCCATCAGTCGTTATCATTCGATTTATTTAAATGAGATAAAATTTACCCTGTCGCTAATTATGACAAAATCCGTATATTTACGTTTTACAAAAGTTTCAAAAATTACCAACATTTAATTACTTTTAAATTGCATTGCGTACAAGATATGAGTAACAAGCGGTAACTGTCGCCACGTTTTAACAATTTGCATTGATAATTACTAAATAATCGGCTTTTTAAAAAGTTACAAATAAGAAAAAAACATAAAATTTGCGATTTACGATAAAAGGGACCAACATTCACCTGATTTACAAGTTCGATGGAAGAAATAAAACTGGAAGTCCAATTAATGGGATTTTTTTAGTTCAATTAAAACTGTAGCATTCGATGGGTTACATAAGATGCGAAATCTTGTAATTAACGAACAAATTTACGTAATACGATCGCGTCTGATACCAGACAACTATTGTGGTGCGAGGTATAGGAGCGAGAGGTGGCGATTAGCGGATTTTTAAAAATGTAGGTATGATACTTAGCTAGCGAAGAGTTAAATCAAATTAAAAATTGAAAAATTGTTGTTGTGATTTTTCAATCTTTAATTTGATTCGAAATAGCACAACATGACTGTAACATGTTTATAATCAATAATATTAGCGAAGAGTTTTAACAAAATGCCATCGTCGTAAGCAATAGACGCTCATCATCATCCTCTGCCTGCCATACGTCCCACTGCAGGGCCATGCCTACACTCAGCGACCGCAATAAACGCTCGTATACAAACATTTGGTAAATCCAAAGGTTTTTATTTTGATGGGGAGGCCTTTGTACGGGGGATAATAGGCACTAATCTGTTTCACCCAGTAACATGTGAGAATTATTTCGAGTATCCCTGCGATCAAAATTTTAACTATTGTAAAGGTATAATTAATCTCTTTAAAATTCTGACTTCTTTAAAGTACTTCTTTCGTTCTCTGGGCAGTGAGCTCGGTGGTGTAATTGGTTAGCACTTTTCCCCGGTTTGGAAGAGTGCGGGTTCAAGTCCTGCCCGAGACAAATTTTTCAATCTTTAATTTGATTCTTTAAAGTGGTCAGGAGAAAATGATTGCGGTGCCCTACACAAGCAGTTATTTGTAGTTCGCAACGAACTTGGCCAATTTTTAATTTTGCTGTTGTACACCTAAAAACTTGATCGGAACAATGCGTGGTTTAAAAAAATTCGTTAACTTGTACCATACAATACAAAACAGTACAATTTTTTTTATCACTACGGAATTTTTTTCATTTCAATTTGTTTTATTACGTGATGTGTTTATCAAATTGTTAACGACCTGAAAAATATCAATCAATCTCCTGGCTTGTTCCCTATTTGGGGTCAGCCCTCCTGATACTATTGCGCCACTCTTGGCGATTTTGCGTCATTTCTGGCGTTAAGCCCATCGTCAACATATCCTTTGAGACGGTTCTCATCCAGGTGGTCGGTGGGCGTCCTCTACCTCTTTTTCCCTCTTCTATGGCCATCACCTGTCTAGTCATACGACCTGAAAAATATATCCCGGATTATTACCCGGATCTTCCTCATTGAATTTCCGCCACCGACGCTTTTAAAAACTCATGGAATTTTGATCGCTTTGAAACTCATGGACCTTTTGGTATACTTTAAGCACCTAATACAAAATATTCTAAAATACATTTAAAGTCTAGATATTGAATGAATTCGCTTCCTCTGTGAACTCGTGATCTGGTTCATAGATCGGAGCGTGCCGCTTCCATTAGCCGTTGAACTTTATGACTACTAGCTTCCCACCAGGCTTTCACTGACTAGATTATCTAAGGTCTCACGGCTAAATTTGTTGTAAACACTTACTACCGAAACATTCATTAAGATTTCTGATAAATTTGATGGAAAGTTCCTCCCGTGGACTCGGTATTAAAAGAGTATGGTAACTAAAATTATCAAAACGCTTGAGTCTGAGTGTCACTAACTTATAATTTACTGTGGAGTATCAATTATTTAATAAAATAGACTGTATGTATTACTGTAACATAACTTTAGCTTAAAAATTGTATATATAGGGTCCTTCTTAATATGCTGACACTTTTTTAAGGGGATGATCAGACCATCAAACTGAACAACTTTCTCTATGGCACCAACATCGAAATCACGAAAAAAAAATCTGCCGCTCCATACAAAACTGCAAACCTAATCAAGCCAAATGTATGGGACTGCCGATTTTATTTCGCGATTTCGACGTTGGTCCCATAGAGAAAGTTGTTCAGTTTGATGGTCTGATCATCCCCTTAAAAAAGTGTCAGCATATTAAGTTGGACCCTGTATGTGTTATGTTGTAGAGTTTCTGGCCGCATCTGCTCTACAGCGACAATAACGTTCCGACGCGGTGCTAACTTCAAGTGGCCTTTAAGCTCCTTTATTGAAGAAATTATTTCGAGTTTGAGTACCACAGTATGGTACAGTTTGGAAACTCCATGCCCCCACCAACCTTTAACTTAAACCCTCTCGTTAGGAAGCGTGGCAGAAAATGTAGGCAATGGTATAATCCTGTCTCACTTAATCAGTATCGCACATGCTTACCTCTTCTTCGATTTGTATGAAGTGATAGCTAAGTGCCAAAGGTGTGCTGTGAATTTCGTACGAGCCGACTAACATAAACTTCATGTAGATGGGCTGGTCATTTCTGCCGAAGAACTGACACCCGATGGGGTGTCAGAGTTCTAGAGTGGAGACCGCGAACTGGTAAGCGTAGTGTGGGACGCCCTGCTGCCCGCTGGACAGACGATCTAAAAAAGTAGCGGGGAGCGACTGGATGAGGAAGGCCGAGGACAGAGTTTTGTGGCGCGCCTTGGGAGAGGCCTATGTTCAGCAGTGGACGATGATAGGCTGATGATGATGATGATGATGATGTAGAAAGATTAAAGTAAACTAATAGTAAGAGATATTAGGCTAGCACTAGCAGTGCAGTTTCCATATATAAAACCATTTATATCCAAAAACAGCAATTCTCGTATATTAATCATTGCTCAGAGACTTCTAATCCGTCGGTATCCAACGCCAACTGCGCGTTATACCACAGATTAATAATAAGTTACTACGTAAGTAATACTGGTGACCCCTGACGTGGAGAACAATATTCTCTGGTGACCCCTGACGTGGAGAACAATATTCTGATACGTATGTAAGGTCCACCAATACTAGTTGTCATCATAATTATCAGTTGCTACGTCCTGTCGGATAATGGTGGGTCGGACAAAAAAACTTTCGGACTTCATGCATTCGGATATGTGTAATTCGGACTTCCGTTACGGGCCCGTCTAATACGTCCCACTGCAGGGCACAAGCCTACCTTCAGGGAGGGTGTATGAGCGTTAGTCTACCATGTATGCCCAATTGGTAGACTTCACATACGCATCGGAATTTCTTCTTCAGCGTTTGCAGGTTTCCTAACGATGTTTTCTTTCACCGTTTGAGATCAGTTTGTATTACGTACGTTAGTTAGAAAAACTCAGTGGTACTGTGATATATAAGACATATAGTCAGTGCGGATTCAAACCTGGATCTTCATGATTAAGTGTCCATACCTCTCCGCAACTAGCCACCGACGCTACTACGACGCTGGCCGCACGACGTTATGCATTAATCTACCTACGCGCGGCCAGATTATTTTGGTTTTGCGTAGCTTGATGTGTCGCCGTGTGTACATAAGTTAGAAAAACTCATTGGTACATAACATACTGTCCGTACTTGTTCAAATCCGGCCTCTAATGATAGAGTTTCCATACCTTTTCCCAACACGGACGGACGGACGGACGCTCAGTCGAAATCGGGGTGCTAAATCATCACTAAAAGTTACGAAGTTTAACAATTATGAATTAAACAAACAGACAAACAAACTGTAAATGTAACTACAACAGTAAAGGTAACGATGAATGAGTCGCCACGGGGCGCGACTTGCGCTGGCGCAGGCGGCAGACCACACGGTTAGGACACCCGTGTTGTTACCCTGCCTAGGTCTTAAGGTCTTTGCTTTTTATTTTACCTTTCATTAATTGGTTTAATTATGGTTTTTTGGACTCCTGTGTTCTGTTTTGAAAATAAATTGTTGGGCATATAAGAATAATATATAAAATGATTGTTCCAGAGTTCAGTTTTTTTTACATAATGGCTTTTGTTATCGTGTCGAGGCACAATAATTCCGCCAATGTCAGCGTATAAAGATTTTGGTGAGACAGTGGATTTGGTAAACAAATCAAGTTGGCGGCTTTCCATAGGCAATCTTTCGTACTAAAATCTTCATATCTCTTTAGTCCGATTTGACATCATTGTTGACGGCGGCAAGATGGAATGATACTAAGAAAAGTTCAAGGGTCATTTTTGGATCCTTGGTTGACCTATATCAAGATAGACAGTCGAAGCTACGAAAGCGTCGAAAAAATTGCAACCAGCACTGGCCTCTAAACCCTATCCATATGCACGCATACAGACATAATTTGTATGACGCCTCACGCACACCAACCTAAGGAAGTTGGACCCTTTTTACCCGACTGCGCGACGCAAAGGAAGGGTATTATGTTTATGTTTTATACTGTAGAATTGTGAGGCTCATTCTAGACATATACTTTTTCTAAGTTTGGCCCGTTGATTATGTATTTACCTATAGTTTTATTCTTCATCTAAGAATGGATGCAAAAATCTTTTCAAAATACCTAACCAGAACTTTAAACTAAACCGAGCATAGCGTAAAAAGTATCTTACCCCCAGGCCGAACCAAATTTAAATAACCAATTACTTGGTACAGGGCCCGTGTTGATTTATCGATCAATTTTCTTTAACACTGATTGTGCGCCGAAATTAAAAAATAGCAATACTTTACATCATGGCACCTGATCTGATCGACAAGGGAAGAATGCTGTTGTTTGAGATAAAATACGTACATAAACTAACGAATGTATTCCATCTTGGGGTGGCCAGAAACTTTGTCAATCACATCAGCCCACTGCTGGACATTTTAAGCTTCATTTGGCATGATATTCATACCTAAAATAATAATAAAAAAACGGATAATGCTCTCTAGCGCGCTCCATACACACGATTTTAATTATCTTTTGGATATGTTAAAAGTCAATGCAATTTTGTAAAAACACTATTTTAAAACTTATCTCTATGCCCGTGGTTTGTCATATGTTAGTTAAAATGTGGAGTTTCAAAGTTACATTGGCTTAAAGATTTCCATAAAACTATTAAATTATCCTTATTAAATTTACCGTTAATACAGTTTAATGCTAGGAACTACGCTAGGAAGCATTGAAACTGTATTAACGGTAATTTGACGAACCACAGGCAGAAAGAAGTGTTTAAAAACTTGCATTGAATCACGGACTTGAAAGAAATACGGACCGAGTGTTGCACTAAAAAGATGTGAAGCATGCAAGGTAATACAATCTCGTTTGTTCTACAAGGGACCTACACTCACACAGATGTACTAGCTCTAGGCGTAGGTCCGACAACCCGTCACCTTATGTACCGCGTGACAGCACGCACACAAAAGAAATGGGTGCTTCACTCATGATTAGATGACATTCCGTCTGTTCTTCTTTTAAGTCTGTGCATTGAATTTAATTGGTTAGAATTTGAAATGAAAGGAAAATCTGACGTTAATTTATTTTTGTTTCAGGTATGTTATCCGTATTTCGGTTATCCAGAGAACTACACGACGTAAGGTTTGATTTTCATTAATACAGGAACTGTGGAAAGTTAGTATAGTAATCTATCTTTTTCATTTCCCCAAACGTATTATTTCGTCCGCTGTATCTTGCAAATTATTACTTTACTTTAATTTATTTAGGAAGTCCCGATAGCTCAGTTGCTAGAGAACCTGCCTGCTTAACCCAGGGTTGCCAATTCAAAGCTCACAAGGGACAAGTTTTTATGACAATATCCAAAACATTTATTAATACTACAAAACAGTTGGTAGTTTTTGCCGAGTTTTCTAATTCAATTCTCAAATCTACCGTATCATATCTCCATAATCACACGTCATCAGCCCATTTAGAGAATTTAAACTCTCCCGCGCAATCTAGATCAATTTGATGACGTCACTGAGAGCTGAGCGCGCAAATTGTAGGTGTCACAATGCGCTTAGTCATCTAATTGCTTTTGTTTTGGATTAAGACACGCTCTGAGGTAGAGCTTTTGCGTGTTAGAAATTAAGAACGTTGAAAAGATAATTCTTGCTGTGACTGGATGGATAAGGCCGCCTTAGGAAATAGGGAGAAGTCTTTGTTCAGTAGTGGACGATGACACTCTGATCATCATCATCATCAGAAATACAGGGTGTTAGGGTAGATAGTTGCACTTTAATTGGTGATTGTACCATTGACCTCTTATACTAGACCCATAGTGTCATATAAAATCTTAGCAAATTGTTGTCCACATTAACGCAAAAACGCGCACAAATTACGTTGTATTTGATTCATAAACATAGTCGTATTTCGCTTGTCAAAATGTCAGCTAGTACAAAAAAGAGCTCATCTGAGCTCTTTTGGTTGTGCCATTTTTCGAACGTTGATTTTGAGTCTAGTTTTTAGATAAGATGTCTATGGATTGTACTCTTCTCAATGTAATGAACCATTTTCCCAAAATATTAAAGGGAAAGTCACAACAAAAACGTCAACTTTTCATTCAATCGTTCAATCAGCTGATTGCATAGGAAAGTCTTAAATTATGTTTGCTAATTTCCTGTTACTTGGGGTACGGAATATATAAGAGTACAACTTGGGGAAAGTTATTCGGTATCATGGGTACAATCGCTTCTAAAAATGCCTCCTAATGAGTTGTCAATCTATCTATACAAGGTGTACAAATATACAAATAAACATTTAAGGGGCTGGTTTAGACCATCAAACTGAACAACTTTCACTATGGGACCAATATCGAAATCGCGAAAAAAAATCTGAGGTTTTAAACAAAACTACAAATCTACTCGAGCTAAATCTAAATGTATGGGACAGCAGATTTTTTTTTTTGCTATTTCGATGTTGGCCCAATAGTGAAAGTTGTTCAGTTTGATGGTCTAAACAACCCCCATAAAAGTTTTAAATGTTTATCTTTACACTCTGTATAAACTAATGCACCTGTTTACCCTAACACCCTTTATGCGTCCCACTCCAGGGCAAAGGCCTGCCCTCAAGGATGGTATGGGCATTAGTCCAACACGTGAGCCCAATGTGAATTGGTAGACTTCACGTAGAATAAGTTTTTTTTTAATTTCTTCTTTACCGTATCTGCAATTCTGTATACGCCATTTATATAGGATGCACAATTATACTATTTATATAGGAGATTGGCTAAATAATGGACACCACGATCGATCGAGCTACGATTTTAAGCTATGAATAGAATATTATTTAGGGGGAGATTGACCAAATCATGAAGTTAGGAGTCAGTTTCCTCAAGGTAAGCCAGTTGCTATCAAGCTAGCCTAATTTGACAGGCACTCAGATGTTGCTCTTTTGTGGGGCGAATCGAATCCAGAAGAACACCACGATTGATATACAGGGTAAAATCGATATCATTGGCATCCTTTTAAACCAAGAGTACCCAACAAACTGAACAACTTTTACGTTTTTTTTTTTTTTTTATGGGAGCAAACCAAACGGAGCAAAAAATAATCAGCTATCCAATACTAAACTGCACCCGCCGCCGCTGCCGACACCACTCAAATGTATCGTACAGCAGATTTTTTTTTTGCTTCGATTGGTTTGCTCCCACAGTAAAAGTTGTTCAGTTTGATGGGTAGACTCTTAGTTTAAAAGGATGCAAATGATATCATTTTCACTCTGTATAGGAGATTGGCTAAATAATGGACACCTCGATCGAGCTACAATTTTAAGATATGAATATAATTTTATTTAGGGGGAGATTGGCTAAATCATGAACACCACGATCGATAGAGCTACAAATTTTAATATTAGAATCAATCAATTCAATCAATTATACTTTATTGCCAAAACAGAACATACAATTATGAATAAAAATAAAGAATTACAAGTAGGTACAAACAGGGGGTCTTATCGCTAAAAAGCGATTTCTTCCAGACAACCTTAGGGTAGAGGAATTAACAAACGAGAATAGGTAGGCGGTGTAGCTCAAAAGAAAGAAATCTAGAAAGGCAGTGAAGTACTTAAAAAATAAAAATAATCTATAATATATACATACATACATACATATCTTATATTACTATATACATACATACATAAGTGAGTACTACATACAACACGGAATTTCGGTGCTATCAGTGGAAAGTGGAAGCTCTGAGGCTTCACAATATCTCTGACTAGAATAGAATTTCAGATATCTATGAGTATGAAATCGATGACAACTCGATGACAGCTAACAATTAATAAGTAACTAACTAACGAAGGAATCAGCGCAAATCAGTAATCAGAAATCGTTTGAGATACCGTTCTGCTGTACTGCGCCGCACCTAGCGTTCATTATTATCATCGCATGCAATTGAAGTTGTTATGCTGGTGGCATTTGTAGAAAAAAGAAACGCTTTACGTTGTTTATGGACCACCCAGTGTACGGAGACTTATTCTGGAATTACGTGTGAAGTGACTGGTTTGATGAGATTTGAGGCACAGTCCTACTCTCGTGAATAAGTATCTACGAGTATGTTGGAATTTAATTCAGATGATGAGAAGCAAAGTGTAAATTTACAGACCCATCTCGAGTTTTAATGATTTTTTCAATTATTGGTTAATAGTAGGATAGGATCGTATACCAGCCAAAACACTTGCGCGTGTTCCTCTTCCTGTGTTGATACAAATTAATTTAACAAAAAATTGTGCCTACATACATACACATTCTCACGTGTGTCTCCCACTGAGATAGGCAGATACAATGGGACGCCACCAGCTACAATTCTAACATACTTCTTTCTATTTCTCCACATTCATGTGACTTACATTGACAAATACAGTTTGCTCATATTGACAAACTACACACATCTTCGTTCTAGACACACATCTAGTAACATATCGTTTAACTCTAAACACTTTATTCAATGTAAAACCACAATAGCTGAATCGCGTGCTAACATACATTCTACATCATGTAACGCGTTAGCTTCCTCACGTCTCGACGTAGTCGCTCGACCAAATAGTTCTCGACAGCACAGAATAAGGACTTGGGGCGACATGTTTAGCTCAGCAGGGGTTAGAGCGGCATTATATTTAATTCATTTGGTGATCTTTTTACGGCAAATTATGGGAGAGAACAAGCTGATTGACATTTGTGAAGCAACGCTATCAGAGATCGGAGCGTTACTTGAATGACAATTTTAATCGAAATTTTGTAATTAAAATCGCCAACATTCTTGTTTGAGAATACATTGAACAGAAGCTTGTAAAATAATTTTTTGCTATTTTTGTTCTTCGCTTATTGTATTGATTACAAATGGATCTTGCATTTTAATGATATGAATATTTATCAAAATATTTCTTTGAACTCTGTTTAATGGTTTAGATTAACTAACACTCAGTTGCAGAAACGCTCATTATATTTAATCCTCCATTAAATCTCTTGCTAGCTTTTGACGGCCCGTCAGCACAGTCTGTAGTGAACCTGCCTGCTGTGCCGAGGGTCGCGGGTTCGAATCCCGGAAGGGACAAATATTTGTATGATGAATATGAATATGAATATTTGATCCCGAGTCATGGATGTTTGTTTCTATACCTATATGTATTCTATATCGTTGTCTAGTCATCATAATACAAGTCCAGGCTAGTTTCTGGTACTTTAAATGTGGCTAGATAATTTGTGTGTCACTGTCCAAGATATTTATTTATTTATTTTACTACGTCACCAATTTATTTTTAAATTTTTTTTCTACGGCGGGTTGTTATCTGTAAGACTTAGGTTTTTATATTTGTCATTTAGTACCTTACAACAATATCTAAACGGCAATCGGTAATCTTTTTAACCGACTTCAACAAAAGGAGGAGGTTCTCAATTCGACCCGTATGTTTTTTTTTTTTTTTTTTTGTATGTTTGTTACGCGATTGCACCGCCAATTGTGAATTGATTTTGATGATTCTTATTTTGTTTGGTAGGTCATAATTCCGAGGTGGTCCCACGAAATTGATTCGCTTGTTGAAAAAATCTACAAAATAACAAATATGTACACAGATCACGGACTTAAAAAAAATACGGACGTAATGTTACACTAGAAAGATGTGAAGTATAAACGCGTATGAGATAGCGATAGTCATAAAATCCTATACAATTTGTATGAAGCTAGATGTCTGCCTCCGGAGTCAGACAGCCGTTGTCAAAAAAAAAAGTGGTTACGTCGATAAGGACAGCAATAAGTAGCGATCTCCTTGTTTAACTAGAGCGAATTTTTAACTAGAGCGAATTTGCTATGTGCATCTCTTACTGAGTGAGTATGATACGACACGTGCTTCTTTCTAGTACTTACCTTCTTTTTCTACGATGCAAACACAATATAATACATGGGTGCTTCACTTATATAATAAAAGGATATTACGTCCGTCTTTTTTTCAGGTCCGTGACACATATGACACGTTCAAGTCAGCGGTAGAAAATGTCAAAATTATTATGGAGATTATGCATATTTCGTCTTTCGACTGCTAATTCGAACGTGTGATGTTCAAAAATCGCACTCCAGCAATGTTTTGATGGGGACTGTCAAACTATGTTTTTTTTACTGTCATAACCAAGAATCTTTATATCAGGGATGTTGTATTAAGAATGGATGACTTTTTTTTAAAACGAAATAACTATGGCCTCATTTTTCTCATTCTTGGTTATGGTATAGTTTCCTTTGAAAAAAAAAGACAAACATTAGATAAATGTCACCGTCCTCAACGTCAAAGTGTAAGTTTCTGAGTCATTGTGATATCCAGCGTGATACCAACGTGGTTGTGTTATTTTGTGTGAAATTATATACGAGTTTGGCATTAATTTCGAAAATAAATATTGAGTGCGTGTTATATACGCACAATGGCATGTGTGGTCACTGGATGCACTAGCAGAATGGGAGTTTTAAAAGAAGATAATCAGAGGATATCTTTCCATCGGTAAGTAATCGACTACTGTTTTTAAGGTGTTGACCTAGGTTAGGAATGAAATAATTCATTCAGAGTAAAGCTTTTTTCATTGTGAATGTGTTACCTAATGTGGAGTATCATTTCAGCCTGTTTTATTTACCGAAATTATAAACTAAAATCATAAATTCGTTTGCACTGACAGTTTATGTACTCTATTTTATGCCAATAGTGTTGACCCACGACGACGACTTAATTATCGACAATTGCACACGGTGTACCAAAATCTGATGGCAAATAAGGAAATAAAATTTTAGAGTAAGCAACGCTGGGGTAATTGGATTACGGCCCTTTTCACACTGCGACTTTTTGCAGCGCTTCTGCATCGATTCAGTCGCGATGCAGCATCGATGCAAACGCGATACAGCCACAATACAGCCTCGACTGAAAACATTCATAATATTTGATCAGTCATTCGTTGCCAATCTTTGTCGCAATGCACACGCGCGTTTGATTCGATACAAACGCCATCGCATCGCTACAGACACGATTAACAACCGCGCATTTATAATTATCGCTGCAAAAAGTCGCAGTTTGTGAAGGGCCTACTTAGACTAGACAGACGACAGTTTGGCATTACCATGTGGAATAAATATATTTTTTTTTACTTTTTTATGCCATGAGATTCTGGTAGACCTAGTTATACAAAATTGTTACATCTTTGTCATTACGTTAATTTGATACTATTATTTTGCAGACGGACGGTTCCAAGGCATTCCAGACCTTCCAGACCGGAATTGGTTGAGCCGTCAACATCCAAGGAGAGTGTTCAGGAAGACATCAAGTTGAGATTAATACCAAATAAATACTAAGTCTATATAGGGTGTAAGGAAAGCATCATTAACCTTTAAATTACATACTCTACCCATCAAACTGAACAATTTTTGTATGGGAGCAAACTGTTAGAACAAAAAAAATAAGGTGTCTCATAAATTTGAATCGGGTAGGTATTGTAGTTTAGTATGGAACAGCCTGATTATGGTTTATGGTTGTAGTTTAAAGGTTAATGATACTTTTCCTTTCCTTTATGCCTTATGCCATTCCTGCATAGCTGCTGGTTTCATCAGTAAATAAAATAAAAAGTTAAATGGTGCCTTTTTTATTTATACATAAAGTCAGCCCATAAAATGCTATGCTATTTATGTGCTATTTTCTTCGTAACTGTCACATTTTTGACATAAACTGCTTGAGTATGGCAACAAATTTTATATAAACAAACACTAGTGTTTACCCGCGAATTAGTCCGCACAAATTATATATCAGATTTTAAGTCAGATCATAAGCTATCAAACAAAAAAAGTTTCATCAAAATCAGTTCAGTAGTTTATGCGTGATGCGCGAACAAACAAACAAACAAACACGCAATCAAACAGACGGACAATATTTCTAAAAAAGGTTGATATCTTTAATGTACAGTACTTCAGTTACAGTTTTGTAATAGTTTAGATTTATCATAATTTATTAGGTATATTAGTTTCTCTTTTCTTCACTTTTACGTTTAAACTTTGATTTAGATTTTTATCGATAAGTTATCGATAGGAGTAATTGAAGTGACATGAACAACTCTAGTTCGTATATACATAATTATATCAAGTTTCTATAGATAATCGGTCTCATTGGCACGAAAGGTGACATAGACAAAAGTCTATCCAACCCTTTATTCATATGGAATTTTTTTAACGTAAAAAAGAGAAAACCGATGCAAATGTTTCGTCTTAAAAAAAAGTATTCCAGTTCTGATACTTCTTCCTAGCTTTATATGCCTATATATTTAAAACTTCTTGGTCATACTGTTGTGTTTAAACGTATAATAACTTTATGGTTTAAACTTCATGGACATAGGAGGTACCGAAACACATAGATTTAATTGTTCATCAGTTCATGGCGGTCGGAAATGTTCGTCGTTTTAAGGGTTCCGTAGTCAAACAAGGAACCCTTATACTTTCGTCCATTCTGTTTGTCTGTCTGTATGCCCCGCCTCAATAACTCGCTCATTTTTGCATCTATTGAATCGAAATATGGCATAAAGACAGATAACAGTAACCCAAAAACAGAAATGTTGTACGAAACATGGGTTGGATTTTTTTTAAATCGAGTGAGGTTTAGAGCGTACACCGTATCCTTTGCATTGAAGTACTCATAACTGCTTAGTCGAACTAATGTATTTCACCTAGATTTCAACACTGAAAAGTTTGAATTAAAAAATTTTTAACAAAAAATTAAAACCGACTTCAAAACTAAAAAGGTAAAAATAATAATATTGCAGTCGTTGACTTTTGCATTCGAATCTATAAGAACATTAATTAGTTTTATTGGAGTCGGTGTCAAGCCAAGCCAAGCCAAAAAAGTACTGCGAGCCCAGTTGCGAATCGTACCGGCTTGACACCGAGTCCGATAAGACAAATTAATGTTCTTATAGATTCGAATGCAAAAGTCAACGACTGCAATATTATTATTTTTACCTTTTTAGTTTTGAAGTCGGTTTTAATTTTTTGTTAAATTTTTTTTATTGTTAATTAAAAAGTCCCCCGGCTACAGTAGGTACTAATAGTTCCATCTCCTTTTACTATTAAAGGTACGTCATAAGATTCAGAAGACAAAACTAGAGAGAACTAAACTAAACTACAACAAGTAAATTGGTGCGGAATCTAATGCTTTAGAATAAATGGGTCCTTGATCTTAGTCGTAAATATGAAATACAAACAACAATGCGTGCTCAAACAACAGTAATTTAAAACATTATTATTAATACCGCCCTTCGTTCACACTGGATAGAGGTGTCGGAATAAACAACTTAATCCATTAAAAACTCAATCAACTTAACAAAAAGCTTAAATAGGCGTAATATAGTAGCGAGAACAAAACCTCGCTTCACATAATCTAGTAACCAGTATCGATAGAATCGATTCAGTTCGATATTTCGCTAATCGCACCCAATTAATCTAAACGTTCTCGCCGCTGTTAATATCGATTATTATTATTAATTTTAGTTTGAAACGCTTTAATGCGGTAGCTGAACCATTTTTCTTGGTATTTGATTCGATTAGTTTTTGACCGTCAATTTATATTCGGGGTAAGAATTTTGAAATACTTATATATTTTTGAAAACGAATACCGAATAACCCCAAAATTTTTCCCATACAATAAAGGCATTTGGTATCTTTTTGCGATTCTATTGATTTACCAGCGAGCATCGTGTACTACCTATCAGTGTTGGGCAAAATGTTATTAATTACTAATTACATTTTGTAATCGTTCATTGTAATTACTTAATTACTGTAATTTGTACTTAAATACTTACATTTTGCCCCACACTGCTAGTACTGCTACCAATCCTCCCCAGCTCCCCACCCCGGGGGCTCTCGTCCCTCCCATACAAGCTCCAAGTTTTAGATCGTTTTGCAGTGACCTAATTAAATTGCAGTAAAAATATCGAGGCTCTCGGTCCAGGTCTTAGATCGTACTACGACGTCCTAATCCTAATTGTATTGCAGTATATAAAATTTAAAGCTCACTCTATGTGTTAGATCGTATTGCAGCGACCTTAAAGACTAATATTATAAGCGCGTAGGGGCGATTAATACCTTTCAACCTGGAATTTTGTAATGTCACCCCGTGGTCTCTAAGGTCTAAGAGCCTCCCCGATTGATGAAACCTGAGTTCGTATGTCGCACCCTGGGCAGTCAGCTTCGATACCACCATTGCTGACTGGCTAATCTTGCTACTAACGGCATGAGCGAGTGTCGTGCGATATATCATACTGACACTTAAGGGGCCATAGGTCCTGACGAATATTTTCTATGAGAAACGCGATTGCCGAGCGCTCCGAAAAGTGTGTGCGTGAGCCGTATTTTCGATTAAAAACAACTAACCAAAGTACTTTTTCTAGATTTTATTTATGATTGCACTAGTTAAACTAATGGTGAATATGTGACTATAAATACCAAAAATCGGAAACTATTTTAAGTTCTTCTAAACCGAGAAAAATGTTTAAAAATGCATGAAAATACGTCATCTTTGTGACGATTTTCTATCGAGTGAAGTAATTCCAATCGTGTATTCAGTTGATGAGTGCACTAGATGAAATATCCAAAAATACTGAGGTATGACTTTAGTTTCGGTAAATGGTATAAATCTAGTCGTAAAATGAAAAATAAAAGATGCCTCCGAGGTATTTCCACCTACTATTACGTCTTAAGAAGAAATCTGATCTAGGTACGTCCTCATAGGTATGCCTCACCAACATTTCCTTTAGCTCGCAAATATTTGTTTTGTATGATGACTATCTATGACGAAGATCTTTGTGGCTATGTTTTTTACCTTTTCACGGCTTAAGAGCTAAACTGATCATAATGAAATTCAAGAAGATTGCTTGCAACATTGTTTGCAACCTAAAGACACAAAATAGACAGGCACCAAAATTCCATACAAACGACGTAGCGGATTTTTGTTGATAAAATTTTAAATGTTATCGATAAAATGACAATGAAATATAAAAAAATACTTTTGTAGACAAGACAGTTAAATTTATGTTTGATTGATCGAATTATCGCAGTAACAACACCGATTACAATAATAGTTGCAATTAATAGAAAAATCAAACGAAACAAGACAACTTTAGCACTTTTTAAACATAAATTACAGTGTCGTAATTTAAATCGATTATATGAATGCATCGAATCAATCGATACGTCAATTTTTTCATCAATTTTCATCCCCTTTTCTGGGATAATAAGCTGTGTCCACGTTTTTGTTAATTGATTTTGCAAATTTCTAGCGATGGATGAGTGGCTATAAAACCAGATATTTCGCAAGCGTTTCCTTTTGTAGTCTAGGAGACCGTGCAAAATTGCTGTAGAAAGAAGTTTGGGAGGGAACTTGAACAAACTTGATACTGTACTAAACATAGTTTATTTCATACAAACGCAATCATTCTTATCGTAAGACATTTCGGTCTATTTTGTGAAACCGTCGATATGGTCAGCTAAATTAATCAATCAATCAATCAAGTATAGGTACTTACAAGCAGCTAAGTTATGAAGCCCACCTCTCCTAAACCAAAAGTGACAGAACAACTGAATCTTGTATGTGATTTAATCTGATTTACGGAAACTCCCTCAGCCTTTCGATCAAAGTAAAATGAGGCATTGCGCGAACATTTCAAACGAGAAAAAAAAGTTAAGTTAGTCAATATGGCCTTTACTTTAACGAAACTCCAGCAGTGCGATTTTTGAAAATCATACGAGCGGTTCGGCAGTAGAAAGATGCATAATCTCCATAGTAATTCTGACATTTTCTACTGCCGAACCGCTCGAATGATTTTCAAAAATCGCACTGCAGGTATACTTCAAATACGAACCGAGGTGACAGGCCAAGTGCACGCCGGCGCCTACTTTGTGAGCTTCACTACTTGCGCTTTGGGCCTATCCATTCATCTTAAAGCCTGAACAGAAACATAAAAAACCTGGTTTGGGGGCGCTGCAATCGACTATAACCTTTAATATCAGTGTTCCGAGTACAAAAATTAGTTCCAATGATTTTCCGCAACATGGCGAGGTTTTTATTTTTCTTAGTCCAATCATTTTAGAGATTCCTTGTACCCTAACAATAATTCATCTATAGCTGAAACTTTGCATTGTGATAAAGTAAAGTATACCGATTATGGTTGACAAATAATCTAGGACCGGAAAAATTAAAACCTAGATTATTTGTCAACTGTAATCTGTATACTTTACTATATCACACTGCAAAGTTTCAGCGATAGATGAATTATTGTTAGGGTCAAACCCTAAAATGATTGGACTATCTGGTCGGGCTTTACTTTGATCGAAACATCAGCTCCCAAAATTAAATAGGTACTAGATCCACCACTATTCCCACCTCTAGTCTTCTGGCCTAACCGAATGATGTATTCACTCATTATCTCGTCAAAATGCAAGCGAGCGACGTGAAAATGACGGGATTTACGAGCTTTAACACGCCGTAATGCAAAAACAGTATTCCAGCTAGTGACACTAACATATTGCCTGTACATTTAATTTGGAAGGATTATAGGTCCAATTGACCCTGTGGTGACAGTGGGCAGAGTGGTGCGGTTATGATAATTTTAGCTTTTATGTTGGGGGATTAAGAGTTATTAATTTTGAGTGTGTTTTGAGTGGCGGTTTTGGATTGATTGGGGCAGTTAGGTCTTTTAAACAGATGTACAAAACAAATTGACGGTTGGTGCTACCAATAAATGATGACTGTTCTTATTAGACTATTTGTTGTCTTCGTTATGTGACGGTAACCCCGACTGTTAAACTGAGTCCTTTACCTTTTTGTCTCCATTATATTTTTAAAACCGTGCTATATTTAATATGTATAGCTTGGCAAAAAGTCATGATCGTGGTGACAGGTGGAACTAAAATTTTAGTACCTATGGTGGTGTTGCCAGGTTATGCGTGATTTTGACGTTCATGCGTGGAGGCAGCGCCCTTATTTTTTATCACGACTTTTTTGCCAAGCTGTACCTGTGTATAAGAGACAAATAAATACTTTTTAATTTAATTTAATTTAATTTATCAAATATTATGGCAGAATGTAGGTACCTACGTGGATGTTCTGAGGTTTCAGAATATCTCTGACTACCCCCTCGGGGAATATAGTCGTGAGCATATGCTATGCTATGCTATGTAGGTACCTAATGTATGAAATTAAAGCTGTTCTTAATGTTACAGTTTTTCTGAATAATACTACATATATCTCTGTCAAAAATTTCGATAACCTAAGAGATTATAGATACTGAGTGTTAACTTAAATACATTAAGTAGGTACCTACATAATTTAGGGGATGCTTCAGACTATCAAACTCAACAACTTTTCCTGTGGAACCAACAATGAAATCGCGAGAAAAAATCTACTGTTCCATAGAATTGGGTAGAGAGAGGCCATTGACTTTTTCTATGAAACGACAATTTCCTTTTTCGCAATTTCTGTTTGTTCAAATGCTTGCTTGCTTTCACTAGAAAGTTGTTCAGTTTGATGGTCAAAAGAACCCCCTAAAATATCTACCTTTTCAGGGTGAAGGAAAACATCGTGAGGAAACTTGCATACCTACGCTGAAGAAGAAAATACGATGCATATGTGAAGTCTACCAATTCGCATTGCCATGCGTGGTGGACTTACACCTACGAGCATATACCCCTATAGAGACGTAATACATGCGAATTTAAAAGAAAACAATTCTGTCAACTAGCTGCGGTGCGGGGGGGACGGAAATGCTCCGAAGTACTACGAAGTCTATTCGAAACAATGGCGGAAAACAAAGGCGTTGCGAAATATATAAGTGACAAGTCACTGATGAGTTGACAGAGTTGGGTCGCCTTATATTACGTCTCTATAGGGGTATGTACTCTTAGACTTACACTCACACACCCTCCCTGAGGGTAGGCCTGTGCCCTGTAGTGGGACGTATACAAGGCTGTCATGATGATAAAACTGTTATCCGAAATGTAGGTACCCTATTTTTAAATGAACATGAATTTATTCATGAATAATCTTCGATGTTTATATCTATTTACAGCATGACTAGTAGTTTTAACGCCTCAAGGTGTTAATCTTGATGCATTACACCATCCGATAATAATCATTCATCATATCGATTAACTCGAAAATAAAACAAATCGATAGTCATCCTCGAAATCGATCAAAGTATTCGATCGATTGATCGTTGACTCGATTCAATTACCCATTTTAATGATCGGAAGGAGTGTAATCATCATTTCTTATTTGTCATTCATCGGAATTGGTCCAATGTGGTCTAAGTTATGAAAAATTAGGTACTGAAAACATACATACATGGTGTTACAAAACACCCTAATAATGTTTAAGAGCCTACCGAGCCTATTGTGCTGCCCTCAATCATAAGAATAGTATTAACTATTCTTATGCTCAATCGTATTTTTTTATGTCTAACGAAATAAACAACATTTCCAAAAAACAAGAATGTCACATTGTAGTCCTGATTGGCTTTAAATTTATCGAAACATTACGGATTATTATGTTTTATGCTTGTAGCTATTATCTTTAAAACCGGCAAAAGTGGCCACTTTTGGCGGTTTTAAAGATAATAAAACTACAAACACTATAAAAAGAAATCCGCGGTGACCCAATAAATTGAAAATCAGCAATGACTACAATGTGACATTCTTGTTTTTTGGAAATATTGTTTAATTATTAAGAAATTAAAAAAATACGATTGAGGGCAGCACAACAGGCTCGGTGCAGCCAGCTCCATAGTGAAAGTTGTTCAATTTGATGGTCTAATCTTAACCACCCCCTTCAACATAACTAGGATGTTTTGTAAAACCCTGTTTATTTACATCAATAAATTCACAGCCAATCAAGGTGCTCAGAAACTTGCTAGAACTACCCATTGAAGGCCTTTTTATTTGTTCGTAATTGAAGGCATTAAAAAATCATACGTAGGTATACGGTAGACGAAGTCGCAGGCAAAAATTAGTTTTTTCTATTACAAATCGTACTGATATTAAGTTTGTAATAAGTCTTAAAAACTCATTATGATTTCAGAGTTTGATTTAGACCTTCGACTGTTATATTCATTAAAGACTAGGATCGAACCGCCGCCCCTTGCATTGCAGATGAGTCTGCTAACGACTAGACCACCACGGTTTTTAGGATTCCGTACCAAAGTGGGGCCCACGAGACCCTTTTCATTATCCTACGCTAACCGTCCGTCTGTCTGTCTGCCCTACCAATAAAGGGCTGCATCTTTTGAACTATAATAGCTAGACGGTAGAAATTTACACAAAATATACGTTATTTAACAAATAATAAAAAAACACACAAGCGTGAAACTTGGTTTGATTATAGTGCATACTCTGAGGAAAACCCCGAATAATAAAAATCGGCCAAGTCAGTGCCGAGCACGTGCTAAGGATCCCGGAAAAATCGTATTCAACAAAATAATATAGATTCTGTTTTAACTCATTATCCATTAGTTCATTCATGACTTGGACCAAGTAACAAAGGTACCACAAAACATAATAGATTTAAACAAACATTCCTATTACGAACGTACGGACGGTTATCGAATGGTAACAAAAAATATCATTAAACTACTCGATAAAGCAGTCGGAGGTGATAATTTTACTAATGATAGAGTTTAGGTTGATCCGGTGATGATAGGTGCGCTACTTTGAATATTTTTAGGGATCCTCAGGTTACACACAATCATCCTTAAATATCTTCGACATTGTCACGAATATGGAGGCCATTCGAGGCCCATTTAAAGTACCAGAAACAAGCTCGTACTAGCATTATGATGACTATGGACATTGATGTACAGGTTGAAATTGATATCATTAGCATCCTTTTAAACTAAGAGTCTACCATCAAACTGAACAACTGTTATTATGGGAGCAAATCGATAGCAGCAAAAAAATTTGTTGTATATCAATTTCACCATGTAGAATACATTACAATACAAATATCCATGACTCGGGTACAAATATTCATTTTCACCATACAAATATTCGCCCCTTCGATTCGATTCGAACCCCTAACCCTAAGACTACATAGAGAGATATTCAGATCCTTAGGATATTCACTACTAACTGCACTATCGGGCCATCGATCCTTAATTTTATGGTTTCTTTTTGATAGATCTAAATTTTTTCAATTTCCTAATTGCATAAGTCATTTTTATCATGAAACCCTAAATAGGCTAAACTAACCTGCATGCTGTTAGATGCTGCAAAGTTTGTATCCTAGAGGAATGTGGTTGTCGTCGTGTGAAATAGCTCGAACAAGATAAAATGTTAGTCATATTTAAAACAAGGCTGTTCTGTAAAAGACAAATTAAAACAACATCGCATCGCAACAAGTAAGGTCAAACCGAAATGAGATTTATTTGTTTTTCATAACATACAGTACTCATAAGTACTCATTATCCCCAATATTTAGAAAGAAAATAGGTTCAAGTGTACACAAAAGAGTACATACAGTGTATAGAAACAGTAAATAAACAATTTCATTTCTGCCCTGCAACATTTTAGTTTCATACCTAAATCTACAGAACCCAAAATACATAAACCCTCTTCACGCCTGACCCAATTTTTTATCCAATTCCCTGAGTGTACTTTCACGAAGACGCTCCGAGAAAGAAAGTACAGTGGAGGAAAAAAGAGAATTATGGCAAGAGCCCGCGGCGTCCTGCGAGCTGTGCGACGGACGCGGAAACAAAATGTACAATTCATAATTATCGACCTCTGTTTTAGAGTTGGGGTCTTGTCGATAGTTTGATATAATTCTACTTCTTTCGTGTCAACATGCCAATATCCCATGCTGTAGTGGATAGATTAGCGAGAATGAATTAATTAATTAATGAGATGAATTTGTGAGTGTAAAGATTTTTTTTTTTTTTTTTTATTTCAGCATGATATGACACGTGATTTCTCAAATTGTCCTTTGCCATAAGAATATTCTATGCCTTGGCCCTTTTCCCGTTTTTATATAAAAGCAACTAATTATGCTTTCGTTATTAAGTACATGCACATAGTAACATAGTAATTTTTTTTTAGTTTGTATTCAGATTAATAAAATGTCTTTTTTTGAGAGTTACGCGGTTATTAATTAAGCTAAAGTTAATCATTATAACAGGTTCTTACCGCTTACCGCGACTGAGTCATCCCGTGATCATGATAGTTGTAACACTGCCGAAATATCGGGAACTCCAAAATAAATAAAAACGCGGTAAGAACCCGTAATAATGATTAACTTTAGCTTAATAAAATGTCATCGTCTAATTTAATTACGTACTTAACTATCCTAAATCCTATCCTACTCTAGGTGTTTTAGTCAAAAATTGTTGGTGTGTAAGTTGTTATTTTTTTTAAATTCCAGTCTTTGATTTTTTTGACTAGTTTGCTTTGTTTCCAGTTAAGCATTTTAAAATACTTTTTAATTCCACGTTATATTACCTACAAATGACCCGAACATTATCAATTTAATAAACAATCCTTTTTAACTTTTATCGATATGCGAATCATCGACATTGTCCCAACAATAAAGCTGGCAATTACAGCGCGATGAGCGTCACGTTTACTTTGCGCGCGAACTTCAAAGAAGCCGCGCCCGCCCGCCGATATTTGTGCCCAAATTTCCCTTAATCGTCCCACAATTCACATTTCTGGCCGTTAGCTTAAAAACACAATTGCTTAAATAAATCTTACGTAATTTCTCATCCAAAAATTTGTGTTAAACAATTTACTTTGTACATTTTATGTAATAGTTAATTTTGCTTCTAAATACATTTAGGCTTAATTAGGGTAAGAGTTGACAGCTAAAATATAATATTTTCGTTTAATCATCTCAGTAAAAAACAACGTTTGATAATAGCGATAACTCATATTACTAATTAATTTTAGCTTGAATACTGATTTGCTGTTTTCTTACACTTACACCAAATAATAATGATTTGTAAGAAAACATTAAGTTTTAGCTGCATAAATACCGAAATTAAAAAAATATGAATATGTAAATTTAGTAATTAATAAATAAATAAAATATGTAATACTATTAGGTAATTTACTAATGAAATACTATAAATTTAAATAAATAATAATATCTTGGACATATATTATTGTGTCTATTCAAAATTGAAGTGCGCTAACAATGGTTCATAAGGTTAAACTATTATAAAATTACACCACCTGGTTTATACCCTATTGTGAAACGCTAAAAAGTATTGAGGAATATGAAATTACTTAATTCAGTTCTATTTGTATTGTACTTAATCAAAACAATTAATGAAAAAAAGCGAATGAATTATTTTTTCCTTTTCCAGGTAAGTGATTAAGTTTAATTACGACAACAGTAAGTAACACTTTTTCTTTTCTCTCACGAGAAAAATCATCAACGCAACTTGTTGTATAAAAGTCATTAATATCGCATACACTGTGAAATGTAATCGAGACGCTTTAATGAAAGCCTGCGCGCGTCAGTTCGTTAGCTCCCCTGCGCATGCGCCGTCGTCGACAGCCGCGATTTATCGACACCGCGCCGCGCGGCGACAAAGTAATCGATATCGACACGCCAAATCATAATCGGCGGTGCACATCACTATTCTTATGTTATTTGTTTTATGATGTAAGTTTTATGGTGATTCGCTTGTCATATTTTTTTCTTAATTTCTTAAACTCATATGCTAATTAGTAATTTATAGAATGTATTTAAAGTTTAACAGACTCATAGGATACATGGTTATCATCATCAGCCTTTTCATTTTCTCTACATACTGGTTAAGAAACTCTTTCTCAAGCTGTCTTTGCAATTTTACTACTTTTGATGGAAACCAACTCTAACAACGTTTTGTATGCAACTGTTTTGTCAGCTTTTGTCCCCATTCGTTAACACCTTGTATAATCCTATCATAAGTAAGTTTTTAAAAGAACAGTAATTCAAACATACATAGGCGAATGAAATTTTTATCCTTCTCAATTATTAAAATAAACAATCAACCCTGTTAACTTCTCTTACAGTTTATTTTCGAATTCAACCACAATTTCGTGACTTCGAAACATAAAAGCCAGCATTACTTTGCATTGTAATGACACATGTTTAAAGAAGACCAGAAGACCCGTAACATATTTTAATATTGTCTTTTCATGAAACATTCAATATTCTACGTTACCTCTTGAAGTTTAGAATCGTTTTTGGCTCGATGTGTTCTGAAGATGATTTCATAATGGCAAGTGGGTTTGTAGCTCAATAAATGTGTAATAGGGATGCTATTCAAATCTGTATCCGTAACCGAAACTGCCGAATATCCGATCAAGCATAGCTCTGTCTGATGGACAGAAAAAAATATTAATTGTCAATTTTAAATACTGTATTTTCTGTTAAGTATTTTGGATAGTAGGTACCAGGTTTTTACAAGGTGTTACAAAAATACAAATAAACCTTTAAGGGGGTGGTTTAGACCATGAAACTGAACAACTTTCACTATGGGACCAATATATCGAAATCGCGAAAAAAAAAATTGATGTTCCATACTCTACAAATCGACTAGAGCTAAAATATGTATGGGATATCAATATTTTTTTTTGCGATTTCGATGTTGGTCCCATAGAGAAAGTTGTTCAGTTTGACGGTCTAAACAACCCCCTTAAGAGTTTTGAATATTAATTTTTACTTATGAAACACCTGCATATACGTCCCATTGCAGGGCACTGGCGCACCCTCATACAGTCATGCTAATCTAGATCTTACTATGAATACAGAGTCCTTCTTAGTAATATGCTGATGATTTTTAGAGGAGATGATCATACAATCAAACTGAACAACATTGTCTACGGCAATTGGCTACAATGTCGACATAGCGAAATCCTCTTAAAAAACGTCATAATAATTATTAAGTTGGACCCTGTATATACTAAACTTCCTTGAAATATTTTCATGATGTGGAAAACGTTTGCATAAGAGTTAAAGTGTATATTACCTACGTAATTTCGTATCCATATCCGAATCCCGTGACATCTCTAGTCGTAGCTCAATAAATGTAAAGCTTACTACGATTTCATAACATTTGTTGAGTTATTGGGACTGTAGTAGCAGATCTCATATTAGAATGTTGTTGCGAGATGTAAGTATACCGCGCACCACGCGTACTGGCCCAAGAAACAGAATGTTTGTGTGGACTGTGTCAGTCCCAAAATTAGTGGCACTACGTGATCTATTATAAAAATTATTCGGTTTTAACAGTCACAAAAATTCTGTAAGCATAAGCTCACGACTATATTCCCCGAGGGGGTAGTCAGAGATATTCTGAAACCTCAGAACAAAAAAAAAACGGACAAATTCTGAGATGTTTGAGTATTTATTAGGAATACTTATATCGTATTGTTGCCAGCTTTTATTGTGCGCGAGATACATTTATAATGTTGACTTCAAAGATACAGGTAGGTACAATTTCGAAGGATCTTGATTAGAGGCACATGTAAATGTCAACATACGACAAAAACAATCTCATTATGACTGCATCGTTCAAGTACAATCACCCTTTAATTTAAAGATTTTAAAGTAATGCAAATGACTAAACTTACACCCTGTATACTGAAACAGACATACAAATGAACGAATAATCTTAAAGGATGCTTTGTTGACTACGACATCCAGAAAGATTATCTACAGAGTGTAAAAAAAACCTGTTAGAGCTTTTAGGGGGTGCTTCACACCATCAAACTGAACAACATTCACTATAGAGTCAACATCGCAACTTTTACAAATAGAGTCAACATCGAAATCTCGAAAAAAAAAAAAAAAAAAACTTTCATGACAATGTCTGTCAGCTGTCCCATACTATTGAGTCGAGAAGGTTAACTGCAGTTTTGTATGAAAGTTTTTGTAATTCTATTTTTTTCGAGATTTCGATGTTGGCTCTATTTGTAAAAGTTGTTCAGTTTGATGGTCTGAAGCGCCATCTAGAGGCTCCAACAGGGTTTTTTTTACACCCTGTATAGATAGTACCTAATGGAAGTTTTTGAAATTCCCCATTGAGTTTGTGCTAAAAATCGTACCTACCATTACATAGCATTTTGTTTTGACGTCATCTTGTGTGAGCACCGCGTGGTGATAATAATGCAGCCAGAAACATTACAGCAATAAATTGAATTACATAACGTACTAATTATGGCCCTTCATATTATTAATCATCAAGTTGTTTATTTCACTTTTGCAAGAAGACGAACCCCGAACTGACGACCGACGACGTTTGCCCTGAACTTTTTGTAAAACATATTTGAAGTATTCTTAAAAAGAAACAACAAATACCGCAGCACTTACGTTAACAATTAAACCCCATTATCGCACCTAGCACTCATCCAGATAATACAAATAGAAAGCAAAATAGAAATATTGCTAACCCTAATCTGAACCCAAGCGCGGTCGGCTACCTTCTACATCTTAGTTCGCAAAGGTGCCGCTAGATACCGCCACCGCGCGATTAGATGCGTACGCGCAGAATTTACTGCCGGGGTGTGGTTTATCGCGCACTATAAATTAGAAATTCGTTAGATAGAGACGTCCCGCGTGAATTCCAATTATTTTGTCTATTGGTGTTTGTTTTGGTTTGAAAGGGTTAATTTGGAATGTAGAGAGGATCAGATGCTTTGTGAGTAAAACTATAATGCAGGTTGGAGCTTTTATAGTGGTCGAAAGTTTGTAATCAATCATCCATCGATTTCTAAATCTATAACCAATTTATTTTCAGGTGTGTGTACACGATTTGACATCCATTTTAGTTATTATTTTGTATTATATATGTAATGAAATTATTGTGTTATATGCTTTAATAAATAACAAAAAAAAGGTAAAAGCTATAGGTAGAGGGCATCGTTATTAACTTAAGGTAAGGAGGGGTTTTCCGAAAGCTAATTAAAAGAAAAAATATAGGAGTCGGTTTCGCCCAATTAAGCGACCGAGCCTAATTCATTTTTAAGCTAAGTTTCCGATTTTGCCTCACTCACGTCAACGCCATCTATCGCAGTATGCCGAACTACCTACGTTTTACTAGATGTCAGAAAACTCCTCTTTCGCAAGGAACCTTTTTTTAGGCATACCAAGCCCACCACTGTAACTCATATAAACCAGGTTCAACAGTCAGTAGTGACCACTCATAACACTAATAGACAATGAAGTCCAGAGAGCCCGGAGAATGACTCGGATCTGTCGTGGAACCCACAACAATGTTATTAAAGAAGATAGGAGTAGGAAAAAAAATTCAGAATTACCTCCATTGCAAACAGGAGACTGCAAGGATCATTCCAGGGATCATTTACGGCAGTCATGAATTTTATGTTGATGAATTTAATTGAATGTCATGTTGAGGGCAGAATCCAAAAACCATTTCTATATAATTTGTCTCATTAACAATTAAAGGATTACATATATTTTAATAAAATAATGTCGGTTTTCATTAAAACGTATGACGTCACTCTATAGACTTGTATACATCGTTAACTTAAAATTCTGGTCGAAAAAAAAGTCCAATGTCAGAATTTGACATTTCGATGTTTGCGTTTGCCGTTTCTGTAGAGACCAGAAAGCTGGCAGAGGTATTGGTATATGTATATAGACGCTGTAGAGCTTCTGAGTTCTGACTGTAGAGCATTAGACTATAGAGCTAGAAGAAAAAGATCGATATTTTTATATCGATACAAAAGATCCATGGAGTTTGATATATTTTCTCGCAACCTTGCCTACTGTTCGTAAAAAAAAAATGAATAAATAACTAAAAATTTATACTCCAAATTCTGATTACAGAAACCATAATTGAATGAACTTAGAAATCGCCGAAGTAATCAAACTCAGTAAAATGTATGGTCAGCAGCCGATGGCACTTATAAGCCTTCCATAGACAATATTGCTAGGAAAAAATGATTAGGTACTCATTTGCACTAAACGCATGACATGATTAACATTAAAAAAAAACATGACAAGTAGACATACGCGTAAAAACCAACCCCTTACCAGCAACAACAGTGAATTTTAAACAGCTTGAGAATAAAACAGCAATAAAATTAGCCATTCACTCATCTCGTCACTTGATTGAATCTCATACAATCGCGAGATGTCTTAAAAACACCGTTCATCATTATCCCTAATTGACGTCCCATCCAAACAATGTCGTCCGAACTAGTGATGTGCTCGACAAAAACTGTAATCTATCGATTCTTTCGTCGCACGTATCGGTTTTTGTTACCGAACGCATGCCTATCGGTCTCGCGCTCAAATTGCTGTGGTGTTACTATTGGTTAGCTCGATTGGTTGTCACTTTGATTTTGTGTGAGATGAGAATGAGTTACTTACCTTACTTAGAATCTAATTAATAGGTACGAAACTCACTCTCATCTAATTATTAGATGATGAATATTGATACTGTTTCAAATTGTAAAGTTTTTAAAATTATCTGCGTATTGCAAATTGTTTTAGTGCACGATTTCCTGATTTATTTGCTACTAAGGCTGACTTCATATTTGTTAATATTTATTCACTTGTAACTTTTTTTTCCATGGGTGTGTCGGTCGTACGAGGTGTCTAAGGCACAAGGCGTCTTATAAACTGTAAAGAGTTTGGTGAGCACAATAACTATTAGACTTGATAAAATAATTATATATTTTTTTAAATCAATTGTTGGAAAATAAATGAATACTTAATTTGTATTTTTAAAAAAAGTTATAGCTGAAATATTTATAGGTATTTTCTATCTGTGCTTATTGCGTAAACTAGTTAAATTTAATTATAGGATTCCCAGTTCTTAAAATCTCACGATTTTGAGTAAATCTGAATCGTGAAATCTCCTGAATTAAAGTTTAATTCTATAACCCTCCTCGCGTTTACCGATTGTTCTTTAAACTTTAGATTTTTTCTCGTCCAAATTATTTACGACTATTATGCGCCTTCATTGTTCGATAGTAACTCTGCAAAACAATGTGGCGCCAATTACAATATCGACCATACCTACGCTTTTGCAAACCCTCGTTTACCTCTAAACAAAGTCATATTTTTCTTAACCCAACCCCCGTAAGGTGCAATTTTCTCTGAACATCATCGTTAAGACATCCGAAGATTTTTCCATAAAGTTTTATACGCACTTTACGGTGCAAAAAGCAACATAGTCATGAATAAATCATGAGCTGCGACAAATAGTATAGGTAAAGGTCAGTCGCTTTATTATAGATGCATTTCTGCTCACCTGTTTGATTGGTTGTCGTTTCTATTTGTTACTTTATATTTAAAGTAGGTACCAATAAAAAAGAAACGAATTCTTTAGGGTACGATAAAGAATCTAATAAAAAAAAAATACCAGCCACATTAACTGAAAATAAAAAAAACATGCCATTAAAGTTGTGTTCGAATTTTCAAATTGAGCGGGAAACGTGACGAGCGCGGGAAAGCGCAGCGCAGAGCGACGCGAAGTTGCGTTCTAAGCGACGACTTAACGCGCACTGACACACCCCGCCCCGCCCCTCGCCCCGCCCACTGACGTGCCGCTAACTTCACGCCGGTCGGGAAAGTGGGAAATTCATAGTGGGGCGAAGGTGCTATGGTTGCCGAACGCTTTGGTGGGGTGGTGTTGTAACTTTATCGACATTTGTCATTGCTATAGACTTTGTAATTTTTACTAGCGTTTGTATTTCGAGTAGGGTATCGAGAAGAAGGACAAGAAGGTAACAATGAGGCGTTTGAATAAAAAAGATAATTGTTCAGACACTGTTCTTAAAAACTTAGCTTACAGATTAAAAGTGTTCAGTTTTTTTCTTGATTCCCTAATTTTGGGGAGCAATTTTTAATTCACAAATAGGATTATGATGGTTATAATGTTAGACATTTTGCTTTTTTTGCCACCAGGGGTGCTATTGTGACAGTGTCTTTTTTTGTGATTCCTTGGTGAATTTTGTTGATAAGTTAATCTATGTCAGTCAATAGTAGGTACGATGATCGGATAAACGCAAACTTACATGTTAGGTACTTACTTAAAAACTCATAAATACATTAGGTATCGATCTTATATCGATACAATTGGAAACTTACACAAAGCCCTATTTATTCAATTATTTATTAATTGACCTGTATGTTCCACATTCAAAGTAAATAAATGATTGATTGATTGAATATATTGATTGATTATGTCATTTCGATGTTGTATCATGTTATGTATAGTTGTTTCATTCGTTAATTAAATTGATACCTTACTTAGATACCTTCATAATTGTAAACGCTGTGCATATCAGTACTCTTTATTTAAATGATACATTTCTTAGTTAAGCCTTAACTATTACGGAACTGATTCTAATTGTGGCAATATTTAACTTTGAAATAAACAGAAAAAAGACAGGACATAGATTCGGTACCTACTACTAGATTCTGAATCTACAAACGTAGATGTTTGGAGTTTTCTGAATATCTCTGACTACCACATCGGTGAATAAAGCCGTGAGTTTATGCATGCAGATTCAGATCAGCATCATTTTGATACTCTTATTTGGATACATAGATACCTACTCAAGATAGTTTATGATACAATATCCAAAAATTTTATATTTGAATGTTTGTCCTGCTTTCCGGTTTCTTTTAAGTGCTTTCTTAGGCGAAAATCATCTACTACTCACCTAACTACTACTACTATTGCTTCTTTTGCATTCCATCTTCAAATCCTAAATGTTAAAAGTGAATCATGCTATACATAGAAAGAAATTGCAGCAAAATTTCACACCACGAAAGGGAATACATTTTATTCCATTGTTTTACTTTGCACTCCCTCATTCTCTATCCCCATAAGCCTGAAGAAACAAGGTATAGATCCTACAATTTGTTGACTTGACTTCAGTAACTCCTTGAAATGCATTTCCTGCAAATCCCTTACTAGCTGCACGAATATCGGTCATATTTCAATAAGGTAAGGTGCACTGTTGATCAGCTAGTGCAAACTATATTGTATGTGGATGCATCAGGAAGATTTCCCCGGAGTCAACTCTGGACATTTCTCGACGTGTCGGGAATATGTGATTACTTTTCATGGAAAGATATGCAAGTTTGTGTCAATTTGAGAACCGCTTTCTATGTTCGTAAAGCTTTCAAAATAGCCCAAGATCCGACCGTAAATTTATGAATCTAATTGTTTGGTGAACGAAATGTGATTTAAGTGAAAGTTTATACAGGGGTTTATACAACACGGGTTGTCTAGCAAAATCATGCCGCAAGTACTTTTACCATGATGATTTATGGTACAATTTTTTCCACCTATCTGTTTGGGAAATAAATGAGTTGCCATATGAAAGAGACCAATCTAAAGAACTGGAAAAATGAGGGTTGCCATCTCTCAGCCTGCCAACTCCATAGTTAAATATGATTTCTTTAAACCCGGCAACCTTAGTTTTTCCAGTTCTTTACATCGGTCTGCTTCAGATGGCATGATGGCACCTCAATTACTTCTAAAACACATAGGTGGAAAAAATTGTACTTACTTACCATAAATCATTATGGTAAAGGTACTTGCGGCAAGATTTTGCTAGGCAACGCGGTGGCATTGTATATATCCCTGTATAAACATAAATCACATTTTGTTCACCAAACAAATAGGTAAATAAATTTACGGTCGGATCTTTGGCTATAATCAAGTCGAGTTCTAGTCGATGGCATATCATTAAGTTTGACTTGCCAACATAGTAAAAAGTTTTGACAAGCGATAAGAGGCTTGCTGATTGTTCAGTTTTCGCCGGACGTTTTGGGTGTTCAGTATACGTTACTCCGGGAAGATATCTTCTTGTGCGAGGGGTGCACAACGCAACAACAGTCAAATTGCATTGACAGATTTGCAGTATCAGAATGGTGAGCAAGTGACGGACGGACGTCAGTAGGCAGACCGGCACGTTTATCTTCTTGTGCGAGGGGTGCACAACGCAACAACAGTCAAATTGCATTGACAGATTTGCAGTATCAGAATGGTGAGCAAGTGACGGACGGACGTCAGTAGGCAGACCGGCACGTTTGTCGGACGACATTGTAAGGTTGGGTCAGAAATGGATTAGATTAGCACAGAACCATGAGGAAGCATATGCTATGCATATGCTCAACAGTGGGTTGATGTATTGACTGATATAACTTTGATACGTAACGACACGCTTAAAATTCCGCCTAAATACTTGAGCTAACCTATACCTACTGAACTGAGAGAACACCGACGTCGGTATCTTTATACGTCATCGAATATCTGCATGAAAACCCACGCGACATTCCATCTAACCTAATAATAAATCTCCAGGTCTGCCAGTCCTCATAATCTCGAATTTTTGAAATCCGAAAAATTTTCTTGACTGCACAGAACCTGCCGAATTTACCTTGCCGAAAGACCGTCATTTTCATAGACATCTTATACAAACTATACTCACAATCAACGTTCGAAAAAAGGCACAACCAAAAGAGCTCAGATGAGCTCTTTTTTTGTACAAGCTGCGACTATATTAATTTATGAATCAAATACGATGTATTAGTGACAACCAGCAGCATGCATACCTTCTTAATTTGTGCGGGTTTTTGCATCGATTTGGACAAAAATTTGCTAAGATTTTATATGACACTGTGGGTCTAGTATAAGAGGTCAATGGTCATTTTATTAAAATTTTTAATGTCATTTTATAGAAAAAATTTCGACATATTGGTTTTGGTGGTCTATGCTTATATATGGTCCTTCTTAATACAATGGCACTATTTAAAGAGGATGATCAGACCGTCAAACTGAACAACTTTCTCCATGGCACCAACATCAAAATCGCGATAAAAAACGGTGTTCTATACAAAACTACATACCTTACACGAGCGAAATGAATCAGACAGCAGATTTCTTTTTTTCGATGGTTGGGCAAAGTTTCTGATTATTGTCTCAGGTAAAAAACTGTTCTTGAGCATATATTTTTTTAAATGTTATGGTCAATTTTAAGACGGAAACGCAACATAACAAGAAAAACAACACTCCAGCTAATATTATGTCACGATAATTCATAAAATTCTAAAAACCTAGGTAATAGATAATAATCTAGTTATGAAACAATTATTCTAGACCTTGCCGCCGGATTTCCTTGCGATGTCCTGCAGATACCGTGACGTGGGTGGTCACTAGTCATTGTCTATCAGCTGTCATAATAATTCCATAGAGACATGGGCCCTGGCTATAAATATTGTACAGATACTTTATTGCGCATCGGTAATTTTGTATGAGCAATTTTATTGAGTCTTACACATTGATATTGATTCGAATACTTATCGGACTTTATCCACCATCCTTATTGATCTTTGGAATTAGAATAATTTATGATCTGATTTATTATTATAAGCTTTCCAGAATTGATGTAAGATTTGTAACACCACTGACTTTTCGGTGAAGGAAAACATCGTGAGGAAACCTGCATGCTTCAATTTAGAGGCATGTATGTTATAACTGGCCACTGTCCATTATAACTGGCGATGGGCTCACTCCTCGTCACATCGTTTGTTAATTCCTCTACCCTAAGGTTGTCTGGAAGAAATCGCTTTTTAGCGATAAGACCGCCTTATTTGTACCTACTTGTAATTCTTTATATTTATTCATAATTGTATGTTCTGTTTTGGTGTGCAATAAAGTATAATTGATTGATTGATTGGATAGTTTCGGAAAGTGGATGTTCTGAGGTTTCAGAATATATGTGACTACCTTGGGGAATATAGTCGTAAGCATATGCTTATATGTTGATTAATTATTTATCACCGAAAAGTCCTGTCATTCTTTGTATGGGTGACCGTTTCGGTGGTATTTTATATTTCGAGACTCGAAAGTAATGTTTTAAATAAAATGTAAAGAAAAATATTTTTTTTTTAGATAAATCCCTAGAGAAATGCATTCAAATAGAGCCCAAAAGTGATTTGACATTTCTATAAATAAATATATTTATTAATAAGGTAAAACATAAAGTTTGTACTCATAGAAACTGTAGAAAAATAAATAGGGTTCTATGTCTTCATCATCATCATCATCCTATAAACGTCCCACTGCAGGGTACAGGCCTACCCTCGACGAAGTGAATGGGCATTAGTAATAAACCACGCGCGCCCAATTCGGATTGGTAGACTTCACATACGCGTCATAATTTCTTCTTCAGCGTATGCAGGTTTCCTCACGATGTTTTCCTTCACCGATTGAGGGCAGTCTGTTAAGTTAGAGCCCACAAGGAAGACCGCTGCTGATGCGAATTCATTTACATAGCAATTGATTACGCAATAGACATGAGGTGCTGATTCTGCACAACGTGCCCGAACGGATGCCGGACATCCATTTTACTTCATTATTTCGGTATTCAATATTGTATCGTCGATTAGGACACTAGATTAATTTTAGTATCTAAGTTTTCCTGTAATTTCTAGTATTTCGGTTTTTTGTTTCGACCCTTCGTCTGTAGCCTACGTATTTATTCGGTTTTACGTGTCTCTTATCTTACTACCTACAAAAACCATGAAAAAAACATATTTTTTAAATAGTTTTCCATATTATGATTAATTGAATTCTTATTTGTTTAATTCAGATACAAGGGATTGGTGTAATTTGAAGGATGATGTTTAACTAGGATCGAGAGAGGTGTGCTTAGATGGTTCGGTCACGTAGAGGGAATGAATGAAAGAAGACTTACGAATGAAATATATCACGGGAACGTTTCAGGTGAGGTCGTCTGAGGAAAACATACGAGCGTAGCACCCTCAACCGACGGAAGTGCATGAAAAGATGTATTGAATGTGGATGAAGCTATAGAAATGTGTCAGAATCGTAAAGATATTAGTCTGCCCACCCAGTGGGAGAATGGCGTTAGCTTATGTGTGTAGACGATTCGAATGGCGCTGTTTGTAGTGAACATGCCTTCTGTTCCAAGGGTCGCGAGTTCGAATCCCGCAAGGGGAAAATTTTACAATAATAAGATACTCGTACAATGCGTTATTTTGCTAGAATGAGTCGCGTGCACGATAACCCTCCAAAGTTTCATCACAATCCGACGAACGGTTTAGGAACGCAAACGGACAAACAAACAGGCAGACAAACATTGATTTTATACAGGGTGCAAGGAAAAGAATCATTAACCTTTAAACCACATACTCTATCCATCAACCTGAACTTTTACTATGGGAGCAAACCTGTCAGAGCGTAAAAATAATCTGCTATCCCATACTAAAGTGCAATACCTACTTGACTAAAATGTATGAGACACTTGATATTTTGCTCTGACATGTTTGCTCCCATAGTAAAAGTTGTTAAGTTTGATGGATAGAGTATGTGGTGGTTAATGTACTTTCCCTTACACCCTGTATACAGGGTCCAACTTAATATGCTGACACTTTTTTAGAGAGATGATCAGACCATCAAACTGAACAACTTTCTACATGGGATCAACATCGAAATTGCGAAAAATAAATCTGCTGTCCCATACATTTGGCTCAAGTAGGATTGCAGTTTTGTATAGAGATCAGATTTTTTTTTCGTGATTTCGATGTTGGTGCCATAGAGAAAGTTGTTCAGTTTGACGGTCTGATCATCCCCTTAAAAAGTGTCAGCATATTAAGAAGGACCCTATATTTAGATGTATGTATGTGTGTGTATGTTAATTCAGATACTTAACCTTATCTCGTAAACTTAACATAAAGCTGTTATCAAGTATTAAACTTGATCGTCTCGTGGGCGAGTGACAGACTGACTGACTCACACAACCATATTCGGCCATTTTGTTCTCTAGCCTCCCAAAACGGTAAGGATAATTAAACGAGATCTACAAGTGCTTTTTGTCCAAATTTAAATGTACACGATATGTAGCCATATTTGGTAGATGTTTAGTCAGTTAAAGCTACTGTGTTTGAATGGGCCAGTTAGACAATATGACGATGAGTTAAATCTGATGCTGTTTGTGTTCCTTTTTTGGAAGCTTTCTCTTGTCTTGGTCGTGGTTTGAATTTGTTTTTGTAATTACGTTGAATGGGAAGTGTGAGCTTAAAAATAGGCCGCTTTTAAATGGACTAGTATTATGATGACTAGACAACGATATTGATACAAACATCGATGAGTACGAATATTAATATTCACCATACAAATATCTGGCTCTTTCTGGGTATCGAACTCGCGATCCTCGGATCTGCGGTCAGGTTCACTGATATATCGGGCTGTCATCGATTTTTAGCATGTTTCTGGTCACCCTGAAAAGTATAATGATCGTGAATTGATGTATGTATGTAGGTGTAAAGCATGCAGAGTGTAAAATTAAATAAAAATATTATTATGATGAATATGAATATTTTTACCCGAGTCATGGATGTTTGTATCTATATATGTATTCTATATCGTTGTCTAGTTATCATAATACAAGTCCAGGCTAGATTCTAGAACTTTAAATGTGACTAGATAATTTGTGTGACAATGGTATCGATTCGGTATTGCCACGACTTAACTTAACTAAATGTATTCCTGTCATTTTCTAACATTCGACTAAGAAAAAAGACAGAAAACCAAGAACTGACTTTAGTGCTGTCAAAGTGACGCCCAAAATAAGATGGCATCATAATGCACGCCATCTTATTTAAGTCGTTTTTGGGCGTGTAGCGTCGCTTTGACAGCACTAAAGTCAGTTGTTGGTTTTCTGTCTCTTTATTAGTAGAATGTTAGAAAATGACAGGAATAAATTTAGGTAAGTTAAGTCGTGGCAATACCGAATCGATAGCAATGTCCAAGATATTTATTTATTTATTTAAATAAATTACATATTTTAGAGGGAGCTTTACACTATGTATGGAGCCAATATCGAAGTGAGACAGTTTTTCGATATATTTAGGTCGAGTAGCCATTGACTTCTTTTTAGCAAATTTTGATGTTGGCTCCCCCATAGTGTAAGTTGCTCTTTACCCTTTAAATATTGCTAACACTTTATGTTAAACCCTTTTCTGTTCTTTATACAATACTATTAAACGAGCAATATTTGTTTGTACTATACATACAGGGTCAAACATAATATGATGACGGTTTTTAGAGGATGATCAGATCATCAATCTGAACCACTTTCTCTATGGGACCAACGTCGAAATCGAGAAAAAATATACCCCATACATTTCCTTAGAAAAAAGTTACTATAATATCAATGAGCACTTAAATAATGACCACGTTAGACCGTTAATACCAACTGCAATCATACGTCAGCTATTTAGAACCTGTCATAGTTTAATCGAGACTAATGATGTCACAGGTTCCATTTGTAAGCCATTTGCATAACTAACAAATGGTACCAGTCTGATAGAAGTTACAGTGCATAGCGAATACTAACTAACGTTGTAAATCTGTGTGTTTGTTGCCATGCAGTGCATTTCATTATAAATACCTGGGCGTTCGAGCTCTGTTCGCTGCAATTTTGTTTTTCCAGAGATGAGATGAGACCTATCTAGATCGATTTATTGCCCCAAAACCCTTGTTTTGTACATTTTGTCGTAATTCTTAGAGCCGTTTAAGCCGCTTAAGAAGGGCCAGGTCAGATCTACCCGAAACCGACGAGCATGCATGAAAGGACTAATGAATGTGGAGGAAGCTAGGGAGGTTTGTCAGGATCGTAGCAAGTGGCGTTCCGTTGTCTCTGGCCTACCCCAGTGGCGTGAGAATATGTATGTATGTGTATGTCTTAGAGCCGTTTTTTAAACCGTGATTACAGATTGATATACCTAGCCTACAGATTAACTCTTAATACGCTGAAACTTTTTAAGGGGATGATCAGACCATAAAACTGAACAACTTTATCGACGGGATCAAAGTCAAAATGGCGTCAAAAAATAATGGTTCCATACAAAACTAGAGATGCACATATTGTTTGTACTTTATACAATATTTTAAACAATCCCTGCACCCCTTCATATCTTCGTGAAAGGTTTAACTACCTAGTACCACGCGGTAAGCCTTGCAGGTCAATCACATCGCTGCTTCTGGCGTGTCCCTTGCACACTCACACTAGAAGTCTTCTAGTCGGTATGGCAATTCTTTCACAGTTCATGCGGCCAGGTTATGGAATTTATTGCCGCATACAATCTGTGCCAGTCCATCGCTGGACATCTTTAAAAAGAGAGTTAAGGAGCATTACCTATCTAATTAAGTCGTAGTAGTTATATGTAAGTATATTAGTAATATAGTATTTGTAGGTTTATATTATTTATTATTCTTATTTAATATTATTATTTATGTGAGTATATAGTATATATATTTATTTATTTTTTGTATGGGTGTATCTTATATTGTTTCTTATTTTATAGGTATACATTTTAGTATCTCATAATTAAGTAGATCTTTATTTGTGCGCACACTGTTTTTACCCAAACACATTGGTTTTCCTCTCACTCAACGGTTTGCTGGAAGAAAACTCTTTATAATAATAATAATAAATTCTTTATTGTGTAGGAAATTCAGGTACAAATTTGCAGTTAACATTGCTTCTTACATAGTTTCACCGAACTCTGTCTTTTCAGACATATACACAAAGTAGTCTAGGAAAAATAAAAGTTAGTGGATGCATTATTTCATTCCTTCATAGTGAGATTTCTAGAAAAATTAAACTAAATTAAAATTATTCGAATGTCAGCAGAACACCATGATAATAATAATAATACAAAGCAAAAATAAAACAAAAAAGAGAAATAAACGTCAAAATTGTCAAATATAGCTTTTAGAGTTAAGGGTCGGCACTACCCTAATCGGGCAAAACAGGGTTCGGCGTTCCGACTTTTGAGGATAGTAAATAGCTATATTTCGAAACAAAATTAATACCATCGCTTCTTTAAAAGATGAAGTACAACATGAACAAAAAAAAATTCAGTAAAATGTTATAGTTACATCAGAAAGTAATCGAGAATTTCATGAAAAACTCTAGAATAGCACTGCCGCGTTCCGAGTCCTGTGATTTAGTTAAACAAAATGAAACAACAAAACATATTTCAAATCAATGGCAAAACATCAAAGAACACTTTAAACAAATCAGTTTTTCGATATGACTTCTAGTTTTTTTGCAATTTGTTACCAAAAATCACATATTTTTTTGGACGTTTTCTTCATACAAATTACTATGGGCCGTCAATCGTTCGAAATCATTGCGGATAGACCGGTGACCGGCAACACCCGACCCTGTCTTAGAAGATTAATGAACATATCCATTTTGTAGCTAAGGAAGCAAAGTAACTTATAAAAAACCGGGCAAGTGGGTGTCGGGCCAAACGCAGTGTAAGGTTCCGTAGTTGCCCGTCACGATTTATTTGGACTTAGAAGTACATTTTATACATTGGTCGACTATTACTCGTTAATTTTTGTCCCCATTATTATAACATAATAATTATAAGTTTATTATTATTGGTAGGTTCTAGCAAACTTACGATTGATAATCTGTTATCATCATCATCATCGTCAGATATGTTATACGGGGTGAATTTGATATCATTAGCATCCTTTTAAACTAAGAGTCTACCAATCAAACTGGACAACTTTTACTATGGGAGCAAACCGATCGGAGCAATAAAAAAATGCTGTTCCATAGTAAACTGTACTGTAACTGAGTAGGCACTCTACTCGATTCAAATGTATGCAACAGCATATTTTTTTTGGTCCGATCGGTTTGCTCCCGTAGTAAAAGTTGTTCAGTTTGATGGGTAGACTTTTAGTTTAAAAGGATGCTAATAATATCAATTTCACCCTGTACATAAGTATGGAATAAGAGTGAATTCTGTGCCGTAGTAGTAACTCAAACGATTGCCTTCAAAAAACATTTGCACGACAGAATTTTGCGCGAAAGGACATTACGATTTACGCGACACAAGACAACACAAAGGAATTTCACAAAAGTTACTTTCCGGGCACTGTTTGGTAGTTTTTGGTTATTTTGGTAATTAATGGTAGTTTTTGGTTCTTTCAGTAATTTTTGGTAAATTTTCGTAGTTTTTGGATATTTTGGTAGATTTTTGTACTTTTTGGTAGATTATTGTTATTTCGGAAATTTTTCGTACTTTTTGGTAGTTTATGGTTATTTTGGTACTTTTTCGTACTTTTTGGTAGTTTATGGTTATTTTGGTAGGTACTTTTTGTTTTGGTTCCTTTCATTTCATTTACTTACCTATAGCTTGGCAAAAAAGTCCTGATCGTGGTGACAGGTGGAACTAAAATTTTAGTATGGTGGTGTTGCCAGGCTATACGTGATTTTGACGTTCTTGCGTGGAGGCAGCGCCCTCATTTTTTATCATGACTTTTTTGCCAAGCTGTACCTTAAATTGTAGGTAGGTACATAAGTTACAGATGGTAAGTACAGAGTATTAGTCACACTGCAATATAATTTATAAACATAAAGAAAAAACAGATTTAAACAATAGGTGCCAGACAATAACTACCACCTTTCACTACAACAATCAAATTAAACTTCGCATAAAATCAGTTAAATGTTATTAAAACACTGTTCGATTAATTATTCCTTCTTCAGAAATCTCTTGTCGGGTAGGGCTTTAATGTCATCTGGTATTTTATTATACACAAAAACAGCATTCAACTTTGTAGTTCTTTGCATCGATGCTAGTCGGTAATTTGGTACCTATAGCTCATTTTTGCGAGTTAAATTTAGTCTTTTGCTACGGAACGGGTTTACTTGGGAATTTGTCGGGGTATCGTCTCACGATTTTGCACAGCTCGAAGATAATTATACAAAGCTGTCACAGTGAGCAATTTAAAGTCGGTGAACAAGGATCGGCATGACACCCTGTTGGACTGAATTCCGCTTACGATTAGAATGCACCTCTTTTGCAAAACAAATATTTTATATTTTATGTCAACAGACTCACCCCGTAGCCAAGCCGTAAAGAACTCTTTTCTTTATTATGGTAATTTTTGGTAATTTTCATATATAAAAATCTACCAAAATAACCAAAAACAACGAAAAACTAAGAAAATCTACCAAAAACTACTTAAATAACCAGAAACAACGGAAAACTACCAAAATCTACCAAAATAATCAAAAACTACGAATAATACTAAACTCTACCAAAAACTACCAATATCACCAAAACCTACCAAAAGAACCAAAAACTACCAAAAGAACCTAACTATTGACATTGTGATAATTATTTTCTTATCTTTAAAATACTTCTTGTTAATATTGCTGTGACCTTTCAGGGTTCATGGGTACATGACTTTAGCTACTAAGTAACACCTATGCTGTAACTGTACATGAATGCGAATAAATTAATATGAATATGAACCAAAAACTACCAAACAGTGCCCTTTGTAAGTAACTTTTTAGTTTTTTAAATAACTTTGTGCATTTCTTTTGTGTGTTCTTTTGTCGCGCAATGTCCTTCAGCTTGACCACTTTTTTCAGAGAATCTACCAAAATCTAAGTACCAAGTCCTGTTTCAAATTCTACCAAATAGTATTTATGTCGTTCCAGATGGTTAAAATTTAATATAAAACACGTTTTTGAACAACATTTATATTATAAATTTTATTGAACGCTGTAGTGTGTGCATAGCCCCCCACACACACGTAGGCCTAAGTTCAATATAAGTATTTGTTCATGCTATTATTCATGCAATATACACTTGAACACCGAACATATAGTTTGATTCATCTACAACTAACGCCCACATTGCATGGCGACCTTGCCAGTGCTGTCTTTGGCAGCGCTGCGCTAATGGTTTTGAGAAGAAAAAATTAACACAGTGAAGAGAAAATTGTTGGAAGAAAGAAAATGTTAAGACAGAAAGAAAATATCGAAGAAAATCAAAGCAAAAATAAGAAGAAAGAAGATTTTATAATTTAATGAAGGAAAATTTTAATTGAAAAGAAAAAGGGCTGTGCACGGAGAAATCTGAAGAAAATTATTATGAAAATCAAGAAATTACCGAAAGAAAAATTATACAAGGACTACTAAAACAAAGAATTGAAATAATCACGAAAGGGAAGAAAAATAGGAAGACATCAGGAGTGAAGATAAAATTGGAAGTCAGAAAATCATCCAGCCGGGAGATGTTGGTGTCGGAGGTGGATGCAGCCGGGTGAATTTCGTTGGTGTCCATAAGGACGCAGTTACAGGAAAACTCAAAAATCAGGTTTTTTTTTTTTTACTTACTATCCAATTTTTTTTCGTTTAGGTACAATTTTACAACAATATTTTTATTAAAATTTTTTGCTTTTTACAAAATCTTCTTTCTTCGTACATTGTATGTTTAGTTTTTATGCCTAGGTTATTAAATGTTTGTATGGTTAATTCAATACGCTTGTAGACGACACAACACTGAACAATAATTTTACGAGTTATTAAACACAAAAAAAAAAAATTGATTATGTACAATATAGCTGTGTGCGTTAGGAATGAACTTGGAACTAATTATTATTGATAAATAGGTAAAAAAAAAAAACTAATTGAAAAATTAAATGTTAAATGTGTTTAAATTCTATTTGAGGAATATTAAATTGTTACCTACGATTTAAAATACCTACTACTAAAACCATGGAGTTATTCATGTCGAAATATAGAGTTTTTTTTTTTTCTTTGAAGTTAATGTTTGTACTAAATTTTACCGCAGTTCATTGTAAACAGTAAAGACCGTAACCATTTAGATGGCATAGAAACAGTTACCTAAAAGGTACCAAATACCATTACCAAATTGATGAGCAACTCTACATTTAGGTAAGACTTGAATTTTGATACCTTCGCTTCGTGACGAGTTGCAATTGGAATGCATGTTGCATTTGCAACTCTGCAAATATGGTAGTGTTCTATCATATTACATGAAGCATCGGTCCACTTTTATAAACTTTTGATTTGATTATGAATGATTTGATTAGGTTGGGTTTTACTGTTATTTTATTAGCTATCAATTATTGTATGTATTTAACTCGGATTTGACTATTTAAACATGACTTGACTAAGTAGAATGATTTTGAATGTTAGTATTGTGATTGATTAAATGGAAAGTAAATGGTTTTTGAAGAAATGGACAGAGTGAGGTATTTTATGAAAAGTTGGTTTTGGAAGTTTTCGGAAAGCGACTCAAGTGAGGAAATGAGAAGGGAATACTTTGGTTTATTGGATTTATGGAAACAAATGGTTTGATCACCCAAATGTGACCGATACAAAATCTCGTCAACCAAAGGATTCAATTATGATATGAATGAGTTCGAAGAAGGATTGGTTTTGAAATATACATAAAGAACAAATTATATATGATGCAAAGACATCAAAAATAAATAAATAATAAATGGTACAAATGGGTACAAATCCTTCATTCGATCATGGTGCAAACGAGGTTTCTCTGTGAGAATAGTTGGAGATTGTAAGAAAGTCTTAAAAAATGGCCCATTAGGTATAATAAAATAAAAGTACCAAAAAAAAAAGTCGACTATAAAATAAATAAATATTTTATAATAAAAAGGCAGGCCTGACCATGAATAATAAATGAAATAAAAAAAAAAATGTGAAATGAATATTAATAAATACGACAAATGTCAGTGGAAGGGAGATGTAGTATAGGATTATAAAGTAATGATACTACGATATTAAGAAAATTATTTTTTAAAGTTTGATACGTAGGTATCTAACATACGTAGTTTTTAAATTGAAAGATAGACTTCGTGAAATTTAGTTTTTAAAATAAATAAATTGTGTTGTGATATGTGTTGTCTACAAAGCGTCATAAATATATGCATCTAGTACCTAATTAAATAATTATTGCACAATTGTTTTGTATAAGTACCTAAGTAAAACTTTATTATAAGGAAAGATGAAAAAAAATATATGATAAAATGTTAAGATGACGTAGAGATTCAAAATTATGTATTATTTAAATCATAGGTACATACCTAAATTTAAAACAATAACTATATACTTAATAGCAATTCTGGTCTGGAGTTCTTCAAACTTTAAAACAGTATGTGTTCATTTCTCTCATAGTAACAAATTTGTTTCAAACCTTTTTATTGCAGTTAATTTAAAAAAAAAATGTTTATTAACTATAGATTATTTTATAACCTATTGTATTATAAAAATTAAGGGAAAGTACGTATATTAGTTTTGGTATTTACATATTAAATTAAATGTTTTTTCCCGTACTTGGAATTTCAAAAAAAAAAAAATGATTTTTTGTTTTTTTTTTATAAATTAGCGGGGGAGGTGTAGTGTGTGCATAGCCCCCCACACACACGTAGGCCTAAGTTCAATATAAGTATTTGTTCATGCTATTATTCATGCAATATACACTTGAACACCGAACATATAGTTTGATTCATCTACAACTAACGCCCACATTGCAACGCTCATCATGTTATTTTCGCATTTTTGTATAATTTTTATTGGTTTTCACATAGACATATTACTCTAGCGATAGACAAGCTCGTTCAAACAAACAACATGTCACACAAAACAACACAAAATGACACATTGCGGTCTGTCATTGCCATAGTGACGAAGTGAACTCGGGAACATCAATCAGGTGCGTACACCTCATTCAAGTGGAACATGTTGCTTCTATGGAAGGGCAAGTCTATCGCTAGAGTTTAAGTCTATGGGTTTTCATCACTTTGTAACATGGATGCTTCAATTTTCAAATAAATCTGAATAAATATTAAATTGGGTTGTCCCTATGCAAGTTTAAATTTAGTACTGTTTTCTGTGTTAGTCTGGTTCACTTTTCTCTAAAATTGCTATTTTAATCATTTTAGCGGCATTTTGCACGAATTTCGATGTTGGTACTCCCGAATTTGCAAGCTCGAGGAAGGGGAGGGGGGAGAGGGCTCTAAAGGTGACTTTTTTCAGTTTTTTACGTTTTATCGAAAAGCTTTGCAGAGCCAAATTAAATCGGATAAAATTTTCAACAAAACCAGTTCTTTGCACTTTTGTCATAACCTTTGAGGGCTACAGGGCCGAGAAAGTAACAGCATTACAAAAATTATGAAATTTGTATGTATGAATGTTGAAAATCAAAACAAAATGATTTCATATTCTTAATCAGCGACCCCTAAAACCGCCGGATACAATTTTTTTTGTCGGTTCGAAAGCTGCTTTGGCGTTTGAAATTTCCATGGCAGCCATCTTGGATTTCGATATTTTGGATTTTTTTTACCGCCAACCAAATCTGACTAGGGTCCTCTATGTTATTTGTTTTAGGTCCATAACCATATCTGTCATAGTTTACGCGGGCCGTTGAATCCGTCATGAGTCGATCTTCTGAGCAAGTCCAAATATTCTTTTTACCACCCGGGCATCCTTATTACGATCCACAGATCTCAGATCATAATTTTTGAAATGCCTTAAGTCCTATGACAAAAGTGCACAGAACTTGTCGATAAAACTTATAAATTCTGAGAAATACGCGAAAAACTGAAAAAGTCACTTTTAGGCCCGATTCGACCAAACGCGAGTAAATTTAATTCTTAGATTAAGTCGCTTGTGACTATAGAGTAAACTGATTTTGCGTTTTGCCAACCAACAAATGAAATGTCGATATCAAATAATTAAAAAAATTATAATAAAAAGAAACCTAACAAATTAAAACTGTATAACCTCACATTGCAATAAGTACGGATACAGCGACCTCTTTCTTTAGGTGAATTATACATTCGTTCTTTTAGTACGGGGTGTGTAAACACCAAAAGTAAAATTGTTCCTTGTATAGTTACTCTTCTATAAATCTAAGTTTGGTCGAATACGGCCTTATAATAATAAAATTATTGCGTTATAAGTTTTAGTTTGCTCTGTTATAATAATTTAAGTTTTTTTAAGCCTTAGTAATACCTACTGTATGCAAGGTGTTAGAAAAATACAAATAAACCTTTAAGGGGGTTGTATAGAACAACTTTCAATATGGGACCAATATCGAAATCGCGAAAAAAAAAAATATGTTCCATACTCTGCAAATCGACTAGAGCTAAAATATGTATGGGATATGAAATTTTTTTTTGTGATATCGATTTTGGTCCAATAGAGAAAGTTGTTCAGTTTGACGGTCTAAACAACCCCCTTAAGAGTGTTACTTATGAAACACCCTGTATATGGTTGGGACCCACCAGGGGTGATCTTTGATCAGTCACATTTTGGGTCTATCACGGTACTATACTGTTACTGTAAATGTCATTTTCGACCTACGGCCCTCAAATCCAGATGCTGCATGTGCAGGAGTATTGCCACGTACGACCAAACATTCCACATTAATTTAATGAGGTAAAATCTTCCTTCCGGGTAGTAGGTACCCTAAATTTGGTCGGACCTATGAACCTGCCAGGATAGGGTGCGGCCTACCAGATTTTTTAGGCCTTACTAATTGGTCTCTAGACCAACAGACTAGATCCGTCCTTTAATTCAACGAGGTAAAATGTTGTGTCACCAGGGTTCACTTTTTCCTTCACACCAGTAAACGTGCCATGTCAGCCAAGCTGCGCCGCGGCCGACCAAGTTTTTTGCAAGTAACTTATTGCCAAATTTAGCTATAAAATTTATTTGTTCATTAATCTTATAAGATAGGGTTGAGTGTTGTCGGTCACCGGACTTTTTCTTTTGACAGATATGTCAAACGGGCCGTAGGTAGTGCCGACCCTTAAGCTCGCCTTTGTACATCATGATTTATTGTAAGTTCTCATATTTATGTTGTTTTGTGTACAATAAAGAATCTAAGAATCTAAGAAAACTGCAATCCTACTCGACCCAAATCTATTGGACAGCTGATTCTATTTTTGCGATTTTGATGTTGGTCTGATTGACAGAAAGTTGTTCAGTTTCATGGTCTGATCATCACCTTAAAGAACCGTCAGCATAATTATAAAGCTGTACCCAGATATCTCTTTAACTTGGTATATCTTTAACTTGTTATTTATTTAATTACCTGCCTAAAAAGGAAATATACGTAGCCGTGCGAGAGCTGCAGACTTTATATCCTTTATTTAATTAAATATAAATAAAAGTAGTAAAAAATAGAAATAGAAGATTTCCGCAAATGAACACCTGTTGATAGAAAAACAAATTAATCGCATACATATATCAATCAAACAAGTTTTTTTAATCACTGTATATTACCATGTATAGTTGTGGATACGAAATCATTTGAATTTCTAAATTATCGTTTTAATTCTAATCTTTATTTTACTGTAATAAGGATTTATTTGCTTTACTCATCATTGTGATAGGTAATGTGTAGGTATACTTAGTTAATTTCGGTCGTTGTAGTATATATTTCAGTAGGTATCAGAGGTGCTTATAATGATACTAACTACTATATTGATACCTGTAAAAATTTTCATTTGAGACTTGATACTACTTGAGACTGGACAACTAAAATTTCTAGAGAAAATATCAAATGTTATTAAATAAACATTTATTGATATATTATTTTCTCTAGAAATTTTAGTTTCATCCTTTGAGACTACATTTTAGATTTGTTATAATTTATGAGGTACAAAAACAAATTATTGTTTTCTCATCGCTTCATAATGTCCTTTCATGAACTGGAAAATGTTTGTGTATACACAATAATATTAACATTTTACCTCAAATGTGATACTGTGCTTCCGCTCTACTGGACCCTCATTAAACATCCAACAACTTCCAAAGGCTCAAAAACATAATCTACTTATAAGGCAATAAGGTCGCGATTTCTGACGTCATCGGCGTCCGCGCATCCCACACAATCGTTTCATTCACTATCTAGTTATTCGTCCTAATCACAAAGTCTCGTCGATTACGCTATTTTCAAGTTTACAGTGTTAGTATTAAGGGTTGTTTTGTAGGTCTTTTCAAATGGATTGGACTAGTATAGATGATTTATTAATCACGATGCATGACAGAAGTCGTGATACAGATTGCTTAATGGTGGTCGTTGAACAATTTACTTCATTGATTTTAGATTTAGGTTTTAGTTGGATTAATGTTTGGTCATGTTTTGACAGATCGGATTACAAGATGGCGTCATTTGGGTAGTTGAGATATTTGTAAGGAAAATTTATACGTAGGTATTCGTAAATAGTAGAGTACACACCGAGCAACGGCTCGGCCGGCAACGGGTTCGGCTTCGGCTCGGTCAACAATTACATGTGATCTGAGATCTTTCTTACTTTCTGTCCGAGGTTAGAATACTATTTTTCTTCTCGACAGAGGTGGAAAGTGACAACATCGTTTAGCGCAGCGGGACGAGAATTTTCCGTCCGGAGCCGGAGGGAAGAAAAATGATATATGGACATGTTAATGCTCTACTCCAATAGGCCAGTCGTCAACTGTAAATTATAACAGCGGTTTCGCAGCGGGTTCTTCAGATGATCAAACTTAACAACTTTCACTATGGGACCAACACTGAATTAATCTCGAAAAAAATCTAAATGTATGGAGCATTCGATTTTTTAGCGATTATGATGTTGGTCTAATACCTAGTGAAAGTTATAAATAGACAACAAAAAAACTAGATATAGTAGATTACACATCGAGGACAGGAAAGTAAGAAAAGTCTCAGAGCTTTCTTATTTACAGTCCGAGGTTAGTATGCTATTTTTCTTCTCGAAGGAGGTGGAAAGCGACAACTTCGTTTAGCGCAGCGGGACGAGAATTGACGCTTTCCGTCCGGATGGTCTGAAACACCTTTTTATTCGCGATTTCGATGTTGGTTCCATATTCAACGTTTTTTAGTTTGATGGTCTAACTAAACCTCCACCTCTAAATGTGAAACTTGTACTCTGTGGTAATACGTAAGATTGTAAAAGTTTCGTATTTTGTAGAACTGGTACTAATTGTAGGTTCCACCTACTTCACAATACGGCAGTAAATCAACAAGAGTGACCAAAATATAAAACAAAGTACCTAATTATAACAAGCGACGTGCTCGGAAGTGTTCGGCGCACGCGCTGTTCCGGTCGCATCACTTATTCGGTGACCACAATGATGGAAAAAGTTGAGACACTCTTATCTGGTTTATAATGCTCACTTTGACAGTATTTCTGATGGTTTATTGGCGAGGTAATTTCTTTTAAATGCAACCTTTTAAAAGACAAGAATTTATAAAAACACGTCCAGCTATTCAATCAATTAATTATACTGCATGGTTCACCAAAGTATGTATTAATGATGAATAAATGAACAGAAAAAAAATTGTAAGTTTCATAATCTATCCGGCGCACTCTATAGTTATAACCTAAACAAAACTAACTCGTATTAGCAAATATCCTTTCCGCTATGGCAGATTTAATTCGAAACCAGTTAGTTAATCAGTCAACAGTAATCCAAATAATAGCTGCACATACAGGGTCCTTCTTAATATGCTGACACTTTTTTAAGGGGATGTTCAGTCCATCAAACTGAACAACTTTCTCTATGGGACCAACATCGAAATCGCGAAAATAAAAACAGCTATCCCATACATTGTACTCGAGTAGGTTTGCAGTTTAGTACCTATGGAAGAGGTGATTTTTTTCGCGTTTTCAATGTTGGTCCCATAGAGAAAGTTGTTCAGTTTGACGGTCTGATCATCCTCTTAAAAAAGTGTCAGCATATTAAGTTGGACCCTATATATTTAGTTGCTATTTCTAACTAGATTTATCCTAAATCCCACCTAAGTCATGCGCGCCCTACTCGTGAACTTTATTATCAAAATCGTAATTCGTTATACTCTTTGCATTTCTAATGCTATACCTGTTCCCATACTTATAGTGGACTAAGCATGAGTTTTTTGTGTAACTATGGCCATAAGACACAGGATTGCCTGTTGTAGGCAATAGTACAATGATAACCATTTTTTAGGAATTACTGATATCCTATGTTTGAAATTATAATGAACAATACAAAAATTAAATAAGTAATTAAACTAATTATGTATTGTATTTATTCAATTATCGATGGTTTCAAATTTAAATAATGAACATTAATTGTGATAAGAAATTAGCCCGTTTGTAATTGTACCTGAATGACCTAAGTATGACAAAACGACCTAAAAACAGAACGTCCTTAAAGCAAAACGTCCTAAAAGCGTAAGGTCCTAAAAGCAAAACGTCGTAAAAGCATAACTTCCTGATAGGAAAATGTTTTAAAAGCAAAACGTCCTGAAAACTTAACGACCTAAAAGCAGAACGTCCTGAAAGCAGAACGTCCTACTTTAAATAGTTCAGCCAAGTAATTATTGAGTTTACGAAGAATTATCGAGACATGTTTGTATAGTTTTCCTATCTTGACAATAATAATATGACTTAAGGCGTATCATCCCGGGACCACGACTCTCCGTACTAATCGATGCGAACGAAAAATGTTTTTTTTTTTATTAATCTCGAAAAAGTTAGAAAACCACATCATCCTAAATTGTGTTGTGAACAATATTGTAAATTTTCATTTTCTTCCAATTATAAATGAAAGAGTAAAATGGTTACAACTGGAAAAAAAGTGGTGACTTTAGATTCCCTTTTCTTCGGTTTTATTCATTAAAATCGATTTCTAGAAAAATCACATCACTTGTCATATATTGTAGATGGTTCAGTTTATTTTTCAGCTCAAAAAATGCCATAGTTAATGAATAAAATGATTACAAAGGTACCCAATTTCATGGTAAAACCAGGAGGTAGCCCAGTTAACAAAAGTTTAAAAACTCATGCTTGGGCTACTTGGTCAACGAACCTTTTTGGACGGAAGCTCGTCTGCGCGGAAGGGAAGTACTCTTTCTGCATTTGATTTTTTAAATGTCTATTTTTACATTCGCAGGATATTACATTTTTTTCGAGTCCATTGACCGCCTTTGTTGTCTATGATGTGATTTTTGTACGTGTAATGAATTTTTAGTTATAAATTGAGCTTTAGTAGCCATATTACGTTTTACTAAGTTTCTGATCATTCCGAAATGTTTCACACGGCCGTTACTTGATATAAATTATGTAGATAATGTGCATTACGCAGTGGCTAGTGGTTGGCTACCCACTGTTGTCAGAGATGTTGACTATCTGTCGATGTCGGAAATAAAAAAGCTTCCCACGACAACAGTATTCATTGGTCAGGTCAACAACAGATTCGTCGAACCTTATACGTACCGTACAGTGTTGCTCCTCAGGACTATGGCCCATCTTGTAGCCTGCCCTTCCTACCTGGCACCTACCGCACGCGGACGATGCCTACGAAGCTGCTGTCCGTGTGTCAAAATACAGGGCTGGAAGAATTTAGATTGATATGCAATAATGCAACAAGTCTGTGCATGCAACTGAAGAAAAACTGACATATCTGAAAAACAGTAAAAGGTCAGTTAGAACGATGCCGATGTGCAGTCAAATAAAATCTAATTTTAAATTTCATCGCAAAACTCACTCACGTAATTTAAATATTATTTAAATACAATCAGTGTGACTTCCCTGGTGACAGTTAATATCCTAAACTAAAAGAGATAAAGTTTTCACGTCACGTCAACGAAGCCGAGGTCACGTGCACAGACGCCCTAATTGCATCGTTGCATGCTGCATCGGTAATGCTGACGAAATTGTTTAATTGTTTCCTGGAGTGTCATGGCGCCTTATTTCTTAAGGCTTACCGCCAGCAGGCCAAGCACACGGCTTCAAAGAAAACCACAAAGATCGAGATGAGCTTCTGTCTTGCACATGCAAAAATGAGTGCGAATAGCAGCTTCCTTTTGTCAGATTCTGAAGATGATGTCAAATCTGGAGGAAGCGAAGAGGTGAGATGTGGGCATTGGCCCTATCATCATCAAGGTGCAGGCAAGAGAGGGGTGGGTCATCCAAAGCCAGGTGGGGTGATGATATTGCGAGGGCAGCTGGAGAGACTTGGATGAGACTGGCACAAGACAGGAAAGAGTGGCTTAATGGGGAGAAGGCTTATATTCAGTGGGTGGAAAAAAGCTGCTGATGATGATGATCCATTTAAACTATGACTCTACTCATCAAATTGAACAACTTTTACACTGGAACATCAAACCATTCTTTTCTAAAAAACTGCAATGCCTATACTCAATAGGTTTCTTCAGATTTCATGTTTGCTCCAATAGAAAAATACATCTAGTTCGATGTACCCTATATTGAGTCTTAGATTAAATGGATACAACGACTTAAAATTTCAACCTGTATACTTACTAACATGACCAGGAACAACATTTTTGTAACTGGCTAATAGGTTGTTTTGACAGGGTGGCAAGTTTCAACCTTGTTTTTTAAGATCCTTAAAGAAACGATTCCAATGTAGGAATATTTTTCACCAGATCCGTTTCACATTATGGAGAAAGTAGGATCGGAATATAAGAGGGAATAATTATGCCACTCACTAAAGGTACATAAGCCTAAATTTTGAATTTTCCAGAACGTACTTTTTCCAAAGCAAAGCACAAAAGTGCAGACACCTCGTCTTCCTGATTGCTATTGTCTTCGGAATATTAAACCACAGGAAGTCCCGTGTGAAATGTCCAAACAATGCTCCGTTTTCACATCAAAAACTCTAACCTCTACACGATCCTGCTCCATATTTCCGACGGGATAAGGTGTATTTTGGTCTGGTAGAGCAAGTAGACAGTAGCTTGGTAAATGTGACATTTTATTAGAAGGAAGTAGTCTAGTAGTGCATCGGTGACATAATAATTTTAGTGGCTAGTTTGGATTCTGTTAGAGTCGTGGATTTTAATACTGTTTTATAAAATAAGTGAATGCAAAACTTGAACGTCATTTCCGGGTGGTTCCGTCTAAGAATTGACCACCTTATTTTATTCTCGTGGGCGTAGTACAAGGCAACTAAGGGATATGGTATCTTAAGCAGTTTTTTACTACAGGGAAGGCTAGTTACCTATATCCCCACGTTATTTACTATTCTGAAACCATTAAAATTCTAGAAGTAGACCTTACCTACTTAAATTAGTATGAAAATAAGACAAAAAAATATCCTTAGGGCAATGAAGAGGGCTATGCTCGGAGTTTCCCTGCGGTATCGAATGAGAAATAGAGATTCGCAGAAGAACCAGAGTAGCCGATATGCTCGCAGAACCGAAGACCAAAGAATTCTCGTGTGGCGACCGCGTACCGGAAAGCGCAGCGTGGGTAGGCCCCCCACAAGGTGGACCGAGGACCTGGTGAAGGCGGCGGGAACACATTGAATGAGGGCAGCGCAGGACCGGTCGTTGTGGCGATCCTTGGGGAGGCCTATGTCCAGCAGTGGACGTCTATCGGCTGATAATAACTGGTCTGAAACACCCCTTAAATATAGGGTCCTTCTTAATAAGCTGAAAATTTTTCAAGGGTATGATCAGACCGTCAAACTGAACAACTTACTCTATGGCACCAACATCGATATCGGGAAAAAAATTTACCTGTTCCATAGAAAATTGCAAACCTACTCGATTGTTTTTCGCGAATTCGATGTTGGTCTCACAGAGAAAGTTGCTAAGTTTGATGGTCTGATCATCCTGTCAACATATTAAGTTGGACCCTGTATACCGCAATTTTGTTTACATCCTGTATTTGACTATAGTTATTATAGACTCTCTCTGTATGATTGTAGAAAAAAAATTGCTCAAAGTTGTTTTTTTGCTGTCAAAATGTCTACAATAATGATGAATTAATTACAATTTCCTTTTGATAAAAATCTTACCACGTGCTCAAAATTGATGATAGCTTCACGCTATCGCCACAAAGCGGTGTTAGTGAACTGTCAAAAGACGTTTGGCGATAATCTGTGTGTGACGTCACTTCCTACGAAGTCCGTTCGCACCGGAAGTTGGCAGCCGAAAGCGATATGTGCCGAATATTGATCCTTTTTAACTTATTGTTAGATTTACAATGTTTATGAGTTATGAATTTATGATACTAGTTTATTTGTTTATTTTAAAGGCTTACCAATTAAATACATTCTAGGGGCTACCGCGCAATCGCCCGTCGCAAGAATGTATTATTTTGCAAGTGTAAGCTCTATTGACACAGCTAACACTTTTCAAATTCCTCCCAATCACCCAACCGCGCGGCAGCCTGGGTTTTTTTTCATTTGAGTAATTTTTTCCTTCATACTATGCTATGCTTATGCCTGCAGTGATGACATAATGTCATTACAGTGAAACAAACCGGCCAAGAGCGTGTCGGACTCACCCATCATAGGGTTTCGTAATCATTGTATAGGTAACGCATTTTATAAGACCTATACAACGACGCCTCACGTGATTGAGAAAACTAAAGCGGTCAAAAAAAACTTTATTATTTATATTATTACTTAACTTTTACCCACGAATTCGTCCGGGTAAAATCATAATGTCGTAAAATCCTTTCTTAGTGCAACCCTTTAATAGAGGTAGGTAGGTAATCAATAGGTATGCAAAATTTTATGTTTCTATCTTCAGCAGTTTAGACCTTAGGGTTTAGACCTTATTACACACTGTAATTTCTATGTTTAAGGCTGTGCGTTGTTGTCTGTCGGTCAGTTAGTCACTGGACTGTTTTATAAGTATTTGTCTTCTTGTCCAATTTCCGTGCAATAGGTTCAAAAATGAGTAAGTAGATAATTGAGGCGGAGCATACAGACAGACAGACATACAAAATTGGCGTAACAAGGGTTCTATTTTGACTGCGGAACCCTAAAGATGGGGTCAAGTCAGTATTAATCGATGAGGTCGTATTCGTTGAAAAAGTATGAAACATAAACGAGCATAATTTGTGTGAAACGTCTTATGAATTTTTAAGAGGCTAGGCGTATATCAAGCAGGTGTTCTGTCCACCCCAATAAAGGACAAGCGTAAACACTAACAAGTGATAAATGTAGGATGTTTTATTGCGAAACTTTTAAACGTTAACAATAGGGGTTTTTTACTTTTTTTAAACTTAGTAAAAAACTCAACACGTGGCGTGTTCACCGCTCCAAAGAGAAGTGTGTCAGATCCAAGAAGTTTTGAGATCATGGCAAAAAAGGCCAAGGGATCGAGCCCATACAGCTATGTCAGACGTAAAGGGTTTCAAATTTTCGATTAAAATTATTCGTAAACAATGAATTATTCCATTCGCATCTTTTTGATCATCTTTCCTTCTTTATTTTTTAAAGAAACACTTTTTTTTTTATTTTGACCATTTATTGATAAAGAATATTTATCTTATCTTATTCACGCAGTCCGTAGCGCCATCTATTGATACCCTAGAAAACCACAAGAAAAACGCTCTTTATTATAAAAGCAATAAAATTAAGCATTTGACATCTTAAATTTTTGTCATGTCATAAGAGATGTCCTGACTGAGTCATCACATAAGTGATGAGTTAAAAGGTGACACTAATGATTCATTTGAGTAATTTAACAGTTGATATTAAATAAACTTTAACTGTCAAATTTAAGCAAGCCTCTTTAGCGAGTGGTTAAATTGAACTTGCGTTCTTGAAAGTAAATTTTTTCCACGTTTTATTAAGGCGAAGGAAAAAGTATACATACGGACGGATAACATGAAGAGCAGATATTACAATTATGGTAATTATTTAAGATATACATTGTATTGGCTCGTGTCGCTGTAGATGTATTGGCGATTTAAACCATAATCCTCTTCCGGGTTGGTCAGAAACATTGCTACAACTTAATGCCAAAAAATAATTGAATTGAAGCATAGGTAATACAAGATGGAATGACGAGTAAAGCGGTGATAATGGTAGGGTAGCCTTTCGCCCACAAATAATAAAAAACAAAGCTTTGAAAAAATGGGGAACTAAAAATACCGATCGCTATTTTTGGAGAGGGTCACGAAAAAAGAAATACATCTAAATAAAAACCGGTCAAATGTGAGAAAAAGTTGCGCAATTGCTGTTGTATACATTCTACCTACCGATCTACCGATACCTATACCGATCGCATTTTAAAGCGACAAATTTTCGATCTCTATTTAGATGCAGTGAACGAAATTTTTCATTCTTCTTCCCCTTAAAAGATTTCATATTTTTAATTTAATAATGAAACAAACAAAAAATGACACAATAATCTCCTTCATTTGCAGTAATGTGACAGTAAGTACATAAATCATCACTATATGAAAATTTTGCATCCGTCAGTGTTTAAACGACTCGTAATTTTGGTTAATTGTGGTTTAAAGTCAACCTTAATTAGGAGGAGATTTATATTAAAGCATTGTTCAGTAAAAACTATATTTTAAGAACTTTCGAGTCGAAAAGAAATAACGACAATTCGTTGTAAAAAGTATTTAAGAAATGAGTATACCGAAGAAAAGAGTACATAAGTTTTCTAGACACATTGATCCGAGTATGATCCACGTTGGAATCGAACTCTGTTCGAATGATTATCTATTGGCAACATCAGAGATTGTCAGGCTCAGTCAGATGATGATGATGATGATGACACAAAGCCATACATAAAACCTTCAATATGACGACCGGCTTTTTCATATTCAATACAGGGTTTAAGGAATAGAATTTAACCTTTTAATCAAATACTCTATTGCTATCTAATGATTTTTCGTTTTGCAAAATAATAATGTTTCAATTATGTCGTTTATTCATCTCTTTTAGCTGTAATTTCAGCGTTCACTCCTTTTCTAAAAAGTAATCTTTCACACAATCCATTCCTCTTTTTTTGGTCGTCCTCTCTTCATGCAGCCATCCATATCATCTTGTAATATGACACTCAGCTCTCCTAATCATCACCTGACATTGCCCATGATTTTTCGTTTAACTAATTTTGAAAAACGCCTCATTACTGTAGCAGGGAACGCTATAAAAGTTTATTTAAAAAACCATAAATTTTGTCATCATAATTAAAACTGCACTTGATCATGTTTCCGAAAAAATAAAAAATATTCGAGTACCTACTTACTCAAATTTTTTGAACTTTGCAATAATGACAGTAAGTATTTTTCAAAGTTCGTTAAAATTATTTTACCGCGATTTGTGTATTTATTGCATTGTTCAAGAATACTTAACATTATTTATTACGTTGATTGAGCAATTATTGCGGCGTTTTGATAAAAGACAGTTTTAATATATTCGTTTTAAAACTCTGTGGTAACACCAAATGACGTTAATTATTTGTTTATAGAAATATTTCGAGTGTCGCCTTAAATAAGGCGCACGTATGAAAACCATGTATTTAATTATTTATTAAAATAACTCTGTGATTTTTGGAGCGAATTTATAGCTTGTGGTCTCGCTCGACAGTGATTGAAATGTTATGGTAATTTCCTTTTGTGTATAAAACAAAAGTTAATTATATTAAACATTCGAGGTGCTCAGAAAAGAAGTGTAGCTGAGATAGAAATTCAGAATTCCTTCAATTTTTCATGGTGAGAAGCAAAAGACGTAACAAGTTGATAAGTGAGTTATTTTAGGGTTCTGGCAATCGCTGAATCTGAAAATGTTTATTAGCACTTCGAATTATCAATAATTACCTCAAATTCAAGGTATCCACAAAAAAAAATCATACCATGTGGGGTATCAAATGAAAGTGCGTCTTTAGTAGATTAAAAATTAACATGTTACCATTATCAGCACTCACTGGTCCAGCATTTTTTTTAAAAACATTGAAAAAATCAATCAATCTATAATCTGCAACCAATCTTTTTTACGAAAACCAGAATCGGTTCAAAAGAAAAAAATTATGGGTTTTCATAAAAAAAAATACACGTCTTTAAAAGTTGGGATTCAAAAGCAGAAATCACTAGTAAATTGAACAAATTAGAACGCAAACAAATGACAGCTAAAACGACAGTGATCACTTATACCTAGATATTTCTTGGAACGTTTTTGGTTCGGTTGACCAAAGGGTTGACCTGATAATGTTTTCTTCAATTATACACAATATTTTACGGTAGATTTTCATTATTATAATATAAACTACGAACGAATAGAAGAGTGAGTGGAATATCTAATAAGAAGGAAAGAAATCTAAAGTTACATTAAAACAACAAAAAAACTATTAGATTTACACACTTGATTTAAAAGGTATTTAATTCCCCCATTTATTAACAGGTTACATTTAATCAAGGCAAATCCACCTCCACGTATAAACGAAAATGACAAAAAATCACGGTGTATATTCTATGTACGGTGTCTATTCGGTGTACGTACAGACAGACAATGTACGGTGTAAGCATAACATGAATGTCATACTTAGTAATCGAAATCGCGTGCCAATATCACAGGTCACAGGTACGTGACTGTAATGTCGAAATGATAGTTAGTCATGACTTCATGACATTACCAAGGTCTCTATTCGATAAATTACTCATTGATATATTGTTATTATAATTTGTTTCGATGAATTATCATTTTGTACACCTTTAGGTATCCTAGAATCGCATGTATTCCTAGATAAAGTTTGGTTGAAAAAAGTATCCTAATACAAGTTGTTACAAAAATACAAATAAACCTTTAAGGGGGCGGTGTAGACCATCAAACTGAACAACTTTCACTATGGTACCAATATCGAAATCGCGAAAAAAAAAATGTTCCATACTCTACAAATCGACTAGAGCTAAAATATGTAGGTATGGGATATAACAAAATTTTTTTACGATTTCGATGTTGGTCCTATATAGAGTTGTTCATTTTGACGGTCTAAACAACCCCCTTAAGAGTTTCAAATATTTATTGTTACTTATGAAACACCCTGTATAAGCCTGTATAGAGTCCTTCTTAATATGCTAACACTTTTTAAGGGGATGATCAGCCATCAAACTGAACAACTTTCTCTATCAGACCAACAACGAAATAGCGAAGAAGAAATTAGCTATTCCATACAAAACTGCAAACCTACTTGAGCCCAATAGGACAGCTAATTTCTTTTTCGCGATTTCGTTGTTGGTCCCATAGAGGAAGTTGTTCAGTTTAGTGGTCTTATCGTCCCCTTCAAATACGTCCCATTGCAGAGCACATGCCCCTCAGAGAGACGCGTTCCCAAGCGGTTGTACTACCAACTACAAGACTATTTTTTTATTATACAGAGTCCAACTTAATATGCTGACAGTTTTTTAAGAGGATCAGACCATCAAACTGAACAACTTGCTCTATGGGACCAATATCGAAATCGCGAAAAAAAATGTGCTGCCCCACACATTTGGCTTGAGTACCTACCTAGGTTTGCATTTTTGTATGGGACAGCAGATTTTTTTTTTCGCGACTTCAATGTTGGTCCCATAGAGAAAGTTGTTCAGTTTGATGGTCTGATCATTCTCTTAAACAACTGTCAGCATATTAAAAAGGACCCTGTAGATCATAGACATATTACTCTAGCGATAGACAAGCTCGTTCAAATAAACAACATGTCACACAAAACAACACAAAATGACACATTGCGGTCTGTCATTGCCATAGTGATGAAGTGAACTCGGGAACATCAATCAGGTGCGTACACCTCAATACCTCATTCAAGTGGAACATGTTGCTTCTATGGATGGGCAAGTCTATCGCTAGAGTTTAAGTCTATGGTTAGAGCAGACAAAATCGCAGGACAATGGTAGTACTTGTTTATAATCAAGTTAGCAACTTAATAAAACAGAATTTTAAATCGTAAACGACACTATTACGATAATTTAGTCGTCATAATCGGCGTTGGCGGTTGCACACGGTACCGATTGTTCTACTGACAATCTAATTTGCTTCTTATTTAAACAATCTTTAAGTTCAATGTTGAATAAATATAAATTGAATCCTTTCTGATCACTCCTTTTAAGGTCTCCATAAAATTGTGATTACGTAATGTGACATATATTTTTCTATAAATTATTTGTTGAATTTTTAGATTAAATTAATCACTTTATTTGAATTGGAAATTGCCTACTTTACCTAACTTAGATGTAAGTTAAGTCATGTGAGTTATCTGTTAGATTACTTATACAGGGTGAAATTGATATCATTAGCATCCTTTTAAACTAAGAGTCTACCCATCAAACTGAACGAACAAATCGGAGCAAAAATGCAGTTTAGTATGGGACAGCAGATTTTTTTTTGCTCCGATTGGTTTGCTCTCATAGTAAAAGTTGTTCAGTTTGATGGTTAGACTCTTAGTTTAAAAGGATGCTAATGATATCAATTTCACCCTGTAGTTATGTACTAAAGGCATCTAATGAAATTAATGCTTATTATGTAACGCGACCGCAAATTAAATTTCGGCGTTGCGTTGTTTTCTAGTCCCATTTAAAGTACCAGAATCTAATTCGAATTATGATGACAATACAATTCAATTCAATTCAATTTATTTATTCAAAGACAACAATAGCTGTATAGAATATTAACAAAACACATAAAATTTAACAGTCATTACAAGTAGCAATAGTAATAATTCATTTAACATGTCAAAGATTACATCACAGTTAAGGAACTAACAAATAGAATAATTCAAACTATGATATACAGGGTGTTAGGGTAAACAGTTGCATCACTTTAAGGTGTGATTGTACCTATTATAGTGAACAACAAAAGAAGCCTATAGGGTATTCGCAACAAAAAAAATCGACTTTTCATACAAACGTTCGATCAGCTGATTGCATTTAAATGGAGAGTCCATTTTTTTTTTTGTGAATTTTCTTTATGTTTTTTTGGGAATGTTGTTCAGTATTATGGGTACAATCGACCATCACCCTGTAGTGTAAACGTAAATACGTTTAATACCTACGGAGATGTTTCAGATCATCAAACTGAAACACTCTTACTACGGGACCAACATTAAAATCGCAAAAATAATCTGGTCTTGCATAGAAAATGTTAATAGCTCCACTCGACCAAAATATATGTTAGGTATTGCTGATTTTTTTTTCTGGATTTCATATTTGGTTCTCTAGTAAAAGATGTTCAGTTTTTTGGTCTAAACACCCATTAAATAATGTAAAGCATTTAAGTTTACACCTGTATATTCAGATACAAACGTCCATGAATCCAATACAAATATACATATATTCACCATAAACAGTTATTGCCCCTTGCGGGATTCGAACCGGCGACCCTGAGATTAGCGGGCAGGTTCACTACCATACCAATTGAGCTTTCGGTCCGTCATTATTTCGATTCCAAAAGTGGTTCGTTTTTCCACTTTTGGTCATGAACTAATACTATGTTATTAATAAAATACTTAAGTCATTCATTATGTTATCAGTGAAATAAGTAAGTCGTACTTTAATAGCTTTGTACAAATAACCGTAATCAATCAGTAGGTATTGTATGAAAGCAATTCCAGAAGATAGAATCAAATGTATTAATTTGTCTTCGATTGCATCTTGATAATTGATATTTAGCTAAGCGTAGGATGGTTTTATGTCACAAGTCATAATTAGACAACTTTGCAAATCAACATTAAGGGTCGGCACTACCTACGGCCCGTTTGACATATCTGTCAAAAGAAAAAGACCGGTGGCCGACAACACTCAACCCTATCTTATAAGATTAATGAACAAATCAATTTGATAGCTTTTGGTAATAAATTTCTTGCAAAAAACTTGGTCGGCTGCAGCGCGCGGCGCAGCTTGGCTGGCATGTTTACTGGTGTGAAGGAAAAAGTGAACCCTACCTGGTGACACAACATTTTACCTCGTTGAATTAAAGGACGTAACTAGTCTGTTGGTCTAGAGTCCAATTAGTAAGGACTAAAAAGTCTGGTCGGCCGACCCTATCCTGGCAGGTTCGTAGGTCCGACCGAATTTAGGGTACCTACTACTCGGAATGCAGATTTTACCACATTAAATTAATGTTGAATGTTTGGTTGTGCGTGGCAATAATCCTGCAGCATCTGGATTTGAGAGCCGTAGGTCGAAATTGACATTTACAGCAACAGTACAGTACCGTGATGGACCTATAATGTGAGTGATCAAAGATCACCCCTAGTGGTAGGATAGGATGGGTTCCAACTAATTAGATCACAGTATTACTAAGGCTTAAAAAAACTAAAAATTATTATAACAGAACAAATTAAAACTTTTAACAGAATAATTAAATTATTATAAGTTTAATATTATTGGTATTAGCAAACTAAGGGTTTGTAATCTTTTATCATCATAATAATCGTCAGATATAATAAAAAGTTAATTTTGAAGTAACTGGAACGATTGCCTTCAAAAACATTTGCACAAAAGGACATCAGTGTGACGACTTTTAGTAGATTTCTTCTTTATTGGTAGATTTAAGGAAAAAATTGTTTAGTAGATTTTAGTAGAAATTGGGTATTCGAAAACGTTAATGTATTTAAAAATGCAAGGATTCAGGCTAATAAAATCTAAGCTGGCAATACAAATGGCTGAGAAAACGATTGCAGGGTTTGCAAGTTTTCTGGAACTTCTCGTACCTACATCATCATCATAATCATCAGCCTATACAAGGTGTTACAAAAATACAAATAAACATTTAAGAGAGTGGTTTAGACCATCAAACTCAACAACTTTCACTACGGGACCAATATCGAAATCGCGAAAAAAAAATGTACTCTACAAATCGACTCGAGCTAAAAATGTATGGGATATCAGATTTTTTTTTTTGTGATTTCGATGTTGGTCCCATAGAGAAAGTTGTTCAGTTTGACGGTCTTAAACAACCCCCTTAGGAGTTTTAAAAATTTATTCTTACTTATGTAACACCCTGTATACGTCCCACTGCAGGGCACAGGCCTACCAAGGGTGTTTGGGCGTAAGTCCACCACGCATGCCCAATGCGGATTGGTAGACTTCACATATACATCAGAATTTCTTCGTCTGCATATTATGCAGGTTTCCTCACGATGTTTTCGTTCACCATTTGAGAGCAGTCGGTAATACGTACATAAGTTAGAAAAACTAATTGGTACGTGGCATGTAGTCCGTGCGGATTCGAACGCGGACCTCTTGATTGAGAGTCCATACCTCTCCGCAACGCGCCACCGAACTCACTTCTATTACAGCAAATATTAATCAAATCGCCTAATGTTGTTTTTTTTACAAAAGAGGGCTTCTGAACAGAGTTGGAATTTTGGTACCTAGCACTTTTAATATGTCCAAGGGATTGCATGTTTATCGACTTCCAATAATGTCGATATACGGGTATATTTTATATCACTGCGTATAACTTCTGCATGTATCGAACTTCAAAATAGCGAAAATAAATCAGCTGTCCCATACATTTGAGTCGAATATGTAGTTTTGTATAGGACAGCAGATTTTTTTTCGCTGTTTTGGAGTCGGCTCCATAGTGAAAGTTGTTCAGTTTGATGAGTAGAATACATGCTGGAGTTATCCGCAGTGATAAAAAATTACCCGTATATCGACACAATCGGAAGTCGATAAACGTGCAATCCCTTTGACATATTAAAAGTGCTACCAAAATTTCTGATTCTGCTTATGAGACACAGAAAACTGTACTAAATTTAAACTTGCATAGGGACGACCAAATTTAATATTTATTTGAAAATTGAAGCATCCATGTTACAAAGTGATGAAAACCAATAAAAATTATACAAAAATTCAAAAATAACATGTGTAATGATGAGCGTTTAGATAAAATTGATAATATTTTGTTCAAAAACGTGTTTTATATTAAATTTTAACCATCTGTAACGACATAAATATTATTTGGTAGAATTTAAGTAGAATTTGAAACAGGGCTGGTAGATTTTGGTAGATTTCAGCAGTAATTTTGGTCACGCTGAAGGACATTGTGCGACACAAGAACATATAGGTGTTACTTAGTAGCTAAAGTGGGTACATGAATCCTGAAAGGGCACAGCAATATTAACAAGAAGTAATTTTAAAGATAAAAAAAAAATTGTACAATGTCAATAGTTCTTTAGGTTCTTTTGGTAGTTTTTGGTAGAGTTTAGTAATTATTTTTTGTTGTTTCTGGTTTTTTGGTAGTTTTTGGTTAGTTTGGTAGTTTTTCGTTGTTTCTGGTTATTTTGGTAGATTTTCGTAGTTTTTGGTTATTTTGGTAGATTTTTATACTTTTTGGTAATATTTGATAGACGAATGAAAATTACCAAAAACGACCATAAAAACAAAAGAGTTCTTGACGGCTTGGCTACGGGGTGGGTTTGTTGACATAAATAAAATATTTGTTTTGCAAAAGAGGTACATTCGAATCGTAAGCGGAATTCAGTCAGTAAGGGTGTCATGCCGATCCTTGTTTACCGACTTTAAATTACTCACTGTGACAGCTTCGTATATCCTCGATCTGTGCAAAATCGTGAGACGATACCCCGTAGTATTCCGTAGCAAGAGATTAAATTTAACTCGCAAAAATGAGCTGCTGGTACCAAATTACCGACTAGCATCGATGCAAAGGACTACAAAATAAAGTCGAATACTGTTCTTGTGTATGGTAAAATACCAGATGACATTAAAGCCGACAAGAAATTTCTGAAGAAGGTTAAAGAATTATTAATCGAACAGTGTCCCTATGACTTTAATTAGTTTCTTCAGTATAAGTAAACAAACAGGCATCAATCTGAGTAGAAAAAAATGTGTTGCAGACCGATTATTTGTACCTCAATAGGTTATTATAATTTTTAACTAATCACATTGAACTGATTTTATAACATTTAACTAATTTAATTGTAGTAGTGAAAGGTGGTAGTTAAGTTATTGTCTGGCACCTATTGTTTAAATCTGTTTTTTTCTTAATGATTATCAATTATATTGTAGTGTGACTAATAGGTACTCTGTACTTACTTACCATCTGTAACTTATGTACCTACCTACAATTTAAGGTAAATAAATGAAATGAGATGAACCAAAAAGTACCAAATTAACCATAAACCACCAAAAAGTACGAAAAATTACCAAAATAACAATAATCTACCAAAAAGAACGAAAATCTACCAAAATAACTTTTTTGTTACTTTTGTACGAAAATTTCCCAAAAACTACCATAAATTACCAAAATAACCAAAAACTACCAAACAGTGCCCGGAAAGTAACTTTTTTGAAATTCCTTTGTGTTTTCTTGTGTCGCGCAATGTCTTTTCGCGCAAAATTCTGTCGTGCAAATGACTTTTGACGTTACCTACAACGGTACAGAGTTCACTCTTATTCCATTCTTATCGGACGATGATGATGATGATTTCAGATTATCAATCCTTTGTTTGCTAGTAACAATAGTAATAAACTTACAGTTATTCTATTATAATAAAGGGGACAAAAATTAACGAGTAATAGTCGACCAATTTATAAAATGCACTTCTAAGTCCACATATCGTGACGGGCAACTACGGAACCCTACACTGCATGTGGCCCGACACCTACTTGCCCGGTTTTTTATAAGATACTTTGCCTACTTTAGCTAAAAATTGATTTGTTCATTAATCTTCTAAGACAGGGTTGGGTGTTGCCGGTCACCGGTCTATTCGCAATGATTTCGAACGATTGACGGCCCATAGTAATTTGTATGAAGAAAACGTCCAAAAAAATATGTGATTTTTGGTAACAAATTACAAAAAAACTAGAAGTCGTATCGAAAAACTGATTTGTTTAAAGTGTTCTTTGATGTTTTGCCATTGATTAGAAATATATTTTGTTGTTTTATTTTGTTTCACTAAATCACAGGACTCGGAACGCGGCAGTGCTATTCTAGAGTTTTTCATGAAATTCTCGATTACTTTCTGATGTAACTACACAATTTTACTGAAATTTTTTTTGTTCATCTTGTACTTCATCTTTTAGAGAAGCAATGGTATTAATTTTGTTTCTATATATAGCTATTTACTATCCTCAAAAGTCGGAACGCCGAACCCTGTTTGGCTCGATTAGGGTAGTGCCGACCCTTAACGTCTAAACTTTAAAGTACAAAATCGATACCAATTGGAGTTATCGTTAAAAAATAAGTCTTTGTCGTTAACTGTATTTTCTTTTCACAATTACTACACAATAAAGTTATAAACACAACTTTAACATTTTTTTAATTTTAACAACAATTTTTTTTCTCTAGGTACCTAGTCACTAATTAAACAACGCTGAGCAAATGCATGTAGAACAAAAAAAACGTTTATTTTGAAGTTCATCATTTATTTCCATCGATATAAATGAAAAGTCTGGTCTTATTTTATTGCTTTCGAAATGTTGCATCGGTCAATGTTTTTCAGTTGTTGATTTCCGTTTATTTGATTACACCTACCCCATCTCCGATCGAAGCAGTTTCCCGTTTTATCAAATTTAAGAGGGTTTGGACGAGAGAGTGCATCTGTATTTACTTTACTCTTATTCCTGCGGCGCTACAACCCTTTATGACTCTTGCACTCAGTTGCAGAAACGCTCATTAGAGTTAATCCTCCATGAAATCTCTTGCTAGCTTTTACTACGTCAACAAGACAAAAAGTGATAGTAAGAGATTTAATGGACGATTAACTTTAATGAGCGTTTCTGCAACTGAGTCTTAGACTCCTCTGCAATAGAAATTAATCTACTTCGGTCCCTGCCCCATTCTTCTTCAGAGGGTGAACTTACCCCTGTGTTTGCTTACAGGCACCTAAAAATGTATCCAGCGTAGGACATAACTCCTTTCGTAATCAAGCAGCCACTTTAGGTGAAATCTACTATAAGAATGTCAAGGAAATCCTTTAATGAGCGTTTTTCTTTTCTTTTTTAAATTTAGTTCCTAAAAAGCTCGACAGATGGCATGTTTATCGCTTCATCGAGCCGTTCGCGAGATCCTGTTAAAATATTGTCAAGACTGTGCCTGCCTTTTTTTTAAAGCCAAGGAATCGAGCCTTTCCAACCAAGTCAGACATAAAAGTTAAGAATTTTCGATTTAAATGATTAGTAAATAATGAAATATGCCATCAAAAGATGCGTTGGCATCTTCTTGATCCTCTTTTACCTCTATAATGTTTCAAAGAAACACTTTTTGACATTTTGACGTATATTCGCACAGACCGTAGCGCCATCTATCGATCCCCTAGAAAACCAAAAGAAAAACGCTCATTGCAGCTTGAATAAAATAGCTGGCTCACTCTGACATGAAGCCATGTTGATTCAAAGCTGTTAGTTAACTCATCTCCACACCGTCCGAGTAGTTGCGATGCGATGTGTGAAATTATTATAATGAGCCGTTCCATTCACTCATTCGTTCGTTCGTTCATTAATGGCTGCCGTAATTAATGGTTTCGGAGTAGATTGATTTGTAGCGGTTTAAGACTTTTTGTTGTTGTTGAAATGTGTTGATGGCTCGATTAATAAGCTATTTAGCTTAGTACCTTCACGCTTTCGTCCACAGAGCGTAAGTATATAGATAATATATGTCCCACTGCAGGGCACAGTCCTATGGCTTTTACGTTAGTCCACCAGGCGTGCCCAATGCAGATTGGTGAACCTCACATACGCATCAGAATATCTTCTTCTTCAGCGTATGCAGACTTCCTCATGATGTTCTCCTTCACCATACGAGAGCAGTTATACAGGGTATTACGTAGGTATACAGGGTGTTTCATAAGTAAAAATATTTTTTTAAAACTCTAAGGGGGTTGTGTAGACCGTCAAACTGAACAACTTTCTCTATGGGACCAACATCGAAATCGCGAAAAAATATATCTGATACATATTTTAGCTCGAGTCGGTTTGTAGAGTATAGAACATAATTATTTTTTTCGCGATTTCGATTTTGTCCAATAGTGAAAGTTTAACCCCCTTAAGAGAATATTATTCCGAGAACGAAAATGCGCGCTGCATACAAACGTACTATGGTGATATTTTCAATACTAACCAATTAAAGTCAATGAAATTTTGCAGAAACAATCTAGAAACAAATCTCTGTGCTTCTATACAGATTTTCGTTAAAATATACAGTTTCAATGCTAGGATTAATTTAAGATTTGTATGGAAATCTTTGAGGCACTGTAACTTGAAAACTATACATTTTAACGAAAATCTGACTCTATACAAGCATAGAAATTTGTTTCTAGATTGTTTCTGCAAAATTTCATTGACTTTAATTGGTTAATATTGAAAATATCACCATAGTACGTTTGTATGGAGCGCGCTCCGAATAATATACCCTTAAATGTTTATTTGTATTTTTGTAACACCTTGTATAAGTTACATAAACTCATTGGTACATAGCATGTCGTGCGAATTCGAACCACTATGATTGAGTGTCTATAACTCTCCGATACACGCCACCAACGCTCGAATGGCGCACTACTTCGTCATAATGATAATCAGTGTAATGCCGAGATAAAAATGCTAAAAACTTATAGTCGGTAGTCGCAGAAAAGCTTTCGAGCTTCTGACCCCGAAAGGGAATATAAATATGAGGTGGTAGAAAGAAAGTTTTCAGTAAGTCTACATCTTGGTCAAAGGATCATCAAAAATTGTCCGTTTCGCGAAGCTATATGGCAAACATGTACAGCTATCAAAAATAAAAAAATGTAACGCATTGAAACTACAGTCAACGGTCTAAGATAGAAGTTTTTTGGCGCGACTTGGGAGAGGCCTATAATTATGTTCTGTAGTGGACGATGAAGAAAACTATAGGTAGGCACCTCTCTAGGTGAGAACTGAGTTTGACTGCCAACAAACTGCGCTATAGTTTGGCAGATAAATATATTGTAAAACTGTATTTTGTAAAGTTATAGTGGAATGCCCTGCCTGCGTCATTATTTCCGAGCGATTACAACGAGTGAATAGGCTTCTTCTGGGTTAGCTCGCTACATCTTCGACCCCATTTTGGCCCCAAGACTAGATTGAGGTCAAGAGCAAAACCATTATTTAAAAAAAAAAAGTTATGAAATAATATTTAAAAAAAAAGTTAATAACAAAAAGATTCCTTTTAAGAGTCGTTTCCAAATATTGTACAAACGTAAAACACTCTTAATAGGTATTTATTTACATCACATTTCACATGTCCTCTTATTCGTATTCAAATTAATCTTTTCCTAAAAAAAAGAAACGAGAATCTTTTGAAAGTAAAACATGAGAATTTGCGGAGAGCATAATACGGGTATTGTCAAACCGACAGACTGACGGACAAAAACGGCATTTAGGTAGGAACATTATACGGGAGATTCGTTTGATGGCGGACGAGTCGTATAATTTTTTCTTTTGATATTCTATTGGCAAAATTGTTTGGAACATTTTCGATTTTACGTTTGAGTGGTGCCTCTACATTACTGTTTACGCCTATATTCAGTAATTTAATCTTAAAAATTGTTCCATAAATGATTTAAGAAAACAGTTAGGTACTACCTACTAGGTTTTTCCTTTAAAGTTTATAGTAGAACTATACCGGGTGTAAGGAATAGTATCATTAACCTTTAAACCACATACCCTACCCATCAAACTGAACAACTTTTACTATAGGAGCAAACCGATTGGACCAAAAAAATCTGTTGTTGCATACATTTGAGTCTAGTAGGTATTGGAGTTTAGTATGTGACAGATGATTTTTTTTTTGTTCTGATCGGTATGCTCCCATTGTAAAAGTTGTTCAGTTTGATAGGTGTAGAGTATGTGGTTTAAAGGATAATGATACTTTTCCTTAGACCCTGTATACTATTAGCTATTCTGTGAGGGTGAAATTGATATCATTAGCATCCTTTTAAACTAAGAGTCTACCCATCAAACTGAACATCTTTTACTATGGGAGCAAACCAATCGGAGCAAAAAAAAATCTGCTGTCCCATACTAACTGCACCCGCCGCCCGCCGCTGCCTACACGACTCAAATGTATGGGACAGCAGATTTTTTTGTTGCTCCGATGGTTTGCTCCCATGGTAAAAGTTGTTCAGTTTGATGGGTAGACTCTTAGTTTAAAAGGATGCTAATGGTATCAATTTCTCGGTGTAGTAAATTTTTGGACATCGTCATCCTTGTGGTCTAAATAGGTAATTTTAATTTTGTACCTTGGTACGAGTACGTAATACACCTATCATTCGTAATCCATTATTTATTACAAGCTTTTATTTTACTTGCAATTTAGTTGTCCGTTCCAAAATTTTAAACCATTTTTCAACCACTTACTGTTATCCGATTGGAACTTGATGACAATGCGAAGAGAAAATCTGCTGTTTCAGACATTTAACAAAGTAAAAAAGTTGTAATCGTTTTAATAAAACCAAACAGATAAGGTGAACTAAATATTTACGACACAGGAACTACACCTTAAACTGGACTTTAGCATACATTAACCAACTAAGCACATAGGTGGGTACGTTATGTAAAAACTTTATTTATTTACCTCGAGCTAACTCACCGACAGGATTGCAGTCCCATTTCCGTAACTTGCATAAAGAGACACGCTCCGACATGGTGTAAAAAAATGACTAAGCGTTAGTCGGGCTTGAAAGTTAAGGGTTCCGTATCATCATTACACCAAGAATATATAGAATATAGAGTCATCTGGGGCACTAGACCTTCTGTCCCACGCCGAAGAGATGGGGAAGACCTCGACATACATAAATAGATGGATAGTTTTTATGCAAGGGTTAAGTTAAGGGATTAAGGCTACTTATGCAGTATTTTTGTTAAAGCACAAGGCTAGCCCCCACATTATCACTGTTTGTCACATTGGTTTATGTGTTTTTCTGGGCTGTCAGGCATTGCCAACATCTGCTAGAGTCATTTCATCCCACTTCTCTTCCTATTCCAGAATCAGATGGATACACATCTTAGCGCGCCATGCAAAGCAGACACATGTGGTCGCTGCAAAAATTCAAAAATATATAATAAGCGAGAGAAAGAGATGTGTGCCAGAATTGTATTGTAGCATGTGGCGATCTATTGTATCTGCCTACCACAGTGGTACATAGGCGTGAGCATTTATTTATGTATCTTAAATTAAACAAACATCTGTTTATATATTTACCTGAAACAGGCAGGTAATAAAATAGTCGCAAATTCGCAATCGACACAAGAAAGATACGTTACCAAACTTATGTACTCTCCAGGGATCCCTGAGCAGAACAGAACCCTAAAAAAATCCAACATGTCCCATCTGACATGTAAAAAAATTGAACATGTTCAGTTTCGTGTCGTAAAATGTTAGAACTGTGTCCGGAATATTAGCGGATGTTTTTGTGTTTGTTGTTAAACTTGTGTTTCGCGTGTCGGTAGGAGATTCAGGAATTTGGTTGTCTAACTGCATTTTAATTAGTTTCGGACACGTTTTAAAATCTTGTTTATTTTTTGGTAGAAGAAATATAATGTGACGAGGTGGAAATTGTTGGTTTTGCTCTTTCATTTAATTTAATTTGACGATTGTTCTCATCTGATGAAAATTGTTATGACTCGATTAAACTAAACTTTACTATATTTGTTGGAGTATGATTGAAGTCGTATCACACAATATATTTGCTTAGTCGAGTAATATAATAGACTTTAATTCTACGAAGTTGCGACGAAAAAGCTAGTCATTTGGTAGTTTTTAAACGCCAGTAGATCAAGATTTTCAAATTTCTAAGATTCTATGATGTCTATATGGTTTTGAAATCGGCATAGGACCGGCATGGTCGCTTAATCAGACGAAAGGAAAGTTCCGGATTGGCTGGTTGCGAGTTCAAGTCCAGTGCGATACAACATTTCTCAATAATAACCAATAACATATTTGGCAATTTCATAATATCCAATAGAACTAAAACTAGTTCAGTTTGGAATATTTTAGGCCCTAAAGTTAAGGGGATCTATTTTGGTGATCCATGTGGAATACCTCCTTCAGGGTCATCAGGACATTACTATTTTTCCAAACATTGCACTTGCAGTGCACTTCTGGGTAAGTTCGCTACATCTTCGACCCCATCTTTGTCCTGAGGACTAGATAGAGGTCAAGAGCAAACCCATCAAAAATAAAAAACATTTTTTGGGGTGTGTATGAATGGTTCGATATGACTCACTGTTCAGGGATGCAGTCTCCATTGTCCGAAAAGCCCTAATGATAGCCAACTTCCAATAGTAGATGTATGGCACAACAAGAAGAATTTTTTTTTTACATTTTGTGATCTTTGCAGCCAAAGTAGCTTGTAACCGTAAATTTTTTGCCATTTTGAAGCACTTTGTATGGCGACAGAATGGCATGTCGTCGGTGTCAGACAACAGGCAGTTAGTTCGGTTATTGATCTACGTGGCAAGAGTGTTGATGCCAATTTTAAAACTAACTCAGTTCGGAACGTTTCGGAATAAACTTGGAGGAAATACGTCGCATGCCAGTAACTTTATATTTTGTTCACTGTGTTGTCAACTTATGAAGAGAGAAGGTATAACACATACATACATAAACTTGTTTCACGATCATAATCAGTCTTAAAAGTTGTCAAAAATCTTGTTACGACTAACAATTTTCTTTTGAATTTATATTATGGTGACGTGTCAAGTAAAAGTAGAGTCGTTATTGCAGTTTTGTATGGAAAGGCTGAATTTTCTTCCGCGTTTTCGATGTAAGTCATATAAATAAAGTTGTTTAATTTGATAATCTATGGATTTGTTTTTAAATGTTAATTATTTCAGAAGAAAATCTTATTATTTCTTTTTTCGTAAAAAAAACGTACAGACGAATTAAACCTCTTTTTATTGATGTCGATTAAAAATAAATGCTCGGTAGTCATGCAAGTTGCGTTTTGTTACGATTGACGATTTCATCTTCAAAATAATTCTTGTTCCATTGAACTATAAAAGCCAATCTGTCGAACCGAAATTGTATTTTATGAAAGGATTCCGTCTTCATCTGCCATCTTAACGTCACCCCCACTGAGTTCTACAGGTGAGGTCCTTTTTAGGGCCAAACGTATAAATCGATGGCAAATTTATTGCCAAAAATTCCTTTTATTGCCAACGGATTAATTGAAGATGTCAGTCGCGACGAAATCATTCAGCTTTGACAGTTCTTTCAGCCAATTAAATCATTTTTTGCTAGCATTTCTACAAATTAACTTTTACCGTCTTAATTAGAGGTTTCTTCTCTATATCTTCTAGAACATAAGGTTGTAAATTGGAGCTAAAGTTGTTTCTGTAACGGTAAATTTGATGTTGTGTGCAAAAAGCGAATCGATTGGTTTTTGTTGGATTGAGAGGGACCACACAAGATGGTAGGACGGTGGCTGCTGAATTCATTACATACGTAACCGACTTTATTGTCCCAAAGTATTGCAATAAAGGAAATATTTCCAAAAAGTAAGATTTCATGTGAAATTGCTATTAAATGCTCAAGAATCCCGTTAAAGTTTTTCTTTTTAATTCTTTGAAATTACCTTCAATTAGTAAAATATATTTCATACGACGAAACGAAAGACCTGTCATATGGAACTCAATAGCTATAGATTAACTTCAGTACATTATTATAATAAAAAAAAACGTGTCCTGTCCTGCTGTCCTAATTTCGGAAATCATTGTAGGGATTTGGGCTTGGTAGGGATTTGCACTAATAGATAGATTGATTTACGAGAGCGTATCGATAGTTTATCTAAACTATTATAAAACTGTAACTGAAGTGTGACTGTACATTGAAGATATTTACAAAAAAAGATTACGATATAATGGTTTTTAGGTATCCCTGACTCGAAAGCAACCTTTTTAGAAATTTAGTATGTTTGTCTCTTTGTTTGTTTGTTTGTTCGCGCATCACGCAAAAACTACTGAACCGATTTTGATGAAACTTTTTTGTTTGACAGCTTATGATCTGGTATATAACTTGTGCGGACGAAGTCGCGGGTAAACACTAGTTTTTTATAGGGCCAACACCGAAATGTCCCGAAGATAATTATGGTAAGAGGCTAAGAGGGAACCTCTTACGAAATCGTCAGCTGATTGATGCGACATTTCAGCTATTGGTGAAACGATTATCACTTAACGATTACGATTTCGGTTAATGCCCTAAATAATTTCGATTACGATTATTTCAAACCGACAAATACAACACACTAGGTTCTTTTATAAAATTTATGAAAAAAAAGTTAGGAAATGGTGTAGGTAGGTGTACGTACATATTTCAATTTACAATTACCGAAAATGATAGAAAACATTTGTACATAATATAATTAAATAATCAAAATTGAATTTTCAAATTAAAAACATTGTATTTCCAAGTTGTCCGATCTCAGTCTATTTCTTTTTTCGGTTTTTATTAAACCGATAGTACAAAATAAGCTCTCTGAGGCAACGAATGATGATTGGGCGTTAGAATTTTTTTACTCGTTTATGAATTTCGTTGTATTCAATTGATTCTGTTTAGAATTCGGATAAATTTATATTAAACATTTAATATTAACTAATAGGTAATCGTTAAATAATTGCAAAGATAATTGACGATTTCCATTAATAGCTAAATGCCGATAATCGCCGATTACGGTAGTAATCGAAATTGTAATCGTAATGGTAAAGTGAGTCTTGTTGGTCAGCTAGTAGTTGTAGCAATTTTTCTGACCACAAAGAATTGAATTATGGTCCTGAAATTGTGCATTTTCCTACGTAGATATACAATTTTATTACTAAACTAGCCTTTTCGCGCGACTTCGTCCGCACATTTATATACCAGATTTTAAGTCAGATCATAAGCTATCAAACAAAAAAAGTTTCATCAAAATCGGTTCAGTAGTTTTTGCGTGATGCACGAATGAACAAACAAACAAACAAACACACAAACAAACAGACCAACAGACATACAACATTTCTAAAAAAGGTTGATTTCGAGTCGGGGATACCTAAAACCCATATCGTAATCTTTTTTTGTACGTATATCTTCAATGTACAGACACAGTTCAGTTACAGTTTTATAATGGTTAAGATTAAAGTTCTTCAAACAAACTATGTAATGTTTTAAATCCAAAGTCATAATATTTTTCTAAATCGAATAATTCTACGAAATCATCTCAAAACACCAAACACAAGCGCATTCCTGTATCCCCTTACATAATTCCAACTATTTCTAACTATGCAATTGTACATTATCCCAGATCGAAAAATGTCCATACTCTGCAGTATTGAGATTAGTCATGTTGCTACTGAAAAATTTATAAAAATGTGTCATCTACATAAGAGGATAGTCCTTGTAAGAGCGCCCAGGCGCAGTGCATACAAACGAAGTTAGATCCTATTTTCAAAATACTAACCAATTCAAGTCAAAGAAATTTTTAAGCTGGATCTAGAATACTAATCTCTGTGCCTGTTGTTTATTAGATGTCGGGTAAAATCTACAGTTTCAATGCTAGGATTAATTATAGATTTGTATAGAAATTGAGCCTCTGTAACATTGATCCTAAATTGCCACGATCGCAAGAGCGCCGAACAAAATATCGCAGCGATTTTTTTTTAAAATGTCTAATACAGCATTGCTCAGGGAGCAGTTACTGCTTTTTATTGCGGACTATGAGCGTTTTTCTTTTTGTTTTCTAGGGGATCGATAGATGGCGCTACGGTCTGTGCGAAGAAACGACAACATTTCAAAAAGTGTTTCTTTAAAATAGTAAAGAGTGAAAAGATGACCAAGAAGATGCCAACGCATCTTTTAATGACATATTTCATTATTTACTAATCATTTTAATCGAAAATTCTAAACTTTTACGCCTGACATGGCTGAATGGGCTCGATCCCTTGGCATTAAAAAAAAAAGGCAGGCACAGACTTGACCAGATTTTGACAGGATCTCGCTTACGGCTCTATGGGGCGATAAACATGTCATCTGTCGAGTTTTTTAGGAACTAAATTTAAAAAAGAAAAGAAAAACGCTCATTGGAGGAACTACGAAGGGTCTACCTCTAATGAATGAACTTAAGCAACCGACCTAGGGGCACCCAGAGGGGTACGGACCTCACCATAGGACGTTGCTGGGGCTACGAGGCGTATTTGGTAGCGGGGATCGGTGAGAGACGCAGCGAAAAAGAGAGGTAATTATAACGTGGAATAATGTATCGTTTTCTAAGAGAGTTATGTGTCTATTACGTAGTAACTCTTTAGTAATCTGTGACTCGTGGAACATAATATTGATTTGTTATCTCTGCCTACCCCATTGGTAGACAGCTTACGCTTACAATCTTCCATACATCCATAAATGTATGTTGTATCTTGAAAAAAATCTTGAGTGTATTATCATTACACTCATCCAATTCCACGAATGATAATGATTTATATTTCAAAATTCAATTATTCGAATACATTTACCTAATGGCCATTCATTCATAGTTTTTATCGGTTATGTACATGGTAACTCGTACGGTTACTTAGCTGTAACAACTTTAAACTTTAAACGAAGGGATTTAAGTGGTTTTTTGCCTGAAAATGTTTTGTCAAGAGATTTACAGTGTTGCCCGGTGTAGAGACCAAAAAGTCAGGAGAATAAGTGTTAAAAATCTAGGTAAAATCTATCTAGCCAATCAAATCCGCAGAAAAAAAAAACAGTTTTATATAGTAACGTTTTTGTCTGCACCAAAGTTGTACATTGGTGAGCGGATCACAAAGTAAAAGTGGAGATGGGTTGGGATACTTGGCTAGAAGGGAAGATGGCCGGTGGACCAAGGTAGTATCGGAATGTTGGCCAAGGGAAGGCAGTAGGTCAATAGACACACCACCAACTCGTAGTTCAGACGACTTTGTAAGAGTTGCAATGGATCAGATTAGCACAGGATCGTGAGGAGTTGCGCAATAGAGAGGCCTATGCCCAGCAATGGGTTGACTTGGGCTGATTTAATTTATCGATAAGTATCATTATCTCAGCCGATAAATGTCCACTGCTAGACATAGGCCTCCCCCAAGGATCGCCACAACGACCGGTCCTGCGCTGCCCTCATCCCGTTCCCGCCGCGTTCACCTGGTCGTCGGTCATCCTTGTGGGGGCGTAACCACGCTACGCTTTCCGGAACACGGTCGCCAATCGAGAACTCTTCGGCCTCATCGACCATCGGTTCACCGAGCAATATGCCCCGCCTATTGCCACTTTAGTTTAGCAATTCTTTGGGCGATGTCGGTTATTCTGGTTCTTCTGCGTAATCAATCGCAATTCAAAGCAGGGATAAAAGAAAATGTATAGAACAGTAGTTTAATCTGTTAAGTTAGAGTTAACCACTTAAGTCAACCTGGGTTGCCAATTGATTCCAGGTAAAATAAATGGCTCTCTCATTTGTTAATGTATTCTGTTTTTGGACTTTTATAATCTGATGTACCTATAATTGATTAATTCATAGTTGACATTCATATATTAATTTTATTTTACAGGTATTCAATTAAATATTGTTCACCTTAACCGGTAAATGGTAGTGCTCATTTGTACCTAACTTACTAGTCACCCTGTCACACCTACAGTTTTGCAATAAATGTATTTGACTTTTGACTTTTCTATACAAAAATCATATATTATATGACAGGTTGTTAGTTCGCCTCAGTGATAGCACCTTTACTCACTTTTACCTAATTCCGGAAAAAAATCCTGGTGAACTGATGAGGTTCAACTGGATCCCCTGGGGGATTTTGCTAGGGGATCCTGGTGGCCCAACCCTATCAAGTAACCTGGAGTTTATTGCTAACCCAGGTTGACGCAAGTAAGGCTAACACTCAGCTGCAGAAACGCTCATTTAAGTTAATCCTCCATTAAATCTCTCATTGTCACTTTTTGTCTTGTTGACGTAGTGAAAGCTAGCAAGAGATTTAATGGAGGATTAACTCTAATGAGCGTTTCTGCAACTGAGTGTAAGTCAATTATGATGTGGTAAATGTGGTAAAACTACGGATTTGTCAGCAGAGCTGGCAACACTGCAGTAAAATATATCAGTGGACCTTTAATAGTATTCGGAGGCGATCAATCATTTGTCACGACACAACAATAATCATGATTTGTGAGTTTGTTTGTTCGTAAAACAATGTCGGACAATGTTTTAACGAATTTATAGTTTTTTTTGAATAATTTTACAAATGAAAGCCATTATGGAGTTTAAATTGTGAACATGCGATGAGGATTTTAAAAGAAAGTTTGTAGTTTTTGAACGGTCAAGTTTAAATAAACTTTAAGTTATTTGCAGTGTTTTTGAGGCTTAATAAGTTATCACTACCTGACATCCTGAAACATTAAATATGCTAAAAGTGAGCCTTTTACTGCATCTGATCACCCCTAATGGAATTACGAGTATGTTCGTGGTATACAGGGTGAAATTGATATCAGTAGCATCCTTTTAAACTAAGAGTCTACCCATCAAACTGAACAACTTTTACTATGGGAACAAACAAATCGGAGCAAAAAAAAATCTGTTGTTGCATACTAAACTGCACCCGCCGCCGCCTGCCTACATGACTCAAATGTATGGGACAGCTGATTTTTTTAATGCTCCGATTGGTAAAAGTAAAACACATAGTAAAATTTGTTCAGGTTGGTGGGTAGACTCTTAGTTTCTAAGGATGCTAATGATATCAATTCCACTCTGTAGATGTGTTGTGTATAGATAGGCTTACTAGTATAAATTAAAGAAAACATTTATGTTTACTTCCTTAAGTTCTTTAATTAAAAAAAAAGAATTGCAAAATCTCAGCAGGACATAAAAACATTTTTTGGTTTTCTATAAACAAAAATGACTTTTTTATTATTGACTTGCTGTAGTAATATAATCTCTGAAAGTGGCAAAATCTGCCTATTATTTTCAAGTGAAACCCAGCAATCCGCATTGAACTAACTTTATGAGGTTAGGCCAGCAGTGGGGACCACAATAGATGATGATAATGATGATTATTTTCAAGATACTGCAACTGTTCCACATTCTCCGTAAAAACCTCAACATCGCTACCGATTAAAGCCTAAAGGCATAATTTACACCAAAAACAAAAAACCGATCGAATACAATACAAACTTTCCCTCATACGTTTAAACATATCCCAATAACGTCTTAATGAGACAGGATGATGAATACCACCATAGTCCCAGAGACTTATGATTGCAAACGAAATAATAGTGAGAAAAAAACAATGGTAACCCTTCACAAGTATAAATCACTATACTTTTGTGACATCGGATATGATTCATTTTATACGGGATCGCTTTAATAAACTCGGCGGTATGTGGTGGCACGTTCGGATTGCCACTGCGTTCTTTTTGGTGGATTAGGTTAGAGAATTTTCAACAAAAGCTTAAAATTTTGTTCTAAAAATGGGTCATGGAATTTTGTGAAACTAATATCAAAATTATGTTGGTAGTATTTTATATTCAGATTTTGTTTTATTTTCTTTCTTAAGGTCCATCTCCATTAGTGGAAGGTCATCAGGCACGCGCTGGTACAACTGCGCACCTTCCTATGCGAAAGAAAAATCGAAACGATTACCAATTTTTTCTGAACCTATGTAAAATCTTTTAAATCTGATTCATTATCATGAGGTTCTCAAGACTACGGTGAATCTTAATTTTTATAACTCCCTATTTTAATAGACTTCAGTTTTGGCCACTGGTCGTTAAAAGCATCCATATCATCACACCACTAGGTCATTTCGGATTTGTGCGTAAATTCTATACTGAGGTAGCATATCCGCGGCTTAGATCAAATTAAAATTAAAGGATAGGCCTTACGCGAACATTTCAAACCAGAAAAATGAGGCATAACAAATGAAAAGTTTACTTCAAATTTGTATGCAAGTGCCCTAGATTTGACAGATAATGGCGCTAGTTTGTATGGACCAAGTGCACCAGTAGTGTGCTTCAACTTACCGCGCTTTAGGCCTATCCATTAATTTTATTTTGACCTAAGATCCGCGGATGCCCGCGGGCACAATTGACCGACGTCTGCTCAAGGCTTAAAAATCCGTCGAACGTATCCGATCGCTTCCATCAGGCGTGCCATAAAGGAGGATCTTTTTTAGCGTCTCCCAACTGTTATTGGAAACATATTTGTTGCGCGACACGTCTTCATTTAGCCCTATAAGGCTCACAGATAAAATAGTAACAATGTTTCTGTAATGACGTTCGGTTTTTGTAAATACATCGTCACATTTTATTTTATTACTCTTTTTGAAAAGTGGGCTTTATTTTGATGGTAATGCTTACACTTTATACGTAGTACGGACGTGTTCTCTTAAGGGGTGGCAAAAAATATTGCTACAATTTCCTAATAATTTTTTTAGGATGTAAAAAATGCGTTACATACCAAATGGCTACCTAAATGTATAAAGCATCAATTTTTTCACGCATTTTCAATATTGATCCTATAGCGAAAAATGTTAAATATAATTTTCTAAAGCTTCCATCCATCACTACCTATATTAGTAGAGAATTTAACTTTACGCCCTATATAAGGGTGAATTTGTAGGAAGGTAAAAATCTCTATTCTAATGTATGTTCTGTTTTGGTGTACAATAAAGTATAATTGAATTGAATTGAAGGTACATTTTCAGCATGTTTAAAATTTCAGGATGAAAATTAATAATGACCATTAGGGCCATCATTACAATAAGTTATGTCTGTTTCGAAATCTGTGGTGCTATTTAATAAAAAAAAAAATTATGATATTATCTGCCAACAAAAACGTGAGTTTACAAATATTTTGTAATAAAAAAAATTGCCATACTTGAAAAACATCGGCACTCTCAAGTAGCATCAGAATTCACTAACAAGTGCATACTGCATTCCTCCTTTCATTTCCTATGACAGAACTTGAAAAATACGACCTCTTATTCCGTACATAAATCAATTTTCCATCCATACATTGCTGTTCAAGTACTCCCTAATTAGAGTCAAGTCAAAGGTAAAGCATCAATGGACGTGGGATATGATGGAAGTGCCGCTGGGATTGTAGGGTCCTTGGTTGTGGTACAGAGATGCACTGCAGGACACAAAAGATGGCATTCGAAAAACAAGAGCTACATGTAGGGTGTGCATGGTTTGGTTAAAGTTTTAGGATCTTTTTAAAAGCATAATTTTCGATAAATCTACTGGAAGCGGGTTTATTTTATTTTTATCAATTTTACTCCATCCATAATAGTGTGTCTGAGTACATTGATAAAAATGAAGAAGTGATTTTGTTTATGTATTTAATTAACTCAATAAATCGCCGTGAATATGCAAGAACGTTTAAAAGTAAAAGAACTCCACGAATATGAAGGTTCATATAAAAGCAATTCATAATATCTAAATTGTGTATTTTATCGAAAGTTTTCGAGAGATTAGTCTACAATCAGATGTATCCTTCCATAGAACAAACCTTTAGCTCTTCTCAGCACGGCTTTTTGAAGGGACGGTCTACCACTTCCAATCTAATATTACTGAATGAGTTTCTAACCGAAGCTATGGATGATGGACAGCAGGTCGATGTCGTATACACTGACTATAGCAAAGCGTTCGATAGAATAAATCACAGTCTGTTATTATCAAAGCTCTCTGAAATGGGTATAAGTGGAGATTTACTTAGGTGGTTTTCGTCTTACATAGACAATCGGACGCAAGCAGTGGTAGCTAGTAACTACATCTCCAGCTGGGTGACTATTCCTAGCGGTGTCCCTCAAGGTTCACTACTCGGTCCGTTACTATTTATCATTTATGTGAACGATATTGAAAAATGTTTCCACACGTCTCGCCTGCTATGTTTCGCTGATGATATGAAAATTTTTATGAAGGTGTCATCTCGAGCAGATGCTGATGCCCTACAGTCTGACCTTTCTCGCCTTGATGACTACTGTGCTCGAAATTATCTCGATCTCAATCCGTCGAAGTGTAGCGTTGTCACCTATAGTCGTAAGCGCAACCTAATCCTCTTCGACTATAGGCTGAAAGGGCAAATACTGCAAAGGGAGTTGGAAGTGCGTGACCTCGGAGTGTTTCACGACTCTAAATTGTTATATGACACCCACATTAATACCATCATCAACAAAGCCTATAAAGCTCTGGGTTTTATAAAACGCTGTTCAGTTGATTTTAATAATATTAAAACAATAAAAATTTTGTACTGCACTTTTGTCCGCAGCAATTTAGAGTATGCTACGCAAGTGTGGAACCCGAGGTATGACACATACATTAAGCGTATTGAAGGTATTCAGCGGAAGTTCGCCCGGTATTTGTGTTATCGTAGTAGAGTACCTTATGATTCGGATGACTACCTCAATGTGTGCAAGAAGCATCACTTGCTTCCGCTAGTGCAACGTCGTGAGGTCGCTGACTTATTATATCTCTTAAAGATTGCATCTGGAGCCATTGACTGCCCTGAACTCTTGTCCAAGATATCTCTTAGAGCCCCTACCAAGGTTTTAAGACACAACCCACCACTAGCCCTTCCACCCTGTTCCACTAACTATAGACAAAACGCGTTTGTGCGACGAGCGGGCAACAACTTTAACATTCTATCTAAAGACTATGACTTTGATATCTTCTGCACCAGCGCGGCGTCAGCGAGGAATGCGCTAAATCGTAGATTTTTTAACGAGTGATGAGGCTTTATTGGTGTTAATGTTTGTATTGTAATCTATATTATTGCGAGGAAGACTGTTTCTTATTCGGTCGATTGTTGTAACGTTCGTTATCTTTTTGTTACCCAATTTGTATTTTTAGTCTAAGATCTGCTTTGTTTTTTTTTTTTGTAAGTTGTTTCTATCAGCGGAGACCTGTAATTGGCTTTCTGTCAGCCATCCATACTTGTATTGTGTCAACAGCTGTTGGTCTTCCAAATAAAATAAAATAAAAAAATAAAATAAAAATAATAATTATGGAGCATACAACGCTGACCGTCGGTCTTGCACTAAATCCAGCCTTAGCTTTTAATATCCTACTGCTGGGCAAAGGCCTCCACTTCAATTCTCCAACAAGGTCCTGGGAAGCTCAGGCCATTATTTTGAAGTTTCTTAGAATATATTTTTCTCACTTATCTACTTATCTATAACACAAAGAAACATAAAATCTCCATCTTCTTTTAAACAAATCCTTCGAAAAGTCCTAACCTATCCCGCCCTCCTACCAAAACCTGTCCACCGTAAGGTTATGGGGTGAAGTCGGTAGCGAGATGATTCGAGGCGATACGGAGCCGTGGTAAAGGTCGCGGGCTCCCCGTATTGAGGACCATTGTCTGATGTCCTCGCGAGCTCCCTGGTGCGGGTTCAAAAACCTGGAAACTATCGCTCAAGAAATTGGTTTAAAGATTTATCGTTGCTTACATCTGCTACAGCAACTTCTTAAGGTACTCAACTGTCCATTAAAAGTTGCAACAGGCTCCCCGTCATACTGGACAGAGTTTCGGTACTATTAGTGAAACGTGGATATTTTGAGGGTTCAGAATATCTCTGTCGTAAGCATTATGCTATGCTCTTCTGAGATCGTCAATATATCAAACCACACCCAACCAAGTCCACAACCCACACCGCCCACACCCTGTGGCTTGGCTACCAGTAAGAGTCATTGTATCCTTCCTCTTCTCTGATAGCAGCGGTTCCTAGTTTCATCAAAATCAGGAGGGTAAGTGCCCCATAGAGACAAAACTTCCAGCCATCGCGGTAGTGGAAAATCTATGGTAGAAATTGGTTGAGCTCGCCGTTGATGATTATATGAATGACCCAAAAGCTAGAACGATTTAACCACCCCAAAAAGTGACAATGTTACGGTATGTAATTCAATATTATATTTATTTTGTAGTTGTACTTTTTATTTTATGTTGTTTAAAATATATGTATTTTTTTTTTAAATATATGTGTTGTCCAGTTTCTGGACGCATCTTCTCTACAGTGGAACATCTTCGCGGTGGTAGAGTCAAAAAAATATCAAGATTAAAATATTGAAAAAAAATTTTAGCTCATACCCTATCGGGAATATGGTAATTATTAAGCATTTATAAAAAAATCTGTTACCTATTTTTTATTTCTGAAAGGAACCAATGTGTTTAATAAAATAACAGCGACTAATCTCAAAACGTATTGGCATCAAAAGAATTAATTAAGTAACTCATTGTAAAATATTTTTCGTCAAAAATATTTGAGTAGAAAATGTTTTAACAATGAAACCGTACAAAATATTGGCTTCCTTTCGTTCTCTAAGATATAATCGACATTCTAATCTTGCAGACTGAAATATAAAATGTTTTGGTGAATTTTTTTTTTAGCTGTTTTCATCGGCGCTTCAATAACTTTGGTCTTTAACTTATCTATATATGTATAAATATTGGTGAATGTTTGTCTGTTGCCTAACAGGATTTTATAGTTACGTCAAAGATTATTTAATAACGTGTTGTCAATTATCACTAGCCTGAAAGGTCATACATATTGTGTACTTGTAAATTGTTTCAAAACACATTTTAAATAATAACACATGTAACAAACTCCCTAGTAATATTTAAAGAGGTGGTGGCTAAACAAGAAATCCAAAAAAAAATCTGCTGTTCCATATGAAACAGATCTTATTGCTATTTCAGGTTTTGCTCCCATAATTAAAATTGTTCAGTTTAATGGTCTGAACTCTCTTAAAAATTATGAAAGTGTTTAAAAATTGTATGCTTATATTTAATTTATGTCGTTCTGTTCTATCTACTTTAATTCTAATTTTCCCTAACTCTAAGCTAACCTAATCTCATTTAAGTAGAATAAGCAATATTTTATTCATCTTCTAAACTAAAACTATATCAAGCATCGCCACTTCAAAAGCGTAGTCGACCCATCTTTTGTATAGATCCGAAAAATGCATCACAAAAATAATATCTCGGAGAACAAATCAAAAAATTTTCAAAGACTTTCGGACAAAAATAAATTATTAATATCGAGTTGAATCGATTCACGTATTAATTCGAATCCGAAATATCGATCATCAATCATAACTTCCATACTGTATTGACATTATCACAAAAGTGCATCACCGAAGAATCGAACCCCATACCTTTGTTTCTTGTTCACCACGAGTATAACAATTAACTATTGTTTATTGTATTTCGATACTAAATTTATATCGGTCCAGTATCGCAAAAAGGGAATTTAAATCGAGTTTTATTTTGTTTAGAGTGAGTAAATAATAATGTATATTTATGTGCGTGTGTGTGTGTGAATCGACGATAGGTGTTTTTGGCGTTCCTCAACAAGATCGTTTCGGACCAAAGTGTGAATCGCCCAAGTGCTCTTCTTCAATGGGGCCTTTTGGAGCACAGCTGTCAAAGGTTTAATGACTGAGGCAATCTAGCTTTGGATATCTTTGGAGTGAAATGATGATGGTAATTATTATTTAGTCCATCAAATATATTTCAAAACCCACGTGTTTCGACGAAGAAGAACAATCTTTTCCGGCAGAAATTAGAATAAAATAGTTTCAGAGACTGAAATAAATAAAAAGCTAATTACAGTTAACAATTTTTCTTTTTATTTTATTTATTGAGAAAACGAACAGCTTACCTACTCGCCTATTTAAAATTAGGATTGATAGTTTTCCTTTTTAGTAGTTAGTAGTAGATTGATTGTTCATTCAAAATTGTTTGCGGCGCGGCGTATTGATAAAAAAAAGGAATAAAAAAAAAAACAACTATAAGAAAAATATTTATTTTTTATTTTTTGTATCACTATACGCCGAAGAAGAACAATCTTTTCCGGCAGAAATTAGAATAAAATAGTTTCAGAGACTGAAATAAATAAAAAGCTAATTACAGTTAACAATTTTTCTTTTTATTTTATTTATTGAGAAAACGAACAGCTTACCTACTCGCCTATTTAAAATTAGGATTGATAGTTTTCCTTTTTAGTAGTTAGTAGTAGATTGATTGTTCATTTAAAATTGTTTGCGGCGCGGCGTATTGATAAAAAAAAGGAATAAAAGAAAAAAAAAACAACTATAAGAAAAATATTTATTTTTTATTTTTTGTATCATAGGTAGGTACGCTGCCTGCAAATAACTTGTAACATCTTTAAGGAATTGTTTTGTAATTTGCTTTTGCAATTTTCTTATGCAATTGTTTTGATGTAATGAATATTCTCTTTCTCTACTCTAACCTTTTGCTTACAGAAAAATTGCAAAAGAACCCTAACATTCCAATGCCATATAAAATGTAGCACAGCTAATTTAATACATCAGACATTATTGCCAACACAAGAATGTTTATTACATAACGCATCATCAAAAAACACATTATCTTCATAGTTAAGTTTATCCTACTAAATATTGTTCTCTACATAAACTCCATTCACATCCAAAGCCTTAACAATGAACATAAATAAAACACAATACATTCAAACTGTCACATTAAGGGGTATAACAAACACTGAAATATTCCATCAGTGGCTGCCGGCGCAAAACATAGCTTATTCATGGCTTTGTACATTTTTATATCAAATAACATTCTTCTATAGTCTTTTGAAAGTCTGCTAAGTTTCTTAATAACGAAGTCTCGCAAGTTAAACAACTTTGTATGCGAAACGTGGGACATCGCGAAATGCAAAATTAATGTCGCTCGCATCATATTTCCTTTTTTGTTTGATGCCGAATATAATACTTGTTATATCTTTTGTCACTCAATGTGAAATTTATAGTACAGACAAAATTTTCACATAAAACTATCAATGAAATGTAGGCGAAAAAGCGTTACATCGTGTAAGAGGACCATTTGAACAATTGACACCTATTAATTAGTGGATTAACCTGCACTTGTCAGATAACCGCGTGTGTAAAATGGGGTCGGCAAATGACAAACCTCCTCATTAATTCTGCCATAAATGCGAGTTATATTTACCACATTATGTACCACCGAAAAGAGTTTACTGTTACGTCGTACAGTGAAGTCATTTGTGTATTTTTATCTTTTTATAATAAGTAATGTTTTTGTCTGCGCAGACATTATAATGATATAATTACGGCCTGAAGGGTTCTACAGTATAGCGTATACGCTGTTTGGATTTAAAACTGATCATGAATATTTATGTTATCTATCTACAAGTGATTCTAATATGACGTAGGGAAATTATGCAATCTAAGGCCCAACTAATCCCTTTCAGCTTCAGAACAAAGACGCTTGATTCTTGTTAATACGGGTCTAAGTTTGATTCATAAAATCATCAGCCAGACGTCAACGCTTTATCTCAAACTTTGGCATATACTAAACAAAAATTCCAATCCGTTGAATATCGAACGGGCATATTTGATAAAGTTTTTACTTAATACACGAACCGAGGCGCCGTTTGTTATTATGATCCAATGGCCACTAGTTTCATATCAATTTATTAATAACTCGTAACTTTTTGTGTCATTTCTCGTGGCCGCCATGACATAAATATGTCATTATTGCCACTGATCAATTAGGCCGTTTCGTAATCCTTTGATGATTCCGTTAAGCCTTTTTAGTTTGGACAAAATGGTTGATGTGATGTTTTTTAAGTATTTTCTTTTGTATACAATTATTATTTTTGGCTATTTGGTAATTAGATGGAATTGGTGTACTTCTTCTTTTGTATCTGTCAGCAATGGTCGTATCGAGCCTGACTTCCCAGGGTCTATCTGATAGACTCTATCAGATGAACTCAGGGGGCAATAAATTCGGGCACAAAAAAACAGATTCTCTTCTTTGTTTTGTTTCCTTATTGTTTTTTGTTTTTGGTGTAGATAAAGTATATTTCTTTTTTCTTTCTTTTTTTTCCTACTGCTTTCAGATTAACGATTTTTTTTAAAACATAGCAGTGCAATCAACGCCACTCCAAATTTTCAATTATTTCATTCTGGCTATGTAAAAGTAGGTAAGTTATTATTATTATTATATCAGCCGTCGGTGTCCCATTGTTGGGCAAAGGCCTCCCTCCGTTCTCTCCATGCATCCCTGTTTTGCGCTTCGTTGGGCCAGTTCTTAAAGAAGCTATCAATTTCGTCCCGCCACCTTCTCCTAGGTCTGCCTCGACGCCGATTTTGTACTGGGAGCCAGTTGGTAGTGATTTTGGCCCATAAGTCATCAGGCATACGGCAGACATGTCCAGCCCAGTCCCACTTCAGATTGGCAGCGGTGGTGGCGACGTCTGTCACTTTGGTTCTGGCGCGAATGACCTCATAAGTAAGGTAAGTTAGGTACTATAATACGCAATGGGTATACAATTTTAACACAAGAGTTAGATTATATCACGAAAACGAAATGCAACGTTTAAGTGCCATCCAACTTAAGTTGTGCTGGTTATTTTAAAAACAAATGCTATTATTTTATATGAGACTTGGAGTCTATAATATTAATGTCAATGCTTACCCATTACAATTGATTGTTTTTTTTTGTTTCAGGTAACGCATCGACACTTCAAGCGTTCAAACTACATTACCTGACACGGTAACCTTTCATAACATCCCTAATAAGAGCTTTCTCTTCTACGAAACAACACCGTTATTAAGTACAATATTTTTAACGCGTAAAAACAAAATCACGATCATTAAACAACTCTTTAAAATAAAATTAAGAAAATAGCTAGTGATAACAGGCACTGGACACCATCGCCATACAGCCGAACAGTCAATTTGTATCAGGCAGGGTGTGTGTGAACTTCGATTTAGCACCAAGGGTTCAGTACAAACAAATTCATAAACTCATATCTTGTTTCTATTTAAAAAAATCTCTTCGTTTTGTTCAAAATTTTAACTAGGTTCTATTTTAAAAATACATTTTATGACTGTTTTTTTACGTGAAAAGAGCTTGTAGGTTCATGATAATTCCAATAGATCACACTGCTGGGCATATACCTGTTTATTCTCATGATGCTATCTAACCATCTAAAACCAGTATGCTCTAGTCTTTTAGTCCAGATGCAAGTACTAATGTAATAAAATTATTTTCATCATCACCTTATTTCAGAGCTACGCTCTTGTCGGTGGAGTATTCCCGAGCCCTGTCTCTTTTCCCCTAGTGTCTTAAGTACCTGATACGACACGACATCAACCTTTTCCTTCACTTGTGGTAGAAAATCTGTCTAGGTTTTCATCGGCCTATCTTCTCTACTATTTTCCCTTCCAATATAGTTTTAATGAAATTGTCGTGTCGTATCCGATCATTTTTTCTCTCTGGTTTTCTGTTGTTTTTAGAATATCTGTTTTCTTTAATTGTTATTCGTTCTGAAAAACTTATCCTCTCCATTTTCCACCAACACATTTTGCTTATGTTACACCTTATAATGTACCTGGCTTCACAAATAAAATTTAAAAATTCAGATTTTACCTTATCCGATATTAAGAATGAATTATTTCAGTATCCAATTTTTTAAAACTTATTGCTACAGTTAACCACATGTTTCTTGTTCTGCGGTACCCTAAAAGCGAAAACGTTAATATATCACTGCGGAGGCGTTATTTTTCGTACGTTATCTGCGAATCTGCGGGTAACAAGTGTGATTAATTTGTGCGTGCTCTTTAGTGGCCCCTGCCGACCCATCTGCCTCGCGGCGTGGTGTTAAACGTTTTAAATTTACCGTTTTATTTGGCATTGCTTTTTTAAATATTGGGTTTTAAGTGAGAGGATGATTTTGTGGGACGTTTGTTTGTGGCTCTTTGTGGACTTTTATATACCATGATTATCACCTGTACTACTCGTATAAGTCCGCTACTGGACTATGACTCGGTCGATAAAAACCACTTAGTAGCTCTGTTTCGTTCTTCTTGAATTTGATGTTGGTCCCGTGGCGAAAGTTGTTCAGTTTGATGGTCGGATCATCCCCTTATTAACCTTTAAACATCATACTCTACCCATCAAACTGAACAACTCTTTCTATGGGTGCAAAACGATCGGAGCAAAAGAGGCAGTTGGAGATATTCTAAATATACTTAGACGAAAAATACTTTATTCAGAATATTCACATTTCACTATAAAGGGTGTTAGGAAAAGTGTCATTAACCTTTAAACCACATACTCTACCCATCAAATTGAACAACTCTTACTATGGGTGCAAAACGATCAGAGCAAAAAACATTTAATAAAATTTTTAAGGGGATGATCAAAATGCCAAACTGAACAACTTTCTCTATGGCACCAACATAACAATCGCGAAAAAGAGTCAGCTGTTCCATACAAAACTGCAAACCTACTCGAGCCAAATGTATGGGACTGCTGTTTTTTTTTCGCGATTTTAATATTGGTCCAGTTGTTTGATTTGATGGTCTGATAATAGTATTAAAAAACTGACTGCATATTAAGTTGGACCCTTCGAAAAGGTTTCTTCACGATATTTTCCTTAACCATCAGTCAGTGGTGTTACAAATCTACCATTCTTTTCCTAAAAACTTATTTGTAACAAATATAAATATTTTGTACCCAAAAGACACGAATATTTGTATTAAAATACTAATCATTATACAAGTCTACATTATATTCTGGAATTTCTATTAGTGCTAGATAATATGTGTAACAATGTCCATGATATTTATTTACCTATGTAAAAAAATAAAAACTGGCGCACCAGGCGCATTGCGGTCCAACTGTCCTAAGATTTGGAGAGCATAATATTGAGGCGGCTTGAGAATACTCAGACAATCAGTTGATGCAATATCTCTTTTTGACGAGATTTCTTTCAAGTCTGTAGTATTTTCAGCTAAAGAAGCTAATGAAGGGAGTAGGTATTCCAAATCATATCTGTAGTATTTTCAGAACCCATTGAACTTGACAGTATCAGGAACTGCCTTTTAAAGCACCCATAACATTCCCCTACACCCTGTAAATACACGCACTACGTTGGCACGATGGTAAAGCGTGATAAGACACATAAACACATCTCAGAGAAACTAACAAAACATAAGGTATTGTAGATTCGCAAATTTCCCTACAATCCTGCGCGAGCGCAAGCGGGCGCACAACTCGATCAACATCGCGAGTCGAACAACAATGCATACTTTGTGTGCTGAGGGTAGGCGGGAAAAGATTGTAAGTAAAAATTGGAAAATTTTGATTTAAAAGCGTGTAAATATTTTGTTGGTATTGAAACAAATATTTGGACCAATACACTCACCAAGGATGTTCTAAACTACTGGACCTAGACAATTAAATTACAGAACTATATTTTTTCTTCATTAGGATTGAAAATTGATAATTCTGGCGTCCAGGAAACCAAATGGTACTTTTTATGCAGTTTCCATAGAAAGTGCTTTCTGCTGACGAAATTCCCTCCAAAAGGCGATGTTCTTCTGGGCTAGCACTTGTCATATAGGTCCCTTAAAGTGGCAAGTAGCCTATCGCCCATAATTTAAAACACTAGTCTGGTACAATACTCGGCAAACATCTTAAAAATGAGAAGGGGTGAGGTTTTTGCCAATCATTTTTTTTTTGCGCAGTCAAGATCTTGCTCAAGAAGTTTGGCGGCTACTATACCTATTCCTTCAATCGACATTTACCTTGCACCAAAAATAAAAATCCCCTAAATTCCCAAAACGTAACTTACACCGTTTTACTGCGCAACCCCGGCTCGTTGCGTCGAACTTGTAAATATGTTATTGTACCCAACTCGTCTGTCCGTCCGTCTGTCGACTTGATTTGCTGCCCGCTCCCGTATAGTAATGAAGGTGCAATTCTCTGACAGGGCACTCGCGCCGACCTCCGATGATCGATTCGACGGTTATAATCGATCGTGTACAATCGATTTGCGATCGATTTGTTGTTTAATTGTTGGATTGTTGTTGATGTCTAGGTTTGATTGGTTTAGAGTTTTGTTGTCTTTGATGGTTAAAATGTAAATTAATGTGTTCTTAGGTACATGTTTTTTTTTATGGGAAACAACTTTTTAAGTGTGCAAGGCGTAGTTCTAGCATATTTAAAATTTTAAGATGGAATTACGTGTAATGTGTAAGCGGTGAGCGGTCGCTAACCGTTCGCCCCATAAAGGCTTCCGCACATTGCAGCGATATTATCGAGCGATATTATCGACAGCGATATTATCGACAGCGATATCGCGACACCTTACACACTGCAGCGATTCCGCGATTCGCGTCACGCATGCGCACACCACTGAATGTAGTAGAAAGAGATTGCGTCAGGTTGCGATAATATCGCGGCAGTGTGTGGGATTGAGCGCGTCCACATACAAAATGTACTGAGAACAATTATAGCAAAATTGCAGCGATATTATCGCTCGATAATATCGCGGCAGTGTGTAGGATCGAGGGCGTCCCCATACAAAATGTACTGAGAACAATTATCGCAAAATCGCAGCGATAATATCGCTGCAATGAGCGGAGGCCTTAAAGGTACTATTCCGTAAGGTACCTATAATAACTTTATGTTTCGCCCATATAAAACTGCACCTTATATTAGTAGTTATTAGTACGAGCTATTTTTGGGAGTAGCATAATCTCAAGGATTGTTTTATGTAAAAAAAACATTTCAGCTGCAACAAAATCGTGGAGCCAAAAAGCCCCGACCGATACGACCGATTGTAAAAAGTCTTTCCAACCGACCACACCAATCTAAAACTGTCATAACTAACAGTAACGTCACTCAAACACCTTTAAACTATAATTATCAATCACGTGACATACTATCACGTTTAAATGCAGCATCATTATGAAAGTGTCCTCCGATCCACAATCACTGCCATCAATATAAACGTCATTACCTATCATTAAATTCAATTCATCTATTCTACACACGATCCTCTTTTTTTAGGGTTCCGTTAGATCAATGTTAATATGGAATCTGGAATTAACTTTAAGTGCTTGAAATCTGCTTAATAAAACCGGCCTAAGAACTTAAACTCGTATCTTAACTATTATTATATCTTAACTATTATAAAACCGTAAAATCATGAGGAATAAAAAAGTAGCGGTTCACTTCATATAAACTCAAATAACACACGATAGCGCGATTCAAAAACGTGCAGCGCCATCTATTGACAAAATTGTTAGTTTGTTTGTTCGCGCATCACGCAAAAACTACTGAACCGATCTGACTTAAAATCTTATATAATTTGTGCGGACGAAGTCGCGGGAAAACACTAGTTACTTCTAAAATCCTTATTTAAAAAAAGAACGATTCTAACAGCAAAATAAAAAAGAATCAGATAGTAATGGTCAATTAGTGCAATTGTTTATAAAAATTATAAATACCGATTTAGGTGCTGCTTCTGCTGCTTACTACGTTTCACGCCCCTAAGAACAAAATACCTGCTGGGATAGTCTGATCATTGTATTTGTTTTATAAATATACAAATAAAAGAGAATTTTTGTTGCGGAACCCAAGCCCATGGTTCCAATTCGCACTTCACAGCTTTTTTCGAGTCACGACACTATCTTAATGATGCACCATTTTGAACTGAATCGTGGTTAAGTAATGTATGGAATTCTACGTGTGCCGGCCTCCTGTCTTGTTTAATCCTTCTGAAGGATTTTCAATCATTACTTATGTCGTTAGAGTCGATTTTCCTTTGCGTTTGTTGCAATGAAAATTTATAAATTTTTTACTGCACGTACTGTTGATTGAAAATCAGTTCTATATGTACTGGTTTTAGGTTATTTATTGAATTAATTTGTAAATGTCTTTCGACGTTTGTCAAGACTTCTGGTACAAGATCTAATTCATTTAATTACGCCTTTAGTATCATACTGATGATGTGGAAATTACAGTTCATCAATACTTTAAATACACTAAGTGTGATCTGTAGAGTAGATCCCTAATATTATAAATGCGAATGTAAGTTTGTTTGTTACGCTTTCACGCAAAAACTACTTAACCGATTTTAAAAATTCTTTCAACATTAGACACGGACTTGAAAGAAATATGGACTGAATATTGCACTAAAAAGATGTGAAGCATGCAAGGTAATACAATCTCGTTTGTTCTACAAGGGACCTACACTCAAACAGAGGCACTAGCTCTAGGCGCAGGTACAACCCGCCACGCGTGACAGCACGCACACAAAAGAAATGGGTGCTTCACTCATGATTAGACGAGATTACGTCTGGTTCTTCTTTGAAGTCTGTGCTATTGGAATGCTATAACATAGGCTATATAAAACGGCCAAGTGTGTGTCGGGAAAAACAAATTTTCAGGCGGTACGAAGTTCGCAGGGTCAGCTGTATAATCTAATAGTTTCTTAATTACTGACGGTTTTTTAACTAGGTGATCAGACTATCAAACTGAACAACTTTCTCTACCTACCATTGAAATCGCCATCCTAATACAGTGAGGATAAACATCGTAGAACAGCGGTGACCCTTCATAACTTAAGGGTCTAAAAATACTTTAAAATGTTTTGGAACTATTTTTTCTCAATTTATTGTGCATTCCATATGCAAAATACAAATATATTGTACATTCCATGCACAATATATGTTTATTTTGTGCATTTTGCATGTGCAATAAACGTTTATACCTAAACCATACTAATACTATAGTAGTAAATAGGTCGTTTTTGTGGACATTGTTTTTGCAATAACGAAGATTATTATTCCGATGCAACATTTTTCATAAACTTTTCCGATCATACATACTGGAAATTACAATGATACGAGTACAAGTCGTATCGATATGGCCAAGATATTTTTAGTATTCGTCATATTATTCTGCAGAAATTCTCTTACAGTCCGTTGCAGAAACGCTCATTAAAGTTTTCCATTAAATCTCTTGCTAGCTTTTACTCATAGTGACGGCAAGAGATTTAATGGAGGATTAATTCTAATGAGCGTTTTTGCAACTAAGTGTTAGCGAGGTTATCAATTCCCATGGTTATATTATTTTTTGAGTCATAAGCCTTTTTAATTGACCAAAAAATATTTTCCATCATAATTCTGCCATTTCTAAACTGATTTGGAGATATTCTTTGTTCAGGGGGTGGTTGGTACCACAGAGGTGGATCCATTTACATTTGGTGAAGATCTGATGGAATGCTTTGGAGGTGGGCAATGGATCTCCTCAATTAACGACAAAAATCGTTCGGTGATTAATGCAATCACTTCTTGTCTATGTACCATGTACTTCTAGTGTGTAGAAAGGCCTGTCCTCTCTTTCTCCAATGCTCTCTATTATGTGCAAACCTTGACCAACTGTCCAAAAAGGCATCCAAGTTATCCCTTCGTCTTTTTCTTGGTCTTCCTTGACGCCGACGGCTATCCTGCTAGGCCCAATATTGTCAAAAAAATGTGTAAAACCACAGCAAATAGTAAAAAAAAAATTCTATCAAAACCCAACAGCAAACCAAAGATAACCGACCAGACATTTCGTAACTTACTCAATAACCTGATCAAGTACATTCCATTTAAGGGTTGACGTGCGCCCGGCGCGTGGCAACTGGGTTTCAAACTCCTCAATCCCACAACAAAGTCCCACCTACCAACCAATTCTCACTCCAAACATGTCTGCAAAAGAGTTATCTTAAGGGTCAGATGAATATATGGAATGGAGTGTATATAAAACCTTAATTAGGGACGAAAAAGTGATTGAGCCAGTTGAAGAATCCAGCCTCGAGAGGCCACCGCCAAGGTTTTCTGGTTACAATGAATATGGATCGATGGCGGATAGTTTAGATTTCGTTTGTAAGTGCTTTTGATCCTGTGGGTTCAGGTTTGAAGGGAAAAAATTAAGCTGAGTAGGTATGAAGCGATGCGAAAGGTTTTTGATTGCGGCAATGAAGTTGAAAAGTTGACACAATAACTAAGTATATTATGCATTCACATCACTCATAAATAGATCAGCTTTTTAAGACAGTTGTTGCTATCCAAAGATTTTACAACTATAATAGAGATATGAATGCAAGAGGTCCGTCCAATCCGCAGGAGGTGTACAGTTAATTTTTCATACCGTTGTTTTACCAATTTTACACGTAGACTATCTTCTTTCACTGTTTTCTCTATTAGTATAACCTAACATAACCTAACCTAATGTATAAGGTTATCTGGAATAAAATTGGTTTTTTTAGCTATGAAACCGCCTTACTTGTACCTCTTGATTTTCTGTTTTTTTATGCTGCTTTGGTTTTAGAGTAAAATAAAGGTTTATTTCAGAACAAAAAAAAACAGTTCTCTAATACAGGATGTGAAATTAAATGCGTTTCATATCGACCAGGGTGCAAACAACTTTCACTATGGCGCCAACATAGAAATAGCAAAAAAATCAGCTGTTCCATAGAAAATATCAATAGCACTCGAAGAAAATGAATGAAATAGAGGATTTAATTTTTCGAATCAAATTAAAGATTGAAAAATTTGTCTCGGGCGGGACTTGAACCCACGCTCTTCCAAACCGGGGAAACGTGCTAACCAATTACACCACCGAGTCCACAACCCAGAGAACGAAATTTTCAATCTGTGTGTTTATTATCAATAATATTTAATTTTTCGATTTTAACGTTGTAAAGCTGTTTAGTTTAATGGTCTGAAGCACCCCGTAAAGTATGTAACTCATTTAAATTTACACCCTGTATAATCGTAGCATGTTTAACTAAATCACTATTGGCTGAATAAATAACATGAGATTAACAAGGGGTCATGATCAAAAGGCATTATTCACACTAACGCCGAGAGTCGACAAGTCCGTCCCAACGCTGATTTAATTACCTAACCGACACAGTCGGCAATGTTACCTCTTGTCAAGATATGCTTAAATGACAGACTGGGAAAGCCATGGAAATTAGGTTGGACTATGTTGAATGGTAATGGGATGGTGTACAGCCATAGACGAATTAAGGGAAACGCGTTGCAAGTCTGTCTGGGCGCCTGCTCTCCGGTTTTTAATGGGTTTCTGCTATTTTATGGTGGCTCAAGTGTGTATTTTTGTGTATAAAACATTCCTCGAGGTCACCAATTATTTAACTTCAAGTCCTTTTGGTATTTAAACTGACGACCCGGTTGGTGTAATGGTTACCACGCCGGACTGCCAAACCAGGGTCCTGGGTTCGAATCCCGGTTCGGTCATGGATGTTATATGTTCGTGCCGTTGTTGTATGGTTTCCATAATAAAAGCCTTTAGTGCTTAGTTTGGGATCATTACAATGTATGTGCCTGTGAGCGTTATTTATTTATTTATATTTGAAAAATCTTCGATGGAGCCAAAATTTTAAGAAAAGAATATGGTTCCGCTACAGCGTCAGTTTTATTGATATTTTCATACTTTCCATTTAGCTTTTTAAATGTTACGCTCTTGTTTTTAACTCCGACTGTATACCGGGTTCTTAAATGCTGTCACTTTTTAAGGGGATGATCAGACCGTCAAACTGAACAACTGTCTCTATGGAACCAACATCGAAATAGCGAAAAAAATATCAGCTGTCCCATAGATTTAGCTACCTACCTTACCTTAAACCTACTCGAGGTTTGCAGTTTTGTATGGAACAGCTGATTTTTATTTCGCGATTTAGATGTTGGTGCCGTAGAGAAAGTTGTTCAGTGACGGTCTGATCATCCCCTTAAAAAGTGTTAGCATATTAAGAAGAACCCTATATATCTCGAGGAGCGTTATAACGACTTAGTTTCTATTGTGTTAGACCTAATCAACTGTACCTCACTCGATTTAGTAGAAAAATATATAATTATTATAACTCATATTTCGTACCACATTTCTGTTTTTGGGTTACTGTTATCTGTCTTCATGCCTAATTTAGTTTAAAAAAAAAAATCAGTAATTCAGGCGGGGTATACAGACAGACAGAAAGGACATAATTAGATTTCGTTCCAAACAAGGAAAACTAAAAAGATGTTCTGAAGCCCGAGCGAAAGCTTCCTTACCTATTTTCACAGTGGGTGTTTCTTTAACGAACAATGTCCGATAGCTAGAGTGTACCAGTATCAACTAATAATCGAAGGCAATAAATTTACTTTTTCTCTTACCACGACGGGGTGCCATCGTCGAGGCCGCCGTTTAACTGATTCTATTGAATTGTAGATGCCGTTTGTTTTTATTGTAGTTGAATTTTCAAGTGATTATACTGTCTTACTAGATAGCCGTGGTGGTTCAGTGGCGAGTAACCTTGCCTTTCGTGCAGGAGGCGATGGTTCGATCCCCATCCAGGCCGCGGCCGACTCGTACCAATGAGTTTTTCGTAATTTATGTACGATTGGCTCGATACCACTGGCTTTTCGGTGAAGGAAAACATAGTGAGGAAATTTGCATGCTTCAATTTCTAGGCATGTATTTGTACCCACTGTCCATTATAAGTGGCGAGGGGCTCACACCCCGTCACACTGAACAAAGTTTCGGTACCTACTACTGGTGAATCGTGGATGTTCTGAGGTTTCAGAATATCTCTGATTACCCTCTCGGGGAATAAAGTCGTAAGCATATGCTTACTAGATATACTTTATTTCATAAAGGATTACATAGCTATTCCAAAACTATTTGCATTCTTACCAAAGACATTTTTGGAGATCATGTGGGTATCCCCACAATATTCTAAATGGCATAGCTTAAAGCTGTTTGTTCTAAGAATATCTGTTTCCGATACACAATACCGGTGTAGTCCACTCCTTGCAGGACGGCAAGGCTCAAAGTTTTCCCCGTTGGCGGGGCGCGGGCGGTGAGCTACGCAAAACCAAAATAAGCAGAGCCCTGTTTAATGAACGCAACAAGTGACAATTGACAATGACAAGACAACTCAGAGTATATTGCTGAGAATGCTAGGACACTGCAAGCTTAGCATCATTAGTAACCAGCAATGTACCCTGAATTGTCACTTGTCGCGTTTATTAAACAGGGCCCGCGCGCGGAGGTAGAGTAATGTATAACGTCGCGCGGCCAGCTTATGATTGTTTTGCGTAGCTTGATGTGTCGCCGTGTGACCTTTCACGCTGAACAAGATAGTTGGTAGTAATCTGAGCACCCCAAGAGGAATTGTGGTCGTGAGCGTATGTTTAAACATTTATTTCATTTCATGAATGTATTTCAAAATAAAAACAGCACGCGCCAAAAGATGGAATCGTTCAAAAAGTTGCCGACTCCTGCTGTGCTCCTGTCAACTAAACTTCATTGGAATGTAACCTCTGTTACTTAGCCAATAAGTCTATAATTCCATGAAGGGTTGGACTCGTCAGCTACTGTTGGCAACCGAAGGGTATATCTTGGACGCATATCAGCTTACATCCTTATTCTTGACTTGTGTTTTGTTGATCGAGTTTTCGTCATCGTATAAAACCAAAACATATGGCACAAGACCAGAAATGCCTAGAAAATTTTTCCATATTTCAATTGTCTACGATAATGGTCGATTACATAAAAATTGCTACACCGGAAAATTTAATTTGAGAATATATTTTATCTTCTTTTTGCAATTTTGTAAAAATGTTTATATATCAAAATATTTTTCTTATTATTTTATTTTAGACTGATTTTATAGAGTGTCTACTCTGGAGTAAGAGTTCATGGGATCGGGTCATAGTAGTCACAAATAGTACTTCAATATTGCGTGTATGTTTGTAGCGATCCTTTGGGGACGGCTTATGTCCAGCAGTGGACTTCAATCGGCTGATGCTGATTGTTTTCGTGTAGGCATAGAATTATGTATGAAGTTGTCCAAATCAAATAAGACTTTAGGCGAGCTAACTTAGTTGAGATGAACTTTATAGCGAAAGAAGAAGACGTTATGATCCGGTCGAAGCTGCGCTCACTAGTTTTTTGAACACGAACGAAACATGAAAAACAGTGTTTTAAAGGCTGAAATCCAATTATGTCTTATTTATCGATCTGGCGGATAGGCGAGCGGTCTCAATAACACGATTAGATTAAGTTTACTCGATAGAAAAACATACCAAAGTCATCCCTTTTTGTTATGTTTTTTCAATATTATTCAAAATTATGATTAAACTGCTGATATTATACTTTTTATTTTTATACTTAACTAAACACATTAAGTATTTCTAGAGTAGAGGCCTTTGCTGAATATGGAGCTTAGAAACACCCAAAAGAAAAGATGTTGACGAAAAATATGTTTTTTTGCGTTCCTATTTGAATTCAATTGATGCTAAATGGCTAATTGAAAACTTATGCTTGTAAGAAAGAGACGCTTGCGCTCGGATAACCGGGCCTTAATTAAAGATTGTAAAACTAAGTCCTAGGCGGGCCTTGAACCTGCAATCTTCCAAAATATGATTATTAAATAAAATTACGAAAACCGACGAGGCCGTATGAGCTTGAAGCCTTTGCAAATAAAAATGTAACTCTGTCTATCAATAATTGGACCAATGTTTCGAATGTTAACTTTTACTTTTAATCGTCATTATTTTTAATAAATGCTTATCTCATATTATTATTGTGTAAATTTTTTCGCAAATGGTACGAAAATTAGAGTATTTTCCTCGGTGATAAAGCTGTCTTAGTCTTGGGTGAACTTAAATCCCTCGCTACACTCAGGACTCGTTCCCTCACTTCGCTCGTGATTTAAGTTTTTAACACCCTCGCTACGCTCGGGAGTAAACCTCGAGTCCTTCATCACGCTCGCGATTTAAATCTTCACCCGCGACAGAAGACACTGCTTTGTCCCCTTGGTTAATAATCTACTACTATTAGTGACGTTTAATTTCCATTTTGATTTCGACTACTTACAAATTGTAACAAAATGATTATTGATATTAAACAAAATCACAATAAAACTCACACCTTTCAGATACATTTTGGATACTAAACAGAATCACATAAGTACTCATACTTTTCAGATTATTTCGCTGAAAAAAAATGTTTACACTGGTAACCCTACCAGCCTGGCAACCCTCGTTAGCGCTGGCATCCCCGTACGCGCGTACGCACTCGTAACGTAATTTTTTGCCGCGCAGCCGCGACAGGCTTCGAATATAAAGAGTCTGCGAGCTTCCCCGGCCTTTTACGGCGTGCCCCTTAGGCGAGATTCCTCCCTGCACAATAAAACGATTTATATTTATTTTATCCGACAAATAAAAGGCGATCGACCGTCGCGGGCGCAAGTTCCCCGAAGCTGGTTAAATTAGTATTTCTTCCGTACGCGTGCGAGCTTAATTAGGATGCGCTTCTGCATTATTGGTTTTTAATTTATTTGGTTACTAACTTCAGTATAGGTATTAGTTCCATAAGGTACTGACTATCTGTTCTATTTGAATCTTTAAGGCATATAGGGTTAAACACGTTTAAATATGATGTCGTTACCATCATCGGTGTGAGATACATTTTCAGTGCAAGCCGGGTAGAGAATCAATTAGAATTGATATTGCGCAACGTCTTTTACAGCTTATCTTTAACGTTCTTGTCTTATGATAATCTCCTATCTTAGTCTAATTATCTTAGGTCAGAGTATAAAATCATTCACATTTCTATTCTATTCTATTTTTATTTAATGGTGTTTCCTTGTTAGATTTCGCCAGTGTCAAGTAGTTTGAGGGAGTGTCTATCCAATCTCGAGGATTGTTTTTGAGTAAGAACAACTGAGAAGGATTTTGGAGCCTCGTGGCAGGCTGAGACGCGAACCACGCGAACACCACGCGAGAGACAAGTGTTCGAGGTAAACCCTGCAACGTGACTCCCATTCACATTTCACTAGCAGTGCTGAAACTATAATCTGTGTGACACATAGTTTGGTGGTGTATTGCTTAGGGTGAGGAACCTTTAGAATTCGTGAAAGTCTTGTGCCACAAAGAGTATGATTGCGTTTATGATTACAATTTATTTTGGCAATACAATCAGTCACAAACAAATATAACCTACCGACAATTTTATTACAGTTCTTGTAGTAGGTACTAAATAAGTTAGTAAACTTGTAATTCGAAATCTCTAAAGTCCCAGTGTACTATTTTAAAGATGCCGTTTCCCCGGTGGTATTGAAGAACTCCATAGGTTAACCCCGGCAGCGGAAGACTGGCTAAAACATCTTGACCTCGAAATTTAAACCTCCCTGGATCCAAGCAGGAAGACAAAAAAAAAACGCCATACGATATGATGATGATGATGATGATAACAAAGGCTCAGTAATCAATTTCAGTCGAGAATACTTATATATTTCTTTGTTTTCTGTGGCTTAATTATCTATTTCTAGACTGTACTAAATTTAGTAGAAAATTATTTATGTTCTTTGATAGAAAACTAGTAACAGTTTTTTCAAACTAAACTTTACAAAATGTCTTTTTATTTATTATGTCCTTAGGCTTGCTAAACTGTAATGTTTTCAAAAGAAAACACACTGGCAGACTGCGTTAGAAATGTAAAGATATTTCATCGATAAATATTTATCGATATTATAGCTATTGAAAATCAACAAAGAGTTCTTATAGGCTCATCGACAGATAGACAGATCTATGTTTAGAAATCAGTAGAGTTACGTGGCGACATACCGCAGTTGTATTTTATAGTAGACTCTAGTATCTTATTTTAGTGATGGGAAATTATCGATAAAATCATTTTCACCTTTTAAGTTACACTGCAATTTTATTATTTTGGGCTTGGGTTTGCGTTGGGTCTTAATATCACCTGATGTTTGTAAAATAAAATAAAACACATCACAGTTCAACCTCAAAGATTTTCGTGGCTTTATTATAAGCTTTATTTTGAAGTAAGTATTCATTCTCTTCATAATTCTGATGGGTATCTGAAGTGAATGGGTGAAGTCTACCAATACGCATTGGGCGTTATTGACTTACGCCCAAACACCCTCCATGGGGGTGGCCTGTGCCCCGCAGTGGGACGTATTAGACTGATGATGATGATTAATTATCTGTGCTTTCACTACTATCACTCCAAGATATTAAATTAAAAACAAAAGTTTGTACAAAAAAGTAACATCTTTTTTTAAAGACTTTATTCCTTTTATTTGACTTCTCTAAGTACCGGTCTTCCAACCAAACCTCGTACCTAATTCGATGAAAACCATAAACTATCGATAACGTAAACCCTCTCACTGACCACATCCCATCCCTACGAGTCCGAGAAAAACCCCACACGTTCCTAGCGTAGCGTAGAGTTCCCAGGGCGAGGTTCCGGGTTCTATTCCCCGTAGCACGTGGGAAAGCTCGGACAATAAATCACAAAGTTTTTCTACCCTGCCTTCCTTCTAACAAGTCCCATCAATAATCAATTTTCTGACTTACGACGTTAGGATAAGATGACTGTCAGAGGACGTCTTAAGAAATTGTTAGTTAAAAATTATCGCCTACGAGATGTTATTAGTAAGGGTTTTTTGTTTGAAGTCTTGTACTAATTGGTAGATGTTTGTTTTAGTGATTGTGTGGATTGTGGTGTGGTTATATTGTAGGATACTGTAGGAACGTTCCTACACGTAGCAACGGGACATTGGCATCGTTTTACTGCAATGAAATAGGAATATTTCTTCTTCTTTATAATTAACACTTCTAACAATAATTATTCCTATCACTATTTGTTATATTGATTGACTCTGTTTCTATCACATTGACCACTTATTTACAAGAGCAATCCGCCCATCTAGAAGCTTAGTATGATTTACTTGCGTGATAATCAGGCTTTCTTCCATGCAACGAAGGATTGTCGCGTGAGTTAAGGCTAAGTTATCCCAGTGCAAGCGTCTCTTTCTTGCAAGCATAAGTTTACAATTAGCCATCCCGCTCCAATTGAAAGCAGGATCGCAAAAAAACGTGTTTTTCGTCAATATCTTTGCTCATGGGAGTTTCTAAGCTAAAAATTCTTCTGAGTTCACTAGAAATATTTAATGTATTTAGTTAAGTACAAGAATAAAAAGTTAAATATCAGCAGTTTAATCATAGTTGAAAAAACATAAGAAAAAGGGGTAACTTTGGGATGTTTTTCTATCTAGTAAACTTAATCTAATCGTGTAATTGAGAACAGTCGCCCATCCGCCCGATCCCTAAATAAGACATAATTTAATTTCAGACTTTAAAACACAGTTTAAATCACTTTCGTTCGTGTTCAAAAAACGGCCTCGACGGTATAACAGCGTCTTAAGGATGCTGACCCAGCATCCGACATCCAGTTTACGTAAAGTAGAACACTACGTAGCTGCTAATACACAAGACGCACTTTGCACCTTTTCCTAATAATCTGGGCCAGCGTCCGTTGCTTAGTCAACATTAAAGTAGTATCTAATTAGTATATAAGCAATTGTAACTTAAGATTAGATCTCTTACTCTTGGCGGACGATCTCCGATCCACTAATAAACATACAGGGTCCTTCCTAATATGCTGACACTTTTTTAAGGGGATGCTCAGACCATCAAACTGAACAACTTTCTCTATGGGACCAACATCGAAATCGCGAAAAAAAAATCAGCTGTCCCATACATTTGGCTCGAGTAGGTTTGCAGTTTAGTATGGAAGAGCAGATTTTTTTTTCGCGATTTCGATGTTGGTCCCATAGCGAAAGTTGTTCAGTTTGACGGTCTGATCATCCTCTTAAAAAAGTGTCAGCATATTAAGTTGGACCCTATATACTCCCGTTAGTCTGCGTATCATTCATAATTCGTGCGAGTAGAGGCAATAGCTTCGAAGGAGAGTACAAAATTCACATACAAAATAGAGAAATGATCACGTAACTTTCTCGCCCGTATAAATTGTCCACTGGCTGAGCCGATTGGTCCACGGACGGCGTGTAAGTGAACACGTCGGTGGAAGGTCACGCACACCGCCGCGTGTAGTAGTGTTAGTTTACCAATCGTAGCGCGATTGTATAAAGTGGTGTTTCTGTGGGATCTTTACTCATGTGGTCAAGTCTGGTTGGACTAAAGTCAGACTACATAATCCATGTGACAATGTCCAGGAATTATCTTTGTAACCTTGGGAAATCCATAAATCTCCGTTCCCAAGACCTCTCCCAAAGGTTACAATTACAACCACGGCATCGGCATCACAAACCGATATTTTTAATTACCACCTTACCACTGGATCGCGTGACAGCTGACTGCAACGTTGATCGATACTTCACACTGTCACTTTGACAGCTGTCATTTATTACTGACTCCATAAAATGTAGTTCGATAAAGTGTCACTTAATTTGTTCCCTTGTGTGAACGCTTCCTTATTTGAAAATCTAGTTACGTAACGTTCAAATTGGTGGCGTGATAACTAAATGGTTTGGAAAACTTAAAAACCGTATGTAAACATGTACAAAGTACGCGTATGCGTTGATGAAACGGAAAAATATCGTCGCGATATCGCGATTCTGAGATATCGCGGCGATTACGCTCAATCAACGCCTGTGCTTAAAATTCGTTGCAACTTGCAACTTCACAGTGCAAGGGTGCAGTTCTGACGTCATCGTTGCGATGCAGTTGCGACATATTATCGCCTACGCTCAAAAATCGCTTGTGTGATAGTCTCTTAGGGTTTGAACCTTAAAACAGGAAAATCAGAACCCTTATTTCTAAACTCACGAGACATTCTTTGATTAAATTCGTTGCCGCGTTGGGAGTTCCAAGACAGATTAGAGTTATGCCCCGCTCGCTCGCAGGATTTCGTTGTCTAGTGTTAGTTGGCGCCGCTGTTGATCCTGGTTTACAGGAGTTACAGTGGTGGGAATTAGACCTAGCCTTAAAAAAGGACAAAACTACATAGGAAGAAATGGGAACTACTCCATTTAATTGAATTTTTGGGGATGCAAGTACAGATGATTTTTACGCAATTATGCGAAAGAAAGTTGCACCAATGTACGTCGTGTTCGTGGGAGCTCGAACGGAGTGCTGAATAAATCGTTCTAGGCTGAAAATGATAGGTGACAGAATGGACTCCGCCCTGTTTGGCAGATTTACTGAATTACATTCTTGGGCATGCGGTAGATCTTCCAGGTAGGGAAGTAGTTAGCATCCTCTGCCCTTATCCCTTGATGTTTTAATTTATTTATTTGATGTTGTACTCTACTTACTAACATAGTTTATAAGTTCTCCAAGGCCTACTAACATTTTTTTATATGGAACATGCTGTCTAAAATAAAAATAATTTTTTTTTCTCTCGACCGTTTGTTGACCCAATTGTGATTATTACCACTCTGGATTGCCAAACCAGAGATCCTGGGTTTGTATCCCGATTCGGTCATGGATGTTAAAAACTTTTTTTTTCGTGCCAGCATGAGTTATATCGCATGGCAATCACTCATGCTGTAGTAGAACCCATGCACTTCTGGGTAAGCTCGCTACATCTTCGACCCCATCTTTGTCCTGAGGACTAGATAGAGGTCAAGAGTAAATCCTATCAATATAAAAAAAAAATATAAAAATTAGCAATGGTCGGGGTGGAAGCAAAGAACCTCCCTGAGTGACGATACCTGAGTACATCTGACGCACCCTGGACAGTCAGCCTCGATGTTATACGAATGCGCAGTTGTATGATTTCCATTAAAAAGGCCAGAAAATTACGTTTCAGATCATGACAATATATGTGCCTGGCATTATTATTGTTATTACCTTTCTTTCAACACCAGGAACGCGGCAAAATAATTTAGTCTTCATAAAACTGAGTGGAACATCGTCGGCAACGGTACAGCGGCATCGATAGCCTATAAAGTATGCAGCCGTGAAATATAAAAGTGTCGGTAGCGAATATTCTGCGCATTAGCATTTAGATGAGCGCCTGCGCTTCGTTACGCTTCTATTTGAGTTATAAGCGAGAAGCGGGGTCAATTTCTCTTTGCAGCATGCTTCAGTCCCTATTTTAAGTCTTTTTTCATCCCTAAAGACGTATTTGGTGACCAAGGCGATAGGGATAATTGTTCGCAAAATTTAAGTACTTATCAAAAGTATTGAGCATGAGTCTTTCGCAGTTATTTCTATTTGGATTTATCTTCTTAACAGCAACCTTAGCATAGGTAATACAGTAACTTGTTATTTAGAAAAGCAGCCAGTTGTCAGAAGTCGTCTGTAGAACGCATGATATTTTTAAGTGTATGAGTGTGTGCTAACACAGAGCACCTCTCGTCCTTCAACTTTTGAATCTGATGGAACGAGAACACAGCTACGATCAGAGACACATTTTGCAACTAACGTTTATGGGATGTTCGTGATTCACAAGGTTGGTCGACTGTAATACCTGATTTGACCCGCTCGAAAATACTTCATCCTTATGCTTCTGCTTATGACTTAAATATTAAAGCGGTACAATTTGATGCAAACTTTGCAGCTACCTTAAAACAATACTATGCCAGTAGTTATAATATTCTTTACCTCAAAATTCTTCTTTTTATTTTAAAGTATAGGATGTAATCGATTTCTAAAGAATAAAGCTTATCTTGCAAAGTTTTCAACTAAAATTATGAGTATAATTTTATTTGCCTTGTGGTGTTTGCTTTATCATCGGTACCTTTTCTTGCCTTGGGTATCATAAGAAGTGACTAAGGGGTGGTAGGTCTAAAAGATATGTTACCCCTTAGTCACTTAGTCTTAGTCACTAGCCTGAATTATTATAGTAGGTAAATTGACAGTGCAAGGCATAAAGACCTCATCTCGTGAAGGCGGATTGGTAAAGTAAAGTAAAGTAAATATCTTGGACAGTGTCACACAAATTATCTAGTCACATTTAAAGTTCCAGAATCTAGCCTGGTGTGGATTAATATAGGGTCCTTCTTAATACTCTGACACTTTTTTAAAGGGATGATCAGACCATCAAACTGAAAAACTTTCTCCATGGCAACAACATCGAAAAAAAAATCTACTGTTCCATACAAAACTGCAAACCTACTTAAGCCTGTATGGAACAGCTGTTTTTTTTTCGCGATTTCGATGTTGAGCCCATAGAGAAAGCTGGGGAGTCACGTTGCAGGGTTTGACTCGAACACTTGTCTCGCGGTTTGCGTCTCGGCCTACCACGAGGCTCCAAAATCCTTCTCAGTTGTTCTTACTCAAAAACAATCCTCGAGATTGGATAGACACTCCCTCAAACTACTTGACCACTGAGCAAGTAATCACTACGTTTACTTGACACTGGCGAAATCTAACAAGGAAACGCCATTAAATAAAAATAGAATAGAATAGAGAAAGTTGTTCAGTTTGATGGTCTGATCGTCCCCTTAAAAAGTGTCAGCATATTAGGAAGGTGTTTACGAAACAGTTGAATTTTTTTGCGATTTCACCTCCGGCAAAAGTGTTTCAGTTCGATTCGACTTTATGCAAACTTTAATTCCTCCCTGTATTTTCTTCCATCGATTTTGCATAAAGCCATCCACCTCAAAACGAATATGAAATAATCAGAGCAACTAACAGAGCGATCAATGTACGGGATAATGCGATCCATTATACAAACACGCATCGACTGGTCCCAGCTGATTTAAAGCACACTATCAAATAGTAGGGTGGTTGTTTACGGGACAATTTTAATAGTTGTACTTCTGCTGTGGGTGTGGAATTATGACTTTATTTAATAGGTTTTTGCTAGGCTTCTGTTTTGGAGAGTAATCAAGCAGTACCGTCACAAAGCTTTGGGCTTAGGCGCCATTAAGCCTATATACGTCCCACTTCACAGGCCTGTAGGCCTACCATGACTTTTCGCTATACGTTACTACTGTAGTTGCGGCGCCAATTTAGTATGACAGAATTAGTTATTAACTTATTAACGTAACCACTAGGAGCGCTGTATAAAATTCAATACAAAAACTGTCGTTTACTACAGTAGTTTTAATAAAGTATACTACAGTGTAAACTCATGGTAGGCCTACTGCCCTCGGGGAGGGTGTATGGAAGTTAGTCCACCACGCGTGCCCAATGTGGATTGGTCAACTTCACATACGCATCGGAATTTCTTCTTCAGCGTATACAGGTTTCCTCACGACTTTTCCTTCACCGTTTGAGAGTTGGTATCGTAAATAAGTTAGAAAAACTCATTGGTAAATGATATGTCGTCCGTGCAGATTCGATCCCGGACCTCAAGATTGAGTATCCATACCTCTCCGCAACTCGCCACCGAAGCCGAACGTTATCAAGGTAATTTACTATTCTTGGTGACGGCTAGCTAGCATATACCTAGGGACCTTTTTTTATATTCTGTCTGTTTTTAAGGGGAAAATAACCGGGCCATCAAATTCAACAACTTTCTCTGAGGGTCGAACAACGAAATTGGTAAAAGAAATCAATTGCCTTTATATTAAATTTTAGTTATGTAGATTTGCAGTTTTGTATAGAACAACTGTTTTTGGGTGCTTTAATTAGACCCTAAAACTGAACAACATTCACTATGGAGTCAATATCGAAATTGCGCAAAAAAATACTGCTAATGTTATGCTGCTGTAAATATTAATGATCCATCCACTCCCCGTGGAATAAGTGTCGATACTGCTTTTATATAACATTTAACATGCTCGTTCCCTCAGAAGCGTGAAGAGAGGTTTAATCAAGCATCTGTACTGAGAAACGCTAAATTAACAATCCAGTGCGGACCACACATGACGACCGGCGCCTTTGTAATAAAGACTGCTAGGTATACCTTTAGTATTTTATTTATAAGAACGAGTTACATATTTAACTTGATATTATTATAACAAACAATAGTAGGTACTAGTCGATGAAAATAAGATTGATATAAATCACGATGTTGAGTTCGGCCGAATTGTGATATGCATGTGACAGCTTTTATAAGAATATGATAGAAATATAATCGTTTCGGTAATATTACGAAAGCTCGAATAATTACAAATATCGCAATTAGCAATATTAAAAACGATCTTTCAACTAAATAGGTGCCTTTAGACGTAGGTATGTACACAGGGCGATAGATCATGTTACGCACCCTATATACCCATAACTACACAACGTACAAAACACAAAATAGTGCGGTAGAGAGCCTGCATAGACGCGGCTGCCGGCGCGGGCGCAGCGTGCCGTGAGACGAAACAACAACATTACAATATACCGCACCCTCTCGCACGATTCGCAGCGTTCAACTTCTAATAGTTCAAAGTCCAAACAGGGTAATCGGACCTGTCGCCGTGTGTACAGTCAATCGCGCGGGATTGCGCGCGATAAAGAGCGCAAGTAATCACACACACCTGCATGGCTAGCATGGCGGCGTGATATAGCGCTATCATGCCTTCGCTCTCTTTCTATTTGTGCGTGAACGAACGAGATAAAAGGCGTGATATAGCCGTATCCCGTGCAACATGCTAACGCCTTCTTGCGTTTGTAACAACTGCAATACCGCGCGAAAACGCAACATTCTTCACTGCTCTACTTTTAAACGTGATCTCCTTATGTTAATAAGGAGGTTTATAAAGGTATTTCAGCACAAAAATCTAATAATCATTGATTGCGATTGCGTTGATGCCGAACGTGATTGCGCGCGCGAATGCAGATTACTGCACGCTCTTTCGACTAATCCCGCGCGATTGAATGTAGCAACTAATGGCCCATACAGAGTGGTAATTTCAAACAGTCTATTTGACGATAGGTACATTAGAAACCTCTTCCTAACAAACACAGCGAGAGGTGAACACAGCTCTGCTACACTTTCAACAAGCATCGCATCAAATCTGTAACTATCCGTGAACCGACACGACACAGCCCGGCCTCAGGGCTCCGGCCTATCACGACCCTCGCTATCTGACAGAATTGTACAGGGAATTAACTATTGCTGGGGCTCTGATATTTAGTTCAACGCCATTTGTCAATTCAGTGCTGGCTGATGGAGATGAGTTACAGCCTTTCCTCACACAGCGCTGCTTTGCGTTAGCGACAAGGTGTAAAACTTCGTTTCCCAATCCAGCTCTATAGGATCTAGAATATCTAGCTCGCTAGGATTTTGAGAGATTCAACCACTTCATTTGTAAAATTTGATATGTTTTGTAGCAATGCAATGGAATAAATAAAGAAATATCTTATTTTTTGAAGAACTGACAACCGATGGGGTGTCAGAGTTCTAGAGTGGAGACCGCGAACTGTTAGGCGTAATGTGGGACGCCCTGCTGCCCGCTGGACAGACGACCTAATAAAAGTAGCGGGGAGCGACTGGATGAGGAAGGCCGAGGACAGAGTTTTGTGGCGCGCCTTAGGAGAGGCCTATGTTCAGCAGTGGACGATGACAGGCTGATGATGAATCGGAGGTTTGCTATCATTAGTGCTATTCGGATCCTGGAGAATGCAGTCCTAAACAATGAGGTGGTGTTCATATCGATCGACTCACACAGGTCCTTAAGCAAGGAAGTCCATCTACCAGGCATTCATCTCTACAAAATTGATCCCTGCAAAATCATATGGAGATATTTTTCACACATATTATAATGTGAGATATATTAGTGGTTCATCTGCAATTTCAGGGCCTCTACTCTCTTATTCAACCTCTATAGGACCGCCTCTTAGCTAATTCTATCTGTCCATGATATCTTTATCACATCTCAAAAGCCTCAAGTCTGCTGGAATGGAAAACCGATACAATCAGAGGTAAGTTCCAACTGTTTCCACGTGCCTCCACGAACGGTATCGTGAACTACTTATGCAATCGTAGCACATTTTTCCGCAAAGTACAATCTCTGGTCACCCCCGGAACACGGCGAGATGGTAAATGTATGCAGATAGCCGTCGCCGGCGGGGATGCGCGGGCGCACTCTCCCACGTGCCGCGGTGCCGTGTGGTATGCAACTGGAATCAATTTAAGGACCTGTAAACGAATCTCGTTTTCTTGCTATATTTTTGTGGGTTGAGCACGGCTATCATGCTATCCACAACAAAGCGATAAAAATCGCTATGCGCGCTCTTTTTGGCATACGTAAAATAAGAAAGAAGGAGGCAAATTTTGATTTTATCGTTTTCTCGGGGGTGGCATGCGAGACCTACTGTTGTGAAAGATGTGTGTTTTTACGGTTTGATCAGTAGTTCTAGTAGGTAGTTATTTAATATTCTTCCATCCACTGGTTGTCTGGAAGAAATCACTTTTAGTGATAAGGCCGCCTTTTGTACCCTTCTTGTTCGTGTATATTGTTGTTGTTTTTTTTTTTTTTGTATTTTTGGTGTGCAAATAAAGAATATTTATCTTATCTTATCTTATCTTAATATTAATTGATTAAAGAATTTCAATATCTAAACTTATGAACGCAATACTGACTGCTCTAAAACGGTCAAGGAAAACGTTATAAGGACTCCTGCATAATAATTATGCTGAAGAAGAAATTCTGATCGGTATATTATGTGGTCCACCAATCTGTATTAGGCACGTGTGGTGGACTAACGTCTATACACCCTATATGGGGGGTAGGCCCGTGCCATGCAGTGGAACGTATACAGGCTGATAATGATGATTCATAGAATCATTGCAAATATTTCGCATCGGAAACAACTCTAGTGGTTTTAACACGATTTATAAAGTACATGAGCCTGAAAACACTTGTGATCGTTTTATAAATACGTACCAGCCCAATTCCTTCTCACTCGTATTCGTGAGAGGAAGCCGTTGCCCTGCAGTGGGATTCTACAGGCTTTTTTTGTTTTTTGTCAGTTACTTACCATCAAGTGGTCAAGTGTGAACTGTTTATCTGGGCGAGCGTGCTCGATTGCTCTAGCATTTCATTTGTTACAGCACGTCGGTAACCAGACGTTTGATGTACATTGCTGGCATTGTTTGACTAGGTGTACAAAGATTCCTCTAATAACCCAACTGGCCACGTAACTCTGTGGGTGGCGTAAAGACAAAGATATAAGGTTTCTTTTCCCGTGCGTTCTTATTAGTGCTTTTGTCGGTTATCAACCTATTGCCACTTGTTACGTTATTTTAATTCTGAAACCTATTTATAACGTCACGCCTCTTTCCCAGTGGGGTAGGCAGAGACCAGGGCGCGCCATCTACTACGCTTACATAGCTCTTTTGCCTCATTCACATCTATACATATCTTCATTCTGAAACCGTCATGTGCTAGTGAACATTTCCACAACTGGACGCTGTATTTGTAACATAGTTTCTGACCACCCTCTTAAGAATACCACGGGAAGAAATTGGGTGGTGTATTCTGAGTCTTTAGAACAGATCCGCAACAGAACCAGGGTAACTGACATCGCCCGAAGAATTGCCAACTGTTCTCGAGTGGCGACCGCGTACCGCCAAGCACAGCGTTGGTAGGCCCCCCAAGGTAGACCGACGACCTGGTGAAAGTAGCAGGCACTTGGATGAGGAAAGAGGATCGGTTGTTGTGGCGCTCCTTGGGGGAGGCCTGTCCAGCAGTGGACGTCCATCGGCTGAGATGATGATGATGATATTTTTAGTCAGAAGCACACGGTTAGATCAAAATTAACAGTATATATAAAGCCAGCATAGCTAGCATAATAAATCAGACTACTAACTAAATAACGCTCGCTTACAAACACATTGTTATGATCCCAAACGTTAGGTGATTTTTATTATGGAAACCATAAAACGAAACACAAACATACAAAATCCATGACCTTACCGGGATTTGTACCCTAGTTTGCCAGTCGTACGTGGTAACCGTAACACCAACCGGCTCGTCGAATCCTGACTTCAGCTGTAGACTCTTGCTATCCCAAAAACGAAAGGCCCATGAACACCATCCAACGGGGCCGGCCCACTCGACCTGCCTGAGGGAGGCACGACCCAGCGATCTAGACATCGCCACCGCCCGTGATTTGCTGCTAGAACCCCGACTATGTTTGTGCTTCGATTTGAATTCGTCACGTTCAACAGCCGCGGACTTGGATTAAACCAAAAGCTTCATAGTGTATCAAACTTGAGCTCAACGGGCCTACTTTGTTTCTTGGTCAAACATGGCTTATTTGTTTTTTAATCCTGAGCTCAATGGGCCTTTACTTGTTGCAGGGTCTTTCTTATTATGCTGGCAGTTTTTTTAAGGAATTATCAGATAATCAATCTGATCATCTTTCTTTATATGACCAATACTCCCAACCCAGAAAAAAAACTGTTTCATACAAAACTGCAATTTATTCAACCCAAAAGTGTGGGATAGCAGATTTTTTTAATTCGAAATTTCGATGTTGATCCCATAGAGAAGTTTGATGTCTGATAAACCCCTGAAAAAAAAAACCGATAGTTCTGTGGGGACTTGCCACAGATGTCAACACCCACAAGTTACAGCAAAGAAGCTAACAGATGGCGATACCGTCGCGCTCAGAAACCTGCTCCATACAAAGACAACGTTCACCGTAAATACGTAACTCGTAACCTACTACAAATAAGGTTCACAATCGAATGCGAGACATAAATCGCGCAAGAGAAATAATCACAGAGATTCGATATATATACAAGGTCCAACTAAGAACTGTGGGACCACGGCCGGTCCCCAGGCTTCACACTAAGCCTGGTGGAAGATCTTCCCTTTTCAATGGAGGAACATTCCCAAGTACCACCTCCATAGTTCCTTTATCAAACACAGTAACGGCTAGTGTATGATCTTTTATACACTGACTGACAATTTTAAAAATTATATTTGCTATTTGTACTATGTTGCATCCTTCTTTTATTCATTTTGTTAGTGTTCGTAGCTGCAATGCAAATGAAGAACACAATTTTTTTATTTTATCGATCTCATTTTCACTCATCTCCAGCAACGCCCTGGATCATCATTACAGCATACCGGCAACCTGCCAGTCCGTGGCATAGCTTTCATCCAATAATTAAGCTGCTGAAACTCTGACCATACCTTCTTAATTTCTGAACCTATCTCGTCTTTGATGGACTTTGTTGGCAGTTTCCGGAGTCACAGTCTGTGTTTTGTTTTTGGTAACATTTGAAGAGAGCTGAATCTGAAACATTGTTTCATTGGGGCAGCAAGCGGCATCTTCCTCAGGTTTAATCTAAGGCTCAGTTGCAAATTTTCGAGGCGGGTCCGACAACGACGTCGGTCGGTGCGAACGGTTCTCGATTCGATAAACACGATAAGTGTGGAAATGTAGATGTGAACGCGTTGAACAATGCTCTTGATGGTACGTCTACGTCTGTAGGTCTCTTGGTTACCGTTCCTGTCTGTTTTGTGCTTTTTAACCGACTACGGTAAAGGAGGGTAATGTTTTCAACGCGGTTGTACGTTAACGCACCCTGGATACCTTATGTAAATAAGCATGCAATTAAAAAAAATGTAAGCTGGTTCAGTCAGTAGTGAGGGTGAAATATAGGGAGGACTAATTTTTAAAAGCATCACTTTTAATACCATGCGAAGAAGCCAAAGAAAAATCTGGCAGATTTTAGTTGCTTTCCTGGAGCCGAGCGATTTTAAAATCGAACTGGCCTTTTCCGGGAGAATCTAGGAATTCCGGGATTCACCATTATTCGAAAAGAATCTACCATCCTAAGGCTATACACATACATACCGTTCAACATATTTTTTTAAACTTTTCTAGAAAAAACATTCAATTCTCCTGTCGTTACACGAACTCTTCTATTCCCATTCCCCAAGCTCTAAGTGCTAACAGCAATTTAAAAGCTTCCGTCAGTGTTAGGGAGGCGATTATTTAGCTCGAAAGGTTTCCTCCATTTAGCGTGAAGAACTCAAGGCGCGATGAAATCCGGGTGGATAAACATGATGAGTTGAATTTTAGTGAAACGACTGACTGATGCTTTTCTCTGTAGCAGACAAAACTTGTTTCATGCATGATTTTGATTTATATCAAATAAACACAATTTTTTAATTATGGCTGGGCTAAGCCTTAGAACCATAGATGGATACCTTAGATGGATTAGACCCATAAACCCATTTCTTCCTTTGGTGTTGGAGGCGATTAAAGATGCGGTTTTAAATTTAAAGTTTTTGTGATTGGAGCAGCTTTTATCCTTCCAGTTTTCTGGTTCTCTGTTAATTTCATTAAAATTTTCATTATCAGCCTATAACAGACCCACTGCAAGGCACAGGCCTACCCTCAGGAAAAGGCCCATACACCTATATGGGCATCCACCTAAATCCACGAATGAAACAAAACAGCTTTCCCTAAAAAAAAATTTTGGTTCTCCCATAGAAAATAGATCGGCCGATCAGCACTTTTTTATGGATGGTCCAAAAATTGTTTTCGTCTTTCGACCCATGTTCCTCAGGGAAACTTGTTTAGTTTATTTTTTTAATTTTTTATTAAAAATGGGCTTGCTCTTAACCTCAATCCAGTCTTTAGGACAAAGATGGGGTAGACGTGGACGATGGATTAGGACAAAGAAAGATCGAAGACGTAGCGAGATAACCCAACTTTCATTTTTTGAATAGTCGTCACGTTTTTCTCAGTATACGTTTAAACTTATAAATACCCAGGCTTAAACTTATACACATTAAACCAAATATACCAAAACAATTAAAATTTGCAAAACCATCAACATCAAAAGCTCTCAGAGCTCCAAGTTTTTTGTTATGCAAATCACACCCCTCACCGTTATAGCGTGAAGATACCAGATAGGAGATAATGTATTATGTATTCCGAGCACCCTGTGTTAAACAGTGGGCGTACATTGGATTATCTGAGATCTGCCTGTATCTCGATTTATATTGATTTGCTTTCCTTTGTTTGTTTAGAAGATGAACTTAGATACCCGTAGTTTCTGTTTTGAGAATTAACGAGACTTGTGAAAGTATTATATCGATGTAATGCGGCGTTGTCCAACAATCAAAAAAGAAAATCTGTAGTTGGCAATCACAGACTTGGAATAAATAAGTCTGTGATGGCAATGGCAATATTGAAATTCCAAAATAAACCTGTCACATTCAGGAATTCCGCTACCGTTAGACAGAATAGTCTCAAAAGTTGGTCCAAAAATAGTGCAACATTTCGGACCTGTACTAAGTACTGTTGGTGGGTGGCGACACCACGGACCCGATTTTACAGAGGGCCCGGATTGATTTGGCCCTCACCTCTTGTCTTGACTTAAACGGCCGGCCAGGAGTGGAGTCGCAAGAGCGGAACGTATGATCCAGGTCGGAAGTGTAAAATGTCATAACGCCGGGACCTGCTGACTGGTGCACTTCGCATCGGGAACAGGCACCCGCCGACTCACCACAACCTTGGCCGCTCAGTCGATTTTGGCTGCCCCCTTGTCGCTCTTTAGGGGGGCCGATTTACCGTCAGCCATTTTTGACAAACCAGAGACATTTTACGTCAGGCGTCTCGAGTCCCCCCGCAATAACCCAGATTTCGCGGCCCACCCAGCTCACCCCATAAGCCCCCACATACTTACTCGTGTCTGCACCGAAAGTGGTTTATTTTCGGACATGACGCATTCAGAAATAGACCATGATAATTGGATTGATTGGTGCATCCCATCGCATTTAAATAAAAGTCTCTCAAACTTACTTTACTTTTTGGACCTGTGCCCCAACGCAAGCCATCCAAAGGCCCGGGCTACAGTTTTTCAACGAGGTCTAAACAAATATCAATGCACTTTACCAACGCAGATCTCGATCATTCGCAATCCTCTACCGATAAATAAACCCGGCAACAATGCCAATGGTCATAGTCAACCATTAGTGGCTATTACATCACGCATATTAAGTGCTGCTTTCATCTCGCCGGCCATTGTGCCGTCTGGGGGCTTCCGTGTGCCTTGTTGGGTTTGGCACGGTGCGATTGCCGTGTAAGTCAAGATGAGGATTTTTTGGGTGTGATTTTTAGGAGCTTTTTTCTAATGAATAAGCGGCGCTCGCGAATTCGTAAGCACAGACAACAGACTTTAAATACTCATAAATTTTGACATAAAGTTTCATCCAGAATAGATTGCGATGAAATAGCCTAAATGTTATTCCAAACGAAGCCTGATGTTTTTGTGAAAACCCCATCTAAATCAAACAGACAAAAATTATAATAGTTAAATGGTGGGTACCCGATACGGGACCGCCCAGTAACTGACTTGCAACACTTGAGAAGAAAAACATTTTGAGGAAACTCACAGAGTGTTGGTAAGTGGTAAGAAAAAACTACCGTCCGATGTTTAACACATAGATTAATATGTTGGTTTAACATTGTAAGTCCCAGATACTATAAAAGACATACTACCTAAAAACATTATCCTTAGTCACTTCGTATCGACCCACTTAAAGAAAATAGTAGTTAGTATTTTATGTATATTTTATATTCTATAAAATGTATCATGTGTTAAAAAAATAAAACGTTAAAATCCTTATCAAATTTTAATGGAAATTGTCGACGCACTGACAATTTCGTTTCAGTGCGGGATGCAATTAAAATTGAGTTTATTATGAACAAACAAGAACGGATAGTAAAGTAATTGTTTTCGAAGGCCTACCGTAGTGGAAAATTTTATGACAATTAATGAGTATTTTACGCTGTTAAATAAATTACAGTGAAAATTTAAATTTAATTTAATTAATGAAAGGTAGTCCAGCCACCACCGGATTTTATGATACTAGGTCAACAGGAAATATCCAGGTTTTGAACAATGACCTTGCGACCATAATACTATACTCTTAGACCTTCATAATTAGGAAACTCGCTGTAAGCATAAGCATAAGCATATGCTCACGACTATATTCCCCGAGGGGGTAGTCAGAGATATTCTGAAACCTCAGAACATCCACGTTTCACTAGTAGTACCGAAACTGTCCAGTGTGACGGGGGGTGAGCCTGTCGCCACATATAATGGACACGACAGTGGTTACAATACATGCCTCGAAATTGAAGCACGATGTTTTCCGTCACCGAAAAGCCAGTAGTGTTACAAATCGTACATAAATTCCGAAAAACTCATTGGTACGAGTCGGCCTGGATGGGGATCGAACCATCGCCTCCTGCACGGCAGGCAAGGTTACTCGCCACTGGACCACCACGGCTTCTTGGCACGACCAACTCGCTGTAAACTACAACATAATCATGTACACTCACAAATAGTAACACAATTTCATTCGCTTTATACACTTTTAACACATTGTTCTATTTACATATATATAATATTTTGTACCTGCTGTTGCCTTCTAGCCTCTTGCATTACACATTAACTCAAAAAACTCAAAATTTTTTATTCAAAATAATATCACATAGATAACTTTCTGACGTCATTTTTGATTCTACCACCGCTTCGGAAGGTGTTCCGTTGTAGAGAAGATGCGGCCAGAAACTCTACAAACAGAACTCCAACCCAATACTTCGTGGAGTCAGGGCAGGACTGAAAAACAGCGCTGCGCAGTAGTCAGTATCACTTAGCTCCTGCTGTCCTCTTGCCTTTGTGTAATTTTAATATTGTGTTGTTGTTTTTTTATTTTTTTTTTGTTTTAAACTGTTCATGTACCTAAGCATTTTTCTTTTTATGATTTTTTTGCTTTGATAATATTCACATAAATGGCAGTATCTTTTGATTGCATTGACATAGAAGCTTGCATTTTATACAGCTTCAAGAGTATCGTATACTTTATTTATTTGGTATTTGGTATTAATTTCAACATGATACCTCTACCCGTTCCTGAAAGAAAGTGTCTTCACAGACGGACAGACAGATGGACATCGAACTGTTCCTGTAAGGTTTCCGTTTTTCCTTTTGAGGAACGGAATCCTATTAGGTAGTATTAGATTTTTATGGTTATGTAGAGTCTCAAGGTTAAGGCACGATGGGGCTGACAACCTCAGGGTTAAAACCAGCAATATAAAAAATTAATAAAAAATTGTTACTGCAATTGAGATGTTATTGCAGAGAGAAAGATTTCATCAGTTTAAAGAAATCAAATCTAAACTATTATAAAACTTTAACTAAAGTGTGTACAGACACACTTTACTGAAGATATTTACAAAAAAAAAGATTACGGTATGGTTTTTAGGTATCCCTGACTCGAAATCAACCTTTTTTAGAAATTTTGTCGGTCTGTTTGTTTGTTTGTTCGCGCATCACGCAAAAACTACTAAACCGATTTTGATAAAACGTTTTTTGTTTGATAGCTTATCATCTGACTTAAATAATGGTATATAATTTGTGCGGACGAAGTCGCGGGTAAAAACTAGTAATAAATAAAAATTCTGGAAATGAACGATATTCTGAAATAATAAAAATAGCCGTGTTTGAAACCGTTAAAACATTTGAATTGAGAACAAAAGGATTTTTCACTCGGTCGACCGTTTGAAAAATAATCGGATCATTGGTTTTCATTTCATCGTTTTAAAAATACGTAGAGACATGCCTTCGGGCACGTGCCGTTTTTTTTTAAAGTAGAATTTTCCGCATCGGTTATTGAATAGAAAATATGCGCGAACATGTTTTGGTAAACTTTTTCACTTACTCAAAATTGGTTTTATTTTGGACTGTCGTTTTATCACAGTGTGGGTGTGGATGAATTTTTTTGTATCTCTTCCTCACTTACTTATAATTTCAAATTCTGATTTCTTTCTATCGAACTGTATGATGTGGCGAAAAAGACTTAAATTATTAAGGCGATGATGAATGATAGGTAATATATTTATATATTATATAATACATTTTTAATACATTTATAACAACATAATATATTTTTTTTAATCACCTTTTATTTGCTTTAAATCCCACGCCTAACTGACAATTAATTCGAAATGAGTAAAAGGTAACTCAAATCGATAGAGAATAGCGGTTAACTATTAAAATTATTTCGGTAAGATAAAATAAAACAGACTTTATTTACACTCTTAAAACTGTTAGAAATCTCTTCTACAAATTATAGCTATCAATATTATTAAAGCAAAGAAACGAGGAAAAAAACAAAGTTTCTGACAAATTCTTCGCCTAGAAACTAATACTGAAATATGTACATTATTCCGTCAACGTGCCTACCCTTATCTCGTTCTTTAGGACTCCGAACCCTTATTTCTTAAGACCTAAAGTAGTTCACGGTAGTAAAACAACGCGCGGATAGGAAAAAAACTCTTTTTTACTGGTCTTTTTATTAAGGGGCCATAGGTCCCGACGAATATTTTCTATGAGAAACGCGATTGCCGAGCGCTCCGAAAAGTGTGTGTGTGAGCCGTATTTTCGATTAAAAACAACTAACCAAAGAACTTTTTCTAGATTTTTTTTATGATTGCACCAGTGAAACTAATGGTGAATATGTGAGTATAAATACCAACAATCGGAAACTATTTTAAGTTCTTCTAAAACGAGAAAAATGTTTAAAAATGCATGAAAATACGTCATCTTTGTGACGATTTTCTATCGAGTGAAGTAATTCCAATCGTGTATTCAGTTGATGATTTCACTAAATGAACTATCCAAAAATACTGAGGTATGACTTTAGTTTCGGTAAATGGTATAAATCTAGTCGTAAAATTTAAAATAAAAGATGCCTCCGAGGTATTTCCACCTACTATTCGTCGTAAAGGTTTCATGCTTTATTTTTTTGGAGAAAAAGTAGGTTAATAAGATTGTATTGCAAGGCAATGCCCTTCTTGGTGAAGGTGGAAGGAAATCATACTCCACTATGCGTCAGTACTTGGTGTGGATTTTTGGTGGAAAGCTGCATACGCTGAAGAAGACGTGTAATTCTCCAATCCGCATTATGCACGCTAGGCGGACTATCGCCCATAAATCCTCCTTGTGGGTAGGCCTGGGCCCTGCAGTGGGACGTATAATAGGCTGATGACGCTTATATGACGATGCAAGTAGAATGTTGGATAACTTTAGAATCGTGTTTGGAAAAATAATTCCTTAGCTAATGGTTAAAAAGTAGATTTCGCCTCAAAACGAGATAGTTGAGAATTAAAGCAAAGTTCCTGACCACTACGATAAGGATTATGGTCGTAACTTGGCGAGTCTATGAATGCTTCGTATAGAAAAAGTATAAACCACAATAAAACAATAACATTTACTTTTTACCAATAATTTAAATTAGGTTCCCAAAAAAGAAACGAATCAAGTTACGACAGTTTACATTAAGCAAATTGCTCCCATTTTGTGCGAGTTCAAAACTTAAATAGGCTTTGGCTTGTTATTATGTTATTAAATATATTGCGACATCTTATTGTTGTTTAATCGGCATTTAATATAGTTCAACCCTTGATAAATTCTAGAGGTGTTTGAGAAAGTTTCTCTATATACGTCACTGCGAAAGTCAATAATTAGATTGTCGCTTCATCAAACACTGTTCATCGATGTCACGCTACATCGATAGTCTCGATGTCGAATGATTTATCTAGCGATTGGTCAACACAATGAAAATAAAATGATAATATGACGTATGTGTCTGTCTGTGTGTTTGTTACCTTTTCACTGCTAAACCGCTGAACCGATCATGACGAAATTTGGCAGGAAGCTACCTTGCATCCTGAAGACGAACATAGATCGGCATGAAAATATAAATATACAGGGTGTTAGGGTAAAGAGTTGCATTACTTTAAGAGGTGATTGCACCCATGATAGTGAACACTTTCCCTAAGGAACCTATAGGAAATTCGTGAATAAAATGTGGCCTTCCCATACTAAATGCAATCAGCTGATCAAACTTTTGTATGAAAGGTCGATTTTTTTTGCAAACTATATATTTCTTAGGGAAAGTTACTTAATTTACATGCTACTGAACATCATGGGTACAATCCCTTAAAGTAATGCAATTTACCCTAACAGCCTGTATTTAATACTTAAATTATTTATACTGTATACTTTTCAGTACATACTTACGCATTGCATACAATGTAGGTATTTATACTGAAGAGTCTCCGCAGTATCAGACGGGAGCAAACCACGTGAGATAGAGATCTGTGTAACAAGATGTTTCTATCGTATTGGGCTCAGTGGTTTCACCCTCGTTGACTGTACAGGGCTATGAAGATTATAGTTCAGTGGATCTTAACAGTTTCAGGAGAGTTTAGTTCAGACCTGAAATCAAAATGAAAGCGGTTTAAGTGCTAAGCGGACTCGTGCACCGAGGGTTTAATATTATGTTTCTATGAAATGGGATTAATTTGTATTGATATCTTATTGTTTTTTCTATTATCTGCTATTTTTTCTGTTAGGAAATCCGCTATTAAGGACATATTCTGTGAAATTTCAACCAGCTATCTTTTACGTTACGGTTCAACAGAAAGCCCTTTAAAGGCTTAGTTTAAAGGTAGGACACAGATGTACGAACGGCATATGCTTAGTATAATAGGAACCATCATCATGGTCAGGGGTCATGTTTGGAACCTTTTGGGTACTAAAACCCTAAAAACGTAAATTTTGAAGCTAGTGTAAAGAAATTCAGAATTGAATACTTTAAATGTTGAATTTCGTTGAAACCAACCTACAAGTACAAAGTGGAACGGCTCATCCCGCCTCGCTGTCGCACGTAGGTGTTGACGCGTGTCCATTGTGAGGCCGGGGTTCGAACCCGGGCGAGGTAACGCTGACGTGACACATTGAATTTTAAACGCGAGAGGTGCCAATTACTCGCTAATGCCTTTTTGGATTTTTTGAGGTACTGAAGGCTTGTTTTTTTTAAATTGCGTATTGAGTTTTGGTTTGTTTTTAAACACATGTAAATTCGCGACCAGTATTGTTTTTGGGTTGGTCAGAAAAGTTGCTACAAGTGTAATTGACTATTATACGAGCAAATCGTAGTTCAATCAGTAGTATGTATACAGGGTGTAAGGAAAAGTATAATAATTTCCCTTTAAACCACATACTATACCTACCAAACTGTTTTTTTTTTTGGAGCAAACCTGTCAGAACAAAAAAAAAACAATCAGCTGTCTAATACAATGTTTTCGATTAGGTATTGCAGTTTAGGATGAAACAGTAGTTTTTTTTTTGCGCTGACAGGTTTGCTCCCGTAGTAAAAGTTGTTCAGTTGGATGGGTAGAGTATGTGGTTTAAAGGTTAATGACACTTTTCCTTACATCTTGTATAAAGTAAGTTTCCGATTATTTCGATTACAAGATCGGTATATAACGTATTGTGACTGTACTTGGTAACTTCTAAGCAATATTTCGTTTCTAAGATCATGAAACTAATCCATTTTCACATACATACATTATACGCTTGTGTCCCATTGGGGTAGGCAGAGACAATTGATCGCCATCGGCTACGATCCTGACATACTTCTTTTGCCTCTTCCACAGTCATAAGTCGTTTCATACCGCTCGTCGGTTTCGGGTACATTTGATCTGATGCTGCCAATTTGGTCTGCATACTTACGTTTTCACAGTATAGGTAATATTATAATAAAAAAAAAAAAAAAAAAAAAACAATAAATAAAAATATTATAACAATATGTTCAATAAATATTTTGTATTTATTTTGTTTTGTATACCTACTTTCGTCTGAAATCAGTCAGTCACCGGTAAAAAACATTATGCCGATTTGATGACGGTAACAAATGACATGGTGTTTTTTTAGAGTTCTTGGCGATTCTGCTTTTTAACCTTTATTCAAACCATTCCAGACAATACAATTATGATGAAAAACATTACTTATACAATGTATAATGCCCAGTTCATCATACATAAGTAGATTAATTGGATCTTGTATCGATGATATAATCTGTAACCAATTCTGTGACAATAGCCCAACATATTATGCGTCCGAACTAGTGACACCTCTAGTCCTCTAATTAACAAACATTTGTTTGTTATAAATAAGTTCCACTGAGTCATGGTTCAATACATCATTTGGTATATAAAATATCGACCCATTACGAGATTTGCAACTGACATTTACAAGAGTGCAGTTGAAGCTAGGAACCATTTGGGACTTATTTTTCGCTTCGGAGCTTTGCTGAAACATAAATACCTACACTGAAAATTACAGGTAAAACATTCAACTCCCTTAAACTTAAGGTACGAATACACATTGCCTTGAACCGAACTCGCTTGATTAACGCAAACCTACGCGTTTGCGTATGCCTGAAATATTTGTTAATTCAAAACAGCCTGTATCATATAAAGATAAAGTATACATTGTCTTGTGTGAACATTAGCCCGATTGACAGGAACATGGCCCTTGTTACCGCTATCTAGATGCCTATCACTATCCTGGACCTTTGGGCTACTGTTTTCGTATAGAGCTGTGGATTTAAAGTGCTAGAAGTGACAGTTTTGGATGATCGGTTTTCTCGCCTTTCCGATAAAAGGGCACAGACTTAAAAGAAGAACAAGACGGAATCTCGTCTAATCATGAGTGAAGCACCCATTTCTTTTGTGTGCGTGCTGTCACGTAAGGTGGCGGGTTGTAGGACTGCGCCTAGAGCTGGTGCATTTGTGTGAGTGTAGGTCGCTTGTAGAACAAACGAGATTGTATTGTCTTGCATGCTTCACATCTTTTTAGTGCAATGTTCGGTCCGTATTTCTTTCAAGTCCGTGTAAAAGGTAAGACAATTTCAGAAGGGTGCGGCCTAGAAAAAGAAGGAGGTCTGTGGGGGACCACTGATGCGTTGGTCAGATGACATTGTAAGGGTCGCGGTTCAGAGATGGATCAGATTGGCACAGGAAAGTGAAGAGTGGCACATTAAAAGGAAGGTCTATGCCCAGCAGTGCGGGTTGATGTAGGCTGATTTGATAGATTATTAGGATCAGATCGGTTTTTCCCTCATTCCCGATTTCGTATCAGCCGTTCAGCAGCAGCAGCAGCAGCAGCAGCAGCAGCATATCTGGGTTCGTTTAGTGGCCGTTTTCCAATGGTTCGCCCCATGTATTTCTGGAGCGATATAATTGAAGGCCGACCTAGTTGAGCTTCAAGCCAGCAACTAGCGAGAGGTGGAACAGGATTGAATAAGTAGCACTCTCTCTTTTCGGAGGCCGAAACCCTTTTAAGTTGCTGAGCTAGCGGGATTGGTGTTCAGCATGATGTGTGGGAGAAGGTTCCAAACAGAAAGAGATCTGAGATGTTAAAGTGCTAGGTCACGCTGCTATGCCACAGAAAAAAGATGCCTCTTTTCTCAAGCTGATCAGCGTTAAACGCTCGCAACCGGCTTAGATAACACTTGATAAACAATGGGTAGTTCAATAATATCGCGTCCATGGAAGTAAAAGGGTTAATTTTCATATCGCTTCCAGCACTACCCCAACTAGATCCACGTTAGCGCTTCTCGGGTGTAAATGGGTGCATAATAAGCGGCCATTCAAAATCAAACCGATGCATTCCGAGTGGTATAATAGGAATTCTCGGCTACACACGTGTTTGCATCGCTTGTATGTATGTTCGGACATTTGTATGGACTGCCGGAATAATGATTTACAATGTAAAGATGTAAATTGTGAGCTTTTTTTTTGTTGTGGGTTTTTTTGGTTGTTGCTGTGGTTTGGGGTTTGGATATTTTGTTCATCATATTTAACGAAAATCTGACAACATGCAAGCGTAGTGATTAGTTTCCTTGTAGTTAAATACGTTGTTATTGTTTCTTGCGCGTTGTTACTTACTTACTTAAGGCCAGGTTATCCCAGTGCAAGCGTCTCTTTCTTGCAAGCATAAGTTTACAATTAGCCATCCCGCTCCAATTGAAAGCAGGATCGCAAAAAAACGAGTTTTTCGTCAATATCTTTGCTCATGGGAGTTTCTAAGCTAAAAATTCTTCTGAGTTCACTAGAAATATTTAATGTATTTAGTTAAGTATAAGAATAAAAAAACATAAGCCTCCTTCTGTCGCAGTCGGGTAAAAAGTTAAATATTAGCAGTTTAATCATAGTATTGAAAAAACATTACAAAAAGGGGTAACTTTGGGATGTTTTTCTATCTAGTAAACTTAATCTAATCGTGTAATTGAGAACAGTCGCCCATCCGCCCGATCCTTAAATAAGTCATAATTTAATTTCAGACTTTAAAACACAGTTTAAAACACTTTCGTTCGTGTTCAAAAAACGGCCTCGACGGGATAACAGCGTCTTAATTGCATCTCCATGGGCGTGGTATCGAGCGCGTTCCGAACTATATCCTCTTATATAATCGTTGAAAGAAAGAAGAAGCATAAGCATAATGCTCACGACTATATTCCCCGAGGGGTAGTCAGAGATATTCTGAAACCTCAGAACAGCCACGTTTCACCAGTAGTACCGAAACTCTGTCCAGTGTGACGGGGGGTGAGCCCGTCACCACTTATAATGGAAAGTGGGTACAATACATGCCATGAAATTGAAGCATGCATGTTTCCTCACGACGTTTTCCTTCACCGAAAAGCCAGTGGTGTTACAAATCGTACCATAAATTTCGAAAAACTCATTGGTAATTGGACGGGTATCGAACCATCGCCTCCTGTACGACAGGCAAGGATACTCGCTACTGGACCACCACGGCAATTGGAAAGAAATGAAATAACAGAACAACTACATACATTACTTGTAGTTAAATACGTTGTTATTGTTTCTTGCGCGTTGTTACTTACTTACTTAAGGCCAGGTTATCCCAGTGCAAGCGTCTCTTTCTTGCAAGCATAAGTTTGCAATTAGCCATCCCGCTCCAATTGAAAGCAGGATCGCAAAAAAACGTGTTTTTCATCAATATCTTTGCTCATGGGTGTTTCTAAGGTCAAAATTCTACGGAGTTCACTAGAAATATTTAATGTATTTAGTTAAGTACAAGAATAAAAAGTAAAATATCAGCAGTTTAATCATAGTATTGAAAAAACATAACAAAAAGGGGTAACTTTGGGATTTTTTTCTATCTGTTAAACTTAACCTAATCGTGTAATTGAGAACGGTCGCCTATCAGCCAGATCCTTAAATAAGACATAATTGGTTTTCAGACTTTAAAACACAGTTTAAAACACTTTTGTTCGTGTTCAAAAAACGGCCTTGAGCGGATAATAACGTCTTAAAATGCATTTTCAAGATGCATTTACTGCAAAAAACAAGATGGGTAAATATGTATTCGAGATAGCCAAGTACACAATGTAAAAATTGTCCACCAAATGCCACTTAAAATAATCAACCAATAAAATGATGTTATGAATATTCTATGCAGCGCAATAATGAAAAATAAACTGTATTAATATGATAATATATTATGCCATAAGTAGTTTAAGTCTGGTAACGTATACAAGTAGCGTAATTATGCCTTTTGAATGGTTTATAATTGTTAACGCGGTGTATAAGGCCCACCCAGGGATGGTAGCGATTATTTATGAAGGAGTTAGACCTATGGTATTGTTACCTAGGTGTTAAGAGGGTACCGAGCCTATTGTGCTGCCCTCAATCGTATTTTTTTTATTTCTAAACAATTAAACAACATTTCCAAAAAACAAGATTGTCACATTGTAGTCCTGATTGGCTTTAAATTTATCAAAACATTACGGATTATTATGTTTTATGCTTCTAGTTATTATCGTTAAAACCTCAAAAAGTGGCTACTTTTGGCGGTTTTAAAGATACCTAATAACTACAAACATAAAACAAATCCCTGAGTGATCCACTAAATTGAAAATCAGCAATGACTACAATGTTGTTTTATTGTTTAGAAATAAAAAAAATACGATTGAGGGCAGCTCAATAGGCTCGGTGCCCCCTTAAGATTGACAGTAATATGTTTGAAATCTAAAAAGATACCCTAAGAGTTATGATGTATTTTTAGGGCTCCGTACTGAAAGGGGCAGATGAGGCTTTATTGATAAGCCTAGGCTGTCCGTCCGTCCTAGCTTTAAAGGGCTGTATCTTTTGAACCGTAATAGATAAAGAGTTGAAATTTTCACAGAATATGTTTTATTATTTTTAATTTGATAACAAATTCAAAAAGTAATAAAAATAAGGCGGTCCCTAGAAGAAACATGATTTTTTTCAAGGTTTTTTTTTTGCTTGATCGTAAAAACGGCAACACATAAAAGCTTAAAACTTAGTGTGATTAAAGTGCATACTTTAAGGTAAAACAGCAAATAATAATTAAACACATTACCCTTCCTTTGCGTCGCGTAGTCGGGTAAAAACTGGTCAAGTGCTCGGGCTCGCGCTAAGGGTCCTAGAAAAACCTTTTTTTTTAATATTGTATGGTGGTACGGAGCCCTCCGTGCGAGAGTCCGACTCGCACTTGGCCAGTTTTCAACTTAGTTCGTTAAAGAGGAAATTTAAGGCTACACTCATTCTTCAGCTCTTGGACAGTGGGTTCAAACTTCGGTGATCTTTCCGAACATTAATTTCAAACTTTTCGTTCGCCTTCGGCATAAAATTACCTGTAATGTACCTATAGGTAATTTAAGCAGGGGTCATTTTTTTTCATTTATACAGGGGTAAAGTGAACTCGATGTCATTCCTAAACGAAAACTATACCATCAAACTGAACAACTTTTAATATAAGAGCAAAACTAAAACAAACAAAAAAATCTGCTGTTCCATATACAAAACTGCAATGCATGATGATTAATAACATTTTCTCCCCTCCGGACGGAAAGCGTCAATTTTCGTCCAGCTGCGCTAAACGAAGTTATCGCTTTCCACCCCCGTCGAGGAGAAAAATAGTATACTAACCTCGGACAGTAAATAAGAAAGCCTCAGATCACATGTTTGTTGACCGAGGCGAAGCCGAGGATTTACAAGAGATCTGAGACCTCTTACTTTCCTGTCCTCGGTGTGTAATCTACTATCTGTGGAACAACCAATCTTTTTATCATGCTGACGGTGTTTAAAGGGATGACCCGACTCAAACTGAACAACTTTCTCTATGAGACCAACGTTGAAATCGGGAAAAAAAATCTGCTGTTTCAAACAAAACTGTAATCCTTTTGGGTCAAATCTCGACCCAAATGTATGGGACAGGTTTCGATATTGGTCCAGTAGAGAAAGTTCTTCAGTTTGATGGTCTGATCATCTTATTAAAAAAATTAGGTTGGACCTGTATACATTTCACTAGCAATGCCTTTTATACTCTATCCAGTGTAACAGGTAGTCCCCTCGTGGTTCCCATGCAATATACAGGGTGTAACGAAAAGTATCAGTAACCTATAAACCACATACTCTACCCATCAAACGGAACAACTTTTATTATGGGAGCAAACCTGTCAGCGCAAAATCTACTGTTACCTAAACTACAATACCACGACAAATGTATGAAACAGCAGATTTCTTTTTGTTCTGATAATTTTGCTCCCGTAGTAAAAGTTGTTCAGTTTAATGGGTAGAGTATGTGGTTTAAAGGTTAATAGGTTGCTTTATCCAGGGCTAGGATTGTGCCACCAGAAGTCCGCAGGGCCGTTGCGAGCTCAATCGAGAAAGCAAAACTCGAGGTTGATCCCTTGCATCCTATGATTCAGATACTCCATAGCACCCCAAAGGCTCAAGAGCCGCAAACCCTTTCTGAAATGTGTCGACCCTATACAAGGTACCGGTGAGGCCCCTCGGAAAGCCTTCCCCCAGGATATGAACTGCCCAGGCTGATGTTGAGGTCTTTAAATAGGCTCCGAACTCAAGTCGGTCGGAGTAAGGAGAACCTGTCCAAATGGGGTTTTATCGATGGATCGGACCTAAGGTGTGAATGTGGTGTTGCCCCTGAGACTATGGCCCATCTCATATCTTGCCCTTCCTGCCTGCAAATTTGCACGCGAATGAAGCCTATGGACGTTGCCGTTAGTGCTATCCGTGTGGCAAAATACTGGGCTGGAAAATTATAAAATGACATGCCGTGGACTCGATAGAAGAAGAAAGGTTAATGATACTTTTCCTTACAACTTGTAGTTAAATTTAAAAATACTAAAAGGTTCATCAACAGTATATTAACCGTTTCTCATGTAACAAATTCAGTGTTACTCAGACTCAATCGTGCGGCATCGTATCGCACTATCGGACGAGCGTATCGGACGCGATCTCTGCGATACCATCGCGTCGATTGTCTCTGCATGGGCTTGTTTCGTTTCGTCGTTTGCATTTCGTCAAGTAACGGTGTGTTGGGTGATTTAAGTTCTGCGTATGTTATTTATACAGGGTGAAATTGATATCATGACATGAGCATCCTTTTAAACTGATAGTCTACCCATCAAACTGAACAACTATTAATAAGGGAGCAAACAGATCGGAGCAAAAAAATCGGCTGTTCCATACTAAACTACAATGCCTTCTTGACTCCAATGTATGCAACAGCGGTTTTTTTTTTTGCTTTGACCGGTTTGCTAGCTTAGTAAACGTTGTTCAGTTGATGGGTAGACTCTTAGTTTGATGCTACGAGTACTGATATAATTTTCACCCTGTATAGGGTCCTTCTTATTATGCACTGACGGTTTTTTAAGGGTATGATCAGACTGTCAATCTGAACAACTTTCTCTATGGGACTAAGGTAGAAAACGCGAAAAATCTGATTTGCAATCCTAATCGATCAAAATGTATATACATTATGATTTTCTTTTTAAGATTTCGATGTTAGTCCCAAATTTTTGTTAGAGATTTTTTAGATTGCAACTTACTGTTAGAGCATTGTCAAGCCGCTTTAATTGGTATCTGCATCCTTGAATACATTTACAAATAATTTGACCTTTTTTCCCATAGACATATTACTCTAGCGATAGACAAGCTCGTTCAAACAAACAACATGTCACACAAAATGACACATTGCGGTCTGTCATTGCCATAGTGACGAAGTGAACTCGGGAACATCAATCAGGTGCGGACACCTCATTCAAGTGTTGCTTCTATGAAAGGGCAAGTCTATCGCTAGAGTTTAAGTCTATGTTTTTTCCAAAATAAAAGTTCACGAAGCGAGCCGACCCCGTGGATCATTCACGCCTGCGCACCTGTGCATTGAATATCGCATTAATGGTGAGATTTTAGTCCCGATTCGAGATTCCAGCTGATTTATAGCTTCTTTACTGTCGAATAAGAACGCTGGACCGCTATGCTTTCGTATTACACATACCTTTAAAGTTTTTGAGATATTTTATATGGGAAGTTTTGAATAAAGTGATTACGAGAAATCTTGGTATTTAATCGTTAATAAGTCGTATCAATCACCGGTTTTAGCACTTTACCTGTTTACAGGGTCTAACTTAGTTTGCTGACAGTTTTTTAAGGGGATGATTTGAGCATCAAACTAAAAAACGTTCTCTATGGGAACAATGTCGAAATCGCGAAAAAAAAAATGCTGTTCCAAACAACTGCTATCCAACTCGACCCAAATGTATGGGATTTCAATTTTGGTCCTATAGAGAAAGTTGTTCAGTTTGATGGTCTGATCATCCCCTTAAAAAACCGACACTGTATTAAGAAGGACATGTCGATGAAGAAATTCTGATGCTCATGTGAAGTCCACCAAACTACATTGGGCGCGCTTGGAGAAATTTCTCAAACATTTGTTAATTTTTATCTTTATAGCAGCATTGCTTTCGAGCAGCATCTAATATTTGACGGATTTTACCACAAAAATGTGAAAAGGTTTTACATGAAAAATCTAAGTATTTGTAAGGCAGATTTTTTGAAAAAAAACGTAGAAATTATTGCGTTCCGGGAAGTAAACCATAGGTATATATAGGTATTACACATGACTGTAATCTTTGAATGATGATGGATGATTTAGTGAGCTTATTGAATTTGATACCTACTGATATAATCTTATAGTTTTTATGTTTTTAGGGTTCCGTACCCACAATAAATACTGGCATGTAAGGCCAGACCAGGAAAATAAAAAACCTCGCCATGTTGCGGAAAATCATTGGAACAAATTTTTGTACTTGGAACTCTGTCATTAAAGGTTATAGTCGATTGCAGCGCCCCCAAACCAGGTTTTTTATATTCCTGGTCAGGCTTTAATATAGGTCAGAATTTCATGCATCGTTTAGTTCTCTTTTAGACTCTTATAGAGTTATAGATATGATTGATAACTTTGGGAATTTGTGATGCGATAAAAACACGATAATTTTGCAGTCAATCTGGGATAATTCTTAACCCAAGGATGTGGCAACACTGTTGGCGAGTTACTCACTAACACTAGATTTGTCTGTAACGTCGATAGTACTTGCAGCAAAGTACGCTACAATTTCGATAACAATCTCAAAATGGACAGTATTATTACAACATAAGGTACAATTACAAAACAGTTAATTTACAGTTAAAGCCATAATGAGTTGAGACACATAGGGTATTGTGACGTCACGTCTCTAGAAAGCCAACAAAACAAACTATGGCGTCCAAAAATGGCGACTGCCGACCGATTACACCGCTGTGGACACTTTGGTACGGTTTACAAAACAATTTAGTTTTAAATGTCTTCAGTGAAACAAGAAAAAAACTGTAATTTAGTAATAAATAGATAAATATCTTGGACATAGTCACAAAAAAAATTCTAGTCGCATTTAAAGCAACAGACTTCGACTTGCATTATGATGATATGGAATACATACATTCAAACATCGATGACACAGTCATGTAATAATTATGTAGTAATAATAGTTAAATCAAGTCATATGACTGTCTTAATTTAATGTAGCTTAACTTAAACTTAGTAAAAACAGCCCACAACATTATAATAATATAACAATTAAACACGACTATAAATGTAACTGTTATTTATAACAGGTTTAAAACATCGAAGTTTTTTTCGAAATCGTAATGTTTTTGTATCCACGAGACTGAGAATTTTGGTATGACAAAACGAAAAAATCAAAATAAAACCAAATTAATCATAACTTTTCTGACGTCTGAAGCATAATTATTACATTGATGCTTCATACATAACTAAACATTCAATAGTTTAAAGTCTAAACTTAACTAAACTATTTAGTAGTTACTAGTAGACACTACTACTACTACTACTATAAATAATACGGTGCACAGATTCCACATAAGAAAAGTCTTCCTAGAGCGAAATCAAACAACAAATTGTTTGCTATCCGTACATTAACTTATCAGATGTACAGAAGAAAGCCGAATGCGTTAAACGGTAGTTAGTTAACCACAATTATTATTATTTAGTACGCCGGCGAATAAAGACGACGCCCACGCGCTCTTATCAACTATTGGTGGATTAGTATGGACCTTCCTTGTTATGGACTTTCTTATTATATTCGTTTATTTTTATTTTAACACCCTATTATAAATACAGGTGAAAAAACACAATAAATAAGTACGAGGGCGAGTTTATCTCTAAAGTGATTTTTTCAGCAGACCCGCGACAGATTTCTATCGGTTTTAAAAGTGGTGTAGGTACACATTTCTAAACAGCAATGCCATTCTCTAAGCGCAAACATCGGCACAACCTTAACTTCATCGTTGGGGAGCGGGCCATTTGATATTCGCTAATGTTAGTCATTTGTCATTCTAATAATTTCTTTTTGATATTTCATTCTAGGTATGAGAATAGGTCGTAAAGCATATTTCAGTGGTCTTCGCGTAAGCAGTCGCGGGCAGTAAAACAAAGTCGGTTTAGTTGTTAGTTACACCATTTATAACCATAAGATTCCGGCTAGCCCTGTGCAAGATCCTTATACCTATCATGTGTTCTGTATTTTTTTCTTTTTTTGAATTATATTTGTATTTGTAGCATCTAGGTTTGATATAACTGTAAAATTAATGTAATATTTGAAAATATTTGGTGTCGTATCCACTATAATCGAACGGGCCACAGCGACCGATTGTATCACTGCGTACGCGCAGCGGTCGCTGGAAATCATCCTGTATTTATTAACAATTGTACTGCCGTGATATGCTGTTGCGATATCTACTAATTACGTACCTTCTACATGTATTACATGTGACATTTATACTTTTATTGGTCGAGAGTTGTTTTGACGAAATTTCATTAAGTTACGTACCTACGTTTTTTGTTTAAGAGCTCCTTAACTGACTTGATAAAGAAACTGACTTAGGCCCAGAATCTACCCGAGCAGAGATGTGTAAAATCAACCAATAAAATAGCGTGATCCTGACACGTGAGGAAAATTGAGCAATTCCGTTGGTTGGTTGGCTGTGTAGACACAGCACCGCTTTGGTGGATTCGCTTAGTTATCTCGGCCACCGGGCCTAGTCCCAAAGAGACCAAGGGGATTAAAAAGCTATTAAATAAGACATGGAGAAAAAAACCTACCTAATTTAGGTAGTTAGGTAAGTTACCTAACTAAATGAATGAAGTATACTTTAGACTGGTAACGATAAATAACAATAAAATATAACATCATTATCATCACAACCAATAATACTTCCCACTGCAGGGCACAGGCCTACCATTAGGGAAGGTGTATGGGCGTTAGTCCACCACTCGTGCCCAATGCAGATTGGTAGACTTCACATACGCTTCGGAATTTCTTCCATGAAGAACGATATTCCGATGTATTCCTTCACCGTTTGAGAGCAGTCGGTATTATGTACATAACTTAGGAAACTCATCGGTACATGGAGGAAATTCATCCGTGCGGAATCGAACCCGCACCTCAAGATTGAGTTTCCATAGCTCTCCGCAATACGCCACCGTCGTCGCTAAATACTACAACTAAAATAAATCTAGCTTAATTTAATATTTGCAATGAACGGTACTTTAGACTGAATATTTTAAATTTTAAGTAATTACCGCAAATTTTTTAGCAAAGTTTATTTTTATAATTATACTGTAAAAGATTTTCTTAGTAGACATAGAGTTCAACTATGGGTAGGTTGATCTGTACTTCAAATATCTTCGTGAACAAAATGGTTTTTCTTTTCAGTATCATTTTCCCCAACTCCCTGTTCCCCCAATAATACATCGTTATGTACCGATATCATTCACCGTTCGAATTTGTTACCATATCGGTAGGAGCGGGGAAATCGAGTTTACACGAGCGCGCCCACGTCGCCTAAGGCCCAATTCACACGGTATCGTGAAATGATAGGAAATGAGTGGTTTGGTACGATTGTTACGTACCTTACGTAGTTTAGGGGAGAAAATGGCGGAAGATTATCTGATAAGAGAGAGTTGTACGATGTTTTCGGGAGTATAAGTACCTACTTCAGTTTTATATCGAGAAATGTTGGTTAGACTCATATTTCGTACTGAATATGTCATATAGGTTCCGGCTTTTAATATACCATTCTATTTCGTCCCTTGAGTGTCGTATGAGGTGACTACGGGATAATGCTTCTTCTATTCAATTCTATTTTTTTCCGCGATCTCGATGTTAGTATAGTAAAAGTAAAGTTATTGATGTCTGATAATGTCTTTAAAAAATCATCAGCTTATAATACAGGGTGAAATGGAAATCATTGGCATCCTTTGCAACTGACACTCAGTTGCAGAAATGCTCATTAAAACTAATCTCTTGCTAGCTGTTACTACGCCAACAAGACAAAAAGTGACAGCAAGAGATTTAATGGAGGATTAACTTTAATGAGCGTTTCTGAAACTGAGTGTAAAACCCGTATTCTTAGTTGTTTTCTTGACATTTCCTCACTCGAGTGGAGGATGTTTTTGACATAATATGTATGACAAAAATGTCAAAAACGTCCTCGACTCGAGTGAGGAAGCCGCAAGAAAACAACTAAGAATACGGGTGTAAGAGTCTACCCATTAAAACTGAACAACTTAAATGGATTCCAATGATATCAATTTAATTCTAAAGTCCCTTTTGACGTTAATTGACTTTGACTTACCTTCCATCAGGTGTACGTCACCTACATAGTAATTAATAATGTACCTACTTCATAGCACGTTAAAACATTCGTACTTAAAACTCGGTAAGTGGTTAGAAACTCGGGGTTCATAATTTTTACTCTCGCTAAAATGTTTCAAAGAGCCTTCGGTTTGTAACACCTGCGCTTCATTACATTAGCTGTTGGTACAGTCAACTTTGAAAATGTGTTATTTTGTGATGGTTAAAACACGTCCTTTTCGTCACATCACATATTTTGTTATGTGAGTATGTAAATGATAAATGACATTGGCAATACCTAATTGCCTATACGTGGCATATAATTACAGTGTATAAACTTAGGTGAGTGATGAGAAGATTTCACAATTGGAGCCAACAACGAAGCCATAAATCTCCCGTTCTAACATTTAAGTAGAGTAGCCGTTGACGTTTTCTATGGAAATATATTTTTTAACGATTTATTATGTTGGCTCTATACTAAAAGTTATTTAGTATTATAATATTTGTAATCTTTGAACAGGTTGACAACTTGTTGGGATATTGATTTGACTGCTATATGTTGGCTCCATACTAAAAGTTATTAAGTATTTATGATCTGAATAGAGGGTGCCTCTATAATATTTAATGTATTTAATTTTACACCCTATATAATAGGGTGTAAATATTATAGGGTATATAATCCCAACAAGTTGTCAACCTGTTCAAAGATTACAAATATCATAGAGTATTGCTAATCAAAATTTACAATGCTTCAGTGTTTCAGATCATAAATACTGAATAACTTTTAGTATGTATGTAGTATGTATGTATATATGTAGTTTAGTAGTATTTATCATAATATTTAACGTATTTAATTTTACACCCTACCTATATTATAGGGTGTAAAAATAAATAGGTACGTTAAATATTACAGAGGGTGCTTCAGATCACAAAATACTGAATAACTTTTAGTATGGAGCTAACATATAGCAGTCAAATCAATATTCCAACAAGTTGTCAACCAGTACAAAGAAATTAAAAGATAAAGTAATCGGGTCCGTGCCGAAATTCTAGTCGAGAAAGAACTTTAAGCAATCATTTTTCTTTGCAGGATGAGCCGGCATCATCTGGAGACAGTGGGGACGAGAGCGGCAGTGAACCAGAGTCACCAACTGAGAAGTTGCTCCAGGCTCAGAGTCACAGACAAGACTGGGCTATTGATGCTACCGACAGAGAAGGGAGTAGCAGGTACGTTGGGATATAAACTGCCTCTTTGCCAAAAGAGTCTTTATAGTCATTATCATCATCAAAAACGTATTATCTTCCACTGGCGTCTTCCAAGGCGTACCATAAAACTATCCTCAGCCTGCCTCATTCACCACCTCCTCCACGCTACTTTTAGGTCGTCAGTCCAGCCGGCTGTAGGGCGTCCCACACTACGCCTGCAACCTTACCCAACTACGTCTGCCTTATCAAAAGATTAGGCATAGACAAAGCATAGCATATGCTCATGTCTATTTTCCCCGAGGAGCCGGAGATGTTTTGAAAACTCAGAACATCCACATTTCGCTAGCTGTACCGAAAGTCTGTCCAGTCTGATAGATTGTGAGCCAGTCGTCACTTATTATAATGGTTGTGTGTACACATGTCTCGAAACTGAAGCATGCCGGTTTCCTCGCGATGTTTTCTTCCTTGTTTTCAAAGACTAAGGGCGCTGTATTAACTAGGATCTTTACAAAACTCTTCGAAAATTCCTCCTATCATCTTTGAATAATTCATTGCGGGTTTGAAGTCAGATAAGAGTCATCCCCCGGGCTCGCTAGACTTCATTGTCTAGTGTTTTAAATGATCGCCGCTGTTGATCCTGGTTAACAGGACCTGGTTACAGCGGTGGGAATATGTGGTGGGCCTAAACCTCTTCGGACCAATTCGAACCCCGGTCATCTCATCAGTCATCAAGCAGTCTTAGTAGTCATCTTCTACAGTTAGAAATTATATAAAATCTTCCTTTCCAGGGATAATGCAAACCATCCACAAGCATCAACATCATCGACAACTCATGAAGCTGACAGCAGTAAACCAAGCCAACCTTCTCTGCAAAAGATCCTGCCCAAGATTGATCTTCCCGGAGGAGCAATGCTTTACCATTCAGGGGTCTTAGGACTGGAGGGGCTGGGCTCTAACCTGGGGCTAGGCAACTTGGCAATGGGCTATCCTCATAGTTTCATTCTAGGACTTGCTAATCAGGGGCAAGAAGGTGGTAAGTTGCTTTTGTTTTGTGATTTCTTATAAAGATTCATTCAAGCTTTAAGAGTGGTATTTGGTATTATTGTGGTATATATGCTATAATTATATAGCTAAATGTCGTGGATTATGAAGTTCAGACGCATGCTTATTTTCAAAATCAACAAAGATACATGAGTTGCCTCTAAATAATAATTTTGATATTGTGTCAAGTGGCGAATTACGAGTAAGTTATTGCCTGTAGGATAGTACTGCAGGGCAAAGGCCTCCTCTCGCAAAAAGGTGAGAGGGAGTGGGACATACTCCACCACGCAAGCGCAGTGCGGGTTGATTGAGGCAAGTTAGTGGTCAACTTGTTGTCAGAGAATTTTCACACGACCTAACGAATAGTTACACCGCCATCTGACTGAAATATCCCGGACGAACAGCTTAACATGCCTTTTGAAGCACGGACACGCTCTAGATTAAATTCTACTAAACGGTCACCCATCCAAAGACTGACCGGATTTGACGTTGCTTAACTTCAATTCTGTTAAAACCAAATTTTGTCGATCTCTTCCAGCATCACAATCAAACCAGCCGCAATTCATAACGATCCCGCTGTCGATGGCCATGGCTGCAGCAGCTGGCACTCCTGCCAACGGCTGCCCAGTCAGCGCCTCCAGTGACGACAGTAGTGAACTGCAGGACCTGAGCACCGGGAGGAAGTGACCGGAGTATGTCAAGGTCAGTTGATGTTATTTTATTCATTCATCCAACCAATAACCAGGCCGATTCGGAGCAGGGCATAGACCCCGAACTTAGGTCGGCCGTAGTAAGAACATGTTCAAGTGGTTTTACAAAGATATGTCGGACCTCAAGTGTGAACGTGGCGTTGATCCTCAGACTATGGCCCATCTTGGATCCTGTCCTTCTTACCTGGACATCTTCAAGCGACCTGAGGTTATGGATAGATTTAAAATGACTTGCCATCAACTCGATAGAAGAATTCAATAAGAGTAATACGTTGTATCTATATATCAAATACTTGGAGTAAGTTTTTCTGTCCTCCGTTTGCAATGAATGGAGGTCGGATACAATTTTTTCTAACTCCTATCTTTGCTTAAATTCTTTGTGGTTACCAAGAAAGATTAGAGTCATCCCCGGGCCCGCTGGACTTCTCATAGTCTAGTGTTGTGAGTGGTCACCACTGTTTATTCTGGTTTACAGGAGATTCAATGGTTGAAATGTGTTTGTGAGAAGAAAAGGCTTCTGTTTCTTTAGTAAAATGGGGCTTCCAAAATGTTGTTGGTTTGAGTTGATTTCCTTTATTTGGTTACATGGTTAGAAAATTTAAAAGTTTGATACTAATAAATGTAATGTACTGTAAAAAGAGACAGAATGTCAATGTTCACATTTAAAAAATAAATTAATCATTATAAGTTAAATATAATTATTAAAGCTGACTGTACTATTTCGTTTTGCATGCTAATTGTCTATATTTTGTTTGTTTCAGATGACTGAAGGATAGAGGGCGTTATTGGTATTAAATTTGATTTACTTAATTTAAATATTGTGTACCAAAGTATTTGTGTACCAAGTATTTTTGGTACCATTTTTCTTTTTGTACCAAAGTACTTTCGACATTATTCTTAGCATATTTTTATTCATATGTAGCACAAGTCCTATACTCGAAAAATTGCCTTAAAATTATTTAAAAACGTATTACTTGCCTTTGAGTAGAGAATAAAAATGGTTGGACCATTTAATGCAGAATGCTTTCAAGCTCAATGTTTTTACGATTGCCAACAAAGTTGTGTAAAAACAGTTTAATTGGATATATCCATCACAGGGTTCAAATTTAAGTAAAGCGAGGGTTTTCAATGATGTCGTCATCGTATAGAATATGCGTAACTATTGTCCGAAAATTGAACTTACATTTTTCAGTTTAATATTCTTCTTTTTTTTTCAAGTTTCTTATGACCTCACGATGGAAATCTTTTGTTGTCAGTTTTGGTTATATTCTTATAGTGAATGGTCGTAATTGTATAATTACTTTCTTTGAAAAGCAATAGGTGACTGGTGCACTTTTGCATGAAATGATCCAAACTTGCAAATTGTTAAACCGTTGTTAAACTTAAAGTAATAAAATATCAGATTCTGTAATTTATTGTATTTACGTAGCTAAGTTTAAATTGTTTGTAACAAAAATAACATTAAAGTATTTTTGTACTGAAACAATGATTGTAATAAAAACCTCTTTAGATTTTAGAATTTTTCTGTGTAATTAAATTACTCTTTACTAGTTTACTATTCATTTTTGATAATAAGTGATTTTCTCAAAAAATTCTAAAGATAAAATCGAAATATGTGAAGTTTTTTGCAAAACTACGTTTTTGCAAAAGTTAGCTCTATATTCATAGAAAAAAATCGATAACTGGATGATATGCGTTCGTTGCAACTCCATATTGCTATTGGCAAAGTCAAGAACACATTTTCATAAAAATCTCTCATTATTAGGTATGTGCATTTTTATGTTATTTTTAGTCGAGTTTTAGATTTATTTCGTTTTTGTACTAAATCCGAAAAAATATTGTTTGTATTGTTCGAATGTAATTCTAGTTTGTTTTTTCATGTAGCAAATTATGCAAGCGGATAATATAGCAAACGAAACCATTATTTTTTTCTGTTTTTAAATCCTAATTTCTCGAAACACTACTAAGCATGTATTTTTTTTTTGCAATAACTTGGTTTTCTAATAATGTAAATGCAGTTGTAGTTAAATTTTCGACAGAAATCATCAAATTATCGTGTAAAAATGTTACCTCACCGTACCCAGGTCCACAAGCTCTGTAGTAGCTTTACTGTAGAGCTTGTGTGTTACTTGGGTGGTACTGTATTAACTTCTTTTTTATCATTTCTTAGTAAAATCTTCCTTTCAATTATGCCTCCCCCTACCGTAGGAATGAGCAGATTCTTTTATGCCATCTTTTCAATTCCTGAATTAATTTTTTCCGAAAAATCCGCTTGCTAATAACAGTCATTATCAGTTTTGAACCAAAATATCATGTAAAAGCATTTATAATTATAATTGTCAGTATTGTGTTACAACTACATCGAATGATAACTTAGTAACCATTGTTTTTAATTTACTTTTTATATAAATAAATAAATGTTCCTCTTTCGTTTCTTTTTTAATAAAATAAATTATAAAATAAAAGGTATTTTTTTAATTTCCGTAATTTAGTTATTTCCGTGTCCATTTGGTGTTTACTATCATAAAAAGTATTATTTCGAGTTAGTAAAAGTAATGGTGGTATGGTTTTAGTACCTCAAAGGCTCAAAGACAGCCAACAAAACGAAAACTGATTTTGTAGGCTTTGTAGGTAATTATTCAGAAAATTATAAAAATTACTCTATTTTGCTCGCAAATTCCTTTGCTTAAAAAAACCTCGTTGACTTAAAAAAAGTGGACTTATTATTTTTCCAGGACATATTCTTTCTCTATGCCTAATTTCATCCAAATCTTTTCAGCGAAACATCCAAACATTTACATATTGTTATTTAAATATTACATCAATACAACTACACTTTATTCCATGAGGTAGTCGGGTCGGTAGTAGAGGTCAGAGATATTCAGAATAACAGTATTCACATCTCAATTGCAGTGCCAAAACTGTACCCATAGCATATGCTCACGACTATATTCCCCGAGGCTTCTTATCTTCCGAAGAAACCCCAGAACATGGGTGGCCCCATCCCACCTCAGCAAACTCTATCCAGTGTGACATAATAACCCTATATCGCCATTTAATGAACAGTGGGTATAGCACAGGCCACGATATTAAAGCAACGGTTTCCTCGCAATGTTTCCCTTCACCTGAAAACCGTTTTTAAAAACAATAAATGAACACCTTGTGTTTAAGTTTAATATTCTACCATTATAGTGGGTTTCATATTAAAAACCTATTATTTCTACAAGTCAATTGAATTACAAAAAAAATTCAAAGATTATAAAGTAGTATCTTTTAAATTGATGAAATTACAAGTACTTTATAACAATAGAGCCTTATAAACAAATACATTAATTTCCCTTCACATTCCTTAGTCGACTCACATTAATTCCTTGAAAACTATTAAATGAGTCCTGTTTTTGTCTCTGGTGACATTTTTTTAATCTGCCGACATACTAAAGTGCCTTCGTTCCAGTTTTTATTCGAAGACAATTTATAAAAACATTAATTTATAAGTTTCCATTACTATGAAACTCGAATTGTAAAATAATCGACAAAAACTCGGCCTAGACTTATCGTATTGCTATTGTAAAAAAAAAACAATGACTCTTAACGATTCCAATCGACCGTTTTATCTTGAACTATGATGTCTTCACGTTTCTTTAAAAACACAACTGAATAAAATTACTCGCATTCTCGGCGAGAGTTCTTAATCGATTGGTTTGTATTGATATTTGGCATAATTCGATGGCGTCAACAATAAAATCGATATTTAATAATGTAATGGTAGAATGCCATTGGTCGGCCGTCAACCAATCAGCTTGCTTGATTGATAATGAATGTTTAGTACTGACAGCTAGGAAACTGTGGAGTCGTTGTTTATTTAAAAATTTACTGCTTGCGTAATCGGTAATTTTATTTTTATTAAACGTCGCCGTATCAACACGTTGGACTATTGTTCTCTCTTTCATTATTTAGTGAAACTATTTAGCATTACATAGCATAAACTCACGACCATAATCCCCATCGAGGTGACCAGGAGCTTCTCTACAACTACCGAAGCATGCAGTGGTAGCAATGCTCACTTATAGCATTATGAAGCATCTCAGCCGATAGACGTCCACTGTTGGACATAGTCCTACCCCAAGGAGCGCCATAACGACCGGTCCTGCGCTGCCCTCATCCAACGGGTTCCCGCCGCCTTCACCAGCTAGGTCGTCGGTCCACCGTGTGGGGGGCCTACCCACGCTGCGCTTTCCGGTACGCGGTAGCCACTCTAGAACCTTTCGGCCCCATCGGCCATCGGTTCTGCGAGCAATGTGCCGCCCCACTGCCACTTTAGTTTAGCAATTCTTTGGGCTATGTCAGCTACTCTGGTTCTTCTGCGGATTTCTTCATTTCTGATTCGATCTCGCAAGGAAATTCCGAGCATAGCCCTCTCCATTGCCCTTTGGGTGACTTTCAGCCTTTTTATGTGGCCTTGAGTAAGCGACCACGTCTCTGTTCCATATGCCATCACTGGCAACACACTCTGATCGAAGACTTTCGTTTTAAGACACTGCGGTGTCTATTGGGCTAGTATTACGAGGCAAATGGTGATAAGGCACCGCTCTCAGACACCTTAAGTATCCTTTAGTCGTGTTATACGACACCCCCTGGAAGACTATACATTCTAGTTAGAACCGCATGGCTTTATATTTATTGAGAAATGTTACCTCTAACGTCGACTCCACACCACCTCTGTTCATTTGACACAGTGGACCCAATAAGGTGGTCATTGCATTACATATTCCCATCATTCACACATACAGAAATACATACCTAGGTATGTATGTGTGTCTACAGTCTATGTACTTGTCGTATGAGTAATACAGTACGAACTGTTTAATATTTAGTATCAATAAAGTGTTAGGAAATAAAACCTAAATATCATTGTTGCAGTATGGATCTAAATTTAATAAATTGACTAAGAACTTAAAATGAGTATGTTAAGTAGTAGGTAGGATCGCACTGTAGGGCAAATGCCTCGTATTACGAATAAGGGTGGGATCCAGTCAGGCCATTCACTACGCGGGCACACTTTCTTTTATTTCGAATAAAAAGGTGTAAAATACAGGGTGTAAGGAAAAGTGGCATTACCTTTAAACCACTTACTCAACCCCCATCAAACTGAACACCTTTTACTATAGAAGCAAACCTGTCACCGCAAAAAAAAATCTGCTACTCCATACGTTTGAGTCGAGTAGGTATTGCAGTTTAGTATGGATGTTTTTTTGCGCTATCATGCTTGATCCCATAGTAAAAGTTGTTCAGTTTGATGGTTAGAGTATGTGGTTTAAAGGTTAATGATAGTTTTCCGAAAAGTCAACAATTTTCAGGTTTTCAGGTTCATGTTCATTCAAAAGTAGCCACTTTTTTTACTAACATTTTCTAAGGACAAAAAGTGATTGAAACTGTCTGAAATTTCAATATTCTAATGATAAATGAATATGAATAAGTCTTGGTAAATACTTGCTCGAGCAGCAAAGTTTTCACCCCAAAAGGAATGTATGGTCGTGAGTCTATCTACAAGTAAACTAGAAGCTATTTGTATGTATAACATACTAGAAGAATTAGGTTTGCAAACACGAGACAGATCGACTGAACCGATGTAGATAGCCTTCTACGAAGCCTACCAGTTTTGATCCACTTACATATGGACTGCTGACAAGTTGCTTTTTGTTTACATTTTGTTTGAAACAAATTACTCGTTTAAAGGGGCATCCTTACCAAGAGTAGCACCAGAGGTACTTTGAATTGATCGACTTTTTATGCCGTCGATCTTCGTTTATAAATGTACTAGATGATAAAAGTAAAAGTAAGTAAAAAAAGTAAAAAGTATTTATTGGCTCACACAAAGAAAAAAAGATAATTACAAGGTTAGGAACTTAAGCAATGATCACGGCGAACTTCGTACCGCCTTAAAATATTCCTGACACACTTGGCCGTTTTTTTAGCCTATGTTCATCACGGGTAACGTAGCATTCTAACGGTGAAAGAATTATTCAGATCGGTATTAGTTTCGGAACCTATTCAATACAAACAAACAAACAAAAAATCTAATGTTTCCTCTTTATAATATTATATTATTATTAGTATTAATATATAGTATTAGTATAGATAACAGAATAACATTTTCGGTGTCACGTCAATAAAATAAATAAATATCTTGGACATTGCCACACAAATTATCTATTAAGTTCCAAAATCTAGCCTGGACTTGTATTATGATAACTAGGCAACGACATAAAATACTTATATCTGTGGTTAAATCGTTCTAGACTTATATAGATACAAACATCCATGACTCGGGTACAACTGTTCATATTCATCATACAAATATTCAATGAGTATTTGTTGGTAATGAACATTTTATCAATTGGCAACACCACGGCTGCTGCCCCAAAATAAAAAAACTGAATTCGCTACTTACATACTGATTTGTGAGTTAGTTGTTATTAAATGTGTTTCAAAAAGGATCCTCAATTCTCTACCTCTCTTCTGGTACCAACATCATTTTGGTAAAAAAAAATAGATTTTTTTTTAAATGGTATAATCATTGTTTTTTATTTTGGGGCAGCCGACCAATGTCAGTACAAACATAACATTAGTAAGTACAAACATAATTTTTTTACCTTCAATATGACGAAATTTTTAATAATGATATAGACTGATTATACGTTTTACTAATCATACAAAATGTACTGGTATCCGAAAATAAAACTTTTTATTTGATAGACTTTTCAGGCTTGGAATTATGCTGGTGTGGGTGGACTGGCTTTTCGTATCTCTAGTTGATCAGTGATAGATATCACTTCTACGTAGCGAAATAATTGTAATTATAAAGGATTATACGGATGACAGAAAAACTTAATTGTATCACGTGATAGGGCAACTTGGAAGGTGGTGAAATGAGACAACTGTCATTAAAATACGTCTTGAGAAGTAACACGTTACCAGTAACAAATAACAAAAACAATCAATTATCATCGTCATAGACCAGGACAGGGATCGTGTAGCAGTTACCCTTGACTTAAAATGGTAGGAGCCTTGACTAAAAATTTCCTGGGGTTCGTACCTTATTATGCATGTAGATGAGAGATCCCTAATATCTGTAGGTATTACCACATATCCACTTCCACCTAGATGGCGACTCCTGCTTTAAATTAGCTCTTCATATTCGAAGAGATGTATGGGCGTTTCCTCTGCTTCACAACAGAATCTACAAGTGGGAGAATCTATAAGCCCCATTTTGTGTAGATGCTTGACTAGTGCGTTCACACACGATGACGCACTGACGGAGCGGCAGATGTCAGTCCATAGAACCACATCCGGTGCGTCAATGCGTCACCGTGTGTGCTTCTACGTGCGGTTTCATACAACTCCTTGCTTCACAAATGACGGACTGACGTCTGCCGCTGCGTCAATGCGTCATCGTGTGTGCGTCAACGCACTTAGCTTGCAGTGTTCTGTTCTGTTAGATACCTATCTAACACGACAGTGACCTATAGCTCAGCGAATAATTATTTAAAGTCGAAAATTATGAATAGGTAACAGCAAAGCCCGAATGGTTCCGAAACTTTAACTAATATGAACAGTAACAGTAAAATTTTCTAATTTCAAAAACACCTGTTTAATTTCATTTCTTCTCTTAAATAAATTACCGAAGGATCATCTCGTGAATTTTCACTACTTTGTCACCATTACGTTTGTCGCAGGACTGCGTAGATAAGGGATGATTAAAAACCCGCTCCTGTTAAGAAAAAGAACAATTTTCTTGCTTGACTAATTGACGTATTAGAATTCAAGTGAAGTCGCCATAGCTACGATATAGGAAACAAGCAGTACTGTGCTGTACTGATAATACACGTGATTAATATTATTTACGTTCTCAGATAATTTCACACAGACACGTTTATCAAATAGGTGTTAACCTAATTTGATTATTTGATTAGTAAAATGGCATACAAAAACGGCTACGTGACAAAATAAATGCTCTTTAAATTATATGAATTATTTTATTGACAAACAAAATGTTTATTTCACATTTTCACGGCGACACATCAAGCTATGCATTTGGTTTTGTATAGCATGATGTGTCGCCGTATGTGCTGGGTTACAGTTGAGTTCATTGTATTATAAATAACGTTAAATTTCTTTTTGCATATTTGTTGATTTCTTGAATTTTAAAGAATTTCAATCGATACGATAGTTCTTTAAAAATCTGTACATTCCGTATTTTCTCTGAACTGGAGCTATTTCTGCTACTGTTTGATAACTGTATGGAGACATAGCTATGTATTTCTAGCATCTGTTTATTTGACATTAATAAATTGTTTTTAGAGACTGTAGGTTTTAATAATTCTTTATTTTTGTTTCTTTATAAGGGAGTGTGGGGCGGCTTGTAATTATATTTTCTACTAGTGTTTTCCCGCGACTTCGTCCGCACAAATTATATACCATATTTTAAGTCAGATCATAAGCTATCAAACAAAAAAAGTTTCATCAAAATCGGTTCAGTAGTTTTTGCGTGATGCGCGAACAAACAAACAAACTAACAATTTTGTCAATAGATGGCGCTGCACGTTTTTCAGTTTAAAGATATTTATTATTTCTCAAAAGAACAATACAGTTCACTTATAGAGAATACATAGTTAATTAAGTAAAGTTTAACACGCACGTTTTTAAATCGCGCTATCGAATGTTATTTGAATTTATATGAAGAGAACCGCTACTTTTTATTTCTCATGATTTTACGGTTTTATAATAGTTAAGATGGGGACATGGTAAAACCTATTACAAATTGTTGTATCTAAAGAAATCGATCATAATTTAAGCTAGGCTCGCCGACCAGTACAAAGATCACAAGACGTCAGTGTTGCCAACACTGCATTTGGAAAAAGAGCTAGTTGGTTATGAAAAAAGAGCTAAAAAAGAGCTAATTATTTTAGTTAAAAAGAGCTAAATAAAAAACAGTCTCAGAGAGCCATTCTTCTCGGAGCTTTTGTGTGTATGGTTTACTCGATGACATTTTTTGGAATATTACACTTTTCTACATGAATATGATGTAAGTCTTACTGCAGCTACACAAAAAATCAACACAGTATTATTCTTACACACAAATTATCAAAATCAAGATACGATCCAACGTACGAAGCAAAAAAAATTGGTTGGGGGAAATCTCGGTATGGCGGTATCCTGCAATCCAAATCATAGACTAAAGAGTAATTTCGTGTATGTGTGTGTTTATTTGTAAGGAATCAAAACAATTAACATTTTTTTTAAATATAATGCGATAGAGCTAGAATTTACAAATTTAAGAGCTAAGGAGCTAAAAATGATTTTTTGGAGCTGATTAGTTGATAATGGAGCTAAATTTAGCTCTAAAAGAGCTAATTTGGCAACACTGCAAGACGTTTCAAAATATTTTAAATAATGATACCTACCTATAAAATCCATCATGTGCTTTAGTACATTAATATCGTTGCGGTATACGGATTCACAAACAGAAATAACTTTAAAACAAATTGTCCTTAGCACGAGCCCGACACACACTTGGCTGATTTTATTGTTTGTTGTTTTACTTTAGAGGTCCTACCCCTTAACATTTTACCTTAGTTTTTTATTCGTTTACAGCAAATCCACCGTAATAACGCATATTTTGTGAAAATTTCAACCTAGCTATTACGGTTCAAAAGGTACAGCCCTTTATTGGCAGGGCTGACGGACAGACGGACAGACAGCGTAGGCTTAGTAATAGTACAGAAATAAAAGGGCCCTGTTGTCTGTTGTTGGGCCCTTTGGGTACAGAAACCTAATAATGATCTTAAATGCATTCGACTTCTATTTCTAACTAGTGCATCGTCAACCGTAGGTACCTGCATAATGATGCATCGAATGCAACTAACTGCAAGGATATCAACTAACTGGGTTTGTCGCATAAAAATATATTAAAATACCTGACTGCATACTCAACGTATAAGCCTAGATTCGCAATGAAAAACTTTGTGTAAAATATTTAGCATAGTTGTTACGCAGGACAGAAAATGTTGATTTATTTTATATATCTATGTAGTTGTAGTTACAAAGGCTGCAATTAAAGGTTAAATAATTATATTGTTTATTTAAACAAACTCCAAAGAAAATGCATGCTTATAAAATTGAGACCCAGTATTTATATTATAAGCATGCATTTTCTTATTTTACTAACGGCTCCATCAAACTGAACGACTTTCTCTATGGGACCAACATCGCAATCGCGAAAAAAACTTAGCTGTCCTCTATACATTTGGATCGAGCTGTAGTGCGATTTTTTAAACATCAACAATCAAACACATAAAACAAATATTTCATCATACGAGCGATTCGGCAGAAGAAAGATGCATAATATCTATAGTAATTTTGACACTTTCTACTGCCGAGTCGCTCGTATGATGTTCAAACACGTTCAATCTAGCAGTAGCAATTGTCAAAATTACTATGTACCTTTCTACTGCCGAGTTGATGGTATATTAGCATAAGCATAAGCATATGCTCGCGACTATATTCCCCGAGGGGGTAGTCAGAGATATTCTGAAACCTCAGAACATCCACGTTTCACCAGTAGTACCGAAACTCTGTCCAGTGTGACGGGGGGTGAGCCCGTCGCCACTTATAATGGACAGTGGGTACAATACACGCCTCGAAATTGAAGCATGCAGGTTTCCTCACGATGTTTTCCTTCACCGAAAAGCCAGTGGTGTTACGAATCGTACATAAATTCCGAAAAACTTATTGGTACGAGTCGGCTTGGACGGGGATCGAACGATCGCCTCCTGCACGGCAGGCAAGGTTACTCGCCACTGAACCATCACGGCTCCTTCGTATACTATGATGTTCAAAAATCGCACTTCAGGTTTGCAGTTTCGTTTCGAGCAGCAGATTTTGTTCCCACGATATCGATGTTGGAGTTGTTCAGTTTGATGGTCTCATAATCTTCTTAAAAATCGTCAGCAAATTAAGAAAGACCTTATCACAGTTGGAAGTTGCTATAAGTGCATAGTGGTGAGTTTATTTTCCACATAAAAAATGTCAAACGAGCTGTCAGATAAGCTAACAAGAACTTATCCAAAAGAGGTGAAACGGCTTTACTCTCACTTAGGTATTCTTAGAAAATCTTTAGTACCTATGTGATGTCCAAGATGTGACGTTCTTGTTTTTTGAAAATGTTGTTTAATTGTTTAGTAATATAAAAAAAAAACGATTTTACTGTTTGTATTTTGGTGTAAAATAAAGTATATTTGATTTGATTTGAGGGCAGAACAATGAGCACCTTAAGGGTCGGCACTACCTACGGCCCGTTTGACATATCTGTCAAAAGAAAAAGACCGGTGGCCGACAACACTCAACCCTATCTTATAAGATTAATGAACAAATCAATTTGATAGCATTTGGTAATAAATTTCTTGCAAAAAACTTGGTCGGCTGCAGCGCGCGGCGCAGCTTGGCTGGCATGTTTACAGGTGTGAAGGAAAAAGTGAACCCTACCCGGTGACACAACATTTTACCTCGTTGAATTAAAGGACGTAACTAGTCTGTTGGTCTAGAGTCCAATAAGTAAGGACTAAAAAGTCTGGTCGGCCGACCCTATCCTGGCAGGTTCGTAGGTCTGACCGAATTTAGGGTAACTACTACTCGGAAGACAGATTTTACCACATTAAATTAATGTTGAATGTTTGGTTGTGCGTGGCATTATCCTGCAGCATCTGGATTTGAGAGCCGTAGGTCGAAATTGACATTTACAGCAACAGTACAGTTAGTACCGTGATGGACCTATAATGTGAGTGATCAAAGATCACCCCTGGTGGTAGGATAGGATGGGTTCCAACTAATTAGATCACAGTATTACTAATACTAAGGCTTAAAAAAACTTAAAATTATTATAACAGAACAAATTAAAACTTTTAACAGAATAATTAAATTATTATAAGTTTAATATTATTGGTATTAGCAAAATAAGGGTTTGTAATCTTTTATCATCATAATTCATAATCATCGTCAGATATAATAAAAAGTTAATTTTGCAGTAACTGGAACGATTGCCTTCAAAAACATTTGCGCAAAAGGACATCAGTGTGACGACTTTTAGTAGATTTCTTCTTTATTGGTAGATTTAGAGCAACATTGTTTAGTAGATTTTAGTAGAAATTGGGTAGGTATTCGAAAATGTTAATGTATTTAAAAATGCAAGGATTCAGGCTAATAAAATCTAAGCTGGCAATACAAATGGCTGAGAAAACGATTGCAGGGTTTGCAAGTTTTCTGGAACTTCTAGTACATCATGATCATAATCATCAGCCTATACAAGGTGTTACAAAAATACAAATAAACATTTAAGGTGGTGGTATAGACCATCAAACTCAACAACTTTCACTATGGGACCAATATCGAAATCGCGAAAAAAATTAATTATGTTCTATCGACAAATACAAATCGACTCGAACTAAAAATGTATGGGATATCAGATTTTTTTTTTCGCGATTTCGATGTTGGTCCCATAGAGAAAGTCGTTCAGTTTGACGGTCTAAACAACCCCCTTAAGAGTTTTAAAAATTTATTCTTACTTATGTAACACCCTGTATACGTCCCACTGCAGGGCACAGGCCTACCTTCTAGGAGGGTGTTTGGGCGTAAGTCCACCACGCATGCCCAATGCGGATTAGTAGACTTCACATATACATCAGAATTTCTTCGTCTGCATATGCAGGTTTCCTCACGATGTTTTCGTTCACCATTTGAAAGCAGTCGGTAATACGTACATAAGTTAGAAAAACTAATTGGTACGTGGCATGTTGTCCGTGCGGATTCGAACGCGGACCTCTTGATTGAGAGTCCATACCTCTCCGCAACGCGCCACCGAACTCACTTCTAGTACAGCAAATATTAATCAAATCGCCTAATGTTGTTTTTTTTACAAAAGAGGGCTTCTGAAAAGAGTTGGAATTTTGGTACCTAGCACTTTTAATATGTCAAAGGGATTGCATGTTTATCGACTTCCAATAATGTCGATATACGGGTATATTTTATATCACTGCGTATAACTTCAGCATGTATCGAACTTCAAAATAGCGAAAATAAATCAGCTGTCCCAACGTTTGAGTCGAATATGTAGGTACTGCAGTTTTGTATAGGACAGCAGATTATTTTTCGCTCTTTTGAAGTTGGCTCCATAGTGAAAGTTGTTCAGTTCAGTTGATGAGTAGAATACATGCTCGAGTTATCCACAGTGATAAAAAATTACCCGTATAATACACAATCGGAAGTCGATAAACGTGCAATCCCTTTGACATATTAAAAGCGCTACCAAAATTTCTGACTCTGCTTATGAGACACAGAAAACTGTACTAAATTTAAACTTGCATAGGGACGACCAAATTTAATATTTATTTGAAAATTGAAGCATCCATGTTACAAAGTGATGAAAACCAATAAAAATTATACAAAAATGCGAAAATAACATGTGTAATGATGAGCGTTTAGATAAAATTGATAATTTTTTGTTCAAAAACGTGTTTTATGTTAAATTTTAACCATCTGTAACAACATTGACATAAATATTATTTGGTAGAATTTAAGTAGAATTTGAAACAGGACTGGTAGATTTTGGTAGATTTCAGCAGTAATTTTGGTCACGCTGAAGGACATTGTGCGACACAAGAACATTATAGGTGTTACTTAGTAGCTAAAGTGGGTACATGAACCCTGAAAGGGCACAGCGATATTAACAAGAAGTTAAAGATAAAAAAAAAATAGTATAATGTCAATAGTTCTTTAGGTTCTTTTCGTAGTTTTTGGTTCTTTTGGTAGGTTTTGGTAGTTTTTGGTAGTTTAGTTTTTTTTTTTAGTTTTTGGTTATTTTGGTAGATTTTCGTAGTTTTTCTTTATTTTGGTAGATTTTTATACTTTTTAGTAATATTTGATAGAAGAATGAAAATTATCAAAAACTACCATAAAAACAAAAGAGTTCTTGACGGCTTGGCTACGGGGTGGGTCTGTTGATATCAATAAAATATTTGTTTTGCAAAAGAGGTGCATTCGAATCGTAAGCGGAATTCAGTCGGTAAGGGTGTCATGCCGATCCTTGTTTACCGACTTTAAATTACTCACTGTGATAGCTTTGTATATCTTCGATCTGTGCAAAATCGTGAGACTATACCCCGTAGTATTCCGTAGCAAGAGATTAAATTTAACTCGCAAAAATGAGCTACTGGTACCAAATTACCGACTTGCATCGATGCAAAGGACTACAAAATAAAGTCGAATACTGTTCTTGTGTATAATAAAATACCAGATGACATTAAAGCCGACAAGAAATATCTGAAGGTTAAAGAATTATTAATCGAACAGTGTCCCTATGACTTTCATTAGTTTCTTCAGTATTTGTAAACAAACAGGCATCAATCTGAGTAGACAAAAATGTGTTGCAGTCCGATTATTTGTACCTCAATAGGTTATTATAATTTTTAACTAATCACATTGAACTGATTTTATAACATTTAACTAATATCACTGTATTAGTGAAAGGTGGTAGTCAAGTTATTGTCTGGCACATAATGTTTAAATCTGTTTTTTTCTTAATGTTTATAAATTATATTATAGTGTGACTAATATTATGTACTCTGTACTTAGCATCTGTAACTTATGTACCGACCTAAAATTTAAGGTAAATAAATTAAATGAAATGAGATGAATCAAAAAGTACCAAATTAACCATAAACTACCAAAAAGTACGAAAAATTTCCAAAATAACAATAATCGACCAAAAAGTACGAAAATCTACCAAAAAAAACCAGAAACTACCAAAATAACCAAAAACTACCTACCGAAAAGTACGAAAATCTTCCAAAAAACTTTTTGGTTACTTTTGTACGAAAATTTACCAAAATCTACCGAAAGACTCAAAAACTACCATAAATTACCAAAATAACCAAAAACTACCAAACAATGCCCGGAAAGTAACTTTTGTGAAATTCTTTTGTGTTGTCTTGTGTCGCGCAATGTCTTTTCGCGCAAAATTCTGTCGTGCAAATGATCAAGTCAATCGTTTGAGTTACCTGGGTACCTACTACGGTACAGAATTCACTCTTATTCCATTCTTATTTGAAACATATCTGACGATGATGATGATGATTTCAGATTATCAATCCTTAGTTTGCTAGTAACAATAGTAATAAACTTACAGTTATTCTGTTACAAAAATTAACGAGTAATAGTTGACCAATTTAAAAAATGTACTTCTAAGTCCACATATCGTGACGGACAACTACGGAACCCTACACTGCATGTGGCCCGACACCCACTTGCCCGGTTTTTTATAAGTTACTTTGCCTTTGCCCCGTCACACTGGACAGAGTTTCGGTACTTCTGGTGAAACGTGGATGTTCTGAGGTTTCAGAATATCTCTGACTACCCCCTCGGGGAATATAGTCGTGAGCATATGCTTATGCTACTTTGCCTACTTTAGCTAAAAATGTATTTGTTCATTAATCTTCTTAGACAGGGTTGGGTGTTGCCGGTCACCGGTCTATTCGCAATGATTTCGAACGATTGACGGCCCATAGTAATTTGTATGAAGAAAAAGTCCAAAAAAATATGTGATTTTTGGTAACAAATTGCAAAAAAACTAGAATTCGTATCGAAAAACTGATTTGTTTAAAGTGTTCTTTGATGTTTTGCCATTGATTAGAAATATATTTTGTTGTTTTATTTTGTTTCATTAAATCACAGGACTCGGAACGCGGCAGTGCTATTCTAGAGTTTTACATGAAATTCTCGATTACTTTCTGATGTAACTACACAATTTTACTGAATTTTTTTTTGTTCATCTTGTACTTCATCTTTTAAAGAAGCGATGGTATTAATTTTGTTTCGAAATATAGCTATTTACTATCCTCAAAAGTCGGAACGCCGAACCGTGTTTGGCCCGATTAGGGTAGTGCCGACCCTTAAGAATATCTCAGAAAAGCAATAAAATATTATCTGAGGCTTGGAACAAGAAGTACGTATGTCCATATGGCACAGACAGACAGACTAACGTACTTCTTGTACCAAGCCACAGATATTTGTTTGTGTACGCAGTTATTGTACCTACCTACTCACCTACTTACAAAGTTATTTAAAATTGTAATTAACAGTGCATTTCCTTTCTAGTGACTAACATTTTTTACAATAATAGCCTTTTACAATAGTCAGTATTACCGTAATAATTTTTCAAAATGCTTTACACAAAAACCATTATCATAAATAAGTATTTATACATTACTGCAAAATTAAAAATAACTGCAACTTATCGCACTTTATTGTGTAACGTTTGTTTTTAATGCACTATCAATTAGAAAAAAACAAAAGAAAACCGGCTAAGTGCGAGTCAAACTCGTGCGTGGAGAATTCCGTACCATATAAAAAATATGTTTTCCCCATGACCCTTCGCGCCCCCAGCACGCACATGATCAGTTTTTATTATTTTGTTGTTTTACCTTAGAGTTGCACTGTAATCACACCAAGTTTGAAGCTTGTGTGTATTACAGTTTTTTATGATAGACTCTATCAGATAGAGTAAATTTTTTACTTTTTGTTTTTAATTATTTGTTAGCAAATACAGTTAGCAATTACAGTTTTTTATGATAGACTCTATCAGATAGAGTAAATTTTTTACTTTTTGTTTTTAATTATTTGTTAGCAAATAGGGTACACCATTATAACGCATATTCTGTTAAAACGTCAATTGCCTAGCTATTATACACTCAGAGACAGTACATTTTACTCAATTTCTTCAAAGTGCATTTTTGTAATTGAATTGTTGTTACAATAATTATTGTGTTGTGAAAATAAATGTTTCATGAATCAAGTGTGAAATGGTTTATTAGAGGTAAAATATGTGAATAATGTGAAATTACTGTTGTTTAACTCATTTGAGAAGGGTGGGCGGTTAGATGCGCCTCTGAGTGTTTGTAGTTCAAAAGATACAGCCCTTTATAGGTAGGACAGACAGACAGACTGACGGATGGACGGACAGGCTTATGAATAGGAAGGATCCCGTAGGCACCCTTTGGGTACTGAACCCTAAAAACATATTCTTACTTTGCCCACCTTGTCTGCATAAAGTCCAGTCTTTTAAATGATTCAACACCACAATTATAAAATTTTCCTTCCATTGGGCTTTGTTAAAACACCCATTAAAAATTCAATGTGATCACTACATGCATATTTTGTCCATCATTCTATGACCACTTTATTTTAATAATGGTATCCATAATTGGTTTCGCGCGTCAATTTTGACTGTGGTGACTGTTCAATTAAATATTGAGCAGGAATTAATTGTGGTCACACTTTTTATTTTTTATTGTTGGTATTTAAAATTGTAATGCTAGCAACACTCTCTTATAAAACTATCCGTCGTGTGAGCATTGCTCTGTAACTAAAAATTGTGTTTTCTATATTAATACAAGTATTTAAAAGTTTCTAGCCTTGTTTTATTGTACAGGCTAAGTGGTCCTTCGTATAAACTATTAAACGGAGTGATTCACAAGATTGCGGGACTATTTCAAGTGCCTTCTATAGTGGGTCTTGTGACCGCGAGTGCTGTGGTGAAGCGGCTATTTGTGCAAAACCCAGTGCTTAATTCAGTTTAGTGGATACCTCCGAGCTTACAGTTCAGCTTTACAACATAAACAAACCAATATTTCGGCTGATTTCCATAAAATCAGTAAAAAAAAAAAATTGTTTTCATCGTTCACATTACGGGGGTAAAGCGAAAAATCGGCGCGTCGCTCGTCGGCCGCGGGAAGTGCGAACGAACGAAAAGTCAATTCGTTCTTCGTTCGTCACTCACTATTCACTCTTCGGCTCTTCGGGTGTTCTCGGGCAAGCTCGGGTGCGTTCGGTTCCGATCGTTCCTTATCGTTCGTTCGTCGTTCGTTCAGCTGTCATATCAAGGTGCTGTCAAAACTACGTTGACGTTTCGATGTAAACAAACACGAAAATAGTGAAATTAAGTCTTTATTCCGTACTTTCGGCATTTGTGCAGTGAAAAAGCGTGATAAAAGTGTTAGTGCATGATGTCAGAGGAAGAATTAATGCGGCTACGATTTGCTCATTCATTTCTGATGTACAACAGCAGCTATATGCTTTGAAAAACTTAGATCAACCAATAGAACAATGGGATATGCTATTGATATCTGTATTGTCTAAAAAATTAGATAATTTTACAAACAGGTCTTACCACCTTGATCGTGTGGATCCTGATATAATGCCGTCCATGGCTAATTTTATAAATTTCTTGGAAAAAAGGGCTATTGCCTTGGAGGATAGTTCCATCGATAAAAACACTTCAAATGAAAGTGTACCGAGAAAGCACTTCAAAGATTCTTGGCATTAGAAAATAAATTTAATAAAATTGGTAAATGTATTTCCTATGCAAAAGTGTAGGTACTGGCTGCAGCCTCTATAAGGTAATTTATTTGAGCAGTCCAGCAGCAAGTGTATGCATGTACCACATACAATAAAAGCAGCCCATCTATATTGGGATGTTATTACTATCTGTATATTGGTAAGGATGTTAGATCTATAAGCTATGCCTTCCATCTAGATATAAACAATGCCAACGATGGCAGAATTTATTATATTTCTTGAAATGCGCGCGCACAGTTCTATAAACTGATTTCAAAATAAAGTGACGAATAATTTCACTAATAATCTATTCAACAGTCTGTACTGTAAGGGTATGAACCATGCTATACGTGGCTGCCTGAGTTTTAAAAAACGGATTGCTATAGAATACCGTCTCAATTTCACAGACAAATACAATTATGTACAATATGTTACATTTTTCTTGCAAAAGATTGCAAGGCAGAGCTCAATACGCTTCTGCATAGGAAAACTACTTCTGAGGATTTTTCTGTGACTATGTATTCACATGTTCTTAGAAGTGTTTTATTGCCTTCTACAAGGGTAAAATTCATTTATTAAAAACGAAATTAAACTAACATCCAAACCAAATGTAAGGTGTTAAATGACTGGGATTCTATAAAGCCCCAGGAAAATTTAAATACTTGGAATAAGTTTATGTCCAATTTAGAGTTGATGGGTACAATTACATAAGCAATTTATATAAGCAATCAGCTCATGCCATCAGCAGAGCTAGTAGGCAAAATAGTTATTGTGAAAACGCCCAATGTCGCACCCATGAACTAGCCAATGGGATGTATTGTTAAAGTGATTCCCGGCCCGGATGGTAATGTAAGGGTTGCAGAGGTCAAAATGTCAGATAAGATTCACTATACCTGTTCGTAATTCTGTATTTATTAGCCTTGAAAAGATAAATGTATACTCCTTTGTTCTGTCTAAGATTTAGGCATAATACTCGTAAATGTATATCGATACTCTTTATGTAGTACTCGTCTCGTTGTAAGAACATTGTTTCCGAGTGGCTCCTCATCTTGGATTATAATAAAACTGAGAACCTCTTAAGAATGTTGTCTTAGAGGTTAGTTGAAAGAACTATACAGTTCTATGTACATCTGTTTACCTCAGTGGACAAGCTCAAATGGGTTTGTCTGATTCCAAGATGTGCTGTCATGCCATCGTAGGACTGAGTCGAGCTGACTCGTAATTTAATAGAAGGGAAACAAATAGTCGTTGCTGCTATGTGTTTGTTTACCTATTTCCTTAAGAATGCCTAGTTGTTGTTATTTCACACTTTACTAAAGGTATTCTCTGGTTAATATATTTGTAACCGATTGTATTTCTACTTTGTACCTTTCTTAGGTCTTAACCCTTTGATGTGTAGTTGCATGTGCAATTTTCCATCTGTTTTGGACTTTGTTTAATTTGTTATAGTCATATGCTGACGTCTGCACAAAGGGCTAAGGTGTCGCCGGCCAATTCTGTTCAATTAAATATTGAGCAGGAATTAATTGTGGTCACACTTTTTATTTTTTATTGTTGGTATTTAAAATTGTAATGCTAGCAACACTCTCTTATAAAACTATCCGTCGTGTGAGCATTGCTCTGTAACTAAAAATTGTTTTTTCTATATTAATACAAGTATTTAAAAGTTTCTAGCCTTGTTTTATTGTACAGTGACCATAATTTATCGTAATTAGTAGAGAACATTGCAAATAATTTGGCTGACAATTCTGTTCTCCCTGCGGGTAGTTTTCTTCTTCAGTCGAGTCGACAATACAGCACCATACTCCTTGACCCGTTTGTCTCTCTAATGGAAATCCGGGACAGGAGTTGCCCAGGCCTATTTGGAGGTGCTTGTAATACTTATATTCCAAACTCAGATCGTCCAGAGTAAAGATGACCTAGTCAAGTGGACATAGACCGGTCGTACATTAGGTGTGAATGCAGTATTGCTCCTCAGACTATAGCTAAACTTGTGTTCTGCTCTTCTTGCCCGGAAACCAGCACTTGAATATAGCTTATGGACTTTTTTTTTATTTTTTTATTTATTTAGTTAGGCAAAAATAGTACAAAGAATTTTGGTTACAATACGCTCTGCCAAACTGTGAGAACAGTTTAACGGCAGAATCGGCTTTCGCTGCCGGTAGAATCAGTACGGCAAAATACTGGGCTGAAAAATTTAGAATGACATGCTATCTACTCAATAGTTCTTGTAGTTAAGAGATTTTATCAAGCAGCTCTAATGTTGGGGGTAACATTATCAGCCAGACCCTGTAGCATGATTTCTCTACTTTCCCGCGACTCGGTTTTTTTTCCATACTACTGCGGCTCAAAAGTGCAGGAAGGGGTAATTTTCTAAGCAGCGAAGGCGTATTATACTATAGCTGCAGTAAAGTTTCATCTTCGTCTCGAAATTACATTAATATGGGAGAGAGCTGCAATTTGGAAAATGTTCCGCATGAACTAAGGAAAATCCCAATAAAACCTCCCATCGTATTCACCAATAGTTGAACAATCAGTATGCCCGCCGCGCATGCGCCCTCCTAAACCGTAGCGTCCGCTCCGCAAAAGGCGACGCACGCGCCGGCCATGGTAATGCCTGAAGGACAATTTTCATGAGGAAATGGTTTATGTTGACAATAGAAACTTTGGGTTTTTATTATAGGTGGCACAATGGGGATGTCGTTTCTATGTGGTATTGTTGTAGCAATAAAAACAATTGGCATTTTTTTCCAAGAAGCTGTTCGGAAAATTTAGGAGAACGCACTATCGTGGGCGGATAACGAAAGTGAATAGATCAATTACTTATTGAAAAATATTACTTTTTCGGTCGGTGGATCTGTACCTGTCACAGGGGCTGCTTGTTCCTCCATGTTTGGCTTTAAAATAAGCTAATCAGTAAAGTTCTCCCTGGATGTTATCATTAAAAGCTAAGTCAAAAGCCTACTGAGATCGCTCGAAAATACCTACTCCAACAACAGCCTGACTGCGGGGCACAGACTACTCCTGATGTTAGCGGGGAGCGGGTGCTGTAGCGGGGAAGGGAAGCGCGCGCCGCTCAAAGGCTCCAACGTGCTACCTCCCCTCCCCCAACATCTGAGCCCCGCAGGAAGGTCACGTATAAACTTGTTTGACTGTAAATTAACTACTGGGCTTGCCCTGTGACATAGGGCCCGCTCCCTGTTACGCTTCTTAAGTGCAACAGTAAGATATAAAAGCTGATGATGATGAATCTATAGGTACTTACAAAACGATTCGATCAGTACATAGTGTACCGCTAACAAATAGAACATTAAAGTGCAATCTATCTTCGATGTTGCAACATCGACACGTTTCATTACGTATCATCTCGTCTAAACTCTTTTATTACCTTCAAATTTTATTTTAATTTATGATATAGTACAGGGTATAAATAAGCCTTCCCTTGCAAGCAAGAGACTCACCGATTGACGAAACCTGTGTTTTTCCAGCGCACCCTGTGGGCGTCAGCCTCTATACGTCGTTTCGCTAAAGGACCATATCCTAAGGAAACCTACAGAAATGTGACGTCAGGTCAACTGCCTGTCACACCTTCCCCCTTCACCTCGGGGAATATTCTTGAGCTAATATTTCTGTAATATGTGGAAATGTTATATGACTACGATTTATGCACTTTAGCATTTACGATGGAGTTCATTAGATAGCAATAGCAACTGTCAATCACTCCCCACACCATGGACGTAATAAGGGAACAGATCCCTTAATAAGGGCAGGGCTGGATCAAAAGAAAAACGCAAAAATTATGAGATGGCCCGATCGTGTTACGCGTGGGCGCAAAAACTGAGGCGCGGCGTACACGCGGCCATCGGCCAGTTGTAATAGTATAGTTTTAGAGGCTACGATTATTGCTAAATCGTAATGTAGTACATTTAGAAACTGTTTGAATAGGTACCTACATAGCCTGTTTTTGCAGAGTAATAAGTAAAACTTCAGATGTTTTTTGGATTTCGAAATATTTCCTATTTTATTTGTTACTATGAACAGTTGGTTTGACTTGCGGTTCAAATATAATAGAAGTGGGTACTCAAAGATATCAACCACCTGTCTAGGTCGTTGATAATAACGTGGAGGTGAGAAACAAGAAAAAGAAAGGAAAAATGAGGAACAGAAGATAAAATTAAATTAATTAATCACGCTGACGACCGACGTTTCTCGGGCGATAGTTGAAGACAAAGCTCGTAGCTCAAAACGAATTTCGCCAAAATTTTATCCAAACCAGAAAGCAAACAAAGCACAAATATTTGATGTGACTGTCGTGTCGTGGGGTGTAAAGAAGTCGATCAGCTGTAATGCGCCGGAGTTGTGAGACGCACGTCCCGGAGTACCCACTCTGCTTGGTGACATCGGGCACACGGGGTGGTTTTGTGCAAAGGATTATTTGAAGCAATAATTTATTTACTCTCCCTTTTACCTTTCTACTCTTTATGCATTCAAGTATAGTAGATTACACACCGAGGACAGGAAAGTAAGAAAGGTCTCAGATCTCGCCGAGGTCAACAAACATGTGATGTGAGGCTTTCATATTTACTGTCCGAGGTTAGTATACTAGTTTTCTCCTCGACGGAGGTGGAAAGCAACAACTTCGTTTAGCGCAGCGGGACGACAATTGACGCTTTCCGTCCGCAGGGGAGAAAAATAATTTATACTACCTAGTAATCTGTGTACAATAAAAACAGTTCTGTAACTAACTGACTGACTGACTCACAGACTACGCACATTCTAAACCACTGAAGATTTTCTGTACAGGATTGCAATAAAAATATCAGATGAAGTCGCGAGAAGAGACATGGCATCCTACTGCAAGACAAAGTTGGGCATACAAACATCTCTCTACTGAACAATAAATGATAGATACTGTTTACGGAGAGATCACATCAGGAAAGAGGTGAAACGTTAGTGAACTAAAGTGATTGGCATACGTATTAAAAATTAGCAAGCTAAAGTGCCAATGGGCTGGTCATAAGGTCATAAGGCGTAGTAAGACCGCTGGACCGACGACTTTAAAAATGTAGCGTGGAGCGACGACTGGATGAGGAAGGCCGAGGACAGAGTTTTGTGGCGCGCCCTGGGAGAGGCCTATGTTCAGCAGTGGACGATGATTGGCTGATGATTATGAGGACTCAAAATTTTTTTCTAATAAATTGGCATAACATAAACAAATTAAAAGAGGAAAAATGCATCCCTGTGCGCCGACGCATGCGTAGCTTATGATATTCAGCGTACAAACGTTGCACAAAAACCAACCGCTTCCATTTAGGCCGCGCGCGCGTCCTACGCTGTTATTACGGGAAATCTTATGTTAATTACAATTATGTACTTGCCTCGGCCGTCACATACGGCGAGAGCAAAAAGGACGCACTATACAATTTTAATGCCTTCACAGGAATTTACGGCAGATTCCACGCGTAGTCTGTGAAAAAAGATGCGTGCGCGCATCGAATTTTGATTTGATGTCTAGTTGAGTTTTAATATTAAAAAGATGGGTTGTACGGGTTGGTACCACCTCTTTTCTGTCCAGTTTTTGTTTGGATCTATGTGCTATTGATATACTATAAAATTTACTAGTGAATACATTTTTGTCTCGCTCTTTCAGTCGGCTTTGAAGGGTTCGAGTGTGAGAAAAGATTATGAATAATTGATTAATGTGGTTATTAAAATTATTGTTTTATTTTATTTATTTGACTTTGTCATGAAAAAATTGGTAGACAAAAACCATTGATTGGATATGGATAGGACCTTTCAGAAAATTAATTAATTAATGATTTTATTATGATAAATTGATTGCTCCTTTAAAAACTGACTATCGATGCGCAGTATAGACTCTTCGAGAGAACGGAGGGAAGTCTTGCCCGACAGTGGGACATAAATAATAATAATATTAAATCGTGGTCTGTCTATGAGTTGAGTTGCTGGAATAAAAATTGATAAAATTAAAATTTTATTTTAACTCTTGACACAAAAGAAACTTTTTGCTAAATCAGTCTTTAATATCAGTCTATAGTAAAATGCTATAATTTTGTTCAATTCCGAGATCATCGATCGATATGAGATCGGTAGGTATATTAAAGGTTTAGTTTTAAAATACTTGGATTCTCCGATAATCAATATGTTGTCTATTTATTAACTAAATATTAAGCCGAATCATCTCGAAATCATAATTTGATATTATTATGTATGATCCTTATTTATTTGCCATCATATCAGAGAAAACATACTAAGGAGCGGTACCATTGTTAGTTTGCTCTATTTAATTGTTTCTTTCCACTGTACCTCTACTTCACAGAAACTTGACAAGATAAATGAGTAACATTTAATAACAATGTCAAAACCCTCTATGTATTTGGTCATGATATTTAAACTTTAATAAATTTTCTATCCAACTGTACGATCCTTTAAAAAGACATATAATTATGTTAATTATGTTCTTTACTAATAATTTTCCGTTAATACCTAATTACATTTCATTAATGTATATGTCAAGTATGCTTAGTAACTAATGATATGTTGTATTGCCATATTTATTAGTGAGTTAACTACTTATGGCAATATTATGTTATGTTTATTTAAGATAATTACGCGTTTTCACCATTTTCAGGAAAAATTATAGAAGTTTGTTGAAAGGTAAAATGCGGATATCAAATGCTTAGAATTTCTATGTTTCTTCGTCTGTAGAGTCGATGGCATGTAAATGAGTTTGAATTGCTATCGTGTCGTGGTGAAGATATATTTGCAATCCAGCAAAAATACAGTCCTGTTTATGTAAGTAATCGTAATTATGTTTAATTCAGATAGAAAAATATGTTGTTTACAAAAAAATCTATTAATCAATCTTTATTTTACACCAAAAATATAGAATACAAAGCGTAAATACGGACAAGAAATTTATACAGAAGGTACAAAATAAGGCGGTCTTATCACTGAAAGTCATCTATACCTACTTATTTAATTCCATAGAATTTTATAGAATATTCGTGGATCCACCTTGGTGGATCCAGTGCTAATTTACGCTTTTTTTTTCTTTATTTGTGGTTGTAGGTTTCTTTATAAAATAATGGTACCTTTAGGTGCGTAAACATTTTGTAAAATCTATGCGTTTTTAAGGAGTAGGTATATCTGGAAATAGAAACTTGACTTTCAAATCCGATCATTCAGAGTACCAGAGAGTACCTAATGCTGCATTGAACCTCGGTTTTCTACCTATAAAATGAACTTCAAAACACCATTGATTTCTGAGAACTTGTAAAATTTTGTCAAATCCTTGATTTTGTCCAAATCCTTCTCAGGTTTGCTAATCAGACAATTTTCAACCCTTATTTGTCGTGTCAAATTACAACAAACCACTTTTTTCGCGAAGGTCAGTCGCCCGTCTAGCACACCGCATGTTCCGAATACCAACACTATGGCGAAAGGCGATCAGCTTAGTTTACTTTCCTCGCACATCCGCCGGATACGCACCGCTGCGCCCGCGCAGTTTAGTCCTAATTCGTCCGCCATGCCCTTTTGCGGTGGCTGGCGATTCGCCAGTTGGTGAGAATGATGTGTGGGTTCTTTAAATTACAGATTAAGGTGTTGTGTGAATTTGTCAAGTCTTTTCTTGTTTTAACAATACCTACTTGAAGACCTGATGACCTAATCGGCAGTCAACCTCCCAGAGAAGTTGAGGGTTCGTGGTGCGAATTACGATATAGTTTTACTGTATCTATCGTTTATTACTTGCTTATTTTTTCCCACAAGAGAGCACATTGTACGTAGGTACCCGACCCATGGATCATCATCATATACACTGCAGGGCACACAACCTACCCCCAAGGAGGTGATATTGGCGTCAGTCCAAAACGCGTGTGCCCATGAGGATTGCTAGACTTCACATACGCATCAGAATTTCTTCTTCAGCGTATGCAGTTCTCCTCACGATGTTTTCCTTCACCGGTTTGTTTCACCGAGTCATGGATAACTGTATTTAAATAGTCACCTATCAATTAACTGATCTGAGCGAGCGCTGCATAATTTCGGCGATAATTTCCAGTACCAAAGCTCATTTACACCAACGAGAGCCTTAAGTCATCAAATAGAAGGAAATAACGGTGCAATTGACATAATTTTATGCTTATTGGTACAAAGGGTCGTGATAAGAATAAACCATAGTTTTCGCAAGCATCCGCAAGATGGCGCTTATTGTTATGCAATTCTCGCGCCTAACTGTCCACGTCCTTCCTGTTAGCACCGGAAATGAAATTATTATAGCCCCCATATTGCATTTCTACACACGTGCTTACGAACGGTGTCAGTGTGATTGACATTGAAATTAAAATATTAGATGGAAAGTGGTAAAACTGTTAACGGAAACATAAAATCACGACTATAATCCCTTTCAGGGTGGCCAGAAGCTTCGCTACAAATAGGTTCCAACAGTCAATATGGACGTTTAGACAAATGCGCGTTTAAATAGGCATGCACAATGCACAATAAAAGATGCCAAAAGCAAGCCTTGGTGCAAAGCAACGCCCGCTTTTAGCATACTAACACTCAGTTGAAGAAATGCTCATTAAAGTTAATCCTCCATTAAATCTCTTGCTAGCTTTTACTACGTCAACAAGACAAGAAGTGACAGCAAGAAGAGATTTAATGGAGAATTAACTTTAATGAGCGTTTCTGCAACTGAGTGTTAATGTTTCGAGATGGTGATTCCGTGTCATGTTGGCTAGCCTCACCAGAAAGAAACCTAGGTAGTACAAACATAGACGTGACCTCTCCTCACTACTGGCCCTAATATCAGCAATGTCGGGGAGTGGAGTGGCGTGGAACGCCGCAATCACCTTCTTCCGTGAGACCGTCATGGTTCAGAAGAACGCAGAGCAAGACCACGAGATTATCCCGCCAGCCTCCTCCTTTTTCCTCCTCTCCTCATTTGTAAATTACCACCTACTTACCCAATATGTACCACATTTATCGCAATAAATTTCAATTTCAATTTCCTCGACCTCTCTGCCTCTCCCTGAGTTAGATGCAAAAGCGCCCGGGGATAGGAGCGCCCAGGGTCAAATGGAGCTCAGGCCGTCCATGCGATCCCTGGAAGGCGGCATTGTTTTGTCTCGACAACCGGGAAGCATAGTTCAAACTCAAACCATAGTGTTCTGGCAAAATTAACAGCACTGCAGCTTTTAATTCAGCATAAATGCTGAGTCAGAACCTTTTTCTTCGGCACAATACAGGTCGCACGATGTCATATTCCAACAGCTATACCTACAATATCATGTTTGTTATTGACCGGTCCGTCGTGGGTGCTCCCTGTTGCTGTTGCAGCTTCGCACGGACCTCCTTATGCGGACTCCATAGTTTATTATGTTACCTACTGCCTTTGTCTGTCACTGTTTATCCTGTGTTGTTCTGATGAAATAAATGAGTTATCTATCTAGATATAGAACCATTACTCAATAATTAATCATAAAATTGGCAACATGCCTCGTCCAAAAGGTTGTACCGTCCACCAATCCACGACAAGCTTCGTCACAATAAGGTATAGGCACACATAAATCCACATAATCCATCATCTACCTTGATATAGTGATGGAGTAGGAATAGAAGTTGGCAGTAGGTTTAGGATGGGATACTAAGGAAGATACGGTGTGTGATAGGTACAGGTATAGTATAGGTACAGGCATGGCAGGTATAGGTTTGTCATGCAGGAGAGCGAGAGAAGGAGAAACGTTCTCGGAGATGGTTAAGTCATAAGGGAATGTGGATTATGTTATAGAGGGTGCAAAGGATGTGGACATTCCTACTTTTTAATAATAAACGTTTTTTTTTTAATTATTATTCCTACTATCGCTTGTTCTCTTATATAGTGTCCTTCTTAAAATGCTGACACGTTTTAATGGGATGATCAGACCGTCAAATTGAACAACTTTCTCTACGGTTCCATACTAAACCGCAAACCTGCTTGAGCCAAATATATTATTGTGAGACATTAGACTTTTTTTTTCGCGCTTTCGATGTTGGTCCCATAGAGAAAGTTGTTCAGTTTGATGGTCTGATCATCCCCTTAAAAAAGTGTCACCATATTAAGAAGGACGCAATTTACGTGCTATCGCGTACAGGGAGCTATAACAGCTGGGCCTGAAACCAAAGAGATTTAAACTTATTACTATAGAGAGGACATCGCGAACCAAATCGTAATCCACGACTTGTTACCTCGGGGTAACAAGTCGTTCTAGTTTGACACGTCGCACTGACATGATGCATTCATTATTGCAAAACAATGGGATGATTTTTTTTGTATGAAAACCTGTCCAATGTCCTCTCTATAAGTAGTAATAAGTTAAATCTCTTTGCCTGAAACTCAATCTAGCTGAAAACGAACCGTATGCTCTCTTCAACCTGATTGATTCCTCCCCTCTTATCCCCTAGTCACCTGTTAAATTAAATAATAAATAAATAAATAAATAACGCTCACAGGCACATACATTGTAATGATCCCAAACTAGCACTAAAGGCTTTTATTATGGAAACCATACAACAACGGCACGAACATATAACATCCATGACCGAACCGGGATTCGAACCCAGGACCCTGGTTTGGCAGTCCGGCGTGGTAACCATTACACCAACCGGGTCTTCCGGGTCAACCGGGTACAATTGTAGTTTATTAAGCAATGAAATGGAACAAAAAAGCTTGAAATGACTACTACTTACTGTACAATTTCAAATTACACGTAGTTCATTCAGTAGCTAACTAATTTTGAGTTCTACTGAAAACGAAAGTAGGTCATCTTATTAGCATATTCCCCTTTCGCAAATGATAGCCAGTCGGAATTTTCTTTGACTACGTAGATTCGGCCAATCAGTATTCATGAATACGTGATTGGTTTTATTACTTATATCTGTATTTAAAATAAGAGTGATAAAAGCCCACAGGCTGTGCTTAAAGCCTTCCCTTACTCAGACTTTCACTACAGGGTAAAAATGAAGTGAAAAACATTTTTTAATTTTGAAAGTAGCTGTGCTGTATTTCAGAGTCTTCAGAGCGATTTTGGTCACGGAAAGTATGAGCTCTCATGTCACAAACAAAGCCAATCTTCTTCGTGACCATCCTTGCGCATCCTCATCTCTTAGTGGTACTACACTGGTAAGCCTGTGTAACCTTTAATAACCAAGACGTGGGAAATAAGGAAGGTGGTGAAAAATGGTAAAACAACCTCATTATTCACGTCAAAAAAAAAAGGATTAAGTATATGCGTTTCAATGTCTAATTATATCTTCCATTAGCGTGTTTTTCTTAAATCCAAGCACATTTATTATAGGTATGCAGTTGTTGCCTTTATTTACAGTAAATTTCAACGAAACATTATTACAATACCTACTGTAATAAAACATGCAACATACATAATTATGATCTTTTACATGGGCCGACGACTATTGACCGTCGGAAAAGTTGACATCAACTTTAGGCCTATGAAAAAATAATCAATCAATACTAATTTACTAAACTAAAAAACCGAATAATAATAGAAATATCAAGTTATTTAAAGAAATAACTAGAGTTTTGTTTAAAGAGACTGAAAAAACAGCGATTGCGACGGAATAGGTGAAACAAAAAAAAATTTTACACCATTAAGATTTTCGCTTTAATTATGTTATGGCATTTCCTAACACCATACTTTGATCTCTATAGTGTGCCTACACTTTGTCAAAGGTGTTTGTTGAAAAGGCTAGTAACCTTCATCACGTTTAGATAGCCACAATTAAGGTACGAGTCATTCCACACCGAAACATAAAAGTGAAGTTGTTACTACAAACTATAACAACTTCTGACTACCCCATAAGGAATACGGTCGTGAGTTCAAGGCATTCCCAGTCAACAACCTCAACACAAACATTACGCACATTCCTTTTAAAAAAAACGAAACACCAAATACGTAAAACCACTTTTACACTAATCAAAAATAAAAACAATTCCATTCATGTTTAAACTTACGTAACTTGGCCTACCAAAAGGGGTAGCAGACCAAAAAGGAGACTGTAGCATCTTTACCTACAGCTCCGATAAGGCCACCCTGCCTTACGAAGCGCGGCTAAATATGTAGAAGCGGCTGAAGTAAGTCATTGGTCCCTTATTTATGGATTGGAGCCAAAAATATGGATCGACGTGGAACTGGTAAGGAGATGCACGTGGTTTCGACGTCTGGGCTCTGGACCGTTGGGGTTTCCTCAGTTTAATGATGATCATACTAGGCTTTGTTACAGCTATAAGCTTGAGACCTTTTATCGCAAGATTGTGGATGGTAGTTTAATATATTGTCAGCATTTTATTGCGTGAAAACCATTGAATGTTTCAGTTGTTTGTTAACATTTGGTTTCGTTTATGTTAGGTACCTGAAGAGCTGCTGAAATTGACATGCCTACCAAATTTTTACAACAATCTGTATTATGAAAATGCTACTTAGGTTTTGTTATGGATATTTTTATGAAGAAATTGTTTTATATTTTGAGCCAAAATTGAGGAACTCGCTTATGTAGAGGTAAGCTTGTCCCATTTCGAGAATTATTCTTGTTCTTATTCTGAAGTTATGCAAGTGCGTAACTAAAAAAACGTAAATTTTGCAGCGTTATGATGGTCATTTTTGTAATGGAGCACGATGTCAAGTTGGACCACTGATAAAATCTGTGAAAATAGAACATTTAAGGCACATGAATATGAATTCTCAAAATGCCTCGGTCAATTTACCCTCATACAAAACGCCGGTCTGCGTTAGGCCTATCCACCGATTACATTCCTCTACAGGGAATTTATGACTACTTTCATCCTTACAAAGCATGGCTAAATAAGCAGAGTCTAACTCATCGGCACCATGCAAAAGGATCGGAACCAAAAATATGGATCGACGTGTTACTGGTATGGCGCTGCACGTGGCCTGGTGGTTTCTGTCTGCACCTAGGGCTTCCCTCGTGTTTATCTTCGCCTTATTTTGCTGGCTGTTGACTGTCGTTGGCACTTCTGGCGTTGGGCCTTATTTGGATGGAATTTTTTATGACTGGGCGTTTAGCCTTATAGCTACATACTAGGAAATGCCAGTTATTTGTTGATTTCGCCGCATGGTTTGGAGATTAAAGATAGAGATATACCTAGTTCATAAGCGCTGATCATCATCATCATCTCAGCCGATGGACGTCCACTGCTGGACATAGGCCTCCCCCAAGGATCGCCATAACGACCGGTCCTGCGCCGCCCTCATCCAACGGTTTCCCGCCGCCTTCACCAGGTCGTCGGTCCACCGTGTGGGGGGCCTACCCACGCTGCGCTTTCCGGTAAGCGCTGATGCCTCCTCGTAATGATCTAAAATATTGTGCGATTTTAAATAGCTCTAATGAAAAAGAGCTTAGCTTCACTGCATGCGTGGATAAGATTCAATTCGTAAAGTTTTCATTATAAATCACTAGCTCAACGATAAAGAAAATTTCATGACGACAACCTTCGATCAAACGACAACTGGGTATCTGAGAAGGAAAGACAATCGGAGATATTATGAAATGAAATGAAAAAAAAATTCAAACATATTTCGTAAAGATAACTTTTTGACATCTTACTACTACTTAAAGAAAGAAAGAAAGAAAGAAAGAAAAAACTTTATTCACCATTAAAGGCACACACGAAACAAGTGGTAGCGGTGTGTGCCGCGATGGTAAAAAGGACACGACTCAACTTAGAGTCACACTCTTCCAACGCGTCGGAAGGTGTTATCGCTGTGCAAAAGACGCGGTCAGTAACTCCACAATTTCAGACATTTTACGTGCCAACCAAAATACATAGATTGCTACATTTTACGTGCCAATTGGAGCAGCGTTTTCACAATCGAATGTTCGTATACTGCGATAGAAAGATGAATTTTTCATAGCCGATTTCTTTCATTCAAACTTTGCTCACTCTGTACCTACTGTTAATTTTTATATTTGCAGACATGCAGTTTGAGGGTGGTTTGCAACAAAAAGTATTTAAGCTAACGTGAACTCACACTGCTCATACTGAAGCATAAATACTTTTTGGTGCAAGACATCCAAACACTCAGTTGCAGAAACGCTCATTAAAGTAAATCCTCCATTAAATCTCAGGCTGGCACTTTTTGTATTGTTGACGTAGTAAAAGCTAGAATGACATTTAATGGAGGATTAACTTTAATGAGCGTTTCTGCAACCGAGGGTAAGAGTTTAGGCTGTATACCCGGAATAGGAGCACTTTTCAGGAGCCAGTTGGTTTTATCTAAGACGAGACAAGGTCACTTAAGATCCACACTATCTTACAACATTTTCATAAGTTTCAAGGTACCCAAACTTATCCTTGACGAAAAATGACGTAACTCATTTAACAGCTTTTGTCAAATCATAAAGAACATTCGTGAACCAATTGGCGTCGCCAAATAAGTACACTTGTTTATTTTAACAATTCTAGCTTCCAAATATGGGACACCCCCTTTTGTAGGTGTCACTCTAATTATTGTAAAAACTTATTTAGTCCGTATATGTGTTTGTTTGTTTTTCGTAAGTCTCGGTCATGTGTTCGTAACAGATTTTATTATTAAATAAAAAAAACTGGTTATTATTTCAAAAAAATTCAGGATCAATTCTCACTCACCTGTTTGTAAAAACAGCTCAATGCTTAAATTTAAGCTCTTAATCCGTTTAATGGTAGCCAGAAACTTTCATTTTTACCATAGGTAATTAAGATTTAAGGGGCTACCTCCTGGTTTTACCATGAAATTGGGTAGCTTTGTAACCATTTTATTCATTAACTATGGCACTTTTTGAGCTGAAAAATAAATTGAACCATCTACACGATATGAGAAGTGATGTGATTTTTCTAGAAATAGATTTTTAATGAATAAAACCGAAGAAAAGGGAATCTAAAGTCACCACTTTTTTCCAGTTGTAACCATTTTACTCTTACATTTTTAATCGGAAGAAAATGAAAATTTACAATATTGTTCACAACACAATTTAGAATGATGTGGTTTTCTTACTTTTTCGAAATTAATAGAAAACCATCTAATTTTTCAAAGAAAACGACAAAATTCTGATCGGAGCAACGCGCTCGTTCGCATCTATTAGTTTGGAGAGTCTTGGTCCCGGGATGATACGCCTGGAATGACGTATACACACGTTTTTAACTTTATCAGTTATCTATAGTTGGAAATTAATTTATTCGACAGATTCTTATGTACACCGTAACATTAAATAATATTATAAATAAAGCGACTTAAAACTAAACTAATCTAGGATGTGGTGCAGGTTCGGTCCTTGTGGGAGGGTACCCAGAACGCTGGCCGCATTTCCTCGCTGAATGGCTATGCTGATCCGTTGAGCGAGGAAAGTGCCAGCCCTTGGGTAGTCTATCAGGCGCTTTGATAGCTCTTTAAAAAGCGCCAGCGCATTAGGTCCCCACGGCCCGAGAGTTTCGACACCAAAACCCATAAAATGGTATTGGGTGCCGATATCTCTGTACCAGTTAGCCTTTCGTTGTTCAGCCGCCTCCGCCGCCGCGCCAGCCCTTCGACTTGTGCCCTGTAAGTGAGACGGGGCCAGTGTGTTATCTATCACCTAAAGAAAATGTAATCACACCTTGAATAATTAAGTAAGAGGTTAAGTAGTAGCTTAGTCGTTAAAGATAATGTGATTTTAGTTTGACAATGTTAAATTACTTATGAATAAATAACATTTTTGCTAACGAATTAAAAATAAAACCAACGATACGTTTAATAACCGTTATTAATTCAGTTCGTTTCAGTTTTATAACGTTTTAAAATCAAGTTGAAATAAATTAGTTCCGAAGTATTTTATTGCCAATTTTAACTGGCGAATCGTTTTCCAATCCACCGACAGCGTAGGTTTACCCACAAAAGCGATACGTGTAGGAATAAACCGTTACTTTTCAATCTAATTTTACTAAAAAAGCGATTTTCTGTTATCGTCCTCCTTAGATGATCGTAAATTTACTAAAAAGGGTAAGAAACCATTAAGAGAGCGTTGATTCAGAAAATGATCACATATTGATTCTGTTTTGGTTTTATTAACGGGTTTTGTAAGAAAATGCTGGTAGGGTAAATGTTACAATTGTTGAAAATTTTTAATTCTCGTGAAAAATGAGTGAACGCGTGAACACATAAGATCGATTTATAGTAGAGGGAGTAGATTACACACCGATGGCAGGAAAGTAAGAAAGGTCTTAGACCTCATGTAATCCGAGGTCTACAAACATGTGATCTGAGGCTTTCTTATTTACTGCCCGTGGTTAGTATACTATTTTTCTCCTCGACGGAGGTGGAAAGTGGCAACTCCGTTAGCGCAGCTGGACGAAAATTTACACTTTTCATCCAGAGGGGAGAAAATAATATAATAAAAATATATATTTATACCTTGGACATTTAACATAAATTATGTACTTAGTCATATTTAAAGATTTTAAAGTTCCAGTATCTAGCCACGAACAATAAACTTGAATGATTACGATGAACTAAAACATATACTTACTTCGATCTGTTCCTTTCATCATCATCAGCCTATAAGTCGGGTAAATAAGCATTAGAATTTCTTCTTAAGCGCATGCAGTTCCTTCACAATATTCTTCTTCAATACCTACCTATACTTCATTCCAAATAAGAACGGTTTTCCGATTCCTACATAGCTTTCTGGCCCATTCTGATTAGCAAAATTTTTTTTTTTCAGAAAGGTAGTAGTAGTAGTAAAGGATAGTTTATCCGACATTATCTTGGACTTTACTAAAGCTGTTTTAAGAATAAGTGAAAGTAAGTGTTTCAAATAACAGTTTCTAAAATAAAAAATAGTTTTAACATTTCGTTTCTATTTGGAATGGAGTATAGACAGGAAAAAATACTTTTTATTTCCAGCTTTTAATTACGTATTCACATTTTTGAAATTGAATTACATTTGAAACTCTCTTCATTTCCTTTCAAAATCGACTACTAACGACACTTTTGTGCAAGAAGGAAATTTTTATTCATTTTTTCAGAGATAATTTGGTTCCATGCCAAATTGTGTGCTTGGAAAGTTCAAAATCTGCGATAACTAGTGAAGCGAGTGAAGCGGGGTGATTGGGGATCTACCTCCTAGCGGTCCACCCCGGGCAACGGCATCACAAGCTACCAAGTTTGTGGTGGCGGCTGAACGATCCCCCACGCGGTGTGGTAGGCTCCGCAAGGAGCCGCCTGGCTCGCGACCACCCTCCTGCCGGAGTCTGGCGCCAAGCAGCTTGCTGCGTTCCGTCAGTGTGCAGGAGTGCCAGTGCACTTCTGGGTAAGCTCGCTACATCTTCGGCCCCATCTTTGTCCTGAGGACTAGATTGGGGTCAAGAGCAAACCCATCAATAATAAAAAAAAAAAAAAAAAAAAAAAAGCTTTATTGTTCACTTTTATCTCATTAGCGATTGAATTCTGTGACAAAGTTACTAAAATGTGACCAGATTACTTAATAACTATTATGTTAAGAGACTACTGATAAAAGTAAATTTTTAACTACTTTTAAAACAATAGAATAGAAGAATATTTAACACAGTAACATCAATTATTCTTTATTTTAACATCAAAAACATACAAAAAGAAAACGCACTGGTTGCATGGAAGAAATCACATTTAGTGATAAGGCCGCCTTTTGTACCCTTCTTGTTCGTTTATTTTGTTTTTTGTGTATTTTGGTGTGCAAATAAAGAATATTTATCTTATCTTATCACGCAGGTCTGTTTGTTAATTTGTGTTTTGATCACTGAAAAACTACTAAACGTATCAGGAAAATGAATAGAATTAACATTTAGTTTTTATTTGACAACAATCGCAATGTTATTTATTATACTGCGTACTGAAAAACAAAGTCCATGGAATCTTTTAGGTTTTAAATAGATACTTAAATTTTCAGTGGTCGCTACTATTAAAGGATGAAATAGGTAAGTTATAAATACAAGTATTTTTTATGTACAATGGTCATGTTTACCCTACACTGTATCGGCGTTAATCGGTTGTTCAACTTTTGTTTGCGTCAGTTCGACCGTTTCGCCCTAAGATTTCCTTTTTGGGGATGCGTGGTCCGATGTTTTCGAATCCAATCAGTAGCACTGTTATAAATCTTTTCGACTTTAGTGTATCTAACCTATTTTATTAACACCTTTTTACACCAAGCTTACCTCTTCTCTTGGACCTGGAATTAAGTTTAAGAGAATAGTAATGAAAACTTAGATCCTACATTTTCAATACAAACCAATTAAAGTCAATTATATTTGGTGCCCTTTTTTTAACGGGCACAGGCCCACCACACATTCCCACTGCTGTAACTTCTGTGAACCAGGATCAACAGCGGCGACCATTCACAACACTCGACAATGACTGATGCACGTCCCCTTAAGACGTAACAGATTGAAAATTTCGTTCTCTGGGCAGTGGGCTCGGTGATGTAATTGGTTAGCACGTTTCCCCGGTTTGGAAGAGTGCGGGTTCAAGTCCCGCCCGAGACAAATTTTGCAATCTATAATTTGACTAGACAATCAAGTCCAGCAAGCCCGAGGGATGACTCTAATCCGACTTGGAACTCGCAAAGAATTGATCAAAGAAGATAGGAGGAGTAAAGAAAATAAATATCCGACTTCCCTCCATTGCAAACGGGAGACAGCAATAGGAACAAGCATGGCTGTTAGAGAGCCAATTCCAGGGATCAGTTATGGCAGAGTTGAAGAACCTACCGCAAAAGCACCAAAAGTGCACGTTTTGTGACTGTAGTTTATCAAATTAAAGATTGAAAAATTTGTCTCGGGCGGGACTTGAACATGTTTAATCATTTATGTAGTACAATACAGTACAATATCAGATTTCCGTTAAAATATTATACAGTTTCAATACTAGGATTAAGATTTAGGGATTATATTTATTTAAGATTTGTATGGAAATCTTTGAGCTACTGTAACTTTGAAACTATAACATACAATTTAGCTTAAATCTGACAAACAACAAGCACAGATTAGTCTCTACATCGTGTTAAAAAAATTCATTAACCTTAGTTTGTTAATATCCAAAATAATTGGACTTCGCATGGAGTGCGCTAGCGGTTATTATAATCTCAATAGACGTAAATATCAAAATTTTAATTTTTATCCATTCTTTATTACGTATGTACCTAGGTTCTTAGCATTGCAGGTTTTTCAGTATCAAATATATATTTTAAAAGGTCTACCTCAAAATAAGTGATGCAACGAATACCAATTTCACGAATACGAATAGCGAAAAATATAATTTAATAATGTTAAAAAGACACGTTTGTCATTCGAAATCATTATTTTATTTCTAATTTTGGGTTATCTGTTTTCTAATTTTTGTTGTCCATTAAAATACAATTTGTCATTTGTTTCAATGGGTTAAAAAATAAGAAAGTATTGAGATGGGGCACAAAGACAGACCCACAGAATGAATAAAATTGTTCCTTGTTTGACAATAGAACACTAGATCATTTGCAAATTTTTTAACCGTTTCCTTCCTTTCCTTCATTTTAATATTTTTGAAAATGATTGCCGTTAAAAATTTTATTTCTGAAGACGTGGAAAGAAGACTGTTTCTGGGAAAATTTATTCAGCGGCAGCTTCTTCTTTCAGTCTTTCTGACAACAATTGAGTGAATTTTGCGAGTTTGGCGAAAACATTTCATTAAGAATTTCTTCGTGATATTCGCCGAATACGAATATTCGGCAATTGGCTGCTATTCGGCGAATACCTACGAATATTCGTATTCGTTGCATCACTACTCAAAATGTTAGATTTTTCCGTTTTGAGAAACATTGGGAGAGAGGAAAGAAACATTCGACAATATTATACGTCTTTTCATAAATTGTAATTATAATGTTAGAGCCTGATTACCAGTGGAGAATTTTCAAACTTTTGAAACTACTACCGCCATCTGCCGCATTCGTGCGATGGTTCGAGAATCGATACTTCGTTTAGTTCAGTACTCAGTAGTCAACTTAACATCGATCGTACAAAGTCAATCGAAACTTTACCGATAGGTGACTCTGACGTGACGATTCGTCAGCAATTTTTTTCTGTAGGTACTACGGTATTTTCAGTATAGCTCTCTGCTCTACCACTTTAATATACTTACCTAGGTACTTTACTTACCTAATAATAAATCTTAAGAGGATAGGCGGGCTGAAATGCTAATTTGGAGAATAGGTCACTTTTCCGACTGTATACGTATTTATCAGATCCGCCCCACCCATACACCCCGCCGACTAGAGTGCGAAAGAGACATCTGCAGCTCGGACCAATTATATAAAAAAATCGATGAAATCAGCTTTTCGTATTCCTCTGTTTTCTCCTCCAAAACTATACCGATTTTAATAATTCTTTCAAAAATAATATGAGGAAGACTTTGGCTATGTCCGTACGTTTTGTTTTTTTTGTTTATATTCGTCAAATTTGTTTACTGGATGTCTGGCGGGCGGTAAAATGGGTCATTTTCGAAGGTTCCTAGTTCTTACAGTAATTAATTAATGCAAAAAATCAAAACATAGGGACATGGCAGAGGTAACATAGATTGTATGGTAAAAAAATATTTGCTCTAGTGTTATTATCCAGGGAGAAAACAGGGGAATACGTTTGTATGGAGAAAACTGTACCTACTCGTCTAATCCTCTTAATAATATACATTAGTTAATTACTAACATAACTTAAAGGGTGTATTCAGACGATGAAACTAAACAACTTTCCCTAAGGAACATGGGTCGAAAAACGAAAATTTTTTTGGACTTCCTATTTAGGTCGAGTAGGTTTGCAGTTTTGTATGGAATAGCAGATTTTTTTTACGCCATTTTGATATCGGTCTCATAGAAAAAGTTGTTCAGTTGACAGTCAAATCATTCTCCTTAAAAACTGTTAGATTATACAGTTTTATTGCAAATATCGTGCAATAGAATACTATGATTCCTATGGGGCAATAGTATTTAGACGATAATGGGACTAAAGTTTTATTTCAACGCCTTAGTTAGAATATCCTATGCAAATTTAAAGTTTCCAAAAATTTTCATCGATATTCCAGTCGATATGCAGACGCATATACGAAGCTGGCACTGCTAAATTTACATACTAAAATATTTGAATAAAGTTCTCAAACGTCCACAATTCAGGCTTCAAACTCAATGTTATTCCACCACATTCGGTCTGAGCTCACAATGAATCGAAAACTAATCGAATAGTTTGTCCAAACTATTGAATAGCGAGCCTCAATAAATTCGGTCGTGCCCTGGATACTGGATACTAGTTTTAGGGCAGTATTTGTATTTTGTATTGACACACAAACATACAATGTGAATGTTCCAATTTTAGTTACAGTTCATGGTTGAAATTTGAGGTTTTAGGAAAAGGTGGCGCGACGAGTTGGATGCCTATTGCAGCGAAGGGATGCCGCGTTGAATAGAGATATACATGTGGAAGAGTTTAGGCATAGATTAATATGTATATTGGTTATAGATAGGTAAGTCGCCTTGGATTTTAGGACGTTTTAATTATTGGCGTTGCCTCATATTAGCAGCAGGGGGCTCCCCAGTATGAAATAAATTGAAAAAAGACGGACGGCTGACACAAGGCTCGAACCATATGCACCCGAAACGTGAGCCGGTTGTCTAGACCACTAGACCAACAAGACAGTGGTTGATACGGGCGAAATCTCTCACTATTACAGCGCAGCGGTGAGGTGTAGCGCGCTTTCTCTACACTTTAGATACGAACCCAAATTCAACACTTAGTACTTCGAAACGTAACCGATAGATGGCGGATGCTGTCTATGGAAAATAGCGTTCCACCTAGTTTGTACTGAAGATATCACAGCATGAGTTTAGGGGAGACCGTTGCCCAGCACTGGGACGAAATAGGTTATAAAAATAATAAAAAAAATAAAAAGCTAATACTCAACTTTAGAACGTTACAATATTACATTATTCGTATTTAGATTATTCTCGAACGGTAAAGGAAAACATCGTAAGGAAACTGCCTGTATACGCTGAAGAAGAAATTTTGATGCGTAGGTAGGGACTTATTATGTGAAGTCTACCAATCCGTATTGGGAATGAGTGGTGGACTAATGAGCACCCATATCCTATCCTTGAGGACAGGCCTGTTCCCTGCAGTGGGACGTTTAAACGCTGATGATGGTGATGATTTATATTTTATAATCTTTCTTGGTCTGCTCCGACTTCCGGTACCTCGGCTCACTCATACAAAACGATGGAGAGATCGATCGGGACGTGAAGCACCGAATCAACTCAGGTTGGATGAAGTGGCGGCAGGTTACGGGAACGATCTGCGACTCTCGAATCCCCCTCAAATTAAAGGGGAAAATATACAAGACGATAATAAGACCTGTCGTTATGTAAGGATCAGAGTGTTGGGCCACAAAAGGAACGGATGAGAAACGACTGCATGTAGCTGAGATGCGAATGTTGAGATGGATGTGTGGTGTAATAATGGACAGGATTAGGAATGAGTATATTAGAGGAAGTTTGAAAGTAGCACCTATAACGGAAAAATTGCAAGGCAATAGATTATCGTGGTATGGGCATGTGATGCGAAGAGACGAATTTCATGTTACGAGAAGAGTGTTAAGTATGAATGTGGATGGCTGTGGTAGGAGAGGAAGGCCAAAGAAAAGATGGATGGATTGTGTGAAGGATGATATGTGTAAGAAAGGAGTGAGTGCTGAAACGACGGCCAAGCGAGATGAATGGAAGAGGATTACATATTGCGCCGACCCCAAATAATGGGAAATGGGCAAGAGAATGATGCTCTTTCTTGGTCCCTACTTTAAAATACAAACAACCAACTTGAACTACAACACGGCTTGGTACTCAGACAGACAACCGTATAATTATTAAAATCGATTTAGGATTATCGACTTGCATACAAACACCAGTTAAACTTAACCTCTTTACCACTACCTCCCTGGTCATCAGGGAGCTCTAATTAAACTGGGCGGTAAGATAATTTGAGGCTATAAAGGGGGTGAGAGGGGTAAGAGTACAGTGAAAGGGGAAGGGGTGTCTATGCATTATGTAGCGGCAATCAATGGTAGGTGTCGGTAGGTGATTGTCAGCCGAGCGTGTGACGAGTCTTGGTCGGTGGTGTGGAGTCGAAATTTGTTACATTTATGGGATACATCGATATATAACTATTATTGTCTTAGTTTTTTGATCGAAACCTAGATCGTTCTGAAAAGAACGTTTTGGCATTGTCTATTAGCATTTCGTCAGAAACGTTAGTTTGTTAAGGTCAACTGGTCTTCAAATAAAGAAATTGTGTTCTATTCCATTCTACTTTATTCTTCAGGAAACTCAACTTCACTTCATACCAAGCTGTCCTTTTTAAGACAAACTGTTTCTCACCACCTTGACAATCTATAGTTTCTGACGAAACGCTCAGAGAATACCAAAACGTTCTTTTCAGAACGATCCAGGTTGCGAATTGCGATCAACAAACTAACTAGGACAATAATCTTTATGTATCTAGGTATACATTATTTGAGATTCCGACATTCTTTTAACTTATTTTGCCCTTCCTTGAGTTCCTTTAGTGCGTTCACACACGATGACGCACTGACGGAGCAGCAAACGTCAGTCTGTCATTTTTGAAGCAAGGAGTTGTAAGAAACCGCACATAGAAGCACACACGGTGACAATGACGCACCTCGTATGCTTTTGCGGACTGACGTGCGACTCCGTCAATGCGTCATCATGTGTGATCCCGCTAATACTTAACTCAACTTAGTCAAAATTCATTAAAAAAAAAACTAACTACTTACTTAAATAATTATGATAAGTAATATAAGATTAAATTTAAAAATACAACGCCTTTATAATTTATCTAAGCATTTTTTCAAATTTAATTAATTGCTATTTTTATCCTGGCAGGCGGTATTCTTTCCGAAATCAATAATTATCATCCCATAGTTGTCGTATGAGATGACTAAGGGATAAAGTTTTGGATTTAGTTTTTTTTTAAATAGGGGACCAACCTATCACCTGCAATATCTTTCTAAACCTTCAATGCCAAAAGTGGACCTTATAACGAAATATAGTTGGTAGTTGAACTCGTAGCAAAGCTTCTGTCCATCCCAAGGGGATTAATTGTCGTGAGTTTGTTTATGTACAGGGTGTAAGAAAACACCCTAGTAATACTTAAAGGGTGCTTCAGCAGACCAAACTGAACAACTTTCACTTCGAAATCGCGAAATAAAATGTTTGGTGTTCTGAAAACCCCCCGGTGTTTTTTACACCTATTAATGTAATGTAGCAAACGACTTAGAAATGCTATGTCTGTCCAGAAAATTAATTTGAAAATTGTTCGTAAGTAACGTTTTTTTTTGTTTTTTTTTTGGACAGTGTTACACAAATTAACTAATTAATTAATTAATGAACATGGAATATGTACAGTATTCCATGTATTCAGTATATCAATATTCCGAACACTGATAGTTTGTGACCGTATAGCTAGCGTACATATCAAAGGTATCAGGCTAGGATCAGTGCCAATAAATAGTGCCTAATTAGTACCTAGGTCAAATAAATAGTGCCTCTGTACTTTACGAGATATCGAACTTTTGATTTTACCTGGTACGCTGGCCTGACGTCAAGGTAGCGTACACATTTTCTGTGGCTAAAACAACAGCATTCTGGAGATGATATCAGGCAGGTTTGACTGCCCCATCATCACACACTGCGTGAAAGTGATGATTTAATCCATATATAGGTATTCTGTTTATTTGTATTTTATTGGATGTGTGTACTTACTAACATAGTTCATAAGTCAAACACTGTTACTATAACACATGGATCTTCGTTATCTTTGTTATCTTTTTATGAATAAATATTATTATTATTATTAAATAGGCTTGCATTACAGCAACGATTTTACACTGATTTTACGTAAAAACAGTGCTCAAATAGTGCCCTAGGGCATCCAAAATCTCATGAGGCTAGGTCTTCAGGGAACGGAGATATAAGCAAGTCTTTTGAAGAAACTACGGCTGGCGTGTCTGCTGTATTTGACTTTGATGCCTACAAAGAAATAACTTACATGTTAAAAAATCTATTAACTAAAAAATAACTCTGTGCTTAAAGATAAAGCCAACAGACTTTCCGTAAAAAAACAACCTCGAACCGTTGCTTGTTTCAACAAACTTTAAAATCTAACTACGGAAACTTTAAACGAGTACGCTTTTGAGATAAAACTTAGGAAAGTGGATCAAAAATTCAATTTGTTTTCGTCTCACTAGCTTTGTTGTTCTAGCCGAGCTACGGGCGAGTGTAATTTGTATGTAACCATTGTTAGTCCTGAAAGTGAGGCTGGCGAGGTGTCTTGATACTTAAGTTCACTTTTGTAGAATTTCTAGGGATCGCGTGCAAAAAGTCGTAATCAAAATTAATACCGACGATTGACTCACAGCAGTACGTCAAGTACATTTTAAGTATCTCTTCACATGCATGATGGTAAGTTGAATGAATGTTCATCGACTCGACAAAAGAAGAAGTACTAGGAGTCACGTTGTAGGTTCTGACACGAGAACTTGTCTCGCGTCGCGTTTTTGCCTGCCATGAGGCTCCGCAATCCTCTAATTTCTTGATCAAAAACAATCCCTGAGGTTGGGATAGATACTCGGGTACATATGATGAAGGGATAGACCTTTGTACAGAGAAGGAATGGAATTTGCTATAACTACCACCACATGCCTGTCAATATATTTGCCACAGTCATGTGGGATGGCTCAGCTAAGTATCAACTAGACGCTCTCGACTCGACTCGCTCTCGACTCAGTTGAACTCAGAGCCAGGAGGCTCATTGGCGACAGTAAGCTGGTAGAAACCAAGCATCATAGCCTAGCCCACCGCCGCAGAGTAGCCTGCTTGTCGGTCTTCTACTGATTGTACTTCGTTGAGTGTGCACAAGAGCTGCATGAGCTCATCCCACCTTCCCCTTTCTAATTTCGGACTTCCAGACGCACCGCAGGATACCCCTTCTTGGTTGATATCCCACGTATCCGCACTAAGCGCTTTTCTGATTCTTTTATAATGCGCACAGCCAAGGAGTGGAATGCCCTGCCTGCGTCAGTATTGCCGAGCGCTTACAACCCGAATAACTATAAAGTAAGAGTGAATAGGCATCTTCTGGGTAAGCTCACTACATCTTTGACCCCATCTCTGTCCTCAGGACTGGATTGAGGTCAAGAGCAAACCCATTTTTTATTAAAAAAAAAAAAAAAAAAAAGTAAGATAATAAAGAGTGTGGGTACATGCACACATCGGGGGAAAACAGAACCACCCTTTTCTCATCCAAATAGGATCATAAACGATGGCACAGAATCATGGAACTCTCTCTCTTTGCAATAGGTTAAAAAAAATGTGAAGTATCAAAATGACTCAGTCGCGGTATCCAACCACGTATCAGGGCTGAAAAAAGCTTCTAGTTGGTTGAAAATAAAGTTTGTAATGATCGAACTTAATAGTAGCGGTGGCGGTGTGGCGACGACCGCACGGGCTTTCGGTTCGATTCCCGGTTAATGTAAATTTATATCTAGGTGAACTATTAACTTAATTAGTCGATGACATTTTCTGCAGTGGATTTCTAGAACTTAAAGGAATTGTGTGTTAACGTGAAGTGTTTTTACCTAACCATATTTAAATGTGTGTAGCCAGTTTTATTTACAACCTTATTAAAAGCACACGCAGCTCACGACTATATTCCGCGAGGTGGTAGAGAGATATAATAAAATTAAATATCGTGAAAATTTTCTGCTACATAAAATTGGCTAAATCAGCTAAAATCAAAATGGACGCAATTATTTTAAAATTAGAATAGAATAGATTAACTAAGTACCTTACCCACCATACGATACAATCATTCATAACTTGGGTACAAACATTCGTTATTTTACAAAACAAAATATGTAATCCTTGCGCTTGCGGGTTTCGATCCCCCCGACTCTTCGAATCGACAGGCATATTCACTATCGACTGAGCTATCGAGATATTATAAATATACCATACTGAACCATAATAAGTGTCCAATCTCTGTCTATTGTGACAGGTAGTGAGCTCATGGGCACTTTTAATGGATAGTGGTGAGCGGTAACATAACAAACGACTCTATATCGAAGCATGTAGGTTTCTTTACGATGTTTTCCTTCACTCAAAGAGGCTTGCTGAAGGAAAACAAGGAAACCTGCATACGCTTAAGTAAGAAATTTTTATGCGTTTGTGAAGTCTATACCAATCCGCAATGGGCTCTCCCTCCCTGAGGGTAGGCCTTTGCCCTGCAGGGCTCCCACTGCAGCGGGAGCGGAGGCTTGTCAATATTCAGGAAGCAAGTTGACCATTTACTTGCCGCCAATCCGCACTGAGCCCGCGTGTTAGAGCATGGCCCATTCCCTCTCACGGTTTCACCCTTATTCATGCTTTTGCCCTGCAATCACATCCTACCGGCTATAACTTACTTAATTTGGTGGTGTCCGGAATAGCACCAACCCAGTGAGGAGACTAATTCCTCGAGGCGTCTTGCACATCTTTGACGCCCAAACCGTGTGGTTAATAGGCTCTTCATTATGATCCCACCTCTTATCATATTGGTCTCCCGTTCCATCAGACATAGGAGGACGAGACGACGGGTAAGGACGAGAGAGTGCATCTACGTACCTGACTGATTGAGAGCGGGAGCGATCCCCGCTCGGGTTCGTATCTGGTCCAAAGGATTTCTCTAGCCATCCAACGCGGGAATGCTGCTAGTGTGATGAATTCCTTTGAGCCGGGTGCGTTCCGTGTTGCGGAGGGCATTTAAGTTGGTTTTTGTTTTATTGATGTCGAAGCGAGGGGTGGATTATAGTTTGGAAAGTTGACGAAGCATGTTGCGGAACTCTAACTGTTTATTTAAGGTTTTGACGAAGCATGTTGCTGATTACCGGCTGTTTTTTTATAGTAAGATTGACGAAGCTTGTCCTGACTGATTTTCTATAAATATCATCAGTCACCTTAATCAAAATCATCTAGGAATCCCTCATCAATTCTTCAGTGGTGTTTTTATAATTTACTAGCAAGGTATCCGGGAAGCCTGATAGCGTCAGGAGTAGCAATATTTAAGTCCTTGCTCGTGCAGGGGTTCAGGTACAGGCAAATGACCCATCCACTGGATAGGTTCGCTGCAATCACACTGTGTTAGGCCAGGATCCCTATACCCCAAATTGCACAAATCTACTCTGCAACAACGGACCAGAGTACGAAGCCGATTTAAGGATTTGCACTCTTGCCATCGCGGATTGTGCTCGATTGGTAGTTGTTCATGTTGGGAAAAGAACTCAGCTGATGGAGGTATTCTTTCTATCCACAGAGTGCATCTTACAGCGGATGGGTCAGGACGGTTTTATTCATAGCCTTCGTGCAGCGTTGGAAACTCCTCAATTGCTTTATGTAGGAATCAAAACTTTTGCTAGCCGTACAACAATAACACAGGGAATTATCATGTCACCGATAGTTGCAAGGTCGGCTGGCTGGTCGGTAGGCTTAATACAACGGCTGACGATTCCCACGTATAATACTGCACTTGTCTATTGTCCATGAAACTGATAAATCAATGATTACTCAATCGTACATAAGTAAATAACTAACCTGTCTTATGATTTTGATGTAAAGCAAATAAGTTACCATCTCAGCCGAAAGGCGTCTGCTGCTGGACATAGACTTCCCCCAAGGATCGCAACGGTGACCGGTCCTGCGCTGCCTTCAACCTAACGGGTTTCCGCCACCTTCGGTGCGCCACGCTCTGCGCTATATCTAGAACGCGGTCGCCACTCGATAACTCTTCAGCCCCATCGGCTATCGGATCTACGAGCAATGTTCTCCGCCCATTGCTACCCTTGTAGTTTCTTTCAATTCGGTCTGTCTGTCTGTATGCCTTACTTCAATTACACAAAAATTTTTTGCACCTCAAAGCTCACACTCAAGGATAATAATCCTCCTTCTGGGGCAGTCGGGTAAAATAGTGGGCTACGCTACCCCTTTAGTTGCCTTGTGCTATTGCTAGGTACTGAAAGAACTTGAAATGCAGTTTTATTACATTTCAGGCCTTCAGTTCATCATAATCATCATCCCATCAATCCAACAACTGCAGCAAATAATCGCGATCCTGTTCATTCAAGTCTTTCTACTTCAGAGCAATTATATTTTTTCTCCCCTCCGGATGGAAAGCGTCAATTTTCGTCCCGCTGCGCTAAACAAAGTTGCCGCTTTCCACCTCGGTCGAGAAGAAAAATAGTATACGAACCTCAGGCAGTAAATAAGAAAGGCTCAGATCATATGTTTCCTGCCCTCGGTGTCTAAATTCACTATAAGATAATTGAAATTATTTAGGTCATCCATCAAAATACAAATAACTTAGTTTATTTCCCAGAACACCGCGTCATCGAATTTTTATTGTTAACAGAAATAATTATGGAAAAAGCTTTTTCGAATTCACTCCGTTATTATGACTGGGCTATGACTGTTATAATTATAGTGACGTCATGCAATATTGATGCTTTTGTTTTATTCGTGGAAAACGATAAACAAGCCAGAACAATACCCAAACTCATACGGACACGTTTACTTTTGGGGTAATCAGAAATCTTTCGACAGCTACAAACAAATTACCTTTAATTTCAATTAATTTAAAGGTTTGCTAACGATACAGATAGGTACGATAAGATGCATTTGCTAGCCTTCATAAATAAATATGTAAAGTATAAGTGCAGTTAAATCAATACGTGTTTAGTTTTTTAAAGCCAAAGACCTCCTTAGGTTTCAAAGTCTTTACATAATTTTAATTGTCCTCAAAAAAAATCAACGACGCTTTTAAAAGAGCTTTCAAAGCGCCTGGTAGTCGTAGACTCGACTAGTCGACTGGAATTCAAGGGCTGGCGCTTTCCTCGCTCAACGGATCATTAGCTATCCGGCGAAGAAACGACGCCAGAGCCTTGGATAGGTATTTCCGAAGGTAAATCTTACCTGCACCATATTTTAGACTAAATTCGTTTAAGGTTCTTACTTTCCTTTTATTTGTTTTTAATGTAAGTACCTACTAATCAAAGAAAACGGCTAAAGTCTGACCGGAGCCACGCGCTTGTTCGCATCGATTAGTATGGAGAGTCGTGGTCCAAGGATGATACGCCTTAAGTGCGTTCACACACGATGACGCATTGACGGAGCGGCACACGTCAGTCCGTCATTAGTGAAGCCAGGAGTTGTATGAAACCGCACGTAGAAGCACTTTCCGTCACCATGTGTGCTTACACGTGCGGTTTCTTACTAAGGGGTGATTTTGTTCATGATACTGAACAACTTTTCCAAAGGCACAAGGTGACATGAAATTCGCAAAAAAACATTTTAACTTTTCATACAAACGATCAGCTGATTGCATTTAGTATAGAAAGTCCTGAAAGTGGTTTGCTAGTTTCCTAGATACGTTACTTAGGGAATTTTTTTCAGGATCATGGGTAGAATGCATCAGTTTACTCTAACACCCTGTATTTAAATTTGTTTTTGTGTAAATAAAGTTTTTCTATTCAACGTGGGTTGTATTATAATATCTGTGACGTGGGCAAAGCCGCAGGCACACCGCCCAACTAGCATAATACTCTTACAAACAAAAGCTTATAAGATCTATAGTCTTATATAAGGGTTATATGTGTTCTGATTAAGAGTGAAACCCTTATAATGGCATGTTATAAGTCTATTTAGGCTATAAGAGATTTCATACTTGTAACACATTCTTACAGACGTTTATAAGAAAACGTAATAAGACATTTATAAGAGTAGTGGTATTATAAGCGCATTTTATAAGCCTTATTGCCCTTGATTCTTTATTAACACTTATACAAGCATTTTGCAAGAGCACTCGATCTTAGAAGTTACTTTACTAAGTATTTATTAAGAATGAATGACTTACTAGGGCATTTCATAAACCTGTTGTAAAAACAGTACTTATAAGTGTGATTCATCTTACCTAAGACATATTAAAGACTAGTAGCACGTTCAAAGAGTCTTAAAAGTGACTGATCTCTATTGACGGTTATTCTAATTATTTCTGCTTGTGTGATTGATGATGATGATGTGATTTCATACTTGTAACACATTCTTACAGACATATATAAGAAAACATAATAAGACATTTATAAGAGTAGTGGTATTATAAGCGCATTTTATAAGCCTTATTGCCCTTGATTCTTTATTAAACTTTTACAAGCATTTTGCAAGAGCACTCGATCTTAGAAGATACTTTACTAAGTATTTATTAAGAGTGAATGACTTATTAGGGCATTTCATAAACCTGTTGTAAGACCAGTACTTATAAGTGTGATTCATCTTACCTAAGACATATTAAAGACTAGTAGCACGTTCAAAGAGTCTTAAAAGTGCTTTTTCTGCTTGTGTCAGTTGTTTGGCCAAGATGGCGGAAAATAGAATTATTAAGGATGGATTTACTCAAATGGAAGCGGTTTAAGAGAAGTGGAGCGTTCCGAAGAAATATACGTATCTGCAATATGGCCGTGTAGCCAAATGATTTGGTTTATTTTGACTTCACAAGTGCGATAAAAGCCTTAAATAAGAGTACTGCTCTTATTTAGTTCTGATAAATCACTTATAAATCATAATTGGTGGTAATGGCCACATTTTGATGTATTTCACAAATAAATAAAATAATTTTTAATATTTAAGACACGTTTTTGAAAAGGCCCTTCGATAATATTATTATTTAAATTTAAAAATAATCGAGAAAATCTACTTCGCAACCGCAGTCGCATATATACTCTAATAAACAATTATGCAAATATAGACACACTACGTTTCATAGGAAAGTGAAATATTACTTACGTTTTTGATGCGTCTTAATAATTATAACCCAAAAAACATTTCAGAACACACGCGACTAGACCTCTTCGGCGAATTGTGATTACACTCTTACTAGGGGATCACAAAGAGGACTACAAGCGATATTACACTTAGAGCAGCACTAGTAAGAGGACTGTAAGGGCAATTGCCCTTAAAGTATGCCATTGTAAGTCACTTGTAAGTTTGTTTGTAATTATAAAAGCATCCTTAAGAGTTTTGTAAGATTGAAAATACACTTCACAAGACCATTATAAGGCAACACAAAGGGTGAATAGACTTATAAAGTGCGCCCAATTCCACACTTATAGCAGGCTGTAAGTGTTATATAAGACTGAAAAAAATATGCTCTTGGGATATTCATAAGAGTAAATTTTGCCAGTTGGGCGGGCTTGGCTGTCACTTCGTACAAATATATATATATTTTCTGCCACACTTCCTACCACGCGGTGTGAGGTAAAAATTTGCATTATGGTGAACTAGGTCTTTTTCTATGCACGTCATTTTAGAACGTTGTCATTTTCTTGTCAAGACATTTTCTGAGTAGGTCATTTTCTAGGTAGGTCAAGCGTTAGTACAGTCAGTTCAGTTATAGCAATTTTCCATTTAGGCGAATAGATTTTTGTCATTTGTTCAGAATATTGCCGTGCCGATGTAAGGGGGTAAAGGCGAGTATAGGGGCGAGTATGGGGCGGGTTTGGTGTGAGTATGGGGCGAGTATGGGGTGGAGTGAGTATGAGGTGAGTGTATGTGTATGAGGTGAGTACTCATCCCATACTCAACCCATGCTCACCCCATACTCACCCATACTCAAATCATACTCTTCCCATACTCACCCATACTTACCCATACTTACCCCATACTCGCCCCATACTCGCCCCATACTCACGCCATATCCACCCCCTGCTCACACTTTACTCACACCCTACACCCAAATTCAATATTGCATTTAATACCATTTTTATAATAGCAACTGTACCAAAAGCGTAATGACCTACCTAGAAAATGACCTAACTACTCAGAAAATGTCTTGACAAGAAAATGACAATGTTCTAAAATGACGTTCAAAGAAAAATACCTAGTTCGCCATAATGCAAATTTTTGGGGAGCAGGAGTGTCCATACTGTATGTATTGCCAGTCTTCTTTGTACTGTGCCGCGCGCGTTGTAGGTAAGTATATTAAAATAAAAAAGGAAGTAAGGAAAAAGGTCAAGCATTACTTTTCTACTCAAAAACATTACAAAAGGAAACAACATAATTCGGAACCAATTTCCAAAATAAACAACAGACGGAAGCGTCCCAAAGTGAATAATAATTAAAACAAAACAAATTTGAAAATGGCCGCCGTTCTGTAAAAGTTAAAACCATTTTTCAGTTTAGAAAATATCGACCGTTAATTTGTTAGGCGTCCCCTTGTAAATACAACGGGAGATGGGATAGATGGCCCGTAATATTTTCTGATTAGAGTTTACCGGTACTTTCCCGTTGTCGACCGATACCGGGAAAAAAACAGGCAGGAAGACCGGATTGGATTCTTTTTAAAACAAAACAAAATGCAAGCAACAATCGAACGTTGGTACGTTGGTAGTGTTGGTACTAAATAATTTGAAAAAGGAACGGTTTAGGCCGTTGGTGCACTGATATATCTTAATCTTAACTATTATAAAATCGTAAAAATCGTGAGGAATAAAAAAAGTAGCGGTTCACTTCGTATAAACTCAAATAACACTCGATAGCACGATTTAAATGACGCGTGGCGCCATCTATTGACAAGTTTGTTTGTTTGTTTGTTCGCGCATCACGCAAAAACTACTGAACCGATTTTGATGAAACTTTTTTGTTTGATAGCTAAAAAAAAAAAAAAATAAAAAAAAAAAAAAATTGATCATAATCTGACTTAAAATCTGGTATATAATTTATGCGGACGAAGTCTCGGGTAAACACTAGTTTATAATACTACGATTATGGTTTTAGATTTAGAAAACATCAAAAACGAAATCCCTGGGTCTTACAAGACGACTGAAAAGTTTTCTATTGCAGCGGTGGTAAGTTAAATCAAAGATTCTGATCACCCTGAAAAACATTAAAGTATCTAGAGTTTGTGTATTTTTTTATTATTTCTGTTGTAGAGCTGGTTGGATGGATGGATGTATATCCATGGCTCTATTTTAGAGCAATGAATAGCCTTGCTTTCTACTGTAGAGCAATATAGCCTTGGTTTCTACTGTTAGATAATAATAGCAATGGTTTCTGATGTAGAGCAATATAGCCATGCGGTTTCTGCTGTAGAGTTATTCAGACAATAGACACTAATGGGTTATTTGTCTTTAAGGTAGTTAATCGGCTATTCTTGTAGTATATTTTAAACCAGAAAAATATAAAAAAATGTACATACCTACATAGTTTTTTTACTAAGACTACAAAAATACTACAGAATCGAGAAGGAATTAAATACAAGTGAGTGCACTAACGCCCTTAGTAGATTAAATTTTTGCGGTTTCTCTAGAGATAGAGGAAAAACGGTGTTGAGCTTTTTCTCCCCACCCGTTGTGTTGCATTTCAAAATAAAATGCTGCAAGTGTAAAAGTAAAATAAATAAATAAACGTAGAAAGGTTTATTGCCATGTTTTGCCTTATACAAAGAAATTTTATTAATAAAACAAAAGAGCATAAAGCTTCTATCTAATTGCACTTGCATTTGGTAAATAAATAAAAAACTTGTTGTTTGCTAATTATTATGGAGATTTTGAGAAATCACAGTATTGTGAGAGACTTCCGTGTGTCGATATTATACAGGGTGTAACAAAACACCCTAGTAATACTTAAGGGGGTGATTCAGACCATCAAACTGAACAACTTTCACTATGGAGCCAACATCGAGAAAAAATAAAAATAAATCAGCTGTCCCATACATTTGGGTCGATTACAAGGGGCAGTTTTGTATGAAAGAGCCCTTTTTTTTTGTGATTTCGAGGTCGTCTCCATAGTAAAAGTTGCTCAGTTTGATGGTCTAAAGTTTGTAACACGCCCTATAGAGTTTTTGAACGCATCTTCTCTACAGCGACAACGCGTTCCGACGCGGTTGTATAGATATGACATTCAAGTTCCTACACTACACAACAGGAATGAGAAGGGTACAAAAGGCGGCCTTTACACTAAAAGCTATTTCTTCCATAATTCGAGTTTATTTTTTGAAAACAGAAAATGATACAGTAAAGCGGGCAAAACTTGTCACATTTGATAAGTAAGTGCGTTCACACACGATGACGCATTGACGCAGCGGTAGACGTCAGTCCGTCAGTTGTGAAGCAAGGAGTTGTATGAACCGCACGTAGAAGCACCCACGGTGACGCATTGACGCACCGGGTGTGGTTCTATGGACTGACATCTGCCGCTCCGTCAGTGCGTCATCGCGTGTGAACGCACTTAATTTTATAATCGTGCAACGAAACTTCTTGACGGTAAAACGCTGAAATATCAAATTATATCCATCTCCCATAAAACAAAATGGTGTAAAATCCAAGCCCCAATTTTCTTATAACCTATATTATTGCTTATTGCTTGTCCAAGTACAAAATATTGGGGCAATATTTATTAAACTGACACTTTACTATTTCTATGCACAAATTGGGGTGACCCAGTATTCGAACACTTTATAAAAGTGGCGGTCTCAAGTTCTTGTTGTGATAAATGAGGGGGCTTTGTCAAGATGGCGTTGATCGAAAATCTAAGGGAAAGGTTGTTAATTGATAACCACAATTTTGGGCAAATGACAAGGATTTTGGTATTCATTTATTATGGTGACTTTGTTATTTTAAGGCTACACGTTTGAAACTTACTTACTAGCTGTGCTCAAGGCTTCGAACGACGATAATTTCGAAAACAGTTAAGTATGGCTTGTCAGCCAGGTCAGAGGCCAAATTCTCTGTCAGCAAGTTGACCGCTAACTTGCCTGCACCAATCCGCACTAGTCCAGTAAAAATACGGCTCGAAAGGAAATAATTTATAATAAGCAATTTTGTTTTGCTAGATTGTATATAATACAAATGATTAAGATGTTGTATTAATGATTAATGAATCCCACTAAATTTCGTATTTTTTAGTTTTCGGTACAAAATTGTAAATTTTTTATTTATAGTGTCAGATTTCCTTCTTTTTTAATTTTTATTGTTTGTTTAGGTTATGGGTTTACATACACTGTGTAAATTTTGTACTAAAATGGAGTTTTTCGTAATTTCTACATATTTAAAAACAAAGGTTTCGTGGTGATTTTTCGTTGGATTTACTTCTAATATAAAAGAATACAAATGTATTTAATAAATGGCATAAAAAAATGTATATGTTATTTTTTGCCAATTTTACATGATTTTTTTACTGTGTTTAAGAAAAAAAAATTAAAGAAAATTTTTAGGTGGATTTGTAATCTAAATGATGACTAGAATTATAATCTAAAATTTAAAAGAGAAACCCGGCTATTACAAATTATTTACGTCATACAAACGACCCGAAACTTTACTGGAGTGGTGTGTATGGCCCACCTCGCACCCTTATTTGCGAGGGGAGGCCTTAATTTCCCCTGTAGTGAGATCCTAGAGGCAACAATTTCTTCTAAAGATCATTTAACGTCTATTTTGACCTGTATAAGTGGGATCACAAGGTGACGGATTGACGCACCGTGTGTGCTTCTTCTACGTGCGGTTTCATACAACTCCTTGCTTCACACATGACGGACTGACGTCTGCCGCTCCGTCAATGCGTCATCGTCTGTGAAAGCGCTAAATCCGAATTCCGACTGTGTTTCTTTATTATCAAGAAACGAATGTTGCGGTGTGCAGATACTAAAGTTGTTCTGCAAACCCTTTTCTACGACATCCTGGAGTTTATCAAAACAGTCCCTACAGCCTCTATCTCAAGGTTCACATCAGCTTAGTGTTCACGTTGCAATGCCAAAGGATATTGAGTTTACGCGGACAGTGTTGGTTCAATATTTGTATGCGTTAAACAATATTTGTTCAGTCCCGCTGGACTGAGGACCCACTGTTTTGACAGTAGCTTACTAACTATCAATAGTGGAGGATTATCCCGGTTTGGGATACTGTTGTATGACGCTTTCACAGTTACAGTGAATTCCGGGGACATTTCATTTGGTCCTTATTACACATCATATTTTGTACGTGCGTCTAAGATGACCCCTGTAAACCATGCCATTCATAGGCTTTCAACTGCCTCCGTGGTCTAATGGTTAAGAGCTTGGGCTCTTGACACGGTGGTCGTGAGTTCGATTCCCACGGGGGACACCTAGTGATATGTCACTTTGTACGTTTTTCCCCAGTTTAGGACATATCTTGCTGATTGTCTGAAAAGAATGATGGTTCCGTGCACGTTAAGCCGTTGGTCCCGGCTTCTATCTCTCGTGGTAGTGGTCGTTACATAAAAACCACGTCAAGGGTCGTGAGGCGGTTTGAAAAAACTCTGACACCAGGGCTTACCTACACGATAGGAAGCAGAATAGGCCTTCACGGGTCAATCAATTTTCACTCATCCTTTCCACATGACCTCAACCTTCATTCCTTGCCACTAGTTAGTATTATGTTATGAACCCCCGGGTTCACTTCCCACACACTGGACAGAGTACAACTAGTGAAACGTGGATATTCTGAGGTTTCAGAATATCTCTGACTACTGCTAATAGTCGTGAGCATATTATGTTTAATGCTGCTTGTATGAACTCTTTTTTAAACAGTTAATTTTCTAATCATAAAAAATAACTTTAACAAATGAACCTTCAATTGCAATAAGTGCGTGAAGAAACATAAAAATGAACAGTGTAAGTTAAAATGACAATGAACAAATAGACTGTGACAAGATGGGCTGTGGATCTTCAGGACAAGTGTCCGCACACGGTGACACAGCGAATGGTCACCCGAAGATGAACGGCAACAGCAACCATGACCAAGATGATCTGCCTACCGTCGTGTTACCAGATACACCGGCAAAACCAAAGCCTTGTGAGTATAAACTAATCGTTAGTTCACCCATACAGCGTGAAACACACTGAAGAGGCACGGGGTGAGGGTACGGATGTCCGTCCGCGCCGGTTAAGTATAAGGCGCGGATTATACAAAAGAGACGTGTGGCGGTGGCTGATAGTCAAAGTAACACAATATAAACCTTATAGTACGTAGCATAGCGTCGTTTGGAGAATTACGCCCGCGCCTCCAGACGACGTCACCTGGAGACGCAGGAGCGATTCTCCATTACGACAAAAACGACGCTATGCTACGTCTAAAAGGTTTATATTATGTTACTTTGACAATCAGCCACCGCCACACGTCTCTTCTGTATAAACCGCACCTTATACGGCACCACTTCCGCGCCCGTCCCGTACCCTTCCCGTACCCTCGCCCCGTGACTGTTGTGTATTTGTTTCACGCCTAAGAAACGAGGAAGGAGTAGGTACATAAGATTAGGAATGATGAACATTTGAAGCCCCACTGAAATAGCCTTGCCAAATACGTTTTCAGTTTCATTCCCATTACTATCTGTAGGAAGGTAATACGACAGTTACATGCCTATTTTTGACAAACTCGCGCATAATATAAGATAACCAGGTTTGTGAGAAATGTAGAAGGCAAATGCTCAATGGCGACGATGATGGGCTCCAAAACTTCATAACATGAATTTTATCTGTTTAAATCCCATAGTCTTCCACTGATAAGAGCGTTGCTCTTAAATGCATGCAAAATAGTAAAATTTTATTACTTCCTTCTTCTTCTCTCTACACAACTTCTCTCTGATGGACAAATTATAAAAGCTTGTTCGTTTACCAGTTGGATATTATCCAGAGTCGCATCGCGCATTTACTTCAAGTGCGGTTAAGTGGCTGTCAAGCCCTGGAGGTGACCCATCCCTATTGTTTATATTTCATTTATAAATTTTATAATACAACACTTGCACCTTCTTGTGATTTTATGTCTTATGGGGTCGTCTACGCGTGTCAAAGTTTTATTCAAAATCTTTCACATCTTCTAAATCTTCAAATAAAAATGGTTTCGTCCTTTTAAATCTTTTAAGCAAATAGGTGTCTCACTTTTCTCTTTTTGATTCGTCAGCATTTATTTCTATTGGAAAATCAGCAACCAATTTCATTCACTTTGTGTCATTGTCAACACAGAACTTTACTTATTTCGGCCTCGCTTACATGGCTTAGCCAGCGACCTACCGATCAATTGTATGCACCTTGTGTAAGTATATCAACACACAACTATTATTAGGCACTTTTCATGAAACACATTCTTTCTGTGAAGCAATATCCAGTCTTCTCGTTACCATGCAGTTGACCTAATATTCGTACTCGACACCGATCTATGATTGATTTCATTATGTTATTATACTACGACTATGAGATGTGGAAAATAATTCAGATCCAGCAAAAGCTTTTAATTTTAATAAAAATGTTAAATTGAAATACATGGCATATAGGTACTGGAAGATGATTACCACGCCAGAGAACCCAAAGTCCTGGGTTCTAATCTCGGTTCGGTTATGGATGTTCAGTTTGTGTCGTTATTTTATGGTTCCATTTTAAAAAATCCCACATAAATGTGTGAGACTGGGAGTGCCATTTATCTTATTAACATCTAATTCGTTGACACTAACCTATCAATCAACCAATAATTCAACCTGCTCAAATTCGTTATTATTTACAGCCATAGCGTACGAGATTCCTCTAGAGGAATTTGACGCCAACCCTCGTGCGACCACACCACCGCCTCATGTACAGAGGCTTCTCCAGCCACCACAACCTGAGATCAGTCTACCTGACATCGAGGAGAAGCTAGCTGAGGCAGAGCAGAGGAGGCAATCGGTAAGCTAATGTCCTTATGTACCATGTTTTCGCCAGCAATTATTTTAAAAGTCAGGTAGAAGGCAAATGATGTAGAGGAAGGTCACCTACTCGATCGACAGACTTGACCAAGAGATCAAAAGTCCAGTGTGCACTCAATGCCACCAACCGCCAGAGGTGGATAAACATTTCAAGAACAGCAGCATTCAGGAAAATGCGAGCAAGAGTCCCTACCATCGTCGACACGACCACGATCAATCTGACAAGAAGAAGAATTATAAAAGTAGGTAAAAAGCAACCGCATACTTGAAGCGTGGGTAGGCTGATCCACAAGGAAGACCGATGATCTGGTGAAGGTGGCGGTAATCCATTGAATGAGGGCAAACGCTGGTCGTTTGGGGGGCCTATGTCCAGCAGTGAACGTTTTTGGTTGTGATAATGTAAGAAGCTTGGTACTTCTCTGAGAGATCGCATCACAAATGATGAGGTACGTCAAAGAGCTAAAAATTTGAGACATAACTTTGACAATTTGTAGCTTAAGTGGTAATGGCTGAGCCTGCCGAAGAACTGGATAACTGATGAGGAGAACAAGCTTTAAAATGGACACCATGACCTGGCAGACGTTGACCCCGAAAAGAATATCCCCTCGAACCAAAAGTCAGGATACTTGATTGCTCTAGATTTTTGGCTTTTGTTTTATAGAATAGAAATATAGATAGATATTGGATTTTAATCTGCAATACCTATTTTAATATTGATTTAAAGCACCCATTATGAATATTAGAAAATGTCATGTCGACAAAAAACATTTGTGAAAACGGCGCTCAAATACTAGGACAATATAGATAAAGATTTCCATTATGTGTTTACTAATTCATTGTTCGTGTAACTTTCCATGAGCCAGGCTTGGAATCACGTGAAATAAAAAATGTTTATTGCCCACACAGCTTGATATCACAAACTAGTGACACGCCCAGTGAGTTATTACTATCATATCGCCTCGTAAATTTAAGTCTTTCGAGGAATATTGTATTTATTTCCATTTTTTGGCGTCATATAGGGTGTAATCGTAGGTAGGTACTCTACATCTACCCATGAAACTGAACAACTTTTGCTATGGGAGCAAACCTAACAGAACAAAAAAAAACACTGCTGTACTATACATTTTAGTTTCAAGGGGAACAGAGTATGTGGTTTAAAGGTGAATTAAACTTTTCCTTACACCCTTTAGACTGAATTATAGAACACAACACAAACAGACAGAAAATGTATAACCAAGACAAATTCTGTAACAATATGTTTCTAATTTCCAGATACTTCAGCAACGCGCGGCGTCAGCGCAGAAGAGAGCTCAGAAAATGATGAAATCTTTCCACGAAATGGACAGACTCGACTCGGAACTTGTAAGTGACCTCCCGACAAGTATTATGTACCCAAAAGCTTAAAACGACTTTTATATAAGTTTTGACTCTGCATATGACCTTGAAAATTACTTAGCTACAGTTTTTTGTTAGCGCATGTCTTACGAATAAAGTCAACAATTTTAATTTTTGGTGCAAACCATGATTTAAAAAAAAATAGCCTGCGTTTTTCTCAAGGTCATGCACACGTTTATTTTAAACTGCTAGTATATTTTATAATAAAGAAAAACGTTTTGTTTTTTCAGGAGCCACCGAGCATCGATCCGTCGAGGATCCTCGAAGAAACCAACAAGCACGGCGCTAACACCATGCACATACCACCAGCTCCAGGCGTCTGTGAGGATAAGAACATTTGATGATCTCGGACAGTTACAGGCTTAGATCAAATCGTAATCTCACGTAATGTGCAGTGCTAAGTTAATTAATAATATTTTCTCCCCTCCGGACGGAAAGCGTCAATTTTCGTCCCGCTGCGCTTAACGAAGTTGTCGCTTTCCACCTCCGTCGAGGAGAAAAATAGTATACTAACCTCGGACAGTAAAAAATAAAGCCTCAGATCACATGTTTGTCGATCAACAATAACATGAGATCGGAGACCTTTCTTACTGTCCTGTCCTCGGTGTGTAATCTACTATAATACAGTTTTCTTAATGTTAATAGAAATGAAATTGGGGCTATTATGTAGCATGCCGATGATCTACCTAAAAAAAAAATATATATATACTGAAAATTGTACTATCGAATTTAATTTGTACAGGAATAGAAAGGAGGGAGGTTGTTTGGAAGGATCTTCCATGGGTGGGTGACCAGAATAGCCCAAAATTGATACGAGTGCACCGAGCCTTCAGGGCTGCCCTTAATCGTATTTTAACCGGCTTCAAAAAAAGATGGAGGTTCTCAATTCGTCAGTATGTTTTTTGTGTTTGTTACGCGATTACTCCGCCAATTATGAAATTGATTTTGATGATTCTTTTTTTCTTTGGAAGGTCTTATTTGAAAGTTTCTGTTCTAATTTGGTGGAGATCTGGTGAAGGGCTTTTGACATAGACATCGAAAACACTGATGACTGTTTTGTATAAATGTTATTTAATTGTTAAGAAATTAAAAAATTCGATTAAGGGCAGCACCGGAGGCTTGGCGCCCCCTTAAAACAGAAAATGTTATGTACTCCTAAGGCTTAGTTTACATTGTTTATGTTGGGCCTTACTTCAGAGTTCTGGCGGTTTCATCAAAGTATTAAATATGCTACGATAATTTTAAGGGTGTCGCTTATAAACAAAAGAGTGAATAACCATTATGCTAATCATAAAACATCATTCTCACTTGTAATAAGGTGTAATTTAGCTTTATCATCTGAACACCTATACATTTGTTTGTAAGGTCACGACACGAGCTTTTAAAGCTATTTTCGATGTTTAATAATAAAAGTTAGCAAAAGTTTATAAAAAAAAAGTTTTACAATAAATCTTATTATAATAGTACTCAAATTCATGTTTTTATGATGAAATCTGTTTTTCTTCTAGCAACTTTTCTTTGTGTGGTTAGTATCGATGTTGGAAACGATCATAGTCGTTCAACAACGTCCGTTCAGATCAGTTTTTCGATAGGTGACCTTTTAGTGGTATTTCTTTTCGAGCCGTGGTGGTCCAGTGGCGAGTAACCTTGCATGCCGTGCAGAAGGCGATGGTTCAATCCTCGTCCAGGCCGACTCGTACCAATGAGTTTTTCGGAATTTATGTACGATTTGTAACACCACTGGCTTTTCGGTGAAGGAAAACATCGTAAGGAAACCTGCATGCTTCAATTTCGAGGCATGTATTGTACCCACTGTCCATTATAAGTGGCGACGGGCTCACCCCCCGTCACACTTGCACTGGACAGAGTTTCGGTACTACTGGTGAAACGTGGATGTTCTGAGGTTTCAGAATATTTTTGACTACCCCCTCGGGGCATATAGTCGTGAGCATTTCGCTGCTTATAAACGAAAGGGCCACAAGTCAAAAAATCTGTTTTTACAGGAGAGCCAATCAAAAATTTCATTTTCATTTTTCATCTCTTTTTTAGTACTTTTTCTCTTTAATGCCTAAGTATGATATATGCTTAGGTGCGTATTTTGAATCTCTACCTGTCTTTTATTGCTACTTTGTGATAACTATCACACAGAGATGACTAAGGACACAAAAGTCCCTTTCGCACATAAAATTTTGCCCGTATGTCAATGAATATTTTGATAAAACGACACAAGTGGTCAAAATAAAAACTAATTTTGTAAACAATATATTAACCTTTTTTAAATTTATAGTAAATCTTACAAATAAAAATAATTGGTTTCAAACCGCATTAAATGGCACATAAAAACTTTAAAATATAATATCGAAAACTATACTTCTAATGAGAAAAAAAGGCGTTGTAGCACTACAGAAGAAAGTAATTTGCAAAATTGAAGGCTTCTAAAACCTAAAAAGGTATCTCAATTTATATATTTTACTTTTCTTGAAGATCGATGGATAGATCCAGGCTTTTTCCTATGACTCTTCGGCCAGTAGGTCGACGCAATCATGTTTTGCTGGCATGCCGGTCCTGACCCATTTTCTTTATGTTGTTTTGTTTGCGGACATTAGTTTTCTCCTCTATAGTATTCGTATGTGTTATGGTGCAGCCCATAAACCTCAATTACCCACCCTTTGAAAGACATTATCTCCAATTTAAAGTGTCCAGTGGGTCGCCCGTCGCCCCATGTATCTCTAGATTTTGGTACGTAGTGGAAGTTGACCCAGGAGAGCTTCAAGCCAGCTTCTAGCGAGAGTTTATACAAGATCGGGAAATGGCTGCATCTATTCTACAATGATACTTTCCAACGCGGTGGCAGAGTAATAGAATGACGTCAGAAAGTTATTTTTGTGATATTTTTTGAATAAAAAATTTTGAGTGTTTTTCTGTGTCAGTTTTCAGAGGCCAAACCCCACTTTTGGTCACGGAACCGGCAAAGTTTGTTCCTAAATGTTGATCCAAGTTCTAAGCTACCACTATGGCTATAGTATCATTAAAGTCCGTTTAGAAGTTGTTACTCAAAAAATTAAACTATCTATATTACTCGTATCCTACGTATTCTTTATATCCCCAGTCACTTGTATTGAGAATATGATCCATTTTAGAGAAATACCAAGTTTACCTACAATTTTACGACAGTGACTGTACCTATAGAATAGATATAGACTACTAATTCATATACTTGACGCGATGGCAAATACAATTCTGCGTTATGTCTTTAAAAATACCAACGTACGCACATAATTTTAATGAGAAAACGGACGTTTCACAAAATAAACCACTTTAGTTTAAAATAATAAAGTCATTTCAAGGTCTTTTTAATTGCGAAACGGACACAATCACTAATATGGCACCTTTGCATAAAAAAAGGATATTTAACTTATTTATATTTTTTATGCGAAACAGACGTAATCCCAAATATGGCCCTTTCGTTTATAAAATTTAACTAAAAAAGGGGATTTTTTTTGCGATGTGGCTGTTTAGCACATAAGTTGCGTGAGATTACACCGACCAGCAGGTTGCAACTCGAAATATGGCCGTTTTGCTCAGAACTTAACCAACCAAACGCAAAAATGCTAAAAGGGCGTTTGAGTAATTCTTTGATTTAGAGTCCAAAATCGATGGGTGTCTTCGACAAATATGAAAATATAGGTTGATTTGGCAACATTTTTTAAATAAAACCGATTTTGGAAATTTTTGATTTGTGGCCCTTTCGTTTTGAAGCAGCGATTTGCTTATGCTTATAATTCTTTTCGAGCTCCTCACTTCGAAAGACACGTTATCAAAAAAAGGCTACCTGTCTAGACTGACGAATGCGAGTGCCATTTTTGGATCTCACACTTTCAATTCAAAATCATGATCGAATTTCATATTTTGATTTTCTACTACTGATTTGAACGTGTGACTTTCAAAAATACCACTCGTACAATCGTTGCCGTTGCGTAGTAGAGCTATGGAAACTTATTCTTGAGGTTCAGATTCGAATCCGCACGGACGACATGCCATGTACCAATAAGTTTTTCTAACGTAGGTACTGTAATACCGACTGGTCTCAAACGGTGAAGGAAAACATCGTGAGGAAACCTGCATATGCTGAAGAAGAAATTCCGATGCATATGTGAAGTCTACTATCCGCATTGGACATGCGTGGTGGACTAACGCCCATACGCGTACACCCTCCCTAAGGGTAGGCCTGAGTCCAGCATTGGAACGTATACAGGGTGTAACAAAACACCCTAGTAATCCTTAAGGGGGTCAGATCATCAAAGTGAACAACTTTCACTTTTCATTTGTTTTTTTTTCGCAGTCTCGATGTTGGCTCCATAGTGAAAATTGTTCAGTTTTTGTAGTTTGAAGCACCCCCTTAAGTATTACTAGGGTGTTTTGTGACATCCTGTATATGCTGTGAAGATTATCGTTTCCAATACCGAAACTCAGTTAGGCCGACTTGCCCCTAGGTAGGTATAGTAAACAAAAAGACACAATACTGAACAACCCAGCATCCTCGCGTCATTAAAATTTCCTCGCAACAAAAAACGTTGTTCACAAAAAAGAAACACGAAATGTTCCAGCTCCGCCATTTTGCCGGAAGCTGCTCGTATTTCCGGTTCGGAGCGGCCCCGGTGTTGAATTGTTTATGCGTACGCGCAAACGGATCTTACGTTACGTTTGTACCTGGATTAATCCTCTTGCTGAAACGAACATTTTACTGTATGAAGTCAGATTTTCGTTGAAATGTGTTTTAATGTTACAGTGCCTCAAAGATTTCCATTCAATCTTGAATTAAACCTGGCATTAAAACTGTATATGTTAACGAATACGAATGTAAACTAGTTTCTAGACTGTTTCTGAAAAATTTCACTGACTTTAATTGGTCAGTATTAAAAATTTCACCAGACTTCGTTTGTATGGAGCGCGCTCCGAATTATAGCGACTTAAGTGACTGATACCGAGCTAAGTGAGAATTATAGCTAAGTAAATTGGTAATAACATTATATCGTCGACGAACACTCGTGTTAGTTACCTAATCACAGTCCACAGATAATGGAATACTAAACAAGATTCCGACGAACAGCCACTACGCCCCGAAGTAGGGTTGTCAATATTGTTGAGTTACGGACATTATCCGAACGGACATTTACATACAAGTAGGTATGATGTTTAACTGAGTTGGTGCCTGCAATCGTTTCGGCTCATAAGGACCACTTCCCAAAAGGACCTCTTCCCATAAGGACCACTTCCCATAAGGATCACTTCCCAAAACGACCATTTCCCGAAAGGACCACTCCCTAAAGGACCACTTCCCATAAGAACCACAGCGGTGCGGGAGGGTGTGAGTGAAATATGACGTAACAGCGCATTCGTGCTATAGAACGACAATCGACAGATATTTCACACCCTCCCGCACCACTCCGCCTCACACAACAATCCTGACATACCTACCTACTTCTCTCGCCTCATCCACTTTCATACATCTCTTCATACACTTTCCTCGGTCGAGGGTACTTCGCACTTGTCCTTTTCGGAGAAAACCATTTATTTGGTCATTGTTTAGTTTTCCTCGAACCTCTCTCGACTGTTCCACTGATATTGGATCGATAAATCTCCCTAGTGAGTCTACTGTCATTCATCCTCTGTACGTGACCGGACCATCTAAGCTTGTACACCTCGCTACGATGACGTGAGCCGGTGCGGATTAAGTCGCGGACAAAATATATTGATATTTTGTAGATTAAAGCACAATTGAATTTTCAAACCGGAACACAAAATAACTATCAAGATAATTCGGATAACTCTTCCCTTACAGCCGTAAGCCGCCAACCCTAACTCCAACGAGCCAGAAGTCAAACTCATAGTTTATGCGGAATAATCTATCCCCATAAATAATTGAACAACTATGCCCCAAACAAATTGGATTCATACTGGTTAGGGGCGGTCCTGTCAAGAGTTAAGGTCAATAAGGGGCAGGTCTTGTCATCAACTTAACACCGTGTCACACCCCGGGCACTTTATACGACGATCTCACGATACTTCTTCTTCTTATCGTGTGGGCAAGCCCTAGGGCACACCAGGGACACCAGACACCAGTGTCACAGTTTTTTTAGACCGCCTGACGTGGTTTTTATGTAACGACCACTATCACCAGAGATAGTAGCCAGGACCAACGGCTTAACGTGCCATCCGAAGCACGGAATCATCTTTCTTTTTCAGACAATACTTTTTTTTTTATTCATTTTTATTTATATGGGGGCTTTTAACCATGAGGTTATGTCAGCCCCATCGTGCCTTAACTTTAAAACAATACTTGATAGTTGAACAGCACTGCAATGCAATATAAACTCTTATGTTAAAAGAAAATTTACTAACTCAAATTACCAATTAGATGGTAGGTGGAGTAAAGCCTTAACAGAGTAGTGGCCGAGATGAGGCAAAAGAAAAGTGGGTCGTCCGGCAGCCAGGTGGGTTGACGACATCTGGAAAAGTATAGGAAAGACCTGGATGCGAATGCCACAGGACTGAGAAGAATGGTAATATATGGAGGAGGCTTATGCCCTGCAGTGGGTAGATACGGGCTGATGATGATGAATTACCAAAAGTATATTTCCTTTAAATAAAGTATTAAAAAATACCATTCTTCAACGAAAGGATGAAAATAAGTACTCATAGATATACAAGGTGTAAGCTACAGCCTAGCAAATACTGAAACGTTGAATTAGACCATCAAACTGACCAACTTTCTCTATGGAGACACCCTAAGCTTTTCCTGAGGGTGGCTCCATAGTGAAAGTTGCTCAGTTTGATGGTCTGAATTAACCGTATCAGTATTTGCTAGGCTGTCATTTACACCCAACACAACATTACATAACATTCAATCTACAAACTGAGAAATATTGCTCTATACAAAGACAACGTTCACCTTAAATACAAACAAGTAAGGTTCACAATCGAATGCGAGACATAAATCGCGCAAGAGAAATAATCACAGAGATTCGATAGGTATACAAGGTGTTACAAAAATACAAATAAACCTTTAAGGGGGTGGTGTAGACCATCAAACTGAACAACTTTCACATTGGGACCAATATCGAAATCGCGAAAAAAAAAATATGTTCCATGTTGTATACTCTACAAATCGACTAGAGCTCCGTGCTTCGGATGGCACGTTAAGCTGTTGGTCCCGGCTACTATCACTGGTGGTAGTAGTCGTTACATAAAAACCACGTCAGAGGCCGTAAGGCGGTTTGAATAAACTCTGACACCAGGGCTTTGCAGCCCACTCGATAAGAAGAAGAAGACTAGAGCTAAAATATGTATGGGATATCAGATTTTTTTTTTCGCGTTTTCGATTTTGGTCCCATAGAGAAAGTTGTTCAGTTTGACGGTCTAAACAAAGCCCCATAAGAGTTTTAAATATTTATTTTTACTTATGTAACACCCTGTTTGCAAGGTTCAACTAAGAACTGTTGGACCACGGCCGGTTCCCAGGCTTCACACTAAGCCTGGTGGAAGATCTTCCGTTTTCAATGGTTACAGATTGTAATAAAGCTGACTTATTAGAAATAACCAGTGAGCTTAGATAGTAGCATAATATCATAGGAAATAACCATATTACAAGAATTGTGTAAAAAATAAGGAGGCTGATATCCTGTGTTATTCTGAAACAAAAGTCAAGTAGGGCACAGAAACTAACGTAATATTTAAGAACTATAAATTGACAGTTTTACTATAGTAACGTAAGAACAGAGGACAACAAATTCCAAAAACTAAATTGCTAAAAAGCACTTATGGCTCACCACAGAGCAGTGAAAATAAAAGTCACAGATCATAAACATTTAAGCCAATCTAACTCTTTGATTCAATTTTTACGTTTAAAAAATGCAAGCCTCTACCAAACTATTTTCCTGAACACCTTTGAAAATTGTCAGAGTAAGTGTTTTCAATCATCAACCAATGTATTCCATGAAATGTATTATGCAGCATTCTGAAAGCGTGGAGTGCGCCTCACACCCTTAGCTCGCTCCTCAAAGGTTTATGCAGCATTCTTCAAACTCATGTAAAATCTTTAACCACCTAGCAACATTCTGACCACAGGCGAATCATAGTGCTAAAATTTCGAGCTCGATTCGCTTGCTCTAGGATAATTATTACAGTGCATTCATGCACTATCTGATTTCTGGCCCTGTGGCCAGCCACCACCACCACGCTTCACCTGTGTGAAGCATAGTGCTGAAAAATTTCGAGATCGCTTCGCTCGCTCCAGTTAATTTTATATGTTTCACACGGGCTCCGACAGAATTTAACGATTCTAAATGCTTGAAGTCAAGATCGTAGTTTTTTAATGCCAAACCTTCTTAAAATTTGACTTGCATATAAAAGTACACCAGGCCATGGGGCCTGGCGAACCCAATCTTGCTGACATAAAATTTAGGTCTTGCGCCCCCACTGCACCCTGGGCAGTCAGCCTCGATACGACCACTGACAACTGGCAAATCTTTCCACTACAGCATGATTGATTGTCATACGAAACTTATAGCTAATGCTGACGTGAAATGATAATTCAATTATTATTCACATTATCACATAGTTATCTATGTAACCAGCGAATACAATATTATGTACTCTGTAGCGTGTACTGAGGACTAAAGCAAATATTTTACAAACGAAATGAACCCGGTAAACGACCGGCGTGCACTGGAAATAACTGGAAATTTGGCGAAAATTATTAAACCGCCATATTTGTAGAGTTGGAAAATTTTCGCCTGATAGTGTTTTGTTTTGCAATCGCTGGCTGTGTTGTTTCAGATGTAAATGCAAATGGGAGATATTTTATGTTGTTTTATATAAAAAAAAGATGATTCCTTGCATCGGATGGCACGTTAAGCCTTTGGTCCCTGCTACTATCTCTTCTTGTGGTATTAGTCGTTACCACGTCAGAGGCCGTAAGGCAATCTGAAAAACACTGACACCAGGGCTTGCCCACACTATAAGAAGAAGATGGATTATTTTTTATTGGAATCTTTATTACTTATTTGCGATCATGCTATAGCTAGACTGTCTAGACTAGGTAGATCATCTTTAACACTACTACTACTTTACAAGTGCTGGACCACTTGGTCATGGCAGAGTTAGAGCACATCATGCAGTGTGCTAAGCATTTACTTAATTGAAAACTAGCGGATCCTTTATACAATGTGTTAATGAATAAGCGCAAAACCTCATACACCCCAACTGATTTACAACAAAATAATAAGATTGAACCAATAATTTCATTATTCTGATAGTTAAAATTTAAAGTTATTCGCATTTTAAGTTTTGAGGCAAAAATGATTTGTTAGTAATGAATTAAAACGCTAACAAGCTCATGGATACATTTTAAGATTCGTGTTTTGGTAGTAAGTAGGGTGAGGGTGCCCGTGCGGCGGTTTAAGATCGAGTTCAGTAAATTGAAAATTTTAAAAACAAATTACTTACATATTTAATATTTTGAAAAAAATTACCTATGTTGAAACCATTATATTTCGATTCTGCTCTCGATTCTAAACAGTAATTTAATTTAATTTCTAATTCTAACTTTCTAGTTTTGCGTTAATTCATTAACACGTTGTATAGGAAGTATTGTTCCAAAAATATAAAAACAAAGACTATGCAAATCACCGCGTGTTTAATTCGTTAATAATTATCAAATAAGGTCATGATTTATCACACAAACATAATTATGCTTTAATTAATTCATTTATTCAAATTACAGTTTAGATTGTTCGTAAACATATTACAGTTTTAATTGCATTATAACTACTTAGGTATTATTATGTAAATGATTGATTTCGACATGATTTCGTATCAGGAATAATTTTTTCGCTTCACCGGTTACCGAGGTTGCTGCTGTGTTGCTAACTAATTTCTTTTGTCTTGGCATGATGATCAATTCAAACTCCAAGGTACAATATGGATTATTGTACCAAGTATTTCAAGAATAGGCAAATATAGGGGATTTTAAGGAGATCTGCCTCCGTGGCCTAATGGTTAAGAGCATGGGGCTCCTGACACGGAGGTCGTGGGTTCGATTCCCACGGGGGACACCTAGTGAAATGTCACTTTGTGCGTTTTTCCCCAGTTGGTTAGGACATTGCAGGCTGAGTCACCTGGTTGTCTAAAAAGAAAGATGATTCCGTGCTTCGGATGGCACGTTAAGCTGTTGGTCCCGGCTACTATCGCTGGTGGTAGTAGTCGTTACATAAAAACCACGTCAGAGGCCGTAAGGCGGTTTGACCAGGGCTTGCCGCCCACTCGATAAGAAGAAGAAGAAGGGGATGATCAGATCGTTAAACTGAATAACTTAATCCATAACACCAACATCGAAACCGCAAAAAAAAAAATTAGCTGCTCCATACAAAACTGCAAACCTACTCGAGCCAAATGTATGGGTCAGTAGATTTTTTATTTCGCGATTTCGATGTTGGTCTCATAGATTAAGTTGTTCAGTTTGATGGTCTGAACATCCCCTATAAAGTGTCCACCCTGTATCGTATAGGTTCTTACTGGGCAGTTTGGACGTGGACATTTTAGGTTTGAAAATACTTTTCCTTCGGTTTATGATTTTGATGTTGTATGATTGACTTACAAAATTGCTCGTTGATTGCTATACGTCACAAACTTTTTGGGAGTCAAGATTCTAACGTGAACTTGTAACAATGATTGTTGATATTTTTTGCCAAAAAAAAGGTTTCGTTCATGTTTTGGACTTTGTCAATTAGAGTTGCTGTTTGATAGAATCAAGAAGTTTGGAATCCGATAGAATACCTAATACATTTTGAGTCGGGTATGTTTTTCGCGTTTCCTGTTGGCCCCATAGTGAAAGTTGTTTAGTTTGATGGTTTCAGTATTACCCTGGTTGTCCCTTACAGCCTATATATGAACAGTATGAAAAGTCCTAAATATAGTTAAGATTTTCATAAGTCGAATGTAGGAGTCACGTTGCAGGGTTTGCCTCGAACACTTGTCTCTCGCGTGGTGTTCACGCGGTTCGCGTCTCATCCTGCCACGAGGCTCCTAAATCCATCTCAGTTGTTCTTACTCAAAAACAATCCTCGAGATTGGATAGACACTCCCTCAAATAACTTGACACTGGCGAAATCTAACAAGGAAACGCCATTAAATAAAAATAGAAGTCGAATGTACATACCTACTTATTATCTTGTAATTAGGGTAACACAAACTCTTATATCTTTTTTCATAATAACGTCCCACCTAAATATTTGACTCTACTGCCCCGTGCCGGAAGGTGTTCATTCCGTTATAGAGAAGATGCGACCAGTATCGCTAATTATTATTAGAAATCATTTGTTTAAGGGTCTACCTGCCGGTTTTGGGTAACTTCGTAACCATTTTATTCATTAACTATGGCACTTTTTGAGCTGAAAAATAAACTGAACCATCTATAGGATATGAGAAGTGATGTGGTTTTTCTAGAAATCGATTCTAATGAATAAAACCGAAGAAAAGGGACTCTAAAGTCACCCCTTTTTTTCGAGTTGTAACCATTTTACTCTTACATTTTGAATCGGAAGAAAATGAAAATTTACAATATTGTTCACAATACAATTTAGAATGATGTGGTTTTCTTACTTTTTAGAAATTGATAAAAAATCATCTAATTTTTCAAAGAAAACAGCAAAATTCTGACCGGAGCCACGCACTCGTTCGCATCGATTAGTATTGTCGTTGTCCAGGGCAGATACGCCTTAAATAACTGATTAACAGCTCATGTACCTAACAGCAAGTCAGACTTGCTCACTAACAAAGATTAGAGGAAGTAAGACTAAGTACCTTGTCACTAGGATGTTTATTGGAAGCGTTACTTCAACATTAATTACCGACTTTATTGTTCCTAAATTGCTTCATCGAAATGGCGTTAAATTCTTTAAAATGATGAAATCTGAACGAAATGTTCATCATCCAGATGCAGAAATACAGCAAACTTATTGAAGCCTAACATTAGAAAGATAATCCTCAATTCATTTAAAAAGGAAGGAAATGAAACCTGTCTTATTCTCATCATAAATAAACGGTCCAGCATAGGTAGCATGACACCGTGATACAGCGCTATCACACCTTCCCTCTCTTTCTATTTACGCGCGAACGAACGAGATAAAAGGTATAGACGTATCACGTGTAGCATGCTACGAGTGCAGGAACCCTCTAGATATCCTTCACAAGTAGGTAAATCCCATCATATCAGGCTTCTTCAAAATATTATTTTCCTTTTAGTCTACCTAAGAATAGATAACAAATCCTCCATTGTATATTAAGTTCCTTCCAAAATGTTACAAAGCAATGGCTCAGAAAATGTTATGTTGAATTGATACCGATCAAGTTCGAATTAGTTAACAAAATAGCACCCCTGGACAAGCAATGTATCTGTTGGTAAATAGATCATCTGCAAGATGATTCATCATCTCAGCCGATGGACGTCCACTGCTGGACATAGGCCTCCCCCAAAGATCGCCACAACGACCGGTCCTGCGCTGCCCTCATCCAACGGGTCCCCGCCGCCTTCACCAGGTCGTTGGTTCACCGTGTGGGGGGCCTACCCACGTTGCGCTTTCCGTTACGCGGTTGCCACTAGAGAACTTTTCGGCCCCATAGGCCATCGGTTCTGCGAGAAATGTGCCCCGCCCACTGCCACTTTAGTTTAGCAATTCTTTGGGCTATGTCAGCTACTCTGGTTCTTCTGCGGATTCAAGTTGTTTACCTAATTCGGTTTAATCTCAAGACAATAATAATTAACTCTAAGTGATCTACAGGAAGAAATGGGGTGTGCATTCCAAGCCAACACGATCGATCGAGGATAATATTGTCTAATCAAAGTCCAGTGCATTTTAATTCGTCCGGTGTTAATGCAGTTTAGTCAATTAACACCTATAATTATTAACGGATTAAGTACAGTTACATTAACATTTATGGGCGAGGCAGGTTTCTAATTAGTTTGGGCTTTTGTTTGTTTCCAAATTTTTTCGTGTTGATAACTTCAATTATCAAACCTGATGGTTTTGTGATTTTTCATTGCTGATTACGAATACAGCGATTGTTTAAATAAGAAATAAGACGCGTTTTTATAAATATAAAAACCGGCCAAGACAGTGTTGGACTTACCCATGATAGAGTTTCATAGTTCCGTGTTCGCCCTAATTAATTTTTTTTTTTTTATCTCGAGATAGGAGCATTCTGTTCAGACTCAGTTTCTATGGGCACAGTATACATATAAGAGTATCGCGCCTCCCAACAATTTTTTACCTCACCCCCTCTGGCAGGATTGTTAAACTAGCCTAGATTGACATGCTAGAATGTATGTTTTCCGCACGAAGATAATATAATCTCCGGACGAAGGATAAAATAGTTATTTGATATGCAAGGCAGCAAAGTTGTTTTTTGGCGCGAGTACTTGTATTGAAAAAATATGTAATTTCGGCACCATGGAGGGAGAAGTAAATAGGTTGATTTAATGATGTTTTGAATTCACAAACTTAGTGTACACGATATTCTAAATTCTCTAGCTAGCGGATAAAAACGGATTTTGCACTCAGATATCGAAGAGCAAAAATACTCTTAAATATAAATATAATTTGATAAAAAATAATTTGTTTCTTAACCACCACATTTCTGTTTTATACATGTCCCTCTGCACAGCACTGGTAAGGATGTTGGGCCACCACGAGTGCCCATGCTGATTGGTGCACGGGCCACTAAAGCGGTCACCGATCGAAACAATGACCGGACCTAACGTTGCTTAACTTCGATATGCGAACGAGTTTAGTATTATATAATAAAATGTAAAAACGTATCCATTCTCAACTCTTCACGGGCATGTAAATCTAAAGTTAAAGACACATTAAGACCTAATCATCAGCTCTAAAGGACACCTGATGCAACCCGCACCTAACTTGCAACATGATGCGTGTACTTATTATTCGACAGCAGTTTCCTACTAAATTTCGGTTCCATCCGATTGTAGGTCGTTGGTATAAATAGTGTTGTAAAACTGGTCTGTTAGTACACTTCGTCTGAAGAAACTGTAAAATGAACACCTACATTACTGTAAGTTGAATTTGCTTTATTATTTCATATCGTGTTATACATCTTTTCATCTTGGAAGAGGGCTATTGCTTAATAAGTCTGGCATCCTCCTATCTTCTTTGATTAAGAGGATAGACGAGTGCGGTTTTTTCCATACAAACGTATTCCCCTGTTTTCTCCCTGGATAATGACACTAGAGCAAACATTTTTTTACCATCCAATCTATGCTACCTTTGCTATGTCCCTATGTTTTGTTTTTTTACATAAATTAATTACTGTTGGAACTAGGGACCTTTGAAAATTACCAATTTTACAGCCCGTTTTCAGACATACAGCAAACAAATTTGACGAATATAAACAAAAAATGCAAAACGTACAGACATAGCCACTCTTTCTCATATTATTCTTGAAAGAATTATTAAAATTGGTTTAGTTTTGGAGGAGAAAACAGGGGAATACGAAATGCTGTTTTCGTCGATTTTATGTAGATAAAATCGGTCCTAGCTGCAGTAGTCTCTTTCGCACTCTAGTCGGTGGGGTGTATGGGTGGGGCGGATTGGACAAATATGTATACGGTTGGAAAAGTAACCTATTCTCCAAATTAGCATTTCAGCCCGCCTATCCTCTTAATTCATTGCGGGTTCCAAGACAGATTAGAGGCATCCCCCGGGCTCGCTGGACTTCATTGTCTAGTGTTGTGAATGGTCGCCGCTGTTGATCCTGGTTTACAGGAGTTACAGCGGTGGGAATCTGTGGTGGACTTATGCCCGATATAAATTTTTTTTTACAGATATGTCTGTACTGTACACTATGATAACGTAGCCTGTATAAATGACAATTTAGCTGATTATTGCTAATAAATAAAGTTATAAACTTAACCCTTAAATTCCAAGAACGGACCACATAGTGGCGATAGTATTGAACCACCAATTGTTTATCTATTGTTATCTTAAAGCCGGGTTCATCATCATCATCATCAGCCTATATACGTTCCACTGCAGGGTACAGGCCTACCCTCTAGCCGGGTTGCGAGAGAATAAACTGATTCTTTCCATTTTTTTTAACAATATCATATTACCATTATAAATTAAGAAAACTGATTTAGTAATGTCTAGCAGAATAGGTACATAATTTGTAACAAAAATTGTTTTTGCAAGGTCTTCAAAAATATGTAATATTTATTACATAAATACTGCGATATTCAAATAAAATCGAATATAGATTTTTTTTCTAAACAGAGACTCTTTTTCTTATAAATTCCTTGCACACCTAGGTCAAGCTTAGGTGTATCCGAAAATACTCCATAATTGATCCGCGTTATTTCGTAGTTTAGAAATGATGATTTTTTTTAAATGTGTATTTGCGATCTTTCTACTAGAGCTTGAAGAAATCATAACTTTGTTCATTGTCTTTTAGTATATGAGCGGAGTTTAGAGTATACTTAGCAGCTAATGTAAGACTCGAAGCAGCGGAGTAAAGGTTATAATTTTGAGTTCAACGTTTCATTTTAAAATTTTAAATTCTTATTTAAAAATCTACAGTTGGCTTGCCTCCTGGCCGTAGCTGGTCTCAGCCATGGCGTCGCCATTGGCCACGGAGGTCTCGGCTACGGAGGCCTCGGTTACGGCGGCCTCGGTTACGGCGGCCTCGGCTACGGCGGCTACGGTCTCGGCTACGGCTACGGCCATGGTAAGTCCCCTCCGTAGTAAGATTAGTATACAGTCCACGATTAAGCAAGATGGGGATGTTCCTTTCTAATGTTCTTTGGTGCATTTAAACCATAAATATATTTAAGTACCTATCCTGAATAAGTTAAGGTAATGTTTGAATAAAATTTTAATTTCATAATTTACTTAATTTCATAATTCACTTAATTTCATTATTACTCTCTTAAGTCCCTTGTGTGTCAAAATGCACAGTGTTTACAAATTTTGATTATACAAGGTGTAAGGCAAAGTGTCACTTAACCCGCCAAACTCAACAAATTTTCCAATGAGAGCAAACCTTTTTTCATTTTTAATAAGTGGGATCACCCACGATGACGCACTGACGGAGCGGCAGACGTCAGTCCGTCATTTGTGAAGCAAGGAGTTGATGAAACCGCACCTAGAAGCTGCGTTAATCCGCACCGTGTATGCTTCTACGCAAGGAATTATTCTGCAAGGAGCTCGGTGGCGCGTTGCGTTGCGGAGAGGTATGGGCTCTCAATCATGTGGTCCGGGTTCGAATCTGCACGGACAATATGCCACGTACCAATATTTTTTTCTAAATTATGTGGTTTGCTCCTATAGTAAAAGTTGTTCAGTTTCATGGGTAGAGTATGTGGTTTACAGTTTAATGATAATTGTCCTTACACCCTGTATAGACTGATGATGATTATTATTATTATTATTTCCATAAAGCCTTCAGTTACTTCACTTTAATGCTTTCCTTTCCAGGAATCGGAGCGGTCTCCACCGCCAACCTGGTCAAAGCCGCCCCCATCCCCGTCATCAGGACCGTCCCTATCATCAGCGCCCCTATCATCAAAACCGTCGCTCCAGTAGGCGTTGGATCCTGGGGCGGTTACGGACTCGGCGGTTGGGGCGGTTACGGACTCGGCGGATGGGGTGGTTACGGACTCGGCGGTTGGGGTGGTTATGGAAGCGGATGGGGCAAACATTAAATCTTCAGACGAAGTGAGGCTTTCGAATCTAAATTGATCTTCATCTCAAATTGGTAATGCACTATTATTAAAGCATTCACTTTATTTTTTTGAGTTTTCTTTATATTATTTGATTCGTATTTATCGCAGACCAACAAACTGTTCTGCAGTTTTGCGAACCGTTATTTTATTGTAGCAGTTGTAAGAATGATGAATAATAAATTTTAAAAATTTAGGTACCTAGGTATCTAATATGACTCATGGAAACCAGATCTCCAGGATTTTACATATGTAAACACGTTTTCAATCACACTGACTTCGTAATTTTATTGATTTTGCATGAAAATACTACTTATTATTTTATTATAATTTTAGTCTGCTATGGGCATACATTTTGAATGTTACGGGACCAAATGTAAAATCTAAAAAGCGTCAAATTTATTATACTTAATACCAAAGGATTGATGCCTTGTTTCAACCAAAAACTAAATCGTCTAAGAACTAATAAGCAACTTGGTGTTATTTTAATATTACTAAGGCATCAAAGAAGCTTATCAAGAAGTCTGGTTCTTTTTTATTTAGCCGGCCACATTTACATGGTTCATATAGCGTTAAGGCTCTCTTATTCAAGTGCAAGCGTCTCTTTCTTGCAAGCAGAAGTTTGCAATTAGCCATCCCGCTCCAATTGAAAGCAGGATAGCAAAAAAACGTGTTTTTCGTCAATATCTTTGCTCATGGGAGTTTCTAAGCTAAAAACTCTACGGAGTTCACTAGAAATATTTAATGTATTTAGTTAAGTACAAGAATAAAAAGTTAAATATCAGCAGTTTAATCATAGTATTGAAAAAACATAACAAAAAGGGGTAACTTTGGGATGTTTTTCTATCCAGTAAACTTAATCTAATCGTGTAATTGAGAACGGTCGCCCATCCGCACGATCCTTAAATAAGACATAATTTAATTTCAGACTTTAAAACACAGTTTAAAACACTTTCGTTCGTGTTCTAAAAACGGCCTCGACGGGATAACAGTGTCTTAAATAATGATGACAAAGGAACGCAAACGCCTTTCGACTCTATTATAAGTAGTTCTGAAAGAAGAATCCTGGGAGCGTTATAATATAAATGGAACATACCTGAAGGCAGCACGTCTTCTTTGGTTAATATTCAGGCGTCTGTCTGCACAGTTGAGAACATGCTGGGCAGGACTTAGTATCTTTGGGCCCGTTATTTAAAAATAATATTATTGGGAACATTATAAATGGAACATAATGGTTAATATTCAGGCGTCTGTCTGCACAGTTGAGAATGAGAATATACTGGGCTGGACTTACACCAGTATTCTTAGTTGTTTTCTTGAAGCTTCCTCACTCGAGTCTAGGACGTTTTTAACATTTTTGTCATACAAGTTATGTCAAAAACGTCCTCCACTCGAGTGAGGAAATGTCAAGAAAACAACCAAGAATACGGGTGTTAGTAGCTTTGGGCCCCTTAAAAAATAAACAACAAAATAATAAGTTATAGAATGTTGCAGCGGTATGTATAGATAGATTAATCCTTTTAGACGCACCACAGTCGTTGTCCTTACATTATTTTATTTATTTATTTTATTTTGTCTTTGGCTAACAGAAATAGAGCACACTTGCACTGTAAATAATTTGGACAAAAAGTGCGTCTTCGTGGATAGATTTTAACTAGATTATTTAAATCGGTTCTGGTATATTTTGTCTTTGAAGATAGCTAATGGTTTGCCTCAAGCAAGTAATCGCATGGTTACATCGAAATGGGACATTATTTGGAGGTTCATTCTTTACAAGTTTTCGAAATATTTGCCTTTAATTTAAATCTGCAATCATTTACTCCTAGAAAAAAGATTTGGACCCCAATCTGCGACAACATTTTTAAGAGGAGAAACGATCACCATGGCGAAACTGCACGCACTGAATAGTTTGTACCCCATCATCATCTACATCATTTAGTATCACAAAACCTAAAAAAGGACCCCGACTCAGCCTTCATTTCGCACCCGCCCTAGCAGCTAGGATCACTTTGCACTTAGCACTTAGCAAGTTGTGCGGCTAATCCGGGACTGGAGGGGTTAAATTATTCACGTTTCCTGCTAGTGCTAGCTGATTTAGAGATGAAAATTTCACGGTTAGTCAGTTCTGTTTTTGTATGAGCTGGCAACAACACAAAGTTTGCCAAAGAGTTGACAGTAATTTTAGGCAGATAAAATTAACTATCTGAATAATAAAACCGGTAAGTACTAACAGAAAATGTTTACAAAATAATGCTAAAGTGGATAGTGTTTATCGATGGACCACTCTATTTTCTTATCGTGGGTCTCGTACGAGGCGACTAAAGGAGAATGTTTCTTATATGCAGTTTTAAGTGGACGAAAGACCACATCCTAATATTTTAAATATTTTAACGGTGACCCTCGTGTAGCACGTTTGACCAGTAGATACCTCTAGTTAGTGGTTGTAGCCAAGTTTCTGACAACACCGAGGGGGTTATAAAAGGATCACGATAAAAAAGGTCATTATTATACCTTTCCTTACACCCTGTAAGTACGTATAGTACTTAGTTCTGTAGATACGATTCCTATTTAAGAACTATTAAACAACGAACTTAATATTGTACATAACTAAATACAGTACAAATTGGTTGAAATGTAGGTACAGTATCGACTGTTACGGGTCATCAATACAGGCAAGGCTTGAGGCTTGAGGCTACACTTGAGGAACCAATTGCCTACAATTTGGTTCTTTGACAAAATTGGGCTGCGTACAAGCTAGTACTTATTAGTGGTTATCTTAGTAATAAATGTCCACAAACTAATAACTATATAATAGTACATAGTAAGTTATAACAAATTCAAATATACATGCACGAGTAAATGATGGTTAAAATGGTGATATTGGTTATAGGTGAATGGATGATTTTATTAGATAGGTACTTTTGATGAAATTAGATTGGCCGTAGGCAAAACTTTAGGTTTCTGGTTATGATACTATTTCATGAGGGTATTATGCATTCAGTGCTATCGTAGTATGGTAATTAAAAAAAGTGGTGTGTTTTATATCAATGGCTTTATTTCATTCATACATCAGAATTCACAACCCTGCACTAAACGTTTCATCCAACAAATCGCGGTTTTCGTAATAGTAAAGGAAGCGAAAATTTACTAATTAACCTCAACAGTTAGAAACTACATCTACAATCCACACAAACTCGAGTCAAGAATATCTCCAGACCTTTGACTGTGACATTAATTCATAGAGAAGTTTAACCATTTAAGTTTTGAGCAAATTAGCTTACAGTTTTCACTTAGAATGTCCCACAAATTGACCTATTTTCTCTCTTATTGACTCAAACTAAGAGATGGGATCAAGTCTTCCATTTATCACGATCCGTTTATAATGTCCCACAAACCAACCCATTTTCTCATTTGTGACTTAGACGGTAAGAGCTATGTTTGGATACTTTATAAAACCGGGATCAAGTCTTTCAGTTATCATTATCACCGTTTAGTTGAGTTTAAGAAGTCCCGCGAATCAACCTATTTTGACACTTATGACTTAGACTTTAGAGCTATGTAAGGATACTTTTACGGGATAAAGTCTACAGCACAGATAATATAATGTGAATATGCGTGGAAACAATTGAAAATGTGATTTGTAATTAGTATGAAGGAGAACTTTCGAACGTGTGCAGGTGGCAGTTTTTGAAACATAAACTATTTCTACCCCAGTGTTTACGTTATTATATACAGGGTGTTTGGTAGAACGATGTACCTATATATTTTCTGAGCTGATTGACCTTTATGATTATTTTAAACCACATTAACGTTTCGTTTGTCAAAGTCAGATTGTAAAATCTATAAATGTTTGAAGAGGAAAGATTTTATTTTTTGTTTGTTTGTTTGTATTGAATGGGCTCCGGAATTACTGGACCAATCTGAATAATTCTTTCACTATAGAATGCTACATTATCCGTGATGAACATAAGCTATATTTTATATCTACCCGTGCGAAGCCGGGGTGGGCCGCTAGTATAGAATAGTTGAACAGTTTTTCTGAAAATACTGCAAAAAGGTGACAAAAGCTCTGCCCGTTTCATTTTGCAAACATTTATATTTTGCCAGAGACAATGCTGAAAGGATGGAAACTATATTTTCGCTACTAAATTCGTTGCAAGTTCGCCTACATGAAAATAGCAGTGCATCGTCGAAAAGTTTTGAGGCACGTGTTTCTGCATAAGGCGTTACTCATACAGGTGAAAAGTTGACATTTTGCGAAGTTAGCATTATGCGCTTAAATAGCCTGTTTCTATAATGAAAATTTAAATTCTTTGTTTACTTTTGCAATGGGGGATTTTCGGATAGCCAATTAAAAAAATAAAGTAGTTCCAAATGGCTCGATAGATGGGGTTGATGCGAGATGGCGTACAACCTTGCTGTTAATAAAGTTCAAATAAATTATTTATTTTATTATTATTTATTTAGTAAAAAACATTTAGTTTATTAATAATTATGTAGTTTTATTTCCACAAAATGGCACCTAAACACAAACGGCATCGCTCCTCGTTCACATGAAAATAATATACTTCGTCAAAGAATGCGTCTGACTCAGTAACAGGTTTTTTTTGTACTATATTCAAATAAAAAATGTGTTATTCAAAATTCAGTCTCAATTATCATATTTCAGTCTAAAATATCATCGTCAACGTAGATGACGGCATATTTAACGATTTTCTCATAGACTTAAACTCTAGCGATAGACTTGCCCTTGCATAGAAGCAACATGTTCCACTTGAATTAGGTGTACGCACCTGATTGATGTTCCCGAGTTCACATCGTCACTATGGCAATGACAGACCGCAATGTGTCATTTTGTGTTGTTTTGTGTGACATGTTCTTTGTTTGAACGAGCTGGTCTATCGCTAGAGTAATTTGTCTATGGATTTTCTTTTTCTTTTTTATCTAGCTGTCAGAAAATTCCCCATTGTAATATTCAATGAACAATCTAAACTATTAAAAAATTTTAAACAATTAAGAGGCTAAAATAAACTAACTTTACAAACGCCAATCAATAAGCTATCTTAACTATTATAAAACTGTAACTGAACTGTGTCTGTACATTGAAGATATTTACAAAAAAAAGATTACGATATGGTTTTTAAATATCCCCGACTCGAAATCAACCTCTTTTAGAAATTTTGTCTGTTTGTTTGTCTGTTTGTTTGTGTGTTTGTTTGTGTGTTTGTTTGTTTGTTTGTTTGTTTGATCGCGCATCACGCAAAAACTACTGAACCGATTTTGATGAAACTTTTTTTGTTTGATAGCTTATGATCTGACTTAAAATCTGGTATATAATTTGTGCGGACGAAGTCGCGGGAAAACACTAGTTTTATATAAAGCCTGACCAGGAATATAAAAAACTGGTTTGGGGGTGCTGCAATCGACTGTCACCTTTAATGTTAGTGTTCCAAGTACAAAAATTAGTTCCAATGATTTTCCGCAACATAGCGAGGTTTTTTATATTTCTGGTCGGGCTTTACAACACTTTTCTTTTTGGTTCACAGGGATTTTTTAGACCATCAAACTGACAACTTTCAATTTCTACCCGTTATGACAGCCTGCTAGTACCCAACTAGGCGGAACGAACGCACTTATCCGGTTTTTATCTGTCACTCACCATGTCTATAGGTAGCAAGCTGTGTATATCTTGTCAGTGAGAGCGTATCAGGTGTATCCGCGATCCTCTCTCGCAAATGGAATTATGTCTGAGTGTCGACGCCTTCCAGATGAACAAATGTTGCAGAAGTTCCACGTAGGTATAAATGGTTATAAACACAATGGTTACAAAAAAACACGTCTCACAAATGTACTTTAAATAGAAACTGAAAAGAAAAAAATAAGTCCAGTAGTCGAGAATTTAGTTATGTAATATTTAAAGCGACTTTAACAGTCGGGACCAATTAAAAATTTAGACCGGATCAAATTTGGCGAATAATGGGTCCCGACTGTGAAAGTCGCTTTAATATTACATAACTAAATTCTAGACTACTTCATTTTTTACGCAGACGGGTTTTTTGATTTCTTAAATTTACTTTTTTTATTTTACACTTTTTAGTTTTTTCAACTTTGAATCGTTATAGATCCTAAATGGTCAATCGAAATGAAAAATGATAAGAGTAACCTAAAAATTATTTTCTATTCAATGATACCGACATACGACATAGTTTGTCAACTTTATTTTTTTTATTTCTCACAATATTGCGTCTGGTAGTCGCAACATTGAATTTTGATTACTGTCATGTCTTTAGTGACACTCGCAAGATTAAGACAAATCGATTGACGTAAGAATCATCAAAATCGGCATACGCGTTTGGTCTCTAGTGTGCCACAAAGGTACAAACTTACATAGTACATACATACATATGCTGTTAAACAAATTACCCTTCCTTTGCGTCGCGCAGTCGGGTAAAAACAGCACAGAAATGACAGTCTATACACATGGACTCACCATGTCATACAATAACAAAACTCAAAAATGGCACATGATTAATGTCACCATAGTGCTACAGTTGTCGTCTCATTAACAACGCGCAAATGCGAAATCCTTGTGTATAGAAAATCAATGTAGCACTGAATAGAAATTCAACCAGAAAAACAGCTTCATACAAGCTCGCGGGGGCCAGTACAGTACACCCATACATGCGCAGCAATACCTACTACCAAACTGTCGTTCATTTTTGTACGTGAAAGTTCACGTATTGCCGCAAGCTGCGCAACGCATGTTAGTACAGTCCCCATTTGTCCAAAAGTCTTCAAATAACGATTTTGGTGGGACTCAGCTCCGCCATACAGACTACTGGTATGTAGTTGTTGGGTATGTTTTCCTGAACACAAAAAGTGCGGTAGTCGCTTCCTAAGGGTATGGAGGGGGGAGCTGTGACGTAGTAAAGATGGCGGCCGACCCATTCTATTAAGTGGTATTTCTAGATAACTACTAAACCGATTTACTTAAATAAGGTGTCAAATGAAAGGCCATGTAATGTTCATTATTTGATTTCATACATGCGTTCATGTAAAGCTAATATCAAATGAAATAACTTAAAAAAACATCATTTTTTTTAAAAATCCAAATTTTATTATGTAAATAGCTCGGTAACCGTTAGGATTGTGGAAATTTAGCTTATTATAAAACGTTTTGCTACTTTTATTAGCTTTTTTATAAACCTTAAATCATTACAATCGAGTAATAAATGATGAAGTTACAGTCGTTTTAGTTAGCGGAGTCCCTGATACGAAGATTCTCAAATTGATGTAACTGGACTGGTTTTCGATTAAATTACTAGTAAAAAGTATGATAATTATACGTACACGAATATGAAATTGTAATAATAATGTTTTATAAAAAATTAGGTAAGTACTAGGGCATCATCATCATCATCATTTCAGCCTTTTTATACGTCCAATGATGAACATGGGCCCTAGTAGGGGACTAGGGCATGCTCCCGGGAAATCCTGGTACCAAAAATAACGGAAATTCCCGGGATTTCTGAGGCTATCTAGCACCGGTACTTCAGGAAATAAATCCCGGTTCTTTCGATACTCAACAATTTAATTAATAAATAATTAAAATGCTTTCTAAAATCCTCAGTAAGTAGATTTAATTATACTATGATTTTTTTATTAATCTAATGAAATAATGATTTTCTCTTGTAACTTTTACAATTTTCATATTGATCATCATCATTACAACCAAAAGATGTGGATTGCTGGACAAAGGCCTCCCCCAAGGATCGCCACAACGACCGGTCCAGCACTGCCCTTATCCAATAATGGGATCCCGCCACCTTCACCTGGTCGTCGGTTGATCTTGTGAGGGACTGTGCGGTACGCGGTCGCCATTCAAGAACTATTCGGCCCCATCGGCCACCTGTTTTGCTATCCATGTGCCCAGTCCATTGCCACTTGAGTTTAGCAATTGTTCTTGCTATATCGGCTACCTTGGTTCTTCTGCGAAGCTCATTTCTGATTTGATCTCGCAGGGAAACTGTGACCATAGCCGTCATAATTGCCCTTGGAATGAATTTCACCCTTTTCAAGAGAATCACGTCTGAGTTCGGTATGGCATCACTGGCAGTAAGCACTGGTCAAAGACTTTCTTTTTGAGACAGAGAATGCGGTATTTGGGACTACAAGATATTACGTATCTTCTCGAACGCTGCCCAGTCGTGGTGAATTTGAAGGTTAGACCTACGGATCTACTAACTGAACAGTTTATCCCAGTTATACATAATCGTCAACAACTTTGAGCACAGAGTCTCTAAACTTCACAGGAGTGGGTAGAACTCAATGTTTTCCTTATACGTTCTACATAAGACATGATTTTCGTCTTGTCCATGTTCATGCTTAAACCGACTAGTTCGGACACTCTGCAAGGTCAATGCATTATACTGAGGTCCTCCAGTCTCAGCATTGGGCCTTCGATCAAAATATTGATCTAAGCATTGGGCCATGACAACTAAATTTTTGGCAACCAAAGGTTAGTTATGTTCTATTCCGTGACTGTTCCACGGTTTAAACAAGGCAAGAATGCCCTCCTGAAGCACTATGCTGTTGATTTCGCTTTTAAGCCATGAGCTGTCGAGAGTCGTTGCGAACTGTCTAGCGCGCAGGTTCGACGACTTCCAAAAAGGCTTCAGCACCGTAGACCACGCTCTAGCATATTATACAAAAGACCGAAGAGTATAACTTACTTACCTCTTTTCTTAGCGTTTGTGGACTCGATGGAATCGAAAACTTTCTCGTAGAAATCCTTTGATTCAAAGGAGACCTGGGCTGTACTGCAGCCTCTCCAGTGACGCTCAGTTGACCGGTTCATTTAAGTGCGCCTCTATGTCAGTTTAAATATAAGACCAGAACTCGAAACCTATCCTTCCGCAGCCAGATGTAGGACAGGGAGATGCAATTTCTCCAATACGGTTCAAACATCGTTGCACTAAGAGACGTTTTCTAGATTATGTTCTGGAAAGCGCTGGACATCAACAAACGGCTAGAACATAACTAACCTTTGGTTTGCCGCAAATTTAGTTGTCATTGCCCAATGCTGAGACTATGTAAGACCTCAGAAGAATGCTCGATGACCTAAGCAGAGCGTCCAAACTAGTTGGTTTAATAAAAATGAACATGGACAAGACGAAAATCATGTCTACTGTAGAACGTAAAAGATAGAACATTGAGTTCTCAACTCCTGTGAAGATTGGAAACTTAGTGCTCAAAGTTGTTGACGATTATGTATAACTGGGATAAACTGTCCAGTTAGTAGGTCCGCAGGTCTAAGCCTCAAATTGAACACGACTGGGCAGCGTTCGGGAAGATACGTAATATCTTGTAGTCCCAAATACCGCATTCTCTGTCTCAAAAAGTCTTTGACCAGTACTTACTGCTGATGACATATGGAACTAAGAAGTGATCGCTCCCTAAAGGCCTCATGAAAAGGCAAAAATTCACTCAAAGGGCAATTATGACGGCTATGCTCACAGTTTCCCTGCGAGACCAAATCAGAAATGAGCTTCGCAGAAGAACCAAGGTAGCCGATATAACTAGAAAAATTGCTAAACTCAAGTGGCAGATGGCAAGCAAAACAGGTGGCCGATGGGGCTGAACATGTCTTCTTGAATGGCGACCGCGTACCGGAAAGCGCAGTCCCTCACAAGATCGACATGATATGAAAATTATAAAAATTATAAGAGAGAATTTATCATTACATTGGATTATTTTAAAATTTCCATTTAAAGTATAATTAATTCTACTTACTGAGGATTTTAGAAAGCAATTTAATTAATTATTATCCGGTATTTTCGGTACCAGGATTTCCCGGGAGCATGCCCTAGTCCCCCACTAGGGCCCATATTCATCATTGGACGTATAAAAAGGCTGAAATGATGATGATGATGATACCCTAGTACTTACCTAAATTCTTATAAAACAGTATTATGACAATTTCATGTTCGTGTACGTATAATTATCATACTTTTTACTAGTAATTTAATCGAAAACCAGTCCAGTTACATCAATTTGAGATTCTACGTACAGGGACTCCGCTCACTAAAACGACTGTAACTTCGTCATTTATTACTCGATTGTAATGATTTAAAGTTTATTAAAAAGCTGATAAAAATAACAAAACGTTTTATAATTAGTTAAATTTCCACAATCGTAACGGTTATCAAGCTATTTACATAATGAAATTTGGATTTTTTAAAAAAATTATGTTTTTTTAAGTTATTTCATTTGATATTAGCTTTACATGAATGCATGTATGAAATCAAATAATGTACATTACATGGCCTTTCATTTGATACATTATTAAAGTAAATCGGTTTAGTAGTTATCTAGAAATTACCGATTAATAGAAAGGGTCGGCCGCCATCTTTACTACGTCACAGCTCCCCCCTCCATACCCTTAGGAAGTGACTACCGCACTTTTTGTGTTCAGGAAAACATACACAACAAGTACATACCAGTAGTCTGTATGGCGGAGCTGAGTCCCACGGAAGTTGTCTTGATGTCTATTGGGGACCGTACTATGTAGGGGTATACTGGCCGCCGCGAGCTTGTATGAAGCTGTTTTCCTGGTTGGATATTCTATTCGGTGGTTATAGGTAACGATACTGAAATTAAATCCCTTGTTTGGAAATATAATTATGTATAATATTCTAGTAGGCAGTGAATCCGCCTGCGAAGCCGTCGGTAAAATATTTGTTATAATCAAATAATGGTGGATGGCCACCCACCATGGTCAACGTCAACCAACGCAGAAACGCGACAAGTGTCACGGTGTCTGAGTCATACCGTGACACTTGTTATGTCGCGTTTCTGAATTGGTTGACGTTGACCATGGTGGGCTTTTTGTAATTCCCCATGTCCGATACAGATTATGCATGCAGATATCTATAAGTAGTATTACCTATATAGTTATGTTCAATTTCTATGGACTTCCAGTCGTTATTAAAGAATCAAAGAGAGAAGACGTTTAATTTATACTCACCGTTCCTACAAACAAATTAGGACCGTGGTTGGAGAGCTGTCAATTTCATACAAAACGTTGTCGTATAACACTCGTAGACGGTATTAAGAAAAGTAATGTTTTATATATGGAAAAATAGCTTAGAAAATCTAGTTTGCGCATATCAAATAATATTTACAATTTGTAATATAATTACGAAGATATAAGGGTTTGAAATTTTGTATGAATAATTTCAAAGCGTGATATCTTCGTAATATATTGTATTTAATGTAATTGTAGTTAAAAAGTATCAAATGTTACTTTTTAACTCTCTTTAAGATATTTTAGGTTAATTAATATGACGGGGACCGCAAGTGATTGAGAAAAAAGCAATGGTCATTTCATAGCGGTCACCTACGCTTTAATTAACCTAAAATATGTCGGGGACCGCAAGTGATTGAGAAAAAAGCAATGGTCATTTCATAGCGGTCACCTACGCTTTAATTAACCTAAAATATGTCGGGGACCGCAAGTGATTGAGAAAAAAGCAATGGTCATTTCATAGCGGTCACCTACGCTTTAATTAACCTAAAATACTTATGTCGGGGACCGCAAGTGATTGAGAAAAAAGCAATGGTCATTTCATAGCGGTCACCTACGCTTTAATTAACCTAAAATACTTATGTCGGGGACCGCAAGTGATTGAGAAAAAAGCAATGGTCATTTCATAGCGGTCACCTACGCTTTAATTAACCTAAAAGAGATGTATGAATGTGGATGAGGCGAGAGAAGTGTGTCAGAATCGTAGTGTGTGGCGAGCCGTAGTCTCTGCCTACCCCAGTGGGATAGTGGCGTGAGTATATGTATGTATGTATGTACCTATGTAAATATCTTATGAGAGAGTTAAGAAATAAAACATACATTTGCTTACCTACATCAAAAATAATAGGTGACCGCATCTAATTACATGTTTACGTCTTCATATTTATCTAGTAGCTTAAGCATAGCATATGCTCACGACTACATTCCCCGAGGGGGTAGTCAGAGATATTCTGAAACCTCAGAACATCCACGTTTCACCAGTAGTACCGAAACTCAGTCCAGTGTGACGGGGGGTGAGCCCGTCGCCACTTATAATGGACAGTGGGTACAATACACGCCTCGAAATTGAAGCATGCAGGTTTCCCTCCTGCACGGCAGGCAAGGCCACCAAGGCTTTATCTAGTCTCCATATCAATACAGCATTACACCTGTATTTAACTTTTTAGGAAAATTATCTTTATTGATCATTGAATGTTATTGAAATAAAGAAACTGCTCAATGGCCCTTCCAAAATATTCTGAATTTATTATGTCTCTCTCCTAAAGAGTGTAAAAACAAAACTTTCAAACAATTTGTCATCTCTACCATTCAACACTCTTTGCAAGTCCATTACGCCTTCGCGAATACTCTCCTCTGAGTTAATTGAAAAAGCAATTAAATGTGCAGTTGAAACATCCCTGTCCACCCCCTAGCACCCTAGGCAAGCGATTACCAATCATTTTCAACAACTAATGGATTCCTATAACTTTTAATTAAAATTTTCGATAAAACTCCTCTATGTAAAGGGAATAGTTTAATGGAATAGCTGGTACTGTCTGGAGAATTGAAATCTAAGATGAAAATTTAGTTTACATAGACCTATACTTCATTCCAAATAAGAACGTCGAGATTTTCCGATTCCTATTTAGCTTTCTGGCGAATTCTGATAAGCAAATATAATTTATTTATCAGAAAGATGTGCTAGCCGACATTATCTTGGACGTTACTAAAGCAATTCTAAGAATAAGTGAGAGAAAGTGTTTCAAATCTCTGTTTCTGTAATTGAAAATGGACTTTTATTTTCGTTGCTATTTGGAATGAGGTATAGGTAGAGGTTTACTCTACTATAAAATGGCAGTCATAGGTGATGATAATGATGTGCCATGGACATAAACCAATGGATGCAAATCCTCCTTACAAGCATTGAAACACGAAAATTTACCTGGCGGTCGGTAATGTTCGTCCTACTTTCTCACTTCTTTCGCAAGTGTCTAAAGTCGTTTACGTTTGTTCCATTCTATAAATTTTTGTCGTGGGATTAGAAAGGGACAAAGTTGACGTGTGAAACAACGACGGAAATTTACAAAAGATGGACGATCATTACCGACCGCCATGGAGTATTTTCGTGTTTCACCGCTTGTAAATTGTAAAGCAGTATTTTCTCCACGTATTTAGTGACACCGCAAGTTTAGCAGCAAATCCATGTATTTGTTTTGTATTACGTCCACTTTGCACATACGCATGTGTTGTGAGACTTATTGAAAACACTTTTAAACACTTTGGAGACAAGGATCATGGTTATCGTAGTAATCTCTATCTACGAGATAGAAGTAATTTCAAGTATCTATGATGATTATTATATAATTATTAGTTTCTAACAAGACATCTAAACTTTAAGGTACACCGGCGATTAATGGTCCCCCGACTGCTCAGTGACAAATGACAGAAGATTGCGACCAGCGACCATCGAAGCGAACATTTGATAATTACACTAGTCGGCGTCGACAAGTATTTGTCGCAACTTATCAAACTGTTGTTTCATAAGATAGCGGTCGGTTTACTCCATTGCCCTAAATTGTGATTTATTGACCCGGTCGTTGATTGATACGTTTACTTTTTAAAGTGGTTTCGTCAAAATTATTGATGTTGTTAATTGGTTTGTCACAATGAATACATTTGCATTATATTTACAATACATAAGTTCTGCTACTGTACACGTTTTTCATACACTTGGTATTTGAATCGAATAAGAGAAAAATCCAAAGTCGGAGAGAAAACCGCCAAACTTAAATGGTGGGCCGGTCATGTCTGTCGGATGTATCCCGAGAGATGGGCAAAAATCATCATGCCCTGGATCCCCGAAAACAGTCGGTGGCGTCCAGGTTGAGGTCAGGAAGAGGTGGCGTGATGACCTGGACAAATTTGACGACGAGGTTGCCCAAAACAGGAACGAGTGGAAGAGCAAGGGAGAGGCCTTTGTTGCCCAGAGCAGTGTGATGAAATAGGCTAGTAAAAATTAAACAAAAGAGAAAAATAAATGCCGTGTTCGATATTTTTAGTTCTTCTTCTTCTTTCTTAAGTTTATCTGTTTTGTTTTTTTTGTATTTGTTATTATGAACATGTTCTGTTATAACATGACATCATATTTCTCATTCATCATATTGTTCTTTTATAACATGACATCATATTCATTTTCTTGCGGCCCCAATTGGCCTCAAGTCTTCTCCATCGCTAACAGTGGTATGACAACGGTTGCAAACTGGTTGAAACACAACCTGCTCACGCTCAACTCAGTGAAGATAAATTACATGTGCTTCCATAAAACTAAAGCATCCAGTCCTCCATCTTCACTCTCTCTCAGCATTCACTCTTGCGGTGGCTGCAATAACGGCTGCTTTTGCAACTCCCTGAGAAGAGTGGAATCTACCAAGTACCTGGGTGTTGTGTTGGATGAGAGACTGACGTTCAGGCCTCATATCAAAGCTCTTTCGGGTCGAGTGAGAAAAGTGATCCATATTATGAAGCTGTTGAGAGACGGGACCAGTGAAAAAGTTCTTGCAATGGTATATTCTGCAATTTGTCAGTCTATTCTCGTTTACTGCGTGACTGCTTGGGGTGGTGCTGCAAAAACGCACATCATTGCCGTTGAAAGAGCCCAAAGATCAGTCCTCAAGGTAATGCTGGGCAAAAAATATCGCTTCAGTACTGGTCTACTTTATCAGGAAGCGCAGGTACTAACTGTCCGCCAGCTGTACATACTCAAGGTAATAAACACCTATTATAGGGTTTACATGAATTCATGTGATTTCACGAAATCCGAGCAGAGCCGTCGAATAATGATAAAAACACCAAGAGTAAGAACCACCTTTGCTCAACGTTTCAGATCATTTTTATTCCCCTATCTATACAGAAAAGTTAACGGGATGTGTAGCCTGAAAGGTCTTAGTGCCAGAGAGGTTAAATTTAAAGTAACCAATTATTTAAAGTCCCTTGATTATGTTGCCACTGAATCACTCCTAGCCGTTCCTTGTTAAAACACCAACTCACTTACACACACACACACATACAGTAACACTCACGCACTTTTTATTTTTATATTTCAAAGTTGTTAATTATGTGTAGGTTATTAAATTTCATCGCATGTCTCCGTTATGTTAGTTGTAACTTCATTGTCTATAGGTACTTAACATTTATTTATCACTGTAATTATTTAAATATCGCTCACTCTGTCCTAAAATTGTAATTATTGCCTGATAAATCGTAAAGGATTCCCGAGATTCTGGCTTGCCGCATGCGGGGTCCATTGTATCATGTGTACTGATTTGTTCTTTTTGTTAATAAAGATATTTGTATTTGTATTTCACACTGAAATCTTCAATAAGCTAAAACATTGCTAAAATTATTGATTTATTTTATAAATAAATACAAATACAATAATTTAGCTCCCTTACCGCCTGGCCACGGGACAGGGCGACCGGCGGCGCGACTTGCGATTTTAGAATACACTGCCTACGCGCCGCTGCGTGCTTGCGTAATAGTAGGGACACAACGCTCAGTGTATTCGCAATTCGCGCCGCCGGTCGCCCTGTCCCGTGGCCAGGCGGTGAAAGGGAGTCATGTTCGTCAGTTTGTAAAAATTGTGTAAGTATTATACCTACCTAATTTCGATAACACTTTCTTTCTTACCTGACTCCAAAAAAGGAAGAGGTTCTATGTTCGTCTGTACCTATGTATTTTTCTTTTATCTCTTTCAATTCGACTCAAAATTAATTCTTAGAATCGAAATCGGTAAAAACAATCGGTACGTAAAATTATTTTCCTAGAAAATCACAATGTATGTAGCAGACGAATACACGTCAAAATTATTTTAAATGTAGGTTTTCTACTGTTTTACATAAAGAGTCTATATAAATAAAAGGCATGTTAAATCTGTATCACTTACAAACGTTTCCAAACCCAAATTATTTTCTTTCATCCTTTACTCGTTTATTTCATCAACAAACAAGAAACCAACCTCATTTATTTACGTTCAAATATTTCGTTCAAAAACTCAAGCGAAAAATCTTCTAAAGGCGCCACTTCACACGTGTGAAAATTATTGTCGACGGTAAAAAAAATATTATAAGACGGGAGTGTTTTGCCGTTTGCCCCAAATGGCGGGCGAGGTGAGGCGAGAGAAGTAGGCGAGACGAGTGTTTGACGCGCTCTTACGTCACTCGCTGAGGTGAGGACTGGAGGGGTGTAATCGGCACATTTACCTTTCCCACCTTCGTACTGCGATCCTGTTATACTACACGGAATTGTGATTTAGACTTTTTATTCGATTTATTTTGTGATGTCAATGGAATTAATAAGAAGACGGTAAGCGGATCATAAAGTTGATGTGGAGATGGGCCGGACTCTTGGCTAGACGGGAACATGGCCGGTGGTTCCAGGTGGTATCAGAGTGATGGCCAAGAGAGGGACAGAGATCATAGTAGGCAGACCACCATAGTTGCACAGGACCTGGAGAAATGGTGGAATCAAAATATGTAGGTACTATGCTCAGCACAGCAGTTGGGTTGATGTGGATTTATCTTGGTCATTGATGATGGAAGAGATGATCAGATGAGTTAAAATTGTATGATGATTTTTATTTATTTCCTGATTAATCTCTTTTATTTAATTTTAGTTAAATGAAATACACGCTTAAATAGGTGGTCGAAGCAAAATTTCTGAATATTAGTTTATGTACCTATGTGTTTGATTTGTGTGAATAGAAACTTAAACTATATAAGGTCTATCCAAATTAGCTGAAACTATTTTAAGGGGATAATCAGACCATTAAACTGAACAACTTTCTCTATAGGACCAATATCAAAAACGCGAAAAAACATCAGCTGTTCCATACAAACCTATTCGACCTAAATGTATGGGACCGGAGATTTTTTTTTCGCGATTTCGATATTGGTCCCATAGAGAAAGTTGTTCAGTTTGATGGTCTGATCATCCCCTTAAAATAGTTTCACCTAATTTTGTTAGACCTTATATTAATCCTTAAAACCTAAAATCACACACTTCTTTTTAATTAAACTTATTTTGGTAAAGTCGTTCACGAAAGTTGACAAGCATTTCTCACATTTTTCCTTCTTATATTATATTCAGTCTTCAAAAAATTTTTTTGCCGACCGTACTATAGCGTAAAAGCAAAGGCGAATAGACAAAAAAATCACCAAAAGAAATTACAAAAACAAAGCAACTAACAAACAAAATTCTGAAATAAAATCGAACGAACGGACAGAATTGTGGAAAATAAAAGAGTAAATCACATGCCGTCGCGTTCGCCGAGTGAAAAGAAAGTTGAAGAGACGGCTTGAGCGGGAAATATGACGTGTAGTCCTGTCGCACGTGGGTATTTTAATTACAAAAAGTTTCCGGACGTAATTTATTTATTTAATAAAAAACGGTGGCCCACAACAATGTTAGTATGACGTAAGTATATGTTTAATCTAAACTATTATAAAACTAAATAAATAAAGTAAATAACGCTCACAGGCACATACATTGTAATGATCCCAAACTAAGCACTAAAGGCTTTTATTATGGAAACCATACAACAACGGCACGAACATATAACATCCATGACCGAACCGGGATTCGAACCCAGGACCCTGGTTTGGCAGTCCGGCGTGGTAACCATTACACCAACCGGGTCGTCGGTTTTTTTTTTTGCTCCGATTGGTTTGCTCCCATAGTAAAAGTTGTTCAGTTTGAGGGGTAGACTTTTAGTTTAAAAGGACGCTAATGATATCAATATCACCCTGTATACTATTGTGAAAATGCATACCTAATACATGTTACGACCATTTCTGACTAGCTAATTTTTCTACTACAGCATGACTGTAAATAGGATATGGCTCGTGATGACACTAAAGAAGAGAGAAGAGCATATATGTTTTATCAATCAATGCATTACAAATTATAAGTTACACTACCTATCATTCCGCTTTAGTTCTGATTTTGTTGTTCGACAAAAAAAAACTATTTAGCATTTTTTTCACGCTGACGTTTTTTATAATTAATGGACTTCTTGCTTGTGCGTTAGCACCGCATTTCCGCCAGTATCAAGTGGTTTGAGGGAGTATCTATCCAATCTCGAGGATTGTTTTTGAGTAAAAACACAACTGAGAAAGATTGCGTAGCATAGCAGAAACGCGAACTGCGTAAACACCACACGAGAGACAAGTATTTGGGGCAAACCCTGCTGCAACGTGACTCCACGTTGATGTTCCTGAGCGACAGAGAAGGATGGACGGTCAAAAAATGAGATTTCGTGCTCCCAGATGAGATTCAACCCTAATAGATACTCTGGCGACAGGTCTATACGGTAACTGAAAATATTCCCGTCCAAGCCCCGCGTTGTTAATTTTGTGCCACCGCGTCGTCTCGTATCGTTGCAAAGTTATGAAAAAACACGTGTGGATTCAGTTAAATTATTACAGCTTTTTTAAGGTTTTTTTCCTCAATCCTCGGATGGTTTTTAAAAATGTGCAAAACTTTTGGTGGGTTTTAATATTCACCTACCTACACCCTACACTACAATGCCGCCGGGTTCGTGCAAAACCAAATAACTGTAGGTTTTTGGTATATTCAGTTAAAATTGTCATCATCACTACATAGTATAAAACAAAGTCGCTTTCTCTGTCCCTATGTCCCTTTGTATGCTTAAATCTTTGAAACCACGCAACGGATTTTGATGCGGTTTTTTTTAATAGATAGAGTGATTCAAGAGGAAGGTTTATATGTACATTGCACCCGTGCGAAGCCGGAGCGGGTCGCTAGTAACCTATAATCCTCTTTCTACCTAGTTAAGCTGATACACAAAAAAACAGACAAAGTTATCAACCGGTTAATGAGATGTAAATAGTGTAAAACCATCTAACTTGAAAACGTGAGTAATTACTTTAAAGTTAAAGAAAAATATTTTATTTATTAAATATTTTAATAACTCAGACCTACAAGTGGTATTTTTCAGTATATTATAAAGTACTTTGTTGTGGTATAAATTTGCAAGAGCCGGCGATATAAACTACTTTAAATAAAACTGTAAAAAAGGGTTATTTAATCATCTCGCTAAAAAAACATTTTTTTTTATTTTCGCTCCTCGTCCACATAACACTACAAAACAGACCTTGTCCCTTAGTCTTCTCAAATACGATACAATAAGAAAGAGGGCTATCATAACGTATCTCATTACGTCGACGTTACGAAAATAAACTCGCCTTGAATGTAGGCGTATTAAATGAAGAAAAATAAAAAATTTACGAGGACAATCCGCAAAAAACTTTCCCTGCTCGTATAAACCAGGAAAAGTACTCCAAGGAACCCATTCGGGAAGAGATAGAGTAAAAACAAAAGTAATGAACCGAGTTACTGGCTCCTCTATAAGGGAGTAAACTTTTAAATGCGTTACATAATATTTAAGGCGTTTCATCCCTGGACCACGACTCTCCATACTAATCGATGCGAACGAGCGCTTGGCTCCGGTCAGAATTTAGCTGTTTTCTTTCAAAATGCAATGATTTTTTATTAATTTCGAAAAAGTAAGAAAACCACATCATTCTAAATTGTGTTGTAAACAATATTGTCAATTTTCATTTTCATCAGATTAAAAATATAACAGTAAAATGGTTACAACTGGAAAAAAAGGGTGACTCTGGGTACTCATTCTTCGGTTTTATTCATTAAAATTGATTTCTAGAAAAACCACAACATTTCTCATATAGTGTAGTTGGTTCAGTTTATTTTTCAGTTCGAAAAAGGTATAGTTAATTAGTAAAATGGTTACAAAGCTACCCAAAACCAGGAGGTAGCCCCTTAAGGGACTTCACACCATCAATTAGAACTTTCACTATGGATTCAAAATTTAAATTGCGAAAAATATCAGCTGTTCCATACAAAGAGTAGCCATTGAAAATTTCTATCGAAGTTTCGCTCTTTCAACTTTGGTCCCATAGTAAATGTTGTTCAGTCAAACTGACTGTTCTAATCTAATCTAAAGCGACCCCTAAAGTACGTTTTGCATTTAAATTTACACTCTGTATAATACAACCGGAAGGAGCGATGATAGCCCATACGGAAGAGAGCTAGCGCCTCAATCATGAGGCCGCGGTTCGATTCCTGGCCTGTACCACTAAGTTCTTCGGAATTTATGTACGGTTGTATTTAACATTTACTAGCTCGGCGGTGAAGGAAAACATGGTCAGAAAACCTGCATTCCTGAGAATAATGAAAAGAAAATACTATGTAAGTTCGGAGGTATGCGTAAATATGGGTGAACTTGAGACGAACACAATAGACCAGCGATGGTCGCATTATTACATATACGACCCTTGCTTGCAATAGCCAAACCACAAATCAATCAATCACACCCGGAAGGAGAACGATTTAAATTTTTTATCAGTGTGAACAGATCTAGTACTTAAATTTTCGTACAAATCGATAGTAGGTATATAATGCGGTGGTCGATCAAAACAATATCAGGTCAAGACCCAAACCCTCTTCCCTATAAAAGATCGGCTCAAGTAAAATATGTAAATCATAAAGGATCCCTTTTATTTCGGGATAATAAAATTTATTTTAACAGTGTTACATCGTTTTGTTATAGTTGGGTCGAGATATTGGGGAAGTTGGGTAAAAGTTTACATTTCATCGATGTAATAAATAAGTAGATGAATTTTAATTTTGGATAAAGTTATAGTGTTCAAATTTTATCAAGTACGACAATTATCAAGCACAAGATAATATCGACAATAATTGTCATGAAAAAATTATTTTCTTATACAAAAGCGCTTACAGAACGTCTCAGGGGTCCCCACCTAACAATGTGGTCAGAGAAGGTAAGAAAATATAGTTTAAAAAAAATTTCAAAATTGCGAGCTCGTTTCGCTCGCTTCTAATTTCGCTTTGGTTTGTATTGCAAGGACCTTATATTATAGTCGTATTGTAGTAACATCTTGAGTATTGGAGAAAAAATAGAGGAGATAAAATATTGCGAAATCGCGAGCTCGCTTCGCTTGCTCCAGGATTTAGATTGTGTTGCAATGACCTCATAATTATTGCAGTTAAATCTCGAGCTTACTTCTTTCTTTCTTTCTTTCTTGCTTCTGGGTTTAGAACGCACCTATTGCATCGACCCAAGCATATTGATATCAAATCTCGAACTCACTTCGCTGGCTCCAGACTGACCATAATGCGGTAAAATCTTGAGCTCTAAAACCAGGATCAAGCTCACTTCCGTTGATCCAGATGACCTAATCGTAATTATATTTTAATAAATCGACCTAACGTAGACCTGACCAAGAAATAGAAAAAGATCTAGTTCGCCATACTGGAAAATAATATCTTTCAGTTATCTTTGCTACACAAATGGCAAAGTCTACGCCGCATCTTTATTGTTTTTTCTTCTCGATTTCTATTTTTCACCCTTTATAGTCTGTATTATTTTTCGGTAATAGTGTTGACATAGTCCGAATTTTAAAAGGTTTTTCCTGTATGTATGAAGTACGGAGGAAAATTGATCGATCCGTTTTAGGGAAAGATAAATAAGTAATTTATTTTTGGAATAAAAACTACTAAAGTAACTTCAATGTCGAGGTAAGATGTAGGGCATCAATCCACTATGCATGCCCAATGCGGATTAGCTGGTGCCGCGCGCTGGTCCATATACTACCGTGCTAAGCCAAAAGGGCACATGCCCGTTTTAGCGATTTCGAGAAAAACGTGTTTTTATATATCACAGTAAGAAATATGTCCAAACCGCTTAGGATAGTTGTTATAATTTACGGTTAAAATTATACCGACAATCATATTTCTTGCTATTCTAAGGTTAATTAATCATACGACTTTTTCCCTTAGCCTTTTTTACATACGTCTAAAGGCCAAAGCGTTCGTTGCAGACCTATCTGGGCGTCTCAATGTGACCTCTGGTGACAGCAGAGCTGGCAGCTTCCTGGCACAAAGCATCAGTCTCACCATCAAGGGTGGGAAATCTGCTAGCCTTAAGGCCTACTTCTTAAGAAGTATCACAAAATAACGATGCACTATAAAACAATGTGGTTCAACAAAATAGCAAAATTAAGATAAATATTTTTACCTCAATTTCTCTTATATTATCGTATACGAAAAGGTTTTCACGCAAGCTGCGACCGATGTAAAAACATCAAAGGTATAAAAGATCGGTATTAGATTGCAACCGTTTTGCAGTTTAGCAAGGTTTTTAGTATATCGTTCAATAAATTACTCTCTTTGTTATATATTATTGTTATTTGTATGTACTGTGATAACTGAGACTTGGTTGCTCAAACAAAGCATCATAAAAAAGCTGAAAGTCACCCAAAGGGCAATGGAGAGGGCTATGCTTGGAGTTTCCCTGCGAGATAGAATCAGTAATAAAGAGAGTCGGAGAAGAACCAGATTAGTCGACATAGCCCAAGTCTAAGCCCATTTCTAAACTAACGTGGCAATGGTTGCGGCACATTGCTCACAGAACCGATGACCGATGGAGATGAAAAGTTTTCGAGTGTCAACCGCGTACGGAAAACGCAGCATGGGTAGGCAGGCGAGGCGGGCCCGTTGGATGAGAGCAGCTGCATTACTGGTTGTTGTGGTGATCCTTGGGAGAGGCCTATATCCAGCAGTAGACGTCTATCGACTGAGATGATGGTGATGATGATAGTTATTTAGTAGCACGCTCTTGACCATGTAATGACCCATAGTAGGAAAACTGGAAAATCCAAAATCCCCCATAACCTACGGGATTATTCCTTAATTTTTAGAGGGATTTTTTCGTTAAAACTAGACTCGAACACCAACATTGCCCAGAAATCCCCATTACAGAGTTCATTTGGCTTTTTAGTGTACGTTCGAAGAGAACGTTCTCATACAGAAGTTACGTAATTCAAAACAAAACAGAACAAAACAAACAACAATTTGAAAATCCAAACGAAATCTTATAAACAAATAAGCCTTCAACTCAAACAGCTTAAATTTTCCAAAACATGAAAAAGGAAATCGTCATAATTCGTTAAATGGCGTTCGCTTTACTTCCGCTGAGATTGATCGCAGGAAATAATGCAGCGATGTGTTACTAACTTTATGTTGATTCAGGTAATGGTATATTCCCGCCTGTTCCCGCATGAAAAGGGTCAGGCGTGGTGAAATCGACGAGCATGCATGATGAGACTAATGAATGTGGACGACGCTAGAGAGATATTATGTCAGGAACGTTGCAGGTGGCGTTCTGTTGTCTCTAAAAACACCGACCACGGTATATTAGTACGTTTGAAATTGCTTACCTGGAGACGGAACATGGCGCAACGTTGTTGATGTTCAGACAGCATTAAGGCCTCCGCTCATTGCAGTGATATTATCGCTGCAATTTTGCGATTATTGTTCTCAGTACATTTTGTATGGGGACGCGCTCGATCCCACACACTGCCGCGATATTATCGCAACCTGACGCAATCTCTTTCTACTACATTCAGTGAAGGGCGCATGCGTGACGCGAATCGCGGAATCGCTGCAGTGTGTAAGGTGTCGCGATATCGCTGTCGATAATATCGCTGCAATGTGCGGAAGCCTTTATGTGGGATCCCACACGATGACGCATTGACGGAGCGGCAGACGTCAGTCCGTCATTTGTGAAGCAAGGAGATGTATGAAACCGCACGTAGAAGCACACACCGTGTGTGCTTCTTACACGTCCTTGCTTCACAGATGACGGACTGACATCTGCCGCTCCGAAAGCGCTAATATGTTATAATTTTACATTTGCCGTCTAATGTATGATGTAGAATATCATCAACTTCGATTAATCAAAGCAAAATTGAACACTTTGTACGTCTGGATGTGCATGCAGATGCACAAAGAGTGCAGGTGTGAGTAAGATGCTCAAAATGATGCTTTTATGATGAATAGTTCAAAAGCTCTTTATTTAGTGTTTCGTCAAACCCAAATTTTTTACGTCCGGCACACCCTGGGAACATAGCAGTTTTTGGTTAACAAAATTGCTTCACCATTAAGTCGTCGATGTTGAATTGACAGCATGTCAAACTCATTTCGAGAGAAGATGAAGCCTCAGACATTACATGTGCAGCACTGGGTTAGTCATCGTTAAACAACCGGACTCAGTTTCGATATCATGCAAAAATTCGCATAAATTTATCTACAGTGTGTTTTTTGCCTTGATATTGGCAGAATCATCGCTTACAAGATGCAACCATAATACGAATTGAACCGTCTTCAACAAACAAACAAAAAATGAGAAGGTTCTCAATTCGACCCGTAGTTTTTTTTGTATGTTTGTTACGCGATTACTCCGTCAATTATTAATTGATTTTGATGAGCCTTTTTTGTTTAGTAGATCATACTTCATAAGTAGGCCCATATTTTATCGAAATTTATTCTTCGCTTTTTTCTCTAGTATAACAGAAACATTGGAACGGTTGGGACTAAACCTTACACATTAACTTTACGGGAAGGGGAGCGAAGACTTGGCCCGTAAATATCCAGGTTCTTTAGATTTATTGCCTCAACTCGTTCCAGGAGAGTATTCCTAGATGTCAGAGATAATTCTATTATTTTGTACTAGTTCGGAAGGCTTCGGACGGCATATTGAGCAGTTGGTATCGCATAAGCTCTGGCTGACGGTATATTCGATAAGCCGAAGCCTTTATGAGGTGGCATAAAAGTGTTTAAATTTATTTTATCGGCTTTTAAAGAGATAACAGAAGGGCTTGGAGAAATGCAGGGATTGCCTAGCTATAGGATACAAACAGGCTTGGACAGTTTTATTGCCTTCAAACACAAAAAAATATATATTTTATGACAAAATTATCATTAGGTCATGACTGTATTCCTCGATTCAGAGATATTCTGAAAATTTTGAACATCCACGTTTTACTAGTAGTACAGAAATTCTGTCCAGTGTGACGGGGAATGAACCCGTTGCCACTTGTAATGGACAGTGGGTACAATACATACCTCGAAATTGAAACATGCCGGTTTCCTCACGATGACAAAATTAGGTGGCGGTATATATTTGTAAAGCTTCATCAGGAACTCACTACAGTCAACTACTTTGAGAACTGACAAGCCTCCACCAACCTAAAGTCAATCTTACATTGTATTATGTTATTTGTATGTACTTATCTAAAAAGCGGTGATATTATATCGAATGATTCGCTCATAAGAACCCCGTTTTACAACCGACATCGGCGCCAACCAATATCAGGTTGATCAAATTTGCAAGATTTAACGATGTTTTGTGAAGGTGCGTTACAATCTCATGTGTTTACCTTGTTTAAACATTAGGCAACCCATAGATAAAGACCACATTTCTGCTGTATGATTCTAACTAGTATACCTACACCTTATACACCCCTTTATTTAATTATTAGAAACATTTTAAGGGTGTATTCAGATCATGAAACAAAACAATATACCCTAAGGAACATGGGTCTGGTCTGGATCTGGAACAGTGAGCCGGCCAAAGTCCACCAAGTTCTGGTTATAGTCTAGGAAAAGACTGTTCGTAGTTGTACAGAAGTTTATAACCATCGCTGGATTGGATTATCATCATCAGCCCGGTAAACCCCACTGCTGGGTATAGGCCTCTTCATTTTCACGCCAACTAGAACGGTCCCTCGCTAGTCTCATCCATTGTTTGCCGGCTACTTTACAAATGTCATCCGACCACCTGGTTTGGATTATGGTTGGTGGCAATGTGCATGTTAACATTGCCAATCTACAAACCTGATCACGTGTAAGCAAATCAAGACTCCATTTGCCTATGTCCAGATAGGATTAATTTAATTGAAAACTCATCAAGCCGATGTTAATGCTGTGTTACTGATTGGTATAATTTCGATAAATAATCACATTTGAAATGACGAAATGGTATCAAAGAGTTCCATTTAATTATTGGTAGGAACTCAATTATATGGTCAAGTGGGTTGGAGTTGGAGAGAGATCATAATTTGTCAATTTAATTGCTTGCTTCAGACATCAACTTACACTAGACCGAACATCGATATCGCGAATCGGAGCTTCTGTTCCATACATTTTTGTCGGAACGGTATTGCAGTTTTGTATGGAACAACAGATTTTTTGCGATATCTTTTCTGTTCTTCATTGTAGAGTACAAGATTTACATGCAAGTAAGTATTTAAAAAGTCTTAGGGCCTGTTTCACCACTTCTGGATAAGCTAACAAGAACTTTCTCAGAAGTGGTGAAACAGGCCCTTAACAAAAAAAGAGAACTTCCCTTTTATTTTTAAGATCTTCTATCTCTACTACGATCTCCTACCTTGTTGCGTCTTCCAAACCCTAGTAATACTTAAGGGGGTGTTTCAGACCATCAAACTGAACAACTATCACTGTGGAGCCAACTTCGAAATCGCGAAAATAAAATCAGCTGTCCCATACATTTGAGTCGAGTTGGAACTGCAGTTTTGTATGAAATAGCAGATTTTTTTTCGCGATTTCTATCTTGGCTCCATAGTGAAAGTTGTTCAGTTTGATGGTCGGAAGCACCCCCTTAAGTATTACTAGGGTGTTTTGTACACCCTGTAGGTATACCCTGTGCCAGGCGCTCGTCGCAGCCTGACGCTCCCAGCACGCGCCCCACACTGCTGATCATGGTCCACAGATTTTGTTCGCGTTGTCTGCTCTATACATAATTACTCAATGTAGGTACATCCAAGTTCATAATATTAGATGGGATATGGTGGGGATGGGATTAAGTACTTGGTATAAACATTGACAATGAAAACTCAACTTTAACGAAGTTATTTTAAATATAATTATCATGTGTTTTAGTTGTAGAGCTCAGAGTCATAGAAAAAGGTTCTTTTTGATCCATACTTAATAAAACAAACGTTTTAGTTAAATTTTTATTGTCTTTGGTTATACAAAAACATGGATTAATTTTTAAAATAACTTACAAAAACACATTTATTTTTATTCATAAATACACCGTGAATGACTAAAATTGTACATTGATAATAATAAATCTATGTTAATTTGCGAGATTTTTGACACTATTTTGACACTTCGTTCACATTCAATCAATCGATTTTTAGGATGAAAAATTATTAAACGAGTACATAATTTATTATACTTTAAATAACTATTTCAATTTTGGTCGAGTTTCAAAATTACCTTTTTTTTAACTCAAATATTTTTCGCACATAATTTTATTTTTACTTCATTTCTATTGACATGAAGCATATTACTTTTCCATTTATGAACAAATCATTTTTTAAATATATTTAAAAAAGTTACAATCAGTGCTCATAATCGCACATGCACTCAGAATAAAACTTTTTTTCTTCCTAATAAAAAAAATTGATAAATAAAGCTGTCGAAATTTTTTGAGCTTATTTTAAGATAAGAGAGGTTTTAAGATAACGCAGGTAGTGCATTGTGCTCTTAAGAGCTCTAATCTCGAGATAATAATTTAAGAATACTTTGACACTGCCTACTCACGATATCATGCAAAAAACCCCATCAATTTATCTATTACTTAATTTGCCGATTTTAGTATTCCATTAAGATTTCTGTGGGTCCGGTGAATAACGGTCTAACTCAACTTAGATCCAAAATGAGTTTTTAAGGCCATAATACTCAATTTTTTTTTCTCTACAAAATGGTGTTACTGAAATATTCATACCTTTAATAATTCCAGAGATAGACTTATTACAAAACGATTTAAGTCCATTTTTTTATCGTGCACAATGGTTGAAATACAGTTAGATCATAAAACCAATATAAAATTAGGTGAACATGGATTTATTTCGACTTAAATCCTTCGTCACAATTTATTTTGTTTTGTGAAATATGATTTATCTGAGTTAAATCAAATTTCAAAAGCCTTAATAGTTAATACCTACATAAAAAATCAAGTTTAGCTCATGAATATGATGCGCGTTTGATAGCGGGCTAAGTACGGAAACTGACATCATCTGGGACTGGGGAGAACGCTATACATCTCACTAAAAATGTATGTCGAAAAAGTGAGTTAAACCGTCTATCACCAAATATTTTCTTTTATGTAGTGAGAATAAGAATCACTTAGTATGAATACAATCTGGCGATTTTTTTTAAAGGATGGTACTGTTAGATTGAACTAAGTGATAATGTCAGGTCTTGTTTTAGCTAGGGATTGCCGAACCGCACTTCAAGCATAGGCTTGTACATAGAGTGGTAAAGAAAGAACCTGTTGTTTATTCTTTGAAATTAAATTATTTTTTTACCTAAAATATCGTATATTTTGTATAATAACAACACTGCAAAGCGAACCGGATATCAAACGTGTATTAATATGACAATACACCAGACTGGTCATAAAATTTTGAGGCACAGAATCGTGAGTTCTAACTTGATAAGTTTTTAAGCATGCGTCGCTTTAGAATTGGTTATTGTATTGTTTTTAGAATGGTTTTTTGTTTAATATTTCACTTTCCAGCATTACTGATACCACGCGGCGTTACCCACGTCGCGAAATTTGCATCTAAGCTAGTGTTACCCATAAAAAAATATACATATATATGATAAAATTACTTATAACGAAATGAATATTTTTTCTAGAAAATGTCTAATTTTTGTGTCATTTAAGTATAATGCTGAATATGGTGGATATTAAAAGCTTAAACAGTGAGCTTAGAAAGTACATTTTGCAAGTGTTTGTTATATTATTCCACAAAAATAATAATAAATATTCGATTTAAATCTATACGCACAAAATATTACCTTTGTAAAAAAGAATTTAACTCAAAAACACTTTGTAATTTTGTGATGAGCTTGTTTTACCTAAATAAAACTACGTTTATCAATTCGTTTTGATTCAGTTTACAAAGTTAGTTTTCCGGTGGTGTGTTTTAAAGAAAGGGATGGAATTAAAATGAAATTAAAAAATAACATAAACCATTTCACACCAAGGTTATTGTGAAGTGTAAAAGGCCCTAACTCAATTTAAATCATAATGTAACGTATTTTTATTAGTGTCAAAAGGTTTAATTCAACTTCTGAACGAAATATCTCCAGCACGGTAAGTATTTCATAGACTAAACCATATACTAATAAAAGAACATAAAAATATCTAGAAGACACAGTGATTAGCTTGCAAAAATATGAAATGGTTTTCGAGAAAATAATTTTTTATACAAAAAAATTATGTTTTTAGGCTCTCCTGTAAAGTTGCATTTTTTGAGTTGGACCGTTATTCACCGGACACACAGATTTATTTTACAATGCTACAATACACGACAATATTTTAAATTTAATGTTTCAGTTCGTTTTACTCCCTTGTCATTAGTTTAATGATTTTAAAAACCGACATCTAAAAATTCAATTGAATATGGATTCGGTTATTTCATGAAATGTAATTACCTCAAATATTTTATCGTGTGTTTGAATGGGTGAAAATTGTTCAGTATAGTCGAAATAGATTTTAAAATTAGCAATAAAATGTTAATCTTAATATCGGTTTTAAGATATACATTAAAATGTTAATCTTAATACAGTAAAGTTGTAAGATAAGCAAAATATGTTAATCTTAATAACGGTTTTAAGATAAGCTACATTACTTAACTATATACTGAAAATAATGTTAGTTAAGTAAATATTTGAGGTAACTACGTAGGTTATGAATTTGCATCATGCAGGACAATATCTTGTGTTCTTACAAAAAAATCTTTACAAAATATTTTACAATATACGTGTACAAACAAAAACTTACAAATATACGTTCACAGCAAGGGAACTGAGGCATTTGTTGACATCGAAGACTAGCAAATTATTTTACTTATTTTCTGTACGTACTATGAATTCAAACTAAAATGTAATAGTTCGCAATTAAACAGCGATTACACTTACAGGTGGTCGGGCCTTATTTCGGCATAATATTTCCTGAGTTTCCTCTCCAACTTGTTGGGTAATTTAATCGCTCCTTTCCTTTAAGTTCCCAATATCTTATAAGTGCTTTAACTGTCGTCACAACCGATCTTTATAGACAAATAGACCTAATAGACTCCTAAAGGGAAAAATCCTAAGGGGAATTTTCAGATTATGAAGTCTATCTTTGAAGTTTTACTTAGGTACCTCACTTTTGCTGAATGTTTCTTTTAAAGTATTTTGTCAATGTTTTCGACATATTGGGAACGGTCAAACAAATTCGTTAACATCCAGTTTAAATATTTTTTAGTTTAAATGTTGACCGCGTAGGTAACTCTCAAAAACTATATATCTATGAGTTTAGCTATCATTGCACAATTTGTCTATGTCATCGTATTTAGCCTGTACTAGTCCACTACTGGACATATACCTTTTCCTATTTTGGTTTTCATCAATTGTGTGACTCTTCAAAAATAGTTAGATATTGGACTGGAATGAGAAGGCTGTTTTTGTGACACGTACACGTACGTATTGTAAGATCATGTATAAATCTAAAAACAGTTATCTCATTATCAAGCATACAGTACTTTTCTCTCAAGTTCAAGCTTCGTAATCGTTCGGCCAATAATAACTTTATATTGTAACACAAATGATAAAATGTAAAAAAAAACAAGGCTTATTTAATCTTGACTAGCAGCGCCGCGACGAAAATATATCGTTTATAATATAAATCTTTTGCACAACTTTATTCAGAGTGCAACGAAGATGAGACCGGAATTCGCAGAAAATTCCTTCAGGAAGTAATTTTAAATATTACCTATCCAGTACTGATAAAGTTTACAATTCAATATCCTAGTATTTAGTTCTGAAGTACGGACTGATTTTTAAGACAGGAATACCAATTAGGTTCAAATTAAGTGCATTTGCAAGGTGTTCACAGACTAACGCACATGCCATGCCACGAATGCGTTGCGACAAAATTTTTCTGTAACCATGACGTCACATAACTGATGAATATCCAACCTTTTCGTTCTAGGTACATCAACTTTGTGAAATATTTAACACCATCGAGAATGGTCTGCTGAAACGAAAAAAAGCAGCAAAAGACAATAAAAATGAGCAAGCGATAAGACAGTCTTTTACGGTACATAGAAAATACATGCAAGAAGTACATTTAACTGTGGAAAGCAACTAGTACCTATTTACGAGATGTTAACAAATTCAACGTCAAAAAGTGCTGTACTATTTTATAGTACCAAAACTATTTTTTTCACGCGAGGTAATTTCAGAACTCTTTTCAGGAGCTTAATGCAATTTGAGATATAACTACATGCTCCTGGAAAGAGTTGTAGTTCTTACACGACATTCGCGCGAAAAAAATCGTGTTGTGTGAATATACCCGTGAGTGGGTCTCCGTCTTTTCTTAGACACTGCATTTCTCCAAACTCCAGATTTTGTCGAATTTCAAAAAGCTACTTTATCAACTGTTGTTAAGTATGAGTTTTAGGTTTGCGTTCATTTGTGAGCACCTAGTAACTTATATAATATTGGAAAAAAGATGAAAGATCACATCAAGGAGTAAAACAGTAAATTTCTAGAACATTGTTCAAAGTCTTCGAGACTCGAAATAGACAACGAAATCGTTTATTCAGTGGGATTTAAGAAAGCAGTACAGAATTTAAGATAAGGGACCAAAAATGCAATCAAAAACAGATTATAATATGCGTTCTTAGAAAAAATATTTACGACAAACATTGTGTATTTTCTCTTAGTATTTTTTATGCTTATGTTTTTGGCGTAAATAAAGTAAACCTTTAACTAAAATAAACTACAATAAACTACCCAATTTTTGTAACTTTGTCAACAAAAACTAGGAGGCGTTGAATAGCGTCAGACAAAAAAAAGCGTTGCAAGAAGTCTTGCACTTTTGGCCAGTTTATATTAAATACTGTAAGTGTGTATATATTATTATACAGATGAAGGAAGTAGATAGTACACGAAGAAACGATTTTTGTACTGTCAACTAGAACTAAATCTACTTTTGGTGTAAGATCATTGTAAATGTATGATTTCTTAGTAGATCAGAATAACAAATGGTTTGAATTATGAAAATCAATTCTTTTGGCTAAAGAGGATAGAAATACAATATGTATAATACCTAGTGGAAGATGAGACTATGTTCTGATCAGCTGGATCTAGTTTACTCGTGAATGGTGTACAACTAATTATTGATTCTTTGACGTGTGTATTTTCAGTGTTTGACTTGGCAGTCGTATTGAAAATATTTGCAAATCAGTTTGATAGAAGCTCGATGTTAGATCAACTAATCCCGGGGCTCCCTAAACATTTCTTTTGATTTATTTGTCATTTCAAAAACTCTGTTATACCTAGTATATAAAACTTTGGGTAACTATTTAATGAAACTGTATAATTTTACAACTGATTCCAGATTCGTTCAAAACGTCACCTTTTTGGTTCGAATGCATTTTAAAAATCATACATTTACATATGTATAAAAAAATCGTATTACATCTACTTGGTACCCTACAAATAATGTCGGCCTAGATCAAGGGGGACGTCCACAAAAAATTAATAATATTTTAAAACTAACTTTTACTGTGCGCATTGACAAATACATTTAGGAATAAGAACTATTACCTAGGTTTGTTTGTTCAACGTTTATTTACAAAATACAATATGAAGAATATCTGAGCCATATTATTTGTAACATGCATGGAGAGCGCGATTCGACTTTAGGTAGGTAAATTTACTGCACCTCAGAACTATTTTCATGTAAATTGGCTTTGGTGTTCATATTTAAAAAAACATAAGTTACTGTCGCTGAAATTAGCAACAAGAAATATCATCACTATCGGACAATTCTTTATTTTAAAAAAATATTAGGTTCAATAATTATGGTAGGTACCTATTCACTTTGCAAACAATTTAAATTTAATTATAAATGGTTCACCAATTTCGTTCTCACGATATGATAAGAGCGAGAAATTTCATTTAAATTAATTGCATGAATTCTAATAACATATTTCATATTGTATTTGTAATAAATTATGTTATTTCTGGTACGTAAGGTAACAGGATTACGCATATAAATGGAATTCGTTGGAAAATGTTTGTACCTCTGAGTTTTGAAGGAAAACGATCTGACAGCTGGATTTCATATTTTATTTGGCGATGGATAATTAAGAATTCTAGGCACACGTTTTTATTTGAGAATGATCAATTTTTACACCATATAATTTTAATACTTTACATAAAGGATGACAAAATCAGGGACCTAGGTATATTATTAATTTTATTTATAGTGATGAGAACATGCATGGACTTCTTTTTTTTTTGTCAAAATATTATACAAATGATGCCAGTTGTTTAAAACAGGCTGTCGATTATTATATTATTGATGTCCTTTTGATTTGTGACTAAAGTAACATTATTTAAAATGCAATACACGTTGGTAGTTAAAAATGTAAATTTTATGAATCTGACATTTATTTTAAACAAAAAATAGAGAAAGCATGAAGTACCTACATAATAAGTTTCTGTTGTGTTACTTAAGCTATGTAGTGTTCATATTTTATATTTTAAAATAACTTATCTCAATGTGAATTATGAAATGTTCGCCTGGTCAGTTTTTAGATTGTTAATTAAAATTATATAGTGTTTTAAATCGTATATCAACTTATACAGAATGCGTAATCCTTTTATAGTGAAAAATTACTGTATATATTCAAAACTAGGGCTTATTGTAATTACGTCTGATATTTTAATAATAATGTTCTATACCTACGTACATATAATAATAAATAGGTTAATAAAACCCTCATTCAGAACAAAAGGAACGATGTACGACACTCATATATTTGATGTATATTATACACTTACTTTTATATAAATACTTATGCACACCCATTACTTGTATAAGTAATTATAATTATAATATTTGCTATTAATAATAATATAATGTCGATACAAATATCATAAACTTACGAAGTATTGAATTAAATGTCATATTTACATTATTAATCTTTATATTTTTAAAATACATACACATATTTAGAATTTAATGAATATATCAGTTTTTGAACTACTTTTGACACACAAGATATTTTTATAATATTTATAATTATAAACGTTGTCAGTGATAGTAGGTGCAGATTTAAAATAGTTTTACTCTTGTAACTCACTTTATATTCATTCATATATGTCACAAAAGTGACCTAAAATCGTGGTTTTACATTTAAAAAGTGCTTCATACTAACAAACGGCCAGAAATGTTTGTAAGGCATCCGTTTCAAGGCAACATCCCTTTCTGACACATTTGAAATTTAGTTTGTTAGAAAGGGATGCAGCTCAGAAACGAAAGAAACCATTTTCTTAGCATGAAGAGTTTCTTAAACCACTTTTTCCAAAACATACAGATAAACCATTTCTCATTTTCTCATTTCCATACAAAGTTTGTTACAATCGTATCGATCTAAGGAAATCCTAGATGATTACCTTGAAGTCGTTGTATAATTTTTTATTAACAAAGTTCAATTTTTATAATCACATTTTGAATAATGATGAAGCAAAGAAAATTTTATTATGACATTATGAAACAAAAATATAAAAATTATAACTGTAAAAAGTCACATATTTTTATCAAAGTATGTGAATAAAGTGTTAAAGTATAAAAATGGACCTATAACCTAGAAAGTATATTTAGTTATTTAATCAAATTTTGAAAAGGCAAATGATTTTATTTCATAACAGTAAAATTATCCGATTCTAATATGACTTAAATTTTAATAAACACGGCTCACAAATAGATAGTTTGAATATTGCTTAGGATTTCTATAATTATAATTCTTATATAAACAAATATTACAGACAAAACACCCATTAATACTGCGAAACAAGGCTCAAAATTCTCTCTTGATAATGTCTATTCGATAAAAAAAACATAGGTACAAATATAATATCATTTCTACGTTATTTCCACAACATTATTTTGTTTTTAAATACCATTAAAATTTGGTCTCTATTAAAACTCTGAAACGATTAAAATATATTGTAAGTAAGTATACAGACCGTAAAATTTTTGTGGTTTTAGTTTAGGCAGCGATTCGACTAAATTAGTATTCAACGATAAATCAAAGAGATTTAAACTTTTTACTATAGAGAGGACATCGCGAACCAAATCGTAATCCATGACTTGTTACCTCGAGGTAACAAGTCGTTCTAGTTTGACACGACCCACTGACATGATGCATTCAATATTGCAAAACAACGGGATGAATATTTTTTTATAAAAACCTGTCCAATGTCCTCTCTATAAGTAGTAATAATTAAATCTCTTTGATTAAAATCGATATTTTCTCCAAAACTCGTAACCTAAAAAAAATCATTTTATTTTTAACTTTGACGCAGTACAAATTTAGAAACAGTATAAAGGCTTTGTGAAAGATTTCTGGTTTAGCGTAGCGACAAATACCACTACTTCTGGTTCTCACTGTTTCAATAAATACTTTTTAAAATATGGAAATACGCTTTATTTATATAATTTATTTCACGTAGTCTAATAGTACGAATGAAGATGTATCAACTTACGTACCGATTTACTAAAGCCACTAAAATTTCACGGTGTATTTATAAGGAATGTTGATAAAATAAAGATAAGCGTCAACTAAGTTGATGTGGGATTGAAACCAATTAATTCCCTGTTGATTCTTCGACGTTTACCCTAAAAGCTCAAACCTTACCCAGATGGACTAGCATAGTCGCGCGTCTACACGATTATCTCTTTTTCTCTTTGTAGGCATTAGTGCTGCGAACAATCGATAGTTTTACAATAGATAGTTCTCATCTAAAAAGCCATTACTATCGATTGGTCAAAACGAGACAATACTATTGACAGAGTGCAATACTATCAATACTATCGAATTTCTGAAGAATTTCAAGAATACTGTCGACAGATAGTATCGAATCGACTCTATCGATAGTCTTGATCGTCATTCGTCAGCTATCGATAGAAAATCGCTCTACTAACTATAGTCGCATATCGATCGGCAACACTAGCTGGCATATGAACGAGACTAATAGATCAAATTAAATCGCGTGACCTGTGCTAGAACTCGCTAACCATAGACAAACTTCAGACTAGAACAAAATTATATCGAATAAAGTTAAATACTAGGTTTTATATCATCAACTACCATTTTTAGATTTACATCTCTATTTCAGCGTTATTCATCTTTCTAACACTAATCACTCTTAAAATATTTTGGCAATTAATATCTTTCCTTTTAACCTTTGGTTTTTAGTTTTAAACAATTCAAAGTCTTCTTCTTACAAAAGAGAAGAATTAAAAAAGTAATATCACAAAAATCACGGACCCTACAAATCAATCAATACGTCTACGAATGGACGGGATGGTCAACTCACTAATGGAAATGAAAACGATTAACAATCAATTGCTTTTATAGAAAAAAATCAACGATAATAGCATACGTGACTAAATTACAGGTTTCACCACAAATTTTAAAGGTACTTTCAGTTTTATATAATACTCTAACACTGCAGATAGCAACGTTCAAAATACGAGAACGTTCCGTGAAACCTTCGCCGTATTGATCAACGAAACTATCTTTAGCACTTCCATTCAGGTACCAAAATCGGGCAATCACTAAATTGGTACCAACCTTACAAATTCCTTTATATCGGATATCCTCACAAAAACAGTGACAGACTCAAGGTCTCACACATTCAAAACCTTCAAAATTACGAAGCTCGTTAACCAAAATCTCAACTTCGAGACTATCAGTTGTAAACACCTCTCGTCATCGCTTCCCTATTTCTGTTGTGCCATTTACACGTCAAAATTCTAACGTACGTTCTTCTAAATGTAGCATTACATAGAGCATAGCAAACTGGATTTATTGTTGAATTTATATAGCAAAGGGCGTAGAAAAATGACCAAAGTTCATCTGGTATACACTTTGTGCAAGCTGTAAGAGGTTTCAACAGCACTAGAATGTTATAAGGCGTCCAAGTTATTATGAACGATAGAAGAATAGCAGACAGCGTCTTTGCTGCTTTCGTCTCCTGCTTCTTCTCTTGAGTCTTCTTCTTCTTCGGCTGTTTCGATGTGATTCCCTTCCCAGCTAATTGTTTAGGAATAATCTTAGCGTTGAGAGGAATTCTGACATCTTGCAAATGGGAAGTTCTTCTTGTTAATGCGGCATGACCAGCTGGGTGTAGGTTCATTTCTGAATCACCTCTAGTTGGTCTGAAATGGGTTCTAGTGTTAGAAGGCGGGGATTCTTCGGTGATCATTTTGATGCTGGCTCTTTCTTGGTCCGCATCGGGGAGTCTGATGAGGATAGTGTAAACGGAGTCAGCTGAGGCTGATTTGGGTGCGGGTGAGGTAGTGGTGTTGATTCTGGTGTTGGGGGGCAGCGAGCGACTGTCGCGGGCTGCGGGGAGAGGGGCGGGGGCCTCGTAGTTCCTCCTGAGGGGGGAGGTGCCCCCGTCGGCTGTGGAGCCGCTGGAGCCGCCACGTCCTGCATACGGGTCTCTGATGACGTTGAGGGACGTACATCTGATGGAAAATAATTATTGTTTTAGTGGATCATTGAATGTGGACAACTAGTTATGGATCCGAAAATTTGCAATAAAATTTTTGTTTCTCAGATTCGTCAAATTATCATCATCATAATTCCAAATACACTGTTTTTTTAGAATACTGGTTTCGAGTGTCTTATCATGTGGGTAAGCCCTGGTGTCAGAGTATAATAGAGAGTGGTATTAGAGTCTGTATTCTAAGATTATAATTCTTGTTAGCAGAATTCATGAACATCATCATCAGACATACATCCAACTGCAAAGCACAAACACTCCTGCTGTGGCTGCAGTCATGGATAAAAAAGCGTATGAGAGAGCTTCGACAACACGGACCCATTATGGATTGGTGGAGATAAGTTACTGGTCAACTTCCAACCAGAGTCATTTCAAGCTACCTTAATGAGCCTCTGACCTGGCTTATCGAATACTAGTACACTAGTAAGTAAGTAAGTAAGTTATAGCCTATAGAATCCCACTGCAGGGCAAAGGCCTCCTCTCACGAATAAGGGTGAGAGGGAGTGGGCCATACTCCACCACGCGGGCCCAGTGCGTGTTGGTGGAGGCAAGGTAGTGGTCAACTTGCTAGTACACTATTCAAGAGCAATCGCTTAACGTGCAAAAGCATGGCGAACTCACAACATCATCATTCGCTAGCCCATTTCCCATAATTTGGGGTCGCCACGGAGTAATTGTTAGTTTTATTTGTCTAAGTTAAAAGCCTCACCTAGAAACGGAACTCTGCAGCGGCGTTTCCACGGAGACAGGCGTCGCGTAGCCAGGGTCTGAAGGCTCCTCCTCCGGCTCCGTATCCTCGACGTCTTCTCGCCCGGAGTGCCACCAAGCCACGCACCATCCTCTCACTGCGCCCCAACCTCTTTTAGGTTGACGTGCTGCGTTTGCACCCTGGGTTGAAGAAATACAATTCTTTAATCAGTTTTAAGAATATGACATATAATCCACAACGCGATTCATCAAGCATGCCACACTAAAAAAATTAATTTTCTAACAGAAGTAGCGTCGTCGGCCCACAAGTACGGGAGTGTTCTGCAACAAGCATCGTCATTACAATAAATATAAAACCGGTAAGGGCGAGTCGGGGTACTCGCGCACCGAGGGTTCCTTACCACACCACCACATTACAAACTTAGAAAAAAGTTGTGTTTTCTACAGGACCTTAAGCGCGCGACCGACTCACACTTGGTCGGTTTTTATTATTTGTTGTTGTATTGTAGAGCCGTGGTGGTCGAGTGGCAAGTAACCTTGCCTGCCGTGCAGGAGGCGATGGGTTCGATCCCTGTCCAGGCCGACTCGTACCAATGAGTTTTTCGGAATTTATGTACGATTTGTAACACCACCGGCTTTTCGGTGAAGGAAAACACCGTGAGGAAACCTGCATGCTTCAATTTCGAGGCATGCATTGTATTGTCTACCGGCTCACCCCCCGTCACACTGGACAGAGTTTCGGTACTACTGGTGAAACGTGGATGTTCTGAGGTTTCAGAATATCTCTGACTACCCCCTCGGAGAATATAGTCAATATAGTCTTATGCTTATATTGTAGAGTTTGCTCTATAATCGCACCAAGTTTGACGCTTGTATCATGCATGTATTACCGTTTTTATGTATGAAAATTTCAACTGTCTATTACGGTTCAAAAGTTACAGCCCTAAATAGGTAGTACGGACGAACGAAGACCACGTAGGCTTAGAAATAGGTTCCCGTTTTCACCCTTTGGGTACGGAACCCTAAAAATATTCTCTAAAGATCCAACTCGAGGCAGAGTGCCTGGCTGCGTTGCCTCTTTGGAGCAGTTAAATAAACCTACAGTTTTAATTCTAGGTCTAGATCTATCTCTATAGTTCTAGACTCTCAGTAAAACGATCAAGTACGATGCTTGAATAGTACTGCTACAGAAACAAGATGGCTTTGGCACAGATCTAAAATAGTAGAGTAAAAATCTGAAAATATTCAACAATGTAGCTCATAGTAAGTCCCTGCTTTCAATGAAAAAACAGTCAATATGTAATAGGTACGGAACAATATCATGGGCGTGGCCGACACGCTCTTGGCCGTTTTTTGTTTTTGTGGGCGAAACGCAAGCCACATGTTACCACTGGCCTCGTCATTTTATCTTGTAAACTTCGATGTTAAAGGTGACCCTTGCTACAACTGCAAGTCTAGAAGATAATTGTTAGTTAAGCACAGTTTCTGATTACCCCGAAAGAGATTATAGTCGTTGTTTTATGTATGTACTTTAGAGATATTTCGTCAATGATTCATTCATAGATATTTGTTTTGTAACAACCGAAGCAATATATTCCGATACTATTGGAAAATACTACTCAAACCTGGCCATTCGCACACATCAATTACACTCCCACCCGATCGTATCCCCAGGAACTAAGGCTCCTTTTTCGTTGTTTCGAAAGCACAGATAAGTTTGTGGAGGTTTGTGTAATTTGGCAAATGTCCAGTGGTCGACTGGGGACCATTTGGCAAGAGAATGTCAAAACCAGTTGTACTCATTACAAAGGATAGTGATATAGTTAGTGGTTTTTGTTGGTTTTGTTTTGAATTTAACGCTTTTACAGGCGCAATCCTATTTATTTTGTGTCAAACTATTTTCAAAACAGATGAAGATTTTTAAAGTTGTACTTTTTTGCGCGTTAGGAACCATCAGCATTATTTTTAAGAGGGTATGTGAAAAAAATAGGATTCTTCAAAGCATCAGATATCATGAAGTACTAATCACCCATCCAAAGACTGACTGGACCTTAACCGGTGCTTAACTTAACTTCGGTGATCGTTAGAAAAACTTAATATGCCTGAAAGAATGTGGACGACTACCCTTATGGACCTACCCTTAGGGTTATGGGATTGAATGTTGGGTATATGGAATAAAAGGAACGAAAGTCGAATGAACGCAGCGCAGTTGAGATGCGCTCCTTACTAAGTATGTGGTACCTATTACAAATTTGAAAAATAAATAAAAATAAAATTATACTTATGTAGACCGAATCAAGAATAGTGTGATAAGGGATTGGTGTAGGTTAAAGGATAATAATAGTAAATAGGATGAAGAGGGGTATGCTTAGATGGTTCAGTCACGTAGAGAGAATGAATGAAAGAAGACTTACGAATAATATATATCAAGCAAAGGTGAGCGGAAGTGTTGGGAGAGGCCGTCCGAGGAAAACATAACATGCTCAAATCAATGATATTTTCCGAAAAAGGCATTGGCACCCTCGATCATAATGCTCACGACATACAGGGTCCTTCTTAATATGCTGACACTTTTTTAAGGGGATGATCAGACCATCAAACTGAACAACTTTCTCTATGGGACCAACATCGAAATCGCAAAAAAAAAATCTGCCCCTCCATACAAGACTGCAAACCTACTCGAACCAAATGTATGGGACAGCTGTTTTTTTTTTCGCGATTTCGATGTTGGTCCCATAGAGAAAGTTTTTCAGTTTGATGGTCTGAACATCCCCTTAAAAAGTGTCAGCATATTAAGGAGGACCCTGTATATTCCCCGAGGGGGTAGTAAGAGATATTCTGAAACCTCAGAACATCCACGTTTCAGTGCATGAAAAGATATTGGAATATGAATGAGGCTAAAGAGGAGTGTCAGAGTCGTAGCGTGTGGCGGTACGTAGCCTCTGCCTACCCCCATGGTACAATATGGCGTGAGCTTAAATATGGAATATGGAGGAGCCAAAGTGATATTTAAAGGTCGTACCGAATAATAAAGGGTGAAGAAAAGTCTAAGCAAGGTTGAAATTACCACAACAAAATTACAGCCAGCATAAAGGGCATAATAAACGGGGCATCTCTGTGATGGCGTAATATCCAAGCTCCTACCTTTAATTTAGCCTCCTGTATAATTCATTCTCGGGGCATGGACGCAATATACAGTAAAGGCAGAAAGTTCACTTAATTATTAATTACAGCTGAGAAACTCACATAGAAGACACATGTCAAAACTGTGTGGATAAATCAGGGATATTATTAAGGGCCTGTTTCACCACTTCTGGGTAAGTCCTTGTTAGCTTATCCGACAGGTAGTTTGACATATTTTGTAAGAAATTATGTCAAAATATCTGTCAGATAAGCTAACAAGAACTTATTCAGAAGTGGTGAAACAGGCCCTAATTGTAGTAACTTTACAGATAATCTGTGGTACAATATCTGAGATATTTATTTATTTTATGGATTTTTTTGTGATAATAATCTCGTATGTTGAAATCTCGTATGCGTCAATCCATCACCGTGTGTGCTTCTACGTGCGGTTTCATACAACTCCGTGTTTCACAAATGACGGACTGACGTCTGGCGCTCCGTCAATACGTCATCATGTGTGATCCCACTTAAGTAGCCATTTGTATAATAGTACTTGCCTATTTCATCTCACTGCTGGGCAAAAGCCTACCCTAACTTATAATAGATGGACTAAAACTAGCAACAAGGGTGTTTACACCACTATCATGCTCGATCCATTTTGATGGAGTATGCGTTCTGTACTGGCTATACTTTGTGAGACACACTGACGTACCTACGGTGCAAGAATCGTAATAGAGCTGACAGATGTTGGGCTCTGGGGTTGAAGGGGTTTAGAACGGCCAAGATAAATTGTTTGAGGCAAAGTTTGGACGGGCGTTATAGTCTTTGCCACGCTAGAACAACCATTTGTTGTGGAAACTTTTAATGGTGAATAAACCATTGTGAAACAAAAAACTTTGTATCAAGGAGAAATAATAGTTGATATTTGGAATAGAGGTGGTATTCGAATCACGAATCATGATTTAGTTGCTAGCTAATTCGGTATGTCAAGTTTTTTTTTGGAGGGCTGAATCGAAAACCATTTCGAGATAATTGTCTCAATAATCATAATTATCTATGTCAGAGATTTTAAAATGAAAGGATTACAGATATTTTTAATAAAATAACGTAGTTTTTCGGTCCGTCTAGTGACGTCACTGGCATACCTGTGAACTCCTTGGTAAGCATAAAATTAACTTATAATAACTGACCATTAAGAAAAAAAATACATTCACAATGTCAGAATTTGACATTTGATGTTGCCGTATCTGTTTCCAGCATAGAGTTAGAAAGAGGAGGCAGGTTTTAATTTTTTTAAATATAGCAGTAGGTAGTTTTTCTCCATGGAGTTCGAATTATTTTCTCTCCACCATTTTTGCACTTGGAGATTACAGATCAAAATAATTTAAAAATTAAATTTATATTGATAAACTCGATGAATCGCAATAAGAATGAAATAGGTGTCTTAAAATTATGTCTTCTATCCGTAAAAAATATAAAAATGATGACCAAAAAAAACTTGACATTCCGAATTATGTATTACCATTACAGCCATTTGTACCATTTTTGTTCTCTTTTAATATTGTTATTTTATGTTTTTGGTGTGCAATAAAAAATATTGTATTGTACTCGTATCGTGTAGTGCTTCACTCCATATATTATTTTGTTTATGACTCAAATCTAGCGACCACTTTTTCTGCTACTTCTACAACGTGATAATGAATTAGCGCAAAACCTGAAAACTGTTTGTCCAGACCATCAAACTGAACAACTTTTACTATGGAAGCAAATCTGATTTCGTAAAAAAATCGGGTATCTCATACATTTGAGTCTAGCAGGCATTGCAGTTTAGTATGAAACAGCTGATTTTTTTTTTGCGATTTCAGAGTTGGTCCCATAGTAAAAGTTGTTCAGTTTGATGGTCTGGACAAACGGTTTTCAGGCTTTTGCGTTAATTCATTGACACGATGTATACTGAAACGATTCGAATGAAACTTTGCACGCAATTTTAGTCCTTATGACAATACAGCATGATAGTAATTTCAAGCTTCTGTCCTCGAAAACTGGTGTCTGATCCCTGCATGGGTACTGCCTACCAAAATCGTGATACTTAAGGATCTGCTATTTTTAGGTCGGTGTAGTGGGTATCAATCAGAATCAGTCATTAAAATTGGGGTTCCAAATCCTCAATTCTGATGCTGCAGCGGTACTACCTACCAAAATCGTGAAACTTGAGGATTTTTTTTTTTTTTCAGGATTTTTATTTATTCACAACAAACAAGATTAAAATACATACATAACCCTTAACCTAGAGAATAAGCAAAAAAAAAAAAAAAAAAAAGAGAAATAAAACTTATAGGTACTATAAATAAAAAACATCTTTTTTATTTTAAATTGGCATAACAACTGTCATTATAATCCGGGCTCCAACTTGTCTTTCGGATAAACTGCATCTAATTTTGTACCACTACCATTTACCAATTACTGTATGAAAATCGCTCATTATGCATCACTGTTCGTCTACCGAACCCATAGTTTAGAGGATACTAAATTGGTCCATTGCTCAAAACCCTTTCAGTAATTAAAGCTCGCAACTCAAACGCACTATCAAGTGCACATGTACTGGACAGTCGGTTATAGATTGCAAGTGCATTGACAATGCTGCTTGATTGGATGTCAAGTGGTCCGAATATTGGCGCTTGTGACGCTGGTAATTGAAGCATGGCTCTATTGTCTATGGAACCTGGATGACGATTTGACGATGTAATTAAGATTTGTCTTTGTGTTTTGTGAATGCGGTTTTGGCTGTAGGTTCCAGTCATCCATGCATGAGGCACATTTCCACTATTTCCCACAAATTCTGACAATTAGTTCAACAGTAGGGTCGATACTTTTTTCCCGGTCTTATTAGGAGTCTTTCCATAAAATAGTGGAACTACCTAGTCGGATATACAGGGTGTTACATAAGTAACAATAAATTTTTAAAACTCTTAAGGGGGTTGTTTAGACCGTCAAACTGATCAACTTTCTCTATGGGACCAATATCGAAATCGCGAAAAAAATAATTTTCTATCCCATACATATTTTAGCTCTAGTCGATTTGTAGATAGTATAGAACATTTTTTTTTTTTTCGCGATTTCGATATTGGTCCCATAGTGAAAGTTGTTCAGTTTGATGGTCTACACCACCCCCTTAAAGGTTTATTTGTATTTTTGTAACACCTTGTACAGGGTGTTTCATAAGTAAGAATAAATTTTTAAAACTCTTAATGGGGTTGTTAAGACCGTCAAACTGAACAACTTTCTCTATGGGACCAACATCGAAAACGCAAAAAAAAAAATTGATATCCCATACATATTTTAGCTCTAGTCGATTTGTAGAGAACATCATGTGTTTTTTTTTCGCTATTTCGATATTGGTCCCATTGAGAAAGTTGTTCAGTTTGATGGTCTACACCACCGCCTTAAAGGTTTATTTGTATTTTTGTAACACCTTGTATAAAGGTCAGACGGAAGTTTTTTTAAGCAAATTAGAATGTATTTGACATTCTAATTTGATTTACATTACGTGATCTTTAAAATAAAACAGTTGACTATCATCAAGTTAAGACCCTGTTAAGGAATCGACTTTTTATAAGCCTAACTAATATTTCCACCATTGTCTGTAAGGTACAAATACCAAAGTCAACAGCGGCAAAAGGCCAACCGCACAAAAATGTAAAAGTTACACTAACCTATCTGAATGTTTCATGTCTTAAGGCCTGTTTCACCACTTCTTAGTAAGTTCTTGTTAGCTTATCCGACAGATATTTTGACATATCTTTCATACAAAATATGTCAAACTATCTGTCGGATAAGCTAACAAGAACTTACTCAGAAGTGGTGAAACAGGCCCTTACTCTCCTTTCTTTCTTCCAATGTTTAACCCATTCTTAATAATTACTCACCGCTCGATTACGAATACTTCCATTGAAGACATTGACTTGTTATAGATGTGTGCGTCAGACAGGCGTAACCACAAATTCATTAGGTATTGATTAGAATTAACCGCAAGGTTTAGCTAACCACATTGTGTCTCACTATCTGATATACCTAATATCACTAATATGACATACGATAATCCTCGTTGGATGTATGTGCTAATGAAATTATGTTATAATGGTATTAAGGAGGTGATACATCAGAGAATCCATAGACATATTACTCTAGCGACAGACAAGCACTTTCAAACAAACAACATGTCACACAAAACAACACAAAATGACACATTGCGGTCTGTCATTGCCATAGTGACGAAGTGAACTCGGGAACATCAATCAGGTGCGTACACCTCATTCAAGTGGAACATGTTGCTTCTATGGAAGGGCAAGTCTATCTATATAGTTTAAGTTTATGAGAGAATCAAAGTGATTGACAGCTCTGAAAATTAGCAAGCTGAGGTGGCAAGGGCTGAACATATCTGACTTCTTCTTCTATCGAGTCAATGGCATATCATTTCATTTTTTCCTGCCCAGTATTTTGCCTCACGGTTAGCACTACCGGCTGCATCTATAAGATCCACTCGCGTGCAAGTTTGCGGGCAGGAAGGGCAGGATATGAGATGGGCCATAGTCTGAGGGGCAACATCACATTCACATCCTAGGTCCGATCCATCGATAAAACCCCATTTGGACAGGTTCTCCGTACTCCGACCGACTTGAGTTCCCATATCGGCCTGGGCAGTTCATATCCCGGGGAAGGCTTTCCGAGGGGGGACAAAAGGGTCGGCTAGCGTGCTCTTTTCTCGCTAGAGATCACATCTAGCTCGAAGACCCTCCCCTATACGTTGTATAGGGTCGACACACTTCAAAAAGTATTTGCGGATCTTGAGCCTTTCATATCTATCTTGAGCCATCATATCTGACGAAGAACTGACAACAGTTGGGCAGTCTGAGTTCTAGAATGGAGACCACGAACTGGCAGGCGTTGTGTGGGACGCCCTACAGCTTGCTGGACTGACGACCTGTGACAGGTAGCGGAGAGCGACTGGATGAGGCTTTCCTCCTACGAGATGAGAATAGTTTTGAGGCGCGTTTGGGAGAGGCTTATGTTCAGCAGTGGACGAAAACAGACGGATGAATGGGTTTTTCTCTTGTTTCGACCTGTTCGTCCTACTAGGAGAGGAGATGACTGGAAATGATAGGCTAGTCTTTCTTGGCTAGTCTAGATCTTGACAATGTTACACTATGTAATTTAATATTGTGTTCGTACTTAAGTAGTACTTTGTATATTTTGTTTTTTTAAAGCGATGGTGTGGCTTAAATCAGATACGAAATTGCTCGCATAAAGTTATCAGATTTCATAAAGTTTCGATCGTAAACACGTGCTAACCTACTCAGTGTTAGGAAATTATCTCCAATTAAGACAAATATTAGACACAATTAAAGGCTTAATTCGCTTGAAATAAATTCAATTTCATCGAGCGAGGAAACTTTGTGTCAAAACTTGGTCTGCGGAGTAAATTAGGAGGCGCAACTCAGAACTCAGATGCACTTGCAGTGGAAGTTTGCAACTCCGCAGAGATAGGAAGGAAGTGCATAATAAATAATGTGGCGGTGTGGTTTGGATGCTGTTGGACTTTCGGCGTGCCGGGGAGTAACTCGACGGTTTAGAGGATTTAAAGCAGTTGATTTTCAGTACTGTAAACAAAGTTGGTGGCCCGTAGCGTGCCTGATATGTCTAGGGTTGCGGGTTTGAATCCCGTAAGGGGCAAATATTTTAAAGATGAACATTTGTATCCAAGTCATGGATGTTTTTATCTATTAGTATACTAGGGTCTTCCTTAATATGATGACGGTTTTTCAATGGTATGATGAGACCGTCAAACTGAACAACTTTCTCTATGGGACTAACATAGAAATTGCGGAAAAAAATCAACTGTCCCATACATTTCAGTCGAGTAGGATTGCAGTTTTGTATGGTTTAGTTGTTTTTTTTCGCGATTTCGGTATTGGTCACTTAGAGAAAGTTGTTCAGATTTAGGGTCTGATCATCCCTTTAAGGGGCTACCTCCTGGTTTTGGGTAACTTTGTAACCATTTTATTTAGTAACTATGGCACATTTTGAGCTATAATAGCTACCTGTTGGTTCCACCGCTGGTCCAACGCGCCTCTCGCGTGGTACACAGGGTCAGCGTCAGTACTATTAGAATAGCTACCTGTTGGTTCCACCGCTGGTCCAACGCGCCTCTCGCGTGGTACACAGGGTCAGCGTCAGTACTATTAGAATAGCTACCCGTTGGTTCCACCGCTGGTCCAACGCGCCTCTCGCGTGGTACACAGAGTCAGCGTCAGTACTATTATAATAGCTACCCGTTGGTTCCACCGCTGGTCCAACGCGCCCCTCGCGTGGTACACAGTGTCAGCGTCAGTACTATTATAATAGCTACCTGTTGGTTCCACCGCTGGTCCAACGCCCCTCGCACGTGGTACACAGAGTCAGCGTCAGTACTATTAGAATAGCTACCTGTTGGTTCCACCGCTGGTCCAACGCCCCTCGCACGTGGTACACAGAGTCAGCGTCAGTACTATTATAATAGCTACCTGTTGGTTCCACCGCTGGTCCAACGCGCCTCTCGCGTGGTACACAGTGTCAGCGTCAGTACTATTAGAATAGCTACCTGTTGGTTCCACCGCTGGTCCAACGCCCCTCGCACGTGGTACACAGAGTCAGCGTCAGTACTATTATAATAGCTACCTGTTGGTTCCACCGCTGGTCCAACGCGCCTCTCGCGTGGTACACAGTGTCAGCGTCAGTACTATTAGAATAGCTACCTGTTGGTTCCACCGCTGGTCCAACGCCCCTCGCACGTGGTACACAGAGTCAGCGTCTCCCGACTCCGATCTCGCACGACCGTCGATTTCTCTCGTCTCGTCACTGTTGACAAAATTATATGATTAGCTAAGGCACAGTATTATCATTATCAGATGCTAGGCACATGTCTATTCGAGGAGGGTGTAAGGACGTAAGTCCACCACGCGTGCCAATATAACTTCACATACGACTATGAATGTCTTGTTCGGGGTATGCAGGTTTTCCTTCACCGTTTGAGAGCCAGCTCATAATGTGGGTAGTAAATAAACCTAGCTCTATAGTTTAAGGTAAACACCGAAGAAGGTTATTATCTTCTTAGCTATTTACACGTCTTGATGAGACGGGAAGACGGTCGGTGGTCCAAGGCAGTGTCAGAGTGGTGGCCAAGAGAGGGACGGAGGTCAGTAGGCAGACCACCAGCTCGTTGGTCCGATGACATTGTGAGGGTGACGAGTTCGCATTGGATCAGTTTAGCAAGATGTGAGGAATGGCGCAATAACAGGCCTATGGCTTGGCACATCAACAGGCTGATAGGCCTACAGACAGATTTTCGATCGATTTAATTAATAAAGCTATTAATTTTGATGTATTTTCTGAACCAAAATCACTTCTGTACTAGTGCAGCAAAGTGCCACAATGTCACGAGCGTCTTCGACTTATTAATTCCCAGTATTATGAATTTTATCTAAAATTTAATAACAATTTCCATTCCCTGTCTCTTAAGACCCATTAAAACTATTACAAACGCTGCACTCTGGCTGACTGCCAAAGGAACAACAAGCCTATCAGACCAGCTTTATAGCTTTTTGATTAACCCTTTATGTTCCTTAAACTATATTAGGAACTCTAAGTGACAATGCCATCATGAAAATTGTTTTCTTATTATGAGCTACATAAAGCACTGATTGGCTTGAAGCCAGCGGTTTCTAAGATAGAAAACAATTCATGAAATACAATGCCAAATGTCGTTATGGCTTGAATAAATTAGGGTACTTACTGAAAATTTATAATAGATTTTATCTTATCTCTTTTGGCGTAAGTATGTACCATAGATATCCCTTTGTAATGAAATGGAAAGATGTGAACACTCAGTAGAAAAATTATGGGTTTATTTAGGTATGTTAGGTTATGTTTGTCTTTTGGTAATCGTAAAGAGTGCCCGAGATTTTGGCCTGCCTTGAATTTGGAATCACAAAATAATACATTTATTTTATTTCATGTGGTATACCTACTTATGCACCTGATATTACATCGGAACTACTCGGTTCTACAAGAAAGGAATCCTGATGACCCCATCCAAGACAGCTTTAGAATGGCACCCACCAGGCAAACGAAAAAGGTCCTAAAATAACCTGGCGCCGCTCTGTAGAAGTAGAGGCTAAAATCCTCAACATGACCTGGGATATCTTCAGGGCTGCCTAAGAACACAACCGGTGGAGAACTATTATCCGAGCCCTATACCCCGCGTAGCACAGGAAGAGAAGAAGACTCGGTCCTTCAGCACGGCAAAGGCCTGCTGTCATTAAATATGCAAGGGAGTAAGCCATGCATGATACACTTACGCTGCTGGCCCATTGCTGCAAAGTAAGTGGTCAACTTGCTGCCAGAATATTTTTAAGCCGCCGCAAAATGCCTCTGATTGGAGATGTATCACATATTATTTAATACTACTCGTACCATCTAACAATGTGATGTTAACAAAGTATTATTTAGTGAACTCTTTATCGCAAATAGCTCTTAATTATACAAGGTGTTACAAAAATACAAATAAACCTTTAAGGGGGTGGTTTAGACCATCAAACTGAACAACTTTCACTATGGGACCACCACTATGTGTTTTTCGCGATTTCGATGTTGGTCCCATAGAGAAAGTTGTTCAGTTTGACGGTCTAAACAACCCCATTAAGAGATTTAAAAATGTATTCTTACTTATGAAACACCTTGTATAAGGTCTAAGAAAATTAGGTGAAACTATTTTAAGGGGATGATCAAACCATCAAACTGAACAACTTTCTCTGTGGGACCACTATCGAAATCGCGAAAATAATCAGCTGTACCACACAAACCTACTCGACCTATATGAATGGGACAGCAGATTTTTTTTGTGATTTCGATATTGGTACCATAGAGAAAGTTGTTCAGTTTGATGTTCTGATCATCCCCTAATTTTGTTAGACCTTATATGTTTTATATTATTATCAGAATTATCTACACAATACCACAAAACTGTTCTAATGTACCTAATTGGTTCACATCACCGACCTTTAGGGCACTCTTTGAAAGAGTAAAGCGGGAAAATAATCTTCAAATACAAGAAATATCATCCGTTAAATCAGAAGTTAAAGACAACCCTTTTAGATCCCTAAATCACGACAGCTTTAGAAATGTCAGAATACCACTGAATACAATCTCGATGAAATACGTCCATTCACAAAACCGATCTAATTTCCAAACGTTTTGTCCATAAAATCTCTGTAATCAAAGTAAATAGATCTTTCGCTTTAAAACTCGACAATACGCGGAGTTACAATGACAAAACAATGACGCAAAAACGTTTCAGAGTAACATCCTACCCAAAAACGATTTCAAGCCACGCCGACTGAAAAATGAACGGAACCACCTTACAACCAAAACGATTGAAATTTCTCTATTTTTATACAAAAATGACCTCAAACGGCACTACAATAGGAATGTAAATCCCGTAGACCCCAACGTCTAAGAGCTTCTGAATAACCCTCGCGGATTCCCATCTTCAAATGAAAAAAACAGAAACGTGATAACTACTTGCACTACATCAAGCTATTATGAATCTTAGTTCGTTAGCATTCAAGTTGATTTCTGATTGTTACGAATCTCTGTCAACCTTTTAACCTGGAACGAGAAGGTTGTAATGGAACGAAGAAGGCTTTTCAAATTCCAGCTCTATCGTTGAAGAATAGGTAGCAAAATTGTTCGGTCGCATTGATAATGTTAACTTATTGGGACTGCTCTGTCATAAATAGCGTACAGGCTTGTACATTTTCCGGACGTAGGGGGGCAGTGGGTGAAGTGGTGGGGTGAGGGGGTAACATGTGGGATCCTATTCCCTATAATAGTATAGCGACTGAACTAGTCGTGTCGTTGAAATAAATTGACGGAGATGGTGGAAAACGATGATCTAATTTCGCGTGAAGATTCTCGAATTTTCAAATTGAATCTTAAACTGTTTGAAATTTGTCATCTCGAGAGAGAGTCGATTTCGATGTTGGTCCCATAGAGAAAGTTGTTCAGTATGATGGTCTGATTATCGCCTAAAAAAGTGTCTGCATATTAAGAAGGACCCTGTATTTACCATACTAAAACAAAACTTTCTTTTCTCAACGAACACCGCCAAACAGGAAGTATTTTAAACAATCCTTTTTACCAAATCAACAAGTAGCCGCAGAAAAGTAAAACAGACACGACAAAAACAATGAAAACAGCAGTGTGCCTAATAAAGTAATAACACAAAGAAGAACTAACAAAAACGCAAAAACTAGCCATTAAGTTTCTAGAAACAGACATAAAAGGAGTTTCCTCTCTGCATACAAAGTTATAACAATCGAGCCGCAACACAAAGACGCATGTCCTTCCTTTTCACGCTGCAGACACAGGCATAATGCCGTCTCGCTCGCTGACACGTCCTTCCTGAGTCTATAATGGACATAGAGTAGCTGGGGACAGAGGAGATAGTATCGAGGGTTGTCACAACATTTCTATGCGATTTGAATAGTTAGGTTTGTGTCAATAGATAGCTGAGGCATTGTGCTAAAACGAGATAAAATGAATAGTGAAAATGGATGAAGAGTAGAAAATTTCCAGGAAAAGTGGTTCTTTCTATTGAACTTGTTCTATTTTCAGTGAATAATGTATGCTATGTAGCATTAGTATTTACAGGGTATTAAGTCTGAGACCCAACATTGAAAACGCGATAAGGAAATTGGTTGCTCAGGGAAGGTGTATGGCAGGCATATCAAACTCAGGCAGGCAAGTCATTGGTAATGCATAATGATAGTAGAATCAGTGAGCCGCAAAGAACTTAGAGAAATTGAACCGATCATAGAAAAAGACTGTTAATAGTAGAAAAAAATTACTATCTCTTCCCAGAAATGTGTCTCAGAATTTCTTAAGTGAATGCCGGTTTCCTCATAATGTTTTCCTTCACCCTTGAGAGCAGACGGTATTAATAAGTTAGAAAAACTCATTAGGACATGGAATATCGTCCGTGCGGATTGGAACCCGGACCGCATGATTGAGTTTCCATACCTCTTCGGTCGGAGCGTCGCCCCGTTGCGCCATTGTCCGAATTCTGTGTTAAAATAGAGCGAGCGAAGCGAGCTCGACATTTTTCAGATCATGATTCAAAACAATGGTATTACAGTATTACATAAAATAATAGGTACATTAGTAGGTAAATTCGGAACGCTCTCGGGCCGGGCCGGGCCTCATCAGGAAGAAGTTCTTAAAACTGGATCGGGCCGCAAGAAAGTGCAGTGTGGGCCGCATGAGGCCTGCGGGCCGCATTTTTGAAATTCCGGGTTATGGTGTTAGTATCTACTATACAAGGTGTTACAAAAATACAAATAAACCTTTAAGGGGTTGGTATAGACCATCAAACTGAACAACTTTCACTATGGGACCAACATCGAAATCGCGAAAAAAAAAATTATGTTCTATACTCTACAAATCGACTAGAGCTAAAATATGTATGGGATATAAGATTATTTTTTTCGTGATTTCGATGTTGGTCCCATAGAGAAAGTTGTTCAGTTTGACGGTCTAAACAACCCCCTTAAGAGTTTCAAATATTTATTGTTTCTTATGAAACACCCTGTATAGGTTTTGTCTGTGCTTGTACCCTGAAGAAGATGACACAATTAATTGAGTTGTTACACCTTCATACAATAATAGGCTACTTGACAACTAGTCAAATCAGCTAGTACTCCAAAAAGTACATATGTAGTACTCTTTATCGGACGCAAAGCAATACCATCGGACGTAGATCGGACGTCAAAACGTGCACAACGTTCTCAATTCTGAGTTGTGACGTCATCAACATTTCATTACATTTTAAAGCTTATCTTGTTATAAAAAAATAGGATTCAAGCTAAAGACTAAGCTGGTTCAGCGTTATTTTGTAAAAAATTTTTTTTTGAGGAGATAAAAATAAAATATATTGTATGCAGCCAATTGGTGTGGTGTAATAACTTGCAAATTCGCAAGTATCCAGCGATGTATCGTACATAATATTAGATGTAAGTACATAAATTACATCGTTTCCGATTAGATTGGAGCAAATGTCATGGCTGCGTGATGTATTTACCGATTGGAAACGAGTTACGAATATCAATAACTTATAGATTCTACAGGTTCGAGTCGATAGGTTCGATATATTAGGAAACTTTATTTGGGGATGAAACAACGTTGGAAATGTTGGAATGATTGATTTTCAGTGCACTTTGTTAAGTTTTTCTCACACTATAATTGTATGGTTCTCGATGCACATTGCAGAGTTTATTTTGACTCCTATTTGTGTAAAACCAGACGACGAACGACTGGATGAGGAAGGACAAATAACTAGTGTTTTTGTAGACCTTTGTAATGTAGGTACCTAGCTAGCGATCAGCTCCGGCTTCGCGCGGGTACTCAAACCTTCCTCGTGAATCAGTTTATCTATTAGTGAAAACCGTATCAAAATTTCTACCGTAGTTTCTGAGATTTGACTATCTATAGAGTACAGACAGGCAGGACTACAGAAATCGCGGCGAGGGACTCTAACTTATAATTATAAATGTGTAAACAAATAATTATTTAATTAATAATCTATTGTACAATATTATTATCACCACTCGCACACTTTATTTATTTGTACGCAAATTTTCTAAATAAAAGGCTTAACTCAAATGCAGAACTAAAAGCTCATTAGAGTTAATCCTCCATTAAATCTCTGGCTAGCGTTTACCACGTCAAGAAGACAAAAAGTGACAGCAAGAGATTTAATGGAGGATTAACTCTAATGACCGTTTCTGCAACTGACCGATATTCATTTATTCAGTGATGTAGTGATGGTGAGACAACTTTACTTTTCATTTTGGTAGTTTTACTTTTAGTTAAATCTACTAGAATTCGATTTATAATAACAACGAACTTTCTAGTACAGTCAACTAAAATAAAACAGTTGTCGCAGATATTTTTGTCCGCTTTATTTCCACACACGCCGCCTCCCTGTCCCTGCCTCGCACGTCTCTGGTGGACGTCCAGCCACTAAGGTGAATTTATATTTCACTAACGTCAATAGTGTCAACTAAATGGACAGGTACGAAATCTAACGTCAAAATTGTCAGTTCCCAAAATCCTTCACAAATGTACAAAAAAATTCGACGAAAAACGGCAATGAAAGCTTCACATCAATATCACTGGAACACGGGTCGTAATGAAAACTAACTTTATGACATAACCCAGGGGTTCCCAACATGTGTGCGGTGGCGGTTGATGGCACCTCGGGGCGGGGTGTTCCGTAGATAAATCAGGAGCAGTTCGACACTCTTTAGGAAAAACATTGTAACTCACTGTTTCTTTTTGCAGGAGAGCATATCAAAATGTATTTACCTGGATCTAGAATGGATTGATTGAATATGCTGATTATAATTATGGCTCTATTTAACTTTGAAATAGGTACGTCGATTCGACAAGGCTCGAAAGTGAGTTACAACGACATTCCTGGGAAATTCCGAATTTGTCTTTGTAGAAATGTTATCACATTGACTTTTGAGGAGCTGTTTTACATAATCGGTATGAAAAACATCAACAGATTACGTTAGTAATAGATGCAAAAAAAAGTTCAATTTAACGAACATCAACTTTACTTAAAATACATACATTGACTTAAATTAATCATAAATTCTTCAAAATGGTGACGATCACAATTGTATTCATTATGAATGAATGTATCCATACAAAACTAGGAGATCTAAAGGGTGTCGGGAAATTAAAATGTTGGGAACCCCTGGTATAATAATATAACCCATGTCAACACAGTGTGCTGTCAACTAGTGATATGTGTCAACACTTGCTGGTAACTAAATGTAACCCACTGGGAAACCATCGTGGGCTTGAACCAAAGCTTGTAAAATTAGCCAATTGGTTATTTAATTCAATGTTGTTTTGTGTATAGCGTTTATTTCCTCCAAATTTAAGAACAAGACTTGACAAATAATTTTCAACAAAACAATACGATACAATTAAAATTTGATATTAATGTTGAAGCGAAACTCCTAGCTTATGGCCTCCAATACAAGGTGTGAACTTAAATGCGTTACATACTCAAAAATTTGCTTCAGATCATCAAATTGAACTACATTTACAAGGGACCAACTGTGAAATTGTGAGAAAAATCTACTACCTATTTAAAATGTATAAAATAGCTGATTCTTTTTTCGTTATCGCAAATGATTTCCGATAATGTAAGTTTTTGTTGACATCTTACGTCTTTGGTATTGAAATAGAGTATACTAAGGAACCCATGTCAACACCGAAGGGCACGTGATCTTCAATGGTTTACGTAACAGAGGTGAAATATCTTTTAGACAGGTCACGTGGGTATTTGACGGACGAGGATACATAGAGGATTTTATTGAGACGTTTATTCTATACTTCATTCTATCATTTATAAGACGAATAAGAGACGTAATAGGTACCTGTGTAGTGAACCTGTGTATTTAATACCCTAGTAACTAGGGTTATAAGTCAATCGTGTTCACTACTGGGGTACAGGCATGTCTTTATCGGATTGCCGGACTTCAAATACCTCTGCATCCGAATTTCTTTAACAACGTTTGCAAATTAAGAGTTGAACTACATCAGGAAGCACGGCATCGCATTTTTCCGTCGCTCCATTCTTTTTTGTCACTCAAGAACGTCATTTGCTAGAGCATATAAGATAGACGGAACGGAACAGCACGGAACAGCACGCCGCGTGCGATCGCGTTCCGTCTATCTTATATACTCTAACAAATGACGTTCCTGAGTGACAGAAAAGGATGGAGCGACGGAGAAATGCGATGCTGTGCTACGTGGTGTAGTTTAACCCTTACCATAAACCAATCGGTATTAACTAGGCCCTAGTTGTTGAAGAAATTCGGATGCATAGGTAATTGCAGTCCGGCAATCCGATACAGACATGCCTGCACCCCAGTAGTGAACACGATAGACTTATACTAATTATGTGGTACAGTGGCGACTAGTGGCGAGTAACCTTGCCTGCCGTGCAGGAGGCGATGGTTCGATCATAGGTTACCTAAGTATAGCATACCTAGTAATATTTGATCGATGGTATTATCAGCTTTTACTAGCACTCTTAGATATTCCGTGCTTTTACCACCTTTTGGAACAATGGATCCTCCAATTTCCGTTAAGAAAACAACCTTTTTTTTAAGTTAGGCCGGTTTTAATTTAGGTCGTAGGCTTTTGAACAATGAAAATCACACTAAAATTGGTTCCTTAGTTTGCGAGTGATGCTAGAAAAAATACATATATTCTGTCTGATAACTTACAACGGCTAAAACGAGCATTTTCAGGATCCTATTAGAGCTAAAAGTAGCTCAAATGCAAGCACCGAAGATAAACTGTACGTACAGTCGCAAACATAACTCATTTCAATTTAGCAAAGCAAAGCATTTCATTAAACCAAAGTACATCCGCTAGAGCTAAAACGTTACTGCAATAAATCTCACCGTATTCCTATTTCCTCGTTTTTGAAAAGGAATTACTGTTAAGAGATAGCGACTGGAGCACCCGGGGTAACATAGTAGGGGACATTAGTCTTGTCTGGCGGACCGAGAGCGGCACGCGGGCGGACTGAGTACCCGCATGACAGCGTGAACGATCAGATGACGAGAGCAGGATTACACTATGGGGCAAACTTTTAAGACGCTGTTATCCCGTCGAGGCCTTTTTTTGAACACGAACGAAAGTGTTTTAAACTGTGTTTTAAAGTCTGAAATTAAATTATGTCTTATTTAAGGATCGGATGGATGGGCGACTGTTCTCAATTACACGATTAGATTAAAGTTTACTAGATAGAAAAACATCCCAAAGTTACCCCTTTTTGTTATGTTTTTTGAATACTATGATTAAACTGCTGATATTTAACTTTTTATTCTTGTACTTAACTAAATACATTAAATATTTCTAGTGAACTCAGAAGAATTTTAGCTTAGAAACTCCCATGAGCAAAGATATTGACGAAAAACACGTTTTTTTGAGATCCTGCTTTCAATTGGAGCGGGATGGCTAATTGTATACTTATGCTTGCAAGAAAGAGACGCTTGCACTGGGATAACCTAGCCTTAAGAGAATTTTATTCCGAGAGTGAAAATGCGCGCTCCATACAAACGTACTATGGTGATATTTTCAATACTAACCAATTAAATTGAATGAAATTTTACAGAAACAATCTAGAAACAAATCTCTATTTTATTTTTATTTTTTAATGCTATGCTATGCTTGAATGGAGTCAGATTTTCTTTAAAATATACAGTTTCAATGCTAGGATTAATTTAAGATTTGTATGGAAATCTTTGAGACACTGATACATTTTAACGAAAATTTGACTCCATACAAGCATAGAAATTTGTTTCTAGATTGTTTCTGCAAAATTTCATTGACTTTAATTGGTAAGTATTAAAAATATTACCATAGTGCGTTTGTATGGAGCGCGCTCCGAATTATATCCCCTTAAGTGGAACAATCCATTTTTGTTTTAAGTTGGAAAAGATACTTGATCAGTTATCATTATCAATGACGTGTGCTAAAGGGAAGCCGTGAACTAAAGCCGTAAGCTCTGGCCGGATACACCAAAACTGAAGCACACAAAAAGTACTTGTGACTTCTCAAGCAGACATAGCTCCCCTCCAAAAGCATAACACATAGCTGCGAATATGATAATATATCTGCCTAAACAGTGTCAAACTCGCACATCGTGTAAGCAGCTGTATTTTAACAGAAAAGAGAACCAGTAGAAATCGACCAAAAAACAAAGGAAATTCAACCTTATCTCCAAAAGTCTTCTTTATGACAGATTCTTCATAATTTTGGCATGGTGACTTTGAATGAAACGAAGGATCTGATAAGCGGAGCTACGCATATAGAGTCCTTCTTAGTATGCTGACACTTTTCAGGAGGTGATCAGACCGTCAAACTGAACACTTTTTCCATGACACCAACATCGAAATCGCGAAGTAAAAAAAAGCTGTTCCATACAAACTTGCAAAACCTACTCGAGCCAAACGTATGGCACAGCTGATATTTTTGTCGACATTTCGATGTTGGTCTCATTTGTCGACAACCCGGTTGGTGTGAACCACGCCGGACTGCCAAACCAGGGTCCTGGGTTCGAATCCCGGTTCGGTCATGGATGTTATATGTGTGTGCCGTTGTTGTGTGGTTCCCATAACAAAAAGTCTGAGGCTTACTTGGGATCATTACAATGTATAATGTGCCTGTGAGTGTTATTCATTTATTTATTATTTATTTATTGGTGGTTCAGTTTGAGAGTAGAGCATATTTTCAACTATAAAAAAAAACTGCCCGCGAAAACCGTATTTATTAGGGCATAGGAAAAATGGAACAGAGACCGGTCCAAACAGCAATCGTTTGAACTATATTTATTCATAGACAAGTCCTCATTTGGTGCATCCTATCATATTTCGATAAAAGTGTCCCAAATGGATCTCTACATATTGGACACCCTGTTCTGTTCATCTGTTTTCTCGCAGACGTAGCCCCGTTTCAGCCAGATCTATTCCCGTGCAATCTACCATCGAGTTGCTACGGGTGTTTCGAGCAAACAAGGAACAGCTATCCAATCAGCTGATTACTTCAGATCAATTGCTCTATTTAAATATACTACCGAACCCTCGTTTCGATTCCTCCTGGAATCGGCAAGAACATTTTCCCGGCTAAAAACATTTGGCTGCTAAAGTGCAAAAAAATGTAACCCTCTCCAAATTAGATTCCCTTTGCTCGCCTTTATGTGTTTCTTTGCCTGTTTTATTCTCGTATTGTCTAAATTGTACTTCAGTTGGCAATATATTTTGCTCAGTGCTTCTGGCAGTTGAGTAAAGAGACTTGGATTGGTGATTGAGATAAATTGCTTTCAATTAGTATAGTCATTAGTAGAATGTCACGGTTCCGGCTTACTATGGACCACCAGATTTCCTTTCCTGGGTATCAGAGATTTGTACCCCCACTTATTCTTAGAACAGCTTTAGTAACGTCTATCCATGATATGTCGGATGTCGGATACTATATAATTCAATTCAATTCCAATATAGTTTATTGCACACCAAAACAGAACATGCATTCTCATATCTTTCTGATAAATAGATTATATTTGCTGACCGACGCGGTGGTAGCTTAAAAAAGATTTGACGTCGTATATTGAATAAATTATATTGACTTTGACCACGGATTACATAAGAGTAAAACTTTGACTTTGATCAGAATGGCCAGAACGCGAAAATAGGAATCGGAATCTTTTGGCTCTATCTGGAAGAGTATATAAGACGGTTAAGAATAACATAAAATTTTTGTATAACCTATCTTTTTTAATACGTTTAAAAAAACGATTTAGTTTTAATTCATTGTTTCTACGTTTAATTAATTTTGAATTTTCCTGATGTTTCTGGCGTTATAGCCGTTGCTACCTTTTATGGCCAGGGGCTGCAATGATATCAGAGAAATATAAAAAAAAATATAATATTTTTGGATGATTCAGACAAAGGAAATTCATCCCATTCAGTTGTTAAAAAATTCTTAGTTTTTTCAAAATAACTGGAGAAATACTTACAGTCTGTGTATAAAGTCTTGGCAAAAATTGAGGGCGCTGTCTCCACGCAAGAACGTCAAAATCAAGAATAACCTGGCAACACCACCATACTAAAATGATTAGTTCCTCAAACATTAATGCCACGATTTTATAGACTGACTATAGGTAGGTATAATGGATAGAATTTGCTTTTTATGACATATCCCCAAACAGTTTTCAAATTTAGATACCTTTCCTAAAAATGAAATGTTCATTCAGATTTTTATCTCAGTTTGTTAACAAAACGCGAACAACAACATTGACCCACAATTTCTTTATCTAGCAACACATTTATTACCCCAGCGCGGCGGTCTTGTCCGAACTATTTTTAATTGTCCCTCACGTCAGTCGGCTGCACCATTTGTCAACGTCCTCGGTTTCAGGACGGTAATGTATGGAGCAATTCTTCATGGACCTTAAAAGGTTTGAAGAGTTCCACTAATGTTTAAGGAAAAGTGGCCTTAATTGGCGACGGGAATACTCTTGCTATTTCCTCGAGATTAAGGATAAGATACCTAAAGGCCTCCGCTCATAATATCGCTGCAATGTGCGGAAGCCTTAAAGGAGAAAGGATTATTGTAGAAGGATCATCATCATCACCCTTCATCATATCCACTGCTTTAAAGACATTTTAGTAAAATTGTGTTTGAAATAATAGTATTATTTTATTAAGCTTTTGTTGAGTTTTTACGGCCGTTTGGTCCTGAGTACCTTTTTCGACATTTTAAACGTGTTTGATCCTGAGAGATGCTTGGAAATAAATAAAAATGCACAAAGGGCAAGCTTATTTCTGAAGATAAGTATTTATTCCAGCAGACAAACACAGAAACGCTTAATCATCTCAAGATTTTAGTGAGTACAGACTGTAAATCTGTAATGTAGTTTTGAGTTTTTAGGTTATAATTTATTTTCTACAAAATGTCTACAGACTTAAAAAAGTGAAATATAAAATTAAAAAAATCTGCTGTTTCATACAAAACTGCAGTCCCTACTCGGCTCAAATATAGACAGCTGTTTTTTTTAATCGAGATTTTTCCTTAGGAAAAGTTCTTCAGTTTGATGATCTAAACAACGCCTTTAAATATTAGGTACAGGGGTGTTTTATTATAAGTAAGCATAAGCATATTATGCTCACGACTATATTCCCCAAGGGGTAGTCAGAGATATTCTGACACCTCGGAACATGTGTTATACTTTGTGGCCGCGCCACAAAACCAATTAGAACATCCACGTTTCACCAGTAGTACCGAAACTCTGTCCAGTGTGACGGGTGGTGAGCCCGTCGCCACTTATAATGGACAGTGGGTACAATACATGCCTCGAAATTGAAGCATGCAGGTTTCCTCACAATGTTTTCCTTCACCGAAAAGCCAGTGGTGTTACAAATCGTACATAAATCCCGAAAAAAGTCATTGGCACGAGTCGGCCTGGACGGGGATCGAACCAATCGCCTCCTGCACGGCAGGCAAGGTTACTCGCCACTGGACCACCACGGCTATTATAAGTAAGTACCTTGTATAACAGAGAATTCTTTTACTGAAGCAAAATGGATACGGCAAAAGGTAATATCTCGAACGTCTCACACTACTCTCGTTTTAACACAATTTTGAATGAAAAATTCAGCGATATTAAACTTGATATTTTTCAGCGACCAAGTTAAGGTGATGGATGGTGGCATATTAACCCTTAATCAGGCATAGTACGATTTATCGACCACATAAAAGTAACTGACAATGTACCTACTAAAAACTTACAATAAGGTTCATTATTGAATTTAAATATGGTGGCCAAGGCCTGATAAAGGGTTAAACATACGTTATGCCAAAAGTATAACGAAAGTTTTGACAAGATTGCATATTTTTAACGTACCAGGAGTGCGATTTTTGAATCTCATTCGGTGAGCTCAACAGTTGAAAATGTCAAAATAACTATGGAGATATGCATCTTTCTACTGCTGATTTGACTTTCAAAAATCGCACTCCTGAAGTATAATTTTTGAAAGTCAAATCAGCAGTAGAAAGATGCATTTCTCCAGAGTAATTTTTACATTTGCTACTGCTGAGTTCGACGTATGACATTCAAAAATCGCTTTTCAGAATATGCTTTTGCACGCGACTTTGTCCATGTCGATTTCGATCGGTTTATGCGGTTTATTTTCTAAAAATCCTTTCTTAGTGCATACCTACATCCTTTGTAGTATAATTATGTTTTCCAAATTTCATGTTTCTATTTTCTGCGGCTATGCGACTTCTGATAACTGTGTATACAGGGTGAAATCGATATCATTAGCATCCTTTTAAACTAAGAGTCTACCCATCAAAGCGAACAACTTTTACTATGGGAGCAAACCAATCGGACCAACCATTTGGCTCGAGTAGGTTTGCAGTTTTGTATGGAAGAGATGATTTTTTTTTCGCGATTTAGATTTTGGTCCCATAGAGAAAGTTGTTCAGTTTGACGGTCTGAGCATCCTCTTAAAAAAGTGTCAGCATATTAAGTTGGACCCTATATAAAACATTACTTTTATTAATACCGTCTACGAGTGTTCTACGACAAAGTTTTGTATGGACGGAAACCACCTTAAAACTAAGTATCCCGACCTTATCAATGTTCTCAATCTAAAAATATCGCTCCCTCTCAAGAGTCGAGGACCTATCGACAGAATCTGCAGTCAACCATCGACAAAATACGACGCATCAGCACACTCTTCAAGTTTTGGCTGCCGGCTCATACCTACTTGAAGTCAAGTGATTTATTTTTATTTGAAGCGGAAAAATGGCTTTGAAGAAAATGTTTTTCAATAAACAAACACTCGTATTGGCGGAAAATCTTCCCTTCCCGCTTGAGGAGTTACGTTTTCTTCACCACAAGTCTTTGTAGTCTATCCTAACCGGCTAGTATGACACACGCGACAAAGCGACAAAACGAGAAAGCTGTCATGCGCGCTCATTTTGATATACGAGTACATAAAGCATCTCGTTTTTTCTTGTTTTGTCGGGGGTGGCATGCTAGGCCCACAGACTGGTTTATATCGCTTACTTTCTATAAGTCCCTTCACTTAATTTACATATTTTACAGTATGTTTCAGACCAGAAATTTTTAACAATGGAGCCCTTGTGGGCTCCATTATAGGGTGCAACTTAATATGTTGACACTTTTTAAGAGGATGATCAGACCATCAAACTGAACAACTTTCTCTATGGGACCAATATCGAAAGCACGAAAAAAAATCTACTCTTCCATACAAAACTGTGAACCTACTCGAGCTAAATGTATCGGACGGCTGATTATTTTTTCGCGATTTCGATGTTGGTCCCATAGAGAAAGTTGTTCAGTTTGATGGTCTGATCATCCCCTTAAAAAAGTGTCAGCATATTAAGAAGGACCCTATATTCTAGACCCAAATGTATACAACAGCAGATTTTTTAAATATTATTGTTTATAAACATGTTACAGCCATGTTGTGCTATTTCGAATCAAATAAAAGATTGAAAAATTTGTCTTGGGCGGGACTTGAACCCGCACTCTTCCAATCCGGGGAAGTGCGTTATCCAATTTCGCTACCGAATCCACTTACCAGAGAACGAAATTTTCAATCCGTGCGCGTTATTCATCTTGATGGTTCAAACCACTTGCGTGAATATAAAATGCATTTACGTGAACATTTTGCATTACCTCAAACAACATTATCATGGTAATCAAGGTAGGTAGGTAGGTACTTAAATTATCATGAGTGAGCCGCAACATGTTGTAAATATTTAATAATCCTTGCAACTCAGGAGCTTAAGTATAAAGTTTGGAAACACTTAAAAACCACTTTAAGGCTGAATTCACTCGCATCCATTCTTTATTATATACCTGTGTACAGTGAGAGTCAAAAGTGAAAAAAGTCCTGATTAAAAATTCAATTATTGACATTGTAATTTCGCATATGGATCTCGCTGAGAACCGCGACTTTTAGAGGAAACATTTAGCGGAGAGAAGAGCTGACGATAGGGCGTGGCTTGCTTCCTTGGTTGAAAACCGGGAAAGAAGGCATGATCGACTTGCAAACCCAACTGACACAGCAAACTCTAATTTTACTTGCCGCACATGCGAACGTACCTGTCGCTCTCGTATTTTTTGTTGGTCCCGCTGCAGGGCATAGGTCTCCTATCACGAATAAGGGTATATACCTAGCACGAAGGCTCCGCTATGTGACTAAAGATCTGTAATTTTACCGGAGAGGTACCTTTGCACATTACCCTTTGGCACACGGAACTCATGGTAGCCTTTGCTACTTTTTATCCAAAGAGCGAAATAAATTCTGAAAACTTAACGAAGTTCTTTTTTACACCAACTGCAACGCTAGAACACAGGCTGATAAAAGTCTACACTGTCATCATTTAAGTCTGAATTAAATCCTCAAAAGTAGGCTGCAATTGTTTTGGTTAAATATGCTGCAGTATTTACCACCCAGTCTAAAGTTTGCTTTCGGCCGTATTATTTCAATATTCGTTCAGAACACGACAATTTCTAGAAATTAAAGTACAATATCAATCTTTTAAAGGGTTTTAATACTTTGGGCATTGTCACGCAGATTAAGTTAGTAAAAAAAACCAGGAGTGCGATTTTTGAATCTCATTCGCTGAATTCAGCACTTGAAAAATTCAAAATTACTATGGAAACATGCATCTTTCTACTGCTGATTTGACTTCCAAAAATCATAATTCAGGAGTGCGATTTTTGAAAGTCAAATCAGCAGTCGAAAGTTTCGTATCTCCATAGTAATTTTGACATTTTCAACAATGAGTTTCAAAAATCGTTCTCCGGATTCCAGAATCTAACATAAAGAAAAAAATGTATGCTAACGAATTAGCTGTTATCTTATTTTGAATTTAGACATAGTTATCATACATTTTTCAGAAGAAATTCTGAATACACACGGGTAATTTTCTTTTCTGCTGCATTCTGCCAATCGAATTGTGGGTATGCCCTGCTTGAGATAAGGCCTTTGCCCTACAGTGGGTCGTATAGGCTGACGATAATAGATAAATGTATAGATGAATTGTTAACCTTATCTTTGTTTAATGCGTAAAACATTTTTTTAATTTTAATTTATTTTCTTTTAAATCAAGTTTTGAGATCGACTGTACCGAGCTAATCGCGTGTACTTACGATAAGCCCATGTACGGTGTATAACTTGAGCAGGTATTCTTAGGGTTTTCATATTTAAGCCCTCGTTAGTTCGCCTGACATAATGACGCCTACAGTATTTCTTTATTTATATTGTATTCAAACCATAGAGGTAGGAATAGAGGAACATACAGCTGAGAGAGCGAGGTGTACCTAGCGGCACCACTGTATAATAGAAAGAGATACGTGACGCGAATCAATAGAACCCGATTTTAAGTCACGAATCAATTTTTACAATTCGGTTTTCGTGAATTAAATTTTCGCGCGCACAGTTCTGACAGTAAAATATGATTAAAGCGTGAAAACTGTTCTTTTCTTTTCTTCTTTTCTTTTGTATCTGTTACAATGAATTCGAATCCGAGATCAACAATTTCAAACAAAAGAACCTCTTTTGTTTGAAATTTTTTATCTTGGATTCCATTTCAGAGAATATATCTGTGACAATAGGTCCACATGGCTCCCGTCATCAAAGCTTCTTCTTATGCGTGGGCAGCAGGCAGCAGCAGCCCTGGTGTCAGAGTTTTTTCAGACTGCCTTACGGCCTCTGACGTAGTTTTTATGTAACGACTACTACTACCACCAGAGATAGTAGTCGGAACCTACGGCTTAACGTGTCATCCTATTACAAATACTTTTTCTTTTCAGAAAATCTGGTGATTCACCCTTCAATGCCCTAACCATCGGGGGAAAACGCACAAATTGAGATATCACTAGTTGTCCCCCGTGGGAATCGAACCCACGACCTCCGTGTCAAGAGCCCAATGCTCTTAAGGGGCCATAGGTCCCGACGAATATTTTCTATGAGAAACGCGATTGCCGAGCGCTCCGAAAAGTGTGTGCGTGAGCCGTATTTTCGATTAAAAACAACTAACCAAAGAACTTTTTCTAGATTTTATTTATGATTGCACTAGTTAAACTAATGGTGAATATGTGAGTATAAATACCAACAATCGGAAACTATTTTAAGTTCTTCTAAACCGAGAAAAATTTTTAAAAATGCATAAAAATACGTCATCTTTGTGACGATTTTCTATCGAGTGAAGTAATTCCAATCGTGTATTCAGTTGATGATTGCACTAGATGAACTATCCAAAAATACTGAGGTATGACTTAAGTTTCGGTAAATGGTATAAATCTAGTCGTAAAATGAAAAATAAAAGATACCTCTGAGGTATTTCCACCTACTATTACGTCTTAACCATAAGAACACGGAGGCAGTTATAGATAATGATAAAATATATTACCAGCTACAAAAAGTTTCAGAAAATTGGTCCAACAAAAAAAACAGAGAGACAAATCAATTAAGAAGTCAGTGATTTGTGTCATGGACACCTAAACACCATATCGTTACATTATATCCGACTGCGCGACGCAAAGGAAGGGTAATGTGTTTATTTTGTAAATGTATTCAGTGTATACGCACATCTTCTTCAGTTTTACAATATTGTAGATGGAACCGTATCAACAAGGGTTCAATCTTATATTGCCATTAGGTTCCTACGCGGAAAGAATAGAAGAATCAGCTTTTAATTTAAATTGTACACAATTAACCCTAAAAAGGGTTCCCAAACATCGTTTCAACTCAAAAAGCTTTGTAATCAGCCGTTTTATCTAATTACTAATTAAGATAAAAAGGACTCAAACGTTCATAAAGTTATAGCGTTTCCCATAAATCTAATAAAGCAGGTTTAATCTCTTAACCCTTCGTTTTATGTTTCATATCGCCCGGTTAATCCTGGACAGAGGTTAAATTTTGTAGCCCTGCGTTTGAAATTACGTATCATAATATTATATTAAACTATGTTGTATTACAGACTGACGAAGTTGCGTTCAATTTACGCTTCACTGAAATAATGTGACTTTGAAGTAAAATCTAAAGTATCCAGGGTGTAAAATTCTTCAGACCAACAAACAGAAAAACTTTCACTATGGAGCAAATATTTGAATCGCGAAAAAATAGGAAAAAAAATGAAAAATTATTAAAAATTAAAGTAATATTTTATTATTATTTAATTATTTTAAAATTGATTGTGACTTGTTTGAGTACCTAATAAATAAAATAACTAACTAAATAAAGATCAGCTATTCCACAGATTTGGATTGATGTTTTTTAAGAGGAAAAGCGGATTCCGTTTAGTCCATACAAACGTATTCCCCTGTTTCCTCCATAGATAATAACTAGAGCTAAAATTTCTTAGTACACAATCTATGTTACCTATGCCATGTCCCCATGTTTTTTATTTTACCATAAATAAATTTGTATAAGAACTGGGAGCTCAATTTTACCACTTTATTCAGACATCCAGCGAGCAATTATGCGAATTTAAAAAATGAAAGGAATACATACAGAAATTCGTTATTATTTAAATCGGTTTAATTTTATTGGAGGAAACAGAAGAGTACGAAATCGTTATTTCGTCCATTTTTGTAAGTAAAATCAGTCCGACCTGTAGTTATCACTATCGCACTGGTAGGTAGTTAAAAACCTGTTCTTTTAATTTCTTGCAGATCACCTTTCCTCTTAAGGGACAAAATAATTTGTTTTTGTCTCTCGTAGATTTGCGGTATTGTAACAGTAGCAAAGTTCCTCACCACTCCAAAAAGAGTTATGATCGTGAGTTTATGCATTTATGTAAACCATTCACATCAATAAAACCTGCAACCCTTTAAGAATCCAATAAAAATTCCTCATAGTCTAAAAGCTTTTAAACATTTCATCGCCGACACCTTAGGAATGGCAGTTGCCCCCACCCCAGGAGTGGGGGAGGTCAACCCGCTTTAGGGGTGAAGTGAAAGACATTACTGCGAGATACGCGACGTAGATTTACGTGTAGGACGTAGATACGATGTCGGATGTTTGTTTTAAATCGCGTTGACTTTCCAAAACTTTTTATACATTGTAATTAAAGCTAACAAATAGAATGTTAAAAATTACTAGAAAACTACTGATTCGATTTTCATCAAACAAAGCTAAGAACACTCCCGCAAAAATTTGCTTTCTATTACAAAAAAACGCATCGACATCAGTCCACCCGTTTGGGGTCTACGATGCCACAGACAGACAGACCGACAGACAAACAGACAAACAGACATAGGCGTCAAACTTATAACACCCCTCTTTTTGCGTCGGGGGTTAAAAATAGACACTAAGTAGAAATATAGTAGATTACACACCGAGGACTGGAAAGTAAGAAACGTCTCAGATCTCATGTACTTGCTGGCCGAGGTGAAGCCGATCTGAGGCTTTCTTATTTACTGCCCGAGGTTAGTATACGTTTTTTTCTCCTCGACGGAGGTGGAAAGCGGCAACTTCGTTTAGCGCAGCGGGACGAAAATTGACGCTTTCCGTCCAGAGGGGAGAAAATATTGTAACTCACTTTCTGTGTGGAATCAATTAACGTTTAAAATTATATTAAATAGTGTTTTCCCGCGACTTCGTCCTCGTAAAAATAATACATACTTACCTTCTACTTCTACTTCAGTGGCCAAATTCATTAAATTCCAAAAATATATTTGATCTTGCTTTCCGTATAAACAAAATAATTTCCGTAAAGGTCCGGCCTTTGCCGGACATCCGGACCGCATCGCTCTCCTCTCATGCAATATTAAACAGAGGCACGCTTATTAAACACACCTGGTCTTTGGATATCAATATACAGGATGTTTCCAAAGAACGCTTTTAAAGTTCCGTACTGGGGGCCCTATTTCCGTCGTCTTTTTACCCAACTGCGCGACGCAAAAATTGTATGTATGTATGTAAGTTTGTACCTTTGTGGCATACTATACTAGAGACCAAACGCGTGGGTCGATTTTGATGATTTTTACGTCAATCGATTCGTCCTAAAGACGTCATGACAGTAATTAAAATTCAATATGGCGACTACCAGATGCCAATAGCCCGGTTGGTGTAATGGTTACCACGCCGGACTGCCAAACCAGGGTCCTGGGTTCGAATCCCGGTTCGGTCATGGATGTTATATGTTCGTGCCGTTGTTGTATGGTTTCCATAATAAAAAAAAAAAAAGCCTTTAGTGCTAGTTTGGGATCATTACAATGTATGTGCCTGTGAGCGTTATTTATTTATTATTTATAATAGCGAAAAATAAAAAAAATAAAGTTGACGAACTATGTCAAGTGATACCCCACTTGACATAGTTCGTCAACTTTATTTTTGTTTTTGTTTATAGTTGAATAGGTATTTAAAATCATTTAGGTTTCTCTTATCATTTTTCATTTCGATTGTCCATTTAGGATCTATAACGATTTAAAGTTGAAAAAACTAAAAAGTGTAAAATATACAAGTAAATTTAAGAAATCAAAAAACCCGTCTGTGTAGAAATATGCCTTTAAATAAAAACTGAAAAAAAAACAAGTTCAATCTAGAATTCTGTATAAATGTAATATTGAAGCGAATTTTCCGAATAATGGTTCCCGACTGTAAAAGTCGCTTCAATATTACATAATTAACAGAATTCTAGATTAGGCACTGAACTTGTTTTTATCTTTTCAGTTTTTATTAAATTTAAAGTCAAATTTTTACGCAGACGGGTTTTTTATTTCTTAATTATATTTAATTAATTATTACGAACGTGGCCCGTGGCTGTAGTCAAAAACATGTCATATTTCTACGACATAATAATATTAGAATGCAACGACAACAGCCATCAATCGGATTTAAAAAAGGACAAAATGGCTATAACATGTTAATATTCAATAAATAAATAAAAAATTACTATATTTTTTTAGAAAAACTTTCATGAGCAGTGAACAACCTGTATATAAACAGGATAAAGCGCTGAATTGGTTCATGATTGATCATGATGGACGATTTACTTAATTACACCTGTATTTATACTACCTCTTAATGTGTTTTGTATATATTTCATACTTCTATTGTATTCTTTCAACGATAGACTATAGTCGAAATCTTATATTACTTATCTATGATCTATCTATCTATCTTTCCCTGAGGAGTCAAGGGCGCGCCATCTACTACGATTCTTGCCTCATTTACTTCCATACATCTCTTCATACAGGCCCAGTTTCGAGTACTCCGCACCTCACCTTTCTATAAGACATCACCGATTTGCTCAGAGTACGTCTTACGAGGGTGCCCCTGCCAAACTTCCATTCAAATTCTCCCAATAGATCTCTTTCATCTCTTCGCTTGACCAAACCAACGAAGTATACCTTTCTCAATTCTTGTCACGACATCTTTTGAAATAAATTAATTTATAGTTTTATAAAAACACGAGCATCAGCGGCCGTAGTATGACAGCGTGATATACCATCATCGCCCTCTTTCTGTGTGCGTGCGAACGAATGAGATAAAAGACATGATAAAGCTTTATCACGCGCATCATGCTACGGCCTCTGTTCTTATTTCACTTACAGATATAAACCGGATAATGCACTGAATTCCTAATCCTCTACCACTTACCATAGAGTAACATTTTCGAAATAGCACAGAAGGGGTACTTAAAACACTTACCCCTGTGAGTGCATCAGCGACAGAGATAAATGGACGCGCTGACTTGCTATATTACAGTCCCCACAATTTGTACGGAACCCCGGCCTGGGCCACTTACATTGATTAAACAGTATTATAGTACGGGAGCCTGTGTCCACTTTGGTTTAGTTATTAGAACACAAAGTCACAACCATTATATAAACCGGCACATCCATCTGACCATGAAACTGAACAACTTTACTAAGAAGCCAACAACGAAATCGCGATTTCGATGTTGGGCTTATTATCGATTTTGGATCAAATAGGTACTTAAACCCAGATTAATAGACTGAAGCACCCCATCTAATATCAAGGGTCCTTCTTAATCTGCCGTGATTTTTACAAGACCAGACCATCAAACTGAACAACTTTCTCTTTGGCACCAACATCGAAATAGCGAAAAAAATCAACTGTGCCGTACGTTTGGCTCAAATAGATTTACAGTTTTTTATGGATCAACAGATTTTTTTTGCGATTTCGATGTTGGTGTCATAGATAAAGTTGTTCAGTTTGACGGTCTGATCATCTCCTTAAAAAGTGTCAGAACGTATTTAATTCAACTTACTTATAAAGAAAATTATAATAAAACTGAAAAAAATTAAGTTTTAATAGTAATTTGCTTCAAGTGCACCCCAAACGTGGTTGTGGTTAGTAGTATAGTTATGTCTCTGACCACCCCGACAGGGAATAGTGTGTACTAACAGTAGTTAGTGAGTTTTTATGTAAAATGCAAAGTTTTTCCACCCTTTTAACAATTAAAGTAGAAGAAATCTCAGGAAGGTCGTTCTTACACCAGCATATTAAAGCGGCCATTTTAAGCGCTAAATCGTGACACATTAGCCTGAAAATGACCTACATCTGTCCTCCAACCCAATCTGAACCCTTTTGCCTTGCCGTTAAATTGTAAAATCATTTACAAGCTGTCTGTAGATACGTCGTTATTCCACTCGAAGTAGATACGACATTGATAGATAGAACATTCGCAGAGAGTAAAAGTATGACAGTATTTCTCTAACTTTTTCACGTTAAATCGTGTTTTTCCTTGTAAATTGGTTTGTGGGAGTTTTTATCTATTATCGAACGATTCAAGAAAATGAAGGTTTTTGTATATTGTTCTTTATTGGGATTTTGGTTAGGTTTCACGGGTATTAAGGGATTTAAGGTTTGTTTGGCATTCTTTGAAGTTTTTTAAAAGAAAAAAGGTGATTTAAGAAGTTGGAAATGTTGTTTTTCTTATCTCATTTTGTTTTTATTTAGTTTTATTTTAAAAACCAATGTTTGACAAAAAAAAACAGCCATCAAAAGGGCTTTATGCTTCAAAGTTTCATCGAACTTATGAACAAGTGTTATGCATTCTTATGTGTGTCGCGGTTTTGCGGTTGCATCCCTTTCTGATACATTTAAAAGATATTATGGATTTAATAGATAGTACGGGAAAGATATAGTCCTGAATGCCTCATGCATGCAAATCTTTGAAACCATTTTATAAATATAGTTTTTTTCCCTCACTCACTGTAGGTATAAATACACAGCTTCAGACCATCAAAATGAACAACTTTTACTTAAAAGCGCGAAAAAAAACCGTCTATTTTTGTCGAGATTTACATTTTCTATCGATTTCGCTTACAGCTCCATAGTTAAAGTTGTTTAGTTTGATGGTCTAACACTCAGTTGCAGAAACGCTCATTAAAGTTAATCCTCCATTATCTCTCGCTGTCACTTTTATCTTGTTGACGTAGTAGCTAGCAAGAGATTTAATGGAGGATTAACTCTAATGAGAGATCCTGCAACTGAGCGTGAAGCACCCTTTTCCAGCTTCAAAGCGACCCCAATTCCGCGATGTACTTATTATATATTATATATGACGGCCCAACAGCACAGTCTGTAGTGAACCTGCCTGCTGTGCCGGGGGTCGCGGGTTCGAATCCCGTAGCGGACAAATATTTGTATGACGACTATGAATATTTGTACCCGAGTCATGGATGTTTGTATCTATATATGTATTCTATATCGTTGTCTAGTTATCATAATACAAGTCCAGGCTAGATTCTGGAACTGTAAATGTGACTAGATAATTTGTGTGACACTGTCAAAAAAAAATATATATAGAAAGCCTTGAAAACCACGCGCTTCATGTCACGTAGACATAATAATTAAGTATGTCTAAACTATTATAAAACTTTAACTGAAGTGTGTCTGTACATTGAAGATATTTACAAAAAAAAGATTACGATATGGTTTTTAGGTATCCCTGACTCGAAATCAACCGTTTTAAGAAATTTTGTCTGTCTGTTTGTCTGTTTGTTTGTCTGTTTGTTTGTTTATTTGTTTGTTTGTTTGTTTGTTTGTTCGCGCATCACGCATAAACTACTGAACCGATTTTGATAAAACTTTTTTGTTCGATAGCTTATGATCTGACTTAAAATCTGGTATATAATTTGTGCGGACGAAGTCGCGAGTAAACACTAGTATTAACTAAAAACAAAGTACAGTAAGTAAGCTTAGTGCGTTCACACACGATGACGCACTGACTGAGCGGCAGATGTCAGTCCATAGAACCACACCCGGTGCGTCAATGCGTCACCGTGTGTGCTTCTACGTGCGGTTTCATACAACTCCTTGCTTCACAAACGACGGACTGACGTCTGCTGCTGCGTCAATGCGTCATCGTGTGTGAACGCACTTAGGTTACTTGTTTAGTGCAACATGTCACAGACAGTCCTGGGCTGAAACCTAGGCTTATCACAAAGAAGCCAGCGCAAAAGAAAAGGCATCCTTTTTGAGAGAAAATGTTTCGGATTCACAGAGCGTTCAGACTTGCCTTTTATCTGTTAGCAAATATGCAAAAGTCGTCCAAATATGTAGAGTAGCAAATAATAAAGAAATTTATAAGTTATCTATTAGGTACCTAACTATGTATTTTTTACATGTAAGTGTTTTGGAACTTGTTCCGTAAATTTACTTGTAATTTTATAATAAACTAGTGTTTACCCGCGATTTCGTCCGCAAAAATTATATACCAGATCATAAGCTATCAAACAAAAAAAGTTTCATCCAAATCGGCTCAGTAGTTTTTGCGTGATGCGCGAACAAACAAACAAACAAACAAACAAACAAACACACAAACAAACAAACACACAAACAAACAGACAAACAGACAGACAAAATTTCTAAAAAAAGGTAGATTTCTAGTCAGGGATACCTAAAAACCATATCGTAATCTTTTTTTTGTAGAAATCTTCAATGTACAGACACTTCAGTTACAGTTTTATAATAGTTAAGATAAATAAAATATCAAAACTGACATTGCAGTAGATTATTGAAGCCGAAACTTATTTAAAAAAAACACGTATCCGACATTATATTAGAGTTCAAATTTGACTTTAGCATATCATTTACCTTATCTGACATTATACTAGAGTTCAAATTGGACTTTAGCATAGCATTTAGCAATTACCAATTAAATAATCATTTATTTCGGACAAACCCCATACAGTTAGTCAGTTGGTTGATAAGTAACAATATTCCCTCAAATTGATTGATTACATGTAATATACAGGGTGTAAGGAAAAGTATATTAACCTTTAAACCACAGACTCTACCCATCAAACTGAACAACTTTTACTATAGGAGAAAAACGATCAGAGCAATAAAAACTGTTATTCCATACGTTTGCGTCGAGTACGTTATGTATTACATTTTGGTATGGGACAGCTGACTTTTTTTTTTGCGCTGACAGGTTTGCTCCCATAGTAAAAGTTGTTCAGTCTTATGGGTAAAGTATGTGGTTTAAAGGCTAATGATACTTTTCCTAACACGCTGTATATTACATGTAATCAATCAATTTGAGGGAATATTGTATGAGTAGTTATATATAACTACTAGCTTTTGGACTTATCTATAAGATATTATAACCAATGCTATCCTGCATTCTTCACTCGACCCCAATCATTCTAGATCTCAAAATACATCAGTAATAGAATATTCATAAGCAAGCAATCAAGCGAGCGAGTCTATCTCAATGATTCGTTTTCGATCGACGAGATGTACGGAATATGAATTAGCTGTGGACGAGAGACATGAATATGAAAATGCTGCTTTATTGAAGTAGAAGCACGGAAAGTTTTCGACTAACAATGTTTGGGTATCCGCAAAACCCTTATTGGTCTACGTCTGTCAAATCTAGGTGCCTTTATCTACATACGATTATAAAACTAAAATAGAAGTTCTGTATACAGGGAGCGACTGGATGAGGAAGGCCGAGGACAGAGTTTTGTGGCGCGCCTTGGGAGAGGCCTATGTCCAGCAGTGGACGATGATAGGCTGATGATGATACAGGGTCCAACTTAATATGCTGACATTTTTTAAGGGTATGTTCACACCATCAAACTGAACAACATTCTCTATGGGAACAACATCGAAATAGCGAAAAAAAAAACAGCTCTTCCATACAAAACTGCAAACCTACTCGAGCCAATTGTATGGGACAGCTGATTTTTTTTTCGCGATTTCGATGTTGGTCCCATTGAGAAAGTTGTTCAGTTTGATGGTCTGAACATCCACTTAAAAAAGTTTCAGCATGTTAATAACGTATATAGGGTCCCTATATACGTTATTTTACGATTTATGGTCTTTTTAGGTGTACTTGACCCACTGATTGTTTTATTGTATCTCTGTCTGTTTGTATGTCCTGGTAATGTTTGAGAATCACGCGAGCTGGTTTTTTTTTGCTATTTCTATATTATTCTCACAATTAAAGTTGTTCAGTTTGTTACCATGTAATATTTTAATATAAATGTATTTTTTTTAATTCTCTTAGAGAGTGGAAGCTTTAAATCTTTTGAGAATAAATTCTTCAAAGCTGAACCCCAACTCATTTAATTTATATTATAAATTTTAATAGTTGGGTAGAGCACCTATAGCTGTATGTATAACATTTTCTATGGAACAACCGTTTTTTTTTTTCACTGTTGGTCTCATAGTGATAGTTGTTCAGTTGATGGTCTGAAGCACCGTTTTAAGTATGTAATGCATTAAAGTTTACACCTTGTATACCATTATTCAAAATATCCAACCGAACAATGACAAAAACAGTTTCACAACAAACCAGTAACAGAATGCGCATCAAAATTAGAAAACACGACAAAGTCTGCATTCAGAACAAAACTTCAGATACGAAAGCGTAACTTCCAACTGAATCCCTTCTCTATCCTGTTTTTCAGGAAGTTCAATATCCTATGCACAAAGTATAAGCCAGCAAAGTCGGAAAACTTTAATCCGAAGCCAAAGGATACAAGCGAAAGCTTTTAAAAGGAGCACCGTTAATCTCGGTTTCCACGACAGGTACGGTTAAGGCATGTAACTGTGGAAATAATTTATTTTTGACGGTTTATTGGGCTTTCGTATTTAAGGCTTTGACTTTAAGTTAATATTGCCATGAAGTTATATTGAAGCTATTAAAGTCGCTTGGCATCTCTTTTTTCAGGCTGTCGCTTCGGCTGCGTTGTGTGTGTTAGATAGCTGAATTGTGTCATATAAGTGAGATGCATAATGTCATAAGTGATCTGCGTGTGTCATATCATAAGTAAACAGTGTGTTGTAGGTGAATTGTGTGTCAAAACTCAAAACGTAAGTGAGTCGTGCGTCGTATTTAAATTGTGTCATAAGTGAACTGTGTATGTCATAAATTCATAAGTGATTAGGGTGTGTCATAAGTAAACAGTGTGTTGTAGGTAAATTGTGTGTCAAAACTCAAAACGTAAGTGAGTTGTGCGTCGTATTTAAATTGTGTCATAAGTGAACTGTGTATGTCATAAATTCATAAGTGATTAGCGTGTGTCATAAGTGAATTGTGTGCGTTATAGGTGAGTTGTGTGTTAAATCAATTGTTTGTGTTAAAAATAAACTTATAACATCAAAACTCACCTGGAGTTGGACCTCTTCGACGAATCGTGCTTCTTCCCTCCCTGTAGATTAGGCAGATCCTTCTGCCTTTTTTTAGTTTCCCTCCATATCCTGTAGTACAAAATACACATAACCGTCACTGGCACATAGAACGCCGCTATCGCTGTCCCGAACGTAATAAACTGGTTTGTCTCTATGAACTGAATATAACACTCTTGTGGCGGCACCTTTCTCTCACCGTCTATGTACGGCCACGCATAAATCCAAGGAGGCCACAACACCAAACTGAAACCCCACGCACTCCCTATCATCACTGTAGCGCGCCTGGTAGTCCTCTTAGCGCGATAAGTCAACGGCCGCGTCACACTAAAATACCTGTCGAAACTAATAATGAGCAGATTTAGCACGGACGCGTTTGACGCGAGGTAATCCAACGCCAGCCACGTATCACAAATATGCGGCCCGAGCGGCCAATACCCGTATATCGTGAACATCGTGTACAAAGGCATGGAGATCAGTCCAACGGCGAAGTCGGCGACGGCCAGCGAGAACAAGAAGTAATTGCTGATCGTCTGAAGCTGCTTATCGATCTTGAAGCTTATCATGACCATGGAGTTGCCGACGACGGTTAGCACGGAGAGGACGCTGCCGATGATAGCGATGACGATCTTCTGGGCGAGGCTGTAGGGGCTGGGTGGTAGGGTGGGTTCGAACGCCAGGTCGGTGAGGTTCGTGTGGTTGGAGACGATGAGCATGCTGTCAACTCGGCAGGCAGCGCGCGCCCGCGCACCGCGTGCACCGGCGGCCCACGCGCCGACCGAGCGCCGAGCCCTCTGCAACAATACAAACACGAACATAAGCACATACATTATCACACACATTGATACAAATAATAGAGAAGATATGTACGAAGGGCGAGCTGAAAGAAGAAGAAACTGAAAGAAATAACTCTATTTCTTTTAGAATCATGGGGGTTATTGTGTAACTATACCCGATTCAATCGGTATCAAATCGACACGGTGTTTTGGCAGTTCTTGGCGATTTTGCTTCTTAATATTTAGTTAATTTATCTCAGATAATGAACACGATGATCACAGAAACAAAACATTATTTAAAAATTGGCTAGTACAGTCATAAAACTTTATCGATTTTGTAAACGATATAATCGGAAGCTTACACAATAGCCCTACAGGAAATGGATTGCTCTACCTCAAAAACATTCCATGTTCTACCTACTAAGGTTGTTAAGATATTATTGTGGACCAAAGAGATTTAATAATTACTACTTTTAAATCTCTTTGTTCTGGACATGAATATCATAGCATCCACAATCGTCTACCTTTCTGTAACACGGATGCTATGGCAATGCAATCGCTGTCACTTTCTACCGTGCGGAGGATGCAATATGACAGAGCTGGTTAGCAATCGACTGCCTCACATTCTAACGTACATTGTAATACAACAGAGGCTGCTATAGCAGTTCCACACTTTTTTACAAAATATTCGTGTAAACGTGGCATGGGTGACTTTGTGTTTTTTTAGCATTGAGCTCGTTTTACAATTTTCCTTCCTCACTTCACCACTGGTTATCACAGAAGAACTCCTTCCGATGTTTGCCTTCACCATTTGAGAGCAATAATATGTAAGAAGAACGTATTGGCACATATAATATCATGCGTATATATTTAAAACCTGTTTAAAAAGACCGGAGAACCTATATCCCTAAGATAATTAAAAGACCTACCCAAACAGTTGTCTTATTTGTGTCCTCAATATAACAACATAGTAGACAAATAACCTTCCCAGTTTTTTTCCACATCTTGCTCTAGAAAGTCAATAATTTCTCGAAGAGATAAACAAATACGCTGGCAAAACTAGTGAGCAAACGTCGAGAAAACATCGTGGAAGTGTCTATCTATCATAGAACAAACAACTTGTTTTTACCATTGTGATAGACTTAGGTCTTGTTTACATGTAGATAGTTATCTGGCTAGTTAGTAAAGTTGTTTTATAGAATCCTGCACGTTACTCGCAGCACCGATGGCCGATGGGGCCGAAGAATTGGGGCCGCATACTGGAAAGCGTAGCCCCCCACAAGGCCGACGACCTGGTGTAGGCGGCTGGAACCCGTTGGATGAGAGCAGCGCAGGACTGGTCTTTAGGACCGGCCTGTCCAGCAATGGACGTCCATTGGCTGAGATGATGGTGATGATAGAATCGTCCAAGTTCATCATCATCATCTTATTTAAGAGCTTACGCTCTTGTCGGTGGAGTATTCGCCAATCCTGTATCTTACACGACATAAACCTTTTCTGTCACTTGTGTTAGATTAGATCAAATTTTTGTAATTATAGACAAACAATAGGCAATACAGAAAACTGTCCCACTGCTGAGCTACCCTTCGGCCGCATACGAAACCAGAGGTTCGTAACCAGTGGCTAAAGAGAAGAGAATGAGCCAAAAAGCAAAATGATATTTTTGCACAACATTTAAAAACATATTGTACGATAAAACATAATCTCATTACCATATTCCCCCTTCAGATGGGCCAGAAACTTTGCTACAACTATCTACAGATACTACTCTAATAAAACTGTAAACGTCTATGTTTGTTCAGGCATCGCGCAAAACTACTGCACTGATTATGCTGAAACTGTGTTAACAACTTATTATTCGACTTAAAAACTGGTACTCGTATACAGAGTGTTTCATAAGTAACAATAAATATTTCAAACTCTTAAGGGGGTTGTTTAGACCGTCAAACTGAATAACTTTCTCTATGGGACCAAAAACGAAATCGCGAAAAAAAAAATTGAAATCCCATACATATATTTTAGCTCTAGTCGATTTGTAGAGTATAGAACGTCAGATTTTTTCGCGATTTCGATATTGGTCCCATAGAGAAAGTTGTTCAGTTTAACGGTTTAAACCACCCCCTTAAAGGTTTATTTGTATTTTGTAACATCTTGTATAACTGGCAATCAGACGAAGTCACGGGAAAAATGTAGCCTCTTATATAAGCTATTTATAAGCGTGCAATTGTAACAAGTCATATTAATGTTTTGGTTTAAGATTAGCATGACGTGGAAAAGTGGTCATAAGTGGCTTGCGTTTCGCCCACTAGAGATTCCTTATCGTTGATATTGTCGTCTTACTCAATACCCGAAGCGATACTTCACTCCTGAACAGCTCTTAATGTTGTATAAAGCTCAGGTCCGATCGTGTATGGAGTATTGCTGCCACATGTGGGATGGCTCAGCAAAGTATCAACTAGACGCTCTCGACTCAGTTGAACGTAGAGCCAGGAGGCTCATTGGCGACAGTAAGCTGGTAGAAACCAAGCTTCATAGCCTAGCCCACCGCCGCAGAGTAGCCTGCTTGTCGGTCTTCTACAGATTGTACTTCGGTGAGTGTGCACAAGAGCTGCATGAGCTCATCCCACCTTCCCCTTTCTACTTTCGGACTTCCAGACGCACCGCGGGATACCACCCCTTCTTGGTTGATATCCCACGTATCCGCACTAAGCGCCTTTCTGATTCTTTTATAATGCGCACAGCCAAGGAGTGGAATGCCCTGCCTGCGTCAGTATTTCCGAGCACTTACAACCCGAATTACTTCAAAGTAAGAGTGAATAGGCTTCTTCTGGGTAAGCTCGCTACATCTTCGACCCCATCTTTGTCCTCAGAACAGGATTGAGGTCAAGAGCAAACCCATTTTTAAATTAAAAAAAAAAAAAAAAATACCCACGAATAGGGATCCATTTCAAAACTGTAACCACACGGCAGAAAGATATAAAAGCCATAAAAGGCACCATATCTACGGTTAAATTAGTAATGAGTACCTAGCACCTACCTTTATTTTTCTTTGAGATTTTCTCATTTTTTATAAAAGCTAGTATTAATATTGAAATAGAAAATGTAACATACTCGTACGTATAAATGCACGGTCACACACACGTGTAAGCTCGGTGCACATCGCCGCGTGCAGACAAACGTTGTTCGCAACTAGTTTACATACTCACAACCTGCACCGTATTAAATAAACAGACAGTAGAATAATGTGAAGCTTCGCTTGCAACAACGGCGCACGTGCGAAAAATGTTGGGGAAAACAATTGTTTTATTCAAACTTTTCCAACAAATGTTAACGTATTCACTGACATGGATGCATAGTTTTTTGTGATCACTGTAACATAAACGTGTGTCTGTACATTGAAGATATTTACAAAAAAATATTTGTTTTTTGTGAAGTCGGTTTACGGACGATAGTTTTACGTGATAACGTCATAACATTGATAAGAACTGCTAGCTCTGACGTCACGCGGAACGTGACACTTTTTTGTGCGTGCAGCTGCAGCCGGTGTTCATCAATTTAAAAGACGTTATCACGTAAAAAAGGTTACGATATGGTATTTAGATTGTTTGTCTGTTTATTTGTTGTTGTAGTGGTGTGCAAACAACGAATTTATATACAGGGTGTAAGTGACAGCCTAGCAAATATTGAAACGGTGAACTCAGACCATCAATCTGAACAACTTTCACTGTGGAGCCTATCTCAGAAAAAGCGATAGCAAAATCAGATGTTTCAGTATTTGCTAGGCTGTCACTTACACCCTGTATACTTAATGTGTACGGATGTTATTTGATTCTTAATTTTAAGTACACAAAACCGTAACATACGAAGATTACAATAATTAGTTATGTCCAAAGGCGAGCTTAACTTTAACTCTGTTTGCACATCAACAAAAATAGAATTTTTAGATAGGTACTAATTTAGTACCTTTAAAAGTAATAAGTATGTTACGATGTGAAATTTCATGTTAAATAGTTTGACGTGTCCCTTCGTAAATGATAAATGTTTACGCAATATTTCTCTCTCCAAGGCGGTGTACTGCCTGATTAGTTCTACTGTGGCGGTTAACATCTAACCTAATTCAAGCAGTGTCGTAGTGTATGGAGAATAATGAAAGCTTCAGGTAAACTTGGCGGCGAGAATACCTCAGTAAACACCTTGTTCTGTTTACTCGAGTTGTAAGTGGTACGGTAGAAATGAACCAACGATAATACATGGTGTTTCTTAAGACGCTGTTATCCGGTCTAGGCCGTTTTTTGAACACGAACGAAAGTGTTTTAAAGTCTGAAAACCAATTATGTCTTATTTAAGGATCTGGCTGATAGGCGACCGTTCTCAATTACACGATTAGATTAAGTTTAATAGATAGAAAAAAATCCCAAAGTTACCCCTTTTTAGGTTACCCCAGTTGGTTAGGACATTGTAGGCTGAGTCACCTGATTGTCTGAAAAGAAAGATGATTCCGTGCTTCGGATGGCACGTTAAACTGTTGGTCCCAGCTACTATCTCTGGTGGTAGTAGTCGTTACATAAAAAACCATGTCAGAGGCCGTAAGGCGGTTTGAATAAACTCTGACACCAGGGCTTGCAGCCCACTCGATAAGAAGAAGAATACTATGATTAAACTGCTGATATTTAACTTTTTATTCTTATACTTAACTAAATACATTAAATATTTCTAGTGAACTCCATAGAATATTGAGCTTAGAAACCCATGAGCAAAGATATTGATGAAAAACACGTTTTTTTGCGATCCTGCTTTCAATTGGAGCGCGATGCCTAATTAAAAACTTATGCTTGCAAGAAAGAGACGCTTGCACGTGGATAACCTGGCCTTAATACGCCGACTTATTTTTAATGGGATGATAAGACTATCATCACATGATTAAATATCCGTACAAATCGGAAGCTTCATACAAGCGGGACGTCGCGCCGGAGACCACCCCGCTTGACTTGTTATACGCCATTTGATCCATAAAGCAATGGATTGCATTTTTTTCGCGAGTCTAGCGGCTTCGTTGCGCGCTTGACTTCTAGTCGTATTTATTCATCTTATTCGTAGTATGCCATCATGTCGCGAAAAGAAATCTGCTGTTGTATACAAAGGTATAATCATCCCTTTAAAAAACTGGGTCTTCCAGAATCTTGACAATAAATGAACTCAAAATATTATGCAACCGACCTAGGTACACCCATCCCATTGGGAGTACATTTTATAAACACGAAAAGATAAACTTGAAAATATGTTTTTTGTCATTGTTTTATTTTACTGGCGGTAAAGGCTTTTATTACAATACAATACAATACAATATACAATATCATTTATTTGCACCTACGGACTTGAAAAAAAGACGGACGTAATCTCGTCTAATCACGAGTGAAGCACCCATTTTTTTTATGTGCGCGCTGTCACGCGGTACCTAATGGTGACGGGGTGTAGGACCTGCGCCTAGAGCTAGTGCATATGTGTGAGTGTAGGTCCTTTGTAGAACAAACGAAAATGTAGGACCTTGCGTGCTTCACATCTTTTTAGTGTCACATTACGTCCGTCTTTTTTTCAGGTCCATGTTTGCACATTGAAAACATACATAGTTAAATCTATTTATCCTGTCTGGTTTTCAGACTTTAAGTTCATATGTCAACAAATTGTAATTTTCTCAAGCCTTTTGTTTAAAACAGAACAATAATGTAAACAAGCGTTCACTTCTCACATCCCGCAACAAGTCGCTCCAACGAACTCTTATAACTAAGCTGTAAGAATTAAAATGGCTTGACTGTCGAGACTTGGTGTGTGGTATGAACAGTAATGAACAAATACAGTTGAAAACGGGTTGAAAGCATGTAGCTGTGTTTAGTGAGATCTCGGCGGTGGGGTGTACTCACAAAAACTCATTTGCTCGTACAAATAGTGGAAACGTTTTGGAAGCTTTTGTATGAAACACGAGTTCGCTAGCGTGAAGTCAATGTTTAGAGTACGATTTGTATGAGGATGTTTTACATGTAAATTTAGGGTGGCTTGCACCGAAAAGTATTTAAGCTAAAACATGTTAAAAAATCTGAAATTAAACATTTTTTACAAGTTCTTACCTATACAGGGTGTAAGGAAAAGTATCATTAACCTTTAAACCACATACTCTACCCATCAAACTGGACAACTTTTAAAATGGGAGCAAATCTCTCAGTATGAAAAAAAATGTTCTGTCCCATACTAAACTACCTAATAGATGCAAACGTAGGTACTGGACAGCAGATTTGTTTTTATGTTTTAAAAAGTTTTGCTCCAATAGTAAAAGTTGTTCAGTTTGATGGGGAGAGTATGTGGTTTGAAGGTTAATGATACTTTCCTTACACTCTGTATAGTAACTATTACAGTAGGTACTTGTATAGTTTACACTCATGCAAAGTACACACGGCGACACATCAAGCTACACAAAACCAATGTAAGCTGGCCGCGCGTAGGGTGAATAACGTATAACGTCGCGCGGCCAGCTTATTTTGGTTTTGCGTAGCTTGATGTATCGCCGTGTGTACATTTTCTATAGCGCAACAGTTTATATTTTTTGTGGTCTTAATTGCGTCAAAATACTTAACTATTTCTTTCATCGGATGTAAAATAGACGTGCAGAGCAACTTTTTGCAACGAAGAGCTAATAACACATCTATTGTTTTCCGAGATCAATGACAACTGTCGATATTTCCGGATGCTTCGAAATCCGGAATGTTCCGGTCTGCGCCGGCTCGGCCCGGATGGAATCCAATATTAGGAGGCATTCCATTGCGGCCGCTGCCGTACATAATGAACGATGAAATTGTACCTATTCTGAACCACCTACGTCTTTCACATTAGTACCATACCTAGTTAGGTAGTACCTACTTAATTGGCTATGTGTGAAGTGGGTGGTGAAAGAAAACAGTCAAATTAATCGCAGCGCACACTGTATATACAGGGTGTTTCATAAGTAAAAATAAAATTTTAAAACTCTTAAGGGGGTTGTTTAGACCGCGTCAAACTGAACAACTTTCTCTATGGGACCAACATCGAAACCGCGAAAAAAATATCTGATATCCCATACCTACATATTTTAGCTCTAGTCGGTTTGTAGAGTATAGAACATAATTTTTTTTTTCGCGATATCGATATTGGTCCCATAGTGAAAGTTGTTCAGTTTGATGGTCTAACTAAACCAAAATGTTTATTTGTATTTTTGTAACACCTTGTATAAGGTCTAACAAAATTAGGTGAAACTATTTGACGGGGATGATCAGACCATCAAACTGAACAACTTTCTCTATGGGACCAATATCGCAATCGCGAAAAAAAAATCAGCTGTTCCATACAAATCTACTCGACTAAATGTATGGGACCGCAGACTTTTTTATCGCGATTTTGATATTGGTCCCATAGAGAAAGTTGTTCAGTTTGATGGTCTGATCATCCCCTTAAAATAGTTTCAACCCATTTTGATAGACCTTATACATACAGTGTGCGCTGCGATTAATTTGACTGTTTTCTTTCACCACCCACTTCACACATAGCCAATTAAGTATGCAAATCTACACACTCATTCAACTCGAAATGTCTAAAACTACGAAGACTTCTTCTTCCTGCCCTTATCCCATTACTTGGGGTCTCGGCATAATATGTAGTCTTCCTCCATTCATCTCTTTTATCCGCTATTTCAGCCTTCACTCCTTTTCTATACATGTCATCTTTCACACAATTACATTCGAAAATTACAATCGACAAAAAATACTAATTTCCTACAGTTTTCTTAGGGAAAGTTGTTCAGTGTCATGGGGACAATAACCCCTTTAAGTAATGCAACTGTTTACCCTAACACCCTGTATAACGCATTCAAGTTTACACCCTGTATACATGGACAATGTCAGAGTAAACTAATAGTACTGTTATGGACGCGACACGCACGACTCTCTGCCAGTTTTTAAAATAAAATTGTTCCGTAGAGTGGAACACCCTTTCAGCATGAACTCTTTTTGTGGCGCGCTGTATAAATAGAGATTGTCCAGCGATGCAAATATGCAGCAACATGCGGACAGGCTGCTAAAATTGGCGTGAGTGAGGATAAAACGCTCTGACGATCAAAGCGCGAGCGGCTTTTACGTCCACCAGTAGTAACAGTGGTAATGTGGGAAGATTCATGCCTACGAGCATATACCCCTATAGAGACGTAATACATGCGAATTTAAAAGAAAACAATTCTGTCAACTAGCTGCGGTGCGGGGGGGACGGAAATGCTCCGAAGTACTACGAAGTCTATTCGAAACAATGGCGGAAAACAAAGGCGATGCGAAATATATAAGTGACAAGTCACTGATGAGTTGACAGAGTTGGGTCGCCTTATATTACGTCTCTATACGGGTATGTACTCGTAGATTCATGCTTACGACTTCTTTCTCTGTGGCAGTCAGAGACATTCATAGTCAAAGTGCCTAGTACTAGGCTGCTTTATTACACCTTGTACAGCTTAATTAAAATATGATAAAGTACCAAAAGTCGACAACATAATTATGATTTGATATATCTTACCTAAATCTAATCTAATCTTGCCTATTGACAGATGGCGTTGAACGTAATTAAATCACGCTATCGTTTCATTTCAAGCTATTATTGAGTAATTTAGGCTCCTGAGTGTCTGATTGGCTAGCTTCGCATCAGTCACTACTTATACAATGACTACGGAACCACGGACCTGAAAAAAAGACGGAGGTAATGTGACACTAAAAAAATGTGAAGCATGCAAGGTCCTACATTTACGTTTGTTCTACAAGGGACCTACACTCACACAGATGTACTAGCTCTAGGCGCAGGGTCCGACACCCGTCACCATTATGTACCACGTGACAGCACGCACACAAAAGAAATGGGTGCTTCACTTGTGATTAGACGAGATTACGTCCGTCTATCTTTCAGGTCCGTGTACGGAACCCTATCTAAGGCGAGTCCAACACGCTCTTGGCCGGTTTTAGCCTTTATCGTCGCCTTAAAGTTTAAACATAAATCATACGCCTTCGATAACAAAGTTTAGTAACTTAAATTACTAAACTTAACTGAAATTTCTAAACTAACATAAGTTTACTAATTGCAGGCAAACAACATTACCGCTCGAACAAGAGTTCAGAAATCGAGTTAACCTCAAAGTTACAATAATTACAAGTTAGAGGGGAAAAGAAATATGAGGTAAGACAGTACTGAATACGTTTAGCATAGCATAGCATAGCATAGCATATGCTCACGACTATATTCCCCGAGGGGGTAGTCAAAGATATTCTGAAACCTCAGAACATCCACGTTTCACCAGTAGTACCGAAACTCTGTCTAGTGTGACGGGGGGTGAGCCCGTCGCCACTTATAATGGACAGTAGGTACAATACACGCCTCGGAATTGAAGCATGCAGGTTTCCTCTACACGATGTTGAAAACGTGAATACGTTTACTGAATACGTTTGGAGTAAGATAACTATTATTTTGAGAATAGCGGAAATGATATGGACCCTTAAAAATGTGAATGCTAGAAATTATGAAAATATAAGTGCGTTCACACACGATGACGCACTGACGGAGCGGCAGATGTCAGTCCATAGAACCACACCCGGTGCGTCAATGCGTCACCGTGTGTGCTTCTACGTGCGGTTTTATACAACTCCTTGCTTCACAAACGACGGACTGACGTTTGCTGCTCCGTCAGTGCGTCATCGTGTGTGAACGCACTTACAATGCTAGTAAATGTTTAACATTTTTGAAGCAATGTTGCAAACAAATTGACGTTAATTGTGATGTCAATCGGACATGATATTTCTTTACCAGAAGTCATAAATCTCTCATAAATTAATTGTGAATGAGGTTGAAGGCACGGACTTGAAATTAAGACGGACGTAAATATGTGACACTAAAAAGATGTGAAGCATGCAAGGTCCTACATATTCGTTTGTTCTACAAGATACCAACACTCGCACAGATGCACCAGTTCTAGGCGTAGGTCCTACAAATCGCCACCATTATATACCGCGTGACAATACGTCAACACGTACACAAATATAAATGGGTGCTTCACTCTTAAATCAAAATAAAATTAATGGATAGGCCTAAAGCACGGTAAGTTGAAGCACACTACTGGTGCACTTGGTCCTTACAAACTAGCGCCATTATCTGTCAAATCTAGGGCACTTGCATTCAAATTTAAAGTAAACCTTTCATTTGTTTTGCCTCATTTTTCTGGTTTGAAATGTTCGCGTAAAGGCCTATCCAATTTTGATCTAAGGCTTCACTCGTGATTAAACGAGACTACGTCAGTCTTTTTTTCAGGTCCGTGGTTGAAGTTTTATTTTGTTAAACAGTACGCTTATTTTGCTAGTGTTCATAGATATTTCATGCCAAAGAGTTCAGAGAGAATCAGTTTTCTGTGTTTCATTCATTGTCACATTACAATTTCTAAAATTGACCCTCAATATAAACATTTCAATGCGGCCCTGGATTACCGGCAGAATCCGACCTCTGCTTATAACACATTCCTTTTTTAAACTTTTTGGAGAGCCTACAGCTAAATAACAGTTTGATTTTTACATAGGAAAATTGATGGTCCGATGCTGACAACAATCCCTACCTTTATCATCATCATCATCATGTTTGTGTACTAACGAATCCGGTATCTAAACTATTATAAAACTGTAACTGAAGTGTGTCTGTACATTGATGATAATATTTACAAGAAAAAGATTACGATTATGGTTTTTAGGGATCCCTGACTCCTTCGCTCCTGCTTCCCTGACATTTCTGAGAAATGTTGTCTGTCTGTTTGTTTGTTTGTTCGCGCATCACGCAAAAACTACTGAACCGATTTTGATGAAACTTTTTTGGTTTGATAGCTTATATCTGACTTAAAGTCTGGTATATAATTTGTGCGGACGAAGTCGCGGGTAAACACTAGTGTTGTACACAGTTATTAATATGAACAGCTCTAATAACAATTAAATTCTACAAAATAGTGTAGAGCGCTCCTTTTGCTACGCTGCTACGTCGCTACGACCGTAGCAACTTCGTAGTAAAATTCGAAAAATTATATAAAATACTTTTTCAAGAAAGTTGTAGGTGTTCTTGAAACGCAAATAATCCCACGGTCTAGTGTTAATAAAATCTCGAGTTTAACGTTACTTTGAAAACGTAAACCGTTGGAAATGCGAGATACTTTTTGAGAAGTTTTTCTCTGATTTTTCTCTTTCTGAAAATACTGGATATAGAATTTTCCAGCGTCAAAGTACCGAGCAATTTACTTTTGGCATCGAAACTTTTAGTTAGGTAGCTTAGAATAGTCCACCTTATTTTTTTCTTGTGGTATGGGTATGTAATGCGGAGAGGCGAGTGTCATGATACAAGACGAGTGTTAAGAGGTTTCCCTGACCGAATGACCTTGACTCTTCTAGAGCCAATTCAATTCAATTCAATTACACTTTATTGCACACCAAAACAGAACATACATTTGAATACGGCGGTCAAATAAGGCGGTCTTATCGCTAAAAAGCGATTTCTTCCAGACAACCTTAGGGTAGAGAAAATAAACAAACGAAAAATAGGTGCGAAAACGAAAGAGAGCCGCCTCACCTCTACCACAGATTACATAATACTATACAGTACAGATGCCCAACGTCAAACAATGAAACCCGACTGCCGTAACTCGGGCAGTCTTCGGGCAAAGTAAATTGCTTGATTTTCCGAGGCTCATGAGATTTTTTTGTAGTCAGATCATGTACTTTTAGTAACAATTTACACGTTTACGTAAACATTAATTACAAATCGATACCATAACGTATGGCGTTTGCAATTTTTAAACTAAAATTTCATTTGTATGGGATGGGACACCATGCCTCTACTAAACTACGTCATTTTAGTAGGTATACCCTATATTTGACTGGCTTGTCCTTCAATCCAAGGAAACCTTATAATGCCTCGGCTTCGCCTCGGTCAACAATTACATGAGATCTGAGACCTTTGTTACTTTCCTGTAATCTACTATAATTTCACTCCTGAATCTGAAAGGTGTCACCCTTAAGCTAAACTAAAATAGTATCTACACCCTTAATCTTAAAGTTCAACATCCCTAGCTGACGAGAGGGTAAATGAACCAATAAACCATCAACCACTGGTGCAAAATTTAAATTTAGCAGACACAATTAGTTTCCGCGGATCTTAATTCAGTTAATATTGTTACAGACTAAGATCCTGTTGCAAGTTTTCTACCCATTATGTTTAGGCATACATACATATACTCACGCCTGTGTCCGATTGGGGTAGGCAGAGACAATTGATCGCCATCGGCTACGATCCTGGCATACCTCTTTTGCCTCTCCCACAGTCATAAGTCGTTTCATACACGCTCGTCGGTTTCGGGTACATTTGAGTAAAGCCCTTCTTAAGTATGCTGCCAATTTGGTCTGCATACGTACGTCTAGGGCCTCTGACCTGACCCCTTTCGATGTTTAGGCAATGATACATATTAAAGTAAAATAGGGTTCACACGCTCTTATGCCTGTCTGAATCCTTTGACAGTCGGTTGAGAAAATGTAGTTTCCGTTTATTAATTGTAATACACTAAATTTAAGATCAGTTTCACGAAAAAACCTGCATAAAGGTCAGTTTCAGACCTGTAAATGTGGCAGATTTACTCGTAAACTATTTGATTGATTTTGATGATTATATCGCATGTAAAATCATCTCTCTTTTAGGAAGAGATTGTTATATATAATTCAATAGCACAACAGGAAGATCTCACTGATCCACACTACCCAATCCGCCGCGTAGTCCGAGCAACGCCCTATGCCGTGGTCCGTACCCCTTAGGGGTGTCCTTGAGCGGTTTGCTTAAGTTCTTTCACTGGTTCGGTTGACCTGCCAGGACACTTATGCGTCGCGTCTAGCAATAGCTGCTTATGTCATTTTCCAAAAAAAAAATCAGGAGCAACATTTTTGCAATCGGCTGTCAAAGGGTTGCAATAGGTAAGATTGGCAACTCAATTTTTAAGGTTCCTTAATCTATGACATTTCCACTGGTATTTATTTATGTATGCCTAAAAATGGGTGTAGAAAACGTGCAGCGAGATCATAGTCTATAATATTGTTAGCGTAATTTGTTTAGTAAACTGCCTTTGGGGGATAAAGACGACGAAATTGGTTTATTTTATGATCTTGTACGACTGACTGTTCTCATTTGTTATTTTAATTTTGGCAGATATCTTCACCAGCTGGTTGAATCCGTTTTAAAAAAAAAATGTAGCGGTACGGACAGCAACACAAATTCATTTTTAATTTTGAACCTTATTGTCATGCAATAACGTTGATAAACACTTGGTGTGAATGTAGACGTTTGATTGTTTTAATGGGTCATTTTACTCGAGATACTGAACAACTTTCCCCTAGGAACCTATCGGAAATTAACAACGACATCAAAATTTTCAATATTCATACTCAACACAGTACAGGCACAGAGTACTATAATTACGATGTACAGGTATACAAGTACCTTTATAAAAACACTTTAAAACAAAGGACATCGGGTGCAAGTCCACGAGAAATGGTCCCAAGCATGTTGGCAGTTCCCCCTTTGCATAGTCAAGCTAATTCGTTGGCCAAGGAATCTCGTGGAGATGCATCGACAGGTCTTTTTTTAGCTTCTGGGCCCCAAGAACCCATTGTTTCGAAGTAAACATGAAACACCCTGAGATTTTTTCATACTTCTCACCTGGGATATTTCTGGGCCCATGGCCACGGCGACCGCGAGCACGCATGTAGCTCGGACATGAGATGGGGCTAGTATGACTACACTTAGATTAATCCTTTAAATCTCTTGTAGTCTGTGCTTTTATTACGTCAACAAGGTAAAAGTGACAGCAAAATATTTATTGGAGGATTAACTTTAATGAGCGTTTCTGCAACTGAGGCCGGATTCGACCAAACTTAGATTTATAGAAGAGTAACTATACAAGGAACAATTTTACTTTTGGTGTTTACACACCCCTTACTAAAAGAACGAATGTATAATTTACCTAAAGAAAGAGGTCGTTGTATCCGTACTTATTGCAATGTGAGGTTATACAGTTTTAATTTGTTAGGTTTCTTTTTATTATATAATTATTTTATAAATTTTTTTTAATTGTGACATTGACATTTCATTTAGATTAAGGTTGGTAAAACGCAAAATCTGTTTACTCTATAGTAACCGGCGACTTAATCTAAGAATAAAATTTTATCGCGTTTGGTCGAATCGGGCCTCAGTGTGAAACTATTAAAAATGTTAGTTATAATTATAATTATTTTTGTGAAAATCTTATTCGTAATTATATCGATTTAAATAATTACACATGATGTTAGGGTAAATGTTAGGGTATTACTTTAAGGGGTGATGTGACACATGATACTCAAAAACGTTGTCCAAAGGAGCAAAGTGAAATTCGTAAATCACACCCTCTACAAGGTGAAATGGATATCATACGCATCCTTTTAAACTAAGAGTCTACCCATTAAACTGAACAACTTTTACTGTGGGAGCAAACCAATCGAAGCAAAAAAAATCTGCTGTCCCATACTAAACTGCACCCGCTGCCGCTGCCTACACGACTCAAATGTATGGGACAGCCGATTTGTTTTTGCTCCGATTGGTTTGCTCCCGTATAGTAAAAGTTGTTCAGATTGATGGGTAGACTCTTAGTTTAAAAGGATGCTAATAATATCAATTTCAACACTAAATTAAAAAAAAATAAAAATTATAACACACACGGTAAAATTAAAGTAGGAAACAATATACACAAAAAGGCAAAACTGTTTCTCATTCTAGCGGCAAGAGGTTAGCAAATCAAAATCTCTCTGATAAAATTTAACAAGCTCTCGGGACTAAAATAAAACCATTGGGGCTCTCCGGTTCAAGATTAGTCGCTGTACAAGCACAAAGGAGCAATCTTTTGTCTCATTCCTCTTTCCTTATTAATAAAAGAATATTATGTCACGTTTGCCGTCTTTTGTTATGAAATTAGATGCAAATTCGAGTGGCAGTGTGAAAGTCTTTTTGTAGTTTAATTCTTTTCGTCTTGACTTCGTACCTGTGGAACCGTAGACTGACAATCAGTTGCAGAAACGCTCATTAAAGTTAATCCTCCATTAAATCTCTTGCTTTCACTTTTTGCCTTGTTGACTTAGTAATATTTGTACCCGAGTCATGGATGTTTGTATCTATATAGGTATGTATTCTATATCGTTGTCTAATTATCATAATACAAGTCCAGGCTTGTTTCTGGAACTTTAAATGTGACTAGATAATTTGTGTGAAACTGTCCAAATATTTATTTATTTATGAGAGTTACGCGGTTATGAATTAAGCTAAAGGTAATCATTATAACGGGTTCTTACAAAAACGCGGTAAGAACCCGTTATAATGATTAACTTTAGCTTATTTATTTATTTTTAAAAGCTAGCAAGATATTTAATGGAAGAGTGACTTTAATGAGCTAGCTTTTACTAAGTCAACAAGACAAAAAGTGAAAGCAAGAGATTTAATGGAGGATTAACTTTAATGAGCGTTTCTGCAACTAAGCCCGGCTGGCACCAACAAGTATTTAGAAAAGTAGAGTGGAGTGTCAGAAAAGTAGATTGCTGGACTTGGACTTATGGACTTTTTCTTTTATGCTACTTAAGCTGAGCGTACCTACTCTACCTTTTTTCTTCATTAATAACGTATATACAGGGTGAACTAGAAGTCATTTTAAACGAACACCCGTAAACATAGTTGCTTCCTCATTTTCTCAGTCGAGTCCAGTACGTTGACATTTGTTAGTTACATACAAATTATTGTCAAAAACGTCCTCGAAAACGGAATAAAGTCTCGATGAAGCGACTAACGGGTGCAAGAGAAGGACTTTACATATCAAACTGAACAACTTTTTAATGGAAGCAAACTCTAAAGCAATAAAAAATGCTGCTATTCCATTCATTCGAGTCGAGTAGACGACACAATCACGTACATACACTCATACAGTAACACAAATTCAGACATTTAACACATTGTTATATCCATAGCCATCTAATAACGATTTCAATGTCACCCTGTATAAGCATTCTCTTCTTTTTAGAATATTCCACGCCTGCACAGCGTCTTACCTACTCTATTTTGGAATATTTGAGATGTTTGTTTCAGAGAGATGGAAAGGGTGATGAGGATGTAGAGCGAAGATTGACTGCGGCAAATAAGGTATAATAAGTATAAGAGATAAGCGTAGTTTTAGTAACCATCGTCTGCAAGGCTGATTCAGTAATCTTAGAGTATAGAGCATCTCTGTTATGGAGATGGGCTAGGTCTGCCTGCATAACTCCAGTCGGTTTAGGAGTTACAGCCACTCAAAGGTCTGGTATGGTAAAAAATAATATGCAAGAATATGGCGGTATTATTGCAATATGCACTATAGCTATGCGAACAGTACAAAAACTGGCATTTGCTATCAGTCTGTTTAGGAGATAAAGTCATCCAAAAGCCCGACCTTTGAACGGCTGTAACTCCTAAACCGACTGGAGTTATACAGCAGACCTGGTCCATCCCCAGCACAGAGATGCGCTACACCCTATAAATACTGAATCAGCCTTGCAGCTGATGGTTACCAAAAGTACGCTTATCTCTTGTACTATAAATGGTGCCCTACACGCCGAAAGGCATCACACACGTTTACATTACGCAAGTAACTTTGTACTTCCCCTATTACTGTATAAATCCGAGCCAGCATCCTTACAAGCAAACTTGTTCTAACTTGGCTCAATTAGCGAGGCTGGTATCGATCGGCAACTGCGGTACTAACAGATGTATCGGCTAATGAACGCATACGTACATTAGCTGCTGTGACATTGTATCCACTTTGCCTAATTTGAAACATTGGTTGTTCTGTTTCGGCTTTGTACTGGTACACATGTGTTGCTGTTAAATTTTGGCCGCTTATTACTAACACTATTATCTCAGAATATAATCGTAACTCTGGTAGATGGCGCTGACGTCCCTTAAAAACGATGATATAGATTGAAAATTTCGTCGTAGCTTGCGTGGCGACGACAGCTCTGTTGGAGTGGAGCATGCCCCGGATAGGCAGGTCGTGGGTTCGAATCCCGCTCGCCGCCCGACTTTTTTATCTTTATTATAATAAACTTAAAACTTTTATAAAACTGTAATAGAACACGTACATTGAAGATATTTAAAAAAAACGGCCAAGTGCGAGTCGGATTCGCGTACGAAGGGCTCCGTACTTACCGTAAAATAATAAAAAAAAAATCGTTTTCTCCGGGATTATGTGTATAACAACAAATAATAAAAATAGGCCAAGTGTCAGCCGGTCTCGCTGTAAGGTCCCAGAGAAAAAAAATCTTTTGTAAGTTAAGATTTTGTGATCGCACGCGATTGCGTTCCGTCTATCTTATATGCTCTAGCAAATGACGTTCCTGAGTGACAGAAAAGGATGGAGCGACGGAAAAGTGCGATCGCGTGCGGCCATGTGTAGTTCAACCCGCACACGTGCCATTGGTTCGCCATCCCTGGCATAAACCTAATGGCATAAACGGGTACAATCAGGAAGCTGGCATAGATATTGGCTTTAAATCCATGGTTATGTATAACTACAATTATCTATTCTGTTCTAGAATCGATTCTGTGCCATGGGCACTGACATATACTCTAGCGATAGACAAGCTCGTTCAAACAAACAACATGTCACACAAAACAACATAAAATGAGACGTCGCGGTCTGTCATTGCCATAGTGACGAAGTGAACTCGGGAACATCGATGCGGTGCGGGTAACGCATTCAAGTGGAACATGTTGCTTCTATGAAAGGGCATGTCTATCGCTAGAGTGTAAGTCGAAGGCCATGGGTATAATATACGAGATCAAATCTCCTTGGTTTCATGAAAAAAAATTGCGGGTTATGAATAATTATTGCAAACAGCAATTTTTAACGCTTGGATTTATCCTAGTCATTAAAACGGTCGCCAAAAAAAATTTAAGTTCAAAAGCGGAACGGTGCCAAAAATATGGACATGAGAATGAAAATCGGGGACGTAAAAATAGTGAATATTCGGCAAAATATCAAGAAACGCGTCCAGTGCTGCACGGAGCAATTCGACGCCATATTGGATTTTATTCGCACCCAGCTGGTTCGTGCCGCGGTGACCAGGCGTGTGGATCAAACCGGATTAGTCCAGTTTTTATTATATTTCTGATTGAGTAAGTTCAGTTCTACTGTGTCCACATAAAAGAACGGTGAGCCTTTTTTATGCAGTAGAATAACTATACAACATTTATAACATCATCTGTAGGTACAGCCATCAGCAAATGTCGTTGAACTTTGAGAAATGCAGAGTTTAATTAATCTGGAACAAATCATTATTTAATATCATTTGTAACACATATCATTTCACATAATAATTTTGAATATTATACTATACCTAATAATGCAATTTTTTGTTATGATTTTGGCATTGACTTATTACTAGTTTACCAAAAACGTTCAAATTCTGTCCTTAAAATTTGTTTGGTTCTAAAAGTAATCCTTAAATTGAAACTCACACTTAAAAATTGTATTCAAAATAATGTTACAAAGAGCTCACGTATTTTTTTTTTTTGACTACACCGCTTCTAAAGGCGTGGCAAAGAAGATACGGCCAGAAACTCTACAAACACACATCCATTTAACAAAACAAAAGTACAATTATGAATGACCAAAATGTCTGGTCTTGACCATTTTGGTCATTCATATAGCTATAATTATCGAGTTTATCTACTGAACCTTTTTTCAAAGGACTTGCTTAGTATGGGACTTATTTGTCTTGCAAGTTAAAAATATCATCTGGTATCTTATTATAATAGTAATTCATTGCCACCCTACTAGAATATTGCACTATCCGGGATTGCGGGCATTTAATTAGAGATGGACATCGGGTTACATAGTAGAGTGCTTGGGCCCAGAACGTGATCGAATTTAACTTCACAGTTAGCACTTTGTTTGTTTGAAAAGTTTCACATTCTCTTCGCGGACACCTTCAAGATATCCTACTGAAAATACTGAAATAACTATGGTATTTGATAAAAAATTATTTGGATTAGATTGATGCTATGGTTGTGGTAGAATGGCTAGCCACCTTATCATCACTTGACATTTAATTCCAACCTGGAACCTTTTATTCGCTAAACCAAAACCTTGCTGCAACGAATTATGGTTGTGAATATGCGTGTGCGTTGATGAATAATTAATTGATTTTTTATAAAAATCCTTTTAGAACGAACTGGGGATTTCATCTTACGACTATAGGCCGTCAACTTCGTGCGCGGCACGCCGTAGGGGTACAGCCGAAGGCGGGGGCGAGGAAGCACGCGACGCGCGTAAGTGCCGCGCATGCGCGATATGGTACCTAACTCGATACACATCCGTTTTTTTTTCAGCGGACTTCTGAACAATGCATGTGGACTATTTTCATACAACCAATTTCGTAAGTTTTCATAGAGTAGTAGGAAAAGAAAGTCTCCAATCAATATTTGAAGTCATGCGTATTATGTATGCGTATTCGTATTTGTATGCGTATTATAGTGTGTGTATGCGTACACCTATGCGTAAGTGTATGCGCAAGCTTGATGTATTATTTGTATTTTGTTTTTGGTGAGAAGAAAAGTATAATTGTATTATTATATTGTAGGTGTATTCATATTATTATGCATATGCGTATACATGCGTCTACGCTGTATGTTTGTAGCTGTATCGGTCGAATGTTGCCCTGTTTTATTTCGCTGTTTTGTTGTTAGGAATTAGGTCAGTCAAGCGACCGAGGTCACGGTGAGACGGACCGTTATGTCACTGAGGTTTTTAGTATCGGTGGAGCTGCCCCTTAAATGTTTTACTAGCCCTTTATTTGTTTACTGTGACCGCCCGGAGGAAAAATACTGGGCAATGTTTGTACTGAAAGGTTTTAATTGGGTAAATCGTAGCCTTTGAGAGTTGCACATTCCATATTTTATACATTGTTAGCTATTTGTCAGTAAGATTTGAAAGGGGACTCTTTTCATGTTGATTTTATTGAAACGCAAGTAAATGAATCATGATTCATGACTTGACACTAAAACATTTGTTTTCATTAATCTTTAATGGTTCATTGTTCACTGCCCGGTTTATTGTACACGTACCTGTGATTCATTGTTGATTACAGGGTTTTCACAATAAACCAAATCTCATTTTTTAAATACGTAGTATCTCGTAAATCAATACCATAGTTGATTATTAGGAACTGCATTTGAAAGTAGGTCCACTAAATTACCTACAATTTGGTATACAGGGTGTTAGGGTAAACAGTTGCATTTCTTTAAGGGGTGACCCATGATACTGAAATACTTTCCGTAAGAAACATAGAAAATTCACAAAAAAAATCTACTTTTTGATCAGCAGAGCTGATTGTATTTTGTAAGGAAATTCTAAAAAAAAATTGTGAAAGAGAAAAGAAGTTGTTCAATATAATGGGTACAATCACCCCTTAAAGTAATGCAACTGTTTACTCTGACACCCTATATAAAAAGATAAAAGATAGTCTTAGCAGTAAAAATTACTCGTCAATAAGATTGTGGTTCATTGATGGACATCCCACCCTAACTATGAAGTCTTCAGTCAATATTAATTATATACAGTTAGCCTATTATTAATATAATGATAAAACGGTAATCCACGTGTTATCATTATTTACTTATACATATAACAAAGTTGAAACATTTTCCTCGAATCAAATAAGTAGGCTTTATTATCAGCGGGCACAACTAAATTGATAGATTATTATAATATACACACATACATAAGCTCACGCCATTGTCCCATGGGGGTAGGCAGGACTACGGTCCACCACATGGTAAGACTCTAACACACCTCTTAGCCTCGTACACAATCATACATCATTTCATGCACTTCTTTTGATTGAGGGTATGTACTACGCACTTGTCCTTTTCGGAAAAGATCATTGATTTGATCGTGGTATGTTTTCTTCGGACGGCCTCTCCCAACGCTACCGCACACCTTTGCTTATTACTTAAAGGGGTGATTGTTCCCATGATACTTATATATAAGAAAATAGGCATATCAGTTTTTAGACTTTCCATACTAAATGCAATCGGCTGATCGAACGTTTGTATGAAAAGTTGAATCATTTTTTGAGAGATTCCCTTATGTTCCTTTGGAAATGTTGTTCAGTATCATGGGTATAGTATAATCACCCACTAAAGTAATGCAACTGTTTACCCTAATACCCTGCATTTCATTCGTAAGTCTTCAGATATTACATTTCCACCACAAAGGCACTAAAACTATAGTCTGCCAAACTCGCACGTTTAAAATATTGGAGGCAATCATGAACATGGGAGTGAGTAAAACAGACTATAAATTCAAATGTGTTACCGTTTTTGTTATTTGCCTCCATCTGTCAGTGTCATAATTGGCGGTAAACAAAAACAAAATTCATAAAAAAAAAAAGTTATTACCATTTCAGGTATATTAATAATAGTTAAGAACCTAGATAATATGAAAATGCTTATTTTAAAATCTACAGGCTGTAAGGAAAAGTATCATTAAGTTTTAAACCAAACTGAACAACTTTTACTATGGGAGCAAACCTGTCAGAGCAAAAAAAAATCTGCGGTCTCATACATTTTAGTCGAGTAGGTATTGCACTACTCGTATTGGTATGGAACAGCTGATTTATTTTTTGCTCTGACAGGTTTGCTCCCATAGTAAAAGTTGTTCAGTTTGATGGGATGGGTAGAGTATTTGGTTTAAAAGTTAATGATACTTTAATATAAATTATGTACCTACTACAACATCCATATAAATCTGTTCAATTTAAGGATGTGAAGAAAATAATAAAACAGTTTTTGTAGAATTTTATCTAAATACAAAAATAAATAAATTAATTAATTTTTAAATATTTTAACAAAAAATCAGACTAAAATTATAACGCAAATGCATATCTGTTTTACATTTATACTTTGAACTCAGTTCATTCCTGCCCCTTATTACGAGGCCTACTTAATAAGGACACGTTGTGATGATAATGTCATAGAAAATAATATGGGATACTAATAAAATTGTTAACTCACATTCTACGAATGCATAATGTTTCAGAAAATGTATCGTTTTAAAACAATGTGCAAGGACACTGTTTCAACATAATTAATAAGTAAGTAACACGTGTGTGGTCGTTTCTATAATTTTCATAATAGCAGATTCATTATGAAGAATGCATTTTAATGCATCTAATATACATAACGACATTCAGTTAAGTTTCATACGTCGGTTAAAGTGACTGTGTCTTATCTATTATGATCACTTTATTATTTAATCTATAACGCCATAACAATTCGCCATAACAATAAACTACAATACCAAAGGGGTTTGAAAATTAGTGGCTGGCTAATTGACTTTCCACCAAAGTGGTTTCGCAGTCTGAAACTTATTCATATCGATAGAGGATGCCTAGGTCATCAAAAATATGACAGGGCATTTAGATAGATAGATTTGCATAGATAGATAATCAATTTATTTGCATTAGTAACACAAACAATAAACAACAGTTCACAATGAGTGTACAAAACAAGATAACAACGAAATATCTATACTGGGTGTTTCATAAGTAACAATAAATTTTTAAAACTCTTAAGTCTCTCTCTTTGTTTAGACCGTCAAACTGAACAATTTTCTCTATGGGACCAACATCGAAATCGCGAAAAAAATAATTTAATATCCCATACATATTTTAGCTCTAGTCTATTTGTAGAGTATATAACATAATTTTTTTTTTCGCGATTTCAATATTGGTCCCATAGTGAAAGTTGTTCAGTTTGATGGTCTACACCACCCACTTAAAGGTTTATTTGTATTTTTGTAACACCTTGTATAGGTAGAACAACATTTAATATTGTATGCTACAGCAGCAAATAGGTACCAGCTCAACATATAGCATAAAATAATAGTAGTCAGACGCAGCAAACAATGCGTGATAATAAATAGTGTAAGTTTAAACGAAATATAGTTGAGGAAGAAAGTGTAATAAAAACAGAAAGAATGATATTATAATTGAGTAGTGAAATAAACTATGTCACAAAAGGTGCATCAGCGTAGCTATCAGGCAAGCAAATTTTTTTTTCAAGATAAATTCACTCAACTTTTTCTTCAAAGTGAATCCTGATTTAAGTGTTGAATGGTTCATATGTCATTCTATGTAATTAAACGTTTTACTTAATCCTACGAGCATTATTAAAGTATACTTAGTTAGAAAATTAAATACTTTTAATTATATAAATGTTACTTACGTAAATAAATCTTTCACATGAAATAACTACACGACTCATTATATTTCGTGATAACCTGAGTAGGTATCCTATAGCGATTTCAAAGGTTTCAAGGTGCGACCGTGCATCAAAAAGCAAATCAAGTTGGCGGCTGGCCATAGGCCACATTCCATACTAAATTCTTCAAACCCCTTTGTCAATTTGATCATATTAAGTGCAGTGGTTTAAACTTTGACTACCCCACAGGAATAGAGGCGTGATGATAATTGAAAATATTTCTAACGATTCATTAAAGTTTTTTTTCAGATAATAGTGTGAGTAATTTATTTTTACCCATTAACGAATAATCTATAAATACATATAAACCAGTTCCATGACTGACTGACTGACAGGCAACACAATAGTCTAGACCACTGTACCTAGACATGAAACATGAAATTTGAAATCATATTCTTCAGAGCATTAGGGCTGCACTTTTTTTTTTACAATTTCATCCCACTGTTGGGCAAAGGCCTCCCCTTTAATCCTCGAACCATCTCTGTGCACTAAGGAAGGATTTTTCTCAAAGTCTCTATAGATTGTTATGTTATTTTAGAATCCAATAAAGAATTAAAACAATGGTGAAAGTACAAGTGCGTGAAGGTTTGCTGGAGGGAGAGAAGATAGAGAACGAGTATGGAGGTTCCTACTACAGCTTCAAGGGGATCCCTTACGCTGAGCCGCCCCTCGGTGACCTCAGGTTCAAGGTAATCATCCTCATTCTTAGTGACAGTCCCGACGGGTAGTGGGGTCTCTCAAAATAATTTCTTCAATATAGTAGCTTGAAGCACACTTATTAAGCGTTAATTCTTTTTTAAGCTACGCGTCGGAACGTGTTGTCGCTGGTAGAGAAGATGCGGCCAGAAACATGACAGCATACTTTTTTACAGTCTACTTTTTTATCCCTTTCCTCTATTTTTCTGTTTTTAACTTCATCAATATAAGTTTCGTATCTATCCATGGCCTGTTGTTGAAAAAACAACACGAAAGATGTGCCCTTTTTAAATCAATCTTTTTCCATTTTGATATTTTGCTTCTTGACGGAAGCTATATATAAGTCCTCTGATCCTCTCCTAGTTCTTGTATAATGATTAAAATACTATCAAAAACCTAGGTACGTTAATTTTAGCTTATGTCCTATGAAAAGTGTTTTATGATACATAAACAAGCGAATGACCTAATTGAGGCTTTCTTTTTCTACTTTTGAGGGAAGGAAAACTTAAGCTTTTATTCAGTATAATGATTTTTTTCAGGCCCCACAACCAAAAAAACCATGGGATGGTGTTCGTAGCGCGAAAGAACATGGACCAATTTGCTACCAATTCAATCCCCTCGCCAGTGGAGTCGAGAACATCGTAGGAAGTGAAGACTGTCTGTACCTCAACGTCTACACTCCTGACCTTCAACCAAGCACACCCTTACCAGTCATGTTCTGGATCCACGGAGGAGGATTCATTTTTGGCAGGGGTGACTCCGACCATCATAGCCCTAACCTTTTAGTAAAAGAAGGAGTGATTGTCGTTACGACCAATTATAGACTTGAGGTCCTTGGATTCCTATGCCTCGACACAGAAGAAGTCCCTGGAAACGCTGGTTTGAAAGACCAAGTAGCTGCACTCAGATGGGTGAAGGATAACATTGTTAACTTTGGTGGTGATCCGAATTACGTGACTATTTTCGGAGAGAGTGCCGGCGGGGCCAGTGTCACCTGTCTTATGATATCGCCCATGACGAAAGGTCTCTTTAAAAGAGCTATCGCTCAGAGTGGAGCAGCAACTAACCCGTGGTCAAAATCTTTCGCTCCACGCGAGAGAGCTAGGATATTAGCGAGGAAGTTAGGATTCAACTCAGACGATGACAATGAACTCTACGAATTCTTTAAAACCCAACCTATCGCGAATCTGATTGTTGCCAACGTAACAGTCACTCTGGCAGAAGAAAGTCAGGAGCGTGATGGACCAAAATACGGTATTGTAACTGAGAAGAAATTCGAAAATATCGAAGGATTTTTGTACGAAGACATGTATGACGCGCTGCGCAATAATGGCATCCATGACGGTATCGATTTTATGGCTGGGTATAACTTAGATGAAGGTTTGATGCAAATGGCATTTTCACGTAATATTCCGAAAATCATTGATCAAGCTAACAAGTTTCTAGAAGTTTTTGTGCCCAAAAATATAGCGTTGAATTGCAAAATGAGTGACCAGTTTGAGGTTGGAAGGAGGTTGAAAAAATTCTATTTTGGGAACGAAGAAGTGACCAAAGAAAATTTTGGAAAGCTGATAAAGTATTTTGGAACCGACTGGTTCATTTATGGAATCGTCCAATTTCATAAGTTCATCGCCAAAAACGCAAATTCTCTCTACTTTTACAAGTTTTCCTGTTACTCGGAAAGAAACGTATTGAAGTATATTTTTAAAGTCGACCACCTAGTGGGAGACAAACCAGTTGTAAGCCATGCCGATGATGTGATGTACTTGTTCCCAGCTTTAATTGGTGGTGCGAAAATTGATCAAGAATCGGAAACATACAAATTGATGGACAACGTTATCAAACTTTGGACCAATTTTGCGAAATATGGGTAAGGAATTTATTTGCGTTTCACTTAATAAAGGACTGTCAATGGCCTTTGCTCTGCAACGTGATGAACGCTCATTTATGTCGTTTCCAACTAAATACATGATGTCCATCAATGAACCAGGCAGATACAATGGACCAGCATGGGATTTCACTAAGCGACCATGCTATTCCGTGCTACTTACACGTGCGTACTTATTTTATTGCCGTCCCTTACCCTAAAGTGGCCAGCGAGCTATCTGAGACGTTTGTTATGAGAATACTGGAGATTTTGTTTTTAAAATTAAAAAAAAAAATCTTTTCTTTCTTAATGCTTTTAGTGACTGAATATTATTGTTTTGATGTATTGCCCTTGTAGTATGTTTCACGGACCGTTGTTTATAATTGTTCTCTCTCTGATAAACGTTAATAATCGATTTTTTAGCACGTATTTATTTTGAGATTACATCAAATATTTTGAGATAGCAGTGTGTTTCAAAATTAACCAAAATTGAACGGTCTAAAATGAACCACTGGTTTAATGGTTCTACCTATATTTTTCGATTGAAATATAATAGTAGAAATCTTTTTTTATTTAAGTGGCAATTTATTTACTATATTAAGTACCTACCCTGACTTTCTAGTCTCGATATATTGCGACTGTTTCGATCCGAACTTCATTGTAATAGAGTTGACATTGGAACGAAAACGTTCATGCAATTGCGAAGTTCGAATAACCGGGTAGACACCCTGATCTTAACCAACTAACCAGCTACTATCAATAAATCGTTTTAGTATCAAATGTTAGAAAAGATAAGTAACGTTCCTGAAAGTGCCTTATAAGAAGATTCAAAATTCGAAAATTATGTTACCATGGATTAATTGTTGTAAAAATAATAATAATAATTTTGGACAAAATATTGCTAAGTTTATTAAAATTTTCAAAATTTTTGAAGGACTGTATTGTTAATTTCCTAATTTGGTGAAAGAAGCTCTTTTCATGTTGATTTTATCGAAACGCAAGCAAATAATTATGACTTGATACTAAAACATTTGTTTTAAATAATTTGTAATGACGATGGTTCATTGTTAACTACCCGGTTTATTGTACAACATACCTATGGTTCATTGTTGATTATATGTCGTTCACAATGAACCAATTATATTTTTGTATTAAATACTTAATAGCTCGTAAATCTTAAATTATAATTTTTTGTGAGGAACTACGTTTGAAAGTTGACTAAATTACCTATAATTAGGTACCTATAATATAATAAAAGATAGTCGTAGCACTAAAAATGACGATGCGATAGCTTGCCAAAAAAATCGTGGTTCATTCATGGACATCCTACCCTACAGAAAAACATCGTGAGGAAACCTGCATACTCCAAAGATAAAATACTATATTCAATCAAACTGGGACTAAAGGAATGCATCCACTTGATCAGAATCAGCGCATATGGAGCGGACGGACTTCTTGCTTCGTATTGATTCCCATAGAACCGATTTGCTGATGCGATTCCATAGGGAATTAATATAGAGCATCTTCCGCTCTGAATTCGATCCAGTGGACCTTAAGCCTGTGCCCCAGTAGTGGCAACGATGATAGAAGCTGATGATGATGAGCAATTTTAGTTCTTGCATCTACTATTTACCGATGCTACATACTCGCATTGCTAGAATAGCACACAACAAATATTTTTAGGCGAAATGACATGATATTTTTCATTTATCTTTCCAGGAACCCTACTCCTAATGAAGACCTGGGTGTGACCTGGGAGCAATACTCACCGCAACAACAGAAGTACCTGGATATCGGCAACAAGCTGGTGCCAGGAACTGCCCCTGATGCTGAAGAAATATCTTTCTGGGAGGATATATACAGAAAATATCTTCCTGAATGCGTAGCAGATGTTTGATTTAAACTTATGTTATTTTTCTTATTTAATACCCACTACCACTTTATAAATTTTTGATAGCGGTCCGAAAGACCCTATTCAATAAAAATAGCACAAGGGCGATCCACACCGCGTAGTCCTAAAGGCCTCCGCACATCGCAGCGATATTATCGAGCGATTTTATCGAGCGATATTATCGACAGCGATATCGCGACACCTTACACACTGCAGCGATTCCGCGATTCGCGTCACGCATGCGCCCCACCACTGAATGTAGTCGAAAGAGTTGCGATAATATCGCGGCAGTGTGTGGGATCAAGCGCGTCCCCATACAAAATGTACTGAGAACAATTATCGCAAAATCGCAGCGATATTATCGATCGATAATATCGCGGCAGTGTGTAGGATCGCGCGCGTCCCCATACAAAATGTAATGGAAACAATTATCGCAAAATCGCAGCGATATTATCGCTCGATAAAATCGCTGTAATGAGCGGAGGCCTTAATTGAGTCTATATTAAAAATCCTTCCGCGGTGCGAAAGACCCAATTCAAACAGAGCCATTGGGCGAATCGCACCGCGGTCCGATCTGCGCGAGGTGTGAAACGCCCCACTACCCACTAGGGCAAAGAACACTAACTATTACTACGTTCCAGGGTCGCTGATAGAATACATACATTACGAATACATTGTGAAACGGTGTTAGCTGTAATGCAATGTAATATGTTTGCTTAATTAATTAATTAAAATAAATAAAAATAAAGTCATCGAATATAACATGATACACACCACTAGTTTTTTATTGCTAACAACATTTTAAGGGCGTGTAGTATTGCTCCTGACCGATTTCGGCCACGGCGACTGCTTCAACTCCGTTGTTGGCGTTGATGGGCCCTTATGTGGCTAATATAGCCAATCTTCTTGGAGAAGATCCTCGCACATAGCGGGCACGTGAGCACGTCATTCTCATGGTGGTCGAGCTTTCAATTCATCACGTTTGGCGTCTAGTTGTGATCGCCTACTTGCTCCAAAATCATAAATTTGACTGTTTACACGAGTTCTCCATGCTGGACGGATGGCCGCCAAATCTTCCCACTGCGCGGGCTCTGTGCCACACCTTTTCATATGGCGCTTTTGCACATCCTTATACCTGAGGAGTTGCCCGCCATGCTTACGCTTGCCCTCCTTCAACTCAGAGTAAAAGATGCGCGAAAAAGCAAAGGGCAAAAGGGCGAGTAAAAGGGCGTGTATTCAGATAATGAAACTAAACAACTTTCCCTTCGGAACAAAGGGTCGAAAAAAAAAATTTATATGACCTCACGTACGAAATCGATCGGCTGATCCGCACTTTTGTATGGGAGGTCCAAACATTGTTTTCACTTTTCGACCCATGTTCCTCAGGGAAAGTTCGACTAAGTGGGTAGGCACGCGTAGGTGCGTAAATACGTCATAAGGACAGTTTCTTAGGGAAAGTTGTTCATTATCGTGGGTAAAATCACCCCTATACCCTAACACCCTGTAAAATAGAACAGTGGAATCATAGAAAGAGAATGACTGTAAAAGGCATCAAAATTATAATAGTCGCGAAAATGAGATGGATATTTTAAGTTATTCGGTAAAAATGAAATTCTTCCTAAAGTTGTTTAAAAATATTTAGAATATTTTTTATTAGAGTTTCTGTTTGTTTTATTGCAACTAGGTACCTAAATGAGTAAATTTCTCACTCCTACTAATGTTCCTTTTATTCTACGAATAAGAGAATGTATAGAAGTATAAATGAAGCTCAAAAAGTGGCACCAAAAAAATTATAACGCGTTCTAAATTTGTTCTTTAAAAATTGTAACTCGCCGCCAAAACTCATACAAAATGTCATTTTTCATGGGGTGCCAAAAATGATTTCGATTTTGTTTGGAGTTATTCTTCCATATTTATTCTCTTATTCGTAGCTTTTATTACTGTTTATTTAACGATTCTATTTAGTCTCGCTCTGTCGCTTGTAGAGGATCTGTCATAGAGTACGGTAAACAAGTGCTATCAGTTTAGTGGAAACCGTCGGCTGAAGCATAGTAAAAATAGAGAAGTAGATCATCTTGCCCCGTACGAGAGATAATTGCCTACTCTAGCTCGGATACTCAGGGCTGCTACTATCTTTTAGTTTAATCTATTGTTATAATACAATACAGGATGTTTCTTAACATGCTGACGGTTTTTAAGGGGATGATCATTATCAAACTGAACAACATTGTCTATGAAATCAACATCAAAATCGCAAATCTACTTTACCCGGATATTGTCATTTGTTGACAGCTGAGATTTTTCGCTCGATGTTGGTACCATACAGAATGATGTTCAGTCAGTTTGATGGTCTGACCATCCCCAGCAAAAACCGTCAACATAATTAAGGTCTTTACCCTATAATATTTTGAATTGTTCTTTATTTATTTTGTTTTGTTGTTTGTTATTCAACTTAAAACAACAAAAACAACTACCGTCTACAAACTGATTTACCGAACAAGTTATCCAAGTTGTTAATGTATACACCCTGTATAACGTCGGTTGACACAACCTCTTCTCAATGACACGCCATCCACCCGACAGAAGAAGACCGGTTACCTTAGAACTGAAGACGATGTTTTGGTGGTACGTACCTGAAATAGAAATTTTAAATAAGTATACTATAATGCTGTGATTAGCCCTTGTCAGATAGTGGTTACGTAGGTATTCATTGTTGTAGAATTTTTAAACGCTACCGAGGGAAAGTAGGTACTCTAAATGCAGGAAATGCAGAAAACGACATGGTTTCGATTTTTTTTAAATTTTAAATACCTACTTAATTTGTTTGTAAAAAATTACTGATTGGATGGAACCTACTCACTACCAAAACAAGATTCCTAAAATGTATCCATGAGTATGTTAGCGATTTCATTCATTGCTGAAATGATAAAAAATCATGTTTGCCTCAAAACATAAAATATTTAGTATCAAAATAATAAAATTATTCTTTCGATCTAATTATTTTGTTATAATTGTATTATGTGAAATGCCTAGGTATTGCATAGAATACCAGTCTGGTATTCTATTACCAGATTATACATTGAGGTACTATGTTACCAGGTAACACAGGTACAGGCTATGTTATTAGGTAACACGCTTAGATCAAAATAAAGGTAACACCTATAAAGTTTTTATATTTTAGTTGCTTTTGTACCTTTAATTACCTTTTTATTATTTAACCTGTAAAATCATTCTTTTTTTTTTATTTTTTTTTTTTTTTTTTATTAGCCTGTTTCATCCCACTGCTGGGCAAAGGCCTCTCCCCTGCTCTTCCACTCGTTCCTGTTTTGGGCAACCTCTGGCCAGTGGTCGTCAAATTTGTCCAGGTCATCGCGCCACCTCTTCCTGGGTCGACCTGGACGCCGCCGACCGTTTTCGGGGATCCTGGGCATGATGATTTTTGCCCATCTCTCAGGATTCATCCGACAGACATGACCGGCCCACTCCCATTTAAGTTTGGCGCTTTTCTCTCCGACGTCGGCTATTTGAGTTTTGGAGCGCAACGTGGAGTTTCTGACCCGGTCGGTTCGTTTAACACCCAGAATTCTGGGTGTAAAATCATTCATAATAATTAAATTATTTCCTTATAAAAATAAAATTAACTGTATTTATAAGTACTATTACCTACATTTTTTTCTAGATATGATTTGGCTTGGGTAGATAGGTGAGTACCGACGCAATACAGTACACAACTACCGGTGATAATTATATCGTGTGGTTTTCAAAACTTATCAATAAATCCGATTCTGATTAACATTCTATCTTGTTGTGATAGAAATATCAAAGAAACATGTTATCTACTTAGATCGATCTATTTCAGAACACAAGAAATTTCGACGTTTGATTTTGGTCGAAATGGAGCGACTAGATGAGAACGGACAAGGAATTACTTCCAACCACTTTAAATTATATTTTTATACAGGGTGAAATTGAAGTCGGTCGTTAACATCCATTTAAACTGAGACTCTACACATCAAACTGAACAACTCTTACTATAAGAACTATACAGAGTGTAAGGAAAAGTATCATTAACCTTTAAACCACACTCTACTCATCAAACTGAACAACTTTTACTATGGGAGCAAAACGGTCAAAGCAAAAAAAAATCTGCTGTCCCATACGGTTGCGTCACAGGTTGCGTCGAGTATAGTCGTTTAGTATGGCACAGCTGACTTTTTTTTTGCTCTGATCGTTTTGCTCCCATAGTGAAAGTTGTTCAGTTTAATGGGTAGAGTATGTGGTTTAAAGGTTAATGATACTTTACCTAACACCCTATTTACTATTACGGATATAAAGAAATAGTAAAAAAAAATCTGCTGTTCCATACAAGAATGTAATACCGACTCGAGTTATATCGAGTTTAAGATTTCGGGTTTTGCTCCATGCTTTATTTCCGTTTGATTTATTCTGTTCCCTACAAAAGTATCTCTTTTTCAACACCAAAACAATCAAAAGCAGTATAGACAGACGAACCGACACCAAATCCACAAGCGTTCCGTTTTTGTAACATCACCACGGAACACTACTCGTAGAATTCGTTACGTTAAATCACTATAAATAATTCGGTAATCTTTAGTCACGTTGTCCACCGCGACCTCGCAGGCCGTAAAATTTAAGTGTCGACATAATTACGAAACCAACGTAAACAGAAATGGTTCAAGTGCGCGTGCGAGAAGGTTTGCTAGAAGGAGAGGTGTTAGAGAACGAATATGGTTCTTCATTCTTCAGCTTCAAGGGGATTCCCTACGCGGAGCCCCCTCTTGGTGACCTCAGATTTAAGGTAAATCATTCAATCAAATAATAGGTATCGAAATTTAGGCCGAGATTCAGAGACGATTCTAAAGTCATAGTTCGAACTCCCGTATGTCAAAATCCACACATTTCGACCCTACTTAGCTCGAGCTAAGACGGAAAAAATCGTCTCTGAATCTCGGCCTTAGAAAGCAGGTCCTAAGGTGGTTGCAGAGTTGTCAATTTCATACAAAACTTTGTCGTAGAACACTCGTAGACGGTATTAATAAAAATAAGGAAAAATATCTTAGAAAATCTAGATTGCGCGTCTCAAATAACATTTACAAAATTTTATTTGAAACACACCTTTGTGTAGAAAATTGCTATTTTTTAATATTGTTTTAGACCAATATTTAATGAGTTAATTATAGTATAAGAGATAAGAAGGATTTTCGTAACCATAAGCTGCAAGGCTGATTCGGTGTTCATAGGGTGTAGAGCATCTCTGTGATGGGGTTGATGCAAGTCTGCATGCATAAGTCCAGTCGGTTTAGGAGATACAGCCATTCAAAGGTCAGTTATGGTTGCAAAAAATGAACGATCAGCTGCAAGGCTGATCACAGAATATTATTGTAATATGCACTGTAGCTATGTGAATAGTACAAAAACTGACATGAACTGCCAGTCGGTTTAGGAGATACAGCCGTTCAAAGGTCAGTTATGGTTGCAAAAAATGAACGATCAGCTGCAAGGCTGATCATTGAATATTATTGTAATATGCACTGTAGCTATGTGAAAAGTACAAAAACTGCCATGAACTGCCAGTCGGTTTAGGAGATACAGCCGTTCAAAGTTTCAAAAATTGATGGCTCCAAAAAAATTTTGGTCTCTGGAAGGATGATCATACTATATTATTTTAATATGCACTGTAGTTATGTGAACAGTACAAAAACTGGCATGAACTGCCCGTCGGTTTAGCAGATACAGCCGTTCAAAGTTGAAAAAATAATGATCACCGAAAAGGCTGCTTACTTGACGAAATGCGTATGGACGAACTGCGTATTGGACCAAGTGCTACTAGGTCGATTATAAGATAGTATTTCAATATACACAGTAGCTACATAGCTACACGCGCATGAATAATGTCGGCGGTTAACCAGTTATTAACACTAATTAAAAAAAAACCTGCTAGAAATTATTAGAAGTGGTTTAGTAGTTGAATTTGGGTACTACTAGTGAAATGTGGATGTTAAGAATTTTCAGAATGTCTCTTGACTATCCCCTAGGGCAGCGTTTCTTAACCTTTTTGGTCCACGGACCCCTAGGAAATCAAGCATAATTTCAAGGACCCACATCACAAAATGTTCTTACAAAAACTACTAACTACAAATACCACAAAAATATACTTTTTCGTTAAAAATACGCAACTAAATTAGGTATATTGCAACTAAATTCGGTATAATTTGGGTTAATGATACTATTAAGTTGTAATATCAAATCAGATTCCACTTGTATTCTGTTTCTACAGAAACTTTCTGTGCTTGTTTTTAGTAACAAGAGCAGGGAATGCCTTTTCACAGAGGTATGTTAAATGGTCCACAGATTATACTGCGGACCCCCATACATTATACTCGCGGACCCCCAGGGATCCGCGGACCACCGGTTAAGAAACACTGCCCTAGGGGAATATAGTCATAAGCACCATGCTTGTAATATGCGTTGTGGCTATGTGAACAGTACAAAAATTACATGATTTGTCAGTCGGATTACACAGGGTGTAAGGAAAAGTATCATTAACCTTTAAACCACATACTCTACCCATCAAACTGAACAACTTTTACTATGGGAGCAAACCTGTCAGATCAAAAAAATATCAGCTGTCCCATACGTTTGAATAGAGCAGGTATTGTATTACAGTTTAGTATTGGACAGCAGATTTTTTTTGTTCTCACAGGTTTACTCCCATAGCAAAAGTTGTTCAGTTTGATGGGTAGATTATGTGGTTTAAAGGTTAATGATACTTTTCCTTACAACCTGTATACAGCCGTTCAAAGATCATGGTGTCGAAAAAACAACGATCACCAAACAGGACCAATTCAAATCAGATGGCAAAGTTGACCAAGTTGTACATGGTGTCAAAGTTGTTCACGTTGCCTCGAGTCGACCGAGTTGTTTATGTTGTCCAAGTCTAACGAGTTTTTCATGTTCTCGGAAGTAGTGATATCATAGTGGTGTGACTACCTAGACCTGTTTGACAAAATGATGCGGGTGCAACGTCCATGCCTACGCCACGCACGGGGCGTTCAGGGCACCCTGTTCACACTTCCATCCACGTGTGACATGCATATGCCATGCGTGCGCTATCGAGTGATGTCCAAATTATTGTAAAATGTAAAATTACTATCGGCTATTTTTTTCCGTTTTTTGTATATTACGAGGTCTAACAAAATTAGCTGAAACTATTTTAAAGGGATGATAAGACCATCAAACTGAAAAGCTTTTTCTATGGGACCAGAAGGTATGTATGCAGTTGTGGGTACGTTATGTAGATACATATGCAGTAGCATGAACAACTTGGCCAACTCGAACAACATGAACAACTTGGTTAAGTCGGACAACATAAACAATTCGAACAACATCGACGGAAAACTCAGACAGCATGGACAACTTGAACAACTTGGCCAACTCGGGCAACATAAACAACTTGGTCAACTCAGACAACTCTGTCAACTAGAACAACGTGGTTAACTCGGAAAATATGAACAACTCAAACAACTTGGTCAACTGGGACATCATAAACAACTTGGTCAACTCGAACGACTTGATCAACTCAGATATCATGAACAACTTGCTCAACTTATTTATGTTATTCGAGTTTTCCGAGTTGACCAAGTTGTTTGAGTAGTTCGTGTCGTGTTGTTGGAGTCGTTTATGTTGCCCAAGTTGTTTATGTTGTTCGAGTTGACTAAGTTGTCTGAGTTGACCACAAGTTGTCAGAGTTGTTAGAGTTAATCAAGTTGTTCGAGTTGTTTATGTTGTTCGAGTTGATCATGTTGTTCGATTTCTAACAAATGAATCTAATTCGCAGTTCTACGAATAACAGAAATTCATGATTGAAATTGACTCAACCTTAAACTATATGTACATAAGTTGGTCGGCAAACGGATGTTCGAGTTGTTTATAACATCTATAAAATAATAGCGTAAATCGGACTTCGTGGTCGGCGTCGATGACACGTGGTTGATACATGGTAGACGCGTCACGCGTGTGTGGACGAATTCGATACATGATGAACCAAGCGTGGCGTAGCATCGCGTGGCTTGCATGTGCGTGTGCATCATCATCATCATGTGAACACGGTTTTAGTCAAATTTAACAAAATGTTTTCTTATACAATTTGTAAGAATTCATAATATTAAAATGTGTTTTAATTACGAATACCTAATTAGGGGTACAAGGGGTACATACAGGTCTAGGTAGTCACACCACTATGATGATATAACTATACTTCCGACAACATGAACAACTCGGCGGGCTTGAACAACATTAACTACTCGGTCGACTTGGAAAACATGAACAACTCTGACAACATGAACAACTCTGACAACATGGACAACTTGGTCAACTTTGCCATCTGTTTTGAATGGGTCAATTTGTCCAAGTTGTTCATGTTGTCCAATGAAGTTCTTTTGACAACAAAATAACTCTGAAAACTTGATCAACTTGGTCAAGGACGACTCTGTCAACTCAGACACCATTATATAAGTGGACCGAAGTGTCAGAGTTCTTCATACTTTCCGAGTTATCCGATGTGCATGTTGTCCGAGTTGTTCAAATGTCCAAGTTCTATGATATTTTGTACGTCATTAAATCTTTTAGCAATCCCGGGACTTCGGAATGGTCCTGGGATTGTTTCATACATAAAAGTATTATAAGTACCTTACAGGAATAGAGGAACTGACATGAGTTGTCAAATGAAACTATTTTTGAATGTTTTCAGGAGACTATTCGCAGAGAGTCGTGTGGCTAAGGGGGTAACAAGTAGACGTGTTGTCGGCTTGCGATTTGATTGGCCACCTGGCTCCGCTGTTTTATGGTGGTTTCGAGTGTGTGTTTTTGTTTAAAAAACTGGGCTTTGAGATCGCCATATCCTATTACCGTACAATATAATATAATAAATATATCCTCAACACTCGACACTGGCGAAATCTAACAAGGAAACACCATTTAATAAAAATAGAAAAGAGACTATTCGCAGGCAAAAATTCGAATACTGTCTATAATTCTGAGTCTAACGTGAAATCGTGGATAAGTTAATGATGTAGTGTCAGTATATTTCACAAAATTATCTATTATTTCACTTTAGATTCGCATTTATTCACGGAAACCGAATTGTAAAAATTTATAAGAGACTAGAAAACGGTTATATTGCATCGCATCACGTATCTCTTTCTATTATACAGTGGTGCCGCTAGGTACATCTCGCTCTCTCAGCTGTCAGTTCCTCTATTCCTGGTATAATACCTTTATGGTTTCATATAATAAATTAATTAAGGATTGGACATGCATGCCATATTATTCTTGTGAAACATGAAGTTTAGGTAAATATGCATCTGAATATCCGATCTCTAGTGATAACGCACACCTGCTAGCGGTTATAAGATAACTACTACACGGACTGCCATAAATTATTGTGTCAGTTTAACAGTACTCCCATAACTACAACGCATATTACAATACGATCCTACAATCAGCCTTTTCGGTGATCATTATTTTTTCAACTTTGAACGACTGTAGCTACAAAACCGACAGACGGATCGGACGGATTTTTTTTAGAACCATACAATTTTGAAACTTTGAACGGCTGTATCTCCTAAACCGACTGGCAGTTCATGCCAGTTTTTGTACTGTTCACATAACTACAGTGCATATTAAAATAATATAGTATGATCATCCTTTCCAGAGACCAAAATTTTTTTGGAACCATCATTTTTTGAAACTTTGAACGGCTGTATCTCCTAAACCGACTGGCAGTTCATGGCAGTTTTTGTACTTTTCACATAGCTACAGTGCATATTACAATAATATTCAATGATCAGCCTTGCAGCTGATCGTTCATTTTTTGCAACCATAACTGACCTTTGAACGGCTGTATCTCCTAAACCGACTGGCAGTTCATGTCAGTTTTTGTACTATTCACATAGCTACAGTGCATATTACAATAATATTCTGTGATCAGCCTTGCAGCTGATCGTTCATTTTTTGCAACCATAACTGACCTTTGAATGGCTGTATCTCCTAAACCGACTGGACTTATGCAGGCAGACTTGCATCAACCCCATCACAGAGATGCTCTACACCCTATGAACACCGAATCAGCCTTGCAGCTTATGGTTACGAAAATCCTTCTTATCTCTTATACTATTAGATAATGGTTGGATTTGGTGCGTATTCTTATGATTTTAGAATGTGATTTCCTTGGAATAGAAGGCACCACAATGATTCTTAGATTCTTAGATTCTTTATTGTACACAAAACAACATAATTATGAGAACTTACAATAAATCATGATGTACAAAGGCGAGCTTAACTCTAAATAAAAGAGTTTTCTTCCAGCAAACCGTTGAGTGAGAGGAAAACAAATGTGTTTGGGTAAAAACAGAGTGCGCACAAATAAAGATCTACTTCATTATGAGATAATAAAATGTATACCTATAAAATAAAAAAAAGAAACAATATAAGATACAACCATACAAAAAATAAATAAATATATATACTATATACTCACATAAATAATAATATTAAATAAGTATAATAAATAATATAAACGGTTACCTATCGTACTTTCGAAAAATAGTTTTCCGAATTTTAGTTCTCCGAAATCGTTATACTTTTTATTGTTTCCCTTTTTTTTTGTTTCCCCGAAATATTATTCGCCATATTTTAAAAAGCCAGATTTTTTATTGTCCTTTTTTTCTTTTAACCAATGGATCAAAATTCTGTAACACAGTTTTCCGAAGTAATGTAAGTCAGATAATTTACTTTTTCGAATATTTGTTTTTCCGTACAGTCACATTTCCGCAGAAATATTTAACCTAACCTATCCTAGAATTTTAAAAACACCAGATGGTTTTTTTCAGGCAGGGGGCGTCCACCTCTCGCACCTTCAACATACATTATAAGCAAACAAGCAAGCATGCAGCAAGCAAGCTAGCATGCAGCAAGCAAGCAAGCATGCAGCAAGCAAGCAAACATGCAGCAAGCAAGCAAACATGCAGCAAGCAAGCAAGCATGCAGCAAGCATTTTGATGCTCCGCTCGCTTCGCTCGCTCCGCTAAGTGTTTTACATGTTCTAACCTAACCTAACCTACAATTTTAAAACCACCAGGTTGTTTTTCTCAGGCAGGGGGCTTACGCCCCCCGCACCCCCCAACATGCATACAAGCAAGCAAGCAACATGCAAGCAAACATGCAGCAAGCATGCAGCATGCATGCAGCAAGCAAGCAAGCATGCAGCAAGCATTTTGATGCTCTGCTCGCTTCGCTCGCTCCGCTCGCTCCGCTAAGTGTTTTACATGTTCTAACCTAACCTAACCTACAATTTTAAAACCACCAGGTTGTTTTTCTCAGGCAGGGGGCTTACGCCCCCCGCACCCCCCAACATGCATACAAGCAAGCAAGCAACATGCAAGCAAACATGCAGCAAGCATGCAGCATGCATGCAGCAAGCAAGCAAGCATGCAGCAAGCATTTTGATGCTCTGCTCGCTTCGCTCGCTCCGCTCGCTCCGCTAAGTGTTTTACATGTTCTAACCTAACCTAACCTACATTTTTAAAACCACCGGTTTGTTTTCTCAGGCAGGGGGCTTCTCCCCGCACCGGCCCCCCTAACATGCATTACAAGCAAGCAACAAGCAAGCAAGCAAGCAAGCAGCATGCTAGCAAGCATGTTGGTGCTATAATCCTGGTATCATGACTGTATCTACTAGGTAATTATTACAGAAAACTTTACTGTGTTGTGTCAGTGTCCTAGTCATACTTTGGAAGAAGTTGCTTCTACATTTTAAAACTTCGAACCCAGAAGACCGTTTTCAAAAGAAAAAAAATGATTATGAAATTCTGATTTTAAATTTTCTGGAAAATGATACTTCTGTCAAGTCTTTATAAGGAGTAACAAATGTATGTGTAACAAAATATCTGTCACTAGAAAATTCTATAAACCGTTTTCGAACAACTGAAATTCGGTCAGTGAAATTTCGAAAGTAAGATAGGTTAAATATAAACCTACAAATACTATATTACTAATATACTTACATATAACTACTACGACTTAATTAGATAGGTAATGTTCCTTAACTCTCTTTTTAAAGATGTCCAGCGATGGACTGGCACAGATTGTATGCGGCAATAAATTCCATAACATAATGAAGACATAATGACATAATGAAGGACAAGCCAGTCAAAAATAGGTAAAAATACCTACTAACAGTTTAGTGAGGTGGCTCTGAATGAATGTCAAGGTCGTTCAGTCAGGGAAACCTCTTAATGGGATGCCTAGTTGAAAGGGGTTGCCTAAGGCACCTTCGCTGATCAAAGGTCTTTTTATGGAACTACCCGATTCAATCGGTATGTAATCGACATGGTGTTTTTTTACCCGACTGCGCGACGCAAAGGAAGGGTAATGTGTTTATCAGCCTATGTATGTGTGTATGTATGTATGTAAGTTTGTACCTTTCTGGCACAAAGGTAAAACAATCAATTAGGAGTTAATAAAACTCTTGGTAGACTGAGAAAACCGTATCCGACCTTCAACCTACCACGGACCTGAAAATATTTTTTTATCGGTAGTTACTTTATTTTTGCGACTTGTAGAACAGTTCCATATATTATTGTAATCAGGATGACGTCATCTTATCTTATCCATACTGAAACGTGACCTTCGTTGCACCCAGTATTTCAAGTTTTTTGTTTATATTAAAGTTAATGTCACGGATGCTGCCAAACGTTAATCGTAAAAAGGCATTCACAAATTCAGAGGGTTTGTCAATTAGCTTTGTAGCTCAGCGGTCGGACGTGCGATCCCGAAAATTCGAGAAGTCCTGGGTTCGAGACCTCACCCCGACGAAAATATTTCTAGATTTTAATATTGTTCAGGAATGTTCCAGAGGAAAGAGGGAGAAGGAAAATTGGAAAGAATATTTGGAAAGAGACAAAATAACCGTGTCTAGGAATATTCGAGAAAGGGGGAGGAGCTAGAGATAATTAGAAGCGTTTGGAAGGAAACAAAGAAATAACGAAATGAAGATCGAAATTCAATATTCTGGAAGATTCTATAGGGCTATATAAGCCGGCGAGTTTGCGGCCATAGGGCAGTACTGAGTTTAACAGTGAAAAGTGCGAAACTAAAAGGAAGAAGAGAAAAAGTGAAAAGTAATAGTGAGAAGTGAACAGTGAATAGTCAAGTGACAGTGTAGTGCCGTGACGTCGTAGTTGTGACGTGTGTCGTGACGTGTCGTGACGTGTCGTGACGTCATAGAAGTGACGTAGTGGACAGTGCTACAGTGGTGTAAAGGAGAACCCCCGTCAGGAGGACTGTGTAAGTGGAATCTCTGCGACGAGGACTCTGCGAGGAGGATCCTGCGAGGAGGACCGTGTGTAAGATAAACTCAAATAAACTCTGTAAATTTGGACTTGGCGTTTCACTCCAATCCCTGAACTCGTCGCCCGTAACATTTGGTGTCAGAAGTGGGATTGGAGTAGGATGCCGCTCGTGCCAAAGGAGTTAAAGGGAGTCACCACCCGGGCCATGTCGGAAGCGCGGCAGGAAGGTGCGGCTCTTGCAACTGAGGTGCAGCGAACCCCGGAGAGAAGACCTGAGGGAGGTGAAGTGCAGCGCACTCCGGAGCAGAATCCAGGAAACTTCCTCTATCAAATCCAGTGCATGATGGAAGATCAAGCACGCATGATGGAAGAACAGGCTCGCCACCGCCAGGAGGAACAGGTTCATGAACTGCGCGCAATAAAAGAAGGACAGGCTCGCCAGCAGGAGGAACAGGTTCACGAACTGCGCGCAATAAAAGAACAGGCTCGCCGTCAGGAAGAACAAATTCGCACAATGTAGGAGACGCTTCATAAAGATATCACGAAAGGCTTGCAGCAGGCAGTGGAGAGAGTCGAAGCAGTTGAAGGAAGGTTGGATCGTGTGAAGGTTGAGTTAGACCACGTGAAGGATGAGTTCGAAGGGAGGTTTGAGCGTGAGTTTGCCAAAATCCGGCGAGAGGTTGAGCAGAGCAAATCTCATAGCCGTGTTGCTGCTGTTTTTGACTCACCCATACAACCAAAAGGTGTCAAGACTCCGGTTTACGATGGACTGACGTCATGGCCCGCCTTTAAGCTACAATTTGAGGCAGCAATGAAGGTTAATGGTTGGGGCAAGGAGGAGGCACAGCCTGCGTTGATATTAGCACTCCAGGGACAGGCTCTCACCGTACTGGAAGCCGTAGGTGCTGGCGGAAACCTGACGTTCGACAATCTTTTCGGAGCTCTGGAGGCTAGATTCGGCGATAGGCATCTCGAACACGTGTATCGGGCGCGGTTGAAGGAACGTAACCAACATGCTAATGAGAGTCTGCAACAATGGTCCGTGGAGGTAGAGATGCTCGTGCGAATGGCTTTTCGGTCGTCACCAGCAGTCATCGATGACATGCTCCTGCAGGTCTTTACGGATGGTATACGGGACCCAGAGGTGCGAGCTGCAGTGCGACTTGGGCACCATGTTTCACTCAGGGATGCTGTTGCTCATGCATTGGAGGTGGAAGCCGTACAACAGGATCTTCGTTCCGTTTGCCTCAGGGAGATTGGTGTGACTAGAGCATCAGTGCCAGGAAATCGAAGCGTTAATTATGTGTGCTACGAGTGTGGTGAACGAGGGCATATTCGCCGCTCCTGTCCAGAGCGCGCAGGTCGTCGTTATGTGTGCTACGAGTGTGGTCAACGAGGACATATTCGCAGTTCCTGCCCGAAGCGTACAGGCCGTCGGGATATAGGAGTCTCGACTGATGAGCAGCAGGAAAACTGGAGGGCGTTGGCCGGTGATGTTGCAAATATTAAAGTTAAACAAATATTGGACGGAAATAGTCTGTTAGTTGAGGGAGAAGTAAACGGTAGAATCTGTCAACTAACTTTGGATACCGGAGCTTCGAGAACAGTGATCAGTTCTCGACTGTTAAGCGAAATGAAAAGTTATCAGGAAAAACGATTTCGGCAGCAAACCAACCTCCAGTTAACAACAGCTACCGGACAGAGCATACCTGTCAAGGGAGAGTTGGGAGTGTCGATTAAGATCGGGGAAACTCATTTCAAACATGAGGTGATTGTAGCTGAAATAATGGATGATTGCATAATTGGTTTAGATTTCTTACAAAATTACCAGTGCAATGTAGACATGAAAAACGGAGTGCTACGGTGTAACACAGAGGAGGTTCCGATGAAAGGTGGATCATCGGGAGAAGTCTACTGTGTGAGAAGAATAGTACTCCAGTCTAGATCACAGACCTTGGGGATACACCCGATACTTAACGTTGGGGATGAGGACCTGACGATTGAGAAGGGAAAGTTTGTTGGTCACTGCGAGGAAGATCCTCCTAGGAAACATAAGACTGAGGGGGATGCAGTATCGAAAGTTATGGAAGACTTCAGCAAGGACCTGACTAAGTCACAGGCTGGGAAAGCGAAGAACTTGCTGCTGTGTTTTTCGGAAAACGGTGCAGATATTGGTAGAACAGACCAGGTAAAGAACCTGCTGATTAATATGGGAGATGTAGCGCCAAACGAGCAACGACCTAGGCGCATTCCGTTTGTTCGAGAAAACGAACTACGGGAGGAAGTGGTCGACATCTATGAACAACTTCGAGAAGCAGGTCAAAACTCGAGGGACCGTTCAAAGACACGATACGACCGAAAAGTGAATTATACGGGGTTTGAGGAAGGAATATCGTTTTGGCTGTATAATCCAGTTCGAAAGAAAGGGAAGTTTTTGAAGTTTCATGCAAGTTGGGAAAGGCCGTATGAGGTAGTGACCAAAATGAACGACGTCTCGTATCGAATCCAACGATCGCCAAAGAGTCCGTTGAAGATAGTGCACGTGGATCGATTGGCTCGAAATTTGGGCAGTAATGATGCTCGGGACGAGCAGAACTAAGGGAGGGGCAGTGTCACGGATGCTGCCAAACGTTAATCGTAAAAAGGCATTCACAAATTCAGAGGGTTTGTCAATTAGCTTTGTAGCTCAGCGGTCGGACGTGCGATCCCGAAAATTCGAGAAGTCCTGGGTTCGAGACCTCACCCCGACGAAAATATTTCTAGATTTTAATATTGTTCAGGAATGTTCCAGAGGAAAGAGGGAGAAGGAAAATTGGAAAGAATATTTGGAAAGAGACAAAATAACCGTGTCTAGGAATATTCGAGAAAGGGGGAGGAGCTAGAGATAATTAGAAGCGTTTGGAAGGAAACAAAGAAATAACGAAATGAAGATCGAAATTCAATATTCTGGAAGATTCTATAGGGCTATATAAGCCGGCGAGTTTGCGGCCATAGGGCAGTACTGAGTTTAACAGTGAAAAGTGCGAAACTAAAAGGAAGAAGAGAAAAAGTGAAAAGTAATAGTGAGAAGTGAACAGTGAATAGTCAAGTGACAGTGTAGTGCCGTGACGTCGTAGTTGTGACGTGTGTCGTGACGTGTCGTGACGTGTCGTGACGTCATAGAAGTGACGTAGTGGACAGTGCTACAGTGGTGTAAAGGAGAACCCCCGTCAGGAGGACTGTGTAAGTGGAATCTCTGCGACGAGGACTCTGCGAGGAGGATCCTGCGAGGAGGACCGTGTGTAAGATAAACTCAAATAAACTCTGTAAATTTGGACTTGGCGTTTCACTCCAATCCCTGAACTCGTCGCCCGTAACATTAATAACGAATGAAGCTAGGAGTTTAATTCAAAGTGTAATAATTTGGAGTTTGGACCGTGCAAAAAACACTCAGACAACGAAAATAATTTGAAGTTGTCTCAGTCTCGTCTGTTTTTACCCGACTGCGCGACGCAAAGGAAGGGTAATGTGTTTAACAGCCTATGTATGTAAGTTTGTACCTTTGTGGCACACTAGAGACCAAACGCGTAGGCCGATTTTGATGATTCTTACGTCAATCGATTCGTCTTAATCTTGCGAGTGTCACTAAAGACATGACAGTAATCAAAATTTAATATGGCGACTACCAGACGCCATATTGTAACAAATAAAAAAAATAAAGTTGACGAACTATATCGAGTGGGGTATTATTGAATAGGTATTTGAAAATCATCTTTAGGTTTCTTTTATAGTTTTTCATTCTGAGGGACCATTTAGGATCTATAGCGATTTAAAGTTGAAAAAACTAAAAAGTGTAAAATAAAAAAATAAATTAAGAAATCAAAAAACCCGTCTGCGCAAAAAGTTAATTTTAAATAAAAACTGAAAAGAAAAAAACAAGTCCAGTAGTCTAGAATTCTGTTATGTAATATAGAAGCGACTTTAACAGTCGGGATCCATTAAAAATTCTAGACCGGATAAAATTTTCCGAATAATGGGTCCCGACTGTGAAAGTCGCTTCTATATTACATAACAGAATTCTAGACTACTGGACTTGTTTTTTTCTGTACAGTTTTTATTTAAAATTAACTTTTTGCGCAGACGGGTTTTTTGATTTCTTATTGCATTTAGTTTTTAGGTGCGATTTTCAAACTTCTTTTATACAGGGTAAAATAGATATCATTAGCATCCTTTTAAACTAAGAGCAATCAAACTGATAAACTTTTACAGTTTTAACCTAGAGTGCGATTTTTGAAACTCATTCGCCTAGCTCAGCAGTTGAGAATGTCAAAATTACTATGGAGATATGCATCTTTCTACTGCTGTTTTGACTTTCAATAATCATACTTCAGGAGTGTGATTTTTGAAGGTCAAATCAGCAGTAGAAAGATGCGTATCTCCATAGTATTTTGACATTTTCAACAGCTGAGCTAAGCGAATGAGATTCAAAAATCGCACTCCGGCTCCGGTAAAAAATTCTCAAATAGACCTTTTAAAAACTATAACTTCTAAACTACAAAAAATCGCGGAACATACATGAGGTATTTTCAACTACATTCGGATATACCAGGGGTTAGAAATCTAAAAAAAAAGTTGGACTTCTCCGTCTGTATGCCCATTTACTTGCGAGATTTGAACTTCCTGCTCCGTAGGTTCGTAGGTATCGAAATGGGAGATCTAATCTTACTTTTAATTTCCACTCAGGCACCACAACCGAAGAAACCATGGACTGGAGTTCACATGGCAAAGGAACACGGGTCCGCCTCTATACAGCACGATGTATTCTTCAGTAAACAAAACGTAGGCAGTGAAGATTGCTTATATATCAATGTCTACACTCCCGATTTGAAACCAAAGAAACCCTTACCAGTCATGTTCTGGATCCACGGTGGAGGATTTATCAGTGGCAGTGCCGACCATAGGTATTATGGCCCTGAATTCCTGATCAAAGAAGAGGTCATTGTCGTAACCTTCCACTACAGAGTTGGTGTTCTCGGATTCCTTTGCCTTGAGACTGAGGATATTCCTGGTAATGCAGGAATGAAAGATCAAGTTGCTGCCCTCAGATGGGTTAGGGAGAATATTCAGAACTTTGGTGGAGATCCTGATAACGTGACTATTTTCGGCGAGAGCGCCGGCGGGGCCAGTGTCAGTTATCATTTGATATCGCCAATGTCGAAAGGTCTCTTCAAAAGGGCCATCGCTCAGAGTGGAGCAGCAATAAATTCTTGGACCCAGTCATTTACACCTCGTGATAGAGCTATTGGACTAGCGAGAAAGCTGGGATTTGTATCAAACGATGACAAAGAACTCTACGAATTCTTTAAATCTCAACCTGCTGATAATCTTATTGACACCAACGTACCAGTCACTCTGGCTGAAGAAGGTCAAAAACGTGATGAACTTTGTTTCGTTATTGTCAAAGAAAAGAAATTTGACAACATTGAAGGATTTTTGTATGAAGACACATATGATGCAATGCGCAAGGGCATTCATGAAGGAGTTGACGTAATAACTGGATACACAGAAGATGAAGGTTTCCTAGAGTTCGTATCCCCCAGGGATATATCGATAAAATTTGGGCAAGCCAACAAATTCCCTGAAGTTTTTGTTCCCAAACATATAGCATTAAATTGTAAGATTATTGACCAGTTGGAGATCGGAAAAAGAATCAGGAAGTTCTATTTCGGTGACAATGAAGTTTCAATGGAAAGCTTGGAGAAACTAGTGAAGTTTTACAGCGCTGATATGTTCATTTACGGAATAATGCAGATGGTTAAATTCGGGTCGAGAAAGAATAAAACGTTTCTTTACAAGTTCACATGCAAGTCTGAAAGGAACATGTTAAAGCATATTTTAGGACTGCAACCTTTGATAGGAGACAGAGCGGTAGTAGTACACGCTGATGACTTACCCTACTTATTTCCTATGGCGATAACTGGACAGAAAGTCGACATAAATTCTGATACTTTTAAACTCATCGATAGAGTCGTAAAACTTTGGACGAACTTTGCTAAATATGGGTAAGACTATTTCATTCATGACAACTCGCTAAATGGCTTCAAAGGCCTAGAAATAAAGTTAGTAGTTGTAGCAAAGCTTCTCGTCATGCTACATACTATGGTATAAATTACAATCCAAGTAAATCGTCTTGGACACAATGGAGAATCATTCGACGAATCAGTTGACATTGGAGAATCAGTTCACGGCCCGACAGCACAGTCTGTAGTGAACCTGCCTGCTGTGCCGGGGTTCGCGGGTTCGAATCCCGTAAGCGACAAATATTTGTATGGCGAATATGAATATTGTACCCGAGTCATGGATGTTTGTATCTATATAATATGTATTCTATATCGTTGTCTAATTATCATAATACAAGTCCAGGTTAGATTCTGGAACTTTAAATGTGACTAGATAATTTGTGTGACACTGTCCAAGATATTTATTTATTACTAGCTGTGCCCGCGACTTCGTACGCGCATAGAAGTTCTTAATAATATTAAGAGAACGAAAAAAAGAATAAGAAATGCAAAGAAAGAGTAATAAATAGACATTTTGAAAAAAAGTAAAGAAAGAAATAAAGAAAAAAAATATCGCATCATATTGCCATCATTGCCATCAAATTAAAACATAAAGTAGAATCTCCATACATTTCTCAAAACTACATCTAAATTGTTTGATAAGTACTTACAAACACGAATTTTAAATCAGAACATGCAGGCAGTATACCTGCAGCATCAGGACTGAGTAATAGGAACCCGAAAAAGCAATGTGTCTCCATAACCCAACAAATTAACAACTATTAGAAATCTGTAGATTATTAAAGCTCACACACACCCCTACACAGTTACTCATTCTTCGTTTATGTTGACAATACCCTACAGAGTAAGTAGCCGTGAAGAGAACTCTGCTTGATCGTAATAATCTAATTCAAAATCGGCAAATCCTCAAGTATCATGGCTTAGACAGTCAGGACCCCTGCAGCATCAACACTGAAGAGTTGGAACCCAATATTTTTTTTTTAATGTTAATTAGTGTTAACAAAAATTGCTTTGTTTCTGACCCCCTCTGAGAAGGGAAATATGGTCGTGAGTTTATGTATCTATCTATATGTAATTAGGTAGTGTAGGTACATAAAAAAGGATACTGTAACTGCATGTTTTACAAAAACAGTGTCAAGTATCATCAACCTGTCATTGTCCACTGTTGAGCATAGGACTCTCCCAAGGCGCGTCACGATACTATCCTCGGCCTTCCTCGTCCAGTCGCTCCGAGCTACCACGGTACATAGTACTCCACACTACCATGGTATATAGTACTCCACGCCTTACGGACTGGCCAATGGCCATGGGACAGGGCGAACTGCGGCGCGAAAACCGATTTTTCAATACACTGAGTGTTGTGTCCGTCGCGTAGGCGAATTGAAAAATCGCTTTTTGCGCTGCAGTTTGCCCTGTCTCGTCGCCAGGCCGTCGATACAGCGCCGGATGCTAGGCCGGATGGCGTCCCACACCTAACCAGTTAGTGGTCTAAATTATTGGGCGTCAGTTCTTCGGAAGACATTATGATATGACCAGCCCGAAATAGGGCTGCCATCCGTCCGGGTTTCCCCGGATTTGTCCTAGTTTGACGGGCGTCCGGGGGCGTCCAGGCGGGGTCGTCACAAAAGTTTGATTCATCAACAAAAATAAACTCGATTTCGGCATAAGCATAACAATCGAGTTGTTATGTAGCAAAATCGTGAGTTCGTTTCACTCGCTTCAGCTCTTATTTCATACATAGAAGGCCTCGATTTTGGCATGACCTGGAAATGCGCTATAATATTTGGCAAAATCTCAAGCTCGCTTCGCTCACTCCTAGTTTTATTCGTACATATTGAATCGATTGAGTCGTATTGCAAAATCTCGATATGTTATGAAAATCTCGAGCTCGCTCCTGGTTTTTGAATCAAGTTAGTCGTATAGGTATTGCAAAATCTCGAACTCGCTTCGCTTGCTCAATTTTTTTAGACCATGTTACACTCGCTCCAGTTAGGTTTCAGCTCGTATTTCAACAACCTATTCGTATCGATGTCAATTTAAAAGAAGATTTTAGATTGTGCAATGACGACCAAAGCTGAATTTTACTGTCAAAATACAATTTATCGTGGTTGTCCGGGGAAAATTTCAGATTTGACTGAAATGTCCGGGGTTTTTGACGTATTTGTCCGGCAACGGCGATTTGGCAGTGGCAACCCTAGCCCGGAACGACCCAAAGAGAGTCACATTTCCTCTCCCAAAGTCGACGCGCAATTTCAGCAATGAAGCTTTTAGCTTCGGCTCCCCATGCCCCTGTGGTCTTGACGGTGACAGGAACTAAGAGATATTGACGCTTCAAAGCTGAGTACCGAACTCTCTTTTTTGTGGCAGTAAGTTCTGCAGCTGCTCCAGGTGTACGCGACGTGCGACTGAGGTCTGGCGGGGAAGGTGCTTACGCATGTAGTGTGCCACAGGAGGCACTTGCTTTTCTGCCAGGACACCAAAGCTAGGCCGTAGGCCGTCGGTCTTTTGAAATACACATACACAGAATAGGCACATAAAGTATGATAAGTACAATTAGATTTGTGTAATTTGTAAACTTGGAGCAGTAGGAGTACTAACTTTCATTTACTCAACCTCTGTGAGTAAATTTTTAAATATTTATAACATTTGATTGTGTAAACCGATTCCGATGAAATAAAGCCTAATGTTAATCAAAACTTCATCCATAAATCAGATTCTCCTATGTATGCACTTGCTGATGAAAATGTGATATTATCATTAAAAAAAGAAAAACAAAAAGTTCTGCACCAAGATTCGAAACCATCAACTCGTGTTTGAAAGTCTGACCATATACCAATTACGCTACTGAGCTTTCTGAAGAAAGCGTTGAAAAAAGCAATTAGTATTTACCATACTGAATCTTCGCAAATGCATAAACGCGCAGACCACTGACTTTAAATACTCATAACTTCTGATTGAATTAACCGATTACAAAGAAATAAAGCCTAAACTAAGCCCTATATTTTTGTGAAAACGCCATCTAAATCGGCTCAGTAGTTTTTAAGTTATGCGTGAATTAAATTCAGTGGGGCTCGCGACTTTTTCTTTAATTACTCATAGCTTTTGATTGAATAAACCGATTGCGATGAAACATAGCCTATATTTTAATCTAAGCCATGCCCTACACTTCAGTGAAAACCCCATCCAAATCGGTTCAGTAGTTTTTAAGTGATGCGCGAACAAACAAACAGACAAACAGACAAACAGACAAACAGACAAACAGACAAACAGACAAAAATTCTAAAAATGGTCTAAATGTATTCCATTACGTATCCTAAACACCCCCAATTTTTTTTTTTGTAAATATCTTCAATGTACATCATCGCCAAGTTTAGAATTTTATTATATGTATAGATTATTATTATTATTCTTCAAAGTAAGAATCTACTAACAAATTTTGCATTTCTAGGAACCCAACCCCCGACGGCACCCTAGGAGTGACCTGGAAGCCATACTCCCAGGAGCAGCAGAACTACCTGGACATCGGCAATAAGCTGGTGCCAGGAACATCGCCAGATGGTGAAGAAATTGCATTTTGGGAGAATATCTACAAAGAATATCTTCCTCACTACGTCGCTTGAGGAATATGATCATGTTTGTCAATAAACCAAAATTAATGTGTATAAATTTATTTTTTAAGTTATGTGGTTCCGTCTTAGAATGTATCACCCCAAGTATCATCATCACAAAGTACGTATAAAACAATGTCGCTTCCCGGCCTTCCCGCTGTCTTTCTGTCCCTATGTATGCTTAGATCTTTGAAACTACGCAACGAATTTTGATGCGATTTTTTTCAATAGATAGAGTGATTCAAGAGGAAGGTTTATATTATATTATGCACTGCACCCGTGCGCAGCCAGGGCGGGTCGCTTGTTATTAATATTATAATTGTTATTATGTAATTTGTGGTTGTAGGGGTGCTATAAAATTTGAAGACAAATAAAATAGTCATTGTACCCACTGTCCATTAAAGTGGCGACGGGCTCACCCGCCGTCATACTGGACAGAGTTTCGGTACTACTGGTGAAGCGTGGATGTTCTGAGATTTCAGAATATCTCTGACTACCCCCTCGGGGAATATAGTCGTGAGCATATGCTTATGCTAAAATAGTCATAGGTACGCGAAGTTACGATAAGGCAATTTTTCCGTTCATTGTCCTACGGACAGACAAGTCTGGTATATTTTACAGGCGCTTCACACAGTGCTTCATAATAACATGTGTAAATTCCAGAGACAAAGGAGATGCACAAAATTATTAATTATGTGTTTGTTAGAAACGTCCAGTCTACACTCGTGCATTCTTATAATGGGGAAATACAAATCAACAATTTCATCGTAAAAGCAAGCGCACTGGAGCGCACAATTTAATATCTAAAAACAAATATCTGATAAAAAATTCAGTAGTTCCCCAGACTTCGTAGAGAGCGGACGTGTAATGGTGCAAGTGCGAGTGAAACAGGGTATTTTGGAGGGGGAGGAGGTTCATAATGTATTGGGAGGGGCCTTCGTCAGCTTTAAAGGAGTACCGTATGCAGAGTCTCCTGTTGGAGATCTAAGGTTTAAGGTGAGATTTAAAACATTATCTCGCAAAGAAGCGCCATAGCTTGTTTCGCTAAATTTTTATGTCCGTTTTTTATACCAAACAACTCAACTATTCGTGCAGTGTAAATAAAACGATATCACAACTTATCGTTAAGACTTTATGGTATAATTTGTTTATCTTCTTGTAACAAACGTACTAAGAGAAATTTGTTTATTTATTTGCCGCCAAAATGTCCACCAGATTCATGATGATCTAGTCAAATATTTGTATTTGACCTGATCTAATCGTTCTATGATATATTGAGATTGCTGAGACCATCCGTATTTTTATTTCTTAAATGATTAAGCAATATTAAGTATCGATAGTTCTAAACTATCAATGATTCACTAGTAGATATCGCAACTATGAATATTTGTAACAGAACCACTGTTGATGATCGAGATTATCTATCGGTAGCATTGCTGTCCACCTTTAGTATTGTCACTTTTTAACTATTGTTTGTATCGATACTCTTCTTCTATCGAGTTGATCACAAGTCATATCGATACTATCACTAGTGAAACTGCCCAAATCAAATAAGTACTTTGTTATAACGATAATTTATCAGCGTGAAACAAAAGTAAATGGAGAATTTTATCGTTTACCCGCGAATTATATACTTACCAGATTTTAAGTCAGATCATAAGCTATCAAACAAAAAAAGTTTCATCAAAATCGGTTCAGTAGTTTTTGCGTGATGCGCGAACAAACAAACAAACAAACAGACAGACAACATTTCTAAAAAAGGTTGATTTCGAGTCAGGGATACCCAAAAACCATATCGTAATCTTTTTTTGTAAATATCTTCAATGTACAGACATACTTCAGTTACATTTTTATAATAGTTTAGATTCTTGACTAGGTATTACTTACCTTATTTTTGTTAAAACTTAAAATAAATAACTATAAAAACTTATAATTTATTTTAATTTATATTTCAGGCGCCACAACCACCAAAGTCGTGGGACGGAGTCCGTTCTGCAAAAGAACATGGACCAAAATGTTTTCAGTTCGACTTCATCACACGAGCCCCTCCATCCGGCAGCGAGGATTGCCTGTACCTCAACGTCTACACCCCTGACCTCAAGCCCAACAAACCCTTACCAGTCATGTTCTGGATCCACGGAGGAGGATTCGTAAGTGGCTGCGGCAACGATGACAAATACGGAGCTGATTTCCTCGCCCAACAAGGCGTAATATTAGTTACCATCAACTACAGACTGGAAGTCCTCGGTTTCCTTTGCCTGGACACAGAAGATATTCCCGGTAACGCTGGCATTAAAGACCAAGTTGCTGCTCTCAGATGGGTGAAAGAAAACATCAGTAGCTTCGGCGGTGACCCAGAGAATATTACAATCTTTGGTAATAGTGCCGGTGCTGCCAGCGTAGCTTTTCATCTAATATCGCCAATGACGAAAGGTCTCTTCAAAAGAGCCATTGCACAGAGCGGATTTGCCACTTGTTGGTGGTCTCAAGCTCAGGAAGCGCGCGAGAGAGCGCTAGCATTTGCAAAAAAACTGGGCTTCTACTCAGAAGATGACAAAAAGCTTGCTAAGTTCTTCAAAGCACTTCCCGTCGAATCACTTATTCAAGTTAAAGTTCCTATAACATTAGCAGAAGTAGCAAAAGAATGTGACGAGCTTTTATTTGCAATAGTCAGCGAGGAGAAATTTGGCAGTAACCAAAGATACTTCTACGGTGATGCCTATGATGTACTTCAGGATGGAATACACGAAGGAGTTGAAGTTATGACAGGGTACTGCGAAGATGAAGGTCTCCTTAATTTAGCTGTAGGTGATAAACAGAAAATACTATCTCGGATAAATACTTTACGAGAACACATGGTTCCTAAACAAATTGCGGTGAACTGTTCTTTACGCAAGCAAATGGAAGTAGGAAGGATGATGAAGAAATACTATTTCAAGAACGAAGTAGTGACAGGGATCAGCTAGTAAAATATTTAAGTATGTACATGTTTGTGTACGACTTGATGGAAGGTCTTAAAATATGTGCCAGGAATAATACTAAAATCTTCCTATACAAATTCACGTGCAAGTCAGAGAGAAACTTTATGGGCAGTTTCCTGGGCTTAGGCAAAATTTTAGGCAGAGAAGTGGTGTGCCACTCTGATTGCATCGGATACATGTTCCATATGGCCGTCATGAACCAGACAATTGACCAGGATGCACCAACTTATAAAATGATCGACAACGTCGTTAAACTTTGGACTAACTTCGCTAAATATGGGTAAGAAACTCAATACCGAATTCCAGTAATATTAATAGCATAAGCATAAAAATATGCTCACTACTATATTCCTTGAGGGAGTAGTCAGAGATATTGTAAAATGAATATGTTTTTTGACTCGATCGAGCGAGCGAACTTTTGGTGGAATTTGTCCTCACTCACAGCCTCACTACCTAGTACAGCTTCAATGGCAAACTAGCCATAATATAGTCAAAGAAACAAGAACAATAATATTGCAATTTTAAAACTCCACCTTGTGGGCGCAGTATAAATTGGTGTTCGTGGCCAATTTGCGATGTTACTTTTTGTTAGGCTTTTGTTTATTATCTTGCCATACCAATAGGAATGAGATACAGTTTATAACCCTAAGCATAGCAAAAATAAGATAATTCACAGCTAAAAAATCATGCAACGACATGTCTAGCAGTAACCATTGTTGATCACGATTAACCCTTTAAATTATAAATATTTTATTCCAGGAACCCAACCCCTGACGTCAGCCTGGGTGTGACCTGGAAACCATACTGCCTTCAGCAGCAGAACTACCTGGACATCGGCCAGGAGCTGAAGCCAAGAACTGCTCCTGATATAAAGGAGTTCAAGTTCTGGGAGGATGTCTTCAGAAAGTACCTTCCGAAATACGCTGCTGAACCGGAAACCGATTAATGGTTGAAATATTACTGAAATAAAAAAACTAAAAGGGAAATAGTTTAAAATGCTTTGTGACCTTTCGTTAATTGACAGGTTTTTTTAAAGATGTAATTAATCGAGTTCTTGATCGAACCCAACTGTCATATTATTATATCCTTCTTTCACCTCAGCTTTGAAATTGCGCTGCGCTGTTCTACGGCCTTTGCCCAGCAAGGAAAGGGGTCCACTCTTCTCCTCAAATCTTCCCTACTATGCAACACCAACTCGGGCTTACTTCTAAGGAAGGTATCCAATTCATAAAAATTCCATCTCTTATTGGGTCCATCTCGACTTCTAGCATTGTATAAATGGATGTACCTAGTATCAACAGTTTTAAAATGTCAGTGTTCCTAACTGCTTCCATAACAAAAAATCAAGTAAAAACGAGAGTGAAATATTCTACTCGAGTGAGTGTAAGTAAAAAAATCAAATATTTAGCTATTTTCATACTTTGGCCTTATTTATCGCTCGATTTTAGTTCATTTTTATTGCTCTGGCATCAAAAAACTCTCAATCCAAATAGTTGCTTGAAAAAGTAGCCAAAAAGTTTAGCTATAAAGTTTTTCAAATTTTTAGCTGCCAGACATCAGAAAATTGCTAGATCTAGCTACAAAGTTGATAAGTTGGCATCACTGCGCACATATACGAAAATGAACATTTTATTTCAGAATAGGCCTAAAGAGAGGCTTAATGAAGATTTTGTTTTACTAGAAGATATGGCCTAAAGGTCTTGTAACCAGGCCAGTAAACAAATTAAAAATAATAATAATACCTAACATTATTCCACTGGGTGAGAGCAAAACGATCTCTCAAATTATGCTCGGCGTCCGTAGGTTGTTTCTTTTGTCAGTCATCGTCTACCTTATAAGGATAAGTAATCAAGGAATTAGGGCAGGTATTATAACAACCACAATACAATATACAATTAACCTTCTCAACGCGTAAATTGCTTAGGTGTCGTTCATCTGTCGTTCATATAATCCGCACATCAGTAGGATTAACCCGTCTGTGTATTATACTAGCTTTAAACCGTGGCTTTGCCAGCGTGAAATTTGTTTTTTGCCTGTTAAAAGAACGTGAGAACATTGGTTCCTTCTTAATATTCTGACGGTTTTTAAGGGGATACGAGTAATCAGACCAGATATCTTTCTCTATGGGACCAACGTCGAAATGTGGGGTATTCAGAAAGCCATTTAAAAAAGAAAAAGTAGTTCCTAATGGCTCGACAGATGGCGTTGACCAGACAGGGGCACAGATTACTAAATAGTTACTACCGTAACAGACACTGCACTCAACCCCCCTTTTCGAATTTCGATCTTTGCGCTTCAGGAACGCAAACTAAAATGCACCTTATTTCAATTAGTGACAGCCATGGATTAGAATCATAAAGGATGCCACTCCTTCTTACAAGAAAATTGGCCATGACGACGGTCGGTAATATTCAACCTTCTTTCGTACGACTCCGTCGTCGATATTTCCAATTTTAGGTGTGTCCCTTTCTAACGGAACAAAAATTTAATAAAAACTCATTTTTTTATTTTTGACGTTGGATTAGAAAGGGACAAAGCTGGGACAAAGTTAACGTCACTAAAAACAACTACGGAGAAGAACGATCATTACCGACCACTAAGGAGTATTATCATGTTTCACGTCTTGTTAGGCAGCCTGCGCTCCACTATATAATAGACTGACTATAGAGCATTCGAATCTTCTTGGTGACAGCTAATATATTGGAAGATCGACGTGACGTCACGGGGTTGCCACCTTTTTTATGTGCAATTAATCATAGGGTAAGAAAAAAAAAGTACATAGTATCAAAATAAAGTAGGTACAATAGTTTATTTTTCTTTATTATTATGTTTAAAAACATAATTTTTTTTGCTGTAATTGCCAAGATGTATATGCCAAGAGTTAATAAAATGTATTTAGATTAGAATACCCAAAGAAAAAAACTTTCCATAAATGGGACAGGAAAAAAGAAACTTGACACGTGAGTGGCATATAAATTGACAGCAGATAGGTTCTTCGGTTTCGGTACTGGCAGCAAAATGACCCACTTTAACTAAAATTACAATTTGTTCTGCTTTCGTACTACTTACATTTTCCTCAACAAACTTTTACCAATTTTTAAGACGTAGTTAGCTTGACTAAGTTTATTGCATTAAATAGCAACCCTAATCACCTGATCAGCCCTTTTCAGAATATCTCTGACTACTCGGGGAATATAGTCATGAGCATAAGCTATTGAAAAAAAAACTTATTTAGTTGTCTTTACTTAGAAAATTTTTTGCTTCAACTATAATTTTTGTCGATATACTTAGGGTTGAACTACATGGCCGCACGCGATCGCATTTTTCCGTCGCTCCATCCTTTTCTGTCACTCAGGAACGTCATTTGCTAGAGCATATAAGATAGACGGAACGGAACAGCACGCCGCGTGCGATCGCGTTCCGTCTATCTTATATGCTCTAGCAAATGACGTTCCTAAGTAACAGAAAAGGATGGAGCGACGGAAAAATGCGATCGCGTGCGGCCATGTAGTTCAACCCTAAGTATATCGACAAAAATTATAGTTGAAGCAAAAATTTTTCGAAGTAAAGACAACTAAATAAGTTTTTTTTTCAATAGCTTATGCTCATGACTATATTCCTAAGAAACTAAGAAAAAATTGTTGTAAACAAGTAAATTTTATTTAAGGGTTGAACTACATGGCCGCACGCGATCGCATTTTTCCGTCGCTCCATCCTTTTCTGTCACTCAGGAACGTCATTTGCTAGAGCATATAAGATAGACGGAACGGAACAGCACGCCGCGTGCGATCGCGTTCCGTCTATCTTATATGCTCTAGCAAATGACGTTCCTAAGTTGGCGTGCGGCCATGTGTAGTTCAACCCTTAAATAAAATTTACTTGTTTACAAAAATTTTTTCTTAGTTAATAATCTGTGACCACTATTTCTTTTTCTTTTTAAGGTGGTTGGAGAGCTGTCAATTTCATAAAAAACGTTGTCGTATAACACTCGTAGACGGTGTTAATAAAAGTAATGTTTTATATATGGAAAAATAGCTTCGAAAATCTAGTTTGCGCATATCAAATAATATTTACAATTTGTAATATAATTACGAAGATATAAGGGTTTGAAATTTTGTATAAATAATTTCAAAGCGTGATATCTTCGTAATAATATTATAAATTGTAAATATTATTTCATATGCGCAAACTAGATTTTCGAAGCTATTTTTCCATATATAAAACATTACTTTTATTAACACCGTCTACGAGTGTTATACGACAACGTTTTGTATGGACGGAAACCACCTTAAGGGTCGGCACTACCTACGGCCCGTTTGACATATCTGTCAAAAGAAAAAGACCGGTGGCCGACAACACTCAACCCTATCTTATAAGATTAATGAACAAATCAATTTGATAGCTTTTGGTAATAAATTTCATGCAAAAAACTTGGTCGGCTGCAGCGCGCGGCGCAGCTTGGCTGGCATGTTTACAGGTGTGAAGGAAAAAGTTAACCCTACCCGGTGACACAACATTTTACCTCGTTGAATTAAAGGACGTAACTAGTCTGTTGGTCTAGAGTCCAATTAGTAAGGACTAAAAAGTCTGGTCGGCCGACCCTATCCTGGCAGGTTCGTAGGTCTGACCGAATTTAGGGTAACTACTACTCGGAAGGCAGATTTTACCACATTAAATTAATGTTGAATGTTTGGTTGTGCGTGGCATTATCCTGCAGCATCTGGATTTGAGAGCCGTAGGTCGAAATTGACATTTACAGCAACAGTACAGTACCGTACCTATATGATGGACCTATAATGTGACTGATCAAAGATCACCCCTGGTGTTAGGATGGGATGGGTCCCAACCAATTAGATCACAGTATTACTAAGGCTTAAAAAAAACTTAAAATTACAAGAACAGAACAAATTTAAACTTATAACAGAATAATGAAATTATTATAAGTTTAATATTAATAGTTTTAGCAAAATAAGGGTTTGTAATCTTTTATCATCATAATCATCGTCAGATATAATATTTTAAGCACGGAATAAAAGTTAATTTTTCAGTATAACTGGAACGATCGCCTTCAAAAACATTTGCGCAAAAGGACATCAGTATGACCATTTTTAGTAGATTTCTTCTTTATTGGTAGATTTAGGGCAAAATTGTTTAGTTGATTTTAGTAGAAATTGGGTATTCGATAATTTTAATGTATTTAAAAATGCAAGGATTCAGGCTAATAAAATATAAGCGGAACTTCTAGTACATCATCATCATAATCATCAGCCTATATACGTCCCACTGCAGGGCACAGGCCTACCTTCTAGGAGGGTGTTTGGGCGTTAGTCCACCACGCGTGCAATGCGGATTGGTAGACATCACATATACATCAGAATTTCTTCGTCTGCATATGCAGGTTTCCTCACGATGTTTTCGTTCACCATTTGAGAGCAGTCGGTAATACGTACATAAGTTAGAAAAACTCATTGGTACGTGGCATGTTATCCGTGCAAATTTGAACTCGGACCTCTTGATTGAGAGTCCATACCTCTCCGCAACGCGCCACCGAACTCACTTCTAGTACAGCAAATATTAATCACTAGCTGTGCCCGCGACTTCGTACGCGCATAGAAGTTCTTAATAATATTAAGAGAACGAAAAAAAGAATAAGAAATGCAAAGAAAGAGTAATAAATAGACATTTTGAAAAAAAGTAAAGAAAGAAATAAAGAAAAAAAATATCGCATCATATTGCCATCATTGCCATCAAATTAAAACATAAAGTAGAATCTCCATACATTTCTCAAAACTACATCTAAATTGTTTGATAAGTACTTACAAACACGAATTTTAAATCAGAACATGCAGGCAGTATACCTGCAGCATCAGGACTGAGTAATAGGAACCCGAAAAAGCAATGTGTCTCCATAACCCAACAAATTAACAACTATTAGAAATCTGTAGATTATTAAAGCTCACACACACCCCTACACAGTTACTCATTCTTCGTTTATGTTGACAATACCCTACAGAGTAAGTAGCCGTGAAGAGAACTCTGCTTGATCGTAATAATCTAATTCAAAATCGGCAAATCCTCAAGTATCATGGCTTAGACAGTCAGGACCCCTGCAGCATCAACACTGAAGAGTTGGAACCCAATATTTTTTTTTTAATGTTAATTAGTGTTAACAAAAATTGCTTTGTTTCTGACCCCCTCTGAGAAGGGAAATATGGTCGTGAGTTTATGTATCTATCTATATGTAATTAGGTAGTGTAGGTACATAAAAAAGGATACTGTAACTGCATGTTTTACAAAAACAGTGTCAAGTATCATCAACCTGTCATTGTCCACTGTTGAGCATAGGACTCTCCCAAGGCGCGTCACGATACTATCCTCGGCCTTCCTCGTCCAGTCGCTCCGAGCTACCACGGTACATAGTACTCCACACTACCATGGTATATAGTACTCCACGCCTTACGGACTGGCCAATGGCCATGGGACAGGGCGAACTGCGGCGCGAAAACCGATTTTTCAATACACTGAGTGTTGTGTCCGTCGCGTAGGCGAATTGAAAAATCGCTTTTTGCGCTGCAGTTTGCCCTGTCTCGTCGCCAGGCCGTCGATACAGCGCCGGATGCTAGGCCGGATGGCGTCCCACACCTAACCAGTTAGTGGTCTAAATTATTGGGCGTCAGTTCTTCGGAAGACATTATGATATGACCAGCCCGAAATAGGGCTGCCATCCGTCCGGGTTTCCCCGGATTTGTCCTAGTTTGACGGGCGTCCGGGGGCGTCCAGGCGGGGTCGTCACAAAAGTTTGATTCATCAACAAAAATAAACTCGATTTCGGCATAAGCATAACAATCGAGTTGTTATGTAGCAAAATCGTGAGTTCGTTTCACTCGCTTCAGCTCTTATTTCATACATAGAAGGCCTCGATTTTGGCATGACCTGGAAATGCGCTATAATATTTGGCAAAATCTCAAGCTCGCTTCGCTCACTCCTAGTTTTATTCGTACATATTGAATCGATTGAGTCGTATTGCAAAATCTCGATATGTTATGAAAATCTCGAGCTCGCTCCTGGTTTTTGAATCAAGTTAGTCGTATAGGTATTGCAAAATCTCGAACTCGCTTCGCTTGCTCAATTTTTTTAGACCATGTTACACTCGCTCCAGTTAGGTTTCAGCTCGTATTTCAACAACCTATTCGTATCGATGTCAATTTAAAAGAAGATTTTAGATTGTGCAATGACGACCAAAGCTGAATTTTACTGTCAAAATACAATTTATCGTGGTTGTCCGGGGAAAATTTCAGATTTGACTGAAATGTCCGGGGTTTTTGACGTATTTGTCCGGCAACGGCGATTTGGCAGTGGCAACCCTAGCCCGGAACGACCCAAAGAGAGTCACATTTCCTCTCCCAAAGTCGACGCGCAATTTCAGCAATGAAGCTTTTAGCTTCGGCTCCCCATGCCCCTGTGGTCTTGACGGTGACAGGAACTAAGAGATATTGACGCTTCAAAGCTGAGTACCGAACTCTCTTTTTTGTGGCAGTAAGTTCTGCAGCTGCTCCAGGTGTACGCGACGTGCGACTGAGGTCTGGCGGGGAAGGTGCTTACGCATGTAGTGTGCCACAGGAGGCACTTGCTTTTCTGCCAGGACACCAAAGCTAGGCCGTAGGCCGTCGGTCTTTTGAAATACACATACACAGAATAGGCACATAAAGTATGATAAGTACAATTAGATTTGTGTAATTTGTAAACTTGGAGCAGTAGGAGTACTAACTTTCATTTACTCAACCTCTGTGAGTAAATTTTTAAATATTTATAACATTTGATTGTGTAAACCGATTCCGATGAAATAAAGCCTAATGTTAATCAAAACTTCATCCATAAATCAGATTCTCCTATGTATGCACTTGCTGATGAAAATGTGATATTATCATTAAAAAAAGAAAAACAAAAAGTTCTGCACCAAGATTCGAAACCATCAACTCGTGTTTGAAAGTCTGACCATATACCAATTACGCTACTGAGCTTTCTGAAGAAAGCGTTGAAAAAAGCAATTAGTATTTACCATACTGAATCTTCGCAAATGCATAAACGCGCAGACCACTGACTTTAAATACTCATAACTTCTGATTGAATTAACCGATTACAAAGAAATAAAGCCTAAACTAAGCCCTATATTTTTGTGAAAACGCCATCTAAATCGGCTCAGTAGTTTTTAAGTTATGCGTGAATTAAATTCAGTGGGGCTCGCGACTTTTTCTTTAATTACTCATAGCTTTTGATTGAATAAACCGATTGCGATGAAACATAGCCTATATTTTAATCTAAGCCATGCCCTACACTTCAGTGAAAACCCCATCCAAATCGGTTCAGTAGTTTTTAAGTGATGCGCGAACAAACAAACAGACAAACAGACAAACAGACAAACAGACAAACAGACAAACAGACAAAAATTCTAAAAATGGTCTAAATGTATTCCATTACGTATCCTAAACACCCCCAATTTTTTTTTTTGTAAATATCTTCAATGTACATCATCGCCAAGTTTAGAATTTTATTATATGTATAGATATCGCCTATGTAATGTTGCTTTTTTTTACAAAAGAGGGCTTCTGAGCAGAGTTGGAATTTTGGTACCTAGCACTTTTAATATGTCAATGGGATTGCATGTTTATCGACTTCCAATGGTGTCGATATACGGGTATATTTTATATCACTGCGGATAACTTCAGCATGTATCGAACTTCAAAATAGCGAAAAAAAATCAGCTGTCCCATACATTTGAGTCAAATATGTACCTACTGCAGTTTTGTATAGGACAGCTGATTTTTTTTCGCTCTTTTGAAATTGGCTCCATATTGTAAGTTGTTCAGTTTGATGAGTAGAATACATGCTGGAGTTATCTGCAGTGATAAAAAATTACCCGTATATCGACACAATCGGAAGTCGATAAACGTGCAATCCCTTTGACATATTAAAAGTGCTACCAAAATTTCGGACTCTGCTTATGAGACACAGAAAACTGTAGGTATTAAATTTAAACTTGCATAGGGATGACCTAATTTAATATTTATTTGAAAATTGAAGCACCCATGTTACAAAGTGATGAAAACCAATAAAAATGATACAAAAATGCAAAAATAACATGTGTAATGATGAGCGTTTAGATAAAATTGATAATATTTTGTTCAAAAACGTGTTTTATATTAAATTTTAACCATCTGTACCGACATAAATATTATTTGGTAGAATTTAAGTAGAATTTAAAACTTTGGATTTTGGTAGATTTCAGCAGTAATTTTAGTAATAATTAATAATTCAGTCAGTAAGGGTATCATGCCGATACTTGTTTACCGACTTTAAATTACTCACCTGTGACAGCTTTGTATATCCTCGATCTGTGCAAAATCGTGAGACGATACCCCGTAGTATTCCGTAGCAAGAGATTAAAATTTTACTCGCAAAAATGAGCTACTGGTACGAAATTAACGACTAACATCGATGCAAAGGACTACAAAATAAAGTCGAATACTGTTCTTGTGTATTGGCCTTCTGTTACTTATATAATACTGTTTATTGTATTGCATTGTGCTATTGGTCTTCCAAAAACAATAAAATAAAAAATAAAATAAAATAAAATAATAAAATGCCAGATGACATTTTAAATAATAAATAAATAAATAACGCTCACAGGCACATACATTGTAATGACCCCGAGTAAGCCTCAGGCTTTTTGTTATGGGAACCATATACAACAACGGCACACACATATAACATCCATGACCGAATCGGGATTCGAACCCAGGACCCTGGTTTGGCAGTCCGGCGTGGTAACCATTACACCAACCGGGTCGTCACAAACATTAAAGCCGACAAGAAATTTCTGAAGAAGGTAAAATAATTATTAATCGAACAGTGTCCCTATGACTTTAATTAGTTTCTTCAGTATAAGTAAACAAACAGGCTTCAATCTGAGTAGAAAAAAATGTGTTGCAGACCGATTATTTGTACCTCAATAGGTTATTATAATTTTTAACTAATCACATTGAACTGATTTTAACATTTAACTAATTTAATTGTAGTAGTGAAAGGTGGTAGTTACGTTATTGTCTGGCACCTATTGTTTAAATCTGTTTTTAAATGTTTATAAATTATATTGTAGTGTGACTAATAGGTACTCTGTACTTACCATCTGTAACTTATGTAGGTACCTACCTACAATTTAGAAAAAAAATACGAAAAAAATGAAATGAAATAAGATGAACCAAAAAGTACAAAAATTACCAAAATAACAATAATCTACCAAAAAGTACGAAAATCTACCAAAAAAAAACGAGAAACTACAAAAATAACCAATAACTACCTACCGAAAAGTACGAAAATCTACCAAAATAACTTTTTGGTTACTTTTGTAAGTACGAAAATTTACCAAAAACTACCGAAACACTTACTACCATAAATTACCAAAATAACCAAAAACTACCAAACAGTGCCCGGAAAGTAACTTTTGTGAAATTCCTTTGTGTTGTCTTGTGTTGCGCAATGTCTTTTCGCGCAAAATTTTATCATGCAAATGACTTTCGAAGTCAATCGTTTGAGTTACCTACTACGGTAGATAATTCACTCTTATTCCGTTCTTATTTGAAACATATCTGACGATGATGATGATGATGACTGATTATCAATCCTTAGTTTGCTAGTAACAATAGTAATAAACTTACATTTATTCTGTTATAATAATGGGGACAAAAATTAACGAGTATAATAGTCGACCAATTTATAAAATGTAGTTCTAAGTCCACATATCGTGACGGGCAACTACGGAACCCTACACTGCATGTGGCCACACACCCACTTGCCCGGTTTTTTATAAGTTACTTTGCCTACTTTAGCTAAACATGGATTTGTTCATTAATCTTCTAAGACAGGGTTGGGTGTTGCCGGTCACCGGTCTATTCGCAATGATTTCGAACGATTGACGTCCCATAGTAATTTGTATGAAGAAAACGTCCAAAAAAATATGTGATTTTTGGTAACAAATTGCAAAAAAACTAGAAGTTGTATCGAAAAACTGATTTGTTTAAAGTGTTCTTTGATGTTTTGCCATTCATTAGAAATATATTTTGTTGTTTTATTTTGTTTCTCTAAATCACAGGACTCGGAACGCGGCAGTGCTATTCTAGAGTTTTTCATGAAGTTCTCGATTACTTTCTGATGTAACTACACAATTTTACTGAAATTTTTTTTGTTCATCTTTTACTTCATCTTTTATAGAAGCGATGGTATTAATTCTGTTTCTAAATATAGCTATTTACTATCCTCAAAAGTCGGAACGCCGAACCCTGTTTTGCCCGATTAGGGTAGTGCCGACCCTTAAGGAAGGATATTTCAATCAATATATTAATGTTCTTGATTTCAGTTACATCGACAAGAAACAACAAATTTTCTAAGTCATTCTCTTTGGTAAAGTCAATAAAATAAGAGGGTCGTTTTAGATTATTTTTTTTCGTTTTGCGGGCTGGCGACACGGAATTCAAAGGGGTGGAAATGGAAAAGCTTGGGGAGACCTTTGCCCAACAATGAGACGAAGCAGGTCAAAAAAAAAACTACATTTTTTTTCTGGTTAGGCTATTTTCAACAGAAGACAGTATTGCTAGTCGGAAAAACATGTAGGTAGCTGGTACAGAAGAAAACCAATTTATAAAAGTTCCCTGCGTCTATTAACCTGATTGCTTTATTCTCTGTAAGAGTGACCAGATTAGTCCAATGTCTAATGTTTTGTAAAGATGTCGCTGCCACACTCAATACAAAAACAGTAGAATTCATGAAGATCCTAGGAAACGATCTTCAACATTTTGAAAAATATGAATACTGTAAAAAAGGGGATTGATACTCTAGATCAACATTCATGTAAAAAAGCTAGTCGGACTTACGCACAGAGTTTTCCGTACCGCCATACAATATTACCGAAAATTTTAATTGTTGTGAGATCCTTATTAGTGGTGGATTAGCAATTTCTTGCCGATCGTGCTTATTCTTTAGATAATTTTTTTGACCTAATAGAAAATCGGTCGGTTGATCCGCTCTTTTGTATGAGAGGTACACACATTTTTCTCCTTTTTTTGCCTACCTATGTTCCATAGGGAAAGTTTCATTATCTGAATATACCCTTAAATGTAATTGTATAATATAGTAATTCATAAAAAATAGTGGTGTATATCAAAACCATTCTAACAATAAGAACCACTTGCGCCAACCTGGGTTAGCAATAAACTCCAGGTTATGTTGGTAACCCATGATTTTTTGTATAGAAAAACAACTGAAAGAGCCATTTTATCCGGAGTTAATTGCTAACCCGTGGTTGGCGCAAGAGTAATATTTTTTTTGTGATTTGTGTTGCCTGGGCTATTTGCAAGCAAGGTTCGTTACGTAACACTGCGATCATTGCTGGTCTATTGTATTCGCCTCAATACATACATCCGAACTATTTTCTTTCTATTCTCGGATATGTAGGTTTTACGATGTTTCCTTCACCGCCGAGCTAGTGATAATGATAAATACAACCATACATAAATTCCGTAGAATTTAGTGATACAGGCCAGGAATCGAACCGCTGCCTCATGATTGAGTCGCTTAGCTCTCTTCCGACCGCTTCTTGAAATATCCATACCATTTTGGTTGGAGTCACGTAGCAGGGTTTACCCCAAACACTTGCCTCTTGCGTGGTGTTCGCGCGGTTCGCGTTTCAGCCTGCCACGAGGCTCCACAATCCTTCTCAGTTGTTCTTACTCAAAAACAATCCTCGAGATTGGATAGATACTCCCTCAAAACACTTTGACATTGGCGGAAATGCGGTGCTAAAGCACAAGCAAGAAGTCCATTAATTATAAATAAACATTTTGGTTTATTCGAATAGAGCTCGTAAGTATTTAATAATAATCCAGTTTTTACACTCTCCCTGCAACATAAATAATCTTCTATCTAGCAACGATGTCCGATGGTAGTGTGGTGTGGAGGCAGTAAGCGGTAGGCAACTCGTAAAAAGTGGTCTAACTGATTTTATTGGGCCATGAGTTAACGCCGAACTCCGAGCAAATATATCGTTGGATGTGTCGTCCCCGGAGAGTAAACAGATTTATTTGCCGAGTCATATTCCGAAGAAACAAAGATCGTTCTTTTTTTAAGGGGCTACCTGCCGGTTTTGGGTAATTTTGTAACCATTTTATTCATTAACTATGGCACTTTTTGAGCTGAAATTTAAACTGAACCATCTACAGGATATGAGAAGTGATGTGGTTTTTCTAGAAATCGATTTTAATGAATAAAACCGAAGAAAAGGGTCTCTAAAGTCACCCCTTTTTTTCCAGTTGTAACCATTTTACTCTTACATTTTTAATCGGAACAAAATGAAAATTTACTATATTGTTCACAATACAATTTAGAATGATGTGGTTTTTTTACTTTATCGAAATTAATAAAATCATCGAATTTTTCAGCAAAATTCTGACCGGAGCCACGCGCTCTTTCTCATCAATTAGTATGGAGTGTGAGTGATAGGAGAGTGGTCCACGGCTGATACGCCTTAATGTGAACAATCAAAAACTTTTGGTTATACCGGCAGATTTTTTTCCCTAGTTTTTGGCTCCAGAGTGTAAATTGGCAAGTTTGATGGTCTAAACTACCCTTTTAAATATTAATAGGGTGTTTTGTAATACCTACGCTGTAGACTTATTGTAGTAATGTCAACTCACACTGAAAATCATTTTTCACCTCACAAGCTCGGAAAGGTTCTGTTTATCATTCGAAATCTGAGTGCAAAAGTGCATTTTATCCGCTAGCGTGGAAAGAGTTTTTGAAATTCGAATTGTCAATTCAATATTTTTATATACCGCCAATCCACTGAAAATGCTTAGTAACTATTTCATGACACTGGCCAGCACAAAAATAAAAACTTTTTAAAATGTTCTTTTTAGCAATTCACTTTTTTTCCTCGCTGTTGTGAGGTGAAAAATTGTGTGTTTCGCTAGGCTGCAAAGTTATTCTGCGTCTCGTACCTTTGAAACCTTCGCTGAGCGCTCAGGATTCTATTATTTGAACGCTCGTGGTTCAATCCTAGAATCCTTCGCTTGCTCAGGTTTCAATAAAAGTACTCGCACCAAAAAGCAACTTTGCAGCCTAGCATAACAAAATAACTATTAATGTAAGTATGTACCTATATAAGTTTAATGTAACACAAAGTTTATTATTGTTCATAATTAGAGCGTTCACACACGATGACGCATGACGGAGCGGCTTGCGGCTGCGTCAGTGCGGGGAATCGTTGCGGCTGTCGCAGTGATGTCCGTCAGTGCGACTTGCAGTCCGTCAGAACAACGTCACTGCGGCAATGGTGTTGCCAGACATGCAATAATTATCCTATACTCCATTCAGGAATTAGAGCGACAAAATGTAAACAACGGTGATACCAGTGTAGAAAATATCATCTCGAGACTGTAGAAAACTTATCTCCGGAATGAATAACGGCGGCAACGATTCCCCGCACTGACGCAGCCGCAAGCCGCTCCGTCATGCGTCATCGTGTGTGAACGCTCTTAAAGTCACACAAATTAACTTTTTGTTGTTATTTTCTTCGAGTACTTATATCACCACTTTGTACGGTATTTTTTACAACATAATATAAAGATGAGGCCAAAAATACTATTTAAAATATTGAAATATTATATTTGTATTATACAATTTCTCAAACTCTGCGATCTTTGAAATGAAAAAGGGAAACTCCTGCAGTAGGTAGAAATAAAAGTCCAAAGTATAAATGTAGCACAATTAATGAGCCACGAATTTATTACTTTTGTACATCGAGTGCCATCCTGGTGTCAGAGTAATTGTTCACAAATCTTCCGCTCTAGAATCAACATAAAATTTAACTGTTTCTCATAATGGCTAGAACATAAAATCACTTTTAACTTTATTTATGCTCCAACAAGCTAACTATTGTTCCGTTTTGTAACGCTTTGGTCAAAAAAGTTATACAGGTTGTCAGTGTAGGCCAGTTTATAACTGTTCAGGGAAAAATACAAAAAAAAACTAAGTTTAATTAGTAGGTATTATTGCAATTAATAAGATTATTACAATGTCACTAAATTTAAATTAGTATCTATTATATTATTTTTACAGTTAGGTTTTTTAGAACGAGATAAATACTAAAACCAATATTCTAGTCAGAAAAAAAAAAAAGTTTAAGTAGTTCGAGATTATGTTTCTTTTTTTAACATTGTGTATATTCGCACCCCGCGCTGAAGTTTTTGATGTAGTGACTACAAATTTTTGCAGTAAAATTTTCTTGGCAACTTTGCGACTACACCATGTATAAAAAATGTATGAAGCTAGAGCTATGCCTGGCAAGTTATTTCAAAAGTTGGCCCATTTAATCAAATTTTCATAATGTTATCACACTTGGCACTTCTTTTAAAAAGTAAAATAAATAAGTTTTTTCGATCACCAACGCGCTATTATCTAAGGCTATGTATTAATTCCATAAATTCACTGTAAGATCGTTCTCACTGAAAATCATCCCTTAAACTTTTTAATAAAGCTCAAACCACACCCATCTTGTTCTACCTAAGAATATTTTGTGTAACATCAGGAAAATGACTTGGGACAACCCGTCATTACAAGGAAAAAGAACGTAAAATTCGTAACGTAATATAAAATGCCGCACAGACCCCAGATTACCCAGGGGTTAGGGGGTGGGGTGCGGGGTGAGGTTTGATTTTTAATTAAACCGTCCAATCGATGCTCAAATTAGAGGGAGTTTTGTTTTAAGGGTTGTTTGATACTTGAGAGCTGGAAGAGTAAATTGTTACAATAACTTGTTTTTTACTTTTTCCAAAGAATCTTTGTTTTATTTCATCGCAGCAGCGAGATAAAAGTTATAGATCTTATATGGATCTTATTGTTCAAACTTGGAACCAGGGCTGTAGATTGTATAATGGAATACAAAAACTGTAAAAAAGGTTACTATAAACTCGATGATTATTTGAATGACCAAAATGTCTGGTCTTGACAATGTTACTCTATGTAATTCAATATTTGTACTTTGTATATTTTGTTTTGTTTAAAAGAAGTGTGTTGTAGAGTTTCTGGCCGCATCTTCTCTACAACGGAACACCGTCCGAAGCGGTGGTAGAATCAAAAATGACGTCAGAAAGTTATCTATGCGATATTATTTTGAATAAAAATTTTGAGTTTGAGTTTGCATAATTAGCTGTTTGTATCCTCTATGTACCTAGACTCTCATGTATAATTGGATACAATTCAAGAAAAAAACTATAAACTCTAGAATTGCAGACTAGTAACATAAACCACGCTGTTACTATCTCTGTCTTTTACTATTCTCTGCCTTGTTGCACGAGCATAAAAATGTGTCAGCAAACATTGTATAAAAACATCGTTAAGGCTTCCGCTCATTGCAGCGATATTATCGAGCGATATTATCGCTGCGATTTTGCGATAATTGTTCTCAGTACATTTTGTATGGGGACGCGCGCGATCCTACACACTGCCGCGATATTATCGAGCGATAATATCGCTGCGATTTTGCGATAATTGTTCTCAGTACATTTTGTAAGGGGACGCGCTCGATCCCACACACTGCCACGATATTATCGCAACCTGACGCAATCTCTTTCTACTACATTCAGTGAAGGGCGCATGCGTGACGCGAATCGAGGAATCGCTGCAGTGTTTAAGGTGTCGCGATATCGCTGTCGATAATATCGCTCGATAAAATCGCTCGATAATATCGCTGCAATGTGCGGAAGCCTTCATTCTGTTTCGGATTTTTTACCCCAGTTTGTATCCTGCAAGACAATTTTGTATCATTTTAGTGACATGGTTGAATAATTATAAAAAATCTACTGGCAGCCCTGCTTGCAGCATGTTTTCTCATGAATCTTTGTATTAATTTCAGGGGTCACAAACTCGTAGGCACAGCTCATTCAATAAAATTAAAACTATATATTCAGAATTCCGTAAACAAATTACTCAAACGGTGACCGCAAGCTGTAGCGGGTCACCCCATAAACTGTTTTTGTCGTAAATTCTGCGAGACCAACTTTACGAGTCCGGAACAAGTATAAAGTGATTGAAACACGATTTGATTGCCGATTTCTATCTGCTTACTGACTTTTATTTTTATGTAACGGTTCAGTGTTTTTTGGTCCCATTTTATTAATGATCGAATTTTATCGTCGTATTTAAATTTCCAGTGTTTCTCCAATACTATATTTCACTGAAACGTTTCTTGCGATAGCGTCTCCAGCGGTCATACCATAGTGTAATAAAGACTATGATAACGATAAGGATTGTAGTTTTGCTCCGTTACTCTCGATATTAAATGATCATCTGCCTTAATAATACTTAAGGGGTGCTTCAACTGAAAAACTTTAAACAAAATACGTCATTTTATTTTCAAAACATTCTAACACTAACACAATTTCTTCCAAGCTTCATCCAAAAAGTCCAACAGCACGTTACACAAAGAATTCCGTTTTATTTTCAGTCTCGTATTGTATATCACCTTATATTTCCTGCAATGTATTTTAAATTGCTCATATTTATTTATCAGGTAAGAACGCGTCTAACGTGTGTTCTCCTATAAATTGACACAAAGTTTTACGAGGCCTGAGCCTTGGGGACTACATCGATTCCGGATGCAAATCTTTAGGGAATTTATATTGTATTTTATTGACACTTACACCCTTCTTCTGGGAACGTATTGAAATGCCGTGTTTTATTCATTTTTCTATTTGTGTTCATGTATTTCTATTTTTTTTTTTTGGTTCAGTTCAAGGCAAAGGGTTATATTATTTCCCATGCAGCCGATGTCTTTGATAAAATTCTCTTATTTATAGCAATTAAAACGTTGGCGCTCGACGTTTTGACGCTTTTTTGGAGTTTTTGAAGATAACCGTCAGATGAAGGAAACGCAGAGAAGTCCAGAGGAAAAAGGTGAACCGACCGCTTTGCCGCGCTACAAATGACGGTTCACTTTTCCTGTTTACGACCCATACTCCATCATATTTCACAGGACTGTATATTATTCACCTAACTGTATATTAAAACAACACCTGCGTTTTCTATTGTACTTAATTGTAACTTTAACCTATACACGACCACAGATTAATAATTACCAAGACAGTTAGTTGTTTTTGGTTTGTATACAGGGTGTTTCATAAGTAACAATAAATTTTTGAAACTCATAAGGGGGTTGTTTAGACCGTCAAACTGAACAACTTTCTCTATGGGACCAACATCGAAATCGCGAAAAAAATAATTTTAAATCCCATACATATTTTAGCTCTAGTCGATTTGTAGAGTATAGAACATAAATTATTTTTTTCGCGATTTCGATATTGGTCCCATAGTAAAAGTTGTTCAGTTTGATGGTCTACACCACCCCATTAAATGTTTATTTGTAGTTTTGTAACACCTTGTATAAGTTGTTCGTTTAACTGAATCACTGAATAGAATATCGTAGCATTTTAATTACAATTAAATCCATGTACAGAACTTGGTTTGCTGTAGAGTTTGTGGCAATAGCATACCTTACGACGCAGTATTCGAATTACGAAAAAATGTATATAACTATCATCACTACATAGTATAAAACAAAGTCGCTTGCCGCTGTCTGTCTGTCCCTAGGTATGCTTAGATCTTTAAAACTACGCAACTTGAATTTTGATGCGGTTTTTTTAATAGATAGAGTGATTCAAGAGGAAGGTTTATATGTGCATTGTACCCGTCGTGCGAAGCCGGGGTGGGTCGCTAGTACTTATAATAAAAGTGTAAACTTGGCGTGGATGTGGACACACGGCCATAGAGCAACCTACCCATAGTTGAATTCTATATTCATATGGACAAGAGTACAAATATGGTATGAATAAGTTGAACTGTCGCCGAGTGTACATTAAAAATAATCGCAAAAAAATTAATGGAGGCGTTAAGGATACATCACAGAATTTCATTTACGTCCCGTTGCGCTAAACGAAGTTGTCGCTTTCCACCACCGTCAAGGAGAAAAATAGTATGCTAACTTCGGGCAGTACATAAGAAAGCCTCAGATCAGAGCCTCAGAGCCTGAGACCTTTCTTACTTTCCTGCCCTCGGTGTGTACTCTACTATTATTTATTTCCGTGGTCTACGCGTACGAAAGTTACGGGCGCCCGGGCGCCACTAATAATTAAATAAATTGCATATTTTTATTGTGGGTTATTCTCGTTAAACTTCACCGCAATCGAGTAAAATGTACCTCTTTGCCTCCTAAATTGAAAATAAATTAAGACGTAAATTAGGCCAATAATGTTCACCCCATCGTTAGAGGTTATTTTTTTATGAATATGAAATTGGTTGTTGCCACGATTTGGTGGGCTTAATTTTCGGCCTTATATTATAATTTAATATCTTACTGTGTATGCACCCTGTATACATTACAGTACTTACTTATATTACAAAATAGAAAAAGAAATTTTTACACAATCTGTAATTTTTTTATATTTTTGACACTAAGTTTTATTTTGCACGTGGATGAAAAAAAATTGTGCACAGAATAATACAAGTTTAGTTTTAAAAAAGTTGTCAACCCTAGTAACAACATGACGGCTTGTTAAACGCCCGCCTTCATTTAATAATGATTTTACTGTGATCTAGCGTAGTGTTAATTAGATTTGAACTCACACACAATACCTACATACATAATATAATCAAGGCCATTATTCCCTTTCAGTGTAACCAGGAATGTAACTCTTCTTAGTTCTATGTAGGCCATTTCACTAGTAGAACTTTTTCACAATCATTTGTAACAACTTTATTAAGCGTCATTGAGCATTCATTGCAAATTGTTTTTTGTGACAAGGTTCTGAGTTGGCTTACAATTTTTAAACGATTTTATTTAATTTCGAACCGGTCTAACTATCTATCTAACTAACTAACTAATTTGCTATTATATTGAACATTGCTCGCTACGTCGATTGCTACGAATATCGAATCGTAGCAAAATCGTAGCTTCGTAGCACGCGTAGCAGAAAGTGGATAGTACCTACTTTAGCCACTTTTTTTATTTAATTACCAAAATTATTGCCGTTTAGAAATTGTTGTAAGATACTAAATGACTAATATAAAAACCTAAGTCTTACAGATCAGAACTCGCCACGCCGTAGAAAAAAAAATAAAAAAAAAATCTGAAATTTTTTAATTTTGAGATTACCGTCTTTTTTCTATACTGTCATGTTCTTCACCTAAGTTCAATACCCATACGTAATAGTTAGACTGTCTAAAAAGTTGCCATACAAAGCTATAAGACAAGATGAAAAAGTCAACTTTGATTGGTCTTATAGCTTTGTATGGCAACTTTAGATTGTCTTACGTATGGGTATTGAACTAAGGTGAAGAACATGACAGTATAGAAAAAAAAGATATTTGAAAATTTCAGACAATTTTTTTATTGTTTTTTTTTCTACGGCGGGTTGTGATCTGTATGACTTAGGTTTTTATACTAGTCATTTAGTAATCGGTCTTTTTGGTAATTAAAAAGTCCCCCGGCTACAGTACTAGGATGGTTTAGATCAAGCTGTCTCTGTAGCAACACGTCAACTTATGTCACCTGATTGTCCCACTAACCTTTTTGCCCCGTACCCCCCAGTAACCTAATCCAGAAATATCTTTCTTGTCTATTATATAAAAAGGCCTGACCTATCAGTATGCGTGCATCTCTCTCATGACGTCAGTTAATGCAACTGGAGCGGATGGCTGTCAGGTGGTTTTGCTATTAATAATGAGTTTGCGGGCTTATGTAGAGCTACATAATTCGGTATGTCAAGTTTTTTTTGGTCTTCATTTTCCTGTCCTAATCCTTTCATCCTTTCATAATCCTTTCATTTTAAAATCTCTGATATAGAAAATATTATTATTCAGACAATTATCTCGAAATGGTTTTCGATTCAGCCCCCCAAAAAAAAAACGTTACATACCGAATTGTTATGGTATACAGGGATGATCAGACCACGAAACTGAACAACTTTTGGCGTGAGGGGATTTTGGCGATTTTTCGCCTGGTGAGATGTCGCGAGATATGGCCTCCCCCTAATCTCGAGATGTCGTGAAATTTTTCTAATGCGTATTTTTTGTACAAATGTAAAGGCATTATCAGTTGCATCAACTGCCTGCCTGATAAATAAATAATAAAATAATAAAATAAAATAAAATGTATACGTTAATATGTGCTTGATTTATTTAAAAAAATATTGTTTCCTTAATTAATTTCATATTTCAGACTGTCAGACCATGTTTGACTTAATTCAACCGAGTTTTCTTGCAATTTGACACTGTTTCGGAATAAAAATTATGTGATATTTGCCGAGACTCTCCACCTCGTGAGATTGGGTGAGATTTGGCTCCCTTAGACCTAGACCTTCCCTAAACGCCTCACGTAATTAATGGATGCCACAGTGTTCTTTTTCACGTTTCCTGAGTGGGTGGCTCCATAGTGAAAATTGTTCAGTTTGATGGTCTGAATTCACCGTTTTAGTATTTGCCAGGCTGTCACTAACACCCTGTATAAAACAAAATTGATTCAGTGATTTCAGACACAAAAGATATTTTTTCCTAAGAATCTGTGGTTAACCAAAAAAGTCTTTTAAAATAAAAGTATTTCTTTCTCATTGAAAATATACGTTTTAGTTCAGTTAAACTTTTGTAAAGTAAACATTTTTTTTCCTTTATTCATTTTCTTTTTGACTAAACTCTTCTCAAGAATAAAACTTGTTGCTTTTTTTTGACGAGATAACTTTTTCACTTAACTGTACCTCCATTACGTTGAGTGTCTTGTTTGCACACAAAAATTGAATTTCTTTATTTCAACCGAAAGTTTATGACCTCTGGATACCACAGACAGCTTACCGTTGAGCACCCCTGGTCATGTAAAACTACAGTGTGTAGGTTGGGCTAAAGGTTAGGTTAAAGGATGATTGTGCTTTGTGCTCCAATCCAAACAATGATGTACTTTAGACTATTCATATATGGACAAGTTACGCGTGTAATTCTACTAACAAACTTTTCTGCCACTTTTTTGGGGGGGCGAGGTAGCATGAAATCCGCAACATTAGACTTTATTCCATTACTTTAAATTCTAATTTTGAATGTTCAAAAATCATAAAAAACAGTGTCGTGTGAACCCCAAACGTGTTAAGTTCGGAGTTATTGTTCCACAATTATAGGCTGTCGCGTTTCGGGTACGGGTAGATCTGACCTGACCCCTTTTAAGTACGTACATCGCCAATTTGGTCCATAGGTATATTACGTCTAAGCCGTCCCCTTCCAACATTTCTTACTTACTTGCCTTATAAATTGTCCTCGTCAATCTGCTCTCATCCATTCTTTCCATATTTACCAAACCATCTCAAAATGTCTTTCTCTATCGTTGTCACTACATTCTATTTCAGACCACAACGTTCTCTAATTAAACTATTTTTCATTTTGTCCACCATTTCAGTTACACCACACATACTTCTCAATGAGCGCATTTCCACGGCGTTAATCCTACTTTCGTGCGTCTTCTGCCATAATACCCAAGATTTACTTCATCAACTTATAATACCTATGAAACAGATTTTTTTTTGCCCAGAAACCTTTTCGAACAAATCTGAACTGGCCATGGATTTAAGGATCAAGTAGCCTATCCAATGTCCCGCATCAAAAGAGCGTGAATTCAGATCAGAGATTTACGATCGGAGAAGTGGCGGAAAAGTCAAAATCATAGCGAATGAAAAATTGGTTTAGCTTAAATTTTGCGAATATTTTTTTGATGCAGGAAAAGTAACCACTAAGCGCCTTATTTTCACATGGAATCAAATTCCTTGTCTTAAGGTGGTTGCAGAGTTGTCAATGTCATACAAAACTTTGTCGTAAACAGTGTTGCCAACTCAGTCTCAGGTTTTAGGGCTAAATAGAGCTTTAAAAAGGGCTAGATTTGCCCAATAAATTAAAAAAAAGGGCTAGATTGCTTTATTTATCAAAATATATAAAAGAAGTGAGTTTTGTTAACTATTGTTTACATATTAAATAGATTTACTCAAACGCACAATCAAAAATTAAACAAACTAAATTAAAACAAAAACTTAAATGTATAAAGCAGCGAATACATTACCCAACATTTAGGGCCGATTTCGGCATACATTGCTTGCTTAGAACGCTACACTTTGAAATAAAGAGAACAAATCAGGCAATGTATGCCGAAATCGTGCAGAACACAAGATTTCACTCCCACTTTGTGCTGACGTAGTTGCTTATGGTTGAAGTTGAGCCTTATTTGCTCAATATAAATTGTGTGTCAGTGTAGTTTCCTTACACGATTTTGGGGCTAGAAATAGGGCTAGGGGCTAAATAATTATTTTAAGGGCTGAAGAAGCATAAAAAGGGCTAGATCTAGCCCTTAAAGGGCTAAGTTGGCAACGCTGGTCGTAAAACACTCGTAGATGATAATAATAAATGTTAGTTATCTTAACTATTATAAAACCGTAAAATAAAATCATGGGGAATAAAAAAGTAGCGGTTCACTTCATATAAAGTCAAATAACATATCGATAGCGCGATTTAAAAACGAGCAGCGCCATCTATTGACAAAATTGTTAGGTTGTTTGTTTGTTCGCGCATCACGCAAAAACTACTGAACCGATTTTGATGAAACTTTTTTTGTTTGATAGCTTATGATCTGACTTAAAATCTGGTATATAATTTGTGCGGACAAAGTCGCGGGAAAACACTAGTGTTTTATATATGGAAAAATAGCTTAAAAAATCTAGATTGAAATTCTTCATACAAAATTTCAAAGCCTTATAATATCTTCGTAATTATATTATAAATTGTAAATATTAATCTAGATGTTTTAAGCTATTTTTCCATATATAAAACATTACTTTTATTATTATCGTCTACGACAAAGTTTTGTATGAAATTGACAACTGCAACCACCTTCGCTTTGTAACTACCAGTTTTGAAAAGTTATTATAGCAAAGTTTCTGATAATACGTTCGTGAACTTATCTGTCTCTAACTGCGCGTTGACCAGCTATTCGAATAGTTACTCTATGTACTAATTAATGGAGATTAGAATGCTGAAGCAGAAGCGACTGGAGCATCTCTCATGAAAATTCAACAGGCACTTTCTGAACTAGGGTCCCTGATTATAAAGTACCTTTTACATAACCTAGTTATAATTCATAGAATCTAGGGTAAGTACCTAAATATAACATTAAATATACAGGGTAAATTTTATATCACTGCGGATAACTTCAGCAATTCAGCATGGTATTCTACTCATCAAACTGAACAACTTTTACTATGGAGTCAACATCGAAATCGCGAAAACTATCCCAAAAGCTATCCCATACCTACATTTGAGTCGAATAGGTACTGCAGTTTTCTATGGGACAGCTATATTTTTTTCGCGATTTCGAAGTTGGCTCCATAGTGAAAGTTGTTCAGTTTGATGAGTAGAATACATGCTGAAGTTATCCGCAGTAATATTAAATTTACCCTGAATTATACAGGTTGTAAAGTTAAATTGCGTTACATGTATTTAGGACATGCTTCAGACCAATCCAAGTGGGCACTTCTCAGTATGGAACCGACATTGAAATCGCGAAAAACAAATCAGCTGTCCCATAAAAAACGTAAATCGACCCCAATGTATGAAACAGCAGATTCTTTTGTCACGTTTTCAGTTTTATTCCAATAGTAAAAGTTATTTAGTTTTTGTAACAATGTTTGATTTTAACATTTTCAAGTTTTTAGGGTGTTCCAAGCAACCTAGCTTTTCGCCAACTAAACCACTGTTTAAGAAATCTTCTTTATCTCTTTTATTCCTGTAGGTCAGATTTATTAATACAATAAAAAAATAATATAGGTACCTAGATAAAGACAAAGAGAGTTGTGAAGTGAAATAATCGTAAATGTGCAGCAGTCAGTAAGGCTCTGCTCACACCGGACGGTGGTGCTATTTAGTTACGATTATTTTAACGCAATTTTTAAACTGTCAAACAGGTGTGATGTGTTTTTTAAAGATTTTGGTAACGATTGTGGACTAAACGTTTTTTTTTTTTTATTCTTTCGCTGTCAAAGTTGTTGATACATATCTCGCTGGATGGAAACTTTTCGTGTCAAGTTTTCCTAAAGTTATCTTTTAGACCAAGCGCAGACAACGAACAAACACTATTGTAGGTTAGATTTAGAATATAGTAGAAAACGGTAAGCGCAGGAACCATTTTTACTTATTTTTGAACGGTTTGGACGGTCGATATCACGCAGAACCTGCCAGATTATAGATTTCCACGTTCTTGCGACGAAAATCACGAAATTTGGTTTCCTTATCATTATTGCTAAGCTAGATAATAAAACAAACAGCAAGAAATATTTTACCGTTTGTCAATTATAGTACTTACTTTCTTACTTAGATATTTTAGACGTCGCTTCTAAAAAGTCGACAGTAAATTATCAGTCGTGTGCACAGAGCCTAAAGCGCACATAGACATAGACAACATATACTTAATGTAATGTCGCACATTTAGAAACTCTGTGCTACATTGTATTAAGTTTTTAGGAGACCATCTCCGTCGGCTAGAGTTTCTAAGTACGTACGTTTTATTCTAAAAGTTTTACTCTTCATTATGAATTAATATATATGCCTGCGACTGTAGTTTTAACAGTAATGTACACCATTGGCGTTTTAGGTATTTTGCGTCGACGGCGGGTAGCTTCCCATACTAAACATGCCTTTTGTATGGACCCGCCGTCGGTGAATGTGTCTCAAACCTAAGCTGGCTGTCAGAAAATCCCTCTGTTGTCTAATGGTTAAGAACATTGGGCTCTTGACGAAGCCGGAGGTCGTGGGTTCGATTCCCACGGGGGACACCTAGTGATATGTCAGTTTGTGCGTTTTTCCCCAGTTGGTTAGGACATTGCCGGCTGAATCACCTGATTGTCGGAAAAGCAATATGATTCTATGCTTGGCCCCGGCTACTTTTGATTCTACCCATGATACTCAACAACTTTCCCGAAGAAACCAATAGGAAATTCGTAAAATTTTTTTTCGACTTTCTATACGAACGTTTGACAATTTTTTTTTTAGAATTTCCAGTAGATTTCTTTGGGAAAGTTGTTCAGTATCATGGGTAGAACCACCCCTTAAAGTATTGCAACAGTTTACCCTAACACCTTGTAGTCCTGAGCCTAATTGGCTTTTCATTCAATCATTCAATCAACCTTGCTACAACGGGCCACACAGAGTGCAGCTGCAGAACGGGTTCAGCAGTGCGATTTTTGAAAATCATACGAGCGGTTCGGCAGTAGAAAGATGCATAATCTCCATAGTAATTCTGACATTTTCTACTGCCGAACCGCTCGTATGATTTTCAAAAATCGCACTGCAGGCCCGCTGCAGACCGGCAGCAGTTGTAAACTATGGAATCATATGCGAGGTGTCACACTGCGACTACACCGTTCCGCACCGGACTGCATCTAGTGTGACACCTCGTATATGATTCCATAGTTAACAAACGTTGGTAGTTTTACATAGTATCCGACTACCCAAAGAGATTATAGTCGTGAGTTTATGTATGTACGTTATGCATTTCGTTTGCGTGTAGGCGATGCATAATATACAGAGTAGGAAACAGCGTTAGTTAGCACATAATAACTGGTGACATCACGCATTGTGAGACTAGATAAGATCACCGTTGTAGTTCCACGGTAGGTAGATGATTATGTGAGTAGGTAGCACTATATTTATGTTTATGTAATACACATAAGCATAAATTCACACATATGTATAAACTGCCGATCATAAATAATCCCTTCCGGGGTTGAGATGTTCACACTGCTACCCCAACACGAGTAGGTAGCAATGTCATATAAACCTCAATTCTATTTTTAAAAATATGGCATCGTGGTTATTGATGATTTTGCCAATGTGGAGTTAATGTAGCAAAAGTGCTTGACGTTGTACGGTTATATAGATATTTTGGTGACTTCAAGGGGTGGTTTTTATACTAGAACACTATCCTGAGCCACCACTGGAGCTTCGTTGTAGGCCGGGGAGGAGGCAACTGACGAGCGACACGCGACACGTGACCACCCAATAGCTGACCTACAACGCGACTCCCATATAAAGCTCATACCACACCTTGCATACTGTCAGCTGGTGGGTAGCTGTCATTTCATACAAATTTTAAAAACGGGCCAAGTGCGTGTTGGGCCGAGCGCAGAGTGTTCCGTACTTGCCCGCCACAATATACGAAGTTAGCAGGGGGAATGTTTGGATGTTTAGATGTTCGTCACTCAATCACGCATAAAAGGCTGAACGGATTTGGACGAAATTTAGCATGCAGATAGAATATGTTTCGGATTAACACATAGGATATTTTTTGAGGTTCACGCAGGCGGAGCCGCGATTAATATAGCTACCTTAGATTATCAAGATAGACAGTCAAAGCTACGAAAGCGTTAGGAACCAGTACTGGTTCCAAAACCCTATACATATACACGCACACATACATAATTAGTATGGCGCCTCATGCACACCAACCTAAGAAAGTTAGCCCCTTTTGTTTTATACGGAACAAGTGTGAGGCTCATTCTAGACATATATACTTTTTCTAAGATAGCTACATACACATAATTTGATATGATATTAATTACGCCTACCATAGACATAGACTCTAGTTCATTAATATCGTGGATGCCTACACACGATGACATGTTGGAGTTTAATTCACTGTATAAAATTACTCTAACCGGAGTAAAACTGTTGTCATTTATTTACACAAGAGTACCTTTATAATTACTTACATTATTCTGCGACATCGTTCTGCGAGGATATGTTAATTATAGTTCCTACGTTTCGATCACAAATAATTATAAACTAAAATAGATGCACAATGTTCTAGACCTCTGGCACAAGGTTCTACATAATCTGAGCAAATTTTTGCCTGAATGGTCATGATTACTGTTAGAAAAATTACGCTATACACCAGGGCTGCAATCGCGGTAAATATTCGGTGATTGAACCGTGATTGGACTACGTATGAACCGTAACTTTTGATACATTTGGTATTGCGCTAATCGCAGTACTGCTCTTAAGAGCCGTTAGAGCCGTTTTGACAGATCGCTCAGACGTAAAGGGATGTCAGTTACATACGCAGTTTAGCGCGATGCGGAATTCAGCACAGTTGAATGGATTGCAATGTGATTAGAACTGATATTGGATAAGAATAGAACTTTGTTGTTTTAACTTAGCGCAATCGGGCTCCTGCATGGGTAGCATGCCACCGTGATACTGCGCTATCACACCTTCGCTCTCTTTCTATTCGCGCGGGAATGAACGAGATAAAAGACGTTATACCGCCCGTGTAGCATGAAACGAATGTCTCAATGCACTACACAGCACAGTTTTGGAGCGTTAATTATGTTACTAGGTACTTCAATAACCAGAATAAATTGCTAGGTTTTCACTTTGGTGATTGAATGATGATGGCAATCCAGGGCAAAAACTAGCTATAATATATCTTTGCCTAGTTTAGCATCATGTAAACATAATGCATTCTGTATTTATTATTCATCCCAATCATTTTATAGCAATTGTTTCCAATGTACAGACACGTTACAAACTCAGTTTTATTCTATAAGTACTAGTGTTTTCCCGCGACTTCCTCCGCACAAATTATATACCAGATTTAAGTCAGATCATAAGCTACCAAACATAAAAAGTTTCATCAAAATCGGTTGAGTAGTTTTTGCGTGATGCGCGAACAAACAAACAAACAAACAAACACACAAACAAACAGACAGACAAATCTCTAAAAAAGGTTGATTTCGAGTCAGGGATACCTAAAAACCATAACGTAATCTTTTTTTTGTAAATATCTTCAATGTACAGACACTCTTCAGTTACAGTTTTATAATAGTTAAGATGTATTATTATTTATTAGTATAAACTGTAGTGCAGTGTACCCTTGGAGTCCTTCCTGTAATTTAATGTTAGAGTAGCTATTTGCGCGTCTGCACCGCTCTCGCACCACTCCACTGTAATTGCAGCCGTTTGTACTGGAAATATAAAGTCCATTCTAGTTTACGTTTACCTACATACCCACTTATGTAACATTATATAGGTATATACTTACGTAATAATACTACGTTAAACAAGTTTAAATGAAGTAGGTATCTGTATATATTTGTGATCCAGACGTTTTGTTAACATGGTCAATAAACTAAATAATGCTTTAAAGATTTAGAAATGTTTACCCATTTACTTACATAATAAGGGTGAGAGGTAGTGGGCCATACTCCACCACGCGGGCCCAGTGCGTGTTGATGGAGGCTAGTTTGTAGTCAACTTGCAGCTCTACCTCTCACGAATAAGGGTGACCCCTCTCACCCTTATTCGTGAGAGGTAGAGCTTTGCCCTGCTGTGGGATTCTACAGGCTATAACTTACTTTTGCTTATTAGGACAAAACACTGTAGGTACTATACATGGGTCCTTTTCAATATTTTGGTGACGGTTTTTAACGCGATGATCAGACCATCAAGCTGTATGGGACAACTTTATGTATGGGAATGATATCCAAATCGAAAAAAATGATTTGGCCAAACATTTGGGTCCATTTAATATTTTGACGTTGACAAAAGTGGGTACAATTTAAATAAAAATCGGTCAAGTGCGGGTCGGGCTACTCGCGCATCAAGGGTTCCGTACCACACCACCACAGAACACAACATATTAACTTGGAAAAAAACTTTTTTTCTCCGGGACCTTAATAATGAGACCGACTCACACTTGGCCAGTTTTTATTATTTGTTATTATTCTGTAGAGTTTGCTCTATAATCACACTAAGTTTGACGCTTGTATGTATTACCGTTTTTACTGTAGAACGAGAAGAAAAAACGTCGATAAAAACCAGTTTCTTGTTGAGAACCCCCCTTAATTTTTAACTTTTTGAAATTTTTATTATTTGTTATCAAATCCGCCGTAATAACGCATATTCTGTGAAAATTTTAACTATCTAGCTATTACGGTTCAAAAGTTACAGCCCTAAATGGGTAGGATGGACGGACGGACGGACGGACGGACAACGTAGGCTTAGTAATAGGGTCCCTTTTTACCCTGTGGGTACGGAACCCTAAAAATGAAGTTTTTCCTCCTGCTTTTTTCAATTAATATGTCCTACTATTTCTATCAAAAATGTTTTTATGCAATAGGTAGGTACACTAATAAAGCAGTAGCGACCACGTCGAATTCAGAAGCGTAATGGCTACAGATCTGGAGGTTTCGTTGTGTTTACTAAGCTTTTCGATATTTTGTGTGCCTAATATCTAAGCCCCTATTACTCACCTAAACTTGTATTGTTTTATTTAAGTAGGTATTTAGAGTTGATAATAAACTATAAGCCGTGGTGGTCCAGTGGCGAGTAACCTTGCCTGCCGTGCAGGAGGCGATTGTTCGATTCCCGTCCAGGCCGACTCGTACCAATGAGTTTTTCGGAATTTATTTATGTACGATTTGTAACATCACTGGTTTTTCGGTGAAAGAAAACATCGTGACGAAACCTACATGCTTCAATTTCGAGGCATGTATTGTACCCACTACCCATTATAAGTGGCGACGGGCTCACCCCCCGTCACACTGGGCAGAGTTTTGGTACTACTGGTGAATCATGGATGTTCTGAGGTTTTAGAAAATATCACTGATTAGTCGTGAGCATATGCTTATGCTAATAAAGTGTAAAATCACTAAGAATAAGAATCATTTTTTGTTAGAGCTGGTGGAACACATTATGTGACGATTAAACATGAATTTGATATAGGTAAATAATGGTGTTAATGATATTAAATCACACAAATGATTCCGATTCGATACTGCAACCTTCAACTATGCAGACAGGTTCAGTACCATTATCTATCGAGTAGAATATTCGTTGGTTTAGACGCACACGCATCACGCGGACTGAGAATGGGTACTGCTTGAATAGTGTGTTGCAGATACAGTAGGTTTATGCTAATTATCAATTCAAAGCTCGTACCCTTCTTAATCTTTATAATTCATAAACCATGTCAGAGTCAGAACGAATAGTATAAAGCATTGGGGTCACACGTGTGCGTCACACTCACACTGCCGGACCAAACTGTTATTAAATTTTTTTTTATTCGATAAACTTATAGCCTATGATATAATTATAATACACTATACATGTTCCTTTGACATTCCTATCTAAGGTAAAAAAATAAAATAAAAATAATTAATTTAGAACATCGTCATTTAAGACGCTGTTATACCATCGAAGCCGTTTTTTGAACAAGAACGAAAGTGTTGTAAACTGTGTTTTAAGGATCGGGCGGATGGGCGACTGTTCTCAATTACACGATTAGATTAAGTTTACTAGATAGAAAAAAATCCCAAAGTTACCTAAAGGTAAAGTTACATTAGTTAGTTAGTTTTTGTTATTAGAGGGTTGGAAAAAGGATATTTCGGAACTTTCCGTTCAAGTCATTTCTTTTATAGTGTTATCTAGTATCAATGGCTTCAGTATGGACTCTTGATTACAAATATATAGGATGACAAGCGCTCAGACTGTGGGGGTAGAAACTGTGACGTCATAAAGATGGCCATACAAAGCAAAAAAAAAATTTTGTTTATTCATGCCGTGTGGGGTATCAAATGAAAGTGCTCTATGAGTACATTACAAATATATAGCATAGTATAACATTTTCACTATTTGGTTTAACAAATTATTCGAAAAAGTAAAAAAAAACCACAATTCTGAGTTGACTTTGAACTGCTATAGATTATAAACGACTAAATGGATTTTTGTAAATTATACATCAAATGACTCAGGATATCCTCTATATTGCGTCAAAAAATAGTTAATCAGATAAATTACAAAATAAAGAATGTACATCAATTTGAATAACATTGTAAATTTTTGGACGCTTTCTAATAATTTCTTAGACCAAGTTGTAAAAATGTTATATTATGATATATATTTGTAACGTACTCATAAAGCTCTTTCATTTGATACCCTACACGACATTATTAAAATGTTTTTTTTTTTACCTTGTATGGCCTTCTTCATGACGTCACAGTTTTTATTTAAATTAAACTTATCATGTGGGGTATCAAATGAAAGGGCTTTATGAGTAGATTACAAATATATATCATACTATACCATTTTTACTACTTGGTCTAAGAAATTATTAGAAGGCGTCCAAAAATTTACAATGTTTTTCAAATGGATGTACATTTTTTATTTTGTTATAAATGTAGTTAATTATTTTTGGACGCAATATAGAGAATATCCTGAGTCATTTGATATATAATCTACAAAAATCCATTTAGTTTTTTATAATCTATAGCAGTTCAAAGTCAACTCAGAATTGTGGAATTTTTTTACTTTTTCGAATAATTTGTTAAACCAAATAGTGAAAATGTTATACTATGTTATATATTTGTAATGTACTCATAAAGCCCTTTCATTTGATACCCCACACGGCATGAATAAACAAAAACAAAATTTTACTTTGTATGGCCACCTTTATGACGTCACAGTTTCTACCCCCACAGTCTGAGCGCTTGTCATCTCATATATTTGTAATCAGGAAGTCATACTGAATGCATCGATACCAGATAACACTATAAAGGAGATGACTTGTGCCAGAATCTTATTTAAGCGACTTTTTGTCGGTTCGCCGATCTACTATATGTTTTTTCAATGCTATGATTAAACTGCTGATATTTAACTTTTTATTCTTGTACTTAACTAAATACATTAAATATTTCTAGTGAACTCAGGAGAAGTTTTAGCTTAGAAACTACCATGAGCAAAGATATTGACGAAAAACACGTTTTTTTGCGATCTTGCTTTCAATTGGAGCGGGATGGCTAATTGTAAACTTATGCTTGCAAGAAAGAGACGCTTGCACTGGGATAACCTAGCCTTAAGGACATTACAGAGGTAATATACATCCATATTCATAAATTTATTTCACAAAATATATTTTGCATGTCAAATGCTGTGTGCTTGCATTTGCAGGCCAGACAAGAAATCACGAAAAGAAAAATGTTCTCTTCCGTACAAAAGTGAAGACTCTCTAGCTAGGTACTGAAATGTACCGGAAACATTTCAGTATGCTCCATAGTGAAAGTTGTTTAGTTTGACTGAAATGCATGGTTAATCTTTCCACACTGACTAAAAATTTATCCTGTATTGTACTAAAAAAAAAAACGAAGCATGGAACTACTAAACTATAAGTACTAAATAAACTTGTCTAAGATTTAGAATTTAAAAAAAAGATGGTGATCCCGCGGGTGTCACGCACAGGCACAGCTATCACATACCTACGACCAAGTCAGCCCTGTCCCTCGGGGGAATCATGTAAAATTCACCTTTTGCACCTCAGAGCACATTTACATTTTAAATTCGCCGGGTGACTGCGGGAAAACGATATGGGAGGTCTTGACTTGGGGTGTGTGTATGATTTGAGAAATCAGAAAAAGATGTGACAAATGAAAAAATTCAAAGTTAAGGGGCCATAGGTTCACACGAAACGCGACTGCCCAGCCCTCCCAAAATTGCGTGCATGTGCCGTATTTTCGATTAAAAAGAATTAACAAAAGTACTTTTTATAGATTTTTTTTATGATTTCACTAGATAAACTAATGGTGAATATGTGAGTATAAATACAAAAAATCTGAAACTATTTTAAATCCTCTAAAACGAGAAAAATGTTTAAAAATACATGAAAATACGTCATCTTTGTGACGATTTTCTATCGAGTGAAGTAGTTCCAATCGTGTATTCAATTTATGATTTCACTAGATAAACTATCCAAGAATACTGACCAAGACTTTGGTTTCGGTAAATTGTATAAATCGAGTCGAAAAGTAAAAAATAAAAGAAGCCTCCAAGTTATTTTGTTCTACTATTGGGCCTTAAGACAAGCCATTGTTTCGGTTTACCAACTAAAATGGGAAAAAAAACCGGTCAATTGCAAGTCGGGCTACTCGCGCACCGAAGGTTCCGTACCACACCACCACACAACATATTAACTTACAAAAAATTTGCATATATATCGTGAAGCATTTCCCCATTTTTAGGTATCTCTGATTCTAAATCACCAATTTTAAGATTTTTTGTCTGTCTGTTTGATCGCGCATCACGCGAAAACTACTGAACCTATTTCGATGAAACTTTTTTGTCCGAAACCTCAGAACATCTACGTTTCACCTGTTGTACCGAAATTCTGTCCAGTGTGACGGGGTGTGAGCCCGTCGCCACTTATAATGGACAGTGGGTACAATACATGCCTCGAAATTGTAGCATGCAGGTTTCCTCACGATGTTTTCCTTCACCGAAAAGCCAGTGGTGTTCAAATCGTACATAAATTTCGAAAAACACATTGATATGAGTCGGCATGGACGGGGATCGAACCATCGCCTCCTGCACGGCAGGGAAGGTTACTCGCTGGGTGGACCACCACGGCTTGTTTGTTTGAAAGCTTATGATTATGAACCCATGCGGACGAAGTCGCGGGTAAACTCTAGTGCTAATTATACAAAATACTTACAGAATGCAACATAACACCCTAGTAACATTTAGTGGTTTTGGACCACCAAACTGAACAACTTTCACTTTTAAGAAAAATTTAGAATAATCCGCTGTTTTTTTCGAACCATTGTGAAAGTTGTTCAGTTTGATGTTCTAAACCACCTCTTTAAATATAAAAAGGGTGTCTGGTTACACCTTGTATATTTGAAGTACCTACTGTTGTATTTAATATTATCACTAGCTCGGCGGTGAAGGAAAACATCGCGATCGTGAGGAAACCACAGACTTAAAAGAAGAACCAGACGTAATCTCGTCTAATCATGAGTGAAGCACCCATTTCTTTTGTGTGCGTGCTGTCACGCGGTACATCATGGCGACGGGTTTTAGCACCTGCGCCTAGAACTAGTGCATCTGTGTGAGTGTAGGTCCCTTGTAGAACAAACGAGATTGTATTACCTTGCATACTTCACATCTTTTTAGTGCAAAATTCAGTCCGTATTTCTTTCAAGTCCGTGGAGGAAACCTGCATACCCGAGAATGGAACAATTTGTTCGGATGTAGGCATGTGTAGAATATGGGTGAGTTTGGGGCGAACACAATAGACCAGCAATGGTCTAAGTGTTACATATCGAACCTAGCTTGCAATAGCCCATCCAATAATACATCTTGTAGGTATAGGTAATCCATTAATCTTATAAAGAGGCTTTGTGTATCCATCACGCAAACTTCAAACCACTCGCATCATAATTAAGTAGGTACATGAAAATAAAAGAATGAACCCGTGTCCCCCATCTCCACGCAATGAAACCCCAATTTTATGCGTCAGCGATCCTTTTCGTACGTCCCCTGTCTCTCAAACCAAGCTATTTTCGTATTTATGACGTTTACAGAAGAAGTTTGTCGGATGCCGTCTTATGAGTGAACTGAAAAAGTCCCTTTTACCCACTGAGAGATAACTCATTAAAAACTTATTCGTGTTCGCGTCGTAGGTTGTCGTTGTGTTTTATATTCGAGTTTCATGGAATCGGTGTCAAGTCAAGCCAGCCCTAAAAATTACTTCAAGCAAAGAAAATATAATTATGCTTCAAGCCCAGTCGCGAAATGTACGGGGGCCCTAGACAAAGTGACATTCGATTGGCGTTGACGCTAGTAGAAAATGATAAAATCGTAGAAAGAGAAGGCACTAGAAGGAAGCACGTGTCTTGTCTTATCACTCAGTAAGAGATGCACATAGCAAATTCGCTCTAATTAAAAAAGGAGACCGCTACTTATTGCTGTCCTTATTGACGTATCCACTTTTTTGTACTTCGGCCATCTGACTCCAAAATTACACTTCATATATGTAGAATGCTCCTTTTCACTCAGGGTTAGTTGAGGTTGATGTATATAATAAAACACAGATATAGTCTTCACTAGTGAATGTGGCTAAGCGCACGTCCGCACGGCTCGGCGGTCGGTGGGTGAACTGAGTGAACACCGAGCGAATGCACGATATATATTGACCATAGACTGTACCTGCCGGTAGACGGCGTTACCGGCGCTTTCCACACTAACTACTCTTTATTGCTGTACACTACATCCCTTTCTTGTTTTAATTTAATTTATATTTTTACTCGAATCTACCACCGCTTCGGAAGGTATACCCATGGAGAAGAAGCGGCGCAAGAAACTCCACTTTGACTTATTTCTTAAACCATATTTACAATGCGTGTTGATGTTTATCAATGCTATTACATCAAACAAGTTACTAATCATTTATTGAGACTAACTTGTTTACAGAAAATAGATATATCAAATATTGATCTGAAATTTCCGAACACCAAATTCAACGATACACAATATCCAAGGAATTTACAATCTCATCATCATTTACTCATTCACTTTAACATTTCAGTTATTTGTTACTTCTGTTCTACACTATCCCATCCTTGTCAAAAAAATGTTTTTTTTTCTATTAATGTTCAGTAATTAAAGTATACCTTGTTTTATAATAATTCTAAGGTACTTTAATGTTAACATAATAATATCCAATGTTTAGTTGTTCATGAAATAAATAATTGCAGTTGAATAAATTCACAACTTCAAATAAATTCTTAAACACCACGATATAGGTAGGTATTTATCCAAATTTAAATATAGAAATAAATATTAAGTTCTCACCTTTCACTTGCCAACTAAGTACGTTAATGTGAGTATTGGTATATCATAACATAAGTTTAGTAAGAAACAGTACCATTCGTGAATGAGTAACCTTTTAAGTTATCCTAATCTTTATCACAATTTTTCCTAGGTTTATTGTTTTTAGATTAACCTTCAGAAATATTATTAGTAACCAATACGACTATCTATTCATGGCTGTTCTCAGAAATATTGAATATTTTTATATTTTATTTGTATTATACCTGCATGAATGCTGATATAACTTTGACTAACAACAATTATTGGTCTATTTCGTTGACAGCTATACCCGCTATGTTCAGTAGTTACCTTTAGTTATCTAGTAGACTAGACTAGTTCTATGAAATCAGCTTTTCAATTTAATGAATTCGTTTAAATAAGTAGGTTCTATTTTACTCAACCCAATACAAATAAAATGTTGCTAAACATAATCGCAATTGAATGCTCTTTTCTTTGACCCATTTAATGTTTTTTTTTTTAATGTTGTTCTTTGACAGCGATCAAATCACTTGAAAGTTTCGCAATTGAATGCGCAGTCGCAATTGAATGCTCTTTGATCCAATTTAATGTTGTTCTTCGACAGCGATCAAATCACTTGAAAGTTTCGCAATTTAATGCGCAGTCGCAATTGAATGCCCTTTGACCCAATTTAATGCAGTTCTTTGACAGTGTCGCAATTACTTAACAGATTCGCAATTTAATGCGCATGCCTCATTTTCTTCTCCTCGTTCCCCGAGTTCCCCTCGGGGGACCTTGTCCCGCTCCTGTCGGGGCCTTCGGCCGAATGCCCCGTCCATAGTGAGGCCAGTTTTGACTAAAACCTATTCATCTATTTCCCCTTTGGTCTGTAAAAGATCTACCCCATTAGGTATGATATGCTTCGATTATTCCTGAAATTGGATTGAATTCTTAGTGGATGAAAGGAGGCTTGTCATTATGACACCATTTGGTACGTCGTTCCGTCCATAAACCCAAAATACAAAAGAAGTCTATTAGCATACTACAACAGTATGCCAGACTAGAAACCTGAGATTTTATTCCGCCATCTTTGTACTCATGAAGATTGTTGTAGTAAAGGGTCTGATGGTAGCTTACCCTATGAAGAAGTTATTTTGTCTAAAACATCTATTCAGTCACTAAAGCAGTACCGAAAAATAGTTTTATAAATCGGCATAACAATTACTGCCGTGCAACAATGATTAACTTATTATAGTTAATTACTTCTATACATACATTCCTTTTTACAAACAAATCATTATCTCATAATATCAACTTCCAGTAGAGAAAAACTATATTATAATGTTATTTAGTAGTTAAAATGTCTCTCGGTCATTGAATTACTTATTTGTAATCAGAATTCCTATGAAGCATTAAGTGACGAGATGAGATGAGACCATTTCAAAACTCTTAGCATAATATGCCGTTAAGCCCAAACTTAAGAACTAAAGCAAGTATTGTTGATCCGTCGCCTTGGCACTCGTCCTGTTAGAGGCTGGTTAACTTGTGACATCAGAACTGTAGAACTCAGATCTGAGAACAAATTATCGAAGCATTATTATTGGTCGGCTATAATTCCTGAATCAGAATCAGACTTATGATAATATTGACTTATAAAATTACAAGTGTATATTTTTACAAGAAGGTGTGTTCTTTGAAATCACTTGTTGCTAACATAAAATGCAACCCGCAATTTAATGCATTTTGCAATTAAATGCACCCGATGCTCAGGACTTCAGAATCCCAGTACCTTATACGGTTGCTATTTAGAACTGTTCGTAGTTTTGTAAAGTATTGGCATTGGTAGATATCCTTGTTTAGTCAGTCAAATGATGACCAGAACAAAATCATACTTGTTTTAAAGAAAATAGTAGTCGTAAAGCAAATACAAAACTATCCACTCACTTAATTGACCGAATGTCCTCGCATCATAAATAACCCAATAAGCAGAGGAAGACGCATGTCGTTTTATTTGTGAATGTAAATTGTTATGAACCATATCTACATAATTCTCAAGAAACGATTTATAAGATAATTTCTTCTGCAATTGTTGGTAAATAAATGATTTTATCATTATTATATAGGTATGCCAACAAAACCATACTCGGACCAGATATTGCATGTTTGGACATCTCTAGTTACCTTCAGCGAGATCACGACCGTGAGCATTATGCTGTCCATTATAATATGTGCCCAACTTCCTTCGTCTTTATCGACGCAAACAAACCACACATATTTTAGTTCTACCTTCAAATATCCAAAGGGAACGCTCATGAAATATAAACAGATTCTACGTTATGTTTTCAGTATTTCATGATTTCTTCGGTTAACAAAACGTATTAAGAATAAGTATACAGAATTAAGCCAAATTTATAAACGATAAAAATATCAAGTACATAGGAATACTCCACACTGCAGACTGAGATAGACAGTACCATGTGATGTTCTTCCGTTTTTATTACTAGCTGGGTCCCCCATGCTCCGCTGACATACACAACCTTCCACATCCGTTTACACACCTCCAGGCATAGAATCATGAAGAGCAAACCCTTCCTAAGCTAGGACGGATTTAACAATTAAGCCTATGTAGGTCTTACTTATAGTCCTAGAGATATGCTGAGGTTAACACACAATATATGAAAGTAAGAGAAGTTGCCTTTTTGTGAATAATTGTCTGATTTAACATCCTTAAATTAAAACATCATATTCCTTGCTCAAATAGCCAAATAGACTAATTAGTTTCAGCTGGGGCAATTGCATCCATATGATTGTGATTGTGACCGTAATATCAATGTTGCAAAGATAAGATCAACGTAAGGTCACTGAATTGAATTTCAAATTAATAAAGTATACGATACGACAAACAAGTTCCGGTAACAAATTATGTCTCCGTACTATTGACAGAACAGATAAGAAGTTCCCGTTATATTATTTAAGTATAATCTGAACCCTTACATAACTTTAATTTCCCTCGGTTCGAAGCATTTAACGAATCAGAGAATGTTATGGACTTGTGAAATTATAATAATTATCTCAAACTAACTCATTAACTAGTACCATCAAATAAGCTTCTAACGTGTTGTACCTATCTTGTTATAGTCTACACGCAGAATGTCCAGTAAGTAAAACGTTGTTCGTTTTCGGATTTCGTTTTCGAACGAACCGAATGTTCGTTATGCCGAATGTTCGTTACGCCGAATGTTCGTTGCCGAATGTTCGTTGCCGAATGTTCGTTGCCGAATGTTCGTTGCCGAATGTTCGTTGCCGAATGTTCGTTACACCGAATGTTCGTTACGGGGAATGTGCAATGCATATAATGTTCGGTACGCAAAATACTTAATACGCAGAATGTTCAATTCTACGCCAAACGGGTATTATATCATAAACATCGTTGACTGTGTTAACTAAGACAAATGCTTGGCATAATATTATCTTGGTTAAGTAACTAATCCTGTTCGTTTCGAATCTAGACCCTATTCTTAATGCGTGTGATTTGGGTACCTATTAGGCCAGAATGACGGACTACAAGCATGCATCAGCATATTTATGCTCACGACTACACCCCCGAGGGGGCAGCCAGAGACACTCCGAAACCCCAGGACATCCACTCCCCACCAGCACCGAAACACCGTCCAGCGCGACGGGGAGCGAGCCCGCCGCCACTATGCCACGGACTATGAATGAGGCCATTTTATATTTGCGGAATGCTTTGAATACCTAAATTATTTCTATTGTTCAAAGTAATAAGGAATGATTACGTGACCTTAAAGATTGATGTCCACAGCAGGCGTTCGTATGTTCATCCTAGGCGCCGTCACGTGTTGTCCCACACCTTCCTATTGTCTGGGTCTCCCCTCTTTCCTCCAGCATTCGACGGTCGACATGTGGGAAAAGAAATACAGTATGTAGATAATTCCAAATAAATCGATTTAAAAGCAGGACAGAAAACTGTTTTTACTTTTCTTTTGAAATACATTTGAAACACTGTGTAACTGTAGGCAACAACAAAACAACGCTAGCAGAAACCGTCTTCAATTTTGTTGCAAATAAATATCACGCTTAGCTTTCTTAACTGGATGAACAGTTAACATTTTGCATCCAATATTTACCGTCTTTGCAGCAATTTGCGTATTTTATTTTTACACTTCGTTTTCGAACGGTTCGTTTGATTTTTTTAATTTTTCAACACTCAACAAACTGATAGTCACTTTACTCACGTGAATTTCGAATCCCGTCGTCGCCAATGTAGAATGCTCCTTTTCACTCAGGGTTAGTTGAGGTTGATGTATATAATAAAACACAGATATAGTCTTCACTAGTGAATGTGGCTAAGCGCACGTCCGCACGGCTCGGCGGTCGGTGGGTGAACTGAGTGAACACCGAGCGAATGCACGATATATATTGACCATAGACTGTACCTGCCGGTAGACGGCGTTACCGGCGCTTTCCACACTAACTACTCTTTATTGCTGTACACTACAATATAAATTGTATGGGACAACCACCTGACTCCGAGATGTCACTTCATACAATTCGCTATCTCATACCCGGTTACACTGATATTCGGTCTACTAGCGTAAGCGAAAAATTTTTCGTCTATGGATAAAATGTATGGATTTGACATTAGCGTTCGAAACATTTTGACGTTTGCTTTCGTCACCATACGTCAAGTCCATACCATTTTATGTTTTCTACCGTCGTTAACGCTAGTCTAGGGGCCCGGGCTTGACAGCGACTACGATAAAACAAATTAATCTACACTATTATAAAACTGGAACATGATTAAATGTGTCTGTACTGTACATGGCAAAATGTTTCCAAAAAAAGGTCTATTCTATTCTATTTTTATTTAATGGCGTTTCCTTGTTAGATTTCGCCAGTGTCAAGTAGTTTGAGGGAGTGTCTATCCAATCTCGAGGATTGTTTTTGAGTAAGAACAACAACTGAGAAGGAATTTGGAGCCTCGTGGCAGGCTGAGGCGCGAACCGCGCGAACACCACGCGAGAGACAAGTGTTCGAGGCAAACCCCGCAACGTGACTCCAAAAAAAAGGTCACGAAATTGTGTTTAGTTGTGCCCCGACTCCATATAACAGATTTTTAGCTTTTATGTCTGTCTATTTTTTTACAGTCATGATGGGTTGAAAAATGAGAATTTTTTTGGACCTCGCACGGGAAATCGATTGGCTGATCCGCACTTCAGTTTGGAAGGTCCAAAAATTTCTTCGTTTTTCGACCCATGTTCCTTATAGAAAATTGTTTAGTTTCATTATCTGAATAGCACCCTCAACATTTTACTAGTAATTAAAAAAAAATGGTGTATAGGGTTGTGTAGGGGAGGCCTTTGACCAGCAGTGGGACACTGAACTAGCTGCATAAAATAGTTCGTGTGAAAAAAGTTTCTACAAAGAATTTGAATTACGACATTGTTTACATTATGTATAATCGTCTCTACATCCATTGTTTTAATTTTGTACGTAACTTTAGTTATTGTTATAATATTTAAGGTTTTTGTTGAAAAGCCTTTATATCGCTTCATCGCAGTATTTGTCGTTTCGTGTAAAACGGTCATAAAATAGAAGCACCCAAAAATCGATTCGTGACCCCATCCCAAACAACAGTCTGACAAGAACAAGTAAGAGTAACAGAATTATCCTACATTCCACCTAGATACCTACTACCTACAATAAAGAAAGTTTTGTCTGTAGCAAAGTTTTATCTTCCATCCTATTGCCTTTGCGTGTAGGTACGGTCAGCCAAAAAATGTTCGAGCAACTTTAGTCGCTACGCAGACGATGGTCAAATTTGCCCGCGGGCACGATGGAACTTTACGGATGTGTGTAACTCACACATTTTTTGTGGTAAATTCTACAGGGTGAAATTGATATCATTAGCATCCTTTTATAAACTATAAGTCTACCCATCAAACTGAACAACTTTTAGTATGGGAGCAAACCAATAGGAGCATAAAAAAATCTGCTGTTCCATACTAAACTGCAATGCCTACTCGAGTCGAGTAGACTCAAATGTATGAAACAGCTGAGCCCGCAGTCAAAATATCCATCGTCTGCATAACGTCTAAGTGAATAATAGTTGTGAAGATGGAATTTCCCATACAAAAGCGAAAACATTTTATATCATCAAAACTTTAGGTAATCTACATTGGCGTAGCTAGGGATTTTTCCTAAGGGGGGCAACCGGCCAACCAGCTCATCAGCCACCGTCAGTGACAAGACTCAAATATGATTTGATGAACTTGCAAGGTCGGACTGCAGATAAGATGAGGTCGCCACATGATTATAAAACCAGGCGACATCGACACCAGCTCGAGATTTGAATATGATTCTTCCTACTCGCGATTCTACAAAATATTAATTCCACGCAACTGCCTTTCAGACATGTGATAACATGAATGAGTTGGTTAGGAAAGTCAAAACTAATCAACTACTTTTTTTGCCGACTGTACCATAGATAAAATACAAATGTTGGAAAGATAGCGAACGAATGTCGATGGAAAAATTACCTCTTGCTTGATTCTTTCCAGTTTCCACCAGCTTTTGTCCGCAGGTCCTATTCTAGATGTTATTAGGTATCTGGGTTAGGAATGAGAATATAAACCCTAGGTATAAAGTCCAATAAAATTAGCGTGAAACAAATTCATTAAAAAAAATTGCTGACACTATTTTTTTAACGGATTTCATTTCCATTGTTATCACTGGCTGTTTGTATACAGGGTGTTTCATAAGTAACATTAAATATTTAAAACTCTTAGCCCCACTTGCGCCAACCACGGGTTGGCAATTAACTCCGGATAAAATAGCTCTTTCAGTTGTTTTTCTATACAAAAAATCATGGGTTACCAACTTAACCTAGAGTTTATTGCTAACCCAGGTTGGCGCAAGTGGGGCTTAAGGGGGTTGTTTAGACCGTCAAACTGAACAACTTTCTCTATGGGACCAACATCGAAATAGCGAAATAAATAATTTGATATCCCATACATATTTTAGCTCTAGTCAATTTGTAGAGTATGGAACATTTTTTTTTTCGCGATTTCGATATTGGTCCCATAGGGAAAGTTGTTCAGTTTAATGGTCTACACCACCCCGTTAAAGGTTTATTTGTATTTTTGTAACACCTTGTATATTCTTTTGTATTACTTGAACACCCACAATATTTTCTACGTAGCTACGCGTAACTGAATTATTCGTTAACTCGTCCCACATTAACTAGTCCTCTTGGGACGTACCTACCCAGTTACAGAATTTCAAAATAATTATCCTGTCATCCATTCCTTAACTTACATTGACATTTTCATTAAAAATAACAAGCAAACGTCAAGTAATGTTATGGAAATGTCTGAACATAGGTATTTGGTAAATGTACCCACAGTGTTTCATGATATTTACGTAGTCCATCAAAATAGTTGAAATTAGTTGTGATGTAACGAAATGAACATAATCTCACCGGGCGTCTCTTTCAAGAGAAGTCTACCAAACTAGATTTGCATAAAATAAGTGACTTACACAACTGTTGGGAACTCGGTACGAATTCGAATTCAAACTTTAGTTTCAATTACATTATCTTAAGACGTAATAGTAGGTGGACATACCTCGCAGGCATCTTTTATTTTTCATTTTACGACTAGATTTATACCATTTACCGAAACTAAAGTCGTACCTCAGTATTTTTGGATAGTTCATCTAGTGCAATCATCAACTGAATACACGATGGGAATTACTTCACTCGATAGAAAATCGTCACAAAGATGACGTATTTTCATGCATTTTTAAACATTTTTCTCGGTTTAGAAGAACTTAAAATAGTTTCCGATTGTTGGTATTTATACTCACATATTCACCATTAGTTTAACTAGTGCAATTAAAAATAAAATCTAGAAAAAGTACTTTGGTTAGTTGTTTTTAATCGAAAATACGGCTCACGCACACACTTTTCGGAGCGCTCGGCAATCGCGTTTCTCATAGAAAATATTCGTCAGGACCTATGGCCCCTTAAGATAAGACATTTCATTCAGACTCACAAACAAATATTCAAAAAATAGCATCACATAGATCTGACGTCGTTTTTTGACTCTATCATTTACATCTCCCAACATTCCGTGCTTCGGATGGCACGTTAAGCCGTTAGTCCCGGCTACTATCTCTTGTGGTAGTAGGAATAGTTAGTCCATTCTAAGCTGGAATCATACAGCTATTTATTTAATCAGTGTCAGAATATTTACTTAATATTGTTGGATTTCACCTTGAAACAGATTTTCTGTTTCAGATGCAATATAATGCTTTTGCTATCGTATGTTAAAATTTTTCGCAAAAAGAGAAGGCCTCGTTTCATTAATCAAAATCACAGATTATATAATACTATACAGTACAGATGCCCAACGTCAAACAATGGAAAGCTACTGCCGTAACGCGGGCAGTCTTCGGGCAAAGTAAATTGCTTGATTTTCCGAGTCTCATGAGATTTTTTTGTAGTCGGATCATGTATTTTTAGTAACAATTTACACTTTTACGTAAACATTAATTACAAATTGATACCATAACGCCATATATTGCCATTTTTTAAACAAAAAATTCATTTGTATGGGATAGGACACCATGATCAAAATACAGGGTGTAACAACTTTCACTATGGGACCTACCTAAGGAAACGCGAAAAAAATTAGCGGCTGTCCCATACAAAAATGCTGAACCTACTCGACTAAAATGTAGGTATGGGACATCCGATTTTTTTTCGCGTTTCCTGAGTTAGGCCCCATAGTGAAAAGTGGTTCAGTTTGATAGTCTGTGTTCACCGTTTCAGTATTTGCCACTCAGTTGCAGAAACGCTCTTCAAAGTTAATCCTGCACTAAATCTCTTGCTAGCTTTTACTACGTCAAAAAGACAAAAAGTTACAGCAAGTGACATAATTGAGGATTAACATTAATGAGCGTTTCTGCAAATGAGTATTAGTGGAGTTGGATTTACGCCACCACGTTAATTTTGAATCAAGCCAATGATAGAGATTTTGAGAAAATAAAACGTGAATCGCAATGTTTCATTGGTTTGTTCCGTTTCATCCCATGACGACTCATTATGTACTCATCAATCAATTAAGTATACTTTATTTTACACCAAAAAACATAGCATACAGAGAGTAAACAAACAAGAAATACAGAGGGTACAAAAATAGGCGGTCTTATCGTTAAAAAGCTTCTTCCAGACAACCTCTGTATGTAATTCACTATTAGAAATATATCCATAATATTATGTTATTATTACATAACAGTTAGCATAGCTTAGTCAGTGTGGTGACGGCTAAGAGTAGCACCATCCCATCGACTCCCGTGGGTGTCGTAAAAGGCGACTAAGGGATCTACCGGAGGATGGGCAGCAGCATCCTCTGAGTACACACATTCAATCCAACTGCGATCGCCAACCCGCCTGCCAAGCGTGGCGATTATGGCAAATCCCCCCATTTTTGGGGAGGTCTATGTCCAGCAGTGGACGTTTATCGGCTGATATGATGATAGCTTATGCCCGCAGCTTCGTGGGCATAAAATTCAATTCTTTTTGGGCATAAAATGTAACCATCATCTCTACCTCTCACTTTAATTGAAAGATTAAAATAAAATATTTGTCTCAAATTTTGAACTCTCTCTTTGTTTTTGGTCTGCTGGAAAAAATCTCTACGGAGAGAAGCTCGCCCTTTGAAAATACTTGTCTACTGTTACCGAACGAGAGAACATCGAAGTGTTTAAAATAATTAATTAATAGGTTAGTTAAGACGTACCTAACGTAATGGTGTAACAGACAGAAAGATAAACTCTCTAGAGAGTTGGGATATAATATAAGTGAGTTCTAAAAACTATCTTACATTGGGCTTTTCCAAGGTTTCGTAGCAACAGTTGTTCAATGCAATTACATAAATTTTCACATCAAAAATTGTACCCACATCCTGTTTCGCAGCTCTACCTCGCTCTACCAACATTATAATAAATTAATTCATGTTCAAAAGGTACTTATCTGAAACATCAAGATTATATCATTGTTGGTACCATTTTCAGCCTAAGGTCAATGATCTTTCAATTCTTTCAAGAGTCAAAAGACGAAACTATAATCCGGGATCAAATAGATCCCAAAACCTTCTCAACTTCTAAGTAAAGAGTAAGATAAGCTTCGTAAAGCTCCCGGCCATTACAGGACCACCGTTTAGGGGCTTAGCCGACGCTCAAAGAAAATTTACTCGCATCTAAAGGCTGACGAGACATTAATGGGAATAATTGCTTTCGGTAGCGTTTCTAGTCACATTTGATGTGCTTTCTATCCCATATTATATGGGGCGAGATATATCCCGACAGCATTTTAACGATCGTTCTAACCTTCCCCTCTGATTCGATTGACTCGTGTGATGAATTGGTGAAGAGTGATACTCATGGGGTTGGTAGGTAGTGTCAATATTGTTTATTGGTGACCTTGAAGCCCGGGGAGAGATCAGTAAACTCACCTAACAAGCAGCACATGCTCGGTGGTGGCCGGGCTCTTTAGAGCACTCGGCCATTGCTGGATTCACGCCACTGTCATACCACCACACTGTTACGCACCGCACTGTGTACACATGGGGACCCGGGCTGCGGTGTTGGGGCCTCGGGCGTGCGTCCGACGCGGCCTCGCTTCATTCACTGCCAGGCCCGGGCGAGTGCCGGCTTCTGCGCATGCTCGGACATGCGTTGAGGCCCCACTGGCTCCCTCTGTGTTACTCCACGCAATCTGCCGGGGGTACAGACTCGCAGAGGTCACAAGGTCGCGGTACGTAACCGATAGTGAGCTGATACGGTAAACAGGTATCCGGTGATCCTATCTTCGTGGTAATGGCGTACGTACGACCGTTTTTGGATTATGGTGAATACCTAGAAACTTTGCTATGCCTAACTGACACTAAGGTGTAAAGAATGGTTGATGTCGTGTCGTATCAAGAACTCAAGGCACTAAGACCGAGATTCAGAGATGATTTTTTTAGTCTTAGCTCTAGCTAAGGAGGGTCGAAATGTATGGATTTTGACATACGGGAGTTTGACTTATATTACCTACAAATCGTCTCTGAATCTCGGCCTAAGTGGAGAAGAGACAGGAGTGCGATTTTTGAACATCATACGATCAACTCGGCAGTAGACAATATAAAAATTACTATGGAGATTATGCATCTTTCTACTGCCGCGCCGAGTTGATCTTATGATCATGATGATCAAAAATCGCACTCCTGGATGGGCGAATACTCCACTCACAAGAGTGTATGTAGCTCTTATAGAGGGTCTTTCTTAATATGCTGACATTTTTTTAAAGGTGTGATCAGACCATCAAACTGGACAACTTTCTTATGGCACCACATCGAAATCGCGACAAAAAAATCTGCTGTCATAGGACAGCAAAATCGCGAAGTACCTATAGAGGTACTTCGCGATTTCGATGTTGGTTGGTACCACAGAGAAAGTTGTTCAGTATCATGGGTAGGTACCTAGGTACTTGTTGTTTATGCTAACATTCTGTATAAGGATACTTGGCACATTTCAGGGTTCAAGGTGGATTTCGCGGTTCACTAATGTTTAACACACAATCAATAAGCAAAATATCACTTCTCAAGCAACGTTTAACAATGTTTCATTTCACAAACTAGTGATTTAACAAAGGTGTTCATACACATATTTACTTATCGAAAGTAGTCATTTAGCAAATGCATTGAATTATATTATGTTTATAGTTAAAACAACATTTCAACATCAGTTATGCGACAACAATCTTATTTACCAAATGAATTATTTAGCAAACAACGATAAATCATTTTTTATATCACAAAACGTTATTTGCCATTTTTAAAATTCATCTATACTAAACTTGCTGCAACTTCATTTTAAACTTTAATTTCAAATATTTTAATAATGTTCGTCAGTCTGACGATCGTTCTAGGTCTAGGTAACACCCGTCTTTCATGGTGCTTCATGCATAAAACATACATGCACGCTAAACCAAGCATACATATACGCAAAAATGCAGCATGACATACTAACTAACCTAGTCTAACCATTAAGCACTCAAGCAATGATGCAAGCAAACATGCACACAAGCATGCAGACACACAAGCATGCAGCAAGCAAGCAAGCAAGCATGCAGCATGCAAGCAGGCATGCACATGCAAGCAAGCATGTTGATGCTCCGCTCGCTTCGCTCGCTCCGCTAAGTGTTATACATGTTCTAACCTAACCTAACCTAGAATTCGACAAGCTCCAATATGTTTTTCTCAGGCAGGGGGACCCCCTGCACCCCCTAACATGCAGACAAGCAAGCAAGCATGCAACATGCAAGCAAGACTGCGTGGAAGAGGGGTGCTCTGGTTCGGTTTTGTGAAACGAAATAATGTGATCATCGATATTTGTAAAACGTTGTTATATTTAGTAATTTGCTGATCAAACAATGAAATATAAAACGAGTTTCTAACAAAAGATGAATGTTTAAATAACACAGTTTCGTATCGAAGTGTCTTGAGAATGAAATGTTGCAATGTGACAATTTTACAACTGATCACAAAATTAAATAAATGGTTTGTGAAACCTATTCCTACTAAATGATGATTTGTGAAAAAACTCATTTTTAGAACGTTGTGTATTTTTTTAAAAATTGCTAAACAACTGTCGTTCAAACGGCAGTGACCCGTCTTGGACATTGTCACACAGATTATTTAGTCCAAAAAACTGTAGGTACCTGAGTCAAATTCTAATTCCAGGATAGTTATAATTAAGTAATAAGTACCTACATATTTTTATGGATACAAACATCCATAACTTGGGATTTGTGTTCGTCATACAAATTAGTTCTAGTTTGCTCCGTATGAAAAAATCCTGAAACATAGAGCACAGAGTATCTACTATAATTACCTTAACCTTATCCCTTAGTCGTCTCTTACAACGACCACGAGAAGAAATACGTTTTTAGGGTTCAGTACCCAAAGTGCCAGCCAATGGGACCCTATAAGAAGCCTTCACTTCACCGTCTGTTCATCCTGGACAGTCCGAACTTTACAAGGATGCTGTAGGTATTTTCGATCCGTATTTTAACTAGTCCGTTTGAAATTTTCACCATAGTAAGTAAGTGTGTTATTGTGGCAGATATCCTAAAATCCTAACAAATCCCTTTAATATTATAAATGCGAATGTAAGTTTGTTTGTTACGCTTTCACGCAAAAACTACTTAACGGATTTTTAAAATTCTTTCACCATTAGAATGCTACATTGTCCCTGAGTAACATAGATTATATAAAACGGCCAAGTGTATGTTGGGAAAAACTAATTCTCAAGCGGTACGAACTTCGTACCGCTTGAGAATTAGTTTTTCCCAACATACACTTGGCCGGGTCAGCTAGTATTATCTTAACTATTATAAAACCGTAAAATCGTGAGGAATAAAAAGTAGCGGTTCACTTCATATAAATTCAAAATAACACTCGATAGCGCGATTTAAATGACGTGCAGCGCCATCTATTGACAAAATTGTGTGTTTGTTTGTTTGTTCGCGCATCACGCAAAAACTACTGAACCGATTTTGATGAAACTTTTTTTGTTTGATAGCTTATGATCTGACTTGAAATCTGGTAAGTATATAATTTGTGCGGACGAAGTCGCGGGAAAACACTAGTAATTTATAAAAATTAAAAGGGTAGGGTACCTACATACAGATAACATGTGTTGTTTTTTCAAAGATTTTTTTGTTTTTGCTCTATCATAAAAGCGTGGATTATCTGGGGTTTCAGAATATCTCTGACTACCTCCTCGGGGAATATAGTCGTGAGCAAAGCGTCGAACTTGGTGTGATTGTAGTGCAAACTCTAGAGTAAAACGTGGAGATTCCTAGTATCTACCTACCCCCCTGGGAAAAGGCGTGAGTAAAACAACAATAAAGAGAATAAAGAAGTAAAACATACATTTGCTTACATCAAAAATAATAGGTGACCGCATTATTTTTTACTTTTTAAATGTTCGTTTTTGGCGTTGGGGGTTTTTTAAATTTGTAATTTAATGTTATTTCATAATTTTTAAAGTTACATGAAAACTACTGAACCGATTTTCATAAAACAAAGCTAAGAATACTCTCGCATAAATTAACTTTCTACTTAAAAAAACCGCATCGAAATCGGTCCACCCGTTTGGGAGCTACGAAACCACGAACGGACAGAAACTTATAACACCCGTCTTATTTTGTCGCAATTTTTAAAGTTACTTCAAAACTGCTAAACCGATTTTCATGAAACAAAGCTAAGAACACTCTCGCATAAATAAGCTTTCTATTAAAAAAAACCGCATCGAAATCGGTCTACCCGTTTGGGAGCTACGATGCCACAGACAGACAGAAACTTTTAACACCCCTCTTTTCTCGCAATTTTTAAAGTTACTTCAAAACTGATGAACCAATTTTCATGAAACAAAGCTAAGAACACTCCCGCAAAAATTAGCTTTCTACTTACTTGAAAAAACTGCATCGAAATCAATCCACCCGTTTGGGAGCTACGATGCCACTGACAGACAGACCGACAGACAGACAGACAGACAGACAGACAGACAGACAGACAGACCGACATAGGCGTCAAACTTATAACACCCCTCTTTTTGCATCGGGGGTTAAATAATAAAAACCGGCCAAACGTGAGTCGGGCTCGTGCTCTAAGGATTCCGAACATAATAAAAGAAAACACATTTTTTTTAGACTAATGTGGTGGTACGGAACCCTCTGTGCGCGAGCCTTACTAGCATTTGCCCGGTTCTTTGACTATTTATTATAAGGACTCGCCTTGCGGTAGCATTTCCCCTCTGTCACGGTATAAGATCAATTGATCATGTGCATTTACATTAAATTGTATACCTTATCACTAAACGAGACAGCCTATAATTGCGAAACAATAATTTCGAACTTAGAACGTTTGGGGTTCACACGAGACTACTTTTCATGATTTTTAACATTCAAAATTAGAATCTAAAGTTATCTAAACTATTATAAAACTGTAACTGAAGTGTGTCTGTCTGCACATTGAAGATAATTACAAAAAAAAGATTACGATATGGTTTTTAGGTATCCCTGACTCGAAATCAACCTTTTCTAGAAATTTTGTTTGTCTGTTTGTTTGTTTGTTTGTTTGATCGCGCATCACGCAAAAACTACTAAACCGATTTTGATGAAACTTTTTTTGTTTGATAGCTTATATTCTGACTTAAAATCTGGTATATAATTTGTGCGGACGAAGTCGCGGGAAAACACTAGTAGGGAATAAAATCTCAAGTTGCGGATTACATGTTACCTCGCCCCCCGCAAAAAATGGTAGAAATTTTTGTTAGTAGAATTACACACGTTACCTGCAGTGCGATTTTTGAAAATCATACGAGCGGTTCGGCAGTAGAAAATGTCAGAATTACTATGGAGATTATGCATCTTTCTACTGCCGAACCGCTCGTATGATTTTCAAAAATCGCACTGCAGTCCTCATTTAAGTAGTCAAAGGCCCGGTTTCTACACTATGCTATAAGTAAAGTTTCGTCGTAACAGGTACGGTTTTATGGTGCGCTAACAATTCTCAAGGGGATGGGGTTGAAAGGGGTTGAAATAAGCTAAGCTACCTTACGAGGTGTCTCAAAACCGCACCTAACAAGCCTTCTTTATTAGCCCACCGGCTTTTTGTACAGATTCACGGAGATTTACGATTTTTTTTCGAGGTTTTTGGGTCACCTCCGCTCCGGTAGGCTCGGAGTGAAATAGAATATCAATTCACAATTTATTCTTATCCAAAATCAGATTCGTTCGACAAAAAGATTATTTTTTAGGTACTTATACTCCGTTCCAAATAGCAACGCTAAATTTTAAGGCAATTTTGAATTACAGAAACATAGATTTGAAACACTCTCATTTACTTATTCTTGAAATAGCTTTAATATCGTCCAAGATACTTTGGATAGTACCTATATCTTTCTGATTAAAAAATTCTACATTTGGAAATCACAATGAGCCAGGATTGATTCGATTTTTTTTACCGCCCTAATACTCCTGGAGTGCGATTTTTGAATCTCATTCGGTGAGCTCAGCATTTGAAAATGTCATAATTACTAAGGAGATACGCATCTTTCTACTGCTGATTTGACTTTAAAAAATCGCACTCCTGAAGCATGATTTTTGAGAGTCAAATCAGCAGTAGAAAGATGCGTATCTCCGTAGTAATTTTGACATTTTCAACTGCACTCCTGGGGTGCGATTTTTGAAACTCATTCGGTGAGCTCAGCAGTTGAATGAAACCTTTAAAAGCTGCTTTGGTCCATGGCAGCCATCTTGGATTTCGCTTTTTTGGAATTTTTTTACCGCCATCTAAATCTGACCAAGGTTTTCAATTACATTTGTGGTCAATAACCCTATCGGTCATATTTTCCGCGGGCCGTTGACCACATCAGTCAGGAGTCGACCTTCTGAGGAAGTCCAAATATTCCTTTCACCACCATGAAATCCTTATTATGAATTTATGATCCCAGAAATAATTTTTTCACCTCACAAGCTCGGAAAGATTCTGTTTATCATTCGAAATCTGAGTGCAAAAGTGCATTTTATCCGCTAGCGTGGAAAGAGTTTTTGAAATTCGAATCTGTCTATTCAATATTTTTATATACTGCCAATCCACTCATGACACTGGCCAGCACGAAATTTTGAAATGTTCTTTTTAGCAATTCACTTTTTTTCCTCGCTGTTCTGAGGTGAAAAATTGTGTGTTTCGCTCGGCTGCAAATTATTCTGCGTCTCGTACCTTTGAAACCTTCGCTAAGCGCTCAGGATCTCTCTCTCTCTCTCTGTCACACAAAAAGGTTGCGGATCAAAATTTCAAAGCCCTCCAAGAACTTTAACTTCAAAACTTGGTCAATTCTCCGACAGACCTGAACCTCCTCGCTACAACCACGGATTATATATAAGAGTCTACAACTACAAAATACTTGGCCTATGACTAGGGTTGCCAGGTTCGATTTGTTTTAAATCGGGGCAGAAGGTAAAATAAATCGGGATTTAGGGTTGTAGATCGGGACACACAAAAAACAAGGTACCTATTTTAAAATTAACTGCGTTTCGCAACTATACAGGTTAAATTTTATATCACTGCGAATTACTTCAGCATGTATTCTACTCATCAAACTAAACAACTTTCACTATGGAGCCTTCTTTGAAATCGCAAAAAAAAGAGATTTCAAAGTAAGCCCCATCTATTTTGATGAGTAGAATACATGCTGAAGTTATCCGCAGTGATATAAAATTTAACCTGTATTACTAGTCCCTACATCAGAATTTTTTCCTACATCATAATATACCTACACAAAATCTTAGACAATTAATCTTTACTGTCTAAAAAATAACGGTGCGAGCGAAGCGAGCTCGAAATTTTTTTGCACATCTTTTCGTGTTGTGGTCAGCAATCTTTTGATTTATCCATACAACAATAGAATCGTAGAGCGAGCGAAGCGAGCTCGACTTTTCCTCTTAATACGAATCGGTTAAAGCCAGAGCTTTTTACGTACAAAACATGTTCAAAGTAATCTAAAAGCTATGGATTGAGCGAAGCTGCTCGAAATTGTTAGCACCACGACGTTTTTTTGCTGTGGTCAGAACTCTTTAGGATTATGTGTATAGGCACAGTCACCAAAACAGATAGTTAGAGCGAGCGAAGCGAGCTCTACTTTTCTCTGGTCTACGAATTGAGATAACAGAGACATATATCAATCGATATTTTTCCCGAATTTGCCGCCCCTATTAAAGTGCCGCCCGGGACATTGATTTATCGGGACATTTAGTGTCCCGATCAGGTGCAAATCGGGACGCGTCCCCCAGACCCTGAAAATCGGGACGTCCCGCGCAAATCGGGACACCTGGTAACTCTACCTATGACAACTACGGAATAATACAACTTCTCGCTTTACTTGGTAGGTAGTTGGGTAGAAACTACTGACCACCCCGCAAGGGATAAGCTCGTGAACATATTATGTAAAGTAGGTACTTAGTTTTTTAGTGGAGAGAACAACTATTAAGTAAGTACTTTAGCACAGATTACATTTAGTTTAGTGGTGGTCTAGTGGCGAGTAACCTTGCCTGCCGTGCAGGAGGCGATGGTTCGATCCCCGTCCAGGCCGACTCGTACCAATGAGTTTTTCAGAACTTATGTACGATTTGTAACACCACTGGCTTTTCGGTGAAGGAAAACATCGTGAGGAAACCTGCGTGCTTCAATTTCGAGGCATGTATTGTACCCACTGTCCATAACAAGTGGCGACGGGCTCACCCCCCGTCACACTGGACAGAGTTTCGGTACTACTGGTGAAACGTGGATGTTCTGAGGTTTCAGAATATCTCTGACTACCCCCTCGGGGAATATAGTCGTGAGCATATGCTTACATTTAGTTTAGTGTAAGTACGAGTATCTGAATTGGGTACCGCTACTTGTTAGGCGGAGTACCGGTACTCGTCTGCAACCGGTACCCAGGTACCGAAAGGGCAAGAACTGCTAAGTATCGGTACAGAACAAGTACTTTTGCTGCTTAGAGCCCTGATGTTGGCACCTGGCAGTTGGCACAATTTTTATTTAGCGCCTATTTGATAATAATAAGCAATCTTTCAGAAATACAACTTACTTTAATTTCAGTCACTGTTACGTTGAATTCTTGGGGGAAGACAGAGAACTTCCTTTTCTTTGAACTCAGATCTCTATTTACTTACATCCTTCTTATATCTCTCCCCTTGTCCCTTCGTGTTGGACACAACAACAGACTTCCTATACATAGGAAGTCCGGGGACACAACCACTATTTCCAGCTTCCAGCATAGCTAGCATGCTGCAGTGATACAGCTGTATCACGTCTTTTATCTCGTTCGTTCGCACGCAAATAGAAAGAGAGCTAAGGTGTGATAGCGCTGTATCACTGCGGCATGCTAGCTATGCAGCAACGAACGAGATAAAAGACGTGATACAGCCGTATCACGTGTAGCATACTACGAGTGCTATCACAGAAGTCTGTGAGTGCTATGTATGGTAGTATGCAACACGTGATACGCCTGTATCACGTCTTTTATCTCGATCGTTCGCACGCAAATAGAAAGGGAGTGAAGGTGTGATAGCGCTGTATCATTGCGGCATGCTAGCTATGCTGGACGCAACATTATTTTTTAGATACCTAGGTACCTACGCAATAAAACCTCTTTCATACCTATTTATTGAAAAAACTGGCACATGTTTACGAAAAAATATTTGCAAGTCGCCATTAATTTATTAAAAAGTTTAATTTATTTTTCGCGCCATTTAATGGCTATTCAAACAATTTTTCACGTCAAAAATAGCCAGTCAGAAAATTAATATTTAGAAAAAAAAATCAAATCAATAATTAGGTAACAACAATTAAATTATTTGGTATTAAATATAACAAAAGTTATTAAATTATCTATTCCCTTATAATGAGCGTTTTTCTTTTCTTTTTTAAATTTAGTTCCTAAAAAACTCGACAGATGACATGTTTATCGCCCCATAGAGCCGTAAGCGAGATCCTGTCAAAATCTGGTCAAGTCTGTGCCTGCCTTTTTTTTTTAATGCAAAGGGATCGAGCCCATTCAACCATGTCAGGCGTAAAAGTTAAGAATTTTCGATTAAATTAATTAGTAAATAATGAAATATGTCATTAAAAGATTCGTTGGCATCTTCTTGATCATCTTTTCACTCTTTACTATTTTAAAGAAACACTTTTTGAAATGTTGACGTTTCTTCGCACAGACCGTAGCGCCATCTATCGATCCCCTAGAAAACAAAAAGAAAAACGCTCATTACTTTAATTTTTATTTTTGTTTTTATTTTGTGAAAAGAAACGTTTTCTGACAGCAACAAAAGTTACTAGCGTTGAAATATTTAACAAAGGTGCGGGTAAATTTTCCTTTCGTCAGTATATTTAAACTGTCTTAAAATAAACAGTAGTAATTTATTTCTTTGGGTTTTGGAGATATTTTACATACTGTTGGCTTGCACAATTATTTACTTCCAAAATTTTGTGTCATTTGTATGTTTGGCAAAAAAAAACGTTCAGAAATTAAAAAACCATGGTACTTTTAGTTATCTAAAATGGCAACACCGCACAGATATTTCTTTTTATTTGGGTTCTTTGCCGAGTTGTTTAGGGTACGTTGATAAATCCATAAAAATCTTGCTATTTCCTTGTTAAATCTCTGTGAAAATAATAAAGGATTACTTTTAAACAAATTCTTTATCGTGTACAATGGATATTTTCTGCATTACAATCGTTCGTGATGATAAAAATCGCCGCGGCAACTTGACGTTTAGCACGCAGGAGACAGTAACCTAAACATTGGAGTTGTGAAATAAACGTGGTTATTTCGGTTTTCAGCGAAGAGCGGCAAGATGAAGTACAATAAGCTCGTCACCTCGTCGAGGAGGAAAAACAGGAAGCGTCATTTCAGTGCACCTTCCCACATCAGGCGAGTTCTTATGTCCGCTCCCCTATCGAAGGAACTAAGACAAAAGTTCAATGTAAAATCAATGCCCATCCGCAAGGACGACGAAGTTCAGGTAATTTAGCTATAATCCTCATAAATGTGCTGTAGAATGCGTTGTGTAGTTACAAAAGTGAGGTTATATTTAGTGTAGAAGTCAACCCTAGTAAATTTTGTATCTCGCGTAGTCCGAATAAATCACGTGGTAATTTAACTCTCTGATCCGTGCTTACAGAGCTTGGTAGTAGTATCAAGGGGTCTGTCCACCCCGTAAGAGACTAAGAACGTAACTATAGTTGTGATTTTGCTCAACACTTCTGCTTACGACCTACGTCGTAGGTCAGCGACCAAAGGGCCGTAGTGCGCACGACTCAAACGTTGAGTCAGAATTGTATAGCATTCCACAGTGTTAGCACTGCGAGAGCATCATTGTTTTGGCAAACGTGTTAACATTTTGAGACTGGCAATACATCGGACACCCAAAACGGTTATTTAAAGCAAACTTGTATTTACCGCTGAATAACTTTAGTTCTGCCTGTGTCAGCATCCAGACAAACATCAAATTATTCATTTATAAAATGCTGGAGGAATCTAATATTGCCATGAGAATACAATAGCAATACTCTTAATACAGTTCTTGATAGTTATGGTGACTCTTACATACATTTCTTGATAGTTATGCAGTAAGAATCTGTTTTTGCAAGCCAGCTGACATTGATGCTTTTAGCGAACTAGTAACAATCACATAACAGACGAGTCAATGTACAGTGGGCTCGCCTTAGCTCATGCAAGCATGTGCAGATAGCAATACATGTAAAAATGTTTAACTGAAAACATAGATGTTAGTAACAGTGCGAACATAGTATTAAAAGCGATGATAATCTCTTAACATGATGATAACAAACCATTCACAGACTGCAGATGTTCGCATCCACATGACGGTCGACCCGAAGGTTTTCTTTGGCAAGACCCGACTGCGTTTGCTAGTCCGCACCATGGTTCAAAAATTGGCTCTGATGTCTTTTAAACTAATCCTGATATTTTAGTCTCTGGGGACGTTGCTACAATGGTTAAAACGTTGGTTGCAGGTTGTACGAGGACATTACAAAGGCCAGCAGGTTGGCAAGGTAGTCCAGGTGTACCGTAAGAAGTTTGTCGTCTACATTGAGAGGATCCAGCGTGAGAAGGCTAACGGAGCCAGCGCATATGTCGGCATCCATCCCTCAAAGGTGAGATTTTGAATTTATTGTTGTATCATCATAAATCAGTAGACATTTTTTCTAGAATTTATGTTTTGAGTGTTCAAATCCAAAAATGTTACTAGGTAGAATGAACACCAAAAGAGAGCTTATGTAAGGTAGCTTCAATCAGCCTATAGGCATCCTATACTCCACAGTTAATAATAATTTTTATGTGTTGTTGATTATTTCCTATGAACCCAGTAATTAATTTTCATTTAGTTGTTTTGTGTCCCACTGAGGCATAGGCCTCCCCTCTTCTCCAATCCTCCCTATGCAATCTCTGGCCAACCCTTCAGGAAGGTATTCAAGTTGTCGCTCCATCCTCGCCTGGGCGTTTCACGACGTCTGCAACCATCTTGTGGAACCCATTCTGTGGCCATCTTGGTCCACCTCTCGAGATGCATGCGATTTATACAGTGTCCTGCATATTAAGAAGGGAGCCTGTATGTACCATCCTGTCCCACTTCAGCTGAGCTGTTTTAAGGCCTACGTTAGATATACAAGTTTCTGGAGCTAAATTTAAATTTTAATAAACTCACAGTTAAGAGTCAACTTATAGAGAACATTACTAGTTTGATACTGGGCTGCGTTCAGAACCTTTGGGTGCGGTTGTTCTTCTCGCTCGCTCTTATGGGTAACACGCTTTTCACCGAGCCTCGGAACGGCGTTAGGGCGAAAAGTTGCACTCGGAATGTGATGTTCTCTGGGCAAAGGGACCACGTTGGTATGGAGTTATTAATTAATACAAAATCTATATAAATTTCTCTAAATAAATTATATTTATCTAGGAAACTAAAACTTTTAACAAGGTTCCTTTCCCCAGAGAACATCATGAATACTTTTCTTATCTGGCCAATAGTTGCATCCAAATGAACCGCACGAGCGTGCTCATTGGCATTCTCACAAAGGTTTTTAATGTTTTTTCATTTATTAATGTCCATAAAATGAAATGGAATTGATTGTTCCTTGACCTTAAACCAGCCCCCGTAGTATGATTTCTCTACATTGTTGCGACATGCGATTCTATGTTTTCCATACTATACTTGTCACAGCAAGCACAATGTTCACTCTCGGAAAAGGTCATTTTATACGCATGGAAAGCGCGCCGCGCGGATGTATAGAAATACTAGAGAGCATGCTAAAGATACCCATGATTAAGTCTTCGAAATGATGATAAACGTCTAACGAAGACTTGTCACAATGTCTACTGAAGCCCCAAGTTACGACTGAAGGCCGAAGTTGACATGGGCGGGCACTGCTAATGCCGATACAATTCCATGGCTCTGATAAGACCCTCAATATTTAGATACGTACGATTTCCACAGCCGCAGATTACAATGAATTTGTCTTTTTCAGTGCGTAATTGTGAAACTAAAGATGAACAAGGACCGCAAGGCCATCCTTGACCGCAGGGCGAAGGGCAGGCTCGCAGCTCTCGGAAAAGACAAGGGCAAATACACCGAGGAAACCGCCACTGCAATGGAAGCCTCATAAGCATCTAGGAATTAAGTCTAATAAAAAAATTAAAATGCAACTCTTGTTTTCTTTGCATGTATGTAACAAAGACATTCAAATTTTTACTATAAAAAAATATAAAATATGTTGCGGAAAGTCTATATTTTTGTAAAGCCTCTCCAGAAAATCCAAAAACCAGCTCTGGGAACCTCATCTAACAGCACCGCTCCATCCTTTTCAAAATACGATGCGATGCTGTTAGACGAGGTTCAACCCTTACCTTTTTTTCGTAAAAGTTTACCATTTTCCGCAACATGGAGAGGATTTTTATTTTCCTTGTGATTTAATTAGAGCCTGTTCTATAGTCTGTCTATAAAGTCGTGGCCAAGAAGTTTGGGATCCTCTATAGGTCGTGGCATATAAAATGTTCTTGGTCGTGGCATGAATTAACAAAGTACTCTGTGTCATGAATGTTTGGTGAATTTTAGTATGGTGGTGTTGCCAGATTATTTTTGATTTTGACGTTCTTGCGTGGAGACAGCGCCCTCATTTTTTGCCAAGACTTTATAGACAGACTGTACTTAGTGTAGTGACACATCTACGGAACCGAACGTTCGGTTGAATACGCGCAATGATTTTATAAGGGTCAGTGCACACGTAGCGGAGAACTTGTGAACACGTCACAGGGACAGGAATCTCTTGCTCGCTATTTTCAACTCTATTTCAATCGGCATTGAGTTCATTGTCAATGAAAACTGCTCGAACTTTTCTCCAATAGGTGAGCGCTGACGCTAAGTCGGGCTAGCATGCACGGCAAAGCGACAAAACTGTCAAGCGCGCTTGCTTTCGCATACACAAAGTCGAGCAAGTCTCGAGATTTTTGTCGTGTTTTCTCGTTGGTTGGTAACTAGCACCGCCGACGAAACCAGAAAAATCGAGAAATGCCTCGGGGTCTTTGCTACAACTTGTATACAGGGTGTAAGAAAAGTATCATTAACCTTTAATTTAAACCATATTTTATACTCTACCCATCAAACTGAACAATAAGGACTTTTACTATGGGAGCAAACATAATTATATCAGAGCAAAAAAAAATCATCTGTTCCATACTAAAGTGCAATACCTACTCGACTAATAGGGTTATTCCCGGTATCCCCCACGGTCTCGGCCCCAGTGGGGGACAACGGGAAAAAAATGCTCGCTGTCCCCCCGCCTCCACCACTGGGGGCCATCGGGAAAATATGTTATCATTGTCCCCCACTAAAATAAAATCAATGGATTTTTAATGAAAACACTGTAAATAGTTTTGTTATCAACTGTATTATGTTTTTGCAATAAAATAGTGTGCTTTATACATCAATAATTAACTTATAATGTTATAAATTTTGAATACAACACTTACTAATTATTTATATGTTTTCAAGAAAGATTCTGAATATGTATTTAGGTACTTTTCTAAAACCAGCGTTTTATCAATAATTAACTATACTTTTTCTTTTTAAACAGTCACACAGATCAATATTAATAAAAATGAACATTTTCGAAATAATAAAGATATTTTTACTTCTTTTAATATTGATCTGTGTGATTGTTTAAAAAGAAAAGGTATAGTTAATTATTGATAAAACGCTGGTTTTAGAAAAGTACCTAAATACATATTCAGAATCTTTCTTGAAAACATAATTATAAATAATTAGTAAGTGTTGTATTCAAAATTTATAACATTATAAGTTAATTATTATTGATGTATAAAGCACACTATTTTATTGCAAAAACATAATACAGTTGATAACAAAACTATTTACAGTGTTTTCATTAAAAATCCATTGATTTTATTTTAGTGGGGGACCATGATAACATATTTTCCCGATGGCCCCCAGTGGTGGAGGCGGGGGGACAGCGAACATTTTTTTCCCGTTGTCCCCCACTGGGGCCGAGACCGTGGGGGATACCGGGAATAACCCGACTAATAGTAGATTACACACCGAGGGCAGGAAAGTAAGAAAGGTCTCGGATCTCATTGCGATCCGAGGCTTTCTTATCTAATTACTGCCAGAGGTTAGTAAATATACTATTTTTCTCCTCGACGGAGACGGAAAGCGGCATTTTCGTTTAGCGGGACGGGACGAAAACTAACGCTTTCCGTTCGGAGGGGAGAAAAAATGGTTTATTGCTTCATGGAGACAGCAGATTTTTTTTGTTGCTTGAGGTTTGCTTCCATAGTAAAAGTTGTTCTGTTCAGTTTGATGTATAGAGTTTGCGGTTTAAAGGTTAATGATACTTTTCCTTACACCATGTATATTTTTGTCAAGTAAATAAAACTAAAGATTATGCAGTAAAAATGTAATATAAAATGTAATGAGTAATTGAGCACCTCATTCATTTTTATTCATCTTATTTTAATTATGCTACTGAAACAATAATAGCAGTTTTCATTACATAACACTACCTAGTTAGTTAGGTACCTGTCGTTTTCAAAAACGAAACTTGGTGGCGGACCGCCATACATACGGACTTCAGAATTTTGTATGGGATTTGATACCTCCTCCCCAATTCCAAACGGAATTCCGGAGGGTGAAAATCCATACGAAATCGTAATCAATCCTGATTCGCAATTCCGTAAAATGTGAATAACATTAGAGAACATGTTTTACACAGTTGACCACCTATTTAATTTTATCAAAAGCATGAAGACACGATGTTACTTATATCATTAAAAAACTAGTTCACTCACTGCTACAAGTAAATCTAATTATATCTGTACATTTAAACGCAGGCGCAGTTCGTAGATAGTATAGTTCCTGACCGCCCCAAAAAGGGATAAGGTAGAGTGTAAAAACATTGCCCAATCCCGTTTCGCATACAAAACTGATATATTTTAATTTTATAAGAAATCCCACTGCAGAAAAGGATAATTTCCATTTCATTGGGAAGTATGATATTCCTCCTGTTTTGTGTGTAAGTACTTATTTGTTCTTTGATTATACTCATTAGTTAGTTAGTTGCACAACGATTTGAAACGAATACAGTTCGACACGTGGGCAAGTCTTTTACATTGATACTGCAATAGCATGTGGTACTCGTAGGTAGGTATAGTAAGGAAAGATTCTCGGACACAATAGAACTTTTAACTTTCTATGTACACACGGCGACACATCAAGCTACGCAAAACCAATATAAGCTGGCCGCGCGACGTTATACAATGCTCTACATACGCGCGGCCAGCTTATTTTGGTTTTGCGTAGCATGATGTATCGCCGTGTGTACCTAACTAGATATGATCTGTGAAATATACAGGGTGTAAACTAATAAACCCTATCACTATGCACGCACACAGACATAAGTTGTATGAAGCCTCACGCATACCAACATAAGAAAGTTGACCCGTTTGTTTTAGTACGTTAGAAGCGTGAGTCTCTATCTTGACATAATTAATCGGAGACAAACATTGAAATCTCGAAAAAATATTTCGTTTCATAGAAAACGTCAATGGCTACTCGAGACAAATGTATGGAACATCAGATTTTTTTAACCGATTTCAATGTGTGGCTTATGTTATGGGCTAAAACATATATGGCACAGAATATCTGCAGAATATGATATTACTAATAATTTTAATCGAAAATTCGTAACTTTTACGCCTGACATGGTTGTATGGGCTTGTTCCCTTGGCTTTCCAAAAAAAGGTAGGCACAGTCTTAACAAGATTTTGACAGGATGTCGCGAAGGCTCTATGGAGCGATAAACATGCCATCTGTTGAGTTTTTTAGGAACTAAATTTAAAAATGTTAAGAAAAAGGCTCATTATGGTGAAGGGAGAAAGACTCCGAGACTGCAGAATAATTATTTTTCAGAGTTCACATGATAAGTTATATGAAAAATAAAGTTTATATCTATCAAATAATGTTTATACTATCTACTATTGCAATATCTGTGTTATGTAGAAACAAACATTATTCTGATGAGAGTAAAATCCAATCTTAATTATTACTTTAGGCTTATAATATTTAGGCTACATTGATAAGTTAACACATGATAATATAACTTGTAAGGGTCACTCCATCACTGTGACTCCCATAGAAGAGAGAACCTGTCTTCGCCTTAATAGAAGTAGAAGTAGCATGTATACAGAGCCTTTTCTACTGTAGTTACGTCGCCAATTCGTATGACAGAAATTAATTCTCAACGTAACCACTAGGAGCGCTGTACGAAATTCAATACAAAATTGGTGACGTAACTACAATAGTAAAGTACGGTGAAAACTCATGGTAGACCTACAGGTTGGTTAACTAAAGCTGGCGCGTTCACAGACACACAAATGCGTTTTTCCTGTTACTGCGTCCGTGCCTGATAGAGATAGAGAAACTTTTCATTGTGCGTGCAGTGAGACAAAGGCATTGCGTAAATGTGTGGCACGCGCCAACTTTAGTTAACCGACCTTTAGCATGAAGATTGCAGGTGCAGCTCGCTCGCTTGTCACTGATATGCGGCGGGGCTAGTACGCCAACCACATTTAACACATCCATCTGTCAAATTTAGTCTTCTGTTCTGTCGCGTGCAAATAGAAAGAGAGCGGAAGCGTGATAGCGCTATATCACGCTATCGCGGGTTGGCGTCCTAGCCCCGCAGCACTCGTAGTATGCTACACGTGATACGGCTGTATCACATATTTTATCTCGTTCGTTCGCACGCAAATAGAAAGAGAGCTAAGGTGTGATAGCGCTGTATCACTGCGGCATGCTAGCTATGCAGGTCGATATACCATATCTTTTCATACATTTCGTTCAGAAAAAGGTCATAAAGTCACTATGACAATTTTAAGAAGATTCTGTCGTAAGACATGACATGTCTTAGAAATAGCGTGACCAAAAAAAATAATTACTTAAATTAAATTTAACCTTATCTACACATTGTGTAGATTTAAGTAATTATTTTTTTTGGTCACGTTATTTCTCGAACTTAAATACCTCGAGCGATTTCTATAGATTATCTTTTCTGTGGTGGCTCTTATTAACTCCTATATCAAGAGAAGATATTCCCAACATTATAGAAGGAGGTTAGATCGGAAAATCTCGTCGTCCTTATTTCGAATGAAGTAGGTATGTTTACTTTAAAGAAGAGTCAATTTATATCGGACCCGCCTAAGCTCTCACGTGGATCATATAGGATTTTAAGGGTGGACGCATATCTATCCGCGGCGAAGGATTCACCGCGGATAAGTGTACGAGGTGTCATCGAATTTAATACAAAGAATTCTAAAATTTGAATCTTTCGTCTCCTTGGGGTCGTTCACCGCGGATAAATGTGCGTCCACCTTAAACGATCCACGCAATCACAGAATAGATCTTCATGCATAAAACAACTTGATTGTAAATGGATATTACTGGCACGGTTATTGGTAGGTACAAGCCATATGGAGTGGCAGCAAAGCAACTTGTTTCATAATTTAACTTTATTAAAAGACATACATATTGCAGCACTGTTCTGTCTTAATATTAAAAGAGATACCATAAACCATTGCAGTTCTGTTCTGCCTTAATAATTTTTCAGAAAGTCTTAGGCCGAGATTTAGACGTTTTTTGAGTGTGAATTCGAACTCCCGTATGTTGTACATACGTTTTAGACCCTATTCAAACTTGACTCTCGGTCAAAAGAGGTCTCTAAATAAAATATTCCCCCTATCCTTTTCTCAAGATTCTACACGTCCCTTTACTGTTTTGTGGTAATTTTGAGAATGAGAGACCAGAGAACTCAATATCCATAGTGTGTGTATCACTATTGCTACCAATGATGTAAAGCCCGACCAGAAATATAAATAAAAAACCTCGCCATGTTGCGGAAAATCATTGGAACTAATTTTTGTACTTGGATCACTGACATTAAAAGGTTATAGTCGATTGCAGCGCCCCCAAATCAGGTTTTTTTATAATTCTGGTCAGGCTTTACACACACATACAAAGTTTCAGATCATTCAAAAATAGAATGCAAGTCACAAGAAAACCATAAACAAAACTTTAATATTTACTAAACTCAGATTAAATTTGGAGACAAATTTTGAAATACTGATTCCGGACACACAGTTTACTAGTTTAGGAATCAGGGCTACACCGAATTGAATCATCTTAGTAACTTAGTAAGTTTATTTTATTTTTATTATTTATTTACTTATAAATAACTTATTCACGTCACAGAGTCACATTGCAAGTTCGGCTATGAGCAGTTGTGTCATTCGCACGGTTCATGTTTGAGCTTGCCATGGGGCATCGTCACCTCTTTTAGACTGTCTTTTAAGCCTCCGATTTAATCGAGCGATTTTATCGAGAGCGACTTCGCGACACCTTACACACTGGAGCGATTCCGCGATTAACGTCATGCATGCGCCCCACCACTGAATGTAGTCTAAAGAGATTGCGTCAGGTTGCGATAATATCGCGGCAGTGTGTAGGATCGAGCGCGACCCCATACAAAATGTACTGAAAACAAATATCGCAAAATCGCGGGTGCGACTCGACGCGATGCGTCTCGAAGTCGCGGCTATAATATCGCGGCAGTATGTAGGATCGCGCGCGACCCCATACAAAATGTACTGAGAACAAATATCGCAAAATCGCGGGTGCGACTCGACGCGATGCGTCGCGAAGTCGCGGCGATAATATCGCGACCCCATACAAAATATACTGGAAATAAATATCGCAAAGTCGCAGCGATATTATCGCTCGATAAAATCGCGGCAATGTGCGGAAGCCTTTTAGCTCAAAAAACAATCCTAGATACTCCCACAAACTACTAGACATTGGCAGAAATGCAATACAAAGTCCATTTATAAAAAAATCTGTCTAAATTGGTCTTCAAATTATGAATTCGAGTTTAGAATCAAATCAATGTTGCTTCACTGCCAGACTGTTGGCACTAACTTCAATGTTTATTCTAGACCGCAACAGCAGTTTTTTGTTCCTCCATGATAGCTTTAGACGCACACTTGAATCTTTTCTTCACTTCATTATTAAGCTTTTCTCTGTTTCTAGCTATTTCTATAGCGTAAAACTGAACTCGTGGGACGAGCATAGTATTCTGTTCGGAGTAATCTCCTTTAGTATCTGCTCTCATTAAGGTGCCAAAGCTGTAATCTTCAACGATGGTTTTGAATTTTTCACAGAACACTCTCCATTTCGCTTTGTTTTTGTGGTTTTTTATTTCATGTTCCTTTATGTACGAGACGTCTAGGTCGGGGAAGTCTTGTCGGAAGTGCGTGTAGATGAGGTCGTCGTGCGGGGTGAGTCTGAGCCATCTTGTGTCTACCGAGCATAGAACCTGCAAAATTATACCAATTAGCGTTTTTCTTTTGGTTTTCTAGGGGATCGATAGATGGCGTTACGGTCTGTGCGAATAACCATCAAAATTTCAAAAAGTGTTTCTTTAAAAAAATGAAGAGGGAAAAGATGATCAAGAAGATGCCAACGCATCTTTTGATGACATATTTCACTATTTACTAATCATTTCAATCGAAAATTCGAAACTTTTACGCCTGACATGTTTGTAATATGGGGCTCGATCCCTTGGCTTTCCAAAAAAAAGTTAGGCACAGTCTTGACAAGATTTTGACAGGATGTCGCGAACGGCTCTGTGGAGCGATAAACATGCCATGTGTCAAGTTTTTTAGGAACTAAATTTGAAAAAAAAGGAAAAGAAAAACGCTCATTACATTGTGTGCTGTAAAGAAATGAGTAGGAAAATACTAGCCTCAACATTAGGATGTGTTCAGGGCATATTCCAGTTGATATGTTTTATCATTTGATGGGTATTAAACCCTCCCTATTATGCAGTGTGCAATAAGGTGGAGGCCCCTATACAGCTTATTAGGGTAAACAGTTGCATTACTTTAAAGGGTGATTTTACCCATGATAATGAACAACTTAATGAAAGCTGGAGGAAATTCGAAAAATTAATGCTGTACAAACGTTTGTATTGAAAAGTCGCTATTTTTTTTCTCGAATTTCTTATACTTAGGTATCTTAGGGAAAGTTGTTCAGTATCATGGGTAGAATTACCCCTTAAAGTAATGCAACTGTTTACCCTAACACACTGTTTAAGATCTAGATTTATTGGACCAGTTAACCGTCTCAATGGGCAGTTCAACTGCTGGTTGGCTCACCCTCTGTCAAGCAGAGCAGTGAGCTTATACCGGTTTGTTCTCTTGCCCTATTTATTTATTATTTGTGGTTGGGCTATCGCAATCGCAAGCAAGGGTTGTTATGCAACACTTAGACTATCGCTGGTCCTTTGTGTTTGCCCCAAACTCACCCATATTGCATAACTTGTGGTATTTTCTTTTCATTCTCGGGAATGCAGGTTTCCTAACAATGTTTTCGTTCACCGTTGAGCTAGTAAATGACAAATACAACCGTACAAAAATTCCGAAGAACTTAGTGGTACAGGCCAGGAATCGAACCGCCGCCTCATGATTGAGGTGCAAGCTCTCTTCCGTATGGGCTATCATCGCTCTTTCCCTTGCCCTCCGTTAGTTCAAATATTGTTCAAACCCATGAGGCTGGCATAGTCACTATGGGTGACAGAAGCCTTCCCCTGAATGGTATTGTCTCCCTCATTTACCACATTGAACAATGACGAAAATAAATATGCAGGGGTAAACACAAAAGATCCCATTGGGACGAAGTGTTGATGCCTTGCCAGTCCCCATAATAAGTTAAGATAGTCTCATTTTCATGAATGATGTGTCAGACAAAATGTCCATCTAAAATAAGTTTGAACTTTGAAGTAAACTTACATTAAAATAAATATCACTGTGCTCCATTGCTTTTGCTGCCCATAAGTGTTCCAATGTTTCATCATTACCAAACTCCTCGGCGGGCCTCGAAAGGATGTCCTGAAAAAGAATAGAGAGAATATAATACAGAGACAATGATATTCTACACAACGACTTCACATCTACGGCAGGCCTCCGTCACCCGGCCATAGGCACCAAGATAAGCGCTTAAACTTTGGCGCGCGTACACAATGTTGTTAATTTAATTATTTACTTTTCATTTTTTTTATTAATTCAATTACTAGGTACACACGGCGACAGGTCAGGTTACCCTGTTTGAACTATTAGAAGTTGAACGCTGCGAATCGTGCAAGGGTGCGGTTCCTTGTTCTTGTTATGTCTCACGGCACGCTGCGCCCGCGCTGGCAGCCGCGTCTATGCAGGCTCTCTACCACAGTATTTTGTGTTTTGTATGTAGTGTAGTTATGGGTATATAGGGGTAGGGTAATTAAATTGTGCGTATTTATTGTTTTCCTAGGGAGTGTCAGTTACATAGTAACATTAAACTGGGTCTACGGGCTGTTCAACGGGATGGCAAAAGTGTGCATAACTGTCTGTATAATTAGCATATAAACCTGTCTCTTTTTCGCAACTATTAAAATGTTAATGCATAGAAAGAGAATAGCTAGAACGGGCATTAAAATAATAATAGTCACGAAAATGAGACAGGCTTATATGCTAATTACACAGAATGAGCGATAAAAATCTATGTTGTTTGCCCCTTTCTGCGTATGCGATATTTTTGTTTGACTTAGTTGAAATTGCATACAAAATCTTGCAAGTAAGTCATACAAAGGCACGATTTCTCATACATTTTTGTCATATCTCCATCCCTTTCCAGTATACACAATCAGCAAATCTATAAAATACTCAATCAATTTTTTAAATGTCTTTTCTAGTCAATCTCTTTCAACGCTTTTGAAAAAAAGTTACATTGTTTTTATCTAAGTTGCAAGGACAAAGGAAATGGTGTTCATACAATCTATACCTACCTATAGTACCTATCATTATTTTCTTAGTTATTAAATTAGACAAAAAGATAGTGAATACTAGATAAAATAAATGTTCAAAAATTTTGGGTTGTTATTGGTCATATGCCTAACCTCTGTTTAGGTTATAAAAAGTTTACTATGAAATTGCAAGGATAGTCTGTTATAGAGCTTACCTAAATCTAAATGAAACGACTAGTACTTCTATGGGTTTTAATTAATATAGTCTGTAGAAAGGTAGAATCCCTTAAAATAAGAAAGAGTGCATGCACCAAAGTTCTTGTTAATTTGAAAAGTTTGAAGAAATAATGCTTACCATGATTTCAAAACCTAATCACTGATATTAAGGTAAAGCAGTTATATGGAAGAGCACGTGCTTTGTTTAATTTCATAAAGTTTTTACTGATATAGTGAGATAAATTGATAGAAACCTATCAAGAAATCAAGAATCCATCACTGACTTGGATTAATTGTGCGTTTTTCTGGCACAACAAAAGCTCAGTCACAGATTAGATAATACTATACAGTAGCTCAGTACAGTTTAACGACAACACTGTCTCGAGAGCCCCTGGCTCTACTCTATGTACGTAGCAAGCAGGAGCAAGTTTTGTGTTCGTTACAAAATCTACATAAATTCAGAATTCAAAGTAAACTCCAACCTCACATTAAAAATGTAAAGTTTCGTTTCATATTGTTAAATGATTAAACCATTTTTGATTCAATAAAAACGAGATGTATTTTTTTCTGTTTTTCCAGTTTTTCGTTTTTCCTTTCGGAAAGGCAATGGGAACAAGCCTTTACAGCCATAGTTGCCAGTAATTTTTTTTCTGTGCTTAATATTGAGGAGTTTTCTGACAGCTACTCAAATGTGCTTGGCAAAAAAGTCGTGATAAAAAATAAGGGCGCTGCCTCCACGCAAGAACGTCAAAATCACGCATAACCTGGCAACACAACCATACTAAAATTTTAGGTCCACCTGTCACCACGATCATGACTTTTTGCCAAGCTATAGTTCATCATACGGGGGATAGATGGAGTTGACCAGAGAGGGGTCTGAAGACGAAAATGTTAGGCTAAAAAGTAAATAAAAATGCATGTCACTGAGTCAGACGGTGTGCGTATGGATTGAGGAGCCACATCTGGGCCGTAGCTAGGACTGGATTCAAGGTAGGGCATAGGAGGTTTAAGGTAGGGCGGAAGCAAAGAGCAGTTTTTTTGGATGAGATGAGAAAAAAACATACCAAGTCTCAAAACGATGGTGATACTGAGTTCCATTAGCCTACCTATCCCCTTCAACACCACTCAAAGGCTGGAGCGAGCGAAGCGAGCTCGAAATTTCACACTCCAAGACTCAAAACGGTGTTGGTATGCGTTCCATTAGTCTACCTACGCTCGTAATATCATAGGCTGGAGCGAGCGAAGCGAGCTCGAAATTTCACACTCAAAAACTCAAAACTATTTTGGTATGCGTTCTATTAGTCTACCTACGCTCTTAATATCATAGGCTGGAGTGAGCGAAGCGAGCTCGAAATTTCACACTCAAAAACTCAAAACTATTTTGGTATGCGTTCCATTAGTCTACCTACGCTCGTAAGATCATAGGCTGGAGCGAGCGAAGCGAGCTCGAAATTTCACACTCAAAACGGTGTTGGTATGCGTTCCATTAGTCTACCTACGCTCGTAATATCATAGGCTGGAGCGAGCGAAGCGAGCTCGAAATTTCACACTCAAAAACTCAAAACGGCGTTGGTATGCGTTCCATTAGTCTACCTACGGCCGTAATATCATAGGCTTGGAGCGAGCGAAGCGAGCTCGAAATTTCACACTCCAAGGCTCAAAACGGTGTTGGTATGAGTTCTATTAGCCTAAACTACGCTCATAATATGATAAGCTGGAGCGAGCGAAGCGATCTCGAAATTTCACAGTCCAAGACTCAAAACGGTGTTGACATTTGTGTTCCATTAGCCTACCTACGCTCATAATAATCATAGGCTGGAGCGAGTGAAGCGAGCTTAAAATTTCACACTCCAAGACTTAAAACGGTGTTGGTAACTCATACGGCATTCCGAAGCGGTGGTAGCTTAAAAAGAATTGACGTTTAATATGTGTGCTTCAGGCTCCTATATTGAATAAATTATTTTGATTTGATTTGCACAATATCATAGGCTGGAGCGAGCTCAACATTTCAAACTCCAAGGCTCAAAACGGTGATGGTATGAGTTCCATTAACCTACCCACGCTCATAATATCATAGGCTGGAGCGAGCGAAGCGAGCTCGAAATTTCACACACCAAGTCTAAAAACAGTGTCAGTCCGAGTTCACTTAAAAAACAATTTAAAGGCTGGAGCGAGCGAAGCAAGCCCGAAATTTCACAGCAATGGAACTTTGTTGTGACCAGAATTCTGACAGTTTTGTAAGGGAATTTGCCCTACTTGCCCATATAGTAAAGACGTTGCCCATGTAGGAAAGAAGTAATGGTTGGCTGATTTTTAAGGTAGGGCATTGGAATTTTAAGGTAGGGCATTGCCCCACGATGCCCCCCCCTAGCTACGGCCCTGAGCCACATTTGATATTGAAAAAAGGATTCTATGGCCATTTTGTAGGAAATTTGTAGATTTTGTAGGCCCAATCCTGGAATTTGTAGCAAAAGTATAGAGAAGTTCATCATCATCATCATCATCTCAGCCGATGGACGTCCACTGCTGGACATAGGCCTCCCCCAAGGATCGCCATAACGACCGGTCCTGCACCGCCCTCATCCAACGGTTTCCCGCCGCCTTCACCAGGTCGTCGGTCCACCGTGTGGGGGGCCTACCCACGCTGCGCTTTCAGGTACGCGGCCGCCACTCGAGAACCTTCCGGCCCCATCGGCCATCGGTTCTGCGAGCAATGTGCCCCGCCCACTGCCACTTTAGTTTAGCAATTCTTTGGAATACAATTATTTGGAATAATAGCAATAGAGAAGTTACATGAACATAAAGGTGGCTCCTCAATCCATAACGTCAGGATTGAGGAGCAACCCTGTATCTCTGAAAGTACGTAATGAATCTTTTTGAAAATTTTGTAGGATTTTGTAGGAGTTGGAAAAAGTTCCTACAAAAAAAATCAGCTCTCTACGACTAAAACTGAAAAAGCTAGAATACTTTGATTGTGGCTCCTCAATCCTGACGCATCAGAAGCCGTAGTATGCTGCAAGTGATACGACTGTATCACGTCTTTTATCTCGTTCGGTCGCACGCAAATAGAAAGAGAGCGAAGGTGTGATAGCGCTGTATCACTGCGGCATGCTAGCTATGCAGGATTGAGGAGCCACCTGTATCTCTGAAAGCACGTGATGAATCTTTTTGAAAATTTTGTAGGATTTAGTAGGAGTTGAAAAAAGATTCTACAAAAAAATTTAGCTCTCTACGACTGTATAGTATTATCTAATCTGTGCTACGACTAAAACTGAAAAAGGTACAAATGTTACAATAGATAATTTGATTGTCGCTCCTCACACCAGCATAGCTAGCATGCCGCAGTGATACAGCGCTATCACACCTTAGCTCTCTTTCTATTTGCATGCGAACGAACGAGATAAAAGACGTGATATAGCCGTATCACGTGTAGCATACTACGAGTGCAGCACTCGTAGTATGCTACACGTGATACGGCTGTATCACGTCTTTTATCTCTTTCGTTCGCACGCAAATAGAAAGAGATCTAAGGTGTGATAGCGCTGTATCACTGCGGCATGCTAGCTATGCTGATAAATGCCTATAACTACATATACAGGGTGTAAGGGACAGCCCTCCGCAAACTGAAACGGTGAACTCAGACCAACAAACTGAACAACTTTCACTATGGAGCCTACTTCAGGAAACGCGAAAAAAAATCAGCTGTCCCATACAAAACTGCCGCACCTACCAGACTCAAATGTATGGGACAGCTGATTTTTTTTCGCGTTTCCTGAGTTAGGCTCCATAGCGAAAGTTGTTCAGTTTGATGGTCTGAGTTCACCGTTTCAGTTTGCGGAGGGCTGTCCCTTACACCCTGTATGTACGTAAGTTACGTAACGGAATTCACAACCGATGATGCCAATATTTAGTAAAAATCCATACATTTCGACCCTACTTAGCTCGAAGCTCGAACTCTAAGACTAAAAAAATCGTCTCTCTGAATCTCGGCCATAATCTCCTTGATCGAAAGAACGGAAAGATCCGTTATCTTTATTTTGCTAACCTACTAATTGAATAGGTGCAAAAATGAGAGGAACTAGTTAAGGCGGGTCATACAGATAGACAGACAGAATGGACGAAAGGATAAGGCGTAGAAAGAGAATCAAATAGAAAAGGCATTAAAATAATAATAGTCACGAAAACGAGACAGCCTTATACGCTAATTACACAGAGTGAATGCGACAAAATCCATGTCGTTTGTAACTTTCTGCGTATGCGATATTTTTGTTTGCCACAGTTGAAATTGCATACAAAATCTTGCAACTATGGCAAACAAAGGCACGATTTCTCATACATTTTTGTCATATCTCTGTCCCTTTCGAGTATACGCTGTCAGGAAATCTATAGAATACTCAACCTACGGGATAAGGGTTCCTTGTTTAGGTACTTACGGAACCCAAATAAATTAATTAATCTGAGGAAAAGTAACGAACGTTACCACACTGCTAATAATAAAATGTGAACGCAGCCAATAAGAACCTGATTCAAAATGAAACAGAGATATCCCACAAAAACGAGCAAGAAAGAGAAACTAGATTCTCGGAAAAATTCGTTTCGGCTTCGATTCGCCATTGGCTTCCATTGGAGGAGAGGAAAGAAGAGGGTGGCGCATGCGCGTTATGCCGACGCCATCTCTGAACTACTGTGCGCCTATTATGTACTTGCTCTTGAGTAAATTGAATGCTAATTCGTGGTAAAAAGTGTGATTTAATCATGGAATTACTGTGCCGCGAGTGAGATAAAGTGTTTGTGCAAAGTGCTAGCCCACGCATCGCCATCGAGGACGTTCGCCGTCGGCGGATCGCATCTCACGGAAGTTTCGGTGCTGTAGCAACGCATATTTTTTGCAGCGAACACCGCCGCGGACCGCACACTCGCCGCTATTTCATGGACACTTATCATCGAAACATCTAGTGGTAACTTTTCAACTCAATTCCAGAAAGCGAGATTCGCTCCTAGAAAGTATCCAGGCAGCCGCGTTCTTGCGGACGTACTATACCTACAAATTGTATGTGTGAATTATTGTTGTGGGTCAAAGACACGGCGGTTTGTTAACCCGCGACAACAACAGTGTCATAAACGCGCCAACTTTTATGTTTCAGCTTGCGCTTCCGAGGAGTGTATTTTAGACGCGTTTGATATGAATTCTGCTTTAAAGCCGGTGCTGCCCCAGCCTGGGGTGCCGCAGCCGGGCGGACAAGCGAGCCCTGCTAAAGCGAACGTGGCCAACGCGAACCACGCCGTGGGGCTCCCACAGGGCGCGCAGAACTCCCTGCACCACGGCACGAACAACCTCGTCGGGCAGAACCTGACGCATCACGTGCCCGCGCCGCCGCTGCCGCCCCACCCCGTGCCCTCCATGGCACCCGTGTCCGCCAACATGGCACAGATGGCACAGAACATGAGCCACCACGGCAACTTGTCCAGCGTCACCCAGAACTCTGTCGCTCCTCCGATCTTGGTCGCTAGTCCAAACAAGCCTGCCACAAGTGCCCCGCTTAGTCTCGTTCAGGACAAGCCGCAGCCGTTGGCTCTAACTCGTACCCCCGAGAAGAAGGAGACGGAAACTTCTGGCAATGGGCATGCTAATGGGACTATCGAGCAACCAAAACCAGCTTCAAATGCTCCCGCTGCCTTGAAGGCCCAAAACCCAGAGCCTAATAAAGAGAAGCAAGACATTGCCAAGACATCACCGAGTACACCGAAACCTCCTGAGAAACCCAGCAGTACTCCAGGTACTCCTCAGAAAGTTGAACCGGCTACAGCGAATCCAGTGAACCAGGCTGATGGTCCCGCTCAACCTAAAGCGGCCACCGCAAATGAGGCACCGGAGAAATCTCCTTCCAAGCCTGCTGAGCCCAAACCGGCACCGACAGCCGACGTAGCGCCATCTCAGAGCGACAGCAAACCTGTTCCTGAATCAGCCAATGACAGTCAATTAAACGAGAAAGCTCCGGCACCTCAAAAACCAGAACCTTCTGTAGCAGAACCAGCAAAGAGTGAAAGTCCAGCTAAACCTGAAGAGAAGAAAGAAGAGCCGAAAGTTGAGAAGCCAGTTCAAAATGCCCCAGAAGAGAAAAAGGAAGAAGTAAAACCGGAGACAAAGGAAGAGGTAAAAGAGAATCCTGAACCTCCAAAGAAGGAGGAGTCAGTTGAGAAACCGAAGCCGGAGGAGAAAGTGGAAAAAGTTGAGGAGAAGAAACCTGAACCGGAGAAGAAGCCGGTCGCTAAACCAGAGCCTAAAGCTCCGAAATCAACCCTGAAGTTGGCCACAGTGACACCACCGATAAGGAAGAGGAGGCAAGCATCTCCTAAGGGTGGCGAGGGCCCCACTCCAGCCAAGAGGGTCGCCGATGGGGAGTCCACACCTGATGCAAAAACTAAGAGGAATAGAACCAAGGTTTGTCAAAGTTTTTTTATTTGTTCTCTATTGACTACTAAGAAAACCTGAAATCAGCTCTACAAATTTTTAGTAACTAAGTAGGAACAAGGTATTTTGAAAATAGTTTTTTAACATTCACAAACTCGAAATTTTTTATTTAAAATAATATCAATCACATAGATAGTTTTTACTGATGTCATTTTCTACCACTGCATCGGAAGGTGTTCCGTTATAGAGAAGATGCGGCAAGATGCAACATTTATTAAGGGGATGCATGCAAGTGATCATATTCTATCTATACCATTCAATTTAAAATACCCATTGGGAAGCTTGGGAATCAAATGTTCTTACTGCAATACAACTTCAATTATAAATTAAGTTTTCACATTTATATACTTATAGCTTTATGACCATTGACCACCACTGCACATTTGTATAGAATATACATTCACATATTCTCTCAACATAACATTATTAGGATAATTGTGTTTATCCACTTATCCAGTTATAAGGGAACTATGTTTTCTTCAAATCCTACATAATGAATATTAGAGAAGCATTCTTCTGAATATTCAATTTAGAGAGGTAAATAAAATAGATGAATTACGATTTAATAAAAATATTATTGCTGAAGATAAATAAAGTACTTTAATTAATAAAAATTAAAAAGTTACACGAAAAAATTTGCGTCATAAAGCCTCCCTATATCTGATGACGTCATGATATTGCTGAACAAAATGTCAAAGTACTGATTTTGTTGTGTTGTAACTTTTCTTTCAGGTACCCATATTTATAAAGGGTGAAATTTATACCATTAGCATCCTTTTAAACTAAGAGTCTACCCATCTAACTGAACAACTTTTACTATGGGAGCAAACAGATAGGTGATAGGAGCAAAAGCAATTTTTTTTCCAGTTGGTATTGCAGTTTAGTATGGAACAGTTTACATTTTTTTCTAAAATTTTAAAGTAATAACAAAAATCTGAATAAAAGTGTAATAAAAAAATAATTACAAAACAGTCATTTCATAACATACTTTTGCTTGTAGTTACTCAATTTCTATGGAACAGTGTTACTCATACCATCTAATTTCCAGTCACATAAAATTATATCAGGTATTTCCGAAGTCCAGGTTTTTCATGAGCCAAGTTAAAACAGAAAGGTTCAAACAAGTATTAAACTTTCTTAATATTACTGGCCAGTCTCAGGAATAAAACACATAGGAAGCTCATAGGTATAATGTACATATCACACAATGTTCACTGTTTTATGATGAACTAGTGTTTTCCCGCGACTTCGTCCGCACAAATTATATACCAGATTTTAAGTCAGATCATAAGCTATCAAACAAAAAAGTTTCATCTAAATCGGTTCAGTAGTTTTTGCGTGATGCGCGAACAAACAAACAAACTAACAATTTTGTCAATAGATGGCGCTGCACGTCATTTAAATCGCGCTATCGATTGTCATTTGAATTTATATCAAGTGAACCGCAACTTTTTTGTTCCTCATGATTTTACGGTTTTACGGTTTTTAGTCTGACGAAGCTTGCATGCGGATTTTATATTGTATGCTGCAATTGACGAAGCTTGTAGCGGATATAGATATGAGATTAAGGTTTGACGAAGCCTGCGTTGCGGATTCGATTTAATTTGAATTTCTAATATTTAACTTTTTATTCTTGTGCTTGTCTAAATAAATTTATTTATAAATTATGGATAACGTGTTTTATAATAGTTAAGATATTCTAATTTTTAAAATCAAAGTTATGAAAGATACATCCATTTGAACTTCAAAACTCACACAATGTAATGTTTTATGATGAATTGATCTATATCTATCTATAACGACACGCCTCTTTCCTAGTGGGGTAGGCAGAGACCAGGGCGCGCCATCTACTACAATCCTTACTTACATTCCTCTTTTGCCTCATTCCCATTCATACATGCCCATCGGTTTCGGGTAATCTGGACCTCCCATTATTGTAGGACGCAACCGATTTGATCAGACATACTTCAAACATTGTTCAGAGATCTGCTAACTCTACAGGCTGTCAAATTAAATATGTTAGATATTTTAGGGGGTGCTTCAGACCATCAAACTTAGGATCCATTTTCGAAATCGCGAAAAAAAACAGAGTGTTAAACACATTCGAGTCTAATCACTGACTTACACTCTAGCGATAGACAGGCCCTTTCATAGAAGCAACATGTTCTACTTGAATGCGGTGCCCGCACCTGATTGGTGTACCCGAGTTCACTTTGTCACGTGGCAATGACAGACCGCAATGTGTCATTTTGTGTTATTTTGTGTGACATGTTGTTTGTTTAAACGAGCTTGTCTATCGCTAGAGTATATGTCAGTGAGTCTAATAGACTTATTTTTATAGATAACTAGTGTTTTCCCGCGACTTCGTCCGCACAAATTATATACCAGATTTTAAGTCAGATCATAAGCTATCAAACAAAAAAGTTTCATAAAAAACGGTTCAGTAGTTTTTGCGTGATGCGCGAACAAACAAACAAACTAATGTAATGTTGTCAATAGATGGCGCTGCACGTCATTTAAATCGCGCTATCGAGTGTTGTTTGAGTTTATATGAAGTGAACCGCTACTTTTTTATTCCTCATGATATTACGGTTTTATAATAGTTAAGATTCGATCTCAGTGAAAATCAGTAGGATTAGGGTTCAACCTCATCTGCCAGCATCGAATCACATTTTTCCGTAGCTCCATCCTTTTCTGTCGCTCAGGAACGTCTTTTGCTAGGGCGAGAAGATAGCGAGAATGCAATCGCACGCATCAGCACCGACAGTGCTGCGACTTTTCTCGCTCTAGCCTTATTGCGAAGTTTAAAAAAAAATATATAAAAAAACAGTCGAAGTGAGAACCTCCTCCTTTTTTTGAAGTCGGAAAAAAAAATCGTTTACGAGACGTAACATATGACGGTAATTATTGTATTTTGTAATTTTGAATTCATTAACTAAAGGCAAAGGCAGTTCTTAGTGACGAGTATCACTAAGAACTGCCAAAAAACGCCATGTCTATTTGATACCGATTGAATCAGGTATTAAAACAATTGCCCCCCATTCAGTAGTTATCTTCTGATACTGGAACAAAAACACAAAAGTTCACAAAATGCTTTTACTTTTCGTTGGATATGTCAAATCCTCCCATATTTTTCCTGGTGGGATTTATCTATATCTATACTAATATTATAAAGAGGAAAGATTTGATTTTTTGTTTGTTTTTATTGAATAGGCTTCGAAACTACTGGACCGATCTGAATAATTCTTTTACCATTAGAATGCTGCATTATCCGTGATGAACATAGGCTAAAAAAACGGCCAAATGTGTGTCGGGAAGATTCTGAGGCGGTACGAAGTTCGCCGCGGTCCTCTAGTTTTACATACTAGCGGTATGTTAATACAGTTTTATAATAGGTAGGTAAATAGAATACCTATTGGCAGATAAACTTCGATAACATTATGAATCATAAAATTATATATTTTACTTAGAACATTTGTTTATTGAATGTCTAGTTGATAATATAAATAATTATTAATTAGTAACTTCTAATAATATTGTGCTCGCGGTATTGTACAAATACTAACGATTTTAACTTGGCATCAATTTCTGTGCCAATTTGTATGGAAGTGCAGTTGTAAAAAGTGATGGTGACGAAAACACGTCCCTCCCCTAGCGACGTAATTTCGTAGCATATTACGAGAAATAATTGAAACTAGAAGCGTTTAGCAGAGAAAAGAGGCGCGATTCTTACAATATTATATTGATTTTCATTGCATGTTCGGTAGGTGCAGCAACCAGGAACAATTTTTTGGTTTGCTTTCGAGTTCACGATGTTTTTATAATGACAAAACAACCATACATAAATTCAGTAGATTTCAGTGATAAATGCATCAGTAGAGGTCAACTTCATTTATACAGGGTGTAAAATTAAATGAATTAAATAGTAAGGCGATGTTTCAGACCATCAAACTGAACAACTTACAATGTGGAACCAAAAAAAAACCTGTTCCATTCCATGTTAAATATCAATCGCTACTTGAGTACTCGACCAAAATGTATGAAGCAGCAGATTTTTCTTTTGCCATTTCAATGTTGGTCCAGTTCATCACAAGCAACATACTCTAGTCAGTTGGTTAGTGAAAGTTGTTCAGTTTGATAGTCTGTAACACCCCCTTAATTAAATAACGCATTTAAGTTTATTATTATAACACTTTATTGCACACAAAAACATAAAAATATACAAAGTTGAGAAAACATGTACAAAGGGCGAGCTTATCTCTGAAGAGATTTCTTCCAGCAGACCCGCAAAAGAGACAGTTAATAATTACAAGGCAAACTTATTGTGTACAAACAAACAATAAATAAATATATTATACAATATACAACCTACAAAATACAATATATATCAGAATAAATATTATATATATATATATATCACTTAAGGTAGATAAAGATAGTGCTCTTTCGTTCTCTTTTTAAATATAGCAATAGACTTTGAGTCGCGAATGTCGGCGGGGAGTGAGTTCCATAACCGAGCAGCATGGATGGTGAAGGAGTAGGAGTAGAAGTCGGTGGAGTGGGATGGGATACTAAGTTGGGTACGGACGTGGGATCGGCAAGGTTTGTCAGGAGGGCGGGAGAAGGAGAAACGTTCTCGGAGATAGTTAGGATATGAAGGGTTGTGAAGGATGTTGTAGAGGAGACAAAGGATGTGGACATTCCTACGATCGCGTACGGGGAGCCATTTCAACTGGGCCCGAAACTCGGACACGTGGTCATACTTCCGCAGACCGAAAATGAAACGTATGCCCAAGTTCTGAAGTCTTTCCAACTTGTTATTTAACTCCTCGGTGGCATCGAGACAACAGACATCCGCGTAGTCGATGATAGGGAGGATTAGGGATTGGGCTAAGAGGATTTACACTCTGTGTAGGCTATAACTAACCACTCTCAAAATATAAGGCTATAACCACTCCCAATATAGGAAGTCTGTAACTTTTGGTATAGGTGCAACTCTCAACTGCTCATTTTCATCAACTCGACTTCTCGATGCGTAAGGTGGTCGGAGCTCCCCACCCAGGAATGCCACCAGCATATAAGACCCTACAACGAACTGAGAGTCTGTTTGTTACAGGTGCAGCTGTACCAGTCCCCGACCCCCGAGCTCACGATGGCCACCAAGCTGTCTGCCTCCGCCGGTCGCTCCACGCCGACCAAGCCCAACGATGACAAGCTCATCGTGTTCTACAAGTAAGTTCTAATTCCACTGTGCCAGTGAAACCAAGTGGGTTCTTGGCCTCCACGCCACTTTTTGCGATCCGGCGCAACATCTCGCCTGTTGCTTAACTTTAATTTGTTTTGTCTCGGCGGATAAAGCAAAATAGTCCTTAATCTTGTCTTTTTGGAAGTTCGGGGAAATTAAGGTTTGGGTGATTTCGGGGAAAAGGAAGTACCGACCCTTTTTTCGATGATTTGTCACACATTAGAGGTAAATGTTGACTTGAGAGCAAGAAGGATCACTGCACCCTGAAACCTTGATATATTGCAACCTTTTAGCAAAATGGACAGGACTCAAACTAGCAATCTGCCAATCCAACGTTTGCTTTAGTCCAAATAAGCTATCGACACTTTTCCGGAGCATCTTTCAACCTCTTTCGTCTTTACGGGACTTCAGAAAAATACAGCCGCAAATTTTCCGAATATCCCTTCGTTCCCTTGGGTTGCCTCGCCACAGCATCTACAGTATCATATAGCTTATGGAGCTTCAGAACTGGCAGGGAGAGATTATCTCAGCAGATCATGAGATTGAGAATAGTTGCTCAAGGGTTAACTATCTTAGTTTTTTAATTAGCATTGCAAAAGGACTAGATAATTAAAAAAAAAAGTAATATCATATTTAAATCAGTTGTAAGGTTCTGACCACCCCGAAAGCGATTCTGATCATGAGTTTCATTATCATCATCAGCCTATCATCGTTCACACAGGCTATCCTCGACCTTCCTCATACAGTCGTTCCCGCCACCTTTCAGGACGGTCGTCGGTAGTTTAGCGCCGAATAACAAATATAAAAACTCTCCAGGAACGAATACCTGGCCGTCCGCAACGCCGAGGGTGGTTTCTACGTGTGCCAAGCAATGCAGAACGTCTACCGCACAACGCGCAAGATCAAGATACGCTGGTTGTCGCAGGACAAGGCCGCCGACCCGTCCGGCGAGACCTACAAGCCTGACTTCTATGATGTGACTGGTAAGTTGGGATGTATGAGGATGTACGAGTAGGAACTTATTGAAAGCGGTATGGTTCTGGCTAAGAATGGCACGTATTACCATTTAACTGTACCAAGTTTTTAGGGTTCCGTACCCAAAGGGTGAAAACGGGCCCCTATTACTAAGCCTACGATGTCCGTACTAGCTAGATATAGGCTAGATAGTTGTTATGGCGGATTTGTTAACAAATAATAAAAATGTCAAAAAGTTAAAAAATAAGGGGGGGTTTTCTACAAGAAACTAGTTTTTATCTACGTTTTTTCTTCTCGCTCTATTGTAAAAACGGTAATACATACAAGCGTCAAACTTGGTGTGATTATAGAGCAAACTCTACAGTATAACAACAAATAATAAAAACAGGCCAAGTGTGAGTCGGTCTTGCGCTAATGGTCCCGGAGAAAAAAGTTTTTTTGTAAGTTAATATGTTGTGTTTTTGGTGGTATGGTACGGAACCCTCGATGCGCGAGTAGCCCGACTCGCACTTGACCGATTTTATTTAATTTATTGAGTGCAACATTTTCTTATCTTTATAATTATGTAGTAATAAATCTAAACTATTATAAAACTGTAACTGAAGTGTGTCTGTACATTGAATATATTTACAAAAAAAAAGATTACGATATGGTTTTTAGGTATCCCTGACTCGAAATCAACCTTTTTTAGAAATTTTGTCTGTCTGTTTGTCTGTTTGTTTGTGTGTTTGTTTGTTTGTTTATTTGTTTGTTCGCGCATCACGCAAAAACTACTGAGCCGATTTTGTTGAAACTTTTTTTGTTTGATAGCTTATGATCTGACTTAAAATCTGGTATATAATTTGTGCGGACGAAGTCGCGGGAAAACACTAGTAATAAATAATTATGTAATGAAATGTAACCCTTAACTCTTCAACAATAAAGGCTGTAATAAATAAATAAATAATAAAAATATGTAGTGTGCGATGGCCTTAATAAGGACTTATTGAATTACATTCGACTTGCGGGAAGGTTGAAACGTTAAAACGAGGGGTGGGGGAGACGACGACAGCACCACCTTAGCCCCCTACGACATACAAACTTCGTAATGATTTGTAGAAAAATTGTCTGGTACGCAGGATATTTAGAAGCGCATAAAGTATACGATAGATTGGAGACCAATACCACAGAATAGGTTTGGTATATAGTTCTATATACAGAACGGCCACTCCCCGCCCCCCTCTGACTTCAGATACCTCAACCCCCCCTCACACTTGAGGGAAAAGTGAGGGAACTCGAGCAAGGGAATGCAGTTAGGAGCGCGCACCCGTTAGATTTGACTACATGAAATTGAGTCTTTTCAGTGCATAAAAACGTTGAAAAATTACGGTAAATTAGCATTTTCATTAATTCTTTAGCTCAAATACTATTTTTAATAACTGAACGAACAATAAAAAGTAATGAAATGTAGATGATGTTTATACAATGCGTGCTAACTGCTAAGTCAACCCTACACATATGTCAAAGACAATTTGCACCAAGTGCGCATGTGCGCATTTTATATTTTTTACGGATAGGAGTTTTTTCAATACATCGAGTTTATCAATACAAATCAAATTTTTAACTGTATTTTGTAAAAAAAAGGCAAAAGTGATCGCGAAGAAATCTTTCAAACTCCATGAAAAAAAACCTTTGCTTAATTTAAAAAATTAAAAATCACCTTCCTTCTCTTTCTTATTCAACTGGAAATAGAAACAGCAACATCAAATGTCAAATTATGACATATTGAATATGTTCTTTTTCTTAATGGCCAGTTACTTTAAGTTGATTTTTAGGTTTGTAGATCGTTGGACCGAAAAACGACGTTATTTTATATAAATTTCTGTAATCCTTTAATTTTAAAATGTCTGACATAGAAAATATTGTTATTGAGATAATTATCTCGAAATGGTTTTAGATTTAGCCCTCCCAAAAAAAATACAGAAATTGAAATTTGTACCATTTCTGGACAAGCTGTGTCAAATTTGCCTATGCAAATTCACACGATATCTCCAAAACTTTAAAGACTATTTAAAATTTAGCGTGGAAGATTCCATTGGCACTAGGTGTTCACTCAAAAAGTGTTTTTTATTAAATTCAACTTCCAAAGATGTGAAAACCGGGACACAAATTTGAACGGAAATTGTCTCTGCAGACTTTGCAGCGCCAATTTCCTTCGATTCCAGCCAGTTGGTATTTTATTTAATATCGATAATGTTGTTCATTTCTTTAGTTTTTAGGGTTCCGTACCCAAAGGGTAAAAACGGGACCTTATTCATACGTCGACGCTGTTCCTCCGTCCGTCCGTCTGTCATAATGTACCTATTTAGAGCTGTAACTTTTGAACCGTAATAGTTAGACAGTTGAAATTTTCACAGAATGTGCGATATAATGGCGGATTTGTTAACAAATAATAAAAATTTCATAAAGTTAAAAATTAAGGGGTTTCCTCATACAAGAAACTAGTTTTTATCAACGTTTTTTTCTTCTCGCTTTATCGTAAAAATGGTAATTCATTCAAGCGTCAAATATGGTGTGAGTATAGAGTAATGGCGCGTTGGAGAGGTATGGGTTCGAATCCGCATGGACAACATGGCACGTACCAATGAGTTTTTCTAACTTATGCACGTATTATTGATTATAAACATGTTACAGCCAGCCGTGTTGTGTGTTTTATGTACGTATTACCGACTGCTCTCAAACGGTGAAGGAAAACATCGTGAGGAAACCTGCATATGCTGAAGAAGAAATTTAGATGCATATGTGAAGTACCAATCCGCATTGGGCACGCAGGGTGTACTAACGCCCAAACACCCTCCTAGAGGTTAGGCCCGTGCCACAGAGGATTATATTGTACAGATTGACAGCTTCGTACAAGCTCGCAAAAGCGGCGCATCACTACATGCGCAGCGCGTTTGTGTGCGCGCATTCACCTACGAGGTTCACCAACGAGACCGAGGGTGACTTCGGGCGAAACGAAGGTGTGACTGTGAGGGGTGACACATCGTTGATTTTACCCGCGGGCTCGTCACCGCTCCGTGTTGTACGCTCGATATTTTTATTTTATTAGTTTATAGGTAGTGGAAGTCAAATAAAAAATGGTAAATTATTTTGCACTGTGTGCATGAACTATTGGAAGAGTAATGTAAACATTTATAAAGAAATACATTGAAATAAAACTTGGCATCATTTTAACAATGTTATCATTATTTATTTTTTTATTTTAATGAAATAAATAGTTTTTTTTTTTATTATTTAATTATGAAATAATATGTCTAAGAACTACAAAAGATAAGTAAATTGTTTTAATATTTTTATGCCTAAAATGAATTAATAACAAATAATAACTAACAAAATAAACAAAACCAATTTACAATTCAGTCATAAAACATTTACCTACCTTCATACTTACTCCAATTAAATGTATTTCCTATAAGGCAGCCCTACAAGAATAGGCTAATAAAATGGACTCTCCTTAGTAGCTGTTACTCTGAACAATCCTCTGTGCCCGTGCCCTACAGTGGGACGTATATTATAGGCTGATGATGATAGGGTAAACTATAGTATAACAGCAAATAATAAAAGTCGGTCTCGCGCTAAAGGTTCCGTAGAAAATAAAACTGTTTACCTGTGTTGTGTATGGTATGGAATGGAACTCTCGATGCGCGAGTAGCCCGCCTCGCACTTGACCGGTTTTATAAAGCGCATCGCATACAGAAGGAGTCGAGGTGGCGTCGAGTTGCGGGCGCGCCTTGGCGACCTTGACATACGGTCGATAATTGTATACCAAGAATCCGAGCGGCGCGCCGCTCGGTTTGGTATGATATACAATTACCGACCGTATGTCAAGGTAGCAAAGGCGCGCGCCCTCGCCTCGACGACGCCTCGACTCCTTCTGTATGCGATGCGCTTTAGTCCTTGGTTTTGACCGGACTCTAAGCACCGTCCTGTCCGACAGACATGGAGTGCGTGCTGACAACGCTGTCGCTGAGCCGCGCGGCGGGCGGCGCGCAGACGCTGAAGCCGGCCGAGGAGGCGCGCGCGCGCTCCATACTCGAGCGCGCGCTCAAGGCCGAGCAGGGAGGCAACGAGACCCAGGTCACCGAGGAACACCCCGATGGATGTAAGTGTTACATCTTGTATTACTTACATAGAAAGAACACTTGACGCATATAGGTACAGGGTGAAATTACTATCATTAGCATCCTTTTAAACTAAGAGTCTACCTATCAAACTGAACAACTGTTACTATGGGAGCAAACCAATCGGAGCAAAAAAAAATCAGTTTTTTTTTTGCTCCGCTCTGTTTGCTCCCATAGTAAAAGTTGTTCAGTTTGATGGGTAAACTCTTAGTTTAAAAGGCTAAATTTTAATGTTATGCTTAGTTTAAATGCTAATGATAGCAATTTCACCCTGTATTTATGCCAAATGACTAATAGTAATAATACAACTGTGTTACAACATGCCCCGCTGATAAAAACTCGAATGTTTCTCACAAAAAGTGTTGTAATTAGTTGAAATCTCCATATTATCTGGGACAATTTTATAAATACATCATACATAATACGCTAGCAATGTCCTGGACCATTGATTGTGTTTCTAGTTTAAATGGTGATCGAAGACTACAATAAATGTTTTCCTGCTAGTTTAAGAAATTTACGCCATTTTGTATGAATAGTACCTAGCGTATTTTTCGAAATAAACATCTCCGATATTGCGTTTTTTTAACACCTTTATAAAGGGTGGAAAAATCGAGCGACGCACTCAGGGAAAGTACTATAAATTAATATAGCAAAATTTACTCAACGCAAATACGATCGTATTGTTGAAAGTTGGTTGGAAGTACGAAAAATAGCATTAAGCTTCAATATTTAAAATGCTTACCCGCTGTGCGTCGCTCGTTTCTTCCACTATAAATACTTTGAGCTGCGGATACAATACTAAACAATATTCCGTTTTAATATTATAGTAAATGATTGTACTGTTCGCACAGTGGACTTATCGCTATACACAGATGAGTCCCAGCTGGACAAGAAGACGCGCAAGCGCACCGCCTCTAAGTCGTCGCCGCGCAACAAACCCGAGCCCGCTATTGAGACTGCGGTAAGTTACATACATTAACTCACGACTATAACCCCTTTCGGGGTGGTCAGGAACACTGCTACAACTAGGGACCATTTTTTGTAATAAAGCCTCGTTTCTACTAGGCAACAATTGACGCGCATCACGTGACGCACATGTACGGCAACGTTGCAAAACAACGCGCCACAACTTTGAAAGAAGCAACGTCGCTTGTTGTTTTACAACGTTGCCGAACATGTTGAGCGTCACGTATTGCGCGTCAATTGTTGCCTAGTAGATACGAGGCTTAAGGCTTACATTATGCTTATGCTATACTCTAGCGATAGACAAGCTCGTTCCAACAAACAACATGTCACACAAAACAACAACAAATGACACATTGTGGTCTGTCATTGCCATACTGACGAAGTGAACTCGGAAACATCAATGCGGTGGCCGCACCGCATTCAAGTGGAACATGTTGCTTCTATGAAAGGGCCTGTCTATCGCTAGAGTGTAAGTCAATGAGCATATTTAAGATTTCAGGATGGAATAACGTGTTAAGTGGTGATAGGTGGCTAATTCGCCTGCAGATAAACATTCTACAAACACTTTGTCTCTTAGTTTCTTTACCACTTTCAGTGGTGAATATTGAATTGGCATCAATATCAGTGTACACACGGCGACACATCAAGCTATACAAAACCAACATAAGCTGGCCTCGCGACGATATACGTTACTCGACCTACGCGCGGCCAGCTTATGTTGTTTTGTATGGCTGGATGTGTCGCCGTGTGTACGAGCAAAGGGTACATCGACGCAAAGTAATTCCTTCACGCGCCGATGTTTTTTTTCATCATCGTTTGAGAAGCGTTTCATCAGATCTTCACCAAACTAAAATTGGACCAATTTGGAGGTGGATAAAATAGTTATTTGTTATGCTAGGCTGCAAATTTGTTTTTTGGCGCTAGTACTTGTATTGAAACCTGAGCAAGCGAAGGATTCTAGGATTGAACCACGAATAATAGAATCCTGAGCTTATAGCGAAGGTTTCAAAGGTACAAGACGCAGAATAACTTTGCAGCCGAGTGAAACACACAACTTTTCACCTCACAACAGCGAGGAAAAAATGAGAATTGATAAACAGAACAACATTTTAAAAAGTTTTTTTTTCGTGCTGGCCAGTGACATGAAATAGTTATTACTTAATGCATTTTCAGTGGACTGGCGGTATTATAGAAAAATATTGAATAGACAGATTCTAATTTCAAAAACTCTTTCCACGCTAGCGGATGAAATGCACTTTTGCACTCAGATTTTGAATGATAAACAGAATCTTTCCGAGCTTGTGAGGTGAAAACTAAATTATTTGAAGTCTGCTAAAAAAATTACCTACAACCCGGTCTGGCGGTCACATTATCTATGCACCCGCCGTCGATTAATTTATACCGGCGCTCTGGTTCGGTGTGAAGCCGTGTGTACCAAATTATCGAGACGCGGATCGGCAACGAAGATGCTAACCGTATTGACGTGATTATTAAGTCCGGGCAGACGCGAAGTTGGAATTTAGAAGGGCATCGGATTCTAGCTAGGTGCAGAGTGAATGTCAAAACGCACTGACTACAGGGTGAAATTGATGTCATTAGCATCCTTTTAACTTTACTAAGAGTCTACCCATCAAACTGAACAACTTTTACTATGGGAGCAAACCAAACGGAGCAAATAAAAAATTCTGCTGTCTATGAGACAGATGGGTAGACTCTTAGTTTAAAAGGATGCTAATGATATCAATTTCATCCCATAGACATACGACTTAGGGCCTGTTTCACCACTTATGAGTAAGTTCTTGTTAGCTTATCCGACAGATATTTTCATACAAAAAACGTCAAACTATCTGTCGGATAAGCTAACAATAACTTACTCAGAAGTGGTGAAACAGGCCCTTACAGTAAGGAATCTTAAAAAATTTTATGCATATTACCTATTTCAGAAGGAAGCAACACCCGTCAAAAAGACGCGAACGCCACCAAAACGCAGTCCGAAAAGCGTGCGCAAAGCAAAGCAGACTCCCCCTAAACAAACTAATAAGAGAAAATCGGCAGGTAGTACGCCCATTGTGGCGCCCGCTAGCAAGGTAGGCATAGTACAACGGATATATAGAAATGTACGTATCAGCAATCATCGCCATTTTACATTCATGTCAGAGAGTGAGTGGGTGTGTGTTGTGGTCCCGCTCCCGCTAGGTGTGTTTGGTGTCGGTGGGAGCGGGACAATTATGTTTCCTTGCCTATAGTTTTGGGTCTACTGCGCTAAGAGATGATACGAATTTAAAACGACTATTTTGATACTTCCTGGGAATAACATTGTAACTTACTATGTGTTTCAAAATTGAATAAAGCTACAATTTTATTAGAATCATGAGTAAGTAATCAGTAATATTATTAAATGGTCACCACTGGCTTTTCGGTGAAGGAAAACATCGTGAGCATCTGCATGTTTCTTTTTTAGGCATGTATTCTACGTACTGTCCATTATAAGTTTTATAAGTGGCGACGGAACGGGCTCACTTACCGTCACACTGGACAGAGTTTCGATACTAGCGAAACGTGGATGATATGAGTTTTCAGTTTTCAGAATATCGCTGGGGTTTATAAACGTGAGCACAATATGCTTACTATTAGTGAAACAATCTTCTTTCGTGTCAGCATGAGCTATGACACTCACTCGTGCTGCAGTGTATATATTAGCCAGTCACCAATGCTCGTATCGAGGCTGACTACCCAGGGTGCGCCAGACGAACAGAGGTTTGTCACTCGGAGAGGCTCTTGCCTTACTACGATTTATTTGTTTTAAATGTGGTACAGTACAATAAATAAAATACCTTTGACATGGAAAATTGCTATTGTCAGTTACGTAGTTATTCCAAGGGAGAGTCGATTATTAAAAATAAAAAAAAAACATTAATCAATATTTTTTTTAGATTTCTAGAAATACTTAGCGCAGCAGATTGTTTTTTAGTAAAAAAATGTTAGCAAGTTTGTACTTGGTTCATATTTGATTTTATAATTTAGTAAAATTTTTTATTTACGAGTTGTATGAAAGGAGTAAAGTTTAATTTTGAATATCAATGTGCATGCTATGTTATGTTGGTACATTGAATATACGTTTAATATTACATGTATGAGAAAGTTTCAGTGTATGGTAGCTGAGAAATTATTTTTCGGTAAAGGTATATTTGAAAATTATTTTATTATCTCACATATCATTTTTATTCATTAACGTTTTTACATTAATTGTTATACAGGGTTAAGGAAACCTTTAAACCACATACTCTACCCATCAAACTGAACAACTTTTTCTATGGGAGCAAACCGGTCAGCGCAAAAAAAAATCTGCTGTTCCATACTAAACTGCATCGCCTCATATGTTTGAGACAGCGGATTTTTTTGTTCTGACAGCTTTGCTCCCATAGTAAAAGCTGTTCAGTTTCATGGGTAGAGTATGCGGTTTAAAGGTTAATGTTACTTTTCCTTACACCCTGTATAATGTCCTTCTTAATATGCTGACGGCTTTTTACGGGGATGGCCAGACCTGCAAACTGAGTAACAACATCGAAATCGCGAAAAAATTTGCTGTTCCATACAAAACTGTAATTCTACTCGACCCAAAAATGGGTATTAGAACAGCGGTTTTTTTCCGCGATTTTGATTTTGGTCCCATAGAGACAGTTTTTCAGTTTGTTGGTCTGATTATCCTCTTAAATACCGTCAGCATATTAAGTTGGGCCTGTATATTCAACAAGGGGTCATACTCGAACGTCAATTACGTACCTAACGCTAAAATTATCATCGATCTTCATAGATCCATGGAAATACCTTATAAATGTTTATTATTTATAATATATTCTTTCTATTTGGTTGATTTGGATGCATTGGGTGAAAGGACGATGCATGATTGCATGCTGTGCTATATCTCTTTTATTAAATAAGCCCAAATAAAAATATTTATCTTCATGCTTACAATTTAAAACCTTTAGTCCAAAACTTCTAAGTAAATCAAAATTTTTACCTAAAGTTTGACTGACCGTAACATTTGGTTTCTTGCTTGCTTGCCGGCATTTGTACTCTTCAAAGCACGTGAATAAATAGCCCTACAGAACCAAAGCTCACAAATAACGCGCTTTAGAAGACGTACGAAATGATGCACACACTCAGCCTGCACCTGTTTGTACGTCCTCTAACGCGCGCTATGTGTGAATATACCGACAGCTTTCGTTCTGTAGGGATATTTATTCATGTGTTTCGAACTGCGGTGTACGGGCGCCGCGCCGTCCAGCAATCTTTCTCGCTCTATCGAACGATGTTTCTGAGTGATCGAAAGCGATAGAGCAAAGGGAAGCAAGCACACGACAAGTATTTTCCGCTTACGCTGATAGACGAAACATCAGTGTAAACGCGTATGAGACAGCGATAGTCATAAAATCATATACAATTTGTATTAAAATAGATGTCTGACTCTGGAGACAGACAGCCGTCGTAGAACAAAAAAGTGGCTACGTCGATAAGGACAGCAATAAGTAGCGATCTCCTTTTTTAACTAGAGCTAATTTGCTATGTGCATCTCTTACTGAGTTATATGACAAGACACGTGCTTCCTTCTAGTTCCTTCTCTTTCTAGTACCTTAGTACACGTACCTTACAGTCAAGTGCTACCACCTAATGACGGTTCAATGATTTACTTCAACGGATTATACAAATAACTTCACTTATCAAGTACGGATTATGAGGTTTTAAAGTCTAAGTGATCATGATAATTATAAAAATTAGAACACAAATTATCAATGACATCTATTTAAAACAACAATCTTTAATCCACTCATATTCATCCATCTTCATTGCTTGCTTATTGTGTTGAATAAAAAAAAAGTTTTACATTTAATTGGCCTATTTCTTCACTTATTTTGCTAATTATTGATTTATAATTGTCTCTCTTGATACGGCATGCTCTGCATGAAACTTCCAAATTTATTTGTTGTTATGATGTCTATTTTGATTAAATGACTACAATACAAGGTGTTACAAAAGTAAAAATAAACATTTAAGACGGTAGTTTAGACCATCAAACTGAACAACTTTCACTATGGGACCAATATCGAAATCGCGAATAAAATTCGGATTTTCCATACTAAACTACAAATCTACTCGAGCTAAATATAGCTGATTTTTTTCCGCGCATTCGATGTTGGTCCCATTGTGAAAGTTGTTCAGTTTGATGGTCTAAACAACCCCCTTAAAAGTTTTAAATGTTTTTTTTTTTACTTTTGTAACACCTGTATAAGTGAAAAATATGGCATGCCATTGGGAAGTAAAAATGTTGTTATACACGCTGTTGATTTGAAGTGTGTTTCCAACTTTACAGAATGGAATTAATCATATAACTGAACAACTTTCACTCGTAAGGTTCGAATTCGTGATACATTTCTAACATCAGAATGTGAACTTGATATTACTTATACCCGAGCTACTATGACGGTAGTTAACGATGTGCCATATTTTTTATAATGTTGTTATGCTAAATGAATTTTATATTTTTTAGATTAGATATATTTTGAGATGCAAACGAAAAACTAACTTCAAAATTTGTGTCCGTATAGTTAGCACTAGCAGCCTCACCAACGAATTCGAAGATTTTGACTAGGCCACGATTTAGTACCCAATTAGTACTATTTAGTGCCCAAAGCACAGATTTGGTACTCCTGTATTTCAAAAGATATTTGGGTTACTTACTGAGGCTGCTAGATAGACGTCAAGGTAGCAGTCGCACCGAGAAATACTGTTTATATCAATGTGATTTATATGTCACGATTTAGTACTCATTTAGTACTCCCTATATCCAAAATTTCATTAATATTGATTCAATACAAGCCGAGATATGACAGTGCATTGTTGAGGCTGCTAACTTGACGTTTATTCCAACGATGATTCCAATGAAACGGGTGCACATTTCAAACAGATAAATACATACAGATTTAATGCTCGATTTGGTGCCTCTTATGATATTTTTGAAATGTAGAATTTTCTTTCCTACTTCCCAAAAAAACTATGTAAAGTTCTACATACTAATCGTAATTTAGGTCCGTCAATATCGTTAATCAAATTTAGACTTTATTCAACTGTAATAGGGTTTACAATTTATTTTAATTCTGTGGTTGGTACTGTCTAGCAAAAAAGTGAAATGATATTAAATTGTATAGGTAAATCTGATACTTCTCAATCTCGTATGTACCTAAGTAATGTGAGTCCAGAAGACTATTATTCTTCTTTAAATCTACTCTACTATTATTGTACTGGAATTTTTTTTAACCGTTCCAAAATAAAGCGAAGCAATAAATATTGATTTCATTGTGGTTTGAAACTTTCATGAGTGGTTCAGATCATCAAACTGAACAACTTTTATTATGGGACCAATCCTGAAATCGCAAACAAAAATCAGCAGTTCCATACTAAACTGCAACGCCTACTAGACTCAAATGTATGAGACTAGTACTTTTCAAACACTACAGTGCGATTTTCACTGCTTGCATTCCTGGAGTGCGATTTTTGAATCTCATTCGGTGAGCTCAGCAGTTGAAAATGTCAAAATTACTATAAAGATATGCATCTTTCTACTGCTGATTTGACGTTCGAAAATCGCACTCATAACGTATGATTTTTGAAAGTCAAATCAGCAGTAGAAAGATGCTTATCTCCACAGTAATTTTGACATTTCCAACTACTGAACTCAGCGAATGAGATTCAAAAATCGCACTCCTTTTCACAACATAAAAAAAACATAAAAGACAATTTGAAAACATCTATGATAGAACAAGGTTCATCATAAACTCGTTGTAGTCCCTCGGCTGCACTCATTTGAATCAAGCAATTCTTCGACAAGTTTTCGCATCACCCAGTAGGTAATTAACGTAAATAAAATCCCGCCATCTCTCGGTATTGCTATGAACCACTTGCTATGATCGCGTGCGCCAGCTCATGGCAGTCGAGTTCCGATAAAGGCCTGGCCACACAGAGGCGGGACTGCGGGAAAGCGGTCCGGGGGCGGACCTGCGGGAAGCGAATATCTCCGGACCAGTGCTTATTTCTCTGTTACAGGGGACATACAAACTCGGACATGACCTTTCCACCACACCATACACTACAAAACACACAAAAATCTTCGCTGGTCCGCAGATATTCGCTCCCCGAGGAACCGCCGCCGGCCCGCTTTCCCGCAGGACCGCCTCTGTGTGGCCCGAGCTTTAATGATAATTTTTGTTCATGATTGTACCGAAAATCGAATGTATGTAGAACTTTACATAGTTTTTTTGGGAAGTAGGAAAGAAAATTCTACATTTCATAAATATGATAAGAGGCACCAAATCGAGCACTAAATCTGTATGTATTTATCTGTTTGAAATGTGCACCCGTTTCATTGGAATCATCTTTGGAATAAACGTCAAGTTAGCAGCCTCAACAATGCCCTGTCATATCTCGGCTTGTATTGAATCAATATTAATGAAATTTTGGATATAGGGAGTACTAAATGAGTACTAAATCGTGACATATAAATCACATTGATATAAACAGTATTTCTTGGTGCGACTACTACCTTGACGTCTATCTAGCAGCCTCAGTAAGTAACCCAAATATCTTTTGAAATACAGGAGTACCAAATCTGTGCTTTGGGCACTAAATAGTACTAATTGGGTACTAAATCGTAGCCTAGTCAAAATCTTCGAATTCGTTGGTGAGGCTGCTAACTATACGGACACCAAAATTTACATGCTTACAAACATAACCTATTTTAGAATCGAATAATATACAGAGTGTTTGGAAGCGGGGTGCAAATATTTAAGGGGATGATTGTTGACACCATTTAGAACATTTTGAGCCATACATGTCTTAGACGAAGTCCGATTGTTGAATTTTAAATGTAATTTTTATTTAATTTTTTAAAAAACCCGATTTCTGACAGTTAATTGCCAACAGTGCCCCAATTTATGTTGGTATGTTGATTGTTTTATTTTTTTGGGATTTTCAAATGTGTATCTAATCTAATAAAACAAGTTTCAGGGGCCTGTGTTATTGGAAAAAAAATCTAGACGCTTTCGAAGTCGTAAAAACTTTTAAAATTTTAACAATACTGGGAAGTTTATGGCAATTAAAAAAATAAATAAAATGGCCTTGATCGTTCAAACCTTTTTAAAAACATGCTCGGTTATTGGCCTTTCTTTCAAGGTATCATTTAAGCTGATATCTTAACAATTCTAAGAACTAGAGGTTAAAAACCAAATTGAGGGAAATTAATTTCGATTTTTAAATGGAAAAATGAAACAACATTTTTGGTAAAAATAATTTATGATTCATTTTCAAAATGTGTACCTCGATTTCCTACACAGGCACGGGCTCTTTTTTTTGCTTCTGTCGTTGTTATTTTTAGTTTTATCTTCTGCTTTTTGAAATTGAATTTCATCAATTATGTGAATTAGCTCCTCCCGTTTTGCAATTTCTTCACCTGTGTAAAAGAGCTCTGGCTCATCCGTCCCGAGATGTGAAAATCCACGGGGGTCAGGTCCGGGGACCGTGCGGGTCAAGAGATGGGTCCCCGGACCTGACCCCTGGGGATTTTCACATCTCGGTACAGGCCAAGGAGCTCTTTTACACAGGTGAAGAAATTGCAAAACGGGAGCAGCTAATCCGCAAAATTCTGGCGTTAAAACTAAAAATAACAACGACAGAAGTAAAAAAAGAGCTCTTGCCTGTGTAGGAAATCGAGGTACACATTTTGAAAATGAATCATCAATTATTTTTACCAAAAATGTTGATTCATTTAAAAATCGAAATTAATCTCCCTCGATTTGGTTCTTAACCTCTAATTCTGAGAATTGTAAAGATATCAGCTTAAATGATACCTTGAAAGAAAGGCCAATAGACGAGCATGTTTTTAAAAAGGTTTGAACGATCGAGGCTATTTTATTTATTTTTTTTCTTGCCATAAACTTCACAGTATTGTTAAAATTTTAAAAGTTTTTACGACTTCGAAAGCGTCTAGAATTTTTTCCCAATAAGACAGGCGCCTGAAACTTGTTTTATTAGATTAGATACACATCTGACAATCCCAAAAAAATCATACAATCAACATACTAACATAAATAGAGGCACTGTTGGCAATTAACTGTCAGAAATCGGGTTTTTACAAAAATAAAATAAAAATTGCATTTAAAATTCAACAATCAGACTTCGTCTAAGACATGTATGGCTCAAAATGTTCTAAATGGTGTCAACAATCATCCCCTTAAATATGTGCACCCCGCTCCCAAACACCCTGTATATGTACATTGATGTGATAGGATGCTAAGCCTTTCTTTTAAACATTTTCGCAAATAAAATGCTTGAGTAAGGAAAACCGTATCTCAAATCCGTTATTGTTTCTGGTTAGTTCTTTGTTGTATCTTATTAAAATATTTCTAATATAAGATATTCGAGACCGTATTAATCAAAGTATATGGTAGCTTATACAGCTACAGCATGATTGTAATATAAATTATAAAGGATATCAAAAACATAATAGAAAACCAATATTTTAATCTACCCAATAACATAAGAATAACTAACACACTATGTAGAAGTGAGACTCGCGTGCCAGATGCGTTCATGGAAATAATACGCCATCCTAAAGTGCGTTCCGCGGAACCAAAGCGTTCCTTGGAAAAGTCAGTAGGGTTCCACAGTTCCACGATCGAAATCGACGGTCGATATATCGACAGTCCAAATAGCAAGAGCACGCTCATGATCTTTCTCCCGAAGGCTTTAAGCCCATATTTCTAATTGCAACACCCTTTTATTGTTGGTCCTATAATAAGTAAAAGAGATTTATTAAGTGAGTCAGTTGCCTCAAGGTGAACCAGTTGCTGTCGAGCTGGCCTAATTAGACAGACACTCAGATGTGCCCTCTTGTGGGGCAAATCCAATCCAAACCAAGAGCAATCCAGGTCGGTTATGTTCACGTAATGCCTTTGTCTCACTGCACGCATAATGAAAAGTGTTTCTATCTCTATCCAGCACGGATGCAGTGACAGGAAAAACTGATTTGTGTGTGTCTGTGAACGCACCAGCTTTAGTTAACCAATCTGTATAAGAAAGACCCAACGACCCGCGAAGTTTTACTTCTATAGTGTATTAGTTATTCTTATGCCCATAACCCCCAATAAAGTTCAGCCCGCTCTCCGTATCTGCCCAAAACAATAAATGAAAACAAATGTAAACAATTAATCGTAACCCTCAGACGGCGACGGCGGTAACAGAGAAGGCGAAAGCTAAAAGCACGCCAAAAAGGACGCCAGCCAAGAACACGAAGGCAGAGAAACCATCCCCGGCCGCACCCACCCCCACGCGTACGGGACGACGGGGGGCTGCGAAAGGTACGTTTAAACGGCGTACGCCATTGTCCCATGGGGGTAGGCAGAGACCACGGACCGCCACTCGCTACGACTCTGACACACCTCTTTAGCCTCATTCACATTCATACATCTCTTCATGCACTTCCGTCGATTGAGGGTGCTACGCACTTGTCCTTTTCGGAAAAGATCATTGATTTGATCATGGTATGTATCACACCCCTACACACCCCTATCACGCAGTTCTTGATTCGATCAACCAAAGTAATACCACACATACTTTGTAAGGAGCGCATTTCAACTGCATTCACTCGACTTTCATTCCTTTTATTCCATACCCAACATTCACTCCCATACATCAGTGTAGGCAGCAACATACCGTTGTGAATAGCCAGACGTGCCCTTTTTGATACAGACTGGCTACTCACCACGGTGTGCAAATCACCATTTACCTTATTTCCCGCAGTCACTTTTCGCTCTACAATGGAGATGCCAAATGCGGCCGAACCGCTCTGCCAAAGTACGTGGGCATTTTGACCATGTGCGTTATACTGGCTGTCCCAAAACTCGACGAAAACAGGAGATTTTATAACTGCAGGGAAAACTAAAAAAAACATAAGTGGTAGTTTTCGAGATTACTTTTAGATGTAGTTAGTAGAAGTTAGTAGAACGTTTGGTTGAATACGCGCGCAACGCTTTTCCCTATACCGGCGTCACACCAGTACGCGCCATTTTTCCTAGTAGACGCGTGTTCAACCGAACTTTCCGCGCGGAACGTTCCGCAGGTGTGTCTCTACACTTATGTTCCTTTGGGAATGTTTTTAGTATCATGAGTCGGTTCATGAAGGCTGTGCGCCTAGGAAATGAGCTCTAGGTCAAGAAAGACAGCTACAATAGATCTACAGGGTGAAATTGATAACATTAGCATCCTTTTAAACTAAGAGTCTACCCATCAAACTGAACAACTTTTAGTATGGGAGCAAACTAATCGAAGCAAAAAAATCAGCTGTTCCATACTAAACTGCAACCGCCGCCGCTGCCTACACGACTTAAATGTATGAGACAGCTGGTTTTTTTTTTGCTCCGATTGGTTTAGTAAAAGTTGTTCAGTTTGATGGGTAGACTCTTAGTTTAAAAGGGTGCTAATGATATCAATTTCACCCTGTATAAAGGTCGCAGTAGCTATTGGTCACTGACCAAGCCCTTACAACCAAATAATAATATTATAATGAGTACAATCACCTATTTTTTAAGTGCATCTATCAGCCTCCAGGCTGTGTCGCCGACATGTCCGGCGGGCTAGAATCCCGTCCGCCTTGAAGTTTTACAACCTTTTATTTAGCTCCACATATTTCTAATTACACCAACGATCTTGTTACAGAAGCAAAACAATCGCCAATAGTGCCGGTCCCGTCAACATCGACGGGCAAGACCACGCGCACGCCGAGGAAGCCGCCCGCGAAGAAATAATACATGCGCCGCCACGCGGCACCCCCCGCCGGCTAGTGCACGGACACTGTGACAAACGTTATTGTTAGCCTGGGTTTGTACTTTACTGGGACGGTGCGTTACTGCAAGAGATGTTTGGGGATTTTTTTTAATGCTCACGACCATAGAACATTACAAGAGGGGTAAGAAGTGCAAATTAGGCGTGGAACGTTAGTCCAATCATTTTAGGGTTTGACCCTAACAATAATTCATCTATCGCTGAAACTTTGCAGTGTGATAAAGTAAAGTATACAGATTACGGTTGACAAATAATCTAGGTTTAATTTTTTCCGGTCCTGGATTATTTGTCAACCGGATGTATACTTTACTTTATCACACTGCATAGTTTCAGCGATAGATGAATTATTGTTAGGATTGTATGGACAATACAAGGAAACTCTAAAATGACTGGACTACGTGTCGCCACAAAACTCAAAAACTCAAACTCAAAATTTTTTATTCAAGATAATATCACATAGATAACTTTCTGACGTCATTTTTGATTCTACCACCGCTTCGGAAGGTGTTCCGTTGTAGAGAAGATGCGGCCAGAAACTCTAGAACACACTGCCGCCACAGGTTATGCAATGATTTGCATAACACCATAAGGCGTGCGGCGTGGTGCGAGCGAGAGGGCATGAGTAATTGTAGCAGCGTGAGCGGGAAGACAAGTGGCGACAGCCGTCTCCGATGCAAAAGCGCTACTTAGCATTTCTAAACCCCTCTTATAATGTTCTGTGCTCACGACTGTGAGAGAGCGTCCTCATAGAGCTCCAGGTTCGAATCCGCACGGACGAAATGCCACGTACCAATGAGTTTTTATAACTTATGTACGTACTACCGACTGCTCTCAAACGGTGAAGGAAAACATCGCGAGGAAACCTGCAGCGTTTGTGAGTGGCACTGTTGGATGCCACAGGAAAATACATTGTTTAATTTTTGTCAATTAACACGATTTACAATGTAAAATTGATTTCAGTAATTTATGATAACTTTCGTAAATAACACCGCTTCGGAATGTTTTTTAAAGTTCACGGTTACAGCTGAGATGGTGCGGCTAGAATCTCTATTACAGTAAAAAATTTATCACGACGGAATTGTCGTTTACCGAGGCATTGTCGTTTTACTAAAGTACAAATAAACTTTTAAGGGGTTGTTTAGAACATCAAACTGATTTGATTTGACTCGTGATTTCTATATTGGTCCCATAGTGAAAGTTGTTCAGTTTGATGGTCTAAACCACCTCCTTAAATATTTATTTGTATTTTTGTAACACCTTGTATTTGCTGTTTATGGGTTGAACTACACCAGGCAGCACAGAACCGCATTTTTCCGTCGCTCCATCCTTTTCTGTCACTCAGGAACGTCATTTGCTAGAGCATATAAGATAGTCGGAACGCGACCGCGCGCGACAGCACGGCCGCACGTCCGTTCCTGAGTGACAGAAAAGAATGGAGCGACGGAAAAATGCGATGCTGTGCTATGTGATGTAGTTCAACCTAGAACGATATGTATTTTTGAGAATCCCCATATTCGCAGTGTATGACCGATATTTGGTTTAGTCTCTCCTGCAGTAATGTACCGCCCATATTTAGAAGATATTTATTTTTATGTACGAGTCTTCTTAAAAGCATAATCATGATTTTATTTCTTTATAGAATGAATCTGTAATATTTTTAACGGTTTTATATGATAATTCTTTTTTTATTTAAAATCTCTGGATTGTAACCTTGTAATATTGTTTTTTGCAAATATAAGTACATTGTAATTGTAATAGTCATACAAATAAGCACAAGAATTGTGAATTTTTTCGAAGGAAATTTTTAAGATTTAAGAGAATTCTATTGAAATATTGTTCGTAAGCAAAAGGGTTCCATACAGAACCAATTAGTTTATCAATTACTAGTTCTAGATATCCAAATAACAACCAACAATCTTTTTGTTCGACCTAATTTGCTTATCTCTGTCCCAAACGTAAAAGCTGTTTATAAATATTAATCTACAGATTCCATAAATTATATTTTTATTGGTATGGGACCCTAACGTCTCTTAAATACAAATTAAATATACAATGAAAAATTAACGTGAAGCAATAAAACATTTTTTTCTAAATGTGACAAAATATTTGTCTAAAATCAATTCAAAAATCCCCCTTCTTCTCTTATGTTGTCTTAATTCTGATAGAAAAAAGATTTTAAAAACGAATCGTGTGATGCGAATGTAAAGTTAATAATGAGATCTTAAGACATTATCACTGTACATATTTGAGATTTACTAAAATGTTAACATCATTGAGCCCTATTTATTCGCCCGTAATAATAGATAGAATGCAATTTCGACAAATTGTACTAATAATGCATTAAGGAAAATTTCAAAAAGCAGCAAAGACTGCAAGTCTTTAAAAAAGCAGTTAAATGCACGCACAAATTGTAATTAAAAAAATGTATACAAATGAAGTTGAAACTTAACAAATCGAACTAGGAGACGGCGAGCGAATAAATGGGGCCGGTCTATGTACCAAGCAGTGACTCGATAACGTAGAATTAGATTGATTTTATAAGATTAGGTTAAAAACGAAAACCTAGCGAGTTCGACGAAAATCTTGTATATCAGTACAAAGAATTTAATAATATCAACAAACGTTTTTTATAATTGGACTTTTCGCTTGACCTGAGAATATATTTTGATATGATTCGTGTTTATTTTAAGATTTATTGTAGCTGTGTAATGTTTTAATTATATGAGAAGTTACGAAGGAAATTCAAAATTGTCTTCGATTTACGTTTTACATCTGGACCAAACGTTGGATTGTAAAAGTTCTGATTGTGTACAGTTTACCGTGTTAGTGTCACTGCCTGTAAAAAAGTGAATCATCGGTTAATATGTATCTTATAGATAAATCAATCTATTTACCGGTAATAGGAAAATGTCGTATTCGATGTTAAGTGTCACTTGCAGAAATATTACTCGATTAGACTCGCTGAATTAAGCAAGACTAGTTTTACATGTTTGATTTTAAGTGGAGAATCGAGTTTTAAGTTTCTGCAAGTTCAATGGGTTCCATAGGTGTCACTTAGGGTTACGATATCATACATAATGTATGCCAAATTTTATATAATTTTCTCTCGAGTTTGTTACATCACCACTTTCTATATAAGATTGTTTATCTACGTTTCGAGGCGTACATGGTGGCCCCATATTTTGTTATATTGTTTTCTATAGGTACCCTTTCGTTGTTATACCCATAAAGAGCTCAGTGCGAGCGTGTGTGTGTGCGTTAGGAAAATTAAGTACCTAAAGTTTAGACGGTATTTTTAAAATAGGATAATTCTAAAGAGGTATAAGTTTAGGATATAAATTATTGTGTGTGTATTTTCTGTTTATAATTGTACCTACGTGGAGAGAATGTTTGAGACAATGGTCCTCTGGTACAATAGTTGTAAAACATATTTTAGCGTTTTATACAAAAGATATCAGTTTGAGAGTACTATTGTAACAGAAAGTCCACAAATTTATATGCAATTCAGAATTAAATATAATAATTTAAGAAATATTCGCGTTTTTACTTTAATAATCTTAATACCAACGGTACAGTGCGACATAAAAGAGTAGAAAAAGGTGACAGCAGGAACTAAATACTTTAGTACAAATTGCCGGTCGGTCTTGCCAGCTTATGCGTGATTTTGACGTTCTTGCGTGGAGGCAGCACCCTCATTTATTTTCTACTCTTTTATGTCGCACTGTCGAATGCAGTAGGATCAGCTGAGATAGAGACACTAGAGAGCACAGAACATTATAAGAGGGGTTAGAACCATAGAGGTATTATACCAGGAATAGAGGAACATACAGCTGAGAGAGCGAGATGTACCTATCGGCACCACTGTATAATAGAAAGAGATACGTGACGCTAGGCAATAGGACCTTTTTTTAGTCTCCAATTAATTTTTACAATTCGGTTTCCGTGAATAATTGCGAATCTACAGTGAAATCGTTGATAATTTTATGAAATATACTGACACTAATTCATTAATTTATCCACAACTTCACGTTAGACTCAGAATTATAGACAATATTCGAATTTTTGCCTGCGAATAGTCTCCAAAAAACATCCAAAAAAGGTTTCATTTGACAACTCATGTTTGTTGCTCTATTCCTGGTATAATACCTCTATGGTTAGAACTTAGAAGTGCAAAGTAGACGTGGAACGTGTCGCCACAGGTTATGCAATGATTTGCATAACACCATAAGGCGCGCGGCGCGGTGTGAGCGAGAGGGCATGAGTAATTGTAGCAGCGTGAGCGGGAAGATTAGTGGCGACAGCCGTTTTCGAAGCGCTAATTTGCATTTCTAATCCCTCTTTTAATGTTCTGTGCTAGAGAGCCCTATCCCTAAGGGATGACAGGGGTCACAAGGGCAGATCCAGAATGTAACAAAAACAGTTTTCGGATAGCATTGCCACAGGATTGATATTCTACAAGACGACCTAGCATGCACCCCCGAGATAATGACAAAAATTTAGTTAAACCTGTCTTTGTTCCTTTGCGTATGCGAAAGCGAGCATGTTGAGCATGCGGTTTTGTCGCTTTGTCGTGCGTGGCCTACTAGCCTTAGGGCTCGTCCGCCCAGCGATTTTTATTCGCGCGAATGATGCGAATGTGATAACATAGGATGACTTCTGACAGGGCACTTATGTCAAGACAATAACCACGAAAATTGATTGTTGCACGCGTCTTCCTATGTGAAAGTAGGGTGTGGGAGGTCGTTTTAGCGGTAAACTGCATGTGAAGACGCGTGAAACAAACAATTTTCGTACTTAGTGTCTTGACATAAGAGTCTTGTCAGAAGTCATCCTATGTTATCACATTCGCGCGAATAAAAATCGCTGTGCGGACGAGCCCTTATAGTAAAACAGCTGTAGGAACACGCCGGTATAGGGAAAAGCGTTGCGCGCGTAATCAACCGAACGTTCGGCGCGGAACATTCCGCATGTGTGTCCCTACACTTATTAATTACAAGTTCGCGGCGGCCAGTACATCTGCGCGTTCTCATACGTGAATGTTCACAAATTGCCGCGCATGGCATGTAGGGTTGTACTGGTCGCCGCGAGCTTGTACGAAGCTGTTTTTCTGGTAGGATACCTATTCAGGGGCCCCACCCTCTCCTTGGATCCTCCCTTGAGGTCATGATTTAAAAAATAACAACAAATTAAATTGCAAAGAAACACTTTAATCTTCAATAGTTTCCAAAGGGTACTCGGTCATGAGCAGTCCTCTACTCCACAACGCATCAGCTATTTGCATTTTATCATCATCATTCGGATTGTCTAAATTCTCCACGGCAACATACTCCGGATAACTAGTGATTAATGTTTCTATTGCCGGAGCCATGTCTTCTTCTATTTCTAAAAATGACAACTCATTTCCATGGTATTCCAATGAATTCTCTGCATGAAAATACAGTCTGATTTTATCTTCGGATACCATTCGTAATACATTCTTACGTAACAGTCTTATTCTAGTATCAAGGTCGATCTCAACACGATTAATAACTTTTCCATTTTTAATCATAACATCGGAGTCACCGTAAACAGTGACTGCTTTCTCTGCATCGCTCAAGACAGGGGGTAATGCATCGTGTTGATAATTCTTGTTCATTTGGTCAACGGCATCGTCTATGGGCAAATGATCTTTTATTTTATCGAATAGACACATTACTTGTTGTGCTATTTCTTTTCTACGAGGAGTTTTTACGTCAGAGTTAACAAGACCAAAGTTGTCATAGATATCAAAGGGCAAGCCGCGTCTCAGTTCAACATTTTCTGTAATAGCCATTTGTAAAGCCGCTGGAATTAGCCTCTCAAACAAATCTGCCCAGGAATGTTTTTGGTACATACTGATGGTTACGTGCAAAGAATGTTCGCCATCAATAGTGACGCCTTGATGGATGTAGCCGCGTGGGAAATATAACATGTCACCGGCTTCTAACGTGACTTCCATTATTGGTTCACCAATTTCTTCCTGGTCAAAGTTCTTTGATGATATACGGGGTAGTACTTCATTTTCTGTTCGGGGCTTGTAAATACGCCAATGTTTTTTGCCTTCAGCTTGTAAAATGAAGGCTTCGATGTCATCGTAGTGCGGAGCGAATCCTTGGCTGTCCGGAGGGGTTAGGTAAGCATTAGCACCTACGAAAGAATTGAAGAATTCTTGCATCGTAGCGTTCATTAGATGCAGCTTCGGCATGTAAGTTTGCGGATTAAGCAACCTAATACTGCAACCATTTAAGTAGTAATCCCAGACCAGATGTGGGTGAGCTCTCCCCTCAGGGTTGTGAGTCTCCCTCTTGCCGTCTATGTAAGACGTAACATCAATATTCTTAGTAAACTGTATATTTTCACTACGCAGCATGTCATCGATGATTGGTGTTGAAATAATTTCTTTGTAGTATTCACACTTCTTTCTGGAAATGTGTAAAGGTTTCTTTTCCCAGATCCTGTTGAGGAATTCGTCCGGGTTGTACGGAGATATCATCCATTTGAACACTTTTAGGCCTTCCTCGTTACTTTCGGTCTGTACGGGAGTGAACTCAAAGCTAGTGTTACTGGAGTTTGAAGATTCGGATACATCGTAATTGCGATTGTTTACAGAGTTCGTTTGGTAATTAGAAATCAACGTAGGAACGTTTTCGCTTAACTCTTTACGTGTTATAGATTTATTTTCGACTTTAATGGCACTTGTTTTCTTACCATTCTCTTTTAGATCCTTCTTGGAATTTCTTTTAACAATATTCTTCGATTCTTTCGCCTTTTTTTGTTTAATTTTTTCAGCGCCTTTTCTTAAAAGTTCATCGGAAATTTTTCCTGGGTTAGGGCTAGATCGTAATAGTTTTTGACTTCTCTGTCTTCTCTTTCTCTTGTTTTTGTTCTTCTGAGCTGTCTTGGTGACCTCGTTAGCCTTGTAAATAGCAAAAGCTGATACCGGCGATGAATCCATTGCAGAAACGTGCGCACTTTGAAATTAAGTTTGTCTATTCTACCACGTCTTGGACCTTTAAATGATCGACTAAGCTTCTACGGAGTGGTTTCTATAGGGTATAGGCTGGGTATGGGTAAACCAAATTATTTTTCAAGAAATCTACGCACGAAATAAGACATTTTCAAACATTTTGAGTTTTCGTATTAATTTTGAGGTTATGAGTGCGTTACGTTCCGTTCCAAGAAACACTTGTTTTTTTTTTTCTTTCAATTAAAAAAACCAGCAAAAAATAAAAACGATATTTTGCTGCTTACTTCAAATTAAAACACGATTTTTTTTATTTGCATTTTATTATCTACAAGGTCAGCATCATCTATCTTTCGTCAACGCCGCCTATCGATTAGGAACTATTTTTTTCCTTTAATGCCTTTAAATGGCTTTCGGAAAATCCCGCAACGGAACGGTTATGAAATTTGACATTCGTACCGGTACCATGATTTCGAAATGGAACTACCAGTCTACTTTAAAAGCGAGAATCATGCGAGAATGTTAATATTTTATGAGAATGGCTCTTAAGGCGTATCAGCCGTGGACCACAGTGGTCCAGTGACTCTCCTCTCACTCACACTCCATACTAATCGATGAGAAAGAGCGCGTGGCTCCGGTCAGAATTTTGCTGTTTTCCTTGAAAAATTCGATGATTTTTTATTAATTTCGAAAAAGTAAAAAAACCACATCATTCTAAATTGTATTGTGAACAATATATCATTTTGTTCCGATTAAAAATGTAAGAGTAAAATGGTTACAACTGGGGAAAAAGGGGTGACTTTAGAGTCCCTTTTCTTCGGTTTTATTCATTAAAATCGATTTCTAGAAAAACCACATCACTTCTCAATTCTCATATCCTGTAGATGGTTCAGTTTAAATTTCAGCTCAAAAAGTGCCATAGTTAATGAATAAAATGGTTACAAAATTACCCAAAACCGGCAGGTAGCCCCTTAAAACTAGTCGGTGTAAACCAGATTAGAGACTTCCGCATCGTCCTTAGAATCTGGGCCCTGTTTAATAAACGCGATAAGTGAGAGTATAGGTACATTGCTGAGAATGCTAGGACACCCATCCTGGGGAACCCAGTCTGTGCTGATTTTGGACCATCTTTCCGAATGCACAAGACTCATTATTTATAGTGTGATAAACTGATAATAACTAAATAATAAATTAAGACGCTCTTAAGACTCGGAGAATTTATTCGTTTTAGCTTGCATTTCCGAGTTTCGCTTAATAATTAATACGTATCTATGATGGTAACTAGGTGGTACTTCTTTTGAGTAAGTAGAAGTAGGGTCGAAAATGTATGGATTCTGATAGTTCAAACTCGAATATACTTACTTATATACTTACTTTACTTATATTTTCTTACTCTTTGGTTGAAACAAAGACTTTATTTTTTAAAGGTTTAACTAGGTAGTAAAACAATAGCATGTATAAAATTTCAAGCTGCTTTATTTAAGAATTTTAATATTATTGATACAATACAGTTGAAACTTTTTATGCGGTTATCCATTCAAGGCATTTTGTGTTTTATGTCTATGTTCTACGGTTATTTCTTTTCTATTCGTGTTTTGTTGAGTTATACAAACTGTGTATGTGTTACAATTAGATATTATGCTTAATATTAACCTTAAATTAAATTCTAACATTTAGTTATATCTTGTTTACACAATCTATGAAGATATATTCTGCAATATTTTGCTACACTTAGGTGCAATACAAATTTTCGTAGAAATTTTCTAAACGAAAAATACCATTCTAAATAAAGGTAAACTGTAGGTACAGAAAGTTTCACAACAAGACGTAGCAGTAGCATAGAATCTCTTTATATAAGTATATACTTGTTAAATGTGATAGATAGATAATCCAATCAAATCTACTAGGTAATAGGAAGGTAGTTAATATTAAAATAATGTTCCTATAGTTTTACTACAATCTCTTCATAAGTTTTAACAATATTGTCATTGCTTGTATTTCTTTTATTACGAACAAAACTATTAAGGATTCCACAAAAAGAAACAATGATCGGAGAAGTCACAGCCATACTAATGAATGATAAAAATGAAAATTGAAACATTTTCAATGAAGTTTTCCTAAACTCGACCATCATGAACGTCAAACAATAATAATTAGTAACTTTATGTACACAAACTATAACATAGACTCAATTCATATAATTTACTGTTCCTTAACAATACAGCACAAAGTAATTTTGACACTACTTTTATAATTTATTATTTTCTTTTATTACTCTTTACCATAAACATTTAATAATCTGTAATAGATAATATATTTATTGTAGAATTTATTCCTACGTAAGACGCATATATATTTTTATTAAATCTTAATAAATCCAAAGAACTACTAAATTATTGGTCATCTATCACACATAATTGATACGTACGTCAATTTTTTTTCTACAATTAGATTTGCTCATAGGTACCTACTATATCGTGTTATTTATAATTAGTAGGTACCTACACAATAAGTACGAGTACCTACATGTAGGTACTTAGTAATTTTGTTTATTGTAACGATATTTTATTGAGAGATGCTATATTTTTCAAGGCTTTGATATTTTCTCATGAATAATATCTACAGAGCTATTAAAATTTCAATTTATTAGAAAAGTCGAAGGTATATAAATTTTGTAAATCCCGTCCATAAGATGTTAGGATCTGATATGCTGTTGACTTTTAAATCGAAATATCTTATGAGTTATGCGAATGTAAAACGTATACGTTTTGAAGGACATGCTCTACTTTATCAGTCTGTTTAACCTGATAGTTATTTAATTTTCTCTTTGATTACAAAGCTTTCCGTCACTTTTATCCAAAAATGTCCTCGATTTTGATCTTCGCGTAAAAAATCTATAAAGTGAAATAGAAAAGTGTGAAAATTTGAGAAACGTCGTCAGTCTTATTATATAACTCAGTTCAACTGGTTCGACCAGTTGATTTTTGCATATTCAAGCAGGTTTTAAGTAAATATTAGGACGGTCGTCGATAAAGGGAATTTAATGAAATTATTATTTTCACAAATTACATAGAATTAGATACAGTCTCGTGGATATGAATTGTAGGAATGATTTAATTTTCTATATGAACATGAAATGAATAATCACATCCTTCTTGTGTTATTCTCTGTGGTATATAAACATATTTTATTCTCACAATCAACATCAAGAACATTCTCACACATTTCTCACCCTACTCGAAAATAGTGAGTACTAAATGAGAATGGTTTTCGGAAATTTGACATGGTTGTACTCTTATATTCTGTGAAAGGGTGTAGAATTTTGCCCCTTTCCCTTTTTATCTACTGTTTTAGAAATATCCCAACTCATGCGACTACTAAATAAAGATCGACTTGCACCACGCAATACTTAAACGCATGCTGTCATTTTCATCAGTAAGAGCAGTGTGAGATAATAAATTATGAAATTATGGTCGATATAAAATGCCAATGTCGAACTTAAATAAAATGCTATCCCCAAGCCTTCTAAAAAACCATTTTAATGTACCCTCATATCTCTAGCATGAACCGGGGTAGTGTCTTCAGGGCTTGGACTATCATCGAGGTGGGGTCTGATGTGTACCACAGAGCGGCGCTGGTCATGGTGATTATAATCATCCCTCATTATCAAGCCCCCGATCCCGTAGCCAGGACCCATAACGCCTGAACCGCTTAGCCGCATCTTTTCTGGGTCTTCGTCGAGTTTGACAGAGGAGAAGACTGTGCTTAGATTCAGTTGTGGGATGTCGTAGAAGACCGTCAGGGTCAGCATTAGGAAGGTCAGGCCGATGAGGAGGTAGACTGAAATATAAATTTTAAGTTTAAAATACAAGTTTTAGTAGCTACCTACTTAACTGCAGATTAGAATCGTTGAGTGGGGTAAATAAGGTCTGATCGTCGGTGGCATGTTGCGGACAGGTTGTTACTAAATTATGATGGTCCTGGTTCGAATCCGCACGCGAATAGCATGTCATGTATGTAATGCGTTTTTATAACTTAATATACAGGGCCCTTCTTAATATGCTGACACTTTTTCAAAGGGGATGATCAGACCATCAAACTAAACAACTTTCTCTATGAGACCAACATCGAAATCGCGAAAAACAAATCAGCTGTCCCATACATTTGGCTCAAGTAGGTTTGCAGTTGGGTGTGGCTGATGATGATGAGGATAATATGTAGGTACGATTTTTTTTACTGACTGCTCTCAAACGGTGAAGGAAAACATCGTGATTCAGATAATGAAACGAAACAACTTTCCCTAATGATTCAAAAAACGAGAAAAATGTTAGGACTCTCAAAAGCACAAAAAATTCTCGTTTTTCGACCAATGTTCAGAAATTTGTTTAGTTTCATTATATGAAATCTAAATACAACCTTAGAATTGTTTTTAAGATGGTGTACATAAAAATAAATTATTTTTATTAAGCTACGACCAACGCGTCGTAAGTTCATCATCATCATCATCATCTCAGCCGATGGACGTCCAACTGCTGGACATAGGCCTCCCCCAAGGATCGCCACAACGACCGGTCCTGCGCTGCCCTCATCCAGCGGGTTCCCCGCCGCCTTCACCAGGTCGTCGGTCCACTTTGTGGGGGGCTACCCACGCTGCGCTTTCCAGTACGCGGTCGCCACTCGAGAACTTTTCGGCCCCTCGGCCATAAGTTCTACGAGGAATGTGCCCCGCCCACTGCCACTCTAGTTTAGCAATTATTTGGGCTACGTCAGCTACTGTGGTTTTTCTGCGGATCTCTTCATTTCTTTTCGGTCTTGTGGGGCAACTCCGCGCATAGCCCTCTCCATTGACCTTTCGGTGACTTTCAGTGTCGTAAATTGAACGGACGGAATAAAGAAACGTTGAATGATACTCACAAGTGGTAGCAACCTTATAAATTGGCCGGTAAGGTTGTCCGGGGGAGTCTCCGGGAATGTAGTCCCCTAGCCCGATGGTTGTCAGCGATATGAAGCAGTAGTAGAACGAATCTAGGAAGTCCCACTCCGGCTCCAGGGCTGCGAACACGCTCGCCGGGACCACCAGGAAGAATACTACTAGGGTTGTCACTGCAAGATTGAAGGTAATAAGGTGGTTAAAATTTTGCTGACTGGTCAACCTTTCCACTACAGGACTACAGCATGTGTATAGTTCATTCTGATACGATAAGAGATAAAAGGAAAAGTACCATAGGTAGGATGCCAGGTCCAAAGGCAGGGTACCTAAAATCGTTCTAGCAGGGCAGGGATCAAGGGTTAACGAAAGGCCTTCTCTCACGAATGAAGGGGAGAGGAATGGGCCATACTCTTCCACGCGGGACTGACCTTAGACCTGCCATCGCTTAAAGTCAATTTGCCGTAAGGTGCTATAAATATCCGGGTCGGCTTGATAGATATACGAGTAGCTTTTCCACACAATTTGTTAGTGAAACCGAATGAGGCGACCCTAACATTATGTTTCGTAGCACATCATACCATACTCATTTGGGAATATAATGTTCCATGAATACATCACAGAGGCTGTAATACCACACTTTATTGTATCCATACAGGTTGTGAATAATGAAGGTCGATCGCTACCTACGAACAAATAATTATTTGTTCGTAGGTCGCTACTGAATCGAGCGGCGCGCGCTCGGGCATTAGGGAATACCGGCCATAGTCTCACTTTTACCTAATGACCATACAAAATTATCGGCCCATCTGACGGCTCGATATCTCAGTCTATACTCTATAGTGAATCTGCCAGCAGGGCTTAGAATACCACGCACGACAAATCGACAAAACGAGAAAACCCGTCATGCGCGTCTATTTTGGCATGCGTTAAGTAGCTATAAGACAGAGGTACATCTATTTCTTGTTTTGTCGGGGGGTTACAGTTACAGACGACCTAAAAAAAGTAGCGGGGAGCGACTGGATGAGGAAGGCCGAGGACAGAGTTTTGTGGCGCGCCTTGGGAGAGGCCTATGTTCAGCAGTGGACGATGATAGGCTGATGATGATGATGATATTACTGTCTCATCGGCATCGCGTGCCACTTCTACAATTCCTCACTACATTTGATGTATGCACTATGGTAAAACGAACCAGCCTGCAACACTCACCAATAATCGTCAAATGCACAAGTCGTATAGTGAACGGGCGGTACAGATGCCCCAGTGCAGCGTTCAGCGACCTCAGCAGCGCCGTGGCCGGCAGCAGCAGTCGTTCCACAAGCGCCGACAGGAGTACCAGGGTCAGAGGGATGCCCAGGAGAGCGTACACCATGCAGAAGAGCTTCCCGGGCTTTGACAGCGGGGTCACGTGGCCGTAACCTGGAAATATAAATAGTTTCAAGGTGTAACCTAGTTGCTGGTGATGGTTGTTATTCTAAGCTTGACACAACGGTACACGGCTAACCTGGAGACGGATGTTCAACCACATCCTGGACACTTCATAAAAAGGGGTTGAACCGATATACTAAATAGGTTAGCACATTGTGAGTTACAGCGGAATACACCACAGTTCCGTATGGAAAGTGGATGAAATTAAAGCAGTGGACTTTTCCCTTATCACTGAGAATGAGAAGGGAGTGTCTTATACACCAATAGATTTGAATAACTGAAATCTTCTTTGGGCCTCCCATGAAAAAGTGCGAACTAGCCGATTGATTTTCGATAGGAAGACCAAAACAAAAAAAAATTTAAACTAATGGTGTACTCGTATAATAGGCCGGCAAATATGTTGAGCAAGACCGTTGACAACGCAGGATATAATTTGTACCTACCCCTCATTCCTGCCCATTTATCAAGTTATTTTAGGGTGCTGTACCTCAGGCCTCAGTATAAGAAAGAGTAACCTACATATGGTGTCCCATCCTATACAAATGAAATTTTAGTTTAAAAATTGCAATATATGGCGTTATGGTATCGATTTGTAATTAATGTTTACGTAAACGTGTAAATTGTTACTAAAAGTACATGATCTGACTACAAAAAAATCTCATGAGCCTCGGAAAATCAAGCAATTTACTTTGCCCGAAGACTGCCCGAGTTACGGCAGTCGCGTTTCATTGTTTGACGTTGGGCATCTGTACTGTATAGTATTATATAATCTGTGATACAGTATACACCCATGCCAATTTTGTCAAAAATGAGTTCGGTGTAAGCCGACTCTCCACATTATGGACAAATACGCGTGGGCATAATATATTACTAAGAGCGTCGCTGGCGCGTAGCGGAGAGGTATGGACTTGTCAATCATTCCGGGTTCGAATCGACGACATGCCATGAATACTATGGAGTTTTTCTAATGTATGTCGTTACGTAATACGACTGCTCTCAAACCTTGAAGGAATACATCGTGAAGAAACCTGCATGTGCTGAAGAATAAATTCGGGTGCGTACTATGTGTCTATCCGCATTATTTGCGCGCGTGGTGGACTTATGCCCATGCACATACACCCCCCTGAGGGTAGGCCTGTACCCTGCAGTAGGATATATAAAGGCTGAAGAGAATGATCAGGATTAAAGCCGCTCACCGATAGTAGTGACGACGGTGGAAGAGAAGAACAGGGACTGGCCGAAGCTCCAGTTGGGTCCGCCGCTGACGTTCTTCGCCGCAGACACTCCTCGGTTGCCGGCGCGCACCACCTCGTCTAGCAGGAGTTCCAGGTCGTCATCTGTTGACAACGAAGCAGAGTTCAGATCAGAAATAGAAAATATATTGCCTGTGGAAACTGTAATCGCATGGAAAGGAGACTTTTGCTATGGAGGAAAGAAGTGAAATCTTACATAGAAACACGAAAATCAATAGAAAGAATGGAGGAACCATTCTAGGTTGGATGTCTAATAGGGACCGGCTTAGCACAACCAAGCCCAGCATAGAATATCATAACATACTCAGTTTTTCTAAAAAAATCGGCATTTCATTAACAGTGGTCAAACTCTGTTCAGTGCAATAGATAGATAGATAGATAGATAGATAAATCATTTATTTGCACAAGTAACACACACATAAATAATACAGTTCACAAGTTTACAAAATATCAAAACAAGGAAACATCAACAGAACAAACATGTAATTTATTGTATGCTACAGCAGCAAATAGGTCCCATCTCAACATAGACCTTGCCCGAAAGCAGGGTGTTGATTTTCAGATGAAACCTCTGGTAGTAGTCAGACGCAGCAACCAATGAGAGATAAATAAAATAAGTAAAGTTTAGATGAAATATAGTAATGGAAGAGTAAAAAAAAAGAAAAAGTAAAAACGAAATAATATTATATTATACCTACATACATATACTATTTATTATATTATACTAAGCGTAAAATTGGATAAATAAAGCTCAGGCCACACAGAGGCGGTCCTGCGGGAAAGCGGGCCGGGGGCGGACCTGCGGGAAGCGAATATCTCCGGACCAGCGCTTATTTCTCTGTTACAGGGGACATACAAACTCGGACATGACCTTTCCACCACACCATACACTACAAAACACACAAAAATATTCGCTGGTCCGCAGATATTCGCTTCCCGCAGAACCGCCGCCGGCCCGCTTTCCCGCAGGACCGCCTCTGTGTGGCCTGAGCTTTAAGAACTATGACACAAAAGGTGCGTTAGTGTAGCCATCAGGCAAGCCAATAATTTGTTTTTTCAAGATAAATTCCCTCAGTTTTCTCTTGAATGTAAAGCCTGACTTAAGTGATCGCAGTGGTGGGGGAATATTGCACTTATTATTATTGCACTTATATATTGTATTTACAATACAGTGATTCGAGCCTGATTCTGAGCCTATCGCATCCAGGGTGCGATTTTTGAAACTTAATTCGGTGAGCAAATCAACCCACCTGTTCACCGGACGATCCACGACTCCTCGTTTGCCTATTGCCTAATATTGACTAACAAATACTAGGAATATGTAAAATCCAGTTAAACGAGAAAACAAAATACAAAATACAAAAATACAAAAATATTTATTTCAATGAGCACTTTAACTTAGGTACATTTAGTTCATATACAACAAAGGATAGATATTGCACATTGACATCACGGTATTTCAGAAAAAGCATATAAAACAAGCATAAAACTCTTAGTTACAATGTCGTAGGCTCGTATGGGCACAATTATAACGTTAAAAGGGGTGCGAAATGGCCCAATTAGGTAATTTGTGTCTTTCAGTTACATACAATAAAATTACGTTGTTCTATTGGCGTTGCGTTGTATTCTTGTTTTATAGACTTTTTGTGAACTATATGTGCGTGTTAAAGCCTGACCAGAAATATAAAAAACCTGGTTTGGGGGCGCTGCAACCGACTATAACCTTTAATGTAGGTAAGTGTTCCAAGTACAAAAATTAGTTCCATTGATTTTCTGCAACATCGCGAGGTTTTTTATATTTCCGGTCGGGCTTTACATACAAATTATTTCTTTATTCGTAGCAAATATGAGCTAATAAATTGTCTCATCTATTTTTATTTAGCAAGCTGAAGTGGGAATGGGCTGTTCATGTCTGCTGAAGAACTGATAACCGATAACCATTGAGGTACCATAATATGCCGATAACTGATAATCCGAATTCTAAAAAAGAAGACCTCGAACTGGCAAGCTTAGTGGAAGCACCAACCCAGATTCGAGTCGTAAGGCGAAGGCGAGAAGTGGATTTTCCATTCCATCATATTCAAGAGTTAGTACATACCTACCCACAGCTTTTGTAAATAAACAGTTGCAGCGGTCGAAATTTATCATGAGAAATCATCATTTCGGCCGAAAGACGTTCACGTTAGATATTTTATGGTGTTCGGCATTCAATTACCTAGATATTCCTTACGGAAGAACGCAAGTTTGACTCATTATCATCATCATCTCAGCCGATAGACGACCACTGTCTGTTATGCGATTTCCGGCAAGTGGTCGCCATACGAGAATTCTTTGGCCGAGATACGAGTCAGAGACGATTTTTAAGCCTTGGTTTGAACTCGCCCGTATGTCAAAATCCACACATTTCGACCCTACTTAGCTCGAACTTCTTCTTATTGAGTGAGCGGCAAGCCCGGTGTCAGAGTTTATTCAAACCGCCTTACGGCCTCTGATGTGGTTTTTATGTAACGACTACTACCACCAGTGATAGTAGCCGGGACCAACAGCTTAACGTGCCATCCGAAGCACGGAATCATCTTTCTTTTCAGACAATCAGGTGACTCAGCCTGCAATGTCCTAACTGTTAAATAATGTATTTAAGAATTTTATTGAAGTCAAACACGTTCGTAGATTATGACAGAATGACAAGCCAAACTTTATTCTTTTCATACTTAATGGCCATCATATAATACAACACTAACCAACTGGGGAAAAACGCACAAAGTGACATTTCACTAGGTGCCCCCCGTGGGAATCGAACCCACGACCTCCGTGTCAAGAGCCCAATGCTCTAACCATTAGACCACGGAGGCAGTTATCGAACTAAGACTAAAAAAATCGTCGCTGAATCCCGGCCTAAGCAGTCTCACAATTTGAATTTGAAATGAATTTAACGCAAGTTTGAATGCCTAAAATTGGTAGGTATATTAACTACCTACCAAAAACATAATGTTAAAACATGCAACATAATTGATGAGACATATCAATAGATAGAATAGATAAGTAATGTGATGGTTTATTTTGCATCAAAGTTCTACCACAGAACCTGAAACATGAATAATGGATGCCACAGATGAAATACCTCTGACTTCGTGGCAGGGTTTGTAGGTAGCGACCTTGTGCCACAAACATTTGAATTTGCTCCCTTTTGCATATTTTAATTAGGGGTTTATTTTCGCTTTTTTTGTTCTAAAATATAATCTTGCAGTTTCGATACCACTGACCCACTGAGTTACGATAGCCAGTGGGTTCAGTCAGTACGTTACTCAGGGAGGCACTCTTCATGCTCCCCCCCCCCCTAATCTTATCTATTATAAAACCGTAAAATCATGAGGAATAAAAAAGTAGCGGTTCACTTCATATAAACTCAAATAACACTCGATAGCGCGATTTAAATGACGTGCAGCGCCATCTATTGACAAAATTGTTAGTTAGTTTGTTTGTTCGCGCATCACGCAAAAACTACTGAACCGATTTTGATGAAACTTTGTTTGTTTGATAGCTTATGATTTGACTTAAAATCTGGTATATAATTTGTGCGGACGAAGTCGCGGGAAAACACTAGTAACGTAAATAAATACATGACACATGCGCTCACACTATTGTAGGTATTGTATTCTTTAGACATAGATGGGATCCTTCTGGCACAGGTATTTTGCGGATACTTCCCAGAAGACTGATATGTTTATGTAACAATGTTTAAGAAATATACATTTTTCATTTTCATAAATACGTCGCTTGTCTTACTAAACGACGTAAGTATCTGTAATTTTTGGCGTAACTGACTTATTCATTGTGGGCGAATCCATTTTCCGAGACGAATCGATTGGTCTAATTGACGTATTATTTTGATCTAAGATCTGTATCTTCAAGCATTACCGAGACAACACATTTTGACAGGTAGAGGAAACTAGCAATTTATAACTGAAAAAAACATGTTCTGAAAAATCACCTCGATGTTAGTTACGTCATTTAGTAAGAAAAGGTAAACCTACCTAGGCGGAAAAAATGAGAGAATAAAATCCACAAAATGTTGCTTTTTAGAAAATGAAAGAATCCCGTTGACGTAGATTCTTAACATGAGACTTGTATATTTGTGTTGCCTGTATAGGTCTAGACAATTTAGGTACCTAGTACACCCACGTTATTCCGTTGGTATCTATCTTCGCGAACACCTAGGTATACTAAAGAGAGACTTTTTTTCAGTCTTTAATTTGATTAAGCTAACATGGCATACATGTAGAATAACAAATTCGATTATTACTTAACTACATACCTACCTGCTTGTAACAAAATAATAATTTTTATCATTCTTAAGTAAATAAGATGCTATGTAGGTACCCATATCTTGTTAGATCTGTGGATTCAACTCGTTCGCGTGTCTGAGCCCTGTTTATTATCTGTGTGTTTATGATTTGTGTAATCGGTTATGTGTAGTAAGTAACTACCTAAGTATCGATGTGTAAGACAGATGTCGTGAAGTACCTAGTATCGAGACAAACCTAATAGGTTTAACGATGCTAGCCAGTATTCTAAAATGTTGTAACTATTTTTGATAAGAGAAATAAATAAAAAATAAAAATAAAAAATTAAAACCTTGCTAGTGCTACAACCGGTAAAGGTACCTCGCAGAGTTTCTCTAAAAGTTTATAGAAAATTTGAAGCGGCAACCAAGTACCTAGGTACCTATGTTCCCGAGTGGAATTGTATAAAATCCTCTATTCGTGAACAATAAGGGTCAACACAGAAACGTATTCCAGTTGGCACGAACACCTAGAGAACAGAGAACTAAAGAATTCTTTGTAATTCCCTACAAAATCCCGTGTTCGCAATTAAAAGTTTTTTCTTACCTTTTCAAACGCACGAGGCTGCAGGCTAGGGTTGACAGGTTTTCAGCATGTTTTTAGAATTATTTTAATATAGGTACTTAAGTTATTACTTTAGTACTTAACTACCTAAATTTTAAAAGATGCGAGGTGATGGTGCGGATAAAGTATTACAATTATTTCCAACTAGTGTTTACCCGCGACTTTCGTCCGCACAAATTATATACCAGATTTTAAGTCAGATCATAAGCTATCAAACAAAAAAAGTTTCATCATAATCGGTTCAGTAGTTTTTGCGTGATGCGCGAACAAACAAACACACAAACAAACAGACGGACACAATTTCTAAATAAGATTGATTTCGAGTCAGGGATAACTAAAAACCATATCGTAATCTTTTTTTTGAAAATATCCATAATGTAGGTACAGACACACTTCAGTTACTTACAGTTTTATAATAGTTTAGATTCGATGAATTTTGAACTGTAGGTCCGTACCGGATCCGATTCAAAATCAAAGGAATGTTTAAGTTTTATCTTGGAATGTAATGTAGGTATTTGTGTGTTTTCTCGTGTATAATTGATTGGTTTTTAAAAAAAATCTAACTATAGTTAAAAAGGAAAACAATTTTTAGAATCAGTAACTAAGTAGTTTCTTTTCAATTGAAAAGCTACAAAAAAAGGCATTCGTTGGCAGCTCAACCTCAAGCTTTTCTGCTCATTTTGCGAAGTGGCATCCCTAACATTGGCACGCCTTATTAAAAAGTTAGCGGATTTCTCGTGTTATTTCATTAAGGAGCTTAGGCAGTTGCGTCCGAAATGGGTACATAGTCTAATTGTAACATTTTGTTACGTATTTTTGTGCCAAATCCGCGCAGTTGCTTATTGTTTTATTCATGCTTGATTTACCGTCAAGATACGTGTTTCTTCGTGGTTTATTCCGAACAAAGGCTTTAGTTTTGTTCTTTAGTGTTCTTCACAAAGTACAATCAGCTTTTGTTGCTTATAAAAGTTACCTAAATGATTAAAGGTCGAAACGACATGGCTTTTGATTGTCCCAATAAAACCAAATGTTTGAAAGTGTTTGAATTTTCTAGGTTTGAAAGCTGAAGGTACAATCATGTCTGATTAGGGTTGTCAAACTTGTCTAAGTAACTTTTTGTGAATTAAGTTTCTCAATTCTAAGAAATACTTAATTCAGATTGTTATTGTTTGGTGGAAAAGGGTAGGTAGCCTTAAAAGATATTGATAGATATATAGGTAATTAACAAAAAGCTCAGGCTTGTAATTATTTATCTTTATTTTTATTTTCTGTTTGGTGTGCTATAAACAAGCACGTATCCAGGGGGGGGATAGGTGGAATTTATCCCCCCCCCCCCCCGAAATCAGAACATACATTTGTATGGAACAGTGATTACAGCTATACATAAGCCATTAATTACCTACCTACCCTACTTACGAATTTCGACTTGTAGCTAAATTCTTATGAAACAGGATTCAGAAAACATAATCTTTTCCTCGTTCTCTGATCAATACACTCATTAGCAATTACACTTAATTGCAAAATAATTGTAACACATAAAATCAATAAAGTTTATCAACAAAGGTTATCCACATTCGTGCCACTACAAAGTACGTAGTGCACTGGCGTGCAGCGATCCTGGGGGTAAACCGGCTGATAGCCTATTGACAGGAAGATATGACAGCTGTCAACGTGACATCAGATGTTACGTCAGAGTGCGGTGATATTGTCACCTTGTAGTAAGTGAACACGGACCTGAAAAAAAGACGGACGTAATGTGACACTAAAAAGATGTGAAGCATGCAAGGTCCTACATTTTCGTTTGTTCTACAAGGGACCTACTCTCACACAGATGCACCAACTCTAGGCGCAGGTCCTACAACCCGCCACGATTATGTACCGCGTGACAGTACGTCAGCACGCACACAAGCTTCACTCGTGATTAGACGAGATTACGTCCGTCTTTTTTTCAGGTCCGTGGAAGTAAATGGTGAATTTTCTAGCTAGTAACTAAGTATGTGTACACCCCTCATCATTCTCTTGCCCATTTCTCACTATTTGAGGTCTGCGCAATATGTCATCCTCTTCCATTCATCTCTCTTAGGGTTGAACTACACATGGCCGCACGCGATCGCACTTTTCCGTCGCTCCATCCTTTTCTGTCACTCAGGAACGTCATTTGCTAGAGCATATAAGATAGACGGAACGCGATCGCCTGCGGCGTGCGATCGCGTTCCGTCTATCTTATATGCTCTAGCAAAAGGATGGAGCGACGGAAAAGTGCGATCGCGTGCGGCCATGTGATCGTATCTACTTAGGTATATGAACAAATGTTTTCGATGTAATTAAATTTGTACTGTCTGTCCACGGACCTGAAAAAAAGACGGACGTAATCTCGTCTAATCATGAGTGAAGCACCCATTTCTTTTGTGTGCGTGCGTGCTGTCACGCGGTACATAATGGTGACGGGTGTCGGACCTGCGCCTAGAGCTAATGCATCTGTATGAGTGTAGGTCCCTTGTAGAACAAACGAAAATTTAGGACCTTGCATGCTTCACATCTTTTTAGTGTCACATTACGTCCGTCTTTTTTTCAGGTCCGTGTGTCTGTCACAGATTACAAGTTACGGTTGTTCGCATATGGGCTTTGTTGTTAAAGAACCAAATGTCATAATAAATGTCCAAAACAGTTTGAGTCCAACGAGCATAAAAAGCCTTTTACCTAAGTGCATCAACATACCAACACCATAGCAAATGAAATAATAATATCAACTCAAGTCATTAACAAATCATTTCTTTATACCTATAATTAGATAACTGATTGATTACCAAATTGATGTTAATTATACTTACTTGATATTTAGAAGAAAATAATAAACAATAGTCAACAAAATCTGACACGAGTTTATTGCCGATCCACGTGGAAGCAATATCTAGGAACAAATACCAACTTTATTATTACGTGAATGAAACCCGTGCAAAAATAGGAACTTATCGATAAAACTCATCAGTTCTTCGATCAACAATATACAACTAGATAACGGGTCGCATACAAAATCAAAGAGAAATTCTGTCCTCGTGAATATACAACATTTTTTGTTAACGAACCGAGAAAACAGTCCGAATACATTATAATTTCGACCTCAAAGCAACCATAATTCCTAGTAATTTAAAAAAGGAACACTGCGGCATTGCGAGACGTGCTTACGTTGGCTTAGTTCGAACGCAACTAATTCAAAATAAGACCTCACTCCAATAGTGAGGCGTTATTTGCCGGGACATGTTTTGAGCGCTGACGCGTTATCTAGTTTGATATTGTTGATCGAAGCATCAGTTAGTTTAGAGTTCCGTACCCAAAGTGCCAAAGGGTGAAAACGGGACACTATTCATATTTTTAAATTATTCTAAATTTTCAGTGGTAAAGTGTATTTAAGTATAATTATAATAGGGGTACATTCAGGGTGTTAGGGTAAACAGGTTGCAATAGGTACTTTAAGGGGTGATCATACCCATGATAGGTACTGAACAACTTTCATAAGTACAAACTTTCGATCTGCTGAATTGCATTTAGTATGGAGAGTCCAAAAATTTTCTATAGTTTTCTTGGGGATAGTAGTTCAGTATCATGGGTACAATCACCCTTTAAAGTAATGCAACTGAATACCCTGTATACAGGGTGAAATTGATATCATTAGCATCCTTTTAAACTAAGAGTCTACCCATCAAACTGAACAACTTTTACTATGGGAGCAAACCAATCGGAACAAAAAAAATCTGCTGTCCCCATACTAAACTGCACCTGCCGCCGCTGCCTAAACGACTCAAATGTATGGGGCAGCTGATTTCTTTTTTGCTCCGATTGGTTTGCTCCCATAGTAAAAGTTGTTCAGTTTTTTGGGTAGACTCTTAGTTTAAAAGAATGCTAATGATATCAATTTCACCCTGTAGGTAAGAAACAATTCAATCAATTCGATCTCAGATGATCCATTATGAATGCAAAGATGCAATAAATGATTCTGATAGGTACTATAGGTGACCTAAGTACTAACTGCGTAGAATCGTAGATATGAATTCATGGAAAGCGAGAATGTAAAAACAAGTCATGGCTGTAGATAAATATTTTGCTTATTGCTTATCAACAATCAGTAATCTTCTTGTTATCGATTAAAGACGTAATCGACCCTTATTTCTAGTGCAATCCGCGTGTTTGGTTTGCACTGTTATAATATTATTTGTTTTTATTATGTATACCTACCTACATAATATAGGAATCGTTTAGAGAAATTAGTGAAGCCATAATATTCTTCCTAAACATCAAGGCACACGCATCATACCTTTTTGAAGTAAAAGGTCTAAAAATATGCAAGAATCTAGCTCTTTTTAAGAAAATATCCAACGATATTAATGTACCAGTACTAGATAAGGCAATATTATGCCTGTATTGTTATGTATTCTGGTATATTCGATTCTTATATTACATCTATACTTTTTTTTTTTAAAACACCGACCCGTTCTTTGTTATTTTCCTCTACCCTAAGGGTGTAGGAAGAAATAGCTTTTAGAGATATGTCCGCCTTATTTGTATCATAATCAGTTTTGCTTCCTATTGTGTATTGTATTTTGTTTTTGGTAAATCTTAGACCGCAATGTATGACATTTTGTGTTGTTTTGCGTGACATGTTGTTTCTATAAAAGGGCTTGTCTATCGATAGAGTGTAAGTCAATGGAAATTTCGGAGAAATCTCCGATCAAAACGCGTGAGTGGAAGCTCTAAATACTTTCAATGAAAATTATAGCGCATGCTCTAGCGCAATCTGTTCCCGAAAAAAACCAGATCAAGTGTGTCAGTGAAGTGTACAGATCAAGTGTGTCAGTGAAGTGTACTTTCATATATGGACAACAAAGACTGAACAAAAATAGTTAGGTAAACAATTATTATACAAATAGGTACGGAACCTTATTATGGACGTGTCCGACACGCTTTTGGCTGGTTTTGCTTTTTTGTGTACAAATAAAATATAGGTTCTTATATCGTTTGTAAGTACTATATTAAGCACATAACATAATAATAAATGATGTCCTCCATCTGTTCCATATCTTCAATGAGATTTAGATCATCTTCAATTGTATTTCATCATACTTATTCAATTACCAACCCCACAAATTATACTAAGGCCCGATTCGACCAAACGCGAGTAAATTTTATTCTTAGATTAAATCGCCCCGGTTACTATAGAGTAAACTGATTTTGCGTTTTACCAACCCTAATCTAAATGAAATGTCGCAATGTCATTCAATTAAAAAAATTATAATAAAAAGAAACCTAACAAATTAAAACTGTATACCTCACATTGCAATAAGTACGGATACAACGACCTCTTTCTTTAGGTGAATTATACATTCGTTTTTTAGTACGGGGTGTGTAAACACCAAAAGTAAAATTGTTCCTTGTATAGTTTACTCTTCTATAAATCTAAGTTTGGTCGAATTCGGCCTTAGTATGTAACAATCATTGACAGCGAATGTAGTATTTATTAGTTACAGATAACGGTACTATTAGTATCACATAGTATTTATTAGGTACAGATACTAGTATCGGGTATGCTATGCGGTCCGGGGTCGATGCATTTCCCGGCGATCTGTGCTAACGATCCCGAGGTAGGTCAGGAGGGCGGGGTGTGGTCAGGAGCGGAGCGGGAGCGGTAAGAGGATGGACTTTGACCTTTTTCGGTTGCCGTACATACATACATACATACATAAGCTCACGCCATTGTCCCATGGGGGTATGCAGAGACCACGGACCGCCACACGCTACGACTCTGACACACCTCTTTAGCCTCATTCACATTCATACATCTCTTCATGCACTTTCGTCGATTGAGGGTGCTACGCACTTGTCCTTTTCGGAAAAGATAATTGATTTGATCATGGTATGTTTTCCTCGGACGGACACATCCGCTCACCTTTGTTTGATAAATTTCCTTCGTTACTCTTCTTTCATTCATTCTCTCTACGTGACCGAACCATCTAAGCATACCCCTTTCAATCCTTGTTACTATATCATCCTTCAACGTACACCAATCTCTTAACACACAGTTCTTGATTCGATCAACCAAAGTAATACCACACATACTTCGGTTGCCGTGTAGTTTGGAATGAACAATAGGGACCACCCTATTTCTTTTCATGGATGTCATGAACCATGATGATAATCATTACCTACAATAAAATTGTAAACATGGCGTGGATTTACATTAAAGTAAAGATATTTGCAAAAATATTAATTACATAGGATACGCGTAGTGGAATGCATTGAGACAATTTTTTTGGATTTTGTCTGCTTATCTGTTTGATTGTGCACGCATCACTTATAAACGACTGGACTGGTTTGACTGGGGTTTTCACAAAGCCATAGGCCTTAGTTTGAATTAACATTTAGGATTTTTATTTCATCGCAATCGGTTCATTCAATCAAAAGTGAAGAGTATTTAAAGTCAGGTGTCTTCGCTTACGAAGTCGAGGGCGCCGCTATTCTTTGAAAAGTATAGCATATGCCCACGACTATTATTCCCCGAAGGGGTAGTCATAGATTCTGAAAACTCAGAACATCCACGTTTCACTAGTAGTACCGAAACTCTGTCCAGTGTGACGGGGAGTGAGTGAAAAGTATAGGAACAAAACATAATAAGGAAAAAGTGATAACAGTCCTAGCTATATAAATTTCCCAATTTAACTTGCGGAAAAGTGATATAAGTACGTAACCTAGCTAGGTTAGATAAATATGGGTACCTACATCACTTTTTCCGCTATCCCTATTAAGGCAACACCACTAGTTGACCTTTTGTTGACCCACTAAAGCGTCCGAACAACCACTGTCCTCGTCCGCATTCCCACGTAACGTGACACCACCCTAATGCAAGACGCCTCTCGGGGTCACTATATCTACTGAGAGGGGTGTGTCAGTCCGTTCGATAAACTTTGTTTACGTAATGACTCTTCACGGTAAAGGAAAACATCGTAGGCTGCTTTTCCACCAGAGATGTGCGAGGTAGCGAGGCGGTGAGCGAGGAAAAAATCGGCCAATGAGAGTGCTTCAATTTCCCAATGACGTGATCGAGCGAGCGCGCTATTGTCGGATTGTTTCCTCGTTAACCGCCTCGCTACCTCGCACATCTCCGAAGATGGAATCCTGAAGCGCATGTTTGATGATTACGTCTTTTTTCCCTGTAGTATTTACATACCTAAAGTCCGTGAGCGGGCTGCAAGATTGCCTACGACATGACATCATAATGAAATGCGTGGCACACGGTCGAAAAAGTTATGCTAAGCGAAAATCTGATATGCACCCAGAATTGGCCAGAAGTACGAAAATTTTTAGAACTTTCGGTAAAAAATTTAAGGTGTAATTTACGTCAAATGGCATCATATAGCCATTCATTCTTATTACAGAACGACACTCAAGTGGATAATCGTTCTAGGTACAGATAGACAAGGGTGCAAGGTACGTGTCGTTCTGTAATACCCCCCTTAGAGAGGATAAACATAATTTTGTCAGTTCCCAGATGGCCGGAAGTACTTACTAGGTATAGGTATACTACCTATGTAAAGTTTAATTAAGTCTACAGGGAAAAAAGTCGTAAGCATCCATTTAACTAAAGAACACAGCATGTAGGTACCAAATTTTAATCAAATCGTAAAACCATATAAAAGCACGAAACATTGGTAAAAAGAATTCTTAAAAAGATGAAAGGAGACCTTCGATTTTTATTACAACGCGACCGTGTGATTTTCTTTTGAACATTTTTTTCTTATATATTCCCATCGCCTAACCCATTTGCAGCGTCAAATAATATTTTGACATGGGTATGTAATTTGCCGAACACCTGACTTTCAAAAGATATGGAAGAGTTTCTATTGTAATAAAGGAGCAACGAATGGATTGTAAATTGCACATTGCGCGAATTCGACTTTTTGCGAATTGGATAGAATCTAATTTTGGATAAAATCATACGTTGAAACGCTGAAGACGAAATTCTGATGTGTGTATGTGAAATCTACAAATCCGCATTGAGCACGCCGGCCGCGTGGCGAACCAACGCCCATTTACCCTGAGGGAAGGCATGTGCCCAGCAGTGGAATGTTTATAGGCTGATGATGGTGATACGTCCACGGTTTTATCTGATTTTCGTTAAAATGTACCTATTTAGTTGGTTTCAAAGTTACAGTGGCTCTAAAATTTCAATAAGAAATATCGAAACTGTATATTTTAACGGAAATCTAACAAACCAACAGATTTATTAATATGTAGCTAGATCGAGTTTAAAAAAAATAGTTTACTTTTTAGTATTGAAAATGGGATCCAACTTCGTTTGTGTGCAGCGCGCTGGGGTGCTCGGTTGTCTTGTACACGTTACAATAATTAAGCAACATACATTATAATGATTGACGACCCGGTTGGTGTAATGGTTACCACGCCGGACTGGTAAACGAGGGTCTTGGGTTCGAATCCCGGTTCGGTCATGGATGTTATATGTTCGTGCCGTTGTTGTATGGTTTCCATAATAAAAAGCCTTTAGTGCTTGCTTGGGATCATTACAATGTGCCTGTGAGCGTTATTTATTTATTATTTATCTACATAATTTTGTAAGTTTCGAAAATACCAACCTAACTAAGAGTTTATATTTAATGCCAAGTCGTATCTTTAATATTTACAAAGTATACAGGGTGTAAAGAAAAGTGTCATTAACTTTTAAGCCACGATAAAACCAACCCCAGGATAAAACACATACTTCATATTCGCCCTTCTAATAACAGTTTCAATAAAAGATGTCTTACCAACATTAGTTGGCCCATACAAATACAATTGCTTTCGCTTACAGCCTTACTCTACCCATCAAAACTGAACAAATTTAACTCTGGGAGCAAACATTTCAGCGCAAAAAAAATCTGCTATTCCATACGAAACGCCTAGCCTACTAGACTTAAATGTATGAGACAGCGATTTTTTTGTTCTAATAGGTTTACTCCCATAGTAAAAGTTGATCTGTTTGATGGGTAGACTATGTGGTTTAAAGGTTAATGATGCTTTTCTTACACCCTATATAAACTATTACGTACCTATTGTTATTGTATAGTAGCATTAGTAAGTATGAAGTACACAGGGGAATTCTATAATCTGTTAGGTTATTTTAATAGCTACCTTTGACGTTTAATAGCGTGAATATAAAACACTTGTGAATATAATTAACTAAAATAGAAAACAACCCCTAACACGCAAACAGGGTGTTAATGAAATAGATGGAGGTTGCGTAGTGAAATAAAGTTGGTAGGTACTTCCATTATTTTACTTCCTTATTATTCGTTTTTAAATTCCACCATTTTTTTAACTCGGGTATCGTATGAAGCGAAGAGGGCGAAAGGCTATTTGACACGTCATTTCAGAAAGAGCTTCTAAAATTGCGCTCGGCTTCTTAGGCAATAAAATCACGGACCTGAAAGAAATACGGACCGAGTATTGCACTAAAAAGATGTGAAGCATGCAAGGTAATACAATCTCGTTCGTTCTACAAGGGACCTACACTCACACAGATGCACTAGCTCTAGGCGCAGGTCCGACAACCCGTCACCTTATGTACCGAGTGACAGCACGCACACAAAAGAAATGGGTGCTTCACTCATGATTAGATGACATTACGTCTGGTTCTTCTTTTAAGTCTGTGAATAAAATATTGAGTATTGAGTAGGAAATTTTTTGGTTGTCACCTTCCATTTTTATGAGAATAATGATCAGAAGTAGGTACGGTACCTAAGGTATTTCATATACTTCAAGGGTGCAACAAAACACCCTAGTAATACTTAAGGGGGTGCTTCAGACCATCAAACTGAACAACTTTCACTATGGAGCCAACTTTGAAATCGCGAAAGGAAAATCTGCTGAATATACATTTGATATGAGTGCAGTCGGTGCTGCAGTTTTGTCGATGTTGACTCCATAGCATAGTGAAAGTTGTTCAGTTTGATGATCTGACTAAAACACCCCTTCATTATTACTAGGGTGTTTTGTGTGTAACAAAACCTTTATAAGGTACTCTGAGGAACTCTTGCTTATGTATTTATGTTTTGACCTCTTTGACTAAGTAGGTACATGTCGTAGACCTGTGAATCATCATAATCACGAGGGCGTTATCCCGCGTCTCTCACTCTGTTACGTCCCAAAGAGAGATAATAATAGTTAATAAATTTATTAATCCACGACCACGATAAGACGCGACTTTGCTTTGTCGCGCTGTCATGCTAGCCCGACAAGAATGATGTTAACTGTACACACGGCGACACATCAAGCTATAGACAACCAATATAAAGCTGGCCGCGCGCAGATCGAGTAACTATAACGTTGTCGCGCTGCCAGCTTATGTTGTTTTTTTTTTGTAAGTAGGTATACTTTAAGGCTTGATGTGCCACCCTAGTTTCGTGAGCCTTTTCGATAACGTTTTTTTAGGTTCATACGATTTAATTAGGTAACTTGCGTCATCTACCACCTCGGTGTTTTAAGTAGATGATCAGTCCATCAAACTGAACAACTTTCTGAATGGGACTAACATCGAAATCGCGAAAATAAATCAGCTGTCCCATACATTTGGGTTGAATAGGATTGCAGTTTTGTATTGAACAGCTGATTTTGTTGGTTCCATGCTTCCATGCTTTCTCTAGAAAGTTGTTCAGTTTGATGGTCTGATCATCCTCTTAAAAAACCCTCAGCATGTTAAGTTGGACCGTATAGTATATCTCAATAAGCTCCTTCAAAACTATATTATTTCTCCCAAAAAATCCTAACTTCCAACGAAACTGTCTCTCAAACCGGTTTTTGATGAATTCTAATGTCCGGATCGGGGTTTTTGGTGTGTCTACGAATAGGCCGGTTCCTCAGAACGATTAACGGTCATTATTATAATATTAAACTTTACAATGTGGTTCAACGAGTTTACAAACGATTCGAAGTCGAGGCCGATTGCTCAACCAACGATGTTACTAAACTAATAAGAAATTGGTCTTAGTACCTATAGTCTGTCTATAAAGTCGTGGCATGAATGTTTGAGGAACTAATCATTTTAGTATGGTGGTGTTGCCAGGTTATGCTTGAAATTGACGTTCTTGCGTGGAGACAGTGCCCTCATTTTATGCCAAGACTTTATAGACAGACTGTACCTACCTGTCGTTTAAACATGCTCCTTTTTAATATGCTGACACTTTTTAAGTGGCGACGGGCTCACCCCCCGTCACACTGGACAGAGTTTCTGTACTACTGGTGAAACGTGGATGTTTTGAGGTTTCAGAATATCTCTGACTACCCCCTCGGGGAATATAGTAGCTTATGCTTCGCCTGAAGTAGGTAAACTATCAATGCTCGCATCAATGAGCGTCAATCACGTATATAGGTAAACATTGACAAGCAAATGATAGTCTCTTTAAATCCATCTAAGGATACCAGTTGCTGTGCTTAAATTGTCGCCTTGACGTTACGATAGGCATTCCTTTACTAAAGTTGTATATAGAGAATTATCTAGGTACTTGGTTAATGAGTAAAGTCTAACATCATCATCATCATCATCATCATCTCAGCCGATGGACGTCCACTGCTGGACATAGGCCTCCCCCAAGGATCGCCATAACGACCGGTCCTGCGCTGCCCTCATCCAACGGTTTCCCGCCGCCTTCACCAGGTCGTCAGTCCACTGTGTGGGGGCCTACCCACGCTGCGCTTTCCGGTACGCGGCCTAACATAGTACTAAGTCTAACATAGTCTTCAAGAAATCATAATTACCTGTGACATTTGGATATTTCGCCGAAAAGTCCTGTCTCGCCCTTATCACTTCCAGTCGGATCGAATTCTCCATAGGCGCTTCCAGGGCCGAAAACACCAATGCACCGGTCACCAAGTAGGCCACGTAAAATAATACGTAAATAGTGAGAAGGCACGTAAATCTCGCTTTTCCGAAGAATCTAGTTGTAGCGAACAGAGGCTGAAATGGTGGGTGTTCTTCTTCATAGAGGATCTCCCTTTCGACTACCATTTTTTTGCTGTAAGGGAACAACTGACTGCGTACCGTCATGTCATCATCGCTTCTAGCCGAACTCATGCTCCCATATGATTGAATGCGTGTGTACTTTGGCTTTTCCATCATTAAAAAAGAAACTTTTCTTTTTTTTATTGACCGAATAAAGTTTTTAAAACAGACGTTCGAATTTCGAATTTGCACTCAACAACGCGGGAAACACTTTCGACTTATACTTTCGACTAACACAAAATGTCTTGATCCGAAAAAACCGTTTAAATCCCGGATAAATTATTGAACTATTCGTCAACTGTACTTAAAAAATCTTTTGGGATGATTAGGTTCAAAGAACAGAGCAAATATTTCCGTCTTCTTTGTTTCTTTGCGGCAGTTTTTAAGCTTTAGAATCACCATTTTGATGCATTTTTGGAACTTGATACTTTAGTAATGTAATATGGCGGAAGCCCTGCGCGTGCGTTGATCGAATGACCGTCGCGTTCAACAACCGGTGACTGACTGAGCGAGACAGTTAAACGATAAATAATGTAATGATATCTACTGACTGTCCATTAGTGTTTGTTTAGTACCCACACTAGATAAGAAAAAGATAATCTCAGATTATAAAATACATTGAAAGGACAAATACTTACGCATGTATGATACGAAATTAAATTTATGCTTAGGTACCTAAATATGTATGTGATTATCATTAGAAACAATACCGTTTGGTATTTTAATTGTATTGTTCTAAGATTCTAAGACAATTGACTACGACAACACAATATAATCTTGCTTGTTTGGTTCTAAATTACTCTAAGTTTCATCAAAACAACCACATTCACTCAATAGGATTAGAATCAAGGGCAATCTTTCAGATTTCGATAAGGGAACAAATTAAGTAAATGGAAATTCATGAGATGGTGATACCTAACATAAATGTATAGGACAGCATTTTTTTTGCTCTGATAGGTTTTCTTTCGTAGTAAAAGTTGTTCAGATTGATGAGTGGAGTATATTGTAATTTAAAGGTTAATGATACTTTTCCTTACACCCTCTAGGTAGGTAGGTACATTCTAAATTGTAAGTTCTATCTTCACCTTCAGCAGTTATTGTCTGCCAGTCCGTCCACTCACAGAACTACTTTATAAGTTTTACCTACAAGGTACACATATTAATCAGGTAGAGTAATTGATACACATGCGCATCGTTATATCGTGGTTAGCTAGGTATGTGTACAGATCTATGTTATGTTGTTTATTATCTAAGAAGTAAGTAGTTCTATTTAGATAGCACTTGTTGATATGGAAAGATATCCTCATTAGGAGCTGTTAAGGGCACTCTCTTGCTTAATCAGACAACAATTTAATTGTAAACGTGTTTCGTAAAACATCTTTTTTCGTAATTTATGTACTAATATTTATGTTGGCTTGGCTCATCTGATATAACAGTTTAACATCCATGACCGAACCGGAATTCGAACCCAGGACCCTGGTTTGGCAGTCCGGCGTGGTAACCATCACACCAACCGGGTCGTCATTACGAGGAGGATAGAAGAGTCTAATGAAGTATTAATACATTATTTGGAACTAACTGTGCCCGCAACTTTGTACGCGCAGACCACTGAAATAATGTAAAGAGAAAGAAAAAAAGAATAAAAATATAAAAAAGAAAAAGAAAGAAATAAAGAAAAAACGTAAAACTTACTACCTCAGGGAATTTATAGCCGTTACTCGTGACTAGCAAGCAAAATGCTTCTGCTACAGATAGCGATGAATTATAAGATATAGACTCACCAGTGACGCAGGGGTGGTCCCTCAGGAAGTCCACCTTGACCCTGGCGACGTGCTCCTCCAGCTCGCGCTCCAGCGGACCCTCTATCGCCTGGAACATCGACGCACCTGCCGACGAGACCAAAGTTTACATTTATTATGGTGTGCTGGTAGTTTATGCCGACTATTCTTCAGTTTGATGGTCTGAAGCCGTTCAATATGTACCTAACGCGTTTAATTGTTTTTACATCCTGTACAAGGTGTTACAAAAATACAAATAAACATTTAAGGGGTTGGTTTAGTTAAACCATCATACTGAACAACTTTCACTATGGGACCATATCGAAATCGCGAAAAAAATAACTGATGTTCCATACTAAACTACAAATCTAATCGAGCTAAATGTATGGTATAGCAGATAATTATCTTTTTTCGCGATTTCGTGTTGGTCCCATAGTGAAACCCGTAGTGTTTATTTTTTAACACCCTGTATAAGGGTTGAACTACACCAGACAGCACAGAACCGCATTATTCAGTCGCTCCATCCTTTTCTGTCACTCAGGAACGTCATTTGCTAGAGCATATAAGATAGACAGAACGCGACCGCGCGCGACAGCAAGGCCGCGGGCGATCGCGTTCCGCCCATTGAAAACAATTCTTACAGAACCGAGATAACTGAAATGAAAATATCTCTACGAAAAAGGTTTCGCAAATAAATCTACTCAAAAGTGAATCAGGTTTTATTTCGGGACATTATATTAAATCTCACAGTATTTGTAGCTAGACTAATATAAAGTAGGCAAGCACTCAGATCAAATTCGTGACTACTTTTTAAACTCAAAAAGTTATTTGCTAAAGCTGTTATACTTAGTACATTGAACTCGTTTGTTAAGATTTCTGAAGCTCATTGCATTAGGTATACAGGGTGTAACAAAACACCCTAGTAATACTAATACTTAAGGAGGATGATCAGACCATCAAACTGAACAACTTTCTCTTTTTTAAAAGTGTCAGCATATTAAGAAGGACCCATATATAGGGTCTAAAAAAATTAGATGAAACGTCGTGCTGCCATTTGCCATGATAACAATGTGGATTTATGTCTCTGATAGGTACCGTATTTCTCAGGGATTGTAGTCATGATTATAAAGTGCTATTTATTTTTCATGAATTTTAATAGATAAAAAATAAAACATAAGAATAAAATATGTCCCTCACACTGCTCATTTGGTGCAACCCACCCATAACATAAGAGGCAGTGTGAGGGACATATTTTATTCTTATGTTTAATTTTTTACGTATAGGACATGGTGTAACAAAAGACCCTTTAATTTAATGGGTTTAATTTGGTTTAGACTAACAACCCACCCCATTAAATATTAAGTAGATACTAATCTTTTGTTCCACCCTGCATAAAACGGTGTCCATATTTCGTGTTACTTTGTTAACACGTTGTATAAAATACTGAGCTACAAATATAAATCAAAAGCAACATTCAACATAAGGCATTACAGAAAGAAAAGGCAGAAAAGTAAAAAATACCATTAAACTTTTTCCCTCCAAACGATTTATTTCGCTCACGGACGAAATTAAGAAGGAAGTTAAAAGAATTCGTCGAGTTTCCATTTCAAGTTGAGATCTTGAGTCGAGACGAATTATACTCATTACTGCGGGATTTGGACTGTCTACGATGGAGACTGAATGAGTGGCAATGTTGGTGAATTCAGAAAGATTGGTTACCCGACCTTGTCGTAACAACAACCAAATTAGAGGTGAAACTGTGTATAACCTTAGATCAAAGTAAAATTAAGGGATCGGCCTCAGAAAAATAAGCATAGCATATGCTCACGACTATATTCCCCGGGCGGGTAGTCAGAGATATTCTGAAACCTCAGAACATCCACGTTTCACCAGTAGTACCGAAACTCTGTCCAGTGTAACGGGGGGTGAACCCGTCGCCACTTATAATGGACCAGAAAAATAAGTCTGAACAAATGACAGGTATTCTTCAAATACCGAGATGACAGACAATTAAGTGTGCTAGTTTGTTTGTATGGACCAAGTGTGTGCTTCAACTTAACGCGGTTTGGGCATATCCATTAATTATTTTACTACCTGTTTAGAATTCTTAGAGATTTTACTCTAGTATTAGGTAAATAAACGAGTCACCAATGTGGAAGTTCTACGCTACGACGAGTCAGAAGGTCCCGGGAGCTTTTGCAAACCAGTAAAAGTAGTCTACCTTGGTCTAGATTTTCTAAGCTATTTTTCCATATATGGGGCATTGCTTTTATTGATGCCGTCTACGAGTGTTCTGCGACGGGGTTTTGTGTGAAAGGGACAGAATAGCAGTGGCAGACGGCAACCCCGACTGTTAAACTGAGTCCTTTACCTTTTTGTCTCCATGCTATTTTTAAAACAGTGCTATATTCATTATGTACCTTTGTAATACTAATAAGAGATAAATAAATACTTTTTAATTTAATTTAATTCATATCTTGAGGAATGAGCGATACCATTTACTCCAGACTATAATAATGGGCAAAGTAAAGGGCAAAAGAAGCGTTGGTAGGCCGAATGCCGTGGCTCGCGAACCTGAAAGAATGGGTAGGCATGGCCAGGGTCGAAAAGCTGTTTCGTTTGGCAAGAGATAGAAGAGACAGGGATATGCACAGCTGATTGCCAACCTCCAGGAATGGAGAGGAACCCGAAGAAGATTTAATAAAGAATTTTAATGTTCGGGGAAAAGACACTATGCTTAACTACAAACTGCAACGTTACTGGACTCGATCGACGGAGGTTCGTCGAGTTGAGGAAGGTTTGGCATTTTAACATACAATTTGACTGAGCGAAGGTCGTCTCTAGCGTAGGAAATCTCGACAAAGCAACGAAAGAATATGGGTACAGCATAACTATATTAGTCCTCACAGTACAGCAACGGATGTACTTGCGCAGAGCAACGGTGGGGGGCTTGCGGGGAAGCGGGCGGCTCGGATTTTCCCAAGATCTGTATGAAGATTTTGGGATCGACTGTGCATGACTAAGTAAGTACCTAGCGGCGCGGCGGCGGGGCGCGGCGTATTACGAGCGTTGCCATACTGTTAGAACTATATAGTTATGCGGTGATATGGGCGTAAGAGCGGCTAGACCTTTAGGGTTTAGTCACGAAGAGAACTTTTTAAAAATAGTGAAGCTCACCCATGCTCAAGTACAGCGCCATGGCGGCAACCAGCACGAACACGCGGAGAGCGGGCATGCCGCGCGCGTCAGTCACACACCCTGGTACCACGAGCCGCATTGTGATGTCTTATCTGCAACAATTTAACACATCATTAGCACAGTCATTAGCTAGATTAAACACACATATAGGTTGGTACATATACAACATATTCAATACATTACGGTCCAGTCAGTTTTTAGTTTTATATGGAATAGCAGATTTTAGTTCCGTGATTTTGACGTTGATCTCATAGAGAAAGTCGTTCAGTTTTCAAGATCTGCCAGAGAGCGATGAACAACAGTATTTTAGGTCTAGCCGATTGTGTTAGAAACACGAAACTGCGCTCCACAACTGGCATAGCGGACGTGGGGCGCAAGACAGCTCAGCTGAAGTGGGACTGGGCCGGACATGTCTGTCGCATGCATCCCGATAGATGGGCAAAAATCACCACAGACTGGGTTCCCCAGGATGGTCACCGGCGTCGAGGTACACCCAGAAAAAGGTGGGGAGACAACGTGGATGCCTTCTTGGAGAGTTGGCCAGCAGTGGGACATTGAATAAATTAAGTAAAAAAACAAACAAACAACCCTCACCCTAAACGCATACACGTTCTCCGTTCCGTCGCGGGTAAAAATATATAAATATTACCTAGGTACATAGCAATAGGTACAGTCATAATCATAACTAATGTAGTAATCGATCTTATTTTATATCGATCGACGAGCGAACACTTGCACCATAGATTACGGATGTATCAGATTATTGGGAATGAGATATTGAATGTGGATGATTGAGGTTCATTCACATTTGCAACTAATTACTAACACTTGGCTGGATGAAGTGAGAAACATTGAGTAGTTTTGATCGGTTGGGCATGATTATCAAAGTGCTAAAGTTGGCAAGTGCCCGCGGACGTCTGACTTTGAACTGCCAGCAACACTAACTAAATATTTAATACGAAGTAACAGTTTAATACGAAGTTGTTGAACCCTTAAATGAAAGGTTATGCTCAAAATTTTCCATGTTTGTTTAGTTTGTTTTGATATGTGTATGAGTGCCTACTTTAGCTTTCGTATGCATATTCGTAGGTATTATTGCTGTGTTTAATTTACGTAAGTACCTAAAGTTAGTATGCCTCACCCAAAGAAAAGGCTGAAAGTCACTCAAAGGGCAATGGAGAGGGCTGTGCTCGGAGTTTTCCTGCGGGATTGAATCAGAAGTGACGACGCAGAAGAACCAAAGTAGCACAAAGAATTGCTAAACTAAAGTGGCAATGGGCGGGGCACACATTCGCCAAACCGATGTACCTACGAGAAAGCGTATCATGGGTAGGCAGAAGGCAGAATGATGACCTGGAACCCGTTGGACAGCGCAGCGCAGGACCGGCCATTGTGGCGATCATTGATGGGAGGCCTATGTCCCGTAGTGGATGTCTGTTGGCTGAAGTGATGATGATGATTCAGTATGTCCATTTTGATATAGGTGAGCTCGGTGGCGCGTTGCGGAGAGGTATGGACTCTCAATCATGAGGTCCGGGGACAAATTCGCACTGACAACATGCCACGTACCAATGAGTTTTTATAGCTTATGTACTATAAATGACTGCTCTCAAACGGTGAAGGAAAACATCGTAAGGAAACCTGCATATGCAGAAAAAGTAATTCTGATGCGTGTGTGAAGTCTACCAATCCGTATTGGGCACGCGCGTGGTGGACTAACACCCAAAACACCCTCCTAAAGGGTAGGTCGCTGTGCCCTGCGGTGATAGATTTGATGATTATAGCTACAACTGTATGAAAGATGGTTCATTGTAAGCCAGATCTACATATTAAAAGGTCAACGCGTTCATTCCATCCATTACGAATCCATCGGTACAGAAATTATTGGATAGCGATCGAGATTGAAGTCCTATCAAAATAAATCGTTGAAATCGATTCCAATTCGACGAACACCGATTATAGTTGTTGATTCAATCAACTTCTGAGGTTTCGCCCGTTCTAAAAAAACGATTTTAATTGCTTCAGCATCCGAGGTAGGCACGTTTTTTATCTACTTATCAATAAATAATACCTATCTTTTGATAAATAAGTAATTTGATACGTTAATTTCTTACACTTGGCATAAACTTAAAAGTTTATTTTAGCTGTAGACTTATCACGAGTTTTCACCGTACTTTCTTTACTACTGCACTCGTAGCATGCTACACGTGATACGGCTTATCATGTCTTTTATCTCGTTCGTTCGCGAGCAAATAGAAAGAGAGCGAAGGTGTGATAGCGCTGTATCACGGTGGCATGCTGCCTATGCTGTAGTATCGTCACTAATTTTGTATTGAATTTCTTACTGCAGCGCGCCTAGAGAGAAGAATATATATGCCATACGAAATTGGCGACGTAACTACAGTAGTAAAATATAAGTAGTGTAAATTAACTTAACCAATATTGAAATCCCTTGTAGGTACCTATTGCCAAAAATCCTCTATTTACCCAAATTATATACCTGGTACGTCCCTAATTATCTGATTAAGTTAGGTACTTCGATGCTTGGGATCATACCAAGAACACATCTAAAGAGGATCAGAGATAAGTATTTTATAATCTGTTACCCTGAATGGGGTCATGGCGTTCCGGGGTGCCAAGGCTTGCCAAGGTCACGTCGTTCATTAAACGCCTATCCTTATTTAGGGTTGCCAGGTGCAAAATAATAATAGGAACAAATCGAGATGAAAAGTTAATTATCTAAGAAGAAGGTATAGGTAGATCTAGACCACAGTATAGTTCTACATACAGAACGGTCACTTCCTGCCCCTCTCTGACTTCGGTCGGATACCGCACCTCAACCCGCACTTTCTGGGGACACTTTAGGGGAGCCCAGCAAGACGTAGGTACATTACAATACTTTTTTTAAGCTACCCTTGAAGCCTTGACAGACTTGCGCCTGAGCCACTTCGTCCATCGTTGGTCTACTATGAATTCTACTCTTAGACGATAGGCAACCCTATTTCAACCCCCTACTCAGCGGTATAGTTTTAGCTTGCATTTTAATTTAAATTAAGCTTCCACTTTGTTTTTGTTGGTGAATTGAATTAAAAGACTTTAAATTACTTAAGGTGTAAATACGGAGTTTAATTAGATTGTTTAAGTTGTTTTTTAATGCTGGGGGTTAGGTACACTTTTCATGTTGTGTGTTTTCGCTAAGAACTATTTTATAAATAGGTACATACCGTACATATTTATTACTTCTAGGTCCGATCGTCGGTGGCGCGTTGCGGAGAGCTATGGGAACTCATTCTTGAGGTCAGGATTCGAATACGCACGGACCACGTGCCATGTAAAAATGCCAATGAGTTTTTCTAACTTATGTACGTAATACCGACAGCTCTCAAACAGTGAAGGAAAACATCGTGAGGAAACCTGCATACGCTGAAGAAGAAATTCCGATGCGTATACAGTATACACCCTCCCTGAGAGTAGGCCTGTGGCGCTGCAATAGAACTTATATATTTTATTTTTATTTTATTATTCATAAGAAGATTTCCAGCAATCATCCTTAAATTACTTAGCCTACCTCAGGAAACGCGAAAAAAAATCAGCTGTCCCATACATTTGAGTCGGGTAGGTACGGCAGTTTTGTATGGGACAGCTGTTTTTTTTCGCGTTAAAGAGGTGGGCTCCAAAGTTGTTCAGTTTGATGGTCTGAGTTCACCGTTTCAGTTTGCGGAGGGCTGTCCCTTACACCCTGTATAAAAAGGCTGTGATGATGATGAGGTCCTAGCAGTGGGGACGAAAAGAGGCTGATGATGATAATACATTATACAGGGTCTAAACTTAACAACTTTTACTATGGGACCAACTTTGAGATCGCAAAAAATCTGCTGTTACATACAGTTTGGTCGAGTAGCTAGGTACCTACTATTGACATTTACTTAGTAAATTCGCGATTTCAAAATTGTTCCTATAGTACACAAAGAAACACGCACGTGACAATATATCAATGTCTCCAATAAATTTTTCCATATAATGTTTTTTTGTAATTTTATAATTTAAATAATTGAATGTTAAATAAATACAATACCTACATCATTTTCCATATTTATTATTCTCAAACGAATTCATAGCGTGTCGGTTATAATTAGTGTAATAGGTAATTTGCATTGTAAGTATATACTATGTATATTTTAGTATTGGATCGGATTTAGTGGAAATGGTTAAAACATAATATGTAACACGGAATGCCGCAGTAGTATCACTACATAGTATAAAACAAAGTCGCTTGCCGCTGTCTGTCTGTCCCATAGAGGTAGGAATAGACTTAGATCAAAATAAAATGGGAATAGAGGAACATACAGCTGAGAGAGCGAGATGTACCTAGCGGCACCACTGTATAATATAAAGAGATACGTGACGCGAAGCAATAGGACCGTTTTTTAGTCACCAATCAATTTTTACAATTCGGTTTTCGTGAATAATTGGGAATCTAAAGTGAAATCGTAGATAATTTTGTGAAATATACTGACACTACTTCATTAATTTATCCACGATTTTACGTTAGACTCAGAATTATAGACAGTATTAGAATTGTTGCCTGCGAATAGTCTCCAAAAAACATCCAAAAACTGTTTCATTTGACAACTCAAATGTCACTGCCTCTATTCCTGTAACTTACAGGCTGTAAGGTATAATAACTTTATGGTCTGTCCCTATGTATGCTTAGATCTTTAAAACTACGCATCGGATTTTGATGCGGTTTTTTTTAATAGATAGAGTGATTCAAGAGGAAGGTTTATATGTGCATTGCACCCGTGCGAAGCCGGGGAGGGTCGCTAGTAGTAAGAAATATAGTACCAGCGTAGAAAGAGAAGGCACTAGAAGGAAGCACGTGTCTTGTCATATCACTCAGGAAGAGATGCACATAGCAAATTCGCTCTAGTTAAAAAAGGCGACCGCTACTTATTGCTGTCCTTATCGACGTATCCACTTTTTTGTACTTCGGCCATCTGACTCCAAAATGTCACTTCATATAAATTGTATGGGACAACCACCTGACTCCGAGATGTCACTTCATATAATTGGCTATCTCATACCCGGTTACACTGATATTCGGTCTACTAGCGTAAGCGAAAAAAATTTCGTCTATGAGTACCAATAAAAAGGTTCGCGATGTATACCTACATGTTTTGGAGCTCGAGTCTTGACCGTCGAAAAAAGAAAAGTGTTTTCAATTCTGAAAAAGCGGTTTTCAGTTTCCAGGCTTGATGCTCATTATATTTGTTATTTCTACAGGCTGATAATAAAACTATTAGCTAAAAAGGTGGATTCAGAGTTCAGACTATCAAACTGAACAACTTTTAAAGCAAAAAGAAACCTGAAAAAAAATCTGCTGTATGAAACTGCAATGCCTAATCGACTCAAATGTAGACGATTTTTTTGCTATTTCAGGTTTCCTCACATAGTTAAAGTTTGATGGTCTGAACCACCCCTGAAATTTTATCGAATTACTTTATTGTCACCCCGTATAACATGTTGTGCGAGTCACGTTGCAAGTTTTGCCGCGAGCAGTTGTCTTTCGCGTAGTGTTCGTGCTGTACGCGTTTCAGTTTGCCACGAGGCTCTGCGATCTCTTCGGTGTTTGTTCAAAAACAATCCTTAAGATTGCGCTATCCCAAAGGTACGAATATTGTGGTAAGTACCTATTTGGTAGGATTCTGTTTTTTTTTTTTTTCTTTTTAAAATTAATGTACTCTTGCTTAGTTTAGTACTGCTTTCCCGCCAGTGTCAAGTAGTTTGTTGTAGTATCTACAATCTACTAGTAGTGTTGTATAACAAACTACTTGACACTGACGGAAATGCAGTACCTACTAATGCACAAGCAAGAGTACCTACATAAATTTTTACATGAAAAAAAAGTCATATTAGTATACAACAGAAGGTGACTACCAAACTACCAAATACCACAATATTCGTACCTTTAAACGCAAGGCAAAGGTTACACAACCTCATAACATTAAACCTTCATAGCTATAGGTAAAATGGGTCTGATAAGACCGCGAGTCGGATAATCCGGGTCGGAGTTAATATCGGCTATCCGGAATCCGGACCTCGTCCGGGTAACGCAGACACTACTTTGGTATTTTATCGACCCTTTCAGCTGTTTAGAGAAACATAATGTTTATGTTTATTGTGTATGTTTACTATGTTATGCTACGAATAAGAGAATATGTTATGTTTACGTACATAAACCAGAGACCATAGACCAGAGGACAGAAACTTTGCAATAACAAGCTCCCTTTTAGCGTGTATTTGTAGCAATACTTCATCTTAATAAACATGGCGTAAAATTTAACGCGAAACTTGAGAAAGGTAATTCAAATTCTCATTTTTAGAGGCAACATACATATTATTTGTGCCAGTAGCGGTGGAGACCGCAGGGCCCTGGGGTACCGAAGCGAAAAACTTCATCAAAGCCATTGGCCGTCGTTTGAGGGAGAGGGGCCGAGACCCCCGCTCCGGGTCGTACCTGGTTCAACACATTTCCTTAGCCATACAGCGTGGAAACGCCACGAGCGTGATGGGCACATTTCAACCGGGTTCGACTCGAGGCGGGCTCTTCGACTGAATACAAAATAGTTTAGAATAAGAATAGAATAAGAATAAATTTATAGAAAAATAGTTACAAAACTTAGCCAAAGTGTACATTAGAACAATAACAAACAGTTGAACAACGGCTCTTAAGGTTAAGTTTAGTTTTTAATTATTGTATTGTTTAGATTAGGTTAGGTATTTTAAATGATAGGCAACAATGTGTAGAGATCTGCGCAATTGTAAAAAGGAATAGAAATACTCATTATAAGTCTTTGCATAGATCATCTTACAGTCACAATAAATTCGGTGTGCCCCAAGGTAGCGTTCTCGCGCCCCTCCTGTTTTTGCTCTACATTAACGACTTGCCACAAACCGTAAAGCACGACTGCATCTTATTTGCAGACGATACAACTCTAATCATAAAAGCAAATGATGAAAATACTTTCCAAAGAGAGATTAATGATACTCTGACGTCTATTACTGAATGGCTCAAATGTAATAACTTAAGTTTAAACGTTAGTAAAACTAAAATAATGGAATTCCAAACCTATAATAGTACCTCTATTGTACCTAAAATTACATTCAATAATGAAAAAATTGAGTCAGTAAACGATACTGTATTTTTGGGATTCACATTGGATAAATATTGCAACTGGAAACCTCATATTCAGAAGCTGTGCCTAAAACTAGACCGATATGTCTACGTCTTGAATCGTTTGAGACTAACTACTTCTAAACAAGCTGCTCTCATGGCTTACCACGGTCTCGTATCGTCGAATATTAGATATGGTATCATTTTGTGGGGAAATTCGGTCGAATCTGATAGAGTCTTCAAATCTCAGAAAAAATGCATTAGGGCATTATGTGGTGCAGGCTTTCTAGATTCCTGCCAACCTCTATTTAAAAGGGAAAATATCCTCCCGATGCCCTGCCTGTACATATATGAAATGTGTGTTTTTGTCCACAAGCATTCTCATTTATTTCCGAAATATTGTGATTTGAGCATACGCAGACAGAGGAAAATTTACGAACATGAATTGTGTGTACCGAATAGACAAAAACTACAACTGTTCAGCAAAAATGCATACTGTATGGCTGTAAAAGTGTATAATTCATTACCTAATGATTTTAAAAAACTTAACACTTATAAGTTTAAGAAGCAAACATACAAATATCTTTTGGATAAGTGTTACTATTCAATACAACAGTTTCTTAAGTGACTTATTTGTATGTGTTTATTGACTCTATGTTTGATTATTTGAAATCTATGAAATTTTATCTGAATAATCTAATATCTATCTGACATCTTAAATTTGACTAATTACCAAATATTGTTGTTATTCGATTTGTTATGATCATACTTATAATTAACATTTGCATGCCTTCATGGTAGAATATGCTGGAAAATTGTATTTTATAAAATCTTATGTACCATATTTTTGCAAATAAATTATCATTATCATTATCATTAAGTAGTAGGATTAATTTTATAGTATTATTGCTGAAGAGAAATAAAGTACCTTTTTTATTCACCATACTTACATACATACATCTACTCACGCCTGTGTCCCTTTGGGGTAGGCAATGGGACACAGGAGGCTTCATTCCAGCGCGCTCCATACATATGAAGTTTGATTATATTTTGGAAACATGATACTCGTACTAAAATACCGAACACCGCCGGTGGTTACAGTTTCAAAGTTTCATTGTTCAATGCATTTTCATAAGTTCATCATTGTTGTTTCAAGTTTGAAGCATTAATTTTAACTTAATCCTATAAGCATTGGAATTAAACGGAAATGTGACAAAACCAGAGGCACAGAGATTAGTGTCTAGATCGTGTTTTCATTGACTTTACTTGGTTATAGTGTTTAACATAGAATCTAACTTCTTTTGTTCGCTTTACGCTGGGGCGCTCTGCAAGGACTTCCTCCTAGTTTTGGGTAACTTTGTAACCATTTTATTCATTAACTATATGACACTTTTCTGAGCTGAAAAATAAACTGAACCATCTACACGATATGAGAAGTGATGTGGTTTTTCGAGAAATCGATTTTAATGAATACAAACCGAAGAAAAGGGAATCTAAAGTCACCCCTATTTTCCAGTTGTAACCATTTTATTCTTACATTTTTAATCGGAAGAAAATGAAAATTTACAACATTGTTCACAACACAATTTAGAATGACGTGGTTTTCTTACTTTTTATAAATATAATTTATTCGTGGAAACAATTATTGAGTATACATAACATTAGTTACCTAAACTATAACTAAACTAATAAAATAGACAAGAACATAACTAATGAATGATAATATTTATAGGTGACAAAAGATAAAAAGGGAAAATAGGAAGAAAATAAGAAAGGAGGAAAGAGATGACTTTATAAATTAATAAAAAATCATCTAATTTATCAAAGAAAACGGCTTAATTCTGACAGGAGCCACGCGCGTCGTTCGCATCGATTAGTATGGAGAGTCGTGATCCAGGTATGACACGCTTTAATGGCTTAGAAAGATCAGTAATAAGGAAGCTCCAGCTGGGGAAATGGAACTGGTAAACAAAACAAAGACGAGTAGCCAGAACGTATAACTACCTCGTCATGCCGAATAAACTCCAAAGACCACAGTTTTATTTGCTTCATTAACATTTGTAATGGATGTTAATGGATGTTTGCAAGTTTGTTACTGTGGTTTCCGTGGGAATGGTGCATGCTGTTGGAGTTAACGCAGGACAGTTTTCGCTATTTATCACTGGGCTGGTTTGCGAAGTTGCCTGGGCATTTGGGACGTTGCCGGGAGCATTGTCGACGTTATTTTGCTAACAGCACGGCTAGCATGCCACCCACGACAAAGCGTTTAAACGAGAAAAACGTCATGCGCGCTCTTTCTGGCATACGTAAAATAATAAGGATGGAGGCACATCTCGATTTCTATCGTTTTCTCGGGGGTGGCATGCGACTCTGCTGCGATCTCTGTAGACACCCGTTAGATATGGCCACATAATGAACGTGGCATAACCTCTATGCAATTTATGCATTATTCGTATACGAATCAGGATGTGCGAAATTTAAAAATAGCACTTCAAGTTGAAGGCAATTGGGGGTGGGGTGGGGTGGTATTATATGTGAATGGGATTTTAGTGAAAAGCATGTCCCAAAATATATCCAAGAGGGATATAGGATATAACTACTCCTTCTGTATGAAACGAAAACCAAACATGTGTTCTGGAAACTTTGGACTGACGCTCTGGCCGCGATGCCGATACGTAGCTGGCCCACTTTTGCGCCTTTTAAAGATTCCTTTTCGACGCTATCGTATTTGCTTGGCACTGGACTTTTCGGCATTTCATTGATGAAGAGAAATTCTTTCGGACTTCATGCATTCGGATATGTGTAAATCGGACTTCCGTTACGGACCCGTACCGTAATAACGCTGATTGGTACCTAAATCTTGGTTTGCTGATTACCCAATGTGTTTACACAGTGTGCATTGCATTGCACAGGAATAAGAACATCGGTCTAGTCTCATCTGAAACGAAGTATAGTTTGTGCCAGCAAACCGGGTTTTGCCAGCCCTCGCATGTTTCTATATTTAGTCCGAGCGCAGAATCCTCTTAGTATTTCATGGTACTACCTACATAAAGTAATATAATTTATCAACGTATATTATACGTTAAGCTGTGTCCAGACACATGGTAGGTAAGCGGATTAAGTCGGGATCATGTTGAGACTGAATTAGGTTTACTGAGACCGACGAGGACTGTAATATGGCTGGGTTCTACTGGATTATTATGGCTTCCAAAAAACTTGATTTTAGGGTTCCGTACCCGTTGTCCGTCCGTTCATCCGTCCGTCCGTCCGTCCTACCTATATGGGGCTGTAACTTTTGAACCGTATTGCAGTTGAAATCACAGAATGTGTGTTATTACGGCGGATTTGTTAACAAATAATAAACATGTCAAAAAGTTAACAATTAAAGGTGGGTCCTAAAACGACAATCTAGTTTTTATCAACGTTTTTTTCTTCTCGCTCTATCGTAAAAACGGTAATACTTACAAGCGTCAAACTTGGTGTGATTAATGATTATAGATGAAACTCTACATTATAACAACAACAAAAAAAACTGGCCAAGTGTAAATCAGTCTCATAAAGGTCCCGGAGGAAAAAAACGTTTTTGTAATTTAATATGTTGTGTTGTTGTGTGGTACGGAATACTCGGTAGACCGACTCGCACTTGACCGGTTTTATTTCACTTAATTAACCTAGCTCAAGGATATAATCACCGGTAGCAAAGAAGGAGTAGGAGTGGTGCGGGGCGGTACCTACAAACTTAGGCTATGTAAACATTGTAATCCCGGCATGGACCCAAAAATGCCCCTTTTTAGTCCAGGTCCTTTATGGCCTTCATCATCAACAGGCCATACCAGTCCACTGCTGGACATTAGCCTTTCCCAATGCAGGTCACTGCTCGCTCGGACCAGTGCATCTTGCTCCTCTCTTCTCTCTCTTCAGAACTTAATGATAATCATCGAATTCGTAAAAGTTTTATCGATGGTTCTCGGCTCTGTTTAGACCACCTCATTACTTCCGTAGATATCATACGAGTCGACTAATGGATAACGTTTCTTATGCAGTGCAATGTCTGTTAGACATTTATCCTTCTTGGACATATCATTCCTTCTTTGTGCCTTCTTTTTTGCCTCCCCTCTGCTTCTCCAATCCACCCTATTTAATGTAAACTCCAGCCAATCCTTCAGGAAGGTATTCAAGTTATCGCTCCATCTTCTCCTGCTTCTCCGAATCAATCAATCTTCATCCACGTACCATAAATATGCCAAAAATTAGACTTGCTTAAAAAAGTAGTTTCAAAACTTATGACTAATCTGAATTAGATTATGGTCTTGAGCTTATTTATGTATGTTTATGAATGTAGGTACAGACGATAAATAGATAATTATGCTTATTGTCTAACTTAATTTACAATTGAACCAACACCACTCAGACTAAATTAAGGGATCTCAAGGGTCCTAAATTGCTTCGAACCAAAACACTAACTAATTCAGTTTTAGCCTCCGGGTCTTAAATTATACCACAAGTGTGTGGTCCGAGGGCTGGGTGGGTAAAGTGGCTTATGCAAGAACTAATTGAGGCTTTTTGGAGATCAGTATATTCCTGTCAAGGTCAGGAAGTAATTTAATTCTTGGAATATCTGTCTAGCCGAAACATAGACCCAGGACGTCCGAAGACTAGATGGATGACACAGTTGGTAGTGATATGAACAAGTGCAATATCTCCGAAGACGACGTCAAGAAAATGTCGAGAAGAATGATGCGAAAAGACCTCACCACCATATATGAAATAAACTAGCCAAGAGAGAGAGAGTTTTTGGAAAATCTGTGTAGGTACCTGATTCTCGGAAAATCTGCCCATCTCAACTCGGGAATGTCTTAGGAGGTGACTAAGGGAAGGGGAGCCCAGATGGGCGAACAATTTCTGAAGGTTTGAAACTTGAACCTTAAGGTTTTCTATTATGTTAAGTTTTATTTACTTTTTCCGTGTATGCGATTAAACTGCCTAATTGTCGAGCCCGATTTCGTCATACATAGCCTGATTTATTCCCTCTATTTTAAAGTGTAACGATCAAAGCAAGAAATTTATGCCAAATTGGGCCCGATTAATTGGATAATTATTAATCGCACCTTGTGTCCTTTTTCACCCCTAAAGAAACATCCTCCGTTAATTGCCCTTTGGTAGGGTCGGCTGTAGGTAGATATGCGGATATCTAGTGACAAATATATTAGATGCCTGTACCCATTTCTAAAACTGTAGGTTCCACGGACCTCCAGCCAGGAGAGAAGTGGGTGGTTAACCTATTTGAAAAGTCGATAAAACTTCTAAAAATAGGTACGACCCAATATTTCTCCGTTCCAAGTTGTGTAAAAATAAAAATAGAAATCCTAGCTGAATCATGCACTTATTTCACAGTTCTACTGTCGTTTCGGAGTCGAGTGAGCGCGACAATGCATTTCGGTTGCATTTCTTTCGTTCGTTGGCCTACTTTTTAGCTAGTTCAGATTCTGTCTTTGCATGATGCAGTCCCAATGCAGTATCGTATTGCAGTTATGCAACTAAATATTCCATACACACTGATATAAATCTGAAAGACTATTTCCGAAGGAATTTTCATACATTAGGACTTTAGAATAGAGCACCTTATTTCTACCAGTCTGTGGGTGTTGTACAGGCGAGGCGATTGATGGATAAAAGGTGTTTAACGTGGGCGAAAGGCTTAGCAGCTATGATGAAAGTGAAGGAGGTTAAGAAGAAAACGGGAGCATACAAGTCTAACATGTATTTGTTCTGTTTACCGCTCGCAACCCGGCTCTAATTTACGAGTATCAATAGATAAACAAGGTGGATCAATAATATCGCGTCCGTAGTAGTTCCATTTGTAGGTTTGTCCGTTCGTCTGACCGTCCGTCCTGACTCTAAAGGGATGTATCTTTTGAACCGTTACAGGTAGCGAGTTGATATTTTCACAGAACGTGTTATTATTTTACATTTGTCAACAAAAAAATTTCAATGATTTTTTTGTTTTCGCTCTATCATAAAAACGGAAATACTGTGTACAGTACTCTTGTAAGAGTCAAATTTAGTGTATAAAGCATAGGTCCAGGTTACCGGCTAAGTGTGTGTCGGGCTCGCAATAATAATATCGGAGAAAAAAATTATTATTTTCAATTCTGTGGTACGTAATTCTCGGTGCGACTCGCACTTGGCCGTTTTTTAAATATTGTTGTGATAAGTTAATGTTTACGTGCCAAACCTATCTTCTATACAGTATACAGTATGTACCTACAAGCAGCAGACTGCACGTAACTCAATTCAGCCGGCATAGCATTACGAGTGAAATATTAACCCAGATCAAGTACGCTCTTTATTTAATTTCGCCGAGTCTACCTGTTTTGTATTCACAGGGTGAAGCTATGTCTTTGCTTCGTGTCGTGCGTACGGTCACCAAATAAAGGAGACCAACACTTCTGATCTGCAGAATGATAATCTCTCACTGCCACTTTTGACTACCAACGCGGAGATAAATAGGTGGAAAGTTGAAATAGAAATCATAAAATTAAGACATTTTCCTTTTTAACTGATGTGATGAACATTTTTCAGGTGAGGCTTTGTACGACAAGAAAAAGTACTAGGGAGACTATAACTCAAACATTTGGAGTATTTTACTTCTACAATCACAGATATTGAAAAAATATACAGACATCATTGACTTAGTATTTCTGGTCAATGACAGACATCAATAAAAACAGAAATTTTCGCAAAAAAAAAAGCATAGCATAGCATATGCTCACGACTATATTTCCCGAGGGGGTAGTCAGAGATATTCTGAAACCTCAGAATATAAACGTTTCACCAGTAGTACCGAAACTCTGTCCAGTGTGATGGGGGGCGAGCTTATAATGGACAGTGGGTACAATACATGCAATATGCAGGTTTCCTCACGATGTTATCCTTCACCGTTTGTGAGCAGTCGGTGTTAGAAAAAACTCATTAGTACATGGCATGTCATGCGTGCGGATTCAAACCTGGACCTCAAGATTGAGTTTCCATAGCTCTCCGCAACGCGCCACCGCCGCTACAATTTGCGCCATTTGGAACTACGATTGACACTTGAAACAATATTGAGTTACCAACACACCACGACGCAAGGCTGGGCCGCTCAATGAGAATAAAGCCTTAGGCATATTTTATAATAATTTGAGTAACTCATAATCCCTACATATTCTGAAAGCCTTTATGGACGCCTCGACGACGCCACCGTAATAAGATTTGCTGCCATTTGAATTCAATAAAATGAAGAACAGAGTAAAGCTTTTATTTAATATCCTTTGGCAGCTGTCGGGGATATTTACATAAATTTATTAAAAGTAGGTACTAATCTTATTATATGTGGTGGTTATTTAGGTGGAAAGGAGAGGAAGATACACAAAATAATAATCCAATTATCTAAATTCCAACTAATATAATAAAACGGGCTCACTCCCCGTCACACTGGACAGAGTTTCGGTATACTAGTGAAACGTGGATGTTCTAAGTTTTCAGAATATCTCTGACTACCCCCTCGGGGAATATAGTCGTGAGCATATGCTTATGCGATGCTTATTATAAATATGAAAGTTTGTGACAATGCAATGTTCGTATGCTTGCGGCTTAATCACGCATAAACGGCTAAACGGATTTGGATGCAGTTTGGCACACAGTGATAGAATAAGTTTTGGATTAACACATAGGATACTTATTAAAAGTCAACGCAGAGTCTCCTTGATACTATCCTAATTACTTTAAAATATTAGCCACTTGATTCAGGGCGAAATATAATATAATTGTCTTACGTACTTCACGATAAGCTACGGTAATAAAGTGTCTGAGACGTAACAGTTGTTTCTTCTGTAGGTACAGGCGACACATCAAGCTATACACATCTAACATAAGCTGGTCGCGAGACGTTATACATTACTCGACCTACGCGCGTTCAGCTTATTTTGGTTTTGGGTAGCTTGATGTGTCGCCGTGTGTACGTACCCCCGTCACCAATAAATTTACTTTCTTTTACATATTTTTTTTCCAGAAAATAAAAGCCAAGGTCGCGCGAGAACCGAAAAATACATAATACAAAGTCTTTCCTTTTTGTGAAGTCCCCTACATACCTACATTGTATTCGGCGAAAAGATATTTCCGACCGATTCAAAGGAAACCGGTTTTTCTATAGTCTGATTGATATTACGTGTTCCTTTCAATAGGTTTTTCACAAAAATTTCTGCGTGAGAAAAATGTTATTTCAGCGGCTTGATCAAATCGGTTACGTACCTACTATTAAAAGGTGAGGTGTTGAGTACTCGAAACTGACAGGCATGTATGAAGAGATGTTTGGATGTGAATGAGGCGAGAGGCAGATATGTAAGGATTCTAGCATGACAGTTCCTGATCTCTCTGCCTAGACTATCCCACTGGGGCGTGACGTTATCTAGCCATTCGCCTACTAATACTGTAATCTCATCTCTTTATCCCTTTGTCACGAAGTCAGGGAGAAATAGGGTGAACGACAATTGATAGCCACCTTTATTATTATTATTATTAACTTAAAATCCTGGTTGCCTCGGAGGCCTAAATTAGCTACCTCTTAAATATTTAAAAGGACGAAAGCGGCACGAAACTTCTAGCGAAGCTAGCAATTACATAGGGCAAGTTTAACCGACGATTAACATACAGTTAACGTGGGATTAACAAGGGCCCCGTCGATTAATATTAACCGCGACACGCTCCAACCCACGCGGGAAAGATAAATATTTTAATATCTTCGCTAGAACAAGGCAATGTGAACATTATATGACCTTTGTTTATTAGGAAAAATTTTTACTTGAACATTCACATACATAAACTCAAGACCATAATCTATTCCGGGGTGATCAGAAACATTCTTGCAGCTGTCTTGCATGCAGGGATCCACAAAAAGTATCGATTATCGATACTTTTAGTTCGATACCTAGTATTTTTGTACTCGATACTTTTATTAGAGTATTTTACTAAGTATTGATACTTTCTGAGTTACTCGATACTTTTGTCTCCTCACTAAACTGTCATTTAAAAGTCAGTAGATAGTACTTCCTTTTCCGATGCATAGCGTCGTTTCTCTCGATGGAGTCAGGAATTCGGGGGAAAACCCTATTAAAGTTTGAATAATGCATGTGTGACTATGACCAGGTAAATATTTAGTAGCAATACAAGCATTTATCAAGTTTTAGGAATCTCGTAATTGGGGGTTAAGTAATTAGTTGTTAGTTCCTATACTTTGTAATTTAATTTTGAAGGAAATTGTGTATTTTCTTGTGATTTCTAATATTTTAAAAATATTACTCGATACCAAGTAGTATCGATACTTTTTATTCGATACTTGGTATCGAGTAGGTATCGATACTTTTAAAAATTTGCGGAACCCTACTTGCATGCAGGTATGACAAGGCTCAAAGGTAGGCTATTTTTCAAAGGTTTTACATAGCTTTGATAAAGTATGTCTAGATTAAGCCTCGCGCTTCTACCGGCGTATAAAACAAAAGTGGCTTTCTTAGGCTGGTGTGCATGAGGCGTCATACAACTTTACTCTGTGTGCGTGTATAGCGAGTAGCGACACGGTTTATCAACCAGAATATGGTGATTATTTGTGTGTTTGTAGCTTCGGCTGTCTATCTTGACATAATATAATGATATAACTTTTAGATTGAAAAACTTGTCTCGGACGGGACTTGATCCCGCATCCTGCCAAACCGTGCTTTCTTGTGCTTTCGTACAATTAAGCTACCGAGCCATTACGTCTGTAGCCCAAATTCTTTATTACTGAACGTGGCGCAATGTGCTGGCGTTTTTTAAGTCTAAAAAGTGGTAATTCATCTCGAGCATCTCCATGTTTCGGAAGGCACGATAAGCGGTGCTGGATAGTTCAGTCAGATGGCGGTGTTACTATACTATTCGTTAAGCCAGTTTAGAGGCATACTCGTATAAGGCGGCTTGAAAATTCTCTGACAGCATTTTGTTCGGTTCGTCCACAAAATCCACTTCCTTGCAGGATCTATAGATAGACGCATCAAGTGGTGGTAGTGGTATGCCGTCTAACAAAGACATTGCATAAGAAACCTTAAGGCTTAAGGCATAGCAACTAGAAGTTAAAAATGAATATTAATCAATAAAATTACAATTTACAAGCGGTCAGGACATTGCAGACGCCTAATAGGTCTTTCAGGTACTCGGCGGTCGGTTCCATAATCGATTTCAATGTGTTATTCATGAACTTGCATTTTACATTACTAACCTACAGTACACTCTAACTGGTCTAACTATTTATGTAGACGGTCTAAAGAGTAAGTAGTGGACTTATTTGACCTTAGATTGTAGTAGAGCGAAGAGTGACTGCGGGAAATAAGGTGAATGGTGCCCTGCACGCCGTGGTGAGTAGCCAGTCTGTATCAAAAAGGGCACGTCTGGCTATTCACAACGGTGTGTTGGTGCCTACCCTGATGTATGGGAGTGAATGTTGGGTATGGAATAAAAGGAATGAAAGTCGAGTGAATGCAGTTGAAATGCGCTCCTTACGAAGTATGTGTGGTATTACTTTGGTTGATCGAATCAAGAACTGTGTGATAAGGGATTGGTGTAAGTTGAAGGATGATATAGTAACAAGGATTGAAAGGGGTATGCTTAGATGGTTCGGTCACGTAGAGAGAATGAATGAAAGAAGACTAACGAATGAAATTTATCAAGCAAAGGTGAGCGGAAGTGTTGGGAGAGGCCGTCCGAGGAAAACATACCATGATCAAATCAATGATCTTTTCCGAAAAGGACAAGTGCGTAGCACCCTCAATCGACGGAAGTGCATGAAGAGATGTATGAATGTGAATGAGGCTAAAGAGGTGTGTCAGAGTCGTAGCGTGTGGCGGTCCGTGGTCTCTGCCTACCCCCATGGGACAATGGCGTGAGCTTATGTATGTATGTATGTAGATTGTAGTTTTATACCTACGCATATTGACACATTTTCTATACACGAAATAAATATTATAAATATCTTGGACATTGTCACACAAATAATCTAGTCACATTTAAAGTTCCAGAATCTAGCCTGGACTTGTATTATGATAACTAGAAAACGATATAGAATACATATATAGATACAATCATCCATGACTCGGGTACAAATATTCATATTCACCATACAAATATTTTTCCCTTACGGGATTCGAACCCGCGGCCCTCGACACAGCAGGCAGGTTCACTACAGACTGTGCTATCGGGTCGTCAAATGACACATACTTACGCATAATGCCGTAAAAATGACGTAATATACACAAAGACAGCTGATTTTATTTTCGCAATTGCAAAGTTTGACTCCGTATTAAAAGTTGTTCAGTTTGATGGTCGAAACCAACGCTTTAAATATTACTAGGGTTTTTACACACTGTATAAAGAAAAATTTATGACAGCAAACAAGAATCAAACCGCCGCAGCGCAGCTTTCTTCACTAGATCTCTTCTATTTTAGTAGGCAAGTATAATATCTCCACTCAAGCGAGACTCCAAGGTAAAATATTTTACCTTCGTGTTAAATAGAAATGCCCAAACCCCGAAGTAACTGATTTACATAGGAAAGTTATTCGGGATTTCATAAAACTTGTAGAAGAAAGAAATTATGCAGACATAAATTCCTACTTCGAAGGGCAGAGAAATCATTTTCACTTTGAAACCTTGTCTTAGGGGTCCGTAGTCAAACAATGAATCCATATCGTTTCGTCCATTCTGTGTGTGAGTGTGTGTCATCATCATCATCAGCCTATCATCGTCCACTGCTGAACATAAGCCTCTCCCAAGGGGGTTAGTCCATCTAGTTATACAATTAGTTATACAGTATAACTGAATGGACATAAAAGTCTTATTTGTTATACAGTTCAATATAACTTATTGGATTCGAAAAAAAATATAGATTTTTGTCCATGCAGTTAGCGCGCTACAAAACTATGTCCTCATCCAGTCGCTCGCTGCTACCTTTATTAGGTCGTCGCTCCAGCGGGTAGCAGGGCGTCCCACACTACACCTGCTAGTTCGTGGTCTTCACTCTAGAACTCGGACACCCCGTCGTCAGTCTATCTATATCGAATCCCCCACCTCAATTACACCGACATTTTTGCTCCAACTTTAGAAAAAGAGAGCGTCATCAGCGGTGGCGGAGATACTTAAGGAAACTCAATCTTGAGGTCCAGGTACGAATCCGCACGGACGACATGTCATGTACCAATGAGTTTTTCTAACTTATGTAGCGTAATACCGAATATTCTCAATTGGTGAAAACATCGTAAGGAAACCTGCATACGCTGAAGAAGAAATTCCGATGCGTATGTGAAGTCTACCAAATCCGCATTGGGCACGCGTGGTCGACCGACATCCATACACCCGGGATGGTAACCTGCAGTGGGAATAGTGGGATGTACCTAGGCCAGGCATGTCAAACATGCGGCCCGATCCAATTTTATGAACAGCTTCCAGCACGGCTAGCATGCCACCCACGACAAAGCGTTTAAACGAGAAAAACGTCATGCGCGCTCTTTTTGGCATACGTAAAATAATAAAGATGGAGGCACGTCTCGATTTTTGTCGTTTTCTCGGCGGTGGCATGCTAGAGGGGCTGATGCGGCCCGAGAGCGTGAGTTACAAGTATTACCTATTTATGTTAAACACTATTTTGAATCATGATGTGAAAAATTTCGAATAACTGTTTTTTTCTATGATCGATACAATTTCTTTATGTTCTTTGCGGCCCACTGATTGTGCTATCATTATGGGGATATAATTCGAAGCGCGCTCCATACAAACGTACTATGGTGATATTTTCAATACTAACCAATTAAAGTCAATAAAATTTTGCAGAATTAATCTAGAAACAAATCTCTATGCTTGTATGGAGTCAGATTTTCGTTAAAATATACAGTTTCAATGCTAGGATTAATTTAAAATTTGTATGGAAATCTTTGAGGCACTGTAACTTTAAAAAACATTTTATTACATATACAAATTTAAAAAACTATACAGTTTAACGAAAATCTGACTCCATACAAGCATAGAGATTTGTTTCTAGATTGTTTCTGCAAAATTTTATTGACTTTAATTGATTAGTATTGAAAATATCACCATAGTACTGTGGGGACTTGCCATACATGTCAACACCCACAAGTTATAGCAAAGAAGCTAACAGATGGCGATACCGTCGCGCTCAGAAATGTGCTCCATACTAAGACAACGTTCACCGTAAATACGTAACTCGTAACCTACTACAAATAAGGTTCACAATCGAATGCGAGACATAAATCGCGCAAGAGAAATAATCACAGAGATTCGATATATATACAAGGTCCAACTAAGAACTGTTGGACCACGGCCGGTCCCCAGGCTTCACACTAAGCCTGGTGGAAGATCTTCCCTTTTCAATGGAGGAACATTCCCAAGTAGCACTTCCATATTGGTGACCCTCGACAAAGAACATAGCAACCTGAGCACCGCAGAGCAGCATCAACACAGAGCATCAACCAGCTTCAACCAACCCCTTCACACCCCTCGACCAGGTCAAACAAGCAGCAGTCACGCCATCAACCCGAAGCCGCACCAGGTCCATCGCAGCTGTCTTCACACCGCTTCCTGGGCCAGCAGCTTCCTCAACGACAGTCAGCGTCTGCATAGAAGGATCTCCGCAGCCCACGTGTCTGAGCTCACCTCCACGTGGCAGTTCTGCTCGCCTTCTCCACGCCTGTCACTCACCCGCATCACATCAGGACTGGACTCCCTGACAGATGCACACACTCGCAGCACATCGCTCGTCAGACTCACTTGACTGGAGCCCTGCACCTACATGGATACAGACTGCACACTTCGAACAACTCAACGACCTCCGGTCTGAGGGGGGAGTACTGTGGGGACTTGCCATACATGTCAACACCCACAAGTTATAGCAAAGAAGCTAACAGATGGCGATACCGTCGCGCTCAGAAATGTGCTCCATACTAAGACAACGTTCACCGTAAATACGTAACTCGTAACCTACTACAAATAAGGTTCACAATCGAATGCGAGACATAAATCGCGCAAGAGAAATAATCACAGAGATTCGATATATATACAAGGTCCAACTAAGAACTGTTGGACCACGGCCGGTCCCCAGGCTTCACACTAAGCCTGGTGGAAGATCTTCCCTTTTCAATGGAGGAACATTCCCAAGTAGCACTTCCATAGTACGTTTGTATAAAGCGCGCTCCAAATTATAAATCCTCTTAATGCATTTACTTGACTTTGAATTTGACGTTCCTGATCTAGGCTGATGATGATGATGCCTTAGTAACCTCATCCGACAGCCACGTCAAGAAATGGGTTTGTCCAATCTCAGCTGGAACCACACCGCGATTCATTTCAAAATAATAGAAGGTATAGTACAAAGTTGTACGTACAAAAAGTACGTAAGTAAAGTACGACCCGGTTGGTGTAATGGTTACCACGCCGGACTGCCAAACCAGGGTCCTGGGTTCGAATCCCGGTTCGGCCATGGATGTTATATGTTCTTGCCGTTGTTGTATGGTTTCCATAATAAAAGCCTTTAGTGCTTATAGTTTGGGATCATTACAATGTACGTGCCTGTGAGCGTTATTATTAAAAAAAAAAAGTTACCATTAGGTTAAATCCTCGTTTTGGCCGCAGTAGGCTAAATATAAAAGGTCTGGCGTCCGTTGAAGCATAGCCACAGATAGCATAGCTGGGATCGATCGGGGCAATGACGTCAGAGGCAGGGGCCGTGTATACGTGTCCGTTTGTATATCTGTGATCTGATGCGATATTGTGGAGCTTGTGGGAGGTTTTAGTGGGGCTTGGAAAGTTTTTTAATTATGGTAAAGTATAGTTACCGACATTGATTCGCTTGGAGGAGAATTCTTGTTGGAGAATTATTCGTGAGATGAGAAATGATGCTCTGTCAGAGATCTGTGCTGCGATGTAGGTATATGTTATGGATGATGATTGATTATTTATAAACTAAGAATTACTTGTAGTCAACCAAATATCCTCCTCAAAAAAAAAATTTCTGAAGGGGTGGGTTCAATATTCATTGAAAAACAATGTAAAAGAAATCGCTGCAACCAACTGTTCTATACAAATATACTGGGTGTCAGGAAAAGTTTAAACCTTTTTGAGTAAACCACATACTCTACCCATAAAACTGAACAAATTTTACTATGGGAGCAAAACCAAAACCTGTCAACCTGTGTTTTACCCATAAAGTTATTATACCTATGGTTTTACCTGTCAGGGCAAAAAAAAATCTGCTGTCCCATACTAAACTGCTAACTCGACTAAAATGTATTTTTTTTACCCAGCAGTTTTTTTTTTTCTGACAGGTTTGCTCGCATAGTAAAAGTTGTTCAGTTTGTTGGGTTGAAAGCATTTCAATTATCCCCCTAGCGTTTCAGTGGATTCACAATAGCATTATAATAGACTGCAACGTCTTGATTGCATTGCCTGGCGATGGCACAATGCACGATATTAAAATGAACCAGTTTATAAATAGAATGAGATGCTTCTGATATCATAAAATGGTTATTAAAGGAAAATCTTGAGAATAAAAGTGTATTTTTTATACAGTGAAAGCCTGTAACAAATTGTCTTGTGAAATTTTATAAAAAATCCTTTGTTGAACAACACTTGATTTGGATCTTATTTTAAGTAAGTACTTATTTAAAATTATCTTTTTTGAAACTTCGATTATACAGGGTGAAATTGAAATCATTGGCATCCATTTAACCTGTAGTATGCTGGGAAATACAGACAATAAAAATCAATTGTTTTTGTCGCGCGAATCCGCGTTCATACAAAAATAGTTAAACAAAAAGTCTGTCCATCAAACTGAACAACTTTCACTATGGGAGCAAACCGACGACGCTGACGGTAGTCAAAAAAATCTGCTGTTTCATACATTTGAGTCGAGTAGGCATTGCAGTTTAGTGTGGAAAAGCTGATTTTTTTTGCTATACGATCAGTTTGCTCCCATAGTAAAAGTTGTTCAGTTTGATGGGTAAACTCTTATTGATGCCAATGATTTCAATTTCACTCTACTATAATTTCGAAAACCGGTGACGCAAATCATAATATCTGTAGAACAATAAGTTTTGTTGTTGTTGTGAATCTACGTGTAGTAGATAGGTAGGTATCTATTTTAAAAACCTTATTATTATTTTATTTTATTTTATATTATTTTATTTCATAATCAACCTTTTCCACTTTCCACCTTACCCATAATGAGAGTTCAATAGTTCAAGTTCACTGCAAACTGGACTTAATTACTATCAAATTAAGGTATAACCTAGACAAGAGAGTGCTACGTACGTAGCCGTCAACAGGTCGCGTAGCGCTCGTAGCACTCTCGTAGCATAAGAGCTACAACATGGCTTGTTATAAAACAAGAGTGTTGACATTTTCTATTTACAGAGAAATCATACATTCATATACTAACGGCTATGATATCTTCGGGGTGGATAACTACCTTTTAAGAATACAAGTTTTTTATTTATTGATTTACCAACATGAATAGTACTTACAATAGTACAAAAACATGATAAATATCATTTTCTCCCCTCCGGACGGAAAGCGTCAATTGTCGTCTCGCTGTGCTAAACGACGTTGTCGCTTTCCACCTCCGTCGAGGAGAAAAATAGTATACTAACCTCGGACAGTAAATAAGAAAGCCTCAGATCATATGTTCCATCTCAGGTTACATGAGATCCGAGGCCTTTCTTACTTTCCTGTCCTCGGTGTGTAATCTACTAAAATTAAAGGTAGGTACAGCTTGGCAAAAAGAGTTTGAGGTGGTGACAGGGTGGTGGTAGATACAATTTGATACCGTTATCGAAAATGAAGGGGCATATCCTAATAATGCTTAAATTTCCAAGCATGTTTGAGTAAAGTATTTTACGCGCCTTTTAATAAAATTACGTAATTTTGAATCCTTACGCATAACCAGAAAACACCACAGGTGGTGTAATTAATTTTGTTAAATAGAATGAAGTTCGTACCTTCACTAAAGTACGCCAAACGAAAACGAAATTAAACTGCTAAGAACATGTTCAAACAACTATAATTTACGATCCAAACACCTCAGGGCAGGCTATACCTCTCCATTTCTGATAACGGTCTTAAATTGTATCTGACAGTTCTAAATACAGCCTTCCACAGAACTCCAAGTTTGAAACACGTCGCTATGAAGTTAGACTTTAGGTTCAAACTCGCCTGTCTAAGTTTTAATTGAGTACATCCGCTTTTCAAAGTTGTATCCGATCTGATTCTTTGACGCGCAAAGAAGATTGTACGCGAGTTGTTACGACCATAAAGGTAATATACCAGGAATAGAGGAACATACAGCTGAGTGAGTGAGATGTACCTAGCGGCACCACTGAATAATAGAAAGAGATACGTGACGCGAGGCAATAGGACCCTTTTTAGGGTTCCGAACCTCAAAGAGGAAAAACGGAACCCTTATAAGATCACTCTTGTGTCCGTCCGTCCGTCTGTCACAGCCACTTTTCTCAGCAACTATAGAAGCTATAGCGACTTGAAATTCGGCATAGTGGTCAATCATGCTAACCCAAACGTAAAGCGAGACTAAACATTGAGAAAATAATTTTTCTACTAATTTTTAGGGTCCAAAAACTGACGACTTTTAAAAAAAAGTTTTCCAATCTAGCCGAGTTTGGTATCATTTGAAAGGGCTTTGAACGTAGATTTCGTATTGGTAGTTCGTTTTACTAAATGATGCGTAGTTATTCATTTATAAGCCCGACTGCACGAAAATTTTTGGTTCCCCCCCCTGATCTCCGAACTTATAAAGCCAAAAAATCTGAAATAATTCTGATATGTCGATGTACTATTGAATTTTGTAGGAAAATTATAGCGGTGTCTGTATTGATAATAGTTTTTGAGAAAATTGAAAAAAATACATTACCAACAAACTTAAAGTGCCAGTTGATGCTTTTCGTTGATGAGCATAGACACAAACTTTTTATATTACATTTTAAATAAAATCCAACAAATTAACACCAGTTTTAGTCATGAAAATGAACAAAGATACAAAAAAACTATAATAATAATTGAATAATTGTTTCGATATTTTGATGTGTGATGGATTCATGTAAGAACGGGTGTACCTACTTACCGGTATCGGCGAAACTTGGTAAACAGCTAGTAGTACCTATCTACACCCAGAGATAGCATAAAAGGTAGGTGCTTAAGATTTCGAAGAAGAATCACTATTCATTGGGAAATTTAATATAGTTAATATTTAAATAATTTCGAGACGGTAAAAGTATTTTGAACATTTGAACTTTGCTGGAATGACAGGATGTGAGGTCCGATTCACAATGCAGCAAACTGAAAAATTATTACTTTACAGCAAACCGTATTTCAGTATTGAAAAAATCCTAACATAATATAAGAGAATTACGGAAAGTAACATAATATTAAGCCATATCAACAACTACGTTATTAAGGGTCGGCACTACCTACGGCCCGTTTGACATATCTGTCAAAAGAAAAAGACCGGTGGCCGACAACACTCAACCCTATCTTATAAGATTAATGAACAAATCAATTTGATAGCTTTTGGTAATAAATTTCTTGCAAAAAACTTGGTCGGCTGCAGCGCGCGGCGCAGCTTGGCTGGCATGTTTACTGGTGTGAAGGAAAAAGTGAACCCTACCTGGTGACACAACATTTTACCTCGTTGAATTAAAGGACGTAACTAGTCTGTTGGTCTAGAGGCCAATTAGTAAGGACTAAAAAGTCTGGTCGGCCGACCCTATCGTGGCAGGTTCGTAGGTCCGACCGAATTTAGGGTACCTACTACCCGGAAGGCAGATTTTACCACATTAAATTAATGTTGAATGTTTGGTTGTGCGTGGCAATACTCCTAAAGCATCTGGATTTGAGAGCCGTAGGTCGAAATTGACATTTACAGCAACAGTACAGTACCGTGCGTGATGGACCTATAATGTGACTGATCAAAGATCACCCCTGGTGGTAGGATAGGATGGGATCCAACTAATTAGATCACAGTATTACTAAGGCTTAAAAAAACGTAAAATTATTATAACAGAACAAATTAAAACTTTTAACAAAATAAAGAAATTATTATAAGTTAAGGTATTAGCAAACTAAGGGTTTGTAATCTTTTATTATCATAATCATCGTAAGATATAATATTTTAAGCACGGAATAAAAGTAAATTTTGCAGTAACTGGAACGATAGCCTTCAAAAACATTTGCGCAAAAGGACATCAGTGTGACCACTTTTAGTAGATTTCTTCTTTATTGGTAGTTTTAGGGCAAAATTGTTTAGTAGATTTTAGTAGAAATTGGGTATTCGAAAATTTTATGTATTTAAAATGCAAGGATTCCGTCTAATAAAATCTAAGCTGGCAATACAAATGGCTGAGAAAACGATTGCTGGGTTTGCAAGTTTTCCGGAACTTCTAGTACATCATCATCATAATCATCAGCCTATATATGTCCCACTGCAGGGCACAGGCCTACCTTCTAGGAGGGTGTTTGAGCGTTAGTCCACCACGCGTGCCCGATGCGGATTGGTAGACTTCACATAATATACATCAGAATTTCTTCGTCTGCATATGCAGGTTTCCTCACGATGTTTTCGTTCACCATTTGAGAGCAGTCGGTAATACGTACATAAGTTAGAAAAACTCATTGGTACGTGGCATGTTGTCCGTGCGGATTCGAACTCGGACCTCTTGATTGAGAGTCCTCTCCGCAACGCGCCACCGAACTCACTTCTATTACAGCAAATATTAATCATATCGCCTAATGTTGTTTTTTTTACAAAAGAGGGCTTCTGAGCAGAGTTGGAATTTTGGTACCTAGTACTTTTAATATGTCAAAGGCATTGCATGTACTTATCGACTTCCAATAATGTCGATATACGGGTATATTTTATATCACTGCGGATAACTTCAGCATGGTATCGAACTTCAAAATAGCGAAAATAAATCAGCTGTCCCATACATTTGAGTCGAATATGTAGGTACTGCAGTTTTGTATAGGACAGCAGATTTTTTTTTCGCTCTTTAAGTTGGCTTTATAGTGAAAGTTTGATGAGTAGAATACACGCACCCTTAATATTAAACCGTCTTAACTCCAAAATGTGTATTTGTGGCAAATGAAGTTCAAAGTTTTCGTAAATAGCTTTCTTAGTTTTACATCAGGATATTGTCATGATTAATTAACTAAAATAATTTTTTGTTAATTCACTTGCATAATTTAAACTGTGTAGTTATATTTTCTGATTAAATAAATAAGAATTAAATTAACGTAATATTTAATTTATAAATTTAAAAATGGTGATATCAAGATAGATCACTTTATTGCAAAAAAAATAATTTTAGTTTTGTTTTTGTACAGGCATAAGTCTAAAAGTTCCTTTTTTTTATAAAGCCGAGTTAAAACCACATGCAAATAATGAGACATAGGTAGTTCAGATTATAATTAAATTCCTTGTAATTAAAGTCGATATAATACGGGATATTACATTTTTTTAGTAATGTTTGGTTAACAATTGATGGTGTAAATAAGAAAAAGGTCACTAGTTTTCACAATAATCTTCTTTATTTATAAAATTTTGTTCTAATCAATAGCTAGTGTGACAAATGAGTTAAATTTTTTTTTAAACATTATTATCAAAATATGCAATACTTATTCAAAAATAATTGTCTGCAACAAAATAATGGACCCATGGTTTTACCTTACCACGTTAACGTGGCGTAGGCAGGCCAAAACTCAGATGGTCTGATGTTGTAAAGAAGGAAATGGAAAGCTGCGAGCTCTCCATCGATGTTGTTCAGGATAGAGTTAAGTGGAAGAACAGACTAGGAAAACAGACCCCACTAACCAGCGTGACACTAGCTAGAAAGATGATGAATGATGATGAAAAAAAATCACAATATAGTAAAAAAAACGCTCCTTACTTTCATTATTTGTATAATGATTTAACAAACCTAACTCCATCCGTAAATAATAATCGTCATCGTCTCAGCCGATGGACGTTCACTGCTGGACATAGGCCTCCCCTAAGGATCGCAATAACGACTGGTCCCGCGCTCACGCCCCGTCACACTGGACAGACTTACGGTACTACTGGTGAAACGTGGATATTCTGAGGTTTCAGAATATGTCTGACTACCCCCTCGGGGAATATAGTCGTGAGCATATGCTTATGCCCTCGCTGCCCTCATACAACGGGTTCCTGCTGTCTTTGCCAGGACGTACGTAGTCCGCGGTCGCCACTTGAGAACTGTTTGGCCCCATCGGCCATCGATTCTGCGAGCAATGTGCTCTGCCCATTCTTTGGGCTATATGAGCTACTCTAGTTTTTCTGCATTGCCCTTTGGGCAACTTTCAGCCTTTTTATGAAGTCTTGAGTGAGCGACCACATTTCTGTTCCAAATGTCATCACTGGCAACCCACACTGTTCAAAGACTTGCGTCTGAAGACATTGAGTTACTTGGGACGTGAAGGAAGATACTAAGTAGCTTCTCGAATGCTGCCCAGCCAAGTTGGATTCGGCGATTGATCTCTTTCTCGAAGTTGAACTTAACTAACTGGATAGTTTGTCCTCGGTAAACAGTCGTCAACAACTTCGAGCGCAGAGTTTCTGATCTTTACAGGACCCCCTCCTGTTATTCATTGATAATTACAGGAGTGGGTACAATATGGACATTTGACATGCTCTTCGTCTTGTCCATGGACATTTTCAGACAAACTCGTTCGGAGGATCTGCTTAGTTAGATCATCGAGCATTCCACTGAGCTTCTCCATGGTCTCCGCAATGATGATTATAATCATCGGCAAACCGAAGGTGACTGATGTACTCTCCGTTATGTTGATTCCTAACCTTTCCAGTCAAGAACTTTGAAAACATCTTCCAGTGCAGCGGTGAACAGTTTCGGAGATATAATGTGTCCCTCCCTCACACCTCGCTGTAGTAGGATAGGTTTCGAATTTTGGTCCTGTAGTTGGTCTGACAGAGGCGTTTTTGTACAAGCATTTCAGCACCTCGATTTATGTACCGGTAGTCTACTTGGCATCGCTGAAGAGACTGCATTACAGCCCAAGTCTCGATCGAATCAAAGGCTTTTACGTAGTCCACATACGCCAAGAAAAGGGGCAGGTTATACTCTTCTGAATAATCTGCCGGAGCATATGCACATACATGCGTCATGGTGCTAAAGCCTTTTTGGATCCCAACTTGTTTAGGAGGCAGCAAGTCGTCGAACCTGCGCGCGAGACGGTTCTTAATAACTCTCGAAAACAGCTTGTAGACATGGCTAAGAAGGGAAATGGGCCTATAGTTCTTCAGCATGGCATTATCGCTCTTTTTGAAGAAGAGCACCCCCAGACTACTGTTCCATGCCTGCGGCGTTTTTCTCTCGAGTATGACGGAATCGAAAAGCTTCTGGAGGGCCTTAAGGACCGGTTTTCTACCCATCCCATCGTCCCATTTAATACCATCGTCACCCGGTGCCTTGAATTGTTGTTTCCTATACAGGGTCCAACTTAATATGCTGACACTTTTTTAAGGGGATGATCAGACCATCAAACTGAACAACTTTCTCTATGGAACCAACATCGAAATCGCAAAACGAAAACAGCTGTCCCATACATTTGGCTCGAGTAGGTTTCCAGTTTTGTATGGAAGAGCTGATTTTTTTTTCGCTCTTTCGATGTTGGTCCCATAGAGAAAGTTGTTCAGTTTGATGGTCTGATCATCCCCTTAAAAAAGTGTCAGCATATTAATAAAGTGGACAAAAATTTACGAGTAATAGTCGACCAATTTATAAAATGCACTTCTAAGTCCACATATCGTGACGGGCAACTACGGAACCCTACACTGCATGTGGCCCGACACCCACTTGCCTGGTTTTTTATAAGTTACTTTGCCTACTTTAGTTAAAAATGGAATTGTTCATTAATCTTCTAAGACTGGGTTGGGTGTTGCCGGTCACCGGACTATTCGCAATGATTTCGAACGATTGACGGCCCATAGTAATTTGTATGAAGAAAACGTCCAAAAAAATATGTGATTTTTGGTAACAAATTGCAAAAAAACTAGAAGTCGTATCGAAAAACTGATTTGTTTAAAGTGTTCTTTGATGTTTTGCCATGGATTATAAATATATTTTGTTGTTTTATTTTGTTTCACTAAATCACAGGACTCGGAACGCGGCAGTGCTATTCTAGAGTTTTTCATGAAATTCTCGATTACTTTCTGATGTAACTACACAATTTTACTGAAGTTTTTTTTGTTCATCTTGTACTTCATCTTTTAGAGAAGCGATGGTCTTAATTTTGTTTCTAAATATAGCTATTTACTATCCTCAAAAGTCGGAACGCCGAACCCTGTTTTGCCCGATTAGGGTAGTGCCGACCCTTAAGATGGATTGAAATAATTATTTTCTCAAATGAAATATTTTTCATCATAATGATTAGGACAAATCGGAATAAAATCTTTGTACGTCAATCATACGTCAATAGTGAATCATGGACATGGATCAAAGAGATTATACCTAAAGGCATAGAGGGAGCCATACCTTTTGCAAGGCGGTCCATTTTATTTGAAGTTTGTTTTTTTATGTTTTGTGTCTTGTGGTAGGACAAAAGGCACAAAAAGTTACTACTTTACAAAACTTTACATACACTAGCATATCAAAAAACGTGGAAAGTGGACAGCCGCATCAACAAATATCTATAGTTCCATTTCTTTCTACTATTAAAGGTATTTCATAAGAGAAAAGAGACTAACTACAATCTTAAATTGATGCGGACTTTATGCTTTAGAATTAGGAGATCCTTCCTGTGAGACTTGGATATAAACCAATTTATAGAAAATACCTATGCCACCTTACTGATCATGGACAATACCATTCCAATGTAGAAATAGAATGACTCAAAAAGGCATTAAAATAATAGTAATCGCGGAAACGAGACACGCGTATACGCTATGCTGATGCTGATGAAGTTGAAATTGCTAACAAAATCATGCAACTTAGTCGGGCTAAGGTACGAGATTTCATACATTTTTGTCATATCTCTGTCCCTCCAGTATATGCGGTCAACGAATCTAAAAAATACTCAATCAACGCTTTCCAAGCTTCTTGATCATCAACATGCAATGAAATTAGAGACAGTACCTTACAACCTTCTTGATCATGAACTTTCGCTTACGCTAGCTGATGTTCCTTATCACCATTTAGTGTTTTAGGCAAGAAGATTGAATTATCAAAATTCTTCGTTTTAGGCTTTTATACAGAGAAGACAAACTGGAGTCTTGTATTTCTATCCAACTCGGGTGCTAGTACTAATGTGAGAAAAAGACATACCTAGTTCTTCTGTTCGTCAATAACCCGCCTCATTACAAACAAGCGGTGAAACATGAAAATACTCATGGAGGTCGGTACTGTTCGACCTTCTTTCGTAAGTGACAAACCTAAAGTTGGAAATATTGACGATGGAAACGTACGAAAAAGGTGGAACATTACCGACCGCCATGGCCAATTTTTGTATTTCCATGCTTGTAAGGAGGATTGCATCCATTGGTTTATATCAGGTTGCCGGAAATAAGTATTGTCTATACCTGGAGTACAGACTACAGACTGCCGTACAAGCGCTGAAAAATGTAAATTCTCTAAACTTCGTTAAACGTTCTTTCGTACGTTTTCATCGTCGTTGTTGGTTGGTCCCTCCCAATCCAACGACGAAAATAAAAATAAAAGAGTTACTATTAAATTTTCGTTCTGATAGAAAGGTGTTTACGTAAACTTTGAAACATCGACGTACGAAAGAAGGTTGAACGTTACCGACCGCCATGGTCAATTTTCGTGTTTCCGTACTTGTAAGGAGGTTATGATGGATCCATTATCATTCTAAATCATAATTTTTTTTTTCCTTTACGCTGATAGACTGAACCACAACGTAACCACGTATGAGACAGCGATAGTCATAAAATCCTATTCAATTTATACTAAGCTAGATTGACTGACTCCGGAGTCAGACAGCAGTTGTAGTACAAAAAGTGGTTACGTCGATAAGGTCAGTAATAAGTAGTGATCACCTTTTTTAACTAGAGCGAATTTGCTATGTGCATCTCTTTTTGAGTGAATATACAAGACACGTGCTTCCTTCTATACCTTCTCTTTCTACTTTCTAAATCCATGGTTTATATCCATGTTCTAGAATCATGGTTCAAAAAGATTGCATAATGATTGAATGACATTGCAACGCATAAACTTCTTGGTGAACTTAAAATACAGGTGGTAGTCCAAAGAGAATGGAATCACTACGTGGTAGTCTTTAGAGGATGTTAGGTGTACCCACCCATTTGTTAACAAAAATACTTGGCTATTATCCATCCACTTTCTTTCACTGGAAACAATTCATGACCCACGCAGACGCTTGAAAAATAAATATGTTAAAGAAAATTTATGTCTTACCTGCATTTACATTAAGACTACCTACCTATTCTCTAATTGGGATATTTAGGGATTTTCTTAGTAGGTAGGTACTCGTAGTAATATTGAATTCTAAATATCACTTAAAATTGTTCGTGCAGTAGGTACTCAAACTTGTCCGATGTAAGTGTTCATGTAGCGAGCCCGTTGCCACTTCTTTGAGCATGGTACATCATCTTAATAGGACAATATTTAAATGGCTGTAACCTATCGATAGGACTAGTTCATCAATTCAATGTCGCTCAGCGAGCTATGGAGAGAGCTATGCTCGGTGTTTCTCTGAGGGATCACATCAGAAATGAAGTGATTCGTCACAGAACTAAAGTGGCTGACATAGCTCAGAAAATTAGCAAGCTGAAGTGGCAATGGGCTGGTCATATCTGCCGAAGAACTGACAACCGATGGGGTGTCAGAGTTCTAGAGTGGAGACCGCGAACTGGTAGGCGTAGTGTGGGACGCCCTGCTGCCCGCTGGACAGACGACCTAAAAAAGGTAGCGGGGAGCGACTGGATGAGGAAGGCCAAGGACAGAGTTTTGTGGCGCGCCTTGGGAGAGGCCTATGTTCAGCAGTATCGTTGCCTTGCACTTTTTTATGTTGTGCTCGCTATACCACTTTGTACCTTCCGAACAGCGGCGTTTTTCGTATTTCAAAGATAACAAAGATATATTTCAAAGATATATTTCGAATGATAACATAATACCTAATATTGTATCACTGTTCTCATCTTTTCTTACGGTAACATTAGGTTCGGAACCCTCTATGTGCGAGTACACACCTCGCTCTTGGCCAGTTATTTTAGTCACTAATTAATATTTACAATTCGGTTTCCGTGATTGATAATTGCGAATCTAAAGTGAAATCGTAGATAATTTTATGAAATATACTGACACTACTTCATTAATTTATCCACAATTTCACGTTAGACTCCGAATTATAGACAATGTTCAAATTTTTGCCTGCGAATAGTCTCCAAAAAACATCCAAAAAAGGTATCATTTGACCACAGACTTAAATAACAGACTTAGCATTTGATCAACAACTGCGTGGCAAGTTTGCACACATTCATATTTCATGCACACATTAAAAAATACAGGGTTGTATCAAGTCAAAGCATTCGAAATTTAGGTTTCCAACTTTAGGTACATATTGAAATAGTGACAAAATTTATGTAATGCAGTTTTAAAAACACTCAGCTCGAGGGAAACATTTTATATACTATTCCAGAACATTGTTATAGTTTTGGAAATGATAGATTTGCATTGCACCGACACGACTCCCTCAAATTAAGAATAATAAATCGCTGCCAACATACTCGTATATAGGCCTCCGCTCATTGCAGCGATATTATCGAGCGATATTATCGCTGCGATTTTGCGATAATTGTTCTGAGTACATTTTGTATGGGGACGCGCGCGATCCTACACACTGCCGCGATATTATCGAGCGATAATATCGCTGCGATTTTGCGATAATTGTTCTCAGTACATTTTGTATGGGGACGCGCTCGATCCCACACACTGCCGCGATATTATCGCAATCTTTCTACTACATTCAGTGAAGGGCGCATGCGTGACGCGAATCGCGGAATCGCTGCAGTGTGTAAGGTGTCGCGATATCGCTGTCGATAATATCGCTCGATAAAATCGCTCGATAATATTGCTACAAGGTGCGGAAGCCTTATACATTCTTATTTACTGCCCAAGGTGTGTCTACTATTTTCCCCTCAACAGAGGCGGAAAGCAGCAACTTCGTTTAGCGCAGCGGGACGAAAGTTGACGCTTTCCACCCGGAGGGAGCTAAATTATTTGTTTATGCAAATATATAAGAGTTTACTATTTCCTATATGATTTATCCTGAACCGATGCTATGTGTTTAAGTATACCACACCTAATGAAAGGTTCTTCAATAATATACACTCAGTTTCAGAAACGCTCATGAAAGTTAATCCTTCATTTAATCTCTGCTGACACTTTTTGTCTTGTTGATGTAGAAAAGCTAGCAAGAGATTTATTGGAGAAATTAACTTAAAAGAGCGTTTCTGCAAATTAGTGATAATCAAATTAACTGGTGCATAATATAAATACTTACTAAGCAGAGGGTCAAAAGAAAATAGATAACAAAGTTAATACTGAAACTATTTATTTTCAAACAAGACTATTTTGTTAATATGATTTCTTGACAAATTGCCATCAATGTTTCAATGTCTCCGTCGATAATTTCTTCATTCTCATTGATATGATAATTATATCATAGTTATCTATACAACTTAGTTTTTTAGTTTTGGCTGGTAAGTATGTTGGTTTCTTGAATCTGAAACGATTGAAATACTTAATATTAATCTTCATAAAATTTAAACTCCTTTTACCTACAATAATTCATACCTACCTACCATTCTTGGAGATGTCTAGCAGATGTGTGTCTAGAAGACATTTAGTAGGCGGACATAGAGGCATCTTCTAGATATATTTTGTACTACCTACTTATAATAAGACATACTAGATATTTGAGCAAATATTTACAAGATATTTATAAGATATTCTGTAGACATTTTGTGCTGTGTGGGATATATTCTTCAATATTTTCTTAGCCATAAACCGCATGCATATATCGTAATTAATGTTGTTTCATATAATGTTGTTGAGTATGTATTTAAATTAATTCCTTCTTCATTGCTTAATAAAATACAAGGCAATAATGCAATCGTGCAAACAAGCATGCATACAAGCTAACATGCAAGAAGGCAAGCATGCAAGCAAGTATGCAATCAAGCATGCAAACAAGCAAGCAAATCCGCAAAAAAACATGCTTGCAAGCGATAAGTGAACCGTACAGTACATACTCTAGAATTCAATGTATGCTGTTTTATGAGATACTTACAAACGTTTTAAGGAGCATTCGAGGTACAGGGCTGAGCAATATCAGCCTCCGATGATGCTTTAGATTTTTCTCTATCTTCACATCTATTTCTAGCAACACATGATCTCCACTCCACTTCTTTTTATTCAAGGAACAATCCTAAATTTTATTGATAGACGCATCTTCTTTATTCTGTAAATAACAATGAACACAATATATTAACTTACACTCAAATTAATTTGCCGTGAAAAGCCGTGGTGGTCCAGTGGCGAGAACCTTGCCTGCCGTGCAGGAGGCGATGGTTCGATCCCCGTCCAGGCCGACTCCTACCAATGAGTTTTTCGGAATTTATGTACGATTTTGTAACACCACTGGCTTTTCGGTGAAGGAAAACATCGTGAGGAAACCTGCATGCTTCAATTTCGAGGCATGTATTGTACCCACTGTCCATTTTATAAGTGGCGACGGGCTCACCCCCTCTCACACTGGACAGAGTTCCGGTACAACTGGTGAAACGTGGATGTTCTGAGGTGTCAGAATATCTCTGACTACCCCCTCGGGGAATATAGTCGTGAGCATATGCTTATGCTACGCAAATTAATTTAAGGCTAAAAAATGAGTCACATTTTTAGTAAAAAAATCTTTGCTAACGTGAATACATCTCTGGAATTTTGCACTAGTACATGAAATGTCAAACAAGGATTCTAACAATAGATATTTAACGAATTAACAAAATAATGACTTTACTTATTGGTTTTATGCAATTAAAACAATGCAAACATAGATTTTCTCCTAAAATATAGTGAATATGTGCTTCCGTAGCACATAATATGTTATGAAAAACAGATTAAACAATTTGTGTCCCAACACGAGATTTACTTACCTATGAAACGATAATCCGGGTGTCTTCCGATCGGATGCACTGTCACACTTATGCGCACTGCATTTCACCATAATTTAACAAAAACTTCCGCTCCTTTGGTGATACTTTCAACAATATTTTTTTCAAAACTCAACACGGCGTTTTGACAATATTTCACTGAAGGGCACTGACGGCCATATCGTTAGCTATCAAGATGGCAACCTGGCACGATGGTTGCATTGTTTATGGGTGCGTGTGGTGTAGCAACAATAGATAAACAGGGATAGTGCTATATGAGTTCTCTCAGACCTATTAGAGATAGAAATAATAAACTAGTGTGTGTAAAAAGTGCTAAGTCTGCTACTGTAATACCTAAGTCTGTGCATTTGACAACTCATGTTTGTTGCTCTATTCCTGTAAGGTTACGACATAGTTTAAGATAGCTGCAGAGTTGTCAATTTCATACAAAACTTTATCGTAGAACACTCGTAGACGGTATTAATAAAAGTAATATTTTATATATAGAAAAATAGCTTAGAAAATCTAGATTGCGCGTATTAATTAATATTTACAATTTTTAATATAATTACGAAGATATCAAGCTTTGAAATTCTTCATACAAAACTTCCAAAAAGCCTTTGAAAAGCCTTATTATCCTCGGGTTGTTTTCTCCGGAACCTTCAGCGGGAGACCGACTCACACTTGGTAGAACGGACGAACGGATGAACGGACGGACAACGTAGACTTATGAATAGCTTTCCGTTTTCTCGAAACTTAAAAAGTAATGAAATATTAATGACGCACTTGTTACTATTTAATTTGACGACCGATAAAGAGTTGCTGTTGCTGATTTGACTAATTAAGGCCAGGTTATCCAAGTGCAAGCGTCTCTTTCTTGCAAGCATAAGTTTGCAATTAGCGAACCCGCTCCAATTGAAAGCAGGATCGCTAAAAAACGTGTTTTTCATTATCTTTGCTCATGGGCGTTTCTAAGCTCAAAATTCTACGGAGTTCACTAGAAATATATATTCTAGGTATTTAGTTAAGTACACGAATAAAAAGTTAAATATCAGCAGTTTAATCATAGTATTGAAAAAAAAATCATAACAAAAAGGGGTAACTTTGGGATTTTTTTCTATTTATTAAACTTACTCTAATCGTGTAATTGAGAACAGTCGCCTATCAGCCAGATCCTTAAATAAAACATAATTGGTTTTCAGACTTTAAAACACAGTCTAAAACACTTTCGTTCGTGTTCAAAAAACGGCCTCGACCGGATAACAGCGTCTTAAAAGCATTATTTTTTAATTATTAGCTAAAGAATTTACAAGAAGAACCCATAGAATTAGGAATTACTACGTTGGAAAAACGTTCAAATAAAAATACTTACGGGGTCATTACAGAATGACACTCAAGTGGAGATCTCTTCTTGAGTATAGATAGCTTTACTTAAGGGTCGGCACTACCCTAATCGGGCAAAACAGGGTTCGGCGTTCCGACTTTTGAGGATAGTAAATAGCTATATTTAGAAACAAAATTAAGACCATCGCTTCTCTAAAAGATGAAGTACAAGATGAACAAAAAAAATTTCAGTAAAATTGTGTAGTTACATCAGAAAGTAATCGAGAATTTCATGAAAAACTCTAGAATAGCACTGCCGCGTTCCGAGTCCTGTGATTTAGTGAAACAAAATAAAACAACAAAATATATTTATAATCAATGGCAAAACATCAAAGAACACTTTAAACAAATCAGTTTTTCGATACGACTTCTAGTTTTTTTGCAATTTGTTACCAAAAATCACATATTTTTTTGGACGTTTTCTTCATACAAATTACTATGGGCCGTCAATCGTTCGAAATCATTGCGAATAGTCCGGTGACCGGCAACACCCAACCCTGTCTTAGAAGATTAATGAACAATTCCATTTTTAGCTAAAGTAGGCAAAGTAACTTATAAAAAACGGGGCAAGTGGGTGTCGGGCCACATGCAGTGTAGGGTTCCGTAGTTGCCCGTCACGATATGTGGACTTAGAAGTGCATTTTATAAATTGGTCGACTATTACTCGTAAATTTTTGTCTCCTTTATTATATTAGAATAACTGTAAGTTTATTACTATTGTTACTAGCAAACTAAGGATTGATAATCTGAAATCATCATCATCATCGTCAGATATGTTTTAAATAAGAATGGAATAAGAGTGAATTCTGTACCGTAGTAGGTGACTCAAACGATTGACTTCGAAAGTCATTTGCACGACAGAATTTTGCGCGAAAAGACATTGCGCGATACAAGAAAACACAAAGGAATTTCACAAAAGTTACTGTCCGGTCACTGTTTGGTAGTTTTTGGTTATTTTGGTAATTTATGGTAGTTTTTGAGTCTTTCGGTAGTTTTTGGTAAATTTTCGTACAAAAGTAACCAAAAAGTTATTTTGGTAGATTTTCGTACTTTTTGGTAGATTATTGTTATTTTTGTAATTTTTCGTACTTTTTGGTAGTTTATGGTTAATTTGGTACTTTTTGGTTCATCTCATTTCATTTCATTTATTTACCTTAAATTATAGGTAGGTACATAAGTTACAGATGGTAAGTACCTACAGAGTACCTATTAGTCACACTACAACATAATTTATAAACATTAAGAAAAAAACAGATTTAAACAATAGGTGCCAGACAATAACTTAACTACCACCTTTCAGTACTACAGTTAAATTAGTTAAATGTTATAAAGTCAGTTCAATGTGAGTTAAAAATTATAATAACCTTATTGAGGTACAAATAATCGATCTGCAACCTGCAACACATTTTTTTCTACTCAGATGTTTGTTTACTTAATTGTTAAAAAGGTAATTTGGTACCAGTAGCTCATTTTTGCGAGTTACATTTAATATCTCTTGCTACGGAATACTACGGGGTATCGTCTCACGATTTTGCACAGATCGAGGATATATACAAAGCTGTCACAGTGAGTAATTTAAAGTCTGTAAACAAGGATCGGCATGACACCCTTACTGACTGAATTCCGCTTACGATTCGAATGCACCTCTTTTGCAAAACAAATATTTTATTTATGTCAACAGACCCACCCCGTAGCCAAGCCGTCAAGATCTCTTTTGTTTTATGGTAGTTTTTCGTAAGCAGTAGTTTGTATAACTCTGGTAGATGGCGCTGACGTCCCTTTAAGACGATTAAATATATAGATTGAAAATTTCGCCGTGGCTTGCGGGGTGACGACAGCTCTGTTGGAGTAGAGCATGCCCCGGATAGGCAGGTCGTGGGTTCGAATCCCGCTCGCCGCCCGACTTTTTCAATCTTTAATTTGATTAAGCTAACATGGCATACATGTAAAATAATAAAAAAAAATTATCTTTAAAATTACTTCTTGTTAATATTGCTGTGCCCTTTCAGGATTCATGTACCCACTTTAGCTACTAAGTAACACCTATATGTTCTTGTGTCGCACAATGTCCTTCAGCGTGACTAAAATTACTGCTGAAATCTACCAAAATCTACCAGTCCTGTTTAAAATTCTACTTAAATTCTACCAAATAATATTTATGTCGTTACAAATGGTCAAAATTTAATATGAAACACGTTTTTGTACAAAATATTATAAATTTTATCTAAACGCTCATCATTACACATAGGGAATCCAATCCCGCACTAAAATTGCGATCCCGCATGCCTGCGGGATTGAGGTCAATAATCCCGCGGATCCCGCGGGACTTGCGGGATTGAGTTTTTTTTTACTTTTTTTTATTTTAAGTAGGTAAGTAGTTAAACAAATTAAATTAGGAGAAGTTTTAAATGTAATTATTAAGGGTCCATAGATTCAGACGAATATTTTCTATGAGAAACGCGACAGTGCGTGCGTGTGCCGAATTTTCGATTAAAAGGAAGCAACAAAAGTTACTTTTATACATTTTTTTTAGGATTTCACTAAATAAACTAATGGTGAATATGTGAGTATAAATAGGTACCGAAAATCTGAAGCTATTTTAAGTTCGTCTAAAACGAGAAAAATATTTAAATTACATGAAAAAACGTCATCTTTTTGACGATTTTCTATCAAGTGAAGTAATTCCAATCGTGTAGGCATTCAATTTATGATTTTACTATATAAACTATCCAAGAATACTGAGGTATGACTTGTTTCGGTAAATTGTGTAAATCTAGTCGAAAAATAAAAAAAAAAATGCCTCCAAGGTATTTCGTTCTACTATTGGGCCTTCATTACTATTTATCAATTGAATAAATTTTAATGTAAAATCAGCTTATCTTTTCTGACAATACTTTCAAAGAAATGATAGGTAATACTTGAATTAACATTGTTCCGAATTCCGATACAGGATTCACACAACACAAAATAGAAATTTTAGGTAGCTGAAAATCTGAAAACTAATTTTTTTCCATTCAAATTCTATAGAAAAGTTGTTAAATAACTTATTTATGAGGCTGTTGTGCTGGGGTTCTTATAAAGTAGAACGACGTCTGAGCCCATTTTTAGGGTTTCGTGGTCAAACAAGGAACTCTTATACTTTCGTCAATTCTATCTGTCTGTACGTCTGTCTGTCTGTATCCCCCTCAATTGTCCTCAAAAACTCGCTCATTTTTGCATTTATTGATATTGACTCGAAATTTGCCATGAAGGCAGATAACAGTAACCCAAAAACAGAAATGAGGTAGTTAAGAAGAAACACATTTTCTTCGACCCATCAATCCCAATACAACGAAAAGAGGGTTGAAAAAAAAAGTTTTTTTTTGTATGTCGTTGGATAGGTCTTGTCAAATGGCACAAAACTCTAATAAAAACTAAATCGTTGTAATGCTTCTGTCTCGCAATATCTGCGCTCAAAATCAAAATTGTCTCTTAGGTAAGATAAGAATTAATAGATAAATACTTTTCTTCTTATTATAATCATGCAATGGCTACAAAATCCTATCATGGGCGAGTCCGACACGCTCTTGGCCGGTTTTTCTTAAAAAAAATGCAATCCCGCAAACGTGCGGGATCCCGCATGAGTAATCCCGCATTTGTGATCCCGCAAAAAAGGTGCGGGATCCCGCAAATGCGGGATCCCGCGTTTGCGGGATTGGATTCCCTAATTACACATGTTATTTTCGCATTTTCGTATAATTTTTATTGGTTTTTATCACTTTGTAACATATGGATGCTTCAATTTTCAAATAAATATTAAATTAGGTCGTCCCTATGAAAGTTTACATTACAGTACAGTTTTCTGTGTCTCATAAGCAGAATACGAAATTTTGGTAGCACTTTTAATAATGTCAAACGGATTGCACGTTTATCGACTTCCGATTGTGTCGATATACGGGTAATTTTTTATCACTGCGGATAACTGCAGCATGTATTCTACTCATCAAACTGATAACTTTCACTATGGAGCCAACTTCAAAAGAGCGAAAAAAAAATATCTGCTGTCCTATACAAAACTGCGGTACCTACATATTCGACTCAAATGTATGGGACAGCTGATTTATTTTCGCTATTTCGAAGTTCGATACATGCTGAAGTTATCCGCTGTGATATGAAATGGGTATATTTATATCGACATTATTGCAAGTCGATAAACATGCAATGCCTTTGACATATTAAAAGTGCTAGGTACCAACATTTCAACTCTGCTCAGAAGCCCTCTTTTGTAAAAAAAACAACATTAGGCGATATGATTAATATTTGCTGTACTAGAAGTGAGTTCGGTGGCGCGTTGCGGAGAGGACTCTCAATCAAGAGGTCCGAGTTCGAATCCGCGCGGACAACATGCCACGTACCAATGAGTTTTTCTAACTTATGTACGTATTACCGACTGCTCTCAAATGGTGAACGAAAACATCGTGAGGAAACCTGCATATGCAGACGAAGAAATTCTGATGTATATTATGTGAAGTCTACCAATCCGCATCGGGCACGCGTGGTGGACTAACGCCCAAACACCCTCCTAAAAGGTAGGCCTGTGCCCTGCCGTGGGTGGGACGTATATAGGATGATGAGGTACTAGAAGTTCCGGAAAACTTGCAAACCCTGCAATCGTTTTCTCAGCCATTTGTATTGCCAGCTTAGATTTTATTAGACGGAATCCTTGCATTTTTAAATACATAAAATTTTCGAATACCCAGTTTCTACTAAAATCTACTAAACAATTTTGCCCTAAATCTACCAATAAAGAAGAAATCTACTAAAAGTGATCACACTGATGTCCTTTTGCGCAAATGTTTTTGAAGGCAATCGTTCCAGTTACCTACTGCAAAATTTACTTTTATTCCGTGCTTAAAATATTATATCTGACGATGATTATGATGATAAAAGATTACAAACCCTTAGTTTGCTAATACCTAATCTTATAATAATTTCTTTATTTTATTAAAAGTTTTAATTTGTTCTGTTATAATAATTTTAAGCCTTAGCTTAAAAAAAACTTAAAATTATTATAACAGAACAAATTAAAACTTTTAATAAAATAAAGAAATTATACTACTAAGGTAATACTGTGATCTAATTAGTTGGAACCCATCCTATCCTACCACCAGGGGTGATCTTTGATCAGTCACATTATAGGTCCATCACGCACGGTACTGTACTGTTGCTGTAAATATCAATTTTGACCTACGGCTCTCAAATCCAGATGCTGAAGGAGTATTGCCACGCACAACCAAACATTCAACATTAATTTAATGTGATAAAATCTGCCTTCCGGGTAGTAGGTACCCTAAATTCGGTCGGACCTACGAACCTGCCAGGATAGGGTCGGCCGACCAGACTTTTTAGTCCTTACTAATTGGCCTCTAGACCAACAGACTAGTTACGTCCTTTAATTCAACGAGGTAAAATGTTGTCACCAGGTAGGGTTCACTTTTTCCTTCACACCAGTAAACATGCCAGCCAAGCTGTGCCGCGCGCTGCAGCCGACCAAGTTTTTTTCAAAAAATTCATTACCAAAAGCTATCAAATTGATTTGTTCATTAATCTTATAAGATAGGGTTGAGTGTTGTCGGCCACCGGTCTATTTCTTTTGACAGATATGTCAAACGGGCCGTAGGTAGTGCCGACCCTTAAAAAGAGATATCCACTTGAAAGAGTCTAAACTCTTTGGTACAAAAGGTCCAACGATTTATCATTTGAAGTCTCTAATCCCGAAGCTTTAAATTTAGCTTAGGACGGCCATTTCTCAAAATATAGCTCTGATAAAAGTTTCCTACATTTTTAGGGATTGGTTTTTGCAATTCCAAATCGGTGTAATAGTTATTTAATGACCACGTAGATTTCGAGGGTGTCGTAAGAAGATTTGTAGTGTTCTTGTGGGCAAAAGTCTTTGCTTAGCCACCACATGCTAAAAGTGAGAAGTTTATTCCGAGCGAGCATGCATACAAACGAGCGCTGCATACAAACGTAGTTTGGTGATATTTTCGATACTATCCAATCTCTATGTTTCTATCAAGTCAAATTTTCGTTAAAATATACATTTTTAATGCTAGGATTAATTTAAGATTGTTTGATGCCTACCTTATCTATCGCATTCCTAGATGTTGACAAATTAAATAACCGTGTATAATGGTAACAACTTCTAATTACTTACCTATGTTAAGAGTTAGATAATAATTGGATTGTGCAACATCCACATAAATCTGTTAGGTTTAAGGATGTGAAGAAAATGTTAATGTAACTATTTTTGGAAATAAATAAATAAATAAAATAAATGAATAAATGGAAATCTTTGAGGCACTGTAACATTAAAACTATAGATTTTAACAAAAATGTCAGATTTTTGGTAATGAAATCTTGATTTTTGTCAATGTTTGTATGAAACAAACATAGAGATTATATTCTAGATTGTTTCTGAAAAATGTCATTGACTTTAATTGGTTAGTATTGAAAATATCACCAGACTTCGTTTGTATGGAGCGCGCCAACGGTAATATACTAGCTTCTCCATGCTTTGGAATGGAATGCACGTTAACGGGTCATTTCATGCGAATATTTTCTATGGAAAATGCTACATCCCAGCCCTCCGAATAAGTGCATACTTAACCCATTTTCGATTAAAAATAATTAATAAAAGTACTTTTATCGATTTTTTTAATGATTTCACTAGATAAAGTTTTAGTGAATATGTGAGTAAAATTCCAGTAATTATAAACGGGTGCAAGTTATTCTAGTTTGAGAAAATACCTAATGTTAAAAATGCGTTATTTCCTTAACTTTTTGAAAAGAAATTCTATCGTGTGAAGTAATTTCAATCGTGTATTCAATTTATGATTTCACTAGATAAACTTTCCAAGAATAGAATACTGTGTATTTTGTCGTATCTGTAACTTGTATAAATCTAGTAGAAAAACGAACAATAACAAACTCCTTCTGAGGTAATTCCGGGACTTATGGCCCCTTAAGCAATTGGTCCTGGATATTCTGGATAGTTCAGAAAGTCGGCTACCTGCCGGTTTTGAGCAACTTTGTAACCATTTTATTCATTAACTATAGCACTTTTTGAGCTGAGAAATCAACTGGACCATCTACAGGATATGAGAAGTGATGTGGTTTTTCTAGAAATCGATTTAAATGAATAAAACCGAAGAAAACGGACTCTAAAGTCACCCCTTTTTTTCCAGTTGTTACCATTTTACTCTTACATTTTGAATCAGAAGAAAATGAAAATTTACAATATTGTTCACAATACAATTTAGAATGATGTGGTTTTCTTACTTTTTAGAAATTAACTCTGACACCAGGGCTTTGCAGCCCACTCGATAAGAAGAAGAAATTAATAAAAAATCATCGAATTTTTCAAAGAAAACAGCTTAATTCTGACCGGAGCCACGCGCTCGTTCGCATCGATTAGTATGGAGTCGAGTCGTGGTCCAGGGCAGATATTAAAACGGCTTAACAATTCTCTGACAGCAAGTTGACCACTAACTTGCCTCCACCAATCCGCAGAGCCCGCGTATTGGAGTATGGCCCACTCCCTCTCACCATTATTCGTGAGGAACCCTTTTCCTTTCTTGTACACATTCTATCATGAAATAAACATTTATTATATTTTCAACTATACAGAACAGTTTACTCTGCCAAAGTAATATTGAACTTTATACTGTTGGTAAACAGTTCATATTTCATCAAAAGGACAAACACTACGTTCAGTCAAGTGTGTATTTTTCTATTCCCATTTGACTAAAGGTAAAGTCTGGAATTGTTTGACTATATTATATATCCTGTACACCCGTGAAACTTTTCAACGATAGAGACTAAAAAGAAATCTAAATGTATGGAAATAAAGTCACTCTTTGAACGTTACATTAGATTTTTTTGACAATACAAATATGCTACACAGGGTGTAAAGAAAAGTATCATTAACCTTTAAACCACATACTGTATCCATCAAACTTTTGCTATGGGAGCATACCTGTCATTACAAAAAAAGTGAGCTCTTTCATACATTTGACACGTGTAGGCATTGCAGTTTAGTATGGAACAGCAGGTTTTTTTTGCGCTGACAGGTTTGCACACATAGTAAAAGTTGTTCAGGTTGATAGGTAGAGTATGTGGTTTAAAGGTGAAAATCGTGATTTATTCAGATACCTATGTGACGCTCTACCTAGTCTACTACACCCATAAAGTTATTATACCTTACAGGAATAGAGTCAGTGACATGAGTTGTCAAATGAAACAGTTTTTGGATGTTTTTTGGAGACTATTCGCAGGCAAAAATTCTAATACTGTCTATAATTCTGAGTCTAACGTAAAATCGTGGATAAATTAATGAAGTAGTGTCAGTATATTTCACAAAATTATCTACGATTTCACTTTAGATTCCCAATTATTCACGAAAACCGAATTGTAAAAATTGATTAGTGACTAAAAAACGGTTCTATTGATTCGCGTCACGTATCTCTTTCTATTATACAGTGGTGCCGCTAGGTACATCTCGCTCTCTCAGCTGTATGTTCCTCTATTCCTACCTCTATGACTACACCCTATACTGAATTAACCTTGCAGCTGATGGTTACCAAAAGTACGCTTATCTCTTATACTATTAAAAAACCTTCGACATATAAGTAGTACCTACCCTGAATAGTTCGGCTTGGCAATAAGTTTGTATGGAGTGACCCTTCACCCTATTTATAGCACAGCGGGCCTCGTTAGGGTACAATGGAAGGACTCCACAAAGGCCTACACATTATTCATTGGCTTCTTAAAGAAGGCTCGTTAGACTCTTACGTGTTCGGTTTAGTATTGCCATAGAATAGGTACTATTACCTTAGGTATTACAGGGTCCTTCTTAAGGGGCACCCAGCCTTTTGTGTTGCCCTCAATACCGTTTTTTTTATTTCTGACCAATTAAACAACATTTCCAAAAAACAAGAGTGTCACATTGTAGTCATTGCTGATTTTATTTATCGGGTAACTGCGGTTTTTTAATAGTACTTAGTTATTAACTTACAAAAGTGACCACTTTTGGCGGTTTTAACGATAATGATAGCTACGAGCATAAAACATAATAATCCGTATCTCACTAATATTATAAATGCGAAAGTTTGTGACGATGTTTAGATGTTTGGATGTTTGTGACGCAATCACGCAAAAACGGCTGAACGGATTTGGATGAAATTTGGCACACAGATAGAATATGTTCTGGATTAACACATAGGATACTTTTTGAGATCCACGCAGACGGAGTCGCGGGCAACCAGCTAGTAGTTTATATAAATTGAATTGACTACAATGTGACATTATTGTTTCTTGGAAATGTTTTAATTGTTAAAACTGCTGTTCCGTGCTGTTCCGTGCTGTTCCGTTCCGTCTATCTTATATGCTGGAGCAAAATGACGTTCCTGAGTGACAGAAAAGGATGGAGCGACGGAAAAATGCGATACCGTGCTTCCTGATGTAGTTCGACCCTAACTAGGATGTTTTGTTACACCTTGTATACAGAATGTTGAGTTAAATTGCGTTACGTTTAACAGAGTGCATCTGACCGTCAAACTGAAAAACGTTTACTGCGGTGACAACATTGATGTTGCGAAAAAAAATCTGGTTTTCAATACATTTGGTTCGCCACATTTTATGTGGCGCAGCTAATTCTTTTTCAGCGTTGTCAAGCTCAACTCCATAGTCATATGTGAAGCAAGGAGTTGTATGTAACCCTCTGATGTAACCGCACGTAGAAGCACACACGGTGTGCCAATCCGTCACCCTGTGTTCTTCTACGTGCCGATTTCTTACAACTCCTTGCTTAACAAATAACGGACTGACGTCTGCCGCTGCGTCAATCGTGTCATCGTATGTGACCTACTAGACCAGTTTCCCGATGGCCTCATAAAACGTGGCTGACTGAGGAACCTTCCAGGGCTGTCAACCTATGCGGGTTCTGATCTCTAAAGGGGTCCCTTCCGATGCGTAATCATTTCGATCGGGAACCTGATGATGTAATTTTGGGTCAAAAATAGAGGTACGGTACCCGAAAAAAAACATGGTTCTTCCAGGATATAGGATGGCAACCTTCTATATTCCTGTTGTCCTAATGCAGCAGCTTCTGCTGCAGTATGCTTCTGATGAGGAACCGAGAGAGGTAAGAAATAATGCATCGGGAGCTTAATCTATACTTAATCACCCCCTAAAGTTGTAACACATTCAAGTTTACACCATGAGTTATGCACGATAACTTAAGATTATTCATACCGAATGTAAATATTTTCTAAACAAGAATTAATGATTTCTTTAAAAGAAAAATTTACCTCTGTCAATCTTCGCTGTTAATTTGCAAAAATGCTAAAACGTAAACAATCTTTACCTTAAAATGTTCTTGACAATCAATTTTCCTAAGTCAAGTTTAAAATTAGCTTTCTCATTTTAAATGTTTCTCGACTCTGTGCCCGGGGGACAGCGAATTTTCCAAGAAAATCAATGTCTGATACAAATTGGTTTTCTGGATTGCTAGATCCATTTCTAAATGTCAGCAATTTACTTTAGACTTTTATAGGAAATCTACAAATAATACCTACTTGCATGTAAGAAAATACCATAATAGTAATATACAGGGTATATTAGTACTTAAGGTGTGGTCAGTTTCGGGACTCGCCAAAATTAGCTTTTTTGATTCCGTTTCTACCATTCAAAATTAAATAATTTTGATTTGAATGGGATATATGTCACAGTTGGGGATATTTCCTAGGCAGGTAGGTTATTCAGTACACGATTGGAACAATTTGGCTCGATAGAAAAATATCTCGAAGTTACCCCTTTTTCCTAGTTTTAATCTCGTTATATATCTAGAAGAAACTGTATTTACGCAAAAAAAATACACTATTATCTTGGTCATAACATAAGCTAGGCACCTAGGTCCTTTTTGTTTACTTTATTTACTTTATATACTTTAACACAATTCCGAAATATCTATGAAATTTCGAGCATCTCGCCATTTTACCGCCGGCCATTTTGCCCTCAGACGCGCGGAAGCGCTTGCAAAGGTAAGACCTATGTCAAACTTTCCTTCAAATATAATGTCGCATTTTACATCATTTTCGGCTTTTTTATGAATTAATATCTGCATAAAATATTTCGAATATTCCTCAGATTGTAAATAATAGCTGTTAGTATTGTAGATGTAACTAATTTGTAACTATTTTTTGAATTGTAAATGTTTGTAGGTACAATGACAGTGCCACAGTTTACGAAATACCTTTCAGCAGGACAACACTGACACCTGCTAAATAGATATAGTAAAACTGTTTATGTAGCGGGGAAACTAGTGTTCACGGGTTTATTTTTTGTAATTTCGTTGCGAACTCTCTTAAATACCTAAAAAAAAAACGTCTGCGTAAAAAGTCTACTTTAAATAAAAACTGAAAAGAAAAAATAAGTCCAGTATTCTAGAATTCTGTTATGTAATATTGAAGCGACTTTCACAGTCGGGAAATATTAAAAATTCTAGACCGGATAAAGGGCTTTGAACTTTTTGGCATAGTGGTAACCATAATTTTGCAGGAATTTCGGAAATTTTTCAAAAATGCGGCGCATCCTGAAACCTATGTATATCGATAGAGTATGTATAGACGAACAAAAAATGTCCTATAAACTATAGTCCTAAAGTGCAAAGTTTTCGAGATAATGCATGTTAAAGATGTTGTGTATACAGGGTAAAAATAAATACTTAAAACTCTTAAGGGGGTTGTTTAGACCATGAAACTGAACAACTTTCACTATGGGACCAACATCGAAATCGCGAAAAAAAAAATCTGATATCTCATACAATATATTAATTTTTTTTCCCGATTTCGATATTGGTCCCATAGTGAAAGTTGTTCAGTATGATGGTCTAAACCACCCCCTTGAATGTTTATTTGTATTTTTGTAACACCTTGTACCTACCTAAAGGGTGTAAGTGACAGCCTAGCAAATACTGAAACGGTGAACTCAAACCATCAAATAGAACAATTTTCACTATGGAGGCTACCTTAGGAAACGCGAAAAAAAATCTGCGGTCCCATACAAAACTGTTATACCTACCTGACTAAAATGTATGGGACACCAGATTTTTTTCTTGCGTTTCCTGAGGTAGGCTCCATAGTGAAAGTTGTTCAGTTTGATGGTCTGAGTTTACCGTTTCAGTATTTGCTAGGCTGTCACTTACATCCTGTGTAAAATCCTAACACATCCCCCCCCCCCCCCCCCCCCCAATTACCTATAAGATGCGATCATATATCAATAGAATCGCAACGCTCCGTCGGTAGCGAGTTGCAGAGAGCTATGGAATTCAATCTTGAGGTCCAGGTTTGAATCCGCACGGATGACATATGCCATGTACCAATGAGTTTTTTCTGACTTATGTACCTACGTAGCACCAACTGCTTCAAACGGCATAGGAAAACATTTTGAGGAAACCTGCATACGATGAAAAAGAAATTCCGATGCGTATATGAGGTCTACCGCACCGCATTGTGCACGCGTGGTGGACTAACGTACATACACCCTCCATGAGGGTAGGCCTGTGCCCTGCAGTGGGACGTAGGTGGTGGACGTTTGGGGTGGTTAAGGATCTACCTCCTCCACCCCGGACAACGCCGCCACCACAGACTACCAAGTTTGTGGTGACGGCCGAACGATCCCCCACAGCGGTACTAGGCTCCGCAAGGAGCCGCCTGGCTTGCGCCCACCCTCCTGCTGGAGTCTTGCGCCAAGCAGCTTGCTGCATTCCGTCGGTGTGCAGGAGTGCCAGTGCTATTGGGGAATGGGAGAAAATCAGCTGTGCTGTTCGGAACCGGTCTTGGCCTCTGAGCAACACTGTACCGGGAAACTCATTCTGGAGGGTAGCGGGATCCGAAGCACGGTGACAGTCGTGGGTCGGTACCGCAGTTAGTAGGGGGCCCAAGTAGTGCGCTAGCCACGTGTGAAAGGCTGCCCCACTGCAGCCTTGGCGACTGGAAGGGAGGTCCCGGTGGCCATTGCAGGGGGGATCGGGCGTCCCCGCAGTCTACATGTGAGTTTCCCATCAGTCTGTCGAGCCCAAGAGGTCCATCAGGGTAACTGAGGAGCGTATCTCGACGGAGCGGAGCTTGTTTTTCTGGGGGACTTAAATGCCCACCACAGCGAGTGGCTGTTCCTGTTCCAGAAAACTAACCATGCTGGCAGAGAGATGCGTAAGCTTGCGTTATCGCTAGATATCACCCAGCTGGTGAATCAAGCAACGCGGGTAACGGATGTCGATGGCCATACGCCCAATCGTTTAGACTTTCTGCTGACATCAGATCCAGACAAGCACTCAGTATCGGTCTTTGCACAGACTGGCATACCTACCCTTCTGGTAGTAAACAGTTCTGGTCCCTTTCAAAATCGGTCGAATCCAATTTCTACCGTCCCCCTTTGCCTCCCATGCAGAAGCCTGGTGGGTCACTGACTGAGAAAGCGAATTTATATGCTTCTCTGTTTAGGAGCAATTCACGTCTGGACGCTCGTGCCAAACAGCCACACATGCCGGAGATGACAATACACACGAAAGAGGTCCGCAGAGCATTGCGTAGTCTGCATGTGAGGCCAGGTCCTGATGGAATACCTGCAAGAGTGCTGAGATATTATGCGCCTGAGTTGTCTCCTGTTTTAACACGCCTGTGTCGCCTCTCTCTCAGAACAAGAACGATTCCCAAGAAGGGCATTCGTTCCGACCCCTGCAACTACCGACCTATAGCCATCACTTCCATTCTCTGTAAAGTCATGGAAAGAGTACTTAACAGTAAGTTGCGGACATACCTAGAAGATAATGATCTACACAGTGATCGTCAATATGGCTTTCGCCGGGGGCGATCGACTGGGGATCTTCTTATGTCAAACTCAAACTCAAAATAATTTATTCAATATAGGAGCCTGAAGCACACTTATTAAACGTTAATTCTTTTTTAAGTTACCACCGCTTCGGAACGTGTTGTCGCTGTAGAGAAGATGCGGCCAGAAACTCTACAGCATAACACGACTTAATACTATTGCAATATAAATTCTTACGCTAAGGTTATTTAAACAGTAATACATAGTCTATTTAATTAAATTAATAATTGATGTATGTCACGCACTGGTGGGGCGAGGCCATCGAGAAACACAGCGAAGCACTAGTTGTGTAATTTGACATCTCGAAGGCCTTTGTCAGGGTATGGCACGCTAGATTGCTGAGCAAGCTTCCTGCTTATGGCATCCCTGCTGATCTCTGCAGCTGGATATCTGATTTCTTGAGTGAACGGTCGATTAGAGTTGTCATTGACAGCTGCTCAGAGGTCGGAAGACCTCATGGCAATTGATGCTGGGGTTCTTCAGGGGTCTGTTCTCTCTGCGAGACTTTTCCTGCTACACATCACTGACCTCTTTGTGTCAGGTATTATTGGGTATGCAGATGACAGTACTGTCACAGAGAGATATCTATCCGGCGCTTGGGGCGGGGATGAAATACGTTCGCAGAGGGAAGCCATGGTGGAGCGGACAAACTTGACTTTAAGTCTTGTCTCCCAGTGGGGTGACAATAATCTAGTCAACTTCAACGCCACCAAAACACAGGCTCGTCTGTTCAACGCCAAAAGGAGTTCGTTTATTCTGGTTCCTACTTTCCGGGGAAGATAAATCTGTCCCTGTTTCCGACAGTCTTGAGCTTCTGAGCATGGGTTGACTACGAAACTCAACTTCGGCGCTGACATCGAGTCTAAGGCTCAAAGTGCAGCCAAAAAGCTAGGCATCTTAAACAAGGTACTTCACTCCTGGACAGCTCTTAATGTTGCATAAAGCTCAGGTCCGATCGTGTATGAAGTATTGCTGCCACATGTGAGATGGCTCAGCTAATTATCAACTAGAGGCTCATTGGCGACAGTAATCTGGTTGGTGGAAACCAAGCTTCATAGCCTAGCCCACCGCCGCAGAGTAGCCTGCTTGTCGGTCTTCTACAGATTGTACTGCGGTGAGTGTGCACCAGAGCTGCATGAGCTCATCCCGCCTTCCCCTTTCTACTATCATCGGACTTCCAGACGCACCGCGGGATACCACCCCTTCTTGGTTGATGTTTATGATACCTACCTAGGTACACGGACTTGAAAAAAAACCTGACGTAATCTTGTCTAATCACGAGTGAAGCACCCATTTATTTTTGTGTGTGTGCTGACGCGGTAAAAATGGTGGCGGGTTGTAGGTCCTAAGCCTAGAACTGGTGCATCTGTGTGAGTGTAGGTCCCTTGTAGAACAAACGAATATGTAGGACCTTGCATGCTCATGCTTCACATCTTTTTAGTGTCACATTACGTCCGCCTTTTTTTCAAGTCCGTGCTTAGGTATAAACGTTTTCTATTACACCTTTCTCTTTTTGGTGAAAAAATACAGCGGTAGGTACTTTATTTCGAAAAAAGTTCTCATTCGATTTTTTGTTATTTAAATTAAATTGTAATTGCAATTAAGAAAAACATAGACATAGCACATGATTAAAATATATTCCATGTGGACATAGCCCAGACAAACATTTATTTCATCTGTTGAGGTACAATACAACCTGCACGACGACGCACTACACACTGCCAGTATTTTTTTTTATTTTTTTTGCTTCTTACACTGCCAGTATAAGTTGACCGCGAAGTATGCAGCGCGTCGTGAGGCGTATTTGTACTTACACACGGCGACACATCAAGCTGTTCATAACCAAAATAAGCTGGCCGCGAGTAGGTTTAGGTTGCATGACATTTATGAGTCGTCGCGCGGCCAGCTTATTATTTTGGTTTTGTATAGGTTGATGTGTCACCGTGTGTACGTGTATACCTGCACAGATGAAATAAATGTTTGCCATTAATACAGGAACTTTTTTCGAAATAAATTATCATCAATAAGTACCTACCTACCTCGGTATATTTCTCATACTGGGTATTACAGAAAGGTGTCATAGAACTTGTTTATGCCAAAAACATTTTCTATTCTATACAAATCTTCTTCTTCTTATCGTGTGGGCAAGCCCTGGTGTCAGAGTTTTTTCAGACCGCCTTACGGCCTCTGACGTGGTTTTTATATAACGAATAATAACCACCAGAGATAGTAACTGGGACCAACGGCTTATCGTGCCATCTGAAGCACGGAATCATCTTTCTTTTCAGACAATCAGGTGATTCAGCCTGCATTACCCTAACCAACTGGGGAAAAACGCATAAAGTGACATATCACTAGGTGTCCCCCATGGGAATCGAACCTACGACCTCGGTGTCAAGATCCCAAGTCTTATAACCATTGGACCACGGAGATTGGTATTGGAGGAAAATGTGTTAGGATTTTTATCATACAAGATCCTTAATATGGATTATCTCGAAAACGTTGCACTTTAGGACTATATGTTATTTGACATTTTATGTTCGTCTATAGATCCTCTATCGATATACATAGGTTTCAGGGTGCGCCGCGTTTTTGAAATTCCTGAAAATTTATGGTCATCACTATGCCAGCCTCCCATACAAAGAGGTTCAATGGCCTTTTCCGAATAATGGGTCCCGTCCCGACTGTGAAAGTCGCTTCAAAATTACATAACATAATTCTAGACTACTGGACTTATTTTTTTCTTTTCAGTTTTTATTTAAAGTTGACTTTTTACACAGACGGGTTTTTCGATTTCTTAAATTACATCATGCACCCATGTATGGGCCGTCCGGCTACATTGTGATATGCATGTGATAGCTTTGTGATACGCATTATAATATAGATGAATATGATAGAAATACAATCCAATTGCAAAAATTGCCATAAATAAAGTGGTTTTTTGTTACAACGAGTGTCAAACTAAAATAGGTGCCTTTAGACTTGCGTACATTCTCAGCTGAGCTTGACCGCGCAGCGATTTTTAATCGCGTTATTTTTTTTGTAATTGGGTATTTGACAGGTTTTTAATAACTGTTCTACGTTAATCACTGATGGCTAAGGATTCTGTAGAAAATTAATATTATACGTTCCATTACCAATCCTCTTTACAAGCATGGAAACACAAAAATTGGCCATTGGTAATGTTCAACCTTATTTAATTTAGGTTTGTCTCTTTCTTTCAGAACAAAACTTAAATAAAAGCTCTTTTTAGTGTTTCGTACCAATTTTGGCAAAACGGAACACTTATGGAATCAGATCGGTGTCTGTCCGTCCGTCCGTCTGTCACAGGCATTTTTCTCAGAGACCGTAAGACATAGGAAGTTGAAACTCGGTATAGGTATAGCAATTGCTGATCCAATGTCGTAATTCGTAAATGAAGTAAAAAAGCTAAATTTTTATTTTGGCGGGCATTTTGGGGAGGTAGAAAGGGTAAATTAATAAAATCTTTTCTTCCCTATAATGTAGGGTATCAAATAAATAAATAATAAATACAATAAAATAAAATCAATTTATTTCAGACAATGACAAATGAAAGCTTAATATAAAAACACGATTCTAAAAATTTTTTTTTAAGTTTCTCTTTGAAACTTTGTTGAACAAAATTGTTCAATAAACACAGAAAAACTGCTGTCCCCCGCGATATTTCAAACACCAGAGTCATGTAAAATCTGAAAAAAATCACGAACATCAGAAATAACGTGTGGACGGCGGGAAAATTATCAGGATGGCATTAACTTGGATAGTTTTTATTCTATGCCCAAAAAACTACCACCAGTGTAAAACGATCTTCAGTTAATATGTGACCACATACTAAAATAAGCAAGTGTCAATTTATAGTGGTGGTCTTGAAAGACCCATTTTAAACAACTGATAGTACGGAACACTGATTGCCCGAGTCCCGACTCGTACTTGGTCGGTTTTTATTTATTTTTCGTTGGATTAGAAAGGGACAAACCAACAACGACGATGAAAACGTACGAAAGAAGGTTGAACATTACCGACCGCCATTGTTTTCATGTTTCACCGCTGCTTTTAAGGCAGTCTGTACTAAAGGTATAGACAATAATGTAGATGTAGAAGACAATAGGTATCGAATTAAGTTGCATAGTATTTTGAACTTTTTCTACAAAAAAGACAACCTTCAAAACGGAGCATTTTTGTACACACGGCGACAGGTCAGGTTACCCTGTTTGGACATTGAACTATTAGAAGTTGAAGTTAAATTGAGCGAGAGGGTGCAGAATGTTGTTGTTGTTTCGTCTCACGGCACGCTGCGCCCGCGCCGGCAGCCGCGTCTATGCAGGCTCTCTCTACCGCAGTACCGCACTATTTTGTGTTTTGTACGTAGTGTAGCTATAGGTATATAGGGTGCGTAACATGATGTGTCGCCGTGTGTACTACCGAATGTTATGTGCGGCGTCATAAAATATGGTAATAATAGTTGCTTAAACATAATATTACTAAAACTAAATATTTCAACGATTTATTTTGTCGTACAAACGAGATTTCTTGAATTTCATGATGGATATTTTTGGTCAGTAATGTGAAAAAATTGCGACAAAAATGACATTGAAAAATCAAATATTAAAGATTGAAAAATCAAATAAATTGAATCTCGGACGGGACTTTAACACCCAACCTGCTAAACCGGAGTATAAGCTCTCGACAAAAACTGCCACGGATCACGGAGCCTGCTACGTCAGTAAACGAAATAATTCAACTTATTCCGTCTTAAATAAAACGTCCTTTAAGACATTGACATTCGGATTAGGTTCCTTTAGACGGACGTTCAACCGTGCGGGATCGCATGCGGGCTTGCCCAGCGTCTGCGAAAGAACGAGCGTTCTGCAATCGCGCGCGCAATCATATAGGTCTGTCATCGATGCAATCGCGCGTCATTAATTTTATTATGTTGCCTCTCCTGAAATGTCGGCACAAAAATGTCACGTTTTTTGGGTGGGATTGCAGTTATTAACGCCAGGCTTGTGTGATTACTCGCGATCTTAGGGATTGTCCGCAAAGCTATTTTAATCAATTAGATAATTTAGGAAGCTCCCCATATGTAAACGCAGTGCCGGGCCATATTTTGCTGTTTTTGGAAGCTTAGATCTTCTCGTTATTTGACATACAAATTAATGAAAGATAAAGCAATGATCTTCAACATCTCGGCTTTATTTGATATGAAGTAGGAATATTTCATATTTTTCTATAATAGTACATTATGATACAAGTGAGCAAAGTTGGTCATTACAGCCGAGGCGGGATTGCATCACGAGCCGCCAGGCGAGTGATGCTAGTTAGCAGAGGCTGTAATGACCAATGCTCACGCGTTTCATACGACGTTTTTCAACATAATTAATTGCGAGGAAAAAGATATAAAATTTCGTAAAAAACAACAATTTTAGATCAATATTTGTGGAAAATGGCGCGGGGCGGGGCGCTTTTTTTTTTTTTGTTGAGAGGCGATGACTTTAGCAACATTCAACCAAAGACATTTTGTTGCAAACAACCTAATATTCAAAACGTTATAAACTTAATATTCTGTATTTATAACACAAATAAATGTTAATTTGTTAACTGAAATAAATTGTTTGATGAAATGAAGCTTTTATTTATCATATTTTAACTGAAACAGAATAATTTATTCAGAAAAAAGTTTTTTTTTCATAAAAAAACTCTTTGCTGAGATTTAAAAACAAACTATAGAAAAAAAAGTAACATTACCGCACTAGTGCGGGCGGGGTAAGCCCTATTTTTGACTTTGAGCGCAGATATCTCGGCACAGAAGCGTTATAGCGATATTATCCACCGACACCTCACTCGACTCGATTTGTGACAACCCCCATTTGGTTATGTGGGAGAGGGGAGGGGTCGGAAAAAAATAGTTTCTTCATAACAAGGTCTTCAATAGGTGAAAAATGAGCGAGTTATTGAGGCGGGGCATACAGAAAAACAGACAGAATGGACGAAAATATAAGGGTTCCTTGTTTGTTTGACTACGGAACCCTAAAAAGCGAACGAATAAAATTCCAAAATATACACGAGTACTCGTCCCAAGATAATGACTCGGTTGTAGCAAGAGCACAGTCTCAAAATACATCAACTTTTGAAAAATGAGTAAAGCGAGACCGGATTTTTCGATGTAGGACTTTTAATATATTGATATTGCAATTTTTTAGGAAAGTGGACACGAGAAACGAAACAAGAAAAAAAGTTGCTGGGGTCCTGAGGGGAAAATGTTTCTTAAATGCCTCTCAAGGCGCCTATTTGAGGCCACAGGCGACAGGAGGGCTGGCAGCTATTTTGCGATCCAAAGAGGCAACGCTGCCAGCCTCCTGGTTACTCTGCCCCGAGTCGGCGCCTTAGAGGACATTTTTTACCTTTAAGTAGGTAGCCTAGGCGCTTTCATTCATTTTGTGTTAGGTACTTATTGTTATATTTTAGTTGTAATTGTTATATTGTTATTTATCCTTACCTTTGTTTAATAAATTATTACTATAATTAGAAAAAATGTTTATTATTGTTGATGTCTGTTATTTTAGTAAGTGATTCATTTGATTACTGGGGTGCCCCCCACCCCCCCTTATACGCCTATGCTATTATTTAAAGACCTCTTAAATTAAGTCTAACGGCACACTTGCGGAGCGTTCCGCGGCGGAACCTCCGCGGCTGAACTATCGGTCGTAGTGTTCGGTTGGTATGACTCACATGGCGTCGCTAGTTTGTCATAGGGTACTAGAAAAGCGTTGCGCGCGTGTCGACCGAACGTTCCGCCGCGGAACGCTCCGCAAGTGTGCCGTTAGACTAAATTCGCGCGATTTATTTTCCGGAGCCGGAAAGCGTGGGGCGTGGCGCCCCGGATTTTTTTCCGTATGTGCTAGGTTAAAATATCGCGCGATTAACATCACTGTGCGGACAAGGTGAGCTCAAGATGTACTTACGTCTAAACGCACCTTTTCAGTTTGATTTTCAGCTTGACACTCGTTTTGACAGACGAGTCTTGGAAAGATCGTTTTTTATATTGCTAACTGCGCTATTTGTAATTATTTCGAGTTGTCGTGATTATAAATTTTACTTTGAATATTTTGTAACACAAAACTACTCACTTCATTTATAGCTATTTACGCAATTGGATTTCTATCATATTCATCTATATTATAATGCGTATAACAAAGCTATCACATGCATATCACAATTTAGTCGAACGGCCCATACATGGATGCATGTTGTGATTTAACTACATTTAACACACTTGACCGACTTTTTTTATTAAGACAGTTAAATTACAATAAATAAATCTGCACTCACATCGTCAAATATCTTAAATTAATCGAAAAGCCACCCCACATCATATATCGCCCGAAAGTGGCCATTATTCAGGTTGCATAGCCTGCATACTTTAATATTAGACCGGCGACCTTTATGACGCAGCCAGCGCCTATCTCGAAAAAGACAGAACTCTGCCCGGCAATAATATAATACATATCTACATATTCTACATAATTTCAAACATTGTTGTTGGTGTGGTTCGACTGGTATCACTTATATACTGTTGCATATTGAAAAATTATGAACACTTTAATTTTTAAATTTGAAATTCGAATGTTCTCCCCTCAAGCCCCGCACCTCACCCCCTTCATCAGAGCTAACCGCCTGGCCACGGGACAGGGCGACCGGCGGCGCGTCTTGCGATTTTAGAATACACTGCGTACGCGCCGCTGCGTGCTTGCGTTATAGAAGGGACGCAACGCTCAGTGTGTTCTAAAATCGCAATTCGCGCCGCCGGTCGCCCTGTCCCGTGGCCAGGCGGTAAGCCTTGAACGGACGTCGCCTTAATATGCTGACGATTTTTAAGAGTATGATCAGACCATTTAACTGAACAACTTTGTCTATGGGACCAAAATTGGTCTTCCGAAAAAATAATCATGTGTCCCATACATTTCGGTCGAGTAAGATTGCATGCAGTTTAATATCAAACAGGTGTTTTTTTTTGCGATTTCAACTTTGGTCCTATAGAAAAGGTTGTTCAATTTGATGGACTGATCATCCCCTTAAAAAATCGTCGTTAAGAAGGACCCTGTAATCCACTCGCTAATTGATTCGACTCATCAGCTTTGTTAGTATGTTTATATACGAGTATTTGTAGGGAATTAACATGTTGAGATTCGGATTTTAACATATTAAGAACATACACATTTCATATCAATACCAGGAGTGCGATTTATGAATCTCATTCCATGAATTCAGCAGTTGAAAATATCAAAATTTCTATGGAGATATGCATCTTTCTACTGCTGATTTGACTTCCAAAAATCGTAATTCAGGAGTGCGATTTTTTAAAGTCAAATAAGCAGTAGAAAGATGAATGAGAACGCTTTTGTATGAGATTTAAAAACCGTTCAAACTCACCGATGACATTCAAAAATCGCTATGAACTCTGTCCAGTGTAACAGGTACTGAGGTGAGCATAGCATAGCATAGCATAGTATATGCTCACGACTATATTCCTCGAGGGGCTAGTCAGAGATATTCTGAAACCTCAGAACATCCACGTTTCACCAGTAGTACCGAAACTCTGTTCAGCGTGACGGGGGCTGAGCCCCTCGCCACTTATAATGGACAGTGGGTACAATACATGCTACGAAATTGAAGCATGCAGGTTTCCTCACGATGTTTTCCTTCACCGAAAAGCCAGTGGTGTAACAAATCGTACATAAATTCCGAAAAACTCATTGGTACGAGTCGGCTTGGACGGGGATCGAACCATCGCCTCCTGCACGGCAGGCAAGGTTACTCGCCACTGGACCACCACGGCTTTACCGAGGTGAGCCCGTCTCTAAATTGAAACATATATTTCTCGAAGTTTTCCTTCGCCAAAAGCCGACTAAATTTTTTAGATAGGTACATAAGATGCCGAACAATCTTTGGTATGCCAGGATACTAGCAACTCAAACGACATGAAAAAAAAATTGATTTATAAAGTAGAAAATACAATAATCGCATTATAAGCAGGTATTTCGTCCTCTTTTAACGTTATCAAATCTTTCAACTTAACCGCTGTCAAAAGAATATTAAATAATGCAAAAGAGCCGCTAACTTTGTTACAGAAATACAATTTTTATTCCAGACACTCCAGCGGTGGAATCAATAAAGAAGTTTCTGAATAAATTATGTTTTGAACCTTCGAGCGGCGTATGTCTTTACCGAGGAGCGGTTAGATCAACTCTTAAAATAAAATTAAACTTACTTCACACGTAAGTTAACATATTGACATTGAGTTAAGCTAAATGTGAATCTAATCTAATCTAAACTATTATAACACTGTAACTGAAGTGTGTCTGTAATTGATGATATTTACAAAAAAAAGATTATGATATGGTTTTTAGGTATCATTAAACGACTCGAAATCAACCTTTTTAAGAAATTTTGTCTGTCTGTTTATCTGTTTGTTTTTTGTTTGTTTGTTTTGTTGAAACTTTTTTTGTTTGTTAGCTTATGATCTGACTTAAAGTCAGATCCTTGTTATACTTATATAATTTATGCGGACGAAGTCGCGGGTAAACACTAGTGTATTACAAATGTCTCAGATGTCTATATAGACATAATAAGAAAATTAATTAGAAAAGGGAAACGTGTTTTATACAGCGAACTTTCCCTAGGAAAGCAATAGGAAATTGGCAAAAAAAATATTTAGGACTTTCCATACTTAATTAAATCAGCTGATCGAACGTTTTGTATGAAAAGGAGAACAATTTTCACTTTGGAGCCAAAATCGAGAAAAAAGGTTTTGTATGAAAAGGAGAACAATTTTCACTTTGGAGCCAAAATCTAGAAAACATGTTTTGTATGAAAAGGAGAACAATTTTCACTTTGGAGCCAAAATCTAGAAAACATGTTTTGTATGAAAAGGAGAACAATTTTAACTTTGGACCCAAAATCGAGAAAACATGTTTTGTATGAAAAGGAGAACAATTTTCAATTTGGACCCAAAATCGAGAAAACATGTTTTGTATGAAAAGGAGAACAATTTTCAAATTGGAGCCAAAATCGAGAAAACGTGTTTTGTATGAAAAGGAGAACAATTTTCACTTTGGAGCCAACATCGAGAAAACATGTTTTCTCGAATCATCTTGTACGTGCATGACAACGAAGTAACAAGGGTAGTATTTTCATCATCTGTATTCAAGTGTAACTGTATATTTTGTTGTTGGTGGGCAATAAAGTATTTTGTATTCCCATACAAAAATTCTTACCTATTTGTTTTTGTTGTGTTGTGTCGTGTTCCTCGAGGTACGAGTCAGTTGTGTAAACTCGTGCACTGGCAGGACATATCGATCCGTCGACACAAGGTCAAGTGCGTGTCTGATTTATATCGCTGCTCTACACGTAGACACGTGGATTCAGACGATTTTAACGAGTTTACAAATTGTTTGTTTAACCTTCATGTGTACCACTATAGATTTTAACCTGCAAGTTTGCCTGCCCTTATTCGATATGTCAAGTTTTGTACGGTTAGACAAAATTTTAAGACAATAATTTCTTTTTTTTGCGATTCATCGAGTATCGCCATAATTGTTTTTTTTCGTCAAAAATAATTGTTTTTTTTTTCGTCATAAATTGTTTGCTTATCGTATCCATAATTGTTTTTTTTAGTAAGCAGGTAATTATACCTACGTATTTTTTTTTTATTTGACACTCCTAAGAAAGCCATAGGAAATTCGTAAAAATTTTTTGGACTTTAAATACCTACTAAATGCAATCAGCTGATCGAACTTTTGTATGAAGAGTCGAAATTTTTATTTGCAAATTTCCTATACGTTTCTTTGGGAAAGTTGTTCAGTATCATGGGTACAATCACCCCTTAAAGTAGTGCAACTGTTTACCCTAACACCCTGTATTTTGCCTATACTGGGGTGAGTCCCTAAGTACAAAATAATATAATATTTAAATGATTTTGATCTGTTACTCTCTAAATGCAAAAATGGTCGAAAAAATAATTCGGACTCTACAAAGCTTTTCGGTTTTCGATTCAGCCCTCCAAAACTTGTGCGGGATAAACACAGAATGCACACTCTAAGGAAATAACCCTCAGAGGAAGGATCTCAAAAGAGAACCTTCGCCAAAAGGACTAAATGCCACACAAAAAGGTTCATTAAGGTCACAGGCACAAGGTCGAGGACAACGGATGACTGATGGCAGACATGCCAGATCCATGTCGGCGGCATTTTGTGACGTCACTTTTTTTGGGGCCGTACGGCCTGTTTCACCACTTCTTAGTAAGTTCTTGATAGGTTATCCGACAGATATATTGACATATAAAATATGTCAAATTACCTGTCGGATAAGCTAACAATAACTTACTTACAAGTGATGAAACAGGCCCTAAGTATTGTAAATATATCATATTTAGGGCTGTAACTTTTGAACCGTTATATCTAGACAGTTGACATTTTCAAAGAATGTGCGTTATTATGGTGGATTTGCTAACAAAATATGATAAAAATGTTAAGGGGGGTCCTCATACAAGAAACTATATAGTTGTTATCAACGTTTTTTTCATCCTCGCTCGCTCACCGTGTCAAACTTGATGTGATGATATAGCTATATTATACAGGGTCCTTCTAAATATGCTGACACTTTTTTAAGGAGATGTTCAGACCATCAAACTGAACAACTTTCTCTATGGGACCAACATCGAAATCGCGAAAAAAAAATCTGCTGTCCCATACATTTGGCCCGAGTAGGTTTGCAGTTTTGTATGGAAGAGCTGTTTTTTTTTTCGCGATTTCTATGTTGGTCCTATAGAAAAAGTTGTTCAGTTTGACGGTCTGATCATCCTCTTAAAAAAGTGTCAGCATATTCAGTTGGACCCTATACAAGGTGTTACAAAAATACAAATAAACCTTTAAAGGGGGTGGTGTAGACAATCAAACTGAACAACTTTCACTATGGGACTTATATTGAAATCGCGAAAAAAAAATTTGATGTTCCAATACTCTACAAATCGACTAGAGCTAAAATATGTATGGGATATCAAATATTTTTTTTCGCGATTTCGATGTTGGTCCCATAGAGAAAGTTGTTCAGTTTGACGGTCTAAACAACCCCCTTAAGAGTTTTAAATATTTATTGTTACTTATGAAACACCCTGTATATAGAGTGAGAGAGCAATATAACAGGCATGTGGGCGGCAAAATATTCTGGAAAAGGGACGTTCATTTTATACTCAATAATATGATGTTACGTATTTTTACCAGTGAGACGGTAAAATTAATTAATTTGCTGCCCACGCCCCAATTGAATATAATGTTACCAATTTTGATGAACGAAGCTGTATTAATAAAATTAGTTTAAATGGCTGCAAGCATTGTTCATTCTTGTTCATTGTTCATTGACGACCCGGTTGGTGTAATGGTTACCACGCCGGACTGCCAAACCAGGGTCCTGGGTTCGAATCCCGGTTCGGTCATGGATATTATATGTTCGTGCCGTTGTTGTATGGTTTCCATAATAAAAGCCTTTAGTGCTAGTTTGGGATCATTACAATGTATGTGCGTGTGAGCGTTATTTATTTATTTATTCTTTACCAGGGGCAATTTTAATAGGAACGTATTTATTTCGAATGGTAAATTTTGCTATTTTATTTACATTTAAATTCGTTCAAAACAATTTGAGTTTAAGTTTGCACACTGAAAATTTTGAATTGTATCAGATAACTTCAGTTAAGTTAGTAAGTACAGTACAGTCAGCCTCAAAAGTATCTAAGCATCTCCGGTGTTCAAAAACATCTGAACAATTACACGAAAATAAACCCTATTTCCTACAAGATACCATTTGTTTTTAACTTAACAAATAATAACATGACAGATAAATTAATTTGATTTCTTTGTGAGTTGAAATAAGGTTTGCTATCGTAAAGTTGTCCAGATATTTATGAACACTTAACATGCCTAGATACTTTTGATGCTGACTGTACCTACAGTACAACATTTACCAGAACAAAGTAACCCCTGGCCATGCGCAGGGCAGGATTATGCTTATCAGTTTGAAATAACGTTTCAGAAAAAGATACAATGAGAGTAGTAAACATGTATTCTGCCGTGCTAAGCCAAAACGGCCTATGTCCAAAAATGACCAAAACCTTTTTTTATTTGGATTCCTTGAACTGTAATGGACCAGAATTTGTAAACAAAAGATTTATATACTTATTTACTAGAAGTGTCTGAAAAACGACTAACCAATTAGACGCAAAGGTGTTTTTCTCACCAATTACTAGAGATATTAGACGTATTTCTGAAATACTAAGGGAAAAAGTCGTATGATTCACTTACCTTAGTACAATAAGACGTAAAGTGTAGCTAGTCCAATCATTTTAGGGTTGACCCTAACAATAATTCATCTATCGCTGAAACTTTGCAGTGTGATAAAGTAAAGTATACCATGGGCGTAGCAATGATTTTTTCCCAGGGTGGGCCAGGCTCAGGCGAGGTTGATGTAATAAAAACTAAAACCTAGAGCGAGCGAAGCGAGCTCGAGATTTCACTGAATTCTGGAGCGAGCAAAGCTAAGCGAGCTCGAGATTTTAATGCAATGCATCTAGGTCTTTGTGATACAATCGTAGCCAGGAGCGAGCGAAGCGAGCTCGACATTTCACCGAATTCTGGAGCGAGCGAAGTGAGCTCGAGATTTTACTGCAATATGTCTAGCCAGAAGCGAGCGAAGCGGGCTCGAGATTTTACTGCAATATAGTGAGATCAGTGTAATACGATTTAAATCCTGGTCGAGTTTTTTACGACCCAAAAGCTGGAACGAGCAAAGCAAACTTAAGATTTAACTACTCTATGAAAAGATACCAAAACCGAGAGCGAGCGAAGCGATATTTCACCCAATTCTGGAGCGAGCAATGTGAGCTCGGGATTTTACTGTAATGTGTCTAGCCAAGAGCGAGCGAAGCGAGCTCGAGGTTTTACAGCAATATAAATAAGATCAGAGCAGTATGTTCTAAAAACAGGAGCGAGCGAAGCGAGCTTAAGATTTTGCTTCAAAATTTGCAAGATTTTGCGAAAGTAGGTACATTCTGATCACATTGACTTTTCCAAGAAAGTGGACATGAGACACGAAACACAAGAAAATAATAAAGTGTTAATTATCATTAACTATTGATTTCTCTTATTCTTAGTAAGTGATTCATTTTATTTCTGGGGTGGGCCAGAAGGATTCTGGGGTGGGCCGGGCCCACCCGCCCCCCCCCCCCCCCCCCCCTTGCTACGCCTATGAAGTATACAGATTACGGTTGTCAAATAATCTAGGTTTCTTTTTTTCCGGTCCTAGATTATTTGTCAACCGTAATCTGTATACTTTACTTAATCACACTGCAAAGTTTCAGCGATAGATGAATTATTGTTAGGGTGTCCATACAAGGAAACTCTAAAATGATTGGACTAAGCAAGAAATACGATGGTTGTTATAATTTTAACCGCAAATTATAACAACTATCCTATGGGGTTTGGACGTATTTCTTATTGTGATCTATAAAAACACATTTTTCTCGAAATCGCTAAAACGGGCATGTGCCCTTTTGGTTTAGCACGGCAGTACCATACTTAGGTAAATCAAGACGGCAGCGTAGGTTTATACATATATATTGTTTTGTTTAAATAAATATTTACTACCACCACACTACCTACATTTAATAATTAGTATTTACGTACGATGACTAGGCATGATAAAAGACATGGGAAACAAAAAACAAATTATCGCAGGCGACCGATTACACTAGATACCTATCTATCTCTAGCAGTAATTCGGTAAGTCAAGTTTTTTTTGGTTTTCATTTTTATATTTTTTACGGATAGAAGACATAATTTTAAGACACCTATTTCATTCTTATTGCGATTAATCGAGTTTATCAATATAAAATTAATTTTTAAATTATTTTGATCTGTAATGTCTAAGTGCAAAAATGGCTGAGAGAAAATAATTCGAACTCCATGGAGAAAAACTACATACAGCTATATTTAAAAAAATTAAAACCTGCCTTCTCTTTTTAACTCTATGCTGGAAACAGATACGGCAACATCAAATGTCAAATTCTGACATTGTGAATGTATTTTTTTTTCTTAATGGCCGGTTATATAAAGTTGATTTTATGTTTACCAAGGAGTTCACAGGTATGCCAGTGACGTCACTGAACGGACCGAAAAACGACGTTATTTTATTAAAAATATCTGTAATCCTTTCATTTTGAAATCTCTGACATAGAAAATATGATTATTGAGACAATTATCTCGAAATGGTTTTCGATTCAGCCCTCCAAAAAAAAACTTGACATACCGAATTAGGACAGTGACTCGTTTGTTTCATGTTTGCTAGTCATCCCGGACTGTTGTATAGCGTAGCGACAAATGTTTTTAATGAATGATCAAACAAACAAATAAGTAAACTGTAACAGAAGTTTGAATGTACATTGAAGATATTTAAAAAAAAAACTACGATATGCAAGCTATACAGGGTGTTTCATAAGTAACAATAAATATTTAGAACTGTTAAGGGGGCTGTTTAGACCGTCAAACTGAACAACTTTCTCTACGAGACCAACATCGAAATCGCGAAAAATAAAATTGATATCCCATACATAGCTCTAGTCGATTTGTAGAGTATGGAACATCATTTTTTTTCGCGATTTCGATATTGGTCCCATAGTGAAAGTTGTTCAGTTTGATGGTCTAAACCACCCCCTTAAGGGGTATTACCGTTGGCGCGCTCCATACAAACGTACTATGGTGATATTTTCAATACTAACCAATTAAAGTCAATGAAATTTTACAGAAACAATCTAGAAACAAATCTCTATGCTTGTATGGAGTCCGATTTTCGTTAAAATGTATAGTTTTAAAGTTACAGTGCCTCAAAGATTTCCATACAAATCTTAAATTAATCCTAGAATTAAAACTGGATATTTGATCAAAAATTTGACTTCATACAAGCATAGAGATTTGTTTCTACATTGTTTCTGCAATATTTCATTGACTTTAATTGGTTAATTTTGAAAATATGTATCACCATAGTACGTTTGTATGCAGCGCGCATTTGCGCTCTCGGAATAAAATTATCTTAAATGTTTATTTGTATTTTTGTAACATCTTGAATATTGTTTTTTTTTTAATTAATATTTACCTACTACCACCACACTACATTTAATAATTAACAGTATTTACGTACGATGACTAGGCATGATAAAAGACATAGGAAACAAAAAACAAATTATCGCAGGCGACCGATACACTAGGTACCTCTAGCAGTAATTAGGGCAGTGACTCGTTTGTTTCATATTTGCTAGTCATCCCGGACTGTTGTATAGCTTAGCGACAAATGTTTGTAATGATCAAACAAACAAATAAGTAAACTGTAACAGAAGTTTGGATGTACATAGAAGATATTTAAAAAATAACTACGATATGCAAGCTATACAGGGTGTTTCATAAGTAACAATAAATATTTAGAACTGTTAAGGGGGCTGTTTAGACCGTCAAACTGAACAACTTTCTATATTGGACCAACATTGAAATCGCGAAAAAAAATTTTGATATCCCATACATATTCTACTATATCCCATACATAGCTCTAGTCGATTTGTAGAGTATGGAACATCATTTTTTTTCGCGATTTCGATATTGGTCCCATAGTGAAAGTTGTTCAGTTTGATGGTCTACACCACCCCCTTAAAGGTTTATTTGTATTTTTGTAACACCTTTTATCACAAAATATCAATATAAAATCACAGATTTTTATATTTTTTTTTCTGTTTGTGTGCTTGAGCAGCATCACGCAAATAGTACTGGACAAGATACCTAAGGAAGATTCGACTTCAAAACTGTTTCATATTCTATTTCGCTGCTATGACGAAATCCGGTGCGGATGAAGTCGCAGGCAAAACCTATAAAAATAGGTAGATATCATTGACCAGAAATACTAAAAGAGGTCAATGGTAGATATACAAATACATACATTATAAACCTATCTCATTAAATGCAAAGTGACGTCATCAAAGATTCACACCTCGGCAATGTCAATTACTTCGATCAGAGACCCGCCTCGAAGTGCCCTGCCCTCCCTTTCATTAGACTTTCAAATAGCCCTCCACAACTAGCTCGCGCTTCGATTAATCGACAAATTGCTTCTGAGACTTGAGATTTTGATTCCTGACTGAACTTTAATTAGGGTAATGAACTTTTTGATTCAAGAGATAGAGTACTTCAAGGTAGTAGTAGCAGCTAGGTATAGCAAACGTTTTGGCCGTTCCAATATCTGGATCCCAAAATCTTCGGGATGCTGTGCGTCTGGCATGTTCGCGGACGCTCATGTCGATGGGTTTCCCACCACGCCTCCGCAAACGGTGCGCCGCCGCGCTGCAGAGGGTTCGCAGCAGCACCAGCAGCATCCTGAACATGGTCTCCAGTAAATACTGTGACAGGTAGCTTTATTAAGCACTGGATAGGTCTACACCTAAGTGTTTGTACTAACATAGAACTAACAACATAAGGATCTAATGTCTGAAATAAATTATTTTTATTTTTCACAGACTGGACAGAGTTTTGGTACTACTAGTGAAACGTGGATGTTCAGAGGTTTCAGAATGTCTCTGACTACCCCCTCGGGGAATATAGTCATGAGCATATGCTAATGTTTAATTTTTTTTAGTAAATAACGCTCGCAAGCACACACATTGTATTGATCCCCAGCAAGCTACTAATCTTTTTAGTATAGGTACAAACAACTGGGTCCCGCCAGGACCAATAGTGACCTAAAATGGCGCAGTCCTGTGTCTATTTGATATGCTACGTCAGAGGAATATTCCGCCGAGTGGTTTCGGATAGCCCGTCTTAGAATGGTCCACCCAATTTCTTTCCGTGGGCTTCTTATCAAAAGTGACTACGGGATAACGATTTCGAAGTAGGTATGTAGTGTCTTTGTGGGCGAAGGGCTAGCCCCTTATCTCCACGTCATTTTAGCCCTGGATGCTCTAAGTTTCAGCCTGATAACTTAATTGGTCAATCAATTTTATACTTTATGATACTTCAAAACTGAATAAAGATAAATAAATACAAGTATTTACAAATAAGGCGGTCTTATCGCTGCAAACTGATGCTAAAAATCAGCATTACGTTTGCGAACTACAATGCATTCCTGCATCAAAAGATAGTTGGTAATTCTTTCGACTACTTTCTCAACCTCGTGAGAGCCTTTGTCCAACAGTGGAATCCTCTCAACCAGTTTCAAGCTGTTGTCCGTCACATTCACGTATCACTCAACAAGTAATACATGATAAACCAAACAATACAAGTACCTACGTCATACTTGTGTACATATTGAGTGCTATTCATGGTGTCCGAGTGAATTAGACACGCGAGGCCGATGTTTACTCAACTTGGTCACACTGGGGACAGTTTTGTGTCATGTTATATGCAAACTTCGAGGCATCAAACTACATGGAAGGATACTGGAAGCAATCGTTTTAAGTCATGCGTAATGTAAGCTCTTACTATTAAATTCTACACAAGTCTACAGATGGAAAAGGAAGATTTTGTCATTGCATGTGGTGAGCGTCGTTGGAAGCGCGTTGTGGAGATATAAACCACTAGTTTTTAATAAGTAACGAAACTTTAAGGGTGTATTCAGACCGTGAATATGAACAACTTTCCCTAAGGAACGTGGGTCGAAAAATGAGTAAAATTTTTGGACCTCCCATAGGAAATCGATCGACCGATCCGCACTTTTGTATGGGAGGTCCAAAATTACCCTCATTAAGGGTAGGCCTGTGCCTTGCAGTGGGACGTTTATAAGCTGATGACGATGTTTGTGAGTTGTAACACAGCCGAAATATCGGGAACTCAAATAATCCATTATTAAAATGTTTACTTTAAGTAACAGGTAGGTAATTGAAGAATAGAAGTTGCATGGAAAAGCACAAAATAATCTTAAGATCGAGAGACAAACACCATAATATCAGACACGTACCTAAACGACGTACATTATGTGTATTTTATACATAACTATGCGTATAACACGCACGTCAATTAAACGGCGCCTTACTGCCTTACAGGCTTTAACACTAATGGACGTGAAACGACGACAGATTGACTTCAACCCAACACCACCACGACATTAGCTCTTAACACTACGGGATACAGTACTAAATACCTTGGCAAAAGCTACAGGATATAATATGGAATATCAGCGTGATATCTTTATAGGTACCTAGTATAATAAAATTGTAAGAGATGTCGTGTTTGTACATTAAAGATAGGTACTTTAAGATAAAGATATTGGGACGTACCCGAAACCAAAACACTTTTTTTAGGGTTCCGTTCCCTGAAAAGAAATAATAGAGCCCTATAAGATCACTCTCTGCGTCCGTCTATCTGTCTGTCACAGCAATATCTCGTATAGATCGGTATAGCGACAACTTGTTTAAACTTGACACTAAACCCAAACATAAACCAATTTGTTTATTTGACCATCATGGGAAAACTTCTGAGCCTATTTTGATGCAACTTTCACTATTTAATAGCAGGTATATAGTCTTCGGAAGTATGCGTAAAATATGGGTGAGTTTGGGGCGAACACAATAGACCAGCGATGTCCTCAGTGTTACATAACGACCTTTACTTGCAATAGCCCAACCACAAATCAATCAAATAATTAGACCCATAAGCTATATAACATTATATAAGATAAGATAAGATAAATATTCTTTATTTGCACACCAAAATACTCAAAAAACAACAACAACAACAGTTTGTAAGTGCAGTACAGGGTGTAAGTGACAGCCTAGCAAATACTAAAACGGTGAACTCGGACCATCAAACTGAACAACTTTCACTATGGAGCCTACCTCAGGAAACGCGAAAAAAAATCAGCTGTCCCATACATTTGAGTCGGGTACGTACATAGACATAGTTCTTTAGTACATTGATATCGTTGGGTACGTACCTACAGCAGTTTTGTATGGGACAGCTGATTTTTTTTCGCGTTTCCTGAGGTAGAGTCCATAGTGAAAGTTGTTCAGTTTAATGGTCTGAGTTCACCGTTTCAGTATTTGCTAGGCTGTCACTTACAACCTGTATAAAACTTGAAAACTATAAAATACAGTTGAAAATGCGATGCGAATCGTAGGATGCGAAGTAACCGCTGGACATCTCACAAAAAGTGCCAACATGGTATTAAAGTTAGAGTGTAGGAAATAGAGCTCAAAATGCATTGACGACAGATCTCTTTGATGCCAACAATAAAGTGCAGTATTACTTTGATATAAATGTTCTTTGACGAGCGACCAGAGGGACATATTAATAATTCAAACGGAAAAGAGATTATGTATGTGAGGACAGAAAACACACGGAGAGAAAAATGTAGTAGCTTATAGGTACTCCACTATAATTTTAATTACTAGAAACTGTAAGGTGTGGACTGTAGTTTGTTGATATAGGTGCTGCTGTGGTCCGTGATATACTCTTGTTGAATTAAAGGCGCAGAGAATTCTTTACAGACGTTTATTGTATCGGATCGCCGGAAGAAGAAGGAAAGAACAAGTGTTGCAAGATATAAACTTAAAATTAACACCATATTTCTATGTTGCCATATTATTGCTCGCAACAGAAACATGTTGAGGGTGTATTCAGTTAATGAATCTAAACAACTCTCGTTCAGGAAAATGGGTCGAAAAACGAGAAAAAAATTATATCGTGTGAAGTAATTTCAATCGTGCATTCAATTTATGATTTCACTAGATAAACTATCCAAGAAAACGGTGTATTTTTTCGTTTCGGTAACTTGCGTTAATGTTTTAGAAAAACGAAAAATAAGAGACCCCTTCCCAGGTAAAACCGGGACGTATAGTTATTGCATTCGAATAAAGGCTTCCGCAGATTGCAGCGATATTATCGAGCGATATTATCGACAGCGATATCGCGACACCTTACACACTGCAGCGATTCCGCGATTCGCGTCACGCATGCGCACACCACTGAATGTAGTAGAAAGAGATTGCGTCAGGATGCGATAATATCGCGGCAGTGTGTGGGATCGAGCGCGTCCCCATACAAAATGTACCGAGAACAATTATCGCAAAATCGCAGCGATATTATCGCTCGATAATATCGCGGCAGTGTGTAGGATCGAGCGCGTCCCCATACAAAATGTACTGAGAACAATTATCGCAAAATCGCAGCGATATTATCGCTCGATAATATCGCGGCAGTGTGTAGGATCGAGCGCGTCCCCATACAAAATGAACTGAGAACAATTATCGCAAAATCGCAATATCATAATATCGCTGCAATGAGCGGAGGCCTTTAAGAATCAAATTCATGATACTTAATTTCGAAAGTAAGAAATTCCAACGATTTCATTATTACGTACCTACGTATTTATTACGATTCCATTATTACGTATAGAACTAACACGAAAAACATATCACACAACATATATTATATCTATCTTATCTATGTGCACGTGAGAGTAGGACGAGTGTGGGCGAATGGGATAGCGATAGCAATTTACAATTGAAGTGTGGCGATATCACCAAAATTGAATAGGTGTCAAGCGCGGTGATCACTCTAGTAAGAATATAAGTAGGTAAGTAACGCAATGAAAATTATCGAAATTTTGATAATTAGGTACCACGTGAAACAAAGTAACATGATCCTGTATGACACATTCCATACTACAGAAACCTAGAAAGCCCATAAAATATTATACGGAAAGCAATTTTATCTGAAAATCGAGTGCTACGCTTGCAGTAGCTCGTAGCATATGCTACGGTGCCGCTTCGTAGCCGTAGCAATAGCGTAGCACGGAAACAATTCGATGTTTTATTTATCAATTGCATTCATTTCAATATGTTTTAATTTAAATTGTACTTTAATCTAATTAGGGCCTGTTTCACCACTCCTGAATAAGTTCTTGTTAGCTTATCCGACAGATATTTTGACATAATTTCATACAAAATATGTCAAACTATCTGTCGGATAAGCTAACAAGAACTTACCCAGAAGTGGTGAAACGGGCCCTTAGTCTGGCAGCACCTAAACCTAAAATTTATTATCAACATAATAAAATTTTTGCGATAGTTGGTAATTTAAGAAGTTAAAATATATTTTGAGAAAACGGAAAACTTAATCAATATGATTAAGTAGATTAACGTACTTATCTAAATTTACCGTTTATTATTATTTTCTTTCTATTATTATGAACAATACCTAACTATAGAGGTATCATATATTTCTCTATACAGAGTGTAACAAAACACTTATGAATATTAAATTGGGTGGTTATAGACCATCAAATTGAACAACTTTCGCTATCGAGCGAACTATGAGAAAAAATTAAAAAGCCAGCTGTTTCATTCAAAACACCCCTTTAAAAATAGTACTAGGGTGTTTTTTTACACTCTGCATACCTACATCCACAGCCAGGTAAAATGAGTAAAACTTAGTACTTACACTTGTAATTATTTTGTCAATATTAAATTAAATTAAAGACAATACCTTTCCCAGCTTCCTTATTAAAAGAATGAAATAGAATGAATACAGATAAAATTTGTAAATATTTTCGTACTATTTCGTAAAAGTACCTAAATATTTAATTCAATTATAGAAATAAATTATCACATCAGAATAGAAGTAATTTGAACTAAGTTCAATTCAAAAATGTTGAATGAAACTTACCAACTTTTCCAAACAGCCAGCAATCACCAACAAGTTTTTTATTCGGAGTCTATTTCATAAAAAACATTTCCAGAAAAAAAAGCACGACACCAGATTAGAATTTAAAAATAAAATATTCGAAGTTTGAAATTCGAATGCCGCGCCGTATTTCCCGCGCGCAAACGTCTGCACCTATCGGAGGCAAGGGCGGCATCTGATACTGCCTATAATAATGCTTGGGCTCTCAAAGGTTGGTTTGGTAAAAACCCTTTTATAGGCTGCGATTTGTTTAACTTTATTGCCTTAGTGACCACCACTATTTTCATTAAATGCTTTGGTACTTGATGATTGAAGAGTTGAAGTCGATACGACTATAAAATGAACTTTTTTATATTTTTTTGTTTATAATTAATGGACTCTTGTTTGTGCGTTAGCCATGGATTTAGCACTACAGTTACGAAACAATAACTTCGAACTTAGAACGTTTGGGGTTCACACGAGACTACTTTTCATGATTTTTAACATTCAAAATTATAATCTAAAGTTATTTGGAATAAACTCCAAAGTTACGGATCATATTACCATTTCATATTACCTCGCCCCCCGCAAAAAGTGGCAGAAATGTTTGGTAGTAGAATTACACGCGTAACTAGTCCACATATAAGTAGTTAGAGGTAGTTAGTCAAGAAGTTCGGACCGAAACGGTCGCGATCATAAGGGTATTATACCAGGAATAGAGGAACATACAGCTGAGGGAGCGAGATGCACCTAGCGGCACCATTATATAATAGAAAGAGATACGTGACGCGAGGCAATAGGACCGTTTTTTAGTCACTAATTAATTTTTACAATTCGGTTTCCGTGAATAATTGCGAATCTAAAGTGAAATCGTAGATAATTTAATGAAATCTTAGAAAAAGTAATGTCTAGAATGAGCCTCACACTTGTTCCGTATAAAACAAAAGGGGCTAACTTTCTTAGGTTGGTGTGCGTGAGTCGCCATACTAATTATGTATGTGTGCGTGTATATGTATAGGGTTTTGGAACCAGTACTGGTTCCTATTTTTTTCGACGCTTTTGTAGCTTTGACTGTCTATCTTGATAATCTAAGAATGAAATATACTGACACTACCTACTTCATTTTATCCACAATTTCACGTTAGACTCAGAATTATAGACAATATTCGAATTTTTGCCTGCGAATAGTCTCCAAAAAACATCCAAAAAAGGTTTCATTTGACAACTCATGTTTGTTGCTCTATTCCTGTATAATACTTTATGGTCGAGATATATCGAAAATCGAAAGTCCGGGTACAGGGCCAACAGTGGACGTTTATTGACTATGATAATGAAAGTCGAATCGAAAGCTGAAAAAGTCCTCATCCGCTCTATCAATGGTTGTATATCTGCGAGCCTGCGCCTTTCGCGCCAACCGGCAGCCATGACGCTTTATCAATGGAGTCGCCATCTTGCTGACGTCAGAACATGGCCGCTTATGTAATGTTTGTTTTGTTTGGTGAATTTATGAGCCGCCCGCCGGGTTCGGCCAACGTTTTTATCATTGTGTTTTACTAGACTTAATTACTTTTTGTAATGTTTGCGATGGATGATTGAATTGTTATTTTTGCTTTAAAGCTTTGAAAGATACTAAAGAAGAGCCAAGTAAAAAATATAGCTGAACCGACGAGCATAATTAGGTAGGTAAGTATATGAAAAGACTTTAGAGCGAGATATGTGTGTCGGAATCGTAGCATGGGGCGATCTATTGTTTCTGCCTACCCCAGTGGGACATAGGCATGACCATATTATGTATGTATGTAGTTAACCTAGATATACATCAAATTATTTGCATTTGTTAGTCTTTTGTTAGTATAATGTGAAATTCTTTACAAGTTGCCTATAATGGTAGTTTTGGGCGTAAATTATATGTAAAAATATAAATTCCAAGCCGGCGCCCGACTACGGTAGTGCCCGTATTAGCTATATGATGACATATGGGCACGGCGACAGGTCGAGTTACCCTGTTTGGACTTTGAACTATTAGAAGTTGAACGCTGCGAATCGTGCGAGAGGGTGCGGTATGTTGTTGTTGTTTCGTCTCATGGCACGCTGCGCCCGCGCCGGCATCGGCAGCCTATGCAGGCTCTCTACCGCACTATTTTGTGTTTTGTACGTAGTGTAGTTATGGGTGTATAGGGTGCGTAACATGATGTGTCGCCGTGTGTACATAAGTAATTACCATATAGGCACTCAATTATAATAATACATACCTCATTTGACCAATTTGCTTGAGGTGTTTAGAATGGTTGTATGTGGGAACATAAAACTTACGTAGTTACTAGGTAGGAACATTGTAAAAAACATTACCGTTGTGTCCAAAAACATATAATTATGGTCCTTATGTACCTACCTACCTACAAAGTTTCTCCAAAAACGGCATTAAGGTGGTTGCAGAGTTGTCAATTTCATACAAAACTTTGTCGTAGAATACTCGTAGACGGTATTAATAAAAGTAATGTTTTATATATGGAAAAATAGTTTAGAAAATCTAGATTGCGCGTATCCAATAATATTTACAATTTATAATATAATTACGAAGACATAAAGGCTTTGAAGCTTGATATCTTCGTAATAATATTATAAATTGTAAATATTATTTGATACGCGCAATCTAGATTTTCTAAGCTATTTTTCCATGTATAAAACATAACTTTTATTAATACCGTCTACGAGTGTTCTACGACAAAGTTTTGTATGGACGGAAACCACCTTAGGTGGTTACTCTCCTATTTAATAACGTATGCAATCTCTTATTTAATAAACAAAACTAGGTTGGCTGTAAGTACCTACTTAAGCATAGGCGAAGTATTTTTCGCTTACCCTGATAGACGAAACATCAGTGTAACCGCGTATGAGACAGCGATAGTCATAAAATCCTATACAATTTGTATGAAAATAGCTGTCTGACTCCGGAGTCAGACAGCCGTCGTAGAACAAAAAAGTGGCTACGTCGATAAGGACAGCAATAAGTAGCGATCTCCTTTTTTAACTAGAGCGAATTTGCTATGTGCATCTCTTACTGAGTGATATGACAAGACACGTGCTTCATTCTAGTTCCTTCTCTTTCTACGTACTTAAGTAACACGGACGTAAGAATAAAAATAAAATAGAAAACAAAAGATGTAATTAGTTTGCGCTGTAGTTTATGGACGGTATAAGATAATCTCACCAATTTATCATGTACCTAGTTGGCGTGTCTACAATGAACCCCGAACGTGGAATACGTTATTTATTACCTGCTATGTAACGACTGGGTATACAGGCTGATACGTTTTATTTTCCGTAGCGAAAAATTAAATTATCTACGGGTCTGTTAGATTACCTATCCGAGATTTTGGTTCAACGGTTCTTTTAAAGGTGGATTTAGATTTTAGACTAAACGAGGAAATGTTCATTCTCGCACCGCTCTTTGGGTGTAAACGAAGACTTATTCTATACAGTGTTCGCAAGTGTTCGTTAAAATTTTGTTTCAATGCTTACCTACTCGTTTGTTTTTAACGCAGCAAGAGCATCCAAACAGTTGCTTCTAAGGCTCTGCAAAGAATGTTCTTCCTCTATGTTCGTTTGGTCTAAACTTTAAAACAAAAAACATAAAAGTAGACTGGATGGACCACGCATTATCATTAAGACTAAAATTAAGTACGAAATAAGAATGCTCTGGTGCCCGTTCTAGCTCTATTTTCATTTGTTCTAAATCCACCTTTAGGAAACATGACTGTCAATTTGTACTGCCTCTGATAGGAAACGCGCTATGGCATACTGGAACTTTGGTATTGGTAACGATCACCGATAAGTTCTACCTTGGATGGGTGACGGTTGATTAATTTTGTCATAATGTACTTTAACTTAGTTAGAAACGAAGTAAAGTAAAATAAACAGTGTCATAGAGCACAAAGGTATATAACTAAAATATATGTAGGTAAGGCACCTAAAGCAATTCAAGAGTCACCCTATAAGCCTGAACAAGGCTTAATTGCTAGGTCGGCGTAGGTTATGTATTTATAACTAAATTACCTACGGTACGTTACATGTAAAACCCGAAATAAATTAACCTTACGTAATTTGGTTCAGAATTGACTACAAGATTATATCTATTATTAGCTTTCAGTTCAAACTTATTTACTTTTAAATAAACGCTAGGATGTAAGACGCTCCCCATAGGTAGGTAATCTCTGGGCCGGGCCATATTTTGCTGGTTCTTAAAAACTATCTTCTCGTTATTAAAAGGATACAAATTAATGGACATCTCGGTTTTATTTGCTATGAATGCTATATTTCTTTATTTCTATAAAACTCAGGTTGTGTTCAAAGCAAAGCCTTTTGAAAAAATCTGTATTATGTGCATCTACTTTATAAGTTGAAGTCACCTTTGCAACACACACCATTGTAGACAATATTAATATCTATTCTATTCTTAATTAATGGCGTTTCCTTGTTAGATTTCGCCAGTGTCAAGTGTTGAGGATATACTCATTAGATATTGTACGGTACAATAGGATATGGCGATCTCAAAGCCCCGTTTTTAAACAAAAACACACTAGAAACCGCCATAAAACGGCGGAGCCACGTGGCTGTCAAAATCGCAAGCCGACGAGACGTCCTCTTGCCACCCCCTCAGCCACGTCACTCCAATATTAAAATCTAAAAACGGTATGAATTAAATTTAAGACCAATGTTTAAATGAGTTAATTAGATGCAAAATTTGGTGCGAATGTTATGATTTTCGAATTAAATTTTCTTGAATTAGAAGGCACCACAGTGACATAATGAAGGACAAGCATAAGCATAGCATATGCTCACGACTATATATTGAACTAGTGTTTACCCGCGACTTCGTCCGCACAAAAATGACTAACTATAACTACCTAGTTCCTAAAATGACTTAACTATAACTACCTAGTTTAGTAGAGAGGTGAGACGGCTCTGAAAGAATCGGGGTCGTTCGGTCAGGGAAACCTCTTACTTAACTTTACGTAGCAATGTTTCGGAGCACATGGAGGGGGGAAATCATCATCATCATGTCGTCGTATACGTCCTACGCGACTAGGACTAGTGCCCTGCACTGGTAGGATAAGGGTAGTATGCTACACGTGATACGGCTGTATCACGTCTTTTATCTCGTTCGTTTACGCGCAAATAAAAAGAGAGCGAAGGTGTGATAGCGCTTTATCACGGTGTCATAATGCTACCTATGCTGCGCCCGCGGCATGGTACCTCGATAAACGTTTTATCGCGCCTGCTAACTCGTTCGTTTGCGCGCAAAAAGAAAGGGAGCTAAGGCCGAGATTCAGAGACGATTTGTTAGTCATAGTTCGAACTCCCGTATGTCAAAATCCATACATTTCTACCCTACTTAGCTCGAACTAAGCCAAAAAAAATCGTCTCTGAATCTCGGCCTAAGACGCTATAGAGCTTTATCGCGCCATCATGCCGCGGGCGCTGGTTCCGTAAAGATTAGGTATCGTACCTACCTATCTAATCTTTTGGACGTTCCAACGATTGAACCAAGGCCGATCTTCAATTCAAGATACCCCTGGCGAAAAATCTTCCCTTTTACAATAGAAAAACGTCAAACCTCTGTCCTCTACACCACATTCATACTAAGAGTAAGTAATGTTCCTACATCATTATTATTTGAAGATGTTGGGCCTTGACAGGCTCGCTGGGCCTGTGCCACGTAGACCATCGCCTAGGTCCTTTTGTGAACGCCCTTTCTAAAGTTCCTTACCAAAGTCAAAGTCAATATAATTTATTCAATATAGGAGCCTGAAGCACACTTATTAAACGTCAAATCTTTTTTAAGCAACACCGCGTCGGAACGTGTTGTCGCTGTAGAGAAGATGCGGCCAGATACCAATCCCTACATCAATGTGACACCCACTCGATTCCGATTATCCGAATGCAGAGAGTACCTATAGAATTTGATGTCGAATGGGTTTCTCATTTAGCGTTCCTCTATCTCATTAGGGCTGTGCATTCAATTAGGATCCTATACGTTCAAACTAGACATGTAGATATATAGGTACAAACGTAGGTATTGCATGGTTGCATATATGAGTAAGTACCTACCTACCTATTTAACCTACCTAAGTTTGTAATCTAACTAATTATTAAATTATTGACCAAATTTTTTTTCTGTTACTTCTTACATAATTAGTTAACTGTGGCACACACGAAGTGGGAATTGGCTAAGGAAGTGGTGAGATTTAAGTAGGTACCTACTTACGAGTATACTTATATATTTTAGGGTAAACAGTTGCATTATACTTTAAGGGGTGATTGTACCCATCATGATACTGAACAACTTTTCCTAAAACCTACTTAAGTATAGGAAATTCGTAATTTTTTTTCGACTTTTCTAAACGTTCGATCGAATGATTGCCGTAAGGACGGAAAGTCCGATAGTCCAATGGGTTTCTTAGAGAAAGTTGTTTAGTAAGTATCATCATAACGTAACAAAATATCTTATAAGAGTAGATTAGGATAGAGGTGGACCAAGATGGCCACAGAATGGGTTCCACAAGACGGTTGCCGACGTCGAGGAAGACCCAAGAGAAGATGGAGTGACGACTTGAATACCTTCCTGAACGGTTGGCCTGATTTCGCGTTGCATAGGGAAGATTGTAGGAAAAGAGGGGAGGCCTTTGCCCAGCAGTGGGACACAAAATAGGCTATAAAAAAAAAGAGTAGATTACCAGATCTAAAAACTTATCAAAGTTCAACGCGATTTCATGTCACTAACTAGCTACGAAGGACCTTTCTACAAGTAATTTACATCGTTTTAATGAAGTCATAATCTCACATATCACGTCCTAAATTGCGAAATTCTTGAACAAAAAAATTTTAATCCAACATTACATTTGAACAACAAAACCGGGCGCACTCTTTCCCCCTATAAAAGAAACAAGGGAACAAAAGAGACAGCTATCTAAAAACCAACCCTCGCTAAATAATGTACTCATCCCCCTTATTTTAGGGCCGCGAAATCTTCCCGCGCTTGCGCTAATCAATAATTTTCTCTCTACCATGTTACTCTACGTGTATCACACTAACGACAGTTTCGTAATCCAATACGTTGTTTTTTCTCTCTCCTAAAGAAGTTCCATTTACAAATTAAGCATTGGAATTGTTTTAAACGATAAGCTCATGGTTTTGGTAAGGTTTGCGACGATTGTGGTAGAGGTTAGCGCCTGCGCGCTGCATCCATGGACCAACTCTTGGAACAAGTGTAACTGGAAACGGTGTAAAGTGCATCTTTTTGTTGGAAAATTCGTATTAAATTCATATTTAAATGTGAGTTAATTAATTGTTTATCGCCTGTGTCACTTGTTAACTATCTACCGTTTATTTAAAACGTTAGGTTTGATTTCAAAAGTCATATCATCTAAGTTTTAGTTTTCCGAATCAGTGTTTCGTTTTTCTTTGTTGCGAGTGTTTTCGTAATGTACCTATTGATTACAAATTCACAATATTTTAGGTACTTACAAAAATATCAAATAGTTTCACCGGTTTTATCAATTTTTACTTAATTAAGTAACTTAATTATTACAATGGTTTCATAGATTTTTCAATCTCAATTGTTTACCTCTAGGCCCTCTAGGGGTTAAAAAGAAAAAATCAGGGAAATAAGCAACGGCTACATTACCCTACATTTAGGGCCGATTTCGGCGTTCACATTGCTCACATTAATCGCTACACTTTAAAATAGAGAGAACAAATCAGGCAATATATGCGGAAATCGGCCCTGTATGTTGGGTAATGTAATCGTTAAGTTAAGTTAGGTAATGTAATGTAAAGTTACCCACTTATAATTATATCGGATTAAAATTACGTCTAATAATTCTTCTCGTAGGTATTTACATTTTTTTAGCGGCTCTTTATTTAATAATTCCATAAAACTTAGTGGTTAAAAAATAGAATATTGTTAGCATTTGGTTAGGCCAAGTGTAGGTACTTCGTAACTATTTCCCAACAGATTCCCCACTGTGGGTCATGGAAGCCAACGGAAAATGCTACTAAGGGTACAGTAGTGCGATTTTTGAAAATCATACGTTGAAATCAGCAGTAGAAAATGTCAAAATTACTAACTATGGAGATATGCATCTTTCTACTGCTGATTTGAACGTTTGACTTTCAAAAATCGGACTCTAGGTCAGGAATCGAACCGCCGCCTCGTGATTGAGCCGCAAGCTCCCTTCCGTGTAGGCTATCACTAGCTATCATCGCTTATAGGAGTAACATTATTCCCATATTTCCCAGGATGTCATGCGGGGCAGACTGCCTGTCCCTCGGGCCTCCCCCGGACTCGATCCTGCACATGCCACCGCCTCCACTGCCGGCATTCCTGGCCAACGCCGCCAACCTGACGCCACCCTGCCGGGCGTCCAAGTGTCCTCCCTTGCAGAACAGTGAAGAGAACTCGCTCTTCCCTGGTGTGGAGTACCACGAACTGCCGCGGCATGGTAAGGATTCATAATTAGGACTAGTAGGTGGTTAATATGCTAATGCTGCCATCCCGACGCCGAATTTCGACACTTGAGCTACTAAATTCCCTTTGCAGAGCAAATAGGCAAATGCACACAAGAATTCCGCGCGAAACTGAAGCCACCTTAATTGCCGAGTGTCCAAGTATTCAGTACCTACTTCTCCTCCATTATAGAACAAGACAACGACAAGTTGTGGGCGTGTCTACAGGGTGAAATTGATGGGTAAACTCTTAGTTTAAAAGGATGCTAATGATATCAATTTCACCCTGTATAGACGTGCAAGAGACCATCAGGCCATACTTTCACAGCAAACAGTATCACAGGCGCGACGAGATACAGAACCCAAATCGCACTACCTTTCTAAATTTTCACCAGCACTAACTCAAATTTCAAAAGACGAACAGGAGTGCGATTTTTGAATGTCATACGTCGAACTCAGCAGTAGCGAATGTCAAAATTACTATGAAGATATGCATCTTTCTACTGCTGATTTGCCTTTCAAAAATCATACTTCAGGAGTGCGATTTTTGAAAGTCAAATCATCAGTAGAAAGATGCATATCTCCATACAAATTTTGACATTTTCAACTGCTGAATTCATCGAATGAGATTCAAAAATCGCACTCCAGGTCGTCCGGCAGTCAGGTGGGTTGACGACATCCGGAAAAAACCCGGATGCGACTGGCGGAGGACCGAGAAGAGGATGACCATCTGAAATACATGTTAACTACGACTAACTGTTCGACAACGGTCCCCACAACACCTAGCCTAAGAGCATTAAACTTCGTTTTTCCATAAAGTTAAAGCTAATCTATCGATAACTATAGACATAGTTACTCTGATAATTTTTCATATTCTTCATGGCACATCATTGAGTTTGTCCTGACATCGTAGTGAAGATATTTTTTTTCCATTTAGAGGCTGCCTGATCACCTTGGCGTGCCAGACATTGGTTGACGTCACACAAATGATATCAGACGTCACTCGAAGAGTGGCTCTCTTTGTGCTCCTCAAAGCCGCTTATTTGGTTGATTCATTTAACAATACAATCTCAAAATAAAGCGATGATGCTAGTACCAAATTCGGTATGTCAAGTTTTTTTTGGTCTTCATTTTTATATTTTTTACGGTTAGAAGACATAATTTTAAGATACCTATTTCATTCTTATTGCGATTCATCGAGTTTATCAATATAAATTTAATTTTTAAATTATTTTGATCTGTAATATCTAAGTGTAAAAATGGTGGAGAGAAAATAATTCGAACTCCATGGAGAAAAACTACCTGCAGCTATATTTAAAAAAATTAAAACCTGCCTCCTCTTTCTAACTCTATGCTGGAAAAAGATACGGCAACATCAAATGTCAAATTCTGACATTGTGAAAGTATTTTTTTTTCTTAATGGCCGGTTTTTTTATGTTGATTTCATGTTTACCAAGGAGTTCACAGGTATGCCAGTGACGTCACTGCACAAACCGAAAAACGACGTTATTTTATTAAAAATATCTGTAATCCTTTCATTTTAAAATCTCTGACATAGAAAATATGATTATTGAGACAATTATCTCGAAATGGTTTTCGATTCAGCCCTCCAAAAAAAAACTTGACATACCGAATTGTTGTGTTTTCCACAGAGCCAGCAAGCAGCGACGACACCTGGTTCCTGGTGCTGATCACGTGCTGCATCGCAGTGCTCTGCATCGCTGCTCTTCTCGCCTTGTTCCTGCTCAAGTGTAGAGAGTGAGTACCTATTGCATGATGCCTTTTGAAACTCTTATCATTTTCAATTTTGTTTCTCGTTTCTTGCTTGGCTTACAACTTGTCTATCTCTTTACAACTTCCGATGTCACAGACATACATACAAATTAATATAAAGACATAACGTGACATAGTAATCAGACATAATCTAAACATAAGCATAGCATATCTGGCCAATGAAATATATTAACAAAATCGTAAAATTGGCATGAAAAGAAGAAGAAGCACAGCATAGCATGATATATGCTCAAATATATGCTCTGCAAGCTGACAGCAGGATGTAAGCAGATACAGCCAAATCGACATTTCACATACTCTGTCCAGCGTGACTGAAGTGGGCCCATGCCTTCTTTAACTCTTTCTGAGTAGCTGAATGTCCTAGTAACACAACATTTTTTGTCGTTTCTAAACGGCAGAAAAATATACCTAAGCTTGCACAAGCTGATGCAGATACACGAGAAACGTCCGTACTTGTATAATTATTACTTCGCCACCTCATTTAACCTTGTTTCGACCCAAGGTCCTATCAATCTTCACAACCATACTCACTCTACCCCACAATACCCACAAGGTATTTCTTTGTCCCCAGAGCACGAGGCGGTTGCAAAAGCAGCGCAGGAAAAGCAGGGGGGTCCAACGCTCTCTACGGCGGAGCTGCCCTCGACTCAAGGGTCCTATGGGCCGCTCTGACCCCCCGCGGAACCCGGCACTTCGTCGCCGACACATACCCTCACGACGAAACAGAAGATCATCATTACGAATGCGTCGAACCGCCGCTATACAAACTTGGGCCACCAGAAGATTTAGCCATCACTCGGCATTTCAACGTAGAATACGAAGACCCGGCTCCCTTGATTGAGAGCTACAGTGATAGGACTGAGGAATACTTCAGGAATGGCATGGAGACTCTTCGAAGGGGGAACAGACCGTTGGTTTCATCTCCGACGAGGATCGAGCGCCCCAATCTTCCTCCGTTGAACCTTCAGCCGAGGACCCTTCGCCGCGCTCCTCACTCAAGGCGGGTCAGCGATGCGAATAACGCAGAGAAGTCGGCCATCTGAACCGAGAATGGCGCGGTATTTTCCGTCGCCGACTCTACTGAAATGGACTACGATTGGCAGTCGATGGAAAATTCCAACGTCGACCGCCTCGTTTGAGAACCATTGGTTTTGTTTTACTATTTGCAAGTCACTGCCTCTGATTTTTTTTTTCTTTATTGAGAGTTGTGGAGCTTGACTTCGAGTTTTTGCTTCGTACAGTTCCCGGCAAACATCTTGAACAATTCGGCAGGGTGCGCAGTAGACCTTTTGTCTACAAATTTTGTTTCTGCGCATTCAGGTCTTGCCCAAGAAGATTGCCGGCTGCCGGCCATTATACTTGGGTAGTAGTTACTAGTTACCCATCGTTTTCAAGCAATTTGTCGATGTCGCAAGAAAATCTGTCGTTTTTCTAGTCTGTAAATAATTTGACTGAGGGTTTTTAGCAGCAAATCAATGTGCAATGTAAATGCTAAGTGCTAGAAAGCGTTAGTATCTAGTCTTTAGCTATTATTAAACAAAGTCACAGATTTCTAGTCAGAAATAGCACTGTATGGTTAGGTACCTCGAATCCTTGTCTATCTGTCTGTATTCATTAGTATTTTATAAAATCTATAAGCAAATAGTTAAGTGTATCGTCTACTTTTATCTCGAACAGCTCAAAATACTCATTGTATTAAAAATAAATACTTTGATATTTTTTTCAAAATGAATCTACGAGATCGTGTTGGAAAGTTATAATATAATTTATTATTAAATTTTGTACTAAAATTAAGTAAATAAATTAAAATGTGTAAAATTATAACCTTTATTTTATTTCACACTATCTGCGAAGAGCATAACGGAGATTCCTTTATAATATAGAGTTTAATATCTGGATAACTAACAATAAAATATAACTAACTAAACTTAAATAACACTAAAATACAACTGACTAAAATATAACTAACTAAAATAAAACTAGCTTAATAAAATATTTACAAAAAATATATGTACACTCAGTCAAAAAGCCCTCCCCGGGTCATACCAGATGCAAAGGAGCCCATGACGCTTGTCGCGTTTCCGCGTTGGATGGCGATGGACAACCTTTGCATCAGGTAGTACCCGGAGCGAGCGTCGTTCCCACTCTCCTGAAGTCGACGGCCGAGCTCTTTAACAAAGCTCAAAGCTTCCGACCCCCAGCAGCCCGTGGTCTCAAAGGCTAGTGGCACAAAATAATAATTTTGCACCAGGGCCGAGTAAATGTCCCGCTTTTTATCAGCTGCTAATTCGGCGGCGGCCCTGGCAGACCGAACCGTGCGGCTGAGGTGCGAGGCAGCGAAAGTGCTGACACACGTGGCGTCCCATATCAGACACTTTCCTCTCTGCCATGGCACCAGCGTTAGGCCATCGGGTCTTTTCCCATCAGTGCGACTGAGGCCCGGCGGTTCCAGACTGCACGGTATATTGGCCGAAATCAGTGCCCTCCGAACGATGTCATTGAGTGCGTGGTGACGTGGGTGTCTACCCGAGCACCGACGGCAACTCAACGCATGATGGCCGTTCGCTTCCACCGTGGACCCGCAGATGCATTGATGTGGTTGACAAACATCGCAGCCCAGGCGGAGAGCTACTGCCACACGCATTGAGTCACCGTCGAGCAGGGTTCCCATATGTGGCGAAGGCAGTGCCTGTAACCACGCACCCGATTCTGCCCTTGACACCGCCCTGAGTCTGGCCAAATCGGAGCCAGTAGCCGCGCCTATCAGTTGGTCAACCGCCGCACACTGGGGCAAGAAAGCAAAACTGGTGGCAGAAAATACCCAAGTATTATTATGTTTTCTTTGCTTCATATTTGTTAGTTGATATGTTTTCTCATGTAAATAAAATACATTTTAGATGTTTTTATACAAATTATATTGAAAAAAATCTTGTACTTAAATATTCTTTTTTTTTTAAACTTTGTAATCACACCCTAAAATAATAAATATGTAACAAAATTTTATTAATCGGCATCACTAGAATCCGCATCTGCATGTTGAGTAAAAACTCGGAATTTATCAAGCTCTTTTCTTTTAATCAATATCGTGTCGGAACTCGTTTCTGAAATCAAATTGAATTATAAATGTATGTTCCTAAATTAAAAACATGTGCCAAGTGCAGGGGAAAACGGCCAAAGCAGTTTCGGTGTAAAAAATAAATATTAATAAAATAAATAGAATCCAAACTAGAAAATTGCTTACGACCCTTAAAGCCTTTTTTACTAGAAAAGGCAGAATATGGGCAACAAATTCTCTTGATCCTATGTTAAGCATTAAACAAGCTTTGTAAAAATGTAAAAACCACAGCTTGGACAGCCTTGGAACATAACTAAAAGTCTTAACACTTCTGTGCATTGAGTAAATATTTAAGACTTTCAGTGTAGACACCGTTTTAACATTATTAAAAACACTCTTTTAGTAATAAAAAACTTATAAAATATGCCCACATACCTGAACTTGAAGATGCAATCAAAGAATAAAATTTTATTCCAATAATGCTGACGCACAACAACTTTTAAATTTCTAAAAAACATACTTACGTAGTTTCGCGCGGGCAAACTCGCTACAACTAAGCGTAACTTTGAAGTGCGGGTTGGGAAATAAGGTGGAAAACGACATTGTTTTATAACGCGTAAAGTAGTGCACTATCGTTTCAATATATAGCACTAGAGTTATAATCATTTTTAAATTTTGATTTTCTGCCACCAGTATTGCTTTCTTGCCCCAATGTGCGCCGCTTTAGCTCCCACGTCGTCCCAGGATCGCTGTACTCCTGGGGTTCTAGGTGGGGATGCGGTCGGGAAGAGAGCCGTCCACCTCGTCAATGCATCAGCAGCAAAAGGTATGCAAGCCGCGTCTCCGTTGTGTGACAGAATTTTAGAGACGAGGCCGACAACCCCATGTGCCGATGCGAGAAAAGCCGGCAGGCTCAAATCCTGTACTCGCCGAATACCCAAACCCCCATTGCGGATGGGAAGGGATGCCTGGCACCATTGATCCTCACTGAGGGAAACATTTACAATAGTTTCAATAGCAGATTTCACCGTGCTGTCAAAGGAAGAGATATCACTAGGGCACAACCAGATAGGGGCCGTCCTCAGGAGGTAGGTGATCTTAGGCACCGCGAAACACATTCGCAGCAGAACCAGGGCAACGTGAGCCGTTATATTGGAAAGGCGCTCCTGGGCGAGGAGTAGGAGATGTTTCTTGGCTTCGATAGCCACTGGGATTGCCTCAGGGAAAATAGGCGAACCCAGGAGGCTAAAGGTTATCGAGGATAGCTCCTTGAGGCCAGGGAGCAATGAACTGAACCGAGAATATGAAGGCCAGGTTGTGGGTCCGCAGGAGAAAAACTCACACTTAGACGTATTCATCTCCAGCCCCAGCTCCTTAAATAGGGGTAGTAGCGTAAGCAGGTCTTGCTCAACTTCCTCAGGCTTTCCTCCTATGGTACCGTCATCTAGGTACCAAATGTTGAGCGGAGATTTTAGAGTCAAGATGGCTTTATGGATAGCGAGGCTGAAGGTAAGCGGCCCAAGTGGATCTCCCTGCTGCGCACCCACCTGTGAAAGGATCAAGGATGTGTCGAAGAACAGGTTAGAAGGGGATTTGTAGACCTGGTGAAGAAATGGATATAATGAAGGGATGTTTTCATACACCTCACCCAGAAGAACATCCCTTTCCACTGTATTGAAAGCATTCTTCACATCCAATTTAACGATAATGCAGTCTTCGTTTCCTGGCTCCGCTGCGAATGCGCGTGTCGCGTGGATCGCCGCTTCACACCCCATCCGGGTTCCAAAGCCTAACTGGTGTGGTTGTAGATATTCAGCCATCGCATCCTTGACAGCACGGCATCCCAGTTTCGCCACGAGCCGACGTAACGTGCTCCCTACAGCGATCGGCCTAACGCCTCTTTCTTTTTTAGTTAAGGCGCACAGGGACGCCCCATACATATATGGACACACTTCAGGGTTTAGCTGCCCACTGAGTAAGAAATTGCACAGCCTGACGAGGAACTCAAGCAGGCGCTGTAAAGAGACCCGATACAAGTTGCAGAGCAAACTCTAGGGTATCTGTGGTTGTTGTCCCTGGTAACTGTGTGAGAAAAATAACAAGGAATAAAATACCCAAAGGACAAATATTATTTAGTTTTATTCAAGTTTCTATTTTGTCATGGTAGCAGAGCGTTAAGAATGTCCTCTCACGTAAAAGTTGAGGCCCTAAATAAAGAAAACTACGACACCTGGTCAATTCACGCTAAAGCGATTTTAATAAAAAATGGACGATGGAAGTACGTAGAAGTCGAACAGGACAAAAATGCTAGCGCAGATATTAAAGAAGCCGAACTTATGGCGAAATCTGAGCTCCAACTGCTCATCTCACCATCTGAACTAAAACAAATAAAAAATTGTAAAACTGCCAAAGAAATTTGGGATAAGCTCCGAGACACATATGCAAGCAAGGGACCTGCGCGAAAAGCAACCCTTTTGAAACAACTGATTCTCGCGAAGCTAAACGGCGAAAACGTACGCGACCATTTAAACAATTTTATGGAAATCGTCGACAAATTGCATGACATGGATATCGTTATCAATGAAGATTTACTATCCATCATGATGTTGTATAGTCTTTCGCCTGCTTACGAAAATTTCAGAATTGCTATGGAGTCTAGAGACACTTTGCTAAAACCCGAAGATTTAAAAATAAAAATAATTGAAGAAAGTGAATCAAGACGACAAAATTCTAGTACGACTGAATCTGAAGAAACTTTTTACGCATTTTGCAAGATATGTAAGAAAAAAGGTCACCAAGCTAAGAATTGTCGCAAAAATTGGAAAAATACAAAACCAAAAAACAAAGACGGAAATAATGAGTCTAATAACTACGCACAAAGCTTTATGGCTACGAGTGGCGGTTCAATTGAAACCCAGAGATGGATTCTAGACAGTGGATGTACATCCCACATGTCTTCAGAAAAGAACAATTTCGAAGAAATTAAAGAAATGTCACAAATCCTAAAGTTAGCTGCGAATGACAAGACTGAGAAAATACATGGTAAAGGTACAATTAGATTACTATTGAACAAACAGAAAAAAGTCGACCTAAATGATACCTTATTTGTACCAAACCTTCTCGTAAACTTGATGTCCGTTAGTAAAATAACAGATGCCGGTGGCACTGTATTGTTTACAAAAGATAAAGCTACAGTAAAATGCAAATCCAGTGGCATAATAATGACAGCACATAAAAGTAACGACGATGGATTATTCTACGTTACCCCTATTGGAGTAAATAGAGAGAAAGAATATGTGAACTATGCAAAAGCAACTCCTATCCAAGAGTGGCACCACAAATTGGGCCATATGAATGAGACTGATATGAAAATATCGCTCAAAAATGAGAGTCTGATTGGTCTTAAATTCAACTCTAATGACAAACTTGGAGAGTGTGAGGTATGCATAAAAGGAAAAATAAAACGACAATCGAGCAAATCGACGAGCGACTCCCCACGCACGACAGAACTATTAGAAATTATACACAGTGATGTGTGTGGACCAATAAAAACTGCGTCGCTAGCTGGAAATAAATACTTTGTCACATTTATTGATGACTACAGCAAATATTGTCGTGTATATTTTATGAAACACAAAAATGAAGTATTCGAAAAATTCAAAGAGTATAAAGAAGAAGTTGAAAACTCTATTGGGAAAAGAATAAAATGCTTACAATCTGATAACGGTACTGAATACTGTAATACGGCGTTCGAAAAATACTTAAAAACGAATGGGATAAGACGAAGACTGTCTGCCCCATATACACCTCATCAAAATGGTGTAGCTGAACGCAAAAACCGAACTTTGATTGAGAAAGCGAGATGCCTAATGATACCAGCTAAAGCACCCATGCACTTATGGTCTGAAGCTCTAGTTACAGCCAACTACTTATGCAACAGAAGCATTAACAAGAGCATTGAAAACGGTACACCTTTTGAAAAATGGGTCGGTAGGAAGCCCTGTGTACATCATTATCATTTGTTTGGTGCTAAAGCATTCGTTTTGAACAAAGGTAAAGGGCAACACAAATTCGCATCAAAAGCAATTCCAGGTATGTTTGCTGGATATTCTGAAATTTCAAAAGCTTACAGAATTTTGTTGCCATCGAACAAAATCATTGGTGCAAAAGATATCATTGTAACGAAGAAGATGTATTATGAAAAGACAAACGAAACATGTGAAAATGAAAATTCTAACCAATGGTTTATAGATCTGGATTTGACTCTGAATGAAAATGAATTATATCACCATGAAAATCATGAACAAGATATAACATCAACTGATGATGATTCAGAAAATGATCATCATGACAGTGAATATGAATCGGTAATTGATCGAAATGAACATGAGGAGTCAGAACCCGAAAATGAGTCCATTATTAATGAAGAGGAACTTGAAACGGAAAATGAATCCATTGTAAATAGAAACATTCATGCTGAAAACGAAGATACTGAAACAAATAGAACGCTTAGAGAAAGAAGTAATATTCGCCAACCCGAGAGGTTTGATGACTTCGTTATGGCAGCAATTGATAACCTAAATAAAAAACCAGAAGAACCTTCGACTTTTCGTGAAGCTATGGCAAGCGAAGACAAGGAAAAATGGATTAAAGCTATGGATAACGAAATGAACTCTTTGATTGAAAATGGGACTTGGGAATTAGTCAAACTTCCGAAAAACAGAAAACCCTTGCCAAGTAAGTGGGTATACAAAATTAAAATGAATCCTGACGGAACGATTGAACGTTATAAGGCACGTCTAGTAATAAAAGGCTTCTCTCAACGTCCTGGGATTGATTACGATAAAACGTTTAGTCCAGTTGCACGGTTGAGCACTATCAGAGCTCTCTTGGGAGTAGCAGTCAATGAAGGACTAGAGCTACACCAATTTGACGTCACGACAGCTTTTTTAAATGGAAAAGTTGAAGAAGAAATATACATGTCTCCACCGGAAGGATTTACCCAACAAGCAAAAGGTAAAGTCTGCCTGCTGAAGAAAAGCCTCTACGGCTTAAAGCAAGCACCAAGGTGCTGGAATACATGCATTCATGAATTTTTAATGAAATCAAACTTTAAACAAAGTGATGCAGACCCCTGCCTTTATATTAGAAAAAGAGGAAAATCGAAGATTATCATCGGACTGTATGTTGATGATGGGTTGATAGCATCAAGTAGTCCAGCAGCTACAGAGGAATTTCTAAAAGAACTTAAATGTATCTTTAAGATAACGACGAAACCTGCGTCGTATTTCTTAGGAATGGAAATAAATAGACCGCAGAAAGGCATTATAAGTCTATCGCAAAAAGCATACATCAAAAAGGTCTTAGAAACCTATGGAATGACAAATTGCAAGGCTGTGCCAACACCTGCGCTGAAAAATGCTCACTCCAAGACAGGAGAGGAGGATAAAGGCGAAAGTAAGTTTCCATACAGACAGGCGGTGGGTGCACTAGCTTACTTGATGGTGGCAACCAGGCCAGACATAAGTTACGCAGTAAGTGTTGCGTCAAGAAATTTGGAAACTCCTTCCACAGAAGATGTACTTAAAGTGAAACGCATTTTGCGCTATCTAAAAGGATCTGTGGATAAATGTCTACTGTTTAAAAAGGCTAACGATAATGGTCTTGTATGCTACAGTGACGCTGATCTAGGTGGTGACCCAACTACAGGTCATTCTACCACTGGGATGATATGCCTTTATTCTGGTCCGATCAGCTGGAAGAGTCAAAAGCAAAAATCCGTGGCAATTTCAACAACAGAAGCAGAGCTAGTAGCTGCCAGTGAAACTGCAATGGAAATAATTTGGTTGAAAAGGCTGATAGCCGACCTAACTGAGAACAGTGTTAAACCGCGATTATACATAGATAACGAATCAGCGGTGAAGCTATCTTTGAATCCTCCGTATGAGTTCCACAGAAGAACCAAGCACATTCAGCTTAGATACTTTTATGTAAGAGAATGTGTATCCAAAGGTGATATAAATGTGCAGCAAATCGAAACACAGAATCAGCTGGCTGATATGTTCACCAAACCTTTGTATGCACCAAGGCTGACGGAATTATGTTCCAGGATTAGTCTACAACACCTGGAACCTAAAAAACTGGAGGGAATGTAAAGAGACCCGATACAAGTTGCAGAGCAAACTCTAGGGTATCTGTGGTTGTTGTCCCTGGTAACTGTGTGAGAAAAATAACAAGGAATAAAATACCCAAAGGACAAATATTATTTAGTTTTATTCAAGTTTCTATTTTGTCAGGCGCTGCCCGTTGTCGCCAGCAGAACTCGAAGTAAGCTCCTTTAAATGAGCCGGTCGTATTCCATCCAAGCCTGCGGCTGACCCATTATAGAAACTGCCTAGCGCCTGGGTCACGTCCTCTATCTTAACCGTCAAGGCGGGGGAGGACCGATCTGGTGCCTGTGGGAAGGCTAGTGGGCGAGACGGGGATGGGTGCTTCGACTGTAGGGAGGCCAGAGTTTCTGGCCCTGGAGAAGCCATCGTATCCTCCGACATCAGCACACGAACAGCCCCCCTCAAGTCGCCCTCAAATACTTTGGACTCTATCGTTTTTAGAACGGAGGGCGACCGGGGCGAGGCAGCCACGCCGCTGATGTCATCGAGAGTAAAATTCAAGGCGGAGTCTAGATTAGACTTCACTTTGGTGGTAAGACTGCCCGGGCCATCTGAGTCTTAATATCTGGGATCAAACAAATTATTTCTCTCTTGCAAAAACATTCCTATTACAAATTGAAAGCAGTAAAAATTATGTTTTTGAACGAGCAACGCTTGCGAAATTATTTACGAACCAAAATTTCAATGTCACTGTCAGTTTGACAGCAAAATATAGCCGAAAAAGCGAAGCGACGCGGTTTCTGTGGTTTTCTCTTCGTATTTTCTTCTAATTATAATGAAATAACTCCTAACTATAACAGAAACCTAGATTTCGATATCTTAATCCAACTAGTATAGTATAAGTAAGCAAAATGGCAGACGAAGTGATCAAACATTCTGTGCACACACTGGTGTTTCGATCCCTCAAGAGATCTCACGATATGTTCCTCGCGAACCAGGGAATGCTGCCTCCAATTGACGATAAAGCGTAAATACTGCCTCTGTCACATTACTACACCTTCATTTATTCGATAATTCTTAGGGAAATACTAGAATTAAATGCATATTTATAACCTCAATATGATCTAAATAACTTCACGTTATTGCCTGTATAACCAAGGCACAGGCTTCTTACCATGAATATGGCCTCAAATCGAGTGGGAAAACCACCAAGCAGGTCTGGTGATAATTGGTGAGGCCAGTTAGTGGGAATTTTCAAGTTGATTTTGCTTAAAAGCTGCCATCTGACCAATCCAGGACCGACTGCTTAACGTGCCTTCACAAGCATGAGTATGCCAGAGCACTCAAGAATGAATCCAGACTTTGGTTCTGTGAGGATATTCATTGAAATAACAATGGGAAATGTAGAAAAATCTACCCCATACATAGACATATTACTCTAGCGATAGACAAGCTCGTTCAAACAAACAACATGTCACACAAAACATCACAAAATGACACATTGCGGTCTGTCATTGCCATAGTGACGAAGTGAACTCGGGAACATCAATCAGGTGCGTACACCTCATTCAAGTGGAACATGTTGCTTCTATGGAAAGGCAAGTCTATCGCTAGAGTTTAAGTCTATGACCCCATATGAATAAGTGCTAGAAAACACTTACTGTAGCTTTTACTAAACTTGAAAAAGGAAGAAGTCCCACAAATATGTTTTTTTTTCAAGTTATTTGCTATTTATTATTTCACTATAAACACAGAGACAATTTAGAAAGTAAACAAATAACATTGCAGAGAGAAAATCTTGAGGTCGGTGAAAGCCCGAGACAGCTACGGGCAGGTGATGGCGGCCGTGCAGAAGGCTCAGCTCGTCAAGCAGCACGAAGCCATGAGTAGACCCGACACTCCACACGACACTGGTACGTTCATACGGTTTAAGAATTTATTTCTCAAAAGAATACAATTCACTTGTTAGAGAAGAATACAAGATACATTTTCTAAAAAAAATCCTAAAACTTACATCAGCTCCTGACTGACAGCTTCCCAATCGTGTATTCCCAGTTGTCGCCACGGCCTCCGTCGCCACTGCGGACAAATGGGAAAAAAAGTCCCAGTTGTCGCCACTGGTGACAAAGCAGTGGTGACGACTGGGACTTTTTTTCCCATTCGTCGCCAGTGGGGATAACTGGGAAAAAAGAGTTTCAATTGTCGCCACTGGCGACGTATGGGACAATATTTTCTCACTTGTTACCACCGCTATCAAATGAAATAAAATCGCGTAGGTGATTCAAAATTTTGTTTATTCTTCTTCTTACCGTGTGTGCAAGCCCCGGTGTCAATGTTTTTTCAGACCGCCTTACGGTAATAGGTTTTATTACCTATCTACTTATGTTTTGTAACAAAATTATTACAGCAGTCGTAGAGACAAATTTGAATAAACTATTCGGAAAAGTATAAAGTAAACCACATACTTTAACCATCAAACTGAACAACTTTTACTATGGGAGCAAACAGATCGGAGCAAAAAAAATCTGCTGTCCCATACTAAACTCCAATACCTACCTACTCGACTCAAAATGTATGCAACAGCAGTTTTATTTTTTTTTGCTCCGATCTGTTTGCTCCCATAGTAAAAGTTGTTCAGTTTGATGTGTAGAGTATGTGGTTTAAAGGTTAATGATACTTTTCCTTACACCCTGTATAAACGAAATAAGTTGGCCCGAAAGAACTAGACGAAGCCATACCTACCTACTTATTCCCGACCCGAACTAATATAGATGTAGTTAGTCATTTTTGCGCGAGAGCAGGAATAGGGGGACAAAAATTTCGGCATTTACCTGTTATTAATTTAAAAAATAATCTTTTTGATTAATAGCGAAATATCGATAATTCAAAAGTTATTTGAAACGATAGTAAGAATCCAGTAAGTAGATACATTAAAATAAAATTAAGTACCTATATTAATCTTCACTTAAATATGACCAAAAAATCAATAGATATAATTGGTTTTCTAGTTTTACTACAAATAAAATTTTAATACAAATAAAAATGTATAATCAGTTAGGTACTAAACTTTGTTAAATCTTTTACGGTGATGGTAACAAGTGAGAAAATATTTTCCCATGCGTCACCAGTGGTGACAATAGAGACTTTTTATTCCCATTTGTCGCCTGTGGTGATAAAGCAGTGGTGATGACTGGGACTTTATTTCCCATTTGTCACCAGTGGCGACAACTGGGACTTTTTTTCCCATTTGTCCGCAGTGGCGACGGAGGCCGTGGCGACAACTGGGAATACACGTTGGGAACGTGTATTCCCAGTTGTAGCCACGGCCTCCGTCGCCACTGCGGACAAATGGGAAAAAAAGTCCCAGTCGTCGCCACTGGTGACAAAGCAGTGGTGACGACTGGGACTTTTTTTCCCATTCGTCGCCAGTGGGGATAACTGGGAAAAAAGAGTTTCAATTGTCGCCACTGGCGACGTATGGGACAATATTTTCTCACTTGTTACCACCGCTATCAAATGAAATAAAATCGCGTAGGTGATTCAAAATTTTGTTTATTCTTCTTCTTACCGTGTGTGCAAGCCCCGGTGTCAATGTTTTTTCAGACCGCCTTACGGTAATAGGTTTTATTACCTATCTACTTATGTTTTGTAACAAAATTATTACAGCAGTCGTAGAGACAAATTTGAATAAACTATTCGGAAAAGTATAAAGTAAACCACATACTTTAACCATCAAACTGAACAACTTTTACTATGGGAGCAAACAGATCGGAGCAAAAAAAATCTGCTGTCCCATACTAAACTCCAATACCTACCTACTCGACTCAAAATGTATGCAACAGCAGTTTTATTTTTTTTTTGCTCCGATCTGTTTGCTCCCATAGTAAAAGTTGTTCAGTTTGATGTGTAGAGTATGTGGTTTAAAGGTTAATGATACTTTTCCTTACACCCTGTATAAACGAAATAAGTTGGCCCGAAAGAACTAGACGAAGCCATACCTACCTACTTATTCCCGACCCGAACTAATATAGATGTAGTTAGTCATTTTTGCGCGAGAGCAGGAATAGGGGGACAAAAATTTCGGCATTTACCTGTTATTAATTTAAAAAATAATCTTTTTGATTAATAGCGAAATATCGATAATTCAAAAGTTATTTGAAACGATAGTAAGAATCCAGTAAGTAGATACATTAAAATAAAATTAAGTACCTATATTAATCTTCACTTAAATATGACCAAAAAATCAATAGATATAATTGGTTTTCTAGTTTTACTACAAATAAAATTTTAATACAAATAAAAATGTATAATCAGTTAGGTACTAAACTTTGTTAAATCTTTTACGGTGATGGTAACAAGTGAGAAAATATTTTCCCATGCGTCACCAGTGGTGACAATAGAGACTTTTTATTCCCATTTGTCGCCTGTGGTGATAAAGCAGTGGTGATGACTGGGACTTTATTTCCCATTTGTCACCAGTGGCGACGACTGGGACTTTTTTTCCCATTTGTCCGCAGTGGCGACGGAGGCCGTGGCTACAACTGGGAATACACGTCCCAATCGTGTATTCCCAGTTGTCGCCACGGCCTCCGTCGCCACTGCGGACAAATGGGAAAAAAAGTCCCAGTTGTCGCCACTGGTGACAAAGCAGTGGTGACGACTGGGACTTTTTTTCCCATTCGTCGCCAGTGGGGATAACTGGGAAAAAAGAGTTTCAATTGTCGCCACTGGCGACGTATGGGACAATATTTTCTCACTTGTTACCACCGCTATCAAATGAAATAAAATCGCGTAGGTGATTCAAAATTTTGTTTATTCTTCTTCTTACCGTGTGTGCAAGCCCCGGTGTCAATGTTTTTTCAGACCGCCTTACGGTAATAGGTTTTATTACCTATCTACTTATGTTTTGTAACAAAATTATTACAGCAGTCGTAGAGACAAATTTGAATAAACTATTCGGAAAAGTATAAAGTAAACCACATACTTTAACCATCAAACTGAACAACTTTTACTATGGGAGCAAACAGATCGGAGCAAAAAAAATCTGCTGTCCCATACTAAACTCCAATACCTACCTACTCGACTCAAAATGTATGCAACAGCAGTTTTATTTTTTTTTGCTCCGATCTGTTTGCTCCCATAGTAAAAGTTGTTCAGTTTGATGTGTAGAGTATGTGGTTTAAAGGTTAATGATACTTTTCCTTACACCCTGTATAAACGAAATAAGTTGGCCCGAAAGAACTAGACGAAGCCATACCTACCTACTTATTCCCGACCCGAACTAATATAGATGTAGTTAGTCATTTTTGCGCGAGAGCAGGAATAGGGGGACAAAAATTTCGGCATTTACCTGTTATTAATTTAAAAAATAATCTTTTTGATTAATAGCGAAATATCGATAATTCAAAAGTTATTTGAAACGATAGTAAGAATCCAGTAAGTAGATACATTAAAATAAAATTAAGTACCTATATTAATCTTCACTTAAATATGACCAAAAAATCAATAGATATAATTGGTTTTCTAGTTTTACTACAAATAAAATTTTAATACAAATAAAAATGTATAATCAGTTAGGTACTAAACTTTGTTAAATCTTTTACGGTGATGGTAACAAGTGAGAAAATATTTTCCCATGCGTCACCAGTGGTGACAATAGAGACTTTTTATTCCCATTTGTCGCCTGTGGTGATAAAGCAGTGGTGATGACTGGGACTTTATTACCCATTTGTCACCAGTGGCGACGACTGGGACTTTTTTTCCCATTTGTCCGCAGTGGCGACGGAGGCCGTGGCTACAACTGGGAATACACGTTCCCAATCCTGTATTCCAGAAATTAAATTCTATTTGAGTCATGTTGTAGGGTTTGCCTCGAACACTTGTCTCTCGCGTGGTGTTCGCGCGGTTCGCGTCTCAGCCTGCCACGAGGCTCCAAAATCCTTCTCAGTTGTTCTTACTCAAAAACAATCCTCGAGATTGGATAGACACTCCCTCAAACTACTTGACACTGGCGAAATCTAACAAGGAAACGCCATTAAATAAATAAAAATAGAATAGAAATTCTATTTCTAATCTGAAAATAGTGACTCATAGTGTTGATGATTTTGCCAATTTCCAGTTAAAATAGTGAATGGGCTTGACATTGTTGGGTAATAGAATATGAAGGTGATCTTATGGAACCACTTAGTAACAGATTTGCAATGAAACTCTTTTTTGTTGTAGTGATTATTTGTAAAGAGAAGTGACCGGAAGATAATGTATCTATCAATATTCATGTACATATTTGCATTAAACCCCTTTTTTGCCGTTTCTATGTTTGGTTAATTTCACTTTACGTTTTTGTTTTTCTGTCATTGTGTCTGTATAGGTTAATCTCAGAGACTACTGTAGATATTTTACTAATAGATAGCTGAATCACAAGGAAAGGTTGTGTATGTACACATAGGAAAGTATAATTTCACTAAGCCATACTTCAAACATACAAATTATATTCACAGATATGGCAGAATCAGCGGCTCTGGGCTCCGACGGTGCCATGCTCCCCTACACGGGCCCGTCCAGCGCGCCGGCGCCGCCCTCCGGGGCGCTGACCCTGCCGCGGAAGGCCCCCACCATGCCCAAGCCCAAGTGGCATGCTCCGTGGAAGCTGTTCAGGGTTATATCTGGACATCTGGGGTGGGTGCGCTGTGTGGCCGTTGAGCCAGGAAATGACTGGTTTGCTACGGGTTTGTATTTCTAGTTTATTCATTTTAAATGACTTTCACTGGCTTTTTCTGAAGGGAAAAAATTTTGAGATACTTAAATTTCGTTTTTGAGGCATGTATTTTGTATAAAGGATGTACGTTCAGGATGTTTTGCAGTCTGCGGATATGTGCCGCTTCTCGTATAGGACTGTACAACATGAGAAAACATATTCCACCTATCGCGCTGCTTAACCTTTAGTACGCTGGACGCGATTTGCGCAAACTCCCGTCGTATGCTGAGCACTTGAAAATAGCCGCCGACCGGCCGGCTTTCTTGCGGTCATGAACCTCTTTTCACTCAAGTGAACAATTAATAAGTCACGTTTTACCGCCTCATCCAATTGATTGGTTTAATAGCTAGCCGTTCTTATCACTTGTACGGGATAATTCGCTCTATTTTCGAAGCAATACGGGTCAAAGTAGCCTATGGTCACCGCGGCTCCACAGTGGATACGACGGGATGTTTTCGCCTGGCTCTATAGTGGAGCCACCAGCATACAAAAGGTTAAATCATATGTAATTGATAAAACGGCTGATGATGATGATAATGAGTCTAGTAGATATTAAATACGGTGTACGGAAAAGTATCATTAACCTTTAAACCTACATACACCCTACATACAACCTACATACTCTACCCATCAAACTAAACAACTTTTACTATGGGAGCAAACCTATCAACACAAAAATAAAATCTGCTGTACTAAACTGCAATGCCTACTCGACTCGAACATATTATGAAACAGCTGATTTTTTTTTGCTCTGACAGGTTGCCTCCCATAGTAGAAGTTGTTCAGTTTGATGGGTAGAGTATGTGGTTTAAAGATTAAAGATACTTTTCCTTACACCTGCTATATCAGTTACAGAACTGTAGTGTATAGCCTGTCACAACTGCTAACGTAAATTGTTACTAATTTAACTATTTTTTCCACAGGAGCTGCAGACAGAGTGATAAAAATATGGGATTTAGCGAGTGGCAAACTAAAAGTCTCTCTCACTGGACATGTCAGTACTGTCAGAGGTAAGTGCTTCTTTATTTTACCACCATAACACTTTGATGGATATTAATTTAAGTATATCCTTAAAATAATTGCTAATGTTTGGATAGAACCAGGACACAGGAGAGAGCAATGACTTGAATACCATCCTAAAGGGTTTTGGCCAGAATTTTCGTTGCATAGAGTAGATTGCAGAAGAGGCACGCTTTCGCCCAGCAGTGGGACACAAAGCAGGCTAAATAATAAATAAAATAAGGCAGTTTTTAAGAAATGGACACCGAACGCCTAAACGGTATATTATACTGATCATCTCAAGATGCCGAGCGTCATTTTGACGCATTCTCTAACTTTCACATTGCATTTTACGCTAGATTTTACGAAACAACGAGTCCAAATTGACGTAGCAATATATAATTTAAGACTTTTATCTGTGCTTTTAAATGATACCTCGGTGATAAAGAAATATTTACATTATACAGATGTTACGCCAATAATTTTATACCTTGTATTGTATAGAATAAGAACATCGATGGCTCGGGTTGGATGTGAATATTTGTTCACTTATACAAATATTTTTGCAACTTACGTGATTTGAACCAAGCAAAGATACCAAGTCGCTCAGTCAGCTACTTAACATTCACCAAAAAAAAACTAAATTTATATTACAGGATTGGAAGTATCATCACGACATCCCTACCTATTCAGTTGCGGTGAAGACAGACAAGTAAAGTGTTGGGACCTGGAGTACAACAAAGTGATTCGTCACTACCACGGTCACCTGTCCGCCGTGTACACGATATCCCTACATCCTACTATAGACGTGCTGGTGACGGCCGGTAGGGACGCCACCGCGAGGGTCTGGGACATGAGGACGAAGGCAAATGTTCACACATTGACGGGACATACGGATACTATAGCGTCGTTAGCGTGCCAAGCTTCTGAGCCTCAGGTGAGCTATTTAGATTGTTTCAGTAGGTATCTATTTTGGCATTTAATTTTCCATCTGTTAGGTGCAGAACGCCCTTCGGGCCTGCTGGACCAGCATCTTGCGAAAGGTTGTTGGGAGCGACTGGAAGAGGAAGGTTGAGGAGTTCTGTCTTTTTGTGGCTTGCCTCGGGAGAGGCCTGTGGTCAGCTGTGGCCGATGAAAGGCTGATGATGGCTATGACATGACTTAATTTTACATAACCTTCATGTGTAGGTACATTCAACTCAGCATTTGCTCGGCTAAGGCCAGATACGCAAAGGGTCCCATGCAGAAATAACAATAAATTTTGTGGGTAAATGCGAAACGCAATCAACCAGAAACGTAAAAAAACTAAATAAAAAGGGTCCCAAATGTTTTTTTCATGGACCAATTTCCAGATTCAAGGTGAGTGGTGTCAAAACTTCAAAAATGTTGCATCTCTCATAGATAAACTCTCGAACGTAATCCTTTTCAGAAACGTTGGTCTGGTCAGAAATGTTGATGCAACTACCAATTGTCTTATACGAGGAAATGTCCGTTCGGGGAAATGGTCGTACAAGGAATTCGGGCGATGGACGTTCAGGGAAAAGGACGCAACTGACCTGATCCATATAAACCTGTAGCAGTACAATATAGAAAAGTCGCGCCTTATATCTCTTTCACTTGCGCGTAACAGAGCGGGAGAAAAGGCAGTTGTAGAAAGGTTCAACATTACAACAAATATTTATTTCTTCCAGATAATAACCGGTTCACACGACTCAACGATCCGCCTCTGGGACCTAGCAGCGGGCAAGTCCCTCTGCACCCTCACCAACCACAAGAAGTCCGTCCGGTCCATCGTTGTCCACCCCATGCTAAACTCCTTCGCCTCCGCCTCCCCGGACAACATCAAGCAGTGGAAGTGTCCCGAGGGGAAGTTCATACAGAACCTGTCGGGGCATAATGCTATTGTCAACTGCATGGCTGTCAACCCGGAGGGTGTGCTCGTCAGTGGTGGTGATAATGGCACCATGTTCTGCTGGGATTGGAGGACTGGGTACAACTTCCAGAGATTGCAGGTTAGTTTTTGAATAAGGTTTTAAAATAATTGGTGTAGTGATAAGATTGACGGCCCACCACCACAGGGATGACACTGCCTGTACGTGAACGCTCGCAGTCCGGTGACCTTGAGCCGGCGCGAGTATGCGATAGGGTTACGTTACGGTTTGCGTTACCTACCGAAAACGACAAATATGACCTATATTATAGGTGTTGTTTTTTTTTTTTTTTTCTCTAGCCTATTTCATCCCACTGCTGGGCAAAGGCCTCCCCTTCAATCTTCCAACCATCTCTGTCCTGGGCATGCTCTGGCCACGCGTCATCGAAAGCATCCAGATCGTCCCGCCACCTCTTCCTAGGACGACCTGGACGCCGATGACCGTTTTCTGGGATCCAGGGCGTTACAATTCTTGCCCACCTTTCTTGATGCATCCGACAGACATGGCCGGCCCAATCCCACTTTAATCTGGCGGTTTTTTCCCCCACATCGGCTATTTGTGTTTTGGAGCGCAGTGTAGTGTTTCTGACACGATCCGTTCTTTTAACACCCAGTATACTACGCTCCATTGCCCTCTGCCCACTCCACTGCCCATAGTTTTATTTATACAAATTAAATTATATTCTCATTGTAGTATTTATGTGTCAATTTCACGTCGTGCTCAATATTCAATACCCATAGCATAGATACGTAGGTAGCAATAAATTATAATAATCCAAATCGTGGTTTTTTATAATAAAGGTAGATTCTAATTCCATAAACTTAATAATGAGTAACTAGGTAGGTAAGTGGGTTATATTGGGAAAAAAGAAAAGGGCGTAATGAATCATCAAACTTAAAATAACCGTTGAAATCACTTTTTAAGTAGGTAAAGTATGAGCACGTATGAGTAGGCGAGTATGAAACACAAAAATAAATACGACACAACTTGTTTCCGCACCTGACGTATAAAGTCGCGCTGCCCGCCGAGTCAAGCAAGCCTCTCGCTTTGAAATTTTGTATGAATAATTTCAAAGCTTGATATCTTCGTTATTATATTATAAATTATAAATATTATTTGATACGCGCAATCTAGATTTTCTAAGCTATTTTTCCGACTATAAAACATTACTTTTATTAGTACCGTCTACGACTGTTCTACGACAAAGTTTTGTATGGACTGAAACCACCTTAACTAAGAAGATCAAATTCTATGTCTCTAACTCCATTAAAACCTAACCATAACTCATACATTTTTGTTACCCTCAGGCGGCAGTCCAGCCCGGGTCCATGGACTCGGAAGCCGGTATCTTCGCGATGACCTTCGACCAGTCAGGGTCCCGCCTCATCACGACGGAGGCAGACAAAACCATCAAGATCTACAAGGAGGACGACAGCGCGTCCGAGGAAACGCATCCGATCAACTGGCGGCCCGAGATATTGAAGCGGAGGAAGTTTTAAGTTCTATTACTATCGGAATAAAGTTCTATTTCGTACAAGTTTGACTTTTATTGTGTCATTTCTACTGATAGAACGTTAGTGTTTCAGAGCAGAGTAGGTACCTGATTGACTGGCGATCTTATGTATTGAAGCAGAAGAGTTTAGAGACCTATCTATCACACATGGTTTTTGAGCGTAAGCGATGTCGCACGCAACCGAATCGCCACGGTTTGATTGATCTCAGAAATATCGCGACGATATACAGGGTGAAATTGATATCATTAGCATCCTTTTAAAGTAAAAGTCTACCCATCAAACTGAACAACTTTTACTATGGGAGCAAAAAAAACAGCTGTTCCATACTAAACTGCTCCCGCCGCCGCTGCCTACTCGACTCAAATGTATGGGACAGCAGATTAGTTTTTTGCTCCGATTGGTTTACTCCCATAGTAAAAGTTGTTCAGTTTGATGGGTAGACTCTTAGTTTATAAAAGGATGCTAATGATATCAATTTCACCCTGTAGTTACGTCAACGCCTACGCTTAAAAATAACTTGTATGATTTGGCCCTTATGTTCCTCAAGTTCTATGACTAAGGGAATACATTTTTTGTAAATGTAATACTTTGTTGTAAGTGGAGATTGTAGTTTTGTCATAAATGTAAAAAATCAACAATTAATGTCGGTATTTATTAATTGAAGATGCAATAGAAGAGTTTCAAAGAAGTAGTACATCTATAAATTTCATTTGCCAAGTCCAATAAACATTTATAAATGGGCTCGAGTGTTTTATAGTGGTTTTATAGGTATCAAATCAAACAACTTTTCTTTTAGTATTTGTTGTTAGACGAATATTATTTCCATAATTTTTAAATAAAACCTAAAACATTACAAAGCGTGTCACAGACCTTACACTGTTAACTTTTGGAATGTGAAACCGCAACATAATTTGATCAAACATAATTTAGTAAAAAATAATAAAAGAGTGGACAGCAAATAAATGTTTCCACTCGACAATCATGATGCTGCAATTTCAATCTTCATTATACCAATTTTATTTAGTATAGTTACCTCAATCAATTCAATATTCTACAACAAATTTAACAATTGTAAGCAAATGGCAAACCTCACAATTCCGAATTCATAAACACTATTTACCTGCCCTCTAGTGATTTAAAACCTAATATTATATCACTGGAAGGCAGAATCACCTCTCATACTGTAAGCGACTGCTTCTAAAGCCAAGAACATCATGTTTTGCAGACTACTGGCATTTCTTACTTTTTTCTCACAAACATTAGGTATCTTAAAAGTTTAAGCCTAACCAGGTTAAAAAAACGTGTAATTTACAGATAAACAATTCGTAGGTACAATCCAGTAATAACAAGCGAAAGTGAGTGTTACATTTTCACGGATAAACCGTTGAACCGATAAAATTTGGTAGATAGTGATAGCTTGAACCATAGAGGTATATATATATATAGGCTATAACCATAGGAACTAACAGCTGAGAGAGCGAGATGTACATAGCGGCACCACTGTATAATAGAACGAGATACATGACGCGAGGCAATAGAACCGTTTTCTAATATCTTATCAATATTTACAATTCGATTTCCGTGAATAATTGCGAATCTAAAGTGAAATCGTAGATAATTTTGTAAAATATACTGACACTACTTCATTAATTTATCCACGATTTCACGTTAGACTCAGAATTATAGACAGTATTAGAATTTTTGCCTGCGAATAGTCTCCTGAAAACATCCAAAAACGGTTTCATTTTACAACTCATGTTACTGTCTCTATTCCTGTAAGGTATAATATCTTTATGGCTTGAACCCCGATGAAGGCCAAAGACAAAAATTCCACGCAGACTAACTACTAGATTATAATTATATCACGCTAGATTCTAACCAGCTTCAAAACATACAATTTTGAGGCTGACTATCCAAGGTGCTCCAGACGAACTCAGATTTCGTCGCTTAGGAAGGCTCTTTCCTTACATGGTCTTTCCAAAATACTACTTAACGTCACACGCATCTTTAACCTGGACAGTTTTATATCACAACTGCTTAAATCCTTAAAATTTTGTGATATGTTACAAAAACAATACCAATCCTTGATTATTAAATATCAGTCCAACCCTCATATGGATCAAAAACATAAATATAAAGTATAAAATTATTAGTACAATTACATAAAGCTATAAAAATAAGATCTAGCCTGCCAGCAAGCTTTGAAAGGCTAATAGGCTATAAGAGCTGAGCTATTTTACGTGATATCTCTCTATTACATTGTTTTCCTAGACAAAGTAAAGGATTGTTAAAAATACTTACATAAATCTATTATTTTAAAGCCAAAGTAAACTACCAGAAAAGATAGCAGATTTTCTTTTTCAAATTATTGTAAACAATAGTTGTCAAAAACAACGAATAAATCATTGGTATTTATTATTAGATGTGTAGGGCATGCGTTGCAATATTATGTTAATTTTTGACCTAATAAAAAAAAAGGAGTGAAACGCGGCCTCTTTTTGCGCTTTGTGTTTGTACAATAAAAGGCCGTCCTCTCGCTTGCACACAACTAGTACCGATAACAATAAAAATACATAATTCATTAATAAATTTAAAGACCAGGAGTGCGATTTTTGAATCTCATTCGGTGAGCTCAGCTCTTGAACATGTCAAAATTACTATGAAGATACGCATCTTTCACCTGCTGATTTGAATTTCAAAAATCGCACTCCTGACGTATGATTTTTGGAAGTCGAATCAGCTGTAGAAAGATTCATATCTCCAGAGTAATTTTGACATTTGCTATTGCTGAGTTCGACATATGAAATTCAGCAGTCGAAAAAGTCAAAATTTCTATGGAGATATGTATCTTTCTACAGCAGATTTGACTTTCAAAAATCATAATTCAGGAGTACGATTTTTTAAAGTCAAATAAGCAAAAGAAAGATGCATGAGAACGCTTTAGTATGAGATTTAAAAACCGTTCAAGCTCACCCCAGACCTTTATGGTGCAGTAGTAGGATGAAAAAACCAAACAGCACAAAATATCAAATAAAACAGCTCAACTCGCATCGGCATCTAGGCGGTACAGTAGATCTCCCTCCCCGATCATATCTCGTCTTCCAGATCAAACTCCTCCTCGGGGAAGTCCCCCACAGTCACGTACACCGGCTTGACGAAACCTCCGTATTTTGGGGGACATGTGAAGTAGCGCTTACCGTTTACACTGTAAAAGAAAATAGTTACCTAATTAAATATAACAGTATCCTCATTGTTTTAACAAAATCTAAAATGAGTGTAAAGTTTTTAATGTGACTGTAAAGGCTGATATGAAGGCTGTTTTATTGTGTGGCGTGTATTGGGATCACTAGCCATTAAAAATTTGCGAAAGGCTCCTATTACACTAGACACTTATTATAAGCTCTCTTTAGGACCATTTCATAATCTTCAATTTCAGTTTAAAGACGTGTATGCTCATAATAGAGGCCCATTTTGGCACTCTTTGGTACTTAAAATTTTTGGGTTCTGTCGGGAACCCAAAAAAATATATCCAATATATTCAAGAAGTAAGTACATACATAAACTCACGGGTGGTCATTCAAGTATCTAGTAATAAAATCTAATATTTTTTGTGATTGTGTCGTTCTGGCAAAATCTGGATCATATTTTGTTTTTTAGTCAATATTGTTTGGTGTTTTCCTCAAAAAAATCATTGACCGGTTTTTTGTCGTAGCTTTTAACCAGTTAATACTCACGATCCGTCGTTCTTGCCGCGCGGTTCATCGTACTGAACCCCGATCCATATCCCCTTGGCGCCCTCTAGGGGTCCGTTGTACCGCACAGTGGCGCGCCGCGGCGGCTGCTGAGGCACTCTGACTTCACACCGCACTCCTACCAACACTGCCTCCGCTAACCTAAGACAATTGAGGTATTGTTAATTTTGTATATTTGTTAAAATTAATCCCGATTCAGCGGACGTTGCTATCAGGAATTTTCGCAAGTCATTAAAATAAAGCAATGCAACCAGATTTTAAGAAATTTGTGTTAAACCATACACACATCCTCAACTGGCTCTTGATTTGCAAAAGATTTAGGTCCTGCCCCCTGTTTGATTTCTCTATTATGCGCGCAATTCTATTTTTTTTAATACTATTTATATGCGGCATTAGTGACCCTTCGCTCTATGAAAAGTGCGGAAAAAGGTCATTTTCTACGCAGCGAAGGCGAGTCGCGCGCGTGTAGAGAAATTATCCTAGAGAGGCTGGCTTCTTAAATCCTTGGCAGCCCAAAGCCCCGTTAGGCAGTAACATCATCCTTTTAACACTTTCGCTGCTAAGATAAAAATCATGATCCTCGCGCAGTGCTAAAACTGACGCCCCTCGTAGGTCGTTCGCACAGTCGTAACGGTGAAACGATAAACTGGCTCGTCTCGTGGGTCACCCGCGCAGGCGTAAGGTTGTTGGTGACTCGCGCTGTTAGTCATAAGCACAGCCGAAATGCAATATAACTGACATGGGTTCTTTAGCACTGCGGCCGGCGGCCCATTTGTCGCCAACCTACGCCGTAGGTCGTCAGCAGCGAAAGTGTTAAACTGTATTGATTCAGAAACTTAAGGAGGACGTATATTTGTCCGCGGCGAACGAGCCGAAGGAAGCGAAAGAGTCGAATCGGACGTCAGAAGAATTAAAAGGAAATTCAATTTTTTTCATTCGACTCCTTCGCCGCGGATAGATATTATTCCCATTACACTTACATTATTTTTTAAAATAATATCCTGTGGTTAGTTTGCAAAGACAAACAATATCCCAAAACTACCAATACTACCAATATAGACTGAAACTTACCCTGATCCAATCCTATCAATCCCAATACCCTCATCAAACAACAAAAGGTAGTAAGTACCTATAATAAAAAGGAGCTTACTTAGCTTCTTCCTCCTGGTCCCTCTGCTGCTGTTCCTTCATCTTCAGCATCTCCTCCTCGTTGTACTTGCCGAGCCTGTTGCGCTGCAGGAACGAGCGCACCGTGTCGTCCTTCTTCTGATACTCTTCTTCCGACAGACGGAACCTGCTCATAGAAAAAGTAGCTGAGATTTATAAACATCAAGGTGCGACAGCGAATTTTAAAAATATCACGTAGGTGGCTAGCAACTTCCATACAGATAAAGTATATGTCTCGATACAGCCTCACACCTCACGCTTCTATCGTATTATGATAAAGATTTTAGTCTTAGATAAAGTATATTATAGGGTCCTTCTTAATATGCTGACACTTTTTTAAGGGGATCATCAAACCGATCAATTTTCTCTATGGAACCAACATCGAAATGGCGAAAAAAAAATCTGCTGTTCCATACTAGTTAAACTGCAAACCAACTTGACCCAAATGTATGAAACACCAGATTTTTTTTCCTGGGAAACTTGGGATCCTTGTTTGACCATGGAATCCTTAAGAAAATAGGTGTAGTTGTTTAAGAATAATTGGTAAATTATGTCAGGCAGGATAATTTTTTCAGCATTACAAATTTTATCGAATTATTTCAGATGATGATGATGATATAGTTACCTCTCAGCACTATCAGATGAATCTAAATCATTGACAAGCATGAACTTGTCGACGACATGGATCCTCATTCCATCGTCAATCGGGTACGAGCCGAGCAGGGCCTCATTGTCGGATATGTCTCCGATGAAGTTGTTCTTGTTATCATATAGTTTCAGTTTCATTGTGGCCGCTGAGCCTCCCGTTACCAGTTCCAGTTTGGTCTGTAATGTCAGAAATTATTTAATTAAAAATTATTCATTATAAAACATTAAATGTATTGTCAACCTACTCATCAACCTACGTAATAATATTTTGATTAATTTCATACAAAATATCTCAAAATATCTGTCGGATAAGTTAACAAGAACTAACTCAGAAGTGGTGAAACAGACCCTTAATGACTATCGCTATCTGATACGCGGTTAAAGCCCGACCAGAAATATAAAAAACCTCACCATGTTGCGGAAAATCATTGGAACTAATTTTTGTACTTAGAACACTAACATTAAAGGTGACAATTGATTGCAGCGCCCCCAAACCAGGTTTTTTGTATGCATGTAGCATGCCACCGTGATACAGCGCTATCACACCTTCGCTCTCTTTCTATTTGCGTGCGAACGAACGAGATAAAAGACATGATACAGCCGTATCACGTGTAGCATGCTACACTCGAAAGTCAGGCTTTAACATTTCATTGTTCTTGAACCAATGGTGCGTAAAACATTGTCTTTACTGTACTCTACTGGTGTTGGTTATGCGTGATTTTGACGTTCTTGCGTGGAGGCAGCGCCCTCATTTTTTATCACAACTTTGCCAAGCTGTACACCTTTCCTTTTTTGACATAGGCCTGGCGCCCTTATCTAAGGCAAAAAGTTTAGAGCGAAGAGGTATGTTGGGACCGCCCAAAATGAAGAGCCATAGTCTCTACCTACCCCTCTGGTAAAAACGCTCGATTGTATATACGAATTGCATCCCAAAAACATTAAAAAACAAGATGTGTGATTCACCTAACCTTAAAGTCCATAACAGTGATGCCCTTCTTGAAGCGGCGCTCGACCGGCGCGCCGGCTTCTCCATCTGACTTCGTGATGTTCACATTCACAAAGTCCGGGGTCACGACTTTGATGTCTTCCATTATTTTATTAGAGGAAATTATAACCGATTTTAGATACAGATGCGACAACAACAAACTCCAAGGTTACCGATTTGACAATGACAAGTAGGCCCAAAAGGGCTAAGGGGAGTTTTTGGCGGGATTTGATAGCTGACGTTTGGAGTCCTCATATTTCATCGAATTTTTATTGTTTATAGTGAGTTTTGGTTCGTAAAATTGGTGTTGTTTTGCGTAACAAAGTGTCGTGCAAGTGAACAATATTTTATACAGTTCAGTGAAATATGATGGTGTGTGGGTCGTAAACAGGAAAAACGTGCCGTGATTTTTGCGCGGCAAAGCGGTCGGTTCACCTCTTTCCTGTGGACTTCTCTGCTTTTCCTGCGTCTTTCGATTGTCTCCAAAAACTCCAAAGAACCATCAAAACGTCGAATACCAACGTTTTAATGTAAAAGCAGAAGAAAAATAAAAATCAAATAAGTTTTAGCCAAAAGGTCTAGTAACCAGGCTAGTAAAAATATTGAAAAAAAAAAAAAAAGGGCTAAGGTGGCAACACTGAAACGAAGTTTGATACTTTTTTTTCTGTTTTTTTTTTCCAAGAATTTTTATTTTTTTTATTTTTTATAAATATATTTACTAGCCTGGTTACTAGATCTTTTGGCTAAATCTTATTTTATTTTTAATTTTCTTCTGTTTTCACATTAAAACGTTGGTATTTGACGTTTTGATGGTTCTTTGGAGTTTTTGGAGGCAATCGAAAGACGTAGGCAAAGCAGAGAAGTCCACAGGAAAGAGGTGAACCGACCGCTTTGCCGCGCTAAAATCACGGAACACTTTTCCTGTTTACGACCCATGCACCATCATATTTCACTGAACTATATATTGTTCACTTGCACGACACTTTGTTACGCAAAAAAACACCAATTTTACAAACCAAAACTCACTATAAACAATAAAAATTCGATGAAATATGAGGACTCCAAACGTCAGCTACCAAAGCCCGCCAAAAACTCGACAATGACAAGACAAGACACAAGACAATACAATGTTTTATTTTTATTTATTTACTAGCCTGGTTACAAGACCTTTAGGCTAAATCTTATTTTATTTCAACGTATTTTCTGTTTTCACGTTAAAACGTTGGTGTTCGATGTTTTGACGGTTCTTTGGAGTTTTTGGAGTTAATCGAAAGACGTAGGAAACGCAAAATCACGGAACGCTTTTCCTGTTTACGACCCACACGACATCATATTTCACTGAATATATTGTTCACTTGCACGACACTTTCGTAAATTTTGAACAGGGCTGCGTTCAGAACCTTTGGGTGCGGTTGTTCTTCTCGCTCGCTCTTATGGGTAGAACCGTGGGTTGAGTATTCTATAGATTTCCTGACAGCGTATACTCGAAAGGGACAGAGATATGACAAAAATGTATGAGAAATCGCGCCTTTGTTTGCCACAGTTGCAAGATTTTGTATGCAATTTCAACTGTGGCAAACAAAAATATCGCATACGCGGAAAGGGACAAACGACATGGATTTTGTCGCGTTCACTCTGTGTAATTAGCGTATAAGGCTGTCTCGTTTTCGTGACTATTATTATTTTAATGCCTTTTCTAGTTGATTATCTTTCTACGGGTAGAACGTTTGTCACCGAGCCTCGGAACGGCGTTAGGGCGAAAAGTTGCACTCGGAGTGCACTCTGGGCGCACTCTGGGCGTAGGTTCTGAACGCACCCCCGTAATAGTTGACATTTTCACATATAAGGCGGATTTATTGACAAATAATAAAATAGTCAAAAAGTAAAAAATTAAGGGGGGTTCTCAACAAGAAACTAGTTTTTATCGTCGTTTTTTCTTCTCGCTCTATAGGGTCCAACTTAATATGCTGACACTTTTTTAAGAGGATGATCAGACCGTCAAACTGAACAACTTTCTCTAAGGGACCAACATCGAAATCGCGAAAAAAAATCAGCTCTTCCATACAAAACTGCAAACCTAGGTACTCGAGCCAAATGTATGGGACAGCAGATTTTTTTTTCGCGATTTCAATGTTGGTCCCATAGAGAAAGTTGTTCAGTTTGATGGTCTGAACATCCCCTTAAAAAAGTGTCAGCATATTCAGAAGGACCCTGTATAGTAAAAACGGTATTACATTACATACAAGCTTGGTGTGATTATAGAGCAAACCAAAGAGTATAAGTATACCAAGTAGGTATATTAGCAAACTCTACAGTATAACAAATAGTAAAAACCAGCCAAGTGCGAGTCGGTCTCACGCTTAAGGTCCCGAAGAAAAAAATGTTTTTTTCCAACTTAATATGTTGTGTTCTGTGGTGGTGTGGTACGGAACCCTCGATGTGAGAGTAGCCCGACTCGCTCTTGACCGTTTTTTTTTATGCACTCCACTATAGAGGATTCCAAACTTCTTGAGTGGAGTGCAGACTGCCAAGAAGTTTGGAATCCTCTATATAGTGGAGTGCAGACTGCCTAACAAGACGGGAAACAAGATAATACTCCTTTGTGGTCGGTACATAAGGATCGTTCTTCTCCGTAGTTTTTTTTAGTGACGTTTTTTACGAACTTTGTCCCAGCTCTGTCCCTTTCTAATCCAACGTCAAAAATTGACGTCATTCAATTTTCGTTGTGACGTCATTGGATAGAAAAGGACACACGTAAAATTGGAAATATCGACGACGGAGTCGAACGTCAATTTTCTTGTATCAATGCTTCTAAGGAAGAGTGGGATCCTTTATGATTCTAGATCCATGGCAGACTGCCCTTGAGAGTTGAGACTGCCTAACAAGACGTGAAACATGATAATACTCCTTTGTGGTCGGTAATGATCGTTCTTTTCCCGTCGCGTCGTTGTGTTTTGTGACGTTAACTTTGTCCCTTTCTAATCCAACGTACAAAATTGTAGCTCCTCTCCTGTCATTTTCGTAACTAGGTACCAAGAATATTATATAATACAAAATTTTTGCTAGGTACACACGGCGACAGATCAACCTACCCATAGTTGAACTCTATGTTCATGGGTATAAGGTCCAACTAAGACTTGAAAAAATCTGAACTAATCACGAGTGAAGCACCCAATTATTTTTGTGTGCGTGCTGACGAACTGTCACGCGGTATGTACATAAAATGGTGGCGGGTGGTATGACCCGTATGACCTGCGCCTAGAGCTAGTGCATCTGTGTGAGTGTAGGTCCCTTGTAGAACAAACAAAAATGTAGGACCTTGCATGCTTCACATCTTTTTAGTGTCCCATTATGTCAGTCTTTTTTTCAGGTCTGTGACTAAAGGAGCACATTCACAGTAGTCCGTCTTGCAGTCCTACACCAATATTGGATAGTGTAGTAGTTGGATAGCAGTGTGTGTGTGTAGTGTAGTGTGTGTATGTGTGTAGTGTAGTGTGTGTGTTGTTGTAGTCCTACAAGGCGTCCGACGACCTTGAGCAAAATGTATGAGTAGTCCTACTTGCAGGATGGTGAATGGTGTTGTAGTCCTACATGTAGGACTACTGTGAATGGGCTACTTAAGACTTAAAAAATGTCTCTGAATTTACTTTGATCGATGGCCTAAGCCCGACCAGAAAAAAAAAACGTCGCCATGTTGCGGAAAATCATTGGAACTAATAATTTTTGTACTTTGTGGTATTGTTGTGGCTTTGTGGTACTTTTGTACTTTTTGAAGTAGTGTCTTCGAAGGTTTTCTTATTTTTGTGGTCAGGCTTTGGCTTTATATACAAAAAAGGCTCAGGGCTATAATCTTATTCGGGATAATCAGAATCATCGCTAAACCATGATACAATACAACACACATTTTGCGAACTACCTACCTACTTGCCTAACTAAATTGTATAATGGAGCTACCCTAATTCATTAACATAAACATGTGTGTACAGCGTACACCTTGTTTAGTTTATTATAGCTCTAAATCGTTTTTCTTGGCAGAGATCTGAGCATAGATTAGTATCATAGGCCAAGTATTTTACTTGCTCTTTCTACGATTAGTATGTATATTGGATCTGAGGCCGAGATTCAGAGACTTCGAACTCCCGTATGTCAAAATCCATACATTTCGACCAAGAAGTTTGGAATCCTCTATAGTGGAGTGCAGACTGCCTAACAAGACGGGAAACATGATAATACTCCTTTGTGGTCGGTAAGGATCGTTCTTCTCCGTCGTAGAAAGAGAAGGAACTAGAAGAAAGCACGTGTCTTGTCATATCACTCAGTAAGAGATGCACATAGCAAATTCGCTCTAGTTAAAAAAGGAGATCGCTACTTATTGCTGTCCTTATCGACGTAGCCACTTTTTTGTTCTACGACGGCTGTCTGACTCCGGAGTCAGACATATATTTTCATACAAATTGTATAGGATTTTATGACTATCGCTGTCTCATACGCGGTTACACTGATGTTACGTCTATCAGCGTAAGCGAAATACTTGGCCTATGTTCTCCGTAGTTTTTTTTAGTGACGTTTTTTACGAACTTTGTCCCAGCTCTGTCCCATTCTAATCCAACGTCAAAAATTGACGTCATTCAATTTTCGTTGTGACGTCATTGGATAGAAAGGGACACGTAAAATTGGAAATATCGACGACGGAGTCGAACGTAAATTTTCTTGTATCAATGCTTCTAAGGAAGAGTGGGATCCTTTATGATTCTAGATCCATGATTTCGACCCTACTTAGCTCGAGCTAAGACGGAAAAAATCGTCTCTGAATCTCGGCCTATGTGGTTGTTAGGTGGACCAGTATGGGTAGCATGCCACCGTGATACAGCGCTATCACACCTTCGCTCTCTATTTGCGCGCGAACGAACGAGATAAAAGACGTGATACAGCCGTACCACGTATAGCATGCTACGGCTTGTCGGCAGTCCATGCTAGGTGTCTCACTCCTCTGCAACTGGCGTAGCCAAGGGGCAGTTTGCTCCTCCGGCGTAGGGACAAAAGGGAGAATAAGTAGCAATTCGGAGACGAAATGGCCAGGATTCTTTATAAACAATTACATTTGAAACATGAATTTTTCATAAAAATTGTGCTTGTTGCGTTTCGCCCTTAGTTGATGGAGACCTCCTGTTATTTGAATCAATCTTCACGGTGACGCCAATGAAGAATCTAGTTTGCTCTGCTGAAATGCAAACAAAAACAAGGCGCAAACAATGTGTGCAAAAGTTACCACCACGATGCTGTTATCAAGGGCCCTATAGAACAGCGAACCTAAGGACCTTCCATCCTAGAAACTGTTAATCAAAGATGCCTCCAATGGATTTTAATAATTTTTATTCAAGCACAAATATGACAAACATTGAAGCATGCATTTAAATTATAAATTGCTTACCTAAATAATAATCTAACATACCTAAGGTATCAATTTTTCAGAAATAATTGCGATAAATCAACGAATTCATCAAATATAATAAAAGCCCCTTAAATATTGTAATTTATAAAAATATGTTACAATAATATAAACATTTAAATGTAGGTATGATAGCATACACGATGACACGCTGGCCTAAATATATAAAATGATAATATCTTTAGACACCCCCTACTCTACAATTTAACCGTGATGATTATTGCTATAAAATTTATAAAAACATTTGTGTTAGTTACTATATCCAATAGACTTTAATATATCTCGTTTGAAATAAATTTCCTACCGTCACCAATAATTTTAAGATAAGAGAAAGATTGAAAAGTTCATCCTAAAAGTTGATTACGATTACAATAATTGTTTCATAATTAATAAAACATTTTGTACAAGATTGACAGATTGTTAATTAACGTTGACAGCTAAATTTTGTAAAGAAACAAGAGTTCCAAGAATCACTGCAGCATTAAAACTTTTAAAACTACACATATTAAAACCTAACCACCACAAGGTAAGAGAAATAAAAAATTAACGTAAAAAAACTTGCCGCACTGCAATAAAGTCTATAAACGGGCGGGTAATCCGCAAAAAAATTTATAGATGGGAAGCCGTGACCTTCTAGGAGAGTTCGTAACGTTCTTCATATCTTCACTGCTCCTTTGCTCTTCTGTCAAGGGCTGATTCGGGTAACGTGCGCCGTAGAGGTATTTTGCACACATTGCTAGCGATATTATAATTATGTGGAAACGGATATCAGTTCTATTGAAAATGTAATTTGAATCTAAAAAATCTAGTTTCTGATAGTGTTTTTATTGATTCTGACGCCGTTTCTACATGATCAAACAATGATAAAAAATACGCCCGCCGAGTACAATTGTGCAAATTCAAATGTTTATGTAAATACAATGTTTTATATAAAATGTCGACACAGATATTAAGATATTGGTATTGCAATTGTTCTAGACGCGCGTTTGATATATCAGTTAGCAACCGTACCTTGCCCGGGTCACTCAACTTGAGTGCCCAGGCGAGTTCCTCTTCTGCCCGACGCGACGCGAGCCGACGATAAACAAAACACCACTTCGGTAACCAATAAGGCACTCGTATATTTAAACTTTCTTTGTGTATATAAAAAAAATTCTTTGGCGTTATACGGTTTCGGCGGTCGGCCGCGCGAGTGTTAGCTATGCGTTCTAGATTTTAAATAAATATTTATGGCGTATTGAGTGTAATGTAATGTTAAAATTGTCTTATCGGTCCACTAGTAAAACAATCTTGAAAGCATAGCCAAAACTCGTGATCGCGATATCGCATCCTTCTCGAGCTAACGGCGGCGCGTCACCCGAATCATTTCCACTTGAAATATCCGACTTTCCATCTTTTTCTATGTCAGGGTAATCTTTCTTTAGTCTCCGTAGTGTTCTGGGCATCGCTATTGCCAGTTTCTGGAGTCTCCACTTTAGATTCCAGCTGGTTGAATATGTCAGAGGATTTTGGGCTTTCTGCAGTTTTCCAGATCGGTTCAGATTCTGGTATGGGGTCTGTGATATCTTTCTGAGGGGCTTGTTCAGAAAAACTAGTGTCTATCGCATCGTTAACGTCGTATAAGCTTGACGGAGGTTCATTAGTTTCCATTGTGTCGAACGAAGGTTGTGTATCAATAACAGGATGACTTACTTCCTTCTGATTATCATAGTTCGCTTCAATCTGTTGTTTGCTGTAGTCACCTTCCAGCTTTTCGATACTTTCTTGTATCTCGTGACTACTGTCTTGCTTTTCGTAACTGCTTTCTGGTTTCTCGTAAATGCTTTCTGGTTTCTCGTAGTTACTATCTTGTTTCTCGAAACTAACTTCCGGTTTCTCGTAACTAGTTTCTTGCTTATCATAGTTGAGATCAGGTTTCTCAATGCTAGTCTCTTGTTTCTCGAAGAAACTTTCTTGTATATCGAGGCTACTTTCCATCCTATCGAATCCACATTCTTGTAGCTCAAAGGTACTCTCCAGTCTTACTGGCTTCTCATAACTAGGTTCTTGTATTTCTTGAGTACTTTCTAAGTTGAAATCGAAACTCGGCTGATTGTCAGCAGGTTCTTTGCTTTGGGTAACAAAGTCACTGGGTGGGTTTAAACTTTCTAATTCGCTCTGGAAACTGTCCTTCTCAATAGTAAGACTAAAGCTATCGTTTCTCTCTCCGAGCGCTTGTTCTAGTTTTTCTTCTATAGTTTTGTTATCATAATTCTGTACGTTTTGTTCATCATGACTAGAGTCAACTGTATTGATTGCTGTTTCGTTAACTTGCACTTCCATTTGTTCTGGAATTTTTTCGCCCTCATTTTGAACTTCCTCTGCAGCGCCCCACCTGGACTTTCTATCCTTGTCTCTTCTAGAGTTTCTTTCCTCTCTCGTCGTAGGTTTATCTTCCTTCGGAGTATTATTTTTCTCTTCTTTATTGGCAGTGTTCTTTTCTTCTTTAGGTTTCTCGTCTTTAGGCGCTTTCTCGTCTTTTGGAGCGTTTCTATCATCTCTGTTTCTGTCGTCTTTGCCTGGAGGATTCCGCTCATCTCTAGGCCTTCTTTCATCAAAGTTCCTTCTCCTATCATTTCGATCTCCTCTAAACCTGTCTTCGTTATCTCTAGATCTCCTGTCTCTTCTTCTATCGTCCCACTCGTTGTTTCTTCTGTCCCATTCTCTGTCTCTATCCCCATTCCATCCTCTGTCATTGAATTGTTCTCTATCGTCGAATCGTCTATTATTCCTATCGAAGAATTCCGGTGGTCCATCGAAGCGAGGTGGTCCGTCGAAAGAACGATCGCCGTCAAAAGGTGGTCCATCAAATGGCCGGGGTCCATCGAACGGTGGTCGTGGACCATCAAACGGAGGTCGTGGCCCATCGAACGGTGGCCGTGGTCCATCGAACGGCGGTCGTGGGCCATCGAAAGGTGGTCTCGGACCATCGAAAGGTGGACGATTCATGTTGTCAAATGGCATTCTGTTGAAGGGAGGCCGCTCGAACCTCGGGGGCCCCTCGAACAGAGGGCCACCTTCAAACGGAGGCCTCTCGAAGGGTGGTCGATTGAATGGCATGCCATTGAAACGAGGCCCGAAAGGCCCCGGTCCCAGTCCTGGCCCCGGTCCGTCTAGCCATGGTCCTGGAAATAGGTAAAATGACACATAAACGTAAAGTCGATGGAACAATGGAGAAGAGCGATCTTGGCGCGATCTTTACCTCTCATTGGCTGTCCAGGCGGCCCTCTCATTCTCAACTCTGTAAATTGAAATAGCTTTTATCGTCTTTTATTTAAGGATAATTTTATTGTACTTAGCATTATAGTTTTCTTTTTCTATATCTAAGGAACATTTGATTAGGAAGTTAAGATCTAGTTATTGTCAAAATTCGGTTTTTTTTTTAATCACACAACTGATATTGAATAAATCAGCACACTTAAAAGCCATGAGTTAACGTATGTGTGAACATACATACAAATTAGAACACCTATCGTAGTAGTAGTAGCGTAGCGACTATAGCTCACGTTTGGGATCATTACAATGTATGTGCCTGAGAGCGTTATTTATTTATTTTCTTCCCTCCGGACGTAAAGCGTCAATTATCGTCCCGCTGCGCTAAACGAAGTTGTCGCTTTCACCTCCGTCGAGAAGAAAAATAGTATACAAACCTCGGACAGTAAATAAGAAAGCCTCAGATCACATGTTTGTTTACATTACATGAGATCTGAGACCTTTCTTGCTTTACTGTCCTCGGTGTGTAATCTACTATTATAGTCTCCGTCGCGTTTTTATGTCATCCTGTCTGTCTGTAAAGGCCAATAATCTCAGAAAGTAAGCTAGTGATTTTTATACGGTTTTCACCAATAGATAGTCTGATTCACGAGGAAGGTTTTGTATTATGTGTGGTACCCGAGCGAAGCTGGGGCGCGACGCTAGTGTGTGTTATCATATTGATATTTGTACTCACCGGCTCTGAAGGCGGGCGCCATGTGGGGCGCGGAGGGGGGTCGGGTGGGGAGCTGCGTCCAGCCGGACTCCGCGTCCCCGGGCTTCTCTGCGTCTGCAACTGAATCGCAAGCTTCGTTTACATTTACATACGGGAATGGGAGATTACTGGACAATATACCACGTACTTCAACACCTAAAAGATCAACATGTTCTACAAAGTTGAAGCTACAATCCCACTGCTGGTCAAAGACGTCTTCTATCGATTAAAGATGAGAGGAGGCCACACTTATGCAAACCCAGTGATCTGTGTCAAATTTTCAGACGCAATTTGTGACAAAGTTCTGCATTTTTCTGCACTGATATAATTACCAAGTAATAGTTTGTCTAATATGTTATTTGTAAGTGGTCGCGGCTGATGCTGGTTAACAGGAATTACAGCGGTGGAAATAAAATAATACATTAAACACAGAGCTACGCTACTACTGACCTCCGTCGATCATCGGCGGCGGCATCAAGGGCAGCCTGTCTATGAGCGGCGGAGGCCTGCCCTTGTAGTCCACCCCGCCGTCGGGGTACTGACACTAAACACAGAGCTACGCTACTACTGACCTCCGTCGATCATCGGCGGCGGCATCAAGGGCAGCCTGTCTATGAGCGGCAGAGGCCTGCCCTTGTAGTCCACCCCGCCGTCGGGGTACTGACACTAAACACAGAGCTACGCTACTACTGACCTCCGTCGATCATCGGCGGCGGCATCAAGGGCAGCCTGTCTATGAGCGGCGGAGGCCTGCCCATGTCGTCCCTGCCCTCGGCGTCCTCCCCGCCGTCGGGGTACTCCTCCCGGGGCTTGTCGTCGGGTCGGGAGGACGGCTTCCCGTTCGCCATCTCCCAGAGGCGCTCCTGTAGGGACTTCTCGTTGTTTTGCTCGGGGGCCGCGCCGCGTGGTGATTTTTCCCGGCTACGTTCACTAGAGTGGAAAGTAGTCTTTAATATCGGATTCATATTAAAGAAGAAGAAGGTCCATAAATTTTAAGCTTGCAGGTAAGCTAATATAAATGCAGGCCGAATATGTAGGAAGGTACTGTTCCCGGCAATTTAATCTTGTGCTTTAAAAAGATCAAAACTATCCATTTTCTCAATAAAAACTTTATGAAACAAAATGGGATTAATAATACACTGTGCGAGGTAAAAACCTTGCTGTGTGCCGTAAATTAAAGCCGGAAGTTTCAAAAATATCTCGCAGAAGTGAAGTTGTAGAAACGGATTTATACAAATTGTAACACCAAACATCAGTTCATCATGTATCGCAATAAAGTCTTTGAAGTTTGAAATCCATTGACCCTATACAGGGTGTTACATAAGTAAGAATAAATTTTTTAAACTCTTAAGGTTTAACTTATGTCCGTGTGGTGTCGGCTAAGAGTAGCACCATCCCATTTCCTCCCGTGGGTGTCGTAAAAGGCGACTAAGGGATCTACCGGAGGATGGGCAGCAGCATCCTCTGAGTACACACATTCAATTTAAGGACGAGCTTACAAAATCCCGCACCTCAATTTCTCCGTTTTGCCGACATCTGGCTGTACTACTACTCGCACAAGTCTCACGCACACAAAGACAACTGCTGAGAGGCAAAAGTATGAGTAAATTGAGGCCACTTGATACTTGTAATATTTTTTGTCGTTTTTTGTCGTATTTCAAAAGTCCAAGTAATTTATTTATCATTTTATATAATGAAAACATGAATTTGGTGTTATGGTGGTTTTATAGTTTTATAGTGTTTAGGTGTAGTAAATTTTTGGATTATGAAATAAAATAATATTTTGTAAGAGGTAATAACATTAGGTATGACAGAAATAGATTTATCTTGTATTCGAATATTTAGATGTCTATAATATAGAGAATAAATAGTATATCACTGATTTAAGGATGTTAACGTGTTCTAAAGATAAAAAAGGTTAATAATGAGAAACAAAGAAATAATAATTCATAATTTAATTGTTTGTTTTCATAATACAATACAATGACAATGACATTACAATGTGATGAATGTGTCCTCAATTTGAATATTTCTTTTCAATCTTGGATCGACAAACTCTGGAAGTAGGCAAGTATTGTAAAATCGAATTAAATTAGTTTCCATATTCTCTTTCCAGAATTGATCGTCCTTTTTCTGGCAAAATTCTCTCTGTTTACGCGCAGCTTCTTGCGGGATAACTTTCCTGACGCCTTGACCCGTGGCATCTAAAATGATATTGAACGTGACATTTTTGATTGATATGAACTAAGTAGTTATATAATTATGGTAGTTTTTGCAAAGGGTAGTCGAATAATTTTGGTCTCAGGTTACGAAAACACAAAATGAAATTTATAAATCATTTTGAAAAATCTACTTTTTTAATCTGTTGTACAAGCGTGCAAGCCACCATTGTGATGCCAATGTGACGTCATCAGTATAGGAATAAACATTTTAAAACGGCCTTTGTCTAAATGACAAAAGTTTACATATTGTTTACTACATTTATGACGTCACGAGTGAAGTTATATGGCGGCTTCTGTTTTATAGCACTAATCGGTTTTGGACTAGTGAAATAAAAATTTATACCACAACATAATCTAATTTGGACATATTTAAAAAAATTCTTGTCAAATTAATTACAACATAACGTGGACAATATCCGACACTCAAAAAATAGGTCGAGAAAAAATAAACTATAGTCTCGTCCGAAAACTCAAAAGAAAATAATATCTTACCTTTTTTTTTACATATAAACAATCCCAACAGCAATCCAATCGTAAGTAGCAATGCCCTTGAGTCGTAGCAGTAAATAGTCAGTCCAAAGGAAAACACCGGCCAAATCACATAGAAATCAGAATACCGTTAAACAGAAGCCAAGTTGTTAGGGATCACAAACACACACTAAAGAACACTCAAAACGTATTACGGCATTACAGCGAATCGACGAATGAATGAGCCAGCTAGCCACGAATCATGAGTAGTAAACTCACTACCTACAATAAGTTGCCAGCTTGGTGGCCCGCGACACTTGCATATCATAAAGTACATTGTGACTCCAATTATATAATAATCCCAACAAATGTATTGTTTGCTTTGAATTTATTGACAAAATGCCTATACTACCGATACCACCTGCAAAACACCTGCACCGGCGCACGGCGATCTAATTTGAATGCCTTTATCACTTTATCAGTGCCCTTTATCATAATTTGTGCATTTTTAAAAAGGCAACGAGATAAATGTTGAGTTTTTATGACACTTCAATAACAGAAAATTAAACAAAAGGTCGGCCCCGCCGCCGCCGCGCCCCATCCCATCTTCCGTCCGTAGGTATGTCCTACTTAGGTAGGTACCTAGTCAATAGTTAGTTATGTTACTAAGTAACTAAAAGTAATAATAAAAAAATCTTAATATACGTATAACCTATATACCTCAGATCTGAGGTACCTGCTGTATTTAGTTATTATGTCTTCAACAAAAAAAAACTGCTATGCCTACATAATTATTCCAAATTCAATTGATTGACCACATTCCAGCTCCATATCCCTGGGCAACATCAAGAATCAGTGTACTCATTGGGATAAATCCAAATTCAAGTTATCGAGTTACTGTATCAAATAGAAACAGAGTACCTACCTACTCATCGAAATAAATTTAACGAACTAAACTCGAAAGATTTTGCATTATTTTACCGTCGTGCATCGGTGGCATTCTCATATTTCATAAAGTAAAATCAAGTATCAAGAGACTTGGTCAAATATGATTGTGTGTCCGTACAGCGATGTATTTCACTGCAAGGAGCTGCTGAAGAGCGACATGGAGGTCTTCCCACAAGGGCGCATGAACGCCAACTGATTCCTTTATTGAAATGCATGTAATTATAAACAGAATTCCGGTGAACTTGCCAAAGTAAACTAATCCTTATTGCAGTACAACAAAGTTTACGGTGATTGGCAAAATTTACAAAATGTGTGCATGTTTCTTTAAAAAGTATTTACTCTTTTTCTGAGTGTTTTTAGAATTATTTCATATTTTTGTTCCCGACCATTTAAAGCTGACTATGTCTATTATATCACAGTAATTTTTTTAAGCATAAAAATCATTCAGTTTTGGAGATAAATGTACCGAAAGACACACCCTTTTCGTCGATTTCAAGAGAGGAGGGTACGGAAATTTGATATTTTAGTATTAAAAATTATTATTTTATAAATTATTTTTCCGACCATTTATAGATAAAGGTTTCATGTATCTGTAGGTATCCATAACTATTCCTAAAACGATGCAGTTTCTTGTGAAAATGTACCGGAAAACAGGCAATTTTTATGAATTCTGCATACGCGTCCTTAACTGCGATCGCCAACCCGCCTGCCAAGCGTGGCGATTATGGCAAATCCCCCCATTTTTGGGGAGGCCTATGTCCAGCAGTGGACGTTTATCGGCTGATATGATGAAACTCTTAAGGGGGTTGTTTAGACCGTCGAACTGAACAACTATCTCTATGGGACCAACATCGAAATCGCGAAAAAAAAAATTTGATATCCCATACATATTTTGGCTCTAGTTGATTTATTTATATATTATGGAACATCATTTTTTTTTTTTGCGATTTCGATATTGCTCCCATACTGAAAGTTATCCAGTTTGATGGTCTACACTACCCTTAAAGGTTTATTTGTATTTTTGTAACACCTTGTATACTATTTTTGAATTTACTATTGACCCTAAAATCTACAATGATCAATACACATCATATCCAGATATTTCTTCTAATTTATTTGACACAATCCATATAAAAACTTTTATAATTTAGTTAGATTTACAAATGTCGAAACATAATGAAGACACTTACCCATTATTATTATCCCTAGAACCGAATCGTTCCCTCTCCCTGTCTCTATCGCGGTCCCTGTCCCTCCTATCGCGCCCGCCTCTATCTCTGTCTCGGTCTCTGCGGTCATCGCGTTCCCTGTTGAATACATTACACGTTTAGTCAATATCCAAGAGTAAATTGGCACGATCATAATTCCTGTCTTGCAGGCAGTTTTTTTTAATTACATATGTGTTTGCTCTTGACCTCAATCCAGTCCTCAGCACAAAGATGGGGTCGAAGATGTAGCGAGCTTACTCAAAAGAAGTCTTTTCACTCGGACTTTACAATACATACATCGAAATTCCCATGCAGGCAGGTTTCCGCTCGATGTTTTCCTTAACCCAAAAAGCCAGTGGTGTTACAAATCGGGGGATCGAACCATCGCCTCCTGCACGGAAGGCAAGGTTACTCTACTCGCCACTGGACCTCCACACAACACACAGACAAAGACAACGTTCACCGTAAATAAGTAACTCGTAACCTACTACAGATAAGGTTCACAATCGAATGCGAGACATAAATCGCGCAAGAGAAATAATGACAGAGATTCGATACAAATACCATGTCCAACTAAGAACTGTTGGACCACGGCCGGTCCCCAGGCTTCACACTAAGCCTGGTGGAAGATCTTCCCTTTTCAATGGAGTAACATTCCTAAGTAGCCCATATTGGTGACCTCGACGTGATTATTTCTCTTGCGTGATTTATGTCTCGCATTCGATTGTGAACCTTATTTGCAGTTGGTTACGAGTTACGTATTTACGGTGAACGTTGTCTTTGTATGGAGCATATTTCTGAGAGCGACGGTATCGCCATCTGTTAACTTCTTTGCTATAACTTGTGGGTGTTGACATCTATGGCAAGTCCCCACAGCTACAACTACCAATTTTCTTGCAGGCAGTTTCCAAGGCTCACTTTTAGCATATCTAAGGTGACCCTGTGAAGAAAAAATAACAACTTCGATTCACTCACCTATCTCTATCCCTCCCACGATCACTGCCAGCTCTTTCTCTATCCCTCCTCTCCCTGTCACCTCCGCGCTCAACTCCGCGTTCGCCACCGCGCTCGCCTCCACGTTCGCCTCCGCGTTCGCCCCGCCTATCCCTATCCCTGTCTCTCCCGCCGCGGTCCCGTTCCCTTCTATCCCTGTCCCTGTCCTTCCTATCCTCGTCGGTCTTCTCCTCGGGCGGGGGTTGGTTGATATTGAATGGAGGTGGTTCGGATATATTGAAGCCTGGGGGAGGTTCTGATGAGTTGAAGTTTGGCGGCGGTTTTGAAAGCAGGGCTTGGAGCTGTTGAAGAAAAGTAAAAGTCATAAAAATTGCTTTTGCCCGGATAAAATCGATGACGCTGCGTTGGTGCAATTTCCAGATTATCCTTTCGCAGTCGGGTAGAAAAGATAGCAGTTTTAAGTTGAGCAATAGGCATAACAACACAGTAATATGCATGCATACGTAATGCTCACAATCAGGGAAAGTCTGAATGTTTAAAAAACTCATAATATCCACGTTTTTTTTTTTGTAGAACCGAAACTCTATCCAGTGTGACGGGTAGTGAGTCTGTCGCCACTTATAACGGACAGTGGGTGCATACAGGCCTCGAAATTCCAAACGATGTTATACTTCACCGAAAAGACATAACAGTAAAAACCGCATCAATATCAGTTCAGTTATCATATCACACGCTGCAAACAATTACAAATAAAATACGAGCGTGCCTCCTAAAAACAGTCACATGTGGACGCACCCAGAAATAGCTCATTTCTTTTTAACTGACTACAAAAATAGGAGGTTCCCATTTCGATCTATGTTTTTTTAAGAAGCTGTGCCATTTTATTCGTAAATGATGTTAACTTGCTACTAAGCAAAGTGACACACAGGCATTTTCCGTGGTCCAGCAAATTTAGTTCACCTGGTGGACCATGGGCAGACATTTTTACATTACCTGGTCGGAGAGTAGAGGAGGCGCGGCGATGTCTTTCTGTTCGTGCGCCTCTTCGTGCCCGTCCTCGTCCAGGTCCATATCGTCTGCTTGCTGCTGCGATACCTCCGTTGTTCTCTGCATAAAGTGGGTACAATTATTATGGCAAACATTTCGATAAGTCAAGGATTGATTTGAAAATGTTCAATTTAGTTCTATAGTCATAATGACGAAGTAATGACAGTGGGTCTAGTCTTAGTGTCATCATCATTTCGACCGATCCACTGCTGGTCCTATAGGCCAAGGATCGTCATAACGAGCGGTCCTGCGCTGTCCTCATCCAACGGGTTCCTGCTACCTCCACCAGGTCGTCGGTCCATCTTGTGGATCTGCTATACTGGAGAAATGTTCGACTCCATTCGGCCATTTCGGCAATTATCTCGAAATGGTTTTCGATTCAGCCTCCAAAGAAGAAACTGACTACGAGTTCCTAGCTTCTTCTGTCTGAGACTTTAATAAATGTAAAAGTTTGTGAAGATGTTTGTGACTCAAACACGCATAAAAGGCTGAAGGGATTTGTATGAAATTTTACACACAGATAGAACATGTTCTGGATGAATACATAGGATACTTTTTTGAAGTGAACACAGACGTAAACGTATTTCAAATACGCTGGCCTTAATAATTTGCAAATGCAAGGTCCCAACCTTAGAAAAAGTATATGTCTAGAATGAGCCTCACACTTGTTCCGTATAAAACAAAAGGGGCTTACTTTCTTAGGTTGGTGTGCGTGAGGTGCCATACAAAATATGTATGTGTGCGTGTATATGTATAGGGTTTTGGAACCAGTACTGGTTCCTATTTTTTTCGACGCTTTCGTAGCTTTGACGGTCTATCTTGATAATCTAAGGTCCCAACATGTGGTATACGTACGGCGGTGAGCACGTGGTGCTGGTGTTGGTGCTGGTGCTGGTGCAGCGGGGGTCTGAGCAGCGGCACGCCCGCCACCAGCCCGCCCACGCCCAGCAGCCCGCCCAGGAACCCGCCCACCATGCCTGCACAAGTTATCTTATTATACACAACACTGTACACAAGGTTAATTATAAAGACGGGCCGGAGCGCAAAAATCCGCCCAGATAGCTTCAGTAACAATAGTAGATTACACACCGAGGGCAGGAGAGTAAGAAAGGTAAAAAAATCAACATGTGATCTGAGGCTTTCTTGTTTACTGTCCGAAGTTAGTATACTATTTTTCTACTCGACCGAGGTGGAAAGCGGCAACTTCGTTTAGCGCAGCGGGACAAAAGTTGACGCTTTCCGTCCGGAGGGGCGAAAAACTTATTATTTAAATATCCCGCGAAAACGCACAAGCAGGTGATATCACGATGACGTAAACTTTGTACGACACTCACACTCTACACGCAACTGTTTACAAGCAGTTTACGTCACCAACCATTCGGCCAATCATTCGTTTACGACCACGTGAGTAAAGTAGACTTCCGCGACGGATTTCCGTATGTGCAATGCGGCCCGTCGTAGTGTGCCATTCCAAGCGGAACGCTTTACAACTTCTTTAGTATTAAGTCAAACTAAACATCTACAAACGCGTCGCGAACCAACACGCTCTAGTGTTCGAAATACGCATTGCAGACATGCGTATTTCGAACACTAGAGATGTAGCGGCATACGGCCCGCTCCGCCTCGATGCCCCCAGTGCGATCAGTCGTTATATGCGCTTACTTTTAATAAACTGAGGATCCCACCCGGTTGGTGGCGTAAATGTTAAGATAGGTCAGAGGCTTATGAAGAGGCTTGAAAAGTCCCTGCCTGCCTGGTAAAGGCATACCCTTATGATGACGGTGTATGAGCGTACGTCTTTTTAACCCCCGACGCAAAAAGAGGGGTGTTATAAGTTTGACGCCTATGTCGGTCTGTCTGTCTGTCGGTCTGTCTGTCTGTGGCATCGTAGCTCCCAAACGGGTGGACCGATTTCGATGCGGTTTTTTTAAGTAGAAAGTTAATTTATGCGAGAGTGTTCTTAGCTTTGTTTTATGAAAATCGGTTTCATGTAACTTTAAAAATTATGAAATAACATTAAATTACAAATTTAAAAAACCTCCAACGCCAAAAACGAACATTTAAAAAGTAAAAAATAATGCGGTCACCTATTATTTTTGATGTAAGCAAATGTATGTTTTACTTCTTTACTCTCTAAGATATTTTAGGTTAATTAGAGAGTAAAGAAGTAAAACATACATTTGCTTACATCAAAAATAATAGGTGACCGCATTATTTTTTACTTTTTAAATGTTCGTTTTTTAGTATTACGAGTGGCCGTAGCACGTCGGGGTAAAGACATGGGATTTTCAATCACGAGGGCCCGGGTTCGAATCCCCACGCCCCAATATTCGCACGCCGCACCGTTGCAGTGTGCGTATTGACTTTTAACCCTTATTGCAATATTCAATAAAAGTTTTAGCTAAGAGCCATATCACTCAAGCTATATTTGAGCGTAGGCGTGCGTTGGCGGAACGATATCGTCGCGACATCTCTGCGATTTCTGAAATAAATTAGTGTAGCGGATAACGTTCAGTAAAAATCGCGGCGATACAATTGAGACGTCGTTGCGGTGCAGTTGCAAAATAGCCTACGCTCCAAAACAGCTTGAGTAATATGGCTCTAAGAGAAGAGTATTAACACTTTCGCTGCTAAGCTCAAAATCATGATCCTCGCGCAGTGCTAAAACTGACGCCACGCGTAGGTCATGCACACAGTCATAACGTAAAATGACCAAAGCGGCTAACCTCGTGGGTCGGCCCGCACAGGCGTAAGGCACAGGGTGACTCACGCTGTAGGTCATGAGCACAGGCGAAGCTTGACCCCCTCGTAGGTCGTGCGCACAGTAGTAACGGTGAAACGATAAACTGGCTCGTCTAGTGGGTCACCCGCACAGGCGTAAGGTTCTCAGGTGACTCACGCGGTAAGTCATAAGCACAGCCGAAATGCAATATAACTGACTCGTGATGTTGGTTCTTCAGCACTGCGGCCCATTTGTCGCCCGAAACGACAGCAGTGAAAGTGTTAAGAGGGTTGTTAACATACCGGGCTGTGCGAGTGACTGTCCTGGCATGCCGGGCGGGAAGCCCAGCAGTGGGCCCGGCGGCGGCAGCGTACCGTCGCCTTGCATGCCTGCAACAATATCATTATATTAATGATCGTTTTTATAGATATACAACAACAGTCATAGTCATTTTAACGCTATGCCACACCACACTTGGGTGCCATTTTAAACAAATGGAAAAACATAAGGTTTAATTATTGACGTAGAATACTATGGACGCCGCGTACAAAATTATCGAAAAATAATGTCCGAGACTTAACTACACAAACCTAAGTGCGTGCAGTAATATAAACCAACTAAAAACATTGAAAATGCTGAAATTGTTTTCGATCTCACTCCCCCATCGATCGGGGCACGGAGCACGGCGCGCGTGCGCGTAGTCGGCCGATCAAACGAAGACTGTCGCGTAATTGGTTGTATTTTTACGTTTTGGTGCTCTTTTGGTTCGGACACTTTTGAGCGCGGACCCTACGTCCAGTAGTTGGTAAATCCATGGGTTTAATGTAAAAAAAAAATATACCCTAAACATTTTTTACATGGAACGTGGTGGTTGGCATCGAGATTGTCTTGCATTGTCGCAACTTAGCTCTCTTTTTATTTGCGTACATCCAAGTGAGACGAAAGGCGCGACGGAACCTTGTTGGGCATCATACTAGAGCCTTAGAACAGCAATGAAAGAATACTAATAGTGATAATTACCAGGTACAGCAGGTAGGTTGGGAGGCCTTATGCCGGGCGGCATACCGGGACCCATGCCGGGGCCCATGCCCGGCGGCATACCGGCTGGCATTCTGCAGATAAAATAATTTAAGTTAGTACATCTGAGCTTATTTACCAAATGTTTGAAGTTTGGGTTTTTGATTTGAAATGTTAGTTTTGATTTTATTAGATCCAAGTACGAATTCGAACTCAATTTTGTCTCTAAACTTCATGAACAGGCTTTAGGAACGGCAAAAGTCTGGTAGTTTAGGTTAGGGATCTGAACAATGCATGTGACCACGAGTTTTGTTATTCTTTTTCATCATTGTGTTATATTATAACTTATATTATAACACAATGATGAAAAAGAATAATATAATCAATCATACATCATGTGATAAATACCTTATAACTTATAAGGTATTTATGACATGATGTATGATTGATTATGATTATACATGCTACAGCATAGGTAGCATGACACCGTGATAAAGCGCTATCACACCTTCGCTCCCTTGCTATTTGCGCGCGGAAGAACGAGATAAAAGACGTGATACAGCCGTATCACGTGTAGCATGCTACGAGTGCTGGAAATGATTTTATATGCCTTTTTTGCAAAATAACAAAAATAAACGGGAATTAACGTATTTATGTCTAAGGCAATTTAACCTTTAGTACGCTGGTCGCGATTTGCGCTCCCGTCGTATGCTGAGCACTTGAAAATGGCCGCCGACCGGCCGACTTTATTGCGGTCATGAACCTTTTTTCACTCGAGTGAACAATGAATAAGTCACGTTTTACCGCCTCATTCAATTGATTGGTTTAATAGCTAGCCGTTCTTATCACTTGCACGGGATAATTCGCTCTATTTTCGAAACAATACGGGTCAAAGTTGCCTATGGTCACCGCAGCTCCGCAGTGGAGCCGCCGCATACGACGGGATGTTTTCGCCTGGCTCTATAGTGGAGCCACCAGCATACAAAAGGTTAAAGAACGAAAGACAGAACTATTTAAAACCACTTATAACAGCTGCCTAAACATGATAAGGGCCGCAAAATATAAAAGTTTTTTGTTCTTGGTCTGGAGATTTTATATTAATTGAATCAACTCACCCAGGCGGGGGCATCCTGGTGACGGGCATGGGTATGTTGCCGGGCGGCGCGGGCATGGCGGGCATGCCGGGCGGCAGCGCGCCCGCCATGCTCGGCGGCATCCCGTGCATCGGCCCGGCGGGGGGCATGCCTCCCATCATCGGCATCGTCTCCATCATCTTGGGGATTATCTGCAAGACACGTTTTGGTTAATACTTAATACACACATGCCCTACGACGAATACGCGCGTTTTAAAGACTTTCTAACGGTGTCTAAACCGCTAATATGCGTTCATCCATGAATGGGTACATCGTAAACGTAAAAGTGTGGGTATTAAGTGAAAATCTCAAACAGGAGAATGTGTTAATGCAGATATTGTAGGGAGATTGTTCAGTATTGGATACGACTACCAAAGTTTTGCAATGCCATGTCTAGGATCTTTGAGTCAATGATATGTCATTTTACATTTTTCCAGCCTAGTATTTTGCCACACGGATAGCACTACCGGCATCGTCCATAAGCTCAGTTCGTGCAGGTTGCCGGGCAGGAAGGGCAAGATATGAGGGGCATAGTCGTAAGTAGCAACACCGCATTCAAACATGAGGTGTAGTCCGTTGCTGAAACCCCGTTTACCCAACAGAAAACCCTACAGAGAGACATGGCCTCAGGCCAAGCTCTTCAATAAAGATTAAAAAAAAAAACAGTCACTCTTATTCGTAAACCCTGCAATAACATTAACAACTCACTCGCGGAGGTAGCCAGGGTGGCAGTGTGTCTTCGTCTACAGCCCCACCGTCCTCCAGAGCGTCCAGTGATAGAGCGCCGAGAGTCCAGCGCGCGTGCAGGGCAGACCACGGTAAGTAGGAAACACCCTGCTCTGATTCCCAGTAGTCTTTCCACTCCCGACCTTTGACGCCTTTACCCGGAGCCCAAGCGACCTGAAAGGATTAGAAATTGTTATGAATATTCAGTAAGTTATGTTCTTTGAATTCGTTAACTTTTCATTACAATCAATGATTTTTCGTTGCAGTTAAAACTTCGGAAACGTTTATTATTTGTTGGTTTCTAGCCATTCACCAGAAAGGTCAATGTTTCTAGCAAATTCCGGAAGTGTATTCATAAGTATTTTTGATACATTTATCTCACTAACTTCATTTTTAACATGATTTTGTAATGAGAAGTCGAAAATCAACGAATTATGCAGAAATCTTAAAATAATGACGAAATCCTTATTCAAATAAGCTTCGTAAACTACCGTTAAAGACAGAATATATGGGCATTAGTCCACTACGCGTGGTCAATGCAGAGAAGGATTTCATCTTCAGCGAATATAAGTTTCATCACGACGTTTTTTAATATCAATGAGACAGTATGTGAGCAGATACTCACGGTGATCTCCTTGGAGTGCAGCTTGTGCTTGTTGAGCTTGTGCAGCGCCTTGTGCGCGTCGCGGCGTCTCTCCATGACCACGAAGGCGCAGCCGCGGGGCGCCACCACGTCGATGGTGACCACTCCGCCCACGGAACCGAACAGGTCCGACAGCTCCTCCGGTGTGGCTAGCTTCGACAGGTGGCCCACCCATAGCGTCGTGCTGCATACTGAAGGAGAAGCATTGCACGTGAACAATGAACATATAGAAAAGGGTCAGGAGTAGTTTAAATCACACGTTCAAATCAGTAGAACATGTCATAATTATTATGGAAATTATGCGTCATTCGATCATGATTTTGAAAGGGTGATTTAAAAAAATCACTCTCGTGTATAGAGAAAAAAATCAGAAAGAACATACAGTCTGTCTATAAAGTCTTGGCAAAAAATGAGGGCGCTGTCTCCGCGCAAGAACGTCAAAATCAAGAATAACCTGGCAACACCACCATACTAAAATGATTAGTTCCTCACACATTCATGCCACGACTTTATAAACAAACTATAATAATTTGCATTGTTTAACGCACATTTTATCAAAGATCTAGGAGAAGCACGCGCCACATGCATAATTTTGTTAAAACGCAACATCAGCGCTTTTCGACCTCAATAAATTTCCTTACCTCTTTGGCAGTGGCTCCTAACTGGGATGTCCCAACCTTATTCGCGAGAGGAGGCCTTTGCCCTGCAGTGGGATCCTACAGGCTTATAACTATAAGTGTACCTAGTATTTAAGTAAACATACCACTAAGATTTTCCTTTTTGATGGGAGGCAATCCTTTCTTTTCTCTCTCCTTCTGCTTCTCCCTGTCAGCTTCTCTTTCTTTGTAACTCTTCTCTCTGTCCTTATCTCTATCACGGTCTCTGAAATTCATATGAAAATGTAAATTAGCATACTTACAAATATTTTTGAAAGAATTGATGCGATTGGGCAAATTTGTCAATAGATGGCGCTGCACGTCATTTAAATCGCGCTATCGAGTGTTATTTGATTTTATATGAAGTAAACCGCTACTTTTTTGTTCCTCATGATTTTACGGTTTTATAATAGTTACGATAAGAAGAACTCTTCACGGATGCTAAAATATAATTCTGTAAACGACATTCAATCTTCAGGTTTTGTGCAAGCAAAGTTCGTCATGTAGTCCAGTAAAAATACGGGTCGAAAGGAAATAATTTATAATAAGCATTTTTTTTTGCTAGATCGTTTATACAAATGATATTAAGATACTTTATTAACGAATCCCACTAAATTTCGTATTTTTAGTTTTTAGTACTAAAATGTAATTTTTAGATTTATAGTGTCAGATTTCTTACTTTTTTCATTTTTATTGTTTGTTTTAGGTTATGAGTTTACATACACTGTGCAAATTTTGTACTAAAATTGATTTTTTCGAAATTTCTATTCATTTAAAAACGAAGGTTCCGTGGTGATTTTTCGTTGGATTTACTACTAATACAAGAATACAAATAAATTTAACAAATGGCATAAAAAAATTGCATATACTATTTTTTTCCAATTTTACATATTTTTTTTTACTTTGTCTAATTATTTAATAAAATTTTTAGGGGGATTTTCAATCTAAATGATAACTAGAATTATAATCTAAAATATGGAAGAAAAAAACCGGCTATTATAAATTATTTACATTCGAAACGACCCGTAACTTTACTGGAGTAATGTAACACTGTGACCATCGCTGGTCTATTGTTTTCGCCCCAAGCTCACCCATATTTTACACATACATCACCGAACTTTTTTTGTATTCTCTGGTATGCAGGTTTCCTCACGATGGTTTTTCCTTCACCGCCGAGCTAGTGATAATGTTAAATACATCCGTACATAAATTCCGTAGAACTTAGTGGCACAGGCCAGAACCGAATCTCCACCTGGAGTTCCCTAGACAAAGTATCTTTCGATTAGCGTTAACGACAGTAGAAAACATAAAATTGTATGGACTTGACGTTTGGTGACGAAAGCAAACGTCAAAATGTTTCGATCGCCAACATTGACCTCTTAGTATTTCTGGTCAATGATCGCCAATGTCAAATCCATACCACAGAGGATTATATTGTACAGAGCAACAGCTTCATAGGAGCTTCGATTACATTAGCCTATTCTTGTAGGGCTGTCTAAAAGGAAATAAATTTAATTGAAGTATGAAGGATAATGTTTTATAATAATGTAGGTATATTGTTTTTCTTTTTTGTTGTTGTTGCTGTTTGTTGTGTTGTTTGTTGTGTTTTTTAGTTGAATAAAATGAGTTAAAATTTAAAAAACGTTGCCGCCCGATCCGCCGCTTTACGCGGGTGACTCAGAAATTGACTTACCTGTCAAGATCTTTGGGGTAGGTATATGAAGAAGGAGATGTTTTTGTTTGTGTTCCTCCTCGTATTATTAAAGCACACAGTGCAATTATTAACCATTTCGTTTAATATTATTAAACTACTTTTAAACATGCTCGAGTAAAATGAACGATAAATACGATAATAATATCTCACACTTTAAATTCACATGACATGACGTTCTACAATGACAGTGACGATCAAACAGAAAATAATCCATAGACATATTAATATTAACAGAGGTCAGTGGCTCCAATCTCTTTCCGAAAGGAAGAATGGACAATATCTCACACCTTAAATTCACACCCTCGTTACGCCGTAACCACCCGAAGCATAGCCAAAGTGTCCCCTCGGCCTCGTTCGTGAGCCCCGTAGGTGAACGCGCACACAATCATACTGCGCATGTAGTGATGCGTCGCTTTTGCGAGGTTGTTTGAAGCTGTAACTCTGTACAATATAATCCTCTGTGTCCATACATTCTGTCATTTTCTACTAGCGTGAACGCCAATAGAATGTCACTTTGTCCAGGGCCCCACGACTATTATCGCTCTTGGGAAGCGGCTAGGAGAAACGAGCATTGTGAAGGCGTGTTTGAAAAAAAAAAAAAAATGTTAAAGATAGTTCGATATTTCTGCTTAAAGGCCTCCGCACATTGCAGCGATTTTATCGAGCGATATTATCGCTGCTATTTTGCGATATTTATTTCTAGTACATTTTGTATGGGGACGCGCTCGATCCCACACACTGCCGCGATATTATCGCGACCTGAAACAATCTCTTTCGACTACATTCAGTGGTGGGGCGCATGCGTGACGCGAATCGTGGAATCGCTGCGGTGTGTAAGGTGTCGCGATATCGCTGTCGATAATATCGCTGCAATGTGCGGAGGCCTTCAAATACCTCTTGCAGCGTTTGGGCTTTCACAGTACTTATTGTCGTGATTCGTGATATTTTGTTACTAAATCTTAGTGTTTGTACTAGCAACACATTTAATATTCTATGAAATTAACTGAAAAATAACCAACGAATGGCTTAAAATGACTTGTATCCAGAGCCGTTCAAATTTGTGTCAGAATCGTTTAAATATATGCTTGGTGGCAATATTGACTTTTGTGCCGTTTGGTTGGTACAGCGCACTGAAAAATGAAGGGATAACGGTGGAAGTGGTGCAAAAGGTATCGAACAGGCAGTTCTCCAGTTCTCGGCGGACACTCAAAGTGAATAGTTGTATTATAAAGTAATTCTAGAATAATTTTAATTAAATTCAGTGAAATTGTAAAAAATTAAATAAATTAATTTGAAAAGTATTCTAAAGTCTTTCGGAGTTTAATTTCTTCACATTATGTTGTAGATCCCACCCGGGCGAAGCTGGGGCCGGTCGCTAGTAATGTATTAGTTGTTCTTGTCTTTACCTGTCGCGTTCTCTGTCTCGGCGTCTCCTGGGCGACCTCGACCTGCTGCGCGAGCGCCGGCGACGCTTGGGCGACTTGGAGCGCGACCTGTGACGACGAGACTTTGGAGATGGACTTCTGCAATACATCACAGATCATCTGACGTTGTATTGTGATAACCTGCATCATACAAGCTATTTTTGAGCGTTGGCGATGTCGCAACTGCACTTTCGCAACCAGGGTTCGAAATTATCATGATAATTATCGGATAATTATCAAAGTATATTCTTAGTTTTGAGAGAAATTTCTAACTAAAAGCAATCTTAGATTGCTTTTTTACTTTAATACACTCTTAATCAGACCAAACAACACCTAGTCTTTGGCATTATAGTTTCTGATCACAATGAATAACAAATAATTTAGAAAAACTACAGAAAACCGAGAGAAAAATGATTTCGTGTCTGGGAACTTCTTTTTTCGCGAATCATGATCGGAAATACATGGTGTGACATTGCTAGCGCAAGCTTTATGTGTTTCCGACATTGATTTAAATAAAAGGGAAGATATGGTACTAGCCTCCAGCGCATGGACCGTATAAAGCGAGTCCCCGTGACCTACCCGACTCAGTCGCTATCCGACCGGCGTTTGGATGACACGCGTGCGTGAGTGAAATCTGTTTTTATTTTTCGGTGGAATAAAGGTACCACAATGCCTTCGTGTGCATTTAATCCTTGCAAAAATCATTCGTTTGAAAAAACAAATCACACGGCATTACTTTTGACTCGTAAGTTCAATGAAAACTTAATATTTCTTATTAATAAATGTCTCGATTCGTTATATTTCATCGCCATTTTGCAGAACGAGACAGAGATATACGATACGTAAGTGTGCGACAAGTTAAGCTGTTGGCGCGGTACCCGCGTCCCGGCCATATTATATCGTCCTGTTCGCACGCCATCAGCTGTGTGTCATGCAGTCTCTTTCATTTTTGATGAATAATATTAAGCTTAGTTTGTGTGGGTATAATGTACCTGTGTTAGTACGAGATCCGTTTTTCGAGTACGCAATATTAGAACGTACCGCTTCTTCCTCTATATTTATTCAAAGGTTTCTGATAAATTTTATGATTCAAGATAATTATCAATTATAATTATCACTTCGAACCCTGGTCGCCCTGTATCAGTTATCGCCGTGATAACGCAGCGATGTCGCAGTATCGCTGCGACATTTCTGAGATATCGTTCCGTAAACGTTAACGCTCAAAAATAGCTTGTGTGATATGACCCTAACATAACTAGCGGGGCCAGTACGCCAACCCGCGATAGCGACATTTAACACATCCATCTGTCAAATTTTGTCTTTTATCTCGGTCGTTCGCGCGCAGATAGAAAGAGAGCGGAAGCGTGATAGCGCTATATCACGTTATCGCGGGTTGGCGTACTAGCCTCGCTGGTATAACTATTTGTTAAGCCAGGTCAGAGCCTATTAAGCCTGCAGAACGTACGGCGCCGAACGATCGGTTCAATCAAGTCTGCTAGGGAAAATGGCGCGTAATGGCGTGTACCGGTGTGTCGCCGGTATAGGGAAAAGCGTTGCGCGTATTCAACCGAACGTTCCGCAGGTGAGTCCCTACACTAAGGCAGCTAGAAAATTCTCTGACAGCAAGATGACCACTAATTGCTTCCACCAATCAACACCGGGCACACCATATACATATTACTCTAGCGATAGACAAGCGCGTTCAAACAAACAACATGTCACAAAAAATGGCACATTGTGGTCTGTCATTGCCATAGTGACGAAGTGAACTCGGGAACATCAATCAGGTGCGTACACCTCATTCAAGTAGAACATGTTGCTTCTATGAAAGGGCAAGTCTATCGCTAGAGTTTAAGTCTATGGGGCACACACAGGTTGTGTACAACTCAATCCCTCTCACCATTAGGCTGCGTTTCCACCAGAGATGTGCGAGGTAGCGAGGAGGTGAGCGAGGAAACAATCCGCCAATAGCACACTCGCACGATCACGTCATCGGGAAATTGAAGCACTCAAATTGGCCGATTTTTTCCTCGCTCACCGCCTCGCTACCTCGCACATCTCTGGTGGAAAAGCAGCATTAGACCCGGATTCACCAAAGCGGAGCGGAGCAGAGCTGTGTAAAACCAACTTGCTTGTCAAGCTATTATATTAGTTGGTTTTACACATTTCCGCTCGGTGGACTTCGGGTCTTATTCGTGCGAGTTCTTTGCCCTGCAGTGGGGTACTATAGGCTGTAACTTACTAACTTATTATAATAGGGTACAGAGCCTATTGTGCTGACCAAACATTATTTTTCACTACATTTCCAAAAAACAAGAATGTCACATTGTAGTCCTGATTGGCTTTCAATTTATCGAAACATCACGGATTATTATGTTTTGTGCTTGTAGCTATTATACAAACATTATAAAAACAAATCCGCAGTGACCCGATAAATTGAAAATAAATAATGTGGCATTCCTGTTTTCTAGAAATGATGTTTGAAATAAATAAAAAAAATACGAGTGAGGGCAGCGCTATAGGCTCGGCATATCCTCCACTAAACTACTAAATATCAATTATCTAAGCACAGAATTACAATAGGTCTACAGAAGCTGATCTACAGAAGTACCACAGAAGCTGAAGAGTGCAAACGACAGTTTTCTAGTTTTGCCGTGCATGGCATGCTAGCTTTACAGCACAAGCTGTGTTACCTAGAATCATTGGCATCTGGTATTTCAATGACTTGAGGTCCGGTCTCTACAAATTCAATGTCGGACTCGTTAGCCATATCGTCCTTGTTGTCAGCCTGCTTCTGTTGATCTTGTGAGTTCTGCAAATAAAGAAATACATCAATAAATATCTTGGACTTTGTCACACAAGCTATCTGGTCCCGTTTAAAGTACCAGTATCAGGTTGTAAGGGACAGCCCTCCGCAAACTGAAACGGTGAACTCAGACCATCAAACTGAACAACTTTCACTATGGAGCCTACCTCAGGAAACGCGAAAAAAAATCAGCTGTCCCATACATTTGAGTCGGGTAGGTACGGCAGTTTAGTATGGGACAGCTGATTTTTTTTCGCGTTTCCTGAGGTAGGCTCCATAGTGAAAGTTGTTCAGTTTGATGGTCTGAGTTCACCGTTTCAGTTTGCGGAAGGCTGTCCCTTACACCCTGTAGTCCAGACTTGTATATTGTATATTGTTATGATGACCAGACAAAGATATACAATCTTACTAATATTATCAAAGTTTAGATGTTTGTCACTCAATCACACGTAAATGGCTAAACGGATTTGGATGAAATTTGGCACACAGATAGAATATGTTCTGGAATAACACAGGATACTTTTTTAAAGTCTTTCTTAAAGTATTTGCCTCTTGTGGGACTCGAACCCATGGCACAGCAGGCAGGTTCACTACAGACTGAGCTATCGGGCAGTCAATCCCTAAGTCAGCACTGATATAATTGATAATCAATTAATGACATGTGTTCTCCAAGGCAAGAGATCAGCTAGTAAGTTCATAATGAGTAAAATAAAACAATTCTTACCAAAAACGGTAGGTTCTGATTTTGGTTCTGCTGCATCTGCATGTCAGACATCATTGGCATTAGATTCTGAAATATTATAGCATTTCATATTCACAAAATAACGGTCAAGTTTTAGTCGGGCTACTTGCGCACTGAGGTTTCCGTTACTTGCATATCATAAAAAAAATTATCCGTGACCTTTAGCGCTAGACCGACTCACACTTGACCGGTTTTTATTATTCGTTGTTATGTTGTGGAGTTTGCTTTATAATCACACCAAGTTTGACGCTTGTATGTATTACCGTTTTTACGATGGAGCAAGAAAAAATATGTATAAAACGTTTCTTTTTGGGAACCCCCAATATTTAACTTTTGGTAATTTTTATTATTTGTTAGCGAATCCGCCATAATAACGCACATACTGTGAAAATTTCAACTGTCTAGCTATTACGGTTCAAAAGTTACAGCCCTAAATAGGTAGGACTGACAGATAGACAGACAGACGGACGGAAAACGTAGGCTTAGTAATAGGGCCTCGTGTTCACCCTTTGGGTACGGAACGCTACAGTAAATACAGTGATTCCATTCGAATGTGATATGATAAGAGAGCTAACCAAGTATAATAGCAGATTGTTTGGATCTGACAGTATGGTAAGCAAATAAAGCAGTTGACAAAACTTACAGGTATTTGCATGCCGGTCATTAGCTGCATTTGCGCCTGCAAACTCTGCAGCTGCCTCATTATCTCCGGGTTTGTCAGGATGCTGCAAAATGAGAATAAACATGAACACCCGTGTTTTTGATAACCATCTCCAAGGAGGCACATGCGTTTAACCGCCGAGACAGCGCAGTCACAAAGGATATGTTCCATGGCTTCCTCCTCCTCTAGGGTGAGCTTCATCTTGTGCATCATCGTGCCCGTGGTGTAATGCCCAGTGAAGGCTCCGACGATGGCACGAGCTCATGCCGTTGTTTAGTATTGTGTTGTTATATTGCTGATAAATTTCCTGCAGTGTTGTAGACCCGAGAGGCCAGACCATTCCAACCTGCCTTTCATGAGGCCATTCTAATGTAACATGCCGTGATTCCCACACTTGGTTCAAGAGTGCGATTTTTGAATCTCATTTGCTCATTGAAAATGTCAAAATTACTATGGAGATATGCATCTTTCTACTGCTGATTTGACTTTAAAAAATTGCACTCCTGAAGTATGATTTTTGAAAGTCAAATCAACAGTAAAAAGATGCGTATCTCCATAGTAATTTTCACTTTATCAACTGCTGAGCTCACCGAATGAGATTCAAAAATCTATAATCTAGGCTTACAGGCTAGTTGTTCATCTACTGACCTGCCGAGTGCATCAGCGGGGTTGTGTTGTTGTTGTGGCGCTGGGGAGGGCTCGACGGCTTGGGGCTCGTCCTCGCTGTCGTACTCGAAGTCGTTCAGGAGCTTCCTGTTGAACTTGACGCCCGCCTGGCCCGACGACTGGTCCTGGAACTGTGTTGATACGTTTATTAGTCTAATTACGTTTTATACAAGACACGGTTGCGAGGTACCCACGCCGGACTGCCAAACCAGAGGTAGTGGGTTCAGTAAGTAATGGGTGTCATTTACATTTTAAGTCTGAGATCAACCTTTTGATCGATTATTGTATAATTGATAAAAGATGAGAGAATATTTAATTTTCACATAACTTTTGTTTTGATACCATATTATTTGTGACAAAGTTTTCTATGAATGACGAATTATTGAACGAATCTAGACAGAATTATATTTAAGAACGGAATGACGTTCTTGGAGAGACAGGTGGAGGGCATATCACCCACAAAAACACAGCAAATGAAACCATAGTAGCTGCCTTGTAAGACGCCTTTATTTATTACATAACAACAGGAAGAAACTACCGCGTTACTAAGCGTAACTATTACCTACTTGTATTATAACCCGTATAAGGAAAAAAACAAAAGTGACATATGTGACCCGTAAGACGAGCCTGCTCAAATGGAGATGGACGGGCCACATGATGCGATCCAAAAAGGAAAAATGGACGAGGGAAATAACGGAATGGTATCCAAGAGATGGCATACGCAGTAGAGGCAGACCGGTACGACGGTGGGAGGATGATTTCCCAAAGGGTTGGAGAATAAGTTCAAAGGAGAGAACAGAGTGGAGAAGGTTGGAGGAGGCCTATGTCTCAGGACAACCTGAACAAATGCAGGACTAAACTAAGTTAAGTAGAATAAGGAAAACATTGTAGAGTCGGTGAATATCTTTATTCAAATGTACGTTTTGTTTTGGTGTGCAATGAGGTATAATTGAATTGAGGAAATTGGGTGATCTATTTCTTACCCAGAAATCACAAGGTTGATACACAGTTCACTAATGTGCAGTTGTAAAATGAATCTCACTAATGGCCTGTTTCACCACTTGCAAATAAGTTCTTGTTAGCTTATCCGACAGCTCATTTGACATATTCTTCATACAAAATATGTAAAATGAACTGTCGGATACGCTACTCTTGAATACATATAAATACGCTGTTCTTGAACATATCAAAAAGTGGTGAAACAGGCCCTAAGCATAATAAAACTGTAAAAGAAGTGTGTCTGTATATTGAAGATATTTACATGAAAAAAATTGGATATTGTTTTTAGGTGTCCCTGACTTCAAATCACTAATTTTTGGATTTATTGTTTGTTTGTTTGTTCGAGCATCACATAAAAACTACTGAACCTATTTTGATGAAATTTTTTTTGTTTGAAAGCTTATAATTTGACTTAAAATTTTGTGCGTGTTAGTAATATGAACCTGTTGTTCCATGGGCGTGGACGCGTGAGGCGTGTGTTGCGGCGGCGGCACCGGCGATATCTTGTTGTCCGACATGTTGTGACTTATGTTCAGGCTGCTCCCTGAAATTGTTACAACAAACATTGTCGTTATTCTGTATTTTGTGAAGTCTTTGTGAGACATTGTACTATGGTTATAATTGTATTGGCAGATGATACCACCTCACATTATTTTATACAATCGCATATATTTATACAGGGTGTTAAGGTGGACAGGTGCATTAGGTACTTAAATGGGTGATTGTACCCATGATACTGAACAACTTTCCCAAAGGAATATTAGTAAAGTTAATTTCATCATCATCATCATATCAGCCGATAAACGTCCACTGCTGGACATAGGCCTCCCCAAAAATAGGGGGATTTGCCATAATCGCCACGCTTGGCAGGCGGGTTGGCGATCGCAGTTGGATTGAATGTGTGTACTCAGAGGATGCTGCTGCCCATCCTCCGGTAGATCCCTTAGTCGCCTATCACGACACCCACGGGAGGAAATGGGACGGTGCTACTCTTAGCTGACACCACAAGGATAATTTGAAAAAAAAATTTTGATTGGCTGATTGCAATTAGTATGGAAAGTCCAAAATTTTTACAATAGCTATGAACAAATTATTCAAATATTATATTCATTCCATCGGCAGAAGGCATATTCCAACTGTATTCTGTGTACCTATATTTTAGTAAAAAACCTCACCGTTAGCAGTGTTGTTCTGTTGCTGTTGTATCTCCTGGTGCAGCGGGTGGTTGGGGTCCGCCATGTCCATGAGCGGCTGGATAACGTCCGGCCCAAACACATTGTTCTTCTGCCACAGGTTCAGCACTCTGATGATGTTGCGCTGCAATATTACATTGGTTACTTTTAAGTTTTGCGGTAACTAGCTGTACATAATATTAAATAAAAGAAAAACAAAGAATAATGAAAATAAAAACCCTATAAACAAAACACCTCAAAGGACATTGCAGGCTGAATCCACCTGATAGTCTGAAAAGAAAGATGATTCCGTGCTTTGGATGGCACGTTAAGCTGTTGGTCCCGGCTACTATCGCTGGTGATAGTAGTCGATACATCAAAAACCATGTCGGAGGCCGTAAGGCGGTTTGTATAAACTCTGAAACCAGGGCTAGCCCACACCATAAGAAGAAGAACACCTCATTTAAGGCCTCGCCTTGGGGCGCCGTACCCAGGAGGCTGGCAGCACTCCCCCTCTGGATTGCTAAGCTTATCCGCTGCCGGAGGAAGCTAAGCGAAGCTGCAGTTTTGCTATACTAACAATGTTCTAAATTTCTAAAAGATCATCATCACAGACGTATGTAACGTCCCACTGCAGGGCACAGGCCTACTGTAAGGGGCTTGGTGAGCTGACAAAGATCTGGCGCGTGGATGGTCCGTCGACAGACCCGTGCAAGACCCTTCACAATATGCGTTGGTAGTATTTTAAGTTGGCTGGTTGGGCTGGTTGAAGAAAGCACCAAATTCACGATAACACTGTTTATTGGCGTTATTCATTCAATCAATCAATATAATTTATTGCATGAATTACAGGGGATTTGCTCTGTGGCTCTGCTATTGGGTGGTCGCGTGCGCATCGGTTGCCCCATCCCCGGTCCACAGTGGAACTCCAGTGGCTCAGGATATTGTTCTTTTATAAGAACAACCCTTGAAGTCACCAAAATATCAATATAACCGTACAACGTCAAGCACTTTTGCTATAAAAACTCGACATTGGCAAAATCATCACATACCCAAGATGGCAGCCATTTTTTAAAATATAGAATAGAATAGAATAGAATGAATTACAGGTGAATTATACATTTAGTACACTGTACAATCCTTTTCTGAACTAGTATTTAATTAAACTTTAAAAGGTTGAACGTCTTACATGCCGCACGCCGCGGCCAGAGCCAAAGATGAAGAGGAAGTGGCGGTGTTGCCGTAGACAAAAACATTTTGTATTCTGTTGCCAACAACCTTCAGGGAGGGTGTATGGGCGATAGTCCACCACTCATGCCCAATGCGGATTGGTAGAGTTCACATACGTGTCAGATCTTCTTCTTTCGTCAGAATTGCAGTTTCCTCACGATATGTTTTCCTTCACCGTTTGAGACCAGTCGGTAATACGTACATAAGTTAGAAAAGCTCATTGGTACATGGCAAGTCATCTGAGCGGATTCAAACCTGGACCTCAGGATTGAGTTTCCATAGCTCTCCGCAATGCGCCACCGATGCTCTAATAATAGATACCATACGATATTAAACATGCAATGCAGCTAATCCCCTCATTGTTGTTATAACCAACTTCAACTGTATTTGTTTTTTGACAAGCTGACTTAGTAGAACTTCGGTATTGGGAGCACTGAAGGTAAGCAACGTCACATCTTTTGATGGGTGACTGTTTTAGTGGTATTTCATCTTGAGCATCCCCATCGGTACTAAAATTGCGCTCGCACAATCCCTCCTGCTCCCTATCCTTGACTATGCTGATTCCTGTTACCTTGACTTAACTGTGGAGCTACTTAACAAACTCGAGCGTCGCCAAAACCTATCTATTCGGTTTATCTTTGGGCTGCTGAAGTATGACCATGTGTCCGAATTCCGCAACCGACTCAAGTGGCTTCCTATCCGTCGTCGAAGAGACTTTCACATCCTATCCCTTCTCTACTCCATCCTGTTTAATCCTTTGACCCCCCACTACCTCAAAGAACGCTTCATCTTCAGCTCCATTACTACCGGCCGTCCCCTACGTTCATCTCAAAATCTTTCTCTCAATAGCCCCATCCATTCCACAGCTTTCTACATCCACTCCTTTACTGTGCAATCAGTCCGACTCTGGAACTTGTTGCCTGAGTCAATCAGACGTGCTCCTTCTCTGGATGTTTTTAAGTCAAAAGTAAAAGCCTATTACTTGGAACTGTGATTTAAAAGCTTGTTATGTTTCCTTTCCTCTCATTCTGGTTTCCTTCAGAGTCAGTCGTGGTGTTTGTATGTGTGTTTGTGTAATAGTCTTTTTTTATTTCTTATTTTAAAATTTTAGCATGTATAAAAATAAATAAAATTTTTATACATTACTAGTGTTTACCCGCGACTTCGTCCGCACAAATTATATACCAGATTTTAAGTCAGATCATAAGCTATCAAACAAAAAAAGTTTCATCAAAATCGGTTCAGTAGTTTTTGCGTGATGCGCGAACAAACAAACAAACAAACAAACAAACAGACAAACAGACAGACAAAATTTCTAAAAAAGGTTGATTCGAGTCAGTGATACCTAAAAACCATATCGTAATCTTTTTTTTGTAAATATCTTCAATGTACAGACACACTTCAGTTACAGTTTTATAATAGTCTAGAAGTAAAGTGTAGAATAAGGAAAACATTGTAGAGTCGGTGAATAAAGGCTATTTTATTTATGCGTATATATATTTATAATATATATTATAAATATTTGTATATGTATGTGTTCAATGTTTATTATTATGAAATGTATGTGTTATTCGGTTTCTCCTTTTTCTGATATTTACTATTTATTTTTATAGCTCCGACCCGTTTTTCTTTGTTTAAATTTCCTCTACCCTAAGGTTGTCTGGAAGAAATCGCTTTTTTGGCGATAAGACCGCCTTATTTGTACCATTATAATTTTTTTGTTTGTTTGTTTCTTTTTCAATGCTGTACTTATCTGTGTTTTTGGTGTAAATAAAGTATATTTCATTCATTCATGTTTCTGAAGACGTTAAGTAGTTGGTCCCGGATAGTTCGCCAGATGATGGTGTTACTTTTTGTTAAGCCAGTCAAATGCCTATCATGGCTGCTTGAAAAATCACTGACAGCAAATTGACTATTATGTTGCCTTCACTAATCTGCACTAAACCAGCGTGGTGGAGTATGGCCCACTCCTTCTCAACCTAATTTGTGAGTGGAGGCCTACAGTGGGATCCTACAGGCTATATCTAACTGCAAGAAATTTCATATGGAGATGTACCCAACAGCTATCGTTGCATGATTGATCTATTCCTAGAACTCATGTTAAAATTACGAAACAAGTCATTACTCTAAATGAGCGCTTATAATTATCACTAATAACAAAGTGCCTTATCAATCTGACCTTGTTAAAAATAAATTCAATTTTAATCTGTATCTTTACATTTAACTAAACTAATAAATAAAGACATTTATGGACAGTGAACATCTACAGTACATTTACAATGACCTGAAAATTAAAACAGTCAAACAGGAAATTACGGTATACAGTAAAAAATACCAGAGAAGATTGTCAAGGCACAAAAACGAACTGGCACTGAACCTGAGAGGAGATGGTAGCCTCCAATAAAATATATAAGACTGAAACGACACAGTATCCCTAATCTACAAGATAGATTTACTAGCACAGAATGAAAGATAGCCGTGGCGCAAAAAGTAACTCCATAACAACAACAAAAAACATACGAAAGACACTTTTGTCAGAGAAAGGAGTAGCCTATTGTTGTCTGAAACAAATTGCTGCAAAGCTGAAAGACAAAAAAAAAAGTTAACATCTACGAACAACGAAAATCGGAAAACCTACAAGCATAGAGATTTGTTTCTAGATTGTGTCTGCAAAATTTCACTGACTTTAATTGGTTATTATTGAAAATATATCCATACTTTGTTTGTATGGAGTGCGCCAACGGTAATATCCCCGTAACACATTCGCTGCTAAGCTCAAAATAATGATCCTCATGCTGTGCAAAGATTGACTCCCCTAGTAGGTTGTGCGCACAGTCGTAACGTGAAAACAACCAATGCAGCTGGCCTCGTGGGTCACCCGCTTAGTATTAGGGTCCTGTTGGCACCTTTTGACCTTTGACTACTTGTATGAGGACTAGTTACGCATGTAATTCAACTAACAAACATTTCTGCCACTTTTTGCGGGGGCGAAGTAACATGAAATCCGCAACTTTAGATTTTATTACCCATAACTTTAGATTCTAATTTTGAATGTTAAAAAATCATGAAAAGTAGTCTTGTGTGAACCCCAAACGTTCCAAGTTCGAATTTATTGTTTCACAATTATAGGCTGTCTCGTTTAGTGATAAGGTACAAAATTGAATGTAAATGCACAGGATCAATTGATCTTATAACATGGCAGAGGGGAAATGCTACCGCAAGGCTAGTCCTTATCATAAATAGTAAAAGCTATTGACCAAGGAACCCATATACAAGCAAGCATAGTTATATTCAGTTCTACGTTTCGTCCAATGCCATTTTTGAAATACGCGGCATTTACAGTTATTCAGCCATAACCTTAAATCTAACGCAATTTTTTTATGTAACTAACCTTATCTTCGGGAGGGCATCTGAACAAGTTAGCGAACGTTTGCTGCATGTTCTTGGCGAACCGAGGCGCGAACACATCCTTGTCTTGCCCAAACTGGTGCCGAGATTGACGAACTATGGAATCTATCACGTAAAGACCAGGAACTTTGTATTCAGGCTTGCACTTTTGTATGAACTTTTCCACACTATGTACAACATGTTTGTAGAACTTTATGGCTTTTATAGCACCTCTGGTGATAGCACTCATCTTCGCCTTGGATATAGGCGGCTTGTTATCGTACAACCCGGATAACTGAAAGAAAAATTATTATCAAAATGATGCCACGGGACTGATGCAAAGAACACGCAAGATTATCACAAAATATACCTCCGCGTTGAACGCTTTCACTTCCGACATATCCATTTTTGTTGTTTATCCTCTTAGCACTAAATATTTAGCTGATTTACACCTTTTAACTATTTACTTGAGTTAGGAAAATCATTTTTGCAAAGCAGTCAACATGCTCCAAATTACAAAATGGCGTACGATCATAGACTAACTGGTTTTTTTTTTCTCTAGCTACTACCTACTCTCGTAGGTTGAGTATTCTAACCTACTCTAGAGTTTTAGGGGATATCCATAAGCTATGAAAATCAAGTATTGTCGATCACGAGTGGAGTGACAAAGCTTTTGTCGAGAAAGACAAATATTTCCGATGAAATCTAAATGCAAAACTAATGCAATTTTTTGAAGAATTCTATCTATATCAATTATACATTTGATTCTCTCTCTCACTAAATGTGTGTCCCATAAAATCGTATGCCAAGTAAAACGGCCGAAGGCGCAAACTTCTAATACGGATTCGTGTCAATATTGAAAATTTATTGAAGACACCGGCAAATAGAAACTTGATCTCGGAAATGACACAAGGAAATGACGAAAACCAAACCACAGAAATGACATTATTACGGAAAAACGAAAATTAACTTGGAATATGAAGACTTGGAAAAATTATAATTTTAACACAGATCAATTTAAAAAAAGATAAAATCAGACTTGGCTGCATGGACTATGTTTCCTTTGCCTTTCCGCAAGGATAAATGTAACAACAACAAATCATCAATAATCATCATCATTATCACTGAACAAGTAATCACTAATCATTATTGCAGTTGGCAGCACTGACTGTCAGTGTCAAAAAAAAGTAAAATAAAAAAAAAATGCTTTTTGTTAGCGAAACTATGGATTTTTTTCTACCTTTTAATTAAATATAATTCAGAGAACAAACAAACGAGTAAAATAAGATAGTTAATAAATAAGAGAGCGTCCCTCAATGTTTGCAAGCCTCGGAAGGTTCTGAAGAAAGTGTAAACAAATCATCAAAACTTACTCACTTACTTTGCAGTTTCTAGTTATCTGTTAGCCTTAGTAATTTCAATAACTTAACTAAATGGCTGATGAATATGCTGCAGTTAAACGTGGAAAACTTGTCTTGAAAGGGGACAAGCCAAAGTAAGTATTTTTTGTATAAATAACCTAAAACATAGAAAGGTAAATTTCAAGCATTTATTACTTTATACCGTACTGGAGCAAATAATTTTAAGGCAGCAGTGTTATAACCGCTCTTTCAATTTGTGCGCGCGCGAATGAACAAGATACTAAGGGTTGAACTACACATGGTCGCACGCCGTAGGCGATCGCGTTCCGTCTATCTTATATGCTCTAGCAAATGACGTTCCTGAGTGACAGAAAAGGATGGAGCGACGGAAAAGTGCGATCGCGTGCGGCCATGTGTAGTTCAACCCTAAGATGTCACTCTGACCGAATAAAAGGCTTGATGGAGTTGCGTTGTAGGTCTGCTATAGGGTAGTCGCATCGCGAGTCGATTGTTGGTTGCTTCCCCGGCCTACAACAAAGCTCCAGTGGTGGCTCAAGTTAGTGTTCTTTTCGAAAAACAATCCTTGAAGTCGCCAAAATACATAAGTTGCCGTACAACATCAAGCACTCTTGCTACAAAAACTAGACATTGGCAAAATCATCACATACCCAAGATGGCAGCCATTTTTTTAAATATGGAATAGAATAGAAAAGGCTTGATATAGCCGTATCGCGCGCATCACACAACGGGCACAGGTGTTTGAAAACCTGTGATCCATTCAGTACGTCAGCAGTTAAGCACCACATCTTTGTGTTTTCATTGATACAAAACCAGAGTCACGATGCAGGTCTGCTACTGGGCGGTCACATGTTGACTGCTCTCCACCCTGCCACGAAGTTCCACCATTTTGTGGTGGCTACTGGCTATCCTTAATCCTTGCGATCATCCATATATCTATTACCAAACATAATCAAGCACAGTAGCAATTTATACTGGAGATCTGCAATTTACAATTTTAAACCTTATTAATATACCTTTGTTTCCAGAGCAAAGAAGAGAAAACACAAGAAGAAAGAAAAGTCTGAAGACAAAGTCGATGACGACTTATTAAAACATGGAGGCTGGTGGAAAGTAGAGAAAATAGAAGATGTGACCGGAGCTGTCTCAATAGAATTTGGAACAAATGCCTACATTTCCGCCTTGGATAACGGTTTATTCACAATTGGAGCGCCCCACGCTGAAGGTGATGGGCCGTCGCCTGAGGAGATATTTACAGCATTTCCGGCTGGAGAGACCAAGTTTGCGTTGAAGTCGGGGTATGGGAAATATTTGGGGGTTTCAAAGGATGGGGTGGTTATTGGGAGATCTGATGCGGTGGGGCCCATGGAACAGTGGGAGCCAGTGTGGGAGGATGGTAAGATACACATTTTTGTTTACCCTGTATTCACTATAAATAGCCGTGGTGGTCCAGTAGCGAGTAACCTTGCCTCCTGTGCAGGAAGCGATGGTTCGATCCCCGTCCAGGCCGACTCGTACCGATGAGTTTTTCGGAATTTATGTACGATTTGTAACACCAATGGCTTTTCGGTGAAGGAAAACATTGTGAGGAAACCTGCATGCTTCAATTTCGAGGCATGTATTGTACCCACTGTCCATTATAAGTGGCGACGGGCTAACCACCCGTCACACTGGACAGAGTTTCGGTACTAATGGTGAAACGTGGATGTTCTCGGGAAATATAGTCGTGAGCATATGCTTATGCTTATGCCTGTATTTACTGATCTGAAGTATTTAATATCATGTCAGGGAGGATTATTCTCTTGTGAACAGAGCCAGAATTGTCTCTCATTTGTAATTGACATCATTTAATTTTTCAGTCACTTATTTTTATTGAATAAAATAAAACATTTTTTCGATTTAATCTTTATTCATTACAACTTTTTAATGAGTTTTTCTCAAGTTGCTATTCAATTCATCTTGGCCGGACAAATGATTAAGATAATTTCAGTAGCAATTTGTTTTGGCGAATTTCTTGGGGAAAGTTATTGGGTGTCATGCATGAGTACAATCACCCTTTAAAAGTTTATAATAGAATAGAATATCAGACTACAACAACAAATATGCAACACTACTAAAGAACAACTAGTCAAATTAGCAACTCATAGGGCTGACAGATATTTTGTATGAAATTATGTCAAAATATCTGTCGGATAAGCTAACAAGAACTTACTCAGAAGTGGTGAAACAGGGCCTTAATCAAATGTCAAAACATGCACTTTGTATGAAAAATCCCACAAGTGACGTTATCAACATTTCATTATACTTTTTATATTCATCCTATTATTGAAAATAGTATTCAATCTAAAGAATTACAGAAAATGAGAGTTTAACGTTATTGTCAAACGTTTTTTTTACTAAGAAGATAAAACTAAAATATATTGTATGCAGTCCGCTGTATATTGAAGCACTCTCATTGGCAATTTTTTTCCTCGCTCATCGCCTCGAATATTTTTTTTATTTAATTACCGCATTGACTTTCCATACGCAGGTAAAACAGCAATCCTCTGTTCACTGAACAAGTTCATGTCGGTCGACCCAGAGGATGACTCTGTGGTCGCTCGGAACACAGCCGCCGGGCAGCACGAGCACTGCAGCATAAGGAGCAACAAGTCCAAGGAGGTGAACAAGTCCACCCTGCCTGAGGAGGAGGAGGGCAACCTGGAAGAGGTTGAGGTTAATTATGTGTAAGTGTTTACTTGCCTTCGTATCGGAATGACCTATTAGCAAAATGACCTACGCGTCACAACATCCTAAAAGCAAAACTTCCTATAATCAAATTGACCTAAAAGCATAACAACCTATTATCAAATCGACCTAAAAGCAAAACAACCTAAAAGTCATTCACCCTGAAATTAAAACAACCTATTTACAGATTGAAAGTAAAGTACAGTACAGTCAGCAGCAAAAAGATGTACCTATGCCTCCTCATGCAAAAGATGTATACACTTTTGTACTACGCGTAGTACTAAAGTGGATACATATTTATACTACGACGTAGTAAAAGTGCATCCATCTCTTTGCTGCTGACTGTACATAACTTTACTTTCAATCTGTAAATAGGTCGTTTTAATTTTAAGGCGTATTACGTTTAGTTCGTTTTGCTTTTAGGACGATTTGATAATGGTGTAAGGGACAGAAACGGTAAACTCAGACCATCAAACTAAAAACAACGCTCACTAAAGAGCCTACTCAAGAATCGCGAAAAAAAACCAGTTTTCCCATACATTTGAGTCTGGCTGTTTTGTATGTAACAGCAGAATTTTTTTTAGGTTTCCTGAGGTACGGTCAGCATCAGAGAAATCTAACCCCCTTGCGCTTACAAAGATTATGATAAAGGGGTCAGGTTTTTCTGATGCTGACTGTACATAGGGCAGGTACACAGGCTCCATACTAAAAGTTGTTCACTTGCTTTCACCCTGTATACATCCAAGGCACAGGCCTACCTGTGGCGATCTCGCTCGTTGCAGTGGACTGTGTTGAATGAATAAAACGGCGGCTCTTCACATTAAAAACATCACCTTTAATATTTTCGCAATTACATCGGCGAGCACAAGTCAAAGAGAGAGAAAACATGACATTTTGGGTTTTTAATTATTGTTTGGTGTTGCTAACACCCAACATGCTGCGGCCTCACAACAAGATTATCTGGCTGCTAGGTAGATGAGAGGAACTAGCAAGCTAAAACAGAGTTAACGTAACACAGAGTAACTTACTAAACACAAATTCAATTCAACAAGAAACAAATACCTAACCAACATTAAAGTTAACAGAAAATTAATTTCGAATATTCAGCAGTCACCCTGCCAGCCGGCAAGGAACCTATAAACTGTTTCAAGGCTGTAGCCTTTTGTCTAAAACAAATAATACATTTACTTGCTATGTTCTTAACATAAGGTAAACCATTAGTTATCCAAAACATTTGATTTAAGTTAGATAATAAAAGCTTAGGTCCTGCATGTAGGAGCCTTTCATGTTCACATTTTACAATACGTTTAGTGAAATAAGATTCTTTCGGCAAGATAGCCTGATGCTTTTGAGAGAATGGAATGTTTGAGTGATGCAGTCTACCACCCACGCGCATAATGCCTAGGCTGTCCAGAAACGGATGCAAACTCAGCAAGGAACCCTTAGCACTTTTACAATTTTTCAAGCATTCCATTTCCTCTTTGAAATACATTTCTTGTTCATTCCTAATGAGCAACATTAAAGCAATATTAAATTCTGCACTCGATAAGTACTTATGTGAAACTTTGTTACCCTTTAAAATATTTACAAATCTCAAATTATAAGCCATAACACGCACAATCTTGTGGATGCTAGAATATTTGCGCATACACTCAAATACCTCATTTATTGGTACATCCGAAGATACCTGGTTGCTGGAGAATGCTGAGTCCGCTTTGGTCTCAGGTAAGTCTGATAGTAAGCCTATAGAGAGATAAAATTCGTACTCACTATCATGCAAGAACGCGGGCCCATGCCACCAGATGTCGCAGGTAACAAGCGCTTGTGGACAAACTCCTCGGCTGATATGATCCGCAGGGTTGTCCTTGGTGTTCACATAAAGCCAATGACAGTCAGTTGCATTCTTAGATATTGCTTTCACTCTGTTCGCGACGTAAGCGGTCAGTTTCATAGGCTCAGTGTGCAACCATGCAAGCACAATTTTCGAATCGGTGAACAAGTAAGTTTGGCTTATTTTAAGCTTTAGCTTAAGCGTGTCTCGGACCTTTATAATAAGCATGGAGAGCAGCAGCGCTGCGTTAAGCTCCAAGCGTGGCACCGTCATATTTTTGTTCTGAAGCGGATTTATGCGCGATTTTGAACAAAGCAAATGCATATCTGATTTACTGTTTGGTTAACAACTCGCAGATACATGCAGCATCCATATCCAGTAGAACTAGAGGCATCTGAATAGCCTATGATTTCTACAGTGTCTGAGTCAGATACACGAATATTCTTACTTATAAAAACTGGCTTAATTGCTGCCAGACTGGAAGAAAACTCCCTCCACTCCTTTTTGATATCATCATCAGGTGCTGAATCCCAGTCTGTCTTGGAAGACCATAACCTCTGCATTATAGCCTTAGCTTGAACTACTATGGGGCTGACAAACCCCATAGGATCATAAAATTTGCCTATGTAGGCAAGAATGCCCCTTTTTGTAATTTTATTATTGTTAAAGGGTTCTGGGCATGATATTTTAAACTGATCTTTTTTGATAACCACTTGCAAACCTAAAGTTTTTAAGCTACAATCGTCTTTTTCGAATTCTAAATCGTCAAAATTTTGCCCCGTTGAAGGGATATCAGCTAGTATTCTACTGTCATTCGATGACCATTTATGAGTAAAAAAACTTCCCAACTGTAAAACTTGTCTGAGCTGCGATGAGTCGCCCAACGCATCATTAATCTCATTGAGCGGTAATCTCAGTGGTACTGCAACCTCAAATTGATTATTTTCCAACTGCATGGAACTATTAAAAATGTATTCGCAAAGCTCTTGATCTGAAGACCTTTCATTAAAAATTTCAGGAACCGACTCTGTCTTCGAGAACTTTGATAAATTTGAATTAATATCTGACTCACACATTGTACACTTTAAAGCTACCTTATTACAGACAACATTTGAAGCCACTGACTGCGGCAGACTCCCTCCAATAATGTAACCAAGTTGCGTGTTGATGAGATGCGGCTGCTGTGTATTGGCTAAAGCCGACTGCCCGTACTCAAGCGGCGTCGCCAACCTTACGCTCGGCATCTCCGAAGGCAGTAGTATCTGAAAGAACACGTCCGCTCCCATAAGCAAGTCTATTTTACTGGGTATATTAAAGTCCTCATCTGCTAGCTTTATATTCTTTGGTAAATTTAAATGTGCGAGATCTATTTTTTTCTGCGGAAGCTTACAAGTGATTTGCTCAACCACGTGACAGGTGGTCGAAACCTTAAATGGAGCTGTCAAGGGGTGAATCTCAACAGGTAAGCAACGCTTAACATTTGCCTTGGTATTAGTAATACCTGTTATATTTATGTTGCTCTCAGTGGGTTTTAAACCAAGCAGCTTTACGGCCCCTTCTGAAATAAAGGACAGCTGTGACCCACTATCAAGTAGAGCTTTAAAATGCAGTTCTGCGCCATCTTGAGCAATAAGCTTCACCTTTGCTGTGGGTAAAAGGACATCATTCGAATTATTGCCAGTCGCCAACGTAGCTGGTGTGACGGCAGGCGGTGGTGGCGGCAGAAGCGGGGTTTCACCCTTTACATCAGTATCGCAATGCAGCAGAGTGTTGTGCGGTCCCTTGCACTCTGCACATCGAAAGTGAAACTTACATTTCTGCTTATGCACGCCTAGACATCCATTGCAAAGGCTATTTTCTTCGGCGAATTGTACTCGCTTCGTAGCGGGTAATAATTGAAAAGGTTTGCATAAATACAACTTATGATCTGACTTACAGAAGAGGCATGGCATGCCCTGCATTGCAGCGTAGGCACTTAATCTGCTGATCCCAGCTCCTGGTTGCTGCTCCCTCGACTCTTTATGCTGCTGACGATGCTGACCCTGGCCGGGCTCAGCATTCTCCAGCGCCAGCGCTCTCTTTTCGAGAAAGCTCAGGAAATCTGCCATTGTCGGATCCTCCTCCGTGTCTCGCTCGAGCTGATACGCTCGAGATGTGTACAAATCTAGTTTGCGGGAGAGTATACACAATATAATCGCGTCCCACGTTTTAACATTTGGCTCCAAATTGGTTAGAGCAGCGAGCTCTTGTTTCACATTGGAAACAAAGTCTCTAAGATTGCTTGCCGTAGACTTGGACAAGGGTTTTAGATCTAATAGAGCGTTAAGGTGCTCATTTACAATTTTAAATTTGTTATGGTACCTATCATTTAAAAGCTTAAGCGCCCTTTCATAACTATCTGACGTCAGAGGCAAGTTTTTTATTAAGTCTAATGGTTCATCGCGAAGGTACGCTCTTAGATAATACAATTTCTGAACGCCATCGATGGAATCATTCTCATTAATTACAGAGTTAAATAAGTTGATAAATGGCACATATTCTGTGAACTTACCACTGAACGTCGGCACATCAATAGGTGGTAGTTTCAATTTGGAAACTGGAGCGGAGGACTGATAACATTTGCCTTCCTTACGACGGTTTAGTTCCTGGCTTAACGCACTCAAAACCGCGTAAAAACGTGTTTCAACTTCTTCAATATTCTCTGCGTCGTCTGGATTAAGAGCTAAAATTTTAATACTGCACGTTTCATACTGGGAGAATGAGTCTGCGATTCGCTGCTTCTTGGCAATCAAACTTTCCGTCTGCGCCGCCATGACATCATCTCGATTGGAAATAAACGTATACAAACGCGTTATTGCGCCCTTAGCGTACCCGCGAGCGGCTATCAGTTCCTTTAACTCCATTTTCCAAACGATAATTTAACAATATTCACTGAAAAATACTTATAAAATGAAATTTCACATAAAAATACAAGTCGTATAAAAACAACTGCAATTGCACTTCAATTGCACTTCGAAAAATCTGACAGCGTACGTCGTAATACGAAATTTCAAAATAGATATCTATGATTTCAACCAAAAAGATTCCAGTGTTTTTTCTCCTGGGCTGATTTGCTTCTTGGTCGATCTTCGCTGTCCGAAGTGAAGTGAGGAATGTGAAGTGAAGTGAGGCGCGGCTTCTCGGCGGGCATTCGCTCCCGCGAGTTCGTGTCGTCGAACCAAAAATTTCCGTTGGTCCGAAAACTCCCGAAAGGCTCCCGAGGATTGTCGCTTCCGCTTCCGTCTGGTGCTTGAGGTGATGACGTGTTGTATTCACAAACTGTAGTCTTTTCGCTCCTCAATGAAAACAAAATGGCACCGGAATTTTCTGCCTCTTGGAAAAAATGCTCTTACTTAGTACATTTCTAGATGATGCATTTCAGTTCTTCGGTCGCGGAGGACCATGTGGCGATCTCGCTCGTTGCAGTGGACTGTGTTGAATGAATAAAACGGCGGCTCTTCACATTAAAAACATCACCTTTAATATTTTCGCAATTACATCGGCGAGCACAAGTCAAAGAGAGAGAAAACATGACATTTTGGGTTTTTAATTATTGTTTGGTGTTGCTAACACCCAACACTACCCTTAGAGAGGGTGTATGGGCGTTGTCCACCACGCGTGCCCAATGCGGATTGGTAGACTTGAATTTCTTCTTCAGCGTATACAGGTATCCTCACGATGTTTTCCTTTACCGTTTGAGAGCTTCTTTAAAAGATAAAGAAAACAATATTTAATATTGTATTTAAATTACAGGAAGAAGTTCCAAAAGTTTCAAGACAAGAAGCTGCGGGTCAACGAAGGAGCCGTGTCGGAGCTGAAGAAGGCCAGAGTGGAAGGAAACCTGCACGAGACCCTGCTCGATAGGAGGAGCAAGATGAAGGCGGACCGCTATTGTAAATAGTACTTTAACTAGTGACGATAAGGAATAAATTATGAGGAGATATATTTTGTTTTTCATTCTCTATCTTTTGTGATTTCTACTACAGTGCAGAGATACTGCTATTGAATGGAAGCTAAGGGTTGAACAACATTACACAGCACCGCATCGCTTTTTTCCGTCGCTCCATCGTTTTCTGTCACTCAGGAACGTCATTTGCTAGAGGATATAAGATAGACGGAACGCGATCGTACGCGGGCGTGCTATTCAAAAAATAATTACAATCAATTCAACCCTTAACCCGTCAAATCCCGCGGTCGCGATATCGCCCGATATCAATTGTTATCTTAAGCTGGGATGAGAGCGGTTAATGTTGAATTGATTGTAATTATTTTTTGAAGATGTAATAACATTGGACTCAATTTACAAAGTACACCCATCATAATAATTTATGTTTCCTTGACTGTTTTTCCTATCCTTTCTGAAAAACCTTGTTTTCTTCATTGGGTTTGCAGTCGTCTCACAAATATAACAGGGGTGCGTGGCGGCTAGAAGTTTCAGAAACCCTAGAGTGCCCTAGACTAGAGGAAACCTGAAAACAAAATCCAACTACCGAGAACAGAAACACAAATAGAATTTTATATGATTTTTATTTATTTCTCCTGTATTAACATTCGGTACAATGGCCTAAATTTTTCGAGATTAATTTTGTATACACCGTTTTTACAGAGAAACGAATGATTCGTTACAATCATAAAGAATTTGAATATAACTACCTACATGTCTTATACAAAACGATATCTACACCTAACCCTATAGTTAGACTGTGTACGTACGTACCACGTCTATCGGAACATGCTTCAGAGCAGTGGCCTCAGGAGATTAGCGATAATATCGGATCTATTTTGTACAGCTATCATGTAACTTGCCGATTATAGATCAATATATGTTTAGAATTGTACCAGGTAAAGCCTGACCAGGAAAATAAAAAACCTGGATTGGGGGCGCTGCAATCGACTGTCACCTTTAATGTTAGTGTTCCAAGTACAAAATTAGTTCCAATGATTTTCCGCAACATGGCGAGGTTTTTTATTTTCCTGGTCAGGCTTTATTTTATTTTCTAGATTACCTATAGTCTGTAATCGCCCTAAATACTTCGATCCAAGTAAAATTAATGGTTAGGCCTTACGCGAACATTTCAAACCAATTTTCAAAATAAGGCTAAAGAAATGACAGGTATACTTGAAGGTACCTATACTACAAATATGTACCGAGATGACAGACCAAGTGTGCCAGTTTGTATGGACCAAGTGCACCAGTAGTGTGCTTCAACTTAACGCGCTTTGGGCCTATCCATTAATTTTACTTTGATCGAAGCCTAAATATAACATTGATTCTATAATCATTGGCACTTTACACAATAGCCTAGCCTTGTTATCGGAATGTTCGACTGGTAAATAAACAATCCTAAATTAAACCTTAATTGAATACGATTTAGATTCCAAGTCGAAAATTCCGATAACAGATTCAATTTTGAGTGTTAAAAAGTCAGTCGCGAGGCCGTTCAAGCTTAACTATTGCTACAGGTAATTTATTTGTTACATAGTTATTGCATGTTATAGAAAAATAATTTCCCACCAAAATAAGGACAAAAATTTTCGGATTCGAAATAATAAAATTGGAACATACGAAATTAAAATGTGCATAACCCTGCTTAAATAAAAACAATTATCCTCTTTTTTGTTGCTTGTACTATTTTATTGAAAAAAGAAAACAATAACATTGGTCGGTGGGCGAAATTAATAAATTAACTAATACAAAATGGTTGCAAACATTTGGACTCGAGCAATTGAGATTAAATAAACAACGATGTTGTAACACGAAATGAAATTATCGATACAAAAGTTTATTAGTTCACAAAGAGGAGCAAATGAAATAATAATCATCATAATATACATACATACATCTGAAGTAAATGCTTAAATTATACACAAAGGACTAAATCTATGATACAGTGACAAAAATATATAAAAATACAATATATATGTACTGACCCTTTTTAAATGTATAGCTCCTCAAAATTAAGACAAAAATTAATAGAATGTAAAATCAAAACATATTGGAAACATGCCAAGATACAAGTTCGTATTAAAAATCAGACTTTGGGCTGAATTGCGCGAAGCAGTGAAATAATTAATGTTATAAGCATCGTGAGATGACTTCATTTAAGAGCCACCTGCTGCCGTCGCGAAATCTCATACAAGCGTGTTTATCTGATCATATTACCGAATGTCGTACGTACGACATTCCGTGTTGTTATTTCCTATTGCAAATAGTTGATTTTTTAAATATACATGTCTTCAGTTGTAAAAATATCATTTTCTTTCACGTCTCTTGATATTATTGAGTCCTTTTTAGTGTAGGGACACACCTGCGGAACGTTCCGCGCCGAACGTTCGGTTGCATTCGCGTCTACTAGGAAAAATGGCGCGTACTGGTGTGTCGCCAGTATAGATAGGGAAAAGCGTTGCGCGCGTATTAAACCGAACTTTCGGGCTTTTCGGCACGGAACGTTCCGCAGGTGTGTCCCTACCATAATACGCTGACGGTTTTTAACGGGATGATCAGATCATCAAACTGAACAACTTCCTCTATGGGACCAACGTCGAAATCGCCAAAAAAATCTACTGTTCCATAAAAAACTACCGACTCAACCCAAAATGGCACAGGGCTGCGTTTAGAACCTTTGGGTGCGGTTGTTCTTCTCGCTCGCTCTTAACGCTTTTCACCGAGCCTCGGAACGGCGTTAGGGCGAAAAGTTGCACTCGGAGTGCACTCTGGGCGCACCCTGGGCGTAGGTTCTGAACCCACCCCAGCTGTATCGCGATTCCGATGTTAGTACCACTAAGAAATTTTTTCAGTTTGGTCTGATCATCTCCTTAAAAAACAATCAGTATGTTAAAAAAAGGATATTGGTAATATTGGTATCGATTCGGTATTGCCACGACTTAACTTAACTAAATTTATTCCTGTCGAATGTTAGAAAATGACAGGAATAAATTTAGTTAAGTCGTGGCAATACCGAATCGATACCATTAGCTGAATTTGTGCATATTATAAAACTATATGCATGAAATGCATTACTGTGAATGCTATTTGTATGAAATTTGGCTGCGACAGGCAACTCTTAAAGGTAACAGTACAAACATTCCTAAATACACCCTATTTTGTAGGCAATAGAGGTGTATCATAATTACAATATCAAATATTCTTATTTGTTAAACTCTTTCTTTAGCACTCGCACCAGTATCACCAAGACACAGAAAATAATATTACAATTGTCAATTTATTTACAAATTAATATTACAACACATTAAATTTTTAACTCTGCCTTTCTTAAGAGTGAAGGATGTATTTTTTGGACCAGCCACTTAACATAACTCAGGTTTAAACAGGTTGGTCCATTTACAGTGATCTAAAATTGTGTTTTGGGTAAAGGATTTTTGCAATAATCATTTGGCAATTGTTGGTTAACGTAAAACAAACATTTAGGTACCTAAAAAGTTGGTTGTATGTAAAGTCGGTTTACGGACATTTTTACGTGATAAATGTGTCACAAGCCAACGCTTGGGCCGATCGTGCCACTCTATCGCTTGTTCAGCGCTCTCGCTTGCACGCTCAGGCTCAAGGTGTTATTACACTTGGCTAAATTTAGATTCTAACAAGAGGGACCGAGCTATAGGTAAGAACGTGACGTTGTAAGTACCTCCCGTTCTAACCTATAGCTCTGTCCCTCTTGTTAGAATCTAAATTTAGCCAAGTGTAATAACACCTTTAGACGGGACGTGACACTTTTTCGTGCGTGCGTGCAGCCGTCGTTCATCAATTTATATGACAAAAAAATATCACTATAAATGGGCCACCAATTAGATACTAACGTACAAAATATAAAATGGAAGAGTTTTAAGATTTGACGCGTTGCAAGGCCTAGCGGTGACATTAACACTGTAGGAACACATCTGCCGAAATTACGCGGCGTAATATAGAATAGAGAATTCATACTAGATGGCCTGGAGCCTCGCCGTTATAGAAAAAAAAACATGCTTAATTTAGGCCGCGTAATTTCGGCAGGTGTGTTCCTACACATAGAAATCAAGCCAGTATCCACTTTTACAATTTAAGAACATATAATTTAACATGACAAGACCTCGACCAAAACAATCAAATCACAAAAAACGCAACTCAAACTTTTAAAGGTACAGTCGAACGAAACAAAAGTTGATGAACATTTCTTACCTTTATTTCTATGAGTGAGTTCGGAAGTGTTTACTAACTTTCGCTGCCGATCGTACTTTGCTAAACTGTTAAAATTAAAATGTCACGTTAAAAATGTTTTTCCCTTCAAATTTACTTTCCGCTGAAGTTGTTTCTGTTATAGCTTTCGAAAGAGGAGTGTTTCACGTGTCGCCTTAAAATCCACTCTCCTGTAAAAGTAGAAAAAATTTAGTTACGCCTTTTAATGACTTGACCGATGAATAGAATAAGATCCCACCGTAAGATATGCTCACTTATATTTTACCGAAATGGTTGCACCTGTCATCCGATTGTATACTATTGAAACTTAAAATTTTTAAGATCTTTTAATTAATTGGATTAACATTTCGATCAAGTATCCGTATTTACAAACATACACAACGATGAGATTCTAAACTAAATTTATCGAGTTCTGCGTTTGTAGTGTGGCAGTGTGATGTAGCGCTGTCGCGCCTTAACTCTTATCTGTTTGCGCGCGAACGAACGAGACAAAATGCGTGATATTGTCACAAGCAACGTGTTACAGCTTCAGTTGTACAAATTACTTTTGTCTCCCCTCCAGACGGAAAGCGTCAATTTTCGTCCCGCTGCGCTAAACGAAGTTGCCGCTTTCCACCTCCGTTGAGGAGAAAAATAGTATACTAACCTCGGGCAGTAAATAAGAAAGCCTCAGATCACATGTTTGTTGACCTCGGCTTCTACTATTTAAATTAGCTGTTAGTCTCTTACTATTTCTGAATCTTTCTACAGGATATAATAAAAACACACCATTAGTATTTAAAAAGGTTTTAGACCATCAAACTGGAAAACTTTCATTGTAGAGCCAATAAAGGAAGAGATTTTATTTTAATTTGTTGTTTCTTACGAAAACTGCAGTACCTAGAGTACCTACCTCTAATAAAATGTATTGAACAGCAGAATTTTGTTTTCGACGTTGCCTCCATAGTGAAAGTTGTTTAGTTTGATGGTCTAAATCAAAGCCACCCCTTAAAATATTACTAGGGTGTTTTGTTACTTCTGATAATATAATGAAGATTGATTTAGGGCCTGTTTCACCACTTCTGAGTAAGTTCTTGTTAGCTTATTTATTATTTTGTATGAAACTATGTCAAAATATCTGTCGGATAAGCTAACAAGAACTTACTCAGAAGTGGTGAAACAGGCCCTTAGTGTCTTTCTGGTTATAGTTATTCGTCTATGATAGTATCACGTACATGTAGATGTGTGTATGTATAAAGGCACGCACACGCACACGTCCGTGTAGCTATCAAGTAAGGTTGCGTACCTCGCGGCGCGGTGGCGGCGTCGGCGGCGGCGGCACGCAGCGCGTGCGTACTGGTACTGGTACTGCGTACTGCGTACTGCGCACAGTGCGTGCCGCGTGCCTACGGGCGCGGCGGGCCTCAGCTGGCGGGCGGCATGGCCGCGTCCGAGCCGCGCTCCGCCCGCAGCCACTCCACGAACTCGTCTAGCATTACTGGCCCTGCAACAAAACATATCTATTAATAAATATTTATTTTATTCATCAACATCATCTCAGCCGATGGACGTCCACTGCTGGCCATAGGCCTCCACCAAAGATCGCCACAACGACCGGCCTTGCGCTGCCCTCATCTAATGGATTCCGCGTTCACCAGGTCGTCGGTCCACCTTGTGGGGCCTACCCACGCTGCACTTTCCGGTACGCGGTCGCCACTCGAGAACTTTTCGGCCCCATCGGCCATCGGTTCTGCGAGCAATGTGCCCGGCCCACTGCTACTTCAGTTTAGCAATTTTTTGGGCTATGTCAACTACTTTGGTTCTTATGCAAATCTCTTCATTTCTAATTTGATCTCGCAGGGAAACTCCAAACAATTATTTTATTCATTTTAGGAATTTTACGGACTTATTAGAGGATAGGGTTATAATTTTTTTACAAAACAACATTGCCATTAAATACATTACCTGTTATTTTGACACTGTTACAAAAAAAGGCAAAAACATCAGAAAAGTCATATAACTAAATGATGACATAGAAAGTGAAAAAACTAGTGGACTTGGACAGGACATATGCTAAGGAATTGAAAGGAAAAGTGGAACAGAGTAATCGAACAAAACTTTTCAAGGGTTACAATTACAAAGCTAATTTCGAGATGTAATCTGTGTTTATGTGAGTCGCGGCAGAGCGCGAATTTCCGCAGCGAAAATTTTCAGATCACTCGACAGTTTTTTAGCGGTAGCGCATAGATCACTCAAGCGGATAGTGGAATGGCAACATAGAGGCGTAAATAAAAGAAAAATTAGAGGACATCTAAAGAAACGATGGGTGGAACATTAAAGTAGTCGCCGATTCTCTATGGATTCTAGTCCACAATAAAAACACCAGTGGATGGAGGTACAGACCCATAAAGACAGTGTTAAAAAATTTGGACCGGAGGTACGTGCGTAATGAGGACGTAATGGCTTGGTGCCAACCAGACAGGTGGAGACAGGTCTCGGCCACGAGACAGATTTTATAATCTTTAATTTGATTACTTAGCATATTGTTTCATTACACCCTGTATCATCACTAATGGCCGATGGGGCCGAGCAGTTTTCGAGTGGCGACCGCGTAACGAAAAGCGTAGCGTGGGTAGGCGCCCCAAAAAGGTGGTCCGACGGGAATCCGTCGGGATTCCGTTGGATGAGGGCAGCGCAGGACCGGTCGTTGTGACGATCCTTGGGGGAGGCCTATGTCCAGCAGTGGACGTCTATCGGCTGATGTGATGATAATATCATAACCATTTTTAGTAAATATCTTCAATGTACTGACACACTTCTTTTCGTTTTATAGTAGTGTAGATATAGTGTGGTATATACTGACAGGCGCCGTCCGCGTCGTACGCGTTGAGCTGGTTGTCTATGGTACGGCTGAACTCGAGTATGTTGCACCACTGGTCGCGGTTCACGACGCGGTAGCGGCGCTCGCGCTGCAGGAACTCTGCGAGGGGCGCGCGGAGGGCCCAGCGCGGCAGCAGCACGCCGAGCAGCGCGCGGGCCGTCGACGTGTCCAGCGAACGCTGGTCTTTATCCTGACGATGTAATAAGTGAGTTATAGGGACGAGGAGTGAAGGTAGACTACTGAAACGATGGGATGATGACGTAGACTGAATGTTATCTAGACAATTTGTAACATCAGTGGGCTTTTCGGTGAAGGAAAACATAGTGAGGAAACGCGTATTTCCGTTCTATACAAGGCCAGTACGCAGCCATAGGAAACTGCTCAAGTATATTTTGTAATGCTGTTATGCCCATCTGCGATTCCGAAATATACACGAATTTTGCGGACTGATCGTGTACGGTTTGGAATAGTCGAGGTTAGCGAACGGGTTACGAACTCTACAATGCCAGTTACATCTATGCATTAAATAGTAGAATTTTTGTTTGTTTATTTCTATGACATTGACTTTAATTCTATGTTGAAAATCGTATGTAATTGGCCTCAATCGTATTGAATTTGTAATGTGAATAATGTGAATGTTATACTTCACTATCAATAAAATTATAAGCTTACAAATAACAAAAAATCATCAATATAGGTTCAGTAGTTTTTGCGGTATGCTCGAATAAACAAACAGACAGAAAAAAATCCAAAAATTTGTGATTTGGAATCAGGGATCAATACCATAAAAGTAACTTTTTTTAAAATATCCTCAATGATCACACTTCTGATTGTTTTATAATAGCTGAGATAAGGCTGTTCCATACTAAACTGGAATGCCTTTTCCTTCGCACAAATGTGTAACAGCTGATTTTGATTTACGATTACAGATTTGATCCCATAATTATATTCGTAAACTATCTATGCTACGTAAAATATGAAGAAATTAATAATCAAAATAAAATGTTACTAATCACATAATATTGTTCATAATCGAGTGTAACATGTTATTCCAATTCATACACGATTAGTGCGCACTGCGTACTAGCGCAGTATATTCTGTAACCAGTATTTGGCGTAGAACATTCCGAACTATACTCAGTTATTGCGTACTACTGATGTATAGTTTGGAAGACGTCCATGCGAAACTTGTATTCCAAACTATACTCGATTAGTTTCACACCCTTGCGTTCTGGCCTTGTATACAACGGAAATACGCTGAGGAAACATGTATGCTTCAATTTCGAGGCATTTATTGTACTTACTGTCCATTACAAGTCTCTACATCTATTGGGATTACTTAGTCCTCAATATTGGTACCTGTTTAGCCTATAGGGAAAAGAGCCGTGGTGGTCTAGTGGCGAGTAACCTTGCCTGCCGCGCAGGAGGTGATGGTTCGGTCCCCGTGCAGGCCGACTCGTACCTACTAAGTTTTTCGGAATTTATGTACGATTTGTAACATCATTGGCTTTTCGGTGAAGGAAAACATCGTGAGGAAATCTGCATGCTTCAATTTCGAGGCATGTATCGTACCTACTGTCCATTACAAGTGGTGACGGGCTCACTCCCCGACACACTTTTTTTTTGGACATTGTCACACAAATTATCTAGTCGCATTTAAAGTTCCAGAATCTAGCCTGGACTTGTATTATGATAACTAGACAACGATATAGAATACATATATAGATACAAACATCCATGACTCGGGTACAAATATTCATATTCATAATACAAATATTTGTCCCTTACGGGATTCGAACCCGCGACCCTCGACACAGCAGGCAGGTTCACTACAGACTGTGCTGTCGGGCCGTCAAACACTGAACAGAGTTTCGGTACTACTAGTGAAACGTGGATGTTCTTAGATCCTTGTCGTTAGCATATGCTTATGCAAACTCGGCGCAAACAAAAATCAAGACTTGACTCAGTCTTTATTTCTTTACGTATTGCGAAAGCGAGCGCGTTTGACCGTTTTCTCGGTAATTCGGTTTGTCGTGCGTGGTATGCTAGCCCTACTGGAAAGGGATGGAGATATGACAAAAATGTATGAAAAATCATGCCTTGATTGCAAAAATAATGCATACCCAAAAAGGGACAAACAGTAATCTTAAGCTTTTAAACACAAGTCAACATGTTATCAAAATTGGTCCAGCCTGCCAGTAGATCCCCGCAGGGGAAAGGCCTTATTCTACGAATTTGGTTGAGACATAGGCCATACTCCACCAGGCGGGCCCGTTATGGATTGGTAGAGGCGTTGCTGTGCCCTACAGGGTCCATGATGATCTCATAGCTTATAAGTTAACACCTTGTTGTACATTATGGAATGCAATAAAATATTGAGTAAGTATTGAGTATTGAGTAAGTTGAAAATTGTTGATGGTATGGAGGAGGTTCACGAGATCCGAGCACGACCAAGCTCTGATGCTGCTAGAAAAGTATTCGCCTTTGCAAACTCATCAGTATCTCATTAAGTTATTTAGAATAACAGAGTAGGTAAAATCTAGACATAAGGTATGATGGGGATGTACATAACATTTTTGTATGAAAGTCCATTAAATATTGGTCCCATAGTGAAAATTATTCAGTTTAATTGTCTGCATCATCCCATTTAAAAATATTTTCTTTATCCTTTTAACAGATTAAGAAATTAACTTACCCTAGCAAAATCATATGAATATCTGTACACAGCCTTAAATACATAGGGGTCATTGAGTAAACTGCGTAAGTAATCTAATTTGTTCTGCAATTTGTGCACACTGTCGCATTGTAGCTCCGTTAAACCTGCAAATGGAAACAAAATTTGTTATTTGTCAGAAACTGTCTTCTATCGCATGAAATGCTCAAAACTCCATCAATGTGTAGCTTCCATACAAATGGATTTTTATATTTGCCATGGTGGTCTGGCGAGTAACCATGCCTGCCATGCAGACAGCGAAATGGTTCGATCACTGTCCAGGCCAACTCGTACCAATGAGTTTTCGGAATTTATGTGCTATTTGTTTGGCTTTTCCGATGCTTCCACATCGAGAAACTGTGAAAAGTGAATATGCATGTATGGTACCCACTGTCCATTATAACTGGCGATGGGCTCACTCCCAGTCACACTCGACACTGGTCCGTGGTCTAAGCCCGTAACACTACCATTCCTATATATTGGTATCGATTCGGTATTAAATTTAAATATTCGGTATTGCCACGACTTAACTTAACTAAATTTATTCCTGTCATTTTCTAACATTCGACTAAGAAAAGAGACAGAAAACCAACAACTGACTTTAGTGCTGTCAAAGTGACGCTACACGCCCAAAAACGACTTAAATAAGATGGCGTGCATTATGATGCCATCTTATTTTGGGCGTGTAGCGTCACTTTGACAGCACTAAAGTCAGTTGTTGGTTTTCTGTCTCTTTTCTTAGTCGAATGTTAGAAAATGACAGGAATAAATTTAGTTAAGTTAAGTCGTGGCAATACCGAATCGATACCATTAATTGCATTGCGCCAATTATCTAATTACATATATCGGTTTACCATTCCATAAGCTTTAGAAGGATGAGAGAGTGTATCTTTGTTTTTGAAATCAGCTTACAGAAACCAACACAATGAATAAAGAAAGTATGAATGGATATTGTACCTTTTAACCACTCCTCGTGCGTAAAATATCCCATCTGTTTTGCTCCCATTTTGTAAGCAATGACCAACATCACTACATTCTCTGGATCTACGTTTAAATCTTCACAAAATTTTTCCATTCCTTCTGGACCTGAAAACAAACAAATATATAAGGTTTGTGACTCAGATCAGAATCAGATCATCCTGCAACCAGGCTACCAGTGACATCGCAAACAGTGATAGACTTTTCACTCATTTTTGTCTGCAATCAGCCAACAATGGCCTTATTTAGATTGTATCTCTACTGTTTGTGAGTTTTTGCTATGGGTGATTCTTCACTAAGTCTTCAGCCCATTTTTTCACTATCTCAATACAAGATTCAGAATATGGCACATCTTAAGTTGTGCCTTCTCATTGTGGTCAGACTTGAAAGAGATTAGAAGATGGGAAGGATGCCATAATACACTGCACTGCAGTATGTGAATGCTATTATTGATCACAATAACTTAAGACTGGTAATTATGACTTCACTGTTGTGGTTTCAGATGTCTATAAGAGATTATATTGCACTAGAATTAGAGCTGCCATCTGTCCGGGTTTCCCTGGATTTGCTCTAGTTTGAAGGCCGTCCGGTTTCCCCCAGACAGGGTTATCACAAAAGGGGAAACCCTGTCCGGGGGAAACATTTTACCCAGATACATCTTGTGTCCGGGTAAATTATTTGATGAGTCATGAGCTGGAATTGAGTTCATAATGTATCAAAATATCGAGCTTGCTTCGCACTCCTGGTTTTAGATCGTATTACATTAACCACATCACATTGCAATAAAATCATAAGCTCTGTTCACTCACTCTTGTTTGTTATTGTGTTGCAACAGCCTAACTAGACGTATTGCATAATCTTTGCTCGCTCCAGGACATCAGGATCATATTGCAGATTGCAACGCGCACAGTCGTAACGTAAAACGACCAAAGCGGCTCACCTTGTGGGTCGGCCCGCACAGGCGTAAGGTTTGGGTGACTCACGCTGTAGGTCATGAGCACAAGCGAAACTTGACCCCCCTCGTAGGTCGTGCGCACAGTCGTAACCGTGAAACGATAAACTGGCTTGTCTCGTGGGTCACCCGCACAGGCGTAAGGTTGTCGGTGACTTGCGCGGTAAGTCATATGCACATGCAATATATCTGACTCGTTACGTGGGTTCTTTAGTACTGCGAACCATTTGTCACCGACCAGACAACTAAGACTAAAGACTGTCTGTCTGTCAGTCTGTTAAGACTTTATCCGGCGACGGCGATTGTAGTGATGGCAGCCCTACCTAGAATGTATATCCACATTTGTCTACTCTCTATTGATGTTAGTTGGTGTTAAGCTGATCATATTTCACATTGAGATTGTTAGCCCGCTGCCCGTTGCTTTCAAAAAACTTGTGATCAGCCCACATTAGAGTCATCAAGTGTGTTTACAAGCACATTAAAGTCCATACAACTTACCTAAAACATCTGGTTCTGTGACCGTGGTATATTCTTTGAACCAAGTTAAACATTTCTTTGAGCTGAAACTAGTGTCTTCTGCTTTGGAATGTCGACGAGAACTGCAAAAATAAAAATTATAGGCCTTAATTCCTCACTTACTTAAATATGTTAAAACTACACAACAGCATAAAGTATGTTACAATTTGTTTCTAATAAATATAAAGTATACTTCGCATTTAGGCAAAAATTTATTTTACATAGGGACACATTTTGTTTTAATGACTCAATTTTGGGTAACCGAGTTTAAAACAACAAAAAGCTACATAAATGAATATCCCTACAGAAAACAAGCTTTATACAAGCAGCCGCTGTCGATACACTCACACAAAAGCTTGCGTTGGACAATGTATGAACAGGCACATACCCCAGCTGAGTGTGTGCACCTATTCGTAAATCCGCCTACATGTAAGACATAATATTAATACAAAACACTAGTAACTACAGAGTGACGAAATAGAAAAATTGTTGTAGTGTAGTTAAGAATGGAAATACTTTGTGTGAGTGCACCGACAGCAGCCTCTTGTATGAAGCTTGTCTTCTGTAGGGATATTAATTAATGTGCCGCTACCTGCTATTCCTAGACCTCTTGTGATGATGGTGGTCCTCCAGTGACGTGGCTCCGGGCACGACGTCGCTCCCGCTCACCGGGGCGCCGCTCCGAGTGCGTTTGCTGCACCGAGGCATGTCTCCACCACCCTGCAAGTTATCTAGTAGGATCACACTGCTAGGTAAAGGTCTAATCTCACGAGGGAGAGGAAGTGGATGATAATGCACCACACAGGCCCAGTGCAGATTGTTGGTGGTGAGTTACAGGTCAACTTGCTGTCTGTCTGTCATGATTTTTACAGACAATGATTTTTGACAACAATTTCGGTCTTTCAGTTCTATTTGTTTAGTACAGGTACAGACAATGATTTTTGACAACAATTTCGGTCTTTCAGTTCTATTTGTTTAGTACAGTACAGACAATGATTTTTACGACAATAACATTGTACAGTAGGATCTTAGTCACACACAGCTGGTATGGTGCGAATTTTTGTTTTGTTTTGTGTTAAAACAAAATGGTCCGTATCCCTTTCACTTAAGGCATTCGGTTGCAATTATACAAACATGATTGATACAACACAAGTCAGCTAAGGAACATAGTGTGTGCAAGTGCTACGCTACGCACACGTTAGTAGTTTGTTCGAACTAGATCAGTTCCAATTAATTCCCTTATCGTCTCTTTTACTCATACTTTACCGATTGGGTTTTAGGAATAGTTTGTTCTAGTTTAGTGCTGGGAATTAGTTCTTCCAGTTCTTAGTTTGTAAACCACACAAGCCTACACATCAAGTCTGGCCACAAGCGGTTGAGTCATTCAGTGTTCATGAGGTTCATGTTTGAGATTTCCACGAGGCTCTGCTAGCTCTCCTCAAATGTGTTTTTGCTCAAAAAACAAAACCCTTGAGTTTGGGATGGATACTCCAACAAACTACTTAACATTGGAAGAAATGAAGTACTAGATACAAGCAAAATTTATGTTATTTATATTATGAAATTTATGATTTATGATATTACAATCATAGTGAAAGATAACAAAACAATTAATTAACAGTTTAAGCACCTCTAAGTTCACAAGTCCATCACTACATAGACATGCAAGACAAATAACACAATAATGCACGTACAAATTGTTTTCACAAACACAAACTGAAACGGACTCAGTTACTATGGATCAGATGTCAGTTTTTGAGGTTATGTTCAAAAAACAAACTCAAGACCTTAACAAAAATGGTTCATATTACTAAAATTATGCTTCATTGGATGTTTAATGCAGCGTTATAACAATATTTAACACAAAAACACGCTTTTTCAATGGAATTTTTAAAATATTTACCTTCATACTTTTAGTTCACAATACAAACATTCTTAGCTATTTTGATAGTGTAAATTTGTGATATCGTTTGTAACATTTGATATACTTACGATTGGTGGCAGATTCGATATGAAATTGGAGAACTTAAAAGGGTTTTCGTCTCCTATTTTGCGAATTTTGCGTGAACAGCTTGGCGAAAAAATGTCTTCTTGACAGGTCGATAATAACCTGAAATAAAAAATCAATGTGGGGTAAAAGAGAGCAAATGATGTAACCTAAATCGACGTGAAGATATAATGTTTGGAAATGTTATCCATTTGCAGATATATCTGAGATGTACGCTTGGAAAACTGAAGATAATATTTGTTACCTACCTTGCAGGTTCAGTCAAGGTCCTACAGAAATCATAAAAATGACGAACTCTCTTGACTTTGAATTTATGCAGCACTTGTTTTCAGCAAATGAAATACTTTTATAGCATACCGTTAGATAAAAAAAAATAGAATAAATTGAAGAACAGCGGCTGCAAGGGAAAATCAAAACGAAGTTTTAAAACGAACGTTTTGTTACTGCTTCAAGCAGTGTTGCCAGCCGGATCTTTCAAAAGTAACCGGAATTCGATTAAAAAGTAACCTTTTGGTGTGAAAAGTAACCTTTCATATTTTTTTCCAGTACTAAGGTGTTAAAAGTTGATCGACAGATGTTGGTTCCATTGACTTTCAGAAATGTAAAACATTCGGTAGCGTTTTCCATTTCAAGTTGCATTTTCATCCGATTGATTGATCGAGCGATCATTCGTGATTTGGTACATATACCTATACATTAGTGCGACAGAAAAAAAAACGGAGAAAAACGTGTTTTTAGGAGTCGCACTCTCTACGTTACGAACGTTTTTGCGTTATAAAACAGTGCAAAAAATATGAAAAAGTATTCCGTTTCATGGAAAAATATGATTGATTATACAAATTCCGAAAAGTCACCTAAAAGTAACCTTTTGAATCGTGTAACCTAAAAGTAACCTGACAGGGCTAAAAATCACCTAAAAGGTTACAAAAGTAACCTTCTGGCAACACTGGCTTCAAGATTTTTGTAAAACCATAGATTGATAGAAAAAAAAGCGTCATGTCTTTTGTTCACAAATCGTACGTAAATTTTCAAAAAGAAAAAAGATGCTGCAATGAAATTAAGTAGTATATTTTTATCAAAATAACGCAATGCGACACGTTCAATGATCTCTCGCTTTATTCTACAAAATTTAAAAACGCTTTCATAGATTTCCTTGCTTTGAACTTAGAAGAAACTAAACGCATTGTTTTTTTTTATTTGTGCTCGGTAGGCACAAACTAATAAGAGAGTAGGCAAAGATTCACTCTCTATTCCTGCCGTTGCAATTTTAGAATATTTTATTACGTGCTCAGAAAAATAACAACAAACTAATAATGCAAGCAAGCAATGCAAGTTGGTTTACTAACGACTCGGTTAATCGGTTGGTGACACCTAATACCAAGCCGCCGCCGGCGCCGCGCCGGGCTGCAAAACCATAGGTATTGGGTTCGAACCCGGTTCGGTCACATGTATGAAAATGTAAATTATGACCGTGTCTTTGCGCTGTTGTAATATATATATTTCAATACTAAAATATCTTTTAGCTTTAGTTTAAGATCAGTATAGGTAGGTATACTTAGTTAGTCGTATCATGGAGTCTCTACATCTATTGGGTTGGGATTGATATTGGTACCTAGCTAGCCTATAGGGAAAAAAGCCGTGGTGGTCCAGTGGCGAGTAACCTTGCCTGCCGCGCAGGAAGGAGGTGATGGTTCGGTCCCCGTGCAGGCTGACTCGTACTTACCAAGTTTTTCGGAATTTATGTACGATTTGTAACACCACAGGATTTTCAGTAAAGGAAAACATCGCGAGGAAACTTGCGTGCTTCAATTTCGAGGCAAGTATTGTAGTGTCCATTATAAGTCCACACTGGACATAGTTTCAGTACTATAGTGAAACGTGGATGTTCTGAGGATTCAGAATGTCTCTGACTACCCCCTCGGGAAAAAAGTCGTGAGCATATGCATTTGCATGCTATCCTAGAGAACCTATAGGTAAAGTACTCTGTCAGTATCGAAGAGACCATCTAACAACCACAGACTTAAAAGAAGAACCAGACGTAATCTTGTCTAATCAATATATTATAATGTTCTTGGTTTAGGACCTGCGCCTAGAGCTAGTGCATCTGTGTGAGTGTAGGTCCCTTGTAGAACAAACGAGATTGTTTTACCTTGCATGCTTCACATCTTTTTAGCGCAATATCCGGTCCGTATTTCTTTCAAGTCCGTGCTAACAACTATGCTTACCGATTCGTAGAAATAGCAGAATTTTTGCGAATATGTACCTACCTATGAAAAATCTGTAATTTTTTTTGCGTTTCCTGTGGTAGTTAGGCTCCATCGTTAAAGTTTTTCAGTTTGACAGTATCTGCGTTCACCGTTTCAATATTCGGAGGGCTGTCTCTTACATATTTAACCCGTATATTGTCCCACTGCATGGCACAGCTAGGGCGTAAGTCCTCAGGAGTAATGGGCGTGACCACGAGTGCCGGTGTGCCCAGTGCGGTGGTGGTATAGAATTCTTCAGCATATGCAGGTTTCCTCACGATATGTTTTCGATTACAGTTTGAGAGCAGTCGGTATTACGTCGTAGGTTCTGGTAACTACATAAGTTAGAAAAACTCATTGATACATTGGCATATTGTCCGTGCGAATTCGAACCCGGACCTCTTGATTACGGCTCCTTGTAGTGTCAAGTAGTTTGTGGGAGTAATTCTATTCGACTACCAAGCAATTTTTTGAGCAAAAACCTGCTGAGATAAGAGATTGCGGAGCCTCGTAGCAAGGTCAAACGCGAACCGCGCAATCACGACGTGAATGACAACCGCTCGCGGCAAAACTTGCAACATGACTCCATGTCAGCTATTTATTAGTATCCATCTTGTCTACCCAACTACTACTTATCTTTACATAGGTAAGAGGCCGGCGTTCGGTGGCGCGTTGCGGAGTGGTATGGAAAGGTCCGGGTTCAAACCCGTGCGGACGACATGACATGCAATTAGTTTCTCTAGATGTACGTAATACCGACTGCTCTCAACCGGTGAAGGAAAACATCGTGAGGAAATTTATTTTTATTTATTTATTTAACGCTTTATTGTACACACGGAAATATACATAAAAAAAAACAGCATAATAGACAATTACAAAGGGCGAGCTTATCTCTAAAGAAATTTCTTCCAGCAAACCCGTGACAGAGAGAGAGCATACAAAGTGAGGCAGGCATAGTGTGCACATTTAACTAATAAAACAGATTATGAAATACATAATATTATATAAAGATACAGGTAAGTATATATACTTACATACATACATAACTACTAATATATACAGTATGATAAATATATAAATATAATACTAAGTTTATTGAAGAGAGAGATAGTGATCTTTGACTTGTTTTTTAAATAAAGCAATTGTTTGACAGTCTCTTATTTTAAATGGGAGAGAGTTCCACAGCCGGACTGCATGGACAGTGAAGGAATAGGAATAGAAGTCAGTAGAGTGGGATGGGATATTAAGGAGGGTACGGATGTGGGATCTACAGGGTTTGTCAGGAGGACGGGAGAAGGAGAAGCGTTCGCGGAGGTAAGTAGGAGCAGAAGGATTGTGGACGGTGTTGTACAGTAGGGAGACGATATGGGAGTTCCTGCGATCACGAATCGGAAGCCATTTTAACTGCTATGATATTCTTCGAAAACCGATGAAAAAGTAGGTGCTGTAATCACTTTTCCATACAATTCGGATTCTGGATACGTGCCTGGCCTGTGTCCTGCACTGAGAGGGACGTAGGTATTAGGCTGATGATGATGAAGTATAGAGACAATGCAGGTAGATCAACGTCTGGACTTGACTTGACCTAGGTGTAGAACTATACCTAGGTATTAGGGTAGGTCTAGGTATACTACCTATTATCTATTCTGTGACTAAAAAAAAGTATGGTGGTCCAGTGGCGAGTAATTTTGCCTTCCGTGCAGGTTCGATCCACGTCCAGGCAAACTAAGGAATTTTTCGGAATTAACGTACGATTTGTAGCAAAACAGGCTTTCCGGTGAAGGAAAACATCGTGAGGAAACCTTCATGCTTCAATTTCGATGCATGTATTGTACCCAATGTCCGTTACATGTGGCGATGGGCTCACACTGGACAGAGTTTTGGTACCTACTACTAGTGTAACGCGGATGTTCTGAGGAATCAGAATATCTCTGACTATATAGTCGTGAGCATATGCTGCTTATTCGTGTGCCTTAGGTCACAAATAAAACGGACAAAAAGACGCAAGCAAGTTATGACATCAAATGAAGTATTTTCGAGTGTAGAACAAAACAACTAATCTAGTAAAAGGGCCGGAGGGTTGCTCCCCTATCTACCCTCCTTAGTTCATCCCGCACAAATTCCCCACAGACACACCTACTGCCTTTGCTTTTAGACTCAAAGTGGCTTGACTAGCGTGACTTCTTAATACGGAACAGACTGCCCTCGCGACATACCGTCTAGATTCTGTGAATACATATTATTATCGATCGTTTAAATTGTACAGGGTTTTAATTGGACCGTGTCAGACGGTATTTGGGATGTAGGTAGGTAGGTGACGACTTTGTTGTGGTTGGGCTGGTGGCCTAAGATTTCTTAGTACATAGTTAACTACTAATTACTAATATCACATGGTAGCTTTCTGGCGTCATTTTTTTGACTCTACCGCCGCGTCGGAAGGTCAATTTGAACAATGTTGTAGAGAAAATGCGGACAGAGCATGGATTTTTGAAAATCATACGAGCGGTTCGGCAGTAGAAAATGTCAAAATTACTATGGAGATTATGCATCTTTCTACTGCCGAACCACTCGTATGATTTTCAAAAATCGCACTTCAGTAATGTTTCAATGCCGTATTAGCAATTAGCAGTAGAAAATGTCAAAATTATGCATCATTCGATCATGATTTTGAAAGTGTGAATTTCAACAATCGCACTTCAGCAACTCTACAACACACATCTTTTGGTGAATGTGGCCTGCCTCCGTGGTCTAATGAACGAAGGTCTTGGGTTCGATTCCCACGGGGGGCACCTAGTGAAATGTTACTTTGTGTGTTTTTCCATGTGATTGTCTGAAAAGAAAGATGATTCCGTTGGTCCCGGCTACTATCTCTTTATTAAGTATTGGTTAATATTCAAAATAGGAAGAATTTCGTTTTTATGGAGCGCGCGTAAAAGTTACTTGCACCTACTTCTACTTACTAACTACTTTTGACAGGTACCTACTGCCTAATAGCTGAGCTGGATAATACCTTAACTTCATTGATTAACTTTTAACCCCGTTTAACTTGAAACGTAAAAGGGGTGTTAGTCTATATGAGTTTGGATTTCTTTCTATGGCTTCATTATACAGCATATTTAAGCATATGCTATACTATATTCCCCGAGGGGGTAGTCAAAGATATTCTGAAACCTCAGAACATCCACGTATCACTAGTACCTAGTACCGAAACAGCATGTGTGCTCTGTTCATTATACAGGGTGTAACAAAACACCCTAGTAATAGGTACTTAAATCGGGTGCTTTAGACCATCAAACTGAACAACTGTCACTAGGGAGCCAGCAACGAGAAAAAATTAAAATTTCAGCTGTTCGATACAAAACTGCAGTATCGACTCGACTAAAATGTATGGGGCAGCAGATTTTTTTCTCGGGTGGTTTGTTACACCCTGTATATGAACGGAAATATCGCCAAGCTATTTCTGCGATGGGATGGGTTGCTTCTTTTAAAAGATGTTTAGCTGCCTAGCTAGCGTTACATGTCCTTGCATGTTAGTAGGAATACAAAAAATGACAGATAAAAGTATGTAGGAAAGGAACCCTATAAATTCAAATCAAATGAAATATAGGTACTTTATTTTACCTACACCAAAACATAAACAGTAAAACATAAAGAAAAAAATACAAGAGGCACAAAATAAGTCGGTATTATCGCTAAGAAGCGATTTCTTCTACACAACCTCAGAAACGGTGAACGAAGAAAGGTAAGGTGTTTCCAGAAATATTATCACAAGGGAGAAAAGATAAAAAATTTTAATTAAAAATAATATCACATACTATAGCTTTAAGGCAAAATCCATCTTTCGCGTCCAGAGGTGTTACGTTGTAGAGAGTAGAGAAGATGCGGCCAGAAACTCTACAACACAACATTAGTAGATTACACACCGAGGACAGGAAAGTAAGAAAGGTCTCGGATCTCATGTAATTGTGATCTGAGGCTTTTTTATTTCCTGTCCGAGATTAGTATACTATTTTTCTCCTCGACGGAGGTGGAAAGCGACAACTTCGTTTAGCGCAGCGGGACGACAATTGACGCTTTCCGACCGGAGGGGAGAAAACATCTTTTAAACATGACTAGGTAACTTTTAAATATTAAGTTGATTGTAGCTAATCTAGCGAGATGTTCATTCAATTTATGTTAAAGGTACTTACGTACTTTATACCTACTTATTTTACGGTATGCCTAGTATACTTATAATTTGTCCACCACAATAAATTAAGTATAAAACTTTTGTATAAAGTGTATGTAAATTCATGAATGTGACCATAGTTTCCACTTCATTCGGGACACATTATTAGTAGGCCCTTACATAAGATGACATAATTGTCTGCGAACTAAAAAAAACAGAAGTCCTTTTGGAATATTCAGAATATGAAATGTAAATTAGGGTAGACATGGGATAGAATGGACCAATTTATACAATGAAGAAACTTAGACAAATTTACGTAAATCTTTGGGTAAATAAGACGGATGATTCATAATCATAATCATAATCATAATCATTTATTGCTTCATGTGGTGTACATAGATCTTATACAGGTAATAACAGTTTCAAGAACATTTGGAATTTTTGCTAAAACCAAGCAGCAAACTAATGAACTAAACTTTTTCGTACCCTCTCAAATAAGAAATTAGTACGAAACACGCTCAATATCTAACCTACTTAGAAGAAATTAAGCAAATCAGTAAAAACGTGTGCAAATTGTAGCGTGCAATAATTAGCGGGCGATTGCGAAACAGGAGGGTGGCTAACCGCGCGACGCGTTGCGTCCGACGACGCCGACGCTTCCATTCACTCGGTTCGCCTGCCACTTGCCTGTACGCCCCCGCTTTTACCCCATTTCACCCCAATACCAACCCTCGAGTAAACGCTCAGTTCGCGATTCAACCGCTCAGAGGGCGCTCGTATCCACCGCTTCTGAAATAACCTTCGCGATCTTTTCCCGAACTAGTGCAATATTCAAAACAATTCGAATTTCGTTCCGTGTTCCATTCGTTTAAAAAACTTTTTTTTCTCGTTGCCAGTGTTTTTTGTTTTCGTTTAGTGTTGAACTGGTTGTTTTTTTAATTCGATTTGTTAAGAGTGTTGTGTCGAACTATTTTGGAGCGTCGCGTTGGAAAACTTACGTAAGTCCATATTTTATACTGCAATGCGATAGTTTCGCATTATTTTTAAGACGCATTTTAATTGTTTGACCTCGGATGCTTATGTCAGTTGACGTTAGTGACTAGCTGCTATGTTAGGCTGGGAATAGAGGAGACACCGACTATTAACAACAAGCGGAACCGTTTTATATTTATTTAACGAATGGCATGGTTTTTCCTCTTGATTCTTTTTCAAAGACTATTTGTTTTCCAGAAAAACATTAACTAGTAGCTTAGTAGTCAACTCAACACACGAATTTAACTAAAATTCACAGCACAGACAATTAATATAGATTTCCAAGCATTTAAATTTTTAATTGTTAAATTAAATGTTTGACATTTGAAAAGTAGAGTGCCCATGGTTTTCTCTTCTAAAATCAGGACAGAATTAAACGCCAAACAAATGTCAATTACCTGCCTGGCAGAGTCGAATCCAGTGTCAGGTGTCGTAATTCATTAAACTGGATTCCATTCCAGGACGGATATAGAAGACGCTAATGGATATCCGACAATTAATTTGAAACTCAATTGATTCCTCGAAATGCCTCGAAAGAGAAAATTGGTACTTATCCTTATGGGAGTTTATAGTACCTACTAGTATTCATTACAAATAGATTTTTAATGACTTTCTTTTTATTATTTTGTAGCAGTAATTCATATTACACAGATTTGTGACATCATTTCTTTGACTCTACCACCGTGTCGGAAGGTGTTCCGTTCTAGAGAAGACGCGGCCAGAAACCCTACAATTACACGATTACTTATAGCGCTATGTTACCTATCAGATACCTACCTAATGTGATGTAGAATATTAAGGTAACTGTCATAACCGTATAACTTACGTATGCAAAATTTCGAATATCTTTTGCTAAACACACCCAGATTATAGTCAACCCCCGGGCTCGCTGGACTTCATTGTCCAGTGTTGCGAATGGTCGCCGCTGTTGATCCTGGTTCACAGGAGGTACAAAGATGGGCCAGATGGTGGGCCTATGCCCGTAAAAAACTAAAACACACTCTTCCTTATTGATCGAGATCACGCACGTAGCAGTTTTTGATAGTGTAGTACTGAGTTGAAAGTTAGACTTGCTATGCTATGTAATACTCTTTCTTCTATGCACTCCCTCGGAGGTGGGGTCGGATGCAGTCAGTGGCGGATATACCCTAAGGCCTATGTAGGCCTAGGGCTGCCAGATACTTGACTTTAACAAAAATGTTCACTTTAAAGCTTAATATTTCGCTAACAGATCCTTATATCGAAAAATGGCTTTCCCACACACATCGTATTTTTAAAAGTCCTACTATCCAAACCCTAAAAATTGCATTGTCTCTAGGACGGAACTTTAGTTTACTGCAGCGCGCATTAGCGCTTTCATTTCGGAATAAACTTCTCTTAATCAGATAAAAGCGTTGTTTCACGCGTGTAGCTACGGACAAAGGCAAAGTTTACCAGACTGTGACTCCCACAAATATTTGCACTCACCGTATCTATGTATTGATTTAAATACGTAGACGAAATATCCAATAGACTTCTTATGGAAAAAATTCAACGAAGTTTGCACCGATTAGCTTGAAGTGCGCACCGATTAGCTTGCGGGCAAACCAGGTCAACTATCAAAGTAAATAAGGTCATTATTTTTCATAATTACTAGCTTTTGGCCAAAACTTAGTCCGTGTCGAATCGATGTGATCGATGTCGCACGCCGTTGTGTAACTCCGGAACACCTTTCGTAGTCCGGTCAAAAGTTTATTCAGTTTTTGGTTGCGCTATAATAATTGTACTTTTTAATAGTGAAAACCACATCATTCCTATCAAAATTGTTTTCGCGTGATGCCCGAACAAACAGACAACCATTTCGAAATAGTTATTTGTTATGCTAGGCTGCAAAGTTGCTTTTTGGCGCGAGTACTTGTATTGAAACCTGTGCAAGCGAAGGTTTCAAACGTACGAGACGCAGAATAACTTTGCAACCGAGCGAAACACACAACTTTTCACCTCACAACAGCGAGGAAAAAAAGTGAATTGCTAAAAAGAACATTTTAAAAAGTTTTTGTTTTCGTGCTGGCCAGTGACATGAAATAGTTATTGAGCAATTTCAGTTGAAGATTTTCTAATGCTGTATCTAATCCCGATTATTCTGTCGGGAATATTTTAGGTATCGTAGCTTTAAAAGCTCAGATACAATTGTTGCATTACTTTTCTTTGTCCCTTTGGTGTAAAAATAAAGCATCTACGTGCTAGGTCTTCCTGTGGTTTCTTGGGCAATTATATTTACTTTTCTTAACGTTTAGCTAATTTCATAACGTAGCACATGCAATTCAGATGGGTATGCTACTACGAAAGTCAACACTTAGATCTCTCGCTTTTAATAAAGGTAGCATGTTTATGTGCCCACATTTATGTCTTCTTTGTAGTCTAGATTAGCAGTCCATACCCTGATTCGTCTGAGACATGCATATTCTGATCTTGACACAATCGCGTGCTCTGTGATTCTGTTCGAGGAAATTTTAAATTTTTTTTCCTCTTTCGTTTTTGTGCGCTGTTTCTGCTGCTGCCCCGTGCCATCCCCTTCAGTTTTTTACAAAATATATTTTGAGTCCATTAAAGTTACGGTCTTTGATCGTGAAACTTGATGATTGAATGTAGAGTTCTGCTGGAAGTTAATTTTAATTTAACTTGTTGACTTGGAAACCGGAACACGAATTTATTTGACGCAGTTTGTGAATTGGAAAAGGTAAAAAACTTATTTTTTTCATAATACCTAAAGCTTTTTTATTTACTTGCAAAGTTGAAGATATACACAATTTTTTTAAATTAATTAATGATATTGAATTATTTATCACTGCAAAAGTTATTTTACCTCTGCCAAAGTTATTTGGAAAGTTTCGGTCAGAGTTTATGCATGCATGCATGCATAATGACAAAATGACCACAAAATGTCTTATTACATTCACGGACCTGAAAAAAAGACGGACGTAATGTGACACTAAAAAGATGTGAAGCATGCAAGGTCCTGTGAAGCTACATTTTAGTTTGTTCTACAAGGGATTTACACTCACACAGATGCACTAGCTCTAGGCGCAGGCCCTACACCCGTCACCATTATGTACTGCGTGACAGCACGCACACAAAAGAAATGGGTGCTTCACTCGTGATTAGACGAGATTACGTCCGTCTTTTTTTCAGGTCCGTGATTACATTTGGAATAACATTTTGTAAGGAAAGGGCTCATACTTTGGCTTGTAGTAGGTATCATAAGTACCTGGACCGCAAGGCTAAAACAGTCTAACCGTGTACACACGGTGACACATCAAGCTACACTAAGCAACATAAGCTGGCCCTGGGACACTATTCGTTATTCTACCAACGCGAGGCCATCTTATTTTGGTTTTTATAGCTTGATGTGTCGCCGTGTGTACTGTATACATACAAACTTTGCTGTATAACTTTGAAACTATGATTCAAAACCTTACTAAAGTCCTATCTAGTATCTAAATTAATTTCAATTTAAAAAGATTTTATAGACGAATTTGTACTAAATCTAAGTTTGAAGCGTATGTCCTTTAAAAAGTACCACTCCTGTTCCAGATTATTCTCAATTCAAAAGCTTTCTATTTACTAATAAAAGTGTCTACTAACTAGAGGGACTTGAGCGCTAATGCGTTTAATCTTTCTTTCTATTCTTATTTCTAGTCGTATTATTTCAAACTGTTGTATATATTATGATACCATTATCGCTAACAAGGTTTTTATGGTATTAATTTATTAATAAGTAACAGTTCCGCAACTTAGTTATTCAGTAATCGTTGACTTGTGTCGTTTTTCTATGAAAATAAGACCTTTATGCTTGACCTTTTAACAACAGGGAATATCAAAGCCACGTCAACATGACTCGACTGAATAAGGACGGTTTGGAATCTACTTTTAGTGTAGGTTGAGAAAAAACTGTCTTTTTTTTTGTTCAAGATCTTTCGATCTTTGATTTATCTATTTATTTACGATACGTACTGAATATACCTTCTCAGGTAAGAACGCATTTATATTAACCGTGTATAATTCGATGTAAGGCCTACTGTCCTTCTTGAAGACGTAATGTGAACATTTTTGTTTACTTAGTGCCACCGTCGTAAATTGAAATAACAAAAGAGAAAATTTAATAACTCGCAGGTCGCAGACTGTTGTCTCTGGTGTAAATACATCGCCATCCATTTTTCAAATAAATGCCACGTAGAATTTTTATTCCCATTATTATATTTTTTCCATTCTCGGGGAGTTTTTCGCCGTTGATTAATGAAAGCGAACACCTGAATGTCCTGAATTTAAAAAGAGTGTTTTTTTTTCGTCGAATTTTTTACGAAGAAACCTTTTGTCGCTGCAATTTTTACCCAAATACCTACGGGGAATCCGAAGGGAGTGTATTTTTATAGATACATCACTTATTTCCCTCTGTCCTGTAGGCTCCACCAGGTAGGTAGTTCCTCCCCTCTTTTGATACAATCATCAAAAATCAGCTACGTTTCTGTGTGAAATGGATGCTATGCTGTAACCATGCCATAACAAATGCTGTCACATCACACTACCTTATATAGGGTCCTTCTTAATATGCTGACACTTTTTAAGGGGATGATCAGACCATCAAACTTAACAACTTTCTCTATGGGACCAACATCGAAATCGCGAAAAAGAAATCTGCCATACAAACTGCGGTAAGGTACCTAGGATTTGGCAGTTTTGTATGGAGAGAAAGTTGTTCAGTTTGATGGTCTGATCATCCCCTTAAAAAACTGTCAGCATATTAAGTTGGACCCTGTATAGTGTAGCGTGGGTCGGCCCCCCTCAAGGTGGACCGACGACCTGGTAAAGGCGGCGAAAATCCGCTGGATGAGGGCAGCGCAGGACCGGTAGAGTGGCGATCAATGGGGGAGGCATATGTCCAGCAGTGGACGTCCATCGGATGAGATAATGATTATGACTACGTTGTGCTGAGGATTCAATATAACAGAGCTGCTAAAGAAGTCGACTGCCATAGCAATCGCTGTTACTCTAACATGCAGTTATGATGAAATATGACAGAGGTTGCTATTAGCTTCAAATTGTTCATACAAAATATTAGGGTCCAGTCCAACATGGGTGACTTAGGGCCTCTTTCACCACTTCTGGATAAGTGGTGAAAGCTTAATAGCTTATATGACTTTTCCTTCATACGGAATATGTAAAACGATCTGTCAACTAAGCTAACAATGACTTATCCAGAAGTGGTGAACCAGGCCATTAGTGTCCGTGAACGTGTTAATCTAGTAGATTATTAATTGCACACAATTAGTACCAAAATACATGAAGTACTATTGATCTGCAAAGGGTTCCGGGGCGCATAAAGGCAGCAGGTGTTCAACGTCACACGACTCGATAAATTACTAATGAATAGCTGTACAGTAGGTAGGTACGCTCTCACATAATCTGTCTGATGCTACTCTACGTAGATATCGTTCATCGGCAGTCCATGCAGTTTTTACAATCATTTTTATCAAGGTAAATGTTTCGAATTCGATTTTATCAGACTTTATACCTACCTACTTTAAAGAAGGACGGAAAGCGTCAATTTTCGTACCGCTGCGCTAAACGAAGTTGTCGCTTTCCACCTCCGTCGAGGAGAAAAATAGTATACTAACCTCGGACAGTAAATAGGAAAGCCTCAGATCACATGTTTGTGGACCGAGGCGAAGCCGAACTATTACATGAGATCTGAGGGAGTCACGTTGTGGATCTGCTATTGGGTAGTCACGTCGCTTGTCGATTGTTGGTTGCCCCCTCCCAGGTCTACAACGGGGCTCCAGTGGTGGCTCAAGATAGTGTTCTTTTATTATAAGAACAACCCTTGAAGTCACCAAAATATCTATATAACCGAACAACGTCAAGCACTTTTGTTACAAAAACTCGACAACAATCATCACCGACCAAGATGGCAGCCATATTTAAAAAAATAGAATAGAATGAGATCTGAGACCTCCCTTACTTTCCTGTCCTCGGTGTGTAATCTACTATTTAGCCATATACTCTAGTCTAGACCTGGTTTTTTAGAATCATCATTAGCCTATATGCGTCCCACTGTAAGGACAGGGGAGTCAGTTGCCTCAAGGTGAACCAGTTGCTGTCGAGCTGGCCTAATTAGACAGACACTCAGATGTGCCCTCTTGTGGGGCAAATCCAATCCAAAAAGCACTGTAAGGGCATCGGCCTACGTCCAGTCCACCACGCGTGCCCAATGCGGCTTGGTGGACTATACATATGCACATCAGAATGTATTGTTCAGCGTATGCAGGTTTCCTCGCGATGTTTTCTGTCACCGTTTGAGAGCAGTCGGTATTACGTAGTACATACATTAAAAAAGCTCATTGGTACATGGCATGGTGCAGATTCGAACCCGAACCTCATTATTGAGTGTTCATACCTATCCGCAACGCGCCACCGACGACGCTCTTTTTAGGGTTCCGTACCCAAAGAGTGAAAACGGGACCCCATTACTAATACTACGTTGTCCGTCCGTCTTACCTATTTAGGGCTGTAACTTTTGAACCGTAATAGCTAGATAGTTGAAATTACGGCGGATTTCTTGACAAATAATAAAAAAGTCAAAAAGTAAAAAATTAAGGGGGGTTCTCAACTAGAAATTAGTTTTTATCGATGTTTTTTCTTCTCGCTCTATAGTCAAAACGGTAATACATACAAGCGTCAAACTTGGGGTGATTATAGAGCAAAGTATACAGTATAACAACAAATAATAAAAACCGGCCAAGTGTGAGTCGGTCTCACGCTTAAGGTCCCAAAGAAAAAAAGTTTTTTCAATTTAATATGTTGTGTTCTGTGGTGGTGTGGTACGGAACCCTTGATGCGCGAGTAGCCCGACTCGCACTTGACCGATTTTATTTAATTTTTCATAATTTTGCAATCAAAGACTGCAACTTTATCTGGAACTGAAATGATAGAGGATTATTTAGGTCCAAGAATGTTTATTATTTAGGTCCAAGAATGTTTATTATTTAGGTCCAAGAATGTTTATTATTTAGCTATCAACGTTAGTTCATTTCGAAACAATTTCCTTTATTGGTCCTAAAAATCTATAACAAGACTGTGAAGTGTTGTGCAACGGAGAAAGACTTAAAAATAAATATCTGGACAATAATAGCACTTCCCCAGTATTGCATCTAATGGCTTTTAGAGTCCAATATTAGAAACCATTTGGAAAATTGCTGCAAGGCAATAGAGAGCATCGCACGGCAGAGCACGGTCCCAGTTAATATACCTAGATTTAGTTCTATGTATACAGTATTTTGCCATAAGGAGCAATTTTCCACAAATAATAAATTCCAAAATGTTTCCTTTCTTATTTTTATTGTTCTTTATGCACGGAAGTCGTCACCTTTATTGACGCATAATGTTTTTGAAATAAGCATTATAATTACCCCTTCTCCTCTCCGGACAGAAAGCGTCAATTTTCGTCCCGCTGGCGCTGCGCTAAACGAAGTTGCCGCTTTCCACCTCCATTGTGGAGAAAAATAGTATTAAGTATACTAACCTCGGGCAGTAAATAAGAAAGCCTCATATCACATGTTTATTGTCCTCGGCTTCGCCAATGTCAATGTAGAGCAATTTTTCTGTCGATATAACTGTTATGTATCATGCATGATTTTTTCAGTATCAGCAGTTTATTGATACATAGCTAGACTACATACATAGAAGCTTTAAAAGAATTCATTTAAAATAGGTACTTACTTAGTCTTCCGTTCTTTCGACCAAACGTTAAACGATATAAGATTAATTCAATCGGCGATAACTAAGTCAGTGGTTATTCGATATCACGTTAATCGACCTACCGTATTTTTATGTATAGTTTTCCTTGATACGTCATTATATCCTGAAATCTTCCTGAAACCACGGACCTGAAAAAAAGACGGACGTAATGTGACACTAAAAAGATGATTGTGAAGCATGCAAGGTCCTACATTTTCGTTTGTTCTACAAGGGACGTATGATGCACTAGCTCTAGGCGCAGGTCCGACACCCGTCACTATTAAGTATTATGTACCGCCTGACAGCACGCACACAAAAGAAATGGGTGCTTCACTCGTGATTAGACGAGATTACGTCCGTCTTTTTTTCAGGTCCGTGCCTGAAACCCAATGTTATTTTATAAGCATAAACCTAGCTAAAACTGTACGCTTATAAAAAGGTTTGTAGTAGTTTTAGCACAGTTTTTGACTTCCAAAGAACGAGATCAGGATTCAGGAGTTTACACCATGCAACATGCATGCAAATATATATATATACTAGTGTTTTTCCGCGACTTCGTCCGCACAAATTATATACCAGATTTTAAGTCAGATCATAAGCTATCAAACAAAAAATGTTTCATCAAAATCGGTTCAGTAGTTTTTGCGTGATGCGCGAACAAACAAACAAACAAACAAACAAACAGACAAACAGACAGACAAAATTTCTAAAAAAGGTTGATTTCGAGTCAGGGATACCTAAACACCATAGGTATCGAAATCTTTTTTTTGTAAATATCTTCAATGTACCTACAGACACACTTCACTTACAGTTTTATAATAGTTAAGATAAGTTTGAATTATACTTATACCAAGTATGAAGCTTGTAGGTACTGTTAACGTTTTTACGATAAAGCTGAAAAAAAAGGAATTAATTAAGGGTCCCCCTTAATTTTTTTTCTCTCTTAGGGTTGAACTACATCACGTAGCACAGCATCGCATTTTTCCGTCGCTCCATCCTTTTCTGTCACTCAGGAACGTCATTTGCTGGAGCATATACAAGGTGTTACAAAACTACAAATAAACCTTTAAGGGGGTGTTGTAGACCATCAAACTGAACAACTTTCACTATGGGACCAATATCTAAATCGCGAAAAAAAAAATTATGTTCTATACTCTACAAATCGACTAGAGCTAAAATATGTATGGGATATGAAATTATTTTTTTCGCGATTTCGATGTTGTTCCCATAGAGAAAGTTGTTCAGTTTGACGGTCTTAATAACCCCCTGAAGAGTTTAAAAAATTTATTGTTACTTATGAAACACCTTGTATAAGCGCGCGCGAAGCACGCCGTGGTGGTGTAGTGTAGTGCAACCTAGTGCAACCCTTAATTTTGTTTGTTAGAAAATTGAAGATAATAACATAAAACATATTGTTTGAAAATTTCATCCGGCTACCTATAACGGTACACAACCCTTTAGAGTTAGGACTGAAGGACAGTTGGCACTTGTCCTTTACGTACGGAACCCTGAAAAACAACTGAAATCACTAGGCTATGTCGCTACTCGCTATACAGACACGTTTGTCTATGGAAAGGTAAAAGAGTCGCAATTAAAAACACGCGTCCCGTGTTTCGGTCTGGTAAATAATGTTCTGCACCGTCGCTGTTCCAGTGGGTTTTAGAATTGAATTTGTGAATGTATCAGACCAGAAGCAGAACCAGCATTTAATTTTGGACGTGATTCCGGGATGTTTCGGGATTTTATGGCGGTATATTGCATCAGCTATTGGATAGCATTCCGCGTATTGTAAAAGTTAAATATGTAGGTATAGTAGAACTTTCAGACCAATCATTTCGGTTTTGTTGTTATTTGACAGTAAGATAGTCAACTTTATATATATCTCTTATAATCTCCATATTATTATTGTAAACATCATTGAATCGTACTGTATACCTAGCTGTTAAGTTATTATGAGATAGTTTTAGAATTTCTAGATGTTCTAGTCTCCGAATCGGTAGTCAAGTAGTTACAAAAGCAGACTCGATTTGATTCGGTTCGAACCGACTCGAGTCTACGATACCTCGGTATTTACTTGAGTACTACGAGGGTACCTGTGAGAATCGAGTCAGTGCTCGAGTCCAACATGGCTGTCGTATCACTGAGATAGTCACTACATAGTATAAAACAAAGTCGCTTTCTCTATCCCTATGTCCCTTTGTATGCTTAAATCTTTGAAACTACGCAACGGATTTTGATGCGGTTTTTTTAATAGATAGAGTGATTCAAGAGGAAGGTTTATATGTACATTGCACCCGTGCGAAGCCGGAGCGGGTCGCTAGTAAACTATAAACAAACATGTACCAAACATACCACTACCACATACCTACTACATTCCCCAGAAACTGTTAGCGTAGTTCAGTTTTAGCCTTAGAAAAAATATATGTCTAGAAAGAGCCTCACTGCTATACCGCGTATAAAACAAAAGGGGCCAAGTTTCTTAGGTTGGTGTGCGTGAGGCGCCATACAAATTATGTATGTGTGCGTGTGACCAGTACTGGTTCCAATTGTTCGACCCTTTCGTATCTTCGACTGTCAATCTTGACATAAAACTTTATCAAAGGTTTTAGCATTTGCAGTTGTTCATTTGTTGTTGTAAGTTTATCACCAGTCTCTTCATTTTGTGGTAAAATCTCAAGCTCGCTCCAGATTTTAGGTCATAAAAAATGAAGCGAGCGCTCCAGGTTTTAGGTTTGGTTGCATCGACTTGACGTGGGCTTGGCTTCCCCCTGGGAAAAAATCATTTCTACGTCTATGGTTTGATTACATAGCATACATTTTTAAAGTCAACGCCGACCATAGAGGTAGGAATAGAGGAACATACAGCTGAGAGACCGAGATGTACCAAGCGGCACCACTATATAATAGAAAGAGATACGTGACGCGAATCAATAAAACCGTTTTTTAGTCACCAATCAATTTTTACAATTCGGTTTTCGTGAATAATTGGGAATCTAAAGTGAAATCGTAGATAATTTTGTGAAATATACTGACACTACTTCATCAATTTATCCACGATTTTACGTTAGACTCAGAATTATAGACAGTATAAGAATTTTTGCCTGCGAATAGTCTCCAAAAAACATCCAAAACTGTTTCATTTGACAACTCATGTCACTGACTCTATTCCTGTAAGGTATAATAACTTTATGACGCCGACAAAGCAAAATAAAAAACATGCAGATAAAAACAGCTTAAAACAGTGCAAACAATATTTTATTTCATAAGTAGATATACAGCATGAAATACGTTTCGTAAGCTCCGATCCGAATTTAATAGCAGGGTTCAATTCAACCCTGAGTCGTATATTAGCAGTGGCAGCGTGTTTGATTACATCTTGTTCACGTAAGGCTTCACCTGCGTATGTTTGGCTTACGCATATACTTTGGTACGGTCGCCAAAAAAAAGGGCAAATCTTGAAATGTAAATGTTTCGACGAAATTGAAGAAAGTCCGTATCATTTTCACACACAAAAAGACACCCCCACACAAACACACACATTAATGTAAATTTATACAGAATGTGGGAAAAAGTATCATTAACCTTTAAACCACATACTCTACCCATCAAACTGAACAACTTTTACTATTGGAGCAAACCGATCAGAGCACAAAAAATCTGCTCTTGCAACATTTGAGTCGAGTAGGTATTGGAGTTTAGTATGGGACAGCTGATAAATATATATGCTCTGATCGGTTTGCTCCCATAGTAAAAGTTGTTCAGTTTGATGGGTAGTGTTTGTGGTTTAAAGGTTAATGATACTTTTCCTTACACCCTGTATAGGGTCCTTCTTAATATGCTGACACTTTTTAAAGGGATGATCAGACCATCAAACTGAACAACCTTCTCAATGGCACCAATATCGAAACCGAAAAAAAAAATCACTGTTCCATATATAAAACTGCAAACCTACTCTAGCCAAATCGCCAGTCATATAAAACATTGTAGGTCGCAATTGATTGCACGGAGCTGCATTTTTGGGATGTTGTTAGGATAGATACCGGCAGTAGAAAACCAATTTTGCAGCTTCGAAAGACCTGTGCTAACCGAAGGGTGCTCGAAAAACCTCTCATTTTTCGGTCATTTTTCAGGTTTTGACATATAACTTCTAAACGGTGCATTTTGCATAAAAATTGCACACTACGGTTTTAAAGAAGACAAAATTATCTATAATTTGAATTTAACTTCAGCTCTGTAAATTAAGTAGGTCTTGAGACACAACACTTCAAACATTGGCCATTTTTCCCAAAAAGTTCAAAATTGTAGTTTTAGCCGTCTTCCGAACAGGATATCGGCTAAAATACTCATTCTACGAGGAAAATTATAAGAAATGAATTTGTAAAACAGTTATGTAACTTTAATATAAACACAAGTTAAACCCTGTACTGTGATTAATTCCTTTGTTATCAGGAAAAAACTAAATATAAGGGAAATCGGTTTTTCAAAAAATGGAGCTTGACTCATTGCAAGAATTTTGTAGAGGATAAAAAAGACATAACTCAGTGAAAAATTATTTATTTTATGCAAAATGAACTTGAGTATGATTAATAATGTATATATACTATAACAAAACTGTAAATGTTTGTTAGGTGGTTTAGTTCGCGCATCACGCGAAAACTACTGAACCGATATTAATGTAACTTTTTGTATTTGAAAGCTTATGATTAGACGTATGAACTGATATATATTTGATCTCACTACCATGACGAGTGCTGGTGGGGACGAAGATTTGGGCAAATCTAGTACTATTATTAAACCGTAAATATTGGTGTGTTGGTTGGCGCTTCACGCGAAAAGTACTTAACCGATTTTGATGAAACTTTAGAGGTCTGCAAGCTTATGGTCAGACTTAAAATTTGGTGTATCATTTATTTTGATACGATGAAGGGAACCTTCGTGGACGAAGTCGCGGGAGAACTAGTAATAACAAAATTATCACCATTATATAAAAACGAGAGTTTTCCTACGGCTTCGTCCGCACGGGTACCCTTCATTGTAGCAAGATAAATTATATACTAGATTTTATGTCTAATCATAACCTTTTAAATGCAATAAATTTCATCAAAATCGGTTTAGTGATTTTCGCGTGATGTGCGAACAATCAAACAAACATTTACGGTTTAATAACAGTACTAGATTCGCCTACGACTTCGTCCACACCGGCACTCGTCATGGTAGTGAGATCAAATATATTATATCAGTTTATACGTCTAATCATAACCTTTAAATGCAATAAATTTCATCAAAATCGGTTCAGTAATTTTCGCGTGATGCGCGAACTAACAACCAAACAAACATTTACAGTTTTGTTATAGTATAGAGACATTATTAATCATACTCAAGTTCATTTTGCATAAAATAAATAATTTTTCACTGAGTTATGTCTTTTTTATCCTCTACAAAATTCTTGCAATGAGTCAAGCTCCATTTTTTGAAAAACCGATTTCCCTTATATTTAGTTTTTTCCTGATAACAAAGGAATTAATCACAGTACAGGGTTGAACTTGTGTTTATATTAAATTTACATAACTGCTTTACAAATTCATTTCTTATAATTTTCCTGGTAGAATGAGTATTTTAGCCGATATCCTGTTCGGATGACGGCTAAAACTACAATTTTGAACTTTTTGGGAAAAATGGCCAATGTTTGAAGTGTTGTGTCTCAAGACCTACTTAATTTACAGAGCTGCAATTAAATTCAAATTATAGATAATTTTGTCTTCTTTAAAACCGTAGTGTGCAATTTTTTTGCAAGATGCACCGTTTAGAAGTTATATGTCAAAACCTGAAAAATGTCCGAAAAATGAGAGGTTTTTCGAGCACCCCTCGGTTAGCACAGGTCTTTCGAAACTGCAAAATTGGTTTTATACTGCTGGTATCTATCCTAACAACATCCCATAAATGCAGCTTCGTGCAATCAAATTGCGACCTAAGGCGATTTCTATGTCTACCGTGACTGGCGTATGCAGCAGATTATATTTTACGTGATTTAGATGTTTGTCCTATAAAATAAGTTGTTCAGTTTGATGGTCTGATCATCCTCTTACAAAACAGCCAGCATATTAAGATGGATCCTGTATTGCTCCCATAAATTTCGCATAAAATTATGTTCCATCCAAACAAAGAAAGAGGAGATTTTGAAAAATAAAATTTAATCATAATCAAGACAAGGTCGTTGTTAGAGGAAACGTGCTGGAAGTACCCTCGGAATTATATTCGAAGTCACGTCCTGCCTATATTCAATAATGAGGCAAAATGCCGTGGAGTTATACGAACGAGCCAGCCATCTACAATCAAATCAAGCTTTATCACCGGATATACGTTTTGTAAAGCTTTGAGGTTCATACTCATCGACAGGTATATTTAAAATTTTTACAGTGTGAAAGGCATCCATTAAAAGTAACGGAGTATTAATATTAAAGACTGAATACAAACTGAATACAACTGAATAAGCCGTGGTGGTCCAGTGGCGAGTAACCTTGCCTGCCGTGCAGGAGGCGATGGTTCGATCCCCGTCCAGGCCGATTCGTACCGATGAGTTTTTCGGAATTGATGTACGATTTGTAACACCACCGGCTTTTCGGTGAAGGAAAACATCGTGAGGAAACCTGTATGCTTCAATTTCGAGGCATGTATTGTACCCACTGTCTATTATAAGTGGCGACGGGCTCACCCCCCGTCACACTGAACAGAGTTTCGGTACTACTGGTGAAACGTGGGTGTTCTGAGGTTTCAGTACATATCTGACTACCCCCTCGGGGAATATAGTCGTGAGCATATGCTTATGCTTATGCTTATGCTGAATACAAACTGCGTAGGTCGTCGAGCGTCGTCGGTGACGCGTTGCGGATAGCTATGGAAACTTAATCCTGAGGTCCAGGTTTGAATTCGCACGGATGAGTTTTTCTAAATTATACAGGATTACTGGTAATTCGATACATTCCTTACCAATCGGCATTGGGCACGCGTGGTGGACTAACGCCCAGGAAGGCCTGTGCCCTGCAGTGGGACGTATATAGGCTGTGATGATGATGATTGTTGAAACACCAAATAAATATTTATTTTGGGAGCAAATGGACTTCAAATCCTATTAGGTGTCCCTGTCTGCTCGACTGTATAGGTACTGTTACTTGCGATTTCAGGTTTTCTCCTAGGTAATGTAGTTATTAAGTCTGATATGTAGAATCAGAGTTTAAATATAATTATGTCAAGAGTCATAAATGGCAAGGACTTCAATTTCAACCTGCAGAAAATAATAGCTGGATTCCCCCGCGGTGCGCTACAAAATTATCATTCCAAACACTCAATTTTCACAAGCTGAATTCCGAAAAATTCTTTCTTAGTAAGCGCTTAAAAAGAGAAAGTTTGTGCCCAATTTCAAGTTTCTAGCCTTTGTTGTTTGAAGAGACTGCATATACGTATATGATTTCGTGATGAGTGGATTTGGCTTTAATATTATAAAGGAAGATGAAGTCAGCTAGATTTGCGATTTTTGAATCTCATTCGGTGAGCTCAGCTGTTGAAAATGTCAAAATTACTACGGAGATACGCATCTTATTACTGCTGATTTGACTTTCAAAAATCGCTCTCCTGTAGTATGATTTTTGAAAGTCAAATCAGCAGTAGTAATTTTGACATTTTCAATTGCTGAGCTCACCGAATGAGTTTCAAAAATCGCACTCCAGATAGTTATTTAAATATACTCACGCCATGTCCCATTGGTCGTAGAGGCAATTGATCGATCCTGATAATCCTAGAACGATGATAATATCATGCCTCTTACACATTTAAATAAGTAGCTTTATACACGCTGTTCGTTTCATTCGATTCGTTTTAATCAGCTTTGCACATTGATCGATTTTGGTTCAGCTGTTCCTACTTTATTAGTCGTTGAAGCTCAATCTGAAACACCTGGGTCCTATTTAATAGATTCTTTATTGTACACAAAAACAACATAATTATGAAAAAAACAATAAGTTGTGATGTACAAAAGCGAGCTTAACTCTAAAAGAGTTTTCTTCCAGCAAATTTGAGTTTAATAAACGTGAAAATGCCGATTTATTGGCCTAAAACCGATAAGATTGCATGGACCAAACCGACAAAATGTCAAAGAAATAAAAATTACACGTTTATTGAATAGTAATCTGAGGACTGTGAACAGACTTTTTAAGGGGTGAAACAGACTGAAACAGTCCATAATTCGGAGCAATTTTACTATGAAACCAACTCTGAAATGACAGAAATATCAGCTGTTTCAATCCATTTTCCCGTAAAGAACAACATATTTGTATGATGAATATGAATATTTGTACCCGAGTCATGGATGTTTGTATCTATATATTATGTATTCTATATCGTTGTCTAGTTATCATAATACAAGTCCAGGCTAGATTCTGGAACTTATGTGACTAGATAATTTGTGTGACAATGTCCAAGATATTTATTTATTTATTTTAATCGGGTATGTACTTATTTTTCTAAGACAAAACTGTTTTATACTACCCCTTATGTCTTTAAATTGGTTTGGCTCGCTTCTACTAAAACAAAACCACTGGCATATATAAATCCAATTCCACGAAGATTCCGATAACGTCAATCGGTCGAACATTCGGCTTACGTAAGGTCTCTCGAGGCTAAGGAATGCAGTCTGTCCAAATATGTTTACTGTGTGGTCACAATAATGTAGTGCAGAGCTCTTGTGTGCTGGGGGACGGACAATGTTTAGTTTTGTGAGATAGCTCTGTGTTTCGCAGGATTTATAATCTAGCAAATAAATCGTTATGTTTTATTCCTGAGTTTTAATATAAATATGTACAAAGCGCAGCACATACTCATGACTAATGACTATATTCCCCGATGGTGTAGTCTGAGCGACATATTCTAAATATAGTTAAATTATATCAGAATCAAGCATTTACCATGGGAGTAAACCTGTCAGATACTTTTCATTACACCCTGTATAGTTGTAGTAAATTTTTTACCAGTTAGTGTTGTTATGTGTTTCCCTATGCAGCCAGCACACATCAAGAACTGCGTTACAGTTTTGTACAGCGACAAATAATGACAGCTGTCTTTTTTTTTGTCTTTGTCTCCATATAGTGAAAGTTGTTCAGTTTGACGGTCTAAACCACCACCCCTTTACACAGTATAACAGGGTGATTTGTTACGCTTTGTGAGATCTAACCACTGACATATACTCTAGCGATAGACAGGCCCTGTCATAGAAGCAACATGTTCCACTTAAATAAGTTAGGCGCACCGCATTGATGTTCCCGAGTTCACTTCGTCTTCGACAGATCGCAATGTGTCATTTTGTGTTGTTTTGTGTGACATGTTCTTTGTTTGAATGAGCTTGTCTATCGCTAGAGTATATGCCAGTGGATCTAACAAATTTCGCAGATTTTTTTTCGCGATTTCTATGTTAGTCCCATAGAGAAAGTTGTTCAGTTGATAGTCTGAAGTATTAACACCCTGTATAGATATAAATGTACGTACCTCTACACATCTTTCGTACACTTCAGCACGACCATCCCGAGTGTGCTTCAGTACCCTAATTTCAGTGAATTCTAAAGCATTTGACCTTGTCAGACCTACAATGCAAAACCATCCTAAGCTCACAGACCCAAGACCGAATATATGCTGAACGTTTATTAGATTAGCCACAATAGTCCATATCTAAACCTAATTAGAGTCCAAAATGGCACAGTTATAATTGAATCAGTCGGGTAGCCGAGGGTCTTCGTTTGTGCCTATTGTGTTGGTCCCATCCCATAACTATATAGAGCCTCATTTATACATATTCAGGGATCAGACGATGACGAGAGAGGTGTTAATGGGATCATTATGTGTACACGGCAGGGGAAATATGAGATAACTATCGCATCACGGCCCGACAGCACAGTCTGTAGTGAACCTGCCTGCTGTGTCGAGGGTCGCGGGTTCGATCCCGTAAGGGACAAATATTTGTATGACGAATATGAATATTTGTACCCGAGTCATGGATGTTTGTATCTATATATGTATTATATCATTGTCTAGTTATCATAATACAAGTCCTAGATCCTGGAACTTAAAATGTGACTAAATAATTTGTGTGACAATGTCCAAGATATTTATTTATTTTATTTATTTATCATAATATTATTTGATTATATTTACTTAATATAATAAAACTGGTCAAGTTCGAGTCGGGCTACACGCGCACTGAGGGTTTCGTACTACACAATGTAGGTATTAACTTGTATTAAATACATAAAATGTATTATTAAAAAATGTTTTCTTTGGGACCTTTAACGCCAGACCAACTCACACTTGGCTGGTTTTTATTATTTTCACCTCACAAGCTCGGAAAAATTCTGTTTATCATTCGAAATCTGAGTGCAAAAGTGCATTTTATCCGCTAGCGTGGAAAGAGTTTTTGAAATTCGAATCGTCTTTTCAATATTTTTCTATACCGCCAATCCACTGAAAATGCTTATTAACTATTTCATGTCACTGGCCAGCACAAAATAAAAACTTTTTGAAATGTTCTTTTTAGCAATTCACTTTTTTTTCCTCGCTGTTGTGAGGTGAAAAGTTGTGTGTTTCGCTCGGCTGCAAAGTTATTCTACGTCTCGTTCCTTTGAAACCTTCGCTGAGCTCAGGATTCTATTATTTGAACCACTCGCTTCACTCGTGGTTCAATCCTAGATTCCTTCGCTTGCTCAGGTTTCAATACAAGTACTCGCGCCAAAAAGCCACTTTGCAGCCTAGCATAACAAATAACTATTGTTGTTATTATGTAGAGCTTGTTCTATAATCACACAGTTTGACGCTTGTCGTTTTTACGTTAGAGTGAGAGGAAAAAACCTTGTTAAAAACTAGTTTCTTGTCCCTTAATTTATAAGTTTCTTATTTGAAAGCAAATTCGCGATAATAACGCACATTCTGTGAAAATTTAAACTATCTAGATATTAAGGTTCAAAAGTTACAGCCTTATGGTAGGGTAGGTAGGACAGACAGACGGACGGATGGACAGCGTAAGCTTATGAATAGGGTACCGTTTTTACCCTTTGGGTTCGGAAATAAAAAACTTACAAGTTCAAAAACAATAATCGTAGCGCTACGCGATGCTACGCTAAACCGTAGCGTGACGTAGCACTGAAACGTAGTCACGTGCTTGTCAAACGGGTTTACAACTACACGGAAAAATGATTATGGTATTAAAATAAATTATTAACATGACGTTGCTTGATATTTGTATAGGGTGTTTAAAAATGTGCGCATTTGTCATTATGTCGTGCATTAGTTATTTCTTTCAAAATAAAGGGCAATAAGGGAAACTATTTTAACCAAGTGTGTTGTAAGTTTAGTATAATCAGTAGATCCACTATTTCACTAGCAGTGCCCAAACTCTGTCCAGAGTGACAGGTAGTGAGCCCGTCGCAAAATTAAATGCATGACGACCCGGTTGGTGTAATGGTTACCACGCTGGACTGCCAAACCAGGGTCCTGGGTTCGAATCCCGGTTTGGTCATGGATGTTATATGTTCGTGCCGTTGTTTATGGTTTCCATAATAAAAGCCTTTAGTGCTAGTTTGGGATCATTACAATGTATGTGCCTGTGAGCGTTATTTATTTATTTATGTAGGTTTCCTCTCAATATTTTCCTTTATCTAAAAGGTGGTGTTACAACCCATACATACATACATTTCTAAAAACGTATCTCCCTGCATAGACAAGGGACCAGCAACAAGGAAATGCATGACAAGATGTATGGACCTAGAGGAAGCAAGAGAGGTGTGTCAGAACCGCCCAAAGTGGAGGTCTCTGCCTACCCCTCTGGGAAAAATAGTTTGAAATAAGATTATTTCGTATACCTACAAAATCCATCCACAAAATTTGCAAGGAGTCCAATACATTTCTTGCTTCCCCTTTCGTATATTGATTTATTTGTAATTGTAACTATATATTAAGGGTTCAAGCCTCTGACAATCTCACTGACCGGTTACTGGGTGGCATGCTAAGGGGATCCGTAATTTCATTTCACCTCGTCTAATATTTTGAGGGGATGATGAACTACTGGATTCGAATGTATAAGCACGTATAAGTACCTAAGTAAATATAACTTGTACGTCTATGTATACAGGTTGTAAGGAAAACTATCATTAACCTTTAAACCATATACTCTACCCATCAAACTGAACAACTTTTACTATGGGAGCAAAACTGTAAAACAAAAAAAAAATCTGCTATTCCATACGTTTGAGTCGAGTAAGCATTGCAGTTTATTATTGATTTGTTTGTTGATTTGTTTTTTGTAAAAGTTGTTCAGTTTGATGGGTAGAGTATGTGGTTTATACTTCCTGCATTATTTATGGTATGGAATCATTGACCTCCTATACTAGACCCACAGTGTCATATAAAATCTTAGCAAAATTTTTTTCACATTGACGCAAAAAACCGCACAAATTAAGTATGCATGCTGCTGGTTGTCACTAATACGTTGTATTTGATTCATAAACATAGTCGTATTTCGCTTGTTAACTGTCAGCTAGTACAAAAAAGAGCTCATCCGAGCTCTTTTGGTTGTGCCATTTTTCGAACGTTGATTGTGAGTCTAGTTGTATATAAGATGTCTATGTATGGAATGCATGTCCTTGATATATTGACCGCCGTCGGTTATAATAACAATAGGTAGATTCTTAATTGTTTGTTGCCAATTTGCCGGAAATGTAAAATTTGCATGATGGTTTTTTTTTTTTTTTTTTTTGTGTAAAGCGGCTATTCGAGTCTATTCCAGACTAGTATCACTTCGACCTTATGTAGATCTTTTGTGATCGCCACAATAGTTACAGTTCACTGCTAATACCCACTTCCTTGAGGAATTGTAGGATTTCTTTAGCAGTGAAAAATTTTACTTCACTCGGATGAACAGAGTGTTTACCCAAGCGAGTATATCGTTTGTGCATTAGTGGGCCACATTCACAAAGGATGTGAATGGGGGTTTCGTCCTCCTCCAGACAGAATCTGCAGAGTTTCGAGTCCCTTATGCCTAGGGTCGTAAGGTGTTTGTTCAGCCTACAGTGTCCCGTCAGCGCCCTTACTATGATGCGCAAGTTTGTCGTGCTGAGCGCGATTCTCTCCTTTGCCATTTTGCAGTCGAATGCCGCAATTAGTGCCTTGGAATGGTTTAATCCTGTCGTATTCATCCAGTGATCAATCGATTTTTCTAGACATAGGTTCCTAAGCGTTAAATTGACTAGGCTTTTAGGGACTCCACAGAACGGCTCTGGTCCATACTGCGTGCCACTAGCCCCATCTCTCGCCAGCTCGTCGGCCCTTTCGTTGCCTACGATGCCCGAGTGCCCAGGAACCCATCTTAGAATGACCTTGTTCAATGCGCCCAAGGTATTGAGGAGAGTCAAGCAGTTGTCCACTAGCTTCGAACTTATTGTGTCCGAAGCCAGCGCCAATAACGCTGCTTGACTATCGGAGTTTATATAGATAGTATGGTTGACGTAGCGCTTTTGCAGATTCGCCTCCGCGCACTCTAGGATGGCATATACCTCTGCCTGGAATATAGAGGCATATCTTCCGAGGTTTGTGCTTTTTTTGAACCTCGGACGCTCTCCATATACTCCACAGCCTACGTCATTTCTAGACTTGGAGCCATCAGTGAACCAAACAAGGCTGCCGGCTTTCCAATGCACATTGTCATTTAGCCAGTCAGTCCTGGATGGTAGCTCCACAGTAAAGTGTTTTGTATATTTGTTCTTAGGCTGCATAACATCTGTTATCATGCCTAGAGTGGGAATTCCCATGACTGAGTCTTTAAAAGATCTCAGTCCTTGCGAAAGCCAATTCATTGTCGTCTGAGAGGCGACTCTATGCATGCCTGCCATTGCCACTCTTTGCACATGCAAATGCAAAGGTGGCAGCCCCAACAGTGCATTAAGCGCCTCCCCAGGCGAGGTCGACATGGCTCTAGTTGCTATTAAGCAAGCGGTTCTTTGTAGACTGCTTAGCTGGGTAATTGCAGTCCTCTGTTTGGTCTGCATGATGGTTAATGTAAATAAACCAAATATTCGATTTCGACTTTTATTAAAATATTGGCGGTCGTTGAAATTCAACAAAAGACTCGGCTGTCCCATTAACGTCCCTTTAACATTTGACTCGAATAGATTTGCAGTTTTGTATGTGACAGCAGATTTTTTTTTCGCTATTTCGATGTTGGTGCAATAGGGAAAGTTATTCTGTTTGACGGTCTGACCATCTATTAAAAAAGTGTCAGCATATTAAGAAGGACCCTATAACATATGCTCACGACTATATTCCCCGGGTAGTCCGAGATATTCTGAAACCTCAGAACATCCACGTTTCACCAGTAGTACGTACCGAAACTCTGTCCAATATGACGGGGGGTGAGCCTGTCGCCACTTATAATGGACAGTGGGTACGCCTCGAAATAGAAGCATGCAGGTTTCCTCACGATGTTTACGAGACCTAAAATAACCTTTATTTTACAAAACTAAGTTTTGCTCTTATCAAAACCAACCACTCTTTCCCTATAATTTCCTTCGTCCCCAAACACAGAGATAGCATCTTCACGCTCCAGCGACATGATAACAAAAAGTACGAATAAACCATTTAAATTATAGGGCTCACTGTTGAGCAACACACGAGGTGTGGGACAATAGGGCGCCGCCGGTTAGGCTTGCTATTCACGACCGACTGTGCGACTGAGCGACCGATACTGCGACTACTGCCATTATCCCAATGGTAGGACGAAATACCTTCGAGGTGTCTTTTATTTTTCATTTTACGACTAGATTTATACCATTTACCGAAACTAAAGTCATACCTCAGTATTTTTGGATAGTTTATCTAGTGAAATCATAAACTGAATACACGATTGGAATTACTTCACTCAATAGAAAATCGTCACAAAGATGACGAATTTTCCAAGCATTTTTAAACATTTTTCTCGTTTTAGGAGAACTTAAAACAGTTTCCGATTGTTGGTATTTATACTCACATATTCACCATTAGTTTATCTAGTAAAATCATAAAAAAAATCTTTAAAAAGTGCTTTTGTTCATTCTTTTTAATCGAAAATACGGCACACGCACGCACTTTTCGGAGGGCCGGGCAATCGCGTTTCTTATAGAAATTTTTTTCGGAACCCATGGCCCCTTAGGCAGAAAAATACATTCAGCACGTCTAGTATGATTTCTCTAGACACGCGTGACGCGCCTTTGCTCCATAGAAAATAACCTGTTCCCGTGCTTTTCAGAGAGCGAAAGCCGTGCTTGCTGCGACAAGTAGAATGGAATAAAGCCGAGTCGCGCTTATGATGAGAAATCATGCTAGACGCACTGGAGTGATGCATTTTGTAGGGCTATCGTGTATTGTTTCTGATGATATCCTGCGGAGACGGGGGCCCGGGTTCGAATCCGCACGGACGAAATGCCAGTACCAATGAGTTTTTCTAACTTATGTACGTAATACCGACTGCTCTCAAACGGTGAAGAAAACATCGTGAGAAAACCTGCATACGCTGAAGAAGAAATTCCGATGCGTTTGTGAAGTCTACCAATCCGAATTGGACACGCGTAGTGGAACTGGGGAACTAACGCCCATACACCCTCCCTGAGGTTAGGGCTGTGCTCTGCAGTTGGACAAATATGATGAATTGATGATGGTGATGATAGGGCTTAGTTTGGAAAAACGTTTAGCGCTTTCACACACGATGACGCATTGACGGAGCGGCAGACGTCAGTCCGTCATTTGTGAAGCAAGGAGTTGCATGAAACCGCACGTAGAATCACACACGGTGCGTTAATGTGTGTGCTTCTACGTGCGGTTTCTTACAACTCCTTGCTTCACAAATGACGGACTGACGTCTGCCGCTCCGTCAATGCGTCATCGTGTGTGATCTCACTTAGGCTTTATTTCATCTCAGTCGGTTCATTCAATATTTGAAGTCAGTACATACCTTATAAGATAGTAAGACTGAATTATGCGATATTCTTTAGCAATATATTAACGTGTTAGGTATCGAAGTAGAGCCCCATGTAAGGAGGCTATACAATGATCCGTCCGACCGCTGTGACCGCGATCCTGAAACATGAATAAGTCACTAGAGTAATGAATATATGAATGTTTGACTGGTAATCCTGCCTTAATAGGCATAACCGCAGTACCTTATAGTAATATAAGTAGTGGGATATAATAATGATTTAAGCTGTTTATGTAACATCTTATAAGTTTATCCGTGGCCTAAAAAGACCTCAATAACAGATCTCTTCAGCTTTCAGTAGCTCTTGATCTATGTCCAAACCAGGGGCGTATTAGCATGTCACAAAGATCGAGACGAGAGGCATGCCTCTGTCTCTGTTACTATTATTAGCATGTCATCCCCGAGAAAATGACAAAGATCGAGACGAGAGGCATGCCTCTGTCTCTGTTACTATTATTAGCATGTCATCCCCGAGAAAATGACAAAGATCGAGAAGAGAGGCATGCCTCTACTGTCTCTGTTACTATTATTAGCATGTCATCCCCGAGAAAATGACAAAGATCGAGACGAGAGGCATGCCTCTGTCTCTGTTACTATGTGCGAAAGCGAATGGTCATGACGGTTTTCCCTTTAAGTCGCTGTCACGGGACACCTTGCAGATGTAAACTTCTCCCGATTTAAATTTCAAATTTCCGCTTCCGATTTCAATTTTGAACTTGCGTTACACAAAAAGCAAAAATTTTTTTTTTTTGTAAACGTTTTTGAACCATATTTAAACGTATTACCTACTTAATTAAAAAAGTTTTCATATCAAAGAAATAAGGTGATGTCGCACGACAATCGCAAGTCTGACCATCCATGCCCTTCCCCTAACATTTTGGGATGAATCAATAATTGTACCCCACACTTTTGTAAGTAATGCACGCCACGCCACTCCCATTTCTACCCACTATGCGTGTATCTAAACCCGAAGCCCCATGTTTCTGGTAATTTTAACACTTAAGTCTTAGCAATAAGTGTTAAGTGAGGTGACGTCGTAGGTGGAAGTTATGTTAGTGTGTGTTATTGTAGTGGGGGTGAGCTTTGTAAATGTAATTTATTTTTTATTTTTTAAATCGATTATTTTATTACGGTAGGTCAGTGGACTTTTATCACGTGAGGTAGGTTGTTGTTTACCTACCTTTAATTTATTCATAAACTAAACGGTGTATTTGTCCATGGCTATCTTCAATTATCTATTCGTATGATAAAATGGCGTGTCTGTACTATATAGGGTCATTTTTAATTAGTTGGCGAAACATAACCAGGGCACTTGTTAATGATTACAGATTGCATTATCAATGTTTATAATTGGATTATTATTTTCGTACGTATCGTACGCAGTGCGCGGCCGGCGGGCGAAAATTGGTCAGTGCCACGCAATTGTACTCAAACAGTTACCAAATGCGTTTCTTAAGTTTCACGAACTAATAAAATTTGACCATAAATTACCTACTAACAATTACACACAGAAAATATTTGAAAAAAGTTTCTCAGGGCATGATGAATTGATGACTTTCGTTTGGTTAAGGGTCGGCACTACCTACGGCCCGTTTGACATATCTGTCAAAAGAAAAAGACCGGTGGCCGACAACACTCAACCCTATCTTATAAGATTAATGAACAAATCAATTTTATAGCTAAATTTGGCAATAAGTTACTTGCAAAAACTTGGTCGGCCGCGGCGCAGCTTGGCTGGCATGGCACGTTTACTGGTGTGAAGGAAAAAGTGAACCCTGGTGACACAACATTTTACCTCGTTGAATTAAAGGACGGACTATTCTGTTGGTCTAGAGGCCAATTAGTAAGGCCTAAAAAGTCTGGTAGGCCGCACCCTATCCTGGCAGGTTCATAGGTCCAACCGAATTTAGGGTACCTACTACCCGGAAGGCAGATTTTACCTCATTAAATTAATGTTGTATGTTTGGTCGTACGTGGCAATACTCCTGCACCTGCAGCATCTGGATTTGAGGGCCGTAGGTCGAAAATGACATTTACAGTAACAGTACAGTACCGTGATGGACCCAAAATGTGACTGATCAAAGATCACCCCTGGTGGGTCCCAATCATATATACAGTATTACTAAGGCTTAAAAAAACTTAAAATTATTATAACAGAGCAAACTAAAACTTATAACAGAATAATTTTATTATTATAAGGCCGGATTCGACCAAACTTAGATTTATAGAAGAGTAACTATACAAGGAGCAATTTTACTTTTGTTGTTTACACACCCCGTACTAAAAGAACGAATGTATAATTCACCTAAGGAAAGAGGTCGTTGTATCCGTACTTATTGCAATGTGAGGTTATACAGTTTTAATTTATTAGGTTTCTTTTTATTTTATTTTTTTTAATTATGTGACATTGACATTTCATTTAGCAATGGGTTGGCAAAACGCAAAATCAGTTTATTCTACAGTAACAAAGCGACTTAATCTAAGAATTAAATTTACTCGTGTTTGGTCGAATCGGGCCTAAGTTTAATATTATTGGTATTAGCAAACTTATTTGTTTGTAATCTTTTATCATCATCATCATCGTCAGATATGTTTTTAGCACGGAATAAAAGTTAATTTTGCAGCAGTAACTGGAGCGATTACCACTTTTAGTAGATTTCTACTTTATTGGTGGATTTAGGGCAAAGAGAACGATAATTTAGTAGTGGGAAATTCTTTAGCAGAATAGAAATTCGGTATTCGAAAATTTTATCAAAAATGCAAGGATTCAGTCTAAAAAAATCTAAGCTGGCAATACAAATGGCTGTAAAACAATTAAACAAAAAAAAAACCATCCGTTGCAGGGTCTGCAAGTTTTCCGGAACTTCTAGTAAAGCTTTAATGACTGGTTCACTTTAAGACGGATTTAAAAGGCATTTTGGGTAACACTTAGCCAAATGTGTTTTTTTAACTAGTTCGGACCTGCTGAACACGAATTTCGATGTTGGAACTCCCGATTTTGCGAGTTCAAGGAAGGTGGGCTCTAAAGGTGACTTTTTCAGTTTTTAACGTTTTATCGAAAAGTTTTGTAAAGACAAATTAAATCGGATAAAATTTTCTACAAAACAAGTTCTTTGCACTTTTGTCATAGGACTTTAACCTTTTGAATCCATGTTACAAAGTGATGAAAACCAATAAAAATTCTACAAAAATGCGGAAATAACATGATGAGCGTTCAATAAATTTATAATAAATGTTGTTAAAAAACGTGTTTAATATTAAATTTTAACCATCTGGAACGACATAAATATTATTTGGTAGAATTTGAAACAGGACTTGGTAGATTTTGGTAGATTCTCTGAAAAAAGTGGTCAAGCTGTAGGACATTGCGCGACAAAAGAACACACAAAAGAATCGCACAAAGTTATTTTAAAAACTAAAATGTTACTTACAAAGGGCACTGTTTGGTAGTTTTTGGTTCATATTCATATTAATTTATTCGCATTCATGTACAGTTACAGCATAGGAGTTACTTAGTAGCTAAAGTCATGTAACCATGAACCCTGAAAGGGCAGAGCAATATTAACGAGAAGTATTTCAAAGATAAGAAAATAATTATTACAATGTCAACAGTTAGGTTCTTTGGTAGATTTTGGTAGCTTTTGGTTCTTTTGGTAGGTTTTGGTACTATTGGTAGTTTTTGGTAGAGTTTAGTATTATTCGTAGTTTTTGATTATTTTGGTAGATTTTGGTACTTTTTCGTTGTTTCTGGTTATTTTGGTAGATTTTTATACTTTTTGTTATTATTTGATAGAAGTATGAAAATTACCAAAAACTAACATAATAAACAAAAGAGTTCTTTACGGTGAGTCCGTTGACATAAAATATAAAATATTTGTTTTGCAAAAGAGGTGCATTCGAATCGTAAGCGGAATTCAGTCCAACAGGGTGTCATGCCGATCCTTGTTCACCGACTTTAAATTGTTCACTGTGACAGCTTTGTATATCCTCAAGCTGTGCAAAATCGTGAGACGATACCCCGACAAATTCCCAAGTAAACCCCCATTCCGTAGCAAAAGACTAAATTTAACTCGCAAAAATGAGCTACTGGTACCAAATTACCGACTAGCATCGATGCAAAGAACTACAAAGTCGAATGCTGTTTTTGTGTATAATAAAATACCAGATGACATTAAAGCCCTACCCGACAAGAGATTTCTGAAGAAGGTATAATTAATCAAACAGTGTTTTAATAACATTAAACTGATTTTATGCGACATTTAATTTGATTGTAGTAGTGAAATGTGATAGAACCTATTGTTTAAATCTGTTTTTTTTTTATGTTTATACGTTATATTGTAGTGTGACTAATACTCTGTACTTACCATCTGAAACTTATGTAAGTAACTACCTAAAATTTAAGGTAAATAAATGAAATGAAATGAACCAAAACAAAAAGTACCGAAATAACCATAAACTACCAAAAAGTACGAAAAAGTACCAAAATAACCATAAACTACCAAAAATACGAAAAATTACCGAAATAACAATATTCTACCAAAAAGTACGAAAATCTACCAAAATAACCAAAAACTATGAAAATTACCAAAAATTACTAAAAGAACCAAAAACTACCATAATAACCAAAAACTACCAAACAGTGCCCGGAAAGTAACTTTTGTGAAATTCCATTGTGTTGTCTTGTGTCACACAAAATTCTGTCGTGCAAATGTCTTTTGAAGGCAATCGTTTGAGTTACTGCTACGGCACAGAATTCACTCTTATTCCATACTTATGTACAGGATGAAATTGATATTATTAGCATCCTTTTAAACTAAAAGTCTACCCATCAAACTGAACAACTTTTACTACGGGAGCAAACCGATCGGATCAAAAAAAATCTGCTGTTGCATACATTTGAATCGAGTAGGCACTGCAGTTTACCATGGAACATCACTTTTTTATTGCTCCGATCGGTTTGCTCCCATATTAAAAGTTGTTCAGTTTGATGGGTAGACTCTTAGTTTAAAAGGATGCTAATGATATCAAATTCACCCTGTATAACATATCTGACGATGATGATGATGATAACAGATTATCAATCGTAAGTTTGCTAGTACCTACCAATAATAATAAACTCATATATATTCTGTTATAATAATGGGGACAAAAATTTACGAGTAATAGTCGACCAATTTATAAAATGTACTTCTAAGTCCACATATCGTGACGGGCAACTACGGAACCTTACACTGCGTGTGGCCCGACACCCACTTGCCCGGTTTTTTATAAGTAATAATGGGTACAAAATGGATCTGTTCATTAATCTTCTAAGACAGGGTTGGGTGTTGCCGGTCACCGGTCTATAAGCAATGATTTCGAACGATTGACGGCCCATAGTAATTTGTATGAAGAAAACGTCCAAAAAAATATGTGATTTTTGGTAACAAATTGCAAAAAAACTAGAAGTCATATCGAAAAACTGATTTGTTTAAAGTGTTCTTTGATACTTTGCCATTGATTTGAAATATATTTTGTTGTTTTATTTTGTTTAACTAAATCACAGGACTCGGAACGCGGCAGTGCTATTATAGAGTTTTTCATGAAATTCTCGATTACTTTCTGATGTAACTATAAAATTTTACTGAAATTTTTTTTGTTCATCTTGTACTTCATCTTTTAAAGAAGCGATGGTATTAATTTTGTTTCGAAATATAGCTATTTACTATCCTCAAAAGTCGGAACGCCGAACCCTGTTTGGCCCGATCAGGGTAGTGCCGACCCTTAATGTACGCAAACAATCAGTGTAAAAAAATGACTGAACCAATTTGGATGGAGTTTCTTATCTTCAACAGAACTCAATCAATTAGAAGAGACGAGAATTTTAAATAAAAAAATATATATACCTGCATAAGTAAGTAGGTATAAGAATGGCTTTGTTACATAAATCCTTCTATGGCTAAAGTCCTGACATAGGTAGGTACCTCTATTACCTATTAAATATCCATTAGTCTAAATTCTTAAGCACAGATCAATATGTATTATGTATTAATAGATTCATGTACATCTATAGCTCCTTTTTCTTAAGCTCCCACCTCTGATTCCGTGAACACAAAGTCTGCCATTTCAATCTCTACTCTCAATTAACGTTTGTCTCCATTTTCCGACGAGACTAAACAGTCTGAACACCGGAAAACTGAACTACTGCCACCCCTTGTCAGACGTGAGGTCCTAGGGTTGTCTCTCTTTTTTAATACAATGAGTTTTTTTCAAGCCTGTCTTATTCCACTGCTGAACAAAGCCCGTGCCTTTGTCACTATGTCAATAAGGATGGTTTCCGGCGTCCGTAGTATGGCAGCCTAATATAGCACTATCGCTTTTTGCTCTCATTCTATTTGCGCGCGAACGAACGACATAAAAGGCGTATTATAGGCTTATCTCGCACATTATGCTACGGCCTCTGCATGGCTAGCATGGCAGCGTGATATACCGCTCTCTTTCTATTTGCGCGCGAACGAACGAGATAAAAGGCGTGATTTAGCATTATAAAGAGCATCATGCTACAGCCTCTGGCCGTCTCTGTACCTCTTCTTGAGTTGACCTGGATAACGTCGACTATTTCGGGGATCCAGGGTGGGATAAATGAAAATAAGAAATGTTTATCACTCCTTAAGGTCGTTGGAGAGCTGTCAATTTCATAAAAAACGTTGTCGTATAACACTCGTAGACGGTGTTAATAAAAGTAATGTTTTATACATGAAAAAATAGCTTAGAAAATCTAGTTTGCGCATATCAAATAATATTTACAATTTGTAATATAATTACGAAGATATAAGGGTTTGAAATTTTGTATGAATAATTTCAAAGCGTGATATCTTCGTAATAATATTATAAATTGTAAATATTATTTGATATGCGGAAACTAGATTTTCTAAGCTATTTTTCCATATATAAAACATTACTTTTATTAACACCGTCTACGAGTGTTATACGACAACGTTTTGTATGGATGGAAACCACCTTAAGGATAGTTGAATAGGCACTAATTAAGGTACTATTTGGGTTCAACTGCTCTATACAGGGTTTAAGGAAAAGTTTCAAAAGTATCATAACCTCATCTGACACCGCATCGCATTTTTCCGTCGCTCCATCCTTTACCGTAACCCAGGAACGTCATTAGATAGAGCAAATAAGATAGACGGAACGCAACCGCGCGGAACAGCACCGCACCGTGCGATCGCGTTCCGTCTATCTTATTTTTTTATATTTTATATTTTTTTTATTTATTTTCTTTTTGGAGAACTTATAGCTAAACAACAGTCGGATTTCAAAAGACAAATTGATAGTCAGATGCTGACAATAAGTATTTGCTCTATCTAATGCGATTTCGTGCCGTCTGATGTGGGTAAACCCTTTACCTTTAAACCACATACGCTATACCCATCAAACTGAACAACTTTTACTATGGGAGCAAAAGTGTAGGCGTAAGAAATCTGCTGCTCCATACCATAAATGTTTTTTTGTTAATGATACTTTTCCTGACACCCTGTATAGTGGAGCAAGGATTAAACAAATGTTCATTTCTCCATAGGCGCTAATTAAGGTACTATTTGGGTTCAACTGTTAATCTAACGTTTATTTTTAAATGACTTATTAACATTTTCGGTGCTCCTTTTTAAATATCTACTTAAAAGACATTTGTATTGTATCCATCCATCCAAAATTTGACGGCTCTTTGCAGCTCTCACTTGACCGGATGTCTCAGTACAATTTGCAAAGTCACGACTTACCGAAGACATTATTTTAATTCATCGCGATAACCCCTAAACTTAAAAAAAAACACCCCAGAACAAGGGCCCCTAGGGCTGCCTCGCGTGTCTAATGGCTTATTATTAAATGCGGAACTGAAGGAAGATTACCGCTAATTTCCCCGCGTGTGTGTTACTGCCGCTGTTCTGTTAAAAGATATTTTTATTACTGCTCACGTTCGTTGTAAATGTGTTTGAGCATGTATTTAGTCGTTCATACACGTTCCTACATATTATTATTGAAGAAGATACGGATCGCAACATTAGGTATTTTTAGAGGAATATACTTATTTATTCTGAAATAATAATAATGCCTAGCCTATTTTTAGAACAATCTGTTACTATTACAATAATTTTGATTTATGTTACTGCCGATCTGCCCCGTCGATCACAATTTTTTTCAATCTTTACTTCTAAAAGTCGGCATGCTCGCGGGTAGCGACAGTAACAGTAAGCTATATTCTTAAAAATGGATCGGGCCGCATGAAAATGCAGTGCGGGCCGCATGCAGCCGCATGTTTGACATGCCTGTTCTAGATCGTGTTTTAAAAATGTTCATTGACTTTCTTTGGGTAACAACAGAACAAAACGCTAAGTTATAAAAAATTCTTCTACTTAGGTAGGTAGTTGTAACCAATCAATTACTTACGCTTGCAGCAACGAACTGAAAATAATTAAATTTCAATCTTCAACGTACAAAGAGTTAATAATTAAACTTCAGAGAAAGTAGACCCCGTTTTCCAATAAAAAATATCCCTTTGTAAATTAAGTGACTTTTTATTAAAAACTACTAAGTTGTCAGCCCTATTACCGGCGCCCATGTAAATTACGCAAGTAGGTAGGGCTGGTAGGGTTGTCGCAAACATTTTCAACTTCATTATAAACGTCGAGAGCCCCCTGGTGGTCGTTATGCGAATTAGAAGTCGATTGATGCACGATTTCGGTGTTCCTTTTTCGTCAGCGAGTAATTCTAAATTGGATTTTTTAGAATGGAAAATAGGTTTGGTTCAAAGTTCGCTATTCAATATATTTGACGTCAGACTAGGGTGTTTATAAATATGTGTGTTAGTAAATCGGTGCGTAACGAATATGTCATAAAATCGGCAACTAGGGTGCGTTTACGTCGTACCTACAAACCACTCGCCATCTTTATTACGAATTTATTACACTCCCCTTACAAATATGGCGGTAAAAATAATGCGTATCTTTATTGCTTACGTATTAATGAATTTCATAATATTCTCGTCATATTTCTACAGCAAAAAATCCCATATATTCTCGCATAACGAGATAATTTAGCGGAAGAAAAGTGGAACGCCTGCTCGAATGCTAATAGCACGGCACGGGGACGTAACGTCTCTTTATTTTATTGCTATTTACTGTCGTCAGGCGTTCTCAAGTAAATAGAGTTGAGCGATTTGCTGCAAGAAGATTCTCAGTTGAAATCTCTTTTTAGGGTTCCGTATCCGTACCCAAAGGACCCGATACTAAGCCTACATTGTCCGTCTGTCCTACCTATTTAGGGATGTAACTTTTAAACCGTAATAGACACTTGAAATTTTCACAGAATATGCGAATACGGCGGATTTACTAATAAATACCTAATAAAAGTTAGAAAAATATAAAATTAATGGGTCCTCAAACAAAAAACTAGTTTTATCAATGTTTTTTCTCCTCGCTCTATCCTAAAAACGGTAATACACTACAAGCGTCAAACTTGGTGTTATTAAATTATTATAGCTACTTACAGTAACAAATAATAAAAACCGACCAAGTGTGAGTCGGTCTCGCCAAAGGTCTCGGAGAAAACAAAACGTTTTTGTTATGTAAGCTAATATGTTGTGTGGTGGTGTTACGAGGTGGTGTGGCCATGTGGTAGGGAACTCTGGGTGCGTTAGTAGCTCGACTCGCAGTTGACCAGTTTTTTTAAATAGCTGTGGTAAGATAAAGGCAGTTCCATTTACTTTGTGTCCGCTTTGAGTCTTTGAGCGTGACTTCGGCTAAGTAGTTCTCTTCAGTACTCTAAGTCTTATCTAGCTTGCTATCTAGCATGTTTAAAACCGTACCGTATTTTAGTCGGCTCTAGTTTCCTCGATCGATAAACTTGAAAGATTTAGAGGGCAGTAAAGCTTAAATGTCGGCTAGATTAAGATCGATTTGGTCAGCGAACTGAACTGCTTACGTAACTGTTCTATGCTACCATAGATTGAATAAAAGTATGGTACAGAGAGAGCATAGATTTGCAATGCGGAAGATAAATACCTATACACCTCAATTTTTTATAACTAAAAAATGTTAAGTGTGTCTGATAATGAAACTAAACAACCGAATTTATTATTTTTACATGTATGCCATGTTAGCTTAATCAAATTAAAGATTGAAAAAAATTAAGCTAACATGGCATACATGTAAAAATAATAAATTCGATTGGAATAAGGTGTGACATCTATATCGCATGAATCTAATTGCAACATTAGACGTGTGAATCAGTAGTTTGTATAACTCTGGTAGATGGCGCTGACGTCCCTTAAAGACGAGATATAGATTGAAAATTTCGTCGTGGCTTGCGGGGCGACGACAGCTCTGTTGGAGTAGAGCATGCCCCGGATAGGCAGGTCGTGGGTTCGAATCCGCTCGCCACCCGACTTTTTCAATCTTTAATTTGATTAAACTAAACAACTTTCCCTGAGGGACATGGGTCGAATTTGCTTGGACTTCCCATAGAAAATCGATAGGCGCACTCTGTTGTGTTGTGTGTGAGGTTTGAGAAATTATCTCGTTGTTCACCTTCCTATGTTCATTAGGAAAATTTGTTTTGTTTCATTATCTGAATACACCCTTAAAATTATTCTTTAACGAAAATAATAATGGTGTAGCCCAGGCTTGTCAAACTTGCGGCCCAGGGGCTGCATACTGCCCACAGTGCGTTTTCTTGCGGCCCTATTCAATTTTAAGAATAGGTTCCCGATGCGGCCCGCAAGCGAGCAGACTTGACTACTCATGTTATGTAGGTGTCACCACTGCATTGAGTCATGATGTAATAATGTTGAGCTCGCTTCGCTCGCTCACTTTTTATATGGTAGGTATGTAGAGTTTTTCACAAGGGTCCTGAAAATGTAGCCCTTGCAATATAAGTAGGTACTGTCCTGTTTTAATCGTCCTGATACACGACTACGATAGAAGAATGAGTTTTATTTATTTATATACTTTTGCGGCCCACTGATTCTACTATCGTTATGCATTTTCCACCAGTGACTTGATTGATACTATATTTTATGAATGTCTCAAATGTCCAAGGGAACTATGCACAGCACAACTGTGACAGAACATAATAATCTACTCTCGCTATAATCGCTATAACTAAATATAATTAAAAATAAACTAGATACGTAATTCAATCTTGAATAATTTCATCGTGATTCCCAATTTCGTAGGAAACTAAGGGTTTCACATCGCGTGACCGCAGAATGCGTGTTTCGTGCAGACTGGCAAATAATTCATTGCCATGGTGTGCTTGTTTAGTTTTTACGAGCTTCTGTTGTGACTTGCACGTCTACTTAGAGTCTATAGTACCTTGCATTTATTTACGGACATTAACCTACAACTGAAACTCATGGTTACTCCTCTTCAGCGACCATTTACGATACTTTCGATACTAGAGAAGTCCTAGACCTAGTTTCCACTACCAACATACTAGGAGAGATAAAATCTGCTCGACTACGCTGGCTCGGACACATAGAACGGATGGGGGAAGATCGTGAGGTGAAGAGAGCGTATCTGGGGCGAGCCTCTGGGCGTCGCCCGGTAGGCAGGCCCAGGTTATCGCTGGATAGACCAGATCACCAAGGATCTCGAGGAGCTGGAGGTGCCCAACTGCACTGAGATGGCACAGAAAAGAGATCAATGGCGTGTTTTGTTGCTGGAGGCCCAAGACCCACTACGGGTCCTTAGCCGGCAAAGTAAGTAAGTAAGTAGTAGAGAAGTCCAGCGAGCCTAATAGGGGATTACTCTAATGTCTAAACTGTCTCGAAATCCCTAGCACTATGCTTTCGTCAACTTGGGTACTTTCGTCAACTTTCAGTATGGATAAAAATACCGGAGTTTGTTAAATTGTTTAACCCAAAATTAATTGCTATCCCATGTTGTGTAAGCCCAGGTAAGTGGAGCTTTTTTGATATTGGGTTTATACCTTTTTAACATACGGGTCTTTCTTAAAATGCTGACAGTTTTTAAGGGGGTGATGAGAACCAAAATTTAAATCGCAAAAAAATCTGATCTTCCATACATTTGGGTCGAGTAGGATTAGGTACGGTTTTGTATGAAACAGCAGATTTTCTTTCACGTTTCCTGAGGAAAGCCTTCAGTGATAGTTGTTCAGTTTGAAGGTCTGAGTTCACCGTTTCAGTATTTGCTAGGCTGTCACTTACACCCTGTATATACGTGAATTTTAAGATTGCCTGCTTTCTATTTATTACTAATTCATCTCATTATCAAGTTTATGTACTCATTTTAAACATAATTAAAAGTTTTACTTCTGAAAATAATAATATAGAACAGGTAGGCTGCCGTACGTAGGCTTTTATAAATGAAATTGTATAAATGTTCTCAGAAGCAGCACAAACTGTCATGAATCAAATGAAAGGGGGAAGTCTACCTTGGGACGTGACTTTGAACATTCATTATAATGGAAGATGAAAGAAAATGATTTATTTGTCTTCAGATCGTTATGACTCCCTTCTTTGACGAATTATTTCCACAATCGATACAAGCGTATTGTTAATTTGATGCGTGGTCAAATACAGATCAAATATTAGAATTTGTAAGACCAATAAACTGAACAGCTTTCACTATGGGCACTAACATAGGCGTACCCAGCTTTTGATCTAGTCTGGGAAAGTCTGGAATTTCTTGTATAGGAGAGTGGCGTATTTCTAAACGTTGCAGCCCTGAAGTTCGATTTTTGAACATCATACGATCAACTCAGTAGTAGAAAATGTCAAAATTACTATGGAGATTAAGCATCTTTCTACTGCCGAGTTGATCGTATGATGTTCAAAAATCTCACTGCTGGACAAATATATTTGGCCACCCCCATAAATGCAGGATCGTGAGGAAACCTGCGTGATTCAATTTCGAGGCATGTATTGTACCCACTGTCCATTATAGGTGGCAACGGGCTCACCCCCCGTCACACTGGACAGAGTTTCGGTACTACTAGTGAAACGAGGATGTTCTGAGGTTCCAGAATATCTCTGACTATCCTCCGGGAATATAGTCGTGAGCATATGCTATGCTATAGAATGTAGGTTATCCAACAAATACCAAATGACATCTCATATCGTTTTCAATACGTTTTCTTGTCTTCGTTGGTCGTCTGCCAGAGCCAGATTTAGGTTAGATATCAAACAAAAGGCACTCAATATCTAGTCTGGGTTCGCTTTGTCTTTACAAATAATATGTAGAGGTACTTTGTAGGTCAAACTTAGCATTTGCTCTCGGCGTCATGTGGAATATGTATTTTTCTAGCGAGTCTCTAAGCTTTCTTCATACAAACTAAGAAGACTTTCTAAACAGGTGTATATGCCCTGAAATCAAAACAAAAAAATAAATTTCGCAGGCTCAGGGACCCAAAGTTTTGACCTCCAAAACAAGAGGAGCTACTTTTTTCAATCCTACGTCACCTATCGCCTCGCCAGTTGAAGCTCACTTAGATCAGCCTCCAGGGTCCACCCGCGGCGTGGTGCCTCGATAAACGTTTCATCGCGCCTGTTAAAGGGTGCGATAGCGCTTTATCGCGCCGCCGCCATGCCGCGGGCGCAGATCAGACTACATCGCTCCATCGATTCTTGGGGCGACTCACTGGCCTCAACCTTCAAGTTGTAGTAAAAGCAAAATATTCTTAACTCTCAAAATATAGTTGTAGCAAAAGTAAAATATTCATGTTTTTCTAAGCTATTGGACCGTCACTTCGAACCTATTCTGGCAGAAGATTGCTGGAACTATAAGATTGTTTCTTAAATCTATCGTTTATTGTCATTTATAACTCTGTTTAACGCAATGCAAGGTTCAATTTGGCTCAGTAACTAATAGTGTTAGTGCTGTATCTCAGATTTGCTAGTGCCAATCCACCTGTGACTAGCTAACGAACTTGTAGAAGCGATGGTAACCAAACTGTTCCTGTTGAATCTACCTACCAGTTACGTGTACGGTATTAAATATAGTAACCAACACTGTTCTGAAAGAAACATTGTTGATAAATTAACGCATTTAAAGTAGAAAACTCTTTGTACGAACATTAAACAAGTTCGATTGGTCTAAAGCATATGTATACGCGTTCGTAATCCGACCTTTTTGTGCACTTCTTCCAATAATTAAAATTCTGTGGTGTTGATGCACCAGACTCGATACGTTCGTTCAGAAAACGCTAGGTACATTACTCATACAATAGAATAGTTCATGCTACTTGGAATCACTTGTGAGGCTTCTGCGCCTAGACTTACTTAAACCCCAATCCGTAAGGGTTGTTAACCCTTATTGACTTGTCTACCTTTGTATGTTTGAGACCTCGATCTCAGGAACTGGACATTTGACAGTCGTGATAAGATGGTACAGGAAAATATTTGGCATGTGTAGAGAAACAAATAAAGTAAAAGAATGTCGACAAAAAAGAGAATTTTAAGCAGAAATATTATTTTCTCCCCTCCGGACGGAAAGCGTCGATTCTCGTCCCGCTGCGCTAAACGAAGTTGTCGCTTTCCATCTCCGTCGAGAAGAAAAATAGTATACTAACCTCGGACAGTAAATAAGAAAGGTCAACAATTACATGAGATCTGAGACCTTTCTTACTTTCCTGTCCTCGGTATGTAATCTTCTATAATAGTAGATCTTACTATAATAATTATGGTACAGTAATTTATAACCATAGTTTAAAATGTATTGTTGAAAGTTCTCCATTCTGGCTCAAAGGGCTTTAGCCCTTTGACCAAAGTGTGAAAATGCCTCGTCAATAAAAAGCTTAAAAATTTAAAAAATCCCGGACATTAATTTAACGTCCAGCCTGCAGACACTGTATATAGGTACTTAACATAGTATAATTTGGGTCGTCAATGGCTTGGCCCATTAATCATCAGGTTGGACCGGCGCATCATTTATCACTTTCGGGCTCCTTCATCTATTTACATAATATTACTCTTTTTTTGAAAAATCTGTTTTTTATTACTTCCAGATTGTGTCCCTTCTGATGTGTGAAACTCTTTTATGTGATGTTTGTATGAGGAATTGAAGGGACATTAGGTACTACAAAGGAAGAAAATCTGCTAATATGATGGAAAGGGATTTGCATAGACTTAAACTCTAGCGATAGACTTGCCCTTCCATAGAAGCAACATGTTCCACTTGAATGAGGTGTACGCACCTGATTAATGTTCCCGAGTTCACTTCGTCACTATGGCAATGACAGACCGCAATGTGTCATTTTGTGTTGTTTTGTGTGACATGATGTTTGTTTGAACGAGCTTGTCTATCGCTAGAGTAATATGTCTATGGGGATTTGGGATAGTTTGAGCGTGGTGTCAATGATTTTGTTATAGAGTTGAAGTTGAAATTGAAAAAAAGTTTCGTTGTGCAAACAGAAAGTCGGTACGGTACAAAATTGTAGTAAAAGGTAGTTGAAATGAAGTAGTTTAAAAAGCTGACGAAGTTGTTTGACGAAGCTTGTGCTGGATTTTAGTTTAGTAAGTTGTCGAAGCATGTTGCAGATCTCTATGTTTATCTAAGGTTTTGACGAAGCATGTTGCTGATTATTACTGACTGGTTGTATCTTGTACATTTGATTGACGAAGCATGTGCTGACTGCTGGTTTTTTGTAGACTTTAATTAAATTATTTTTAATATCGAATAAACTCTATCTTGTGTCTTTAAAAGCACCATGTGCTTAACATGTGTATACAGGGTGTAAGGAAAAGTATCATTAACCTTTAAACCACAGACTCTACCCATCAAACTGAACATCTTTTACTATGGGAGCAAAACGATCAGAGCAAAAATAAAATGCTTTTCCATACGATTTTGTCGAGCAGTTTAGTATGGGAGAGCTGATTTTTTTTTGCTTTGATCATTTTGCTCCCATAGTAAAAGTTGTTCAGTTTGATGGGTAGAGTATGTGGTTTAAAGGTTAATTATACTTTTCCTAACACCTTGTATAGTAACTTTTATACATTGTTCCTCCAGTGTGCCACATCGTAACTATGCTCTCTGCTAAATCAGAGACACATAGAGAAACACCCACTCACCGTATTTTTATACCAGTAATTTCTGATGTTTTATAGTCCACTTATTTATCACTCCAGAATTCCCTATACAACACCTAAGCAGGGCCACTGGACCAATATTTTTCCAGGAAGTCAGTGAGTGAGACGTTACTGGCCCACCAGGTCCCACCAGGAGAAGTCCTGACAAACGCCCTGGACGCACCGGCTCACATCTACTGCTGTTCCATCCAGACTTCCAGGAAGAGACCAGAAGCAGGTAGGAACACCTGGACGTAACCGGACCTAGCACCTCGTTTGAATATCGAAATGACCAACGACAAAAGATTGGAAAAACAAAGAACAATGTCACAAACACCAATTAAAAAAAAGTCGGTGGATATTACTGCCGTGCTTACCTTTAAGTATTTTTTTTATGGCAAAATTCATATGTTTTCGGAATCTTTGTGACGAGCTCTACATGATTTAAAAAAACTTCCATACCATCAAACTTTTACTATGGAACCAACTTCGAAATCGCGAATAAAAAACTGCTGTCCCACACATTCGCATTCGAATCCGCTTCATAGTGAAAGTTGTTCAGTTTGATGGTCTGGAAGCACCCCCTTAAGTATTATTACAAGGGTGTTTGGATTAGGATCGACCATACATACTGCACTCTTGCTTAACAGTTCTACCTCTGAATAATGAGATAATGAGCGTTTTTTTTTCTTTTTTAAATTTAGTTCCTAAAAAACTCGACAGATGGAATGTTTATCGGCCCATAGAGCCGTTCGTGAGATCCTGTCAAAATCTTGTCAAGACTGTGCCTGCCTTTTTTTTAGAAGCCAAGGGATCGATCCCATACAGCCATGTCAGGCGTAAAAGTTTAGAATTTTCGATTTAAATGATTAGTAAAATAATGAAATATGTCATCAAAAGATGCGCTGGCATCTTCTTGATCATCTTTTCACTCTTTATTATTTTAAAGAAACACTTTTTGAAATGTTGACGTTTCTTCGCACAGACCGTAGCGCCATCTATCGATCCCCTAGAAAACAAAAAGAAAAACGCTCATTACAATAAAGATCAAAGTTTCATATTGAGTTCGTCACAAGGATACCGGAAACTTATACAAAATTCAACCCCGCCAAGTACTTGGTGGAATTCATTACATATTTTGTTTATCCGGATTACGTGGGGTAAATAAAAGGTTAATTTTTTAAAATGTTGATTAAATGAAAACTCTTTTTGTAAAGCGCGGTAAAAATTTTCTTGTTTACATTTGTGTTCTCAAAGGTTTTGTGTAAATAACTGTTTGAAATACTCTTTGGTCGTATTACCGCAAAGTGGGTTAGGTTGGGTAGAACGTACATTACAATATAATAGACAAGCAGTAATGGCACTAAGCATATGAGACCGAGATAAACGTATAGTCAACTAATTTGAAAAGTACACCTTAAACCTTGTCGTTATTCAATACTTTATTACATTCCATAAAATAGATCTTGTAGGGCACAGCAAAATAATACAAAAATACAAATAAAACATAAAAATCAATTTTTTTTGTTTGCGTACATACAGTTTTTGTAGTTCTACATTCATTTTTAAAACCTTTTATTTCAAAGCTGAAGCTGGTCTTCGCACATCGACAACTTGAAGTGGACCTTTTGCTATTTGAATATTTTGCTGTTGTGTCTCTTGTGGGTTCGTTGGTCAGCCAAATGAACCCTAATTATAATTACAGAACGGTCAGTCCCTTGGTGCCACAGGGTTTGGTTTAGGAGATTTTGGCTTTTGCAAAGACATACGAAGCGATTATATCTGCTTACCTAAAATATAAGAACAGAATTGCAAAGTACATCGCTCTGTTGCGACACAAACTTGCCGTACGAAACCACATTTTCCATAAAACGCCTTGAAAAGCGCTAACATGCAATCCGGAGAGGTTATCAACGAAGATGGCTACAGAATGGGTTTCACGAGATCGTTGACAACGTTGTGGAAGGTCCAGGAGAAGATGGAGCGGTGATTTGAATACCTTCCTGAAGGGTTGGCCAGAGATTGCATTGCAAAGGGAGGATTGGAGGAGAAGAGGGGAGGCCTTTGCCCAGTAGTGGAAGACAAAACAGGCTAACTTGAAAAAAAGTCGCAAGCTATATGCTTAATGTCACATTTTGACCGTAAAGCTGAACAACTTTTTCTATGGCACCAACATCGAAATTGCGAAAAAGCCAACCTACTGGAGCCAATTGTTTGGGACCGCTGGTTTTTTCGCAATTTCGATGTTGGTCTCATAGAAAAAGTTGTTCAGTTTGATGGTCTGATCATCCCTTTAAGAAAGTGTCAGCATATTAAGAAGGACCCTGTATTATGATTTATCATCTAAAATCAAAGAAAAGAAAAGTTGAGGAAAAGACAACTTTCCATGCCAGGAACTTGGCATAAGATGCCATTTTGTGTCCGTTGGCATTTTGTAAAGTTGGCACTACTTAATTACATTTTTCTGAATGCATTTTGCTATACTAGCTTTAAAACAGCGAGCACCAGACAGACAAACCAACTATTTGTTTAACTAAACACGGATACTGTCCCCTAAACATATCTATCTCTATCCCTCTATAGTTTAAACCGGTAGGCCAGGCAGGGAGGGACTGCGTTTTAAATAAACCAGCGACCGGACAGCAAAGGGGCGGGCGATTAGGCGGAAAAATGTGTTTTTTTTTCAAATAGAATTATTTTACGGTCGAAAGTAGCTTAGAGGGCAAAACTATAGACATACATAAACTCACGACTATTACACATTTCGGGCTGGTTAATGCGTGCAGTTTTAGCAAGGCAGAGCGTCTTGCGTAGTGAAGGAAATAAAAAGATGAAAAGTTAGAAATATTATTATAAAAATTTTCATGGTTTTAATTCTGTACTTATGACATTTAATAAAATTGTGTCAATGTTTAAATTTTTACGTGTTTTTTTCTTTTTTGTCATCAATAAAAAAAAAACTTTTTCATGATTTTTTTTTTTAACAAAACTAGATTTTCGACAATGCATTCTTTTGCCTATTCATTTCATTTTGGTGAAATTGAGATTCTTACTATTACATAATATGTTACACTTGTGCCTTTATTTTGTTATATAAAAACCTCTTTGTTGTAATTAGATTTTCAGAGCGCACACAATTCTATCTTAGATCATTTTTTTCTAAAAGAAATGATCATTCGTTTTCATTTGATAATCAAAGGGTCATTGATCAGAGTTTTGGATTTAGAGCCTTGTTTCAACATACTACAGAGTTAGAATGTATGTACGAGTAATAATAATTAATGAGTACAGGAGTACTGAATAATATGGCTTTGTTCGAATAACAGTGCACTGAGCACAGACAGCAAATTCTCGTTTTGCGTTCACCCGGCTGTAATTGGTTACTGACTGATATATTAATGATTTGGTTACATGGACTTACACCTTCAGAGCTAGGGTTACCAGACGGAAAATTGAAAAGCCCTGACTAAAAGCCAGGTTTCCATTGAAAAGTCCTGAGATTTTGTCGCAAACGTTATTAACAATTCCGTTGAAAGAAAAAACAATTATTGGGTTAGTGTGCAATTGTAATTCCCTTAATACAAGTGGTATATTAAGAGGCAATTTTTCATTTTGAGGATATTTAGGGAATATTATGTTTTTAAATACACTTCTCATAAAAAAATCGAAAACCCAGCGATTTCCCAAATCGGGCCGCCAGCCATCCTGTCAGGAGCCTAAAAATCGCGTAAATTCAGGATAAATCCCGAGATTGGATTCAGAGCTGAATTTTGAATGTAGTGTCCTATTTTAAATACCAAAACTTATCAAAAATGAACGAAGTTTCTTGCTAGGTAGGTATATATTACACACCGAGAACAGGAAAGTAAGAAAGGTCTCAGATCTCACGTAATCAACAACAAACATGTGATCTGAGGCTTTCTTATTTAATGTCCGAGGTCAGCCTTTAGTGCTTCGTTTGGGATCATTACAATGTATGTGCCTGTGAGCGTTATTTTTTTTTGTATTTTTTTTTATTTTAGTATACTATTTTTCTTGAGTAAACCTACTTGAGCCAAATATACGGGACGTCTGATTTTGTTTTCGCGATTTCGATGTTGGTCGTATAAAGAAAGATGTACAGTTTGATGGTCTGATCATACTCTTAAAAAGTGTTAGTATATTAAAAAGGACCTTGTGTACACAAAACATACATAAATGTTTAACGTGGTGTTGTGTTCAACATTAGACAAAATATCGAATGTTATTCAAACATGTTATAAAAATTAACGTAAGTTTCTGTAAGTTCTAACTACCTACCTATTCTTAAAAGGAATCCACTAATAAGTAGTTTCCCCCACAAGTGTACCTTTCAAACGTAAACGTTCACGGTAGCCGTAGCAATAAGGGGCAAGGGTCGACCTTTACGGGTGAACTATATTGGCTTGACCGCTGATCGAATTTACGCATATTGTGTTACCTTACCTTATTTTCCGCCTTAATACAATACGTGGATCAACTAATTAGGCGTATCTGGTAGATTAAAAGTGCAATAAACAAACCAAGCAGTAGTGATAAGCTGCACATAAACCCATTTTTTTTTTCTCTAGTTAATGGCCTACCTTGCCTCCACCAACACGCACTGGGTCCGCGTGGTGGAGTATGGCCCACTCCCTCTCACCCTTATTCGTGAGCGGAGGCCTTTGCCCTGCAGTGGGATTCTATAGGCTATAACTTACTTTTTTATAGTTAATTGACTTCTTGCTTGTGCGTTAGCACCGCATTTCCGCCTGTGTCAAGTGGTTTGAGGGAGTATCTATCCAATCTCGAGGATTGTTTTTGAGCAAGAACACAACTGAGAAGGATTGCGTAGCCTCGTGGCTGGCTAAGACGCGAACCGCGCGAATACCACGTGAAAGACAAGTGTTCAGGGCAAACCCTGCAACGTGACTCCAACCCATAAAGTTATTATACCGTAGAGGAACTGATTTGAGTTGTCAAATGAAACCGTTTTTGGAGGTTTTTAGGAGATTATCGGCAAGCAAAAATTCGAGCTCTGTCTATAACTCTGAATCTAACGTGAAATCGTTGATAATTTAATGAAATCGTGTTAGTATATTTCACAAAAGTATCTACGATTTCACTTTCGATTCACAATTATTCAGATACCGAATTTTTACCCTGCAATAAGATCCTCAAAACGGTTCTATCGCATCGCGTCACGTACTCTTTCTATTATACAGTGGTGCCGCTAGATGCATCTCCCTCTCTCAGCTGCCACTCTATTAGTAACTTCACTATCACTACATAGTTTAAAACAAAGCCGCTTCCCGCTGTCTGTCTGTCCCTATGTATGCTTAGATCTTTAAAACTTCGCAACGGATTTAGATGCGTTTTTTTTAATAGATAAAGTGATTCAAGAGGAAGGTTTATATGTGCATTGCACCCGTGCGAAGCCCGGGCGGGTCGCTAGTTGTGCTAAAACTTTAAATAAATAATGGTGGATGTCGTCGTCGCTAAACGCTAGATATTTGTCACGATATTTCACTTGTAATCCTCACGTATGTTAAGCGTGTAGCTATCGCGAATTTCGATACACGCCATAATGGTGTGTATCACAATTTCATATCACAAATATCGCAGTAAATATCTAACGTGTAGCTTTCACCATAGAACAGCTACGAGGACTATTATTCTTACAATACCGATGTTGTTAGTTGTTACATTTGTTACTTGTTTTTTTTTAAGTTTATTCTAAAGCAATTTCAATTAAAACATTTTTGTTTTATTGATTGCTGTTATTCGATCGCCTGGGCATAGTGTCGCTACTAATTGATTAGTGTTGGTTAAAAGACGATGTAGGGATTATGAGCCACATTAAAAATTAAACCATTTACCTACTCTGGGTACTGCTCGTTTTTAACACACCTTAGAAATTTAATCCATACTACTTAGAGTGACTGGTAATTCGACATATTCTTTAAACTGTATTATGACCTTAGTTTGCTAGTTTAGGTACTAGAGCTAAAATGCAACAATTTTGTGACCCTGTGATGATGAGTAGAAAAACAATATTTACTTACCAAAGAGCGACCCGAGGAAATAAAAGGTCACTAAGTAATTCACAAGTCGTACATTTTTTAGAGTTTGGAAAATATCCTTATGAGAATCACGGACTTGAAAAAAGGCGGACGTAATATGACACTAAAAAGATGTGAAGCATGCAAGGTCCTACAGATTCGTTTGTTCTCCAAGGGACCTACACTCACACAGATGCACCAGTTCTAGGCTTAGGTCCTACAACCCGCCACCATTTTGTACCACGCGACAGTGCGTCAGCACGCACACAAAAATAAATGGGTGCTTCACTCGTGATTAGACGAGATTACGTCCGGTTTTTTTTCAGGTCCGTGATGAGAATTCGAAAAATTCGAAAATTGCTTATAGTTTCTCTAGGCATGTCACGAGTAACCCAAATCTATATCCGATGGAAAAGAAATAAATAACATTTCGCTAGAAAAACTAATAATTTGGCAGGATCTCAGCTCTTAGCAACAAGTCTACAAAGCAAAGCCAGTGTTGCCAGATTTTTTAAAGCAGTATCTGTACCAAAGATTTTAAAAATCTGTATGAAATCTGTATAAGTAAATTAAAGAAAATCTGTAAAAAATCTGTATTTGGCATTGGTATTCTCAAGTATTCTGTATAATTTTATCTGTAGTTAACTACCTAGGTGCTTTAATTAACAATTAAAGCACCTAGGTAGTTAACTACAGATAAAATTATACAGAAAAAAGGCGGACGTAATATGACACTAAAAAGATGTGAAGCATGCAAGGTCCTACAGATTCGTTTGTTCTCCAAGGGACCTACACTCACACAGATGCACCAGTTCTAGGCTTAGGTCCTACAACCCGCCACCATTTTGTACCACGCGACAGTGCGTCAGCACGCACACAAAAATAAATGGGTGCTTCACTCGTGATTAGACGAGATTACGTCCGGTTTTTTTTCAGGTCCGTGATGAGAATTCGAAAAATTCGAAAATTGCTTATAGTTTCTCTAGGCATGTCACGAGTAACCCAAATCTATATCCGATGGAAAAGAAATAAATAACATTTCGCTAGAAAAACTAATAATTTGGCAGGATCTCAGCTCTTAGCAACAAGTCTACAAAGCAAAGCCAGTGTTGCCAGATTTTTTAAAGCAGTATCTGTACCAAAGATTTTAAAAATCTGTATGAAATCTGTATAAGTAAATTAAAGAAAATCTGTAAAAAATCTGTATTTGGCATTGGTATTCTCAAGTATTCTGTATAATTTTATCTGTAGTTAACTACCTAGGTGCTTTAATTGTTACATTTAGAGCTGAATAAATAAATGTTATGAATATTTATAAATATCTTTATTCATTTTTGATAATAAGTCATGATCAATATCTATGTCATAGCATGGCTTATTGTTGAGTAATTGCTTAGTTGTGCAGCAATTTTGGCTAAAATGGTCTGAAAAACTACAATTTGAGGTAATTCTGTATGAAAAAAATTTGAATGTTGAAAAATCTGTATAAATTTCACTCTCAATTTTTTATCGGTATGACATGTTGGAAATCTGTATGTATACCGCGAAATCTGTATATCTGGCAACACTGAGCAAAGCGCGTATTGCGTCTAGGCCTTATTGAATTTGTCCCCAAGTTGCCGAAGGTTGCCGCGACGGGAATCTTACGAATGGAATTCTATTGAATTTTCTATTTCCGTTCACACGAGCGTGAAATGACGGGCGTGCGCTAAGTTTTGTATATAAATCACTTTTAAAACAAGGGACAGAGTTACTTGGAGTTGTGGACTCAGGCGCCCACTAGTCATCTAAAGTTTTTCTAATTCGAAGTATACAGGGTGTTTCATAAGTAACAATAAATTTTTAAAACTCATAAGGGGGTTGTTTAGACCGTTAAACTGAACAACTTTCTCTATGGGACCAACATCGAAATCGCAAAAAAAATAATTTTAAATCCCATACATATTTTAGCTCTAGTCGATTTGTAGAGTATAGAACATGGGTCATATTCATCTAAAGTGTACATTTTGATTTAATTTTTGTCCCAGCCCTTTATTGTCATTTAAAAGTATTTAAAATATGTAATATAGATCTCATATTGCTAAAATTATGTACTAGTGGATATTCTTTCATGTTTAAAAATCTTAATACTATGAAATAGAAGAAGTTTAATATGTTTTTGATTTTTTTATAAAATTGTAATTTAGCTCTCCATACTAATTTGTCATGTCCCATTGCCGACGCACCGCATTTAAATGTTTTTTTAGCCGCCCGTCGGTATAGTGTATCATTCATTTTGGATTTTATGGCTATATTATTACATAGCCCTATTGGTTTTTAGTAACTTAGGCCATTATAATCCAACAATACTTAACTAATTCATTTTGAAATATTGTCCCAGATTTTTATTCCATTTCGTAACATTTTGTTTCGTTACGCCGAATTACGCTTTAAGATCCTTTAAAAACAAACTGATTACTATTTTTATGCTGGCAACAATGTTACGTCATAGAATGAACCATAAAATTTCGGCAATTTTGACCCGTCATCTGTTTAAATGAACAGTTGAAAATTTTTGTGAGTTTTTATTTTCCGTTTCGTTACAAAATTTCTGTGATAAAGGTTAGAAAACATCTAAATTATGTATTCTGTTTCTTTGATTTTGTAGTGCACACATAAATGCCATAGTAAGGTTTCCCGTAAGAGTGTTTTCCAAAGTTTATTCAAAAAGCTAGCAAATATTTACTTAGTTTTTCAATTTCGGTTTCGTTGCGTTTCGTTACGTAACGTAATGGAAAAGGCTGTGATCACATTGAGATCTCTCAGCTAACCATTCAAAAGGTTGAATTATGTAACTATATTTGTTACCGAAAACAACATTTTATTAAACAAATAAACAAAAATGTTTTTTTTCATTATCCTACTTAATTAATATTTTATTTCTGCCATTGCAGAAACCAAAAAAGTGAAAATAAATAAAAAATGATTACAAATGCGAGCTCTCAGTGTTTTTTTAACAATTTAATTCTTTCCTCTTACAACATTTTAATTTGAATTCTCACATTTTTACTAAGACCATAAAATTAAATCAAAATAATCATTTTAACTGTTTTTACATTCCTTTTCGCCATATAATATGACAACGATAATATTAGTAAAAAGAAAAAAATATGAAAAAAAGTGTTAAAAAGATTCGTAATTTTCTACGGTTTGTCAGTTTTTTATGTCTGGGATTATATTCGAGAGCATATTTTGCTATGTCATCCTGTCTGTCAAAACTGTTCTTTTAATAGTCTAGTTCATCCATTCTGTCTGAGGCCTTATGTTCCATTTCGTTATTTTCGTTACGTTCCATTTCGTTTCCGTTTCGTTATATGTACACTTTAGATGAATATGACCCACATACATTTTTTTTTTCGCGATTTCGATATTGGTCCCATAGTGAAAGTTGTTCAGTATGATGGTCTACACCACCCCCTTAAATGTTTATTTGTAGTTTTGTAACACCTTGTATAACAACAAAAAAATTCTTTTTTGTGGGCGTAAAAGAGTCCAGTGTTACCTACCATGAGTTTTCTATGTACGTTACTACTGTAGTTGCGCCGCCAATTTTGTATGACAAAAAAAACATACGGGTCGAATTGAGAACCTCCTCATTTTTTGTTGAAGTCGGTTAAAAATTAGTTCTCAACGGAGCTCTCTAGGAGAGTTGTCTAGGAGCGCTATCCGAAATTCATACAAAAACTGTAGTTTACTACAGTAGTTTTACTGTAGTAAACTACAGGTAAACTCATGGTAGGCCTACAGAGGGCCTACCATGAGTTTTCCCTGTACTTTACTACGGTAGTTTCGTCGCCAATTCGTATGACAGAAATTAGTTCTCAACGTAACCACTAGGAGCGCTGTACGAAATTCAATACAAAATTGGTGACGTTACTACAGTAGTAAAGTACGGTGAAAACTCACGGTAGACCTACTGGTGTCGAGTTTTGAGTTAAGGTTAGATTTGGCATCTAGATCACTCACATTCACATGATCAAATTATGGAATAATACCAAAAAAGTGGGTTACAATGCCGACAACTGGACCCTTCTTGCGTGGACGCCCACATTTGGATTGGTAAATAATCTAAGAAGTTTTTAGCCCTTCGGCCGTTTTCGTAGCTGCGATACGTAACCAGTTGCGAATTAAAAAAAATTATTCTGTTTTCACCACCAGTTGCGAATCAAGAGAATTTTTTCTTTAACCGTAACAAAAGAATAAGAACTTTCCGACTTAAATGGTTGCGATGAGAGAAAAGCATTTCTTAATTCGCAACCATGCTTAAGATAATGAATAATAACAATATGCAATTATGTATTATAGACCGGCGGCCAGCTACAGTCAACTATACCTTACAAAATTAGCGAACTAACTCATTATGCACCTAAAGTAGACTAAAAATAAGTCATAAAAAACATGGTCTGCCAGGGCGCAGCTTGGCACGTTTTCCGGTGCGATGAAAAATGTGGACCCCAAAAACACCCCATTTTACCTCATCGAATTAATGGATGGAACTTGTCTGTTGGTCTAGAGGCCGATTAGTAAAGCCTAAAAAACCTGGTCTGCCGCCGCCTATCCTGGCAGGTTCATGGGTCCGACTGAATTTAGGGTGCTCCTCGGAGGGTGGATTTTACCTCATCGAATTAATGAATGAAATAAATGCATAATTATACTCCTATTAACTATGTTTACATATGCCTTGGTTTGCCTAGGCTCAGCCTGGCAGGTTCCCGGGTATGACTGATTTTACTTACAAAAAATTGTGTAGCCCAACTTCAAAAACCAGTATAAATCTATAGATTCTGCGGGAAAATTTGCTGAAGTTAGCTTGTATAAATTAACTAAGATATATTTACACATACAAATATCTCTGAAAGTGGAATTTTAATGGGAAAGGTTAACGGCCCGCGGAAACTAAAAGAGATAGATATGTGGTCCCGAAGGAAAAAATGTCAAAGACCCTGGGCAATTTGACGTCCCGATGTAAAAAAGCCAATATGGAAAATCCAAGATGGTCGACTTGCATTTTCCAAGTCCTCATAACTTGGCTATTGGCTTGGCAGACAATCTAAAGTTGCCATAGTACAAAGCTATAAGACCGATCAAAGTTGACTTTTTCATCTGGTCTTATAGCTTTGTTTGTATGGAAACTTCAGACGGTCTAACTATTACTATGAGTATTAAACATGAACAACATACATGAGAACATGGCAGTATAGAAAATAACCTCGAAATTTAAAACTTTTCAGACTATTTTTTTTTTCTACGGCGTGTTGTGATATGTAAGACTTAGGTTTTTAGGGTTCCAAAGTAAACAAGGAACCCTTATAGTTTCGCCATGTCCGTCCGTCCGTCCATCCGTCTGTCCGCGGCTTAGCTCAGAGACGCTTAGTACTAGAAAGCTGTAATTTAGCATGGGTACACATATTAATCACGCCGACAAAGTGGTAAAATAAATAATTTTTTAGGGTACCTAAAAAAATTCAACCCGTGAAGTGGGGATGCAATTTTTTTTCTCGTCTATCCCATAGTGTGGGGTATCGTTGGATAGGTCTTTTAAAAATACGGTGGGTGTGGGAAAACCATTTTTCGATTTACGGATCGGTTAGCGAAATATTAAGCTTTAAGGTGCAAATTTTTGTTAGAGTCAAGTGTCCCCCCCCCTCTGCCAGCTAAACGGTTGTTTCTGGATATGTGTAAAAATTCATGACAGTAGTGTATATTATAATGAAATTTAAAGGAAAACTATCACCGCTAAGTACCTAAGTTAACGAGTAATAGTCGACCAACTTAAAAAATGTACTTTTATGCCCCATAGCGGATAGTTGCCTCAACAGATTAACGAGTAATAGTCGACCAACTTAAAAAATGTACTTTTTAGACTTTATTAGCCGTTAAACCGTAGTATAAAACCAAAAGCCCCCTTCTAAGTTCGTATATTATGAGTGGCGACTACGGAACCCTACCCTGCGCGTGGCCCGACACGCACTTGGCCAGTTTTATTATATTAGTCATTTAGTACCTTACAACAATTTTTAAACGGCAATCGGTAATCTTTTTGGTAATTAAAAGTCCCCCGGCTACAGTACTATTACAATGGCTCGGCAATCCACGCGCTTGCACAGGCAGCGACAGGCGCCCCTTTGAACCGACAGCGATCTGGATACAATACACACCACAGGCGTCTACAGGCCAAGAGAGGCGAGACCGTTCCCACGGCGTGTGGCTTGGCGCGATTTGCGTAATATATACAGGGTGTTTCATAAGTAACAATAAATATTTACAACTCTTAAGGAGGTTGTTTAGACCGTCAAACTGAACAACTTTCTCTATGGGACCAACATTGAAATGGCGAAAAAAAAAAAATGATATTCCATACATATTTTAGCTCTAGTCGATTTGTAGAGTCTCATAGTGAAAGTTGTTCAGTTTGATGGTCTACACCACCCCCTTAAAGGTTTATTTGTATTTTTGTAACACCATGTATACAGGCCGTGGGACCGTACCCTAAAATAGTAAAAATAGGTGTACATCAAGCTAGCGTACACAGGTACACATGACGGGAATTAAGATTACTGTAGTGCCATTAAATAAGTCGTCCCTAAATAGTGCCTCTGTATTTTGAGATATTTATATTTTTCCCTGGTAGTGCTGGTACAGTCAAGAGCAAGTGGAGCTTGACATCACCAGAATAAGCTTTTTAGGTACCCTAAAAAAAATATTTTTCAACATTTTATTTTACCACATTGTCGGCGTGATTAATATGGGTACCCATGCTAAATTAAAGCTTTCTAGTACTAAGCGTCTCTGAGCTAAGCCGTGGAAAGACGGATGGACGGACGGACGGACATGGCGAAACTATAAGGGTTCCTTGTTTACTTCGGAACCCTAAAAACCTAAGTCTTACAGACCACAACACGCCGTAGAAAAAAAAATCGTCTGAATAGTTTTAAATTTTGAGGTTAGGTTCTATACTGCCATGTTCTCATGTATGTTGTTCATGTTTAATACCCATAGTAATAGTTAGACTGTCTGAAGTTTCCATACAAACAAAGCTATAAGACCAGATGAAAAAGTCAACTTTGATCGGTCTTATAGCTTTGTATGGCAACTTTAGGTTGTCTGCCAAGCCAATAGCCAAGTTATGAAGACTTGGAAAATGCAAGTCGACCATCTTGGATTTTCCATATTGGCTTTTTTACATCGGGACGTCAAATTGCCCAGGGTCTTTGACATTTTTTTCTTCGGGACCACATATCTATCTCTTTTAGTTTCCGCGGGCCGTTAACCTTTCCCATTAAAATTCCACTTTCAGAGATATTTGTATGTGTAAATATATCTTAGTTAATTTATACAAGCTAACTTCAGCAAATTTTCCCGCAGAATCTATAGATTTATACTGGTTTTTGAAGTTGGGCTACACAATTTTTTGTAAGTAAAATCAGTCATACCCGGGAACCTGCCAGGCTGAGCCTAGGCAAACCAAGGCATATGTAAACATAGTTAATAGGACTATAATTAGGCATTTATTTCATTCATTAATTCGATGAGGTAAAATCCACCCTCCGAGGAGCACCCTAAATTCAGTCGGACCCATGAACCTGCCAGGATAGGCGGCGGCAGACCAGGTTTTTTAGGCTTTACTAATCGGCCTCTAGACCAACAGACAAGTTCCATCCATTAATTCGATGAGGTAAAATGGGGTGTTTTTGGGGTCCACATTTTTCATCGCACCGGAAAACGTGCCAAGCTGCGCCCTGGCAGACCAAGTTTTTTATGACTTATTTTTAGTCTACTTTAGGTGCATAATGAGTTAGTTCGCTAATTTTGTAAGGTATAGTTGACTGTAGCTGGCCGCCGGTGCCTTATGTATTAGGCCTGGATTGCGATTTTTCAAATCAGCAGTAGAAAATATCAAAATAAGGTACTTACTATGGATTCGATCATGATTTTGAACGTGTGTCTTTTAAAAATCGAACTATTGCAGCCCTAGTATGATTTCTCTACTTACGCGCGACGCGCCTTCGCTGCATAGAAAATTACCCCTTCCCGTGCTCTTCACTTGTGCTTGCCGCGAGACGGGTTGTATGAAAAAAAAGGCCGAGTCGCGCGTAAGTAGAGAAATCATGCTAGAGGGTCAGGACACATTAAATCAGCTTATCACAGTTTAAAACTGCCAACTTTTTTTAAACAACACATTAAAATTTACAGCACGTTTCAAAATATTTATGGAAGCAAAGTCAAGTACCCAAAAAATAATTACTCAGCCACCATACAATGAAAAGGGAGCCGAAATGAAAAACAGTTTATTTAACGCTGTCCGTCGTAATCGTTTTTTTTTGCATAACCTCGTTTAAATTAACAAGTAAACACACGGGTCCTTATTGTTGTTGTTTTCTAATCTATTTCGGAAACTTCAACACCATAATTATTCTGAAAACGGAGTGGAATTTAGAACTAGAAAAACGTTTCTTAATGCACCCCTATCAAAAATAATTAATTAATTCCCTGTGGCTTCCAAATCCAACATTTTGACATGTTTTTGGGAAATAAAGATGCAAATTGTTATTTTCAAAAAGGCTTTCAAAATTCAATATTGTAACAAGAATTCAATTGCAAAAATGTATTTTGAAGAAATTGAGTAGTAGGCGCATAGTTTTGCCTCTGTGTATGTTGTAGAGTTTCTGGTCGGCTCTGCAGCGACAGCACGTTCGATTTTATATTTGATATCGCGATTATGGAAATTTCTATCTAAAGTGAATCGGTAATTTATTTTTATTTAGTGTTTTCTCGTTCAAATATGCAATGTTGGACCTATTTATTACCCAAAAACAAAAACGCCGACGCCACCGTACACAAGACAGACCCATATGTTTCCATGTAAAGCTCTACTGAGAGTTGAATACATTTGCATGTGAAATTGTTATATTTCACGAAATCCACCGTCGCGTCGTAGACCGGAGAGTGCATCTACGTAATGCGTTGCTATGAATCTGTGATCGTTTGAACTGGAGGATCTACGATGTAGGCAGGGTTCATGTTGTTAAAGGAAGTCGTAATGTCGGGAGTCGCGTGGCTGAGGGGGTAACAAGTAGACGTTTCGTCGGCTTGCGATTTTGATAGCCACGTGGCTCCGCCGTTTTATGTCGGTTTCGAGTGTGTGTTTTTGTTTCAAAACGGAGCTTTGAGATCGCCATATCCTATTACCGTACAATATCTTCAACACTTGACACTGGCGAAATCTAACAAGGAAACGCCATTAAATAAAAATAAAACTAGAATAGAATGTCATTAGTTCTAGCACGTCATCATCATATCAGCTGATGAACGTCCACTGCTGGACATAGGCCTCCCCCAAGGATCGCCATAACGACCGGTCCGGCGCTGCCCTCATCCAACGGGTTCCCACCGCCTTTACCAGGTCGTCGGTCTACCTTATGGATTACTCATGATTAGCGCACGTCCTTCAATTTTATTAATATTATTTGGTTTGTTAACAAGGCTTGGTCATTGACCAATAGCTACTGCGACCTGGATATTTCTATTGTTCTTTTCACCTTTGACCTTTCCAAGGCCTACGGATTTCATGAACTATATTATGCCTTTTTTTATGTGCAGGATCCAGGATTAACAGAAACGTCCACGCACAATTACTAGACAATGATTTCCAACGAATACGGGGGATTTTTTGGTTTTTAGCCATTAATGTTCTTAGCCTATTCTCGCAAGTTCTAAATAGTGTGCTGATGAGACATGACACTTACTTTCTTAGTACCTAAGGTAGTGTTTCCAATATCATAATATAATAGAGAAGTTCATTGAACCTCTATGTTATTGTTATGTTGAAGGTAGTAACTTTTCTTCAAGACGTGTTTAAATACAAATTAACATTTACCACTGGCAGTTTACAAAAATCTACCTTATCTGTTGAACTTTAAGAGGTCAAGTAATTCAACTAGGGTGCAGTAGTAAAATGGTAATGTATCTCTGGAGAGTGGAGGGTCTAAATTGAACAAACAATGTATTGCAAATGGTCGCGGAATCGGCTTCGGTGGACTTCGTACAGCGGATCTCAAACTTAAATAGGAAAGTACCTACTTGAGGAAATATAGTCTTTTTCATTTAGGATTCTGTTAAGGTCCGAGACTTTGCCAGTGTCGAATTTTACAGACAACTACAGGTCCTTACCTCGGAATATCTAAGCCTGTACCCGGACTTTCGATTTTCGATATATTGCGACCGTTTCGGTTCGAACGTCACTATAATAGAGTTGACATAGGACCGAAAACGTTCACGCTATTGCGAAGTTCATATGTCCGGGTAGACCCCCTGGCTACATCAGCCTATATATAATTCAAAAATCGATTCAGTAGTTTGGACAAACAGAAGCTGCGGCCAACAACCCACCGAAGTCGCATTACAATCGGTCAAACGGTGTCTAAGTCTATTTAGTCTCGATATTATTAACATCCATTTTTATATTTGTTACTATCAACCTTGTACCTATCAACTAGTATCAAAGTGGACATAGATGGCTTGTCGATTGCCACCCAAAATGAAAAGAGTGAACTTTGCTGCTGCCAACTAAAGACTCCTAAAAATTGTGTTTGTAAATACAGAAAAAGGGAATTCTATCCATGAAACTGAACAGCTTTTTACTACGAAGTAAACCTCAGGAAAGGCAAAAAAACTGCCTGTAAACTAACTGGCTGTTCCATACAAAACTGTTGTAGGTACCTACCCTAATAAATTTAAGAAAGAGCAGGGGTTGACTGTGATGGTGTGAATGGTGATAACTGTCCAGTTCTATGGTCTGAATTCAGTGTTTTAGTATTTCCTGGGCTGGCTCTTACACCCTGTATAAAAAGGATTCATCATCATCATCATCAGCCTACTCGTATAAACGTCCCACTGCAAGACACAGGCCTACCCTCAAGGATGGTATGGGCGTTAGTCCACCACGCGTGCCCAATGCATAAGAAGGATTATGATCGTGAATTTATGCACGTACGTTATGCACCTACCTGTATATGTGTACATAATTATGCTGAAGTGAAAGTTTTACTTAAATAAACCCAGGTACAAACAAGAGACACAGATTAAATCTTAAAATTCGATACTACAGTATAAACTCATGTTTTTCCTACAGTATTATACAGCCAAAGTAAAGTTTGTGTTACATAAAATAAGTCCTAGAAGCTTGTTCCATGAAATTTAATTACAAAGTCTTTTGTAGATGACAAAGTTTCGCGAAGCTTGCGAGGAGATGAGTGGAGACACGAAATTATGGTAGAATACAATGTTGTATACTAATTTACTTACTTGGAAAGTTACTAATACAATTTTAATTGGAAAACAGCACTACATTGTACTGGGATAACCGAGTACTTATCCAGAATTTTGTTTCAGGGGCGATAAGAAAGCGCCTTAATAACTTTATTCGGATTTGGAAGGGGAGGGGGGGGGGGGGGGGGGCAGCAAGTTGACCACTAACTTATGGCCCACTCCCTCTCACCCTTATTCGTGAGAGGAGGCCTTTGCCCTGCAGTGGGATTCTACAGGCTATAACTTACTTAACTCGGAAAATTGTTTGACGAATTTATGAATTTGAGTTTACAAGTTTTGATTGTACAAAATTTTTCGTTGTACAAAATTTTTATGAATAAGGTCGTGTTTCATTGTATAGAAAAACGTATTCTGCGAACGAATTCACGCTAAGCATATACATTTTCTCGAAAACTTCGTTATTTTCCAACCAGTAGGTAATTGAATGAATGTTTCGTATCTCATTATTGTTATCACTGTCATGTTTTTCTGTATTTTGATTTTGAGTAACAATAAAATAAGAATTTTTACATATTTTCCTGTTGAAATAGATAACATGCCCACGGCTCCGTTCGTGTAGAATTCATTTCTTTTTCAGGATAAAAATATCCTTTGTTTGAGTATGGGACCCTGAAACGCGTTGCTATCGAAAAAAGTTACGAGAGAGAAGGCAACTTTCTATACCATATTCAACAATAGGGTATTAGTGGACTGATAAAATATATTTTAGTTTTATCTCCTTAGTAAAAAAAACGTTAGAAAATAAAAAATAACGCTCTTAATAGCACGCATAGTTCGAATATTATTTTGAATTACAGGATGAACTATAAAACTAAAGATCAATATGAATTGACGTCATCAAAATTTAATTTCGTTTTATAGTTAAAACGTAATAAAATTTTGATGACGTCACTTGTTAGTAGGTATTTAGTTACAATTTTGCATAAAAAAAGCGCGTTTTGTCTTTTGATTAAGAGTATCGAATTTCAGTAGTTGTCCACTAGCGTATTACGAACTAAATAACATTAAAAGTACCGTAGTTTTCAAAGCGAACTATTTCAGTTACAGTTTCCATATTCAACGTGTTTCGTAACGTGAGATCAATATCGTCGACACAGCTAACGATTTGTCGCCGTTTTTCACGAAAAAGAAATAAAAAAAGTAAAGGTTTCACAAAAAGAGATTATTTGCATCGAGCTAGAGTTTGAGCTGCGCTGCACAATAGCGCCCCCATGATACTGCCGGCTCCCAATATATCACGGTGCGGCGCCCTTCGTTATATGAAAACGTGTACGTCAAAACAGCGGGGCCACATCATATTTTTCATGTTGATGTTTTAGTCTAATCGCCAGGGTGATCATAGGTCAGTCATGCAGTCCTTTGATCACACTGCAGATGCAGCAAAGAGTGTAGACCGTAGACAATCTTAGGCCTGTCAGATTTTTATGAACATCTAGACGTATCGTCAAAATGTCCTGGTCGTTTAGTATTCTGCGCTGAGTCGCGGTTCGATGTCAGCTTGGGTCATATTCATTCCAATTAGTTTTTAACAACATACGTACGACTGGAACACCACTGGCTATTCGGTGAAGGAAACCTTAGTGATCCCTACATACTTCAATTTGTGTCTATCTGCCAATTAAAAGTGTCGACTAGTTCCTTCCACCAACATTTTGGTCGAAGTAGTTACTACCTGTCACTCTGTAAAGAGTTGCGGTAATGGTACTGAAGTGTGCTGGATATTCGGATACTTTTAAAATACTTATATCTGACTACGTCCGTAACATAGACGTGAGCATAATTTTATTATGCTATGCATAACGTTAAAATATGCTGAAGGAGACTACGATGTGACACCTGGGCACACAGGGCATTCTTTGGCGTTCTTGTTTATTTTTATCACGAACTGTTGAGTTCGCAAACCATTTGTTCATCTCATTAACACTCATCGTTCTTAAAAATTGAAATACAAATTCCGTAGTAGTCCCGACGGAATGACGTACACTGCTGGACCTATCCCGTATATTTTACACTCCCTTGATCAAACCATGGCGAAAGTTGTAACTGGCCATGGCTCTATATTTGATGTCGGCTTTATGAAGATTGCTTCACGTGATGTTACTAAGCAATTTTGGATGATAGATGGCATTGGAGCGCCGATCATTTAATTTTGGCGTAAGTAAACAGACTGTGGTCAATTAACCGATTTAATCGGTATCAAATCGGCATGACCTGGTGTTTTTTGGCAGTTCTTAGTGATTCTGGATCTTAATATTTAGTTAATCAATTTCAGAAAATGTATGTGATGATCACAGAATCAAAATATTACTTAAAATTGCTTATTACACTCATAGTACGTTACCTATCTTGTAAACTAAGTATATAATCGGAAATATGCCAATGTCATCATCGGTCCATGAAGCTAGAAAAGGAAGACGTAGATGCAACGTCGTAATCTTGTCAATATACCGTATTTCGGCGTCGGAACATACTAGAAAACTAGTGGACAAACAGTATACCTCCCTAGTTAGAAAGAAAAACAATTCCTTGTTTTGTCTTCTCCCCCGACCCGTTATGAAAACATTTGAAAAGAGTTGGAAACACGAGTGCGCAGTCCATCTTTGATGTTCGATTTATAACTGACTAGCGACCCATCCCGGCTTCAAAGTTTGAACGGGTGCAATGCTGATACTAAAACCTTCCTCTTGAATCTAGATTAGTCTTTCCTCTTAAGATACAGAGGTCAAATTTCTCTGATTACATTACAAATGCTGATGATGATGTTAATTCTAACACTGCGATTCAATAAACAATACTACAGCTACAATAAAAATGATCTGTGATTTATTCGCGGAAAAGTCCTTTTTGTGTTGTCTATTTCTATCTGCAAACGTTTTGTTTTCGGGAATATTCGAAAAATTCTTCGTTGAGCCCATTGAACCATGTCCTTTGATGAAACGAACAATTTGAAACACAATCACGCCTTCCATTGGTGTGGGCCTTCCATTGGTGTGGGCCTTCCATTGGTGTTGGCCTTCCATTGGTGTGGGCCTTCCGTTGGTGTGGACCTTACATTGTTTTTTTCCGCGTCGTGCATTTTATGGTCTATGATTACTCAAAGGTCTATGACGACCTCTAATAACACGTTAAAATACTTGTATGCAGACAATATCCTTGTTGGCTATTTATTTTTCAAAACCCACCTTATAAATTGCAGCATAACGAAGAAAACCAGTCAACTTTAACAATAATTTTTCATTAAACCGTTTTCGTTTTTCCTAGAGCCGAATATATTGATCTTTTCATTGCTTTATCAGATTCAATCAAATTAAAAGCTATTCTTCTGCGTACCTATGTCTTGCTTTTCTTCCATTTACTTTTTAGATATATTTTCTTGGTCACAAAATGTTAGGTACCTACATTAACTTAATGAAATATGTTCGAAACCTTTCACTCTGAAATCTGAATAAGCCTAAAAATAATAAATAACAACAAAATCATATTTCATTAAAAGTATCACAAATATTACGCTACCTATTTCTAGTTCTCATTTTATTTTCCAGGACCATTTTGTAATTTTCATAACATGATGTAGGGTAGGATGTATTGTATTAATTAAATTGCAAATGTACTTATTGTAAACTTCTGTAAGTATGTGAAATAGATACAGTACGACCAGGAAAATATGCCCGTTTTATGGATCTTCGTTTGCGTAGAGCAGGCCCGAGTCCCCGACAAAACCCGAAGTCATTTAGTAATCAAAGAGTGCAAAGTCGGATAGCAGAGAAAAGGGCGCGAAAACAAATAAGCCAATAGCGTAAACGGATTGAAGGTTATTTATTAGGCGCGTTATTAAAATTTGTCAACTGCGCAGGTACATCGGTAAGCCTTATAAACCTGGTACTACTGTACCTATGTTTAAACCTCATTTAATACAAGTTTGACCAAACACGATCTTGTATATCACGAAATTCACGAATGTTGAAATTAAATGATACGATACCATAGTCGCGCCCCCCATTTATAAATTGGTGATAAAAAAATTAAATCGGTCATTAAAGTTTATCTATGGTGTCTATGGTCACAACACAAGGGGTCGTCGTTCGTTTCGTCATTAGGGAACACTCCCATTTTACGTTATATTATGGTATCTTGTTGGTATTTTAATAGCATTTTGAGCTCTTTGTAAATGTTATTCGTCTATTATAAAAGCCACAACAACACCTCGCCAAAAAATCACGTTTATTATTAGTTTAGGTACAATCGATAGAAAAATAGGTACAAAATGTTAGATTTAGACAGATACCGGATTTGGTGCTAATGCACAATGTGTATTGTTATTGAAAGTAAACAAATGAATGAAATGAATTAATGGTTTATTGGTGAATCAACTCAAAATACCAACGTTGCTTTTTAGAAATAGTTAAAGTAACAATCCCAAGACATGTAACCACATATAAACATTGATTTACTACCAATTACCCTGGGGTGTGGCATCCAGACCCTGGCTGCTATAAATTAATTTACCTACAACTACAACTATTATTCGTCTGTAGCCGCTTTGATTGTAACCTCTATCTTCAAGTTACTTTCAACTTTATTCTGTTCGAAATACAGTTTATTTTAGACTACAGTTTAATGGTTTAAGTAGTTTGATTCTCGTGTCTATGCCATGTAAAAAGTACCAATTGACTTTGAACATTGAGCTAACTGAATAGAGTACAGTTTGATTCGACTTTTACTACACAAAGTCAGAAGCCTACGTATAATACCTATAATCAAAGTAATTGTATACCTTGTGTGTAGTAGGAATAAAAGTAAAATTTGATCGCGAGGGCTGAATGCAACGCATGATTTCATTAGTGTAAATTAGTTAGTTTGTTGTCCCCCTACGGGGTACTTTTGCTAACGCAGTAATGCCATTTTGTATGAGTAGCTTAGTAGTGTCAAATTGTGATCCAACCAGATACAGCTTGGCCAAAAAGTCGTGATAAAAATGAGGGCGCTGCCTACACGCAAGAACGTCAAAATCACGTATAACCTGGCAACACCACCATATTAAAATTTTAGTTCCACCTGTCATCACGATCATGACTTTTTTGCCAAGCTATACATAACTTGATTGGTAGGAATGTTCTACCTAGTTAAAGTGTATAATTATTATGAAAAGAAATAAATTGGCTACGCGAAAAAGTGTATGAAACCCATGAAACCTCAAAAAAATTATATTACGCACACTATTTCGTAGTTAGGTAAGTACACGTAGTTATGTAGGTACATACATACATAAACTCACGAGTCACGACAATAATCCCAATTTGGGTGGTCAGAATTTACGACTTAGTGAAGCTGAAGTTACTATAATAGGTGTAGCAACACTTACTTTTAGTATTTTGAACAAGTCCAGTGGTGAATAGTGGTGATAGGGGGCTTTTTGCCACAGAAATATTGCATAAGAAGCCCTTAGACACCCATGGGTAGAAATAGGGGTTGGGAAAAATAATGGACCTACCTAGTTGATTAAACAGTAACTTCTTAAAACTTGTTTTTAAGGCCCAATTGTAGGACGAAATACCTTGGAGGCGTTTTTTATTTTTCATTTTACGACTAGATTTATACTGTCACGGATGCGGTTAAACGGCAAACGTAAAAAGGCATTCACAAATTCAGAGGGTTTGTCAATTAGCTTTGAGGCTCAGCGGTCGGACGTGCGATCCCGAAAATTCGAGAAGTCCTGGGTTCGAGACCTCACCCCGACGAAAATATTTCTAGATTTCAATATTGTTCAGGAATGTTCCAGAGGAAAGAAGGAGAAGGAAAATTGGAAAGAATATTTGGAAAGAGACAAAATAACCGTGTCTAGGAATATTCGAGAAAGGGGGAGGAGCTAGAGATAATTAGAAGCGTTTGGAAGGAAACAAAGAAATAACGAAATGAAGATCGAAATTCAATATACTGGAAGATTCTATAGGGCTATATAAGCCGGCGAGTTTGCGGCCACAGGGCAGTACTGAGTTTAACAGTGAAAAGTGCGAAACCAAAAGGAAGAAGTGAAAAGTAATAGTGAAAAGTAAAGTCAAGTGACAGTGTTGTGCCGTGTCGTCATAGTTGTGACGTGTGTCGTGACGTCGTAGTGGTGACGTGTCGTGACGTCATAAAAGTGACGAATTGAACAGTGCTACAGTACGAGTAGTGTATAGAAGAACCCCCGTCAGGAGGACCTTGTGACGAGGACTGTGCAAGGGGGAATCTCTGCGTCGAGGACTCCGCGAAGAGGACCCTGCGAGGAGGACCGTGTGTAAGATAAACCCAATAAACTCTGTAAATTTGGACTTGGCGTTTCACTCCAATCCTGGAACCCGTCGCTCGTAACATTTGGTGTCAGAAGTGGGATTGGAGTAGGATGCCGCTGGTGCCAAAGGAGTTGAAGGGAGTCACCACCCGGGCCATGTCGGAAGCGCGGCAGGAGGGTGCGGCCCTTACGACTGAGGCGCAGCGAACCCCAGAGCGAAGACCTGTGGGAGGTGAAGTGCAGCGCACTCCGGAGCAGAACCCAGGAAACTTCCTCTATCAAATTCAGCTCATGATGGAGGAACAACTGCGCGCACTGCAAGAGGAGCAGGCTCGCCGCCAGGAGGAACAGGCTCGCCGCCAGGAGGAACAGGCTCGCCGCCAGGAGGAACAGGCTCGCCGCCAGGAGGAACAGGCTCGCCGCCAGGAGGTAGAACTGCGCGCAATAAAAGAAGGACAGGCTCGCCGTGAGGAGGAACAGGCTCGCCGTCAGGAGGAACAGACTCGCCGTCAGGAGGAACAGGCTCGCCGTCAGGAAGAGCAGATGCGCACGATGCAGGAGACGCTTCATAAAGATATTACGAAAGGTTTGCAGCAGGCAGTGGAGAGAGTCGAAGCCGTAGAAGGGAGGTTGGATCGTGTGAAGGGTGAGTTTGAAGGGAGATTTGATCGTGTGGAGGGTGAGTTTGCCAAAATCCGGCGAGAGGTTGAGCAGAGCAAATCTCATAGCCGTGTCGCTGCTGTTTTTGACTCACCCATACAACCAAAAGGTGTCAAGACTCCGGTTTACGATGGACTGACGTCATGGCCCGCCTTTAAGCTACAATTTGAGACAGCAATGGAGGTTAATGGTTGGGGCAAGAAGGAGGCGCAGTCCGCATTGACATTGGCACTTCAGGGACAGGCTCTCACCGTGCTGGAAGCCGTAGGAGCTGGCGAAAATCTGACGTTCGACAAACTCTTCGGAGCTCTGGAGGCTAGATTCGGCGATGGACATCTCGAACACATGTATCGGGCGCGATTGAAGGAACGTAACCAACATGCTAATGAGAGTCTGCAACAATGGTCCGTGGAAGTAGAGAAGCTCGTGCGAAAGGCCTTCCAGTCATCACCAGCAGCCATTGATGACATGCTCCTGCAGGCCTTTACGGATGGAATAAGGGATCCGGAGGTGCGAGCTGCAGTGCGACTTGGGCACCACGTTACACTTAGCGATGCTGTTGCTCATGCATTGGAGGTGGAAGCTGTACGTCAGGATTCACGTTCCGCTCGCCTCAGGGAGATTGTGGTAACTAGAGCATCAGCGCCAAGAAATCGAAACTTCAATTATGTGTGCTATGAGTGTGGTGAACGAGGGCATTTTCGCAGTTCCTGCCCAAAGCGCGCAGGCCGTCGGGATATAGGAGTCTCGACTGATGAGCAGCAGGAAAACTAGAACCAGCCAGGGCTGCGGGGTGGGCGCTGGCCGGTTATGTTGCAACCCCAACCGTTAGAGTCAAACAAACATCAGACGGAAATAGTCTGTTAGTTGAAGGAGAGGTCAATGGTAGAATCTGTCAACTAACTTTGGATACCGGAGCTTCGAGAACCGTGATCAATACTCGGCTGCTGAGCGAAATCAAAAGTTATCAGGAAAAACGACTTCGGCAGCAAACCAACCTACAGTTAACAACAGCTACCGGCCAGCGCATACCTGTTAAAGGAGAGTTGGGAGTGTCGATTAAGATCGGGGAGACTTCTTTCAAACATGAGGTGATTGTAGCTGAGATAGTGGACGATTGCATCATTGGCTTAGATTTCTTACAAAATCATCAGTGCAATATAGACATGAAAAACGGAGTTCTACGGTGTAACACGGAGGAGGTTCCGATGAAAGGTGGATCATCGGGAAAGGTCTACTGTGTAAGAAGAACAGTTCTCAAGCCTAGATCACAGACCTTGGTACCTGTTGTTTTGCCCAAGAATAACGATGGTAAATTACCACGGAGATGTGCTGTCATAGAAAAAGTTAAAGCTGAAACTTCTTGGATTCCGGCGAGAACAGTTGTTGGATCAGTTTCATCTACTTCAATCCCGATACTTAACGTTGGTGATGTGGAGCTGACGATTGAGAAGGGGGAGGTTGTTGGTCTCTGTGAGGAAGTTTTATGGTTGCGACAATGTGTGGAAAATCCTCCTAAGAAACATAAGGCTGAGGGGGATGTAGTATCAAAAGTTATGGAAGACTCCGGCAAGGACCTGACTAAGCTACAGGCTTTGAAAGCGAAGAACTTGCTGCTGCGTTTTTCAGACTTGTTCTCTAAAAACGGCGCAGATATTGGCAGAACAGACTTGGTGAAGCACAAGATTAATACAGGAGATGTAACGCCAATCAAGCAACGACCTAGGCGCATTCCGTTTGCTCGTGAGAAGGAAGTGGAAGAAATGATAGAGGACATGAGGACGAGTAATGTCATCGAACCTTCATCGAGTCCCTGGTGTTCACCAGTAGTTCTCGTCAAGAAAAAGGATGGCTCAACAAGATTTTGTGTGGATTACCGGCAGCTTAATGAAGTAACTAAGAAAGACAGTTACCCTTTGCCAAGAATCGACGACACCTTAGACACTTTGAATGGAATGAAATGGTTTTCGACGCTCGATCTGAAAAGTGGGTACTGGCAAGTGGACGTAGACCCTAAAGACAAGGAGAAAACCGCGTTTTCTACCGGGAAAGGACTGTGGCAGTTCAAGGTGATGCCGTTTGGATTGTGTAACGCCCCTGCGACTTTCGAGAGATTGATGGAACGTGTCCTTGCTGGAATTCTGGGTGACACGTGTCTGGTTTACCTGGACGACATCATCATTGTTGGTCGAGACTTCGATGATCATCTGAAAAAGTTGGAGAAAGTTTTCGAAAGACTGCGTGGGGCTAATCTCAAGTTGAGTCCAAACAAATGTTCTTTCTTTAAACGGCAAGTCAACTACCTTGGACATGTTATCTCGGAGAGAGGAGTCGAGACCGATCCTGCCAAAACTGCTGCTGTAAGGGAGTGGCCGACCCCGAGAGATAAGACACAAGTAAGAGCTTTCCTTGGTCTCTGTTCTTACTATCGTCGTTTTGTGAAAGGGTTTTCGGACATCGCGAAGCCACTACATCGACTTACGGAAGAGAAGAGAACGTTCACATGGGATTCAGAGTGTGAAAAGGCTTTTACGGAGTTAAAGGAACGTCTAAGTGAGGCACCAATTCTTGGATATCCCGACGTCAAAGGGGAATTTGTTGTAGATGCGGACGCCAGTAACATCGGGATTGGAGGTGTGCTCTCACAGCGACATGGTGAGCAGGAAACTGTAATAGCCTACTTCAGTAAGTCATTGTCTAGACCTGAGAGAAACTATTGTGTAACTAGACGAGAACTATTGGCGGTGGTGAAGACTGTACAACACTTCAAGAAGTATCTGCTGGGACGTAAATTTTTAGTCAGGACCGACCACGCTGCATTGAAATGGTTACTCCAATTTAAGAACCCGGAGGGTCAAGTTGCAAGATGGTTAGAGCAACTACAGGAATTCAACTTTGGAGTAGAACATCGAAGCGGAAAAGTTCATTCCAATGCAGATGCATTATCAAGGAGACCATGTCCAGAAGATTGTAAGCACTGCAGCAAGCAGGAGGGGAAGGAAACTGTTTCACTCAGGGCTATCAGAACTGATGCCATCAATGATGAGTGGGGAAACGAGGCGATGCGCCTTGAACAGGAAAAGGACTCGGGAGTCGGGCCAATCCTGAACTGGTTAAGGAACGATGATTCTAAGCCTCAGTGGAGTGAGGTGGCAAGGTACGGTGCAGTTACGAAGGGACTTTGGGCCCAGTGGAATAGCCTCGTCATACATAATGGATTACTCTGTAGAAAATGGGAGACACCGAATGGCAAAGACTTGTATCTACAGTTGGTGATCCCACGAGCTAAGGTGAAAGAAATTCTGAGAGCTTTTCATGATGGAACTTCCGGAGGGCATTTGGGTGTAAAGAAAACCTTAGAGAAAGTAAAGGAAAGATTTTACTGGTTGCATTGTAAAGACGATGTGGAAGATTGGTGCCGCAAGTGCACTGTCTGTGCAGCTGTAAAGGGACCTCATACGAGGAGCAGGGCGGCAATGAGAATTTATAATGTTGGAGTGCCTTGGGAACGAATCGCATTGGACGTCGCGGGACCATTTCCAGTCACTAAATCAGGGAATCGGTATATACTTGTGGTAATGGATTACTTCACAAAGTGGCCAGAAGTATTTGCCGTTCCAAATCAGGAAGCGATAACTGTGGCCAACAAGTTGGTAAATGAAGTTTTCTGCCGGTTTGGGGTTCCGCTAGAAGTGCACAGTGATCAGGGCAGGAATTTTGAGTCACAGTTGTTCCAGGAAGTTTGCAAGATTTTCGGAATCCATAAGACTCGGACTACTCCTTATCACCCTCAGTCCGATGGCATGGTGGAGCGATTCAATCAAACGTTGGAACGACATCTTGCGAAGGTGGTCGATAGTCATCAGGATAACTGGGATGAGTACATACCTCTTTTCCTGTTAGCCTATCGAACCGCTGTTCATGAGAGTACTTCAGCAACTCCAGCAATAGCAAATTTCGGGAGAGAATTGAAGCTTCCGGCGGATTTGTTATCAGGGTGCGCACCAGGCACTCCTAAAAGTATCAGTGACTATGTGAGCGAACTGCGAGAGAAAATGGTCGACATCTATGAACAACTTCGAGAAGCAGGTCAAAACGCCAGTGACCGTTCGAAGACACGATATGACCGAAAGGCGAACTATACGGGGTTCGAGGAAGGAACATCGGTTTGGCTGCATAATCCAGTCCGGAAGAAAGGGAAGTGCCCGAAGTTGCAAGCAAGTTGGGAAGGACCGTATGAGGTAGTGACTAAAATAAACGACGTCACATACCGAATCCGACGATCGCCAAGGAGCCCTTTGAAGATAGTGCACGTTGATCGGTTAGCTCGATATTTCGGCAGTAATGATGCTCGGGACGAGCAGAACTAAGGGAGGGGCAGTGTCACGGATGCGGTTAAACGGCAAACGTAAAAAGGCATTCACAAATTCAGAGGGTTTGTCAATTAGCTTTGAGGCTCAGCGGTCGGACGTGCGATCCCGAAAATTCGAGAAGTCCTGGGTTCGAGACCTCACCCCGACGAAAATATTTCTAGATTTCAATATTGTTCAGGAATGTTCCAGAGGAAAGAAGGAGAAGGAAAATTGGAAAGAATATTTGGAAAGAGACAAAATAACCGTGTCTAGGAATATTCGAGAAAGGGGGAGGAGCTAGAGATAATTAGAAGCGTTTGGAAGGAAACAAAGAAATAACGAAATGAAGATCGAAATTCAATATACTGGAAGATTCTATAGGGCTATATAAGCCGGCGAGTTTGCGGCCACAGGGCAGTACTGAGTTTAACAGTGAAAAGTGCGAAACCAAAAGGAAGAAGTGAAAAGTAATAGTGAAAAGTAAAGTCAAGTGACAGTGTTGTGCCGTGTCGTCATAGTTGTGACGTGTGTCGTGACGTCGTAGTGGTGACGTGTCGTGACGTCATAAAAGTGACGAATTGAACAGTGCTACAGTACGAGTAGTGTATAGAAGAACCCCCGTCAGGAGGACCTTGTGACGAGGACTGTGCAAGGGGGAATCTCTGCGTCGAGGACTCCGCGAAGAGGACCCTGCGAGGAGGACCGTGTGTAAGATAAACCCAATAAACTCTGTAAATTTGGACTTGGCGTTTCACTCCAATCCTGGAACCCGTCGCTCGTAACAATACCATTTACCGAAACTAAAGTCATACCTCAGTATTTTTGGATAGTTTATCTAGTGAAATCATAAACTGAATTCACGATTGGAATTACTTCACTCGATAGAAAATCATCACAAAGATGACGTATTTTCATGCTTTAAAATTTTTTCTCGTTTTAGAAGAACTTAAAATAGTTTCCGATTTTTGGTATTTATACTCACATATCTACCATTAGTTTATCTAATGAAATCATAAAAAAAATCTTTAAAAAGTGCTTTAGTTCATTCTTTTTAATCGAAAATACGGCACACGCACGCAATTTTCGGAGGGCCGGGCAATCGCGTTTCTCATGGAAAATCTTCGTCGGAACCCATGGCCTTTTAACCGACTTAAAAAAAGAGGTTATCAATTCGTGTGTATCATCAACATATCAGCCGATGGACATCCACTGCTGGACATAGGCCTCCCCCAAGAATTGCCACAATTACAGTCCTGCGCTGCCCTCATCCAACAGGTCCCCGCCACCTTCACCTCATTTGTGTGTTTTTACATAAATAATGTACTAATAGATTTCGTCTTCGGTTACAGGTATCATAACTTCACACGCAACATCACAATTTATTTAAAGGTAAGAATATACAATGAAAACCAACAAATATCGTTGATAAAAACCAAATAAAGACTCGTCTTACTGATATTTGCGAAGGTCGCGACACCGGTTTCTAACAGAAAATATTATTCTTTGAATTTATTGCTGGTAGAAAAACATCCATTACGATTCTAAGCACGACTGCACAACCAGCAACAAAGTTTGAGTCCAATTACTTCTATTTTATATAACGTTACGTCACTTTTGTTGTTGACTGTACGTGTAAGTGTTATTAGGAATAAGGAACATATTTCTTAAAATAAATGTATCTTTGTGGTGTAGTTACCTACATAAGTTAAGGCTCCTTTTACCGTCGTAACAATATTGATAATTTCTCAATCAAGACTGCTACTTCAACTAAGGTAAGTAATATAAAAGCCTTAAAGCTATTATTATTCAACACTTTTATAGGATTTATAGGTTTTTATATGTCTACCTACAGGGTGAAATTGATATCATTAGCATCCTTTTAAACTAAGAGTCTACCCATCAAACTGAACAACTTTAACTATGGGAGCAAACCGATCGGAGCAAAAATAAAATCTGCTATTCCATACTAAACGGCAATGCCGTGCCTACTCGACTCAAATGTATGCAACAGAAGATTTTATTTGATTACTAGACTGGTAGACTCTTAGTTTAAAAGGATGCTAATGATATCATTTTCAACCTGTATATTGGTCCCTTAGTGACAGTATGTATGTCTCTTCAGTATGTAACACATTCAAGTTTACACCATGTATAAGCACTTCAAGATACTCAACATAATCGCCAGTTATAGATTAAATTTACCAGCAGTTTAAGCAGTTACTTGCTGGTAATACACAACCCTTGGTTTTGTTGTAATCGGGTAAGATGGAGTAGAAAGTCACAGGTGCGGAAGAGCGGCTCAACTTAGTTTACTCCTTTTTGCTTTTAGACTTTGTACTTAACGACCTGCCATTCATCTAAGATGGAACTTTCATACGTACTCATGAAATCATGACAATTAATTACATTTGCGATAGTCAGAGACCTTTGTACAACTTTATCTCGGGACTTGAACTATCATAATCATCTCAGCCGATGGACGTCCACTGCTGGACATTGGGCCTCCCCCAAGGATCGCCAAAACGACCGGTCCTGCTCTGCCCTTATCCAACGGGTTCGCGCCGCCTACACCAGGGCCGTATTCAACAAACGTTACAATTGTAATTTACAATTACAATTCTGGGTACATTGCTGAGAATGTTAGGCATATGTTACCTACTGCAAGTTTAGCGTCATAAGTAACCAGCAATGTACCCAGAATTGTAATTGTAAATTACAATCGTAACGTTTGTTGAATAGGGCCCAGGTCGTCGGTCCATCTCGTGCCTTGACCACCACGTGGCCTACCCACGCTGCGCTTTCCGGTACGCGGTCGCCACTCGAGAACTCAAGTCATCGGCTTTGCGAGCAATGTGCGACTTGAACCCGTAACCTACTAATCCGCGCAACCTAATCCGGGGCTTTGGCTACCGGTACTATACCGATATTTCCTAAAATCTTAGATATAAATAAATAAATAACGCTCACAGGCACATACATTGTAATGATCCCAAGTAAGCCTCAGGCTTTTTGTTATGGGAACCACACAACAACGGCACACACATATAACATCCATGACCGAACCGGGATTCGAACCCAGGACCCTGGTTTGGCATATAAAGGGTGTTAAATTAAATGCGTTGCATATTGAACGGGATGCTTCAGACCACCAGACACCGAACAACTGAGCCAATATAGAACTCGCGAAAAAAAACAGCTGTATCATACATTTGGACCGAGTAGCCGTTGACGTTTTCTATATAAGTGTGTAAGTTATGTTACAAAATAAATAAATAAATTAATAATAAATATTGAACAGCATAACTTTTTTCCGCAAATGGTTCCATAGTGAACGTTGCCGTTAGTCAGTTTGATGATCTGAAAAGCCCACACCTTGTATTTTGTCTCTAAGCGATTAAAATTTGCGAAGGTGAAAACATGGCGTAGCATGGTAGCGCGATAAATAGCTTCTTATTTCTCTTTCACACATATAGTGGGGAATTTACTGCAACACGATGTACTGGAACCGTTTAAAAAATGATTAAGCTCTGATATTCGGCATAGGTGTTCCTTAGGTAGCCTTGAGTCAAAATTCACCGGGACCCATCGAGACCCACCCCTCAGATAGTCATGGGAGGGGGGGGAAGTTTGATTCTACCACGCTCCACTCTTATGCCTATATCTCCCTAACTATTAGTAGTGGGGCAAGTTTGGTATCGTTTACGGATAACAGAAGGATGGCAAATTCATTTCTGGAACAAACTTTTTTACTTCCCATACAAAAAATTGAAAATATTGAGTAAAGTTCGTAAAACTGAATAATTTTTTTTCGAATTAACTTAAATATTTTTTTAATTTCAAAAGTAATGAGATTTAAAAAAATATGTGTTAAAAGCCACATTCACCTGCATTCTAAAAATGTATAATTTGTTACAGTGCTACTACAAAAAATAGGTAAAAAAAAATATTTGTCAAGCAACTCAGAGTGGGGTAATATGTTTTATATCAAAATCTTGTAAAAGTTGAGCTTCTAGTTTTAGAGACCTTAATGTCATTTTTCAAGACCTATCTATAGACACCCAACACGTATAGGTTTGACGAAAAAAATATTTTTAAGTTTCAGTTTCGTGTATGGTGTGCCCATACATTTATTTATTTATTAAAATATTTTATTTATTATTAAATTTAATTTATTAAAATATAAAATTTAAAAATAAATATCTCCATATTGAAATGGCAGCTCTGAAAGTTCTTGGGCAGTTGTTAAAAGATAGTGGTTGGGTGGAAGCTTTAGTATCTGCAAACGTGACCACACAAGGTAGATCGGAGTCAATGCTAAAAGCAACTAACATATCACGTACAAGATACGCTCATGAGGTACGTAGATGACCATGCAAAATTGTTTTACTTAACACATTATATTAAATTTTTTCCTACTGCAGAGCATTAACTAGACATTTTTCTTTGCACTAAATTTTTGGGTCAGTCACAAGCAGTAATTTTCCACTAATTGCACAATTTATATTTATTTTAGGTGACTGTAGCAGTATTATATATATTAATGAAAAAAGCGTATCAAAGCGACAGTGAGTCCTTTAAAACTTTTGAGGAATGCAGACTGGAAAAAAGTAAGCAAATACCGCAATTTAAATTTTGGAATACAGTGCTTACTCTCATTATCACGGTATTGCGATTCGTTCGGTCAATCAGAACTGGGAATTTTTCAATGTATCTCGACTCAATAAGGAAGATACTACCATGGTTTTTCGCTTTGGACCACGTTAATTACGCCAGATGGTTGTCGGTTCATCTGAGGGATTTGGTTAATTTAACGACAAACCATCAAGAATTATTAAAACTCTTCGAAAATGGAAAATTCGTAGCAAGAAAAAGTAATCGCAGATTTTCCGGGATGGCCTTGGACCAAGCACACGAACAGATGAATGCCATAATAAAAGGAGATGGGGGTAAGTAATTATTTGATTCCCTTCATATTTATCTATAACGGCAAAGACAATTACAGAAGTAAACTGACATTATCTACATTTGTGCCAAATTTCATCTATTCATCGGTTCAGTAGTTTTGAACTTTTGGCATGATTGAGTAACCAACAAACATTCAAACTTTCACATTTACTCAACAGGGTTGATTGGTTTGACCGAAAACCCAGAAGCCCTGCTTAAATGGCTTCTTGCTGGACCTGAGTTAGCAGAAATGGTTAATAGTTTTGAGAAAGACGTTCTAAGTTTTGATGCTGACAGTATAGCGGCAGACGATGACGCCAACCATTATTCTGATACAACTGCAAACAAAAAGAAGTTTATTCAAGATGTAAAATCTCTGGAAGAAACATTTAATAACCTTGGAAATCCTTTCGTTGAAGAATCATTAGATCTGTACAATATTGATGCAAAAACAGTAGCTCCGCCTGAAGTTGTAGCAGCTTTGTACAAAATTGAACAGTGTGGTGAAGAACAGTACTTAACATTTTGTAATGAGAGACTACACAAAAACGCTGATAAAAGTTTACAGGAGACAATCAAACAGAATAAATTTCCGCTTTTTAGCACCTGCAAAAAACAACACAATAATGCTAGCAAAACTAAAGATAAAATAGAAGGCTTTAAAAGTGATTCAAATTTATTCAGCAAACTTTATATTGCTACTTGTGAGCACAGAGCCGGAAACCTAGACACATTCTTTGCTCACGAAAATCATTCCTGTCCACCAGCTCTTTCTGCCGTTTGTAAATTACGATCTGGTACAAAGTCGGATCTACTGAAATGTATAGTCAATATTTGCGATACATCGACTGTTTCATGCGCCCCACAAGTTTCTGCCAAAATTCTGGATGGATCGGCAATAGTTCACATGTTAAATCCAGGCCCAAGCCAAACGTTCGGGGATTATGTTAACAATATATTTATACCATTCCTTTCCAAAGAACTCAGCACTGTTTCGAGGTTAGATATTGTTTGGGACACCTACAATAAAAACAGCTTAAAGAATACAACTAGGGAAAAACGCGGTACTGGTCAAAGATTGCGAGTTACAGCAAAAACTAAAATACCCAAAGGATGGGCAAATTTATTAAGAGTCGACTCCAATAAAGAAGAACTTTTCAAGTTTATATCTATCACATGCCATTCTTTTGACTTTGGACGTAACAAAGAAGTTTGCTTCACAGATGGGCCTAATGTATTAACCAATGTAGATCGCGACACACAAAACCTAGCACCGTGCAACCGTGCACCGTGGCTGCAGACGCATGCCAGGAAATAATTAGGTGCAAGTGCACGAAACAATGCGGCACAAGATGCAGTTGCCAAAAACAAAAACTAAAGTGCACAGAGCTATGCCTGTGTGGTAGCACTTGCTACCAAAATAAATAAAAAATGCTACATCGATTTCACGTTTTTTATTTAAAAATATTCGTTTTTGTCTCTGTTCTTCCTTCAATATTTAAGCCGGTCACAGACTATGAAGATACTAAGTATCTTCATAGTCTGTGACGCCCTTTAGATTTTAATTAGTTTTCAAACTGTTCGAGTATAACATGTTGCACAGAACAATAAATATTGCCTAGAAATTGAAAGATAACAAGTAAAAGGATGATTGATTCGTACAACACGCTTGATGACTTTCTCACTTGCTTTACAAATATATTTTTTTTACCTATTTTTTGTAGTAGCACTGTAACAAATTATACATTTTTAGAATGCAGGTGAATGTGGCTTTTAACACATATTTTTTTTAATCTCATTACTTTCGAAATTAAAAAAATATTTAAGTTAATTCGAAAAAAAATTATTCAGTTTTACGAACTTTACTCATTATTTTCAACTTTTTGTATGGAAAGTCAAAAAGTTTGTTCCATAAATGAAGTCGTCATCCTTCTGTTATCCGAAAACGATACCAAACTTGCCCCACTACTAATAGTTAGGGAGATATAGGTATAAGAGTGGAGCGTGGTAGAATCAAACTTCCCCCCCCTCCCATGACTACCTGAGGGGTGGGTCTCGATGGGTCCCGGTGAATTTTGACTCAAGGCCACCTAAGGAACGCCTGTGCCGAATATCAGAGCTTAATCATTTTTCAAACGGTTAAAAGCACTAAATTCCCCACTAATAATTTTGAGCCAGATAAAAGATCTCCACGCGCATGTGCTAGGGCCTCTGCCTAAGTAATATCAGGTGCTTTACGACCACCCAACATAACGAGTCAAACTTGACGCGCTTAATAAGTTCCCTTTATTATAATGCAAGTTGGTTTACTGCGACATTAATGCACTTTATATCTCGAGCACACGTCACTTCTTTGAGTTTTATTACTTTCAAAATGAACCCGTAAATTTCGCGCAGCTACAATGACGTTTTATAGCAGTTGTTACATTCATCAATCTTGAATAATTGACTGAAGGAGCATTTTATACCTCATTCACACTTTCATAGTTTGTCGAAGCTATTCGTACCTTCCCATTGTTAAGCAAATGCTTGTCACTGAATATCCTCGTGTCACAATGTGCCACATAGTTCATGGCAAACGCTCTATGCCGAGTACCCACCCTTATTATTATTTGGGAAGGGATATTGTAAGCAGGAGCTTGTACCATTGCGACAAGTGCTGGACCTCTACCCGGACATTCGAACTTCGCAATTGCGTGAACGTTTTCGTTCCAATGTCAACTCTATTACAATGAAGATCAGACCGAAACGGTCGCGATATATCGAAAATCGAAAGTCCGGGTACAGGGCCAGTTCTACCTGTGCTTGCCTCAAATTTTTTTTACACATTTCTCAGAATGTTTTCTTTTCTTTCGTAGTTATACAGGTTATCTCACGATTTTATTCCTTCATCGCTGAGCTAGTAATAATGACAAAATACAACTGTACATAAATACATAAATTCCATACAACTTATTAGTACATACCAGGAATCAAACCTTTGCCTCGCGGTTGTGTCGCAAGCTATCTTCCGGTTAGGCCATCACCAGTCACCACTCTCTGGGTACCACCCTTAGGCAGAAGGCTAGGCATATTTTCATTTACAGGTTCAGTTGATGACAGTACCTGAGATAGAACTTATCACGGCGGCGTTCCGCCTTCATGGGTGTGGGTGGTATCGCGTGGCCTTGATTTGCTCGCATCTTCTGTCGGGTTGTTAGCATGTAATTGAGTTTAATTTGCCATCATGGATAGAGCAATAAGCAGCAGTGTTCCCTGTTCAATAATCGTATTAGCATCAGCGACGTTTTATCGTCATCCTATACTGACTAGGTGGACGAAAAGTACCCACTTTTCCGAAAGTGTCGTAGGTATTATTACTATAGCTTACCTCTAGGGCCAAGATTTAGAGAAGTTTTTGAATTTGAGTTCGAAATACCGTGTGTTAAAATCAATCAAAGATGTTGAAACTCAACTCACGCTCAAAAGACATGTAACTGAGGTACAAACATTTATTTACGTAACATTTATTTAATAATAATGATATGGGTCCGATTTAATAACATAACATTGAACATAAACAAGATAACGGTTTTTTTATGTATTCCAGCACTCGTAGCATGTTACACGTGATACGGCTTTATCACGCCCTTTATCTCGTTCGTTCATAATATACAAATAGAAAGAGAGCGAATGTGTGATAGCGCTTTACCACGGTGGTGTCATGCTACCTATAGGTTGTATACCAAAATTCTTATCACACCAATTGGCAAGGTCGGTTTTGAATATTTGTGACAAGCCAAAAAAATAAGACTCGTATCATGGAAGGTATTGTTTGAAGATATCCTCCCAAAACTTGACCTCTTCCGCATCTGGAGCAGTTCCTGGCACCAGCTCGTTGCCGATGTCCAGGTAGTTCTGCTGCTCCAGGGAGTAAGGCTTCCAGGTCACACCCAGGCTGCCGTCAGGGGTCGGGTTCCTGGAGAAAACAAACAGCTGATGAAATCTACATATTCCTAAATGCCATTTGCAGACTAATTTCATGAAAGGAAAGTCTGAACTTAGAAATTGGAGTGATGAAGTAAGTTAAGCGATTTAAAATTAATTTTGGAAAAATTTCGAACGTTGGAATTGGATGGAATTTTAGGAAAACAAAAGGCATATTATTAGTACACAAAATTATTTTTGAAACAGACTGAATGCAATTGGTAATGAAAATGTCACTTACCCGTATTTAGCAAAATTGGTCCATAGCTTCGTTACTCGATCGATTATTTGAAAACTTGTTGAATTCTTATCAATTTTCTGTGGAACCAACTTGTTAGTGAAAAGGTATGCCAAGTCATCACAATGACAAACTACGTTTTGACCTTCTTTTAGATGTTTCACTCGGAAAATGTTACTGAAGAAATTCCTCTCAGTTTTGCATGTGAATTTGTAGAGATATTGATTGTTCTTATTCTTTTGTGCACATATTTTATGCCACTCGGTCATTCTATGAATGAACAATTCACAAGTAATGAATTTACCCAATTGTTCAATATTTTTCATTGTTGCCTTTTCGTTTTTCAAGTAAAATTTTTTCATCTTTCTACCAACTTCCAGTTGGTCTTTTATTGAACAGTTGAGAGCTATTGCTTTAGGAACGAAGAATTCAAGACAATTATTAGCTTGATATACATATTTGTCCAAATCATCAAATAGCCCAAACATAATTAAATATTCGTCTTCAACATATCCAGTAATAACCTCTACGTCATCGTGAATTCCATTGATTACTGCTTCTTTAACATCACCGTAAAAAAATCTTTCATTATTTCCAAATTTTCGTTCGCTCACAACACTGAAGTTCAGCAGTATATTTTGTACCAGTTCCTCTGCAAAAGTGACTGGCAACTTCAAGTTTACGAATAATTCCATGGGCTGCGATTTGAAGAATTCATAAAGCTCTTTATCATCTTCTGAATCAAAGCCCAGTTTTCGGGCTAGCAAAAGTGCTCTTTCACGTGGTTCAAAACTCTGTGCCCACCAACTCATGGCAGATCCACTCTGGACAATCGCTCTTTTGAAGAGGCCCTTTGAAATTGGTGATATGAGATGATAGCTAACACTGGCCCCTCCTGCGCTCTCTCCAAAAATAGTGACATTTCCAGGATCACCACCGAATTTTTCTATATTGCTCTTTACCCACCTTAGAGCAGCAACTTGGTCTTTCATACCAGCGTTACCAGGTACCTCTTCAGTATGGAGACAAAGGAAACCAAAGGCTCCGAGTCTGTAGTTAATGGTGACGAGGATTACTCCTTGTCTGACCAGAAACTCAGGGCCATATACATCATCATTTCCACTACCCCAGAAGAATCCTCCGCCATGAATCCACACCATAACGGGTAAAGGGCTCAGTGGCTTGATATCAGGGGTATACACGTTAAGGTAAAGGCAATCCTCGCTTCCTGTGGGCGGTTCTCGGGTGAACATGTCTATCTGGTAACTGACAGGTCCAAATTCCTTGGCACTGCGCACTCCTTGCCATGGTTTTGGCGGTTGAGGTGCCTGCAATGCGGATTAGGTTTATTAGTAAATTGATTAATTGATTACTTATTTATTGACTTGACTTTCACTATGGAGCCTATACCTCAGGTAAAGCGAAAAAAAATCCGCTGTCCCATACAAACCTGCTGTACCTACCGGACTCAAATGTATGGGACAGCTGATTTTTTTCGCGTTTCCTGAGGTAGGCTCCATAGTGAAAGTTGTTCAGTTTGATGGTCTGAGTTCACCGTATTTGCTAGGCTGTCACTTACACCCTGTATAAGGATGTAATTCGTTATCATCAACGAAAGAAGAAAGATTTGATTTTTTGTTTGTTTGTTTGTATTGAATAGGCTCCGAAACTACTGGACCAATCTGAATATCTGTCTATCTATCTTTCACCATTAGAATGCTACATTATCTGTGATAAATATAGGTAAAAAAAAACGGCCAAGTGGGTGTCGGGAAGATTCTAAGGCGGTACGAAGTTCGCCACGGTCATCAATTTTTTATAAATTTCTTGTTCAGTTTAGATGACCTTGTCGTCATAATACCTATTGACGGTCAATCGAGTACCTACCTATCAGTCTCGATAATTTATTAAGTAATCATTATAATGTATCATGTAGTGAAATTCTTGAACTTATAGATTTGTATGTTCCTTATAATCTGCCTAGACATCCTATCACAAGGCTATTCCATCCATCGCCCTGTAAAACGAATGTTGGCTCTAAGTCGCCCATAACAAGAATGTGTACAGAATTCAACGCGATTAACTCAACTGTTGAGAACATTGATATATTCATTATTCAACGACTCATAGCTGGTGTTTCGTCGTAAGGTGCTGAGATCATTTCTTTATTATGTTCTGCTCTGTTTTTATTTTATTGTCAATTTATTGTAATTTATTTTAATTTTTGTGTCTTGTCCTACGCAATACATGCGTAGGAAAAGAAACTGTGTATGATAGTGTAACTGTCCCATAATGATTTTGTCTAGTTGTCGTGAATGTTGTGCCTACCTGTAACTGGGTTATGTATCAGATCTATACCTAACTGATGATGTAAAATTGATTGTTGTAATATGTAACCTGTTGGTGAGCCTAATAAAGAAATTAAATTAAATTAATATTTAGATATCATTTTAATATAATAATGATAATAATTTAAATAAACCCTACCACTACATTACATTACATTGCGAGACATATAATTATTACGAGATTTCAAGATCAACAGACGCATGAAATGGTCAGATACTATGCACACTAAACTTGATCGCGGTTGAACAGCTGTTTTTTTTTGTGATTTCTATGTTGGTCCCATAGAAAAAGTTGGTCAGTTTGATGGTCTGATCATCCCATTAAATAAGTGTCAGCATATTAAGAAGAACCCTGTATACGACACCCTTGAGAAGAGATGGAATGGAGAGGTCATAGAGGTAAGTATACTCTAAGGGAGCGGTCAATTCTAAGCCTACGGCTAATGATAATCTTGATCTGAAAATCGATTTAATGTAGGTATTCAAAAAAACAATAAAAACTGGCCAAGTGCGTGTCGGGCCACGCGCAGGGTAGGGTTCCGTAGTTACCCGTCACAATATACGAACTTAGAAGGGGGCTTTTTGTTTTATACTACGGTTTGACGGCTAATAAAGTCTAAAAAGTGCATTTTTTAAGTTGGTCGACTATTACTCGTTAACTTGTAAAGTTAACTTAGCGGTGATAGTTTTCCTTTTAATTTCATTATATACACTACTGCCATGAATTTTTTCACATATCTTGAAACAACCGTTTAGCTGGCAGAGGGGGGGGACACTCGACTCTAACAAAAATTAGCACCTTAAAGCTTAATATTTCGCTAACGGATCCCTAAATCGAAAAATGGTTTTCCCACACCCAACTTATTTTTAAAAGACCTATCCAACGATACCCCACACCATGGGATACACGAGAAAAAAAAATTGTATCCCCACTTCACGGGTAGGGGAGGTACCCTAAAAAAACATATTTTCAAAATTTTATTTTACCACTTTCTCGGCGTGATTAATATGTGTACCCATGCCAAATTACAGCTTTCTAGTACTAAGCGTCTCTGAGCTAAGCCGCGGACAGACGGACGGACGGACGGACGGACGGACGGACATGGCGAAACTATAAGGGTTCCTTGTTGACTTCGGAACCCTAAAAACTTAACAACTAAAACACTTTACCTACTGCTAGGTAAAAAATGTCCTCTAGAGCGCCTACTCAGGAGGCTGGCAGCGTTGCCTTTTTGGATCGCTAGACTGATCCTTTGCGCAAAATAGCTGCCAGCCCTCCTGTCGCCTGTCGCCTCGAATAGGCACCTTGAGAAGCATTCGGCCAGATGCAAGAGGCTATGATAATATTGGTATTTACTTTGAACCGGAGATCTCCAAGAGGTGGCGCGGCGTATGGGATTCCCTTGAAGCTGCAGAATGATCCTCCGAACTCATTTTCCACTAACTCTCCCTCCAAAACTCCGTCAGTTACACGCACTTGTACCATAATTATCAAACCGGTTATATTATTATTTTAAAACCAAATAAACGCGACAATCGAACGAGTGTCTTTGACCATGTAACTTTAAACATGCAATTTGCTTGGATACGACGATAACACGATGATAAATGATAATTTCCGGTCTCACTCACTCGCACGAATAATATACCTCCGTCTGTGTGAGGACAAAAAATAAGTTATCGTTCGAAATTTTGCGTTACGTGATTTATTGTGAACGAGTTTGATAAAAATATTTTTTTTTTTTACCACTTTGTTGGCGTGATTAATATGTATACCCAAGTCAAATTACAGCTTTCTAGTACCAGAAAGTACTATACCATAAGCTAGTACTAAGCGATAAGCGTCTCTTAGCCCGCGGACAGACGGACGGACATGGCGAAACTTTAAGGGTTCCTTGTTGACAACAGAACCCTAAAAAACTATTTTAATTATGATTGAATCAAGCACTTTTAGGCATGCGATGGATGCCGGGTCTTACAGCGGAGTCCTTGAGCAGATTACAAAATGATAGCACATTGATAAACAAGGAATATGTTACTATGCTGATAAATGATAATGATAAGCCATCAACAGACAAAATAAAATCGGTCAAGTGCCAGTCGGGCTACTCGCGCACCGAGGGTTCCCGTACCACACCACCACACAACGCATTAAGGGGCTACCTGCCGGTTTTGGGTAATTTTGTAACCATTTTATTCATTAACTATGGCACTTTTTGAGCTGAAATTTAAACTGAACCATCTACAGGATATGAGAAGTGATGTGGTTTTTCTAGAAATCGATTTTAATGAATAAAACCGAAGAAAAGGGACTCTAAAGTCACCCCTTTTTTTTCCAGTTGTAACCATTTTACTCTTACATTTTTAATCGGAACAAAATGAAAATTTACTATATTGTTCACAATACAATTTAGAATGATGTGGTTTTTTTACTTTTTCGAAATTAATGAAAAATCATCGAATTTTTCAAAGAAAACAGCAAAATTCTGACCGGAGCCACGCGCTCTTTCTCATCGATTAGTATGGAGTGTGAGTGAGAGGAGAGTGGTCCACGGCTGATACGCCTTAACTTACAAAGATTTGTTTTCTCCGGGCCCTTTAGCTCGAGACCAACTCACACTTGGTCGGTTTTTATTATTTGTTGTTATACTTGCTCTATAATCACACCAAGTTGGATGCTTGTATACAAGGTGTTTCATAAGTAAAATAAATGTTTAAAACTCTTAAGGGAGTTGTTTAGACCGTCAAACTGAACAACTTGCTCTATGGGACCAACATCGAATCGCGAAAAAAATAATCTGATATCCCATACATATTTTAGCTCTAGTCGATTTGTAGAGTATGGAACATCATTTTTCTTTCGCGATTTCGATATTGGTCCCATAGTGAAAGTTGTTCAGTTTGATGGTCTAAACCACCCCCTTAAATGTTTATTTGTATTTTTGTAACACCTTGTATATATTACCTATTTTACGATAGCACGAGAAGAAAAAACGTTGATAAAAACTAGTTTCCTCTATTAGGACCTCGCTTAATTTAAATTTTTTTTGACGTTTCTTGTTTATGGAGGTAAAGCTAACTCTTTTTAAAGCCTTTTGCCAAACCTTGTACACGTGCAATCTGTGGGTTAGCTATACGCAGCGGGCCTTTAACGCTCTCCGAGTACAATATAACAATGCCTTCAGAGTGTTGTTGGGGCTCCCACGCTACTGCAGTGCGTCAGCGATGTTCGCGCACGCGCACACAGACGGGTTTGCCACGGTGATGCGGCGCCGCGTCGCTTCACTCATGCGCAGGGTGCGGGGCAGCGCCAACACCATCCTGAAGGTCATCAGTGAAAAGCCTGACTGCCCTATACTGCGACACTGGGTACGAGCACACGTGTGTCTGCCCGGTGTTCCAGAGAGTCACAGGTATTTAAATTAAATTGGATTGAATTGAATTGATTTAAATTATGTAATAAAATTGTGTATTAAAAATTTTTTTTGTTAAATGATGTGTACTAACTAACATAGTGTTTAAGTCATGAATGTATCTACTAACAAAACTATGGACATTTGTCTGAAATAAATTGATTTTATTTTATTTTATTTTTTTTTTTATTTTTTTTTGTTATTTGTTAGCAAACCCGCCATAATAGCGCACATTCTGTGAAAATTTCAACTGTCTAGCTATTACGATTTAAAAATTACAGGAACAAAATGGTATTAAATTTGTAATTTTTTTATGTCATTTGTTAAATACGTTTCTATTATTTTATATGAGAAGTAAATCCAAAGAAAAATCACCACGAGACCTTTGTTTTTTTAAATGAGTAGTAATTAAGAAATACTCAATTTTAGTACAAACTTTACACAGTAACTACCTTTACCTATGTAAACTCATAAAAAACAATAAAAATTGATAAATAAAAGAAATCTGACACCATAAATAAAAAATGTACTTACATATCATGTCTAAAAACTAAAAATATGAAATTTAGTTGGATTCGTTAATAATAGTAGATTGTATCACAAGGGCGTAAAATAATATTTTTAAGGCGAGGGCGCTATTTTGAATCCAGAGCATAGCGAAGGATTCTTGAGTAGAATCCCGAGCGCAGCGAGGGATTCTAAAGTAGAATCCTGAGCGCAGCGAGGGATTCAAAGTATGCCGCCCGAGGAAAAAATAATTTTGCGGCCGAGTGATACACTCTACTTTTCATCCCCCTCTATGAGGAAAATAAATAAAAGGCGCTTCTAGTTTAATATTTGCGTTCGGTCTCTTTGGTCGCGGACCTATGTAGCAAAAATACATGTTCCAAATTCAAAACTCATCATTGCCCGCTGTAAAAGTCTCTTAACAAAAAGTGCAACTTTAGGCGCACTTAAAGAGGACTAAAGTGACACTTTTTGAATAGATGGGATGAAAAATAATTTAATATCATTTGTATAAACGATCTAGCAAAAAAAAATTCACAAAAAGCTAGAGGAATGCACAAAACAAACAGAAAAAAACCGGATGGCTAGAGTTCAGGGGTCAGGGTCAGACAGATATACAAAATAATAGATAAAACAGCCGCGAACAATGATACTATCGCCGTATAGCTCGGCAATTCTAATCTACTGGCACTACTAATCTACTACTAATTTCAGGGACATGGCTGAAATTATTCAAAATTGACTCGCAGGATACATAGGTACTGGAGTACAAAATATCAAAAATAAATAAAGGCTGTTCCGATAAACGGACGAACAAAATAAATTAGTCATCCGACTATCAGATGAATTAATCCAGTGACCACGACTCTTATTTCAACATTTTGGAAACAGTACCGATTCGGTTCTGGTACTCGCCGACTGCTGCCGCGGCATGCTCGGTTCGCTCGCTCGGCTCGTGCGCTGTGGTCAACATAATCCTAACATGCTCATCACTTCGGTCCTCGCTAACCTGACCGACTGATTCGGATAATGTTCCGTAAAATCCGTATTAATAAATTCGATGATGATGTATGAATAACCATTACAAGTAATATCATCCGATAGTCGGACGAATAGACAATAGTAGACGATAATTTTATTCGTCCGTTTATCTGACGACTAGCAACAGCCAATCGAAGTGTCTAGTCGTCCAACAAGACACTTCGATAAATAAAACTATGATTTTTTAGATTATTAGTCACGTAATTTGTCGATTTTATTAGTTAGGAGACTCAAGGTAGGGCGGAACGAAAAGAAAAACAACTTATTGACCAATTTTATTTTATTAAATCGCCTTTCTAGGTATAACTTGGGCAAAATACACCTGTACACGATAGTGATTACGTAAAATTATCAGTTTCCATCAAGCCCCACATTCAGATATTTCTTGAAAATGCTGTTCCAAAACTGGAACTCCTCGTCTTCGGGAGCGATTTTTGGGACCAGCTGCTGGCCGATGTCCAAGTAGTTCTCTTGCTGCAGTGTATACGGCTTCCAGGTCACATGCATGCTGCCGTCAGGAGTCGGATTCCTGGGAAATAATGAATGAATGAAATATAATTTAAAGAGAAACAGTCTGTGAACTTCCGTTGCTTTAAATTGTACTAGCTGACCCGGCGAACTTCGTGCCACCTGAGAATTCGTTTTTCCCGACACACACTTGGCCGTTTTCACTCTGTAGTTACTAGTAGTTACTAAAATATTTATGTAACCTTGAGGGCATTGTACCGTCGCGGAATCTAATTTCACTAGTGGTAAGTGGTAGTAATGAAAACTAAATTTTAATGAATTTACGAATAAAACCGCTGGACGGCTGGGTTCCGCGAATGTACACACGGCGTCTGCTCAGACTACCCTGTTTGGACTTTGAACTATTAGAAGTTGAACGCTGCGAATCCGCGCCGGCAGCCGCGTCTATGCAGGCTCTCTACCGCATTATTTTGTGTTTTGTTCGTAGCGTAGTTATGGGTATATAGGGTGCGTAACCTGATGTGTCGCCGTGTGTACCTATTGTACCCACTTTAAATGTTTATATAGTTAGCGTTTAGTGTTATGATTGTTAATTGTTTGTAAATGTTATCAAGAGCTCATTGCATGCCGACAAACTTTTATGCAGTTTGGCATATGATGTATTGTGTAATGTACTGTGTTTTGTGAGAAAATAAATGATTAATAAAATAATTAGTTAAATTAAATAATTAAAAAAATTAAAATTAATAATTTTTTTCTTATATAATACTCGTATCTGTGAAATTACACAATAGAGAAACCCACAGAAGGACATGATCTCAGGCTATATTATGCGTGGTCCGACATGCACTTGGGCTAGTTTTAATGGATTAAATTCATATTCCGAATATTTTGATAATATTATATCTTACAACCGAATAAAATACCTAATATAATAAAATATCAATACATAATAAAATAAAATATCGAACTCAAACATGGTAAGGCCTTCCTTACAACGCAACGGTGCGTGGGCGATTTAAAAATATATAATTCAACTAACCCATATTTAGCAAAATTCGTCCAGAGTTTTGTGACTTGCTCGATGAGTTCAAAAACTCTTGAATTTTTATCAATCGTCTGTGGCCATATTTTGTTAGTGAATAGATATGCTAATTCATCACAATGACATACTACGTCTTTGGCTTCTTTGACATACTTTATTTTGAATATGTGTGAGAAAATGTTCCTCTCCGATTTACAAGTGAATTTGTAGAGGTATAGTTTGTTCTTACTGAATTTTGCGTTTAATTTCTGCCATTCCAGTACTTTGCATAAGATAAAACTAAAACTCATATATTTCAACAATTCTTCAACGTTTTCCAGAGACACAGTTTGATCTTTTAGATAGAATCTTTTCATCTCTTTTTGTACTTCCATTTGGTCTTCAATGGAACAATTCGCTGCTATTTGGTTTGGAACGAAGAAATTGGGTACATTGTTAGCCATGAAGATGGCTTCTTCTAGTTTCAGGAACAGGCCAACCATCATTAAGCTTTCATTTTCAACATATCCATTCATGACGTCTACCCCTTCATGTATTCCGTTGCGAAAAGCCTCAGCGATATCACCGTAAAAGAATCTTTCGTTCTCACCTATTAGTTCTTCACTGACAACATTTAAATTAAATTCATTCGGTCGTCCTTGGCCCTTTACATTTGGGTGAAGAAGCATTTCCATAGGTAGTGATTTATAGAAATTGAAGAGTTCCTTGTCATCTTCCGATTCAAAATTCAATGTCTTTGCTAGTTTTATAGCTTCCTCACGAGGTTTATCGGTGTAAGCCCACGAACTATTACACACACCGCTTTGTTGTATCGCTCTTTTGAAGAGACCTTTTGACATTGGCGATATTAGGTGATAGCTGACGCTAGCTCCTCCAGCGCTCTCGCCGAATATTGTGACATTTTCAGGATCTCCACCAAATTGTCGGATGTTATTTTGGACCCACCTAAGTGCGGCGACTTGGTCTTTCATACCTGCGTTACCAGGTGCGTCTGCTGTATGAAGACAAAGGAAACCAAGGATTCCGAGTCTGTAGTTGAACGTGACGAGGACGACTCCTTGTCTAACGAGGAACTCAGGTCCGAACATGTCATCGTTGCCGCTGCCCCAATAAAATCCTCCTCCATGTATCCAGAACATCACGGGTAAAGGTTTTGCTGGTTTGATATCAGGAGTGTAGACATTTAGATAGAGGCAGTCCTCGGTTCCTTTAGGAGGTTCTCGTGTGAAGAGGTCAATCTGGTAATTAACTGATCCGAATTCTTTGGCGCTTCGTACTCCTTGCCATGGTTTTGGTGGTTGTGGAGGCTGAAATACAAATTACACATATTGTAAATTCTTGTGTTTTTCATATTTGAATAGATTAAAACTGTTAATTTCCTTGTGTTTAATGGAAGACGGATATGAAGTCGGCGTCTTTTTTTAAACCAATTAGTTACCTATTTAACAATGTTAACAAGTTCATGGTTCTCGTATAAATATAGAAGAAGTTTTAAAACCACAATTCAATTAATACTTTATTGTTCCAAAAACAATAATAATTATGAGTAAATACAACATGCATCCAATCATAATGCTCACGATAATATAACTCGGCCCTAATGAGATTCGTGTTTTTGTTTCCAATATCGATAAAATGTAGTGGGTGCGTCAATCCGCATCGTGTGTGCTTCTACGTGCGGTTTCATACAACTCCTTGCTTCGCAAATGACGGATTGACGATGACGTCTGGTGCTCCGTCAGTGCGTCATCGTGTGTAACAGCTCTTAGTGTTCGTATTCATTTATTTGCCATCAATGAAAAACATTATGAAACACGTACCTTAAACCTAAGGTCCCCTACAGGTGGTTCCGCGTAAGGTATCCCTTTGAAGCTGCAATACCATTTCCCGAACTCATTCTCTTCCCATCGTCCCTCCAACTCACCTTCGTTCACTTTCACCCTGACCATTTTTTACTATCTTTTATCGAAAAAATTATGTACCTATAATTTAATTGCAGTTTACAAAAAGGTGTCGTGCACATTGAACTGTGATTTTCGATATCACCTATATTTTATACAAGTCGATTAATCTTATCTTCGATGGGATATACAATCAACATTTTGATATAATAATGCAGGTCATCGTTCGTAAAACATGATAATCTAAAGAAGAGTGGTGGATGCGCATTTTATATCAGTCCCAGTCTCAGAGGGACCGTATATCAATGAAACTTAGCAAACGTGTAGAGTGAAACAAAACTAACAAACAATTTAATTGATTGTAACCTGCAGATGTTGCGGGAAAGGTATTTCTTCTTATGATACATAATAAATACAGCAAAGTTAATAAGAAACCACGGCATGCATGTCATGTGGACTAATTTACGCTTCTAGAACTATATTAAATTGTATCTATCTAAGTCTAGAACCCTTATCCTTTTGAGTTTGTATCCGTGTATCTCTTTGACTCTAATTACATTTTGATTGATTTTTATGTAGCCTATGTTTACTTTGATTTTAGTTCTTATTAAAATTGTTTTGTTTTTTGTTTGTTTTCTGTGAGTTTTATTTTCGATTAGTTTATTAATTAGCAGTCAATAACAATATTTTTATTCAACTTAAAAAAAAATAGTTACTAATAAAATCCGCAACGCAGGCTTCGTCAAACCTTAATCACAATATACATATTATATCAGCTACAAGTTTCGTCAATGGCAGCATACAATATAAAATCCGCATGCAAGCTTCGTCAGACTATCACTAACTAATCTAAAGGCACCTCTGGATGGCCAGAGAAATTCTCTGAAACAGAAAGGCTCCCAAACGTGGGTCCCCCACTTTAGTCCGCATTCGCTGCCCTATCTCCCTCACAAAGTCCTTGGCCCCCAGTCTCAAAGGCAGCTGGAACAAAATCATACCCTTACTCCAGGTTGGCATATGTCGTCCGCTTAAGCCTCGCCTCCCGCTCTGCGGCAGAGCCAGCGACGCGTATCGTCTGTCTGACTCAGGTAGGAAGGACACAGGTCGCGTCCCAAATCAGGCAACGCCCCCTTTTCCAGGGGATCAAGGTCAGGCCACCGGGACGCTTCCCATCGGTGCGGCTTAAACCAGGGGGCTCCAAGATAATCGGCACTTCCACCGAGACAAGTGCACGGCGAATTATGTCGTTGAGGGCGTGTTGTCGGGGAAATCTACCAACACAACGCTGGCAACTCAACCCATGATGGCCATTTTCCTCCACCCAACAACCACAAATGCACCGTTGAGGCTCGCACACCTTACAACCGATACGCAATGCCGAAGCAATCCTCAAAGTATCGTTGTCCAGCAGTGTCCCCGTATGTGTGTGTGGTTGTGTTGTGTTTTGTTTTTGGTGAATCTAAGTTTTTGTAATGTTTTGCATGTGTTTTGCTTAAATATGCCTAAGTTACTAAAATTTGTGTGTTCCATATAATTAATAAACACAATGTCTGCCAAATTTTATTTAGATTCTTGTGTTTGTAATTTTATTTATCTGTTGGTAGGTAACCCTAAATAAATAACAAAATAAAAATCTCACATGATATAATCTAAATGCATTGAATCATTTACATAATCTATCCATCTATCAAGTTACAGTGTGTGCACAGGAGATAGAAAGATGAAAGAGATTAAACATAATATTCTGGACTGCGAGGAATTCAACTGTAGGTATTTAAAATTTTAATCACTCTATGAAACAAGGTTTTTTTATCATTAAACGCTGACTATTGCTGACCAGTATCATATTATTAGAATCCAGCTTTCTTATAAATGCTCTGCCAGAAAGACACAGCTTCTGCATTTAAAGCCTGTCCAGGCGTGAGAGTATCTGCGATGTCCATGTACTTCTGATTGATGTTGTCGTATGGAGACCACACTGCCCCGAGGGATGAGTCTGGGGTTGGGTTTCTGAAACAAATAATTATAGTAGATTACCTACACACCAAGGACAGGAAAGTAAGAAAGGTCTCAGATTTTATTTTATTTCTCAGCCCATTTTTTATAATTTGATTTGTTAGGAAAGAAAAAATTTGACAGTCACCGATAAACTGTTGTTTGGCGTGAAAATTTTAAGACACATTATGTACTCATTAAAGTTAATAAATCATAAAAAAAGTGTTGAAAATTACACGAAGAAGGATTCTTATTCGTAGGTAGAAGGTAATTGTTGTCTAGTTGACGAGTTTATATCTATCGTAACCTTGGATTATATTGCATGACAGAGCATGATATGCATTAACACACAAATTATAAACCGGTCTTTAGACTTTGTACATAAAAGAATAAATTGCTCAGCGTCGTTTATATGAATGACTTACCCGTACTTGGCGAAGTTCGTAAATACTGTGCAGAAGAGCTGTATTATCTTGTATCCTTTGCTCGTTTTGTCAATAGGCAAATTAACTTTTTTAGCGTCAAATAAATGCATTAGGTCATCCATATGAGCAGCTCCTGTCAACCCGTACTTGGCTGCACCAGCGCTATAAATATTCCTCTCAGATACACCAGAAAATTGATAAAAGTATGTCTTGGTTTTGTTGCCTTCCGTTTTTGATAAAAGTTCCAAAAATTGTGCGATGTCATAAACGAAACAGGATTCAGAACTGTAGGTGACAAGTTCTTTCATCAAATCAGTAGTTATAGGTTTTTTGCCAAAGTAATGTTCACGAATCAAATCGGATATTTCTAGAATTTTGTTTGGAGTGCACTGAAGTATGATCTTCCTAGTGACAAGAGTCTCTGGGAAGTTATTATAATCTCTTGCTGTGGGTTCTAAAAAGGGAATAGCAATCAATATTTCCTGATCGGTGTAACCAATCATGACATCCACTTCGTTTGCTTTTCCTTTCTCTAAAATGATCTTCGGATCTTCTGTTAGGAAATGATCTTGTCCGAAATCTTTTTCAACTACTGGAGTGAAATGATACATTTTGACCAAATTAGATGACATCATTTTTTCGGATCCAGATAGGCAGGGGTCTGTATCCACCAGTTGTTCCACTGGTATTTTTTGTAGGAACTGAAGAAGTTCTTTTGGATCATTCGTGTCTAAACCCAACAGTCTACCGAGAGCGAATGCTCTTCTTCTAGGTTCATAGGGTATTGACCAATCACAGAATGGCACACCGCTCATGGGAATCGCTCTTTTAAACAGACCTTTAGACATAGGTGATAAGATGTGAAGAGCAGTTGAAGCCCCACCAGCGCTTTCCCCAAAAATAGTGACATTACTGGCATCTCCTCCAAATTGTCCAATGTTGTTTTGAACCCATCTCAAAGCAGCAACCTGATCTTTCATGCCAGCGTTGCCTGAAACTTCCTCAGTGTCTAGGCAAAGGAATCCCAGGGCCTCAAGCCTATAGTTAATTGTCACCAAGACTACACCGTGGTTGACGAGAAAATCAGGTCCATAGTGGTCAATGTTTCCTGATCCGCTTTTGTAGCCACCTCCGTGGATGAAGACCATGACAGGTAGTGGTGCTTTGGGCTTCAAGTCTTGAGTGTAAACGTTAAGGTACAGACAGTCTTCGCTCCCTGGTACCAGTTCTCTGGTGAATATGTCTTTCTGGATGCAAACTGGCCCGTGGTCTTTAGCAGATCTTACTCCGGTCCATGGTGAAGGAGGTTGAGGCGCCTGAAAAATTAGTAGGTACAATTATGTTGGCAAGTTTAAATGGAATTATTGGAAGAGGGTAGTCTAGACGTACATACACTCACAATATGGGTTATATTCTTAGATTTTTTTCATTGTACACAAAAACAACATACTTAATTATCATCATCATCACAGCCTATATACATACGTCCCACTGCAGGGCCTCAGCATAAGAATCTATTCTTATGGCCTCAGGGTGTATGGGGGCAGTTGGGGCAGTTCCTTTGGCTTGCATTATTTCGAAGAAAGTTATGTTTTCATTAAATTTTTAGTGTGCATTGAATGTTAATGAGACTTCCTTAATTTTCTATTAATTATGTTGTGTAATGATGACTGAAAGATTTTTTGTTTGATATTTTATCTGTGGCTGACGTGTGTACATAATTTTATCCGTTGTTTTTTTACTGATAAAGTTATGTATATCAGTCATCATTATACAAAATTAAAGAAGTCTCATTTGAATACAACGCTCACTAAAAAGTTAATAAAAACAGTTAAGTACGTTTTAGTTTTTATTCCTACGAAATAATGCCATGCAAGCCAGTGGAATCGTCGCAAAAGGTTAAGTATTATTATAAACGTCAAGTGCGATTTTTGAAAATCATACGAGCGGTTCGGCCGTAGAAAGAGAAGGAACTAGAAGAAAGCACGTGTCTTGTCAGTAAGAGATGCACACAGCAAATTCGCTCTAGTTAAAAAAGTAGATCGGTACTTATTGCTGTCCTTATCGACGTAGCCACTTTTTTGTTCTACGACGGCTGTCTGACTCCGGAGTCAGACATCAGTTTTCATACAAATTGTATAGGATTTTATGACTATCGCTGCCTCATACGCGTTTACACTGATGTTACGTCTATCAGCGTAAGCGAAAAATACTTCGCCTATGGGTTCGGCAGTAAAAAAAAGTGTCAAAATTACTATGGAGATTATGCATCTTTCTACTGCCGAACCGTTCGTATGATTTTCAAAAATCGCACTTCTGAACCGTTGTAGATCACCTCAATGCGAAACCGTATTATGGTGGTATCGCAAAATGTATGAAATTGTTCCGACGACGCGATTTCGTCGCGTATTGTAAGTTTTTAGGGTTCTTTGTCCAAAGGGTGTCAACGGAACCCTATCCGTCCGTCCTAGCGCCAAAAGGTTGTATCTTTTGAACCGTAATAGACAGAGAGCTATTTTCGCCGATGTTATTTTTTTTTATTTGCTAACAAATAATAATAAAAATTAAAAACAAAGAAACGTGTTTTTAACAATGTTTTTTAGTTTTCCTTTGTCGTAAAAATGATAATACATACAAGCGACAAACTTGGTGTGATTATTAAGTTAAAACAACAAACAATTAAAAAAATAAAAATTGTGTGTGCCGGGACTGAGGAACCCGGACACAAATAATTTTTTTTTAAAGAAGCTTTCTATCTCTACAATAACACCATGTTTCACACCCTATAGTGGTACGGAACCCTACGTACGCGAGTCCTACTCGCACTTTGCCGGTTTTTATTTTGATGCGTACAGTACGAAGTGAGCCAGGCAAGCCCTGATTACAACAGGTTTAGTGACAGTGGGCACTTCATTTTGAATGCTCGTGAAAGTTTTGTTTTTTAGTCCATGGTCATAAGATATAAGTATTTAAAGATTTTTACACAACCAAAATCATACTAGTACTAGGTATTTGAAATGCTTAAATCTCAACTAAGTTTGTCACACCTTGGACACTTAGCTATCACAATCATCTTAGTAGTCAGTTCTTTGGCAGATATAACCAGCCCATTGCCACTTCAGCGTGCTTATTTTTCTGAGCTATGTCAACCACTTTAGTTCTCTGACATATCACTTCATTTCTGATGTGATCTATTAGAGAAACACCGAGCATAGCTCTCTCCATAGCTCGCTGAGCGACCTTGAATTGATGAACTAGTCCTATCGTCAGAATCCACGTTTCCGCACCATATAACAACTACTTTATTACAAGAGAAATAAAATAAAAGTTGTTTAGTTAGTGGAGGTTAGTAGATTTTGGACTTTCCATACTTATATGGTCTAAGTTTCCATACTAAATGCAATCACCTGATAGAACGTTTAGATAAGATCTATTATTAGATAAGACAGATACATAGACAGATTTAGATGATTTTAAGAATATTTAGATAGATAGATTAGATAGATAGAAGATAGATTTTATTCGAATTTCCCTTATCTTCACTAGTAGTATCGAAACTCTGTCCAGTGTGACGGGGAGTCAGCCAGTCGCCACTTGTAAGGGCAATGGGTACAATACAATACATGCCTCGTCTCAGTACGTTACTTTAATGGTGGAAACCAGTCAGAGATTAAATATTACAGGATTCAAGATCAATGACGAGTCGTTTGCATATTGTTGTTAGCAGTATTGCCAGAAAAATTTGCGCCAACGATGTATTGATGATAGGGAAACACCAAGCAGTCAGGTCAGATTACCTAAGTAGATCAACAAAACGATATGTCTGCTTTAATATCATTGATATCTTCTACATAACAGAACTAGATTCACAAAAAACGATCCAAAAATGGCAGAACCAAAAGAGCTCTTTTTTTACTACCGATACCAATGCCAGCTTCCTGTTGCTTAATTATACCAAATACGACTGATTATGAATAAAAAAAAAACAACTTAATCGTGGCCAACAGCATGTTTACTTGATTTGTATGGGTTACGCGTCATATTCGGTCAAAAATATGCAAAGATTCTGTATGAAACTTGGAGTCTATAGTATTTATGTCAATGTGTAATACTCGTACCGACGTTTAATAGCGCCCGCGTTTAAGAGGATAGACGGTCTGAAATGCTAATTTGGAGAATAGGTAACTTTTCCGACTGTTTACATATTTGTCCGATCCGCCCCACCCATACACCCCACCGACTAGAGTGCGAAAGAGACAACTGCAGCTCGAACCGATTTTATTTTAAAATCGTCGAAAACAGCATTTCGTAATCCCCTCATCATTTTCTCCTCCAAAACTAAACCGATTTTAATAATTCTTTCAAGAATAATATAAGAAAGACTTTGGCCATGTCTGTACGTTTTGCTTTTTTGTTTATATTCGTCAAATTTGTTTGCTGGATGTCTGAAAACCGGCGGTAAAATTGGTAATTTTCGAAGGTCCCTAAGTCCCTAGTTCATATAGTAATTAATTAATGCAAAAAAGCAAAACATAGGGACATAGCAGAGGCAACATAGATTGTATGATAAAAACATTTTTGGTCCAGTGTCATTATCCAGGGAGAAAACAGGGGAATACTTTTGTATGGGAAAAACCGTACTCGCAATTAGTTTTGCGCGATAGTAAATCTGCTGTTTCGAGTCGAGATTGAATGTGAATAAGGATGTCAACATTTGATAAGTATTATCATATTATCTAGCTGTACTTACAAGACCGGGATAACCTAAGTCAGTATAATAATTGCTACAACAAAGAACACTGGGCTTATTGCCAGCATCTCGTGTTATTATAGCTATTGACATTTTCTTTGGCGTAGGGCGTAGCTGTTTTTTTCGCGATTTCAATATTGATCCCGTGTGTCTCAAATCATCATCAGCCAGGTCCTAGCTGATGATTATTTATTACCTTTACAGGGTGTTACATTAGTTAAAAGGGTGCTTCAAACAACAACAACAACAACAACTTTTACTATGGGATCAATAATGAACTCGTAAAAAAACAGCTTTCCATAGAACCTAGCAGTCTAAACTCCAATTCCACAAAATGTTACTGAAAAGTTAATAAATTGTGATATCACCTTGAACCTGAGTGGTCCCACGGGAGGTGCGGCGTACGGGATCCCTTTGAAGCTGTAGTACTGCCCGTCTCCTGTCACCAGGTCCAGCTGCTCGCCCTCCAACCATCCCTCACTCACTTTCACTTTTAACATTATTGCTTTAAAGTTCAATTTCCAGTACTTAACAATACCGTTTGGACGTGTGCGTGCGATCAGGCCAGCCGAGATAATAAGTATCTTGAAATGTTTGTGATAATTATTCTGTACCGAGGCTTTGTTTTTATTCGATTGACTTAAGGAGCTACCTGCCGGTTTTGAGTAACTTTGTAACCATTTTATTCATTAACTAATCATAAATCATAAATCATAAATTCTTTATTGTGATACACAGGTTAATGGGTTGACATGGTGTTTTATATAATGTTCACTGTGATCCGCCAAAAGGCATACAATAGGTAGGTACAAATACATGATGCATTACATTAATTAATTCAATACAATAGTCTTTATCTCATTGTTAAATTTCATTTTTATAGGCATAATGTCAATCGATACAATAATAAATCACATAAGTAAATCAATTAAACATCATTAAAAAAATCAGTAATATTGTAAAATGTCTTATCAGAAAGGTAGTCAAATAGTTTCCTCTTAAATGTAATTATATCTTCACACATCCTTATTTGAAGAGGTAATTTATTGTATACTTTCGGGGCCATTGCAAAGACACCATGCATGTACAGGGATGTCTTGCCTCCTTTGGTACACAACTGATCGCAGCGACGGGCACTGGTTACATAACTAAACAGCTACTATGGCACTTTTTGAGCTGAAAAATAAACTGAACCATCTACAGGATATGACAAGTGATGTGGTTTTTCTAGAATTCGATTTTAATGAATAAAACCGAAGAAAAGGGACTCTAAAGTCACCCCTTTTTTTCCAGTTGTAACCATTTTACTCTTACATTTTGAATCGGAAGAAAATGAAAATTTACAGTATTGTTCACAATACAATTTAGAATGATGTGGTTTTCTTACTTTTTAGAAATTAATGAAAAATTAATGAAAAAGCTAAATTCTGACCGGAGCGACGCGCTCGTTCTCATCGATTAGTATGGAGAGTCGTGGTCCAGGGCTGAATAAACTCGTCAGGGCGCTCGAGCGCGCTGCATACCAACGAAGTTTCGTCCTATTTTCAATATTAACCAATTAAAGTGAAATAAAATAGGTCAAGTGTGTGTCGGGCTACTCAAGCACCGAGGGTTCCGTAACACAACACCACACAATATTTTAACTTACAACGGGACACTCAGCCGGTTTTCATTTTGTTGTTATACTGTAGAGTTTGCTCTATAATCACACCAAGTTTGACGCTTGTATGTATTACTGTTTCTACGATAGAGCGAGTAGAAAAAACGTTGATAAAAACTAGTTTCTTGTATGAGGACCCTTAATTATTAACTTTTTGTCATTTTTATTATTTGTTAGTAAACCCGCCATATTAACGCACATTCTGTGAAAATTGCTACGGTCTAGCTTTTAGGTAGGTAGGTACAGTTCAAAAGTTACACCCCTAAGGACGGACAGACAGACGCACGGACGCACGGAGGCTTATGAATAGGGCCCGTTTTCACCCTTTGGGTACGGAACCCTTAAATGTTAACACAATCTCGAAATCAATATTTGATAGATATATAGATAGATAACTCAATTCATTTCATCAGGAAAAACAACTTCAAATTTTATTAATTGAAGATTTGTATGGAAATATTTGAGCCACGGTAACTTTAAAACTAAATAATATGTGTTAAAATAAAACCTAGTAAAAGAAGGTTTGTCAGAGAATGTAAGACCATATAAATAGGGACCAGCCTTGCGTTAGCATTCTCGTCTTCCAAGTTACACGATCAATTGATCATGTGCATAACATACAATTTTATACCTTATCACTAAACGGGACAGCCTATTATTGCTGAAAAATAACTTCAAACTGGTATCATTTAAGGGTTCACACAAAAATCAGCTGTCCCATACATTTGAGTCACGTAGGCAGTGGCGGCGGGTCCAGTTTAGTATGGGACATCAGATTATTTTTTTGCTCCGATTGGTTTGCTCCCATAGTAAAAGTTGTTCAGTTTGATGGGTAGACTCTTAGTTTAAAAGGATGCTAATGATATCAATTTCACCCTGTATATTATATTAGGGAAGGGCAATCAAAATTACAATCTAAAGTATCATAAAGTATCAAAAGTAGCGGATTTCATGCTACCTCGTACCTCGTCCCCCGCAAAAAGTGGCAGAAAAGTTCGTTAGTTAGAATTTATTACAACACGCGTAAATCGTCCATAGTTATATAACAGTTATAACATCACAGAGTACTATAATTAGGCCCACTTGCGCCAACCACGGGTTAGCAATTAACTCCGGATAAAATGGCTCTTTCAGTTGTTTTTCTATACAAAAAATCATGGGTTACCAACTTAACCTGGAGTTTATTGCTAACCCAGGTTGGCGCAAGTGGGGCTTGCTATTAATTTTATGGTCTTAGATTTGAGCTGATTGCAAATGATAGCAACTTGATAAGCTAGGAATGTTTTACTGATAAGACAAGGAATTACAACTATAACAAACAGAAAAAGGTTTAAAATTCTGTTTGCCGTCTTTAAATTTGTATTATTGTTTATTTTGTTATAAAAGCTACGAGACTAGTAGCAAAAATAGCTACGAGTGTACCTAGAAAATGCAGAAGCAAAATATCTCTATGGGATGGGACCAACAGAGAAATCGCGAAATAAATATCTTCTGACTTGCAAACCTCCTCGAGCCAGATTGTATGGGCTACCCATCAAACAACTTTCGCTATCGGAGAAAACCGGTCAAAACAAAAAAAAAACAGCTGTTTCATACATTTGATAGTCGTGTAGGTATTGCAGTTTAGTATGGAACAGCAGATTTTTTTTGCTCTGACAGGTTTGCTCCAATAGTAAAAGTTGGTCAGTTTGATGGGTAGAGTATGTGGTTTAAAGGTTGATGATACTTTTCCTTACACCCTGTACCTATCTATACGGCGGTCCTTCTTAATATGCTGACACTTTTTTAAGGGGATGATCAGACCATCAAACTGAATAACTTTCTCTGTGGAACGATGCGAAAAAAAAATCTACTGTCCCATACATTTGGCTCGAGTAGATTTGCAGTTTTGTATGGGACAGCAGATTTTTTTTTTGCGATTTTTTGTTGGTCCCATAGCGAAAGTTTTTCCGTTTGATGGTCTGATCATTCCCTTAAAAAAGTTTCAGCATATTAAGAAGGACCATGTATATCGAATCTCAAGTATCCACGTTGAAAGTGGGCTTGTATGGAGCATATTTACGAGGGCGACGGTATCGCCATCTGTTGGCATCTTTGCTATAACTTGCACTTTTGTGGTAGAGGCTATCTGTAGACTGTAATACCTAAGTCTGTGATCTGTAGCAAGCTCCCCACATACTCATTACACTAACTATATACGGACCACACTGTGATAGGAACCCAAAAGTTATTAATAGAAATACATTTAAATTATTAATCTACCAATTTTGACTATTTGCTTAGTAAACGGTTTGAATAAGTTAAATATTTAGATGAAACCAAAGGAGGAAGACGCTGCATAATCCTTTTGCACGTGCGTTTCTGCAAAACTTGCTCAGTGAACGTTTACTTGATACGGGTTGCCGAGCGATGGAGCTTATGAAATAAAAAACAAAGACGTCGTGTAAAAAAATGATAAAATAACAAACTTTAAGTAACTTTAAAGTAAAATCAAAACCTATAAACCTAGCGTATTTTAGTAGGTAGAACCTGCACTGAATCAAATGAAACCAATTTCTACCAATTTTAGTTATACACGAATCGCATAGGTACATTACTTCCTTATACTATGCAACAGGTCCGGCACTTCGATCAACGTTTTGGATTTGACATGGTGACGTTCGCACATGCGCACTTGGTGCAAATTGCCCTGACAATTATGCGTAGGGTTGACTTACCACGCATCGTTAAAACATCATCTACATTTCGTTACTTTTTATTGTTTCTGTTATTACAAATAGTATTTGTGCTAAAGAATTACTGAAAATGTGCATTTAGCTATATAAGGTCTAACAAAATTAGGTGAAACTATTTTAAGGGGAGGATCAGACCATCAAACTGAACAACTTTCTCTATGGGACCAATATCGAAATCGGCGGAAAAAAAATCTGCGGTTTAAAAGTAAAAAATAATAATATCTACCACTGGATTTGGCCCTGTTCTGCTATGAACGAGTGTGGCGAAGCGGGAGTGCGAGGCGAGGTCACTGAACCTACGCGCGCGGCCCCGCGAGCTGGGTTGACTATGCAGTAAAGATGGTGACGCGTCTAAGTTTAGATGTTTAGGTAGATAATGAACGTAGTATTTTGCTTAAAAAAAGTAATCCAAATGGTATGGTAAGCAGGTATGTAGGTACTTGTACTTACATTCAATTTTGTACATATCCCACACCTTTCTCAATGAACTTTATTGCACGTCTTTGGATGTGTCTTTGCACTTTTTGATAAAAACGTCTCAATCGTATTAATAACATCACGTGTGCAGTCACTATCCGTTGTCGGAGCTCACTGGTGGTTCTCACCATGTAACCGTCGTCCTGTCTGTCAGTACACTAATGTAAAACGTAGTGATTACTTGCTTAATGCACTAATGTTTTTGCATACATGGAAATCAAGTGGCCTATTCACCGAAGTCCGTAAGTATCGTCCAAGGAGCTAGGTCCGTACACTTGTCACTAGTTGTCAGTGTCACGTTCATGATGGTATGTGCGCTATTCCACAGTTGCAATTGTTGCAAAACGTATCGACCGGCCGGTGTGCGCGTGCGCTCGCTACTGAAGATGAAGACTTCAAGTCAAAGCAAGGTCGCAACGCAAGCTAGGGCGGGAGTGGGGGCGCGTTGAGTTCAAAGGAAGCCGCCGCGTGCGTGCGGCGTGCAAAGTAAACAAAACACAGGTCCCTATTCAGGGATGATAGCAAAATATTTAGTAGATCAGTGTAAATATTATTTATAAAAATTTTGATTTCGACATTGGTCCCATAGAGAAAGTTGTTCAGTTTGATGGTCTGATCCTCCCCTTAAAATAGTTTCACCTAATTTTGTTAGACCTTATATTTTTCAACGTTTTTTATGCACTCTCTATTCTGTGACTGTGCCAAAGTCACAGAGAACAGCAGCTTTGGTAATATCTTAGAATGAGAAGTTTTTTCATAGTTAGTAAAACGTAGTTCAACATAGATGGCTTTGACGTGATTTGGATCCAGCATAGCTAGCATGCCGCAGTGATACAGCGCTATCACCAAGCTATCACACCTTAGCTCTCTTTCTATTTGCGTGCGAACGAACGAGATAAAAGACGTGATACAGCCGTATCAATTGCAGCATACTACGAGTGCTGTAAAGGCTAAAAATTCAACAAAAAAGTTCATGTCACGGAGTCAGACGCATCCGTTGACGAAGTATTTGTACATTTTCCTGCTTACTCAAAAACACGAATTTTTACTATTTTATTAAATGCAAGTTTTCTCATCCATCGCTCTCATCAACGTCATCTACCGATTAATTTTAGAACTTTTTATTTTTAAGTGGCTTTTGGAAAATAACTAATTATCTCAACATTGCAGCCGAGGAGCGAGAACCTCGTGTAGGTAGGTATCGCTGCCTCCTAGGACTGGTTACGGAGCATCTTCCTCTGTTATTGTTATCTATGGTTAAATGATTAATATTACATTGCCGTTAGTTTCATTCCACAGGGAATACGTAGAAATGTTTGAATCCCTTTGCTTTTCATTTCTCTAATTTGTTGCTTAGTTTACGACTAAATTTAACTAAGTAGTTAAGTTGTGTAGCATTTCAATCTGTTTTTTAAATAAGTAATTGAATTTTATTCTATTACCTTCAAGATTCTAATTTAGATTGTTAAAAATCATGAATCCTCCTAAAGTATCCTGTGAACTCCACACGAGACTAGTTTGAAGCTATAATTTATTCCGAAATTATAAGCTGTCTCGTCTAGTGTAAAAATAAATGTACTTACTTACCTACTTGATCAGTTGATCTTGTACTGTACCTTGGCAGAGGGGAATGCTAAGGGTTGAACTACACATGGCCGCAAGCGATCGCATTTTTCCGTCGCTCCATCCTTTTCTGTCACTCGTCATTTTGCTAGAGCATATAAAATAGACGGAACGGAACAGCACGGAACAGCACGCCGCGTGCGATCGCGTTCCGTCTATCTTATATGCCCTAGCAAACGACGTTCCTGAGTGACAGAAAAGGATGGAGCGACGGAAAAATGCGATCGCTTGCGGCCATGTGTAGTTCAACCCTTATGCGAGGCTGGTGATAGTAGCAGGTTCGTAAAACATGAAAGAAAGGGCTTTTCATTGCTGACCTTCCACGTGGGTTTAAATAATTTTTGTGGCACAGATTCCTTATCAAAAAGGGTATTCTTTTGTCATTCGAACCCTTTTGAAACGGATCCCTAAAAGGGGTTCAATGTGAAATCATTAGTAAAAGTGCTTTCACTTGAATATGATTTATCTTTTATTTCAATTCATGGAAACACTGTGATTACAACATTATTTTTAAGTCTTTTTCTGACTTCTCGTATCTATTAAAGTAAGCAAGTAATTCGCAGAAATATTTTATTCAATTATACAGGGTGTAAACCTAAGAGATACCTACATATTTAAGAGAATATTATTCCGAGAGCGAAAATGCGCGCTGCATACAAACGTACTATGGTGATATTTTCAATACTAACCAATTAAAGTCAATGTAATTTTGCAGAAATAATCTAGAAACAAATCTCTTTGCTTCTATAGAGTCAGATTTTCGTTAAAATATACAGTTTCAATGCTAGGATTAATTTAAGATTTGTATGGAAATCTTTGAGACACTGTAACTTGAAAACTATACATTTTAACGAAAATCTGACTCCATACAAGCATAGAAATTTGTTTCTAGATTGTTTCTGCAAAATTTAATTGACTTTAATTGGTTAGTATTGAAAATATCACCATAGTACGTTTGTATGGAGCGCGCTCCGAATAGTTTCAGATAATTCAATTGAACAACTTTCACTACGGAGCCAACATAGGAAATAGCCGAAAAAAATTGTTTTATAGAAAATTTAAATTTATACTCGCTCGACCCCAATGTATGGAACAGGTGATGTTTTTTTACAGATTTCAAATCCTGTAGTAAAAGTTGTTCAGTTTGATGGTCTGTTGTGTAACGCATTTAAGTTTACACCCAGTATAACGAAACCATCTCGCGTTGAACTTAATAATGACAAACCAGACAATGTAACAAACACAAAATTAATTTCTAACTCAAACTTTTAACACAATTTACAACGTAAATACAAGATTACTCCAACATATGAATTATTCTCTGAACTAGGGATGTTGCAGAACCTCGTATACGTATCCGAAAATTATCTTCAGTTTAGTAAATAATTACGAAAAGTTCGCCGGTTCGTCGAGTTATTTATTATACATGAATACAAGTATAATGATCAAGTAAATTTTTACAGGGGATTTTAAATTCCCCATATACGTTAAAATTTCAACTTGTAACTTGTATCTACTTCTTTCTCGAATTGCAGAAATATGCAATAAACGATAACAACAATTATGTGTTAGTTACGTTTTCTTAATATATAAAAATCACATATCACTAATTCACTATGTTCGTATACCTACTTATGCTAATCTCCGATACGACCCAACCGATTTGAATGAAATTTTGTGTATGCGTACGGTTAGTTTTAGCTTGAAATATAGGATAATTTTGGACCCGATAGGTGGCGCCACCCAAGCGAAGCTGGGGCAGGTCGCTAGTATAATTATTATGTAAACGAAACTAACACAAGTATTTCAAGCAAAATGCTCAGGATCATTTAGTCAGAGTTAAATAATAAATATGTATACAACATTATAGTTACTGTATTCTGAACATGTAGCATTCCAGAAAATAACGGATATCTGAATACAATCAAGTCGTCCGTATCATAAACAGCCAGATATATCCTTAACCCCGACAGCCGGATATCCGAAACTACTCAAGCCCATAATCAAAGACAAAATATCCGTAAAAGCAATCAATATCCGTAACCGTAATATCACATCCATAACATCCAGGACTGAGAACGTAACGAGTTTGCGCCTGAAGATTTAATTCGAGCAAATTCCTCAGCAGGTGTCGCAATTAGAGCCATCGTCGCAATCGCAGGCGCTTTGTGTCATCAGTTGCTTTCATACGTGCCATGTAATGTACGTACATTACAGTTTATTTAACTTGGCGTTTAAACAAGTTTACAGCGAATGTTTTAAACATACAGAAGGGAGAAAAACGTTACGATACGTCTTCATAAACGTGTGAACTAAATGCGTTACGTACATACAAACGTACAATGCGGCGGGGGTACAAAACCATCATAAGACCATGTATGGTTCGGAGTGTAGGGGCGCTAAAGTGACGGATGAAAAACGAATGAATGCAGCTGAGATGCGAATGTTCAGATGGATGTGTGGTGTTACTAGAATGGACAGGGTTAAGAGGATAGACGAGTACAGTTTTCTCCATAAAAACGTATTCCCCTGTTTTCTCCTTGGATAGCAACACTAGAGCAAATATTTTTTTACCATACAATCTATGTCACCTATGCCATATCCTTATGTTTTGCTTTTTAAAATTAATGAATTACTGTAAAAACTAGGGACCTTCGAAAATGACCCATTTTACCGCCTGTTTTCAGACATCCAGTAAACAAATTTGACGAATATAAACAAAAAAAGCAAAACATACGGACATAGCCAAAGTCTTTCTCATATTATTTTTGAAATAATTATTAAAATCGGTTTAGTTTTGGAGGAGAAAACAGGGGTATACGAAATGCAGATTTCGTCGATTTTTTGTATATAAAATCTGTCCGAGCTGCAGTTGTCTCTTTCGCACTCTAGTCGGCGGGGTGTATGGGTGGGGCGGATCTGATAAATACGTAAACAGTCGGAAAAGTGACCTATTCTCCAAATTATCATTTCAGCCCGCCTATCCTCCTAAAAATGAGAAAGCTTGAAAGTAGCGCCAGTAACAGTATAACTGCGCAGTAATAGATCGTTATTTCATTATCCTGTAATAAAAATGGTCCAGTATTATGGTCTGAAGCACTATCAAAGTATGTAAATGTAACGCACTTCAGTTTACACCATGTATAGTCGTAGGTAGGTATGGACAGTAAACTCTTGTCAGACTGGTCGTAGCTGTGTCGGTTTGAGTGCAGTATCTGGTATCTGTTACGGCAGTAACTAGTAACTATTAAACAATTTGTGCCCTGGATGTGTAAGTACGGCTCTCGCAAAGTTTTTCCACTTCTGACGGTTCATTTCGAGACGTGATTAGAAAAATATTCGTCTTTTTATAATAATGGGACACGTCGATTTTCGACTACAAATATTTTATAGGTTTTGCGTTAGTTTCTTAGCACCTTAATATTTTGTGCACTTTTCTAAGCTCTTTTATACAGGGTTTAAGGAAAAGTATCATGAAACTTTAAGGGCCTGTTTCACCACTTCTGAATAAGTTCTTGGTAGCTTATCTGACAGACATTTTGACATAATTTCATACAAAATATGTCAAACTATCTGCCGGATAAGCTAACAAGAACTTACCCAGAAGTGGTAAAACAGGCCCTGAACCTCATAATCTACCCATCAAACTGATAAACTTTTACTAAGGGAGCAAAACTGTCAGCTAAAAAAAATCTGCTGTTCCATACTAAACTGCAGCGCCTACTCGACTCAAATGTATGATACTGTTGTTTTTTTTCTGACAAGTTTACTCCCATAGTAACATTGTTTAGTAAATAGTAACATATTGTAATGTCCACAACGTTTTATTTTAGCTAGGGCTGCCAAAACATAGCAGTGACGTACGAGTGTCACAGGTGCGGCGAGTAATTGCGGTGCTGAAGTCAGGGGTGTGTTTTCACAGTTTGTATCTACATTGACATATTATTTTGTAAAATAATTAATTGGAGTGGAGGACGTTTAGTGAGTAATAGATTGAGTTATGTTTGTAGTTTTGTTTTCAAAAAACCTACTGATCCTATTTGTCTGGGTATTCAATTTAGTTAAACCAAGTTGCAGCCTACTATTTAAGAGGGTTGAAAATACATTAACCTCTACCCATTAGCACTGGGCCATGGGTTGGATTATGACCCTCGGCATTATTTTGGAGAGTTGTGCCCTACAATGGGCTATAATAAGTGGATATTTGTAGTACTTATAATACTTACATAATAGATAATGAACAATGTTATTAAAGTGGTACGTGGCAACCCTGTAAGAAGAAATAAATAACGTTAATATTTCGGCAAGAATGTCTCACATTTGTATTGCATTAAGGTAAGCGAGAATAAGCACATTCGAGCTTAAGCGACATAAATCAAGATAATTTATGTAATTAATTAGCTGTCTTAAGGGCTGTCTTCAGAATTTTTTTTTTGATTATCAGTGTGATTTATGTGGTATGGCGGATTTGCTTCTTATAATGTTGTATTAAGGCCTGAAGGAAATTTTGTTGGTAAGCCATATTATTAATAAATTATATCTCATGACTTTTCGGTGATGGAAAACAGCGACGAAACCTATATAGGGTCCAACTTAATATGCTGACACTTTTTTAAGGGGATGATCAGACCGTCCAACTGAACAACTTTCTCTATGGGACCAACATCGAAATCGCGAAAAAAATATCTTATGTTCCATACAAAACTGCAAACCTTCTCGAGCCAATTGTATGGGACAGCTGATTTTTTTTTGCGATTTCAATGTTGGTCCCATAGAGAAAGTTGTTCAATTTCATTGTCTAATCATCACCTTAAAAAAGTGTCAGCATATTAAGTTGGAACCTGTATACAGGGTGTTTCATAAGTAACAATAAATTTTTAAAACTCTTAACGTTGTTTAGACCGTCAAACTGAACAACTTTCTCTATAGGACCAACATCGAAATCGCGAAAAAAAAATCTGATATCCCATAAATATTTTAGCTCTAGTCGATTTGTAGAGTATAGAACATCAATTTTTTTTCGCGATTTCGATATTAGTCCCATAGTGAAAGTTGTTCAGTTTGATGGTCTAAACCACCCCCTTAAATGTTTATTTGTTTTTTTGTAACACCTTGTATACTGCTATTTGGACGCATCTACTGCGTTTTACAGTCCATTGAAAGTGACTCTACCTGTCACACTGGACCGAGTTCAGGTAGGTACTGTTAATCATCATCAGCCTATATTTATCGCACTACAGGGCACAGACCTACCCTCAGGAAGGGGGTACAGGCACCATTCCAACACGCGTGCCCAATGCGGATTGGTGGACTACACAAATACGCATCAGAATTTCTTCTTTAGCGTATGCAGGTTTTCTCACGAAATTTTCCTTCATTCATAAGTTAGAAAATCTCATTGGTACATGGCATGTCATCCGTGCGGATTTGAACCCTCATGATTGAGTTTCCATACCTCTCTATCTGTAATTCATTCCAAATAAGGACGATTAGATTTTCCGATTCCTATTTAGGGTTGAACTACACATGGCCGCACGCGATCGAATTTTTCCGTCGCTCCATCCTTTTCTGTCACTCAGAAACGTCATTTCGATCGCGTTCCGTCTATCTTATATGCTCTAGCAAATGACGTTCCTGAGTGACAGAAAAGGATGGAGCAACGGAAAAGTGCGATCGCGTGTGTTAGAATATTCGACTTTATTTAATCGAAAAATGTATGTAAATTAATATTGTTCAGAAAAATTAGAAATAGAAGTTCTCATTATGGTGAATGAGTCGAGTCATATCATGAGTTTGGATCTAAATTATTGATGTTAATCTAGTAATCTTCGTTTCATTATTAGACTTGGCAACATCTATTAAAAAGCAAACCAATGTTTGTTGACAATGTTTAGTAACTTATTATGGTGAATATTGTTGTAATGAGATATTAAATTATACAGTTATAATTACTCGGATTCTGTGTGATATTAATGATTAACTATAGTGAATTTGATGGATATTATTGTTGGTTTCTAACAGGAAATATAAACGACACTTGTCGCTGATTGGTCCGCGCCAATAAGCGAACGTGGCAATTACTCGTTGATCAAAGAATGTACTTATTTGTTTGATATTTTGTGACTGTTTGTTTGATATTCTGTTTACTGATTTTATTATCAATCCAAAAATAATGTAGTGATTTTGTGAGGCTAAAAATATAATTTGAAATTGTTTAGTACATAATATAATAATGTGAACAAACTTCACTTCCTGGATGGTTTCGCCGCCATTCCGAACCATCGTGAAGTTTGGTGGAAAATCTATAAAAGACTTGGTTTGTAAAAATGCGAGACCTTTTTGCCATTGAGACCGCCACGCTGCCAAGTGTAAGTGTTACCCTAATTATCATTTTGTTCAGTTTAAGTAACTTGTGTTTGCTACCGTATAATTTACAGTTAATTTATAAAGTGTACCGAATTCTTATAATATGTAAGTTTTTATGTATTTTGGTTGTCCTACTCGTATATGGAGTTTCTTTGTCTGATTCTTCTCCATATGCCCTATGGTAAAGACCGATGGGGGACACTAGTGAATCAGACGTAATGTAGAATCAAAGATATAAAATATATTCAAAGATAATATAAAGGATAGTCAAAGAATTAAATAATATTCGACTATTCTGATTCTGGCTTTTCATTTGAAATCATTTCTGTACATATACTATCCTCATCCTCATTCTAGACCAGTGTCCTGAACTGGTGACGACAGATGATGACGATGGTTCATGATAACCTTTCCTTTTCTTATTGGGCATCTGGTCCAAACACAACACACACACACACACACAATAAGCTGATGATGATGAACCTGATCATGAAAATGACACAATACATGATAGGTTAGGATTTGATGTAGGAACATGATCAGAATAGCTTTCACTATCAGCACCATGGCTTTGATTTGCTTTAATTATATCAAATTCGATAATAGATTGATCTAATAGTTTATGAACCTAATTCTTCTCAATATGCCATGAATATTATAGCCTCCCTTAGGCTCTATTTTCCTTAGAATCTAACATCAGAAGTGGGATGATGTCTAGGTTCCTATCCAAGACTTCCATGCTCACATACTTTTTGTTTTTCATGGCATCATCACGAGAACCGCTGCTCCAGCTGCAAAAGGAAATGCATCACGACGATGACCCTGGTCGTCGGTCCCAAAGCGTTGCGTCAAATCAAACGCAAAGAACCACCCAGAAACCATTGAAAACCACAAGAATCCAAAGAGGAAGATTTGAAAATATTGCGAGGTAACGGCAAAGGCCGAATTAGATTTGTTTGTAAAAATTTTACGTGGGTAGTCAAGTTAGATTATAAATCAGTATGGCCGAGCGGTTTTTATTTTAATTATTACATCTTATGTTTTTCGATCATCACTATGCTATGTTACGTTCGATCTTTAAATCTTGTAAATCGAAAAAGATTCGAGGGTATTTTAATCTAGCTTTCTGTGATTCAATCACGACGTTGTCAAATTAGTTTAAAAGTGATAATTATTTTTAGGGACTATCGTTTCGGAGACGACGTAGATGTTGTGATAAAATATATCATGCTAATTAGTCCGAGTTGTTCAAGTTGTTCATGTTTTCCAAGCTGTCCATGTTGTTAAAATTGTTTAAGAAGTAGTTTCCCATGATTAAAACAAAGAAGTAAAGTGTAACGTTGTGGAAAAAGATATTTCATTATAATTATTATCATTGAGGGTAAACAAATTATAAAGCTTGCTTTTTGTGATTCGATCTTTGAATTCCAAAAGGAATCAAAATAGAATCGGCATAATTTTAAACTATAGAACTTGAATTTATCGAAACTGAATTTTATATTTACCTACCTATTTATCCGAGTTCGATTCGATTGAATTCTAATTAGCGTTGGCACAAGACTTGGATTATAAAAAGTGAAATATTATGATAATACTCGGTAGTATGATATATTATTATCGTGAAGTTTATTCTGTTGATCATGACTTTATTACAATTTAGACTTAAGTTATCTTGTTGATGACCGATGATCACTTTTCATATTGTTTTCAATCGTTGTAATTTACAATTTCCATCGTCATAGTTAAGGTTTAAGAAGTACAATGATAATAAATGGTTTACCGTTGATGTTCATAAAAGAAACATGATAATGACTTATGTTATGTACAGTAATGAAGATGCAATGAAATATTTCTTTTGTTAATACCAAGTGAAAGAAACAAGTGTTTGTATTTAATAATTTGAGTATCGAAAACATATAAAATTAATAAAGTTCAATCCGCTGGTCGGTCATGTTTGCTTGGTGTTGTTCTATGCCACTGGCAGCGGGTGGATCGGAATAGCATGTCTAGGCAACTGGCTACTTGTTATATCCGCTGGTCGGTCACGTTTGCTTGGTGTTGTCCTATGCCACTGGCAGCGGGTGGATCGGGGCAGCATGTCTAGGCAACTGACTACAAGATAAATGATAAATAATAGTGTTTCTTTGTTTCTTTTACTTCTGGTACTGCTGTAATATTAACATATTGTGATTCTTACAAATTTAATACGTTTTTAAGTCTGAGTTGCCCAAATGGTCTGAGTTGCCCAAATGGTCTGAGTTGCCCAAATGGTCTGAGTTGCCCAAATGGTCTGAGTTGCCCAAATGGTCTGAGTTGCCCAAATGGTCTGAGTTGCCCAAATGGTCTGAGTTGCCCAAATGGTCTGAGTTGCCCAAATGGTCTGAGTTGCCCAAATGGTCTGAGTTGCCCAAATGGTCTGAGTTGCTCAAATGGTCTGAGTTGCCCAAATGTTCTGAGTTGCCCAAATTGACCGTTGTTTTCTATGACCTTATGTGAGATGTATGTGACCATAACAATGCTAAGTGGTAGATAATTAGCTATATGATTTGATGATTATGAAATTTATGAACTGCCTAGGTGACTTCACTGACTAGTACCCCCTTGGTGTAAAACGGACTTTTTTTAATGCTAAAACCTCCGTTTATGACCGACTGGGCAATGACAGACTTCTAAGTTTAAATAATTTGAATTAATGTTTATTGTTTATCATAACTTATGATTATGGGACATTGTTACAGAATCAAAAATGTGGCTAATTATTTGTTGCTTGTTTAAATAAATAATATACTTACGTTTAAATGTTTTAGATGTAAAGTTTTTGAAACTGTTGGTTATTTGAAAGCCATGTATTGTTGTTTATGTTTTGCTCTGGTTTCTTTTAATTGTATACTTCGAGAACGAAGTTTTGTCAGTATGGCCGTGTTAGAATATTCGACTTTATTTAATCGAAAAATGTATGTAAATTAATATTGTTCAGAAAAATTAGAAATAGAAGTTCTCATTATGGTGAATGAGTCGAGTCATATCATGAGTTTGGATCTAAATTATTGATGTTAATCTAGTAATCTTCGTTTCATTATTAGACTTGGCAACATCTATTAAAAAGCAAACCAATGTTTGTTGACAATGTTTAGTAACTTATTATGGTGAATATTGTTGTAATGAGATATTAAATTATACAGTTATAATTACTCGGATTCTGTGTGATATTAATGATTAACTATAGTGAATTTGATGGATATTATTGTTGGTTTCTAACAGGAAATATAAACGACACTTGTCGCTGATTGGTCCGCGCCAATAAGCGAACGTGGCAATTACTCGTTGATCAAAGAATGTACTTATTTGTTTGATATTTTGTGACTGTTTGTTTGATATTCTGTTTACTGATTTTATTATCAATCCAAAAATAATGTAGTGATTTTGTGAGGCTAAAAATATAATTTGAAATTGTTTAGTACATAATATAATAATGTGAACAAACTTCACTTCCTGGATGGTTTCGCCGCCATTCCGAACCATCGTGAAGTTTGGTGGAAAATCTATAAAAGACTTGGTTTGTAAAAATGCGAGACCTTTTTGCCATTGAGACCGCCACGCTGCCAAGTGTAAGTGTTACCCTAATTATCATTTTGTTCAGTTTAAGTAACTTGTGTTTGCTACCGTATAATTTACAGTTAATTTATAAAGTGTACCGAATTCTTATAATATGTAAGTTTTTATGTATTTTGGTTGTCCTACTCGTATATGGAGTTTCTTTGTCTGATTCTTCTCCATATGCCCTATGGTAAAGACCGATGGGGGACACTAGTGAATCAGACGTAATGTAGAATCAAAGATATAAAATATATTCAAAGATAATATAAAGGATAGTCAAAGAATTAAATAATATTCGACTATTCTGATTCTGGCTTTTCATTTGAAATCATTTCTGTACATATACTATCCTCATCCTCATTCTAGACCAGTGTCCTGAACTGGTGACGACAGATGATGACGATGGTTCATGATAACCTTTCCTTTTCTTATTGGGCATCTGGTCCAAACACAACACACACACACACACACAATAAGCTGATGATGATGAACCTGATCATGAAAATGACACAATACATGATAGGTTAGGATTTGATGTAGGAACATGATCAGAATAGCTTTCACTATCAGCACCATGGCTTTGATTTGCTTTAATTATATCAAATTCGATAATAGATTGATCTAATAGTTTATGAACCTAATTCTTCTCAATATGCCATGAATATTATAGCCTCCCTTAGGCTCTATTTTCCTTAGAATCTAACACGTGCGTGCGTGCCATGTGTAGTTCAACCCTTAGCTTTCTGGCCAATTCTGATTAGCGAATATATATTTTTTATCAGAACGACAAACTATCCACATATCTTAGCTGTTCTTAGAATAAAATGAGAGTAAGTGTTTCAAATCTCTATTTCTGTTTTTTTTTTTTTATTCATTTTTAATTATATGGGGGCTTTTAACCATGAGGTTATGTCAGCCCCATCGTGCCTTAACTTTAGAACTTTACAAAACAAAACAATGAAAACCTACAAGAAATAAATCTAAACGCTACTACTATAAATAAAAATGTACACCATTTTAGCCTCTCCCGACGTAGGGGCAGCCAAAATGGTGACAAAAGAGCCTACATCCATAAGGTTTAGTTTCAAGCTATCATACAGTAACAGCCTCTGCGATTGGTTCCGGGCACATTCCACTAGTACATGCTGGACATCTTCTACTGTACCACACACCTCGCAATTAGGTGAGGGTGCCTTTTTCATTAAAAATTCAAATTAGCATTAAAATTTCGTTGCTATTTGGCATAGAGTATAGGTACCTAGATATAATATATCTATCTATCATATTATGATCTCTGGTGGAAATATAGGACCCTCCTGGGGAAATAGGTCGAAACATAATATGGTTACGTAAATTTGTAAGTATGTAAGACCTGAAAGTAAACACCCATTGGTTAGATTTTAAATCAGATTAGAATTGTGCGAATAATACGGGATCACGAATTTCCAGTACACCTCGCATCTCTGACACAAACAGCTAGGAACACGCTAAACAATTGTAAACTCTAGAGCAGTCCAAATAAGATTAGTCTTCAAATGCACTTTTATTCTGCGAGGGACTTGTAGGAGATAAGTCTGCTAATCTTCAGCTTTATGTAAGAGATAAATTGGATTTTTCTTATTAAACAATTCCTTTGAACTTTAAAAGCATTACCTGGTTGAGTTGAAACTGTGGGTTGAACGGCTTAAACCACAGTCCAGATGAAAATCCAGGTAACAATTTACTTTTGTCGATGACTTAAAGTTCTCGTCTTTATTAGATAACTAGCAAGTCTAATGGTATCTTGTAATCCGGCTATTCTGGATTCACAATATTTTTCTTAGCTTTCTTTATAGCATAGATTTAGATTGAATAACATCTTAGCTATTAGCTAAGACGTACGTCCTACTGCAGGCGACTTTAAGACGAACATAATATTCATCACAGTCTATATACGTCCCACTGCAGGGCACAGGCTTACCCTCAGGGGTGTTTGGGCGTTAGTCCACCACGCGTGCTCAATGCTGATTTGTAGACTTCATCACGTACTCATCAGAATTTATCCTTAGCGTATGCAGGTTTCCTCACAATGTTTTCCTTCACCGTTTGAGACCAAACGGTAACGTAATAAGTTAGAAAAACTCATTGGTACATCTTCTATATTATATAGCTTGTTTAGCGTCCTACTACTGGGAAATGTTTCCGGTTCCCAATTTTCTCTCTTGCGTGCAAACATTGACCAACGATTCAGGAGAGTATTCTGGTTGTTTTTCTATCATCTTTTGTGTTTACCTCGATTCCGACGCATCCTCAATCTATACGAAATTCAGTCTACGTAAATTTCGGCTCATCTTTACGAAGTACAACAGATGTCCTACCCAATTTCACTACAGCTGAGCTGTTAGCATGTCCAGAATTTTAAGGTTTTAAGGTATTTTAAGGTAATTCGATGTAAATTGGTCGTGGCTCTAAAGGATCTTGTTTTTCTGATCATCGTCTCCATCTGGTAGAAAGATATACCTGTTTTTCCTACATCTTCAGGGTGCAACAACGTCTCCGGCAGAAAGATTAGGTATACAAATTTTTCCTACATCTTCAGGGTGTAACAAAACACCCCTAGTAATATTTGATGGGGTGCTTTAGAGTCTATACTTTAGACCATCAAACTGAACAACTTTCACAATGGAGACATAATTGAAAAAATAATATTTTTAGGGTATTTTGTTACACCCTGTTAGACATACTAAAAGTTGTTCAGTTTGATGGTCGGAAGCACCCTGTTCCGGTTTTAAAAGGACCCGAATTCCACGGTGTATTTATAAATTATATGTCGGGCTGACTTGACTTCATTGTCTTGTGAATTGTCGCAGCTGTTGATCTAGTTAGTATTGGAGTTTCATTGGATGGCTTATTTGCTACGAATTTGAAGTGGAAAATCTTACAGCGCTCAATCATGGCATTTAAAACAATTTCAGGGCAGATTGGGCTTAAATAGGTCGTTAAGGTAATTAAGAAAATGATATAAAAGCGAGGAAATATTTCATCAGTTCACTTAGTATGCTAATGGCCAGGATCGCTTACCTGAAAGCTTCGTCTTGATTTAAGAGGGCAGCTCAAATAAATCTTATTTTCATCTGCTATGAAAAATGCATATAATATTTTACTTTTAAAAACAAACTTTTACTTGGCTTCGTCTGTATCAAATTGGTTTTATTTACAGAACGAGTTTTAATCTTTCATCGTGCTTCAAGGGTCTTGAACAAATAGGTTTCCTTCCTCAGGATTTAAGGAATCTGTGCAAAAGGGGTTTGAAGATGAGAGAGTGAGTTGTCTATGATCCTTCAATTCTATATTTTGTGATCATCTGAGTCTCTATAAAGGTAACAAGGTGCGAAAGCGAATTTCAATAAAAATTCAATTTGGCGGCTGTCCATGAGCCACCTTCCATACTAAATTCCTCAAATTCTGAAATCCCTTTATCAAAAATGATATGAGAGAAAAAATGTACTGGCTGACAGACATAGGTACTAACTCAAAACTCAAACTCAAAGCACTTTATTGCGATACACAGGTTATTTTATGGTGGTAGGTATACATTTGAATTAAGCGTCTCTGTGATCCGCCTAAGGGCAGGCAATATTACAAAACATTGGTGGCACAGAGAATTTAATCACAATTGTAACAGTTTCCGACAACTTTCACGGTTATATGGGGTGGTCGAGTTAAGGTGGTCCAAACGAAATCAGGTGCAGCAGACAATCAAACTGGAAAACTTTCTCTGTGGGACTAATATCGAAATCGTGAAAAAACTTTTTCCACACAAAACTGGTAACCTACTTCACAAAGTCTGGGACAGCAGATTTTTTCCGCAATTTAGAATTTGGTTCCGAAGTGAAAGTTGTACAGTTTAATGGTAAAACCACCCGTTTAATTATTAGTAGGGTGTTTTTATTACACCCTGTATTGTTATAACCGTAGAGATGCTATATTTCTTTTGGACCTGTATGTGTGGAGCTCGGTGGCGCGTTGCGGAGAGGTATGGACTTTCAATCATGAGGTCCGGGTTCGAATCCGCACGGACAACATGCCACGCCAATGAGTTTTTCTAACTTATGTACGTATAACCGACTGTCTCTCAAAAGGTAAAGGAAAACATCGTGAGGAAACCTGCATATGCAGAAGAAGAAATTCTGATGCATATGTGAAGTCTACCAATCCGCATTGGGCACGCGTGGTGGACTACCGCCCAAACACCCTTCTAGAAGGTAGGCCTGTGCCCTGCAGTGGGACGTATATAGGCTGATGATGATGATGATGTTTGTCATCAGCTCCGCAAACCTTTCCAGTCGTATCCTACGAAAACCACCCACTAGGAGGAACGTTGGTACTTTCAATTAATAAACGCCTAAATTATAACAAACTGAACGTTGAAGTAGTGTTTCAATTTGATTTCACGAAATTTTACTGAAATTAAGTAGAATTTTCGTCAATATTAAATGGAACGAGTAAACTTTGTGAGGAAGCTGTCGATCTCTTATTCCGATGTTCCATTAAAATTCTAACTAATTGCCAGAGCCGTCCTGCCCTCACGGCTTGAGTGGTTGGTGTAAGTTACACACTGACGCTTACTTCACCACCGACATTCGACTATCCACGAAACCTCAGAACATCCACGTTTCACCAGTATAGTAGTACCGAAACTCTGTCCAATGTGACGGGGGGGTAAGATTTTACGGGGGGTTTCGATTTTAATTGATTTAAAATAATGCTGGTGGCAAAATATGTGGTGTGCGTGGCATGAGCAAATCCGAAAGCCTGAAATCGCCCTTTACCTATGTGATATGATAACCCAAGGTATGTGATATAATGACGGCCCGACAGCACAGTCTGTAGTGAACCTGCCTGCTGTGACGAGGGTCGCGGGTTCGAATCCCGTAAGTGACAAATATTTGTATCAAGAATATGAATATTTGTACCCGAGTCATGGATGTTTGTATCTATTTATATGTATTCTATATCGTTGTCTAGTTTCATAATACAGGTCCAAGCTAGATTCGGGAACTTTAAATGTGACTAGATAATTTGTGTGACAATGTCCAAGATATTTATAACATAACTTATGGCAAAGGTAAGCTAGCAATCCACCAATCAATCAAATAATTTATCGAGACGTCAAGACAATGACTATTTGATTAATTTTATGATTCTACCACCGCGTTGGAAGGTGTCATTTATTTTAAGAAAGATACAGGGCTATAATCTATAGCCACCTTTAAAGATACACGGCTATAAACTATGATCGACCTAGCCACTTATACAGGGTGTTAGGAAAAGTATCATTAACCTTTATTAAACTGAACAACTTTTACTATGGAAGCAAACAGATCGGAGCAAAAAAAATAAGTGGTGAAACAGGCTCCTGCTAAATAGCATAAGCATATGCTCACGACTATATTCCCCGAGGGGGTAGTCAGAGATATTCTGAAACCTCAGAACATCCACGTTTCACCAGTAGTACCGAAACTCTGTCCAGTGTGACGGGGGGTGAGCCCGTCGCCACCTCCTCCTCCTCCTCCAGCTCCTGCTAAATAAGCAACATAAAATATGTTGTTTTCTAACCATCACAAAAATCATCTTGTCTCTTCTCCTTATGTTGATGGCTCCTACCGGCGGGAGTTTGGCTACGAATTTGGCTATTCGGACCCTGGAGACTGCAGCCTTCTCCCAAACCCTGGGTACTTCATACAAACAGACTCGCACTAACAAGAAGAGTATTTGTATAGTACTGTAGCCGGGGGACTTTTTAATTACCAAAAAGATTACCGATTGCCGTTTAAAAATTGTTGTAAGGTTCTAAATGACTGATATAAAAACCTAAGTGTGGGGTACCCACATTTACATTTGACTCGGCGGTTTCGGCATTCGACATTCGAACCGCCGAGTTTGCATATAAGACCGAACATTTGGTTAATAAATTAGTACGCACTGATACTCAACTCGTATCACTACTCCTGCCCTAGCCACCAAACAACCCTCAACACACTGTCCCCAAACTAAGTCCTACAGATCACAGCCCGCCGTAGAAAAACAAAATTAAAAATAATTGAAATTTTTAAATTTCGGGGTTACCGATTTTTTTCTATGCTGTCATGTTCATCACCTTAGTTCCCATACGTAATAGTTAAACAACGGTAACCTCGAAATTGGAAAATGTCAGAATTTTTTTTTAAATTTTTTTTTCTACGGCGGGTTGTGATCTGTAAGACAGGTTTTTATATTAGTCATTTAGTACCTTACAACAATTTCTAAACGGCAACCGGTAAAGCCTGACCAGAAATATAAAAAACCTGGTTTGGGGGCGCTGCAATTGACTATATATTATATAACCTTTAATGTCAGTATTCCAAGTACAAAAATTAGTTTTATTGATTTTCCGCAACATGGCGAGATTTTTTATTTTTCTGGTCGGGCTTTAATCTATTTGGTAATTAAAAAGTCCCCCGGTTACAGTACTATAATCTGAGTAAGTAACGAATACATCACTGATGCTTATTGTCGTCTACGTCCCGTTCCTCCGAGAGGGTCCTCACCTTAAAAGGGGGGAGGGGGCAGGACGTTTCCGTACTGGACGTAGGTATTAGTATGTTCTGTCCTGAAATCAAAGTTCTAGCATAAAACTACAACCGCTCATGACTTCCACCCGTCACATTAATCGAGTCTGACCGTCGCGTCCTCCGTTTTAGCATACTAATGGAAATATCTACAACGTTACGTTTACCATCGTTTGTTATAACGAGAACCGATAGATATCCAATTAATGGTATCCTCTGTAATATTAGTCACTATTTTATACTGCCGCGGTTCCTGTGTGGTGGAAAATTTGCACAAATTGGTGATGGACTCGACATTTTCCGGATATAATATGTGTATGGGACCAAAATTGTTGGAAATGATCTCTACTACCCCTCGTCCATTTTGGACCACCACTTCCTGGGACACCCTGTATAACGAACTAAATTCAAGGACTTACAAAAAAATACTTACAGGATAGACGTCTCCGAACTTATTTTTTTATTACCTACGGTTTAAGATTCGCATGGAAATCTTTGAAACTATACACCGGAATTTATAACGGAAATCTCACAAAATAAAGACAGACACATTGATTAGTTTCTAGACCGTGTTGACACTGATCCTGGTTTACAGGAGCTACAGCAGTGGGAATGTGTGGTGGGAATATGAACGAAAAAAAAATGTTGACACTACAATAATTATAATAGACTCGTGCTAATAATAATGATATGATGTCCAAATTTAACTCAGAGATATCCAGGTTCAAATTAAAAGATAAACAAATGAAATCTAATTAAACACTTCGACTAAAGTTTGACTTAACCTACATTATGGGCAAGCAGTAGGTATCGTAACACCGTTAAAACTAAAAGGTTTTTCATTTGATACAAACTGGTGTTTGGTTAACACCTTTTGTTTTGCTTGTTTATTTGTTTCGGCCCCGCGTTGACTAACTTTCTTCATATTGATGGGTAATTAAACGATATGGGGTAACCAAACTTTAATCATTTAAAATAGTCACTACATTATAATACAACCAAAATTTAAGCTGCTGATCATCCCGAAAGGGATTATGGTCAAGTCATGAGTTTGTATTATAAGGTTAAATTTAATTAGTTGGCGAAACTTAACAAACGCATTTGGCATCTGTTACTAAGTACAATTGCGTGATAATGAACCGCCGCACGGTCATATGATTTACAGGTCAATGTCCGCCCGCGCCCCGGCCCCGCGCACTGCAGCCTTACGTACGATAATAATAATTTTGTCAATCATCAATACCAACTTTAGAAATCAGAAATCAGAAATCAGAAATTTTATTGCAGAACTGGTTACAACAACAAGTTAAATAAAAGCTTGTAAATAGGTCTTAAATGAAGGATAGTTTCGAATCACAGTTCGTACCTAGATCAGGCATGCAATAATTATACACAAATAAAATTTTTCCACTTAGATCGCTACTAAGTAATAATAAAATTAAACATTCTTTTAAACATAATTTTGACGTCACATATCATACAATATCCATAAATGTCAAACTCAATAATTAATTCAATACAATAAATGTCAATCTACCTGGTAATTATTAAATAATGAGACGAGCCACTAGATAAGGGGTTGCTGATTTGACTCTTATTACATTTGAACAGCATTAACATAAGTCGAAGTTTTACTGTCAAATTCTTGCAGGTTATAAAATGCATTTTCAATCAACCATCTTTTCAGTATTATCTTAAATCTGTTATTGTCTGTTTCTCTCTTAATGTCACAGGGCACTTTGTCTTTGTTTTTAAACATTGTTAATGCAATCTGTTAGCATTAATAAGTGCCCTGGTTCAGTTTCGCCAACTAATTTGAAAGGGTGTTTTTGGATAATGAAACTAAACAACTTTCCCTAAGGAACATGGATCATGAAACGAGAAAGATGTTTGGATCTTCCATACAAAAGTGCGTAATCTATTTTCTATGGGAGGTACAAACTTTTTCTCGTTTTTTGACCCACGGCCACGTTTCCTTAGAGAAAGCTGTTTAGTTTTCTATTAGTAGACCTGTGCGAAGATAGGACGTATCGCTAGTCTTATAAAGCAACATCTATTTTTTTTTCTTTACTTATCCGTTACACCGCTACCGTGTTAAGGATTTTCCCTCTTTATTAAATCCCAAATATACCGTTCAAGTAAATTTATTTCCTTTTAATTTCCTTTTGCAGATAATCAGTGAGTTCTGGCAACGACGAAGGCAACAAACCGGTGAGTGTTTAGGTTTACTATAGTTCTATTTAGTATACCTATAATTATTTTAAGACATCATACAGTAGAGCTAATGTCTTAAGTAGTATTAGCGTTAAATTATAACAGGGAGTAAACTTAAGGCCTTGCACCAAAAAGTATTTAAGCTTAAACATGTTTAAATAATATTATTTATCAGCATCAGCATCTTATCTGACCGCATCTGCTGTCACTGTCATTTGTATGAGCAGTGTGAAAGATAGAACTATCACTAAATACGTTTAAGCCTAAATACTTGTTGGTGCAAGCCGGGCTAAATGTCAAACTAACAAATTAAACAACTTTTACTAAAGGACCAACGTTAAGACGCTGTTATCCCGTCGAGGCCGTTTTTTGAACACGAACGAAAGTGTTTTAAACTGTGTTTTAAAGTCTGAAATTAAATTATGTCTTATTTAAGGATCGGGCGGATGGGCGACTGTTCTCAATTACACGATTAGATTAAGTTTACTAGATAGAAAAACATCCCAAAGTTACCCCTTTTTGTTATGTTTTTTCAATACTATGATTCAACTGCTGATATTTAACTTTTTATTCTTGTACTTAACTAAATACATTAAATATTTCTAGTGAACTCAGAAGAATTTTTAGCTTAGAAACTCCCATGAGCAAAGATATTGACGAAAAACACGTTTTTTTGCGATCCTGCTTTCAATTGGAGCGGGATGGCTAATTGTAAACTTATGCTTGCAAGAAAGAGACGCTTGCACTGAGATAACCTAGCCTTAATCACGAAATTAAATAAATGTTCCTAAAAAGGAGGAAAATAATAATAAAAACGATGCAAACATAATTTCTTTTAAAAAGATAATTTATAGTAGATTATATACACATCGAGGACAGGAAAGTAAGAAAGGTGTCGGATCTCATGTAATCGGCTTCGCCTCGGTCAACAAACATATTGTGATCTGAGGCTTTCTTATTTACTGTCCGAGGTTAGTATACTATTTTTCTCCTCGACAGAGGTGGAAAGCGGCAACTTCGTTTAGCGCAGCGGGACGACAATTAACGCTTTCCGTCCGAAGGGGAGAAAATTATATTTACGAATCATTTGCTTCAGAAATCTGAAACTGTTTTACGTTTGATCAGGCTGTATGGTCTTCCTCCCCTTGCCCTAATTTGTTTTGTTTGACATAGTTCACATCAGAAATAAATTGATAAGAAAGGTAAAAAAGTTTAACATGGTTCGGTATATCCATTTTAAGTGCGTTCACACACGATGACGCACTGACGGAGCGGTAGATGTCAGTCCATAGAACCACACCCCGGTGCGTCAATGCGTCACCGTGTGTGCTTCTACGTGCGGTTTCATAAAACTCCTTGCTTCAAAAATGATGGACTGACGTCTGCCGCTGCGTTAATGCGTCATCGTGTGTTAACGCACTAAGGTTTCGAAAAACAGAATAGTGCCAAAGGTGACTAGCCTTCCGTCCATAAAATACATACAATACATTGCATAAGAAACCCCTTTATTATCCCTTAACCGTCTGACCATTATACAAAGTATAAAACAAAAACCAAGAGGTGACATTAAGGGTCGGCACTACCCTAATCGGGCAAAACAGGGTTCGGCGTTCCGACTTTTGAGGATAGTAAATAGCTATATTTAGAAACAAAATTAATACCATCGCTTCTTTAAAAGATGAAGTACGAGATGAACAAAAAAAATTTCAGTAAAATTGTGTAGTTACATCAGAAAGTAATCGAGAATTTCATGAAAAACTCCAGAATAGCACTGCCGCGTTCCGAGTCCTGTGATTTAGTGAATCAAAATAAAGCAACAAAATATATTTCTAATCAATGGCAAAACACCAAAGAACACTTTAAACAAATCAGTTTTTTGATACGACTTCTAGTTTTTTTGCAATTTGTTACCAAAAATCACATATTTTAATGGACGTTTTCTTCATACAAATTACTATGGGCCGTCAATCGTTCGAAATCATTGCGAATAGACCGGTGACCGGCAACACCCAACCCTGTCTTAGAAGATTAATGAACAAATCCATTTTTAGCTAAAGTAGTCAAAGTAACTTATAAAAAACCGGGCAAGTGGGTGTCGAGCCACATGCAGTGTAGGGTTCCGTAGTTGCCCGTCACGATATGTGGACTTAGAAGTACATTTTATAAATTGGTCGACTACTACTCGTTAATTTTTGTCCCCATTATTATAACAGAATAACTGTAAGTTTATTACTATTGTTACTAGCAAACTAAAGATTGATAATCTGAAATCATCATCATCATCGTCAGATATGTTTTAAATAAGACTGGAATAACAGTGAATTTGACTTTGTAAGTCATTTGCACGACAGAATTTTGCGCGAAAAGACATTGCGCGACACAAGACAACACAAAGGAATTTCACAAAAGTTACTTTCCGGGCACTGTTTGGTAGTTTTTGGTTATTTTTGTAATTTATGGTAGTTTTTGAGTCTTTCGGTAGTTTTTGGTAAATTTTCGTACAAAAGTAACCAAAAAGTTATTTTGGTACATTTTCGTACTTTTTGGTAGTTTATGGTTAATTTGTAACTTTTTGGTTCATCTCATTTTATTTTATTTATTTACCTTAAATTGTAGGTAGGTACATAAGTTACAGATGGTAAGTACAGAGTACCTATTAGTCACACTACAATATAATTTATAAACATTAAGAAAAAAACAGATTTAAACAATAGGTGCCAGACAATGACTTAACTACCACCTTTCACTTACTACAATTAAATTAGTTAAATGTTATAAATTCAGTTCAATGTGATTAGTTAAAAATTATAATAACCTATTGCGGTACAAATAATCGGTCTGCAACACATTTTTTTCTACTCAGATTGATGCCTGTTTGTTTACTTATACTGAAGAAACTAATTAAAGTCATAGGGACACTGTTCGATTAATAATTCTTTAACCTTCTTCAGAAATTTCTTGTCGGCTTTAATGTCATCTGGTATTTTACTATACACAAGAACAGTATTCGACTTTATTTTGTAGTCCTTAGCATCGATGCTAGTCGGTAATTTGGTACCAGTAGCTCATTTTTGCGAGTTAAATTTAATCTCTTGCTACGGAATACTACGGGGTATCGTCTCACGATTTCGCACAGATCGAGGATATACGAAGCTGTCACAGTGAGTAATTTAAAGTCGGTAAACAAGGATCGGCATGACACCCTTACTGACTGAATTCCGCTTACGATTCGAATGTACCTCTTTTGCAAAACAAATATTTTATTTATGTCAACAAACCCACCCCGTAGCCAAGCCGTCAAGAACTCTTTTGTTTTTATGGTAGTTTTTGGTAATTTTCATTCTTCTATCAAATATTCCCAAAAAGTATAAAAATCTACCAAAATAACCAAAAACTACGAAAATCTACCAAAATAACCAGAAACAACGAAAAACTACCAAACTCACCAAAAACTACCAAAAAACCAGAAACAACAGAAAATAATTACTAAACTCTACCAAAAATTACCAAAACCTACCAAAAGAACCAAAAACTACCAAAAGAACCTAAAGAACTATTGACATTGTACTAATTTTTTTCTTTAAAATTACTTCTTGTTGATATTGCTGTGCCATTTCAGGATTCATGTACCCACTTTAGCTACTAAGTAACACCTATATGTTTTTGTGTCGCACAATGTCCTTCAGCGTGACGAAAATTACTGCTAAAATCTACCAAATAATATTTATATCGTTACAGATGGTTAAAATTTTATATAAAACACGTTTTTGAACAAAATATTATCAATTTTATCTAAACGCTCATCATTACACATGTTATTTTCGCATTTTTGTAAAATTTTTAATGGTTTTCATCACTTTTTAACATGGATGCTTCAATTTTCAAATAAATATTAAATTTGGTCGTCCTTATGCAAGTTTAAATTTAGTACAGTTTTCTGTGTCTCATAAGCAGAGTCAGAAATGTTGGTAGCACTTTTAATATGTCAAAGGGGTGCAATCCCTTTTTTTGACGATTTATCGACTTCCGATTGTGTCCATATACGGGAAATTTTTTATCACTGCGGATAACACCAGCATGTATTCTACTCATCAAACTGAACAACTTTCACTATGGAGCCAACTTCAAAAGAGCGAAAAAAAAATCTGCTGTCCTATACAAAACTGCAGTACCTACATATTCGACTCAAATGTATGGGACAGCTGATTTATTTTCGCTATTTTGAAGTTCGATACATGCTGAAGTTATCCGCAGTGGTATAAAATATACCCGTATATCGACACTATTGGAAGTCGATAAACATGTAATCCCTTTGACATTAAAAGTGCTAGGTACCAAAATCTAACTCTGTTCAGAAGCCCTCTTTTGTAAAAAAAACAACATTAGGCGATATGAATAATATTTGCTGTACTAGAAGTGAGTTCGGTGGCGCGTTGCGGAGAGGTAAGGACTCTCAATCAAGAGGTCCGCGTTCGAATCCGCACGGACAACATGCCACGAACCAATGAGTTTTTCTAACTTATGTACGTATTACCGACTGCTCTCAAAAGGTGAACGAAAACATGAACTCAAAAGGTGAACGGAAACCTGCATATGCAGACGAAGAAATTCTGATGTATATGTGAAGTCTACCAATCCTTTTTCATTTCATTTCATTTCATTTATTTATTCATTTACAATATAAATTGTGTTTGAAATATTTTACAACTAAAACTTATATCTAAAAATTCAACAATAATTTGAGTTACATAAACGATGCAAAGTTAACAATAATATTAGGTATAATTTAATTTGAAGTTAAGGCTTTACTAAAACACGACTAGAGAAATAATATTTATAAATGTAAATGTCAGTACAGAACTTCAATAAAATTAGGAACTTAAAACGAATAAATTAATCACATAAAACACAAACATTACTATAATAATTTCAAACATGTCGGAGATAAAATTAAATACCCAATTAAATAACATATTATGTCATAAATAATCAATAAATCAATAATAATAAAAATCAACATGTCAATAATAAAATGCTAAAATTCACACTTACTACGACCCTCAGAACTCACTAATACTATAACAACACTTCTCAATCAGAATAGCTCTAAGTTTTTTTTTAAAAATGCTTAACCGATTGATGACTTTTAAATCTTTAGGCAACTTGTTAAATAGTGTCACTGCTTGATTCCGAGCACTGTGCTCTACAACCTTCAATTTCGGTACTATCGTACTTTTGAGATCCTTTCTTCTGGTACATTCTCTTTCCTGCCTCTCCTCTTCAGTTTCATAGAGGTGCCTATGTTTAACTAGGTCACAGAGTAGTACAAGAATGTAAAGGCTGGGAACTGTCAGTATTCCAAACTTAATAAAGTATACTTTGCACGAATCCCATGGTGGTATCCGTGCCATAGTGCGAATTGCTCTCTTTTGAACCACAAAAGCTTTATTTATGTTGTATTTGTAGCTGTTTCCCCATAGTTTTATGCTATACCGTAATCTAGATTCCACAAGCGCATAGTACACAGTCTTTAGTTGGCCAATAGTTAGCTCGTCTCTTAAAGATCTCATGGCATAGCAGGCAGAACTTATTGAATTTTCAACTGCGCCTAATTCTTCTTTCCAATTTAAATTGTTATCTACGTAAATACCAAGAAACTTTACAACATTTGTACTCTGAATACTAATTCCGTTTAATTTGGCTTCCAGTATGTCGTTGTTTCTAGCGGTTGTTTTAAAAAGTAAGATATTTGTTTTTGAAGAGTTAATTATTAGACTGTTTGTTTCGAACCAAGATTGAAAAGCTGCTAGAGCCTCGTTGATTTTCTTGTTAAGAACTTCCATGTTTTGCCCCGAAATTATAGCATTAGTATCATCTGCAAAAACTATTAAACTGACATCTTGTACCGATTTTAAAATGAAATTAATTAAATCATTTATAAAAATAATGAAAAATATTGGTCCCAAAATTGACCCCTGTGGAACACCTCTTGTAATATTTACCATTTTAGACTTGTATGTTTTTTCATATCCTTCGTCTGTTACGCTTGTTACTTCTACGAACTGTTTTCTATTAATTAAGTAAGACTTTACTAAATTTAGTGCCTTTCCTCTAACTCCGTAGTATTCCAGTTTATTAATTAATATTTCATGATCTACCATGTCAAAAGCGGAACTAAGATCTAAGAAAACACCAGCTACTTTTTCTTTACCATTAAGATGTTTAACGACATCGTCAATTAAAGTTCCCACGGCTTCTGATGTACCCACGCCTCTCTGATATCCAAACTGTCTACGGTTCAATACGCCATTAAAATTTAAATGTAAAGTTAGTCTAGATTTAAGTATTTTTTCAAAAATTTTTGACAATATGGGTAACAAGGATATGGGTCTATAATTTTTTGGGTCACTTTTCAAATTCTTCTTATGTACCGGTAAGATTCGCGCTATTTTTAGTTGTTCAGGAAAGATTTCTTCTTCAATGCATTTGTTATAGAAGTGTGCAAGTGGTTCCGCCAGCAGCTTTATGTTTTTTTTAATGACCGTAATCGGCATCTTATCATATCCACAAGATTTCTTGTCTTCCATTTTGTTGACTACTCTGGCCACTTCAGATGCATTCGTAGGTCCACATTCCATATCCCCAACAACTCTTTCTGTATTTTCTTTCAGGAGACTCATCGCAGTCTGCAAATTACCTGATACTGAATTTTTTCCTAGATCGAAATGTTGAGAAAACGTTTCTACTATTTGTTGTGTATCGTGTATTATTCTGTCATTCACTTTAAGGAGCAGTTTTTCATCTGACTTCGTCGTAACCTTGTTTCTGTGTTTGTTCACTGTCTGCCAAATTCTCTTAGCAGAATTTTTCGCTTTAATGATTTCTGACTGTACCGCTAACATTTTACCCCTTCTAAGTACTTTTCTATATATTTTAAGGTACTTTATCCGGTAATCAATCAGACTTTGGTCATTGGTGGCTGTGTTGAGAATGCTTAGTACTCGTTTCATTTTGCTAGAAACTTTTATGCCTTTAGTGACCCAGTTCAGCTTTTTGTATCTTGCAAAATACATTTTCCTTTTCGAAATTTTAAAGCTTCTACTAAAGATTTCGTTAAATACTTTTAAAAAACCATTTATGCCCATATTATTCCATTCCGCAAGAACTAGTTTATTTCGAAATACGCTTTGTTGCTTTTCACCATACATCCTCGACTCCTTGACCAGAAAACTCTCCTTATTCTGTTTCTTGTTGTTGACAATTACACTACTGAAGATGCCGGCATGACCATCTGAGTGTCCATTGTGATCAACATCAACTTGTGCTATACATGCTTCCGGTAAGTTCGTAAGCATATTGTCAAGACAAGAATGTGCGTTATTGCGAATAAAGGTAACCGTATTTACAAGATGCCTAAAGTTATAGCTTTGTAAAAGTGACAAAAATTTACTTCTTTTTTCATCATCTGTCAATAGGTCCACATTAAAATCACCACATACTATACATTTTTTATTGAAGAAGTGCGCATTGGGCATGCGTGGTGGACTTACGCCCAAACACCCTCCTAGAAGGTAGGCCTGTGCCCTGCAGTGGGACGTATACAGGATGTTACATAAGTAAGAATAAATTTTTAAAACTCTTAAGGGGGTTGTTTAGACCGTCAAACTGAACAACTTTCTCTATGGGACCAACATCGAAATTGCGAAAAAAAAATCTGATATCCCATACATTTTTAGCTCGAGTCGATTTGTACAGTATAGAACATAAATTATTTTTTTCGCGATTTCGATATTGGTCCCATAGTGAAAGTTGTTGAGTTTGATGGTCTAAACCACCCCCTTAAATGTTTATTTGTATTTTTGTAACACCTTGTATAGGCTGATGATTATGATGATGATGTACAAGAAGATCCGGAAAACTTGCAAACCCTGCAATCGTTTTCTCAGCCATTTTAGTAGCCTGAATCCTTGCATTTTTAAATACATTAACACTTTCGAATACCCAATTTCTACTGAAATCTACTAAACAATTTTGCCCTAAATGTACCAATAAAGAAGAAATCTACTAAAAGTCGTCACACTGATGTCCTTTTGCGCAAATGTTTTTGAAAGCAATCGTTCCAGTTACTGCAAAATTAAATTTTATTCCGTGCTTAAAATATTATATCTGACGATGATTATGATGATAAAAGATTAAAAACCCTTAGTTTGCTAATACCAATAATATTAAACTTATAATAATTTCATTATTCTGTTAAAAGTTTTAATTTGTTCTGTTATAATAATTTTAAGTTTTTTTAAGCCTTAGTAATACTGTGATCTAATTAGCTGGAACCCAGGATGGGTTCCTATCCTACCACCAGGGGTGATCTTTGATCAGTCACATTATAGGTCCATCACGGTACTGTACTGTTGCTGTAAATGTCAATTTCGACCTACGGCTCTCAAATCCAGATGCTGCAGGATTATTGCCACGCACAACCAAACATTCAACATTAATTTAATGTGGTAAAATCTGCCTTCCGAGTAGTAGGTACCCTAAATTCGGTCGGACCTACGAACCTGCCAGGATAGGGTCGGCCGACCAGACTTTTTAGTCCTTACTAATTGGACTCTAGACCAACAGACTAGTAGTTACGTCCTTTGATTCAACGAGGTAAAATGTTGTGTCACCAAGTAGGGTTCACATTTTCCTTCACACCAGTAAACATGCCAGCCAAGCTGCGCCGCGCGCTGCCGCCGACCAAGTTTTTTGCAAGAAATTTATTACCACAAGCTATCAAATTGATTGGTTCATTAATCTTATAAGATAGGGTTGAGTGTTGTCGGCCACCGGTCTTTTTCTTTTGACAGATATGTCAAACGGGCCGTAGGTAGTGCCGACCCTTAAATAATTAAAGTGAAGCAGGTTGCTTACTTAGCCGTCACTTAGTGTGCAAGAGTCAGTGTTGAGTCGCTAGTGCCTCATTAAGTTGAATGGGTCCAGAACTCTCTCACTCATTTAGTTTTGAGTTTACTAATGTGAAGAAGAAGTAGGATTGTAGTTACATTGTAGTTTATCAAGTTGACAAGTAGAACCTTGCTACATCTGCAGGCAAGCTAACTTATAGGTTCGTAAGAGCTGTAAGAAATTCTTGCAGTGTGCTCTATTTAAAGTGAGGCTCCTCAAGATGTATGAGGTATGGTATCTGGACTATCTGGCGGGAAAGCACCACAATTCTTCTCCCGTTTGTCCCTCTTATGGAAAGCCAGGAAGTCCAGACCAATTTGAAGGTGCTTAAATAGATTCTGCACGCTACCGGAGATTATAAACGCTGCCGCCAGTAGTGCTATCCGTGTGGCGAAATACTGAAAAGCACGGCTAGCATGCCACCCACGACAAAGCGTTTAAACGAGAAAAACGTCATGCGCGCTCTTTCTGGCATACGTAAAAGAATAAGGATGGAGGCACATCTCGATTTTTATCGTTTTCTCGGGGGTGGCATTCGAGGCCTACTGGAAACATTTTGAATGACATGCCATCGATATAAGATTGTTAGTTGGTACCTAGTTGTGGTAGAGAGTTTGACCACCGTGAAAGTGATTATGGTCGTAAGTTTACAACTGTGTATATTTTTGTTTTATTGTGTAATTGAAGAGTTAAAAAGCTACACGAATGCATAAATTAAAATCTAAGACAATTTTTTGTAAGTTTTCTAAATTTTGTTCAAACTACAGTATTACCCACAAACATAATAGCAATTTGGAGTGGACTCATGCAGAACACGTAAACTGTTACGTGACGTACAACACGTTAATTACGTTGTGTTTGTTTTAGAACGTGAAATCTCGTTCGAAGCATTTACGTTATGGATAAATAATAACGTCACGGTTTTTGCTGACTGAAACTGATTGGTGAATAATTTGAGTGGCGTTTAATATGAAACGGTTTCATCGGAGTAATTTGAAATTGATTTACTTCGGGATAAACTATTTGTTTACGTCAATTAAATTGGGAGAACATCATTATAAATTTTGATTGATCAGTTTCGTATTTAGGGGCTACCTGCCGGTTTTGGGTAATTTTGTAACCATTTTATTCATTAACTATGGCACTTTTTGAGCTGAAATTTAAACTGAACCATCTACAGGATATGAGAAGTGATGTGGTTTTTCTAGAAATCGATTTTAATGAATAAAACCGAAGAAAAGGGACTCTAAAGTCACCCCTTTTTTTCCAGTTGGAACCATTTTACTCTTACATTTTTAATCGGAACAAAATGAAAATTTACTTTATTGTTCACAATACAATTTAGAATGATGTGGTTTTTTTTACTTTTTCGAAATTAATAAAAAATCATCGAATTTTTCAAAGAAAACAGCAAAATTCTGACCGGAGCCACGCGCTCTTTCTCATCGATTAGTATGGAGTGTGAGTGAGAGGAGAGTGGTCCACGGCTGATACGCCTTAAGGAGATGGTTTAGAGTTTAAACTATTGATAGTCTTAAGTTTGATAGTCTAAACTTTAGAATAAATAATAATAATAACTGAACAACACTAATGTTCATTGACGATTTCTATGAAATCACTGTGACCAACCAGCGCAGGACCGGTCGCTATAGCGATCCTTGGGGGAGGCCAGCAGTGGACGTCCATCGGCTGAGATGATGATGATGACTGGGATCAATAATTTTTTGTCGCGATTTAGATGTTGGCTCCTTTATAAAAGCTAATCAGTATTAATGGTCTGAAGAATCCTCTAAAATATGCAAAGCTTTAAGTGTACACACGGAGACACGTTGCAGGGTTTGCCCCGAACACTTGTCTCTTGCGTGGTGTTCGCGCGGTTCGCGTCTCAGCCTGCCACGAGGCTCCACAATCCTTCTCAGTTGTTCTTACTCAAAAAAAAAATCCTCGAGATTGGATAGACACCCCCTCAAACTACTTGACATTGATTGGCGGAAATACGGTGCTAACGCACAAGCAAGAAGTCCATTAATTATAAAAAAAAGTGTACACACGGCGACAGATCAACCTACCCATAGTTGAACTCTATGTTCATGGACATTAGGTCCAACTATGGGTAGGTTGATCTGTTGCCGTGCGTACATCAGCAGCATCACACAAGTTTGTATATTGACTAAAGTAGTGGACATAGCTCTAAAAAACATAACCCTCCTTCTGTCGCAGTCGGGTAAAAAATGGCAAGCTGAAGTGGAAATGAGCTGGTTATGACTGTCGAAGATCCAATAATAAAAGAAGAGTCCTAGTATATAATTGAGACCACGAACTGGCAGGCGTAGTGCCCCTGAACCATAGATTTAAAAATTTTCGCTCACGCTGAAAGATGGAGCCAAGAAATCAAAAGTGAGAGAGCCAGTTGTGAAACCTTATGTAAACAAAAAAGACAAAACCTACGTCAGCTGTCTTTGTCAATGCTAATGTGGTGGTTTTCCCACCACCATACAGGTGACCAAGGACACAAGGTTGACAATCGATTGGACCATCAATACACATATATTATTAATTCAAATTAAATTTCATTTATACTGGGTGTTTCATAAGTAACAATAAATTTTTAAAACTCTTAAGGGGGTTGTTTAGACCGTCAAACTGAACAACTTTGTCTATGGGACCAACATCGAAATCGCGAAAAAAATCATTTTATATCCCATACATATTTTAGCTCTAGTCGATTTGTAGAGTCCTTATAGAACATTTTTTTTTTCGCGATTTCGATATTGGTCCCATACTGAAAGTTGTTCAGTTTGATGGTCTACACCACCCCCTTAAAGGTTTATTTGTATTTTTGTAACACCTATGTATAGCCAAGATCATAATAAAATTATGACTAGAAACCTTTTAGGAAATTGTCTTTTACGAAAATAGTCGTATTGGGCTTGTCCTTTTGATTATTCGTTCTTTTGGGAAGTTGTTCTTTTGAGCCTGAAAGGGTCACTACATTCAGTGGTACCGTTAAACTTTAAACGACCCACCGTACCACCAGGGGTGTGGCCAGGGGCACGGTGGGTCTAAAGCGAAATAAACTAGCATCCCTTTCCCTTAAACCTCTATTTTGTACCCATTTCACTCATACGACTCAAATTATAAACGCATATAATTACAATTCTAATCAACTAACGACATTGGTACAATCATTCACGGCTTCCCATTGCCGATTGACGTCCACGCATTAAGAGGTCAAAGTCAGTCGCATACGTGACCAGCCTGCAAGACACCTCATCAACTTATCCTCAACGTTCCGTCCGTATTAGATACCATTTATGATATAACAAAGGCTCATAAAGTTATGCAGCCTAGTATAAATTAGGCTGAAACATTGTCATCTGCATCATTCAATTAGCAACCATCAATCATGAAGTTCCTAGTTCTTTTATCGCTTGTCGCCACCGTCCTGGCTGAGCCGCCTCGCTTCAGACCTGCGAGGTTCAGGTTTCAGCGCATAGAACTGGCTCCAACGACTACCGATTCACCAACGGAGGCTACAACAGAAGCTGAAGGACCATACCCTGCATCAGGATGGAAGCCTGCTGGAGAACCGTTCACACTGCCGAAACAAGAGGCCGCTCCTACTGACACGTATGGCCCTCCGGATGCGGCCCAAAGTGGACCTTATCCCCCTTCAGGATGGATGCCTGCAGGACAGCCTTTTGTTCTTCCAAAGCAACAGTCTCCTCCAGCGACTAGTTACGGAGTTCCTGACAATACTTATGGTGCCCCTGATAGTACCTACGGTGCCCCAGACAGTACTGATGCTCCAACAACTGATAATCCTCAGGCGGAGAAGCTGGAAGGCCCTGTGGAAGTTCAGAAGAGTATGGGAGTGTACTACGTTTTGTTACCAACGGGACAGCTGCAGAGAGTCGAATTTGCAACGGAGAATGATGTTCAGAACATGAAGTATGAAGCAAAGTTGCAGTTGAGGAACCCTGCTCCGCTTTTCGTTTTCGGTCCTTGAATAGTGATGTTTAAAATGTACTAAATTTAATAAAGTGATGATTGTGCAATGGATTTATGGTTTTACTTCAATGTTTGCTTTATTAATATTCAATATGTTTGATCAGGTGTAGCGTTTCGAATTGGAATATTCAATTTCCAAAACTAAATAGCTTTTGTTTAACATGAAAGTATTTATTAATTTTGTTTTTGTTAGTGCGGAAACCAGTTAAATTCAATTATGATACATCAATATTACCCTAGGTATAAAACACAATTAAAATATTTGAATAGTGTTTTACGTAGTATAGTCGAATTAATTCTGACACAAAACCAAAAATTGACTTAGTACCTAGTTTCTCTGAGGGATCACATCAGAAATGAAGTGATACGTCACAGAACTAAAGTGGCTGACATAGCTCAGAAAATTAGCAAGCTGAAGTGGCAATGTGCTGGTCATATCTGCCGAAGAACTGACAAGATGGGGTGTCAGAGTTCTAGAGTGGAGACCGCGAACTGGCAGGCGTAGTGTGGGACGCCCTGCTGCCCGCTGGACAGACCACCTTAAAAAGTAGCGGGGAGCGACTGGATGAGGAAGGCCAAGGACAGAGTTTTGTGGCGCGCCTTGGGAGAGGCATATGTTCAGCAGTGGACGATGATAGGCTGATGATGATGATTAGGAACTAGTGGTAACCATAAAAAGCCAAGTATCAGATAGGTTTTGTAATTAATTGTAGATGTATAAGATCTGGGAAAAACAGGTATTATACCTACAAACATTCTATCTATTTTAAACTGTCATACTCTCTTCTCTAGTTACTGTTATAGTTCATAAAATAAAATAACAATTAAATAACCTGATATCCATCTGATATCCAAGGATATTAAAAACCTCTCTACTGAGGCCGATGACACAACATTATTTTAAGTTAAACGATAATTAGAGACGGTCTCGCTGAGCGCCACACAACAAGCTATTTGCGTAAACGACGAGGTTTGTTTTGAATAAATCTGCGATTAAACTCATCTTGAACTGTGTTGTCAAGTTTAACTGATTCGTTGTTTGACGACGGTTATCCTGGATTGATTGTTGAAAATGTTTTAGGAATGCCTGTCGAATTAGTTAGAATTTTCCAAGGCATTTAAATAATTCTTGAAAAATGACAAAATTCATAAACGAGTCAATACTCCATCGCTATCTTTCAATTAAAAGATTAGGAACGCTATTAGTGAAATGTGGATATTTAAAATATCTCAGTATAAGATTTAGAATAATAGGTAAGTATATGAAATATTCCATGGACACAAAGTAAGGTAGCATGTACCTAGACGCCTCGGATTGAAGCATGCAGATTTTCCTCATGACGTTTTCCTTCACGTTTTGTGTTAGAGATAATGACAAATTTGAATAAACTAGGAGTGTTGTTAATGTGATGCCCTAGACTCTGCCTACCTCAATAGGAGTGAGGCGAGAAGTAATAGATTTGTAGATGGAAATTGAACGTAGGCTCCGGATTATTTATCATCTTCGGAATACTTAAATACATTTTACTTCAGCTATTAAACCAGAAAATAAAAAAGCAATAAGGCTTATAAACTTCCCGATAAAAGTAAAAAAAAACTTGCTAAAACACAGTCATTAAAATATGAATGTTTAATTCCAGGCTTTATTATTGTCTTCATTATTATAGCGAAGCTTTAACGTTCCGGAATCTTCTTGATAATGGCCCCATTTATAATGAAAACTCTTAATTGCTGCCCGTGCTCATTTCCATGCATTTCCTTTGCTATGTTACACAGTAGTTTAGTCCTTAGTTTAGAAGGTATAAAGTCTTTAATCCTGTGGAAAGTTTTAATGAAGGGATAAGAGTAGATTTATTATTGAGCGCATGCATTATTTGTTTGAGGAAGGCGTTTTCTCTGCAGTAGAATCCTCCGTAAGAACATCTTAAAGTGAAAGAACTATGTAGAAGCAGTCGTCACGTAAAATCTTGGAGAATTATAGTCTGAATTGAGATGCTTACAATCAGCGTTAAGGCAAATCCATGAAGCTAGAAGAGGTCAGCATACAATTCTCTATGTTGACTCCATAGTGAAAGTTGTTCAGTTTGACCACCACTTTAAAAATTACTGGTTGTTTCTTACACCCTGTATTATAGTAGCTGTATGGTCAATTGTTGTGTACGCTTGTAGGTATTTGGCATACATAGAGGCTTAGATCGAAGTTAAATTAAGGGATCGGCCTTACACGAACATTTCAAACCAGAAAAATGAGGCAAAACAAATGACTTCAAATAGTACACACGGCGACACATCAAGCTACACAAAACCAACATAAAGCTGGCCGCGCCACATTATACGTTACTCGACTTACGCGCGGCCAGCTTATATTGGATTTGTATAGCTTGCTTTACTAAATTAAAAGCTGATAAAAAAATACGGGAAAAAAAATTCCCGCTTTGGTCAGACCAGTCTGACCTCCAATCTGACCAACGGGAACAATAAATATTTCGCTTACCTATATTAATTACGTGACCTCGTATTGCCTTCAAAATAGAGGATGTAGGTAAGGAAAAGTATTCTACCCATCAAACTGAACAACATTTACTATGGCAGCAAACCGATTAGAGCAAAAAAAATATCAGCTGACCCATACTACACTCCAATACCTACTCAACTCATATTATGTATGCAACAGCTGATTTATTTGTTGCTCCGATCGGTTTGCTCCCATAGTAAAAGTTCAGTTTGATGGGTAGAGAGAGTGGTTTAAATGTTACTCAAACACAAACTCAAAATTTTTTATTCAAAATAATATCACATAGATAACTTTCTGACGTCATTTTTAGGGTTCCGAAGTCAACAAGGAACCCTTATAGTTTCGCCATGTCCGTCCGTCCGTCCGTCCGTCTGTCCGCGGCTTAGCTCAGAGACGCTTAGTACTAGAAAGCTGTAATTTGGCATGAATACACATATTAATCAGGCCGAGAAAGTGGTAAAACAAAATTTTGAAAAATATATTTTTTTAGGGTACCTCCCCTACCCGTGAAGTGGGGATGCAATTTTTTTTCTCGTCTATCCCATGGTGTGGGGTATCGTTGGATAGGTCTTTTAAAAATTCGGTGGGTGTGGGAAAACCATTTTTCGATTTAGGGATCCGTTAGCGAAATATTAAGCTTTAAGGTGCAAATTTTTGTTAGAGTCGAGTGTCCCCCCCCTCCTCAGCTAAACGGTTGTTTCTGGATATGTGAAAAAATTCATGGCAGTAGTGTATATAATGAAATTAAAAGGAAAACTATCACCGCTAAGTTAGCTTTACAAGTTAACGAGTAATAGTCGACCAACTTAAAAAATGAACTTTTTAGACTTTATTAGCCGTCAAACCGTAGTATAAAACAAGAAGCCCCCTTCTAAGTTCGTATATTGTGACGGGCAACTACGGAACCCTACCCTGCGCGTGGCCCGACACGCACTTGGCCAGTTTTTTGATTCTACCACCGCTTCGGAAGGTGTTCCGTTGTAGAGAAGATGCGGCCAGATGATATGAAGATGATGATAATGATACTTTTCCTTACACCCTGTATAATAATATTTTTGGACATGTGGCGATGGGAACGTAAGGGTTGAACTACACATAGCCGCACGTGATCGCCCTTTTCCGTCGCTCCATCCTTTTCTGTCACTCAGGAACGTCATTTGCTAGAGCATATAAGATAGACGGAACGCGATCGCCTGCGGCGTGCGATCGCACGCGATCGCGTTCCGTCTATCTTATACAACAACCTGCGGCGTGCGATCGCACGCGATCGCGTTCCGTCTATCTTATATGCTCTAGCAAATGACGTTCCTGAGTGACAGAAAAGGATGGAGCGACGGAAAAGGGTGATCGCGTGCGGCCATGTGTAGTTCAACCCTAAAATATCATTGGGACAGTTAAAGTGTTAATAGTTACCCTATACGTAAGAAGTCTCTCACAGGATATGCTGCAATAGCTTCTTTTACCCAAAAAAATTTATAGCAATAAATAAGTGCTTAGCATAGACACTTAAAATTCTTTATTTATAACTTAATAGCAGTTTCTAAAGCGATCCTCTCCCCCTCTCTTCCCCTCCTTGTCTCAGACTGCGTATGATTGTTGCGAACTTTTACCTCTCAGTTTTTCAGGCTTCATCATTTGACACTGCCCTGAAAATGGAACAAAGCTAAATACATTTTGCTAGAGCGAACTTTGGGTAACTTCTATGTCAGAAATAATAAGAATAGTTATTATTATTCGAATTATTTAGTGTTGGAACATTAAGACTCAGTTGCAGAAAATGAAATCTCTTGCTAGCTTTTTTTACACGCCAACAAGACAAAAAGTGACAGCAAGAGATTTAATGGAGGACTTACTTTACTCCATTTACAAGAAAACTCTAAATTTGTAGTTATTTATTTTTCTATTTCTTCATTCGGTATTTACTGCTTTTTTTAAAATTAATATTGTAATAATAATAAGTGAACTTACCCAACAGAAAATCCCACAGAGCGACATGGCCTCAGGCCAAGCTCTTCAATAAAGATTAAAAAAAAAAACTTTAATCTGCGTTTCTGCAACTGAGTGTATGTCTGGCTTACACCAAAAAGTAATTTAGGCTTCGTCATCATCATCATCAGCCTATCCAGTGCGCTACATATCAAACGGGGTTGTTCAGACCATCAAACTGAACAACTTTTACTATGGGAGCAAACCTGTCAGGAAAAAAACAAAAATCTGCTGTTCCAAACGTTTGAGTCGTGTAGGTAGCATAGCATAGCATATGCTCACCACTATATTCCCCGAGGGGGTAGTCAGAGATATTCTGAAACCTCAGAACATCCACGTTTCAATCCAGTAGTACCGAAACTGTCCAGTGTGACGGGGGGTGAGCCCGTCGCCACTTATAATGGACAGTGGGTACAAATACACGCCTCGAAATTGAAGCATGCAGGTTTCCTCACGATGTTTTCCTTCACCGAAAAGCCAGTGGTGTAACAAATCGTACATAAATTCCGAAAAACTCATCGGTACGAGTCGGTTTGGACGGGGATCGAACCATCGCCTCCTGCACGGCAGGCAAGGTTACTCGCCACTGGACCACCACGGCTTTATAGGTCGTGGTCGTCGTGTAGGTATTGCAGTTTAATAGGGAAGGGCTGATTTTTTTTGAACTGACGCCTTTGCTCCCATAGTAAAAGTTGTTCAGTTTGATAGGTAGAGTATGTAGTTCTCACTGACCTCACTGGAACGTCAGCTTTCCAGTATAACATACGTTTTCGTGACAGTGAGGCTAGTCAGGTTAAAGGTTAATGATACTTTTCCTTACACCATTATAGTAACTATCTTGAGGCATCATGACGATGAACCTTAAACTTGTTCAAATATCATGCTGTCACTATCATCAGTATGAACAGTGCGAGAGACAGAGTCCTAAATACGGTTAAGCCTAAAACCTTTTTGATGCAGGATAAAAAGATCCTAAATACTAACGGTAAAAAAGCAGTCCTGAAAAATAATTGTCCTTAACAATCCAGAAGTTGATGACCCATTGCACGATGCCTCTGCAGCTGGCGAAGGCGAACAGAAGTGAGATCCAGCTGGTATCTTCTTTTGCTATGTCCTGGAAATAGATAGTAGACAGTGTGATAGTAGACCGAATCTAGGAACAGTGAACTTCATAGTTGTATTTTATGACAAAACCCCTCTCAGCAAAACGAATGACGTCTTGACCTAATATAATGGCGACAGACCTAATTGCCTCGCAACACCTCCACTCCTTTCTTTCCTCCGTGGTAAATCTTCTGTATGAAATACAATTTATTCATTCTGTGGTAGGTGAGTACCTGAACAGTCATTTTGTCGAACGGGAATTGAGCAGGGTTGGTATTGATCCAGCGGAGGCTCTGTCTCTTGCTGGATTTGATGTATTCGAATATGTCTTCTGTAATAATTAAGAAGTTTCGTGTTAAGATGGTAGATCGTCGGTGCTGGTGGTGCGTTGCGGAGAAGCATGGAAACTCAATCTTGAGGATCGGGTTCGAATCCTTACCTTACCAATGAGTTTTCTATCTCTGGGTACGGCCCGCTACTACTACGATTCTAGACCCACTTTATTCACCTAATTATTTTTTTGCGAAAATATTCGAAACATCGCAAATCCCGAACGTTTCCAATACTTGTATTGCAATTTACAGTAACACTGCCTACTATACAGGTTTAAAATAATAATGTTGTCAATACGTCACCAATGCATCAATGAAGAAAGCATTGCACAAAATAATGAGAACGAGAGACATGCTACAGTGATAAATAATGATGTAAGGCTGCTTTTCCACCAGAGATGAGCGAGGTAGCGAGGCGGTGAGCGTGGAAAAAATCGGCCTATGAGAGTGCTTCAATTTCCCAATGACGTCATCGAGCGAGCGCGCTATTGGCGGATTGTTTCCTCGCTCCCAGCCTCGCTACCTCGCACATCTCTGGTGGAAACGCAGCCATAGGGTCCAACTACACATGGCCGCACGCGATCGCATTTTTCCGTCGCTCCATCCTTTTCTGTCACTTAGGAACGTCATTTGCTAGAGCATATAAGATGGACGGAACGGAACAGCACGGAACAGCACGCCGCGTGCGATCGCGTCCCGTCTATCTTATAGTTCTAGCAAATGACGTTCCTGAGTGACAGAAAAGGATGGAGCGACGGAAAAATGCGATCGCGTGCGGCCATGTGTAGTTCAACCCTAAGTATTCCTAACAGAAACTGTGTTCGAAGTATGAAACCTGAATATTACGCCCTGAAGATAACGAATACCACTCCGGAATATATCGGATCGCAAACACGTTGCCGGGTTGATACAATGCTGCAATGTAAAGTAAATACTGCGTTCCTTCGAGTATTGGTAGCTTATGTGTAGTAGGGATGGGTAATATCGAATTTTCGTAATATCAAATCGAAACTATATATTGATATTGAATATCTGATTCTGAAACTATATATTGGATATCGGTCGATATCCAGTAACGCTATATCAGTCAGTTTACACTTAAGGTTTGATATTGTACGAATGCATAATTATTGCTATTTCACTCTCTAGCAGGGTGTTGGTATACTTTTTTCACTCGGCTTTCCTCGGTTCAGATCGGCATATTTTTTTATGTGTTATTGGATAAAGATAACAGATTTAAAAACATAATTTATAAAATATCTCGATAACGGTGAATCCTAGCGAAAAAATAGCTAATTTTTCGAACCCCTGGGGTACCCAGAAACCCACCCTTCCGCATGCAAAAATAAAAAAAAAAATTGATATTGGAAAATTTTACAAGTCCAGCCCCCATACAAATTTCACCCGAAAAATCGTCTAAGTCGATGGCTCATACGAAATCGTTAAAATTTTTTCAAAGTCCAGCAGCTCCATATAAAATTAGCGTAAAATTTTTTTAAGTGTGGGACCCTCGATGCGACACCCTAACCGGTAGCCGCTAGCCCGTATAGCGATGCGATACGGTTTGATATCCTATATCTATGAATCTCAGATATCTTGAAATCGAGGCGAATCGAGTTTGTGCGGCAATATAGTGTTTCACCAAATATATAGTTTCTGTACGCATCAATATCTGATTTTAAGATATTCATGTGATATACGTTTCAATAACTATATACGATATATATCGCCCATCCCTATTATTTACAGCTTAGATAGGTACCTATCACACAAGTGACGTTTGAGCTGCGGAGGGTCAACTGGGAAGGTTGGGTCCTCCAGTGAAAAGGGAAGATCTTTCGCCAGGCTAGGTGTGAAGCCTGGGGACCGGCCGTGGTCCAACAGTTCTTAGTTGGACCGTGTACATATATCGCATCTCTGTGATTATTTCTCTTGCGAGATTTATGTCTCGCATTAGATTGTGAACCTTATGTGTAGTTGGTTACGAGTTACGTATTCACGGTGAACGTGAAATTGTCTTTGTATGGAGTATAAATTTCCGAATGTTTTCAATTTCGAGACATGTATTGTACCCACTGTCCATTATAAGTGGTGACGGGCTCACCCCCTGTCACACTGGACAGAGTTTCGGTACTACTGGTGAAACGTGGATGTTCCGAGGTTTCAGAATATCTCTGACTACCCCGTCGGGGAATATAGTCGGGAGCATATGCATGTGCATAAATTTCCGAGGGCGACGGTATCGCCATCTGTTAGCTTCGTTGCTATAAATTGTGGGTATTGACATCTGGTTCAAGTCTCCACAGAGCGTAGGCGATGTCGCAACGACACGGCAACGACGTCGCAACTGCACCGCCGCGACGGCGGAACTGTATCACCGCAAATTACAGAGCATCATCGTCTCTATTCCGCCGCGTCAAGGATTGATCTCAGAAATATCGCGGCGATATCGCGACGATATAGCTTCCGCACATTGCCGCACATATTTATTTCCAGTACATTTTGTATGGGGTCGCGCGCAATCCTACACAATGCCGTGATATTATCGCCGCGACTTCGCGACGCGTCGTCGAGTCGCACCCCGCGATTTTGCGATATTTGTTCTCAGTACATTTTGTATGGGGTCGCGCTCGATCCTACACACTGCCGTGATATTATCGCAACCTGACGCAACCTCTTTAGACTACTTCACTATGGAGGCAACATCGAGAAAAAAAAATCTGCTGTCCCATAATATTTGAGTCGAGTTTCAACTGCAGCTTTGTATGAAATAGTAGATTTTTTTGTTTTCTCGATGTTAGCTAGCTCCTTAGTGAAATTTGTTTAGTTTGACGACTTGAACCATTCCTTTAAATATTACTACGATGTTTTGTTACAGCCATAACATAAGCATAGTTCAATGCACTCCACACGAACAGGCTTATTTTCTAAATCGATACCAAGACACAAGTGCCTGCCTGGACCTTAGAGAGTATCTGCACAAAGCTAGGCTAGGCTAGCTTCAAAGCCTAGCTATGCCTAGGAGGTATCAATTACTGGGCGAGCCAAATCGGTAGATGCTACCAGACCTGCAAGGCTATTGAGATCATGTCGGGCGGAATTTCCGATGGCTCTATTATAAATGTAGCCTGCTCTTGACTGAGGTAATTGATTTGGATGGTTGATTTTAGTTTTCAATTACTTCGATAATTTGAATATGTCCAGTCGACGTTCAAAGTAAATGGTTGAACCACAGAGTACGTAATTGAACCATTATGTATTCATAAAAAAGCTAGAACTTGCAAAAAATTTTATTTTATAAAGAAATGCACATTCCAGCTGCATCTCGTTAGCCAAGCCATGTACTGTATCGTTTTATAATCACCTATGTTGTGAACGCCTGTGTTTCATATTATAATACCTGTAAGTATTACCCTTTACCTACTTTAGCTGGCGGCTTAGTTATGTTAATATTAAATGACGCTCTTATGGCGTATGGAATAAGGTATAAGGTAATACGTTGCCTGTCGATTTTATCCAGTTTCAAAGTTTATGTTGATCTCATAGACTTTACTTGAAAGCGTCTGTTAGAGTAGCTTAACGTCGTATCTCTACTATCAACAAGTATTAATTGAGATATTGCGTCACGTCTATAGTAGCGGAATAGTAGCATTTGGTTTAGTATATCATACTAAAACACCAACCAGTCATAAAAAGTGACTAACATCAAACATCGTCTACATCTCCGGAGACGGCTCTCGCCACTTGTCTTTCCGCTCACGCTGCAACAACTACTCATGCCATCTCGCTCGCACCACGCCGACCACGCTCGACCACGCCTTATGGTGTTATGCAAATCATTGCATAACCTGTGCTTTGCACTTCTTACCCCTCTTATAATGTCCTCTTATTATAGTCACTACACCACCCCTCTCTCTGATCGTAGGGGTTCCTCGTTCCTTTAGTTTTGAGAGGATAACAACGAGAAAGTGCTTTTGTGTTTATTCGTGCACACTGATGCACTTATAATAATTATAACCTATAAGGAATACCTAGCTGTAGTCGACATTGACAATTTGCATATCATTTCGAAGATCACAGAGAACTAAGTCTGTGTAATTTTCTATGCATCTTCTATCTATGTTTGAGTTGTAACAACATTGGATACCTTGTAACTTACCCGCATTAAAATACTCGTCGTTTTTAACACGTTCATATTTTTAACTAAATTGTTTCAAGTAAATGACAATGACGAAATGAGAAAAAAAATAAAAATTCTTTAAACAACGATCAAGTCATCATCATCATCGGTCTATCATCGTCCACTGCTGAACATAGGCTTCTAACAAGGCGCCACAAAACTATATACTCGACCTTCCTCGTCCAGTCGCTCCCCGCTACCTTTTTAGGTCGTCGGTCCAGCGGGCAGCAGGGCGTCTCACAATACGCCTGCCAGTTCGCGGTCTCCACTCTAGAACTCTGACTCTCCATCGGTTGTCAGTTCTTCAGCAGATATGACCAGCTTATTGCCACTTCAGTTTGCTAATTTTTTTAACTACCTATGTCAACTACTATAGTTCTCTGTCTCACGTCATTCCTGATGTGATCTCTCTGTGAATCACGGAGCATAGCTTTCTTCATAGCTCGCTGAGCTACTTTGAATTGATGAAGTATAAGCATATGCTCACGACTATATTCCCCGAGGGGATAGTCAGAGATATTCTGAAACTTCAGAACATCCGCGTTTCACCAGTAGTACCGAAACTCTGTCCAGTGTGACGGGGGTGAGCCCGTCGGTCGCCACTTATAATGGACAGTGGGTACAATACATGCCTCGAAATTGAAGCATGCAGGTTTCCTCACGATGTTTTCCTTCACCGAAAAGCCAGTGATGTTACAAATCGTACATAAATTCCGAAAAACTCATTGGTACGAGTCGGCCTGGACAGGGATCGAACCATCGACTCCATGGCAGGCAAGGTTACTTGCCACTGGACCACCACGGCTTTGCTGAAGCTATTGATGAAGTAGCAATACTTAATGCTTATTTTATCTTCGAAACGGATGAAAATTTGAATAATGTTTAAGAGAATTTTATTCTGAGAGCGAAAATGCGCGCTGCATACAAACGTACCTACTATGGTGATATTATCAATACTAACCAATTAAAGTCAATAAAATTTTGCAGAAACAATCTGGAAACAAATCTCTATGCTTGTATGGAGTCAGATTTTCGTTAAAATATATTGTTTCAATGCTAGGATTAATTTAAGTTTTGTATGGAAATCTTTGAGGCACTGCAACTTTAAAACTAAACATTTTAACGAAAATCTGACTCTATACAAGCATAAAAATTTGTTTTAAGACTGTTTCTGCAAAATTTCATTGACTTTATTGGTTAGTATTGAAAATATCACCATAGTACGTTTGTATGGAGCGCGCTCCGAATTATATTCCCTTAATGAAGTAGAAAACTAACCTTCCGTACTTGTGTATTTGCTATCCATCAAGAACATGGCAGTGTAAACTGCATCCACAATGAGCAGAGTAGCGCCAGTCAAAGTAAACGGAAGCAATACCGTGTAGAAGCCGCACGGTCGATGACCTTGCGTTATATAGGCAACATTGAAACCCGCCCATAAAACGTGGAGAGCAAGCCATAACTTGATTCTTCTGGAATAGAAATAACTGGTTAGTTTCTTGAAACCTGCAACAATTGCTTGATCTACTTTCAAACCTGAGTATTCATCAGAAAACTTAATCAGCTTTTAAGGCAGAATTCGACCAAACTTAGATTTATAGAAGAGTAACTACAAGGAACAATTTTACTTTTGGTACACACCCCGTTCTAAAAGAACGAATGTATAATTCATCTAAAGAAAGAGGTCGTTGTATCCGTACTTATTGCAATGTGAGGTTATACAGTTTTAATTTGGTAGGTTTCTTTTTCTTCTATCGAGTCGATGGCATGTCATTTTAAATCTTTCCAGCCCAGAATTTCGCCACACGGATAGCATTTTCGGCAGCGTTCGGTTTCTTTTTATTATGATTTTTTTAATTATGTGACATTGACATTTCATTTAAATTAGGGTTGGTAAAACCATAGAGCTATGGGTAAAACGCAAAATCAGTTTACTCTATAGTAACCGGCGACTTAATCTAAGAATAAAATTTACTCGCGTTTGGTCGAATCGGGCCTAAGTGATAAAAACTGTGGCATCGAAATCTGCATCCCTGAAGGTTTCTGATGCGTAGCTATAGGTACGTGAAGTCTGTTAATCCGCTTTGAGCGTGTGTTATTGAGAAGCGTATAAAATGTCCTAACGTTCAAGATGTAAGTGATTTTTATTTACCTTCGAAAATTACGAGCAATATTGTTCTTCTCTGGCCAAATGATAGTAGTACGAGGTCCGGTTTTGGTCAACTTGGCCGTGTAGTTGTAGAAATAGAAGCCGCAAGTTTCAGGGTCGTGAAGGTAGAGCACCTTCATCAGGCTTACCTCGTGGAGCTCAGGAATATTCGGAGTTAGCTTGCAGTTGAGGGTCGACCAGCTTATTAAAATAGCTATCGTAGCTGAGAATGGAAACGAAATATTCAAGAATAAGAATAGTCAGTAAACATGTAACAACCCAGGAATTGCAGTGACGAAGTCGCGCGAAATACTAGAAAGATATAAAATTCCTCTACAAAGCCCTTAGTACCTACCTACCTACTACAATTTACTTACATTTGTACCATTTAGCATGTCGAACATTTACGAAGGTATTTACGATATTTGGTACTTGCCTTGTGTAAAAATAGCAGCAAGTGTAAACAAGGGTAAAAATGAATTCTTTTGATTCATCATTACAAACAGAAATCAATTTTCGGAATATCTAAATAAGTAACAAACCGTTTCCGAAACAATTTAGTCACAAACAAATTCAAGTGGGCCGTGAACAAAATTGCTGTCACAGAAATTACCCGAACCGTGTTTTGATTAAAGGTAAAGTCCAAAATTAATGGCCGACCTCTCGCTGCTGAGGTGATAATGAAAAATTTAATAGCATCTTTCGTCCAACGCCTGAAATTGAATTTCCCAAAGAATGGAATCGTTTCATTTCATTTCGTTTACCAAAACGTTATTCGCTGGAAATCGTTTTCGATCTCGACCTTCGAAAATAAAATAAAGCCAGACTTCTCATTACACTTGTAATTAAAAAAGATCACGATGATATATTATTATTGATTAGTTTGGGATCATTACAATGTATGTGCCTGTTAGCGTTATTTATTTATTTATTTTATTGAGGACTATGTTCATCGGTACGGAAATATAGCACTTTTTTGTTGTTGTAAAAAGTGAGATTCTGCGCCTCGGGTATGGGCAGATTTCCTAAATGCAGTAGTCGTTTCGTGACTGCTCTTTTATGCATTTGCTTCATTACGGAGAGTAAGATTTTCATGCACCAAACGTTGACGACGGTGATGAAGACACCTTTCAACCAGCAGGCGCAGGCGACAATCGGGATCCAGCCCGCAAAGTCATCATAACTTTCAAGCTCCAACTCGACGTTCCACCCACTGTATCTTAATATCATGCCTTTACTAAGGCTCTGCTTGATATGTGCGATATATACGATGGCCATCGAAACGTCGAAGATTAAAATTAAGATGGTCATGTAGAAGAGGATGTTAAGAGCTATCTTGAGGATTTTATGACTTTCAAAGAAGCATTTGACAGCTATCCAAAGAATCATGGCGGCTATCATCCATATAGTGTGAAGAGCTATGCTGGTTTCGATGTACCTGTCGACAAAAAACCACACATACAATTTTACCTAGCTATTGCTAGAAGAAGGGAGCGGAATAAAATTGGTGGCTGTCTAAAAAAACTGACCCTGAACTTCTGTTGCGCATGTGTAGTCCACCAAGCTTGAAGCCCAATAAACGTCAAATCGTTTTTTGAAGCTACCACCGCGACTGATGTAGACCCTCCCTGAGTGTAGGATTCGAATTGATGATTTTGAATTTGTACGCCCAACGGCAGAACATAGCGCACTTATAAATATTATGTAACATCTGTGTTTTTTTCATATGTACTTAACCTATGTTACACAAATAAATATATTATGAATTATGTAGGCCTGTGCCCTGCAGTGGGACGTGTATTTGATGATGATGGTACATCCAGATATCTCCTTTCGCACTTGCCATGTACCTACATTAAATAGTACCTAACTGTTTCAAAACTTACATTCTGGTCTTCGCTGATAGTCTAGTAGTAACGGTTACCAAAGACGGTGTCCATTGTATCGGAAAGACATTGAAGCTGTAGGTTTCATTGCTCAGTATCAGGTTTTCGATGGAACTGACTTTGCGCAATTTGTGCCCGCATGCTTTGTAATCGTATAAGTACATGATCCTGGCAAGATTATCAAAGTCTGCCTTTTCGGGGCTTGGGGACCAGACACAGTGGCGAATGGTTGCTGATCCGATAAAGATGATGATACCTGAAAGGGAGGTAAAGCTTTTGGCATGACAAGTCTAATGGAGAAATTAATAAAAAACAGTCAAATAATTCAGGCACGGGAACTCAAACTCAAACTAAAAAATTTTTATTCAAAATAATATCACATAGATAACTTTCTGACGTCATTTTTGATTCTACCACCGCTTCGGAAGGTGTTCCGTTGTAGAGAAGATGCGGCCAGAAACTCTACAACACACTTCTTTTAAACAAAACAAAATATACAAAGTACAAATATTGAATTACATAGTGTAACATTGTCAAGACCAGACATTTTGGTCAATCAAATAATCATCGAGTTTATAGTAACCTTTTTTACAGAGGACTTGTTTAACATGGGATTTAAACTTTTTGTCTGGCAAGTTTAGAATATCCTCTGGTATCTTATTTTAATAGCGTATACAGCGGGATTAGCATCTTTGCGATTGGGCGCGTGAAAAGTGCTGTCACGAGTCAAAACGTGTTACTCAAATAAACACAAAGCTCATTGGGTATCTCAAAGTCTTCATAATTTGACTATACTATCACAATCATCAAATTTAAATAGTAGTTTACTTTATCAACCAATCAAATGATGGGGTCTAAATCAACTATTGATACTTGCATGTTAATATTCAATTACAGCCAAAGCCAATACAAATGAATCGAAAAGAAAGCCAGCCAAAACAAATAAATATAATCAAACAAATCCATTCCAATTATATTTATCTTGAAAACAATCTGAACGTTTTAACAAAAACCGCGACCGGGGAACAAATCGAAAACATTTCAAAGCAGGTACCAAAATGAAAAGCAGGTGAAGCTAAAACCTCAAATACGAACGAATACGTGGAACGACTCAAAATCAGATTGCCAATAAATTAACGCTATAAATTAGCAACGGTCATTGGTCAAAGATTTGAGGTATATTCACAGTTTCGGCCCTACCTGACACGACGGCTGGACCAGTTCCGCTTGATCGATCGATACATTAATTAAACTGTTGCAAATCAATAACTCCATGCGTTCAGAGTTCACTCTGAATCTATAATATCATTTGGCTCTACAAGCTGTCACCAGCTCAGTCGGTTCAACCCAGAATTCTTTTTCGTGTAAGAATTGTTGCAAAGGTCTCCTCTCACAAATAATCGTCAGAGGAAGAGGGCCATACTCCTATTAAATACTGTAAGAATAGTAGGTAGGGGCTATATTCCCCGAGGGGGTAGTCAGAGATATTCTGAAACCTCAGAACATCCACGTTTCACCAATAGTACCGAAACTCTGTCCAGTGTGACGGGGGGTGAGCCCGTCGCCACTTATAATGGACAGTGGGTACAATACACGCCTCGAAATTGAAGCATGCAGATTTCCTCACGATGTTTTCCTTCACCGAAAAGCCAGTGGTGTTACAAATCGTACATAAATACCGAAAAACTCATTGGTAAATTATATCTCATAAAAAATGTGTCATTCCGGAGAAAATCCTACATTATGCTTCAATTTCGACGCTTTCTCTCTTTTTACCTGTCACATCGAAGGGTTTGGGCAATTCTAGTGAAATATGGATTTTCTGAACATGTTATGTTTAGAATAACTCGGTCTGCCGCGAGGAATGTAGTCGTGTATAACTAATCCGTTATAAGCTCTTGGTGGTCATGGGACTCATGGGGCAGTTGATTCAGGATATTGACGCTTGATGGTGGTATTTGTTTAGCCAAGTTAAAGGCCCATAAAGGTGGGAATGCTCTGCAGCAAGATAAATAAATAAAATAAATAAATATCTTGGACATTGTCACACAATTATCTAGTCACATTTAAAGTTCCAGAATCTAGCCTGGACTTGTATTATGATAACTAGACAATGATATAGAATACATATATAGATACAAAAATCCATGACTCGGGTACAAATATTCATTCATCATACAAATATTTGTCCCTTACGGGATTCGAACCCGCGACCCTCGGCACAGCAGACAGGTTCACTACAGACTGTGCTATCGGGTCGTCTATAAGATGACCATTATATGTACATTATCCGTACACATTGTGGACCCATATGTGCTGGAGGATGGGTTTTCCCTCTTACTATTATTTTTAAGAGGCCTTTGCACAGCAGTGAGATTATCCAGGACAGAAAAAAAAGGTTAATAGTCAAGAGCAAATGTAGAATTGAATTTTTGATTTTCAAATTCCGACCGTTTTCATAATTCCTTCGATAAATAGATTGGGTAAGCTTTCGCTTTATAATTGACTTTTAGAATTTAGTTTGACTTTACAAAGATCCATTTTGTAAGTTTACGAGAAATTACGCAAGGCTGCGGTTTTACGGTTGCTTCTACTGAAGTCGAAACTCAATCATAAACTAGTTATTGAATAAACTTTTGATACAAATGGGTGATGATCGTGAACGACAAAGATTATGAAAGATTAAGGGGGTCTCTTTTAAGATAATTTTTGGCAATTGACAACCCAAGATATCGACACAACGAAGATAACAAGAGATATATAGATCATAAGCATAAGCATATGCTAACGACTATATTCCCCAAGGGGGTAGTCAGAGATATTCTTAAACCTCTAACAAGAACTTACCCAGAAGTGGTGAAACAGGCCCTTAATATACCACACTCTAAATTAACGCAAAATGTATTTAATTTATAGTTGTTTTAATAACTGAAAAACAATCTTTCTTTTCTGATAATTCTGCAAGAACAAAGATTTTTACGAGTCCGGGGCCTTAAATGCTCGAGAAATTCCGAGCAAAACTCTCTTTATTAATCGTCGGATGAGTAAGGAAAACGACGATAGGATTCAAAGAAAGCCAAACTTTTGATACTAGAGCCCGTAAGTACCTATAATTCATTCCATATAAGGACGAGAAAAGACACTCCCGTTGAAACGTGGATGTTCTGAGGTTTCAGAATATCTCTGACTACCCCCTGGGGGAATATAGTCGTGAGCATGTGCTTATACAGGGTCCTTCTTAATATGCTGACACTTTTTTAAGGGGATGTTCAGACCATCAAACTGAACAACTTTCTCTATGGGACCAACATCGAAATCGCGAAAAAAAATTCTGCTGTCCCATACATTTGGCTCGAGTAGGTTTGCAGTTTTGTATGGCAGGGCTGTTTTTTTTTCGCGATTTCGACTTTTGTCCCACAGAGAAAGTTATTCAGATTGTCGGTCTGATCATCCTCTTAAAAAAGTGTTAGCATATTAAGTTGGACCCTATATAAGGACGAGAAGATTTTCCGATTCCTATTTTGCTTTTTGGCCAATTTTGATTATCAAATACAATTCATTTATCAGAAAGATATACTATCCGATATATTTAGGACGTAGCCTAAAGCTTCTAAGAATAGTGAGAGTAACACTTAGTTGCAGAAACGATCATTATTATTGACGTAGTAAAAGTGAGCGTTTCTGCAACAGAATGTAAGTGTTTCAAATCTCTATTTCTGTATTGATAACACCCATCTTTTTGCGTCGGGGTATAAAAATAGCCTTAAAATGTCGTTGCTATTTGGAATGGAGTATAATAAAAGACAAAATTTCAGATCCAAAAGTCTTCTGGTTCCACCTTTGAATAACGATTGGTCTTCGCTGCGCCAGTGAAACGTGGATGTTCTGAGGTTTCAGAATATCTCTGACTACCCCCTCGGGGAAGGGTCCGTCCCCCATTCTTATCATACCCCGTCTTATGATGACTCGTTCTTACCATACCCTGTTAGTATTGACTAATTTGCTCTTTGGGCCTGGACAGGGATCGAACCATCGCCTCCTGCCGGCTGGCAAGGTTACTCGCCACTGGACCACCACGTCTTCATAGAATAGTGAAGGCAGACTAAGCCGTCAATGTACTTCAAATGGCACGCTTTCGGAGCTGAGTCACGGTAGGGATTCATGGTCAAAAAGTTTATTAGAGAGTTGTAATCCCTCCCGCGGCTCAGAGCTAAAATCAGGGTAGCATTTACACATCTAAATACTGAAATGAACCGTTGTAAACCCTCTCGGACCTTAGTAGTATGGGAGTTCTGAGTACTGGAAGGGTTTCCATATCGTCGCCCAGCAGTGAAAACATCGGATGTCTCATTTCTATATAAACACTTACGTGGTTTTCACTGCTGGGCGACGATATACGCTTCGAGGTATGGTAATAACGGGTCGTCATAAAACGGGGTATGATAAGAATGGGGTATGGTATACGGACGGACCCTCGGGGAATATAGTCGTGACCCGTGAGCATATGCTTATGCTATGCTTCTGCTTATGCTTCGCTGCGCTCCGGCGAAGACCCATCATTGCTCAGATGGTCTAAGATCTAAGGGCACCGCACTGGTAGATAGGTAAAGCACTTACATTGAATTATAACAAAAATGGCTGTACACACACATCGTTTCCGATTACTTGGCAAAATAACATGTCGAACATCTGCGAATTGTAATAAACTTTTCCTTAACATATTTTTTTTTTTCCTAAAACATATTATTTCCTCGTGTTTATGATTATTTGCAATAATTATATCTGTTCTTTGATTAAGTATGACACTTTCAATCACAAAGATGTCCACGATTCTTTTTTTCCGTTTACGAAGGAGTTTATGCATCTATAATTAAAAATTATTTCGTCTTTCATATCTATGAAAAAATAATTTATGATACACTAGTGTTTACCCGTGACTTCATCCGCACGAATAATCTACACGAATAATATACTAGATTTTAAGTCAGATTTTAAACTATCAAACAAAAAAAGTTTTATCAAAATCGGTTTAGTAGTTTGTGCGTGATGCGCGAACAAAAAAAAAACAGACAAACAAAATTTCTAAAAAAGGTTCATTTCGAGTCATGGATACCTAAAAACCATAATAATAAAGTAATATTTTTTTTGGAAATATAAGTAAAAGCCCGACCAGAAATATAAAAAACCTCGCCATGTTGCGGAAAATCATTGGAACTAATTTTTGTTCTTGGAACACTAACATTAAAGGTGACAGTCGATTGCAGCGCCCCCAAATCAGGTTTTTTATATTCCTGGTCAGGCTTTTAAATATCTTCAATGTACAGCAAACTGAACAACTTTCTTTATGGGGCCAACGTCGGCATCGCGATAAAAATATCAGCTGTCCCATACATTTGGGTTGAGAAGGTGTGCAGTTTTGTATGGGACAGCATGGGGACAGCAGATTATTTTTCGAGATTTCAACGTTGGTCTCATTAGGAAGTTGTCCCTATGGGACCAACGTAGCTTAGGAACGTGTTAAAAACCATCAGCATGTGTAAGGTGAAAGGAAAATTATCATTATCCTTTCAACCACATACTCAATCCATCAAACTGAACATCTTTTACTATGGAAGCGAAACGAATTGAACAAACAAAAAAAACTGCTTTTGAGGTGAGTTGCTTTTCAGATTTGTATGGAACAGCTGATTTTTGTTTTGTTCTCACAGGTTTGCTCCCATGGTAAAAGTTGTTCAGTTTGTTTGTTGGTTTGGTAAAACCCGTATGTGGGGTAGTTGGGCGGTTGACACCGCGCTCGTTTAGGACCGCGGTGTCAATCGCCCAAGGGCTCTTTTTGAATAGGGTCTTATACACCACGGTATGCATTTTAATATTGACGGTATTAGGACCGCGGTGTCAATCGCCCATGTGCTATTTTTGAATAGGGTCTTTCGGACCGCTACCAAAAGTTTAATAATATAATTGTATTTTAGACTGACGGGCAGAAAAACGTTTAGTTTAGAAAATGAAACAATTTCAATAAAATGCAATCAATATATTAAAATACTTAAAAATAAAAAAATATATAGTAAAATAAAAAAATAAAAATTAAATATAATAATTCCCAATAGCGTCAATATTAAAATGCATACCGTGGTGTGTAAGACCCTATTCAAAAAGAGCCCTTGGGCGATTGACACCGCGGTCCTAAACAAGCGCGGTGTCAACCGCCCAACTACCCGTATGTGATTTAAAGCCTTATCCCTGCACTCCTCCGCTCCGCTTTAGTAAATAAAACGCATCCTAACAAACCTATACCCTGCTATACATCGCACGTTAAAACCAATACCGTCACTAAACGAAAAACCCACATTTTTAGATTTTCGCACCACGTCCCGCACCAATCAGAGCTTTGTCCAATGCAAAAACACCTGTAACGAAATTCCATGTAATTCTTATAGATGTCAGTAGTATCGCACCGACTTTAAACAAAATTCGCCCGCCGACTAACCGCTTTACCGACACCATTTGGGTAGTGACGTGAACGTCAGACATACCAGAGTACTTTCTAAGCGCAAGAGTGTCATTTTTTGGATAAGAACGTTATTCCATTAAATAGAACAGCCAATTGAATGTACTTTGATGTGTGGAGTACCGTCATTTTTTGGTTAGTGTCATTTTCACGTTAATTTAATAGCGTAAATTTGTTACAAATAAACGCAATACTGTCCGTTTTTGCATAGAGCCATATTTGCTTTTACTTTAGGCTAAAAATCTGTTGCAGTTTCTGGGAATAGTGTATTTTTAACGATTAAAGTCGTTCTTTTTGTTAGTTTTTAAACGTAAAACGCATAGGGATTCAAACAAGACTGTCATTTTATGTTTTAAACCTATTTTGCCTTTACTTAAGATAAAAGATCTGTAGATAATTTCAAGAAATATTGACATTTTTTATAAATTCATACAAAAATGATAACATTTTCTTAGAGTCAGTATTGTTTGTATCTTTTATAAGTAAACCGTGTCATGTTTCGTTTGGTGTCGATATAACCAAAAATTTATTGTAGACTGTGAATGTTAAAAATAAATTAGAACACATTTTAACTTTTTACTATTCAAGTTTTGTATTCTTTTGCCGAAACCAAGAGCTCTTTTACCTTGATTTCATAGGTATTAAGCTAACTAAAATCTCAAGTGAATTGTTACTTGCAAAGAAATCGGGTTGACTTCGGCTTTTAGAGATTCCCAAAACTTAATCAGCCCCGTGGTATAGAATTACGTAGTACATTTTAGCTCATAAGCCGCAAAACAAAATCTATGCCGAACAAGTGCGTAGCACCCTCAATCGACGGAAGTGCATGAAGAGATGTATGAATGTGAATGAGGCTAAAGAGGTGTGTGAGAGTCGTAGCGTGTGGCGGTCCGTGGTCTCTGCCTACCCCCATGGGACAATTGCGTGAGCTTATGTTTGTATGTATATAGAATATGAGGTGTATTAGATTCTCGTAGGACAAAGTACCTAAGCCCCATTTCAGATCATGAAAACAGTATTTGATTTCAATCAAGACAACAACGTCCCCAGCAGTTGTCTTGCCAAAACTTTCTACAGGAGTCAGGAAAATTGTAGTACCAACCACCATACAATTTTACGACGGCCGTCTTTAACATCTAAATAACATTTGCAAGATTATGCCAGTATCAAACCCAAAGCCCGTCAAGATCAAAATACCAAAGTCATAAATCAAACTATTCTTCATCAGAATCCGATTTTGTTTTGGAAGAAAATGCAATTGAAAAGCCATCGTTGGTCAAGAGTTAAATACCAAAATCTAAACTAAACGGGTGGTCAAAATGAAGCCCGTCAGACCTTAAATTCAACTTGGAAAGAGGTGTCATGAAACAATGTTAGCGCTAAACCAAAATGTAGCCCGATCCAGTTCTCTAGCTCTAGCTCGTCATCAAAATCTGATTAGGTTACAGAACTCGTCTCTAAACTCTTACTATATAAAAGTGGAGTAGGACCCAAAATTACTTTGTGCCTAACACAAAGTTATTTGGGGAATTAATTTAGTGTAGTTTACTTTTACATCTACACAGTTCCTTGTACATTTTCTTTATACCTATGTTTCTGATGAATTAACAGCGTGTTTAAGTGCTATTTATTAGTTTACTTCTTCCTTTGAACACGGTGTATAAGTGAGTGAGTATCTAGGATAGCCCGCATGGACATAGAAGTAGTAACGATGCGTACATGGAATAGCAAGAAGTATTCATATTTCTGTATTAGTCCTATTGTAACACTTATTATACCTTTTGTACCCCTCTTTTTACGTCGGTGCTTAAGAACGGTCTATTGACAACTGTTTTTTATTATTTACACCAGTTAATTGCTCATACAATGTATGTTTTTTTTAAGTTTTCTTAAGTTTTACTAGAATAGTGTCAGTCAATGTACCCTATTTTCCACGACATACTATGTAAAAAAGTTAGAGGAATAATGACACTAAAGTAGATATTTTTTAATAACTGCATGAAAATGTAATATACCCTGTACATCATAGAACTAATAGCAAGATTAGTACCCAAACTATCATTTAAATTGATGAAATCATAAAAAACCACTAACAAAAAAATATAATTAAATAGTTCGTTTTGCAAAAACTTTGAACGCCATTTCCCGAAAGTTGCATTTTTTGCATAGTGACGGTAATGGTTTTAACGTGCAACATTGTTCGACATTTTAGTTTTAAACTTATCGTCTTTCCGGAAAATGTCGTGCATTTTTCAAAGTTGGCAACTTTACAGCCAGTCTCCAGTTTCTGACTTTAAAACAAAACTCGTCAATTTTGCCGCTGGGTAGTTTGCATTGCTAGCATGACTTGGCGATCGTTTCTTTGTGGCCTTTCTTGCTATTTGTGAATACTAATTGCGTTTAGTCTATGAAAGAGTATGGTAGTACTTAGAGTACTGAAATTCCCTAACTCCCCACCAATTTTACCTCACCCCCTCGTGGAAGGCTGGAGGAAGATGACAGTGATGAAGTCTTCCTTGCTGATACCACTAAAGAGACTGCAGTATAATGGGCTTCGATGATGGTGCTAATGTAGCCAATCTTTGCGGTGAAAGTACGGCCGTAATGGTACACGTGATCGTGGCATTGTGATAATTGTATTGAATAGTCGCAGGTGGTCGGGCTTTGAGTTAGTCCCGTTAAATATGGAGATCCTCTCTTCTCTTTCCTCAAAAGTAGAAACATTTGCCTGGACAAGATGCGCTCCGGGCGCTTAGTTAGCTACACGTTCCTTCCAGCTCATTGGGTTTATAGCACAACTCTTCATATGCCTCTTCAGCAAGTCCTTGTAGTGAAGGAAACAAACGAACCCGGTCTTGAACCGTGAGAAAGGGCATAGGTAAATAAAAGACATGAGTTTTTCTAACTTAACAGCTAGTATTTGTTATAAAGCAATGTCCGTCCGTCCGTCCATCTGCCTTTATTTTTTACTTGACGTTTTTTAACTTTACAGCTAGTATTTCTCATAAAGCACTGACGAACAGTTCTCCCGAGCCTCACAACTCGTAAGCTCTGCCCAGTCTAGCCGAGTATTAAAGCGTAGAAACAATATCAGTCCGTGTTACCACTCCCCCGGGACATGTCCTCGGACGACGTGCCTGTGTCCAGTTAATTAAACTACGTTTTATACTCTCTTAGCTAGTGCTTTTGTTAAGTTTGCCAATTTTATAATTGATCCCTGTGGCTCTACTCTAACATATTCACTGCAATTCTGCGCCAAACATCTAGATTTGAGTTATCTTGAGTTTTGTCATTGAAATCATCACTGATTTAAAAGAATAAAATGAATGAAATATACTTTATTTACACAAAAAAACACAGATAAGTACAGCATTGAAAAAGACACAAACAAAAAAAAATGAGAGTTTTATACTATCTTTGTAAGTTGTCTAAGTGCTTTTGTAAAGTTAAGTTTTATAGGTACATAAAGGGTACGTATAGATCCCAAAATGCTAGTCGTTTGACACAATATCATCTTTCTGAAAGCATCTTGTTTAAGCCTATAAATATGCAATTCTTCTCGTTCCTGGGCAAATCATTATTCAGGTGTTACTGACACTTATTTGGATGACGACTACCATGTTTTGTGAAGTGCAAATACATATTTCACGAAACTTATTGCCAAGAGCGGTCTTCGTAGCGTAAAACGATCACCGAAGATGCCTGTTCAGTTCAGTTTTTGAATGTGTGACGTGGTGTGACTATTTCGGTGGTAAATTGGTAATTCATTCCAAACGCCTCAGTGCGTATATTTGGTAGTATCTATTCTATTCTATTTTTATTTACTGGCGTTTCCTTGTTAGATTTCGCCAGTGTCAAGTTATTTGAGGAAGTGTCTATCCAATCTCGAGGATTGTTTTTGAGTAAGAACAACTGAGAAGGATTTTGGAGCCTCGTGGCAGGCTGAGACGCGAATCGCGCGAACACCACGCGAGAGAAAAGTGTTCGAGGCAAACCCTGCAACGTGACTCGGCAGTAGTATCACGGAATATACAGGCTGAAATTGATATCAATTACCTACACCATGTATGGTAATGAATCCTTTTAAACTAAGAGTCTACTCATCCAACTGAACAACATGTACTATGGGAGCAAACCGATATGCAACAAAAAATCTGCTGTTCCATACTAAACTGCAATGCCTACTCGACTCAAATGTATGCAACAGCTGATTTGTTTGCTCCGATCGGTGTGCTCCCGTAGTAAAAGTTGTTCAGTTTGATGGGTAGACTCTTAGTTTAATAGGTGCTAATGATATCAATTTCACCCTGTAGTTTTAGTATCATATCGATTGTTGAATTATGAGATTTTTTTAATCGTTGACGCTCCATTTCTAAAATTTCTTTTCAGAAAACAGTAAAAACCAATTTCAGAGTGTGAATTGCTAAATGAGACTAACACTTTTACAACCTCGTCTATACCTAAGCGTAGTGGAATTTTTATAGCTCTGAATTCAGGTATTAGACTGTTTTATGTCTGTTCTTATAAAGTTCTTTTATAGCTTATCTAACTTCGTTTATTAGGTTTTAGCTTATTAGATTTTTAGAGTAAAAGCAGGAGTATTTTGCAAACGAGGAGTAGGTGTTCCATCTCACGGTCGGTGGTACAGAAAGTGGATACCACACAAGCGCTTGTTGATCGTAGTCGTTCACGTAACGATATAGTGTCGATATCGCAACGACATCGCACTGATTAATACTTTATCGTCGGATATCGCCGCGATATTGGAGACCCCAAAAATTAGATTTTCGCATATGCGTGAACACTTTCGTTCCAATAATTATCAACTCTATTCCAATCAAAAAAGGACAGTGACGATATATCGTAAATCAAAGGTCCGAGTATAGGGCTTGTGTCGCGGCGATAAAGTTCAGTAAAAATCGCGGCGATTCTTTTGCGACGCCGCCGATGCGGTGCAGATGCGAAAACGCATAATATGCTCAAAAATAGCTTTTGTGACATGGCTGTAAGTTGTCTTGCAGTCTTCTTTCACTCGCATTATCTCATCATATGAATATGCTAGCCTGTGCTTATAAGTACGAGCCCATTGTATGAAGTATCCAGGGTGTAACTGAATACTGTACACTCAAAGAAATCTTTAACTAAATGTTTGTTAAATGTAACTGAACATTAGTTTTAGCTGTTTTAACCAAATGTTTGATTATGTTTTACAAAACAGTTCGGTAGTCATTAAAGTTTGGTTGTATTTAACAAAACATTTTCACAGAAAATGAAAATACCTACATAGTACTTCGATCAAAATAAAATTAATGGATAGGCCTTACGCGAACATTTCAAACCAGAAAAATGAGGCAAAACAAATGAAAGGTTTACTTGTCACTTGTATGCAAGTGCCCTAGATTTGACAGATAATGGCGCTAGTTTGTATGGACCAAGTGCACCAGTAGTGTGCTTCAACTTACCGCACTTCAGGCCTATCCATTCATTTTATTTTGATCTAAGCATAGTACCATGAAGTCTCGAATTTTAGACCACCATGAAAGGGACTACTGTCATGCATGAGCTTATGTAAGTAGGTTTATTGGTGTAGTGTTTCCATTTAAACCGGTGAAGTGTGCAGAGCACTTGACTATACGATCCAAGGCACACATGTTTGCACTGATTCCCCCTTTTCACAGAAGCGGTTCTAGGGAAAGATGGCCTCGCAAAGTAAAATACTTTCATCTAAGCCTCTGTACATATTCAGAGACTTCATAAAAGTGTAGTTGTAGTTTCAATCAATCATGTATTACTTTATTTTAAACTAGAGGACCGCGGTGAACTTCGTACCGCCTTAAAATCTTCCCAACACACACTTGGCCTTTTTTATTACCCGACTGCGACAGAAGGAGGGTTATGTTTTTCGAGCGTATGTATGTATGTATGTATGTATGTAAGTATGTATGTATGTATTTGTATGTATGTTTGTATGTCTATTTCTTTGGCACGCCCTACAGCCTAAACGGCTTGATGGATTTTAACATATGAGGTGTCGTTAGATTCGTAAAAATCGTGAGAGTGACATAGGGTACATTATTTTAATATTATGGCGTATGCGAATTAAAAAAGAGAGGGGGGGGAGAATCAAATTTTTTTCGTAAAAAAATACAATATGGGTATCAAATGAAAGCTGGTGAAGAGCAGATTCCAATTATATATATATTATAGTATTTTTATGCAACCATTTTGACACAAGACTAAAAAGTATGAAATAAACTAAATTATTTAGAAAAACAAAAAACCCGACTGCATAAAAAACTATTAACTGAAAAGATAAAAACAAGCTCCTTAAATCAGCTATAATAACTTTGCTTGGGCAAATTAATACAATTTGAATGTTATTACTTATTAGGTTCAAATATTGGTATGGTATATACTAACCGGGTCAAATGGTTGGGTGAACTTTCTGATGAGTACAGGCTGGAGTGCGGAGTGAGGCAGGGGGGGTTGACGTCACCTTCGCTCTTCAGCCTGTACGTGAACCAGCTGATTGTGGAGCTGAGCAACACCGGGGTCGGCTGCTCGATTGACGGTCACTGCGTCAACAGTATCAGTTATGCAGACGATATGGTGTTGCTCAGCCCTTCAATCGCGGCGCTCAGAAAATTAATAGGAGTGTGTGAAGAGTACGCAAAATTGCATGGACTCTTATACAATGTCAAAAAGAGCGAACTCTTGATCTTTCAAGCCAAGAGCCGCAAGCTGGAAAGTGTGGCACCTGTGCTACTAAATGGCGTTGCTCTTGGTAGGGTGAAGGAGTTCAAATACCTCGGCCATGTGGTTACTGAGGATTTGAAAGATGACAAAGACATTGAAAGAGAGAGGAGGGCGATGGCGGTCCGCTGTAATATGCTGGCACGCAGATTTGCACGATGTGGCAGACGTGACTCTTTTTAAAGCCTTTTGCCAAACCTTGTACACGTGCAATCTGTGGGTTAGCTATACGCAGCGGGCCTTTAACGCTCTCCGAGTACAATATAACAATGCCTTCAGAGTGTTGTTGGGGCTCCCACGCTACTGCAGTGCGTCAGCGATGTTCGCGCACGCGCACACAGACGGGTTTGCCACGGTGATGCGGCGCCGCGTCGCTTCACTCATGCGCAGGGTGCGGGGCAGCGCCAACACCATCCTGAAGGTCATCAGTGAAAAGCCTGACTGCCCTATACTGCGACACTGGGTACGAGCACACGTGTGTCTGCCCGGTGTTCCAGAGAGTCACCGATATTTAAATTAAATTAAATTGAATTGGATTGAATTGAATTGATTTAAATTATGTAATAAAATTGTGTATTAAAAATTTTTTTTTTTTTTGTTAAATGATGTGTACTAACTAACATAGTGTTTAAGTCATTAATGTATCTACTAACAAAACTATGGACATTTGTCTGAAATAAATTGATTTTTTTTTTATTTTTTTTTTTTTTTATTTATTTCATTAGGTAGGTATTGCAGGCGGGGACAAACCAATAACCAACAAATAGGTCATTTTTCTTTGTCCCCGTTTGCGATACCTACCTAATAAGGAATAACATTCAAATTGTATTAATTTGTTCAAGCAAAGTTATTATAGCTGATTTAAGGAGTTTGTTTTTATCTTTTCAGTTAATCGTTTTTTATGCAGTCGGGTTTTTTAGCCTATGTTAATCACGGATAATGTAGCATTCTAATGGTGAAAGAATTATTCAGATCGGTCCAGTAGTTTAGGAGCCTATTCATTACAACAAACATACAAACAAAAAAACAAATCTTTCCTCTTTATAGTTAGTATAGACTAAAACATAAACAGTAAAATACTCATGGTGGAGGTTTCAGGATGCAATGGAGTTTTAAGGCTTCCGCACATTGCAGCGATATTATCGAGCGATTTTATCGAGCGATATTATCGACAGCGATATCGCGACACCTTACACACTGCAGCGATTCCGCGATTCGCGTCACGCATGCGCCCTTCACTGAATGTAGTAGAAAGAGATTGCGTCAGGTTGCGATAGTATCGCGGTAGTGTGTGGGATCGTGCGCGTCCCCATACAAAATGTACTGAGAACAATTATCGCAAAATCGCAGCGATAATATCGCTTTATATTATCGCTGCAATGAGCGGAGGCCTTTAAAAGGTGGCTAGTTTTTTTACTTTACGTTTACTACGTCCGCGTCAACAAGACAAAAAATGAACAGCAAGAGATTTAATGGAGGACTAAATTTAGTGAGCGTTTCTGCAACTGAGTGTGAAGCACCCTGTTCGATATGCAAACACCCTTTATAGGCTGATGATGAAGGCTCCTATGGAACACTCAAAAGATAATCAATAAACTATATATAACGTAAATTAAAAGGATTCACATTAAACCGTCCATTAATACTTGTCTCAAATAACAATATCTAATCAAATCTAACATTATTCATGGCATATTAATTACATGTAAAACAATATCTGAATTGCTCTTCAAAACTGGGTCGATTACTCGGCGATATCGATATTAACCCCTGCGAAAACTACTCGAATATCAATGAGGTACAGGGCTGCCAGATTGTATTATTGGATACAAACACTATACGATCATATATCGATGTAAATTGAAAGAAGATGTTGTGACAAGAATAGAGAAGGGTATGCTTCGTTGGTTTGAAACATGTGGAGAGGATGAGTGATAACAGATGTACGAAAGAGATATATGGAGCTAAAGTGAGTGGAAGTGTCGGCAGAGGGCGCCCTCGTAGGACGTATTCTGATCAAATCAGTTGCGTCCTGCAAAAAGGGGAGGTGCGGGGTACTCGAAACCGTATGAAGAGATGTATACAAGGTGTTACAAAACTACAAATAAACCTTTAAGGGGGTGGTGTAGACCATCAAACTGAACAACTTTCACTATGGGACCAATATCGAAATCGCGAAAAAAAAAAATTATGTTCTATACTCTACAAATCTACTAGAGCTAAAATATGTATGGGATATGAAATTATTTTTTTCGCGATTTCGATGTTGGTCCCATAGAGAAAGTTGTTCAGTTTGACGGTCTTAACAACCCCCTTAAGAGTTTCAAAAATTTATTGTTACTTATGAAACACCTTGTAGATGTGAATGAAGCAAAAGAGATTTGTAAGGATCGTAGTTGATGGCGCGCTCTGGTCTCTGCCTACCCCGTTGGGAAAGAGGCGTGACGTTATAGATAGATAGATAGATAGAAACACTATACAGCGTGAAATTGATATCATTAGCATCCTTTTAAACTAAGTGTCTACCCATCAAACTGAACAACTTTTACTATGGGAGCAAACCGATCGGAGCAACAAAAATCTGCTTTTACCCCAGTTTGGGTAAAAGTTTAGAATCGTGCGGCACGAATTTAGGGGGGAGAGGGGGGTAGCGGGGAAGTACATCCCCAAATTTTCCTCACCCCCCCCCCCTTTTGGGCCTTGGGGGACCCCCTACCCCTAACCCCTTCCCTCTTCCCCCAAATTCGTGCCGCACGATTCTAAACCCAACCCCCAGTTTTTATCCTGCTAGCCAATTTAGTATAATTTTAGCGACATGGCTGAATAGTTAGGTATAAAAAATATACTGGCAGCCCTGATGAGGTATACCCGGGACATGATCATGTACTATACTATACTGAACCCTATTGTTTTAGATAACAATACATACGAGTACAATGGTTTAGGGGAATAATTGACTGTTTATTGGATAATGATAGTAAAGAGCTGCCAGGGATGGATTAAGGGAAAAGATTTAGAGGCCTACGTGAAAAAAGGCTAGTGACTAAGTTGAACAATTTTAAGAAATAAACGAAATTAAATACGGAAAGTTCAATAAAATTATATTGAATCTGGACTGAAATACAGTCTATTAATAGAATTTAAAAATAAAACGTTTATAGAATTAAAATACCTTTATTGTAGGTATAGTTACTTAACTATACAAGTTCATATTTTTTTTTACGATGCAGCGTTTACTATGCAGACACTTTCTTAATGAAAAAGGGATTTTTAGTCATTTATTCTTTTTTTTTTAAATACTTACAAAGTGGGAAAAAAATAAGGATTCTGGTTTTTTATGCTTCATGCGCTTAGGTATTCCCTATTCATATTCATTTATTCAACAACTTACACTAACAGTACAAATACTACACATGCAAGTAAGTATGCCTATTGTATACTATACAAGCAAGGGACTTCTTATCTTGGATTTTCATTGATATTCATCAAGGAAAACATACCATGATCAAATTAATCAATGATCTTTTCCGAAAAGGGCAAGTGCGTAGCCACCCTCAATCGACGGAAGGACATGAAAAGATGTATGAATGTAAGTGAGGCTAAAGAGGTGTGTCAGAATCGTAGCGTGTCGTCCGTGGTCTCTGCCTACCCCCATGAGACAATGGCGTGAGCTTATGTATGTATATGTATGTATTCACCAATATGAAAGTAATAAACATTACAGTTGTGATAGTGAGTGTAGAACAAACCAGATTTTCAGTTACTATTTGTGAAACGTGGATGATCTGAAGTTTCCAGAATATTTCTGACTCTGAGGGAAATATTATAGTCATAAGCATATTATTATGCTCATGAAAGAAATAAACAATATTGTTGTGATACCGAGTGAAATAGAACAAACCAGATTTCCGTACTTGTGACACGTGGATATTCTGATTTTTCCAGAATATCTCAGACTCTGAGGGAAATATAGTCGTGAGCATATTATTATGCTCATGAAAGTAATAAACATTATTGTTGTGATAGCGAGCGATATAATGTATAACAAACCAGAGATCCTGTACTACTTGTGAAACGTGGATGTTCTGAGGTTTCCAGAATATCAATGACTCTTAAACACCCCGTGTCCCACTGCGGATTGGTAGACTTCACATACGCATCGGAATCCCTTCTTCAGCGTGTGCAGTTTTCCTCACGATGTTTTCCTTCACGTTTGAGAACAGATGGTGTAACGTACATTAGTTAGAAAAATTCATTGGTACATGGCATGTGGTCCGTGCGGATTCGAACCACGCTCATGAAACGGGTAGTTAACTAGTCCAATAAGACCCATGGGTTGTTCTATATCGCTAACTATTAAGCTTGTGCTGACTGCTTATTTTGTGTAGACATTAACGAACTAATATTATTAATAAATTACTTTTATCGTTGTAATAGCGAGCGATATAGAACAACCCATGGGTCTTACTGGACTAGTTAACTACCCGTTTCAATCGGTATCAAATCGACATGATGTTTTCTGACAATTCTTAGCGAATCCACTTCTTAATATTTACTTAGTTAATTATAAACAGTGGATATGAGAAACAAAATGTTACATAAATATAACCTAGTACAGTCAAAATACGTTACCGATCTTGTATATATACTTAACCGGAAAATTACACAATAGCCCAATATTTATAAACATCAAACAATTTATTTCCCTCTCAAATATTCCCACAATCCTGCCTAAAGCAGAATTAGCATTAATAATTAGGAATGAGCACTGATATGAAACGAATATTTTCATTGATTGGTTCCTATTAATTAAAATCCTGTCATATGGTCAGTTATGCTTTTAATTATAAGTGGTAAATAGTGGGTAAATATTACGAACTGTTTGAACTGTTGTGGTTAAATATAATTTCATTTTAATTCAATTCATCAAATGCAAACATTGCACAAAATTAATGATACTATATTATCCCATTAGAGTTTGTTTTTTAGAATTGCAAGTATTGCAACAGTGGTGGGTACAGGTAAAGTGCTAAAGTTGGTACTCATGTTAAGGATAATAAAAGGCTCTTTTTAATTTATTTTTTATTTTATTTATTTATAAGCAAAATAATAGTGCCAAATATTTTTGTTGTCATCAGTGCTATAATATTTGTCCAGCAAGAAATAACTTTTTTTTGTTCTAGACCCACTCACACACTTGAGACAGCCATTGCTGCCACTGATTTCAAAGCCGACACGATAAGAAAAAGAAGAAGACTGATTTCAGAAACGCACCCCATTAACATTGCTAAACATTAACAATTTTTATGATTGCGCTAAGATTGCACTAGGCCATGAACGCTTTTAGTTCAAACAAAACAAAACAAAATATTTAGTTTTACTGTAACCTTAAGTAAGTTATGTTTCGGAATAATGTGGTAACTGGCACATACATAATGCAACCAAAATCCGTTCAAATTACCAAATCAGACCAAACTTTGTTATGCTAATTACGTTTAACAACTATTGACAAACATTCAGTTGAAAGCTAAATGGGTATTTAGCCCAAAACAACAAAAGACGAGTAAATTTGTCGTAAAAAGTAAAAAGCGATCGAGTAAAATGAAACGAAAAATTATGTAAAACGCAAAAAATTTATTGCGACGCTCTGAATAAATTACATAAAAAATATGTCATAACAGCTAGGGGTTACATACTAAACGTAATCTCATCAAAACATTCCCTTTGAACTTTTAAACAGTCATGAGACTGCACTTGATTCGCACATTCGTGTTCTACCATGTACTCGTACCGTATGCGGCGGATGGTTGGTAGTAGGCGGCTGAAGGTTGGTAGTAGGCGGCTGAAGGTTGGTAGTACGCTGCAGAAGCTCTGATATAGGCAGCAGAAGGCTGATTCTGAGGAACAGAGGTATAGAAATATATTGGGGCACGGTCTTCGTTCCTGTATTGGAGACGGGCAGTATACGCCATGTTTGTAAGATCATTTTCCGTCTGGAACTGGACCCTTTGTAACTGAGAACCAGGAAGAAGCACGTAATAAGCTCCTTGAGAGTTCACTACATCCACATCTTTTTTAGGGGATTCTTCGAGTTTTTCCTTCTCGTCTTCTTTCTTCTCACCCTCTTCCACATCACCCTTGCCTTCGCTTTCCACAGTTTCAGAGTCTTCTTCCTTTTTATCTCCTTCATTATTTTTTTCTTCAGCTTGTGGGAAACCGTATTGTGTTTGAGGAACCAGATATGTGTTCAAAGGGGCTCCGTAGCTCGTGTCAGGAGTTCCATAGGATGTAGACGGAGGAACAAGTTCCTGACGCGACGGTAACGTGAATTCCTTTGATGGTCTGTACCCAGCAGCTGGGTAAGGCGCCTCCTTGTTCTCAGAGTCAGATGCCTTGTTACCGCTTCCTTCTTCAGCTTCTTCTCTCGTAACCCTAAACCTCGCCTGTCTGAAGCGAGGCGGTTCAGCAGCAACCAAAGCCGCTAGGAGAAGTACGCAAAGGAAAGTCTTCATTTTGATGGTTGTTGATGCTCCGACTGACTACAGACGAATGATGCTGTGACATGAGACTAAACCGCTTATATACATATTCCCCAGGCAGTTGAGTTATTTTGATGATGTTTCCGTTTTATCCGGATGCATCACAATTTTCCGATCGATATTCTGCCCGAGTGGGCCACGACATTGGCCTCTTAAAGCGAAGATCATCGGTTGTGTAACGGATGCCGATTAGGCGCTGTCATTGTTCTCTGCGCGTACGTGACTGAAATGCAGACGATTTGATGGTGTGGTGACGAACTTACGAAAACGCCTAATGAGGAGTTTTAATATTCATGACTCGTGGGGAAATCGCTTTCTTCTGCCGACACTAATTAGGGCTTTGTGGCTGGGATGGGATATTGTGTCCTTTGTGTCCATAACGGGCAGTATTGGTGTAATCCACGAAAGTGCAGTGTCTGCAGACAGTTGATAATTAAAACGCTCGTGAACCGTCCCGTGGTGGTTAGTTGATGTAATGCATAATTCATGAATGCACCTTGCTATGCGGCGGGTATGGGGCTCGTTGTGCCAAGAGTCTATTGCCAATGTTAGATGCAATGCCATATGATAATTTAGGAGTGAGTTTAATTGTAGTAATTATGTGCTTACGAATACTATTAGAGTTTGAAACAATGTAAACAATAAAACATTGATGGTATAGTTTTCCGGGTTTCATGCTTGGAACTATTTTACGTTATAAGAACCTATGTACCCATGAAAGCAACCAATAAATGAATATGAATATGAATAAGAAAAAATGCAATTTATAGCCTGTAGAATCCCAATGCAGGACAAAAGTCTCCTTTGACGAATAAGGGAGTGTTGGAGTGGGTCATACTCCACTGGTGGACCTAGTGCAGGTTGTTATAGGTAAGTTATATTGTCTTGCTGTCAGAGTAGTTTCAAGCTGTCTTAATTCTTCGAATGAAGATTAACAAAGTAGATAAGTGACCTATCACTATCACTCTAGCAATTTTTGAGCACAGGGGAAATTGCAACTGCACGGCAACGAAATTGCAAGAGCACCGCCGCGACATCGCAACTAAATAACCACGAACTTTACTAAGCGATATCGCTGAGATTTCACCGCGACACTGATTGATTTTAGTAATAACTAGAGTTAACCCGCGACTTCGTCCGCATAAATTATATACCAGATTTTATTTCTGATTATATCAGCAATGAAACAAAAAAAGTTTCATCAAAATCGGTTCAGTAGTTTTTGCGTGATGCGCTACCAAACAAACAAACATGTCAATAGATGGCGCAACACGTCATTTAAATCGCACTATCGAGTGTTATTTGAGGCGGCGACATCACGAAGATATTGTTGCCTCAACGCCAACGCGTTAAAATTGCTTGTGTTATATGGCCCTTAGACAAAGGAGGGCAGGAATGATAGATTGAAGGAATAGATTTGTTATAGTAAGCTCTTGTTTTCCTTTAATTTTAGCACGTTCAAGGTAAAGAGTACAATAAAACGATACAGTAGGGATGGGTAATATCGAATTTTCGCAATATCAAATCGAAACTATATATTGATATTGAATATCTGATTCTGAAACTATATATTGGATATCGGTCGATATCCAGTAACGTTGTATCAGTTAGTATACACTTAAAGGTTTGATATCGTACGAATTCATAACTATTGCTATTTCACGCTCGTGCGCTGTGGTCGCAAGAAACCTAACATGCTCGTCGCTTCGCTCCTCGCTAACTTAACTGACTGAGTTGGATCGCGCCCCCTTCCCTTTATAAAAACATAATTTATAAAATATCTAGATAACGGTGAATCCTAGCGAAAAAATAGCTAATTTTTCGAACCCCTGGGGTAGCCATAAAACCACCCTTCCGCATGCAAAAATAAAAAAAAATCATCATCATCATCATTTCAAGTTCAGCCCCCATACTAATTTCACCCGAAAATTCGACTAAGTCGATGGTTCATACAATTTCGAACAAAATTCCATAAACCCACCCTTCCGCATGAAAAAATAAAAAAAAATCATCATCATCATCATTTCAAGTTCAGCCCCCATACTAATTTCACCCGAAAATTCGACTAAGTCGATGGTTCATACAATTTCAAACAAAATTTTTCTTAGTCCCAGCTCCATATAAAATAAGCGTAAAATTTTTCTAAACTTTTTCTAACCTAACATAATAAGTAAACAGTTCGGTTCGGAATGTAGCCGCTAGCCCGTATAGCGATGCGATACGGTTTGATATCCTATATCTATGAATCTCAGATATCTTGATATCGAGGCGAATCGAATTTGTGTGGCAATATAGTGTTTCACCAAATATATAGTTTCTGTACCTACGCATCGATATCTGATTTTAAGATATTCATGTGATATACGTTTCAATAACTATATACGATATATATCGCCCATCCCTACGATACAGTTTTTTAATAACTCGCTAATATTATACTAAAAATGCTTACGTTCGACAACGTGTCATTTTCACAGCTCGTTCATGCGCCATGTTTATTCCACATACAAAATGGCTGTTTGACGTTTAATTACGCGGGGAAATGGCGTCTGTCGTCCCGCTGCCCTTCGTTGTCCACGCGTCGTTATGGCTGGAAATGGAAATTAAAAGTATATTAAACTTTATTTCATTTTTTGTCTAACGCTACAGGATCTGAGATTTTTTATTTGAAATATTGTGTTGAGGTTTTAGGCGTAGTTTTCACTGTTCCGTCCCTTCGATAAAGGGGACAATTGGACGTAGTTTTGCAAAAAAGATCCAACCCACTATGGAATGGGTTGTGGGTTGGATCTTTTTTGAAAAACTACGTCCAATTACAAAAAACATAAAATGGTTTTACTTCGTTGTTTAATAGAAATCAATATTTTTTATTTAAATATTATTCAGATTGTACATTTAAATGCGTATCTTATTAAAGGGGGTGCTACAGTCAAAGAGATTTAATTATTACTACTTATAGAGAGGACATTGGTCCTCTCTATAGTAATAAGTTTAAATGTCTTTGGCTACAGTCCATCAAATTGAACAACTTTCACAAAGGAGCCAACAACGAAATCGAATCGAAAAAAAATCGGCTTTTCCATAGATTTTGGTTCGAATGGCCCTTGACGTTTTCTATGAAACGGCAAATTAGTCATTCGCGATTTCGATGTTGGCTTAATAGTGAAAGTTGTTCAGTTTGATGGTCTAATCTAAAGCACTCCGTTTAGTAACGCATAACATTTTACACCCTGTAAAGTTATTTTGTACTTATAGGAAACTAATGAGTGAAATATTTTCAAATAGGTTTTTACAAAATAGCTTGTATTATCATCAAGTAATGCGTTCATTTGTATCACCATTGTATGTTTCCATGCTAAAAAGTTAAATGAATTTAGAAACATTAATAACCAAAAAAATCGTGCCTCGCCACGCCATACAGTGGAGATTAGGTCTTATGTGATTAAAAAAAATTGTTTGAATTACAAACTCTTTTAATGAAATTCGGTATTTTTGTTTATTTTTTGGGTTCCGTACCTACAGGGTGAAAACGGGACATTACTTAGCCTACTTTGTCCGTCCGTCCGATCTGTCCTAACTATTTAAGGACCTTTTTATTTTAAATAAAGAGTATTGTATTGTATTGTGTTAAGGCTGTAACTTTTGAACCGCAATAGTTGGACAGTTTGAATTTTCACAAAATATGCGTTATTTTATAGCGCATTTGCTAACAAATAATAAATGTCAAAAAGGAGACAAGAAACTAGTTTTTATCAACGTTTTTTCGTCTCGGTCTATCGTAAAAAACGCTAATAGGTACATAAAAGCGTCAAACTTAGTGTGATTTAGAACAAATTGTACAGTATAACAAATAATAATAAAAACTGGCCATTTGTGAGTCTGTCTTGCGTGAAAGGCGCCGGAGAAAAAAATAATGTGTAAATAAAAATGTATGGTGGTGTGGTACGGAACCCTCGGTGCGCGTAGCCCGACTCGCACTTGACCGTTGTTATTTTCATTTACGAACGGCCGATTGTTTTGAATTTCAATTAACTTTCATCCTTTGGGTATAGATATGGTATAGAATATTTATTTTCCGGATAGAGTGAGCTCTAACTCGATAACGTTTTCGGTCACGTTCCTTTTAGAAGGTTATTATAAGTATTTGTTGTGAACCGAAGGATTCTCCGTTTATTTAGGATTACTACTTCCTCCCGTGTCAATGGAATTGTGAGGAAAGGTCGAAGTTTATTTAACGTTCTAGCATTTTCTCACAATTTACTTCGACTCGAATTAATTGTGATTTATTGCGTAGTTAAAGCGGCGAGGAACGGAAATAAACTTCAGTCTTTGAGTTGGCGGAAATTAATGGGAATTAAGAATTTTGCACCGTACATACATGGCATGGCAGGTGGGGTAGAGCCTTGACGGAGTGGTGGCCGAGATTAGGTAAATTAGAAGTGGGTCGACAGGCAGCCAGGTGGGTTGACGACATCTGGAAAAGTACAGGCAAGACCTGGATGCGACTGGCACAGGACCGAGAAGAATGGCAAAATATGGAGGAGGCTTATGCCCTGCAGTGGGTAGATACAGGCTGAAAATGATGATGAATGATGATGACATACATACATAAACTCACGACCGTAATCTCTTCAGGGGTGGTCAGAAACATAGCTACAACCTGCAATTAAAAAAATAATAATACCGCCTTCAAAAAAACTAAAAAGTTAAAAAACAATATTGCAGCCGATGACTTCGTTTGCATCATAAGAACATTCATTTCCAATCCGCGACCGGGCTTGCATTCATTTTTTGGCTTGGCTTGAATTTTCTTATGATGCGAACGAAAAAGTCATCGGCTGCAATATTATTTTTTAACTTATTAGTTTTTCGTAAAAAAAAAATTATTTTGCAATTTTCAGTGGTGAATTCATTAGTTCGACTCGGATATCAATTATACACGAAAAGGGCACATCGATACGAAGCAAATGTTTCTTTTGAGGAGTTCTATTGTGTAGATCCAAAGCCCTTCATTAGATCTTTACCAAATTAAAATAGGACCACAGGAAGCACCATCTTTCAAATAAAAAAAGAATAATCAAAATCGGTTCACCCAGTCGAAAGTTCTAAGGTAACAAACATAAAAAATAAATAAAAAACATACAGTCGAATTGAGAACGTCCCCCTTTTTTGAAGTCGGTTAATTAAAAAATAGCTCAAGATGGGTGACGTTCTTGTCGTAGCGTCACGTACTCGAACAATGGATCTTCTTATTTACCGACTTAAAAAAAAGGAGGAGGTTCTCAATTCGACTGTATGTTTTTTTTTTCATGTTTGGCTCGATAGTACAGTCGATAGTGAACCTGCCCGCTGTTTTGTAAAAATGTCAAAAAAGCCTGGTAGTGAAAGATAAAAATGGAGAAGACCAAAATGAAGTGACCCGCGTCCATGTAGATTATAGATGACCCTATTAATAATTGAATTTCACTGCAATGAAGCGCCAATATTTTGTGTTATTCTGACATTAGGAAATTGAATTATAAAATAACACCCCATTTGTGGCTTCAGAGGTAGCTGAACAAAATGACAAAGTTGGTAAGATAAAATTGTAAGTGAAAATAATCAAAACAGAAAAGAAATAAAATATCAATTTAAAGGAGAAAAAAATAGGTACAATTGTTATAATCATAACAAAACGTAAGATTTGATACATTATTTCGGTACTTTTTACAGGTACAAACTTAAAAGTACCTACTAGAATTCAGCCCAGACTTGTATTATGATGACGGTTTGTATGACAAAACAACGATATAAATGTACGTTGGGGTAAGTTCGGATGGTTTTTAGCTGCATTCATAAGATGTTGGCAATTTATTTTTTCCTCCAAATCTATATCAGCTAGCGTCATAAAATAAAGTAGAAACTGATAATCATTAAACAACCTATCAGAGAAATATTGTCATGTTTACATATATTTAACGACTGCTGTGTTACGGGAGTTTAAAGTATAGACATATACATTTAATAATACATGGGAAAGATCGGACGATGTTGGGGAAAGAACGGACTGCCCTCTAAAATCACTCATGTGGCTAAGAACACAAGGTTTATAAAAAGAAAACATCCGATCGTATACTTCGTTATTTTGTTTTGAGCGTCCAATCTTACGCCCAGTCATAACTGCGGACGATCGAAACGACGAAATCACCGATGCGGACTGAATAGGGATTAGAAAAAAAAGGCGTCTCGCGCTATGTAACCAGTGTAAAAAAGTAATCACAGAATCGGTACATATTTAACATAATATACGTTCTTACCCCATTCACGATCTTACCCCGACGCAAGGTGCAATTACACAATACGATAGATACAAACATCCCTATGACCATAACTTGGTTATAAATACCCAAACAAACCACCATACAAAGATACATCAGGAAGATTCACTACCGACTGAGCTATCTGGCCGTCGAACAAAACAATATTACAAACACATACCATACTAAATCCCATTACAACTTACACCCAAAACTAACCCCACGTTTCAGAAGTTATTTGATTGCCTGATCCTTCTGAGCACAATATTTGCGCCATCTAATATTCTTGTCAAAACACGTCTGATATCGGATATATTATACTCATCTAAGTCCGTATCCGAACGATATTAATATCCTTAGCCAGGTTGTCTTCTCCGCGTGTCTGTAGTTTCATAAGAGGCATGAATAATATACCTTTCTGTAATGTGCTACAATTGAACGAAAATGTATTGATTAATTGTTTGAATTCTTGATTTTTCAGCAGAAGTTTTTTTGCTGAAAAGGTTTGCTACCAGAATAAAAATTGTTCGGGTAGACTTTTAGTTTTTAAAACGATGCTAATTATATCAATTTCACCCTGTATAGGGTCCTTCTCAATATGCTGTAACTTTTTAAGGGAATGATCAGACCGTCAAACTGATCAACTTTCTCTATAGAGAATAGATGATATTATGATGCCATAGATGGCACCAACATCGAAACCGCCAAAAAAAATCAGCTGTTTCATACAAAACTGCAAACGTACTCGAGCCAAACGTATGGGACAGCAAGATTTTTTTTCGTGATTTCGTTGTTGGTTTAGGTTTATAAAAAATAAAATAAATACATATCTTGGACATTGTATTATGTTATCTATCACATTTAAAGTACCAGAATCTTGGCTGGACCTGTATTATGATTTTATCAGATGCAATGTTTCAATAAAAGGACACCTGCCTATGCTCAGCAGGGGTTGATAAGATTGATGTTTTAAAAGTCAAAAATTTTCAATTTACTTCAACAGTAGACTAGTAATACTAGATAGCATTACAAGTGAGCCCGTCATCACTTAAAAGACAGTAAACATTATCACCCCTTGAAATTAAAATGAATTATGAGGTTTCCTCACGATGTTTTCCACTTGAAAATCTACCGCAGGCAGCGCTGCAAACCTAAATAAACATTTCCAGCTATAACTAACAAAAATGATTGTACAAATAAAATAAAGCTAAAAAAGGCTAGTAAAAAAGGCAATAACATAGATTTTGTTCACTAAGTTCTTTCAATGCCTATAGCGATTCATTTGAAAGTCAAAAAGGGTAGAAATATTTTCATCGCGGGGCCCGAGCAATATGTTTGCAAATCGTCCGAAAATGTTCAGGGAATGCCGATCCGCCCTAAGCCATCGATTCTAAACGAATTGTTTACCAAATTGTGGAAAAATACAGGATGTTTACGATACAGTATATAACTTTATGCTTTAAGCTGCTTGTTCATGAGATGGGTTTACGCCGGAGTTAGAAATGGGTTGCTACTTATTATGGAGGCTCGCCACTGCCACCCGCCACCGACATTACGATGGTGTGGTCAACGAGTCATCATATCGTAGGCCATTTCATCTATTGCAGAAGATTTAGGTAGATTCCTAGAAGAAGCACTTTTTCTCATTGCTCTACTTGTATACGTCATACTCGTATACCAGTGCGGCAGCGGCACACACGTCCGCAGATTCTGCAATAGAATTGCACACCAGTGGATGATGACAGCTTGGGATTGTGGCAGCTTTATGCCTTCTGTCACGTTTTGATGTCAGAAATGCGAACCAGGCTTCGTCATGAGCAACGGTTCGTAACCGAATAAGAGACTTAGCAGCATAGGTTACGCACCACACCAAGCCGCTGCCGCTGGCTGGCTAGCTTATGTACTAACTATACCAAGTATCTAAATCGTGCTATCAATATTTTGCTTAAAACACTTTGAGAATGCGCTACAAATTCAAATTAGGACAAACAGAAGAAGACAGGTACAATAGTTGGAAAGAGTCAAATAGCTAGTTTTGATGTCTCCAAGTTTAGCGTTCTCGAGACTTATCTGCCCATATTATAATACACTAAACATTTACCATTCTTATTATATATTTTTTCTGTTTACAGTACTGAATATTTTCCGACCAACAACTGTTCGGTTGCTAAAGTGTTCTATTAGTACATCTTCGGATTCAAAATAATCCAATCATTACTCTAAAGCGTATAAGTTTAAACATATGACGATCAACAGATTTCCTACGAATGGTGATCTAATCACTATAGCTACATCGTCCAGTTAGTATAAATTATGCATTTAATCTGCAGTAGAATCCTTCATGCAAATACGTTCAAAGTAATCAAGAGTATAAAGAACATACTGTATTACTTTGCTTCCATAGATAAAATTTCGTCAATATTTGCTCCTAATTTTGTAGTCGCACGCAATTTTTAGTATGTTGTTCCCTTTGATTGGGTACAAAGCTTGTTTCATTTGCAAATTTTATTGAAATTGCTTTCGATAAAATTCTAGAAAGGTTCATTCGAAAATTGGTGAATACAATATCTATCTCAATTATATTTCGAGTAACGAAATAGGAATGTATGAAATTTAATATAGTTTGACTAAAATTTTTATTCCGTTGTTCTACAGTCCTATTTGGCGTAGCATTTGCCAAATAAGAGAACAACTTTTTGCAATATGTGTTACCTAATTGTGTCTGGCAGTGAACCCGAGATTATACTGGTCTAGATTTTAACTCAACTACATTTATTTACCTTTTACAAAAACCTTTGGGTTTGAGGGTATTATGAAACTGGACTTTTTGAAAGGTATCTTTCTAGTTAGCAACATTTGATAAAGGTTAGTAAGCGTTAGAGAAATCGTTTAGGCCCGTTTTAATAACTAGTTATTGCCGTCGTCGACTTCGTTTGCGTTTGCTTAAAAAAACATTCGATGTGTTAATCCAGAAAATAATTTGTTTTTCTATCTGTGTGCCAAATCTCTTCGAAATCCGTTCAGTTGTTTATTGAGTCACAAACATGCAAAAATAGTCACAAACAAACGCTAGAAAATCTCCGACTATTAGGTACCTCAGGGAATATAGTTGTGGCCGCTGGTTGTGGTCATTCAATATCAAAATTGGCCTACAGAAAAATAAATAATTCAAAGGCATTGTACCTAATATAAACAAAGCATTATAAGAAATAGGTCACTCAAAGTCCACTAATAGATGGTCCAATATTTGCCTTGTCAGTCAACCTGTCATCGGCACCATTTTGTTTCGATTAATTAATGTCAACGGTATCTAACGGAGATATTTTGCTCTCAATTTATTAAACGTTGATCGAAGATTTCAATAGGAATTTAGAGTAAATTAAATTACCTAGGTAGCATAAGAATTATGCTCACGACTATATTCACTGAGAGTAATTCAAGAGAGAAATTAGCTTTTTTGACTTCATTTAGGTATGTATTTCAGCCATACATACGGTTGTACCAATTTTGGTACGGAACACTAATGAAATAACATTCCGTCTGTTATATCACCCATATTCTTGAGGGTTTAAAACAAAGGTCTAAAACAAACCTGTATTTTGAGATTCATTGGTCAATTTTCAAGCTCAAAAATGGTCTCCTTGAAACTTTACGACACACGTCTTGAATAAATCCACCATTTTCTTATACCGACATTGTAAAGCACTTCAGTTATCGTTAGGGTCCATAACATAAATTGATTTCCAACCCAAATAATATCGAAGGTAATAATAACGGATAGAGGACGCATAATACATCTCGAATATTCCAATTTGACAGTAGGCTTGTATTCAACTCGCTTCGCCAGGTTCCCATCAATACGCCAAGCTTCTCGATCCAATGATCCTATCTCTAAATTACTGGGATATATCAAAATCCGGGAATGGGAAACGTCATAGGATATGTACTTTATGAAGTATCATTCGATTACACCTGGGTTTTAGGTCGAAATCGTACGAGTGTGTTTTGTTTTGATAGGATTTGGTGTGGTTAAACTAGGGATGATTTTTTTGTCACGTCATTTTTTCGAATTTTGATGGACTAATCGTAAAAGTTATTGCTCAAAATACGCAAATGATATGTCTTACAGTCACAGTATCATCAGTACTTATACATAGTACCGGCATTTGAGGCTGCGTTTCCACTAGAGATGTTCGAAGTAGCGAGGCGGTGAGCGAGGAAACAATCCGCCAATAGCACGCTCGCTCGATCACGTCATTGGGAAATTGAAGCACTCTCATTGGCTGATTTTTTCCTCGCTCACCGCCTCGCTACCTCGCACATCTCTGGTGGAAACGCAGCCTAATAAGTGCGTGGATCTGTACGAGGCAACTAAGAAATAATGAGACATATTAAAAACCTAACAAGGCCTCATAAAAAGGCTGAAAGTCACCCAAAGGACAATGGAGAGGGCTATGCTCGGAGTTTCCCTGCGAGATCGGATCAGAAATGAAGAAATCCGCAGAAGAACCAGAGTAGCTGACATAGCCCAAAGAATTGCTAAACTAAAGTGGCAGTGGGCTGGGCACATTGCTCGCAGAACCGATGGCCGATGGGGCCGGAAGGTTCTCGAGTAGCGGCCGCGTACCGGAAAGCGCAGCGTGGGTACTCCCCACACGGTGGACCGACGACCTGGTGAAGGCGGCGGGAAACCGTTGGATGAGGGCAGCGCAGGACCGGTCGTTATGGCGATCCTTCCTATATCCTATAGGCCTCCCGCCTATGACCAGCAGTGGACGTCCATCGGCTGAGATGATGATGATTAAAAACCATCTCATCTTCTTCTTATCGTGTGGGCAATGTGAGAACGCTTCCTTTGCTCGCGTATTTGTGAACGCGCCAACATTTCTTTCCCGCTCTCTCGGGTATCGCGCGCTCTCTCTCTCTCTGGCTACCCTTCGTCATGGCGCATGGTCTGCCACTAAATAAATTAATTAATTACATTTAAAGGCTTTAATTGAACTATACAGCAGGCAAGCCCTGTTGTCAGAGTTATGTCAGACCGCGTTACGGCCTCTGACGTGGTTTTTATGTAAAGACTACAACCACCAGAGATAGTAACCGGGACCAACGGCTTAACGTGCCATCCGAAGCACGGAATCATCTTTCTTTTCAGACAATCAGGTGATTAAGCCTTCAATGTCCTATCCAGCTTGGGAAAAACGCACAAAGTGACATAATTATCACTAGGTGTCCCCCGTAGGAATCGAATCTACGACCTCCGTGTCAAGAGCCCAAGATCACAGAGGCAGGTCTCATCTTAATCTCATCAAAGGTAACTCTGACCTTAAAAGGAGAAATAAAGGCAGAGTTTGAGAGGGCAATTCAACATCTGAAGTCAGAGTTCTCGGGTACAACCGACTTTCTGGCGGCACAACTGGGCGATATTAGAAAAGAAGTTAATAACTTCACCGTTAAAGTTAAGGAACTTGAGAACGAGAACACTAAGCTTCAGGCCGAAATCGCCAGTTTGAAAAGGCAACAAGAGGCGACCCCTAGTACGTCTACACTACAAGAATCCATTCTCCAGCTGCAAATGGACCTGAACGATCGTGATCAATCGGCACTACTTAATGATGTCGAGATAACTGGTGTTCCTGAATGCGACGGAGAATCCGCTTTACACATAGTTACTGCTGTAGCCACTAAATTGGGGATGCAACTGGACGAACGCGATATAGTGAGGGCGACGCGCGTGGGGCCCAAGAGGCGTGCAGGCAGCGAGACGAATGACCGCCCGCGCCCAAGACCGCTAGTGGTGGGCCTAACGCGACGCTCTCTGCGGGATGAGCTCATGCGGAGCGCTAGGGTTCGGCGTCATGCAACTTCTGCGGACCTTGGGCTCCCGCCGCATGACCCTCAACCTATTTTTGTTAACGAAAGACTCACTAAAGCTAACCGTCTTCTGTTTTGGAAGGCGCGCGAAGCAGGTCGTGAAAAAAATTGGAAGTTCATCTGGACTAAGGAGGGGCGTATTTACGCTAGACACTCTGACTCTCCGAGCTCTTTTACGCAGTTGCTAAAGACCGAGAAGGACATCGGGAGTGTTTTTGGTACTCATTCTTCAGAGCCCAAAACCCTCTAATATTATGCTGGGGTTTGTTTCTATTGAGGTCCTATATACGAATGGGATTGCGGGTTTTAGCTTACTCGTATTTACGTGCGTGTTTCTATCTATGTACCTAATTGCATACGAGCGTCATGGTAGTTTCTGTTTGTGGTTTTGGTTTTATTGTTGCTATATGATTTTCATTATATTGGTTGGTAGTCTCTATTCCAAATGTTTTAATAACGCTTGTTTTGATGTTGTAATACTGTTGATAGACTGTTGCAATACTGTACCTTGTAATTGTGTTTTAAATGTATTTTTAAATTATAATGCCACTTTGTTCCTTTTTTCACGTTGTTCTTTTTCAGACGGGTGTGTTGTCGCAGTGGCTAGGGAATTTATATGCTCTATTAGTATTATTAATCATTCATATTATATATTAGTACACTCAAATTCATTCTACTATATTTGTACCCTTTTGACACACTTATACAATGTATTTAAAAAAAATCATTATATCTACTGATGGCTCCTAAAACAACATTTTTGAAGTTGGGTTTATTTAACTGTCAATCTTTGAATACCGGTGGTGATAGGTTGATCGTTGCTATGGAGGAACATGCGCCAGACGTCATGGCGATTAATGAATCATGGATCAGGGAGGGACGTGAGGCGCTGGCACCAGCGGTACCAGGATATAGGTTTAGATTGCGGCCGCGTCCGAATAATATTCGTGATGGCCGCGGTGGTGGTGTGGCCTTTTATATCAGAAAAAATTTCAGAGTGCGTTATATAGATCATCCACCGTCCGCGATAGAGCAATGGTGGCTGGGAATCACCATCAATGGTGTACGTTTGGCTGTAGGTACGGCGTACCGTCCGCAATGGCAGTCTATTGATACTTTTTTTAATGATCTCACCGAGTCTGTTGCTTCTTTTTCCTATTTCGACCGGATAGTGATCTTAGGAGATTTTAACATCGACCAATTAGTTCAAGACAGTAAATATAATCGGTTTTACAATTTTCTACAGTGTGTTGATCTTAGGCAAGTGGTGACAGAACCTACTCACTTTACTAAAGATAGTGCGACTTTAATCGATCTTTGTTGCACTGATGTCGCTGTTAGAAGTGTCAGTGTGTCTAATATTAGTGGTATAAATGGTCATGCAATGATAAATGTAACTTTTAATGTAAAAAGGGAAAAGTTCAAACCAAAACGTATTACATACAGGCCGATAAAGGATATTGATCAAGATGCATTTAATGCAGACCTTATTGACTTGGATTGGGAATCTATCAAATACTCTACTAACATAAACGATATGGTATACATTTTTGACTCCTTTATTTTGCATCTATTTGATAAGCATGCTCCTCTCAAAACGGTATTAATTAAACATAGACCTACTCCCTGGATGACAGATAAACTGAGACTGTTGATGGGATTACGGGACAAGGCATTAAAACGCTATCGTTTTACTAAACAAGACTCGCATAAGGCATATTATAAGTCCCTAAAAAAATGACTGAACAATGCATGTACAACGAGAAGCGAGCTCATTTTGATCGCACTATAAATAACCAAGCTAATGATTCTAAAACTCTATGGAAAAACATGAGAAACTCAATCTTGACTGATCCTAATAGGGATGAAAGTCTGCCGGCAATGTTTGATGACCCAGATAAAATAAATCGACATTTTCTGGACATACCCGGCTCAGAAAGTGTATCTTTGTCTTTATTGAGCTATTATGAATTTAACAAGTATGGAGATACGGTTTTTAAATTAAAGAAGGTGGATGAAGCTGATGTGTCAAAAGCATTCCTCAGTATAAAATCTAATGCTCAAGGGATAGACGGTATTAGCTCCGACATGATTCTGCTAACTTTGCCATACACATTGCCTGTTATTACGTGGATTATTAACCGTTCGATATCTACATCTACATTTCCATATGCCTGGAAAACAGCGGTCGTAACTCCTTTGCCAAAGGTACCCAATCCTGTGCTTTATAAAGATCTTAGGCCTATCAGTATTTTACCTTGTCTTTCTAAGGTTTTGGAAAGGTTAGTCCACATACAGACATCTATGTATCTGGAGGATAATAATATCTTACCAGAAGTGCAGTCGGGTTTTAGAAAAGGTGTCAGTACAGCTACTGCTTTGATGGATGTTATGGATAACATTTTATCCGCTCAAGACAGCGGCAAGAGTACAATTTTAACACTGCTGGACTTCTCCCGTGCCTTCGACTGTATAAATACCTCCTTACTAGTATCAAAATTGGCTTATTACGGATTTGATTTCGCAACCATTGCATGGTTTGATAGTTACTTGTGTGGACGATCTCAAATGGTAAAGCTTCAGGGAAGTAATGGTCTGCCAACATGGTCTGCACCTAAAGACGTCAGTAGAGGAGTCCCGCAGGGATCCATCCTTGGTCCACTTCTATTTATTTTGTATACGTCTGACATGGCTAGTCAGATCCTGCATTGTAGGTTTCATTTGTATGCCGACGATGTACAGGTTTACATTCATGCAGATCCCCATGATGTTGCTACTTCCGTCCAAGAAATGAACCGCGATCTTGACAGAATAGCCTTGTGGTCGAGTCGAAATGCATTAGTTCTGAATCCATCAAAGTCAAAATTCATGGTATTAGGTTCTAAAAAGCAAATCGAGAATAGTTTGTCTGGACCCTTAAACGTCTCTGTTCTGAATTTAAAAGTAGAACGAGTCAATCAGGCCAGGAACTTGGGTATTCTTATGGACAGCAAACTCCGTTTTGAGAACCATGTTTTAGATGTTGCCAAAACTTGTTTTTTTCGTTTGAAAGTTATGTACAAAATACGTCATCTTCTTAGTAGAGATATTAGATTAAAGTTATGCGAGTCATTGGTCCTTTCAAAGTTGAATTACGGAGATGTGGTTGTTGGTCCATGTCTACTGGCAGTGACTAAGCGTTTGGTACAACGGGTTCAGAATGCGTGCGTTCGGTTTTGTTATACGGTTCCTCGTCGTAGTCATATTACACCGTTTCTCGTTAGGGCTGGACTCTTAAATATGGATTCCCGAAGACAGTTGCATTTTGCCGGCTTTTTACATTCAGTGATACGGTACAAACGACCAAAATACTTACATGAAAAACTGGAATGGTCAAATTTTCATCGGAGATATAACTCTAGAAGGGCCAATTGCTTTATTATGCTAACTCCATTTCATAAGACAAGGGCGTTTGAGGGAAGTTTTCGATACCAAGCAACAAAATGTTGGAATAACCTCCCCCCACCACTGAGAGTACCTCTTTCCAAATCAACCGTCAAGTATCACTACAAGATTCATCTTTTAGCGGAGCAAGCCAAGCTCGTGTAGCAGTTTTTGTCTTCGCCAATCAAACAGTAAAGTTGTAAAGTAATTTTCCTTTTTTTGAAACATCAAACACAAACATACACAAAGAAGTTAAAGCAAACAATTTTACTAGCCTATACTTATCCACAACAGTTTCTAGTTTTTATTTTTATTACAAATTTTTTAACATTTATTTTTTTCATCTACCTACTTATCTATTTATTTAATGTTTACGGTGAGTTTTTCGTCTGGGGTGGTATTTTTGGGAGTCACACGTTCAAATCATCGGTAAAAATATCATTATTACTATGGAGATTATACATTACGATTTAGGGGTGTGAGTTTCAGAAGTGGCACTTCTCGTATTTGGGTGCGACAGAAAATCAGCGCTGAGCTCGTCGAGCCCAGCATAATGCTGAGTCGTAACCCTGTTTGCTGCTGCGGCACACACTGGTCTTAATTATGTAATTTTTAAATTGTATGTTTTTAGTTTAATTTTTCTAGATAATAATTATGTCAGTGTGTTTTGTTGTGTATGCAAATAAAAATATTTTCTTTCTTTCTTTTCTTTCATCTTACCATCTCATCGAGAACTACGGACGATTTTGTGAAGTGAAACTTCTTATGTTGAAGTGTAACTTCTTATGGGACGGCTTAAAATTCTGATCCACACCTTTTAGTGTGACGGAAGTTTAAATCGGGAGCGGAAGTTTGAAATTTGAATCAGGTGAAGTTTCGCATCTGCCGGGCGTCCCGTGACGGCCAAATTTTTTTTAATCGGCTGTCTAGATTAATAGTGGTTTGCTTCCAGAGCTATTTTCATTGTGTAAGTTGTTCAGTTCGATAACTGGAACTACAAGCCTTCCAATTTGCAGATTAATTGTTTCTATTCGTTACGATTTCAGAAACAGAAACAACTGGCTATAAACAACTCCAATATCGCAATTGACAGTTTTTTTCTGTTTGACCTCCTGCAATCTGTAGCAGTACCTACTGACATTCGACTTAACTCGGCAGTGTTCCAATCCATCCGTTTTTTCCCGGACAGTCCATTAGTTACGTATCGGCTCGAGTCCGGACTCCGGACCCGGATCGTGTCTGTGACAAATTAAAAAGAGCAATCTGCTTGCGTAAGTTAGGTAGCAAGAACAAAATACATGAACTGAAGACTAAAATACCTTTCACCATTTCAGCAAATAAACACTTCTGATTCTGATTCCCTTCAGGGATTGTTGGAAGCTTTGCTATAACTACGACAACCTGTTAAGGTTGAAATCTAGAACAACAAAACGCTTTTATTTATTAGCAGACTTTAGTTTTAGGATGACAAAAACGTGCTAGCATTACGTCCATAACAACACAGAATGTTAAATTTTATCACTTAGTTGCGACGTATGATGCCTATGGGGATGAGGAAGTAACTGAAATCGACGCGAATTTATGATAGTGTACACACGGCGACACATCAAGCTACGCAAAACCGTACTGTGTATGAATCTAGAAGAAGCAAGATAAGTAGGTACGTCATAACAGCCTATAAGGTGAAGTTCCCATGGGTCTTTGCTTATCCCTCTGGAAAAAGGCGAAAAAACTAAATTACGTGCAAAAGAAGTCTCAAAAGTTCGGTCCCATACTATTGAGATAAATAAATAAAAAATGTATCAAAGATATATCAGTATAAAAACGATTACCTACTTAGCGGTCGCGACAGGTCAATCAAGCGCGGGGTGCGGGCGGGGGGGGCCTGGGGCCTGGGGCCTGGGTGAGCGCGTCCCGGTACCTAGGAGCATGTTCCTAGCCCGGTACCGACTTGCCTGCGCGCGGTACAGTGCTGGTGCCCCGTCCGTCCCCCGCACACCGCGCAAGTGTAGGCCCGCCGCGACTGCTGACCTTCACCACTAGTATAGTTTTTATAACATTATTATTGGTATATAAGTAACAGAAGGCCAATTAAAGGTCCTCGCTAATATACATCAAACTAAAAAGAAAGAAAGATCTTAGTACAGCACCAAACATGCGTACATTACGACCACCGCGTGTGTGCATGATGACCACACTCTCTCTTATATGTAGGTACCTATAAAGATACAGCGCAATGAGATTTCTTTTCCTTTATGCTTCTTTTATTTATTATCTCTACGCTACGGTTTGAAAAGATAATTATGGATTCATCCCGCGTTCGTGTACCCTTTAAATGTGGCAAACACTGAGGATTTTCAATAAACCTGACCTATTTTGGTATTATGAAGGGACAAAAGGTATGAATTCAAGGTCAGAGGTTATAGTTTGGGATGAAAATTATATGGTTTTAGTTTAGCGCACACACTTATGCACTTAAGAGAATATCCTGCGAACGTGACAGCTTTTGTAATAAAGAGCTTGCTGTAGTTGAAATCCAATATGAGAACTCATTAGATTTAGTTGTTATCCATAATTCTTAATTGTCACTCAATGTTGATCACCATATGGTACGGCATGGCACAAAAAAGTCAACTAATCTCATCTTCATTATCGTTTTGGACTACTATCGCCATCGCTATATTTTAAGCATTCCAACATACCAAGGAACATGCTCTCTATTTGTCATTTTGAAAAACATTTAATTTGTAATACCATCATACATTTATTTAACTACAAACAAACTCTACATTTCAACATTCACGTTTCAACTAATTTTATACAAAAGAAAACAAAATTATTTACTTTCCGCTTGTAAACGAGTTGAACAAGTTAGAATTACCCGCATGACAGAGGTAAAGTTGTGGTTCCAGTGTCAGCGGCTAGTTTGGACGGGTAAGGGTGGGGTGTGAGTGCTCGTGAAAGCGTATAAATAAGTCGATAGATTTGATAGCTTGGATGTAAGACAGTTTGTTGGCTCGGTGTTGTGAGTTATCGCTGCTATATAATATAAACAAATCTTGTATGACAAGTATATCTCTGAACTCAGTCCGGAGATATAAAAGCTTGAAGTAAACGTAATGAATAATATTATCAACTTCAAGCCTTTATATTTTCGTTCAGACTGAGTTTAGGGATATACATGTGATAACAATTTATGTTTGTTAAGTATAAGCATAAGCATATGCTCACGACTATATTCCCCGAGGGGGTAGTCAGAGATATTCTGAAACCTCAGAACATCCACGTTTGTTACTTTATTCTAAATTAAAATATTCAAGTTTAGTTGGTGGCCGCGCCAAAAACAACTGCGAAAGATAAGGCGCCAACCTTCCATACAAAACCCGCATTGTCTTTTGCATCAAATGATAATCGAAAACGGACGAGATATAGCATTTGGTATAGGAGGCCAAGATCCTTCGCATGGCGATTAAACCAGTGCCAATTACTCCCTGATATTTTAACTGGAATACAAGAAATACCCTACAAAGTGATCGTTGGAACCTACGCAATATAACTACGCTGCATAGCAATCACACCCAAGCAAGTGTAAAATCTCTAGAAAGCGAAAAGCTTAAAAGAAAAACCACTCTCAAGCAATCCCAAAGACACACGCTCATTCATAGAACTCTTCCCGCTCCGCTTAAAACACAAAAGGTACGCCTTCAAGTACGGTTCGCAAATTAAAATAGCATACTTAAGCAAGGAGAATGAAGCGCAAAAGGACGTGACGTGAGGTGTACCGTACATGATTCAACCTGGTTTTCTTATACGGGTAAGGTTAGCAGAAAAGGTATAGGATTTGTAATGTTGTTACAAAGAATTTGGCTTACAGGTCGGTTAACTAAAGCTGGCGCGTTCACACATACAAAAATGAGTTTTTCCTGTCAGTACGTCCGCGTGCGGTGAGATAAAAGCATTGCGTAAATGTGTTGCACGCGCCAGCTTTAGTTAACCGACCTGTATAATTACAACTTGTAGTCCAGTGGTCACGTATCGCGGATGGTGGACGAGCGAGTGGCGAAGCGCATCTTTTACACTGAGTTGAAGGAGGGCAAGCGTAAGCATGGCGGGCAACTCCTCAGGTGTAAGGATGTACAAAAGCGCCATATGAAAAGGTGTGGCATAGAGCCCGCGCAGTAGGAGGATTTGGCGGTTTTGAAGCAAGTAGGCGATCACAACTAGACGCCAAACGTGATGAATTGAAAGCTCGACCACCAGCGGCTATACAATATCACTATGAGAATGACGTGCTAACGTGCCCGCTATGTGCGAGGATCTTCTCGAAGAAGATTGGCTATATTAGCCACATGAGGGCCCATCAACGCCAAAAACGGAGTTGAAGCAGTCGCCGTGGCCTAAATCGGTCAGGAGCAATATATAATTACAACTGTGAGTGTGACAAAATTTTGTCCTTGCATAACTGTAATATTATGTGCGTGATAATTTTTCTGAACCTCTTTCGTCCCACTGTTGGGCAAAGGAAGTACCCGTGCCACCATTTAACAATCTGCTTCGTGGGTATCCAGGTCACGGCACCGTCTCTTTCTTGGTCTGCCCCGGCCCCAGCTTCCATCGCCAGGCTCACATTGGGTCGCGATCGTTGCCCATCGCATTCATGCAAAAGTTCGATCAGCTGATTGCATTTAATAATATGGAAATTCCTAAAATTTTTTTGCTTATTTCCCGTAAATTTCTTAGGGAAAGTTGTTCAGTATCATTAAAATAATGTAATTGTTAACCGTAACATCCTATATACAGGGCACATTTTATATCACTGCGGATAACTTCAGCATGTATTCTAACCAACAAACTGAACAACTTTAACTATGGAGCCAACTTCGAAATCACGAGAAAAAAATCAGCCGTCCCATACAAAGTTGCAGTACCTATTTGACTCATATGTATGGGACAGCTGTTTTTTTTCTCTTGATTTTGATCTTGGTTCCATAGTGAAAGTTGTTCAGTGTGATGAGTAGAATACATGATGAAGTTATCCGCAGTGATATAAAATTTGCACTGTATCTATCGAAATATGCATACAAGAAACGATAAACGAACAACAACAAACAAACACGAAGATACTTTTAAAAACTAAAAACCTTGGTACAAATCAGTGCTTTAGAACATTTTCGCGTACACAAAAAAAGAGGAAACTACGCGACCTGATTCAGAACTTTTTCGATTAGCATCCACAGTTTTTTTCTGCTGTCGCTACAAGTTTGTGAAGAAGCCATTAATGCTGGAGCACTGACGGGAATGTAACCTAGAAAGATTTTAGCTTAAACTAGATATTATAATTAATTAAGACTTAGATGAGCTTTTGAGATTAAAAAAATAAAATACTCTATACTTACCATTACCATTACCATTGACCTCCTATACTAGACCCACAGTGTCATATAAAATCTTAGCAAATTTTTGTGCACATAGACGCAAAAAACCGCACAAATTAAGTATGCATGCTGCTGGTTGTCACTAATACGTTGTGTTTGATTTATAAACATAGTCGTATTTCGCTTGTTAACTGTCAGCAACTACGAATACGAGTTAGCAGCTACGTATACGGTGTAGAATACCTACAGGTCAGCAAGTACAAAAAAGAGCTCATCCGAGCTCTTTTGGTTGTGCCATTTTTCGAACGTTGATTGTGAGTCTTGTTTGTATATAAGATGTCTATGATACTTACCTACATAAGCTAACGTCTTCATGGCCAGAAACCCCGCTACAGTTTTCAGCTATTCAAATGAGGATTATTGAAACTTAAAACACACATAAAATACCTAGGTATCATGCTTATAATTTTATATTGAATTGGGCACGCGCTTGTTCTGCGGCCTGTCTGTGCCCTGCAGTGGGACGTTTATGTTAAGGATTTAAAATAAATGCTTTACATATTACACAGGCTGATTTAGTTCATACGATATCGATCTGAACAAATTCCATGGGATGGAACACTTATGGGGCCATAATCGAAAGCTGTTCCATAGAAAACGTCAAATGAAGTATGTAGAACACATCGAAAAGGACCCAAATATATGGAATAGCAGATTTTTTTTTGCAATTTCTATGTTCAGATTGTTGATTTAAAACACCTTGTTCAATAAGAAACTCATTTAATTTGATGATGATGATGATGAATGTAATCCCGTCAGACTAAAAACTTCGCTTACTTTGCTACCTGCAGGTAGTGATAGGTAGTGATGGGTAGCGTGACACAGCTAATGATATATGAGGGTATTGTGAATACCTATGATATATTTACCTCTGACTACCCCCTCGAGGAATACAGTCGTAATCATTATGCTTAAGTTCCAATAAACATTCCGTTCATTCCCAGTAGTTCTACTGAACAGTTCTACCGTAGAACTAATGGGACTTTTTTTTCCCACTAGCTCTACTTTTAAATGCACCACCGAATAGTGGAACTAGTGGGAACATTACTTCTCAGTAGTTCTACTACATTTCATATTAGACAAAAATAGCCTAAATGTCAAAAAAACATATTATTTTTACATAATATAAAAAAACAAAACAATAATAAAAATTATATTAATTCAACCAAAACAAACTGTGGTCAAATGTTCCGTAGGTATTTGTAAACCGAAAAATATACAACATTAAAAACTTTAAAAGTTGAACGAAAAGAGTGCAAATGACAGCTTTAACTTAGTTAAATAGAATGGAAGCTTTTAAAAATTCGAAACGGTTGTGAATTTACTTTTATGTCTGTTTTGTTATACTAATGTCATTTCACTACGTGAACACTCCGTTTTTAGGGTTCCGTACCGGTTTAAAACGGGACCCTATTACTAAGCCTACGTCGTCCGTTCGTCCGTTCATCTGTCCATCCTACCTATTGAGGTCTGTAGCTTTTGAACCGTAATCTCGTCCCGGAGAAAAAAAACTTTTTATGTTCTGTGGTGGTGTGGTACGGAACCGTCAGTGCGCAAGTAGCCCGACTAGCACTTGACCAGTTTTTCGCATAATTATTTGCCTCTTATCTCCACTGATTGGGACCTTATTGGGACACGGGATTACTCAGGCCATGGTGAGCAGGACGTGGACTGAAATCTATGCACCCTGCGTGGACGTTAGTGCCTCACACGAAAGCAAACAAGATTACTTTTCTGATTCGCATCACAATTTAGTTTTCTTTTACAAATCAGACATACGAGTAGGTTCCTGAAATATTACTGGTAGTCGTGTGGTTTCGGTTTAAAATGGACAAACCAGATTCATTCCTTGGATGCCATTGGAGTGGAGGTGATTAGGTGCCGTGCTATGGATCAAGTTTCTCTTGCAGTGTTTTGACATGAAATAAAATTCCGTGTCTTACTGCCCTCTGAATGGATACAGTTGTGAAAAGTGACGGAAATATGTTTCGCTCCAAGCGCTGTTATTTTGAAGCGTATTCATCATCAGCCTATCATCGTCCACTGCTGAACATAGGCCTCTCCTAAGGCACGCAACAAAACTCTGTCCTCGGCCTTCCTCATCCAGTCAGTCCCCGCAACTTTTTTTAGGTCGTCTGTCCAGCGGGCAGCAGGGCGTCCCACACTACGCCTACCAGTTCGGGGTCTCCACTCTAGAACTCTGACACCCCATCGGTTGTCAGTTCTTCGGCAGATATGACCAGCCCATTGCCACATCAGCTTGACAATTTTTTGAGCTATGTCAGCCACTTTAGTTCTCGCAGGAAAAGCGTATTGCGATTACTAATTGAAACGTTCGAAAGAAGAAGGATGCGGTATTTTTACGACATTATATTTTTTGTGGGTAACCTGTATTTCTCCTGACTGATTTTGGCCAAGACGACTGCTTCAACTCCGTTGTTGGCGGCGATTCCTTGGTGCAGGAACAGGTCTAGAAGTTTCATAGTTGGCGAAGTGGTGCAAAAGGTGGTGAAATATGACGTCTATCGACTGTCGCTATATAGCGTGAAAATTCTGTTACGTTACAGTAGTTCTGTGTACCAGACACTAAACCATCACGGTTAGGAACTCTGTCACTAATTAAAGCAATCAATCTGAAGAGGAACATTACGAAGTAGTAAGGGTAGATGTATCCGGCAGCCAATCGATAGGGCGTAATGGAGTGGAAACACAATTTGATTGGGTTTACATTCGGAACGAGTTTACTGGCCCATCCTGAAATTATGTTGGGTAAAGCTCCTTGGGTTTGAGTTGTGAATATTCAATTTAAAAAATCAATTTCGTGCAAAATTATAAATAGTTCCCACTGCTGGGTATAGGCCCCCTTTTTATTATGCAACCCTGATTTGTGTAGAGCAAACAGCATGTGACCATTTGTGGCTCCTAAAACTTCATGTTATCATAAACCTAACGCATTGGCCACCACAATTAGTGAGATCATACACGATGACGCATGACGGAGCGGGAGAAGGCAGTCCGTCATTTGTGAAGCAAGGAGTTTATGAAACCGCACGGTGCGTCAATCAGTCACCGTGTGTGCTTCTACGTGCGGTTTCTTACAACTTCTTGCTTCAGAAATGACGGACTGACGTCTGCCGCTCTGTCAATGCGTCATCGTGTGTGATCGTACTTAAACATTTGCTCCATATGTCGTCACCTCGCCTCACCATAATTTCCTGTCCAGGCTCTTTCTATTTGAGCCCCAAATCCCTCTTGCCGAAGCTTGCTTGTACAACGTTGAATTTCGGTATTCGGAACATTGTGTTAGAGTTTGATGCCGAGCTTAGTTCACTATGTAACGCAACTCAAAAGTATATTTATTCGAAATAGGACACAATGTACCTCTTTTCGAACGTCTTACGTTTACTATGAACGTTTACTATGTTGCTAACTATCACTTTAAATATCTTAAGAAGGTATTCATGTTTTATTTGAAGTTGGTCCCTTTGTTCTTTCACTAGGTGGAACATAATGGAAGATTTTCCTCGGTTCTCAAAAATGTGAGGAAACCTGCATGCTTCAATTTTGAGGCATGTATTGTACCCACTGTCCATTATAAGTGGCGACGGGCTCAACCCCCGTCACACTGGACAGAATTTCGGTACTACGGTGAAACGTGGATGTTTTGAGGTTTCAGAATATCTCTGACTACCCCCAAGGGGAATATAGACGTAGGAAACTACAGGCCTATCAGTATCCTTCCTGTGGCAGCGAAGGTTTTTGAATCGCTTGTGTGTCCATATCTAGCTTGCCATGTAAAACAGGTTCTAACTGAAAATCAGCATGGATTTCTGAAAAATCGCTCTACAGTTACAAATCTAGCTACGTTCGTGCATAGAACATTAAAATACATTAGTTCAGGGAAGGAGGTAGATGCTATTTATACCGATTTTAGTAAAGCATTCGATAAAGTGGATCATGCTTTGCTACTTCACAAGTTACGTTTATATTTCGGGATTAATGGGTCTCTGTTGAATTGGTTCCGATCATATTTGGTAGAGCGTACTCAAAGAGTTTTTGTAAACGGATATGCGTCCAGGGAAATAGTACCCTCTTCTGGAGTCCCGCAAGGATCACACCTTGGGCCTGTATTATTTGTCATGTTCATAGATGATATTAAATACGCGATTCACAACTCGTACTTTGAACTTTACGCCGATGATTTGAAAGTATCTAAATCAGTATCAAATATTAACGATCAAACTCAATTACAGCAGGATATGGATAGAATTACTGAGTGGTGTCAAGTAAATGCAATGGAGTTGAACATCGATAAATGTTATCACATAAAATACTCCCGTAAGTACTTTAGTTTCAACACAGACTACACAATAAACGGTACAATAGTAAAAAGAGTGGAAGAAGTTAAAGACCTGGGAGTAGTTATAGACTCTGCAATGCGGTTCGATGTTCATGTAAATAAAGTAGTAAAGAAATGTTCTCAAATGTTAGCATTCATTTTCAGAAATACCAAGGAATTTAGGTCTGTCTTAGCAATGAAAGTGTTATATTATGCTCTCGTCCGTAGTAATGTAGATTATTGCAGCATTGTTTGGTACCCCTTTTATCAAAATAATATCCAACGCATTGAAAAAGTACAAAAACAGTTTTTAAGGAGAATTTCTTATCTGGGCGGAAAGTACTATTCGGTTAGGAGTTACAGTGACAGGCTGGAATATTTTAATATGATGTCATTAGATCAACGTAAAAAATTTTTAGCTTTAACCTTTTTATATAAATTAGTAAGAAATCGTATCGATAGTCCGTCCCTCTTGGCACTACTGAATGTTAAAGTACCTAGGATTTCAGCGCGTTTGCATAATTATACACCATTTGTGGTGGATTTCAGTCGAAACAATTATGGTAGCAATGCCCCAATGTCGTCTGCTATGCGTTACTATAATGAAATATTTCATAAATGTGAACTAGACATATTTTTTGAAACTTTGGGATCTTTTAAACGTAGTGTGTATCAATGTCTCAAGAGTAATGTGTTGTGAATTGTTGTTTTTATTTTTATTTCGTTTGCGCTTTGTTGTGTTTAGTGATAACCTTTTATTGTGATCTAGTTAATTTTAATTTCCTTATCTATTTTGTACACACAGATATATTAATTGAAAGAGTTGAGAAAACATGTACAAAGGGCGAGCTTATCTCTGAAAAGATTTCTTCCAGCAGACCCGCAAAAGAGACAGTTAATAATGTCTTCTGTCTTTTTATATTTTTCATGTTTGAATGTTGTGCTTTCCTATAATTTAAGTATATATTTAATACGATATTTTGAATGTAATTTATATTGAATGTGTAATAATATATATTTAGTTGGTAAGCCTTAAATAAATAAATAAAAAAATAAAAAATAGTGGTGAGCATATGCTTATGCTCAAAAATTTTATTATACAGGGTCCTTCTTAATATGCTGACAATTTTTTAAGGGAATGATCAGACCATCAAACTGAACAACTTGCTCTATAGGACCAACATCGAAACCGAGAAAAAAAAATCTGCTGTCCCATACATTTGGCTCGAGTAGGTTTGCAGTTTAGCATGGAACAGCTGATTTTTTTCCCAATTCGATATTGGTGCCAAAGTCATCAGCTTGACAATCTGATCATCCCATTAAAAAAGTGTCAGCATATTATGAAGGACCCTACATTTAGTTTTGTTCAGCGAACGAATCTACTCTAATAACTGTTTTCATACACAGCAGCGTTCACTTATTAGTACCTTGCAGAAAACTTTTATAAGCTACATTACCTGTCTTAACACAAACTACCGTCACAGTAGTTCATGGCAGCATAGTAGTGAATGACGTTCATTGAAACTAAAGTATTACTTTGATAACACGGCTGAGTAAAGCCTTACTAGCTCTAGTAGCGTAGGAGTTAGAGTTTAAATTAAGTCTAGCTTAGCTCTATTCAAGTTTGAATTTGTAGTGTGGTGTAATTTACAAGCGTATGCTTCGAAGCTTATTAGTAGCTATATAGGTGGTTTAAGTTTGTTAGCTTTTGAGCTTATCAGACGATAACGACTTATTTCCTGTTGGTTTGATAGACCAGTCTTCATAATCCTTATTGCCATTACTAATCCACAAAAAAATGTATTTTCTTGTATTTATTTACTCCGATGCATCAGATGTCGAGATCTGCCTGAGATGATTGAGTGTTAGAGTAGGTAAGAACTTTAGAATTTTTATCATAATCGTTATGCGTGTATCTTCCAAATGAAAGATGAATGTCTTCTTTCAAACCCTAAATGAAAATCTCAAAAATGTAAGAGTACTATAATTACTGTATTACCAAAGAAGATTGTAGGGTATTGTGGTATTGACCTCTTAGAATTCAGCTGCCTGTTTGGATAGAAGGTTCGATAGGTATCCGTTTGAAATAAACAGCTGATTTCGCCAAAAGTATCAAAAGTGTTTTACTCCGCTTCTCGTTCGTCGCTTGTACCAATATGCAAAGAAGCATAGTGAAGTGTAAAGTTATTTTAACATGTCGCGCTCGTTTTGAACTCTATTTAAATAATGGTTAGAGCTACTTTTTGAATGTGTTTTCTAGAACTTTTTCATTACTGCATTACCCGGTCGTATACTGGCTCGAGTATAAGTATTTAAGTTTATCATCATGCTATAAAAGTAGTATCGAAATAAAAAAATATAGTTCCATTTAGTTCTGTTGTTTAAAAATTCTGTTTCGTCATTTTGTTAGGATTTAAAGGGCAATTTTTGAAAAGTCTCGTTGAAATAAGCAGTAGAAAATGACCTAAGTTGTATTATGTTTATGGACTGATTCGGTCATAATTTCGATTCAAAAACAGTACTTCTGACGTCATAATTGGGGCTTATGCTCCTATAAGTCCCATTGTAGAGCATTATGCATCTTGGGCAGACTATACAGGGTGTAAGTGACAGCCTAGCAAATACCGTAACGGTGAACTCAGACTATCATTGGTATTGGTATTGGTTGAGCGGGCTCATTTTCCGCAACTCGACGTCTTAGGCGCCTATTTTGCGTGAGGTGAGAATGACTACTCCTGCCATCCTAGCTCCTCCAGGAAGTCCACCAGCTTGTTAATGTTGCCGAAGGCTTCTGGAAGAGACCCCGGAGATCCGAGGTGTTGTGCCCGATAGTGTGCTAGCCCGTTGCATTCTAGCAGCACGTGCGCAGCTGTTTCTTCAACCTCCATGCAGACCCTGCACAGAGGACTGTTAGTAACACCGATATTAAAAAGATGTTTGTTAAAAGGACCGTGACCAGTCAGGGCTCCAGTAACTAGGCGTAGTTGAGCTCTCCTGAGACGCAAGAGGCTCCTGGTGAGGCGAGGGTTGACCCTTGGTAGAGCGCTCCTCGCCTGTTCGCAGTCTGTTAGTGCAGCCCAGAGTGTGTCCCGTTTTTGACTGGTGCGCTTGCGTAGTTGCGAGCGGATCCAGCCGAAGGGTAGCGGTACAATGGGCTCGGGCCCTATGGCGTCTGTGCTAGACCCTCGTCTTGCCAATTCGTCCGCTGCATCATTGCCACGCGAGTTGCTGTGGCCTTTTATCCATTGCAGGGTGATGTGGTTTCGCTCACATACCTCTGATAGGGCTTTGTGACACTCCAGAACTATGCTTGATGTGATAACATTGCTCTGAAGCGCCATTAGTGTGGACATGCTATCCGATAGAATTCTGATTGAGTGACAGGTCATCGCTCTGTCTGTGATCGCTCTGGCTGCTAGGGTGATGCCCATGCATTCAGCCTGGAACACCGTATTGTGTGTTCCTAGGGGTGAAGATATCTTGATATGCAGGTCTTCCGAGAAGACGCCAGAACCTGTTCCTGTATCAGTTTTTGAACCGTCAGTGAAGATTCTTAAGTCTCTGGTGTTTAAGCTCTCAAAATCTTCTTCGTACAGTTGAATTTTGTATTTTTTGTCGAATACGTACTGAGCCGGTATCCTGTCATTTATAGCCGAGCAGAGGGGGATGTCCTCTATTGCATTATTGACAATTTTTGTGTGTGGGACACCGGTGTTATTCCAGAGGTTAAGTGTGCTCAATCGGATCGCGGAGCTAGCTGCCTCTTGTTGTATGAATAGCTGTAAAGGTGGGAGATCAAGCATTGATTCTAGGGCAGCAGTGGGCGCCGTCCTCATGCATCCCGTCGTTGCCGTGCAGACCGCTCTTTGGAACCGTTGCAGCTTGCTTATGGTAGTGGCGAGCTTCGTCCGTGTCCACCAGACAACTGCTCCGTAGCTAACCATCGGTCTTATTACTGCAGTATAGAGCCACAGTGTAATTTTTGGAGATAGGCCCCACGTTTTACCCATCATCCTTCGGCACTGCCAGAAGGCAATGCCTGCTTTGTTCAGCTTGCTGGTCAGGTGGCTGTTCCAGTTCAGCTTGCTGTCTAGTGTCAAGCCGAGATATTTTACTTCAGGCGATAGCCTTAGCTCGGTGTTGAATAGTTTAGGCAATCTGTAGTTGCCTAGGTTTCGTTTGTTTGTGAACATAACTAGTTCCGTCTTGGCCGGATTGACTGTTAGCTCGTACTCGGTGCACCATCTCTCAACTATGCACAGAGCTGCTCTTGTCACGTCGCAGATTGTGTTTGCGAATCGTCCTGTTACGAGGATAGCCAGGTCGTCAGCATATCCGATTGTATAGAACCGTTGGTTATTTAGGGTTGTAATGAGGTCGTTCACAACTAGGTTCCAGAGCAGCGGGGAGAGGACACCGCCCTGCGGGCATCCCCTCGCGACTAGTGCCCGTTGCGAGTCATTCCCTTCGAATCTTACAACCCTTTTGCTCAGCATGTTACCTATCCAACTAGACATAACCTCGTCTACTCCATGTCTGGCTAGGGCGGCTCTGATGCTGGTGAAGCTGGTTCTGTCGAAGGCCCCTTCTATGTCTATAAAGGTCCCTAGGCAGATTGTTTTGTTTTGCAGGGCTTCTTCTATTTTGTGCACTACCATGTGAAGAGCCGATTCCGTTGATTTACCAGAACTATATGCATGTTGGTTACGGTGTAGTGGTATGTTACAAAGTGCTTTGTCCCTCAGTTCCCTATCGCACAGCCGTTCCAACGTCTTGAGGAGGAAGGACGTTAGGCTGATTGGTCTGAAGGATTTTGCATTGGTGTAATCGCTCTTCCCTGGTTTCGGTATGAAGATTACCTTGACCTGGCGCCACTGTCCGGGGACGTACCTGTGTGCTAGGCACGAGCTCAGCAGTTTTGTTAGAGCTTCCGCTAGTCGTCTTCCACCCCACTTAAGTAAGGCGGGGAAGATTCCGTCAACCCCTGCTGCCTTATATGGGTGAAAACTGTTGATTGCCCATTCCACCCTGTCTAGTGTGACAACGTTTTGGGCGATTTGCCAGCACTCTGCTGTAGGTGTTATCTCTGTTGTTGGTTCTAAGCAGCTGTCCTCATTCACAACTATTCTGCAGCCCGGAAAGTGAGTCTGCAGAAGGACGAGTTGTGCCTCCTCTGGTGAGCTGGTTAGAGTGTTGTCCATTTTACGTAGGGACCCTAGACCATGGTTGGGTTGGTTGCATAGCACTTTCCTTACTCGGTTGGCTTGTTCGTTTGACTCCACACTTCCGCAGAATTTGCGCCATGCGGCAGTTTTCCGAAATCTTAGGCGTTTCTTATACTTGGCCTTGGCCGCCTTATAGTTGTCCCAGTCCAGTAAGTCGCCTGTATTCATTGCTCTGTTGAATAGTCTCCTGACTTTTGACCTGAGCCTGTTCAGCTCAGGACCCCACCAATTTTGGCCAGTCTGGCCCTGTACGGGTGGGATGGTCAGGGGACAAGCAGATCGATAGCAGCTAGTTATTGTGTCTGTAAGGTCATTTATTTTACCTTCGATGTGTTGTGTTCCTTCTACTTTGTCAGGAATGTTGTGTCCACTCAATCTTTCGATTAATAGTTTCCGGTATTTTTCCCGGTCGGTCTTCCGGGGGTTTCTGCGCGGTATAGCTTCACTGATAGTTACCTTTATGTCGAAGCGTATCCATCTGTGGTCTGAGCATGATGCCTCGTTCGACACGTGCCAGCCAGAGATGAGCTCCGCCGCTCCATTAGTGGCCAGGGTTAGATCAACGATAGTCCTACTCCGGCCTCTTACAAAGGTCGGTTCTGAGCCCGTATTTAATATGTCCAGGCTTGTTGAATAAAGATAGTTAATAAGGGTATTACCTCTATTGTTGCAGTCTTCACTGCCCCAGATAGTGTGGTGTGCGTTGGCATCGGTGGCGATGATGAGTTCCATCCCGCCATCCTCGCAGTATCGGACTAGCCTCGCAACCTCATGGGTGGGTGGATCTTCTTCTGCCGGCATGTACGCCGACGCGATGACGATCTTCCTGAGGCTAATCATTTGCGACGATGTGAGCACAGCTGCGCACAGGTCTCTGGAACAGAAATCTGTTAGCGGATATGCCGATATTTTGTTAGATACGTAGATACAGGCCCTAGGACCTTGGTCTGTTCCTGTGATGAGCTTACCTCCTATATTAGAGAGCCCACGTACTCTGTTGCCGTTGTAGATCCACGGCTCTTGGATCAGCGCAATGGCCGATTTGTTGACCTCTAACCACCGCCGTAACTGAGCCGTACCGGTCTCACTGTGGTTGAGGTTGATTTGGAGGATCTTGCACTCAGAAGGGGACGCCATCGGGCATCTCCTCCCCATCCCCCATTACCAGGGCCTCAATCCTCCTGGTCCAATCATCTTCGTTATCGGAGCCCAGGCAGGATGCTGCGCAGGATTCCGATAATTCGGAGTTAGACCCAGGTGATGCGGGCGGCCCGTCAGGAGTTACGGTATGGGTCTCTGATTCTGAGACGGTGGTGTCCATTTGGTCGGTGTTTTCTGCCTTTTGTGACGAGGATTCACCTTCCCCGTCGCCAGAGTCCCGGTCTGTTCGCGGATCAGGGGGTACGTCCGTGAACTTCCCCCTGGGGCCCTGGAATTTCACGTACACCGATCCCAGCATAAAGCCAAGTCGGCGCTCGTGATCAACCAGAGCTTTAACCACGTCCTCCGGGATGCTGACGACGAGGAACGTGTCCTTTGTTTGTTTTATCGCTCGGTGAAGTAGCCAGCGACGAACCTGCGCCCAGGGATTCTGGAACCGAAGCATTGTAGCAATGTCTTTGGTCTCAAAATCCCCGGGTATGACGATGCCACAGCGCACCCTCCGCTGAACATCACATGGCCGCTTCACAGCGAGTTTCTCTCCAGACGGCAGTGTGGTGCCCTCAATGGTGGTTTTGAGCCATTTTAGTGCATCGGAATCGGTACACCAAATCTGAAGTGCTCCATCCACGTGTGTGGGTTTGCCTTGAAATAGTGGGCCACTAGTCCCTTCCGGCGTCATCCTAGCCAGCTCCAGGAGTTTCATATGGAGAATCTCCAAGACCTGGCCAGCCTGTGCAGAGGACAAGTTGCCCGATCGGGCTTCCGTGACGGCGACCACGAGGTCAGCCTTCACGGCGTTGGCGTACCCTTCTGGGTGCAAGATGTTGGGAGTACCCAGCCGCTGTCGTTTGTGCTCGACCTTTGGAGAAGAGCTCTCCTCGCGGTCCCTTTTGCCAGCGGCTGATGCTCCCTTTTTTGCACCTTTACCCTGCGCTGTGGCCTTACCAGCCACCGTCGGGCGTTTAAACACACTGGCACTTGGCTGGCCGCTTCCACTAGGGCCAGCAGAAGGCTGTTCCTGCTCTGAGGGCGGTTCAAAGTTTGCCTGCTCCTTCAGCTTCCGCCGCTGTCTGGAGCTCAGCTTCCGCTTTTCTTTTGAGGTTAGCGCGGGCTTCGTTTGTGGAGCTCCTTTGGCTGGGCCGCTCCCCCCTTTACGGGGTTTGCTACCCTGCTCCTTGGGACCAACAAGCGTCCACGCGACCTCAAAGGGATCCGGCTGGACCGGGATCTGGGGTTGCCCCCTGTCCTTACCAGCGTCGTCCTCGACCACCGACCCAGACTTAGGTTTCCCCGGGTCTGACAGTGGTTTTGAACCTTTTTTGGCAGTTGCCGGATTTCCGGTGGCTGCCGAGGCTTTGGTCTTTCCCTTGGCCTCTGGTTGTGGTTTGGTTTGGGGTTGCCCCCGCTCCGAACCACCCTGTGGGCCCGTCCTAGCCCGCGTTAGGTCTTTGGGTTGCCCCTTGGACTTAACTCCGGCTGCACGATGCCCAGTGGCTACTTGCTGTCCTTCGACGCGAATTCCATCAGCAGGTTTCACTGCTTCTGAGACTCTGTCTTCTCGGGGAGCAGCTTTCGCCGAGTTCGAGTGGGAGACGTCTTCGGGTTTCCCGTCCGACGCCGTCCCCAGTGGAAACTCAGACTATCAATATGAACAACTATCACTAAAGGCTTTACTCAGGAAACGCGAAAAAAAAACAGCTGTCCCATACAAAACTGCTGTACCTACCCGACTCAAATGTATGGGACAGCAGATTTTGTGTTCAGTTTGATGGTCTGAGTTCACCGTTTCTGTATTTGCTAGGCTGTCACTTACACCCTGTATAGATTTCTGAAGGCATATTTAAGAGAATAATCGCTAACTAAGTTTAGTTCGCATTTAGGATGCTAAACTTAATTAGCAAAGTTTCTGACCACCCTAAAAGGGTTCATGGTCGTGAGTTAAAATATGAAGGCTGAAGTCTCTCCTCTGCTACCCCTACCACTGAAACTCGATCGTTAGTAACACTCGATTTGATGTTATCTTGAGGTAATCGAGCGGTTGTCGCCGACTTTAGGTATTCCGTAGAAAGTCATTTTTCACCGATCTCCCTGTCGGTATGTTATGTGGGTACTATGATAAATATATGTCAGGGTAGATATAAGGAACGTAAGAGAATACAGACAGTCTGCATGTGAAGCCTGTGTTTGATTTACATCTCCAAAACATGGCGCAGTCAATTTAAAAGTAATTCGCGATATTTACGCCTAGAAACGGAAAAGAAAGGTGTAGTTAAAAGGACTTAAGTGAATAGAGAAAAGTTGAGAATAAGTTGCAAGTGTAAAGGAATACTCAGTGTTTATTAAAATGGAATCGAACCTTTCGCCGCCGCCGCCATTTTCCTATGTTAATAATCTAGAAAATGTAACATCGGGTAATATATCAAAAGACTGGATGAAATGGAAAAGTGCGTTTTTAATTTATTACGAAGCGTGTGAACTGACAAAAAAGTCAGAAAAAGTGCAAATAAACATTTTTTTACATATCATAGGAGAACAATGCCGCGAGGTATATGAACAATTTACCGAAACATTTACTGAATTAAAGTCAATAATCGCAAAATTTGATAATTTTTTTGCATTAAAGAAAAATATTACGGTAATACGGCATCGATTTTTTACACGCGATCAACAGGATGGTGAATCTATAGAACAATATGCATATGAATTAAAGAAGATAGCGATGTCCTGTGAGTTTACGAACCTTTGTGACGATTTAATACGGGACAGATTAATTTGTGGCATAAAAGAGAATGCACTGAGGGAGCGTTTGCTACGAGAACCGGAATTGACTTTAAAAAAGTCACTCGATATATGTAATCTCGCACAAATGTCAAAGTTACAAGCTGGTGCGATAAAGAGGGAGTTTGCAGAACACAATGCTTATACTATTAGTAGAAAACAAGAGGATTATGAATCAGAAGTAGAACGCAGTGAGCATAAGATATACTGGACATCACGACGAGGAGACGGAGCGCGACAAGGCCGCGGGCGCGGGCGCGGTGCTGCGCGAGCGACACCTTCCCGCCCCGCCCCACCCCCACCGCCACCTCGAACAGCTGCTTGGTCAACGCACCCGCCGTTGCGTAACAATTTTTATCGTTCAAACAATCAGCAACCACATGCAGTGAGACATAATTATGTAAACAAGGAGTGTAATAGGTGCGGAATGATCCATTACAATGATTTATGTCCGGCTTACGGTAAACGTTGCCTGAAATGCAATAATTTGGATCACTTTTCAAGAGTTTGTAAGGTTTATGAGGTGCAAGCGGAGGACGAGTCTGCCGATCAGGTAATCTACTATTTTAATCAGCCTATTAGTAAATGGTCAGTGAATTTACGAATAAATGATAACGAAATTGCATTCAAATTAGATACGGGCGCGGATGCGAATGTTTTGCCCCGTAGTTATTTACAACAAATAGGGTTATCAGAAAAGGATCTAACCAGTACTTCGGTTAAGTTACGTGGGTATTCTGGTGGTGATATAAAGGTCATAGGTAAATGCAATTTAAAAGTAAAATACAATTGTTTGGATTATATTCTAAATTTTATTATAGCAGATGTTTCATCGCCTCCTATTTTAGGTTGTAACTCATGCCAGGAACTAAATTTGGTTAAATTGACATTATCAGTAACAGGAAGAGATGGTGATACGAAAAAACGGCTTGTGAATGAGTATTCAGATGTGTTTGAGGGCATTGGTTGCATGCCGGGTGAGTACAAAATTGGCATTGACGAAACTGTCCGACCAGTAGTTCATGCTCCACGAAAATTACCGATCGCAATGAAGGAATGCGTAAAAAATAAATTAGAAGATATGGAAAGACAAAATATAATAGCTAAAGTTGAGGGTCCAAGTGAGTGGGTGAATAGTATGACCGTGGTACGCAAGCCTAACGGTGATATCCGTATTTGTCTCGATCCCAAAGACCTAAACAAGGCGATTAAAAGGGAACATTTCCACTTACCCACGTTAGACGAGATAACCGCGAACTTAGCAGGAGCAAAATATTTTAGCACATTAGATGCGAAAAATGGATTTTGGCAACAGAAGTTGCACAATGAGAGTACAGATCTATGTACCTTCAACACTGCTTTTGGGAGATATAAATTTTTACGGCTACCGTATGGAATAACATCAGCATCAGAAGTTTTTCACAAAAAGATGTACGAACACTTTGATGACCTTGAGGGTGTATGTTTGTTTGTTGACGATTTGTTGGTTTATGGAAAAACAAAGGAAGAGCATGATTACAGACTGAAAAGGGTGTTAGACAGATGCAGGAAAATAAATTTAAAGTTGAACAGAGAAAAATGTAGGTTTGCATTGTCAGAAATAAAATATTTGGGTCACAAGATAACCCGTAACGGCATATATCCAGATGAGTCTCATACTTCGGCAATTAAAAATATGAAAAATCCGGAAAACAGTAAAGATTTAGAGAGATTTTTGGGCCTAGTAAATTACGTTGGTAGTTTCGTACCTAACCTATCGGAAAAAACATATCAACTAAGACAACTGTTGAAAAAAGATATCGAATGGCATTGGACAACTGAACATCAACAATGTTTAGAAAGTTTAAAGAAATGTTTAACAAGTTTACCAGTATTACAATACTATGTAGTAGACAAACCAGTTGTCCTATCAGTAGATGCAAGTAAAAATGGGCTGGGAGCATGTTTACTACAAAACAATTTACCGGTTTGTTACGCGTCAAGGTCTCTAACTAGTGCAGAACAAAACTATGCGCAGATAGAGAAAGAGCTCCTAGCATGTGTTTTTGCATGTGAAAAGTTTTATTCATATTTATATGGTAAAGCGGACGTCACAATCGAGACGGATCACAAGCCACTTGTGAATATAATAGGTAAGCCTATAGTCAATGCACCTGCCAGGTTACAAAGAATGCTTTTAAGACTTCAATTGTATACATTTAAATTAATATACAAGCCCGGGAAATATTTGTTTATTGCGGATGCATTATCAAGAGCAGCCGAACCAGTTTCTAGTCATGAGTCACGAGATCACTTCGATGCACAGGCGCAAGTGTGTGCGGTTACTACCTGCAACCCACTCACAGACACACACTTTGTGCAACTACAAAAAAGTACGCAGAATGATGACGAACTTCAGGTATTGATAAAGTACATAGATAACGGTTGGCCGGAACATAAGCAACAGTTACCTAATAGCGTTAGTTCTTACTGGTGCTACAGAGATGAGTTATCGAAATCATACGGATTAGTATGGAAAGGAAATCGAGTAGTAATTCCGAAAGTCATGCGTGCCGATATGTTAAAAAACATACATATTGGTCACTTGGGCTTGGAAAAATGCAAGTTAAGAATACGTGAGACAATGTTTTGGCCAAACATTAATTCACAGCTGCAGGATTACATTGGTAAATGTCAAGCGTGTTTGAACTTCAAAAATGAGAATAGAAAAGAAACGATGATACCCCACGATATACCAAATATGGCATGGACTAAAGTAGGTACTGATACTTTCCATTTCAACGGGGACAAATATTTAATAGTTATTGATTACTACAGTAAGTTTATAGAAGTCGTAAAATTGTTTTCCCTGTGTAGTGATGACGTCATCGAACAACTTAAAATAATTTTTTCAAGACACGGAATTCCAAATATAGTTATGTCGGATAATGGGCCAGAATATAATTCAGAAAACTTCAAAACGTTTTCACGAGTGTGGAAGTTCACACACGTGACGTCATCACCACGTTATGCACAGTCTAATGGACAGGTAGAACGTGCAGTACAAACTGTGAAAAACATGATGAAAAAGACACAATATGACAAAACAGAATTCAGACTAGCACTTCTTGAATACGAAAATACACCTTTAAGTACCGAATTGCCATCACCATCTGAATTACTAAACAATAGAAAGCAAAGAACAATACTTCCCTGCTCCCCGCAACTGTTAAAACCAAAGATACCAACAAATGTGAGACACAAATTAAATGAGCGACAGGCCTTACAAAAACATCACTACGACAAGGGTGCCAGAGATATGATGCCGTTAACATCAGGACAAAGAGTAAAAGTTAGGGTAAATAAGCAGTGGGTCAGCGGAATAGTTAGCTCATTAGTAGGCACGCGCTCATATTCAGTTAGAATAGTAGGTGGTGGAACATTGATCAGAAATCGTAGGCATTTAAATGCAGACCGAAGCGATGATCAAACAAGCGAATCACGGACAGATGAATATTTATCGTATGATGATATCACCGCTGGAATCGAACCCACACCATCCTCTTCTTCGTCCTTGGTCACATCCTCTATGAGACAAAGGCATCCAGTTGTAGCAAACATGAATCAACCATATACTAATCGTTTTGGCAGGATAGTGAGACAACCTGATCGGTGGGGCTATCCGGCACCAATGTGAAAGTGAAAGTTAAGTGTGCATGCTTTGTTATAAATTATAAGTTAATTTACTTACAGAAATTCGTTATGCATGAATACAATGATCATGATAATATAAAATGATTATAATAAGTCATTAATTATAAATAATAATAAAAAAAATATTGTTTTGTAATTAGCCCACAAAATAATTTAATTGAAAAGAGAACTAGCATGAATAAGTATGTATATTAAATAAATAACAATAATTCTATAGTGTATAAAAGTTATGTTAGAAATGAATAATATTGTGTGCTTATAGGAATATAAGTTAAAAACACTGTATCATAAAATTAAGATTAAATAGATAATTACAATGCATCCCCAATCTAAATTGTTAAATAAAAATTAAATAAGTACCTAAGTAGTTTGTGAAAATAAAATATTATATAAAAGAAAAAAAAAAAAAAATTTAAAATTTACCAGATTTTTAAATTGATTTTTTTTTTTAAGGGGGTTGTCGGTATGTTATGTGGGTACTATGATAAATATATGTCAGGGTAGATATAAGGAACGTAAGAGAATACAGACAGTCTGCATGTGAAGCCTGTGTTTGATTTACATCTCCAAAACACTCCCCTTTTTCCGGTAAAAGGAAACCGGTAATTTTGTCTGGCGTTTGTTTTTTGTTGACTGATGCGTCTTTGTTTTCCTACGGCTAGTATTTTTTGTGAGAAAAAGTTTATAATGTTTACTCGTTTCTCCATCTCACCCTTATTTGTGAGAGGGGAGACTCTGCCCTTTAGTGGGAAACTTCGATCAACAATATACAACTAGATAACGGGTCGCATACAAAATCAAAGAGAAATTCTTTCCTCGTGAATATACAACATTTTTTGTTAACGAACCGAGAAAACAGTCCGAATACATTATAATTTCGACCTCAAAGCAACCATAATTCCTAGTAATTTTAAAAAGGAACACTGTGGCATTGCGAGACGTGCTTACGTTGGCTTTGTTCGAACGCAACTAATTCAAAATAAGACCTCACTCCAATAGTGAGGCGTTATTTGCCGGGACATGTTTTGAGCGCTGACGCGTTATCTAGTTGGATATTGTTGATCGAAGGTGGGAAAGATCTTATGGGCTGTTACGTACTTACTAACTTACTCGTTTGTCCCCACGTCTTGACACGTCATACCACTAAAACCTGAAAAATACAATAATGTTAGCTTGCTGTAGTAATAACTTTAAAAGTTGGTTGGGTTCTGATCACTACTAATCTGAATTTGCTCTTCCATAAGTATAAGCATAAGCATATGCTCACGACTATATTCCCCGAGGGGGTAGTCAGAGATATTCGGAAACCTCAGAACATCCACGTTTCACCAGTAGTACCGAAACCGTACCGTACTCTAACCGTACTCTTCCATATATTAAGATTATGTATGTCCCTATATATGCTGACACTTTTTAAGGGGATGATCAGACCATCAAACTGAACAACTTTATGGGACCAACATCGGATCGCGAAAAAAAAACAGCAATAAACTGTAAACCTACTTTGCAGGTTAGGTTAGTTTTGCAGTTTTGTATGGAACAGCTGATTGATGGTGCACTCAGATATTTGTTTTAGTGCACTTTTGATTATGTCAGGTTTGGAACGTTGATTGTGTACACAGGTGTACACACTATGTATTCATGTCAATGTGTACACAGCTTTTTTGCGATCGAAGATTGAGATCGAGAATGCCATGATATTTCGTCCGTAAACAAAGACACAAATCTAGGAAAGGTGAACGCAAGTTGCATGTCAAACCTTAAGCCCCACTTGCGCCAACCACGGGTTAGCAATTAACTCCGCTAAAATAGCTCTTTCAGTTGTTTTTCTATACAAAAAATCATGGGTTACCAACTTATAACCTAGAGTTTATTGCTAACCCAGGTTGGCGCAAGTGGGGCTAAGAGGACTAAGTTCTAAAACAGCTTTTATTTATGTAATTTGCGAATCAACATCAGCAAAACATACTTTGAGAGCTTTTGCCTCGGATTGTAATGAGTTTAGCCTCAAGGTGAACAACGTCTCGGCTTTCGTTAAGGTATGACATGAATCTTAAAAGGGCCAAAAGCTACGCTAATGGCTCTTAAACGAATCATGTGTCTTCGTTGATAGACGAAACTAAAAAGGAACGGATGTGGCATGTTCATAGACAATTAATGTAAGAATTTAATCGAACCAAATTAAGGAGAATTAGGTGAAAAACTCGTTTCACCCAACTTCTTATAATGCCGATTTCTCATAATGCTGACTTCTCAAAATTCCAACTTCTTCTCGATATGACAACGTCTCATAAAAAACTGTAATTACCCATAAAACTTCTCTCCATTACATAATGCCTATATACGTCGCACTGCAGCGGGGAGGGTGCTGTATGGGCGTTAGCCCAGCCCAGTGCGGATTGGTAGACTTCACATGCGCATCGGAATTTCTTCTTCAGCGTATGCAGGTTTCGACATTATGTTAACCTTCACCGTTTGAAAGCAGTCTGTATTTCGTACATAAGTTACAAAAACTCATTGGTACATGGCTTGTCGTCCGAACCCAGACCTCAAGATTAAGTTTCCATACGTCTCCGCAACGCACCATCGACGCTCCATTACATGGGGGTAGCAATCAAGAAACTATCTGGGCTAACGCAATGATAAACTAACTTCAAATTCAAAATTTTCAGTAACTTCAGGAAAAACCTCAGAAAAGCTCAGATAAATGCCTTATTATTTGGGGTCGTTGTAATATTATGGCTTTGTTATCAATTTCTCGATCAGCCATCGTCATCATAGAATGTAATGGCAGAAGAGGTATGACATATCTGGTAACTTGTACCATCGAACAAGTAATATTTGTTCGATGCTTGTACTCATGTGAGTACAAGCTTTTTGATGAAATTTTCATGTAACGTTTACTAATTCTACTAGAATAACATTGGTATTACTGAATCAAGCATGTTTTGGCACTGGTCTTGCCAAAGTTTTCGCTGAATATTATGAGAGGTCCGTTCGAATGAACATCCATCAAGCATTCATAGAGAGAACCAACTAGATTGAGAGAAAAGTTTACTAGTAAAACTTCCATGATTTGTCAGGAACTGAGCTGCAAACTGATCTCCAAAACAAGTTCTGCGCAAACTTCCATTTTCACAGATGAAAAACCAAAGTATTTCTGTGGTATAATGGCTATAGTAGCCTTGCCTTCCGTGCAGCGGGAGTTCTATCCCAACCTAAATCAGACTTTGATAAAGTTTTCAGGAACTTATATTATGATTTGAAGTAAACGAAAGATCAAGATGATACCAACAGTATGCATTAATTACGGAGAACCAATGTCTATTATATTTTTATTTAATGGCGTTTCCTTGTTAGATTTCGCCAGTGTCAAGTAGTTTGAGGGAGTGTCTATCCAATCTCGAGGATGGTTTTTGAGTAAGAATAACTGAGAAGGATTTTGGAGCCTCGTGGCAGGCTGAGACGCGAACCGCGCGAACACCACGCGAGAGACAAGTGTTCGAGGCAAACCCTGCAACGTGACTCCCACTGTCTATTAAAAAGTGACTTCTGGATTCATATTGGACAGGTCAAAATTGATAGGTATTGCAGGGGATGTCCTGCTTTAGAAGGTATTAGTAATCTTTCTCATACTGTGTCAAATAAAGACCGCAATAATCTCAGCATTTCCTAATGGAAAAAGAACTATTATTTTCTCTCTTTTTCAAGACATATTGACACCGTCATGTTCACGTTCTCGTTCGCACTAATGATATTAAACTGAGACAAAGTTCTTTATGTCGTACGCAGCGGGGTGCTTTGTCATCACGCCTGTGATGGGTGCACTGAAGTAAATTACTTTTTATTCTCACAAGCAAAGGGTAGATAGAATTGTCAATGCCTTTTTCTTTTTATTAGTTTTCAGCATAGCATAGCATAGCAAAGCATAGCATATGCTCACGACTATATTCCCCGAGGGGGTAGTCAGAGATATTCTGACACCTCAGAACATCCACGTTTCACCAGTAGTACCGAAACTCTGTCCAGTGTGACGTCCAGTGGGTACAATAAATGCCTTGAAATTGAAGCATGCAGGTTTCCTCACGATGTTTTCCTTCACCGAAAAGCCAGTGGTGTTACAAATCGTACATAAATTCTGAAAAACTCATTGGTACGAGTCGGCCTGGACGGGGATCGAACCATCGCCTCCTGCACGACAAGCAAGGTTACTCGCCGCTGGACTACCACGACTTCCATTAGTTTTCAGATTTTTTAGCAAATAACTACAAACTCGCTTATTTCTTTCGGGACGGTCAAAACTTACGTAACAACTTAGGAAAGTAGTTGCAACAAGAAAAAACCGTGGGTACCTAATTACAGTTTTATGCTGGATTCGGTGCACGACCAACGGTCAGCGCTGACGGCGGATTAACCAATTAGCGGCGTGCAATTCGTCAGCGCCGTACTAAACCGCGTCCCTTGATTGGATAATCCGCCGTCATCGCTGACCGTCGGTCGTGCACTAAATCCAGCCTTAGGATGGGATTATGTCAAATGGTGATAAGACTTTGCCCACAAAAACTATTCATCAAGTACCTGTTACAAAACATTGTTTGAAATGCAGATTATTACAATAAGCAACATTAAATTACGAATTCCAAGACGATTCAACAAGTATAAACGTTCTGAACTCAGGAACATAGTTTTACCATGCCCGGTATCTTTTTCATCAACATCGTCAGCTTAGTGCGTTCACACATTGACGGAGCGGAAGACGTCAGTCCATCATTTGTGAAGCAAGGAGTTGTATGAAACCGCACGTAGAAGCACACACGGTGACGCATTGACGCACCGGGTGTGGTTCTGTGGACTGACGAATGCCGCTCCGTCAATGCGTCATCGTGTGTGAACGCACTTAAACTTCCCTTTGCATGGCTCAGGCCTCCTGGCAAACAGCTTGCCCCAATTTCCTAAAGATTCCTCACTCATGTTTTATGCACTGTGATGCTGCTATGCACTCAGTGTAAACGCGGCTTTGGTAACAGGAATTAATCAGACGTTAGTTTGCTTAGTGTCAAGCGGAGTTACTTGACGTAATGAACATGCCGGTGCAGGCGAGACTGCGCTGGAGCTATTTACATTATATCCTTGTATTTCTGTCTACATAGCGAAGTTCTGAACTTAAGAGTACTAAGAGGTATTAGAGTTCAAGTTATCTAACGTAACTGCAACGTATCGAATGCAAACAACGGTGGTGTACTTCATAATTATAAGTACACCACCGTGCTCTATACAAATGAAGTTATTAAAGATCAAACTAAAAGAAAACGAAGTTACTTGTCTTCTGATAGATCAATCTAACCAGTGTTGTTGTCCTAAGGTACCCCGATTACAGAGGGCCTTTGTGAGACAACTACACCTCCCCTGTCTGTATGTCTGTCTGTGTTTTGTGTCGCTCCAACTCAACCCGGCCACCTGCTCCATAGGCTTCCACGTGAAGGTGGCGGTATTATCTTCTCTCCGAAGTGTATGCCCGAACTACTTCCACTTGCGTTGAGCGACTTTTTGTTTAATTTCTTGGCATCGAGTCCACGACTCTTCGTTGCTGATCGTATTCGGCCAGTGAATGCGTAGGATGGATTTCAGGCTTTTGTTGACGAAGACTTGTACCTTGTTCGTAAGTCCCTTTGTTTCCTTGCACCCAGTTAATAAACTTAAAGGCAACACTAGCTGTATTCCTCTTTCACTCGCAGCATAGACTCTTCTTGTCAATGAGGGCCCATTTGTGTCCAGATTGTGACATTACTATGACTGATGTAGTGGTATAAATATTGTGGGGTGACGGAGCGTGGAGGGGAAGTGGAGTCTGTTGACGTCTGACAGCATTGCGGGCGTCGGGCATTCGAGTGGTGGGATTGGATGCGAGTGGATCGGAGCGCTCGTTGCAAGTGATGGAATGTGGGGTTCAGGAGTGGCTGAACATCCATTTTGCGTAGTTTTTTGCTGCTCGTTTGAGCGTGGGATGTTAAAAAATCACACTCCTGGTCTTGACAATGTTACACTATGTAATTTAATATTGTTTTTTTGTAATTGTAATATGTAAATTTTGTTTTGTTTAAAAGTAGTGTGTTGTAGAGTTTCTGGCCACATCTTCTCCACAACGGAACACCGTCCGACGTGGTGGTAGATTCAAAAACATGACATCAGAAAGTTATATATGTGATATTATTTTGAATAAACAATTTTGACTTTGACTGCACTATGGCACTTTCAATAACACTTCAACGTAGTTTAACCAAATAGACGAAGCGTTGTAATTTAATGATTGCTCCAAATTATACAATTAGTTACTGTTAATATTTGATGCATAAATAGTGCATTGTGTTTGAGATAGTGTTGCAAATGGCTTGTTAATTGTGCATGTGGATTGTGCAATGCATTAACGTTTAATATATGCACTATGCAGTCAAGTAATGGTATTTTAGTCATTTTACACCGTTTCGTGCCACTGGCTTTTCGGTGAAGGAGAACATCTGCATGCTTCAATTTCGAGGCCTGTATTATACCCACTGTCCATTATGAGTGGCGACGGGCTCACCCCCCGTCACACTGGACAGAGTTTCGGTACTACTGGTGAAACGTGGATGTTCTGAGGTTTCAGAAAATTTGGGGAATATAGTCGTGACCATCTGCTCGTGCCGCCTGAAAAATATCGATGGCACTAAAACGGCAAAGAAAAAAACCGAGTGTGCTTTAGACCACACGACTGAAGTAAAACTTCCTTTCGCCTCGCCCGATCACACTTTTCGTAACGCTCTCGTCACGCATTCACACCAACTTACTCCCCAAGTCAAGCGTGCGTAAAGATTACTTCAAAGCTTCTTGACTAAGAAACTTTTCTCAAATGAGGCTTTAAAAGCTATGTGTAGGAAATGGCCTGAAACCGGCATACGCCTTCGAAGAAATTCTCATATACAGGGTGTTATCTTAAATATAGTTGCATTACCTACTTACTTTATGGGGTTATTGTACCCATGATACTAAACAACTTTCCCTTAGAAACCTATAGGAAATTAGTATAAATTAGTTTTTCATACAAACGTTCGATCAGCTGGTTGCATTTAGTATGGAAAGTCAAACAATTTTTTTGCGAATGTCCGATAGGTCTCTTAAGAAAAGTTGTTCAGTGTCATGGGTAAAATCAACCTTTAGTAGTGCAACTGTTTATCGTAACCCACTTGAGGGTTGGTCCGTGTACCATTATTGCTGACGATAGGGGCTGATGATGATGGCATCTCGAACATTATTATGATGTTCAACTTCAATTAAATCCTAACTTATAATTTTTCTTTCTTTTTTCAGGAAACTCATCACTTCTGCCTGTAAGATTAGGTAAGTCAACGTTTATGTCAAACGCACAAATCTAATTCCAATTTCAAAAATCAACATATAATTTTGAAGAAATACTTTACAACGTTAATAATTTGCAAACACCGTGTATAACGCCTGCTGCCAGCCTGTCATAAGTGAACTAAGTGACTCCTTAGCAACCAATGCAGGCAATAACATGATCGAAGCACAAACATGTACCACAAACGATTTATGACCGTCGAACACAAGGCTGGAACCGATCCAAGCGTGCCACGGTCACAAGTGAGAAATGGCCACGTCTGAGCCTAATGTACTCTGGCCACTTAGTGCGCTACTGTTTGGTGAAAGCTTTAGTAGTGAGTAAAGTACGGTAGGTAAGTAATGTATGGTAGGAATGTTAGGGTACAAAATTAAAGCGAATTTTTAACAAAAAATTTCATGATCACTGACGTACAGTCAGTATCGGAGAAACGCTGACCACTCTATCTTAATCTGTATTAGCGCAGTGGGGTTCAATTTCTCTGATGCTGACCGTATCAATGGTTGTCTCTAACCAAAGGCGAATCAGGGTATGCGAGACTAATGTCGATAGTTATGGACTATGGCAGGCATGTCAAATTTGCAGCCCGCAGTGCGTTTTCTTGCGGCCCTATCCAATTTTAAGAACAGTTTCCCGATGCGGCCCGCGAGCCTGCAGACTTAGACGAGGTACTCATATTATGTAGGTGCACTGAGCACCACTGTACTGAGTCATAATGGTGAAAAATTTCGAGCTCACTTCGCCCTCTCACTCTCTTAGAGCGTTCACACACGATGACGCATGACGGAGCGGCTTGCGGCTGCGTCAGTGCGGGGAATCGTTGCGGCTGTCGCAGTGATGTCCGTCAGTGCGACTTGCAGTCCGTCAGAACGACGTCACTGCGGCAATGGTGTTGCCAGACATACAATAATTATCCTAGATCTGCTATATTTTTGAGTGAATGCGATACAACATTTCGATTGATTATTTTAATATACACGTAACGGAACGTTTTCAAGTAGCGATATAAGCGTCAATTTTCGTCCCGCTGCGCTAAACGAAGTTGTCGCTTTCCACCTTCGTCGAGGAGAAGAATAGCATACTAACCTCAGACAGTAAATAGGAAAGTGACCTCAGCTACAATTAGGTACATGAGATCTGAGACCTTTCTTACTTTCCTATCCTCGGTGTGTAATCTACTATTATCATAACTGGGGTAACCGAGTTTACGGTTAATTTTACAAGCGGAGTGGCTGCCTTTTTGAACTTTTTTGTTTCCTAACCGATTTCTTTCCAAATTTATTATATCTGAGGATTCCTAAGACACCGAACACGAGAATCCAAAGTCATAATTCAGAAAAGTGGCCGCTATCTTAACTTTTTTGTTTTTCAACCGATTGCTTTCTAAGTCGATATCTGGGGGTTTTTCTGCAGTCTCCGAACAGGAATCCGCAGTCAAAAATTCAGAAAAGTGACCGCCATCTTTAACTTTTTTGTTTTTACACCGATTGCTTCAAAAATCGATATCTGGGGGTTTCTATGGACACCGAACATGAATCCGCAGTCAAAAATTCAGAAAAGTGGTCGCCATCTTGAACTTTTTTGTTTCTCAACCGATTGCTTTCAAAATCGATATTTGGGGGTTTCTAAGGACACCGAACACGAATCCGCAGTCAAAAATTCAGAAAAGTGGTCGCCATCTTGAACTTTTTTGTTTCTCAACCGATTGCTTTCAAAATCGATATTTGGGGGTTTCTAAGGACACCGAACACGAATCCGCAGTCAAAAATTCAGAAAAGTGACCGCCATCTTGAACTTTTTTGTTTTTACACCGATTGCTTCCAAAATCGATATTTGAGGGTTTCTAAGGTCACCGAACACGAATCCGAAGTCAAAAATTCAGAAAAGTGACCGCCATCTTGAACTTTTTTGTTTCTCAACCGATTGCTTTCAAAATCGATATTTGGGGGTTTCTAAGGACACCGAACACGAATCCGCAGTCAAAAATTCAGAAAAGTGACCGCCATCTTGAACTTTTTTGTTTCTCAACCGATTGCTTTCAAAATCGATATTTGGGGGTTTCTAAGGACACCGAACACGAATCCGCAGTCAAAAATTCAGAAAAGTGACCGCCATCTTGAACTTTTTGGTTTTTACACCGATTGCTTCCAAAATCGATATTTGGGGGTTTCTAAGGACACCGAACACGAATCCGCAGTCAAAAATTCAGAAAAGTGGTCGCCATCTTGAACTCTTTTGCTTTTACACCGATTGCTTTCAAAATCAATGTCTGGGGGTTTCTAAGGACCCCGAACACGAATCCGCAGTCAAAAATTCAGAAAAGTGGTCGCCATCTTAAACTTTTTTGTTTCTCAACCGATTGCTTCCAAAATCGATATTTGGGGGTTTCTAAGGACACCGAACACGAATCCGCAGTCAAAAATTCAGAAAAGTGACCGCCATCTTGAACTTTTTTGTTTCTGAACCGATTGCTTCCAAAATCGATATCTGGGGGTTTCTATGGACACCGAACATGAATCCGCAGTCAAAAATTCAGAAAAGTGGTCGCCATCTTGAACTTTTTTGTTTTTACACCGATTGCTTTCAAAATCAATGTCTGGGGGTTTCTAAGGACATCGAACACGAATCCGCAGTCAAAAATTCAGAAAAGTGACCGCCATCTTGAACTTTTTTGTTTCTCAACCGATTGCTTTCAAAATCGATATTTGGGGGTTTCTCAGGACACCGAACACGAATCCACAGTCAAAAATTCAGAAAAGTGGTTGCCATCTTGAACTTTTTTGTTTCTGAACCGATTGCTTCCAAAATCGATATCTGGGGGTTTCTATGGACACCGAACATGAATCCGCAGTCAAAAATTCAGAAAAGTGGTCGCCATCTTGAACTTTTTTGTTTTTACACCGATTGCTTTCAAAATCAATGTCTGGGGGTTTCTAAGGACACCGAACACGAATCCGCAGTCAAAAATTCAGAAAAGTGACCGCCATCTTGAACTTTTTTGTTTCTCAACCGATTGCTTTCAAAATCGATATTTGGGGGTTTCTCAGGACACCGAACACGAATCCACAGTCAAAAATTCAGAAAAGTGGTTGCCATCTTGAACTTTTTTGTTTTTACACCGATTGCTTCCAAAATCGATATTTGGGGGTTTCTAAGGACACCGAATAAGAATCCGCAGTCAAAAGTTCAGAAAAGTGACCGCCATCTTTAATTAATTTTTGACTGTGGATTCGTGTTCGGTGTCCGTAGAAACCCCCAAATATTGATTTTGAAAGCAATCGGTGTAAAAACAAAAAAGTTCAAGATGGCGACCACTTTTCTGAATTTTTGACTGCGGATTCATGTTCGGTGTCCATAGAAACCTCCAGATATCGATTTTTGAAGCAATCGGAGTAAAAACAAAAAAGTTAAAGATGGCAACCCCTTTTCTGAATTTTTGACTGCGGATTCGTGTTCGGTGTCCTTAGAAACCCCCAAATATCGATTTTGAAAGCAATCGGTTGAGAAACAAAAAAGTTCAAGATGGCGACCACTTTTCTGAATTTTTGACTGCGGATTCATGTTCGGTGTCCATAGAAACACCCAGATATCGATTTTTGAAGCAATCGGAGTAAAAACAAAAAAGTTAAAGATGGCAACCCCTTTTCTGAATTTTTGACTTCGGATTCGTGTTCGGTGTCCTTAGAAACCCCCAAATATCGATTTTGAAAGCAATCGGTTGAGAAACAAAAAAGTTCAAGATGGCGACCACTTTTCTGAATTTTTGACTTCGGATTCGTGTTCGGTGTATTTAGAAACCCCCAAATATCGATTTTGAAAGCAATCGGTTGAGAAACAAAAAAGTTCAAGATGGCGGTCACTTTTCTGAATTTTTGACTGCGGATTCGTGTTCGGTGTCCTTAGAAACCCAGATTCAGACCTCAGATTCGTGCAGATATTGATTTTGGAAGCAATCGGTTAGAAAACTACCAAAATCTACCAAACGAACCAGAAATTACCATATACTATACTACCATTATCTACCAACAAATGACAAAAAAAAACTACCAAAATTTACCAAAAGAATCAAAAACTACCAAAATCTACCAAAAACTACAAAAAGAACGAAAATTTACCAAAATCTACAATAATCTATCATTCAAAACAAAAACTACGAAAATCTACAACAAAAATAGCAGAACTTTCGGCCATCTAAGGTGTATCTGCTGGCAACTTTACGCGCGTCACTGCGTCACTCGTGTGCCATACCATGCGACAGCGCCGCAGTGACGGACTGCAGTGCGACTGTCGCACGTTTCCCGCATTGACGCGCGGCAATGCGGCTCCGCATGCGTCACTGCATTGACGCGCGTCAATGCAGCAAACGTGCGACAGTCGCACTGCAGTCCGTCACTGCGGCGCTGTCGCATGGTATGGCACACGAGTGACGCAGTGACGCGCGTAAAGTTGCCAGCAGATACACCTTAGATGGCCGAAATTTCTGCTAATTTCGAGTAATTTTACAATCTGTTGCCCCATTATGAAAAATATATAGGTGTTTCACTCGAAACGCAACATAAATATTATTTGATGTTAGAGAAAAATTAATAATAAAACCGATTCCTTGTTATAGTAGATTATTTTTGTAAACTATTTTTTGTTAAGGTGGCACATCTAGTAAAGTGTTGTCACATCTTGTGTTTATATATCCTCGACGTACTTTAGATCTATGTTATCGTTTCCATGGTGATTGGTATTGTTACTGTCAAGAAAATTATATTTCGATTTTTCCACTGCGTAAGCTATTTTACTTTAATATGGTAGTAGAGCGTTAAAATTCGTTAATAACAGTGAAAATTCGAAGCCGTGAGTTTGGCAAAAGTTATTCCGAAAGAATAAAGGTTCGAAATAGTGGAAATATGTCGACAAATGTTAAACTCGAAATTCGACCGTTCGACGGAAATAACTGGTCATCTTGGAAATTTCAAATATTGATGCTGCTGAGAACCCACACCGGAGCACTCGACGCTGTAGAAGGGATCCTCAAAAAGCCAATATATTCAAGTAAAGATGCCACACCGGAAGAGTTGTCGAAATACAAAACTGATAACGATGCTTACAAGCGAATCGAAAGCACAGCCTTTTACTGTTCACCTCTAATATGACCGAAAAAATCCTTACCAAAGTACCTAATGCGCTTTAGCAAAAGAAGCTTGGGAGGAACTTAACCGGCTTTATGAAAGAGTATCTAAGGATCGTTTCTATGATGTATGCATGCAATTCTTTGGATACAAGCATGACCCCTCACATGACATGGGAAATCACTTAACTACAGTTAAAAATCTATGGCATGAAGGAAATCTGATCATGACTAAACAAGAACAATGCAGATTACCGGAGATGCTGTTGATAATTTTGTAAAGTTATGGATTCACTGCCTGATGAGCTGACTAGTACTTTAACTTCAAATCCAGTTGGGCTTTAATGTCTGTAAGTGATAATATAAAAGAAAACCTGACTACTCAGCTATTCACTTAAGAAAGGTCGCTTAACCAGAAAAATGTGGATGAAGGCGGAAGCAGCAGTGAACTTCTTGTTCTACGAGGTGAAAAGCATTTTGCGAAAGGTAAAAACAATGCAAATAAGAACAAATTATGCAATTATTGCAAGGAAGGGTTTCATAAAGTCAAATCCTGCGAAAAGTGGATAGTGGATGGTAGACCTCCCAAACCTCCAAAGCAACCCACAAATGTAGCGATGATGACAGGCTTAGCCCCAGCCTATGGTGATAAGAATGCAGACAAAGACTCTTGGTACGTAGACAATGGTGCCACCACTCATGTTACCAATAGAGAAGAGTCCTTTGAGTACTTTGAGAATTCTCATAGAGTTATGACGGCAAATGGAGATGCTATTGAAGCCATTGGAAAAGGTTCTATACAACTCGAAGCTGACATAACCTGCCACAAGGAGCTGATTACCTTGACGAACGTTTGGTACATACCAAGAATTCAAAGAAATTTGTTCTCAGTGCCATAGATAGAAATTTGGAGAGAGACCTAGAGCTAAGATACCCGGAGACCTTATCGAAAGCGAAATTGATTTTCAGTCGATTGAAGAAGTTGAGACAAATGGCAATGACTTAACACAACAAAATGAAGTCATGCCAGACGCAGAATTAAGCGGGCGACAGTTTCGTGTTCGAAGATAGATTAAACCTCCTGAGAGATTACATTTTGATCAATCCGTTAATGAAGCCATAATATCTGTACTTGAACCATCTTCATATCGTGAATCCTTGCGTAGTCCTGAAAAGGATAAGTGGATCGAAGCGATCAGTCGTGAAATAAAGACATTAAATGAAAATCTGACTTTGGAGCTGAAGACTCACCCAAAGAAAAGAAAAGCACCACTATGCAAATGGGTATTAAAAGTCAAAAGAAACCTAGTAAAGCATTGTGAAGAGCTTGGATTGAAAAAGAGGAGTGAATGTTAAGATGGGTACTAAAAATCAAAAGAAATCTGATAAAGCAAATCAAAAGAAACCTGATAAAGCTTTGTGAAGAGCCTGGATTGAAAAAGAGGAGTGAATGTTAAGGTGGCACATATAGTAAAGTGTTGTCACATCTTTTGTTTATATATCCTCGAGACATACTTTAGATCTATGTAATGGTTTCCATAATGTTGATACTGTCAAGAAAATTATATTTCGATGTTTCCACTGCGTAAGCTATTTTACTTTAATATTTTTCTCCTCGACGGAGGTGGCAAGCGACATCTTTGTTTAGCGCAGCGGGACGAAAATTGACGCTTTCCGTCTGGAGGGGAGAACGCTAAACGAAGTTTCCGCTTTCCACCTCTGTCGAGAAGAAAAATTGTATACTAACCTAGGACTTTCTGTCCGAGTAAGAAAGCCTCAGATCACATGTTAAGGCCGAGGTCAACAATTACATGAGCTCTGAGACCTTTCCTGTCCTCGGTGTGTAATCTACTATTTTCTCCCCTCCGGACAGAAAGCGTCAATTTTTGCAACGCTGCGCTAAACAAAGTTGTCGCTTTCCACCTCCGTCGGGGAGAAAAATAGTATACTAACCTCGGACAAAAAATAAGAAAACCTCATTACATGAGATCTGAGACCTTTCTTACTTTCCTGTCCTCGGTGTGTAATCTTTACTATTATAAAACCGTAAAACCATAAGGAACAAAAAAGTAGCTGTTCACTTCATATAAATTCAAATGACCTCGATAGCGCGATTTAAATGACGTGCAGCGCCATCTATTGACAAAATAGTGTGTTTGTTTGTTTGTTCGCGCATCACGCAAAAACTACTGAACCGATTTAGATGAAACTTTTTTTCTTTGATAGCTTATGATCTGACCTAAAATCTGGTATATAATTTGTGCGGACGAAGTCGCGGGAAAACACTAGTCTTCTATAAAACCGCCAGTTGCAGTTTTAACGATAATAGCTACAAGCATAAAACATAATAATCCGTAATGTTTCGATAAATTGAAAGCCAGTCAGGACTAGGTACAATGTGACATTCTTGTTTTTTGGAAATGTTATTTAATTGTACAGAAATAAAAAAATACGATTGGGGGCAGCACAATAGGCTCGGTAGGCTCTTAAGCCGTTGAAAAATTTACCGTCAACATGGTTACCCCGGGTAAGGTAACGATCCGTTACGTGCAATAATAAAATAATAAAATATTGTAGTCAATCATGCTACTCAAAAATATAGCAGATCTAGGATAATTATTCCATATCTCGCAACACCATTGCCGCAGTGACGTCGTTCTGACGGACTGCAAGTCGCACTGACGGACATCACTGCGACTGCAGCAACGATTCCCCGCACTGACGCAGCCGCAAGCCGCTCCGTCATGCGTCATCGTGTGTGAACGCTCTTATACTTACGGTAACGTAGCGTTTTTTTTATGAGAGACCATACAATTTTGGAATTGTAATATAAGTACCGTCCTGTTTTAATCGTCCTGTTCTACGATAGATGCGATGAGTTTGATGTCTTTATGTTCGTTGCGGCCCACTGATTCTACTATCGTTATGCACTTGGCCCACCAAAGAATTTCAGTTTGACATGCCTGGACTACAGTATGATGTAAAGAAAAGTGACGTCTTCTTATTCGAATTCCTCTTCATCACTGGAGGTTGGCAGTCAGTTCTGCATATCCCTGTCTATATCTCGCCAAACAAAACAGCTCTTTCAGGTTCGCAAGCTACGTCATTTGTGGCATACCGACGCTTCTTTTGCCCTCTTCTTTGCCATGGTATTCACATCCTGTACAAAAGCACCAGATAGTGTGACCCCAGTAAGGCTGTAACTAGTAAAAATGGCCGAGGAAGATATTTTGTTAATATTTATGGTGTTTAGAGAGTGTCGTATTTTGAGAATACAATATTTTGTGAACATGATGTTTAAGTGAACAAGGTGTTATGATATGATATATAGAGATGGAGCGCGTACCCATATGAATAGATACGACTAGAAGTCAAGCTTCCGGCGCTAGACTCGCGAAAAAAGTTGTAATCTATCGCTTTATGGATCAAAATGGCGTGTTTACGAGTCTTTCAGCGGTCTCCGGCGCGGCGTCCCGCTTGTATGAAGCTTCCGATCTGTAAGGATATTTAATCATGTGGCGTACCGGTGCGGTGCCTACACGAACGTGTACCGCGTTTGTTTGTTCCTTTAGTGCAGTGTTTTTCAAACTTATTTGAACTGTGACCCCCTCATGACTCTAAAAACCGGACACATCCAACTTTATCGTAATGAATGCAAAAAGATATACGGGGCATGAATTCCATCGCGCTCTAGAACAAAAACCTGGAGCGAGCTCAAAATTTATTTCCCAGCGCTACGAATCGATTATTTGCCAAACTGTGTGACTGTGTTGTGGAACATAAAAATGCAAAATATGAAGCGAGCTCGAAATTTAGTAACTCTTCGACTCAGTTGCATTCAAAACTCTTGGATTATATTATACAGTATACACAGAAGCACGTCTAGTATGATTTCTTTACTTGAGCGTGACTCTGCTTTTTTCAATACTTCATGTTGCGGCAAGTGCGGCTTTGGCACTCCAAAAAGCGCGGGAGCAGATTATTTTCTATGCAGCGAAAGCGCGTCTCACGGGTGTATAAAAATCATACTAGACGTGCAGGAGCAAGCGAAGCTAGATTTTCGATACTATTAGCGGATGTACCTACCTATACTCCATTCCAAATAGCAACGAAATTAGAAGGCTATTTCGAATTACAGAAACAGAGATTTGAAACACTAATTCCTCTCACTTATTCTTAGAACAGCTTTAGTAACGTCCAAGATATGTCGGATACTTAGAAAAAGTATATGTCTAGAATGAGCCTCACACTTGTTCCGTATAAAACAAAAGGGGCTAACTTTCTTAGGTTGGTGTGCGTGAGGCGCCATACAAATTATGTATGTGTGCGTGTATATGTATAGGGTTTTGGAACCAGTACTGGTTCCTATTTTTTCTACGCTTTCGTAGCTTTGACTGTCTATCTTGATAATCTATGGCCGGATAGTATATCTTTCTCATAAATAAATCATACTTGCTAATTAGAATTGGCTTGATAGCTATACAGGAATCGGAAATTATTTTATTCCTTATTTGGAATGAAGTATATGATAGGAGCGCTCACAATCCCCTTGGAATTGCTTTGCGATCCCCCAGGGAGTAACAGACTATAGTTTGAGAAACACTGCTTTAATGTAGCAGGTAACAGGTCCACTAGTTCAGAGCGATATGATGAAAAATTCACTGTGTGGTCCTCACAAACTAACAATAGGAAACGGAACCTTTATTGTGTTAGGACATTGTGCGCTCAACAATGTGCAAAAATTTATAAAGAAAACGTAGTACACACACAAAGATACACGACATATTGTTTGCACATTTGTTAGAAATTTAGAGTATGCTACATGAAATATTCTGCTATAGGTACTCAAATACTTTATCATAATGAGTTAGTACGCACGGCGACAAATCAACCTATACCCATAGTTGGACCTTTTGTCCATGAACATAGAGTTAAACTATGGGAAGGTTGATCTGTCGCCGTGTGTACATACAGGGTCTTTATTAATATGTTGACACTTTTTTAAGAGGATGATCAGACCGTCAAACACAACAACTTTCTCTATCGGACCTACAACGGAATCGCGAAAAAAAAAAACAGCTGTTCCATACAAAACTGCAAACCTACTCGAACCAAATGTATGGAACAGCTGATTTTTTTTCGCGGTTTCTTGTTGGTACCATAGAGAAAGTTTTTCAGTTTGACGGTCTGACTGATCATCCCCTTAAAAACTGTCAGCATATTAAGAAGGACCCAGTATTTTAGGGGGTGCTTCAGACCATCAATCTGAACGGGAAACATGGGAAAAACATTGAAATAATTGCAATCAAAAATCTGCTATTTTAAAAATTTCGGCTCATGAAAAAGTAATACATCTATCTCTATTTTGATGTGTCCTAAGATTCAAATAGAAATCTTTGAAGCATTTTGATGTTGGCTGTAGAAAGTTCTTCAGTTTAATGGTCTGAAACACCCCCTGAAATAAGACCACATCTTTCTGTAGCACCCTGTAGAAGAAATGGCCCGCCTGACATATCAATTTCAAGATGTCACTGCGAGCGGCATTGCTTTATAAGCCATTTTCCTTTAGCCATCATAGAATAAATCGCTCTGTCAGTTTTGCTGCACTGGAGCGTCTTGGAAATACGAATCATACTGCCTGTCTTCATTTATTTCACACTATTATCATAGCATGCCCTTTTTGATAATAACTGCTTGATTCAGTGCGGTTTGCGTTTTTATGGAAAACCTATTATTAGTAATAAATTATTTTTAATTATTTATCAAAGATTTGTAATCATCAATTTTAGCCTTGGATTTTAGCCTTGATAAATAATTATTATTGATCGCCATATCCTATTACCTGACGCCTATTACGGAGGCCTGACGAACACCTATCCAAGACAGCCTTAAAATGGCACCCACCAGGCAAGCGAAAGAGGGGACGTCCTAAAATAACCTGGCGCCGCTCTGTGGAAGTAGAGGCTAAATGCCTCAACATGACCTGGGAAGATATCTGCAGTGCCGCCCAAGATCGCAACCGGTGGAGAGCTATTATCCGAGCCCTATACCCCACGTAGGGGTAACAGGAAGAGAAGAAGAAGAAGATATCCTATTACCGTACATCCAACCAATATCTAATAAATATATCTTCAACACTTGACACTGGCGAAATCTAACAAGGAAATGCCATTAAATAAAAATAAAATAGAATAGAATGATTATTTCTGACTTTAATACAGGGTGTCCGAGAAGTATTGGTCCAAAATGGACGAGGGGGTAGTGGAGATCATTTCCGACAATTTTGGCATTTAGGAACGGTGTGTTTCTATAAAAACTAGAGTCTAGTTTCAAAGTCCACTTGTCACTACAAAAACACTTATTTAAAAAAACTGTGAAACATTTCCCACTTTTTATTTTAATTTCATTCCCTTCTCTCTTCTCTGTCGCTATTTATCCGCAATATTTCTAAGCATAACAAGGTACAATGTGTACGTAACGTAGTCTCCATTATAATTCGGCCGTACATTATGCACCCCGCAGCGAGGCGACGAAACGAGATTTTATTTCAATATAGACGGATTTATCGCTAACTGGATAACGGTTATGTTACAAAAGGTTTTGTGAAAGTCTGATTTATTGTAGAACCCATACTTTTAAAGGATTTTTGTAGGATATTGTTTAAACAGGGAATTTTGTATGTAATAAGTATTTCAACTAAAAGTGATGGCTGATGTATGATGTGATGAGTTGTTGACATTGAATAATTTATTGTACCTACCCGAATCATGATTAATCTATACAAGATGTTACAATTTAAGAAGGTGTCAAGTCAAGTCAATATAATTTATTCAATATAGGAGCTTGAAGCACACTTATTAAACGTTAAATCTTTTATAAGCTACTTAGATAAGCTACCACCGCGGCGGAACGTGTTGTCGCTGTAGAGAAGATGCGGCCTGAAACTCTACAACATAACACGACTTAATAACTATTACAATAGGTGGTTTAGACCATCAAACTGAAAAACTTTCACTATGGAGCCAACATCGAAATCGCGGAAAAAATGAGTCGGGTTAGTAATGCAGTTAGGTATGAAACTTTTTTTTTGCGATTTCGAAGTTGGATCCATATTGAAAGTTGTTCAGTTTGATGGTTTGATCATCCTCTTAAACAACCTTCAGCGTATTAAATTGTAATGTGTAGGGTTTATTATCTATTGAGTCAGAGTTAATCGAAAAAATACCCTTGAGGATATTTTTGATAGGTTCTGAATTTCTGATAGGAACACTAAAGCAGTTCTTTCGACTCCTGAGCCTTTGGGACAATGTTGAGTATTCATATCTCGATGTCAAATCCGAAACAAAATTTCTATTACATAAACATGTCGCCAAACACGTAACAAAGAAAAGAACCTCTATCCTTGTCGTCATAAACTTTGCCCCCAAAATCTCTGTCATTCTATTCCAGTGGCTTCGTACGAGTTATAACTAGTTTTATTTGTAAAATTGAGTTTTCGATCATATACGAACATAAAACTGAATATTGGCATGTGATTTAGTGAGTCGTTTGGACGCACGCCAGCCGCAAAATGCATGCATTATATTTGGCTTGTGTCTTGTTTTATATTAAAAATTAATGCAATTTTACACACGTTGTGTTGTTTAAAGGTTTCTTATGCAGTGTTTATGTGGGCGAAAGGTTAGCCACCTCTCACCACTTGACACTTCATTGCATCCTGAGCATTGCTACATCTCCATTCCTAAATATAATGTTGATAGTTGAAATAGGGTTGAACTACACCACGTAGCACAGCATCGCATTTTTCCGTCGCTTCATCCTTTTCTGTCACTCGTCAACGTCATTTGCTAGATCATATAAGATAGACGGAACGCGATCGCACGCGGCGTGCTTGTCCGTGCTGTTCCGTTCCGTCTATCTTATATGCTCTAGCAAATGAAGTTCCTGACTGACAGAAAAGGATGGAGCGACGGAAAAATGCGATGCTGTGCTTCCTGATGTAGTTCAACCCTTAATGTCATGAGTTTATGATGTATGTTGTGTTTGTAGTAATTTCGCCTTCTGTACAGGATACTTACAGTTCAATTCCAGCCTGAATCAAGCCATGATTGTTTAGAAACTTATCTGCAATTTGATATGCTATGTATTACCTACACTAATGGACAAAACATTAGTTTTTTGGCCATTTGATGGCCTTTTGCGTTCGATGCGATGTATAACGGATATTGAATTTAAAGGTTAATATTACAACAACACATAGACATAATAATACACAAAGTTGAGAAAATATGACCGAAGGGCGAGCTGAGTTGGGGGGAAGATTGTGACAGAAATGAGTTAAATATTTAGCATACAGGGTCCTTCTTAATAATGACGGTTTCTAAAGGGGATGAAAATTAAACAACTTTCTATATGGAACCGAAATCTAAATTTCGAATAAACTCCAAACCTGTTCTACTGAAATGTATTGGACAGCAGATAATTTTTCGAGATTTGGATGTTGGACCCATATATAAAGTTCCACTCATAAAACTGTCAGCATATAAAGAAGGACATACAACGCATATTTCCCGACTGAATTGGTGAATTCCCCGATGGGAATAATTAAACGTTATATTATTAATAATAGAAAGATGCACTCGCTCTCGTATGACCGTTTTAAAAAAGAATACAAGAAAATTGTATTTTTACTATCTAAAAAACGTATAATGACTTATTCACTCAATAAAAAACAATTACAATAATAATTTAATGACATATTTCATTAATTATAATTTAGTTAATCTGTTTGTTCAGTTGTTAATGACAATGATGCACAAGCGCTTGATTGCTTTTATTTTAACCGACTTTAAAAGAGGAGGTTTTTAAACGGACAGTTTTTAGTGTCATCATCAGTCTCTGCTGGGTTCTGTAAAGAAATTGTTATAATTAGGTAGGTATTCGGAGGTCGTGTGTGTGTTTATAATATTGCGATTTCTTCAGGGCCCATGTAATTCTTCTCATAAAAAATTACAATAAGGGTGTTACCGTTATAAAAAATAGTTCAATGACTTACCGAATGGCGTTACAGATGGCTTTGAAATTCTAAGCTATTTTTCCATATACAAAACATTACTTTTATTAATACCGTCTACGAGTGTTCTACTACGACAAAGTTTTGTATGAAATAAATAAATAAACACACAATACAATACAAGTAAAAAAAACGTATTTATTGTAGAAAGAAATTTCTTTTATACCTACTTACAAACTTTATCATTACCACATACAACTTTATATCATTCCCATTTTCCCTAAAGAAGTAACCGAGATGATTTCGATTCCTGAAACTCTCGTAAACTTTTATTTACTCGTTTGGGGAAATATTAAATAATTTTTTTCTTCAACTTCTTTTATTGGACGAACTTTGGTTTTCCGAAAAACAAAGAGACTTCGTATAAACCTTATGAGTTGTTAAATAAAGTTCACATTTGTTTATCTGTTTGTGTTCCTAAATGTACCTTTAATAATTTGTTACTTTGTGGTTCATTGTACGTTCAAGTAAAACTTTTTTTCATTTCTTTTGATATTGCTTTCTAAAAGTTATCTATGTTGATTGTTGTCTGTATTTTCATACACACATATACGTAAACTCTAGCCTTTTTCTCGGAGACAAAGAATTTTGACTTCGGATGAACCATAACTATTCATATAGATTTTTTAGTATTTTATGTTGAAAAATGATTAAGTATGCTCAAAGAGGGGAATTATTTGGGTTATAATTTATTATGTTAACTACATGGGCGTTAGTAAATCTCGCGTGTGTCCAAAGCGGATTGGTGGTAAGGTCTCGCAATGTTTTCTTCAGCGTATACAAGTTACGATGTTTTCCTTCTCTATTTGAGATTAGTCACGGTATTGCGTACAATAGGGTCCTTCTTAATCATCGACCTATGTTCTGAATATACCGACAGTTTTTTAAGGGGATGATGAGACCATCAAACTAAACAACTTTTTCTATGGGACGAGGTAAAAATCGCGAAAAAAAATCTGCTGTTCTAAATAAAACGGCAATATTACTCGAGACAGAAAAGGATTTTTTCGCGATTTCGACCTTGGTTCTATAGAGAAAGTTGTTCAGTTTGATTTGTCTGATCATCTTCTTAAAAAAACGTTATCATATTAAGTTGGACCCTGTTCAAGTTATAAAATACTTTTAGACAAGTCAAATTCAAAAACATGCCATCGACTCGAGAAAAGGCATTTTTTAGTTTCAAACAGAAAAATTATGCCGATTCTGACTACAGCGACTACTTGACTACAAAAGTAGTCAGTTTATAACTAAACTGAGTCAGTTAAGGTATTTTTAGGTATCCCTGACTTGAAATCAACCTTTTTTTAGAAATTTTGTCTGTCTGTTTGTTTGTGTGTTTGTTTGTTCGATCATCACGCAAAAACTACTGAAGCGATTTTGATGAAACTCTTTTTGGTTTGATAGCTTATGATCTGACTTAAAATATGGTAAGTATATAATTTGTGCGGACGAAGTCGTGGTTAAACACTAGTTATTTATATAAACTGCATGCATTTAAATTCATGCATTACAGCCGGTAAACAAAGTACTGCGGAATTCTCATTTCACAATGCTTAAGCCACTTTTCTGGTTTCTTGGACTTCTCTCTTCCCGAGATTAATCTTTTATCATATCTTTACGCTATTCAGATTAAAGCTGCGGAGTAAGGAATTTTAATTTCGCTCTTCGAATACCTACTAATATATTTTATGAACGTAAAATTGTGAATGTACGAAATTATCCGCCGAATTCTTCAGATGAATCTTGTAAGGGAATTTAAATTTTTCGGTATATTAATATTCCTTTGAAATCTGAAAATGTGTGGCCATGTTTTTGTGTTAGATAACACAATATATACGGTATATACGGTATGAAACATAAATTCACGAATATGATCCCTTTCAGGGTGGTAAGAAATTTTGCTGTAAACAATCGTTTACAGTATGCAGTGGTAGCAAAGCTGGGCTGCACGCATCCTATAAACAATGATATCATTGGCTATGCTGGAAACCTAAAATAAGAGTTCTAATAATACTACAATACCATAGCATAGCATATGCTCACGACTATATTCCCCGAGGCAGTCAGAGATATTCTGAAATCTCAGAACATCCACGTTCCACAGTAGTACCGAAACTCTGTCCAGTGTGACGGGGGGTGAGCCCGTCGCCACTTATAACAGTGGGTACAATACATATGCCTCGAAATTGAAGCATGCAGGTTTCCTCACGATGTTTTCCTTCACCGAAAAGCCAGTGGTGATTACCGATCGTACATAAATTCCGAAAAACTCATTGGTACGAATCGGCTTGGACGGGGATCGAACCATCGCCTCCTGCACGGCAGGCAAGGTTACTCGCCACAGGACCACCACAGCTTTTTACACTACAAACGCACACAATACCAACGCAGACAAAATAAATAGGTTCTGATGTAGCCTAGCTGATATATACCTTAGCAGATTTAATCTAAAACAAAAAAGTAGTAGGAGAACTCGTAACAAGTTGCGTGCAGACTGCATCGACCGCTCTTCAATGATTCATGGAAGGGCTTCCCATTGACTCACTGTGTACGGTGGCCATTGTTTAGTTTTCTTTTAGACTTAGCGCTGAGGTATCTCTTCTAACACCAACGCTTTGCATTTTGGAAGGCAGAAATTACGATAACTTGGCGATGAATGAGACATCGGTAATTTTCTGAGAACTTTTTTGAGTTTTGTTAGTTCGAAGAACGCTCTCAAATGGTGAACTGACAAATGGAGAGGATAGGTGATATATACAAAAATAGTAAGAACTTTTTTAAGTTATTTCAATTCAGCAGAATACATGATATTCACCTCATCTCGATCAATCCCTATAACTGCTTTCAAAAATGGAAATTTATTGGCAACTGTTTTATAGGTAGGGTTCTTCCTGCGGTCGTCTTTCTCACGGACCACGGATTGTAGATCACGAGGAGCAATAATTCATGACGTGAGCCAGAATCGCACTATCAAAGTTTGCCAGATAGTTTGATTAAATACGAGTTCCAACTAAGAACAGATGGACCGCGGCAGGCATTTCAGCATGCCTGGGAAACATCTACAATAAGAGCTACATTATAATTGTACCAAAAATATGTATTCAACCTGTCCAAAGTTTACATTAAATATGACCAAACGAGAGCATTTGGAAGGTTGTTGACATGTCCTTATCTCGCAATTGTATTATTTCGTTGTAAATAAGATAAGGGGCCTTTGTTTGTTTAGGATATGCTGTTAGAAGGCCCGTGATATTAGTTCTTTGACTGCGGCATAAGGATGAAAATGCTTTGATAACTGGGACTTGGGGTATGCGATAGGATATTTCACGCAGATTCGCATTGTGTATTGTACCTTTATGTTATTTGATTAAAATTGTAATACAGGTGTTTGTGACAAGGTTTTCAACCCTGCCACAGACAGTCCCTGGAGTTGGGTTACTAATAGCCTTGCTTTTCCATTTGTAATGGAGGCATGGTTTTATTTTTCCTACTCTTATCTTCTCGTCCTTCCTGCTCCTCTGAAACGGTGAAGGAAAACAACAACACAAGGTAAGGTAAGCTGAAAAAAAAATCGGATGCGTTTGTGAACCAATCAGCATTGGGCATGCCGCATATCTGACGCTGACGTCCATTCACCCTCCCTGAGGGTAGGCCTGGGCAGGAATCGCGGTAAATATCGGGTGATTGATCCGTGATTGGACTACCAACGAACCATAACTTTTGACACATTTGTTATTGCGTTAATCGCGGTACTGCTCTTGACAAACGTTAGAGCCGTTTTGACAGATCGCTCAGACGTTACGGGATGTCAGTTATATCGAGTTTAGCGCAATGCGCACAGTTTAATAGTAATTGGATTGCAATGTTGTTAGAACTAAAATTAGATAAGAATAGAACAGAATGTTGTAACTTAGCGTAATCGGGCTTCTGTGCCCTGCAGTGGGACGTATAAAGGCTGATGACGCTAAGCTACTTTTACCCAAATTCTTAGCTTCTAAAATGACCTATGTTCTAAAGAATGCCAATATGAGACTGACAACAAGTCTCAAAAAAATTATAAGAAAAACACACCCTACTGTTTAACTGCATACGTTCGCATTACCTAACAGAAACAAAACATTACTAAAGACAGGTAAAAAGAAAAATGTTTCCACAAAAGTTCGTTGACCTGACAGAAGTTGCAGGTACAATCGAGCGCAAAATTGCATTGGGGTTGGATACCGGTAATTTGGTTCGGTTTTTTATTGCTACTTCTGAAGTCTCTACTATTTCCGCAACCGATTGCAGTCCCTGGGGTAAAGATGCTATTATAATGTAAGAACGTGGTGCTTTTTTTTATAGTACCTGCACAGGTACCTTTATGATTTTACCGTAATGTTATTGTTGAGATCGGATGCATCCCAAATACAGGGTGTAAACCTTAAATGCGTTACATACATAACGTGCTCCAAACCATCAAATTGAATAACTTTATATACAGAATATACAGAATGTAAGTGACAGCCTAGCGAATATTGAAACGGTGAATTCAGACCATCAAACTGAAAAACTTTCGCTAAGGAGCCACACTCAGGAAACGTGGAAAAAAATTAACTGTTTCATACATTTGAGTCGAGTGTATGAAAACCTACCTACAGCTATTTGTATGGAACAGCTGATTTTTTTCGCGTTTCCTGAGAGTCATCTGTCACTTACACACTGTAGAAAACGAAAAAAAAAAATTCCATAGAAAATTTCAATAGGTACCTAGATATTTGACGCATTATTGGCCCCGTTATTTTTTTTTTCTTGTTAATTTAATAAACTGTAAATATTATATACACCCTTCATTCTTAATTAAAAAAGAGTTAAAAAGCCAGCCATATAATTTCATATTCGATTTAGACCTAGACCACTAAACAGAATGATGACTAGTAGGTAAGTATTCAAAACTACACCTGAGAGAACTTAAGTCGGGTAAAATTTATATGTAGGTAGGTAAGCCAGACCCATTCGCTTCAGAGGAGACCTTTCTTCTGTTCAGTGGTTTGGAACTGAATCGAGATAACTACATTTTTAAATCCATCCATTTCTTTAAACGTTTTTCAACCACATATTAATATTTTCACTATCCAAGTTTAAAGATGGTAAGTACAGGGTCCTTCTTAATATGCTGACACTTTTTTAAGGAGATGTTCAGACCATCAAACTGAACAACTTTCTCTATGGGACCAACATCGAAATCGCGAAAAAAAAATCACCTGTCCCATACATTTGGCTCGAGTAGGTTTGCAGTTTTGTATGGGAGAGCTGATTTTTTTTTCGTGATTTGGATGTTGGTCCCATAGAGAAAGTTGTTCAGTTTGACGGTCTGAACATCCTCTTAAAAAAGTGTCAGCATATTAAGTTGGACCCTATAGTCACGCTCACGAGTACGACTATTCAGATATAAACCAATAGTTTTTAATTAGTAACGAAACTTTAAGGGCGTATTCAGACCGTGTATCTGAACAACTTTCCCTAAGGAACCTGGGTCGAAAAACAAGAAAAATTGTTGGACCTCCCATAGAAAATTGATCGCCCGATCCGCACTTACGAGTATGTACCTATGGGCGGGCCAATTTTTTTAAATCGTTTTTCGACCCATGTTCCTTAGGGAAAGTTGTTAAGATTCACGGTCTGAATACACCGTTAAAGGTTCGTTACTAATTAAAAATTAGTGGTGTGTTATCCAGATTCAGTACAGTCAGACATTAGAAAAATACGAATTCAATATTTCCACCTTTCACTAACTGTGGCTAAACAATATCGCCACTTTTAATAAACATTCGACTCTCGCATCTAAATTGAATCGAAGGATATGATGACCGATTACAAACCGATTAGAAAACGTTTAGAACCAATCTACATTCCTATGCAATCTTCTCTTCACAACTTCTTATCGTGTGGGCTGCAAAGCCCTGGTGTAAGAGTTTATTCAAACCGCCTTACGGCCTCTGACGTGGTTTTTATGTAACGACTACTACCACCAGTGATAGTAGGCGGGACCAACAGCTTAACGTGCCATCCGAAGCACGGAATCATCTTTCTTTTTCAGACAATCAGGTGACTCAGCCTGCAATGTCCTAACCAACTGGGGAAAAACGCACAAAGTGACATTTCATTAGGTGTCCCCAGTGGGAATCGAACCCACGACCTCCGAGTCAAGAGCCCAATGCTCTAACCATTAGACCACGGAGGCAGTTCTTCACAACTACTACGGGTAGATTGGAGAGTTTAGTTTTCTGACGTCTCATACGTTTATTATTAGCCATAAGGTACGAGCATGCGAAAATTACAACGAAAATTCGTAACCGAAATCCTTTGATTAAATTAAAATAGTGAATCGTTTCAGAATCTCACAAGCAATGTGCTAACAGTACTGGGTACTTTTTTAAGGGTATATTATTCGGAGCGCGCTCCATACAAACGTACTATGGTGATATTTTAAATACTAACCAATTAAAGTCAATGAAATTTTGCAGAAACAATCTAGAAACAAATTTCTATGCTTGTATGGAGTCCGATTTACGTTAAAATGTATAGTTTTCAAGTTACAGTGCCTCAAAGATTTCCATACAAATCTTAAATTAATCCTAGCATTGAAACTGTATATTTTAACGAAAATCTGACTCTATAGAAGCATAAAGATTTGTTTCTAGATTGTTTCTGCAAAATTTCATTGACTTTAATTGGTTAGTATTGAAAATATCACCATAGTACCAACGTTTGTATGCAGCGCGCATTTTCGCTCTCGGAATAATATTCTCTTAAGCGTGCGGTTTACCTCTTATTGGCTTTAATTTAGAATTTATTTTTAAGAAACTCTTTTAATAATGCTGTTGGTTTTCTTGAGAAATAAAATAAATAAGAAATAATTGCAAACGAAAAGATCTGCCATGGGTATATTGTTCTTAGGACCGCGGTCCAATTGTTTTAGTTGGAATTTCAACTTATATTTGTGAAAACTTTCTTGTAAGCATCGATAACGCGATTTAGGCCTTGTCATTTGTCATCTGAGTGGCTAAATGTTCGCGTATCGTTGACTCACAGCTGACAAAAGTATGATTCGATATTTAATTAAAGTCTGATCAGAAAAATAAAGAAACTCGAAAACATAAACATTTAAGGTTATAGTCGAAGGCATTGAGTAATTATGTATAGAGCAGACAACGCGAACAAAATCTGTGCACCATGATCAGCAGTGTGGGGCGCGTGCTGGGCGACGAGCGCCTAACACAGGCTAAGTGAGTTAGAGCGCGTGCACCCTAACGCGTGTTACAAAACATTACTTCTCGGTAGCTTCTCTAGTTAACATAGTACCTCAATGGTCGAAGGTAGAATTTTTTCTGGTCAGGATCTATGTATCGGTGTTGTTGCCTAGTCAGCTCTCTCGTAACTCCACTACACATTTCTCTTCACAAAGATTTTAAATTTATTATCAACTAAGAACAGAACCACAGAGGATTGTACAGAGTAACAGCTACTAAGGAGCGTCAATTTTATTAGCCTATTCTTGTAGGGCTGCCTTAAAGGAAATAAATTTAATTGGAGTAAGTATGAAGCGTAGGTAAATGTTTTATGACTCAATTGTAAATTGTTTTTGTTTATTTTGTTAGTTATTATTTGTTATTAATTCATTTTAGGCATGAACATATTAAAACAATTTACTTATCTTTTGTAGTTCTTAGACATATTTAGTTGTAGTTAAAACGATGTATTTCATTAAAATAAAAATAAAAAATAATGAAAACATTGTTAAAATGATGCCAAGTTTTATTTCAATGTAGTATTTCTTTATAAATGTTTACATTACTCTTCCAATCGTTCATGCACACAGTGCAAAATAATTTACCATTTTTTTATTCGACTTCTACTACCTATAAACTAATGAAATAAAAATATCGAGCATACTACACGGAGCGGTGACGGGCGCGCGGGTAAAATCAACGATGTGTCACCCCTCACAGTCACACCTTCGTTTCGCCCGAAGTCACCCTCGGTCTCGTTGGTGAACCTCGTAGGTGAATGCGCGCACACAAACGCGCTGCGCATGTAGTGATGCGCCGCTTTTGCGAGCTTGTATGAAGCTGTCACTCTGTACAATATAATCCTCTGTGACAGAACGTTGTAACATTTGTGTACCAAGCATTTTTGTGACACTAACATTTTGCGAGCAAACATAACAATGGAAGGAGCGGGAATTTTAGCGCTTTTGAATTTAGAATTTCTTCTATCTCACCGTAAATATGCCAAAGAGAAAGAGCAGCTTTGTTTTATGCATGCCAGTTTCCGGCACGTTATGTGCCAGGAGCAGCCATATGATGTTTTTTTAGAAAAAGTTAGAAAAAACGAGAGGAAAAGAAGATGCAAAGAATAATTGTGTTAACAAGTGAATTGCAAAACATGGAAATCTTTTTCCAGAATCTATAAACATGAGAGTTCATCAGCACCAAAATTCAGCACCTACGATTCGGTACCTAAGTCAAGTTTTTTTCAGAGGGCTGGATTGAAAATGATTTCGACATACCTAATCACAGAATAGTCTACAACGTAATTATATCAATAACAAAATTTTATATGTTAGAGACATACAGACTTAAAAGAAACACCCTTTCTTTTGTGTGCGTGCTGTCACGCGATACATATTGGTGACGGGTTGTAGCACCTGCGCCTAGAGCTGTGCATCTGTGTGAGTGTAGGTCCCTTGTAGAACAAACGAAATTGTATTACCTTACATGCTTCACATCTTTTTAGTGCAATATTCGGTCCGTATTTCTTTCAAGTCCGTGGTTAGAGATTTTAAAATGAAAGGATACAAGATATATTATTTAAATAATGCCAGTTTCACTAAAACGCATGACGTCACTCAACGACAAACTTTTTGAAAAAAAATGCAAATGAAATAATAAAACTACTGATTTAAGTAAGCAAAAAAATATGAACAGATACCTCGTCAACGACTCAGTGACATGCATTTTTTTGTTTACTTTTTAGCCTAAATTTCATACATCTTACGGCAACGCCATCTATCGTGGTATATTGAACTACGTTTTACTAGCTGTCATAAAATTCCTCATTATGATGTTGATCATTATGACAGAACGATCTTCTCGTCGTAAACCCAAATGATTAAAATTGAAACATTAAATACGCACAGCATTTTCATTATTATGTCTGTTAATAAATTTAAATCCCCCGAACCACCATGCAACGAAATACGTCCAAAATATTTTATGGCTTATTAAAAAATGGGCGAATTGCGCACGTTTCTCCAGTTATACTTGTTTCTGTGAACTCATATTTAAATCATAGGGAAAATCGCACAACCAGGGCCCGATTAATAAACGCGACAAGTGACAATTGACAATGACAATTCAGAGTACATTGCTGTTTACTAATGAAGCTAAATTTGCAGTGATTCATGTGTTCTAGCATTCTCAGCAATGTACTCTCAATTATTGTCATTGTCAAATTGTCACTTGTCGCGTTAATTAAACAGGGCCGGGGTCTTATTTTGTAACTATTATAGGTACCCTAGGAAGTTCTTGGCGATTATACTGCCTAACTATCGATGGTTTTAACTTTATAAATAGTAAAATATATACAGGGTCCAACTTAATATGCTGACACTTTTTTAAGAGGATGATCAGACCGTCAAACTGAACAACTTTCTCTATGGGACCAACATCGAAATCGCGAAAAAAAATCAGCTCTTCCATAGAAAACTGCAAACCTACTCGAGCCAAAATCATACGGTTTGCAGAAAACTGCAAACCTACTCGACCTAAATGTATGGGACAGCAGATTTTTTTCGCGATTTCTATGTTGGTCCCATAGAGAAAGTTGTTCAGTTTGATGGTCTGAACATCCCCTTAAAAAGTGTCAGCTTAAGGAGGACCCTGTATAGTGTTATCGATAGTATTGCTTTAAAGCAATTGATACCTATCGATAGTATTAAGTGAGATGCAATAGTATATAGATACCTACCTATCATCGATATTGTCTTTACGAATTTTTCTTAGTAAAATCTATCGGTATTGCTACTATTTTTCGAGGTCACGATATAGTACGATATAGAATCGACTAGGGTTAGCCTATCGATATTTTCACTATGGTTAGGCAACACTAATTTAAGCTCGGAAACCACTCCGAAAACAAAGCTGCTATTTTAAAACTATTGCGATAAAAAAAGAAATATTCGTTTTTCTATATAGGTACTTACCTACTTATATTAGAAACTTTTATTAAAAACTTGTAATAAAACCACAAGACCAAGACCAATATTTTCCTGGAAATTGCTCGTTACAGATCGTTTGGGAAAAATGAAGATTGTAATTTCAAACGACAGGTGGCGTGATGAATGAGTGACGTCACGCGATTGGGGGGAAAGGGGCTAAAGGGTCCATAAGGTTAATAATTGACAAGCACAGGTTATTGAACCTTTGTACATCGTCAGGTGTTAACTTATTAAATTGTATCGATTTTGTATTCTGTTCCCTGAAAGGTTTAGGGTTCAAATTGGTTTGATACTAACACTTTTAGAACGATTTTTCATGTTTCTAAGAGTTCATTGAGAAATGAGCACAATATTTTATTTTAAAAAGATACGTACAGTATAACATAACACTATGATGGATTTATGCATGATGTTTTTCTCATAATACTTATATCAGAACTGACTAAGGTATAAAAAATATAGATTTTTAACATTTTATATACTTACAAGGTGTTACAAAAATACAAATAAACATTTAAGGTAGTTTAGACCATCAAACTGAACAACTTTCACTATGGGACCAATATCGAAATCGCGAAATAAAAAAATTATGTTCTATACTCTACAAATGACTCGAGCTAAAATATGTATGGGATATCAGATTTTTTTTTTCGCGATTTCGATGATGGTCCCATAGAGAAAGTTGTTCAGTTTGACGGTCTTAACAACCCCCTTAAGAGTTTTAAATATATATTTTTACTTTTGAAACACCTTGTAGGTATAGAAACTTTTGAAATAACTTCAATTTACACAATTCTCAACGATACAACAAATAATGACAATACCACATTAAATAATGATCTAAAATAAAAAATTTGATACAAAAGTCAAAAGAAGTCAATACCTAACAAATAAAAAACTTTTGAATTGTGACAAATTTCTTCAGCAACGATGAGTAAATGCCTAAGTCGGGACTTATTTTATTTTGCAATGTAACAAAAAGTCTAGGTACTTTTTCACAAAGAAAAACTAATTTTATTAAATTCAAATTGTATGTTGCACGTTCTGATCAAATATAGGTGTAATGTTTGCAAAAGTGGTTAAGGTTCAATGATATAAAAAAATGTCTAGACACTACACAACCTTAGAAGGGTTGGTATATTTGCATAAATATTTTATTTAAAAATCAAATAGAAATAGATTTGTTTAAAAAATATGGTGAACGCTGTGGGACCTGAATACCTACTATTTTATAACGCCCTTTTTTAGAGTTTCCAACTAATAATCCCTACTGCGGCAAGAAATCGTGGTAGGTTTTTGATCGGGATGGTTTTTATCTAAATTGGTGTCAATAATTATCTGTATAGATGAGTACTTCGTAAATCAGGGGGCCACAGTCACATAGAAGGTGCAGAGGAGTTTTTATCTCCTCCTAGTACTGTAGCCGGGGTACGTTTTAATTACCATAAAGATTACCGATTGCCGTTTATAAATTGTTGTAATATACTAAAAGACGAATATACGGTAGAAGACGGTATAAAAAAAAAAAAATGGTCTGAAATTTTAAATTTCGTGGTTCCGTTTTTTTTCTATACTGTCATGTTCTTCACCTTAGTTCAATACCCATACGTAATAGTTACACTGTCTAAAGTTGCCATACAAAGTTATAAGACCAGATGAAAAAGTCAACTTTGATTGGTCTTATAGCTTTGTATGGCAACTTTAGATAATAATATGGATATTGAATTAAGGTGAAGAACATGCCAGCATAGAAAAAAAATCGGTATTCCCGAAATTTGAAAATTTCAGACAATTTTTTCTTAATATTTTTTTTTTCGGCGGGTTGTGATCTGTAAGACTAAGGATTTTATATGAGTCATTTAGTACCTTACAACAATTTTTAAACATAAATCGGTAATATTTTTGGTAATTAAAAAGTCCCCCGGCTACAGTACCTAACTATCCTTGCAAAATCTACAGCCGGTCAGTTAGTTTCAATGTTGCGTGAGCTTGTTTAGTTTGCAGTGGTCTGTTGGGTTGTTTTACCTTATTCTAAATATAACAAATAAAATAAGTTAATTGATATCCAAATGCTTTTAAAATTAAAAACAAACTATTCTTGACTTTGCAGTTGAAATAATAGACTCTACGGAAACCATACAATAATTTCTACTCAATAAAATCCACATACCAAGTGATCGAGATAAAAACCTCTAACTGCAACGACTGTAATAACAGAAAGCTGGAAAATTAATTTGAAATTTATCACAATCTCTTCTTTCTCACTTCTCCGCGCTCAATTAAGTTTTGTTTCCGTAAATGGACCGCTCCCCCCCTCTTAAAAATACTGACTTTGTGATTCCATTATATCTTCACCCCTATTTGCAGTACATTTTATCTCAGTCAGTTTTATTCGAAAACTTAATAGAAATGTATTGAATCGTATTTCCTGAGGATAATGGAAAATGTAAAAATAAAATGAAATGGAAAGAACATTTTGTTACAAAGGGTTGACCGCTAAGCAATTTCTTATCAGCAAGCAATCAATGAAAATCGTTAAACAAAGTACAACCGTACATAATAGGGCCCCACGGACGGTTTTTCAAGAGGATGATAAGTCCATCAAACTGAACAACGCAAATTTTGGACCAAAATAGAAATCGTGAAAAAAAGTGCTGTATAACCCGTTCGACTCAAAATTATGAAACAGCTTTTTTCGAGATTTTCATAGAGAAAGTTGTTTAGTTAGATGGTCTGATCTCCTTAAAAACCGTCATCATATTAAGTTGGACCATTTGTATAATCGTTTTCCTAACTTATGTACGTAATTGTCGACTGCGCTCAAACGGTGAAGGAAAACATCGTGAGGAAACCTGCATAATATGCAGAAAAAGAAATTCTGATGCATAATGTGAAGTCTACCAATCCGCATTGGGCACGCATGGTAGACTAACTCCCAAACACTCTCCTAGAGGGTAGGCCTGTGCCCTGCAGTGGGACGTATAAAGGCTGATGATGATGATGTATAATCGTAGTACTGCGTAGCACCATGCCAGCAGGGCTGCCTCATAATTGAGTCAATACTCTTTTGCAGAGGCAATTTTACTGTTTGGTAACATACAAAAATATCTATTTCTCCCCTCCGGACGGAAAGCGTCAATTGTCGTCCCGCTGCGCTAAACGAAGTTGTCGCTTTCCACCTCCGTCGAGGAGAAAAATAGTATACTAACCTCGGACAGTAGGTAAATAAGAAAGCCTCAGATCACATGTTTTATTACATTAAATGAGATCTGAGTGAGACCTTTCTTACTTTTTGACGGCCCGACAGCACAGTCTGTAGTGAACCTGCCTGCTGTGCCGGGGGTCGCGGGTTCGAATCCCGTAAGGGACAAATATTTGTATGACGAATATGAATATTTGTACCCGAGTCATGGAGGTTTATATCTATATATGTATCCTATATCGTTGTCTAGTTATCATAATACAAGTCCAGGCTAGATTCTGGAACTTTAAATGTGACTAGATAATTTGTGTGACACTGTCCAAGATATTTATTATTATTTATTATTTATTTCCTGTCCTCGGTGTGTAATCTATTATAGATAGCCGTAAAGACTAATCCGTTACACCTATTTATTAACAACGTGAATCGGTAATGTATGTTGATCCTTGAACGAGATGCGGAGCACGGCTCTGAATAGCCTTTATCCAGAGTGCAGCACTTTATGAAGAATTCTCGAAGGACGAGGGGATCATCTGAGTGCTGAGCATCTAAGGACTTTTCCTTCTTGAAAGGATAAAGGATCATACATTGCCGATTGAAAAGAAAGGAAATGTTGCCAGTATCATAGATTAGTATGTATATTGGGTAGCCAGTATCTTTAAAGCACTTGTCTCTTAATAATTTGTACAGCGAGTGCGTATTTACAAATACTACTAAAGTAGTTGGACTTCAGTTGTTTTACATTGTACCCATTTCAATTGTATGTCAACTACTAACTGGCAGATGGTCCCGAATGTATCGCTAGATGACGTTTTCGTAATGCAATTCTGAGACGGACCCTTCATGCATAAATATCTTGGACATACTTATCTTGTCTCAGTTAAAGTACCAGAATCTAGCCTGGTTTTGTATTATGATGACTAGAAACGATACAGAGTACATGTTAGGTATTATATAAGTTATTATGGGTACAAATATTAGCCCCTTACGGGGTTCAAACCAGCGACCCTCGGCATAGCAGGCAGGTTCACTGCCGACTCGGCATCGACTTTAAAAACACCACCGTGTTCAAATCTACTTCCACGAATGTTCTATAAAAATGAAGAACAAAGACTCCAAACAAAATGAACTTACAAAACTTCCTACAAATTGTAAGTGCATTCCCCCTTAATAGGCTCGTTCTACCAACGTTACACTTTTCAACCAGTAGCGACATTCATAGTAAACGTTTGTATAGGGCATAACGTAAACAGGCGTACGCATATCTTGTGTATAATGAGTCTATACAAGGTGTTACAAAACTACAAATAAACATTTAAAGGGGTGGTGTAGACCATCAAACTTCTTCTTCAAACTGAACAACTTTCACTATGGGACCAATATCGAAATCGCGAAAAAAATAAATTATGTTCTATACTCTACAAATCGACTAGAGCTAAAAGATGTATGGGATTAAAAAAAAAAATCTCGATTTCGATGTTGGTCCCATAGAGAAAGTTGTTCATTTTAATGGTCTAAACAACCCCTGTATGAGTTTTAAAAATTTATTGTTACTTATGAAACACCCTGTATATGTACTATCTTTTTAAAATAACAATGTGCATGCCCTTGAAGGGCCACAGCACCACATTCACACCGAAGGTCTGATCCATTGATAAAACCCATGTCCCATTTGGACAGGTTCACCTTGAGTTGATTCTACTGCTTGATTCGTATATTATTTTCATAGCCACCCTTAGTAACTGGCGGAAATTTCGCAGAACCCTCTATATTTCGTCAATTTGCTTCCCTCCTCGGCCCTGTCTCCTCAATGGTGACAAAAATGTCAATAAAACAAATGAAATGTCACAGAGGCGGGTGTCAGATCCTGGCTTTGTTTTGCGTTTTGGAAATGTTTATTGAGTAGATTATTTTATATTTCGAAGGTATCGCAAAATAAAACTCAGATCAAAAAAGTCCTCTGTAAAAAAGCATACTATAAACTGGATGAGTATTTAAATGATCAAAATGCTTGGTTCTGAGTGTCGCTAACATATAGTTTACTGTAAAGTATCAATTATTTAATTAAATAGACTATATATTACTGTATACATAACCTTAGCATAAGAATTTATACTGGCCGCATCTTCTCTACAGCGACAACACGTTCCGACGCGGTGGTAGCTTAAAAAAGAATTGACGTTTAATAAGTGTGCTTCAGGCTCCTATATTGAATAAATGATTTTGAATTGAATTGAATTGAATGACATTGTCTGAAAAAAAAAATGTTTTTTTTCTGGCAGGAGTTTCCTTATTACCTACATACAGAACGAACTTAAAACTGTTCCATAGGTTTATTACTGAAAACCATACATTAATATCGTTGCTGAAAACCCTTGATATGCAAATTATTTTTGTTGCGTTTGTTTCGCGAGTTAAGTTTTGTTGAACAGTCTCTTTTGTTGATTAATTTCAGAACTATCACAGCGATAACGCGGCTGCTGTTGTGTAGTTCATACCTAATAACATATACAGGGTCTAACTTAATATTCTTGGTTTTTAGGAGGATTGATCAGACCTTAAAACTGAATATTTTCAATTCAATTCAATTCATTTATTTATCCAAATGACATTACAAAAAGGTTTCTTTACAATCAAATCTGCAAAACTGCATGACAGTTTGTTGGCAGATATAATCTCTCTCTATAGAACTAACATCGAAAAAAAAACGGCAATCCAAAACGACCAAAATGTATGGGCATTTTGGTAGAGTAAGTTTTCAGTTTTGTATGGAACAGGCACGGACCTGAAAAAAAGACGGACGTAAATCTCGTCTAATCACGAGTGAAGCACCCATTTCTTTTGTGTGCGTGCTGTCACGCGGTACATAATGGTGACGGGTGTCGGACCTGCGCCTAGAGCTAGTGCATCTGTGTGAGTATAGGTCCCTTGTAGAACAAACGAAAATGTAGGACCTTGCATGCTTCACATCTTTTTAGTGTCAAATTACGTCCGACTTTTTTTCAGGTCCGTGGGAACAGCAGATTTTTTTCGCGATTTTTACCTTGTTCCTAAAAAGAAATTTGTTCAGTATGATGATCTGATCATCCCCTTAAAAACCACATATTAAGAAGGACCCTCTATTCGGAATAACACCATTTCACTAGTCGTGCCCAAACTCTGTCCAGACTCCAGCGTAACGGTAGTGCATCCGTGTCACAACTTTTAATAGATAGTATACACAATACACGCCTCGAAATTGAATCACGTAGGTTTACTCACGATGTTTTTCTAAACTAAAAATGTTCGGACAAACCTGTGTTACTTTAACGGGATTGAAACGGTGACAATAAGCAAACCATAGCGCAAACATGTTCATTGAAAAAAAATTAAAACAAAACTTAACTAAACTTCGGTTTCAGAAAACTAATTACCAAGATAAAGGGTGCATTGAGTGCTCCTTCTATACCACTGTCACGGACTTGAAAGAAATACGGACCGAATATTGCACTAAAAAGATGAGAAGCATGAAAGGTAATACAATCTCGTTTGTTCCACAAGGGACCTACAGTCACACAGATGCACTAGCTCTAGGCGCAGGTGATACAACCCGTCACCTTAATGTACCGCGTGACAGCACGCAAACAAAAGAAATGGGTGCTTCACTCATGATTAGACGAGATTACGCCTGGTTCTTCTTTTAAGTCTGTGATCACTGTGTAATTTTTAAAAACATTTTAAATTATAGTTCGAGCGACAAGCGATAAGCGTTTACCTATTTAAATCAATGCGAGAAGGCGATGTGTGGTCAGGCACACGGGCTTCTCGCCACAGCCAGGCGACACGCTTTTTCACACGTTTGTAGGTGGCTGTAGCGAGTTGAGGCCACCGGCCACACGTGTGCAGTTAGTTCCTACAAAATGTATGAAAAATTCAGTCTGCAGCTCGCTCGCAAAGATTTTTCGAAAATCAACCCCCAGGGATGAAATGATGCAAATTTTTTTACTGCCACAAAGGTTTTTATCCACGTGGATGAAGTTGCGGGTAAAAGCTAATCTTTTATCATTTTTAAACTATTGATATTGATCATAGATACATTATTTGTCTATTCTAAAATTATACTAAATTTAAAAGTTCCCGCCTAGAATTAATATTTTATAATAAATCTAATATCCACTTCACTCTTTGTTTATACTAACGTCATACGTAAACCACATTGAGGGTTCTTTATAAAAGCCTAATTAATAATATTGTACTACGGCAGTCTACTTGAAGCCCACTTACTAAGTCGTTCATCACTGCTTGTCGCTTCTCTTCTCATTTATGTCACGGTGTAAACCATAGGAGATCAACAGTATAATCAATTAATCATTAAGTTTGTTTAGACATGCTTTAATTTTGTTATTGTACGCAACGGTTTATCGGCGAAAGTCAAGAAGTAAAGATTTTCGCACGTATTGATAATGATGACGTACGAGTACAAGGCGACTGATCGGCCAATGGCGTTTACGCGACGACCGCTGACCTAAATTTTTTTTCGCATTCAAGGTCAGCGCTCATAAACTGTTGCACGACCTTTATATATAACTAGTGTTTACCCGCGACTTCGTCCGCACAAATTATATACCAGATTTTAAGTCAGATCATAAGCTATCAAACAAAACAAGTTTCATCAGAATCGGTTCAGTAGTTTTTGCGTGATGCGCGAACAAACAAACAAACAAACACACAAACAAACAAACACACAAACACACAAACAAACAGACAAACAGACAGACAACATTTCTAAAAAAGGTTGATTTCGAGTCAGGGATACTTAAAAACCATATCGTAATTTTTTGTTTGTAAATTATCTTCAATGTACAGACACACTTCAGTTACAGTTTTATAATAGTTTAGATTTTACTTGATGAAGGTTGACTAAGTTGGTCGGAGTCTTATCATTTACTTAGATCACGGTGTTCAACCACATAGAATCGTTAAAATTATGTTTTATTTTATGATTGTGGTATGCATTATACTTAACGTCCAACTTACTATGTCACTCTCCTTATCACTTAGACCATGGTACCTACTTACCACAGGGTTTTTATAACAAACAGCAGACTTAAAATGTAAGCTTAATTTAATGCGTTAAGCATTCTACATTATCAAGTATCGTTATAGTTAAATACTATCAGCATAGTTCATCTTATCGCTCCTCTCCTTAATTATACCACTGCACTGATAAATCCACAAAGGATCGCATCGGTATAAATAATAGGATTGTTTTCAAACGCTTAAATAATTATTTTAACGCACATTATACAATCATTATGTCACCTGTATGTCATTATTGCTCAATTTGTTCCTTGTAACATACATTCTTCATATCGTACTCATTATTATCAATTCTTGGTACGAGTAGAGTCAAAATAATGACGTCAAAAAGCAATCTATGTAAAATCAGTTTCAATAAATTGTTGCTAATTGCTTATCGCTTTTCACTTGGACCACTATATCAACCACCACGGAATCAGTGAAAACAGGAGTGGTGGTTTATAAAGGCTTTAAAATAATTATTGTACCATACATTCTACATAGTATCGTCCTACCTATCTCTGACCCGCTCACCGCTCGTCACTTAAAGTGAAATAGAAACCACAGGAGATCAGTGCAAACAGCAGGGGGTTGTTTATAAAAAGCTTTAATTAATTATTTCGCAGGTGGAGTGGGAGGGAATCATAGGCTCAGGAAGGATTGTTTGAAATGATTTGTTTTTAAGATTTTTGAGGCGCTTGAGGCGCTGTAGAGTGGAGGTTAGGAGTTTGAAGTTAAATAATCATTTCCGGTGTAGGGTTTGGGTTTTAAAATCTTGCGCATTTACATAAAATTGTATACCTTATCACTAAACGCGACAGCCTATAATTGCGGAACAATAATATTGAACTTATCACGTTTGAGGTTCACAAAAGACAAGTGTTCGGGGCAAACCCTGCAACGTGACTCGTCCTATAGTTACAACCGGTGAAACATGTTTGGAGAGTCGTTTTTCAGTTTTCCGTTCATTTTTGGTCACTTTATACCTAAATATAAAACTATTCTTCATAAAATCTCCATCATTTCACAAACTTCTCTACAATGAAAAATGGTTTCTTTTTAAATGACAATTTATGAACTTTGTATCTTTTGGTCAATCAATACTAAACTCTAATATGTCAACATAAAGTTCTATTTCAATAAATTTTAAAACTTATGAATGGTAACATTTTTTTAAATAACGGTCCGGTGGTCACAGTGGTTTTTTGTAGGTATACCTAACTACCAATTGTAATTAAAAATCTCTTACACTAATGCGGATCATAAAAAATGTAATAATCTAAGCTGAAAGAACTTAAAACTCAATTACTTTATCATTAAATTAATGTTTTGCTGATTGATTAACAAAATATAAAAAGAGCAACATTTTTTGTTAAGGCATCATACATTTCTTGTCTTTCTGTTGAAGAAGTTAACTCGACAAAAACCAACAATGGTAAGTTCAAAAATATTATTTTTAAATGTTATATATTGAGGTGTAAGGAAAAGTATCATTCACCTTTAAACCCATACCCATCAAAGAAGCAAACTTGTCAGAACAAAAATAAAGTCAGCTGTCTCAAACATTTGAGTTGTAGGTATGGCAGTTTAGTATGGAACAGTCGATTGTTTTTTGTTCTGACATGTTTGCTTTCTTACAATATTTTTATAATGAACGTTTTTCTTTTCTTTTTTAAATTTAGTTCCTAAGAAACTCGACAGATGGCATGTTTATTGCTCCATAGAGCCGTTCGCGAGATCCTGTCAAAATCTTGTCAAGACTGTGTCTGCCTTTTTTTTTAAAGCCAAGGAATCGAGCCCATACAACCAAGTCAAACATAAAAGTTACGAATTTGATAAATAATGAAATAAGTCATCAAAAGATGCGTTGGCGTCCTTCTTGATCCTCTTTTCCCTCTTTATTGTTTCAAAGAAACATTTTTTGAAATTTTGACGTATATTTGTACAGACCGTAGCGCCATCTATCGATTCCCTAGAAAAACAAAAGAAAAACGTTCATTAGGTACTTTCATAGACATATTACTCTAGCGATAGACCAGCTCGTTCAAACAAACAACATGTCACACAAAACAACACGAAATGACACATTGCGGTCTGTCATTGCCTAAGTGACGAAGTGAACTCGGGAACATCCATCAGGTGCGTACACCTCATTCAAGTGGAACATGTTGCTTCTATGCAAGGGCAAGTCTATCGCTAGAGTTTAAGTCTATGGGTACTTTATACTTTTACAAACTTTTGAGAAGATAATCAATATTGAAAATGAGTAGTTGCTTGCTTTTGATGAAAAGTGGCCAAGGTTTGCCCAGAATATGGATAGTTGGAAGATTTAAGGTGAGGCTTTTACCCAGCAGTGGGATTAAATAGGCTGGTCATAAACATTTTCTTTGTAGATAAGCCCGCCTTTTGTGCATGTCTTCTCTACTATTCGATTTTTACTCTTTGTATACAGGGTAGAGTTAAAATCATTGGCATCCTTTTAACGTCGAGTAGAAATTGCAGTTTGATATGCAAGCTGATAATTTGTTGCGATTTTAGGTTGGCTCTTATAGTAAAAGTTGTTCAGTTTTTTGGGTAGATACTAAACTTAGTATAAAAGGATGGCAATGATTTCAATTTCACCCGGCTGATAGATAGCTTAGGTTATTATACTATTACATCTTGTTTACTACGTAGCTGCACTACTTAGTTGTATAGCTACCTATAATACGTATGTATCGTGCTTACCTATCTAACTTCGAATAAACATCAGTTTGCAATTGCCTTCATATTTGAGTTTACATACTCGCCCGATTTATCCCAGTTACAACATCGTCAAACATCGATTTTAATCAGAGAGTTAGTACAGTCAGCAGCAATAAGTAATGTACACATTTTTCTCCGTCTTAGTACTAAAGTGTATATAAGTTATTGCTGCTGACCGTACTTTTCTCCCGAACCTAGTTGGAGGAAGTTCGGAGTCAAAAGTCAACAGGGTTGATTCCAGAAGACGCTTCACCGTCTCAGATTAAAATCCCACAATTTGTCCGCAATAACAAGCAATTTTTTTTTTTTTAAACGTTAAATTAAAAATCTGAAACGTTAAATGAAAGAACATGCTTCTTATTCTTTAGTATTTTTTTATTTTAATTATATTACGAACCCCTTAGAAAAAAGGATGAAATTAATAGGTATAGTTTCTTCAAAAATAATATCTTCAACATAAATCTCTCTCGAATGTTTATATCAACCTAAAGACAAATCATTTTCAAGGAAACTTGGATTCCCATGGACTTTCAGGACATTCTTAATTAAGCGTACACTTGACGACCCTTAGGAATTTCGAGGGCAGTAGAGACTTTTAATTAAAATAAAATGGTACTTAAACTTCTATCTTAAATCTTTTCTTATTTAAAAAATAAAAGGTGATGTGCCATTAGAAAAATAAAAGTTACGTTGAATTTTGAAGATTAGAACTACTTATAACTTGACTGTTATTTAAACTACTGGTTAAAACATCATCATCAGTCAACATACGCCCCACTGTAAGACCAGAGTCTCACCTTATAGAATAATCGTACGACGAATGAGTCCTAAATGCGTTTTTGACTAGTGGGGTAAAAACAGAATAAAGAATGTTTCTATTCCTAAATTACCACGGGTAAGTTAGTCAACTTATGGTGTACATACATATTAGTGGGGTAACCACTAGTCAAAAACGCATTTAAGACGCTGTTATCCCGTCGAGGCCGTTTTTTGAACACGAACGAAAGTGTTTTAAACTGTGTTTTAAAGTCTGAAATTAAATTATGTCTTATTTAAGGATCGGGCGGATGGGCGACTGTTCTCAATTACACGATTAGATTAAGTTTACTAGATAGAAAAACATCCCAAAGTTAACCCTTTTTGTTATGTTTTTTTCAATACTATGATTAAACTGCTGATATTTAACTTTTTATTCTTGTACTTAACTAAATACATTAAATATTTCTAGTGAACTCAGAAGAATTTTTAGCTTAGAAACTCCCATGAGCAAAGATATTGACGAAAAACACGTTTATTTGCGATCCTGCTTTCAATTGGAGCGGGATGGCTAATTGTAAACTTATGCTTGCAAGAAAGAGACGCTTGCACTGGGATAACCTAGCCTTAACAGAAAATCTTTTTACAGATGAAACTGATCTTTGTCGCCCTTTGCTTCGTCGCCATCGCATCTGCTGAACTCAGATGGAACCAGGACGGCAAATATGAGATTGAAGAAACTGAACCGCTTGTGCAGTACGCCCGTTTGCGTTCAGCCGCCATACCGATGAATATCCCGTACCCATACTTCTACCCTCTCGGGTACAAGCCGGCAGCGGTTGCAGTCCGTGGGTACTCACCGTTCGTTTACTCTTACAAACAAGTTAATCATTGATTTGTATGGTCATGGCATGTCTGATCGTTGTTTTATGAATCAATAAATAGATTTGTGGACATAAACCTTAATTGTTTTATTATTTATAGATCCAATTTTAGTTATGAAAAGAAACAAAAAAGAAATTATAGGGTGTAACAAAACACCCGAGATAATACTTTAGGGGGTGCTTCAGACCATAAAATTGAACAACTTTCACTATGGAGCCAACTTCAAAATCGCGAAGAAAAAATCAGCTCTTTAATACGAAACTGCATTACAGACTAGATTAAAACGTATGGGAGCTAAAAACCGCTTCTAAAGACACACTCTAAAGCACCCCCTTAAGTTTTACTAGGGTGTTTTGTTACAATCCTGTGTATTAATCGATAAGTATAGTCAGATAATATTAATATGATCAGCACACAATAAAGCCACGTAGCGTACCTGTCTTCTTCTTATCGTGTGAGCAAGCCCTCGTGTCAGAGATTTTTCAGTCCTTACGGCCTCTGACGTGGTTTTTTAGTAACGACTACCTTCCAGTAATAGTAGCCGGGACCAACGGCTTGAAGCCGCATAGCGTACCTATAAATTAATTCTAGACTTAATAATAAGAACACACAAACACCGAGGACGTGGGCGAGACTTGAACATATTATTTTGTTAAATTTTTTTTTTTTTAGTTGAATGAAATCATTTATTAGACAATTAAAAAATAATAATAATAAATTACAAAAAATAGCGGTCAGCACAAGCGTCGTCAATGATACACAAACAGACAAAAATCAGCAACATGCTTCGTCAATACAAAGAGATACAAGCTCAGTCAAATAATCCGCCCCTTGTCGATCCTGGCGCAAAGGAGCCCATTACGCTAGCAGCGTTGCCACGTTGAATTGATATGGCAAGCCTCTGCACCAGAAACGACCCGGAACGGGGGTCACAATTTCGCTCCCTCAGTCGACGGCCAATCTCTGCAACGAAGGTCTTTGCCTCGGCACCCCATACCCCCGTGGTCTCAACGGCGACAGGCACAAAAAGATAATCGGCCACCAGGGCCGAGTACGTGTCCCATTTCCTAACGGCCGCCAGCTCCGCGGCTGCTCCAGGCGTCCGTGACGTCCGACTTAAGTAGCTGGCGGCGAAAGTGCTGACGCACGTTGCATCCCACAAAAGGCACTTGCCTTTCTGCCAGGGCACCAAAGTCAAGCCATCCGGCCTCTTGCCGTCGGTACGACTGAGGCCAGGCGGCTCAAGTACGCACGGGACGTTGGCTGATACGAGAGCCCTCCTGACGATATCATTGAGGGCATGGTGGCGAGGAAACCTACCCGAGCAGCGACGGCAACTCAAAGCGTGGTGCCCATTGGCCTCAACCAAGGCGCCGCAGATGCATCTATGCGCTTCACACACATTGCAGCCCAAGCGAAGACCCACAGCCACACGCAGCGACTCGCCGTCGAGAAGGGTGCCCATATGTGGTGAAGGCACCGCATGCAACCACGCCCCCGATTCCGGTTGCGACACCGCCCTGAGTCTCGCCAAATCCGGCCCGGAAGCCACTTCCATAAGGCGGTTTTGTTAAATTAAATTTGCTATATTAAATCTCAACAAGAACAAAACATTGAAAACCCTAGGTTATTAAATCAAAACATTATAGTGTTTCATAAGTAACAATAAATATTTAAAACTCTTAAGGGGGTTGTTTAGACCGTCAAACTGAACAACTTTCTCTAGTGGACCAACATCGAAATCTCGAAAAAAAAAAATATCTCATACACATTTTAGCTCTAGTCGATTTGTAAAGTATGGAACATCAATTTTTTTTTCGCGATTTCGATATTGGTCCCATAGTGAAAGTTGTTCAGTTTGATGGTCTACACCACCCCCTTAAATGTTTATTTGTAGTTTTGTAACACCTTGTATACTACATAATTTAATAAAAAACAGTATTTATACGATTATTAACTTGAGAATAATTGTACCAATAGATAACAAGATGAAATCGCAACTTCCGCTACTAAATTCCTAGCAGGCAAAGTGGTATTATACCAATCCTCTGTGATTATATCCTCTGTGATTATACGTTCCGCAAAGTAACGCCTGATTCAAATTAATTTGATAATAATTAGCTGTACGGTGGTAGGGTAAACAGTTGCATTACTTTAAGGGGTGATTTTACACAAGATACTTATCAACTTTCCTTTAGAAACCGAAATGATATTTCTCAAAAATAATTTTGCACTTTCCATACTAAATAATGCAATCAGCTGATCGAACATTTGTATGAAAAGACGTTTTTTTTCGAATTGCCTATTAGGTTCCTAGGGAAAATTGATCAGTATCATTGGTACAATCACCCCTTAAAGTAATACCATAAGAATAATTAATATTCTATGGAAATAAACTGTTTACCTTTACACCTTGTATTGTTTAAATTTTTTAACATAATGTAAAAATATAGGTAGTATTTCAGAGGTCTTGAATTCGGTTCACTTTTACCCCACTGCACCTATAAAACATCTTATCACGTTTACCCCGCTATCGCAATTACCCCACTCGACCCAGTAATTTAACGAAGACGCCGCAACGAATTTATTAATCTAGACCAGAATGTAGAAGTCAAACGCCTAACCGCCCCTACCCCGGCAGTAATTCATTCTAGCTAAAGTAAAGTTAACGATTTAAGGTATGGATCGTAAACAAACATTAAAATTGTCCTTAGTTTTTCGGAAGGTAAGGTGGTAAATTTTGAGAATTAGATTTGTGGAATCAACATACAAATCCCTTTTCTTGCCGTAGTTTTACCTGTTGATTTGGTTTGAAGCTACTATGGAATCAAGGTTTATTTCTGCAATGTTTTAGTTGGCAAAAGTCTAGCCATCAATATTCCATAAACATTGATTATGCAACAGCCCGAAAGATACTGTGGCGCTGTCAATGACACCTAAAATGTTACTTACCAAGTTCTGAGCATACGTAGATTCACTAACTACAATGGAAAAAAAAATAGAAGCCTACCACGTACCAAAAATTACGGATAATCTACCAATGAATTTAGAAAATGTGCTTCAAGTTTCCGATGACAAAGAAATAATATTTCATCGTCTGTAAAACATGTAGATGTTTCAATCTTAAATTTAAAATATAATTATAATAATGTATACTGTAGATTATATTTTACTTAGTGAGAATTGAATTTAACCCTGCCAACAAACTGCGATGTAGTTCGGCGGATAAATTGTTACGCCTTATAAATAAATAGAAAAAAAAAAAGACTACTGGAAAGACCACTGTATTCATCGTGTTTACATTCTTTGTCAAGTGTCGTTGGCCTCACTTTATCTGTGTTCGTGTGTCTAATCTTTCAAGACAGTATAAAGGCAGAAAGGCTTGGCGCAAAGTGGCTATAATTAAGAACCTTCCAATTACGAGATGTAGAGTCTACTTTAGTTGTATTAAATTGTTTACTGTTTGGAACGAGTGAATGAATTGAAGGCCAGAAAGGTCATGAACTGTTGTTTGAAATCACAATTTATTAGCATACAGGCTGTAAGGAAAACTATCATTACCCTTTCAAGCACATACTCTACCCATCAAACTGAACAACTTTTACTATGGGAGCAAACAGATCAGAACAAAAACAAAATCTGCTGTTCCATACGTTTGAGTCGAGTAGGCATTTCAGTTTAGAATGAACAACTGATTTTATTTGCGATTTTATACTAAAAGTTGTTAAGTTGTATGGGTAGGTGGACGGGTGTAAGTGATAGCCTAGCAAATACTGAAACGGTGAACTCAAGACAATCTGAACACCAAACAAACACATCAAACTGAACACCTTTCACTATGGAGCCTAGCTCAGGAATCGCGAAAAAAAATCAGCTGTCCCATACAAAACTGCTGTACCTACCCGACTCAAATGTATGGGACAGCTTATTTTTTTCGCGCTGCCTGAGGTAGGCTCAATAGTGTTTTTTTTTAGTTTGATACATACAATCATTTTACCTACTAAAGACTTTCTTTGAAAATTATGGAAGAAGAAGAAGAAAAAAAAAACGTTTGGTCTATGAATGTTTTTATTTTAAGTATTTAAACGCCAATGTGATACAAACGAAGTAGAAAACATACAAGTACAACAAAATTTTATCATATTTTTCGTACGTTGTTAAAAATTCATGCTAATGGCTAATGTTGCACATAGAAGACAGGTTTCTGATAAACATACGAAGGTACATAATACATTGGATAATAAAATTGTGGCACTTTCTCTGGCTTAGGCGGGGAAGGTGGGGTTAAAACGACGGTCGTCACTTGAGGCTTCGGCGCTGGTTTGGGAGTTACAGGTTCCGGTTTCTGTACCGGTTTTGGTACGTAAACCGAGGGTCGGTACAGGTATTCATAGTGCGGGCCGTGAGCGTTGGTTGTGTACCAGTATTGAGCTGGTACGGATGCAGCGATGCATGTTGAGAATAATGCAAGGAGAGCGATTGAGGTCTTCATCTGTGAAAAAAAACATAATGTAAGGAAAGAAAAGAAGAAAATATTGTTATTAGCTAGAATACACAACAAAACACACTGACATAATTATACAGATAAAACCACCAAAACCATCACCACCCACCACCAAACCACCAAAGACCACCGACCGAGACCGTCCTTGGTTCTTTGACCATACTAAGGGGAAATGCCGCTAGTGTCTTAGGGACCATAGAGCCGGGGTTGCGTGGGGCTGGGCCTTTGAGTGTGTTTTAGTGCGTTCACACACGATGAGGCACTGACGGAGCGGTGCGTCAATGCGTCACAGTGTGTGCTTCTACGTGCGGTTTCATACAACTCCTTGCTTCACAAATGCTGGACTGACGTCTGCCGCTGCGTCAATGCGTCATCGTGTGTGAACGTACTTAGTCTTAAGGTTGACGAAGCATAGTTGCTGATTAGTATCCTGTTTTTTTTTTTTTTTTTTGTTTAACTTTTGACGAAGCACGTTGCAGATTATACAAGGTGTTACACAAATACAAATAAACCTTTAAGGGGGTGGTGTAGACCATCAAACTGAACAACTTTCACTATGGGACCAATATCGAAATCGCAAAAAAAAAAATTTATGTTCTATACTCTACAAATCGTCTAGAGCTAAAATATGTATGGGATATAAAATTACTTTTTTCGCGATTTCGATGTCGGTCCCATAGAGAAAGTTGTTCAGTTTGACGGTCTAAACAACCCCCTTCAGAGTTTTAAAAATTTATTGTTACTTATGAAACACCTTGTATAGCATTTAGCCAATTTGATGAAGTGTGTTGCAGATTTGGAGCTAGTACTTTCTTTTCGCAAAACTTTAAAATACACTATTTAAAAAGTGTGTGCCGCAGTAGCAAACAGGGTTACGACTCAGCATTGTGCTGGGCTCAACGAGCTCAGGGCTGATTTTCTGTTGTGCCCAAATACCAGAACTGCTATTTCTGATACTCACCCCCCCTAAATCATTCTCGAATGATGCATAATGTCCACAGTAATTATGACATTTTCCACTGCCGATTTGTACGTGGGACTCTCAAAAATACCACTCCAGACGAAAAACGCATCCCAAACATTAACTAAATAGATAGATTAATAAATGTAACTTATTTTTTTTAATAAGGATAAAAACTAGATACTGTTTTGGACAACTGCTAGGTTTAAGTATACAAGGCGTTACAAAAATACAAATAAACCTTTAAGGGGGTGGTATAGACCATCAAACTGAACAACTTTCACTGTAGGACCAACATCGAAATCGCGAAAAAAAAATTGATGTTCCATACTCTACAAATCGACTAGAGCTAAAATATGTATGGGATATGAAATTTTTTTTTTTGCGATTTCTATGTTGGTCCCATAGAGCAAGTTGTTCAGTTTGACGGTCTAAACAACTCCCTTAAGAGTTTCAAATATTTATTGTTACTTATGAAACATCCTGTATGAGGTTATGTAGCTTAGGTATTGGAAACGATCACCGAACTAACACAGCATCAGGTCCGATAAGTCTTTGGATTGGTAACTCTCGAGCGTCTGCGTGCTTGGAAAGGTACTTACGCAGTTAGTCTCTGGATGGCCTCCAAAACAACTGGCCCAGAACATATTGGACGGGAGACGAGTTTCATTGTATGGGAGGGTTCGAAAACAAGCCAAAAAGAGGGAATACGTACTGGCGTAGCAGCGGGGTATACAGAATGGACGAAAGTTAAAGCTTTAAAACTTACCATTATCGTATTGATTTCCAAAGCTGTTTTCAAACTCTAGTATTAACTGATGCTATCCACAAGATTTCTATAGCTATTTATATTAAAAAATCTGGGCTATGAGGGCAAAACTTTTCCAAATAATCTGCTAAATCACTAAACAATACGTCAGTGGAATGGAAATAACACTCCCGGATTCTTCGCTAATAATTATGATCTTTAATGACGTTCATTAAACGCCAGAAGGCCAGTAAAAACCTTCTGCATCGCCGCAGCCTGTATATTATGTCCCACTGCAGGACACAGGCCTACCCTCAGGGAGGGTGTATGGGCGTTAGTCCACCACGCGTGATACAAGTATACAGGGTGTTTCATAAGTAACAATAAATTTTTAAAACTCATAAGGGGGTTGTTTAGACCGTCAAACTGAACAACTTTCTCTATGTTATTGATTATAAACATGTTACAGCCATGTTGTGCTATTTCGAATCAAATTAAAGAGGTGGTTGGTTGAGTTGGTTGGTTGTAATACTTCCAGTAGATGGCGCACACGTCCCCTTAAGATGTAACAGATTGAAAATTTCGTTCTCTGGGTAGTGGGCTCGGTGGTGTAATTGGTTAGCACGTTTCCCCGGTTTGAAAGAGCGTGGGTTCAAGTCCCGCCCGAGACAAATTTTTCAATCTTTAATTTGATTTAACTTTCTCTATGGGACCAACATCGAAATAGCTAAAAAAAAAATTTTAGGTCCCATACATATTTTAGCTCTAGTCGATTTGTAGAGTATAGAACATAATTTTTTTTTTTCGCGATTTCAATATTGGTTTCATAGTGAATGTTGTTCAGTTTGATGGTCTACACCACCCCCTTAAATGTTTATTTGTAGTTTTGTAACACCTTGTATTGGGTTAAAAATATTGTACAGAGCAGTCTGTGCAAATTTAATTAATCAGTTAGAACCTCTATCGTAGGAAAAGTAAGTACTAAGTAGACAACACCTTTGCCAGATTCCTTGTAACTCGTACTAACGTAATACCGACTGCTCTCAAACGAAGTAGAAGATCTTAAAGAAATCTGAATACGCTTATGTAGAATTTCTGTTGCGTATGTGAAGTCTAACCTACTCACATTGTGCATGCTTACATATTAAACTAACACCCATATACCATGTGATGAGGGTAAACATGAGCTCCAGCTGTGATCAAGGAATAAGTATTATCGGAAAACATCGTGACAGTCAAAGACATTGCCATGGCCCACGTGACACTCCATTGAACGGTGACGAATGCGTGACTGGTACTTCTACATCAAACATAAAACGTCCCTGTTCTACATACACATGACGGCGTCGGTAAGGAAGCCTCCTTCTCGCACTCAGTTTGTAAGTGTACAATAATGTGTGGACCTAAATAAATCCCTGTTTCTGTCGGTTGTCAATGCAGTACCTGTAACAACTCTGTGTGTTTTCAACTCTGCCATACATTATTTCTGGAGTTGGTTGTCTAAATAAGAAATAGCCATACTTTTCTTATTGATTCCTCCCATTGGAAATGAAGGGAAGTTGGATATTAATTTATAGCTCGTTGGACTTCATTGTCTAGTATCGTGAGTGGTCGCTGCTGTTGATCCTGGTTTACAGGAGTTGTGTGAATGTGTGGTGGGTCTGCACCAAAATTAAAAAATGTTAAAGTAAAACCCACCGATTTATAATTATTATACTTCCGGTTTGTATTCATAGCAAAATTTTCCTACTAAGAATATAAATCAATTAGTAAACATCTCTCCCGGATATTCAGATTATTGTTTGTACGATTGACGACGTAAATGAAATTAGTGTGTTTCTCTTATAGACTTTTTGATTTATATTATTTTCTTTTTAGACAACTCAGTCTTGTTCGTATATTTATCAAGGTGGAGACATGAACGCATTAGAGAAAACGCTACAAAGTATCCTTCGTTCGGGGTTTTTCAATAAGTACCTAATATGGGTACTAGAAATATGTCGAAATGTGCCTCGACAATGACAAGAAATGATGAACATTTTTCTTTCAATTTGTGAGGAATTTTGTAATTCTTTATAATTATTAGTTGAATTAGTGAAACACCACTGACGTCATTTGGTAATAACAATAACCGCAAAGTGATGCTGTACTACCAAAAGGGGTGTCCATATCGTGCTAAAAGTAGCGTCTTTACCGTTCCAAAACTGGTGACCATATCGTTGCAGCATTCTAAGCTTGTTTTGAGACCAGTAAGTATTAACAATATGTTTAATCTTTTCTGTAATGAAATATCAAGACAGTGTGAATACGAAACTAATAACTACGTAATTGACAACATTGAATTTTTGTAACCACCTGTTTTTAATGAAAAATATAATAAAGGTAAAAAAATAAGAGATACGTATTTTTCCGATTTTATTTTTGACCAATATTTCTATTTTCTGAAAAACGTAGGATTAATGGCTAAAATACCTTGGCCACAATAACATTAAAAATAAATACTGTCAAATACAATAGAAAAGCCAGGCAGGGGAATACAATCTCATTCAACCTCTATTATATTTTTCAGTATTCTTCAAATACTCGAGAAATTATGGATAGAAAAATCTGATAATTTTGATTTAAGCTTTGAATAACATAATCTCCAAATGGTTTTATAATTTTGGTACCATTCTTAAAATCAGTCAATTTTCTACTTAATTCAGGCAAAATTGTTATGGATATAAATAAGAGAGGGAGATGGGAGATGTGGGAGAAGATTAGTACCTATTCCGAATTTTCTAGAAAAATAATTTAATTGGGTATCAAAAATGCGAACATTAGTCAGTAAAATGAATGTGGCATAAAATTATGATTCTTTAATTAAATTTACCTGTCTACCAACCTACTAGAAATTATCATTGGATGCCAGGAAACATAACGAGATGAAATAATTTCATAAAACATTAACAAAAAACTAAATTAGATAGGTAAATTTTGACAAAAAAAGAAACAATTATGTAATTAATGAAAAATCAAATTAAGCCAATGATTCCATCAATTAAAAAACAATCAACTTGATATAAGATAACGGTATAGAGACCTAAAAAAACTATTAGTTATAGTATAAAAAGCAAATAAGAAAACGTTAAAGTATCAGTATCAACTGAAGCTTCAATTATACTTGCAAAGGTGAGTTGACTCTACTTGGTCTTATTTTTTATTATCCCTACGATATAAAATATTGTTGCTTTACAGCAAAATAATTGTTATTCATTCTACATATTTTTCTAGGTATTTTTGATCATGATCACCCTGAAAACAGTAACTATTCTATTATCGCGTAAAATAACTAAATCTATTTTATTTTATTGTATTTTATTGATTATGTTCTAATCGAAAAGAATGTAAAATACTATCCTAAAATTCTAAAATAGAACTTGGTATGCAACTTACCTACTTAGTGCATTACAGAATAACACAATACTGACAGAGTAGTAGTGCAGTATGTAAACAAACAAAAGGCAAACCTTTAAACCACGTACCTACTCTACCTATCAACCCGAACAACTTTTACCCTTAATATGCTGATACTTTTTTAAGGGAACTTGCAGACCATCATTTTTTTTTTCGCGATTTCGATGTTGGTCCCATAAAGAAAGTTTTTCAGTTTAACGGTCTGATCATCCCCTTAAAAAAGTGTAAGCATATTAAGAAGAACCCTGTGTGTTATGTAGTTTATGATTTTAGCGTGTTTCATTTTATTTTAGCAGATTTTATACTTTTCATTATTTTCGTTTCTGCGGTGAAAAAGAAAGCATCGAAATAACATCACCCAAGTAAATTACCAACTCAAATATTAATTCTCAAATATAAGTCAACTGTAATAAAGGTTGGTAGAATTAGATAGTAAAAGTAGATTACTAACGAATTGTTATATTGTGAAAATTAAGTAAATCCATTATTGTATTTTCCCAGATGAAAATAACAATCTTCTTCGTCCTGGCGATCGCAGCCGTCGCTGTCACTGACGGCAAACCTCTGGAATCCGCTCCAGAACCAGGTCTAGAAATGGAATGGAAAGCCGAATACGGTGGCTATCCCGTCGAATATATCATGCCGATGGCAGACCAGAAAGTGGCGCTGAAAGCGTACCGGTACGAATATCCGTTGTCGTACCCATCTGCGATGTATCGGTACGCGTACCCAATTGCGTATTATCAGAAGCAGAGGTCTTACCAACCCGAGGCTTTTGACCGTCAGTTCGGATTTTATCCAGAACATTGATTTTATTGAATAATAAATATTTTCTGTTTTGAATAATGTTGCTTTATTTGACGAATTATTTTATAAAATCCTCTATGAGCATAAGAACAATTAAAAAAAAATTGGGCATTTAACCTTTGACTACTTATATGAGGACTTGTAACGCGTGTAATTCTACTAACAAACATTTCTGCCACTTTTTGCGGTGGCGAGGTAACATGCAATCCGCAACTTTGGGTTTTATTCTCTATAACTTTAGATTCTAATTTTGAATGTAAAAAATCATGAGAAGTAGTCTCGTGTGAACCCCAAACGACCTAGTTCGAAATTATTGTTTCGCAATTATAGGCTGTCTCGTTTAGTGATAAGGTATAAAATTTAATGTAAATGCACATGATCCATTACTGCAAAGCGAGTCCTTATAATTAATAGTCAAAGTCTTTAACCTATAATAAAATATCAGCTTACAAATTGTAATTTATGTATTTGTTCATTTTGAAAAGACTACCCTAGTGATAACTTTGGAGGAAAAGGGAACTTCCACGGGCTAGTTGGAATGCCCGGGACCGCGGTCCAACAGTTCTTAGTTGGATGTTGTATATATGCAAAGTCTCTTGATAACTTCGATAGTGCGATTCAGGACTCGCCATGTGATTGGTTGTTATTCGTAATGAGCTGTGATGCGTTTGGACAGATCCATATTGTGATTGGCCGTCTTCTGTGTGACGTGCTAGGTCGCATGCGCTGACCTAGATAGATCTCTGTTTACATCGACTCGATCGATGTGTTCGGCATTGTTGCTTAGTCAGCTCTCGTAGCTCCGCTACAGTACTCCCCCTCCAGACGGAGTGTCGAAACTTGTCTTCAGCTTGCTTGGTACGCATTCAGTCCAGGCATGGCAATTCTTCATGAAGGCTTGTGTACGGCGTGTGACGGTGTGACCCCAATGGTTGCTGTACCGTTGCGCTGGCCGATAACCTCTGCTGCGGAGATGCGAGACCTTTATGCTTTGTAGGCTAGTTCAGGACCTCGTTGCTGCTCCGTGTTGCTGCCATCTTCAGTGACTGCTACGTACCAGAAGGTTGATTGCTCAATTGTCGGTGGTCACCAGTTTGGAGGAAAAGGGAAGATCTTCCATGGGCTAGTTGGAATGCCCGGGACCGCGGTCCAACAGTTCTTAGTTGGATGTTGTATATATGCAAAGTCTCTTGATAACTTCGATAGTGCGATTCAGGACTCGCCATGTGATTGGTTGTTATTCGTAATGAGCTGTGATGCGTTTGGACAGATCCATATTGTGATTGGCCGTCTTCTGTGTGACGTGCTAGGTCGCATGCGCTGACCTAGATAGATCTCTGTTTACATCGACTCGATCGATGTGTTCGGCATTGTTGCTTAGTCAGCTCTCGTAGCTCCGCTACAATAACGATTCAATGCGTCAACCCTGGAGTGCAATTCTCTAAGCGCATTCATCGGTTGAAGTTGAAACCTGTCAATTCGGTATGCGATGAAACTTCGACCTATACAGGGTGTAAGTGACAGCCTAGCAAATACTGAAACGGAGAACTCAGACTATCAAACTGAACAACTTTCACTATGGAGCCTACCTAAGGAAATGCGAAAAAAAATCAGCTGTCCCATACAAAACTGCTGTACCTACCCGACTTAAATGTATGGGACAGCTGGTTTTTTTCCCGTTTCCTGAGTTAAGCTCCATATGAAAATTGTTTAGTTTGATGGTCTGAGTTCACCGTTTCAGTATTTGCTAGGCTGTCACTTACACCCTGTGCTTCGACGATCTGAAGGATGCAAGAAGGATTGAAGGATTTAAAGGATCCAAATTTTATTCTATTTGATTAACATTTTTTAACACAATAAGAATCATCAAAATTGGCTCACGCGTTTGGTCTCTAGTGTGCCACAAAGGTACAAACTTACATACATAGGCTGCTAAACACATTACCCTTCCTTTGCGTCGCGCAGTCGGGTAAAAAGGACCAGTAGGGCTATTGTGTAAGCTTCCGATTACATCGTTTACGAAATCGATAACGTTTTATGACTGTCCTAGCCAATTTTTAAATAATATTTTGTTTCTGTGATCATCGTGTTCATTATCTGAGATAAATTAACTAAATATTAAGAAGCAAAATCGCCAAGAACTGCTAAAACACCGTGTCAATTTGATACCGATTGAATCGGGTATAGTTACACAATAACCCCCCAGCTCAGTGTAGTGCCGACCGAGTGATCACAGTGAGCACTGCTCAGATTTTCTGCTGTACTCTGTTCTCGCTTGCGATATCAAAAGGTAAAAGGTTCAAGGCAAAATACCGTTCAGGGTTATTTTTAAAGCAGAAAATGACGGAAACATTGAAGGACGCTTACAAAAATCAGGTGGAGCTAAAGACCAAACTACTAGCAAACTCGCTCTCAAATACATCTTTGGGGTAGACAAAATGCTCAGCTGCTCACACACACTCAAATAACACTTATAATGCACACGTTTAACTCTCAAACTTCGTAGTCTAGGCTGCCATCTCACACATAACCTCTTTACACTCCTACGCAACATCTCTAGGAGCAAGGGCAGGGGCCGGCAGGGCTGAAAAACAGCGCTGCTTACTGTCAGTTGCACTGACTGTAGCCAGCTTAGATGAGTCCCTGTCCTATTGCCAGTAATTCTGTCTGTACCTATGTCTATTCTTTTTGTTTTAATTGTATAATTTTGTATTTTTTGCATGTAAAATTTTTTTTGTTCTTTTTTAATGTTCTTGATTAAGTAATTGGCAATAAATCATTTTTCATTCATTCAAAAGCGAGGATAAAAAACAAAAATCAGAAACACAAAAAAACTTAACAAAAAAAACTGCAATCAAAATCTATATCCGCTAAACATAAAATTTTAATAGTATACGATTGTTTTGGTGCTCACAGGCACACAGGTAATTAATAATAATGGTTCTGGGCAGATTTCTGCTCTTTGATTAAAATAGTTTTCAATTTCCTTTTCATTGGTGGAATGTCGTTCTAAATTTTCGCCAACTATATTTATTAACGTCATACTATTTGAATAGTATTGTATTGTGAGAACAAAAACTAGTTCTTGAGCTTTTCCAGTTTCTTGAAATGGCAGTTTGAAAACAAACTGTACAGCTTGCATGCTGCATCATGCATAAGTTAAAACTAACTGTTGACGGAAAGTTCTTACTAAAATATAAGTTACCTACGTCTTGGATACGGTCCGTTTAAACAAACATAAGTACAACATTTGTTTGTGTTATGCAGCGGAAAGTTACGGAAGAGGAGATATGTTTCCGTCTACTAATGGAATATTTTCCATTTGAGTTAATTCTATCTTAGGTTTACTTTCACACAGACATTAAACATCAAAGTTTAAAAATATTTTATAAGGAACAACACTTTTTCGTAAGTTTTCGTTATTCCAACCGATGTATTCGATTAGTAGATGCTTGTATCTACAGGGTGTAACAGACACTATAAAGGGTGGTTTAGACCATCAAACCTGGGGGTGGTTGGGGATCTACTTTCTAGCGGTTCACCCTGGGCAACGGCATCACAAGCTACCAAGTTTGTGGTGGCGGCTGAACGATCCCCCACAGCATTGTGGTAGGCTCCGCAAGGAGCCACCTGGCTCGCGACCACTTTCCTGCCGGAATCTGGCGCCAAGCAGCTTGCTGCGTTCCATCGGTGTGCAGGAGTGCCAGTGCCCTTCTGGGTAAGCTCGCTACATCTTCGACCCCATCTTTGTCCCGAGGACTAGATTGAGGTCAAGAGCAAACCCATCTTTAATATTAAAAAAACTGAACAATTTTCACTCAGGAGTCAAAATTGAGAAATAATAAAAATTCTGCTGTTCCATACATTAGAGTCGACTAGACACTGCAGTTTTGTATGAAACACTTAATTTGATTTATTTTTATCGATGTTGGCTCCATTGAGAAGTTGTTCAGTGTGATGGTTTTTTCAGTTTGCGGAGGGCTGTCTTGTCTATTTAGTTACGATCTGATTATCCTCTTATAAAACCGCAAGCTTATTCACAAACATTTATATTCACCATACAAATATTTGCCCCGTCCGGGTTTTAACGACCATTGGCTCAGCCGGCAGGCTTACCACCCATTGAGCTATCGAGGTGTTCAGTTTGATGCGCATGCGTTTGAAACCGTCAGCATGATTAATATATAATAAGGATATTATGATGAAAGTGTAGATTCTGGTAGGTACTAGAGGATAATCTTTGTAATACTGTGTGATGCAAATGCAATGTTCGAGACATTTGTGGGCGTCCAGTCATCCACGCATGAAGGCTCCAGTTGTCGGCATTTTAACCCACCTTTTTTATTAGGTATTCCATTATGATCATGTGACTGATCTAGATGCCGAATCTACCCTTAACTCGAAACCTGACAACTTATGGCGTGAACGCCCACATTTAAGTATGTACTTATTTAAAAGATAAAACAAAGACAGTAGGCATACTTCCATCACTTCATCATTCTGATAAAAATTAAAATAAATTTTCTATAATTTCATATTTATTTCGAACACAAAAAACGATTACAGATCATTAATAAAAACAGATCGTTAATTAGTATATGTAATATGGGTAAGAGGTCCTTCCCGCGTTAATGTAGCCCCCTGAGTAACCAGGGTAATATCCGGGGTAATTGTACCGGTAATACGGCATCCGGCTTTGGTAGAAGATACTCCGCTCCGACCGTTCAGCTGGTGCAGCTAATGATGCAGCTATGATGACGAGGAAGAAGAAGAAGATGATCTTGTTCATCTGAAACAAAAAGATTTATATTGTCAAGCCGTGGTGGTCCAGTAGCGAGTAACCTTGGTTCGATCCCCGTCCATGCCGACTCGTACCATTGAGTTTTTCTCAATTATAACACTACTGGCTTTTCGGTGAAGAATACATCGTGAGGAAACCTACATGCTTCAATTTCGAGGCATGTATTGTATCCACTGTAATAAGTGGCGACGGGCTCACTCCCCGTCACACTGGACAGAGTTTCGGTACTAGTGAAACTTGGATGTTGAGGTTTCAGGATATCTCTGAAATGTGCCTATTATGATATGCTATGCCTACTTTTTTCTCGCAGAAAACATACAAAACTGATCAGTGATACAGGGTGTCCCAAAACTCAAAATCAAGCCGAAAACAGGAGATAGGCCAGGTTATAACTGTTTTGGAAAAAATACAAAATATTATTTTAAGTTTGATGGTTTTCGAGATTTTGATTTTTTTTAATATTGTGAAAATCACCACCCTGCGCTGGACTTTAAGACTATAAAGTTACTTTTATGATTTTTTTCTATATATTATAGTGATTTTGTAATCCAGAATAACCTCGCCAGATGTCCCAATTCAAAATAAATGCAGTAGTGGGATATATTTTTCCAAGATGCACTTGACCGATGTGATTTTAATCTTAATAATATCTTAAATAAATATTAGACATTTCTTGACAATAATTGAAAATGCTTACCTTGGCAAAGTTGTTCAAAGCCTTTGAATTAAACAGAAGAACAAATTAAACTGATAATTTTACCCTAAAACTAACCGTTTTTATATAAATTTTTATCAACATTATCGATACAAATAATTAAAATAGCAGTTAAACTCTAACAATTTAATATCGTAATTAATTAATTTAGTCGTTAAAATAAAATCAGAAAGCACTTCATATTGATTTAGTAACTTCCAGTTAACAATTTCGAAAAGGTTTTCCATTATTACTAATATCATTTTGGTTCTGAGAACTTAGTTTGAGAAATTTGTTAAAAACGGAGTCTATTACATTTGACTGTGCTATTGCATACTAATGCCACGTATCTTTTAAACCACAGGTAGCGAGTTGAAATTTTCACAGAATTTTCACTTAATAAAGTATGTAATATTATCAAGACATCTTTCTAGCTCTATTCACAAATAATTAAAAAACAAAAAGCAAAAAATTTTGGATGTATTATAAATGAGAGGATATATGTGTTTGCAGTGTGTGCGTGAAATTGAATTGATACATAGATACTAATGTATAAGTGTAGTATGATTGTCTTTTACACCTAATGTTAAGGATGAGTACCTACCGGCGTACGAACAAACCAGTTATGGTTTATAGTGCGTCGATTATTTGTTAATTTACAACATTGTATTGTCATATATCAATAAATAAATAAATAAATGTATATAAAAAAATCTTGATCTTAAAAACAGCAATGTTTACTCTATATTGGCCGATGAAAAAAATGTTTTTTTGTCACGTCGTGGGAGATGCTTGTCTTCAGCAGTGTACGATGACTGGATGATAGTCATGAATCAATTTAGCGTCAACTAATGATATACAACAGTATGCAACAAAAGATTACTCTATTAACTTTTTTTCGTTAAATGCTAAATCACGTACACTACAAACTTAATAACACGCTTTCAACTTAGCAGATTGGATGAAACCGAACCAAATAAGCTATAGAAGTATCGTTACCACTAAAACCGGTGAAATTTTCCTGCACAAATTGCACGTCTGTGAAGTTTTAGATATTGCAACTTGAATACATTTCAATCGGTGCACGGTTGGCTTGGAATTCAAGATTGAAACATTTCAGATTGGATTGGTGGAAAATTTTTATCTAAAATTGCGGCAGTTTCTTTCAAGTTTCACAGAAATTGCTGGTAATTTTAACCAATGCTGATGCGCGTAATTTTAAAACATTTTTCTACGTACCTAAATAGGACTATCCCATTATCTGATGATGATGCTATATGAAGCGCTCGTTGGCGTAGTGGAGTCCGGTCAGTCTTTGGATGGGTGACCGTTTAGTGGTATTTCATCTCGAGCGTTTCCGTGCTTCAGATGGCACGTTAAGCAGTTGGTCTCGGACAGTTCCGTCAGATGGCGTTGTATCTATTCGTTAAGCCAGGTCAGAGAACTATTGAGGCGGCTTGAAAATTCTCTGACAGCAAGTTGACCACTAATTTGCCTCCACCAACACGCACTGGGACCGCGTGGTGGAGTATGGCCCACTCCTTCACACCCTTATTCGTGAGAGGAGGCAATTACCCTGCAGTGGGATTCTATAGGTTATAACTTACTTACTTAACTTTATGCTATCCAATTTGTATCGTAAGAGGCGACTAAGGAAGATCAGCACCTCGATTACCGGTGTAGTGGCTGGAAAACCACAAAAATGTTCGTTGGCAAAGACCATTGGCGTCAGATAGGTGGTCGATATTAAACATTTTTCTCAAACTTCATGACAATGACAATACAGTAAACGGAACAACATTCATTATGGGACCAACATTGAAACCGCGAAAAAAAAATCAACTGTTCCATAGAAAATGTGAACGATCAAAATGTATGAAACAGCTGACTTTTTTTTCGCGATTTCAATGTTGGTTTCATAATGAAAGCTGGTCACTGTCATGTCATGGTCTGAAACACCCCATGTAATATGAAACGCATTTAACTTTACACCCTGTTTATTGATCCCAAAAAAAAGATACAAGTCTGGCTTTCCACCAAAGTTGTGTTGTGCTAGGAAGCGAGGAAAAATCGACCAGTGGAAGATTCAATTTCTCTATGACGACGCGATCGAGCGAGCGAACTATTGGTACATTTATCCTAGCTCACAGCCTCGCTACATCGTACAGCTCTAGTGAATTATATACATTGACATACGTTTGAATACTTTCTTACATTTAGGGTTCCGAACTCAAAGGGTGCCAACGGGACCCTATTACTAAGACTACGCTGTCCGTTCGTCCGTCCTAACTCTGAAAGGATATAACTTTTGAACTGTAATAGGTAGTGAGTCGAAATTTTCACAGAATATAATACAGGGTGTTAGGGTGAATAGTCGCACCCTATGGATAAGAATGTATAGAAATGTAAACCAAGCTCAAAAAGTGGCACCATAAAAACTGTACCGTGTTCTAAATTTGTTCTTTAAGGGTATATTACCAATGTCGCGCTCCATACAAACGTACTATGGTGATATTTTCAATACTAACCAATTAAATTAAATGAAATTTTGCAGAAACAATATAGAAACAAATTTTTATGCTTGTATGGAGTCAGATTTTCGTTAAAATGTATAGTTTTAAAGTAACAGTGCCTCAAAGATTTCCATACAAATCTTAAATTAATCCTAGAATTAAAACTGTATATTTTAACGAAAATCTGACTTCATACAAGCATAGAGATTCGTTTCTAGATTGATTTCTGAAAAAATTCATTGACTTTAATTGGTTAATATTGAAAATATCACCATAGTACGTTTGTATGCAGCGCGCATTTGCGCTCTCGGAATAAACTTCTCTTAAAAACTGTTCCTTGCCGCCAAAACTCATACAACATGTAATTTTTTCAATAGGAGCCAATAATTATGTGGATTTTCTTTAGAGTTATTACTCTTCTATAGTTATTCTTATTCGTAGGTTGCACTACGTCAAGTGGTTAATTGTCCCCATGATTCCTTCTGAACAACTTTCCCTAAGACACCGAAAGGAAATTCGCAAAAAAATGTTTTACTTATGTAAACGTTCCATCGGCAGATTGCATTTAGTATGGGAAGTTACAAAAATTTTTTTGCTCTTTTCCTATAGGTTTCTTAGGTAAAGTTGTTCCGTATCATGGGACAATTACCGTAATGCAATGCTGTTTACCCTAACGCCCTGTATATTTTTGATTTGTTAACTAATAATAAAATATAAAAAAGTTAGAAATAAAGGGTTGGGAACCGTTTTGTTTTTGCTCTATCGTAAAAACGACAATACAATCATATCAAGAGTTAAACTGTACAAAAACTGAAATAAAAGCAAATCAAAAGTAATTAATTCATCGAAGTAGTCATAGTTAAAATTGGAAGATGCGATTCTTCAGAATTCAAATAACTTAGAACTACTTACATTAAAATTAAATAGCAAAACAAACATAGGCTTACAAAATCGTTGATGCTTACCGTAAGATAAAACACAAATCTAAGTATTTTAATAATTTCAATAAGTTAGAGTTAAACTTGGAATGGATACAATGATTGTACAAGCGTCAAACTTGATGTTATATATAGCATACTCTACTAAAGTAAAACAATGAAATAATAAAAACGTACTAAGCGTGTGCCGGTGTCCCGCTAAGGATTCCGGAGAAACATTTATTTTTATATTTACGGTCGTATGAAACCCTCGGTGCGTGAATCCGACTCGCACTTTGCCGATTTATATCCGATATTTATGTATTCAACCAAATAATTTATTTCGATCACGTAAAATAGTTACCAAAGCATTATCCTTTACGAAGTCATTTACTGTGAGATTTTCATATAAACGTACAGATTCGACATAAGGTCGTAATTCCTTCGCAGCAGCTGTCCCGAAAGCGAGTGGAATATTAATAATTAACCCTAACTCTATAGTGTAGGCCATTTTTATCGATAATTTCTGTCTATAGTTCAATATCGTTATAGAATACGGATAGTCGATATTATAATGACCCACTGTGAAACTGTCGTTGTAATCGTACTCCTTTTTCAATTTTCGATATATCGTGAACGTTTTCGTTTCTACTTCTACTCTATTACAATAAAGATCGAACATAATTATTATTATTGCTACATAGACATGGCATGCCTATTTAAGAGAATATTATTCCGAGAGCGAAAATGCGCGCTGCATACAAACGTACTATGGTGATATTTTCAATACTAACCAATTAAAGTCAATGAAATTTTGCAGAAACAATCTAGAAACAAATCTCTATGCTTCCATAGAGTCAGATTTTCGTTTAAATATACAGTTTCAATGCTAGGATTAATTTAAGTTTGTTTCTTTTTCAATGCTGTACTTATCTGTGTTTTTGGTGTAAATAAAGTATATTTCATTCATTTCATTAAGATTTGTATGGAAATCTTTGAGGCACTGTAACTTGAAAACTATACATTTTAACGAAAATCTGACTCCATACAAGCATAGAAATTTGTTTCTAGATTGTTTCTGCAAAATTTCATCGACTTTAATTGGTTAGTATGGAAAATATCACCATAGTACGTTTGTATGCAGCGCGCTCCGAATAATATACCCTTAATGATGATTAGTATTATCGATATTAATGAAACACCTTGACTATCGATAGTTAACTATCAAGCTGCATGCAACACTACTCTACCCTCGATTTATTAAGATTAACTTTGGTTTAGAAGGAATCTTAGTTCATTAGTATACGGATTTGCGGAAAATAAAGTGAAATCTGACTTTTGATTAATATAATTAAAAATTCTTTTAGAAAATTTATTGTAATTTAAAATGCTCTTTGTGTTAAACTAGCTTTAGAACTTTAATAAATTAATAATACGTACAAACACACATTTGGATAAACTCACTATCATAATGACGACTATAGCTTAGTCGGTAGTAAAAATGTCCGCCGGTCCGAAGATCGCGGGTTCGAATCCAGTAAGGGGCAAATATTTGTAATGTGAATATGATATTATTTGTACCCGAATTACGGATGTGTAGTGTCTATAGTTTATTCTCAAATCCTGAAAACATAATGCACTGAACAACTACTTTTAGACCAACTTCGAAATCGCAATCGACCGAAATGTATGAATCTGCTGTTTTGTTTTCGCGATTTCATAGTTGGTCCCCTAGTAAAAGTTGTTCACTTTGATGGTCCCCTGAATATACAGGGTGTTTCATAAGTAACAATAATTATTTAAAACTCTTAAGGGGGTTGTTTAGACCGTCAAACTGAACAACTTTCTCTATGGGACCAACATCGGAATCACAAAAAAAAATTTGATATCCCATACATATTTTAGCTCTAGTCGATTTGTAGAGTAAGGAACATCAAATATTTTATTCGCGATTTCGTTATTGGTTCCATAATGAAAGTTGTTCAGTTTGATGGTCTACACCACCCTCTTAAAGGTTTATTTGTATTTTTGTAACACCTTGTACAAGTTAACACAACACATAATTTCAGTAACAACCCTTACTTCCTGTGCATCCAAAAACGGGTACCTATATCCAAAAATTTTTTAATCTCAAAAATAATAAATACTTTTTCCTCAGATACCTTCTTTTACGCTGACCCAGCACATACTTACGTGAGTAAATAAACATAAACCCCTGACTTGAAGGGTTATAGAGCTCCCGAGGGCTATCTCCAAGACTGTGGAAGATCCTAACGACCCTCCAAATGTGTTTAGGGTCTTCCAAAGTTACAATATGTTCGTTAATGGCCGAAGGAATTATTTGAATTTCAGATTGTAAGCGCTCTGAGGGTTTTATTGGAAAAGCCAGAATGTTTGTATTTTAGCTTCGGATGTTCGTTTTTGCAACGTATTTTTTTTTGTCTAAGAAGGGTTGAGTTTTTTGGTTATTTGAGTGCAAGCGTCTCTTTCTTACAAACATAAGTTTGCAATGAGCTATCCCGCTTCAATTGAAAGCAGGATCGCAAAAAAACGTATTTTTCATCAATACTGAATTGCAATCATCAATGAAGAAATTAATTCAACAATGTATTTTCTCTTGGGTGTTTCTAAGCTCCAAATTCTGCGAATTCGTCTAAAAATATGTAATGTATTTAGTTAAGAACAAAGATTACATATTAAAGAAAAAAAACATAACAATTGGGATACTTTTTCATTAGAACTTGTAACTGAATGCGACTTTGACTAGATTAGATTCGTAAGACAGTTTATAGTTTTTTCAGAATTTATAACACTATTTTCTACATCTCAGATGCAGTTATAAAAAAACTCAAAAACGCGAATAACCTAGACAAACAATCGCGTAACAAACATACAAAAAAAAAAAAACATACGGGTCGAATTGAGAACCTCCTCCTTTTGTTGAAGTCGGTTAAAAAGAAAAACTTTCGTGCCGTTCAGGTCCTTATTGTCCCTTGCCCAAAATGTCCCCTGGTTCCAGAAAGTCCCTTTCCCAAAATGTCCCTTTTCGTGCCACAGTAACCAGTTACAAAAGACGATGGCAACCAGTTGCAGCTCTCATATAAGTTTCGCAACAAGAACAAAAATGTTTTTCTTGCTACAACTTGCTACAACCATTTTTTTTCAAAAATATCTGTGAGTGGGGCTCTATCAAGCTTTATAAAGGGTTTTTAGGGGATGATTATGCGATCAAACTGAACAATTTTATCTATGGGACCAAAATAGAAATTTAACAAAATCTGCTGTATACAGAACGCATTTACAGTACCATCCATATCCATACAGAACTGGAAACCGACCTAAATGTATGGCACAGCTGATTTTTACCGAAGTCAGAATGCCAAGTAAAGGGATTAATTTTAAATCACTGCAGAAACTTTAACCATGCATTCTCCTCGTCAAACTGAAATAAATTGGACTATAGTCGGCCCCTAGCTAGAGGCACGCTAAAAAAAATCTGTTGTTCGTTGTTCCATTCAAAACTTCAGTCTATCTTATCTACTCGACTCAAAAGTATAAAACAACAGATTTTTTGCGATTTCTAAGTTTGAGGAATAGAATTGAAAAGAAGTTTTCGCACTGACTAAAAATTTGTCCAGAACCTATGTAAACAATACAATAATCATTTAAATTGAAAATTAAAATTAAACCATAAGTAATTATGTTCAATCGAAGAGCCCGCCTAGAGTCGAACCCGGTTCAAATGTGCCCCTCACGCTCGTGGCGTTTCCACGTTGTATGTATGGCTTATAAAGGTATTATACCAGTAGGGCTCGCATGCCACCGCCGAGAAAACGATAAAAATCGAGATGTGCCTCCATCCTTATTATTTAACGTATGCCAGAAAGAGCGCCCATGACGTTTTTCTCGTTTAAACGCTTTGTCGTGGGTGGCATGCTAGCTGTGCTGGAATAGTGGAACATATAGCTGAGTGAGCGAGATGTACCTAGCGGCACCACTGTATAATAGAAAGAGATACGTGACGCGAGGCAATAGAACCGTTTTTTAATCACTAATTAATTTTTACAGTTCGGTTTCTGTGAATAATTGCGAATCTAAAGTGAAATCGTAGATAACTTTATGAAATATGCTGACACTACTTCATTAATTTATCCACAATTTCACGTTAGACTCAGAATTATAGACAATATTCGAATTTTTGCCTGCAAATAATCTCCAAAAAACATCCAAAAAAGGTTTCATTTTACAACTCATGTTTGTTGCTCTATTCCTGTAAGGTATAATATCTTTATGGTATGGCTAGAGAAATGTGTTGAACCAGGTACGACCTGGAGCGGGGATCTCGGCTCAAAAGACCGACGGTCAATGGCTTTGATGATGCTTTGGGCTTCGGTATCCCAGGGCTCTTTGGTCTGCACCGCTACTGGTACAAAAGGTATACAGCCTATAATATAAAAATTTATGACTTAGATTTTTATTTTTCTGGTAACTATTTGTTATAACTGGGATAAATCAGGAGCGTATACAGTCAAACACGTTGGTAATTGCAAACTGACATTTATTCGAAGTGAGGTTAGGCACGGTACATCTATGACATAGGTAGCTATACAACTACGTAGTGCAGCTACATAGTAAACATGATATAGTCTATAACCTTAGCTAGATACATATTTCTGTATAACCATAACACTCCCTCACACTAAATTCAGAAAAACGGCTTATAACTAAATAATTTACGAGGGCGCAAAGCGCGACCGTCAAGTACATTATCGCTACTCGTAGAGGTAGAAGGGGCGGTCGCCGACTCTGGCTGCGTTACTCTAGTGCAACCCGTGTCGGTTGTTTGTACTTCCGGCTCTGGCCACAGGTCGGTGTCGCACAGTTCATACTCAGGCGATTGACTACCTGGCTCAACAGTAATAGGTCGCGCTGTAGCAGTACCATCATCGGTCACTGGATTCTGGTCACGAGTGGATCCTGCTGTCGGCTCCGCGTGCGGTGAAGGAGGCAGGATTGCTACTGGGATGACAACAGGAGTTGGTGCAGTTAAGTTATCCTCGAGGAACAGCTCAGAGTCAGCGCCCAACCTAGGGGAATTATCACATGATATGTCTAGCTCTGTATCATGCAACTCCTCCCCGTTATATTTTAACAACTGATCTTTGTGTTTCTTCAACGTTTTAGCAACACTATTAAGTTTTACTACATATACCGATTTTCCAATTTTTTTCACTATCACACCAAGTGTCCAAAATGACTTATTACTGTGGTACACTTTAATTAACACTGTTTCACCATTACTAAATTCAACGTTTCTTGTTCCGTTGTAATATTTACATTGCAAGGACTGTTTAACATTAACAGAAGATAGATCAGTGTTAGATAATGGTGATGATGTGGCGTTTTTAGGCTTTAGTAAATCAAACCTACACCTCAGTTTGTGCCCAAAGAGAACCTCTGCTGGAGATTTGTCCGTTAAACTATGTTCTGAATTTCGGTAGTTAAATAAAAACTCCTGAATTTTTACATGCAAGTCACGCATACATGTACCTGTTAGCAATATCTTTTTTATTGCATTTTTTATCAATTTAACATAAACTTCTGCCTGTCCGTTGCTGGACGGACTGTAGGTGGGAGTACTTATATGTTCAATGCCATTTATTGTACAAAATTTTTGGAATTCTGTAGACGTGAAAGACGTACCATTATCTGTGCATATAGTGCGTACAAGACCAAATCTAGATATGACTTCGCTCAGCCTATCTATTATAACTCGACTACTATACCCGGTGGACACGTCAAAACACTCTATCCACTTGGAAAAGGCATCCACGATTACTAGGAATGTTTTGTTATGGATTGGACCAAGTAGATCCATATGAATGCGGAACCACGCTGCGACCGGGCGCGGCCAAGGTGTGAGAGGGGAGCGGGGCGGCGCGGCGCGCAGCTGGCAGCAGGCCGCACAGGAGGCGGCGCGCCGCTCCACCGCCACTGACAGCCCGGGCCACCAGAACCTGCCTCGTGCTTCCGCTTTCATTTTATTTATACCCAGATGCCCCCTATGTAAATCGTCCAATACTTGTTTGCGGAGAGAATTTGGTATCACTAGCTTAGTACCCCGGACCAAACAGTCTTCTTCCACTGCTAATTCCTGACGACAACTGAAGAAGGGTCTGAGATTCGAGTCATTACATTTGTTGGGCCAGCCATTCATAACAAACTCCACTACTTTCAATAATGTGCTATCAGTACTGGTTGCCGCGCGCAACGCATCCATAGTTATAGGCATATCACCGTCTGATATAAAGTGCAGATAAGTAGCGCGATCTTGGTCTATGCTACTAGCGGTTTGCAACGCGCCACCGTCTTTATCGCTTACAGAACGGCTAAGAAAATCTGCTGAATTACATTCACTACTAACAAACTCAATATTGTAGTTGTAGGCTGATAAGAACAGTGCATAACGCTGTAATCTGTTCGCCGACACTTCCGGTACGCCTTTATCCGGCCGAAATATAGACAGAAGAGGTTTATGGTCTGTCCTTAGTGTGAACGGAACGTCTCTGCCATATAAATACATATGAAACTTCCGAACACCGAAAACTATGGCAGTAGCCTCTTTCTGAATCTGGCTGTATTTTTTTTCAGCCGGTGAAAGTGATCTAGACATATAAGATACAGGGCGCTCGATCCCGCCTGTATCAATTTGTGATAAGACCGCCCCGAGTCCAGTCGGTGACGCGTCCACCGTCAAGATGAGCTTAGCATCAGGATTGAAATGTGCTAAGTTCGTATCTGACGCCAATTCACTCTTGACCCTTGCCACTGCTTCATCATGTTCTCGAGACCAATGCCATTTATGGTTTTTTTGTAGCAACTGATGTAATGGGTGTAATATTGACGAAGCGTTTTTAACAAAAGATCTATAATAATTGACAAGACCGAGGAAAGATTTTAATTCACTTACGTTTTCTGGTATCTTTGCTTCAACCATAGCTTTAACTTTCTCTTGCGACTTGTGTAAACCGTGCTTGTCAATATTAAACCCGAGGTATGACACTGAATCCTGAAAGAAGGTGCACTTATCTTTCTGTAGCACTAGGCCGGCATCCTCGAGTCTCCGAAACACCTCGTTAAGGCGCTGCAAGTGCTGGCTCCTAGTGCTACCAGTTACTAAAATGTCATCCTGAAACAGACACACCTCTAAACCAGATAGTATATTTTCCATTGCCCTCTGAAATATGGCAGGCGCACTGGATAAACCGAAAACCAATCTGGTGTGTTTAAACAGTCCCTTATGTGTATTGACACAAGTATACTGTTGTGAATCTTTGCTTAACATAAACTGATTGTATGCGTTTGACAAATCTAGTTTGGAGAACTGTTGTCCTCCATGTAGTTTTGAAAATAGTTCTTCAATCCGTGGCAATGGGTACTTTTCTACCTGCAGCTGTTTGTTTAATGAAACTGAAAAATCTGCACATAATCGTATTTTATTGTTATGTTTTAAGACCGGAACAATGGGACTCGCATACTCTGAGTATTTAACTGGTTCCAAAATACCTAACGTTACAAGCCTATCTATTTCTTCTTCAACTTTCTCTTTTACAGCGAAAGGCAGTGAACGTGCTTTAAAAAAAATAGGTTTTGATCCTGGCTTGAGGTTTAAATTAACAACCAAATTTTTACAGCATCCCAAACTGTCAGAGAAAAGTTTGGGATACTGTGATACAAATTTATCTAATACGGAGTTATCACATTCACTGTCTATTGACTGACAATTACTGATTGGGCAGATTTGTAAATTAAAATTAGAAATAAAGTCTCTACCTAGCAATGGTGAGCCGCCATTTTCAATTACAAAAACGTCTAAGGGTTTTTTAATTCCCTTATATTGGAACGTTAAACTAATCACGCCACGAGTAGCTATACATGCACCATTATAGCTCTTAAGTACCATGGATGCGTCACGTAATGGTAGTGAAGAAAAATATTTATTATACAATTTATTCGAAATAGCAGTGACCGCTGATCCAGTGTCTAATTCGAACCGCAAGGGAATGGAATTTACCAAAACAGACTCCAGCATAGGTTCTCCCTTGACCGAACGTATATTTAAAATAAAATGCTTACCATCATCATCATCACAATCTACACAACATTCCAAAAAGTGTTGTTTTTTTGGTTGTTTATTTTGACACATCCGCTTAAGATGTCCTTTAGAACCGCACTTCTTACAGCTATAGTTAGCGAATCTGCAGACCGAAGCTATATGTCCCCTGTAGCCGCACACGGTGCAGTTGTCAGCGGTGCCGAAGTGGGCGCGCGCGCCGGCGGCCGGCGACCCGGCCGCGGCGCGCGGCGCCCTGCCCGCCGCCATCTTGTGCAGGTCGCACACGGCGCCGCTACCGCCTGTGCCACCGCTATGTACTGCTCCCTCGCTGCCGCCGGCTGAGCGCCCGGCACCCAGCCGAGCACTACGAACTCCCTCTGCCAGCTGCAGTGCTTTAGGGAACTTCAGCTGTGTCATAACCTCTGTGAATAGGCGGTCGCGTTCCGGACCGCGTACCATGCCTAACACGAAACGATCGCGCAGAGTCTCGTCCAAGTTCTCAGAACTGAATCCGCAGTTCAAAGCCAATCCTCTCACTCTAGCTGCCCAGTCCGGTAGACTTTCATTTTCCTGCTGTGTAGCACTGTAAAAACTGTTCCGTTCTGCAAATCCACACACCTTCGGCTTGAAGTGAGCATCTAACAACAGTACAACCGCGTCATAGCTGAGGTTTCCGACTTCCTTGGGTAATGCGAGATCACGAATTAGTTTATATGTACACTCCGCAAAGCTACTTAACAAAATCGCACGACGCTTGGACCCGGACTTATCTGCGTCATCACTAATTTCGTTCGCCAAAAACCATTGTTCCACCCGATCTTTATACAAAACCCAGTCCTGTACTTCATGATTGAACGTATTAAGCACGCCTACGGACAATTTAGCCATCGTCGCCACTGTTATAACTGGGATAAATCAGGAGCGTATACAGTCAAACACGTTGGTAATTGCAAACTGACATTTATTCGAAGTGAGGTTAGGCACGGTACATCTATGACATAGGTAGCTATACAACTACGTAGTGCAGCTACATAGTAAACATGATATAGTCTATAACCTTAGCTAGATACATATTTCTGTATAACCATAACACTATTATGATTTGGCCTATCACCCGATCAGCGCCTCGTCACTCCCGTTTGACAGCTGCGATGAAGTCGTGACGTCACGTGCATCTTCCAATATGCAGGCTGTCGCTCATTGACATAAGGCCACCTAAGTCTGTGACATAAGGCGCATTTTAGTTTTCGTTCCTGAAGCGCAAAGTTCGAAATTCGAAAAAGTGCGCGAAACCGGGTTGAGTGCAGTATCTGTTACGGTAATAACGTGACCCGATTCCGGCTTGACGTCGATTTACGGGAAACCCTGTATAGGTTGTGTTAATATTAACTTTCTATTTTAACCGAGCTTTAGGTTTGAGATTGTGTAACGTCTTTGTCTAAAATGTGTCTTAATTAAATTATTCTCCAACCTATAATAGATTCACTGAGCAAGACTAGAATCTGTTAAACTTATCATAGGAACTAGGACCACAAAGTTAGGACTCGAATCAAGACTACCTAAACTTTGTTATTCAATCATTCTGCGAATGAAAACTTTTTGACAAGTTTCAACTGGAGTTGATTTCTAAGATAATTTTGCACAATCTTAATGTGATATTATTTAGGCCACAGAGAAAGGATAGGAATTTTGGCGCTCATAAACATTTAAGGGGGTGGTTTAGACCATCAAACTGAACAACTTTCACTATGGGACCAATATCAAAATCGCTAAAAAAAAATGTTCCATACTCTACAAATCGCCTAGAGCTAAAATATGTATGGGATATCAGTTTTGTTTTTCGCGATTTCGATGTTGGTCCTGTAGAGAAAGTTGTTCAGTATGACGGTCTAAACAACCCACTTAAGAGTTTTAAAAATTTATTTGTACTTATGTAACACCCTGTATAAGTAATTAATAATGACATTTTTGGAACACAAACTAGAAACTAATATTATATGTCTGTGGTTTTTGAGATTTACAGATACAGATCAAATATTTCCATACAAATCTTAAATCTTAAGTAATCCTAGCATTGTTAAGACCGCCATTTGTACCCTTACGTTCTTCTATTCTGTTTTTATCATCACCATTTCTTTTCGTGGTTTGTAGGTGTCTAAGAATTGGGCCAAGTTTTTTAGTATTTTTATGCCTAAGTCAACCACATTACCTTTACCATATCACATGCTAGACTTGGCGATGCCTGGGGTTTGCCCTGGTTTGACGGTTATTACCTTGCCAGTCGGAACCTTCATACATTTAACTATGGACAGAATTCGTCGTGGTGTGGCATCGCTGCTTGTGTGTTGCATGTGCTTTAATGTGTGAACAGCTTTAGTCAAATCGTATGAAAACTTCCATAGTGCGATTTATGTTTGGCTCCCTCTCTTAATACGGTGTAACCTAGAACGATTCTAGGATGTAAAGTATGCTATGTCTCTCTCGTACGCAAACAGGAGCTGCTGCTATTTTTGAAAGTTACACATCCTATCAAATTAAAGATTGAAAAATTTAGTCTCGGGCGGGACTTGAACCCGCACCCTTCCAATCCGGGGAAGTGCGTTATCCAATTTCGCCACAGAGTCCACTAACAAGAGAACGTAATTTTCAATCTGTTGCGTCTTAAGGGGACGTGCGCTTAAGCTATATTTTTGAATGTCATAATTACATTCTTATACGATTTGTTACGAAAGTGATGGCACTTATTTCGAGTACGAATGATGTGTGACATTCAAAAATATAGCTCCTGGAAGCTCCATTGGCTTCAACTTTATTTTTCAGTAGCGAACTTTGGCGAGGAATATTTAAATAAACATCAAAGTTTAATCCTCTTTTCAAACACCAATTTGGACTTAAGAGTTGTTAATCTACAGTTCTTGTACAACTTACCCTCAGATCTTAATTTGTTATTCTGCTTTCTCTGTGCTACTATTATTGTTATACCGCCGTTAAAACCGTTTAAAGGTGCCTCATTGCGTGTTATGCTACTGTAGGTACGTTGCTTATCTGTAGATTATTCCCATAGAAATACAGGTGAATAATCTGTACAATTTTCGTTGCCGTCTTTGTCCTGCAACTGCATTAAACAAGCTTATGTAAGAAAATGTATAATTAACCTTCATATACTCTACCCAGCAAAGTGAACAACTTTTAGGTACAATGGGAGCAAACCTGTCGAAAAAAAACATTAGCTGTTTCATTCGTTTGAGTCGCGTGGGTATTGTAGTTTAGTATGGAACAGCTGATTTTATTTTTGTTCTGGCATATTTGCTCCCATAGTTAAAGGTCAGTTTGATCAGTGAAGTATGGGTTTAAAGGATAGTGATACTTTTCCTGTATATAGATCATCATCATCATCATCTCAGCCGATGGACGTTCACTGCTGGACCATAGGCCTTCCTCAAGGATCCCCATTACTGGCATGTTACTTGCATGTTTTGCCCCACAAGAGGGCACATCTGACATAACGCCTTTATATGTATATCGAGTAAGAAATGTATTGAATGCGTGTGTACTTTAAATTGAGAAGAAACCTACACGCTTAAATTTCGAGGCATGAATTGTATCCCCTGTCCATTAAAAATGGAGGGAGTGCCAGGAAAGAGCCTAGTCCCCGAGTGACGAATCCAGCACCCGCGGCATGGCGGGCGGCGCGATAAAGCGCTATACTCGTAGCGCCCTATCTCTTTTTTGTTTTTGCGCGCGAACAAACGAGTTAGCTGGCGCGGGCGCTGAATTCGTCTGACGCACCCTGGGATACGACAATTGCTGACTGGATAATCTTTACACTACAGCATGAGCGAGTGTTATCCGATATAGCTCATGCTTCTTCTTATTGTCGTGTGGGCAAGCCCTAGTGTTAGAGTTTTTCAGACCGCCTTACGGCCTCTGACGTGGTTTTTATGTAACGACTAATATGACCAGAGATAGTAGGTGGGACCAACGGCTTAACGTGCCATCCGAAGCACGGATTCGTCTTATTTTTTCAGACAATCAGTTGATTCAGCCTGCAATGTCCTAACCAACTGGGGGAAAGCGCACAAAGTGACATATCACTATCCCCGTGGACCGGGTACCCTGTGTGAATCGAACCCACGACCTCCTAGCACAATTCTCTTAACCATTGGATCACGGAGGTAGCTCATGCTGACAAGAAAGAAGATTACGTCTTCACTAACTGTCACAGAGGATGTGGATTTTCTAAACTTGTTATTTTTAGATTTGCCTCCGTGGTCTAATGGTTAGAGCATTGGGCTCTTGACACGGAGGTCGTGGGTTCGATTCCCACGGGGGGCACCTAGTGAAATGTCACTTTGTGCGTTTTTCCCCAGTTGGTTAGGACATTGCAGGCTGAGTCACCTGATTGTCTGAAAAGAAAGATGATTCCGTGCTTCGGATGGCACGTTAAGCTGTTGGTCCCGGCCACGTCAGAGGCCATAAGGCGGTTTGAATAAACTCTGACACCAGGGCTTTGCAGCCCACTCGATAAGAAGAAGATCTTTAGAATACGTCTGACTAGGTCTGACTACTCCCTCAGGGAAAACAGTCGTGAGCATAATTGCCGCAAGCTAATTATGTAATAACCACAGGAGTTTGGCCATTAAATTTTGCTAAATCGAGTTTGCTAACAACTTTTAGGTCCTTAGGGCCATGCGAGTTAGGTTTAAAATTGTTCTGACAGCGGTTAAACATTTTTTTAGATCTAATACTGACTAATACAAAAAAAAAGTCAACCATACTTGACCCAAACGTATGGAAAAGCAGATTTTGTCACGATTCCAATGTTGTTCCTACAGTAAAAGTTGATAAGATTTTAGTCTGAAGCACCCTCTAAAGTATGTAACGCATTTATGTTGACACCCTGTATTATCTGCTATATTCTCTGTCTTCCTGGCTTGTTAATCCCAATATGGTGGTGGGGTCAGCCTTCCTCGTCTGTTCTCTCCACCTTGCCTTATTTTATTACCAATGATCGGAATGATATATCGCACCTTTAAAAACAAACCGTTACTAAACGAAAATATCAAATTTTACACAGGAGCATATATAAAGAAATATGAGCGGTTTTTTCGTCATAAAATTTATATACGTTGTACTTTGAGCCGTATTTTGAGGTTATAGTGTAGATATTTCTTTACTTTATTACATTATAATTCAGAAAAGTTATTTTTTTAATTGGAACATTATTAATTATGGTTTTTAACTTTTATAGTAACACTTTTCCGTTAATTTTTTTTCGATAATGATTATTAACTATGAAGTCACTGTGTAAATTTTGTAATTATACAAAACACTATATAAAATCAGAATAATTCGAAGATATTACTTTACTATCAAATTGAAAATAATATAGTTAGCGTTCCTTCTAATTATACCTGGAAAGATACTTTAAATAACATTTTCGAAATCATGTTTTATTAGAAATCATAGAGAGATCCATACATTTATTTTGCATTGTTAATTTGGGATTGTTAAGATTGCTAGGTAGCCAATATTATGTCTATATTATTATGTCGTGATCTACTTCAACGGGGGAAAGTCCGAGGTAGACTTACTCATTGAAAATTATGAAGTTGTATGATGATGAAATTGAAGACGATTTTGAGCTAGATGAGTTAGATCTTCCTCTTTTGTTTGAGCTCGGTGATCTTATTTCTTACCGACTTAGGTAGTTTCCGCAATTTCTTCATCCGTAGAAAAAGAACATGAAGTAACAGTGATGCTTGTGGTTGCGATTCGATTACTTAGATTTAGCGAAAAAGTTAAATCTGCATCGGGGATGTGATTCAGCTCACCCACAGATCGATTTTTGTGGGGCTGCAGTCATTTCATTCGAGGATAGTCCTTCAAACGCGCTCCAAACAAACGAAGTTTGATTATATTTTCAATACTAACCATTTAAAGTCAGTTAAAGTCAAATACATGTTTTGAATAAGTAAGTTATAAACTAATCTCTGTGTTGTGTGAGATTTTCGTTAAAATGTATAGTTTCAAACTTACTGTGGCTCAAAGATTTCCATACCTACAAATCTTAAATTAATCATAGCAATTAGAACTTTATATTTTAACGAAAATTCATGAATATTCATGAATATTCATCCACAGGCATAGAGATTAAGATTTAGATCGTGTTTAATTTAAAAAAAATATTACCTTTGATTGGTTAGTAAAAAATATTATAATCGTAGGTACTTCGTTTGTACGGAGCTTGCTGCAAGAAATAGCAGCCACGAAAGTGAAGAACCAATAAAATGAAATTATCTGAATCAACGTTTTTTTTTTAATTATTACCATGAAAACCTATTAAGAAATATATATTTTATTTTCAAGTACACACTGCACCTAAAACAACATTTATTTCGTTTTCGATTTGTATAAAACTGATACTCAATGCCATTAAACTAAGATTAACTATTCGATTTTATTATCAAGTCAATATTTAATTACAAAAATAGTACCAACATAAATAAAATGTAAGTGGCAAACTGCAACTAACCAAAAATTATTATCTCTCTAGATAAGAAAAACGGTGACTAACCCAATCATTACTCTTTAGTGGTAAATATAATTGCATAAATATCCCAAAACATAAAAGTAAAGGGTAGTTATACTAAATGTAACATTTTACCAATGAAACCATAGGTGTGAATTGCATAATTTGATAAAAAGAAAACTGTGACTAAACAAAATGTTACACTTTACCAATTAAAAAGGGTAGACAAAATCCCCTTTACGTGATGTGCAGGCGTGTTTATCCAAATAATCACACTATTCCTATAAACTTCCGTCAGTATTCCTCAACGGACATGTAACAATTGGTTTAGACACAGTTTTGCATTTAGCAAGCCATATTTTTTCACTCTTTTTTAGTTTAGTACCGCACTAAAAAGCGCCATCTCTCTCCTAAAACGGAAAGTGTCAAATTCATTTTGTAGTTTATGGCATCATAAGAAAGATGGCATTGATAACTCAATTCTTGAAAAAATTCATTTAGTAACGGTTTGCCTTTAAAGGTGCGATATATAATACAATAAAATATTCATTCATGACTGGGGCAAACATAGTCAAAAGTATGGATACGCCTTGAAATTCCCGGGATTTAATAAATGTGGATAAAAAATTCACGGGATTACTGGGATTACCTATTTAGATGTCTGTGATGTTTGTAGTAACCTCTTTAGACATTCTGAAGGAATGTTTAGTTTATATGATGACATTTTGTCTTTTCAATAAATGGAGTCTTGCAAAACGTGTTTCTTTCCTCATATTTTATTTTAGCCTGTCGCGAAGTTGGCTACGATTTAAGAAAACGTTTAGCGGGAATGAACACTTAGGTGTTCAATATCTTAGCCATTTTTAAAGATGAAAGAAAAAACAAATCTCGTGAAATTTCACAGATTATTTTGATCCTAAAAAAGTGTTGGTCAGACTCATTCTACATTTAAATAATCCAAGGACCATCAACAAAAATCCCGCGATCCCAGGAATCCCGAGGCATGTCCATGTTAATGACAGTGCTCAAAAATGCCCCGACATTCCGATCACTGCTTATTACTGACGTCGTCGTGTCTTTGGAAACATTGCAGACGGTCATATCTCTGCGAACTGTGTACATCCATCTAGTCTTCGGAAGTCCTCTTGGTCTCTGTCCTGGAAATGACAGTTACAGTGCCAAATTTCCTACATACTACATACCTTCTATTCATTTATCACCATTAAATTTTAGCCGCTAAATTCCTTTCTCTCGCACCAAGCCCAACCAGCCTATGAGAAATAGGGCTCACAAATCAGTTAGGTTGTACAAAGCGTTCCAACTTAGGTCATTAGTCATTAGTCAACACATCACACCCCCATCAATAACTGCTTTTCGTCTAACGCTAAATGACCTCTGAGTTTGTCTATTCCGCTACTTAACTAGTAAGTATAGTTACACAAGAGATTTATGAAAGGTCTAGGTCAGATCTACCCGATACCAACGAGCTTGCATAGAAGGACTAATTAATGTGGAGGAAGCTGGAGGGGTTTGTCAGGATCGTAGCAGTTTGTGTTGCGTTCTCTCTGCCAACCCCAGTGGGAGACAGGCGTGAAAATATGTATTTATGAGAAAAATGTTTCTGAAAGATGTCAGTTTTCTTTTTATTGAAGAAAGAAAGAAAGAAAAAACTTTATTCACCATTAAAGGCACACACGAAACAAACAGAGTACAGTAAAAGAAATAGTAGGTGGTAGCGGTGGTTATTGCATATGGACCTCAATCCAGTCCTTAAGACAAAGATGGGCTCGAAAATGTTGCGAGCTTAAGCCAAGAAGAAGCCAATTCACTCGTACTTTAAAGGATTTCGGGTTGTAAGCGCTCGGAAATACTGACGCAGGCAGGGCATTCCACTCCTTGGCTGTGCGCATTGTAAAAGAATGTTTGAAAGTTTGGGGATTGAAGAAGAGTAACATCCAGTGCGCACCGGCCTTAAAAAACGTCAATGGACAGACGAACAGCACAAGTCTTTTTAATCTAAAATCTTTAATTCTTGCTTATTTAGAAGGGGTTCTGTCTGGCCCATAAACATTCTCAAATATAAAGTTTATTTCCTATTCGCCTCCTACAACACCCATCTGACATCTCAGGAAGCTGTGTTGGCCCAGGGGATGACTCTATTCAGTCATGGAAACAACTATGAATTTAATTAAATAAGAAGAAGATAGAAGTAGCTAAGGTAAAAATCTTGGGGAAAAGAACTGATTATTTAATACTTACTTTGAAGGTATAAAGCTTGTTGTTACTGACGTTACAAAGACCCTCTACTGGTCTATATCTATTTGTTTACCCTTTACTATATTTGCAGTTATTATCCGACCATCTCGACGGTTTTAGGTCGCCTTCCTAAAGCATATAGGTTCTATATTAAACTGAAATATGGAGCTCAACCTTCATTAGTTAGTACTATTAAAATTTAGTACATGCTTAGAACACCTAAGAGCAAAGAGCTTCCAAGTAGAAAGGTCAGACGGTTATTAATAGGTGTGTTAAATAGTTGAGGAACCTAGAGTACCTAGTAACCTAGTATTCTAGTTCGTCATCTAAATCTTAGAGAACGTATTATCATAGCATAACTAAGTATATTAAGTCGCTGTTATCCCGTCGAGGCCGTTTTTTGAACACGAACGAAAGTGTTTTAAACTGTGTTTTAAAGTCTGAAATTAAATTATGTCTTATTTAAGGATCGGGCGGATGGGCGACTGTTCTCAATTACACGATTAGATTAAGTTTACTAGATAGAAAAACATCCCAAAGTTACCCCTTTTTGTTATGTTTTTTCAATACTATGATTAAACTGCTGATATTTAACTTTTTATTCTTGTACTTAACTAAATACATTAAATATTTCTAGTGAACTCAGAAAAATTTTTAGCTAAGAAACTCCCATGAGCAAAGATATTGACGAAAAACCCGTATTTTTGCGATCCTGCTTTCAATTGGAGCGGGATGGCTAATTGTAAACTTATGCTTGCAAGAAAGAGACGCTTGCACTGGGATAACCTAGCCTTAAAGTTATGCTGTGGTATTATACTGGACGCGTCGTACATTGTATAACCGCTGCGTAGGTCGCCTGACGCCATGCCATAGCGTAAATACAAATTTGACCTCTGTGGTATAACTAACTGGTCCAAAGGTTGACAAATATGTACAAAAATATTATGTTTATGACCGATGATTATTCTCTTCTCAATATCTAAAAATTGATATTGGTATATCTGAATCCTAATAAAAGAAGAAAAAAACATTGCAATGCATGCCGGGCACAGAAGTTACTCAGAATCGGGGTGATGTAAAATATCATTAACCTTTAAACCACATACTCTACACATCAAACTGAACAACTTTTACTACGGGAGCAAACTTGTCAGCGCAAAAAAAAACAGCTGTTTCATAGTAAACTGTAATGATTAGGTACTCCATTCGAACGTATAGAACAGCAGTTTTTTTTTTTGCTCTGTCATGTTTGCATTTTGTTCGCAATTAGTTTTTATTACATACAAATTTTAAGGGTGTATTCTGACAACAACAAACTATAATGAATCTAAACAATTTTCCCTGAGGAACATGGGTCGAAAAACGAGATTTTTTTTGGATCTCTTATAGCAAATCGGTCGGCTGTTAAACACTTTTGTATTCCGAGGTCCCGAAATGTTTTTTCTATTTCGACCAATGTTCCTTAGGGAATAATTTTTTGTTTCACTGTTTGTTAGTAATTAAAAGAAACTAGTGGTGTTCAGAAAAAAAACAGGTTAAAAAGAGAATAAGGATCATGTTCAAAAGTTTAAAATCCCGTAAAAAATCCAGCTCGTAAAACCGGTATTTTATCTAACTGTTCATTTCGTATTTCATTGCTCCGGAAATGTTCCCAGCGATTTTCATCTAAGGCTATTCTGTTCTACAAATTGTTTTTTGTCAACCGGTCAGACTGCGTCAGTCGACGTCAACTTGACGCGGGTCGTCATGCGTCATTTTGGCACGTCAAAACCATTGTTTGGCTGTCATTAGAACATTCGCATTTATATTACTGTAGTCTTTGTTTCGGACTCTGTGAAATAGATAAAGTTAGGACAATGTATAACAAGGGAAACAAAAGGGTTTTGTGCTGACATAATTTTGAACCGTTTATTAAACTAGAACGGTAACACTTAAAGCATAAAACAATTATGTGAAATGCTAGTGTTCGTCTCGTCCAACTAGTGATGTCCTGTACTCGAGTCTTTCAAAGACTCACTATGATTGGACGCCTCTTTAGGAATGGTTTTCTTCATCATCATTTTATTTAAGAGCCGCGCTCTTGTCGGTGGTTTTCTTAAAGCAAGTTAATTTAGAGATTTAGAGGCAGTAATCTTTATTAAAATAACAAGATGACGATAAAAGAGATTCAATGTGTAATAAACATTTTAAAAAAAATACTTATTTTCAGTTTGTATTAAATACACACAATACATAAACTCCCAAGTCCTATTTACAGTGATCGGGATCTTGAAAACAATTACTAACAATATTTTAAGAGTGCAATAAAATTGTATTAAGGCTCACTATTAGCATATTGAAGATTTGGGAATGGGAATGCCATGTAAAACCGTATGATAGTATATCGAACGTATGAGGAGGTCAAAAAGGTTTTGCAGCCGCGTGTTTGATACGACGGTATTCGATCTCACAAGTTTTCGAACGTAAGGGGAGGCGATTAAAAAGTTTTTCGCAGCTGCGTGCTTCGCTACAACGGTTTTCACGACTACCTATATCATTCGAACGTACACGTTTTCGAACGTATAAGGCAGTCAAATAGTTTTTCGCTACAGCATGCTTCGTTATGACGGTTTTAGAAACTGCATATGACTCCCGGTTTTTATTGAGACTGTTTGTGTCCAAAAACGTGAAAATAAAATGATAAGATAGCTTTTCACCCACGAAGACCCTGCCAAAGAAGCAGTTTTTAAAATTAAAATTGGTACTTACCTATTCTTAGTACACGAGGCGAACTCCAAAATACGCGCGCAAGACTCGAGCATAAAATTAAGTCAAAATAACTTGCGTCTTGAACAACCCTACATCCAACTATTTCCTGTAAAATTATTAAAGCATCCAAAGAGCGAGCATGCGCGCCGATCTCATTTCCCTGACAGAGTTTATTTTCCGGAATTTTCCGGCAGATACCGGTTGAGTACCGGTTCGTACCGGTCGCGCATAAACCGGGAACGTGACAAGTGTGCACGTGACTTAAGTTTGCGCTCCGCTGACATAATTCATCACATCACACCTTTAGTTTTATCAAGTTCGCTCTGGAATTGTAGAAGAACAATTGCCGTCCATAAACTCACAACCATAATACCTTGTTAGGTGGGCAGAAATATTGCTACAACTTTCAACTTTAAGCGAGCAATGTTTTATCTTAAAATATTTAGGTCTCTGCTTACCTCAGTGCGACATAGGAGTAAACACAATTTAGCGTTAGTCCACCACGCGTGCCCGATGCGGATTGGTGGTCTATAGCTATACATATACGCATCCGAATTTTTTCAGCGTATGCAGGTTTCCTCACGATGTTTTCCTTTTTTTTTATTTTGTTTTACTATTGATGGACTTGCTCTTGACCTCAATCTAGTCCTCAGGACAAAGATGGGGTCGAAAATGTAGCGAGCTTACCCAGAATGGCACTGGCACTCCTGCACACCGACAGAACGCAGCAAGCTGCTTGGCGCCAGACTCCGGCAGGAGGGTGGTCGCGAGCCAGGCGGCTCCTTACGGAGCCTACCACACCGCTCTGTGGGGATCGTTCAGCCGCCGCCACAAACTAGGTAGCTTGTGGTGCCGTTGCCCGGGGTGGACCGCTAGGAGGTAGATCCCCAACCACCCCAACCGATCACCTTCACCGATTGAGAGCAGTCGGTCTAATATAACGCACCTACCTACATAAGTTAGAAAAACTGACATAGCATATCGTCCGCGGATTTGAACCCGGACCCATACCTCTTTGCAACGCGCCACCGATTCAGGGAGCACCTATGTGAAAGATAAAATAAAACAGACTGAACTCGAACCAGCAAAACGGTTGTTTCTGTCCAACCAACCGGCCCGGTCTTACCAACTACCGTATACTGATGTCACAGACCATTTTGTCTGAATATGTTTATTTTTGTTGTGTTTTTTATGTATATTTATATTAAATACAAATTGTTTATTGCTTCCATATGGTACATAAGTATTATAGTTATTAGCAGTATTTTTTTTGTGTTTTTTAAGACAAATAAATAAATTATATTCTATTCTAATAGGTACCTACTGATCTTGCTTTAGATGACTTTCTCCAAGCACTGAAAATGATTTTCATTTTACCAAATCAAATGCCTTTTGTGATATCAATAATCAAAGAAAGAAATTGTACAATCAAAATGAAGACTTTACTTTGATGTTTCGACGTCTCAAGGTCCTTTTAATAAGAAATCAATGTGCCTCTTGTCAAATAAAACAAATTGAGACAAACATTGTGAATTCGGTGATCAAAGAAACCGGAATCTCTTTGAAAGAGTTGCAGTCTTCGAAATGGTAAAGAAAATAGGAGACAATGTTTTTGAAAACATGCCGCATATTTCGGCTTTTCGGTGAAGGCATCGTGATGTAACTTTACAACAATAGTTGAAGATGCTGATAGTAAAGTTATTTATTCAAATTCGAGGACGAGTAGGAATTGTTGAAAAATAATACTTCAAAATCAGTAAACATCCGTATAAATTGAGCTACGACCAGACCTCTAAAAATACTAAAAATGATATAAGATCCATGACGTAAATTTGACAAACCACAAACACAATATATTATTAGTTACTGGATCGTGTTTAATGATCCGTACGGCGCTCTATACAAAACGAAGTTCTTAAAGTCTTTGTAATTAAAGGCTTTTATACTACCTGTCTATCAGCAATCTATCTATCTATCTATCTATTAGCAAGCTGAAGTGGCAATGGGCTGGTCATATCTGCCGAAGAACTGACAACCGATGGGGTGTCAGAGTTCTAGAGTGAAGACCGCGAACTGGCAGGCGTAGTGTGGGACGCCCTGCTGCCCGCTGGACAGACGACCAAAAAAAAGTAGCGGGTAGCGACTGGATGAGGAAGGCCAAGGACAGAGTTTTGTGGCGCGCCTATTGGGAGAGGCCTATGTTCAGCAGTGGACGATGATAGGCTGATGATGGATGATGGATCTATCAGCTAATATAAATAAGATTGCTCCAAGTCGAGCTCCGAGGGGTGAGAGCCTGGTGACCCGGTATCACAGGTTTTAACGAACCAGCTATAGGCACCAGTCTTTCACACATCAGTTAGAGGAACACTATAATGTTATTTTGTACTCTACGCCATAGCAATTCCATAGTTAGTTTAACCCGTCCCATGTCTGAGGGTCCGACGTCGGACCCAAAAATTTTTCATACGTAGAGTGTTTGTGGGTCCTACGTCGGACCCGTAAGCATAGTGCCGCCATTGGTTGGGCGGTTGTGCAGGCGCGTTTCGTTCTACCTCACGTTTTATATTTTTTATAGACTTGGGATACTAGTGGGGTGTCACTTTATTTTTTGGAGTGTGGGTTGGCAAAAACGAAACGCAATAAAAAATAAAGCGCAGTTTCGGTCCGCGCCGGCATGGCCGCGAGTTCATGTTTTGTTATTGTGTTATTGTGTCCTAGTTCTATTTTAGAAACAAAGTATTGTTACTGTAAAGTGATAAAATAAAAGCTTATTATATTATCGTGTAGTAAGTGTGATCTGTGAAGTGCAAACAGTGAAAAAAATTAATGTGATTGTGAATTTCGTTCGAGGTTATGACAAAAAACTCGAAATCAAAATTGATAATTATATTTGAATATCAGGTACGTAATTTAGCTCTCATATAACATCACATCACTGTGGCAAATATTGTGAGCTTTCCATTGAAATTTTTTTATACCATAGGGTCAACAATACCTTCACAAATAATTATTTTCTAAAGGTAGTCGAAAATAAAACAAATGACGTAATATTCCCAGACATTTGGGGCACTTTTTTTGCGCGGTAGGTCGACACGGGATGGGTTAAGTACCTACTAAATTGTTTTCTTGTGTGAAAGAAGAATAAAGAAAAAAAAAAGTAAGTTATAGCCTGTAGAATCCCACTGCAGGGCAAAGGCCTCCTCTCACGAATAAGGGTGAGAGGGAGCGGGCCATACTCCACCACGCCGGCCCAGTGCGGGTTGGTGGAGGCAAGTTAGTGGTCAACTTGCTGTCAGAGAATTTTCCTGACCTGGCTTAACGAATAGTTACAACGCCATCTGACGGAACTAAAGAAAAAGAAGAAAAAAAAAATGAAACAAGCATAAATAAAGTTTATTATTATTATTATAGCTAATATCAAGACTCGGTTTCAGGTTGGAATGACGTATTAAGTGGTGAAATAACTTTAAAATTACCTAAAATTAATGTTAGAATCAGTCAGAATGACTCTTTCATTGTGGAGGGGAGACTAGACTAGACTTACAGGTACCCATTAAAAGATGCAGAAATACTAAAATGGAACTCCTTTACAACCCTAACGTAGACACGTTAAAGTTTTAACAGGCAATGAAACTCGGTATTAGTCGTTTAGGTGCACCTTGCAGTTTATTGCCTAAGATCCCATCATAAGATCTCAACGTACACAAAAAAAAATGAGTTACGAATTTAATTAAAATTTTCATATACTTGTTGATATGGAGCATGATAATGATAAAATGTAATAAGATAAACTGTTTTACCTGAAAAAAATACCATAAAAAATTTGCTACAAAAATAGGAGTATACTGCGAATGATGTAAACAAAAACTGGCCAAGTGCGTGTCGGGCCACGCGCAGGGTAGGGTTCCGTAGTTGCCCGTCACAATATACGAACTTAGAAGGGGGCTTTTTGTTTTATACTACGGTTTGACGGCTAATAAAGTCTAAAAAGTACTTTTTTTAAGTTGGTCGACTATTACTCGTTAACTTGTAAAGCTAACTTAGCGGTGATAGTTTTCCTTTTAATTTCATTATATACACTACTGCCATGAATTTTTTCACATATCTAGAAACAACCGTTTAGCTGGCAGAGGGGGGGGGACACTCGACTCTAACAAAAATTAGCACCTTAAAGCTTAATATTTCGCTAACGGATCTCTAAATCGAAAAATGGTTTTCCCACACCCACCGTATTTTTAAAATACCTATCCAACGATACCCCACACCATGGGATAGACGAGAAAAAAAAATTGCGTCCCCACTTCACGGGTAGGGGAGGTACCCTAAAAAAAAATATTTTTCAAAATTTTATTTTACCACTTTCTCGGCGTGATTAATATGTGTACCCATGCCAAATTACAGCTTTCTAGTACTAAGCGTCTCTGAGCTAAGCCGCGGACAGACGGACGGACGGACGGACGGAAGGACGGACATGGCGAAACTATAAGGGTTCCTTGTTGACTTCGGAACCCTAAAAAATTTTGCTATCTTCGCACATTATTGTTTTTATAATAATAATTATACAGTTTTCTGTGATCTGAGAAATTTACGGACCATAACATGTTACAAAATGTTCGACTCTTATTATTTAAATTAAAATTTGTGTTGCTCCAATAATTGTAGACACTATTCTTCTGGCTACGCATTCTTTGTATTAAAATGTCCTTCCATTTTATATTGTAGTAGCCTAGTGTAAGTAGATGAACACAATGTTTGCCTAACTTTATGTATTCTCTTAAGTTTGTGATGTGAATCATCTGTTGGTAAAACTAAATAAGTAATTTAAAAAAATCTAGATCTTGATAAAAAGATGAACATAAATGTTTTACGTCGGGATCTTATGAAAACAGGTAGTTTTAATATAGGTCTTGCTTTGTTGCCATTTATTACATATCTTGTTGGCTAAACAGATGTAAAATATAATGGCTTTTCAAGCTTGAACTACTCTGATTTATAACGTAAACGTGTTGACCATTGAACGTATAAAATATTTTGTATAAAACCATTGAACGTATAAAATATTTTGTATAAAATCGATATGAACAAGATTAGATATCTCACTTTTTGATATTAAAAGTTAGGTCAAATTTTTTAAAATATTGTGTCAACGAAAAGCTCGGTAGCGCGTTACGGAGAGGTATGGACTCTCCATCATGAGGTCCGGGTTTGAATCCGTTTGCATCGCGTTTTACGCGCGTTTGAATCGTTACAAACGCAATAATCAGCATCTACGGCGCCGAAAACACGCGTTCCAGAACCGCACGCCGTCTGCGCGTTTAAAATACGCCGTGTGCATAGGCTCTAAGATGAAAATAGTTGCTATAAAACAATATGGTCGTAAATCGTATACACCTTAAGGTCTCTTTTGATTTGATTAACATAATTAGGTATAACGTAATTAGAAATTCGGTGTTGTACAAAACAGGCCATAGATTAACAAGCAAATTCAGAGTCTGATTTGGGACCATGTTTTTGTCGAGCTCCTTAATCTAGGTTAGGGAGTTATTACAAAAACATATGCCAGCTTATGCTTGCCGAGTGTAGGCAGGCACCGACCCAAGTTAGTATAGTAAGTTCTCTTCAGCGGTGTGAAATTGATATCATTAGCATTCTTTTAAACTAACTATCCATATTAATCTGCAATGCCTACTAAACTCAAATGTGCCAATGCAATAGCAAATTTTTTTTTTACTCCGGTCGGTTTGCTCTCATAGTAAAAGTGGTTCAGTTTGATGGGTAAACTCTTAGTTTAAAATGATGTTAATGATATCAATTTCACCCACTGTAAGTATAAGTCATATTCAGTCAAACTCGTAATTTAAAAGGATGCTAATGATATCAATTTCACCCTGTATAAGTCACATTCGATCAAACTACATCGCTCATATATTTTTAGAGACTTTCTTAACATAGAGCTTGAATTCAGAAGTTCATAACGCATAACGTCTTCGGAAGGGTGATGTTTTTAGTTCACCTAGCTAAAGTGTAGGTACAATAGACGGGTTCTCAAATAAAATGACAGTACAGCGGAGCTACGAGAGAGCTTACTAAGCAATAATGCCGAAATATCGATCGAGTCGATGTTAACAACAGATCTGGGTCAGCGTATGTGACCAAGCACGTCACATGCATGATGGCCAGTCACAAGATGAATTTGACCAGCGCGTCATAGCGTGTTTCAAGGAGTAAACCGATGGCGCAGACGACACAGCTCACTACCAATCATATGGCGAGGTCTAAATCGCACTATCAGAGTTAGCAAGAGACTTTGCATAAATACAACATTCGACTAAGTACAGTCGGACCACCGCGGTCCCGGCATTCCAACTAGCTCATGGACGATCTTTCCTTTTCCTCCAAATATGTGTTCCTTAATCCAAATCAGAAACTTGTTAAGGCAACATATAAATAGGTACTCGTAACTTGTCATAATAACTAATCTGACCTAGACGTGGAGATTCTCAGTTTTCATATCAGATGAAATGTGAACCAGTCAAATTGAGAAACAGCCAGTACGACCAATTTCCTCTTACAATCATTAATGAGCAGCTTTAGATGCTCTAAGTGAGCAGCCTGCCATCCGCATATTACTGTACTACGTTTTTACTAAATCGTTGTTTTCTTTGCGGGCAGGTCTGGTGATAGTGGAGCCAGCGGGGTCAGTTTGATGGCGCGGTGACGCAGCATGCGCCGCGTGCCGCTAGCTGTCCTGCTGCGGCTGCTGGTACTAGCTGGTGAGTAGCATTGTCTCTCTTGTGGGCAACTTTGTACGTGGAAGGGTCATTTTGATGGCGCGGGGACGCAGCATGCGCCGCGTGCCGCTAGCTTTCTTACGGTTGCTGCTCGTACTCGCTGGAAAGAAAAATTATCTGATTGTGGATCCGGCGGGGTCGGTTTGATGGCGTCTGGATACGCGGTAGCTGTCCTATTATTGCAGCTGCTGGTACTCGCTGGTGAGTAGAAATGTTTCCTTTGTGAGCAGGACTGACGTGGCCACCGGGGAGACGTGGAGGGGTCAGTTTGATGGTACGGTCGCGCAGCGCTTTCAGCGTTTCGTTGACGATCGCTTTCCATACTAAATGTATGAAATCACTCAAAACCTCACGTGACGTGTTAAGCTATTAAAGGTTCTTAGACCACAATATCTAATCAACAATACTATTATGTGGATTTATTCACACAGAACCAAACGCTTCTTTGTAAGGTATTCCAACATTAATATTACGCTTCAAATTCATTCAAAGCGTAACGAAAACCACTGAAAATAATCTCATTACGTTGAAACTGGATTGTATCGGTTTGTAATGCATAAAACTGGTTTATTAACAAAGAACAAAAGGGTTTTGAGCAGGCATTAATTAAATATCGGAAGTTCAGTGCTACATAAAATATACAGAGGACAAAAAGTCCACTCTATCTACAAAATCTCTGTTATATTGATTTGTGTAAGGTAGTCGAAACAGGCCCCAAACAGAAATCTTTTCATTTCTCTTTGAAATTAGTTAAATCTGATGGTTTTTTCATGACTAATAGCACAGAGTACCTACTATACACGGTGTTTCATAAGTAACGATAAATATTTAAAACTCTTAAGGGGGTTGTTTAGACCGTCAAACTGAACAACTTTCTCTTTGGGACCAACATCGAAACCGCGAAAAAAATAATTTGATATCCTATCCATAATATTTTAGCTCTAGTCGATTTGTGGAACATAATTTTTTTTTCGCGATTTCGATATTGGTCCCATAGTCAGTTTGATGGTCTACACCACCTACTTAAAGGTTTATTTGTATTTTTGTAACACCTTGTATACTACCGTAAGCTAATAATAGAATGTAAATACCTTATAATGTCTAGGGTTCGAATCCCAATCCCCACATGGAGAAAATATAATTATGATTATTTTAGTACTCCGAGTTATATCTTAACGTGTATTTATTACCATTAATAAATTCAACAATTTCTATCATTAAAAAAAAAGACATCTCATCGAAGATCGTTTGTGGATGCAAGGCGTTTGAATCAATCGTCGAATTTTATCAGTCACGAGTGAGCGGCATTTTTGTCAATAGCGTGAATGAATGAAGTGGGCTTTCTTTAATCTCTATATTTTGTGTTAATACCATAGCTTCATTATTTTAGACTTAATAATGACTACTATAATTAAAGCTTCACTAATTAATTGACTTATTACAATGATAAATTAAATTAATGTTCATTGGACTGTTGCTGTTCAGGCAAAGAACAATATTGTTGTATGGCGGACACAAATCACAATTCGGTATGTCAAGTTTTTTTTGTCTTCATTTTTATATTTTTTACGGACAGAAGACATAATTTTAAGATACCTATTTCATTCTTATTGCGATTCATCGAGTTTATCAATTTAAATTTAATTTTTAAATTATTTTGATCTATAATCTCTAAGTGCAAAAATGGTGGAGAGAAAATAATTCGAACTCCATGGAGAAAAACTACATACAGCTGTATTTAAAAAAATTAAAACCTGCCTCCTCTTTCTAACTCTATGCTGGAAAAAGATACGGCAACATCAAAATGTCAAATTCTGACATTGTGAAAGTATTTTTTTTTCTTAATGGCCGGTTATTTTAAGTTGATTTTATGTTTACCAAGGAGTTCAGAGGTATGCCAGTGACGTCACTGCACGGACCGAAAAACGACGTTATTTTATTAAAAATATCTGTAATCCTTTCATTTTAAAATCTCTGACATAGAAAATATGATTATTGAGACAATTATCTCGAAATGGTTTTCAATTCAGCCCTCTGAAAAAAACTTGACATACCGAATTTATACTGCACTAGCCTTTGCTCATGGCTTCACTCTTTCGGAATTCGTTTTGTTCTGGGAAAAGTGTCATGCACTCAAAGAAATCTTTAATTAAGTAAATGTTTGTTAAAATTTAACTGAACTTTAGTGACTACCGAACTGTTTTGTAAAACATAATCAAACAATTGGATATAAATAGCCAATTGTTTAGCTGTTTTAACCAAATGTTTGATTATGTTTTACAAAACAGTTCGGTAGTCACTAAAGTTTGGTTGTATTTAACAAAACATTCTTTTCAGAGTGTTTAAATGTCTTTTCTAAATGATAAATGATATTTACTCAGTTGCAGCAACGCTCATAAAAGTTAATCCTCCATTAAATCTCTTGCTAGCTTTACTACGTCAGCAAGACAAAAAGTAACAGCAAGAGATTTAATGGAAGCTTAACGCTTAACTTTAATGAGCGTTTCTGCAACTGAGTGATTGTCTAGCAATCAATGGAATGTAGATAGGTGGGTGAGCACTGTATAATCTTTCAACCCTAAACAACCCTGGTCGCAAACTTATATAGTGACAGAATTTTAAGGGAGTAATTAATAAGTTTGGTTAATTTTCAGCCTATTTAGGATTCATTATGAAATTAGTCTTAAATGATCGCCACTTGAGACTCTTGAGACTAGCATTAAGAGCCTACCGAGCCTATTGTGCTGCCCCCAATCGTATTTTTTTCGTTTCTTAACAATTAAACAATATTTCAAAAAAACAAGAATGTCACATTGTAGTCCTGATTGGTTTTCAGTTTATCGAAACATTACGGAATATTATGTTTTATGTTTGTAGCTATTATCGTTAAAACCGCCAAAAGTGGCCACTTTTGGCGGTTTTAAAGATAATAACTACAAGCATTATAAAAACAAATCAGCAGTGACCCGATAAATTGAAAATGAGCAATGACTACAATGTGACATTCTTGTTTTTTGGAAATATTGTTTAACTGTTAAGAAATTTAAAAAAATCGATTGGCGGCAGCACAATAGGCTCGGTGCAGCCTTAATTTAGACACAACAATCTTAAAAATCCTAATCCTTTAATTAATTAAAGATATTTGTTTGTGTGCACACTGATTTTACCCAAACACATTACTTTTCCTCTCATTTTAGAGCTCGCTTTTGTATGTAGGTACATCACGACTTATAGTAATTTCTTATAATTATTAAACAACATAATTATGTTGTTTTTGTGTACAATAAGAATCGAAGAAGAAAAACTAGATACGAGTACCTAGTACTGTCAGCAGTGAAACAATATATATTTTTTTTATTTATAATTAATGGCTTTTTGCTTGTGCGTAGCACCGTATTTCCGCCAGTGTCAAGTGTAGTTTATGAGAGTATCTATCCCAATCTCAGGGATTGTTTTTGTTCAAGAACAAGAAGAGATTGAGGATTGCGGAGCCTCGTGGCAGGCAAAAACGCGACGCGCGAAAACCACGCGAGACGTGTGCTCGGGTCAATTCCTGCAACGTGACTCCGAAACGATTTTGTACACACTTTTAAGTGTAAATATTTTTGTAGCTGAGTTTACAACTACTTACAGCTTAGGTACTACCAAGTTTCCAATAACTCCCAAAAGGGATAATGATAATGGTCGTGAGTTTATGTTCATATGTATTATATTAATATGATGTGGCCTAAAAGAAGATGTAGTGACAAGGATTGAAAAATGAGGTGGTTTGGCCACGTGGATAGAATGAGCGAAAGTAGGTTGACGTATGAAATTTACAAGGCAAGTGTGAATGGAATGGTTGAAAAGGGTCACCCTAGGCGCACGTACGCTGACCAAATCGAATGTGTACTGAAGATGGGCCAAAAAAATGTACCCGGAACCAACGAGCTTGTATGAAGAGACTTATGAATGTTGAGGAGGCGAGAGATGTGTGTCAGAATCGTAGCATGTGGCGATCTGTTGTCTCTGCCTACCCCAGTAGTGAGACAAAGGCGTGAGCATATGTATGTATGTATTAATAAGACGGTAAGTAGTCGGGAAACACACGAAGGCGTTTTAAGTATAGCTTTAAATAAAATATGTCTTAAGATGTTTAAACGTGCACTTTTATTTAGAGAACATTCGTGGAATGCTGACATAAAATTGAGTTTACTTTATGCTCAGGTAGACGGAAAGTTTAAACATTTTAGAGCGACTCGCTTCCAGCACAAATTACATTAGGTACCTTAGTACTATCACAGAGTACTATAAGTAATAAGTGACGTACGTGATAAGAGTGACAAATGTGTGAGAGTAATTACGTATATAGGGTGTAAACTGAAATGAATTACTTGTACCTACTTTAGGGGGTGCTTCAGACCCTAAAACTGAACTACTTTCAATATGGGACTAACATTAAAATCTTGAAAAGAAATCTGCTGTTCCATATAAAACGTTGATGGCGCCTCGACCCAAATGTATGGATCAGCTTTTTTTTCGCCTTCTTAATATGCTGACTCTTTTTAAGGCGAAAATCTGCTGTTCCATGCGAAACTGCAAACCTACTCGAGCCGAAAGTATGGGACAGCAGATTTTTTTTCCCATATTTGACTTTAGTCCCTTAGAGTCAGTTTTTCACTTTGATGGCTTGATCATCCCTTAAAAAATCGTGAGCACATTAAGTGGGACCCTGTTTGTTCTTACTGGACAAAGGTGAATATTTTAAGGGCTTCAAGATTACAAAATGACGTGTCGAGGTGGCTGGCCTATAAAAATAGACAAAACTAATAAAGCCTAGACTCTAGACGAACCAAAGAGGGCGGGGTCGCAGACGCATTAATTCTACCAGGGTCGCAGAAACTGGCGCGGGCTACATATTAAACTACGGTATTGGATGAAAGCTGATATTTGGTACGTCGTAGCTAGACTTGATGTATGCAGGTATATGAGTTTAGTGAACATTGATGTTTTAGATTGTAAAACAAAATAGTAAAACAGGTGTAAAATATATTCTGGCAAGTTACTATTTAGCGACTTTGTTCAGAGTTCGAAGTCTACACGATAAGCAACAAATAAAGGAAAGCTGAAAAGGTATGATTTATTACGTTTTAGAGGACTTACAGCTGAATAAAAATTACTTAAATACACATACATACATACATAAACTGACGACCGTAATCCCTAAAATTATTTTGTATAAAAATATAAAAGAACGATTTGTTATCAATCAGATTAGACTAGATGCTGAATTCCCACATTATTAGGTGTATGTTATACAGGATGTTGTTTACCCAGACAGTTGTATTTCTTAATGGTAAATTGTACTCATGCTAGTGAACATTTTACCAATAGAACAGGGGGGAAATTATCGTAAAAATATGTCATCTTTTCATACAAACCTTTGATCAGCAGATTGCATCTAGTATAACATCATTACAGGGTGTTAAGTGACAGCCTAGCAAATACTGAAACGGTGAACTCATACCATCAAACTGAACAATTATCACTAACGTTTTTTTTCAGGAAACGCGATCAAAAATCAGCTGTCCCATACAAAACTGCTGTACCTACCCGACTAAAATGTATGGGACAGCTGATTTTTTTTCGCGTTTCCTGAAAAAAGCCTATAGTGATAGTTGTTCAGTTTGATGGTCTGAGTTCACCGTTTCAGTGTTTGCTAGGCTGTCACTTACACCCTGTATAGCTAGGCTACTAGCTACAGCTACTAGGTTAGTATCTACGCTCTTGTCGGCATTAGTTACGGAAAGTCAACAATTTTTGATGCTACTGTTCTTTATGTTTCTTACTAAATATAGTTTAGTATCATAGGTACAATCGCCCCTTTAAGTAATGCAACTGTTTAGGTACCAGTAGGCAATGATATTTGTAAAACACCATTTGGTACTACCTACCTTATATTTATATTATCTTATCTTATTTACCTTATGTCACAAAATGAAAAGGATCTGTTCAGAAACTAATCTTTCTTGATTGATAGGTAATCCAAACTTATACATACCCATATTCAAGACTATTATTATCCCTTTCGACATTCTGATATATTAACATAGTTTAGGTTCTATGTAACCTTGCATAGCAAAGTCATGAGTTCTTATTTAAAGCATAAGCATAAACATATGCTCACGACTATATTCCCCGAGGGGGTAGTCAGAGATATTCTGAAACCTCAGAACATACGAAAAAAAACAAATAAACCTTTAAGGGGGTGGTATAGACCATCAAACTGAACAACTTTCACTATGGGACCTATATCGAAATCTCGAAAAAAAAAAATGATGTTCCATTCTCTACAAATCGACTAGAGCTAAAATATGTATGGGATATTTTTTTTTTTGCGATTTCGAGGTTGGTCCTATAGAGAAAGTTGTTCAGTTTGACGGTCTAAACAACCCCCTTAAGAGTTTTAAATATTTATTGTTACTTATGAAACACCCTGTATTCCCCGAGGGGGTAGTCAGAGTTATTCTGAAACCTCAGAACATCCACGTTTCACCAGTCACCGAAACTCTGTCCAGTGTGACGGGGGGTGAGCCCGTCGCCACTTATAATGAAACAGTGGGTACAATACACGCCTCGAAATTGAAGCGTGCAGGTTTCCTTAAGATGTTTTCCTTCACCGAAAAGCCAGTGGCCAGCCAGCCAGCCAGCAGTTCTTATTTAAACATCTCTTTAAATAAGTTCGGACATCATAAATTTTTTCAAAACTAATCGTATTTCAAATATTATTGATTATAAATATGTTACAGCCATGTTGTGCTATTTTGAATCAAAAACAATAACAGTTCGCAATAGATTGAAAATTTCGTTCTCTGAGTTGTGGGCTCGGTAGCCAAATTGGAAAACGCAATTCCCGGTTTGTAAGAGTGCGTATTCTACATTTTAAATTTGATTTAGGTACTTATCGTCTCCTCCTATAAATAAGATTTAATTTAAATTATTTTAAGTCTTAACAAACCAAAGATAAAGCACAAAATGCCACAAAAGCTTCTATACCTAATTAACATAAAGATAATAATTATTAACAAGAACCACTTCTAATTTAGTACTGAAGAGTATTTATGCCAAAGCAACATAATTTACACAAGCGAGCGTGAAGGAACGATGGCAAGACCAGTGTTAGTTGAACCATCATTTCGACAAGGAATAGCATCGTAACTCACTTTTGCCATTTTGCAGGAAAGGTTTGACCGTCAAACTGAATAACTTTCTCTATGGGACCAATATCGAAATCGCGAAAAAAAAATCTGCTGTTCTATACATTTGGCTCGAGTAGGTTTGCAGTTTTGTATGGAACAGCAGATTTTTTTTTCGCGAGTTCGATGTTGGTGCTATAGAGAAAGTTGTTTAGTTTGATGGTCTGATCATCTCCTTAAAAAAGTGTCAGCATATTAAAAAGGACCCTATACATAAGACAAACATTGAAATAGCGAAATAAGAATCAGCGGTTTCATAGAAAATTTCAATGGTTATTCAATCAAAATTTGTGTGAAAACACTGTATTTTTGGTCGCCATTTCAATTTTGGTCCCATAGTAAAAGTTGTTCAGTTTGTTGGTGTGATGCACGGCATAAAGTTTGTAACGCATTTAGCTTTGCACCCTGTATAAGTAAGTAATCCTAGACAGTGAAGATTTTGAGCTTTTGAAACTGTACATGTCACTTACCTACTTTGCATATTTTGTGTAGTGGGGTTTTAAGGTACTAGATGAGAGTATTTAAACCTTCCATCAAAATGTAATGCACACTTTCAAATTCTCTTGGAAAAAGCGTAAATTACATCGGTAAATTATAAAGTGGTTACCAAGACATAGTCCCCAACAAAATTGCGGAAGAAACTACGGATTTGTTTGCGAACATTTTCTTATCTCCTTCTGTTCGCGTTTCTTGGAGGAATAAGTTAAACGCGTTCCTGCGGGACTTACTTCTGGGACCTTATGTTTGCTTCATATGCTTTCTGTATGGAGTTGCAAACTGCTTTATAAGTCATGTTGCTTTGATATTCTCTCGTATTTTGAAGATGGTTGCAAAGGATAGATAGTATTTCCTTAGCATGGATGGGCCACGGACCTGAAAAAAAGACGGACGTAATGTGACACTAAAAAGATGTGAAGCATGCAAGGTCCTACATTTTCGTTTGTTCTACAAGGGACCTACACTCATACAGATGCACTAGCTCTAGGCGCAGGTCCGACACCCGTCACCATTATGTACCGCGTGATAGCACGCACACAAAAGAAATGGGTGCTTCACTCGTGATTAGACGAGATTACGTCCGTCTTTTTTTCAGGTCCGTGGGATGGACCTGGTTTAATCATTACAATAGTGTCAACTAAAGTGAGATGGACCTAGTCATGTCTGCTACATTTTAAACTAAACAATTACTAATTCTGGTCTCCAGTTAAATGAAAGATCTAGAAGATGGAAAGAGGATGGGGATGGGGGATCTGAATTGGATACCGCAAATGAAATTAACTATCAAACCATAAAACAGGAATGCATTGAGAGAACGGACCGAAACCTTTGCACAACACTCATCCGAGTTTGCCAAAACATTTATTTACAATGCAATTGTTGCGTCGGTTATAATTTTTTTATGAATTCGTACGCGTATACCACTGAAAACCGTCTGTGAAACTTTGATTACCTACTCACAACTTATGATTGAGTAAGCTGATTCATCATCATCATCATCATCTCAGCCGATAGACGTCCACTGCTGGACATAAGCTTCCCCAAGGATCGCCACAACGACCGGTCCTGCGCTGCCCTCATTCAACGGATTCCCGCCGCCTTCACCAGGTCTTCGGTCCACCTTACCTGTCTACCGACGTTGCGCTTTACGGTACGCGGTCGCCACATGAGAACTCTTCCGCCCCTATCCATTGGTTCTGCGAGCAATGTGCTCCGCCCATTTACATTTGAAATATGCAATTCTTTTGCCGACCATACATACTTACCTACAGGCATTATTAAATCGTTACCTCCCATAAATTTTTGCAAATATAAAATATTTGTACACGTTATAGTACATTATGATACAAGTGTGTAATGTTGGTGATTACCGCTGTGGCACCATTGAGACCCAAGTCGCTAGGCGAGGGTCTTAAGAGAGCCGAGAACGGAAATCATCAATACACACGTGCATCGGATCTTCCGAAACTCTGTCCAGTGTGACGTGAAGCTCGTCAGTATTATAATGTGTCATACATTATACAGTCTATCATTTCAACGAATTCTATAAGATACGCAGCACAGTATAAGCAAGACTATCTGCGCTAGTAAACTTTTACTTGAGCATCTTATATAAGGTCTAACAAAATTAGGTGAAACTATTTTAAGGGGATGATCAGACCATCAAAATGAACAACTTTCTCTATGGGACCAATATCGAAATCGCGAAAAAAAAATCTGCGGCCCCATACATTTAGGTCGAGTAGGTTTGTATGGAACAGCTGATTTTGTTTTGCGATTTCGATATTGGTCCCGTAGAGAAAGTTGTTCAGTTTGATGGTCTGATCATCCCCTTAAAATAGTTTCAGCTAATTTTTTTAGACCTTATATTATGTACCTATAATAAAAGCGAAATACCAAAACATATTTATTTCAACGAGATACAAAAGCAAGTAAAAGACCAAGCTAAGTTGGTTCCGCGGTAGACACATCAATTACGACCGTTTCATTCCCAAAACAACGTTGCCTTCGTTTACATTGAAATGAGAGGGGACTTATCCGTTGCTTTGTATTCCAACAATGAGATTATAATTTTAATGTTGTTATCACATTTTTGTTTAATGTGATTTCATTTATTATTGTTTAAGATGGCAAAATAAATATGTAATGGAATTTGTGGCTGCATCTTCTCACCTAGTGGTGGTAGGGTCAGAAATGTCGACAAAAAACAATTTTATTTTATTTTTACTAATTATAATAAACGAGTACTTACATAAAACCGTCGGGCATAATTTTATGGATGTGAATGAGACATAACAGGTATGTAAGGATCGTAGTAAATGGCGTGCACTGGCCTACCCCACTGGGAAAGACGCGTGACGTTGTAGATAGATTTTATTTCACGATAATAATAATAATCGATAAGGTTAACCTTATACAGATAGTTGATAGTTTAGTAAAGTTTCTGACCATCCTGATTCATAATCCCTTGATTATGGTAGTTCTGTTTTAGTCCAGTAAAAATACGCGTCGAAAGGAAATAATTTATAATAAGCAATTTTTTTTGCTAGATCGTTTATACAAACGATATTAAGATACTTTATTAATGAATCCCACTAAATTTCGTATTTTTAGTTTTTAGTACTAAAATGTAATTTTTTTATTTATAGTGTCAGATTTCTTACTTTTTTCATTTTTATTGTTTGTTTTAGGTTATGAGTTTACATACACTGTGTAAATTTTGTACTAAAATTGATTTTTTCGAAATTTCTACTTATTTAAAAACAAAGGTTCCGTGGTGATTTTTCGTTGGATTTACTTCTAATATAAAAGAATACAAATAAATTTAGCAAATGGAATAAAAAAATTGCATATACTATTTTTTTCCAATTTTACATTAATTTTTTTTATTTGTTTAATTATTTAATAAAAATTTTAGGGGGATTTTCAATCTAAATGATAACTAGAATTATAATCTAAAATATGAAAGAAAAAAACCGGCTATTATAAATTATTTACATTCGCCATACAAGCGACCCGTAACTTTACTGGAGTATTTTGTAGGGATGTACGATAATTTGTCCCGTCCCTCCAAATTTCTGTTTCAATGTCAACCGCTTTGGATTTTGGAGGGGATTGGGTCATGTTACTAAACCTAGATCTTTTTACGTGTATGTAGGCAAAGACATTTGTAGGTATGTAAAGTATTAAAAAATTACCTCAAACCTTAACTTTTTACTTTCGCATTTTTCATGACCTTTCTGATAATAATCGAAAACCGACAAGGCTAAACAAATCAATCGGAAATGTAAAAAATGTTTCGTCAAAAAAAACGCTATTTTATGCTATTTAGTTTTATGTAGTAATTATAGTAGGTAGGTACTCAGTGGTTTTATCGATTAGGAGCAACGTCTGTTTAGCTTAATTTTGCATAAATCTCGAGTTCCTGGCGAAGCCTTTGAAAGACCTTCCTTGTTTCCATACATTCAATTATTTTCAAGATGTTACGACACGCATATAATCTTTTATGTTGACGACCTACAAGCTTCGTTTTTGAGTTTCAAAAGTATTTGAATTAGACACTGCCGCTATTTATCTTAAGACGCACTAAGTTTACTCAAGAAAATGTTGTCTTCATTATAAGTGTCCCGGGAGAAATGCTGGGAATTTGCTTGGAATTAGAGCTCTTACGGTGTTGCGTTTGTCATTCCAAATTGGGCCTTAATGCGTTTTTTTTCTATACATACATATACGACCAGTGTGAACATCTAGAAAATAGAGAATCTGCCAAAATCTGCCAAACACCCTAAAGAAAAATGCCAAAAATATGCCACATATACTTTGAGTGTGCCCAAACACTTATTTTAAAGATTATGTGATTATGGGTTTACCTTAAAACTTAAGTTACTTACAACCTTTTTGTACGTCCACACAACATGTTGCTTCATGTCCTTTTTTTCGTTATTTCCTTTGCGAAAAGAAATTTGAAATAAAATAGAAACAAAACGCGTTCTTGTAGAGACTGCCTTGGAACAGGAGTTGCCTGGTCAACTAAATGATCGCATGTCTGTAATTTGTGTTTAGTAACAAGTTTTTTGTTTCTTCTCAAAAAATTATAGAGTAAAGTAAATATTCCCAAATCTGCCAAATCCTGCCACTTTTATAATTCGTCAACAACATCTGCCAAAGTGAAAATTCGATAGCCAAATCTGCCAAAATGGCAGAAATCTGCCATAAATGATCACAGTATACGACGAAACATCAATCTATACAAAACCAAAATGAGCTGGCTGCGCGTAGGTCGAGTAACGTATAACGTCGCGCGGCCAGCATAATATGTTGGTTTTGTGTACCTTGATGTGTGACCTAGTGTATATAAACCATACCAAAAGAAACTCTCTTTGGAGACGGCCCGATAGCACAGTCTGTAGTGAACCTGCCTGCTGTGCCGAGGGTTGCGGGTTCGAATCCCGCAAGGGAAAAATATTTGTACCTATGATGAATATGAATATTTTGTACCCGAGTCATGGATATTTGTATCTATATAGATGTATTCTGTATCGTTGTCTGGTCATCATAAAACAAGTCCAGGCTAGTTTCTGGTACTTTAAATGTGACTAGATAATTTGTGTGACAATGTCCAAGATATTTATAAAAAAATCGCAAATTGGAAACGCAACTTTTCAGTCGCACTATATTCCTCGCCAACATAACACTCGTACGCGGAGATTGCGATGTTCCCAGATAATTTGATGCTCGCGTAAATGATGATATTATGCAAGAAACATTAGAGTCGGGTTTCGCACGACCTTGTGCGACCTTCGACGACCTTCCGTGAGTTAGAGTGAAGAGTTGAAGTTTGAATATTGTTATGGTTAGAATCTTATGGCGTCTTTGGTTTGATAAATGCTGGTTATAACGACATTGTGGTTAGACTCTGAAAGTTTGTCATTACTTGTAAACTGTTCTGTTAAACATGAGTTTAGAAATGGAACGTCAACAATATCGACCTCTTAGCACGGGTGGGTAGGTAATTGATATCAGAGTCGAAGTAAATAATATATTTTAATAACTGAAATTGATTTTATTTTCAATACCAAAATCCACAAACATTTTAAGAGTATTCATGTAATAAAACATTTTTGGACCTCCCAAGAGACTCGATTGGTTCATCCGTAGGTACTGTTTAGCTAGAGTTATTTCCAAAGCCAAGTCAAAAAAGAGTATAAGAAAACGCTGCTAGTGGTTAGAGTAGCCCACCACACATTTCCACCGCTGTAACTCCTGTAAACCAGGATCAACAGCGGCGACCATTCACAACACTAGACAATGAAGTCCAGCGAGCCCGGGGATGACTCTAGCCTGTCTTGGAACCCGCAATGAATTAATCAAAGAAGATAGGAAGAGAAATATCCATTGGAAACGGGAGACAGCAATAAGAAAAAAGCTATTAGAGAGCCAATTCCAGAAAAGAATAGTGGTAAGATTTGCACTCTATTAACTCCCTTAATTCCCTTTAATTCCCTTTAATTCCCTTTAATTCCCTTTAATTCCCTTTAATTCCCTTTAATTCCCTTTAATTCCCTTAGTTAATTTTATGTTTTCGGTATGCCAGCCAATAAAGAATACTATGTAACACAAAAATTAAATGACAAATTCTTAAAAAAGGACTACCTATACCACTTCAGCAAAGAGTTACAAATAGAATATAAAGCACTGTAAAGGCCCTTTCATGTTATATCAAGTGTCCACTCAATCGTCGAGTCTCCGCCGTACCCTTTGTAATCGAGCCTGTACAAAGGCACAACAAAAGTATGAAAGGAATCTTGTTTATTATGAAAAGTGGTACAGGATCAAGTAGGAATTTTTTTCTCTGTTGTCAGCTCGTTCTGGTTTGATATCAAATGAAAAGACACGTTCAAAGTTAAAGAACATGTAGGTACTCGAGGAATATCAAAAGATGAATGAAATAAAACGTGAAAATCGATTGAATAGAATGTATGAATGAATAAAAATTGATTTTTTGAAGTAAAATTTTTGGACTCTTCATAATAATAAGCCATAATAAATAAAATTGAGTTTGTAGATGAAAAGTTAAAATTCCTATGCTAATTTCTAACATTTATTATGTTCAGTTTATTAGTTTCCTGATATTAATAAAAGTTTCTGGATTATGATCAGTCTACTCGGGTGAATATGGTTTCTTCATACACATTATACTCTATCCTAAGATTCATCATCATCAGCCTATGTCCGTCCCACTGCAGGGCACAGGCCACCCCCTCAAGGAAGGGTGTATGGGCGTTAGTCCAACCAGAGTGGACAAAACTAATCTCGACCCAAATATACAGGGTCCAACTTAATATGCTGACACTTTTTAGGGGGATGATCAGACCATCAAACTGAACAACTTTCTCTATGGGACCAACATCAAAAACGCGAAAAAAAGAATCAGCTGTCCCATACTGCTGCTGCTGCTGGCTTGAGTAGGTTTTTTTTTTTTTTTTTTTTTATTTAAAAATGGGTTTGCTCTTGACCTCAATCCTGTCCTGAGGACAAAGATGGGGTCGAAGATGTAGCGAGCTTACCCAGAAGAAGCCTATTCACTCTTACTTTGAAGTAATTCGGGTTGTAAGTGCTCGGAAATACTGACGCAGGCAGGGCATTCCACTCCTTGGCTGTGCGCATTATAAAAGAATCAGGTTTGTAGTTTTGTATGGAACAGAAGTTTTCTTTTTCACGATTTCGATGTTGGTCCCGTTGAGAAAGTTGTTCAGTTTGATGGTCTGATCATCCCCTTAAAAAAGTGTCAGCATATTAGGAAGGACTGTCTAAGGAATAGCAGAATTTTTTTATCACGATTTCAATTTTGGACCTACCACAGGTCCTACTGTATAAGTTGTTCAGTTTGATGGAGCTGAAGCACCCTTTATAGAACGGAATTAAATTTTTTTTTTTACTTTATAACCTAATTGTTCAACAAACGAGATAGTAAGTACATCAATTAAACTTGAATCTCAAAGGAGTCCTTAGTAACTAAGATGAATGCGACCTCTGCTCCGATGCGCACTTTAGAAATACATTAAATTTTGTTTATAAAAGACAATGCCTTTTATAAACCGTCAAAAGAATTGCTATCAGCCTAACGAATCCTTTCAAGCATTGTTCAACATTTTTTCAAACCTAACTTTTCTAATTTATGCAAATTGAGTAAACTTTTCACCTAAAACAACAACCATTATCAAATTTGAACGTTTTTGTACAAGACTTTTTCAAGCAATTTTTATTCTTTATTTTCAGGTTAAACTAAAGTAAACAAGTCAAGCGTTAAATTAGGTCGAAATGTTTACTTAAATAATCTTGAATTTATTATTCTGTGGTTCACGGTGACGATGACGCTTCTTTTTTTTACATTTATTTTTTGCCGAAAAGTCAGCTCTAACTATCAACGCAAAAGATCCCATTGGGTAATTATAAGATTAGATAAATAAGAACACTTCATACGGTATTGTGAAAATGTAATAATGAATATGACGCTAAAGTTTACTTTACCATAAATAAGTAGGTACACACTCTTAATAGGTTATTAAAGTAGATGAGCAATTTTTCATCTAATTTGTCTTAAAATTGTAGTGTCGTCCTAAGCACTATAGGCTAGGACTTATTGGGTAGACGTCTAATGATAGAATTTAGAGCATAATTATGGGTATTAGCAAGTATCGCTTTACCATAAAACTTTGACAATACAATAATAGTCTCTAATTCCGTCACAATTTTTAAATCCCAAAATCTTTCAACCACAACCCTACTAACTCGAATCTTTGACCACAGGCGGCATCAACTTCGTAAACCCAAGTGAAGAACACGTCGACCTCAACCAAGTATGGGTGGAGATCCCCTCCTCCCTCGTCGCGCTCGGGGGGGACGTCAGAGTTCACGTGCACGGCGCAGGGACCGCGCAGCTGCGCGTGCGCCTCGCCCGCGAAGACGACGACGGCCGCGCCCTCCTAGCCACCATGCCTCTAGCCCTAGACTCAGAGAGCCGCATGACCCTACCCTGCGGCTACTTCTCTAGAGGAGGCACCTACTACCTAGAAATCATCGCCGACAAAGACAATTTACTTGACGATTACGACACTAACAACACAGACAAAGTGAAAAGAGAAGTTGACAACGGTAGTGTTATGGAAACTGGTGAGAGTGTTGTCAAATCTTGGCAGTTTGATGTTTTGTGGCCTTCTGCCAAGTTGGATGTTACTCCGGAACAGATACAGACGTATCCGGAAAGGCAAGTGACTGCTTTATTGGAGTTTCCCAATGTGGTGTGTACGCCAGTGGAATCTAGTGCGGACTTCTGGTTGGATCTAGTGTATTGTGGACATTCGAGTGGTGGTGCTGTGTTGTGTGATGGGAAGAACACGAGCTCTCACGCTCATGTACTGTATTCTGAACAGGTAATTGGTTCTGTTTATTCAGATACATAGTATCTTCAATCTCTTGGTAACTCAGTGATTCTTAAATCCCTGTTGGTCTAGATGTTAGTAGTTTCGCGTTTCCGTACTGAGGTGGTTCAATCCTGAATGTGAGTTCTACCGATAACTATTTTATGATTCGCAACACTATTGACTCTTTGGTGAAATAAAACATTGTGAGGAAACTTAGGAAGTCCTGTGTCTAAGCGCTCTTACAGACGAACGTCACTTTGTGGTCGCAGAGTGTCGAGCGACGTTGCGCGACCGTAAAGTCTATGAGCGCGACCCTCTGCTACCCACGGCGACCGCAAAATGTCGCTCTGTAAGAGCCCTTAGTAGTGGCGACGATAGAAGTGAAATGACTCAGCGAAGAATGAATTGAGTTTTTTGACATTGCTTTGCACGATTGAATCAAGAGAACCAACATTTCTCGAAAGATCAGCAAATTGAAGTGGCAATGGGCGGGACAAAGAACTCACAAAGGTTTTCAAGTAGCAATCACGTTGCGTAGAACGGCCGGCAAGGTGGAAGGACGACATATAGGTCGCGAAAAACCGATAGTTGTAAGTTACACAAACTTTCTCTGAGGATATCCAGCAGTGTATTACGTATATGACACATTGGGATGTAGGTACCTAATCGTTATTATCTTGGAGTTGGGCTAATAATCTCTCACCATTTCCAGATGCACGGTTTCCCAGGTCGCCGGACTATGACGCTGCGTTGCGAGCTCTTCGGTCAAGCTGGGGACTACTCATTGACGCTAAGGCCAGCCGCTGCTGCAGGTCCTCAGGACCTTGCTGCTGCGTTTATAAAGGTGATTTTTGCTTATCTAGTCATTGGACTTACTATTATTGAATAGTAAGTAGCATTTAACAGTAGGCAACGTTGCTCATTTCCTTGAGTCCAAAATGTTTATTTGAGACGTCATTTTCTCTTGAAGTTTAACAGATTATTGCAGTAAGGTTACTTCCAGAAACAAGGAAACAAAGGTCATCGTTATTTTAAATTTTATTTCATTTTTGATTTTAGGTAAACAAAGTAAATCAAAACATTTATTAACCTTTATTCGACTCGTATGTATTCTACGATTTGAATAAAGGTTTTAATTTATGTTTTAAAGAACTTTGATGAGACAGTATTGCGGCAGTCGTTTCTGATAAGTCGTAAAATGAACCGAATAAATTCAAGATCTGCAACTGAAACAATTTAATTTTATTCTAGCTCTTTCTCATTCAAGAAATTTATCAAAGTCCTGAGATATTAACCCTTACGAATTTTTCCAAAAGGATTCCTCCATAACAATAAGTACCAAATTCCCATAACTCACAAATGACTATTATATAGACCCTTCTCCATAAAAACGTTTCCGAGAACATTCTTGGAATAAACTCCTCAATAAATATTTAGTTCGCCACAGGTTACCCCATATTTTATGTACCGCCCTGTATCGGAAGATATATTACTATTGCGTTTAATTCGAACAAAAAGTCTCAGGAGGTATTCTAGTTTATTAAGATTCATAGCTTTTTAGAAAAGAAGGAGATTTAGTGAAGGTATCTTGCTTATTGGCGAAGTTGATCTTTGAACTATGTTTTTGGGATACTATTATCTGTCTTCATGCCTCGATTCAATTTCTGCAAAAATAAGGGAGTTATAAAAGAGCATACAGACAGAGATATAGTTCAAGAGTTGCTCTTTAGACAACGTCACCCTAAAAAGTTGAAAAAAATTCTCAAACAGAAAATGATGTCCCTTATAAACAACTTCTCCGCAAAGGTCTATAAAATTATAGCGTACTCCATAACAATTTACAAATTTCATTGTCCATAAAGTAGGGTCCCAAGACTGTTATGTTTACAACAGTCATTATTTACAAACTCTGAGAGGATATCTGAATGAAACTTGAAATGGCTTATTGTCTATTTTTCGTGCGAAATATTTCAGCAACTTTTTTAATGGGAAAGTTATTGTTACTAATGGTTGTTTGTTTCTCGTGTGGTTCCCAGTCTAGAACCACCCAAGTTCCTTCCTTCATTAAGTATTGGTCTTGCGTGGCAACTAAGGCTTATCTTTAGCAGTGTTTTGTGGACAAAATACAAGTATTGACGCTACGTGATACGTCTTTGCTGCCTTAACTTATGAAATTATGTTGTAACAGTTTATAAGAAGTTTTATATTATAGAGTTTCTGCTCACATCTTCTCTACAGCGACAAAACGTAGTACAGGTAGCGGTGGTACTTTCGAAAAATACATTGAACACATCGGCTTCATAAGTATTAATATTGATTCATAAGTATTGATGCAACTACCAAAAATATCTTTCATAATTAATTTTGTTGCTTTTGTGGCTATACTTTTAAGTATAACATAAAGAAAAACACGAATAAAATCATTGCATGATATCATGAAAAATTAGTTTAACATCGATACCCATTTCCAATACTTTAAATTGGTTCAGTAGTTTCTTTTATATCACAAAGACTACAAATCAAACGTAATCGGTTTTAAAATAATGGTTCAAAAGAGAAACGTTCGTTTTTGAAACGAGTTGTACAAAACTTTATTAGCAAAGGAAACGAACGCTGAATTCACATAATGATCTTAACTCTGCTAGTTTAGTTTCATTGTTAAACTTTGTTGTAAGAGTTCAGTTATTTTCAACTTATTTCGTTATCTTTTTATTTAAACTGCATTAAATAACTGTTTTCCTTTGAATAATTTAGCGTAGCATGTACATAATTTTCGAAATTCATTGTGGTTAAATGGTATTTATAGTCTTACGTTATAATTAATGCGTGTAGGTATACAGGGTATGTAAACTTATATGTGTTATAAAGGTACATACTTAAGCGTATGCTTCAGCTACGTCATCAAAGTGAACAACTTTCACTAGGGAACAACATTGAAATCGTAAAAAACAGCTGTTCCATAGAAAACGTTAATGGCGACTCGACCCGAATGTATGGAACAGCAGAAATTATGTGAAAATTTCAAGTCTCTACCTATTACGTTTCAATGGATGTACAGCCCATATCTCCAAATTATTGATTAGATTTTGGAGTATTATAACTCATACTGAAACGATAAGAAAAGAAAGATGAGTTAATTGAGTTCATGTTTGTTCTAAAATAATTTTAAATATTTCAGGAAAATTATGGCATTTGTCCGACTCTCCAAATACCTTTACCATATTTTGCTGAACCTCTTAATTTCAGGTATTGCTGACATTGATTTCTCATGTCTTCTCTCCCTAAAACCGTTTTTCTCTCCCACAGGCGGACTGGTCAGAGCAATTCGTGCTGAATGTCCACGGAGGATCAGTCTTCCCCTGCGGCGAGGGGGTGCGAGTGTTGTTCCAGTACCCGGAGTGCGTACTAGAGGGCGCTGACAGGGTCCGCGTGTTCGGACGAGACGCGGACCGGCTGCGGTACGTCGCTGAGCGAAGAGTACGCAGGTACGATACCTTGAGAATAAGCACTGTTTACTTCTTCAAGAGTGGAGGCCACGAAATGGCAGGCGTTGTATGGGACATCCTTCTGCCCGCTGGACACAGAGCTGTGAGTGACTGTATGAGGCCTATAGAGGCCTCGGGAGAGGGCTATGTTCAGCAGTAGACGATGATAGGCCGATTATGATGACATTGGGGCTATTCTGGCGCTGGAGGCTGCAGCTCTGAAGTTTTCAAGTTTCTCGTTAGTTTTCAAAAACTAGTTACATAATCTTTCCTACACATAGACATATTATTACTCTAGCGATCGACAAGCTCGTTCAAACAAACAACATGGTCACACAAAACAACACAAAATGACACATTGCGGTATGTCATTGCCATAGTGTCGAAGTGAACTCGGGAACATCAATCAGGTGCGGACACCTCATTCAAGTGGAACATGTTGCTTCTATGAAAGACAAGTCTATCGCTAGAGTTTAAGTCTATGTTCCTACATTATACATTATATTATTAGATGAGAAAATAGAGAGGTAAATTAAGACTTTGACATAATTGAGTATAGGTGAAGTAGAAGGATTTAGTTTTGTCGTACAAGGAATTCAAGATACTTGTACAATGCAGGTATTGTCGAAACCGACAAGACCGCCTTAACCTCTCACGTTGTTGCTGCCACTTTGGCAGTTTTAAGATGATTTTGAAGAAAAGCTTTATTACAAGCCTTTAATAATGAATAGGTACTTACATCCGTTTTTATACGTTGACCAGTAATTGTAGTCAGTGACGACTTCAAACCAAAATATAGGTGCTTTGTTTCGGCGGTAACCCCAACTAAGTATGTTGACTCATAATCTGGTAAAGGTTGCGGGGAACTGATAGATTCAAAACGTTTACGATCTGGATACCACATTTATATCTACAAACCTACTGGTAAGTCAAGGTACAAACGGGTCACATTATCTCTGAACCTCTGTGAAATGCGTTGCTCCCCCTTTGCGCCAGTAAGCATATGCTTATGCATATGACTATATTCCCCGAGGGGGTAGTCAGAGATATTCTGAAACCTCAGAACATCCACGTTTCACCAGTAGTACCGAAACTCTGTCCAGTGTGACGGGGGGTGAGCCCATCGCCACTTATAATGGACAATGGGTACATGCCTCGAAATGGAAGCTTGCAGGTTTCCTCGCGATGTTTTCCTTCACCGAAAAGACAGTGGTGTTACAAATTGTGCATAAATTCCGAAGAACTCATTGGTACAAGTCGGCCTGGACGGGGATCGTACCATCGCCTCCTGAACGGTAGGCAAAGTTACTCGCCACTGGACCACCACGGCTATATGGACTTAATAATCGCGTCGGTACGGTTAGCATCTTCGTTGCCGATACGCGTCTCGATAATTTGATACACACGCGCGGATATAACGTCATCTCCGCCAGCGCGGCCGCAGTACGGCTGGATGGCGCCTTAACTCTCTTTCTATTTGACAAACGAGATAAAAGGCGTGATATAGGCCTTATCACGCGCATACTACGGGCACAGGTGCTTAGATAATGCGACCGTTTCGTTATTCCATTCAATTTCATTGTAATTTATACGTTTTCAAGGACTTATTACGCCTTATCAGTTATTCAGCACCATCGAAATCCTCAATGATAAAATCAATATTTCCAAAACCGTTACAAAACATTATACGTGATAGGGATTACCCCTATCTAATAGGCGGTTGAATGAAAATTTAGGGTTCGGTAGTCCGACCACATGTCCGTTTTATGATTAGTGGTTTAGATATTACGGTCATTAGATACTGGTAGTTATTGAGTTAGTGTTAATTTTGGTGCAATTGTTAATGATTAGACAGTTAATGTGGATATAACTCTGGGTTATGACCCGGCACTGGCAACAGGAGTAAATGTATAATGCGACCTACGAGGTCCTATTTGTACGTAGAATGCGATTGTCGATAAAATGCTTTATAACAGATTGTCAATTGTTTTGGCGTTCGCGGCGTATTTTCATGCCGGGTTCACACGCACGCCGCGCCGTGCAGCCCGGCAAGCTTAGGCAATTCGGTATGTCAAGTTTTTTTTTGGAGGGCTGAATTGAAAACCATTTCGAGATAATTGTCTCAATAATCATATTTTCTATGTCAGAGATTTTAAAATGAAAGGATTACAGATATTTTTAATAAAATAACGTCGTTTTTCGGTCCGTGCAGTGACGTCACTGGCATACCTCTGAACTCCTTGGTAAACATAAAATCAACTTAAAATAACCGGCCATTAAGAAAAAAAAATACTTTCACAATGTCAGAATTTGACATTTGATGTTGCCGTATCTTTTTCCAGCATAGAGTTAGAAAGAGGAGGCAGGTTTTAATTTTTTTAAATACAGCTGTATGTAGTTTTTCTCCATGGAGTTCGAATTATTTTCTCTCCACCATTTTTGCACTTAGAGATTACAGATCAAAATAATTTAAAAATTAAATGTATATTGATAAACTCGATGAATCGCAATAAGAATGAAAAAGGTATCTTAAAATTATGTCTTCTGTCAGTAAAAAATATAAAAATGAAGACAAAAAAAAACTTGACATACCGAATTCACTGTATATCGACTCGTCTGTAAAGTGATTGTTACTATTTAACTTTATAGAAGCCTCAATGTACAGCGAGTTGCTTAAGCTTGCCGGGTTGCTGGCATCTTCTGGCATATTAAGGGGCCATAGGTTCAGGCTTATATTTTCTATGAGTGCAGACGAAACAGGAATACGCCAGTGCCTACATTTTCTGCCAACATTCCTGCCAGAGAGTATGAGTTTAAAATTTATGTGGGCAGGGAGTGTCCGAACTGTATGTAGTACTAGATACACTTTGTTATACTGTGCCAATTACCTCAGGAAATGTATCCCTAAAATTTCCTTTTTTACACCTGGTTTCAAAATCTTCTCTATTCCACAGAGGTCAACACACAGCATCATTCGACTGCCGTCTCTTCAGCGAGAGGTACCCGGAATACTGCTTCGTCTACGTCTCTCAAGCGGTCACCGGAGCAGTTGCCGACGTCAGGATGGACTGCTTGCCTACGTTGCCTTTATCTGGTAATTTTTTTATTTTGCCTATTATGTGTCTCATTGCTGGGCAAAGGCTTCCCGCCTTCTCGTCCAATTTTCCATATATGCAACGCAAACACGGGCTTATCGTTCGGCAACCTTGTGGAACCTATTCTGTGGCCATCTTGGTCCACATCGACGAATGCATGTGAATGTGACAGATGACCCGCCCGATAAGACCTACGTCCACTATACCAGTTCTAGAGCGTTTTGCTTTGAAGAGGGTGTTGATACACACCTTTAGACGTATTTGCCGTTTCCCTAACGTGTCTTCAGAACTATGAAAATGTTCGTGGGGGAGCGTGTCCCAGTACGTGCCAGTACCGACGTACCTACGCGCACAGTACTGACTTTACCGGTACCCCGTTCTCCGCATACCACGCGAGCATAGACCCACCGCGACCGCTGAGTGCACTCACTATTATTAAGCAGGCACTTCATTATCGCCGAGAACAGACGAGAAAGACCAAGAACGAGTGTGTGGATGCCCTTCATTCGTGGTCGCACATGGAACAGCAATAGTTTGACTTTTTCATACTAAAAGGCGATTTGTTTGGCAAACATTCTGTAGGATTGAGATCTTGCCAAATACAAAAACCGGCAATGGTGATCGAAACAAAAAATAATGTTTTGTCTTTTTTGTTAACGTAAGGTTTCACAACTGGCTATCTCGCTCTCGATTTCTTGGCTCCATCTTTCAGCGTAAGCGAAAAGTTTTAAATCTATCATTTGTCCCTTCAAGATGGCGGCGCAGGAGGGTGGGGCGAGTGGTCGCCATGGTCAGCGTGCCCTGCGCCGGCGCATTGCTCGACACGCACGCGCAGCAGGCACAGATTCTGCGACTCTCCACCACCGGCGTACGGTGCTAAATATTGTGAGGTAAAATTGTTGATATAAATACTTACGAACAGTACGACCAGGACAATAAGTCCGCTTGTCAATCTTCGTTTGTGCAGAGCAGGCCCGAGTTCCTGACAAATCTCGAAGTCATTTAGTCAAAGAGTGCAAAGTCGGATTGCAGCGACAAGGGCGTGAAAACAAATTAGCCAATAGCGTAAACAGATTGAAGATGGTACATCCTGGTCAAAATAATTTTGCGCGCTATTAAAATTTGTCAACTGCGCAGGTACATCGGTAAGCCTTATAAACCTGGGACTACTGTAACAAATTATGTTAATACATTTCTGGGTAGTCAAAATCTTTGCTAGAACCAGGAAGCTGGCATAGGTATTGTCTATCCATGGCTATAAATAAAACTTACTAGGTACAGTCAGCCTCAAAAAGATGTATACGTGGACAAAAGATAATTAAGACGTATACAGCTCTTGTTCGTTAATAGTTCTTATACTTACAGTAACATAACATAATATACAATATTGTTAATATAATGTATATTATGTTGCATCAAATCTTTTTATGCTGCCCAAGTACAAATAACCATTTATACAAGCTATCAACTTATCTTCCAAGTGATGTCTCAAAAAGATGAACGTACAGTAAAGAGAAAAAAAAAACTTGTTGGTTTCTCATGGATCCAGAACTTCACAGAGACGTTTACTGCCCACTTAAATTTTAATTCATTGTTAACAATAATGAAAAATGATCAATGTGAATTTTATAGACACATAAGTATTTCGATTGTAAAAAAAACACCCCAGTACCGTAATACTTAGGGGTTGCTTCAGACCATCAAACTGAATAACTTTAACTATAGAGCCAACATCGAAATCGGCCTCTTACATTTTAGTCGAGACGAGTGCTGCAGTTTTGCATGGAACAGTTGATTATTTTTTCGCGATTTCGAAGTTACCTTCATAGTAAAAGTTGTTAAGATTGATGGTCTGAAGCACCCCCTTATGTATTACTAGGGTGTTTTGTTACACCTTGTATGAACATCTTATAGAGACACAGTTTGGTTAATAAGTTACGTTAACTGCTTGTACAGAAGGTGTTGATTCATACATTCGTCTTGATTCAACATAATGTATGTTGAGTTGTGTAACTTTTGTGTATACGTCGTAATGATCTTTTGTCCATTTGTATAAATCTTTTTGAGACAGACTGTACAGCTTGGCCAAAAAGAGTAGAAATTAAATGAGGGCGCTGCCTCCACGTAAGAATGTCAAAATCACGCATAACCTGGCAACACCACCATACTCAAATTTTAGTTCCACCTGTCACCACGTTCATGACTTTATGGCCAAGCTATACTTCATTGAAACATAGAGAGCTTGTAATAGTCACATCAAAACGAAACTTCTTGGTCAATGATGTATCAAAACCATAAACAATGTCGCTAAGAAACGCGGTGCCTAGCAACAAACTATTTTGTCAATACTATGTCTATATTTCGCGCAGACTTTATAATTTTAAAGCAAGAAGTACATTTCGAATTGTATTTATTTTACTGACATTTCAACATTTCAATAAATCATGGCGCCGAAAAAGGACCCAAAGAAAGAGGGAGGGGAAGAAAAATCAAAAGGTGGTGGTGCATTTACAGAAGTAGAAAAAACATTTTTGGAACTGCAATTAGCAGAATGTAACCGAAAAAATGCGAGACTAAAAACCGCTGTTGATGAATATGAACTGAGAAATGATGAGCTGCAGAAGGCATACGACAAACTGGATGAAGACAGAGCTGATATCATTGCTTACCTCAAAAAGACCCTAAATGTTAAAAATGAAGAAAACAGTGAACTTAAAGAGAAAGTAAAAGGTTTAGAAGAAACAAGAGAAATCGAAACCGCACAGTTCAAAGAAAAAGTTGACGAATTAGAGAGAAACTTTACTATTATGAAAGATCAACTTTCTTCTGAAAATAAACTGTTGGCCGGAAAACTCAACACCCTTGAAGAATTCAGAGCAATAAGAGATGACCTTATGAAGAAGTTTGAAAAACAAGAGCAAGACTTTAAAGATCAAGAGATGAAGTACAAACGAATCATCTACGAAGCTGAAAAGAAATTCGTTATTGGCAAAGACAAACTAAAGAAAGAAATGGAAGCGAGATTATTGCAACTCGCTCAGGATTTCCAAGATGCTACTGAACTAAGAATTGCAGCATCTACACACCGTGTTATTAGAGAAAATATTGCTATCAATAATGAACTAGATCGTATTTTGGCGACTCAAACAAAGTTAGCTGATTTGAACGAAAGATATAAAAACAGTGAAAAGTCGTCTCGAATTGCTATGGAATTGGCTGAAGAAGAAAGAGACAAGGCGATCAATAAAAATGTAGTTCAACTTAAAGTTATCGATCAACTAACAAATGCTTTCCAAGACGTGAAAAAAGAAAAAGCTTTATATGAAAAGAGAAACTTCGAGTCTGAGACGCTGCAAGCAAAAATACAAAAGCTAACAAAGGAAAACGAAAATTTATTACTGCAAGTCCGCATCTTAGAACAAAATTTGCATGCTAAGATGAGCGATCAAAAGAAAAACGTGGTGGAAACTGCTAAAATATCTAGAGAAAATTCTAAACTTAAGAAAATATTAAAAGAAGCTGCGATTGCCGTTCAGGCTGCGTTGAAACTCGATGAATGGGCAACAACTGATCCTACCCGTGAATTAATGGACAGACAGGTTTTATTGTCTCGATTGCTTGATATCGTAACACAATACCGTGACGTACAACGAGCAGAGTCCATTGATACTCTTGCATCGTTTGGCAGAATATACGAGGAAGGTGATCTTGGCTTTGTACCTAAAACTCTTCCGAAGAAATCTGTTACCTCCGCAATATCTGTACCCTCTAAGGAATCGGTTAAACCATCAGAAAAACGCAGTTCACCTTCCATTTCAATCTCTACATCATCTCTTGGTAGCGTAAAGACAATACCTAGCGCCAAGCTAATACCAACTGGCTCAGAGAAGGAGCTAGATGTCAAGGACAGTCTTCCCTCTTTTATTACTTCAACTAAATCAAGTGAGAGCGAAAGTCATGAAGAGACGAAGTCTGACGAGGGTAAAACAGACGTCGAGAAGCAGTTGGCAGCGAGTAAGCTGGAGATCCAGAGGTCTATAATGGAAGACTTGGCTTACTCGCAACAGACAATGCAGTCCCAACAAAGACTAGATGAAATGAGATTGTCGAAGTCAAAAGTAGTTATTATGGAAACAATACAGGCAGCAGAAGTAGAAGGTGAACAAGGGGAGATAAAGCAGGAAGGAGAGGTAATAGAAGCCGACCAAGAGGGTGAAGCAGGTGAGGGTGAAGAAACTGAGATAAAGAAAGAAGAAAAGGCAGAAGGTGCGGAAGAAGAAAAGAAGCAGGAAACAACAGAGAAACCTTTACAGGAAAGTGACCAATAAAAATGTTTGCATTTTAGTACGTTTTAATAGTATTTTTAATAGGAGAGTTTTTGTCAGTTTGTGTTGTTTTCTTACATAAAATAAATAATTAACTATAATTATTTGTTTTAATTGCAGAACTAAATTATTGGTAGATAGTTATAGTTAGGGTAGAATCTTGTGGGTAGAATACATCACATAGCACCGCATCGCATTTTTCCGTCGCTCCATCCTTTTCTGTAACTCAGGAACGTCACTTGCTAGAGCATTAACGCACGCGGCCGTGCATTCATACATTTAATTTTGGACTTCTAATGGTCGTGTGTCTCCGTTTTAGAACGGTTGTAGGTACGGGGCTACATAAATATTACAAGGTTTCTACGTAATATGTATCTATTACTTCTATACTAATTATTATAAAGTGGAAAGATTTGATTTTTTGTTTGTTTGTATTGAAAAGGCTCCGAATCAACTAGTTCTTTCACCTTTACAGTCCGCCCGAGCGCGCTGCATACAAACGAAGTTTCATCCTATTTTCAATATTAACCAATTAATTATGGTAAATGCATTTTTTATACACAAACCAATGTCTGTATCACAGACACAGATTTGGCAGATTTTTTAAAAATTATTATGGTTTTGGATTAATTTAAGATCTGTATGGAAATATTTGACCAATGTAACTTTAATACTACATAAACATAATACATTTTAACAAAAATAGGACAAACCGCAGATCCAGATATTAGCTTCTAGCAAAGAATAAATACAAGTACTACCCGTACTTCTAGACCGTTTAAAAAAACATGAATTAAATAAGTTAATATACCTTCGCTTGTATGGAGCACAGCATAAGAAAGAGTATCTACACCAATAGTTTTTAATTTGTAACGAAACTGTAAGGGTGTATTCAGACCATTAATCTGAACAACTTTCTCTAAGAAACATGGGTCGAAAAACGAGGAAAATATTTGGACCTCCCGTAGAAAATCGATCAGCCGATCCGCAGTCCGCACTTTTGTATCATCATAATCTTATTTAAGAGCTACGCTATTTGTCTTTGGAGTATTCGCCCTTTCGCCCACTTTTGTATGGGAGGTGTTAAATTTTTCTCTTTATTCGACCCATGTTCCCTAGGGAAAGTTGTTCAGATTCACGTTCTAAAAACACCCTTAAAGTTTCGTTCATCATATCAGCCGATAAACGTCCACTACTGGACATAGGCCTCTCCAAAAATGGGGAGATTTGCCATAATCGCCACGCTTGGCAGGCGGGTTGGCGATCGCAGTTGGATTGAATGTTGTGTATTCAGAGGATGCTGCTGCCCATCCTCCGGTAGATCCCTTAGTCGCCTTTTACGACACCCACGGTAGGAAATGGGATTTTTGGATGATGGGAAAGTTTCGTTAATTGTGTATTACTACCATGGTAGTCACATTCTCTAAGCGTGTCTTCCGATCTTTGACGTTAATTTTGTATCCCAGGGTCAAGCGGTGGAGCTGGCAGCTTGTGAATGCAACGCTCGGCCCTGGGCCGGCGACTCCTCGGTGGTGGTGGCGGAAGTCGGCGCGAGATGTCGCTGCGGCTGCGTGCTTCACCTGGCACCTGCTGCCAGGCTGTTAGCTGGCTCGGCTCGAGCGTGCCCTGTTAGATCCTTCTGGTTGCTACAGGTTTGTTTAAAGACTTATTTACATTTTGGGATAAGATTTCAATTTATTTGCAGCGGCTGCAAAACGAAATTGCCGATGTATACCTACTTCCTTGCGTATACAGGGTTAAGAATTAACCTTTATACCACATACTCTACCCATCTAACTGAGTAACTTTTACTAAGGGAGCAAACCTGTCAGAGCAACTAAAAATATCAGCTGTCTCATACATTTTAGTCGAGTAAGTATTGCACTTTAGTATTGGAACAGCAGATTTTTTTTTGCTCTGATATCAGGTTTGCTCCCATAGTAAAAGTTGTTCAATTTGATGTGTCGAGTATGATTGTGGTTTAAAGGTTAATGTTACTTTTCCTTACACCCTGCAGAGTCATGTTATTTTGATATAGAGGTCGCTGCGTATTGCTATTAATGGTCTGCGATTCTGATGTCGTGGGTACAGCTAAGGAACAAAAATGAAAGTCCTTTATTTTATATTTTTAATCGAAGCCTTGGGCTTATTCCGCACATTGCAGCGATTATTTTTGCGATATTTATTTCCAGTACATTTTGAATGAGGTCGCGCTCGATCGTACACACTGCCGCGATATTATCGCGACCTGACTTGCGTTAGCGTATATTTTCTTTGACCTGACGCAATCTCTTTTGACTTCTGTGGTGGGGCGCATGCGTGACGTGAATCGCGGAATCGTTGCAGTGTGTAAGGTGTCGCGATATCGCTGTCGATAATATCGCTCGATAATATCGCTGCAATGCTGCTTGTTTACGTACATCAACTACCTTATCTCTAATGTTATTAAACTGTAACAGAAGTTTAGTGTGTCCGTGTTAAATCGTTCTAGGTGTCTGTAGTTACATTGATGATATTTTCTGGGAAAAAATTACTATTAGGATTTTTAGGTGGCCCTGACTCAAAATAAAAAATGTTTGAATTTTTTATCCGTCTCTTTGTTTGTTTGTTCGCACATCACGCAAAAATACTAGACCAATTTTGATGTAACTTTTTGTGTTTGAAGCTAACAATCATTTATCATTTACGATGACGGGAACCCGTGCGGATGAATTCGCAGTTTAACTCTAGTACGGAACTCGAACATTCTAGTTTCTAGGACATTGATACTAGAACAGTAACAAAGTTACACAGCTATCAGGAAAGCCATTAGCTATCAGGTTCAGATATTAGCGATTGGTCCATAGGGACCAACTTGATTATACGGGTTACTTGCTCTTGGCGATCCTTTACTTTGAACTGCGGTTAGCGTTCATTGTTAGGTAAATATTCTAAGCTTTCGTAAAAGATTGAAGCGCTGATATGACTAATATGGAGATTTGAATCGTCTAATAGCCTAGTTCTTCCTCTTTTCATGAGTTTATTGCATGACAGTCATTTATACTGTAATAGGAAAGATTTGACAGTCAGCAATGGTCGTAGTGGGCGGGGCCGAAAGGTTCTCAAAAAAAAAAAAGAAAAATCCGCACTGAATTACTTAAAAATCGAATTAAGTATAAAGGATAAATTGGTTTCTTGCCACAGTCATCTGGAGTGCGATTTTTGAATCTCATTCGGTGAGCTCAGCAGTTGTAAATGTCAAAATGGAGGAGGAGATCTCGTTATGTACCATTCTGTGAAACATTGTCAAGAACTAATCTAGGCTTTTTCTCCCCGTTAAACAAGCTTGTCAAAGCATTCAATACACTGTATAAGGAGGCAGATCTCGATATTGATATTTTTTCTAATAGCGTCCATAAGTTTAAACGCATTGCGTATCATGCATTGGAGAATGACTCATAGCTCTCTCTTTGATATTATTGTACCTTATAATTATATAAAGACTCTAAATTTGGGAGGGGAAGAGGAATACTGTTTAATTACCCATTCTAATCTGGAATAATTGATTGATTGATTTTTTCGTTTTTTTTTGTATTGTAACTAAACTCAAACCTGCTTATGCCTATTGCATGCCGTGGTTGCCTTTAATTGAGGTGGCACACGCCTTTTGTCAATCTATGTAATTGTTATAATATTGTGTTCACCTTGTTGGCGATCCTAAAGAAAATAAATAAATAAATAAATTACTATGGAGATATGCATCTTTCTACTGCTGATTGGACTCTCAAAAATCAATCTTCAGGAGTGAGATTTTTTTAAGTCAAATAAGCAGTAGAAAGATGTGTATCTCCAACTCCATAGTAATTTTTACATTTTCAACTGCTGAGCTCACCGAATGAGATTCATAAATCGCACCCCTGATTTGAAAACCCACATTCCACTTGAACCTTAATTTTTGAACTTCTAGCAGCCCTTTTCAACAATACCTCTCAGACCCTTGTTAAATCGTACCTTACAACTAATTAATTTACAAATTCCCACAACCTACAGCACCTAGGCTCGGAACTAATTTTCTAGAGTTTGTTGAGTACATAAAACGTTTGTCTCCAAAATAATAGGTCATTAAAACTTCACCATTTTCCATCGGCTATCGACAATTTTGTTCGAACGCGTTGCGTCCGGGTTCTGATTTAATTTTGTTTGTAAAATGTTCAAGTTATTATTTGTCGAGTGGATTTCGATGAACAATCGAGGGTCGGACGTCGGTGGTTTAGATTGAAAAAGAGCAGTCGGGTTTTTTGTACACACATTTATTTTTGGGGATGCAAATTGTTTCTAGAGTTTTTTGTTTTGTTGTTGTTGAATAGGTAGTACCTATTTGTTTTTTTTAATTATCTTGCGCGGAAATACAATCATCATCATCAGCATATAACAGACCGTCAGACTGGACAACTTTCTCTATGGCACCAACATCGAAATCGCAAAAAAAAAATTGGCTGTCCCATACAAAACTGCAAACCTACTCGAGCCAAATGTATGGGACAGCCGCTTTGTTTTTCGCCATTTCGATGTTGGTCCCATAGAGAAAGTCGTTCAGTTTGATGGTCTGATCATCCTCTTAAAAAACTGTCAGCATATTAAGTTGGGCTCTGCATACAGAACTCTGTGATACGCAACGCATTTAATTTGAATACGTTGTAATATTAAGAACATGTAATATTAAATACTGGTACACTTTAAAACGAGACTACTCTAAAGATAACATGATAAAGTTCGGGAAAAGTTTAACTGAAATAGGTTTCAATGATGTGTACTTAGCAACAGACCCAAACAAAGCTTTTAATGAATTTCATGACACTATCAAATTGTTTTACGATCTGTGCTTCCCCGTTCTTAAAGTCAAGCACTCAACTAATGTGAAACCAAAGTGGATTTCACGAGGAGTAAAGCTGTGTAGTAAACGTAGTAGAGAACTGTTATGGAAGAGTAGAATGTCACGAAACGATGATGATAAAATAATCTATAAAAATTACTCTAGGACTTTCAGAAGGATAGTTAAATTGACACAGAAGGCACAAAACAATTACTTCATCTCAACGGCTTTAAATAAATCCAAAGCTACATGGCAGATTATAAATAAAACTAAATCAAACTTTCCAAAAGAAAGTATTACAAAAATTAAAGTGAATAATGAGATGTTAAGCGACCCTACCGAAATAGCACAAGCCTTCAATAATTTTTATGCAGATCAGGTGCAACCACAGTGCCATCAATCAAATAACAAATTGAGTGAAACGTGCACATATATGAAACATACATCCCTGTTTATGAATCCTGCTACTCCGTTTGATATTTGCAGGGTTATAAACAATTTAAAGAACAGCAACAGTACAGGATACGATAATATAAGTACCAAGGTACTAAAATATGTCTCAACCACTATTGCACCGGTATTGACTCACATTATCAATCTATGTGTAGTAAATGGTATATTCCCAGATAGGCTCAAAACGTCCATAATTAAACCTTTATTTAAAAAAGAAGATAGAGAAAATATGAACTGTTACAGACCTGTCGCCTTAATTCCTGTTCTTTCGAAAGTGTTTGAGAAAATAATTTATAATAGTCTATATAACTATTTTGAAGTAAACAATATTCTATGCAACGAACAGAAAGGGTTCCGAAAAAACAAATCAATTAATATGGCTATCTATGACTTTCTGCAAATGATCTACCAGAGAATGGACAAAAGTCTACCAGTTTACGCGATGTATATGGATATGTCTAAGGCTTTTGACTATGTTGACCACAGAATCTTATTAAGGAAATTAGACATCTATGGAGTCCGAGGGAATGTACAAAACTTAATAAAATCGTATCTCAACAGTAGGACCCAAATTACAAACATATCACGAATCTGTCCTAAAACGAGCACGGAAATAGTCTACTCTTCTGACTCAAGACTCGTCCGGTACGGGGTACCACAAGGTAGCGTTCTAGGACCTCTGCTCTTTCTAATTTATATTAATGATTTACCTAAAGCAACCAACCACCCAATGGTGCTATTTGCAGATGACAGTACAGTTGTATATGATAATGCCGTAGAAATCAACAATAGCCTCTCATCAGTAGTGACCTGGTTGAATGATAACAATTTAAAAATTAACTTAGATAAAACTTACATTATGAATTTCAAACAAAGAAAAAATCAAAACCAGATTTCAGATATAATATACGACAGTAAGACGGTAACCGAGACAAAGATGACCAAATTTTTAGGTTTAAGCATTGACAGTAATATGAAATGGAGTACACAAATTGACACCATATGTAATAAATTAAGCAAATTTTCATATGCGCTCTATATGCTCAGTAAAGTAGTGAATCGTAAAGCTGTGCTGACGGCCTACCATGGATACGTTGCATCTGCATTACGATATGGCATATTATTTTGGGGGAATGCAACAGACATCATTTCTGTTTTCAGGGCTCAGAAAAGATGTGTGAGAGCCATATGCAGTCTCAAAAAAACCGATAGTTGTAAACAGTACTTTAAAGAGCTTAAAATATTAACGGTACCGTCAATGTACATTTACGAAGTTTGCATTTTTGTTCGCACCAACCTGCATCTATTTACACACGTTAGACGAGCCCGACGTTGTGACCAACTCTGTCTAAAGAGCTGCAAAACTGCACTCTTTCATAAGAGTGTTTTTGCAATGGCACCAAAAATTTTCAATAAAATACCGAAATCAGTACGAGTCGCCGACAATATCAATTTATTCAAAAATAATCTATTTAAATTTCTTATTGACAAAACATTTTACACACTTAATGAATTTCTAGACGGTAATTTTAATTAATTTATTGACATTGAATATTTACTAAATCTAACTTGACATTTTATTATACCTACTTCATCTATAAATCGAATTGACCATAATTTATTATTATACTTACAATGAGCACATACTTATAACTTTGCACGTCTATCTAAAATTCTAAATCATTGTTACTTCCTATAATTTTAATAAGTACCTATTATTTGTATGCCTAATGGTAGATCACAGAGAACTTTATATTTTGTATCTACAACACCTGTAATACCTGTGTATCACAAATAAAGATTTTGATTGATTGATTGATTTGTACCTGCACCCTTGTGATTTTCAATGTTAGATCCAAAGTGAAAATTGTTCAGTTTGATGGTCTGAAGCTCCCCTTTTGTAACGCACTTAAGTTTACACCTTGTAAAGTCTCTTTGATTCCCCTTAAAACGATGGATTCGCAAGAATAGGAAAGAAGAGAGAAGAAATTTCTGTTTATTTATCACCATTCACATCCACATGAAGCAGGTGTGGGAATAATCTCTGATCGCTATTGCACTTCGAAATACTTTATTCCTGAAAAAGTTTTAATGGACACTTGACTGAATGACGGAAAGTTGAAGTTTCACGCAACTTAATTCCTTAGAGGAAATCGACCAGACGTGATGGTTCTCAGGAAATTGTTGAGATTCTTCCATTTACAGCTCTGCTGGAAAATACTACGGTTTTTTCTATAAGTACGAACCCCCACCGCGGTGTGGTAGGCTCCGCGAGGAGCCGCCTGGCTCGCGACCACCCTCCTGCCGGAGTCTGGCGCCAAGCAGCTTGCTGCGTTCCGTCAGTGTGCAGGAGTGCCAGTGCACTTCTGGGTAAGCTCGCTACATGTTCGACCCCATCTTTGTCCTGAGGACTAGATTGAGGTCAAGAGCGAACCCATCTAGAATAAAAAAAAAAAAAAAAAAAAAAAAAGTAGATTACATAATCCTTTAAATAGGCCACTATTGTTGTTCCTATCCTAACTTAATTTTAAACGTGAAAGAGAGTTTGGAGCTGGGAGTCACGTTGCAGGGTTTGCACCGAACACTCGTCTTTTGCGTTGTGTACGCGCGGTTCGCGTTTCAGCCTGCCACGAGGCTCCGCAATCCATCTCAGTTGTGTTCTTACTCAAAAATAATCCTCGAGATTGGATAGATACTCCCTCAAACAAACCACTTGACATTGGCGGAAATGCGGTGCTAACGCACAAGCACGAAGTCCATAATTATTATTATTATTATCAGCCGTTAATGTCCCACTCTTGAGCAAAGGCCTCCCTCCGTTCTCTCCAATAGTCTCTGTTCTGCGCTTCGACAGGCCAGTTCTTAAGGAAACCGTCAATTTCGTCCCGCCACCTTCGTCTAGGTCTGCCTCGACGCCGATTTCGATTCGTTGGGGACCAGTTGGTGGTAGTTTTGGCCCATAGGTCATCTGGCATGCGGCAGACATGGCCAGCCCAATCCCACTTTAGATTGGCAGCAGTGGTGGCTACGTCTGTCACTTGGGTTCTAGAGCGAATGACTTCGTTTCTGACTCGGTCGATCAGTTTTAAGCCTAGGATGCTGCGCTCCATAGCTCTCTGACAAACCTTGAGGCTTGACTTCTGATCGTTTGTCAAAGACCACGTTTGAGCACCGTACGTGAGAATCGGAAGAATGCACATGTTCATGAGTTTACGTTTAAGTGACAGTGGAAGATCTCCTTTCATTTGTTCTTTCATTGACCAAAAGCTCTTCCAGGCATTTTCGGTGCGTCTTGCAACTTCCTTTTCTTGTCTAGCCTGGAAGGAAACTATTTGGCCTAAGTAGATATACTCACAAACATATTCCATTCTTTCGCCATCGATCACTATCCTACTCTCTGTGCTATTTGTCATCAACTTTGTCTTTGACATATTCATCTTTAGCCCTACCCAAGTATCATATCAAGTCCATAATTATAAAAAAAAAAAGAGTTTGGAGCTGGCTTAGAGCTGTCACAACACACGATGACGCACTGACGGAGCAGCAGACGTCAGTCCGTCATTTGCGAAGCAAGGACGTATGAAACCGCACGTAGAAGCACACACGATTCGGATTGACGCACCGTCACGTACGTCAGTGCGTCATCGTGTGTGATTCCACTGAGAATTCGATTACTAAATCTCTTTTTATCGTTTCTTACGATGCGACTAAGAGATGAGGTTTCTTTTGCAGTGTTTTAGTGGTCTGTATAAAAAAGGAAATAATTTTTTCACGATTTCGTTGATCCGTTGTGAAAGTTCATCGGTCTTCGATGTAGGTACCTAAGTTAAGTAAGTTATAGCCTATAGAATCCCACTGCAGGGCAAAGGCCTCCGCTCACGAATAAGGGTGAGAGGGAGTGGGCCATACTCCACCACGCGGGCCCAGTGCGAATTTTCAAGCCGCCTCAATAGACCTCTGACCTGTCTTAACGAATAGTTACAACGCCATCTGACGAAACTATCCGAGACCAACTGCTTAACGTGCCTTCTGAAGCACGGAAACGCTCGAGAAGAAATACCACTAAACGGTCACCCATCCAAACACTGACCGGACCTGACGTTGCTTAACTTCGGTGATCGTTTCCAATACCGAAGCTCCACTACGCCAACGAGCGCGATGTACCTACTTAGCAACAATTTTCAGATGAAAATCTCTTGTAGTCAATTGAGGAACTAATATTAACAAAAACTAGCAAAAACCACAAAACATTCAGATACGCTGGATAGCAATGAAAAGAAAATATGAGTGGCGTGAACACAGAGATATTGTATTCTCGCGTCCATTTCATGATCTGTTGGAGTGGAAACTATTGAGTGATTCCTTGTTGTCCTTGTTAGACTGAAATTCTTTTAAAAACCTATAAACAAAATAAAACTTAATACCTAGCCCTTCTTATTTGCGCACTATAGTGTGGTTAAATCGTTTTAAACCATAGTGCACAACCAAACCTAAGGGCATAACGACTAGATGTCAAGCTTCTTAAAGCGCTTGCAACGGCGGCGCTAGACTCGCGAATCGGTTCGCTCCCATAGTAAAAGTTGTTCAGTTTGATGGGTAAAGTATGAGGTGTAAAGGTTAATGATACTTTTCCTTACACCCTGTATAATGGTGGAACCATACTTCGTTATGTGTTATTTGTTATGCGGCAACGCTGTATTCGCCCAACAAATAACACATAACGAAGTGTGATTCCACCGTAAACACGTCACACAAACACACTTTCATCTATTTCTGTGCTTTCAGTGTTCACAGCCCTTGAAATTAATTTGTTAACATTCAAATGCTGGCGAGTCCAACAAGATCCCTAAAGTTTGAACACCCTTGATCCCAATTCAAAGTGATTGTCCGGAAAATACCGGAACTGGTTCCGATTTTTCCGGAAATCGTTTCTGGTTTCGTTTCAATTAGGAGTTGGTGACTGTAATGTTCTTTCACTGAGGTGATGTTTCTTAATAAAAATATTTTTATTATATTCACTGGTTTTATTATTACTTTTTTAGTTTTATAAACTCGAGACAAGCTAGCTAGCTTCCAACAGCCTCCATGTTCGGGTGAGAAGAGAGGGGCCCCACCAGAGACACTTTTCACATCTACTTTTTATTTTTTAATTTATAAACGGTGTTTCGTTCTACGAATACTACATCATACACCTTTTATAAAAAAAATATTTAAAAAAAAAGAACCCTGTGTATCATTCACAATATTCAACTGAATCTAACCCAACTCAAATTTTGATCAAAGCATAGTTAAGAATGTATTCTTATTTAAACCTCTCTTCTCCCCCTAATTTTAAAGTTAAACTTAAAATTAACTCACAAAAAAAAAATTATAACTAATTTTATCACTGAACCTGCACACTCAAGCCATAAAGGCCCACCAGATTATTGAGGTCGAATATGATACGAAGTTCTTGTATATGTACATCCATTGCAATCTCTTATATCATAGGATCTATAACTATTGTTTCTAACAATTCTACCTACTAACCATTTGTTCTTTTGTGGATCTTTTTTAAACCAAACATTTTGATTTAACTCAAAAGTATTTTTCAGTCTTGTGTTTTGATTATAATTATTTATGTTTCTCATTTTACTTTTACTAAATTCAGTTCTTACATTACAATTCAACTTAGGTACTAAATAATTGTAAGTACATGGCAGTTTTGTTTTTAAATTTCTAGTCATCATCAATTGAGAAGGTGTTAAATGTGTTCCACATACTGGGGAAGATCTATACTGTAACAAAGCAATCCTATAATCTGTCTTATCTTCAAAACATTTAGTTAACATTTTTTTAGCTATTTGAACTCCGCGTTCTGCCATACCATTTGATTGTGGATATCTTGGACTCGAGTATGTAAATTTAAAACCCCACTCTGCTGCAAATTGCTTACATTGAGCAGAGTCAAATGGAATATGATCCGCTACTACTTCAGATGGTATGCCAAAACATGTAAACACTTCTATTAATACATTTATTATGCTTTGAGCGGACTTATTTGCAATTAACTTTATGTCTAACCATTTTGACATATAATCATAGATGACCAAATAACTCTTTCTTCTAAAATCCATAATATCAGTTCCTATTTTTGAAAAAGGTAAATTAGGTACTTCATGTGACATAAGTGGTTCTTTAACATTATTATTTTGATATGTCTGACAAGTAAAACATTTTTTTACAATTGTTTCAATATGAGCATCTATTTGTGGCCAATAATATAAACTTCGAGCAATTTGTTTCATTTTTGTTATGCCCAAATGACCTTCATGTAGCTTTTTCAAAATTGATAGTCTTAATGATTGTGGTACAATGAGTCTGTCATTCATAAAAATTAATTGTTGATCTACTGTTATATCTTGTTTAAGTTTGAAAAAATCTTTTAAACTATCGGGCACCTTTTTTATACTTTCTGGCCAACCATTTTGTGTGAAACTCTTTAATTTTGCTAATACCTCATCTTTAGATGTTTCCATAATTAAATCCTGTTTTTGTTCCTCTGTACATTGCAAATAAGTTGCCAAACCAATACAATGTATAACTTCAAACATATATGACTGATCTTCATCAATTTCATCCAGGTATGAGCGTGATAACAAATCTGCAATATGCATCAACCTGCCTTTCAAATATTTAAAATTTATATCATATTTTAATAATTTTAATTTTAATCTCTGTAAGCGTGCTGAAGGAATTTCATGAATACCTTTTTTTAGAAGGCATTCTAAGGGCTTGTGATCATTTAAAACTGTGCATTTTTTACCATAAATGTAATAATGAAATTTCTTAGTCGCCCAAACTACGCTTAATAATTCTTTTTCTATTTGTGAAAAATTTTTCTCTGCATCAGTAAGACTTCTTGATGCATAGCATACAGGTTTTCCATTTTGCATTAAGCAACAACCCAATCCATCCTTACTTGCATCACACTGGATAGTAACAGGCAGGGAATCATCAAAATTTTGTAATGTAGGTGCTGCACTGATAAATTTTTTAATATTACAAAAGGCATTTTCATGCAATTCTGTCCATAACCAACACACATCCTTCTTTAACAGTGTTTGTAAAGGCGCTGCTAAATCAGCTAATTTCTTAATGTAATTCCTTAGATAATTGATCATTCCCAAAAACATTTGTAACTCTTTTTTATTACTAGGACTTTTAATATTTAATATTGCTTTTATTCTGTCATTATCAATTTTCATTCCCTCCTTTGAAAAAATATGGCCGAAATACTTAACTTCTTTTAATTTGTACTGAAATTTTTTCTTATTAAATCTTACATTGCTTTCTCTGGCTCTTTCCAACACACATTTTAATATTTTGTCATGGTCCTCTTCATTGTCAGCAGAAATCAACAAATCGTCACAGTAAATTACAACGCCAGGTATGTCTCCAAATGTTCTTTCACTGTACTTTTGAAAAATTTCTGGTGCAACTGACAAACCAAATGGTAGTCTAAGAAATTTATAGCAACCAAAAGGAGTACTAAATGTGCAAAGATCTGTTGATTTGTCTGTTAATTTAATATTATAAAAACCGTCCGATAAATCCAACACAGAGAATACTGATTTATTACTTAATTTAGTCAACATTTCCTCTAGCTTTGGGATAAGATGATACTCTCTAATTAATACTTTATTTAATTCCTGTGGGTCCAAACAAATTCTTAAACTGCCATCACTTTTTTCTATTATTACTAAGTTACTCACAAAAGACCTTGGGTGTTCGACTTTCTCAATAATCTGGTGTTCCTCAAGACTCTTCAACTTTTCAGCCAGACGACTCATCAGTGCATGAGGTACTCTTCGAGGTGGCCTTACTACAGGTTGCGCATCTGGCTGAGTGTGCAGCTCCAGTGGTGTGTTAAATTGACCAGTGCCCTGGAAAAGTTCAGAATACTGATTAATAATTAAATCTTTACTTGCAAGATTGACGCTGTTAATATTAATGTTATTGAGTAATTTTAATTCTATTAATGAACTCAGGCCCAATTTACATTTAACAAGACTGTTTGGGAATGGCAAGGATTTAAACTTTCGTTTCTAACTCTGACAGTTTAAACGAAACTTTGTCTCTTTGAAATGTTAAGAATAACATAATTAAAATATTTTATTTCATAAATTAAATTATCACCGCGAAGTAAATAAAATAGGCTGTTTTCAGCGTTCTGTGTATTACGATAAAAGTTCTTATAAGTTATCACATTTCTCACCTCATCCATCTTAAATCATATCCATTGGTGCAAAAGTCAGAATGCTTAAGAGAATATTATTCCGAGAGCGAAAATGCGCGCTGCATACAAACGTACTATGGTGATATTTTCAATACTAACCAATTAAAGTCAATGAAATTTTGCAGAAACAATCTAGAAACAAATTTCTATGCTTCTATAGAGTCAGATTTTCGTTAAAATGTACAGTTTCAATGCTAGGATTAATTTAAGATTTGTATGGAAATCTTTGAGGCACTGTAACTTGAAAACTATACATTTTAACGAAAATCAGACTCCATCCGTATTGAAAATATCACCATAGTACGTTTGTATAGAGCGCGCTCCGAATAATATTCCCTTAAACAGAACTTGGCAATTATACTCATTCGCAGTGACGCTAAACATTAACGTATTGCGGGACCACATGATTAAATGCGGAACGGTGCCTATAGCTATATTATATACAATTCAAAACCAACATAATGCTGGCCACGCGTAGGGTAAAATAAAGTCACACGGCCCGCTTATTTTGGTTTTGTATAGCTTGATGTTTCGCCGTGTGTATACTATACAGGGTGAAATTGATATCATTGGCATCCTTTTAAACTAAGAGTCTACACATCAAGCTGAACAACTTTTACTATGGGAGCAAAAAGATCGAATCAAAAAAAAAATCTGCTGTTCCATACTAACCGGCAACGCCTACTCGACTCAATTATTATGCAACAGCAGATTTTTTTGCTCCGATCGGTTTGCTACCATAGTATTTATGGAGCCGATGTATTTCCTCCAACAGGCTGAAGAAGGTCTAGTGGTGCGCCTGCGCATAGAATCAGTCCGTCTCCCGTGCGCCGGCCAGGCGCTCCGAGCTAGAGATGGTGATTCTCTGGGCTCCCCACTGCTGGCTTCATGGGATGGTCCTGACAGCTCTGCCGTGGTAAGTACAGAACAACCAGAAAAATAACTCCGCTCTTCAATCCTCGTTTACGCAGACAGGTAGGTACTTACATTTCCCGACGGCACTCGAAACCATTTGGTAACATAATCAATCTTATGGTTACTCTGTTAAAAAGGGAAATTGACTGCCGTGCAGTCTAATTAGGTACTGAATGTAGATCGCGATGGCCATGCGGCAGGTGCAAAATCAATGGACCAATAGAAGCTGATCATTTTTGACGCGCAACCGTAGAGCGTCGTGATTGGTTCGCGCGGTTTTGATGATGGTCAAATGCGCAAGTAAGCCTTACAAACTTGGTATTAATTTAGACTTGTAGAATTTTTTTTAAGAAATTTACAGGGTTTTTTAGGATCATCCTACTGCTATTTACTACTAGCAGAGGGATTGAATTGTGAAAATAGCCTCAGGGGGTATAAAACTTTGCTGAGGGCGGTACTGGTAACACGGCGGCAGTGGAAAGTGCTGGGATCGGCGATCGACGATTCTCGTAATTAATTTGGTACTTACTATTTGGATATGAAAGTTAATTAATAAACATAAAAATCGGTACCTAGCTCAAATTACTCTTCTGAAGAACCTTTTCTGATAATCCACGCAAGTAAAGTAATTTGTTTTTGAGAAAGAGAGACGTTTTGTTCTACCCAGAGAAAGTAGTTTACTTGTAGAGATAGAACCTGGAAAATGTAACATTTGTGCTCAAGACATTATGTTAACTGGTAGCATTAACGCTTGCAAACTTACCTAAGACTTCTAAGAGGCATTATGCAAAGTGACGATTAGCTCTTAGCGCTATCGCAGAATATGTCCTTGCTTCGATTAACCTATAAACCATCTTAGCCTTTATTTCTACTAGACATAAGATACATGAAATTCACGCACAATCTAGCTATTTATCTTAGAAACTCGGCATATACTTTTAGTTTCTGGATCACAACGATTGTTCCGATGACCTGGTGAAGGTGGTGAGAATATTAAATTGAGGGACCGATCGTTGGAGCCATCTTTGAAGGAGCCTATGCCCAGCAGTGGATGTTTTTCGTCTAAGATAATGTCTATGGTAAGCGATTGATCTAAAGTCTTTAGAACAAAGAGGAGATGGAAAATAAAATGCTATATAATGGCGAAGATTATTGGCGACGAAAGACCCCTAAGGATTTGTTTCATTCTAGATAGCTCTGTTGATAATATCATGCTCTGTGGCTTGAAATGTTGTAGATATAAACTCAATCGATTATTCAAGTGAATCCACCTTCATAAATGATTTCATTTAGGTACCCATACGGTGTACATTAAGTTACTTTATTTCTCCAACAGGCCGGAGATGTGGAAACGACGACGGATTCAACAGGAGTGGTGGAGATCGCAGGCGGTCGACATATTCTGGTCGAGTTGAGAGCTGGTGATCCTAGCGAGCGATGCGCGGGCGGCTTCTTGGCACACGCTATCCAGATTGGTAAGTTTATCTTGGAAGCTGGTCTTGCCATCGATGGCAGGGCCCGAAATTTTAAAATTTACATGAAAAATATTTTTTAGATATTGATGTCGCAGTATATTACCTTTTTAAAGTTATCAATAAATCCCCTCTTGAGGGTGGGTAGGCCTGTGCTCTACGGTGGGACCTATACAGGGTTACCTCGAAGACAGTGCGCAAATTTTACGTAAATAAAGGTCATTGAAAATAAAAAGACACGTATTTTTTTATTTTATCATGTCTCATACAAAAATATTGAAATAGGAGTGACAAAAGAGTTCCAAAGATATCCGAATAAATGCCTGAACTCTGATTAGGGCCTTACTACAGTAATAAGGGCTGGGGTTGACATCCATGGTGCTTTGGACCGTCTGATTATAAAGAAAGAAATTCGATTGTTAAATCCCGGCCGAGATTCATAGGAATCCGAAGACAAAAACACAAAAAATAAAACACAAAAAAAAATAGTTTTTTTTCCTGGAACTGTTTGCGTGGAAGAAAAATGCGCACTGTCTTCGAGGTTGAGGCTGATAATTATACCCCGGGGCTGCTAGACTTTACTATACAAGGTGTTACAAAAGTACAGAACAATTTTTACTATGGGACCAATATCGAAATCGCGAAAAAAAAATGATGTTCCATACTCTTCAAATCGACTAGAGCTAAAATTATGTATGGGATATAAAATATTTTTTTTCGCGCTTTCGATGTTGGTCCCATAGAAAAAGTTGTTCAGTTTGAAGGTCTTAACAACCCCCTTAAGAGTTTTAAATATTTATTGTTACTTATGAAACACCCTGTATAGTAAACCGAACAATAATTATATTTCATAATTCTTTCACGTTACACGTCACAAGACAATTTTTTACCCACAGAACCTATCCGCAACGCATCAGCAGCGTGGGCTTCAGTAAGCCACGTCCAATGGTGGCGCGGCGGCGGCGGAGCCCGAGGAGCCGCTGTGGCGCTGGCTGCAGCCGCAGCCCTGGCTGCTTTGTGCCTGGCACTCCACTCAGCTCATAGAACAAGGGCTTACCAGAGAGCTGCTGATAAAGAGTCGCTTACGGATAGCGATGGTGAGTTATGCTAACGTCGACCCGTTCGTTCCGAACATTGCACATTATTCTTTGACCTAGTTTCGTCTGTCACTTCACTTAAATTATCATGGCTATGACAGTATAAACCGAGTGTTAATTCAACCTTACAACTATAAAATGCCAAGAGGAGAAAACTATTGAGGAAATAAACTACTGACTCGTACAGTATATGTACAGACTGGTTTTCGTCTAAACAATCCATAGGCGAAGTATTTTTCGCTTACGCTGATAGACGAAACATCAGTGTAACCGCGTATGAGACAGCAATAGTCATAAAGTCCTATACAATTTGTATGAAAATAGCTGTCTGACTCCGGAGTCAGACAGCCGTTGTAGAACAAAAAAGTGGCTACGTCGATAAGGACAGCAATAAGTAGCGATCTCCTTTTTTAACTAGAGCGAATTTGCTATGTGCATCTCTTACTGAGTGATATGACAAGACACGTGCTTCATTCTAGTTCCTTCTCTTTCTACGAAACAATCCAACACCAAAACCTAAAAACATGTTGTACGATAGATACAGTATGAGCAAATTAAGCGTTGCTATCGCGCAGACCCACTGCTGCACATATGCCACCTTTAATGCGCCATGGTTCTGTCAAAGAAAATATATACTAACGTAAGTTCTGTGCTAATCTCATCTATCGCTGTCAATTACAATTTCGTATGACCAAGTTCCTGGTGACCTACTGATTTCTAAAGCAATATGGAAATAGTCTGATACTACTTAGGTTCTGCGGTCCGTCTTTCTCATATTATAAATAAAAATTAGGTCACTAACATCGGATACTAAGTATACCTTACCCCGTACTTGAAGAGAGATTTGAGTGGCGATGGCGAAGAGCACACAGACATGCGATCGCGTATGTATCGCCACCTTGTTTATGTAGTAGTAATATGCAATGCAATTATCTCGTCAGATCGTTCTACGCTACTTGCTGCTACAAGAAACGTCATTAATAACAACAAATGGTTGGATATTAGACAGAAATATTACTAAAACCGTGATCCTGAAAGGTTACGTCACGATCTCACAGAACTATAGAATAATTGAGTATCGGTAGACGATATTATTGGTAATTCAACGAACTCAGTCGTGCTTTATTAATCTGATTCGTAAAATCAATTGGTTAAGTTAATGGCTCTATTTCTGATAATGTCACACTGGGTTCAGTATGTATAATAATTATGTTGAAATGTTAATTGAGAGAGGTTTCAAGACATAAATTAATTATTAACAAATAAAATGAGGGATTTACTGAAACATAACTATGGGGCCTACCTCAGAAAACTGCTGTACCTACCCGACTGAAATGTATGGGACAGCTGATTTTTTTTCGCGTTTCCTGAGGTAGGCCCCATAGTGAAAGTTGTTCAGTTTGATGGTCTGATTTCACCGTTTCAGTTTGCGGAGGGCTGTCCCTTACACCCTGTACTATATTGTAGTATTTTCGTAGTATAGAAACCATTTTCATTGTTACCGATCCTTACATTATAACGAAACATTTTCTTCCACAGCCTGTTCAGCTTCTCTAGAGCTTGGAGTAGCACCTGCTGGCTCCAGGAGCACCCTGCTGTCAGAAGTGTATGGTGGAGGAGTCTCCTTGCGTCGGCTTCTACCTTCGGGGAAGACCAGGCATACGAGACTCAGGGATTCCGACTTGAGATCTGAAAACGTTGAGCAGAGGTATGAGTAGGACCTGGCCAGATTTAAATTGTTTTAAGACCTTATGCATGTCATTGCACATACATATTCTCACGCCTGTCTACCACTGGGGTAGGCAGAAACAACGGAACGCCACTGGCTACGATCCTGAAAAACCTCCCTAGCTTCCTCCACATTCATTAGTCCTTTCATGCATGCTCGTCGGTTTCGGGTAGATCTGACCTGGCCCATCTTAAGCACGTCGCCAATTTGGTCCGAATATGTACGTCTAGGCCGTCCCCTTCCAACATTTCCACTTACGCTTGCCTTATAGGTTGCACTCGTCAATCTGCACTCATCCATTCTTTCCATATGACCAAACCATCTCAACATACCTTTCTTTATCTTTGTCACTAAAGAGGATGTAGTGATGTAGTGACAAAGATAGAGAAAGGTATGTTGAGATGGTTTGGTCATATTATGGAAAGAATGGATGAGTGCAGATTGGCGAGTGCAATGTGCGAGTGGAGTCCAATCCATTAATTTTTCGTGGAAATTTACCATCGCACAGTCAACACAACCAAAACAATAAGTAAGTCAGTGGTTCAAATTTTTAGAATTCATGTACTGTAATGTATTGTATTGCACAAGTAAGATCTTATTTTGAGACGTGGTGAGACGTTAATAATCTCATACCACGGAATAGATAATAGTACACTTCTACATAACCATACGTTATATTGGATACTTGAATAGCTGGTTATGTGTTACTGCATTTGTATTGAGAAACGATGCAATGTTGTTACCAAGACAAATAAGGGAGTTCAAATTTGAATACTTGATTGTTGCAAACGACCAAATTCAATTGAACTTAGCATAAAGATCAATACACATACAAACCAAAATATACAACATATTAACTTCATAAATAAACTCACGACCATAATCCCTTACGGCATGGTCAGAAACATCAACTACCCACTCACTTCATAAGCGTGCAACTTTTTTATATTAGGTACCTGCTGAATGTACCAGGATGAATATGATATTCAATTAGTGATATTATGTAAACTATAGGCTTTCATCCACAAAACACTTCATAAGGAACTTTGCACACATCGCTCTAATATATTTGATGGATTATATTTTTACAAAAAGATAATAGACCAGAATCCTATCATTCATTCGCCAGATATCCGTCAGATTGGCTGAAACTTATCATAAAGCGAGTTCCTGAGAGAATCCCTGAACAAGAATCTACCTAATTTCCATCCAATTAAACAAGTCAAACCACTTAGCATCCTAACAAGGTCATCAAAGAAAATCATCCAATTCAGATTTAACTTCAAAAAGTACAATTAAACAAACCCTTTGGAACCCTTCAAACGTATTCCAGGAACAAAGTAATTAGTAAGGAAGCTTATTAATCGTCGTTCCAATTATTCAGTGGCATTGTTTGTTCACGTATCGCGTCGCAGACAGGGGGAAGATCTTGATTATGATTGCTTGTTGATATTTCATTGTTCGTTGCGGAAGAGTCGTTAGCACGAAGAGGTGGAAAGGCGTAATCATGCGGGTCCTGGTTCGAATCCACATGCACAAAATCCCATGTTCCAATGAGTTTTTTATACTTATGTACCTGTATAACGTACCTGTTGATTGCTCTCAAATGGAAAAGAGAAAAATACATACGCTGAAGAAGAAATTTAGGGTTGAACCTCATGTAACGAATGAACCTCAGCGGCCGTGCTGTCGCGCGCGTTCGCGTTCCGTCTATCTTATTTGCTCTAGCAAATGATGTTCTTTAGTGACAGAAAAGGATGGAGCGACGGAAAACTGCGATGCGGTGCTGTTAGATGAGGTTCAACCCCCATGCATCAGGCAGGATTTGTGCACATACGTGACGTTTTATCTGCATAAGGCACGTTTTATGAACCAACACCCATACTACTCTCACACCATGAGGTTAGACGTGTTTGCTGTGGGGAAGATAGATTGATCAATAATCATTCCCAGAACAAGTATATTCTGTAGACATCTTGGAATAAGTTCCACTATAAGTCATTCTGTATCACAAAGCTATACCACTGTATAAGAGCATATATTACTACATTGTTTTACTATCAAATTATCACCTACTTCTATTTCTATGCAGAGACGAAGAAGACCAAAATACAGACGCAGAAGAGCCAATAGACAACGTGAGCGTCGCAAGCGCCGGTAGCGTCGTCAGCCAGGCGACTATCACTCCGGAGACTGTCTCCTCGAGCAGTGCCCCTGCTGGAAGGCAGAACGTCGCTCCATCGCCTCTGAAGAGGTCGCACACTGTGTCGGCGACTAATGTCGCTGTGCCTCAGGTTAGCTGGCAATCTTCCTCTTCTATTTGTATGCACCCATGTAATTGATTTTTTTTTCAGCCTAGTATTTTGCCATACCTACTGATACTTCCAGTACTTCTGCCATGGCAGCGTCCATATCTTATTAACCATATTAATTGACAGTGAGTTTCAGGATGTAATGACAATAACATGTAAAGCCTGAAAATAGGAATACCATGTATACCAACGTAATACCAGGAAAATAAAAAACCTCGCCATGTTGCGGAAAATCATTGGAACTTGTTTTTGTACTGGGAACACTAACATTAAAGGTGACAGTCGATTGCAGCGCCCCCAATCCAGGTTTTTTATATTCCTGGTCAGGCTTTAATTTCTCTAACAAAAAAAAACCTGAAAGCCGAGGACAGAGTAATGTTGTGTGCCTTGGTTTCTCCCAAGGAAAAACTCCAGAAACAATGGTGGTCTTTATGACAATTAAGAAGCTATGTTACTGAGACAGAAAGTCGACCACTAATCAATCTCTACCAATCTACACAGCATCCTCATGGTAGTGTAGCCCGCTTATTTATAAAAAGGTTAACAAAACTCAACATACATAATGTTTCAGGTCACATCACCACCTCAACAATCAATCAGTGAGATGGAGACGGCTGAACTGAGCACGAGTGTGACCAGTGTGAGCGAGAGAGACGATACCTGCAGCGAGAAGGACAGAGACAGCATGTGGGATAAGGACAGGAGTGAGAGTAGAGCGTCCTCGTCTACGTCTGCTGCAACGCTTACCAACGTGAGTGGTAGTAACAAATTGTTTATTAGATTTGATCTTTCTGAAAATAATATTAAAATGGTCTTTTCTATGTGCATAAATTAGGGTTGTTTTACATTAGTCTTCTTTGCGTGGATGACCTTCTAACAAGCCGTTTTCCAGTTCCACTTTCATACTGTCACTAATTAAGATTTGTATTCTAGGGTTGGTACTCGCCTGCTCTTAGTGGTGTCGCTGCAGCCAGGATCCGTGATAATCCAAAACACACCAAAGAGAGCTGCAACCGTCGTCTGCTAAGATCTGACCTCAGTCTTACTTCACATCCTGAGATGGAGATCGACTATTATGACTACGAAGTTAACAATGCTGGTAAATATAATTTCTCAATCTCTTTTTAGGTATGACTTGATAAAGTAAACCAAAAAGTGAAAAAGCTGGAAATTATTTAACCTTGAAAGTACATAATTCTGTCAATTTGGTTATGAAGAGAAATATGTGCATTTGCCTGACGATGTTTACTATTATTGCGACGATTGAAAAATTGGCATGGTCTTTGGCTTATCTATAAAGTTTAAATGAATGCTATTATTTCAGGTTCAGTACCCGGTTCATATTTGGGAATGGATCCAGCGTTTTTGGTGTGGATACCACCAATAGAAGAAGGTGATATCATCAAAGAAATAGATGAAAGCAAAGCTCCAGTCTATGAGGTATTACGACATTATTTATTTTGCAATTCGCACTGTGTATCTTCCTGATTTTAAACTTATTCCTTTATCAATAGCAGTGTTAAAAAATTTACGAAAAAAGCTCAATATAGTCGAAATTACGAGTGCCTAAATAATTCGTTCTTTTAAATATGAAAATCATCAATGTCACAAAATGTTTTAGCATAAGCATATATGCTCACGACTATATTCCTATAGGGGCAGTCAGAGATATTCTGAAACCTCAGATCATCCACGTTTCACCCGTAGTACCGACACTCTGTCAAATTGACGTGAGGTGAGCCCGTCGCCGCAAAAAAAATTCGCCACGTTTTATTCTTAGCAATATTCTTCTTTCATTCATTAATTTCTTCTTTTATAGGAGATTCTGCCAAAAGAACTCCGCCCCGACCCTGGCAGTAACACCGAGTCCCCAGAAGACCGTCCATCATCCAGCACTCTCAAACGAAACTCAGATAATCGTTCCATCAAGTCCAATGATTCTGTCAAATCTAACCGCAAGATCATCGAGCGAGGAAATATTATACATCCACTTAACTTCAGTATCGGTGACTTACAGAACTCTCCGAAGCTCCCGAAAAGATTTAAAAAGAAGAAAGAAGAAAATATTAACATACAAATGAAAGATTTGACCCTAACCAGATCTCCTGTTAAAGTGCATAGAAGGGAAAATAGAAGTGATCATGACAACTCTGCCACATTGAAGAGAGTTAATGATACGGCTAGAGAAACAAATGCAGATACATTGAGGAGGAATGTAGATTTTTCCGATATAAAGTTTGCTGATGAAAATTCTGATTCTTCTAACGAAATTAAGTTTGCTGACGATTCGCCTGACAGTAATCGATTGGTTGAGAAATATGACGTTAAAGCTTGATACTTAAGATTTGAAATTCATTGATAAAGATGCTTCGGAAGGCCAGATTAGGGTTGAGACACATCGCCGCCGCACGACGGCTTCCCATGCTAAACGTGCTTTTTGTATGGACCTGCCGTCGTTCGTCGTCGATATATGTGTCTCAACTCTTAAGCTTTGACTGGTCATTTAAGAATATGATAACAGAGAGTCGTCGACCTCTCACACTCAATGTGTAGTCAGAGATTGGCACTGTACCTAAAACAAAATTATCAAACAGAATAGATTTTACATAATTATGTAGATCCCCACATTATAAAAAAAATTTTGAAGAGGAGTAGATAAAAACGTAAAGACGTTTGTCCAGTGAAAGAGATAAAGGAAGGGTTAGAGATCTTTGGAAACTGAAATGTCTCAATATCTTAGATATAACATCCCTGTGTTAGTTTCAATACCAAATAATATTAATCATTCTCCCATTAGTTGAATTTAAGGACCAAAACTGTGAATAAACATATAATTATCTTTCATATCATCAAATCATAACGTAAATGTAGCACGAAATATTTTTCAAAGACTTCACGACATTTTCACAAAAATATTAAGGTAGTTATTAGAAGTTTTATCATCAAAAACAATTATTTCTTCAAAATAGTTATAACTGTAGTTTTGTAGATTCATTTCGTCTCACACTGTACCTATATGTCTATAGTTTACATGTTTTTTTAAGTATACCTAATACTTACTTATTTTATATACCTACTTCTATATTTATATTTAATTTAACTGAAAAATTTATATTATTTTAGAAGACTGAATTTTTGGGCAGTGCAATACTTCTAAATTTATGCTAAGATTACCTTTGTTTGTTCAAAAGATTAAACTAATAATTTATAATAAAGTATCTTTTGGCTACTTAACCATAAGAATAACTAACACACTGTGTATAACTGAAACTATGACGCATCAAAAAGCATGTACCGATAAAGTCTACCATTTAGTGTGGGTATGACCCTCTTGCTAGAAAGTAGTTCTTTATATTTGGTTTCTTTATTTATGGTTTATCCAACGGCACGCGAAGCTTCACAATTCTATGGTGTTTTAGTTATTCTGATGACCTTTCTAGTCGTTGTGTCAAAGAAATAATAATAGTTATGATATTTTCATAATTATTTTCTAGTCCTTTTTACTTTGTTTGAATAAATAATTATTATGCCCATTTTAACAGCATTTATTAATCTTTAATTAGATTAAGTACTAATAGTGTGTTATTTTTAATATTATTGAAAAAAATATAGTCATAGCAATTCTAGTGTTAAGCGGAAAATGTTGTTTCAGATGTTTTAGTTAGTAATGCCATTAAAAACGTTTTTATTTTGTATTTGGAATCGTTGTTTAATTTCTATAACATAAATTGAAATCGCTTCGTTTTTCCATCATCATAGCAACACAAAAAAGTTTGCAAAATCATCAAAATCGGTCTAGCAGTTTTTGCGTGATACTCTAACGAACAACCAAATAGACAGATTAGGAGTCTGGGACTCCTAAAAAACGTTACTTTTTAACCCCCGACGCAAAAAGAGGGGTGTTATAAGTTTGACGCCTATGTCGGTCTGTCTGTTTGTCTGTCGGTCTGTCCGTCTGTGGCATCGTAGAGCCCAAACTGGTGGACCGATTTCGATGCGTTTTTTTTTAATAGAAAGCTAATTTTTGCGGGAGTGTTCTTAGCTTTGTTTCATGAAAATCGATTTAGTAGTTTTCTGGTAATTTTTAAAATTACGAAATAAAAAATTAAATTACATATTTAAAAACCCCCTACGCTAAAAACAATTATTTTAAAGATATTCAGGTCAATTAATGTGTCGGGGACCGCAAGTGATTGTTGAATAAAAAATCTATGGTCATTTTATAGCGGTTCCCTACGCATTAATTGACCTAAAATATCTTAAAATAATTAAAAGGTAAAACATACATTAAAAATAATAGGTGACCGAATTATTTTAAACTTTATAAATGTTTGTTTTTAGTAGGAGGTTTTTTAAATTGGTTGTAATAGTGCAGACAGATATTAGAACATAAAGGTAGACAGAACGAAAGAAAAACGCGACAAGGCAATTTAATTTCAGCTGGGGACACAGCGGACATCGGATCTTTAAACTATGCAATATTCACTGAATATCCTACACACATTCGTAGTATAAGGATTAAAAAGCGTGAAATAAAAATTGTTGGCATCCTTCACAACAAAGAATTGCAATAAAAAAATGTTAAACCACGTTTTGATATATTGTTCACTCAAAGAACTCAAATATACCAAAATGCGGTAAGAACCCATTAATTAAATAATAACCGCGTAACTCTCAAAAACTGTATTGTATGTTTGATGTGTTGTCTTAGTTTAATTAAAAGGATGTCCACTTTCAATGTAACCCTGCATACAAAATCATCACTATCTAACCTAAACATGTAAAAAGTAGCAGCATCTTGTAATGTATGTATGTACCTACATGCCTATGTATGTTTGTGCTCACGACTATATTTCCCGAGGGGATAGTAAGAGGTATTCTAAAAATTTAGAACATCCACGTTTCACTTGCAGTTTCGAAATTGTTCAGAAGACATAATTTTTTTAATCGTGAATTTCAAAATCATGACCTAAAATACCTACAGAAACTTCATACCGTTTAGGTCATTTTCTACTGCTGATTTCAACGTGTGACTTTCAAAAATCACAATTTAGTGTGACGGGTGAGTCCATCGCCTTGAAATTCGGTATTAGTTTATTTCAGCACAAAAACTGACAACTACCAAGTAGAAACTCTACAAGAAAAATATTTTTTAATATCAATATCACATTATTGACCTAGTTTCCCTAAGAGACTATGACATAATAAAACTATTAACCGACCGTACGTGAGAGGCATGAGACATACTTTGCGGGCTTCGCACGAGGCATGCAACTTAATTAGAATATATTACATGCCTGTTAGATTAAATTCTTGTCGTTTGAAGTGTTAAATAAAGACATGTTTTTAACGATTTTAATAATCATCCATCACATAGTCACCATCTCAGCCACTAGACGCCGACTTCTGGACACAGGTTTCCTGAAATTGGATGACCACAACGATTATTATTTTAATAATTTGTCATAAAAATAGTGAAGTAATAAACTAGGTTTTTCCCACAAACAAAACTGTGTTGGTTTTATTAGGATCTATTATTAAATGCTACATCAAATGCAAGGTGTTCTATAGTGTTGCCCTTGATAGTCGACTATCGATATACACGGCGATTTCATTGTTGTCCCATAGTGAAAGTTTTTCAGTTTCATGCTCTAAATCTAAAGCAGCCTACTTAAGAGGATATGTGAAAAAAATATGATTCTTCAAAGCGTCATATATCATGAAGTCCTAACATTAGGAGTATGATTTGCGGATATGTGTAAATTGAACATATTATTAAAGTTTTGATTAGAGCCAAAACACGATTAACACACATTTTCGACTTTATTTTTAAACGCTTGGAACTGCTAAACGGTGAATAGTAGAAACACAAGACTTGATTTATAGAAAAGATAATGATATTTTATAAAGTTTGATTGGAGCAGAATTGAACTTACATAAATAGTACAATCACAATTTAAAAAAAGTCTGTTTTACGCTTGCGTTGGTCCAGTTTCGCGCGCCACCCCATCTCTTTCTCTCGCATCAGGCGGTAATATAAGCTATCACATGCCCATTTCGCTTCAATTATTTTTCGACATAGACTTTCGCTGCTAAGCTCAAAATCATGATTCTCGCGCAGTGCTAAAGTTGACCCCCCTCGTAGGTCGTACGCACAGCTTAGATCAAAGTGCGCACAGTCATAACGGTGAAACGATCAAAATGGCTCACCCGCATTGGCGTAAGGTTAAGGTGACTTAAGCTGTAGGTCATGACAGGTGAAATGCATAGCACTTGACCCCCCCTCTTAGGTCGTGTGCAGTGTGTGCAGAAACGATAAATGTGGCTCTCGTCGTGGGTCACCCTCGCAGCGGTTTTCGGTAACTCGTACGTCATGAGCACAGGCGAAATGCAATTGAACCGACTCGTTACGTGGGTTCTCCAGCACTGTTGCCCATTTGTAGCCGACCTACGATGTAGGTCATCAGCAGCGAAAGTGTTAGTATGTAACCTATGTAACGCATTTAGTTTTACACCCTGAATAACCACGTAGGTAACTTATAGATTTTCAAAAAGTAGAACATTTCGACGAGGGTTCCATATTGGTAACTAACGTACGAAGAGATTAACTATAGGTATGTTCTGTACTGATCCACTAATGGTAACTTTAAGCTTGACAGGAAGATACCCTGTGTATCTCGTAATCTTTTCACATCAATTCATGGTTTTTACTTGTAAGTGCACACGTTTTTTCCATCAGCTAAGCATCTTGTAGTGCAAAGAAATATTAAGTATTTCGACTTATACCTGTTTATACAAGGTGCTACAAATGAACATTAAGGGGTGGTTTAGACCATCAAACTGAACAACTTTCACTATAGGACCAAAAAATCGGATGTTCCATAGGTAGGTACTAAACTACAAATCTACTCGAGCTAAATGTAGTCTAGCTGATTTTTTTTTCGCGATTTCGATGTTGGTCCCATAGTGAAAGTTTGATGGTCTAAACAACCCCCATAAAAGTTTTAAATTTTTATTTTTACTTTTCTAACACCCTGTATAATATTGACTCTTATCAATATGATACGTTTAGGCGTAAATTCGTTATGTTTGAATAACTCTATTCATAGATTCATACTGATGGAAAGCATCCAGACGGCATGACTGTAGGGGCCTTGGAAGTTTGGAAGGTCATTGGTATGGAACGCAACTTGTGTGGACACATTAGAGGCGTCGCATATTAGAGCGATCGGACGAATTAGACCAATCGGTTCGTCTGGGAAAATCTTGTGGAAAGTGGATTGGACCACAATGAATTAGTCAGTTACGCCAAAAATGTCAGATACGTCGTTTAGTAAGACTAGCCACGTTATGGTACGTATCTTCAAGTCTAATCCATCTGAAGCTGACCGTACCATCTTGTTAGAACTGCAAAGAGCTTTAGTCTAATTAAGTGTGGAACGAACAACGTAGTTAGCTCAGATTTGTCGCATTGGGACCAGAGACCCCACTTGCAATTATCTCGTGAAATTGCCTCTCATGGTTACTGGACTGGAGTTTAGAAATTTATAGCGCGAAACTATTGCAGATACGAGTTTTAATGTTTCATCTGTTGAAGATGCGATTCATAAAGCCAGAAGTCACATTTTTATAACAATAAAAGCCACCGCGTATTTTTTTTGACCCCCCTATTTATCAATTATGTACTAGAACAATTTTAAGGGTGTAGTCAGATAATAGAACTAAACAGCTTTCCCTCCCTCCCAACAAGGAACATTGGACGAATTTCGAGAAAAATTGTTCGAAAATAGATCCGATGAGCTCTTTTTTATAGACGATCCACAAAATTTTCTCGCTTCTTCTTCCTGTCCCTTTGTTAAGAAAAACTTGTTTGGTTTCATTATCTGAATAAGTAAATCCTTAATTATTTTCTGGTAATTAAAAAATTGTGGTATACAAGGTGTAAGGAAAAGTATCATTAACCTTTAAACCACGTACCTACTCTACCCATCAAACTGAACAACTTTTACCATGGGAGCATGATACTTTTCCTTACACCCTGTTTATGTAACGCAAGGGTGTGAAACTTATCAAAACCTATTGTTTGGAATAACATTTTATCTTATAAGTAGAGGGTAAATTTTAAATCAGTGCGGAGGGCGGATACTTAACAATTCATTTTACTAATTGAACTTTTTCTACTCATCCAAATTCTCGAAAAAAGAGCTGTTTCATACATTTGAGTAGAGTACACTAGTATAGGTAGGTACTGCAGTTTTGTATGAAATAGCAGATATCAACCGATATAACTGTTTAATGTTTTTTTTTGGTAACTATTCTGTTTTTGTGTGGCAATAAAGTACTTTTTTTTTTTTTTTTTTTTTTTTTTTTTTGGGATTTCGTTGTTTGCTTCAGTTGAGTCTAGAACGCTAGAGTTGAGTCGAGTAGAGTTGAGTAAATTGCATAGATAAGGTATCGTCACTGACTAAAAATTAACCCTGTAATTATAGTTAAGATCCGTACCTATACACATTTTAAATGTAGGGCAACTTAAAAACACAAGGATATTATTTTTATAATCACCTGTATAATATTGAAACAACATGATTGACAAGGTGCTACGGTGACCTAAATTCCAAATTGCTTAACTGTTCCTACGTAATATAATCGTCTTCGAAACAAAGTGGTTTAATTCCCCATGTCCGGTAAGAGAAGTAATGGACCCGTTTGGGGCAGGGGAACGACGAGCGAGCGAATTAATGGGTCCTAGACTTTTGTACTAACTATAGTTTATTGTGGAAGAGACTAGTTGAGACAGGCAGTATATACAGGCTGAAACTGATCTGTGCGCATGGATAGTCCGTCTTCAGGCCAATGCAGGTGTACCCAAAAATTGTATTTGTAGTACTTTAAGTATAATGGCTGGTTATGCAGAAAACAAACACCATTATTGGAGAAGACTGACAATTAATTTATACTTAAAGTACATCCGTACTCCGTGGCGTGGCAAGAAGAGATACATTGACGAAAATAATACATATTTACTTTTTATGTTTATTGCCAACCCTAATATAGATATAGCCTGATAAGAATAATAAACGTTTCAAAAAGCTTCAAAAAGAGTCAGTCCTTCGGCAGTGTTGGAAAAAGGTATGGTCTTATTTAAAGGGGTACTAAACCACCATCTAACTGATAATTCATCCATTTGAGTTAAGCAGGTAGGTATATAGGTATACCAGTTTGGTATGATTTTTTTTTTTACTATTTCGGTACTGGCTTCATCTTGAAAGTTCTCCAGCGTTAGGGCTGGCTACTAAAGACTCATCAATTTGCACTATTTTGAAGACTTTTGTGAAAATTTTCTACATTCTTACCAAGAATTTATTATGTATTTTAATTAATTTTTTAAGGCTCAATTACCTATTTTGAGCAGTTACGTTAGTAAATAACTTGTTTTAAGATCCTTTTTAAATGCGTTCACACACGATGACGCACTGACGGAGCAGCAAACGTCAGTCCGTCAGTTGTATGAAACCGCACGTAGAATCACACACGGTAACGCATTGACGCACCGGGTGTAGTAGTTCTATGGACTGACATCTGCCGCTCCGTCAGTGCGTCATCGTGTGTGAACGCACTAAGCAAGAAAAAATTATTAAGTTTTGATACTTTGAAGCCGGAAGTATATAAATATCGGCGCAATTTCTACCTGCCTAAATGTAGTTTGGGTCTTATGAGAATAAATACCACATCCAGCTTCTCTATGACAGCTCTAGTAATTTGTATAGACATTAGTTAAAGAGTTTTTGCGTCCAAGTGAATTAGGTCGCTTGCCTTCATAGCTGTTATCATTTCAGATGTTTAATTGAGAATGCTTTTATGTACGGCTTAGTTTATTTAATAAAGGGTTTTATTTTGTTGTTATTATCCCTATTCCGGAGAGCTGAGCTTCAGTTGTAAGTTATAATTCTTTGGTTGTAGGTTCTTACACCAAATTTACACCGTTTCGTGGGCTCAGCAAATCTTCATAATGACAAAACATACGTGCTGTCATACCGTAATGTTATAAATAACAGAACGTTGTGGTTGCATACAGAGTAAATTTTATATCACTGCGGATAGTTTCAGCATGTATTCTACTCGTCAAACTTAAGGGTATATTATTCAGAGCGCGCTCCATACAAACGTACTATGGTGATATTTTCAATACTAACCAATTAAAGTCAATGAAATTTTGCAGAAACAATCCAGAAACAAATTTCTATGCTTGTATGGAGTCAGATTTTCGTTAAAATGTATAGTTTTCAAGTTATAGTGCCTCAAAGATTTCCATACAAATCTTAAATTAATCTTAGCATTGAAACTGTATATTTTATCGAAAATCTGACTCTATAGAAGCATAGAGATTTGTTTCTAGATTGTTTCTGCAAAATTTCATTGACTTTAATTGGTTAGTATTGAAAATATCACCATAGTACGTTTGTATGCAGCGCGCATTTTCGCTCTCGGAATAATATTCTCTTAACAACTCTCACTATGGACCCAACTGCAAGATCGCGGGAAAAAAAATCAGCTGTCCCACACAAAATCAGCCTATTTCATCCCACTGCTGGGCAAACGCCATTATATTTAAAGGGGTTATTTTAAACCGTCAACCTGGAGTGCGATTTTTGAATCTCATTCGATGAGCTCGGCAGTTGAAAATGTCAAAATTACTATGGAGTTACGCATCTTTTTACTACTGATTTGACTTCCAAAAATCATACTTCAGAAATTCGATTTTTGAAAGTCGAATCAGCAGTAGAAAGATGCATATTTCCATAGTAATTTAGACATTTTCAACTGCTGAGCTCACCGAATGAGATTGAGCACCCCTGAACAACTACACAAAATGAGAATAATACCGAAATAGCTAAAAATACCGCTGTTCCATCCATTCGAGTCGAGTATGAAAAATTGTTTACGGTTTCACTTAACATCCTGTAGATCGTAACAGTAACAAAGTCGTGTTATGCGAATAAATTGGGGAAAATGCCTTGCGGCAACTACTCCGTCATTGAAGATATCATTCTGAGTATAAACATTATAAAAAATAAAAAAAACATAAGGGTTGAACTACACTAGGCCGCACAGCATCGCATTTTTCCGTCGCTCCATCCTTTTCTGTCACTCAGGAGCATCATTTGCTAGAGCATATAAGATAGACGGAACGGAACAGCACGGAACAGCACGCCGCGTGCGATCGCGTTCCGTCTATCTTATTATGCTCTAACAAATGACGTTCCTGAGTGACAGAAAATTATGGAACGATGGAAAAATGCGATGGTGTGCGGCCTGGTGTAGTTCAACCCTAATACAACCAAAGTACCTACCTACTGAGCTGAATTCGCAAATTTTCACATAGGTATTTATTTATTTCTTGGTCGGTCGTTTTAGTACCTACTTATTATTTAGGCATGGAATAATTATTATTGTGGAGTTTACTTTACAAAGTTGAAGTCTTACGTCTTTGGATTTGAGAATAAGGAAACCGAAGTTATGAGCTCTCAAAAATACGCTGAATCTTTTCGAGAAAAGGTACGGTAGTGCGCCGCTTCTTTTTTGGCTCGTCTTGGCAGGGGCACTGCCGTGCCCCCAGATTTAAGTACTTATTTATTTTCATATTGTTCAGTTAGTTACCTAAAATTGTTTCCTTAAGGTGGTTTCAGAGTAGTCAATTTCATACAAAACTTTGACGTAGGTAGAAAACGCGTATAGACGATATTTAATAAAATTAATATTTTTTAAATGGAAAAATAGCTTAGAAAGTCTAGATTGCACGTCTCTAATAACATTTACAATTTGTAAATGTAATTACGAAGATAATAAGGCTTTGAAATTTTGTATGAATATGTTTATGTTAATACCGTCTACGCCTGTTCCACGTCAAAGTTTTGTATGGACTGAAACCACCGAATAATCCTTCTATACTTTGAACACTATTCTTACGTGTAGGTATAACCTAATATTATATTTAGAACAATTTTATAAACTGGAAATAGGTTTCTCGCTGTCGCAGTGTCTCCGACATACGAAGGCTTGTTTCAAGAAATCCGATTAAACTCTGATTAGCAACTATTAGCAATTTAATTTACAACTTTCTTTTGTTTTATTTTGTTTAGTACGCAGAGCATAATACCATTATAAATATCAAAGACTGACGACCGACTGTGTTCAATTCAGGATGATCAGAAATTGACATAATTGAATAGTGCTACAATAAGTACACATAAACACGATATTACAACCTAAAACCTAAACAATTATGTGAAACGACAGTTATGCCTTGTTCGTTACTTGCATGATTTCTTATACTATGACTTCTTCCACGTAGAATTATTATTTTTGTTTGTTGTCTTGCTTATCTCTCATCATCATCATCGTCAGCCTATCATCGTCCACTGCTGGACATAGGCCTCTCCCAAGGCGCGCCACAAAACTCTGTCCTCGGCCTTCCTCATCCAGTCGCTCCCCGCTACTTTTTTTAGGTCGTCTGTCCAGCGGGCAGCAGGGCGTCCCACACTACGCCTACCAGTTCGCGGTCTCCACTCTAGAACTCTGACACCCCATCGGTTGTCAGCTTATTTCTACCTATCATTATTTTTCTTTTATATTACAAATACTACTCACGCTAATTATTCCTAATGGGAAGAGCCAACACACAGAATAAATAATTATATTGCGAACACCAAAGTGTACACCGATGAAAACTTTAGACGAAATTAGCATAAACCAGATATTTTTATTTTAACCAGACTTAAATAACTACTAATTAGCTTACATTAACCGTAGAATACAAAACTGGCCATAACCATCCACAATACTCATCACATCACACAATATCTTTCCCACTGTGACTCAAATTGTTTCCTCAAGGAACGCCCCCCCTCCCTCAGGAAGCGCTTAGGGGAGGGGGACTAATTGCGTCCTTCATCTGCCTTGTAATTGCAAGGAATGAAAGGATTCCAAAGGTTTTAGAAGGATAATGCTTATACGCTTGTGTCTGCCTGCCATAATTATAGGGGTTTTATCTTAGCTGTGATGATCTTTTAGTATACAGGGTGTCTACGAGCGTCGGGCTTCTAGAGAATAGGCACAGTATACGAAAGAGTATGGTCAAAGTGAATATAATAATAGTGAGGGCGCTCTCGGGTCGCGACAGGGCTATCTTGCGGGGGGTGCGGTTGGCGGGGGGAGCGGTCCCTGTGCCTCACCCCTCCGCACACCGCGTGAGCCCCCCCGCACTCCGCGCGAGCATTAGACTCGCCGCGACCACTAAGCGCACCCACTTTATTATATTTACGCTATGGTATGGTACTATACAGAACGACATATAACCTGCCCTCCACCAGTTTTTTTACCTCACCCCCTCGTGAAATACTGGGAAAGACAAAATAATTCCAAAAATCCTTGAGGAAGTAATCTCTGTATTTAGTATAAAAGATAGGTGTTGTAGTGTTTCTGACCGCATCGCATCGGTAGAGTCAAAAAATGACGTCATAAAGCTATCTAAAACTCAGTTGCAGAAACGTTCACTAAAGTTAATCCTCCATTAGATCTCTTGGTGTCACTTTTTGTCTTGTTGACGTAGCAAAAGAGATTTAAAGGAGGAATTAACTTTAATGAGTGTTTCTGCAACTGAATGTAAGTGATATTATTTAGCAATAAAAAAAAGTTTAATGTGGCTTTAGGGTAAGTAAGTATGTTTTCTGTGGAGGATAGTTTTAAAATGACAAATTTTTATTCTATGACAGAGATTACAAGATACAGTTCAGAAAAAGGATTGCGGAAACGAACCGAACAAAATTAGCCGGTGTCCTAACAATAAATTGCACACACATCCTTGAAGAATACAACTAATTCGTATTATTAAACCCTGGAGTACACTTTGGAAGGAGGTCTGTAATAAAGGTTACTTATAGGGTAGTTCAGACAAAATTATAAAATAATCTTTAAAAATGATCTAAACGAAAAATGTTCCGGTGGCTGGTATAAGTTGGACCGACCTATGAAGACTATGGGGACCAGTTGGTTGAGGGCAACGGGGGACCGGTTGTTGTGGCGATCCTTGGGGGAGGCCTATGTCCAGCAGTGGACGTCTTTCTACTGAGATGGTGTGTCTATAATATCACGCCATTGACTAAGATATTTACATGAATTTAAATTCTCATTCAAGTTTTTAAAGGTTATGGATCCACCTCTATGCTTTATAATCTCCATCCATCTTCTTCTTTTGTATTCGTCTCTTCTGTTTCTCCGATTGTATACGTTTATTTGACTTACCTAGCTATTACATGAAATGTCAATGGATTAAGCCTCGTATCCAATAGGCAATAATTGACGCGCAACACGTGACGCTCAACATGTTCGGCAACGTTGCAAAACAACGCGCAACGTTGCCAGCGGATACTAGGCTTAAGTCACAAAATGTATACAGGGATTAGCAGAAAGGTGTCAACATCAACAAACAACATCAAAATAGCGATAAAAATAATCAGCCATTCCACACATTTGTGTCAAGTATAAATATTGCAGTTTGGTATGGAACAGCAGTTCTTTTTTCACGAAAAGTTTCAAGAAATACGTGTCTCGAATTGAAGTTGCCATGTTCAAAATAATGTTGTCTACAGTACTGCAGGTATACCAAGCCAGTAATGGCAAAGTAATGTACAAATAATGATCGTATACTACATTAGACACAGCACAGTCAGTCGGTACCTTCCCTAACGAACCGACCAGCTTGTACGGAAGGATTACGTGGCTCTACAGAATTGTACACAAGACTGGGAGAGGGTTCCGCAGGTAATTTACTATCTTGTAGGATTATGAGGATAATGCTAGTTAAGACTAGCTAGGAAAACATAGCGATACTTATATGGTTCAATTTCGAGGTGCATACAGGGTCAATTCCTACCGGTAAACCTATGGAGGTGCTACTTGGGAATGTTCCTCCATTGAAAAGGGAAGATCTTCCACCAGGCTAAGTGTGAAGCCTGGGGACCCGCCGTGGTCCAACAGTTCTAAGTTGGACCTTGTATAATATATCGAATCACTGTGATTACTTCTCTTGCGCGATTTTTGTCTCTCATTCGATTGTGAACCTTATTTGTAGTAGGTTATGAGTTACGTAGTTACGGTGAACATTGTCATCATATTTCCGAGAGCAACGGTATCGCCATCTGTTAGCTTCTTTGCTATAACTTGTGGGTGTTGACATCTATGGCAAGTCCCCACAGGAAACATGGAAAAAATAAGCTGTTTCATAATTTAAGTCGAGTAGGTACAGCTGTTTTGTATGGAGCAGCAGATTTTTTTGTCACGTTTCCTGTGGGTGGCTTTATTGTGAAAGTTGCTCAGTTTGATGGTATGAATTCACCGTGTCAGTATTGACCAGGCTGTCACTTACACCCTGTTAGGTACTAGGTAATTTTGTAAAGTGGTGTGGAAAGTCTTCTTTTTAATGGGTGGTTCAGATCACGAAACTGAACAACTTTTTCTATGGGAGCAAATCAGAAATCTGATGTTATGTAAACTCTAAATCTATATTAAACAGCAATACCTATTCGACTCAAATGTATGAAATAACTGGTGTTTTTACGGTTTCAGGTTTTGTTTCCATGGTAAACATTGTTCAGATTGATGGTAAATATTATACGATAATACTTAATCTTCTTCTGCAGTAGGGTAGGTAATCAAGACTTTTAAAAATACTTTTCTTCAGCTAAGAATCTTTACTAAACCATCGGAACTATCTTAATCTTTTTATCCCGACTACGGAGAAACCCGGTCCATTGATAGGCAATTTTCTTTAAAACTACGTACTTACCGGATCGCAGCGCAATTTTCTGGTTAATACTGCCCGCATTCTGGATTTAACTAGTCTTAAGTGACTATCTACTTTAAATTGCATTTTAAGCTTATAAATACTTAGTTGGATTTACATAATGTGTAACGTTTATGTGTAATATAGGTAAATATACGACCCTTTTATGTTTCAGTGTAGTCAGAAATGTTGGTACAACATTTTTTTATGATTTTGATGTGAGTTTCATACTTAAAGTTGAACAATCTGATGTGATGGTCTGAAGCACCCCTAAAATACGTCAACGCATTTTACTTTACACCGTGTACAGAATCAGGGATGTAATGACTTCTCAAAATGGTTTTATTTTGTCAGCATCATCATCCTTCCCTTATCTTATTTTTGAGATGGCCCAAAAAGTTCTTCCCTTTTAAAGTGAACTGCCAATTTGGTCTGCATAGTCCGTTAGCACCTAGAATCGGATTTGGTTATGTTCGTTTTATAGATAAGATCGTGGCCAATGACAAACTTTTTGAACTCTAAGTAAATGGGCGGTTCTCAAAAAAAATGTGTATAGGTAAGTACCTTGTCCTATGAAGTAAGCATGACTAACAAAATACTGAAACATTTTCCATAAACCTTTAAATAGTTACAAGACGTTTGCTATTTTAATAAAATGTAGACTATATTTATTCGAATAAATTATACATTTAGGCCCGATTCGACTAAACGCGAGTAAATTTTATTCTTAGATTAAGTTGCCCGTTACTCTAGAGTAAACAGATTTTGCGTTTTACCAACCCTAATCTACGAATAAGTTGAGAGACCAAGACCGAGACTAATGAAATGTCAATGTCACATAATTCAAAAAATTTTAATATAAAGAAATCTAACAAATTAAAACTGTATAAATAACCTCACATTGCAATAAGTACGGATACAACGACCTCTTTCATTAGGTGGATTATATATTCGTTCTTTTAGTACGGGAAGACAAATGAAGTTATTTCGGAGTAAACACTAAGAGTAAAATTGTTCCTTGTATAGTTTACTCTTCTATAAATCTAAGTTTGGTTGAATCCGGCCTAAGCCTTATTACACTGTAAAAATATGACTTCAATTTCGTCACGGAAATTTTTTTGTGAATCGCCCAACTACTAATATTAACCAATTTTACCCTACGGCCGAATCCTATTCTTAGGGCTCACGGACTGTACGTTTATATTGAATATTTCATTCACTTTTTACATTTCAAGCGTTGATCCATTTTTTTTCACATGAGCAAACCAACTCAGAATTGTATGTATTTAAAGCTGTAATTCAATCTCGGTCCTACTCTGCACGCTTAAACATCTAAATATTAAACGATTAATAAAACCGAGGTGTTAGAAACTTTGCCGAAACTAACCAAAGTCAGGTACTAGCATACATGCTCCGTTAACTTGCATCTGAGGGGTTTCATCGACAGGTTTCCAGCTAGAACCCGCCACAGAGAGAACTTTGTGTTTACTTGCTGTTTACTGCAGCTTGTTCTACCGGGTTTAGTATTAGAATTGGTTATACCATAGTGTAATAAAAAGTACTAGTGGTGAAGCTTAGCAGTCGCAGCGGGTCAGATATATTTGAATTCGCAAAGTCGTTATGGCGCGCAGGCAAGTCGGTACCGGAACGCGCTCCCCGGCACCCGCAATCCACTGAGGCCTGAGCTTCACTACTTATCGTTTTTATTACACTATGGTTATACATCATCATCTCTCTTTTTCACATACACAGCCACAACCAATCAACAGACACACCAAAACACAAGCTGATCCAGATGGGTAGACTGTACGGGAGACTGCCACGAGTGACGCGCGTTACTCAGACTTTTAATCATGATATATAACTCATCATCATGGTCATGATTTGCAGGGCATAAAAATAAAGAATAAACTAACCAATCCAAACCAAGACCTACATAAAAATATCTAGCGTAGGATGTTCTGAGGTTTCAGAATATCTCTGACTACCCCCTGGATACGTGCCTGCGGGCACGCGTGGTGGTCTGACGCCCATACCATCTTCCTTGAGGGTTGGTATGTGCCCTGCAGTGGGACGTATATAGGCTACGATGATTCAGAACATCCTACACTTCTATTATATTCTATATAAAAAAAAGGGCTGACATCTTGGGTATTTGGGTAGATCAACTATTTTTTGTCCATATCTAGTCCCAGTCATCTGTATACAATTTTCTCAATGTTCAGGCTCAGGCTCAAGCTCAGGTTTTGCTTGCCCCAAAATTTAATGTTTGTTGAATAACTAAGGATTGCATTTATTAAATACATACACGGTTTTGCAAAATTACTTGAATTTTACTTGAATTTTGGCGGTTGTCCGATGGACGCTTTATTTCGTTGTCCCCACGCTTTTTGGTCTATCGGACAACCGCTAAAAACTCCTAGTAGTTCAACACAGATGGTGCAATGCACATGTGTGTAGAAGAATCATATCATTAGATACAATATCTATATTTCAAAATTAATGAATGTCAAGAAAAAAGGAATAAAAACGTTTTTTTAAACAGTACCGTGAGGACAAAAAATAGTTGATCTACCCACTTGATGATTTTGCCAATGTCTAATTTATGTAGCAAAAGTGCTTGACGTTGTACGGTAAATTATGTATTTGGTGACTTCAAGGATTGTTTTTCGAAAAGAACACTATCTTGAGCCACCACTGGAGCTTCGTTGTAGGCCGGGGAGGGGGCAAACAGCAATCGACGAGCGACGTGACTACCCAACGACAGACCGAAGAAGCAGACCTACAACGCGACTCCCATCTACACTTCAATGGTAGCGCCTAAACTTTGCTCAGTGTGACAGGAAGTGGGTCTAAATCGGCTATGAAAAAATAACAATTAGAAGGCAAAATCTCGGGTTTAACATTAGAAATCCTCATTTCCACAATTAGTAACAATTTTGTCGAATCTCAAACTCCTCCTAAAATCAGCGATGTCAACCCCGTCTTGTTTTAATGTAAAACGATTTGCTTCCATCAATTTGAAGAATTTCTCCGTAATTCCAAGAGTTAAAACACTCGGCCAACCATTATCGTTCCACTTCAACAACTATGGGTCATTTAGGGAATGAGTTCACACTCAATTTAACATTTTATTCAACGAATAAACTTTGATTTTGGATAGAGAGGTGCTGGTTTTCGTATTACTGTTCATATTCGAGAAGCCGTGGTGGTCCAGTGGCGAGTAACCTTGCCTGCCGTGCAGGAGGCGATGTATCGATCCCCGTCCAGGCCGACTCGTACCAATGAGTCTTTCGGAATTTATGTACGATTTGTAACACCACTGGCTTTTCGGCGAAGGAGAACATCGTGACGAAACCTGCATGCTTCAATTTCGAGGCATGTATTGTACCCATTGTTCATTATAAGTGGCGACGGGCTCACTCCCTGGCACACTGGACAGAGTTTTCGGTACTACTGGTGAAACGTGAATGTTCTGAGGTTTCAGAATATTTCTGACTACCCCCTCGGGGAATAAAGTCGTGAGCATATGCTTATAAGCTATATTCGAGAAATGGCGTCCGAGGAGAACTTAACTACCTCTTAAATGGTACTTAAATGGTCTTCTCCGAAAAGGACAAGTGCGTAACACCCTCAACCGACGCAAGTGCATGAAGAGATGTATGAAAGTGGATGGGGCGAGAGATGTATGTTAGAATCGTAGTGTTGTTTTTCGAAAATGTTACTGCCTTCTTCTTAGTTCTTACGTGTCAGCATGATCTATTATAAATATCGCATAGCAATTTACTGTATTCGGTTTGGACATAACTAAGTACCTAAGCCTTTATTGAATTTCACTACAATACACCAAAGGTTATTATTATGAAGATAAAAAATTTGAACAATTAAGTAAAACACTGTTAAAGTATTTATTTAATTTCATTTATATCCAAAATATCACAAGATGGTAAGTATGTCTTACTAATGCTAATGGAATATGTAGTTTGGGATGTAATTTACTCTTATTTTATAATGTTTCCTATAATGTCTCTTATCTTTATTAGTCACATTTATAATAACATTAATCCCTTCCCTTTCTAATGTAAGATGAAGAGCTAGGTATTTAATTGATTACTATAAAATGCTAAGGGTCCTTTAGAAAAAAACAAGTATTCTGTTAAAACGAAACATTCTGTAACTTTCCCGATAAAACTCAGCTCTAGTTTTGAAGCAAATTAATATTTTTTGATCGTAATTTTCGATGCGAAAACTGTGACGTTGAACATTTTACTGAGTTTTTCACTATTTTATTATCATTTCTGTCTATTGTTGATAATGGAATATGGAAAATTCTTATCGTCTGGTACGGGAGTTTAAATTATTTGATTCTAAAGAGGGATTTAAAAGTGTATGTATGGAGTTATTTTTAAAGTGAACTACAAAACAAATTGTGGTATTCTAAAGGGGTTTCTGGCTACCCCAAAGAGCTTTCTCGATCGTCAGTTTATATGCCATACACAGTAAAAATATCTGTTACAACTATGTGGTTAAAACCTTTTTATTTTAGTAGACTTTACTTACAGACTATGACTTTACTAGAAATTTTTTGTAAGTATATTTTGCTTAGGACCAGCAGTGCGATTTTTGAAAATCATACGAGCGGTTCGGCAGTAGAAAGATGCATAATCTTCATAGTAATTCTGACATTTTCTACTGCCGAACCGCTCGTATGATTTTCAAAAATCGCACTGCATGTCTCGCGTTACATTACACTAGTAAATAACGGCACAATTCTGTAACTAATAATAAGTAGTGATACCTAACCAACATGTTGTGAAGTTTCGTTACGTGACAAAGATCAACAATAACTTATAGCGGTTATAACACAAATGAGGAAATGCGATAGGTTTACAATGCCATTATCCGAACAGAAATAGCCTCCAGACTTTTGTTTCGGGGGGGTGGGGGGGGGGGGGGGATATGAAAAAGTAAGTTCTGTGATCACTTTTCCATACAAATATTCGGATTTCGGGGGGATTAATCCCAAATATGCCTACAGTCAATAAGTAACTTGATTAGTCGCAGTCGGTGCTAAGACTAAATTTAATAAAAAAATTGTTTAACACACTCATGCATACCCTGTAAGAGACAGCCCTCCGCAGACTGAAATGGTGAACTCAGACCATCAAACTGAACAACTTTCACTATGGAGTCTACCTCGGGAAACGTGAAAAAATATCAGCTGTCTCATACATTTGAGTCGGGTATAGGTACAGCAGTTATGTATGAAACAGCAGATTTTTTTTAGCGATACCTGTGGTAAGCTCCACAGTAAAAGTTGTTCAGTTTGATGGTCTAATTTTACCGTTTCAGTATGTGGAGGGCTGTCCCTTTCACCCTGTTTTTTTAACCGCAATTATCATAGTCTAGATATTAATCCGATTTAACCTATCTTTAACCTCGACCTTAACCCTCTTAGTAACAAAAGGACACTGCCAACGTTTTTATCTCGAAGGGACCTCTCAAGGGTCCAAGTCCAACAAACAAACGCTGCCATTGAAAAGAAAAGATATGTTTACTTGGGAATAGGGCTGAATTATTTACAAATACATTGTTGAGAACTTCAAATAAATGTTATTGAGGCTTTCGGTCGGGTAAGATGGTTTAGGGACAGAGTGTGTCATTCTTTATTTAGACACCATTTGTTTTTAACTTTGAACAACCCATTGACGTAGAATACTATGGACGTCGGGACTAGTACAAAATACTCGAATAATGTGTCCGAGACTAAAATACACAAACCTAAGTACGGATAGTAATATAAACCAACTAAAACATTGGAAATTCTGAAATAATTTTCCGTCCCACTCCCTCATCGGATGCGCGTAGTCGGCCGATCTAACGAAGACTGTTGCGTAATTCTTCTTTACGTTTTTCGTTCTCTTTTTATTCGGACACTTTTGAGCGCGGACCCACCGTCCAGTAGTGGTAAGTCAATGGCACAAGCGTTTTACCAGAGAGAGTGAAGATGGCAAACATAAACGCAAACGAGTAACGACACACAAAAGACAATGCCAGGTTTCCAAAGAAACTTACCATCAGCATCAGCACCTAAGCTATTCCACGATGATCTGGACTGTATTCATGCAAATAAATAATGATGAATGATGCATTTCTACTCTGGTACTCTTCGTAGAATATCATAATTTGAATTTTAGAAGTAAAACTTCTTTACGCACTTCTTGACTTAGGGATTACGCTGGTGAGAGCGTTAGGAAAACTGTGATCGGGCGAGGCGAAAGGAAGTTTCACTTTAGTCGTGTGGTCTAAAAGCACACTCGTTTTTTTTATTTTTTCTATAAATCGTAGAGGGCATAAGCATATGCTCACGAATATATTCCCCTAGGGGGTAGTCAGAGATATTCTGAAGCCTCAGAACATCCACGTTCCACCAGTAGTACCGAAACTCTGTCCTGTGTGACGGGGGGTGAGCCCATCGCCACTTATAATGGACAATGGGTACAATACACGCCTCGAAATTGAAGCATGCAGGTTTCCTCGTAGAGGGGGGTCTGAATAAAAGACATTTTGCGATTTTATTTGTCAATTTGTGTAATTGAACCAAATATGCGGCACGTGATTTATAGACGACCTCTTTTGTTTTACTGATTGTGGAATAATGATATTAATTTGTTCGGGACCCTCCATTATTTTTCAGATCTATGTCGGGTCTTATAAATTGTATTCATTGTAAGGTAGCCAAGCTAAATGTTTAATTATTCCCAGTGTATTTTAGACGCTTAGCCATTCAGTTAAGGTGCAAATAAATGTGAAATTTATATCATTTCGAATTTAAAAACTCACTTAACTTCATGTTAAGTATCGAGAGGGTATTATTTCAGATATCGTGCAGAATATGCAAAATTCAGAATATTGGCATTTCACTAGCAGTGCCCAAAGTCTGTCCAGTGTGACGGGTAGTGAGCCTGTCGCCACTTTTAGCAAGGTGGTAAAGTGGTAAAAAGTGATGTCCTTTCTTAATGAGATATTATCCGAAAGCAAATACGTCTATAGATAGCGTTGACGCGAGATGGACAAGCAACCTTGCAGATATTAAAATACAAATAAAAGAGTTAAAATTCATGTTTTCAGTAAGCAGAAAAATATTAACAGATACTTCGTCAACGGATGCGTCTGACTCACTTACATGAATTTTTATGTATCGAATTTTTAAGTATACATTTTCGTCATTGCATACAACTCGCGTAAACACCATCAATCGCGGTACCAATGTTTTTCAATGTTGTTCAATCTCATTGTAAGGATATCAGAGGGGCTAGCAATTATAAGCAGCACGACATAGCAAAGTCGCGCCTCAACTATCTTTTGCTTGACACGGAACAGAGCGAGAAGAAAAAAACGAACGAAAAAAAAATCTGCTGACCCATACGTTTGCATCAAGTAGGTATTGCAGTTTAGTATGAGACAGCAGATTTTTTTTTTGTTCTGACAGATCTGCTCCCATAGTAAAAGTGGTTCAGTTTGATGGGTAGAGTATGTCGTTTAAAAGTTAATGATACTTTTCCTTACACCCTGTATAGGCCCTCAGAGAAAAGGTAAACAGGTTTACTCTTTTATTTTGGGTTTTAAGATAGAATCAAAATGTGATAAGTAGTTGTCTAAACATACATACCTACATAAGATCATGATAATATTCCCTTTCGGGATGGTCAGATGCTTTGCTACAAATACTAATAAACTAACTTGTTAAAACTTTTGCGTACTATACGAAACATCTAATTGAACAGCCATATTCATAGTCATAGTCATATAATTTATTGCCATAGTCATAGTCAGCCTCTTACAAATAAAATATTTTAAAAAACTGTCGCTATTATAGGCGCCTTAACTTGCGGTTCACATTTAGATAAGATGGCGGTAATTTATAGAACGTATGAGGCAGTTTAAGGCAACATAAAATATCAATTTATCGTAGAAATGTACCTTATCTTTCAGAATTTGAAATGAGAAACTCTCTTTGATGAATCTCGGTAGCCAAAGCCATACAGTTGCTTCATACAATGTTGTTGCTGTAACAATTCAATTCAATTCAATTCAAATAATTCAATTCAGAACATAAATTCCAGCACAATGTATTCTATTCTATTCTATTTTTTATTAAATGGCGATTCTTTGTTAGACTTCGCCAGAGTCAAGTGTTTAAGATATATTTATTAGATATTGTACGGTAATAGGATATGGCGATCTCAAAGCCCCGTTTTTAAACAAAAACACACACTCGAAACCGCCATAAAACGGCGGAGCCACGTGGCCAATCAAATCGCAAGCCGACGACGCGTCTACTTGTTACCCTCTTAACCACGCGTCTCCTTCCAGAACAATGTAACACAATCAGTGTAAATAAAATGAGTCTTCAGAACTATGTGTTAGTGAAGTATAATTGTGTACTTTTAGGATTGAAATACATAACACAACACCAAATGCATGAGCATCGCAGGATGGAGTGACGGAAAAATGCGATGCGGTGCTATTAAGAGAATATTATTCCGAGAGCGAAAATGCGCGCTGCATACAAACGTACTATGGTGATTATTTCAATACTAACCAATTAAAGTCAATGAAATTTTGCAGAAACAATCTAGAAACAAATCTAGAAACAGTCCGATTTTCGTTAAAATATACAGTTTCAATGCTAGGATTAATTTAAGATTTGTATGGAAATCTTTGAGGCACTGTAACTTGAAAACTATACATTTTAACGAAAATCTGACTCCATACAAGCATAGAAATTTGTTTCTAGATTGTTTCTGCAAAATTTCATTGACTTTAATTGGTTAGTATTAAAAATATCAACATAGTACGTTTGTATGGAGCGCGCTCCGAATAATATACCCTTAAATGAGGTTCAACCCTTAAATGGATAAGGACAGTGTAAACATAGGTAGGCATACAACAATCATTACACAAGGTGTAGTCTTAAATCTCAAATATCCACAGAGTTAACTTACTCTCCCGTGCGACATCCGCAAGAAAAATGATGTTGTACCCAAAGTCACACGGCAAAACCCACAGGAACAAAACTCAATTCAAATAATAATGTACCAATTTCTCACTCCGCACAAAATGTAACTCAATAACTCGAGTGATACAAATAACGTAATCACGAAACTTGTAGACAAATTCGGCAATCCGGGTCTGTTCCCGGGGGAGGCCATGTATTGCGTGCGGCTGTTTGATTGCTTGCCGTTTACATATAGCGGAACACTGTTTACTTAGAAATAACAAGACAAATAAATTATCTACAACGATGATTTCATACTCAATACCTGATTTCAACAACAGATTTAAGACACCTACACAAGCGATCTTTCTGCAATTTGGATATTGACATAAGCATAAGCATGCATACATGAATACATTCCCCGAGTCAGATATTCTGAAACCTCAGAACATCCACGTTTCACCAGTAGTACCGAAACTCTGTCCAGTGTGACGGAGGGCGAGCCCGTCGCCACTTATAATGGACAGTTGGTACAATATATGCTTCGAAATTGAAGCGCGTTTGCATCGATGCTGTATCGCGATTGCGTCGATGCTGTATCGCGTTTGCATCGATGCTGTAGCGTGTTTGCATCGATGCTGTATCGCGTTTGCATCGATGCTGTAGCGCGTTTGCATCGCGACTGAATCAATGCAGAAGCACTGCAAAAGGCGCAGTGTGTAAAGGTCCCTACTCAAATTATCCTAGTGTTGCTTACTCTAAAATGTTATTTCCCTATCAGATTCTGGTCGATCTATATAGGGTAATTTTTAATTAGTTGGCGAAACTTAACCAGGGCACTTGTTAATTATAACCAGTGATCGGAATCTCGGGGCATTTTTTGAGCATACAAGTTTGGATACGCCTTGATTTCCCGGAAATATCCGGATTTAATAAATATGGATAAAAATTTCACGGGATTTATTGGGATTACCTATTTAGATGTCAAGAGACGTTTTTTTAAATCAAGAGTATTAGCAGTGCATAATGGAGGCCGCGACTTTGAAACACGCCGCCTGGTACCTTTGACATGTACCGCACTTAGGTAAATATGTTGACCGTTATTAAACAATGATATTAAGTAACTAGATTAGTAGTTAGGGCACCAAAGCGTTGCCACTTCGAAGATGTCTGCAGGCTTCTTTGACTTCAGTTCAGGCGTTTATCTATGGTGAGCGGACATATCCGTGACGTTTAAATTAAGCTACCAAAATGGGGAAATGCGCCGTAAAAATTTGTAAATCACAGTCGGAAAAGAATAATAAAGGAAGTGGTGTAACTTTTCACAAGTAAGTTTACTATATTTTGTCAAAATAACATTAAAAAACTAAATAAATGTTTCACGCATTGTTTTTGCCATCAGTGTTGCAAGTATATACGATTTTGATTTTCCCACACTGTAGGGAGTTTCGGTACCCTCTTCGTTATTTCATACAGGGTTAAGTTTTAATCAGTCCGGATAACTTCACCATTCATTCCCCTAATCAAACTGAACAACTTTCAATATTGAGCCTACATCGAAATCGTGAAAACAAAATCACCTGTTTCATACAAAACTGCAGTACCGACCGACTCGACTCAAATGTATTGGACAGCTGATTTCTTTTTTCGTGATTTCGAAGTTGACACCATAAATAAAATAAATAAATACCTAAATAATAAAAATCTTTATTTGCATAGTGAAAGTGAAGAAATTACAATATGGTGACGTTATCAGATCTGGGCTGATTAAACATCAACCCTATATAATATGATATACAGGGTGTTTGGAAGCGGGGTGCAAATATTTAAGGGGATGATAGTTGACACCATTTAGAAAATTTTGAGCCATACATGTCTTAGACGAAGTCTGATTGTTGATATTTAAATGCAATTTTTATTTTCTTTTTGAAAAAACGCGATTTCTGACAGTTAATTGCCAACAGTTTATGTTGTTATGTTAATTGTTTTATTTTATTAGGGTTTTCAGATGTGTATTAATCTAATGAACTAAGTTTCAGGCGCCTGTCTTATTGGAAAAAAATCTAGACGCTTTCGAAAGTCGTAAAAATTTAACAATACTGCGAAGTTTATGACAATTATAAAAATAAATAAAATAGCCTTGATCGTTCAAACCTTTTTAAAAACATGCTCGGCTATTGGCCTTTCTTTTAAGGTATCATTTAAGCGGATATCTTAGCAATTCTCAGAATTAGAGGTTAAAAACCAAATTGAAAGAGATTAAATTCGATTTTTAAATGGACAAATGAAACAACATTTTTGGTAAAAATAATTGATGATTCATTTTAAAAATGTGTAGGTACCTCGATTTCCTACACACTTTTTTTACTTCGATCGTTGTTATTTTGTAAAAGAGATCCTTGGCTACTCCATCCCGAGATGTGAAAACCACGGGGTCAGGTCCGGGGAGCGTGCGGGTCAAGAGATGGGTCCCCGGATTATTAGATTAGAAATACACATCTGACAACCTCAAAAAAAAAAACAATTAACATACCAACATAAACAGGGGCACTGTTGGCAATTAACTGTCAGAAATCGGGTTTTTTCAAAAATAAAATAAAAATTGCATTTAAAAATCAACAATCAGACTTCGTCTAAGACATGTATGGCTCAAAATGTTTTAAATGGTGTCAACTATCATCCCCTTAAATATTTGCACACCGCTTCCAAACTCCCTGTATTACTTAAAGTTTAATTATACCTAAATCTGGTCAGAACACACAGAGCCTATAATCAATATGCTGACACTTTTTTAAGAGGATGATCAGGAGTGCGATTTTTGAATCTCATTCGATGAATTCAACTGTTGAAAATGTCAAAATTTCTATGGAGATATGCATCTTTCAACTGCTGATTTGACTTTCAAAAATCATACTTCAGGAGTGCGATTTTTTAAAGTCGAATCAGCAGTTGAAAGATGCGTATCTTCATAGTAATTTTGACATTTTCAACTGCTGAGCTCTGCGAATGAGAAAATCGCACTCCAGACCATCAAATTAAACAACTTTCTCTATGGGACCAACATCGAAATCGCGAAAAAAAAACAGCTGTACCATACATTTGGCTCGAGTCGGTTTGCAGTTTTGTATGGGACAGCTGATTTTTTTTTCTCGATTTCGATGGTGGTCCCATAGAGAAAGTTGTTAAGTTTCATGGTCTGATCATCCCCTTAAAAAAGTGTCAGCATATTAAGTTGGACCCTGTATATTCAAGTTCAATTCAGGTAATAAATTCATTAAATTAACTAATTAATTCTGGGGAAATTATTTCTAACCACTGGCAACTGTAGCCGTATTTACTAACGTTATTAAACTAATAACGTCTTTCTCATTTCGTCGTAATTTTTTTGACGGCAGAAGAAACGAGACAAACATAGTTTACTTTGGCGTATGTATCGATTTCCAAGCTACATCTTTGAAACTCTGCTGAAGTGGTTTTACGCTTTTTTGAGTATTGTTTGTAAAAAGCTATCCCTCTAGTATTGTATAAAGCTCACTGTTATTAAATCACCCAGGACAAAATCTCAATGAAATCAGTCGGTTAACCAATTTCAATGTTATTATTGGATCCCAAATTACTTTTTCGAGATTTCATTACCATATAAAATAATGTTTTGTTGCCGTTGTAGTTTGCCGTCTAACCACTTATATGCCCTCGGTCATTAAAAACTCCCTAAAAAAATATGTTATTTGTGACCGCCATCTTGAAAAATCTAGTCAATCTTGACCAGCTCCAGCTGTTCCAGCGGCACACACACTTAGAGTCGAAAAAACGACGAAAACAACCATTAAAATGGTTGAAGCACTTCAAATGTTGATAAAATTTGCAGATAATATTATCTATTTTCGTAATCCACTTAGTTCATTCCAAAATATCAAGTGGTGTCGTATTACGATAAGTCTAAACAATTAGGACGGAAAACATGAGTCACAAACGGCTTCGGCATCAAATAAACATGATTATTTATAAATGAGAACAAAAGACTCACGTATGTTTTGGTTTTCGGCATCCAGAATGGTTTATTTATCCATAGACATGATTAGCACTGCCACTTTAAACAAGTAAACACAATAAATCACTTCACAAAACACCCACTTGAAACATGAAACCGACCGATACGTGAGACGCGCGGATTCAAACTGATATTCCGACAAAACTATCGAACTGGGGGTCTGAACTTCTATAAAAGACGTCGGGGTAATTTTGTAAGTTAGAGACAGAAATATAGAGCTTATGGATTATTCTGTAGGAAAAACAAGGACAGATAAATATTAAAGAGCAGGGCTGTTGGGAAACAAATATACCCCGGGCAAACAACGGTTTTTTTTTCCGGTATGAAAACATGCCCGGGTGCACAAAAGGAAGTCAAGGTCAAAAAACCGGTCAGATGAGTGGCTAATTAAAATTATCTGAAAATGTTTAAAATGTTGGGACTTGGGAGTAAAATATAACGATAATTTCATTAAAATTTAAGTTTGTGGCATCGTTGGCCAAATTGAATTGCTGGATAGAAGAGGTCTCTCCACGCCCCAAAAAAAATTATGCATCACGCAATTTTTTGGTGATTTTTTTTTAGTGTTTTTCTCAAAAAAAAAATCGAAAGTCAGCGTTTAAGCTGGAATAAAAAGAAAAGGTTGTGTGTACAACACCCATTTTTTTTAATTTGAATGTTTGATGTTGTACGGTTCTATCAACATAAATTAGTTTTTAAAAAATCAGAAGATCTCGAGCGCTTTTAGATTATTTTTAATTGTAACTCAAAGTTGTTCTGTTAATTTTATTTTTCTTCTTCCAAATAAAATTAAGGTCATTAAAAAAAATTTGAGGTCGCATCCATGTAATTTGAATGTGTATAGAACCGTACAACATCAGACATTCAAATAAAAATAAAAAAATGTGTGTTGTACACACAACTTTTCTTTTTATTCCAGCTTAAATGCTGACTTTGATTGAAACTTTTTTGAGAAAAACACTAAAAAAATCACCAAAAAATTGCGTGATGCATTATTTTTTTGGGGCGTGGGGAAACCTCTTCTATCCAGCAATTCAATTTGGCCAACGATGCCACAAACTTAAATTTTAATGAAATTATCGTTATATTTTACTCCCAAGTCCCAACATTTTAAACATTTTTAGAGAATTTTAATTAGACGGCCAACTACAACGGCACCAAAACATTATTTTATATGGTAATGAAATCTCGAAAAAGTAATTTGGGATCCAATAATAACATTGAAATTGGTTAAACGACTGATTTTATTGAGATTTTGCCCTGGGTGATTTAATAACAGTGAGCTTATACAATACTAGAGGAATAGCTTCTAGAAAACAATACTCAAAAATGCGCAACTTCAGAGTTTCAAAGATGTAGCTTGGAAATCGATACATACGCCAAAGTAAACTATATTTGTCTCGTTTCTTCTGCCGTCAAAAAAATTACGACGAAATAAGAAAGACGTTATTATTTTAAAAACGTTAGTAAATACGGCCACAGTTGTCAGTGGTTAGAAATAATTTCCCCAGAATTAATTATTGAATTCAATGAATTTATTACCTGAATTATAAACTTGAATATGTAGGCTCTGTGTGTTCTGAACAGATTTAGGTATAAATAAACTTTAAGTAATATATCATATTTTACAGGGTTGATGTTTCATCAGCCCAGATCTGATAACGTCACCAATGTCACCATATTGTAATCTCTTCACTTTCACTATGCAAATAAAGATTTTTATTATTTAGGTATTTATTTATTTTATTTATGGTGTCAACTTCGAAATCACGAAAAAAGAAATCAGCTGTCCAATACATTTGAGTCGAGTCGGTCGGTACTGCAGTTTTGTATGAAACAGGTGATTTTGTTTTCACGATTTCGATGTAGGCTCAATATTGAAAGTTGTTCAGTTTGATTAGGGGAATGAATGGTGAAGTTATCCGGACTGATTAAAACTTAACCCTGTATGAAATAACGAAGAGGGTACCGAAACTCCCTACAGTGTGGGAAAATCAAAATCGTATATACTTGCAACACTGATGGCAAAAACAATGCGTGAAACATTTATTTAGTTTTTTAATGTTATTTTGACAAAATATAGTAAACTTACTTGTGAAAAGTTACACCACTTCCTTTATTATTCTTTTCCGACTGTGATTTACAAATTTTTACGGCGCATTTCCCCATTTTGGTAGCTTAATTTAAACGTCACGGATATGTCCGCTCACCATAGATAAACGCCTGAACTGAAGTCAAAGAAGCCTGCAGACATATTCGAAGTGGCAACGCTTTGGTGCCCTAACTACTAATCTAGTTACTTAATATCATTGTTTAATAACAGTCAACATATCTACCTAAGTGCGGTACATGTCAAAGGTGCCAGGCGGCGTGTTTCAAAGTCGCGGCCTCTAGTATGCGCTGCTAATACTCTTGATTTAAAAAAACGTCTCTTGACATCTAAATAGGTAATCCCAATAAATCCCGTGAAATTTTTATCCATATTTATTAAATCCGGATATTTCCGGGAAATCAAGGCGTATCCAAACTTGTATGCTCAAAAAATGCCCCGAGATTCCGATCATTGATTATAACAGATTGCATATCAATGTTTAAAATTGGTATTGATGATTAACAAAATTATTATTATCGTGCGTTAGGTAGGGCAGTGCATACAGTATGCCGCCGCGGGCGGATATTGACCTCAGAATCATATGATCAAGCGGGGGGTCATTGTCACGCAATTGTACTCAGTCATAGATACCATATTCGTTTCTTAAGTTTCACCAACTAATTAAATTTAACCTTATATACAGGGTGTTTCATAAGTAACAATAAATATTTAAAACTCTTAACGGGTTTGTTTAGACCGTCAAGCTGAACAACTTTCTCTATGGGACCAACATCAAAATCGCGAAAAAAAAAAGTGTTATCCCATACATATTTTAGCTATAGTCGATTTGTAGAGTATGGAACATCAATTTTTTTTTCGCTATTTCGATATTGGTCCCATAGTGAAAGTTGTTCATTTTGATGGTCTACACCACCCCCTTAAAGTTTTATTTGTATTTTTGTAACACCTTGTATACTTACGAGACAGAATGTAGAGTATCTTTTTCATCATCAAGCCTATCATCGTCCACTGCTGAACATAGGCCTCTCGCAAGGCGTGCCATAAAACTCTGTCAATGGCCTTCCTCATCCAGTCGCTTTATGCTTCCTTTCTCAGGTCGTTGTTGGTTCAATAACGGAGCGCGTCCCACACGAGGTACACCTGCCAGTTTGTGGTAAACATTCTAGAAATCTGATTTCCCATCGGTTCTCAGTTCGTCGTCACAACGAGAATGAAAAATATTTTTACATTTCGAGATTTACGCGGTTTTTATTCAATGTAGAATTAAACATTGTAACGGTTTCAAACGCGGTAAGAATCCGTTAAAATATAAATTTTCCTATGAAGATACAATGAGTAGAATTGTGCGTCCTAATCCAATCCCATCTACCATTACACATCAAATAATCCTCTTACAAACAAACAAATAAACTCGTACAATGTTAACGTTAAATTAGGAAGCAAAAAAGCTTAAGTTAATTCGCTAAGACTCTTAATGAGGCGATGCAGCGGAGATCGTTAACCGCATTCAAGCGGATAAAGCCGGATCGCGCCGGTTAGAACTGGCTGGAATTCGGTGGAACCGGTTTTTGGGAAAGAAGGGATTAGTGTAAAGTTGTGTTGTTGAATGAGTGTTTTGTCGGATTGAGTCAAGGATTCGTTTGAGCGTTTATTATACTTATGAAACAGTTCCTTTACACCTTTCCTACCACACACTCTACCCATAAAACTGAACAACTTTTACGGGAATAAAACTGATAGAATAAAAAAAATCTGCGGTCTCAGAAATTAAAATTTGAGTCGAGGAAGCGCTGCATTTTAGAATGGAACAACAAATTTTTTACGCTGACAGGTTTTCTCCCATAGTAAAAGTTGGTCAGTTTGATGGGTAGAGTATGTGGTTTTAAGGTTAATGATACTTTTCCTTACACCCTGTATACTTTTCTACGCCTTTCTTCTTTCTTTTTCTTATGTTCCTTACGCCTTAGCGCTTAAGAGAAGGGACGTTTCTCTTTCTGTGGTTTTGTGGCCACATAAGCTAGCATTAGCACGATTCGATACGACATTCGAGGGTGTACGGGCGTTAGTCCACCACGCGTGCCCAATGCGGATGGACTTCATAAACGAATTAGAAATTCTTCTTCAGCGTATGCAGGTTTCTAATGAGGAAACCTTTTCCTTCACCGTTTGAGAGCAGGTCTTACCTTTAACTACTTGTATGTGGATAAGTACCGCGTTTTATTCGTAGTACCGCGTGTAATTCTACTAACAAACATTTCTGCTACTTTTTGCGGGGGGCGAGGTAACATGCAATCCGCAACTTTGGACTTTATTCCCCATAACTTTAGATTCTAATTTTGAATGTTAAAAACCATGAAAAGTAGTCTCGTGTGAACCCCAAACGTTCTAAGTTCGAAGTTATTGTTTCGCAATTATAGGCTGTCTCGTTTAGTGATAAGGTATAAAATTTTATGTAAATTCACATGATCAATTGATCTTATACCGTGGCAGAGGGGAAATGCTACCGCAAGGCGAGTCCTTATAATAAATAGTCAAAGGGTCTTACGTACATAAATTAAGTAAGAAAAACTACTTGGTATATGACATGTCGTCTGTGCAGATTCGAACCTGGATCTTTATTGATTGAGTCTCCTCCTCTCCGCAACGCGCCACAGCGATCTTGGTTCCCGAGTATATTTTTAGGTATGTGAAAAATGTATTGTTTTCGAATAGTACGAAAGAAAGAAACTACTGCTACTTCGTTCACACGCACGCCGTGCAATTCGGCACGCTTAAGCAATTCGCTGTACATTGAGGCTTTTATAAAGTTAAATAGTAACAATAACCTTACAGACATGTACATTGAATTACCTAAGCTTGCCGGGCTGCACGGCGTGCATGTGAACGCAGCATTAGAAGTTTACAACCCATGAATATAGTCTACGAAGGTCTACGGCGTAGCATTTGACTACGAGTTGTAACGTGGCTACGAAAAAGTTAAGTTTGCATTCTATAAACAACAGAGTGTAAAGATGCCGCGCAATGGGAGATTTTCTGACAGCTGATTTAAAAAGTAGTTACCAATATCCTACGAATAAGAATGTATAGAAGTTACACTTCTATGAAGCTCAAAAAGTGGCACCAAAAAAAGTGTACCGTGCAAGAACATTATATATATTATGCTTTTATACAAGATTTTTGGTACCGTGTTCTAAAGGCCATTGAACCTCTTTGTATGGGAGGCTGGCATAGTGATGACCATAAATTTTCAGGAATTTCAAAAACGTGGCGCACCCTGAAACCTATGTATATCGATAGAGGATCTATAGACGAACATAAAATGTCACATAACATATAGTCCTAAAGTGCAACGTTTTCGAGATAATCCATGTTAAGGATCTTGTATAGATAAAAATCCTAACACATTTTCCTCCAATACCAATCTCCGTGGTCCAATGGTTATAAGACTTGGGATCTTGACATGGAGGTCGTAGGTTCGATTCCCATGGGGGACACCTAGTGATATGTCACTTTATGCGTTTTTCCCCAGTTGGTTAGGGTAATGCAGGCTGAATCACCTGATTGTCTGAAAAGAAAGATGATTCCGTGCTTCAGATGGCACGATAAGCCGTTGGTCCCAGTTACTATCTCTGGTGGTTATTATTCGTTATATAAAAACCACGTCAGAGGCCGTAAGGCGGTCTGAAAAAACTCTGACACCAGGGCTTGCCCACACGATAAGAAGAAGAAGATGTATGGAATAGAAAATGTTTTTGGCATAAACAAGTTCTATGACACCTTTCTGTAATACCCAGTATGAGAAATATACCGAGGTAGGTAGGTACTTATTGATGATAATTTATTTCGAAAAAAGTTCCTGTATTAATGGCAAACATTTATTTCATCTGTGCAGGTATACACGTACACACGGTGACACATCAACCTATACAAAACCAAAATAATAAGCAGGCCGCGCGACGACTCATACGTCATGCAACCTAAACCTACTCGCAGCCAGCTTATTTTAGTTATGAACAGCTTGATGTGTCGCCGTGTGTAAGTACAAATACGCCTCACGACGCGCTGCATACTTCGCGGTCAACTTATACTGGCAGTGTAAGAAGCAAAAAAAATTAAAAAAAAAATACTGGCAGTGTGTAGTGCGTCGTCGTGCAGGTTGTATTTGCTATTGTACCTCAACAGATGAAATAAATGTTTGTCTGGGCTATGTCCACATGGAATATATTTTAATCATGTGCTATGTCTATGTTTTTCTTAATTGAAATTACAATTTAATTGAAATAACAAAAAATCGAATGAGAACTTTTTTCGAAATAAAGTACCTACCTCCTGTATTTTTTCACCAAAAAGAGAAAGGTGTAATAGAAAACGTTTATACCTAAGCACGGACTTGAAAAAAAGGCGGACGTAATGTGACACTAAAAGATGTGAAGCATGAGCATGCAAGGTCCTACATATTCGTTTGTTCTACAAGGGACCTACACTCACACAGATGCACCAGTTCTAGGCTTAGGACCTACAACCCGCCACCATTTTGTACCGCGTCAGCACACACACAAAATTAAATGGGTGCTTCACTCGTGATTATCAGGTTTTTTTTCAGGTCCGTTTACCTAGGTAGGTATCATAAACATCAACCAAGAAGGGGTGGTATCCCGCGGTGCGTCTGGAAGTTCGATGATAGTAGAAAGGGGAAGGCGGGATGAGCTCATGCAGCTCTGGTGCACACTCACCGAAGTACAATCTGTAGAAGACCGACAAGCAGGCTACTCTGCGGCGGTGGGCTAGGCTATGAAGCTTGGTTTCCACCAACCAGATTACTGTCGCCAATGAGCCTCTAGTTGATAATTAGCTGAGCCATCTCACATGTGGCAGCAATACTTCATACACGATCGGACCTGAGCTTTATGCAACATTAAGAGCTGTCCAGGAGTGAAGTACCTTGTTTAAGATGCCCAGCTTTTTGGCTGCACTTTGAGCCTTAGACTCGATGTCAGCGCCGAAGTTGAGTTTCGTAGTCAACCCATGCTCAGAAGCTCAAGACTGTCGGAAACAGGGACAGATTTATCTTCCCCGGAAAGTAGGAACCAGAATAAACGAACTCCTTTTGGCGTTGAACAGACAAGCCTGTGTTTTGGTGGCGTTGAAGTTGACTAGATTATTGTCACCCCATTGGGAGACAAGACTTAAAGTCAAGTTTGTCCGCTCCACCATGGCTTCCTTCTGCGAACGTATTTCATCCCCGCCCCAAGCGCCGGATAGATATCTCTCTGTGACAGTACTGTCATCTGCATACCCAATAATACCTGACACAAAGAGGTCAGTGATGTGTAGCAGGAAAAGTCTCGCAGAGAGAACAGACCCCTGAAGAACCCCAGCATCAATTGCCATGAGGTCTTCCGACCTCTGAGCAGCTGTCAATGACAACTCTAATCGACCGTTCACTCAGGAAATCAGATATCCAGCTGCAGAGATCAGCAGGGATGCCATAAGCAGGAAGTTTGCTCAGCAATCTAGCGTGCCATACCCTGACAAAGGCCTTCGAGATGTCAAATTACACAACTAGTGCTTCGCTGTGTTTCTCGATGGCCTTGCCCCACCAGTGCGTGACACACATCAATTATTAATTTAATTAAATAGACTATGTATTACTGTTTAAATAACCTTAGCGTAAGAATTTATATTGCAACAGTATTAAGTCGTGTTATGCTGTAGAGTTTCTGGCCGCATCTTCTCTACAGCGACAACACGTTCCGAAGCGGTGGTAACTTAAAAAAGAATTAACGTTTAATAAGTGTGCTTCAGGCTCCTATATTGAATAAATTATTTTGAGTTTGAGTTTGACATAAGAAGATCCCCAGTCGATCGCCCCCGGCGAAAGCCATATTGACGATCACTGTGTAGATCATTATCTTCTAGGTATGTCCGCAACTTACTGTTAAGTACTCTTTCCATGACTTTACAGAGAATGGAAGTGATGGCTATAGGTCGGTAGTTGCAGGGGTCGGAACGAATGCCCTTCTTGGGAATCGTTCTTGTTCTGAGAGAGAGGCGACACGGGCGTGTTAAAACAGGAGACAACTCAGGCGCATTATATCTCAGCACTCTTGCAGGTATTCCATCAGGACCTGGCCTCACATGCAGACTACGCAATGCTCTGCGGACCTCTTTCGTGTGTATTGTCATCTCCGGCATGTGTGGCTGTTTGGCACGAGCGTCCAGACGTGAATTGCTCCTAAACAGAGAAGCATATAAATTCGCTTTCTCAGTCAGTGACCCACCAGGTTTCTGCATGGGAGGCAAAGGGGGACGGTAGAAATTGGATTCGACCGATTTTGAAAGGGACCAGAACTGTTTACTACCAGAAGGGTAGGATGCCAGTCTGTGCAAAGACCGATACTGAGTGCTTGTCTGGATCTGATGTCAGCAGAAAGTCTAAACGATTGGGCGTATGGCCATCGACATCCGTTACCCGCGTTGCTTGATTCACCAGCTGGGTGATATCTAGCGATAACGCAAACTTACGCGTCTCTCTGCCAGCATGGTTAGTTTTCTGGAACAGGAACAGCCACTCGCTGTGGTGGGCATTTAAGTCCCCCAGAAAACAAGCTCCGCTCCGTCGAGATACGCTCCTCAGTTACCCTGATGGACCTCTTGGGCTCGACTGACTGATGGGAAACTCACTTGTAGACTGCGGGGACGCCCGATCCCCCCTGCAATGGCCACCGGGACCTCCCTTCCAGTCGCCAAGGCTGCAGTGGGGCAGCCTTTCACTCGTGGCGAGCGCACTACTTGGGCCCCCTACTAACTGCGGTACCGACCCACGACTGTCACCGTGCTTCGGATCCCGCTACCCTCCAGAATGAGTTTCCCGGTACAGTGTTGCTCAGAGGCCAAGACCGGTTCCGAACAGCACAGCTGATTTTCTCCCATTCCCCAATAGCACTGGCACTCCTGCACACCGACTTAATGCAGCAAGCTGCTTGGCGCAAGACTCCAGCAGGAGGGTGGGCGCAAGCCAGGCGGCTCCTTGCGGAGCCTAGTACCGCTGTGGGGGGATCGTTCGGCCGTCACCACAAACTTGGTAGTCTGTGGTGGCGGCGTTGTCCGGGGTGGAGGAGGTAGATCCTTAACCACCCCAAACGTCCACCACCTACGTCCCACTGCAGGGCACAGGCCTACCCTCATGGAGGGTGTATGTACGTTAGTCCACCACGCGTGCACAATGCGGTGCGGTAGACCTCATATACGCATCGGAATTTCTTTTTCATCGTATGCAGGTTTCCTCAAAATGTTTTCCTATGCCGTTTGAGAGCAGTTGGTGCTACGTAGGTACATAAGTCAGAAAAAACTCATTGGTACATGGCATATGTCATCCGTGCGGATTCAGACCTGGACCTCAAGATTGAATTCCATAGCTCTCTGCTACTCGCTACCGACGGAGCGTTGCGATTCTATTGATATATGATCAACCTAGCAAATACTGAAACGGTAAACTCAGACCATCAAACTGAACAACTTTCACTATGGAGTCTACCTCAGGAAATAGTGAAAATTGTTCTATTTGATGGTTTGAGTTCACCGTTTCAGTATTTGCTAGGCTGTCACTTACACCCTTACAAGTAGGTAGGTACAAGGTGTTACAAAAATACAAATAAACATTCAAGGGGGTGGTTTAGACCATCATACTGAACAACTTTCACTATGGGACCAATATCGAAATCGGGAAATAAAATTAATATATTGTATGAGATATCAGATATTTTTTTTCGCGATTTCGATGTTGGTCCCATAGTGAAAGTTGTTCAGTTTCATGGTCTAAACAACCCCCTTAAGAGTTTTAAGTATTTATTTTTACCCTGTATACACAACATCTTTAACATGCATTATCTCGAAAACGTTGCACTTTAGGACTATAGTTTATAGGACATTTTTTGTTCGTCTATACATACTCTATCGATATACATAGGTTTCAGGATTCGCCGCATTTTTGAAAAATTTCCGAAATTCCTGCAAAATTATGGTTACCACTATGCCAAAAAGTTCAAAGCCCTTTGTTCTCTAAAAACTGTACCTAGCCGCCAAAACTCATACAAAATCTAATTTTTCATTGGGTGTCAAAAATTATTTCGATTTTGTTTAGAGTTACTTTTCTATAGTTATTCTTATTCGTAGCCAATATCCTAATAGATGCCTCTAATTTATTTGCGTAACACATTTTAAAGCTTCAGACTATCAAACTGAACAACTTTCACAATAGAGCCATCATCGAAAAGAAGAAACACGTGGAATATGTACAGGATGTAAAAAATACCGTTGTAATATTTAAGGAAGAGTCCAAAACACCTCTAACAATAAATAATAATCTGCTGTTTCATACAAAACTGCAACACCTACTCGACTTAGGCCGGATTCGACCAAACTTAGATTTATAGAAGAGTAACTATACAAGGAACAATTTTAGTCTTGGTGTTTACTCCGAAATAACTTCATTTGTCTTCTACCATACTAGCCCGTACTAAAAGAACGAATGTATAATCTACCTAAAGAAAGAGCTCGTTGTATCCGTACCTACTTATTGCAATGTAAGGTTATACAGTTTTAATTCGTTAGGTTTCTTTTTATTATATATTTTTTAATTATGTGACATTGACATTTCATTCTTCTCGGTCTAGCTTTAGTCTTTACACCGTCAAAATTGGCCGCGTAAAATTTATTCATAGATTAGGGTTGGTAAAACACAAAATCAGTTTACTCTAGAGTATGATAGTTTGTGCTCTAGAGTAACCGGCGACTTAATTTACTCGCGTTTGGTCGAATCGAGCCTTAAATACATATGGGACAGCTGATTTTCTTATTCGACGTTCTCTCTATAATAATAATTGTTCAGTTTGATAGTCTTAGCTACCCCTTAAATATTACCAAGGTGTTTTGTTACACCTTGTATAGAATATTAGTATTGATAGGGCTACAAAAGACTCAACAAAATACATTCATTTTAATGCAGTTACCTATCTATAATACTGAACCTACTTATAGCTAAGAACGCAAAGTCGAACATTGAACGGAAATTGCATTCTAGAGCCATCGCCTCCAGGATTTTCATAGAAATATCTTCTATATTCAGATGGAGAATAAACGCAATAACATTTTTCAATATGCAAATGTTTATTGTAGTTTCATAGGAAGTGAATGCTTTGTAAATGTGTGTGAAAGTTGGACTTAGTTTGAGGGAAAGCAGGAGTGTACAATCGAGTTAAATGCTAAAAAACTAATTTTTTAGCCGACTTAAAAAAAGGGGCAGATTCTTAATTTGACTGTATGTTTTGTTTTAAGGGAGCACTGACTCTACTGTGGTGCCCTCTATCGTTTTTTTTTTATTTCTATACAATTAAACAAAATTTCTTTTTTTTTCATTTACTGGACAGAATTTCAGTACTATAGGTGAAAGGTGGATGATCTGAGGTTTCAGAATATCTCTGAAGACCCCCTCGGGGAATATAGTCATGAGCATATTCTTATGCATACCTTAACAAAATTTCTATATAAATAAGAATGCCACATTGTAGTCATTGCTGATTTTCATTTTATCGGGTCACTGCGGATTCGTTTTTATAATGTTTGTAGTTAAAGTAGCCACATTTGAGGAGGATTTGTATGGAATTCTCCTGTAACTTTGAAACTATAAATTTTAATAAAATTAGGATAAATCACAGTCACGAATATTAGTTTCTGTTGTAAAAAATCATTGAATTAACTTCATTCATATTTACAAAATTATTTAATAATCTTCGTTTGTATGGAGCATGCTATTGGGCATAACCTCAAGGTCAAATATAATTGGAAATTACTATTCACTACTTCTAAACTTAGGTACCTTAATCCGAATAAAATTTATTAAATACGAAATAAAAACAAACATGACACTAATCAATTGAAATAAACATTAAACAACTTCTAAACTATTATAAAACTGTAACAGAAGTGTGTCTGTACATTGAAGACATTTGCACGAAAAAGATTACGATATGGTTTTAGGTATCCCTGACTGCAAGTTTTTTGTCTGTCTGTTTGTTTGTTTGTATGTTTGTAACAGCATCACGCAAAAACTACTGAACCGATTTTGATGAAACCGTTTTTGTTTGATAGCTTATGATCTGACTTAAAATCTGGTATATAATTTGTACGGACAAAGTCGCGGGTTAACTCTAGTTCTCTATAAAACTCGTTCTTTGTTCGTTGTAAGAAGCCTTTGCTTTAACGAAAACAAGTAAAGAAAGAAGCAATAAACAAATAAATCTAACAGAAAACGTATTGGAATGTTATTCGAAAGGTATCGAAATATCCCACGCTTCTAGTGTTTTGTTCCACTTGGTACTGGGATGGGATTGGGATTTTGAATCTATTTAGATATGAAAAAATAGCTTAGAAAATCTAGATTGCGCGTATCAAATAATATTTACAATTTATTAATTAGGAAGATATCAAGCTTTGAAATTATTCATACACAAAGCCTTATTTCTTCGTAATTATAGTATAAATTGTAAATTTTATTTGATACGCGCAATCTAGATTTTCTAAGCTATTTTTCCATATCTAAAACATAACTTTTATTAACACCGTCTACGAGTGTTCTACGACAAAGTTTTGTATGGAATTGACAGCTCTCCAACCAACTTAACGTAAATTTTTATTTAATGTAAAAACACCATTGAAGACCTTTTGACACGAGAAGAAGAAGATAGTAATGTTTATTCTTCTGGCATGTTCAAACGTAAGAAAACAGCGCTATCTACGAGTACTAATACAATCGACTCCTGCAAAAAATAACTACTTCACATAAATCTTTTCTTCTAACACAATGAAAGTAATTTGTATTATATTACGACGCCTGTGTTTTCTCTGAGTAGAGGTATATTTGCTGTTATGTTTTTGGTAGAAAATAAACATTTCATAATTGATAATTAGTGATTTAAAAATTTCCCTATGTATTCAGTGTTAATACATTTTAACAGTTTATAACAGACAGTAACAGTCACAGGTAACTATAACATTGTAAAATTATTCATTTCACAACAAAATTTATTGTAAAACATAAACCTAAAAAATAATACATATACCTAGGTATAAAGGGTCCTTCTTAATATGCTGACACTTTTTAATGGGATGATCATACCGTCAAACTGAACAACCTTCTCTATGGCACCAACATCGAAACTGCAAAAAAAATGTCTATTCCATACAAAACTGCAAACCTACTCGAGCCAAATGTATGGGAAAGCAGTTTTTTTTTTCGCGGTCCTATGGGGAAAGTTCGTCAGTTTGATGTTCTGATTATCCCCTTAAAAATGTGTCAGCATTATTAAGATGGACCCTGTAGATCTGCACAATGCACGACATCAAACCGAATGAAGCAATAAATCTTTTCGTTTAATTTTGGCCCCGAGTGGAGTAATCCCTTAAAGTCATTAATCTATCCCAGTGTTGCCATCTAATTAATTACTTACCTACGATTTTAATTAATTTTCAAACGCTCTGTCTAAAGAAGAATACATAAAAAATAGCATCGAAACAGAAAAAAACACAATGAAACAAACTCTCCTGTATTCAAATTAAATTCTATAGTATGTAATTAGGTTTGCTACAAATAAAATGGCCTTATCGCTATCTATAAAAATCTGCTATCCCATACATTTAGCTGGAGTAGATTTTTAGTTTAGTATGGAACAACCGATTTTTTTATTCGATATTTCGATATTGGTCCCTTAGTGAAAGTTGTTCAGTTTGACGGTCTTAACAATTTTTTTTTGTATTTTTGTAACACCTTGTATACAGGGTGTAAGGAAAAGTATAATTAATCCCTTTCAGGATTGTCAGATACATTGCTTGCTACAACTGCCAACTGCCTTAACCTTTAACCCACAAATACACTAAATATGAATCCCTCACCCCTTAGTCGCCGCGTACGACACCCACAGTAAGGTATGGGGTGGTCTCTTCTAAGCCCACACGGCAAAGGAGCATGTCTATACCACAGAGAATGTCTATCATGTTTTTCCACGAAGTACTGGTAGACTGTAGACTAACAGTAGGTACAACGTTTTGCAGTGTTTAAACATTTATTATAGATTAGATATTAAGTAGTCGGTTTGGGCAATTTCGGGCAGTTGAGTCATAAGGAAGAGACTGAAAAACAGCAGCATTGTTGAGGCTATCAAAATGTATAACTTACCTCCTTATTTTATAAAAATTGTACTTTTGTAATTGTAAGTGTGGTTGAATAAACATCTTTTATTATTATTATTATACAGGTGTAAGAAAAGAAAAGTGGTGGTGTAAAGAAAAGTATCATTTGCTCTCATATTAAAAGTTGTTCAGTTTGATGGATAGAATATGTGGTTTAAAGGTTAATGATACTTTTCCTTACACCCTGTATTTTTATTAGACCTGACTAAACTTTTATTACAATTTTAATGTTGTTCCTGGCTCCATAATTTTTATTCACAGCTCAGGTCAAGTTTTCATTTGTAAAAAGGTTTCATAACCTCGAGCTTGAGTACCGAAATAAAACCGCTGTAAAGAAGCCTCGTGAAATATTTGTGAAATACATTTCGAGTGTGGTTTTAGAGGTAGAAATTAAAAATTTACTCTTTTTAAAATAGCTTCTTTCACAGCGTTCTCGCTATTTAAGGCTAGGTTATCCCAGTGCAAGCGTCTCTTTCTTGCAAGCATAAGTTTACAATTAGCCATCCCGCTCCAATTGAAAGCAGGATCGCAAAAAAACGTGTTTTTCGTCAATATCTTTGCTCATGGGAGTTTCTAAGCTAAAATTTCTCCTGAGTTCACTAGAAATATTTAATGTATTTAGTTAAGTACAAGAATAAAAAGTTAAATATCAGCAGTTTAATCATAGTATTGAAAAGACATAACAAAAAGGGGTAACTTTGGGATTTTTTTCTATCTAGTAAACTTAATCTAATCGTGTAATTGAGAACAGTCGCCCATCCGCCCGATCCTTAAATAAGACATAATTTAATTTCAGACTTTAAAACACAGTTTAAAACACTTTCGTTCTTGTTCAAAAAACGGCCTCGACTGTATAACAGCGTCTTAATAAACATGGAACGAAGAATATGTGAAATGTAGTCCAATATACTTACACTGGGAAATATGCTTACGCATAAGCATGAACATAGGCTTAACCACATGGTACGGACTCAAGCGTGTAAGTTCAGAATATACAGGTGTAAGGAAAAGTATAAGGGTTGAACCTCATTTAATAGAACTGCATTGCATTTTTCCGTCGCTCCATCCTTTTCTGTCACTCAGGAACGTCATTTGCAAGAGAATATAAAATAGACGGAATGCGATCGCACGCGGCCGTGCTATGCACGGCGAGTGACAGAAAAGGATGTAGCGACGGAAAAATGCGGACAGCCTCAAGGCTAAATAAATGCTAATAAATGTAGACATTCTGTACATTTATTAACATAAAAATACTTAAAGGCCTTCGCTCATTGCAGCGATATTATCGCCGCGATTTTGCGATAATTGTTCTCAGTACATTTTGTATGGGGACGCGCGCGATCCTACACACTGCCGCGATATTATCGAGCGATAATATCGCTGCGATTTTGCGATAATTGTTCTCAGTACATTTTGTATGGGGACGCGCTCGATCCCACACACTGCCGCGATATTATCGCAACCTGACGCAGTCTCTTTCTACCACATTCAGTGAAGGGCGCATGCGTGACGCGAATCGCGGAATCGCTGCAGTGTGTAAGGTGTCCCGATATCGATGTCGATAATATCGCTCGATAAAATCGCTCGATAATATCGCTGCAATGTGCGGAAGCCTAAAAAGCTATAAAAATTGTTAATTGCAGTCGATAATATTTGTTTACTCTGTAGTTTAACAATTTAATAAATTCAATGATTGTGTGTGCTTCGTGCAAATCCTTTCTAATAAATGAACTAAATAACAGTTAAGTTGAAGTCGTGTTGAAGGTCTGTTACTGGGCGGTCGCGTGTCGGATGCCTGCTCTCCGGTCTACCCCGAAACCTCCACCAGTCCATCCCTTCCACCACTAGGAGATTGGCAAATCATATACACCATGACGGAGCCACAATTTTAAGATTAGAATTAAAATATACAATTTCAAGTATTATTGTGCTATTTCAAATGGCGCCACGTATTGAAAATTTCGTTCTATGGGTTGTGGGCTCGGTGGCGAAATTGGAAAACGCGATTCCCCGGTGTGAAAGAGTGTGGGTTCAAGTCCCGCCCGAGACTAAATTTTTCATTCTTTCATTTGATATAATCAGACAGTTTAGTTGGATGCCTACTGCAATACAAAGGCGGATGTCGTTTGAACAAAAGGTTATAGAAGAGTTTAGCCAGCAGTGGCACAAAACAAGTTAGAAAAAAAATACCGATACAAACTTTTAATTTCGTCTGAGTACTTACTGTGTAGCTTTGACATTGGAGTCTGCCTATTTTCAAGATGCAATGTAAAAGTGACAATTTTTTTGGCAAATGGACCAAAACTCGGAGTATTGCCAAGTTTTTTTAGATTTAGGGAGTTGCCATCACTTTCAGAGTGCCGCAGTGCTCTGCAGTGGGATAATTTATATAATTTTACTAAAGAGCTATACGTTTTGTGGACACTACCAGAACTTTGTTTTAAAATACTTACATTAGAAATGATATTCATGAAACCGATAGCACAGTCTGTAGTGAACCTGCCTGCTGTGCCAAGGGTCGCGGGTTCGAATCCCGTAAGGGACAAAGTTTTGTATGATGAATATGAATATTTGTACCCGAGTCATGGATGTTTGTATCTATAATGTATTCTATATCGTTGTCTAGTTATGATAATACAAGTCCAGGCTAGTTTCTGATACTTTAAATGTGACTAGACAAATTGACAATGTCCAAGATATTTATTTATTGACAAGAAACGAGTTAAATAGTTTGGTCGTGATTTTAGTTCCCACAAACAAACCGAGCAATTTATTTTGCGGGATTCTTTATTATAATTGTTCATTGTAATCTATGTACTTAATAATAATAATAAAATAAAATTATTGTTAGAAAATAAACACTTTTCTTTTCAATATTTTTCAAAGAAAGGAACTTCACTCTCCTTTGCTTATTTTTACCAAGCTAACCTCGCTCGCTCGCGCATTAACCTGGTATCCCAGAATTTAAAAAACGAGTCACGTAAATAATCAACTTTGTACTCTTACTAAGTAAGTACAAAAATGCATGCATGCATAATTATGTCTTATTACTATACAAATACAGGTGCATTAATGACACTAAAAATAAAAAGAGGCAACATAATTACAGTAGTACAAAACAGTCTCAAGCGCCTAGGAAAACCAATATAAAATTTATAGCAAAACGTGTCGTGTTTCTCGAAATTAGAGCTCAAAATGCAGGCGTGTAACTTGGCGGTCAGTTTATGGAGAATTTAATAAATATTGCACCTGAACGTGGGCTTTTTACAGAATGTCTAGACACGCTAACTCATTATTAAAGCCCACTTAAATACCTAGTACAACCCTGAAGTGTGGGACAGAGAGAACTATGGAGACTTCCATCCTAATTGCCGGAGCATTCATTTCTATTCAGGTGCATACATAAAAATTACTAGCTACCTACTCATAAAAACATAGTAGGTAAATTTAGTAATGTTTTTGACCACCCGAAACAAATTATACTCGTCTTTTCATGTATAATTTTACTGTAGAAAACAAATAAATAACGTTCACAGATACATCCTACATTGTAATGAGCATTGACCATAAATGTAATATGGAATTCGGACAACAACGACACAAACATAAACGAGGGTTTCCATGATATCAGGCCAGGATCAGGTCTGGCAAGAACATGGTGTTCCAAGTCTTCAGCTCTTCCAGGTAGGGTCAGCTTCATCATTTAAACTCAGTTAGACGTCCATGACCGGAGGATTCCATGATCCAGGACTTCTAGTTGGGCAGGCTGTCGTAATAACCATCTCGTCTCGAATAGTTTGCGTTTTTCTTCCCGTGGGGATTTGCATAAGGCTACTAAGGGATAAGGTTGCGGTCGCAGTGTTTTTGTAGCCTAAAAAGGTGAAGAAAATGTCATAGGTAGTCGATGAGTTCAATCAAGGACATAGCTTAACATACATACATAAGCACACACACCCCTACACAAACCCCCCACACACTTTTTCACTCTGATTGAAATGTAAAATGCATTATACTTTGTTTATTGTTAAAGACACCCAATCGTAGACCTCGCGTATCTGGCTTGCCTCGTTTTTGGTCTACCGTTTAATATCATAGTTTTAAGCAAAAACAATAAACGTAATCTTATCTTATCTTATGTTATCTTAGTTAACGGTGCGGTCTAAGCTACAATTGCACCGAAATTTTTTAGTTGTAGCAAAGTTTTTTAAAAGGCTCCACCGCACTTCTGTCCTGCAGGACGTCACGTGAGCACCCCGCATCAGTGGCATATCGCCCTCTACCTTTACTAAGTAACAGCTTCAAACCATCAAGCTTTTTATGAGTTTGCATAATTAATGATAGGTAAGGTTCACCGACCTTTAGGTTTTAGCTGTTTTTTTTTTAAATGACTGAAAGCAATTAATAAATGAAGTGCAGAAAAGCAGGCAATTCTATTTTGTTTTTGGATTCGCATGGGGTAACATTAGTAGTATTTATAAGAACTTATTGAGATACACATACCTATAACTTTTCGTTAGTTTTATGCTGACTTTAATTTAAATGATACATATTTACAAAAATACAAATAAACCTTTAAGGAGGTGGTGTAAGACCATCAAACTGAACCACTTTCACTATGGGACCAATATCGAAATCGCAAAAAAAAAAATGATGTTCCATACTCTACAAATCGACTAGAGCTAAAATATGTATGGGATATCAAATTTTTTTTTTCGCGATTTCGATGTTGGTCCCATAGAGAAAGTTGTTCAGTTTGACGGTCTAAACATCCCCTTAAGAGTTTTAAATATTTAATGTTACTTGTGAAACATCCTGTAACTATTGTTTAAATGATCTCCAGTTAAATCAGCAATGATACCTATGGTACTTAATTGTTTTCCAAAATATAATATTTGAGTTTTAACACTACGCTTTTCTATATTTTTTTGAAAGATTTTGGGCAATACTTGTGAAATGTGGATATTTTAAATAGGACGTCGTAGGAATCCCGCAAGCTTCAATTTTGAGTCATGTATTGTACCCACTGTCCATTATAAGTGGCGACGGGCTCACCCCCCGTCACACTGGACAGTGTTTCGGTACTACAGGTGAAACGTGGATGTTCTGAGGTTTCAGAATATCTCTGAATACGCTTCGGGGAATATAGTCGTGAGCATATGCTTATATGCGTAGGAATATTTCTATATAGACAAAAAATATACCGTATATTCATAATTCCTTCCTTCAGAATTCCTAATTCAAAAATACAGTACTTACTAATTTTAGTAGTATCCATATAATTAACAAGTCAATAAATATGATTAATACCTATGTGTCAACTACATTATCTTTTATTTCATTGTCCAAATAAAACCCCCGAAAGTATACCTACTAAATGTACAAATCACGCCTCTATGTACGAATGTGCTTGTAAAAACCAAATGTTATAGCTTAGGGCAGTATAAATAATAGTTTATGATTATTGCCCCTGTTTATCGGCATGTCATTTCACCCCCAATGCCAATCAAGCAGTAACGATACCAGACCGAATCGGGCACACGCACACATAATAAAATATAGGATAAATAGTCAGCTACGGAAACTTTAACCATGCACTGAAATCATCAAACTGAACAACTTTCACTATAAAGCCAACTTCAAAATCGCGAAAAAATAGAGGTACCTATAGGTACAGGGTGTTTCATAAGTAAAAATTAATTTTTAAAACTCTTAGCCCCACTTGCGCCAACCTGGGTTAGCAATAAACTCTAGGTTAAGTTGGTAACCCATGATTTTTTGTATAGAATATCAACTGAAAGAGCTATTTTATCCGGAGTTAGTTGCTAACCCGTGGTTGGCGCAAGTGGGCCTTAAGGGAGTTGTTTAGACCGTCAAACTGAACAACTTTCTCTATGGGACCAACATCGAAATCACAAAAAAAAATCGGATATCCCATACATATTTTAGCTCTGTCGATTTGTAGAGTATGGAACATCAATTTTTTTTTCGCGATTTCGATATTGGTCCCATAGTGAAAGTTGTTCAGTTTGATGGTCTTAACCACCCCCTTAAATGTTTATTTGTATTTTTGTAGCACCATGTATAATTAATCAAAACTACTTTCCCCGGAACACGGGTCAAAAAAACGAATAGATCTTTTGGACTTACCATACAAAAGTGCCAATCGGTCAAACGGTTTTCATGTTGTTCTGCAACCTATCTGTGTACACACATCAAGCTACGCAAAACTAAAAGAAGCTGGCCGCACGTAGGTAGAGTAATGTATAATATCGCGCGACCAGCTTATGTTGGTTTTGCATAGCTTGACGTGTCGCTGTGTGTACCGTACCTTTCATCAAAATTGGTTGAGCGTTTCATGAAAATGTATCAGACACTTTCGCTTTTATAATATAGTATGAATGGATAATAAATGTGAATTAAATCTCTTTTCTTAAACTAGAATTACTTTTTTTTCTCCGTGCCATTCAGTATGTGAAAGCCTTTAATAAGCTAAGACTCTGTATAATTGAAAATCTTGAGCAAAGAGAAGTTTCTTTATAAAGCTAAGTAGCGACAAACTCGGTGCTTACATAAAGTCTGAATAGGTTGTTAATGTTATTGCTTACTTCATATTAACTTGAATGTTGGAGAGGTATAGAAATAGAGTTTATTTCAATCTCTATCATATACTTGGTGATACTTTATTTACTACAGATTGATATTACATATTTCGATAGTTTTATTATTTCTATCAGTGATTAGGTAGGTAAGTGAAATCCCAAAAATACCTACTACAGATAGCCATTTGAAGCGTGGTCGAACTTAGAGAGGGTAGATTAGACCATCAAACTGATCCACTTTCAATATGGGACTTACACCAAAATCGCGAAAAAATCTGATTTTCAATTGAAAAACTCAACGAATCCGATCCGAAATGTAAGGGACATCAGATTTTTTCCCAATTTCAGTATTGATGCTCTAGAGAAAGTTGTTTAGTTAGTAAAAACGTAGGTAATCCAATTTCCAACTAAAGTCCAATTTCATATTTTTTTGTTCAGAAATTTGAAGTCACACTCTTCGATATAATATTGCAATGTCTTCTGTTTGAAACGAAACCATTCTTTCACATTCAAAACTAGATAAAAACGTAACCACTCGAAACGAAAATCTCACATTGATAAAGATTTCAAAATTATCGGTGACTTTCAAAAATAACACTCTTGCCCTAGATAGTTAAAATCACACCTGAAGTTTCTATCATTCCATAACCTTTGTTCCGTCTGAGGGCATCCACGGCTAAACCATAAGATTTTATGTCCAGGGACACCCGCCGCCAAACGACTACATTTTACGACTTAACAGCTATCGTGTACATTCAAAAACGTTGTAGCCACAATTGCCTTGATAAAAAAAGGATACCCTATAACGAAATGCTCGTGACGAGAAAATCAAGGTGCGTTAATGTGAAAACGGAGGTGTGAACTGGACAGATGATAGTTGATTTTCACGTTTAATTTTAAATTGTAAAATTAAAGGTTCATACTTTTGTTGGCAAACAGCTAGCCACAAGGCTGAGGGCTATCAATATTTTACAATTATAAAAGGAAATAAATGGAAAATAGAAATGATTAATTTGCCACAAATCGGGTACATAAAAGTAATTACAGTAATTCCGTTCGGAAACATTAATATCCGAACCTGGCTGAGATTGTTCTCAAAAAAAAATAGGTCGGTTTAGGTATATTTCCATTACTCAGAAGCCGATTTGTATTTGTGAATCAAAAGTTAAAAAAGCTTTTTGCGAATTAACGAGACGATAACAAGATGTGCAATTCAATTGGCAGATTCCTCGTATTTCTTCTTTTGTAAATAAAAATCTGGAGATCTAATAAAATTGTGTTGGCGTATTATTTGAAATGCCTTGATTTTTATTCAAACTAGTTCAATTTGACGTGGATGAATAAGTAATGTTGTGTGAATTTGGGTGGTTGCGTACGTAGTTTAGTTAATAATTCGGGAATTTTTCTTCTCCTGCTTTTAAATTTTAGCTTAGTCTTTGCAGCGTGCTCAAGTGCGCTGCATACAAAAGAAGTTTGATTTTTTTCCCTAGCCTGTTCAATGTTCCACTGCTGGGACTGCCTCCCCTTTAACTCTCCAATCCTATTTATTGTGTGCAATTACTGGCCAACTCTCCAACCTTAGTTCAATATCTTAATATTGATTTTTTTTTTCATCACGATCTAGATAGATACTAATAATATTATACAGGTGTAAGGAAAAGTAACTTTTACTATGGGAGCAAACCAAGCGGAGCAAAAAAAAATCTGCTGTTGCATACATTTGTGTCGAGTAGGTAGGTTTGGATAGCAGATTTTTTTATGCTCTGAGAGGATTGCTCCCATAGTAAAAGTTGTTCAGTGTGACGGGTAGAGTGTGTGGTTTAAAGGTTAATGATACTTTTCTTTACACCCTGTATTATGCATGTGGTTTGTTAGATTTCCGTCAAAATATACTTAGCCCCACTTGCGCCAACCTGGGCTAGCAATAAACTCCAGGTTTAAGTTGGTAACCCATGATTTTTTTTATAGAAAAACAACTGAAAGAGCCATTTTATCCGGAGTTAATTACTAACCCGTGGTTGGCGCAAGTGGGCCTTACAGTTTAAATCCTAGGATTACATTTAAAATTTGTATGGATATTTTTGAGCTACTGTTAATTTGAAACTATACATTCTAAAGATTAGTTTCAAGATCGTGTTGAAAAAAGTGCATATACCTTAATTAATTGCTTACTACCCAACAATATAATCTGCTTGAAAACTAAAGATAATTCCAACATCCACAGAGTACTATTATTACTACCGTAACTACAACTAAAAGACTCTTCCCAGACAAGACTAAGTGTCCTAGAACCGTCCATAAAGACCCAGCAAACAAGGAACAAAAAGAACAAGGAACGGTACAAAACCCCCGTGCATTCATAGTCACGAGTCAGATAAGGCCCCAAAGTGGCGTTAAGACGGGATTGCGATGCATTTTACTGCAATCAACGGCTGCATCGCATCTTATGTTGAGGCACGCCTCTTCAGTTCTAAGAGTTAGGCTGAGGTTACATTGGATTTCAATATTTTTTAATACTTTTCTTCCGTGTGGTAGCCCAGAAGTAAATTAGAGTCTATAGACTCTAAATACTCTATTAGGTTATTGGGATGTTTTTCTTATAAAAATATTATAACACGCGTGCATTTAAATCGATCAGAAATCGATATCACATGACTGTGATAATATAGCTAGTAAATATGCTATTATACATGCAAAAAATTCACGATTAAAAGGTACTTTTGGTACGAATAATGGGACTAAATATTTCACGCAGCGTTTCAGTGTCCCACTGATGTGCAAAACCTTCTCCTTCATGTACCTAATGATGTCTATTATAATATGAATTTGCAGACGTGTTTATTATCGGGTTCCTCTCCATTTAATGGATGTTATCTACATCCCAATCTATCTTTCGCCAAAAGAAATAACTAAACGATACTGAAAGTATGGGTTATGGCTATGCTCGTTCACTCTTTCAGATTCACGAGCCATGATATTGTTAGTTCTAACATGATGTCCTACCAATACTTATTTTGTCCTCTATTTTGCTCATTATTATAGTCTAGAGTAGCTGATGTCCAAGGTAGAATACTTAATATCTTAATGGTTTGAAAAAGCTCCCGGAACTTCTTTGCCTCGTATTAGATTATCCACATTTCCCAACTCAACCATTTCGCGACATTTTTCGGTAAAACCATTATTTCTATGGACTCTAGTTTCTGATGAGGTAATTTTTTTTTCCTTAGCCTGTTTCATCCCACTGCTGGGCAAAGGCCTCCCCCCTTATCCTCCATGCATCCCTGTCCTCAGCCAGTTTCATCAACTTTTCGTCGAAGGCATCCAAGTCGTCTCTCCAGCTCATTGGGGGTCGACCCTGACGGCGACGTCCAATCTCCGGGATCCAAGGTGTTTAGACTTTGGCCCATTTTTCCGGGTGCAATCGACAGACATGGCTGGCCCAATCCCATTTTAACTTCCCGGTTTTCTCACCAACATCGGCTATTTGTGTTTTTTGGCGTATTGTGGTGTTATTGACGCGATCTGTCCGTTTGATTCCCAATTTGCTACGCTCCATCCAAAATAAAACCGCATCAAATAAAAACTTTATTATTATAAAACTATAGTGTGAACACACCACAAAATGTAAATCCAGCAATCACGCTTCCTTTTACAGCGATGTCTGAGAGAAAAACGACTTACAGCATCACAGCCCGCCGCGCCCCGCCGACGCCGACGCCGACGCCGCCGCGACGTAGACGTAGACGTTTGATTCGTACCAATCTACGGAAAAGTTTCCAACATTGTCATTGTTTGTTTAGAGATGAAAAGCATTTGAAGCAGCTGTCTGAGGTGGTATTTATATTCGCGCTCCAGATTTTATCTGTACATTGGAATAGTCTTCGCTTGTTGGCGAGGAATCAAGGACTTGTCCAGTCACTTTAGAGTTTCCTTGTATGGACACCCTAACAATAATTCATCTATCGCTGAAACTTTGCAGTGTGATAAAGTAAAGTATAAGATTACGGTTGACAAATAAATAATCTAGGACCGGAAAAAATTAAACCTAGATTATTTGTCAACCGTAACCTTTCTAAACAATGATACATCCAACGAATGTTCTCCAATCCAATTAATGAATTTGTTTGCGGTGTCAATTGCGGTGTCAATATAATATTAAAATTGATTCCATGGTGTGTAAGACCCTATTCAAAAAGAGCCCTTGGGCGATTGACACCGCGGTCCTAAACGAGCGCGGTGTCAACCGCTAAACTACCCAAACAAATTACTAAACCACTGAGACTTGATGTAGGTATTTTATGCCTCTCTTGTGGCAGTTGATTAATCCAGACATAACACAATTTTATTGTTTCTTTCACATACCTACTTATTAATAATTCGTCTGCGCAACAGTACCCGATTCCAGGATTTTTATATCTATTACCTATGTATTATCGTTGTCTTATTATCATAATAGCGGTGTGGTAGGCACCGCAAGGAGCCGCCTGGCTCGCGACCACCTTCCTGCCAGAGTCTGGTGCCAAGCAGCTTGCTGCGTTCCGTCGGTGTGCAGGAGTGCCAGTGCCATTCTGGGTAAGCTCGCTACATCTCCGACCCCATCTTTGTCCTGAGGACTAGATTGAGGTCAAGAGCAAACCCATCTACCTATATGGTAAAAAAAAAAAATGTATGAGGCCGGGCTTGATTCTGGTAATATTTAAATAAATCTGTTTCAAAATTTCCAAGATATTTATGACATAATGAATTCACAATAGTCAGAATCTAAAGAAAATGATAATTGACCTTAATTACAAATAACAGTGGTTGTAAAATTCGTGAACTGATAAAAGTTGGCACAATGGACGTTGAATTAGTATAAAGTTATTCCGTTCGTTCATTGTAAACGAACAATGCCAAGTTTTGTATCGCTAGAAATTATACAAACTCTGGGCAGCAGTTAGACGGAGTTTTTAAATCTGTTCATCATCATCTCGGCCTATGGACATCCACTGCTGGACATAGGCCTGCCCCAAGGATCGCTACAGCGACCGGTCCTGCGCTGCTCTCATCCTACGGATTCCCGCCGCCTTCACCAGGCCGTCGGTCCACCTTGTCAATGGCCTACCCATGCTGAGCTCTCCGGTACGCGGTCGCCACTCTAGAACTCTTCGACTCCATCGGCCATCGGTTCTGCGAGCAATGTGCCTCGCCTAATTGGCACTTTAGTTTAGCAATTCTTTGGGCTTTGTCAGCTACTCTGGTTCTTCTGCAAGTAAATTTATTATTTACCTACCTATAAATGCGGATGTGATCATTAAATGCGTGTTCAATGCGGACCAAGGACTACCAACTTATTTTATTTCACTTGGTTGAAAATCTTTTCGGTCTTTTATGTAATGAAGTAAAGTATCAGACGTCATTCCATATAACGCCATAGAGATTTTCCGATTCTTATTTAGATTTTGCTTAATTCTAAAAATAATTTATTAATTAGAAAGATCTTGTTACTAAAACCTGTTCTAAGAATAAGTGAGAGTACCTGTTTCGAATCTCCTGTAAATAACCTTCATAGCACCTAAATGGTGCTATTATATACCTAAATTATAGGTACCTAGGCTTAAAATTCACATAATAATTTTCACACACAGGTAGGTTTTCTTTCTGAAACTTCTAAATCCGTCCATGTACATAATTACGCTATCCGTCATTGTCGCAAAGGTATTTTCTAAATGTTGTTGATTATTTTCTTTGTGTATTACTGATTGTGACTGACTCCATTCAAAAAAAGTTTGTCAGGACGATAAATTATTATCATAAGAATAATGTACATTCAGATTACCTACCCTAGCTTATGTCCTCGGGTCTGCACGCGTGGGATTCTTATTTTCTTTTGAAGTAAAACTTCTTTACGCACGCTTGACTTGGGGAGTAAGCTGGTGAATGCGTGACGAGAGCGTTACGAAAAGAGTTCGGACGAGACGAACGGAAGTAACGTAGTTATATGTATTATTACCTCCTTGCTTATAGCATAGAGTTTTTGAAAGACGATGTATACCAGGAAGCTGGAATGTATACTGATAAAATTTGTATATATCAGTATAGTCGACGATGTATGACTTTCGCTGTCATGTCATGCCAAATGGTTCGAGGCATACTTAAAATATTTTATAAGAATTCTAATTTTAGTATTATTTTCTTAAAATTGAACCTCAAGCGTTTTAAATCTCGTGGCTCAAGATTGTTCCGTTGAGAAGAAAATGAAAAAAATTGGAAGTGCCTAAAAACGAGTGTGCTTTAGACCACCTAAGATGTTGCAAATCATAATATCAATAAACGATTCTTCGACGGCCCGATAGCACAGTCTGTAGTTACCCTGCCTGCTGTGCCGAGAGTTGCGGGTTCGAATCCCGTAAGGGACAAATATTTGTATGATACAAATAGCAGTAGTTTTACTTCAGTACTGTGTGGACTAAAGCACACTCGTTTTTTATTAGAAAACAAATGTTTCATATCCGTTTGTGTCTAAAAAAAAAAAAAAATAAATGTATTGAGCCGAAAACTATAGAAAAGTGAAGCCTGAATCCCAAGTCATAGAGTAAAGGTACCAAATACAATTGCTACCCCATGTTAAAAGCATTAAATAATACTGATTACCAATACCAACCACCCCCCCCCCCCCCTCTCCTAAAAAACCTTGAAAACTGGTTTAGGTTACTGGTTGGTTTGGTGTTTTTGGTTCGTCAGTCAGTCGTCTGGCGAAACCTTTTCATACAAATCAAAATTCAAGATTAACACATACAGGGCTATAAAATTAAATGAGCTACACGTTTACACACTTAAGGGTGTTTTAGACCAAAAAACACATACTCAACCCATCAAACTGAACAACTTTTACTATGGGAGCAAACCTGTCAGCTGTTTCATACGTTTGAGTCAAGTAGGCATACGGAACAGCACATTTTTTTTTGCGCTGACAGGTTTGCTCCCATAGTAAAAGTTGTTCAGTTGGTGGGTAGAGTATGTGGTTTAAAGGTTAATGATAATTTTCCATACACCCTACATAGAAACATTAAAAAAAGACAGCTGTTCTATAAAAATAATTGTCAGTTGCCCCATTTGCTTCATGAGTCCAGGATGTGGCTACAAAAAAAAAATTACAAATTTCCTATACCCTTATTTGGTTTAGGCTTAATTGCGGGTTCAAGTCCAGCCCAATGCTTAATTTTTCAATTTTAAATTTCACTTGTGGCTCAAACATGTTTTTAATCAACAATATTTAAAAAAAATGAGGATTGTCGTTTTCAATAAAAATATATGTTAAAAAAGATGAAAATTAATTTTATTTACATTCATTCATGCACGCTGCAACAGCTGCTCAGCCTGCATTACCTACTGATGCATAAAATATATTGCAGTCATTGACTTACACTCTAGCGATAGACAGGCCCTTTCATAGAAGCAACATGTTAACTACGTCACTATGGCAATGACAGACCGCATTGTGTCATTTTGTGTTGTTTTGTGTGACATGATGTTTGTTTGAACGAGCTTGTCTATCGCTAGAGTATATGTCAGTGATTGCAGTGTTGCCACCTAGTACACACGGCGACACATCAAGCTACACAAAACCAACATAAACGTAATCTGGTTATAATTTCAATACCTACTAACCAATTAATGTCAATGCAATTTTTCAGAAACTATCTGAATCTCTATGTTTGTATGAAGTCAGATTTTCGTTTAAAATGTATAGTTTTAATGTAACTGTCCCTCAAAGATTTTCATACAAATCTTAAATTAATCGACACTCATGTGGAGATCTCTTCTTGAGTATACATAGAAAAGGATGCAAATACATTCAACGTATACCTACATGCATCCTTGTCTATCTTTACTTAAGAAGAGATCTCCACTTGAGTGTCGTTCTGTAATACCCCACTAAAACTGTAGATATATTTTAACGAAAGTCTGACTTCATACGAACATTTTTCGTATGAAGTCATTAGTCTCTAGAATGTTTCTGAAAAATGTCATCGACTTTAATTGGATAGTATTGAAAATATCACCAGACTACGTTTGTATGCAGCGTGCATTTGCGCTCTCGGAATAAACTTCTATGCTTCAGACTATCAAGCGAAACAAAATCAGCGGTCGCATACCTAATATTTGATTCTGCTAGGTCCGGTAGGTAGGTACTGCACCCTGCATAGAAAAGCTGTTTTTTTCCCACCTTTCCTGAGGGTGGCTACATCATAAACTCTATACTATGGCTACATAGTGAGTTTAGTTTGATGGTTTGAATTCACCATTTCAGTATTTACCTGGCTGTCCCTTACGCCCTGTACCTATAACTAATATCTATTCCAATATTAGGTAGTCATTTAATTTACATAATTCACTCGTAACTTGTTAGACTGAACGGCAGAGACTGCTTCTTATGCAAATAACCTTTAAATTAGTTTATACACCTACTCTATTCATTGCTGGATTTGATTGTTCAAGTAAGGTAACCTCATATAAGGTCTGCCTCCGTGGTCTAATGGTTAAAAGCATTGAGCTCTCATCTCCCGATCGTGGGTTCGATTCCCACGGGGGACACCTATCTAGTGATAAATCACTTTGGTTTTTCCCAGTTGGTTAGGTCATAGCAGTCTGAAGCACCTGATTGTCAGAAAAGGAAAATGATTCCGTGCTTCGGATGGCACGTTAAGTCGTTGGTCCCGGCTACTATCTCTGGTGGTAGTAGTCGTTACATAAAAAACCACGTCAGAGGCCGTAAGGCGGTTTACCCTACAATCACCCCTTAAAGTAAGTAATTTAATTTCACTCAATTAAAAAAATGTCAGGTTCATAAAAAACTAGGGTATTTTCAGTTGCAGAAACGATCATTAAAGTTAATCCTTTAAATCTCTTGAGGTCATTTTTTGTCTGTTTACGTAGTAAGAGCTAGCAAGAGATTTAATTGAGGATTAACTCTAATGAGCGTATCTGCAACTGGGTGTTAGTCTTTAGATGGCCTATTGCCAATTCTTACGTCAATTTATACCGAATTATTACCTACTACCTACGTACCTACTATAATATTGTACACACTATACTCCGTTCAGGAATTAGAGCGACAAAATGTAAACAAAGAAACGTCACTGTCAAAGTGACATTACGTGGTCAGAAACCTTTGGTACATTTTTTAAGAATAACATTATGTCGGCACGGCATTTAATAAATGGCGTTGACATTAAACATTTACTGTCCATCCATAAATAATAAAAACAATCGAGAAAATTTTAATTAAATTTTTAAATTATGCCGCTACTCTGTCTGTGCGGGCTTTTTGTGCTATGCGTAGCATCCACGCATAGCGTACGGACTCAGACGACGTTATTTAACAATCAACAGACGCGTTTACGTTATTTTATGCAATAAAAAATCTTTTTCTTCAAGCACATTGTTAAAACGAACCGAAGGTCTAAAATATCTGATTGTTGCCAGACCAAGAAATAAAATATTTACAGTCACGCTTTCTTTTAATCTAAAATAAATTATAGCTGGCGTATTTTTTAATTATTTTCCATACGAAGTTAACATATCATTTGTCGTAATCCTTTGCGAGTAAAATAGATAATTTACTGTTATTCATTCCGGAGATAAGTTTTCTACAGTCTCGAGATGGTATTTTCTACACTGGTATCACCGTTGTTTACATTTTGTCGCTCTAATTCCTGAACGGAGTATAAAACAATGTCGCCGACACAAATTAAATCTAATTTTTAAGATGTTGACCATTTGTCAATGATGTTGACAAAATAAAACTCTTCAAAAAATGTGGAACGCTTCACGATTTTGCGTGTCATCCTTGCGCAGGGGCCATGCTAATCTTCTCTGTATCGTTCCAATTTTAGTATATGTACTGCCGAAGCAAGTACACTTATCAAGGTCTTTCAACTGTATATATACTCAGGAAGAGTGAAAATAATTCTAGCGCGATGTAGGTTTTTTTTAAATATCAACGTTAATTTTCATGTGATCTTCGATATTAGTAGCTTGTATTGTGAATAATATTATTTATTGCTATTTTGTATTTAAATATTTACAAATTACTTGAGATTTGTATATAAATACGATCAAAAACTAAAATCTAACTACATTTCTTCCTAACAGCGCCATCTATCAAACAATCCTAGAACTAAATCATCTGGCGGGTGTCAATCTACGGTTAGTCATGTTGATAGCTAGTTCTGGTAAATGATCAGAGATGGCAGCAGGAGTACAATTTCTAAATTGTTTTTGGGAAAACGTTGTATCGCCCTCTGGTGGTATTGTATAAAATTAAGATTTCCTTTACCTAACCGAGAAACATCCTAAAATGTCTCTCAAATGTAAGATTTTAGTGTTATCGCATTTTCAAAGATGGCGCTACCTACTTTTTTTGTGAATTCACTTTACCAATTCTAATTTTTAATTGAATTTATTTTTAACAAAAACACTTATCTCCATTTATATTAAAGCATTTTAAATACCTAAGAACGTCCGTCCGCCCTCGTCAGAGTCTTTTCTAGACAGACAATAACACGTTCTTCTTCACATTAACTACTTATAAAACATTAATCATTGCATTGGCAATATAAACTTTATTGTCTCAGTAATTAAGGGTGTCCATTTATCAACCTTAATGGTCCCATAGGTAGTGAAATTTGTTCAGTTTAATGGCCTGAAGCAACCTCTTAAGTAGGTATATGTAACGCGTATACTTAAGACGTAATAGTAGGTGGAAATACCTCGGAGGCATCTTTTATTTTCCATTTTACGACTAGATTTATACCATTTACCGAAACTAAAGTCATACCTCAGTATTTTTGGATAGTTCATCTAGTGCAATCATCAACTGAATACACGATTGGAATGACTTCACTCGATAGAAAATCGTCACAAAAATGACGTATTTTCATGCATTTTTAAACATTTTTCTCGGTTTAGAAGAACTTAAAATAGTTTCCGATTGTTGGTATTTATACTCACATATTCACCATTAGTTTAACTAGTGCAATCATAAATAAAATCTAGAAAAAGTACTTTGGTTAGTTGTTTTTAATCGAAAATACGGCTCACGCACACGCTTTTCGGAGCGCTCGGCAATCGCGTTTCTCATAGAAAATATTCGTCTGGACCTATGGCCCCTTAAGTAGGTTTAGTGTACCCCTGTATATTAGGTGATTTTGTAACCACTTTCCATCAGGGGTGGTTCAAAAAATCATAAAAACTTTTACTAATGGGAACAATAAATCTGAAAAAAATAAGCTTTTCCATATAAACTGCTATGCAAATCAAATATATGAAACAGCTGTTTTTTTACGATTTCAGCATAGGTAGCATGACACCGTGATAAAGCGCTATCACACCTTCGCTCTCTTTCTATTTGCACGTGAACGAACGAGATAAAAGGCGTGATAAAGCCGCATCACGTGTAGCATGTTACGAGTGCTGGTTTTCTCCCATCCCATACTAAAAGTTGTTCAGTTTGATAGTCTGAACCACCCGTGAAAATTGGGAAAGTGTTAAAATATTCACGCAGTAACTTACCTACCTAAAGTTACCTACTGTAATAGTCATAATTTTATACGAGCGCGTATGAAGTACTTTTCGCTGTTATTTTCACTGGCGTATATTTAAATGTTTATGGTTATCATAATGCGGTTTTAAAGAGATAATTTGTGACGATCCGTACGTAGGTAATAATAACTTTATGATTTGAAATTGTTTGACGAGGCTATAAAACAAAATAAATATAACTTTTGCGCTTAAGGTGGTTGCAGAGTTGTCAATTTCATACAAAACTTTGTCGTAGAACACTCGTAGACGGTATTAATAAAAGTAATGTTTTATATATTTTATTTTATTTTATTTATTTGGCACAGTAACAAAGTACAAACTGATACATCGATCTTAAACATAATACAAATTAAATCACATCTTATTTGCACCTCAATTATGACTACAGCATTCTAATTTATTCTTACGAATTTACTACATTAGTTGAATGAAACTTTTAAACATAAGGCCCGTCACAGACACGCGCTGTACTCTTCTTACGCACGCAAAATTACAAAAGCACGTCTCTTTCCTGCGTGCGAGTTAGAGGAAGCGATTATAGCGGCCGTGTGTTGCGCGCTTAAGAGTTAGGTAGGTATATGAATACATTAATAATTTTATTTTACGAGAAAATGAAAGAAAATTGTTACATACTAAAAACGAATGCAAAACACTATAGTTCTTGGCGCATCAGCAGCTTAAGGGGCTACCTGCCGGTTTTGGGTAATTTTGTAACCATTTTATTCATTAACTATGGCACTTTTTGAGCTGAAATTTAAACTGAACCATCTACAGGATATGAGAAGTGATGTGGTTTTTCTAGAAATCGATTTAAAAAAAAAAAAAATTCTGACAACATGATCCAGAGCGTTAGTAATACAAAAGTTAGGTCTATGTTAGTATTTGATTTGAAGAAGTGACTTGGCACATGTGTCCTAGAAATGGACAGTTCCCACCATCAGCTATGGCTGCGCGGCGGCGGCGGTGGCGGCTTCGATTTTAATGAATAAAACCTTAGAAAAGGGACTCTAAAGTCACCCCTTTTTTTCCAGTTGTAACCATTTTACTCTTACATTTTTAATCGGAACAAAATGAAAATTTACTATATTGTTCACAATACAATTTAGAATGATGAGGTTTTTTTACTTTTTCGAAATTAATAAAAAATCATCGAATTTTTCAAAGAAAACAGCTAAATTCTGACCCGAGCCACGCGCTCTTTCTCATCGATTAGTATGGAGTGTGAGTGAGAGGAGAGTGGTCCACGGCTGATACGCCTTAACAGAGCTTGCGTACTTTCCTGGGCTTTGATGGAATATAATTATCAAGGCTCTTACAATGATTATTATATAACCGGCACATGCGAATCAAAGGACTATTATACGATATATTGATGGTTGTACTATGGATAGAAAACAAATGCTGTCTACGACTGTTGACTATAATATAATCAATTATTCCATATAATATATTTAAGTTCATATATTATAGGGAAAAATAGCTTAGAAAATCTATATTGCGCGTCTCAAATAACATTTACAATTTATAATATAATTACGAAGATATCAAGCTTTGAAATTATTCACACAAAATTTTAAAGCCTTACTACTTTTATTAATACCGTCTACGAGTGTTCTACAACAAAGTTTTGTATGGAAGGAAACCACCTTAAGGGGGTTGCAGAGGGAGTTGCACTACACTAGATGGCGCTCGGGAGCATCATTCCTGATTTTATCACATTTTATTTTATATCTTCGTAATTATGTTATAAATTGTAAATGTTATTTGAGATGCGTAATCTTGATTTTCTTAACTATTTTTCCATATATAAAATATTACTTTTGTTAATACCGTCTACGAATGTTATACGTCAAAGTTTTGTATGAAATTGATTAAAATTAAAATGTATATCAAATTCGTATGAACAATAAAATTACTATAACTTGCTACACTTGCTAACTTGCTACTATTACTATAGCTAGATCAGTAAAACATAAACACAAGTGCCCGCATAATTGAAAATTTTGATTGAAATCATCACAATTACGAGATATATAATAAAATGTGATAAAATCAGGAATAATGCTTCCGAGCGCCATCTAGTGTAGTGCAACTCCCTCTGCAACCCCCTTAATAGGTACTTTCAGTCACGCTTTGACGGTCGAAAGTGTTCGAAATTAACTAAACTGTGTAGGTAGGTAGTCATGAGTGATCAGCCATCATCATCAATTATTATCATAGACCAAGAAAAATGTTTCGCTTACCTACGCGTAGTCATGGATAGGTATTAAAAGAACTGGCTTTCATCATCATCATCTGTTCACAGGGTGTTAGGGTAAACAGTTTGTATTCAATATTTACTCTGTATTTTTATTGTTTTTTTTTATATCTTGGACATTGTCACACAAATTATCTAGACACATTTAAAGTACCAGAAACTAGCCTGGACTTGTATTATGATAACTAGACAACGATAATAGAATACATTTATATAGATAGGTACAAACATCCATGACTTGGGTACAAATATTCATATTCATCATACAAATATTTGTCCCTTACGGGATTCGAACCACGGGATTCGTGTTTGAAGGGTGCATAATGGCACAGATTATATAATACTATAATGGCACAGATTATATAATAATGGTAAAGCCTTAAAAATGTGAAAAAAATTTAACCTTCAGGTTTTTTTAGAACGAGATAAATGCTACATTTTTAATTTGGGGCTGTTGCTGACGTGACTTTTTTAAAATATAATAGTCGAGGACACCAAAGATCATAATGATTTTAATAACAGACAAATAAAGTTAGCCCCCTGGCATCGCACGGCACGTGCCTAACTAAAACAAATTATACACAAAACATCGTTATTAGATCAGTGTGGAATAATTACTTAACAATAGTGTTGGGATAAAGTAGTCAGATATACTATCAATATCGATACAAATTTTAACCAAATAAAATGACAATTAATCCCTACTAGGATAAATAGATAATGAGTGATTTTTCAGTAAGAGGTACCTAATAATTTATAAGGTTTGATTAACGAAATTAGGGTAACTTTTCCTTCCATAATCCGTTATAGGCACAACAAAAATGCATGCAAAATGCATTACATCTCCGTACGTTTTGGAAATCCATTCCAAAACGTTATGGTAATAATACCATGCCTTACTGCTAAACCAGAGGTCCTGGGTTCAAATCCGGGTTAGGTAATCTTTTTATTGTTTGTCTCTTCGTTGCTTGGTTTTCATAATAAAAAGCTTAGTAAGTACCTAGCTTACGTTTGGGATTATAACAATGCATGGTGCCTGTGAGCAAAATTGTATTTATCTAAAATACCACAATTATTAATATTAAATCTTCATCATCATCATCATACGCTCTAGTCGGTGGAGTATTCGCCAATCCTGTTTCATTTCCGCTAGTCTCTTGGGTTTTTGATACGACACGACATCAACCTTTTCCTTCACTTGGGCTAGATAACTCTGTCTAGCTCTTCCCCTCCCTTTCTTACCCTATATCTTTCCTTCTAGTATGGTTTTAAGGAAATTGTCGTTTCGTATCAAGTGTCCGATAATTTTTCCCCTCCGGTTTTCGATTAAGTAGGTATAGTGTTATAATTTTGTATGCATTGCATTAAAAGTATAGTTATCAAACCTTCCAAAAATAAGTCCTTTGAAAGATTAATTGAAGTTTGTAGAAAAAATCATAACTTCTTTAAAAGAAATATGTTTACTTGAATTTATGATTGAATTGAAATATGTTTATGAGTAAATAATAGTACATTATGATACAAGTGAGCAAAGTTGGTCATTACAGCCGAGGCGGGATATTATATTATAGCAGAGGCTGTAATGACCAATGCTCACGCGTTTCATACGACGTTTTTCAATATAATTGCGAGGAAAAAGTAATAAAATTTCGTAAAATAATTGTTGTATTTTACGAAATTTTATTACTTTTGCCTTCAATTTTAGACAAATGTTTGAGGAAAATTACCATAGAAAAATAATACGACATTTTGTTGCAGACAACCTGATATGAAAAACGTTACAAACTTCATATTAATGTATTTATAACACAAATTAATGTTAATTTGTAACTAAAATTAATTGTTTGATGAAATGAAGCGTTTATTAATCATATATTAACTAAAACCGATTAATTACTTCACATTTTTTTTTCATAAAAACTCTTTGCTAAGATTTAAAAACAACCAATAGAAAAAAAAAGTAACATTACCGCACTAGTGCGGTAATATAATCATTTTCGCACGCGTGTTCTATAAGCTGCATTATGTACCTAAGAGCCACTTTACGAGCAAGTATGTTGAAAAATGTTTTAAACGTTAGTTTGGAGTAAGAACTATCGATATTTCTACAACACTAGTTCGTGATCGCCGCCTCGGGCCGGATCACGTCCGGAACAGCATTTAAGTTCATAAACAAACCGGTCGGTATGGAAACAGGTCAAAATATTCACTTCAGCGCTGCATCCATATTCAGTTGTTAGAATATTAATATTTCTATGAAACCTAAGATAACTTAGAATGAACATACGCTCAAGTTAATTTTCCAGGAGTAAGATAGACTACAAATGGCCACAGGCTATTATTCTTATACACGTCTATGAATTTCTTTCATTTACTATACGATAGTACCTGATAGCTTTCATAGGTAGTGAACCTACCTGCTGTGCCAAGGGTCGAGGACTAGTTAATTTGTGGTTCAAGTTCAAATTTCCGCAAGGGGTAAATATGTTACTGTTATAGTTTATAAAGTGTTGAGATTTTGAACCGTTGATCATTTGATTTGCTGATCTTATGGGTTTGATATTTTAAATGTTGTTCTTTATGACTGTTGAACTAGATTATCAATCCCGCCTGGATGAGTTAACTTGACACCTGGAGGTAGAGAGAGAGCGAGAGATACATATATTCTGTAGTATGAGCGATCGCTAGAAGGACAAGGATGACAAAGAAAAGCGGGGCGTCAAGTTAACTCGTCCAGGTTGTATAAATGTGAAAGTTAGTGACGATTTTATTTTTCGATGTTTGTGACCTAACTAACCTCGCATTAACGGATGAACAGAATTTGATGTTTGGCACACTGATAGAGTCTGATCTGAATTTACACTTGTGATACATTTTTAAAGTCAGCACAGATGAGGTCGCGGGCTAAAACTAGTCTTACATAATTCAAAAAGTTCAAAATTATATTTCACGAAGACTAAAATTGAGAAAGATTAAAATTGTCATTCGCGCATTTCGGGATTCAATCCAACTTATGTATGGAGCCCCAAAGCGATTGCAGAAACGTTTAGTATGATTTTACCGCCAGCCATATAATGGGTCGACGAACGCAATGGAGTGTGAAATTTGCCTCTTCAAAAAGGTCCACCGTCATTTGCCAGATGTTTAGAGGCTATAGAATTATTATAAAGTTATGTTTCGTGATGAAACTGTTATTATTATGTGTTTGACACATTGACTTACCAACGACTGGACGTCGGGTCTGCGCTCAAAAGAATCCGAACCAAAAGAGCTCCAAAACGTATAATATAGAGAACCAATTACGCGACAGTCTTTGTTTGATCGGCTGACTAGGCGCATGTATAATTAATACCGTGTCTCGAAAAATAATTTCAGCAATTTCAATGTTTTTACACACAATTTCAATGTTTGTACACTTTTGTCGAGAATATTGTACTAGACCCGGCGTCCATTTTTCGTATGTCAATGGTTTGACATTTAGGTATGTTATGGTTTTAGCTAAAGTACCTGGACGATCGAGCTCTGGAATGAGAATTCTCTGAATCTCATTCGGTGAGCTCAGCTGTTGAAAATGTCAAAATTACTATGGAGATACGCATCTTTCTACTGCTGATTTGACTTTCAAAAATCATACTACACGAGAGAGATTTTTGAAAGTCAAATCAGCAGTAGAAAGATGCGTATCTCCATAGTAATTTTGACATTTTAAACTGCTGAGCTCACCGAATGAGATTCAAAAATCGCACTCCTGCCCGCTCAAAACGTGTTTTTCCAGAGTTGAGACCTATCTGAAAATTTCATCGAAATCCTGCCTCGAAGTCCGCTAGAACGCAATTACAGATTTACAAACAAATATTGCTCGTTGAATAGTGCCATGGTTACCCAGCACGGCTAGCATGCCACAAAGCGTTTAAAAAGACGAGAAAAACGTCATGCGCGCTCTTTTGGCATATACTGCTATACCTATCAAGACTGCAGTACGTTTAGTTCCAAGACAATATGTGAATTTTTACAGGACATTGGCCAAAACATCGATTTGTTTCGATGGACCGATGGACCGACATTTTCATAATAATGAGACTAGATATTCTAATTTTTAAATTGTACAAAAATTATTATGTTTGTGTAGCGGTGAGCTACGGAACCTCCATCTTGAGGTCCGGGTTCGAATCCGGATCCACGTGCCATGTACCAATGAGTTTTTCTAACTTATGTAATACCGACTGCTGTCAAACGGTGAAGGAAAACATCGTGAAGAAACCTGCATACGCCGAAGAAGAAATTCTTCGATGCGAATGTGAAGTCTACCAATCTGCATTGGGCATGCGTGGTGGACTAACGCCCATACCCTCTCTAATGGTAGGCCTGTGCCCTGCAGTGGGACGTTTATAGGCTGTGACGATGATGACAAACATTTTTTCAATAGGTAAATTGTTTAGACCACCACTCTTCCTTAAAACGTTCTTAAAGAATTCTGAACTCGGTAAGAACGAGTTAAATGTATAGTATAAATTATACATAAGAAAATAAGAAAAAGATTTTTTTATTTTTTTATTTTTTTTTAAATAAAAATAAATAAATATCTTGGACAGTGTCACACAAATTATCTAGTTAGGTACATTTAAAGTTCCAGAATCTAGCCTGGACTTGTATTATGATAACTAGACAACGATATAGAATACATATATAGATACAAACATCCATGACTCGGGTACAAATATTCATATTCGTATTCGTCATACATATATTTGTCCCTTACGGGATTCGAACCCGCGACCCCCGGCACAGCAGGCAGGTTCACTACAGACTGTGCTGTCGGGCCGTCAAACATTGTTTATCAAAGTTGGTAACTTGTAATGAATCCGTCAAAATCAGCTCTGTCATTGTAACTATTAAGCCGGCACCAGACTTCACAACAACGGGGACTGTTAATGCCGCGCGGCACTACGAATATATTCCATTAGCGAAAACAATAAACCGTTGATGGATGTCCGATCGACTCTTCATTATGCTTCTGTGACAGCGGTGCTCAAACTATAAGGTAGGTACTTACTCGCCCATGTAAAGTTATAGCATCTGTATTGCGTGGGGTGACTGACACAGACTGACACTCATTCAGAAACGCTCATTAAAGTTAATCCTCCATTAAATCTCTTGCTGTTACTCTTTGTCTTATTGACGTAGTAAAAGCTAGCAAGAGATTTTATGGAGGATTAACTTTAATGAGCACTTCTGCAATTGAATGTTAAATTTATTCTAGCAGCAAGTTATTTTTTTTAATGGGTGATTTTTTTTATTTTCCAAACTGTCAGAGGTGGTTCAGACCATCAAACTAAATTTGAATCGATTCCAGTTTAGTAAGTAGGTATAAATATGAAATAACGTTACTGAAAAACTTTTTGCGATTTCAGGTTTGCTTCAATAGTAAAAGTTGTTCAGTTTGATGGTCTGAACTCTGAACCACCTCTAAAAATTAAAACCACACCTAGTATGTAAATAAATACTTAGTAGATACGAGTACAATGTCTACAAAATATTACATACATACATACATATACTCACGCCACTATCCCACAGGGGTAGGCAGAGACTACGGCTCGCCACACACTACGATTCTGACACACTTCTCTCGCCTCATCCACATTCATACATCCCTTCATGCACTTCCGTCGGTTGAAAGTGCTACGCACTTGTCCTTTTCGGAGAAGACCATTTATTTGGTCGTGGTAAGTTCTCCTCGGACGCCCTCTCTCGACTGTTCCACTGATATTGGATCGATAAATCTCCCTAGTGAGTCTACTCTCATTCATCCTCTGTACGTGACCGAACCACCTAAGCATACCTCTTTCAATCTTGGTTACCACATCATCCTTCAACTTACACCGATCCCTTATCACACTGTTCTTGATTCGGTCGGTCACTGTAACACCACTCATACTTCGTAAAGAGCGCATTTCCACTGCATTCACTCGACTTTCATTCCTTTTGCTCCACACCCAACATTCACTCCCGTACATACATTTTACAAAATATTAATGATGTTATTATTATTAGAAGTATTATTTAACGGTATACCGTGACGATGACTAGACTTCTGCTCCCGATTATGAAGTCCACAACAGTTTGAGAACCACAGTTTCAGTACTACAGACAATTTCACGGTGGCCAGGCAAGCAGGTGATTCTATTCACCCATAAAATACCCATTAATGGTCTCACCAAGGTAATGGTTTCACCCCAATAAATTACTAACAGCTTTTTAAATTCAATGACCTATGATATTTGGTGGAAGTGGAGAAAAAAATCGGATATGAGAGTGAAATTATGTATACACGTCACACTGTGACATGCGTGGAAGCCAGCGGCTGAGACAAGTTGATGAGTTTTGACTTAACTATAAGTGAATAAAATAAGTGAGGACTAGTTTATTTACAAGATAACAACTAAATAAATTATTAAACAATAATAACATAACGGATAGAAAAAAAAAAACACCTAACCCTACATAATATTCACATCTTTTTAGTGAATTATTCGGTCCGTATTTCTTTCAAGGCCGTGGTGGAAGCAAGAAGTTTGATGTGACTTTTTGTTTCTAGACTTTTCTCCACACTTGGCATCCATGGCACTCAATTAGTTTTCATCTACCCATTTTTTCGATTTTGCTTGCCTATAATTTTCAGATAATACCATATCTTATCAACCATTAAATTAATAAAATACTGTTCCAATTTAAATTTCCATAAGACTTAGTAATATCAAAACGACTGAACTGAAAATAGAATTGTCTTGGGACGACGAAATTTGATTTCGCTCTAATTATCAATATTTAATCCCATCTTGGGAATTGTTGATTTTGGAGCACGAAATTGTATTTTTTGTAGATTGTTCTTTTGAAAGATTGCTTCATAGCCAATTCCGAATCAGAAATGAAAAATTTTGCTGAAGAACCAGACTACGAGTAGATAGCTAACATAGCCCAAATAATTGCTAAACCAAGGTGGCAGTGGGCGGGAGGAACATTGATCGGGGACACCTAAAAACCACATCGTAACTTTTTGTTTTTCATTATCATAATTGTACAGCTAAGAGATTCTTTAAGGTTTACAGACAATTCCGTTACAGTTTTATAATAGTAAAGAAGATATTCTAGACCAAATTAAAGATTGAAAAATTTGTCTCGGGCGGGACTTGAACCCACGCTCTTCCAAACCGGGGAAACGTGCTAACCAATTACACCACCGAGCCCACAACCCAGAGGACGAAATTTTCAATCTGTTACGTCTTAAGGGGACGTGCGCGCCATCTACTGGCAGTATTACAACTAACCAACTTGCAAGTCAAATATTACAACTTGAATTCAGACAATATAGACGTAACAGATTGAAAATTTTGTCCTCTGGGTTGTGGGCTCGGTGGTGTAATTGGTTAGCACGTTTCCCCGGTTTGGAAGAGCGTGGGTTCAAGTCCCGCCCGAGACAAATTTTTCAATCTTTAATTTGATTCGAAATAGCACAACATGGCTGTAACATGTTTATAATCAATGATATTCTAGACACCTAAACTCAGGTTTTGTATATAAATAGTGTGTGAAAAATATAGGTCAGTAGGTAATAAAAAGGTAGAGCAAGGTATCTTTGTATGACGTAGATCCCAAACTCATTTAAGGTAGAGAGGAAGAGAAAGCTTCCTGCTTTCGTCCTCCTTGGCTTCCTTCCTTTCCTATACGTAAGTTGTTTGTGCCTATTTTTATACTTGCTTTTCTTTGAACGTCGTTTACGATTGATATTAAATTGGATCATATTAAATTCTTCTGTGTAGGTACTTAAAAGATTTTGCTCGCGACTTCATCCACTTCGTTTGATTAACGGCCAGAAGTCGCCAATCGAATGCCGTCGACACTGTCGGCAGGTTCGGTGCAGATGGCTTTTTCGACAACATGCACCCGCGCGTGCTACCCGACGACAAAGCCGGGTGTATGTGCGTTACTCCACCACGCGTGATCAATGCGGATTGGTAGACTTCACATACACATCGGAATTTCTTTTTCAGCGTATGCAGATTTCACCGTTGAGAGCAGTCACTGTCGGTATTACGTACATAAGACTTGAATTAATACGTACACCCGTAGAGCGTCACGTGACTCCCGTCTACGGGCCGTTTACACCAAACACAAAAAATACATTGCACAACAGGAAACAAAACTGATTGAGTATTGGAAATGCGTTGGAATACCCCTTTGTTCCGACACAGACTTGGCCGTTTTTTTTCTTTTAACAAAGACCTTATTCGGACTATTTTACGAACATTTAAAAAATGATACAACGATACCAACGAGCAGCAGCATTGCATTTTATAATACACACAAAGTAGATTATAAAACCTTTATTTTAAAACCACAAACACCAGACAGGAACATTTATTATTCAAGCCACAGAGAGCCCAAAAGTCTAGCCTTAATTCTAACCGAGAACAGCAAATCCTATAATCCCTTTACCGACTTAAATAATGATTACAACACGACTAAACCGACTTACATGGATTAGTGCTACTCTGTGGTGCTACTGAATATCTACTACAATTACAGAATGACCACTTCTTCATAAGCAGTCGTTTTGTTTACGGCATGAGATAGATAATAATAATACAATTTTGAGACTAGTTGTCATGGCAGGCGTCCGTTAGTCTCCTCCCATAGCCATATCCATCCATCCAACTCTCACCTCCATAGCCCAAGACCTTATTTTTCCATCACGGCCATAGCGCTGGACTCCAATATTCTTTGCTCCTGGCGGGGACCATCCCCGTGTGTATCATGTTGTGCGCTCGGAGATGGTATCCGCCATGTGTATCCCTTACATTTAGATTAACTTGTCTTTTGAACGGGCCTCTACATGTCGGCTTCGGCTCCATGCACGCCTTCCAAAGGTCCGAGACTTAATTGCCCGTGATTACGGATCGTAAGACATGTAATAATAATAATAATGAAGGAAAAGGGTTTTCATTTTTCTGGACAAAAAGCAAGCCACTTCGAGCAGCAGACGACATTTAATTTGTAGAAAACATCTTGAAGGATAGTCGTAACAAAAGTCGGCACTGATTACGTCGTAAATGTAATACCCTTATTTGTCGTGTTCTCGTTTCATTCCATTTCTTTAGAGCTGGGAATGTGATGAGATCGTCAATCCTGTCGACTCTGAAGGTATCTTGTCTTGTGAAAACATGGTCGCCAGGTCAGGCGCGTCGCATTTCGTAGTTTTACGTTTTTATCCATAGTTCGCTTCCTATTTATATGGTTTATCAAATTAATAAATACTCAATTATTTTTTTGTTATTATTCAATATCATTTATTTCAAGTAACATTATTGACTCAATAATTTTGTTATTACCCTATCAATAAAAATACAAATCTATAGTTACGATAAATTATTTGTTTTTCTATTTCATATCATCTTTACCTCGACCTCTCATCGATAGATAGACAGTCTCTCGGTAGACAGTCGATTAATAATGGTAGATTAGAAAAGCGGTTCCCGGGACTTTGTAGTACTCATAAATTTTGACGGCCCGACAGCACAGTCTGTAGTGAACCTGCCTGCTGTGTCGAGGGTCGCGGGTTCGAATCCCGTAAGGGATAAATATTTGTATGACGAATATGAATATAATATGTACCCGAGTCATGGATGTTTGTATCTATATATGTATTCTATATCGTGGTCTAGTAATCATAATACAAGTCCAGGCTAGATTCTGGAACTTTAAATGTGACTAGATAATTTGTGTGACAATGTCCAAGATATTTATATATATCGCCATAACGACAGGTCCTGCGCTGCCCTCATCCAATGGGTTACCGCCGCCTTCATCAGGTCGTCGGTCCACCGTGTGGGGGGCCTACCCACACTGCGCTTTTTGGTACGCAGTCGCCACTCCAGAACTCTTCGGCCCCATCGGCCATCGGTTTCTTTTTAAATAACTTCGTGGGGGGATGGAGTACTATAGTAGGTCCATGCTCAAACAAACAAACACACTCATTCTTTAAAGAGGCCTGTAGTGGGATCTACTGTATACAGGGTGTAAGGGACAGCCCTCCGCAGACTGAATCGGTGAACTCAGACCATCAAACTGAACAACTTTCACTAAGGAAGTGAAAGGCTAGGCTCCATAGTGAAAGTTGTTCATTTTGATGGTCTGAGTTCACCCTATCAGTCTGCGGAGGGCTGTCCCTTACACCCTGTATATTACATTACTTCCTTCACTAGAAATGAAATCGTACCTATATTTGAATAGAAAAATTCTTGCAAAAATTCTCTCATATTTTTTCCTTCATCCCCTTATGTATACATAAGTAGAAATATAAAACAGGTAGAGATATGAATGAAAGTTTAACGAACCGAGAACGTCAGGTGTGACACTTGTATATTCTCGGGTTAAGAGACCTTACACACGGACCGCTGACTAACATTTTGTAGTACAAATAGATAAAATAGAAGATATTATTATAAAGAATCCATAATGTAAAACTCGACCGTATCCTTTTTGAGTGACCAGAAAGTTGTGGCAAGGAATATCGAAGAGACAAGTTGTGGTTGCTATTATAAAAATATACAGGATGTTAGGGTAAACAGTTGCATTAATTTAAGAGGTGATTGTACCCAAGATACTGAACAACTTTCCCTATGAAACCTACAAGAATTTAGAATTTTCATACTCAACCAAACCCAATATACGATTTTTTTTATTTGTTTCCTTTTCTTTTTAATGTAAATTTTTTAACTTTTTCCATGTTTTTTAACTGTCAAGATCAATTGCATGTCAGATTGTCTAGCTATATTTCTGCTCTGGACAACCGTTTTTCAGTCTTTACGTTCATTCGTCAACACTTTGTTATAACCAGCAACGCGAGCTTATGGGATTCTTGTCATTGGCACTTACGACAAACATGCCGTAGACACTGCCACTAGACCACATTTTGTGGCGAATGTACAAAATGGACTTGGAAAAAAAAATCCGCATCACTTGTTCGCATTGTCACCAAATAATCCGGTTTTTCCAAACCCGGACCCAATTCGTCCGGAAAGGCCTCGACCGCTCTGTTTTCGCCTTCTTACTATTGAAAGAATAAACAATTATTTTGAAGAAAATCTGAAAATACCTTAAGGCACCAAGGTTCAGACAGTTTTCTGAACATATCCCCTCTGTAAATCCCGAGGGGTAGACAGCGGCAAATAGTTTTGTCTTTTTATTACTTTCGGGACTTCGTAATAATAATAAAAAAAATGTAGTCCGTGTGGTGTCGGCTAAGAGTAGCACCATCCCATTTCCTCCCGTGGGTGTCGTAAAAGGCGACTAAGGGATCTACCGGAGGATGGGCAGCAGCATCCTCTGAGTACACACATTCAATCCAACTGCGATCGCCAACCCGCCTGCCAAGCGTGGTGATTGTGGCAAATCCCCCCATTTTTGGGGAGTATCCAACTGCGATCGCCAACCCGCCTGCCAAGCGTGGCGATTATGGCAAATCCCCCCATTTTTGGGGAGGTCTATGTCCAGCAGTGGACGTTTATCGGCTGATATGATGATGATGATGATGAGGTAGGTACTTACCTACTTGCTGTGTAAGTTGTAGATCAAGTTATACAGGGTACCTACTTCTTAAAATGCTGACAGTTTTTTAAGAGGATGATGAGACCATCAAACTGAACAACTTTCTCTGTGGGACCAACATCGAAATCGCTAAAAAAATCTACTGTCCCTGTCCCATACAATTGGCTCGAGTAGTTTTGTATGGAACTGCTGTTTTTTTTTTCTTTGGGGAAATTCACGACTAATAGGTAGATGACACGACCGTATCGGTAAAATCCACTTCAGCAACATGCGTCGTCAAATTTCTTACAAATTCCGCTTCAGCAACATGCGTTGTCAAATTTCTTACATATTGCGCTTCAGCCACATGCTTCGTCAAAACAAAGAGCTATTCAGCAATATACCACGTCAACAAATAGAGTTAAACGTAAAACAAATTCAGTAACATTTTGTATTCATCAATCCTCCGCCTCGATGCAGTGAATCAATTCCATTAAATCACCACCTCTGCTGGTTAAGAATAGTTACGTTGCTATTGTTACGTTGTGAATTAAAATATTTTCTTGAAAAGACTAGGTTCCATGGAAGCAGGAAGCTGGAGAAGGTATTGGGTACGGAAGCAATTTTTGACAATTCGTGTAATCTGCTTGGCTCTATTTTCAACCTATTTGGTCGACTATTCTAACTTTCGGCTTATATACTATACTCATACATTCGGCCGGGTCGAGTATTGACGTTTTCTGTGAAACTGTTTTTTTTAAGACTTCAATCTGACCAACTCATAGTGAAAGATGTTCAGTTTGATGGTCTGAAGCATCTCCTATATTACGTAACGCATTCAATTTTACACCCTGCATAAAAAATATGTTTAATTCAATTGCAGAAACGCTCATTAAAGTTAATATTCCATTAAACCTCTAGCTTTTCCAGTGGGAAGCCGTGGTGGTCCAGTGGCGAGTAACCTTGCCTGCCGTGCAGGAGGCGATGGTTCGATCCCCGTCCAGGCCGACTCGTACCAATGAGTTTTTCGGAATTTATGTACGATTTGTAACACCACTGGATTTTCGTTGAAGGAAAACATCGTGAGGAAACCTGCATGCTTCAATTTCGAGACATGTATTGTGCCCACTGTCCATCATAAGTGGCGACGGGCTCACCCCCGTCACACTGGACAGAGTTTCGGTACATACTGGTGAAACGTGGATGTTCTGAGGTTTCAGAATATCTCTGACTACCCCCTCGGGGAATATAGTCGTGAGCATATACTATGCTACATTTAGGTCGAGTAAGGTGGTATGGAACAGCTGTTTTTTTTCGCGAATTCGATATTGGTCCCATAGAGAAAGTTGTTCTGTTTGATGGTCTTATCATCCCCTTAAAATAGTTTCACCTAACTTTGTTAGACCTTATATATTTCAAAACTTTCATTTAAAATAAAAGAGGAAAGAAAAGTTTGATGTTAGTACCTACATACATACAAACATAAACTTACGACCGTTAGTGCGTTCACACACGATGACGGAGCAGCAAACGTCAGTCCGTCATTTGTGAAGCAAGGAGTTGTATGAAACCGCACGTATAAGCACACACGGTGACGCATTGACGCACCGGGTGTGGTTTTATGGACTGACATCGGCTGCTCCGTCAGTGCGTCATCGTGTGTGAACGCACTAAGAATCGCTATACCTCCGAAATAAAGAAACGCTAAAGCAATGACATCATTATCCGTGATTCTGCTTCTTTTTAATAAAAGTTCCGAGTTTCTTTCATACCTAATAAAAAATCTCAAAATTATTGGAATTGCCGAGGAAGCAAAATTAAATTTCTGAAAACGAGGTTTAATTTAAATTTTTTGTTATTTTTATAAAAGTTATTTTTGCGCGGGTCTATGAAAAATATTTTTCACGGAAAAGTCAAAAGAGAGTATAAGGTTGTTTGTGATGCTGTCCATTGTGGCAATGAGCGTTGTTTTTTTAGGGTTCCTTAGATAAACAAGGAACTTTACTATACTTTTTACCTATCTTATGTTTATACCATAAAGGTATTATACCAGGAATAGAGGAACTGACAGCTGAGTGAGCGAGATGAACCTAGCGGCACCACTGTATAATAGAAATAGATACGTGACGCGAGGCAACAGAACCGTTTTTTAGTCACTTATTAATTTTTACAATTCTGTTTCCGTGAATAATTGCGAATCTAAAGTGAAATCGTAGATAATTTTATGGAATATATTTCATTAATTTATCCACAATTTCACGTTAGATTAGAATTATAGACAGTATTCGAATTTTTGCTTGCGAATAGTTTCAAAAAAACTGCCAAAAACGGTTTCATTTGACAACTCATGTTTGGTGCTCTATTCCTGTAAGGTACCTTTATGGTTTATACCTATAGTTGCCTCCGTGCCTAATCTGCCTCCTTGGTCTAATAGTTAAGAGCATTGGGCTCTTGACACGGAGGTCGTGGGTTCGATTCCCACGTGATAGTCACTAGGGGGGAGGTGTCCCCCCGCACAGCAGATTTTTTTTTGCTCCGATTGGTTTGCTCCCATAGTAAAAGTTGTTCAGTTTGATGGGTAGACTCTTATTTTAAAAGGATGCTAATGATATCAATTTCACCCTGTATAGGCTGTGATGATGATAAGGTAGAAGACCAGTTCAATACATTGTTGACCTTACGACCACATTTGACAAATAGGGTATTAAAGAAACAATTTCGGTTAGCAACAATTGTTTTAAATTGTTTGTGTAATTTAATGAAATAGTTTAGTTGAATGGATCGTTAGGAATACCAACTTAAGGCAGTATTTTATCCGAGAAGACATTTATTTACATTTTAGCAAAACTTTTTGTACCTCGTTATTCTACTACTAAACACAGGGTACCTTATATACCGTGTTCTTGAGCTTAAGCATAAGAATATGCTCACGACTATATACCCCAAGGGGGTAGTCAGAGATATTCTGAAACCTCAGAACATCCACGTTTCACTAATAGTACAAGGTGGGCCAAAAGAAATCACCCTATTGGAAGATGCTCTCATTTTTGCAAATCTGTTTTGACATTTGTGGACTAGACAGATGCAGAATACAAGTGAACAAGCCATGAAGCACGGACCTGAAAAAAGACAGACGTAATCTCCTCTAATCACGAGTGAAACATCCATTTCTTTTGTGTGCGTGCTGTCACGTGGTACATAATGGTGGCGGGTGTCGGACCTGTGCATCTGTGTGAGTGTAGGTACCTTGTAGAACACACGAAAATGTAGGACCTTGCATGCTTCACATCTTTTTAGTGTCGCATTACGTCCGTCTTTTTTTCAGGTCTGTGCCATGGAGCGATACACTCCCCAAGAACGCGGAATAATCGTTCAGGCAGGCAGCGTTCCCGGGTCCTCATCTCTCGTTTTGGCGATTTGCACTGTCCCGCAAGATCGCCAGATTTAAGCGTTCCAGACTTTTTTGTGGAGTTTTTTGAATTCCCGTGTTTACATGAACAAGCCCGAGATTCTGAAAGCCCTCAAGGACAACATTCGACACGAGTGCGAGAATCTGTCGCCCGACGTTCTCGCCGAAGTGATGAAAAATTCCCTAAAACGAGCTCGTATGGCAATCAATTGTGACGGCGCCCATTTGACCGATATAATCTTCTCGACTTGACCAATAAAATTCTAAAGGTTCAAATAAACATTTCGAAGTTTTTCATTTAGAAAAAAAAGAGAGCCAAACAACATCGGATGACTTCTTTTGGCCCACCTTGTACCAAAACTCTGTCCAGTGTGACGGGGAGTAAGCCCGTCGCCACGTGTTCTTGAGGATATGGCCTGTTGTTCAGACCATTAAATTTGACATTTGTTTGTTTGAGAATGGATGGCTACCAAACCTCTTAGTGTAGAGCTAAATGCGTTACACACACACAATTTAGGGGGTGATTCAGACTATCAAACAGAACAACTTCTTCTGGAAATTGATAATTTGTCATTATGGGACTAACATTAAAATCACACAATAACAGATTATAGTGTCCTAGATAGACTATAGGGATTATATTCAGTTTGATGGTCTGATCATCCTCTTTAAAAACCGCAAGCATTTAAGAAGGACTATATAATTTTTTTTTTCACGATATCAGTGTTGGTCTCATAGTGAAAAACTACCAATTTCTGTTTGCGATTTCAACGTTAGTCTCATAGTGGAAGTTATTCAGTTTTATGGTCTGAATCGTGGAATCACCCTTAAAGTGTGTAACGCATTTAGCTCTACACTAAGCGGTGTGGTAGCTTGAAATCAACTTTACTATCCACTCTATTGCAGAAACGTTCATTAAAGTTAATCCTCTATTAAATCTCTTGCTAGCTTTTACAACGTCAACGAGACAAAAAGTAACAGCACGAGATTTAATGGAGGATTAACTTTAATGAGCGTTTCGGCAACTAAGTGTATAAGATACAAATGCTAGACATTTGACTAAAAGTCTGAAGTAGCTGTAAGACTCGAACATATTATGCACGCCGGCCTCAATTTATAAATAATGTAGGCAGTAACATCGACAATCCTATTTGTTACACCGTAGAGCTCAAGTTTGCTTGCACGTATAAATTAATTTTGATTCCCTGCAATTCTACGAAACATTAACTATTTTGATATTGCATTTAGGTGTTTAGAATTTGAACGTGATGTTAGTATGAGCTTACAGTTTAGTAGTTTGTGGAATGTAACAGGAATGTCTGTTTAGTAAAGGTAGTACAAGTTCCAAGCGTCTAATTCTATGATATTCAACTTCGAATTATTGAGAGGATATACAGGGTATAACAAAACCCCTAGTATCTAATAGTTAAAGGGGTGTTTTATATTTCACAATGGAACCAATCGAGAAAAATAAAAAAACATCTTTTCGTAATTTCGAATTATTGTTTAATTACTGGTCCCACGCGGTGGAGTACGTCCCACTCCCTCTCACAATTTTTCGTGTAAGGAGGCCTTTGCTCTTCAGAGGGATCCTACAACACTGCAAACATAACTGGACTCAAATGTAAGGGACAGCTGTTTTTTTGTGATTTCGATATTGGTCCCATAGAGAAAGTTGTTTAATTTGATGGTCTGATCATCCCCTTAAAAAAGTGTCAGCATATTAAGAAGGTCCCTGTATACCTACTACTAAGAGTCCATTAATAATTAAAATTAAATTAAAATTAAAATTAAAAAGTCATTTATTGCCTCAATTTTTCTTACAGTCTAAGTACACAAAAAAGTATTATTACACAATTGAGACAAAAGGTCGAGGCTCATAATTAATAAATAAAAAAAATTGGTCGCGAACTAATAGAAAGAAACTACAATTTACCCTAAATACATAACACAATTAATATTGTATGATAGTATGGAACCATCGGTGCGTGAGTATGACTCGAACTTGACTTGATTTTTCACTACTATTTCAAAAACACAATTTTCAAATGTAACTACATTAAAATAATGCTCTCCGAAACGAACACTTTGGTTAGAATTGAAATTTCCTCCAGAAACTTTTCTAACATTCAATTTTATACGTTTCCTTACAACAATAACGTTCAAATTGGCGTGTAGGCGACCGGATATAACAGTTGTGAATAAAGGAGATGGAAGTAATTGGAAAAAGAGGAAATGTAATAAGGTATGGAATGAAATTGTTGCAAAGGGCAAACAGCGTTACGATATTCATGTTAAGGCGAGCCTTGGCAGCCAACTGCCAATCGTCAATGTGGAATATGTCGATCACTCTATCAAATTGTAAAATATTTATAGGACTGTGAAGCAATAAAGGGAATTATAATCTTCATACAATATGCAAAACGATCTCAAAATGTTTCGTACTTTAGGTGCTTTAGGTGTGTTTCGTAAATATAAAACTGCAACTTGACATCTTGCTCTACCGAAGTTGGTATTGCCAATCATTATTAGGGGATTGAGACTTTGTTTTTCGCTATTTCGGAAATGTTCCCCTCGGGGATATAGTCGTGAACATATCCTATTCTATGCGGAAATATCGGTCCAGTTCTGAAAATTACTGTTCATGAAAGTCGTGTGACTTTCAAAAATCACACTTCAAAATCATGATCGAATGACGTGACGCGATAGATTCTACAAATGAATTGAAACTGGCAGAAATGCAGTGCTAATGCAAGAGTCCATTAATCATCATCATCATCATCACAGCCTATACAAGGTGTTACAAAACTACAAATAAACATTTAAGGGGGTGGTTTTAGACCATCAAACTGAACAACAATCACTATGGGACCAACATCGAAATCGCGAAAAAAAAAAATGAAATTCTATACTCTACAAATCGACTCTAGCTAAAATATGTATGGCATCAGATTTCTTTTTTCGCGATTTTGATGTTGGTCCCTTGGAGAAAGTTGTTCAGTTTGGTCTAAACAACTCCCTTAAGAGTTTTAAAATTTTATTCTTACTTATGTAACAGCCTGTATACGTCCCACTGCAGCAGGGCACAGGCCTACCCTCAGGGAAGGTGTATGGGCGTTAGTCCACCACGCGTGCCCAATGCGGATGGGTAGACTTCATGTCCGTATCCGAATTTCTTCTTCAGCGTATGCAGGTTTCCTCACGAAATTTTCCTTCACCGTTTGAGCGCAGTCAGTATTACGTACATAAGTTAGAAAAACTTATTGCTACATGGCATGTGGTCCGTGCGGATTCGAACCCGGACATCAAGATTGAGGTTCCATAGCTCTCCGCAACGTGCCACCGACGCTCTTCAAGGAGTGGGTGATGGAGTATATGGCCGACCACTTGATAATTTTGCCCTGCAGTTAAATTCTACAGGCTTTACTTCACAGACATAGGTACCTACTTTTTATTATAATCAAAGTTCATAACTTTCTGCCTTCTGATGGTAAGCAAAAGCTCCCCAGGACAGGAATATAGTGGCATAAGCAAGAAACATCAGTTCACAATAATTAACGAATATTCTTTTAAAAGGCAGATTCCAAAATAAACGTGTTTAACAAAAGGGTTGTCATAATAGAACATTTATGAATTACACACTTCAATGGTTTTAATTCATATTGTCGGGTGAATATACGTAGGTAATCGATATCAAAATTATAGGATTATAATATTGGGTGGGTATAATGGGTTTCTATAAAATTGTAAGTAAATAATTTTTTTGTAATTTTATGATATTAATATTAGATAAAAAAGGAGATATTTTCTGTGTATATTGAAGCTATTTATAGGTACGAGTAGATAGCTAAGATGGCTGGCTTATTGCTACTCACTTGACACAGGGTCCTTCTTGCTGACGGTTTTTAAATGGATGATTAGACCATCAAACTGAACAACTTTCTCAACCAAGACCAACATCGAAATCGCGGGAATAAAATGTGCTGTCCTAGGCATTTGGGTTGAGTACCTACCTAGATTTATAGTTTTATTTGGAACCTAATTTTCTCGCGATTTTTAAGTTAGTCACATATTCGGGTCGAGTACGTTTGCAGTTTTGCATGGAACATGGGTAACCGTTTTTTGAAAAATATTCATCATCATCATCAGCCTATATACGTCCCACTGCAGGGCACAGGCCTACCCTTTAGGAGGATGTTTGGGCGTTAGACCACCACGCGTGCCCAATGCGGATTGGTAGACTTCACATAAGCATCAGAATTTCTTCTTCTCCATATGCATGTTTCCTCAAGATGTTTTCCTTCACCGTTTGAGAGCAGTCGGAATATAAGTCCCATATAATAGTGAAAATAGTTTCTGCTAATGTAGTATTTTTTACACAATGTGTAAACGGTTAATTTCTTCTTACAACAGAAGCAGTATTCTTCAAAAGAGAACACAATAAAAGAACAAGATTCTTGACAAATGATCACAAGTACGTCATGACGAATCACCCATTATAAGTGATCTTCATTCATGAGATCTATGGATCGGATCTATTGATCATGTATAGATCCAGTGTGAAATGATGGGTAATTTATGTCATAGTGTGACGGATTGGTGGTATTGTCATTTGTGGGCTGGAGCGATTTTTGTAGGGTGTTAAGTATGGTATAGTAAATCTATAAATGTATGACATAAAATAGTAATTTTATTAATAGTGTATCAAACTGAATATTTAGGGACTATAAAAGAGATTCTCTTTGAAGGGGGGCATTCATAAGCTCACGACCGTCATTGTTTTCGGGGTGCTCAGACACTTTGGAAAACTACCAACTAGGTATAAGCATCTTTTGTGTTCTCAATTTTAGCATTTATTTAATGTATCAGTATGAAATTTCGAGTTAAAATGGTTAAGGTGTATCGCTTTAAATTCTTTTTTTAACGTGTATGTTCTGAGGTTTCAGAATATCTCGGGAACATAGTCCTGAACGATCTATGCTATGCTATCTTTATTCAGTTTTAGTTGCTGTATGTTTTTGGTGTGCAAATAAATTATATTTATGTTATGTTAAGACGCTGTTATACCGTCGAGGCCGTTTTTTGAACAAGAACGAAAGTGTTTTAAACTGTGTTTTAAAGTTGAAATTAAATTATGTCTCATTTAAGGATCGGGCGGATGGGCGACTGTTCTCAATTACACGATTAGATTAAGTTTACTAGATAGAAAAAAATCCCAAAGTTACCCCTTTTTGTTATGTTTTTTCAATACTATGATTAAACTGCTGATATTTAACTTTTTATTCTTGTACTTAACTAAATACATTAATATTTCTAGTGAACTCAGGAGAAGTTTTACCTTAGAAACTCCCATGAGCAAACATATTGACGAAAAACACGTTTTTTTTTGCGATCCTGCTTTCAATTGGAGCGGGATGGCTAATTGTAAACTTATGCTTGCAAGAAAGAGACGCTTGCACTGGGATAACCTAGCCTTAATGATAAATCTAAACAGCGTCCTTATTATTAGACTGGCGGTTTTTTACAACAAATGAAACAAAATTGCAAACCTACTCGTTTTTTAGCTATTTCGCTGTGTCATAGAGAAAGTTGTTCAGTTTGATGGTCTGATCATCCCCTTACAAACTAATCAATCAATTTTATCTGATCAGATTTTCGTGTTTTTTTTTCTTTTACTTTAAAAACTGTTAGAATATAAATTATGAAGGACCCTTTATACGGAACCCTATTCTAGTTAGGGATATGCTTTTGGCCGGTATATTTTTCTTTTTTTGGACACATAATGTTTTTCATTACTAATAAAACATTTAGTTTTCACTTTACTTGCCTCAAACATTTCCCAGTCACGTATAAACTTCGCCCAATACGCTATAATGGTTGCCGAAGGCCGAATGTGACCGAAGTGCCCAAAGTTATCACCTGGCCCGGGTGCTAAACAAATTGATTGGTGGATCAATGCCGCGGAAAATAGCACCCATAATAAATAGGCCGGTTCGGTGACAGGCGGTTTAGTTATGCTTAAAAGCTGGTTAGATTTCGGTTTCATTTATGTTATGGAGAGCGGAATTGTATATTGCAACAACTACATTAGTTTTTGTTTGTTTTTAGTAGAACATTAATACAGAACATAAAAGTATTTTTCGTTGGAAATCAACAAAGAAAACCACCTCATTTACAGACGATGGAGCAATAGTTCTTTCTTACATACAGACCTACTGTGTGACGACTTAAGGCCACAACTGAAGTCATCTGATGTTGCCAAATGGGCAGATGACGAGGCCTATCATAATTCAAAGACTAACTTAGGGTTCCAATGAAGAAGTTAATTCATAAATTATGGATCCATTCTTGACTTAAGTCAAATTGAGTCGTTGAATTATGAATTTTAGTTTAGGGTTAGATCCACAAGATGCTCATTTATATGTTTTACCTACTCTTGCTTTTGAAGACACCAAGCTAGAGTAAATTTAGAAACTATAATCGATGTTGCTGTTGCAATTTCTGTAGGATGTCCAATAAAATACTTAACAGTCCTTATAAAATAGCTTCCCCTTGGTGTACCTAGTCAGAAACCTTATAAAACAACATAGAACAAACACTCTATTTTTTTTATTTTATTAATGGAAAATACAGTAACAATATTACTTGGTGTCATTAAACGATTAAAACTTTCTTAAATTATTAAAACGATGTTGTGGCGTTGGCCCTAAAATTCGATTAACCCACCCTATTTGTTTGATATGAAGGTGTTTTGTTGTCGCGCTCCAATGATTTCCGATACACTTTTTAGGGTTCCATGTTGACGTTGTCGACTTGATTGGTTTTGCATTTGACGTGAGACAATGATGGCCAAGGGAGGGAGGAGGCCAGTAGGTAAATTATCAGCACGTTGCTTGTAATACAGTTTAAGGGTCATGGGCCAGAAATGGATAAGATTAGCACAGCACCGTGAGGAATGGCGCAATAAATAGCACCTCCTCCATTTTTGAAGTCAGTTAAAAATAGGCTTATGCCCCGCAGCAAGTTGATTTGGACTGATTTGATTGATTGAATTAAATACAGTTTAGGGAACATTGTAATTTTAATTAAGATGTAGTGGTTGAAGTGGAAAAGGAAATGCTTCGATGGGTATGGATACAGGATGTAAAAAAAACCCTGTTGGACCTTTTAGGGGGTGCTTCAGACCATCAAGCTGAACAACTTTCACTAAAAAAAAAATTGCTAGTGAGTCGATAGTGGGTAAGTTTTGTATGAAACTGGAGTTTTTTTCGAGTATTCTCCATAGTGAAAGTTGTTCAGTTTGATGGTCTGAAGCACCCCCTAAAGACTCCAACAGGGATTCTTTTCACCGCATCTGTATACCGCAAGGATATGAATGAAAGTCGACTTATGAAACAGACGTATGAGGCGAGTGCGGAAGGAAATATTTATAAAGGCAGACCTAGAAGGACGTATCTAGCCCAGATTAAAGAAGTCATTAAAATGACAGATTAAAAGAAGTCGAAATAGAAGAGAATGTATGAGAAGACGTATGGCCCTAGACTCTAGGGCCCAGAGGATGCAAGACCGGTGCGTCAGAACCGTCCAAATTGCAGATCCATAATGTGTTTATGTATGCATTATAATTATGTAAGTATGTATGTATTATTACATGCATATTGGGGTGATTGGGGATCTACCTCCTAGCGGTCCACCCCGGGCAACGGCATCACAAGCTACCTAGTTTGTGGTGGCGGCTGAACGATCCCCTACAGCGGTGTGGTAAGCTCCGCAAGGAGCCGCCTGGCTCGCGACCACCCTCCTGCCGGAGTCTGGCGCCAAGCAACTTGCTGCGTTCCGTCAGTGTGCAGGAGTGCCAGTGCACTTCTGGGTAAGCTCGCTACATCTTCGACCCCATCTTTGAGGACTAAGATAGAGCTCAAGAGCAAACCCATCAATAAAAATATATATATTGTATGTGACGTACGTAGGTATGAATTATACGGAATCCCCAACCTTTTACCATACTCGTGTTCCCAACTGATCATTCTACCGAGACAAATTAAATTTTTACCGAATATCGAACGCTTTGAGATAGGACTTAAATTTGACGAAAGTATAAAAATAATTCGTTTTCGTTGAATGGAGAATTTTTCGTTGATTACTTTTTTTGCTTCGTTCAGCCAATAAAGCTGGTTTGTTTGTTTTCTAAATTAACTTGATATCCGTGAAGTGAGCGGCGGCGGTTTTTTGGTTTCCTTTTTTAAGAGGTTTATTTTTTCTTCGCCCGGATATTTTCGGTTAGGCGAATTCTTTGGGGCTATTTTTAGGGTTGTCTAGTGTGGTATTAATTGATTGTAATAATGAATTTGGGTCAGAAAAGGGTCAGATTAGCACGAGATCAAGAGGAATGGCGCAATGAAAAAGAGGCATATGCCCAACAGTGGGTCGATGTGGGCTGATTGGATTGAATTATGAATTGGTTTTTGGTTCTTTTTTGGGCCAAAGGCTAGACAATCAATCAAATATGTATTTTATTTTACACCAAAATATAATCAGTAAAATACAGAAAGAAAAAACAGTAGGCACAAAATAAGGCGGTCTTATCCATGAATTATGTCTGAAAAAATTATGAAGTCCTAAATAATAATGTCAATATACTCATGTGGTAGTAGTGTAGGTGGTAGTGGTTGTGGTGGCAGCTTTTTGACCATAAAAACACGGAAAAAGAAAGTCTCTCTCTATTGAACCACAAAGAGTATTAATGAATTATGTTAAGGGGCTACCTGCCGGTTTTGGGTAATTTTGTAACCATTTTATTCATTAACTATGGCACTTTTTGAGCTGAAAAATAAACTGAATCATCTACATATGAGAAGTGATGTGGTTTTTCTAGAAATTGATTTTAATGAATAAAACTTAAGAAAAGGGACTCTAAAGTCACCCTTTTTTTTCCAGTTGTAACCATTTTGCTCTTACTCTCTTGAATCGGAAGAAAACGAAAATTTACAATATTGTTCACAATACAATTTAGAATGATGTGGTTTTCTTACTTTTTAGAAATTTATAAAAATCATCTAATTTTTCAAAGAAAACAGCTAAATTCTGACCGGAGCCACGCGCTCCTTCGCATCGATTAGTATGGAGAGTCGTGGTCCGGGGCAGATACGCGATATAAGAGACCAAAAAAAATGTTTTGTTTTAGACACTGATATTCTGTATGTTTAAGATCAGTCTTTCTCCCCATAATAATTTGAAAACAATCATATATTGGGTCTTCTTAATATGCTGACACTTTTTTAAGGGGATGATCAGACCGTCAATCCTTAGAGCATTGCTCTAAGCGGATTTCTCTCTGGGACCAACTGCGAAATTGCAAAAAAAAAAATTAGCATCCATACATTTATTGGCTCAAGTAGGTTTGCAGTTTTGTACGGAACAGCTGGTTTTGCCATCGATAAAGTTGTTCAGTTTGACGGTCTGATCATCCCCTTAAAAAATTTCAGCATATTATTAAGAAGGACCCTATAAATTTGCATTATTATTACCTCCAGCATGTCTCAGATCAGTCTTTCTCCCTTTAATGGTCTGAAAACAATCATATACAATGAACATCAAAATATTGATCAGAACCGCGACGAATTCGATTCTGAACTTTGTTTCGCAAATTTCTAGACACAAATTCAAATGACCATTTATCATTTGATCAAACCCGTTCCATTCGTTCCACTACCAAATGATATCTCATTGTATTGTGATCCCAATGATTCCCATCTGGACCCCTACCATTACCCCAAACATCATAAGCGACTGTAAAGTTGACAATCTATAATCTACCTTAACATTTTGTTCTGAAAGTTGAATATCGTGCAGCAGAATCGATATCAAAACTTAACAATGATGGTAAAGTTTAAATTTGTGGCATGGGAAAATGATTCGTAGTAGAATGGGATAGGGAGTACATTTGTTTGGAGATTAATTGTGATGGGGAACATAAGTTTTGAAAGCCGTGACCTATTAGCAGTGACAAAACACGGTTGTCACTGTGATACGGGATTTATTATTGTATCGCCAATTATTTTGCTATTGGTAAAGTTTATTTTGCTCTCTATTCTTAGGGTGAAAAGATTGAAAATGATTTATTGGAGGTGCAAATGGATTTGGTAAAACGTTGGGGGATGAATGAAAATAATTAGGAAAGCGTAACAAGGTACTTGATGACAAATACAATAATAGTTTTTTTTGTAAACAATTATTTTTGTAAGTGTCATGGTAATTACGATTATTTGCATAAATTGGTACTTAAAATGTGTTTTTCAATTTTGATATAGTGTAAAAACGTGTTTTATTGTTATTTTAAAGATATTGTAAACAATACAGTATAATTAAACCCATACAGTTTAAAAACTTATGTTTTTATAGATAATAAAATGACCGATGGTATATGCCTTTCAAAATTTAAAAACTTTTTCTTAAGCTAAACTAAGTTTTGACTGGTGGAGGTGTAAGAAAAAGTATCATTAACCTTTAAACCACATACTCGACCCATCAAACTGAACAACTAAAAGTGGGACTATGGGATATTTTTTACTCTCGACCGAAACCATCGGAGCAAAAAAAAAGTCGAGTAGGTATTGAAGTTTAGTATGGGACAGCTGATTTTTTTGCTCTAATCGGTTTGCTCCCTTAGTAAAAGTTGTTCAGATTTATGGGTAGAGTATGTGGTTTAAAGGTTAATGATCACCTGATTGTTTGAAAAGAAAGATGATTCCGTGCTTCGGATGGCACGTTAAGCTGTTGGTCCCGGCTACTATCTCTGGTGGTAGTAGTCGTTACATAAAAACCACGTCAGAGGCCGTAAGGCGGTTTGAATAAACTCTGACACCAGGGCTTGCAGCCCACTCGATAAGAAGAAGAAGGTTAGTGATAGTTTTCCTTACACCCTGACTCACCCTGTAGAATAAATACCTACTTTATCCTTTAGTCAGCTCTTACGAAAAACAATGTTAAAATATGGGGACCAGGATATTATCAATTACATGTTATAAACAATCAATTGCAAAATATGCTGCATAAAACTTGATCTCCTTATAATCTCGCATTTCCCACCCTCCAAAATTGCTGACCGTAAAATATCTTTAGCAAATAAATCAAATCACAACAAAATGTATCAGAGTGTACACACTTAATGACATTTGAAACGTAAAGAAGTACTGGCTGATGAAAAACAAATTCAACGTTCGATGATTCGAAATTCAAATAGATACCCGATGAAAAGATGCCGCGTGGCACTCTATGGTTTCACTACATTTTTTAAAAACCTAACCAAGCTCGAAAGCGAACAATTATGTTCTCTATTTTTCAGAAATAAAGTTCAATTTTGTTTATTCACAAAAATAGGGTGGCAGGATTCGGTAGTGACTGGCACGCGGCAAAGCGTCCCTCCATAGATAATAAATACTTTTAGCAAATAATTACGTTATTTGATTTTAGATGGATGATGGTCGTTGTGCAAATATTCGGTTCGGAATCTCATCGTGGGAGAGATTTATAGCTTACTGGTAAATTAACAGTGAAATTTCGAGTGGGTTTAATCATGAATTGGTTTGTGATTTTGTCATAAACTTATTTAAATTATTATCTATGTGAAAATGTACACTGCATATTGCACTTCATACAAATCGTACCAAAGTCAAATCCAAAATAATTTGTTCAATATTGGAACTTATAGCCCACTTATTAAATGTCAAATCTTTTATTGAAGCCGCCACCGCGTCGGAACGTGTCGTCGCTGCAGAGAAGATGCGGCCAAAAACTCTACAACACTTTTACAATATAAAGTAATATACTTAAGTAAGTAATGTGTATAACGCTTGGCATATTTTTCTGTAATGTTATTCATGTATTAATAAATGAACAAATTTGAATATACATTCTTAATGTTAGTTTATGTACTTATACAGACATACATACGAAGTTAGTAATTAATACTAATTATGCAGTTTATTGAAGTATTTTGCGTAGATCTATGCATTTTGGTAATTTTAATAATCATTCTGTTTATAATAAGGCTTTTAAAAGGCGTTTTTTATTTTATTTATTTCCTTTTTGTAGAACTTACAGCTAAATAACAGTATGATTTCTACAAAGACAAATTGTTGATCAGGTGCTGACAACAATTTAGAACTTGTTTCCGAAAGATTCAAAATGTCCTCGTGACTTTTATTATGACAACGTGACCCATTAAAGACATGTTGACCCTACTAAGTTTTAATGTTCTAAAAATAATCAAAAACAAAAAAATATTCCACCTTATGATTACAAATTACGTACCTGCATAAACTAACGACCATAATCCCCATCGGGGTGGTCAGAATTATTGCTACAACTACCTAAAACTAGCAAATTGTTGTAAGGCTGGAAATGCTGGAACCACCTTGATAAGTATTTAATTTAAGGTTTCAGGATGGAATGAATGACGTGTTAAGTGAACTGATGACTTATGATAAAAAAGGGCTCCTTTATCCCTTAGTCGTCTTCTGCGGCCCCACGGGAAGGATTGAGTGGTCCATTCCAAGCCGGAACCACGCGGAATGTTCACAAATAATCAAATTGAATTTAAGACGCTGTTATACCGTCGAGGCCGTTTTTTGAACGAGAACGAAAGTGTTTTAAACTGTGTTTTAAAGTCTGAAATTAAATTATGTCTTATTTATGGATCGGGCAGATGGGCGACTGTTCTCAATTACACGATTAGATTAAGTTTACTAGATAGAAAACAATCCCAAAGTTACCCCTTTTTGTTATGTTTTTTCAATACTATGATTAAACTGCTGATATTTAACTTTTTATTCTTGTTCTTGGTTATACATTAAATATTTCTAGTGAACTCAGGAGAAGTTTTAGCTTAGAAACTCCCATGAGCAAAGATATTGACGAAAAACACGTTTTTTTGCGATCCTGCTTTCAATTGGAGCGGGATGGCTAATTGTAAACTTATGCTTGCAAAAAAGAGACGCTTGCACTGGGATAACCTAGCCTTAATACTTTTTTGAACTCAGAATCCAATGGGACTTCTGAGAAATTCTTGTTGGAGTTTTAGTTTTATTTTTTTCAATACCGTACCAGACCGTACCTAATGCTCATTGTTTTTTAAAGGTAAAGTAAAAATGGTTATTTAAAGGTAAAAACCAAACTGAACAAATTCGCAAAAAAGATCTAAACAGACTCGCTGTTAGCAGATATCGATCGATAGCGATCTCGAATTCTCGATGTTGGTTCCATAGAAAAGGTTTTTCAGTTTGATGGTCTGATCAACCCTTAAAACCGTCAAAATATTATAAGAAGGACTCTGTATAGAAAAGAGGTACCTACCTATTCTATTCTATTTAAAAAAAAAATGGCTGCCATCTTTGGTTAATGATGATTTTGCCAATGTCGAGTTTTTATAGCAAAAGTGCTTGACGTTGTACGGTTATATTTGATATTTTGGTGACTTCAAGGGTTGTTCTTATAAAAGAACACTGTCTTGAGCCACCACTGGAGCCCCGCTGTCGAGCTGGGAGGGGGCAACCAACAAACGTGACTGCCCTATAGCAGATCGACAACGCGACTCCAGGTACCTACCTATGTTTTCTTTCTAAAAATGACATTCTTTAACATTGTTATCCTAAGACCTCCAATTTTTATCAGCTTTGTTCAAGCCACACACACCACTGGCTTTTCGGTGAAGGAAAACATCCTGAGGAAACCTGCATGCTTCAATTTCGAGACATGTATTGTACCCACTGTTCATTATAAGTGGCGACGGGCTCACTCCCACGTCACACTGGATAGAGTTTCGGTACTACTGGTGAAACGTGGATGTTCTGAGGTTTCAGAATATCTCTGACTACCCCCTCGGGGAATATAGTCGTGAGCATATGCTTATGCTTATGCTTGTTCAAGCCAGTACTTATTCAAACTGCATCCAAAAGTGGTAGACTAGGTACATTTGATTTGGTTTAACCATCCAACAGCGACATCTCAAACCAATAGCCTTATGTACCTATACCTTCCCAGGAATGGCTTACCCGTTTTATTGGAATAGAACAGGGTTTCTCAAACTGGGTTTCTAAAACCCCATTGTACTCCTAATTATATTTCCCAGAAGGATTCCTAAGCCTTTAATAAAACGAAAGTAAACAGAATTAGCCAGCTATGACAAGAAAATACCTAAGAATAATCATTTAATTAAAAATAAAAAACCGCTCAGTAATAAATGATTCTTACTGAGGGGGTAAGGGGTTCTTTGTAATTTAATTTTTTTTCTCACAAATTCTGAACACAGGGTGTAAACTTAAATGCGTTACATGGTACCTACTTAAGGGCATGCTTTAGAGTTTCGACCATCAAACTGAACAACCTTCACTATGGGATTGGACCGACACTAAAATCCCGAAAACAGTATCAGCTGTTTCATACATAATAGGGTCGAGATGTAATTGACGTTTTCTATGGAAAAGCTGTTTTTTTTGTGATTTCAGTGTTGATGGTCTGAAGCACTTTCTTAAAAGTAAGTATGTAACGCAATTTAAGTTGACACCCTGTAGTATAACCAACAGCGTTATTACATAAATCGTACCCTACAGGGTACGTGTACTACACTTTGAGAAACCTTAGACACATAATAAGCGGGTATCCTCAAAAAGTGAGGTTATTCTCAACCCATTCGCTATATCTCATTCTGATCCCAGTATTACTTGGGACTCGAGGAAACAATTTCACCAGTCTAGTTCACCTGAGAAATGCGAGTCGGAGGTAGTGTGACCAAACTGTCCTGTATTTTACAGGATGTGTCGTTTTTCGGCTATTTTTAAGGGCTATCTTCTTCTCATCTCATCTATACTTATTAAACAGTTCTGTGATTGACTGACAGACAACTTAACGCCTAAACCACTGAAGATAGAAACATGACATTTGGAATACATATGCTACAGAAGATGTTGAGGTGCAATAAGAAAAGGTTTTCCGAAAATCAACCCTCAAGGGTACCTTACCGTTGGTGCGCTCCATACAAACGAAGTATGGTGATACTAATGCATTAAAGCCAATGAAATTTTGTAGAAAATATAATCTAGAAACAAATCTCTATGCTTGTATGGAGTCAGATTTTCGTTAAAATATACAGTGTCAACGTTAGGATTAATTTGAGATTTGTATGGAAATCTTTGAGGCACTGTAACTTTTAATCTATACATTTTAACTAAATTCTGACTCTAATTGGTTAGTATTGAAAATATCACCATACTGGAGTATGGAGTTGCTATGTATGGAGCGCGCACCGAATTATATCCCCCTAAAGGGGTTCAACGGAGTGTTGAAAATTTCCAAAATCCATTCGGAGAGAAGTCGCGGGCAACGGCTAGTTACTTTTAAAATATTTTCGTGACTGACTGACTGACAGACAACGCACAGCATAAACAACTAGAGATAGAAATATAACATTTGGAATAGGTACATATTCTGCAGAGGATGTTGAGGTGTACAGTCAGCTTCAGAGAAATCGGAAATCAGAAATCAGAAATCAGAGATCAGAAATCAGAAATCAGAAATCAGAAATCAGAAATCAGAAATCAGAAATCAGAAATCAGAAATCAGAAATCAGAAATCAGGAATCAGAAATCAGAAATCAGAAATCAGAAATCAGAAATCAGAAATCAGAAATTTTTATTGCAGAACTGGACCCTTCTATGTAAATATTTATAAGCGTAAGGGGGTTAGATTTCTCTGATGCTAGTACTACTAAGTACGTATTAAGAAAAGGCTTTCCAAAAACTAACGCCTAAAACGGGGTTTATTACAGTAAAGTAGTTTGTTATGCCTATCTTATAGTCAATATTGTATCTTGTGTCAATGTTTCTACTTACCTAACTAAAGTAAGACTTTTATTTTAAGAAGCACAATATTATGTTTTTAAAGTAGTTTTATTAAATTTTTACGCAAACGTGGCGTTCCTTGTTTTCATCGTAACGAATTTAATTTTAGATTATATTGTACTGTAAAATGAGCTCAATGTAGTCACCCTAGTTGAAGATCAAACTAACTTACCTTATAACAGTTTTGTTTGAAACTCAATACCTTTGTCGTCGTGATACTTTGAAACTAGTATTGTTGTGGAAGTATTCTAACTTGTGTTACTGTATTCTATGTTATGTTTTTAAGTAACATAAAATACAGTAACACAAGTTTTTTCTTCTATTAAGTAAATGTTAAAAGATACTTGTTTATAAAATTCCGTAGATTGCTATATACGATCTATTCATCTTAATATAATTGAGTACGTTTTTTTTTATAAACTAGGTGTACCAAACCCCCTAGTAACATTTAAAGGGGTGGTTTAGATTTAGACCATCAAACAGAACAATTTGAAGTCAACAACGAAAAAAGATTTTATTAATAAATAAGCTTCATAGTAAAAATTGTTCAGTTTTGTTTAACTATTAAATATAACGTATTTACGCTAACACCCTGTATATTCAGCAGCAGATGGAGCTACGATTTGAATACCTTTTTGAACGGTTGGCCCGTTTTCCCATTGCATATGAGAGGATTGGAGGAAAAGAGGGAGGCCTTTGCCCAGCAGTGGGACACAAAATAGGCTATAAAAATATATTAATGGGATCGAAGTGCCGCTCCCTGCGTGAAAGGTACCTCGCCTAACCGCCAGACCACAAATACATTTTCGGAAGCAGAAATCAGTAAAAGTACAAACTTACAAACTTTACTTATTTCCGCTTTCCTGAAACTTGAAATGAGAAGTTCGTTAATGAATTCTTGAAAACTTCCTCTGGTAGAGTTTTCAGAACATTTCCGACCTTACTTCTACCTTACTCTTTTGAAGAATAAGGTTCAAAGTCATCTAAGACGTTAGGATAAGGTATTTTGTTAACACATTTTATAATCATTATCACAGCCTATTTACGTGTTAATGAATAAGCGCAAAACCTCATACACCCCAACTGATTTATAACAAAATAATTAGATTGAAAAAATAATTTCATTATTGTCATACTTAAAATTTTAAGTTATTCGCATTTTAAGTTTTGAGTTAAAAATTATTTGTTATCAATGAATCTTCTTATCGTGTCGACTTCAAATTTTGAACAAAGTCGCTAAATAGTACCTTGCCAGAAGTGGGCAACCGATACTGCACCGTCGCTAGCGGTCATGAGCTCCTCCTCCTCCTCATCAATGAATGAAAGCGTTACTATCTTGAAAAAAAAATTCCTATGTTGAAACCATGATAATTCGATTCTGCTCTCGATTCTCAACAAACTACTTTCTAGTTTTGCGTTAATTCATTAACACGTTGTATACGCTTGTGCATTCACATACGCATCGGAATTTCTTCTTTAGCGTATGCAGTTTTCCTCACGATGTTTTCCTTCACCGTTTGAGAGCAGTCGGTATTACGAACATAAGTTAGATACACTCATTGGTACTTGGCATGTCGTCTGTGCGGATTCGAACCTGGGCCTGAACATTGAGTTTCCATAGCTATCTGGTGGTGTAGACCATCAAACTGAACAACTTTCACTATGGGACCAATATCAAAATCGCGAAAAAAAAATTGACGTTCCATACTCTATAAATCGACTAGAGCTAAAATATGAAGGTATGGGATATCCATTTTTTTTTTTCGCGATTTCGATGTTGGTCCCATAGAGAAAGTTGTTCAGTTTGACAGTCTAAACAACCCCCTTAGGAGTTTTAAAAATTTATTCTTACTTATGAAACACCATGTAGATACAGTAAGTAAAAAGTGCTCTCCATTTTGATCTGCATATTCTTATTTATTGCTTACTCTTGAAATCTTAATTGAAGTGAAAGAACGTATTTAAGCGATTCATTGTACAAAATAATTGTAATCTTACTTGTCTTTCAACCTAATCTCTAGAGACTGGAGATAGACTCGACGAGTCTAATTAATTTGGAATCTAATTGAATGAATTAGAGTCGACTTTTCGTTGCGACTAGACTTTGATTCATTTGTAAGATTCTGATTTTAGAAGGGCTTAGTTCTGATAAATTTTTATTTTGTCTGTGCTAAACGAAAATTTAGAAAAAGATATATTTATAAACTAACATGCTTCAACACTGCAATTTGTAACTACAAATATCATTGCACGTTGCCAACCGTGTATTAAAGAAAGCTACTAAAAACGATAGAAAAACTAACCAATTAAAGTAGGTATATTTGTATTAGGGAGGATCACTCAATGCATGAAAAACATTCTCATTCGGCTAGCATGAAAAAGTTGTTACACCTACCTATCATTCATACTCGTTGTATAAAAAAATATGAGCTCATTGTATAAGACAGCAGTTATTTTGTTCTAAAAGTTTTACTCGCATATTACAAGTTGTTCAGTTTGATGGGTAGAGTATGTGGTTTAAATGTTAATGATACTTTTCATTACATTCTGTATAAGTTCAAATTATCAGTTCAGTATAAGTTCTGTATATAGGAAACATAGTTTTTAAGAAACTGAGATTGTTGCATGCTAGAGTGAATGAAACATGGACATGCTATTTAGAATATCTCTGACAACCATCTATCTCTGTTTGACTATCTTTCCTACTTTAATTATAATCCAGAAATTACTATGATCATCGTCTGAGAGTAGAGGTTACTGTGTTATCGTCAGTTTTATATGACCACTTGTTTTTTAATTAAATTATGCATTAATGTCATTGGACTCCGAGAAGCAATGCAATGAAAATAAACATCAGCTTACTATTATCACAAAGCATACTTAAACTTTGGCATTTCATCAAAGAATTCCTTTGAAACATAATTTAATATTGAAATATTATGATGACAAATGCAGATGGAAAATGTCCCCTACATTCCTGAATGCACTCGTAATTATTGTTCCCCTAACAAATACCGATCTTTCATTTTAAAATTTTAACCAAACGAGAGTAAGAGAGAAAAACAACGAAATGTGTTTGAATAAAATTTATTATCACCTAACAATCAGTAAATTTGTACCAAAATATTATACTCTTTTGTGCCTAAAATCACTTCGTTAAACTCCAAGCTCAGTCTATTTCATAAATTATTAATTACATAAGCGCTTATATATTTACACAAATTCTTAACGATATACAAATGTTTGTACAATGTTTACTTCAGTCTTTACTTACGCTAAAACAACACTAAACGGCTAGGCTTTGTTTAATATAGCGCAAGATTTTGCGCTTCGAAACTTTGATCATTATCACTAACTACATCTATTTGTTCTTGGTCATTGTCACATGAGGAGTCTTGGTTTTTCGACGAGCAAGAACTTTTGCTGCAACAGCATTTCTTCGTTCTACCATCCACTGAGCTCATGGGAGTTTCTTCCTTCTTCAGCTTGACTCGGCGGTTCTGGAACCAGATCTTCACTTGTTTCTCTGACAGCTTCAATCTCGAAGCGATCTCGATTCTTCTCAATCTCGACAAATACATGTTCATGGAAAATTCTCTTTCTAATTCCAATAGTTGGGTGCCAGTGAATGCTGTTCGGATTCTTTTGCTAGAATCTTCTTTCAAAGGCAAGCGTTTTAGCTCTTTAGAATAACCTGGTAGGAGTTCCTCAGGGTGTGCTAATGGTGGACTTGGTGTTCCATTTCTGCTTTCGCTCGATAGACTTGGTGATCTTTGCCCTTGACTTTTCGATGGAGACGTAGCCGTAGATTTGTACGGATGATGCAAGTAAGGTGACACTGACTTCTTTCTTCTGCTAACAAAGTTTACCGGTTCTTGTTCTTCTGTCTTCAAATATTCAAAAGGACGCTCCTGTGGTTGTTCGTAGAAGTCCTGACGAGGCATCTGATGTAATAAAGGATAGCGAAAGTTCAGATGCTCCAAAAACGGTCTGAAGAGATCTGGGCGTTGTTGGTGCTGAAGTCCCAGACTCAGCAAGTTGTTGAAGTTTGATGGGTAAGGGTAAGGCAGGAACTTTGGTCGTTCGAGGTGCTGCCCAAGTAAAGTATAAGGGTTCAACGGATCACTGGACATTTCTGTCTTCTTACAATCTTTCGTGTCACTGATCAGGGTATCAACTAAGAAGGAGCGAGACATTTTTAGTTCGCTGCTTTCGCGCCGGCGTTTGGGTTACAACTGATCTCTAAGGGTGAGCTCTCCTAAAGTAACAATTACAAAAACTACCCCCACTTAGCGAACCCCATTGTAAATAAACACAATAGGTTTCACTCGAAGCGTTTTGGCAATTACGTGGCCCATCCCACCCTTTTGTCGGTGAGCCGTCAACCCCAGTGTGAGTTGGAAAAAAAAAGTTGTATTATTATGAATGAAGCATTTTAGTAGCTATGAATAATTTTGTATAGGACGTGAATCCCTAATATCTATCCCATTAAATCCAATTTGGTTACTGTTTTAGTTGTATTACGAGTTTTTTTTCGTTCGTTTCTTTTGTGTTTTTAATATTTGATGGGCTTACGCGGCTTACTCTGGTTAATGTTATGGTGTTTTGTTTTTATTTTGAAAACATTTGTAAATAATCAAATATCTATGAAAAGTCTTTGTTATTTGACTAAATTAAATATATTCATTGTCACTATTTGTGTTTCCTTTTCACAAATACTTCTATTTTTGTCTACTTATGTCTGTGAACCAAAAGTCAGTGAAAACAATTTTTTTATTCTATCTACACAAAAATAATATCTGTGAAATATACAGCGACTGAATTACATGTCAAACACGTTTCAATTAAGCATTCTTAGATGAAATTATACTACAGTAGAAACAACTGGAATACCTATTTGAAGTGTGAAATTACAACGCTTTGTTTTAACCAGAAAAGTATTCAAGTATCAAAACTACAAGATCCTCATATAACCTAACCATATTAATTAAGTATGAATACGCCGTAATGTCTGCCGTATGTTGAACGCGTGATTCTGATACTTCTATAAAGAAACCCTCAGCCCAAGGGTGGGCATACATTAGCCCCGCCCCTCTTCAACCCTACGAAACTAGTTTATGAAATATTAAAGGGAAGAATAATGTTTGGTAGCATTATAATTGTGAATCAATGTTATTATCATGTCAGATTTAATTTGAAAGTAACATTGTAAGTGGTCTGAATTAGGGTTCTTTTTGTGTAATAATAGCTTTATTTAGGTTGTAAAATGTATCTTGAAAGGTTGGTAGATGTTTCTGACCGTGAATTTATTAATTTTAAAGACGTATCGTTGTGATGTCCTGTTTCAACATGCTATTAAGTGTATAGGGTCCTTCTTAATATGCTGACACTTTTAAAGGGATGATCAGACCATCGAACTCAACAACTTTCTCAATGGCAAACAACATCGAAATCGCGAAAAAATCAGCTGTCTCATAAATTTGGCTCGAGTATGTTTGCAGTTTAGTATGGAACAGCTGATAATTTTTTCGCCTTTTCGATGTTGGTCCCATAGATAGAGTTGTTCAGTTTGACAGTCTGATCATCCCCTTAAAAAAGTGACAACATTTTAAGAAGGACCCTGTATGTCTAGATTGAGCCTCACGCTTCTACCGTATAAAACAAAAGTGGCCAACTTTCTTAGGTTGGTGTGCTTTAGGCGTAATACAACTTATGTCTGTGTGCTTGTATAGCGACACGGTTTTTTACCTTAGAGTTGGGTGATATTTTTTGTAGCGTTTGTAGCTTCGACTGTCTATCTTGACATAACACTTATCAAAGTCTCCTGTATATGTTAAGTTCGTTCATCATCATCATCAGCCTATATACGTCCCACTGCAGGGCACAGGCCTACCCTCTAAGAGGGTGTTTGGGCGTTAGTCCACCACGCGTGCCCAATGCGGATTGGTAGACTTCACATATGCATCAGAATTTCTTCTTCTGCATATGCAGGTTTCCTCACGATGTTTTCCTTCACCGTTTGAGAGCAGTCGGTATTACGTACATAAGTTAGAAAAGTTCGTTGCGGGTTCCGAATTCCCGATAGATTAGAAGTTATTCCCGGGCTCAATGTCACTGGACTTCATTGTCTTGTGTTGTGAATGTTAGACGATATTGATTGTGTTTTACAGGAGTTATTGCGGTGGGTATAAGTCCTAGACTTTGTTTAAAAAAAATATACTTAGGAGGTTAAATTAAATGTTGTATTTTTTATAATTACGTTTTTTTTTCATGCACAATTGTTCAACTTGGCGTGTTTTGCCCCACTAGAGGGCACACTGACTGACTGTCAAATAAGGCCAGCTTGACAGCAACTGGTATTACCTTGAGGCAACTGATTCATTTATTCATTAGTATATTGCGTACATTATATTTCGTGTAAGTTTTTATTTCAGATTTTCAAAATGTTGTCTTATAGACACAACAGTTTTTTTTTTTGCTCCGATTGGTTTGCTGCCATACTAAAAGTTGTTCAGTTTGATGGGTAGACCTGAATGGGTAGACAAATAAGGCCAGCTTGACAGCAACTGGTATTACCTTGAGGCAACTGATTCATTTATTCATTAGTATATTGCGTACATTATATTTCGTGTAAGTTTTTATTTCAGATTTTCAAAATGTTCTCTTATAGACACAACAGTTTTTTTTTTGCTCCGATTGGTTTGCTCCCATACTAAAAGTTGTTCATTGTTAAAAAGGATGCTTCTTTGTTAAAAAGGATGCTAATTACGTCAGTTTCACCCTGTTATTATATTCTAACTTAACGCTTTTTTTCCCCTTTGGAATAGGCAATAGGCATCTTAGGCATAAACTACAAACCGTCGTATCCTAAGAATAAAGGCGCAACTGCAAACTGACAACTTTTCAGGAGGAAGTTTTTTGTATTTTATTTCAATACTAACAGATATTTTTGAGATGTTAGCTTTTAAAACAATGTTAAACTACTCTGGGATTCTAACGAAACTGTAACTAAGACTATTATTTCGTGATTTCTGGTAAATTTGTCCCTTATGTCCTTATTCGCTGGAATAAAATGTGTTCTCTTAGACATAAGTAACGTTATGCCTTTTTTCTCCGGAATATGCCAGGTCGTAAGAGCATTAGGGGCTATTTATCGTTCACTTATGTAGGTAATTACTACAACAAATGTAAAAAGAATCCATAATCATATTCAGAATTACCCTTGACCGATATAATTTTAAATAGAAATCATTGTTCATCTATTATCGGTAGAACTAAAAATTTCTTAACCGATACATTTTTATATAGACAGCACGGTTCGCCGAAAGATCTTTATAAATTGTGCATATTTGACCGATACTATTATTGTATAGATAATTTAGTTCGCCGAAAGTTTGGTTAATCAAATTAGCCTTTCAGCGAAAGGTGGTATCGCAGATAGGGGTGCGTGCACAACTCATATGACAAAGAAGCTAAAATAAATTGCCGCTAGACTACAGTTGCGAAATTAGGCTGTACTATCTTGGTAAACATAAAAATACTAACTACCTACCTCATGAGTCATGACACAACATTCATTTTATACTCTGAAAATATCTGCTATACCTTCATATAATAGTAAAAATAAAAATGATGAATGACGCTGATTTATAGTTGCAGGCAGGAGTTTTAAGTCGTTAATGAAGGCAAGCAGCTTGCTTCTAAAAACCTTTATTTTTGTAATGTTGTAATGATATCTTAATAAGATAATACCTAAACACTTCGAGAGTCAATACAATTTTGTTGATTTTCTAATAAAAAGATTGGTTTTCTAATAAAAGAAAAAAACATGACATTTTTGACAGACGATATCCCGGACGTTGACTCGAGCGAGATTAGAAAAGCCCTCAAACAACTTAAAAATAACAAAGCTCCGGGTAAAGACGGAATAACAACAGAGCTTCTGAAGGCTGGAGGTACTCCTGTTTTGAAGGCCCTAGGAAAGCTCTTCAATTTCGTCATTCACAATGGCATAACACCGGAGGCGTGGAGCGGAAGTGTTGTGGTCCTGTTCTTCAAGAAAGGAGATAAAACCCTCCTCAAGAACTACAGACCGATCTCACTTCTGAGCCACGTCTATAAGTTGTTCTCGAGGGTCATTACGAACCGTCTCGCTCAAAAATTCGACGAGTTTCAGCCCCCGGAGCAGGCCGGGTTTCGAAAAGGCTACAGTACCATAGACCACATCCACACGGTAAGGCAGATTATACAGAAAACCGAGGAGTATAATCAACCTTTGTGTCTAGCCTTTGTGGACTATGAGAAAACCTTCGACTCGATCGAGACCTGGGCTGTTCTGGAGTCCTTGCAGCGATGCCAGATCGACTGGCGATACATTGAGGTGCTTAGATGTCTGTATGACGCCGCCACTATGTCCGTACAAGTACAAGATCAGCAGACGAAGCCGATCCAACTGCTAAGAGGAGTGAGACAGGGGGATGTTATTTCCCCGAAACTGTTCACTAATGCGATGGAAGACGTCTTCAAGATGCTCAATTGGAAAGGACGAGGCATATGTGTGATCGGCGAGTACATCTCACACCTGCGTTTTGCCGACGACATTGTCGTCATGGCGGAATCGCTGCATGACCTCAGTGGGATGCTTAGCGACCTTAATGCCGCTTCCCGACGGGTCGGTCTCGGCATGAACTTAGACAAGACGAAAGTCATGCTTAATTCTCATGTCGAGCCAGAGGCGGTATACGTCGGTGAGGCGGCGATAGAAATTGTGCAAGACTATGTCTACCTTGAACAGACTATAAGACTAGGTAGAAACAACTTCGACAAGGAGGCCGCTAGGCGTATCCAGCTAGGATGGGCTGCTTTCGGGAAACTACGTCATATATTCTCCTCGGCCCTACCACAATGCCTGAAAACGAAGGTGTTCAATCAGTGCGTTCTGCCAGTGATGACCTATGGTGCGGAAACGTGGACCCTGACGATAGGGCTAGTTCATAAATTCAAGGTCGCTCAGCGAGCTATGGAGAGAGCTATGCTCGGTGTTTCTCTGAGGGACCACATCAGAAATGAAGTGATTCGTCACAGAACTAAAGTGGCTGACATAGCTCAGAAAATTAGCAAGCTGAAGTGGCAATGGGCTGGTCATATCTGCCGAAGAACTGACAACCGATGGGGTGTCAGAGTTCTAGAGTGGAGACCGCGAACTGGTAGGCGTAGTGTGGGACGCCCTGCTGCCCGCTGGACAGACGACCTAAAAAAAGTAGCGGGGAGCGACTGGATGAGGAAGGCCGAGGACAGAGTTTTGTGGCGCGCCTTGGGAGAGGCCTATGTCCAGCAGTGGACGATGATAGGCTGATGATGATGACAAAAATCAACAAAAATTTTTGAGTTTGAGAAATTTTTAGTTCTACCGATAATAGATGATCAATGATTTCTATTTAAAATAATATCGGTCAAGGGTAATTCTGAATATGATTATGGACCGAACCGATTATACCTTTGGTACCGGGGACTTTTTTCGTATCTAAAATCCAAAAAAATGCATTCGAATTTGTTAGTAAAGCTAAAAGAAAAATATGCAGCACACACAATTCCTAATGGTAAAAAGCCCCAACCACCACAAAGGCTTCTCAAAAAAATCATTAATAAAGCTATACAATATGTGTTATCTTGTATTTTACATTATATTCAATTGTAAAATGTTAGTTTAACTAGTAATTTCATACATACAAACTGCATAATGTGCAAAAAACATACAAAATAAAATTAGTACGTAGAATAAGGCCACAAAAGCGATTAGGGCTGAAAACTCTTCATACTAATTATTTTACCAATTTATTAGACAATTCCGTGGAATAAAACCACTGATGCAATAGCGCCTTTTTTCTACGGAGTTCCTAAAATTACATTGAAAACGATGAATACATTTCTTAACATCAAGTGAGGTCAAAATAAATCACTATACAACCTAATACTCTTAAAATGTTTCGGTTATCATTTAGGTATCACGAAGTAATTATTGTTACAAAACAACAGCGACGACAACGCATTACGCGCGGGAAACCAGCCAGGGAGTGAGTGCGCGGAGAAATGGCGGAGTGGCACATGCGTCCGCCCCGCCCCCCGCACGTCGTCATGCTCCCGGGAAGAAAAAAGTCACCAGCACAGTTGTGGCCATTTTCGTCGGATAAATCCAGAGATAGCAATAGTGGCTTTTTTTAAACCTGATTTTCTTGTTGATAAATTTGATTTTGAGGTGATTTATTGAATGAAGTTGATATAAAAACGGTAGCTGATTTTAAATAAGCAATAAAAATAAAAAGGCACAACGGCAAGAGTGCCTTTATTCGTAGGATACGACGAAACATTCGTGGATTTTTTTAAGTTCGGTTTTTCTATGGGAATTTTTTTTAACTATAGCAACAAGAGTATACCTATAGATAATTGACCACGACATGTCATGGACAGATATGCCTTCAAGTAATTACACGATGAACAACACAGCTATTTAGGCCTTGTAATTTCGAACAACAAGCACTATAGTCTCCTATGTTAACAACTATCAATTTGTGCAATAATTACCTCAATGTTAGTTTGCGACAGGTCAATATTATGCTAATTGAAAACCAGTAACAATTATAAACATGGCCAGGCGCTAATATTACGTAAATTAAATTTAATTCAAAATCATTTATTTGTCTTTCCATTTGTACACATACAGAAGTAGGTAATGATGACATATGAATATTAAAAATTAAAGTGTTTTTTCTGTTATTAAGCGTGTTTTAGGTTTTCTAGTCTGTTCGTGGTGGTTGTGCAAAAATGGTATTTACTAATTAATAAAACTGGCCAAGTGTGTGTCGGGCTACTCTCGCAAAGAGGGTTCCGTAGTACCACACTCACAACATATAAACTTACAAAAAAGTGTTGTTTTCAACGGGACCTTTAGTGCGAGAGCGACTCACCATTGGCCGGTTTTTATTATTTGTTGTTATAGGTACTGTAGAATTTTTCGTAGAAATCTGTACAAGTTTGACGCTTGTGTGTATTACCGTTTTTACGAAAGAGCGAGAAGAAAAAACCTTGATAAAAACTGGTTTCTTGTATGAGGACCCCCTTATTTTTATAATTTGAAATTTTTAATATATGTATACAAGGTGTTACAAAACTACAAATAAACCTTTAAGGGGATGGTGTAGACCATCAAACTGAACAACTTTCACTATGGGACCAATATCGAAATCACGAAAAAAAAATTGATGTTCTATACTCTACAAATCGACTAGAGCTAAAATATGTATGGGATATAATTTTTTTTTTTCGCGATTTCGATGTTGGTCCCATAGAGAAAGTTGTTCAGTTTGACGGTCTAAACAACCCCCTTAAGAGTTTTAAAAATTTATTCTTACTTATGAAACACCTTGTATACCTATGTAACTATGAAAATTTCTCGATTAAATTCTCGATTAAATCTAATGAAGCGCTCGTTGGCGTAGTGGAGCTTCGGTATTGGAAACGATCACCGAAGTTAAGCAACGTCAGGTCCGGTCAGTCTTTGGATGGGTGCCCGTTTAGTGGTATCTCGAGCGTTTCCGTGCTTCAGAAGGCACGTTAAGCAGTTGGTCTCGGATAGTTCCGTCAGATGGCGTTGTAACTATTCATTAAACCAGGTCGAGGCCATTGAAAGTTCTCTGACAGCAAGTTGACCACTAACTTGCCTCCACCAACACGCACTGGGCCCGCGTGGTGGAGTAGGTATGGCCCGCTCCCTCTCACCCTAATTCGTGAGAGGAGGCCTTTGCCCTGCAGTGGGATTCTACAGGCTATAACTAACTATGAATATTTCAAGTGTCTAGCTATTACGGATTATTATGGACGGGCGGAGCGTAGGCATAGTAATAGGGTTCCGCTTGTTTTCAGCCTTTGGGTACGGAACCCTAAAAATCGTTAGTGGCGCTTTGCGGAGAGGTATGGTCGATATAATCATGAGCGTCTGGGTTCAAATCTGCACGAACGACGTACCAATGAGTTTTTCTAACTCATCTACGTAATACCGACTGCAAGAAAACCTTGCAACCGATGAAGAAATTCTGATGCGTATGTTAAGTCTACCAATTAGTATTAGGTCGTGCTGAACAGACTTGTGCACCCTCCCTGATGATAGGCTTCTGGCTGTAATGTAAGACGTATCTAGGTTATGATGGTCAAATAAAGGACTGATAGACGCAGTGTACGATGCCTTACGGTGCTGGACCGACGTCCAAAGGCAACTTCCTTCCAAGATCATTGATCACATAAGGCTAATAATAATGATGAAAGAAAACCTATTTATGTAATATCTTAATTTTAAACACGTACAATTTGTTGCTAATTTTACCTTGTTGCTTCTAGAAACATTTTTATTTATTGTCTATTTTTGTATTACTGGTGAAAACTTTTAATTGGCTCAGATTGTGCTATGTGATTGTAAGCTGTAAGTATTCCAAATAAAATAAAAACATACAAGGCGACTAAGGGATCGGGATATGGTTTCTGTTGTAATGTTTTTGTATGCATAAGTGTAGAAGTTTAGAGGATTTACTTTTAGGGCTAATAAAGTAAACTCGAGAAGAACTGGGAAAATGCCTTTTTAATCACTGCCACAGACAAGACAAAGTAGAGAGAGCGGAACAGTGTCTACAATCATAGACAACAAAATAGTTGCGTTCACAAAGATATCTAATGCAAAGATGCATTCCTAACATTCCCACTTGAACGCAAACCCATTTTGTTCACACAATACAAGTGTTTATCATAAGTGGTCCCCTTGGTCAAATTATCAGCCACCATCTCACAGCCCTTTACAAACACGAACTTAATTTCAGATTTAACAATATGTTCTCTTAAAAAATGTAAACGAATATCTATATGCTTCGTCTTGCTTTTATAACAATCGGTAGATGCCAATCGAATCGCGCTCTGATTGTCGCAGTGGATGAGTATGGCTCCGTCCACGCCGTGGCCAAGTTCGGCTTGTAATTGTCGCAGCCACAGTGCCTCGCGAGTCGCAGATGCCATCGCCATATACTCCGCCTCCGCTGTGGAAAGCGCCACGGTCGGTTGTTTACATGAATTCCATGCAACACTGCCATTCTGAAACATAAAAGCATAACCCGTGCACGATCTTCTGTCTGCTGGGTCACTAGCCCAGTCAGCATCACAATATCCAGTTATTTCCTTTGAATCTTCTTTGGTGAAGTATAATTTCAAGTCCTTACTACCATTCAGATATCTCATGATTCTTTTCACACCAAGCCAGTGTTGAGTGTCAGGATTATCACAATATTGGCTTAGTTTGTTTACTGCATATGAGATATCGGGTCTTGTCACTTGTGCCAGATACAGTAAACTTCCAATAGCTTGCCTGTAGGGAAAGATTTCATTTTTGTTATTAGAATTTTTATCAAATTTTGCATTGACCTCAATAGGGGTTCGGACTGGTCTACATTCAGACATGCCAAAACGTTCCAATATCTCATTAATGTATTTCCTTTGATCTAGCATTATAGCTCCTGTATCACGATTCCTTGTTATATTGATACCAATACATTGTTTTGCTTCACCCATGTCCTTCATGCAAAATTTCTCCTTTAATTTTTCTTTAATTTCCAGTTTTAATCTTTGATCATTAGTAAATAACAGCAAGTCATCAACCCAGACTGTAATATACAGCATCGATGATTCATTAATCAGATAATATATGCATGGATCAATTTTTGATCTATTGAGTCCAATTTCAAGTAATATATTATTAAGTTTCAAATTCCACTGCCGGCTAGCCTGCTTCAGACCATATAACGATTTGTGTAACAAACATACCTTTCCGCCTTCAGAGTACATTTCTGGTTGTGACATATAAATCTCAGTGTCTATGTCTCCCTGCAGAAATGCACTTATTGCATCCAGCTGGTCCATATCCAATTCATATTTGGCTGCCAATGCAATTAAGTATCGTACTGAAGTGTATCTTACCACTGGCGAGTAGACTTCATCGTAGTCTGTACCTTTCCGCTGCGCATATCCTTTAATTACTAATCTTGCTTTGTATTTGACTACTTTTCCTTCTTCATCAGTTTTTGTCTTGAATACCCATTTGCATGGTAAAGCTCGTTTTCCTTGCGGCAGTTCTACTGACGACCAGGTTTTGTTCTTTATTAAGGAGTCGTATTCTTCTTCCATAGCCTTTCTCCATTGATCGGAATGAGTTGAAGTCAAAGCTTCCTTTATAGTTTGGGGGTCATTCAAACTTGGGATTGGGCAGAGAAAACTGAAGTCTTGGTCACCTTTCTCCACATACTGAGGATATTTGTTACGTGGTCGTAAGGTAACGTTACGTGTTGGTGTATCGAGGGATATACTTTCATCGGGCACGTAAGTCTCATCGTCTTCATTTCCTGAGTGGTATATGTCTTCATTAGATGTATTACATATTTCTGCATACTCCAGTTTTGGTTTTTCGACTGGATCCTTCACAACATTCTCCGATGATGGATTTAGAACAGTTTCCTTGACTTCCTTCTTTTCCTTCAGGGTTGATTGTGCTCCACCACTGCTGTCGAAAACACAAGGTATGTATATTTGTTCATATTTTTGCACATTCTCTAGAAATACGACATCTCTACTCTTTATAATTTTATTTGTCACTAAATCGGCCAGGCGATATCCCTTAGTGGACTCACAGTACCCCACAAAAACTAACTTTCGAGACTTCGGATCCCATTTTTGACGTTTCTCTTTGGGAATCTGTACCATTACTTCTGACCCAAAAATTTTCATGTGTGATAAATCTGGCTTTTTACCTGACCACATTTCCAAGGGTGTTTTTTCATCTATCGCTGTGGTGGGAGACCTGTTTATGATGTAGGCTGCTGTCGCTGTAGCTTCTGCCCAAAATTGTTTGGGTAACTTAGCATCAAACAACATGCACTTAGCTCGTTCTACCAGAGTCCTGTTCATTCGCTCTGCAAGTCCATTCTGCTGGGGTGAGTATGGAGTGCTGGTTTGATGTTCTATTCCATGCTGATTCAGGAAACTTTCAAAAAGCTTGTTGCAATATTCCTTACCATTATCTGTTCTAAGACCTTTTATATTTCTCTCAGTTTCATTCTCTACTCTACTTTTATAATCTTTGAAGGCTTCGAGAACATTTAGTTTATCTTTCAGAAAATATGTATTTACCTTTCTGGAGTAGTCATCGATAAAAGTAATAAAGTACTTCATACCTCCCAGTGATACTGTTTCCATAGGCCCACACAGGTCGCTATGAATTAACTCTAATGTTTGAGTTGCTCTGGTGCCAATGTTCTTGAAAGGCAGTCTAGGTTGTTTGGCTTCTAGGCAGGTGGTGCATGTTATTGGTCCTTTGTTCATCTCCAGTAGTCTAACTCCCTCTGTGGCAGCCGGCAGCTTATTTATATCTGGAAAATTCAAATGTCCCATGCGCCGGTGCCATAGGACAACATCAATTAAATTATCTGAAGTGGTCAAGTTGGCAAGTACTTCTCTGTGTGTGTTTAATACGTAAAGATTATTCATAAGTACCGCTGAACACACAAGGTTTCCATCTTTGCTGAATATATCACAACCATCTGTTCTGAAGTTGACTCTGCACCCATTTTTAACCATTGCGCTTACTGACAAAAGATTAGCTGCAAGTTTAGGTATGTATAGCACGTCTCTTACCTGGATTATAGTAGTTTCATTGCCATTTACTTTTAAATTGACATTTCCCATTGTTTCCACAGGCAACGGTGAGTTACTGGCCACTGTTATGGTTGATGTAGGTGGGTTACGGACATCATACATGCCTTCGCTGTGATTGGACATGTGCATGGATGCACCCGAGTCCACAAACCACAAGTCCGGATTCATTTTCTGTGTTGATGCTGAAAAAGCTGCAACAAAACCTTTATTCTCTTCATCTCTGCTCGTTGTTTTCTTCGGTGCACGGCAATATTTGGCCACATGGCCAAATCGGTTGCAATTATAACATCGTGGTCCATAGTGGGGTTTATTCCCATGTTCTGTTCTCTTGTTTGTGAAGAACGCTGAACTCTCCGAGTTTTGAACTTCCTGTAAGAGCTTAGTCTTAATTGAATCTGCGTTTATCTTGATTCCTGAGCTCTCAATGCCCATAATCATCGGCTTGTAAGTTTCTGGCAGACCTGCGAGCATGAGTGTCCCGAGCCATTCATCGTTGACAATAAACTTTATATTTCTCAGTTTATGTGCAGTCGTCATTATCTTGTTTACATACTCTTCTACATTTCCAGATGTTTCCAGTGTAGTAGTGATGAGATCTCTTAGCAAGGCCACTCTTCTCGTCAGGCCGCTGTCATCAAACGCTTGTTTTAAATTATCCCAGACTTCCTTGGTTGTCGTTGCACTTTGTATATGGACATAATTAATTGGATCCAATAATAATATCAGCTTTGATTTCGCTTTAGTATCCTTCTTTTTATCCGTTTCGGTGCCAAGCACGCAGTTCCAGAGTTCTTCAAGTTCCAAATATGCCTGTACCGCGAATTTCCAACTATTGTAGTTGTCACGTCCGATGAGTTTTTCAATGTGGAATGGACTTTGGCTAGTGCTAGACATCTTTTTCGTTCTTTTATAGATTGATGAACACGTTCCTTTCGGTTGAGGTTATGTTGTAACCTCAAAAAAAAATTGTGATTTCGGAGGCCGGTTTTCCGTTTTCTGCTGTTTCTTCTCCGTATATTTCTAAACGCTCTGCTACCATGTAGAAGTTTAGAGGATTTACTTTTAGGGCTAATAAAGTAAACTCGAGAAGAACTGGGAAAATGCCTTTTTAATCACTGCCACAGACAAGACAAAGTAGAGAGAGCGGAACAGTGTCTACAATCATAGACAACAAAATAGTTGCGTTCACAAAGATATCTAATGCAAAGATGCATTCCTAACAATAAGTCACCTAAGGCCACTGAACACATTCTACGTGTTAATCCTTGCAAGAAAATTTAGTTGGTAAGCCTTGTAAGCATAAGCATACGCATATGCTCACGACTATATTCCCCGAGGGGGTAGTCAGAGATATTCTGAAACCTCAGAAAATCCACGTTTCACCAGTAGTACCGAAATTATGTCCAGTGTGACGGGGGGTGAGCCCGTCGCCACTTATAATGGACAGTGGGTACAATACACGCTTCGAAATTGAAGCATGCAGGTTTCCTCACGATGTTTTCCTTCACCGAAAAGCCAGTGGTGTAACGAATCGTACATAAATTCCGAAAAACTGGTACGAAACGGCTTGGACGGGGATCAAACCATCGCCTCCTGCACGGCAGGCAAGGTTACTCGCCACTGGACCACGACGGCTTCTAAGCACGGTTGGTAAGACTTATAATTAAACAAATGTATTAAAAGTGATCGTATTGCTACAACTGTACGCGTTGGAGATGTAGCAAAGATTGAGACCACCCCAAAAGGGATTGTAGTCGTGCGTTTATGTCTGTATGAACAAGAAAAGAATTCGCGCAACGATTCTCTCGATATTTGCCTCCCCAGCTTCTGTTTGCACATTTTATTACTCTCTTTGTATCGAAAATAGGATGTGACATGAATGACCCTAGACAGATGATAAAGGGTACATTATCGATCTGTTCAAGAGAACAGAGATAGGATAGCCGGGATAACCAGGTGGGTTGAGTGGATCATACCGTGTAGTCTAAAAATAGGAGCTTTGTAGTCTTTGTACGGGATTCGAGGTTTTATAAAATAATGCGTTGGTTTATTCACGAGATTCGCTACAATTTTCGCAACTCGTGTTACGTAGGCGTATAATAATTTTCAATTTACAAATTTGCTCGTCATTTAATTTAATCTAGCAACCTAATGTTGCATAGCATATTCTAAATTAAATTATACTGTATTGTTATTCAGTTCCAGCTTGGTTTAAGGTAGAACAAAAATAGACATAAAAGAGTAAAACAAAAATGAGGGCGCTGCCTCCACACAAGAACGTCAAAATCACGCATAAGTTGGCAAGACCGACCCACAATTTGTACTAAATTATTTAGTTCCTGCACTCGTAGTATGCTACCCGTGATACGGCTGTATCACGTCTTTTATCTCGTTCGTTCGCACGCAAATAGAAAGAGAGCTAAGATGTGATAGCGCTGTATCACTGCGGCATGCTAGCTATGCTGCTGTCACCGTTTCTACTCTTTTATGTCGCACTGTACTTGGTAATCATGTCACCCTAACTGCATAGGTAGCATGCCACCGTGTTACAGCGCTATCACACCTTCGCTCTCTTTCTATTTGCGCGCGAGATAAAAGACGTGACATAGCCGTTTCACTTATAGCATGCTACGGCTTCTGGTCGCGCAACCTAAACACTAAGTAAATACAAACAGGCTCGCAAAAAGTGGTTAGCACAATCACGTCATGTCATCATCATGGCCTTATCATCTACAAAAGATGATTTAAGCAGCTTTTTAGCGGCACTTTCGCTCGTGAGACTAAAAAGCCAGGCCAAAGTCCGGCAAGTCAAATTAAAGTTTGCTATGTCAAATGGGTTCGCAAGTCGATCATGCCTCCTTTCCCGCTTTTCAGCCAGTCAAGCCATGTGATACTGAGTGTGTGTGTGTACGAACATTATATGGGTGAACTCCTCGACGAAAGACACACACAGTTGCACCTTTGTAGTAGTGTATCTATCGTAGCGCGATTGTATGAAGCATTGTCTCTCTGTTGGGTATTTACTCATGTAACCATATGTGATGACATACAGTGTGTATGGGCATCACATATGTTGACAAAGCCTGATAAGATTGGTCGCCAGACGCCTCTTGTGACATATCCGGATTGTAGCAGTCTAAACCCGGACACCACGCGTCTAGGCTGTTCACAGACAGTCGCACATGCAAAGCCTCGTGTCGATGCTCATTGCCCACACACACACGAGTTCACACAGCCACGCAGCACGACTAGCATTTGTGTAGAAAAGTGACAAAATGAGATTAACGTCATGTGCGCTCTTTTCGGCACACGTTAAGTAAGAAAGATGGAGGCACATCTCGATTTTTATCGTTTTCTCGGGGATGGCATGCAACATCACACATCCTATTTCGATTACAGAAGTGATAACAAATATGGAAATGATATCACTTTCGAGTTGGGATTAGAACATGAGACATACAAAAATAACACCCAAGACCATTTAACCATGCGCTGTCAAGTGATGTACCTATCTTGTTATCGATTAAAATCTATCGACTGTGGACAGCGACATTTAATTACAGAGCAACAAAATAACTAGGTATTTTTTTTTGAGATTCTTTGTATACATAAACTCACGATCATTATTCCTACTGGGGTGGTCAGAAGCTTCACTACAACACTAACAACTATCTTATGAAGCATGCATGCTATCGTTTGAAGATTTCAGGACGTGTTGGGTGGCAATAGATGGTTTACTTTTTGCATACATAATCTCCATAAGATACCATTATCGATCATTATTATCCCTTAGTTAACTGAAAACTCCTGTGGGCTTGGCATGCAACCCCCAACAAAAAGTAAGTAAGTTATAGCCTGTAGAATCCCACTGCAGGGCAAAGGCCTCCTCTCACGAATAAGGGTGAGAGGGAGTGGGCCATACTCCACCACGCGGGCCCAGTGCGTGTTGGTGGAGGCAAGTTAGTGGTCACCTTGCTGTCAGAGAATTTTCAAGCCGCCAATAGGCCTCTGACTTGGCTTAACGAATAGTTACAACGCCATCTGACGGAACTATCCGAGACCAACTGCCTAACGTGCCTTCCGAAGTACGGAAACGGTCGAGATGAAATACCACCACCAACAAAACAATAAAATTATCGATTTGTCTCTTGTCTTTATACTTTAAACATGCCAAAATGAGACCGACAACTTTCTCCTTTGTCACTTTATCGTGAGTCTTATGCTAGGTCTACTGATAAGATTAATCGCTAGACTCCTTTTACGACATGTCCGGATTGTAGCTGTCCAAAGCCGGACACCACACGTCTCAATAACAAAAGCAAACCCAATCAAAAGCGAAACGGAAATGAGACCAGAAAGTCAATTTAATGACCACCTGTACATTGTCCAGTCAAGGATCGATTCAAAATGGCTGACAATAGATTCTTAGAATAATATGACTTTTAAACGATGTTACAATAGTGTCGCCTAAATGTCTGAGGCAAGTAACACTACGGGGTACACTTGTCTGCTTCATTCATAAAATTCTACGTTCATTCAAGTTTTTAGTTACGGTGAGCTATGAATGTACGTAAATATGAATGAAGTATCGATTCCATTGTTGATCGTTATTCTTTTGTTGTTTGTAAGAGGCCTGCACAGGTATTTTGTGAATTTGGAACAGAAATATCTTGTTCTGCTTTCAAATTTTACTTTGCTCTTATTGCTAGCGTATTAGAGCTCAGATTTTGAGAGGTTTTGGTTTGTAGGTGATTTGGTAAATTGGTTTCGCTAAAGGCGAAATTGTGTGATGTAGGGAAGATAATAATTTATACTTTTTGGCATTAATGCAGAGTTTGGGTCCATTAAAAGTTATGCTTTATACTGATAACGGTTTGATCGTTACATTCTTTCACATTTTTTAGACAGTTACCATACAACACTTATCAAGTTTAAAACATTACTCTACTTTTACAGGGATGTGCTCACAACCTATATTCCTGAAGTGGTATTCAAGTCTAATATACAGGGTCCTTCTTAATTTGCTGACACTTTTTTAAGGGGATGATCAAACCATCAAATTGAACAACTTTCTCTATCGGACCAATATCGAAATCGCGAAAAAAAATCTGCCGTCCCATACATTTAGGTCGAGTATGTTAGTATGGAACAGCTGATTTTTTTTCGCGATTTCGATTATGGAGTTGTTCAGTTTGATGGTCTGGAGTGCTATTTTTGAATCTCATTCGGTGAGCTCAGCTGTTGAAAAAGTCAAAACAACTATGGAGATATGCATCTTTCTACTGCTGAGTTGACTTTCAAAAATCATACTACAGGAGAGCGATTTTTTAAAGTCATATCAGCAGTAAAAAGATGCGTATCTCCGTAGTAATTTTGACATTTTCAACAGCTGAGCTCACCGAATGAGATTCAAAAATCGCACTCCTGATCATCCCCTATAAATAGTTTCAGCTAATTTTGTTAGACCTTATTTATTTTATTTCAATAACAAACAAACAATCATTCTTAACCATGGTAGTTTTTGCCAGATGTTGGAACAAAGAAAAAAAAAACAGACAAACAGACAGGAAAAAACAAAAAACCGGTAATTTGCAGTGGTTTGTAAATATCTTTAATGTACTACCACCTACAGAAACAGTTTAGTTATAAATTTACATTAATTTAGAAAACAAGCTTATGATAACGATATTTTCATGTCTACTAAATACTAAGAGCATATAACTACAAAATAAAAATTACATTAATGAAATTGTAAATATCACCTTTTAGTAGAAGAGAGGGTTTAATTTAAAAATCGAAAGTCACTCAGTCACTCAGTCTGCGTAAAACTAACTTGGGTAACATCAAAGAACGGAATTAATGGACACCGGGCTATGACCTGCCTGTCGACTCTTTAAAAACGCGGCGTAACTCTATTTTATTATTATTTGCGTTCACCTTTGGTATAAATTATTGAATGGCATACCTAATAATGCTGCTCAATAAAGTGTTAAAAATATTAATGAGATATATATTTTACAATATTTATGAAATTCTGTAAACGCTTCAATAAGTAAATTTTAAAGCACTCGTCATATTAATTTAAAATAATTATACAAAAGGAGATCTAAATGTACCTACGTAGCTACATGTTTTCCAGCGCATTTTCAATATTATCATTGTATCGAATTATAAAACAGTTGACAAAGAGGAATTCATTACATTTTCGTATAAATTAATTATATTTATTTGCTCAATTTGGACCACACTATTGAGTTATTTATTTGATTATTTTGAGGCAACGTATACATCCTAATGAGACCATTATATGCTATATTATATAACTTCTAGCTGATGCCAGTGGATATGCTATTTCTATAGCCTAGACTATTCATAGCGTAGCTTTCTATTAGTGAAAGAATTTTAACTATCAGTTCTTTAGCTCCACAAATTACCCCTACATATAAACAAACTTCAACCTCATTACAATATTAATGTAGATAAACTCATTTAACTTCAATATTATTTCAATAAATCATCATTAAAAGCAGTGTGAGAGAACGTATAACCTATAAATTCTAAAAAAGATTTTAAAATACTTACTCCTTTTTACCAATCAACCATTAGGTTAAAGTTAATAAAGCACGTTACAAATGCTTTTAAAACTGCATCGAACTTTGTACCCCTGTATGGGGTGCACGTGCTATACGAACTTATCCAATAGGGTTTGAAATAACTAAATGTAATGTCGTTAAGTAATCGTTGAGAGCATGGCTTCTTAAAACTTCAATTTTGGGGTAGGTAGAGTAGTCTGACAAAGGTGGGTAAACAATTAAAATGAGTTTTGTAAAATGAACTTATTTTGTTTATTATTAGTTACTATACCTACGCTTAAATGCTTCCTAAAATGTGAGAATTGCTACAATTGGTAGATGTAGCTATGTTTCTGACCACCCCAAAAGGGATTACGGTCGTCGGTTTATATACGTATCAATCAAAATATACCTACTTATATTTTACACCAAAATATAAACAGTAAAATACTGAAAAAAAGACAAGAGGCACAAAATAATGCTACTATGTAATGTATGTGTGGTAATTACAACAATGTCGTGGCATTATGGCAAAGAGGATGATTAGACCATCAAACTGAACGTCTTGAGACAAATCAATAAAAATCAGTTATTCACATCGACCTAGAACTCTATGGACACAGGGTCTAGTACAAAATTCTCGATAAAAGTGTCCAAACTAACCTTATAAAAATATAGGTATGCATAGTAATGTAAACAAACTGAAAACATTGCAATTGAAATCGTATGAAGCTAGTCACAAGGGTTAATTTGCTTGATGCAGCTTCGACTGCAGGTAAAATGAACATCAAACATGACAGACGTAATGGCGGACGCGTTGAAAGATAATCAATAAATAAAATAAAAATTTAATATTATGTTCGTAATCAAAATGATATTTCTAAATGCTTCTAAATGATAAAATATTAGTTTGCTAACTGAAAATAGGATACACCATCACATTTTTTCACTTTTCTTTGGTAGTTTTTACATGTTTTTACAACACAGTACGCCATCATGAACTCGCGCGTGCTCGGACGATCAAACAAAGACTGGCAAGAGACTACAGTCTCTTTTTGAATTGTAAACTTCTTTTGGTTCGGACACTTTTGAGCGTGGACCCATCTTCCATAATGTTCTAATTCAATTGTTATTCAGCTATTTCATATAAAACTGCAATCCCAGTAGGTTTGCCGTTTTATATGAAATACCCAAATGCATGGAAATGCTGATTTCACCGATTTTATGTAGATAAAATCGGTCCGATCTGCAGTTGTCTCTTTCGCACTCCAGTCGGCGGGGTATATGGGTGGTGCGGATCGGACGAATACGTATACGATCGAAAAAGTGACCTGTTCTTCAAATTAGCATTACAGCCCGCCTATCCTCTTAAGGGGAGCAAAACTGAAATCGCAAAATAAAATTCTGCTATTCCATACTATTCCTTTAAAGCTCTCGCAAAGACTATTAGTCTGTTTTAATTTTGCCTACTTTTTGGGGTGCGATTTTTGAATGTCATCGGTGAGCTTGAGCGGTTTTTAAATCTCATGAAAAACCGTTCTCATGCATCTTTCTACTGCTTATTTGACTTTAAAAAATCGCACTCCTGAATTATGATTTTTGGAAGTCAAATCAGCAGTAGAAAAATGCATATTTCCATAGAAGTTTTGACATTTTCAAATGCTGAATTCATCGAATGAGATTCAAAAATCGCACTCCTGATCACCTTTTTATTAGAACTCATTTTGAAATGTTTGATTTTTACTCGAGAAGATCGTGGCGCCATCTATAGAAGTAAATGACTAGTAGCAGCAGCAGAGCAGCAGCAGCTAGTAGCTGATAATTTTAATGATGTGTAATAATATAACCACAACAAGACGATGTACGTCTTATTAATCATTATTATTGTTTAACTTTGACCCTTCCCGGTTTTATCTTATTAACAAGTGGGATTCCCGGCGTTATTTACATATTTTCTGTTCCTCTTTGAACATATGGTCTGATCTGAGCGACAGGTTATTTTCATCATCATCAACTTCGTTTCATTTGTAATATTGTAGGAGGTGGTATTCGAAGGCATCCGGGGCCAAATGCTAAGTATGCCTTCTGAAGCACCAAGGCGCTCGGGATGTTTAGTGTTAAAATGTAAAACGTGCAAGCACCAAGGTCAAGATATACGAATAATTACAGGGTGTAAACGTAAATGCGTTACATAACATAGCTTCAGGCGTGCTTCAGACGATCAAACTGAACAACTTTTACTATGGTTCAAAATAAAAAAAAGTTTCCAATACCGAAGCAAAAAAAAATACAGATGTTCTAGGGTCAAGTACCCAACTGATTATTGATATTTTCTATGGAACAACAATTTTATTTTAGCGATCTAAATATTAGCTCCATAGTAATTGTTTTTTAGTTTGGTGGTCCCTATAGTAGTAACGCATTTAAATTTACATCCTGTATAAATATGACTCCAAACCCAAAATTACAAGAGTAAATACCCTAGAACCAAAACTAACAAACAACGGGGTACCTTCGATAAGAAATGCACAAATAAAATACAAGTTTCCTCCATATTTTCCTCATTTGTCGTACATATAGAGAACTGAGCGGGACAAAATACTGTATTATTCCAAGTAACACGAGATATCAGCAGTTAGAAAAATAACTGCGTATGTGCCTTTAAAATTAACAATTATTTCATTAAAATGGGCTGCAAAATAATATTTTTGGCCTTATTACTCGCGTATTTCAGTGAAAGTATAAGAGTGAGTGCAAACCAAAATTATTTTAAACCCAACATTGATGATTCGGAACAAGGTTTAATTGGAGATTCTTCAGAACAAGAATCATATAGAAGAAAACGACCTCACCAAAAACCAAGATATGACTCAAGCAGGAATTCTGATGACGGTCGATCTGACAATGAAGACAATTATAATTCGAGAACAGGCAATCAGAATCGTAAAAACTCGCAACATGGACATTCTAGTTCCGAGGAAAACCGTTCAACATCCCAAGAATCTAACACAAGAAGCTCAGGACACAAACGCACTGAAAATCACCACAGTTCAGGATCTCGAAGACATGATTATTCATCGGACAGAAAGAATACAAGATACGATTCGTCTGAACAATCTAACGGAGGTAAATATTCGCAAAATTCGGAACATAACAGAAGCCATGAGGAGTCAAAGACAACGGTATGTACAGGTCCTAGTGGTATGCCCATACTTGTAGAGGGAACAGAATGTCCCCGAACAACTACACCACGGTCAACCCGACGACGCGGCCACTATCAAGATAAAAACACACATTCTAAGAATAGACATTCTTATAGGAATAATCGTTCGCAGAATTCTGACGATAATGCGGACTTGATTAAAAAAGTCCTACACATCGGAAATAAGCTCAAGACCATCGTAAAAAAATATTATTGAGACGAACTAAGAGAAATGAAAAAGAAATATTTTATTTGTAAATTTTATTTTTTAAATTAACTACTGTAATTTTATTACCTATTTGTAATAATTAAATATATTTAACAACAAGAATGTAATCATGTTTTAAGCGTGGTCTCACTGCCTCCGTGATGGTCTAATGGCTAATAGCATTGGGCTCTTGACACGGGAGTCGTGGGTTCGATTCACGGCACTTAGTGAAATGTTACTTTGTGCGGTTTTCTCCAGTTGGTTAGGACATTAGAGGCGGAATCGCCTGATTGTCTGAAAAGAAATATGATTCCGTGCTTCGGATGGCACGTTAAGACGTTGGTTCCGGCTACTATCTCATAATGTTCGAGCACGCTATTTTTTAATCTATTTTAAGGCCCAATAGTAGGACAAAATGTCTTGGGGGCATGTTTTATTTTTCATTTTTCGACTAGATTTATACAATTTACCGAAACCAAAGTCATACCTCAGTATTCTTGGGTAGTTTATCAAGTGAAATTATAAATTGAATACACGATTGGAATTACTTCGCTCGATAGTCACGTCACAAAGGTGACGTATTTTCATGTACTTTTAAACATTTTTCTCGTTTTAGAACAACTTAAATAGTTTCAGATTTTTTGTATTTATACTCATATTTCACCATTGCGCGCCTTGGGAGAGGCCTATGTTCAGCAGTGGATGATGATAGGCTGATGATGATGATGATGATTCACCATTAGTTTATCTAGTGAAATCATAAAAAAAAATCTGTAAAAAGTACTTTTAATAGAACTTTTAAATCTAAAATACGGCATACGCACACACTTTTCTGAGGTCTGGGCAATCGCGTTTCTCATAGAAAATAATCGTCTAGGATGGATCGTACTAATCGAATCTTTTTTTTTTCTGCAGCACGATAGCTGAGTCGGTACCGTAGTGAACCTGCCTACTGTGGCAAGGGTTGCGGGTTCGAATCCCGTAAGGGGCAAATATCTGTATGATGAATTATGTTTGTTTGTATCTATGTATATAATTATGTATTCTATATCGTTGTCTTATCATCATTATACAATTCCAGCCTAGATTCTGGTACTTTAAATTGCACTACATAATCTGTGACAATGTCCAAGATATTTGTCAGTCTGTCATTTGTGAAGCAGGGAGTTGTGCGGTACGGTGCGTCAATCCGTCACCGTGTGTTCTTCTACGTGCGGTTTCTTACAACTCCTTGCTTCACAAATGACGGACTGACGTCTGCCGCTCCGTCAGTGCGTCATCGTGCGTAATCCCACTTAGAGCACGCTATTTTCAAATCATTAGTTGTGTTAACTCATAAGTCTATGCTCTCTATATTAACCTGTGATAAGTTTGCGAGTTGCGATAAGGTGGACCGACGACCTGGTGAAGGCGGTGGGAATCCGTTGGATGAGGGCAGCGCAGGACCGGTCGTTGTGGCGATCCTTTGGGGAGGCTATGTCCAGCAGTGGACGTCTCCGTCGGTTGAGATGATGATTATAACCTCATCCAAAGTGATGTAACTAAAGTAAGTATATTTCATTTAACAAATTTGTTCGCGAACAAAGCAGCAGGCAAAGCCCGTGATAAGTCATATAATAACGCACCGCGAAGCGTGTACGCCTTAACAGCCTGTCCGCGTGATGAATGATGATGGAGGACTCTGGGAGATCCGGATGGTACAAGCCTTTATGGAAAACACTATCTACTTAACTATGAATGAGTTGGAGAATGGAAAATGTTGGGTATGAGAGACGGGATTTAACGATTCCTAGTTCCGTTTCATAGTTTTTTTTGCACGTAGGATCGTGGTAGGATCTAAAGGGTGACATTGATATCATTAGCATCCTTTTAAACTAAGATTTTATCCATCAAACTGAACAACTTTTATGGGAGCAAACCGATCGGAGCAAAAAAAAATCAGATGTTGAATTTATGTAATCCGTCATTATGACCTGATGACCCTCATCAGGGTCGTTCTTAATATTCTGACACTTTTTTAAGGGAATGGTCTGACCACCATTCTGAACAACTTTCTCTATGGGACTAAAATCGAAATCACGATGTTGATGAGAAAGTTGTCCAGTTTGACGATCTGACCATTCATCATCATTCTGATCTGAATAAAGTATTATCTTATCTTATCTTATCATTCCCTTAAAAAATGTCAGCATATTAAGAAGGACCCTATATAGGCACCAACATCGAAATCGCAAAAAAAAAATCGGCTGTTCCGTACAAAAATGGAAACCTAGTCGAGCTAAATGCATGGGACAGCTGATTTTTTTTCACGATTTCGATGTTGGTCCCATAAAGAATGATGTTCAGTTTGACGGTCTCATCATCCCCTTAAAAATATTTTTCCTATTAAATTTTTATTACTAATGCCTAAATTCGACAGGAAACTATGAATTGTTTACATTTCGTAAACAGCAATCGGTCGGTAGGTTCCATCAGGCAATCAAGTCGTAGCCCCTTATTAGGTTAGATGGTCAGAGGTCAGAGGCTATTAATTTAATTTATGTTAACAAATACAGGGTGGTAAATAGTTGCATACCCACGACACTGAAAAACTTTTCCCGAGAAACCAAAAAAAATGTTATACTTTTTATACAATCGTTCAATCAGCTGATTGCATTTAGTATGGAAAGTAAACAAATGTTTTTGCGTATTATGGGAAAGTTGTTCAGTATCATGGATACAATGCAACTATTAACCCTAAGTAAAAGTATCATTAACCTTTAAACCACATACTCTACCCATCAAACTGAACAACTTTTACTATGGGAGCAAACCGATCAAAGCAACAATAAAATCAGCTGTCCCATCTAAGCTCCAATACCTACTCGCCTCAAATGTATGCAACAGCAGATTTTTTTTATCCGATCACTTTGCTCCAAAAGTAAAAGTTGTTCTGTTTGATGGGTTGAGTATGTGGTTTAGTTGAGTGAAATGTCTAGCACAGTCACCGATAGAGGAATATATAAAATTGAAAGCAAAGGAAAAGGTGTAACTGACCCCTTGGAAATTGCAACAGAATTTAACGAATATTTTATTAACCAAACTAATCGTATAAATAATAGAATTAAATTGACTACAACTAAGAATAAGATACAAAATACAATTTACCTTTCCCCAATTGACGAAAATTTCACAAGAAAAATTATTATGACATTGAACAATACAAATTCAGAAGGCTTTGATAATGTTTGTACTAAAGTCATAAAGCTTTGCAAAAATGAACTGAGCCCTATATTAACGTATTTGATAAATATATCTCTGGAATCCGGAATCTTTCCTAGTGCATTGAAAATGTCTATTGTAAAACCTCTTTATAAAAAAGGGGAAAAAGAAATGGTTGGTAATTATCGTCCTATTACGTTAATCACTATATTTTCAAAAATCTTTGAGAAGGTCATGCACAGTAAACTGGTGTCTTTCTTTGATAGGTATAGGGTCATTAAAGAAAATCAATACGGATTTCAAAAAATTAAATCTACATCTCTTGCGGCATTTAATCTTGTTCATGAGGTCTTGCAAAGTCTTAATGAAAAGAAACATACCACAGTACTATTCTTCGATATGACAAAGGCATTCGATTTCGTGTCACATGCTCAACTTCTTTCCAAGCTAGAACATAGTGGAATTAGGGGACCAGCCTTGATGTGGATTACGTCATATCTTGAGAATCGATTACAATGTACGGAAATCAATCAGCTAGACTCACAATATACCTCGATAGCACACAGATCAGATTATAAACTCAATAACTTCGGTGTACCACAAGGAAGTGTCCTCGGACCACTTCTCTTTCTGCTGTATATAAATGACCTTCCTGAAACTACACCGCATAAAAGTATATTATTTGCGGACGATATATCGATAGTGGTAACTTCTGACAAAAATTGTACTTTAAATGAACACGAATTTGACATTAACAATACTATAGGAACAATAATACAATGGCTGACCGATAATAATTTACAAGTTAATTTGAACAAAACTCATTTCATAAATTTTAACAATCGCAATACCTCTCTAAAAATTCAGTACGGTGGTCAATTGCTTCAACATGCGACTGAAGTTAAGTTTCTCGGAATTCTAGTTGATGAAAATATAAAATGGAAGCAACATGTTGACAAAGTAAGTAAGAAAATAGACAGTTTTAATTATGCCCTTCGTAAGTTGACGACTGTGGCCAGTCGTAAAACGGCTATCACAGCCTATTTTGCGTACGTAGAGTCAGTGTTACGGTATGGCCTTATTATATGGGGAAACAGCCCTGACATTAATAAAGTTTTCATTGCACAAAAAAAAAGTATTCGTGCTATCTGTTGCTGTGCTCCGGATGAGCCTTGTAGACCGCTCTTCCAATCATTAAATATACTGCCCTTACCTTGCCTTTACATTTTCGAGTTAGCTAAATTTGTAAAAAATAACTACTCACTATTTAAAAAGAGTAGTGATGTATGCACGCGAAACACTAGAGCTCATGTTCGCAATAGAATTGTGTTTGAGATGACTCCCAGGAGTACCCGATATCTGAATAACTGTTACTCAATGTGCAAGTCAGTGTATAACAAGTTACCTTCATGTGTACAGAATTTACCTTATGTTAAATTTAAAAGAGTCTTGTATAGTATATTAGTGAACAATGTGTTTTATTCAGTGAAAGATTATCTTGATTTTGATTTCTCAAATGTAAATATATAATCCTAAAGATAACATATACAATTTAATAATAAATATACCTATGTGATAAATTTTGACATCTTGGCCTAAATGTAAATGTAGTTTGTTTTATTAAAATTAAATGTGTAATTTGCATGCTATTATAAATGGCTGAATCAGGTGATACTATTCAACAGGATCATTGTAACAACTAACCTTGTACCCTATTTAAAGCAAATAAATATTTCTATTTCTATTTCTATTTCTATTTCTAAAGGTAATGATTACTGTATTAATGGTTATGGTGGGGTATACCCGTAACAGAGAAAACATTTTTTATTTAGAATCTTGACGCGTAAGACGAAAATCCAACAGTTAAGACCCAACATGCAATAGGCCGGTTTTAATTTAGAATGTAGTTGCAAATAATATACCTTAAGTACAGAAAAAGCCCCTGAATTCTTTAAAATATACTCTAAAGGCATTTCTCGTTTAATAGAGAATATGTTCACATGACACTTGGTAGTTCAAGCCCCATATCAATTGTAAAACGAACTCGTATCAAAGACCTGTCGGCTTCGAGCACCTCTTCAGAGATTGACAAATTGTTCGTAGTACTTCACTGGTGGTTTAAGTGAAGAGAGAACTGCAATGGGGTCCATCACACAGAAGACTAAGAAATTTGTGTACCATTTTAGACTAAGATTTACTAACCTAAATGTAAGTATATTTTCTGTCTGCCATAGACCTCTACAGGGTGAAATTAATATCATTAGCATCCTCTTAAACTTAGAAACTACCCATCAACCTGAACAAATTTTAGTATGGGAGTAAAACGATCGGAAAAAAAATCTGCTGTTCCATACTAAACTGCAATGCCTACTGAACTCAAATGCAACCGCAGATTTTTTTTTTGCCCCGATTGGTTTGCTCTCATATTAAAAATTGTTCAGTTAGAAGGGTAGACTCTTAGCACATATTTAATCATGTGCTCTTAGCTTAAGAGGTTGCTAATGATATCAATTTTACACTGTATAATTTGTTTTTAAAAGAATATCTACAATAACGTTATTTTTTGTTTTTCTACTAGCTTGTCACACGCTGTTTCGCTGTAGATAAGTTGTGGCCAGAAACTCAACCACAGATTATTTAATCTCTACAACGGCACTCATATTCTAAAATAAAAACAAAGAATTGAGTAACATAAAGTCAAAATCAGTTTGGACATACATCATTATAATCATCAAGCCATTAAAAATTATTTTTTCGATCTATACACACACAAATACACAGAAATACTTAAACAACCACATTTTATAAATCAGTAAAAAAAAGGTTACTTCTTGGTGTAACAAAGCAAACGATATTTCTTATCACTTGTACCACCAAAAATCCTTGCACAATGTCACCCTTACCACAATTGCAATAGCAAACTATATTCATTGTACTTTTTTACCAATAAAATACATGAAACGCTTTTACCGTCTTTGTGGTTCTATACCGACTTATTGTAGTTTTTTTAGCTAGCATTGTAGTTTTGTCGACAGACGCTTAGCTTTGTTTCCTTTCTTTGATTGAGAGGTGACTGTTCGGCAATGGTTTTTTAACATAGGTTAGTTCTTAAGTTAGTGGCGTTTTAAAAACAATGTTGAATAAAATATCGTTTACGAATGTTAAGTGACATTTTGATTGGAAATTAATAAAGAGTGTTTTCAGTTATTATTCATTTTAATTTCGTCGCAACTGAATTTCCGTGATTTCTGAGTGTAGGCGTTGACGGAACAATATGGTCCAGAAGTTATTATACCTTACAGGAATAGAGGCAGTGACATGAGTTGTTAAATGAAACCGTTTTCGGATGTTTTCAGGAGACTATTCGCAGGCAAAAATTCTGTCTATAATTCTGAGTCTAAATTGAAATCGTGGATAAACTAATGAAGTACCTAGTGTCAGCATATTTCTCAAAGTTATCTACGATTTCACTTTAGATTCCCAATTATTCACGGAAACCGAATTGTAAAAACTAATTAGTGACTAAAAAACTGTTCTAGTGCCTCGCGTCACGTATCTCTTTCTATTATACAGTGGTGCCGCTAGGTATATCTCGCTCTCTCAGCTGTATGTTTCTCTATTCCTGGTATAATACCTCTATGGTCCAGATATCGCCGCTATTCCGCTACGATATCGCCCACCCTTGCATCGACACAAATTATACGGCGAGTACGCGGCGATATCGTTTCGTCAACGCCTACAACGCTCAGAAATTGCTTTCATGATACAGGACGTAAGGAAAAGTATCATTAATCTTTAAACCGCATACTCTACCCATTAAACTGAACAACTTTTACTATGGGAGCAAACCTGTCAGAGCAAAAAATAAATCAGCTGTTCCATACTAAAGTGCAATAAAGACGGCTGTTTTTTGCTCTGACAGGTTTGCTCCCATAGTAAAAGTTGTTCGGTTTGATGGGTAGAGCATGGGTAAAGGTTAATGATACTTTTCCTTACACCCTGTATAGCCACAGTATAAGAAAGAGTATCTAGTAATTTGCCCTACGCCAGCTCAGATAACATAATATTGGTAGGTATTTATTTTTATACAAACAGATTTGATATGTAAAAGTATGTTTGTATGAACTAACTTTGATACGCCCGTAAATGCGCCTTTTTACCCGACTGCGCGTCGCAAAGGAAAGTAATTGTCGAAATAATTTTAAACACCGTAAACTAAAATTAGTTCCAAATGTGAATAAGAGCAGGGACACACACGTGTTTAGTTATAAACGAAAGGGTAACAAGTTGTTGAAACATCAATTTGTTACACTACACTAATATTAACTCTACCGTTGGAGGGTCAATCGAATTCGTTGACGGATTTGAATCTGTGACCAATCGTTAGACGGGCGGGCTGATAGCTTATTAACTAACTTGGTTAGCAATCTTAGTAAAAAAGAATACGAGCGGTGGAATATGAAAGTTTGACCAGAATATAGGGTCCTTCTTAATATGCTGACACTTTTTTAAGGGGATGATCAGACCGTCAAACTGAATAACTTTCACTATGGGACCAACTTCGAAATCGCGAAAAAAAATCTGCTGTTTCATGCAAAACTGCAAACCTACTCGAGCCGTATGTGACAGCTGATTTTATGTTGGCGATTTCGATGTTGGTCCCATAGAGAAAGTTGTAGAGTTTGATGGTATGATCATCCTCTTAAAAAAGTGTCAACATATTAAGAAGGTATTATGAGTTATATACTCACTATTTTTATGGAATGATCAGAATCATCCCTTAACATACCCTATTGTGCACAATTCCAGAAGTACTTTTAATGAATTAATATTAACTTCATAAAACTTTTTGACGTGAAATTAAATATGAAATGAAAGCTCGAACAGAACAATGTTTTTGACATAATTTAAAATGGTTTCACGAAACGCTTCATTAAATTTCGAGCGGGTTTTTTTGTTTATTTACTAAAAGTAATGCTCATTCGCTTTGGCTTACGAAATCTTACGATGACAACCAACTGAGTTTCGCTACTAGTGGCCAAAAAAGAAAAATCGTTTGCTACTACGTAACCAAAGATTTTCTGTTCTTAGTTGATAACCAGTTACTGCTATCATAAAAGATTCGTAACGAAAAAAAAAAAAATCATTTTTTTTTCTTTTTAATTTATTTAACTAAAACTAAAACAAAAATAACCTTATAATAATATTTAATATGTTACCTACGCGGCAGACGGCGTAGAATGATTTTATTCCTCAATTTACGATTCTATTATACTTTCTAAGTGTTTAGCCACAGATTACTATAATTACCTATATATTTACATTTAGCTCTTACTATCTGTCACACTGTATACAGGGTCTTTCTTAATGTACTGTTTTTAGGGGAAATCAGACCGTCTTAACTAACTGAACAACTTTCTCTATTGGACTAACATTAAAACCGTGAATAGAGAAATGTGCTATTCCATATTAAACTATAAATCTTTTTAACCGAATTATGCAATATTGATGTAAGTCCCATAGAAAAGTTCAGTTTGATGATCTAATTATCCCTTTAAAAATCGTCAGCATATTATAATTATTTAGAGAGATATTCTGAAAACTAAGAACATACGACCAGTATGACGGGTAGTGAGCCCGTCGCTGCTCAGAATGTTCAGTGGTTGCAATACATGCCTCGAAATTGAAGCAAGCAGGTTTCCTCACGATGTTTTCCTTTACCAAAGAGCTAGTGGTATTACAATACAAACAGTAATAACATCAAAGCTCAGCCAAATGCGTAACAAATGTAGCTATCATACAAGTCGCTTCACCAACATATTGCTTTGCCCTCTCGCAGTCAAATTAAATTTCTGATACGTTCCGCCAAAATACAATTAGTTCCGCGCACTCGTCCGTTTGTGCAGTGTCATTTGGCTTGTTAAGGGTACATTGCATTAAGCTTTATGATTCTGAATTGTATTAGCGCATCAGGGGGAGCAGTTTTGAGTGATGATGATGATGAGCTCTATTTCACGACACGATCGTCTGCCCGAGGCACCAGTGAGCTATGTAGATAGGACAGGAGTGAAAGGTTCTCGCAGTTAGAATGAGGAGAGGAAGGAGGTTGCAACCAGCCCGAAACAGGTCTTCGGAAAGCCAGTATGTGGAAGATGATAATATACTTGGTGTGTAATAAACTAGAGGGGGTAAGAGTAGTGACTGCTCTTCTAACCGATGATTCCACTTAAGTGGTAGAACCACCACAAAAAGTATAATATAGGTATATTGAATGTTGTCAATTTTTTCCTGCAAGTTGGATTTTGATTTTGATCTAGCTATCACAGGAAAAGACAGGTTCGGCGAAGTCGCATGTAAGATAAAACTAGGGTCCAGAGGCCGTAGCATGATGCACATAATAAGGCTATATCGCGGCTTTTATCTCGTTCGTTTGCGCCGAAAAAGCGATAGCGCTATATCGCTTTACCATACTAACGGTCACAGGAGGGCCTTACACGAGTAGAATCCGAGTTAAATAAGAACATAATTATTAATTACAAAAATAATATTATCACAAAATGGAGAGGATTATTTCCGTAATTAATTACATATATTTGTCATCACACGATCCCACATGAAAAAGAATTCAATGAAATGTAGCAATTGACAAAGCTGCTTGCTCATGTTTGCTATATATCCGTTTCCGGGAAACAAAAATGTTAAACCCACGTTTCGAACTAACAAAAAATGTTGATACAAATATTTCGCGACAAACAGACCAGAGGCTATTTGGCATCCGGCAGTCTGCGAGGCCTCGTGTAGTAAAAGGGTTAATTCTAAGAACTGACGTTATTGTGTTTGGCACATGTACTATACAAAAAATAACGTAGTGTATTACTTTTGCTCCCGAAAACTTTAATAGTGATTGATCACATTAAGCCACACAAAACCAACATAAGCTGGTCGCGCGATGTTATACATAACCCGACCTACGCGCGGTCAACTTATTTTGGTTTTGTATAGCTTAATGTGTCGCCGTGTTCTTACTTTTAGGTACGGTATGAAATTACATATTTGTATGATTATTTACTTGTCTTCCAAAACACCCTTGTAATTAACTTAAACGATGGTTCCATACTCTCCGAAAAAACGGCAAAATTTTCCCTTCAACAATAGATCAATGATTTAGTTAAAAACGCAAATTATAAACATTCAAAATAAAATTAAACTAAATTGATCTAGCAATGCGCTTCCGGCGCGTGGCGGTCACGTTTGACGTCACATCCGGTTATTTATAACAGGAAGTGAGGAGGTTCACTCGTATTAAATTGATCCATTCGAAGCCCATAGTGATATTTGATTGAACTTTAGATTGCTTTCAGAGTTGGCAGAGCTTTTGATTTGGGAACGGTGACATTTTTTGGAAATGCCAAGCTGTTTTTTGTTTACCTTTAGTTAAAATCAAAAGTCATTGACGTGTGAATGATGTGACGTGTTTTTTGTGATATTGCATAACACAAAAGCGGATCAAAAGTTACTTTTTCTCCCCTCCGGACGGAAAGCGTCAATTTTCGTCCCGCTGCGCTAAACGAAGTTGCCACTTTCCACCGCCGTCGAGGAGAAAATAGTATACTAACCTCGGGCAGTAAATAAGAAAGCCTCAGATCACATGTTTGTTGACATCGGTCAACAATTACATGAGATCTGAGACCTTTCTTACTTTCCTGCCCTCCGGTGTGTATTCTACTATTACAGGAAAAATGTGACTAGAAACTTCCAAAGTAAACAATACTTCCTCACCATCATCAACATCTTTAATCCCAACTACCAGGGCTCAAACTACCCTCATGATGGAGGGTATAAGCACATACCCCTGGACAAAATTGCTGACACTCCATACAAATGGGCTTGTATTGACAAGAAGTGGTCAGAGGACGTAAGGCGGTCTGAAAAAACTCTGACACCAGGGCTTGCTGCCCACACGATAGGAAGAAGAGGTGCTTACCCCCTCTTCTTTTCCAAGCGTCTTGCAAGAGGGGTGAGATAAAATTGTTAGGGGGCAGGGAGGGTCAAGTGCACTCACACATTCATAACTTACCATTCACCGCGCCAAATATCTCAAAGCACTTTCTTAAGAGGTTAGGCGGGCTGAAATGCTTATTTGGAGAATAGGTTACTTTTTCAACCATATACATATTTATCTGATCTGCCCCACCCATTATACCCCACCGACTATAGTGCGAAAGAGACAACTGCAGCTAGGACCGATTTTATCTACATAAAATCAAGGAAAACAGCATTTCGTATTCCCCTGTTTTCTCCTCCAAAACTAAACCGATTTTAATAATTATTTCAAGAATAATATGAGAAAGACTTTGGCTATGTCTGCACGTTTTGCTTTTTTTGTTTATATTCGTCAAATTTGTTTGCTGGATGTCTGAAAACGGCCTGTAAAATTGGTCTTTTTCTAAGGTCTCTAGTTCATACAGTAATTAATTTATGTAAAAAAGCAAAACATAGGGACATAGCCAAGGTAACATAGATTGTATGGTAAAAAAACGTTTGCTCTAGTGTCATTATCCAGGGAGGAAACAGGGGAATAAGTTTGTATGGAAAAAACCGTTCTCGTCTATCCTCTTAACTCCCATCGCTCAAAAGTAAAATCCATTGTAATTCTCGCGTTTAATTCTTTCAAAATACAAATCGATAACCATTACCTATTATTGTAAAGTCATGTCAAGTTAGTTTATGTACAAGTGCGTCTACAATACTTAGCTATGGACACTCGAATTTCATTCACACTTATTGTAAGGCGCGAAAATTTTACTCACTTCAGAATTTTGTATATTTTATGAATGGGTGTGAAAAAAATGAGTATAAAATGTTGGACAAAACCGCTGTAGTGTGAAATATCAGTATGTTTAGGTAGCGGTATCTTTGACTCGTGTCTTGTATGGGCTTTTGTTGTCGGCACGTTTTTTGAGGCCTTTGAATGGGCGGGTAGCGGAGGCGGTTGATAAGCTGAGCGAGAATCTATTAATTCACGATGATTTTCATCTGTTTTTTCGTTTTGTCGCATCTAGTCTGTATTGATCATAAATGTATTATACCTTACAGGAATAGAGCAACAAACATGAGTTGTCAAATGAAACCTTTATTGGATGTTTTTTGGAGACTATTCGCAGGCAAAAATTCTAATATTGTCTATAATTCTGAGTCTAACGTGAAGTTGTGGATAAATTAATGAAGTAGTGTCAGTATATTTCATAAAATTATCTACGATTTCACTTTAGATTCGCAATTATTCACGGAAACCGAATTGTAAAAATTAATTGGAGACAAAAAAAACGGTCCTATTGCCTAGCATCACGTATCTCTTTCTATTATACAGTGGTGCCGCTAGGTACATCTCGCTCTCTCAGCTGTATGTTCCTCTATTCCTGGTATAATACCTCTATGGTATTGATGCTATGTTAAAGTATTAATGACTTAGCCTAGAAGTAAATACCGATAAATGTTCCAGATCCATAAACTACCGATCTTTAATCCCTTTCGGGGTAGCAAGAAAAAGAAACATTGCTAAAATTACTTATACCACAGAAAATGGGCGTACCCAGCTTTTTCGAAATTTTACTGCAATATAGTGAGATCAGTGAAATAAGTTTTAAATCCTGGAGCGAGCGAAGCGAGCTCGAGTTTTTTACGACCTAAAAGCTCGAACGAGCAAAGCAAACTCGAGAATTTACTTCACCATAAAAAGATATAGGATCCAAAACCTAGACCGAGCGAAGCGAGTTCGAAATTTTTCAGTGACATGACGTCGCTTTGACCAGAATTCTCACGTACGGAAGGCAGGTTAGGCCGATTCCAGGGGGGGCAGCTGCAGCCCCCCGCCCCCCCCCCCCCCCTGGGTACGCCCATGCACAGAATACAATGCTATGCGTCGCGACACGGACCTTGAGCGCTCGGAAGAGTGCATTTAGACGAAAATAGTTCGTAGTAACTTGTGCATAAGGTTCAGCGCAATCAAGGAAAGCGCTCAAGATACGTGCCGGCAGCTATAGGTATCTATTCGCATATTTTAAGATTTCAGAGAAATAATGACTTTATCAAGTGGGTAGCCCGCCGTAGCCCGTTGTCCATATAAAACACTGTAAAGAAACAGTTTTCCTTCAGTCGTTTCGTAATAAAATTCATGTGAAAAAATTGGGTGATCTATTCTAAGCAGTCAAAATCCACACGTATGTAAGAAAATAAAAAAAAATCAGGCCGTAGCTTACTATTTATACCCATACTATTTAATCCCAAATAAAACTAACGACATTTCCAGTTAGTAATGACTAAAATCACTCCATTAGTTAAACTTTATGAACTAAAACAACTTCTCTAAAGCAATTTCTATTTAAAACTTCAGTAACACGACCCTAATTTCACTCACTGACGGCATTAATTTTAATTTGAATCGAGTAAAGTTGATCTGAACTCTAGCCTTAAAAACTTTGCTAACCTTGAATTTATTAGAAAGTGTACCGATAACTTGTCGCTAAAAGTTGTAATATTTTCATAGCAAGTATAAATAAACTGAAAAGTTGTATCTCTGGTAACACTATGTGAACCAAAGATAATCCCCAGTTTTTGACTCTGTACTTAATTTTAATCACATAACTTTAATAGCTTGGAGTTTAAGGTATTTTATACGAAAATTTCCAACAATTACGACGAATAAGTAATTCTTTTTTTTTCTTCATCCATCTTATATGTATTAAACTAGGTAGAATGCCCTGCGTCCGCACCGGTTCTTGTCATCGTATGAAATATAATATACAACTTTTTATGTCTAATCGTTTCATCAAAATCGGTCTAGTCTAGTAGGTTTTGTATGATGCTTGATCAGACAAAAAAACAGACAATAAATCTTAGTACAGAAACAGATAGGTACACTTCTATTACAGTTTTATAATGGTGTGGATTTCTTGATCTTAAACTTTCAAATAACTTTCGTGGCCCGAAGATAAAGTTGGCATATCCTATTTCTGAAAGGAGACTTTGGAATCTCTTTGGTACCTTTTGGTTACCGCCCCCTCTAATTGATTGCGTAACTGCCGACGCTACTTTTCATTCTTTCTTTCGTTCATTCATTCATTTGACATGCGGCGACAAATCGGCTCGCAAGACGCTCCTTTGTCAAACTTTGAGTCAGTAATAACCGACCTTATGCCATTGAATTTTGGGTAATATTTTGTAATATTGTAAACCGTTTTGCAAGCCATTTTTGGCTCTTTGTATTTTGATAAAATGCTTTGAATCGATACGCAGTTATTTTATTATAGTTATAATATGGTAGGAATTTCATGCATGCCTCCGATTTTTTTTCATTTTAAAGTCAAAATCATTGTGGACTGGAGTGCTACTTGTGAATGAATTGAATGGAATGAAATTAGATACGGTGAATGATTTAGTAAAATTACAAGATAGTGTGACTATCATTCGTTAAAAGGTGGCTGCCATTGTTGTTTCTTTAAATAAATTTTAAGTTAGTATGTATGTAACCTCTCACCCTTATTCGTGAGAGGAGGCCTTTGCCCTGCAGTGGGATTCTATAGGCTATAACTTACTTACTATGTAGGTATGTAACAAAAATTATACTGTGTGACAATGTAAACCTGTAAGAAAAACGTAGAGATTTTCGGTACTATAGTGAAACGTGGATGATACGATTAAAAAGAATGCCGTAGACAAATGTATAATTTCATCGAAATTGAGCTATTTGAGCATTAATTATTGAACTATTCGTAAATAGGATTATTTAACAGTCGTTGTTTTCTCTATTGAATAGACGTAATAGAAGCATTTTTAAAGTCGTAGCGCTACTACAAAAAATAACGTTGTGTAGGTTTCGAAGCAATCAGACAATTAATGGGAAATAACAAATTATCTTAAATTATATTAAATAATTATGAAGGGCAACCTTCCCTTAACACTAAAGCGAAAACCCGTCGACATGTGCATCCTGCCCATCCTAACCTACGGTGCTCAGACCTGGTCTTTGACTGAACATCAATAATCCAGCCTCAAGATCTTCCAAAGAGCGATGGAGCGCAGTATTTTAGGTGTAAGACTAACCGATCGTGTTAGAAACACTGAACTGCGCTCCAGAACTGGCATAGCGGACGTGGGGCGCAAGACAGCTCAGCTGAAGTGGGACTGGGCCGGACATGTCTGTCGCATGCAGCCCGAAAGATGGGCCAAAATCACCACAGACTGGGTTCCCCAGGATGGTCACCGGCGTCGAGGTAGACCGAGAAAAAGGTGGAGAGATAACATGGATGCCTTCTTGGAGAGTTGGCCAGAAGTTGCACACAACAGAGAGGATTGGAGAGTAAAAGGGGAGGCCTTTGCCCAGCAGTGGGACATTGAAGAGGCTACGTAAAAAAAAAAAAAAAAAAAAAAATTATCGGCTAAAATAAACATCCCTAGAAATAACCTCAGCCGTAGTACACTATGTACTGTGATATTAGTTTCTATCGAATCGACTGCCTGCAATTTTATATTTTTCTAGTATTTTTCCACACGGATAGCACGACCGGCATCGTCGATTGCTCTATTCAGGTGCAAGTGGCTGGGTATGATTTTAAATAAGACATAGTTTGTATCAATGTATTCGACTGAGACCTATCACAGAAGCTATTTTTGAGCGTAGGCAATATTGCAACTGCACCTAAAAGACGTTGCAGCTGCACCGCCGCGACGTCTCGCAACTGTATCGCCGATATTGCCATGACATCGATATTGCAGCGATTCCTCTATGCTGATTGATGCATTGATGTTTATTTTAGGCAAAACTGATCGCGTGATCAGAGTGGAATAACCCAAAACAGTGTTACCAGCGATACGACGCAGTGATATCGAGGATATGTCGCAATTATCATCGTTCCGGAAACGCCTGCGCTCAAAAATAGCTCGTGTGATATGGGCGATATGGCCCTTAGACGGAAGACTAATTCAGAATATCTATTAAATACTTCCAAACCCTAAATGATAGCATCCATAACGGCTCATAACGGGCCATTTTTGTACTACTTTGTCTTGTACGGCGTCATAAAAATTTTTATTAATAGTATGCATACTCAAAATTGATTATTTTAACGATACCTATATTTTGTCGTACTTAAAGGAGATTCCTTAAAGGGAACCTTGCCTGCCGTGCAGGAGGCGATGGTTCGATCCCCGTCCAAGTACCAATGAGTTTTTCGGAATAAAATTTATGTACGATTTGTTACACCACTGGCTTTTCGGTGAAGGAAAACATCGTGAGGAAACCTGCATGCTTCAATTTCGAGGCGTGTATTGTACCCACTGTCCATTATACGTGGCGACGGGCTCACCCCCCGTCACACTGGACAGAGTTTCGGTACTACTGGTGAAACGTGGATGTTCTGAGGTTTCAGAATATCTCTGACTACCCCCTCGGGGAATATAGTCGTGAGCATATGCTTATGCTTATGCTTATGCTTAAAGGAGATTTCTTGAATTCCATTTTGCATATTTTTATTCCAATGCATGTTGTTATTTGTTCAAAACGCAACGCTAATACTGCTTGACTTTTGAGAAAGGTTTCAAAATCGTCTCTCCATTAAAATTAATATAATTTTATCACCCAACGCAAAAGATACCCAACAAAAGAACACCAAAATTACACCCATTATTTACAATTTATCAATAACATATAGCATCATAATAAAATACGCTATTCTATCAGAAAAAATAAAAATCAAACACGAAGCAGTGGCTCGTGCAAACCATCTGTTCTTTTTTACACACACCCTGTACACAGGGTCGGAGGACCCTGTATCTGCTCCTATTTGCCGCGTCATTAACCATCTTCCCGTCACGCTTTCCACTTATTATCCATTTTTATATCATATCTACAATAAATTTTATGCCAAATAAAATTCCTGGCAACGCCTCTAGTCCATAAATATTCCTTTACGGTAAAAGACAAATTTTAGGTGCTTTTTTTGTGTTAAAAGACCCCCTTTGCGTGAAATTTGTGTCCGTATTGTTATTAAACCGATAAGTAGTTTTATTTTGTGGTTTTAGGGGTTACGAGTGTTTTTGATGGAACATTTTGATGAGTTCTCTGGGACGTAAAGTGCTTTTATGGGTACTCAAAATAATTGATAGTTTAGCTGCTTGCTTTTGTTAAAGAGTTGGTGATGAGTGGATGAATAAATGGGTGAGTGAAAGCCTAAAAAAAATGGTGTCAAACCATATTTTAGGTTATAGGGTGTAAGTAAAACGTTATAACTTAGTTTACTTTTTGCAGTATCTTTCGAAAGTTCAAGGTTTCTTTCGATACCAAAAATGTACTATCAATGCAAATACAGAGTAAAAATTGAAATATTAATCCCTAGATTCCCTAGTCTAATCTCACCATTCGATTTTATTGTAATGCATTTCAAAATAAGGTTTATGTTATTGATTCAATACTTTACAAGCACTGGTTGATGCTGAATAAAAAAAAACTGCTGTCCCATACATTTAAGCCGAGTTGTTTGTACTACAGTTTTGTATGAAACAGCAGATTTTTTTCTCGCTCCATAGCTGCTCCATAGTGAAAGTTGCTCAGTTTATTGGTCTAAACCACCCCTTTAATTACATCCTGTAGAATTTATGCAAATTTCTGTCCACTACGAAATCTCCATCCTTTTCATTCATCACCAGCTTTCCTTTTTAAGGTTTCGTAGTCAACAAGGAAGCCTTAGTTTTGTCTCAGGGCTTACACATAATATTGTGACGAATAATAATTTAACGCAGAAAAAAACTGTTAGTTTAAAAATATTCAAGAAGTTAACTCTTAATAAGTAGGTAGGTAAGTGAAAATTATAATTAACCAGACCTTATAGATGCTGTAGGTAGTGCAATCAGTGTCAGAAACAACCTCTTGTTAAACAAAGTGAAGTAAAGTTTGCTTTTTAGACGGGTTTTTTCTCACTCATATTTCCCTTTTTCCCATTATACTCATAATAAAATTACAGACTCAAAATTAAAAGGTCCATCCCCCTCAGGGGGGCCCCAGCCCCCCCTGCCCGGGGGCACCGTCAGCTTAATGACCGAACCGTGTCCGCCACGCGACCTTATAGGACAAATAGATTACACCTAATTACGATATTTGTATTTCTATCTGAGATAATATTTTTATTTTCGTATGTTTATATTGACGTTTGGGACTAATTATAATTTGGGATGATTTGTTTGTTTATTTGTTTATTATAGCCTCGTGGTTCCAGCTTTGAATGGACAATTGCATTCCATGGGTGTCGTACAGATGCTACAGCTATAAAAACCATCATCATCTCAGCTGATAAACGACCACTGCTGGACATAGGCTTCCTCAAGGATCGCCCAACGACCGGTCTTGAGCTGCCCTCATTCAACGGGTTCCCGCCGCCATCACCAGGTCGGTCCACCTTGTTGGGGGCCTACCTACGCTGCCATTTCCGGTAGTCGCCACTTGAGAACTAGCAGGCCCCTTCGGCCATATCGGTCCTACGAGCAATATGCTCCGCCCATTGCTACTGTTTTACAATTCTTCGGGCTATGTCGGCTATACTAGTTCTTCTGCGGATATCTTCGATTTAAGGAACTCAGAATAGAATAGAATAGAATACTTTATTTTCCAGAATATGGTACAAATATAGGTATAACAATATTAAAATCCAGCATATTCTGCCATTTAAGGCGTGAAAATATTAATATTAAAATTTTACATTCATTTATCAGAGAATAATTTAAAAACGAGTTATAACATTAATACAAGAAAATAAAAAATTGAAAATAATTAAATAGTAATGTCAGATCATATAATACAAGAAAACAAAAAATAAAAAATTGAAAGGCATTAAATACAATAAATAAATAGTAATGTCAGATACACAAACACACAATTACAAGTCACAAAAATCTAGTCAAATATTAATAGTGCGCAACATTTGGTTCGTTTAAAAAGTCCTGTTCAGGAAGTACGTTATGCTTTAATATCGAGGCATCTATTGTGTCAAATATCTCTGTGGGGATTTGCCATAGATGTCAACCCCCACAAGTTATAGCAAAGAAGCTACAGATGGCTATTCCGACGCTCTCGGAAATATGCTCCATATGAACACATCGTTCACCGTAAATACGTAACTCATAAACTCGTAACCTACTCGTACTACAAATAAGGTTCACAATCGAATGCGAAACATAAATCGCGCAAGAGAAATCAGCGGAGAACGGCTACTCTACTTTTGAACACTACTATCTATATCTACCCCCTTGAGGAACACAGTCGTGATCATATGCTAGTTTTCAGACGAATAGCCTGAAAAAAAGTAAGGTCTGAAACTTAGAACGCAGATAGATGAGAATTCAAGCAAAAACACGAATAGCGAAAGTATACGTCACTAATGCATCACTGACAGTGAGTAACTGCTTTTTAGGGTTCCACTTAAAGGGTCATCGTAGATTGTGGACGTAAGCAACTTCACGCCGGCTACGTCTTTTGACAGGCGGTAGATTTTTCTGCACGAGTGATGCCCCGAAACCCTCGATACTTCAGGTGCATATCTTTAAAGGCGATATCCCAATACTGTGCTGCCGTGCCTTATCATCTTTCATCTTAATCAATCTAGGGAATCTTAGTTTGCCTCTCTGCCACTTTACCTAATTATCTTAACCCAGTTAAATACTGTAAAAAGAACAATAATTTCCTCAAATTGCCCACTGTATCAAATCATTAGATACACAGTCAACATTACATTCAAGAAATGTTATTTCAAGTAAAATTGTTTCTTTAAACTGTATTATGGCTTATTAAGGCGTAAGGTCCAGGGCAGGACCACGATTTTCCATACTAATCGATGCGAACGAGCGCGTGGCTCCGGTCAGAATTTAGCTGTTTTCTTTAAAAATTTGATGGTTTTTTATTAATTTCTAAAAAGTAAGAAAACCACATAATTTTAAATTGTATTGTGAACAATATTGTAAATTTTCATTTGCTTCCGATTCAAAATGTAAGAGTAAAATGATTACAACTGGAATAAAAGGGGTGACTTTAGAGTCCCTTTTCTTCGGTTTTATCATTAAAATCGATTTCTAGAAAAACCACACACATAACTTCTCATATCCTGTAGATGGTTCAGTTTATTTTTCAGCTCAAAAAGTGCCATAGTTAAATGAATAAAATGGTTACAAAGTTACCCAAAACAGGCAGGTAGCCCCTTAAGGCAAGCATATTATGGCTTTTTAATGAATTTTTATTGACTCTGCCTCCGTGGTCTAATGGTTAAGAGCATTAATTGGGCTCTTGGGTTCGATTCTCACGGAGGACACCTAGTGATAATTTTGTGCGTTTAACCCCACTTGGTTAGGACATTGCAGGCTGAATCACCTAATTGTCTGAAAAGAAAGATGATTCCGTGCTTCGGATGGCACGGCAGGTGGTGCCGGCTACTATCTCGGGTGATTATAGTCGTTACATAAAAACCACGTTAGAGGCCGTAAGGCGGTCTGAAAAAACTCTGGCACCAGGGCTTGCCCACACTATAAGAAGAAGATTGACTTTACCACCGCGTCGTAATGTGTTCCTTTATAACATGGAAGATGCAGCCAGAAACTATACAGTACAGAAATAGATTCACTGTACGGAACCATCAACGCGTTTGCCTGACTCGCTCTTGATCGTCTTTTACAACTTGGCAAGTGTGTTGGCAAGTAAGCTTACTTGAGTGTTGACGTTAATGTTTCCTTTTTTACTTTTAATGCTTTTAGACTCGGAGATATTTATTTTAATGGAGTTTTTACACGATTCCACGAGTATGTTTTCTAGCCTACCTAACATAAATAGTGTAAGAGACAAGAGGAATTTTGGTAACCATCAGATGCAAGGCTGATCATAGGATATTATTGTAATATTTAGCTCTGTGAACAGTATAAAAACTGTCATGTTCTGTCAGTCAGTTTAGCTCGCATATTAAGAAGGACGTAGATGCACGACCGTTATCTCTTTCGACGTAAACAGGAACTAATACTACGACTAATAACCACCTTACAAACCCTGCTTGGGTTGGGTACCTTTTTACCCACGAATGACGTGTTGGTAGCTTTTTACTTACCTAAACACTCTAAAAGAAACCTGATCTTTTAGTCCCGATCTACAATACCCACGTGAAATAGGTATAAGGTGGCTTATTGTAAACTAGGAGCCACATGGCTTTAGCTCGTTCAAACTTATGGGCATTGAAAAAAAAATCTAAAAATCACAAAAGGACACCTAATTATACATTTGTTGACAGTTCTAAAACGTATGTCAAAGTAACAATTGTTAAACAACCAATTCATAACGCAAAAAGCAAACTACAAACGTACTTTTAACCACAATGACAATTAATTATTTCGTTTCATTATAATTCTACTTCGTGTTTTGAATAGCACTTTCAATTGTTGATAAGTATTTCGCATATGTTTCTCTGATTCTCTTTTCTGCATTATAAATCTTCTTGACAATCTAAATTCAACTTTAAAACTATTACTAAACAAGCCTAAGTTTCCCTATCACATTTACGTTTGATATTAAAATTCGACATTTTGCCAGAGAAACACCCTAGTGTTAAGTTTGATAAAATATTATGAACTGTATTTGCAACGCAATAGAACACGAAATGAATGTTATTATGCAACTTTTATATTGCAGAAATAGTCACTATTTCTTTAATTAAAAAGCTATGTTAACATTTCCGTTCCTAAAAGGTTTTAGGTACTTTATTCTCAGGTGATAAGGGTCAAAATGGAATGTAAAACTAGAAACAAGACTGTAATATTTGTTGGCACAGTGTGACGAATAAATGCAGTTGGTGTTTTTGAATTAAACATTTAATTTGTTTTCTTTATTTCACTCTGAATATATTAAGTTGTAGTGAATAGTCACTAAAAGTGTCAATTCGTTTTGCTTACGTCATTATTTTAATTAAGAGGGACTTATAAAATCAACGCCTTTGAATACATTTTGATTTATACATAGTGCGACTGACTGTGGGTTTGGATTTAAACGAAAATTGTTTTTTTTTCGAATTTACACCACGGACCTGAAAAAAAGACGGACGTAATGTGACACTAAAAAGACGTGAAGCATGCAAGGTCCAACATTTTCGTTTGTTCTACATGGGACCTACATTCACACAGATGTACTAGCTTTAGGCGCAGGTCCTACATCCGTCACCATTATGTACCGCGTGACAGCACGCACACAAAACAAATGGGTGCTTCACTCGTGATTGGACGAGATTACGTCCGTCTTTTTTTCAGGTCCGTGATTGACACACCAAACAAATCTAGTATGCATGAAAATCTGTTGTCCCATACATTTGAGTCGAGTCGATTTTGTATAGAACAGCTGATTATTATTCGCGTTTTTTAAGTTGGTCCATATTGAAAGTTGTTCAGTTTGATGGTCTGAAGCACCCCCTTGAGTATTACTAGCGTGTTTTGTTACACCCCGAATGATATGTTATTTACACAAGAATAAAAGGCCAAAATATTCTTATTTAAAAGAAACAAACATTTCATATACTCTACCCACCATAGACATATTACTCTAGCGATAGACAAGCTCGTTAAAACAAACATTATGTCATACAAAACAACACAAAATGACACATTGCGGTCTGTCATTGCCATAGTGACGAAGTGAACTCGGGAACATCAATCAGGTGCGTACACCTCATTCAAGTGGAACATGTTGCTTCTATGGAAGGGCAAGTCTATCGCTAGAGTTTAAGTCTATGCTACCCACAGACTTAAAAGAAGAACCAGACGTAATCTCGTCTAATCATGAGTGAAGCACCCATTTCTTTTGTGTGCGTGCTGTCACGCGGTACATAAGGTGCCGGCTTGTAGGACCTGCGTCTAGAGATGGTGCATCTGTGTGAGTGTAGGTCCCTTGTAGAACAAACAAGATTGTATTACCTTGCATGCTTCACATTTTTTTAGTGCAATATTCGGTCCGTATTTCTTTCAAGTCCGTGTATCTACCCTACAATCGCATATATCGACAACATTAAAACCCCAAATTAATATCTATCAATTATTCTGATTAAGGTCGTTGCGGTTACAGTAAATTGTACTCTATTCTGCCGATATAGAACCCACGAAATTTATTGTTAAGGCATTTTAGATTGATCTGGTATATTGGTCCATTCCTAACCATTTGTTAGGTGGAAGATTAATTATTGACAAAATAAACGTATTTCTGAATTTATTTTAACCATTCTCGTTTTCTTTTTTATTTATCTGTATTGCGTGTGTGTCTTTCACAAAAACTAAATAGGAAATGTTCATCTACAAGCTGTAACAAACGAGTTCGATTATTTATGGTCAATTTACACTAGCCACTTTGTAGTAAATAGTCTTAAAGAACTGCAATAGGAGTTTAATCAGAGTGTGCGACAGTATGGAAGCTACTTACATAACGTTCTTATTGCACGCAAGCACGGCGCGCGGCGATTACCATCAGTAGCTCACATAGATTAGATACCTACAACGAACGATGCCAGCTATGATTCGGACACTAATCTCTCTCGCTTACTCTACTAATTAAAACAAATGCAATAGCCGTGGTGGTCCAGTGGCGAGTAACCTTACCTGCCGTGCAGGAGGCGATGGTTCGATCCCCGTCCAGGCCGACTCGTACCAATGAGTTTTTCGGAATTTATGTACGATTTGTAACACCACTGGTTTTTCGGTAAAGGAAAACATCGTATTGTACCCACTGTCCATTATAAGTGGCGACGGGGTCAAACGTGGATGTTCTGAGGTTTCAGAATGTCTCTGACTACCCCCTCTGGGAATATAGTCGTGAGCATATTGTGTTATGCATGCTATATATTAAATGATCACATTTTATCAATGAGCCACAATAAATCAAATTTCGTTTCAGTAATTGGGACATTTCCTTGTTTCATTTGAGTTTACTGTAAGATAAAGATAAAGATAAATATTCTTTATTTCTTTACTGTAATATTCTCTCTCGAAAAAGACACCTATCTCATACTACCTCATTACATGCAAATGATTTGTACGTGATAAGGATCTGTTATCTGCTTTCCTAATTATCCTTTCCAAAATCTAGTAAAAACTTTAACTTGTTTTTGCATTAAAAAGATAAATTTATTTGTGCTACTAAGTAGTCCGCGTAGCTTGTTCTAAAGTAAACAAATAACACCCTTAAACACCAGTATTTTGTACGTTATAACGGTCTGTTCACACGCGAACTGCTTGTTTTCATCTTTACGAGCTTTTTAGTTGTTTCCACTGAGTTATATGTGTCATAACATTGTTTTTTCTTTAAGTTATAAAGGTTTTGTTAACTAACCAATGTTTTTTGCAAGAATATGAAAATGTTTACCTTTACCTCCTTACCAGTCATTGTAGGAACTTATGTACTATTTGCTACACAACTGGGTTTTTGGTGAAGGAAGACATCGGTACAATATGCTTTAGGTGGATATTCTATTCAGTGTCCATTTAAAACCTATAGGGAGAACCAGAGTAGCTGACATAGCCCAAAGAGTTGTTAAACTAAAGTGGCAGAGGGCGGGGCACATTGCTCGCAAAACAGAAGGCCGATGGGGCCGAAAAGGTCTCGAGTAGCGACCGCATACCGGGGAGTGCAGCGTGGGTAGGTCCCCGCAAGGTGGACCGACGACTTGGTGAAGGCGGCGGGAACACGTTGGATGAGGGCAGCGCAGGACCGGTCGTTATGGCGATCCTTGGGGGAGGCCTATGTCCAGCAGTCGACGTCCATCGGCTGAGATGATGATGATGAGGTAAATAGTTATATAAAATACGTTTTTAAATTAAATAAATAAATAAATATCTTGGACAGTGTCACACAAATTATCTAGTCACATTTAAAGTTCCAGAATCTAGCCTGGACTTGTATTATGATAACTAGACAACGATATAGGATACATATATAGATACAAACATCCATGACTCGGGTACAAATATTCATATTCGTCATACAAATATTTGTCCCTTACGGGATTCGAACCCGCGACCCCCGGCACAGCAGGCAGGTTCACTACAGACTGTGCTGTCGGGCCGTCATTGTTTTAAATTCGTAGTTATTATTGCACAGTTAGATTGCGGCGATCTTATCCAGTCGATGGGTCATCTGCTGGAATCTGGAATGTCCGTTGTGCCCGAACATCTTCCCAAAGAGGATTTAAATATAGCTAGACCTGATGCTGTCAGGATTACCAAATGCCTGCTACTAAAATATCAAAAACACCACTGAAGAAGAAGAACCATTGACACGAAAAGAAGAAGAAGAAGCTATTATTTAAAATGTATTTATACACAATCAAATAAATAAACATTTATTTATTTTCCCAAAAGAAATCAATAAAAACTAATAGGAGCAGTATTAGGGGGAAACGGATAAGTGACGCCCTATTTAAGCATTTGTTTTATATTAAAAATGATGATTCGAGTATCATAAACAAAGGCAAGTTGGGTCAGGGCTCGTGCTCCACCTAGTATCTCCATCTGGGTGAAGCATGGGATACTTACAAGTCCTCATGCTCCAACTGATGACGTCCGGGCCCGTGCTCCACCTAGGTTCTCCACCAGTTCAATAAAAAAGGAAAAAAAAAAAATGATTTACCTATTATTAGTTAACTGTACCTAAATGAATTTGACTCGTGTAGTAAGTAGGCTAATGTAAGTAATTAATACAGTAGTAGGTAGTAAGTGTAAGTAATTAAGTAGGTTTAAGAAAATCTGTCCTATGTCCATGAAGTTAGAGGTCATGTATGGGTAGGTTGATCTGCCATCGTGTGTAGGTACAGTCAGCATCAAAAGTATCTAAGTATCTCCGGCGTTCAAAAACATCTGAAAAATTACATGAAAATAAACCCTATTTCCTACTAGATAACATTTGTTTTTAACTTAACAAATAATAACATGACATGACAGATAAATTAATTTGATTTCTTAGCGAGTTGAAATAAGGTTTGCTATCGTAAAGTTGTTCAGATATTTATGAACACTTAAAATGCTTAGATACTTTTGATGCTGACTATACATACAATTAAAGAATATTAATACATTAATATTACCTTAATATGATAGTAAATATCAAAAATGTTTTTAAAATGGTTCCAAAGCCCCAATTGTACCACAATATGTCCCTTGTTTACACTATTTCGTGTCACTCATTCATTACGCCAATTCACGATCAGCAGACAAATTTACATCAATTTGTGTCGCGATACTTCATCCATACTAATTCTTTGAAAGGAATTTATAAAGGAATTTATAGAAGAGACAATCTTTTATGAGGTACCAGTTATTAAGTTACATAATATGAAACAAGGTTCTTTCTTTTCTCATTGTTAGGTGGCACCTACTGTATTTTTTCATCCTACCCTTTAATCAAATTTTTCACCCCTAAAAGAGCTACTGATCCATGAAAGAAAGAAAGAAAGAAAAAGAAAGAAAAATTATTTATTTGGATCTCCGACACACATTCAATCTTTTACATGACCAGAGAGATACATTTTTGTAAAATATTAAAAACAAAATAATAACAAAAGAGATTGTTTGTGCGCCGCAGTGACAAAAAGGTCCCAACTCAGCAAATGCTCGGCTCGGAAGCCGAACTCTGAATTTATGTTGGGGCCTGGCTTAAGCGTTGAATCAAAGATACTTATTATGTGCAACGAATCCAGTAAAACACATTATACTGCAACTATTTACCATCATTGTGTGTTGAAGGAAGTGATGAAGGAGTTGATAGGGAGTATACCCGCTCTCTCACTCATAAACATATGAGTATCATACCTTTCCTAACTCACAGTGCCCAATTGATCACTTACTGAGACCCAATAGAGAGCAGCATTCTAGGTGTATAAAGACCGATCATCATCATCAGCCTATCGTCATACACTACATCTTTTTAGGGTTCCATTGGGACAGCAGATTTTTTTTGCTCCGATAAATAAACAAAGGTATTAAGATTTGATAAACTTCAGAATGTTTTAAATAATTTCAAAATATGTTTTGAAATATTCAATCCATCATCATCAATTTTTTTTTTAATTTTTAAATTTAAATTCCTGGGGCAAATTTTTTCAGTATCGTAAGTACCGTTTTGTCGATTCTATACTAAATATCCTGTATTTGTATTCATATTTTATTTGTTTTAGTTATGTTTTAATACAAGTCAGATCTATTAAAAAGTAAAGTTCTTCAATCTACGGAGACATCTAGTTTGTATTCAAAAGGGGAAATGTCTGGAAATGTCTTGTTCTGTCTCTAATTATGTTTGGAGCCGGGATTATAGTCTGTTCGTGAGTTTAATCAAGTGAAACTTTAACAGACTTAAATTAAAAAATAATTAAGTTTTCTTTTTGTGCATTAAATTAAAACGCTTTGTTTCAAATTTCTATTGTAACTTACTTTATTTTTGCAAAAATAATGTTCATCGTCAGCCTAATCCCTCAGGGAGGGTGTATGGGCGTTAGTCCACCACACGATATACCTACGCATCGGAATTTCTTCTTCATCGTATGCAGGTTTCCTCACGATGTTTGAGAGCGACTGCTGTATTACGTACTAAAGTTAGAAAAAACTCATTGGTACATGGCATGTCATCCGTGTTGATTCGAACCTGAACCACAAGATTGAGTTTCCATAGCTCTCCACCACATAATACGCATCAGAATTTATTCTTCAGCTTATGCAAGACAGAACACATTGCTCGCAGAACCGATGACCGAATAAAGGGGAGAAGATTCCTCGAGTGGCGACCGCGTACCGGAAAGCGCAGCATGGCGGTCTGCAGTGCATGGGTGACAGGTGGCCCGACGACGTGGTGAAGGCGGCGGGAACCCGTTGGATGAATCCAGCGTAGGAACGGTCGTTTTGGCGATCCTTGAGGGAGGCCTTTGTCCAGCAGTGGACGTTTATCGGCTGATCATAATATGATATTGATGATGTATGCAGGGTTCCACATGATAATTTCCTTCACCATTTGAGAGAAGTTGGTATTACTTACTTTTTTTTTTGTTTTTTTTCGTTAGAAAAACTCATTGTAACACTGCATGTCGTCTGTGTGGGTTAGAATGGGAACCCCATGATTGAGCTTGCCTAAAACTTTTAAAGATGGTCAAGGCTCATTTTTAGAACATTTTCAGGATACAGAGACAAAAATTGATTCCAATAAACAAATAACACTTTTTAGATTTAATATTTTCAGGCGCTTATTTCATCTTCGTAACAAAACAAAATGGTGAAATCTTTTTCAATCGAAGCGAAAATAAAACAAATTGATTTCTGATTGGTTTTTACAAGGCTTCATGATTTCAACAGACAACTGTTGAAAAACAAAATGATTATACGGCAGTAGGAATTATCGTTTTCTTTTTATTTTAGCTGGGTACCCTAAGTATCTGACTTTTTCTCTAAATAACCAATCGATGAAGAGTCTAGTTAATGGTAAGTCGAAATCTTATAAGAAATGTTACTGAAAAGAGCTCAGACGATAGAGTTTTTCCTACTGTAGGCTGAAGTAGCTTCGAGGCACTCAAAAAAATTTATTATTTTGAAAACAGCAGATTTCCACGAAACATAGATTACATAAAACCGTAGATTCAATAAATCAAATTATTTTATTTATTAAAATTTTAAAATATACTTGTTCACTCCACTTTCTAAAGTATAAGTAATTTTAATGGAATTCTGGCAAACCACAGGCACATTAGTATCAAGATAGTGTTTTAAAATTGCATTGACTTAAATTGGTTTATTGAAAATAGGATCTAACTAAGTTTGCATAAACCGCGCTTGGGCTCTGCTAGAAATACAAGTATGTAGGTACGAGTACCTACTCAGGAAATAACAGTCGTAAGCATTTTGCATAATATCTCAATTATTTTTGATTAAATTAATACTTTTCCTAGCAGAATATGATCCAACACACACTTTGCCAACATTTTTCTTTTCAATGTCGTCTGTGGGCGGGGTTGCAGGGTTGATTTACTTTTGCTAATGGCGTTTTGTCATCGACCAGGTGGGCGACACGAGTCAAGGAAAAAAAACGTTTAGGAAAAAAAAGAAACGTTTTTTAGATCTGAGATATATTTTATTTTATTATTGTGTCTCACTGAATGACGATGTTTTTATATTATGTATACCTATTGTGCACGCAGCGAAAGATGGTAACAAAATAGAATTCAGTGTTGCATTTCGTTTTAATATTTTATTTATTATTGACAAATAACAATGAAAAAGTCCAGTAGGCAAATAAAATTATACGTCAGATTGGGTTTAGTATTGCATTTTTTGATCCTTGTCATTTCAGGAATTAATCCAGAGTTCAGACTTACGAAAAAGAATTAATTTCAAAATGAAAATCTCGAAAATCTACAATTTGCTGAAAGACTGGCAATATTTTCAGGAATTGTTGACAAACGAAAAAGAATGACGCATTTAAAAATGAAAATAGAATCGAACATATTAAAAAAATGCTCTTAGTACAATATGTATTTTTCGGGTGTTTGTGGATATTGCATAGTAATTTCTGGTTTAGATATTATAAACTGCCCAAAGTAACAAATAGTGAGCCCGTCGCCACACGAAGCATGTATTTAAGTTTCTTCTCGATTTTAATCAATACTGGTACATCGAGTAAAGCCTAGAAAATAACATTTTTTTCTACAAGATCCTGTAGGAACGCAATAAAGAGAGGGTGTGATGTACTGACACAGTTCTCAGATAAAGTCCTTCGGCTAGTTAGCGTGTAGGGTTAGCAGCAAGACTCTCCACATTATTTATTTTCGGCTCTGTCAAATACTGGCATATCTCCACTGTTGGCATCACCAGGAGAGCGATTTTTTAATCTCATTCGCTGAGCTCAGCAGTTGTAAATGTCAAAATCACTACTGCTGATTTAACTTTCAAAAATCATACTTCAGGAGTGCGATTTATGAAAGTCAAATCAGCAGTAGAAAGATGATAAATCTCCATACTAATTTTGACATTTTCAACTGCCGAGCTCAGCGAATGAGATTCAAAAATCGCACTACTGTAATTTAAAAAAATCTCACAAATTCAGTCAACTGAACTGTCTGAAGTAGTGGGAATAAACGCGTAAGGGCTAATAGGCTATCATCACTAGATATACCGAGATACATCATTGATTTCGAAAACCTTGTGCTAAAAGTGAACCTTGCTTCACGTTTAAAAATACAGGGTGTAAACTTAAATACGTTCAAACAACCAAACTGCTACTTTAAATTCAATTTTAACTTTCATGCTGCGAAACCAAACCTATTTGACCAATCTTGAAAACGTGAAAAAAGAAATTGGGGTTTCCATAGAATAATGTTAATTGGGTTAATATTTGGGTCCTAGACTAGTGGACCCAAATATTTTTTTCGCGATTGCAATGTTGGTCACACAGTGAAAATTGTTCAGTTTGGTGATCCTAGTAAAAAAGTAAAGTAAAGTATGTAACGCATTTAAAGTTACACCCTGTATAATTGGTAGTTCTAGTAGAGCTTCTGACCGCCCAGCAATGATTAAACATTTTATACGTAACATATTTTTGCAGTTAGTACATTACTAGTTATCTTGATGTGGGTCGGCGGTCTTAGATTGCCGCCGGCGCGGTGGGACTTGACACCCATACACTAATCTAACAGTAATGACAGTCTTAATGCATGCCAGTGTGTCAGCCAAGTCTGAAAAGCAAAGAGATATGACCGCTATGTTATGTAAAGTACTTGCTTAGATCAAAATAAAATGAATGGATAGGCCCCTTACGCGAACATTTCGAACCAGAAAAATGATGCAAAACAAAATGAAAGGTTTACTTCAAATTTGTATGCAAGTGCCTTAGATTTGACAGAATATAATGGCGCTAGTTTGTATGGACCAAGTGCACCAGTAGTTTGCTTCAACACGCTTTAGGCCGTTTTTTTTTTTTAACCAATTCTGTCCCACTGACTGCTGGGCAAAGGTCTCCCCTAAACTCTTCCACGTCTCTCTATTTGGTGCTACATTTAGGCCTATCCATTAATTTTATTTTGATCTAAGTGTTCTTGCAGCGCGCCATAGCGGACTACATACAAATGAAGTTAGATCATTATTTTCCACCAAGCAATTAAAACCAATGACATTTTTGTAAGACTAGATCTAGATATTAATCTCTGTGTCCGTGGTTTGTCAGATTTTTGTTTAAATTTTAATTAGGTACACGGAACATTTCAATTATTGAGCTACTTTCGATCAAGTTATAGTCTTAAATCTTTTGTGCTGGAAACTTGTAGATTGTCTTATTTTTAGCATAAGCATAATGCTCACGACTATATTCCCCAAGGGGGTAGTCAGAGATGGGGGCAATAATGTTGCTAAAAGATCCTTATCCTTTGGTCGGCTCTTACTTCACCAAAATACTAGCTCAATACACAAGCTATACTTCACTAAAGTAGTTAATAACTTAATAACATATTATAATTTTCCGAAAAATATCAAATAAAACTTTTTCAAACCTAATATTATTTTCAACCGTCTCAATTTATAAATCTGATATGCAGTAAATCAATTTCTGTTACTGGAATTCGATCTAGAAACCCTAGATCCCAACTAGTTCTAACTGGGGTGCTTTAGTAACGCTGCCTCTATTTACTTTATAGATTCGTCGCCGCCCGACTTTTATTGACCTTTTTTGGTCCCTATTTTTTTTTTTTTTTTTTTTTTTATTTTTCTATTTTGGACACAAACAGTCTTAGGGTTGAACTATCCTTTTCTGTCACTCAGGAACGTCATTTGCTAGAGCAGTGATGGGCAAAGTACGGCCCGCGGGCCAACTCCGGCCCGCAAAAGGATTTAATCCGGCCCGCCAAAGGTCCTTCAAGATGAACAGTATATGGCCCGCGATAATAATATTTTGACGGTCCAGCAGTATGAAGTCTAATAATGTAATAATACATGTATAGGTAAAGGAGCCAGCTAGACTAGCTGTGTAGTTCATGTGTTGCGGGTTGCGGGGGGCGAAGAGCGTGGTTGAATGTTTATTATATATGATTAAAAGATTTAAAAAAAATACAGGTTTGCTTTAATTACGGCCCTCCACAGAATTTTATTTTAACTTTATGGCCCCCCATGAAAAAAGTTTGCCCATCACTGTGCTAGAGCATATAAGATAGACGGAACGGAACAGCACGAAACAGCACGCCGCGTGGGATCGCGTTGCGTCTATCTTATATGCTCTAGCAAATGACATTCCTGAGTGACAGAAAAGGATGGAGCGACGGAAAAATGCGATCGCGTGCGGCCATGTGTAGTTCAACCCTTAATAAAAACAATGCTTTTAGATTGCTTATTTGATTATTATAGAGGTGTAGTGGCGCTACTAGAGAGCTGACTTAGCAGTAATATCCATGGACGCAAGCAGTAATGACCTGACTAAGCAGTAATGAGTAATGACTCCACCTCTGGATAAATTGAAAAAATTGTATTACAAATGTGGTGAAATTTATAAAACAATTTTAATTTCCACCTGACCTCCAAAAATTATGTTCTTATTTATAAGGTCTAACAAAATTAGCTGAAACTATTTTAAGGGGATGATCAGACAATCAAACTGAACAATTTTCTTTATGGGACCAATATCGAAATCGCAAAAAAAATATCAGCTGTTCCATACAAACCTACTTGACCGAAATGTATGGGAGGGCAGATTTTTTTTCGCTATTTCGATATTGGTCCCATACAGAGGGTTGTATAATTTGATGGTCTGATCATCCCCTCAAAATAGTTTCACCTGTTTTTGTTAGACCTTATAATAACGCTCATCTTGCACTCGCTGTGATAATATCTACTGACTTTCTGTTTCCACTATGAAACTTTTATTCACATTCCATTTCATAGTTTATACATAGGTATCAAAAACAGGACCATAGTCTTATTATGCTAACAAACTGTAACATTTCGTAGTTCCTTTCTGTTTTAAAATAAACTTTCCTAACTGTTATTTTGCAAGTAACTGTTTAACTGATTTACACAACTCACTAATAAAAGGGCAGCATAGTCTATAATTGGAAAGCAATTGGCAGGTCTAAGGTTACAGACCAACCCAGCGATAAAAAGCTTTGTAGTCCGTGTGAAACCTACCATTACTGTAACGTGTTCACTTTAAATACACCGCTTAGCATTCGTTATCCGGGCAGCAAGTCGGCGATGAAAAAATTACGACGACTGTCGCGTTATGGGTATAGAGTTACGCTACAGGTAAGTAGTTATAAATGAGTCCACAAGGATTACGTAGAAATAAACTTTAATTTGCCAAATATAAGCCACCTATTGCACAGAAGTCGTTTTCGCCGTATGTCAGATAAGTAGGTAGGTTAGGTCACTGGCCTCGGTGTCCACGGCTGGTGCCGGCGCCGTCGAAGCTTCCAGAATACGCTGGTGGAGCTGTGGGTGCCTACGCAGGTGAGGCCACGTAGGTAGGTAGGCTGCGACCGCCGTCGATTATCATAAGCTTTGCAGTGTTTTTATTAAAAAGTTCATCATTTAAAGTGATCAAATTAAACGACTCTCTGTATACATCGAAGTACGAAATAAATACATTTTTAGCTTTTCACACCTCTACTGTAGTTTCAAGTTACAAATAATAAAGCCGACGTTGAATTATAACAACGTTGAATAAGATTCAAATTACAATGTATTGTGTTATAACTTTATTATATTTTGTATTGAAGCGGTAATAGTCTGTTAAGTGCCGTTTAAGCGATCGTAGATACGTTTATTTTGTTGGAGATTTTTATCGAGGCCTTTTATTTCTTTCGTACCTAATGGTTGAAATAATGTAGCAATTGAGTTGAATTTTATTGAAGTTACTTTTGTATTTTAGTGTAGGGACACAACTGCGAAACGTTCCGCGCCGAACGTTTGGTTGAATACGCATCTACTAGGAAAAATGGCGCGTTATGGAGCGTACTGGTGTGTCGCCGGTATAGGGAAAAGCGTTGCGAACGTATTCAACCGAATGTTCGGCGCGGAACGATCCGCAGGTGTGTCTGTATTTTTTTATGTTCTGACTCAGTAAGTTTGTCTGAAAGAAACACAACGACGGTTAAGAATCAATAGTGTCTATCTCAAAAAAGTCAACTTTACAGGAGATAAAAAAAACGTTTCTTCACTTCAGTTAATAAGTGACCAGAAATGTTTAGAGGTATAGACGCTTTGAGGAGAGATAGACAATATTAGCAGAAAAATTTAAGATAGGTGGTATTTCTATGACAAATAACTTAGGAAATATTGTTCATATTGAGATAGTTGCTTGAACTTATTAATAATTATAATTGGACTTTAAATCTATTGACTAAAAATAGTAAAAACAGGTAAAAATTGAGATAGATATTATTGGTTCTTAACCGTCGACAAGTCGTAACATCATCTTCCTCGTACAGTCAGCACCACCGGAGAAACCGGACCCCTTTATCTAAATCTTTATCAGCGCGAGGTGGTTAGATTTATCTGATGGCGACCGTACAACTTCGGTGGAAAAAGTCATATAGTGCCACAGCTCGACAAACATCCTCGCACAGGTTGAGAGGCACCCTAAAAGTAGTCAATGATAAACGGATTGGCAATGAATAGCTCCCATTGTTAAGTTTATTGAAGCCAACAACGGCCATTGCCCACAATGACCACAAGAACTAAGGAAACAAGCTTTATCGCAAAACTTTATGCAATTACAGAAAGTTTATGGACTTCACGTAAATGCATAAAGTTCCTGGTTTGCGGTTATACGCTATTGTTTACCTAGTTTAGAAAATGAGGTTTATAGGAGCTAGCTGCAGCACTCTGTTTGAGTTAGGCACCTACACCTCGTGAAATTCATTAATGTTTATAACGTGTTTTTAATTGAAACCTCTTATGTTGTAACCAACCTAGCCTAACTTAATATCACAACAGGGATAAAGTATAGTATATGCTATAGTAAGCTTCTTAATAAGCTGACGGTTTTTTAAGAGGATGATCAGACCATCAAACTGAACAACTTTCTCTATAGAACCAAAATCGGAAGCGCGAAAAAAAATCATCTGTTCCATACAAAACTGCAAACCTATACGATCCAAATGTACCTATAGGACAGCAAATAATTTTTTCGTGTTTTCTATGTCATTGTTTATCTCTTCGAAAGTTGTTCAGTTTCATGGTCGGATCATCCCTATAAAAACCGTCAGCATATTATTAAGAAGGATCCTGTGCTTATCGATTATGACTTTCGGGTACCATCGGCAACAAAAGTTGATAAATATAGGCGCATCCTGGATACTTCCTAAAAAAACAGGCTCGCACTAACAAGAGGCTGGCACTTGTATGCTAACTTCATATCCCACGTCACTATCAGATTTTCTATAAAAGTTAGCAGTTGCCCCTCGTCGAAATCTACTACGAATCCATCATTATCAGTATCGATCAGCTTTAACTGTAATACTGATAGCATAAGCATTATGCTTACGACAATATTCCCCGAGGGGGTAGTCAGAGATATTCTTAAGCCTTAGAACATCCACGTTTCACTAGTACCTAAATTCTGTTCAGTGTGACGGGGAGTGAGCCCGTCACCACTTGCAATGGACAGTAGAGATGAAGTACAATAATACGTGGTTTCATCACGATGTTTTCTTTCACTGAAAAGCCAGTGATGTTACGAATCATACATATATTCCGAAAACCTCATTCGTACAAGTCGGCCTGGACGGGGATCGAAACATCGCCTCCTGCACGCCAGGCAAGGTCACTCGCCACTGGACCATCAGTGATGCCAACTTAGCAACTTTATAGCTAGATCTAGCAATTTTCGGAGGTCTGGCAGATACAAATTTGTAAATCTTGTAGCTAAACTTTTTAGCTACTTTTTCTAGCAACTATTGGGATTGAGAGTTTTTCAAAGCCAGAGCCACAAAATGAACGAAAAAGGAGAGAGAAATAAGGGCAAACCATGAAAATAGCTAAATATTTGATATTCTTTTTCTTTGTACTATATTTCACTCTTGTTCTTACTTGTTTTTTTGTTCTGGAAGCAGTCGGAAACACTGTCGGTTTTGTATTTACATCTGTTTTTACGTCCGATACATACATTTTTCAATCTTAACTGTATAGAATGAGCAAAAACATGGCTATAACATGATAATAACCCATAATATTTTAAGAAATTAAAAAAAAAATTCAAAGATTGGCGTTGTTTTAATCGATTTTGATGTTTAGCTACTTCTAGCAACTTTTATAGGAAAGAAAATTGGGCAACTTTTCGTGAACTACCTAGCTACAGCCCTAACATACCAGTTGGCAACACTGTGGACCATAACGTCTTACAAACGGCGACGGGCGGTGGCTTATAATACTATTCGTACGTAAGTATATCTCTATCTCTGTACAGATTCTCTAGAGACGTACTGCAGTTTGCGTCAGTATACAGAATACAGTGAAATCTGCTGGGCATCTTGTTAACTAGGTAGTTGTGTTGTGTAGGACTGTTGCTTCCCTATGGATGTTTGCAAATGAGCTTGCCGTTTTTTCAATTTATAATATTATATAGTTTACTTTAGGTTTACTTCTAAATAGTCTTCACGTAACTATTAACGTTCTCGTGGGGAATAAAGTCATGAGAATATCTTAATCTCAATCTAATCTAATCTAAATTATTATAAGGCTTATAGTGTGTCTGTATATTGAAGATATTTATAAGAAAAAGATTATAATACCGTTTTAGGTGTCCCTGACTCCAAATCAAACTTTTTATTATTTTTGTCTGTTTGTTTGTTCGGGCATCACACAAAAACGGGTTCGTATCGGAATGACCTATAAGCAAAATGTCCTAAAAGCAAAACGACCTATTATCATATCGACCTAAAAGCAAAACGACCTAATATCATATCGACCTAAAAGCACTCAACCGATTTTGATGAATCTTTTTTTGTTTGATATGTACGAGTAGCTTATGATTTGACTTAAAATCTGGTATATAATTTATGCAGACGAAGTCGCGGATAAACTCTAGTTTATTTATAATGTTACACATAAATAAATGAAATCATGTAGGGTAAACTGTACTTATAAAAAATTCAATAATATTAAGCCTAGAAATTATATCCAAGCCGCAAAAACCAAAGGATCTCTTAGTCACCTCACACCATGGCTTTATTTGTAGTGAGATCATTGCAATCTACTTACTCAATCAGAAGAAAAGCAAATGTTTATAACTTAGAAAAAGTATATGTCTAGAATGAGCCTCACCCTTGTTCCGTTTAAAACAAAAGGGGCTAACTTTCTTAGGTTGGTGTGCGTGAGGTGTCATGAAATTTTTCTTTGTGTGCGTGTATAGTGATACCAGGTGTTGAAAGATTCCGATTAAAATAGGGATAAATGTAACAATATAGTACCGACTACCGATTGTATTTCATAAACTAAACACTATGTATGGGGTCATTTCGTAACATTTTAAAGCCGTCTTTCGGTAATATCCATAGAGTAACTTTAACTTTTCTACGAAGTTGTGACTCTATTGGTGTAGTAGGTACTCAAAGAGGATACAAATCTATCCGCATTTGGAGTCTATGGTATCATTATGTTCATAAAAAGTGCTTTCTATGACTGTTATGTCAAAATATATGAAAAGCTATCATTTTGGTGTGACAGTAGGTTTAGAAGTTTAGGTTTAGGTTTATGTTTGGAAGTTAATGGTAGTTGTTGGTAGTTTTTGGTTTTAGTTGGTAGTTTTTGGTTGTTTAGGTAGTTTTAGTACTTTTGGCACTATTTAGTATTTTTAGTACTTTGTTGGAATCCTGAGAAAGTTGTACTCATGCGAACAAACGTTAGTAAATAATACCAAAAATTACCAACAACTATGAAAAACACCCAAAAACTACCAACTAACAAACCTACCATAAAGTACGGATTAGTACTGTCATACTAAAATGATAGCTTTTCATACATTTAATCATACCAGTGATAGAAAGCACTTACTGTCACACCAAAATGATAGCTTTTCATATATTTTGATATACCAGTCATAGATAACACTTACTGTCACACCAAAATGATAGCGTTTCATATATTTTGACATAATAGTCATAGATAACACTTTTAATGCTATATGGGTAGATCAACTATTTTTTGTCCTCACGGTACTGTATAAAAAAAAGTTTTTATTCCATTTTTCTTGACATTCATTAATTTTGTAAGATAGATATTGTATCTAATGATATGATTGTTCTACACACATGTGCATTGCATCATCTGTGTTGAACTACTAGAAGTTTTTAGCGGTTGTCCGATAGACCAAAAAGCGTGGGGACATCGAAATAAAGCGTCCATCGGACAACCGCCAAAATTCAAGTAAAATTCAAGTAATTTTGCAAAACCGTGTGTGTATTTAATAAATGCAATCCTTAGTTATTCAACAAACATTAAATTTTGGGGCAAGCAAAACCTGAGTTTGAGCCTGAGCCTGATCATTGAGAAAATTTTATGCAGATGACTGGGACTAGGTATGGACAAAAAATAGTTGATCTACCCATATATCAAACATAATGACACCATAGACTCCAAGTAGGGATACATTTTTATCCATTTTGAGTACCTACAACACCAATAGTGTCAAAGAAGGACGTCCGGAGTTTTTGGCGGGATTTGGTTTGACGTTTGGAGTCCTCATGTTTCATCGAATTTTTATTGTTTATAGTGAGTTTTGGTTCGTAAAATTTGTGTTGTTTTGCGTAACAAAGTGTCGTGCAAGTGAACAATATACAGTTCTGTGAAATATGATGGTGTATGGGTCGTAAACAGGAAAAGCGTTCCGTGATTTCAGAGCGGTAAAGCGGTCGGTTCACCTCTTTCCTGTGGACTTATCGTTTCCTGCGTCTTTCGATTGTATCCAAAAACTCCAAAGAAGCGTCAAAACGTCGAATACTAACGTTTTAATGTGAAAACAGAAGACAATTTGAAAATAAAATAAGATTTGGCTTAAAGATCTTGTAACCGAGCCAGTAAATAATAAAAAAAAACTCTTATCTAGGGAATTTTCAATTAGGAAACTGGCAACACAAAACAAAATGGTGAACTTCAGTTAATTTATTTTCCGCGTAATTCGATGATTTATTTCATGAGAAATGATACGAAATATAGGTACTCACGAGGTACTCACCGACGACAAGTGAGTTTCTCCGTTTTTTTTTAATCGATATTTGTAATTTCTGCACACCTTCATCACACATTTCGTCATAGTAAACAAAACAATTTTCTCTAGTGTTACGTGCGTATTCGGTGATGACGTAATTGACACTAAACACGGGAAACGGGCCTTGGAACCAGTCCTGGTTCCAAATTTTTTCGACGCTTTTGTAGCTTTGACTGTCTATCTTGATAATCTAAGGTTTATAAAAAATACGGCATGTTACCTTACATACCTACTTCCTTCAAATTATCTCACCTTCTAAATTTATTCATACCGTGTGATAATAATCGCGAAGGCCTCCGGGGAAACTCAATGGTATAAGTATGTAAGAAGATTAGAAACGATGGCAATATGGGGATGAATAAGCTTGATACCTTGAATATGCTATGAGGTAAAGTTTGCTATGGCTGTAAAGATTGAAGTAAAGTTTAAAAACATTGAATCTTACAACCCTGAAAGGAATATTACGTTTAAGTATTAATCTTTTCACTGCCATTGTAATGAAACAATTGGTGACATCGACGCCAAGCAACAAACGACAAAAAACATCGCAAAAAATAAGGAATCTAAAAATGCGATTAAGTTCGCGATAAGGTATCGTATGCATTTTTAGATTGTTTCTTTATTTTCCTATGAAGTTATAAATAACAGAAATGGATTTTGAAAATGTAAAAATAAATAAAATAGAAAGTAACGTTAGTATATTTGTAAATCATGACCAAAGTCTTGGCTTGATTTATGAAGTCAGTGGCGTATGGGACACTAAATCAAATATCTACTTCATATCAAGCATAAGCATATGCTCACGACTATATTCCCCGAGGGGGTAGTCAGAGATATTGTGAAACCTCAGAACATCCACGTTTCACCAATAGTACCGAAAACTCTGTCCAGTGTGACAGGGGGTGAGCCCGTTGCCACTTATAATGGACAGTGGGTACAATACATGCCTCGAAATTGAAGCATGCAGGTTTCCTCACAATGTTTTCCTTCACCGAAAAGCCAGTGGTGTTTCAAATCGTTCATAAACTCCGAAAAACTCATTGGTACGAGTCGGTCTGGACGGGGATCGAACCATCGCCTCCTGCACGGCAGGCAAGGTTTCTCGCCACTGGACCACCACGGTTCATATCAAGTCATGGCATATTTTGTGGTTATTTTTAGGTTAAGAAATGTTGGAGCTATGACTTGAAAAACGTAAAAAATACAGATGCATTAATTCATTACTTCTTCCTTGTTCGAAGTCTGTAAAAACTATTTTTGCACAATAAAATAACTTTAATTCCTTTTTTTCTCGTGTTTATCCAAGAATGTAAGTTTTAATCACAGTTAAAAGTTATTAAACAAAAAAATTAGAACCATTTTTAAAAAGTTTAAAATTTTTATCTCTCGACACATCGACACTTCGTAAGCTTTCAACACAAAAGCTCGCGTTTCGTCAACTCACGCGCATCTGCTTCTACCCCTTCCTTTTAAAGGCGTGGCTTGTCGCCATGGATACTGTAACCACACCTTTTATATGCATATTAAGTAGCAGTTGGTTGAACATTAGCTTTTGTTGGACCATAGGCTTTTCAACTGTGAAATTATAATTAAAATCAGTTTAGTAGTTTTTTTTTTTTTTTTTTTTTTTTTATTATTGATGGGTTTGCTCTGTTTGGCTTGATGTTTAAACAAACAGACGAATCAAAACAAAAACATATAATAGATATTTAACCAAATGTTTTGTTTTATTCGAATGTTCTGTTTATTGAACTATTTTCTTTGTTTTTAACCGAACTTTAGTGGTTGTACTAACCTAACCTAACCAAAATTTGGTTAAATTTAATAAAAACTCGGTTTTCTTTTAAACTTCGTTAATGAAAACTATTTTTTTTCAAGTTAGGCATAAGCATATTATGCTCACGACTATATTCCCCGAGGGGGTAGTCAGAGATATTCCGAAACCTCAGAACATCCACGTTTCACCAGTACCTAGTACCGAAACTCAAGTAGGGTAAATAAATAAATAAAAAAACAGGTTTAAAAACATTTTTTCTGTGTATTTCTGGGTTTGGAAACGTCTCGATGAATGAACCTAAGGAACTCGTACAATTTTTTTTCTAGAACATTCCCTTTCACAGTTTCACATTAGTACTGATATCGTGAATTTTCATTAAAAGCGACCGCAGCCGCAACTCCAACGCATATCGCATACTTCAGCTTTTAATATCTTTGGAACATTGGAACATTATGTAGACGTTTACACAATCTGCTCAGAAAGCGTTGAGATAACGGTTCGTGTTCAGAATATTAAATTAATATGACATTAACAGGATACATTTAATGGGGTTACACGGCTCACGGTTTTAGAGTTGTAATTGACATGACGTGGCAATTATGGTTAAGTGGGACTTAGGAAACTTTAGTTCAGAGTACCATGCTATGTATTTTATTATTAGATAATTAATAAATAACATAGGCACATTGTTGTTACTCAATTTATACAATATACTTTACGACTTTTTTTGTACGACGGAACACTGTACTGTACTCCAAGCGACAAATGTTTGGTAATTTAGATTGGAGACCAGAGGTCCTTCAATTAAGTAAGCAATAATGTACCCACCAATTAGCCTTAAGTCCCTCCTAAACATGATTTTTTGACCAATATTTTTTTTTTTTTTAATCTATAATGTTGACTCATATAGAAACCACGATTAGCTAGGGAAGTATTCTGTCGATCCTGATAGAGCCCCACATGAAATTGAAATTGAAACAGATTTATTGTCACAGCACAAAAAGTTTACAACATAATTTCATTTAAATATAAATATTAAATGAAAAACATTTATAAGCACTATGAAAAAGGGACTAGGCTTCAACGTTTGCTGGTAGTGTGATAAAACACACTGACCAGCGCTGTTTTTCAGCACAACATAACAGGATAAGGCTAAGGCTTTATGTCCTTGAGAGGCACCTGGAGTCCAGGTGTCCTGGACTCAAGGGTTGCACGCTTGAGACTAGGCTCGCCCCTAGCCACGCATTCATCGGTACGACAACCTTGAATTGGCACAGGGATAGTGGGATCAGGAATATTTCAGGGGGTGTAGGGAAAATGGATGTTCTGAGGTTTCAGAATATCTCTGACTACCCCTTCGGGGAATATAGTCGTGAGCATATGCTTATGCTTATGCTGTGTAGGGAAAGAGGGGAGGGATACTATTGCCACGGAGAAGGACAGCTCGTTGCAGAACATCATCATCATCATCATCATCATCATCAGCCTATCATCGTCCACTGCTGGACATAGGCCTCTCCCAAGGCGCGCCACAAAACTCTGTCCTCGGCCTTCCTCGTCCAGTCGCTCGCCGCTACTTTTTTTAGGTCGTCTGTCCAGCGGGCAGCAGGGCGTCCCACACTACGCCTACCAGTTCGCGGTCTCCACTCTAGAACTCTGACACCCCATCAGTTGTCAGTTCTTCGGCAGATATGACCAGCCCACTGCCACTTCAGCTTGCTAATTTTCTGAGCCAAGTCAGCCACTTTAGTTCTAGTTGCAGAACACTTATCCAAAAATTTAAAACATATTCGTTTTCATCTAACCAAAAACAATTCAACCCACACGTGCTAAAAATTCACAACACATCCAAAACCTGACAAAAAGAATTTCGTATTCATGCCGAGTAGCAGAAGGTTTATAAAATAAAATACAAATGAAATAACAATCAATTCAATCAACAATCGTATCGGTCTCGTTATACGTATCCATGGGCGAACAAAGGGCTGATCACGTCCAACTGATTGGTTATAAGCGATGAGCGGAGTTATAAGCGAAGCGGGGAGCGAAAAAAACTTATTAAACTTAGGTACGGGTAAATTTACAATGAAATAGAAAAAGTGCGCAGCGATAAAGTGGTAAAGCGCATCAATCAATCAAACATTTATTTTATTCCAAGTAACATTGACTCATAATAGCACACCACACAAAGCTACGCCTTTCCTTTCCGACCGACCCTTAAAAGATATTTTTATCTTCGAAAGATAAACAAACTTTGATAGTAATTTTCATATGGATTTGAAAAAGCATACTGAATTTACGATGACAATTCCCGAGGAGGGACTCAAGTCATAGAAATTACATGATAAGTACTAGACATTTAAATATATAAGACACTGACATATACTCTAGCGATAGACAGGCCCTGTCATAGAAGCAACATGTTCAACTTGAATGAGGTGGGCGCACCGCATTGATGTTCCCGAGTTCACTTCGTCACTATGGCAATGACAGATCGCAATGTGCCATTTTGTGTGACATGTTGTTTGTTTGAACGAGCTTGTCTATCGCTAGAGTACATTATGTCAGTGATAGTAGACATATAATTTTATTCTAATTTCAACTTTTTACAATACAATACAATACTCTTTATTTGCACACCCAAAACATAAAATAACAATATTAAAAGCAAACAAAAAGGGTACAAATGGCGGTCTTATCACTAAAAGCTAAATTTTTTCCAGCCATCCATAGGAAACCGTACCATACCACACCTTACCATACATTTTTAATATCTACTATTAAAATAAAATATCTACATTTCAAGAACACTGACTAAACTCTGTCCAGCGTGACATGTAGTAGATTATACTGTGCCAACAGCACCTATTGATTATAGTATCATAATTATATTATGTGTATTTAAATGTATTTTTCATAACACAAATAGATATAATATTTCGATCGGAACTAGATAATCTGCATGACAGTGTCCAAGATTATATTTAAGGCGCTTACGTCCAGAAAGTACCCAAGAACAGGCGGAGGTCTAGGCTACCGCGTTTGTCATACAAACTTTTCGTCTCTGAACCTATGGCGCCTTAGGGTTGAACCTCAACTAACAGCATCTAACGCGCGCCACAGCACGGCCGCGTGCGATCGCGTTCCGTCTATCTTACTTGCTCTAGCAAATGACCTTCCTGAGTGACAGAAAAGGATGGAGCGAGGGAAAAATGCGATGCGGTGCTGTTAGATGAGGTTCAACCCTTAAGGGGATATAATTCGGAGCGCGCACCATACAAACGTACTATGGTGATATTTTCAATACTAACCAATCAAAGACAATGAAATTTTGCAGAAACAATCTAAAAACAAATTTCTATGCTTGTATGGAGTTAGATTTTCGTTAAAATATACAGTTTCAATGCTAGGATTAATTTAAAATTTGTATGGAAATCTTTGAGGCACTGTTACTTTAAAACTATACATATTAACGAAAATCTAACTCTATACAATCATAGAAATTTGTTTCTAGATTGATTCTGAAAAATTTCATTGAGTTTAATTGGTTTGTATTGAAAATATTACCGTAGTACGTTTGTATGGAGCGCGCTCCGAATTATATCCTCTTAAGTACTATAGCTGTCGCCTGTACTTTAAACCAATCCCCACACGGCTCATTTGAATAACACATCGTCACGCGTACAACAGATAATTACTTGTTAGTCCTTCTGTGCTCGACTTAATTGCAATTTATTGCATTTCTTTCTGTTTACCTACCTGTTAATTTAACCTTTATTTTGCGCAATTTAATTAGCCTTTTTCAATTTAATTTATTTTCATTGTTGATTCCTCTCGATAACCGCTACATGTTTTAATTTCAAATGTTTTATCGTACACTATTTCCACAGAAAGAAATATGTACTTCCATTCTAAACTGGAGCAATAATACCAGACATGCGAATAATTAGGTTATTAACCGCGTAGTTCCTAAACACCGTATTGTTATTTTGAATTCACGAAATATAATTTGATTTTAAATAAAATTGCCGAAAACAGGAGATAGGCAAGTTTATAACTGTTCAGGGAAAAATACACTGTTCGTCGTAACCTTTAATTCAAAAAGAACAAAACGAAAATATTATTTTACTATCATTCTTTTTACTAAACGTTAAAAGATTTCCCACTTTTCCATTTTATTTTTAACTGACTTCATTATTTTACTGATAACGCGCAGGAAATCAATTTAATTTGTGCAGTATTTCCTAATCTTACATCCAAATGTGTTATTTCGAGTTTAAGTTTCACAGATAAAGCAAAAAGTAACCTTAGGGTACTATGTCGGACTACTGGTGAAAAGGTTTCTCCATAGTCCACACCTTGTTGCTGTAAAAATCCTTTTGCCACTAACCTTGCACGATAACGCAAAGCATTGTCTGGTCCACATTTTTTTCTTAGCACCCACTTGCACTGCACTATGGTACCACTAGTAGGAACATCTACCACTTCCCACGCACTGTTTTCTTCAAAGCACTTTAATTCTTCTTGGACTGCCTGTAACCATTGGTCTCTCTCAGGCCCATTTAAAGCTTCCTTCAACGTAAGTTCAGCTGCGTCATCCATAATATTATTCTGGGAGACGAACGCACCACCAAATCCAAATCTATCTGGTGCGCGACGATCTCTGACAGGTCTAGCATCTTCCTGAACATCCTTAGTATCTACTGAGTCTTCGTACTCACTAGGAGTGTAATCACTGGACAAATCTGATGCCGAATCCTCTGTCAACGTCGACTCTGTGGTTTCCCCCACTGAATCCTGCAGTGTTTGGTCTTTTGCTTCTTTCCCTTCTTCATTCTTAGTTAATTTTAATCCACTTTCCATTGGAGTCTGTACAGTTTTACAGTCTACTAAGTTAAATTTCAATAACAATTGATCTATGTATTTACTCTGATCCAAAGTTAAGACTCCTTTCTCTTTATCATAGCAAACTGACATTCCAAGACACTGTCTTATTGGACCTAAGTCTTTGATCTTAAATTGAGACTCTAAAATAGCTTTTAAATTATCAGTTTCCTCGCTATTATTTGAAAAAACAAAGAAGTCGTCAACGTACAACGCTACTATTGTTTTACACTTATTTCTTGTTTTTACATACAAACATGGTTCATATTTCGACTTCACATATCCATTTTTAGACAAACAATCATCAACCTTTTGATACCACATTCTTGACGATTGCTTTAATCCATAAATGGCTTTCTTTAACTTAAGGACTTTACTAGGGTCTGAACAGTTAAAACCTTCTGGTTTCTTTCAGATATTCCGTGGATCGTAACCACGCTCTGCCACCAGAAACCACAGAGTCGACGTTGACAGAGGATTCGGCATCAGACTTGTCTGTTCTTACCTCAACGGTTGTTTTATTCTAAGAGGTTATGTGCTCAGATTTTAGGCTTTCAGACTACTAAATCGCGTTAGAAAGTGTTTTTTCAGTGCAATCTAAGACGCAGGACTGAATTTCACAGTAAGATTAGTTAGTCAGGCAGCAGTAGGCATCGTGTTCGAGTTTTTGTGCCGAGCCGAGTGACTAAGCAAAATGGCAGCGAACTACATTGTTAATGTGCCGAAACTCAAAGGAAGAGAGAATTACGACGAGTGGGTTTTCGCGGCAGAAAATTATCTAGTGCTGGAGGGAATGATGAAGTGCATCAAACCAGAAAAGGATGCTAGCGGTGCAGCAGTCGTTGTACCGGTCGCAGATGATGAGAAAACCAAAGCGAAGTTAATTCTCACGATCGACGCGTCGTTGTATGTCCATATCAAGTCCGTCAAAACTACAAAGGAACTATGGCAAAAACTTAAATCGCTATTCGACGATTCCGGATGTACGAGGAGAATAAGTCTTCTACGATATTTAATATCGATTCGCCTAGAAAATTGCAGTTCCATGACAAACTACGTAACTCAGATCATTGAGACAGGACAGAAATTGTGTGGAACAGGATTTGCAATTAATGATGAGTGGATCGGGTCGTTGCTCCTAGCTGGATTACCAGAGAAGTTTTCGCCCATGATTATGGCGATAGAACATTCAGGTATTCAAGTGACGGCGGACGCCATTAAAAGCAAGCTTCTCGACATGGAACCCGGACATCCCGTCAACGACAATGAAGGTGACAGCGCATTCGCAGTGTCGAAAAACTGGCAACACAAACGGAAGCAAATGGCCGCCAATAATAGAGAAAAGTCGAACAAACCACTGAATGTCAAATGCTTTCGTTGTAAACAAGTAGGAAATTATCGAACACAGTGCAATTATAATTTCAAGTCAAGGAATAACACATGTGTGAAAGATTGGCCGCTGTGGTGACCACTTCAGGTCAAACCTGGCATCGCAGATTAGGACATGTGAACAGTGATTGCTTAATGAAGACGAAGAATGCAGTAGAAGGAATGGATTTCAAGGAAAAAGTTGAGATCAGTAAGTCATCTTGTAAAACTTGTTGTGAGGGCAAGCAATGTCGGCTACCCTTCACACACGTTGGCACTAGAAGCAGTGAATTGTTGAATGTGATACACACCGACTTGTGTGGACCAATGGAGGCCGTTTCAATTGGAGGTTCAGTATACTTTCTGTTATTTGTTGATGATTTTAGCCGAATGACATTCATATATTTTTTGAAACAGAAGAATGAGGCATTGAAATATTTCAAGGAGTTCAAGGCCCTGGCAGAAAATCAAACAAGTAAGAAGGTGAAAATTCTCAGAAGCGACAATGGCAAGGAATTCTGTAATTCAAGCTTTGATGACTACTTAAAATCAACGGGAATCATACATCAGAGAACAAACCCATACACGCCACAACAAAATGGGTTATGCGAAAGAATGAATAGAACGGTTATCGAAAAAGCCAAATGCATGATGTATGATGCCGAACTGAACAAGAAGTTCTGGGCTGAGGCCTGCAACACAGCCGTTTATCTACATAATCGCACAGTATCGTCAGTGCTGAATGGGAAGACGCCATATGAGTTGTGGACGGGTGCTAAACCAGACGTAAGCAACTTGAGAATATTTGGCTCGCCAGTTATGGTACATGTAGATAAACAGAAGAGGACAAAATGGGACAAAAAGTCTCAAGAATGTATATTGCTCGGGTATCCTGACAATATTAAGGGATACAGAGTATATGATCCTGAAACAAAGAAAATTACCACAAGCAGGGATGTTATTGTAATGGAAAAACCATTAATTCCATACAGTACGCTTGAAGTTCCAGAAGATGTGAGTAAAAATGAAGAAGGGAAAGAAGCAAAAGACCAAACACTGCAGGATTCAGTGGGGGAAACCACAGAGTCGACGTTGACAGAGGATTCGGCATCAGATTTGTCCAGTGATTACACTCCTAGTGAGTACGAAGACTCAGTAGATACTAAGGATGTTCAGGAAGATGCTAGACCTGTCAAAGATCGTCGCGCACCAGATAGATTTGGATTTGGTGGTGCGTTCGTCTCCCAGAATAATATTATGGATGACGCAGCTGAACTTACGTTGAAGGAAGCTTTAAATGGGCCTGAGAGAGACCAATGGTTACAGGCAGTCCAAGAAAAAACTCACGTATAATTGCACTGTGTTCGATAATGTCCTACTTGTTTACAACGAAAGCATTTGACATTCAGTGGTTTGTTCGACTTTTCTCTATTATTGGCGGCCATTTGCTTCCGTTTGTGTTGCCAGTTTTTCGACACTGCGAATGCGCTGTCACCTTCATTGTCGTTGACGGGATGTCCGGGTTCCATGTCGAGAAGCTTGCTTTTAATGGCGTCCGCCGTCACTTGAATACCTGAATGTTCTATCGCCATAATCATGGGCGAAAACTTCTCTGGTAATCCAGCTAGGAGCAACGACCCGATCCACTCATCATTAAGCAATCACTGTTCACATGTCCTAATCTGCGATGCCAGGTTTGACCTGAAGTGGTCACCACAGCGGCCAATCTTTCACACGTGTTCAGCTTGTAAACACCATTCAACAATGACGCCGTAGCCACTAATTCGCCATTTCTGTTGTTTATACGACAACCGCTGTCTGTAAAGATCACTTTATTTCCTTTTTCGATCAATTTACTCACCGAAAGGAGGTTTGTTGTCAAGTTCGGTACACAAAACACACCTTCAATGTTTATGTCGAATTCACTCCCTCTAACTGAGGTTACGATCTCTATATCGCCAGAACATGTAACTGAAACTTTTTCTTGATTTGCCACAATAATTTCTTCATCCAAATGTGTTATTTCGAGTTTAAGTTTCACAGATAAAGCAAAAAGTAACCGTATGGTACATTGGTCTGTTTACGTTCGTCGTGTTTATTACCGTTCGACTTGAAATTATAATTGCACTGTGTTCGATAATGTCCTACTTGTTTACAACAAAAGCATTTGACATTCAGTGGTTTGTTCGACTTTTCTCTATTATTGGCGGCCATTTGCTTCCGTTTGTGTTGCCAGTTTTTCGACACTGCGAATGCGCTGTCACCTTCATTGTCGTTGACGGGATGTCCGGGTTCCATGTCGAGAAGCTTGCTTTTAATGGCGTCCGCCGTCACTTGAATACCTGAATGTTCTATCGCCATAATCATGGGCGAAAACTTCTCTGGTAATCCAGCTAGGAGCAACGACCCGATCCACTCATCATTAATTGCAAATCCTGTTCCACACAATTTCTGTCCTGTCTCAATGATCTGAGTTACGTAGTTTGTCATGGAACTGCAATTTTCTAGGCGAATCGATATTAAATATCGTAGAAGACTTATTCTCCTCGTACATCCGGAATCGTCGAATAGCGATTTAAGTTTTTGCCATAGTTTCTTTGTAGTTTTGACGGACTTGATATGGACATACAACGACGCGTCGATCGTGAGAATTAACTTCGCTTTGGTTTTCTCATCATCTGCGACCGGTACAACGACTGCTGCACCGCTAGCATCCTTTTCTGGTTTGATGCACTTCATCATTCCCTCCAGCACTAGATAATTTTCTGCCGCGAAAACCCACTCGTCGTAATTCTCTCTTCCTTTGAGTTTCGGCACATAAACAATGTAGTTCGCTGCCATTTTGCTTAGTCACTCGGCTCGGCACAAAAACTCGAACACGATGCCTACTGCTGCCTGACTAACTAATCTTACTGTGAAATTCAGTCCTGCGTCTTAGATTGCACTGAAAAAACACTTTCTAACGCGATTTAGTAGTCAGATTTTATCTGAGCACATAACCTCTTAGAATAAAACAACCGTTGAGGTAAGAACAGACAAGACTTTATTGTTTTTAATACCATAGATAACAGGAAATTGCATTAGTACCTAAATAGTACAACAGGTGTCGCCTCATGTATTTGATCTGATATAAAATCATAGTGAAATGACGGGCCCAGTATCAGCTGTCTTATTATGCTTTTGGTTGCTGGAAATAGATTAAATTGTTTTTTATCTTCGTATATAAACAAAATGATACAAAGACTTTTCTTTTATTTTTTCTTGTATTTCGGTGTGACTTTAATGAATTCGCATTTTAAACTAATTGAATAAATTAATTTTACTTGAAAAGGGGAATATTGCCGGTTGAAAGAGATTTTAGGGATAGCGTTCGTGGTATTTTTTTTGTTTATTTTATATACAAATTTTTATAAATTCCTAGTACCATTATGGATTATGGATACGCGTACAATGTCTAAGAAATACAATTAAAAAAAATATTATTATAACAACGTGTATAGGTATTAAATTTCCGGTATTATTATGTATTAAATAAACTATTTCGGTCTCTGGGTATCGCATGAATAAAACTACATATTTACCTGATTTTACCCTTTACGCATTCGTGATGTAAAAAGTGCCGGCGGTGGCAAAAATTTTTACCGACTTTGAAATGGCTACCGAAAAGAGGTAATCAGTTAATCGATCATACTCTATGATCGATCTGTTTGATCTCGGAATACTTGAAATAGTTCAATTGAATGGTTATTCGGTTTTTCTACACGTCCTTTGTAAGGCCGATCGAATTCTTTCGTCTTGTAAAAGGATGCCGAAAGTCTGCTTCTAACATCATGCGCAGTAAGTAACGTAGCATTTGAAATTCATAGCAACATAGTGGTCATAATGCGCCTCGGTATTTCTTCTTCAGCTTATGCAGGTTTCCTCACTGTGTTTTCGTCCACCGTTTGAGAGCAGATCGTTATTAGGTACATAACTAAGTTAGGAAGAGCAAATTATCAAAACATTTTTTTTAAATAATGTAGGTTTATTTAATAGGTAGGTAGGACCTAAGTGAAAATTTTCAAAAAACAAAGATTTAAAAAAGAATGCTTAAAGGTTTGTTTGAAAAAAAAAGAATGTTTCTGTAGGCAGTATCTATGAATGAATGACAAAAAAATTATGTGACATTTAAAAAAGAACTAAGCAACAATAACCTCACATCCTGTCCAGCCTCTAAACGCCAATAAAATAGATAATTTAAGCGATATAATGACACAACGATATTAATATCCAAACATTAAAAACCATCAAAAGACTTTCGCTAAATAAAAATAACCTTATTTCAAACAAAACTTTCGGCTTATCGCGCTGGCAGGTAACAAAAAATCCAGACATAAAAAAAATAACTTTCAAATGACAAAATAAACGACGCCAGAGTGTCTGACATTCAGTTCATTCATCGATTTTACGTTCATTCACGAATTCTATGTTCGAAAAATGGTTTTTCGTTCAAAATCTGCTTAGACCATTGTCCGAATCGATACAGGAGTGCCCTTGTTTGCGGTAAAGAGATTTGAGTAATTTATTACGCCTTTTTGAAGTTTTTTTTAATGTTATTGTTTGACAAAGTTGGGACAGCAGGTAGATTTTGCAACGTTTTTGCGTCGGCTGTTTTGAATTTTGGTGTAAAAGTGAATGAGTTTTTGATTTAAGTAAGTGAAGCTTTAGCTGTGAACCGAATTAACAATTACGAAAGGTCGCTCTTACAGGCTTTAACATAATGACATTAAGTTAAGTTGATTTCGTTTTGCTTCTGCTAAAATATCTTATATGCAGATAAAATAATCTACACTATTATAAAACTGTACCAGAAGTATGTCTGTACATACGGACTATAGGTACGCCTAGAACTGGTGCATCTGTGTGAGTGTAGGTCCTTTGTAGAACAAACGAATATGTAGGACCTTGCATGCTTCACATCTTTTTACTGTCACATTACGTCCGTCTTTTTTTCAAATCCGTGTCTGTACATTGACTATATTAATAAAAAGGTACGATATGGTATTGTGTCAAATTACAGATTTTTTTGTCTGTTTTAAGCTAATTTTTTGCGCGATTTTGATGTCAGTCCCATAGTAAAAGTTGTTCAGTTTGATGGTCTGGTCATCCCCTTAAAAAACTGTCCGCATAAGAAAGACAATCTAGAAAACAAATAAAGCAAACAAAACCTAACTAACAACCATGTATAATTTCAATGAGTTTTACATTTTTTAATCCAATTTCACAGCAAGCTATTTTTAACCCGTCATATTCAGTTGTACCATCGATATAACAATTTATTTATCAAGAACTCTTGAATCGAATCGCGAACTAACAATTCAATCGTTATAGTTGAGTGAGGCACGCGCAAACTGTGCCATGGACAATAGTCACAACTTTTTCCATTTTCATTTTAATGTAGATCAATAAGAGTACCTACAGAAGCGACAAAATATTAATTTGATATTATTTTTAAATAATGATGTACACACGGCGACACATTATATTATTTTAAAATAATGATGTATACACGGCGACACATCAAGCTACGCAAAACCAAAATAAGCTGGCCGCGCGTAGGTAGGGTAATGGATAACAGCGCGCGGCCAGCTTATGTTTATTTTGCGTAGCTTGATGTGTCGCCGTGTTGTGTACAGCTTCAAAGAGAGCGTCGATAGCCCGTTGCGGAGATCTATGGAAACTAAATCCTGAGGTCAAGGTTCGAATCCGCACGGATGACATGCCATGTATACAAATGAGCTTTTCTAACTTATAAACGTAATACCGACTGCTCTCAAACCTGCATACGCTGAAGAAGAAATTCCGATCATGCAGTGGGACAATTTGATAACTGCAAGCATATTTAAATTTTTTTTTCCCCTCTGGACGGAGAGCGTCAGTTTTCGTCCCAGGCGCTAAACTAAGTTGTCGCTTTCCACCTCCGTCGAGGAGAAAAATAGTATACTAACCTCGGACAGTAAATAAGAAAGCCTCAGATCACATGTTTGTTACATTAGATCTGTGACTTTTCTTACTTTCCTGTCCTCGGTGTGTAATCTATAGATTAGTATACTGCCCTCCTAAGCCAAAAAGCGGGATCTCAGTGAGAGACGATTTCGAGAAAATTGACTTTTTGTAAATCTCGTTTTATTAAGTGTCAAAACTATTTTTTACATGGTTTGATTTGTTTTAACTAGTTATATGTTCAAAATAGCAATAATTTATATTTTAAAGCCCTTTTTTCGAGATACCGCCATTTCGTTTCAAATAAATACGATTGAAAACTGAGTTAACGCTTTTACCCTTAGTCAACTCTTAGAAGATTTCATAGAAAATAGTGATTACTTGTGATTGATCAAAATTCATAGAAAATAAAAGGAAATCTTGAAATGTTTTTTTTTTCAATATGTTTATTATAATTACCATAATCTTGAAACAAAATTATATTAGTAAATTAACCGTTTCTATAAAATAAAATTAGTCAAAAGTAGGGAGTTCTCTCCAAAAAGACATCATATTGGTTGGTATCTTGAAGTGATTTTAAGACATTATTTTTTATCCTGTGTAATGCGGGGTGGTTTTCTTCTTTGGGGACGGAAGCATGTTTGTTTTTAAAAACTTGGTTCCAACAACGCTCGCAGTTATAGCATCATTATAAAATGCAGTTTTGTAGGTCAAGTTAGTCTTCAAAGTCATAAATCTTATTTATCATCCGCTTCATCGATAGTTCAACTCTGTGGTGAAAAGCGTCCGCAGGCATAAATGTGTGACCAGCTTCAAAATATTTTATAATTATTGTGTAAAACAAACAAGTAATGACAAAAGTGCATCGGATCGTACATGCTTGGAGATTAACTGCCTTCGAAATTAGTCCATAGCAGTTAGATCCTAACGTCCAATTTCATACGCAGTTACAGAGCGGTAACTCCAATGGTCCAAGTACATTTGCGATCTATTAATGCGTAAATATACGAAGCACTTTAGCAGTAACTATCTCTTAATACCTTCGAAAAATGTATTTACCGCCTATTGCTTTAGAAAATGTTTTGATACAGTTTGTGATTTGTGTAAAGTTAAATAGCCGTATGTAAATATACGGCCATTTATCTTCGTAAATTTAGTTTACCGCTAAGAGTCTTAGAAATTTTGGGTAAAATTGAGATACGAAATAATTTCTTAGTGATTTTTAAGGTTGTTTAAATCTTAACATCGATATTTGGCTTAGTTCATCTAGTGCGCAATTTTTTAAGCTATCAGATGCAACAAAAAACAAAAAATTGATTTTTCTTGAGATACGGCTTTTTGGCTTATGGGGGCAGTATAGTATACTATACTATACCTTCTGGCCAGTATAGCATAATAGTATTATGCTTACGATTATACTTCCTGAGGCCATAATCAGATCAGTTCAATGATGATGATGATATAATATTCAGAATAGCTACTTAGGTCGTGAATATTTATGTTGCATGAAATATGCATGTTAAAAATTAGGTATTGGTATATTATCTATCGTGCTCTAATTCAATCGGCAAACCTGATCAATCACAGTGTCTCCTCTACACCACTTAATCTATGTCAATAACATTGACGTTTCCAGCTCCTCCCACTTCATTTGCAGATTCTGTTTTTGACGTCACCCTCTATTTAAGAAAAATTATCGGACGCTAAATACAGGCTATACGTTGTCAGTAATATAATAGTAGCCGAATATAAATGGTTAAAAACTGTGTCAAAGAAAATCTTTAATTATAAATTTTTAACTTTCTCACTTTGTAATAATAATAACCATTGACCTATAATCGTGACCATGTAGAGCTCGGTGGCGCGTTGCGGAGAGGTATGGACTCTCAATCATGATGTCCGGGTTCGACACAAATCGACATAGCACTAGGTGTCCCCCGTGGGAATCGAACCCACGACCTCCGTGTCAAGAGCCCAATGCTCTTAACCAGACTACGGAGGCAATAATATCCGCCCTAAGACCACGGCTCTCGACGGAGTGACTTACAAAAAGAAAAATGTTTTTTCTAAAGAAATTAAACGTTTTACAAAATTATATTTAATAAAATATTGTTTCCTCAGAATGAAATCCCAAATGAGATACTTGAATGAAGTACTAATGAGTCTAAAGACCATTTCCCATGTTATTTAACATTTTTATAAATTTTCCTTGATTAAGTTGTTCTTTACACCAAATAAAACGACTTCAAAAGCTGTCTATCTATTATACTTCACACTTCTTTCTTAATGTGGTATAGGCAGAGACTAGAGCGCATAATCTTTGAACATCTTTATTAACTCTTTCTTCTTTCATCCCGGGACATCCTTCGGATCCCATCCGGATCATTCTTCGGTTTTATTCATTAAAATCGATTTATAGAAAAACAATATCATTTCTCATATCGTGTAAATGGTTCAGTTTATTTTTCAGCTCAAAAAGTAACATAGTTAATGAATAAAATGGTTACAAAGTTACCCAATTTCATAGTAAAACCAGGAGGTAACCCCTTCGTCTCTTACGTTTACGTTTCAAGCTTAGATGAAGTCTAAAGTTTCAAGAAGTGCAACCAGTGCTCAAAATAATGTAAAAATGAATCTTTGTATTGCCAAACTGAACAACTTCCACTATGAGACGACAAAATAAACGTCGCTCTTTAAATTTTATTTTATAAATATATTTTTTCATTGTATGTAAATTGCTGTGCATCATTTTAAACCTGTAACAGCTGCAACAATTTTCCCGAAATATCAGTTATGGGAAAAGCCATTAAGCACTAATTATTTCGTTACTCGGAAATTCGTTACTTTGTGCGAATTTTATTCATAAATTAATTAATTATTCTACAGAGTACCAACCTGTGTTTCTGAGTAGACTGATTTAATTTCGTGCAAAATGACCTAACGTGATGTAAGTTAATTTATGTTTCGAACGAAGATAAACAGAATCTTTCTTAATATGCTGACTCTTTTTTAAGAGGATGACCAGCCCCTCTAGCATGCCACCGCCGAAAAAACGACAAAAATCGAGACGTGCCTCCATCTTTATTATTTTACGTACGCCAAAAAGAGCGCACTCATGACGTTTTTCTCGTTTAAACGCTTTGTCGTGGGTGGCATGCTAGCCGTGCTGACCATCAATTTGAACAACTTTTTTCATGGGACCAATAGGTATCGAAATAGCGAAAAAAATCAGCTGTTCCAGACAAGACTGCAAACCTACTCGAGCCAAATGTATGGGACATCAGATTTTTTTTCGCGATTTCAATGTTGGTCCTATGAAGAATGTTGTTCAATTTGATGGTCTAGTCATCCTCTTAAAAATGTGACAGCATAATTAGGAAGGACTTTACAGTCGTAACAAAACACCCTGGTAATATATGGGGTGCTTCAGCCCATCAAACTGAACAACTTTCACTATGGAGCCAACTTCGAAATCGCGAAAAATAAATCAGCTGTTTCATACAAAACTGCAGTACCGTCTCGACTAAAATGTATGGGACAGCAGATTTTTTTTTTTCGTTGTTGGCTCCATATTGAAAGTTGTTCAGTTTGATAAGCTGAAGCACTCCCTTAAGTATTACTAGGGTTTTTGTTACACCCTGAATAAAGGAAAAGTATTTTTATCGAGAACAGTTGCCCGAGTGGTCTGTCTGGGTTTGATTCCCACGGGGGACACCTAGTGATATGTAACTTTGTGCGTTTTTCCCCAGTTGGTTAGGACATTGAAGGCTGAATCACCTGATTGTCTGAAAAGAAGGAAAATTCCGTGCTTCGAATCGCACCATAACCTCTTTTTTTAAAGTGTCGGCTAAAAAATATTCCACCTGTACTTTGACGAAATGCTTACTTGACGAAATGCGTATGGACGAACTGCGTATTGGACGAAATGCGTATTGGACCAAGTGCTACTAGGTCGTTGATCCAGGCTACTATCTGTGGTGGTATTAGTCGTTACATAAAAACCACGTCAGAGGCCGTAAGGCTGTTTGAAAAAAACTCTTACACCAGAGCTGATGCCCACACGATTAGAAGAAGAAGTCTGATGCTTTTCTGATAATAAAAAATAAAAGCACCTCCATTTCTGAGTTTTAGTATCACAACCGATAGTGTCATTGTTCCATAATCAAACGCTTAACCGAAAGTACACTTGAAGCCAGCGTGAATTGGACAGTGGCGCGGTTAACCGCACTAAAGTACTCCGTTATAATGTTCCAGTAAATTTGACATCAAGTGTACACGTGTAGAACACACTGGAAATAGTTTTGGTGTTCTAATTTACTGGCGTAGTGTGTTAAGGTCCAACTGGGAAAATAGGGTTGGCAAATACAAAATAATATAAACCAGAACAACAAAGCTAATAACGCATATAAAATTATGATAATATCATCACGTTTGTACACTGTCGAATGAATGTTATAGGTACCACGTTATACTCTGGTGTTATAGGTTTACCATCTTATTTATCTGTTATTTACCATTTTAATCCGTCAAACCTTAAAATATCAGACACAATACATACAAAAATTGTTATCGGTGCTTCTCCAAAAACATTGCTTATATCACCTGTTAAGGGTATATTATTCGGAGCGCGCTCCATACAAACGTACTATGGTGATATTTTCAATACTAACCAATTAAAGTCAATGAAATTTTGCAGAAACAATCTAGAAACAAATCTCTATGCTTCTATTGAATCCGATTTTCGAAAATATACAGTTTCAAAGCTAGGAATAATTTAAGATTTGTATGGAAATCTTTGAGGCACTGTAACTTGAAAACTATACATTTAACGAAAATCTGACTCCATACAAGCATAAAAATTTGTTTCTAGATTGTTTCTGCAATATTTCATTGACTTTAATTGGTTAGTATTGAAAATATCACCATTAGTACGTTTGTATGCAGCGCGCATTTTCGCTCTCAGAATAATATTCTCTTAATTATGTTATCGGTACACGTGCGTTGGGCACGTAGTGCCTGGCAGTATCATAAACGAATAAGTAAAATATTAACATACAAACACAACCTGCTAATTACGTCATTTTGTTCTACCCTGTACTATGATTATAATGTTCTCTATGTTATCCGTCAACGAAGACCCCTTATAGTAAGTTATAGCCTATAGAATCCCACTGCAGGACAAAGGCGTCCTCTCACGAATAAGGGTGAGAGGGAGTGGGCCATACTCCACCACGCGGGCCCAGTGCGTGTTGGTGGAGGCAAGTTAGTGGTCAACTTGCTGTCAGAGAATTTTCAAGCCGCCAATAGGCCTCTGACCTGGCTTAACGACGTTACAACGCCATCTGATGGAACTATCCAAGATAACGTTGCTTAACGTGCCTTCTGAAGCACGGAAACGCTCGAGAAGAAATACCACTAAACGGTCACCCATCCAAAGACTGACTGGACCTGACGTTGCTTAACTTCGGTGATCGTTTCCAATACCGAAGCTCCACTACGCCAGAGCGCTTCTTATACGAAGAAGTCCCCTTATACGGAGTGAAATTGAAATCGTTGGAAAACTCTACATAACACACTGAACAAATTTTACTATATCAGCAAACCTGAATACGCAAAAAAATCTGCTGCTCCATACTAAGCTACAATGCATACTTTACTAAAATGCATGAAACAGCTACATAAAAGGATGCCAATGATTGCAATTTTACCCTGTATGGTTTCTGACGTGATTTTTTTAACATCGCCGGTCTTCTTCTTATCGTGTGGGCAAGCCCTGGTGTCAGAGTTTTTTCAGACTACCTTACTGCCTCTCACGTGGTTTTTATGTAATGACTACTACCACCAGAGATGCCACGTGCCATCTGAAGCACGATTTCATACAATCAGGTGATTCAGCCTGCAATGTCCTAACCAACTGGGGAAAACGCATAAGTGACATATCACTATTGTCCCCCGTAGGAATCAAGTGGCCAATTCTCTTAACCATTAGACCACAAAGGCAATTTACTCGGTGGTTAATAAGAGCTTTGTACATCGCCGGTAAATAAGAACTTTGTTTTTAAAATTCGAACCCATGAACTTCTTTACTTCTATTTAGGGTTGAACTAACATAGCACAGCATCGCATTTTTCCGTCGCTCCATCCTTTTCTAGCTGTCACTCAGGAACGTCATTTGCTAGAGCATATAAGATAGACGGACGCTATGTGATGTAGTTCAACCTAAGTTCAACCCTTAAAAAGGATATTATGAGATACAAAAAGCCTCTCGCAAATAACTCATACTTCGTCCGGAAATGTATACATGTACCAAAAGTGCAAAAACCGTGCCAAAGGGCAAACGGGTTCAGAAAAAAATCTGCAACATAACAGATAAGAAATGTACAAACATCCGCCCTTACATTGTGCTTCCCTTGTTAACAATCAATTCATAATTTTGTTTAATGTTCTCACAGAGTCTAAAATTATTAGTTTAGTTAGGATTGTGAGTGTGTGGCATGGAAATGAGCGTTTTAAAACGCTAGTGAAAACGCAACCCGCTATCAGGTCTGCGACCATAGATGTTGCGCGATCGAGTTAAGGAAACAGTGTCCCGCATGACTCAATAATGATATAATTTGTTTCATAATGTCATAATATAACAAATTACTTATCGTTTCAGTTACCACCTTTTTTATTTTTGTTTCTACAAAATAACACTGGGCGTAAGCCTCTTCTTTCTTACGCTATGAACGAATACAACAGGTTTTTACGAATAGTCTCATCACGATTTGCCTACAATTATACAATGGGATTAATAATGATGATGTGATATGTTTTGGCTCATTCCCTTTCATCTTTATTCATGAGAGGAGGCATTTACCCGGTAGAAGGATCATACGGGCTATGAATTATTTACTTTTTACATATATCGTCTGACATGGCTGCTAGTGTGCCTAAAGATCGCCTCCTTTCCTACCAGCCACCATTCTGTCACTCTACGAAACCCTAAATATTCTTATAAGAAACTGCTCCTGGCAACAACAAATCGCTTTTCTCATAGCCCTAAAATCAAAATATGACGTCTAAATTATAATCCGGACATTTCAATTGTGCCCCTCAGTTTAGTTCACGATGTAATATCTTTTGAATTATTACAAGTATTTTATAAAATGTTAATGTTATAAAATATTGCTCCGCAAACAGAGATTAAAGCTCGTTTTAGAAGCAGTATAAATGTTAATCCTGCTTTAAAATTGGGTTGAGAGTAGATAAATGGTTTATTTATTTAGTACGGTAGTAGGTATTAAATAACGCGATAACTCGGTTTTCATTCCTGTGGATTGAATTTGTAAGAAATACAATATTTTTTGGTATAAAGCTCGCAAAACTGATGCCCGATGGAGAATAAACGGTTGTGTGTTGTCCAAATACCGCACATCATTCGTTTAACTAGTGTCGTTAGAAGTTTTCTTTATTATAGCGTAATTTTGGCTGTGTTCTTGTTCTGTCTTGATCGGTGGTGCTGATAGTTGAGTTATCCCCCATGAATGTAACTACCCCAGACAGCATTATTGTAAATTTTAATGCTCCCAGTGTTACGCTAAAATCCACAAACAACACTAACACATTAAAAAAGCAAAGTAAAAAACTAATTTAATCCAAGAAACAATAATTAAAAATGTCACAAAGAAAACTGAGAAATACAATTGAAACAATTGTGAACAATGAAAAATACTTTATTGTCGATTTGTCAAACGTCTTTATAATAAAAATGTCAGAGGTCGTGTACTATTGTACAGTGCAGGGAGACTGAACCTTTGCAGAATCAAGTTTTTTTTAATCCTAGAGTTATCATATTACTATCCCGATGGGAGACTAGCGTAAGTATAACAATGTTAGTATCTTATTTTTATTATTGTACCTATGTATAATGAGGAAAGGAAAGGGCAATATAAACGATGGAAATCCAAGAATATTGGTTCGCGAACCAGAAGGCAAGCATTGTCTAGCCTTGAAGAGCTGTTTCGTTTGGCAAAAGATAGACAGAGATAATGCGGAGTTGACTGCCAACCTCCAGTAATGGTCAGAAATCCAAAGATGATGTAAAACTCACATAGAAACAAAGATCGATTGCGAATCTCGTCTTAAAATATACAATACAATACTCTTTATTTGCGCACCAAAAACATAAAATAACAAAACAAAACAACACAATATACTAAAACATCTCTTCATATGCCGTAATTAAGAGAAGTGTCTTTGGCAGTACCTATTTTTTTAGGTGCCAAACTAGCCAGATTTTTATTGCATATCTTCAATCCGGACTTCAAATATAAGCTAATTGTGAACCTTGATTCTCACTTACAGTGTGTAAGGAAATGTATCACCTTATAACCTTGAAACCATACATTGAAACCATATTCTGCCCATCAAACTAAACTATGATGGGAGAAAACCGTATGGAAGCCGTATGGAACTGCTGTTTTTTTTTTTTTTTTGCTGACCGGTTTACTCCCATAGTAAAAGTTTTTCAGTTAGATGGGTTGAGTATGTGGTGTAAAGGTTAATGATACTTTTTCTTACACCTTGTATAGAAAGATACGTTTATTCCCACTAGTTCAGTTGCACAGTTCAGTTGACTGACACGTGAGATTTTTCTCTCGTTTGTTCAGTTTACTAAACTATTGCGATCGACCTCAAAAAAGAATACAGTGCGCTGTAAAAAACAGTTGTTTTTCTGATATTATTTAAGCTGTGACCAAAGGAATTAAATTTATTACAAAAAATAGCAATTAAATTAGCATATCAATCCGAAAAGAGTCTGTTTTTATCCCGTCTTCAAGATGGGTGGAAAGATTGAAGCTCTGTCTCAAAGAAAATGAGAAAATACGTTTGTGAAAAAGTGTAATGAAAAAAGCGTTTCAAGTAGTGTTGCCAGCAATATTATAGTAAAACTATCGATAGTCTATAGAAACTATCGCAAATAGCAATATCGATAGTATACAGTTGGTGGACTTAGATACTGAACAACTTTCCTTAAGAAACCTATAGGAAATTCGAGACGTTTTTTTTTGACTTTTCATACAAGTTCGATCAGCTGATTGCATTTAGTATGGAAAGTCCGAAACATTTTTTGCGAATTTCCTATAGGTTTCTTAGGGAAAGTTGTTCAGTATCATGGGTACAATCACCCATTAAATTAATGCAACTGTTTACCCTAACATTCCCTATTCTATGCTCATAAACCTCTTTGAAGGTAGGCCTATGCCCTGCAGTGGGAAGTCACTACATAAATATTGTTATAATTATAAATTTATAAAACACTAGCGACACTAGAGCATAGCATAGCATAGCATATGCTCACGACTATATTCCCCAAGGGGGGTGGTCAGAGATATTCTGAAACCTCAGAACATCCACGTTTCACCAGTAGTACCGAAACTGTCCAGTGTGACGGGGGGTGAGCCCGTCCCCACTTATAATGGACAGTGGGTACAATACATGCCTCGAAATTGAAGCATGCAGGTTTTTTCACGATGTTTTCCTTCACCGAAAAGCCAGTGGTGTTACAAATCGTACATACATTCCGAAAAACTCATTGGTACGAGTCGGCCCGGACGGGGATCGAACCATCGCCTCCTGCACGGCAGGCAAGGTTACTCGACACTGGACCACCACGACGTCAATGGCTAGTGCAATGCACATATAAAACTTCCTCTTGAGTCACTCTATCTATTTAAAAAAAACGCATCAAATCCGTTGCGTTAGTTTTAAAGATCTAAGCATACATAGGGACAGACAGACAACGGGAAGCGACTTTGTTTTATACTAGGTATGTAGTGATTATCGCTAAAGTAATTTTGACGTTATTGAACCTTACATAACTTATCTTGCAGTCGGTCCTTTTGGCATTCAATTCCACACAGTGAATAGCTATTTTTTAACTGAGAGCAAACAAATTGCTTAAACGAAGAGAAACTGCGCTGCCTTTGTTAACCCTACCTCGTTTAATTGTGAACACGTAAAGGATTGAGTTTTTTGCAGACCCTCCGTGATATGAATCTTGTAGCATAAAAAAAAGTAGATTTTTTTGCGAAATACCTTTTGTGTTTGAATAAAGTTGGCATTTTGTTTACTTTTGGATCGGTGAGTTACAAAGATGAGATAGCTTATCGGTTTTGATTTGTATTGTTGCGTTTTTGAGTCTATTTTAGTCTTTATTTGCGTTTAGTGTTGAATTTTATTAACGTGATTTATGTTTAGAAAACTAACGACAGGCCGTGCCGTTAGGTATCATCATCAGCTTATTACAGGGTGAAATTGATATCATTAGCATCCTTTTAAACTAAAAGTCTACCCATCAAACTGAACAACTTTTACTACAGGAGCAAACCGACCGGATCAAAAAAATCTGATGTTGCATACATTTGAGTCGAGTAGGCATTGCAGTTTAGTATGGAACAGCGGATTTTTTTTCTCCGATCGGTTTGCTCTCATAAGTTGTTCAGTTTGATGGGAAGACTCTCAGTTTAAAAAGATGCTGATGATATCAATTTCACCCTGTATACGTCCTACTGCAGTGCGCGGGCCTATCCTAAAGAAGGATGTATGTATTAGTCCACCACACATGCCCAATGCGGATTGGTGGACTACACACACACACACACCAGAATTTCTTCTTCAGCGTGTATTTATATCTTGAAATTTATAATATTCAATCAATCCGGTAGAAAACAGGGTGTAACAGAAAGTGTAGGTAGTTCTTCAAAGGGTATATTATCGTTTTGGCGGGCTCCATACAAACGCAGTCTGGTGATATTTCAATACTAACCAATTAAAGTCAATGTTTTTTTCAGAAATAATCAAGTTACTAATCTCTATGTTTCTATGAAGTCAGATTTTCGTTATGTATAGTTTTAAAGTTACAGTGCCTCAAAGATTTCCATACAAATCTTAAATTAATCTTAGCATTAAAACTATTATAATTGTAACGAAAATCTGACTTCATGCAAACATAGAGATTAGTTTCTAGATTATTTCTGAAAATTTTCATTGACTTTAATTGGATAGTTTTGAAAAAGGTGCCTTCGTGGTCTAATGGTTAAGAGCTTGGGCTCTTGACACGGACGACATGGGTTCGATTCCGACGGGGGATACCTTGTGATATGTCACTTTGTGCGTTTTTCCCCAGTTGGTTAGGACATTGCAGGCTGAATCACCTGATGATTCCGTGCTTCGGATGGGACGTTAAGCCGTTGTTCCCGGCTACTATCTCGTGGTATTAGTCGTTACATAAAAAAAACTACGTTAGAGGCCGCAAGGCGGTCTGAAAAGACTCTGACACCAGGCAGGGCTTGCCCACACGATAAGAAGAAGACTATAAAGGTAAAAAGTAAATATCGAGATCGTAAAAAGAAATCAGCAGTTCCTTGTATCGATTTCCGACTGATTTCTATTTCGCGATTTCCATATTTGGCTTCATAGTAAAAGTTAGTAAGTTCACCTGTACGTATACCTACCCAGTACTCTTTCTTTTTCTGTTTGTTCATGACTGTTTTATGTATTTGTGTATGTATGCCGTATTATATTTTTCTTTTTTTTATTCAAAATGGGCTTTCGCTTGGCTTCAGCTCACCTGATGGAAAGTGAATATGAAGCCGAGGATAAAAATATGATGATATTTTGACCTTTCTCTTCCTGAAAAGGTTTAAATTTTCTTTTACAAAACCTCATGCAGTCCTCATACAGTCAAGACGCGGGAGAACCCTTAGAATTACACGTATTATATTAAAAAACGCAGACACATTCGTCAAAGCTCTCAAGTAAATAGAACGACATTTCTCAAAAGAACCCTCTTATGGCATTTTTCAACGGAATCGCTAAATACTAAAAGTACAGAGAGGAAAGAAACTTATACAGAGTTTGTTTGAACGTGTTTTGGCGAAACATCGAATTTTCGCTGCTTATTTGGTAAGTATTTAAAAAGAGCCAAATAAAATGTTAGGTACACTACCTGAAACCAACGACAGTGTAAAAATACAGACAGAATAAAAAGTATCTGAATTTTACTTGTTGTGATTTACGTCTTTGGTCTCTGCCTACCCCACTGGGAAAGATGCGTGACGTTATACAAGGTGAAATTGATATCATCCTTTTAAACTAAGAGTCTACCCATCAAACTGAGCAACTTGCTCGGGAGCAAACCGAGAACCTTGAATGGGAGCAATCCGGATCAGAACTGAACAAAATAAAAATATGCTGTTGCATACATTTTTGAGTCGAGTAGGCACTGCAGTTTAGTATGGAACAGCTGATTTATTTTTTGTTCCGATCGGTTTCCTCCCATCGTAAAAGTTGTTCAGTTTGATGGGTAGACTCTTAGTTTAAAAGAATGCTAATTATATCAATTTCACCCTGTAGATAGATTGGCGCGTCTTGGTAGATGCCTATTTTCAGCAGTGGACGATGATAAGCTGATGATGTTCATGCTTTATGTCCATATGCGATTTCATATTTATCATTATCACTTTTTCTGTCAGTGTGCTACATCAAGGTCAGACCAGTTCCATTTCTGTTCTCAATAGATACAGAATATCTACGGAGAAGCTCTCGAGCAAAAATGGTTGAGATGTTACGTATGGGCAGCATTATTCAAGAGTTCTGTTCTTTATTCAAATATTGTCGCGTTTCAAACCACTGGCTGGTTTTGTTTTATTTTTTACATTTTGATTCAAGAGTCTTGTAGATTTAGAGGAAAATTAGATTTTGTTATAGCACAGAATAGGTTATAGTATATGTATACTAGTTCTTCATACTGAACGGCCACTCCCCCCGCCCCTCTCTGACATCAGATCTTCTGACCTCTGACCTCACCTCACACTTTCTGGGGACACTTGAGGGAAGCCGAGTAAGTGCAAGGGTCAAGTCAGGCGCTCATACCCGTAGTATTTGACTAAGTACATCAAATTTTATCTTTTCAGTACTAAAAAAACGTTGAAAAATAACGCTAAAATTCTCATTTTCTGTAAGTAATTCTTTCTCTCAAATACTATTTTAAATAACAGAACGAACAATAAGGGTTGAACTACACCACGCAGTGCTGCGTTCTGTAGATCAACCCTTAAGGTACCGAAATACAGGGTGTAAGAGACACCCTAGCAAATACTGAAACGGTGACCTCAGACTATCAAACTGAACAACTTTTACAATTGGCTTTTCTCAGGAAACGCGAAAAAAAATCAACTCTCCTATACATTTGAGTCGGGTAGGTAGGTTCAGCAGTTTTGTATGGGACAGCTGATTTTATTTCGCGTTTCCTGAGGTGGGCTCCGCGTTGCGAAGGCGTATGGTGCTCAATCATGGGGTCTGGGTTCGAATCTGACATGCCATGGACCTATGAGTTTTTCTAATGTGCGTAATAACGACTACTCTCAAAAGTTGAAGGAAAACATCGTGAGGTGATTCAGATGCGAAGTCTAAGACTAATACTTATTAGGTGAAATGACGCCCAAAGGTTGGTCAGTTGGTCGTATAAAGGCTGATGATGATAGTCAAAATCCTAGGTCGGTGGTGAAGGAGAAAATCGTGAGGATACTCCACCGGGTACGAAAAGACAATACAATAAGTTCCAAGGTAGGAGTGTGCAAAAATATGGGCGATTATGGGGCGAACACAATAGACCAGCAATGGTCGCAGTGTTATGAGCTTCGGCTTATAAAATCCCTCCCAAATAATAGGTTTTTTCGAAGACCTCATCTAAATCCATCAATAACTCGCTTATTACGCAATGATTGACAGTTTTCTATTATCTGTCATATTAAACATCTTATTAAAGGATAATTGTCACTCTGGCGCATGCGAACAAAAGGCACGAGCTACATTTTGGGGAGATTTACCAGTTTTGGGGTAAAGTATCGAGATAATGCGGGCTTTGTTGTTCTTTTTTTTGACATTTTTTGACAATAAATTGGCAATTACAGGATTATCGGATTTATCAATGAAGCTACAATCAGTAATAGATTATTTTATAGATAGAAATAAAATTGTAAGCTTAATCTTTAGTCCTCTAAACACACATGTGTTTCGCTAATCAAAGAGGTCTGGAATTGTAGTGCCAATGACAAAGATAGAGAAACGGATATTGAGATGGTTTGGTTATATGGAAGGAATGGATGAGAGCAAGTTGACGAGCAAAATCTATAAGGCAAGCGTAAGTGGAAATGTTGGAAGGAAACGGCCTAGACGCTCATATACGGACCCAATTGGCGACGTTCTTAAAAAGGGCCAGTCATGCATGAAAGGACTAATGAATGTGGAGGGAGCTAGTTTGCTAGGTTAACATTCCTATTTCAAAATTTTACTTTCTGCGGAGCCACAACTCTTTCTACATCCTGATCCTGACCATCATCACAAATTGAATGCCATCTGCCATCCAAGTGGTGAACTTGCCCAATGCCCTCAGATTTTCTTGAACATAATCTCACAAACTTCTGTACACAAGCACGTATCTAGACGTTTGTGCCAGCCTCTTTTAATCTCACGTAAGAAATTAGAAATAATTTATTCATGAGCCAAATCCCATTTTCTTTGATCCTTGTATCTCAGAGGATCGACGTTGCCGTCAGGGTCGACCCCGGAAGAGATGGAGAGACGACTTGGTTAGGCACCTTCAACGAACCCTTCGTTGGATGGAGCTGGCTCAGGACAGGGATGCATGGAGGTTTAAGGGGGAGAACTTTATCCAGCAGTCGGATAAAAAGGGCTAAAAAAGAGCCTAAATTACTTCTCACTGCAGGGCACAGGCATTTCAAAACAGGTAGATGACACGATTGTGTCGAGACCTCCGCTTTTAAATACTCAGTAGACAAAGTTGTATTACGTTATGCAATACAACCTGCCCACCAAATAATTTTTACTCTACACGTGTTTCGCTCCACCAAGGAGCATCCTCAGGAGTTATTAGGAGGTTAGAGGATGTATTACATAACGTAATACAACTTTGTCTACTGGGTATTTAAAAGCGGAGGTCTCGACACAATCGTGTCATCTACCTGTTAATCATGGATTTTCGCAAAGTAACGCCAGTTTCAATAAATCACAGGCATTTCCTCAAGGAAGGTAAGTATTTGGGCGATAGCCTAACTCTTTAGTTCACCACGCGCGCCAAAGGCGCTTTGGTGGATTACACATAACGCATTAGAATTTCGTCTTCATTTGAGCAGTTTATAAAAACTGTGACTTTAAGAAAACAATCTTAAATACTCTATTTGTGTCTTACAACAGTACCTACTACTAAAATGGTGGTCATATTATTTCTAAAATCGATAGTACTTTGTATTGCATGAACAATATCTGGTCAATGCATTGCATTCGAATATACAATACATTGGACAGAAGACTGAACATGAATAGCTATTCTCAACCTTATCGACAGAAGCCCTACATTGATAGCATTGTGCCGGGCATGATATATATAAACACATACATAGGTACGTACAAAATAGATGGAATATTTTAGATTCAATGCGATATCCTGTAATAGGAAAATACAATACCCAACCCACTATAAGAGGCAGTTTTCAACAAAAACAGATAACTAGTTCTTGCTTAAGCCACAAAATATTTTTCTTTTTTCATCTAAAGTTTAGATGATTTGCGCATGATTTGGTTTAGATTTTAAACGAAGATAAGTAGCAAGATAATAAAAATAATTATTTCCATATAAATTGTAGTTTTTTGGGTATGCGTGAAGGAACTTTTTCATTTCCAAATTAGTCAATACATAAATAATTATATAAAACGTAATAGATTTTTACCCGACTGCGCGACGCAAAGGAAGGGTAATGTGTTTAATTACAACAGTCTTTCAAATCCTATAAATTCGTTAAAATAAAAGATAGGTATTTCAAAACTTTAAACAAAACGACTTATCTATGGAATGCTGGTATATAAATACAAATAAAGACATAAAAATTCACGTTCTGACAGATTTGCTCCCATATTAAATATCAGTTTGATGGGTGGTTTAAAGGTTAATGATACTTTTCCTTACACTCTGTATACGCAAGGAAGTAGGTAGACAGCGGAAATTTCACCGCTGCAAATAATTGAAATCGTATCCCAAAATGTAAATAAGTCTTTGAACAAACTATAACAGGGTTATATTGGAACGCAGAATCTACTAACAATCGAATGCTTGCAATTGGTATAGTCTTATTTGAATTCACATTCTGACTAACGGAATTTTTATACAAATCGGTCAAGATTTGTTTAGTTTGATGGTCAGAACCACCCCTGAAGGACCACGTTTAAAAATCACAATCTTTCAATCACAATCTTCTTCTTCCGGCACTTATCCTATTACTTGGGGTCGGCGCAATATGAAGTCTTCCTCCATTCATATCTTTTAGCCGTCATTTCAGCGTTCACTCCTTTTCTACACATTTCATCTTTCACACAATCCATCCATCTTTTCTTTGGTCCTCTCTTCATGCAGCCATCCACATTCATATTTATTAATAAAGAATTTATAAATATAGTGTTTATTAGCATTCTGTCTTTAAATTTAACAAAATATCTAAAAAAATGTTCTGAGGTTAGTATGTAAAAGATTGTGTGTGTGTCGGAGATTCAAACATGATTTTTCTTTCTTTCCTATCTTATGGCCTTAACGTAAATTAAGCTAAACCCAATATGGAGTGGTCCATTACAACATTCAATGGCCATAATTACAATTGATAACCTAGCCTGCCGTCGGCTCATCAATGATGGGTCTTGAACAATGCATTTCAATTCCAATTCGAAATAGTGTCCTATAAGCACTATAAATGGGTAACTATCAAATTCAATTTGGAGAAACTTGCCCAGAGTGAATATTATTGCTATGATTCAATTTAATAACAATTGAAGTTTCATTCCTTGGCTCTTCTTATAAAATATGAAGATTTTCTGGTACGCGAATTTACAGAAGCAGTCGGGTACACAGGACAGAAGCATGCTTACATAAAGTGTGCGCCCTAACCACAGGTGCACTCTGTTTTCCAACGATCAGAGGCCACCCGCCTCTAGTGCATCTGGGATGTTAAAGGGAATCTTCACGCACGTATCCAGACTTTTGTTTCAGGGAACATTTTATTAATTATATTATAACGCCTTCAGGATGCTACTTGGGCTGCCACGCTTCTGCAGTGCGTCTGTCATGTTTGTGGATGCTCATGTCGATGGGTTTCCCACCACGCTCCGTAAACAGTGTCCCGCCGCGCTGCAGAGGGTTCGCGCCAACACCAATTGCATCCTGAACATGGTCTCCACTGCAGTAGAAACTGTGACAGTAGCTTTATTAAGCACTTGATCGGTCTACACTTAAGTGTTTGTACTAAGATAGTTATTTTAAGTGTGATAATACTAACAACATATGGATGTATGATGTCTGAAATATTGAATTTTTAATTTATTTTTATTTTTTTCATTCGTAGCACATTCAATGCAAAAGAAATCGCTGTTATCACCGTAACATACAATTATTCGAATTTTGGGGGAGGGAATAAATTCCATCTATATCCATTTGGATACGTGTTTGATGATGCCTGATAAGATTTCATGTCGCCCCCTATTTTGCGCCTTTCGTATTAAATTTAATTATTTACTGTTCTGTATCGTGCGCCGTATGCCAGTCATACTCTTTAGTTTTACAGTATAAGAAAGAGTATCTATTACTAGTATCAGGCCTGTCTCACTCCGCACATTAGGTATAAAAATGTACCTTCGCGGCCGGGCCCCGACGTCGAGGCTTAATTCACTCGAGTGTCACGCGCTCATTATATCGCACCGAACGACCTTGATACTTGCTTTTTTCGTTCCGAAAATTTAATTAGTATCCTAAACATCGTCGGATGTATAAAGTAATATCTTAATATTAATAATCGAAAGACTGCTAAAAAATAATGCATCGCATTTGGTTTGGCCCTGATTTTACATTTTTATTTTATTTTAAGGAATTATTCTGATGACTAAGATGAACCAAAATGTGTTTAGTTCAGTGTAGTATAGGTAGTGTTCTTTTGCATGACTTTCTTCCGTGCCGGAGGTGGCGAAGACGTTGGTTCCTACCGTCCGCCGGCACGGCCCCCGATCGTCGTCGCGTCGGTCGTATTTACCACGATTTTTCCTCGGTCAAGCTCAACATTCGTTCGTTCGGAATCGGAATACACTACTGACATCCCTTGCACATTCACGCACAGAGAGTCAATGTGCGAGTGTCAGTCGCGCTTAGAGCGAACGTTCTTAGATAGCGAACCTTCTGTTGTACTCTTAGATATTCCGTGCTAGTCATCATCATCATTGGCCTTTCCATCTTTATAAGATGATTTAAGCAGCGTTTTGGCGGCACTTACGCTCGTGACTAAAAAGCCCGATACGAGAGCGACAGGTACGGCCACATGTCCGGCAAGTAAAATTAAAGTTTGCTGTGTCAGTTGGGTTTGCAAGTCGATCATGCCTCCTTTCCCGCTTTTCAGCCAAGGAAGCAAACCACGCCCTATCGTGCTCAGCTCTTCCTTCCGCTAAATGTTTCCTCCACAAGTCGCGGTTCTCAGCGAGATACTCCCAGTTGCTGGTGTCGATTGAGAAAGTGGACATGTCTCGCTTTACGCGGTCTCCCGACGCTTCTCTTGGCATGCGCTACTTGACCTAGAAGGACTTGACGCGGCAAACGAGAGTGATCCATGCGATGCACATGCCCCAGCCACCGCAGGCGCCTCTGTTCCGTGCTAGTATTACTTTACAAAACAATAGAGATCATGATCAAAATCAATTGACTTCAAAAATTTACCTAGAGTATGTAAAAGAGTATTTTTCTTTCGTACGGGAAGTTAAAAGACTATCTAACTTTGAAAGATGAAAACGACACCCTAACCATGAATCCTCAAACTTAGTCCCTTCCCACACGGGGTGAATTCTTAAAAGATTTATAACAATGGGGAAAGCTCGCACAATTTATGAGCACAGTTTCTGGAAGACAATACGTGTGCCCTTGGAGCTTTGCATTATTCACAAAATGTCACGGGGTATTCCGTCTGACATGTCGGGTGGTCGGGTTCTAGGTACCTACACATAATGGCAGAAATTAACTTTAAAATCGTTTGTTATGAATATACGCTGAACAGTATTTTCTTATCTGTATCTTTTTGGAATTTCGTTTGTGTTTTTTGTAGGCCAAGACCTACTTTGAGTCTTTGAGATGTATTATTTTCGTATTTTATTTGAATTAGATGTTTTATTTTCAACATTTAAGAATTTTGTTTATTTTTCATTCGCTGTTTATTTACGTGAATGTCCTATAAGAAAATAAAAGTAGGTCTCTTATTGGATTTAATAATTCTTAACAGTCTTATTCTAGCTAGAATTTGGCGTTCTTAGATACCTAGTAATTACGAGAAAAGTAAGTAATATTTTCTTCATTTTAAACATTGAATCATTATGTATAGAGCAGACAACGCGAACAATAGTTATTTGTTATGCTAGGCTGCAAAGTTGCTTTTTGGCGCGAGTACTTGTATTGAATCCTGAGCTTAGCGAAGGTTTCAAGGGTACGAGACGCAGAATAACTTTGCAGCCGAGCGAAACACACAACTTTTCACCTCACAACGCAGCGAGGCAAAAAAGTTTATTGCTAAAAAGAACAATTTTAAAAAGTTTTTTTTCGTCCTGGCCAGTGACATGAAGTAGTTATCATTTTCAGTGGATTGGCGGTATATAAAAATATTGAATACTTAGACAGATTCGAATTTCAAAAACTCTTTCCACGCTAGCGGATAAAATGCACTTTTGCACTCAGATTTCGAATGATAAACAGAATCTTTCCGAGCTTGTTAGGTGAAAAATATTATGTGCACCACGATCAGCAGTGTAGGGCGCGTTTTGACGGCGTCGCGTTGCAGCGAGCGGCTGGCACAGGCTAAGTGAGGTTGTACCAATTGTCCTAAACAAAAAATTCAGTCTGGATAAATTCCTGAGTTCTGTAGTTTCATGTGGAAATTATTTTATTTTTTGAGAATGCCCTCCAACTTTACCCGTCGCTCGGGGAATTTAGTCGTGACCATAAGATAATTGGTTCTGTGTTGTAAAATTTACGAATTACACGTTTCCCTTGCTAACTCATTTTAGAACTAGGTAATCTAAACTTGATATCCCAGAGACCTAATTTTTGACTCATGTCCCATAAGTGCGGTTTGTCCTTGTGTCTAGGTCCTATCTAAAAGTTTTAAATATGTGTTACAGTCTCATTTAACTTTGGCGCGTACCTGTTAATGAGAATCCGTATACTTTAATGAGATTAGAAATAAAGTTTAAAATTGCTTGGTATATTAGTTGTGGTTGTCACATTATTCAGAGAGCTTTGCTCGCGTAGAATTTATTAAATTTTTATAATAAAAGTAATTTATATTGGTCTATACAGAAAAAGCTTATATTATTTTACCAATAGCGACGCCTTAGAGTGAAAAACTCGTAAGTGCAAAAGAGATATTTCTTCAGGAGGAAGAAAATACGGTGTCCTATAACATTTAATGAAATTTCTGAACCTCTAAATATCAAATAGTATATAATATCATATCTTGTCCTATAGTATCGTATTACGTCATATTGTATCATTTAAATCTTAATATTATGATAAATACTACCTACTTCTACAACTAACAAGAAAAAATAAGAAAACATCGTAGAATGCCTCCAAAAGCTTGAAACACTTAATATTTTATGAATCCAAAGTTACCGCATAATTTCAACTTGTCAGCTGAGTTCGCTCCATTCGACCAACAACCCACAAATCAACTGACCGAGGTTGGACAGCTGTTGACAGCTGACGTATTATTCTGAGCTTTATTTGTAGGTTTAATTTACTTCCTGAAACTTACTGTATGAAGTTGGATCTTTAGAGTCGAAAATTGTGAATCATGTTTTTTGAGCTTTGCTTATAAATATGACCTAAATATTCATGCATTGGTTGACGGCTGATTATGATTATCTGTGAAATTATGTTTTACTTGTGTTTACCTGCAACTTCGTCTGCACAAATTTTATACCAGATTTTAAATCAGATCACAAGCTATCAAACAAAAAAGTTTCATCAAAATCGGTTCAGTAGTTTTGGCAGGATGCGCGAACCAAAAAACAAACAGACAGACAAAATGTCTAAAAAAGGTTGATTTCGAGTCAGGGATAGCTAAAAACCATATCGTTATCGTTTTTTTGTAAATATTTTCAATGTCACTTCAGCTACAGTTTTATAATAGTTTAGATTTGTTTTTAGTAAGAGCTGAATTTTGTGTTCGAATTGTTTAACTTATTATTTCAAATTTAATTAATTTAAATAAAATTTGATGTAAGTATTCAAAAAACTAGATTGTTTTACAGAAAAGCGGAAAGCCGTTAATTCTCACCTCTTACGGTAGAAAAATTTCAGGGGAAAACTATCATACTTTCTTACTTACTATGTATGTTGGTAGAACAGTATAGAAATCACATCCTGGAGTGGTATTTTTGAAAGACACACAATCAAATCAGCAGTAGAAAATGTCAAAACTATGAGCATTACCATACCATAGATGAAAACATTTTTCGCTACTCTTTCTTAAGCTGTGGCATTACTATGCAGATTATGCATCATTCGATCATGGTTTAGTGTGAGCCTCAAAAATAGCACTTCTGTTTAAAGGCCTCCGCACATTGCAGCGATTTTATCGAGCGATATTATCGCTGCGACTTTGCGATATTTATTTCCAGTACATTTTGTATAGGATCGCGCGCGATCCTACACACTGCCGCGATATTATCGCTGCGACTTCGCGACGCGTCATCGAGTCACACCCCGCGATTTTGTGATAATTGTTTTCAGTACATTTTGTATGGGGTCGCGCTCGATCCTACACACTACCGCGATATTATCGCAACCTGACGCAATCTCTTTAGACTACATTCAGTGGTGGGGCGCAAGCGTGACGCGAATCGTGGAATCGCTGCAGTGTGTAAGGTGTCGCGAAGTCGTTCTCGATAATATCGCTATTCCTTATTCGTTAAAGAAGGCATTTGCTCTGCAGTAGGATCGCGGAACAAGCTATAACTTACATAATTAACATGGTGGAGAAAGTAATGATGCAAGAAACTAAGCACAGAGAGAGAACATACTAAACCGAAGTACCTAGGGACTAAAAATACAACTTTTTAAAAGTAACACATTTCAACGTAAAGTCCCCAGAAAGTCGTTCCAAAGTCCAGTATAAAACTTATTGTTGTAAAAGTTTTCGCATGAATCATGAAGCTTTTCCAGAAAAATAAGCTGCCTCTTCATGAAAATCGGCCAACCAATACGTGAAATCCTAACAAAACTCTACCGTCAACTCTATTACAAATGCATTAAAACCAAATTACTTTGGTGTGACCTGACGTTCTGGGCGTGACGTCATTCCATATACGAGTGGAAATGGAAAAATACATATTTAACGTTCGCCTCCCAGGACTTGGATTATTATGAAAAACAAGAGTCTGTCACTAGACAACGAAACATAAACTCACGACCATAATAATCCCTTGCAGTGGTCAGAAACAAAATAAAAAATAGCTTCTCCAACATGTTATTATGAATTTGAGAAACGCTCTTGTTAGTGGAAGACTGTGTATTTTTGAAAAAATTAATGAAGTTTCGATACAAAATGAAAAAAATATATTTCAAGACGGATTACATGGACTTCTTGAAGTCTATTTTAGGTTTCCGTACCCAAAGGTTGAAAACGGGACTCTATTACTAAGCCTACGTTGTCCGTCCGTCCGTCCGTCTGTTCTAATTAGGGCTGTAACTTTTGAACCGTAGTAGCTAGACTGATGAAATTTTTACAGAAACACAAAAATTATGGCGCATTTAAGTACTAACAAATAATAAAAATGTCAAAAGGTTAAAAATTAAGGGGTTTTTTCAGATTCAGATTCAGATTCAGATTCTTTATTTTGCTAGAATGTAGGTACACAATAATGTAGGTAGTAAACATAATTAACAGATAAAAAAGGATCCAATACATTCTGCCTAGAAGGCGTGCAAAGATATAAATATACAAAGAGAATAATTAGTTATTAACATTCCAAATCAAAATTCTACGGTAATGTCAAAACAAAAAGAAAACATAGTATCACAACCATGTCAATATTATAATTTACAATAACAATCAAACAAATCAAAAGAAAACAAAAATATTAAAAATCAAATCTTATGTCATAGTAAATCATATTAAATTGTATCAAATATAGTCATGTCATTATTAAAAATATCGTTGACAGAATAAAAACATTTCTCCAGTAGCCATCCAAAAAGCCTTTTCTTAAACATTCGTGGAGACATTTCCATTACATTTTGAGGTAATTTATTATAAATACGGATAGACATAATGTAAACATTTTGTTTAAAGACTTCAAGCCTTATACTTGGAAGAAATAATGTATTCGGAAATCGTCTATTTGGCCTTTGTACACAGTCATTATGTAATTTGAAGCATTCAGGATGCTGCTTCACAAACATACAAATTTGGAGTAAATACATACAAGGTAAAGGCAACACCCGTAGTTTCTTAAAAAGTGGTTTACAGCTATCCATGTAGTGTGCTCCGCAAATTGCTCTTATGCATTTCTTTTGGGCTACAAAAGCATTATTCATGTCAACAGAATTGCCCCATAACAGTAGGCCATAATTTAACACAGACGATACGTATCCGTGATAAGCAGTTAAGGCTGCATCGCGTGAGACTATTTGTCGGATTCGTCGCAGAGCAAAGACAAACCTATCCAGCTTAGTGCATACTAAATTTATATGTGTCTTCCAATTACAGTGTTCATCTAATGTTATACCCAGAAACAACGCGGATTCAACTTTGTCTACTTTTGTGTTGTCGTACTGAATATTTAAATTAGGTTGATTTGAATTTATAGTTCGAAATTGTATCATCTTAGTTTTTTTAATATTTATTTCCAAATTGTTCTTTTTTAGCCATGATATTATTGTATTTAGGGTATTGTTTATGTCATTTTCAAATTCGTCTAAGTTATCGCATTTAATTATTAAGGTAGTGTCATCTGCAAATAGAATGCATTGATGGCTTATAGCATTTGGCAAGTCGTTTATATAAATTAAAAAAACGGGAACCTATTCATACCCTAAGTTGTCCGTTCGTCCGTCTGTCCTACCTATTTAGGGCTGTAACTTTTGAACCGTTAATATTTTCACAGAATGTGCGTTATTATTAAGGTGGATTTGCTTAATTTGATTTTAATAATAAAAATGACAAAAACTTAAGGGGTAACTTAAAAATTACGAGAACCCCCCTTGGTTCTCAACAAGGAACTAGTTTTTGTCAACGTGTTTTTTTCCTTCTCTATCGTAAAAACGGTTTTACATTATACAGGGTGTTTCATAAGTAACAATAAATTTTTGAAACTCATAAGGGGGTTTTTGAAATTTCTATATTGGCCCCATAGTGAAAGTTGTTCAGTTTGATGGTCTACACCACCCCCTTAAATGTTTATTTGTAGTTTTGTAACACCTTGTATAGGTATAATGTAATGTTGTCAAATTACTTTTAGACTATACTTATTCGGACTATGTCTATATTCTGTCCGTAACTATAATTAGGAACCCATGTTTTATTCATTCGATCTTTTACTCATTTCATTCAATGTATTTCTGCTAAATACACGTCTATGTTTCGAGTAATGAGTTTCCCTTCATCCCATTTCTTTACACATTTTCCTTGAACCTATATAGAAATAAATTCACACCTTCACACGTTAATCTCACAAGAACCTTGTTATACGAAACAGCTATGTAGAAATGTGTTGTCAATGTCAAGGGAATAAGGACGAATTTAATATTCTGATTAGGTTAGCATGCGTAAGATCTTACCTGTCTCACACGTGTTGTGTGACATATGTCACAAAATGGAATGAGTTGTCCTAGGTGGCTTTCTGTAAGGTATTGCTTCTGGTTTGCTTATTGAAGTAAAACTTATTTACGCACGCTTGACTTGGGGAGTAAGCGGTTGAATGCGTGACGAGAGCGTTACGAAAAGTGTGATCGGGCGAGGCGAACGGAAGTTTTACTTCAGTTGTGTGGTCTAAAGCACACTCGTTTTTTATGTTCTTTTTGGACTTACACTAGTACCTTTTGCCGTTTTATCCTCTGTAACACTTTTTGTTGCTACTTTGTGTAACTACTTATCACCTACGACCTAGAACAGTGATGGGCAAAGTACGGCCCGCGGGCCAACTCCGGCCCGCCAAAGGTCCTTCAAAATGAACAGTATATGGCCCGTGATAATTATATTTTGACGGTTGACGGTGAGGGCGGGGACGGAAGATTTAACTAACAAATCCCAAGGAAAGAACCAATTTTTAGATGAGACTTGGGGTTATCTGAAATCATCTAGAACTCAGCTTTTTCTGTTTTTTAACTGCATAGAAAAGATTGATTTAACTCACTTTCCACGTTTAAAGTCAAATGCACCAGTAATAACAAACTGAATGAATCCATTCAGATGTTGAAGAAACTTCACACAGAATTTGAAACTATGTTTCAAGATTTTAAGAAATCCAAAGCAATTTCACATATCTCACCGTCTACATAATATATGGCAGGACCCTCGAATTAAAGTTAAATTGTAATTTGTAAATAACATAATATGTGTACCTAATGTTTATTAAATATGATTAAAAGATTTCAAACCAAATACCACTTTTGCTTTAATTATGTCCATCCACAGAATTTCATTTTAACTTTCTGTTTAAAAAGTTGTCCATGTAAAAAGTTTGCCCATCTCTGACCTAGAACGATTCTAGCCTACGACCCATGTAAAGAAACTGCTAGTACGGAACACTAATTGCCCGAGTCCTAAATCGCACTTGGCCAGTTTTTCCACTCATTCGAGTGAGGTGTCTTTAGCTCTTGTATTCTATCTCGAGATTCGCTCAAAGCCAAAAACACCGTGTTACGCTTAGACACTGTTCAAAAAAATATTCTTCTGAAACAATATGGAGCTTCTATTGTTTTATACCTTATTATACAAGGAGTTAAATTAAAAGCGTTACATATGTTAGAGTGTGTTTCATTCATTTATTATGGGATCATCAATGAAAGCGTGGAATAGAAATCATAATATGCTTCATAAATTTTGGGTCGAGTGGGTCATTGATATTTTCTACGGAACAACAAAGATTTTTCACAATATTGATGTTGGCTCAATAACTATTGAAAGTTTTTCTGTTTGATGGTGAAGCAGGTATCTGTAGGTACATCAAGATTGTTTCATTTTATAATCTACTCGTGAACACGTGAATTTTTCATTTTATAACCTACTAGTGTTTTCCCGCGACTTCGTCCGCACAAATTATATAAGTACCAGATTTTAAGTCGGATCATAAGCTATCAAACAAAAAAAGTTTCATCAATATCGGTTCAGTAGTTTTTGCGTGATGCGCGAACAAACAAACAAACATACAATTTTGTCAATAGATGGCGCTGCACGTCATTTAAATCGCACTATTGAGTGTTATTTGAGTTTATATGAAGTGAACCGCAACTTTTATAGGTACCTATTCGTCATGATTTTTACGGTTTTATAATAGTTAAGACTCATTTCGCAGCTATGTTTTGTAGAATTTACAAAAGCATGATTTTGTTTGACCTTCCACACTTGATCAGTCTTCTTCCGTTTTATACTCTGTTACACTTTTTGTTGCTACTTTGTGTAACTACTTATCACCTACGACCCATGTAAAACTACTGCTAGTACGGAACTCTAATTGCCCTAGTCCCGACTCGTACTTGGCCGGTTTTTACTACTCAATGTGTCTTTAGATAGCTCTTGTATTGTATCTCGAGGTAATAATATGCACTCAAAGCCAAAAACACCGTGTTACGCTTAGACACTGTTCAAAAGAACATTCTTCTAAAACAATGCTATCACAACTCATCCTTCTTTCTTCATTAAAATAGTGACAACACAGAATTACCCAGAGTGCTATCTAAAGAACATTCTTCAAAGTATATTTTGGGTAAAGAAAAAGGTGCAAAAACAATGTCTCAGACACTTTGTTTGTTTTATTCGCTGGAGCGTAAACATCGTTTGTCTTCGCCAGGGGCTCTTTACGGCCATAGAGTTGGCGAGAACGAGGGAAATATAACAGGAGTATGCTTCATAAATCTCCAAATACGTAAGAAATAAAAAAGAATGAATTATATTAGAGAAGTGTTACTAGAGTCTGAATAATATTTTATGTTACAGCAATTTAAAGCCGGGCACCATATGGCAGACGCACAGAGAAACATAAAATATCTAGTGATACACGGTGTAACAAAACATCCTAGTAATACTTAAAGGGGTTCTTCAGCCCATAAAACTGAACAACTTTCACTATGGAGCCAACTTCATAATCGCGAAAAAAAAAAACAAAAAAAAATATTTATTTGAAAAATCTGCTGTCCCATACTAAACTGAGGGCCTACCATGAGTTTTCCACCGTAATTTACTGCTGTAGTTACGTCGCCAATTCGTATGACAGAAATTAGTTCTCAACGTAACCACTAGGAGCGCTGTACAAAATTCAATACGAAATTGGTGACGTAACTATAGTAGTAAAGTACGGTGAAAACTCATGGTAGGTCTACTGCTCTACCATACAACGTTCTTGGCTCTACCGACTCGATGAAAATGTATGGGACAGCTGTTTTTTTCGCTTTTTTGAAGTTGTCTCCATAGTGATCAGACCATCAAACTGAATAACTTTCTCTATGGGACCAACATCGAAATTGCGAAAAAATGATCAGCTGTTCCATACGTTTGGGTCAATTAAGGTTGTTTTTTTTTGTTTTTTAGTGGGAGACCAAGAGGACGTCCGAAGACTATCTAGTCTTATAAACGATGGATGGACTTTGATGGATGAACACAGTTCGCAGTGATATGATCGAGTGCAATGTCTCCGAAGACGACATCAGAAATAGGGCAAGGGTGGAGAGAACAGACACGGAAGGCTGACCCCACCACCATATATATGGGATTAAAAGCCAGGAAGAGAAAGAAAGGGTTTCAGTTTTTTCAATGTTGGTCCCGAAGAGAAAGTTGTCCAATTTCATGGTCTGGTCAGCCCGTTAAAAAACCGTCAGCATTCTTAAGGGCCATTGTATTGCTACGAAATTAACACGATCATAGTCGTAAGTTTATTTTTATATTAATGGAAAAGGGCCATGTCAAGGCCTCTGCCCGGACATTCGAATTTCGCAATTGCGAGAACATTTTCGTTCCAAAGTCAACTCTATTACAACGAAGTTCGGACCGAAACGGTCGCGATATGTCGAAAATCGAAAGCATGCATGAAAGGACTAATTAATGTGGAAGAAGCTAGAGGTTTGTAAGGATTATATCAGCTGGTGGCTTGCCATTGTTTTCGCCTACCTACCCCAGCGGGAGAAAGGTGTGAGAATATGGATGTATTTAGGAATATTCAAATAAGTAAGTTATAGCCTATAGAATCCCACTGCAGGGCAAAGGCCTCCGCTCACGAATAAGGGTGAGAGAGGAAGTGGGCCATACTCCACCACGCGGGCCCAGTGCATGTTGGTGGAGGCAAGGTAGTGGTCAACTTGCTGTCAGAGAATTTTCAAGCCGCCTCAATAGGCTTCTGACCTGGCTTAACGAATAGTTACAACGCCATCTGACGAAACTATCCGAGACCAACTGCTTAACGTGCCTTCTGAAGCACGAAAACGCTCAAGATGAAATACCACTAAACGGTCACCCATACAAAGACTGACCGGACCTGACGTTGCTTAACTTCGGTGATCGTTTCCAATACCGAAGCTCCACTACGCCAACGAGCGATTCAAATAAACATAACATTTTTTAAAGATGAATCTAATGGCCTCACCTTGCCGGTGAGCTGAGCCTCTAATGATGTTTGTTTTGGAATAATTTAAAACAATCGCTTCTTCTCTAATGAACCGTAGCATCGGATCGAATAAACATCGCCTACTTAAACTTTTGCTAGGTACTTTTAATGTTGTTTATCATTAAAATGCAACGTTCACTCCTAGGTCGAGGCGGGGAAGGGGCGTCTAAAAACCGCCGCTTCTCTATTTCCTCTATACAGGGTCCTTATTAATGATAATGATAATTTATTTGCAAAAATATGGTACATAAGGTTTTATAAAAATACAATTTTCCAGCATATTCTACCACGAAGGCATGCAAAATCCAAGCAGCAAAATCTGGTACTATAAAAGACCTGAGAACGTTTTAGAGCGTGCTAATTAGTGTTCATGATTAGCACTATAATGGTGTTGTAAACGTCTAGAGAACCCCAAAAAGGCCCTAGTTTTATCACTAATTTATTCTATAAACATTACATAAAGGCTCTCACGGTGATAAGTCTACTACTATTAAAGTAACCGAAAAACGTTTATAGTGCTATTTTGCACCGTAATCGATTCTGTTTCGCTATCCTAAGTACGTAAGCGCTTAACTAACAAAACAAATTTCGGTATGTGAATAATATGCTTTTTTTATGTCATTCGCCATTGCTTAACGTAACATGTATTACCTAATAAAAAGGACATACTACAAAACATCCATGGACCGTAACTCTGCCGTAACTTGCACTTGCGAAAATAATTGTATCGATAAAATCACTATGCTGATTTCAAATTTGACAATGCGCCCTCATAATTTTCGTGTTTTAATAAAATGTAAATTAATAAAATAAGGAATTGTCCCGACTATGGCTGTTATAGTACACACTGGCTACAGCCGTGCTGCTAATGTGCTATCATTGCAGAAAACAGCAGCCATGACAGTATGCCACCATTTATGAATTACCAGTGATATAATTGGTACTCAAAAGTTAGTTACAGATCTAATTAGTTCATAAATCGTTAATTTTAGTACTTTTATGTCACGCTTTAGTCTCGTAGCAGTACCACAAACTCAATTATAAAGCAATTTAAGCCATTTATGTTCATTAGCAACGGCACCAGGAGTAGCTATGGTACTATTTAGTACTATAGAGGAGTTTTCGTGACTTTCACAGAACTGTCCCCATAACGGTGTGGAGGGAGCTTTTAAGAAGCTAAAACATTACGTAATGGTCGTGTAAGGTTAATTTATAGTGCAATTTGATCCTATAATAGGGTTTTCGATATAGCTTCAATACTAGTACTGTAATAACAATTTTGACTCATTATTAGTGCAAAATAGATAAATAAAAGTGTCAGTAAGGTTGTCTTTAGTACTAAATAGTACCATATCCGCTTTTTTCATATCGATTACAGTGCAACACTTTAAAGGTTCTTTTGTATGGTCCTGTAAGCGTTCTAAGAGCTGAACTATAGAACTTAAATGCTCTTTAATCTTATAGAATCAAAACGCTCTTTTAAAAACCTTTATAGTACAAGCAGTCACAATGGTTACCATTATAGGCGTACTATATCACTATTTGGTGATAAAACGCCTAGGTTATACAGCCTTCTGCTACTTGACAAGTATGATCATAACAAATCGAATAACAACAATATTTGGTAATTAGTCAAATTTAAGATGTCAGATAGGTATTAGATATTCAGATAAAATTTCATAGATTTAAAATAATCAAACATAGAGTCAATAACCACATACAAATAAGTCACTTAAGAAACTGTTAATTAATTAATATAAGCATAAGCATAAGTAAAACTGACCGTAAAACTGAACAACTTTCTCTATGGGGCCAACATCGAAATCGCGAAAAAAATAAACGCTCAAGTAGGTTTGCAGTTTTTTTTCGCTATTTCGATGTTTGTCCCATAGAGAAAGTTGTTCAGTTTGATGGAGAAAAAAGTATCAGCATATTAAGAACGACTCTATATATTTTCGAGCTTTCTATTCTTTCCTTCCTTTTATAGAGCCTTTTTGCGCATGCGGTCGGCATGCATTGTACGACTGTACGTATTCTATGTGTCAAAAGGTGTTATACGAAAATACCATCCGCATCCCGCCTGCATGCAGATCCGACTGGAAAAGGGCCTTTAGCCAGGCCTGTCTCACTCCGCACTGTAGGTATAAAAAATGTACCTTCGCGATCGCACCGCACGCACAGAGAGTCAATATGTGCGTGACATTCACCACAGAGAGTCGATGTGCGAGTGTCAGTCGCGCTTGGATCGAGCGTTCTTAGATAGTGAACGTTCTGTTGTACACACGGCGACACATCAGGCTACGCACCCTATATACCCACAACTGCACTACGTATAAAACACAAAATAGTGCGGTAGAGAGCCTGCATAGACGCGGCTGCCGGCGCGGGCGCAGCGTGCCGTGAGACGAAACAACAACAACATACAGCACCCTCTCGCACGATTCGCAGCGTTCAACTTCTAATAGTTCAAAGTCCAAACAGGGTAGCCTGAGCAGTCGCCGTGTGTACTCTTAGATATTCCGTGCTTTAACCCGGCTGCGCACGGGCCGGGCCACAATCACACGCCACGCCGCAACCATAAAATGCTATCAACGAGCTGCGGAATTAATTTTTAATACATTTCTATTGACTCGCCACCTACGCTCGCTTGTCGCCAGTGATTGATACATGCGGCAAGTGGCCACCACTTGCTTCCTGCGGCCGCCACCGTCTACACAATGGTGACACAATCGCCGCTCCGCCCCTCTCATTTCTGTGTAAACAGCTATAAGAGAGCTGTAACGGCCACCGACCACTTGTGTCGATCTCAGACCGCAAGTGGCTAAAGCGCGCTTCCACCACATAGAAGCCGCTTCTAGCTTCAAGTTTTGCTTGTGGCGAGAAACCCGTGTGCAGTCGGGATTACTAATTTGGAATCGAGGTGCATATGCCAGTCAGCCTAGCAGAGGACGCCAACGTCAGTTTTGACAGTCAATATAGTCCAATCATTTTAGGGTTTGACCCTAACAATAATTCATCTATCACTAAAACTTTGCAGTGTGATTAATTAAAGTATACAGATTACGGAGTACAAATAATATTATAGGAAAAGTTGTTATTTTTCCGGTCCTAGATTGTCAACCGTAATCTGTATACTTTACTTTAACACACTGCAAAGTTTCAGCGATAGATGAATTATTGTTAGGGTGTCCATACAAGGAAACTCTAAAATGATTGACTAATAGTGTATGTATAGTGTAGTAGCCAGATGGATTGCGGCGGCGGGCGGCGACGCGGACATCTGCGGGCCTACTCGACTTTTTAGAGCCCTTCAAACGATACTAGGTAGATAAAGTTCATAATGCTTCGCAACTACTACTCCCTGCTGCCATCTCGATTTGAATCAAGCCTTATACGATAGTAAACTTACACTTCTTGTCAGTCGGTTTCTCAGTCTAAGCTTTAATCTCAAACACGTAGCACTGAATTTCCAAGTACGGATTTGTCACTTGCTTGAGGACGGAAACTTTTGGAATGAATTAGCATTAGGAGAGGGAATTCGGTGGCTCCTTTGAGCTGTTTCCAACGCGAAGCTTAGTGCAATGTTGCCATTTTAAAACGCCAGTGAGTAAACTCTATTAGTGAGTAATAGAGTAGAAAATTGCATTCACCCTTCTCTGCTTCAGTACAATTTATTTTGTCGCATTTTACTCTTCAATGACAAAGTTTACTTGGAGAAGAAATTCGAGTGCATTTTCCAATACATTAATGATGAATGCACTTCATTCATCCTCATCATCATCAGCTTCTATCATTATCACTGCTGAGGCACAGGAATTTTGATGTTGAATGAACGTTAGTCCACCACGCGTATCCGACGCGGATCGATGGCCTTCACACACACATCAGAATTTATTCTTCAGCTTATGTAGGTTTCTTAAAGATTTCTTCACCGTTTAACAGCAGTTAGTTACATAAGTTGGAAAAAGTCATTAGTACATAGAATATCTTGTGTGCGGATTTGAAACCGATCCCTCTTGATTGAAAGTTTGCCTCACCACAAAGCCATCAAACTCTCATTACATTAGTAATGAAATATTTGTATGGAAAGAGCCTCTCCGATTGACGAAACCGTTCGTGTAGCGCACCTTGAACTTGATATGACTATTTTTGACTGGCTAATCTTTAAGCCGTGGTGGTCCATTGGCGAGTAACCTTGCCTGCCGTGCAGGAGGCGATGGTTCGGTCCCCGTCCAGGCCGACTCGAACCAATGAGTTTTTAGGAATTCATGTACGATTTCTAACACCACTTACTTTTCGGTGAAGGAAAACATCGTGAGGAAACCTGCAAGCTTCAATTTCGAGGCATGTATTGTACCCACTGTCCCTTATAAGTGGCGATGGGCTCACCCCCGTCACACAGGACAGAGTCTTGGTACTAATGGTGAAACGTGGATGTTCTGAGGTTTCATAATATCTCTGACTACCCCCTCGGAGAATATAGTCATGAGCATATGCTATGCTATGCTAATCGTTGCAGTATGAGTAATTGTCATGTAATAAGGCTCATGCTTCTTTTTCTTTCGTGTCAGCAGCTAATAGTCATAGTCATAGTCATATATTTTATTGCTTCATGTGTTACAAAAGGTCTTAAATTTAAAATTGTTCATGATATGAGCTCTGTTAGAGCACTGCATTAACACTTATTGCTAAATGGACACAAAAGATAATCTTAATTTTACTTAAGAACATAAAATTAAAATAGTGAAAAACAAAATTAAATTAAAACAGTTATAGTATGGACTCTATTTACAATTCTTTTCTTGCATAACAATCATTAAATTCTTTTATACTATAAAAACATTTGGATATTAACAGTTCTTTTAAGTTATTATAAAATATTGAATCTTTATCAATTTGTTGTATATGTGTAGGTAGTTTGTTGTATATTGCTATTGCCATGTGATGCGTGCCTGATCTAACTACGAGTATGTGCAGTTTAGTAAATGGTAGTGCAAGTCTATTTCCGTGTCGTAGGTTTATATATCGCATGACAATCACTCATGCTGTAGTGTAAAGATTAGCCAGTCAGAAATGTTAGTATCGAGCCTGACTGACCGGGGTGTGCCAGATGAACTCAGGTTTCATCACTCGGGGAGGCTTTTTCCATGCACTCTCATGTCTCACACTAGGTTGCAGAAACACTCATTAAGGCGTATCAGCCGTGGACCACTCTCCTCTCACTCACACTCCATACTAATCGATGAGAAAGAGCGCGTGGCTCCGGTCAGAATTTTGCTGTTTTCTTTGAAAAATTCGATGATTTTTTATTAATTTCGAAAAAGTAAAAAAACCACATCATTCTAAATTGTATTGTGAACAGTATAGTAAATTTTCATTTTGTTCCGATTAAAAATGTAAGAGTAAAATGGTTACAACTGGAAAAAAAGGGGTGACTTTAGAGTCCCTTTTCTTCGGTTTTATTCATTAAAATCGATTTCTAGAAAAACCACATCACTTCTCATATCCTGTAGATGGTTCAGTTTAAATTTTAGCTCAAAAAGTGCCACAGTTAATGAATAAAATGGTTACAAAATTACCCAAAACCGGCAGGTAGCCCCTTAAAGTTAATCCTCCATTAAATCTCTTGCTGTCACTTTTTGTCTTGTTGGTTTAGAAAAAGCTAGCAAGAGATTTAATGGAGGATTAACTACAATGAGCGTTTCTGCAACAGTGTGTAGTCTCATGTTGACACGAAAGGAGATGAAGAATAAATTATAGATTGCACGTATTTTTTTACACGTCGCGATTGAAGCATGTCTTTATAATTTTACTCATAGTTTGTTACTTTATTTATATTAGAAAAAAAGAAATATTCATATGTGTTTGACCTAGTTGAACCATGTACAGAAATACGTTTTGAACCTTGTTGTCGACGATAAAAAGCAACAAAAGACCTTTTAAGTGGTGCTAATTCTTTAACACCATTGCGCTCTGGAGCACCAGTAACACAATGGAGAGTAAGTTAAGTAACATTTCAGTCAGGGACGGCTTCAGTAAGGAGAGCATGCGTTCTTAGTATTATTTGCCTGTATTTGTTGCACTAAATATAAAGTGGCAGACGTCTCAGTCCGTCATTTGCGAAGCAAGGAGTTGTAAGAAACCGCACGTAGAAGCACACACGGTGCGGATTGACGCAGTGTGTGCTTCTACGTCATAGACGAAAAATTTTTGCTTACGCTAGTAGACCGAATATCAGTGTAACCGGGTATGAGATAGCGAATTATATGAAGTGACATCTCGGATTCAGGTGGTTGTCCCATATAATTTATATGAAGTGACATTTTGGAGTCAGATGGCCGAAGTACAAAAAAGTGGATACGTCGATAAGGACAGCAATAAGTAGCGGTCTCCTTTGTTAACTAGAGCGAATTTGCTATGTGCATCTCTTACTGAGTGATATGACAAGACACGTTCTTCCTTCTAGTGCCTTCTCTTTCTACGTTCTACGTGCAGTTTCTTACAACTCCTTTTTTCGCAAATGACGGACTGACGTCTGCTGCTCCGTCAGTGCGTCATCGTATGTGACAGCTCTAAGTACTACCGTTTCTGAGATTTACGCGGTTATTATTAATTTTAAGCTAAAATATCCAGTTAAAACGATTAACTGTCACTTAAAGAGTACTAGTTCCTATGTACAATACGGATACTCCCTGCTCCACCACACCACCTCCTTTGTCCCTTTGTCCTACCACCTCTCAGTGATATAGTCTAATCATTTTAGGGTTTGACCCTAGCAATAATTCATCTATCGCTGAAACTTTGCAGTGTGATAAAGTAAAGTATATAGATTACGGTTGACAAATAATCTAGGTTTTTTTTTCCGGTCCTAGATTGTTTGTCAACCGATATTAAGAAGGACCCTATAGCAAACAACCGCGTCTCTAAAAGATTGTTCATTAAGGTAGTTGGTAATTGTAGCAAATTTTCTGCTACCAATAGATAGTAAAGTCGTGAGCTTATGTAATTAGACTGGACAACTGTTCTGTGATGCGTGTAACAGGGTTTTTAAGACAAAATTCGGATTCTCCTGTCACATCCGAGCTCACGCCAGAAACGAACGAAGGTCATGGTCATCGTCGACGGATTCGTCGTGGAGGACACCATCAACATCATCATTTAATTAAAACACAGTAACACCTACCATTTAATTTACAAGCAGACAGCCCTAAATCCGTCCCAGGTGCCACTAGTAACTCTTAATTGCCGCTCGAAGTGGAGGCTTGTACGTGACTGAGCCCGCAAGTTGCTCCCCGGAACGATTGGACTGCGACCAGCTATTGCCTTGTTAATAACTACTCGAATGCCGCTGTTTAACCCTGGCACACCTAGGACACATAACCACAGATAAATTAAAAGATTTAATTGTGTAGTTGAGTAACTAATTGCCCTGCAGTGGGACACTAGGCTATTATAAGCATAGAAAAGAGATATACCATGCAGCAACTTCATGCAAGCGCTCAAATCGACACACGCACACAGAAGAGCAAAATGTCTTGAACAAGGCCTTGAATGTGCTGAATAAAATTTGTAGGTGAAAGTTCTACTACGCGCATACCCTCACCCCCGCCCATTTTCCAAGTTGTTTTTCGGGTACTAATACACGGCCTGCAAAAAGTACTTCGGGGCGCAGCCAGAGGGTCTACCACGAAATTAGGTTCGCGTGAATGTTTTTGATCCAATGTCGACTCTATTCCTATGAAGTACTGACAAAAACGGTCACGATATATTGGAAATATAAGTTCGCGGGCCGTATACGTGGCGCTCAAAGATTAAATATCCCTATAGATCGGAAGCAGAATTGTTGGGGGGCAGGTAGTGTCTGTACTGTATGTAGTATTAGATACTCTTCCTTATACTACGACCGTAGTTTGTTTGACTAATGCGTTTTATCAAAATCATATGTTAAGCGGGTATATGATGTACCTACATTCTATTACATACATACTTCTAATACCTCAGAGTAATTAATGGTCTACGTACATTGAGTTTTCGTACCTCCCGCGTTATCGACGCGACTCGTGCCATATGGTGCCAAGCCTACTTCATTCCCCAACTCCAACAGAGAGCTGTGTGGCTATACAGGCAATCGTGTTAAGTATAAATGGCTATATAACAGTGACCCAAATACTATTACGCGACTAGCTTTCACCAGAGTACCGTCCGCGTTTGGATGACTAGATTTACATATTTTATTGCGTCAGTTTGCAGCTCTCGCGTTCTACGTCGCACTTCAAACCAGCGCACCTTTATACAAATTTAATTATGGTATAGTTTTAGCTACTAGAAACCTAACTCTTGCTATACAGGGTGTAAGGAAAAGTATCATTAACCTTTAAACCACATGTTCTACCAATCAAACTGAACAACTTTTACGATGGGAGCAAACCGGACTGAGCAACAAAAATATCAGCTGTTCCATACTAAACTGCAATACCTACTCAACTCAAATGTATGAGACAGGGATTTTTTTGTTCTGACAGGATTGCTCCCATAGTAAAAGTTGTTCAGTTTGATGGGTAGAGTATGTGGTTCAAAGGTTAATGATACTTTTCCTTACACCATGTATGTATAGTATTAGGGTAAACATTACTTTAAGGGGTGATTGTACCACTGAAACTGAACAACTATCCCTAAGAAACCTATAGGAAATTCACAAAAAATTTGTTGGACTTTCCATACTAAATGCAACCAACTGATCGAAAGTTTGTATGCGAATTTCCTATAGGTTTCTTGGGGAAATTTTGTCAGTATCATGGGTACAATCATCCCTTAAAGTAATTCAACTGTTTACCCTAGTAGCCTGTACAATCACCGTCTGAGTCATGACTGTGAGCGGTCTTCGAAACCCCGTTCCCATGTCTCATGTCTGTGAATGAGATTGATGACAAATCTCCCTTGCATCGTTCCCGATGGTCTTCCAACCTAAGGACAGCTGGCGACTTTGACATCATCAACATATTCATCATAATCTCATACCTATGAACGTCCACTGCTGGCCTCTAACAAGGATCGTCATAACTGGATTGCAATGTGATTACAACTAAAATTGAACAAGGATTAACGTCGGGGCCCTGGACCCCAATCGTGCTAATTTAAAACATCTAAGTTCAATCCTTATTCAATATCAGTTCTAAACACATTGCGATCCAGTTACTATTCAACTGTGATTTGGATAAACTTGAGCATAGCATAAGCATAGCATATGCTCACGACTATATTCCCCGAAGGGGTAGTCAGAGATATTCTGAAACCTCAGAACATCCACGTTTCACCAGTAGTACCGAAACTCTGTCCAATGTGACGGGGGGTAAGCCCGTCGCCACTTATAATGGACAGTCGGTACAATACATGCCTCGAAATTGAAGCATGCTGGTTTTCTCACGATGTTTTCCTTCACCGAAAAGCCAGTGGTGTTACAAATCGTACATACATTTCGAAAAACTCATTGGTACGAGTCGGCCTGGACGGGGATCGACCTATCGCCTCCTGCACGGCAGGCAAGGTACTACTCGCCACTGGACCACCACGGCTTAATATAGGATAAACTTGACATATCAGAATCAGAATCAGAATATCTCTGACTACCCCCTCGGGGATATAGTCGTGAGCATATGCTTATGCTTGACATATTTACTATTTGATTGACAGCTGACACGTCTGAGCGATCTGTCAAACGGCTGTCAAACGATAAGCGTGATACCGAAGTTGTAAAAAATTGAGCTTCGCACCTGGTCCAATCACGGTTCAGTAAATATTTATTTAATGCAATCGGGGCTCTGCCTGATCTGGGTCAGCGCGAACGATACAGCACGTCTCACGAAATAGCCAATCACGTGCCGAGGAATAACTCACATTATCCAATACAACACGGCATGTCACTCGTAATAGCCAATTGGATGACGAAGACGATAGAGGATGTTACGAACATTATCCAATCGTTTATGGCCAGGGCTAAATCGCGCTGACAATAGTGTCGAATATTTTTGTAATGTGAGTTTTGTGGCGACCTTTGGCATAGGCCTATGTTCAGGAATGGATGGTGATAAGCTGATGTTAAGGATATACTACTTACACATTTAAATCACGAATGACATCATACTACGTTGACAATTCGTTGTAAGAAATAAGAATAATAAGATTCTTCTTCTTTCTTCTTTCTTCTTTCTTCTTTCTTCTTTCTTCTTTCTTCTTTCTTCTTTCTTCTTTCTTCTTTCTTCTTTCTTCTTTCTTCTTCTTCTTTTCTTCGTTAATTCCATTTTATTCTATTATTCTTAATAGAATAAAATTCTTGTAAAACGTTTCATGTTTTCTCGTCCGCACCTCAGTTTACGCCAAGGAACATAAATACAGGGTCCAACTTAATAATATGCTGACAGTTTATAAGCGGATAAACAGACCATCAAACTGAACCTCTTTCACTATTGAACCAATGGCGAAAAAAAAAATCTGCTGTCCCATACATTTGGTTCGAGTAGGTATGTTTACAGTTTTGTAAGGAAAAGCTGTTTTTTTTTTTTCGTGATTTCGATGGTGGTCCCATTGCGTAAGTTTTTCAGTTTGGTGGTCTGATTATCCCCTAAAAAACTGTTACAATGTTAAGAAGGACCCTATAATATAAGCTAGTGTTTACGTTATTGACCAAGAATTTTCGCTTATGTTCTCTCTATATGCCATAAAACAATTTTTTCTCGCTTGCGTGCTCATTTGTGTATCATAGTGAGTAACGTAACCTCTTTATGTCACGTCAGCAGCACATCCCGTCTGATTGATGTGCCGATGTGCCACGGTACCCGCTAAGCCTAGCTGGATTCCTGAGCGTTCATATTATTGGAGCGGCTTGAATAGACTACGTGGTTTGTATTTTAAGCGATCTAAGGTTCCTTATTGCTTGTCGAAAATTCCTTAATTTAAGAATCTTTTGGGAATGAAACAGTCTTCTTAAAAATGTCGAATACCTGTATTCTTAGTTACTTCCTCCACTCGAGGTGACCTTTACTCAGAAAATTATGTAAAAAATATATATTAATATTTATAATATAATGGACTGCTTGTGCGTTAGCACTGCATTTCCACCAGTGTCAAGTAGTTTTTGGGAGTGTCTGTCCCAAACTCAGGGGTTGTTCTTGATTAAGAAAAATAAGAGATTGAGGATTGCGGAGCCTCGTGGCAGTTAAAAACGCGACGCGCGAAAATCACGCGAGACAAGTGCTCGTGTCAGAACCTGCAACGTGACTCCCATGTAAAAATTTCAAAAAAGACCAAATTTCTCCTTCGAGTCGAGAAAGAGTGGAGGAAAGAAATGTCAAAACTAAGATAAATCGGGAACTATACCCAAGATACTTACATAAGCATCGCTGATGCATAGTTTTTCGTAAAATAATGGAATATTATTTGTCTCGTCTTGCTATTTTAAACATCATCAAAAAAGAAAAGAAATGAATTAAAATTCCACCTTTATTACTAACCAGGAGTGCGATTTTTGAATCTCATTCGGTGAGCTCAGCAGTTGAAAATGTTAAAATTACTGCGGAGATGTGCATCTTTCTACTGCTGATTTGACTTTCAAAAATCGCACTCCTGAAGTACGACTTTTGAGAGTCTAATCAGCAGTAGAATAATGTATATCTCCATAGTTATTTTGACATTTTCAACTGCTGAGCTCAGCGAATGATATTCAAAAATCGCACTCCTGCTGTTGCCCACGACTCTGCGTGGACCTTCAAAAAGTATCTTTAGTGTTAATCCAGAACATAATTCTATCTGCATGCTAAGTTTCATACAAATCCGTTCAGCCGTTTGTGCGTGATCGCGCCATAAACATACAACCTTACATCGTCACAAACTTTGACATTTATGTGAGATGAGACGAGATTCCTTGACTCAACTCTAGAACTAAGTCGAGGAAGACTCAACATTAGTAGAAAGTTTTTGACTGAGTTTGAGTCGAGGCAGTATTCGAGGAAGTGAGAATACGGGTGTAAGTCTCACCAAGACTTCTTTTCTCTGCAGTCTAGAACAAAATTCGAAAAAAATCGTTCTGTAAAATTCTTCTGAGAGACAGAACCAAATTTTAGAATCTTAATTCTTACTGTAGACTGAAGGTAAAGGAGATCAGGTTGATCTTGGAACTGAGGCGGTAATTACAATCAGATGCGATCTGACTGCAAACTACCCTATTAGAACCGAAACCGGGTTTTTACTGAGACGTTGTAGGAGTATTTACATCCTTATTGTGATTTGATGTAAAACTGTTCTTTGATTACAGTTAATTTGAATTCAGGTGCAAAAATGTGTCACTTTAGTGTGACTCTGAAATATTTTTCTCTTAGATTATACAGGGTGTTAACTTAAGTGCGTAAAAATTTATGGAGTGCTTCAGATCATCAATTTGAACTACTTTCACTGAAGAACCAACACAGGAATCGCGAAAAAAAACAGCTGTCTCATACATTTGGGTCAAGCAGCGATTGGCGTTTTCTATGGAACAGCTGATTTTTTTTACTCTAGTTATATCATTGTTGGCTCCAAAATGATAGTTTCAATATACAGGGTCTAACTGAATATGCCGACGGTTTTTTTAAATGGATGATCAGACCATCAAACTGGACAACTTTTTTTATGGGATTAATATCAAAATCGCGAATTAAATATAACCCCAAACATTTTGGTCAAGTAGTAGGATTACAGTTGTAAATGGAAAAGCAGATTCTTTTAGCCGTTTCGACCTTGGTCCCCAGAGAAAGTTGTTCAGTTTGATGGTCTGATCATCTCCTTAAAAAACTTCAGCATATTATTAAGAAGGATATTATATATAAGTCATTTTTTCACACATACCTATTTATTCCCACGAGTAGCTAGGGAAATTAAGGTCACGCCCTATAGAGCTCCGCATGTAGAAAGAAGGCAAATTACTGCCTATATTTAAACCCTGTATATGGATATTGTATTTTTATCCATATTTATTTAAACCTATTTTGTCCTATTCTTGGGCAAAGGTATGTAGGCCTAGCATGCCACTCTCGAGAAAACGACAAAAATCGAGATGTGCCTCTATCTTTGTTACTTTGCGTATACGAAAGCGAGCGCGAATGATGGTTTTCTCGTTAAAAATAGGTTAAATGGATAAAAATACAATACACACCTAATTGAAACAAAAATCGTCGAAGTGGAAAACTCATTATCACGCAATAGATCAATCTTCGGCAGCACTCAGCTAAAGCTAAACGGCAATTAACCGAAAATCAGTTTTATATTAAACTAGTGTTTACCCGCGACTTCGTCCGCACAAATTATATACCTACCATTTAAGTCAGATCATAAGCTATTAAACAAAAAAAGTTTCAAAAAATCGTTTCAGTAGTTTTTGCGTGATGGGCGAACAAACAAACCAACAAACAAACAAACATACAAACAAACAGACAAACAGACAGATGAAATTTCTAAAAAAGGTTGATTTCGAGTCAGGGATACCTAAAAACCATATCGTAATCTTTTTTTTTTGTAAATATCTTCAATGTACAGACACACCTTCAGTTACAGTTTTATAATAGTTTAGAAGAAAAAAAAAAAAACATACGGGTCGAATTGAGAACCTCCTCCTTTTGTTGAAGTCGGTTAAAAATAGAACTCATTATAGTTTACTTTAAACAGTTTCTTTAGTGTTGGAAGAAAGTCGCAAACTGCACTTTTAGTTAACAAAAGTTGCACTAATCGTTCGAAGTGGTTCATTAATAGTTGCGAAGAAGGTAAAGAAAACAATGTCACGTTTTATTAAACGCTACGCAGACAATGGACAATGTTACACTATGTAATTCAAAATTGTATTTGTAATTGGGATCAAAAATAATGCATTACATTATTATTATTATGATAAAAAATATCAAAATCGGTGTAAACCTACCTAAACTGGTTTTCGAGTAAATCGCGAATATTCTTTTATCGAACCGTGAATATTGGTCTCACAAGCTCGGAAAGATTCTGTTTATCATTCGAAATCTGAGTGCAAAAGTGCATTTTATCCGCTAGCGTGGAAAGAGTTTTTGAAATTCGAATCTGTCTATTCAATATTTTTTTATATCGCCAATCCACTGAAAATGCCTTAATAACTATTTCATGTCACAGGCCAGCACGAAAAAAAACTTTTTAAAATGTTCTTTTTAGCAATTCACTTTTTTTCCTCGCTGTTGTGAGGTGAACAGTTGTGTGTTTCGCTCGGCTGCAAAGTTATTCTGCGTCTCGTACCTTTGAAACCTTCGTTAAGCTCAGGATTATATTATTTGAACCACGAGCAAAGCGAGTTGCAGCCTGGCATAACACATAACAATTTTTTGAATGAAATGAAATTGAAAAAAAAAAAAAAAAGATTGCGTATCCACGACAGGTTTCGTCTCAAGCAATACATCAGTCATATTCACAACAGGCTTCGTCATTGGTAAATACATTACTCTCATCCACCACAGGCTTCGTCAATTATAATTTGTAATTCTTCGTTTGTAATTGTACTTTTTTTATTTGCATTGCATAGCATAGCATAATTATGCTCATGACTATACTCCCCGAGGTGGTAGTCAGAGATATTCCGAAAACTCAGAACATCCACGTTTCTCTAATAGGACCGAAACACTGTCCAGTGTGACGGGGGGTGAGCCCGTCGCCACTTGTACACACAACACGCCACAGTACAATGGACAGTAGGTACAATACATGCCTCAAAATTGAATCATGCAGGTTTCCTCACGATGTTTTCCTTCACCGAAAAGCCAGTGGTGTTACAAATCGTACATAAATTCCGAAAAACTCATTGGTACGAGTCGGCCTGGACGGGGATCGAACCATCGCCTCCTGCACGGCAGGCAAGGATACTCGCCACTGGACCACCACTTTTTTTATTTTATTTCATTTAAAAGATGTTTGTAGAGTTTCTGGCCGGTAGAGTCAAAAATTGACGTTAGAAAGCTATCTACGCTATCTTGTGATATTTGGTCTATAAAAAAAGAGTTTGTGTTTGTGATAAATTCCATAATTATTATTACAACCGTAGTATACAGGGTGAAATAGATATCATTAGCATCCTTTTAAACTAAGAGGCTACCCATCAAACTGAACAACTTTTACTATGAGAGCAAACCAATCGGAGCAAAAAAAGAAATCAACTGCACCAGCCGCCGCTGCCTACACGACTCAAATGTATGGGACAGCAGATTTGTTCTTTGCTCCGATTGGTTTGCTCCCATAGTAAACGTTGTTCAGTTTGATGGGTAAGCTCTTAGTTTAAAAGGATGCTAATGATATATCAATTTCACCCTGTGAAACAACCAGTGTTGCCAGCCAGATCTTGTCAAAAGTAACCGGAAACAGATTAAAAAGTAACCTTTTTGTGTGAAAAGTAACCTTTCATTTTTTTCAGTAATATTAAAAGTGGATAGACAGATGTTGGTTGTATAAATTTACAAAAATTTTAACAATTTAGCAGCATTTTCCAATATAAGTTGTATTTTTCATTTCATTGATTAATCGAGCGAGTAAGTGAGAAAACTAAAGAGTCATAATGTGATTTGGTCTCAAGTGCGACTTGCTACGAACTAGCTACGAACGTTTTGCTTTATAAAACATACCAAAAAATATGAAAAAAGAATTCCGTTTCAGGGAAAAAAAAAGAATTTAAAAATTGATTAGGTATACTAATTTCGAAAAATCACCTAAAAGTAACCTTTTGAATCATGTAACCTAAAAGTAACCTGACGGAGCTAAAAATCACCTAAAAGGTTACAAAAGTAACCTCTGGAAACACTGGTTACAACTAATTATTCGAACAATACCCAAAACTTATTTGATTTATATCAAAACATATCAAGCATACTAAAATCCCCAGACTAGACGGGAAAAGTTGAAATGCCTAACCTAGGATAAACTCCGGATCTAGTTTCATCCTAGGATGGCTTCTGACTTCGACTTCGTGCGGTGGATTAAGTAAATCCAGCGATGAGTGAAACAGCTTGGCTGAATTGCTTTTTTTTACATCAATCTACGTTAAAACATACCTTTTAGCATTTGTTTTTAACTACTGAAGCAAAAAGAGGGGTGTTATAAGTTTAACAACTATGTCGGTCTGTCTGTCTGTTTGTCTGTGGCATCGTAGATAGGTACCAAACGGGTGGACCGAATTCAATGCGGTCTTTTTAAAAATAGAAAATCTAATATTTGCGAGAGTTTCCTTAGCTTTGTTTTATGAAAATCGGTTCAGTAGTGTTCATGTAACTTTAAAAATGATGAAAAAACATTAAATTACAAAATAATAAAGCCCCTAACGCCAAAAACAAACATTTAAAAAGTAAAAAATAATTCGGTCACCTATTATTTTTTCCAAGGGCAGTACAATAGCTTAAATTGACATTGTTCTAGCAACAATCTTGCACGTCAGTCGCAGGCCTGGTTAATTTCGACCTCACTTCGCTAAAACTGTCAAAATTTTGATCACAATAAGTTCACAGTGCTGTGAAATTGCGGGCACGCTTCGCTTACTCCAGCTTTTAAATTGTGCTTTAAGCATAAATAGGCTAATGGAACCCTTTTTCGTTTACCAACACCATTTTGAGTCTTGTAGTGTCAGAACAACTTTCAACTGGTCCCCAGCTAAACCAAATTGGCATTGATGCAGACCTAAGAGAAGGTAGCGGTCGTAATGGAGAAGCTTGTTCGAAAATTGGCCTATTGAAGCACAAAAAAGGATACATATAGGGAATAGTTGATATTATAATCCTCTACCCGAAATTCACTAAAAGTTGCTTTATTTTATTTGTGGTAGGTATACATACTATCCCTCCTAGAATAATTCTAATAAATTAGTTCATTATGCAAACATTATACTGCGACGCAAAATAATATTCTTTAAAAGCAGATTTTTAGAGAGTTGTTCTATATTACGAGTGGCCCTTCAAAAGGACTCGGTCCATTTTCACTTGTTCAGCCCTCTTGTCTTCTCTACATAATCGTTACTAAGGTTTCGATTCTCTAATTATTCTTTCTTAGTTCTCACTTAATTCTCGCAACATCTGAAAAAAATAATTGTGCGTTAGTTCATTTGATTAGAAAGCAGATTGATAGTAAAAATTGTTTCCATAAAATACGACCTTCCAATTTTAGGTGTATAGGTAGGTACATTTTCGATTAATACCCTTTAGCAATGATTTTCCAGATAAAGATAAAAGAAAGCAAATATTAAAGTTTATGCTCGCAAACATTTTTGCAGCTGTTAAAATAGATGCACGAGACAGGGAGACAATTTTGTCATCTTAGTTGTCATTAAATCTAAAAAAGACACTCTATTCCGCTGCTCAATTCATATTCCGCCCGTATGTGTCACGCAAATCACCCAAAGCGAGCATACAGTGACTTCACACCTACCTTAGTACCAGTTCTCATCGACCTACATCCCCTTATCGGCAAACGCCAAATGTCAATGACCGAAGGAGCTGACCGAGTGACCTATTAGAAGCCTGCCTGCATGGTACGTGCTTTGAGGTTAATAGGCTCAAATATTTCAGATTAAGGGTGTTTTGGAAATGTTTGAAAGAGTGATAAAAGCTTTTACCAATGCATGAAAGTTTAAAAGTTGCATAACAATCTAAGTCCGTGCCGTGTGGTGTCGGCTACGAGTAGCACCATCCCATTTCCTCCCGTGGGTGTCGTAAAAGGCGACTAAGGGATCTACCGGAGGATGGGCAGCAGAATCCTCTGAGTACACACATTCAATCCAACTGCTATCGCCAACCCGCCTGCCAAGCGTGGCGATTATGGCAAACCCCCCATTTTTGGGGAGGCCTATGTCCAGCAGTGGACGTTTATTGGCTGATATGATGATGATGATAACAATCTATGGATGCACAATGCCACGTTCCTAGTCCATGAGGATTGCCGTATGTGGTCCACTGATTATTGTAGGTAACTCCGATCCAATCGGAGCTGAATCGAAGTATTTTTTCGACTTCAAAGTTCTCTAGAATTAAAAATTTTAACGGGTTCTTACCGCGTTTTGGTATATTTGAGTTCCCGATATTCAAAGTTCAAAGTTCTCATTTTATCCAATGTTTATTTTTTTAATTTTTTTTTTTAAATTACTAGTTAATTTACTTCTCGTCACACTGGACAGAGTTTCGGTACTACTGTGAAACGTGGATGTTCTGAGTTTTCAGAATATCTCTGACTGACCTCGAAGAATATGGTTGTGAGCATTATTCTTATGCTTACTATAATTTTTTTTAAATAAGAAAGTTGAAGCTAAGCAAAAGCCTCTTATAAGCAGTGATCGGAATCTCGGGGCATTTTTTGAGCATACAAGTTTGGATACGCCTTGATTTCCCGGAAATATCCGGATTTAATAAATATGGATAAAAATTTCACGGGATTTATTGGGATTACCTATTTAGATGTCAAGAGACGTTTTTTTAAATCAAGAGTATTAGCAGTGCATAATGGAGGCCGCGACTTTGAAACACGCCGCCTGGTACCTTTGACATGTACCGCACTTAGGTAAATATGTTGACCGTTATTAAACAATGATATTAAGTAACTAGATTAGTAGTTAGGGCACCAAAGCGTTGCCACTTCGAAGATGTCTGCAGGCTTCTTTGACTTCAGTTCAGGCGTTTATCTATGGTGAGCGGACATATCCGTGACGTTTAAATTAAGCTACCAAAATGGGGAAATGCGCCGTAAAAATTTGTAAATCACAGTCGGAAAAGAATAATAAAGGAAGTGGTGTTACTTTTCACAAGTAAGTTTACTATATTTTGTCAAAATACCATTAAAAAACTAAATAAATTGTTCACGCATTGTTTTTGCCATCAGTGTTGCAAGTATATACGATTTTGATTTTCCCACACTGTAGGGAGTTTCGGTACCCTCTTCGTTATTTCATACAGGGTTAAGTTTTAATCAGTCCGGATAACTTCACCATTCATTCCCCTAATCAAACTGAACAACTTTCAATATTGAGCCTACATCGAAATCGTGAAAACAAAATCACCTGTTTCATACAAAACTGCAGTACCGACCGACTCGACTCAAATGTATTGGACAGCTGATTTCTTTTTTCGTGATTTCGAAGTTGACACCATAAATAAAATAAATAAATACCTAAATAATAAAAATCTTTATTTGCATAGTGAAAGTGAAGAAATTACAATATGGTGACGTTATCCGATCTGGGCTGATTAAACATCAACCCTGTATAATATGATATACAGGGTGTTTGGAAGCGGGGTGCAAATATTTAAGGGGATGATAGTTGACACCATTTAGAAAATTTTGAGCCATACATGTCTTAGACGAAGTCTGATTGTTGATTTTTAAATGCAATTTTTATTTTATTTTTGAAAAAACGCGATTTCTGACAGTTAATTGCCAACAGTTTATGTTGTTATGTTAATTGTTTTATTTTATTAGGGTTTTCAGATGTGTATTAATCTAATGAACTAAGTTTCAGGCGCCTGTCTTATTGGAAAAAAAATCTAGACGCTTTCGAAAGTCGTAAAAATTTTAACAATACTGCGTAGTTTATGGCAATTATAAAAATAAATAAAATAGCCTTGATCGTTCAAACCTTTTTAAAAACATGCTCGGCTATTGGCCTTTCTTTCAAGGTATCATTTAAGCGGATATCTTAGCAATTCTCAGAATTAGAGGTTAAAAACCAAATTGAAAGAGATTAAATTCGATTTTTAAATGGACAAATGAAACAACATTTTTGGTAAAAATAATTGATGATTCATTTTAAAAATGTGTAGGTACCTCGATTTCCTACACACTTTTTTTACTTCGATCGTTGTTATTTTGTAAAAGAGATCCTTGGCTACTCCATCCCGAGATGTGAAAACCACGGGGTCAGGTCCGGGGAGCGTGCGGGTCAAGAGATGGGTCCCCGGATTAGAAATACACATCTGACAACCTCAAAAAAAAAACAATTAACATACCAACATAAACAGGGGCACTGTTGGCAATTAACTGTCAGAAATCGGGTTTTTTCAAAAATAAAATAAAAATTGCATTTAAAAATCAACAATCAGACTTCGTCTAAGACATGTATGGCTCAAAATGTTTTAAATGGTGTCAACTATCATCCCCTTAAATATTTGACACCGCTTCCAAACTCCCTGTATTACTTAAAGTTTAATTATACCTAAATCTGGTCAGAACACACAGAGCCTATAATCAATATGCTGACACTTTTTTAAGAGGATGATCATGAGTGCGATTTTTGAATCTCATTCGATGAATTCAACTGTTGAAAATGTTAAAATTTCTATGGAGATATGCATCTTTCAACTGCTGATTTGACTTTCAAAAATCATACTTCAGGAGTGCGATTTTTTAAAGTCGAATCAGCAGTTGAAAGATGCGTATCTTCATAGTAATTTTGACATTTTCAACTGCTGAGCTCTGCGAATGAGATTCAAAAATCGCACTCCAGACCATCAAATTAAACAACTTTCTCTATGGGACCAACATCGAAATCGCGAAAAAAAAACAGCTGTACCATACATTTGGCTCGAGTCGGTTTGCAGTTTTGTATGGGACAGCTGATTTTTTTTTCTCGATTTCGATGGTGGTCCCATAGAGAAAGTTGTTAAGTTTCATGGTCTGATCATCCCCTTAAAAAAGTGTCAGCATATTAAGTTGGACCCTGTATATTCAAGTTCAATTCAGGTAATAAATTCATTAAATTAACTAATTAATTCTGGGGAAATTATTTCTAACCACTGGCAACTGTAGCCGTATTTACTAACGTTATTAAACTAATAACGTCTTTCTCATTTCGTCGTAATTTTTTTGACGGCAGAAGAAACGAGACAAACATAGTTTACTTTGGCGTATGTATCGATTTCCAAGCTACATCTTTGAAACTCTGCTGAAGTGGTTTTACGCTTTTTTGAGTATTGTTTGTAAGAAGCTATCCCTCTAGTATTGTATAAAGCTCACTGTTATTAAATCACCCAGGACAAAATCTCAATGAAATCAGTCGGTTAACCAATTTCAATGTTATTATTGGATCCCAAATTACTTTTTCGAGATTTCATTACCATATAAAATAATGTTTTGTTGCCGTTGTAGTTTGCCGTCTAATTAAAATTATCTGAAAATGTTTAAAATGTTGGGACTTGGGAGTAAAATATAACGATAATTTCATTAAAATTTAAGTTTGTGGCATCGTTGGCCAAATTGAATTGCTGGATAGAAGAGGTCTCCCCACGCCCCAAAAAAAATTATGCATCACGCAATTTTTTGGTGATTTTTTTTTAGTGTTTTTCTCAAAAAAAAATCGAAAGTCAGCGTTTAAGCTGGAATAAAAAGAAAAGGTTGTGTGTACAACACCCATTTTTTTTAATTTGAATGTTTGATGTTGTACGGTTCTATCAACATAAATTAGTTTTTAAAAAATCAGAAGATCTCGAGCGCTTTTAGATTATTTTTAATTGTAACTCAAAGTTGTTCTGTTAATTTTATTTTTCTTCTTCCAAATAAAATTAAGGTCAATAAAAAAAATTTGAGGTCGCATCCATGTAATTTGAATGTGTATAGAACCGTACAACATCAGACATTCAAATAAAAATAAAAAAATGTGTGTTGTACAACTTTTCTTTTTATTCCAGCTTAAATGCTGACTTTGATTGAAACTTTTTTGAGAAAAACACTAAAAAAATCACCAAAAAATTGCGTGATGCATTATTTTTTTGGGGCGTGGGGAAACTTCTTCTATCCAGCAATTCAATTTGGCCAACGATGCCACAAACTTAAATTTTAATGAAATTATCGTTATATTTTACTCCCAAGTCCCAACATTTTAAACATTTTTAGAGAATTTTAATTAGACGGCCAACTACAACGGCACCAAAACATTATTTTATATGGTAATGAAATCTCGAAAAAGTAATTTGGGATCCAATAATAACATTGAAATTGGTTAAACGACTGATTTTATTGAGATTTTGCCCTGGGTGATTTAATAACAGTGAGCTTATACAATACTAGAGGGATAGCTTCTAGAAAACAATACTCAAAAATGCGCAACTTCAGAGTTTCAAAGATGTAGCTTGGAAATCGATACATACGCCAAAGTAAACTATATTTGTCTCGTTTCTTCTGCCGTCAAAAAAATTACGACGAAATGAGAAAGACGTTATTATTTTAAAAACGTTAGTAAATACGGCCACAGTTGTCAGTGGTTAGAAATAATTTCCCCAGAATTAATTACTGAATTTAATGAATTTATTACCTGAATTATAAACTTGAATATGTAGGCTCTGTGTGTTCTGAACAGATTTAGGTATAAATAAACTTTAAGTAATATATCATATTATACAGGGTTGATGTTTAATCAGCCCAGATCGGATAACGTCACCATATTGTAATTTCTTCACTTTCACTATGCAAATAAAGATTTTTATTATTTAGGTATTTATTTATTTTATTTATGGTGTCAACTTCGAAATCACGAAAAAAGAAATCAGCTGTCCAATACATTTGAGTCGAGTCGGTCGGTACTGCAGTTTTGTATGAAACAGGTGATTTTGTTTTCACGATTTCGATGTAGGCTCAATATTGAAAGTTGTTCAGTTTGATTAGGGGAATGAATGGTGAAGTTATCCGGACTGATTAAAACTTAACCCTGTATGAAATAACGAAGAGGGTACCGAAACTCCCTACAGTGTGGGAAAATCAAAATCGTATATACTTGCAACACTGATGGCAAAAACAATGCGTGAACAATTTATTTAGTTTTTTAATGGTATTTTGACAAAATATAGTAAACTTACTTGTGAAAAGTAACACCACTTCCTTTATTATTCTTTTCCGACTGTGATTTACAAATTTTTACGGCGCATTTCCCCATTTTGGTAGCTTAATTTAAACGTCACGGATATGTCCGCTCACCATAGATAAACGCCTGAACTGAAGTCAAAGAAGCCTGCAGACATCTTCGAAGTGGCAACGCTTTGGTGCCCTAACTACTAATCTAGTTACTTAATATCATTGTTTAATAACGGTCAACATATTTACCTAAGTGCGGTACATGTCAAAGGTACCAGGCGGCGTGTTTCAAAGTCGCGGCCTCCATTATGCACTGCTAATACTCTTGATTTAAAAAAACGTCTCTTGACATCTAAATAGGTAACCCAATAAATCCCGTGAAATTTTTATCCATATTTATTAAATCCGGATATTTCCGGGAAATCAAGGCGTATCCAAACTTGTATGCTCAAAAAATGCCCCGAGATTCCGATCATTGCTTATAAGTAAATTACTAGACTTTACCGGCGATTTCTTCCACACAAATTATACTAGATTTTAATTCAAATCATAAAGCTATCATCAGGAGAAACATAAAGAACTGAAACTGAACTAAACACAAAAAAAAAAAAAAACAGACAGACAAAAAGTAAATTTATCTCTTATACTATCAGTTTGTATCGCACAAACGAGTACCTACTTATCTCTCCTTATCAGGTTTAGGATCAAAAAATCGATCGAGATAAGAATGAATTGTTTTTCAACAATAAAATTTAAAAATTCGTTTTAACCTCCCAGATGGCGTTAGCTAAGCGAAACTCGGTCGGTGGCATCGACGAAAAATTTTTCGCTTACGCTAGTAGACCGAATATCAGTGTAACCGGGTATGAGATAGCGAATTATATGAAGTGACATCTCGGAGTCAGGTGGTTGTCCCATACAATTTATATGAAGTGACATTTTGGAGTCAGATGGCCGAAGTACAAAAAAGTGGATACGTCGATAAGGACAGCAATAAGTAGCGGTCTCCTTTTTTAACTAGAGCGAATTTGCTATGTGCATCTCTTACTGAGTGATATGACAAGACACGTGCTTCCTTCTAGTGCCTTCTCTTTCTCCGGTCGGTGGTATTATGTATAAACGTTCGTTCGCCGTACGTCATCAACTCATCAACTCATCATTTTGTGCATATAATCCGAAGAATCGACTCATTATGACAAAATTGCACAAGTTAAGGAAGGATTATTTATGCCCTACGTTATGTATAAGTAGGTAAGGTACTGTATGGAAGGCAGTAATCAGAATAATCTCACTGCACCGCAATAATTAAAGTTTCTGCCAAACTTTACCTTTAGCTGCTTTTAATTTCGGTTTTACAACGTTATGAATATAAGACACACTACTTTGGCCCAATTTCCATACTGTAGTGTAAATTTATAAGCATTACATGTGTTAGGGGATGCTTCAGATCATTAGACTGTACATACTATGGACTATGAAGCCAACACTGAAATAGCGATAAAAAAATGTACAATAGAAAGCATCTAGGCTGACAGATCCAAATGTAAGAAATTGTTCTATATTTTTTTGCAATTACGATGGTATACTGCATAGTGTATACAGGGTTCTTCTTAATATGCTGACACTTTTTTAAGGGGATGTTCAGACCATGAAACTGAACAACTTTCTCTATGGGACCAACATCGAAATCGCGAAAAAAAAATCAGCTGTCCCATACATTTGGCTAGAGTAGATTTGCAGTTTTGTATGGAAGAGCAGATTTTTTTTTCGCGATTTTGATGTTGGTCCCTTAGCGAAAGTTATTCAGTTTGATGGTCTGATCATCCTCTTAAAAAAGTGTCAGCATATTAAGTTGGACCCTATATTTTCTTTTCCATAATAAAAGTTCGTGCTTGCATTTGTTGCAAATTTTTGAATAAATTGTTGACTCTGCTAATCAGAGTATAATGGATTATTGCCCACCTCCCGTGTCAGGTTTTATGCCGTAAGCTGTAGTAGCGGTGGTAGCTTAAAGTGATTTGACGTTTAATAAAGGCTTCCGCACATTGCAGCGATATTATCGAGCGATATTATCGACAGCGATATCGCGACACCTTACACACTGCAGGGATTCCGCGATTCGCGTCACGCATGCGCCCCACCACTGAATGTAGTCGAAAGAGTTGCGATAATATCGCGGCAGTGTGTGGGATCGAGCGCGTCCTCATACAAAATGTACTGAGAACAATTATCGCAAAATCGCTGCGATAATATCGCTGCAATGAGCGGAGGCCTTTAGTGTGCTTCAAGCTCCTATATTGAATAAATTATATTGACTTTGAAGCCAATGAGATCCCACTAGAAGAAGTGACTGACCAGGGTACACTGGCCCATACCCAACGTTTTTCCTTTCGGACGCATACAAAAGAACCAGAAGCAAAGAGCACACGTGGAGATTACCTGACTAAGCACCCAAAACAAACAAGAAAATAAAACATAATAATATCCTGATGGGAAAGTAAAATATAATCGGAATGGAAGCGCCCTGAGAGATACATCGATAACTTGCAATACGATAAGAAAGCGAAAGAAAATATCGATAAACGTATTATTGTGAACGATTGCCTATCGAGGATTGAGGGTAAGCAGGTATTTTAAGATTTATTGGAAGGTTCGGATATTTTCGATTGTTTTTCTATAGCAGATATGTAGTTAAACAATTCTGTCTGACTGACAAGGCACTCCTTAAAACAAAGAAGATATAGGTATTATTATACTCGTGTTCTACAGAGGATTATCAAATGCTTAAAAATATTTTTCTATAACCAACTCTTAAGGGTGTGCAAAGGGTAGGTATATCGAACGTTGTGTAGAATATTAAACATTCCCTGCGTTTATATCGACTTGGAACCACAGAGTAGGCTATATTTAGTACCGTTGGAACTTAGGACTTTGCAATAATATTAATAACGAAACGTGTGATTCTTTTGGTTTCATCTTTACAAACCATAGTTTATTTAGAAATATCATAGATTCAAAATGACAAATAACATTACCGTTTAAATTAAATTAAAATCCAAAATACCTACATGAAGACTGAGACGCGGGCAAAACCTAGAAGAACAAAATATCGTTGTTGAGCTTCACGCCTTACATAGCATAGCAAGCATTGCATATGCTCATGACTATATTCCTCAGAACATCCACGTTTCACCAGTAGTACCGAAACTCTGTCCAGTGTGACGGGGGGTGAGCCCGTCGCCACGCCTAACAACAGTTTCATAAAGGGATTATGGTCAAAGTTTATGTACGAGTATGTAAGCAAACGTCACTGGCTATAAACACCTTATAAACTAAAATGTTAATAGTTAAGGTGAGAGCATATTACGACGGGCCGCAGAGCAAAATCGACCGAAATACCTCCTATACATACTATTTATATAAACAATAGCATACATGCGCTGTGGCGGAGCGGATCGCATTTTTGTACTGCGTATTTCCGTCCCGATGCGGCACGTCGATGTGCACTATACCAAGCGGAACTTTTCACAACGTCTGCCAGTGTTAAGTCCAACTAAAGATCAGTCAATGCGTTGCGACCCGGCCCGTTCTAGTGTGCGAAGTATCTACGCCTTACCCGCTACGATACGGCTAGTTCTGTCCCGATGCGGCCCGATCTAATATGCACTCATCATCATCATCATGGTAGCTTAAAAAGATTTGACGTTTAATAAGTGTGCTTCAAGCTCCTATATTGAATAAATTATATTGACTTTGACTTTGACTTAGTCCACCACGCGTGCCCAGAGCGGATTGGTAGACTTCACATAATGCATCAGAATTTCTTCTTCTGCATAATGCAGGTTTCCTCACAATGTTTTCCTTCAGCGTTTGAGAGCAGTCGGTAATACGTACATAAGTTAGAAAAACTCATTGGTACGTGGCATGTTGTCCGTGCGGATTCCAACCCGGACCTTATGATTGAAAGTCCATGGTATCTCTCCGCAACGCGCCAAAAAGCTCTTTTTAAAGTACAAGTAATTATATGTACTTGTATGCACTTATATGTACCTTTAAGGCGTATCAGCCGTGGACCACTCTCCTCTCACTCACACTCCATACTAATCGATGAGAAAGAGCGCGTGGCTCCGGTCAAAATTTTGCTGTTTTCTTTGAAAAATTCGATGATTTTTTATTAATTTCGAAAAAGTAAAAAAACCACATCATTCTAAATTGTATTGTGAACAATATAGTAAATTTTCATTTTGTTCCGATTAAAAATGTAAGAGTAAAATGGTTACAACTGGAAAAAAAGGGGTGACTTTAGAGTCCCTTTTCTTCGGTTTTATTAATCGATTTCTAGAAAAACCACATCACTTCTCATATCCTGTAGATGGTTCAGTTTAAATTTCAGCTCAAAAAGTGCCATAGTTAATGAATAAAATGGTTACAAAATTAACCAAAACCGGCAGGTAGCCCCTTAATATGCATTTAAAGGTTTATTCAATTCTATCAATAAAATTACGATAATCAATACCCAAGGCTGGCGCATTAACTCGATACCTAAATTGTATATACCTAGTTGTATCTATAAAACCAACATTATTATCCAATTTGCCGTTTCCAAGGGTAAGATCAGGGCCATGACTTATTCACGAGATAAAATGGAGAAAGGCGTAATACAAGTCTTAGAAATAGGGATGGGAATATATCGTTTTGTATTGTGAATCAGTTTTTTGAAGTAAATCATTTGGAGGAGCTCGGCGAACTGATGCTTCAGTGTATAGGAAACTTCGAGATAAAGCAGTCGAGTGAATCGCGCCTTTGGTTTAAATTTCCAGCACCACCATACTTGAAAAGACAGGTCTAACTGTTGTTCCGGGATAATACTACTATTATTCTTGATGTCAACTCAAAGGCCTCGGCTTGAAAATATTTGATCGCAGTTTGTTCCACGTGCAAACCGAATTGGGTAAGCGTGGTGTGGTCTACTTTATCTCACCTTCAGCTGAAGCAAAGGGACTTTGACCTACGAATCCCAAAAAAAATTCGCCCACCATAATAATTCTTCTTTCTTTCTTTCAGTAAATCATTTTGAACTGAATTTTTAAAGATAAAAAATTAATACTTGCATTAGGCGTCATTATCATCCAAAGGAGATAACTCATTATCACTGTAATGATCTGAATTCTAATTCGGTATATCAGTCGACTGCTTCACTAGAAAAGCAGACAGTTATGAACAACCAGTACACTTTTGTTTCAAATCGCAGTAGTCTAAAGTGAACACATATTTTTAAGTTCATAATCACAGAGCACACTCTCTTGGTTGCAGAATCTTATAGAATAGAAAACGGATACGATTAGAGGTCGGATAAAGTGGCTATATCCGGCAACAGATAATAATTATGTTTGCGAAGCAATTCGGAATTAAGTCACCTCTCACGACACTCATCCGGGTTAGAGCAATGACTCAGTATCAATTGAGTCAATAGCCAAAGCCCACCTCTATGCTACAGGGTGTTCATAGGGGATGAAGGTCGGTATGTGACAATGGATCTCAGTCTCTATTGAAGTACGGAACCGTAATAAAATCGGGACGGACCCCGATCTAACCCAATTTTTGTGATGTCAAAATTGTTAAGCACTATTTTCGCAATAGTAAATGTAAATCGCAAGAAAGGGACGATTTTTAAACATGGATCTAATAACACTATCACTATTCAAATAAAGCAGCTCAAGCGAATCAAGCTTTTCAGCTTTTTCTTCTAAATCAAGATCACTTTATACAAGGTGTTTCAAAAATACAAATAAACCTTTAAGGGGGTGGTGTAGACCATCAAACTGAACAACTTTCACTATGGGACCAACATCGAAATCGCGAAAAAAAATAATGATGTTCTATACTCTAATCGACTAGAGCTAAAATATGTATGGGATATGAAATTTTTTTTTTGCGATTTCGATTTTGGTCCCATAGAGAAAGTTGTTCAGTTTGACGGTCTAAACAACCCCCTTAAGAGTTTTAAAAATTTATTCTTACTTATGAAACACCCTGTATAGCCTGTAAGACCCTCTCAAGAAGAATGAGAGGGAGTGGGTCATACTCCACAATGCGGGCGTTGGTGGAGGCAAATTAATGGTCAATTTCGTCAGAGAATTTTTTAATTACCTGAGTCCAGCATAACTATTCGCGCCGAAGGAGGCGAGCGAAACGATTTTTTTTTTAATTCTTCTGACGAGTCGTCCGATTCACCGCGGATAAATATGCGACCTCCTTTAGACTTTTGATTGTTGGTGACGTGTTTTCTTAAGCACAGAGACACGGATATCCATCCAAAACTGACCAGTCCCGACGTTGCTTAAGGCGTATCAGCCGTGGACCACTCTCCTCTCACTCACACTCCATACTAATCGAAAAGAAAGAGCGCGTGGATCCGGTCAGAATTTTGCTGTTTTCTTTGAAAAATTCGATGATTTTTTATTATTTTCGAAAAAGTAAAAAAACCACATCATTCTAAATTGTATTGTGAACAATACAGTAAATTTTAATTTTGTTCCGATAAAAAATGTAAGAGTAAAATGGTTACAACTGGAAAAAAAGGGGTGACTTTAGAGTCCCTTTTCTTCGGTTTTATTCATTAAAATCGATTTCTAGAAAAACCACATCACTTCTCATATCCTGTAGATGGTTCAGTTTAAATTTCAGCTCAAAAAGTGCCATAGTTAATGAATAAAATGGTTACAAAATTACCCAAAACCGGCAGGTAGCCCCTTAATTCCGTTCATAGATTTTTCCTAAACTGAAACTCTTAGAAAAAAAATTTGTTAATACTGAATTGATGATTTCTATTGGCTGGTTAATCGAGACTCGATTTTTGGTATTTAAATTGATGTGTACAAAAACTCTTCTACGACGGTTTCGCATAGCATCAGGTCACATTGGCGCAGGACCGTGAGGAATGGCACAATAAAAGGGTATTTTATGCCCAGCAGTGGGTTTATGTCGGATGATTAGATTTATTGAAGCTTGTCTACTATAAAACATATATATTATTCCAACTTCTTTAAAACTACAGAATAAAATTAAACACCCTGTAAATTATAATTCTATTCGGCAAATATAGAAATTGCGAAACTGAATAAGTATGGAACGCAATATAAAAATTTTACCAGCTGGAGTGCGATTTTTGAAAGTCACCGGCTGAGTAAAATGGCCGATATTCGCCGATTTCCCAAAGTTCGCATTGTTAAATTTTACCGGAGACTAAATTCTCATACCCATGAGAGTGGGTAGGGGCACTTGTATTGAACTCATAGGTATGAGAAGGCTTTTGTATGAGATTTAAAAAACGATCAAACTCACCGGTGACATTCAAAAATCGCACCCCTGATCATTGAGGTACTATGTTAACTAGAGAAGCTACCGAGAAGTAATATTTTGTAACACGCGTTAGGGTGCACGCGCTCTAACCCACTTAGCCTGTGCCAAGGGCTCGTCGCAGCCTGACGCTCCCAGCACGCGCCCCGCACTGCTGATCATGGTGCACAGATTTTGTTCGCGTTGTCTGCTCTATACATTATTACTCAATGCCCCTGATTTGTTTCGCGTTTCCTGTGATTGGCTCAATAGAGAAAGCAGTTCAGTTTGTCGGTCAGAATTTACAGTTTCAGTATTTCAGAGGCTGCCCCTTACACCCTCATAACAGAGATCAATGCAATACGAATACAATATTACGATGAAGGTTTAATAACGTTAGTAGATAGTCGCTTCTATTTGCTAGGTTTTGCATACAAAGCGACTTAACTCAGTCCTGTTCCAATCAAAGCGGATTCTGAGGCGTTCCTAACTTAGTTAGTTACCTACGTGGGTGTTCGAACTATTAGTCATAGACTTATAGGAGAACATAAATTATGAGTTTCATATTGTTATCATTTATCACCATCTGCATTATTAAATGCTGCTATTAATCATCATGTTTAAAATCACAGCCTATGAACTGTTTATTTATGACAAAAGCTGTCTTCGTTTCCGAAAAAAATACATGTCCAATAAAATACAAAACTCGAAATAAAAATAAAATTATATTTTCTCACTTTCCGCTTAGTCCCTACTAAGTCTGTAACCTTACAAAAAATATTCTTAGTAATTAATTTATGTCATTAAAGTAAGAAATTAAAAAAAAATCTTCAAATTTACACTAAATTTCATCTAAATTGGTTCTCTATTTTTAATAAATTTTATTTTTCAAGCACAAATCAACACGTGCCTAAATAATAGAACTTGAAAATTAAGGATTAAGTGAAATGCACCCTCATTGGCTAATATATGTTTGAATATATTCTGTTCTATTGTAATAATTATTGGTGTTAGAATAGAAAAACAATTTAGATGACATAATATTATAGCTTAAATATGAAGAGTTTTTTTTAATTTCTTACTATAATGACATAAATTTATTACTAAGAATATTTTTCGTAGGGTTACATAATTTGACTCACCAACAGATTTTATTTCAGAAAGAAAAAATTATAGAACTCGAAGGTTATTTTAGTAAAAGAATAAAATTCGTTTGGTATTTTTTTGTAGTAAAATCTGACCCACTTAAAACATTGTACATCTTCAAAACGCTTCAGATCCTCACAAAATTTTGGTAGGATGAACTCTGCAATACACTCTTTTGATCGATAAAGCAATCAACCAAACCAGTTTAGAAATGACGGAGTTATGACGAAAAAAATTTTTTTTAAATCGCCACGTATCGACACATTTTTTTATTTTTAAGTTTTTTTTGTAATAAGTACTTTTAAACCATACAACAGTTCACGTTCATGCTAAAAGAACTGCATATATCAGGTTAATAATGTATTTATTTGGATGAACGTGGAAACGCATGATCTTACTTTGACAGATAAATCTGGTTGGCCGCCAGAAACCACCAGGCTTTGGCCAGGACGACCGATGAAATATTGAAGGTGAAGGTCTAACCTCTGATTTGGCATACATTTCATCCATGAGCTCGATGGGTGAGAAGTACTCCAAAATTTGACCACCATTTTTGGTTGGCCAGCACCACCTGCCAGGATATCCGGCGGACGACCGAGTGTACTTCGTTACACTAACTAAAACCAATCGGATAAGCATAATTTTGTCCATGAGCTCGATGGGTAATTAGTGTCGTCTCAGAGAGGTTACTAGTCACCCTCCTGCGCAAAACCCACCAGGATAGGGGTCGGCCGACCAAGTTTTTTCGCATCTCCTAATAGTAAACTATTGCATGAAAACTGAATTATTCATGAGCTCGATGGGTATATGACTTCGTCACCGCCGCCCGAACTGTAAGTAAAAAAAACAATTTAGAAGAAAAAATCCTAAGTCCCTCAATTAGCAGTTTCGACCCACTGTGTCTATAGCCTGTAAAAATTGTATAGAAGAGACGGATTTTCGAGCTGCGGCCCGCCTTAATTATGCGCTCACCCAAAAACATAAACACGAAAACTTCATCATAATACGTTACTTATCAGCCCGAAGCCCTAACCCTTTTCCATCAAATGAAAAGCTTAGCGGCTTTATTCCATTTTCATCAGCTCTCATAATATGTTCGGGTAAAAATTCAATTCAGACGATATGCGGGCAGAGCAAGGCAAATTAGATATACGTGTGGATGAATTTCTAAATTATGTTTCGGTTCGAAAAGCAATTTTGTTTTTGACTGATGATTTAGTATGTTTTTAACTGACTTGAAACAAGGAGGTTGTTATCAATTCTCCTGTTCTTTTGTGAAAATCGGATGACGCGCTTCGGAGCTACACAATAGAACTCCATTGATGCATTTGCTTCATATCGATGTAGTAATTATATGGTTGTTCCCTCCGGATGGAAAGCATCAATTTTCGCCCCGCTGCCCTAAACGCAGTTGCCAGTTTCCACCTCCGTCGAGGAGAAAAATAGTATACTAACCTTGGGCATTAAATAAGAAAGCCTCAGATCACATGTTTTTTGACATCGGCTTCGCCTCGGTCATTACATGACCATGAGATCTGAGACCTTTCATACTTTCCTGCCCTCGGTGTGTACCTAATCTACTATTATTTTACTTCACTTCGAATCACCCTGTAGTTTATCTAACATAATTATTAATTACTATTGTTTTCCCGCGACTTCGTCCGCACAAATTACATACCAGATTTTAAGTCAGATCATAAGCATTCAAACAAAAAAAGATGCATCAAAATCGGTTCAGTAGTTTTTGCGTGATGCGCGAACAAAAAAACAAACAAATAAACAAACAAACAAACAGACTGACAAAATTTCTAAAAAAGGTTGATTTCGAGTCAGGAATACCTAAAAACCATATCGTAATCTTTTTTTGTAAATATCTTCAATGTACAGACACACTTCAGTTACAGTTTTATAATAGTTTAGATATGCTCACGACTACAGTCTTCGATGGGAAAAAAGTGTACAGTATGATTTTAGTGACATAAAATAAAATAAAAAAGTACTAAATTTTTTTTCTACTACTGCAGTTTTGTATGACAGTTTATTTTTATTTTTTTGTCTCGGTGTTGGCTCCTTAATGAAAGTTGTTCAGTTTGATCATACGGTAGTATACAAGGTGAACCAAAACTACAAATAATCATTTAAGGGGGTGGTGTAGACCATCAAACTGAACAACTTTCACTATGAGACCAATATCGAAATCGCGAAAAAAAAAATTTATGTTCTATACTCTACAAATCGACTAGAGCTAAAATATGTATGGGATATAAAATTATTTTTTTCTCGATTTCGATGTTGGTCCCATAGAGAAAGTTGTTCAGTTTGACGGTCTAAACAACCCCCTTATGAGTTTTAAAAATTTATTGTTACTTATGAAACACCCTGTATAGTACTCTGTGGTTTGAGGGTCCAAACCACCCCTTAACATATTACTAGCGTGTTATGTCACACCTTGTATAAGTAAAACGATGTTTTCCAGAAAGTGGATACCACCCACTATAAGAATGCCTAACAACCAATTTATTTCCACAGCATTCCTCCATCTTGTACCCGTGTAGGTATTGCTACGTGTTGGAATGTCATCCCTTTTTAATTACGGGTTGCAGGGACTACGCTGGCTTGGAACTTTGACCTTTGTGAAGCCTTTATTTTTGTATAGGAATTTAGGGAAAATATTAGAATTGTATGCTTATTAAGAGGAAAGGCTGCAAGAAATTTGATGAATTGGTATTTAACAGATTTCACGAGCAACCGAGCTACCAGTGCGAAAGTGACAACTGCAGCTCGGACAGATTTTCCTTGAAGAAGCGATTTTTATATACAATCCTTTTCAATATGCTGACGGTTTTATACATAGACCCATCAAAATCAGTTCAGTAGTTTATTAACGTGATTCTTGAACAAACAAACAGACAGACAAATCAAATTAAAGATTGAAAAATTTGTCTCGGGACCGTTTGAACCCACGCTCTTCCAAACCGGGGAATCGTGCTAACCAATTACACCACCGAGCCCACTACCCAGAGAACGAAATTTTCAATCTGTTTCGTCTTAAGGAGATGTGCGCGCCAACTACTGGAAGTATTACAACCAACCAACTTGCAAGTGAAGCATTACAACTGAAACTAAGAACTTGAATTTAGTGGGTTCAAGTCCCGCCCGAGACAAATTTTTCTATCTTTAATTTGATTCGAAATAGCACAACATGGCTGTAACATGTTTATAATCAATAAGACAGACAAATATTCTAAAAAAAAGGTTGATTGGGAGCCAGGGACACTTACACAGCATATCGCCGTAATCTATTTTCTTGTAAATATCTTGAATGTCTGTTTCAGTTTTATAATAGATCAGATTATGCAGTGTTATGCACACATCATCATTCTCTTGTCCATTTCCCATTTTTGGGGTCGACGCAATATGTCATCCTCTTCCATTGACCTCGCTTGGCCGTCATTTCGGCAATCACTCCATCAATTTTTTCTTCGTCCTTCCTCTCCTACCACAGCCATCCACTTCATACTGAAGGAGTCATTCGTACAAGCAAATATTTTCTATGAGAAACGCGATTGCCCAGCCCGCCGAAAAGTGCGTGCGTGTGCCGTATTTTCGATTAAAAAGAGTTAATTAAAGTACTTAATTACCTACGTTTCGGTACTACTGGTGAAACGTGGATGTTCTGAGGTTTCAAAATATCTCTGACTACCCCCTCGGGGAATATAGTCGTGAGCATATGCTTATGCTTATGCTTATGCTTATGCTTATGCTTATGCTTATGCTTATGCTTATGCTTAATTACCTTTGTGTTGTCCAGTAATTATTAAACGGTTGCAAGTTATACTATTTTGAGAAAATAAGGGTAAAAATGTATGCGTGTGAAGTCATTTCAATCGTATATTCAATTTATGATTTCAATCATTGACCATAAATTTCAATAGATAAACTATGCAAGAATACTGTGTATTTATTTCGTTTCGGTAATATGTATAAATCTAGTAAAAAAACGAAAAATAAGAGACCCCTTCCCAGGTAATTTCGGGTCGTACGGCCCCTTTACATTCGTCTCGTAACATGACACTCGTCTCTCCGCATCACATGCCCATACCACGATAATCTATTACCCTGCAATGTTTCCGTCATAGGTGCTACTTTCAAACTTCCTCTAATATGTGTTATGCACACAGGCACAGTGAATATAGGTCAAGTAAACACAACACGCACTGAAGCTTAAATAAAGACACGCTACTCTATTCTCAACAACTAGAAAGTAAAGGAAATGACATTTCCTTCCAGGCTATTCTTACTAGCATTGCCTTGCGTTTTCTAGAAAATTCCGTACTACCTAGTGTGTGAGTATATTTTTTTAAAACAAAGACAATTATTTTCATATAAACAACGTGTTTGTTAGAAGGAAACTATAAGAGACCTGTCACACAAGCTATGAGCGTAGGTGATGTAGCAAATATACCGCAACGACATCACAAACAATTCACTGCGATAAGCGCACAGACCAAGCATTATCGCCGCCATTCCACCGCGATTCCGCCGCGTCACTGATTGATATCAGTAAATATCGCGGGTATATCGTTCCGTCCTACGCTAAAAAATAACTTGTGTGATGTAGCCCTTCTTACAAAAATCGAAATCGTTTTTATCCCATTAAAACCTTACAGAAATCGATGGTTTTCATTTCATATTTGTATATAGAAGAGAGAACTCGGTTTTGCCTTAATGGAAGTTACATGCAGATGCAGCCCGCGTGCCACTGATATGGTCGATATACCATATCGGTTAATACATTTCGTGTGTTGTATGGTTCGAGTACTAAAGAGAATATTATAATCATAGATAAGTCTACCTATATATTACATATTACTAAATCAAATTAATTATAAACTTGCCAAAATGTCTCGTCTAAAAGGACGTACAGACAATAGTCCACGACAAGCTTCGTCACAAGAAAGTATGTCACAAGAAAGTATGTCAGGAAAATCAACGTCTTATCATAAATTAGTCGTTTATATTTGATTAAATTCACGCCAAAAATAAAAATTAAATACTATAAAAGTACCTACTTCACTTTTAACTTCTAACGTGCTTATTTTTTTCCAATTTTATTTTTATTTTTTTAGACAATATTTTATTTACTATCATAAAATTTTACAAAAGCTTAACCTATAAACAAAAAAATGTGGATATACTTATAGTAGATTACACACCGAGGACGGGAAAGCAAGAAAGGTCTTAGATCTCAGGCTTTCTTATTTATCTACTGTCCGAGGTATACTATTTTTCTCCTCGACGGAGGTGGAAAGCGACAACTTCGTTAAGCGCAGCGGGACGACAATAATTGTTGTTTTCCGTCCGGAAGGGAGAAAAAAAATTTTTATGGCGACTGCTATTTTAACTTCACATTCATCTCTAAAATGCATTTACACTGTGTGGCATCGTTAAAAGTGCAGCTCGCGTACAAGGTGGCTCCAGCTCCGGTGCCGGCGGTGGGCGTGTTGAAATGCAATTATGTGTACGGGTGAAGGGGTAATGCACTGAGTGCACCTTGCACTTCTTAGACATTTTACCCTCTAAGGTAGTAAATCTGTCGCCTGAACGCAGGGTTCGCAATTGGGGGATTCGGATATCTTAAAATGCAAATATTTGCATCCAATATCATAGTTGATACTTATTTCGGTTTTGCAAATACTGATTTTGTCAAAATGCTAAAATACTCAGTTGCAAAAACACTCATTAGAGTTAATCCTCCATTAAATCTCTTGCCGTCACTTTTTGTCTTGTTGACGCAGAAAAAGTTAAGCAAGAAATTTAATGGAGGAATAACTCTAATGAGCGTTTCTGCAACTGCGTGTAAAACAGATAAGTTTAGTATGATAGTTCGTTGCTACGCCGTAGCAATTTTGTAGCACTTCGTAGCTTATCTACATCAATTCGTAGAGCATGTTTCGGTACAATAGCGTGTTGTTTGGTAAATATCGATTGGGAAAAATTTTCCAACATTTTTCTTTTAGTAGTTGCTAAGTTATTGCTCAATTTCTGACCACCCCAGAAAGGAAATAGGGTCGTGAGTTTACGTAGCTACTTTAATAAAAACTTAAGGCTAGGTTATCCCAGTGCAAGCGTCTCTTTCTTGCAAGCATAAGTTTACAATTAGCCATCCCGCTCCAATTGAAAGCAGGATTGCAAAAAAACGTGTTTTTTGTTAATATCTTTGCTCATGGGAGTTTCTAAGCTAAAAATTCTTCTGAGTTCACTAGAAATAATATTTAATGTATTTAGTTAAGTACAAGAATAAAAAGTTAAATATCAGCAGTTTAATCGTAGTATTGAAAAAACATAACAAAAAGGGGTAACTTTGGGATGTTTTTCTATCTAGTAAACTTAATCTAATCGTGTAATTGAGAACAGTCGCCCATCCGCCCGATCCTTAAATAAGACATAATTTAATTTCAGACTTTAAAACACAGTTTAAAACACTTTCGTTCGTGTTCAAAAAACGGCCTCGACGGGTTAACAGCGTCTTAATTATAAAGGACAAACTAAACTTGGCAGAGGAAAAAAAGACAGACTAACAAACTAATCATTATAAGGAATCCGTTTTTTTTTCTTTTGAGGTACGGAATCCTAAAAATCAAGCTAAAGTTCCAAGATTATAAGTCTGAGCAAGAAACTTTTATGGAAAAAAAAACTCCTGAATAAAAAGACTGAAAAAAGTTTTCAGAATTACAAATCTGTTTTGAACACTCAAAAATTCAGTAGGTTATGAAGTCTTAGAGGCTTTATTCACTACCGAACTAAGCTCTAAATAAATTGGTATTATACCAAATATATGCAATAACCAGTATGATAAGATCTCTGGTATTTTACCGAATCCATCGGCATTTAGGGATCTAAGTAAACTAGTTGTTCCTTTATTTTGGTACAAAGACTAGTATGATTAGAACTCTGCGGGTCTATAAGTGTGAAGAGAGATTTAGTTGCGAAGATTCGAGTTGGTAAATATTTTTGACGTTCACGAAAATGTTGTTTTGTACTTTGATGAGGGTTGGCCGCAAGTTTCAACAGATTTTTCCTTTTGAATAACTTATGCGTTTAATATTTTTGGTTGGTATATTCTACAGGGTGGAATAGAAATGATTTGAACAATGTTTAAGGGGATATAAGGTTGTCTGGAAGAAATCGCTTCTTAGCGATAAGACCGCCTTATTTTTGTGCCTACTGTTTTTTCTTTCTGTATTTTACTGTTTGTATTTTGGTGTAAAATAAAGTAAATTTGATTGATTTGATTGATATAACTCGGAGCGCGCTTCATACAAACGTCCTATGGTGATATTTTCAATACCAACAAATTAAAAGTCAATGACATTTTGCAGAAACAATCTAGACACAAATTTCGATGCTTGTAAATAGTCAGATTTTCGTTATAGTATACAGTTTCAATGCTAGGATTAATTTAAGATTTGTATGGAAATCTTTGAGGCACTGTAACTTTAAAACTAAACATTTTAACGAAAATCTGACTCTACACAAGTATAGAAATTTGTTTCTAGATTAATTCTGAAAAATGTCATTGGGTTTAATTGGTTAGTATTGAAAATATCACCATAGTACGTTTGTATGGAGCGCGCTCGGAATTATATCCTCCTAAGGGTGGTCCCATGGAGTATTTCTAGGGCAGCGTGTAGTTTCTCTATGGGTGGTTCATACCATCAAACTGAACAACAACTAATTGCAAAAACAAACACATGAGTTGAGTAGGCATTGCAGTTGCGATTTAAGGTTTGCTCCCATAGAAAAAGTTGTTCAGTTTGTCGGCTCATTTCAATGCACCCTGTAGTACTGTAGCCAAGGGACTATTAATAACGAAAAAACGTTACGTTGAAATTGTTGTAAAAAAGAACCTGAGGCTAGCTCAAAGATCATAACATGTCGTAATCATAAATATGGAATGACAATAGTAGATTACGCACTGAGGGCAGGTAATTAAGCAAGGTGTCAGATCTCATGTAATATCATTATCTAGGTTTTTTCTTAGATTATTAGTCAACCGTAATCTGTATACTTTACTTTATCACACTGCAAAGTTTCAGCGATAGATGAATTATTGTTAGGGTGTCCATACAAAGAATCTCTAAAATTTATTTATTTATTTATTTCTTTATTAGGCTCACCAACAGGTTACATATTACAACAATCAATTTTACATCATCAGTTTGGTATAGATCTGATACATAACCCAGTTACAGGTGGACACAACATTCACGACAACTAGACAAAATCATTATGGGACAGATATAAAATGATTGGACTACATAGCGTAAATATAATATGTATACCATAATTCAATGATGTATACTTTGACTGAAGCATGACTGATGACTGATTGTTGTTTGTAGATATTTTCGTTTTATTGATGAAAAATTTGAAAATAGTATTGTAAAGCATAACATAAGCTCACGAGTCACGACTGTATACTCCCTTTCTAGTTAGAGATAATTAATTCTGAAAACTCAGAACATCCACGTTTCACTAGTAGTACCGAAACTCTGTCCAGTGTGACGGCGAGTGAGCCCGTCGATACTTCATTGAAAATAAATTAAACAATATAAAATATTTTCACTGGTCAAACACATTATACAATTATTGCTGCGTTTATAGTATTCAAAAGGGTTTCAAATTAAATAACCGATGTCTAAGTAAATTTTGTCACAGAAATTGAAACTTCGTTATTAATAGTCTGTTCAGTACAATTTATTAAATTAGTTTACTTATTACTGTTTGTTATTTTAGACGTTAATAATTTAAATTCAAATTTTAATGAAACCTCAGACTGGAGTTTGTGCTTGATTGACTCTAAGTTTGCTTGCAAAAGTTTTCTAATTTATTTGATTTCGAGCAGGACATACAGAGCTTCAGTAAAATTGTTTGGTTAGTAAAAGGCAACAGATTGGCAGTAAATTAATTCTAAACTTTGTGCAATGTGGACAGATATTTGCCAATCGACGTCGACGGCCCGACAGCACAGTCTGTAGTAAACCTGCCTGCTGCGTCGAGGGTCGCGGGTTCGAATCCCGTAAGGGAAAAATATTTGTGTGACGAATATGAATATTTGTACCCGAGTCATGGATGTTTGTATCTATACAGGGTGTTTCATAAGTAACAATAAATTTTTGAAACTCATAAGGGGGTTGTTTAGACCGTCAAACTGAACAACTTTCTCTATGGGACCAACATCGAAATCGCGAAAAAAATAATTTTATATCCCATACATATTTTAGCTCTAGTCGATTTGTAGAGTATAGAACATAAATTATTTTTTTCGCGATTTCGATATTGGTCCCGTAGTGAAAGTTGTTCAGTTTGATGGTCTACACCACCCCCTTAAATGTTTATTTGTAGTTTTGTAACACCTTGTACATATTATGTATTCTATATCGGTGTCTAGTTATCATAATACAAGTCCAGGTTAGATTCTGGAACTTTAAATGTGACTTTGTGTGACAATGTCCAAGATAAAAAAAAAAAAAAAATTATTGATGAGATGTCATACTATAAGAGATAAAAGTAGTTTTAGTAACCATCAGCTGCAAGGCTGATTCAGAATTCATAGGGTGTAGAGCATGATGGGGATGGACCAGGTCGGCCTGCGTAACTCCAGTCGGTTTAGGAGCTACATCCGTTCAAAGGTCTGGTGTGGTTGCTAAAAATGAATATGCATGTATTATTGTAATATGCACTGTATCTATGCGAACAGTTGTTTGTTTAGTTTCTAAGCAGACAGTTAACTCTCTTCCTGTGTCCATACATTAATTTATGCACTTTCAACTTTCGATTTGTTCAAGGTTAGTTCTAAACTTTGGAACTGATCTTGAACAGATCGTAAGTTCACAAAGTAATGTTATAAATATAAAATCATGTAGGTTCTTGACCACCCCGCAAGGGATTATGGTCGTGAGTTTACGTATAAATTTTATATGAGAGATGAATACAGGAACGTAAAATATTGGAGAATTGGAAAAAAAAAATATAAATAAATAAAACTGTGTGTAGTGTATCGCTCGCATGTACAAACTGTTTATATGTAATCATAGCTAAAAGCGTATCGCCAACAAACTGTTCTGCAGTTTGGAGAATTTGTGTTTTATGTAATAGCTGTTGTAAGATTGAAGTGAAATAAATTTAAAAAAAAAAGTACAAAAACTGACATCGTCTTTATTTTTTACTTCGAGCGCAGATATCTCGAGACAGAAGCATTACAACGATTTACTTTTCTCCCATTGGGCAAGACCTATCCAACGATACCTCACTCGATTTCGGTGTATAGGTAGGTTCGAAAAAAAGGTTTTTCTTCATAACTACTATATTTCTATTTTTGGGTTACTGTTATCTGTCTTCATGCCAAATTTCGACTCAATGTGCACAAAAATGAGCGAGTTATTGAAGCGGATTATACAAACAGACATAACGGACGAAAATTTAAGGGTTCCTTGTTTGACTACGGAACCCTAAAAGCCTTTAACGAGGCCCTCTTATCCAAGTGCAAGCGTCTCTTTCTTGCAAGCAGAAGTTTGCAATTAGCCATCCCGCTCCAATTGAAAGCGGGATCGCAAAAAAACGTGTTTTTCATCAATATCTTTGCTCATGGGTGTTTCTAAGCTAAAAATTCTACGAATTTCACTAGATATATTTGATGTATTTAGTTAAGTTCAAGGGTAAATATCAGCAGTTTAATCATAGTATTGAAAAAACATAACAAAAAGTGGTAACTTTGGGATGTTTTTGTATCTAGTAAACTTAATCTAATCGTGTAATTGAGAACTTTCGCCCATCCGACCGATCCTTAAATAAGACATAATTTCATTTCAGACTTTAAAACACTGTTTAAAACACTTTCGTTCGTGTTCAAAAAACGGCCTCGACCTGATAACACCTGACCTGACCTTTGTGTAGAAAACCCTACAAAGTGGTGCACTAATAATCAGAACATACCTACTTTAAACCACCACCTACTCTACGTACTTATAGAATAAAGTCTATAATTGCATCAGCTTCCATCGGAACACGTTTAACGAACCGGCATAATTAAATATATTAAACTCTTCATTTTATCTTCATCAAGTTTTCAAAGGAATCGAATTAATATTCATTAAGTTTCTTGGAAGATCATTACGGGAGCTAAGTTGACCTGGTTGCCTTTGACAGAATATCGGAAGAACTAGCGAAGGAGCGAATATTTACATAAACTGACTCAAACTAACTTAAATGAAAAGGAGTTAAGTAAACTTGAAATGTTTCTAAATCTAGTCATTGATAGAAAAGATTCTCCGAACAATCTCATCGGAGACAAGAGGAATGACAAACTGAGGTTTTTGGCCGGTAAGAGTCCGGCACTATCTGGGTCTTCCTTCCCAGATGTCCATGATGGATTTTCCTCTTTTTGTCATATGTATAAAAAAAAAAAAAGGAGTTAAGTAATTTTGAATTTATTTTAACTTTTTGTGTGGTTAGCCGTGGTGGTCCAGTGGCGAGAAACCTTGCCTGCCGTGCAGGAGGCGATGGTTCGATCCCCGTCCAGGCCGACGCGTACTAATGAGTTTATCGGAATACATGTACGATTTGTAACACCACGGGTTTTTAGGTGAAGGAAAACATAGTGAGGAAACCTGCATGCTTAAATTTCGAGGCATGTATTGTACCCACTGTCCATTATAAGTGGCGACGGGCTCACACCCCGTCACACTGGACAGAATTTCGGTACTACTGGTGAAATATGGTGGGTTGCAGGGGTGCAATTGAAACACACTTTGAATGGACATACTTTACTCCATCTTAGATCGACCCTTATGACTAGTTAACCTAAGCCTATATACTATCTTGTACGTGATATTATAGCTGAGCTAGCAGGAGATTACACATGATTATATCCTCGTTTTATCTCTCTTCTGCTATCTCAGCACCTTACGTGAGGGTATGTGATTACTATATCACACTGGTGAAACGTGGATGTTCTGAAGTTTCAGAATATCTTTGACTACCCCGTCGGGGAATATAGTCTTGAGCATATGCTATGTTTTTTGTGTGGTTGGTGAACTAAGTGGGAAAGAGTGTTTAATATTTATCTTTTTCTCTCTGCAGACGTCAGAGGCCGGTGTCTGTTCACTTTGTTTTTTCACCGCACTACAAAGTCGTACTTGTTTTTGATATTATTATTTTACAAACTAGCTCACAAAGCTCTGTGGCAGTGTTTATTATTATAGGTTATGGGCCCAGTAAAAGTATTAAAAAATGCAAAAATAAGATTTAAGAACAGTGCTAAAAGACAGTAATTAACTTGCTCACAACGCACTGACACAGACAGTATGTATTCGATAGAAGGCAGTAACGCCACACAAGATCTCATTTTTGATAAACGCCAAAAAGATTTTCCGTTTTCTATTTTGCTTTCTGACCAATTCCGATTACTTAGCAAATAAAATGGTTTTTTTTATCAGAAAAATATAATATCGCTGAATGTTACTAAAGCTGTTCTAAGAATAAGTGAGAGTGTTTAAAATCTCTGTTTATTCAAAACAGTCTTTTAATTTCGTTGCTATTTAGAATGGAATATTAATATCAAACTTCTGTTACTGTTTTATAATAGTTTAGAATACTACCTAGTTCAGATAAGGATAAATTGCTTTAGTTCTACAAAACCTTCAAGACAAAGCTGAATCTAGCACACGGGTTGATTTATGGCGAGCCCTCCTGGAGCAGGGCGATATATCTTACAGTTTTAGTAATTCACGCCCGTGAGAACAGGGCCAGGCGTCATTGTGGCCAGTGCCAGCTTGTCATTTGTTCTTAAAACTATTGGGGGTTTGGATAAACGAAAATGGAAGTTCTTCAGTAAGAATTTAAATACCAGGCAGGTGAAGTCGCAAGTAACCATAAACACCCACGACTATAATCCCCGAGGGAGTCAGATATTCTGAAAATAGGTTACAGCATAAGCATAAGCATATGCTCACGACTATATTCCCCGAGGGGGTAGTCAGAGATATTCTGAAACCTCAGAGCATCCACGTTTCACCAATAGTACCGAAACTCAGTCCAGTGTGACGGGGGGTGAGCCCGTCGCCACTTATAATGGACGGTGGGTACAATACATGCTTCGAAATTGAAGTATGCAGGTTTTCTCACGATGTTTTCCTTCACCGAAAAGCCAGTGGTGTTACAAATCGTACATAAAACTCATTGGTACGAGTCGGCCTGGACGGGGATCGAACCATCGCCTCCTGCACGGCAGGCAAGGTTACTCGCCACTGGACCACCACGGCTCTCGGAAAATACGAGTAGGTTACAGTTGTTTAAAATCTGTTATTGATGATGGGAAAGGATTCCTTGTTTGTTTCGACTACGCCAATTGTTAATCTTTATAAAAAAGCAGTAAAGTACGTAGAATATTTTGAAGTTCTATTTAATAATATAATATATATAATATTTTGAAGCCGTCCGAGGAAAACATGCCATGATCAAATCAATGATCTTTTCCGAAAAGGACAAGTGCGTAGCACCCTCAATCGATGGAAGTGCATGCAGAGATGTATGAATGTGAATGAGGCTAAAGAGGTGTGTCAGAGTCGTAGCGTGTGGCGGTCCGTGGTCTCTGCCTACCCCAATGGGACAATGGCGTGAGCTTATGTATGTATATTTTGAAGTTTACACGCTAAACAGATGCACTGTCTTGTCCTTACCCTCCTATGTCTGATGGAACGGGAGACCGATACGACCAGAGGTGGGTCCGATGTACGTCAGATGCCGTGGAATTAGTCACCTCTTACGATATCTGGGTTGTTGTGATATTTAAAGCCGGACACCATACGGTAAAAAAACTAACGGAAACGATAAATCTGTTATTATTAACATTGCAACAATAGAGTCATTAATTTCAATTTTAATCAACCGTTGTCAAAATGATTTAGAAGCAATTGCTTAATCAAAACAGATACCTTCATATTACATTTCGAGACTCCCGCCAAATTTAATTAACTATCGATCGAGATGCTACTTATTGGGGACCTTCCATGTAACACATGAATGATTAAATAAAATTCGGATTATCAGGCTTACTCTACTAAATTATCCTTTTGTTGAAGTCGCTTAAAAAGGCACACCTACGCAGAATACCTATTTAAAGCCTTTTCCCCGTGTCGCTGTTGATGTTGCGTCACCGACCCGGGAATGTTGCTTTTCCTTACTGATAGTATAAAATCATGCAAAACCTTTCCTGCGTAAAATATACGCGCGTCGACGCAGGTGCTCCGCAGCTATTTTGCGAATGATGGTTTCTCAAATAGAACTCTACAGGGTCCTTCTTAATATGTTGACATTCTTTTAAGGGAATGATCAGACCATCAAACTGAACAACTTTCTCTATGGGACCAACATCGAAATCGCGAAAAAAAAATCGGCTCTTCCATACACAAAACTGCAAACATGCTCGAGCCAAATGTAATTGGACAGCTGATTTTTTTCGCGATTTCGATGTTGGTCCCATAGAGAAAGTTTTTTAGTTTTATGGTCTGATCATCACGAAAAAATGTCATCGTATTAAGAAGGACCCTGTATATTATTATTTTCATGAACAATACAGCACAAGTGTTAGAAAAAAGTGGGTACATAATATGAGCCCTGCAAGGGTATCATAATTTTTTTATAGCGTCCCTAGTCAGCTGTTAGGCAGCTATTTGGGCCACATGATGAACGTCTTCAAAAGATCCAAGCCCGAAGGAATTATAGATCTTCCAGGTGTCACGTTCTACACCCACGTGTTATCATGATAGCTTACCTACCTGCCACCTTCCCCATGTTACAGTAGTTTCTCTTCATGTAACCCTTTCCGTGTGACGTAATATATGGACGATCCCTTTCGTGTAAGTGATTTATGCACGGTAATAAGAGTACATTGTTGTGATTTTAATATAACAGAATACTCGAATTACGAACATTTGAGAAAATTCGACGAGAACGATAGACGTACGTAATTTAAGAACCTATACGCTTTTGTGAAAACATATAATTATGCCCGTATGTATGCATGCCAGAACCAACGTAGGTACTAGAGCTTCCAATCCCGCATACCCTTGTGGGATCTCGGTATAAGCGAGATCAAAAATATGACTGTAATGCTGCGGGATCTCGGTATAACGAGATCGTAATCAAATCAAAATAAACAACGCACCGAATATTGCTCTTTAATATGGAATTTCAAAATAAATCGTTTCCAGACAACAAATACACAATCGATTCTAATAACATATTCGCAACGTGTTTCTGTTTGCCAATAAACAACTTCCTTCACCTGAAAGGTCAATGCCTCCACTTGGCATTAAGAAATTACTAACCAACAGACTTGGCATCTAAGTTAGTTTTATTTTAGTCTCTGACTGTGGGTCTTTTCCCTTGCAGTGGAATCCGATAGTCTATCTAAACTTAGGTTACTTGTTTGCTATCGTATCTTAACCGCCCACCCTTCTCAAATGACGCTGTAAAACAACAGTAAATTCACATTATTCATATATTTTACCTTTAATAAACCATTTCACACTTGATTCATGATACATTTATATTCGAAAAGACTCACTTAATTCAATACTGTAACAAGAATTCAATAACAAAAATGAATTTTGAAGAAAGTGAGTATTTCTGCCTCTGCATTTGGATGTTTGTATGTTTGTGGCTCAATCACGCATAAACGGATAGGGATGAAATTAAGCGAACTGATAGAATATGTTCTGGATTGACACATAAAAGACCACGTAAGTCGGAGTCGTGGGTAACTGCTCAAAAGCAAATGTTCCAAACATTAGAAACACCAAAAAGATAATGTTATACACTGTAAATGGCATATCCACAGATTTTCGTTCCAAGTTAAAGGCTTTCAACCCAGGTCAAAGACATCAAAACTAGAAAGACATGTCGTGTCTTAAACCAATTTGCTATTGTATCACCTAGTTTCCTAACTATTAAAGTTGGCATAAAAGTGAGAATTATTTTAGCAGTGTTCAAAATTTAACACAAAGTTATAAAATAATCCTTTCCGTATCCAAGTCATAATGCCAGTAACGAGGTGGAAAATAGCGAGGTAGCAAAATGATGAGATAGGTAGAAAAAAATATACGCAGTCACAGAATTAAGAGGTTTTGATACCTGAAGAGTAAAAAAAAATAACAAGTTCGCAAAATGAAGACCTAGGTAACAAAAAACGCGGTCGAAAAATGAAGAGTTAACAAAAAAATTTCAAGGTCACAAAATTACTAATTTATTACGTTAAGGCGTGTGTTACAGGTCGGTTAACTAAAGCTGGCGCGTGCCACACATTTACGCATTGTCTTTGTCGCACTGCACGCATAATAAAAAGTATTTCTATCTCTATCAAGCACGGACGCAGTGACACGAAAAACGAATATTTGTGTTAGCTTTAGTTAACCATCCGAAAATTGCGTTCTGCTAGTGAAAAGTCGGTATTCTAGTCCCTCTTCTGGCGCCTACTTCTAAGTCCGTATATTGAGACGGGCAACAACGGAACCCTACCCTGCGCGTCGCCCGACATGCACTTCGCCGGTTTTTCTGATAAGATTTCAATTTTCCTCTACTATTTATGACCAAAGTTAATTTTCTTCTATAACGAAACCGCAGTCTTGTGAAACATAAAACTATGAAGCTAACATAAAAAATGACGATGCTGAAATATTACTTCACTTCAAATCAAATTAAGTGGGGCGATAAAATGCTGCTGCAATCACATTTATGGTCTAGAAGCGCTAGACTTAACACAGTATGTTTTATGCAAGCTGTATGGCATCTTATAGTGTAGCAGCATAGTAAACGAAACTTAACAAAGTTTCGATTATTTACAATTGATTTCAATATCGATACAAAATGCTTGCTTACAGATTAGATGTAGATACCGTTGTAAAATTTTAAATGTGGGCCTTTAAGAATCTTATCATAGCAAAATGAAGACAGATAAAATCTTGTAAGTTCACATGAAGTTATCCTTCATTATTATTAATGTTTGTCTGTACGAAGAAAACAGTCTCAGCTAAATACATATTAGGATTTTTTAAATAAAACAAAACTTAGTATTGTATACAGGATCCTTCTTAATATTGCTGACGGTTTATACGGGGATGATCAGACTATCTTACTGAACAACATTATCTATGGGACCAACACCGAAATCGCGAAATAAAATCTTCTGTTTCAAAACTCCAAATCTATTCGACATAGGACAGCAGATTTTTTTTTGCAAAACCAACAGCATTATAAAACGTAATATTATTAAGAAGGATCAGGACCCTGTATGTGGAGGGTATATTTTTTATTCGACCAAATGCACAAGTATGTGTTCTAAATTTCAGTGGTGAGACCGACCGGGCTATTGTTAAACATCACTGATAAATAAAGAACACCATTACGCCACGAGCGCCTCTAGTGTTGTACTGTGTGAACCGAATGTACTGCAAACTAATGCATAGTGCACTCTAAGCGCATTAAGTGTACTTTTTAGAGACCAACGACAAATAAACACTTCCCAGCGTTGCATGTGGCGACCAAATACGTTTAGCAGTTTGTGGTGGTGACAAGAATTCGAAGGACATTTGTGGTTTTGGTGAACTTTGTAAAACGTTGATTGTTCCAAGGAATTACGACTAACGTATTGTTTTAACGCTTCATATGGATTATTAATTAGCTTTAAAACTATGTCAAAGTTAAAAATAATATAGAGTGCATCCTCGTAGTGGGACGTATAGTAAACTAATTTGAAACGTACAAGCCACCATAGTACCATGTCACAGCATACTATTCGCATAGTTATGTATGACAGACGCTTGAGGAAGTTAATACAGGTTATACAGGTAATTGTGACAAGGTTCTATAAGAACAACTTTTATTTCAGACCACAAATAGTCTATAGCATAGACTCGATACAATAAGTGCAGGCATGGCGTGGGTGTTAGTCGTCTAGGTGGCCTTCATTTCAAATTGGTTATACAACAAACTACAGAATAAACCGGGGTTTTATACAAAACTGCAGTACCGACTCAACTCAATTATTAGGGACAGTTTTTTTCTTTCTGTTTTCTGATTCGTGACAGTTGATAAATCCATGGTCTGAATACCACCCCTATCTAGGGTGCTTTGTTACTGTATAAAATTGAATTCAGAATCCATCACCATTAATAATTTCTTACCTCTTCGGGGATGAAGTGACATTCCAGACGTTTCCAACTCAAATGTTGAATATTTAATGTGATCTAAATGTATATTTATGTAGCTTAATGTATGTTATATATATTTTAGGTGTAGGAGGGATGATGGAGGCGTTCATGAGGAAAATATTTGAAACGCAATATAAAAATGTCGATTGTCGATACAATTTGTAATTCCGTCTAATATATTCTGTCTATAAAATTCGCGACACGCACTTTCTTCATGGTGGTGGTGGTGGTGATGGTGGTGGTGGTGGTTCGTTTCACTTAATGCAAAATATAGTGTTACTATTTTGGAGGAAAAGGGAAGATCTTCCACGGGCTGGTTGGAATGCCCGGGACCGCGGTCCAACAGTTCTTAGTTGGATGTTGTATATATGCAAAGTCTCTTGATAACTTCGATAGTGCGATTCAGGACTCGCCATGTGATTGGTTGTTATTCGTAATGAGCTGTGATGCGTTGGACAGATCCATATTGTGATTGGCCGTCTTCTGTGTGACGTGCTAGGTTGCATGCGCTGACCTAGATAGATCTCTGTTTACATCGACTCGATCGATGTGTTCGGCATTGTTGCTTAGTCAGCTCTCGTAGCTCCGCTACACTATCAATAAACTTCTTTGTTCATCATCATCATCTCAGCCGATGGACGTCCACTGCTGGACATAGGCCTCCCCCAAGGATCGCCATAACGACCGGTCCTGCGCTGCCCTCATCCAACGGTTTCCCGCTGCCTTCACCAGGTCGTCGGTCCACCGTGGGGGGCGCCTACCCACGCTCTTAGATAAAAAAAAAAAAAAAAAAAAAAAAAACATACGGGTCGAATTGAGAACCTCCTCCTTTTGTTGAAGTCGGTTAATAAAATTAATGGATAGGCCTAAAGCGCGCTAAGTTGAAGCACACTACTGGTGCACTTGGTCCATACAAACTAGCGCCATTATCTGTCAAATCTAGGGCACTTGCATACAAATTTGAAGTAAACCTTTCATTTGTTTTGCCTCATTTTTCTGGTTTGAAATGTTCGCGTCAGTCCATCCATACATTTTATTTTGATCTAAGCCCACGCTGCGCTTTCCGGTACGCGGTTGCCACTCGAGAACTTTCCGGCCCCATCGGCCATCGCCAACTTTTTTGTTATTTTATTCTCTACATTAATTGATATCATGATAATATGTCTCATTTATGTATGGTACCTACAGTTTCATTTATCTACAGGCTTTACGCTAATTTTGTATAAACAATAAATTATCTTTCCACTTTAATGTAATGTATCATTAACATAATAACACAATAATTAATGTATCAATAACATACAGGGTCCAACATGATCAGACCGTTAAACTGAACAACAACTGAACAACTCTGTGGCACGCTGTTCCATACAAAACTGCAAACCTACTCGAGCCAAATGTATGCGACAGCTGTTTTTTTTGCGTTTTAGCATAAGTAAGAAAAATTGACAGCATATTAAGAAGGACCCTGTCTGTATAGAGTCCTTCTTAATACGTTGACACTTTTTTAAGGGGATGATCATTCTATCAAACTTAACAACTTTCTCTATGGCACCAACATCGAAATCGCGAAAAAATTTATGATGTTCCATACAAAACTGCAAACCTATTCTTGCCAGATGTATGACATCTGTTTTTTTTTCGCGATTTCGATGTTGTTGCCATAGAGAAAGTTGTTAAGTTTGATGGTATGATCATCCCCTTAAAAAAGTGTCGGCATATTAAGTTGGACCCTGCATATTTTTTTTTTACAAAACATAAACTTTGCATGCAACTAGAATTAGTTGCATTAAACCATTTTGGTTCGACTTGGCAAGACCAAGCTCATTTCTTAATAGCCTAAACATAATTGAGAGTATATAGAAACTAGAAACCATGTAATCTAGTCTAGTGTACCTAGTCTAAACAATTTCTTTCCAGAATTGTTCCGAAGTTCCCAACAAAATGAGGTAGCTCGTTCATAAATCTTGAGTTAAATTTTAAAAAGCTTTTTAATGTCACTTGGTGCAGTGCAGTTTTAACTAGCCATTACTGAAAGTTTTCAGGTTTTGCCTTAATTTAAATTATAGGGTGGACATGAAGGGTGTTTTAATTTTGCAAGATTAATTTACAATGGAAGGCAATGACGTTGGTGAGGAAACGGGATTGGCTATAAAGTTTGTTTCTAGGGTTCCGTACCCAAAGGGGGTAAACGGGGCCCTATTCATAAGCCAACGTTGTCCGTCCGTCTGTCCGTCCGTCCATCCATCTATTCGTCCCTCAGTCCGTGTGTCCTACCTATTAAGAGGATAGGAGGGCTGAAATGATAATTTGGAGAATAGGTTACTTTTCCAACCGTATACATATTTGTCCGATCAGCCCCACCCATACACCCCACCGACTAGAGTGCGAAAGAGACTACTGTAGCTAGGACCACTTTTATCTACATAAAATCGACGAAAACAGCATTTCGTATTCCCCTATTTTCTCATCCAAAACTAAACCGATTTTAATAATTTTTTCAAGAATAATATGAGAAAGACTTTGGCTATGTCTGTACGTTTTGTTTTTTTTGTTTATATTCGTCCAATTTGTTTGCTGGATGTCTGAAAACGGGCTGTAAAATTAGTCATTTTCAAAGGACCCTAGTTCCTACATTAATTAATTTATATAAAAAAAAAAAACTTAGGGACATGGCAGGGGTGACATAGATTGTATGGTAAAAAAATATTTGCTCTAGTATCATTATCCAGGGAGAAAACAGGGGAATACGTTTGTATGGAAAAAACCGTACTCGTCTATCCTCTTAAGACTGCGTTTTCACCAGAGATGTGTGAGGTAGCGAGGCGGTGAGCGAGGAAACAATCCGCCAATAGCGCGCTCGCTCGATCACGTCATTAGGAAATTGAAGCTCTCTCATTGGCCGATTTTTTCCTCGCTCATCGCCACGCTGCCTCGCACATCTCTGGTGGAAACGCAGCCTTAGGGCTGTAACTTTTGTACGGTAATAGCTTGACAGTTGAAATTTGCAGAGAATGTGCGTTATTACGGCGAATTTGCTAACAAGTAATAAAAAACATCTAAAAGTAAAAATTAAGGGGAGTCTTCAAACAAGAAACAAATTTTTATCAAAGTATTTTGTTCTCGCTCTGTCGTAGAAACGGTAATACACACAAGCGTCAAAGGTGTGATTATAGAACAAACTCTACAGTTTAAGAACTTAATAATAAAAACCGGCCAAGTTTGAGTCGGTCTCTCACTATCTTTAAAATACAGCATGAGTGCAGTCATGTGGTCATGCGATAAAACTCATGCTGACACGAAAGAAGAAGTCTGAAGTTTATAATAAATATTCGAATTATACAGGGTGTTACAAAAGTAAAAATAAGCATTTAAAACTTTTAAGGGGTTGTTTAGACCATCAAACTGAAAAACTTTCACTAACAACGAAATAGCGAAAAAAAAAATTGCTAACCCATACATTTTAGCTCGAGTAGATTTGTAGTTTAGTATGGAACATCAGATTTTTTTTTGCCGATTTCGATATTGGTCCCATAGTGAAAGTTGTTCAGTTTGATGGTATGTATTTTTGTAACATCTTGTATACTACCTTCCCTCTTCATGGATTCGAATCAGCGATCCCTCGGTTTCTAGGTCTAAATACCTAAATACAATTTTTATGAGAATTAAGCTCAAAATAGAGCCTGATGTTTTTAAAACAATAAATTTTACTTTAAGATGTTAATGTTTAGCACGGAAAAACTCTTTTACAAAGAAAATTTACATCTAAAAAGTTCTGCCTGTAATATTCGTTCGCAATATTCCTTTATTTAAATAATGCACAGATAAAAACAGCAGACTTCATCTAGGTACTAGAGCTAAAAATTCAAAATTTAACCTTTGAACTCTTGGAAAAGAATTCAAATTGGAGTGACCTGACTAATTGATTTGTGTTCTTGATGAATTTATAATTTATCTGAGAGCTTTTTACTATGCAGTTTTTACAAAAGTGTTTTCTACAAAAGTTTTAATGCAAATTCGTTGTTTTAATTTTAGAGACTAGACTTAAGAAAAAATCAAGGCGATGAAAGTACACGTAATGAAATGCATGAGTCACGTTGCAAGTTATGCCGCGAGCGGTTGTGACATACGCGTGGTTCGCATTTGAGCTTGCTCCACCATCTCCACCACCACCATCATGCCAAGACAGGGTTTAAGGAAAAGTATCATTAACCTTTAAACCACATACCCTACCCATCAAACTGAACAACTTATACTATGGCAGCAAATAGATTGGAGCCATTGACCAGATCAATGATTGGAGCAAAAAAATCTGCTGTTGCATACATTTGAGTCGAGTAGATTAGGTATTGGAGTTTAGTATGGAACAGCGGATTTTTTTATGCTGCGACAGGTTTGTTCCCATAGTAAAAGTTGTCCAGTTTGATGGGTAGAGTATGTGGTTTAAAGGTCAATAATACTTTTCCTTACGGTGTCTTGGCATGAGCCGTGCGCGTGGCTACAGACACATTAAGGAGCAGAAAAAGAAATAACCGCTATAAAAAATGTATAAAATCGATTCTACTCTCGATTCAGAATAAACAATTTACTCAGTTTTGGCTCTCCGTTAACACATTGTATTTAATATACGCGTTAAATATAAACGGATGTTGTAGCAATATTCACGGCGCTGCAGTCTGGACGGGAAGAATGCACGGTTCGTTGCACGTGAATGCATGAATGCACTCCTGAACGTTGTGCCGTCAATATACAAGTAGGCATTACAATCTAGCTAGCTGCAAGACTTTCTATAATTTTTAGGAACTGCCTACACTCAGTTTTACAAGGTCCTTAATTGTTTCGGTAAGTAAATTATACAAGGTTAAATTTAATTAGTTGGCGAAACTTACGAAACGCATTTGATATCTGTTACTGAGTACAATCGCGTGGTAATAACCTTTCGCTCGATTATATGATTCTGAGGTCAATGTCCGCCCGCGCCCGCATACTGTACGCACTGCGCGTACCTTACCACGATAATAATAATTTTGTTAATCATCAATACCACTTAATATCCTAATCGCACTTGGCCGATTTTTTCTTCTCCTCTTTCTCTTGATTATGTATACTCCATTCCAAATAGCACCGAAAATTAAAGGACATTTTTAATTACAGAAATAGAGATTTGAAACACTTAGACGTTTACTTATTCTTAGAACAGCTTTAGTTACGTCCAAGATATGTCAGATAATACATCTTTCTGATAAATAAATTGTATTTGCTTATCAGAATTGGCCAGAAAGCTTAATAGGAATCTGAAAATCTCGTCGTCCTTATTTGGAATGCAGTATAATTATAATGATGTTTTCGACCAGCCTTTAGTACACATAAAAGTTAGATTTATACCAGGTAATGCCACCGCAATGCAAATATTCCACTAAACTTTTTCATTTCCTAACACGAACCAAAGGCTGAGTTACCTACTTCCAGGAATTTTTAATTACAGCCCGTTCCTGATATTCCTGGTATATTTCCTTTGATATTCAATTCGCAGTTTACACAGGACACCACTCTAATATGTGAACGGTGAAAATTGTTGCAACTGTATGCTGGTAGTTACTCGTATAATAACAGTTTTAGTTTAAACATGAAAAGTTAAACTTGGGATTTTGCATGTAAAATGCCCCATCAGAAGTTTGATACACCCTGTATTATTAAGTAGGTAGGAATATATTACTTTATTCGGTACGTTGCGTTGTAACCATTGGGTTTGGAATCTTAATTGAATGAATTACATAAGAGTAAACAAAATTAATGGCTTAGTAACGAAATGGTGCTAAATCACGCGATTGTTATCTTTAATCCAACAATTTTATGATTTCAGTTTGTAAAGGCTTACGTTGACAGTCTCAAATAATTAAACTGTAGTTTTAGATTAGTTAGGGCCTGTTTCACCACTTCCGAGTAAATTCTTGTTAGCTTATTCAACAGATATTTTGACATATCTTTCATAAAAAACATGTTAAATTATCTGTCTGATAAGCTAACAAGAACTTGATCAGAAGTGGTGAAACAGGCCCTTAGTGTTGTAATATTTGACTGACTAATGGTTTTTTTTTTCTCTACTATTACAAAATTATGTCTAAAAGTAAACCACGCCAGAGGCCGTAAGGCGGTTTGAATAAACTCTGACACCAGGGCTTGCCCACACGATAAGAAGAAGAAGAAAGTATGTCTGTACCATAGAGAAATTACACGCTCCCTTAGGGTATTTACATTGAAGATCTCAACTTCAGCGCTGACATCGAGTCAACTGCGGCCAAAACGCTGGGCATCTTTAACAAGTAAAGCAGTGCTTCTGGGTAAGCTCGCTACATCTTTGACCCCATCTATGTACTAGATTGAAGTCAAGAGCAAACCCATAATTATGTAGGTAGTAAACAAAAAGAAATGTATTTAGTTATACTCTATGGCACCAACATCGTAATCGCGAAAAAAAAGCTGCTGTCCCATACATAAGGCTACCTACTACCAACCTACTCGAGGTTTGCAGTTTTGTATGCAACAGCAGATTTTGTTTTTGCGATTTCGCCTTGGTGTCATACAGAAAGTTGTTCAGTTTGATGGTCTGATCATCCCCTTAAAAAAGTGTCGGCATATTAAAAAGGACCCTACTGCTATAAAATATAAATCGAGTCACGTTGCAGGAATTGACCCGAGCACACGTCTCGCGTGGTTTTCGCGCGTCGCGTTTTTGCCTGCCACGAGGCGCCGCAATCCTCAATCTCTTCTTGTTCTTGAACAAAAACAATCCCTGAGATTGGGATAGATACTCCCATAAATTACACTTGACACTGGCGGAAATGCGGTGCGGTGCACAAGCAAAAAGCCATTAATTATAAATAAAATTTAAAAAAATATAAATCGTCTAAGAGCGGAATCGACCAAACTTAGATTTATAGAAGAGTAACTATACAGGGAACAATTTTACTTTTGGTGTTTACACACCCCGTACTAAAAGAACAAAATGTATAATTCAGCTAAAGAAAGAGGTCGTTGTATCCGTACTTATTGCAATGTGAGGTTATACAGTTTTAATTTGTTAGGTTTCGTTTTATTATATTTTTTTAATTATGTGACATTTACATTTCATTTAGATAAGGGTTGGTAAAACGCAAAATCAGTTTACTCTGTAGTAACCGGCGACTTAATCTAAGAATAAAATTTACTCGCGTTTGGTCGAATTGGGCCTTAGGATTTGTAGTCACTAATTCCAAATCACGAATTTTTTATTTTTTGTCTGCCTGTTTGTTTGATTGTTCGCGCATCACGCTTATTATCTCATTGATATCATTAGCATCCTTTTAAACTAAGAGTCTTCCCATCAAACTGAACAACTTTTACAATGGGCGCAAGCCGACCGATAGGTACTCGTCTCAAATGTATGCAACAGCAGATTTTTTTGTTCCGATCGTTGAAAAAGGCTAGTCAGTTTCACCATCCATCATTTAAACTTTGTGTATTCTAAACTTTAATTTAGAAGTCAATGTTGCCACGAACGATGAATTCAACTTCTTTTATAATCATAACAAACTTTTGTAATTTATCAATATAACAAGAATAACAATGCAGAAACTTTCCCAATGCATTAGGTATGCTGTAGCTCAAATATTCAATAAATCAATTTACTATTATAAAGAAGCTATGAAGATTGCTTTACAATATTCATACAGGGTGTAACAAAACAGGGAGACTTAAAACTGAACAACTTTCACTACGGAGCCAAAATAGAAATAGGATTTTTTTTTTCGAGTAGGTACTGTAATTTATATTGTGTGTGTAATTTATACTGTATGATGTGGTGGGTTGGTGCGGACGAAACCCTCGGCAGACTCGCCCTTGACCGGTTTTTATTTAAACCACGTATTGTATGGACAATGTAGTTTGAAAAAAATGTGTTTATTTTAATTTTATTTATTTATAAACAAAGCCGTCAGTAGCCTTTTACGACTCGCGCGGGGCAATAAGCAGCTTATTTAAGTATTCAGATTTTCTTTCCCTTCCTAATCAACATGGCAGTATCTGTAGACACAAAGCAATTTGGGAGTCACGTTGCAGGAATTGACCCGAGCACACGTCTCGCGTGGTTTTCGCGCGTCGCGTTTTTGCCTGCCACGAGGCTCCGCAATCCTCAATCTCTTCTTGTTCTTGAACAAAAACAATCCCTGAGATTGGGATCGATTCTCCCATAAATTACACTTGACACCGGCGGAAATGCGGTGCTACGCACAAGCAAAAAGCCATTAATTATAAATAAAAAAAAAGCAATTTAACCTTAAAACACTTTTAAATAAAACTCAATTACCACCGAACCCTGCCAGCTAACAAACAAGTTTGTAACCCTTATCACCATCGGTCAGGATAGATTAAGTAAAGTCACGAAACTTCATAACTTCGACGTGTTACTGATAAAGTGGCTCTTTGGTAATGTCACGTAATGCCTAAATTGGGTCACTTAATGTTTCCTAACTGCTTAAAATAATAGGCATGGCGTCGTTTGGTTAAACTTTTAAAACGAACGCTGTTTAAACATGTAATCTAAAGAAGCGTATATAAAGAACTAATAATAAATAATTAATAAATATCTTGGACATTGTCACAAAAATTATCTAGTCACATTTAAAGTACCAGAATCTAGCCTGGACTTGTATTATGATAACTAGACAACGATATAGAATACATATATAGATACAAACATCTATGACTCGGGTACAAATATTCATATTCGTCATACAAATATTTGTCCCTTACGGGATTCGAACCCGCGACCCTCGACACAGCAGGCAGGTTCACTACAGACTGTGCTGTTGGGCCGTCTAAGTACCTACGTAAGTAGGCTACACCTAACCCTGCAAGATAAACCTAATAGTGATGAGAGGGAGTGGGACATACACAACCAACATGGGCCCAGTACGGCAAGTGGTCAACTTGCTGTCAAAGATTTTTCAATTCGATTCGATTCAATTATCTAACTATTCTGAATCATCTTCTTAACGTGCCATGGACGGAGACGCTCGTGATAAAATATCACTTAAACGGCTAAGCAACTTCTTTAGACACATCCAAAGACTGACCAGACCTGAAGTTGCTTAACTTTGGTGATTATTTCCAAACCAAAGCTCTAATACGCACGAGTGCCAATACAAAACAATAGACATAATAAAAATAACAAGTATTAAGGAACGAGTTCTAATGCATTCGCGACAAAAAGGCATCTCTGCGTAATGTTTTTTTGTTAATTTGTAACATGCTATCGGACTGAGGACCATGAGCAGTTCTTTTGCATGTATGGATGGTTGCAGGCATGCCTTCCCATTGTCAGGCCGCCTTCATTTGGTCACTACAGGGCATAAGTTAGGTATCCCAAATGTGTCGTCGTTTCAGACGTCTTATCCCGAGAGGTTCACTTAGCGGCACAGCCAGCTTATTTATATGGTGAGTGATCCTATCTCTGTAGGTCTTGGTAGAGCAGTTCACTTCGTCTTTCACAGTGGGGATACTTAGATACTCATGAATTTCTTCCATTTTCGTGAACCATGGAGCGCATGCTATTGACTTCAAGACACTGTTTTCATATCGCTGCAGAATTTCTATATTTGAGTTCTTAATGTAAATAATTAATATTTACATCGATTTACCTGTTATCCGTCTTTATGACACGTTTTCACGGAAAGATTCACCCTTCAATTAAGTGAATTTCGTCCTGTATCAATTTAAAATTACGACGGGATTCTATCACAACAAAGTTAAGGCTTCCGCACATTGCAGCGATATTATCGAGCGATATTATCGACAGCGATATCGCGACACCTTACACACTGCAGCGATTCCGTGATTCGCGTCACGCATGCGCCCTTCACTGAATGTAGTAGAAAGAGATTGCGTCAGGTAGCGATAATATCGCGGCAGTGTGTGGGATCGAGCGCGTCCCCATACAAAATGTACTGAGAACAATTATCGCAAAATCGCAGCGATATTATCGCTCGATAATATCGCGGCAGTGTGTAGGATCGCGCGCGTCCCCATACAAAATGTACTGAGAACAATTATCGCAAAATCGCAGTGATAATATCGCTGCAATGAGCGGAGGCCTTTAAGCTAAAGAAATTTAAAAATTCTTCGAGTCTAAATAGACTCTCTGACACACTTTCAAGGAATATATTCTTCAGCATATAATATTACCGGCGTTAAAATTATGTTTATACATTATTCTTAATACCAGTGTAGAATCACCTTAACGCTCTCTAAACTTAATTGGTAATTACAAACTAATGTCAGTATATTAAAAAACCCATGTAACTGCTATTTGAAAACTACAAAATAAAAATATTAAACCCAACTCTAACTACCCGCCATGCATCAAAATTACAAGTCAACTTTTAAACTTTTTTTTCAGCGTTGCTGAAACTCCCCTGTACCTTAATTGGACCGGTTTTAAAAACTAAATTAGAGTTCGCGTTTGAACATTTTTCGCTGCACATACACAAATAAATTACCTCACTTATGCAATCCCATCTCGCGTATTAAGAATCTTTGCACCAAAAAACTTTATAAAAGGTTATTTGACAACATTGTTTGAGCGTTAGTAGTGGCAAATGTGGTCATACTATCAGATAAATAGCAAAAAAAGATATTTCACTTCATTTTAAACTAAATTAATTCAAATTTAAATTAAAATAATGTACCTATTTCAGTCAAGATGTCCTTTATAATATTATAGTGTTAGTTAGTATAGGTACAAATCGTATTTTTTTTGCAAATTACACAAAATGAAAAGGATTATTTATTGGTGACGGGAACGCCCTCAGATCGGTTGCAACTTGCAACTGTGACGTCACACACAAGTAAACATCGGCGTTTTCTCGTGGTCCTACTATTTTGTCCTAGGGTCCACCAGGGACATACCTACATAGCCTCCTCGACTGATTGTATAGTCCGCGTTTTAACCTTTTTCGATCTTTGAGCTAATTCTGAAGCAGTATTCTGATAAATGTTGATCATCATCATCATCATCTTATTTAAGAGCTACGCTCTTGTCGGTGGAGTATTCGCCACTCTTGTTTGTTTTCCGCTAGTGTCTTGAGTTCCTGGTACGACACGACATCAACCTTTTCCTTCACTTGGGCTAGATAACTCTGTCTGGGTCTTCCTCTGCCTCTTGATAAATCTAAAAAAAAAAATCAAATCTTGCTAAATGTTGATAAATCTTATATTAATGTAATCAAGAAAAACAGTTAAGGGGCCATGGGTTCATACGAAGATTTTCTATGAGAAACGCGATTGCCCGGCCCTCCGAAAAGTGCGTGCGTGTGCCGTATTTTCGATTAAAAAGAATGAACAAAAGCATTTTTTTTATATTTCACGAGATAAACTAATGGTGAATATGTGAGTATAAATACCAACAATCGGAAACTATTTTAAGTTCTTCTAAAACAAAAAAAATTAAGTGTCCAAACTCTGTCCAATGTAATTGAGCCTATCACCACTTTTAATGGACAGTAAAAACAACATACGTCTCGGAATTTACAGGGTGTAACCAAAACACCCTAGTAATACTTAAGGGGGTGCTTCAGAATCAAACTGAACAACTTTCACTATGGAGCCAATTTCGAAATCGCGAAAACTAAATCAGCTGTCCCATATGCATTTTAGTCAAGTCGGTAGTTCGGTACAGCAGTTTCGCATGGGACAGCTGATTTATTTTTCGCGATTTCGAAGTTTGTCCGGTAGTGAAAGTTGTTCAGTTTCTTTAGGGCTGAACCTCACCCTTAAGTATTACTAGGATGTTTTGTTACACCCTGTATGTAGGAAGCCACGTGAAGCTGTTAAAATAACATCACATACAAATGCCTACTATCCTTTCCCCATATCCTGTATCACAAACCCTCCCACACAAGATATCCTTATGGAAAGGGAAAGATTAAAGGCGACATCAAAGAGAGCGGAAGGGTGACATCAATTCGACTGCCCTATCGGAACCTGAGGGTATGATCTCAATACCCCTTGACCTTTCTGAAGCATCATGAAATGTAGGTCGTAGTTTAATAAAATAGACGAGAAAATGAATTCAAGTTGATTTTTTTTTTCGTTTTCAAGACAGTGGTTCGCCAAACTTCGGTAGGTAGTGACTGCGCTTGATCTACGTAAACTTCTGGCTAGAGGTTACTCGCCCCGATTTTGGCAGGACGTCCCGATTTTTAGCCAAAAATAAATATTCTGCGCGGGATTGGCTCAGTCCCGCTTTTCGGGGATTTCGGGAGAAGCAGAATTACTCATCCAATTCAATCTGGACGTATCCCGTGCAGAGTTCTCCAAGTACCTATATTAAAAAAAAAGGAAACATTAAAAAAGTTAAATTTTCAGAGAAATATAAATAAGTATTTAGACTTATCAATCTGTGGTTAAAGTGTATTTTTATCATTATAAAGCTTTCTACATGGATCTAAATCATAAAAGATACCACTCCTCCTTACAAGCATTGATACAAGAAAATTGGCAATGGCGTCGTCGATATTTCCAATTTTAGGTTTTTTTCCCTTTCTTTCCAATGACGTAGTTACGAAAATGACAGGAGAGGAGCTACAATTTTGTACGTTGGATTAGAAAGGGACAAAGTTAACGTCACAAAAAACAACGACGCGACGGAAAAGAACGATCATTACCGACCACAAAGGAGTATTATCATGTTTCTCGTCTTGTTAGGCAGTCTGCACTCCACTATAGAGGATTCCATACTTATTGGCTTTCTATTTGCAAGTCAGTTTGAAATTTAAATATAACCTTTGAAAAGTTACCTCCTTGGTTACCATGTTTCGGAGATCATACCATTTTTAAATTACACGACAGATACAACTACATTTACATTTAGTTTGCAGTGCCCTTACAGGGTTCATGTGCGCTCTATTTTTATATTTGAACACCTTATGTAACCACATGAAGCAATAAACTATTATGACTATGACTATGAGTTTACTATGTCATTTATTTGGCCGCTAAACCATAAAGACCACGACAGATATGGATTTTCATACAACTTTTGCCGACCGCTGCTCGGCCAGTAGGTACAGCAATTTCGATTTATCTCGAAGGAGGCTGTCAAAATAATGCTCAAATTTCCAAGCATGTTTGAGAAATATATTTTAACGGAAATCTGACATATATTATTGTGATGTACAATTAGTTTTTAGTTATTGTTTTTTCATGGACATAAGACAGAAGCTCGTTTGTTTGAAGCGAGCTCGAGAACCTTCGGAATAAAGTTTACGATTAGTTTTACTAAACTTTTCAATACATTTTCCGCTACGATACATTTACGTTAAGCCAATAAACTCGTGCAGCATCGAGTACATCAACAGCATAGTAAAGAAAGATAAAATATAAGATAATATTCTTACACAAAACAATCTGTATCGACAACACCCCCCTTACCATGTCGCATTACATTACGATGTAAGGAGAAAATCTTTTGTTACTTTCTTCACCGTACCGTGAACTCAGGGACGTATCACCGTGTTCAATATCCTCCTCCTCCTGGGGTCCTTTCTGGAGTGTAATCGCAAACATACAAACAATAGCAAACAAACAAACATAGATTGAAACATCGGCGAGCTGTCAATTCAGTATGCGTTGTGTCAAACTTTATAATGAAAACTTCGACGATCTGAAGGATGCAAGAAGGTTGTTACCTTAGAGAATTGCACTCCAGATTATAATTACAATTATTTTAATATTGAACCGTGTGTTTTGTTCCAGTTGAGTCAAAAAAACTAGAATAGCTGAAGTTGGAGAGAAAAAGTGGGCAGGCATGTCTGGCGGACGCATCCTGAAATTGGGACAGAAACCATTATGCCCCAGATCCACGACGGTCTGCGGTGTCCGGGTCAACTCAGGAAGGGATGGCAGGTTGACCTGTATAAATTTGATAACAAATGGCTAGAGAGAAACGAGGGCTTTTGCCGATATCGGCGAATGTGAGGCATGTACTATCTACTGTCCATTATATTTTGTGGTGACGGGCTCACTACCCATCACGCGTTTTCAGAATATCTCTGACTACACCCTCGGGGAATATAGTCGTGATCCTGAGCATATGCATGCACATGCCAAATAAATACAAAAAAAATACATAACGTAAGACAATCAGATACTTTGGTCATTTAATTGTATTACAAAAATATAAATAAGTTCCTATGCTTTATTGCAGAGTATTACATAATAATATTATATAATCATTATTATAATGACCCTCTCACTCAACTCCTAAGTACGTCCCTGCATCTTGTAGATAAATCCAGGTGCCTCTGCACCAGGGAGCCAATCCATCATTATTGAAAACTAATCTTTCAAGGGGGCGTCTCATCAATCAGCGTCTCCATCCATGAGAGTGTATTACCTTACGATGATAACGTTGGTGTGAATCCGGTGTGTACGTTTACTTAACATGAAGGCCATACACACTGTATGGCATAGATATTTTATACTATAGGTGATGACTGATCCTGGAAATTCATATCTTATAACGAATTCCAAAAAAACGGCTAAATTTATCATTTGTACTAAAATACGTAGTAGTTTTGGCGTCATTTCTTTTACTCGTATATCTGCCTCATGCTCTAAACGTAAATTTAAAACTCACTCACTTGCGCCAACCTGGGTTAGCAATAAACTCTAGGTTAAGTTGGTAACCCATGATTTTGTTGTATAGAAAAACAACTGAAAGAGCTATTTTATCCGGAGTTAAGGCTAGGTTATACCAGTGCAAGCGTCTCTTTCTTGCAAGCATAAGTTTACAATTAGCCATCCCGCTCCAATTGAAAGCAGGATCGCAAAAAAACGTGTTTTTCGTCAATATCTTTGCTCATGGGAGTTTCTAAGCTAAAACTTCTCCTGAGTTCACTAGAAATATTTAATGTATTTAGTTAAGTACAAGAATAAAAAGTTAAATATCAGCAGTTTAATCATAGTATTGAAAAAACATAACAAAAAGGGGTAACTTTGGGATTTTTTTCTATCTAGTAAACTTAATCTAATCGTGTAATTGAGAACAGTCGCCCATCCGCCCGATCCTTAAATAAGACATAATTTAATTTCAGACTTTAAAACACAGTTTAAAACACTTTCGTTCTTGTTCAAAAAACGGCGCCTCGACGGTATAACAGCGTCTTAATTGCTAGCCCGTGGTTGGCGCAAGTGGGGCTTATTAGAATTCGGTCATTTTTTAAATACTTATATGAAAAAAATCTATCTAACTTTATTGTTTTAGATATAAATCCGTTTTTAAAAAAATTTATGTAATAATGTGTCCCCATCCCTATTTTATTCTCCGAGGAGATAATTAGAGATATTTAGTATATTTTTAAGAACAACCAATAAGTAAAACCATTAATATGACCGTGTAAAAAAACAAAAATTTCTAGAAAAAAACCAGTCTTATCACCGATAACATAATTATGTTATAATTATACAGGCTGTAATGTGAAATGCGTTACTTACATGTGAAAAGGTGTGCTTCAGACCAGCAAACTGATCAACTCTCTGTGTACAAAATATATCGAAATCGCGAAAATAATATCAGCTGTTGCGTACATTTTGGTCGAGTATCTATTGACAATTTCTATAGAAAAGTAAATTATTTTTTGGGTTTTAGATTTTGGCTTGTTATTGAAAGTTGTTCAGTATGGTGGTTTGAAGTTTTTGATGGTCTTGTTCACTCTGTTCGATTTGTAACACATTTTAGTTTGCACTTTTTATAACACAGTTATTAAGTCAGTATCCAAACCTCTCAACTCAAACCCTTCTTGACAATATCTCGAAACGACTACTAAAATCAGGCCCGAAGGCTTTACAGCCGAATGGGAAAGTGCCCAATTTTATTTGCCGAATAAAAGAATCTACCGAATTTTAAGAAGCTATTCTGCACTCTAAATGATTAAGATAGAAACATGGAAAAAAAATGTTTCACCATTATCATCAGCCTATACAGGGGTATGTTGCATTACTTTAAAGGGTGAATATACCCATGATACTGAACAACTATCCCCAAGGAAGCAATAGGAAATTAGCAAAAAAATTATTTGGACTTGCCATGCTAAATTGGCTGATCGCACGTTTACGTATGGAATTGTTTTGCTAATTTACCTTACTTTTTTGTTTATAGTATCATATGTACATTATCATATGTAAAATATGTTGATTACATTTAAAGTAATAAAAAACTCTACACTTTACACTTTGTGTACGTTCCACTGCAGGGCACATGCCTTCCCTCAAGTTCTAGTATCTTATCGTAACATTTACTTGTGGTCTCTTTTTTTCTGTAAAACCACATAGTAAACGTCAGTGTACACTAAAACATAAACACAACATCATAGGCGAAGTATTTTTCGCTTACGCTGATAGACGTAACATCAGTGTAACCGCGTATGAGACAGCGATAGTCATAAAATCCTATACAATTTGTATGAAAATAGATGTCTGACTCCGGAGTCAGACAGCCGTCGTAGAACAAAAAAGTGGCTACGTCGATAAGGACAGCAATAAGTAGCGATCTCCTTTTTTAACTAGAGCGAATTTGCTATGTGCATCTCTTACTGAGTGATATGACAAGACACGTGCTTTCTTCTAGTTCCTTCTCTTTCTACGCACAACATAAATCATTTGACATTGCTGGACACAAACCTCAGCATTGTCACATCGCAATCACAATAACAAATGTCAGGACACAAGGAAAGTTATCGGGCCTCCCCGTCATAAAAGCCCCTCGAGCTCAAACTGTCAAAATATAAAGCTATATGCACACATTAGTGTGTGTATGATATAGTAACATACTTAAACATAAAATATTATTTCTTTGCATTTCAAAAATAATTAAAAGAACATTAAGAGGATAGGCGGGCAGAAATGCTAATTTGGAGAATAGGTCACTTTTCCGACTGTTTAGACGTTTGTCCGATCGGCCCCATCCATACACCCCACCGACTAGAATGCGAAAGAGACAACTGCAGCTCGGATCGGACCAATTTTATCTACATAAAATCGTCGAAAACAGCATTCCTCTGTTTCCTGCTTCAAAACTAAACCGATTTTAATAATTCAAGAATAATAATACGAGAAAGACTGGCTATGTCTGTATGGTCTCTCCTCCGGACGGAAAGCGTAAATTTTCGTCCCGCTGCGCACGAAGTTGCCACTTTCCACCTCCATCGGGGTGAAAAATAGTATACTAACCTCGGGCAGTAAATAAGAAAGACTCAGATCCCATGTAATTGTTGGCCGACGCGAAGCCGAGGAGACTTTTCTTACTTTCCTGCCCTCGGTTTGTAATCTACTATTTAGTGTGATCTCAGCTTAATATGAAGCATGCAAGGCCTTATCTCGAGTTGGAGGGATGACGGAACATATTTGTTGTCACATTCATGCCATTTTGCCACTTACGACGGCTTTTCCGCGTTCTACAGTGTACCACACAAGTTCTTGCCTCTTTTTGCTTTTTATTCTTTGTTAAGTTGAGCGTCCTTTTGTTACCAGTGGTATTTGACGAATCTCAAGGCTTTTGTAATACGTCATAGCTTTATCTTCGAGCCGGACTCGAAGATAGATAGATATAGATAGATAGCAAAATTCGACCCTTCTGGCCTCAAAGGTCGTAAACGCCACTTTTGGCCAGAATGAGTTAAAAATTCAGTTTTGTTTATTTTTTTTCGCTCTATCGATCGGTGTATTCCCCTGTAAAACGTAATTTATAGACCTTTGAGGCCAGAAGGGTCGAAAGAAACTTAGGATAACCTAAGTTTCGCAGTCGGGTAAAAGTATCGTTGTTAGGATTTCCGTAGTCAGACAAGAACAAACCCCACAGTTCAATTGTTTGACTACAGCAATGCGATCGAATCGAATATGATCTGAAGAATGTTACATTCGTGAGCATGACACATAGCGTCAACCTAGGTTACCAGTTAACTCTGGATAAAATAGCCCTCTCAATTGTTTTTCTATACAAAAAATCATGGATTACCAACTTAACCTAGAGTTTATTGCTAACCCAGGTTGGCGCAAGTGGGGCTTAGAGAATTGCACTCCTAAACCCTACGTCTGTATGGCACACACCAATTACTTTATAATTTCACATAACTATTAATATGCATAAAAAAACAATCAGATAAACTGAAACACGAAAATAAAATGTTTCATTGTTTGCGTATTAACTTTCACAGATATAGCAAAACGCAGAACAAAATGTGTTGCAAGTGACAAAAAACAATGAATTTTATTTAGGTCACAATAAGTCCCTATTGCCTTCGTGTCAATCATTCTGTGACCTTAAACCTCAAGACCGTAAAGGGGGATACACAGAGGCGCTAAACCGGCGAAGAAAAAGCGACTCTTGCCGCCAAACTACCAGCCAAGAAAATGAAACAACCCGTGTAATAATCTCCCCCTCCCCGCATCCCGCGTCAATCTGCCCTAAATTGTACACGAAGTACTTCACCCTTGCTGTGAAAATGCGGCTCATCATTTTGTGGTGTGATTTCAAAATCAAAAACCACTTAAAATATTATGTGCTTAAACATTGCTTATGTACGGGGTTGCAGAAGACGTTCACAGGCAACTAGATGGCGCTCGGGAGCATTATTCATGATTTTGTCACATTTTATTTTATATCTTGGTAATTATGTTATAAATTGCAAATGTTATTTGAGACGCGCAATCTAGATTCTCTATACTATTTTTCTACATATAAAATATTACTTTTGTTAATACCGTCTACGAATGTTCTACATCAAAGTTTTGTATGAAATTGATCAATCTTAAAATATAGAACAAATGCGTATGAACAATAAAATTACTTTAACTTGTAGCTAGATCAGTGCAACATAAACACAAGTGCGCGCGTAATTGAAAATTTTGATTCGATATCATCACCATTACGAGATATAAAATAAAATGTGATAAAATCAGGAATAATGCTCCCGAGCGCCATCTAGTTTAGTGTCTTGCCTTCTGCAACCCCCTTAAAAGTAAAACACGATCACTGCGTATATTCTACACTTTTAAAATACATTTTATAGCGTTGAGAATTTTTCACACTGTCACACTGGACAAAGTTTCGGTACTACTGGTGAAACGTGGATGTTCTGAGGTTTCAGAATATCTCTGACTACACCCTCGGGGAATATAGTCGTGAGCATATATCCTTATGCTTATGCTTATTGTATTTATAATATAAAGTGAATACGATAGTAGATTTATGTAAGGTCTTCCATGGTAATGGCAACTATGGAGCAATTGCACTTATAAGAATCTGGATTCATTCTCTTTACACCAACACCTGCCTTCTAGATGACTAGACATGTGTCTATTGAGATAAGAACTGAAACGTGATTCTTTTTAGTGCAGTGAGCGTTTTTCTTTTCTTTTTTAAATGTAGTTCTTAAAAAACTCAACAGATGGGTTTGTTTATCGCTCCGTAGAGCCATTCGCGAGATCCTGTCAAAATTTTGTCAAGACTGTGCCGGTCTTTTTTTTGAAACGTCAAGAGATCGAGCCCATACAGCCATGTCAGGCGTGAAAGTTTAGAATTTTCGATTAAAATGATTAGTAAATTTATAACGTTTGCATCTTCTTGATAATTTTTTCCTTCTTTATTATTTTAAAGAAACACTTTTTGAAATTTTGACGTTTATTCGCACAGACCGTAGTGCCATCTATCGATCCCCTAGAAAAACAAAATAAAAATGCTCTTTGCTCTATGTTGCAGTTACAATTTCCCCGGGAGACCTTAGGATTAATTTTGTTTACTTCCAAAGAGATGAATGGATAGAACAGTAAAATAAATGAAAACACTTCCGGAAGGAGCTCAAAACCACACGAAAATGTTAATTTAATCTTGTCGGTTTTCCTTTTTACTGACCTTAAAAAAACATTGCGACATTTCTCTCCAGAACCGCGCCATTCATCTTCTAACCCGCATCAACAATTTTACTGTTCCAAGCTTCTTAGGGTGGCTTACACCAAAAAGTATTTAGGCTTCAATAGGTATTCGTTTTATGGCGATTCTGCCAATGTCAAGCTAAAAAACACTCTGCTGTAGGTAATACAAAACTGTAAAATATGTTTAAAACAAGCACAATGGTTCACTTTCTTTCTACATAATATAGTTGTAGGTACAGTGTTCTAGTGTAAAGTCAACTATGTGAAAAAAATCGGTTTCGAAACTAAATAAGTTTCTCTGAGGAACATGAGGGATATTATGTAGCAAACTAAAACATAACAATAACTTATACTACTTAAGGGTATATAATTATCGTCGGCGCGCTCCATACAAACGTAATCTGGTCATATTTTCAATACCATCCAATTAAAGTCAATGAAATTTTTCAGAAACAATCTAAAAACTAATATCTATGTTCGTATGAAGTCCGATTTTCGTTAAAATGTATAGTTTTAAAGTTACAGTGCCTCAAAGATTTCCATACGAATCTTAAATTAATCGGACTTCATACGAACACAGAGATTAGTTTCTTGATTGGTTCTGAAAATTTTTATTGATTTTAATTGGATACTATTAAAAATATCACCAGACTACGTTTGTATGGAGCGCGCCAACGGTAATATACCCTTAATAGTTATTTGTTAGCTGCAAAGCTGTATTTTGGTGCGAGTACTTGTATTGAAACCTGAGCAAGCGAAGGATTCAAAGGTACGAGACGCAGAATAACTTTGCAGCCGAGCAAAACACACAACTTTTCACCTCACAATAGCGAGGAAAAAAAGTGAATTGCTAAAGAGAACAACATTTAAAAAAGATTTTTTTTTCGTGCTGGCCAGTGGCCTGTGACATGAAATAGTTATTAATGCATTTTCAGTGGACTGGCGGTATATAAAAATATTGAATAGACAGATTCGAATTTCAAAAACTCTTTCCACGCTAGCGGATAAAATGCACTTTTGCACTCAGATTTCGTATGATAAACAGAATCTTTCCGAGCTTGTGAGGTGAAAAATCCATTATCCCTTAAGCGTCTCAATAAACTGCTACGATAGGCTATGTTCTGGTATCTAATCATAAGAAAAGATACATAAGGAACATCCTATAACACAATTTTATGTTCCCACGTAAAACCCAAGTAATTAAGTGATACTTAAGTTGAGAGCTTAACGAAATTGCTGACAATAATTTATATAGCATCATTAAGAGTACCTTATATCCTAAATTCACTCGTGGACCGTCTCTTAAAATTTTGTGGGCACCGCTAAGTTGTTGACTTGATGGATGGACCCCTTGAAGCTTTTTGTGCTTCATTGTAACAGAAAACGGTCGTTACTTATCTAGATTGTGAAAGATTGTCTTTTTACAGAGTTTTCCTGATGGAAAATAGTTTAGTAGTGAGTAAAAAACACCAATATTGAGTTGAAATGACTCACTCATTGACTAAGAACCAACGCAACATTACGCACCTATTTGTTTGGGGAACGAAATGTGTTTTAAGTGAAAGTTTATACAGGGGTTTGACCAATCAGTCTGCCGCAACTCCTGGGTTGCCAGGTTCAAGGAAGTAACTTTTTTTTCTAAGAGTTGCGAAGTGACGGCAGACTGAGAGGTAGCAACCCTAGTTTTTCCAGTTCTTTAGATTGGTCTCCTTCATATCGCACCTTTAAAGGCAAACCGTTACTAAACGAAATTTTTCAAGAATTGAGTTATCAATGCCATCTTTCTTATGATACCATAAACTACAAAATGAATTTGACACTTTCCGTTTTCGGAGAGAGATGGCGCTTTTTAGTGCGGTACTAAACTAAAAAAGAGTGAATAAAGATGAATGGCTAAATGCAAAACTGTGTCTAAACAAATTGTTACATGTCCGTTGAGGAATAATGACGGAAGTTTATAGGAATAGTGTGATTATTTGGATAAACACGCCTGCACATCACGTAAAGGGGATTTTGTCTACCCTTTTTAATTGGTAAAGTGTAACATTTTGTTTAGTCACAGTTTTCTTTTTACCAAATATGCAATTCACACCTATGGTTTTATCGGTAAAATGTTACATTTAGTATAACTACCCTTTACTTTTATGTATTGGGATATTTATGCAATTATATTTACCACTAAAGAGTAATGATTGGGTTAGTCACCGTTTTTCTTATCTAGCCACTCAACAGTCCGCGTCAGAAATTTTACATCTTTCAGATGACCTACGTAACTAGAGTTACTTTTGACACACTTCTCTCAGCAGTCCTACGTAACTAGAGTTACTCAGTTCAAATTTCCCGGCTTGTGGCTATTGGCTGTGTGGTGTTCGGCCTACAATAGTTCAACGCGTAGAAGCCTAGAGAAGCCTATACTGCATTCCAAATAAGGACGAAAAGATATTTAGATTCCTGTACTTATTGCTTTCTGGCCAATTCTGATTAGCAAATATGATTTATTTATGAGAAATATATACTATCCAACGTATCTTGGACGTAAACTAATAAAGCTGTTCTAAGAATTAGTGAGAGGAAGTGTTTCAAATCTCTGTTTCTGTAATTAAAGGCCTTAAATTTTCGTTGCTATTTGGAATGGAGTATAGTTAGTTAACATATCTGTGCCAAATTATATTTTATACTTGCAAATTTTATAAATTGTGTGAGAAGTGAGAAAATAAAATCGCACTCTTGCAAAATACTCGTAGGGTGCGGTCAAAGTAGATAAGCTAGAAAATAGCCAGCTGAAACTTAATCGTAATGTGTCGACAACCCCGCCTTTTACTGGTTCCCTCCGTAATATCATGTAACCTCTCACTAGTGCTGCTGAACTATTTATATAGTTTCATTATCGATAGTTGACCGAGAGATTTTGTTTTACTATTTTTTTTTTTTCCTAGCCTATTTTATCCCACTGCTGGGCAAAGGCCTCCCCTTTAATCTTCCAACCATCTCTGTCCTGAACATGCTCTGGCCACATCGAACGCATCTAGATCATCCCGCCTTCTCTTCCTAGGACGACCTGGACGCCGATGACCGTTTTCTGGGATCCAGGGCGTTACAATTCTTGCCCACCTCTCCTGATGCATCCGACAGACATGGCCGGCCCAATCCTACTTTAATCTGGCGGTTTTTTCCCCCACATCGGCTATTCGTGTTTTGGATATCTTTGGATTTTACTATCGGTATTTTTTGTTTACTAAGAGCGTCGGCGGCGCTTTGCGGGGTTTGAATCCGCACAGGACGACCTGCACTGGTAGCATGCTACACGTCCACCCCTCTGGCCTCAATTGTCGTAAACGCCTTTTACTTATTTTTTACAGGGTAATACACTGATCGATTTAAACTCATTTTGGCCAAACGTGGCGTTTACGACCTTTGAGGCCAGAAGGGTCGACGTGATACGGCTGTATCACGACTTTTATCTCGTTCGTTCTTGTGCAAATAGAAACCCAAGAGGCACGCAGGGCTCTATAGTAGTTCTCATCTAGTGTAGATGTGAGTTTAAAGCGGTAATATACAGTTATTACAGTTCACACTTGAACTTTTAGCTACTAAAATCACTTAAAGCTGTATAATGTATGTATAAGAGTGTAAAAATTACCTTTTGTACAGCTGTTGGTCACTAAAACTACTTAAAGCTGTATAATGTATGTATAATAGTCCACAGAATACCTTTTGTACAGCTTTCGGTGTTATAGGAACTGTAGAATACGTTCTTAGTCAGCTTTCATTTTTTTATCTGTATAAGAGCTGTATAGTGGGGGCGAAATATGTTAATTGCTGCATAAGGGACCACAATTACTGTGTTATATTGCTGCATTTTAAGTGAATTTTTATGCAGTCGAAAGTTTTAATGTTGTACACGCCTGTTGTGTTATAATGCTTTGCGCTGCATAATTTAACACTTTCGGTATTCTAATCAGCTTCTTTTATAAACTGCATTTTAATAGATCACATGGACACTTACAGTGTATCACGTGAACCATTATAGATCTATAAAAACTCCTATTGCTGTTTAATGGTATTCATGAATCACCAATTAAACGGTTCCTGCTGAATAATTAAGCACGCGTGAACTTTTGTGGCACGTCCTAGTTTAGAGGATTATAATTAAAAATCGAGTGGACCCGTACAGCAAAATTTAATAAAATTATTAGATAATCATGGAAACAGAAAGAAAGAACTGGTGGAGTCGGAAGGAAAATTTTATAAGAATATTCAAATATAATTTATTTGTTATTTATTTATTTCTTTTTTGGAGAACTTACAGCTAAACAACAGTCGGATTTCAAAACACGAATTGATAGTTAGATGCTGACAACAAGTAATACAATCAAACATACAAGACATTGTGACTCGACATTAAACAAATCAGATGCTATGACTTCAAAAATTGACAAAAGTACAGCTGTTCCAAGTGTTATAGTAAATTTAAGTAGCGACGCTCCGGACACGAGGATAATTTTTGAAAACCTTGACGATAAATTATAATGCGCAATTGAGCGGTTTCGAATGTGATAATTGCAGTTCCGCTGAGAGTGAACCTGAAATGTATAACAATTATTGTTATAAACGTTTGGACTTTCGTGCAAAAATAAGAAAATGGGCTGTGCAAAATAATATAGTCTTAAATCCCTAAATGAATTGGCACCTATTATATTAACGAATTGAATTTTTACTGTAATATTTATGTGGTGCGCTCTGCGGCACGTTACCAAAGAATATGTACTATTACTGGCACATACATATATTATTACCTACAAAGTTAAAAATGTTGGTTGCGGATCCCTAAAAATTGTAGATAATCTAAGAAATATGTAGCAATATAGCGTAGCAATTTTAGTTCTTTTAAACGGTTAAAGTGATAATGTGACCAATTAAAGATCAAGATGACAGCTTAGGACTGAATATGAGTTCACACAATCGACGTTACGCAGACATTATCTGTACAATGGTGCACATGTGAACCTCTATACAGCTAACAGCATTAATTTGGAGTTAAAGTGGTTCACAAGGCTGTATGAAATCGCCACCATTTTGAACTGGTATAACCTAAAATATAATCGGCAAAACTACAAATTTACTTTGATTTATACACTGTAAAAAGGATGTTTAATACTTTTTTTCAAATTCACGTAGAAATAAGTAACTGTAGTATAATTTTATGTGACATAAAACCAAAAATATGAACATACTTTCATCGTCACTAGTTATTTGTTTTGTAATTTTCTGTTAAAACTGCATTATTTCTGGGGCGCGTGAAAATTTTAACACTATAAATGTACATACTTTGACAGTAAAATTGCATTACCATTAACTTTCACACAATTAACTAGTAAAATCACCACTTACCGGTTATAAAATCACTTTTGTTTTTCGGATCACTATCAACACTTTCTTCCATCTTTAGAAAATACGACTTAATACGAGAGATTTATGAAATAGCTATAATTTGGAGAACATATGTAATAATTTCTGTTCATGTCCATGTGAGCACTTCTAAATATTAAAGCTGTATTTTAGATCACCATGTTACCTCCTGTAATGCTGCAGCCTGTATAAATAATCACATGGCATCCACTAAGTTGCTTTTATTCAGCTTTAACACCACGGTTACCATTTGTATTGCTGATATAACTCTACTATGCAGCTATTGTGCAGGCTTGTGAACTTAAAGCTGTATAATTTGTGCCCAAATTAGCTGTATATCTTCTGTAGAGCATGCTCTACAGAAGATATACAGCTTACTTGTGCAGCTTATAGTTCACACGTGTACATCTAGACTGCTTCTATACAGCTTCTGGTGCCACTTGGGAAGAGAGCGAAGGTGTGATAGCGCTTTATCACGGGGTCATGCTACCTATGCTGCTGTGTACCTAGCAATGAGTTTTTGTAGTTTATCACTCAATTGTAGAAATGCTCTTAAGAGTTATTCCTCCATTAAATCACACCGATGCAAAAATTTGTCTGTGTGTTTGTATTTGTGCATACGAAACTATCGACAGAATAGTATTGATTTTATAATTTAATATTTTTATATAAGGTCTAACAAAATTAGGTGAAACTATTTTAAGGGGATGATCAGACCATCAAACTGAACTACTTTCTCTATGCGACCAATATCAAAATCGCGAAAAAAAAAATCTGCGGTCCCATACATTTAGGTAGAGTAGGTTTGTATGGAACAGCTGATTTTTTTTCGCGATTTCGATATTGGTCCTATAGAGAAAGTTGTTCAGTTTGATGGTCTGATCATCCCCTTAAAATAGTTTCAGCTAATTTTGTTAGAACTTATAAAATAGTGACTGGATGAGAAATGCCGAAGACATTTTTGTGGTGTTTAGATAGGCCTTTGTTCAGCAGTGGACGATGACTGGCTGATGATAATGATTAATAAATATAATTATCCTATCCTGTCCTACGATCCCATCCTATTAGGTACCTACTATAATGTAACAGCTTGTCACAATATTTAGATGAATGGATGTTTATTAGTTTGTAACTCAATCACGCATATGGCGCATAGATGAACACCAAGGAAACTTTTTTTTAAATCAACGCAGATGAAAAGCGAGTAGGTATTTTCTTAATTCAATCTTCAGGGTGAAATTGATATCATTTTAAATTACGAGTCTACTCATCAAACTGAACAACTTTTAGTATGGGAGCAAACCAATCGGAGCAAAAAACAAATCTGCTGTCTCATACATTTAAGTTGTGTGCTGCCGGCGGCGCGGCGGGTGCAGTTTAGTATGGGACAGCAGATTTTTTGTTGCTCTGATTAGTTTGCTCCCATAGTAAAAGTTGTTCAGTTTGATGAGTAGGCTCTTAGTTTAAAAGGATGCTAATGATATCAATTTCACCCTGTAGTATAGGTAGTAGGTAGGAAGTACTGTAGGTAGGTAGGAAGGTCGACCCAGGAAGAGGTGGCGCGATGACCTGGACAAATTTGACGACCACTGGCCAGAGGTTGCCCAAAACAGGAACGAGTGGAAGAGCAGGGGAGAGGCCTTTGCCCAGCAGTGGGATGAAACAGGCTAATAAAAAAAAAAAAGTATAGGTATCGATATTACTATTGAAATTCCTTGACTCGATAGACTATGGATTATCGTGTAGCAACACTACCTACTTCCTACTTACTCTAAGGGATACCATGTCTTTGATATTTTATTGATCTTGCGGCGCAAAACTAATTGGTTCTTGTAACCGGAATAGAGAAATATATCGATGAAAGCAATTCCTATATCGTTTTTAAAGCTCCGTACTCAAAGGGCCAAAGAGGCCCTATTCATAAGCCTACGGTGTCCGTCCGTCCGTCTGTCCTAGCTATATAGTCCTATCATTTTAGGGTTTGACCCTAACAATAATTCATCTATCGCTGAAACTTTGCAGTGAGATAAAGTAAAGTATACAGATTACGGTTGACAAATAATCTAGGACCGGAAAATATTAAACCTAGATTATTTGTCAACCCTAACAATAATTCATCTATTGCAGTGTGATAAAGTAAAGTATACAGATTACGGTTGACAAATAATCTAGGTTTAATATTTTCCGGTCCTAGATTATTTGTCAACCGTAATCTGTATACTTTACTTTATCACACTGCAAAGTTTCAGCGATAGATGAATTATTGTTAGGGTGTCCATACAAGGAAACTCTAAAATGACTGGACTAATAAAGGGCTGTATTATTTGAACCATAGTACCTAGCTAGCCGGTCGAAATTTTAGAATAATTATGGTGTTATTATGGCGCATTTGTTAACAAACAGTAATAAATAAACGTCCCTATACAAGAAACTTTTTTTTTTATGCAAGGTTTTCCTTTTTGCTCTATCGTAAAACCAGATTATTAAGGACACAAGCTTCAAACTCATTTATGTTATTATAATACGCACATACTTTAAGGTAAAGCCTGACCAGAAATATAAAAAACCTGGTTTGGGGGCGCTGCAATCGACTATAACCTTTAATGTCAGTGTTCCAAGTACAAAAATTAGTTCCAATGATTTTCCGCAACATGGCGAGGTTTTTTATATTTCTGGTCAGGCTTTAAAACAAAAAATAATAAAAATTGGTCAAGTGTGGTCGGGTTTGTGCTAAAGATACCTACCTGTGAAAAACTTTTTCTTGGTTATGGTATGGTGGTATGGAACCCTCCGTCCGACTCGCACTTGGCCGGTTTTTTGTGTCTGAGGATCAAGTACCGATATTGTGTCATATCAAATTAGTCATAGGCGAAGTATTTTTCGCTTACGCTGATAGACGAAACATCAGTGTAACCGCGTATGAGACAGCGATAGTCATAAAATCCTATACAATTTGTATGAAAATAGATGTCTGACTCCGGAGTCAGACAGCCGTCGTAGAACAAAAAAGTGGCTACGTCGATAAGGACAGCAATAAGTAGCGATCTCCTTTTTAACAAGAGCTAATTTGCTATGTGCATCTTTTACTGAGTTATATGACAAGACACGTGCTTGCTTCTAGTTCCTTCTCTTTCTACGAAATTAGTTCTTTATTGAATGTAATAAAACGGACGAGCGACAAATAATCTCTCATTTATCAAAACTGTGACATAACATGTAAATCCTATATTAAAAGTATCGACACATGTCAATGGAATTGAACCAATTTTCCAAACAATTTGACTGACATTCCGTCGGATTGTTTCAACTGTTAAGCTGCCGATTTATCCTCGGACGTTCCAATCGATGTGCATTGATACCGGATGGCCTATGGCACGCCAGCCCCGAAAAAAAAAACGTCAGTAATCGAGACGTACTTCTGTCTTTGTTAGATACTTTGCGTAGGTATGCGAAAGCGAGCGCGCATGTCAGTTTTCTCGTCGTGTCTCTTTGTCGTGGGTGGCATGCTAGTCCTATAGAAGGCCGACGATGCGCGCAACAACTTTATCCCGCTCTGTTACTTTATGTGCCAAGTAAAAGGGAGGTAGGGTGCTTCTTTACTATGACGCCACCCAGTCAAGGTGGATCAAAGGTGAATCGAGTCGAGTCAAGCCGAGGTGAGGCAGATTGATTTATAGTGAAACGAATCGAGTCAAGCTGTGTTTAGACGAGGCGAGGTGAGTCGAGGTGAGGCAGATTGATTTATAGTGAAACGAATCGAGTCAAGCTGTGTTTAGACGAGGCGAGGTGAGTCGAGGTGAGGCAGATTGATTTATAGTGAAACGAATCGAGTCAAGCTGTGTTTAGACGAGGCGAGGTGAGTCGAGGTGAGGCAGATTGATTTATAGTGAAACGAATCGAGTCAAGCTGTGTTTAGACGAGGCGAGGTGAGTCGAGGTGAGGCAGATTGATTTATAGTGAAACGAATCGAGTCAAGCTGTGTTTAGACGAGGCGAGGTGAGTCGAGGTGAGGCAGATTGATTTATAGTGAAACGAATCGAGTCAAGCTGTGTTTAGACGAGGCGAGGTGAGTCGAGGTGAGGCAGATTGATTTATAGTGAAACGAATCGAGTCAAGCTGTGTTTAGACGAGGCGAGGTGAGTCGAGGTGAGGCAGATTGATTTATAGTGAAACGAATCGAGTCAAGCTGTGTTTAGACGAGGCGAGGTGAGTCGAGGTGAGGCAGATTGATTTATAGTGAAAAGAGTTGAATCGAACCGTGGTAAAGACCAAGAAAGAGTTGAGGCAAATGCACCTAGTTGATATTTGCTTCCACCTCGAAAGACAATTTTGGTTACCACTTTTGCTCACGATTTCTTGACAATTTTGATAAAATTAAAATGTTTTGATAATTTTAGTTTCATATGTTGTAAGTACTCAATTATGGGGATTTAAAAAAACGTTTTACTATACATTTTTTTGCATTCCATAATTAATGCGGGCAATCCCGAAAAATTACTAAAATCAACGAGCAATTTAAGTATTTATCGAACTTACATAGGTATATTAACTCTGACTGTCGATGACAGTTATAATACTATTTTTCTCCTCGACGGAGTCGGAAAGCGACAACTTCGTTTAGCGCAGTGGGACGACAATTTACGCTTTCCGTCCGGAGGGGAGAAAAAATAATAACTAAATAGATAGGTACTCAAATTCAAAAAAGCATTCGATGCGAATTGAGGTTATACGAACGAGTCGAGATGAGGCGATTGGAGTTGAGTTAAATTCATTAGAGGTAGGGATTGCAATCCGGTGTAATTTTCAATCCGGCCGGATCCGACCGGATTTTCACCGATCCGGCCGGATCCGCCGGATCCGACCGGATTGGTAAAATCCATAATTATTTGCGTTTTCATTTTAAAATCAACTGTAAAACAATAAAGGTGTTTCTAGCAACTATGAAAAAAATTATTATTGTTACGAAGTGATAGTTTCTATTGTAATAATGCGAAAAAAACATTTTATTTTCATTTTATATAGCAAACATTGTTAAAAAGAAACAAAATTAAAAAAATAGATCGATTTTAGGACCTATCAGTTTATGTTACCAGTAGCTTAATTGACAAAAATTGTAATCTTTGATTTGAAATTAAGCGTTGTTACCTACTTAGGTACTATTCAACTTCACGTGAAAAGAAACTTAAGTCCGGGCTCAAAGCATTGACTAACATAGAGAGAGACCGCCTATTATCCACACTTTTCATATTTATGGTTATTTTTCTTTTGTCAGACTGAGACAGCTATGTCTACCGGCTGTTAATTTTTATACTTTTAACAGGATAACAAAATAAAACTTTGGTGCTGTCATTTCTATAATGACATACCTATTAATATGGTAGGGAAGAAAAAGGCTCCATAACTAGGACAAATTTCTTTTTTAAATGTACGTGTAGGTGCGGATTGTCGTAGTAGGCGACTCATTAATGTCGTAAGCGACGTCCACCGCAAGAATTTTCATTAAAAAAGCGGTTTTATTCGATTTTCAAGACATTTACCGGATCCGGACCGGATCCGGCTAGCTAGTGCCGGATCCGGTAGGCCGTAAATGGTGCCGGATCCGCCGGATTACCGGATCCGGAAAACTGGATTGCAATCCCTAATTAGAGGTTGCACGTGTCGAGTGGTGCCGAGTCGAGCATATTCGAGTGGGTTAAATGCGAATCGAGTCGTAGTGTAGTGAGTAGAGTTAAGGCGAGTTTGGTCTACAGTACACTACTAAGAGTTAAGTACTACATACCTACATCTTTTTTTAGGGTTCCTTAGTCAAACATTATACTTTCGTTCATTCAGTCTGTCTGTCTGTATGCCCTGCCTCAATAAATCGCTCATTTTTGAACCTATTGAAGCGAAATTTGGCATGAAGACAGATAACAGTAACCCAAAAACAGGAATGTAATACCTAGTTATGAAGAAACACATTTTTTCCGACCCGGGGCATAAGCATAATATGCTGAAAACTCAGAACATCCACGTGTCACCAGTAGTACCGAAACTCTGTCCAGTGTGACGGGGGGGTGAGCCCGTCGCCACTTATATGAAGCTTGCAGGTTTCCTAACGATGTTTTCCTTCACCGAAAAGCCAGTGGTGTTACAAATTGTACATAAATTCCGAAAAACTAAAAATCCGAATTCGGAAAACGGGATGGGTCCCGTACAACCAGTTTCTGAAAAAACCTGTAACATAAATATATTTTCTAGTACAAACTAAATGGTGTGTCACAGGAAATTAAATCGTTAGGTTCAACAACAACAAAAATTAGAATTGCAAAAAAAAAAAAATTCAAGTTGTGAATTACAAATTTTCTCTTTAGGTAAGAGAACTGACATTACTACTACTTGCTTATTCTACTTATGGAACCTCATGGGCGAATCCGACACGCTCTTTGCAAGTTTTTTCGTTGAGTTATATTATAATAGTTTCAACGTGTTTGCTTTGAAAAAATATCTTACAGAAAAATCTTTCGCTCTGCACCTTCAGTTTTCTAGAAAAACTTTTTCTCAAAAGCAGAATAAAAGTCAGTGAAAAAGATGGTTGGATTGATAAAAGTAAGTATCCTTTAGAAATTGCAACTTTATTTTAGTAGGGTAGCTTTTCAACTAAAAGCCAGGTCAGATTGTGAAGACGAAGCCTAGCAAGCTTAGAGTCATTAAGTTACAAAAAAAGTAGAAGAATAAAATAAAATTGTTTTAATGAGACCAATTTGGGATCTTTCTTGAGTTTAGATCGGATAGATTATGGAACTGATCCTATTCAGTACGCCACAGGTCAGAGGCAGGGTCAATTCACACCAAAGTAGCAGCGGTCAGCAGATCAATTTCAGTTGCTTAGAATTATAAAGCGTTTATTTACATTGCTAAAAAAGTATAGTAAATTAATCCTAGCATTGAAACTGTATATTTTTATGAAAATCTGGTAGGTATAATACAAGCATAGAGATTAGTTTCAAGATTGTTTCTGAAAAATTTCACTGAATTTAATTGGTTAGCCTTGAAAATTATAACCAGATTTCGTTTGTATAGAAAGTGCTCCGAATTGTATCACCTCAAAAGTAACAACAACAGTAAGACCTCTACTAATCGACTCTTGGTCTATATGGTGGAGTATTTCAACGCATTTCCTCTCACCCGTTTTTGGAATATATCCTTAACTAGATATCTAAAACATATCCTATCCGACTATTAGGATGTAAAATTTAATGTATTAACAATAGAAATAATATACATATTATATAACACTTAGGGCCTGTTTCACCACTTCTGGGTAAGTTCTTTTTTTTTTATTTATTTTTATGGACTTCTTGCTTGTGCGTTAACACCGTATTTCCGCCAATGTCAAGTAGTTTGAGGGAGCGTCTATCCAATCTCGAGGATTGTTTTTGAGTAAGAACAACTGAGAAGGATTTTGGAGCCTCGTGGCAGGCTGAAACGCGAACCACGCGAGAGACGAGTGTTCGGGGCAAACCCTGCAACGTGACTACCGGGTAAGTTCTTGTTAGCTTATCCGACAGATAGTTTGACATATTTTGTATGAAATTATGTCAAAATATCTGTCGTATAAGCTAACAAGAACTTATTCAGAAGTGGTGAAACAGGCCCTTGACCTAAAGAAAAAACAAAAGAAAATCAAAACTACTAGGTACCTACTATAAATAAATTGCCGCCGTTTTCATTATAAATGTGAAAGTTTGTGACTATGTTTAGATGTTTATGACTCAATCATGCACTCTAATGCAATTGGTACAGAGATAAAATGACCGTTAGATAATTTTTTGCTGGAAAGGCTAGATTAATATTATCTCTAAAAAGAAACAACCTTGAAAAAATAGCGAGAAAAAAATAGCAAATAGGTATACTTTATATCATACTGTCATACTTTTATCCAAATAAAATGGGAAGGTCCCTAAGGAACTACCCAACAAGACGTTATCCTACAGAATTGAAAAGTTGTTCGCTGGATGGCGTCGGATAAATATTTAAGGTCCCTGGGGCACTATTTGTACTTAAACGAAAAGTTTTCTGTATGATCGGCGCTGCTTTTATTCTCAGGTATCTTTTGTTTTAGCCGAATTGCTATTTTAAATGTTTAAAATTGTTTTCGTAACGTGTATTTTTAAGAACAATAGGTACAGTAGGTACCTGAACTGACGCTCAAACTTTTCTTTAAAATATTAGCATAAGCATAGCAAAATAAAATCGTAAGCATTGTGGTAAAGGGTAAAGTAACTCTGCGAAGTAACGTGAAACAAAAATCCGAAGTCAATTTATAACAAATTTTGCAGATGTTGACGAAAATCAACAAAAACCAAACGTTTCCGCATAAGTTCTCTATCTATCTGTCTAAATCAAATTTAATGAACAGTTAGAATTTATTGTTTATGTAAAATGTACATAGTATATGTATTACACCCACAAAGTACACTGTACACATTGTACATTAATTTACAATACTAATACTTTAAAAACCGTGGTGGTCCAGTGGCGAGTAACCTTGCCTACCGTGCAGGAGGCGATGGTTCGATCCCCGTCCAGGCCGACTCGTACCAATGAGTTTTTCGGAATTTATGTACGATTTGTAACACCACAGGATTTTCGGTGAAGGAAAACATCGTGAGGAAACCTGCATGCTTCAATTTCGAGGCATGTATTGTACCCACTGTCCATTATAAGTGGCGACGGGCTCACCCCCCGTCACACTGGACAGATGGACAGAGTTTCGGTACTAGGTACTGGTGAAACGTGGATGTTCTAAGGTTTCAGAATATCTCTAACTGCCCCCTCGGGGAATATAGTCGTGAGCATATGCTATACTATGCTTATGCTATGCTTATACTTTAATGACTATACTACTTTAATACTATACTTTATATAACTTTTTAAATTTCTTTAGTCATTTAGTTCATTTTTTTTCTTTTACCCAATTCATCCAACTTTTCTTTGGTCTTCCTCATCCTATTACTACTCTATAACAACAAAAACAACACCAAGGTACAACCTAATTCAACCTATGTTTACGGGTAGCGATGGCTTCCACCGTTCTACCTATCCATCAAAGGTGAAGGTCGCCGCCCACTGCCACTCAATGAGCCCTGTTTATACCCACCTCACTTATATACCTGCTATAGGTGGTTATAATTAGGTAAGAAAGAAATTTTCCTTTAAAATCGTCTTCTTATTTATTAGGTGAATGGCATTAGTCTTATAAAAAAACGAGTGTTTTCCCGCGACTTCGTCCGCACAAATTATAATATACCAGATTTTAAGTTAGATCATAAGCTATCAAACAAAAAAAGTTTCATCAAAATCGGTTCAGTAGTTTTTGCGTGATGTGCGAACAAACAAACAAACTAACAATTTTGTCAATAGATGGCGCTGCACGTCATTTAAATCGCGCTATCGAATGTTATTTGATTTTATATTGAACCACAGAATAATAACTAGTAACTAGATTGAACTAAACCGCAACTTTTTTGTTCATCATGATTTTACGGTTTTATAATAGTTTAGATTAGATGATGTGGAGAAAGGTATGTTGAGATCTTGTCTAAGATTGAGACAGTTTGGTCATATGGAAAGAATGGAAGAGAGCAGATTGAGGAGTGCAATTTATAAGGCAAGCGTAAGTAGAAATGTTGGAAGGGGACGGCCTAGACGTACATCAGGTCAGATCTACACGAAACCGACGAGCATGCATGTTTCATACACGGACTAGTGAGTGTGGAGGATTTGTCAGGATCGTAGTAGGTGGCGTTCCGTTGTCTCTGCCTACCAACGTGATAATATGTAGGTATACAATACAATATGTAAAAATGTCTACAGAGTGAAATTAATGTCATTGGCATCTATTTAAACACGTAATCATAAAAGAACTGACCAAGTGCGTTTCGCACCACGCCTAGTGACACATAAAGCTCATTAATACGTTTTTTCAGAGGTTAATATTTTTTTTAGCACAATAGATGGATTCCTACACCATATCGATTGAAATAAAGTACAGATAGAGTACGTCCTGGAAAAGCATATAGACACAGACATAGGCACATAACCCACGTAGACGAAGTCGCAGGTTAAAGTTCTGTTGGCCATCCAGTGGGGTCCCATACAACCATTTCGGTCGTCGTGTAGTAATGTTTCTAGCCTTGTGTTACCACACTGGTAACAAATGCAGTCGTTGTTACTACTTAGAGCCGTCGCTTCGACCGAAAGTGGGGAAGTTTAGAAACAAAAATGCTTGTATTTCTATTTGTGTCTTGTGTCTACATTTGTTTTGAAAATGTAGACGGAATGTTAACAGATGTTTCCAAATGTGATAACTTCCAAGTGAACGATTGAATGAAAAAGATGAATCGAGTTGTCAATTTCGTTCTAAAACTTCATTTTCGCCGCAGCCATTTATTATTTCATTGTTTGATATTATAGTGTTATTATCAATCATTGTAAGGTGTTGACAAGTTGATGAGGCTAGTATTTGCGTTTTTAGAGCCAAGATTGCACATGGCAGGTCCTTTTGTTTAATTAGTTGTGTTTTGATGAACCTTGAAAGCGGATTTTGTTTGAATGCCATTTACGAAGTTGCAACGGATATTACAAAACTTATGATTTTGGATTGTCGAACCCTACATTGCAGAATCAAATTTTTAATTTAATTTTTGATTATTAAGGGTATATTATTCGGAGCGCGCTCCATACAAACGTACTATGGTGATATTTTCAATACTAACCAATTAAAGTCAATGAAATTTTGCAGAAACACTCTAGAAACAAATTTCTATGCTTGTCAGATTTTCACTCTATAGAAGCATAGAGATTTGTTTCTAGATTGTTTCTGCAAAATTTCATTGACTTTGATTGGTTAGTATTGAAAATATCACCATAGTACGTTTGTTTATTAGCTCGCATTTTCGCTCTCGGAATAATATTCTCTTAATAACTGTTATCTAGGAGCGTTAATCGTATTGTTCGAATCTGCACGGTCGAAATGTCCCCATGATTTTTTTTTATACTTATTTACGTAATACCGACTGCTTTTAAACGGTGGAGAGAAACATATTGAGGAAACCTGCATACGATTCAGAAGAAAAATCAGATGCATGTAAATGTGAAGTCTACCAATCCGTATTGGTGGACTGACGCCCATACATCCTTCATGAGGGTAGGCTTGTGCCCTGCAGTTGGACTACATGTAGACTGATTATGAGTTACGTTCATACATGTAAGGTAATAATGGTTTCTTAATCAGGTACGCTATCAAAATACCCGTCAAACTTTACCTAATTTAAGTTTAATTAAGTGAGTTACCTGAACAATATTCCTTTTTAGGTCAAAGCTGGCTCAAACAAGAACCGATAGGGGAATCAAAAGAAGGGTTATTGTGTATACTCTCAAAGTTCTAATTAGAAAAGTTTTACAGGACAGCTGTGTGAAGATTGTAAATTTTAGATATGGCGAACATAGACACACAAACTTTGCAACTGTATTTCCTTTTGGGATTGTCAGGAACTTTATACTATACAGGGTGTAAGGAAAAGTATCATTAACCTTTAAACCACATACTCTACCCATCAAACTGAACAACTTTTACTATGGGAGCAAACGGACCAGAGCAAGAAAAAATCCGCTTTCCCATACTAAACTTCAATCCCTACTCGACTCAAACGTTAAGAGTGAAATTTTATTGTGGAATTATATTTATTAATTTTATTGTACATGCAACAGCTTTGATTTTTTTTTCTCTGATGGGTTTGCTCCCATAGTAAAATTTGTTCAGTTTGATGGGCAGAGTATGTAGTTTAAAGATTAATTATACTTTACCTTACTGGTGTAAGGTAGTAGTTAAAAGTATTTCAGACAAATGATAGTTTTGTTGAAAGCCTTTTAAGTAGGTATAATAAAATTTATGTCTTATATTTATTTATGTCATTATTATATCATAATCATAACCCACCCAACTCAATATGTGATAATGATAAACACACTTACGAATTAAATGTCGAACCATTTTCGGGAAACGCCCTCACCAAATCGCACCTTTAAAGACAAACCGTTACTAAACGAAAATATCAAATTTTACACAGGAGCAAATATAAAGAAATATGAGCGGCTTTTTCGTCATAAAATTTAAGTACGTTGTTCTTTGAGCCGTATTTTGAGGTTATAGTGTAGATATTTCTTTACTGTATTACATTATAATTCAGAAAAGTTATTTTTTTAATTGTAACATTATTAATTATGGTTTATAATTTTTATAGTAACACTTTTCCGGTAATTTTTTTTTCGATTATGAGTATTAACTTTGAAGTCACTGTGTAAATTTTGTAATTATACAAAAAACTATATAAAATCTGAATAATTCGAAGATATTACTTTATACTATCAAATTGAAAATAATATAGTTAGCGTTCCTTCTAATTATACCTGGAAAGATAAATTAAATAACATTTTCGAAATCATGTTTTATTAGAAATCAAAGAGAGATCCATACATTTATTTTGCATTGTTAATGTGGGATTGTTAAGATTGCTAGGTAGCCAATATTATGTCTATATTCTTATGTCGTGATCTACTTCAACGGGGGAAAGTCCGAGGAAGACTTACTCAATGGAAATTATGAAGTTGTATGATGATGAAATTGAAGACGATTCTGAGCTAGATGAGTTAGATCTTCCTCTTTTGTTTGAGCTCGGTGATCTTATTTCTTACTGACTTAGGTAGTTTCCACAGTTACTCCATCCGTAGAAAAAGAACACGAAGTAACAGTGATGCTTGTGGTTGCGATTCGATTACTTAGATTTAGCGAAAAAGTTAAATCTGCATCGGGGATGTGATTCAGCTCACCCACAGATCGATTTTTGTGGGGCTTTAGTCATTTCATTCGAGGATAGTCCTTGAAACGTGCTCCAAACAAACGAATTTTGATTATATTTTCAATACTAACCAATAAAAGTCAGTTACATGTTTTGAATACGATCTAGAAACTAATCTCTGTGGTGTGTGTGAGATTTTCGTTAAAATGTATAGTTTCAAACTTACAGTGGCTCAAAGATTCCAGATTTCCATACCTACAAATCTTAAATTTATCCTACTAACCAATCAAAGGTAGGTAACAAAATTTTTAAACACGATTTAGATCTTAATCTCTATGCATGTGGTCAAATTTCCGTTAAAATATAAAGTTCTAACTTTAAAATATAAAGTTCTAACTTTATATTTTAACGGAAATTTGACCACATGCATAGATATTAAGATATAAATCGTGTTTAAAAATTTTGTTACCTACCTTTGATTGGTTAGTAAAAAAATATAATCGTAGGTAAAGCCTGACCAGAAAAATAAAAAACCCCGCCATGTTGCGGAAATTCATTGGAACTAATTTTTGTACTAGGAATCCTGACATTAAAGGTTATAGTCGATTGCAGCGCCCCCAAACCAGGTTTTTTATATTTCTGGTCAGGCTTAACTTCGTTTGTACGGAGCTTGCTGCAAGAACTATCCTCATAAAAACTTTTTGTTTCCATAGCAGCCACGAAAGGGAAGAACCAATATAATGAAATTATCTGAATCAACGTTTTTATTAATTGTTACCATGAAAACCTATTAAAAAATATAAATTTTATTTTCAAATACCTACACTGCACCTAAAACTAAATTAGGTACCTACCTACTATAACAATTATATTTATTTCGTTTTCGATTTGTATAAAAGTGATACTCAATGCCATTAAACTAAGATTAACTATTCGATTTTATTATCAAGTCAATATTTAATTACAAAAATAGTACCTACTTAAATAAAATGTAAGTGGCAAACTGCAACTAACCAAAAATTATTATCTCTCTAGATAAGAAAAACGGTGACTAACCCAATCATTACTCTTTAGTGGTAAATATAATTGCATAAATATCCCAAAACATAAAAGTAAGTAAGGTAGTTATACTAAATGTAACATTTTACCGATAAAACCATAGGTGTGAATTGCATATTTGGTAAAAAGATAACTGTGACTAAACAAAATGTTACACTTTACCAATTAAAAAGGGTAAGTAGACAAAATCCCCTTTACGTGATGTGCAGGCGTGTTTATCCAAATAATCACACTATTCCTATAAACTTCCGTCATTATTCCTCAACGGACATGTAACAATTTGTTTAGACACAGTTTTGCATTAAGCCATTCATCTTTATTCACTCTTTTTTAGTTTAGTACCGCACTAACAAGCGCCATCTCTCTCCGAAAACGGAAAGTGTCAAATTCATTTTGTAGTTTATGGTATTATAAGAAAGATGGCATTGATAACTCAATTCTTGAAAAATTTCGTTTAGTAACGGTTTGCCTTTAAAGGTGCGAAATTATGGAACGCAGCTGATTCAAAGAATCCCATTACACTAACAGCATTCCCACCGCTTTAGTGTAATTATTCCTCAATTCCAGAAAATCCGACTTACAATATCCACAGTTTCCAACCTAATTAACCTTTCAAATTGTTTGAAAAACATGTAAATTGGCGGTTTGGTCCTGACTCCTAACCAGTTGCGTCAAATAAGGCGCGTGTTTGCACAGGGTTATGCGCGATATCCGATATATAATTGCTTTTCTAAACTTGAAAACATACGGTAGAGCTTTTTGTTCTAACCTGCCACTTGGCCATCTATCTACATGTTTTCCAATGAAAAGTAGGAATTGGATTGTTTTTATCTTTTATTTCTTTCACTGAATCGACATTTACCACCATTTCGCAAGTAAATACACCGTGGAGAAGAAACAACAAGAAACTCCATAGCAACTTATAATTAACGAAGTTTTGTGTTAGGTTAAGCAGCTTGTGTACTTGGCGACGTTCTCTAGCAGACTGACTAGTTTCCTCTTTCAACTCTGTTATTTAAAGTTCACGAATGTGGGGGCAACTGGAACACACACGACATCTTCAGTGCACTTGCTCACCTTGATAGACCGTACGTACTCATAACTATCATCGACATGGCCATCCTGCGTGACACCTCACGTGTGCCTCTGAAACAATAAAATAAAGCACAGTACAACGTTCGGTCTATCCAGTACACAACTTGTTATGGATCTTTACTATATACGCACGACATAGCACTTAGTGTTACCTTCCACGGCACCACTCCCTATGTTTTCACAAGCAGTCAGAAACTTTAGCTTCCGCACACCTCGCCTACGTCCCTTTGTAACGCGAGTCTGCACACATACTGAGGTTACCGTCGTATTCATAATCACCTGGTGGGGATCAAAACCTTTTGACAATATACTCGTACACTGAATGTTTGGAAACACCGTGCCATTAGGTTTTGGGTACAAACATCCAGGAAAGTGTAGGTATAATCGAATTTAAGCGATTAAGTGTTCTGTACACGTTTGTGAAACAAAGTTGTTTGGTTGGTTGGTTCAAAATATAATTAAAAAACTAATATTTTTTTCGCGTTTTGAGAGACAGAGAGAGAGAAAGTTGTTCAGTTTTTAACGGCCTATAAGCCTTGCCGTTCGCCCACAAAAATCCTATATTGTAGAAGAGTTTCTATGTTGCCAAAGGGACGTGGGCTAGAGGAATGTGAAAGTATTTTTTGGTGGACAGCTAAATGAAAATGGCGGAACAATATTGACGAGTTTTTGAATAAAACTGATTGATCGGATCGTGACCTGAAAATAGATCGTTGTCTAGACGAAAGTTTTTTTTTTTTTTTTTTTTTTTTTTTTTTTATTTAAAAATGGGTTTGCTCTTGACCTCAATCCTGTCCTGAGGACAAAGATGGGGTCGAAGATGTAGCGAGCTTACCCAGAAGAAGCCTATTCACTCTTACTTTGAAGTAATTCGGGTTGTAAGTGCTCGGAAATACTGACGTAGGCAGGGCATTCCACTCCTTGGCTGTGCGCATTATAAAAGAATCAGAAAGGCGCTTAGTGCGGATACGTGGGATATCAACCAAGAAGGGGTGGTATCCCGCGGTGCGTCTGGAAGTCCGAAAGTAGAAAGGGGAAGGTGGGATGAGCTCATGCAGCTCTTGTGCACACTCACCGAAGTACAATCTGTAGAAGACCGACAAGCAGGCTACTCTGCGGCGGTGGGCTAGGCTATGAAGCTTGGTTTCTACCAGCTTACTGTCGCCAATGAGCCTCCTGGCTCTACGTTCAACTGAGTCGAGAGCGTCTAATTGATACTTAGCTGAGCCATCCCACATGTGGCAGCATGTCTTATCTTTATATGTTTATCATGGTTAGCAAAGAACTACATTATATTCAATAGAACAGATTAACTGTATTTTACACATTATAAACTACTTACTTAATAATTAAGGAAACAAACAAGTTCTGGTTTGTCGACAATACTTACTGTTACATAATTGTGTTCTTCTTCCAAAACACAGAAATATTTTATGAAAAGAGCAGAAAATGTGTATATTGGAGTCCAGTTGCAGGCTCTGACACGAGCATGTTGTCTCTCGTGGTATTCGCCGCGAGTCGCGGTTTTGCCTGTCACGAGGCTCCGCAATCCGCAATCTGTTCTTGTTCTTGACCAAAAAAATCCCTGAAATTGTGATAGACACTCCCACAAACTACTTGATACTGGTGGAAATGCAGCGCTAACGCACACAAAAGTTCATGAATTTATAAATAAAATTGTATATTGTTCTATTATTATATCGTCGTTAGTGTGTCGTACTAGAGTTTCTTCAGTATTATTATTTGTCTCAATCCAGTCCGACCAAGAATCAGTGCTAGCATGAGTATGCAATTGAAGCTATAAAGCGCTGAGTTATGTTCGGGCAATTACGGTTTACGACGCCGAGCCGCTTTATTGCATCCTGCTTGAGCGATAAATTTTTATACGAAAGTCTGAGGCTGGTGCTTGAAGGAGTTGAAGAGAATGTGTGAATGGAATTTTTATGAGTTCTGGTCTGTCAATCTAGAAAAAAGTGTGTTTACTAGAGTTACTTTACCTTGTATGGCTCAAGCTAAAATTTGCAGCCCATCTTCTTATATTTAGGTTTAATAATCTTCATCTGATTTAACATGGAACCATTTTTTCCACCTGTCTGTTTGGGAAGTAAATTAGATCCCATCTGAAGGAGACCAATCTAAAGAACTGGAAAAACTAGGGTTGCCACCTCTCAGTCTGCCGCAACTTCGCAACTCTAGGGTTAAAAATGACTTCTTTGAACCTGGCAACCCTAGAGTTGCGGCAGACTGAGAGGTGGCAACCCTAGTTTTTTCGGTTCTTTGCATTGGCCTCCTTTAGATGGCACCTCATTTATTTCCCAAACAGATAGGTGGAATAAATGGTACTATAAATCATCATGGTAAATATACTCCCGGCAAGATTTTGCTAGGCAACCCGGCGGCGGCGTTGTATAAACCCCTATATAAACTTTCTCTTAAATCACATTTCGTTCACCAAACAAATAGGTGCATAATTTTGCGGTCGGATCTTGGTATATTAGGAAGCAGAATCTCTAAGAACTGCCAAAAACCACCATATCGATTTGATACTGACTGAATACACTTTGATACTGTCGGTGGACCGACGACCTGGTTTAGGCAGCGGGAAACCGTTGGATGAGGGCAGCGCAGGACCGGTCGTTATGGCGATCCTTGGGGGCGGCATATGTCCAGCAGTGGACGTCCATCGGCTGAGATGATGATGATGATGATGACTGACTGAATCGGGTAGATACTTAATAAAACCCGTCGCCCATGTTTTGATGATTTTGCTAATGACTTTAGCTGGCGCTAATGTCGTTCAAACAGCGAATAACCAGCGTAATTTCTAAGACAATGTCACAAGAAAATTATCAAAGTAAACAGAAAATCTAAGCTAAAGTTAGTAAAACATAAACAGTGGAACTAACTCATTATTTGACCTCGTACCCCCGAGGGGTCATGCTCCACCCGGGGAACTCAAGCTTCGCTCTGTTTGAGTTTATCTTGACATTCTGCTAATATTTGCTTGTAGAGTTAAATCTTCATATTTACTATAATAATAGAGATTGCTATCGTTAGTAGCATTGACGAATCATCCTTCTATCTGCCAAGTGGGGTAGGCAGACACCTGGCATCACAACCTACAACGATATTTACACATTGTGGCATGATGTGTCGTTGTGTCGTAATCCGTAATACACCTTATATTATAAGATCCAACCAAAATTAACTGAAACCATTTTAAGAAGATGATCAGAACATCAAACTGAATAACATTCCCTGAGGAACCAAAGTCAAAATCGCGAAAAAATTCTGCTTTTCCATACAAAACAGCAATTGGACCCGAATGTATGAGATAGCAATTTTTTTTGCAGTTTCGATGTCAGGCCCATAGAAAAAGGTGTTCAGTTAAATGGTCATTAGCATTTATTCGTTCATAAATAATTACATCATCATCATATCCACTGACATAGGACCCCCCCGCAAATCGCCACAACGACCGGTCCTGCGCTGCCCTCATCCAACGGATTCTAGACGTTTTCAGCAGGTCGTCGATCCTCCTTGTGGGAAGCTATACATGTGGCAATACAATAATTAAATACATAATATGTATATGCAAGATTATGTTTTGATGTGATCAGAAACAGGTAGGGAGGCAGAAACTTTGTACAATATACCCACTATCTTTTCAAGTATCCAGTCAAAGCAAGGCTCACTTTTAAATCAAATTGATGGATTACGTTTTTAGGAGCGCGTATTTATACATGTCAAGGATATGAAGGAAGATTATACATGCATAATCAATAAACTCACGCCTTTTTCCCAAAGGCGTAGGCAGAGACTATGGATCTCAATTTTGGGCGGTTTTAACACACCTCTCTTGCTTTCTCTAGGTCCATACATTTTGTTATCTTTTCGTAATCTTTGCCCTGCCTGCGTTAGTATTTCCGAACGCTTACATCCCGAATTCCTTTAAAGTACAAGTGAATAGCCTTCTTCTGGGTAAGCTCGCTACATCTTCGACCTCACCTTTGTTCTGAGGATTGGATTGAGGACAAGAGCAAACCCATCTGTAATTAAAAAAAAGTTATTATCAAACTAACCGATCCATGTACTATGATCGGTATTAAGGCTAGGTTATCCTAGTGCAAGCGTCTCTTTCTTGCAAGCAACCAATGCAACAACAACATCAACAACTGCACAACAAGCCACAATGCAATGCAATGGCTGTTTACAATTAGCCATCCCGCTCCAATTGAAAGCAGGATCGCAAAAAAACGTGTTTTTCGTCAATATCTTTGCTCATGGGAGTTTCTAAGCTAAAAATTCTTCTGAGTTCACTAGAAATATTTAATGTATTTAGTTAAGTACAAGAATAAAAAGTTAAATATCAGCAGTTTAATCATAGTATTGAAAAAACATAACAAAAAGGGGTAACTTTGGGATGTTTTTCTATCTAGTAAACTTAATCTAATCGTGTAATTGAGAACAGTCGCCCATCCGCCCGATCCTTAAAAGACATAATTAAATTTCAGACTTTAAAACACTTTCGTTCGTGTTCTTAATCATCTCTCTACAGTATTGATTTTCCGAAACAAACAAGCCGGGTACAGAAAAAACGCGATTAATCAAAATGAAAACAAAATTACGGAAAGAAACGTATCAGAACGAATGACTACAATTATTTATCGTTTAACCTTTCTTTCTTATTGCTTATCAATAAATCAACTGTACTAATTGTTGATATGTAAATAATACATCGCTTTTGGTAACCTTGAAAGTATCGATTCGTTTTATTTTACTTTTTGTATCGAGTCGATGGCATGTGATTAACAATTTTCCAGCCCATTTTACTTGTTACGAGATTGAAATAATTATAGTGTGTCATAAAAACAAAGTTAAATTATAGCCTGTGGAATCCCACTGCAGGGCAAAGGCCTCCTCTCACGAATAATGGTGAGAGGAAGTGGGCCATACTCCACCACGCGGGCCCAGTGCGTGTTGGTGGAGGCAAGTTAGTGGTCAACTTGATGTCAGAGAATTTTCAAGCCGCCTCAATAGGCCTCTCTCTGACCTGGCTTAACGAATAGTTACAAACGCCATCTGGCGGAACTATCAGAGACCAACTGCTTAACGTGCCTTCCGAAGCACGGAAACGCTCGAGATGAAATACCACTGCAGTCACCCAAAACAAAACAGGGTCTTTATTAATAGGTATGCTGACAGTTTTATGGGTATGATCAAATGAAACTAAAAAAACCTGCTGTGCCCTCCCATTAGATTTTGAATCGAGTAGGTTTGCAGTTTTGTATGTAACAGCTTAATTATTTTCGCGATTTCGATGTTGTTGAAAAACCGTCTGCATAGAAAACCGCATTATTAATAAAATAACCAATCATTTCTGTTATAAGACGTCAATGCAATCAACGCTCTACACATGTCTGAACGAAAAGTGCGCTCAAACCATAGAGAAATTAGACGCTCCTCTTGGTAGAGATGGTGGGTGATTATCCGAAATGTGGACAAACATGGTAATGAAATGAGAATCAGATTTTTTTTTAAATACTGGCAAATTAACTGTTTCTATGCGAAGAAGTATCGAATATAGGTAAAATGTGAGAAAGGCACTAAAATCCACCCATTGAATTAGGAGACATATTGAATTCGGTAATGATAATGACCATGGTAATGAGAAATCGAGACATGGTTATGAGATGCCTATAATGGTAATGAGATAACGAGATATAACACTGAAATACCTATCATGGTAATGAGAAATTCTCTGGAAACTTGGGTAGCTTGGATAGCTTATGTTCTAGAAAAATGGGTCAAAGCACTTATTGCTCTGCTACCGAAGAGGCTTAAGTTTCATTAGCACTCGTTCACTTTACATCGATAATTTTCAATGTGTAAGATGATCAGCGATTTGATGTTGTACACACGTATTACAATCAATGGAATATACTCAGACTACTTTTAGATCCAAAAAGTTAGATAAGGCTATTATATATGTCCCTGGAGCGAAGAAGAGAGTTTGTGACTCAGTTACGAGGCAATTTAATTCCGATTCGATTCCACGACTGTACCACTAAGTTCCTCTTATTCTTTCGTACCAGCATGAGTCACATCTCATGATAAGTACTCATGCTTAAGTGGAAAGATAAGCCAGTCAGCAATGATAGTATCGAGACTGATTGCCCAGGATGCCCAAGAAGAACTCTGGTTTCGTCACTCGGGGAGGCTCTTTTCTTCTAAGTTCTTTTGAATTTATGTACGGTTGTATCCGTCAATATAATAGTCTGCTCCGGAGCACCACAGTCGCACTCGAGCGATCTCTTTATGCCCCACTTGTGAAGGTGGTAGTTACACCGGGCGACACCTAATTCTGTTCAAGCTAGCCCACGATTTTCGGTCTAGAAGGAAACCAGGAAGCTGCTTTGTAGGATCGGAGACCAGGTCTGTGCCGGACTGCATTTCCGATTGCCACGCGAAGTGCCATACGGGGACTGACATCGAAAGTCGACGTGGCTTCCTCGTCTGACCAGATAGGTTTGCAGGATGGTAGACGGGAGTTTGGAACGTCGTCCAAGGTCCTCCTAATAGGTATCTGGTACGGCTGCACATTGTTTCGTGCCTTCGCCCATTCAACAGAAGCCGCCCGTGTCCGCCTGAGATGCGGCGGAGCGAAATGTGCCAGCACTGGAAGCCACGGTGTAGGGGTTGGCTGTAGGGTGCCCGTGATTGTAAGCATGGCTCGGTTTAGCTGGACGTCTACCTTATTAACATGCGCGATACCACACCGGGGCACAGTACTCTGCGGCGGATTAGACAAGCGCCAGTGCAGATGTACGTAGGACATCGGCTCGGGCTCCCCACGCAGTACCAGCGAGACGGCTCAGAAGGTTGACTCTAGTTTTTACTTTTTGGCTGGTGTTCTGGATGTGGTCTTTGAAGGTCAGTGAGCGGTCTAAAGTGATTCCCAGGTACTTAGGGTTAAAGTTATGCTGAACCCTCTTTCCGCAGAAGGCGACTGTGAGTTCTTTATGCGCCAAGCAGATTGTTAAATGGAACACTGTAACTTCTGCCTTAGTAGGGTTTGGGCAGAGTCGGCAGCTAGAGGCAAAAGTGCCCAGCTTTTTCTACTTGAATGCGTGAAGTCCATGCCCTCAACGCTGTCGATCCACTTTTTTCGGCGGGAGTCGTCCAGCGCCGTGATCATTTTATTTGCTGCTTCGGGGTCGTTTGACGTAAGATACTTCTGGTAAGCTTTTTCAGCGTCAGGATTCCATCCGGGAGTATACTCCTTTCGAAAACCCCTAGGTATTGATCGTTTAGCGGCACCGATTATAATTTTGCAAAACCGGGTATAATTTGAGACTGTAGGCTTGACCCAGCTGATGTGTGAGTCAGTTCGTTTGCCAAAAGATTCCCAGTTAGCTTTGTTGAAGTTCCATCGTGGTTTAGGTACTGATCTGACAAGTGGGACCTCTAGGCCAATTTTTATCAGGACCGGGCGGTGCTGGCTGCGTGGAAAGTTGCATAGGATCTTACGCGAGGTTGGCAAGATGTGGCCACCTTGGTCCTCCGTTACAAAGCACAGGTCAGGATTTGTGTCGCGCTGCCATCGGGTGGAACTAAATTATCATTTATCCTTTGCGTTAAAAACAGTGCATGTTTTCTCTTTCCGCCCAATTTGATATAATGCTCCCATTTGTGTCGTTGGAGGAGTATCCCCAGGACGAGTGTTGGCTCCGACGTAAACAGTCGGGTGTAGTTCAGGTTTAAGCGGAGGGTCAGAAAAATCTTTTCATGGGGGCTTGTATATAAAAACTATAGTTAGATCTGATATTTTAATAGTGATAATCTCAATATTGTTTATGTTATGGATGTCCATGACCTTTGCATTTACCATTGTTGATTTCACGTACACCGCAGAGCCGTAGATTGGAGAAAGGGTAAAAGCCAGGAGGTTGAAGCCGGGAATGGAGCCACGCTTGTCGAAATTACTATCTTTGTCAATGTGGTGTTCCTGTATAACAATCACGTCTACGCTTTTGTCCTTTGCTAATCTTGCCAAGTATTCACATTTTGATTGGCTCGATCCCTCTACATTAAGCTGTAGTATGAGGACAGAAGGCCCTATACTTTTTGTCATGGGGCCCTGAGAAGGGCCATTGTTTGACTACATATTGTTATGTTGCATATGCCGCAGTAAATGCTGCTGGGAGTCTCTTCTGAGCAGGTTCAGCTAGCCAGAGTAGTCAGAATCTTTTAGCCGTATTCACTAATAGGTCGGTAAATCTGTTGCCCCGGGTGGACCACAAGGCAGTAGATTCAGACAAATTACCACCCCCTGATACGATTCTTCACTTCTTGATACGATACTATTTCAATCTTCTTCTACATCTGTAAAATAGCACTGACTCTAGATATCACTTTCTGCCTTTCTTCCTTACATTTATTTTCTAAAATACCGACTATAAAACAATTCTTCGTGGTACACATACTAGATCCGTTTGTTCTTGAGTCAGCATTCATAATAATTATGATAGATTTTGTTAAAAATCTACATCCAGCAAGTAATATCTCATCGCCATATTAAATGCCTCATTTCCATGATTGATTTTCAATCATGGAAAATATGGTAATGAGAACAATGGTAATGAGAATATGCTTGTTTATTTGAATTATTTTTTTAACTATCAAGTTTCTGTGCTTTACTGATTTCTACAATGAAACAAAAACATGTAAAGCACGCTTCTAAATAGCCATTTAATAAAAATAGCAAATATTATATGTGTACGAAGAGTAACATGAATGAGGTACATTCCGTGACAAACCCCAAAATCGGGCATATACAGGACTGTATTGTTTAAACTAACCTAGATTGCCTATGGCTCTCCTATTTAACCTGTAGGTTGATATCGAATGTATGCATACATGCCGGGGCAACACTGGACTTTGTCAGTAAACAAAGTTATGATTGTGATTGTGCTCGGTCATGGGAATGAGTGGAAAGTCGTGTGACAACATTGATTTGCATGTAATTAATTAGTGATTAGCCATAAACTGGAGCACATCATTTTATCAGAAAGGCTAATTGTTCAAAATACGTGTGACGTAATTTAATTGCAAAGGTTCCTTGTAGTTTCAGATGTACACAATAATTTGTACACTGACCTGTGCTGTGTGACAGTCATGGAAGTGAGAATTTTCGACTTTGAATTTTTGTTTAAATATGTTATTCATACATTTCATATAGTTTTCTTATGTGCCATAGTAGATACTGATGTGAACTATGTTGTAAAAATATAATATCGGGAATAAATACAAGGTAACATGCGTTCTTCGGCCTGTGACATGGCTTTGTCCACATTTCGGATAATTGCCCTGGTGTAACAAAGTGTGCACAGTAACCACCAACTGGGCATGACGTCATCTAGTTTGTACTGCGATTGTTGTATACCATAGAGAAATTACACGCTCCCCTAATGTTTTTTGTCTCCCCTCACCCGTCCCTCACCCACCCCTCCCTTTGTCGCCGACATAATTTTCTATAGAAACAAGCCGATATGCCATCTCCTCTTACTCCATGGCTCAAACCAATATCTGAGTGAAACTAGTATGAAGGTATGTGTGATCCATTTGACCTCTTATAGTATGATCAAATGAATTGTGGTAAAGTCAATGTACCGTACCGATGGTAGTAATATAGTTGCGTGATTTAGGTAAGTATGTAGGATGCACTGCACGCTATCGCGGTAGGGTTGCCCCGGTTGCCCTATAACGAAAAGTTAAGTATTAATTTTCACGTAAAATAATTGCAGAATGTTGTTTGTATTCATTACACTCTTTACACTCCTACACAACATCTCTAGGAGCAAGGGCAGGGCTGAAAAACAGCGCTGCTTACTGTCAGTTGCACTGACTGTAGCCAGCTTAGCTGAGCCCCTGTCCTATTGCCAGTAATTACATGTCTATTCTATTTGTTTTAATTGTACCTATAATTTTGTATTTTTAGCATGTAAAATTTTTTGTTTGTTTCTTTTTTTTTGTGTTCGTGATTGGCAATAAAGCATTTTTCATTTCATTTCATTTCATTTCATTTCATTTCATTTCATACATACATACATAATTATACTGGTTGATTTTTATTACCGTTCCGAAACATTCAGGGGTGGTTCATACCATCAAACTGAACAACTTTAACTATGGACGCAAACCTGAATTCGTAAAAAGAAATCGGATGTCTCATACACTTGAGTCTAGTAGGCATTGCCGTTTAGTATGGAACAGCAGATTTTTTTTAGAGTTTTCAGGTTTGGTCCCATAGTAAATTTTTTTCAGTTTGATGGTCTGAACCACCCCTGAAAGTTTCAGAACGGTAAAAAAAATCTTCCGGTAAATTCCCACTGGACACTGGGGATCCTGATAGTTTTCTTTCGCGTCTTTCATATTCATGCTTGTCGGTTTCAGGTACACATCTGATCTTATCTTATCTTATCTTATCTTATCCATTCTCTCCATATGGCCAAACCATCTCAACATACCTTTCTCTATCTTTGTCACTACATCCTCTTTCAGACCACACCATATTTCAATAAGTTTATCACAGTTACACCACACATACTTTTTAGTTAGCCCTGAAGATTGGCATCCTTGTTATTTGTTTTCACCTATGGAGGTGGTACTTGGGAATGTTCCTCCATTGAAAAGGGAAGATCTTCCACCAGGCTTAGTGTGAAGCCTGGGGACCGGCCGTGGTCCAACAGTTCTTAGTTGGACCTTGTATATATATCGAATCTCTGTGATTATTTCTCTTGCGCGATTTATGTCTCGCATTCGATTGTGAACCTTATTTGTAGTAGGTTACGAGTTACGTATTTACGGTGAACGTTGTCTTTGTATGGAGCATGTTTCCGTGAGCGACGGTATCGCCATCTGTTGGCTTCTTTGCTATAACTTGTGGGTGTTGACATCTATGGCAAGTCCCCACACACCCATTATAAGCAGATGATGGAGTCGCGTTGTAGGTCTGCTATAGGGTAGTCGCATTGCGAGTCGATTGTTGGTTGCCCCCTCCCCGGCCTACAACGAAGCTCCAGTGGTGGCTCAAGATAGTGTTCTTTTCGAAAAACAATCCTTGAAGTCACCAAAATACATAAGTTACCGTACAACGTCAATCACTCTTGCTACAAAAACTAGACATTGGCAAAATCATCACATACCCAAGATGACAGCCATTTTTTAAAAATATATAATAGAATAGAATAAGCAGATGATGATGGGCTACAGGCCTACCCTCAAGAAGGGTGTAAGTGCATTTAGTCCACAGATTGATAGACACACATACGCATCAGAATGTATTTGTATGCAGGTTTCCTCACGATATTTTTTTCCTTCACTGTTTGAGAGCAGTCAAAGTCAAAGTCAAAGTCAATATAATTTATTCAATATAGGAGCTTGAAGCACACTTATTAAACGTCAAATCTTTTTTAAGCTACCACCGCGTCGGAACGTGTTGTCGCTGTAGAGAAGATGCGGCCAGAAACTCTACAACATAACACGACTTAAAACTATTACAATATAAATTCTTAAGCTACGGTTATGTATACAATAATACATAGTCAATCTAATAAAATAGTTGATACTATACAGTAATGTAAATAAACTATAAGTTAGTGACCTCAGACCCAAGCATTTTGATCATTTAAATAATCATCCAGTTTATAATACGCTTTCTTACAGATAACATTTTTGATCTTAGTTTTAAACATGTTTTCGGAAAGATTCGAAATGGTCTCGGGGATTTTATTATAACAACGTATACAGTGACCCATGAAAGACGTGTTGACCCTACTAAACCGAAAGTGCGGAGATATCAGTTTCGGTAGTCGGTATTACGTACATAAGTTAGAAAAACTCGGTACATGGCATGTCCTCCGAGCGACTTCAAACCTGGACCCTCATGATGAGTGTCTATATCTATCAGCAACACGCTACCGATGCGATTATTAAACTGTAAAATTAATTTACGGTAAAGTGGTTCAGTTTCACCCAGTTTTGATACCTTACCTTATTAACTTCGTTCCTTTATGAAACCCTGGCTGATCTTACTACAACAACAAATTTTGTCTTTATTTCGCTATCCATTAACCACGCACATAATTATAATTTGTTCGTATGCTTTGAACCAGCAATGTACTAAGAACAATCTGTTAAAAACATAAAAGGTGATGGTATCTAATACCGGCCCGCTAAGGCTTCCCAGATAGTTTTGATTGCTCTTTCTATATTGGTTATAGCTATAGCGCAATCATTATAGTTGTTCTCTAAGTAGATTTGTTTGCGAGTTTGCAAGTATATCGATACAATTAATTTCATCGATGTTAAAACATAGACTTAAACTCTAGCGATAGACTTGCCTTCCATAGAAACAACATGTTCTACTTGAATGAGGTGTACGCACCTGATTGATGTTCCCGAGTTCACTTCGTCACTATGGCAATAACAGACCGCAATGTGTCATTTTGTGTTGTTTTGTGTGACATGTTGTTTGTTTGAACGAGCTTGTCTATCGCTAGAGTAATATGTCTATGTGTTAAAAGCACTAGAGTCAAGCTTCCGTCACTCAAAGAACCTAAACTTTAGCGCATTAAGGCTGGTTTTTCACCAGAGATGTGCGAGGTAGCGAGGCGGCGAACGAGGAAAAAATCGGCTCTTGTGAGTGCTTCAATTTTCTAATGACGTGATCGAGCGAGCGCGCTATTGGCGGATTGTTTCCTCGCTCACCGCCTCGCTACCTCGCACATCTCTGGTGGAAACGCAGCTTAAGGGGCTACCTCCTGGTTTTGGGTAACTTTGTAACCATTTTATTCAATAACTATGGCACTTTTTGAGCTGAAAAATAAACTGATCCATCTACACGATATGAGAAGTGATGTGGTTTTTCTAGAAATCGATTTTAATGTATAAAAACCGAAGAAAAGGGACTCTAAAGTCACCCCTTTTTTTACAGTTGTAACCATTTTACTCTTACATTTTTAATCGGTAGAAAATGAAAATTTACAATATTGTTCTCAACACAATTTAGAATGATATGGTTTTCTTACTTTTTCGAAATTAATAAAAAAACATACAATTTTTCAAAGAATACAGCTAAATTCTGATCGAAGCCACGCGCTCGTTCGCATGGATTAGTATGGAGAGTCGTGGTCCAGGGCAGATACGCCTTAAGCGCTTGCATGAATTCTACCACTCGCTCCAGGCGGAAGCATCGCATACGTCGCGCGCTCTACGAAGTAATAATAATAATGTTAAACCCGCAGGGCAGCTTGTGGCGAGCTGTTGGTGATTGGCGACACCACGGACCCGATTCTCCAGGGGGCCTGGATTGATTTGGCCCTCATCTCCTGTCTTGCCTTAACCGGCCGGCCAGGAGTGGAGTCGCAAGAGCGGAACCTATGCTCCAGGTTGGAAGTGTAAAATGTCATAACGCCGGGACCTGCTGACTGGTGCGCTTAGCACCGGGAACCGGCGCCCACAGACTCACCTCTCTACAACCTTAGCCGCTCACTAGATGTTGCCGCCTTGTCGCTCCTTGCGAGCGGCCTTTTTGGGGGGCCCATTAAATGAGTTGGCGAGTCACCGTCTGCCATTTTTACGTTCTACCTTGAATTGCAGTTCCAAACTTGAGATCGGTTAGCAGCCATCTTTTGGCTGGATGAAAGCCATTTGGCCATCGTTATTACGAACTTGGCTAACTGCCGCGTAATAACATACGTATTAAACGCCAAATGAGATTTTATCGGAAAATGGCAGAAGGAAACTTCTTCTCTACTATATAATGCAATATCTGCAATATAATGAGGAAAATAAGTAACGTTATTATAAAATCGTTCCTACTCCTTTTATTACCCCCAACATTCTGCATTGATCTCTTAGTGAAAGTGGATCTATTTGATAGTCTAGCTAGACAACCTTTAAAAATGTTTTTTTGTAAAAAAATACCCCGTAATGCCTCGTACGTGTAGCTGATGATGATGCAATGCAATTTAATATTAATAGAGAAAGTTAATAATATATTTCTCCCTTCCGGACGGAAAGCGTTAATTCTCGTCCCGCTGCGCTAAACGAACTTGCTGCTTCCCACTTCGGTCGAGGAGAAAAATAGTATACTAACCTCGGACAGTAAATACGAAAGCCTCAGATCACATGTGAATTACATGAGATCTGAGAGCTTTCTTACTTTCCTGTCCTCGGTGTGTAATCTACTATTACTTGAATATGCTAACTAAAAATGAAAACAGATTAATATTTTCAGTAAAATTATGTATGCCCACATCAAAGAAACCTTTACAGTTTTGAAAAAATAAAAATTGCAAATCATTAACGCTATTTTAATTTTAGAATAGAATAATTAATTGTAAAAGTAAAAAATGTACTGGAGTGAAATTAAAAATAAAGAATTAAAAAAAACATTTATTACTCTTTTCGTCTTATTGAAGATACATGATATTCATTACAATTTTTTTATTTATTACATTTTCATAATAATACGCACTAATTATACTCCAAATTCATATATTATACTTTGTATACATAATATTTTTGAAACATCTACATATATTTGAATCGTAGTCTTTATTTTAATTGTATTTTCTTTTTATGATATATTATACCTCAGTATTTATGATAGCATACAATTAATATATTGGATCGATATACCGTCTCTAATATAATTATATTCTAGTGTTTTTAGTATCGTGGTCGTAACAGATCTTTCTAGACCTTTAATCGACTAGGTACCTAATTTTATAAATCGTCCATCTCCTGACTAACATATTATTCTTCGGTAGAACATATTATTCTTATTCTAAGGTCCATACTATAGTGTTCAGAATTTTGAAAGGGTTATAAACAAAAATTACAACATTCTCTACTAATACAATAAACACTCAAAGGCAGAGTTCAAAAGTTACGTCAATAATATATCTGTATCATTGACATAGAATACTATGGACGCTGGGTCTAGTACAAAATACTCGAATAAAGTGTCCGAGACTAAAATACAAAACCTAAGTACGTATAAACCAACTAAAAACATTGAAATTCTTTTCCGTCCCTTTTCCCCCTTTGGGGCACGGCGAGCGGCGCGCGCCCACGCGTGCTTGTAGTCGGCCGATCAAACGAAGACTGTTGCATAATTCCTTCTCTTTTTACGGTTTCGTTCTCTTTTTGTTCGGACACTTTTGAACACGGACCCTCCGTCCAGTAGTGGAAAGTTAATGATCTGTATGATATTATTTTGAATAAACTTTTTTAATAGGGTATTTGACAGAGTTCACAATATGGAATATATTGATGGCATACCTACGTATTGAATATGAATTTTGGAAACCATTATTTAGTCAGTTAAGAAAAATACTGGATATTTAAGGAGAAAATCGACAAAGGAATTTTAGATTACCTACATACCGAGGACAGGAAAGTAAGAAAGGTCTCAGATCTCATGTAGTTGGCTCATGCGTTGCCTCGGCTTTGCCTTGGTCAACAAAGATACGATCTGAGGCTTTCTTATTTACTGCCCTAGGTTAGTACACTATTTTTCTCCTCGACGGAGCGGGACGAAAATTGACGCTTTCCGTCCGGAGGAGAGAAAATATGTGTTTTGTCAACTTTAGTCACGTGATCATAAACGACTGTGATTGGCCGAATGGTTGGTGACGTCAACAGCATGTAGGCATGTAGCGTAGAGTAGCAGTGCGTAGAGTGCAGTAGAGTAGAGTGTCGCATGCCATGTAGCAAAGCGACGTATAGTGTCAAAAAACGATTTTTATTTAAATATCCAATCAATCAATTATTACTTCATTTAAATAAAAACACAATAAAAATATGACTATGAAATAAAATTTTTTGTTTTCGTTTTTTCTTGCACTATATTTGTAAAGGAACATTAAATATACATTTTCTATAGAGTCCTTAGACATCAGTGATTAGCGTAGAACAGTTTTTAAAAACCTGTCAAATACCCTAAAAGCCTTTTCTAAAAGTTCTGACTTCATATCTTATTTTTTTTATTTTTAATGCACATATTAATTTTAATGATGGAGGGAGGGAGGGAGGGAGGGAGGCCTTTGCTCAACAGTGGGACATTAACGGCTGATAATAATAATAATAAATATTAAGTTTGGGTGTCTGAATATAAATAGTTACTTAATTACAGATCGAATGTTTTGTGCACAATTTATATTATTATTCCACTCTTGGATTATAAAAGCATATTTAATACTTCTAGGCACTAGCTATATTAGGTAATGGTTCGTTTCCTACAGTAAATTACTAGATTTCATTAATTCTATGGTTTTATCTGGATAAAATGTGATATCGTTTTATAAATCTCTTTCTTAGAGTATAATGAAATATAATATAATAAGTTATCTAGTATACATTATCTAGGTATTAAAATACAAAAAAAAATCGATAAAATATAATAGTATAATACGGTTAATTTATTTAAGACTTTTTTAATAAATGCAGATTACTAAATTACTATAACGCTAATTATTTCATTTTCTTTAAAATATATTTACTTGCTTGAATTACCAAATCCTTTTTAGGAAAATATGTGACGAGACTATATTTTACAGATAGTATGTACAATAAACCACATTATATATTTTGTCTATTTGTGGTTGAGAACTAATTTTATATAGAAAATTCAATTCTATGCGCATTGCTATTTTATAATAAATATCCAGAAAATAAGCAGCACCGTTCGAAAAAATAATGTTTTACAGGGCACATTGCATTGAAAATATCTTGCCAGTTCGTTATTCTGAGTGTTATAAAGGACCCCAATCTTATCTTATAGTTATGTTAGTAGTCTTTCTAATACTGTGGTTCCGTCCATTCTGTCAGTCTGTCTGTATGCCCTTAATTGTACCTTATTTATTAAATATTTGTCTAATCTTGGTTTGCAAGTAAAAAATATATATATTTTTTATGGTATGTTTTATTATTATTTGTCATTAAAAACATGGCATGAAGACAAATAATAATGTACAAAACATAATTTTTGTAGACATTCAACGATAAGATGTTGTTGAATAGATCTAATTAAAGAAACCATACGTTGGATAAAAGGTATTTAAAATTTTCTATCTAGAGGCATTTGCGCTCAAAGTAAAAAATAAGGCTTATATATATTTTATAAGACCCTACAATTACGCTACCAGCGTGATTAATTTTTTCTTTTATGCCAATTTGATCCTTATGGTTAGATGTACACATTCCGGAAGCTAATTAAAAACGACAGAATTTTGATAATATTGGTTCGTTGTCCTTATATAATATTTTGTAAATCAGCCTAAATTAGATAAGTACGGGTTTTATAAAAGCTTTTCTTTCGTATGTTGGTTATGCAAAATGGTAAAAGTGCTACAAATACTAGAAGAGATCCTCGCTACAACTAAAAATCTTAAAAGATGGTTGGTAGCTAGTTGTAAGTAGTAATGTTTTACGGTAGTGAATTTGTGTAGGTTGTTGTTTGTGTGTTTTGTTTTTTGGTCTCACAAAAGGACGAATAATTTTATGATGAATCGATTTTAATAATGTTCGATTTAATTTCATATTAGGAATGCATCCATGTATTTGATTTATCATCCCACTTTACTGCCATGGTTTATGACTGTATATGCATTTTGTATCAGCTTATGTTTATTATTTTAAATCTGTCATCCTTTTGTATACGTATAAGTACTCGTATTTTTGTATTTATGCTACGTACAGTCCTGTATTGATCGATTGAATTGAAGCTAAAAGCAATCATTCTAGCTTCTTTGAAGATCTTCATGTGACAATTTCCGTAAAATTTTTTATATTTTTACTAGTGCAGAATTCAGTAAAATAAAATCCGAAGTCAAAATATAAAGATTTTTTTGTTTTATTTGTGCCTATCGACAAATAATTTATAATGGGTCCACAGATAGAATAACAATGTAAAAGTACTGACACAGAATAGGTAATTGGTACCACTGTATAAGTAGACAGGCATAAAAAGAATCGCAATATATTATAGCGCTGTCAAGAATTATACTTACTTCATGTTATACATAATAAAGTATAATACTATTAATAATTTGCTAAATATTAAATGGACAAATTTTAAAAGACTAGGTTGTTCCCAGTTTCAAATTTTTTCCTTTATCATATCGTAATAAAAGAAGAATTTGCATTCGATGAACGTGTTTATAAGAGATAAATATTTTTTCTCCCCTCCGGACGGAAAGCGTCAATTATCGTCCCGCTGCGCTAAACGAAGTTTTGCTTTCCGCCTCCGTCGAGGAGAAAAATAGTATACTAACCTCGGACAGAAAATACCTAAAGTAAAGACCTTTCTTACTTTCCTATCCTCGGTGTGTAATATACTATTTTAATACCATAAAAGAGACAGATATGTTTAAACGCACCTGTTAAATATACATATTTTATATCTACAATAGTAAAAGTTGATTCAACATAAAAGTTTCATATTTTCAAATCTAGATGAAATCAGAAACTTTTATACATTGGGATACTAGTCTGTATGAACCAACATTTATTGATGCTATGCATCTAAAAGCACACCAAAATACTATTAGGTAGATACGTTTTATTATTAAATTTCCTGTATACAAAAATATGTATTTAAATTCACAAAATCTCTATTAAAGCCTGTTCCATGCAGTTTTGGGATTTCTACAATGATCGAAACTCAAAATACTAATGTCTCTACTCAACGATTTTTTTTATTTTAATTTGACTCCCTCTTAAAAGACTTTGGTTTTAAGTATGCATTTGCACTATTTTATACAGAATACTCTACATGGGTCCTACTTAATAATATGCTGACACTTTTTTAAAGAGATGATAAGACAGTCAAACTGAACCACATTCTCTAGGGCACTAACGTCGATATCGCGAAATAAAATCAACTGTTCCATACAAAACTGCAAACCTACCTGATTGAAATGAATGGGACAGCTAATAATTTTTTCGCGATTTCGATCTTGGTCCCGAAGAGAAAGGTGTTCAGTTTGATGGTCTGGTAATCCCCTTTAAAAAGTGTCAGCATATTATGAAGGACCCTGTAGCATGACTAGATAATAGTGTACTATTGTTATCTATTCATATGCATGTAGTTATGAATTAGAAATAAACAATAACAGTATTACTTTTAATATGTTTTTATAAATTATAAAATTTATAAATCTTAATTTTAATTATTTTATAAACAAATGTTACTTGAAATAAATAATAAAATTAATAAATGATTGATTGAGTCTGAGTAAGAAATTAGTATTTTGACTTTCAATATCCAATTTCTTATAATAAATCCATCAAGACATTTATTATAATACAATGTATAGGTACTTGAAAATATATACGGACATATATTTTGGTGCACATAAACTCGTTTATACAAAATTATACCTATTGTGTTTTATTTCTACGTAGTTAGATATGTATGGTATATACGATATGTGTTATGTATACCATCAATCCAAAATAATTATAATGTAATATTCTTTTACTGGGCACATAACCAGCTGATACTTTTAATTTATACATTTCATTAATATTTACATAAATAATATTATACGTACGTGACTTTTTATTACTAATAAATATTCGTTGTATCTTAAATTATAAATAATATTCTACGATCCATCATTTTTAATGCTAATATTATCTACAAAATAGCTAGAATACATTTTGTATGGAACCATTTTAGTTAATCTACTATCACATACATAAAAATTATGATAATGTCATGCCTCGAGCGTAAGCATTATTGAAAACAATATTTTAAAAGCTTGTTGAGCACGGAGCCAATAGGAAAAGCACTAACAGTCAAGCAACTTGGCTATACTAAACACACTCTGATCTCAACGATTACAAAACCTCATTCAACCCAGGCCTAGTCAAAAGTAGTATATCTTGTCCGTTGCTTCGAAGTGTACATGCTTTTTGCCGTGCGGTGGCAGCACGACCAACAACCATCAGGCCGGGTTACCTTTCCTACCATTCTTCAGAGCATTCACGTCTTTTTTCACTGGGCTTTTGATCACTGTATCACTATAACTTTTCACTGGACTCACATCGTCTGTTGGTTCGTTGATTTGAAGTGAAGGGATCGGAACTTTCTTTTGTACGTCAGTTTTGTCGGCCTGTGTGAGTACTTCTTGTACGTGGATGGTTAGTTCGGGTCTGACGACTTGTGTGAAGGGTAGGAGTGCTCCGGCAACGTCCATGGTGTTGTTAATATTCCTGTGCCATAGCTCGAGCACGACGCTTCGCCGTTGCTACTTGTATCGCGGCGGTCCGAGCCAGCCGCAGCCGAACACCTGTTTGGAAATGTGCATTAAGATTGGGGATGTCCTTTTTCTAAGAGGAATCTCAAATTAGACAACGTTTTTGGTTCTAAAAATAATTTTACAGTAAAACGTGTGAAGTGGAGTAGGTGGAGTTATCTCAAATCTTTAGGAATATACTTTAAGGATTGGAGATTGGTATAAACTTTACTCAGTGTATTTTTGCATTTACTAATGCAAAATTCGTTTATTTGTGATACTTCGGTTCGAATAAACAGCTTGTATCATTGATCCTCTTGATTCTTAGAGCCAAGAGCAACATCATCATCAGAGCAAAAAAGGCCTCAGCCGACCGATTGGTCTCGAAGAGTGTTGGCACATAGTCCGGCCACATGATACCCAGGAAATATCATTGATCATCATGATTCTCACTCTAGTAAAAACACAAACAAATGATGATCTTACCTGGCAAACAATAAGAGCTAAGAGAAATAGCAGCATCAGGGCAACAAGGCCCCAGCCGACTGCAAGTTGTGTCAAAGCGAAGACATACAGTGTCCTGTGACACCACTGGTTCGGCTCGAAGAGTGTTGGCGCGTAGTCTGGCCACATTATACCCAGGGTCCAGTAGTTGCCGAAAGCAAACCTGTTGAAGGAACACTCTATGATATATTTTGCCACGTTTTTAGCACTACCAGCAACGTCCATAAGCTCCGTCTGCGTGCATTTATCCGAATAGGGAAGGCTGGATATAATGGCTTCAGTTCACGTTGGCCCAACGCGTTTGGCAAGCGTGGTATTGACCAATCAAGGGGCTCGTTTCGTGCTGCGCTAACGAGATGCAGGTCGTTAATTGGTGCAGAGTGGACACTTCAAGCGCGTTGGGCCTATACGTACTGGTGCCATACGATTGGTGATAGTCTGAGGAGGAACAGCCTATTCATACAAGTCCAACGCATCGATGTTACCCTACTTGAAGTACTACCTACTTGAAGTAGGTTGTCTTTACTCCAGCTGACTGAAATTACATAGTACCTGTACATACATACACACATTCATATGCTAACGCATATATCCCACTAGGGTAGCCAGATACAATTTCTGATACACATATCTCGCCTCTTTAACATAATATGCACGTCGTTTCGGGTACATTTTATTTAGATCTACGTCAACATACGTTTAGGTAGGTCTGGATCAGGAAGCTGACATAGATATTGTCCATAGTCTAGAATCTAGAACCATAATTTTGGTAGCATTTCATAAAATCCTAGATTATCCTAGATACATATCTAGGATTTTATGAAATGCCACTAAAAGTAAGAGCGATGATAATAAATTTTTAAAGTAAACAAACCATATTTCTAAAGTATCCTTACAATGTTTTTTTCGTATAAAATTTCCCATTTTAATTTATTCATTGCGTTGGCAACAAATTGTAAGGCTTCGAAAGCTTGTCAGTATTGAGAGCTCAAAGCCCGAATGAAAAATTATCATTTGGTAGACTTTAGCGGATGAAAAGTTCAGTAGAATGAAATGTTTCGAAATAACGTTTTATTTTTATTAACATTTCCGGTGCATGAAATGAAAATTGTTGGAGTGTCTTTGTATGTAGCTAAAGCACTAACCACGACCGTTATTGCTTTTAGGGCAATCAGAAAATATGACGTCACAAAATATTACCTTTTAAGGAAGCAATGTAAAAAAGGTTCACGTTATTTTTTTTAATCTAGTGTAGAAAAAAGAGCTCGGAGCTGACAGGTGGAGGTGGTCAATAAGAGTCAGAACATTTGAAGAAAAAAATTGCCTTCCGAAGCACAGTGCATTCAAAATCATTCGTTGTCTAAGACATCATTACACAAGTCTAGGCTAGTTTCTGGTACTTACTTTAAACGTGTCTAGATAATTTGTGTGACAATGTCCAAGATATTTATTTATTTATTTATTTAAAATATGATAATTATCAAATGGCATCAGCATCTTTCTCAGTGAAAAAAATAAGTTCCAAATGACTCTACAGAAAACGTTGGTGCGAGATGGATGAACAACCTTGCAGATAATAGAATAAAATAAAGTGTGTTTTTAGTAAGCAGAAAAATATCAAATGTGTCAGTGAAATGCAGTTTTTTTATTAACTTTTTAGCCTTTTTTCTTCGCACGTTAACGTCATCTGTCACGGTATGTTGAACTACGTTTTACTAACTGCCAGAAAGAGTCACGTTGTAGGGTTTGCCCAGAACACTTGTCTTGTCCTCGAGATTGGATAGACACTCCCTCAAACCACTTGACACTGGCGGAAATGCGGTGCTAACGCACAAGCAAGAAGTCCATTAATTATACATAAAAAATAAATAAAAAAACTGCAAGAAGACTCCTCAATCCTCATTGACTGTCACTAGATTTAAGATACCTATACTTTTGCACGTACCTACAACTTTTAAACAGAGACTTCTTTCGTTGCCTCCTGCACGCACTTCAAGTTTAGAACTAGGAGTTCTCTAACAAAAAGTAGAAGTTCTTGAAGTAGTTGTTAGCAAAAGCACTTCTGTACCTAGTGATAAAGTTTCCTTGAAACCTTTTGAACAAAAATGTTCGCATAATAAGGAAATTTATTGTAACCTTTTCGAGCAAAAGTTCGTGTGAAATGTATAGTTCAACAAGATGATTAAAGTGGAATAAAACTAGGATAAAACCTTTCTGTACGCAACGATTACAGAGAAATTTTAGTGTTTATTAAAATTTTATTAGCGACCCATACAGGGTGTAAGTGACTTATTGTCGTGCAAAGGAGTGCAAATACTGAAACGGTGAACTCAGACCATCATCACACTGAACAACTTTCACTATGGGTTTTCCTCAGGAAACAAAAATCAGCTGTCCCATACATTTGAGTCGGGTAGGTAACTACAACAGTTTTTTATAGGACAGCTGATTATTTTTCGCGTTTCCCGAGGAAAGCCTATAGTAAAAGTTGTTCAGTTTGATGGTCTGAGTTCACCGTTTCAGTATTTGCTAGGTTGTCACTTACACCCTGTATAATTCAATGATCATCATCATCATGAGGCTACAAGTGTCCCACAGCAAGGCACAGGCCTACTCTCAAGGTATATATACGTTAGTCCACCACGCGTGCCAAAGGAAGACATCACATACGCATCAGAATTTTTCCTTCAGCGTCCATAACATACACAAAACAACAACGTATTTTTTTCGAATTTCCTCTTTATTGGGGATAATTGGAGTATGAAGAGAACATAATTAAATTTATTGCTAGTGTCTTTACTAACATCCTGTATAAATACGGGGTGAATAAAACAACTTTCCTTCTGGTCGGAGAAAAATACGTACATATCAACGAACCGAATTTTTCTCATTTTCACCTCCATAAACATCCTACGATTCCCGCAAACTGTTCAGTATGTATGAAATCATTTTATGGATAAGGGAGAGGATTGAATTTGTATTATTCGTGAACTAGTCCACGACCCGGTGCTGCCGCGATTCTTTCTTCATTCTCGGGGGGAATCTTATTTGTTTCACGATCTTACGTTGATTTTGTTCTCGAAGAAATGAGATTGGTGTACTGTACGGAACAGTTGAAATCTGCTGAGGACTTTTGAAGCATATTATATCTCTTCTAGCAGTTAATATCATACATGGAATAAGGTCGTGATATACGTGTAATCAACTTAAATCCGTTTGAAGTTAGAAGATAATTTTGCTGCAGTGACCTTTTTTTAAGGTTCCGTACCCAAAGGGTAAATACGGGACTGTCTGTCCGTCCATCTGTCCTACCTATTTAAGGCTGTTTTTGTTAAACATTTGAACCGTATTAGCTAGACAGTTGAAATTTTCACAGAATGTGCGTTATTACTACGGATTTTTTTACCACTGTTGGGTAAATTTCTATTTAAGGTGGTTTCCGTCCATACAAAACGTTGTCGTATAACACTCGTAGACGGTGTTAATAAAAGATTACTTTTATATATGGAAAAATAGCTTAAAAAATCTAGTTTGCGCATATCAAATAATATTTACAATTTATAATATTATTACGAAGATATCACGCTTTGAAATTATTCATACAAAATTAGTAATTATATTACATATTGTAAATGTAAATATTATTTGATATGCGCAAACTAGATTATCTAAGCTATTTTTCCATGTATAAAACATTACTTTTATTAACACCGTCTACGAGTGTTATACGACAACGTTTTGTATGAAATAGACAGCTCTCCAACCACAGAATGTATTTTATTGAGTTGTTTCTCAATTATATCTTTATGCTAATATTTTACTTTTGTATGTAATTTATAGCCTGAAGTATCCTACTGCAGGACACAGGCAAAAGCCTACTGTGAAGAATAAGGGTGAGAGGGCGCGGGCCATCCTCCACCAGGTGGACCTAGTGCCAAGCCCTAAATTGAGCCTAGTGCCTCCTAGTGAACGATGATAGACGGCATACCGGCACGATAGCGAAGCAGGCAATGCTGTGCTGAGGGTCGCGGGTTCGAATACCTATCGTAAGATGCAAATATTTGTGTGATGAATATTATAACTTTTTATTATTGTCTTGTTTTGTATTAGACATTAACTAATTATTATTATCAAAAAAGGTGATAATTCTCTACTTGCAACTTTATGAAAATACTAGTGTTTACCCGTGACTTCGTCCGCACAAATTATATACCAGATTTTAAGTCAGATGATAAGCTATCAAACAAAAAAAGTTTCATCAAAATCGGTTCGGTAGTTTTTGCGTGATGTGCGAACAAACAAACAAACAAACAAACAAACAAACAAACAAACAAACACACAAACAAACAGACAAACAGACAGACAAAATTTCTAAAAAAGGTTGATTTCGAGTCAGGGATAACTACTCGTACCTAAAAACCATATCGTAATCTTTTTTTTGTAAATATCTTCAATGTACAGTCACACTTCAGTTACAGTTTTAAAATAGTTTAGATTTGATCCAATTAAATCTCTTTTTTAACCCATTGTAATACCCACAAAAATGTAATGTAAGAGTATTCTATATCGTTATCTAGTCATCATAATACAAGACATAATTTTGGTACATTAATTTAAATGCGACTAGATAATTTGTGTGACGTGTAAGGAAAAGTATAATTAACGTAGAAAGAGAAGGAACTAGAAGCAAGCACGTGTCTTGTCATATCACTCAGTAAGAGATGCACATAGCAAATTCGCTGTTGTTAAAAAAGGAGATCGCTACTTATTGTTGTCCTTATCGACGTAGCCACTTTTTTGTTCTACGACGGCTGTCTGACTCCGGAGTCAGGCATCTATTTTCATACAAATTGTATAGGATTTTATGACTATCGCTGTCTCATACGCGGTTACACTGATGTTTCGTCTATCAGCGTAAGCGAAAAATACTTCGCCTATGATAATTAAGCTTCAAACCACAGACTCTACCTATCAAACTGAACAATTTTTACAATGGGAGCAAAAAGATCAGAGCAAAAAATCTGCTGTCCCATACGATTGCGTCGAGTAGGTATTGCAGTTTAGTATGGGACAGCTGACTTTTTTTTTACCATGATCGTTTTGCTCCCATAGTAAAAGTTGTTCAGTTTGATGGGTTATGTATGTGGTTTAAATGTTAATAATCCTAACATCCTGTAAACAAGATAGGTATTTTAATAATAGGATTGGTCATAAATATTTTGCGCTAATAAAGGAGATCCCCATCGCCCTGGACAGAGTTTCTGTAGGTACTGCTAGTGAAACGTGGATGTAATGAGGATTCTTACTATCTATGACTCCCTCGGGGAATATAGTCGTGAGCATATGCTATAAAGGAGATCACCCAGAAGTCACTAAATCTCCTAAATCTCTGACACTCACCAGCCCATAAGAAACAGCGTAAGAGTATAAGCTAAGATCCTCTCCGGGACGCTGGCCGAGGAGTTGGAGCTCCTGCTTGCAAGTTGGGCCCACAGCAGCCAGCAGATGCCGACGCCACCAGCCGCTCCTCCTACCACCATGTAGACAGGAATCCTCGGCTCGGCTGGACAGTCCCGGATGTATTGGACACCTGAGGAAAATGAATATCGTTAGTGAAGGAATAATAGAAAGAAAAGTGTGGCCTAGCAACCCATAGAAATTGGTAACAACATTTCTTCTCCAAATGTCTTCTAAAGTTCTAATCACGCTCCGATTTAATTTCCTCTAAATTAATATATTAGTCTTTTTACAATCTTCTCGAGGTGGCCGACTCGTACCAATGAGTTTTTCGGAATCTATTTACGATTTGTTACTGGCTTTTCGGTGAAGGAAAAACATCGTGAGGAAACCTGTATGCTTCAATTTCGAGGCATGTATTGTATCCACTGTCCATTATAAGTGGCAACGAGCCCAACCCCCCGTCACGCTGGACAGAGTTTCGATACTACATGAAACTTGGATGTTCTGAGGTTTCAGAATATCTCTGACTATCCCCTCAGGGAATACAGTTCTGAGCATATGCTTATGCTTATGCTCTTTAGTCGTAGGTTATTATAACCTTTTTGGTTCAGCAATATTCAGAATTTCTGCAAAATAATTTAACATCAACGATGATAATCTATCCATCTATTGTTGTCTCTACCAGTTTAACATTTGTTTGATAAAAACAATGAAGCTTGACTTAATACAGAGCGCTTTGGTAAGCTGGCCTTAGAAACGTAATCCCTGCAAGAGAAACAAAGCGACGAGTCGCCAGCTTGCCTGCTTTGATACACGAGCATTCAATGAAGCTACGATATCATTTAGAGCTTAGACTAAGTCGACCGGAGTAGAGGGTCTTCTGCCAAGGAACGCCATTATGTGTCAATCTGGGTGGAAAACTACTATGGAGGTCGTCATTTGCGGAAAAAATTAAAGTCTAAACTCTAAATACAGACCTATTTAGAGTTTAGACTCTAATTTAAAAACCCAGATTGACACATAATGGCGTTGCTTGGCAGAAGACCCTCTTCTCCGGTCAACTTGGTCTAAGCTCTATATCAAACTGAATAACTTTCACTATGGAGCCAACATTCAAATCGCGAAAAAAAAATCTGCTGTTACAAACCTACAAAGTAGGAGAATAAAATCACTGCTTCTCTGTGAAGGAAAAAATGTGATGAGACCTAAGTATGAATTTTGTCGTATAATTGACGGAGCTCACTGCCTGTCACACTGAACTTGTACTAAGCGCAAAACGGAGTATATTTACATATCGATTAGTATATGCCAACTGGTAGTCTAAACTCTGCCAATAATAATGCTGCTAATATGCCAACTGGTAGTCATAATAAATAAACCGAGTGGATAATGACGCTGCATCAAAGAATGGAGTCGCAGAGTCCCCCAAGAGGCAAATATTTGTGAGATGTGGATGTTCGATAATCCTCCCACGTAATCGCTTCCATCTTGGTTGTCCTAAACAACAGGCAGGTTGACAGACAGCGTGTAAACAAGGACGTCAATCGAAGCAAACATGTTGCATTGTGCTGTCGAGCAACCGACTACGAACACACACTTAGAATAAACAAACACTTGAATTGAGTGTTACTAGGTTAAGTACAAGAACATTGTATATGCTATTATACAAGATTTTTGGTTAGTTGGTGGAAGCGGAAAATAAATCAGCTGTCCCAACTGAAAATATTGAACAAAGGTACAGGTGAAGGGCGGAAGCACCTTCCCGCGCTATCTTTGCGCCTCGCCGCGTACGCCTGCTGTCAAATGCTGCGTCACATCCAGAGAAATTGAACCTAATTAGGTCACAGCACGACTTGACATCTCGACTCAAACTAGCGCATAAGTGTATAGCTAGCAGTTAACTAGTGCGCGTACTATAATCAGAAAGGCGTGTCGCTTGCACATGTTTATTATTAAATAAAACAAAACATAGCTTCACTTTTTATCGTCCACCATCTTGTTTTCAAATTAAATTGTAGTATGGGGCGACGCCATTTTGTTTTATGTTTTTGTGTACCTAATGTGTGCTGAAAAACATTAGCAGGAGTCACAGCTTTACGATACGCATGTATGTGCTCTATCGCTCTATCTCCATTTAATATTGCAAATATATACATATTCAATCTAATAATGGAGCCATAGTTCATGTCCAATCACTCATATTTGTCTGTATTATGACTGAAATCCATTGAAACGTCTCAGTACTGGCATGGCAGGGTAGTCAATAGTAGTCTCAATACCCTTGATAAAGGACAAAGCAGATATTCGTGTAAATGCGAAGCCTTTGAGAACCACATATTGTTTTAATTAAATTCACAGTTTTGAAAGGTTTTACACGGCCAAATCAGGTAAATTTTTAATCTATTGGGAATATAATGAAAAAAAAAAAATTCTGGTAAAAAATGGTAGGTAGGATGTAAAGTGTTTACCTAGATATTCGCATCGAAATCTATTGAATGCAATATTATTTTTCGCGACTGTGTGATGGTAAAATAAAGTATAATTTGTTCAGTTTGATCATCTTAACAGACCCTGAAAGTACGACCAGTGATTAAAAAACTGCACAGTCAAAGTCGTTAGTAAAAAAAAACAATAGAAGTCTCGTCTCTAATTTGAATAGTGCACGTTTTCACAATACAAAACGTCATTACGGTCGTCTAGGTCCAAAAGAAGACTGGCGCGAGATCATAACTTTTTTTTGCGTTCACACCCTTTTTCTTTCCTGCCGACACTTTTGAGCGCGAATTAGACCTCCACAGAAAAGAGAAGCCGGCAGCCGGTATAATTAGGTGTTTTCCAAATAAAACGAAAAATCTACTTACGAGTAGATGGCAATAGAAAAAGATTAAAAATCGAAAAAACCAAGAACATTATAGCTATTATACATCATAGTACCTCAATGCAGTATTATACAGGGTCCTTCTTAATATGCTGACACTTTTTTTAGGGGATGATCTGACTGTCAAACTGAACAACTTTTTCTATGGCACCAACATCGAAATCGCTAAAAAATAATCAGCTGTCCCATACTAAACTGCAAAACACAGACTGCCGATATTTTTTTCGCGATTTCGAGGTTGGTCCCATAGAGAAAGTTGTTCAGTTTGATGGTCTGCTCATCCCCTTAGAAAAGTGTCAGCATTAATATAATGTTTTTTAAAAAACCTGTCACATTGAAGGTAAAAACGGTGTCTATGGTTTGTGTTATTATTAGGTTATTATCACCCTTACCACCACCTATTACAGAAATTCTTGGTCAATATCACTTTGTGCATTTTTCCCTAGTTATTTAACATTGCAGGCTGAATCACCTGATTGTCTGAAAAGAAAGAAGATTCCGTGCATCGGATGGCACGTTAAGCCGTTGGTCCCGGCTACTATCTCTGGTGGTAGTAGTCTTACATTAAAAATAAGTCAGAGGCCGTAAGGCCGTTTGAATAAACTCTGACACCAGGGCTTACCTGCCCACACGATAAGAAGAAGATAATGAATGAACCAAAATGGTCCTGGTCATTTCTGCGCCTCTCCAGGGCCTGCGCCTTGTATTGGGTACCACTGGCATTGCCCTATTTACGGCACTGGCAAGTGACTCGTGTGGAACAAGGTCTTCAACGATGCTTAATTCGAAGCCACATACGTAGAAATGCAACGATGTAGTTAACATTTGAACTATGCCGATTATCGCATGAGTGGCCGCAAGACTGCACGAGCGAGAAATCCTAGGCGTTGAGCTTTTACCTCTTCAACGTACACGATGCAAGTTAATCGTCGTGCAATAGAAACTAGGTATTTCAGTACCGGGATAACAACTAATCATGAAGTGGGAAGTTGTTCGGGTAAAATGTTGTTATTGGTGTTTTTGCTGAGGATTGTTTTGTTTCAGATGTTGTAGAGATGGGTCTCAAAACTTCTTGTAGCCCAGTCATTTTACGGTTTGAGGCGGTACTAATTAAAAATGTTTTTTTTTTCGGTGTACCATTTAAGACCCAGTTTGAGCCTAGAAATAATAAATAAATTAAAAAAAAATCACGTCCGCAACAGCCCCAAATTTTAAATTTTGCTCGTTCGTTCTAAAAAAACCTGAAGGTAAAAATGTTTTCTACATTTTTAAGGCTTTACCAGTATACACCCTTCAAACACGGTTTAAAATTTTTGTTAACTTAGAAAGCTTTGAAAATATATTTCTATTTTCTAATGAATAATGCATTTTTAAAATTTCGATGTTTATTTTATTGCTCAAAAGTCATTTATATTTTTGAATCTAATTAAAATGAGTGCATTGGTATTAAATTTATTAAATTTTAGTAATTCAGCCTTCTGGGAGGTACAATTTTGATTTCTATGTTGCGTAGTGAATTTTATTTTTACTTAATATGTTTTCAGGTAGTATTTTTGTCACTAAATGGGACCGGCGACAGTTTAAAGGTACAATTTATAATTACTCCCTACTCCATCTAACAAAACTCCGTAATATGACTGGGCTATAGGTAAAATCATAATCCAAGGGAGTAAGTTAGAAATATTGTAAACTAGCTTTCTCCCGCGACTATAAACAGACCTCCACAGGCTCCACAAAAATAGTTTACCTACATATAGATTCATAATCTTAATTTATTAATTTCTTAATTCTGGATAGAGAGGTACTAATGGTGAAACGTGGATGTTCTGAGGTTTCAGAATATAACTCGCTAACCCCTCGGGGAATATAGTCGTGAGCATATATGCTTATATGCTTGATTCATAATCAAAACCAATATTCTGCGGCAGTGTGCCATTCTGTTTCAATTAGTTACCAATAATATCGGATTAGTTCCACCCGTTTAATATGTACATATTGAATATATTACGGTTCCGTTTATTATATTAATTGAATATTAATAACATACCAGTTGTTCATTTACTGGAATCCTAAAGTTTGGAGGTTATGTGAACAAATAGAGCTTTGTTTTCATTTGAGTTAGGTTGGGCTGAGTTTCAGAATATCGAGACTCTGCAGGTAAAATTTCTCAGTACATTGTCTAACGCGTGTAGGCGAGGTAATTATCAACCCCCGTGTTTCTTGTGAACGCGAATGTCTTGTAATATCTCGCTTAAACGCATAATTATAAGTACACATAAGATTCACGCCTTTCTGGACATGGTCCATATTTGTCACGAATGCGCTGCACGCATGCAAATATTGCAACTGCCTTATCATAACTGTTGCTGGTTCTCTGCCTATCCTGATGGGACACATGCGTGAGCATTATGTTGGTCTGTGAATGATTCTGAATATATTTATAAATTTATAATTTATAATTTATTTATTTATAGTTCTATAATCAAAAAACTACAAAGAAGCCGTGGTGGTCCAGTGGTGAGTAACCTTGCCTGCCGTGCAGGAGGTGATGGTTCGATCCCCGTCCAAGCCGACTCGTACCAATGAGTTTTTCGGAATTTATGTACCTACGATTTGTAACACCACTGGCTTTTCGGTGAAGGAAAACATCGTGAGGAAACCTGCATGCTTCAATTTCGAGGCATGGATTGTACCCACTTGTCCATTATAAGTGGCGATGGGCTCACCCCCCGTCACACTGGACAGAGTTTCGGTTGGTACTACTGGTGAAACGTGGATGTTCCGAGGTTTCAGAATATCTCTGACTAACCCCTCAGGGAATTTATAGTCGTGAGCAATCTATAATTATGATCGTGTTCTAATTGTATCTATAATTATTCTTTTACTATAATTATAACATATTATACATTGACGGTAAATGCGTCGATGCGGCAATTAGGTCAACACCCACTTACCGCAGTTGACGCATATCTAAAAGTCACCCAAAGGGCAATGGAGAGGGCTATGCTCGGATTTTCTCAGCGAGATCGAATAAGAAATTAAGAGATTCGCAGAAAAACCAAGGGAGCGACATAGTCTGAAGAATTGTACAACTCAAGCTAAGTAGGTCTTGGCATCAGAAACGAGAGAACGTAGACATTAGTTCACCAGGCGAGCTCAATGCGGATTAGTAGACTTCACATACGCATCCTAATTTCTTCTTTAGCCTGGAAGCACGGATTTGAAAAAAACTGGACATAATCTCGTCTAATCACGAGTGAAGCACCCATTTGTCGCGCGGTACTGGTGCATCTGTGTGAGTGTAGGTCCCTTGCAGAACAAACGAATATGTAGGACCTTGCATGCTTCACATCTTTTTAGTGTCATATTACGTCCGCCTTTTTTTCAAGTCCGTGCCTGGAAGAATATTTATTTTAAAGCAAAAACAAAGTAAATTCACTCACCCATTATAAGCATAATGACAGGCAGTGTGGACAGACAGGCCAGGAACACCGTCATCAAGACTGAAACAAAAAACTCAATTACGTCCGCCTCTGCCGCAATCACTGCTATCTTGTTATTAAATCTCTTTTGTTATTATTCTGCTTTACTTTTTTTAAATAAACAGTACGGTTCGTTTTTAAAAGATTGATGTTCGTAATTTAAAAAGGTTTTTTAGTTAATTACTTTTTCTTCCCTCCGGACGAAAAGCGTCAATTCTCGTCCCGCTGCGCTAAACGAAGTTGTCGCTTTCCACTTTCGAGGAGAAGAATGGTATACTAACCTCGGACAGTAAATAAGAAAGCCTCAGATCACATGTTTTTCACAATTACATGAGTGAGACCTTTCTTACTTTCCTGTCCTCTGTGTGTAATCTACTATTTATGGCGTTTCTCACAGCAATTATTCGTCTAAATCTACGGCCCCTTAAAACAAAATTCGTGAATAAATGTAAGTATATTTCATCAGTTACTCACTGGTCCTGTTCATGATCTTAGCGGCACGGCAGACGAAGTCGACGGTGCCCGAGGCCTCCATGTTGGCGTCCTTCAGCTGGTAGGCCACGGACCCGTAGGTGGTGAGCCCCACGCCGAGGCCCAGGCCCCCTCGTTCGTTGTACTTCGCCTGCTCGCCGCATAGCCTTCGTTGCTCGTCACCTGACACCTGGGTAAATGTATGGAGCTTAGATATAGACAGTCGAAGCTACGGACGCGTCGAAAAAAATATCACTGAACTCTTGGGTGATAAACCGTGTCTCTATACATGCACACTGAGATAATATGTTGCATGACGCTCCACGCACACCAAACTAAGAAAGTTGGCCACTTTTGTTTTTTAACCCGTCAGATGTCAGGCCCTCCCTACCGAAATATACGTAAAATGTCCCATACAAACAAGAAATCTCCGATTTCTCGCGGGAAATAGACATTATACCTAATCTAGAAATAATTATATGCGATGTGTCATATATCGTTAGAAAGCTAAATAAATTTTGCGTTTGATACAATATGTTTCAATAATCTCGATTTTGATTGGTTCAATAAATTTATTTGTGTACAGCAATAACTCTGATTGGCTAATAAAATATTTACAAGTCGGCCAATCACATCTAACACAGTAGAAAGAGGGCCAATAGCCAACCGACGAGACTGTAGACTGACGTAGGCTACTGGACATTACCGGTACAAACGCGCAGTAGACTAACGTAGACTACTGGACATCTGACGGGTTATACGGTAGAAGCGCGAGGCTCTATCTAGACATAAACTTTATCTAAGGTGGATCTTCATTGGTAAGTTCTGTAGCAAAATCTAAGTTGTTATGATTAAGCGTAAAAATGGTATGTCTTAAATTAATTGGCGTGCTTATAATAATAAATATAAGCACGCCAAATATTTTAAGACACGTTTATACGTGAAGTTTCAATTTCAAAGATTTCTTTTAGGGGATCTAAACCAAAACTTATGTAGCATAGCATAGCATATGCTCACGACTATATTCCCCGAGGGGGTAGTCAGAGATATTCTGAAACCTCATAACACTAAACTTAAACAAAACCTCATAAACTTATGTTAGTTTAATGAACGTATTCTATTAAAATATCGTTTAGACATGACATTAGTTTCTTTATTTAAGTATTTACTCATTTTCTTTTATTTGTAAGTTTTTTTTTCGTATGGTTTTTCCTACATCCAAAGCCTTCCATCATCTCTATTTCTTGCGCTTTTGAATATAAAAATCGTTTTATACACCATTAATTTTTACCTAAATACTTACATAACTTTAAGGGTGTATTCAGACCATGAATCTAAAGAGCTTTCCCTAAGGGTCGAAAAACGAGAATTTTTTTGGACCTTCCATACAAAAGTGTATCGCCCGATCGATTTTCTATGGAAAGTCCAAAAAAAATATCGTTTTTCGATCAATTTTTCTTAGGGAATGTTGTTTAGATTCATGGTCTATATGCACTCTTAAAATTATGTAAGTAATTAAAAACTAGTTGTGTAGTGATGTTGACTAGACGGCACATATAGGATCGTTGATTGTATTACCTACACTAGTAACTACTTACCTGAGTGACAAAGTTGGAAGCTCTTCTCGATCTAGTGCCGGACAATGCACCCGTGCCGCTCTGTCAGCCACCCAGGGTCGTTCTGTACAGTGACACGCTGAGGCATCCCTTATCCCGGACGTAGTGCTATCAACAATTACCTATTTACCTGACTGACAGAGTTGGAAGCTCTTCTCGATCTAGTGCCGGACAATGCACCCGTGCCGCTCTGTCGGCCACCCAGGGTCGTTCTGTACAGTGACACGCTGAGGCATCCCTTATCCCGGACGTAGTGCTATCCACTGTTACCTTCTTACCTGACTGACAGAGCTGGAAGCTCTCCTCAATCTAGTGTCGGACAATGCACGCGTGCCGCTCTGTCGAACACCCAGGGACGCTCTTTACGGTGACACGCTTTAACGTCCCTTATTCTGTGGAGGTACCCACATTCACATTTGACTCGGCGGTTCACCAGCAAAAAGGGAACCGCCGATTTTGTGTATAAGAGAAGCATTTGGAGAATAAATTAGTACGCACTGATACTCACATTGCTTCACTTCAACTGCCCTAACCACCCTCACACGCTCTGCACCACTGTCCCCAAACCTACGTAGTAGATCAACTATTACTTGCCTGACTGACAGAGCTGGAAGCTCTCCTCGATCCAGTGTCGGATAGTGCACCCGTGCCCATTTGTCGACCACCCAGGGAGGCTCTGTAGGGTGACACGCTTCGACGAGCACCTGTTACATGAATAATGGATTAATTGATTGACAAAGCCGATTTCGAGCATGAGCGAGTGATTTTGGAAAGCAGTTTTGTTGCTCTAAAACAAGATTAAGAATTAAGGCCTCCGCTTATTGCAGCGATATTATCGCTCGATAATATCGCTGCGATATTGCGATAATTGGTTCCAGTACATTTTGTACTGGGACGCGCGCAATCCTACACACTGCCGCGATATTATCGAGCGATAATATCGCTGCGATTTTGCGATAAAAAATTGTTCTCAGTACATTTTGTAAGGGGCCGCGCTCGATCCCACACACTGCCGCGATATTATCGCAACTCTTTCGACTACATTCAGTGGTGGGGCGCATGCGTGACCCGAATCGCGGAATCGCTGCAGTGTGTAAGGTGTCACGATATCGCTGTCGATAATATCGCTCAATAAAATCGCTCGATAATATCGCTGCAATGTGCGGAGGCCTTTAAGAGTCTTCTTCCGTCGAGTCAATGGATGTCATTAAGACATTGATTTTGATTTGCCATAAGCAACTAAGATCGGTACATTGAGGTACTATGTTGATCGGTAACGATAATACGTTACACAAACTAATTAGAAAGTATTATTTTATGACTGCACTATACAATTTTTAAGTAACATCTTGTTTCTGTGATCATCATTATCCACTGTCTGAAATTAGCAGAATAGCTAAGAACTGTTTATGAAATTAAAATACAACTACTAATTGGTCTTAAAAGCTCTACATCCCAGAACCTTTACTTAAAAATTCGACCGCTGCTGCCAAAGATACAATTTATTCAGCTCGTTAAATTTAACACATTTTTTCCCGGAATCGCTTAAAAGAGGGTTGAATTTGGATTGCATAACTAAAGCCTTCAGGGAACTTGCTTCGTTTAAATAGGTACAGTCAAAAAGATTATACTGGTAATAAAATCATAACTTTCATAGAATTTTAGGAAAACGCCAAAACGAATCTTTATAATTGTTGTTACGTCAAGGCTACATTTATCACAGACTTAGGTATTACAATAGGAATTTATCTCATTGTTTCTCTTTGTTTCATTATTTTGATGTAAACACTAGTTTTCAGCTGATTTACGTTTAATATTACGTTTTAACCTTTGATTAAATTTAAATAGTGGATGATAGATGACGTTTTTGCATTACGTATTCGAAAAATGGATCTGCTTTTCATGTACTTACGAGTGAAAAGTAACGGCGTGTGATTTGTTTTTTCTGATTTGCACAACGAGTAAAAGCACACGAAGGCATTGTGGTACCTTTATTCCGCCTAAAATAAAAAAAGTATGTAAATCACGCAATGCCGCTCGGCGACTAAGTCAATTAGGCGACGGGGGCTCAATTTATGTGGTCCATGCGCTATAGGCTAGTCGCCTATCTTCCTATTTTAATTTAATCAAAGGTTTTAACTCACTGTTTGTATGTTTTCTATGATTGTGTAAATAAAACATAAAAAAAGAAACGTATGAATTAACGAAAAAGTACCTGCACAAAACAGAATAATGATATATTTTGTTCGTAAGTAAAGTATAGGCACTTCTATTTCAATGGTTCTCTTGGACGTTATGACACGTTATCTCATGTTTTCATTCAATTTGAACTTCAATGGTTCCGAATCGTTCGATAACATGTCTCACTTTTAAGACAGGTATGCTTACATTTCAAATGACTTAAAAATAGTCTCTACTTTTCATTTCTATACATAATCTTACGTGATTATCTACCTGTAAAATGTGTGGTTGAGATAATTTATTATAACTTTTATTATACAGGGTCCAACTTAATATGCTGACACTTTTTTAAGGGGATGATCAGACCATCGAACTGAACAACTTTCTCTATGGGGCCAACATTGAAATCGCGAAAAAAAAATCAGCTGTCCCATACATTTGGTTCGCGTAGGTTTGCAGTTTTGTATGGGACAGAAGATTTTTTTTTCGCGATTTCGATGTTGGTCCCATAGAGTAAGTTGTTCAGTTTGACGGTCTGATCATCCTCTTAAAAAGATTAAGAAGGACCCTATATTATTACTATTCTACAATAAGAGATTTCTAGAGGGTCTTTCCTAATATGCTGATAGTTTTTTAAGGGCATGATCAGACCATCATACTGGAATACTGGACAACTTTCTCTATGGGACCGCAATCCTACTCGACCAAAATGTATAAGCAGTTTTTTCCCGTGATCTCGATGTTGGTCTCATAGAGAAAGTTGTTCTGTTTGATGGACAGTAGTGCGATTTTTGAAAATCATACGAGCGGTTCGGCAGTAGAAAGATGCATAATCTCCATAGTAATTCTGACATTTTCTACTGCCGAACCGCTCGTATGATTTTCAAAAATCGGACTGCTGGTCATCCTCTTAAAACTGTCAGTATATAAAGTGGACTCTGTATACAGGGTGTTTCATAAGTAAGAATAAATTTTTAAAACTCTTAAGGGTGTTGTTTAGACCGTCAAACTGAACAACTTTCTCTATGGGACCAACATTGAAATTGCGAAAAAAAAAATTTTCACCTCACAAGCTCGGAAAGATTATTTTCACCTCACAAGCTCAGAAAGATTCTGTTTATCACTCGAAATCTGAGTGCAAAAACGTATTTTATCCGCTAGCGTGGAAAGAGTTTTTGAAATTCGAATCTGTCTATTCAATATACCTATTCCTATACCGCCAATTCATCAAACAATTTCATGTCACTGGCCAGCACGAAATAAAAACTTTTTAAAATGTTCTTTTTAGCAATTCACTTTTTTTCCTCGCTTTTGTGAGGTGAAAAGTTGTGTGTTGCGCTCGGCAGCAAAGTTATTCTGCGTCTCGTACCTTTGAAACCTTCGATTCGCTCAGGATTCTACATTTGAACCCACTCGCTTCGCTCGTGGTTCAATCTTAGAATCCTTCGCTTGCTCAAGTTTCAATACAAGTACTCGCGCCAAAAAACAACTTTGCAGCCTAGCATAACAAATAACTATTTTATCGTTCGAAATCTGAGTGCAAAAGTGCATTTTATCCGCTAGCGTGGAAAGAGTTTTTATAATTCGAATCTTTCTATTCAATATTTGTCTATACTGCCAGTCCAGATAAAAAGATAGTAAAAACCATACGTGCGACAAAGACAAAAAGATTATGTTGCTAATAGAATATATACAATGTTCTTGGTTGCTAACTTGACGAACTTTGCATACTTATATTCGTGCATATTATTGTCTTCTCTTTTTCGCGTATAGGTTTGTCCTTCACTATAATTTATTTGAGTGGAAAAAAAGAGATTATACCTAAATATACTCGTAATCTCTTTGAAAAGCAATATCTCTTGTCTTCTCTTTTTCACGTATGGGTTTGTCCTTATTTGCATTTGCATATAATTATTTTCCCAGTGTGGGATAAAAATATCGTTTAAAATAATATTTAAAATGCTTTTTAATAATAAATTCATATTGTTTACTGAGAAGTTATTCCTTTACATTTCTTTAATTATTTGCGCAGTGTCTCAGTACACACCAGGACATTTTTTATGCTGATCAATTTTTTTTCAATCAAACTGTTACACGTGACCGCAGTGAGACAGTGATTAAATGCAAGAGTACTATATCGCCGCAATAGAATGGGACAACGTTATGAAGCGCGATGTATCTGATGATGATCTAAAGTTAATGCTTGCACCTAACATTTTCCTCGCTGTTGTGAGGTGAAAAGTTGTGTGTTTCGCTCGGTCGCAAAATTATTCTGCGTCTCGTACCTTTGAAACCTTCGCTACGCTCAGGATTCTATATTTGAACCACTCGGTCCGCTCGTGGCTCTAATCGATTTGTAGAGTACGGAACATCTTTTTTTTTCGCGATTTCGATATTGGTCCCATAGTGAAAGTTGTTCAGTTTGATGGTCTATACCACCCCCTTAATGGTTTATTTGTATTTTTTAACACCTTGTATAGAAACGGTTGTAGGATAGGCATATTGAACCAGAAAATTGTTTAGATCACACATAAAATACTCTAAATATCCGCAACACGCTTCGTTAAAAAGAACAAGCTTTCTTAATAACTGCCATGCTACGTCGATACCTATACGTATATATAGGTATACAGTCAAAAACCCGCAACATGCTTCGTCAATATGCATAACCTACCTAAAAAAATTGTAAGAAACGGTAACGTTGGAGGTTGGTTTGATAAAGGGACGCGCCTGTGACTACCTTAAAACTACATCAAACCAATGTTTGGTCATGGATTGTTGTAATTAATTATATTTATAAACCCTGGTACTACATTACTACATATATTATTCTAACCCTAAACTTTGAGGTGGGGTTAGAATAATGTATGTGTCTATAAACGTTATTTATTGAATGAACCTTCAGCTCCGATAGGTACAAGATTCAAAACAACGTATCGAATGCGTCAAGGCTTCCGCACATTGCAGCGATATTATCGAGCGATATTATCGAAAGCGATATCGCGACACCTTACACTCTGCAGCGATTCCGCGATTCGCGTCACGCATGCGCACACCACTGAATGTAGTAGAAAGAGATTGCGTCAGGTTGCGATAATATCGCGGCAGTGTGTGGGATCGAGCGCGTCCCCATACAAAATGTACTGAGAACAATTATCGCAAAATTGCAGCGATAATATCGCTCTATAATATCGCTGCAATGAGCGGAGGCCTTCAAACATTACAACTGAGATTTTATATGAGAACTTTTAGATTTACGTTACTATACTTCATTCCAATATAAGGACGACAAGATTTTCCGATTCTTGTTTAGCTTTCTGGCTTAATCTGATTAGCAAATATAACTTATTTATCAGAAAGATATACTATGTTACATATATTGTACGTTGTTCTAAGAATAAGTGAGAGTAACTGTTTAAAATCTCCGATTCTCTAATTCAAAATTAAGGCTTAAAATTTCGTTGCTATTTGGAATGGAGTATAGGTAACTAGGCCGACATAATTATGGCTTAAGCTATCAAGAACGTAACCTGAAACTCATTTATTTATATTAATTAGTTCAAGACTGATTTACTTACCAGCAGTTTGGCTATCTTCACTCGCCCGCCTCTCCCGGGCCACCAAAGGTTCTTGAAAGGTCAACGTTAAGCTGCCTCTTGGACTGATCCTCGATGGGTCCACATCCCCGGCCACTAGACTGCCCCTTGCACTCCTTTCCGAAGGAGCAATACTCCCTCTCGGACTCCTCTGTGAATCCGGAATCAAGGAACCCCTCGGACTCCTATTTATTTCTGGCCCCTCTTTAGCTTTAAACGGCACTTCAGATATACTCCCTCGAGGACTTGACCTAAACTGGCTTGGACCTAATTCTTTCTGACTCCTCGCAGGATCGATCTGTATACTTGCTACAGAATGCCTTGGACTTCGCCCGATATCTGGTACGAGTGAATTCCTAGGCTGATTCCAAGAACTTCCCTCTGGCACTAAACTCCTTCTTGGACTTCGGGCCGTTAAATCCGGAGTTATACTATTCCTTGGACTTCTGTTAAAATCCTGAGGGTTCAGACTTAACCTTGATCCATAATTCATGTCAACTGCTAGATTATTTCTAGAGGGGGCTAGAGAGTTTCTTAATGGTAGTGCTGTGTCTGGGGTGATCGAATTCCTGGCTGATCTAACATCTCGACCTTCTCTTGCTTCCGGTACTAAAGAATGTCTAGGACTTCGATGATATATGTCTAATGCAGCTTCTGGGGCGAGGCTGGGTCGTGGGCTTCTTTGAGGCATCGGTTCACATTCCTCGTCAGTTTCTGTTGTGGCTAGAGACGCTCTTCTGGACGGTTGAGCTGATCCTCTTGGCGATCGGGCCTGTGGTGAAGTTGCAGCGCTTCGGGACGCCCTACGGCGTCTCTGTGATGACGACGTCCTATGCAGCATTTTGATAGTTTTCTACCAGTTTACCATATCACACATGAGTTCATTTTTTTTTGACCTGGAACAAACAAAAGACCATGTTAACTTATTGTAAGACGGGAAGTTCAAAAGTGTTCAAGCTTAATACATATTTACGATCCAAAGGATCGCAAATTCTTTTTTCGTGTAGCAGTAATTTTAATGGAAGTTCGTAAGCCGGATCTTAGGTTGCAATTTAAACTTTTGTTGTAGAGGCTTCGCTATAAATTTATTGAGTATTACTTGAGAAGGTCGATTTCATAATATCCATAATTTATTGGTCCCAGGTGATTGCTTGAAATATTTTAAAGGTATTTTGGTCGATACCCTGGTATTATTCGGCATTAGGTAAGGCTCGGGGGAATGGTATCATGGACATAAAAAGTTTGATCGGAAATAAGGTAGGACAAGGTTGATCGCCATTATGATTTGGAAATACACAGAACTGTTCCTAGGTATATTTCTATGGAAACCTTTGGGATCTATCAATAAGATACCAGAGGCATTGGGCATATGCTCACGACTATATTCCCCGAGGGGGTAGTCAGAGATATTCTGAAACCTCAGAACATCCACGTTTCACCAGTAGTACCGAAACTCTGTCCAGTGTGACGGGGGGTGAGCCCGTCGCCACTTATAATGGACAGTGGGTACAATACACGCCTCGACATTGAAGCATGCAGGTTTCCTCACGATGTTTTCACGGTGTTTTTGAGATACCAGAGGGTATTCTAAACTTGCCAGGCAATATGTTTAGGTCCATATTAAGCAGTAAAAAGCTTGCTATATTAGTCGAGTGATTAGTATATGAATGACCAAAATGCCTAGCCTTGTCAATGTACTTTGTATACAGGGTGTTTCATAAGTAACAATAAATGTTTAAAACTCTTAAGGGGGTTGTTTAGACCGTCAAACAGAACAACTTTCTCTATGGGACCTACATCGAAATCGCAAAAAACAAAAATTGAAATCCTATACATATTTTAGCTCTAGTGGATTTGTAGAGTAGAGAACATCAATTTTTTTTTTCGCGATTTCAATATTGGTCCCATAGTGAAAGTTGTTCAGTTTGATGGTCTAAACCACCCCCTTAAAGGTTTATTTGTATTTTTGTAACACCTTGTATATTCGTATGTTCAAAAGATGTGTGTTGTAGAGTTTTTGGCCACATTATTCTCTACAACGGCACACCTCACGCCGTGGTCGTCTAACAAAGAATCCTTATAGTTTCTAGTTTCGTCCTTTATGTCTATCTAGCTCCAATACTAAATGCCTACTGCTCTATAATCGTTTTACTAACCGTTGGGTGATATTGTAATAATTAATGTTATTGTATGGCAAGGCCCAGAAACAATAGACAAATCCCTATCTATTCAGAATTTGTCAGAGAGAATTACTATCTACCCACTCGGATGGCTCGTCTCGTCTCGTAATACAAAGGCAAAGTTTGTTGTGCTTTGTTTGCACATCGACAGTTATTTGTCAAGTCGAGTTTGTTTAGTTGTCTTTGCCTAGAAGTTCAGTATTGAACTTATCGTTTTGAATTTGTATAATAATGTCAGAATAGTAGAGGAGATTAAGGGCCTGTTTCACCACTTCTGGATAAGTCATTGTTAGCTTATTTGACAGATTGTTTGACATATTTTGTATGACAAATATGTCAAATTATCTGTCATAATGCTAATTGGAACTCATCCAGAAATGGTGAAAAAGGCCCTAAGCAAAATTTAATTTTACTATTACAAAACAGTCGTAAGATACATAGGATATTTTTTGGGTTCATAATTATGTGTCTGTCTGCTAAAGTAGATACTACAGTTTTGTATGAAACTGCAGATTTTTGACGGATTTGGTTGTTGATCTAAAGTATAGATCACTAATCAAATTCATAATTCCTTTAAATAATACCAACGTGTTTTGTTACACTCCTGTATACAGGGTGTAAGTGACAGCCTGGCAAATAATAAAACGGTAAATTCAGACTATCAAACTGAACAACTTTCACTATGGAGCCACCCTCAGGAAACGTGAAAAAAATCTGCTGTTTCAAACATTTGAGTCGAGTAAGTACATTTGTTTTGTATGGAGCAGCTGATTTTTTTCCACGTTTCGTGAGGGTATCTCTATCATTGAGGTATTATACCAGGAATAGAGGAACATACAGTTGAGAGAGCGAGATGTACCTAGCGGCACCACTGTATAATAGAAAGAGATACGTGACGCGAGGCAACAGAACCGTTTTCTAGTCACTAATCAATTTTTACAATTCGGTTTCCGTGAATAATTGGGAATGTAAAGTGTAGTGGAGCTACGAGAGCTGACTAAGCAACAATGACGAACACATCGATCGAGTCGATGTAAACAGAGATCTATCTAGGTCAGCGCATGCGACCTAGCACGTCACACAGAAGACGGCCAATCACAATATGGATCTGTCCAACGCATCACAGCTCATTACGAATAACTACCAATCATATGGCGAGTCCTGAATCGCACTATCGGAGTTATCAAGAGACTTTGCATATATACAACATCCAACTAAGAACTGTTGGACCACGGTCCCGGGCATTCCAACTAGCCCGTGGAAGATCTTCCCTCTTCCTCCAAACTGGTGACCACCGACACTTGAGCAATCAACCTTCTGGTACGTAGCAGTCACTGAAGATGGCACCAACTCGGAGCAGCAACGAGGTCCTGAATAAGCATACAAAGCATAAAGGTCCCGCATCTCCGCAGCAAAGGTTATCGGCCAGCGCAACGGTACAGCAACCACGGGGTCACACCGTCACACGCCGAACACATGCCTTCACGAAAAATTGCCATACCTGGACTGAATGCGTACCAAGCAAGCTGAAGACAAGTTTCGACGCTCCGTCTGGAGGGGGAGTACTGTAGCGGAGCTACGAGAGCTGACTAAGCAACAATGCCGAACACATCGATCGAGTCGATGTAAACAGAGATCTATCTAGGTCAGCGCATGCAACCTAGCACGTCACACAGAAGACGGCCAATCACAATATGGATCTGTCCAACGCATCACAGCTCATTACGAATAACAACCAATCATATGGCGAGTCCTGAATCGCACTATCGGAGTTATCAAGAGACTTTGCATATATACAACATCCAACTAAGAACTGTTGGACCGCGGTCCCGGGCATTCCAACTAGCCCGTGGAAGATCTTCCCTTTTCCTCCAAACAAAAGAAAGAAGAATTTCCTGAAAGATAATTTTGTGAAATATACTGACACTACTTCATTAAATTTATCCACGATTTCACGTTAGACTCAGAATTATAGACAGTATTAGAATTTTTGCCTGCGAAAAGTCTCCTGAAAACATCCAAAAACGGTTTCATTTGACAACTGTCACTCATGTCACTGCCTCTGTTCCTGTAAGGTATAATAACTTTATGATATCTATAGTGAAAGTTGTTCAGTTTGATGGTCTGAATTCACTGTTTCATTATTTGGCCAGGATGTCACTTAAACCTTGTATACAGGATTGTAACAAAACACGTTTGTAGAGTTCCTTAGGAAGATTTTCTCGTTGCGCGACTCGAACACGTAGCCCTCGTCTCAGCAGGAGAGTTCTACAATAAACTGAGTTGTCGCGATGTCATGTCAACATTCATCATTGAATTCGATTATGTTTCGACAGAAGCCTCGTTCATTGCACAGTAGATTGTAAATGTAAGCGAGGCATATTGATAATTAATTTAGATCGAGCCCTAGGCTATGAACATGTCTTAATTTAATTCCAAATGTCGATTAACTTGTTGCTACAATGTGTTACATAATTGATTACTTCCACTATAGGCTGCTACAGTTTAAACTGGAACGTACGGGAACGTAAAGGTCATAGAACAATGGCTGTAACTAAGACTAATAATTAGTTTATTGGTTTATTAAGGCCGGATTCGACCAAACTTAGATAAAAAGAAGAGTAACTATACAAGGAACAATTTTACTTTTGATGTTTACACACCCATACTAAAAGAACGAATGTATAATTCACCTAAAGAAAGATTTCGTTGTATCCGTACTTATTGCAATGTGAGGTTATACAGTTTTAATTTGTTAGGTTTTTTTTTATTAGTTTTTTTTTAATTATGTGACATGGACATTTCATTTACATTAGGGTTGGTAAAACGCAAAATCAGTTTACTCTTTAGTAACCGGCGTCTTAACTAGGAACCTAGGAACCTTGTACGTTGGTGATAAAATTTGTATTCAAACGTCAAAAGCTTCATTCTACCGACTACTCTAAAACGGTGAAGCAAAACATCGTGAGGAAACCACGTATGCAAAGTCTATCAATTCAATTCAATTCATATATTCAACAACTTACACTAACAGTACAAACAGTAGACATGTAAGTTTTAGTCGTTTAAATAACATTATTTCATAGATTAATTTCGAGCGGTAAATCATTAAAACAATAAAACTTTATAACATGGCCTGTTTCACCACTTCTGGGTAAGTTCTAGTTAGCATATACGACAGATAGTTTGACATATTTTGTATGAAATTATGTCAAAATATCTGTCGGATAAGCTAACAAGAACTTATTCAGAAGTGGTGAAACAGGCCCTTAGAGAATAAATTAAATTAGAAATAGACACACAATATGTCAAAGAATATTATAGGTATTACATTAATTATAGTCAGGTTCATAATTTATTATGTCAAAAATTAAACATAGATGGGAGAACATAGTTAGGAGCATAGTTAAGATCAATCCACTTTGGGCAGGCGTGGTGGACTAACGCCTATACCTACATCGTTGAGGGAGGCCTGTGCCCTGCAGTGGGACGTATGATTATGATGTTGTATTCATTGGTATGTACTTATGTATGATGTCGCGAGCGTCACAAGTCATCATCTTCCTAGCTGCTGTCCCGCTGGGTAGCGGGGTCTGCTTTCCTAGTCTGTTTCTTCCAAATAAACAAGTACCTAATTAAATACAGGGTGTAAAATTAAATGCGTTAAACATTCCGCGATTTCGATGTTGGCTGAAGCTGAAACTTGAAGTGAAAGTTTTTAAGTTTGATGGTCTGAAAAACCCCCTGTAATATGTAACGCATTTAAGTTTTATTACACCGTGTATAATTAATTATGTTCAGGTATAGATTCTGTACGTATAAAGACGTGGTTTTTATATATTTGTGCAAACGTTTTCAGTATCTATAAAAGCTATAACAAAGCTAACATTAAAATGAGAAAGCAATTATAGCTTTTATTCTCCCAAGATAAACATAAACCGTTGGCATTTAACGTCGAGTTATAATTTTAAGAATTCATTACAAGCCTAATAAGAGAGATTGGATGAAATTACTCCAGCTCCGCGAAAACGGTAATATTATATTATTTTTATTTGAAGACATAACTTTTTGAAACTTGTAAAGTATTAGTTTAATGTTTTATTTTGTTTGTAACTTTTTGAAACAAGTAAAATTATTTTCGAAAGGTATACTTGAACTTTGTGATGTGTTTAAACTTTGAGTTTCTATACAGGTTTAGCAAAATGTTTAACGCGTTTTCTGATTGATAGTAAACGTACGATGGCTAGATATTAATTATCCATCATTTAAAACTAAAAGTCAATAGCAAAACCAAGCTAGAAAACTATACGTTATAAGTACGTACGTTGTTATATTATAAGATCTATATGCATTGTACCTACTTTCAACAAATACATTATTTGATTGATTGATTGATTGTAATAACATTTATAGTCACAAAGGTACAACATCTGAATAACTCATCAGTGATACCTCCAATATTATTTTAAATTATAGCCAAAAATCATAATCTCTAGGGATTTTTTTAATTTTTCGATATCTTATTTCGTTTTCAAGATACACATTTTTTTCTGACCGAATCCGGACAAAAAACGAGCAGTTTTTTCTCATTTTTTTCGATTATAAAGAAATAATGAGTTTAAAAAAAACATTCTTTTTGTAGCCCTCGCGTCTTTTGACACCATGTCGCCGTCACGCTGAAAATCGATCCTATATTCCGGAAAAAAAACATTTTCAATGTTAAAATTGAATTTCTCGTACAGTTTTCAAGCGATTCAGCTAAGGATTTGATTTAATATCAATAAAGTCATTTCGCTACCAAGCGATCGAGCGATGAAGGCAACGATACCGTGTTCGATTCTACTAATATTGCCATACGCACTTGCACTCTCTGCACATTACACTGATTAGTAATCATTTCGGAGAAGAGTTACGTTATAATGTCTAACATAATATACTGAATAGCTCATTCGGTAGTGAACCTGCCTTACTAAGCCTTGAATTTCTGAAAGGAGCGTAAATTTGATTGATTTTTATTTGGCAATCATATGCTGCCCGCCCAAACTCGACGTTTCTAGGTGTGAAAGATATTATTTGACGATCTTGTTGTACGACAATCACAATGTTTTTCATTTTCATACCGTTCTTGTATTAAAGTGCTGCCCTCTACTGAGTAGAAAGAAGCACTTTCTAAGATGGCAGTAAAAGTCTAACGGGTCCATAGAGAGATTACACACTCACCGCGTCCAAGTATTTTATACAGGGTTACCTCGGAGACAGTGCGCATTTTTCTTCCATGCAATCAGTATCGTTAAATAGAACACATTCCAGGAAAAGAAACTTTTTTTTTTGTTTTTTTTTTGGGTTTTCGTCTTCGGATTCCTATGAATCTCGGCCGGGATTTAACAATCGGATTTCTTTCTTTATAATCAGACGTTCCAAAGCGCCATGGATGTCAACCCCAACCCTCATAACTGTAGTAAGACCCTAATCCGAGTTCAGGAATTTCTTCTTCAATTTCAGGGGGTACTCTGTTCTTCTACTTGTCCGGTAGCTGAATCAGAGTGCACGGGTATGCGACCCCGGATTCCTTGAGCTTCTACTGTCACACTCATCTTCCTCTCCGTGACTTTAGTGTCCTCCGCCCTTCCTTTATGTCCTTCCCTACCCCTCAAAATCCTTTCTAATGCCAATTCAAGGTAGCCGTGCCGATGAATGCGTGGCTAGGGGCGAGCCTAGTCGCGAGCGTGCCTCTCATCCTGGGTCCAGGTGCCTCCCAGGCTCTACTAGCCTTACCCTGGCAAGCGGGGCTCTGCCAGGGTGGACATTTGTTTTCCCTAGCTGCTCGTGGGATATAAATGAGAATCAATTCAGATAAACTCGTAGGCGGCGATGAAGTTCGCCACTCGTCACGCCATGTTTCACGAAGGGGCGAAAAGTGGGCAGCGGAAAGCCGCTTTGCTACGTTGAATGTTTGTGGAGGAATGATGAAGAAGATGGATGAAGTATGTGAAATGATGACTTCGCGACGGATAGATGTTCTGTGTGTGAACGAAACAAAAAGGAAAGGGACTGGCACATCCAACCACGGTTCGTTTACAGCTCTGTGGTCGGGTGTCCCCGAAACAAGCAGAGCTCGTCAAGGAGTAGGGATTGTCCTTTCCGAAAGAATGCATGAATGTATGAATGAATACGAGTTTGTAAGCCCAAGACTACTATGGGTTAGATTGAAGGTGGGTCTGGTACGGATTTTCATCTTAGGTGTGTATGCCCCGGAAAATAACACGAGATCGGAAGGGATTAAGGAACGCGAGGAGTTTTGGGATAGTGTTAGAGAGGTGCTATCAAAGTGCGGTGAAAATGAGAAGATAGTAATGTTAGGTGATTTTAATAGTTGGGTTGGGGTGAAACGGGATGGATATGAGAGTGTTTTGGGAATGTTTGGCGATGAAAGAGTGAATGAGAATGGTGTGGAACTTCTCGACATGTGTATCGAAAGGGGTCTATCTGTGACCAATACTTGGTTTTGCCACAAGAAGGTTCACACATATACTTGGGAACGACAAGGAAGTAGAAGTGTGATAGATTTCGTAATTGTAGATAAATGGCTGAAAGATAAAGTTGTAGATACTAGGGTTTATCGAGGTGTTAATGTGGGGACAGACCATTACTTGGTGATTTGCCATTTTAATGGTTTGTTCAAGCGGTGGCGTCATCGTACTAAAGTTTCTACAAAAGCATTAGAAAGAATAAAGGTAGAAAAGTTTCAGGATACTGCGGTAAAAGACGAGTATAAGAGGAGACTGAGAGTGTGTTTTGACCACATCGATGAAAATTCTGAGTTAGGAGTAGATAGCATGTGGGATTTATTAAAAAATGGAATCGTGGAAACGGCAATGGATGTATGTGGTGTGGCCAAGAGGAAAAATGGAAGGATTTCTAAAGCTAACTGGTGGGATGACGAAGTAAAAGAGATAGTAAACGTGAAAAAGAAAGCATGGTTAGACTTACTTGCCATAAAGTCTAGCAAGAGAATACATGGGGATAAAATTACAGATGATGATGTTAGGAATGTTAAAGTAATGTACGATGCAGCGAAAAAGATGGTGAAAGAATGTGTCGACGAGAAGAAAAAATGTATGAAAGAAAAGTATGATAGACGATTCTCTGACAATTTCCGACGCAACGTAAAGCTGTTTTGGAAACAAGTGAAAATGGCACGTGGAAAGTCAGAGAAGTCGTCAGTTAGCCAGATTAGAGATGGTAACGGGTGTATTGTGAAAGAAGAAGACAAACTGTTAGAAGTGTGGAAGGAATATTTTGAATGCTTGTTTGAGTGTGGAAATGTAACGACAGTTCCTTCGGTGGTGGATGTATCGAACAGCAATGTCGATAAAGAATGTGAAGATTCGATAAGTGTAGATGAGATTATGAAAGCGTTGAAAAGCATGAAAGTTGGCAAGGCTGCAGGATTTGATCGAGTGACAGTTGAGATGCTGAGGAGTGGTGGCGGAGTGGTGACTAGCATTCTGTATTTGCTGTTCAACAAGTGCTGGACCTGTGGACGAGTACCAGATGACTGGTGTAAAGCAGTCATCGTCCCTTTATACAAGGGTAAAGGTTCTCAGCAGCAGTGCAAAAACTACCGAGGCATCAGTTTACTCAGTGTCGTTGGAAAATTGTACGCCAAGGTTTTAATTGAGAGAGTATTGACTGCAACGGAGGGACAAATCTGGGATGTGCAAGCGGGTTTTCGGAAGGGAATGGGATGCACTGATCAAGTTTTCTCTATGCGGTGCATTGCCGAAATATATTTGGCCAAGAACCAAAAAGTCTATTGCGCCTTCATAGATTTAGAGAAAGCTTATGACAGAGTGTTGAGGGAAGAATTGTGGGATACTTTGGCCATGTATGGGGTGAATGGTAACTTGATACGGGCACTGAAATCTCTCTACGAGGGTTCCAGTGCATGTGTCAGGATAAACGGGGCTCATACCGATTGGTTTGGTATCTCCAGAGGTGTCAGACAGGGTTGTGTAGCGTCACCGTGGCTATTCAACCTATTCATGGACAGTTGTTTGAGTGATTTGAAAGAAAGAGTGTGTGGTATAAGGATGAACGAGTTATTTGTCAAATGTCTGTTGTATGCCGATGACCAAGTTCTGCTTGCGTCATCGGTAAATGATTTGCAGGAGATGGTAACATGTATGAATGAATCATTTAAGAAGAAGGGAATGAATGTTAATGTAAATAAGACGAAAGTAATGGTTATCGAGCGCGATGAAACAGTGACTGAATGTAAGATTATGATAGGTGATGAAAGGCTAGAGCAAGTCAGTGAGTTTGTGTACTTGGGTTGTATGTTCACAAGAGACGGAAAGTACGACGAAGATATAGAGAGAAGAGTGAAAGCAGGAAATAGGATTAATGGAGCCTTGCACACCTTCGTGAAGAGTCAAACTATTTCTAAAAAGGCTCGTTTGGCGGTTCACGAGGGTGTGTTGGCACCAACTTTAATGTATGGAAGTGAGAGTTGGGTATGGCAGAAGAAGCATGAATCTAGAATAAATGCTGTTGAAATGCGCTCCCTGCGTAGTATGTGTGGTGTGACTTTAAAGGACCGGTTACGGAATCGTGTGATTAGAGAAAGATGTGGTCTGAAAGAAGATGTAGTGACAAGGATTGAAAAAGGAATGTTGAGGTGGTTTGGCCATGTGGAAAGAATGAGCCAAAGTAGGCTGACGTATGAAATCTACAAGGAAAGTGTGAATGGAATGGTTGAAAGGGGTCGCCCTAGGCGCACGTACGCTGACCAAATAGGATGCGTACTGAAGAAGGGCCAAATAAAATGTACCCGGAACCGACGAGCATGTATGAAGAGACTTATGAATGTTGAGGAGGCGAAAGATGTGTGTCAGAATCGTAGCATGTGGCGATCTATTGTCTCTGCCTACCCCAGTAGTGGGACATAGGCGTGAGCATATGTATGTATGTAGGAATTTCTTCTGTTATCTTTGGAACTCTTTTGTCACTACTATTTTAAAATGTTTGTATGAGACATGATAAAATAAAAAAATATGTGTCTTTTTATTTTCAATGACCTTCATATACCTACGTAAAAGCGTACTCTCCGAGGTAACCCTGTATAAGGGGTCCAAACCACTTGACTGGTCTGTCTTCAGTGATATCATTGACAGTCGATGTATCCCGAACTAAATTACATTTAACAAGATCAAATTCAGTTAATAAAGTTAAACTCGCAAGAAGTAAGTAATTAAATTAAATACTCGGCTCATTCCCTAACGACCCCCTTGAAAGTAAAAGGGAAACGTCTTTTAGTAAATTAAAACTTTGAGACCCTTATTAACGTGTAACTTTACAAAATAATTTTTATTTTCATGCCAATTAAAAATTAAGAGTCAATTCAAACAAAGAAGAGCAGAGGAACTAAAAAAATTGATTTGCAAATACCTATTAAACTTTCCCTGACTCGAAATAGAATTTTTGTCCGACTGTTTGTTTGTTCGAGCATCACGCAAAAACTACTGAACCGATTTTGATAAAACATTTTTTGTTTTATAGTTTACGATGTGGCTTAAAATCTGGTGTATAATTTGTGCGGACGAAAACGCGGGTAAACTCTATCTAGTAGAATTTAGCAAATATATCAAACTTAGAACTGAAAACTCAAATGAAATATAATATTTTACAATAATTATGTCATCCATGAACTGCTGAAACTGCATATCGTAAAGTAGAAATTTCAGACAACATTTTTAGCTCTTGTTTTAGCTGAATTGGGTTATGTAATAATTATAATAACGCAAAATGACACGTGACTTTCGTTCAAACTAAGTAAGTGAGACTGAAACCCCCCGAACCTCTTCAAATTAGCGTCACATAATTTATGGACGCCCCCATACGTTTAAATTACACTGCCTACACCCAATCTTAGCTTCTTTCGCTCGTAGGCGTAGAAGTGCGTCAAGCACGAGTTCGCAATTTCCGGTCTGTTTCCCGCGTAATCGCTGCGACGGATGTGTGCCAGCCGCCATTTTACATCGCAGCATCCATTTTGTGGAGACATGGTAATTTGCTAAATTCAATTCTGTTTGAATTGACTTTGTTAGATATTCCATTAGTGTTTCGTTGTGTGAGTGTGTGTTTTTGATGTTGTCGGATTTTATAAGAAATGTTTTAATAATGAACTCTATTTTAAGGGTGCAGCTGGTAGGTAAGACACGTAGATAGATACGCCTCTGCAATATTTAGCTAAAATTAGTCAGATCAGCTACCTACTCTTTACTGGACGTCAAAACGTAACCCCATTTCCTCTCACTTATTCTTAGATCAGCTTTATAAAACTTCCAAGATATGTCTGATGGTAGGTATATCTTACTGATAAATAAATGTTATTTCCAAATCAGAATTGGTCGGAAATCTGTATATGAAACGGAAAATATTGTCGTCATTATTTGTATTGAAGTATAAGTTCTTTAAGAGCATTAGATCATCAAACTGAAAAAAATTTAGTATGGGACCAACATTAAAACCGCGAAAAAATCAGCTGTTCCACAGAAAACGTCAATGGCGCTACCCAAATGTATCATCATCATCATCAGCCTATCATCGTCCACTGCTGAACATAGGCCTCTCCCAAAGCGCGCCACAGAACTCTGTCCTTGGCCTTCCTCATCCAGTCGCTCCCCGCTACTTTTTTTAGGTCGTCTGTCCAGCGGGCAGCAGGGCGTCCCACACTACGCCTACCAGTTCGCGGTCTCCACTCTAGAACTCTGACACCCCGTCGGTTGTCAGTTCTTCGGCAGATATGACCAGCCCATTGCCACTTCAGCTTGCTAATTTTCTGAGCTATGTCAGCCACTTTAGTTCTGTGACGAATCACTTCATTTCTAATGTATGGGAAAGATGAATTTTCCGCGATATCAATGTCGGTCCCGAAGCGAAAGTTTTTTTTATTTGGATAGTCTTTAAAGGGGGGTCCCCTTTAAAATAATTGACCCATTTAAGTTTACACCTTGTGGATAGATCTTGATTTCTAGATCTATAAAGTTTGCGACTACTATACGTGGTACCTACTTGGTAAATGTTGTGATTACCCGTAATTACAACGGGTACAACAGGAACCTACACCGTATAGTATTGGAAACTTTATAGATCTAGTAATCTCTCTCTCTCTCTCTCTTCCTGGCTGTTAAAATAAAAAAAAATAAAAAATAAATCATTTATATTCTCAATACAGTTTTTCTTACAATCTAAGTACAAAAAAAAACCTACACAACTGAGACAAAAGGTTGAGGCTCAGCCTGTGCTGACACCGGATTGAACCCGTGCAGCGCTGATTTTCAGCCCCTCCCTTCTCCCTTAGGTCTTGAGTGGGAGATGAGGTAATGAGGGCAGATGATGATGATGATTTTAATCCCATATGGTGGTGGGGTCAGCCTTCCGTGTCTGTTCCTGAAAATTTTGCATTTTAGGGTTTATTATGACCAGTGCCGATTGCCATCTGACTTATAGATCTCTAGAAATCTAACAAAATGAAATGGAAATTATTTTAAAGTTCAACAACATTGTATGCAGACACCAGAGAATGTAACTAACAAGTTCAACGAGTAAAGTAATTGCCTCTCAAAATCTAATTGGAAATTGAAATCTTCAAGTCGACACTTGATCAATTTCCAATTAAGGGTGGACTTATCTAATCAACCAATAGCACTAATACTTGTGAAGTCGGTCTGTCTGTCGCGAGTTATTCGAGCGATATCGAAGGGCGTGATGATATAATTGGTAGGACAAGTGAGGAGATAAAAGCGGGTTTATACTTAGACTATATGGACCAAGTGCACCAGTAGTTTGCTTCAACTTACCGCGCTTTAGGCCTATCCATTAATTTTATTTTGATCTTTTGATCTAATGGTTTATATAACGTTATTATCTTATTATATATGTGCATGTTTGTGTTGCGTTTGTATTCTGTCTGAAATGATTTTAATTAAACCTTCTTCGAGGCGGATAAGTCTAAAAGGTTTTGATTACAACATTATGAACCTAATAATTTCGATGAGTTTTCGATGTCCTTTTTAAGTGTATGCCACATTTAGAAAATATCTTGTATTCGTACCTATATGATTTGCTGCGTTCCGATGAATCATTTATCTAAGACCTCTCATAACTTAGACCACCAAAACCTAAGTGGCAATTTGCAGGCAAAGATAATAGCTCCCAGGTGATACAAATTGAAATATTGCGATGATTATCAATTAATTTATCCTTGTACTAATTACACAAATTGACACTTTCATCGAGGTTTGTAATTAAGCAACTGGGGTGAATAGAATTTAATTGGAGAAATTAAAATTTAGATACGATTTGTTATGAAGCATTTTCTTGACTGGATGAGGAAAGTTGAAGATAACAAATACCTAATCTTGGACAAACACTCAGTTGCAGAAAAGCTCATTAAAGTGAATCCTCCATTAAATCTCTTGCTGGTATTTCTACGTCAATAAGACAAATAGCTGACAAATAGTGATAGCAAGAGATTTCACGGAGGATATACTTTATTATTATTTTATTTATAAGCAAGAAGTTTGGAGTCCTCTATAGTGGAGTGCAGACTGCCTAACAAGACGTGAAACATGATAATACTTCTTTGTGGTCGGTAATGATCGTTCTTTTCCGTCGCGTCATTGTTTTTTGTGACGTTAACTTTGTCCTTTCTAATCGCTCCTCTCCTGTCATTTTCGTAACTACGTCATTGGATAGAAAGGGACACACCTAAAATTGGAAATATCGACGACGCCATTGCTAATTTTCTTGTATCAATGCTTGTAAGGAGGAGTGCTATCCTTTATGATTTAGATCCATGTTTTAAATAAGTAATGGACTCTTGCTTTTGCTTTAGCACTGCATTTCGACCCGTATCAAGTAGTTTATGGAAGTATCTATCCAAATCTCAGGGATTGTTTTTGATCAAGAAGAGATTAAAGATTGCGGAGCCTCGTCAGTCCTCATTTTTAGGGTTCCGAAGTCAACAAGGAATCCTTATAGTTTCGCCATGTCCGTCCGTCCGTCCGTCCGTCCGTCCGTCTGTCCGCGGCTTACCTCAGAGACGCTTAGTACTAGAAAGCTGTAATTTGGCATGGGTACACATATTAATCACGCCGAGAAAGTGGTAAAATAAAATTTCGAAAAATATTTTTTTTTAGGGTACCTCCCCTACCCGTGAAGTGGGGATGCAATTTTTTTTTCTCGTCTATCCCATGGTGTGGGGTATCGTTGGATAGGTCTTTTAAAAATATGGTGGGTGTGGGAAAACCATTTTTCGATTTAGGGATCCGTTAGCGAAATATTAAGCTTTAAGGTGCTAATTTTTGTTAGAGTCGAGTGTCCCCCCCCTCTGCCAGCTAAACGGTTGTTTCTAGATATGTGAAAAAATTCATGGCAGTAGTGTATATAATGAAATTAAAAGGAAAACTATCACCGCTAAGTTAGCTTTACAAGTTAACGAGTAATAGTCGACCAACTTAAAAAATGTACTTTTTAGACTTTATTAGCCGTCAAACCGTAGTATAAAACAAAAAGCCCCCTTCTAAGTTCGTATATTGTGACGGGCAACTACGGAACCCTACCCTGCGCGTGGCCCGACACGCACTTGGCCAGTTTTTATTGCAAATAATTTTTCATAATTTTTGACTCGAAAATTAAAATACGAATAACTTTAAATTGCAAGTTTCAAAATAATGAAATTACTGTTTCAATCGAATTATTTTGTTGTAAATCAGTTGGGGTGTATGAGGTGTTGCACTTATTCATTAACACGTTGTATATTGTGAGGCAGAAATACAGGAGAAAGCTTAAAAAAACGAAAGAGCTACAGTAAATCCTTTTTTTTCCAATCCAACCTTACATCTAAAGCCAGTAAGTTTCACATTAGATTCCGTTAAAAACCTGGTGGAACCATTAGTTTTAATCTTCCGAAATGGTGACAAAACGGAACAAAAACAAAGGGATTTTTGCCGTGAATGAGTCAGCTCGAACGGAGGCAACAGGAAAACTATCTGTTAATTCGTGACTAAATCCCGGAACACGGAAACGCTTTCCCGGAAAAACCGGGAAAACTTGATGATTAGCAGATTAGGTTCGAGGATTCTATGTGTGAGAGCTAGTATGCTGTGCTCTCACATTAATGAGAATGCTAGTATGCTATGCTAAGGATAATGCTAATGATATGCTACGATGCTAAATGCTTGCTATGATGTGAGTGCTGAAGTCGGATACGGCCGACAGGAATGAAACGGCTGAGAGATGCTGTTGTATCGACGTATATTCAAACACTGCTTTGATATGATAAATGCTCTTAAAAGGTAATGTTAGCGCCCTATGTACGATGCACTTTCTATCGAGGTCGCATGATGTCCGCGTTCAATGTTCAACTGCTGAGCTAGGTGCTGCGAAATAACATCTATCGACTGACCTCGATAATTGATGTACGTACTTCGTACACTATGTGTTGGGGACAAACGTAGTAGGTTTTATGGTGTTAGAAAACCACAATAAACACGTTTATTAGCATACGCTCACGACTAATTCCTCATCTAACCTCAGAACCTTAGAAAAAGTATATGTCTAGAATGAGCCTCACACTTGTTCCGTATAAAACAAAAGGGGCTAACTTTCTTAGGTCGGTGTGCGTGAGACGCCATACTAATTATGTATGTGTGCGTGTATATGTATAGGGTTATCTAAGCTCAGAACATCCACGTTTCACCAGTACGAGTAGTACGAAAACTCTGTCCAGTGTGACGTTTTTTTGTGTTTATGAAAATTAAATGAACGTCGGTGGCGCGTTGTCCAGAGCTATGGAAACTTAATCTTGAGGTCCCGGTTCGAATTTGCACGGACCACATGCCATGTACCAATGAGTTTTTGCAACTTATTTTCGTCCAACTGCTCTCAAACGGTGAAAGAAAACATCGTGAGGAAACCTGCAAGAAGAAATTCCGATGCGTATGTAAAGTATACCAGTCCGCATTGGGCACGCGTGGTGGACTTACGCCCATACACTCCTGAGAGGGTAGGTCTGTGCCTTGCAGTGGGGCGTATACCTATAGGCTGTGATGATGATGAAAATTCAATATCATTTACGATTCTCAAGTAAATTAAAGCAACTTGAAAATAATTCGCTCCACCATAGACGCTGTATGACAAAGGTGTTGTATGACCCTCTCGATTTCATCCCTATTGGTATGATGAAGCTTTTCATTCCGTAGCTACAAAGTATTATAACTTTAACTACTCAGATCCTATAACATGAACTGACCTAAACGCGACTAACGTTCAAAAGATGTTAATATATTTATTCATTACTGGGTATATAGGAAATAATCCACAACACGTTTCGTCACAAGCATGCCACACGACGATACAACGACGATATAACTCGGAGTGCGCTCCATATAAACGTACTATGGTGATATTTTCAATACTAACCAATTAAACTCAATTAAATTTTTCAGAATCAATCTAGAAACAAATTTCTATGCTTGTATAGAGTCAGATTTTCGTTTTAAAGTTACAGTGTCTCAAAGATTTCCATACAAATCTTAAATTAATCCTAGCATTGAAACTGTATATTTTAACGAAAAACCGACTCCATACAAGCATAGAGATTTGTTTCTAGATTGTTTCTACAAAATTTCATTTACTTTATTTGGTTAGTACTGAAAATATCACCATAGTATGGAGTGCGCTCCGAATTATATCCCCTTAACGTTTAAAACGCCACAAAAATCCGCGGTCTTAGACATACCAATGTCAGAGTATTTAAGACAAAATATCTCAAACACGCAAAAGTGCAGCATCAGATTGCAGATCAGATTGAGTCGCAAAACGGACCTAAAACTGTCCTGTGAGTTGTGACCTCAATTACAAACTAATTTGCAGATTTGCGTTCATTTCACCATGCCAGACTCGTGCGGTTTGTTTGAATTGCTTATGCATAGCTCAAAGGATCTGTAACATTTTGCAATGTGTGGCAATACTGCGAAAACTTGGTGTATGTTAGCTTTGTTACTATGAGTAATTATTGATAAGATATAAATATTTCAATTTTACTAAAAGTAATATTATACAGGATTTTAGGGTAAACAGTTGCATTAGTTTAAAGGGTGATTGTACCCATGATACTGAACAAATTTCCCAAAGAAACCTATAGGAAAATCACACACCACCCCTTAAAGTTACTGTTTACCCTAAAGCTCTGTATAGAACCATTATACTGAAATCGTGAAAAAAAATTATGCGTCCCAGGACACTAGCCTCCACTCACGCATAAAAGTAAGAAAAATTAGGTCATACTCCACCTTACTCCATTCCACTTCAAACGACTAGTTGGTTGCTGCAGCAATGTTCTTTATCACCCCGAGAGAGATTATGGTCGTAAGTCTATGTACAGGGTGTAACAAAGCACCCTAATTCTTAAGTGCGTTCACACGCGATGACGCACTGACGGAGCGGCAGATGTCAGTCCATAGAACCACACCCGGTGCGTCAATGCGTCACCGTGTGTGCGTCAATGAGTCACCGTGTGTGCGTCAATGCGTCACCGTGTGTGCTTCTAAGTGCGGTTTCATACAACTCCTTGCTTCACAAATGATGGACTGACGTTTGCTGCTCCGTCAGTGCGTCATCGTGTGTGAACGCACTAAGGGAGTGCTTCAGGCCATCAAACTGAACAACTTTCACTATGGAGCCAACTTCGAAATCGCAACAAAAACAGCTGTCCCATACAAAACTGCTGTACCGACTCGACTAACATGATGGGACAGCTGTTATGTTCAGTTTGATGGCCTGAAGTATTACTAGGACGTTTTGTTACAACCTGCATAAGCTAAAGAAACTCTAGCTGAAAATAGAACTGCTTTGGGCCGCTCACGTGACCGAGTTCCCCTACATGTCCTCGATGACAAACTAAATGCAGATTTGCGTTCATCCGACCGCATGATGTGGTTCGGTTTGATTTCAACGATCAGAGGTTATTTGGTTTCCGATGCGTTTATTTACCAGAGATAAATATACAGGGTGTAACAAAACTCCCTAGTGATACTTAAGTAATACTTCAGACCATCAAACTGAACAACTTTCACTATGGAGCCAACTTGGAATCCCGAAAAAAAATTAGATGTCCCGTATATTTTAGTCTAGTCGGTCCAGCAGGTTTGTATGGGAAAGCAGATTTCTTTTTCACGATTTCGAATTTGGCTCAATAGTGAAAGTCGTGGGCTATTAATTCGATCTTCATTCAAAGGCCTGCGTAAATATGTAACTTCCTATAGACTAACTTAATTTGAAGTCGGATATGGCACAGCACGTAGCAAATACCTATAACTTATTGTACTTTATTAATTTGGCGTATTACTAATCCTTGCCAATTTAGTCCACAGAAGTGTGCCTTCGGTGTACGATTTGGTATAAACTGAGTTTACTGAAGTACAATACTGAGCGTAAAGCCCGAGAAGAGCGGTGTCGGGCGACGTGGGGCAGGGTCGAGTGGAAATGTGAGCTGGCTTATTGACAAGAGAAATGGGGCCTCTCGCCATCTGCCGCATACCGCTCCGCCCATCTCTGCTTTGATTCATAATATTAGCCGATAGACGTCCACTGCTGGATCAAGCCCGCGCGGCGCCATTCACGAGCCGCTGGCGCAGTGATTCAAGTCTTACCTATACCAAGAATCCACATAAAATTCAGATTACTAGCGGATTTATTTTATTTCGTGGAAACTTTCAAAGGGTTCTAAAACGTTTTATAACCCAGAAGATATTCGATTTCTGTGTGGTACAGTGCGTAACAAAAGTGTTTTATTACATATGGAACCTACGCATATTTTTATCCCTTTGATCTGTTTGAGTTCGGACGTTTTGTCAGAGTGTCAATATCACATAGAGGGCGTCAAACACTTTGCTTATTGTATTTCATTCTTTTGGCCGCGGTGCTCGAGTTTCGAGTAAGGGTTGAACTACACCACACAGCACAGCATCGCATTTTTCCGTCGCTCCATCCTTGCCCCACGCGGCGTGCTGTAGCGCGCGATCGCGTTCCGTCTATCTTATATGCTCCAGCAAATGACGTTCCTGAGTGACAGAAAAGGATGGAGCGACGGAAAAAATGATGTGCTGTGTGGTGTAGTTCACCCTAACCATGCCTGCCATACTTATAATTTCTAGAAAGATTAATGAGGAATTGAATGAGGCTCTAAAACTCAGTAATTGAATATTTCGAGATTATTTACACGAGCTCTGAATAACAACAACTAAAAGTTTTGACTTTGAAGTAAATTACATTAAAATGTACATTATACATTGTAATAATGAGTTCAAAAGTTATTAGCTTCTACCTACTACTTTAACGTCTCTGTTTTGCTTTTGTGGTACAAGTAAATAGATTGGAGCGGATTTATTTGTGTGAAATTTCTAGCTTATCTATAGTGTAGAAAAACATTTTGTTTTTACCCTTTCTGCCTCCTAAAATTGTCTCCTAACATAAAAATTAAGCTTCTTTGACATCATTAATGATATTGAACCATTAATTGCTAAATTGTGCCAAGTTTCAGCTTCCTATGTCTTACGGTCTTTGAGAAAAATGCCTGTGGCAGATAGACGGACTCGCAGATACCGAGCTGATTTCATAAAGGTGCCGTTTTGCCAATTTTGGGTACGGAACACTAATAATAACTATAGTTTATATCGTACAGTACTTCAAGGAAAATAATGGGCATCGGAAAACATCGGAAAACATCGGAAATAATCGTAAAAGCAGCTCTATATCATTATACAATACTGCCTAGTTTCGGTCGGTCATCTTTGGGAACACGAAGTTAGTCGATGCCCATTATTTTTTTGGACTATTACGTATGGGTATTTAACTAAGGTGAAGAACATGACAGTATAGAAAAAAACGGTAAACGGTAAATTCCTTTTAGAGTAGTTAGGAATGTTTTAGAATGCATTTAGTATGTTAAATAGTGAAAAATACACACCATGCCTTACACTATAATCTCGTTCTCTATTACGAGTCTGATAATCTTTTCAGAAATAAGCTCGCCCCTCGTAATGTTTTTTTTTCTCTATTTTCTTGTGTTCAATAAAACTATATACAGAGTGAACAAAAAACCATTTTAATACTTAAGGGTGTGCTTTAGACCATTAAACTGAACAACAATAACTATGAAGCCAACTTCGAAATAGCGAAAAAAGCTTTCCCATGCATTTCAGTCGAGTCGGTACTCGGTACTGTAGAAATGAAACAGCAGTTCTTTTTTCGTGATTTCCATGCTGGCTTCATAGTGAAAGTTGTTCAGTTTGATGGTCTGAATCACCCCTTTAAATACTACTTGGGTGTTTTGTAAAAAAAAAAATTGTTTTACTTTATACAGGGTGCACTGTATAAAGTACAACTAACAATGTTTTTTTATTTATAATTAATGGACTTCTTGCTTGTGCGTTAGCACCGCATTTCCGCCAATATCAAGTGGTTTGAGGGAGTATCTATCCAATCTCGAGGATTGTTTTTGAGTAAGAACAACTGAGAAGGATTGTGGAGCCTCGTGGCAGGCTGAAACGGGAACCGCGCGAACACCACGCGAGAGACAAGTGTTCGGGGCAAACCCTGCAACGTGACTCCAAATATTTTCAGGTTCTAACCATATTCATATTCATATTCATTTATTCGCATTCATGTACAATTACAGCATAGGTGTTACTTATGAGCTAAAGCGGGTACATATCTTTTAATCAGTTGCAGTTGTAGCGAGATTCTTATTTGGCATATTTTTGTTCGAGAACAGTAATTAAAAATGTCTGTCTACCGTCAACCACCTATAACTTGAACCGAAACCTCAAGGTTAATACGAAGAAAATTAAATCAGTCGCAAGTCTTCAATTTAACTAAAGTTATAAAACACTGCCTAAGTTCTGTAATGGAGATGAAGCGACGCGGCTTCAGAATCTAGGTAAACTGTCAGTTACCATAAATGGGCAAAAAAGTTAAATTTGCGTTCTTCTTTTCTTTTTTAAATTTAGTCCCTAAAAAACAATACAGATAGCATGTTTATCATTCTATAGAGACGTCCGCGATATCATGTCAAGAGTGTAGGTACCTGACATTTTTTAAAGGTCAAGGGATCGAGCCTATACAGCCATGTCAGACGTAAACAGTATCTAATTTTCGAATAAATTTTTCGTAAATTATTAAATATTCCATTAAAAGATGAAATTGACATCTTTTATCTTTATTTAAAGAAACTCATTTTGAAATGTTGACCTTTATTCGCGCAGACCGTAGCGCGGCTGATTGAGAGGTGGCAACCCTAGTTTTTCCAGTTCTTTAGATTGGTCTCCTTCCGATGGCACCTCATTTAGTTCCCAAACAGAAAATTTCCAACAATTGTTGGAAAAATGTTTACAAAAAATCATATTGGTATGGTAATAAAGAATATTTATGTTATGTTATGTTATGGTAAAAGTACTTGCTACAAGATTTTGCTAGGCAACCAGTCAGATCTTAGTATATAAAATTGGGGCTCCATGTTGATGATTTTGCTAATGTCTAGTTTAAATAGCAAATTTTCTTGACGTTGTCCGGTAGTAGATATTTCGGTGCTCTCAAGGATTTTTTTGTACAAAAACGCACTTGAGCCTCTATAAAATGGCGGAGCCACGTTACCGCCGAACCCACGCGCAAGCGAAACACGACCGCCCGTGAATCCCTTAGCCGTGCGACTCACAAAAAATTGAACTTATATTTTTCCTGGAGCATGACATAAAAATAAAGAGACTGAAAATAAATCTTAGTAGCTAGGTTCATTTTACGCTAACAAATACAAGTTTTATTTCTCCGGTCGATCCATTAATTTTATCCCTGTTGAAGCACGTAACTAGGGTAACAGACTGTTCTAGGACTAGCAGCCAGTAATCCAGGATTTACGTTGAGGTTAAACACAACCTACGTTAGAGATTAAGCCTACGCCTACGAACCTAACTAGATTTCACTTGTTATTTCATTATGTTACCTTTTATTTATCTTTTTCTGAATATAACAGGTTATATTGGTCGGTCTAGGCTTGGGACTATACAACGTGTTAATTAATTAACACAAAACTAGAAAGTAACTTGTTTAGAATCGAGAGCAGAAACGAATTATCATAGTTTCAACATAGGTTTTTTTTTTCAAAATATGAATTAATTTGTTAGTAAAATGTAAATTTACTGAATTCGGTATGTCAAGTTTTTTTTGGAGGGCTGAATCGAAAACCATTTCGAGATAATTCTCTCAATAATCATATTTTCAATGTCAGAGATTTTAAAATGAAAGGATTACAGATATTTTTAATAAAATAACGTCGTTTTTCGGTCCGTGCAGTGACGTCACTGGCATACCTGTGAACTCCTTGGTAAACATAAAATCAAAAATACCGGCCATTAAGAAAAAAAAATACTTTCACAATGTCAGAATTTGACATTTGATGTTGCCGTATCTTTTTCCAGCATAGAGTTAGAAAGAGGAGGCAGGTTTTATTTTTTTTAAATACAGCTGTAGGTAGTTTTTCTCCATGGAGTTCGAATTATTTTCTCTCCACCATTTTTGCACTTAGAGATTACAGATCAAAATAATTTAAATATTAAATTTATATTGATAAACTCGATGAATCGCAATAAGAATGAAATAGGTATCTTAAAATTATGTCTTCTGTCCGTAAAAAATATAAAAATGAAGACAAAAAAAACTTGACATACCGAATTCAATCTCAACCCACCGCTCGGGCAATCTCACCCTACTTACTAACAAAACAAGATTCTTAAAATGTATCCGTCCATGAGCACGTTAGCGCTTTCATTCATTTTGATAAAATATAGTTTTTGCCGCAAAACTAAAAAAGGCGAATAACTTTAAATTATAAGTAGGTATCAAAATAATGAAATTATTTTTTCAATCTAAAAATTTCTTTTGTTATAAAGCAGTTTTTTGCGCTTATTCAAATCGTTGTATAGCAAAGCTACAATGGCAGTTTTCATTCATACAATGCTTAGATTAATACTGGGTGTAAATAAATGTAACAAATCTTCAGATCATCAAACTGAAAAACTTTTGCTATGGAGCTGAAGATGGAAATCGCGAAATAAAAATCGGATGTTCCCTTAGAAAACGCCAATGGGCCCAAATGGATGGATCAGCCAATTCTTTTTCTTACGTCATCCGGTATTAAGTAATCGAATGTAAAATGTTTGTATTCTTTAGATGTTATTGATAATGCGGATTAGATGTCATTGTGTCGGAACCAATACGATTGCATAAAATCTCCTCTTCGAAATTTTAGGCAATTCTATTGGATAGGATAGGCGGGCTGAAATGCTAATTTGGAGAATAGGTCACTTTTCCGACTGTATACGTATTTATCAGATCAGCCCCACCCATACACCCCGCCGACTAGAGTGCGAAAGAGACAACTGCAGCTCGGACCGATTTTAAATACAAAAAATAGACGAAATCAGCACTTCGTATTCCCCTGTTTTCTCCTCCAAAATATGCGGGCGCGGCGTTACGGGAAGACCCTTGAAATAGAAGAGCGGCGTCATGGGAAGCGGCGTAATGGGAATGATTCAACTAAACCTATTTTAATAATTCTTTCAAAAGTAATATGAGGAAAACTTTGGCTGTCTGTACGTTTTGCTTTTTTTTGTTTATATTCGTCAAATTTGTTTACTGGATGTCTGAAAACGGGCTGTAAAATGGGTCATTTTCGAAGGTCTCTAGTTCTTACAGTAATTAATTAATGCAAAAAAGCAATATATAGGGACATGGCGAAAGTGACATAGATTGTATGGTTAAAAAATATTTGCTCTAGTGTTATTATCCAGGGACAAAACAGGGGAATACGTTTGTATCTGTACTCGTCTATCCTCTTAATATTTCCCCGTTTTTCCACTCCGCAGCCTCGCTCCGCTTCAGTGGACAGGCACACTTATATATGGAGGATATTACCAGATAAAAGTTTTTTGAATTGGAAAGTTTAATTTTCATTTATCAAAGCTATGTGGTTCAATCAGTGTCGATGATTTTCATTGCATCAATATCCAATTTTGAGCCAAAGCCAGATACGAGATTTCCTACTCCTTCCTTGATTAAATTCGTTGTGGATCGCTCGCTGGATTTCATTGTCTAGTGTTGTGATTTGTCGCCGCTGTGGATGCTAAATTCGTTAAACGGCGGCCTATACCGTTGACCACTAACGTGATTCCGCCTTAGACCATATAAATAGGGACCAGCCTCGCCTTAGTATTTCCCCACTACCACGTTACAAGATCAATTAATCATGTGCATTCACAATTTAAACCTTATCTCTAAAAGAGACAGCCTATAAATGTGGAACGGAATCCCGCAGTTATAGGCTATCTGGGGCTCCTACGAGACTAATTTTAACACCCAAAATTGGAATCTAAAGTAATGGAATAAAATCTAAAGTTGCGGATTTCATTATACCTCGTCTCCTGCAAAAAGTGTTAGAAAGGAGGTCCTTGTCCTACAATGGGATCCTGTTGTTTTTGTTCTTTAGATGTAATTGATAATGTGGATGAAATTAAATTTAAATAAAAAAATTAGATTAGATGTGAATAATTATTTAATTATTAAAAAATTAACGAAGTACTTAATCATAAAGTGATTTGATTTATTATTTAATTAATGTAACAATAATTATATCCAAATTTATTTAGACAAGCACAAGAATAAAAAAATAAATATCAGAAATACAAATAAAATCGAATCCGCAACGCAGGCTTCGTCAAACCTTAAACACATATCTATATCCGCTATAAGCTTCGTCAATTGCAGCATACAATATAAAATCCGCATGCAAGCTTCGTCAGACTATCACTAACTAATCTAAAGGCACTGCCCTACGCAACCCTGGTTCAAAGGTCCCTATGATGCTGGCCGCATTGCCCCTCTGGATGGCCAGAGAAATTCTCTGAACCAAAAAGGCTCCCGAGCGCGGGTCCCCACCTTTCGTCCGCATTCGCTGCCCTATCTCCCTCACGAAGTCCTTGGCATCGACCCCCCAAGGGCCCCCAGTCTCAAAGGCAGCTGGAACGAAATCATACCCTTGCTCCAGGTTGGCATATGTCGTCCGCTTAAGCCTCAGATAGATGAGCCTCGATTAGATGTCATTGTCCGAGCTTAATTGCAGAATTCACCACATTACGAATCGGCTAGCCGTTTAAATAAATGATGCTGTTTTGTATTACGTCGCATCGCATAATAACAACTCATGTAAGCATGTTTATTAAAGTTTTCAATGCAAAAAATACGCAAATATTGCAAAGATTACAAAAATTTTTAAAAAACATTTGTAAAAATTTAATGAAAGTCACAAATCAAGTACATCTGCTCCGACTCGAAATTGAAACTAAAGATAATAAAGAATGTAAAGAGTTTTAAGTTTTTATAAAAACTTAAATGAAATTGATTTTTTATTCAACTGGGATCAGTGGTCGATGCCCTAAGCAATGACATTTCAAGTGCATTTCCACTAAGCTTCGTATTTACTGGCAGACTAATGTTTATTGATCTAGATATTGATACTTTCTCTCCCAGAATTTTAAATAGTTAGGTATCGAAATTATATAAAGGGTGTATATTCAGATCGTGTAAACGCCCTCATTCATCTGGCAGACTTTTTTTATCTTGTTTATAAGAAAAGGCTTACAATTTTAAAGCGCTGCTATAAAGCTCCTAGACGTTTATAAAATTATAACAGCTCAAAAAAAATTATGGCTTTTTAATTTATAAACAAGATGAAAAAGTTGTGCCAGATAAAGGGCGTTCAAACGCTCTGAATATTTACCGTTAAATAAAAAAAAATCCTGTAAATATTATTTAACATGCATTATTGTTCGTAGTTATAAGATAAGATAAATATTCTTTATTTACACACCAAAATACACAAAAAACACCACAATATACATGAACAAGAAGGGTACAAAAGGCAGCCTTATCACTAAAAGTGGTCTAGAATATCTCGGACTATCCTGTCGAGTAATATAATCATTAGTATAGTTATGCCTGTGCTAAGAAACAGGAGTAGGTACAATTAACCCTATGACAAATTAATCTTTATCGAATATCACCTGCTCCATACTACAGGGTGAAATTGATATCATTAGAATCCTTTTAAAATAAGAGTCTACCCATCAAACTGAACAACTTTTACTATGAGAGCAAACCAATCGGAGCAAAAAAAACTGCTGTCCCATACTGTTTACACCCGCCGCCGCTGCCTACACGACTCAAATGTATAGGACAGCTGATTTTTTTTTTGCTCCGATTGGTTTGCTCCCATAGTAAAAGTTGTTCAGTTTGATTGGTAGACTCTTAGTTCAAAAGGATGCTAATGATATCGATTTCAGCCTATACAAGGTGTTTCATAAGTAAGAATAATTTTTAAAACTCGGGGGTTGTTTAGACCGTGAAACTGAAAAACTTTCTCTATGGGACCAACATCGAAATCACGAAAAAAAAATTGGATATCCCATACATATTTTAGCTCTAGTCGATTTGTAGAGTATGGAACATCATTTTTTTTTCGCGATTTCGATATTGGTCCCATAGTGAAAGTTGTTCAGTTTGATGGTCTACACCACCCCCTTAAAGGTTTATTTGTCTTTTTGTAACACCTTGTATAATAATGGGTAAAATAGAGGACGACAAATCGTAAAGTAATCGTAATTTCGTGGCTCGCGAACCTGAAGGAGTTTGCAGGCATCGCCAGCGTCGTAGAATTGTTTTGTATGGCGAGAGATAGAGATATGTAGAGCTGACTGAAAACTATTCAGTAATGGAGAAGAACCCGAAGAAAAATAAAGGAATCTTTAAAAGCGAACATCATGGTGTGTATTACATCAGCACACGCAACTTCTGAATGCTGAAAAATATGCTTGGTTCTATTTCTCCTAACGCGTAAAAAAAATAAATTTTTTTCTAAAAAAATTGTAACTTACTATTTTTTTGTGAAACGGGTGTTTCGCCTCCCTCGGTCTCGCCTTAGAAACATACATTACATTACATTACATTATTTTTCTCAAATTCTATATTTTTTCTACTTTCTTTACTCTAACACTATCCACCAAAATATACGACATACGAAAACAAACTAAAATATTCCTTCAATATCGAAAATACATCGTTACTTGAATCACAAATGCGGTGAAAATGTTTGCGTCTCTTTGATGTCGATGTCGGCGTCATGTCGGCCTCACGTCGGCTCGTCATGCGTCATTCAATATTGACTTTGTAATTCACAGTATAATACGTTTGTAATATTACGTTGGGATCACAAACATGTTGTCTATTTCTGGTCAGTTGTGGTTTGTTTAATGAACACGACGACGTGCGCTTCACATACCATTAGTTGCTATATTAAACACATTCAATGCCTACATGGACCCATGTTGTAGTATAAATGTCGGCTGTGACAATATTAGCAGTGGTTTTCTGACCAAATACCGTATTCTAATGTCACAGACCATTTTGTCTTTAACTGTAGGTTAATGATAGACCATACAGAAGAGAGCTTGCGCCTCAATCATGAGGCGGCGGTTCGATTCCTGGCCTGTACCACTAAGTTTTTAGGATTATGTACGGTTTATTTTATCATTTACTAAGCTCGTTGGTGAAGGAAAACATCGTAAGGAAACCTGAATTCCTGAGAATGAAATGAAAATACCACAAGTTCGGAGGCATGCGTAAAATATGGGTGAGTTTGGGGCGAACACAAAGGACCAGCGATGGTCCAAGTGTTACATTAACGACCCTTGGGAGTTGCTTTGTAGGTCTGCTATTGGGCGGTCACGTGCGCGTCGGTTGCCCCATTCCCGGCCTACAGTGGAACTCCAGTGGTGGCTCTGGATATTGTTCTTTTATAAGAACAACCCTTGAAGTCACCAAAATAGCAATATAACCGTACAACGTCAAGCACTTTTGCTATAAAAACTCGACATTGGCAAAATCATCACTAACCAAAGATGGCAGCCATATTTTAAAAAATATAATAGAATAGAACGACCCTTGCTTGCAATAGCCCAACACAAATAATAATAATAGCTGTAGGTTAGCTGTACCTATTGTATATGTATATTTTTTTTAGTAAAATACTAAATTTCATAGATTAAGGGCCTGTTTCACCACTTCTAGGTAAGTTCTTGTTAGCTTATCCGACAGATAGTTTGACATATTTTGTATGAAATTATGTCAAAATATCTGTCGGATAAGCTAACAAGAACTTATTCAGAAGTGGTGAAACAGGCCCTAAATCAATCAACTTACATAGATTCAAGATCGTATTTCCTTTTGGTGAAGAGACTTTGATATGAATGAGTATCAACATTCGATCAAAGTAAAATAAATGGATAACGTCACGTGAACATTTCAAAGAAAAAATAGTTAAAACAATTCATATCTAGTCAATATTGAATTTACTTTGATGATTACGGTGATGATTGCATTTACTTTGACGAAACGTCAGGTATACACACTTGTAACACACTTGGTTACTTTGTGTGGACCAAGGGTAGGCCACTTTGGACCTATCTAATGGATAGGTTTTACTTTGATCGCAGCTATCAACGACCGTTTACAATTGCAAGCATGGTTAATTTTTAATCGAGTCAGGCTTCAGAACGTTAGGTAGCGAGCCTTCCTTTTAACAACAAAACTAGGTACTTCATGGTTGTTCAGTATATAAGTTTCATGTTCATAAGTTTATCAGTGATCTGCACGTAGTTAGTATAAGTAGGGTTTAAAATACCTATATTTTTGAGAAACAGTACCATTAGCCTTGGTTGATACTTTCTAATCAGTATCGGTATTATATCGGTACCGAAAAATTAATATAGTGGCGACGACGGAGTCACTCCTTGTCACTCTGGACAGAGTTTCGGAACTAGTGTAATGTGGATATTCTAAGGTTTCTGAATATCTCTGAATACCCCCTAGGGGAATATAGTCCTGACCATATGCTTATGCTGTTATGCTATGCTAAACAAATATAAATTTACGTTAGTCTCTTTCTCTTATCGAGTGGGCTGCAAAGCCCTGGTGTCAGAGTTTATTCAAACCGCCTTACGGCCTCTGACGTGGTTTTTATGTAACGACTACTACCACCAGTGATAGTAGCCGGGACCAACAGCTTAACGTGCCATCCGAAGCACGGAATCATCATTCTTTTTCAGACAATCAGGTGACTCAGCCTGCAATGTCCTAACCAACTGGGGAAAAACGCACAAAGTGACATTTCACTAGGTGCCCCCCGTGGGAATCGAACCCACGACCTCCGTGTCAAGAGCCCAATGCTCTAACCATTAGACCACGGAGGCAGTAATTTACGTTAGTTATACGTTAGTTATAGTGTGAAAGAAGATGTTGTGACAAGAATAGAAAAGGGTATGCTTCGTTGGTTTTGTCATGCGGAGAGGATGTGGAGCTAAAGTGAGTGGAAGTGTCGGCAGAGGACGTTGTAGGACGTATTCTGATCAAATCGGTTGCGTCCTACAAAAAGGGGAGGTGCGGAGTACTCGAAACCATCGGGCATGTATGAAGAGATATATATATGGATGTGAATGCGGCAAAAGATGTATGCAAGGATCGTAGTAGTTTGCGTGCCTCGGTCTGTGCCTACCCCACTGGGAAAGAGGCGTGACATTATAGATAGATAGATAGATAGTGAGAAAGCTGAGGTTTTAAAAAGGACGGCGGGTACCTGAATTGGGTACCGGTACGTGTTAGGCTGAGTACCGTCACCCGTCTGGAACCGGTACCCAGGAAATGGCATATGTACCGCTAACTACCGGTACATAACCTGTAGGTACTTTAGGTACCGGTTCCAAGCCCTGATATACCTACGTACTAAATCACGGTCTTGGTAATAGGTACCCGTGCTAAAAACATTCATATCATAATCAGCCGATAAACGTCCACTGCTGGACATAGACCTCCCCAAAAATGGGGGGATTTGCCATAATCACCACGCTTGGCAGGCGAGTTGGCGATTGAAGTTGGATGGAATGTGTGTATTCAGAGGATGCTGCTGCCATCCTCCGGTAGATCCCTTAGTTGCCTTTTACGACACCCACGGGAGGAAATGGGATGGTGCTACTCTTAGCCGATACCACACGGACTACACGGACTACATGGCTAAAAACATTACTGTCCTTTTTCCTTTTCCATATAAATGGATTAAAAAAAACTCAATTTTTTCCCCATCTCACAAACTTCACTCTCCAGCGAGTAAATTCAATTGAAAACTTACCCAACGGTCATTAGTCAAAAGTTAGGCGGTACACGAGCAAGTTACCGAATCATTCGAACGAACGATCGGTTCATTAGACGTTCATTCGTTCGCTTGCTGACTTTAGATTGTAAATAAATCGTATGGAAAATTTGTTATAGACTTTGGGTGAAATATTTAGGCATTTCTTTCGGTTTGGATGGCTAAGTTTTGCAATTTTCTTTCGTTTGAAATATTATTATAGGTAAGTACGTACAGTCAGCATCAAAAGTATCTAAGTATCTCCGGCGTTAAAAAACATCTGAACAATTACACGAAAATAAACCCTATTTCCTTCTAGATAACATTTGTTTTCATCTTGACAAATAATATGTAGGGTTCAGTTGATCCCCACACTTGTATTATCTGTTTATAGTTGTAGTTAGGTTGTAGAGTTGTTGTTGATGAGCACGCAGAGAAAGATGTTGGATAGTTAAGAGGTTTATTACGTAGTTACAGTTAAATGATTGGCGCTTCTATCTCTTAGTTGTCGACCGTAGTACGGCTCGATGCGAACTCGCTAATTATAGTGAAAAATATTATAACTAAAGTAAACGCGCACGCGGCGGAAAGTAAGTTGCCGCGTGAGCAGTAAAAGCACGGTAGTGAGACCGTACATAATAACATGACAGATAAATTAATTTGATTTCTTTGCGAGTTGAAATAAGGTTTGCTATCGTAAAGGTGTTCAGATATTTATGAACACTTACAATGCTTAGATACTTTTGATGCTGACTGTACTACTTATACAGGGTAAATTTTATATCACTGCGGAAAACTTCAGCATGTATTCTACTCATCAAACTGAACAACTTTCACTATGGAGCCAACATCGAAAACGCGAAAAAAAAAACAGCTGTCCCATACATTTGAGTCGAATAGGTACCGCAGTTTTGTATTGGACAGCTGATTTTTTTTTCGCGATTTCGAAGTTGGCTCCATAGTGAAAGTTGTTCAGTTTGATGAGTAGAATACATGCTGAAGTTATCCGCAGTGATATAAAATTTATCCTGTATTGTGCCCGCGACATCATCCGCACCGGTTCCCGTCATCGATCGTCGCGAAATAACAGATATACCAGTTTTTAGAACAAGCATATGCTCACGACTATATTCCCCGAATGGGTAGTCAGAGATATTCGGAAACCTTATAACATGCATGTTTCACTAGCAGTAGGTACCGAAACTCTGTCCAGTGTGACGGGGAGAGAGCCCGTCGGCGTCGCCACTTGTAATGGTCAGGGGTACAATACATGCCTCGTAATTGCAGCAGTCGGCCTGGACGGGGAACGAACCACCGCCTCGTGCACGGCAGGTAAGGTTACTCGCCACTGAACCACCACGGCTTTTAAGTCTATTCATAAAAAAACTTGAACAAACAAACAAATAAAACAAAAATAAAAAAAACCACATCGTAACTTTTTTTATATAATCTTCAATGTGCAAACATACTTCTGTTCCAGTTTTGTAGACAAGATATTTTAGCAAAATTGAAATTTTGATGAAAGCCCTGTGTTCCAACAGTTCTTAGTTGGATCTTGTATTTATGCAAACTCTCTTCACAACTTGGTGTGATTTAGCCCGTGTTATCTGATAGGCTATTTGTGTCATTTAAGCTGAATCAATCTATTTAATTGGTTGATTTTACACATATCCGCTAAGCTCTGCTATGTTGGATTTTGATCATTACAATTGCCTCGGCACGTGGACATTACATAGGTAATAAATAGCTCTCTTATAGCTCCTTTAATGCATGCACTTATTGCATGTAAATTGTAAGTACTTTATCGGATGCATGATACGCTGTAAATCATAAAGGCCTCCGCTCATTGCAGCGATATTATCGAGCGATATTATCGCTGCGATTTTGCGATAATTGTTCTCAGTACATTTTGTATGGGGACGCGCGCGATCTTACACACTGCCGCGATATTATCGAGCGATAATATCGCCGCGATTTTGCGATAATTGTTCTCAGTACATTTTGTATGGGGACGCGCTCGATCCCACACACTGCCGTGATATTATCGCAACCTGACGCAATCTCTTTCTACTACATTCAGTGAAGGGCGCATGCGTGACGCGAATCGCGGAATCGCTGCAGTGTGTAAGGTGTCGCGATATCGCTGTCGATAATATCGCTCGATAAAATCACTCGATAATATCGCTGCAATGTGCGGAAGCCTTTAAGGTGTATTTACGGATTAAATATAATAGTTATTTATATTAAGGTTAAAATGTGTATGATTTAAACTATGATACTTACGTTATCTTGGGCCGCTGGTATCTGAAACAATAAATTATACAATAAGTTTATGATAAATGTTAAATAAATTACTGACTATAATATAATTATTAAAGACTTCTTTAATAAGTGTCTAATAAACAAATGAGAGACTGATACTCAGTTACAAGTACGCTCTTTAAAGTTAATCCTCCATTAAATCTCTTGCTAGCTTTTACTACATCAACAAGACAAAAAGTGACCGCAAGAGATTTAATAGAGAATTGACTTTAATGAGCGTTTCCACAACTGGCACATAAAGGCACAAACTAATACACATGAACATATTTTGAAGGCTTCAGTAATCGCATTACAATACCTATTTCTTTTTTGTTTCGTTGTCAAAAAGATATCAAGCCGACATTCAAAGGAAACATATTGTAAAACATTAAGATTTTCTTCCCACGCAGCGCTTTCGTCGTGTTGTCGAGCCGCATGAAACATCACGTCGTGGTAAAGGTATACCGTGCTTCGGCACGGAGTTGAAACTACTTTTTCATAAAAGTACCCGTGACAATTTGTGAAATTTTTTCAAGTGAAAAATGATTGTCATCGATATTACGCCGCATAATTTCGGTAGGTGTTTCCCTACAGATAGAATGAATAAAGCACTTTATATCCAAAGTGACGCTGAAAGCGCTGTGTAGGACGAGACTAGGAGAAGTTTTTAAGAGGGTACTGAGCCTATTGTGCTGCTCTCAATCGTATTTTTTTTCATTTCGAAACGATACATTTTTGTTTTTCCAAAAAACAAGAATGTCACATTGTACCTAGTCATTGCTTATTTTCAATTTATCGGGTCACTGTGGATTTGTTTTTATAATGTTTGTAGCTTTGATAAAGTATATGTCAAGATTGACAGTCGAAGTTACGAAAGCGTCGAAAAACATTGGAACCAGTACTGGTTCCTAAACCCTATACACGCACACATACATATTTTGTAGGGCGCCTCACGCACACCAACCTATGAAACTTAGCCCCTTTTGTTTTATACGGGATATTAGTGAGGCTCGTTCTAGACTTATACTTTTTCTAAGGTTTGTAGTTATTATCTTTAAAACCACCAAAAGTGGTTATAATTAGATAAATTTAAAGCCAATCAGGACTAGACTATAAGAAAGAAAGAAAGAAAGAAAGAAAAATTATTTATTTGGATCTCCGACACACATTCAATCTTTTACATGACCAGAGAGATACATTTGATATAATGTGATATTCTTGTTTTTTGGAATGTTTTATTGTTTAGAAATGAAAAAATACGAATGGCTTAGGATAAACTTCCGAATCTATATTCCTTCCCGTGTTATTTTAGTGATAATTATTAAGTAGTCTTTCGAAAATTCCAGACTTCGTCAACAAGAGGTGGATAGAATATTATTCGAAGACGGTGTTATAAACCAATTAAGTTATTCATGATCCGGCAAAGTTAGAGCTATAATAAAAATTATAAATCCGCTTCAGTATCTTAAAGTCACGAACTTAGACGTAATTCTGTTCGTAATAGAATTAATTTTGTGTTTTCATTTTGGACTGTCTGTGCTGACGATTGAATTACGTAATAATTTCAATTCATAGTTCTTTTCATATACTACTTATTGCTGTTAAGCTATTGTTGGTGAACCTTTGGCAGTTAAACCGACTCGTATGCGATATTAGTTTGTCGATCCTGAAACGGATATTTTGGAAAAAAGCTTGCGAATTCGGGAGAGTGCGGTATTGACAGCTGCGATTAGTTCGTCGTTCCTAAAGCTCAAAGTTCGAAACTTTCGAAAATAGCGCGCAAAATCGGGAGAGTACGATATTTCGTTGTTTCACATCTCCCTGGCGTCCGGTGACGACCTCTTTTTATGATTGATGAATATAAAATGTATGTTTGATGTGTATTATGTTTATTACCTACATTGTTGTGTACCTACATTCTAGCAAAATAAAGAATCTGAATCTGAATCTATCCTTATTTAGAAAAGCAGTTACGTACACGGAATATTTTTAAGTGCACATTGTATATCTCGAAGGGGAAACATCCAGAGTTGAGTATGTACATCTGGGCGCCCGCAGCTTAAAAATCCGCCCAAATTGCTTCTATACAATTTATCAAACTTTACTACCTCCGTGGTCTAATGGTTAAGAGCATTGGTCTCTTGACACGGAGGTGGTGGGTTTGATTCCCACGGGGGGCCACCTAGTGATATGTCACTTTGACAGTAAGGCCGTAAGGCAGTTTGAAAAAAATCTCTGACACACGATAAGAAGAATATGAACTAACACTTACTACACCGCGGTGAAAAAGGGACGCATTTTTGCGCAGCGGATTTCCGTCCGTTCAATCTGCCCGTCGTTACCAAGCGGAACTTTTTACGTCTGCCAGTACTAACGTCAAACTAAAAATCCGTCAATGCGTTGCGACCCGGCCCGCTCTAGTGTGTAACGTACGCATTTCCCGCTGCGATTCAGTCTGTTCTAATATGCGCTTACCTTTATAGCACAATAAATAACACAAAAGATGAACAGTTACCATACACAATAGTCTTATAAAAGCATTTGTAGTAACGTGGTTGTAACATAAAATAGATGGTAGAGGATAACATCATTTTGATGAATGTGTTGCCAGGTGTGTGTGAACATAGAAAATGGGAATTGCTGTTTTTATAACCATTTGGGAACAGTCGGTATTAATCATTGTTGAGGCAAAAACATTATATTTACCTGGTACAATACTAATTACTGAGGCATAGATATAAGAGACATGGGGATGTTATTTCCCCGAAACTGTTCACTAATGCGATGGAAGACGTCTTCATGATGCTTAATTGGAAAGGACGAGGCATATGTGTGAACGGCGAGTACATCTCACACCTGCGTTTTGCCGATGACATTGTCGTCATGGCGGAATCGCTGCATGACCTCAGTGGGATGCTTAGTGACCTTAATGCCGCTTCCCGACGGATCGGTCTCAGCATGAACTTAGACAAGACGAAAGTCATGCTTAATTCTCATGTCGAGCCAGAGGCAGTATACGTCGGTGAGGCGGCGATAGAAATTGTGCATACCTTGGACAGACTATAAGACTAAGTAGAAACAACTTCGACAAGGAGGCCGCTAGGCGTATCCAACTAGGATGGGCTGCTTTCGGGAAACTACGTCATATATTCTCCTCGGCCCTACCACAATGCCACACACCACAGCAGCGTTCTGCCAGTGATGACATATGGTGCGGAAACGTGGACCCTGACGATAGGACTAGTTCATCAATTCAAGGACGCTCAGCGAGCTATGCAGAGAGCTATGCTCGGTGTTTCTCTGAGGGATCGCATCAGAAATGAAGTGATACGTCAGAGAACTAAAGTGGCTGACATAGCTCAGAAAATTAGCAAGCTGAAGTGGCAATGTTCTGGTCATATCTGCCGAAGAACTGACAACCGATGGGGTGTCAGAGTTCTAGAGTGGAGACCACGAACTGGTAGGCGTAGTGTGGGACGCCCTGCTGCCCGCTGGACAGACGACCTAAAAAATTAGCGGGGAGCGACTGGATGAGGAAGGCCGAGGACAGAGTTTTGTGGCGCGCCTTGGGAGAGGCCTATGTTCAGCAGTGGACGATGATAGGCTGATGATGATGATGATGAGATATAATATCGGCATACACGGTTCATAAGATGTGTGTTTATGTATTTTGATAAATAAAAAAAATAAAAAAAATGATAAACACGGCCAAACATTAGTTCAATTCTATACAGGGTGTAAGTAACAACCTGGCAAATACTGAAAAGGTGAATTCAGACCATCTCAATCTGAACAACTTTTACTATGGGTTTCCTATAGGTTTCTAGGGGAAAGTTTTTCAGTATCATGAGCATAATATTTAATCACCCCTTAAAGTATTGCAACTGTTAACCAACACCCTGTAGATGTACCCTCTCATCCTAAGCCCCCTGAAATAGTCACTAATTTCCCTCCACAACTAAATCAGAATGCTACGAGAGTGCTACGAGGTAGGACACGTAGCGCGTAGCTGTTCGTAGCGCTACGTGATAAATTACTAAGTAATTAGTCACAATTTGTAGTGCTCGAAATTCTTGGAAATCGTTTGCAAACTGAATAAAAAGTTATGCAATCAAACATTATGGAAGGCAGTATAGGTGCCTAGTCTCTCTCATTCTGTGCCCTACTAATATACAGGGTGTTACATAAGTAACAATAATTTTTTAAAACTCTTAAAGGGGTTGATTAGACCGTCAAACTGAACAACTTTCTCTATGGGACCAACATCGAAATCGCGAAAAAAATAATTTTTATATCCCATACATATTTTAGCTCTAGTCGATTTGTAGAGTATAGAACATAAATATTTTTTTTTGCGATTTCGATATTGGTCCCATAGTGAAAGTTGTTCAGTTTGATGGTCTACACCACCCCCTTAAAGGTTTATTTGTAGTTTTGTAACACCTTGTATACACGGTGTAACCAAACAGCTGAAAGGGGTGGTAATAGATTAGTTAGAACATCAAACTGATGAACTTTCACTATGGAACCAAAATCGAGAATTTTTTAACAATAAATTCTTCTGGTGCATAAAAAATTTAGTAAGACTCAAATTTTTTTGTCGCTGTCTCGTTTATGAAAGTTTTTCAGATTTATGGTCTACCTACACTCTAAAACACTCAGTTGCAGAAACACTCATTAGAGTTAATCCTCCATTAAATCTCTCGTTGTAATCGTTGTTTTGTTACACCTTGTATAAATAAGACGAATCTTTTTTTTTATGAAAAGTCGATAAACGTGTTTCTATTGATACTAATAGTTTTCAAGTCTAATTAAGTAAGTTATTTAAATAACATCTAATTATACATGTTGCGTCAACCCACGCAATTAACTCCCGCACGGGTCAGCTCCGTTAGTACGGAACCCTGGGGAAATCTTTGGCGACCCGCAACAAATTCAATCCAGAGAATATTCATTACGCCCGCCTCAAATTGGTATTTATGATTCACTATTAGTTAGGTTGATATTTAAACTCTAAAACACTACTTTTGTTATGACACTTCTTTTTTGTTGACGACCCGGTTGGTGTAATACCACGCCGGACTGCCAAACCAGGGTCCTGGGTTCGAATCCCGGTTCGGTCATGGATGTTATATGTTCGTGCCGTTGTTGTATGGTTTCCAGAATAAAAGCCTTTAGTGCTTAGTTTGGGATCATTACTATGTATGTGCCTGTGAGCGTTATTTATTTATTTATTTAATTCGACAACGACTTGGTTTTTAATCAAATTACTTACCTATAGATTTTTAAAATTTTCATCCTTTGTGGTTCGTTATAAAATACCACCTTTTTCTTTCTGTTGGAGTCGCACGAGATAACTAAGGGATAATTCACACTCTTTAACATTGAAGAAACTCAGTTACCTACCAAAATTTATGAAACATCAGATTTCTTAGCGATTTCTGAGTTTATACCATAGTAAAAGTCGTTCAATAAGCCATATCATGAGTGTAATATACTGCGGTAGATTTACTTCCATTTTTGGATGGAATATGTATTGAATTTTGTGAACAGCACCCAATGGTTACTTTGAGAACATGTTTTGACATACAAAATGCTCCTCAATACAGTGTCAACTAGGCCTGCAGAATAATTGGCTAACTGCCAGTTCCACTTACGTTCATTGAAGTTAATCCTCCGTTAAATCTCTTGGTAGCTTTTACTACGACCACTAGACAGCAAGAGATTTATTGAAGGATTAACTTTAATGAGCGTACGTTTATGGAACTAATAAGGTCCTCATATGAACCTAATTAAGAATTTATATTGTCTTCTTATCGAGTGGGCTGCAAGCCCTGGTGTCAGAGTTTATTCAAACCGCCTTACTGCCTCTGACGTGGTTTTTATGTAACGACTTCTACCACCAGAGATAGTAGCCGGGACCAACAGCTTAACGTGCCATCCGAAGCACGGAATCATCTTTCTCTTCAGACAATCAGGTGACTCAGCCTGCAATGTCCTAACCAACTGGGGAAAAACGCACAAAGTGACATTTCACTAGGTGCCCCCCGTGGGAATCGAACCCACGACCTCCGTGTCAAGAGCCCAATGCTCTTTACCATTAGACCACGGAGGCAGTTGCAGACAGGAGCAGAGGCAGACAGCATAAATTGTTATGTTGTAGAGTTTCTTCTTCTATACAGCGACAACACGTTCCGACGCGGTGGTAGCTTAAAAAAGATTTGACGTCTAAATTGAATAAATTATATTGACTTTGACTTTACTTTGACTTTATCAATGTACCGAAGTAAATTTAACAAATTCGAACGTTAAACAAGTTACATTTAAGATGAAAATTCAAATAAAACTAAGTCAAGATACCAAAGTAGCTATATTACGCTCGTCTGCATACGAAACACTAACTTTTGAAGCGAAGCGAGGCGGAATTTATTTAGCGTTTGCATGTAGAATTTATGCTAAATCAAAATTACTTCGTTCCTGCGCACAGGTATCTACTGATACCGCTATGAAGATAATTTTGAAAGTAGGCCAGTGCAATATGTGTTGTTTATACGACAGAGTGCTATGCTATAATACCCTCTTGGAAATTATTATTGTTTCGATCTACGTTTATTTATTACTAGTGTTTACCCGCGACTTCGTCCGCACCAATTATATACCAGATTTTAAGTCAGATCATAAGCTATCAAACAAAAAAAGTTTCATCAAAATCGGTTCAGTAGTTTTTGCGTGATGCGCGAACAAACAAACAAACAGACAAACAGACAACATTTCTAAAAAAGGTTGATTTCGAGTCAGGAATACCTAAAAACCATATCGTAATCTTTTTTTTGGAAATATCTTCAATGTACAGACACACTTCAGTTACAGTTTTACAATAGTTAAGATAGATGACCGCGGGGAACTTCGTACTGCCTTATAATCTTCCCGACACACACTTAGCCGTTTTTTTAGCATTGAATCGTGGCTTGAAGACAGATAAGAAATGGGAGAATATGATTCAATGTCCATACCACTCCGCAACACGCCATCGACGCGCATTATCTAATTAATCTTCTAACACTATTATGAAACTGTAACAGAATGTGTTTAATTCTAGATGAAATAATCTGTAACAGAAGTGTGTCTGTACATTGAAGTTATTCACGATAAAACGGTATTTAGATGTCCCTGACTCCAAATCACCGATTTTCAGATTTTTTGTCTGTGTGTTTGTTTGGAGAATAGGCAGGATGAAAAGGTTGAAAGACGCATTAAAACGCCAGCATAGGTAGCATGCTACACGTGATACGGCTGTATCACGTCTTTTATCTCGGTCCTTCGCGCGCAAATAGAAAGAGAGCGAAGGTGTGATAGCGCTGTATCACGGTGGCATGCTACCCATGCTGGTCCATGAAGAAGCTTATGAAAGGCCACCTTTTCTTAACACTTAAGCGAAAACCGGTCGATATGTGCATCCTGCCCATCCTAACCTAGGGTGCTCAGACCTGGTCTTTGACTGAACATCAAAAATCCAGACTCAAGATCTGCCAAAGAGCGATGGAGCGCAGTATTTCAGACTAACCGATCGTGTTAGAAACACAGAACTGCACTCCAGAACTGGCATAGCGGACGTGGGGCGCAAGTCAGCTCAGCTGAAGTGGGACTGTGCCGGACATGTCTGTCGCATGCATCCGAAATGGGCCAAAATCACAACAGACTGGGTTCCCCAGGATGGTCACCGTATACCGAGAAAAAGGTGGAGAGATAATGTTATGCCTTCTTGGAGAGTTGGCCAGAGGTTGCACAACAGAGAGGATTGGAGAGTAAAGGCTTGGCCTTTGCCCAGCAGTGGGAAATTGAACAGGCTTCGTAAAAAAAAGGTTTGTTCCAGTCATCATCATCTCAGCCGCTGGACATAGGCCTCCCCCAAGGATTGTCATAACGACCGGTCCTACGCTGCCCTCGTCCAGCGGTTCCCCGCCGCCTTCACCAGGTCGTCGGTCCACCGTGCCTACCTACGCTGCGCTTTCCGGTACGCGGCCGCCACTCGAGAACCTTCCAGTATCAGTTTGTTCCAGTATATGATTAGGCTTTAAAACTGGTACAGAATCTATCTCGCTAGGATGACAGGATCCGGTGCAAACGAAGTCGAGGGCAAAATCTCGTGTTTCATACAAGACGCACGTATATAAGCAACGGAAAGGAACAAGAAATTAGATTTTAGAAATGAAACCGACAGTTCAATGAGTCTAATGGAACAATTTTACTGCTTCGACAGCTCCGGCCCACAATCTCGTTACAAATCCACAAAGGCTCAATATCTCTCTGTAAATTGCTATATTCAGGGTTCCGTTACCAAATTTTGCATACTTATTAAAATAAAGAATATTTAAAGTTCTCAAGTACACATTATTCAAACTGTCTACGCTTACGAAGTCGCAAATATTTTTTGAATACCAAAAAATCTCTGACTCTTAGTTGCAGAAACGCTCATTAATGTTGATCCTCCATTATATCTCTTGCTGTCACTTTTTGTCTTGTTGGCACAGTAGAAGCGAGCAAGAGATTTAATAGAGGATTAACTCGCAACTGAGTGTAAGATAATATAATGTCGAATAATGGTCGAATATGGCCATGGATAATAAAAATGGATAATAATGGATGTTTGTATCTATACAAGGTGTTACAAAACAACAAATAAACATTTGGTGTAGACCATCAAACTGAACAACTTTCACTATTGGACCAATATCGAAATCACGAAAAAAAAAATTATGTTCTATACTCTACAAATCGACTAGAGCTAAAATATGTATGGGATTTAAAATTATTTGTTTCGCGATTTCGATGTTGGTCCCATAGAGAAAGTTGCTCAGTTTGACGGTCTAAACAACCCCCTTATGAGTTTCAAAAATTTATTGTTACTTATGAAACACCCTGTATAATAATTATGGTATTCTATGAGATTAAATTTAATTAGTTGGCGAAACTTAAGAAACGCTTTTGGTATCTGTTACTAAGTACAATTGCGTGGTAATGACCCCCCGCTCGACCATAGATTCTGAGGTCAATGTCCGCCCGCGCCCGCATACTTTACGCACTGCGCGTACCTTACTCACGATAATATTAATGTTGTAAATCATCAATACCAATAATAAACATTGATAATGCAATCTGTTATCATAAACAAGTGCCCTGGTTCAGCTTCGCCAATTAATTAAAAATTACCTTATATGTCGTATACTCATCATAATACAAGTCCGGACTAGACTTTGTTAGAGATAATCTGTGTAATAAAGTCCAAGATTCCAAATATTGTTGATTATAAACATTTAATAGCGATGTTGTGCTATGTCAAATCCTCCTTACGACGGAATGGGTTGAAGAATTTCGTTCTCTGGCGTAGTAGGCTCTGTAGCTTAATTGGACGAAAGCAAATCCGCGGTTTGGAAGGTTGCGTGTTCAAGTTCCGTCCGAGACTTAATTTTACAATCTTTAATTTATTTGAACGTCCAAGATATTTAACAACCTATATGTAAGGAAAAGTATCATTAACCTTTAAATCACATACTCTACCCATCTAACTGAACAACTTCTACTATTGGAGCACAGTTTGCTCCGTAGTATCAGAGCAAAAAAAAATCTGGTGTTGGATACATTTGAGTCGAGTAGGTATTGGAGATTATATAATACTATAAAGTACAGATGCCCAACGTCAAACAATGGAACGCGACTGCCGTTACTCGGGCAATATTCGGGCAAAGTAATTCCTTGATTTTCCGAGGCTCATGAGATTTTTTTGTAGTCAGATTTTGTATTTTTAGTAGGTATACAATTTACATTAATTACAAATCGATACCATAACGCCATAATATTGCCATTTTTTGAACTAAAAGTTCATTTGTATGGAATAGGACACCATGGTATGGAATAGCAGATTTTTTAATGCTCTGACAGGTTTGCTCTCATAGTAAAAGTTGGTCGGTTTGATGGGTAGAGTATGTGGTTTAGAGAGTAAGGGTTGAACTATACATGGCCGCACACGATCGCATTTTTCAGTCGCTCCATCCTTTTCTGTCACTCAGGAACGTCATTTGCTAGAGCATAAACGCGATGGCGTTCCGTCTATCTTATATGCTCTAGCAAATGACGTTCCTGAGTGACAGAAAAGGATGGAGCGACTGAAAAATGAGATCGTGTGCGGCCATGTGTAGTTCAACCCTAATGATACCTTTCCTTACACCCTGTATATTAAGCTACAAATAACAGAACCCATTAAAGTGAGAGTGTGATTCAGACTTAACCTGTATTTCCTCGTACCTCCTCCGCTTATTTTCTAGTTTATTTGATTCTGAGAAAGCATCTAAGTCCACTGCTTAGTGCCAATTTCTTTCTAGCCGCTTCAGGGCATAAGCTTGTGGTACAAATAATTGGAAAGGGTATAAATAAGCCTTTGGTTATTTTCAGATATTAATGAAGAATTTCCGCAGATGTATTTGTATGTTTTATGTATTTATTGATCGCATAAAGACTACTGGAAAAGTACAGGCAAGACCTGGATGCGACTGGCACAGGACCGAGAAGAATGGCAAAATATGGACGAGGCTTATGCCCTGCAGTGGGTAGATACAGGCTGAAAATGATGATGATGATAAAGACTACTATCATACAAGGTTTAATTGGGTAATTCAGACTAGGCTGAAATATGCTATAACACTTTTATCATTTGTACCACTTTTTGGTGTAGGATAGTACCTAATGCTGTTTGCATACACCCTGAAAAAATTATGATTTTCCATTCCAGTCGGATGTCAATAACTTTTCCAAACTGATCAATTATTGATCAGCGTATACCTATTTATAGATGATCAGTAAAAACAAAAACACCGTCTTCTTCTTATCGTGTTGGCAAGCCCTGGTGTCAGAGTTTTTTCAGACCGCCTTACGGCCTCTGACGTGGTTTTTATGTAACGACCACCACCACCAGAGATAGTAGCCGGGACCAACGGCTTAACGTGCCATCCGAAGCATGGAATCTTCTTTCTTTTCAGACAATCAGGTGATTCAGCCTGCAGTGTCCTAACCAACTGGGGAAAAGTCACAAAGTGACATAATAGGTGTCCCCCCGTGGGAATCGAACCCACGACGTCCGTGTCAAGAGCCCAAGCTCTTTACTATTAGACCACGGAGGCAGTTAAAACACCGTGAAACAAATTTATAGATATGTATATAGGGTCATTTTTAATTAGTTGGCGAAACTCAACCAGGGCACTTTTTAATGATAACAGATGGCATTATCAATGTTTATAATCGGTATTGATGATTTACACAATTATTATTATCGTACGTATCGTACGCAGTGCGCGGCCGGCGGGCGAACATTGACCTCAGAATCATATGATCGAGCGGGGTGTCATTACCACGTAATTGCGCTCAGTAACAGATACCAAATGCGTTTGTTAAGTTTCGCGAACTAATTAATTATAACCTTATATATTAGGTAATTTAGAATGATTCTAAATATAGACTATCAAGATGTCTCACAATAAAACGTAGCTGGCACGTAATTGAGCATCGGAACGTTCCAGTACAAACTGTTATTCGGCACGTAGCAGTGATATATATTAGTTCCAAGCAATCTGTTACTCTCGCAAAACAAATGATAGTCTTATGTGTAATACTGGGCTATAAAAAGAGAATTACGGCTGAATTCGGTTGTCTTATGTTTGTTATAGGGTTTAGGTACTAAAGGTACATTATTTATTGTTTAGTGAGAGCTTTTTTCGAATGCCAAGTATTTATAGGAGCTTCTGCGTAATTTGTTTGTAAATGGCCTGGCAAAGACTTAAGAATAATATCTTTAACGCCTTGGTACAAAAAGAAAAATAGAGGAGTACACGGAGAAAAAATAGATAAGAATTACTTTCTGAAAAGTAAAAAGATTTAATGAAAAGGTTGTCTAGTTTTTATGATTGTGGTTTGAGAAAACATATTTTAGTCTCATCTATCACTATTTGACATTATAACAACACATTTTCAAGAAAGGTTTACCAAAAATTAAATGAAATAATAAGTATTGGCCAGATATTTGGCGAGCTCAATTTTCATTCATTCATGTAATTTATTCATGTAGCCTAATCTTATGTAGTTCACGACCATAAAGGTATTATACCTTACAGGAATAGAGGAACTGACATGAGTTGTCCAATGAAACCGTTTTAGGATATTTTCAGGAGACTGTTCGCAGGCAAAAATTCGAACACTGTCTATACCTAATTCTGAGTCTAACGTGAAATCGTGGATAAATTAATGAAGTAGTGTCAGTTTACTTCACAAAACTATCTACGTTTTCACTTTAGATTCGCAATTATTCACTGAAAGCGAATTGGTAAGAGTTTAGAAAACGGTTCTATTGCCTCGCGTCACGTATCTCTGTCTATTATTTATACAGTGGTGCCGCTAGGTACATCTCTCAGCTGTCAGTTACTCTATTCCTGGTATACACCTTTATGTTCACGACACGGCCACTTATAATGGACAGTGTGTTTTCCTTTACCTAAAAGCCAGTGCAGTGGTGTTACAAATCGTACATAAATTCCGGAAAAACTCATTGGTACGAGTCGGACTGGACGGGGTCGGGGTCGGGGCTTTGACTACTTATATGAGGACTGGTAACGCGTGTAATTCAACTAACAAACATTTTCTGCCACTTTTTGGGGGGGCGAGGTAACATGCAATCCGCAACTTTGGCTTTTATTCCCTATAACTTTAGATTCTTATTTTGAATGTTAAAAATCATGAAAAGTCTTCTCGTGTGAACCCCAAACGTTCTAAGTTCGAAATTATTGTTTCGCAATTATAGGCTTTCTCGTTTAGTGATAAGGTATACAATTTTATGTAAATGCACGTGATCAAATTGATCTTGTACCGTGGCAGTGGGGAAATGCTACCGCAAGGCGAGTCCTTATAATAAATAGTCAATGGGATGGGTGATGAAGGTGAGGCGGGAAGGTGATGGTTCGATCATCACCTTATGCACAATGTTTGTTTTTTGCTTCTTTCCACTGAACAATAGCAGTTTCATTTTTAATTTCCAAAGGCTCGTCTGTACTCCCACTTCTATTTCCACTTCATAAAAGAGCGTTTATTTCCAACGCTAGCTCAAAAGCGTTTTTTCTCAGTAAACGTTTTCCATTTTCATAGATTTCCATTTATTTCTTTACATTTTATTTATTTTCTAGCGTTCGTAAAAGCGTCAAAGGAGCGGCTGGAATAAGCTTCCGATTGATATTCACGGTAACCTTTTATATTTTCTAACGCTACTGTTCCCTTACTGTACAAAGGTACTATTTATAGTATGTTTATAAAAAGTATTCATTTATGAGTAAAAGAACGAACGAACGAACTATTCCGTAATGGGTTCACTATCTATGCCAATACGAAACACATTTCATATAATTACAGTTCATCTTTCATGGATTACTAATTGGTCATTTGTTTATTCGCTAATAATATGTCATATAATTATATACCTAATTGCAACCTTTGTTTTCTTTTTATTTATAATTAATGGACTTCTTGCTTGTGCGTAAGCACCTCAATTCCGCCAATGTCAACTGGATTGATGGAGTATCTCTATCCAATCTCGAGAATTGTTTTTGAGTAAGAACAACTGAGAAGGATTGTGGAGCCTCGTGGCAGGCTGAAACGCGAACCGCGCGAACACCACGCGAGAGACAAGTGTTTGGGGCAAACCCTGCAACGTGACTCTAATTGCAACCTATTAAATAAAATTGTATACCTGTCATTTGTTTTGCTCATTTTTCTAGTTTGAAATGTTCGCGTAAGGCCCATCCCTTAATTTACTTTGATCTATGATTGCAATTGCAACCATATGAATAGATATTATCTTTTCATATGTTGCAACTATGGAGCAACTGTTCTTGTAAAATCACGATTCAGTTCTTCTCTCAATAGACACAATCTATAGTCATCTAGAAGGTGTTGGTGTAAAGAGAATAACCGAATCGTAATTGTTGCTCCATAGTTGCAATTACAAAACTCCACTAACTTAATATAATTAACTCACTAGGTACATTTGTTAAAATACCTTTTATGGTAGTCAAAACTTTCATACTATTGCAAGATCATTCTACCTTTTTGAACTGAGATCTTATAAAAACGTCATAATAACTACAACCCCAATTATAACGATTTACGATAGCGCGAAACGAAAAAACGTTGATAAAAACTATTTTCTTGTATTAGGTAATTTTTTAATTTTTAGACTTTTTTATTATTTTTGAAATCCCATATATATATCCCCCCCTGGATGGATACCTCTGACTACATATCACTGACGTCTCCATCGGTGTTATTCTAGTCCTAAACTTATGCTGTTACATACATTAATAACCTGATAAAACTACACTCGAAAAAAAAAACACTAAAAATGTTACACAAGCACTGTCCTTTTTCTTTTTCCTTTTGATCCGAAACTGCAAACAATTACACGGCGTATAGTAATCGTCAAAGACTGGAAGGCTATGCGGGTCCATTGTTACAAACTTAATATTATGTCATTGTTCTCTCATGCTGGGTTTGTAGTCGGCAAACGCTGCAAAGTATGAGTAAGTTAGTTATTGCCTCAAGTATAACTGCCGGGCAATAACTTCCTGTCATCAAAGGCAATAATCTAAACACAAAGGGACAGTCCTCCTATTCAAAGGCTCCGAACCGAATACTGAAACGGTGAACTCAGACCATCAAACTGAACAACTTTCACTACCTCAGGAAACACGAAAGAAAATCATACATTTGAGGTAGATAGGTACAGTGAGTAGAGTGTATTTGAGCAAAACTGCATTTGAGAAAAGATATGGTGGAGCCACGTGGCAGGCTCAAAAGCGAACCGCGCGAACACCGCGCAAATGACACAGTCGCTCGTGATCAAACTTGCGACGTGACTCACAATGCAAGTATTTTATCAAATTAAAATTCATATACATTCCGCGTATACACGGCGACAAATCAAGCTACGCAAAACCAAATAATCTGGTCGCGCGTAGGTACAGTAATGTATAACGTCGCGCGGCCCAGCTTATGTTTGTTTTAGTCGTTCCGGGACATGGCTGTTCCACATGTCGATGAACGTCCAAAGGGTTCGATTGCCTATGTGCTAAATAATATGAGGGTCAAAATGCATAACAGACATAATTATTGTGTCACCGTGTGTACAACGTCAAAATGGGTACCATTTGGCATGAAATATAACGTCACTTTGGTAACGATTTACGTAAAATTTATTAATTGCAGTTGACCACTAACTGGCCTTCATACATCCCGTAGAAAGAGAAGGCACTAGAAGGAAGCACGTGTCTTGTCATATCACTCAGTAAGAGATGCACATACCAAATTCGCTCTAGTTAAAAAAGGAGACCGCTACTTATTGCTGTCCTTATCGACGTATCCACTTTTTTGTACTTCGGCCATCTGACTCCAAAATGTCACTTCATATAAATTGTATGGGACAACCACCTGACTCCGAGATGTCACTTCATATAATTCGCTATCTCATACCCGGTTACACTGATATTCGGTCTACTAGCGAAAGCGAAAAAAAATTCGTCTATGATACATCCGCTCTGGGCCTGGTTTGTAAAGTAGGGCCCACTACCTATCAACCTTATTAATTGGGAGAGGCTTTTTCCCTGCACCGTGATCCTTCAGGCTATACATTGATGATGTCTTCCTCGCCGACACGGCTACGGCGACTGCTGGTGGTATGATGGGCTTCGCTGATGTGCCCGGATGTGGCTAATGTAGCCAATCTTTGCGGTGAAAGTACGGCCGCAAATGACGCACTTGAGCGTGCCATTCTCATAGTTGTACTGTATAGCCGCAGGTGGTCTGGCTTTAAGTTGGTCCCGTTTGGCATCGAGATCCTCTCTTCTCTTTTCCTCAAAAATGGAAACATTTGCCTGGACAAGATGCCTCCATTCCGGGCGCTTAGCAGCGCATTCCTCCCAAATCTCCGGGTCTATAGCACAGCTCTTCATGTGCCTCTTCAACACGTCCTTGTAGCGAAGAAACTGGCCCCCTCTTTTGCGCTTGCCGTCTCTGAGCTCCGAGTACAAGACACGCTTCGCCATCCTCTTGTCGGACATGCGGAAGACGTGGCCGCACCAGCGTAGTTGCCGTCTCATTAGATAGGCTTCGATTCCACTAACATTGGCACGGCGCAGCACCTCTGTGTTACGAATGCGGTCTGTCCACTTTATGTTTAAAATGTTGCGAAGGCATTTGAGGTGGAACCTATCCAATGTCCGAATATGCCTGCGATACAAGCACCACGTCTCAGCGGAGTAGAGCAGATTGGGTAGTACTACGGCCATGTACACAGCGACCTTAGTTGACCTTCGGATGTCGTGTGAACTGAATAGCTTCAACTGCAGCTTCCCAAAGGCTGCAGAAGCGGCCCCAATCCTGCTAGTGACTCCAAAATGTCACTTCATATAAATTGTATGGGACAACCACCTGACTCCGAGATGTCACTTCATATAATTCGCTATCTCATACCCGGTTACACTGATATTCGGTCTACTAGCGAAAGCGAAAAAAAATTCGTCTATGATACATCCGCTCTGGGCCTGGTTTGTAAAGTAGGGCCCACTACCTATCAACCTTATTAATTGGGAGAGGCTTTTTCCCTGCACCGTGATCCTTCAGGCTATACATTAGATAAGACACAAAGGACAAAATATCTAAGAAGAAACAAAAGCAATAAATACTTGTAAAAGTTTTCAAATAAAGTTTAAAGTCGAGTGAATAAAGGCTTAGTGCAATCCAACTAAAGCAGAATTTCCTTTGCAATAATTCAGAAACTAAAAGTGTTGTCCGCTGCTTCAACAGTAGATTAAAGTCATCTCGTCTGAGAAACGTGCAAAGTGTAAGTCTTTTTTAATAAGAGCAACATTTTCTTCTTTTATAAACTGCGGTGACTGTGGCATAATTTAATATAACGAGAATAAAGCGCTTAGTGTAAGTGATAGGCGGTTGGTAGCGATAAGCGAGAGCGTAAATGGTAAATGGCACTTAATTTTAGGTCCTTCTGTCTGAGTCCTTTATAAATCCGGATCAATGGTAATAAATAGTGCACAATATTTTAATGGGAATGATCAGACCATCGAATAATAGATTAGTTTGATAGTCATATTCTTAAAGTCATGGTACCAGAATGTAATGCTAATTTTGAATTTCACGTAGGTACTAATACTACAAAAAAATTTAGAAAATTCCGTATGATTAATGCTTTTTGACGACGAAGGCCACCCCAATTTATTACGGTTTGATGTCATTTTATCTTGCACCAACTGCACGCATAAAAAGACAGTTATTAAAGATTTTAATTTTTAAATATTTGACCATCCTGATCGAATTATGGTCATAAATATATGTATTTATGGTTTTTTAACCATTATTGTTTAAAAAACTAATGATCTAATTGCAGTAGCAAAATTAGACGCCCGCGCTTGATAAAACATAGTACTCTGTGATAAAACTAATTAAACTTATCGAGTTTACAAAAAGTCGGGTGGCGAGCGGGATTCGAACCTATCCGGGGCATGCTCTACTCCACCAGAGCTGTCGTCGCCCTGCAAGCCATGACGAAATTGCCCCGGATAGGCAGGTCGTGGGTTCGAATCCCGCTCGCCGCCCGACGATTTCAATCTTTAATTTAATTAAACTTAGTTACATGGCCGAATCTTGTTACTTTGACCATACCTAGATGTTGGTAAATAAGAGGCAAAAATAGGCCTCTCTGATTAAATTAGCCACAGAGATGACAGGGCGACGTTATTATCTTATCTTGTCCTACTCCCGGTTACCTTTGTAATGGCTACGAGTTAATCATTCCACTTTTAAAATAAACAAAAACAGAAATGCACAAAAAAGTATAAAATTAAATTTCAGAGCCAAAAAACTAATTTAATCTGTGGTGTTTGGTTTAGAATTTTTATACCTATAGTGAAGAGGCAAGTCTATTCGCGTTTGAGTATATTTTCTTTGCCTAGATTGAGTATCTTCTCGCTTGGCCAAATGCGTCTTGAAGCTCTGCTGGAGTGGATGACTGAGAAACTCAGTAGCGTAGAGAGGGGGCAACTTTAGATTGTCTTTGAACTAAGGTGAAGTACATGACAGTAGTGTAGAAAAAAACGGTAACCACAAAATTTAAAAATTTCTGACAATTTTTTTTTCTACGGTGGGTTGTGGTCTGTAAGACTTAGGTGTTTAAATTAGTCATTTAGTACCTTACAACAATTTCTAAATGGCAATCGGTAATCTTTTTGGTAATTAAAAAGTCCCCCGGCTACAGTACCTACTATAGGGAAAGTTGTTCAGCATCATGGGTCCAATCATCCCTTAAAGTATTGCAAATGTTTACCCTAACACCCTGTATAGCTGATGATTTAGATGATAAGTTGATGATAAGCAAAACCTATAAAGTTATGTTGTGTTTAAAACTTTCTTCATAGTGAAAAGTTAATTTCTAAGTTCACCACCACTTCATTCCTATGGGAGTGCAGTGGTTTAAAGCAAACTTAGTGTAAAGCACATGGGACCAAATAAGCGATTAAATTTTGATCATCCGACCAACAGTGCATATTTGATGATAAGCCGCTTAACCCGCAAAGGGGATTAGTGTGAAACTCGAGTTCAAACATTGTTTATGCGTTCCAGATTGTGTTAGAATTAAAATGTATTTACATTTTTATGAATTCTCTACAAAATCCCAACTAGATTTTGACAAATTTTACTTATCTACATTGAAGCAACCTAATCTTGGGGTCCATATTGGGTCGTATAAAATTCAAAGACATAATTTAATGTCGCATAACTAAATTAGACATATTCATCATTTCGCATAACGTTAACTGGAACTAAATTGTTAGGCATAATTTCTGTTTTACTAATTTCTGAAGGTATAATTGTCAGTTCCCATAAGTCTTAAACGCATAAACGTTTTACGCATTATTATATTAAGGCATAACATTTGTTGACATGAACCTAAAACGTCAAGTAACTGATTAAAACATACATTTACATATTTTATTGTACCTAATGAACTTATAGATTTTTCATGATTATTATATTTTTATAATATTGGTTTAATAGTTAAACTAAATACCTGATTCTAAGCGACATTGCAACGCTCATTAATTTTTGACGATATTTTATTATAGGTATTTTATAATAATCATCATCATTTTCAGCCTGTTAGATACAGGGCATAAGCCTCCTCCATATTTTGCCATTCTTCTCGGTCCTGTGCCAGTCGCATCCAGGTCTTGCCTGTACTTTTCCAGATGTCGTCGACCCACCTGGCTGCCGGACGACCCACTTCTCTTTTACCTAATCTCGGCCACCACTCTGTTAAGGCTTTACTCCACCTGCCATCATTTCGTCTAGCTAACTAATTTTATAATAATAATAATTCAAATTTATTATTTCGTACCTAGTCGTTTTATTTAATTAGTATACTTAGTTAATATCCTGTGTGCCCTAAAAATGAAAATTAAATAAAATATTTTCGGTCGCTCCTCGATAACCTAACCTACTGAGTCGGAAGTGGTAAGCGAAGGACTAAGTAAAGGTCTCCTTGGCTTGGCGAACCAAGCAACAAGCAAACAAGCATGCAGCAAGCATGCAGCAAGTAAGCAAACATGCAGCAAGCAAGCAAGCATCCAGCATACAAGCAACCATGCAGCAAGCAAGCAAGCAAGCAAGCATGCAAGCAAGCAGCATGCATGGTGATGCTTCGCTCGCTTCGCTCGCTCCGCTAAGCGTATACATGTTCTAACCTAACCTAACCTACAATTTTATAAACACCAGTTTGTTTTTCTCAGGCAGGGGGCATCCGCCCCCCGCACCCCCCGAGCGGGGGGCGCAGCCCCCCTGCACCCCACAACATGCAAGCATGCAGCAAGCAAGCAAGCAAGCAAGCATGCAGCAAGCAAGCAAGCATGCAGCAAGCAAGCATGCAGCAAGCAAGCAAGCATGCAGCATACAAGCAAGCATGTTGATGCTCCGCTCGCTTTGCACGCTCTGCTAAACGTAATACATGTTCTAACCTAACCTAAAGTTCAATTTAAAAAAAATTTTTTTGTTTTTCGCATTCGTTTGATTTCACTCGCTCTATAAGTGGTCAAAATACGTAACCTAACCTACAGTTAAGCAGTTAATTAATTGATTTAAAAAAAAATATATCATTATATTTGTATTATTAATATTAATTTATACGTCTTATTATGCGACTCATAAATTAGATTTAATGTTAGTTATGAGTTTGAATAATATGACTTGACAATTTATGGTTACTTAAATTATTCTAGTTAACATTAGAGCAGATAACAGTTATGCCAATCAAAGCAGTATGCTCAGAATCAACTATGGGAAGATACTTTTATGCGTAAAAACTTTATGCTGAACATTTTATGACTTCCAAAATTAGGACTGAAGTCTTTATGCGACGCAGAGGGCACCCCTAATCTTGTATATTATATATACAGGGTCCTTCATAAAATGCTGACACTTTTTTAAGGGGATGATCAGACCATCACACTAAACAACTTTCTCTATGGGACCAACAACAAAATCGGGGAAACAATCACATTTTTGCTATTTCGCTGTCGGTCCCATAGAGAAAGTTGTTAAGTTTGATGGTCTGATCCCCTTAAAAAACCGTCAGCATTATTATTAAATTGGACAATATAAGTTAGGGTAAACAGTTGAATTACCTACTTTATGAGGTACAATCACCCATGATAGGTACAGAACTTTCGAAACATAAAAAATTAGGAAAAAAAAAAGTTTGACTTTCCATAGGTACTAAATGCAATCAACTGATCGAACATTTGTATGAAAAGTCGATTTCTTTTTGTGAATTTCCTTTCTATTCCTTAAGGAAGGTTGTTTAGTATCATGAGTCAATCAACCATTCATCATCATCATCATTTTCAGCCTGTATCTCTACCCACTGCAGGGCATAAGCCTCCTCCATATTTTGCCATTCTTCTCGGTCCTGTGCCAGTCGCATCCAGGTCTTGCCTATACTTTCCCAGATGTCGTCAACCCACCTGGCTGCCGGACGACCCACTTCTCTTTTGCCTAATCTCGGCCACCACTCTGTTAAGGCTTAACTCCACCTGCCATCATTTCGTCTAGCTACGTGTCCTGCCCACCGCCACTTTAAGCGAGCTATTCGGTCCCCGACCTCAAACAACCAACTAACCAACCATTATACCTATACCTGTAGATAAAATTTATTGTTATTAAGTAACAGTTAATTACTGCGTCTATTTAAGTGTTTAGTCTATAATTTCGTTTGATGTTTTAGTTACATTTAATTATTTCATTTACACGTTTCTATTTGTATTAAGTAAACGAAGGTAAATACTACCTTAAAATGTAGGTCAAATCAGTAAAGATAAGGCAAGGTCGTAACTTTAATATCGATCATTATTGAACCACCGGTCAGTGCCAAGCGACACGCGATCTTAATCTCAGTTGTTTTAGATAATAAATTACGTTGTGGTTAGGTAAGGTTTGGTTTTACAGTGATTGCATTGAACGTTTCTTGGAAACGATTGACTTTTCAATTCAAATAAACTCACGCCGAAACACGCCGCATACTTTTTACCGCTTACATACATCGTTTTTGAAAAAAGTTTGTTTAAGCAAGTATCATTTAAAAAAAACAATTTTTTTTTTAGCCCTCTGTTGGGAAAAGGCCTCGCCTTTAATCCTCCAACCACCTCTGTCCTGGGCATGCTCTGGCCACGCGTGATCGAAAGCATCCAGATCGTCCCGCCACCTCTTCCTAGGACGACCTGGACGTCGATGACCGTTTTCTGGGATCCAGGGCGTGACAATTCTTGCTCACCTGTCTTGGTGCAATTGACAGACATGGCCGGCCCAATCCCATTGTAATTATACACTAATTCTTAGTGTATAATTCTAATTATACACTAGTAATTATATATTTTTTGTGTTGTACCATATTGAATATTGATATTTTGTTATTCTTTCATCAACCAATAAATTGGTAGTCGTATCACGGTCTTCCGAGCGACGATATCATTTATTTGAAAGCAAAAAGAGACAAATATGAAACGTGAATCGAGGCCCATTTGGAAAGCTTTCAGGGGAACCATTTATTTCAGGCAAACGCTCTGATGTTATTAAGATAATGCGCCCGTGAGTGATATCTTTCATAAATCGAAAATTTTACGAATTGCATTAAATCGGTTTTTAACTTCGATCTATAAAAGAATACAGGGTATAACCCTAGTGATATTTAACTGGTGGTTTAGAGTCTAATGTTGTTCAGTTTGATGTTCTAAACTTTAGACCATCAAACAGAACAACTTTCAATGCGACATCGGGAAAAATTAAAAAAACATCAGTTGTTTCCTTATTTTTTTACTCTCTGTATATTATGTTTTTTTGGTGTAAAATAATGTATAATTGATTGATTGATTGATTGTTTCACATAAAACTGCAGTACCTACATACTCGACTAACATTATGGGACCGTCGAATTTTTACAACTTTTTATTCATAATGAAACTTGTTCAGTTTTATGGTCTAATTCAAGCCTTTTAATATTACTAGGGTGTTTTGTTACACCCTGTATACCGTAATTAAATTTCTGAACTTCCCTTCTGTTCTCAATGTTTTAAAAGCAAACACATTAAGCCATAATTAAAGTTCTAATTTAATTATTCTCAAGAGAAAATTTCTTTCATAAGAGCAAAGTTAAGAAAAGAAAATGAAATAACTTTTTGAATTTTTACTTTGAAGCTCCTCTCCATACAAAAAGCGAAAGCTTTTTAACTCGACTAGAATCTTACAAAAGCACAGTTATGCTTACGATAATAACTAATAAATAAACATTACAAAGTAACCCTTAATCATGTACAATCCTAAGTTTAGTGTTTATTAAATCAACTACTCAATTGATCTTGTTAAACTGATGGTTACACCTAATGGTATGGTTCGTTAAACTGGTTAAACTAAGGGTCCTTTAACTTCGAGTGATGTGGTTAACCACTATCACTGGCTGTTTGGCTGAAATGGGTATCAAACATATTTCGCTGTAACTGCCACGGTTTCGCAATAAATATTCATTTCATTTCACAACCAGCAGTAAAAAAAGAAAACAAGCAATTTGGAAATGTTATAAATTGATAATACAATAAATCAACCGCGAATCCGATGACAATGTGGTCAACGTTATCTATTGGATATTAATTGAAACCACAGACTTCGTTTATAAAATTATATTCATTGCGTTTGAACGAACCGATCATTCTCATCTTGTTTATATGAAAAGGCATACAATTTTATAGCCCTGTTATAAACGCCCAGGAGCTTTACAATAGCGCTTTTAAATGTGATTCCTTTTCTAATAAACAAGATGCAAATGATCGGCTTGATAAATTAGCACGTTCAAATTCACCCTGATAATATACGGTAAATACCCTAATAACTACCTCCGTGGTCTATTGGTTAAGAGCATTGTGCTCTTGACACGGAAGTAATGAGTTTGTTTCTCACGGGGAATACCTCGTGATATGTCATTTTGTTCATTTTCCCCCAGTCGGTAAGGACATTTCAGGCTGAATCACCTGAAAAGAAAGATGATTCCGTGCTACGGCTAGGTTATCCCAGTGCAAGCGTCTCTTTCTTGCAAGCATAAGTTTACAATTAGCCATCCCGCTCCAATTGAAAGCAGGATCGCAAAAAACGTGTTTTTCGTCAATATCTTTGCTTATGGGAGTTTCTAAGCTAAAAATTCTTCTGAGTTCACTAGAAATATTTAATGTATTTAGTTAAGTACAAGAATAAAAAGTTAAATATCAGCAGTTTAATCATAGTATTGCAAAAACATAACAAAAAGGGGTAACTTTGGGATGTTTTTGTGTCTAGTAAACTTAATCTAATCGCGTAATTGAGAACAGTCGCCCATCCGCCCGATCCTTAAATAAGACATAATTTAATTTCAGACTTTAAAACACAGTTTAAAACACTTTCGTTCGTGTTCCAAAAACGGCCTCGACGGGATAACAGCGTCTTAAGCCATTGGTCCCGGCTACTATCTCTGGCGATTAGAGTCGTTACATAAAAACCACGTCAGAGGCCGTAAGGCTATTGGCATAAACTGTGACACCAGGGCTTGCCTGCACGATAAGACGAAAAAAATTTTTTTGCGATTTATTTTATTTGTTTCTTAGGGAAAGTTGTTCACCATCATGGGTACAATCACCCTTTAAAGTAATACAACTGTTTACCCTAACGTATACGGTATATGCCCTAATAAGTACTGCAAAAACTGGCCAAGTGTGTCTGGCATCACGCATAGTGTCGAACTATTTAGTAATTTTTCGTCTATCATCCCAACTGGGTTCACTTCGTAATTCCAAAACACGTATAACCAACGATGCGCGAAGTTTCCCTTCGATAGGTTTAGTGTTCTATAGTGGTATCGATTCGGTATTGCCACGACTTAACTTAACTAAATTTATTCCTGTCATTTTCTAACATTCGACTAAGAAAAGAGACAGAAAACCAACAACTGACTTTAGTGCTGTCAAAGTGACGCTACACGCCTAAAATAAGATGGCATCCGTAGAAAGAGAAGGAACTAGAAGCAAGCACGTGTCTTGTCATATCACTCAGTAAGAGATGCACATAGCAAATTCGCTCTAGTTAAAAAAGGAGATCGCTACTTATTGCTGTCCTTATCGACGTTGCCACTTTTTTGTTCTACGACGGCTGTCTGACTCCGGAGTCAGACATCTATTTTCATACAAATTGTATAGGATTTTATGACTATCGCTGTCTCATACGCGGTTACACTGATATTTCGTCTATCAGCGTAAGCGAAAAATTCTTCGCCTATGATGGCATCATAATGCACGCCATCTTATTTAAGTCGTTTTTGGGCGTGTAGCGTCACTTTGACAGCACTAAAGTCAGTTGTTGGTTTTCTGTCTCTTTTCTTAGTCGAATGTTAGAAAATGACAGGAATAAATTTAGTTAAGTTAAGTCGTGGCAATACCGAATCGATACCAGTGTCTATAGAGCTGCTATATGCTTCGAACTTCCTCGGTAGCAAATGAATGTATATCGACCCAACCTGTCCGGCGGACCGACGGTCGCGTGCCGGATGCACGATACCGACAACCAGACAAATTGCACGGTGAATTAAATACAGCCTTTTGTTAAGAGCTCCTTCATTTCGACGAGTTTCTAATAATGAGGTTTTCTGAAAAAAGATAAGAACGATCGGTCGGTAAAATGTTCCTGTTATTATTTTGGGGAGGATTGTTGCAAGCCTTTGCTTGGAATATTATCGCGCTTCACGATATTATGTTGAATTACACATACAGGGTCCAACTTAATATGCTGACACTTTTTTAAGAGGATGATCAGACCATCAAACTGAACAACTTTCTCTATGACACTAACATCGAAATCGCAAAAAAGAAATCAGCTCTTCCATACATAACTGCAAACCTACTCGAGCCAAATGTATGGGACAGCAGATTATTTTTTCGCGATTTCAATGTTGGTCCCATAGAGAAAGTTGTTCAATTTGATGGTCTGATCATCCCCTTGAAAAAGTGTCAGCATATTAAGTTGGACCCTTACTCTAGGAAATCTATGGAGTAGGTTGCATTAATTGCACTTTAGGGGATTCTTTTTGAATATAGTAGATACATACCTAGAAAACATAAATTATCAATAATCCCCGAATTTTTATTGTGTATTATTGAATAATTAAGACATTTACAAAACATTAAATTTAGGTATGAACAAAAAATGGAAAACTGGTGATTTTGTACAGGACGGCTTCGCTCAATACGTTTTACTTATAACAATAATAATCCCCGGTTAATATCGTAAATTTGAGTAGATATTTAATATTTTGTAAGTCTTAAAAAATTCTAACCTCAAAACTAAGCTTGCCCTTTGTACATTTATATCGATTTTTAGGTATTTCTCAGGTTCCTGAGCCTGTATAACCACGAAATCTGGAAAAAAGTGTTATAAACGAATACAGATATACGTTCAAACACAATTTACTAGAGCGTCTTTAATGCAATCTCAAACCCTGTATAGTAAAGTTATATTAACTGTGCTGTATGTATTTTAGTATATTCGGGATAGGTAAATGAGGACTATAGATACGATTACGATATGTGTGCTTATTGGAATAGACACAGTATGACAGAAATATACAGGGTGCAAACTTACATTTCGTTACGGGGATGCTTAAGACCACTAACTTAACAAGTTTCACGATGGAACGGACAAATTAACAAAAATCGGGTTTTTATACATTTGGTTCGAGTCGTCACTGAGGTTTTCTATGGTAAATATTTTTTTTTTACCTGATTTTGATGTCGGAACCATTTCTGTGAAAAGTTGCACGTATGATAATCGTATCATGCCATTTTCATTTACCTATCCTGAAGAGGTTTAAGATAAGATAAGATAAGATAAGATAAGATAAGATAACTTAAGATAAGATAAGATAAGATAAGATAAGATAAGATAATGTTTATTTTAAACTTTTGATTACAACTATTACACATTACTATCATGTCAATCTATTGTTTCTTTCATTAATAAATAAATAAATAAAATAAATATTACTTTAGTACATTGTCTTTGCCAAAAATATATCTATCACTAAGGTTGTCTATAAAAAATCGCGCCTTAGAGATAAGACCGCCTTATTTTATGCCTCTCGTATCTTTTCTCTGTATTTTACTTGCAAAATAAACTCTATTTCATTGTACCTGACCTTAATCATGTTTTGTTTTAATATCAATGCATAAAATCCAGCTGACACATATCAGCGGAATAGTTTGAATCTGGATAACCGTTCATTCGTAATGATCCCAAGCAAGCACTAAAGGCTTTTTTATCATGGAAACCCATTGACCTCCTATAAGACCCACAGTGTCATATAAAATCTTAGCGAATTTTTGTGCACATTGACGCAAAAAACCGCACAAATTAAGTATGCATGCTGCTGGTTGTCACTAATACGTTGTATTTGATTCATAAACATAGTCGTATTTCGCTTGTTAACTGTCAGCTAGTACAAAAAAGAGCTCATCCGAGCTCTTTTGGTTGTGCCATTTTTCGAACGTTGATTGTGAGTCTTTTTTGTATATAAGATGTCTATGTGGAAACCATACAACAACGGCACATTTTCACACAACACATGAATGATACTTTTAATAAATCTACATGAACATAATACTCATCCACTTTCGCAGTACCTAATCGTATTAAAAAGATCATAGATTACCAGGTACAAAGCCAACAACACGACTTTTTCATTTATTATAATGAGATTTTAGCTAAGTATCTCCAGCGTACATCCGAACGAAGCCTTGAAACTGCAACCTTTACTCACTGATCGTATCACAATCTACACATACATTGTCAACTGACAACCTTCATGGCATCGTCATCATCAGCCTATCATCGTCCACTGCTGAACATCTCTCCCAAGAACCCCCCAACCCTCCAAGAACTCCCAAAACTCTATCCGTCGCTCCCCTACCTTATACAGAGTCTTTTTTAAGAGGGCTATCAGAGCGTCAAACTGAACAACTGTCTCTATAGCACCAACATCGAAATCGCGAAAAAAAAATCTACTGTTCCATGCAAAACTACAAACCTAGTCGAGCCAAATGTATATGAGACAGCTGATTTTTTTCGCAATTTTGATATTGGTGCCTTAGAGATTGTTGTTCAGTCTGACAGTCTGATCATCCCCTAAAAGAAGTGTCAGCATATTAAGAAGGACCCTATATACAGGGTGAAATTGATATCATTATCATCCTTTTAAACTAACCCATCAAACTGAACAACTTTTACTATAAGAGCAAACAAATCGGAGCAAAAAAAAAATCTGCTGTCCCGTACATTTGAGTCGTGTAGGCAGCGGCGGCGGGTGCAGTTTAGTATGGGACAGCAGATTTTTTTATGCTCCGATTTTTTTGCTCCCATAGTAAAAGTTGTTCAGTTTGATGGGTAGACTCTTAGTTTAAAAGGATGCTAATAATATCAATTTCACCCTGTAGAATGCTTCTTAATATTCTGGCGATTTTTTATGGGATTATCAGATCATCAAATTGAACTACTTTATCTATGGGACTAATATCCAAATCGCGAAAAAATTATTAGCTGTCCCATGAATTTGCGTCGAATAGGTGTGCAGTTTTGTATGGAACAGTAGATTGTTTTTTGTCGACTTCGATTCGATATTAATTCACATAGAGAGATGTTGTGTTTGATTGTCTGATCATCCCCATAAAAAGCATCAGCATATTAAGAAAGACTTGTATACTTAGGTATATATTTGATGCGATAGGTATTTCAAAAAGTGAGCAAAACCGCACACAACTTATAATATTATCTGTCATATTTTTTAATCTTCCAGAGAGCAACTCTTATAAAAATAAAGGCGGGGAAGTGAACAGTAGATGCGCAGAGTATTATAAGTAAGAATAATAGCAATTCTGTGGAGAGTCGCTTCCAGTAGGCAGTGCTGCCTGCCGTACCGCGTTTCTATGATAGCTATTATTTACTCGACGTTTGGCCTAAGTTATAAAGGTTTTACTATTTTAGCTTCAATAGTATCTAGTAAAACGTTATTATGAAATTTTTTGCTCACATGCACGCTCGCACGATCTCTTCAAATATAAGATTTGTGTAAGTAACAGCCAAGCAAATACAGAAAGGGTGAATTCAGACCATCAAACTGATCAACTTTCATTATAGAGCCACCCTCAGGAAACGTGAAAACATTTTGACGTACATCTGAGACGAGTCGGTACTGTAGCTTTGTATGAAACAGCTATTTTTTTTCGTCATTTTGAATTGGGCTCCATAGTTAAACTTGTTAAGTTTGGTGGTTTGAAGCACCCCTTTAAGTATTACTAGGGTGATTTTTTACACACTGTCACCCTGTATATAGGGTCTTTCTTAATATACTGATGGTTTTGAAGGTGTTGATCAGACCATCAATATGAACCACTTTCCTTATGGGACCAAGGTCGAAATCGCTATCGGTTGATGTTGATGGTCTGATCATAGCATAGCATATTATGCTCACGACTATATTCCCCGAGGGGTAGTCAGAGATGGGGGATGGTCTGATCATTCTCTTAAGAAACCATCAGCTTATTAAGTTGGACCCTGTATACAAATCGCTATAGGAATAAATCCATGTCAACCCTAACTTTATCACCCAATATTCACCTCTATTTCATGGCTTGTACTACCCAACACAAGCATCTAAAACATGACTAGCATGCGTCAATGTCTCACTGAATATCAATCCAGTTGCCGATATTTAGGACATGGGTGGACAGTGAGTTCAATATTCATTGAAATTTGAACTCTAACGCAATGGGGTAAAGTGCTCCGGTTTCATACTACGTTCCGCATTCAGGACGTGAAATGAAAGCATGATAGAAATACAGATTTATACTTAAACGTATATTGTAATTATGCTATTATTTAGAGTAGGTAATTATTTCTGAATATGGCATTTGCTCACGACTTAATACCCTGAGGGGGTAGTACAATAACCAAAATATCCACAATTCACTAGCAGTTTCCAAACTCTGTCTAGACAGGTAGAGGTTATGAGTTGTTCATAGTTTACCTCACTGTAGTTTGTTAAGAGGGCATCTAAGCGCGCTGCATACAAACGGAAGTTTGATCCTTTTTTTTAATATAAACTAATTGACGTCAGTGTTTTTAAACATGATCTAGGAACAATCTCTGTCTCTGGTTTATCAGATTTCCGATCATCATTTAAACTCTGTCTACATAAAGTATGATATTTAAACTCTGTCTACATAAAGTATGATATTTAAACTGTGATAATAAATATCCTACTTACCGTATATTTACTATATAATAGTTTTTTATGAGATAACAATATGACTAGATCCATAACAGTTATAATTTAATTGATTAACCTTTGTCTCAACCTTTATCGTGTATCTTGGTCGTGACATACGAAGGTTGAGCAAATGCCATTAGTCGATAGGTACTAAACTCTTATATATTTACTACATTGTGGGTTGGTGGCGTTATCTTGTCTATCTATCTATACTTGTAATACAGTTCCGTGTCTGAGCGACTCAGACTGACTAATTGACAGACAACTTAAATCCCTGAAGATAGAAACATGAAATTTGGAATATAGATCCTACGTATGATGAAGGGGTGCACTATGAAATGATTTTTCGATACCTATTCAAATTTCATCCGGACGAAGTCGCAGGCAAATAAGTGTTGTTATGTAGAACCTCGGCCTTACAGACACTACACACTACAGAAATAAGCAGCTATTATATAACTAGATAGAGATAAGCAAGTGTTAGTAATATCCGAATAAAACATTGTCTTCGTAACAATTCTCTGAGTAGTTTTTACCAATTTTCACAGCACAGTACGGCATTAGGTATTAAGGACGTGTGCGTCGTCGGTAAATCAAACGAAGACTACTAGATAACTAACAACTAAGATAGATCCACATCTAACGTATAATACCTTCAATATGTGGTGGCTATTTCATGCATGCATGCATATGCTCACGATTATATTCCCCGCGGGGGTAGTCAGAGATATTCTGAAACCTCAGAACAGCCACGTTTCACCAGTAGTACCGAAACTATGTCCGTGTGACGGGGAGTGAACCCGTCGCCACTTGTAATGGACAGTAGGTACAATACATGCCTCGAAATTGAAGCATGCAGGTTTCCTCACAATGTTTTCCTTCACCGAAAAGCCAGTGGCTACAAATGTGTACATGGTAGGTTGAAGGTATTAAAATGAGATTTGTCAAGTAATGGTAGTTAACATCTTCCTTAGTTGCTTCATACGGTAGACGGTAACTGGAAATAATAGGTGGTCAGTTTTCTAAGCTAGGAATCACACGACTATAAAATACGAAGATAATAGATAGGTATATTCAAAACTTAAAAGCATAAAATCTATAATAAATAATAAACTTTTGACTTCTCATCTCTTCTATATTAGAATTACAACTTATGTTATTTATAGTCACTCCCATTTTCAATTTAATTTCTCAAGCGCATCAACGAACAATTTTGAAATTGAATTTTTAACACAACAAATCTAAATCCCTTATTCATTTTTATTATAAGAGTCCAAAGAATAATTATTTTGATATATTTTCTGTTTTATACGAATTCAAGTGTTTTACGAAGAAATCAAAATTTCAGATTGGTTTTTGCATCTTAAAACACTCCCACTGGAACAGAATAATAATGATATCAAAACTCGTGTAACACTAGCTATGCCCGCGACTTCGAACGGATATGATATACGGTACGAGCCGTTGGTGAAATAGTAACCACGCCGGACTGTCAAACCAGGGTCCTGGGTTCGAAACCCGGTGCGGTCATGTTACATGTTTGTGTCGTCGTTGTATGGTTTCTACAGAGTCCTTCTTCATATGCTGACACTTTTTTACGAGGATGATCAGACCATCAGACTGATTGATCACCTTTCTCTATGGCACCAACATCGAAATCGCGAAAAAAAATCAGCTGTTCCATACAAAACTGCAAACTTACTCGATCCAAATGTATGGAACAGCTGAAATTTTTTTCGCGGATTCGATGTTGGTCACATAGAGAATGTTGTTCAGTTTGATGGTCTGATCATCCCCTTAAAAAGTTTCATCATAATTATTAAGTTGGACCCTGTATAATTAATAACATAGTAGCTTACGTTTTAGATCATTACAATGCGTCTGGGAGCGTTACTTTTTTTTAATGTTAGCACCATTGTTAGCACCATCAAACCTCGTTTAATTCAGGTAACCGAACTGTACTATACCTACAGAACCGAACCGTTATTGTATTTTCGAAAAAAAAAAAACCTACAAATATATTCTGATCGAGGAAACGGATTGTGATAATTTAAAACTAAATTGTACTCCAAATAGAGCCAAGTATTTCTCTAAAAATTTAATCTCAATTGGTAAAGTTTTTACTTGATACATTTATTTATTTATTAAAACAATTACACAGCTTCACAGAGATACTCAATACGACATGCAAGTTATAGGTACAAATCTTACGATTTAAACACCCTCAGCATAGTTCAGGCATTATCGTAGACAATCAGACCAGCGGTCAGCAAAAACTTAAACTGGGGTGAGTGTTGCAGAAGCGTGGTGAGACACCTATACAAACGAACTTATGTTTTAGGTATATAATATATCTTGGAGTCGCGTTGTAGGTCTGCTATAGGGTAGTCGCATCGCGAGTCGATTGTTGGTTGCCCCCTCCCCGGCCTACAACGAAGCTCCAGTGGTGGCTCAAGATAGTGTTCTTTTCGAAAAACAATCCTTGAAGTCACCAAAATACATAAGTTACCGTACAACGTCAAGCACTCTTGCTACAAAAACTAGACATTGGCAAAATCATCACATACCCAAGATGGCAGCCATTTTTTTTTAAATATAGAATAGAATAGAATAATATATCTTAGATTGAACAGTAAACAAGGTGAAATATCGAATAACATTTCAAACAAGTGACTTAATTTTCCAAAACATCGTTAACTAGGTGTCAGTAGAGAATGCCAGACAACAATGGATATATTTCGTGAAAGCCCTTTCAAATGAAAACATCATAAATAATGACAAATCAAGGTTAATCCACCTGATTAGGTAACCTTATATTATAAAGCAATTTGAATATTGAAAAGAAATATGATTCTATCTTGAATTTTATTTAAAAAATTTGGCTTTTAAATAAAACTGAAATATTGGTAGAAGCAGATCTAAGAGGACATAGACCAGACGTCATTAAAATGCCAGGTTAAAAGTAGATGAAATTGACGGGAATACATACAGGGTCCAACTTAATAAGCTGTCATTTTTTTAAGGGGATGATCAGACCATCTAACTGAAAATTTTTCTCTATATGACCAACATCTCATTCATTCATCTCATTCTCTATATGTATATTATGTATTGGTATGTTTGTAATATAATATTTAGGTAGTTTATCATATAATAAGTTATTGTTCAGATTGTGTGTGTTAGTTTGTTTATTTCTTTGAATTGTGTACACCTTGCCTGCCTCACTTTGTAATCTTTCTCTTTATTATGGGTCTGCTGGAAGAAATCTCTTCAGAGATAAGCTCGCCCTTTGTACTTGTCTATTATGCTGTATTCATCTGTATTTCCGTGTGTACAATAAATGGTTTAAATAAAATTAAATAAACATCGAAATCGCGAAAAAAAATCAGCTGACATTTGACTCAAGTAGGTTTCCAGTTTTGTATGGAGAAATCATTCAGTTTGATGGTATGATCATCCCCTTAAAGAAGTGTCAGCATATTAAGAAGGGCCTTATATGACCAGATGACCTAGAGGAAGGAAAAGAGGTGTGTCTGAACCATAAAGGTATCATACCAGGAATAGAGTAACTGACAGCTGAGAGAGCGAGATATACCTAGCGGCACCACTGTTTAATAGAAAGAGATACGTGACGCGAGGCAATAGAACCGTTTTCTAATCTCTTACCAATTTTGACAATTCGGTTTCCGTGAATAATTGCGAATCTAAAGTGAAATCGTAGATAATTTTGTGAAATATACTGACACTACTTCATTAATTTATCCACGATTTCACGTTAGACTCAGAATTATAGACAGTATTCGAATTATTGTCTGCGAATAGTCTCCTGAAAACATTCAAAAACGGTTTCATTTGACAACTCATGTCAGTTGCTCTATTCCTGTAATGTATAATACCTTTATGGTTTGAACCCTAGTGGAGCGGATCATTTCTCTTTGGTAAGAACCATCCGATTTGGAGATCCATAGTCTCTACCTACCCCTCTGAGAAAAAGTCGTGCGCTTATGTATGTAAAAGCAAGGATTAATTGCTAAAGTTTCTTACTATCCCGATTAAAATCTAGACTACATGTATATTATAGAAACCGCTACGTCACAAGTGGATACTTTCAGTCCTAATTAGATTGTAGCCAGTAGGTTCAGAGTTAGGAAATAACAAGTAACCGTGCCTTTTGTAAGTCGGTTAAGTAAACAAGCGGCGATCGATTGATGTGTGTGCTCTGCCTATTCCTTCACATGGCCATGTGAAACCAGCAGGTTTCGACTACATTTTAAGCGAGGTTGTTTTAAAAACTTGCACAACTTCTAAACTACTAAACGTTGACAGAAGTGTATGCATATTGAAGATATTAAAGCGTAGGAAGATAAGGAACTACAAGGAAGCACGTGTCTTGTCATATTCACTCAGTAAGAGATGCACATAGCAAATTCGCTCTAGTTAAAAAAGGAGATCGCTACTCATTGCTGTCCTTATCGACGTAACCACTTTTTTGTTCTACGACGGCTGTCTGACTCCGGAGTCAGACATCTATTTTCATACACATTGTATAGGATTTTATGACTATCGCTGTCTCATACGCGGTTACACTGATGTTTCGTCTACCAGCGTAAGCGAAAAATACTTCGCCTATGTATTAAAGGGTTACGATATGACACTTTGGTTTCCCGACTCTGAATCATAGATTTTTTTTTTGTCTTTCTGTTTATTTGTTTGTTTAAGCATCTTATACTCAGTTGCAGAAACGCTCAGTATAGTTAATGCTCCATTAAATCTCCTGCTGTCACATTTTGTCTTGTTGACGTAGTAAAGGCTAGCAATAGATTTAATGGAAGATTAACTTTAATGAGCGTTTCTGCAACTGAGAATTAGTCAGAGACCTTTAAAGATATCTATAAAGTACAGACATGTTCTGTTTCAGTTTAGGTAGTGAAGTAATAAGTACTGAAGTTGTAATGAACCATTGTTTCTGTCTGTTAGCTAACCTGCTAATCAAAAACCGTAAAATACATATGTTTTTCTAGCTTGATATATATGTAATGGTTATGTAAACATTCGTAAAACAAGCTAGACAACACCAAAGCTCAGTAACCCACAAAACCAAACAAATCTTTCTCCCAGTCATAATTTTGGCAACCGAATAGATATTTCCAGCCGTATTGCATTTGAATAAGCCATAAAGTCACGTAACTTGGCACCCGAACTGTTGCAAATGGCGCTTTCTCACGGTAATACACAAACGTTACATTCAGAGCGTAGGAAATGATAAAATTAAGTTACTATATCAAGGCATTTGTTGCCATAGTGGTAGTGGAGCTTCGGTATTCCAAACGATCACCGAAGTCAAGCAACGTCAGGTTCGGTCAGTCTTTGGATAGGTGATCGTGGTGGTATTTCATCTCGAGCGTATCCGTACTTCGGAAGGCAAGTTAAGCAGTTAGAGACCTATTAAGGCAGGTTGAATATTATCTGACAAAAGGGGTCCCACTAGCTTGCCCCCAGAAATCTACACTGGGCTAGCGTTGTGGAGTATTGTATCTTCTCTCCATTATTTGTGAAAGGAGGTCTTTCCCTGCAGTGGGATCCTACAGGCTATGCCGAGGTCAACAAAAATGTGATCTGAGGCTTTTTTATTTACTGCCCGAGGTTAGTGTACTATTTTTCTCCTCGCCGGAGGTGGAAAGCGGCATTTTCGTAATCTTCGTTTAGCGCAGCGGGAGAGAATGGTAGGTATTAATAATAATAATAAATAAATAAATAAATATCTTGGACATTGTCACACAAATTATCTAGTCACATTTAAAGTTCCAGAATCTAGCCTGGACTTGTATTATGATAACTAGACAACGATATAGAATACATATATAGATACAAACATCCATGACCATATTGATCATACAAATATTTGTCCCTTACGGGATTCGAACCCGCGACCCTCGGCACAGCAAGCAGGTTCACTACCGACTGAGCTACTGGGCCGTCTAATCTATTAGATAGATTTACATCTGGTTTACACGTTTAAATTATTGTGATGCTGTCTCTGTCAACCAGTATAGAGAAGTGTGAAAGAAAATCTCATGCGACTAGAAACTAAGAGCATTTTTGAGCAAAATGATATATAAAATGAAAAACCTGTAAATGTATCTATTAAACTTGTGAGTAAATAATATGTGTGTATGTGTAGGTATTAAGAAGAGTCGCCCTAGTTGTTTGACGTCACGACATCGGTCATTCATCAATTAAAACTCGTAGGTAATCCGTAGATAGCCTCGTGGCTACAGTCCAATGAACTATCGAGGTCACCCGAACTATATAGAGTCACCGAAAACATTAGCAACATATTTTCACTGTAAACATTTACTAGTCTTTGGTTTGATTGAACAAAGGAGTCATTCATTTCGTTTTCTTACATTTTTAAAAGGAGTCGCGTGGCTAGAAGATTCACGAGCGGACGTGTTTTCGGCGACCGGGTTAGGTAGCCAAGTGGCTCCGCCATTTTATTCTCAAATCTGTTTTATGGTGCGGAAACGTGGACCCTGATGATAGGACTAGTTCCCCAACTGGCAAAATTTAATCTTATAAATATCCCAAGAGCATATTTTTTTCAGTCTTATATAACACTTACAGCCTGCTATAAGTGTGGAATTGGGCGCACTTTATAAGTCTATTCACCCTTTGTGTTGCCTTATAATGGTCTTGTGAAGTGTATTTTCAATCTTACAAAACTCTTAAGGATGCTTTTATAATTACAAACAAACTTACAAGTGACTTACAATGGCATGCTTTAAGGGCAATTGCCCTTACAGTCCTCTTACTAGTGCTGCTCTAAGTGTAATATCGCTTGTAGTCCTCTTTGTGATCCCCTAGTAAGAGTGTAATCACAATTCGCCGAAGAGGTCTAGTCGCGTGTGTTCTGAAATGTTTTTTGGATTATAATTATTAAGACGCATCAAAAACGTAAGTAATATTTTATAATTTATTTCACTTTCCTATGAAACGTAGTGTGTCTATATTTGCATAATTGTTTATTAGAGTATATATGCAACTGCGGTTGCGAAGTAGATTTTCTCGATTATTTTTAAATTTAAATAATAATATTATCGAAGGGCCTTTTCAAAAACGTGTCTTAAATATTAAAAATTATTTTATTTATTTGTGAAATACATCAAAATGTGGCCATTACCACCAATTATGATTTATAAGTGATTTATCAGAACTAAATAAGAGCAGTACTCTTATTATAGGCTTTTATCGCACTTGTGAAGTCAAAATAAACCAAATCGTTTGGCTACACGGCCATATTGCAGATACGTATATTTCTTCGGAACGCTCCACTTTTCTTAACCCCTTCCATTTGAGTAAATCCATCCTTAATAAAAAACAGTTATTTAAGCAAGCTAAATAGGACATTTATTTTCCGCCATCTTGGCTAAACAACTGACACAAGCAGAAAAAGCACTTTTAAGACTCTTTGAACGTGCTACTAGTCTTTAATATGTCTTAGGTAAGATGAATCACACTTATAAGTACTGGTCTTACAACAGGTTTATGAAATGCCCTAATAAGTCATTCACTCTTAATAAATACTTAGTAAAGTATCTTCTAAGATCGAGTGCTCTTGCAAAATGCTTGTATAAGTGTTAATAAAGAATCAAGGGCAATAAGGCTTATAAAATTCGCTTATAATACCACTACTCTTATAAATGTCTTATTACGTTTTCTTATATACGTCTGTAAGAATGTGTTACAAGTATGAAATCACATCATCATCATCAATCACACAAGCAGAAATAATTAGAATAACCGTCAATAGAGATCAGTCACTTTTAAGACTCTTTGAACGTGCTACTAGTCTTTAATATGTCTTAAGTAAGATGAATCACACTTATAAGTACTGGTTTTACAACAGGTTTATGAAATGCCCTAGTAAGTCATTCATTCTTAATAAATACTTAGTAAAGTAACTTCTAAGATCGAGTGCTCTTGCAAAATGCTTGTATAAGTTTTAATAAAGAATCAAGGGCAATAAGGCTTATAAAATGCGCTTATAATACCACTACTCTTATAAATGTCTTATTACGTTTTCTTATATACGTCTGAAAGAATGTGTTACAAGTATGAAATCTCTTATAGCCTAAATAGACTTATAACATGCCATTATAAGGGTTTCACTCTTAATCAGAACACATATAACCCTTATATAAGACTATAGATCTTATAAGCTTTTGTTTGTAAGAGTATTTTGCTAGTTGGGTCATCAATTCAAGGTCGCTCAGCGAGCTATGGAGAGAGCTATGCTCGGTGTTTCTCTGAGGAATCACATCAGAAATGAAGTGATACGTCACAGAACTAAAGTGGTGAAATGGCAATGGGCTATGGTCATATCTGTCGAAGAACTGACAACCGATGGGGTGTCAGAGTTCTAGAGTGGAGACCGCGAACTGGTAGGCGTAGTGTGGGACGCCCTGCTGACCGCCTACGACCTAAAAAAAGTAGCGGGGAACGACTGGATGAGGAAGGCCGAGGACAGAGTTTTATGGCGCGCCTTGGGAGAGGCCTATATTCAGCAGTGGATAGACTGATGATGATGGTGCCGCTAGGGACTAACAAGAGTATTATGCGTTTATTTCAGAGTATCATAGTTTTAGTGGACGATCTAATGAGAAAGGTTTCAACCCTTGAAACACTATATTAAGGAGAAAGCCAACACATTGTCCTCCCAACTTCTGCAGATCACAACCAAATTACTTTTTTGTTAGTTATTAATTATTATACTATAAACGTAGTTCTAAGTTTTATTTATGTATGGTACCTCTAAGACTGGGTCTGAAATAACAGGCCCTTCTGTTCCTCTTTGGTTTATCTATATAATTATTAATTACTTATGTAGATTTCTGTACAATTACGTCACAAATTCTATTCGCGTGGAAGGAATCGCTTTGTGCAGTTAATGGAAATCTATTATGCCTTTCGTTACGGAGACTATCTAAAGCAATCGGTTTCGTGTCGTCGAGCTACGTAACAAACAGCGGTGCTGGTGGTTTGGTCAGAACTGTCGCTTAAGACTAATTTAATTCAAATATCGTAAATTAAATTGACAATTCAAATTGTGTGTTTTAGTTTGTTAATTTCTTTGAACTGTGTACACCTTGCCTGCCTCACTTTATAAACTGTCTCTGTATCATGGGTCTGCTGGAAGAAATCTTTTCCGAGATAAGCTCGCCCTTTGTACTTGTCTATTATGCTGTATTCATCTGTATTTCCGTGTGTACAATAAAGTGTTAAAATAAAAATAAACAGATTTCTCGCAAACGGTGAAGGAAAACATTGTGAAGAAAACAGCATAGATGCAGATGAACACATGCTGATGCGTTCATATACTCCAGTTCTCTAATCCGTATTGGGCACGCCCATAGACATCATTCTAGCCATAGACCCTCACCATAAAAAGGCCTTTGCTCTTGTAGTGAAAGAAGAAAGAGTATATAGTAGCTATTTGCATGATAGTTCTTAGCTATGTTTTGTGGAAATTCATCCAGCTGTATCGGACCAAATAATAATAATAAATAGAGTTTAAAATAAAAAAGTAAACTAAGGTAAACATCAGCCATACAAAACAAAGGTAGCTAGGTAGCCTAGGTTTGCTAGGTATAGTCATATAGGTAGGTACATTGTTACAAATAATGAAGTCTTAATTATTTTGCTTTTCGTCGCCACTTGTAATGGACAGTGGGTACAATACATGCCTCAAAATTTAAACATTCAGGTTTCATCACGATGTTTTCCTTCACCGAAAAGCCAGTGATTGAGATCGGAAGAACAGTGTGTGCATAGAAAAAGACCTAGATCGCCTAAATCTCTAAATGGCATGTTTAGTAATGGGTCCCGTTAGCACTTTAAAGTCTTCAAAGAAAACTCAAATATCAAATAACGCCAAGAATCGAGAGATAAGTACACAATCCAACAAAGTGTACTACTTAAATAAACTGTTTACTTCTACCGCTAGTGAAGCGTGATACTCTCATAACAATAAAACGCTACCGTACAAAACTTTTACGTGACAGATGGGTGGGACAGACGAAGGGACAAACTTTGTTTATTATCGTGTTAGTTTTTATAACAATAATAAGTTTTATGTTTTCTTTCCTTATGTCTTCGCTTGGTGAAAGAAATACTTAGTTATTTAGATTTTCACTCGATATTCACACAAAGTAATAAGGATAGTTGGGATTTATACAATCACAAAGGATGGCAAAACGGGACAATATTACTAAGCCTACGTCGCGTTGTCCGTCCGTCGTTCTGACCTACCTACTCGTATAGTAAAGGGCTGTATCTTTTGAACCGTAATATAGACTTTGACTTGAATGTGACTTACTTTGACTTTGAATAATAAAATATACTAAAAGTAAAAAAATTTAGGGGTACCCCTTAACAGAAACGTATTGTTGTAATTTTTTTTTGTTTTTACTCTATCATAGCATCAAACTTGGTGTGATTATATAATCCTTCCTAATATGCTGACATTTTTTTTAAGGGTATGATCAGACCATCAAACTGAATAACTTTCTCTATGAGACCAACATCGAAATCGTGAAAAAGCATCAGTTGTCCCATACATTCAGCTCGAGTAAGTTTGCAGTTTTGTATGGAAGAGCTGATATTTTTTTCGCGATTTCGATGTTGGTGCCATAGAGAAAGTTTGACGGTCTGATCATCCCCTTAAAAAAGTGTCAGCATATTAAGAAAGACCCTATAGTGCATACTCTAACGTGAAACGACAAATTATTAAAACCAGCCAAGGGTGCCTCGGTACGCGTAAATATAAAAAAATATTGCATAAGTACAGGTATTTCTTTTACATTATTGTGATCCAATATTGTTTTAATTAATGCCTACCCTCGAATCTTATGTCTGATTATGTGCTTGGCTAATAAGGGTTGAACTACACATGGCCGCACGCGATAGCATTTTTCCGTCGCTCCATCCTTTTCTGTCACTCAGGAACGTCATTTGCTAGAGCATATTATCAGATAGACGGAACGCGATCGCACGCGGCGTGCTGTTCCGTGCTGTTCCGTTCCGTCTATCTTATATGATAAAATCTTGAATGATAAAATTATCAAGCCCTACAAAAAGTGTAGAATACTAAACAGCCGTCTTACGTCCATTTAAGTTCCTACGTCACGTAGCAACGTTGTAACGTAACTATAAATCTCGACCCCATCGCACGGGCATCATTTATTCATTAACCAAATGGAATTGTACGATAATCGGCAGGCTACGAGCGAACCCAAATGTTTTCAGATGCGAATGAATTATTTTATTCGATTCCTTTATTTGCTTAATTTTTGGTTTCAGTATTCATTTATGCTCAGAATAAACGGGTTAAATTTGACCTTTTGGGTAGATAGAGCAAACAATGGATAGCACAGCCTTATTGGTTTAGTGGCGAGTAGCCAGTAAGTAGCAATCCGTGCTGGGGATGGTTTTACACCCGTACTCTAAGATGTTTTCTTGACATTTCCTTACTTGAGTGGAGGACGCTTTTGACATAATATGTAAAAAAAAATATTATTTTGTATGACAAAAATGTCAAAAACGTCCTCGACTCGAGTGAGGAAGCATCAAGGAAACAACTTAGAATACGGGTGTTAGTATAAGAGATAAGAGGAATTTTGTTAACCATCAGCTGCAAGGCTGATTCAGTATTCATAGGGTGTAGAGCTTCTCTGTGATGGGGATGGACCAGGTCTGCCTGCATAACTCCAGATGGTTTAGGAGTTACAGCCGTTCAAAGGTCTGTATCAAATAAACGATCAGCTGCAAGGCTAATCATAGGATATTATTTTAATATGCACTGTTGCTCTGTGAACAGTACAAAAATTGTCATGTTCTGTCAGTCGGTTTAGGAGATACAGCCATTCAAATTTCCAACCTTTGAACGGCTGTATCTCATAAACAAAGGGATCAACCATGCCAGTTTTTGTACTGTTCGCATAGCTTCAGTGCATGTTACAATAATACCTGCATATTCATGTATATAAATTTTTAGCAACCATACCAGACCTTTGAACGGCTGTAACTCCTAAACCGACTGGAGTTATGCAGGCAGACCTGGTTCGTCCACATCACAGAGATGCTCTACACCCCATGAATACTGAATCAGCCTTGCTGCTGATAGTTACCAAAATTACTCTTATCTCTGAGACTACTTGATCTCTCCGTCCAGGAAGCCCCGCTAATTTAAAACATTGAAGTTCAATCCTGAATCAATTTCATTAGTAACTATTGAACTGTGCTGAATTCCGTGTCGTTTTAAACTTGATTTATTTCCCAAGCCGGAAACGTCTGTGAAACGGCTATCATGGGCTGATTAGCGTAATACCGAATGTGTTAAAATTTATGAGTCACATGCGGTTGGCGGGTTTACACTCATATATTTTTCATTAAGACAAAAAGCCGTGGTGGTCCAGTGGCGAGTAACCTTGCCTGCCGTGCAGGCGATGGTTCGATCCCCGTCCAGGCCAACTCGTACCAATGAGTTATTCGGAATTTATGTACGATTTGTACTGGCTTTTCGGTGAAGGAAAACATCGTGAGGAAACCTGTATGCTTCAATTTCGAGGCATGTATTGTACCCACTGTCCATTATAAGTGGTGACGGGCTCAACCCCCGTCACACTGGACAGAGTTTCGGTACTACTGGTGAAACGGGGAATATAGTCAAAATAAAATAATATTTGATACAACAAAGTATTTTGTGTTTGCGTACAATGTAATGTTTTTATCTAGCTTTCTACACATAAAATGCAAATGCAATAAAGTAACTATGTTAGATTAGAACGCAATGCCGTCGTGCGACCTCTGTTTTTGTACGACCTCACAAGTGGACAGTAAAATATCTTCAAAGATAAGACAAGAATTCAAATTAACATTTACTTACCTACGTAAACCGCTACCGTGAAAAGTTCCCTGTGCTAACTGTAACTCCCTCTACAGTTTTAAGATTTTTAAGTTTTTCAAAAGAACTTTTAGGTTTTGATAAGAGTAGTTTCACTAAATTGTGATACGTAAAATACTACATAAGAAACTTTCTCCCTTAGTCGCTTTATACGACACCCACTCTAAGAAATAGAGTGGTCCATTTTAAGCCGAGACCACATAGCATAATTATACTTAAAATAATCCTATTTAACCTCAGTATTTTTTCCCGAAAGAGGGCTGAATTAAGCTAATTGAAAAAGTTTTGGCAGCTTTGACGTCGGCGGTATTTGGGTAACGTGTTTAAAGGTAAGCGGAGAAGGTTGAAACGATGAAATTCATATTTAAAATAAGTTGAAAAATTCGATCAGAAACAAATCAGGATCAATTAACGAGTACGATAACGATACGCTACGATAAAGAGTTAATGCGAGGTAGTGTCGTAGTCCGCGACTTAGTACGTTCACACACGATGACGCATTGACGGAGCAGCAGACGTCAGTCCGTCATTTGTGAAGCAAGGAGTTGTATGAAACCGCACGTAGAAGCACACACGGTGACGCAGTGACGCACCGAGTTTGGTTCTATGGACTGACAACTACCTACTGCCGCTCAGTGCGTTATCGTGTGTGAACGCACTTAGCTGATGAACACCAAGAAAATTTACTTAGATGGTTTTATTATTTATTATTTTATTATTATTGTTATTATCTCGCCGTCAGGGTCGACCCCGAAAGAGATGGAGAGACGACCAGGATGCCTTCGACGAAAAGTGGATGGATCTGGCTCAGGACAGGGATGCATGAAGGATAAGGGGGGAGGCCTTTGCCCAGCAGTGGGATGAAACAGGCTAAGGAAAAAAAAATTAGTATCAGTCATTAATGTCCTACTGTTGAGCAAAGACATCCCTCCTTTCTCTCCAAGAGTCACTGTTCCGCGCTTCGACAGGCCAGTTTTTAAGGAAACCATCAATTTCGTCCCGCCACCTTCTTCGTCTAGGACTGCCTCGACGCCTATTTCGTGTCGTTGGGGAGCAGTTGGTGGTGGTTTTGGCCCATAGGTCATCGGCATGCGGCAGACATGACCAGCCCAATCACACTTTAGATTACCAGCGGTGGTGGCGACGTCTGTCACTTGGGTTCTGCACCGCGCGTTGACTTCGTTTCTGACTCGGTCGATCAGTTTTAAGATTCTTGTGTCAATCGATTTGTCTTAATCTTGCGAGTGTTACTAACATAGGCGAAATATTTTTCGCTTACGCTGATAGACGGAACATCAGTGTAACCCCGTATGAGACAGCGATAGTCATAAAATCCTATACAATTTGTATGAAAATAGATGTCTGACTCCGGAGTCAGACAACCGTCGTAGAACAAAAAAGTCGATAAGGACAGCAATAAGTAGCGATCTCCTTTTTTAACTAGAGCGAATTTGCTATGTGCATCTCTTACTGAGTGATATGACAAGACACGTGCTTGCTTCCAGTTCCTTCTCTTTCTATCTCACTTCTCACTAATATTATAAATGCGAAAGTTTGTGACGATGTTTGGATGTTTGTATGTTTGTGAGTTTGTGAGTTTGTGAGTTTGTGGCTCAATCACGCATAAACGGCTGAACGGATTTGGATGAAATTTGGTTTTCAGACAAAATATGTTCTGGATTAACACATAGGGTACTTTTTACCCCAGCTGTGGGACTCTGTGGGATAATTTACAATGTTTTATCACGCTCACTAGCGCCGACTTGACTCTGACAGATGCATTTGGGCAGATTCCAGTGTTAAATAGCAGTTCCTTTTTTCAACACTTTTCATAAAATCAGTTTAGCGTGGTTGGTAAGCGGTTAGATTTTCGCGCATGGGGTCGAGGTTCGATTCTAGGTCGAGATGAATTTTTTTATTTTAAAATTTTACATGGCTTGGCTTGATTTGCTAAGGACCTGACTTTTCTACTGCTGATTTAACTTTCAAAAATCGCACTCCCGCAGTATGATTTTTGAAAGTCAAATCAGCAGTAGAAAGATGCGTATCTCCATAGCAATTTTGACATTTTCAACTGCTGAGCCCACCGAATGACATTCAAAAATCGCACTCCAGATCGATCAGTTGAAGTAAATGGTAAAAGGTGAATGGTCAGAAACTTACTAGGTAAATTGGAAAAATACGAAAAAATCCCGCTTTTCTAAAGTTTGTAGGTAGTTCGTTTTCATATAAATAGATGGCGTTAGGCGTATTTTGAAAGCAAGTCGTGTGCAACAATTATTTATTCTAAAACCTAATGAGCTTAACAAATTTGGTTGATTATCGTGGTGTTATCGTTATAATTCATCGTTCTTAGTATAACCTTATAGACCGGTGGCCAGCTACAGTCAACTATACCTTATAAAATTAACGAACTAACGCATTATGCACCTAAAGTAGACTAAAAATAAGTCATAAAAAACTTGGTCTGCCAGGGCGCAGCTTGGCACGTTTTCCGGTGTGATGAAAAACGTGGACCCCAAAAACACCCCATTTTACCTCATCGAATTAAAGGATGGAACTTGTCTGTTGGTCTGGAGGCCGATTAGTAAAGCCTAAAAAACCTGGTCTGCCGCCGCCTATCCTGGCACGTTCATGGGTCCGACTGAATTTAGGGTGCCCCTCGGAGGGTGGATTTTACCTCATCGAATTAATGAATGAAATCAATGCCAATTTATAGTCCTATCAACTATGTTTACATATGCCTTGGTTTGCCTAGGCTCAGCATGGCAGGTTTCCGGGTGCGACTGATTTTACTTTCAAAAAATTGTTTAGCCAAACTTTAAAAACCGGTATAAATCTACAGAATCTGCGGAAAATTTTACTGAAATTCGCTTGTATAAATTAACCAAGATATATGTACTCATACAAATATCCCTGAAGGTGGAATTTTAATAGAAAAGGTCAACGGCCCGCGGAAACTAAAAGAGATAGGTATGTGGTCCCGAAGGAAAAAATGTCAAAAACCCTGGGCAATTTGACGTCCCGATGAAAAAATCCAAAATAGGAGATCCAAGATGGTCGTCTTACATTTTCAAAGTCCTCATAACTTTGTAACCATTGACGGTCGGCGCGCTGTGTGAGTACAAATCAAATTAATAGCAAAGCCCGACTTACGATTTTTACCTTTCGGTTCTATCAGAATCAGAAGGCATAAATTTTAGTGTCAAAAAAATGGTGGCACAGAATCGTTAATCTATGTAACAAATAAAATTGATAGATAGATAGATAGATAACTCATTTATTTCACTTGAACAATACAGGAAAAACAGTGTCTGAAAAAGGTAGACAATTACCTACCTACACGATAAATTAAAATGCCTAATTAAGATATTCGGACATCGTAGGTATTTTTTTTTATTAAGGGTTCATTCCTGATGTTTTACACTGCAATTCTGCTAATATCATGATGACTGGAAGTATCGAAATCTCAATCTCCTTATTTTATTTAATAGTAAGAATACGTCGTGTCCAATCAAGCCTCCGTACACATGACGGGAATCAAGATTAATCATTTAGTGCCATTAAATAAGTAGTTCCTAAATAGTGCCTCTGTAGTTTGCGAAACATAAGTGTATATTTTTCCCTGTTAGTGCTTTTGTGTTTATTACTCTCAATTTTCATAATTCCAGAGTCTCTATTTCAGGAACAATTTGTTTTGATACTAGAGTTTTGAACTATCGTGTGAATTCGTGTGTACGCCCTATACTCTAGCTCGATATTCTAATATATGAAAGACGAAAAAAAAACGTGTTTATTTCCATGCAAGAAGTTTGGAATCCTCTATAGTGGAGTGCAGACTGCCTAACAAGACGTGAAACATGATAATACTCGTTTGTGGTCGGTAATGATCGTTCTTTTCCATCGCGTCGTTGTTTTTTGTGACGTTAACTTTGTCCCTTTCTAATCCAACGTACAAAATTGTAGCTCCTCTCCTGTCATTTCGTAACTACGTCATTGGATAGAAAGGGACACACCTAAAATTGGAAATATCGACGACGCCATCGCCAATTTTCTTGTATTAATGCTTGTAAGGAGGAGTGGTATCCTTTATGATTTAGATCCATGTTTCTATGTCATTTTCTTGAAGGCCTGTCATTATGTGATTTTGGATGTCAGAGAGTAATAAACACAAAAGCACTAACAGGGAAAAATATGTATGAATATTTAGCAAACTACAGAGGCACTATTATTAAATGGCACTAAACGATTAATCTTGATTCCCGTCATGTGTACGCTAGCTTGATGGACACGAATTTTTTTACTATTTTGGCCTAATCACCGGTTTCCGAAGCCATTTCATGTCAACGCCATATTATATCGAGACATGTTGAACTAAGTGTTTTACTCGTTTTTTACTATTTAAACTAGCTTAGTCGCTTGGCGGCTCTATTGACGGGCGGTCGTCTCGGTTGGTGTCTCTGGACTTGCCACGCAGTTCTGCTAATTGGTGTCCTCAAATATGTTTTTGTTAATAAAACAATCCTAGAGATTGAGATTTCGATACTTCCAGTCATCATGATATTGGCAGAATTGCAGTGTAAAACATCAGGAAAGAGCCCTTAATAAAAAAAAAAGACTTACGATGTCCGAATATCCTAATTAGGCATTTTAATTTATCGTGTAGGTAGGTAATTGTCTACCTTTGTCAGTCACTGTTTTTTCCTGTATTGTTCAGGTGAAATAATAAATGAGTTATCTATCTATCTATCAATTTATTTGTTACATAGATTAACGATTCTGGGCCACCATTTTTTTCGACACTAAAATATGCCTTCTGAGAGAACCGAAAGGTAAACATCGTAAGCCGAGCTTTGCTACTAATTTGATTTGTACTCACACAGCGCGCCGACCGTCAATGGTTACAAAGTTATGAGGACTTTGAAAATGTAAGACGACCATCTTGGATCTCCTATTTTGGATTTTTTCATCGGGACGTCAAATTGCCCAGGGTTTTTGACATTTTTTCCTTCGGGACCACATACCTATCTCTTTTAGTTTCCGCGGGCCGTTGACCTTTTCTATTAAAATTCCACCTTCAGGGATATTTGTATGAGTACATATATCTTGGTTAATTTATACAAGCGAATTTCAGTAAAATTTTCCGCAGAATCTGTAGATTTATACCGGTTTTTAAAGTTTGGCTAAACAATTTTTTGAAAGTAAAATCAGTCGCACCCGGAAACCTGCCAGGCTGAGCCTAGGCAAACCAAGGCATATGTAAACATAGTTGATAGGACTATAAATTGGCATTGATTTCATTCATTAATTCGATGAGGTAAAATTCACCCTCCGAGGGGCACCCTAAATTCAGTCGGACCCATGAACGTGCCAGGATAGGCGGCGGCAGACCAGGTTTTTTAGGCTTTACTAATCGGCCTCCAGACCAACAGACAAGTTCCATCCTTTAATTCGATGAGGTAAAATGGGGTGTTTTTGGGGACCACGTTTTTCATCACACCGGAAAACGTGCCAAGCTGCGCCCTGGCAGACCAAGTTTTTTATGACTTATTTTTAGTCTACTTTAGGTGCATAATGCGTTAGTTCGTTAATTTTATAAGGTATAGTTGACTGTAGTTGGCCACCGGTCTATTATAGTAGGTACACTACGATCGACGTGTGCCCTAAGTAGTCCATTATTGCACGGCGTGAAATAATGTCACGAGTATCATATACTATTTTATAGCTCGTGTGACCTAAACCCGCCAAGTTTTAAGTAATTTTTTTAATCATCTTTTGGAAAAATACAAAAAAAATCCTCTTTCTTTTAAGCTTTTCTAAAGTAAGTAGGTGGTTCGTTTTCAAATAAATAGATGGCGTTAGGGGTATTTTTTATAGCAAGTTTGCATCAATTATTTATTCCAAAACCTAATGAACTTAACAAATTTGGTTGATTAACGCGGTATTATCGTTATAATTAATCGTTCTTTAGTATATTGGTCTTTGAGTACAATCTGAGCTGACGCAACAGTACGAAGCTTTGCCGCATGTTTGCCCAAAGCCCCCTTGGGATGGAGCGGCGAAGGACACAACCATGACTTCAAAAGCTTCGCTAATATATCACAATCAAAACCAAGGCGTGAATTTGACAGAAAGACGAATTCTGTTATGTAATGTTTGCCCGAAGCCCCCAGTCGGTGGGGTGGAGGGGCGGAGCCCCCCCGGGGGTACGGGGGGCGGAGCCCCCCGAAGAACACAACCATGACTTCAAAAGCTTCGCTTATATATCACAATCAAAAACAAGGCGTGAATTTTACAAAGTTGTTGCAGAAAGTTTTGCCGAATGTTTGCCCGAAGCCCCCGGTCGGTGGGGTGGAGGGGCGGAGACACACAACCATGACTTCAAAAGCTTCGTTAATATATCACAATCACAATCAATCTCAGACGTATATTTAACAGAAAGACGATTTTTGCTGCAGAATGTTTTGCCGAATATTTGCCCGAAGCCCCCGGTCGGAGGGGTGGAGGGGCGGAGCCCCCCCCGGAGGTACGGGGGGCGGAGCCCCCCGAAGGACACAACCATGACTTCAAAAGCTTCGATTATATATCACAATCAAAACCAAGGCGTGAATTTTACAGAAAGACCAATTCGGTTATGTAATGTATGACCGAATCCGCCGGTCGGTGAGGTGGAGGGGCGGTGCACCCCCGGGGGTACGGGGGCGAAGCCTCCCGAGGGGCACAACCATGACTTCAAATGCTTCGCTAATATATATCACAATCAAAACCAAGGCGTGAATTTTACAGAAAGACGAATTCAGTTGCAGAAAGTTTTGCCGAATGTTTGCCCGAAACCCCCGGTCGGCGGGGCGGAGGGGCGGAGCCCCCCGGGGGTACGGGGGGCGGAGCCCCCCTGAAGGACACAACCATGACTTCAAAAGCTTCGCTAATATATATCACAATCAAAACCAAGGCGTGAATTTTATAGAAAGACGAATTCTAAACGAAGTTCGTAACGAAAATCTAACTTCATACGAACATAGAGATTAGTTTCTAGATTGTTTCTGAAAAGTTTCATTGACATTAATTGGATAGTACTTATTGAAAATATCACCAGACTACGTTTGTATGCAGCGCGCTTTTGCGCTCTCGGAATGAACTTCTCTTAAGTATTTTATCGCACTATTTATTAATTCCTCTCTGAATTAAATTCTAAAGTCAACGCAGACGAAGTCGCGGGCAAAAGCTAGTAGTTACTAAAGACCATCACAGTAATCAAAATTCAATATGGCGACAACCAAACTATTGTGAAAAATAAAAAAAATTACGAACTATGTAGAGTGGGGTATCGTTGAGCAGGTATTTGAAACTCATATTATAAAATGTAAAAGTTTGAGACGATATTTGTAACTCAATAACTCAAAGCGAATGGATTTGGATGAAATTTGGCACATAGTTATAATTATGTTCTGAATTAATACAAATAAGATACTTTTTAATGTCAACACAGACGAAGTCGCAGGCATAATCTAGCTTTTTCTTAAAGCCTGTTATGACGTGTATACAAGGTGTTACAAAACTACAAATAAACCTTTAAGGGGGTGGTGTAGACCATAAAACTGAACAACTTTCACTATGGGACCAATATCGAAATCGCGAAAAAAAAAAATTATGTTCTATACTCTACAAATCGACTAGAGCTAAAATATGTATGGGATATGAGATTTTTTTTTTCGCGATTTCGATGTTGGTCCCATAGAGAAAGTTATTCAGTTTGACGGTCTAAACAACCCCCTTAAGAGTTTTAAAAATTTATTGTTACTTATGAAACACCTTGTATATTAATAAAATACTTTCTTTTTCCCTTTGATAAAACTTATTGCGTTCTTTATCAGTAAAAGATTTCATGCTCTTATGAATAAGCAAGTAAGGTTTATATTTCTACCGATATTGAAGTGAGGTCAGCCGGCCAAGCAGAAATACTTCTTAGGTTTCTGTTTTTAATTTGATCAACTCATAAAGTAAGATGAAATAATTATTTTTTATTACTACTGAGTTGAATAAGGCAAATAATAATTATAACGGCTGGCCTTTGACTACTTATATGAGGACTTGTAACGCGTGTAATTCTACTAACAAACATTTCTGCCACTTTTTGCGGGGGGCGAGGTAACATGCAATCCGCAATTTTGGATTTTATTCCCCATAACTTTAGATTCTAATTTTGAATGTTATAAATCATAAAAAGTAGTCTCGTGTGAACCACAAACGTTCTAAGTTCGAATTTATTGTTTCGCAATTATAGGCTGTCTCGTTTCGTGATAAGGTATAAAATTTTATGTAAATGCACATGATCAATTGATCTTATACCGTGGCAGAGGGGAAATGCTACCACAAGGTGAGTCCTTATAATAAATAGTCAAAGCGGTTGGCTGGTTAGGCTGTGGTAATTATGATGATGATTATGAGAATATTATGTATGTATGTGTAGACTAAGTGACCAATTTCAGGCGGATTCGGTGTATTTATTTGACATTTTGTGTCCTTACATTCTTTTTGTTATAACACCCTGTGTGTTTCAAAAGTAACAATAAATATTTAAAACTCTTAAAGGGGTTGTTTAGACCGTCAAACTCAACAACTTTCTCTATGGGAAAATCGAAATAGCAAAAAAATTTTTTGATATCCCGTACCTAAATATTTTAGCTCTAGTCGATTTGTAGAGTATAGAACATCATTATTTTTTTCGCAATGTAATTTGTTCAGTTCGATGGTCTAAACCACCCCCTTAAAGGTTTATTTGTATTTTTGTAACACCTTGTATAGGTGGACAAGAATCTGATGGCAAATAGGGAAATCAAATTTTACAGTAAGCGACACTGGGGTAATTAGATTAGGGCCCTTTACACTCTGCGACTTTTTGCAGCGCAGTAGTGCTGCATCGTTACAAACAAGCGTGTGTTTCGCTAAAATCATGTGTTTGAATCGATACAAACGCCTTTGTAGCGATAAAGTCACGCGATAGACAAATGCGGGTTTTTATAGCTGTAAAAAGTCGCAGTCTGCACAGGTCCTATTTTAAGACAGATGGTAGTTAGACACTACCATGTGAAAATCTTATCTAATATTAATCTATTTTTTTACTTCTTTTATGCCATGAGATTCTGGTCGACCTATAATAATTATTATAATGTTTTTGGCGTGCAATTATAGAATATTCATGTTATGTGTACTCAGAGAGTTTTATAAAATGATTGTGGTGTAAGTGACAGCTTGGCAAATACTAAAACTGTAAATTCAGTGAGAACAACTTTCACTTTTGTATGGAAAAGACAATATTTTTTCGCAATTTGAAGGTCGGTCCCATAGACTTTTTTTCAGTTTGATGATTTTTTTCAATTCAATTCAATTTCTTTATTGCGATAAATTCTTGTCTAAGGATAAATTACATGTTTTGTAGGCATGCGCCCTTCACTGAATGTAGTAGAAAGAGATTGCGTCAGGTTGCGATAATATCGCGGCAGTGTGTGGGATCGAGCGCGTCCCCATACAAAATGTACTGAGAACAATTATCGCAAAATCGCAGCGATAATATCGCTCGATAATATCGCTGCAATGAGCGGAGGCCTTTACGCGTTCATAAAAAAACGGCCAAGTGCGAGTCAGACTTGCGCACGGAGGGTTCCGTACCACCATACAATATTACAAAAAAAAGTGTTTTCCCCGGGATCTTTAGCGCAAGCCCAACACACACTTGACCGGTTTTTTTTTTTTTTTTTTACTGTGGAGTTTGCACGATAATCCTACCAAGTTTAACGCTTGTTTGTATTACTGTATTTACGATAGACCGAGAAAAAGAAACATCGATAAAAACTAGTTTCTTGTTCCGTTATTTTTTTACTTTTTGTTTTTTTCATTATTTTTCATCAAATTCAATACAATTGAAACATAATCTTTGAAAATGTCAACTGGCTTCCTATTACAATTCAGAAGATACAGGCCTCTGAAGCTAGGACGGACGGACGGCCGGACAGACGGACGGGTATAGCGTAGGCTTATGAATAAGGTCCCGTTTTCACCCTTTGTTGATGTCTGTCGTGTCCATATCTAATCTAAACTATTATAAAACTGTGACTGAAGTGTGTCTGTACATTGAAGAAATTTACAAAAAAAAGATTACGATACGGTTTTTAGGTATCCCTGACTCGAAATCAAGCTTTTTTAGAAATTTTGTCTGTTTGTTCATGTGTTTGTTTATTTGTTTGTTCGCGCATCTCGCAAAAACTACTGAACCGATTTTGATGAAACTTTTTTTGTTTGATAGCTTATGATCTTACATAAAATTTGGTATATAATTTGTGCAGACGAAGTCGCGGGTAAACACTAGTAGTACATAAATTTACAGAGTGTCTATAGTCTTTATGTCGCCACGACCGCGACCCCCAAAAGTCCACCTTACTCCGTATTTCCTGAAAATCTCCTCAGTCTTGCTTAGTAGCTCGATGAAATGAATTAAAAGAAAATTGCTATGTAACGCTAATTGTAAAAAAAGCAATCAAGAAAAGTTTATAAGACATTTTTCTTAAGACAAAGGCATATTAACAAAATTAATGGTTTTCCTAAAAAAAAAATGTTGAATCAGCTATTTGTGGTTCTTCTACTGGATTGAGAGAGAAATTGCTAAATAAGGGACTTTAATACCATGCTCATTAAGATTTTAAAGTAGGTATTGTGTTTGGCGGGTTTCGGATTCAGATCGGACACATTTTTCAAACTTTAATTTGATTTGAAATGGTACAATGACTAATAATATTTGAAAAGCAATAAGCATATAAGTATATGCTAACGACTGTATTCCCCGAGGGGGTAGTCAGAAATACTCTGAAACCTCTGAACATCCACGTTTCACTAGTACCGAAACTCTGTCCAGTGTGACGGGGAGTGAGCCTGTCGCCACTTGTAATGTACAGAGGGTACAATACATGCCTTTGAAATTGAAGCATGCAGGTTTCCTCAAGATGTTTTCTTTCAACGAAATGCCAGTGGTGTTTACAAATCGTACAAAAATTCCGAAAATCTCATTGGTACGAGTCGGCCTGGACGGGGATCGAACCATCGCCTCCTGCACGGCAGGCAAGGTTCCTCGCCAATGGACCACTACGGCTTTGGTATTGAAAAACAATACCTACTTTAAAATCTTAATGAGCATGGTATTAAAGTCCCTTATTTAGCAATTTCTCTCTCAATCCAGTAGAAGAACCACAAATAGCTGATTCAACATTTTTTTTTTAGGAAAACCATTAATTTTTTAAAACAATACCTACTTTAAAATCATAAAGCGCTAGACATTACGTGATTAGCCCAAAGTCTTCAATACGTGACGCCTAACGGGCGTTTTTAGGGTTCCGGCCCAAAGGGTGAAAACGGGACCCTATTACTAACGGAAACGGAAGTATCGCTTGAACCGCACTGCCTGTTAATGATAGCTGATTTTGTTATTAATGTTACGCTTTACTAGGGGGTTCGTATTGGAATAACCTATAAGCAAAATGTCTTACGCATCACAACGTCTTAAAAGCAAAACGACCTAATATCATATCGACCTAAAAGCAAAACGTTCTAAAGCAAAACGGCATATAAGCAAAATGTCCTATTAGCAATATGACCTAGTAGCAAATGGATCTAAATCGCAAAAAAACAGCCGTTTCATTCAAAACTGCAGTACTTACCTACTCGATTCAAATGTGTGACAGTTGCAATTTTTTTTTTTTCAACTTTGTCTTCACATTCACTGTGAAAGTTGTTCAGTTTTAATGTTTCTAGCACCCCCTTAAGTATTACTAGGGTGTTTTGTTACACCCTGTATTACGCCTATTGATCGATTTTATACAAAACTTCACCACCGCGCTGACTCGACTCCAATGGGAAAGCAGATCGATAGATAAGTAGTGAGAGTTGTTCAGTTTGATGGTATAAACCATGGTTACACCGTGTAAAATACATTTTAATGTCAACGCAGACGAATTCGCGGGCAACAACTAGTATAAAAATGTAAATCCAAAATCTAATATGAAAATCAATGCGTCCGCAGCAAAGTTTATAATCCCAGATAAAGTTGAGTGCTTTTAAGATTATCAACGTTCGAGGGGCCTTAAATCTGACAGAAAACTGTCGACTTAAAAATATTGGAACGCTACGTCATAGTGTAATAAAAACTATAGTGGTTCAACTCGGCGGTCGCGACAGGTCAATCGTGCACGGTGTGCGGGGGACGGGGCAACGGTAGAGCTCGCGCAGGTAAGTCGGTACAGTAGTACCAAGTTTATAATTCATACGGATTTACCTGGGCACTTCACTTCACTTCACTATTTTAAAACCGCGCAAACCAATCACGATACTCTACGGCAGGGGTGACCTAACTTTTCAAGTACGTGGTCTACTTTGAAACTCAGATATACCTGGCGGTCAATATAAAAAAAATGTACCTACTTCTAACATTATTTCTTTGATAACAAAATTTTTATTTTGTTGGTGGATGTTTGGCATTTGTAATGCTCGTGTGTTAACCGATACTGATCCAAGAAAACCATCCAAACGCTGATTTACAATCTACTTTTTGTAGGCAATATGGGAACTTGTGTTCACTTTCAAAAAGTATGTCGAAAGTATCAACGATATTTCCTCCGCATCCACAATATTTAAAAATTTATTTATTTTCTTTTCACTTTATGAACTCGACCGCTAAGCTGAACTACTAGTTTTTATTTCACTATGGCTACGTCGTAACCCTGCTACGCCGTAACGCGTAGCTGCACGTTACAAAGGCATTAAAACGCAGTGTAAAATGAGGTGAACGTACAAATAAAAATTTTATTTACATATTAAAAGTCAAAGAGAATATTTTGTTTTATTGGAACAGTCACCTGATGTAATTAAGTCTTAATTACATGCACACGGGGTCCAACTTAATTTGATGATCAGACCATCAAGCTAAACAACTTTCTCTATGGGACCAACATCGAAATCGAGAAAAAAACTGAGGTTTCATACAAAAGTACAATCCAACTCGACGCAAATGTATGTGACTCTTGACACATGACTGTATGGAACACTCCCTAAGATATTATGTATCGTATTAAAATCATCAACCATTATTTTTACTAGTACATTCTTTTTTGGGGTAGTCAGAAATAAAGCTCCCATCATTTTAAAGCGTTTTTTCTTCTTCTTATCGTGTGGGTAAGCCCTAGTGTCAGAGTTTTTTCAATTCGCCTTACTGCCTCTGACGTGGTTTTTATGTAACGACTACAACCACCAGAGATAGTAGCCGGGACCAACGGCTTAACGTGCCATCAGAAGCACGAAATCATCTTTCTTTTTAGACAATCAGGTGATTCAGCCTGCAGTGTCCTAACCAACTGGGGGAAAACGCACAAAGTGACTTATCACTATGTGGGAATTGAACCCACGATCTCCGTGTCAAGAACCCAATGCTCATATTACACCACGGAGGCGGTGCAAGTGTTTATTTGTAATGATGATGTCCTCCACGACGTGTCCATCGACGGCGACCCTCATTGGTTCTGGAGCATCCAAGTTTTGTCTTAAAGACCCTGTTACAGTTAGCAGTATAGTACAGTTGCCCAGTCGAGTTGTACGTGTAATTGTATATTGGTTTGTGACGGGTCTTGCGGGACAGCCTTGAACTCCTGGGAGAAACTTGCGCAGATGAGACCTGAGTGGCAAAAAGCTGTCAGGGAAGGGACCGAGTACTTCGAGACTGCAAGGCTGGCAACACTTGAAGCCAAACGCCAAGACCGCAAGAACCCGTTTATTTGTAACAATAGATTGAGGCAACTTCAATCAGAAATGTCTCCAAATCTGAAGCTCTTCGTCGCTGACCGATATCGATTGTCAAAATGTAACATTCTACCGCAATTCATGTTAAAACAAAAGGGAACCAGTTTACATACAGCAAGCCTGGATTTAGGTCAGATTTCAGACTGAATTTCTGAAATGGTAAACAAACTGTACACGCTAAAACAGATAGGATTACTTTTTGAATAATGGCCCCGGGATTAAAATACATTTTTAGCATATTGAAGGTTTTAGGACATGAATAAATACCTGACAGAGATAAAGCTTTATACAGTTTGTAACAAAAAACCCTAGTTATATTTAAAGGAGTGGTTTAGACCATCAAACTGAACAACTTTTGGAACCTTGAAAAATAAATAACTTGCTCCATAAATTTTGGTAAAGACAAAGTCATTGAGTTTAAGGTCTAACAAAACTAGCTGAAACTATTTTAAGGGAATAATCAGAACATCCGAAGCGCTCGTTGGCGTAGTGGAGCTTCGGTATTGGAAACGATCACCGAAGTTAAGCAACGTCAGGTCCGGTCAGTCTTTGGATGGGTGACCGTTTAGTGGTATTTCATCTCGAGCGTTTCCGTGCTTCGGAAGGCACGTTAAGCAGTTGGTCTCGGATAGTTCCGTCAGATGGCGTTGTAACTATTCGTTAAGCCAAGTCAGAGGCCTATTGGCGGCTTGAAAATTATCTGACAGCAAGGTGACCACTAACTTGCCTCCACCAACACGCACTGGGCCCGCGTGGTGGAGTATGGCCCACTCCCTCTCACCCTTATTCGTGAGAGGAGGCCTTTGCCCTGCAGTGGGATTCTACAGGCTATAACTTTTTTTTAAATCAGAACATCAAACTGAACAACTTTATCTATGGGTGGTCCCATAGATAAAGTTATATATCGAAATCGCCTAATTTTGTTAGACCTTAAAGAATACGATTTATTTTCGCGATTTCTATTTGACTGCAGAGTAAAATTTGTTCCGTAGGATGGTATGTAGTATCCCGTTTTATTCCTAACGCATTGAATTTCACACCGTATACAGGGTGTAAGGGACAGCCAGGCAAACACTGAAACGGTGAATTCAGACCATGAAAATGAACAACTTTCGCTATGGAGCTAAACTCCGGAAACGCGAAAAAAGAAAATGTTCCATACATTTGAGACTGGCAGGTGCAGCAGTTTTGTATGGAACAGATTTCTTTCGGGTTTTCTGACGTTAGAACCATAGCGGAAGTTGTTCATTTTGATGGTATGAATTCACCATCTCTTACACCCTGTATACTTAGTTGGGAACAGCAGATTTTTTCACGATTTCAATGTTGGTGTCTTACTGAAAGTTGCTCAATGTGCTAAACCGCTCGACCCCTTTAGTATGTAAATCATTTGAGTTTACACTCTATATATTATGTATAGCAAAACAAACACAAACAAACAACGACTATGCATGGAAGTACTTGATACTATCAGTCCATTGTAAAATAAATAACAATACACATAACTACAGACTGCATGTTATATTAAAACCAATGTAAAAATCATCACTCTTAATACAACTACTATAGAGTTTAAAGTCCAGCAACATTTGTGTCGATAAGTCAGACAGAAAATTTGTTCAAAATGGTCAGCAACCGATAATTATTTTAATTACCGGCATGAGTGCCATACCGTGAATCTCATTTGTTGATAAGGTTTAATTTTCACTGTAATTACTTGAAAAATGTACATAAAATGAACCAGAAAGATCGCTTATCGTTTTCAAAGACCTATGAGGACTGTTATTGTAAACATGGTGCGTTATTTCGATTTTAAAATGCTAACTTTCAGTGCATAGATGAGTTCGTGCAATGTAGTTCGTGTACGTAGATGGCAAAAGACATTGCCCAATCCCGTTTCATACAAAACTGGTAAATTGGAATTGTATAAGAAATCCCACTGCATAAAACATAGACTTAAACTCTAGCGATAGACTTGCCCTTCCATATGAGGTGTACGCACCTGATTGATGTTCCCGAGTTCACTTCGTCACTATGGCAATGACAGACCGCAATGTGTCATTTTGTGTTGTTTTGTGTGACATGTTGTTTGTTTGAACGAGCTTGTCTATCGCTAGAGTAATATGTCTATGGCATAAAAGGATAATTTTCGTTTCATTGGGAAGTAATGATATTAGGATATTCCTCCTGTTTTGTGTATAATTTTAGCTATCATACTCTTTGTATTTGTTGTTTTATTATACTCATTCGTTAGTTGCGCAACGATTTGAAACTAATACAGTTCGTCACGTTGGCAATGACTTTTTAATCGCGCCCGAAATAATACAAACCAATCGGGATGTGCCTGTGGAAGTAGAGGCTAAAAGCCTCAACATGACCTGGGAGGATATCTACAGTGCTGCACAAGATCGCAACCGGTGGAGAGCTATTATCCGAGCCCTATACCCCACGTAGGGGTAACAGGAAGAGATAAAGAAGAATCGGGATGTGCCACATTCGCGCGCCTAAAAATCCCTTGCCACTATCTACAAACAGTTTTCGCGCACTTGTCGTTGGCGGTGAAACGTCCGAATCATAAAGTTATTATACCTTACAAGAATAGAGGCAGTGACATGAGTTGTCAAATGAAACCGTTTTTGGATGTTTTCAGGAGACTATTCGCAGGCTAAAATTCGAATACTGTCTTTAATTCTGAGTCTAACGTGAAATCGTGGATAAATTAATGAAGTAGTGTCAGTATATTTCACAAAATTATCTACGATTTCACTTTAGATTCCCAATTATTCACAGAAACCGAATTGTAAAAATTGATTAGTGACTAGAAAACGGTTCTATTGCCTCGCGTCACGTATCTCTTTCTATTATACAGTGGTGCCGCAGTACAGCTCGCTCTATCAGCTGTATGTTCCTCTATTCCTGGTATAATACCTCTATGGTCCGAAAAGAATTAATAAACCTAGATATTTCCCTAGTCTTTGCTATTACCACAGAGTACTATATCTATTACGTAGCGTCCGTCTATTCGACTTAGAGCGAAATAGAGAAAGATTTAGTACCATTTTGCACCCTTCGAATACCGCGCATGATTGATTTTCAATTACTAAGTGACTTCTGGTTTTGACGGGGTCTAGTCTGTGCAATAAGAAGATTGATAAGCGGAATAATTATCCTGGTGCTGTACCTATTTGAAGTCCACCAGTTGGCACGCATGGTGGACTAATGAACCCCACCATGAAGGTAAAGAGCGATGATAGACCATACGGAAGAGAGCTTGCGCCTCATGATGAGGCGGCGGTTCAATTCCTGGCCTATACCACTAAGTTCTTCGGAATTTATGTTCGGTTGTACTTATTATTTACTAGCTCGGCGGTGAAGGAAAACATCGTGAGTAAACCTGCATTCCCGAGAATGAAAAGAAAATACCACAAGTTCGGAGGTATGCGTAAACTATGGGTGAGCTTGGGGTGAACATAAAGGACCAGCGATGATCTAACTGTTACATAACGACCCTTGCTTGCAATAGCTCAACCATTAATAATAAATAATGAGAAAAGAAAGCAGGCATCATAAAGAACTATTGACACGAAGAAAATGATAATATTATAGTCTACATTTCCTTTTGATCAATGGAAATTCTTGAATATCCAAGTATTTCCATCGATCAAATGGAATTTTAGGCAAAACTCTAAAGCATGAGACGAAAATTCCTAAAAGCGTTTGATACACCTCCGTGCATTATACCGTATACGACGTTACATCAAGTCTGTAGACTTGAGTTATGTGTGAAAATTCCATTTTATACAATAAAGTTTCAAAATTAAATTTCCCTCCATATACAGGGTGAAATTGATATTATTAGTATCCTTTAAAAGTAAGAGTCTTCTCATCAAACTGAACCACTTTTACAAGCTGTTCCATACTAAACTGACGCATACTCGACTCAAATGTATGCAACAGCAGATTTTTTTTTTGCTCCGATCGGTTTGCTCCCATTCAGTTTGATGCGTACACTCTTCGTTTAAAATAGGCATAGTGGAGATGCAGTTTTGAAAATAATCACTGATGTTAATTTTATTAGTATTTTAGCCGTGCGTTGTCCGCCTTCCAATATAGCGCCAACCCAGTCGGGTCTCGTAAGAGGCGATTAAGGGTTGAACTACATCACATAGCACCGCATCCCATTTTTCCGTCGCTCCATCCTTTTCTGTCACTCAGGAACGTCATTGGCTAGAGCATATAAGATAGACGGAACGCGGTGCTATGTGATGTAGTTCAACCCTAATTCCTTCAGGTGTTTTACACACCCGTGAAGGCCGTAGAAGCCGTGGTGATCCAGTAGCGAGGAACCTTGCCTGCCGTGCAGGAGGCGATGATTCAATCCACGTCCTGGCCGACTCGTACCCATGAGTTTTTTGGAATTTATGTACGATTTGTAACACTATTTTATTTACCTATTGGCACAGCTATTTTGACCCGACTGCGCGAAGCAAAGGAAGGGTAATGTGTTTAACAGCCTATGTATGTATGTGGCACACTAGAGGCCAAACTTGTGGGCCGATTTTGATGATTCTTACGTCAATCGATTTGTGTTAATCATGCGAGTGTCACTAAAGACTATGTCAGTAATCAAAATTCAAAATGGCCACAACCAGACGCCATATTGTGAAAAAGAAAAAAATTTAAGTTGACGAACTATGTCGAGTGGGGTATCACTGAATAGGTATTTGAAAATCATCATTAGGTTTCCCTCACCATTTTTCATTCCAATCGACCATTCTACCTGGAGGTTATTTGGCTAACCTAGGTTGACACAAGTGGGGAAAGTGTTTTAAATATCAGTTTGTGTGACTCAACACTTGAAATCATTTTTATTTGATACAGAATGTCGAATACACTTCATAGTAGCATAGCATAGAATATGCTCACAACTATATTCCCCGAGGGGGTAGTCAGAGATATTCTGAATCCTCAGAATATCCTCGTTTCACCAGTAGTACCGTCTGTCTGTCCGTCTGACGGGGGGTGAGCCCATCGCCACTTATAGTGGACAATACATGCCTCGAAATAGAATCATGCAGGTTTCCTCAAGATGTTTTCCTTCACCGAAAAGCCAGTGGTGCTACAAATCGTACATAAATTCCGAAAAACTCATAGGTACGAGTCGGCCTGGACCGGGATCGAACCATCGCCTCCTGCACGGCAGGCAAGGTTACTCGCCACTGGACCACCACGGCTTCTTGTGTGATTCAACGCTTAATTTTTTTTATCTTAAACAGAATGTAGAATACACTTCACAGTTCTAACTTTATTACGAAGAACGTAACGCTGAGTTTACTGAAACTTTTGTTGAAACTTGAAACTATTTTCAATTGAGTTTCAAGAGTAACTCAGTTTGTGTTATAAGACTTCATAGATCATGTTCATTGTGAACGGAGCGTAGGTGAAAATATAAAGGTTGACTAATATACAGCGTGTAAGGAAAAGTATCATTAGGTAACCATTAAACAACATTTTATGCTTTGACAGGTTTGCTCCCGTAGTAAAAGTTTCTCAGTTTGATGTAGAGTATGTGATTTAAAGGTTAATTATACTTTTCCTTACACCCCGTATAGTTAAAGCTATTCAACGTGTTAATGAATAAGCGCGAAACCACATACATCCCAACTGATTTACTTATAACAAAATAATTAGATTGAAATAATAATTTCATTATTTTGATAGTTTAAATTTAAAGTTATTAGAATTTTAAGTTTTGAGGCAAAAATTATTTGTTATCATTTCAGCAATGAATGAAAGCGCTAACGTGCTTTATGAATCTTGTTTAAGTAGTAAGTAGGTTTTTAGTAGTAAGTAGGGTTTTAGTAGTAAGTAGGGTGAGTATGCCCGTGCGGTGGTTGGAGATCGAGTTCAGTACCTAGATTTTAAATTCTAACAAATTATTTAATACTTATTTTGAAAAAACAATTACCTATGTTGAAACCATGATAATTCGATTCTGCTCTCGATTCCAAACAAACTACTTTTTAGTTTTGCGTTAATTCATCAACACGTTGTATATATCAAACAAGAATATAATACAGAAATGGTGTACATAATGTTACTATTGTTCACACAAAATGCCACTGTTTTTATCTAACCTATGACATATTTTGTACAATATGTACATACGACGCACCTGGCAAGGCACGGTCCAGCGGTTCCGACCAGACTATAAAAAACTGGCCAAGTGCCAGTCGGACTCGAGTAGGTACGTAAAGTTCCGTACATCCATACTTCAACAAAATTTGTTTTGTCCGGATCCTAAACGCAACCCCGAAACATTTTAATGATAATAAAATTGTGTTTGTAGCGGAGCTACGAGAGAGCTGACTAAGCAACAATGCCGAACACATCGATCGAGTCGATGTAAACAAACATAGATCTATCTAGGTATCTAGGTCAGCGCATGCGACCTAGCACGTCACACAGAAGACGGCCAATCACAATATGGATCTGTGTAACAACCAATAATATGGCGAATCCTGAATCGCACTATCGAAGTTATCAAGAGACTTTGCATATATACAACATCCAACTAAGAACTGTAGGACCGCGGTCCCGGGCATTCCAACTAGCCCGTGGAAGATCTTCCCTTTTCCTCAAAATGTTGGTTTACTTAAATACTACGAGTACTAATTGATGCAAAGGTTGTCCATCGCCATAGCGTCATGGGCTCATTTGCATTTGGTATGACCCGGAGAGGTCTTTTTGACTGAAGCACAATCGGTGCGTCAATCCGTCACCGTGTGTGGTTCTACGTGCCGTGCGGTTTCTTACATCTCCTTGCTTCACAAATGACGGACTGACGTCCGCCGCTCCGTCAATGTGTCATCCTTTGTGATTCCACTAAGCAGTCTCCTGAATGTAAATAGACGGTATTGTATTGTCAGTTAGTTTCGAAGGAGAACAAACCTATGTACATACTCGACATCTGGAGATAGGCTTCAGCGATGTTTGACATCCACTATGCCAGGACAGTTGCTGGCAGGACTTCAAACGGTGAAGATAAATATTGTCAAGCTTTTGTACTTTAACAAGAAATGCTAACCACCACGCCGATTGATTTCTTTCTCGTCAATCTTCATCAAGGTGAAAAAGGATGGCGTGAGCTTCTTTTAGAGGACGTTTAGTGCTCAGTAATTGTAACTAATAACTAACGTAGTACCATGGTAGTTTCTTTTTCTTTTTAGCTTCGGAAACCTTTTTATTGCGCCGCCAGTTGTGCCAGCCCTTCTAATGAGAACTTCGCAGTAACTTTTTGACCGAATCTAGAATAGAAAATGATATTCGGTTTCGGTTTCGGCTGTTAATCCAGCTTCTGTGAGTCCCTAAACAGAATAGATGAACAAATAAAAACAGTAAAATTCAGTTGAACCCGAGTTGAGAGCACTCCACCCATTCGATATCGGTTTTGTGTGTTTTGGCTTCTGGTTTAATAGACTTCCACTTTTGTTTGATAAAATCTTTTTTTTTTGTTCTTTATTTAAAAAAATGTGTTATACTGGCACAGAATAAATACTACAAAGTTTTCTACAGGGTGTAGTTATATTTAAAGGAGTGGTTTTTAGACCATAAAATTGAACAAGCTTCACTATGGTGTCGATATCGAGATTTATTTTTCATAATAATTGTTGGCTTCTGGGCCCCATGTACGCATTGTTTAGAGCCCACTGCTGAGAATATGCACAGGAGTGCGATTTTTGAATCTCATTCGCTGAGCTCAGCTATTGAAAATGTCAAAATTACTATGGAGATACGCATCTTTCTACTGCTGATTTGACTTTCAAAAATCGCACTCCTGAAGTATGATTTTTGAACGTGATATCAGCACCACCTTAATTCTCTCGCGATGTTTACAACTTGAATTACTATAAAAAGTCAATAAAGCGTACATTTTTGTAAAATTACATATGAATAGAAAGAAATCGATGTAAATTCACTTCACACCTTAATGTGTTTCACATGTCTAACATGTAAGCCCTAAATTCGTGTGTCTAGTCTAGACTCTAGGTACTAGGCTATTATTCTGGTACATATCAAATATTCATCACATATAAGCTGAGTGATATTTCGTGTCCTAGTCCTTACTGTCACTCCATCCTACGAAATACGAATCTATTACATAATTTTGTATTACTAGTGTTTTCCCGCGACTTCGTCCGCACAAATTATATACCAGATTTTAAGTCAGATCATAAGCTATCAAACAAAAAAAGTTTCATCAAAATCGGTTCAGTAGTTTTTGCGTGATGCGCGAACAAACAAACAAACTAACAATTTTGTCAATAGATGGCGCTGCACGTTTTTAAATCGCGCTATCGAATTTTATTTGAATTTATATGAAGAGAACCGCTACTTTTTTATTCCCCATGATTTTACGGTTTTATAATAGTTAAGACGTAATATTCGTACAGAGGATACACTTAAATGCCTTACATATTTATTACAATATGCTTTTGATCTTCAAACTGAATCACTTTCATTTCTTTTTATTTTGTATTTATGGTAATAAAGATAAAATATACAGGATAACTAACAATAAAATATAACTAACTTTCATTTTGGAGCAAACATAAAAATAAACTGTTCCGGGTCGTTGTTTCGGGTCGCCATTGGCGTGTTCTATGACACAGCTGTTTTTTTCGGGAATGAATGTTGCGGTCCCATAGAGTGACATTTGGTTAGTTTGATAGAATTATAAATCCTAAAATGTAACACATTAAATTTTACACCCTGAATAAGCTTATGGATGTCTCAAATCAACAAACTGAACAACTTTCACTATGGATAAAAAATAAACCACAAAAAATAATTTCATCTTTATAAAATGTCAACTCTACCAAAATATACCGATGGTCTAGGCTATTATCACAGTATGCCATTCAAAGATACCCTATTACAAGTAAACATTTATCTATTATTGTTAACTTTGGCTTAACTTTAAGTCAATATCTCTTTGTCTTAAGAAATAGTTTTCGATCTTATCGTTAAAGAATGAAATTCTAATATGCATGAAGCGTTTAATTGATACTGAAGGTTCAGAAGAATGGATTCTGACGAAGCAAAAATAATGACAGAATCGTACCAGGTGGAAATACTTATCTCATCTCTGCCTTCTCTCTAATTTCTGAAAATTTGGAAAGTTCTAAAAAAAATATCCAGAATCCACACACCCCTCTCGTGTGTGGATTCTGGATAATTTTTTTAACACTTTCAAAATTTTCCGGAATGATTCAGATCATCAAACTGAAAATTTTTTACAGTAGGAGCAAACACGAAATGGCAAAAAAATTTTTAACAAAAAATTTAAAACGACTTCAAAACTAAAAAGGTAAAAATAATAATATTGCAGTCGTTGACTTTTCCATTCAAATCTATAAAAACATTGATTTGTCTTTCGGACTCGGTGTCAAGCCGGTACGATTCGCAACTGGGCTTGCAGTAATTTTTTGGCTTGGCTTGGCTTGACACCGACTCCAATAAAACAAATTAATGTTCTTATAGATTTGAATGGAAAAGCGTTGACTTTTCGAAAGGCTTGACACCGAGTCCGAAAGACAAATCAATGTTTTTATAGATTTGAATGGAAAAGTCAACGACTGCAATATTATTATTTTTACCTTTTTAGTTTTGAAGTCGGTTTTAATTTTTTGTTAAAAAATTTTTATTTCAAACTTTTCAGTGTTGAGATCAAGGTGAAATACATTAGTTCGACTAAGCAGTTATAAGTACTTCAATGCAAAGGATACGGTGTACGCTCTACACATAACTCGATTTAAAAAAATCCAACCCATGTTTCGTACAACATTTCTGTTTTTGGGTTACTGTTATCTGTCTTTATGCCATATTTCGATTCAATAGATGCAAAAATGAGCGAGTTAATGAGGTGGGGCATACAGACAGACAGACAGAATGGACGAAAATATAAGGGTTCCTTGTTTGACTACGGAACCCTTAAAACGACGAACATTTCCGACCGCCATGATCAATTAAATCTGTGTTTCGGTACCTATATCCATGAAGTTTAAACCATAAAGTTATTATACGTTTAAACACAACAGTATGACCAAGAAGTTTTAGATATATAGGCATATAAAGATTCTTGGTTATGACAATAAAAAAAAACATTGTTTGACAGTGCCCATCAAAACATTGCTGGAGTGCGATTTTTGAACATCACACGTTCGAATTAGCAGTTGAAAGACGAAATTTGCAATAATCTCCATAGTAATTTTGACATTTTCTACCGCTGATTTGAACGTGTGATGTTTAAAAATCGCACTCCTGAAGAGAATCGACAAACAAAAACGACATCTGTGTCACGGACCTGAAAAAAAGACGGACGTAATATCCTTTTATTATATAAGTGAAGCACCCATGTATTATATTGTGTTTGCGTCGTAGAAAGAGAAGGTGAGTACTAAAAAGAAGCACGTGTCGTGTCATACTCACTCAGTAAGAGATGCACATAGCAAATTCGCTCTAGTTAAAAAAGGAGATCGCTATCCTTATCGCTGTCCTTATCGACGTAACCACTTTTTTGTTTGACGGCGGCTCACAGGTCACAGTCACAGGTCCGGAGTCAGATACTCCGGAGGCAGACATCTAGCTTCATACAAATTGTATAGGATTTTATGACTATCGCTATCTCATACGCGTTTACACTTCACATCTTTCTAGTGTAACATTACGTCCGTATTTTTTTCAAGTCCGTGATCTTTGTACATATTTGTTATTTTGCAGATATTTTCAACAAGCGCTGAATCAATTTCGTGGGACCACCTCGGAATTATGACCTACCAAATAAAATAAGAATCATCATAATCAATTCTCAATTGGCGGTGTAATCGCGTAACAAACATACAAAAAAAAAAAAAAAAAAAAAACATACGGGTCGAATTGAGAACCTCCTCCTTTTGTTGAAGTCGGTTAAAAAATATATCCTCCTAATATAGCCTTCCATAATTGTACAGTTTGATGGTCTGATCGACCCTTGAAGTTTTGGATAGTGTTTACAAAATGACCCAGTATATAAAGTGCCTGTTATTTGTATTAGAACGTAAAAATTTCTCGTTTTATTTTCCTTTTATATTGACTAACTTATGCACTAAAAGTTGCTAACCAGTTTTGTGCTGTTTCACTGTTCGGCATAATCGAATAACTTTTGCTATTTTCCATTCCTAACAGAAATTGTATTTCAAATTATCTTGTTTTTAAGTTTTCTTTATTGCTGGTTTTGTTTCATTTGATTTATTGGTGGGATATAAATGTAACCAAAGCTTTGTTTGCGCTCTGTGGTACAGTGGTAAGTATGGAGGTACAGGTTCAAATGAATGAGGTTTTCTAACTTATCCGACTGCTCAACGGTGAAGGAAAACATTGTGAGGAAACCTGCATACGCTGAAGAAGAAATTCTGATGCGTTTGTGAAGTCTACCAATCCGCAATGCGCTGACGCCCATATTACCTCCCTATCTCCCTAAGGGTAGGCCAGTATGAGTATGTGAGTATGTAGACAGATGATGAATGTACACACTGAGCTGTGGGCATCAACGTACTACATTTTGGGAGCTTGAGGCAGGCCCGCGAAAATATCACTGGATGAGTTCCATGCCTACTATATCGTCCTGAATAGAGAGACGTGGAAGAGTTTAGAGAAGACCTATTCCCAGCAGTGAGACAGCTGTAACTTGTGACAGTATGATCACCTATCTATTAGTAAATGATTCAAATTGCTTTTACTCAGGTCTTACGGTCCTTTTCAAAACCAGCCGGCTTCACAGTCACCTCAGTCAGTTGGGCACCATATCTTGTGGGACGCATTGGAGTGTGTATTCTATTCATAATTGTTATGTTTAGTTTTTTGTGTGTTATCTTGTTGACGGCTTGGTAGCTCAGTTGGTAATGAACCTGCCTCTGCTCTGAGGGTCGTGGGTTCGAATCCCGCAAGGGGCAAGTTTATGCATGATATAGCTATTCTCATTTTTTAAGAACTAACATTTGTCCATCGAAAAATCGCTTAATCACACCATCACACCTTCACCAAATTAAAATAAGAAAATCATTCCAAACAAAAAATCAAGAAATGCCGAAGTTATCGCATAACATACTTTAAAAAAAATTACAGACGGATTGAGACTTTTTCTCGAAATCGGTAAAAAAACACTGTCATTTAAAATATTATTTTATTTACTTACATCAAACAATTTAAGAGAATATTGTCTTTAATGGGCGCTGTAATTCCATTCGTGTTCTGATTTCCAATTATAGTAGAGAACATGAAATTGGATCGTTCTTTTGAAAAGAACAATAGTACAAAACTCGGCAACAGTCTACTAAATAAGTAATAACCTTTCTTACGTACATGAAGATAGTTATCAAAATAGAAAATCAATAACAACGTCGCAATATTGCCTCGTATCCTTATAAAGGTAGGTGTATTTACCATCAATACGGGCACATTTATCTACTAGCTTTTCTTTAAAGCTTTTTCCGTTATTAGTTATTTAGGAAATATTTACCCCCATATCCTTTCTAAAGCTTCAAAGAACGCATCTGCCAACGTTTTTTGCTTCTGCTTTAGCTGCATTTCCGCCACTGTCAAGTAGTTTGTGGAAGTATCTATTCAATCTCATGGATTGTTTTTGATCAAGAACAAGAAGAGATTGTGGACTGCGGAGCCTCGTGGTAGGCAAAAACGCGACGCGCGAACACCACGCGAGACAAGTGCTCGTGTCAAAACCTGCAACGTTACTTTCATGTCGTTTTCATGATAGTTGAAGTATATAGTACTCTGTGGTTAAGCAATACTCACTGTACTAATAATAGGAATGACTTTGCAAGTTTCGCCGCGAGCGGTTTTCATATGCGTGGTGTTCGCGCGGTTCGCGTTTGAGCTTGCCACGAGGTTGCACAATATCCTATAGTATTTTATTAAAAAATCCTTTAAATTTGGATATATACTTCCACAAACTAGACATTGGCAGAAATGCAGTGTTAACGCACACGCATGAGTCTAATAATCTGTCTGTTATTGACGCCAAGATGTAACCCAATGACATTCTATACACATGGACTCACCACGTCATACAATAACGTAACCAAATAACCCGCTCCTTCGCGGCTGTCATACATTGCCGTTGACATTCCAGTCCTTTTAAATATCCTCTGTCGCAAGAAATTAAGCACATTTTCGCGGTCCCGTTAATAGCGCACTGATGCGAAGTCTTTGCTAATAGATTGTCATTGGTGTAACGCTTAGATCAAAATAAAATGAATGGGTATTTACGCGAACATTTCAAACCAGAAAAATGAGGCAAAACAAATGAAAGGTTTACTTCAAATTTTATGCAAGTGCCCTAGCTTTGACAGATAATGGCGCTAGTTTGTATGGACCAGTAGTTTGCTTCAACTTACCGCGCTTTAGGCCAATCCATTAATTTTATTTTGATCTTATTTTTATCTAAGGGTGTAACCATGAGAATCTTTTCGGTGGTGTAGTATTTCTTAATCCAGGTAAGAGGCATTTCTCTGATAGTAAGTTGACTACTAACTTGCCTCCACAAATCCTCACTGGGCCCGCGTGGTGGATAATGTCCCACTCTCTCTCACCTATATTCGTGAGGGTAAACCTTTGCCCTGCAGTGGGATCCTAGGTACTTAACTTTTATAAGAGAATATTATTCCGAGAGTGAAAATGCGCGCTGCATACAAACGTACTATGGTGATATTTGCAATACTAATCAATTAAAGTCAATGAAATTTTGCAGAAACAATCTAGAAACAAATCTCTATGCTTCTATAGAGTCAGATTTTCGTTAAAATATACAGTTTCAATGCTAGGATTAATTTAAGATTTGTATGGAAATCTTTGAGGCACTGTAACTTGAAAACTATACATTTTAACGAAAATCTGACTCCATACAAGCATAGATTTGTTTCTAGATTGTTTCTCCAAAATTTCATTGACTTTAATTGGTTAGTATTGAAAATATCACCATAGTACGTTTGTATGGAGCGCGCTCCGAATAATATACCCTTAAGGTTCCGTACCCAAAGGGTGAAAACGGGACCCTATTACTAAACCCACGTTTTCCGTCAGTCCGCCCGTCCTACCTATTTAGGGCTGTAACTGCGGCGGATTTGTTGACAAATAATAAAAATTTCATTAAAAAATTCCCTGAATTTTTAGCTTTTTGACATTTTTATTATTCCTCCTAGGGATCCCAAGGATCATACAAGAAACTAGTTTTAATTATAATTTTTTCTTCTTGCTCTATCGTAAAAACGGTATTACATACAAGCGTCAAACTTGGTGTGATTATAGATCAAACTCTACAGTATAACAACAAATAATAAAAACCGGTCAAGTCTGAGTCGGCTCGCGCTAAAGGTCACGGAGAAAAAAAAAGTGTAACGTGGGGGTGAAAAGGGGGTGCGTAGTGGTGAGTAGGGGATGGGTAAGTGATGAGTAATGCGTGAGTAGAGGAGGTGAGTAGGGGTGAATAGTGGGTAGCTAGGGGATGAGTAGGTGTGTGTAGGAGTACGGAGGGGGTGCGTAGTGGTGAGAACAAGTGTGAAAGTGGTGAGTAGGGGGTGCGTAGGCGTGTGTAGGGGGTACGAAGGGCGTGCGTATGGGTGAGTAGGGGGTGCGTAAGCAGTGAGCAGGGGGTGCATAGAGGGGGTGAAAAGGGGTGTTCTTTCAGAAGTCACAAAAACAAGTCAGAGACACACAAAAAAAACATAAACAAGTCCTAAGTCCACGCGTACGAAGTCGCGGGCAACAGCTAGTACATAGATAAAAAAGTAAAGGTCTCGTATAAGTAGATAAGTAGTATGCTTACTGGAGTGCACAAAATGTGTGGCTTTACTTTATATGACGGCTTAAGCCAAGGATTAAAGTATTTGCGTCTGACTTTTGAAACGTCAACCCTGTTTCACGTTTTATTTTCATTTCACGTCGCAACTCGGCGTCTTGTGTCTCTTCATACTTTTATTTTAAAATATTAAATCTCATACGAGCTAGAGGCAGAATGAATTTCTTTTAAACATTTCTATTATTTTACCTACATCATCTTTGCCCTATTTACATGGAGTAGAGATTAAGACGAAATAGAGTGGTTATAATATGCATAAACAACACAAACAATAAGAAACATCGTTTGTGTTTATGCTTATATTGTTGGCTTCAGACCATTACATTACACAGAAAAAAACACAATTTCAAACACTGAGCATGGCATAGCATAGCATATAGCATAGCATAGCATAGCATAGCATAGCATAGCATAGCATAGCATATAGCATAGCATAGCATAGAATATGCTCACGACTACATTCCCCGAGGGGGTAGTCAGAGATATTCTGAAACCTCAGAACATCCACGTTTCACCAGTAGTACCGAAACTCTGTCCAGTGTGACGGGGGGTGAGCCCGTCGCCACTTATAATGGACAGTGGGTACAATACACGCCTCGAAATTGAAGCATGCAGGTTTCCTCAAGATGTTTTCCTTCACCGAAAAGCCAGTGGTGTAACAAATCGTACATAAATTCCGAAAAACTCATTGGTACGAGTCGGCTTTGACGGGGATCGAACGATCGCCTCCTGCACGGCAGGCAAGGTTACTCGCCACTGGACCACCACGGCTTCCAAACACTGAGCGCCCTTACCTATATTAGAGTCGCAATGGCCTTTTCTGGATTGTGTTTTTGTGGCCGGAAGGAGCCTTCTACCACTATTTGTAATGACTCTGAAACCTAACCATGTTAAGTGGCTTATGCTATAAATGTTCATCTAAATAAGTTCAGTAGGCAACCACAAATTCAGGACACTTCTGAACCTTACAATCATGGAAATAAAGGTTATAAATGAATACCTCCTTTTTTCCTGAATAGCGACTGAACCATTTTTTTAAGTGGAATGACGCATCAAGTGGACGAAGGTTGATGGCCTTTATGTTCACCAAAAACACTGCAAAAGAAACCTTATACCATTGTAAAACAGACGTTATAATTTGTACAAATGACTAACTGAAAATAACGTGTAAGTAAACAGAAATATAGTAATAAAGCCGCCCCTTTTATCATGGATTAATTTATAATTATAAACTCTATATACAACTAGTGTAGTGAGAAGGAAAACATTAATCTTTACTGAAAAGTACACAGTACAGTATGCATTGATTACAGCACTTACTTTTTCATTGTTTTTCTATGAATACCCCCCCCCCCCCCCCATCGGTCTCCCGTTCCATCAGACAAAGGTGGAGGGGGAATTAATCTGACACGAAAGAAGAATAAGTTGGAGATATCTTGGTGGACTGTAGGTTACTAGTTTGTTGGCATGAAAAGAGCTTTCTTGATACTCTAGCTAGATGTATTTTATTTATTACTTTTACACACGGTTGTTACAGTCTAGACGCAAGTACAGAGCACAATGGGAGACGGAAGCCGAAACTACTAGGTACTTTATAAATTAAATTGTATGTTGGTGCTGCCAACAGGGAGGTTTTTATTTTTAAAAAGAAATCTTTGTTATGTCTCCTACCTGGATAGAAGGACAAGTTACCTCAGCGCCAAGTTCTATATTAAGGAAGACGGGTTTCTCCCGGTGAGGTTACGGGAACTGGAGAGCAGGTCTACAGACCTTAAGGGAATAAAATCGGTGCGCGCTCCATACAAACGTACTATGGTGGTATTTTCAATACTAACCAATTAAAGTCAATAAAATTTTGCAGAAACAATCTAGAAACAAATCTCTATGTTTGTATGGAGTCATATTTTCGTTAAAATATACAGTTTCAATGCTAGGATTAATTTAAAATTTGTATGGAAATCTTTGAGGCACTGTAACTTTAAAACTATACATTTTAACAAAAAATTTGACTCCATACAAGCATAGATAATTTTATTGACTTTAATTTGGTTAGTTTTGAAAATATCACCATAGTATGTTTATATGAAACGCGCTCCGAATTATATCCTCTTAAGCTCAGATCCCCGTCGCTCACCTCAAGCAGTTCCTGATCCCCGAATTGTGGACTACCGGGGTCGAGTTTAGACGCTTTAGGAAAGTGAGGACGAAAACCCCAGGGAAGTGCTAAGTGTTGAAATAATTGTGTTCACTCGTAAGCCCCACTTGCGCCAACCTAGGTTTTGTATAGAAAAACAACTGAGAGAGCTATTTTATCCGGAGTTAATTGCTAACCCGTGGTTGGCGCAAGTGGGGCTAAGTGTTGCTATATTTCTGTAGGTTTAAGGTATTTATAACAATAATAGTAATATGGACCCCTTATGACGTTCTGTTTACTGTTGCCTCAAAAATGAAACAATGAACAATCTATAAGAATCAATAACTGACAAACTTTTGAAAGGTAAAGGTATGTACTTACCTATCTATTTAAAAATCGTGAAACGAAACGCTCCATTCAAACGAACCGGCCTCTTAACATTTAGTAAAAAAATCTTTTGATTTCAAGGGTTTCGTCTGCTAATTCATTTGGACGCAATTCTTATTATAATTTGTCTGAATTGATAATCCGATTCAACACAAATCATTAAAATATGTCCACATATTTTCTTAAGATACTTAAGTAATTTTCGATAAATAAGATTATCCTATTATTAGTAATTGTATAAAAAACAAAGTCTAGAATTCAGACACATATTGACCCTCAAGAAGTTTTACATTCTAAAATAAACATAGGTACAATTATAAGCAGTTGCATACCTTAACATCATTTATTAAGAAAGATTGCCCGATTTAAAGTTTATATATAATTAAGTTATATCAAAAGACGGTAATGAAAGTACTTACCTCTAAACTTTCCGCTTCTTCATCACAAAAAAATTTAATCGACAAAGTTCACCAATCAAGCAATTATCTACCTTATTTAACAGACAGTTAAAATTAATTTTTGCTCACTACAAAAAAAACTCAAAATACTGTTCATAAACTTAGTTTTTTCCAATCCAAGTCACATAATTTTCACTAGAACGTAAGCGCCACTTATTTTTACAGTTTCATTTTCGATGAGTTTTGATATTTGCAACGAACAGCTACATCTTACAGACGTCCGTAGCGTACGCGGTTCGTAGAGGCACTGCCCGTAGCGCGTAGCCGAACGCTACGAGCGTCTAGAAACGCTTGCTTACTAGATTTTCGTAGATACCTAGATTTTTATCGAACGATAAATTAGTTTTTGCTGTCACTTGCTTCACAAGTAGGTGTAAGAGCTCACGACTATTTCCCTAAGGAGGTAGTCAGAGATATTATGAATATAGGGCTGATAATCAAAGTGTGTACATTTTATCTGATTCTTTATACTTACAAGTAACTTCGTGATATTTGTGTAGTTACGCCGAGAAAAAAAACCTGACAAGTGCTAGTAAGACTCGCGTTTCGGTTCCGTACAAACTTAATTAAATAATGTAGATACCAACCAAATACCTGTTTTTATGCCGAAAAATAATTTGTTTGAGATATTCTATAAATTTACGTTTTCCGGATTTTTTCCTTTACATGTGCTGTGAAATTTTGCTTTTTGGCAAATTCCAGGTCAACGGGAAGAATGTTATAGGTTGTGATGAGTGACTTTGCCAGTATCAAAATCATAATTTGATTGCTTTGACTTAGAAGTTGAATAAATAAATAATTAACGCTCACAGGCACACACATTGTAATGATCCCAAGTAAGCCTCAGGCTTTTTGTTATGGGAATCACACAACAACGGCACACACATATAACATCCATGACAAAACCTGGATTCGAACCCAGGACCCTGGTTTGGCAGTCCGGCGTGGTAACCATCACACCAACCGGGTCGTCAGTTTGAATTTTCCACACTTTCAAGGAACCGCGACCTTAGAATTTAGTAATAATTTCAACTTGAAACCTTTACCGGTACCTGAAAAAAGGTTCTTAACAGACGCACAGACGGACGTACGGACGGAGAACGATGTAATCCTATAAGAGTTCCGTATTTTACGGTACCCTAAAAATTTTCTTCACACTCATAAACTAAAGAATGCCTTTGTAAATAAGCAGTAGCTTATAGCAATGTTTCTGACCACCCCAAAAGGAATAATGCATAGCATATGCTCACGACTATATTCCTCGAGGGGGTAGTCAGAGATATTCTGAACCTCAGAACATCCACGTTTCACCAGTAGCACCGAAACTCTGTCCAGTGTGACGGGGGGTGAGCCCGTCGCCACTTATAATGGACAGTGGTTACAATGCATGCCTCGAAATTGAAGCATGCAGGTTTCCTCACGATGTTTTCCTTTACAAGCTAGGAAAGGAATTATGGTCGTGAGTTTATGTATTTGTATGTATGTAAATGAGCAGACGCTGTAGACGAATCTGCTATGAAATCATCCTCATCATCAATCAACGTTTTGGTTATCGCAATCCCGTATTAATTGTATACTTGAGAAGTTCTACTGCTGAAAACTACAGGGTGAAACAGACATTATTGGCATACAATACAGACATTATTGGTCTACGGGGTAAGGGGCAGCCCTCCGTAAACTGAAACGTTAAACTCAGACCATCAAACTGAACGACTTTCACTTTGGAGCGGACCTCAGGAAACGCAAAAAAAAAATCTACTGTTTTCTGACTCAAATGTATGAAACAGCAGATTTTTTTTTCGCGTTCACCGTTTCAGTCTGCGGAGGGCTGTCCCTAAGTGCGTTCAGACACGATGATGCACTGACGGAGCGGCAGACGTCAGTTCGTCATTTAAGAAGCAAGGAGTTGTATGAAACCGCACGTAGGAGCACACACAAAAATTGCATAAGTACTAAATGCAATCAGCTGATCGAACGTTTGTATGAAAAGTGGATTTTTTTTTGCGAAGTTCCTCTAGCTTTCTTTGGGAAAGTTGTTCAGTATCATGGGTACAATCACCCCTTATAGTAATACAACTGCTTACCCTATCACCCTGTAAACAACTTTCGTGCTAATGTATTTCTGATGATTGCCGGGCGCTTCCGCTCGCATTTCAACTAAATGTCCCGTGAAACATGGATAGCATCATTTTAATTACATTCTACAAATTAATACCTATGGTGATGTTTAATCTATGATCAATAATGGGCTTTTTGTGGCGGAGGTGTAATGAATAATGTACACTAACGAAACACGCGTGTCACGTCTGTCTTTTGTTAAATGTAGGCCGATTTTAAATTGTCAGATAATTTCTATGAATTTTGTTGAAAGAAATATAATTTTTCTCCCCTCCGGACGGAAAGCGTCAATTGTCGTCCCGCTGCGCTAAACGAAGTTACCGCTTTCCACCTCCGCAGTAAATAAGAAAGCCTCAGATCACATGTTTGTTGATCTCGGCTTCGCCACGATCATCAATTACATGATATCTAAGACCTTTCTTATTTTCCTGCCTTCGGTGTGTATTTTACTAAAACATATAGGTACTTACTACCAGCGATCCAATAAAATTTCTAGAAAATGGTTCTTTGTTTTTTTTAACATTTTCATTCAATTTGGAAAAAAATAGACACCAAATAGACGTTATAGTTATTTAGGATTTCGGAATATTTTGAAGTGAACTGGCAAGATTTGGGCAAGATGTCTTGAAAAAATATATATCAAAAGCCATAAAAACTAGAAAGGAAGAAAACTGTTTTCTTTTTAATTGAAGTATTTGGCTGAACGTCTTTTTTTTGACAGATAGCGGCCAGTTCTGTATTTTCTTATATGTAATGAAAACTCTTTGGATTTATGAAAAATATGAAGACGAGAAATAAATATTTTTTGGATCCCCAAAATGTTTTAATAACCTCTCTTGATTTATCAATTGATAATCAATCCCGTATAAACGAGACATGCTTATACGCTAATGAGGATCTCCAATGCTATAGCTAATTCGTCAAAACTATTCATAATCTTATTCTTTATGATTTACTAATGATTTTCCTTTTTGAATTTTTAATGATCCCATAATAAAAGTCTAAAACACCATCTAAAGTATGTAACGTTTTTAATTTAACATCCTGTATAAAGGTTTAACTACACCAGACAGCACGGAATCGCATTATTCCGTCGCTCCATCCTTTTCTGTCACTCAGTAACGTCATTTGCTAGAGCATTATATAAGATAGACGGAACGCGATCGCACGCGGCGTGCTATCTCGCGCGATCGCGTTCCGTCTATCTTATATGCTCTAGTTCAACCCTTATAGGTAAGGTATAAAACAATAGAAGCTGCACAGCGTCGTAAATATAATGAAACCTCATGTATCAAACATTACCCGCGGGAGATGAGCAACTCATTTTTCCCCGAAGATAAAGTTTTCACACAAAACTTTGTAACAAAAGTTTGTACAACTCGATCGTTTATCGTTCTCTTCGCTGGATGCTTGGGAATTTCACCAGGTGCGGATTTAGTGGAGCATATGCTCTCGACAATATTTTTCGAGATATTCTACATTCAGTATACAAGCGCCACGGACCTGAAAAAAAACCAGACGTAATCTCGTCTTATCACGAGTGAAGCACCCATTTATGTGGCGGGTTGCAGGACCTAAGCCTAAAACTGGTGCATCTGTGTGAGTGTAGGTCTCTTGTAGAACAAACGAATATGTAGGACCTTGCATGCTTCACATCTTTTTAGCGTCACATTACGTCCGCCTTTATTTAAGTCCCTGAGAAGCGCACACGACCGCAAACCGGAAAGCGTGGATAGGCTGGACTGATGACCTGGTGAAGACGGCGGGAACCCGTTGGATGAGGGCAGCCCAGGACCGGTCGTTGTGGCGGTCCCTGGAGTCCTATGTTCAGCAGTGGACGTCTATCGGCTGATATGCGACAATAAGGGTTGAACTACACCACACACCGCGCGCGACAGCACGCCGCATGCGATCGCGTTCCGTCTATCTTATAGGTATGCTCCAGCAAATGACGTTCCTGAGTGACAGAAAAGGATGGAGCGACGGAAAAATACGATGCTGCTGTGCTGTGTGGTGTAGTTCAACCCTAATGGCCCACTCGATAGACGACCTGAGACAGGTTACAGGAACAAAGTTTTTGCCTTGTGTCCATTTTCGAATTTGACATGTTCGAAGTCGCTGTCAAGCCGGTACGATTCGCGACTGGGCTTGCTGTAATTTTTGGCTTGGCTTGACACCTACTCCAATAAAAACCAATTAATGTTCTTAAAGATGCGAATGTGAAAGTCATAGGCTGTTGATCGAGTTTGAACCCAAAGCCAAAATTGAATATAATGGTTGACGTACTCCAAGATGTTAATCTTCCATTATTTCTTAGATCCATCCCTGAACCTAGATCTACCTATACACAGTCCGAATTACATTCAACGTCTAGACTAGGTACCTACCTAGATAGGTTATCTTTATCGATAGGAAGATAATCTTAATATTAAGAATTGCTGCATTTTCATTTCAGAATCTCGAAACTTTTTAATGAAAAATATTCTTCTACGATTTTTTCTGATAAATTGTTTCAATGGCGTTCACTGAAAAATTTCAAGGAATTCGAGAATGACTACAAAATTGTTTATTTTCAGACAATAATGATCATCGATAGAGAATTAGTCTATGTTAGGGTACAATAGGATAATAAATCTTAGTCTATGTTTCAACAAATTTCAACACAGATTTAGGCTGCGTTTCCACCAGAGATGTGCGAGGTAGCGAGGGTGAGCGAGGAAACAAGCCGCCAATAGCGCGCTCGCTCGATGACGTCATTGGGAAATTGAAGCACTCTCAGTGGCTGATTGTTTCCTCGCTCACCGCCTCGCTTCCTCGCACATCTCTGGTGGAATAGCAGCCTTAGTCCTACTACTTACTTACATGTAGAACTAGACGGGAAACAAACGAATTTTGCCAGTGATCCCGAAACACCTGTATACACCATACCTGAATAGCCTTTATAAATGTAGGTACTCGATTACTGTGTTTATACTCGATGTTGGGTGTCAAGTAGTTGGCACATCTCGGATTTATGACATAACTGGCATTCTTCTGATATACACCTGCAAGTTCCAGGTGATATAAAACCAGTATCGGAGTGAGTAAAGAATGCATTCATACGAGCAAAACGGATTCCTTTTCTGTTCTCTGTTCTGTGTACAAAGACCCATGTATCAGGCAATTTTCTATCTTATTTGTTTAGTTTAAGAGTTCTGTGAGGGTATTGTTATATAGAACGAGCGGTAGAATGCAATATCGGATGGATCTCTTGATTCTTACTGCATAGGGGGCATCCATAAAGTACATAACGGAATTTTCTTAAAATTCATATTAAAATCAAAGGTACTTGGCCAGACGGAATGAAGGCAGATGGACGGAAGCTTTGACTGAATGGCGGCCGTGAGAGCGGAGATGGTCAGAAGGTGGACCAGCTGCTGGTCTGGCCATGGTCCGACGACATCTTCAGGGTGGCCGGCAAAATGTGGGACCGTTCTACTTGGCGTGAAAATGAAGAGGCCTCCCCAACAGTGGGGTTTACCGTGCTGATGATGATAATATCTAGGCACCTAAATCACGTAATGACGTATGTATTTTCATTATTATCGATGTCGTCCTATCGTCGTCCAATGCTGAACATAGGCCTCTCCCTCTATGCAGGGTCCTTCTTAATATGCTGACACTTTTTAAGGGGATATTCAGACCATCAAACTGAACAACTTTCTCTATGGGACCAACATCGAAATCGCAAAAAAAAACAGCTGTATTTGACTTGAGTAAGTTTGTAGTTTTGTATGGAACAGGGTGTTTTTTTTTCGCGATTTCGCTGTTTGTCCCTGAGAAAGATGTTCAGTTTGATGGTCTGAACATCCCCTTAAAACAGTGTCAGCATATTAAGTTGGACCCTTTATAAGATTATAAGCTATGTAGTAGTAAGTATATCCTCTTTCTTATACTGTGATTAAGCTTTAGTTAGATGACAGAAAAACATCTGCGATTATGTCTAATCGCAGATAACCTGCCGTTTATGGTTGACCCCCATAGCTGTGTGGGGCCAGGAGATAAACTCGTTTGGTTTTCGTTTCAAAACTTTAGTGCAGTTAAAGTAGAGAGCGATAGTGCTCCAGAGATTTGTGTTAGAGTAAGATTAGTTGAGACGGAGAGCCGAATCCTGAGATGTACCATTAAAACGTGTTGGAAATGGCGCCCGAGGAGCCTGAAGTACCTCGGTTTTAGATATGCTTAATTGTCTCAAAACAAAGCCATCATACAAACTGAGTGTTCAATTCAATTCAATTTTTGTTTAATGGCAACTCGTTATGTGAAGATTATTTGTAGGAAAATTATCAGTAGTATTTAATTAAGTCTAAAGTGTCAGTTTTGCCAATGTAAGTAGTTTAGAGTCTAAAGTGATTGTTTTAAGAGAATATTATTCCGAGAGCGAAAATGCGCGCTGCACACAAACGTACTATGGTGATATTTTCAAAACTAACCAATTACTTAAATTCAATGAAATTTTGCAGAAACAATCTAGAAAAAAATTTCTATGCTTCTATAGAGTCAGATTTTCGTTAAAATATACAGTTTCAATGCTAGGATTAATTTAAAATTTGTATGGAAATCTTTGAGGCACTGTAACTTGAAAACTATACATTTTAACGAAAATCTGACTCCATACAAGCATAGAAATTTGTTTCTAGATTGTTTCTGCAAAATGTCATTGACTTTAATTAGTTAGTATTGAAAATATCACCATAGTACGTTTGTATGGAGCGCGCTCCGAATAATATACCCTTAAGGTTAAAACACAAAAGAGTTCACAAAATGGCGGAGCCACGTGCGGACCATACGCAACGATACGCACGACACGTCCGTACACCGCCAGATCCGCATCGCGACTCCCAAACTGAGTGTTATCGAAATAAGGTTCAAACGACTGACACCACTGACGCAAAAACACATTTTTACATACCTTACTCTCACTCATTTGCAGAAATGTTCATTTAAGTTATTTCTCTTGCTAGCTTTTAAAAATTAAAATTAAAATTAAAAATCATTTTATTGTCTCAATACAGTTTTTCTTATAATCTAAGTACAAAAAAAATAAAACCTACACAACTGAGACAAAAGGTTGAGGCTCAGCCTGTGCTGACACCGGATTGGACCCGTGCAGCGCTGATTTTCAGCCCCTCCCTTCTCCCTTAGGTCTTGAGTGGGAGATGAGGTAATGAGGGCAGATGAATTATACAGACGCTCTTAACATCTAAATCTAACCCTTAACAAGATCATAAAATTAAAATAATAAAATTTAATTTACTGCGTAAACAAGACAAAAAGTAACAGAAGAGATTTAATGGAGGGTTAACTTTAAAATTAAATTAAAAAAAAAATAGTTGTCTCAATTATACAGTTTTTCTTACAATCTAAGTACAAAAGTAGGATAACCTACACAACGAGACAAATGAGCGTTTCTGCAACTGACGTCTATCCCTTTATTTGTCCTCTGTTGTCGAAAGATTAAGTGATGATGGCCAGAAAACTCGCACTCCAGCCAATAATACTGTTCCATCGCCTATGCAATAAAAGCAGTCCAATTGTGAAGATCCACGCGTTCACTTTTATCACCTCGTTGGATATTCATTGCGATCGGCACGGTACATAAACCTGTTACGATTGTCTCCTTTACATCCGTGACTGTATTTTTATTTGAATTCAGATTTAGGTCAAGAATAAAAAGCTTCGTAAACACATACATAGTGTAAAAGAACTTTGAATATGCACAAACCCAAAATTATAATCGTGTTGTGGTCATATTTGGGGTTTCAAATGACAATGGTGATTAGCAAAAATACTGTTCTTTTCTCCCTTTGTCGCTCTGCAAGCACCAAGCTACTTTTCTCACTAAAGGTGAGGGACAGTAGTTAAGTAATCAAAAATCGGATAAATTGATGTTAGGTAGAATAGACGATACTTATGCCAGCTTCCTGGGTCATAAAACATGTTTTGAAATTTAAAAATAAATGCCTATTAGGTACTTATAAAAAGTCAAAAATAAATTTTAAATTCAACATGCAATAAAATTGTAAAGCATACCTAACTACATGAAAATAAAAAGAACAGAAACACAGAGTCGTTGCAATTCTGTTAGTGGGCGGTAGCGTGCGTCGAGTGTCGGGTGCTTTCCGACTTGCACGTGGCTCCGTCATATTATACCTTCTAACTCAAATGTGGTTTTGTGCTTAAAACAATAATTGAGATTACGATACTACAAACTACTTGACACTGGCAGAATTTCAGTGCAAAGCATAATATGCAAAGCAACCGAGCATATTTTAAAAAAGAAAGAAATGAAATAGGACAAGGACTCGGTTAAGCTGCCTACCGTCAGTGCAACTGACATTAAGAAATGCTGTTTTTCAGCCCTGCCCTTTTAAAAGTGTTATGTTGGAGTTCAACTGATGAGGCTGATTACCCCAAACCTATGTTGTTATATTTATTTGGGTTAACTACATACAATTAGGCAAACATAATGTTCATCTTTTTATTCATTCATCTTTCATTTTTTTGTTCATCTTTTTGTTCATTCTTTCTATTTTGTATAAAATATGCAAAAGGCGTCACTTGACGTTTACCAACCAAAGTTAAAACCGCCTACCGGTTCACACGTTGCCAGGCTTGCCTAGTGTGGGACCACTGTCACTCTCAAACTTAACGTACCAACTACTGTCCACTTTGTTCTCCCTTTGTGTATATACTCTGTACTTTTCATTTGTGCAAATAAAGAAATTTTTATTTTTATTTTATTTTTTTATCTACTCTCAGGCTAATATAAAACACAAGGACAATATAGGTACTCATAATATATCTTGAACTCTTAAAAATGAGACTTGACACAACTTCAAAAAGGTAACAAAGTTATAACAAAGTTCCTTACCACCTTGAATGGAAACACGGTTGTGTTTATCAACGTGTTTTGTTAAAAACACAGTAAGTGTTGTATCAACAAAATAAATCTCAATTACTTAAAAGTTTAGGCTTACAAAGTTGATACGTAACAAAGAGAACTTTCGAAGTAAAATGAAAAGAAAGTCCTAAGAACTAAGAAACTTACGTATTGAATTCAGAACTACTCAAGTTTTCTACTTTAACACAGGTTTCAAATCAGTAAGTTATTGAACATTATATTTCTAAGCTTTCCACTGTTGTTGGCACTCTTAAGGCGCTAACTTCAGTGGAGGCCATGGGTGTAGGTGGGTGCAGGGGAGTGTAGTTGCACCCCAATGGATTGGAAGAAAAAAATTAAAGGAACTTGTGAGATTAGACGCAGATTCAAAACTTCGCAACGTGAATTTAACGCAAATGCCTAATTAATTTTTTATCTTTAATTTTAATAACGTTATTTATAATTTCCTCCACCAACACGCACTGGGCCCACGTGGTGGAGTATGGCCCACTCCCTCTCACCCTTATTCGTGAGAGGAGGCCTTTGCCCTGCAGTGTGACTCTAGAGGCTTAACTTACTTACTTATTTATATCTATTTATTTATGGATCCAGCCAGATGCAACCCCCTAAAAATAATCCTCCAGGCCCCCATGGTTCAGGCTCTACCTTTTAATTTTCATTGATTTTTTTTTTGCAAACTGGTGACAGGATAATCATAATCCTCTTAACCGTTTACGAAGAAGAATAAAAAAATAAGAAGACTACCTATAGAATAAGAATAGAAGAAGTAGTAGAAGGTAGGTAGTAGGTGGTACTTGTATATTTTTATGTGATGATATTCATTAAAAACAGTACACAATACATAAAAGTGAACAAAACAAGAAAGGATACAATAAAATATTAGGTAGGTACCTACTTCCATTTACTGAAATTTCTATATGGAGCCCAATGAGTATATTTTATACGTTGTAAGCGCCTTCCTCAGAAAACGCGAAAAATTCAGCTGTTTCATACATTTGACTCGTAGAGGTCCAGCAGTTTTGTGAAACAACTGATTTTTTTCGTGTTGCCTGAGATAGTCTCCGTAGTGAAAGTTGATCAGTTTGATGGTTTGTGTTCACCGTTTCAGTATTTGGAGTGCTGTCTTCTTACACCTTTTACATTTTACATGTACTTTATCATACGTCTGGATGAATTATGTATATAATTTAAGAAAACGAAAGTTCGATAGTTATAAGAAGTCACCAAAGGCTTGACTTTTTACAAATACTTAATACAAGTATCGCTAATGTTAGCACCTTAACCAACCGTGTTCTTGTTGTCTGACAACTTAAAGTCCTACATTCGTTAGTGGTAACTTTAACTACCTACCTACTTGGAATATTGTTACAGAATTTCTATTTAATAAGCAGGTAAAATTTTTGAAGTGATACTTCTTATAGGCTTTGAAACATAGATTTGAAATTCTGATCGGCAACCTTGTGTAACGGCAAATTTTTGTGTGACGGAAGTTCGAAAATTTATATCGGGAGTCCCGTGACAACCAACATTTTTTTTTTAATTTCGTGAATAACACTGATTGTAGGTACGTTTACCATAAATAGTAGGTAGGTACTGTAGCCGGGGCACTTTTTAATCATCAAAAAGATTGCCGTTTAGAAATTGTTGTAAGGTAATAAATTACTAATATAAAAACCAAAGTCTTACAGAACACCCGCTGTAGAAAAACCTTTTTTTTTAGAAATATTTTAAAAAATAGGGCGTTTTGTTACATCCTGTAAAACCATGGTCACCGAAAACTATTTGCAGTTACATTTCACTGAAGATGTCACGATTTCACTGAAGTTACATTTCACTGAAGTGATGAAAATTTCTAATTTAAAATTGGGTGAATATATCTAACTTTATTGGAATAACAAAAACACAGGTCTTCATAACTTGAACCCTAAAAAGGCGAGTAACAACTATTTACGAGTAGTAGGTACATAATATCACGACATTTTACTCTCATTTTATTGTTCAGAAACATTGCTACAACTACCAACAGCCTTATACAATATTTTTATCTTTCTATTAAAAAAAATAAAACAAGAATGGTGTCAAGGGATCAATTTGTGGCCGGCTACATCCACTGGTAACCACGTAGCTTATTGAAAATAACGCGCGGACTATCTTGCGGACTGTCCCGTGGGTGTCGTGACGCGTGGACACTACATTTTGTTTATTGTACTTTGGTCTATCGTAGTCTAGGTACTATATGACTAGTAAAATACAGTCCAGTTTGGGTAATAACGTTTCATTGTTGCAAATATCACACTTTGTTAGAAGAGATTTTAGTCAGGTAAGTACCTACCTATTTTTCTGAACTTCGAAAATCTGTGCGTCGATTTCATAGATAGGTAGGTACTAAGCAGGTATCTAGATACCTACTATCTATTACTTAGATAGTTTTCAATTACAGAATTGTACATTTGAATATAGACCTACTTAACAATTAGGCCACAAGGGCCGACCGACGCAACGCGACTGACATGAGTGCAATTTTTTAAATTCACACGTTCAAATCAGCCGTGGAAAATGTCAAAATTACTATAAAAATCATACGATCATGATTTTGAAAGTGTGACTTTTAAAAATCGCACTCCTGGATATTCTTACTAGTACCCAAATGTTATCTGCTAGTAATCGACCAAAGGACCACTGGAAAAAGGTTTAAGAATTACACGCCTAAACCCTCATTTTTACCGAAAAATATCCAAAAAGGATAGGTACCTATCCAGATAACGTGCGGTCTGTCCCATAAGGGGCATGATGTGTGGACGCCCTAACGTTTATGGCGCTACAGCACTTTATGGTTATAGATCATAAAACTGTCATAAACTGAGATTCGGTCGACTCGCCTGTTTCGATGTTAGTGTTTACGATAATTACCTACGTAGGTAGGTATTCACGAATATTTATTTAGAACGCGAAAATAAAAAATCTTTTCACCTCACAAGCTCGGAAAGATTCTGTTTATCGTTCGAAATCTGAGTGCAAAGTGTATTTTATCCGCTAGCGTGGAAAGAGTTTTTGAAATTCGAATTTGTCTATTCAATATTTTTGTATACCGCCAATGCACTGAAAATGCTTAATAACTATTTCATGACACTGGCCAGCACAAAAATAAAACCTTTTTGAAATGTTCTTTTTAGCAATTCACTTTTTTTCCTCGCTGTTGTGAGGTGAAAAAAAATGTGTGTTTCGCTCGGCTGCAAAGTTATTCTGCGTCTCGTACCTTTGAAACCTTCGCTAAACGCTTAGGATTCTATTATATGAACCACTCGCTCGCTTGCTCAGGTTTCAATAAAAGTACTCGCGCCAAAAAGCAACTTTGCAGCCTAGCATAACAAATAACTATTGTTTAGAACACTCGTTTTAAAAAGTGGGAGGCGCGATGCATTCAAAGGGGGGGCAGCTATGTGGAAGTACTTATCTAGACAGAGGTAAGTAATATCTAGGTTAAACTGAAGTCAAGTCAGGCAGCGTAGCAATGACGAATTGACGTACCTAATGTAAATCATGAGATTTACCTACATTACATTTATTGATGACAATACCGAAAATGTAGGTAAGGACTTACTTTATTATAGACATACAGGTAGCTGTTAAATCGGCACTCTTACGCTAAGTTGCAGAAACACTCATTAGAGTTAATCCTCCATTAAATCTCTTGCTAACTTTTTCTACGTCAACATGACAAAACGTGGCAGCAAGGGATTTAATGGAGGATTAACTCTAATGAGCCTTTCTGCAACTGAGCGTTAGACTCTTTAACTGTTAGATAAAATAGATATTATGAAAACATTTTACTATCATTAATGTACTTACTAGGTAATACCGCCGGTTGCGTGCCGCACGTACAAGGTTCAATCCAGGCAAATTGCCATCGAATCCCTTACTATCGATCTTAGCTATATTTACCCGAAGCACAGACATAGGTAATCCGTTTTCTCAGTTTGCAGAGAGGTATCTAATACCTATTACATTTTAGCTGGATAACGGATGGAAACGTCATGCGTTATATGCGGGTAGGAACGTGGGCAGGTGAAAGAGTCTAGTGATTTACTGAGTTTTTAACAATTTGGCCTTTGATAAAGTAATATGTCAAGATTGACAGTCGAAGATACGAAAGCGTCAAAAACAATTGGAACCAGTACTGGCTCCTATACACGCACACATACATCATTTGTATGGCGCCTCACGCAGATACTTTTTCTAAGAATTTGGCATTAAAATTTTGTTAAAACATTAGGTACTAATGCCACTTAATGTAGTAATCTAATTAATCCAAATTGTCGTGAAGCATAAACTGGCATTTGTGATCCAGCTATGATCCGGTTCTTTATTTAGTCCAAGAATATTGGCACTATCGTACCATCAAATAGCGAATAATGTCGTAAACATGTAATTGGATTGTTTACGGCTATTATACGAGCTACAGACGATGCGATAATGTATTGATTCGTTATTGGTACACGTCGCCTGTAAAACTCTTTCTGACGCCATTATAGGTGAAAATGTATGTGTGTTACTTATGGAAATAAATGGTTATCTATCTATCGAGGGTATGTAGCCAGAAGGATCCCACTGCAGGGCAAAGTCCGTTCACCATCATCAACAACCTCCTATATAGCTTTTTATTGGAGATCGATGCAATCGCAGGGCAAGTTTTTGTTTGTGGCCGGCAGCCAAGGGGGAACTGGCTAGAAAAATCTTTTTCTCACCTCCGGAAGGAAAGCGTCAATTGTCGCCCCGCTGCGCTAAACAAAGTTTTCGCTTTCCACCTTCGTCGAGGAGAAAATAGTATACTAACCTCGGACAGTAAATAAGAAAGCCTCAGATCACATGTTTGTTGACCTTGGCTGAGATCTGAGACCTTTCTTTCTTTCCTGTCCTCTGTGTTATCTACTATAAAAAACCTTGCAGCGCGCCAGGTCGGTTAACTAAAGCTGGCGCGTGCCACACATTTACGCAATGCCTTTGTCTCACTGCACGCATAATGAAATGTTTCTCTATCTCTATCAAGCACGGACGACGCAGTGACAGGAAAAACGCATTTGTGTGTTTGTGAACGCGCCAGCTTTAGTTAACCAAGCCGAGTTTCGTCCTTTTTTTTCAATATTAACCAATTAGAGTCAATATCATTTTTAAAACACGATCTTGAAACTAATGGGTCTGTATTTTGTCATATTTCCGTTAAAATACCTACACACTTAGTTACAAAGTTACCGTGGGTTAAAGATTTTCATACAAATCTTAAATAAATCCTAGACTGACTAAATTCAGACAGAGATTAGTGTCTAGATCGTGTTCAAAAAATTTAAGCATACGCTCACGACTATATTCCCCGAGGGTGTAGTCAGAGATATTCTGAAACTTCAGAACATCCACGTTTTACCAGTAGTACCGAAACTAACCAGTGTGACGGGGGGTGAGCCCGTCGCCACTTATAATGGACAGTGGGTACAATATCATACCTCGAAATTGAAGCATGCACGTTTCCTCACGATGATTTCCTTCGCCGAAAAGCCAGTGGTGTCACAAATCGTACGATAAGTAAATCAAAAAATGTCACTTACTATTGGATAATATTAAGAATAGGACAAAACTTCGTTTTTATGGAGCGCGCTCGGATGCCCTCGCAATTATAGAAGAAAATCGGTGATCTAGGTTCAAGCCTGGAACCGAAAAGCGGAATCGGAATTGGACTTCAGACACAAACAATCAAGGGAATTTCTCTTCCAAGAAATCCAAACTTCAACGAACGAAATCACCAAGCATAACATCTGCCATTTGACCTGTGTCAATCAATTCCAACCCTTAGCATGTTCGCTATAAAGGTCACGGTTAGTTATAGGTATGTTGGACCCTCGGACCAATCTTAGATGTCACCGGCATCGGACCCTTGTCTCGCCGGTACTTAGTGTGAATACTAAAGCTGGACCGGTAATGGTAAACGTCCAATAAGTTTAGAGGGCATAGAAGGTATTGAAATGACAAATTATTAGCAGAAATAAAAGGCTGAAAAACTTTTAGAACAGGACGCAGACCTATTTACTTTATTTCCAAGTTTATAAGTCTTACCGATGTAAGTACCTACCTGAGAATGCCATAGAGAAATTACACGCTCCCCTAGGGTACCTACCTGCGCAGTTAACTTTTAATAGCGCGCAAAATTAAGTAGTCAAATAGGGTTTCTTATTCTTATTATGCTGACACTTTTTTAAGGGGACGATCAGCCCATCAAACTGAACAACTATTTCTATGAGACAAGACAAACATCTAAATCGCGAAAAAAAAATCTGCTCCTCCATATAAAACTGCAAACCTACTCGAGCCAAATGTAAAGCTGATATTTTTTTCGCGATTTCGATGTTGGTCCCATAGAGAAAGTTGCTCAATTTGATGGTCTGATCATCAGTAAGGACCAATGAGAATGTGCCACCTTCCTTCGATTCCTTGCCGGTAATTATTTTATTAACAATTATTTAAATTGTTTGCGCGCCCTTTTCGCTGCTATTCGACTTAGCTCCCTTTGATTACTAAATGACTTCGGGTTCTGTCGGGGACTCGGTCCTGCTCTGCGCAAACGAAGATTGCCGAGCGGAATTATTTTTCTGGCCGTACCTACGTAAATATTACCATTATTACCTAACAAATCATGATGTCAAGCAGAGGAGACATCAGTACTTGAAAATCCAACTGGACCCACTAGTGGTACTAAGCAGTGCGACCAGCAGTACGTAAGGAATTAACTAATGTATTTGTATTATGTATTTCTATGTACTTAATTCTATTATGTATTTCTATTTCGATTATAATTTTTATAAAAGCTAAATGTTTACCTATTAGGTAAGTACCTGGTTTTGGTACGGGTACATATACATACTACAAGGTGTAGAAGTGTGTTTGTTTGATCATAGCCTACACAGTTAAGAGGCCTATTACAAGCTCAGTGGCGCCCTCACCACAATAATAAAGATATCTCAATAAAGAAAGCCTAAATTAAAAATGTGCTACATTAACAAACTACAAAAGCCTTCAAGCTATTGCTATACAATACTTTTGTAGGTTCTAAACGTTCCACTTTTAAGAATTTCGAAATAAAAATAAAAGTGGCCGTTTTTTTTTCTTTTTTCAAATTTGTGTGGTTAGACCTATAAAAAACCTACAAAAGTATTGTATAGCAATAGCTTGAAGGCTTTTGTAGTTTGTTAATGTAGCACATTTTTAATTTAGGCTTTCTTTATTGAGATATCTTTATTATTGTGGTGAGGGCGCCACTGAGCTTGTAATAGGCCTCTTAAGGGTATATTATTCGGAGCGCGCTCCATACAAACGTACTATGGTGATGTTTTCAATAGGTACTAACCAATTAAAGTCAATGAAATTTCGCAGAAACAATCTAGAATCAAATTTTTATGCTTTGTATGGAGTCAGATTTTCGTTAAAATGTATAGTTTTCAAGTTAGAGTGCCTCAAAGATTTCCATACAAATCTTAAATTAATCCTAGCATTGAAACTGTATATTTTAAGAGAAGTTTATTCCGAGAGCGAAAATGCGCGCTGCATACAAACGTACTAATGTCCGTATGCCCAGCGGGGCCCTCGGTCTTAGGGCTTTGAAACCTAGCTAATCATTTAGTGCTAATTTAGTGCTCTCTGAATATGTATGGCTTATATTTAGTGCTTCAAAGATAACGGAGTTATATCAAATCTAAGCTAGCGTCCGCCCAGCGGGGCCCTTCTTTATTATGGACAAAAATGATTAAAATGTTACATCAATATTTAGTGCTCTGAATTCCTATTAAAACTGTATCATAAGATTTGATCTAGATGGTTCGGTTTAAAAGTTATAGCATTTTTAAGTTTTTCATTTCCAGCGGGGCCCTCTCTTGTTTGACTATACAAGGTGTTACAAAACTACAAATAAACCTTTAAGGGGGTGGTGTAGACCATCAAACTGAACAACTTTCACTATGGGACCAATATCGAAATCGGGAAAAAAAAATTTATGTTCTATACTCTACAAATCGACTAGAGCTAAAATATGTATGGGATATGAAATTATTTTTTTCGCGATTTCGATGTTGGTCCCATAGAGAAAGTTGTTCAGTTTGACGGTCTTAACAACCCCCTTAAGAGTTTCAAAAATTTATTGTTACTTATGAAACACCTTGTATAAGTAGCTGTAATTAATGTCGCCATTTAGTGCTTGGTGCCAGGTATCGGTCTGTATAGTTAATTTACACATTCTGCTTCTAATAAACCTGGAAAATGCAATAATATATCGCAACATTGATTCATATAAAATGACATTTCGTGGACAGTCGGCATCAGAAGTAGATGAGAGCTTTACTTGTCCGTGGTTTCCTAGGGGATCGCTAGAGGGCGCTACGGTCTAAGCTTTCAGACACAAAGTTTTATCAAAATCCGTCCGGTATATTAAGTGTAGGGACACACCTGCGGAACGTTCCGTGCCGTACATTCGGTTGAATACGTGTCTACAAGAAAATATGGTGCGTACTGGTGTGTCGCAGGTATTATATAGTGAAAAGCGTTGCGCGCGTATTCAACCGAACGTTCGGCGCCGAACGTTCCGCAGGTGTGTCCATACACTTACATTTAGACATAGTGTGATACGCCAACAATCAGACAAACCTTTGTATAGGTATTATATTATAATAATAGATAGATAATAAATAAGTGCTTACCTACACACACGCGCACTTTCATGGACGTTTTGGTACTAGTAGAAGTCATACGGCAGCGAATAATAGATAATATCACATCAAGAGTCACCAGGACTAAAATACGACGTAGATGTAGACAATGTACCAGAAATACGGGTGCACAACTTTAGGCGGACTAGTAAAAATAGTAAAGCTCCAGTATACTTCTGATGCCGACTGTCCACGAAATGTCAATTAATCTGAATCAATATTGCGATATATTATTGAATTTTCCAGGTTTATTAGAAGTAGAATGTGTAAATTAACTATACACACAGATACCTGGCATCATGCACTAAATGGCGACATTAATTTCAGCGACTTATCTAGTCAAACAAGAGAGGGCCCCGCTGGAAATTAAAAACTTAAAAATGCAATAACTTTTAAACCAAACCAGCTAGATCAAATCTTTTGATACAGTTTTAATAGGAATTCAGAGCACTAAATATTGATGTAACATTTTAATAATTTTCGTCCATAATAAAGGAGGGCCCCGCTGGGCGGACGCTAGCTTAGATTTGATATAACTCCGTTATCTTTGAAGCACTAAATATTAGCCATACATATTCAGAGAGCACTAAATGAGCACTAAATCATCAGCTAGGTGTCAAAGCCCTAGGATCGAGGGCCCCGCTGGGCGTACGGACATAACGTACTATGGTGATATTTTCAGTAAGTACTAACCAATTAAAGTCAATGAAATTTTGCATTTTTGTGTAGGGACACACCTGGAACGTTCCGCGCCGAGCGTTCGGTCGAATACGCGCGCAACGCTTTTCCCTATACCGGCGACACACCAGTACGTGCCACTTTTCCTAGATTCCAAGAAGACGCGTATTCAACCGTTCGGCACGGAACGTTCCGCAGGTGTGTCCCTACACTAACAACCTAATTATGTTGTGCACGGTTCTTATTACATTACTACTAGATTATGATAAAAGTCTACTATGACCTCTCCCCCAACCACAGATTACCCCAATTACCGCATGATGAAAATTTCGGAAGGGCCCGAAGTCACCATTTTTGGCGGTAGGTGCGGTAGGTGCGGGGCACGAAATAATGCAACATGATTGGCCATTTCAAGGTCGCACTATTTCCGCTCTCGCTCTATCCCGTTGCTTATATCAGTGCAAAATCATAGATGTGTGGTGCGCGTCGGCGGCCCTGTATGCGGTATCTATTGGAGGTGATCTGTGCCCCAAACCGATGCATGTTACTGTAAGATCTTCAAACCAGCGCTTTTACAAATGAAACTCTCAAAAATGCTGTTTAAAGGTTACTTTATTTTTTAAGAAGTCTGTCTTATTTACAGCTTAATGCACTAATTACAATTTAAGTTTATTTACTAAATCGGTACCACGATAATTGCTATATCGATTTGTTATCTAATTTGTTTGAATACGGTTTTATTGTTCTCAATTTTGCGCAGTTATAAAATAAAAGAAAAAGTGTCCAAAGTTGGCTTCATTTATTTTAATTTTATTTTTATAACGAGTTATCCTTTTCTAAATACAATTACTAAACTAATTCTAACACAAAATGTATAAAATATACAATCTTCTTTCGAGTCAATGGCAAGTCAAACTCAATGACATGTCAATGTCGTGGTGAAGCTAAATGGAGATTTTTCAATCAGCGTTGTAGGGTTATCTGTTTATCGGTTATCTGACAGCACGGAATCAAATTTTTCAAGCTTTGTCCTTTTCTGTGTAGAGCGAGAAAAATGTAGGAATGCGATCATATGCGGCAGCATCGGCTGCGACCACGCTCTAGCCAATGACGTTCCCGAACGACAGAAAGTGATAGAGCGTGAAAAAAATGCGATTCCGTGCTGCCAGATGACGCTGAACGGAATGAAAACATGCCAAAATGAACTTTATGTCAACTGGGAAACGTGCAAACTAAATAAGAGTTTTAAAAGAAGGCGCGCGTATTCTACGGAATCTTCGCGAATTCTCAATAATTCCCGCAGCTTTGTACCTTACACAGTTGACGTAAAGTTCATCATGGCATGCATTCCATACCGTTCCATTTACTTTCGGATGCTCTCAAATATAGATCATAGCATAATGCTAACGACTATATTCCCCGAGCGGCTAGTCAGAGATATCCTGAAAACTCAGAACACTCACGTTTCACTAGTAGTACCGAAACTCAATCCAATGTGACGGGTAGTGAGCCCCACTTATAATGAACAGTACTTACAATACATGTTATATTAATTGTTCAGGCATATTTTCCTGAGCAGGCCGCGTTTTGTAAAAAAAATAAAGTTAATTAATCGGAGTTAATCTCATCGGCGACTTGTTGCCACTTGGCCACCATGCTGGACACAGATTTCTGCTTCATACCCATTGAAGATGAAATCTTTACCTGTAACAATACGAAGAAACATTTGACATTGTCACATAGACACAGATTATTTCAATGAAAAAGAGGTGGGCCAGAATCTGATGGAAAATACTTAGATGAAAGCAAACATTTATGGATAGGTCTAAAGCGCGTTAAGTTGATGCACACAATTAGGGCAATTGGTCCATACAAACTAGGGCAATTGTCTGTCATCTCGGTACAAATTTGAAGTATGCTATTGATTTTTTTTGCCTCATTTTGCTGGTTTGAAATGTTCGCGTAAGGCCATTAATTAATATAATTATATGATTTTTTTACAATATCCATTAATTTTACTTCGATCACTGGCAAATAGGGTAATCATATTTTACAGTAAGCAACACTGGGGTAATTAGATTAGGGTCGTTTACACATTGCGACTTTTTGCAGCGCAGAAGTGCTGCAAAGAGCATCAATTGAGTCGCGATGCAGCATCGATGCAAACGATACATCAATAGAAAAATATATGCGGTCTGGACGCCGCTAGGCCTGTCTCAATCCGCACTGTAGGTACAAAAATGTACCTACGCGGTCGCGCCGCGACGTCGCGGCCTAATTCAGTCGAGTGCCATGCGATCATTGCATCGCACGCGTGACTTTAGTATAGATGTAGGTACTTACGCTCGTTATAATCTTGCGTTATAATGGTGCGGAAACGTGGACCCTGACGATAGGGCTAGTTCATAAATTCAAGGTCGCTCAGCAAGCTATGGAGAGAGCTATGCTCGGTGTTTCTCTGAGGGACCACATCAGAAATGAAGTGATTCGTCACAGAACTAAAGTGGCTGACATAGCTCAGAAAATTAGCAAGCTGAAGTGGCAATGGGCTGGTCATATCTGTCGAAGAACTGACAACCGATGGGGTGTCAGAGTTCTAGAGTGGAGACCGCGAACTGGTAGGCGTAGTGTGGGACGCCCTGCTGCCCGCTGGACAGACGACCTAAAAAAAGTAGCGGGGAGCGACTGGATGAGGAAGGCCGAGGACAGAGTTTTGTGGCGCGCCTTGGGAGAGGCCTATGTCCAGCAGTGGACGATGATAGGCTGATGATGATGATGAATCTTGCGTTGCTGACATCACTTACCATTCACGCACAGTGAGTCAATGTGCGAGTGTCAGTCACGCCTGGAGCGAGCGTTCTTAGATAGTGAACCTTCTGTTGTACTCTTTGATATTCCGTGACACTGCTAACAAGTATGCAAAACGTTCATTTGCATCAGGAATGTATTTAAAAAATTTACCTTAGATTTCTTTTTACTAATCTTCGCTTCTTTACTGTCCTTTTCTTTCTCTTTCACCTTCTCAGTATTGCTGTCTCCGTTGCCCCACTCCTTCAGGTCAGGCGGCGGTGGGGGTGGAGGGGTAGCGGGGTAATCGTCCACGGGCGCTGGCGGGGTAATCTTCTCTAGTTCTGCGATATCGTTGTAGAAGGATAGTAGTTCATCGCCGATCTCTTGTTTTTTTACCTCTTTCTTCGACTCTGGTTTAGGTTTTGGTGGTTCCTGTGGAGGTAAGAGTTGAGGAGTTAGATTTATAGTGGTGAATTTGACAACTCAAAACGCACGTAAAAACTACAAACGTACTAAAGATACGTGTACTTTCCATAAAGCAGTTAATACACGAATGTGTTGTCTAGTGTAAATACCTTATTGGTTGATAAATTTTTAGTACTTATTCGATGTGAGCATTCCTTAGATACTTAGCTGTAGTTGACAACATTTTATTTTAAGAAAGGTACCAAAATTAGAAAACCATTTGGAGATTATGTGATTCAAAGCTTATATCAAAATTGTCAGTATTTTCTACCCATTATTTCGCGAGTTATTTTAAAAATATAATAGAGGTTGAATGCAGAGACATATTATACTCTAGCGATAAACAAGCTCGTTCAAACAATCAACATGTCACACAAAACAACACAAGTGACTCATTACGGTCTGTCATTGCCATAGTGAAGAAGTGAACTCGGGGACATCAATCAGGTGCGAGCACCGAATTAAAGTGGAACATGTTGCTTCTATGAAAGGGCCTGTCTATCGTGAGATTTTATTCCTTTGCCTGCTTGGCTTTTCTATTGTATTTGTCAGTTTTCCAATTTTAATGTTATTGCAGCCAAGGTATCTTAGCCATAAATCGTACGTTTTTCAGAAAATTCAAAAGTACATTAAAAATAGAAATATTGGTCAAAAATAAAATCGGAAAAATACGTATCTCTTATTTTTTGACCTATTTTTATATTTTTCATTAAGGGGCCATAGGTCCGGACGAATATTTTCTATGAGAAACGCGATTGCCGAGCGCTCCGAAAAGTGTGTGCGTGAGCCGTATTTTCGAATAAAAACAACTAACCAAAGTACTTTTTCTAGATTTTATTTATGATTGCACTAGTTAAACTAATGGTGAATATGTGAGTATAAATACCAACAATCGGAAACTATTTTAAGTTCTTCTAAACCGAGAAAAATGTTTAAAAATGCATGAAAATACGTCATCTTTGTGACGATTTTCTATCGAGTGAAGTAATTCCAATCGTGTATTATGTTGATGATTGCACTAGATGAACTATCCAAAAATACTGAGGTATGACTTTAGTTTCGGTAAATGGTATAAATCTAGTCGTAAAATGAAAAATAAAAGATGCCTCCGAGGTATTTCCACCTACTATTACGTCTTAAAAACTGGTGGTTAATAAAATGAAATGTTGTCAATTTCATTCAAATAGGAAACATTATAAAAAGTAAGCACATGTAATACTGAAAGAGTGCGTGTATGTAGAACTAGATACTCTTTCTTATACTAGCTGTATGTCGCAGACAGTATACATTAGTGTATACTCACGGGCGGTAGACTCGGCAGGTCGTCGCAGCCGGGCGGGGGCGGGTCGTGCCAGGCGGGGGGCGGCGGCGGCGTGGCGGGGGGCGCGGCGCGGGGGGGCGGCGGAGGTGGAGGCAGGGGCGGCGCCGGGGCTGGGGGGGTCGCTTGTTGCTGTAACATTGACACGGAGGAACAATTAGAATTAAGTACAGCAAAGTAATGTGGATACAAACCGGAATATGACGGGAGAGGGTGCGGACAAAACTAGTCTGTAACATTGTGAGAACTGGAGTCAATTGACATTAATCCGGACGCTAATAATGTCACTAGGAAGATTATAATTTTACGGCTTTGGCTTTTTAATCTTGCCATATACCCAGATATTTAATTCACAAAAAAGAGAACCTATCAAAATAGCATAAGGACTATTTTATTCTAGAGCTAGCGTGATCAAGAATACAAAAATAACAGTCAAACTAAATTCAACCTTACCTTCAACTGACTTATGATATTTTCGTGAAGGAAGTATATAAGTCACGGTACAAGTTTTTGTGTTCATTCTTCAGTGATTTCTTTATTGATCGAACGTAGTACCATAAGAATAGATATAGATAGATACACTACAGGATGGAATCTTCCTTGTCTCAAACGTTGCCTCAAACGTCGCCAGACCACCAGCGGCCATCCAATACAACTATCGTAATGGAAAATTGACTTGTAGCCTGTGCGGACGCACTTTCAAAGCCAAGATAGGCTACATCAGCCACCTGAGAGCACATCAACGAACCTCTCAAAGTCAACAGCCATAATAAGTCGCTGTGGTCGAACACGACCATAAAGCATCATCAATATACCATATTATGAAGTACTTAATCTTGCTGTCATTTATTTTAAAGGTACGCATCTACAAGGTGTTTCATAAGTAACAATAAATTTTTAAATCTCTTAAGGGGGTTGTTTAGACCGTCAAACTGAACAACTTTCTCTATGGGACCAACATGGAAATCGAAAAAAAAAATTTTATTTCCCATGCTCTAGTCGATTTGTAGAGTATAGAACATACATTTTTTTTTTTCGCGATTTCGATATTGGTCCCATAGTGAAAGTTGTTCAGTTTGATGGTCTACACCACCCCCTTAAAGGTTTATTTGTATTTTTGTAACACCTTGTATATCGTAGACGCAAAGCCCTGACTGACTAGTTGGTTAAACCAACATGGAACTGACGTGACCTTGAAGCGTCTGTCACGCGAGTTTCGTTTCTAGAGTGTACTATTTTCATCTATTCGTATGGTAATGGTGGTACTAAAAGCTAGTCACCTTAGCGTCGATGCCGGGGTGCGGGGGCGTGGTACATATGTCCATGTCGGTGTGCGCCACGGCGGGGTACTCCCACTGCTCGAGCCCGTCCGCCAGGCGCCGGTATCTGTAGCGCTGCGACGACCTGAAGCGTCAAACGTCTACATTGTATTGGGGTACGGGATAGGTGCTTGTGCTTCGGTTTAGTTGCTCTGGGAAGTGTAAGGTTGAAGTTGTAGTGTAACGAAGTTAGAAAGTATTGTGTTGGACTCGTCAAGTTGAACTCTGAATTTTTTTCTACCCTGTCAGGGGTTTTTTAAATCTCTAGATTATGATGAGCTCCATTGTACGCTAATAAGCGTGTACTTACATCTAATTTGATAATAAAAACCTATACGGTCAACAAACATGTGATCCGAGGCTTTCTTATTTACTGCCCGAGGTTAGTATACTATTTTTCTCTTCGACGGAGGTGGCAAGCGGCAACTTCGTTTAGCGCAGCGGGACGAAAATTTACCCTATCCGTCCGGAGGTCAGAAAATGTATATTTTTTACCTATTGCTTCATGCCCATATGTTTAGTATAACATAAGGAATCAGAATCATTTATTGCCATAAATAAACTATAGACATGTATTGACCAGAAATATAAATAACCTGGTTTGGGGGCGCTGCAATCGACTATAACCATTAATGTCAGTGTTCCAAGTACAAAAATTAGTTCCAATGATTTTCCGCAACATGGCGAGGTTTTTTATTTTTCTGGTCGGGCTTTATAAAGTACAGAAGACGGTGGGAGACATCTTTTGTTTAATTTGGACCACTTTATAAAGTTTTTTTTTAAAGTTATAAATATTCTGACAAGTAAACTTGAACTTAAAATTCGCAAAACATTTTTAGATTTCTATAAATGTTAAAATTTTTTGAAGACACTTATACAAATAAGTGATTAAATTGAATTGTTGTGCAATATTTCTAAAAAAAAAAATTTTTGGGTTGTAATTTGTAAAGTGTGATTAAGTTGTGACGAAGCCTGCGTTGCGGATTCGATTATTTTTGGTATATTGTTTTGAATCTGAATAAATGACTTATCTTTTGATTTTTAAATAACCATTTATAAAGGCACTGTCAAAAAGTTTTCAACTTGACGAGAATTTTATCCATATTTTCACCAACTATTACTTTCTATTTGGGGCATTTGAACAATAAATTTTTTGACTTACAATTCCCAAAAACAAACTAAACAAAAAATCCTTACGATAACAAAACAAAATGAATTGTATAGCATACTAAACCCGATAGTTTTCCGTATTTATGTCTGCTACTTCTTTTTTTACATGATCTTCAAGAAAAACTATAGTCTGACCAGAAACAAGTAACACTTTAAGATACATTTTGGAAAAAAAAACAGTCAACAGTCACGAAAATAAACCAAAACATTGCAAGTATATTTTAACAGAGATTTAAACTGTAAACCGTTCTAGTCAAGCCATTAAGATTTCTATTGTAATTTGAAGAAACAGACACAAAATACTTCGCCTTGCAAACCGGTTCAAACCACGATTAACCGCCCAGAACCAGATAAATCTGGATCTATCCATCTGGAAAAGATCAAAGTATATTATCTTGAAATAAAAAGGGATAAGTTAGGTAGTGTGTGTTCTCTTACCAATGTCCTCGGTGCGAAGACTTGACACGACGTAGGTGGATGTCAGAAGGTTGAATCTTGCTTGAATTTCTTCAGGTCACTTCTTATAATTAATTTGTAAGAGGGCTATTTCAATTTTGAATATTAATTTTAAGAAAATCAACATTGAATAGGATTAACATAGTTGCAAGGAAACTCGAGTGTATAAACAAATTTGTTTTATTTGTAAAAAGTTGAAAAATATAATTATTTAGTACAATTATCACAGTACATTATCACAGATTGTTAATATTTTAATTACAACTATCTTTTTAAACATTTACCCCAAAATTTACACTTACCTATTAAGTATATCTGAAATATGTTTTGCTAAATAATTTATTGAAACGGAAATATAAAGAATCCTTGGAAAAATCGATCGACATCAAATCTATTCTGCAATTAAATAGAACAAAATCTTCTTCGATTAACAATAAGTATCGATCGATTTTTGTATAGAATAGATTTTATACAAAATAAAATATGAAACACAATTATGTTAGTTAGGTACATAAATAATACAGTGAAGTGAATTATAAAAAGACTTGCTTTTAGGCTGTTTGCAAGATTCAAAGATTGGAAATATTGCCTCTTTTTCTAACTAGATAGGAGATACTAGTACCTAAATTGTTATTTAACCAAGCAGATCAGCCCAGCTCCTGCTAAATATTATACTTTAAAAATACAATAGGTAACAATGTTCTTGTTAACGAAGTTAGTGGAGTACCTACTACATTTGTGCTTTAAGCCCAAAGAATTTGTGGTTTATTTCGTTGTAAACCGATTGTTATTACAACCTGCACCCGCGGCATGGCAGCGCGATACAGCGCTATCGCACCCTCTCTTTATTGACTAGATGGCAGGCGCGATACAATGTTTATCGAGGCACCATGCCACGGGCGCTGATTCGTTACACAAAAACAATTCAATTCAAACAAAGACAGTTTTGAAAATATCAGTAATTGTGCAACAATAAACATTATTTGTTTTTTGCCGCACTGAAGACGTATTTTAAATTGTTCCCTAGATGGTTCATGATTCATGAACCATCCACTACAATCCATAGAATCGGCCAGCGACTCTCATCACGAATTGATTGAAGCCGTCGTTTAAATTAGGTAGCTTTTAGAAATGTCCTTTTAAACGTCCAACCCTTTTAAAGTTCGTTTTTAAATAAATAGCTGGACAAAGATGACTGATAAATTAGTTGCAATTGTTTTGATAGTGGTGTAAATTCATTTCATGTTATAAAGACATTATATTATTAGATATCAATGGATAAAGACAATACGTGAAAATATCGATCCAAGATGTTTACATTATTTATGTGCAAATAGTAGGTAGCTTTCATTATAAATGTGAAAATTTGGTTGTTTAGTTTTCACTCAATCGTCACGTAATCTTAACTATTATAAAACTGTAACTGAACTGTGTCTGTACATTGAAGATATTTACAAAAAAAAGATTACGATATGGTTTTTAAATATCCCCGACTCGAAATCAACCTTTTTTAGAAATTTTGTCTGTCTGTTTGTCTGTTTGTTTGTGTGTTTGTTTGTTTGTTTGTTTGTTTGTTTGATCGCGCATCACGCAAAAACTACTGAACCGATTTTGAAGAAACTTTTTTTGTTTGATAGCTTATGATCTGACTTAAAATCTGGTATATAATTTGTGCGGACGAAGTCGCGGGAAAACACTATTTGTTATACAAACAGCTAATGGTGGCTTGGAGATGAACATAGGTAGTATTATAATGATTGTATCTCGATAACAACATTATTCTTTACGCAAGATAAATGTTATTCTTTCTTGTAAGTATTTACTTTTATCTATTTCAAATTCATATTTTCTAAACACCATTATCATAACAATCACGACTATTTCAATTAACCCCCTCCCTTTTAACAGGACACCTTTAACATATAAAAATTTACAAGCAATATTCATTCCTCTTACACCAAAAGGCTGAGTTTCCGATTAATAACCCATGGCGCGTTTATAATATTTTGCACGAACTAAAAATCTAATTTCGCTTCTGATTCTCAGCTTAACCTACCAAAGAGGATACTTGCAAAATTTTAAGTCAAAACTGGCCTATTAGACAAGGACATCCTGCTGACTTGCCAAGTCTCACTGTCACATCTATCCAGCTACATCACAATTAGTTCCGCAATCGTCGTAGAACGCACATGGTGAGGCACGGAGGTATAAGTGTCCCACACACTCAGAATAAAGAACAGACCAGAAACAGCAAATCGCTTCAAATTGAAGCCAAGAAAAAGGTGTAATTTGTATTTTCTTTTCGTAATTAGTATTTGCTGTAGTCACTACCGATTTATGTACTTAGATAATTTTTTAGTCATAAAAGCGCTAAGTGTTTTGTTTCTGAAGTGATTATCATATCGATGATCACAGAAGCAAAATATCGTCTAAAATGAACTACCTACCTAGCTAAATATTACAAGCAGAATCGCTTAGAATGTCAAAAAACACTGTCAATTTGTCAAATACCGATTGAATCTGGTAGTTATACATTGTATAATATACAATAAGACCCCAGGGGCCCTAGACAAAGTGACATTCTATTGGCGTCATTCGTCGAATCTCATTCGGTGAGCTCAGCAGTTGAAAATGTCTAAATTACTATGGAGATACGCATCTTTCTAATGCTGATTTGACTTTCAAAAACCAAGTTTCAGGAGTGCAATTTTTGAAAGTCAAATCAGCATTAGAAAGATGCGTATCTCCATAGTAATTTAGACATTTTCAACTGCTGAACTCACAGAATGAGATTCAAAAATCGCACTCCAGGGTTCGAAAAGCCGTAATATTGGCCAACTTTCGACAGATGGCACAACAAGAAAAAGTTCGACTATATCATAATTAGGCGGGTGACACCAGTATGCAATGAAGACCTGTTCTTTCTAGTGTGTTCTCTATTCGTCGCGTCGTCGTGTCCTCCCGACACGAAGGCAGTGTCAACACAGTCACAGTCCGGCACAGGCACTCGGGTCTCGGTCTCGGTAACAGGTACACGTCGGTAGTGATATAAAGGTAGGGTCCGTACCTGCAGAAGGCGCAGGACCAGCCGGGCGGCGCGGCGGAGCGCTCGTGGTCGGCCAGCGCGGCGCCCGCGGCGGTGCTCCAGCGGCGCCAGTACGCGGTGGTTAGTGCACCCGAACGGTACGCTGACACCAGCGTCTGGGGGAATGTTAAAGATGTAGTTAAAGCCTGACCAGAAATATAAAAAACCTCGCCATGTTGCGGAAAATCATTGGAACTAATCAATTGCAGCGCCCCCTAACCAGCTTTTTTATATTTCTGGTCAGGCTTACAAACATTAGTGTGGTATATGGTGACATTGAAAACATTGGCATCCTTTTTTATTAAATGAGGAAAAGGTCGATTATAAATTGATATGATAGTCAAATTTTCAGGAGCTTATAGCATGGGTGATAAACTGATAAACGAGATGATTTAATAAACTATATGAAACACCCGTCAACGCGTATATGAATCGCATCTGTGAAACCACATTTAGGTCCCATAGGCTGAAAGACATTCAATTAATAGTAGATTACACACCAAGGACAGGAAAGTAAGAAAGGTCTCAGATCTCATGTAATTGTTCTGAACATGTGATCTGAGGCTTTCTTATTTACTGCCCGAGGTTAGTATACTATTTTTCTCCTCAACGGAGGTGGAAAGCGACAACTTCGTTTAGCGCAGCGGGACGAGAATAGACGCTTTCCGTCCGGAGGGGAGAATAAACTATAAATCTTCACATAGTCTGGAGTTTCTTGTATACAGACATTTTAGTTCATTTAAAAATATCACAGATCGGAAATATCAAAGATCGACAGAATTAGGGATGATGATGGATGTATGGTTAACGAAGAAAGTAAAGTATTAAAAGTATGGAAGAAATATTTTGAAAGTTTGTTTGAAAATGGGGAAGTGGTAACACGCGATGTACAAGCAGATGGAAGCAATAGTCAAAGTGAATGTGATGATGTAATAAGTATGGACGAGATTATGAAAGCAATGAAAAGTATGAAAGTTGGTAAGGCTGCAGGATATGATAGGGTGTCGGTTGAAATGCTGAGGAGCGGAGGGGGAGTGGTAGCAAGCATATTGTTCCTGCTGTTTAATAAGTGCCTGAGATGTGGACAAGTACCAGATGACTGGTGCAAAGCGGTCATCGTTCCACTGTACAAGGGCAAAGGGTCAAAGCAGGAATGTAAAAACTACCGAGGTATTAGCCTCCTCAGTGTTGTTGGCAAATTATATGCAAAAGTTTTGATAAAAAGAGTGTTGTGTAAAACGGAGGAAAGAATCTGGGACGTGCAAGCAGGATTCCGACAGGGAATGGGGTGTACAGACCAAGTCTTCTCTCTACGGGGCATAGCCGAAAAGTTTTTGGCTAAAAACCAAAAAGTTTTCTGCGCTTTTGTAGATTTAGAGAAGGCTTATGATCGAGTAATGAGGAACGAATTATGGTCTACGTTGACCATGTATGGGGTGGACAGCTACTTGGTGCGGGCACTGAAATCTTTGTATGAGGGTTCTAGTGCCTGCATTAGGATAAACGGGGCATACACAGACTGGTTCGAAATCTCCATGGGCGTCAGACAAGGATGTGTAGCATCACCGTGGTTGTTCAACTTATTCATGGACAGCTGTTTGAGTGAACTGAAAGAAAGAGAGTGTGGTTTAAGGATGAATGGGTTGCTCGTCAAATGTTTGTTATATGCTGATGATCAAGTTTTACTTGCATCATCGGCAGACGACTTACAGGAGATGGTAACATGCATGAATGAGTCATTTATGAAGAAAGGAATGAAAGTGAATGTAAATAAGACGAAAGTTATGGTTCTCGAACGGGATGAAATAGTGACTGAATGTAAAATTATGATAGGAGATGATAAAGTGGAACAGGTAGAAGAATTTGTATATTTGGGATGTATGTTTACCAGAGATGGTACGTGTGATGGGGACATAAGAGGAGAGTGAAAGCGGGAAATAGGATTAATGGAGCGATGCACACATTCATGAAAAGTCATAATGTGTCCAAAAAGGCACGTTTGGCAGTTCACGACGGTGTGCTGGCACCAATTTTGATGTATGGCAGCGAATGTTGGGTATGGCAGAAGAGGAATGAATCAAGGATAAATGCTGTCGAAATGCGTTCATTGCGCAGTATGTGTGGTTTGACTTTGAATGATAGAATACGAAACAGTGTAATTAGAGAAAAATGTGGACTGAAAGAGGATATAGTGACAAGGATTGAAAAGGGAATGCTGAGATGGTTTGGTCATGTAGAAAGGATGAGTGATAGTAGAATGACGTATGAAATATATAAAGCAAGTGTGAATGGAAAAGTCGAAAGGGGTCGCCCTAGACGTACGTATGCAGACCAAATTGGCAGCATACTTAAGAAGGGCCAGATCAAATGTACCCGAAACCGACGAGCGTGTATGAAACGACTTATGACTGTGGAAGAGGCAAAAGAGGTATGTCAGGATCGTAGCCGATGGCGATCAATTGTCTCTGCCTACCCCAATGGGACACAGGCGTGAGTATATGTATGTATGTATGTAAAAATATCACTCACCTGCATCTGAATCAACATCTCCTGCACCGGAGTAACGATACACGGCTGCAGCTGATTCAAATACTTCAGCTTAGCTTCCACCAGATCCGTGAGATCATCCAGCGCTTCATCCTTTTTATCTTCATTCAATGTCTCTCCCTTAGTAAACGCTAGACCGTTCCCATAGCTTATCGTACTCTTTGGATTGCTATCACTATCTTCTTCTTTACTGAACCCTAGACCAGTCCGTTCACTAGAAAACCCTTCAATATGTTGGGAATATTTCGTGGTATACGCTGGGACGTCAACCTTTTTCCTTTCTGGTAATACAGAGTTTGATATTCTTAGCTTCTTTCTTGGTTTTTCACCTTGACTGTCCATTAAATAAATGTTTGCTGGTTTCTTTTCGGGTAAAGGTGGAGTGTCAGACTTTTTAATTTCTACATCGTTTTCTTGTATGTTTTGTGCGCTGGGGAATAAACCTGGTTTTTCTTCTTCGATAGCTTTGCTGCTTGGGAATAGAGATTTTAGTTCTTCTCTTGGTGGAGTTAGATCTCCCACACTTCTTGGTGAATTTCTCGCACTGCTTTCTTTAGATTTTAAATTTTCATCACTAAATATGTCGATTTTTGCCTTAGATTTCACTTTAGGTAGCTCTTTTTTCTCTATTTCTTCTAATAAGTCATCTATGTTTGTGCCGAGAGTAGGTTTTGTGTCTTCAACCACTTTGGGAGAAGATGTCGTTGACCGAGTTTCGTCTTCGATAATCTTTTGCAATTCAGAAGGTATTTCACCGCCAAGTTTTTCTAACAACTTTGCTTTATCTTTTAGTTTTATTAGCAATAATCTTTCGTCTTGACTATCTTCATTCTCAATCACTTTTAATGGTTTCTTATCCTGGAAAAAATAAAATTAAGCTTTATTTTTGTGCTGATAAGATACCAATTTGGAAAACTATAGTAAAAAGCATCTCAGATTGAAAACTTAGCCATCACATTGCATTGATAACAGTTTCAAAATCACTGCAAACTCTCGATCAGACTCAAACAAGTAACATATTTTGTTTTAAACACAAAAACATGTTAGAGGTACATGAGAATGACCAATTATGAACTATCTGAGAATATTATTGGACGTAATAGTTTCAGATAGTTTAGTTAAAAAGAAAGGTGACTTTATGAAAATAAGATTAATTAAATATAAACAAATAGTTTACAGTGAAGATGAGTAGTTATCTTTTACGCAGAATTCAGGAATTTTTGTCATCATTGATGCTTGACACCCCATTTGCCTCTTCCATAGTCATACTCATAAGTTTAGAGACCTATCACACAAGCGATTTTTGAAGGCGAAATCGCAACTGCACCGCAACGGTGTCGAAACTCCACCGCTCCACTTTTTACTTAACGTTAACGCCGCGAATCAGCCGTGACACGCAATCTCAATATGTGAAAATCAAGTTTTCCCAGTTTGAAATAAATTAAATAAAACTAAATAACAAAACAACTTACTTCTTCCTTTGCAGCAACAAAGTCTACTTTCTTCTCAACTTCCTTAGGTTTAATTTCACTTAACGAAGTTGGTGGTAGTTCTGGCCCAATTGGTACTGTATAACTCTGATTTGGAGGTAAACTGGGTCCATATTCAGTATTGACCGCAGCAGGAGGGGCAACTTTCTGTTTCTTTTGTGTGTGCTTCGGAAGTTTGGTCGGAGGTTTAGGTGGGGAGGAAGACTTGACTGGTGTGTCTGGTTCATCATTCGATTCAGAGTCAGAATGGTAGTATGATGTTATAAGTTCAATCTTTCTGTGGAAAAAAATGTTAGTTGTAAATGTAAATGTGAGACGTTGCAATCGAAGCGCGGGTTATGCGGCCGCGTGGTTCCGCCATCTTGTGGTTTCAAGCTTGTGTTTTTGTGCTATAATAATCCTTGAGATCTCCAAACATTTATTACTGTACAATGTCATTAACTTTTTCTATTTAAACTAGATATAGATATTGGCAAAATTATGAACACTACAATGCAGCCACATTATTTATATTAGAATAGAATAGTAATTTTTTAAGTGATCTAGACATTTTTTTTATAATCTATCCTCTTGCTATTGCAGTCTGTCCTGAATCGGACATTCGGCAATAATTTGTATTAATTATAGAATTCGATAATTATAAACAACACTTACTCCTCATCTTCGTCACTGGCTGCTCTTTTCTTGGAGTTAGGAAACTTCTTGTTCCTATTGTCAACAAGTCTATCATTTTTCTTCACAGCCGGTTTAGTGACAGAAGACTTGGATATTCCTTTGTTCTGTGTGTTTTGTTTCTCCGCTAACGCCTGCTGGTATAGCTGCCATTCTTCCGCTGACACTTCTGAACCTGATGATTTTTTTTTTTTTAATTTGTTGTACAAAACTATTTCAAAAGTCACAGCAATATTCATCAAGGCTACACCCTGTATTAAAATTTAGGATATTCAGAACAGAATATCTATACAGATTTTAAATCACTGCGGAAAACTTCAGCATGTATTCTACTCATCAAACTGAACAACTTCTAAATGCTGAAGTTATCCGCAGTGATATAAAATTTACCCTGTATATTTAACTAGTAGTGCCCAAACTGTGTACAATGTGACAAGCTTAGAAAAAGTATATGTCTAGAATGAGCCTCACACTTGTTCCATATAAAACAAAAGGGGCTAACTTTCTTAGGTTGGTGTGCGTGAGGCGCCATACTAATTATGGCTGTGTGCATGTATATTTATAGGGTTTTGGAACCAGTACTGGTTCCTATTTTTTTCGACGCTTTCGTAGCTTTGACTGTCTATCTTGATAATCTAAGGTGACAAGTAGTAAACCCGTCGCCACTTTATTCAAAAGAGGATCTTGTGCATTTTCTCACAACATTTATCTTCACCAAAAAGTCAGATTTATTACAAATCATGTAGGAGTGCAAAGTAACCTCCGACCACCTACGTCTGGTCTCCTTGGATGAGGACGGATCAGCAGTGAGTATGAGCTGGTACACCCTAGCCATTCATCAGTGATTTCCCCTAGTGGTATCTCACTGGCTTACGGCGAAAACTTGACATGGGGTGTCTTTTCTCACTTTTCATTTGTGTTGTCACAGAGGGGGAACAATTTATCAATGTTGAGCACATCTATAGCACACTTTTACTGGACTGAGACCATGGAACACATCCTTTGTAACTGTGATGTCTTGGCGGCAAAACGCATATGCCTCCTCGAGGTGGATACCCAAAGCCGGGAAATTGCCAATCGGAAGCACAAAATCATCTTTCTTTTCAGACAATCAGGTGACTCAGCCTGCAATGTCCTAAATAACTGGGGAAAAACGTACAAAGTGACATTTCACTAGGTGCCCCCCGTGGGAATCAAATCCACAACCTCCGTGTCAAGAGCCCAATGGTCTTAACCTAATGGTGGTCTAATGACCACGGAGGCAGTTCCCCTTAATGGTATTGCCTCCTTCATCTACCATGTATTTGAAGGGTGAAGAAAACAAAATTGGGGCTATCACAAAAGATGCCACTGGGTCAAAGTGTTGCTGTCTTGCCAGCCCCCACAACAAGATAAGATAAGATAGACATTAACAAAAACATTCAAATAATGACGGAGACACATTTTTAATGTGAGATCTCTCCTTCAGATATCAGTGTATTAAGCCGTCTTACCTGCGGTATGCAACTGTTGTTGTGCAAGCTTGAGGGCGAGCAGGTACTCCGGAGGTGCCTCCCAGGTGACGGCGTTGGTCTGCTGGTTCCAGTAGTACGTGAAGCCGCTGCCCTCATCGTAGCATGCTGACCACGCTGTTGGTGTAACGATTCGAGTTCATGAGAAAAATTTTAATAAATAAGTACAAAGACAAATAATGTCTAAATCCGAGTTTCAACGTTCTTATTGAATTTGGAGATGCAGAAAAATATTTATGTTAACACACAACTAGATGATTTTTAAAAGGCCTTCAGCTCCATTGTGATATTTTACCTGCCTGCCTGCTAACACTGGAATGCTATACAATTCTGACTCAACGTTTGAGTCTGCGGCCCATTAGTCACTGACCTACGACGTAGGTCGTCAGCAGTTAATGGGTTAAAAGACACTTGATTTGAATGATAAGATATTCAATAGTGTGCCATTTGATATGGGCACTGAAACATTATTAAAAATTTTACCTTCTGGGTCAGTATCATGTGAACCTATAGTATAAAGACATACGGGCAGTAAGCTAATATTTTGTCGAAAAATCTCGGGCGTTACGAGGTTAACCCCTCGTATGCTGGAATTCCAGACAACAGAATATGCATGGTTCTTTGCTCAGATCTGCACCAAAGCATAGGAGGTTAAATGTATATTATAGTCTAACTAAAAAATACTTTTAACGTTTCTTTATCACAAAAGCAATACTAACGGCAATGCGGAATAGGTGCAGGATGAATGCCGGCCAGCGCGTCACTCGCCTGCCCAGGCGGGAGCGGCGGCGCGAGTGTCGCAGACATGCTCCTAACAGCTACATCAGGCGCCCTCGACGCCTGGTACACCTCCTGCGCCTCGTCGTCCGAGTCACCGTAGCCGATCAGACCAGCCAGAGGGTTCGGTTTACTCATCTCATCGAAATATTTCAACACCACTCGCGTCACTTGATAGTTTCAGTTGATTGATTGCACTTGATGTTTTTGCACAGTTTTAGACGTCTACGAATAGGAAATATAGGTTTTGCAATTGCAAATTTGCGTTCACGCTAATTTTGTGACGACTTTGAGTTTGAGTTTGATTGACGTTTTCCGTTCCGTCCGGCCCCAAGCATAGATTAATATGTATATTGGTTAGCCCCAAGAGGAGCGTGTAATTTCTCTATGGTCCGGCCGGAGGCCATCACAAACTAATAAGAGGATACTACGTATCAGACGGGAATCTTAGAACAACCAATACCAGCACAGTACGATAGGATTTGACATTTGTTTACTTTTTAAATTTTTATCTGGCACGGAATAGTACCTGATGGCATAGCAGCGGGAAATTCAAATTTTTCCTGATGGCATAGTAGCGGGAAATTCAAATTTTTTTAATTTCCTCAATACCCTTTCTTTCTTTCATAAAGGTACTTCAGTTCATGCGATTGTATACATAAATAGAAGCCATATTATGCGACTTCTATATGTATACATACAAGGAAACGTACAAGTAAATAAAACCAAAATATTTTACTTATTTAACTTTTTATTTTTTAATTTTTTATTAAATTTTTGTAATGCTTTTGTCTGCATTGGGGGCAAAGATTCAATGTTCAGGCGAGCTACATCTACACCTCGTAAGATTTTATTAATAACGCTACACCAGTTAATCACACAAAGTTTAATTGTGATGGACTGAAAATTGTAAAGAAGCTCTTTATGTTTTGGACAATATAAAGAATCAAACGAATATTTGGATATGCTTTTTATTATTTGTTCTGTAACATTGTTCGAATTTGGCCTCGATTCCAAATATTCGTTTGATTCTTTTACAATCATAGAAAAATACCTCACTGCATGTTCTGAGGGATAGGTCAATTTATTTTTATTTTTAAATTCTTTATATTCTCTTTGAGAAATCCATTTGTGGACTGCCGATTCATTTTTTTGTGTTAAGGATTTTTTGCAGTCCACACAGTTAAATTTGGCTAAGCATTTTCTTACGACCCATCCCGCAGTGTATGCATTAGAGTGTACATTTAACCTTTCCTTTCGAGCTTCGTTAATGCAATTATTACAGTCTTCAGGAGACACTGCTACATTTTCACAGGAAGACAGAGGCAATGCTACTCTGCCTTCTGGATATTCTGGAGAGAATAAATTTTTTAATTTTATTATTTGGTCTCCTGAAGTATCCTCACAATTAAAACTATTTGAATGAAAATGTATGAAACGTGTGATTAAAAGGGAGCGAAAAATATTTTTAAAAGCTTGGCAATTCGGATCATTATTTCGAAAACTGTAGGCACGAATTTGTCCAAAAAAGTTTTCTATTGGATCCGAATTGAAGTACCTGGGGCGCATAATCGTATAGCCTTTATCATTGAATAATTGCCACAGACTAATAAAACTTTTTAAAGTTGTGATAAAGTTTTTTTGTGATGGCACATTGCATTCTCGGTTATTGTTATCCACGAATTTCATTTCTTCTAATCTTTTGATAGAATTTTTCCAAAATGTAACATGATTAGATTTTTTTGTAACTGCTTGTCGAAGCGGCTTTCCCTTATTCTTCGTACTTAAAGTTGCTCCATTGCACGAGTCGAACAGCTCGTCGAAAAATGACACCGTCTCGGACGTATTTTTAAGTGTCTCGCTCACAGGATTTCCATCTGCATAGTGAGCTGTGGGATAAATAATAGTAATATTAGAATTATAATATAGATGATTATTATGGCATTCTTTCTAAATCAAAAGAGAATTTATACACGTGTCACGTTTTTTATACAGGGTCCTTCTTAATATGCTGACACTTTTTTAAGGGGATAATCCATGAAACTGAACAACTTTCTCTATGGGACCAAATCGAAATCGCGAAAAAAAAATCTGCTGTTCCATACAAACATACTCGACCTAAATGTATGGGACCGCAGATTTTTTTTCGCGATTTCAATATTGGCCCCATAGAAAAAGTTGTTCAGTTTCATGGTCTGAGCATCCCCTTAAAATAGTTTCAGCTAATTTTGTTAAACCTTATATACAGGTTGTTTCATAAGTAACAATAAATATTTAAAACTCTCAAGGGGTTCTCTTTAAAATTGTTTAGACCGTCAAACTGAACCACTTTCTCTATGGGACCAACATCGAAATCGCGAAAAAAAAATTGATATCCCATACATATTTTAGCTCTAGTCGATTTGTAGAGTATGGAACCTCAATTTTTTTTCTTTCGCGATTTCGTTATTGGTCACATAGTGAAAGTTGTTCAGTTTGATGGTCTACACCACCCCCTTAAATGTTTATTTGTATTTTTGTAACACCTTGTATAGTAGGAATAGTCTTGTGCGTAACTGGTTAATCTCATTGAGATTAGCCGCTGTAGTTGTACGTAGTCCACCTCAACCAGTCTTATTATCATAAAATAAATTCAAAGAAACTTTACATACAAATTCTATTCATGTGACCGAACCTCTCAATTCTTGTAACTATATAATCCTTCAGCTTAAGCAATCCCTTATCGCATTTATCAAGAAATGGTGAAGAGAAGTATTAACACAGCTAATACTTACAGAAATTTGCCGTGTATGCCAAAGCACTTGCAACAGTCTTGCTAAGGACACGGGTGCAATTTTTCACCTGAAAATAATGGCCATATTGTACATAAGTATAAAACTAAATCGATTGGATGCCTATTTGAACTCTCAATTCAGCTAACTGTATGGCTAATCAGTGCGATTACGCAGGCGTTGGCAGTGATAGTGCGGCCCAACCGCATGTAAAACTATTGATCTACTTATTTAAATTAGCCAGAACTGTGCTGGAAATCAGTCAGAGGCCTTAAAAACAGCAGCAGCGGCAGCTTAAAAACTATAACATCAGGCAGGAATGTTACTAGCCAGACAGTAAATATGTACTTGAATTGGAAAGTATTTATCATTTGCTAACAATTTTACTGTCTCTAAGTTTAAGGAATGAATCAATCTCATAGAACGGTATGGTTTTTATATATAAGATAATAATAACGCTCACAGGCACATACATTGTAATGATCCCAAGTAAGCCTCAGGCTTTTTGCTATGGGAACCATACAACAACGGTACACACATATAACATCCATGACCGAACCGGGATTCGAACCCAGGACCCTGGTTTGGCAGTCCGGCGTGGTAACCATCACACCAACCGGGTCGTCATAGATAGATTATTATTTTCAGACAAATGTCATAGAACGACTATTTCTCCCGCTGGTTGCGGTTTGCCGTCACCTATGGAATCACACCTATTTGTTATCATCATCTGTTTGTTGATACTTACTTTCATTTTTTTTATTTTCTGTGGAAGGACATGTTCGTCACTCAATTTATGCAACATGCGCATTTCTGCATGTTTACAGTCCGTTAAATAAACATCTACAATGTCACTCCACTTGGATATTTTCCCTTTTTCTTTGATGTTTTTATTCAAAAAATTGTTTCTTATCCCTTTGATCAGATGAGGTGGGTCATACACCATGTACAACTTATGTCCAGCTATCTGGATTGTGTCATCTGAAATAAGAAATAATATAAATTTAAACATGATACTCCGAAACGGCTTGACCGATTCTTATGAAATTTTGTGTTATACACACAAATCATTTCAGTAGGTCTGAGAATAGGACGTAAACAATTTTTCATCCCAATTTTTTTTTTAATAATTTATATGGCAAAACAACGTTTGCTGGGTCAGCTAGTAATCTCTTCTTATCGTGTGGGCAAGCCCTGGTGTCAGAGTTTATTCAAACCGCCTTACGGCCTCTGACGTGGTTTTTATGTAACGACTACTACCAGAGATAGTAGCTGGGACCAACGGCTTAACGTGCCATCCGAAGCACGGAATCATCTTTCTTTTCAGACAATCAGGTGGATTCAGCCTGCAATGTCCTAACCAACTGGGGAAAAACGCACAAAGTGACTTATCACTAGGTGTCCGCTAGTAATGTATAATATAATTATATAAATTATTTTAACTTACCAATTTTTTCATTTGACAGTATCTGCTGCCTTCTGGTTTCCTCTTTCAATTTGTTTACTGCCGACTGAAAGGCAGTGCCCTGATCGCTCACCATTGCCACAGGAATTAAACCAGTTTTCGTGATCTCTGTCACAACTTCTTTAATTATATTTTTCAAAATATATGAAGAAGTTGCACCCTCACAAAAATAAAAACCAACAGGCTGCTGCCACTTGTGAAGAGCACCTCGTATCATGAATGCTAGGGCATGATCTGCATAATTATTTGTCTTTTCGTTTAATTCAACAAAACCACATATTTTATCTGTATGTTTCTCATACTGAAGACCTGGTTCAAGAGCAACTTCATCGAACATAATCGTGCAATATCTTTTTGATTCTGGCCAATCATCAACCTGAAAATTATTATTTAGTGTTAAACATAATTAGTATCAAAATGCTTTAAAAATCATAACGGCAGTTAACTTTGTTACTTACTTCTTTTTTTATTGCATTAAAAATTTCAGGATTAATCCCGGACTCCACTTTCAGGGTACTTATCATTTTATTGATAGTCCTGACTGAAGGAAGGATAAAAATCCTTCTTAGAAATTTATAGCTTTTGGGGCTTTGCTTCATGATAGCAAGAGCAATCATTTTCTCATCATCTGTAAATCTTCTTCCTTTCATCTTTTTTGTCGATTGACTGATCTGCATCCATAGAACTTTCTTTGCTAATGGCTTTAGGCCAGCAGTCAATTTTTCAAATATTCCTTTTTTGGAATATTTCATTGCCTTCTTAGCTCTTACGGCGAAACTGAGCTGTTTTTTGGCTTTTTTGTATTCTGCAAATAGCTGGCGACACTTTGGAGTCAAATTCCGTTTAGTAATATATGTCGTTCTGGGTGCCTTTCTAGGAGTTACAGGTAAATCTGTAAAACAATTGATTAATTCAATTTATGTGATGGACCAAAACAACTTAATGTTAACTTCAACTGATGAAACTAAATTCTGCTGACCAACGAACAACGCTTTGGCACCCCACAGGAGCTTCGTAGATCATTGTGCAAAATCTAATACTCCCCGTATTGGATTTCCTATCTCCTGGATCCCTATTTCCTACTGGACATCTTTGGGTTGATGACGATACTAATTTTATTATATTTATGCAACTGATTTAGAAGCTTGTATACAGGGATTTCAGAAGATCTGTTTATTTGCATTTGAAGTATTTAAAACTTTTACTAATTTGTTTTGGTACAGTTTGGTTGGTTAAATATTTACCTGGTAGTTGTGGATGCTGTGTGTTTACATCTGAAGTCAAAGTGTATTCTTTCTTTGACGAAGTGGATGGTGCGAAGGAACCTGAATAAAGAACAATTTCAAATGTAAGTACTTAATATATTCAAATTTCTTACCTCCTGCGTACATGACCGCTTAAAATTCATCATAAAAAAAATAAAGTATATATTTTTACTCCACAGTAAGTGATGTGCCGAGTCCAGTGGTACTCGAGTACTGGTTCAAATACCTTACAGGTACTGGTATACTCGAGTATGCTAAATAAAGTATTCGGACGCACAGTACTCGAATGCAAGATTCGACTCGGCACATCACTGACCACAGTCATCAGTCAGAATGTTTTAATGTTTAAGTCACCCTGTATCAGTTTTGTATCAGTGAATATTTAAACCTGATCTATTACTTTGTTGTGAGTAAATATTTACCTGTCCGAAGTTGTGTGTCTCTATTTTGATTCAATGTTTGTTCATTTAATAATGAAGTGGACGGTGCATTTGAATCTGAAAAAAAGAAATATTTCAAATATAAGAAGGTAGGTACTAGAAATAGTTTTCTTCTTTTAGAGTATATTAGATAATTATACACAATTTAAATAAAAATTGGAGCTTGAAATATAGTCAATGTATTATGTAGGACCTTCGAGGGCTTTGTATGATCTACAGGTTGTATGTAAAAACAAACAACCAAGCTATGTATGGCAATGTACAGGAGGGTGTAAGGAAAAGTATCATTAACCTTTAAACCACAGACAATTTTTACTATGGGAGTAATCCTGTCAGAGCAACCTGTTAGTCAAGTAGGTATTGCACTTTGGGATGGAACAGCTGACTTTTTTAACTGATTAAACTAAATTCTGCTGACCAAGGAACAACGCTTTGGCACTCCACAGGACCACGACTGGAGCTTCGTCGATTATTGTGCAAAATCCAATACGGGAAGGCCAATTTCCTACTGGGCATCTTTGGGTTGATGACAATATTAATTTTATTATATTTATGTAACTGATTTAGAAGCTTGTCTACAGAGATTTCAGAAAATCTGTTTATTTGCATTTAAAGTATTTAAAACTTTTACTAATTTGTTTTGGTACAGTTTGGTTGGTTAAATATTTACCTGGTAGTTGTGGATGCTGTGTGTTTACATCTGAAGTCAAAGTGTATTCTTTCTTTGACGAAGTGGATGGTGCGAAGGAACCTGAATAAAGAACAATTTCAAATGTACTTAATATATTCAAATTTCAAACCTTAATATCTCCTGCGGACCTGACCGTTTCCACTCATAATTAAAATAATAAAGTATACATTTTTACTCCACAATCAGTCAGAATATGTTTTAATGTTTAGATCACCCCATATCAGTTTGAATGTTTAAACCTGGTCTATTACTTTGTTGTGAGTAAATATTTACCTGTTAGAAGTTGTGTGTCTCTATTTTGATTAAATGTCTGTTCATTTAATAATGAAGTGGACGGTGCATTTGAATCTGAAAAACAGAAATATTTCAAAATATAGGAAGGTACTAGAAATAGTTTTCTTCTTTTAGAGTATATTAGATAAGTAATTACACATAATTTAAATAAAAAATTGAGCTTGAAATATAGTCAATGTATTATGTAGGACCTTATTGGGCTTTGATGATCTACAGGTTGTATGTAAAAACAAACAAGCGAGCTATGTATGGCAATGTATATATGCTTCTGTAACTGTAATTCTATCCCTGGATGGAATACATAGGTCTTCCATAATTCCCACTAAGCATATTATTATTATAAAATATAAATGTATGGAATATGTTTCTATAACTAAATAATAAAAATAATTAAGTAAGCCAGCCGTGGTGGTCCTGTGGCGAGTAACCTTGCCTGCCGTGCAGGAGGCGATGGTTCGATCCCCGTCCAAGCCGACTCGTACCAATGAGTTTTTCGGAATTTATGTATGATTTGTAACACCACTGGCTTTTCGGTGAAGGAAAACATCGTGAGGAAACCTGCATGCTTTAATTTCGAGGCATGTATTGTACCCACTGTCCATTACAAGAGGCGACGGGCTCACCCCCCGTCACACTGGACAGAGTTTCGGTACTACTGGTGAAACGTGAATGTTCTGAGATTTAAGAATATCTCTGACCACCCCCTTGGGGAATATAGTCGTGAGCATATGCTATGCTATGCTATATGCTAAAAATAATTACCTGGCAAACAAATTTGTTGGAACTGAAGTTCCGATAATGGTTGAGCCCTGCAATAGGAATGTTCAACGTGTTTTCGCTTTCTTGTCTGTATATAGTCATGATCCGCTGAAATGTTTATGTTTTCTGAAAAGAAAGGAATAGATTTATGTTGAAAATTATTATTCCTTAATCACCAAATTCGTAAGGTATAACGTTCACCTACATAAACACTGCATAAGAAACTTTAAATGCTTTAGTTGCGTCTTATGACACCCATATGAAAAGAATTAGGGTGGTCTATATTAAACCGGAACTACACAGAATGAATAGAGATTTATATGCTAAGTTATGAAAAGTATAAATTGTGGGTTGTATTTATTGTTAAATGTTTAGTGGTAGGTCCTAAATACATGTAATTAAACAAGATGTGTTTGTGCTAGTTTGAATTAGTGTACATAATTAACTGCAAAATCAAATGTAAATTTTGGAGCAGATTTGAATCTTAATTCACATTAGCACATTCTGAACTTCCTTATGCGTACATCCAAGTATGATATTAAACATTAAGGATAAACGGCTATAGCATTTTGTTACAAATCTATGTTGGCCCTTCAATTACTACTTGGTTGACCCACCCTGTATGCCGAAAAAAGCGATCACTACAAATATTTGCATGAATGAGTTATCTCTGGAATTTCTGATCCGATTTTGGAAATTCTTTCACCAATAAAAAGCTTGGTAGGCAGCTTATCTATCAATTTACAATACTTAGGGCCTGTTTCACCACTTCTGAGTAAGTTCTTGTTAGCTTATCCGACAGATAGTTTGACATAATTTCATACAAAATATGTCAAACTATCTGTCGGATAAGCTAACAAGAACTTACTCAGAAGTGGTGAAACAGGCCATTCAGTTTAAAATAACAAGGATGCGTTCAGAACCTTTGGATGTGGTTGTTTTTCTCGCTCGCTCTTATGGGTAGAACGCTTTTCACCGAGCCTCGGAACGGCGTTAGCGCGAAAAGTTTCACTCGGGGTGCACTCTGGGCGTAGGTTCTGAACGCACCCCAATGTGCATGACCTCGCTCGCAAATGTGACGTCACTCAATCACACGAACGTCACTCGAGTCATTCAAATGATTGTTTCCTTTACATAAAGTCTATTTTCCTTTAAAACCGAGTGAAGTTATCCAACGGCCCTTCAAGGACATGCACATTGTTATTTTAAACTGATAGTATTGTACATGTCTGTACATGTCGTTTAACGGTTTTCTGTATGTTTGTCTCAGTGTGTTGTGTACAAAATTAAGAGTCAATTTCGAGTAATACCTGTAGATTTTATGTCAAATTACAAATCAACTTACCTCGGTTTTCATGTTCATGAGTGGATATTCCTGCATCCATTTCCTCATTTGAAAATAAGGTAGGATATGCCGTCTGCTTAAGGCGTGAACTAGTAGTCACAAACCTTTCCTCAAAATGTTTATGACAGACAAACATCGTACGCAGTTCCTTTGCACTAAGATTATTTAATCTGGCACTGTTTATACACTGCACCCACTTCTGGAGTCCTATCTCAGTCTTTGGAAAACGGTGTAGCGGTACACTACTACGTTTGCTTCCGCAATGCGGAACACAGCAAGTGTTCTTCATGTCCACAAACTAATAAGAGGATAGTCGTGTCCAAACACAAGAACTCTTGGATATTACAGCCTTAAATGAGAGAGGATAAGCACGGAGAAACACCTCGACGTAACTTCACTCGATCGTCACCAAAACTGTAATGGCGGCGTTGTCACTTGTCAGAAAAGAAAACGTCAAGCGTAGCGGCTACCATAGACAAAGAAGTTGAGGGGGATACAAGTGAAGTGGGAGGGTGGGAATTAATCATTTTCTAAAATTCCCTGTGTCTATGGTCAAAAATTGAGGCAATATTTTTTCTTTTAAGATTCCAGGCCATGGAGGCCATTTTAGTTTTTTTTTTTTTGGTTCTATTCAAGGCAAAGGGTTATATTTCCCATACAGCCGATGTCTTTGATAAAATTATCGATGATCGAATTGAAACGTTGGCGTTTGACGTTTTGACGCTTTTTTGGAGTTTTTGGAGACAATCGACAGACGAAGGAAACGCAGAGAAGTCCACAGGAAAGAGGTGAACCGACCGCTTTGCCGCGCTACAAATGACGGAACACTTTTCCTTTTTACGACGCATAGACCATAATATTTCACAGAACTGTATATTATTCACTTGCACGACACTTTGTTACGCAAAACAGCACCAATTTTATGAACCAAAACTCACTATAAACAATAAAAATTCGATGAAATATAAGGACTCCAAATCCAAACGTCAGGTACAAAATCCCGCAAAAACCATTTTTTTTTAATTTCTTCTTTCTTTCGGAAAGGCAATGGGATCTAATTCTTACAGCCGTATCATCAGTTTACAATGTGCATGACCTCACTCGCAAATGTGACGTCACTTAATCACACGAACTTCACTCGAGTCATTCTATTTCAATAATAAGTTTTATTTGAGACTTCTGATGGTCGTTATGTTGGTCGATTTTTGGTACAGATTCCGCACGAAATTATGTTACTTATAAATATAACTCAATAAGATTGTAACCTAATAGCTAAAACCATTTCTAAAACCAGTTTCTCACGAATTTCAAATAAAAGCAAACACTAGCTTCCTGAGCCGTAAAAATATAACTTATCCTAAAAACGTAGGTTGAGTATTTCTATTCTATTGATTCTCTTTCTACGCCTAAAAACTAGTTACAGTGACATCTAGTATTATTTATGTGTATTAATTAACATAGCATACTACAAAAAAAATACGCTAGATGGCGTATAAATTCAATCTAGAACTACGATCTAGAAGTTTTAAAAAACTTTTTGTAAGTTCCTTGCCAAAGAAAATGTATACTAATCCTTGCTGGAATTTGCCAAAATATATCTTCGGGAAGTCATAAGCCGTAGAAAGGGACTCAATCAGTTCTTTTTAATTTCATCTAACGATCTAAAGGCTTCTTTTATGTTTTTTTTTTCAGCAAAACCAGTCAGAATCAACTCTGTTGGTAACATAGGCCAAGTATACGGTTGGTAACCAATTTAAAGCCCGACCAGGGGGGTTATTGTGTAACTATTACCCGATTCAATCGGTATCAAATCGACACGGTGTTTTAGCAGTTCTTGGCGATTTTGCTTCCTAATATTTAGTTAATTTTTTCTCAGATAATGAACACGATGATCACAGAAACAAAATATTATTTAAAAATTGGCTAGGACAGTCATAAAACGTTATCGATTTCGTAAACGATATAATCGGAAGCTTACACAATAGCCCTACAGAAATATAAAAAACCTCACCATGTTGCGGAAAATCATTGGAACTAATTTTTGTACTTGATTGCAGCGCCCGCCCCCAAATCAGGTTTTTTTATATTTCTGGTCAAAGTGAGTCAAAGTTGTCCAGTTTGATGGGTAGAGTATGGTCCAGCGGTTAGTGATACTTTTCCTTACAGCCTGCATTGGTAATTACTTACTTATATATTTTTTAAATAATTGCCTGCTTCATCCCACTGCTGGGCAAGGACCTCCCCTTTCAAATATCTTACCTAATCATTAAAAAAACCTCCCTCCTTATTGAGTGTATGATGGCCATCAGCAACTTCTTGAGCAAGGCCCGCATTTTTCAAGATATATTTGCATTGAGGAGGTACCTACTAGAGGCGACACCGAGACTAAATTTTTTGTAACACTCGTTGAGGCGAATTAACTCAAACTTACTTAGCATGTGCCAGTCGCTCGCCGCACGGTGCGCCATAGATTAATATGTAAGTAACTATAACTATAAATGGTGCGGATGGTGGTGCACAGATTTTGTTCGCGTTTTCTGTTCTTACTTATTTATTCAATGGATATTTGCCGGGAACTTTAAAAGGTTTTCTGTTCCTGAACCAATTTCCCCTAAACCTAATATCAGCATTTCGGTTCTAACTCAAGCTCACTTTTTTTTTTTTTTTTTTTTTTTTAATTTATTTAATAACTTCGAAACATTTTACGATAAATAACTTCAACTCTTACCTATACAGGGTGTTTCATAAGTAACAATAAATATTTAAAACTCTTAAGGGGGTTGTTTAGACCGTCAAACTGAACAACTTTCTCTTTGGGGCCAACATCGAAAAAGCAAAAAAAAAAATTTCATATCCCACACATATTTTAGCTCTAAGTAGTCGCTTTGTAGAGTATGGAACATAATTTTTTTTTTCGCGATTTCGATATCGGTCCTATAGTGAAAGTTGTTCAGTTTGATGGTCTATACCACCCCCTTAAAGGTTTATTTGTATTTGTGTAACACCTTGTATACAAAGTGTAGACCATCAATCAAAAAATACAAATGGTGTAGACCATCAAACTAAACAACTTTCACTATGGGACCAATATCGAGTCCGGATCCAAAGTTGTTCAGTTTGACGGTCTAAACAACCCCCTTAAGAGTTTTAAAAATTTATTCTTACTTATGAAACACCCTGTAGAGTTTCAGAGGAAGGTAGGTCCTATTCTTACGAGGTTCTTCGGAGGTTTTATTGAACAATAATAATATGTTCAACTCGTAAAACCTCCGAAGTTGACAATGTCAACTTTGATCGGACAACATTAAAAATGCTGTGCATAATGTTCAGGGAATTTGTTACTCTAGCTAGATATGGATAAATTAAATAAGTAGGCACAATTTATTTTCTTATTATTATTTTATTTTTCTAAATTATAGGCACATCTGATATAAAACGTATACAAAAGTTATAAATAATCTATACTATATTCTATCTATTGTTTACTACACAAATTGTACCACTCATCATTATTGTAAAACTATCAATTGCTAAACTACAACAGTATAGGTAACTAACATTGGCTTATTTGGACTATTAGCAGTTTATAAAAGTTGACAAGTTGATAAAATTACGGAGATATTTTTATTATTTACATAAAAAGAATAAAAAATCAATGCTACTAAATTGCAGGATAACAATAATATCGATATATTTTGAATCTATGGCTTTTGTCTAACTTTAAAAAAACTAAATCTCTATGTTACCGTTTCACAATGCACGGTTCACAAGAACCCGGATTGAGGTAAGCTGGGTGACAATGGGGACAAGCAGGATTCTCCCCGTAGCTGGACCTGCCTGGCCTCTCCACTCTCACTTGGAAAGAAGTCCTAGCTCCTTCATGCTCATACCCTGGATGGGACTTATCTAAAGGAAACACGTAATCAGGAACAAAGTAGGAACTGATATTGTACTCTGTATTCTTTGTCGGTGGTATAGGGTCCAAATCAGCGGGCGTTGGTCTTGTTACAGAGCTGAATGGACTTTTTCCTGATATGTTCCTCTTTCCTTGAGGACTTGTGTTGTTCGTGAAGTTGCTTTCCTTAGGGAGTTCTAAGTCGAAAGCAGGCGCTGCCCATTTCCATTCATAATAGATCGGTGGTCCCATCGTGGTTGAAGGCTGCTCGGAAAAGTCACTTTTAGGTGGCAGCAGCTCCCTTTCTGGTGCAGGTATATTATTGAATCTGGATTTTGAGTTTGAAGTTGGTTGTGTAGGGTTTGAGGGTTTCAGATTAACGCTGTCGAAACGCGATCCTTCGGAAGGTCTCTTTCCTACATTCTGGACGTTATTGCCGTGGTTTCCGATATCCTTGTTCCGTCGTGGAGTCCGTTCTTCTTCAGCACTGGATTGCCCAGTAGGTAAATGCTCGTTCAGCTTCAAAATTTCTGTTTTGGTCATGGAAGTTTTATGCGAGTCAGGAGAGTTTGGATCGAAACGTTTAATGAAGTTGTAGACTGGGTCTTCTGACTGGTTCCTCATTCTGATGTCTATTTCGTACTCTTCTGAGCTTGGTGCTTCGGTTGTTGTTACTGGTGGGGGTGGCGGTCTGAAGTATTTGCTTGGGGGTGTCACGTTGGGGATGCCAGTGTTTTGAGTGAAGCCGTGGTTGGTTGTCTGGAAAGTAGGTGTTGGTCTTTGAGAGGCAGCTCCTGCGAGGTTCTCGTTGACGTTCACGTCAATTTTGACAGGTCTCTGGACCTTGACTCCGGTGCCTGTTGACCAGGAGGTGGGAGGTCGGTAGCTGTGCTTGGCGCTGTCTAAACCGTTGTTGTTTGAGTTGTGTATTGAGTCTGCAATACCGACGATGCTGTTTCCAGGGTGGATTGGGTACTGAAAAAGAGAAAAAACACAATTAAGTACTAACTTATCCATGAAGAAACGGCTGTGGGACAGACAATTTAAAGGGTTAAAGAAAAGAGGAAATTTATAATTTGGAGTTGTTTTTTACTGCTTTGTCAAAGTATAAGTACTTTATTTATTGTAGCCTTTGGTCAAAAGTCTCACTCACTCAGAAAATTCTACGCTGACTCCTATAAATGCAGATAAATCAAAGGGGTTTGGATTCCCACTGAACACTCCTAACAAATAATTACCTTAGATTCCGCCTCCCTCAGACCATCGTAGTAATTGCTGTTTGGTGGCACCGACAGGATGTCAGGCCTCGGTGTACGGAACTGCATCTCTTCATCAGATACAAACGGCTTGTCACGCTGACCTGTAACAGAGAGAACGATTCTTTCAGTATCAATCTAGTATGTGAGCCACCACTTTGATGCTTTTTGGTGTGGATCGGATTCCCGCATGTTCCAAGCCTAATAGGGCTTCGATCTACGAGATGCGTGATGTGTAAGTAAATTATTTAGGTGTCTCATTTGTGTGCAACCAAGAATGACCTTTACAACAAAAGACGATAAAGTCAAATGAGCCCAAGGAAGCTACCGAAAGGTGCAATGGCACAGGAATTCGGAAGACCTTTTCAGTAGATTCTTGTGTCGTATCTTTGATGTGATGTATCTGATCAATTAAAAGGTATATATATATAGCGCGTTAAAACTTTGATAGCGCGTTACCTATTTTATTTGATAAATCTTGAAACATGTTGTGTTTTTCTTTTACGACTGGAAACGTAACCATACTTTGTGATGGGGAAAAATTTACGTGGAATCTTGATCTCTCTAATGACCTCTCAGTTGTTTTACACTTAATTGTCAGCTAAATGTAGTAATCAGGCTATATGTAACATGACTGTTGAACATTAAGTTGTTGTTGATATATTGTTTACCTACAATAAACTAACACTACAAAGCTGCAAACCTACTCAACGCAAGAATGTGGGACAGCTATTTTTTTTGGCGATTTCTACGTTTGTATCATAGAGAAAGATGTTTAGTTTCATGATCTTTTCTCCCCTCCGGACGGAAAGCGGCAATTGTCGTCCCGCTGTGCTTAACGAAGTTGTCGCTTTCCACCTCCGTCGAGCTCTCTCGGCTTCGCCTTGGTCAACAATTACATGAGATCTGAGACCTTTCTTACTTTCCTGTCCTCTGTGTGTAATCTTCTATACCTTCCCTTTAAAAATCATCTACATGTAAAGAAGGACCCTGTGTTATGTTTATTTTAAGTGGGTGCTTAAATGACAATAAAGAAACGAGGGTATTAAATAAGATGATCATCTCGGAAGGCGTGATAATAATAGTTGGCGGTCGCAATACTGAACCGCAATGATATCTGAAGAGATTACGTTTCATTCCAGCACCTTGAACATAATTGCTATTGTAGGTACAATGACAAGGATATAATATATTGATCCAGTTCTATGGGGGGTTTAACAAAAGACCCTGTTTAGACCATCAAACTGAACAATTTATACTATACGGAAACAACATCGAAATATCTGTGATTGTATCTGTTTAACCTTGTTAGTAATCCTAAATCTGAATAAATAAATGAAATAATAAAATCAATCTGCTACTTCATTTCCATTCATTGGAGTCGAGTCTGCCGGTACAGTTTTGTATGAAACAGGCAAAATATTGCAGTGCTAAATTCATCGCTCGCTTTATAAAGATGAAATTTATAATGTTAGTCTTACATATCATAACATTTAACTTTATGATAATTAACCCAAAATGTAGAGTCACGAATAATGCAGTCATCATCTCAAATCGGCTAATTGCATAATGAATGAGAAACAATTTGTATGATCGTCGGGTCGTGCGCATAAAAAAGCGTTTAGATATAATTGTGATAATTTTTAAGGAAGACATTGGTACCTACTTAAATTATCTATCTCAAAATTTTGTGTTAAATTTATATTATAGAAGACTAAACGAGTACCTAACACGAAGATTAAAGATGCTTCGATATTTCAAAAATGCTTTACTAAGACCGACATTCAGATAAGTAGTAGTACGTTTTTTTCAGTGATTGTTGAGTGTGAATTTAGGGATAATATGGAGTCTGTACCTTAGTTCAGTAGTAGGTACTTAAAAACGTCTCTGAATCTGGACCGAAAAGGGCTCCGACCGTCCAGTCCTATCCTCAATCGATAATTTTAAAAAAACCTCTTGTTATGATGCTGTCACTTCTATAGGTAACAATCATGGATCTAAATATTATAGGATAGCACTCCTCCTTACAAGCATTGATACTTAGAAAAAGTATATGTCTAGAATGAGCCTCACACTTGTTCCGTATAAAACAAAAGGGGCTAACTTTCTTAGGCTGGTGTGCGTGAGGCGCCATACTAATTATGTATGTGTGCGTGTATATGTATAGGGTTTTGGAACCAGTACTGGTTCCTATTTTTTTCGACGCTTTCGTAGCTTTGACTGTCTATCTTGATAATCTAAGCATTGATACAAGAAAAATTAACGTTCGTCTCCGTCGTCAATATTTCTAATTGTACGTGTATCCCTTTCTATTCCAATGACGTCACAACGACATGAGCGACAATTGAGTGACGTCAATGCCAAGACATACATTAGAAAGGGTCAAAGTTAACGTCACTAAAAACAACTACGGAGAAGAACGATCATTACAGACCACCGAGGAGTATTATCATGTTTCACCGCTTGTTAGGCACTAGGCAGTCTGTGCTCCACTGTGATGACAAGGATTCCAAACTTCTTGGTATAATGAAGATGAAAATACCACTATTTTCGCCTAGGACCAATAGTTCGGTGAAAGTTGGGTGAAAGTGTGTCTGAATTTCGGCATGTTTGTTTCCTTTTCACGGATACATTCTCACGATTTAATTGCAGTAATCAATATTATGTTTAACCAATCAGTTTCATCTTCATCATCAGCCGACCAATCCCTAAAAGTACGTTGAACGATTTCGATTTGAACCCATGTAATTATGTATTCCATAACGAAAGCAAACAGTCACATGATCCGTGATGCCCTTGCGCAGCCTACACCCGCCCTTTGTCCTTTCGGTGCATTCGTGAGTTGTTGCAATCGACTTCTCGGTGCCGCTGCCGGTGGAAACTAGAGGAAAGGTTGCATTGTTGATTATTTTCATGACTTTGCAAGTGCTAATTTATATGCACGTTACATTTTAGATACCGTGTGATTCTGGGTATGAATTCACGTCATCAGCCTAGGCTCAAAAAAGGTTATCATTCTAGGTTTTTTTTTATCATGCACGATAAGGATTGGTTGACTTAATATGCGTATCAGAATTTTTGCTTCAGCGTTTTCTCAAGCCCATTTCCTTCACGGATGAAAATTATAAGGTACATGAAGAAATGGTATGTGGCGGGTAGATCTTCCTTACAGACTGAAGACTGATTAGTTATGATGCCTGCGCGAATTTTAATGAAAAATGTAGCATTACTCAGGGAGCATTTGTGGCTTATTACTGCAGACAATTGATTAGACTATGAAGGTCAACCTAGCCAGTGGAAGACATAAGTAACCTGCCCAAGAGCACCCAGAATGAGTACGGACCTCGGGTTTGGATGTTGCTGGGACTACGCGGCGGGTGGATTGGGTAGCAGGGAATCCGTGAGAGGGTAGCGGGGATCGATCGATCGGTGAGAAGTCCGCGAGTTGTTAAACGGAATAAACACAACCCATAATTTCTTCCCGTGATTGTTGTGTGAGTCTTCTTCTTCTTATCTTGTGGGCAGTAAGCCCTGGTGTCAGTTTATTCAAATAATATACGGCCATACGGCCGCCATACGGCCTCTGAAGTGGTTTGGTTGTGAGTAATCCCTACTATACACAAGCCGTGGTAGTCCAGTGGCGAGTAACCTTGCCTGCCGTGCAGGAAGTGATGGTTCGATCCCCGTCCAAGCCGACTCGTACCAATGAGTTTTTCGGAATTTATGTACGATTTGTAAAACCACTGCACTGGCTTTTCGGTGAAGGAAAACATCGTGAGGAAACCTGCATGCTTCAATTTCGAGGCATGTATTGGGGGTACAATACCCACTGTCCATTATAAGTGGCGACGGGCTCACCCCCCGTCACTCTGGACAGAGTTTCGGTACTAATGGTGAAACGTGGATGTTCTGAAGTTTCAGAATATCTCTGACTACCCCCTAGGGGAATATAGTCGTGAGCATATGCTTTATGTCGGTATACATAGTAAATATGATATATTATTGTCGTTATTTAAAAAAACTCTACAATGTTTTTAACATGCAGCTAGGAAATAACGTAACAAACAATAAAGTAGCATACATTTTGCAACACAATGATTAACATAAGTGGCATGAATGGACGTAATCAAGTGCCAATAGCACGCCCTTGACTTCGGCTCTTGACCACCACAGTCGCGGCCGTTTCCGAATATTTGTTGTTGTTAAAGCTGACTATTTATTGAAATTTTTTTATGTTTCTGCACGCATCACTCAAAAATGATTGTTTCTTTATTTTATTTAATAAGTTAAGATGAATATTATTTTATATTTCCACACCAAAATACACATAAAACAACAATATCTAACATGGGTCGAAGGAATTTTTTTGGACCTCTCATAGAAAATCGATCGGCCGATCCGCACTTTTGTATTGGTGGACCCATGTTCCTTAGGGAAAGTTGTTCAGATTCACGGTCTGAATACACCCTAAAAGTCTCGTTACTAATTAAAAACTAGTGGTGTAGGTACCTATACTGGGTCCAACATAATATGGTGACACTTTTTTAAGGGGATGATCAGACCATCAAACTGAACAACTTTCTCTACGGGACCAACATCGAAATCACCAAAAAAAATCAGCTGTCCCATACATACCTATTGCTCGAGTAGGTTTGCAATTTTGTATGGAGGGGCTGATTTTATTTTCGCGATTTCGATGTTGGTGCCATAGAGAAAGTTGTTCAGTTTGATGGCCTGATCATCCCCTTAAAAAAGTGTCAGCATAATATTAAGAAAGACCCTATATTATGCGGTCTGGGTACTATTTTAAAGTCAAGTCAAACGTGCATAAGCGCCAGGTCAGAGGGCACGAAGCACGTGTGTAGTACACACATGTATGGCATGTCGTGGGCACAACGTTCATAAAGCCACACCACCAAGCCATGAACTTCTCTAAGCTCACCTATTTGATTCAGTCCTACACATTCGAGCCAACCTTTATCTATTTAGGTAGTAATTACAAGTCATTGTTTGCTCTGTGAACATGATGCATCGATATGGAATTCGAACGCATCTGTCAAATGCAAGGGAAGGACTTGCAGAATTGAATAGAGACTGATGAGATGAGCGATACGAAATAATATTTAAACCAGTAAACTGTACAGTTAGCAACAAAAATAGGCTAAAATGTAGCCTTGCTAGATAGAGATACATTACAAAACCCTTCTTGCACGGTTGCACTCTAAAATACTAGATTGCTGAAAGAATAGTTTGTAAAATACATAAAGTCACGAAGGACGTTATTTTTTGTGCGGATCTGAAACCAGGTTACATGGTTGGCGATACCTGGGGTGACCCACTGGAAGCCGACCCAGATATTATGCTCTTCTGACATGCCGATCTTCACCCATTATTTCTAGCTAACCCTGCGGAGGTGGTGTGAATTGTCTCGCTAATAACATACACTCAAACTTTTGATCGCCAAGGACATCAATTGACTATAATAACAAAACCTTTCCTAATTATATTGTTAACCGTACTTTAACCTTATGATTGACTGTTCACGAGTGAGCCACTGATGCATTTTAGATCGTTAGGCCACTTTGAATAAGTTCAAATTAAGTCTGCGATGCGGAGGCCTGATAAAATCTATTTGTATTAGGTTAGCTCGGTCGCCTTGACAGGTTAATTATACCTTTAGGTTGCCTTGTCGCTAATGGAAACCTAACTTAGTTGATATTTTAATAATTCCAACGTATCCAAAGGTATTGATTTGCTTCTACAGCTTCTTCGGTTAAAAGCACAGTGTAAGAAAGAGTACCTACTTCCTACATCGTGAGGAAACCTGCATGCTTCATAATTTCGTATTGTACCCACTTTCCATTATAAGTGGCGACGGGCTCACCCCCCGTCACACTGGATTACTGGTGCACTACTGGTGAAACGTGGATGTTCTGAGGTTTCAGAATATCTCTGACTACCCCTTCGGGGTGAAGCGCTCGTTGGCGTAGTGAAGCTTCGGTATTGGAAACGATCACCTAAGTTAAGCAACGTCTGGTCCGGTCAGTCTTTGGATGGGTGACCGTTTAGTGGTATTTCATCTCGAGCGTTTCCGTGCTTCGGAAGGCACGTTAAGCAGTTGGTCTCGGATAGTTCCGTCAGATGGTGTTGTAACTATTCGTTAAGCCAGGTCAGAGGCCTATTGGCGGCTTGACAATTCTCTGACAGCAAGTTGACCACTAACTTGCCTCCACCAACCCGCACTGGGCCGGCGTGGTGGAGTATGGCCCACTCCCTCTCACCCTTATCCGTGAGAGGAGGCCTTTGCCCTGCAGTGGGAATCTACAGGCTAAAACTTACTACCCCTTCGGGGAATATAGTCGTGAGCATATGTTATGCTATGCATGCAGGCACTTCCTACATACAGTACGAACACTCCCTGCCTCCACCAATGCTGACCTCACCCCCTCTCGATGGTAAATGAGGTGAACGACAGTAGTTAGTGGTGTATTCCTTTCTCACTCGCCTCACTCATACATGTGTGATATACAGAGTGAAATTGATATAATTAGCATCCTTTTAAACGAAGAGTCTAACCATCAAACTGAACATCTTTTACTATGGGAGCAAACTGCTCGGAGCAACAAAAAAATTTGCTTTTGCATACATTTCAGTCGAGTAGGCATTGCAGTTTAGTACGGAACAGCTGATTTTATTTTTGCTCCGATCGGTTTGCTCCCATAGTAAATCCTCGAAATAACGTTGAAACCATAGAGAAATTACACTCCATGGTTGGTCAATTACTCACCAATAAGTAGATTCGCGCTGTAGGCCCCCTCGGACATTGAACAGTTGACCATGTACCAGTGGTCACAGATCAGCATGCGTTGCTGAAACAGCGTCGTGTTCGGGCAGGTGTAGCTGAACTGACGGCCGAGACCGTCGCACATGTGGTACACCTGGATAAAGAGAAGATAGATGGTTAGTTCTTTGTTGTATAGGCAGAAAAAACGCAAAAATGACACGCTAGAAAGCTAAACTCACACGTAGTTGTGCACGGACGACCGGTATCATATTGTGCATGTATTCAACTTTAATAATCCTTCCTTCCTTAATATGCAAACACTTTTTAGGGGGATGATCAGACCATCAAACTGATCAACTTACTCTATGGCACCAACATCGAAAAAAACAAAACTACAAACCTACTTGAGCCAAATGTGGCAGTCAATTTTTTTTTTCGCGATTTCGATTTTGGTCCCATAGAGAAAGTTGTTCAGTTAAATGGTCTGATCATCCCCTTAAAAAGTGTCAGCATATTAAGTTGGACCCCGTATATTAATGTTTCATTGTACCAAGTTAAGAAAAGTAGATACAAACTGACACATAAATTCGCTAGAGAAAAAGCATTAAACATTATTTATTCTTATTTTTATGTGTGAGTTTAACAAGCAGGTTTAGTTTCATTAGTGATTAGTTAAAAGCTAGTGGTGTACCTATACCTTCTTATCTACATGAGACGGATCACAATAATATTGTGGATCCATTACCAATTAGATGATAGGGATATTTTGAACCACACTATAATTTAGGACACTATAAAAATTATTGATTGATTCATCTTCATACTAGTACAGATTTCTATAATTATACTAGTAACTAGTTAGCAAAAAACATAGAAGTATAATGACATCGAACCCATTATTAAAATATTCTTTAGCCGAGTCGAGCGCCTACACGAGTTTTACTGACGTTTCCGACAGATTAAATATACGGAAGATACGATAATATACAAATTAATTAATATAATTGTACGAAACGCAAAGTTGTTAAGATTCCATGAAGAAGAATTTTGTTGGAATTTATCATTTCAATACACAGATTATTGAATAAGATTTGATTGAGTTTGTCAATGACGAAGGTTGGTTATTATCTCGTTATTGTTTATTGTATTGCATTTTGTTTCATTACATATATTTTAGACACATTTAAATTTCGTCCAAATGATGATCTTAGGAAAGTAATAAAACATTTTTATTTGACCTTTTCACAGTCTTCAACTTAATAACCAGGTTTAAAATTTATGGTAAATAGCTGAGCATAATATTAGCATATTATGCTCACGACTGTATTCCCCAAGGGGATCATCATCATCATATCAGCCGATAAACGTCCACTGCTGGACATAGGCCTCCCCAAAAATGGGGGATTTGCCATAATCGCCACGCTTGGCAGGCGGGATGGCGATCGCAGTTGGATTGAATGTGTGTACTCAGAGGATGCTGCTGCCCATCCTCCGGTAGATCCCTTAGTCGCCTTTTACGACACTCACGGGAGGAAATGGGATGGTGCTACTCTTAGCCGACACCACACGGACTATATTCCCCAAGGGGATAGTTAGAAATATCCTGAAAACAGGATATAAGATACGATATAAGAACAGATATAAGAAAGGATAAGTTTGGAAAATAAATGTAGGTATACATACCAACTAATAGGGAGAGTTATCTTTGCATAATTATAATAATTATTTATTTTTGAATCTACCGAAGTAGATACATTTTATGAAATAGTCGATGGAAAATAAAGGTCGGAAGAATATAATTATAGGACAAAACACTATAACGATAAACGGTCACGGAAAAGATGCACTTTAGTACTACGACCCACGTGAAACAAAAGTTTTTAACTCTTTTCGTTGCTGACTATAGGTAGGTACCTACTACTGCTACTTTGCTACTGCCTAGGAGTCCTATGACATAAAATATTTAAAATTTTTATTGGATGGCCCAAACTTGATTCTATAGGTATTAGGGCAAACAGCTTTTACTATTACTTTTTTATTTGTACCCAAGATACTGAACAACTTTCCCTAAGAAACCTATAGGAAATTAAAAATATTTCTACTTTTAATATCTTCGACCAGCAGATTGAATTTAGTATTTGCGAATTTCCTATACGTTCCTTAGGGAAAGTTGTTCAGTATCATGGGAACAATAACCCCATAAAGTAGTGCAACTGTTTACCCTATCACCCTGTATAGTAGAAATCTAACAACTGCAAGGATCCCAGTATTACTATAAATATAAAACGAATATGTAAATATAACTATAAAAAAAAGTGAAGGAAATAAACAAAAACAACTATTTAAGGTTAAACGTAATTGCGATGATGTTAAGAATGATTGCGCCGGCGCAATTATAACATATTCCACACTTGAAGAATATTTTTTAACGTAACAAAAAACATTACTTCCTCGGTTTACGCATTCCTAATGCGTTTGTTTGTTTCTCTTGACAATGTCATCACCAGATTTACTCGACAACACGTCAAGCTAAAATCGCCCTTCTTCTGACTCAGCTGGGTGAAAAAAGGGTACAGTTAAGTGTTTTTCTCCCCTCCAGACGGAAAGCGTCAATTGTCGTCCCGCTGCGCTAAACGAAGTTGTCGCTTTCCAGCTCCGTCGAGGAGAAAAATAGTATACTTACCTCGGACAGTAAATAAAGAAAGCCTCAGATCACATGTTTGTTGACCTCGGCTTCGCCTCAGTCAACAATTACATGAGATCTGAGACCTTTCTTACTTTCCTGTCCTCGGTGTGTACTCTACTATAAGGTGGTTGCAGAGTTGTCAATTTCATACAAAACATTGTCGTAGAACACTCGTAGACGGTATTAATAAAAGTAATGTTTTATATATGGAAAAATAGCTCAGAAAATCTAGATTGCGAGTATCAAATAACATTTACAATTTATGATATAATTACGAAAATATCAAGCTTTGAAATTATTCATACAAAATGTCAAAGCCTTATATCTATCTATATGTATATCTTCGTAATTATATTATATATTGTAAATGTTATTTGATACGCGCAATCTAGATTTTCTAAGCTATTTTTCTCATCATTCTGACATCTCTGGTGGAAAAGCAGCCTAAGTGTTTTATTGTGTAATCATTAAAGTTAATCTTCCGTTAAATCTCTTGCTAGTTTTACTACGTCAACAAGACAAAAAGTGACAGCAAGAGATTTAATGGAGGATTAACTTTAATGAGCGTTTCAGCAACTGCTAACAAAGTTGTGATCCAAGGTTGGTCGATAACAACGTTTTCTATTCTATTCTAGAGCTTATGCCACTACTGTCACAAAACAGTCCCGTTTGATGGTCTAACTATAAAACTATCTCCATTCCAAATAGCAACGAAAATTTAAGGCCATTTTTAATTACAGAAGATTTGAAACACTTACTCTCACTTATTCTTAGAACAGCTTTAGTAACGTCCAAGATATGTCGGATAGTACCTACATCTTTCTGATAAATATATTATAATTTTGCTTATCAGAATTCGCTAAAAAGCTAAATAGGAATCGGAAAATCTCGTCGTCCTTATTTGGAATGCAGTATGTCTTCATACTCGTCAGTTTCTAGTGTATTTGTCTTATCCATTGTCTTATCCCCAAAATTTTCCTAAGTCATAATCACAGAAACGATGAGCCTGCTATTTTTATAACTCTTTGAAGAGTAATTATGGATGGCAGTAGCGTCAGGTAAAAAACTTTTAATAGAGCAAAAACTGCAAGGCAAATTACTTGAGCGCCACAGTATTGTTGCTTTAATTGGTCTCCTGTCATTCAGATGTCATCGCCATATTATCATGGGTAAAGTGCATTTGAAGTGCATTACAAAGGGGGCATCCATTAACTACGTTAGGCCTTGAGGGGGGAGGTGTTCGAGCCGTATCTCACCGTCACGTGGAAGAGAGGGTCCCTGCCAATATTACTTCGAGACAATAACATATTTTTTCTCCGCAAAAAACAGTGTATAATTGAGAGAAAACTGGTTTAAATTAAGTAAAACATGATCTAAGTAGTCTTAAATACTAGTCTTAACTAAATAAAAATAATAACGCAAAAAACAAACAAGCACTGGTTAACGTATTTACACTAAAAATACGCATTTTGCAAAACGGGAGACAGCAATAAGAAAAAAAAGCATGGCTATTAGAGAGCCAATTCCAGAGATCATTTATGGCAGAGTTGAAGACCCTACCGCAAAAGCACCAAAAAACATAAACAAAAACACAACACAAAACACATTACACACACACATTACAAAAAAATTTGTTTAACAAAACTGTTCCTATCCGAGTTTTTGGGGACGACATAGTAGCCATCAATCTCTTGTCAATATCTTGGATTTGTAAAGTGAATCTAGCACCCATAAAAATGTTTTAATTTATTAGCTTCGCTTTCGTAAGTATGTAACTTACTAATTCAATTTGTAGTTGCAGTTAAATTGACCACTTTGAATATGGTCGTGGTGACAATATAATCATAGAGTCAATTATCTTTTCTAAACTTATAAATCATACCTAAAGATAGAATACAATTAATATCTCAAGCACTTGACAGGACGACAGACGTAACGGCTGACGACACGACAGGTCGTAATTATACGTTTGGGAAACGGCTCGCTCTGTCGTGCTTATCTTATAGTTTCTCAGCAATTAGTCGTTGAATAACACGGTCAGATATCGTTGCTTCAAAGTTATTATAAGTGAGGATTGGGTCTCTGCCATCCATCTCTACACAACAATCAAAAACATAAAGGTGGTTGGAGAGCTGTCAATTTCATAAAAAACGTTGTCGTATAACACTCGTAGACGGTGTTAATAAAAGTAATATTTTATATATGGAAAAATAGCTTAGAAAATCTAGTTTGCGCATATCAAATAATATTTACAATTTATAATATTATTACGAAGATATCACGCTTTGAAATTATTCATACAATATTTCAAACCCTTATATCTTCGTAATAATATTATAAATTGTAAATATTATTTGATATGCGCAAACTAGATTTTCTAAGCTATTTTTCCATATATAAAATATTACTTTTATTAACACCGTCTACGAGTGTTATACGACAACGTTTTGTATGGACGGAAACCACCTTAACATGTCTAGTCGGTAACAATAAGAAGTAACAACGCGTGACTAAACACAAAACACATTTGACCCGGGTCTGCTCGTCCATCGGAATGAGGAAGCTTGCCTCGGCCTTGATCTGACATTAACCAAAATATGGTTCATCCACACTCGTGACTTAGATTACTGTTAGAATTTATGACAGCCATTATCTTTTTATTTGTTTTGCATTGCAAATATTATGGACTTGTTTAAAGTGTTTTGAAGAGCGTCAATGGCGCATTGCGGAGAGGTGTGGACTTTTATCACGATAGTTGGGTTCAAATTAGATTATTTCAGGATTTATTTACACATTGTGTACCTAACGTAAAAATGTATTATGAAACATCCTGTATGTTTCATAAGTAAAAATAAATATTTAAAACTCATAAGGGGGTTGTTTAGACCGTCAAACTGAACAACTTTCTCTATGGGACCAACATCGAAATCGCGAAAAAAAATCTGATATCCCATACATATTTTAGCTCTAGTCGATTTGTAGAGTATGGAACATCACATTTTTTTTTCGCGATTTCGATATTGGTCCCATAGTGAAAGTTGTTCAGTTTGATGGTCTACACCACCCCCTTAAAGGTTTATTTGTATTTTTGTAACACCTTGTATAATGTATTAAGTATTATATATTTTTAGAAGGGGCAGTCAGCATCGATACGACCATAATTAACTGGCTAAGTGTAATGAAATGACACACCTGCGGAACGTACGGTGCCGAACTTTCGGTTGAATACGCGTCTATAAGGACTTGCGGTAGCATTTCCCCTCTACCACGGTATATACAAGGTGTTTCATAAAAAACAATAAATTTTTGAAACTCATAAGGCGGTTGTTTAGACCATCAAACTGAACAATTTTCTCTATGGGACCAACATCGAAATCGCGAAAAAAATAATTTTAAATCCCATACATATTTTAGCTCTAGTAGATTTGTAGAGTATAGAACATAATTTTTTTTTTCGCGACTTCGATATTAGTCCCATAGTGAAAGTTGTTCAATTTGATGGTCTACACCACCCCCTTAAATGTTTATTTGTAGTTTTGTAACACCTTGTATATAAGAACGATTGATCATGTGCATTTAGATTCAATGTTATACCTTATCACTAAACGAGACAGCCTATAATTGTGAAACAATAACTTCGGACTTAGAACGTTTGGGGTTCACACGAGACAACTTTTCATGAATTTTAACATTCAAAATTAAAATCTAAAGTTATGGGGAATAAAATCCAAAGTTACGGATTTAATGTCACCTCGCCCCCCGCAAAAAGTGACAGAAATGTTTGTTAGTAGAATTACATGCGTAACTAGTCCATATAGGGTCCTTCTTAATATGCTGACACTTTTAAAGGGGATGATCAGACCATCAAACTAAACAACTTTCTCTATGGGACCAGCTTCGATATCACGAAAAAAAATATCCGCTGGTCCATGCAAAACTGCAAACCGACTCGAGCCAAATCTATGGGACAGTTGATTTTTTTTTCGCGATTTCGAAGCCATAGAGGTCCCATAGAGAAAGTTGTTCAGTTTGATGGTCTGATCATCCCTTAAAAAAGTGTCAGCATACTAAAAAGGACCCTGTATAAGTCCTACTAGTCAAAGGTCTATCAAAAATGGCGCGTAATGGCGCGTACTGGTGTGTCGCCGGTATACTTAGATTTTATTTTGATCTAAGCCTGTATAGGGAAAGACGTTACGCTTATTTAACCGAACGTTCGGCGCCAAACGTTTCTCAGGTGTATCACTACACTAATCTTTATGCTACAGCATGGTCTTGCGATTGAACTCATGCTGAGACGAAAAGAAGAAGAATTTTATAATACCTATGTATTGTTAGATTACAAATAATCCTCTGTGGTTAGATCTTGCAACTATTTGCATAACTATTATATAAATGCATTGACTTTGACCAACTTCATTCACTCAATGATTTAATGAAATTATTGCATCGTCAATAAACAACATAATAAACAACAAAAATTTCTGTTATTTTATAAAAATAAAAGACAGTACGTTTTTTAGTATAAAAAAATACAAAACCTTGAAAACAAACTAGATTCACACAATAACTGGTCCAAAACATCATTATTACGTAAAGTCCAATTTTAATGACTTCCTGCTTTGTATTAGTTAGGTATAGTTTTATAGAACCTTGTCACAATCACCTGTATTAATGTCATTAAACTCCTGCGAAACACAACTGCAATTAATTTACTGTGACAAAGTTCTAAAGTGGCCTCAAATCGGTTTACTATACATTAATTTATATGTCATAAGATATAACGGTATCATCACGACATTTTGATAGGTAGGTACCTAATAAAAAACCGGTAGGGTTCCGCAAATTTTTAAAAGTATCGATACCTACTCGATACCAAGTATCGAATAAAAAGTATCGATACCGATAAAAGTATTGACTCAAAAGTATCGATACTACTTGGTATCGAGTAATATTTTTAAAATATTAGAAACCACAAGAAAATACACAATTTCCTTCAAAATTAAATAACAAAGTACAAGAACTAATAATTACTGTACCCCTAATTACGAGATTCCTAAAACTTGATAATTGCTAGTATAGTATTGGTACTAAATATTTACCTGGTCATAGTCTCACATTCATTATTCAAGCTTTTAATAGGGTTTTCCCCCGAAATCGTCATTCCATCGAGAGGGACGACGCTATACATTGGAGAAGGAAGTACTATCTACTGACTTTTATATGACAGATTAATGAGGAGACAAAAGTATCGAGTAACTCAGAAAGTATCGATACTTAGTAAAATACTCTAATAAAAGTATCGAGTACAAAAATACTAGGTATCGAACTAAAAGTATCGATACTACTCAAGTATCGATACTTTTTGCGGATCCCTAAAAACTGGCCAAGTGCGAGTTAGTCTCGCGCAAGAAGGGTTCCGTACAACCACACATGACAAAAAAAAACTGTTCTCCGGGATTCTCACAAGCCCGACACACCATTGACAAGTTTTTATTAATTGTTGTTATACCTTAGAGTATGCACTAGAATAAGTCCAAGTTTGACGCTTACTTGTATTACATACTGTTTTTACGATTGAGCAAAAACAGAAAACGTTGAAAAAGACACGTTTGTGGAGACTTGCCATAGATGTCAACACCCACAAGTTATAGCAAAGAAACTAACAGATGGCGATACCGTCGCGCTCAGAAATATGCTCCATACAAAGACAACGTTCACCGTAAATACGTAACTCGTAACTTACTACAAATAAGGTTCACAATCGAATGCGAGACATAAATCGCGCAAGAGAAATAATCACAGAGATTCGATATATATACAACGTCCAACTAAGAACTGTTGGACCACGGCCGGTCCCCAGGCTTCACACTAAGCCTGGTGGAAGATCTTCCCTTTTCAATGGAGGAACATTCCCAAGTACCACCTCCATACGTTTTTTCAATTACATTTTGTTTTCTTAATTTGCCAATAATAACGCATATTCTGTGAAAAATGAAACCCTCTAACAAAGCCCCCTTTGGATATGGAACCTTGAAAAATTATAGTTTTATTACTATACGAAACACAGTTTTTTACAATTAAAAACATCTACAATTCTAAATTTTGAACTATCGATATTTTTTTTCAAAGGTCCGGGCCTGCGAAGGCCTTGCAAATAACTTGTGTACAAAAATTACTTAGAATATAAACGATGTCAATAAATTACTCGATGTGTCTTATATGGAGCACATACAATTTGAAAAATGGATGCTAGTCCAATAAAAAGAAGATTTACTTTTGTTTATTACAGTTAATTAATTTTATTATCAACTTATTGGTCTTTGTAGATTCCGAGATGTATCGTTTATCATCTCGATCATAAATTGCTCTAGCGAATCAGGAGAGCGATTTTTGAATCTCATTCGGTGAGCTCAGCTGTTGAAAATGTCAAAATTACTATGGACATACGCATCTTTCTACTGCGGATTTGACCCTCAAAAATCTCTCTAGTAGTGTGTTTGAAAGTCAAATCAGCAGTAGAAAGATGCATATCTCCATAGTAATTTTTACATTTTCAACAGCTGAGCTCACCGAATGAGATTCAAAAATCGCACTCCAGGTTGTTTTAAATTATTTCAAATCATAAATAAGTGAGTAGAGAAACTAATAATCGAATTCAGAATCTTTGCTAATGAAGACTCATAACACCCTCTTCTTTGCATCGGAAGTTATAAACTAGATGTCGGCGGCAGCGGCCCGATAGCACAGTCTGTAGTGAACCTGCCTGCTGTGCCGAGGGTCGCGGGTTCGAATCCGATAAGGGACAAATATTTGTATGATGAATATGAATATTTGTACCCGATTCATGGATGTTTGTATCTATATATTATGTTTTCTATACTTCGATCAACAATATACAACTAGATAACGGGTCGCATACAAAATCAAAGAGAAATTCTGTCCTCGTGAATATGAGAAAACAGTCCGAATACATTATAATTTCGACCTCAAAGCAACCATAATTCCTAGTAATTTAAAAAAGGAACACTGCGGCATTGCGAGACGTGCTTACGTTGGCTTTGTTCGAACGCAACTAATTCAAAATAAGACCTCACTCCAATAGTGAGGCGTTATTTGCCGGGACATGTTTTGAGCGCTGACGCGTTATCTAGTTGGATATTGTTGATCGAAGATTCTATATCGTTGTCTAGTTATCATTATACAAGTCCAGGCTAGATTCTGGAACTTTAAAATGTGACTAGATAATTTGTGTGACAATGTCCAAGATATTTATTTTTTATTTATTTATTTATGTCCTCTAATTATACAGGGTGTTAGGGTAAACAGTAATATTACTTTAATGGGTGTTTGTACTCATGATACTGAACAACTTTCCAAAAGAAACAAAGGGAAACTCGCAAAATCAAAATCCAATGACTAAAAATGACGCCTTTTTTATTTTTGCTTCTTTTTTAGCGCGGCCAGCAATCAAACATATGAATATTATATTATATTATAGTTCAGAATAAAGTAACAACCAAAACCTTATGACAAGTATATCTCTAAACTCAGTCCGAACGGAGATATAAAGGCTTGAAGTAAACCTAATGAATAAAGGTTCAACTTAAGGTGGTTGGAGAGCTGTCAATTTCATACAAAACTTTGTCGTAGAACAACTCGTAGACGGTGTTAATAAAAGTAATATTTTAGTATATGGAAAAATAGCTTAGAAAATCTAGATGGCACGTATCAAATAATATTTACAATTTGTAATATAAAAAAGTAGCGGGGAGCGACTGGATGAGGAAGGCCGAGGACAGAGATTTGTGGCGCGCCTTGGGAGAGGCCTATGTCCAGCAGTGGACGATGATAGGCTGATGATGATGATGATGATGATGAATATAATTACGAAGATATCAAGCTTTGAATTTGATTCATACAAAATTTCAAAGCCTTATTATCTTCGTAATTATATTATAAATTGTAAATATATTATTTGATACGCGCAATCTAGATTGTCTAAGCTATTTTTCCATGTAATAAAACATTACTTTTATTAACACCGTCTACGAGTTGTTCTACGACAAAGTTTTGTATGAAATTGAAAGCTCTCCAACCACCTTAAGGCCATTATATCTCCGTTCAGACTGACTTGATATACATGTGATAACAAGTTACAAGTTAAAAGTTGTAATAACAATTAGTTTGTTACTTTATTCTGAACTAAAATATTCAAGTTTGGTTAATGGCCGCGCTAAAATTAACGTCAAAAAATAAGGCGCCAACCTTCCATACAAAACCAGCATTGTCTTTTCAACTTTTGTTGCAAACTTTGGATCAGCTTATTGCATTTAGTATGGAAAGTCCAAACATTTTTTGCGAATTTCCTATAGGTTTCTAAGGGAAAGTTGTTCAGTGGCATGGGAACAATAACCCCTTAAAGTAGTGCAACTGTATACCCTATCACCCTGTATAGTAAAAATCGAACAACTGCTAGGATCCCAGTATTACTATGAATATTTAAAACCAATATGTAAATATACCTATGTGAAGGAAATAAACAAAAACAGCTATTTAAGGTTAAACGTAATTGCGATGATGTTAACAAGGATTGCGCCTGCGCCGCAATTCGGTATGTCAAGTTTTTTTTTGTCTTCATTTTTATATTTTTTACGGACAGAAGACATAATTTTAAGATACCTATTTCATTCTTATTGCGATTCATCGAGTTTATCAATATAAATTTAATATTTAAATTATTTTGATCTGTAATCTCCAAGTGAAAAAATGGTGGAGAGAAAATAATTCGAACTCCATGGAGAAAAACTACCTACAGCTGTATTTAAAAAAATTAAAACCTGCCTCCTCTTTCTAACTCTATGCTGGAAAAAGATACGGCAACATCAAATGTCAAATTCTGACATTGTGAAAGTATTTTTTTTTCTTTGGCCGGTTATTTTAAGTAGATTTTATGTTTACCAAGGAGTTCACAGGTATGCCAGTGACGTCACTGCACGGACCGAAAAACGACGTTATTTTATTAAAAATATCTGTAATCCTTTCATTTTAAAATCTCTGACATAGAAAATATGATTATTGAGACAATTATCTCGAAATGGTTTTTGATTCAGCCCTCCAAAAAAAAACTTGACATACCGAATTGTGACATATTCCACACTTGAAGAATATTTTATTAAAGTTATGCAACCCTTATAACCGACGTTTTACCGAAACACCCTGTATGAGTGCTAAACAATATCATAAATTTTTGATAAATAACGGCCCCCTGCCGTTTACAAAGCTTCGTAGAAGGGCCTATAACAAGATTAGATATTACAATATTATATTTAGGCTTTCAGGGCAGAATGAAGAAGAAGTCATTCGTTTTACAACTTTGAGAATCCAGAATTCCATAAATACGAAGTAGTAAATAAAATTGTATAGTATCCCGATTCAACGCAACTAAATCATGGTGTACGCTCGCTTCTTCTCATGCCAGAATGCGTAAGCGCCGACAATGAGGCAGTTTTTCAATTAAACCGCGACACCGCTTCACCTTGACCTACAGGTGAGAAGAATACTTAGGGCGACCATGAATACAGCTTTAAGCAGGATTCGTGATTTTATAAGTAAATTGATTTTTAACTATTTAATAAAAATGTCTTGTCAATCAGGTTTTTGTTAAATAAGAAAGAATAATTTTTCGATTTAAAAAATAATAATATGATAAAAAAAGCATCAAAATCTAAAATAGCTTTCGAGTAAATCGCGAAAATTCTTTAAGCGAACCTAATTTTAAAAATAAGCATTTTAATTAACGACTATTTCGCAAGAAACGCCGCAGATTGGTGCTATTATTGCAATATTCGAAAAAAAATATTTGAAATATGCAGATTCTATGTGAAAGAATCACCAAAATCGGTTAAGTAGTTTTCGAGATAATAGCGAAAATACTTACAATCATACCTTCATACATACGGGTCGAACCAAACGCTGAACCTCTTTTTTTTAGATCGGTTATAAAATGTTTTCAATGTCAGATAAGTAAGTCACGAATACGGCCAATTTAAATTATTTCAGGAATGATGTTCTAGAAATATTATTCTAGCATCTAATTCGGAGCGCGCTCCATGCAAACGTACTATGGTGATATTTTCCATACTAGCCAATTAAAGTCAATGAAATTTTGCAGAAACAATCTGGAAACAAATTTCTATGCTTGTATGGAGTCCGATTTTCGTTAAAATGTATAGTTTTCAAGTTACAGTGCCTCAAAGATTTCCATACAAATCTTAAATTAATCCTAGCATTGAAACAATATATTTTAACGAAAATCTGACTCCATACAAGCATAGAGATTTGTTTCCAGATTGTTTCTGCAAAATTTCATTGACTTTAATTGGTTAGTATTGAAAATATCACCGTAGTACGTTTGTATGCACCGCGCATTTTCGCTCTCGGAATAAAATTCTCTTAAGTCTTAAATCTAATCAAGGTCGTGTGTGTAACCTTTAAGCACTAACTTTTCGCACGGCAAACAGACCTGTTTAGCCTTAATTAACCAGAGCAAACGAACAGAACTGCCACATCATAATAATTATGTAGGTATAAATAATAATTCTGTGTGTCCGGTGAATAACGGTCCAACTCAAAAAATGCAACTTTACAGGAGAGCCTAAAAACATAATTTCTTGGTAAAAAAAAATATTTTCTCGAGAACCGTTTCATATTTTTTTAAGCAAATCACTGTGTTTTCTAGATATTTTTATGGTCTTTTATTATTATATGGTTTAGTCTATGAAATACTTACCGTGCTGGAGATATTTCGTTCAGAAGTTGAATTAAACCTTTTGACACTAATAAAAATACATTACATTATGATTTAAATTGAGTTAGGGCCTTTTACACTTCACAATATCCTTGGTGTAAAATGGTTTATGTTATTTTTTAATTTCATTTTTATTCCATCCCTTTCTTAAATACACAACACCGGAAAACTTACTTTGTAAACTAAATCAAAACGAATTGATGAAAGTAGTTTTATTTAGGTAAAACAAGCTCATCACAAAATTACAAAGTGTTTTTTGAGTTAAATTCTTTTTCACGAAGGTAACATTTTGTGCGTATGGATTTAAATCTAATATTTAATATAATTTTTAAGGAAAAAGATAACAAACACTTGCAAAATGTACTTTCTAAGCTCACTGTTTAAGCTTTTAATATCCACCATATTCAGCATTAAACTTAAGTGACACAAAAATTAGACATTTTCTAGAAAAAATATTCATTTCGTTATTAAGTAGGTAAGGAATTTTATCATGTATAGGTATTTTTTTTATGGGTAACACTAGCTTATATGTAAAATTTTGTGACGTGGGTAACGCCGCGTGGTATCAGTAATGCTGGAAACGTGAAATATTAAACAAAATACCATTACAAAAACAAATTCTAAAGCGACGCATGCTTAAAAACTTATCAAGTTAGAACTCACGATTCTGTGCCTCAAAATTGTATGACCAGTCTGATGTATTGTAATTCTTAATACACGTTTGATATCCGGTTCGCTTTGCAGTGTTGTCATTATACAAAATACAAGATATTTTAGGAAAAAAATAGTTTAATTTCAAAGAATAAACAAAAGATTCTTTCTTTACCACTCTATGTACAAGCCTATGCTTGAAGTGCGGTTCGGCAATCCCTAGCTAAAACAAGGCCTGAAATTATCACTTAGTTCAATCTAGCAGTACCATCCTTAAAAAAAAATCGCCAGATTGTATTCATACTAAGTGATTCTTATTCTCACTACATAAAAGAAAATATTTGGTGATAGACGGTTTAACTCACTTATTCGACATACATTTTTGGTGGGATGTATAGCGTTCTCCCCAGTCCCAGATGATGTCAGTTTCCGTACTTAGCCCGCTATCAAACGCGCATCATATTCATGAGCTATACTTGATTTTTTATGAAGGTATTAACTATTAAGGTTTTTGAAATTTGGTTTAACTCAGATAAATCATATTTCACAAAACAAAATAAATTGTGTCGAAGGATTTAAGTCGAAGTAAATCTATGTTCACCTAATTTTATATTGGTTTTATGATCTAACTCTATTTCAACCATTGTGCACGATAAAAAAATGGACTTAAATCGTTTTGTAATAAGTCTATCTCTGGAATTATTAAAGGTATGAATATTCCAGTAACACCATTTTGTAGAGAAAAAAAAAAATTGTATTATGGCATTAAAAACTCATTTTGGATCTAAGTTGAGTTAGACCGTTATTCACCGGACCCACAGAATTATGCCAGTGCCTAGTTGAAGGGAATTAATATTCAGATAATGTTTGGGTTAGAAGTCTAGAATATAAAGCCTGACCAGGAAAATAAAAAACCTCGCCATGTTGCGGAAAATCATTGGAACTAATTTTTGTACTTGGAACACTAACATTAAAGGTGACAGTCGATTGCAGCGCCCCCAATCCAGGTTTTTTATTTTCCTGGTCAGGCTTTACTTACATAAATTATTAAAAACGCTGACGAACTGCCACAAACCACACATGACATAGATAACAAAAAATAAAAAAACAATATCACTGCTCTTTCTAATACGATAATTATATTGTGTATGTTATTTTGGGAGTCGCGAGACTGAGGGGGTAACAAGTAGACGTTTCGTCGGCTTGCTATTTTGACAGCCACGTGGCTCCGCCGTTTTATGGCGGTTTCGAGTGTGTGTTTTTGTTTAAAAACGGGGCTTTGAGATCGCCATACCCTATTACCGTACAATATCTAATAAATATATCTTTAACATTTGACACTGGCGAAATCTAACAAGGAAACACAATTAAATAAAAAATAGAATAGAATATGTTATTTTGTAACGCTACGCTAACCCTATCTTTGGACATCTATTAAATCCACAGGTTAACAACACTGAACTTTCAAAATTATATGAAGTGTAGATAGATAGATAGATAGATAGATAAATCATTTATTTGCAAAAGTAACACACACATAAATAATACAGTTCACAAGTTTACAAAATAACAAAACAAGGAAACATCAACAGAACAAACATGTAATTTATTGTATGCTACAGCAGCAAATAGGTCCCATCTCAACATAGACCTTGCCCGAAAGCAGGGTGTTGATTTTCAGATGAAACCTCTGGTAGTAGTCAGACGCAGCAGCCAATGAGAGATAAATAAAATAAGTAAAGTTTAGATGAAATATAGTAATGGAAGAGTAAAAAAAAAAAGAAAAAGTAAATACGAAATAATATTATATTATACCTACATACATATTATACTATTTATTATGTGTACCAATCCAGGTGCTCCTCGTGATTTAACTTAGGTGCTCAAATTCGTCTTATTTCAGTAGTACAGTAATTAGTTCGGTATCGTCCTTTGAGACTTAAAAATCGGTTCTTAACTTGAAATAGATAAACTCGAAATACCAAATTCTATAAAGAGCAGGTGCTCCACGCAGGTGCACCTAGATAGGTATCTAGGTGCTTAAAATTAGTGCTCTTCATGGAATCAACATCATCATCATCAGCCTCCATAACTGCCTCCGTGGTCTAATGGTTAAGAGCATTGGGCTCTTGACACGGAGGTCGTGGGTTCGATTCCCACGGTGAAATGTCACTTTGTGCGTTTTCCCCCAGTTGGTTAGGAAATTGCAGGCTGAGTCACCTGATTGTCTGAAAAGAAAGATGATTCCGTGCTTCGGATGGCACGTTAAGCTGTTGGTCCCGGCTACTATCTCTGGTGGTAGTAGTCGTTACATAAAAACCACGTCCGAGGCCGTAAGGCGGTTTGAATAAACTCTGACACCAGGGCTTGCAGCCCACTCGATAAGAAGAAGATCATCAGCCTATACAAGGTGTTACAAAACTACAAATAAACATTTAAGGGGGTGGTGTAGACCATCAAACTGAACAACTTTCACTATGGGACCAATATCAAAATCGCGAAAAAAAATAATTATGTTCTATACTCTACAAATCGACTAGAGCTAAAATATGTATGGGATTTAAAATTATTTTTTTCGCGATTTCGATGTTGGTTCCATAGAGAAAGTTGTTCAGTTTGACGGTCTAAACAACCCCCTTATGAGTTTAAAAAAAATATTGTTACTTATGAAACACCCTGTATACGTCCCACCGCGAGGCATAGGCCTGCCCTCAGAGAGGGTGTGTCGGAATCTACCTAGGAATCTACGAATAAAGAAATAAATACTTAGTCGGAATACCTCTAAAAAATTCACGCTCAAACTATTCCAAATTCAAAAGTATTCCTAACTGAGTAATTTTTTTTAATTAGTCTATAGAGTTAATAGTTCTCTGTGCTTTTTTTACTAGCCCATTTCATCCCACTGCTGGGAAAAGGCCTCTGTGCTTAGTAGACTAAAAAGCCAGAGCAATCCCGACGTCTCTAATCTTTCGAAATCCTAAGTATAACGTTCATTCAACTACATTCACTCGAATAAAAGAAATGTAATTTTACATCCGTTCATCTTAAACCGGTAACCTCATATAATAAAAGCGGTTACGTATGAAAGTGCACGTATAGTTCAAGGCTATCACAACTGGTTCAGTGGATCAGTAACACGATGTGCGAGACATTGGTTATTTAATACTTTTTGATGAGATGAAGGTTAAGAGAATATTATTCCAAGAGCGAAAATGCGCGCTGCATACAAACGTACTATGGTGATATTTTCAATACTAACCAATTAAAGTCAATGAAATTTTGCAGAAACAATCTAGAAACAAATCTCTATGCTTCTATAGAGTCAGATTTTCGTTAAAATATACAGTTTCAATGCTAGGATTAATTTAAGGTTTGTATGGAAATCTTTGAGGCACTGTAACTTGAAAACTGTACACTTTAACGAAAATCTGACTCCATACAAGCATAGAAATTTGTTTCTAGATTGTTTCTGCAAAATTTCATTGACTTTAATTGGTTAGTATTGAAAATATCACCATAGTACGTTTGTATGGAGCGCGCTCCAAATAATATACCCTTAAGTCCTCTTTGACGGGTTGAGAAAAAGTTAAACTCTGTATAATAGGCCTTTTTAATTTGTTGACGGTTGACGACAATGAATTCGTTCAACGTAATTAGAAGTATTCTAGATTTTGCATTCTTAGAATTATCTGTATTATCTATCTATAACGTCACGCCTCCTTCCCAGTGGGGTAGGCAGAGACCAGAGCGCGCCATCTACTACGATCCTTACATACATCTTTTTCCTCATTCACATCCATACATCTCTTCATACATGCCCGTCAGTTTCGAGTACTCCGCACCTCTCATTTTTGTAAGACGCAAATGATTTGATTAGAATACATCCTACGAGGGCGCCTTCTGCCGACACTTCGACTCACTTTAGCTTCATATATCTCTTTCGTACATCTGCTATCACTCATCCTCTCCACATGACCAAACTGTATTATTTCGGTTAAAATGTCCAAGATCTTTCCGGTGTTGCAGTTTTTGCCCCCACTTATTATAAATCTGTGCCCACGCGCGCGCGCGTTCATATTTGCGTTTTCTCTTACAAAAGACATCAAAGAGAGCTACATTTCTTTATTTAGAGCAGTGGTTCCTAACCTTTTTTTGACCAAGAAATCAGAAATCAGAAATCAGGAATTTTATTTGTGAAACCAGGTACATTATGAGGTGTAACATAAAAAAGTGTCTCTCTAGCTTCTGTCCGCAGCAGACATACAAATATCGTTAAATTATAAGTGAAATTGCTCTCTAAAAAAAAATATTATAATAATCTTGGCTCTACAACATACATTTCAATTAAAATAAAGATAAATATCGTCAACAAAAATTAATTCACTAATACAATCATTATTATTTAGGTAGGTACCTCAAAATAAGCAATTACAAAATAAAATAATATTGAAAAAAAAAACTAATAATATTCATGTCATCCAAGGACCGCTATCATTGTTTTGTTGTTAGCAGGGACCACAAAAGTCAAGAATCTTAAGTTTTAAAGACATTTCATATGCCACATATATATTAGGTAATAAACAAAAGGTTTAACTTCAACAGATGAAAGTCATCGACATGTATGTCACACTAAAAAAATGTGAAGCATCAAAGTCCTACATATTCGTTTGTTCTACAAGGGACCTACACTCACACAGATGCACCAGTAGGCGTAGGTCCTACGCAGGCGCACGCACACAAATATAAATAGGTGCTTCACTCGTCTTTTTTTCAGGTCCGTTATTCGTACATTTTTTTTAAAGGCTTGCTTCATCTGCTGATCTGTCACTACATCCACTCGCCTTCACGTGCCTTCACATTCAACGTGTCACGTGGTTGTCACGTGGTGTCTGTCTAATTCACAGATCTCAATCACCTTTTCTTTAAAAGAAACAAAAGAATAGTGACCCAGTGTTAATCTAAGGACTTCACTTCATAATCTGTATTCAGAAGGTAAGTACTTAATGTTTGTCCCAGCGAATTATAATAAATCATTGTGAATAGCATGCTCAACGGGTCAGGGTCACTGGTTGGGATGGGAGTGGGGTCTGATCTAAAATGATTGCACCGAAAGAAATGTTGTTAAGGTTTTTATTGTAGAGTTTCTGGCTACACCACCTTTACACGCATTAACTACATATTTTAAAGTGGAGATACATTTTAATTAGATTTGAATTAAACTTTGATTTTTAAGTAGTTAAGGTCAGGTGGGGTAAGGCAAACACACTAACATAACTGTAGTAAAATACTGACTCAAACTCTACGGTTTGATCAAAAACAGGAAGAATTAACTAAATCGGACTCATATTGAATTAAACAAATTGTTTCTTTTGTAACTGTCCCCATAACACTTCCATATGTAGGGTATTTACAGAGCTAGTAAAAGTTTTTGTCTTACCCCGAGTTATGGCGTTATATTCAATATAAAATAAAATATGTTTGTCTTACCCCACCTGACCTTATAAGTTTTGGCCCGCATAAATTATTTAAACTGCAAAAGAATCTTCAATCTTGGTTACCTACCTAGGTATGTTTCTCATTTAATAAGAAGCAATTTGTTGTTTTGATGTTTTGTCTTGAATAAGATTTTCAGTTTTTTCTGAAATTATTCTCGGCTTAGGTAGGTACCTATGTCAAACTTAAAGATTGAACCTCTTTAGATTTTTGATTCGTATAAAAATACTTGTCAGATCAATTACCTACTACTACAACTGTGTCTGTGACAGTTTTTTTTATAATATTAACTTGGACAGTTCCAGTTGTGCATTGTTTCATTTTAGCTAAAGAAACTGAATGAAGAAGATAAATGAATTAGAAAGAATAATTCATTCTGGCAAGTTTTCACATTAATAGTTATATTCCCACAAACATCCCGTCTTTGTTTGCTCTTGTAATTGTATACCCAAACTTAAGCCGAATTTACCACCGCTAGCCGAAACTTACCGAAACCGAACCTTCATTCTTGCACTAGTAACAAAGTATTCTAGGTGCAGGCAACATGCGTGTGAACCCCATTGTTTGAACTGACATCGTTTGCCTACCGTACTGATGATATTTAACAACATTGTCATGCGACGTTTGAAATATTTTGTTTGTAAATGTTATGGCCTGTATTAGGCTGGCTGTTCACCCAACAAGCTGTGTGTGAGGAAAAAGATAACACCCCTACACTAAGTGCGTTCACACACGATGACGCACTGACGGAGCGGCCGATGTCAGTCCATAGAACCACACCCGTGCATAATGCGTCACCGTGTGGTTTCATACAACTCCACAAATGCTTCACAAATGACGAACTGGCGTCTGCCGCTGCTTCAATGCGTCTTCGTGTGTGAACGCACTAAACTAGGTAAATAAGCTAAGCTAAGAAGCTAGGCGAGCTCGTAATAAGCTAGGCTATGAATCATCTACCTCGCATAGATTTGGTGGACACGGGTACGTATTTTCATAGCATCGCTACGCATCCACGCACAGCTTACCTATATTGCACATTTCTGGTGGATAGCCAGCTTTATCTCTCTGCATAGCAAAAGCAGCTCTAGTAAATATGTCAAGGAGTAGGCCTATTGTAGTACCTACATGCAACCCTGCAGGCGGTGGACACGGGCTGACGATGATGAAATAGTGGGTTACTGTTACGCCCTAATGTTACGTGGTCACGTATTAACTACGTATTAACTACGTATTAACTTTCTATATGTTACGTGGTCACGTATTCCAATGCAAAATAACAGTGTCTTTTCTTATGAAACAACAAACAATTATTAATCGATAAGAACGTTGTATAAAGTCTCTACATTAACTGTTACAATTCCCTGCTTTCATAATTGTACGAACAAAACAACCAACATTTTCAAAAGATTGAGGAGACAATTTTTCTTTTAACTGACCATACGTCATACCTACTTGAAAATACATTCAAATCCACTTATTACAAAGAAGCTACAAATAAATCCTTTGGTAAACTCGTTTCTTTTTTTCTCAAATTCAAGCCCTAAAGTCGGGCCAAGTTAATAGATCACATTTGAAATTTGTCAGTTTTAGCTTCATTGTGAGGTGACCTGCTTAAAACGTCGATTAAACTGAATGAATCGATACGGATTTCAAACATATGTGAATTGATTTATATGTGAATATCGCGGTTTGTTGGAACTACGTTTAAAATCTATTTTTTTGGGTAACATCCCTAGTGTTAAAAAAGAAAAAGGGTTCACTGACGCAACATTGTAACGACGTTTAGTTCTTTAGAACAGAAATTGTTTATTATGTTTCAAATGGTTTATTAGTGAAAGTAAATAGTAAAATTACTTCTTTGGTCATTATTACAATAAATTACGATAAAATCAAACCTATAGATATTTCGATTAAATTTACAATATTCTATGCCCGCCGTTACAAGGTTATGTTTGATGAAATATAGATGTCAAATGTGATCTATTAAATTGGCCCGACTTTAAGCACAATGGGTCGGTTACCTATATGATGAATATAGTCGTCATGGTTAACCTAATTCCAATTTAACATGTCCCCTCTGAAAATATTTTCTAATAAAAAACCATGTTCGACATAACCTTGCTCTTTCCTTTGGGTTTATATTTACAAAACCAGTTCAAATTCAATTTTACTGATAAGGTCAGGAAGTGTAACATGTTTGAACAATAATAACTTCTTGCATTGTGCACTTCACCTTTGTTTTAATATAAATCTATAATAGGAGTATTATTATTATTATTATTTGAAGGTGTTGGGCCTTGACAGGCTCGCTGAGCCTGTGCCACGTAGACCATCGCTGGTCCTTTGTGAACGCCCTTTCTAAAGTTCCTTACCAATCCCCACTGCGGCCAGAAATCGCAGTAGATTCTTGATCGGGACAGTTTGTATCTCTTCTGGTGTCAGAACCTGCCTACCTAGATGAATACTACGTTTGTACATCAGGGGGCCACAGTCACATGGAGGTGCATAGGAGTTTCCTTCTCCTCCTCCTCCGCTTAGATTTTATGTGTGCATGTGCTTATTTAATTTGCAGTGACCTGTGAGTGACCTCGCTAACGTACAAATTTGATCCTTACTGAGAGCAAGGAGTCCGTTCGCAAATACTCACAAAGGAGTATACTCTATTCTATTCTTATTTAATGGCGTTTCCTTGTTAGATTTCGCCAGTGTCAAGTTATTTGAGGGAGTGTCTATCCAATCTCGAGGATTGTTTTTGAGTAAGAACAACTGAGAAGGATTTTGGAGCCTCGTGGCAGGCTGAGACGCGAATCGCGCGAACACCACGCGAGAGACAAGTGTTCGAGGCAAACCCTGCAACGTGACTCCCAGGAGTATACTCAATGTTCCATATAGGTTCCTTCTTTATATGCTGACGTTTTTTAAAGGGGATGATCAACCATCAAACTGAACAAATTTCTCTATGGGATTAAAAATCTGCTGTTACGTAGATTTGGGTCGAGCAAGATAGCAGTTTAGTCTCTTATCTCTGGTCATCCCCTTAAAAATCGTCAGCATATTAAGAAGGATCCTGTACATTCTCTCTACAACTTAAGAGGACAGGCGGTCTGCAAGAAATTTAAAGAATTGGTTTTTAGCTTATCTATTGCTGTCGAACTATTCCCGAGCAACCAAGCTACCAGTACAGCTCGGACAGATATTACCTATTTTAAATAGACAAAATCACAATCTCGTATTCCCCTGTTAATTCCCCTCCAAAACTAGACCGATTTCAATATTTCTGTCAAGAACAATATGAGAAAGATTTTAACTATTTCTGTTTGTTTTCGTTTTATTGTTTATGTATTCGTCAAATTTGTTTCTTGGATAAGTACTTAAAAATGGCAGTAAAATAGATTAATTTTAGTCATTTTAAAAGGTTCCAGGTTATCATAGAAAAAAATGGGACATGACATTTACTATTGTAATCTATATTAAGATAAACAATAGCAAAAACTGATTGTTTGCCTTTAGTGTCAATATCCAGGGAGGATTCAGGGAGATATCTACGTGTGTATGGACAAAACTGCACCCGCTTTTCCTCTTAAACGATATACTGTAATTTCGATATCTAACTACCGTTGACCTTGACTCCTACACTCAGCCAAAACAATCTAATGCTAACGAGTATTTTCATACGCAATTAAACACAGACAAAACATATTTTAAATGCCACTCAAGCTAATTTCGCTACCACATTTATTTAACAGCAGATTGGTAACATTTTTTTAATTAATCATCATTTTGTTCAACATTCCTACGTTCTTTCTGTAAAAGGCTATCCGTGCACGACGTCTTGTCAATCAGAAACAAATAAGGGCATACACACGCTCCGGCTTCAATATCTGAATCACATGTATCAAAAATAACATGTGTATGACATAATTCTACATGTGCTTTATTAACAAGTAACTTTTACGGTGTTTTCGAATTAATCACGATTTTAATCTTTTATTCGTCAATTTCTGCTACGCCGGACGCTTTAATAAAGATGGCATTTCGGTTAATGTCCAATTTCGTCACTGGTATTAAAGTTAAGCTCAATTTTTCGACGACCTTCATTATTTTTGTTACGTAAAAGTTATCACCGGCATTAATCTCACTGAAGGCGCGAATCGAAGCCGCCATTTTGTTATTTTTTTACTTTTTTTTAACATAACAATATGTTTTACAGCCAGTATGCCGCCAAGCATTCCGTTTTACGTAGAAAGATCATAATTACTGATTATCATGAACCAAAAGAAGAAGCTCATTCATAAAATTGTCGAATTTAACCTCAAACAGGTTTTCATCGGCTTGTTTATTGAAATTACTTCCAAATTTTTTCATACTGAATCGTCAATGTATACGGTACATTTGTGAAGTATCCTGTAAGTATCGTAGTCCTCAAAATAAAGGCTTACACACACGTAGGTGCCAGTTATGGCGCGTGGATCACCTTCACACAGCGGTGTGGGCTTCTGTTACATCTTTAATTATTTTTAACGTCATGTTTTATTGTAAACTTTTGGCTGTAGTGAATCTTATTTAATTTGCCGTCAACGGTTGTCAGGTGTCGACAGAAGTAACGAATTTATTGACGGCAACAAAGGACACACTACGAAATTGTTATTTCGTATTATTTATTTAAAAATTTATCGAAAGTAAGCATTCAAATTCAAATAACACTTTAGAGTAAGATCAGAATTTTTCAAAAACTTAGTAAAATAAAGAAAATTATAAAAGAGGCGTGTCGGGATCCTAGTATCTATAATCTATCATCATCATGTCTGCCTACATCATTTTGAACCGGAGACGTGAGTTTGTTTCAAAGACGTATAAAGACTCTTTCTTTATAAATGCTGACGTTTTTCAAGAGAATAATAAGACCATTGAACTAAACATCTTAAAAACAACAGCTAATCCATACGCTCTGAATAATATGTACAATATCTAACAAGAATAATCTATAACGTATTTGCAAAGCGGGTTTTCGCCTCCGAAACCAGAGACTTTTTTGAGAAAAGGGATCCTCTTTTCCCGATCCTGCACGACCTCTCGCCAGCAGCTGGCTTGAAACTTACGTAGGTGAGCCTACGTCATTCCAGCGATACCTGGGGCGACCAACTGGACGTCAGCCAGTAGGTCGACCCAGATAAGCTCTCCTGATTCCGATCTTCTCCTATTCTTTCTATACAACCAAGCCAGCGAAGGTGGTGTCTTTAACGATAGTATAATGAAGTTAGATTATTACGGGGACTCCTCCGTCACACCTAGTTACAGTCGTAAATTAAAAGTAACTTAGTAAGTAACAGTTGGATGCGCACGCGCAGAATCACATCCGTAACGTGATCGTAATCCTTAGATCAGTGGTCACGGATCATCATAGTCACGCGGTCTATTAGAATACCCCACATTATGTAAACTTACTCAACGTTATGCATTCAATTTGCGTGATTGTTAATAATGATAATTAATCTTTGTTTACTAGTGATTTTTATGCTTTAATTACTAGGTAAGTGGGCTGGTAATTATGTATGTTGAGTGATTTACATGTGTGGTTTTATTTATTTCCCGCGTTAGCGCTTACTTTATATGTGTATGTCAATTATGTGCTCATCAAAGATTTCTACACAGTGACTGCTTAGATACAAAAGCAGTTAATATAGTATAATTTTGTCAAATGAAACAGTTTTTGGATGTTTTTGGAGACTATTCGCAGGCAAAAATTCTAATACTGTCTATAATTCTGAGTCTAACGTAAAATCGTGGATAAATTAATGAAGTAGGTAGTGTCCGTATATTTCACAAAATTATCTACGATTTCACTTTAGATTCCCAATTTATTCACGAAAACCGAATTGTAAAAATTTATTAGTGACTAAAAAACGGTTCTATTGATTCGCGTCACGTATCTCTTTCTATTATACAGTGGTGCCGCTAGGTACATCTCGCTCTCTCAGCTGTATGTTCCTCTATTCCTACCTCTATGTGATCATCAGACTGCTGACTGTCAAACTGAACATCTCTCTTTATTGCACCAACATAGAAATAGCGAAAAAAAAATCTGCCGTCACATACATTTGGCTCGAGTAGGTTTGCATTTTGCAACAGCTGATTATTTTTTCGCGATTTCGATGTTAGTGTCGTAGAGAAAGTTGTTCAGTTTGACGGTCTGACCAACCCCTTAAAAAAGTGTCAGCTTATTACACTTTTTCAAGGGGATGATCAGACCATCAAACTGAACAACTTTCTCTATAGGACCAACATCGAAATCCAGAGCCAGCTCAATAATTCACAATCTTACCTGACATCCAGTATCAATGTCGGCGTAGTATCCAGAAGCTCGCCCCGTGCATGTGAACCTCGTCCTAGGTACGTGTGTGTCTGTTTTACCGCCCTGCAACAATAATAACAGTATTTAACTAACACATAGAAAATGTTTCCTTCGATCACGAGTAAAGGGGAGCAAAAAGCATTAAATTAGCTTATTTCTTCGTACCATGAACTAATTGAAAAACCGGACAGAGCATAGAAAAAAATATACAGAGTACTCGTGTGTCGTGTGATAGATCATTTTATCTCTTTATGATGATGTTTGATTTGTTTCTTCTTTTTGAATGATTTGTACAAAGAGTAAAAGCAAAAGAAGGCATTATGGTACCTTTATTCCGCCCATTGACTTACACTCTAGCGAGAGTATATGTCAGTGATTCCGCCTAAAATCAAAACAGTACCTATCTCAATTTATGCCGCTCGCATTGCGACTAATAAAATTAGGCGACGGGGGCTCAATTTGTGCGGTCCATGCGGTATAGGCTAGTCACCTATCTTCCTATTTTAATTTAATCAAAGGTGTAAAGCCAATGAGGGGTTTTCAGAAAGCCATTAAAAAAAAAGTAGTTCCTAATGGCTCGATAGATGGCGTTGACCAGACAGGGGCGAGCGACCTTGCAGATAATAAATTACAAATAAAATAGTTACAATTTGTTTTTTTAAGTAAGCAGCAAAATATAAACATACATTTTGTCAATGGATGCGTCTGACTCAGTGACACACATTTTTATTAACTTTATAGCCTAAAATTTTCGTCTTCGGACCCTGGTCGACGCCATCTATCGCCGGTATGTTGAACTACGTTTTACTAGCTGTCAGAAAACTCCTCATTTGGGAGAAACAAGACATGCCTTTATTTGCCTGCATTTATTACAAGTGTGTCGTACAACTCGTACACTTGTGCGTCGGTTGTGGCAGGAGCCTGTTCGTTCCTATGTCTTTTGGTTCGCCATAGTGCGAGAGAAACACAGCTTTTTATATTATAACTATAATTATAATATAAAACTAAGTATAATCTCGCAAAATACTTGGCGCCGATACGCAATGCATTCGAAGAAAGAGGTATTTTCATTTCCAAAAGATTAGCAAACATCCCGCCTGCCATAATCCCCTCATTCATAACATCCAATCTGTCAGTCCAACCTCATTACTAATCGAGAGACAATCGGGTGTTATCCTATAGTACAGACGGACAGACAAACAGATGTACAGATAAACATTGTTGTACTATAAAGTCTATTGTTCGGAAACGTATTGCGTTTAGGAAACGATGTGAATTTTTCGTCTCGGTGCGTTCTCCCGGCGCCGCACGCGCAGGAGTGACGCAATCTTTTGTTCTGGGCTAGTAAAATGGTTTATAGGACTCTGTTTTATTAGCTATTCAAGTATGCTTTGCAATGATAGTATTGTAACACAGTGTTATACAGGGTCCTCTTTATAAGCGGACGGTTTTTAGGGGATGATATAAGACCAATCAAACTGAACAAACTCGTAAGAAAGAAAGTTGTCCGTTTAGTGGTCTGATGATCATCCCATTAAAAACCGTCAGCATATTAAAAAGGACCCTGTCTATCCTAAAGTATAAAGTTCCTAGGTACTGTATACAAGCCACCAATCGCCTTACAATCAAGGAAGCTAAGGTGATGAGGTCCCTCTCACCCATATTCGTGAGAGAAGGCCTTTGCCCTGCAGTGGGATTCTACGGGCTATAACTAACTAACTAACTTGAAGCATTGAATAGGTCTAGGCATTTAAGTTTAGTATGGAACAGTAGTTTTCTTTTTGTGCGAAATCGTGTTAGCTCTTAAGTAGGTAGGTAGTAAAAGTTGGTCAGTTTGATGGTCTGATCTGAACCACCTCTGAACATTTGGAAAGTATTTAAAAAATCTCTTATTATACAGGGTGTAAGGGACAGCCCTCCGCAAACTGAATGGTAAACTCAGACCATCAAACTGAACAACTTTCACTATGGAGCCTACCTCAGGAAACGCGAAAAAAAAATCAGCTGTCTCAATATTTGAGTCGTCTAGGTAAGGCAGTTTTTTATGGGACAGCTGATTTTTTTCGCGTTTCCCGAGGTAGGCAGTTTGCGGAGGGCTGTCCCTTACACCCTGTACATAACACTATGAATGAAACCATGAATGAATGTAAAACGGATCTGACCACTTTATAGCTATTTAAATATCCTGTCGTACGTTACAGGAACAAGTAAACCGAGGAAATTAAACTTTTACCCATTAAACTATTAATAACCCAATCTAAGACTAAATCAGCTATAAATTCAATAAGGAAAGTGCAAGGCGGTTACGTAAAGCGCAGTAACAGAACGGAAGGGAACAATATAGATACCTACGTAACTGATAGTAGTTGGTTTGAATACCGGCAATTACATCTAGTCCACCGGTACACGTAACGAATCGAGATTCTGTTACTTAAGTTCTTCGATCACTTTTTCTATCGAACCCACGAGACATTCACACCTCTGTGACTGCTGTACAAGGATCAACAGCGGTGACCACTCACAACACTAGACAATGAAGTCCGACGAGTACGGGATGCCTCATTCTTGGAACTCGCAGTGAATTCATCAAGACATCATAATCTTCATCACCATCTCAGCCGATGGACGTTTACTGCTGGACATAGGCTTCCCCCAAGGATCGCCACAACGACCTGTCCTGCGCTGCTCTCATCCAACCGATTCTCGCAGCCTTCACCAGGTCGTCGGTCCACCTTGTGGGGAACTTACCCACTCTGAGATCGGATAGCTACGTAGTATCTTCTCGTCCAAAATACCGCATTCTCAAGAGGAAAGTCCAGTGTGTACATTGATGGATGACATACGGAACTGCGACGTGGTTGCTAACTCAAGGCCTCATAAAAAGGCTGAAAGTTACCAAATGGGCAATGGGAGAGCCGAGTTTCCATGCGAGATCCAATAAGAAAGAAGAAGACAGCAGTAGGAAAAAAAATCCAGTTTTGCAATCGAGGTATAGCGACAATCGAGTATCAATAGACAGCAATAGCATTAAGCATGGCTTAAGCCAAATCCGGTGATAACTTATGGCGAAGATTCATCGATCATCATAATAACTATACAATCAAAGCTCCAAAAATGGCAGAATCGAATATTAAAGTGCTTTCAAAGGAATTTGAATGCTATGATCAGTACAATACAGCACATAACGAATTACTTCAAGGAAACCCTGCGAGACTTCAAAAGAACACACATTAACACAGGTTAACAAAATGAAGAATTGTAGAGATAGTTTAGAAAGTTTGCAATCAAATATAAATCGTCTCCTTTTAGGAAAAGAGTTCACTATTCATTGACATCGGTCGCTCAAAAGTATACAAACGGAACACTGTTTCCATCAATCTTTGATGGAAGACCTGCCTAAGTAAGAGTATAAGCGGTAACCTATCTTACTTTCGAAATTTCACTGACCGAATTTCAGTTGTTCGAAAACGGTTTATAGAAGTTTCTAGTGACAGATATTTTGTTACACATACATTTGTTACTCCTTATAAAGACTTGACAGAAGTATCATTTTCCAGAAAATTTAAAATCAGAATTTCATAATAGTTTTTTTTCTTTTGACAACGGTCTTCTGGGTTCGAAGTTTTAAAATGTAGAAGCAACTTCTTCCATAGTATGACTAGGACACAACACAGTAAAGTTTTCTGTAATAATTACCTAGTAGATACATGATACCAGGATTATAGCACCAACATGCTTGCTAGCATGCTGCTTGCTTGCTTGCTTGCTGCATGCTTGCTTGCTTGTTGCTTGCTAGCTTGTATGCATGTTGGGGGGTGCGGGGGGCGGAAACCCCCTGCCTGAGAAATACAAACTGGTGGTTTTAAAATTGTAGTTTAGGTTAGGTTAGAACATGTAAAACACTTAGCGGGCGAAGCGAGCAGAGCATCAAAATGCTTGCTGCATGCTTGCTTGCTTGCTGCATGTTTGCTTGCATGTTGCTTGCTTGCTTGTATGCATGTTGGGGGGTGCAGGGGGGCTGCGCCCCCCGCGAGGGGGGTTCGGGGGGCGGAAGCCCCCTGACTGAGAAAAACAAACTGGTGGTTTTAAAATTGTAGGTTAGGTTAGGTTAGAACATGTAAGACACTTAGTGGAGCGAGCAGAGCATCAAAATGCTTGCTGCATGCTTGCTTGCTTGCTGCATGCATGCTGCATGTTTGCTTGCATGTTGCTTGCTTGCTTGTATGCATGTTGGGGGGTGCAGGGGGGCTGCGCCCCCCGCTAGGGGGGTGCGGGGGGCGTAAGCCCCCTGCCTGAGAAAAACAACCTGGTGGTTTTAAAATTGTAGGTTAGGTTAGGTTAGAACATGTAAAACACTTAGCTTGCTGCATGCTTGCTTGCTTGCTGCATGTTTGCTTGCTTGCTGCATGCTTGCTTGCTTGCTGCATGCTAGCTTGCTTGCTGCATGCTTGCTTGTTTGCTTATAATGTATGTTGAAGGTGCGAGAGGTGGACGCTCCGTGCCTGAAAAAAACCATCTGGTGTTTTTAAAATTCTAGGATAGGTTAGGTTAAATATTTCTGCGGAAATGTGACTGTACGGAAAAACAAATATTCGAAAAAGTAAATTATCTGACTTACATTACTTCGGAAAACTGTGTTACAGAATTTTGATCCATTGGTTAAAAGAAAAAAAGGACAATAAAAAATCTGGCTTTTTAAAATATGGCGAATAATATTTCGGGGAAACAAAAAAAAAGGGAAACAATAAAAAATATAACGATTTCGGAGAACTAAAATTCGGAAAACTATTTTTCGAAAGTACGATAGGTAACCAGTATAAGCTGTTTTATGACATTAAATTTTCATAAAATTACCAGCTTTGAATTTTAGACTAAAAACCATGTCAATGAAATCAGCCGACATCAACCCACTGCCTCTTTTAAAGCACCATTTCTTACGCATAAGCATTTCATATGCTCACGGCTTTTCTTCGAGGGGGAATATTATAGTCAGAGATATTCTGAAAACACAGAAAAACGTTTCACATGTATTACGTTCCTGTGCTATTCTGATCCGTCACCATAACAAGTCTACGGACCAACGTGAACATGCTGGTGGTCTGTCCACTGACCTCCGCCCTCTCTTGCCCTCCATTCTGATACTTTTGCACTGTGAAATTCTCAAGTCTACCGATTCCCATTGAGCACTGTAGAGAGAGTAGCATTGCACTGCATGCTGTAGAGTTTCTGGCCGCATCTTCTCTACAGCGACAACACGTTCCGACGCGGTGGTAGCTTAAGAAAGAATTGACGTTTAATAAGTGTGCTTCAGGCTCCTATATTGAATAAATGATTTTGAATTGAATTGAATTGCACGAATGATGGACTTCGGGTCTCTATGCAAAAGTCAACGACGCGTGCACCAAGTCTGCTGTACGCTCTCTGTGCCCTGCAGTGGGACGTATGTAAACTGATGATAATGATAATGTATCAATTATTATTCTTATAGTAAGTGTTGTCAAAAGATACTTCTATGTCCCTTCCGGAAGGCGAAATACTATGTATTAATAACTCATTAGAAATCCAAAATTATGCAACACGCAGATTTAAGTCCATCCTTGATAAGTCTAAAAAAAGGCCCGAGGCTGTTAAAGACGAATATAAATAAGTTATTAATTTCCTGAGCATATTTTAATGAAATCAGCTTTACGGTAAAGCACAGGGTCAGCGGCTTATGTATCGAATATAAAGTAAATTAGTAATTATTGACAACTGCAATGTAAAGACTAATGAGTTACTAATTAACGACAAACCGATTACCTACCTAGTAAATTGCCGAAAATTTTAAACCACAGTTTAAAATCAGCTTTAAAAGTTTTTATTCATAGGGGTCTTACAGCTGATAGATTTTATGTCATAAGATCTGGGCCTAAAGACAAAGTATCTTTCGATTAGCGTTAACGACAGTAGAAAACATAGAAAATAAAAATGTATGAACTTGACGGTGACGATAGCAAACATCAAAATGTTTCGATCGCCAATGTCAAATCCATATGTTCTGTCATTTTCTACTAGCGTCAACGCCAATAGAATGTCACTTTGTTTAGAGCCCCTGTATATGAAAAAGACTGCATTCGCATAATATAAAATAAACACAGCTTACAATTTACTTGTTTTTTGAGATCGTATACCCAATAAGAGTGTCCCTCTGTCTTAATTCCAACTAAATAAGAACTAAAATCGTCTAGAGCAAAAATTATGCAGTAACAAACTTCTCGTTAACCCATCACCCTTCTAATAAATGAGAACCAATTCATCTCAGTCACAATACGAAGTCACTTTTGATCTCGACGACACCACAACTAAGGATAGATAAATGACCACAAATCTAGCTAGTGTTACATGAATAGAATTCATTTCAATAACTGGGCCCTTTGCGACACAAATTGTGCAAGACAATCTGTTAAACTTGTCTTTTATTACAACTACCTAGGAAACTGTATTGGTTGACAAAATACGGGCTAAACTATCTACTTTGCCGCAGAGTAAGGCAATATCAAAACAGGAATAAAGGCTGGCATAACAGTTGATTTTATGAATCTAGACCAAAGCTCAGTCGCTGTGGTCCACAGAACATTGAATATACGACAGAAATATTTTGATTGAGTAAGCTGATTGCAATTTAATAAACACTACATATACTGCTATCTAAACTATTATAAAACTGTAACTGAAGTGTGTCTGTACATTGAAGATATTTACAAAAATAAGATTACGATACGGTTTTTAGGTATCCCTGACTCGAAATCAACCTTTTTTAGAAATTTTGTCTGTCTGTTTGTTTGTGTGTTTGTTTGTTTATTTATTTGTTTGTTTGTTTGTTCGCGCATCATGCAAAAACAACTGAACCGATTTTGATGAAACTTTTTTTGTTTGAAAGCTTATGATCTGACTTAAAATCTGGTATATAATTTGTGCGGACGAAGTCGCGGGTAAACACTAGTACTTTTATAAAACCTCATTCAGATTATTCAAGAAGTTTAAAAGTTCCTTGGCAGACAAAAATGTCTAAAACTCAAAATGCATTCATTGAGTTACTATTAAATATCTTGGACATTATCACACAAATTATCTAGTCACATTTAAAGTTCCAGAATCTAGCCTGGACTTGTATTATGATAACTAGATAATGATATAGAATACATATACATTATAGATACAAACATCCATGACTCGGGTACAAATATTCATATTCGTCATACAAATATTTGTTCCTTACGGGATTCGAGTGTCAGAGTCGTAGCGTGTGGCGGTCCGTGGTCTCTGCCTACCCCCATGGGACAATGGCGTGAGCTTATGTATGTATGTATGTATGTACGGGATTCGAACCCGCGACCCTCGACACAGCAGGCAGGTTCACTACAGAGTGTACTGTCGGGCCGTCAAACTATGTTTGAATGCATTATATTTCAGGAGTGCGATTTTTGAGACTCATACGTTGAACTCAGCAGTTGAAAATGTCAAAATTACTATAGAGATATGCATCTTTCTACTACTGAATTGACTTTTGTGATTTTTGAATGTCAAATAGTAATTTTGACAATCAAGTTTACCATGTAATCGTCATCATCATCCATGTAATAATGTTTAAAGTACACTCCAGAAACGACAAAACTATATGTATTGTAGATATTAGTAGTGTATTAGACTATCTCTACCTATTATTTGTATGTTCTGTGGTACAAACGGTTAAGATAATATAATCCACCTAAATTCCTAAAAGCTTTAAACATTGCTCAAATTCAAATCAAGAGTCAGCGCATGTCCTTGCTTAGCCTCCAATAATCCTTATTATCCGATTAACTTAAGGCACAATGGATATAAGCCATGTTTAGTTAGAGTTTCATTCACTGGTTAAACCGAACAATGCATTGACACGTGCCTTAGAGATAAGCGTTTGAGATTATGTGAATGAGTAATAGGAAAGGTGTATTAGGTAGGTGGTTTGCTGAATCATTCATAAAGGTTTAAAATATACTAATAGCTATAGGAATGTTTGCTATTATAGGGCATTTTGCATTTATTATATTAGGTTGTTTTGCTTTTAGGCCGGTTTGATAAGATACTATAGGTGAGGGCCTGTTTCACCACTTCTGAATAAGTTCTTGTTAGCTTATCCGACAGATATTTTGACATAATTTCATACAAAATATGCCACACTATCTGTCGGATAAGCTAACAAGAACTTACCCAGAAGTGTTGAAACAGGCCCTAAATGTTTTGAATACTGTCCTCCTAACTAAGATACCAGAAGCCGGTAGCATATTACACGTGATACGGCTGTATCTGGTATTTTATCTCGTTCGTTCGCGTGCAAATAGAAAGAGAGCTAAGGTGTGATAGCGATGTATCACGGTGGCATGCTACCCATTCAAGAAGCTGGCATCACGGACCTGAAAAAAAACCGGACGTAATCTCTTCTAATCACGAGTGAAGCACCCATTTATTTTTGTGTGACTTCTGACGCGGTGCATCTGTAGGTCCCTTGTAGAACATACGAATATGTAGGACCTTACATGCTTCACATCATTTAAGTGTCACATTACGTCCGCCTTTTTTTCAAGTCCGTGGCTGACATAGGTATTGTCTAAACCTCCATGGCGTGATATTGAATGTGTGAAAAGATGTAATACCACCACTGTAGATCACCACGCAAACTTGTATTGATAATATTATTTGTAATTTTTATAAAAACACTAGCACTGACATTCACGAATTTGATCTTTCTGACCACACCGCCCAATCTCTAACTATAAAAATGAAAAGGAAAATTATACCTAAATTCTGGTACGTTAAAACGAGAGACTATTCCAAAAGTAACATTGATAAATTTTTAGATTGTATTAGTAGGCTCTCATTCTCTGAGGTATATAATCAAGTCAATATAAATTCGGCGTATGACAATTTCTTAGACTTATATAAATTATTTTTTGACCTGTGTTTCCCAATTATAACAGTAAAAAAGCAGAAAATTGACAAACACAAGTGGATAACAAAAGGAATCAAAGTGTCAAGTAAGATTAAAAGACACTTATTTGTAGACTTTAAATATAAGGGCTTTAGGTCAGCACATAACAAATATGAGACTTACAGTATCTTACTTAAAAAATGCATAAAAACGTCATTAAAAAACATGAATCATAGGCTAATAGAAAGAGCGGAAAACAAATGCAAAGCTTCGTGGAATGTAATTAAGGATAATATGGGTCTTAACGCTCCACCTCCTATGATCAACTGCTTGAAAATAGACACCGTATTAGTAACAGATCCGGAACAGATTGCCACAAGTTTTAATAACTACTTCATAGATTCGTTACCAAGTCCCTCAGTGACTCATTCTGATATGACCCATAGGGCTGTAGACTTTAACTCTACTACCATGTATGTCTATCCAGTTACGTATAAAGAAATTCTTGCAGAACTAAAGTCACTTAAGAATACTGCGTCTGTGGGTCACGATGGCATTAGTACACTGATAATAAAGAAGTCAGCTTTACTTATTGCTGCTCCGCTCACCTATGTCATCAACCTGTCAATCGAAACTGGTGAATATCCGTCAAATTTGAAACGTAGTATTACTAAACCTTTATTTAAAAAGGGAGAAAAAGATGACTTAGGAAATTATAGACCCGTTACACTGATACCAATTTTTTCAAAGTTGTTTGAGCGTATTATGTTTAAGAGACTTTGCGATTTTTCTGACAAATTGGGCCTGATTATTAATGAACAAAATGGGTTTCGGAAAAATAGATCGACAAACTTGGCAATTTTTCAACTCCTTAAACCCATACATGAATGCATCGATAAGAGAATCAATGTGTCGTCTGTATTTACCGACATGTCAAAAGCTTTTGACTGTGTCCACCATAGTATTCTTTTAAATAAATTGGAAAGGTATGGAATTCGAGGAAAGGCATTAGAATGGTTAAGATCGTACCTAAGTGATAGACTGCAATGTACAGAGGTAGTTTATTTTTGCAAAAAAACGCAGTCTGTGTTAAATGCTCGTTCAAAATTTAGAGTTAACAACAGAGGTGTTCCACAGGGAAGTATCTTGGGGCCTTTATTGTTTTTATTTTACATTAACGACCTCCCTAAGATCACTAGCAATCAAATGGTGCTTTTTGCCGATGACAGCACAGTTGTAATAAAAGATAGCGATACCGAACAATATGAAGGTGATATTAATTACGCTCTAGATAATATTATTAAATGGATGGACAGAAATGGGCTACATATAAATCTATCGAAAACAAATATAATGCAATTTAATTCTTACTTCCGTCAACCATTAAATTTAAATATAGTACATAAGTCACAATTCATAGAACAGGTTAATCAAACCAATTTCTTAGGCTTAGTTATTGACAGAAATTGTGACTGGAAAGCACATATTCAACGTTTGTGTGACAAATTGGCTCGATTCACCTATCCATTGAGACGGATAGTGCAGAGTTCTTCAGAAAAAGCGGGTCTGATGGCTTATTTTGGGTATGTGAGTTCTGCACTAAATTACGGTTTAATTTTTTGGGGAAATTCGGTGGACTTCATTCATGCCTTTAGAATGCAGAAACGCTGCGTAAGAGCACTAGACGGCTCTTCACAAAGAGACTCTTGCAAACCCCTCTTTGCTAAATATAAAATACTGCCACTACCATGTCTCTATATAAAAGAAGTCGCCATGTTTGTCAAAAAACATATCCACCTTTTTGCTACGGTTGGCAAATTCAATCGAAATTTGAGGCGAAACAAGAAACTGCTTTACTCAGCGGGTGGGTACACGTCAGCATTCTACCATAGAAGTATTTATTTTATGTCCGTAAAAGTCTACAACAGTGTTCCTGATCGTTTTAAAGACCTAGATTGTCTGAAGTTCAAGAAAGCTATCAACAAATGGTTGCTTTCGAAACTCTACTACAGTGTCCAAGAGTTTTTGGAGGACAATAAGGCAAATTGACAGTTATTTAAGCGGTAAAATCATAAAGTAAAACTGACATTGAATTGAATCCTATGTATAATATAATCTAATTGATAAGAACTTATTGTCTGGACATTATTTTATTTTTTATTTTATTAACTTTTCTCCCATGACATTCTGATTTTTAATGTATATTTTCATTTTTGTTTTTTTTTTGTTTGGCATTCTGTTAATTTTGGATTATAACTATTTGACATTTAAGTACATCATCAACAATTGTAATAATTTTAAATTCGACTAAAATTCGAATTATTATTGTACACCTAAACTGGTAAGCTATGGAGATACAATGTAATAATATACAATTAAGATCTTTTTTAAACCTGTAGTTATGCAATAAATGAACTTTGAACTTTGAACTTTGAACTTTGAACCACGGTATTTCAAATATACGATTTACCTTTAAAATGGATTACAAAAATGCAAATTTACCAAACTAGTTGTATAGCGTCTCACGCAAAGTGAGGTGACGAGTTCAAGCCCTTTACCATTCGTAAATACTGTAGGTAGTAATAGTCAGTATTCATAACTCTTGCACAAAATATCGTTTTACTCAGCTTCGAAACATAACCATGCCGAATTCACTTGGCGAAGCTTGCATCTTTAATTTTATATACCTATTTTTTTTGTCATGAAGCTTATGATCATCAGTTTTTATCATCCCCAGCACTCGTAGTATGCTACACGTGATACGGCTGTATCACGTCTTTTATCTCGTTCGTTCGCACGCAAATAGAAAGAGAACTAAGATGTGATAGCGCTGTATCACTGCGGCATGCTAGCTATGCTGTACTGGGGCAAAGGCCTACGATTATCGAAAATAAAATGAAAATAATGCATGCCTACTAAACATTAGAGATTCTTTTCTGATTTTTAAATTGTGGCTCGTAGAGTTGATGATTTTGCCAATATCTAGTTTAAATAGCAAACGTGCTTGAAATTGCACGGTAATTAATATAATAAGGACTGTTTTTGCTCAAAAACACACATCCGAAACCACAACAAATTGGCGGAGCCACTTGACCACTTGACCCGTGTACCGAACGGAAAACGTCCGCTCGTGAGCCCTCTAGCAACGCGACTCTAACATTAGAGATAATTCTTTGTGATAGGTAGTTCCATTTATGGACAAAGAGGCGCTGATCAAGTTGTCATATAGCTCGATATGTGATCATCAAGTAGCTATACCCACTCGTTCTAACCTATTACTAGCTTGTTTCTAGAATATTTGAAATAAAACCAACAACATTGAAGAATTTCTAAAAAAGAAAACTGATTCATTCAATTTATTTGTAAAATTTTGGCGTCTGCCTTAATTTGGATACTGGCGTTGATCTCGTCAATGAAGTCGCCAAGGTCAACTAGTATTCAAACTATTAAACTTTAAAAAAATACTTATTTTTGAATAAATAGCTGCTAATTAATAATAAGCTAGGAAAACCCACGATTTAAAACCTGACTATTGTTTCATTAGATCAATCTTATCTGATTCTTAATCTAGTTTTTAATGTTTCTAATCAAAATATTTACCGTCTGTTTTGTTTTTAATTATAATTTTTAATTACAAAAGCCAGGCTAGACAGTAGCTATAGTATAGGTTACTTAGATCTTTAGGGTCCTTCTTAATAATTATGCGAATACATCAGCTGCTCCATATAAAACACTGCTACAATCATTGATTTACCAAATACTAGACGTAGGGTCCGCGTTCAAAAGTGTCAGAACCAAAACAAAGAGAAACAATTACGCGTCAGTCTTCGTTTGATTGACAATTTGTAATAACAACGCATGAAAATGACATGCCATATACAAGGTGTTACAAAAATACAAATAAACCTTTAAGGGGGTGGTTTAGACCATCAAACTCAACAACTTTCACTATGGGACCAATATCGAAATCGCGAAAAAAAATTATTATGTTTTATACTCTACAAATCGACTCGAGCTAAAATATGTATGGGATATCACTTTTTTTTTTCGCGATTTCGATGTTGGTCCCATATAGAAAGTTGTTCAGTTTGACGGCCTAAACAACCCCCTTAAGAGTTTTAAAAATTTGTTCTTACTTATGTAACACCCTGTATACAAGAAGATAACTACGCAAGCAAAATAAAATTTAAATATTCGCAGTTTTAGTAGGATTATATTAGTAGCGCATACTTTCGTTTATGTAAAGTTAGGTTGGGACAATTTTTGCGAAAATTTTGTATTAGATCCGGCGTCCATAATTTAGTAAGTCAATGACAATAAGGAAATTAGTAGGATGCGGTGGCTATAAGTATAAACGGTAGCCATATAGTGTAGTTATCAGATATTAACGATGCATCACGAGATTAAACTCCTCTTACGACACCCAGTAGGTGTTCGATGCCGGACACGGCAAACGGCATACTAAAACATACTATATTAAAATAATTGCACATACTAGAATAATTTCTTACGACACTTGACCTGTGCTTACTAATAAATGCTGACTTACTGTACAGTAGCCAACACGTGCTTAACAAGCTATTGTTTATGTAGAGATATCAACGGCTGTGTTGACCTCTGTATTATTTAACATGTCGCATGACGAATAAAGTTTTAAGCTCAGAAATGATGTGTCCAGAAGGTCTGCGGCGGAAATAAATTAAAGCTTGCGTTATAATACGAGCGAGTAAATATATTGACTTTTATATCTCATGTATTAGTAGCCCAAAAATATGTTGTTTTGTAAACTTATGAACTGTATTATTATGTGTGTGTTACTTATGCAAATAAATGATTTATCTATCTATCAATATACTTTACTATAACCGTATATAATCTTGTATAATAAATATAATAAATCATTACTCGAATCACTTGAAAACTTATTTACATTTCTTGGAACCTTCGAATGGAGTTAGATGATCAAAAAAACAGAAGTAAATTTTTGTGTCAAATACACATTCGGGTTGTTGTTTTCAGTGGAAAATCCTAACCTAACTAAACTAAGGCACTAACAAATTGTTGTTCTCAGGAAATAGTTCCCAAAATGCCGTCTTAGTTGTTATCTATCTCATTGAAATTATTGAGCTATTTCTATTTTTCTGGGAAGTCCCTAACACATGGTCACTATAGTTAGGATGTAGGATGTACTTTCTAATAAATTCAAAATGACAAACTCGTCTGATTCCTGTGTAAGTGAGACGAAGTTAGCATCTTGCTTGCTCTAGAATATTACATCCTTGGTTCACAGGTTGTACTTTACTGTGTGTACATATATCTGAGATTAATATAGATAAATACGAATAGGACGACCACATCATGTACCGACCCCAAGTAATGGGATAAGGGTGACGTCCTTTTAAAAGTACGTCGTTTCAGAAACTTTCTTTTTTCAATTAAGTACCTAATTTTATATTATTACTTGTCAGCTTGTAAGCTCTATCATATCATAATTAATAATCAAAGTATATATCATTTATTCATTCATTCGCAATCTGCCTTTTAAAACATAGTATATTATCGCCTTCACTACACAACAAACGTTAAAACAAACCAGTTAGAGTTGATATTTACCATGTCGAGGAATAAATCACATCAGAGCGTAATAAAACTTATAAATAATGTAAGTAACGAAGACTCGAGGAAGATCTAGCCGATAATCAGAGTTTATGAGTCGGACTATTTGTCCGACGATAACGTAGGACGTGGCTTTATTTATGAGAAATGGTACATCTTGGGAATAGACTTACAAGCATAAATCAAGACCGTATATTTCCTTTCGGGATGATCAGAAACTTTACTAAGGGCCTGTTTCACCACTTCTGGATAAGTTCTTTTTTTATTTATTAATAATTAATGGACTTTTTTTTATTTATAATGAATGGACTTCTTGCTTGTGCGTTAGCACCGCATTTCCGCCAATGTCAAGTGGTTTGAGGGAGTATCTATCTAATCTCGAGGTTTGTTTTTGATTAAGAACACAACTGAGAAGGATTGTGGAGCCTCGTGGCAGGCTGAAACGCGAACCGCGCGAACACCACGCGAAAGACAAGTTTTCGGGGTAAAAGCTTATCTATTGTTTGACATATTTTGTATTAAATATGCGTAGAACGAGAAGGAACTAGAAGGAAGCACGTGTCTTGTCATATTCACTCAGTAAGAGATGAACATAGCAAATTCGCTCTAGTTAAAAAAGGAGATCGCTACTTATTGCTGTCCTTATCGACGTCACCACTTTTTTGTTCTACGACGCCTGTCTAACTCCGGAGTCAGACATTTATTTTCATACAAATTGCATAGGATTTTATGACTATCGTTGTCTCATACGCGGTTACACTGATGTTCCATCTACCAGCGTAAGCGAAATACTTCGCCCATGGATATATGTTTTAAGCTATCTGTCAGATGATCTATTAGGGACTTATTCAGAAGTGGTGAAACACGTTTCAGGATCGAAAGACGCCATTTCACTTCAAGTTTGGCGTTTGGCGATTAGACCGACTTATTTTGTATCTCTTTTATTTTCGCTGTATTCTTTGTGCTGCTTATGTTGCTGGTGTAAAATAAAGTACTTACCACTTTAAATTGATTGATTGGTTAATTTTTTATAACTGTAGCTATGCAGTTTTTAAGAGTTATATGCTCTATTCATTTTAACGGGTTTTTACCGCTTTTTTTATTGTTTTTGTAGTTCTCAGGGAACCTGTTAAATGATAAATTTTAACTGTAGCTATAGGTTCTGCCAGCGGTTCTATAAATGAGTGTTTGGTTTTACGTTTGAAACTTTTTAGACTTTTTTTGTAACAGTAAATCTTAAGGTATTTTCGTTCCATAAACATAACTTATCAATAGAATAGAGAAATACAAGAAAACACCGCGAACTATTATATCTGTAGACATTATCTTTATCTCCTCCTAGTAATCAGCGTTGATTCAAATAAGACCAAACGATTTCTGTTAAGTTTTAGTGGGGTAAAATCGTTTTCGCTTTTTGTATAGAGACTCCTTACTTCACAATGCACTTTAGTTATTCACGTAATGCTCTAAAGAAAATGTACAATGAGACCAACACCAACAATAGAGTAATTTAGTTACATAAGATATAAATATCGATTAAATTAGTACTCGAAATCTTAACCCCGATGTCTATCTCCTTAAGCTAAATCGATGTTACGAAACTGAATGTAAAATCGATGCACTTTTAAGATAAATAGCACAAAGGCGAGCTCTGTTTGCGGCGAATTCTTTACTGCCCGTATCAATTACTCGAATCGATTTTTGCAAATTTCTCGGTCACGAATAGTTTGTGATTCGATTAGGAGCTGACGATTGCGAAATCGATAGCTTCTGTCATTCATCATTATGGTTATTTGACAGTGTTTGAGTAATACTTTCTTATAGTATATTATCACGGGTGTAGTCAGAGTAAACGAGAGTGGAGAAACTTCAAAGCGTTGCGAAAAGCAAGCACAAAAACGCAAGGTCATCCCACACTTAGACAAAATAACGCGCAAACTAACACGCAGTTGCAGTGGAGTCTCTCATACCCTCGCTCGCCTATCACTGGGTGCTTGTATAGGTAAACCCCATACTCAGTTACGTTTCGCGACTCTTGTTTATAGTTTCTCCACTCTCGTCACTTCACAACCCCAAAAACACAAAATGCTTAAATCTTCGATCACATGTAAAAAACTAGATGCAAAATCAACTAAAAAAAAATAGGACATTGCAGGCTGAGTCACCTGATTGTCTGAAAAGAAAGATGATTCCGTACTTCGGATGGCACGTTAAACTGTTGGTCCCGGCTACTATCTCTGGTAGTAGTAGTCGTTAACTAAAAAACCACGTCAGAGGCCGTAAGGCAGTTTGAATAAACTCTGACACCAGGGCTTGCAGCCCACTCGATAAGAAGAACTAAAAAAAATTCAGATTTAGGACCCTGACCTTTCTGCCCGGTACCCCCAAGCCGGACCGATATCTCTCCAGGATGATTTTCAGAGCTGAAGACTTATCGCGTTGCCCATATCATTCAGGCCAATATGCCTTCAGCAGGCCGATTGCGCTTATTTAAAACATCCAAGTTCAATCCCAATCCAATTTCAGTTCTAATCCCATTGCAATCCAATTACTACTCAACTGTGCTCAATTCCGTATCGCGCTAAACTTGACTTATATACTATGAGACTGAAGTGACAGCCTTATAGGCGATCTGTCAAAACGGCTCTAAAGGCTGTCAAATGAATAGCGCAATACCGAATGTTGTTAAAAGTTGTGGTTCGCACGCGGTCCAATCATGGTTCAGTCGCGATTTATTTAGCTCGATTGCTCTCCAGGAGGAGGAGAGGAGAGATTATTTTATGTAAGATCAATGCCTTGGATGTCAATTAAAAGTTGTAGGTTGAATTGTTATTTTTAACTTATTAATTTTGAACTCAGATGTGCGGGTCACAAATCACAACATAAGACCTACTTACATTACATCGTTTTCTTATAAAACAATACACAATAAACTTTTTTCTTAGCACGGCTGTGCACTCTAGCATTTCGCTCGCGAACCATTATCACGGATGATTATACCTTTGTTTCAATTCATGCAAATGCCTATTAGATGATTTACATAGTTAAGTGCAGGCATGTGATGCAACGTGCATTCGTATATAAGCGTCTATGTAACTGTAAGTACATAATGTGGTGGATTGTCACGATTTCCTTAAGGCCTCTTTAGACCGTCCTTTTGGTTGAATTTACGAGGCAGTTTAAAGCTTTTGATTAGGCAGTTAAAACTCTTCAATTCTAAGTTCAGAGTAACTAAGCTCATGGTCGATTTCTGTTGTAGTGACTGACTTGACTTTGCTGCATTTATACTACTAGGCAAGAATTGAGGCGCAACTCGTTACGCTCAACATGTTTTGCAATTTTTTATTAAAAAAAATTTTTATTTTCTTCGCATTAGTAGAACATACCCCGTAGTGTTAATTACCCAATATACATATTAATCTATGGTGTTAATGTACAATAAACTCCAATGACATGTTCTACGTTGAAATTAGAAAAATTAGAAAAAAAAAATGTGTCAATGTCGCACAACAGCCTGCAACATGACGTTAATCCAGCCTTTTACGGGGCTTTTTTCTATACTACTTGTCACGGCAAGCGCGATGTTTGCTCTCTGAAAAGAGCGTGGGTAGTGGTAATTTTCAGTGCAGTGAAGGAAGCAAAAGTGCTATTTTTAAATCTCACAATTTCAAACTCGTATACGAATGATGCATGAACTTAATCTTTATTTTGACATTTGGTATAGGTACTAATTAGATTGTATGAGATTAAAAAAAAAACCAGTTGTTTGTCCTCGTTCAAAATGTTGTTTCGCATCAAACAGATATAAATCTGATGATGAATCGGAATCAGGAGTGTTATTCTCTAAGCGCAAACATGGGTTGAAACATCGGCGAGGTGTCAATTCGATATGCGTTGTGTCCCAAACTTCTTGGTTGTGTCTGTATAAAATCGTCGACGATCTCAAGGATGTTACCTTAGAGAATTGCACTCCTGAATCGGAAATAACAACAACACTATATTCTTCTTAACAACCGTCGGAGTAGCCACTTAGATAAACCTAAAAAGATTAAAATGTGTTAAAATAATAAGCCACACGCGAAGTTCACAGCTCTCAACGTATCATTATACAATTAACTGTTAATTTTAAGTGCTTATTGCAACCGTAAACCGACAATCTACACTTTAAGTAAATGTCTAAGAATAGTATTCGAAAATAAAGATCTTTGTTGAATTTCGTTAGTTTGTTTTAAAAAGAAGTTTACTTTACACGTTCATAGAAACATAAAACATGATTTAATAAATAGCAGTAGTTTGCCAATTCAAGAGAAAATGCTCCTAGTCCCAATCTTCTCGGAACCGTACCACAGGGTGAGGTTTTGGGGGAAGTTTTCTTTTTGTAGGATATAGGTATTTAAGTATCAACGTTGGCGATACAGAGGGGGAATGCTGCCAGCGTTCTTGGAACCATCCCTCAGTCAGAAGCATTGGAGGAGGTTTATAGGTTGTAGGTCCCCCCTTTTTACATTTTTGTATAGAAATTGACGCAGCTTGTTGCAGATATATTGAATTGACGAAACGAGATGTGGTTCTGAGTGATATATTTTCTTTGACGAAGTTTGTGGTGGATGTGAGTGATGTATTTACCAATGAGGAAGCCTGTCGTGGATACGCACTTTGTATTTTTTTTCCGAACAAAGTATAAAACCCCCAAAACCCCACCCTGCGGTACCGAAAATAGTGCTTGTGGCGGCGCCACACTATTTTTAATTATATTTTGTTTCTATGGATTATAATTTATATTATAAACGAAAACGAAATTCAAAAAAGATCTTTATTTTCGAATAACTATGTGGTTTAAAGGTGAATGATACTTTTCCTAACACCCTGTATAAGTTTGCATTCAAGTATACAAATTAAAGTGTAGAAAATAAAAATAAAATAAATAAATAAACTTTATTGTGTGGCATCGATGAATTAATAAGCAAATTATTATTGTAATAAAATCATAAAACTTAACATCATTATCATCACTTTTCATAGTCGGTTAAATATTATAAAATCAAACTTGTCACGCCGGGTGTACGCTGCATTGCTTTTGTATTCGCAAACCACGCGGTCGCCCGATCGCCGGGAGCATCGATGCCACAGTCCGAGCCCACCTGCGGTGATCTATGTACGCGCTAATTAAATAAGTACCTACCTGTTTTCGGTTTGCTATTTAAATAGTTCTTGTTTAAGTTAAGTGCTTTAACAGTGGACAATAAACTGTGTTGTTATATTTCGGACTAGTTATTGAACTCAAACCATCGATAGCCACATTGGTGACCACGACAACGAACACGATGTCGGATTCGGAAACAGCTGGATTTGAAGATGCTACTGCACCTCCCGCGACGGAGGTCTTTAAGGTTGGAGTCAAGCTACCTCCTTTCTGGCCCGAAGAACCAGAAGTTTGGTTTAGCCAAGTAGAAGGACAGTTCGCGATTTCCAACATCACTAGCGATACAACAAAATTTTACTACATCACATCCCAGCTCGAACATCAGTACGCTGTAGAAGTCAAGGACATCATCATCGCACCTCCATCCACTGGCAAATATGAAAAGCTCAAGATGGAATTGATAAAGCGGCTATCGTCATCACAAGAAAAACGAGTGAAACAATTGCTTGACCACGAAGAGCTCGCCGGTAGAAAACCATCACAGTTTTTACGACACCTCCGAACCCTCGCTGGACCCAAGGTACCTGATGATTTCATACGCACCCTATGGTCAAGTAGGCTACCACACAATATGCAAACAGTCATCGCTACTCAGCCTAAAACGACGGCCCTTGAAATCGTAGCAGATTTAGCGGATAGCGTATTCGATATTGCACCCCCGTCCCCACAAGTTGCGAGTGCTAGTTCACATTCCAATGGTGCAGGGAATGATTTAATGACTAAACAAATCTCTGAACTTACTCAACAAGTTGCTTCTCTGCAGTCCCAGCTTACACGATTTTCACGTTCTCGCGATCGCTCATCATCCCGTGGAAGACCACAGGACCGCTCTCGATCCGAGTCACGCAACAAAGGTTACTGTTGGTATCACAACAGATTTGGAGATAAAGCAACTCGTTGCACCATTCCATGCAATTTCAAACCGCCGCTATCATCGGGAAACTAAAACGGCAGCCGTTAATAGCGGCCAACGACTGCCTATCATGCAATGGCCGCCTCTTCGTCTCTGATAAAAATACAAAAGCACAGTTTCTGGTAGATACGGGCTCTGACTTATGTGTGTACCCAAAATCAGCGATTAGAGGCTACCGAACAAAAACCAAATACGAGCTTACCGCCGCTAATAATACTCTCATATCTACGTATGGCTATATACAATTATCCCTCAATCTTGGACTACGTCGCGACTACAATTGGAAATTTATTGTAGCCGACGTGTCAAAACCAATAATAGGAGCGGACTTCCTTAGCCACTACAACCTACTGGTAGACTGCCGCAGTCATCGCCTCATCGACGGACTCACCACACTGTCCATCCAGGTACCACACTGCCATTCTTCACAGGAGTCAATTGGAATTAAAGCCGTATCAGGGGATTCACCTTACCACCAATTATTGAAGCGATTCCCTGAAATTATAAGGCCTGCAGGTGCATCCTTAGAGCCAAAGCATAGCACGAAACATCACATTCGCACAGTCCCAGGTCCACCTGTAACTGCACGCCCACGACGCCTCGATCCAAATAGGTTACAGATAGCTAAAAAGGAATTTGAAGGTATGATACTTGCCGGTACTGCGCGGAGATCCGAAAGCTGCTGGTCCTCACCACTACACCTAGCTAGAAAAAAAGATGATGGGTGGCGTCCATGCGGCGACTATCGTGCCCTGAATGCCAGAACCGTTCCAGACAATTACCCTATCAGGCATATTCATGACTTCGCATATCAATTATCAGGAACCAAGATATTTTCAAAGATCGACCTAATAAAAGCATATAATCAAATTCCAGTGGAAAAGGAAGACATACCGAAGACCGCCATCACCACACCGTTTGGGCTATTTGAATTCCCATATATGACCTTCGGGTTGAGGAATGCGGCCCAAACGTTCCAGCGGTTCATCGACGAAGTTTTACAAGGCCTAGACTACACTTTCGGCTACCTAGATGACATTTTGGTGTTCTCTCATTCTGAACAGGAGCACCTGAAACACTTAGAGACCGTGTTCACTCGCCTCAAGAATTATGGAGTACTCATCAACACATCAAAATGTGAGTTGGGTACTAAAGAGATAACGTTTCTGGGATACCACGTGTCGGAGCAGGGCCTCCCATTCATATGACTCCTGAAAACTTAAACGCCTTCGAAGAATGTAAGTCTAGTTTGGCCAACGCCGCACTTTTGGCCCACGTCGACTGTCAGGCGGAGCTATCAGTTTTTACGGACGCTTCAGATGTAGCAATAGGCGCCGTACTGCAACAAAGAAGGAAAGATAACTGGGAACCTTTAGCGTATTTCTCTAGAAAACTAAGTGACGCACAAAAGAACTACAGCCCATATGATAGGGAACTTCTCGCCATATACGAGAGTATAAAATATTTTAGGTATATGGTAGAAGCCCGCAATTTTTCAGTATATACTGATCATAAGCCCATCACTTATGCCTTCAACACCAAACGAGACAAATGTTCACCAAGACAGCTTCGATACTTACACTTCATCGCTCAATTTACCACCGACGTCCGCCATGTACCAGGGAAACACAATGTAGTGGCAGATGGTCTATCACGCGTAGAGGCAATTGCAGGCATACTCGATTATCAGGCACTCGCTAGAGATCAGAATAACGATCCTGAGCTGCAAGACCTGCTATTGAAAGGTACGACATTGAAGCTACAGAAAATTATATCGCCAGATGCAACCTTGTACTGCGACGTTTCAACAGGAACTCCTAGGCCATTCGTCACGCCAGCTTTTAGAAAACACGTTTTTGAGAGCTTACATAAATTAAGCCACCCAGGTACATCTGCATCTATCAAAATAGTCTCGCAACGATTCGTTTGGCCTGGCATACGCCAAGACTGCAAGAGTTGGGCCAAAGAATGCAAAGAATGCCAACTAAATAAAATAACCAGACATACACACTCACCTCCCTCCACATTCCCAGTTCCTTCCGATCGATTTTCCCACATCCACCTTGATCTAATCGGCCCTTTGCCATTCTCACATGGTTTCAGGTACTGCCTCACAGCCATTGACCGATTCACTCGATGGCCTGAGGCGTTCCCCGTCGCCGACATCACTGCTGAAACATGTGCCCGCACCCTCATCTCAGGCTGGGTGGCCCGCTTCGGTTGCCCACACAAAATCACCACCGATAGGGGCCGGCAATTCGAATCACAACTCTTTCGGTCAGTCGCCGGTTTCCTGGGGGCAAAGCACTATCCAACTACAGCTTACCACCCCGCGTGCAACGGGTTAGTAGAAAGGATGCATCGCCAGCTAAAAGCCGCGGTCATGTGTCACAACAACGTCAACTGGACCGAGGTACTTCCCTTAGTACTCCTAGGAATAAGGAGCGCATGGAAAACCGACATCAAAACATCAGCAGCCGAGTTGGTATATGGAGAACCACTCCGACTCCCAGGAGAATTTTTCAGTCCAGTAAGAGATGCAACACTAGACATCACTGATTTCACCAGCCGTCTCCGAAACCACATGGCCAAGCTGTCACCACAACCAACTTCCAACCATGCCAGAAACAGATCATTCTACATACCAAAAGACATCTTTACATCTGAATATGTTTACCTCCGACAAGAAGCACGAAGGTCGCTTGATTCACCATATAAAGGTCCGTTCAAAGTTTTGCAAAAGAATCCTAAAACCTTCAAGCTGGATGTCAATGGCAAGCAAATCACAGTTACAATTGACAGAATCAAGCCAGCATACGAGGTTAAAAGTGATGAAACAGCTGATAATACCGCACAACCATTGGATGACGTCACAGCTGAAAGAAAAACCAAAAGTGGACGAACAGTACGTTTTCCGAATCACTATCGACCATGAAACGGTCTCGGCAGGGGAGTATTGTGGCATCGATGAATTAATAAGCAAATTATTATTGTAATAAAATCATAAAACTTAACATCATTATCATCACTTTTCATAGTCGGTTAAATATTATAAAATCAAACTTGTCACGCCGGGTGTACGCTGCATTGCTTTTGTATTCGCAAACCACGCGGTCGCCCGATCGCCGGGAGCATCGATGCCACAGTCCGAGCCCACCTGCGGTGATCTATGTACGCGCTAATTAAATAAGTACCTACCTGTTTTCGGTTTGCTATTTAAATAGTTCTTGTTTAAGTTAAGTGCTTTAACAGTGGACAATAAACTGTGTTGTTATATTTCGGACTAGTTATTGAACTCAAACCATCGATAGCCACAATTCGGTATGTCAAGTTTTTTTTTGGAGGGCTGAATTGAAAACCATTTCGAGATAATTGTCTCAATAATCATATTTTCTATGTCAGAGATTTTAAAATGAAAGGATTACAGATATTTTTAATAAAATAACGTCGTTTTTCGGTCCGTGCAGTGACGTCACTGGCATACCTCTGAACTCCTTGGTAAACATAAAATCAACTTAAAATAACCGGCCATTAAGAAAAAAAAATACTTTCACAATGTCAGAATTTGACATTTGATGTTGCCGTATCTTTTTCCAGCATAGAGTTAGAAAGAGGAGGCAGGTTTTAATTTTTTTAAATACAGCTGTATGTAGTTTTTCTCCATGGAGTTCAAATTATTTTCTCTCCACCATTTTTGCACTTAGAGATTACAGATCAAAATAATTTAAAAATTAAATTTATATTGATAAACTCGATGAATCGCAATAAGAATGAAATAAGTATCTTAAAATTATGTCTTCTGTCGATAAAAAATATAAAAATGAAGACAAAAAAAAACTTGACATACCGAATTGTAATTAGCTTAGAAATAGTAAAATATAACGAGTGAAGTCCATAATCCTTCCTTGTGTTCGTCTGTTTCTAATACTATAGTTTATTTGTTGTAATTACAGCATATAGGTACCTAATTATAATTTCACATAATTATCACAATTCTCGCTACTCTACTTTTTGTGATAAAATATATTATTAATTACTACCAAGAAGCATCCACTGACCTCCGGCCGAGTTTACTTATCAATAGGTTAACTAGCGGCGAACGGACAAAGAAAACGTCTGCAATGAAGGGACATCTCAACCGGATCCTCGGCTGAAATGGCTGAGATGATGAATGAAGGGACACTTTCCTTACAAAATACCGTCATTAAATCATCATCATCTCTGCCGTCAGATGTCCACTATTGGACCCCAAGGATCGCAACAAAAACCAGTCCTGCACTGTCCTCATACAACGGGTTCCCGCCACGTCATCGTCAGGGAACCTTGACTCTTTCAGAGCCGCCTCACCTCTACTAAACTACATCATTTTAATAGGTATACCTATTTTTGACTGGCTTATCCTTCATTATGTCACTGTGGTGCCTTCTAATCCAAGGAAATCACATTCTAAAATCATAAGAATTCGCACCTTTAACAATTATCTAGTTAACTCATTAAATAAGCATAGCATGAGCATATGCTCACGACTATATTCCCCGAGGGGGTAGTCAGAGATATTCTGAAACCTCAGAACATCCACGTTTCACCAGTAGTACCGAAACTCTGTCCAGTGTGATGGGGGGTGAGCCCGTCGCCACTTATAATGGACAGTGGGTACAATACACGCCTCGAAATGGAAGCATGCAGGTTTCCTCACGATGTTTTCCTTCACCGAAAAGCTAGTGGTGTAACAAATCGTACATAAATTCCGAAAAACTCATTGGTACGAGTCGGCTTGGATGGGGATCGAACCCTCGGCTCCTGCACGGCAGGCAAGGTTACTAGCCACTGGACCACCACAGTTATCAGCTCTAAAAAAAAATAGCAATTTTAGATTGTCTACACTAAGGTGTGTGTCTCAAGTAAAAGTGACTTCAACTTGCTAGAAATTTTAAATCCAACGTCTTTTGTGCCTAGATTTGTTTCTCATATGTTTTTCTATAGACCGACCATGAATATTAATACTTGCGCGTCTTCCTATTATTAAGTTTATTAACTCATATTTTATTAATGTTGTTTATCCACATTGCTTGCTAATTTTAATATCGATCATGCTAATACATAGAGATGAGCAAACGATATCGATATAGATATCTAATAAATAATCAATGACTGTTGATCTGTAGATATAATTATCTCTTTGTAAGATTTATTTATTAAACACTGTTAGGCCCACTTGCGCCAACCACGGGTTAGCAATTAACTTCGGATAAAATGGCTCTTTCAGTTGTTTTTCTATACAAAATATCATGGGTTACCAACTTAACCTGGAGTTTATTGCTAACCCAGGTTAGCGCAAGTGGGGCTTAATAAGACATTTCATTTCAAGCAGCCACTAACCACAATACAGTGACTCTTTTTATAGTGTCTTTATGTACCTACTGTTTATGTTTTTGTGTAAAATAAAGTTAAGTTTTCAGTTTATGCTGATGGTGTTTTTAGGAGATAATCAGATCATTAAACTGAACAATCTAAAGTTACCATACAAAGCTATAAGACCAGATGAAAAAGTCAATTTTGATTGGTCTTATAGCTTTGTATCACAACTTTAGATTGTCTTACTATTAGGTACGGGTATTGAACTAAGGTGAAGAACATGACGGTATAGAAAAAAAACGGTAACCTCGAAATTTGAAAATATCTGACGATTTAAAAAAAATATTTTTTTCTTTGCGGGTTGTGATCTGTAAGACTTATTAGGTTTTTATATTACTTAGTCATTTAGTACCTTACAACAATTTCTAAACGGCAATCGGTAATCTTTTTGGTAAAAAGTGCCATACCATACCATACCAACGTAGTCTGGTGATATTTTCAATACTATCCAATTATAGTGAATATTCAATACTTTAATATCAATACTATCCAATTATAAATGATTTTTTTTTTCAGAAACAATCTAGAAACTAATCGAGGAGGCACTGTAACTTTAAAATTATACAATATTTTAACGAAAATCTGACTTCTTAAAAACACAGAGATTAGTTTCAAGCTTGTTTCTGAAAAATGTCATTGACTTTAATTGGTTAATATTGAAGATATAACCAGACTACGTTTGTATGGAGCGCGCTAACGGTAATATACCCTTGACACTCGTCTGTAAACTGACTTCAAGCATTATCCAAAAAATTATAATTATCAGGATATTATACAGGGTGAAATTGACATCATTAGCATCCTTTTAAACTAAGAGTCTACCCATCAAACTGAACAACTTTTACTATGGGAGCATACCAATCGGACCAAAAAACCAATCTTCTGTCCCATACATTTGAGTCGTGTAGGCAGCGGCGGCGGGTGCAGTTACTAAACTGCATACCGCTCCGTCCCATACTAATGGGACAGCAGATTTTTTTTTGCTCCGATTGGTTTGCTCTCATAGTAAAAGTTGTTCATTTTGGTAGACTCTTAGTTTAATGCGAATGATATCAATTTAACCCTGTATACTCAACGAAGTTTTTTTGTTTAATTATTTTATCAAATTAAAGATTGAAAAATTTGTCTCGGGCGGGACTTGAACCCGCACTCTTCCAAACCGGGGAAACGTGCTAACCAATTACACCACCGAGCCCACTGCCCAGAGAACGAAATTTTCAATCTGCGGGCGTGCGGGTTCAAGTCCCGCCCGAGAAAATTTTTTTAATCTTTAATTTGATTCGAAATAGCACAACATGGCTGTAACATGTTTACAATCAATAATATTCTATCAGATTCATAATCATGACGATGAAGGCGAAAAACCAGACATGGATTTCAAAATAGTGCATAGGTAGACGATTGCGTACTTCAGTAGTTACAAAAGAAATGACCCCACATTCACATTCACATAAAATCATATTACTTAGATTCGAAACACACGTTTTGAATGGCACAATACCTAACTAAAGCTTAGTATCTATACATAGTCTAAGAGCGCGATGCGTTTTAATATAATTTTTTGTTTTTACGGCCCATCACATACATGCGGAATTGCGATTCGGAATTCCGAATGCAAACCGGTTTTTCATATGGAGGTTCCCCCCCTCCAGATTTCCGAACGGGATTTCAAAACTATACGAAAAACCGGTTTGCATTCGGAATTCCGAATCGCAATTCCGCATGTATGTGATGGGCCTAATCGTCGCTCGTTGGCGTAGTGGAGCTTCGATATTGGAAACGATCACCGAAGTTAAGCAACGTCAGGTCCGGTCAGTCTTTGGATGGGTGACCGTTTAGTGGTATTTCATCTCGAGCGTTTCCGTGCTTCAGAAGGCACATTAAGCAGTTGGTCTCAAATAGTTCCGTCTGACGGTGTTTTAACTATTCGTTAAGCCAGGTCAGAGGCCTATTGAGGCGGCTTGAAAATTCTCTGACAGCAAGTTGACCACTACCTTGCCTCCACCAACACGCACTGGGCCGGCGTGGTGGAGTATGGCCCACTACCTCTCACCCTTATTCGTGAGAGGAGGCCTTTGCCCTGCAGTGGGATTCTATAGGCTATAACTAACTAACTAATTGTCGTATTTAAACTTTAAACAAAAGCGCGGAATAATGATCTAAATTACCTATACACGTCATTTGTGTCAAAAGAAGGGATAATCGGGCCTGTTTGGAATACATGGCTTGCTTTGATCACTACACTTTAAAATAAAGATAATAAATCAGACAATGTATGCCGAAATCGATCTCGACAAATTGACAGTGTAATCGCTGCTTATGGAATAATAAGCAATCAATAAGATTTTAAACGATATATAAAGTGCCTATAACTTTCGTGTAAAATCACAACTTTAAGGAACCAATCGCATGCAAACGAAACGCAACTTAATCGCATTTTATTTCGAAACACATGTTCAATGTCAGTTTGTCACAAACACTATGCGGTCACTCATTTCATCCCAACATGTCTCGCGTGTCATGTCACTAAATCGTCCTACGTGCATTGCCATAATTCGACACGCAATATCAGTACAGCAGTGCTTTTCAAACTTATTTTAACTTTCACTATGATTGATGAACCCTCGAACCTTCCAACTCCGATTTAATTAATTTGAAATTTATGCATGTATCTGGTAAATAAATAAATACAAAATAAATACAATTTAAACGTCTCCTAAACGAATTTCTTCAGTAGTTTCTCTTTTTGATTCAAATCATATATCACAAGGATGTCGGGTTCGAACCTCGTATAGGGCTAACCGAAAACATTAATTTGTATATTGTTCTAAAGTCCTACAAGTCTAGACTAATTCCTTTACATCAATTGAGACAAGATAATGTTTATGACAATATCCAGATATTTATTTATTTAGTGATAGTCCATTGGCGATTCAGAGGGGGAAAGATGTCAGCGTTCTTAGAACCGTCCCGTCGGGAGAGGCTTTGGAGGAGGTGTTTAGGTTATAGGTGCCTTTTTAAAATTATTATTTGATATTTTCTATTTAGGAACAGCAATTGACGAAACTTGTTCCAGATCTACAGAATCAATTTATTGATTGTATTGATTTACTTTTTTCCTTTGACGGAGCCTGTTGTGGTTAAGCACATTTTTTAATAATCTGGTGTTTCTGGTTTGATTTAGAAAAGTTTAATTTGTAGACAGCACTGAAGCTACACTGGCCCTAAACTACGAATAAAAATAACTATAGAAGAGTATAAACAAAATCTAAATAATTGTTGGCGCCCAATGAAAAAAGACATTTTGTTTGAGTTTTGGCGGCTATAGGTACAGTTTTTAAAGAACAAATTTAGAACACGGCACACTTTTTTTGGTGCCACTTGTTGAGCTTCATTTACACTTCTATACATTTCTTATTCGTAGGCCCGCGGGGTTCACGACTCACACTTTGAACAGCGCTGGACCACAAATAACTCGAATAGGTGAATTTTGACATAATCTTTCATCACGCTATTAAATGGTCTCTCACAATTTTGGTAATGTATGAATCATTACCTTTTCTATGATCTTGTAATTTTGTAATGAATGTTGAATAGACACTATTCAAGTGATGTGGTATACCTCATTTATCTTCATTTACTAGGTCTTTGTAAATTCTAAGACAGAATTTATTAGGTTGCTTTAACTTGAGAATTATTTTTAGCATAGAATAGAATCATTTATTTCATATTATCAATTTCATAGTTACAAGTATTCTATTCTATTCTATTTTTATTTAATGGCGTTTCCTTGTTAGATTTCGCCAGTGTCAAGTAGTTTGAGGGAGTGTCTATCCAATCTCGAGGATTGTTTTTGAGTAAGAACAACTGAGAAGGATTTTGGAGTCTCGTGGCAGGCTGAGACGCGAACCGCGCGAACACCACGCGAGAGACAAGTGTTCGAGGCAAACCCTGCAACGTGACTCCTAATTACAAGTAAGTACATTACATAAAAATAAAAATGTCAAAGGATAATGTCATAGTTTTAACGTATCTATATTAAGCATCAAATAAATATTAATACAATGTATTAGTATGAAAAACTTAGCATAGACAATTTGACCAAATTTTTTACGATAACTTCACCGTAAATAGATATAAAATTTTACGTTATTAGATTTTGTTTTTTGACTGACTCGTAAAATGTTAGATTATGCTTAAAAGCTATAAAATTTTATTTTTTTGTTAATCCTAAAAAGGCAAAGACCTTCGTTGCGGAGATTGGCCGTCGACTGAGGGCGCAAAATTGTGACCCCCGTTCCGGGTCGTTTCTGGTGCAGAGGCTAGCCGTAGCAATTCAGCGTGGCAACGCTGCTAGCATAAGAGGCTCCTTTGCGCCAGAATCGACAAGGGACGGGTTATTTGACTGAACTTATATTTCATTTTCTGTTTGTGTATCTTTATGCTTATTTTTTTTTTAAAGCTATAAAATAACTAATTTTCGTATTCCAAAATCGCGAAATCACGAATTCTATCTGCGCCAAAATTTATTAGAAGACAAAACCTACGCTCGCAAAATCATGTAGGATTGTACCATTAGGTTATTGTGCAATTATAACCTTTGTGCAAGTGCCAAATGTAATGCCACAACATAACATAAGTAACACTCAATCGTTTAACTGTCGACTCCCACGTCGCCATACATTACGATTAATCGTCACCAATCGTCATACATCGACGATCTTTGTTTGTCTCTTATTTGTAATACGGAACTTAGAAACAAAAGAAATTGGATTTGTATTATTGTCATTAATCATTCGTTGAGTTCTAGAATGCCTGGGACTACTTTCCATTTTGATTCGATCATAATGGCGGACGGATGCGGGCCTAAGACATTTTAAAAATCGGTCCATTTGGACTACGCCATTTTAATATGAGAATATACCATACAATATGGGGAATAGACTATTTGGGTTTGTACTTACTTAGTGCGTTCACACACGATGACGCACTGACGGAGCGGCAGATGTCAGTCCATAGAACCACACCCGGTGCGTCAATGCGTCACCGTGTGTGCTTCTACGTGCGGTTTCATACAACTCCTTGCTTCACAAATGACGGACTGACGTTTGCTGCTCCGTCAGAGCGTCATCGTGTGTGAACGCACGTACTCTACCGGAAGCATTTAAAGGTTTCTTATCGAATTAAATAAAAACTTGGAAAAATAAAAACTAGATACCATGATTTTGTTTACAGACGCGGATCCCAGCCATCGGAAAAAGGGTGGTCAAGTATCCCACAAAAAAACATAAAAACACATCCATAAAAAATCTAAATCAGAACAAGCACAGTGGCCAGTGGAGTACTATCGCATGCAGGTGTCATCATGTCATGGAATAAATCAGAGTAAAAGAAATCTAAAAATATTCAATTTTTTAGAAGTGTGAACGCCGGAAATAATCAAACTAAATAATATTTATATTTTAATATTTACCTGTTTTATTTATGTATGTAAATTAGTTTATACTATCATTTTACATTTATATACCTACTAATTACAAACTTTACATTATGTTTTAATTTAAGTCTATAGAACTTTACCTGTTAGATGTCCCATCATCCAGATTGGACACGTGTACTTTTTCAATTCACTCCTATTCTTAGGGTTAATATTACAATATTTATTTAAACCCGAAGCTGTTTTTCGAGGAAACCTGTGTTTTTGTAATGTTTTGAATATTTCTGGGACCCCAATTTCCAGGCTTGCCTTGTGAGGGGACCATATTGTTAACCTAGCGAAGCCTGTAAATATGTCATGCCAACATGCATAGTTGAAACCTTGCCACATTATCAATTCTAATTGTATTGTTCTATGTTATGCATGTTGAAATAAAAATATTTTTCATTTTCATTTTTTCATTTTTTCATTTGGGTAAAAGAAATGCCAACCGAAAAATGGTTGATCATGAATTCCTTGACAATTTCCTTAAGTGCTAGCAAATCATTTTTTAATAAAAAACAATAAAACGTTTTTCAAAATATCGGGACTGAAACGGGAAAAAAGCTGTGTCGAAAAAATCGGGGCGTAGAAAAAAAATTATGAAAATGTTAATCTTAACAATGTTGCTTAACAATCCTACAAAATCACAGACTATTAATAATAACTGGCTACATAGATGAAAAAGCGGAATTTTGGGCATCACGCTCCGGGAGCTGGCGGGACGCATCCTGAGGAGGATGAAAAACGGGACGACCCACCAAAAGCGGGACATTGTTAACTCTAATTCAGACCCTTGATTCTGCACTTGACAGTTCACACATTGTATCTAATACCCCTGAGCTCAATGGACGTAGTTTGTCTATTGAGATGACAATTTTCTAGAGTTTAATTTTTGAATCACTGTCCCCAAACCCATTATCATCTATGTCACCAAATCATTGCGAAAAAAATACCAAATCTCCCATTGTTCTATGCATCTTACCTATAATTGGCCCAAATCACTCTGAGTTCGTGTCTCGGGCATTGCGTAAGTAATTACTACGTGTCTAGACCAGACTGAATGATGGTCTGGATTATCTAATGGCAGATTAATTATCTGGTGGGAAAGGTTTGGTAACTATGACGTTTGTTGCTGGAGGGTCTTCATTGTTGAACGAGGAAGTTGTAATTAAACTGTTTTATCGAGTAGTGTTTAATGGAAGATAGCCGGGTCACAACCAGATAGACAACAAGCCAGAAATCGCAAACCTTTCAAATTAAAGCCACAAAAACTACACCAAAAGGTGTAGAATAGTACTGAATCAGAATTTGACCCATTTTCTTTTTTCATTGAAACTAGGATGTTGTAGTTACTACCAACGAGCAGTAAAGTTTCGAAGAAGCCCTAAACCAGGTCACAGTTTAAATAATAACTGTCAGATAGAATCAATGATAGAACATAATGTTTCTATGCAAACGTGTTTGAGCTAAATACAGATTCACTCTCTTGTCAACCTACAGTCTCATGAATCTTGTAAAACGGGAAATCGCTACGATCAGAAAAACAATTTAGTCAAACTCAACTCAAACTCAAAATTTTTTATTCAAAATAATATCACATAGATAACTTTCTGACGTCATTTTTGATTCTACCACCGCTTCGGAAGGTGTTCCGTTGTAGAGAAGATGCGGCCAGAAACTCTACAACACACTTCTTTTAAACAAAACAAAATATACAAAGTACAAATTTTGAATTACATAGTGTAACATTGTCAAGACCAGACATTTTAGTGAAGAGTCAACTGCAGCTTTAGGTATACAGGCATTCAATACATTTCTAAACATAAAATAACCCATACATGCATGTATACTGCAGGCTGCAACCTACCTAACCTACTTGATATTAAAATTAACGTAATTTCTAACCAATCATTACATTTCCATCAAAATCACAATGTCAATCGAATTCTATGTCATTTCTATTAAACTCTATGACATTTCTATCCAATTCTATCATATTTCTATCCAAGCGTATAACAAAATCTATTCTTAATTTCTCTCAGCCTATAAGGTAGAAGTCGTTGCAATTTAAACAGGTTAACAGGAAACAGGATTTTTCTTAGTTCGCTCAGCTCTTTTTCTTTTTGTTGCTTGATGTTTTCTTTTTATGTCTAAGAATGAGGTGAATGCTTTAAAAATGATACTTAGAACACTGGAGTAAGGACTAGTTTTTTATTTTAATTTTTCACATTTTATAGATGGGTGTGGTAAGTATTGGGTGTTATAGAAAATGTTCAAAATTTAGCGAGAATCATAGCTTTGCTCAGGGAGCCGCTTTTGTTTACTGCGGAGTATTAGAGAGACCACGAAGGGTCTACTCAACCAGTGAATAAACATAAGCAATCGACCGCGGGGCACACAGAATGGGTACAGACCTCGGCAAAAGACGTTGATGGCTCTACGCCAGGTATGTCAAACATGCGGTCCTCTGCTCTTTCTTGCGGCCCGATCCAATTTTAAGAACAGCTTCCTGATGCGGCTCAGACTTTTACAAAAACTCAAATAATGTCTCCTCCTTTTTTTTTCGTGTCAATTGTTCTAGTATTGTGTTTCTATATTTTATCAGCCAGCTATTCGGTGAGCCTGACAGTATATTATGTAATAAGTGCTACTGTTTACAATAATGATGTGAACAATTTTGAGCTCGCTTCGTATGAGAGCAGAGCCAAGGGTCCCGAAAACTTAATAAGTGGTACCTTCTATAGAAAAAGGATTGCCCTACATTCAATTCTAGCTACGGCCCTGATTTAGATGCGGTTTTATTTACCCCCAAGCCAAAATGAACAACATATCTAAAGCTAAAGCATAAGCATATGCTCACGACTATATTCCCCGAGGGGGTAGTCAGAAATATTTCGAAACCTCAGAACATCCACGTTTAAGCTAAAGGCACATTCATAACGACACATAAACGATTTTCTTTTTTTTTCCTTAGTCTGTTTCATCCCACTGCTGGGCAAAGGCCTCCCCCCTTATCCTCCACGCATCCCTGTCCTGAGCCTCTTCCATTCACTTTTCGTCGAAGGCATCCAGGTCGTCTCGCTCCATCTCTTTCGGGGTCGACCCTGACGGCAACGTCCATTCTCCGGGATCCAAGGTGTTAAGACTTTGGCCCATCTTTCCGGATGCAATCGACAGACATGGCCGGTGATCGATAATTTTCTCTATGTTCTTTGCGGCCCACTGATTCTTCGATTATTATGCATTTGGCCCAAAAATGACTTAGAGTTAGACATGCCTGCTCTACGCGGTGGATTGGGTAGCGGGGATATCATCGGTGTTCTCACCAGAGACAACATAGCGTCTGCTTACTCCAATGGGAGACAGACATGCGAAAAATGTAACGTATATGTTTATACATGTTATGTTCTGTTACTAAAGTTTAGTACATTTGCCACATGATATTTGCAAATATTTTTATTTTTATCTGTTTCATCTCGCTGCAATGATGAGAACCGGAGATATAACCATTATTAAATTCTCGACGACACGAAGTCTTTGGTAAAAGGTAGTTCAATTATAAATCATTTCCATAGACCACCGGGAAGGATGCACGACACGACAAGACGTCGACATCTCGATCTTGATTCAATAATCGATGACACGGATTTCGAAATAGAATCGACACAGGGTGTGCCAATCGATCGTTCGCACAAATGTCGATAGATAGATAAATCGTGACGATCTGCGAATTGCTAATAAGTAACAACAAATCACAGGCTGTTCAAAAACGAGCATTTTTGCCGATGAGCATGCATGAAGAGACTAATAAATGTGCAGGAATGTTCCGTTGTCAGAAAGGAGGTGTTCCGTTGTCCCCGCCTACCCCAGTCGGAGACAGGCGGAATCTGTATTGTGTAGGTGTGCAACAAATTAATTTTCCTCTTGAAAATTTACTTTATAGGGTTCCGTACCCAAAAGTTAAAAAAACGTTGTCCGTCCGTCCGTCAGTCTTTTTGTCTGTCTGTCTGTCTGCCCTACATATTTAGGGCTGTCACTTAAGAACCGTAATAGCTAGATGAAATTTTCACAGAATGTGCGTTATTATGGCGGATTTGCTAAGAAACAATAAAAATATCAACAAATTAAAAATTCATAAAAGAATAGTAGATTACACACCGAGGACAGGAAAGTAAGAACGGTCTCAGATCTCATGTAATTGTTGACCGAGGAGAAGCCGAGGTCAACAAACATTGATCTGAGGCTTTCTTATATACCTACTGTCCGAGGTTAGTATACTATTTTTCTTCTCGACGGAAGTGGAAACAACGTGGAGCAACAACTTCGTTTAGCGCAGCGGGACGAGAATTGACGCTTTCCGTCCGAAGGGAAGAAAACTAGTTTTTATCAACGTTTCTTCTCGCTCTATCGTAAAAACGGTGATACCTACAAGCGTAATCAACATGTGATCGGAGACCTTTCTTATTTTCCTGCCCTCGGTGTGTATTCTACTATTTTTTTATACCGTTTACCGTCGTACAATGTGACTAAAAAGAAATAATTTAATTTATAGACTTTTAATGTACTCGTATTTACAAATACAAAAAGTGCAACTACTACAAATATGTAGCAGAAAGATTGTAGGAAATATTTATTTCAAACAATTTGTATTTTAGTCGATAGGTGGTGTGATAAAACTTATGGAGGTGGTACTTGGGAATGTTCCTCCATTGAAAAGGGAAGATCTTCCACCAGACTTAGTGTGAAGCCTGGGGACCGGCCGTGGTCCAACAGTTCTTAGTTGGACGTTGTATATATATCGAATCTCTGTGATTATTTCTCTTGCGCGATTTATGTCTCGCATTCGATTGTGAACCTTATTTGTAGTAGGTTACGAGTTACGTATTTACGGTGAACGTTGTCTTAGTATGGAGCATATTTCTGAGAGCGACGGTAGCGCCATCTGTTAGCTTCTTTGCTATAACTTGTGGGTGTTGACATCTATGGTAAGTCCCCACAGTACTCCCCCCTCAGACCGGAGGTCGTTGAGTTTGTTCGAAGTGTGCAGTCTGTATCCATGTAGGTGCAGGGCTCCAGTCAAGTGAGTCTGACGAGCGATGTGCTGCGGGTGTGTGCATCTGTCAGGGAGTCCAGTCCTGATGTGATGCGGGTGAGTGACAGGCGTGGAGAAGGCGAGCAGAACTGCCACGTGGAGGTGAGCTCAGACACGTGGGCTGCGGGAGATCCTTCTATGCAGACGCTGGCTGTCGTTTTTTTAGGAAGCTGCAGGCCCAGGAAGCGGTGTGAAGACAGCTGCGATGGACCTGGTGAGGCTTCGGGTTGACGGCATGTGACTGCTGCTTGTTTGACCTGGTCGAGGGGTGTGAAGGGTTGGTTGCTGCTCTGTGTTGGTGCTGCTCTGCGGTGTTCAGGTTGCGATGTTCTTTGTCGAGGGTCACCAATATGGAGGTGGTACTTGGGAATGTTCCTCCATTGAAAAGGGAAGATCTTCCACCAGACTTAGTGTGAAGCCTGGGGACCGGCCGTGGTCCAACAGTTCTTAGTTGGACGTTGTATATATATCGAATCTCTGTGATTATTTCTCTTGCGCGATTTATGTCTCGCATTCGATTGTGAACCTTATTTGTAGTAGGTTACGAGTTACGTATTTACGGTGAACGTTGTCTTAGTATGGAGCATATTTCTGAGAGCGACGGTAGCGCCATCTGTTAGCTTCTTTGCTATAACTTATGGGTGAACAGCGGATTCTTAAAAAACTCTAAAGTTATGAATATACAATTTGATACACCGTGAAATTGGAAAAATTAAATTTTAATACCGTACAATTGGAAACAACATTCGATTTCATAACATTGACTAAATCGATTCGCTTCCGACCGGCACATTGATATTTTGCGTGGAACATTTTCCCCTAATACAGGGTGAAATGATTCTAAGAGTTATAAAAGGATTCTTATGATATCAATTTCACCCTGTATTAAGTACACTGACTCTCTGGAACGACGACCTGAGATAGGTAGTTGATATCTCCTAGATAAGGAAGGCCGAGTAATTTCAGAGTTTTCACGATGAAAATGACATCAAGTTATCAAATTAAGTCAATTTATCAAGATAAAGAAAAAAACATGCTTTTTATTTATTAGTCTGAATTTATTTAAAGGTCAATGTTTGAATTATCTATATAGCACAAAGCCGATATGGAATTCTTAGGTCAGTGTCATAGGTCAATACAAAGTCAATGATACGAACTAATAAATCACACACACAGGGTCCAACTTAATATGCTAACACTTTTTAAGGGGATGATCAGACCATCAAACTGAACAATTTTCTCTATGGGACCAACATCAAAATCGCAAAAAAAATCTGCTGTCCCATTCGTTTGGCTCGTGTAGGTTAGCAGTTTTGTATTGGACAGCTGATTTTAGTTTTTGCAATTTCGATGTTGGTGCCGGTCTGATCATCCTCTTAAAAAAGGGTCAGCATAATTAAGAAGGACCCTGTATATCTTAGTTTTAAGTACTAAAATGTCTATGTATAGGGTCCTACTTAACATGCTGACACTTTTTTAAGGGGATGATTAGACCATCAAACTGAACAACTTTCTCTAGGGCACTAACATTGAAATCGCGACAAAAAATCATCTGTTCCATACAAAACTGCAAACCTACTCGAGCCAAATGTATGGGACAGCAGATTTTTTTGTCGCGATTTCGATGTTGGTCCCATAGAGCAAGTTGTTCAGTGTGATGGTCTGATCCTCCCCTTAAAAAAGTGTTAGCATATTAAGTTGGACCCTGTGTGTGATTTATTAGTTCGTATCATTGATTTGTGTGTATACGTAGATTACCTATCTACTGATGTGGTGGTAATCACTGAGTCATAAGTAGTTTAATGAAATAGAGTTTTGGTACCTAACTTTGTCAATTAGTTTTTACAGCGTAGAGGAATCAAATAAAAAGCATCCTCTCCTAATCATCGCCGTCATCGTTAATAGGTACTACGCAGTAAAGTAAAATAAACTTATTTACAAAACAAGTGTAAAGATAACCCCTAGTACAAGGTTAGAAAAACATTGATATTGTTCACGAACATTTTGACGGCTCACTCCAATTATGTGGCGTCGAACAAATGGACTTCAACCTACTGTATGTAACAAACTTAGATTGTGAAAGAATCATGCTTTCCATTTCCCCAATATTCAAAAAGTGGTAGATGTGGACCAGAATCTGATTCAAATAGTGAAATCAAATTTTAGATTAAGCAACACTGGGGTAATTATATTAAGGCCCTTTACACATTGCAACTTTTTGCAGCGCAGAAGTGCTGCAAAAAGCATCGATTGAGTCGCGATGCAGCATCGATGCAAACGCGATAAAGCATAGATGCGAACGTGATACAGCCACGATGCAAAACTTTCGTAATAACTATTTAATCAGTTATTCGTCGACAGTCACTCCATTGACAATCTTGCGTTTTTATCGCTGCAAAAAGTCGCAGTCTGTACGGGGCCTATTTTCACTAGACAGGTAACAGTTTTACACTACTGAAAATATTATTACTTTTTTTATGCCATGCCATATTTTTTTACTTTTTATATGCCATGAGATTCTGGCCGACCTATACCTACATATAATTGTTGACCCCGGCTGCATCAACTTTCTGTACGGGGTATGTAATGGCAGTCAGTTACAATAACGCAGGATGAAGCAAGCGGCCGCCAATTGTTTTTAAAATTTCACGGCATTGTTAATTTCATTATGCATTTTGGACGCCCCTTAGTTAAACACCTGTTAAAATGTTTAATCGTATAAACACTTACAAAACATTACCATAGAGTTCAAAATTGTAAATAGCAGTAAAATTTACACTAGGTATATTCTATGTGGACAAGATTTTCCATAGAACAGTAACAATGTACCTACAGCTACCTATGCATGTGAAAAGAGCAAAATATGTTCAATGTTGATATCGCAGTCGGTCTACTTGTCACTATGAATTATTTCTTGCCGTGGTGGTCCAGTGGCGAGTGACCTTGCCTGGCGTGCAGAAGGCGATGGTTCGATCCCCGTCCAGGCCGACTCGTACCAATGAGTTTTTTTCTGAATTTATGTACGATTTGTAACACCACTGGCTTTTCGGTGAAGGAAAACATCGTGAGGAAACCTGCATGCTTCAATTTCGAGGCATTTATTGTACACGCTGTCCATTATAAGTGGCGACGGGCTCACCCCCCGTCACAATGGACATAGTTTCGGTAGGTACTACTGGTGAAACGTGTATGTTCTGAGATTTCAGAATATCTCTGACTACCCCCTAGGGGAATAAAGTCGTAAGCATATCCTTATGCTGCTTCTGAATTATTTCTTGATAAGTATCATTAACCTTTAAAACTACTCTACCCATCAAACTGAACAACTTTTACTATGGGAGCAAACCTGACAGAGTAGAATCTGCTGTTCCATAATAACTTGCAATGCCTAATCGACTCAAACGTATGATACAGCAGATTTTGCTGACAGGTTTGCTCCCATAGTAAAAGTTGTACAGTTTGATGGGTTGAGTATACTTTTCCTTAAACCCTGTGTACAAATTTGTAAGTCTAAAATTAATAAGCTTTAAAACAAAAAGATTCATCAAAATCGGTCCAATAGTCTTCACAAAAAATAAAAAATTTGGTGATTGGGCACCACAAAGTAACCTTATTTTGAAAATACAGGTTACTCCAACTATACCAAAAAGTTATTAAGTAGTTCTTTCAAAGGTTCGGAGCACCCCAAATAGAAACATTTGTTGTTTCTGGGGGCCTACCATTAGTTTACTACTGTAGCTACGTCTCCAATTTTGTATTGAATTTCGTACAGCGCTCCTAGTGGTTACGTTGAGAACTAATTTCTGTCATACGAATTGGCGACGTAACTACAGTAGTAAAGTACGGTGAAAACTCATGGTAGGCCCTCTGTTCATGTTTTTATCAATTTACTGCGTTGATCTCTCATTAAGTCAAGACTCAGAAAACTTGATTCTCTATCAAGTAAAAAAGTGCGTTGAAGTAAAATCACATGATCGTTAGGTCAAGTTTGTAGATGTATATTAGCATAAATAAAGTCCGTTCATAATATGAATTAGGTATTATATTAATATAATACCTAATCTGATAGCGATGACATCACATGTGACATCTGTGAATTTAAAATGAACTATTAATTCCCACTTTAAAACACATTATATTTACGGACAAAATGACCGGTCTACTTACCTATGTAAAACCCAGTAAAGCCTATTTATAACTAACTACAAATTATTTTGACCAGAATTATAAGCATGCTTACGACTATGTAGTCATAGATAAAATTTACCATAATCGGAATATCAAAATGTTACTAAAAGTGCCCAAACTCAGTCCAGTGACCAATGCATGTGAGTAGTAGTGAGTTAGTCAGATTTGCATTTAAATGTCATTACGCGTCAAGCCCCATACGATGGCATAAAAACAGCTGGACATTACTTTTTTTTGTAAGTTCTTAGTATGGAAATTGTCTGAAAATACCTCTGGCTCCTTTCTGAAACTTCTCAGATACCTACTTTTTCGGTAATCTCTCATGACTGACATGACAGCTATTCAATTTACGCCGTGAATACGACAGCGTTCAAACTTTCGCAGTCGGGTTGGGGTTGGGTCGAGTCGCTATGGAACAACCGATTTTTTAAATTCACGATTTCATTATTAGTCCCGTACTAATAGTTGTTCAGATTGATGGTCTGTTATGTAACGGTTTTTTTACACACCGTATATACAATTACAATCAAATGATAAAAGTTCGGTATCTATAGTTTTACTGTAGCAGCAAATATTCCTATTTCCTACAGCTGATCATAAACAGAGAGACAATTAATTGAATGGCATTGACCCCTAGTAGTATAAGAGATTAGTGTACTTTTTGCAACCATCAGCAGCAAGGCTGATTCAGTGTTTATGGGGTGTAGAGCATCTCTGTGATGGGGATGGACCAGGTCTGCCTGCATAACGTCAGTCGGTTTAGGAGTTACAGACGTTTAAAGGTCAGTAAAAAATTAACAATCAGCTGCAAGGCGGATCGTGAAATATTAAGTATTGTAGTATGCACTGTAGCTATGTGAAAAGTATGAAGACTGACATGGTTCATCAGTCGGTTTAGGAGTTACAGCCGTTCAAAGGTCCAACATTTGAATTGCTGTATCTCCTAAACCGACTGGCAGTTCATGTCAGTTTTTGTACTGTTCACATAGCTACAGTGCATACTACAATAATATCATACGATCAGCCATGCAGCTGATCGTTAATTTTTTACTTACCTTTAAACGTCTGTAACTCCTAAGCCGACTGAAGTTATGCAGGCAGACCTAGTCCATCCCCATCACAGAGATGCTCTACACTCCACAAATACTGAATCAGCCTTGCTGCTGATGGTTGCAAAAAGTACACTTATCTCTTATTATAACATAGCATCATCGACAGATCTCCAATAACAATAACCATAATCGTTCTATTATGTAATTTTATTAAATATTTCCATACAAATCCATACAACATTTGTATGTATTAACTTCCTTTGCAGTTATAAGTTGGCAAGTTGTCACAAAATAACAATAACAACAAAAGTAGGTTAATCGATTCCAACTTTGACATTCGCAGCAAAATCGGACTAGGTATGAAATTACGATTTATCGACAAAAAGTTTCAATAACGCACAAACACTTTGAGAAGCGAATCTAATGTCTTCATTGTGTTTTTTCTGTTCGTAATCGTGTTTCGAGAGACTACCCATTAATCACACAAGCGCCACTCGACATTTTTATGATATTGTGTTGTATTAACTATCAAATTCTGTACACTGTGCTGTACACGATCAATTGATAGGATTATCGACATCATCATCATCATCATCATATGCTCACGACTATATTCCCCGAGCAGGTAGTCAGAGATATTATGAAACCTCAGAACATCCACGTTTCGCTAGTAGTACCGAAACTCTGTCCAGTGTGGACAGTGGGTACAATACATTCATACAATACATTATCGACATCATAATATAACGTCTAACAAAATTAGCTGAAACTATTTTAAGGGGAGTATCAGACCATCAAACTGAACAACTTTCTCTATGGGACCTATATCGAAATCGCGAAAAAAATATCTGCTGTCCCATACAAAACTGCCAACCCAACTCGGCCCGAATGTATGGGACAGCTGATTTTTTTTGCGCGATTTCGATATTGGTCCCATAGAGAAAGTTGTTCAGATTGATGGTCTGATACTCCCCTTAAAATAGTTTCAGCTAATTTTGTTAGACCTTATATAAATATGCATTTTATAAGGATTTTACATGTAAAATCCTAAGTAAATCATAGGTAGGTATATTATTATTTAGAGCATCCTATTCAGAAAATTCACATTTCACTAGCACCTAGCACCAAACTCTGTCTAGAAGTGAATATACCTAAAAACACCGCATTTTTTCCAGATGGAGAGGCTGATTATGATGTTCTTTTCCTTCCTTTAGGTTCATAAAACAATACCCAATACTCATAAATACTATCATTATAATAAACTCTCGTTATACTTTGGGGGAGTTTCTGGACCTGTAAATTTCTTAATGTGGTATTTCATTAATAATTTAGATTTATGTGATGTAGTAGACATCAATTATTTATAAGTCTGTGGGTCCGGTGAATAACGGTCTAACTCAACTTAGATCCAAAATGAGTTTTTAATGCCATAATACTCAATTTTTTTTTCTCTACAAAATGGTGTTACTGGAATATTCATACATTTAATAATTCCAGAGATAGACTTATTACAAAACGATTTAAGTCAATTTTTTTATCGTGCACAATGGTTGAAATAGAGTTAGATCATAAAACCAATATAAAATTAGGTGAACATGGATTTATTTCGACGTAAATCCTTCGACACAATTTATTTTTATTTGTGAAATATGATTTATCTGATTTAAACCAAATTTAAAAAACCTTAATAGTTAATACCTACATAAAAAATCAAGTGTAGCTCATAAATATGATGCGCGTTTGATAGCGGGCTAAGTACGGAGACTGACATCATCTGAGACTGGGGAGAACGCTATTCATCTCATCAAAAATGTATGTCGAATAAGTGAGTTAAACCGTCTATCACCAAATATTTTCTTTTATGTAGTGAGAATAAGAATCACTTAGTATGAATAAATTCTGGCGATTTTTTTTAAGGATGGTACTGTTAGATTGAACTAAGTGATAATGTCAGGTCTTGTTTTACTTTCATTTCAAACATAGGCTTGTACACAGAGTGGTAAAGAAAGAATCTGTTGTTTATTCTTTGAAATTAAACGATTTTTTTCCTATAACATCTTGTATTTTGTATAATAACAACACTGCAAAGCGAACCGGATATCAAACGTGTATTAAGTATGACAATACATCAGACTGGTCATAAAATTTTGAGGCACAGAATCGTGAGTTCTAACTTGATAAGTTTTTAAGCATGCGTCGCTTTGGAATTTGTTTTTGTATTGTTTTTATAATGGTTTTTTGTTTAATATTTCACTTTCCAGCATTTCTGATACCACGCGGCGTTACCCACGTCGCAAAATTGCATCCCCATCAATAAAATATACCTATATACTACGATAAAATTACTTACCTACTTAATAACGAAATGAATATTTTTTCTAGAAAATGTAAAATTTTTGTGTCACTTATGTTTAATGCTGAATATGGTGGATATTAAAAGCTTAAACAGTGAGCTTAGAAAGTACATTTTGCAAGTGTTTGTTATATTTTTCCACAAAAATAATATTAAATATTAGATTTAAATCCATACGCACAAAATGTTACCTTTGTGAAAAATAATTTAACTCAAAAAATACTTTGTAATTTTGTGATGAGCTTGTTTTACCTAAATAAAACTACTTTTATCAATTCGTTTTGATTCAGTTTACAAAGTAAGTTTTCCGGTGGTGTGTATTTAAGAAAGGGATGGAATTAAAATGAAATTAAAAAATAACATAAACCATTTTACACCAAGGTTATGGTGAAGTGTAAAAGGCCCTAACTCAATTTAAATCATAATGTAACGTATTTTTATTAGTGTCAAAAGGTTTAATTCAACTTCTGAACGAAATATCTCTATTACGGTAAGTATTTCATAGACTAAACCATATAATAATAAAAGACCATAAAAATATCTAGAAGACACAGTGATTTGCTTGAAAAAATATGAAACGGTTTTCGAGAAAATAATTTTTTTTACCAAAAAATAATGTTTTTAGGCTCTCCTGTAAAGTTGCATTTTTTGAGTTGGACCGTTATTCACCGGACACACAGAAGTAATGATGTTGACGAGGCCACTTTTTTTGTTTTTTTATTAATTTAGTAAATTATTTTAAAACCGTTGTGATAATCTTTTTGTGATATGATATTAATATATTTCATTCAGAACGATAAGACTTTGTCACTATTGATGCCCAACGTTTTTTATCGACATCGAAATTTGAATAATAAAAAAGTGTAACTCTCACCTCTACCGCAACCGCCAAATAAAAACACGATAGTGTTGCACACACCAACAAAAAATGTTTCCAGCCCATGTCGACACTTGCTTCACGCACTTTAGAACAAAACCTTCAGTATCTCATACCTATCTCACTGTCCAAAAACAAAATTATCTGAAAAAGACAAACAATAAGCCTTTAATTACAACCGGTAATTAGCAAAACTGATTGATTGAATTGATAACTCAAAGATGAATGATGAAATGACAAAAAGTTGACAATGACATGTCAAACAAAAAATATTATCTCACAATATACGAGGGAATACATTGAAATTGTTGACACATTCACCTGCAGGCTTCACCTTTCGCAGTTAATTATCTGACAATAATGTTAAATTCAATACGTAATAAATAATCGATAATTTATTTTGAATCGATAATTAACATGTACTACACTAAAACATCACATTTATTTTTAATTAAAAACACAGCGTTCGATATTTAAATTTTAAAATAGTTCGAAGTCGAAGTCGTAAATTCGTAATTTGAAAGACGCGCGCGTCTAGTGCTGCGCCGCGTGAGACTGCCAGCCACTGACATTTGGAGCCAGTTCGTGTACTAGTGATGTGCCCCTACCCTCTGCGGAATCCTGCCAACGTCCTTGATAGTACTACAAAGAGTACGGGTTTAGAGCATCCGTTTGCATCTAAATGGGCTTTTGATAATTCGTGATGTTAAAAGTCAGATGGAATTTGAGTGATTAGAATATGTGGCTCAATAAGATTTTGCTTTATTTCCGGATAACTTTATAATGTTGGAATCGCTGCTCTACTTCTGTCATCTTCTATGTTGTTATGACTATATCTTCTTAATCGCTATGATGTGATGTTCTGAAACTATCCTGTACTATACTAACTACTTAGTAGGTACTCTACGGAAACCTACGAGTATAATTCGCTTATAAATGCAGAGAATTTAAATTTACACCCTATGTTATACAGGGGGTAAGGAAAAGTGTCATTAACCTTGAAAAACCACATAGTCTTCCGATGATACTGAACAACTTTGAATTTGGGAGCAAACTTGTCACCGGTAGAGTTTAAAGGTTAATTATAGTTTTCCCAGCACCCTGTATAGACTCACGACTAGATCAGCAGCTTTGCTAAAATTACCAACTGTTACTATCATACAAGCTTGTACTAATTCATATGAAAGTAAGTAATTTTTAAAATTATTTGTGTTTTAAAAAGGGTGCTGGTTTTCTCAGTAAATGAAAATAATTAAAAAAAAAACCAACGCCGAACAAAACACAGTACTTATCGGATTAAAATTTGATATTTAGACATTAATTTTCATAGCATATGCTCACGACTACATTCCTCGAGGGGGCAATCAGAGATATTCTGAAACCTCAGAACATCCACGTTTCACCAGTAGTACCGAAACTCTGCAGTGTAACGGGGAGTTAGCCCGTTCGCCACTTGTAATGGACAGTAGTTGGTACAATACATGCCTCGAAATTGAAGCATGCGGACATTAAGTAATTTGTTACGTTTTAATTAAAATTGAACCATCTATTTACGTACGCAGCTGCGTAGGTAGCTCAATTATAAAACGGTCGATAACATAAACATGTACTTAATTTCTCGTATAATAATTATAATCTCACGGACACAATGGCATTCCTAAGAAGCTCGCTAAACGACCGATTTCCCATTCTAGATGATCAGGTGGGTGGTAATAATAATGACGGGTGACATGCCAGATGCACTTTACTATTATGTCATGGCCTTTATATGCAACTAGTAGTTCGTATACTGACAATGTATTGTAATAATAATATTATTCTAGTATAACCGAGTGATTTTCTGTCCTTTCTGCAATAGTGTCTGCACCGAACGTGGTATGTCTTCTGGTGCATTTACGAAATGCATTCAGAGATAGACCACGATTGGTGCATCCAATCAAAAGATGAAAGTATCTCAAAGGGGCCTCTACGTGTTGGGCCTATGTCCCCACACAAGCCTTCCAAAGGTCCGGGCTACGCTCGTATATACCATCTAAGATAATTGTAAACTTGGCGTGAGTGAAGGTAGGTTGTGAAAGTTTCGAATAGCAAAAGAGGGCCTTTAATATAAGGCAGAAACAATATTTACATTATTTCTGTTGCATAAATGACACATTAGACTATCTCAAGAACGTTATAGGTCAAATATTAACCTTCTACTCATAATAATATCTTTAATCTCTTGCGAAGGAGCTACTAAATGCTTTCACGCGCATGTCTCTTTAACATCTCCAAGTTTCTTGCAAATCTTATCAAATTTTTGTCCGTATCTGACACATAGCCAACACAAATCAAGTAGGCATGCTGTTGTTAATTCATAAGTTTAAGAGGATAGGCTAGTACCGTTTTTTTCATACAAACGTATTCCCCTGTATCCTCCCTGGATAATGAATATAGAGCAAAATTTTTTTTACCATACAATCTATGTTACCTCAGCTATGTCCCCATGTTTTGCTTTTTGGCATTAATTAATTACTGTATGAACTAGGGACCTTTGAAAATTACAAATTTTACCATACATCCAGCAAACAAAGACGCTTAAACAAAAAAAATAAAAAATACAGACAGTCAAATTCTTTCTCATATTATTCTTGAAAGAGCTATTAAAATCGGTTTAGTTTTGGAAGAGGAAACAGGGGAATATGAAATGCTGTTTTCGACGATTTTATGTAGATAAAATTGGTCCGAGCTGCAGTTGTCTCTTTCGCAAAAGTTAATTGCAGCCAAAAGCGGATTGAGACTGATGAGACTCCGTGTATTACAATACCCCCGAAACAGACAGGTAGGGAAGCCTGGGACCATGCCCTTGCCGTCAAATTTCAGTTAAGGATCTTGGCAGATCAGATCGTGAGATGAGATTTATGCCAGGCACTAGGATGTGAGATGATGATAATTCTTAGACAAGTGGACTTGTCTAAGTGATAATTACAAGAATCGGTTTTAAATAGGTACTACATAAAAAAATGCTATGAAATCAACTGATGACGTGACGCAAAAGTCGCTCCAAATCAGTTATTTTAGTACCAATATCGACACTAATTTGGCTCTAGAAAAATAATGTAATAATTAAGTACATATTACACAAACAAAGTCTGCACATAGTTTCACAATCTGCGAACTTTTAGAGTCGTTACAATTTCTTTGTCAACACTTAACGACTTTTTGCCTAACCGTTTCATTATCAATCTTTTCACTAGCTAAATGGGTAAATCATAGAGCCTATTTTAATCTTTTTGTTTAAGCATTCCTTTCTTGAAACGTGTATACCTCAAATTGCCTAATTAATATCTTTGTATTCGTTTTTATTTGCAGTCTTTGTTTGTTCATGGTGTTTTTTCTGCGTGTGCAATAATTGTCTAAGACCTTTCCCAGAGACCGTCAAACAATAATGAGTTTTACCGTAATTAATTTAGCAAACATAATTAAGTTTTGCTAGTCCTGATAACAAAATAACATTTTCCTTATTGTGCCTTAAGAGGATATAATTCGGGCCGCGCTCCATACAAACGTACTATGGTGATATTTTCAATACTAACCAATTAAAGTCAATAAAATTTTACAGAAACAATCTAGAAACAAATCTCTATGCTTGTATTGAGTCAGATGTTTTAAAGTTACAGTGCCTCAAAGATTTCCATACAAATGTTAAATTAATCTTAACATTGAAACTGTATATTTTAACGAAAATCGGACTCTATACAAGCATAGAGATTTATTTCTAGATTGTTTCTGCAAAATTTCAGTGAGTTTAATTGGTTAGTATTGAAAATATCACCATAATACGTTTGTATGGAGCGCGCTCCGAATTATATCCTCTTAACTGCAGCTGCACTTTTACTTTCTTACAACACTTCCAAAAACTAAGAACGTTACACGTTTAACAAACATACAAAAATATTATCTATGCGTTAATGTTTCGGTACTAATTTTTAAATCAGCAAGGACTATAAGCTATTCTAGGTCTTTAGAAATGTAGAATTTAGACATTTAAAAAATCTATAGTGGGCAGCATTGGAGACTCAATATCCCTGAAATACAGGGTAGGTATAAGGAAAAGTATCATTAACATTTAAAACCACATACTCTACCCATCAAACTGAACAACTTTTACTACCGGAGCAAACCTGTCAGAACAAAAACAAAAATCTGCTGTTCCATACGTTTAAGTCGAGTAGGCGCTGTTTTTTTTGCGCTGACAGACTTGCTCCCATAGTAAAAGTTGTTCAGTTTGATGGGTAGAGTATGTGGTTTAATGGTTAATGATACTTTTCCTCACACCCTGTATATCCTGCTTCCTAAAATGGCTATGGCGTATCAAAGGGAAAAAGTTAGGCATAGGACTGCATTTGTAGTTAGCAGACACATTAGACAAAACAATTATCAATTTAACTCAATCGTAAATTTCGTCGTACATTTTTTCAATGATACGGGACACCGAATTGATACGACAAAACCAACCAATGTAGGTCGAGAAATTAATAACACTAAACATTATGAAACTCTAACCAAATAAAATTACAGATACAATCGACACATCAAACTCATTCTATCGTATACGCATACCTACGCCCAACGCCATATCTGAATCGAGATAATAATCGAGTCAGATCTTAATCGAGCATTTCATCGATTCATTGTCCTAATGCTATAAAGACGTCAGATTTAGAGATAAAGTTTGACTCAATTGTTCTATATTAGCCATAGGCCAAGTATTTCGCTTACTTGCTCTTTCTACGATATTAGCTAATCGATTTCAATTGTTTTATTCGATTTAAACAAAAGGATGCGATTTGCGATGGCGGTCTCGACGCGTTCACTCTTCTTTAAAAAAAAATAGCCTTTTAAATTATTTGTAAATGAGGTCTCTATGCAAAACGAAGAATAAAGGAATGAACTATTTTTCCTAACAGAGTATTTGATACCAAATAAATCAACAATAATTTTATAATCGATAAAAACAGGCTCTGCCTTTCTATGTTCGGTAGTGATAATTTTGCTGACGAAACTTCGTTGAAGTCGTTGGACTTGATATTTAAAAGAAAAAAGAATTTATCGAAAATCTAAAGTCTAAGTAGAACCCCAGCATCGACATTCTTTTAAAATAGGTACCGCTGCGCTTCGGTGAACGCAGACCGCGTTGGTTTGACCTGTGCATTTCCAAATAAGGCATATGCTAGAACTCTTATGCGTTCTCTATAGGTTCCAAATTGTCTTGATTGGGTAGTAAACGGTAATCGGTAACGGTAAAATTTAATTTCTAGTCTACTATAACGTGATTGACTATGATTAATTTGTATTGACTGAGGGCTGATAATATCTTTGAACAGCAGATTAAAGGGAGCAGAACGGCTTAACTGACAAGTTAAACGATTGCATTAAGTTTAAGGCCAGGTTATCCCAGTGCAAGCGTCTCTTTCTTGCAAGCATAAGTTTTCAATTAGCCATCCCGCTCCAATTGAAAGTAGGATCGCATAAAAACGTGTTTTTCATCAATATCTTTGCTCATGGGTGTTTCTAAGCTCAAAATTCTACGGAGTTCACTAGAAATATTTAATGTATTTAGTTAAGTACATGAATAAAAAGTTAAATATCAGCAGTTTAATCATAGTATTGAAACAACATAACAAAAAGGGGTAACTTTGGGATTTTTTTCTATCTATTAAACTTAATCTAATCGTGTAATTGAGCACGGTCGCCTATCAGCCAGATCCTTAAATAGGACATAATTGGTTTTCAGACTTTAAACACAGTTTAAAACACTTTCGTTCGTTTTCAAAAAACAGCCTCGACCGAATAACTGCGTCTTAACTACCATAACTCGTGTTAGGAAGGGGAAATTAAAGGAAAGTAAGGTTTTTCAAACTATGTTTTTGTTGGAATATCATAATTTGTAAATATTTTAATTAAATAACTGGAGAATATAGTAGTTGTACAAGTCTATAGGGTCTTCTTATTATGAAACAGTATGTTTCATACAAAACTGAAATGCAATGCGCTTATTCGTCAAACATACAAACCTACCTGCAATTAGGATATTTTTTTATTTTTTTAAAATTGCTCATATTTTATTAAGAGAACTTAAGTGATATTTCCTACTCGACTGAAATACAAGGTGTTACAAAAATACAAATAAACATTCAAGGGGCTAGTTTAGACCATCAAACTAAACAACTTTCACTATGGGACCAATATCGAAATCGCGAAAAAAAAATGATGTTCCATACTCTACAAATCGACTAGAGCTAAAATATACAGGGTGTAAGGGACAGCCCTCCGCAAACTGAAACGGTGAACTCAGACCATCAAACTGAACAACTTTCACTATGAAGCCTACCTCAGGAAACGCGAAAAAAAATCAGCTATCCCATACAAAACTGCCGTACTTACCCGACTCAAATGTATGGGACAGCTGATTTTTTTCGCGTTTCCTGAGGTAGGCTCCATAGTGAAAGTTGTTCAGTTTGATGGTCTGAGTTCACCGTTATAGTTTGCGGAGGGCTGTCCCTTACACCCTGTATGTATGGGATATCCGATTTATTTCTTCGCGATTTCGATGTTGGTCCCATAGATAAAGTTGTTCAGTTTGTCGGTCTAAACAACCCCCTTACGAGTTTTAAATATTTATTTTACTTATGAAACACCTTGTATACATGGTTCTTTTTAATATGCTAACACTTTTTTAAGGGGATGTTCAGACCATCAAACTGAACAACTTTCTCTATGGGACCAAAATCGAAACCGCGAAAAAAAAAATCTGTTGTCCCATACATTTGGCTCGAGTAGGTTTGCAGTTTTGTATGGAAGAAGAAGAGATGTCGATGTTGGTCATATACAGAAAGTTGTTCAGTTTAACGGTCTGATCATCCTCTTAAAAAAAATTCAGCTTTTTATTATGTTGGACCCTACATAGGACAGCTGATTTCTTTTTGCTATTTCTATGTTAGTCCCATAGAGAAAGTTGTTCAGTTTGATGCTCTGACCATCCTCTTTAAAAACCGTCAGCATAATATTAAGTTGGACCCTGTATCTAGAAGAAGATTTTTATATTGAAACAAGCCTTGTCAAATAGTGGGCATACAAAAGACATCAACGAGCATTTAAATTTTTAAAAAGTATTTGCTAAAAATTTATTTAGTTTTATTTTCGAATTATATTACAGATGCATTTAATAACCACGGTCAGTTAAGGACGAATAGCTATAAAACTTCATTGTTTTAAGTTTTATACCTTTTTTGTCCTTAACCGAGCGCTACCACGGCATTACGGCAACTATAAAATTATACTTTAGTGGTTTTTCAAGAGCGTTTAAATCATATTTCGAGATACATATCTACATATTATGTAGTCTTTAGTCAGTTTTTACACATAAGCCCCCCTCAACCCCTTTTGTCCCCCCCCCCCCCCAAACCCTCAAAACAGCAAAATAGAAATCAAGCTTTTTTTTACTTCAGTTATGTACACGTTATGTAATTGGGCCTGTAATTGCTATAACTACAGGGTGAAAATTTATATAATTATTTTAAACTAAAAGTCAACAAAAAATCTGCTGATGCATTTGCATACAATTGAGTCGAGTAGACATTGCAGTTTAGTATGGAACAGCAGATTTTTTTTTGTTCCGATCGGTTTGCTCCCATAGTAAAAGTTGTTCAGTTTGATGGGTAAACTCTTTGTTTAAAAGGATGCTACTGATATTTATTTCACCCTGTATACAGGGTAAATGGTATATCACTGCAGATAACTTCAGCATGTATTCTACTCATCAAACTAAACAACTTTTACTATGGAGCCAACGTCGAAATCGCGAAAAAAACCGCTGTCCCATACATTTGAGAAAAACGCTGTTTGGCTGACCAACAGACATAACTACGAGGTGATTCCATAAGTGTTCCGTTTTGCCAATTTTGGTACGGAACACCAAAAAACCAAATGATCACATTGAAAGGTCAGCGGTCTGGGAATTCTCAAAGTTTTACTTACCCTAAACCAATTGTACTAGAACCGTAAAGTAAGATTTTATCAACTAATTTGTCGCTCGGAACGACCTAACATCTAATTAAGTTTAACTGTAAAATGTCAGACAGATTGGCTTCGTGTTAGAGCAGAATGTCATTGGGCTTGTGACGCAATTAAATAGCAGATTTATCACTTGCCATTTCAAGATGGCGACGATATCATTTTGTATGTACTTTTGCTAACAAATTGATTTATGTAATGAGGAGTTTTCTGACAGCTACTCAAACGTAGTTCATCATACCGGCGATAGATGGCGTTGACCAGAGAGAAGACGAAAAATTTAGGTTAAAAAGTAAACAAAAATGCATGAATGAATGAATGAAATTTATTGTGTATTGTGTGTTTGTTGTGTTGTGTATGTCACTGAGTCAGACGCATCCGTTGACGAAATATACGCTCATATTTTGCTGTTTACATAAAACACAAATCCTTACTATTTTATCATCTGCAAGGTCGCTCGCCCCTGTCTCGTCAACGCCATCTATTGAGCCATTAGGAACAACTTTTTCTTTTTTAATGGCTTTCTGAAAATCCCTCATTGGATCAAAATATCCTCTAGATGCAACACAATACTAGTATGTTTTAGAAAAAGGCGTTCTTATACAGGGTGTCAAATTAAATGTATTTAATTTAACCATCAAACTGGACAACTTTAACATTGTATACCTATTAAGTTGTGCTCTTTATAAACAATTATGGACAGTGTGTCGGACGGAGTAAAGAAAGGAATCGATTAACTAATCTATAGGTACCAACTACACAGACCAATAGCAGATTGACTATAAATGGGTAGTAGTAATTAATTTGATAATTGACTATCGTACTGACTGCTACCAAAACAAATGTTGATGTAGGTTGTTTAAATACCTAGTTAAGGGGCCATAGGTCCAGACGAATATTTTCTATGAAAAACGCGATTGCCGAGCGCTCCGAAAAGTGTGTGCGTGAGCCGTATTTTCGATTAAAAACAACTAACCAAACTACTTTTTCTAGATTTTATTTATGATTGCACTAGTTAAACTAATGGTGAATATGTGAGTATAAATACCAACAATCGGAAACTATTTTAAGTTCTTCTAAACCGAGAAAAATGTTTAAAAATGCATGAAAATACGTCATCTTTGTGACGATTTTCTATCGAGTGAAGTAATTCCAATCGTGTATTCAGTTGATGATTGCACTAGATGAAATATCCAAAAATACTGAGGTATGACTTTAGTTTCGGTAAATGGTATAAATCTAGTCGTAAAATGAAAAATAAAAGATGCCTCCGAGGTATTTCCACCTACTATTACGTCTTAACAACGGTTTTTGGTTAAAGCTCCTCTGTCGTTATGTAGGAATTGATTGAATTATCGTTTATTTTTGGAATCTATTTAATAATTGGCAGCATACTTAAGAAGGGCCAGATCAAATGTACCCGAAACTGACGAGCGTGCATGAAACGACTTATGACTGTGGAAGAGGCAAAAGAGGTATGTCAGGATCGTAGCCGATGGCGATCAATTGTCTCTGCCTACCCCAATGGGACACAGGCGTGAGTATATGTATGTATGTATGTTTAATAGTTTTATATCAAACCTACCGATATTTCATTCTGGTACCTAAGTACATTTTTAAATGTGATATTTTTGATAAAAGACTTATTTTGACATTTTAAAAGACGAAAGACAGGTAAAATATCTAATCATCATCATCATCATCATTCTAGCTGATAGACGTCCTCTACTGAACATCGGCCTCCACCAAGGATATCCACAAGACTGGGCCTGCGCTGCCCTCATCCAACGAGTTCTCGCCGCCTTCACCAGTAGTGTGATTTTTTAACATCATACGATCAACTCTGCAGTAGAAAATGTCAAAATTACTATGGAGATTATGCATCTTTCTACTGCCGAGTTGATCGTATAAGCATAAGAATATGCTCACGACTATATTCCCCGAGGGGGTAGTCAGAGATATTCTGAAACCTCAGAAAATCCACGTTTCACCAGTAGTACCGAAAACTCTGTTCAGTGTGACAGGGGGTGAGCCCGTCGCCACTTATAATGGACAGTGGGTACAATAACTACATGCCTCGAAATTGAAGCATGCAGGTTTCCTCACGATGTTTTCCTTCACCGAAAAGCCAGTGGTGTTACAAATCGTACATAAATTCCGAAAAACTCATTGGTACGAGTAGGCCTGGACGGGGATCGAACCATCGCCTCCTGCACGGCAGGCAAGGTTACTCGCCACTGGACCACCACGGCTTTTTTGATCGTATGATGGTCAAAAATCGCACTCCTGGTCATCGATCCACCTCGAAAATATCGATTACTTCTAAAAGTTCAAACAATAAAAAACAGATTCTTCCCAAAAGTGAATTAATCAATTTATTCCGGCTATAGCAATAGTAATAATGATTCACTATTTGAGGAATAACGATTTCATGCGGATCCATGTAAAATTGACTCATGTGATGTGTGGTTAGGTAAATATCAGGTAAACAGGAAAAACCGAAGATTTGCGGTGAAGTTCAAAATTATCTAGAGTGACCAGTCACTTTATTGAAAGTGACAGTCATGACTGTTGTTATTAATTGTAATTCTTGAACTCTACTTTTCTGTAAATGAAACTAATAACTTTCATGCAGAGATTTACTTAGAGGCATATCTACCACCACACATTACCAGCGCTGTAACTGCTGTATACCAGGATCAACACTGACCATTCACAACACTAGTCAATAAAGTCACTAGACAATAAAGATGATTCTAATTTATCTTGGTCACGTCACGTTGCAGGGTTTGCCCCGAACACTTGTCTCTCGCGTGGTGTTCGCGCGGTTCACGTTTCAGCCTGCCACGAAGCTCCAAAATCCTTCTCAGTTGTTCTTACTCAAACAATGTCTACGTTATGGTAAAATAAAGTGTTAAGGGGCCATAGGTCCCGACGAATATTTTCTATGAGAAACGCGTTTGCCCAGCGCTCCGAAAAGTGTGTGCGTGAGCGGTATTTTCGATTAAAAAGAACTAACCAAAGTACTTTTTCTCGATTGTTTTTATGATTTCCCTAGTTAAACCAATGGTGAATATGTGAGTATAAATACAAAAAATCGAAAACTATTTTAAGTTCTTCTAAAACCAGAATTTTTTTTAAAAATGCATGAAAATATGTCATCTTTGTGACGATTTTCTATCGAGTGAAGTAATTCCAATCGTTCCAGTTTATGATTTCACTAGATAAACTATCCAAAAATACTGAGGTATGACTTTAGTTTCGGATTATATCGTCGGTCCAATCGTAAACTAGCCAATCTGAAAATTCCTAACTGTTGGGGAGACTCAATTAAAATTTTGGGGAAATTAAATTAATTAAGTACTGTAAAGCAAGTTTTTCACGTAGATATTCAAAAAAATCTGTGTATTGGTCCTAGATAATTGTCTTTCTGGTCACACTTTAAAAACAACTGATATACTTGCTTAGTTGTCTAATGTGTAATGACTATCTCACGTAGATAGGCGAAAAGAATAATAGCAATATCTTCTCAATTATTGAGGTTACACATACGATACTTTGCCACCACTTGAATCGAAATGAAACATAAATTTTGATATAGTAAAGTCGAAAATGCCAAAATGACAGATTGGCTAGTTTACTATTGGACCGACGATATAATCTGTGGTTTCGGTAAATGGTATAAATCTACTCGTAAAATGAAAAATAAAAGATGCCTCCGAGGTATTTCCACCAACTATTACACCTTAAATAAATATCTTGGAACCCACAAAATATTTAAAAAGATTTTCACACTAGGCAGCCCAAAAAAAAAAAAATTATTTTTTAATACAAGAAGCCAAGTCGTATTGGATCCAATAGCAAGCTCGTGCATTCCTGTGCCTTTGATCTGAGCTTTTATAAAGTACCACTTTATCTCGTTAGTGTCAAGGGCTATGTCCAAAATTGACACTCTCGCCGTGATGGTACTTGATAATAAATACATACATACATACATAAGCTCACGCCATTGTCCCATGGGGGTAGGCAGAGACCACGGACCGCCACACGCTACGACTCTGACACACCTCTTTAGCCTCATTCACATTCATACATCTCTTCATGCACTTCCGTCGATTGAGGGTGCTACGCACTTGTCCTTTTCGGAAAAGATCATTGATTTGATCATGGTATGTTTTCCTCGGACGGCCTCTCCCAACACTTCCGCTCACCTTTGCTTGATAAATTTCATTCGTTAGTCTTCTTTCATTCATTCTCTCTACGTGACCGAACCATCTAAGCATACCCCTTTCAATCCTTGTTACTATATCATCCTTCAACTTACACCAATCCCTTATCACACAGTTCTTGATTCGATCAACCAAAGTAATACCACACATACTTCGTAAGGAGCGCATTTCAACTGCATTCACTCGACTTTCATTCCTTTTATTCCATACCCAACATTCACTCCCATACATCAGGGTAGGCACCAACACACCGTTGTGAATAGCCAGACGTGCCCTTTTTGATACAGACTGGCTACTCACCACGGCGTGCAGGGCACCATTCACCTTATTTCCCGCAGTCACTCTTCGCTCTACATCCCCATCACACTTTCCATCTCTCGTAAACAAACTTCCCAAATATACAAATTCATTTACCTGTTCCACTCTGTCTCCTTCCATAACAATTTTACATTCTGTAACATCATCGTTTTCGCGTTCAAAAACCATTACCTTCGTCTTGCATACATTGACTTTCATTTCTTTCTTCTTCAACGACTCATTCATCACATTCAACATTCCTTGTAACTCCGTCACCGACGGCGCAAGTATGACTTGGTCGTCAGCGTACAAGAGGCACTTGACAGTCTTGACACTAAGCTCATTCATTCTCAGACCGCAATCCATCTCTTTCAAATCAGTCAGACAACTGTCCATATAAAGATTGAAGAGCCATGGCGACGCAACACATCCCTGTCTAACACCTCTCGAGATGTTAAACCAGTCTGTGTACGCCCCATTAACTCTGATACAGGCTTTAGAGCCCTCATAGAGAGACTTCAAAGCCTGCACTAAGCGATCGTCAACCCCATATGCTGACAGTGTCGACCACATTTTACTCCTGTTCACTCGATCATATGCCTTTTCAAGATCTACAAAGGCGCAGAATACTTTTTGGTGTTTTTCTAAGTATTTCTCTGAGATGCACCTTAAAGAAAAGACTTGATCCATGCAACCCATACCTCTTCTGAATCCCGCTTGTACGTCCCACATTTTTTCCTCAGTAACATTCATCACTCTCTCAATCAAAACTTTTGCATACAGTTTGCCAACTACACTAAGAAGGCTGATGCCGCGGTAGTTCTTGCATTCTTGCTGTGAACCTTTGCCTTTGTATAATGGGACGATGACGGCTTTGCACCAGTCATCTGGTACTCGACCGTCTCTCCAGCATATATTAAAAAGTTTCCACAGCAAGCTTGTCACTACACTTTTGCCACTTCTTAGCATTTCGACATTCACCCTGTCATAACCTGCAGCTTTACCTAGTTTCATACTTTTTAACGCTTTCACTATTTCATCTCCCGTAATTTCTTCATCCATCCCTATTTCTAAGCATGCTGACTCTGATGTTTCTCCGCTATCGGGAGTCTCATCTTCACCACTATCAAAAAGCTGCTCAAAGTAATTCTTCCAACGCTCTAAAACCAGTCTTTCGTCATTCAGCACTTTTCCATCCTCGTCCCTTATAACACTTAATTTGGTCGCTCCCGACGCTCCACGAGCCACCTTAACCTGCTTCCAAAACAGTTTAAGGTTGGTCCTAAAATCGTCAGAGAGCTTAACCTCATACTTCTCTTTTATGCATTTCTTCTTTTGCTCTACAACTTTCTTTACTTTCTTTTTTACTTCTCTATAAGCATCCATCCTCGCTGCCGCATTAACGTCTCCACTAGTTTTCACCGCTAGAAAGTCTAGCCAGGCTTTCTTCTTCTCTTGCACGACCTTTTTTACCTCATCATCCCACCAGTTCTCATCCATCCTTCTTCCTTGCCTCCTTTTCACCACTCCACATATTTCGGTAGCTGATTCAACTAAAGAAGTCTTCACAGTTTCCCATAGTTCTTTCATTCCCCCATCATACAAGTCTTCCCATACGTGGGAAGTCCTTTTACGCACTTCTTTCAAATATTCTTCTTGCACATCCTTCTCTTGTAACTTTTCGACCCTGATGCGATCGAGGCTGGTTGTTGCTTTACGTGGTCTATGTCGCCAGGATTTAAACAGACCACTAATTCGACACAAAACCAAATAGTGGTCCGTTCCCACGCTGCTGACTCCACGAAAGCTTCTGGTGTCGACAACCTTACTTTTGAGCCTTCGATCGACAATAACAAAATCAATCATTGTTCGACTTTCTCCCCTTTCCCATGTATACTTATGGATCTTCTTATGTGCGAATAAAGTGTTCGTCACAAAGAGATCCTTCTCCAGACATATGTCTAACAAGCTTACACCATTTTCATTCACTTTATCATCGCCATACTTACCTAAAACTGTTTCATACAAATCCCGTTTTACACCAATCCAACTATTGAAATCACCCAACATAATAATCCTTTCATTCATCTCACATGTATTAAGGATGTCTCTAACGGTATCCCAGAACTTCTCTCTTTCCGACATGGACAGCTTTGTATCTGGAGCGTATACAGCCAGCAAGAATATGCGGCTTAGCCCTAATTTGAGTCTAGCCCAGATAAGTCTGGGTGACACGCATTCATATCCATTCAAACATTGAGCCATCCGATCAGAGAGGATGATCCCTACACCTTGGCATGCCCTTTCCATCTGGCCGACACCAGACCATATCGCAGTCAGTGGACCATGGTGGGTAACATCCTTCCCTTTTCGTTTGGTCTCACTTACACATAAAATGTCAAGACATCTTTCATTCACTACCTGGCACACTTCATCCATCTTATCTCTCATTCCTCCCTGAACATTCAGCGTAGCAATGCGACACTCCGCAACCCGCTTTTCGCCCCGTGGTACACCTTGGCGTGGTGAGTGGCGAGCTGCACCGCCGCCACCGAGTTCTATAAAATTATTTGGCCTCATTTTGTTCCCACGATCAGCAAGGGAAATATAATGTCCGCTTCCACAGAGCCCCGCATGCGGAAGTAAGGCTACTTAGTGTTCGGGGGCACCCAGCCCCGAACATCAGGCTTGATAATAAATGTGGGCATGAATTGAGTAGGTATGTACAAGTAGTCACATTCGCGAAATCTATCCGTGTTGACCTCGATCTTTAATATCTTTTCTTATAAGATGCACAACGTTATTTAGTCCAGTGAAACGTATTCGATAAAAATATTGATGGAATCGTTAAATGAAATATTCTCAGATAAATTAACAGGAATGGATGCGATATTACGCGCGTACTCCTCTGCGAAAGGCATGCGCTCAGTGAGCATGCCAGTTATATAAAACTAGTTGACGCGCGTCCCGCGCCAGTCGCCAAGTTGTATATAAACCTCCCCCTCACCCCCGCAAAATTGACAGACTTTTTTGCGTAGAAATGAGAGATCATTTCCAATCCATTCCTGTTAATTTATCTGAGGAAATATTTCATCCAATCATTCGCAGTGAAAACGTTAGACCATTGGGTTCATAGAGCCCTGAAGCCAAATCCTTTTTGGACGAGATAAAAACGCGCCTTACTGAGGCCAAAAATCACTGAAGGGCCGGCAACTACATTACTGCAATAAGGACAGCACTTCATGCACTTCGATTATGGTAACGATCGAAAATGCTTAATTATTAAATTATAAATATTTAAAATGCTGCAGCGACAGATGTTTCCACGTCCATCTTGTTCGAGTACCGAGCGCACAAATGCGGAGGCAAGAATGTGGAGGGCTGCTCTCGTCTCGTCCTAGTTTTTAGCGAGACCCGAGACAAAACCTCGCGTCGAGAATGTGGAGCCCGCTTAAGACCTTTGCCCAATAATGGGACAAAATAGGTAAAAAAAAAAAAATTTTGACTTTTTAACTTATTTGACTGAATTTTTTTGTCTAATTTCATTCACAGTTGATAACTTTTATAAAAATTACATCCAAATTTAAAATAGGACCTACATATAATTAAATTAAACACCTTTTGTAATGGAAAAAGGGTAAAAAAGGTTTCCTAATAGTACAATAGGTCAGACTGACAGACGTGCACCGTTGAAACATATTTAATTAATTTCACAATCCAATTAGTCTATAACTTTCTAATGGAGAAGATCCGTGATTTATTTGATTGATGCATTTGCATTACTTAAGTATTTAGTAATGTATAATGTAGGTACTAGACTGGCACTAAACTCAATTAAGTATTTCAAAGTCGTATTTAAACAGGGGCATATTTAATTGATCAATCGCCTTAAAAGGTTGCATACATTCTAATAAACACACGATTATAAATGATACTTACCTAATCTGATGTAAGGACCTCGTTCATCGTTTCTGGTGGTAGGGAAAAAATAGGTTATTATCGATAAGACCGCCGTTTTTTGTACCTCTTCTATCTTCTCTTTGTATTTTACTGCTTTTTGTTTTGGTGTAAAATAAAGTACAACTTTGAAATCGCGAAAAGTAGCTTAGCTATTGACATTTTCTGTGGAAATAGAAAAGCTGATTTATTATTCCTGTTTTCGAAGTTGGTCCCTTAATAAAAGTTGTTCAATTTGATGGTCTAAAGCACCCTGTTTAATATATAAAGCATTAAATTTTACACCCTGTATAGTCGAAGTGTCCTAAGAAATATATTATCAAATCCCTAGTACCTACACACGGCGACACATAAGCTAAGCAAAACAAATACAAAGTGTTAGGGCAAATAGTTGCATTACTTTAAGGGGTGATTCTACCCATGATACTGAACCACCTTCCCTAAGAAACCTATATAGTAAGTAAGTTATAGCCTGTAGAATCCCACTGCAGGGCAAAGGCCTCCTCTCACGAATAAGGGTGAGAGAGAGTGGGCCATACTCCACCACGCGGGCCCAGTGCGTGTTGGTGGAGGCAAGGTAGTGATCACTGGTCACCTTGCTGTCAGAGAATTTTCAAGCCACCAATAGGCCTCTGACCTGGCTTAACGAATAGTTACAACGCCATCTGACGGAACTATCCAAGACCAGCTTCTTAACGTGCCTTCCGAAGATCGTTTCCAATACCGAAGCTCCACTACTACGCCAACGAGCGCTTCATACCGAATCCTAGGTAGGTATATGATATTCGAAATTTTTTTTTCGACTTTTCATACAAACGTTCGATCATCTAATCGTATTTAGTACGTATTACGTATGGGAAGTTTTTTGCGAATTTCCTATAGGTTTCTTTGGGAAAGTTGTTCAGTATCATGGGTACAATCACCCCTTAAAGGGCTTAAAGTAATGCAACTTTTTACCCTAACACTCTGTATAAGGTGACCGCGCGTAGGGTGAATTACGTATAACGTAGCTTGGCCAGCTTATTTTGGTTTTGCGTAGCTTGATGTGTCGCCGTGTGTACATCAATCTAGTGAATACGATGTACACACTCATAATGTAAGGCTAACTAAATATGAGATGGCCCTTTAAGGCTCGTCTCGTCTCGTTGACCAACTGCTCGCGAGACGGGATGCGTGGGCGCAGGCGCCGGCGCGTGCGTACTTGATATTATCGTCCACTTAGATCATCACGGTTTGACGTTGAACACGCCTTTGTTTGTAACCGACTTTTATGAAAATGTGTCGAAATGTAAGTTATAGCTTTATTTTGTCGGGCATTGGGTCATTTCTCTTACCACCGCAACTCCTTTAAAGCCACATACTAAGGCCAGATTCGACCAAACTTAGATATATAGGGTCCATCTTAATATGCTGACACTTTTTTAAGAGGATGATCTGACCGTCAAACTGAACAACTTTCTCTATGGGACCACTATCGAAATCGTGAAAAAAAAAATCAGGTCTTCCATACAAAACTGCAAACCTACTCGAGCCAAATGTATGGGGCGGCTGATTTTTTTTTCGCGAATTCGATGTTGTTCCTATAGAGAAAGTTGTTCAGTTTGATGGTCTGAACATCCCCCTAAAAAAGTGTCAGCATATTAAGAAGGACCCTGTATAGAAGAGTAACTAACTATACAAGGAACAATTTTACTTTTGGTGTTTACACAACCCGTACTAAAAGAACGAATGTATAATTACCCTAAAGAAAGAGCTCGTTGTATCCGTACTTATTGAAATATGAGGTTATACAGTTTTAATTTGTTAGGTTTTTTTTTTTTTTTTTAATTATGTGACATTGACATTTCATTTAGATTAGGGTTGGTAAAACGCAAAATCTGTTTACTCTATTGTAACCGGCGACTTAATCTAAGAATAAAGGAGATGCGGCCCCGGCCATAGAAAAAATGCCAACGGTTGTATACAGCTGTATATTATTTTATAATGTATGTAATATTACATTTATCATGTATTGACCCTTAAATACAAATACAAATATCTTTATTAACAAAAAGAACAAATCAGTACACAAAATACAATGGACCCCGCATGTGGCAAGCCAGAATCTCGGAAATCCTTTACGATTTATCAGGCAATAATTACAATTAAAAAAAAAAAAAAAAAATTTTATGATGCTTATTTTGGTAAAAAAACACATTAAAATTTCTTAATTGTGGAAACACCAGTCACCAGTAATTTCAATTGACATTGTCAGATATTCTTTTTATTGCCTTTGTATTGCCGCTTTATCATTTTTTTGAAGTGGTATACAATATTTGGCATTTACTCGCGTTTGGTCGAATCTATTATTATACTATAAAATATTATTATGATAGCTTATAACTTTGGAATGACATACTAACATGGCGTGTCAAGTTTTTTTTGGAGGACCGAAACCAAGTGGCCTAAAGCGAAACCCTACTCAATTTTGAGTCGCTTATTGTGGTGGTGATCTTTTGGACACTCCTATACTCTGAAATTTAATCCGAGATGTAGATATTCTGAAATTATCCTATTCGTTCTGAGATAATTGGTTTCTGTTATACATCCAACCGAGGGAGAGAAAGGGGTGACCCTTTCTTTATCTTCTGTTGATAATATTCTTCCTCTCATACTCCTAGAGTAATTATAGTACCTAATCTGTGTGGTACCCCTATCCACAGCCATGCGGTCAAAGCCCCTAGGTTTACAAATGTTGCATGACCAGATAATCTTAGGACTTCTAGCTCGTCTTAGGTCGGCTAATGAACTCTAATGAGTAAATAAATGTAGTGTTTTCAACATTTTGACAAGGTGTTTTAGTCACTTCGGACATTGACTCAAAACTACTCACTGTTCCGATGCTAACAAACATAGGTGATAAATTATTGGTAGATTAGTAATTCATTCGACAAAATATCCTAGAACTAACTACTTACGCGAACAAACAAAGCAAACAAACCGTCTATATTTCTATTTTTTTTTTTCAAATGTCAATGTGTGAAACGCACATAGATCCTCCAAATATTTAGTTATTTTATATTAAATAATACAATATTTACTACTTGTTATTGCATAATCTAAGTAAAGAACTAAAGACATTCATAAAATGTAACGACTGGTTGTAAAACTTGTAAAATATCACAAGAATGGAAACGAACGATCTTAAAGATTATCACAAAGAAGATGATACAAAACATTTGTTCTTGACCGAAATAAAAGTAAATGAAAAGAAATAAATATTCACATCGTTTAGATTACTTTGATAAATATTATAGCTATTGTTTATACTTAATAATATGAATAAAGGTAATTCTCATAAAATAAATAAGCCTTCGACTAAATACCTACCTAGCTACTTTATCTTTTCAGTTAAACTCAGATCATAATAATCTAAACAGTACCTAATAATATGTAATTTTTTTTTATTAACCTATTTCGTCCCATTGTTGGGCAAAGGTCTCCCCCAAACATTTCCAGCCTTCTCTATCCCGTGCCATCAGTTGCCATTCTGCTTCGTGGGCAACCAGGTCGTCGCGCCATCTTTTTCTTGGTCTGCCCCGGCCCCGGCTATGCTTTGTAAAAAGAATATCAAAGGGGGTGCTTCAGACCATTAAACTGATCAACTTTCACTATCGTCCCAACATAAAAACCGCGAAAAGAATCTGCTGTTCCTTAGAAGACGTCCACGGCTTGGACTGGACCCAAATGTATGCTATTTACTCATGCTCATTGTCTCTAAAGGGGAAATCAGAGCCTCAGAATATACACCAAAGCATATACCGAAGCCAGTTTTGACCAAATTGACATGGACCAGCTAATTAATTGTCTTTCGCGAATTACTAATGGCAATAGTTTTCCCTAACGAAGAGATGTCTGATACTTGCTTTTTCTTCTCCGCATAATATCTTATCATCTTTTAATTCCTTGCACCGTTCCAAGACATAATATAGTCACTCCCCGGGTTCTTTGGACTTCATGAGTTTTTGGCGGGCTTTGGTAGCTGACGTTTGGGAGTCCTCATATTTCATCTAATTTTTATTGTTTATAGTGAGTTTTGGTTCGTAAAATTGGTGTTGTTTTGCGTAACAAAGTGTCGTGCAAGTGAACAATATATAGTTCAGTGAAATATGATGGTGCATGGGTCGTAAACAGGAAAAGTGTTCCGTGATTTTAGCGCGGCAAAGCGGTCGGTTCACCTCTTTCCTGTGGACTTCTCTGCTTTTCCTGCGTCTTTCGATTGTCTCCAAAAACTCCAAAGAACCATCAAAACGTCGAATACCAACGTTTTAATGTGAAAGCAGAAGACAATTAAAAATAAAATAAGATATAGCCAAAAGGTCTAGTAACCAGGCTAGTAAGTAAATTGGAAAAAAAAAATTTGGACTTCATTGTCTAGTGTTGTGAGTGGCTCAGGTGAGTGGTCACCGCTATTGATTCTTGTGGTGGAATGTGTGGTTGGACTTCCTTTTTGAAATTGAGGCACTGAGGGCAAAAGTGGTGTCACTTTCTGCGACGGGTAGCTTGCTATCTTTGTGCCTTACTCCCGAGTTGTTTCCTCGAGTCTTCCTCACTAGAGTCGAGGACGTTTTTGTCATTTTTAACCGACTTCAACAAAAGGAGGAAGTTCTCAATTCGACCCTATGTTTTTTTTTTTTGTATGTTTGTTACGCGATTATTGTCACACTAATTATAATAATGTTATAAACGTCCTCCAATCGAGTAAGAAAACAACAAATAATACAGGTGTTAGTATCTTTCGGAGTATCACAGTTTTTTTGCTGCCAGTGACGCAATTTATCTTTCGCGATACTTACCTATAGTAGGTAACTCATGAGTGAAAAACGGATTGTAAGTATCAACAACTAAGAACAAAGTAATAATGGAAAATTGCAGCAGACGCGTTGCATAGAAACAATCAAATTAACAGACGTATCCGCCGGCGAATTCCATAGCGAGTGCAATACCTACAATTGATCTGCGAAATTCAATAACGTGTTACGAAAGTTTGAACTAGGCCAGTTTAGAATAAACGCCTATTTCTCTGTCGGTATTCAACTCATGCAAATATAAGGTTGCCAAATATATAGTTTGAACATTGCATTTTAAGATCTTTTACTCTTCAACCGCGTAGGTATCTGAAGCGACCCTTTGCGCGTCGTCTGGTGGGTAGGCCCAGATATCGCTGGATAGACCAGGTCACCAAGGATCACGCGGAGCTGGAGGTGCCAAACTGAACTGAAATGGCACAGAAAAGAGATGAATGGCGTGTTTTGCTGTCGGAGGCCAAGACCCAAGATCCATTTTGGGTTCCTGGGCCAGCGTGTAAGAAAGTACTCTTCAATACGGATATCGTATACGTAAATTTGAGGCCATATTTTTACTTTAAACGCAAATATCTCGGTATAGACAGCATTACACCTCACACTATAAGCTGTAGATCTAAATGGCAGAGCAATTGAGGTAGATAGACAGGCAGACAGGCAGACAGAATTAACGAATCATGAACCCTAAATATGAGCAAAAATTATTTGACTACATGGAAATTTTAAAACATTCATCCAATCTATTTACCTACTCTCTTTTATACCATACTGACGTTGAGGAATAGATTATTTTTCTCTAACTCTTGCGTTTAAAGTTATCGTTCTAACAGACGTGAATGGTTGAAAACAAACACGTTAACATCTTTTAATTACTAAGGTCACTACGATTTGTAAGACAAAAGACGAATGAGTCAGTGTTCGAGTCAGTGATGCGACTAGTCGACTTATTTCGGGTCAAGTTGACTCGTACTAAGTTGGCCATAGAGGACATCTGAGGCACGTTGCAGAGTATGGACTTTGAGAAAGACCGGCTTTGAATCCGCACGGACGACATGCCATGTACCAATGAGATTTTCTTACTTGTGCGTAATACCGACTGCTCGCAAACGGTGAAGAAATATATCGTGAGAGAAATTTTGATGTGTCAGTGAAGTCTACCAACTCCAATGGGCATGCGTGGTGGACTTACGCCCGTAATTCCTGAGGGTAGACCTGTGCTCTGCAGTGGGACGTAAATAGGCTAGCTGATAACGAAGTTGACCATTGTGATGTTGGACTTAACACTGACCAAGACTGGTGTTTTACGAGACTACTGGTGTTTTAAGAGAGACTATTCAGGGAATAATATATCTGCTGAAACTGCAACTATTTTCGCGATTTCGATGTTGTTGGTCCGATAAAGAAAGTTGTTCAGTTTTATGGTCTGATCATGCTCTTAAAAAAATTGTCGGCATCATGTAGGTATACGACACGACATAAACTTTTTGCTACTTATACAGGCTGTAAGGAAAAGTATCATTAATCTTTAAACCACATACTCTAACCATCAAACTGAACAACTTTCACTATAGGAGCAAACCGATCGGAGCAAAAAAAAAATGTGCTGTTGCATACATTATGAGTCGAGTACCTAGATATTAGAGTTTAGTATGGGACAGCTGATTTTTTTTCGCTCCGATCGGTTTGCTCCCATAGTCAAAGTTGTTCAGTTTGATAGGCAGAGCATGTGGTTTAAACGTTAATGATACTTTTCCTTACACTCTGTATACTTACTTACTCTAACTTTCTAGGTCTTCTGCCTCTTTTCCCCTCTAATTTCCCTTCAAAATAGGCATGAGATATTGGAGGTATTGGAGGCTTGCAAAGATTCTGATCAACCCGATACGGAATCATGGTCGTGTGTTTATGTAAGTATATCGAGGCGTCTGAACTGGTCGCATCACTAGTCAGAATATCGTAAGCGGTAACCGGTGCTAGCATGCACCAACTTTACATACAATTTGATGGTGCCACAAAAAGTGTGAAAATCCCCATGGTTATTTTCGCACGCGAGATTTATATCTTTTAGTGAATGACCACATCTTGTTTATTATAGAATGGCTTTGTTTTGTGCTACCTTATTTTTCGTAATAGTTTGGTTAGAAGGTGGAATATTTCAAAACTTGGATTCTAAGTCTGTTTTTCCACTTTTTGCCTCAATAATATCCCGAAAACTATGATGTGACGATCTGGATGCTGTGCTGACAAAACATACTAAACAATTATTAGATAGAGAAAAGCAGGATATACAGGGTGTTTCATAAGTAACAATAAATTTTTGAAACTCATAATGGGGTTGTTTAGACCGTCAAACTGAACAAGTTTCTCTATGGGACCAACATCGAAATCGCGAAAAAAAAACATTTTAATGCCATATATATTTTAGCTCTAGTCGATTTGTAGAGTATAGAACATAATTATTTTTTTCGCGATTTCGTTATTGGTCCCATAGTGAAAGTTGTTTAGTTTGATGGTCTACACCACCCCCTTAAATGTTTATTTGTAGTTTTGTAACACCTTGTATACAGGTGAATTGATATAATTAGCAATCCAAACTAATAAGAGTATATCTATACCCATCAAACTGAACAACATTTACAAAGCGATCGGATCAAAAAATGCTAATGATATCAAATTCACCCTGTAGATTTAAAAACATTTTGTCTGATGACACAAAAAATAGTTTTTAGGATTCTGTAGTCAAACAAGGAACCCTTTTAGTTTCGTCTATTCTGTCTGTCTGTATGCCCCGCGTCTATTACGCCTGCCTCACACATACGGAATTCCGATCTGGAATTCAGAATCAGAATTAGGATTTCGTATTATAATCCATACGAAATACGAATACTTAATTCCGTCCGGAATCATTCCGTATTGTATGTGACGGGTCTTACTCCCTAGTCTATAACTTGTCTCAACAGATGAGAACTTCGATTATACATCAGGGGACCCCTGTCACATATAAGATGCATAGGAGGACTTTGCAAAATATGCAGCTAGTCGTGTCGCTTAGTTTCATTTTGTCTAGTCTAGATAGTATAGGTATGGCAGACACTAGTACCTACTCTCCCACGCCGAACCATAAAATTTGCCTGCAATGTAATTAACAATTTGACAACTCAATAAATTAAACGTAACAAAAAACTCAGCAGTAATTCGGTATGTCAAGTTTTTTTTTGGAGGGCTGAATCGAAAACCATTTCGAGATAATTGTCTCAATAATCATATTTTCTATGTCAGAGATTTTAAAATGAGAGGATTACAGATATTTTTAATAAAATAACGTCGTTTTTCGGTCCGTGCAGTGACGTCACTGGCATACCTGTGAACTCCTTGGTAAACATAAAATCAACTTAAAATAACCGGCCATTAAGAAAAAAAAATACTTTCACAATGTCAGAATTTGACATTTGATGTTGCCGTATTCTTTTTCCAGCATAGAGTTAGAAAGAGGAGGCAGGTTTTAATTTTTTTTAATACAGTTGTATGTAGTTTTTCTCCATGGAGTTCGAAATATTCTCTCTCCACCATTTTTGCACTTAGAGATTACAGATCAAAATAATTTAAATATTAAATTTATATTGATAAACTCGATGAATCGCAATAAGAATGAAATAGGTATCTTAAAATTATGTCTTCTGTCCGTAAAAAATATAAAAATGAAGACAAAAAAAAACTTGACATACCGAATTGAGTAAATAACTACTCGTACTTCTGTAGTACAATTCGTTTAGACATATTTATGTAACAGTGTCGGACATTTTCACACGGATCTCGCGAGTTCAACATTACTGTTGCGTTAATCAAAGTTAACTACAATAAAGTTAATTTGAAGTTAACCTTGCTGAATGTGATTTAGATTTATCTGATTTTAATTAATGGCTGAGTTTTAACATTGAGCTGTGACAATCATCAATGCGCTTCTAACATCACGGCCATTTTCACCTTGAGGGTAGTCAGAAACGCTGTTACCCTTTTCATTTCAGTTCAACCAATGTTTTAGTTTCAGGGTGCAGTATTTTAACACGTGGTGAGGAACTATTCGCCTTCAAAAATATTGAAAAAGGTACCTTATCACATCGCGAATACTTCAAAAATAATTCACCGATTTTTTTGAATAATTTTTTTTTAGCTGTGCTGGTCCAGTGGGGAGTTACCTTGCCTGCGTCCTATTTGATCCCCGTCCAGGCCGACTCGTACCAATGAGTTTTTCAGAATTTATGTTCGACTATTGTTTTCCCGCGACTTCGTCCGCACAAATTATATACCATATTTTAAGTCAGATCATAAGCTATCAAACAAAAAAAGTTTCATCAAAATCGGTTCAGTAGTTTTTGCGTGATGCGCGAACAACCAAACAAACAAACAAACAAATAAACAAACAAACAAACACACAAACAAACAGATAGACAACATTTCTAAAAAAGGTTTATTTCGAGTCAGGGATACCTAAAAACCATATCGTAATCTTTTTTTTGTAAATATCTTCAATGTACAGACACACTTCAGTTACAGTTTTATAATAGTTTAGATTAGATTAGATTTGTAACACCACTGGCTTCTCGGTGAAGTAAAACATTATGAGGAAACCTGCATGCTTCAATTTCGAGGCATGTATTATTTATTCCCACTATCCACTATAAGTGGCGACGGGCTCGCTCCCGCGTCACACTGGACAGAGTTTCGGTACTCTAGTGAAACGTGGATATTCCGAGTTTTTAGAATGTCACTGATCCCCTAGGGGAATATAGTCGTGAGCATATAGGCACTTTTTTGTCGACTTGCCGCCTTCAGTCCACAAGGCCAGATGTAGAGCTGCGCCGCTCCTTCTAACACTCTTTTGCATGTAGGTATGTGCCATTGAAGTGTAGACGAACATTTCTTAACATGTAAAAGTAAATAATGAGTTAGGTCAGGAGGCTGATGATGATTTCCTAACGAGTAACATCCGCTTCGAATCAGAGGTCATCCTAAGTTTAAGAATAATGAAACAATTAGACGGTTGCGTAAAATTGTGACAATAACACTACAGACACCATTCTGTTTGCATTTTTTCATACAGGTACCTTAGGAGGCAATACTTAAATGAAAGAATAAAGAATATTTATCTTATCTTATCTTATCTTAAATTTTCAAATCAAATAAAATTTTATTTTGCACTATCTTTTGCCCGGAACTCCGTCCGCGTCAAATTAGAATAAAGAAAAATCCTTAAAAGTCAAAGCCAAAGTCAAAATTGTTTATTCAAAATAAAATCACATTTTTCTCAACACAACTTTCTGACGTCCTGTTTTTTAATTTACCACCGCGTCAGAAGGTATCTTCCGTTTTAGAGAAGATGCGGCCATTTCTTAGTGCACCCATGTAGAATATTTCTATCTTCAGCGGTTTAGGCTGTGCGTTGTCTGTCAGAAAATCAGTCAGTCAGTCAGTCACGGAAATCTTTTATAATAAGTATGGATAAGTATGTCCCCCCACTGAAAACGAGACACGTGCCGGTGTTGAATTAAGAAAAATCTTCCGATCTTACCTTATAGCGGCATTAATTACCTACTACTATAATCATCTAATTTATCAGCGAACAAATAACAACTAAACACAAACGGTTCTGACGTTTGAACTAAAGTGTTCCTAGTGTGTCTCATCAGTATTCGATAATGTGGTCACCCCAGTCACCTCACTAACATAATCGGGCCAGCGACCCTGGCGCCCCCTGATTAACAGCCTCGCACCGGATACTATCGCATCCGACTTTTGTTAACACCTTAGCTTTGTTCTAACACTTGCACTGTACCAATTAATCTAGATTCTAGCAATTAATACTTAACTGTTAACCCTTATACGCCGAACACTTTTCATTTATAAAGATTATATCCACTTTATGTCATGAAGCTTGGTATTCTAGTCTCTAGTAACCGACCGACCGACCGAGTAGTATTCTAGTAACCGACCGTTTTTTAGAAGAAAGGCGATCTGCAATAAAGAAGAATAGGGTTTTAACAGATCTATTGCTGTCGCGCTGTTTCCGAGCAACCGAGCTACTAGTGCGAAAGTGTCAAATTGGGCTCGGAATAATTTTACCTTAGATTATCAAGATAGACAGTCAAAGCTACGAAAGCGTCGAAAAAAATAGGAACCAGTACTGGTTCCAAAACCCTATACATATACACGCACACATACATAATTATTATGGCGCCTCACGCACACCAACCTAAGAAAGTTAGCCCCTTTTGTTTTATACGGAACAAGTGTGAGGCTCATTCTAGACATATACTTTTTCTAAGAATTTTACCTACATAATATATCGGTTTTCCCCTGTTTCCTCCTCCAAAACTAAACCATCTTCATACGAGAAAGAAGAAGAATAGAAGAGGTAAGTTATATATTTTCATACTAACTGTAGCCCGCGACTTTGTCTACGCGACTTGTTTTAATCCCGAACATATTCTGTCTGTGTGCCAAAATTCATCCAAATCCGTTCAGCCGTTTATGCGTGATTGAGCCACAAACAACCAAACATCGTCAAAAACAGTGAGATGAGATGATATTGGTAACTAAAGATTGAAGCAATCAAATCATTTTCATAACCTCTTATAGCATACAAATAATAAATCTGAAGTATTTATTACACCTACCACCCACGCACAAAACAATTATCGACCGCCCGCAGCAGGGTTAAATAAATCTCTCTGCCAACTCATCCTGCTTTCGGACAATGGCACTCGCAACAATGATAGTCTCGAGTTCGAGTCCCGGTCAAGGCAAGTGCGAGAAATTGATGATTTAACGTGAAATATTGTTGGGTTACAAGGCTGATCAGTGGTCGGTGTTTACTTATGTGATGTTGTTGAATGAAGGTTGCGCTTCTTTGTTTCGTTGATTAATATAAATAACCCTTTTGGTGATGTTACGAGGAAATCCTAATTACACTATTCAAATAGGTACCAGACGAGTGTTAAGTATGAATGTGGATGGCTGTTATAAAAGAGGAAGGCCGAAGAAAAGATGGATGAATTGTGTGAAGGATGATATGTGTAAGAAAGGAGTGACTGCTGAAGTGACGGCTAGGAGAGATGAATGGAAGAGGATGACATATTGCGCCGACCCCAGATAATGGGAAATGGGCAAGGGAATGATGAAATAGGTACCTGCCTACATACGATTTTAGTGTCCGTATAGCTAGTGTACACATAAAAGGGATTCGGCTAGGATCAGTGCCAATAAATAGTGCCTAAATAGTGCCTAATTAGTACCTAGGTCAAATAAATAGTGCCTCTGTACTTTACGAGATACCGATTTTTTTACCTTGTACGCTGGCTTGACGTCAAGGTAGCGTACACATTTTCTGTGGCTAAAACGATATAAAAATCAAATATTTAGCATTGAGTAATTAATGATAACCTCAATGATATTTAGGCACTATTTATTGGCACTGATTCTAGCCTGGAGTGCGATTTTTGAATCTCATTCGCTGAGCTCAGCTGTTGAAAATGACGAAATTACAATGGAGATACGCATCTTTCTAATGCTTATTTGACTCTCAAAAATCGCTCTCCTGTAGTATGATTTTTGAAAGGTAATATCCAAATTTATTTAGACAAGCACAAGAATAAAAAATTAAATATCAGAAATACAAATAAAATCGAATCCGCAACGCAGGCTTCGTCAAACCTTAAACACATATCTATATCCGCTATAAGCTTCGTCAATTGCAGCATACAATATAAAATCCGCATGCAAGCTTCGTCAGACTATCACTAACTAATCTAAAGGCACTGCCCTACGCAACCCTGGTTCAAAGGTCCCTATGATGCTGGCCGCATTGCCCCTCTGGATGGCCAGAGAAATTCTCTGAACCAAAAAGGCTCCCGAGCGCGGGTCCCCACCTTTCGTCCGCATTCGCTGCCCTATCTCCCTCACGAAGTCCTTGGCATCGACCCCCCAAGGGCCCCCAGTCTCAAAGGCAGCTGGAACGAAATCATACCCTTGCTCCAGGTTGGCATATGTCGTCCGCTTAAGCCTCGCCGCCCGCTCCGCGGCAGAGCCAGCAACGCGCATCGTCTGACTCAGGTAGGAAGGAGCAAATGTGCTGACACAGGTCGCATCCCAAATCAGGCTACGCCCCCTTTTCCAGGGGACCAAGGTCAGGCCATCGGGACGCTTCCCATCGGCGCGGCTTAAACCCGGGGGCTCCAAAATACTCGGCACGTCCACCGAGACAAGTGCACGGCGAATTATGTCGTTGAGGGCTTGGTGACGGGGAAATCTACCTGCACAACGCTGGCAACTCAACCCATGATGGCCATTTTCCTCCACCCAACAACCACAAATGCACCGATGAGGCTCGCACACCTTGCAACCGATACGCAATGCCGCAGCAATCCTCAAGGTATCATTGTCCAGCAGTGTCCCCATATTGGGGGATGGAAGCGCATGCAACCAAGCGGCCGATTCTGGCTCGGAAACTGCCTTCAAGCGCGAAACACCCACCCCAACAGCGCTACTCGCGCGTCTTTTTTTGAAAGTCAAATTAGAAAGATGCGTATCTCCATAGTAATTTTGACATTTTCAACTGCTGAGCTCAGCGAATGAGATTCAAAAATCGCCTGGTCCTGATCCGTTTCATGTGTACGCTAGCTATACGGACACGATTTGTACCTAGTTAATTTATAGTCTATAAACTGTTTCACTTTTACTTAAAGCAATCAATTTTTCAAAATCAATGACGAACAACAATAATTTTTCCTGCGTTAAAGCTAGTAGGTAACTTATTACTAATCTGTGGTTAAAATATCCATTCGTTTTTAAATTTTTAAATTTATTATAAAGCTTTCTATTTGCAAGCCAATTCGAAATTTAAATAAAACCTTTGATAAGTTACCTCCTTGGTTGCCATGTTTAGGAGTTCCATTTTTAGATTACGTCCATCGAAAAGATCGTTCCATTTTTAGATTACACGACAGATATGAGTTTACTATGTAATTTATTTGGCCGCTAAACCACGACAGATATGGATTTTCATACAAATTTTGCCGGCCGCTACTCGCATAGTACAGCAATTTCGATCGATCTCGAAGAAGGTTGTCAAAATAGGTAATGCTCAAATTTCGAAGCATGTTTGAGAAAACGTATATTTAACTTAACACTTGGTTTACACCCTACATCTTCTTCTTCCTGCCCTTATTCTATTACTTGGGGTCGGCGCAATATACAGTCTTCCTCTATTCATCTCTTACAGCCGTCATTTCAGCGTTCTCTCCTTTTCTACCCATGTTTACACCCTAATTACCTACCAAATTGATAAATTATAGTGAGTAAAATCTTTCCACGATAGTTCGGTAATTCTGTGTTTTTCAGACCAACAAATTAATAAAGTTTTGAAACTTATGTGGCATGATACCTTTGTGTGTGGTGTTCAAAACTCACAACCCTCCCTCCCTCTCCACCTGACGCTTCACCCCCCCTCGCCTTGAAGTTTGTCCCCGTTAACAGTTTTTTATCTTTTGTGCAAAAACTATAATAGATACAAAAAAAATGTCAAAGGTACAAATTATCCTCATTAAATTTTACACAAAATAAGTGATATGCACTTTCTTCATAGGACTTAACCTTTGAGGGCTAGAGGGACGAGAAAGTAACAACATTTCAAAAGTTATGAAATTTGTATGGCGACCCTCGTGAAAGTTGAAGATAAAAATTAAATGATTCCATATACTTAATAAGCGACCCCCAATACCCTCGGATACAAATTTTCAGTCGGATCGGTAAACCTTTAAAAGCTGCTTTGGCGTTTGAAATTTCCATTGCAGCCATCATATCTATCATAGTTTCCGCGGGCCGTTGACCTCATCCTTCAGGATTCGACCTTCTAAGGAAGTCAGTTTTCCCTGTATCACCAAAGCATCCATGTGATGATCCCTAAATTTCATCCTTGTACCGAAAGGGGAACCCGGAGATCAATTGGAGGTATCTGGTTGATCCCCACCACTTTCCATAGAGAGTACATAGATACCTACTCGGATTGTTCACCGGGTTTCCCTCAACCAACGTATAGTAAAATTATTTTGGGGATCATCATTAGGATGTCTTGGTGTTAAAATGAATATTTCTACTTCCTCAGAAGGTCGAATCCTGAAAGATGAGGTCAACGGCCCGCGGAAACTATGATAGATAATGTATGGCTGCAATGGAAATTTCAAACGCCAAAGCAGCTTTTAAAGGTTCACCGATCCGACTGAAAATTTGTATCCGAGGGTATTCGGGGTCGCTTATTAAGAATATGGAATTATTTAATTTTTATCTTCAACTTTCACGAGGGTCGCCATACAAATTTCATAACTTTTGAAATGTTGTTACTTTCTCGTCCCTCTAGCCCTCAAAGGTTAAGTCCTATGAAGAAAGTGCATATCACTTATTTTGTGTAAAATTTAATGAGGATAATTTGTACCTTTGACATTTTTTTTGTATCTATTATAGTTTTTGCAAAAAAGATAAAAAACTGTTAACGGGGACAAACTTCAAGGCGAGGGGGGGTGAAGCGTCAGGTGGAGGGGGAGGGAGGGTTGTGAGTTTTGAACACCACACACAAAGGTATCATGCCACATAAGTTTCAAAACTTTATTAATTTGTTTGTTATCCCCATACATTGAATACATAGAATTACTGTACTAACGAAGAAGATTTTTGCAATTACCAATGACTAGGTATAGAACAACAAATTATTTTTATGATTTCATCATGGAATAATGTCATGAGAACTTTACCTTCTGCCGTAGAGCGGATGTTTATAATTTTATTATAATTAAATAAGTCATTGAGAAAAACTTTACTTAGAAGATGTTAGTAAACAATAATAATTTTATTCAAATCAAATTAAATACAATGAATGGAAAAATGCTTTACGAGTAGATATACATGGTGTCCCGTAAACCGACGCGACGTCAACCCGGCGGATACTGATAGGTTAGGTCATGAATGACTAAGCAGAATATCAAAATTTAACTTTAATAAAAGTGTCTTAGTTTTCGAGATATTAACAGTTTAACACAGATACTGCATATAGAACCTTTGTAGCCGTGGCACTCAAAATAGTGACTAAGGTAAAGAATTTCATGAATTTCATAAAACTGTCCTTATCTCGAAAACTAAGAACCTTTTCCTATTATAAAATGTTGACTGATTGATTGATAGACTGTTTTTTTTTTCGTATATTCTGGTTAGGCATGAACTAACCTATCAGCATCCAAAACGGGTTGACGTCGGTTTACGGGACACCCTGTATAAGTAACGCAGTTATTAGGGATCCGCGCAAAATTATGTCACCTCCTTCTTGTACCTATCTCAATTAGATTTGAATGAAACTGATTTAGATGTCATTTGACCGATTTGGCACACTAATGTCATATTTTTTTCTGGATTAACACAACACAAATATTTGTCAGCGAGGATTTTTTTAAAAGGCAAATGCTTATTGACAAATATTCAGGAATACAGGCTTTGATTAATTATTGGTACGTCAAAATAGAACCTCACGCTTCTAACGTACCTACAAATGGACCAACTTTCTTATGTTGGTGTGCGTGAGGCGTCATACAACTTATCTCTGTGTTCGTTTATGCAGGGTGAATATCATTAGCATCATTTTATAAACTAAGAGTCTACCCACCCATCAAACTGAACAACTTTTTCTATGGTAGCAAACCGATCGGAGCAAAAAAAATCTGCCCTTGAATACCTACATTTGAGTCTTTGTATTGCAGTGTAGTATGGAACAGCTGATTTTGTTTTTACTCCGATCGGTTTGCTCCCATAGTAAAAGTTGTTTAGTTTGATTGGATATGGTTTAGCAGCCTTACCTGGAGTGCGATTTTGGAAACTCATACGTTTAACTCGGAAGTTGAAAATTTCAAAATTACTATGGAGATAATATGAATCTTTCTACTGCTGATTTGACTTTAAAAAATCGCACTCCATTTTTTCTACGCGTTCGTAGCTTCGACTGTCTATCTCGACATATAACTTATCAAAGGCATAAAAAGAGAATTCAATAGAGTTGGAGTCTACAATTACAAATAAGGTAGTGTCGAAGTACAGCGTGCTACCGTGTTTAACAAAGCACCTACTAGGTAGTAAAGTATAATTTGCCATAAACCTATTAGGGAGAGTTCACACATAAAACAAAAGCTTGAGCAATGTCCAGTGAAGTTTAATGTTACATTACATGAATTGCTGTTTTGTAACTAGTTTACTAACATTTTCTTGGAGTCACGTTGCAAGGTTTGCCCCGAACACTCGTCCTTCGCGTGTTGTTCGCGCGGTTCGCGTTTCAGCCTGCCACGAGGCTCCGCAATCCATCTCAGCTGTGTTCTTACTCAAAAACAATCCTCGAGATTGGATAGATACTCCCTCAAACCACTTGACATTGGCGGAAATGCGGTGCTAACGCACAAGCAAGAAGTCCATTAATTATAAATAAAAAAAACATTGTCTCGATCCATAAAGTATTTACCTACCTACCTTTTTTTAGCATATTAGATGTAATTTAATTTGTATTATGTTTAAGATCGATGTATCAGTTTGTACTTTGTTACTGCGCCAAATAAATAAAATAAAATATTATGGATCTGTAGAACCCTTACTTTCGTTCTTTTTAATCTGTTTTTGTTGTTGTATGTTTTTGGCGTGAAAATTAAAATACTTTGCTCCCTTCCGGACGGAAAGCGTCAATTTTCGTCCCGCTGCGCTAAACGAAGTTGTCGCTTTCCACTTGTTGTCTTTATGTTTGCTTGTTCGAGCATCACACAAAAAATATTGAACCGATATTGATGAAACTTTTTCGTTTGAAAGTTTATGATTTTACTTAAAATCATAAACATATAATTTGTGCAGACAAAGTCGGGGGTAAAAGCTTGTTAACGTTTTAAATCGTATTGATAAGAACAAACTTTTTTCTTTGGGAATTAAATTAATAAGTACTTAACTAAGTACTTATAATAAATACTAAAAGATCTTACTACAAGATAAGTATTACATAATTCTGAGTACCTAATGGTTCACCTTTCAATAAAGAAATTAAAAGATATTTATCACATTCAGCAATTTACATCTAAACTAGAAGGTAGGTATGCAACTCTATTAACTCTAAAAACAACCCAAAGGCCTATTGCAGAAAGTTCTTATTTCATTTGAAGCACGGTACCTACTCTATATAAAATGTATGTTGTAAAGGTGTGAATAAATTGTTATCAAGATTTAGTCAGGCAGCATGGGAAAGAATTAAACTTTGTGAAATATTATCTTACCGCAAACATGACATGATTAAAGTAAAGCTGAAGACCGATCACCATCATCATCATCAGCCTGCCACTGAATCTCATTCCGCTGGGATTCCGTATCGAAAAATAGTATACCTACTAACCTCGGGCAGTAAATAAGAAAGCCTCAGATCACATGTTTGTTACATGAGATCTGAGACCCTACTTTCCTGCCCTCGGTGTGTAAACTGTAATCTTCTATTAAACGCATTGATACTGAATTCTGCTGTATTGTTTGTCTATCTAAGAATTGACGTCATAAAATACGTCACTTATTACGCACACAGGCAGTAGGTAATCATGTGGTAATTTAGAAATACTGTGTTTAATTGAATTAAACGACACAGCTACTTTATCATCATTTTAGTTACTTCAACTGTAATAATCTTGTAATTTACGAGCAATAACTCATATTATTTTTCGTGCGTGTATTCTCAACTTTTGAATGAATTTTTTTTTCTTCCCTCCTGACGGAAAGAGTAAATGTTCGTCCCGCTGCGCTAAACGAAGTCGTCGTTTTCCACCTCCGTCGAGAAGAAAAATAGTATACTAACCTCGGGCAGTAAATTTTAAAACCTCAGATCACGTGTTTGTTGACCTCGGCTTCGCGGTCAACAATTTCATGAGATTTGCGACCTTTCTTATTTTCCTGGTGTGTCTACTAAGTATAATAGCACTGCAACTGCCAATGTCAAGTAGCGATTTCGATTTTGGGCATCTTATTGTTTGGCCTAGGCATTGCAGTTTAGTATGGAACAGCAGATTTTTTTTGCGCTACGCGGTTTGCTCGTTCAGTTTGATGGGTAGAGTATGTGGTAAAAAAGTTAATGAAACTTTTCCTTACACCCTGTATACGTCTCACGTATAGGCTGATGATGATGATCCTATACTGCATTTACACCATCAATCGCCCTGTGTCAACAACTACAATTAAAACACAATTAAAATCATCGACCACACATCCGCATGACTGACCGTTTAACATTGTATAACGTATAATTGCAGATACGTGGTGTCCACAACCTCTGCTGAGGTTACATTCTACGGTAGGTGAATAGTGAATACATAATAAAGGTAATTAAAAAACAAAGAAGATAGCACACAGAGCGAGAGATCAAGTCAGGGCTGTCGATTGTATCCATTTGTTTAGATTTAATCGGTTTGGAATGACTTAGATGACTGCAGACTTGAGACTTTTTGAAAATGTGTGATTTAAGTAAACTACTCGCCCAGCTAGACAATTAAATTTTTCTTATTTTATAGAGGTAGGCAGATATGGCTATGATGTAACTGTAAAGAGTGAGGGTGAGTTGTCATGGTTGTAACCTAATTTTTGTACGAATTGACAACATGTCAAACAAAATTTTGTAGTTACAAACTGCTAATAAGTCAGGAATTGTACAAATTGCGAAACTGTACCAATGGCAATGATTTCTGAAATCTGACGGTATACGCCTATGTACACTATCTACCGGTATACGATATCTACTCAAATCTATACGTCATGTAAACATTTAAATGTTTAGGTAAGAGAAGGTAAGTGTAATTGTTTTTCTAGTCAAGTGAACTATTCACGATAATCTGTGTTTTGACTCACATAATTTTCATTCTTTTTATATTTTCAGAAAGTCTGTGATTTCATAAGAAAAGTTTAAGACTTCACAATACATGTTCACAAGCTCTGCAATGTTGTAGAGAAATAATATTTTCTCCAATAAGACTTTATTTTCCTTATGTTCTACGTTTTTGTAGTCGCTTCGAATCAGTCACTATTATACAATGTTATTCAACAGTTCAATATCATATTTTATTTGCCATATATCAATGCATTGGCATTCTGCGCCCACACATGTTTGAATTTAACTTTTTAATTAGAACAACAAGGTCCGATGCATCTTATTTGTTTATATTAATCGACCTTTGAACTGGTATTAATCAATTCTTCTTCATAAACCTAATGTGTTACTTGATGTGATGTGCATCTAATCAATATGATTAATATCTATTGTGTCAGGTCTATTCATGACTAGTTAGTATGATTAATGTTAGTATGAAAATGTTTGTTAAACATAAAATCTGAAAACCAATTGTATTGAATCTTATTAAGGGTATATTACCGTTGGCGCGCTCCATAAAAAACGTAGTCTGGTTATATTTTCAATACTATCCAATTAAAGACAGTGAAATTTTTCAGAAACAATCTAGAAACTAATCTCCATATTTGTATGAAGTCAGATTTTCTTGAAAATGTATAGTTTTAAAGTTACAGTGCCTCAAAGATTTCCATACAAATCTTAAATTAATCCTAGCACTAAAACTGTATATTTTAACGAAAATCTGACTTCATACGAACATATAGAGATTCGTTTCTAGATTTTTCTGAAAAATTGTATTGACTCTAATATTGGATAGTACCTACTGAAAATACTACGTTTGTATGCAGCGCGCGTTTACGCTCTCGGAATAAACTTCTCTTAAGTACTAAACATCAGACTATCAACCTCAATTAGGGTTGTGGGCATTACCCACCGTGTCCATAATGGTATCTAGGTGTCAAAATAACCGTAGGTAGCCATTCGCCTAAGTCACCCTTATGTCCCTTATTAGGTACTTTACTAATCAGTCCCTGCGGTCAACTGAGCCTCGTTGGCGATACCCAGGCCAGGAAATCCAGAGGTTATTGGTAAAAACGCCAGTGTGAAAAGGCTCTTAAAAGATAAAAATAGATTTTATATAGATAGGGTCCTTTTATAAGGGGATGATCAGACCGTCAAACTTAACAACTTTCTCTATGACACCAACGTCGAAAAAAAACGGTTGTTCCATACTACAACTGCAAACCCGAATGGACCCGTAATTTTGTGGAACTGTTCCCTAAGAGATGTAATTGATAATTTTGGTGACACACTTATCAGGGGGCGTAGCTCAGATGGTAGAGCGCTCGCTTAGCATGCGAGAGGTACCGGGATCGATACCCGGCGCCTCCAAACTTTTTAATTTCTTTTGTTCAAATCTTCGCAAAATTAGAGCAAAATGTTTGTAAAATTATCTAATTTGAACATTGCCTTGGAAATCTCGATTATAATCGAATTATGTTAATCGCATCAAATGTAGGTTAATGTCATTGTAATAGTTTGATTATGTTTTGTGTCATTTTGCACAGAAATATGTTATTATGTCGATCTTCACCTTGGACCTTGAGTCTTGGACAAAAAGAGCAAATTGCATCGATTTTAATTTAATATGCACAAAATGAATCTAAACACGCATCTCTATAAATAGAACCTAATAGCATACGGTCTCAAAACAACATACTTTTTGTAGGCAATACAATCAACAACAACAATACTGAATTGTACCCAAATTCGTACCCAAAGGGTGCTTCGGGACCATTTATGTCGTCCGTCTGTCTGTCTGTTTGTATTCATAAATCATAATGCATAATAATTATACCTAATGACAAAACAATTTTTTTTCTCCCCTCCGGACGGAAAGCGTCAATTTTCGTCCTGTTGCGCTAAACGAAGTTGTCACTTTCCACCTCCGTCGAGGAGAAAAAGTATACTAACCTGGGACAGTAAATAAGAAAGCCTCAGGTCACATTTTTTTGGACTTCGGCTTCACCTCGGTCAACAATTACATGAGATCTGAGACCTTTCTTACTTTCCTGTCCTCGGTGTGTAATCCACTATAACTAACTAGCTAGGTGGGCAATTTCATTTTACTTATTTAAGGTGGTTGCAGAGTTGTCAATTTCATACAAAACTTTGTCGTAACTTATATCTTCGTAATTACTTACCTATATTTATTTAAACAAACGCGCAATCTAAATTTTCTAAGCGATTTTTCCATATAGGTATAAAACATTACTTACCGTCTACGCGTGTTCTACGTCAAAGTTTTGTATGGACTGAAACCAGCTTAAGTACCTCAGTAATAAAAGTTCTGTAGTCTGTGCCTCTAGTGGGCTAGGGTTTGGCGTGTGTCAGTAGGTATAAATTAACGGCTATATTGTACGCGTTTAGGGGTGGGTCTTATTATTGGGTAGGTATAATATCATACACACACTATATACTAGGTATGTACACACACTATATACTATTTACATACATTATATTTATTGTAAATTATTTATTACACTACATACTTATAATATTCTTAGCACACAATTGGTTTTCGGAGAGCAACACAGCACAGGAGTGGTATTTTTGAGTCACACGTTTAATTAGTAGTGTGAAAGTGTCATAAACTACTATGGAAATTATGCATCATTCGACTATGATTTTGAAAGTGTGAGATTCGGAAATTGCACTCCTGCTCTGTCAGGCACGGCAGAAAATCAACGCCTTGCTTACCAAGTAAGGCACTATGTTGAGTCGTGTCCTTTTTACCATCGCGGCACACACCGCTACCACCTACTATTTCTTTTACTGTACTGTGTTTGTTTCGTGTGTGCCTTTAATGGTGAATAAAGTTTGTTCTTTCTTTCTTTCTTTCTTTCTTTCTTTCTTTTAGTGAAAAAGGGTTACGGGGAAGGGATACAACTCACTTTTTCACTAGAGTCACAGTATTGTAGGAGCAATACACGTCACTCATCTATTTCCTTGTTACCATAAGTTACCATTATCACCAGTAGGTAAATCTTAGTGAAGATTTGACATTTAATTTCATTGCAAGATTGCGCATGCCGGATCTAGGCCAGGGGCGGATCCAGGATTTCATGTTGGGGGGGGCCCATCGGCCAACTCGGGCCACGTATTAAGATTAAAAGAAATTAAGAGAGCTCATTTCTTTACTCGGCCTCAAAATTCAGAGGTTCGTGGGGGGGGCCATGGCCCCCTGGGCCCCCCCCTGTATCCGCCACATTTCATACATTTTCAAGAAGATCTCGCGTCCAGTCAACGATATCAATGTACTAAAGTACTAGATACGGTGATCAGTAGGAACTGCATGTTACTCTTGAATGGGGTGTACGCACCTGATTGATGTTAGTCTCCTTCGCACTAATGAGAATGGCAGACCATCTGTTTGACAATCTGTCATTTTTTACAATAATTTATAACAATTTATTTAAATATTTTTAATAAATAAAAACCACCTGTAATCTTTTGTAAGGTAAACTACTATTCTAATATAAGGTCAGTATGTAAAATTATAAGGAAATGTAATTATTAATTTAAATTTGCGAAAATAGGAAAGTCTATTAATTTCCTCAAGATTGGGTAAGTCCATTATATTTTGTCTCATTTCGGCACCCAAAAAGTGATATATAAGAAAAAGAGACAAGGTATAATGATCATAGATGAATCAAGAGACTTAAATCAGAGGGCACAAAATAGGCACAATTTATTGAACTTATCGCGGTTGCCGGACGAACATTGAAAATGACGCTAAGATCGTTGATACTTGAGATTATATTTTTATACCACTTGTTTACGGGATAGAAATTATGAGAAAACATATATTTATTACCTTGAGATGAACAAGATGAAAAAATCAGCTGTTCCATACAAGCAAGCCTACTCGAGCCAAATGTATGGGACAGCCGATTTTTTTTTTCGCGATTTCGATGTTGGTGCCATAGAGAAAGTAGTTCAGTTTGACGGTCTGATCATCCGCTTCAAAAAGTGTCAGCATATTAAGAAGGTATACAGGGTGTAAAATTAAATGCGACACTTAGTTTAAGGGGTTCTTCAGTCAGACCATCAAACTGAACAACTACTACTACTACTCTACTAAGGGACCACAATATCGAAACGCGAAAAAAAAATCTGCTGTCCCATACAAAACTGCAAACATAACTTGACTAAAATGTATACACCAGTTTAAGTATGTGTCGCATTTAATTTTACACCCTGTATAAGGCTTTGCTTGGGAAACATTTTAATGTTTGTTTCATAGCAATCTGTTCACAGTTCACACAGTAAAAGTTATGAGTAAGTATTTAATTCTAAAGTTTCAGGTACACACGGCGTCACATCAAGTTACGCAAAGCCAAAATAAGCTGGCCGCGCGTAGGTAGAGCGCCGCGCGGCCAGCTTAATATTGGTTTTGCGTAGCTTGATGTGTCGCCGTGTGTACGTATTTCAGTAGTCCGCGCGTAGGTAGTCGAGGTCACCACTAGTATTTAAACAACTTTGTACAAATTCATACACACATTATTGTTTCACAGATAGTAGGTATAATACCTAACATACATATGAACTGTCGCATCTGTCTTGGTCAGTGATGCTCTTTGACCAAATTATAGTAGTTTCTGTTTATATAAACTAGATGGCACTAATGTTCCCGAAGAGTTTTTGAACATGTTGTTTGTTTGAACGAGCAAGTCTATCGCTAGAGTCTACGTCTATGCGTCCAGTGGTTAAATCGTTCTAGATGGCGTTAGACAACCTTGAGCAAAATGTACGAAACTGTGTCTGGTGTCCTACACGTCCGTAGAAAGAGAAGGAACTAGAAGGAAGCACGTGTCTTGTCATATCACTCAGTAAGAGATCATCATCAGCCTTTCCTTGGCCTTCCTCCGTAAGAGATGCACATAGCAAATTCGCTCTAGTTAAAAAAGGAGATCGCTACTTATTGCTGTCCTTATCGACGTAGACACTTTTTTTTCTACGACGGCTGTCTGACTCCGGAACCAGACATCTATTTTCATACAAATTGTATAGGATTTTATGACTATCGCTGTCTCATGCGCATACATACTCATTACACTGATGTTTCGTCTATCAGCGTAAGCGAAAAATACTTCGCCTATGTACACGTCGGACTGCACTGCAGTGAATGGGCACAGATTAATAATACCTATCCAGTGCTGCCAGACCTCTCAATTCCTCAATTTAACGGGATTTCTTCCGATATCAATACTCTCCGCCCGAGGCAAGCAGAGGCCCGATGTAGACAGACGTTTTTGTAAACAGAACTAGTAGTTAGGTACCTAATTCCAATCTTCTTGGGTACCTATAAACAAGTCTATGTACAACGGCCTCGGGTGAGTACAACAGCCATAAGAATTTCCGCAACGGGTTTGGTTTGGTTTCATGGGGATGGGCAAAGAAGGTAGGTATAAGCCTTAGAAAAAGTAAATGTCTAGAATGAGCCTCACACTTGTTCCGTATAAAACAAAAGGGGCTAACTTTCTTAGGTTGGTGTGCGTGAGGCGCCATACTAATTATGTATGTGTGCGTGTATATGTATAGGGTTTTGGAACCAGTACTGGTTCCTATTTTTTTCGACGCTTTCGTAGCTTTGACTGTCTATCTTGATAATCTAAGGTATAAGCTTGGCAAAAAAGTCATGATCGTGGTGACAGGTGGAACTAAAATTTTAGTATGGTGGTGTTGCCAGGTTTTGCGTGATTTTGACGTTCTTGCGTGGAGGCGCCGCCCTCATTTTTTATCACGACTTTTTTGCCAAGCTGAAGGTAGGTACCTCAATTCATATAAAAGTAGTTTTATTAAGTAGGTAAGTAACTACTTATGTTAATATAATTTGTCGTCTTTTGTTTACAAGCCTTGCGTACCTAAATTAAATATTGTCTAGTAGATGTTGACAAATACACAGATATTATAATAACCAAATACTTTAGACCATTTAACAAGGGACCAGCCTTTCGTTAGCATATCCCCTCTGCCTAATTACAAGATCAATTGATCATGCGCATTTAGGTAAGTACATAATTTTTAACCTTATCACTAGAAACGAGACAGCCAATAATTGCGGAACAACAACTTCAAGCCAGTCTCGTTTTGGATTCACATGAGACAAATTCATGCTACGTCGTCCCCCGCAAAAGTGGCAGAAAATTCACCGCTAGTAAAACGTAATTTAACGTAATTTTGTTTGCACATATATTCGGGTTGTGATCAGATATCTTTTAATTTATCCATGCAAAAATAGAAACTAAGAGCGAGCGAAGCGATCTCGACTTTTCTCCTCAATACAAATCGCTTAGAGACAGAGCTTTTTACGTAGGTAACTAGGTAAAAAGCATGTGCAAAGTAACCTAAGTAAAAGCTATGGATTGAGCGAAGCAAGCTCGAAATTTTTAGCACCACGTCTTAGCTGTGGTCAACTCTTAAGCACCATGTGCAGGCACAATGATTAAAACAGAAACAAAGCTTGATATCTTTGTAATTATAATATGGCAGCTTATCTAGTTAACAGTTCCTATGTTATGTTTTACCTTATTAATAAATTTATTATATTGTAGATTTATAGAAAATAGTTAACAGTAGGTATGGGTATTAGAACCCATATTTACAACAATAAAATACCAAGCATCCATCTTATTCATAATACTGGGGTGCTTCAGATCATTAATAACATAAAACAAGTTTGTTCCAAAATAACTAGTACTGTATGTATGAGTATTAAAGTCTTTAAAAATTCCAGACAGGATTAAAAAACTGCCAACCAAACGATTGTCAAGTGAAAAGTACAACTGGTTGTTAGGGAGCCTGCCCACTGAGCGGAGCGAGGTTGCGGAGCAGAGAAACAGAGAAATATTAACCAATAGGATTGCATAAAATCTCGGAGCGGAGAGCGGAGATTTTATGCAATCCTATTGGTTAATATTTCTCCGTTTCTCCGAACCGCAGCCTCGCTCCGATTCAGTGGACAGGCACCCTTAGTCTGGGTTTTATAGTGTAAGTATTTATAATGTAATTCTTACATCGATTTTTGTAATAAATAAAGAAATTAATTAATGTGTTACAACAACAACAACTATAATGAGATAATATTTACAAAAATAATAAACCAATCATCCATCTTATTTATTCATACATACACACACCATTCCAATCAAATATGCTGTTTCAACAATATTCGGATAAAAGACTGATACCATACAAAATTCCTGTGTTTCTGTTGTCCATCTTTCTGTTATTGGAGAAACTATCTGTAGTTGGAGAAAAAATGGTGTACAAAGGAGAAAAGATAGATTTTATGGACGCGTATGGTAGCGAGCGAAACAAACATCCGGACACAGACCTACATCGCATATTTTACACTCGAATGTTGTCTTTCTCGTACAACGTTCTTGGACGCACCGACGGCGCATGATGGCACCTTTTGCGTCGCGTTTTATGATTAACGTCGGCCAATGGCGATTCTGCGTGAAACGCGAATCCTGCATTGGCAGTTCCGGGGGAGGAGCTGGGCGACGAGGCCTCGGCACAAGGTTCAAATGAGCATTGAGGATCTGCTCGACCAACTCAAGACGGAAAACGAAGTGGTTAACGCGTTTGTCAATTGTAGCCTCACGGCAAATGCGCGAGTTCAGAATTGAACAATTCAGGAGGCGCTTGAAGAGCTTCATGTACCATTTTGCACACCTTTTTCTCTCCAGTTCGTAGCTATCGAGCATGCCGTTTTTTAAACCAACACCCCCCATGCTCTTGTTATGGTCAAGAACGATTTGTGGTTTCGAAGGAGTAGGCCGGTGGGATTTCGAAGAACACTGGGCGACCTTCGTACCATGATAAGTAGAAAGGAGGGCAATTTTCTTCCTATCATAGAAGGCCATAACCATCATGTCTCCTGAATGACGTGCTGTGAATTGGCCAGCCTGCAATACGCAATGCGTGACCAATGGCGGTACGTGCTGATGGTCAATTCTCAAAGTACCCACAACATCGGTTCTGTTCCTTTTCAGGAATCTGGCCAACAACGGGCTGTTTAACGAATGATTTATGAAGAGTGTATATCCTTTGTTCAGGAGGGGGCGAATGAGCTTAACAACTGCCGCCGTGCTTTTCTGCAACGACGTTGAAAGAGATGGGTCGGGATTTGAGTTTTTTCCGGCGTAAACAAAAAATGACCAAAGATACCCGGTTGCGGATTCGCAAAGTTCGTACGTTTGGATTCCGGACTTGAAACCATTTTCATGTATATATTGCTTTATAGGAAGAGCGCCCGTCCACAGCATCAGAGAGTCATCTATGCAAATTTCTTGGCGCGGGACGTAGGCGGCCTGGAACCGGGCGTTCAGGTGGGAAAGGATGGGTTCAATGGAAAAGATTTGGGAGGATTGGGGGGTCTGGAGGGAATCATTATTAAAATGCAAGGATGAGCACAAACGCTCGTACCTGTGGCGGCTGAACATAAGGCGGAAACAGGTCGTGGAGAGAAGGAAATGTTCCGAGAAGCAGGACTTAATGGATGGCATTCGAATAATGCCCAGCATCATCCAGAAAGCGAAAAGGACTAAGATCTCGTGGACGTTTGTATCGTACCAATCCTTGTGACCAAGAGTGACAGCATACCGGTTCGTTTCCGAAACGATATGCGTCAAAATGGTCTGATCCCAATATTGCGAAAACGCCTCATACGCGCTTCCGGATGCGGTAGTCGACTCCGTTTCTTTGGGAAGAAATGACTCTCTTTCACCTCGATAGGTATCCATGGGACGCCAATCGAAGCTAAGGGCGTCCTCGTCTCCAGGAAACAGAGCCGCGTCTCCGTCATACGCATCCTCATCGTCTCGTTTGCGTCTCGCAGCCCTCCTATCGGCGGCCTTCTTCTGTCGGGCTTCCCTCTTCCGATACACATCTATGATCGCCTCTCTCAGTTCCGCGGGCACGTCGTCATCGTGCACATAGATCTCCCGGATGGGGTTAGGGTTGGCTCGCTGCCGCTCGTCGGTAGCTTGGCGCGGAGCGCGCGCGCCGGCTTGTCCCCCGCCGCGGCCGCCCCGGGCGCGCCCCCCGCCCCTACCTCGCCCGCCCCCGGCCCCGCCGCCCCCGGCCCCGCCGCCTCCGGCCCCGCCGCCCCCGGCCCCGCCGCGCTCGCCCACGATAGCGACTGGCTCCACGCTGTGAACGAACAGGATACCTGTTTCATCTATTTAAAACAAGAATGTGCATCAACTCTTCCGTCAGAAAATAAAGTATTCTGTTCTAAGAAAACAAATCACCATCACCCAATAAAACGTCCCACTGTAGCTGTAGGGCACAAGCCTACCCTCAAGGCGAGGAGGTTGTAAGGACTAATGTCCACCGCACGTGTTTCTTCTTCAGCGTAGGTATAGGTTATAAAATGCCAATCCGACGGTAAATTTTACGCTGTATTTTTGCTGCAGAACATACTCATGTGAAATGTGGTCAACGCCCATTCAAGGATAGAATACAATAACATTTTAATATTTGCTTGAAACATGAATCCTTCATCTCTGATACTTATTGAGCTATTCTTGAGAACTCTATGTTAAAAATCTACTTGATACCAAAGAATACTATAATTACTACTTCATACGTTTGAGTCAAGTAAGCATTGCAGTTTAGTATGGACCAGTTGATTTTTTACTATTTCAGGTTTGCTTCAATGGGGTTTGTACTTATTATGACGCTACGCTGACGATAATGGTGTTTCTGAGGCCTTTAATCAGTGCACTGAAAAGGCTGCTGGGTGTTTGTGAGAGATTTTCCGAGGCGCATGGACCCAAGTATAACGCCAAAAAACGTGAGCAATGTTTTTCAAAGCTGTTGCTAAAAGTTACGCGTGCCCATACAGTTCAAATGCCTGGGTCACAGGGTATCTGAAAATCTCAATGACAATGGAAACGCAGGGCGTTGGCTGTCCGCTGGAATATGCTGGCTTGCAGATTTGCACGATGTACAAATGAGGTAAATTAAAGGTGACACTTTTTAAAGCATTCTGTTAATCCTTAGAAGGATTAATCAATCATAAAGAGGAGGATGCTCGCGGCACCGCGCTACCTGTTCATCACTTTAAATCAATTTGAACTTTAATCACTAGTAGTAAGATTCCAAAAGCTAGGTTAAAATTATTGCTGTGCGCCGCTGCTCTTTCAGTGTGAAATTAACCTTGCAAACAATAGATTAAGTTCCACTGTTTGCTGACAACCTAAACCTAAACAAATAATCAGAATATAACGTACTGGTTGAGAAGCGGCTCGGACGTGCAAGGTGACGGCGATCGAGAAGGTTCAGGTGTAGCAGAGGATGACCGACTGTAAACAAGACTATCAATCAATACAGGGTCAAACTTAATATGCTGACACTTTTTTAAGGGGATGATCAGACCATCAATCTGAACAACGTTCTCTATGGGACCAACATTGAAATCGCGAAAATACAGCTGTCCCATATAGGTACATTTGGCTCGAGTAGGTTTGCAGTTTTGTATGGAACAGAAGATTTTTTTTTCGCGATTTCGATGTTGGTCCCATAGAGAAAGTTGTTCAGTTTGACAGTCTGATCATCCCCTTAAAAAAGTGTCAGCATATTAAGAAGGACCCTATATTTGTAACATTAAAAAATAAAAAATTACAATCTAAACAAAGAATTGATACATAGTTTAACACTGTTAACTGAAAAGATAAAAAAACAAGCTCCTTTAATCAGCTATAATAACGTTGTTTGAGCAAATTAATACAATTTGAATGTTATTACTTATCAGGTAGGTATCGCAAACGGGGACAAAGAAAAATTACAAAACATACCTAACTACCTAGAACTAACTACCCATTTGTTGGTTATTGGTTTGTCCCCGGCATAGTTTTTTTTTGCAGTCGGGTTTTTTGTTTTTCTTAATAATTTAGTTTATTTCATACTTTTTAGTCTTGTGTCAAAATGGTAGCATAAAAGCATATATATATATATATATATATATATATATGAGAACAACTTGTACGATTTCAGGTTTACTCCTAAAAGTTATTCTGTTTGACGGTCTGTTTTAGCACCCCTGAAATTTTGGACAAAATCACCCAGTATGTATGAAGTACCTATGTATGTATGTACCTAGGTATAGTAATGTGATTTCAACGAATTATTTTAAAACCTTATCACAAAATTAAAAAACCTCGCCATGTTGCGGAAAATCAATGGAACAAATTTTTGTACTTGAGACATTGTCATTAAAGGCAATTGGCTATAGACGATTATAGATCTACTAAAGCAGTTTTTTATTTTTATGGTCGGACATACATTGTTTAATGTTTTCTTAATGAACGTCTTTCCCCGGACGAAAGTTTGGATGAGCGCTTTTAGCAACCCAAACATTTCAATGGGAAATAATGAAAATACAACGTACTTGTAAGGCAGCCCGGCCATGCTCAGTGACGGTGAGCGGGAGGGTTCAGGACCCGGCAGAGGGTTCTCAGGAGAGGAGCTGCAAACAAATCTATAATTAGAGCTACGCCACACCACGGTACAATACGACCTGGAGTGCGATTTTTGAATGTCATACGTCGAACTCAGCAGTAGCAAATGCCCAAATCTCATGAAGATATGCATCTTTCTACTGCTGATTTGACTTTCAAAAATCGCACTTCTGAAGTGTGATTTTTGAAAGTACCTCCATAGTAATTTTGACATTTTCAACTGCTGAGCTCACCGAATGAGATTCAAAAATCGCACTCCAGGGCCCTATTCAACAAACGTTACAATTGTAATTATTTACAATTACAATTCTGGGTACATTGCTGAGAATGTTAGGCATATGTTACCTACTGCAAGTTTAGCGTCATAAGTAACCAGCAATGTACCCAGAATTGTAATTGTAAATTACAATTGTAACGTTTGTTGAATAGGGCCCTGATAATAATAGAATAAATAATTCTGCTCGTCAATCTTTCAAATAAAGACCCGAGTCCCCGTCAAAACAATCATTTTAAAATCTCTGATATAGAAAATATTGTTATTGAGCCATAAGCATTATGCTCACAACTATATTCCCTGAAGGGTAGTCAGAGATAGTCTAAAACCACAGAACATCGTAGTTTCAACAGTTGTAGCGAAAGTCTGTCCAATGTGACGGAGGGTGAGCCCATCGACCACTTATAATGGACAGTGGGTACATTACATGCCTCTAAATTGAAGCACGCAGGTTTCCTCACGATGTATTCCTTCAACAAAAAGCCAGTGGTGTTACAAACCGTACATAAATTCCGAAAAACTCATTGGTACGAGTCAGCCTGAACGGGGATCGAACCATCGCCTCCTGCACGGCTTGCAAGGTTACTCGCCACTGGACTACCACGGCTTCTAATATTGAGACAATTATCTCGAAATAGTTTTCGAATTTGCACCCTAAAAAAACTTGACATACCGAATTCGGTTATGTGGTCGCAAGAAACTTAACTTGCTCGTCGCTTCGCTCCTTTCTAACCTAACCGACTGAGTTAGATCTGGGGTATGAGTTTTTAAACTCGTAAACGGTCAAAACCAAACTTTACCTGATTTTTACAGTCAAAAAAAGATGTTTTGACCGATTATGAATTTTGACTGTAACATACATAATGGTCCTTTTTAATATGCTGACCCTTTTTTAAAACTTACTATCTTATCTTATCTTATCTTGTTGTGGGGGCTGGCAGGCCAGCAACACTTCGACCCAGTGGGATCTTTTGTGTTAGCCCCAATACTTTTTGCTTTCCTCACCCTTCAAATACAAAAACTTACTAGGTTAATGGGCACCATTTACAATTAAAAGTCCTTTTCATAATTACTTCCCACCCCTCCTAACAAAATTCCGTAAATTGAATGGGCTAACGGCCGAAAGATTGAGGCCTGGTACGGTTCCATAAAGCCCATAAGTGCGAGCGAAAGATTCAATGTTAATTATTTATGACCTGTACGTTTGTAATGACGAGACTATAGTAATCTTACCATTGTTCCGACTTCATCCATTTCATGTCCTCGTACGGGTCTTGTTTTATGAAAACCTAGAACAAAGACTAGGCGCCTAACTTACGAAATTTATTGATCATGCCGTTCACAGTACACAAACATTTATTTCAATTGCAATATGAAGACAGTTTAGTACCGACCTACTATTAATTTCCTTCTCCAATCTTCTTTGATAAATTCATTGCGGTATGCGCCAATAGAGAATAGTGGATCGTCCGGCAGCCAGGTTTTGACGACATCTGGAAAACTATAGGCAAGACCTGGATGCGACTGGCACAGGACCGAGAAGAATGGCAAAATATGGAGGAGGCTTATGCCCTGCAGCGGGTAGATACAGGCTGAAAATTATGATGATGATGATGCGGTACCAAGACAGACTATCGTCCCGAGCTTGCTGGACTCATTGTCTACAGGGTGAAATTGATATCATTACCATCCTTTTAAACAAAGAGTCTACCCATCAAACTGAACAACTATTAATATGGGAGCAAAACGATCGGAGAAAAAAAAATCTGCTGTTCCATACTGAACTGCAATGCCTACTAAGCAACAGGTGTTTTTTTTTTTTGCTCCTATATCGGTTTGCTCCCATAGCAAGTTGTTCAGTTTGATTAATAGATTCTTAGTTTAAATGGATGCTTATGATATCAATTTCACCCTGTAGTTGTGGTAATGTTTCTGACCACTCCAAAAGGGATTTTGGTCAAGATCATGAGATTATGTATGTACTGGAACTATTTTCTTCCTCACCATACATTTAACAACATTACATTACATTTACATTTATTATAACAATGTCAGAACCATAGTATCGTGTAGCGTCACTTTGACAGCACTAAAGTCAGTAATTGGTTTTCTGTCTCTTTTCTTAGTCGAATGTTAGAAAATGACAGGAATAAATTTAGTTAAGTTAAGTCGTGGCAATACCGAATCGATACCATTGCTTTGTCTTATGCAATTTTATAGTGAATGTTTGCAGTGATGTATGATCATCTTCTTTAAAACCACTGTGTGTTTAAAAATATGTCATAATTGTGAATGTGTATCGTTAGCAAACCTTTAAATAAATAAATAAACACCTACTCGAAATAATCAGGTCCAATATATACTTCGTAATACAAGATCCTTGTAAGGAACAAAGCTAATGATCCACACCCTTTCGACCCTAGCACAATAATTCAACACAACTGAAGATCCCAATCAAAGTCAATTGAACTGTCAAATTAACTCTCTAAACATCGTCATAATAGACCCCATTACTATTGAAGAAACCAATTTAATGATCAAATAGTAATAATAATAATGGCTTGCAGGCACTGTTGGCATTTGGAAGAATTTGGTGCATGATTGAGCGCAGTATGGCACGCCTCGAAGTTTGAAGAGTTGGGGCTGAGACTGTTTTCAAGCGGGAACATAAGCGGAAGCGAGTAGCATAGAGACATACATTCAATTATATCATGGCCAAATTTTCTTAGTTCTTAGTTTCCATGGGTCAAAACCACCAGGGCCTCGATTGCGCTAAATAGGGTCGGTAGTTGTACATTGAACCAGGCAGACACAATGAACCATCAAAATTTCTCCAAAATGCGACGTTGCCGCTTCGTGCTTATATTACCGAAAGGCACGCGTTTGGACTCGCCCCCCGCCCACCAGTTTGCGCGGCGATCGCGCGACAGGTTATTTTGTAATGACGGTTTACGTGAAAATCTATCAAAAAAGTTGGTATTTTCTGCAGATTTCTTCGATTTTTTATTATTTATTTGCTATTCATAATATTTCCTTACTTATCACATGGGATTCTGCATATATTTGACTATCTAATTAGGCATCGTTGACCTTACAATGTCGTGTTTAGTACCGTAAAATTTTTATTTTTGTTTAAAATCTTGTGGTGTCTCTCAATGAACCACTTCGATGTGGTCCACATTGAACCTGGTTCATTGTGTACCATTGAGTAACAACTAACAACCTTTAACGCTATAATATGTCCTTTATTCCATCATATTATGGGGATCCCATTATGGTACATTAGCGCCACTTCAGTAAAAACAAATTCCTAGCTGAATACGAAGGTAATTAAAAAACATTATTTTTTTAAATAATGCCTAAGTTTCTATATAACTAATACATACAAAATATAAATAAAAGAGTAATTATTAAGAATGTGTGTAATGTTGATTTAATTTCACTATTTTGTATTTTTTTAAGAGAATTATGATCAAAAATGTGGTGTGTATACTCAAAGAACAGTCATGATTAAGCATAAATATCTAATGTTGATATAGTTTTACAATTTTGATTTTTTTTTAAGATATACCTGTTATATGTAATTAATGCTGTGCTGTGATTATTATTAGAAGAGTAAATATTAAGAATATATCTAATTTTGAGTTAATTTCAAAAAAATATATATCATCTATTAGTAAAACTGTGCTTTAATAAGTTTTTATTATTTTTGTAAGCGTAATTATAAAACTTAAAATAACAATATTTGTTTAATTATTAAATGTCATGCACTAACACTGTGAAATCTAACAATAAAGGAACATATCATGGGGTGGTTCATTGTGGAAAATACCCTGGTTCAATGAGTACACCTAGGCATGCACATTGAACCAAATATGTTTTTTTGTTTAAACTTTAATTAAGACTAAACTATTAAAAAATATATAAAAACGTTAATGCAAGCTTAAACCCAGATAAATTCCTTAACTATTAATGAAATACAAAACCGCAAAGGACGAAAAAGTAAAAAGATACAGCCCTCCAAAATTTACCTGGTTCATTGATGAACAGTTCACCCTAAATATCCATTGAACCGTGATTGGACCAAGTGCGAAGCTCAACATACCTAGTAAATAAGTCGTGTTTAGCTAAAACACAGTTGAACAGTAACTGGATTGCAATGTGATTAGAACTGAAATTTAATAGGATCGAACTTCGATGTTTTAAATTAGCGCTATCGGGGTCCAGCATCACCACCATGAGCTAAGTACCAGCTGTTTCCCAGAAAAACAATATCGGCGTCGATTCAAACCTAGTGGAGCTGGAGAGGATCTATCGAAGCGCAGACAGGAACTCTTGGAGAGAACTGAGGGAAGCTTTTAGCCAAACAGTGGGACAACAATAGCTGATGTAATAATTTCATCGTCACGCACTTTATAGGCTAACACAAATTACTGACTACAATTACCTACTGTCTACCTATTCCAAGACAGATTAGACTACCTAATCTCCGGGGCTCGCTGGACATCATTGTCTAGGTACCTATATAGTGTTATTTAAATGATAGCCGCTGTTGATCCTGGTTATACAAGTGGTAATGAGGAAATTAGTTGCGGGCCAGATGGGGAAAAGGCATCTGTTCATCGATTACTTGATCTTTAGAAAGGAGACAATCAAGTTCTTATTTCTATCTTCACGCTAATACCTTTCTGCACCTACATTATGGAATTCAATAAAGAGGTATTGAGTAAGTATTTCGAACTCCGCAATAAAAGGACCCGCAACCTTAGCTCTAATTGTAGTAAGCGTAATTGTTTAAAGAAGATGACCGCCCTTCAGTTCTATGGTCAAATTTCATCACAGTGTAATTTGTATGAGCAATGTGATGCTTTGGAAGTGGCATGAGAATTGAAGATAAAGATTTAATGGAGTTACAGCAATGTGGTGTAGCTACTCGCAATACTCGCATATTGTGTTCTAATTCACTCAATTAGAACATACTGGTTGGTTGAAGACTAAATCTGTTGAAGGAAGGAAACGGGACTGTATAGGTATCCTATTTGTATTTGACGAGGAAATGTTTTCTATTTTGTCCTATTCTGCCATTCTGGAGAAACACTATTTCTCAGATATTATCTCAGGTTACAGGCTAACGCCATTGATCAACATGCTGTTTCGAAAATGCGCTTCAAAACAGAACTTACTTAGAAAGATACAGTGTAAAATAATGGTAAACCAGCTATACCTACCGATAACTAATGCGTACATACATACATACATATACTCACGCCTGTGTCCCAATGGGGTAGGCAGAGACAATTGATCGCCATCGGCTACGATCCTGACATACCTCTTATGCCTCTTCCACAGTCATAAGTCGTTTCATACACGCTCGTCGGTTTCAGGTACATTTTGATCTGGCCCTTCTTAAGTATGCTGCCAATTTGGCATGGTGTCATCTTCAATGTACAAAAATTGCCACTCTCCGTTACTTCTCAAAAATTATTTCACTTATCTATAAATGCACCTACATTCTTTAAACATCGCTGTTGATCAGCATTTGTTTCTGGCGACCTCATCACTCATTATCGAGACAAGACAGGTCATTAGATGGGAGTCAGACAGTATGAGCTAGCTGTAATGATGCTCTCGTGAACTTTGCGCCGTGATACCGATATGTAAATGTAACAACATTTTGCAATCTACATGCAATTCTAATACGATTTAAAGGTCAGAGGGGTGTACAATGTGCATTGACACGTATCCTACAATATTACTTCACAATCCTTCTAGGTTTCCTAATGTTATAAACTAAATTTGGCCCGCGACTTCCTCCGCACTGGCTCCAAATGTTACGACACCATTAGCTTTACTTTAATCACCATCATCAGCCAAAAAATTTGCTGTTTCATAGAAAAAGTCAATAGCTACTCGACCTGTCTGTCCTAGATAGTAAAAGTTATTCGGTTGGATGGACTAAAGCACCCATAAAGTATATAGGTAAATTTACACCTTGTATACGTCCCACTGCAGGACAGGCTTAGCCCCAGAGGGTAATAGTCATAGCCAGTATGGGTGTAAGTCCACCGATTTGAAGACTATACAGACACATCAGAATTTCTATGTATGACACTGCAAAACCATCCTGTAAGAGAAACTTCAAAAATGCAGTTAATATGCCTTGCTACAACATCATTTCTGATCACTCCGAAGAGGAGCACGGTCGTGAGTTTATGTATGTACGTTTACAATATAATGATACTAAGAAAAGCGCCTGCTACATGCAGATATCTACAGTCCATGTTAAACCAAAGGTTACTCTTCATCACAACGTCATATAGGCGGTTGCGCCAGGGGCTACAGAAGCCCTGTTTAATTAAATTTACGATTTATTTACTCAACTCACACGTTAGGATTGTACAAATGCTGTTGCATAGGAACAGTGACCTTATATTAAGCGACCTATAGGAGATACTTGAGTGCAAAGTTAAACTACGGTGTTTATAGATCATTTGTAAAAACAACTTCGTTTTCAGTAGTTTTATACTTAGTGTTGAGAGTTCAAAGGTGGCTAGACTTACAACGGAGCAAAACTAAAATATAACCTCCTTCTGGTGCAGTTGGGTAAAAAGTTTAGGGCACCAATAACAAAATACCTACACTTTAAAACACAAAATAAATACAAGTAGTTAGAACAAATAAGGCGGTCTTGTTGCTATAAAGCGACGACCTTAAGGTACAGTACGGCTAGCATGCCACCCACGACAAAAAGTTTAAACGAGAAAAACGTCATGCGCGCTCTTTCTGGCTTACGTAGAAGAGTAAGGATTGAAGCACATCTCGATTTTTATCGATTTCTCGGGGGTGGCATGCGAGGCCTACAGGAATTGGTCAATAAATCGAATCTTTTACATCTGTGTAACTTGTATATTAAGTAATTTGCATAATTTTTTGTGAAATTTTTTTATTCCTATGACTAAAGTACCCATCGTAAACAATTTGAACACAAAGATAAAGATATCCACGTAATATTGAACACCAACTCGACAGCGCACTCAAGTGAACATTCCACAGTTAATGAAGACATTGATCCCCTCAGCTGTCTGTCACTCCAACACTCGCATCATTACACCGAGCTCATGACCCTTGCCCTGGAAGTACAAGTTTAGAGGTCACGATACAAGACCATGTCAACATGATGTCTCATTCTCGATTTCAACAACACCACTAATTTACAGAAGCAGAGACATTCAGGATTCTTCCACTCTGATCTGGCCTTCTTCCTCTGTCACTTGTTTGCGGTCAGCTCTGCATATCCCTGCCTATCTCTCGCCAGATCCTTCGCCTGTTCACTCCTTCAAGTTCCACGATATTCGTGGCCTGCTGACGCTTCTTTTGCCCTCTACTTTATCCATTATTATAGTCTAGAATAGCTGGATGGATGAACAGAGTTCGCAGTGATATGACCGAGTGCAATGTCTCCGAAGACGACGTCAGAAATAGAGCAAGGTGGAGAGAACAGACACGGAAGGCTGACCCCACCACCATATGGGATTAAAAGCCAGGAAGAGAGAGAGAGAGATAGTTTAGAATAGCTGGTATCGCTCGTTCCTGAACAAATGTCCAAGGTAGGCAATTTTCATCCTCTTGATTTGCAAAAGCTCTTGGGACGACACTTTTAAAGCTAATCTGCATGGGTAGCACGGCAGCGTGATATAGCGCTATTAAACGCCTTCGCTCTTTATCTATTTGCGCGCGAACGAACGAGATAAAACGTTATATAGCCATATAGCACATGGTATGGTAATAGCAATAGCACAGACTTAGGTATACAGAAGTCTGTGGATCGGAAAACGCAAAGATTTTATTTGGTCGCGGCGCGCGAAGACTAAAATCCTTGAGAAAACGATTGTTCTCTTTATTTTCTGCATCGTCTGCTTACCACAATAAATTCATTCTGTATCACTGTTAAACTATTTAAAAATGGACCTTAACCTAAATACCAGCAAGACAGTTATATTATCGTGGTATCACTTCAATAAGTAAACGATTTTAACAGAAGATTTTATTTAGCTGTCACAGTTCAAGGATTTCTTTTGTTTGGATAACCGATACACGCCAATCATTCTCATTCGATCACCAGTGGCGGTCCAAAGTCGCTCAGCGAGCTATGCTCAGTGTTTCTCTGAGAGATCACATTCACATTAGAGGCGATACGCCTGAGAACTATAAAGTGGTTGATATAGCTCTGAAAATTTGCAAGCTGGTGTGGCAATGAGCTGGTCATATCTGCCGAAGAACTGACAACCGATGGGGAGTGTGAGTTCTGGAGTGGAGACCACGAACTGGCAGGCGTATTGTGGGATGCCCCGCTGGATCGACGACCTAAGAGAGGTGGCAGGGAGCGACTGGATGAGGCGACTGTTATGTGGTGCGCCTTGGGAGAAGCCATGTTCAGCAGTGAATAAAAAGTGCGATAAATGCGTGTTATCAACTGATTTCCACACATATTTTACTCCGGTTTAGTAAAATATGTAGATCATTATCTATGTCTTAAGTACCTAATGGATTGAACATGTTTTTGATGCAAATAATGACTAATTACAATGTTATCTTTTTACTACTGCAGATTAATGATTCCTTTCAATAGATATTGTAACGATTAATCCTTGCTTTGATTTAATAATGAGTTTAAAAATATGTACATGGTGTAAACAAACAATATATAAATGCAATACTTACCATAAAAACCGGTTGAAGAAAGATCAAGAATCTATAAAACTATTTTCGCATTTCTTAAAAGCATTTTTTGACTTCAAAGAGATCGGTCAGTTTGTACAATTATAGGTAGGTTGGTACCTGAATAGACCCCACAACCTCTCACCCCTCCCCCCCCCCCCCCCTCCCATCACCCAATGCCTTTGAAAAATCAGATAACATTTGATATAACAACAAGGCCAATGTTATATCCTAAGAGTCGTAAATCGAGGTATATCGATTATTAGCTAAGGATCAACTAGTCAATAAAATTAAAACAATAACTCGCCTACATCTAACGGTAAACAAAGTAAGTTATCACTCAGAGAGATGGCTCCACCGTTATCAGGCCGCTATCAGTCTCGTATCGGAACGATAAGCGTCGTCAGTCCGACTTGTGCCTTCACAGGCGACGTGCGACCATGAGGCCACCACACACTTAGCATTATGGTGAGTTCGTTTTGTTTATTACCTTCATCTTTCTTAGGGTTCCCACCAGAGCTGATGCCAGTAGTGAGGCTGTAAGCGAGCGAGGAAATAATCCACCAAAAACTCGCTAGCTTTATCGCATCATAAGGAAATTTAACGTATTTTGCTGGTGGATTTTTTCTTCGCCCACAGCCTCGACTACCACAGTTCTGGTGGAAAACCAGCCTTAGGGATGTGTGGCCATGTATTGTGGTTTCGGCTTCGACTAACGTGGGCGACATTCGGTCGACTGCAGTTCTGGGAAAGAACATCTTGTGAGAATCGTATTAAACTCCTGTAGGCGGCTGTAAGAAGCGACCGAGGTATTTAAGGTTTCTTATTCTTTATTTTAGTGGGCAAAAGGCACTATCACTGTTTCACACAATTTTGATCCTTAAACCTTAAATAATGTACAGGAGTGCGATTTTTTAATCTCATTCGGTGAGCTCAGCTGTTGAAAATGTCAAAATTACTACGGAGATACGCATCTTTCTACTGCTGATATGACTCTCAAAAATCTCTCTCCTGTAGTATGATTTTTGAGAGTCAAATCAGCAGTAGAAAGATCCATATTTTCATAGTAATTTTGACATTTTCAACGGCTGAGCTCACCGAATTAGATTCAAAAATCGCACGCCAGGTGAGCTTTGCTTACCTTCCTATTTGCTGGATGGAACGTTTGTAAGTACCCTGAAAATGATGTAGTTTTGAGTTTATGTAAGTACCTGTATTAATGATGTATTATTATCAATCTCTCAGTATAGCGTGTGAAGATATATCTAAGTATCGTACGTAGGTACATTCCTGAGATAAATATTAGATATCAGCATTATTATCAATTTGAGAGGTACCTATACAAGAAATTGTAAGAATATTAGGTAAGTATAGTTTAGTAAGTACAAGGAGCGAAAAAAGTAGGTACTATAATAATATTTATCTCACCTATGTTTTTAGTATAAGTAAATTATTTATCTTTAATTCGTGTACCACCTCACCTTAAACGTTTTCGCCTGATCAAAATGTAGCAGCAATTACATCAGTTCCATTGTTTATAAAAATTAAACAAGCAATACACAATTTTTTTATAATTAATAACGAAACTTTATGGGTGTATTCAGATCGTGAATCTGAACACCTTTCCCTAAGGAACATTGGTCGAAAACGAGAAAAATGTTTGGACTTCCCTTAGAAAATCGAACGGCCGATTCGCTCTTTTGTATGGGAGATCCAAAAAAAAAACTCGTTTTTCGACCCGTGTTCCTATGGGAAAGTTGATCAGATTCACGGTCTGAATACACCTTTAAAGTTTCGTTACTAATTAAAAATTAGTGGTGTACAATTAGCTAGAAAAATAATGTGTATTAGTAGTTACTATGTTAAATGTTTTATGTCATGCTTGTTTCAATTTTATCTGGGTCCTTATTGCCTAATTATTACGCATGCAGTTCCATCAGATTCAGGGTAAGGGGCAAGAGAGTGCAACCACATGGGAATATTTAATTTTGGACATAAATATATTCGCTTACCTACCTGACTGCTTTTGTAATTAATCCGAAGTCAAAATCGGCTACGACGAGCAATCAACACCGCACAGTTCAGATGTAAACACTCAAATCGACATTCTTGGAGCTCATCCCGCATTCCCCTTTCTACTATCGGACTTCCAGACGCACCGCGGGATACCACCCTTTCTTGGTTGATATCTGCTTAGTGCCTTCCTGATTCTTTTAAGTATAATGCGCACAGCCAAGGAGTGGAATGCCCTGCCTGCGTCAGTATTTCTGAGCGATTACAACCCGAATTAAAGTACGAGTTAGCTCGCTACATCTTCGACCCCATCTTTGTCCCCAAGACTAGATTGAAGTCAAGAGCAAACCCATTTAAAAAAAAACAAGTTGTCAAGCCTTGTGTATCATGCAAAACAAACCTTATCTCCAGGAGACAGAGACCATAATAATAGTGAGCGTGTTCTCGGGCGCGTGGCTGGTGCTGCTGGTCGTGGCGCTGGTGCTGTGCTGCCAGGTCAGCAGCCTGCGGCGGAAGGTCGCCGACATGCAGGCCACGGGGCGGCTGAGAGTGCAGTGAGTACCTATCTATTGTTTAAGCACCTACACAAAACACCCTAGTAAAATTAATAGGGGTGGTTTAGACCATTACGTTGAACAACATTCACTAATGGAGCCAACATCATTGAGTATACATTTTTATTGTCTCCATCGTGAAAGTTGTTCCGATTGATTGTCTTTTGTCTTTAATCTAAAATCAGAACATATCGCTAGAATGTTAAGATTGATATTTCGGATGTAGACAACAGCCTATCTAAAGCAGGCACTACACTCTCACAAAAACTTCTCGGCAAGAACTTCCAAAGAAAAATTACTACGGCTCAGGATACAGCGAGAACAATGAAGGGCATCCACAGTCTCGTCATCGGACTTTCTCGTCTGTTCTCGGAGAGAATGTAGTGCCTGCTTAACGATTGCCTCTATGTTCCAGGAAGCTGAAGATGAACCCCGACAAGAACCACGCGTTCCACAACCCTGCGCTGTCTCCAGATGAGGAGCTCTCCCGTCGGGGGTACTCCATGTACGTCAGCGATGGAGACGATGTTGAGAGTGGGCGTGGGACTGAGCGGTACGTTCTTATTTACAATCTATTACATTGGCTAAGATCTAGCGTTGATAATGGCTTGCATTAGTAACCGAAAAAAAACATACTTAATGCACGCTCTTTTCGCATGTAATACACAAAGTAACGAAGTCAGAGGCACACGTCTCGATTTTTGTCCTTTTCTCGGGGCTGACATGCTAATAGGCCGTCTGCTTCACTCAAACGTTTTGAAACGTGTTTTATGATAAAACTTGCATGCTTCAATAAAATTACACAAAATTACAAGATATTGTACTTCACTATCCATAAAAATAGTGACGTCATCGTCCCCTAAATGTCACTGGGTAAATTTTGGGCACTGCTTGAATAAGGTGTAGGTACCATATTTAGGAAATCTCTGACTGTCCCCAAACAATCAGTCATGAACTCATGACTCATGAGCGTATTCATACTAATTTTATGACAAAATTGTGTCATCAAGAAGAGTTTGTTTGTTTTTTTTTAATGGATGACTGATGAGTCGTTTTAGTGACCATTTAATTAAAATCAACGTCTAAGATAACATTCTTCGACCGTGATAAGTCTGATTAGTCTGATAAGTGAAATGAGTACGCGTTCACTGCGTGACACATTTTAGTATATTTCAGTACTTAAACTATTTTTTATCAGGCACTTGATGTTAGTAGAGTTAAGTTTTCCGACAATGATAACGATATGGTGAGAAACTCATCAATACACACATAAACTCACGAATATAACATTTTTGGGGTGGTGAGAAACTTAACTTTTAACTAAAGCCACAGAATAAATAATATTATAACAGTAACTACATACAGAATAGCCACACCTCCTTAAGTCCGTCAGAGGCGATATTAGAGAAGCGCCGATCAAGAAGCACATGTGCCGACGCCATCTTGTTTCTGTAGTAGTAATATTCACGTATCTTTTGATCTATGGAGTGCCTGTGTGTGCAACAAAGTTCACTCTTAGCATATTCCAAGATAAGTTGACAGTATGGTACTGTGATAATACAGTAACTTGACCTTCGTTAAAAAAACACAGCAAAAATACCTTTTCCCTTAATCGCCTCACACAACAACCATACAACAACAACCTTTACAACAACAACCTTTTTCATACAAAACAGTTTTATCTACCGGACTCAAATTTATGGGAAAGCTGATTTTTTTTCGCGTTTCCTGAGGTAGGCTCCATAGTGAAAGTTGTTCAATTGATGGTCTGAGTTCACCGTTTCAGTCTGCGGAGTGTCCTTTTCCTTTATACCCTGAAGGTACCTCACAATGATTATCAGTCTATCTCACGGCACAGTACAAGAAAGAGTACCTACTTTTACCTATCTATTTGCTCACGGTGAGGGTTTATGGGCGAGAAATTATTCTTCAGCGTATGCAGAGGTTTCCTCACGTTGTTTTCCTTCACCATTTACGATCAGGTATTAGATGACAGAAAACCGCGTCCAATCTCTAACCCTCCTATTTCTTCCAGGCAGACGGGTGGGCAGTTCGTAGAGGAGCTGGCCAAGGAGCTGGACAGCCGCCAGCAGCGACACCCTCCCCCCTTCCTGCTGCAGAGCATCGAGGAGAACAAGAGGAAGAGCCGGAGCCTCGCCAATCCTGTCGCCAACAACACCGGCAGACAGAGCGACACTAATCCTAACTTCATCTATTAAACGGAACAGATATGTACTGTACAAGTGCGACCAGGATTTCTTCGCACGTCAATCTGCGTTTGCTCATCATCTTTTAATCATGCGGGGTAGTCAAAGGGTGCAAAATCGGGTGCTTCTAAATCTTTCTCTATCGCGGTCGCTATTTGAATAGCACTAGACCGAAATCCGACCGTAAAATTATGAACCTATTTGTTTGGTGAACGAAATTTGATTTAAGTGAACGTTTTAATGGGGTTCATACAACGCCGCCGGGTTGCCTAACAAAATCTTGCCGCAAGTTACATTATTATTTTTGGTAAAATCGATCCGTCTGCCTGATTAGGAAATAAATTAGGTGCCATATGAGACCGATATCTAAAGAAATGGAAAAATTATGGTTGCCACCTCTCAGTCCGACGCCAGTTACCAGGTTCAAAGAAGTAATTATTGAATCAAATTTAAGATTTAAAAATTTGTCTCGGGCGTGACTTGATCCCGCACTCTTCCAAACCGGGGAAGTAATTTTTGATAACATTTCGATCGCCAAATTAGGTGAATAATTATACGGTCGGATCTCGGTCTGACTGACGGATGCTTCGGAATTACTATTGGAGTGAATTCTTTTGATAGAATTTGCATTTGCTTTAGTGGATGCCATTTTCCTGTATCTATGCAGAGACTTTGGGCGCTGCTGATGTAAGTTTCCTTGGTCTCTCTAGCTAGATTCATTCTATAGTTGGTTTCGGCCAAGTTTCGACTATACTTTTTTTGCACTTGAATCTGGTATTAATGGTAGGTCCTCCTAAGTCAGATGCCATTACCAACATCTTTCAAGCTCGCCTTGTATACTTGTATGTCTGTTTCGTAACTCCACTTTCTCCTACTTCTAGGTGTAATGTACCATTAATACCTCTTTCCTTTCAACATACATTTCAAGAAATTGGTTTCTATTTAAACAAATCGAGGACGCAAAGATTTGTTTACTTATTGGACAATTTCTCTTTGTGATGTGAGTGAAAATGCAGTAAAATCTTTTACTAATTTTCTGTTTACGAAAATGTTGTTAAAAGATGTTAGTTTTAAGTTAATTCTAATAATTAAGATTGTTTAACTAATAAAGTCTATTAAAAAACCATCAGATGCTTAATTGTTTCACCCTGGATGGAGTTAGATTTTTGAAACTTATTCGCTGAGCTCAGCAGTTAAAAATGACAAAATTACTATAGAGATATGCATCTTTCTACTGCCGATTTGACTTTCAAAAATCATACTCCAGAAGCACAGAGGATTACAACTGTGCCAGAAGTGTGATTTTTACTACAGGTAAGGTAATAAAAGAACAATTCAACAAAAGTAGATACTTAATTAATAGCAAAACAATTAAAATGTATAACAAATAAATTAATAACATTAAAAATGGTGGGCGTAAACTAAATAATAAATTCAATCAAAATAACAAAGATCTTAAGATTACAGATTGCACAAAATTGTTTACCAGAGTATAGACAGTGGCAGTAGATGGACTGTTCGATAAAAACAACATTAAACTACAATATACACATACGACCGTATCCGCTTTCGAGGTGATCAGAATGGATGGAGTACAAGGCTGAGTCAGTAGATCTCCAAATAGGCGGTCCTGTCATACTAGGCGGTCCTGTCATACTTCTCTCGTCCTCTTCCTCTTCTTAAACTTCTTCAGACCCGGGATTTTCTAATGCCATCAATAATACTTAATATGAAACCATTTTTAGCATTTGAATCAAAACTTTATTCGTGTTTAGTTTATGATTCACGAACACGATCATATATAACATTATTAGTCGTGCCTATTAGGTTTATGTATTTATTTGTGTCATTGAAAAGATACGTTAAAGTTATCATTCAATCGTAAGACGCCTACCTACCACTTCAAACAGACGCATCATTAACATCTGTCCTTTGTCTACCCTGTAAAATAACCATACTCTTTAATATACAATCTTATGTTTGATTCTTCTCAAATAAGGCCTCGTGCGAATCCTGTAAGTATTTGTTGCCCTCTTCCTGCATCGACCAGACCCTGAAGGACACCTTATCTTACTCTTGTCAATACCCTGAGGCCTGGAAGTCGGTTTCTTGGCGCTCCTACCTCCCCCCCCTCCCCTTCCTTTAGTTGGATACGTCAGGTATTTCACCTGGTCATCTGTTTCGTCATTCTCTTTACCTTTATTAGCTTCATGAGCTTCCAGTATGTCTTGGATGCTCTTATAAGCGTCTGTGTCCTCAGGATTTCCTCCGGAATAGCTAACGTAAGGCTTGAAGCCACCTACAGCTATGTCTGGGAATTCAGCTTTGTGTTTTGTAAGTTTCTCCAGATGTTTCAAGTAGTTATATGTTTCTGGGTCGCTGGCGTGACTGATCGGCTTGAAATCTGTGCTTATGAATTTGAAAGGAGATTTTGTCGGCTTCTTAGCTGTATATTTGTTTAAAGATTGTTTTGTTAGATAGTTTGAGGACTTTATTCCGTAGCCATAATGATCTATTTGGCCTGAATCTTCAATGCCATCATCATTGTCGATGTAACGTTCTTTCTTCTCAGATGCTTCTGGTTTCCTTGGGTTGGAGTAACTTATGGTGGGTGGTAAGTTATCTCCGTAGATCTCTTTATCCGATGTCTTACCGTATATTTGGTCGAAAACCTTATAGTCGTCGGTCCAGAATTGGGATATTCCTGAAATTAGAAAATTTAATTAATCATCATCATCATCAGCCTATACACGTCCCACCGCAGGGTACAGGCCTAATCTCCAAAGGGCGTTCGTTCATTCATATTTTTAGAAAATTTCATATTATAATGAGTAGGTAGGTAAATAGTATTATCTTATGTCGGGTCATTTATTAAGGACTGTGATCTTCAAATTAGGGTATAAAATACGTAGAACAAGACATTACAAGTCTCTGGCCAGTTTGATCATATGTTTCGGGTTGTACCTACTTAGAGCTAGAAAAGATTGATGTCTTATCGTCAGGAACTCAAGGAACTGGCGGAAAGGAGACTGGTTCGGCGAATACTACACCGACAAGAGCGTAGCTCTCAAATAAGATTATGAGCTGTTTAGTGGCAACTTTGAATTATTTATTTGGATATCTTTTGATGCTGACTATGCGCTTGAAAGTGTGTGCCAGCATCAACGTCGTAAGTAAGCTGTTACTAGTCTGTTGGTTCCGACAGGACAACTGAATGTTTTAGGTAGGTACTCCAATCATGACGTACGCGTACCTACACCATTGAACTGGGCTCTACAACGTAGGGTCTTTGCAAGGTTGTTAAATAAAGTGTTACGATGTCGATCAGAGCGGATCTCAAACACGCGAAATGCGTGTAAATAAAATACCTACCTATAGTTACGAGTATACACGAAAGTACCTACTGAGTAAAATAACAGTTAAACAATATATTCCGCTTCGTACATCGAAAACTTTCGCTTTCTTACGTCGTATTACTAATCGTTAAATTGCCTTAAATGATACTTTACTGTATGATTGAGCACTTTTACTCCGTCTTGACAATTTTTAAGTTTCGATGTGAAGCTGTTCTAAGTCAATGAGATATTCTTATATCGAGTCGATGTCGTTGACCTTAAACAATACCTACCTATCCTATATACCTAACTAACTGCTATATGGATGTGCCAAAATATGTTCATCCGTTTTCAAGCATGATTGAGTCACGAAAAAAGTTTTCTTATTTTCCCGCGACTTCGTTTCGTATGCGAGGAATATTTATGCCTAAGTCCTTCCTTAGGTTTCAAGCTATCTCTATGCCAAATTGAATCAAAATCGGTACAGTAGTTTAGCTGTGAAAACGTAACAGACAGAGATATTATCGCATTTATTATAAAGGGTTATTTAGGAAGATGATCGGACCATCAAACTGAACAACTTTCTCTATGGGACCAGTATCGATATTGCCAAAAATCATCTGCTGTCATCAGACTATCAAACTGAACAACATTCTCTATTGGATATCGGAATCGACAGAAAACATCTGCTGTTCCGTACATTTGGGTAGAGTAGGATTGTAGTTTTGTATGAAACATCAGATTTTTTCGCGATTTCAACGTTTGTCCCGTAGAAAAAGTTGTTCAGTTTGGTGGTTTGATTATCTCCTTTAAAATCTTCAGTATACAGGGTCCTTCTTAATATGCTGACACTCTTTTAATGGTGTGTTCAGACCATCAAACTGAACAACTTTCTCTATGGGACCAACAGCGAAAAAAAAATCTGCTGTCCCATACATTTGGCTCGAGTAGGTTTGCAGTTTTGTATGGAAGAGCAGATTTTTTCGCGATTTAGATGTTGGTCCCATAGAGAAAGTTGTACAGTTTGACGATCTGATCATCCTCTTAAAAAAATGTCAGCATATTTAGTTGGACCCTGTATAAAGTACCTAGGTACCTTATGTACCTTTGGCTTGGTAGGATTCAGAATAACCATCATCATAGCACTAACTTTAATACCCAAACTACGTAAGTATGTACCTATTATGACAGAGTAAGTACTGAGTACCCCAAATGCCCAAACTCTGCCCAGAATCCCAGATAGACAGGTAATGCAATGCTGGCATCGTTTTCTATTAAATAGTGGACACAAGTCCCATTTCCTCCCGTGGGTGTCGTAAAAGGCGACTAAGGGATCTACCGGAGGATGGGCAGCAGCATCCTCTGAGTACACACATTCAATCCAACTGCGATCGCCAACCCGCCTTCCAAGCGTGGCGATTATGGCAAATCCCCCCATTTTTGGGGAGGTCTATGTCCAGCAGTGGACGTTTATCGGCTGATATGATGATGATGATGAGTGGACACAAAACTACAAGTTTCGAAATTGAAGCAAATAGGTGATGTAGGTTTTCTCGCGATGTTTTCCTTCATACTACCAGATGATATTACATAAAGACATAAGTATATCTAAGTAGGTATCATATTTCCGTAGCACACGAGAATTTTCCAAGAAAATGATAGCAACAGTAGAAAGCGTCATTAGAAACGCAATTATCAGTTATCAGGCGACCGGAAAGCATTACGTTAGACGGTAGTTACCGGAAGTGCCGGACGTTTTAGTAACTCCACCGCCGTGCGCAGGCGCAGTGAGGACGCAGAGCACTGCCACCCACTGCATCTGGAAATAAGGTTGAAGATATGAGGGTCTACGAATTTATCAATAACATAAACATTATGCTCATAGAAACCACGTCAGAGGCTGTAAGGTGGTTTGAATAAACTCTGACACCAGTATAGGTAGCATGACACCGTGATAATGATAAAGCGCTATCACACCTTCTCTCTCTTTCTATTTGCACGTGAACGAACGAGATAAAAGACGTGATACAGCTGTATCACGTGTAGCACGCTACCAGTGCTGGGCTTGCCCACACGATAAGAAGAAGACTATGCCCATAACTGCAGGGTCAAAATTTAAGACGAACTAGGTAGTTACGTACTTAAGATTCTAAACAACTTTATTATGGGAGCAAACCTGAAAAAGTAAAAAATAAGCAACAGGCTGATCCATAAAAAACTGCAATGCCTACTCGACTCATATTTGAACAGTTGTTTGTTTTTTCGCAATGTCAAGTTCGCTGTTGCTGTGATCGTGATCACTGATTAGAGTGCATAACACTTTTTTTGCAATGTTTGCAAAGTTCGCTGTGATTTATTTTAGTGAGTGAACTAGGCAATGATAATTATTATAATTATGTTTACTGCCGAAACAGGCTTGATGTTTTGATGTGTAGATTAGGTGAACACTTTTTTAAGAGGATGATCAGACCGTCAAATTGAACAACTTTCTCTATGGCATCAACATCGAAATCACCTGTTCCATACAAAACTGCAAACCGACGACTTGAGCCAAATTGGACAGCTGATTTTTTTCGCGATTTCGATGTAGGTTTGTAGGTATATGCCATAGAGAAAGTTGTTCAGTTTGATGGTTGATCATCCCCTTATAAAAGTGTCAGCAGGTATATTAAGAAGGAATAAATACAGAATAAATTAGCAAAAATATACAGTTGATTACCTACGAGACCGTTAGCTATAGTAATTATGAAAAAAAAGCTGCACTTTGTGATGGAAGCAAGCCGCTTTGCATAGTGATAGAAGGGACCAAAATAAGCGATTTGACCCGCAGCAGCGCAACTTTCATCCCTTAGGAACACAGATGGCGCCACTTCTTTACCTAAAACTTCAAAAAATTCTACAAGCCTAACGGCTTCACTGATTTCATTGATAAAGGTGTCAATCGAAAGAACATTTATTAATTTATAATAAAAAAAATAAAAAGTATAAAAATTTATAATGGCTGCAAAAAGCCATGCATTTTTGTTAATTTTTTAATTTTATTTTTCAGTTTTTCCTTAATAACATTTAAAAAATGTATGAATTGGGTATACTTTTAATTATTCACATTAATAATAAATCAATAACACGTTTAATAAAAGAAATTGCATCTCAATATCTTTAGTAGTTAGGAAAATATTTAAGATTTCATAAGCAGGCACGGCGCGCCCCAGTCATAGTAATTATGAAAAAAATACTGAATTTTGTTATGAAAGCCAGCCGCTTTGCACAGTGATAGAACGGACCAAAATAAGCAATTTTAACCGCGTCAGTGAAACATTCATCCTTTAGGATCACAGATGGCGCCACATGTTTTAACAAACTTCAAAGTGTACCAGAAACTAAACGGCTTCACCGATTTTAATTATTTAAGTGTCAAACGGTTCGTCTTCTTAAGTTTCAATTTACAAAAAATAAAAAGTCAAATATTATTAGAAATTGAATGTGAAAAATAAAAAAAAATAAAAGGTATGTACAACAAATAAAAAATTATATGTGTTCACTAAACTATGTTGAACAATGTATGAAGTGAGTATTTTTTTATTTTAGACATCTATTTCGAATCTAAAAATGAAAACTGCATCGAAATCGGTTTAGTAGTTTTGTAGATATTTGTAATTTCTGCCGATAAACGTCCGCTATTCGCCGCCCGCGTCCGCGGCCTCCCGCAAGGATCGCTACAACAGTGCCGGTCCTGCACTACCCTCATCCAACGAGTGTCCGCTACCTTCACCGGATCGTCGGTCCACCTTGTGGAGGCCTACCCACGATACGTTTTCCAGTACGTAGCTGCGCGGTCGCCACTCGTTAACTTTTCAGCCCCATCGCCCATCCGTACTGCGAGCAATGCGTCCAGCCCATTCCTACTTTAGTTAGCAATTCTCCGGGTTGTGTCGGGCTGTCGGCTACCAAGGTTCCCTTGCGTATTGGCTCTTCATTTCTTATTCGATCTCGCAGGGACAATCTAGCCCTCTGAGTGACTAACAACATTTTAACTTGGCCTTAATTTAGTTAGCGACCACGTAAGAGGATAATTTATTATATTAGTATAGCATTTCAAAACATATCTATTTACTTACGTAAGTATGATTCCCACAGCCACATTTGCAGGATTTTTTTTACACTACAAGGCGCAAGCTAGGTCGACGCGTTGGCAACCACAGCATTGTGTCCATCACAGCCTGATTTATTAGCGCATTGGTTGAAGAATGTTTTCTATTTAGTAGTTCCCATCCCATTACATCTTTTTATTTTAGGGATTTAACAAGACCTGTTAAGGTGGATGGACGCCACAATAGTCAAAATTTACAATGGTCAGCGCATCGTGTGCGTCGCAACCTGATTTACCTACAAGCGTATTAGTCGAAGAGGGATAATTCTGACCAAATCGCAGTTACTTTTGAGCATTGTGGAGTCCATCCACCTTAGGAGGTCTTCTCACATCATCATAAAAAGATAGACATGGGATGGGAAAAATTATATTGAGAAGATTCTTCAACCAATGCGCTTATAAATCAGGCTGCGACACACAATGCGCTGTAGTTGCCGAAACGTCGACCTACCTTGCACCCTGCAGTTTAAAATATTCTGCAAAAGCTGCTGTGGGAATCAAACGTAAGTACCTAGATATATTTTGAAATGCTATACTAATATATTACAATAAATTATGCTGTTTCGTAGTCACTCACTAAATGAAGGCCTAGTTTAAAGGCTGAAAGTCAACCAAAGGGCAATGGAGAGGGAAGCCCGGAGTGTCCCTCCGAAATCGAATAAGAAACGAAGTCGACACAACCCGAAGAATTGCTACCTAGAGTGGCAATGGGCTGGGTATATTGCTCGCAGAACGGCTGGCCGATCTGCGAGCAATATGCCCAGCGTCACCATATAGAGTGGTGACGGCGCAGCTGCGTACCGGAAAGCGTATCCAAAAGGTGGACCGACGATCCGGTGAAGGTAGCGGACACTCGTTGGATGAGGGTATTGCAGGACCGGCCTTGTTGTGGCGATCCTTGCGGGATGCCTATGTATAGGTAGCGGACGTTTATCGGCAGAAATTACAAATATCTACAAAACTACTAAACCGATTTCGATGCAGTTTTCATTTTTAGATTCGAAACAGATGTCTAAAATAAAAAATACACGCTTCATACATTGTTCAACATAGTTTAGTGAACACATATAATTTTTTATTTGTTGTACCTTTGAATTTTTTTTATTTTTCACATTCAATTTCTAATAATATTTGACTTTTTATTTTTTGTAAATTGAAACTTAAGAAGACGAACCGTTTGACACTTAAATAATTAAAATCGGTGAAGGCGTTTAGTTTCTGGTACATTTTGAAGTTTGTTAAAACATGTGGCGCCATCTGTGATCCTAAAGGATGAATGTTTCACTGACGCGGTTAAATTGCTTATTTTGGTCCGTTCTATCACTGTGCAAAGCGGCTGGCTTTCAGAAGTGGCGCCATCTGTGTTCCTAAGGGATGAAAGTTGCGCTGCTGCGGGTCAAATCGCTTATTTTGGTCCCTTCTATCACTATGCAAAGCGGCTTGCTTCCATCACAAAGTGCAGCTTTTCCTTAAAATATCTCCATAACGACTAGGACTACGTGGTCCAATAGTGCCCATACTTACCTCTATGGCCGGCAGCATTACCCCTTTGGATCTCTAATGTAATCCTCCATGAACCACGAATGCGCCTGAGAGTGTGGGCCGCATACCCTTAGCTCTCCAACGTCATCCAATCATAAAGTTTTTAACTAAGTTGCCCCGAGGACCCATAACTAGAACAGCGCTCTATACAAAACGAAGTTCCGTCCTAGTTTGAATACTTATAGTAGAAATTGTTTAGTTCTAAAGTTTATCTTGCTTGGCTTAAAGTTTTTCTTCATCTTAAATTAATCCTAGTCATTCGTAGATCCTAGCATTGAAACTTAGGCGATTTATATCTGCATTGAAACGATATAATTACTTACATATTTTAAAGGAAATCTGACAAATGCAAAAGCATGGTTACGAGATCGTTTTAAAAAAAATATTGAGTTTCATTGACCACAAATTAAATTTCAGTTAGTTATTATTTTTATGCAATGGGCTCTACATCTTTTCGTAATAAAATTCCCATAAAATCGACCGGAAAGACATCATAAGCTGGTACCAGTTTCAGTACCTACCTAATAACTACATTTGAATATATCAAACAAACTTAAACGAAAACACCATCCTTACCTTAAAAATCCGTAATAACACCATAATTTTACACCATTTCTCACTGTATTCTAGAGCAATATCAATAACCGACTGGTACACTGGAGGCGCAAAGAAAGTAAGCAGATCTCGGTCCACAGCATCCTATATAAGCTCGCCAGTGTAGGGGACACCGAGACGACTTGATTGCCAACGGTTGCGGTCTTGCTACGGCGAATTAACTAGAGAAAATAAGCGTTTAATTTTTTTAATTAACTATTCACTTATTACAGACAGACAATTGGCACGGTCTGGAGGAGGCCTATACCCTAACCTAAAGAGGGGTTCTCATCCCATCCTATAATATATTAATTAATAATTATTATTTTACATTAAACAATATACCTAACTACTAACTGTAAACTACTTGACGTTCAAAAGTATACGTAGATACCTACTCATATGTAATTAAATTAATCTAAGTATAGGTACCTACCTACTTACGTTTGCTGTACCTACTGGCCAAAAACATGGGAAAAAGTTGTATGAAAATCCATATCTGTCGTGTTTTAGCGGCTAAATAAATTACATAGTAAACTCATATCTGTTGTGTAATTTAAAAATGGAACGATCTTTTACTCCGAAACATGGCAACTAAGGTGGTAGGTAACTTATCAAAGGTTTTATTTAAATTTCGAACAGGAGTGCGATTTTTGAAAGTCATTCGGCGAACTCAGCAGTTGAAAATGTCAAAATATGGAGATTATGCATCTTTCTACTGCTGATTTTACTCTCAAAAATCTTGCTTCAGGAGTGCGTTTTTTGTGAATGTGGTAGGTACTAAGGTAGGTACTATAATTATTATTGTACTGCATGCAACTAATTCTTTAAGTTTTTAAAGTTATTGTTACTCTCTTAGCACTTAAGGTTGAGAAATTAAAGGCTTTTTTATATTTATTTATTTGTTATTCACTTAAAAGCTGACAAACTTCTATAATTACGCAACAGACGTAATATTCGCAAGTTTGTGCGTAGAATGTTATTTTGGTACAGACAGGTAGCTACATTAGCTATAGGTACCTACCTACTTACTTGCCTAATATAACTTTATGTAACATTTTACTTTCGGATACAAAGGACTAGTTTCGATTCAGCTTACTTAGCAAATAATCAATTTTAACACATATTTTCTGTAGTAGGTAAATAAACAATTAGGTAGGTAAACCAAGCTGATATTTCTTTCTTTGCCACCGTACTTCGGAAGGCACTCTAAGCAGTTTGGTCCTGCATAGTTCCCTTAGAGGCAAAGCGGACACAAAGGCCTTTTATTGCGACAGCTAGAAAACACAACTTGCCTTCACCAATCCGCAATGGGCCCTCATAAAGTGAAGTATGTCATAGTATGACCCAGAGATTCGTCCCAGGCTCTAGAAAAAACTAAAATATAACTAGGTAAACGTATAGTAACTTATTATGAATCTGTGAACTAGGTAGGTATGTGAAATTACTTCGATGTTGAAAATTACTTCACGTTTTGTTCATAGCTGCATTTCAACTGAAAACAGATAGTTGCTCTCAACACAACCAAAGCGCATCTAAGCGAACGAAACAAAACAAAGGGAGTCGCTTTGCATTTCTAGCTGTTACTGGATGGACGCGTTCGGTTGCCTCATTCCCTGCTCCCTGTCTTGCAACGAGCTTCACCACTTTATGGTGTCTAAGCGAACGAAACAAAACAAAGGGAGTCGCTTTGCATTTCTAGCTGTTACTGGATGGACGCGTTCGGTTGCCTCATTGCCTGCTCCCTGTCTTGCAACGAAGATTCACCACTCTATGGTGTCTCATGCTCGTGTATTGTGCATAAAACAATCCTTGAAGTCACCAAATACTTTTTTATAAACATACAACATCAAGCACTTTTGCTATTTAAACCATAGAGTTAACAGGAACTTTATGATTTAAACTACGTTACCTAGATATTGGTAAATTCATCAACACTACGATCGAGCCGCAATGTCAAGATTAAAATAGAATAGAACTAAGTAATCGAATACCTACCTTACAAACCACATTCATCTCAGCTAGCCGTAGGAGCTATCAACTAGCCGCTAGCAGCCTGCAGTCACTGCCCACCCAGTAATTCGAGGCGTCAGCGAAAGTCAAGTTCAAGCTCCTCGCGACACGTCCTGCGGCCTGCCACGCCTCGCCTACTCCAGTCCAGTCGTGCTGGCTGGATGCCTGCCAACCTGCCATCCGCTATTATAGCATTCACATTTGTAACTAACTAGCTTTAGCCCGCAACTTCGACTGCTCATTTATTATGTTTTAGGTATTGTATAGGTAACATATTAGCTGAGCGGTTTTGGCTTAGATTATAAAGCATTATTATCACCCTTTAGGTTGGCATTTCCACCACACTGTACGAGATAGCGAGGCTGTGAGCGCAAGCCAGCCAGCCGAAAATTCACTCTTAAGTACCCTAATCTGAATGGAACGGGGTTCCGCTACGATCAAAGATGTTGTGCGATTACATTACTCAATTAATCAGACCCTATTTGGCATATATTGCTTGCTTTGATAGCTACACTAAAAAATAGAGATAATTATGCTGGCAATGTATGTAGAAATCGGGCCATCAAGTTCTGGGTGTCTTTTCGAAACCTTTCACCACAGGGCGACACTTTGGACAGGTACACTACTGACCTACCTCTGAAACGGATATATTTACCTATCTACGCTCTTCCTCAGATTTATATTGCGGCGTCATGGGAAGCGGCGTAAAGGTGTCCAGTTCACTGCAAAATAATACCAGACATTCCCCGATCACCTTGAGCGTCTCTGGCATATCCCCTGACTTGTGGACATCCTGTTATTGTTAACAGACAGACAGAGTCTCGGATATCAATACCTAGTAGTAAATAGGTAGTCTGAATGTGGATCGATTGATTGGTCATTTAATGTTATTTATTACAGACGCTGCGAGGGATTGGTGCGTGCCGAGAGCCAGGGCACGATTTACTGGTAGGTAAGTATAGCAGATAAAAAGCTTACTTTCAATTTCAATGTTTACATTGATGGTTAGGGCAGTAAAAGATAAATAGATGCCATTGATATCTGTTAAACAGTGTCGGACTATGCATAGAGGGAAATTAGGCAACTGCCTAGCGCCACCTAAGCGCCCCGCATATGCTCACGACTATATACCCCGAGGGGGTAGTCAGATATATTCGGAAAACTCAGAACATCCACGTTTCACTAGTAGTAGTTACCGAAACTCTGTCCAGTGTGACGGGGAGTGAGCCCGTTGCCACTTTTAATGGACAGTGGGTACAATACTTGCCTCGAAATTGAAGCATGCAGGTTTCCTCACAATGTTTTCCTTCACCAAAAAGCCAGTGGTGTTACAAATCGTACATAAATTCAGAAAAGCTCATTGTACGAGTCGGCTTGGACGGATACGTGACGGACCCATCATACCCCTGGGGGTAGGGTGGGACAAAACCATACCCCTATAGTAGTGATGTGACCATCATGTGTACCTACACCTTGAGCATTGAGATGTACCAGGAGCGCAAAGTGTACAAGTGGTCATAACTCATAAGGTACCTACCGACCTTATGGAAGCGCCGCCTCCTGCACGGCAGGCAAGGCTACTCGCCACTGGACCACCACGGCAAGATGCCAGGGATGCAAGAGGTGCACAGCACCCGAGCGCCAAGTAGGTATACCTAGATATTGCTTGCACTACACTACGGTTCTTTCAGATCCATCCGCACCGCTGCGCTGCGTCAAGCTAGCTAGGTAATTTCCTTTAGATGGCATGGCAATACTGACTGGAAGTTTTTAACTCTCTCTCATTACGCCGGAGGAGACCTTTGCAATGGAAAGAACCAAGAATGACGATTACTACGTTATCGTTACCTAGACCCTAGTTCTGTTTGTCAAGTAAGTATAAAGGTAATATTGATAGGTGGTATTCCTAGACACAATCGGAAATCGGAAGCATGCTTTCATAGTAAGGAAGTTATAAACACCTGATCTAATAATAGGTATGCTAACTACCACAATAGCCTGTTAAAAACAATACCCTCCCTCGCGTGCCGTAGTCGGATAAAAAACCATGGTGTTGATAATCTATTCTAACCATAACTGATTTCGTACAAATTGTAAGGAAGCACACCTCCCGTGAGAAATCAACAGTCGTACAAAAAGTGGTATAGTATCTGTCAGCCATGATACTTACTGCCGGATATAGAGTGCGATGGGAAAATATCATATTTTCACTTTCGTTTGATTCAATTAAGAGTGCGCGTGCAATCCGGACGAGGTTCTCAGTGCACTTTCTGTAGCTGGGCGATGCAGTAGGCATCCTATAATTAGATTAGGTGCATTGGACGAATATAGGTAGGTAGGTATAGTTACCTACACCAGACACCACTAGGTTTTAATTACTATAGGGTGTATTCACACAATGCCCTTTTCACCCCTAAAATGTTGTTAGTAAGATACCTAATTAAAAACTGTCACCCTGTCTGTCACCCAACAGACCTGTCACCCCCCCCCCCCCCCCCCCCCCCCCATTTTTTATTCTGTTATCAATTATCATTTACAATGTAGCTAGGTAGGCTTCATCTCGAGCGCCTACGTGCTTCGGAAGGCACTCTGACAGTTGATCCCTGATAGTTCCGACAGAAGACTAAACCAAGTCAGAGGCCTATTATGGCGACTTGACTGACTAACTTGACCCGCGTTAACTAGTATTTAGTCCCCGCGTGGTGGAGTATGGCCCACTCTTCTTATTCGTGATTATTATTCTCACCCTTATTCGTGAGATATTTTCTCTGCAGTGGGCTCCTACTGGCTATAACCTAAAAGAACGGTAAATTGGTGGTAACCCTCGGTGCGCGAATCCGACTCACACTTGGTCTGTTTTTAAATTTAGCATGTGTCCCACTGCTGGACAAAGGCTCTCCTCCCACCGTCGTATCCAATCCTCCCTATGCAACGAAACCTCGGGCTAAGCTAATTGTACGTTAAGGTATTCAGATAAACAAGTCGGAGCGATGACTTATCTACTCCTTCTCTAACGACGTCGGCAACCGTCTTGTGGAATCCATTCTGTAGCCTCATATCCAACGATAGTACCTAATGTAACAACCCGAAGTACCCAATTCAATGGGTAGTATCAAAATCTACATAGTGTTTGGCAGTTCTTGGCGATTCTGCTTTCGGAGCCTCGTGACCAGCCAAAATGCGAAAAAACCGTTCGTGAACCCACTCACCTTGCAACTCCTTTAATACGTTTGTTTCCCGTGGTCCTACTGTTACATAGTTCTAGCAATATAATTGCAAATTCAAATAACATTGTTAGATCTCACCAAATATTTACTTAGTACTGTCATTTTATTTCACAAAGTAAATTAAACCTAATATCACAAATAAACTTAACTTTTAAAAAGAAAATAACAAAAAAAAATTCGTATTTAGCACGTATTTAGTTTGATACCAAAGCATGTTTCTTAGTATACTGCATACAAGAAATAGTAACCACGTAGTTTTACAACTTTCTTGATTAAAAATGTACCTTTGAATGGAATGACATTACTCCAGCATGGGTAGCATGCTACACGTGATACGGATTACGGCTGTATCACTTATTTTATCTCGTACGTTCGCGCGCAAACGGAAAGAGAGCGAAGGTGTGATAGCGCTATATCACTGTACCATGCTACCTATGCAGAATTGAAATATAGGTATCATATCTTTCAGAATCAGAATTTATACAGGAGGTAACTTAAATGTCACATATTTTATGTGTACTTCACATCAAGCTGAACTACTTACAAAATAGGACCAAATTAAAGATTGAAAAATTTGTCTCGGGCGGGACTTGAACCCACGCTCTTCCAAACCGGGGAAACGTGCTAACCAATTACACCACCGAGCCCACTACCCAGAGAACGAAATTTTCAATCTGTTACGTCTTAAGGGGACGTGCCCGAGACAAATTTTTCAATCTTTAATTTGATTCGAAATAGCACAACATGGCTGTAACATGTTTATAATCAATAAAATAGGACCAAATTAAAATAGCGAAAAAATCTGCTATTCCACAACTTGGGTCTAGTTTTAAACTTTCTATATTCCGTGCGAGAGGAGGACGAAACCATGGAGCATATCCTGCGTGACTGTAATGTCTCGGCGACTAAACGCGTGTGCCTCCTGGTAGATGGATATCCAAAACCGGGTGACCCTGAACGGCATTGCCCTCTCATTTACCACGTTTTTGAAACATCAAACAAAAGATCTGACAGTTGACACCCATATTTTAACTAAATTTGTTGGATTTTATTCATAGTTAGGTGGTATATACATATTTTCATCTTACGATTTAACACCATCAAATAACTTATACCAACTTCCGTTACTATCTGAATGATTAAGATTCAGACTGAATCTGATCTCAAATTTAAAGATGGAACTCTTTCAACTTCCAGTTGAAAGACAATCAGTAACATAATTTTGAAGTCATTATTTCTTTTATCAGTTCTGTTACTCTGGTGCTGGCTGGTTATCGTTTCCATCATTATTGTAAATCTCAATCTTTATCGATGACATGTTCTGTTCATTTCCTGGGTCAATATCAATTTTCAATTCACCCAATCCCAAAACCGGTTCCTCTTTCTTCAACAAACCAACTTCCTCTGGTTTCAGAAGTTGAAAACCGGACATATCCTGCAGTGATTGAAGTTTTTTGATCCATTTCTCGTTTTTAAGGTGAACATTTCCGTTGTCAACTTCCATGTGTACCATAAGTTCTACATTTAGTTCTTTAATATCTTCTATGTGTTTTAGAATTTCTTTATTTTCCTTTCTTATTTGTTCGCGCCTCTTGATGTCTCTGGGGTTATGTCCGTCTAGTGACCGAGTGTCGTCTTCCGATTCGTAGACCCGGTTTAGTTTATCTATTTCCAGCCATGCTGCTGTTGATACAATAGAGTTTGAAGGTGACATTAGGCTGGCTTTGCTACGCATACTGAGTACTTCTTCATCTGTACTTATTTCCATGTCCTCTTTGACGAAAGTGAGGTCTTCGTGGCCGAAAGGGAAGTCACATGAGGTGTTTTCACACATCAGCAATTTGTCATTGAAGTTGATGAAGAAAAGACGTACTTGAGACTGGCATAATGGGCATAACTGAAAAAAAAACAAGATAATATTAAATAAAGAATGTGTCAACCTATTTACCGCTAGAACGAGATTTACCGTCACGAAATTTGCAACATACTGGTTTTAATGATTCAAAAAAGAAAGCATTTTAACATTGAAGGACAATCATGTCTTATATCCAGAGTCCGGAATTTTGGTAGCACTTTTAATATCAAATTAAATTAAAGATTGAAAAATTTGTCTCGGGCGGGACTTGAACCCACGCTCTTCCAAACCGGGGAAACGTGCTAACCAATAACACCACCGAGCTTGTTAGGTTTCTTACGACCACAGCGCACGTGCCGAGGGGACGAGTGAACCAAAGTGTTTGTGTGATATACCATTACAGGGTGAAATTGGTTTCATTAGCATCCCTTTAAACTAAGAGTCTACCCATCAAATTGAACAACTTTTACTATGGCAGCAAAGCAACCTGGGAAAAAAAAAACAGAGCTGTTCCATACTAAACTGCAATGCCTACTCAACTCAAACGTATGCATAAATCATAAATCATAAATTCTTTATTGTGATACACAGGTTAATGGGTTGACATGGTGTTTTATATAATGTTCACTGTGATCCGCCAAAAGGCATACAATAGGTAGGTACAAATACATGATGCATTACATTAATTAATTCAATACAATAGTCTTTATCTCATTATTAAATTTCATTTTTATAGGCATAATGTCAATCGATACAATAATAAATCACTTAAGTAAATCAATTAAACATCATTAAAAAAATCAGTAATATTGTAAAATGTCTTATCAGAAAGGTAGTCAAATAGTTTCCTCTTAAATGTAATTATATCTTCACACATCCTTATTTGAAGAGGTAATTTATTGTATACTTTCGGGGCCATTGCAAAGACACCATGCAAGTACAGGGATGTCTTGCCTCCTTTGGTACACAACTGATTGCAGCGACGGGCACTTGTTACATAACTAAACAGACTGCTGTGGCGTTTAATGAACAAGGCTGTTTCATAGATGTACATTGAACATAATGTTAATATTTTGTGTTTCTGGAAATGAGGTCTGCAACTATCCCTTCTTTTTAAGCCACATATTGCACGTATACATTTTTTATGCAAACAGCTAATTTGTTTTGCTCTGATCGGTTTGTTCCTATAGTAAAAGTGGTTCAGTTTGATGGGTTGACTCTTAGTTTAAAAGGATGCTTATGATATCAATTTCACCCTGTATAGGATATTTCTTAATAGGTATGTGAGTATGATCATACCATCAAGCTAAAAACAAAATTCTTGACAGTACTAACATCGAAATCACAACATTTCTATGGAACAACAGACAACTTTACTAATAAATCTAGGTAGGTATTACTTACTTTTTGTCCATTCTCAATGTTGTCCGTTGTACCCTGGTAGAACAAAAAAAATCTTTAAAATATGTCTAGTAAAAGTTTTATTTAGTTATACATTTATCGTATACATCTGGACGGAATCTTTTAATGAAATATGCAAAGATAAAGGAATATGGTACAGTCAGCAGCAAAAAGATGTATGCCTCCTCATGCAAAAGATGTATAGACTTTAGTACTACGTGTAGTACTAAAGTGGATACATCTTTATACTACGACGTAGTAAAAGTGCATACATCTCTTTGCTGCTGACTGTACAAGTCTATACAGAATTATATGTATTCGAATATTACAGGTACAGGCACCCCTGACTGCATCCCCATGCTCGGCTCCCCTAAAGTGTCCCCAAAAAAGTGAGGTGAGATGAGGTGTGGTATCTGAAGTCAGAGGGGCGGGGAGACTTATCCTACATATTCTGTGCTTTTGGCTGGTCCACCGTTGTGGGCACTGTGGGCATACCCACAACCCTAACTGAGGTTGATAGGCTTTCAACACCTAAAAGTTTCGTCAAAATCGGTTTTAGTTTAGAAACTAGATCTGATATTGTAATGTGCAAACACACACATATTTACTTATGTATTTGTTGTAATCAATTTACAGGTTTATTAACACTTTCGCTGCTGACGACGTATGGCGTAGGTCAGCGACAAATGGGCCGTAGTGCTAAAGAACCCACGTAATAAGTCAGTTTTGCATTTCGGCTGTGCTTATAACTTACTGCGCGAGTCACCGACAACCTTACGCCTGTGCGGGTGACCCACAAGACGAGCCAGTTTATTGTTTCACGGTTATGACTGTGCTCACAACCTACAAAGGGGGTCAAGCTTCGCCTGTGCTCATGAGCACCGGTCACTGGTAGGTCATGACCTACAGCGCGAGTCACCCAAACCTTACGCCTGTGCGGGCCGACTCACAAGGTGAGCCGCTTTGGTCGTTTTATGTTACGACTGTGCGCACGACCTACGAGGGGCGTCAGTTTTAGCACTGCGCAAGGATCAAGTGTTAATTTACGTGTTTGCCCTGGGGCTTTTTCCCACGTGGACCAATACACTGTAAAAACTCCTGGCCAGGGCATCATACGTTTTGTTCATGTTTCCTTTCGTGAGTGAGTCCGTAGTCCAATTCGCACTTGGCCGATTTTCTGGTGGGCGAGACCACAACCTTTTTTGAAGTCTAGATCTGCGCCTGGTCTTTGGGCATGGAAGGTCACTTGACAGGAATTCATTCCATCTAGAAACAGTAGGTCCCTATGCTAAAGGTGAACCTTACCAACTGCACGCAAAGAAAGTTCGAAGCTGCATCAGTTATTGACCAGCCAGAAAGGGGTTATGTTATGGTCGTGATTTGAGTTTGTGTGTATGTATGTGTGAAATTTTTTGTTTTACTTACGTTTTGACAAGGTGCGGAGATCGACACGTTATCGCCGGCCATAATTTTAACATTTGCTTATAAATACACAAAGAAAATAACTACCGAATATTATGTTAAATTTAGTTGGTTTTTCATTTTCAGAAATTATTATTTAATGTTTTTCTTGACGTTTATTTTATTTCTATTCCGGTTTTTTTGACAGTTGGCACCATGGGTGACCATCTGGAAAATAGAGAATCTGCCACACCACACACTACTCACTAGCCAAAAATCTGCAAAATATCTTTAAAAAAATGCTATAGGTAGGGTAGGACCTACCTACCTGGTAGGTGCCACATGCATTTTAGATTCAAAACTTATTTTTAAAAAAAATTGTGCACGATTGAGCATAAAACTTGTTGTGTCCAGCACTGGTAGCATGCTACACGTGATACGGCTTTTTATCGTCTTTTATCTCGTGCGTTCACGTGCAAATATGGTCATTTTACCATTTAGTTTCGCCGCCCCCTCATCACAATATTTAACATTTCTCAATCGAGAAACTAAAATCAAAAATGCCAAGTCTGTAAAATTATATCTCACATTTATTAATGTTAGTGATTTGTGTAAAATAGGTAACAAATTTTCTATATGTTCTCCAAAAATTATAAAGGGTAAGGTAAATGTTCCCACATCTGAAAAATCCTGAAACTTTTGTAAAATAATCGTCAGCATAATCTGCCAATGTAAAAAATGTATACAGCCAAAATGGCAGAAATCTACCAGAAAATGGTCACACAATTAGAGTCCGTTTCACAGCGTGTGAATTTTTTTGTTTAATTGTTCCTTACGGAAAGGCAAGGAGAACGAGCCCATATAGCCTGTGAACCAACTGTGAACATAGCCAGTGAAAAGTTTTTTTATTTAAATATATAAATATAAAAAGGCAATGGGAACTAGCCCTTTCAGCCGTTGTCTTTATAAAATAGTTATATTTTTCTTTAAACCAAACTACTCGTTTTTAATGAGGAGTTTTCTGACAGCTACTCAACGTAGTTCATCATACAGGCGATAGATGGCGTTAACCAGAGAGGGGTCCGAAGACGAAAATTTTAGGCTTACAAAGTAAACAAAAATGCATGTCAGAATCAGACGCATCCGGCGACAAAATATATGGTCATATTTTGTTGCTTAGGTACTTAAATAAAAACACAAATTCTTACTATTTTATTTGTATTTTATTATCTGCGAGGTTGCTCGCCCCTGTCTTGTCAACGCCATCTATCAAACCATTAGGAACTACTTTTTCTTTTTAATGGCTTTCTGAAAATCCTTCATTAGTCACGAAGCTGACCGTGAATCTGAACTACTTTCCCTCAGGACTAGAAAAACTTTTTTTTTTTTTTTTCTGGACCTCCCATATAAAAGTGCGCATTTTCTATGGAAAGTCCAAGAAAAATTCTCGTTTTGTGGTTCACAAATTCCAAAGTTCAAGGGAGTTTTTCAATAAAAGCCAATAAACGAATTGAGAAAATTAAAAAAACAAAGCCCGCCCTTTTCTTCACAGTTCCGGCGCAAAACTCCACGATTGAGCGTAAAGTAGGCTACATGTAGGACTACGATCTCAGGCCTACTCATAAATTTTTTGGGCAAGGTCGTCGGACGCCTTCAAGAAGTTTGGAATCAAAGAGTAATATAAGTATATTAGAAAAGAGAACCCACTCGTGGCAACATTATGCATCCACCTTATGTCAAATTGAAAGCTACCTAACTCCATCTATGTTCCCGTTCTGTTATTAAACCTATTCTGTTATTCAGTATATTGGTTAGAGAACAACAGAAACTCCAGAACATCACTAAATCGGCACGAAATTGAACTAAAACTACAAACAACACGCACATAACACAAATAGGCAGCCATCTTGTGAATTTGGCAATTTGACATTGACATAGACCATAAAATCTTTTTTTTTTTTAGTTTGCAGAACGTAATACTAGATGGCTGCACTTTCTATGCAAACTACATTGAAGATACCTGCCAAAAGGCAAATGTCCTCCCACTGGAGTGCGATTTTTGAACATGTGATTTCCCAACGAGCGGTAGAAAGTTATACCTGTCTCATCTTGCAAATGTCAAGTTTTGATGTGCTACGTGAGACAGGTATAACTTTCTACCGCTCGTTGGGAAATCACATGTTCAAAAATCGCACTCCGTCGTCACCATTGAGTTGTTGTTGTTTCATTTATCCTTGCGGAAAGGCAAAGGGAACATAGCCCATGCAGCCAAGTCTGATTTTGACTTTTTTATAAATTCATTATAAAAGGCACTATGTACCGGATCTGTGTTAAAATTATAATTTTTCCAAGTCTTCATATGCCAAGATAATTTTCGTGTTTCCGTAATAATGTAATTTCTGTGGTTTTCGTCATTTCCTTGTGTCATTTCCGAGATCAAGTTTCTATTTGCCGATGTCTTCAATAAGTTTTCAATATTGACAGTAATCCGTGTCTTTAGCAGTTTTTCATTTATCGTAACTTAAACTCTTAAACCTAACTCATTGAAATGCGAGGGTGGTTCACACATTGCAATGTTTAAGGAAGTTTTACGCGGGGATATCAATCCGAATCGAACGGTCGCGCCTTACTTTATTTCTCACTTTTACTATATTGTTCTCCATTAAAGCTACATTATTATACTAATTACCACCACATTATGACAACAATAGCCACGAAAAACTAATTTAGAAAATTAAGAAACAAAGTCCGCCCGTTTCGTATTGTTTCCCGCGCCCGTCACCATAGATGTTGTTGTTGTTATATATCCTTGCGGAAAGGCAAAGGGAACATAACCCATGCAGCCAAGTCTGATTTTGTCTTTTTCTTATAAATTAATTATAAAAGGCCGTGGCTGATCTGTTAAAATTAAAAATTTTCCCAAGTCTTCATATTCCAAATTAATTTTTGTTTTTCCATAGTAATGTCATTTCTGTGGTTTTCGTCATTTCCGAGGTCAAGTTTCTATTTGCCGATGTCATCAATAAGTTTTCATCATACTTAGCTGCTTACTTATAAACACAAATACTTGCAATTTTTCGTATTTTATTATCTGCAAGGTCGCTCGCCCCTGTCTCGTCAGCGCCATCTATCGAGTCATTAGGAACTACTTTTTCTTTTTTAATGGCTTTACCTTTGTAAATCCCTCATTGGATTTGACCTTCCAACGTCCTTGGCAGCGAGAGCTGCGCTAGCGACCAAGGGCGAATAGAGGGCGTTGGGTTGGTCGCCGTCCATGTAGCCTGCGGTTGCCGACCGCTTTCGCTAGTATGTCAGTCGCTGTGAATCGTCGCGTCGGTCACACGCGTTTCGTGGTTTGCTCCCATAGTAAAAGTTGTTCAGTTTGATGGGGGTAGTCTTAGTTTAAAAGGATGCTAATGATATCAATTTCACCCTGAAACAGAAGAGCCTAGCTTGGGAGATTTTGTTTGACAAAATTGAAAACTATTGAGCCAAACGCAAATGTGGCAAGTCCAATGAGCGTTTTTCTTTTCTTTTTTAAATTTAGTTCCTAAAAAACTCGACAGATGACATGTTTATCGCCCCATAGAGCCGTAGCGAGATCCTGTCAAAAACTGGTCAAGTCTGTGCCTGCCTTTTTTTTAATGCCAAGGGATCGAGCCCATACAGCCATGTCAGGCGTAAAAGTTTAGAATTTTCGATTAAATTGATTAGTAAATAATGAAATATGTAATTAAAAGATGCGTTGGCATCTTCTTGATCATCTTTTCACTCTTTACTATTTTAAAGAAACACTTTTTGAAATGTTGACGTTTCTTCGCACAGACCGTAGCGCCATCTATCGATCCCCTAGAAAACAAAAAGAAAAACGCTCATTGACAACATTTCATTTTAAGAAAGGTACCAAAATAAGAAAACCATTTGGAGATTCTTCCTCAGAAGGTCGACTCCTGACGAATGAGGATAGGGTTATGGACCTCGAACAAATAACATAGAAGACCATCATCAGACCCTCAGCAGTTCATGCACAGAAGCTACTCACCAAATGCTATCAAAAGAGCCCAAGCACTGTCCACTAGCTATGTGCCCTCGCAGAGTTCCCCACAATGTTGTTCTGCTCAATCATCAGACCCTGGCAGTTCATGCACAGAAGCTACTCACCAAATGCTATCAAAAGAGCCCAAGCACTGTCCACTAGCTATGTGCCCTCGCAGAGTTCCCCACAATGTTGTTCTGCTCAATCATCAGACCCTGGCAGTTTATGTACAGAAGTTAATCACAAAACCCTATCAAAAGAGCCCAAACACGGTCTACTAGCAAGCACTTCACAAAAAACCGGATCAGCGCCCTCTGGTAGTTTGTCACCAACAAACCTTTTTTTTTTACTAGCCTATTTCATCCCACTGCTGGGCAAAGGCCTCCCCTTCCACAAAGGCAAACAAACCTATCTAGGAATAATTGCAAATAAACCCTAGTTAGTTTGATTTAACCACAACTTCATTATATTTTCGACGTATACGTGACTAAAAGATGACTAAATATGGATCGGCAAGGAAAACGTTTTGGGACTCGGGACTCTATAATTGGGTTATATTAAAAGACGATATGAGAGCAGGTCGATGGCCGAATAAAGAAGAGAGTGGAAAGGAAAGGTCATGCATGTTGCATGCGCCTCAGTTCAAGTTTATGCACTTTAAATTTCTCACAGCGTTTGTCATTATAGTCATAATATCTAGAATATAATACTACCAGTCTACCACCACAGGCATTAATTATCCTGGTGTAGCTATCGGTTTGGGTTGGGGATTGGGAAGAACTACAAAAAAAGTTATTTTTTTTAAAACATCTGTACTGTTTATAATACACGCGTGGTGTTATATTTACAACTATGAAATACAAGTAAATTCGTACAACTGTAACTGGTACTTACATCAAATCGCATACACCAAAGATACATACGATGGATTTAGAATCATAGTATGTACATTCCAAATATACAACATTTACAAGCAGGTTGACACATGCACAATGCACCTGCATGCTTCAATTTCGAGGCATGTATTGTACCCATTTTAAGTGGCGACGGGCTCACCCCCCGTCACACTGGACAGTTTCGGTACTACTGGAGAAACGTGGATGTTCTGAGGTTTCAGAACGTCTCTGACTACCCCCTCGGGGAATATAGTCGTGAGCATATGCTATTGACACATTATAATAGAAAACCGGTGCCAAGGGCAAATGATACAATCTTTACCAATTACTGGCAAATACCATCAAAACATAAGTATTACAGTTTGTTACAACAACAACTATAATGCTGATAATATTTACAAAAATAATAAACCTATCATTTATCTTATTCATTCATACATACACCATTTCCATCATCACAGATTATATAATACTATACAGTACAGATGCCCAACGTCAAACAATGAAACGCGACTGCCGTAACTCGGGCAGTCTTCGGGCAACGTAAATTGCTTGATTTTCCGAGGCACATGAGATTTTTTTGTAGTCAGATCATGTACTTTTAGTAACAATTTACACGTTTAAGTAAACATTAATTACAAATCGATACCATAACGCCATATATTGCAATTTTTAAACTAAAATTTAATTTGTATGGGATGGGACACCATGCCATCATATATACGCTGTTTCAACAATATTCGGATAAAAGACTGATACGATACAAAATTACAAACTGTCTGTCTTTCTTGTCCGTCTGTCTGTCATTAGAGAAACTATCTGTAGTTGGAGAAGAAATTGGTATATAAATGGGAGAAAAGAGAGATTTTAAGGACGCGTATGGTATCGAGCGAAACATACATCCGGACAAAGACCTACGTCGCATATTTTACACTCGAATATTGGCCGTCTGGTACAACGTTCTTGGGCGCAGCCACGGCGCATGATGCGACCTGTTGCGTCGCGTTTTATGATTAACGTCGGCCAATGGCGATTCTGCGTGAAACGCGAATCCGGCATTGAAAGTTCCGGGGGAGGAACTGGGCGACGAGGCCTCGGCACAAGGTTCAAATGAGCATTGAGGATCTGCTCGACCAACTCCAGGCGGAAAACGAAGTGGTCAGAGCGTTTGCCAATCGTAGACTCATGGCAAATGCGCGAGTTCAGAATTGAACAATTCAGGAGGCGCTTGAAGAGCTTCATGTCCCATTTTGCACACCTTTTCCTCTCCAGTTCGTAGCTACTGAGCATGCCGTTTTTTAAACCGACACCCCCCATGCTCTTGTTATTGTCAAGAACGATTTGTGGTTTCGAAGGAGTAGGCCGGTGGGATTTCGAAGAACACTGGGCGACCTTCGTACCATGATAAGTAGAAAGCAGGGCAATTTTCTTCCTATCATAGAAGGCCATAACCATCATGTCTCCTGAATGACGTGCTACGAATTGGCCAGGCTGCAACACGCAATGCGTGACCAATGGCGGCACGTGCTGATGGTCAATTCTCAAAGTACCCACAACATCGGTTTTGTTCCTTTTCAGGAATCTGGCCAACAACGGGCTGTTTAACGAATGGTCTATGAAGAGAGTATATCCTTTGTTCAGGAGGGGGCGAATGAGCTTAACAACTGCCGCCGTGCTTTTCAGCATCGAAGTTGAAAGAGATGGGTCGGGATTTGAGTTTTTCCCTGTGAAAACGAAAAAGGACCAAAGGTACCCGGTTGCAGATTCGCAAAGTTCGTACGTTTTGATTCCGGACTTGCAACCATTATCATGTATATCATATTGCTTTATAGGGAGAGCGCCCTTCCACAGGGTCAGAGAGTCATCTATGCAAATTTCTTGGCGCGGGACGTAGGCGGCCTGGAACCGAGCGTTCAGGTGGGAAAGGATGGGTTCAATGGAAAAGATTTTGGAGGATTGGGAGGTCTGGAGGGAATCATTATTAAAATGCAAGGATGAGCACAAACGCTCGTACCTTTGGCGGCTGAACATAAGGCGGAAACAGGTCGTGGAGAGAAGGAAATGTTCCGAGAAGCAGGACTTAATGGATGGCATGCGAATGATGCCCAGCATCATCCAGAAAGCGAAAAGGATTAAGATCTCGTGTACGTTTGTATCGTACCAGTCCTTGTGACCAAGTTTGACAGCATACCGGTTCGTTTCCGAAACGATATGCGTCAAAATGGTCTGATCCCAATATTGCGAAAACGCCTCATACGCGCTTCCGGATGCGGTAGTCGACCCCGTTTCTTTGGGAAGAAATGACTCTCTATCACCTCGATAGGTGTCCATGGGACGCCAATCGAAGCTAAGGGCGTCCTCGTCTCCAGGAAACAGAGCCGCGTCTCCGTCATACGCATCCTCATCGTCTCGTTTGCGTCTCGCAGCCCTCCTATCGGCGGCCTTCTTCTGTCGGGCTTCCCTCTTCCGATACACATCTATGATCGCCTCTCTCAGTTCCGCGGGCACGTCGTCATCGTGCACATAGATCTCCCGGATGGGGTTAGGGTTGGCTCGCTGCCGCTCGTCGGTAGCTTGGCGCGGGGCGCGCGCGCCGGCTTGTCCCCCGCCGCGGCCGCCCCGGGCGCGCCCCTGCCCGCGCGCGCGCCCCCCGCCCCTCCCTCGCCCGCCCCCGGCCCCGCCGCCCCCGGCCCCGCCGCCCCCGGCCCCGCCGCCCCCAGCCCCGCCGCGCTCGCCCACGATAGCGACTGGCTCCACGCTGTGAACGAACAGTTACCTGTTTCATCTATTTAAAACAAGAATGTGCATCAACTTGAAAAGTCGTCGGCTAGCTTTACTTGGTTGAGTTTGATTAGCAAAATGTTTTTGTTAGTAAACTTTCATCAGAAACTAAAGTATTATATTCCAAGAAAACAAATCATCATCAGCCAGTAAAACGTCCCACTGTAGGGCACGAGCCTACCCTCAAGGCGAGGAGGTTGTAAGGACTTATGTCCACCGCACGTGTGCGTTTCACTATTTGCTCGAGAGTCGAGACACGTCACACGATACATTAGGTAATGACGAAAAAGCAGTGGTGATGACTGGGACCTTTTTTCCCATTTGTCCGCAGTGGCGAAGGAGGCAGTGGCGACAACTGGGAATACACTCGCTGGCATTGACAGGAAACGCAGGGCTTTCTGCTGTAATATGCTGGCTCGCAGATTTGCACGATGTACAAATGTATACAAATGAGGTAAAGGTGAGGTGACTACTCGTGCAGTCTATAGGTCAGTTATACGTAGAGGGCATACAACGCGCTGCAATATAACAATAGTTTCAGAGTGCTGTTCGGGCTGCCTCGTTTTTTTAGTGCGCCTGCTATGTTCACCGAGGCTCGAACCAACTACCTACTTCTACTCAAGAAAGTATGAACCAGTCAAAACAGCATTCTGCAAACTGTTGTACAGCTGTACATCACTTTCCCAATGTTGGGACTTTTTTAAATGGACAGTTAGGGTCAATTCACACTAAAAGAGCAGCCGCGACTCACACCTTTTCCCACTTTCCGCTGTGAACTATACTCCATTCAGGAATTAGAGCGACAAAATGTATACAACGGTGATAGATACCAGTGTAGAAGGTATTTTCTACAATTAAATGTTCTAAGCTATTTTTCCATATAGGTACAGAGTGAAATTGATATCATTAGCATCCTTTTAAACTGAGTCTACCCATCAAACTGAACAAATTTTACTATGAGAGCAAACAATTCCTTAATCCTTTCTCTAAAAAAACTTTAACCACTAGTAGTTAGTAAGATTCAAAATGCTAGGTTAAATATTGCACCGAAAATGCTCCTCCGGCCGCTGTGCCAAGCTGCTCTTTCAGTGTGAATTGACCCTTACTAACAATAGGTTAAGGTGGTTGCAGAGTTGTCAATTTCATACAAAACTTTTCATACAATGCTTGATCTTCGTAATTATTTATAAATTGTAAATATTATTTGATACGCGCAATTTAAATTATCTAAGCTATTTTTCCATATACAGAGTGAAATTGATATCATTAGCATCCTTTTAAACTGAGTCTACCCATCAAACTGAACAAATTTTACTATGGGAGCAAACAAATCGGAGCAAATAAAAATCTGCTGTCCCATACATTTGAGTCGTGTAAGCAGCGGCGGCGGTCGCAGTTTAGTATGGAACAGCAGATTTTTTTTGCTCCGATTGGTTTGCTCCTATAGTAAAAGTTGTTCAGTTTGATGGGTAGACTCTTAGTTTAAAAGGATGCTAATGATATCAATTTCACCCCGTATTTCTACGACAAATTTTTGTATGAAATTAACAACTCTGCAACCACCTTAAGTTCCACTGTTTGCAAATATTTCTGTGTGAAATAATCAAAATACAACGTACTGGTTGAGAGGCGTCTCGGACGTGCTAGGTGACGGCGATCGAGAAGGTTCAGGATTAGCAGAGGATGACCGACTGTAAACAAGACCATCAATCAATATACACCTATAATTACAACTATGTGGATGGAGTGCTGACGTGTGCCCTCTGCAGCCGAACATTTAAGGCAAAAATTGGTTACGCCAGCCACATGAGAGCACATGTGCGGCGTGAGAGAGTACAGCAGTCGCCATAACCGAAATCGGTTGGACTACTATATAATATATGCCTTTGGGGAAGACAGAAAGAAAAAACTTGGATATAGTATAATTTGAGAGTAATGTTATAAAGCCCGACCCGAAAAACAAAAAGAAACCTCGCCATGTTGCGGAAAATAATTTTTTCACCTCGCAAGCTCGGAAAGATTCTGTTTATCATTCGAAATCTGAGTGCAAAAGTGCATTTTATCCGCTAGCGTGGAAAGAGTTTTTGAAATTCGAATCTGTCTATTAATATTTTTCTATACCGCCAGTCTACTGAAAATGCCTTTAATAACTATTTCATGTCACCGGCCAGCACGAAAAAAAAACTTTTTAAAATGTTGTTCTCTTTAGCAATTAACTTTTTTTCCTCGCTGCTGTGAGGTGAAAAGTTGTGTGTTTCGCTCGGCTGCAAAGTTATTCTGCGTCTCGTACCTTTGAAACCTTCGCTATAAGCTCAGGATTCTATTATTTGAACCTCTCGCTTCGCTCGTGGTTCTATCCTAGAATCCTTCGCTTGCTCAGGTTTCAATATACTTGTATTGAAACCTGAGCAAGCGAAGGATTCGCCTTCAAAAAACCTCGCCCAAAAAACAACTTTGCAGCCTAGCATAACAAATAACTATTGTACTACATAGAAACATTGTCATAAAAGGATATAGTCGATTGCAGCGCCCCCAAAGCAGGTTTGTTTATTTTTATGGTCGGGCTTTACATTGTTTTCTCAATTAAAGTCTTTCCCCGAAAGTTTGGATGCGCGCTTGTAGCAACCCAAACATTTATATGGGAAATAATAAAAATACAACTTACTTGTAAGGCAGCTCGGCCATGCTCGGTGACGGTGAGCGGGAGGGTTCAGGACACATCAGGAGAGGGTTCTCAGGAGAGGAGCTGCAAACAAGTCTATAATTAGTGCCACACCACAGTACCACACATTATTTACGTTCCAATGAGATTCCAATGTAACAGCGGCCTTTGAGGGAAGACAAACAATTTCTTGCTTCAAAAAGTTATTATATTCTATGTTGGCAACACGTTACATAGGGACACACATGTTTTCCGACTTTCCGAGACTATGGTTCACCACATCTGAATAAGTTATTGTTAGCTTATCCGACAGATATTTTGACATAATTTCATACAAAATATGTCAAACTATCTGTCGGATAAGCTAACAAGAACTTACCCAGAAGTGGTGAAACAGGCCCTATATCAAATTGGCTTGCTTGTCAGCTTACAACAACATTGAACGAAACTAATTCTTGTTAAATACAGGGTGTAAGAGACAGGCCTCCGCAAACTGAAACGGTGAACTCAGACCATCAAACTGAACAACTTTCACTATGAAGCCTACCTCAGTAAACGCGAAAAAATATCAGCTGTCCCATACAAAACTGCTGTACCTACCCGATTCCAATGTATCCACAGTGAAAGTTGTTCAGTTTGATGGTCTGAGTTCACCGTTTCAGTTTGCGGAGGGCTGTCCCTTACACCCTGTATAATTAGCATTTATTTTGCATTTTAAAAGAAATTCGTGTTTTTGGTCCACTTATAGAATATACAGTTGCAGTACCCATGATACTGAACAACTTTCCCTAAGAAACCTAAAAGGAATTTCGCAAAAAAAAAAAAAAACGACTTTTCATACAAACGTTCGATCAACGTTTGTATGAAAAGTCGATTTTTTTTTTGCGAAATTCCTTTTAGGTTTCCATGTTGTGTTATCTTAGAACAAACGAAGTGGAACGCTGATAGACAGCTTCTGCCATCTATCGGTGACATTTCGAAGCACTATGCTGCCGTGATACGGTAAAAGGCGGCTAAGTTGTATTAGACTCCTTATCACTTTTACCATATCAGTATGTGTTGAAATTTGGGTTCGTATCTAAGCTGAAGTAAAAGCAAGAGCGCTGTAGTAGTGAGAGATTTCGCCCATATCAAACACTGTCTTGCTGGTCTAGTGGTCTAGCTAAACAACCGGCTCACGATTCGGGTGCTTGTGGTTCGAGCCTCGTGTCGGCCGGCCGTCTTTTTCTATTTATTTATCAATGTGGCTCCCCCATCCGCTAATAAGTGGCAACGACAATAATTACCGTAGAATGTGGCAACTTTACCAAACCCGTGGCAAGATTGGCATATTGTAGGTATTTTAATTAACGTTGGCTACCTTTGAAAACTGCAATGAAACGAACGGGACTTCAATAGTAGTATTTTTTCAATAGCGTAGGGTAACATTTTTTATAATTTTCTTACTGGAAACACTGACGATTATTTCAATATGGCTGTCCATTGTTTGCTTCTGTGAAAGCGTCATCAAACAATTGTGGTGAAATTAGGTCTTCAGAGCGTAAACTGCTTGTCAGAGGCGAGTGTAATTGTGATATTGTATGTAGGAAATGGTCGGGGTTGTAACTGTTATATTGTTTAATCGCAACTTCTTTTTTTCATTGAAATATTGGTCGAGGTAATGTTGTTCGAGGTTAGGTAAAGTTGACACCGACTGCTTTGTGGCAACTTTACCTACAGCTAGGGTTGGCATAAATCAACATTGTCATTTTTATATTCACTATAAATAAAGAAGTAAAGAAGTAATAAAGAAACAAAAGTATTTTTACTGTTTTGCATTTAAACATTGTTTAGCCCCCTTTTAAAAATATCCTTAAAAAAAAACGTTTGTTGTTCCCGTTTTTTGACAGCCCTAAGAGACAAATCATATTTGTATGTAAACTGCAACGAATCCTTTGGCAACTTTACCTGTTGAGAGTGTTGCCATTTTTTAAACTACTTTTCTTTTTGTTCTATATTTGTTTAAAAAGCAAAAGACCGTATCTTTTGTCATCTTTACCCAATAAAGTATTTTATTCACAATAATAATGAAATATGATGCGTAGGTAAAGTTACCAAAAATGTGTCAATTTTACCCACGTTCTTAATTTACGGCTACAGCTCAAAGTAATGAGTTTTGTGTAATAGAAACAGCAAAAAACGTAAGACAAATGTATAATTAGTTTATAATAAAAGTTTCATATTCTTGCGTCTAATCAACAAAGAAATACGTAGATTTTTTTCAAAAAATATGGTAAAGTTGCCACATTTTACGGTAAGCCGTTTTAAAATCCCAGGCGACTTACCTATCTATAACCAATATACATTTTAATCTATGTAGGTTTCTTAGGGAAAGTTGTTCAGTAATGGGTACAGTCACCCATTAAAGTAATGCAACTGTATACGAAGTCCATGTAAATGGGTTTTTCGATGACAACAACAACAACATGTACGAACCAATAATGTCGAAATCGCGAACAAATTATCAGCTGTCCCTTTTTGGGCAGAGTAGGATTGCAGTTTTGTATGGAACAGCAGATTTTTTATTGCGATTTCGAGATTGGTTCCATAGAGAAAGTTGTTCAGTTTGATGGTCTGATCATCCTCTTAAAAAACCGTCAGCATTATTAAGTTGGACCCTGTACAATGTGGCAGTGTCCGTATAGTTAGCAGCCTCACCAACGAATTCGAAGATTTTGACTAGGCCACGATTTAGTACCCAATTAGTACTATTTAGTGCCCAAAGCACAGATTTGGTACTCCTGTATTTCAAATGATATTTGGGTTACTTACTGAGGCTGCTAGATAGACGTCAAGGTAGCAGTCGCACCGAGAAATACTGTTTATATCAATGTGATTTATATGTCACGATTTAGTACTCATTTAGTACTCCCTATATCCAAAATTTCATTAATATTGATTCAATACAAGCCGAGATATGACAGGGCATTGTTGAGGCTGCTAACTTGACGTTTATTCCAACGATGATTTCAATGAAACGGGTGCACATTTCAAACAGATAAATACATACAGATTTAGTGCTCGATTTGGTGCCTCTTATGATATTTATTTAATGTAGAATTTTCTTTCCTACTTCCCAAAAAAACTATGTAAAGTTCTACATACATTCGATTTTCGGTACAATCATGAACAAAAATTATCATTCGGAACTCTACTGCCATGATCCTGGCGCACGCGATCATAGCAAGTGGTTCATAGCAATACCGAGAGATGGCGGGATTTTATTTACGTTAATTACGGTGTGTGATGCGAAAACTTGTCGAAGAATTGCTTGATTCAAATGAGTGCAGCCGAGGGACTACAACGAGTTTATTATGAACCTTGTTCTATCATAGATGTTTTCAAATTGTCTTTTATGTGTTTGTTTATGTTGTGAACAGGAATGCAATTTTTGAAAGTAACACGTCGATCGAATGATGAATAATCTACATAGTAATTTTTACATTTTCTACTGATTGAACGAGTGACTTTCAAAAATCGCACTGTAGTGTTTGAAAAGTACTAGTCTCATACATTTGAGTCTAGTAGGCGTTGCAGTTAGTTTAGTATGGAACTGATGATTTTTGTTTGCGATTTCAGGATTGGTCCCATAATAAAAGTTGTTCAGTTTGATGATCTGAACCACTCATGAAAGTTTCAAACCACAATGAAATCAATATTTATTGCTTCGCTTTATAACGGAACGGTAAAAAAAAAATCCAGTACAATAATAGTAGAGTAGATTTAAAGAATAATAATAGTCTTCTGGACTCACATTACATAGTTACATACGAGATTGAGAAGTATCAGAGTTACCTATACAATTTAATATCATTTCACTTTTTGCTAGACAGTACCAACCACAGAATTAAAATAAATTGTAAACCCTATTACAGTTGAATAAAGTCTAAATTTGATTAACGATATCGACGGACCTAAATTACGATTAGTATGTAGAACTTTACATAGTTTTTTTGGGAAGTAGGAAAGAAAATTCTACATTTCAAAAATATCATAAGAGGCACCAAATCGAACACTAAATCTGTATGTATTTATCTGTTTGAAATGTGCACCCGTTTCATTGGAATCATCGTTGGAATAAACGTCAAGTTAGCAGCCTCAACAATGCCCTGTCATATCTCGGCTTGTATTGAATCAATATTAATGAAATTTTGGATATAGGGAGTACTAAATGAGTACTAAATCGTGACATATAAATCACATTGATATAAACAGTATTTCTCGGTGCGACTGCTACCTTGACGTCTATCTAGCAGCCTCAGTAAGTAACCCAAATATCTTTTGAAATACAGGAGTACCAAATCTGTGCTTTGGGTACTAAATAGTACTAATTGGGTACTAAATCGTGGCCTAGTCAAAATCTTCGAATTCGTTGGTGAGGCTGCTAACTATACGGACACATGTGGCAGGCAATGCAATAAATAGGTATTTGAAATTGAAACAGTTTCTGTCTACAATCTTGGTTAATTTTACCAGGCTTTTATTAGACTTGTTTGAGTCATAAAGCGCTAAATGTTGCTGCCTCTAGCCTTAAAGAACCGCCTCGATGGAGGCCTGTTCTGTATTCTGAGGAAGCGAACTATGTGATTCGCTTTTTATGATTATTATTATTAATTAATACTCTATAATCGCGCCGTTACCAAAACGCCGCACAGTTTGGGTCATTTAAACCATTAATTCAACAAGGATGCGCACCACATGTTTCGTGTGATACTGATAACCGCTCAGTCCGCCGACAGTCATCTACCTGCTTGGTACATTTGTGCAAATGTTGAAAATTTATTAGTATAAATTAAATAGAAGAATAAAAAGACGCATCGATCCTCGATTGAGGGTGGAAGCTAAACAGCTGGGAGGCACCGAACAGCGGGTTGATCTGAATGCAGCTGACTAGCTGTCTTCCTTTTTGAGCGGCGATGAGGTAGTAGCGTGCGTGGTATTCGCTAAAATTTCATGCCACGGAGATAGGTATTCGCTGCGTTAGCCCTTCAATACCATATTATAATTGACTTCATAATTACTTTCTCAACTGTGCTTTCATGCACAATGAAAAAGTAATTCCCCAACTTAAGAGAATATTATTCCGAGAGCGAAAATGCGCGCTGCATACAAACGTACTATGGTGATATTTGCAATACTAACCAATTAAAGTCAATGAAATTTTGCAGAAACAATCTAGAAACAAATCTCTATGCTAAATATACAGTTTCAATGCTAGGATTAATTTAAGATTTGTATGGAAATCTTTGAGGCACTGTAACTTGAAAACTATACATTTTAACGAAAATCTGACTCCATACGAGCATAGAAATTTGTTTCTAGATTGTTTCTGCAAAATTTCATTGACTTTAATTGGTTAGTATTGAAAATATCACCATAGTACGTTTGTATGGAGCGCGCTCCGAATAATATACCCTTAAATTTACTGAACGAAAGATATGGGATGCTCAAGCAGGTTTTAGAAAGGGAATGGGATGCACGGACCAGGTTTTTTCACTACGGTCCATAAGCGAAAAGTTTTTGGCTCAAAACCAAAAGATCTTTTGCGCTTTTGTGGATCTAGAAAAAGCCTACGACAGAGTGGTGAGGAATGAACTTTGGTCCACACTGCGCATGTATGGAGTGAATAGTAATTTGATACAGGCGCTGAAATCTCTTTATGAGAATTCAAGTGCTTGTGTCAGGATTAACGGGGCATACACTGACTGGTTCGGTATCTCTCGTGGTGTCCGACAGGGATGTGTAGCGTCCCCGTGGCTATTTAATTTATTCATGGACAGTTGTTTAGTAGAGCTGAAAGAGAGTGAATGTGGATTAAGAATGAATGAGTTGCTGGTCAAATGTCTGTTGTACGCCGACGATCAAGTTCTACTTGCATCGTCGGCGAATGACTTGCAGGCGATGGTGACATGCATGAATGAGTCTTTTAATTAAAAAGAAAGGAATGAAAGTGAATGTAAGTAAAACAAAAGTTATGGTGCTAGAGAGGAATGATGATGACGAACGTACTGTATGCAGTATTAAGATAGGTGATGAAAAATTGGAACAGGTGAATGAGTTTGTGTACTTGGGATGCATGTTTACCAGAGACGGTAAGTGTGAGGGTGATATTGAGAGAAGAGTGAAAGCAGGAAATAGGGTAAATGGAGCTCTGCATTCTGTTGTGAAAAGTCAACACGTGTCCAAAAAGGCACGGATGGCAGTTCATAACGGAGTGTTAGTCCCAACATTGATGTATGGAAGTGAATCTTGGGTATGGCAGAAAAAGCACGAAAGTAGGATTAACGCTGTGGAAATGCGCTCATTGAGAAGTATGTGTGGTGTAACTGTTATGGACAAATTGAAAAATAGTTTAATCAGAGAACGTTGTGGTCTGAAAGAGGATGTAGTGACAAAGATAGAGAAAGGTATGTTGCGATGGTTTGGTCATATGGAAAGAATGGATGAGTGCAGATTGACGAGTGCAACCTATAAGGCAAGCGTAAGTGGAAATGTTGGAAGGGGACGGCCTAGACGTACATATTCGGACCAAATTGGCGACGTGCTTAAGAAGGGCCAGGTCAGATCTACCCGAAACCGACGAGCATGCATGAAAGGACTAATGAATGTGGAGGAAGCTAGGGAGGTTTGTCAGGATCGTAGCAAGTGGCGTTCCGTTGTTTCTGCCTACCCCAGTGGGAGACAGGCGTGAGAATATGAATGTATGTATGTATGTAAATTTACATAGTATTGTTTTATTGTAACGACAATTCATCCATCACAGTAGGTAACGGTTATCACTAGTACGGTTCCATAAAGCCCATCTCTACCTCCGTGGTCGAATGGTTAAGAACTTGGGCTCTTGACACGGAGGTCGTGGGTTCGATTCCCATGGGGGATACCTAGTGATATATCACTTTGTGTGTTTTTCGCCAGTTGGTTAGGACATTGCAGGCTGAATCACCTGTAGTGCGATTTTTGAACATCATACGAGCGGTTCGGCAGTAGAAAGATGCCTAATCTCCATAGTAATTTAGACATTTTCTACTGCCGAACCGCTCGTATGATGTTCAAAAATCGCACTACTGACTGTCTGAAAGAAAGATGATTCCATGCTTCGGATGGCACGATAAGCCGTTGGTCCCGGCTACTATCTCTGGTGGTCCAAACCACGTCAGAGGCCGTAAGGCGGTCTGAAAAAACTCTTACACTAGGGCTTGCCCACACGATAAGAAGATAAAGCCCATAAGTGCGAGCGAGAGGTTTTATGATGTATGACCTTAACTGTACGTTTGTAACGGCGCGACTATCGTTATCTTACCATTCTTCTGAGTTCAGGCCTTTAATTTCCTCGTATGGGTCATCTTTTATGAAAACCTGGAACAAAGTCAAAAAACAACGTAAGTTAATGCGCGATCGTCCCTTGGGTTGAGGAACAAACAGAGAATGTTAAGCTCCTTTCGGCCCATAAGGACCACTTCTCTCCACATCGGGACCATAACTACAGATTAATAATAAGTTACTACCTCCAAACGTCTTTTAAGAGAATATAATTTGTACGGCGCTCCATACAAAACGAAGTTCAGTCCTAGTTCGAACATTTAGTAATCATCATTCTCTTGCCATTTCCCATTATTTGGGGTCGGCGCAATAAGTCGTCCTCTTCTGTTCATTCATTGGCTGTCGTTTCAGCACTCACTCCTTTCTCACACAATCCATCCATCTTTTCTTCGGACTTCTTCGGCTACAACATTCATACTTAACACTCGTCTTTCCGCATCACATGCCCATACCACGATAATCTATGAACCTGCAATTTTTCCATTATAGGTGCTACTATACTCTAATATACATATTCCTAATCCTATCCATGTCTAGTAACAGCACACATCCATCTCATGAACATTGGCATCTCAGCTGTATGCAGACGTTTCTCATCCGTTCCTTTTGTGGCCCAACACTCTGGTCCGTACATAACAGGTCTTATTATCGTCTTATATATAGGGTCCAACTTAATATGCTGACACTTTTTTAAGAGGATGATCAGACCGTCAAACTGAACAACTTTTTCTAAGGGACCAACATAGAAATCGCGAAAAAAAAAATCTGCTCTTCCATAAAAAACTGCAAACCTACTCGAGCCAAATTTATGGGACAGCAGATTTTTTTTTCGCGATTTCAATGTTGGTCCCATAGAGAAAGTTGTTCAATTTGATGGTCTGAACATTTTCTTTAAAAAAGTGTCAGCATATTCAGAAGGAACCTGTATATTTTCCCCTTTAATTTGACGGGGGATTAAGGAGTCGCAGATCGTTCGCGTAACCTGCCGCCACCAAACTTTGAGCCACGATAACTTTTTAACTGGCTTCAAAAAAAGGAGGAGGTTCTCATTTATTTAGACTGTATGTTTTTTTTTTATGTTTGTTACCTCAGAACTTTCGACTGGGTGAACTGATTTAGATGATTATTTTTTTATTTGAAAGCTGGTGCTTCCCGTGTGGTCCCATTTTAATTTGGTGAAGATCTGATGAAGGGCTTCGGAGCTACACAATAGAACTCCTCAAAAGTTGACAGCAAATCATCGGCGATTGAAACATTTGCTTCGTATCGATGTGCCCTTTGCGTGTATAACTGATATCTGAGTCGAACTTAATGAATTCACAACAGAAAACTGCAAAATAAAAAAAATTTTACAAAAAATTAAAACTGCCTTCAAAAAAACTAAAAAGCTTAGATTATCAAGATAGACAGTCAAAGCTACGAAAGCGTCGAAAAAAATAGGAACCAGTACTGGTTCCAAAACCCTATACATATACACGCACACATACATAATTAGTATGGCGCCTCACGCACACCAACCTAAGAAAGTTAGCCCTTTTTGTTTAATACGGAACAAGTGTGAGGCTCATTCTAGACATTTACTTTTTCTAAGCTAAAAAGTTAAAATATAATATTGCAGCCGATGACTTCTTGTTCGCATCATAAGAACATTAATTTGTTTTATCGAAATCTGTGTCAAGCCAAGCCAAAAAACGTATGCAAGCCCGGTCGCGGATCGTACTGGCTTGTCGGCGACTTCTATAAAACAAATTAATGTTCTTAAGATGCGAACGAAGAAGTCATCTGCTGCAATATTATTTTTTAATTTTTAAGTTCTTAGTGAAGACGGTTTTAATTTTTTGTAAAAAAATTTTTTAAACTATATTATTGCAACGGAAAACTGACAAGGTAGTACCGACAAAGATTTTCTTTCTAAAAAACTTTGTCGGTACTACCTTGTCAGATTTCCGTTAGAATAATATAGTTTAAAAGTTATTGTGGCTCAAATTTTGCCATACAAATCTTAAATAAGTCTGACCAGGTGCCGAAACAGACATTGGTTTCTCTTGTTGAAATAATTTCATCGACTTTAATTGGTTAATATTGAAAATAGGACAGAACTTCCGTTTGTATGCAGCGCATTTGGGAGCCTTCGGAATAAACTTCTCAATACTATTATAAAACTGTAAATGTTTGAAAACTACTGAACCGATTTTGATGAAACTTGTTTGTTTGATAGAATAAGCTTTTTTTTAACATAAGATCGGACTTAAAATCTGGTACCTGTCGCGGGTAAACACAAGTAAATTATTGATTCTATTATTATTTTATACCTTTCATTGCTAGAGTATACCTAAGTAATTATAGCAGGTACTCTGTGGTATAAGTCAATGTTTTTATTAGTTTTGAACATTGACCAAGAATTTTTCGCCTCTAGAGTTTTGATGTCAGATCCATTTTCTACGGCGATCCATTTGCTACTTTTTGCAAATAGATATGGTGCATTGAAAATGAGCGACATCTATAAAGAAAAATAAAAAAAATCCCATAATAGATTTGGCAAGCGTAACGATGATATTGTACAAACTACAAACCTCTGTCACATCCCATACATGCTCGATCTCTTCCCCGTCGTATAAAATGTCACAAAATGCGGAAGTCACCGCATTTTCTGATGGGGTCCAATCCATCTTTCTGAAAAATACGAAAAATATCATTAAAATTATTTTAAGTTATCTTCTTATAGCTTGGCAGGGAGGGCTTTGAAATTCTGATAGGCAACCATTTTGTTTGACTTTGATGGAAGTTCGAAATTTAAATCGGAAGAAGTATCACATCTGCCGGGCGTTCCGTGACGATAAATCCCACCCATCCACCCCTCGAAATCCGCATATTTGTATAGAAAAGTGATTACAGCACTTACTTTTTCATTGTTTTTCTATGAATATTATAATACAGGGTCCAACTTAATATGCTGACACTTTTTTAAGGGGATGATCACACCATCAAACTGAACAACTTTTTCTATGGGACCAACATTGAAATCGCGAAAAAAAAATCTGCTGTCCCATACATTTGGCTCGAGTAGGTTTGCAGTTTTGTATGGAACAGAAGATTTTTTTTTCGCGATTTCGATATTGGTGCCATAGAGAAAGTTGTTCAGTTTGATGGTCTGATCATCCCCTTAAAAAGTGTCAGCATATTAAGAAGGACCCTATATAATATATAAGGTCTACCAAAATTAGGTGAAACTATTTTAAGGGGATGATCAGACCATCAAACTGAACAACTTTCTCAATGGGACCAATATCAAAATCGCGAAAAAAATATCTGCGGCCCCTTACATTTAGGTCGAGTAAGTTTGTATGGAATGATAGTTTTTTTTTTTATTTCGATAATGGTCCCATAGAGAAAGTTGTTCAGTTTGATGGTCTGATCATCCCCTTAAAATAGTTTCAGCTAATTTTGTTAGAACTTATATATAGGGTCCTTCTTAATATGCTGACACTTTTTTAAGGGGATGCTCAGACCATCAAACTGAACATCTTTCTCTATGGCACCAACATCGAAATCGCGAAAAAAATATCAGCCCCTCCATACAAAACTAAAAACCTACTCGAGCCAAATGTATGGGACAGCTGATTTTTTTTTCCCGATTTCCATGTTGGTCCCATAGAGAAAGTTGTTCAGTTTGATGGTCTGATCATCCCCTTAAAAAAGTGTCAGCATATTAAGTTGGACCCTGTATAACATTCTATACACAAGGACTTTGCATCAACAGCATGCTGGTAGCGGGTCCACAAAAGTGTGCTTAGTTGTTTTACATTACTGCTCAGTGACCGAAGACATTTGAAAGGACTGGAATTGTGTGAAATGTCAGCGGCAATGTATGACAGCCAAGCATAACTGAACCATACTACAAAGGTGACTTAGAGACATGTGGCATTTTTGGGTTTTGTTATTGTATGACGTGGGGACTGGGGAGTCCATGTGTATAGAATGTCATTGACTTTGAACACATGCCACACTTTGGCCATAACTGTTGTAGTTCGGAAAGTGAAAAAAATGGTAGGTAAACTTGGTCTTATTGTGAACAATATACGCTATGGTTCTTTAGGCAAACAGTTGTCAGTTAAGAGAAAAAAATGTTCTTGCAACCTTCTTCCAACTCACCAAAAAACTGTCCGATCTTACCCGATTATACCTTACTCATACATACATACATACATAAGCTCACGCCATTGTCCCATGGAGGGTAGGCAGAGACCACGGACCGCCACACGCTACGACTCTGACACACCTCTTTAGACCTTACTCTTTGATTAATAATTATGTGTCAAGATAGAACCTTACGCTGTTAACGCTTCGATCAAAGTAAAATTAATGGATAGGTCTTACGCTAACATTTCTAACCAGAAAAATAAGGCAAAACAAACAAATGACAGGTATGCTTCAAATATGTACTGAGATGACAGACAAGTGTGCCAGTTTGTATGGACCAAGTGCACCAGTAGTGTGCTTGAACTTAACATAACTTTGGGCCTATCCATTAATTTTACTTTGAATGAAGGTCTTATCTTGGTGTGCGTCAGGCGTCATACAACTTATCTCTGTGGGCATGTATATGGACAGGGTTTAGCGGCCTTACCTGATAGTGATTTTTTTCGACGAGTATGTAGCTTAGACTGTCTATCTTGACATTATAACTTATCAAAGATCTCACTGCCTTCCGTTGCTCAATATCATATTCGCAAAACACCACATTCACAAAAAGAACTCGCTAAAAATGTTATGTTAGGTAAAAAAAACGATAAGTTTAATTTTTTTTTAGACCTTTCTGATAAAATCCCGAAATCCCCAAAGCCCGAAAAGGCCCTGAAGTGCTATTTTTTAATCTTGACATTCAAATTTCAAATTCAATGAGCGAATGATGGTAATAATTTTCGTTCTTTCGGACTTTCAAAAAACCACAGAACATTATTAAGCGGACTCCACATTCTCGGCGAGAGGTTTTGTCTCGTGTCTCGGCAAAAACTAGGACGAGACAAAAGCAGCTCTCCACATTCTCGTTACTCGAACAAGTTGGACGTGGGAAAATTCTGAAAACCTTAATTTGAGGTTGTGCGACCAATTTTTAGGCATTTTCGTAACAAAAATCGATGTGTGATGCACTGTGCTTACTGCTGGCGGACTGACTGCGACGGGGACTGAATGTGGAGGGAGTGTTTTGTGTCTCGGCAAAACTACCCAAGAGCCCTTTGATTCGGGCACGAAATACCGACACGGAACAGAGACTGTACGAACATAGGCGAGACATGCCGAATAGGGCCTCCACACTCTCGTATTCGCCATGTCTCGTGTAGTTTTGTCGAGAATGTGGAGCCCGCTTAAGAGGGGTTAGAAGTACAAAGTAGGCGTGGAACGTGTTGCCACTGGGGTGCGTTCAGAACCTACGCCCAGAGTGCGCCCTGAGTGCACTCCGAGAGCAACTTTTCGCCCTAACGCCGTTCCGAGGCTCGGTGAAAAGCGTTCTACCCATAAGAGCGAGCGAGAAGAACAACCGCACCCAAAGGTTCTGAACGCAGCCCTGGTTATGCACCGATTTGCATAACACTAAGGCGCGCGGCGTGGTACGAGCGAGAGGGCATGAGTAATAAAATTGTAGCAGCGTGAGCTGGAAGACAAGTGGCGACGCCGTCTCCGAAGCAATAGCGCTACTTAGCATTTCTAACCCCTCTTACAATGTAAAAAACGCACCCATGATCATTGTATAGGAAACTAAAACCGTTAAAAATTTGTTTTTTAATCCACGGACCTGAAAACAGGACCTAATATGACACTCTGACCCTATTGTTTCCTACAGTAAAACATAAAACAGTTCTGTTTCCAAGTTAGAACAAAAGCAAAACCACAAAGTAACAATAAAATTAGATGAAATACGAATACTTACAGTTTGAAATTTCACGTGGGTTTAACTACGAAGTCACTTTGTTTTCCAATCCAATCCAATAAATAGGTAATTAGTAACCAAGGAAACTAATAATAACAACTACACCTCTTTAAAAATAACAACATTACCCTAAATACAAATAAAAACTGGACGCGACGCGAGAAAGCAAAAGTTAAGCAAATTAATTAGCAAAATTTTTTTTTTTTTTTTTTTTTTTTAATATATTTACTAGCCTGGTTACTAGACCTTTTGGCTAAATCTTAATTTATTTTTAATGTTCTTCTGTTTTCACATTAAAACGTTGGTATTCGACGTTTTGATGGTTCTTTGGAGTTTTTGGAGGCAATCGAAAGACGCAGGAAAAGCAGAGAAGTCCACAGGAAAGAGGTGAACCGACCGCTTTGCCGCGCTAAAATCACGGAACACTTTTCCTGTTTACGACCCATGCACCATCATATTTCACTGAACTATATATTGTTCACTTGCACGACACTTTGTTACGCAAAACAACACCAATTTTACGAACCAAAACTCACTATAAACAATAAAAATTCGATGAAATATAAGGACTCCAAACGTCAGCTACCAAAGCCCGCCAAAAACTCTTAATTAGCAAAACAAAACATATCAGTGTTACCAGATCCATGATTAAGAATTATCCCAGATTGGCCTCAAAAATTTTTTTTTTCAATTTATTTACTAGCCTGGTTACTAGACCTTTTGGCTAAATCTTATTTTATTTTTATATTTCTTCTGTTTTCACATTAAAACGAGTTTTTGGAGACAATCGAAAGACGCAGGAAAAGCAGAGAAGTCCACAGGAAAGAGGTGAACCGACCGCTTTGCCGCGCTAAAATCACGGATAACTTTTCCTGTTTACGACCCATGCACCATCATATTTCACTGAACTATATATTGTTCACTTGCACGACACTTTGTTACGCAAAACAACACCAATTTTACGAACCAAAACTCACTATAAACAATAAAAATTCGATGAAATATGAGGACTCCAAACGTCAGTTACCAAAGCCCGCCAAAAACTCAAAACATATACAAACACACAGACAGAGTATCAGTGTTGCAAAAGTGAACATTTAAAAATCGGGAAATTTTCCTAATAATTTCGATAAATATATTTATTTCGAGGCATGTATTGTACCCACTGTCCATTATAAGTGGTGACGGACTCACCCCCCGTCACACTGGACATTGTTTCGGTACTACAGGTGAAACGTGGATGTTCAGAGTTTTCAGAATATCTCTGACTATTCCCTCTGGGAATATATACTTAGTAGTAAGCATAAGCTTACGCTCACAAGTCTAACAACTACAGGGTCCTTCTATTAAGGAAGAGGATTTTCTTTTCTTTTTCTTTCAGCATATTAATGCTGTCACTTTTTTAAGCGAATGATCAGACCGTCAGATTTAACAACTTTCTCTAAGGCACCAACATCGAAATCGCGAAAAAATATCCGCTCCTCCATAGGTACCGAACTGCAAACCTATTCGAGCCATAGGTACTTACCTATGTATGGGACAGCCGATTTTTTTTCGCGATTTCGATGTTGGTCCCCTGAAAAAGTTGTTCAGTTTGATGGCCTGATCATCCCCTAAAAAGGAGTCAGCATATTAAGAAGGACCCTGTATAATCCCCGACGGGTAGTCGAATCAGAGATAGGTAAGTATTCTAAAAACTCAGAACATCCACGTTTCACTAGTACTACTGCAATAAAAAATGTGTTGATAAAATTAATCAATTAATAAAACTAAATCGTTTTCTTCTTACCCTAATCCGCTAGATCTGACGGAATATCTATCAAGTTGGCAGCACTGGGAAAGACGTTTATTTTTTAAATATCTAACCGCTCTGGATACTGTTACTTTTGAGCCATTTTAGGCGCTACCCACTGAGGCTACCCATGCCAAGGCATGGCATGGCACGCCCATGGGCGTGGCAATGATTCTTTCCCAGGGCCCAGCAGTGCGATTTTTGAAATTCATACGAGCGGTTCGGCAGTCGAAAATGTCAGAATTACTACGGAGATTATGCATCTTTCTCGTAGATAGAAAAAAATACTTCGCCTATGATCCCTCTTTCGGGATTGATACTCTAGATCAACATTCAAAATATCAACACCATAAGGTCAGCAAATCAAATGATCAACAGTTCAAAATGTCAACACTTCATAATATCAACAGTTCAAATGATCAACAATCAAAAACATGTTATGATATCTTCAGTACAAACTAGGTGGAACGCTATTTTCCATAGACAGCATCCGCCATCTATCGGTTACGTTTCGAAGTACTAAGTGTTGAATTTGGGTTCGTATCTAAAGTGTAGAGAAAGCGCGCTGCACCTCACCGCTGCGCTGTAATAGTGAGAGATTTCGCCCGTATCAACCACTGTCTTGTTGGTCTAGTGGTCTAGACAACCGGCTCACGTTTCGGGTGCATATGGTTCGAGCCTTGTGTCAGCCGTCCGTCTTTTTTCAATTTATTTCATACTGGGGCTCCCCCTGCTGCTAATATGAGGCAACGCCAATAATTAAAACGTCCTAAAATCCAAGGCGACTTACCTATCTATAACCAATATACATATTAATCTATGATCAAAAAGTCAACTAGAAAACATTTACATTTAATTTAGCAACAATCCAAGAACTTGAGCCCGCTGCTGCGTTTAGGAGCTCATCATGTCAAAAGCGCCGATTGTCAAAAGCGCACTTAGTTAAAAGCGCAAAAGGTCAAAAGCTCACAATGTCAAAAGCGCACAATGTCAAAAATTATTTTTAAACGAGTGTGGAAAACATGAATTTTAATTTTTAACTATTGGATGATTCTGAGGTTAAGAAAAGAAAAAAAACGTTAAGATTTTTTTCGGAAAATTATTTATTCATAACAACTCAAGCGTCCCTAGGGAGTAGTCAAAGAAATAAAAAGTTTTGATTTTTTTTCGAGTAAATTAGTCAAAATCAAATCAAATCAAATATACTTTATTTTACACCAAAATACAAACAGAGAGTCGTAGTCATATGAGATTGAGCTTATTCAGCTTTTACGTCATATTAAAGTCATATAAACGCAAATTATACAGCCAGTACGTATCATATACTTAAAAACCAACATTATTAATTACAGTCATATAATAAACTTTTACTCAACATTTTAGTCATATAAGAAGCTGCTGATTAAGTCACGTTTATACGTCGCGTATGTGACTATTCGAGTAATAGCATCTTATATGTTGTGGTTCCGTTGGGGGTTCTTTGGGGTCAGTAGGGGGTCCGTTGGGGGTCGAGTATTAGTCATTGTATGTCTAAGTCCTGGTAAGAAAGTTATTTTATGAGATGGCGATGATGATAAATAAGTTGCGTAAGCTACGTAGGTCCAGCAGTGGGCTCAAGTTCTCGGATTGTTGCTAAATTAAATGTTCATTTTTTCTATTGTTGACTTTTTGATTGTTGATCATTTGAACTGTTGATATTATGAAGTGTTGAGATTTTGAACTGTTGATCATTTGATTTGCTGACCTTATGGTGTTGATATTTTGAATGTTGATCTTATGAATGTTGATCTAGAGTATCAATCCCGATCTTTCTACTGCCGGAACCGCTCGTATGATTTTCAAAAATCGCACTGCAGGGGGGGCCAGGCTCAGACGAGGTCGATGTAACAAAAACTAAAACTTGGAGGGAGCGAAACGAGCTCGAAATTTCACTGAATTCTGGAGCGAGCAAAGCTAAGTGAGGTCGAGATTTTAGTGCATTGCATCTAGGTCTTTGTGATACAATCGTAGTCAGGAGCGAGCGTAGCGAGCTCGACATTTAACTGCAATATATAGGGTAAACTTGATATCATTAGCATCCTTTTAAACTAAGGCCGAGATTCAGAGACGATTTGTAAGTCATAGTTCGAACTCCCGTATGTCAAAATCCATACATTTCTACCCTACTTAGCTCGAACTAAGCCAAAAAAAATCGTCTCTGAATCTCGGCTTAAGAGTCTACCCATCAAACTGAACAACTTTGACTATGGGAGCAAACCGATAGTTAGGAGCAAAAATAATTTGAGCTGATAATTTTTTTGCTCCCTTGGTAAAAGTTGTTCAGTTTGATGGGTAGACTCTTAGTTTAAAAGGATGCTAATGATATCAATTTCACCCTGTAGTGAGATCAGCGTAATAATATGTAAATTTAGGTTTTTACGACCTAAAAGCTGGAACGAGCAAAGCAAGCTCAAGATTTAACCACACTATGAAAAGATATACGATCTAAAACCTAGAGCGAGCGAAGCGAGCTCGACATTTCACTCACCCAATGGAGCGAGCGAAGTGAGCTCGAGATTTCACTGCAATGATAAATAAGATTTTCGAAGACAAGATTTGCAAGATTTTGCAAAAGTAGTTACATTCTGACTGTACGAGCTAGCTGTACATTTATTATTTTATGCTTAGTCGCATCTTTCCTATTGGTAATTCATTTAGCAAACTAAAACCAGTGCAATAAAAACGCTCATACCGATTGGTCGTGATTCACTTCAATCGGATCAACATAACATTTACGTAACTTTCAACATTTTACCTAAAAACCTAACAAAACTATCATCAACATCAAACATATAAGTGTTGAGGTGTACAGCCCCAACACTGACCACATTGACTTTTCGTTCGAGAAAGTGGACATGAGAAACGAAAAACAAGAAAATTATGTCGTGTTTATTAATTATTATCTATATCTCTTATTTTTAGTAGGTAAGTGATTTGTTTGATTTCTGTTGTTGTTTTTGACGGTGAGACTTCTGAGCCATTTGAAATGAGGAGAGGGGTGCGGCAGGGCTGCGTCTTGGCACCTACTCTGTTTGGGATATTTTTCTCACTCATCTTAAAAGCTGCATTCGGTGAGGACCAACAGGGTATTCACCTGCATACAAGGACTGATGGGAAACTTTTTAACACCTCCCTCCTCAAATCCAAAAGAAATCGCCAAGATCTGTATCTAGATAGTCTTTTGTTCGCCGATGACGCAGCCTTCGTGGCACACACCTACCAGGAACTTCAGAGTCTTATTGACAAATTTTCCAAGGCATGCGCACATTTCTCCATGTCGATAAATGCTAAGAAGACGGTTGTCTTAGCGCAGGGGTGTAATTATATTCCAGTTATTTTACTGGATGGAACGCCTCTGGAAGTGGTTAACAAGTTCTGCTACCTAGGATCTACGGTATCCGAAAACCTTTCAAACGACACAGAGATCAGTGCACGCATCGGCAAAGCTGCTACGACGTTCGGAAAGCTAAGTGCAAGAGTGTGGAAAAACAAACATCTTACCGTTAAAACCAAGATGAACGTGTATCAGGCATGCATCTTAAGCACACTCTTGTACGGTGCGGAGACCTGGACGTCGTACGCAAAGCAAGAGAGGCGTATTAACTGCTTCCACATGCGCTGCCTTCGAAGCATTCTGAACATCACTTGGAGGGACAAAGTGACAAACGAGAGAGTTCTTGCTGCGGCACAGCTACCTAGCATCACCGCACTTCTCAAACAAAGACGGCTGCGTTGGCTGGGGCATGTGCATCGTATGGATGGCTCTCGTTTGCCAAGACAAGTTCTTCTAGGACAAGTTGCGCATGCCAGGAGAAATGTCGGGAGACCACATCTACGTTTTAAGGACTGCGCAAAACGTGACATGTCTTCGTTTGCCATCGACAGCGGGAATTGGGAAGATCTCGCTGGAAATCGTGATTCGTGGAGGAAGCTGCTAACGGAGGGAATAACCGCACACGATCGCGTGTGGTTTACTTCCTTAGCAGACAAGCGTGAAAGGAGACACCAGCTCGTTGCAAACCCAGCAAACGTATCGAGTCCACACTTTACTTGCCGTACGTGCGGCCGTGCCTGTCGCTCCCGCATAGGGCTCTACAGCCACGAGCGTAAGTGCCGCCAAGACGCTGTTTAAATCATCTGTTATAGATGAAAAGGCCTATGATGATGATGGGGTGGGCTGGGCCGGGCCTAACCCCCCCCCCCCCCCCCCCGCCCCTTACCTATGGGTTTTAGTACATACACAGGGTACCCCTTAAAGCTGTTTTTTTTTGCGATTTCGATTTTGGTACCATAGAGCATAGAGAAAGTTGTTTAGTTTGACGGTCTGATCATCCTCTTAAAAAAGTGTCAGCATATTAAGGGTTGAACTACATCACATAGCACGGTATCGCATTTTTCCGTCGCTCCATCCTTTTCTGTCACTCAGGAACGCCATTTGCTAGAGCATATAAGATAGACGGAACGAGATCGCACGCGGCGTGCTGTCGCGCAACCTAGAACGATAGCGCGCAACCCTTCAACCCTTAACTACACCACACAGCACAGCATCGAGGTTATACAACAAAATAAAAAGTTTTAGATCTGTTACCTATATAATTTGTTTATACACGCGTGGTGTAATATTTACAACTATGAAATACAAGTAAATTCGTACAACTGTAACTGGTACATTAATCACACACACCAAATAAAGTTAAATTAGGTAAGTACCTAGTAGCTACTTAATTTACAACATTTACAAGTATTGACACAAAATAGAATACCAGAGCCATGTGCAAATGCTCCAATATTCACCAAATACTGGCAAATAACAATAAAATACAAGTATACAGTAATACTGTACACACGGCGACACATCATGTTACGCATCCTATATACCCATAACAACACTACGTACAAAACACACAATAGAGCGGTAGAGTAGAGAGCCTGCATAGACGCGGCTGCCGGCGGGCGCAGTGTCCCGTGAGACGAAACAACAACAACATACCGCACCCTAGCACGATTCGCAGCGTTCAACTTCTAATAGTTCAAAGTCGAAACAGGGTAACCTGACCTTTCGCCGTGTGTACATACTGTAACAGTATGTTAATGCAACCACTGCATTATAATGAGATAATATTTACAAAAATAAGAAACCTAGCTTCCATCTTATTCATTCATATCATAACATACACCATTCCCATCATACACGCTGTTGTTTCAACAATATTCGGATAAACGACTGATACGATACAAACATTGTCTGTCTGTCTGTCATTAAAGAAACTATCTGTAGTCGGAGAAAAATTGTTGCACTAAGGGAGAAAAGAAAGAGAGATTTTTAAGGACGAGTGTGGTAGCGACCGAAACAGATCTCTACACACAGACCTACGTCGCACAATTTACATTCAAATGTTGTCTGTTTGGTGCATCTTTTTTCGCTGCAGCGACGGCGCTTGGTTTTACCATTTGCGGCGCGTTTATTTATTGTCGTAGGCCAATGACGATTTTCCGTTAAATGGAAATCCGGCACTGACGTTTCTGGTTTAGACCCTGAGCGACGAGGTCTCGGGACAAGGTTCAAATGAGCATTGAGGATCTGCTCGACCAACTCAAGGCGGAAAACTAAGTGGTCAGTGCGTTTGCCAATCGAAGCCTCACGACAAATGCGCGAGTTCAGAATTGAACAATTCAGGAGGCGCTTGAAGAGCTTCATTTCCCATTTTGCACACTTTTTTCTCTCAAGTAGGTAGCTATCGAGCATATCGTTTTTTAGATCGACACCGCCCTTGTTTTTGTTATGGTCAAGAACGAGTTGTGGTTTCGAAGGAGTAAGCCGGTGGGGTGTCGAAGGACGCTGGGCGACTTCCGTACCATGATAAGTCGAAAGGAGGGCAATTTTCTTCTTATCATGGAAGGCCATAACCACCATGTCTCCTGAATGACGTGCTGCGAATTCACCAGGTTGCAATACGCAATGCGTGACCAATGGCGGTACATCGTATTGGTTAATTGTCAAGGTACCCACAACATCGGTTCTGTTCCTTTTCAGGAATCTGGCCAACAACGGGCTGTTTAACGAATGGTTTATGAAGAGAGTATATCCTTTGTTGAGGAGGGGGCGAATGAGCCTTACTACTGCCGCCGTTCTTTCTCGTAACGACGCTGGAAGAGATGGGTCGGGATTTGAGTTTTTCCCTGTGTAAACGAAAAATGACCAAAGGTATCCCGTTGCGGATTCGCAAAGTTCGTACGCTTTGATTCCGAACTTGGCCTGTATGTATTGCTTTATTGGGAGATCGCCCTTCCACTGTGTCAGAGTTTCGTCTATGCATATTTCTTGGCGCGGAACGTAGGCGGCCTGGAACCGGGCGTTCAGGTGGGAAAGAATGGGTTCAATGGCAAAGATTTGGGAGGATTGGGGGTTCTGGAGGGAATCATTATTAAAATGCAAGGCCGAGCACAAACGCTCGTACCTTTGGCGGTTGAACATAAGGCGAAAACAGGTCGTAGAGAGGAGGAAATGCTCCGAGAAGCAGGACCTAATGGATGGCATGCGGATGATGCCCAGCATCATCCAGAAAGCGAAAAGGACTAAGATCTCGTGCACGTTTGTATCGTACCAGTCCTTGTGACCAAGAGTGACAGCATACCGGTTCGTTTCCGAAACGATATGCGTCAAAATGGTCTGATCCCAATATTGCGAAAACGCCTCATATGCGCTTCCGGATGCGGTAGTCGACCCCGTTTCTTTGGGAAGAAATGACTCTTTTTCACCTCGATAGGTATCCATGGGACGCCAATCGAAGTGAAGGGCGTCCTCGTCTCCAGGAAACAGAGCCGCGTCTCCGTCATCCGCATCCTCATCGTCTCGTTTGCGTCTCGCAGCCCTCCTTTCGTCCTTCTGTCGGGCTTCTCTCTTCCGATACACATTCACGATCTCCTCTCTTAGATCCTCGGGTACATCGTCGTCATTCACATAGATCTCCCTGATGTTGTTTCTTCGCAGCCAGTCGTCGGAGGGGTCGGGGCGGGCGGGGCGGCCGGCGCAGCCCCCGCCGCGGCCGCGGCCCCGGGGCCTCCCCCCGCGGCGCCCGGGCTCTCGTGCGCTCAAGCGTTTTGCCTCGGCGCGTTCATCCACGATCACAACTGGCTCCACGCTGTAATCAACCAAAAACCTACCTGTAATATTCGATATATCTGCGGTTCAGGGTTGAGACACATTTACCGACGGCGACCGACGGCCGGCCAATGCAGAAATTGAATTTTGTAATGTGTCGCAACCCTAAATCGTTCTATAGGGTGTTATTTAAATGAGTCTACAAAAAACATCACCAGTATATGATCCAAAATGTGAAAGTGCCGGCCAAAAAAACGAATTCGTTATTCTTAATTATAACTTGTCCGTCTCAGCATTTATTGTTATGTCACCAAAGCTGTAGGACCATTATCCTTGATTTCATTCAAGTTTGAAAAATCTGCCTATGCCTATTATGTTATTATAGCACTTACAGTTAAGTACAGCTTTCATGCCGTACTAATGAATGCTTAGACGGACAAGTTCAAACAGAATATAGCATTCGTTTTTGTTGGTCAGCACGCCGGCACCTTCACATGTGGACCAAAAAAAGCTGTAATGCCTACTTTGACTCAAATGTAAAAACAGTCGTTTTTCTTTTCTATTTCAGATTTTCTCCCATAGTAAAAGTTATTCAGTTTGATGGTCTGAACCACCATTGAATTTTTAAGTGTTTACAAAATCACCCAGTACCTAGTGTAGGTAAACATACAACCATAATACTTATCGGGATGGCCAGAAACTTTGATAAGATTACTATACCTTTTAGCGAGCAGTTGAAACAAAGGCTTACATTTAGTACTGTAATATTATGAGTGTGTTAAAGCCTGACCAGGAATATAAAAAACCTGGATTGGGGGCGCTGCAATCGATTGTCACCTTAATGTTAATTGTTAGTGTTCCAAGTACAAAAATTTGTTCCAATGATTTTCCGCAACATGGCGAGGTTTTTATATTTCTGGTCGGGCTTTACTTCACTACATAGTATCAAAGTCGCTTGACGCTGTCTATCTGTCCCTATGTATGCTTAGATCTTTAAAACTACGCAAAGGATTTTGATGCGTTTTTTTTTAATAGATAGAGTGATTCAAGAGGAAGGTTTATATGTGCATTGCACCCGTGCGAAGGTCGCTAGTATGCAAATAAATGGTTTATCTATCTATATATAAATAACGAGGTACATTATAAGCCGGAACTAATAAACGGCACAAGTAAAAACCTGTATAAATATTCAGTGGATATTGCAAACTCAAGGCGTCGCAGAACCGATGGCCGATGGGACCGATGAGTTGTCGTGTGGCGACCGCGTACCGCGTAAAGCGCAGCGAGGGTAGGCCCCCACAAGGTGGACAGACGACCTGGTGAAGGCGGCGGGAACCCGTTGGATGAGGGCAGCGCAGGACCGGTCGTTGTGGCGATCCTTGGGGCAGGCCTTTGTCCAGCAGTGGACGTCCATCGGCTAGGTAATACATGCAACCTTAACATTTGTGTGTAAAATAATCAAAATAACGTACTGGTCAGACGGTTGAGACTTGGTCGGTGACGGCGCGCGGGCGGGCGGCTCGGGAGACACGAGGGGAGGGGGAGTGCACATCCCGCCAGGATCCTCGGGGGAGGAGCTGTAAACAAGTCCATTTTTTAGACCCTATCATAGTAACTTTTTCTCTCTGTTCAACTCCAAATTAATGTTGTTTTTTCCATGTTTCATTTTATGTGTCCTACTTATTTATTATTTAGATTATAGTTACTTAAATTTATTACTTAAATTTACATCATAATAGTAGGCTAAAATTGTTATAAAAGTTGTACATGATATTATAAAATACTTTACGTCTATAGTGCCAATAATTAATGTTTGTTTATAGTTATTAAGAATTTATTGTATTATTATTTATCTATTTATGTTTAAGGGAGGGACAGAATAGCAGTGGCAGACGGCAACCCTGACCGTTAAACTGAGTCCTTTACCTTTTTGTCTCCATGCTATTTTTAAAACAGTGCTATATTAATTATGTTTTGTAACAGTTTTAAGACACAAATAAATACTTTTTAATTTAATTTAATTTAATTTAACTTTATGCCCTATCAAGCGTGAAACCTAAAACTTTTTTTCGAAAAAAAAGTGATTTCTTTGATTCTCCGTAGTATTTGGAACGCGCACGACTCGCACTTGACCGGTTTGTATTTCAGTCAACAGGCGCCTAATTTTACGGCCCACCAACCACCAGGGTGGGACCAAAGATAGTAGGAGCTTTAGGTGCGCGCCTTCTAGTTTTTGGACACAATTCGATGTATTTTTCTTCTGGTATGTTCTGTATTCTGAGGAAGCGAAATGCAAACCATGTGAATTTACGAGCTAGGCATCTTACCGTTCTTCAAGCTCCAGCCCTTCCCCCTCATCATACGACTCCATTATTACGGAAACCTAGAAAAAAGAGAAAAACGGCTTACAATAATTTGTTTACAGCGCGACATAACAGCGGTGTGACAATGACGGCCCGACAGCACAGTCTGTAGTGAACCTGCCTGCTGTGCCGAGGGTCGCGGGTTCGAATCCCGTAAGGGACAAATATTTATATGATGAATATGAATATTTGTACCCGAGTCATGGATGTTTGTATCTATATAATGTATTCTATATCGTTGTCTAGTTCTCATAATACAAGTCCAGGCTAGATTCTGGAACTTTAAATGTAACTAGATAATTTGTGTGACAATGTCCAAGATATTTATTTATATATTTATAAAAGAGTAGAAAATAAATGAGGGCGCTGCCTCCACCTAAGAACGTCAAAATCACGCATAAGCTGGCAAGACCGATCTACAATTTGTACTAAAAGCAGGACAATCTAAGTCAGACAAGTTGTCCCTTGGAGCACAGACGTTGTTGGGCTCGGCTCGGTACTTTAGAGGGGGGGGGGGGGGGGGGGGGAGGTAGTGTACTGGGGGAGTGAAGCATAAGGGTTGAACCTCATCTGGCAGCACATTTGATTTTTTTCACTATCTATATATTTCTGCCGCTTAGGAACGTTATTTCTTAGAGCGAGAAAAATAGCGGGATTGCGACAGCACCGGCAGTGCTTAGTGAAAAAAGTCGATTCCGTGCTGCGAGATGAGGCTCAACCCTAAGAATTTTTTCCCCTGAACTGGCCTATCTCCTTTTTCCGGCTTTACGTCGAGTTTTGTGACACAGATTGTAAGGGGATAATCAGTTTTGTACGGAACAGCTGATTAATTTATGGCAAATTCGATGTTAGTTCCATGGAGTTTTTTTTTTAGATTGATGGTCTGATCTGAAAACCGTCAGCAGAAGGACCCTGTACACAATTATCATTAATTTCCGCATCTGAATAAGTCCTCACAAAGACAAACATGATTTGGCACACATTTCTATGGATCGATGGACATGCCATCTGTTCAGTTATGGTTATAAGGGTTGACACACATTTACCGACGGCGAACGACGGCCGGCCCATACAAAAATGTCATTTAGTATGGGAAGCCGTCCGCCGCGCCGGGCCTATGGGCCGGCCGTCGGTCGCCGTTCGATAAATGTGTCTCAATCCTTATACAGGGTGTAACAAAACACCTAGTAATATTTAAGGGGGTGCTGCAGAACACCAAACTTCGAAATAGCGAAAAAAAATAAGCTGTCCCTTACATTCAGCACCAACTGCTGCTGCTGCTGCTTTTTGGTACTGCAGTTTTCTATGGAACAGCTGATTTTTTTCGCGATTTCGAAGTTGGCTCGTTAGTGAAAGTTGTTCTGGTTTGATGGGACGAAGCTCCCCCTGAAGTATTAATAATAATATAATAATAATTATTATTTTATTTCAGGCAACACAGTACAAACTTAATCATAACAGGCCCATATCATCATAATCAATATAAAAACAAAACAAAACAAATATATTATTACTATAGGGTGTTTTGTAACACCCTGTATTATTATTTTTTTGTCCTTCTTAATATAGGTACTAACGGTTTTCTAAGGAGACAATCAGACCATCATACCATCATTCTACAGGGTGAAATGGATATCATTAGCATCCTTTTAAACTAAGAGTCTACCCATCAAACTGAACAACTTTTACTATGGGAGCAAACCGATTGGAGCAAAAAAATCTGCTGTTGCACACATTCGAGTTAACATTAAATTAAGTCACATTTGAGTTTAGTCGACTCTTAAAATAGTTTAAAAGGATGCTAATGATATCAATTTCAGCCTGTATGGTCTGATGATGATATCATACAAACCTCTGCATCCTCCCATTCAAGTTCGACCTCATCCTCGTCGAATAGAATGTTACGGAAGGCAGATAACTTCGTATTTTCTGAAGAGGACGACTCCATCTTTCTGAAAAATAGGAAACTGTAAGAAATCAAACATATAAAGCTGGATGGGGATAAATTTTGATTAGGGGCGCAGGAGTTTGTGGGAGAGGGGGGAGGGGAAAGAGGGGGGATGGGAGGGGAGGTACTCTAAGGCAGCAGTTCCCGAATTCTTTTGGCTACGGAACCCTTTTTGGTTCACCGTTTTTGGGCGGAACCCTAGCTCAACTAAGAAGTAAACTAACTGTAACATTGTTTTTATTTTACGTAAATCACACCATACTGAGGCTTTTTGGCTTGGTGTTCGCATCTTGTAAATAAATAAATATCTTGGACAGTGTCACACAAATTATCTAGTCACATTTAAAGTTCCAGAATCTAGCCTGGACTTGTATTATGAAAACTAGACAACGATATATAGAATACATATATAGATCAAAATACAATAGAATACAAACATCCATGACTCGGGTACAAATATTCATATTCGTCATACAAATATTTGTCCCTTACGGGATTCGAACCCGCGACCCCCGGCACAGCAGGCACGATCACTACAGACTGTGCTGTCGGGCCGTCTAAGTAGTAGAAATTAAGTAGTTGTAAGTCAAATGACTTTATTTACAATATCTAGCTAGACTAGATAAAAAAAACGAAATCTTGAATTTTCGCGGAACCCCAAGAGCCTCTTAAGGAACTCCTAGGTTCCGCGGAATACCATTCGGGAACCGCTGCTCTAAGGTACCACTTGACAAAACTGCCTATGGAATTGAAATGCCGCTTAACCTAAACAGCATCTGTCAAATAAATTTTTTTTACTAGCCTATTTCATCCCACTGCTGGGCAAAGGCCTCTTCCCTGCTCTTCCACTCGTTCCTGTTTTATAACATTAAGGGCCTATTTCACCACTTCTAGGTAAGTTCTTGTTAGCTTATCAGACAGATAGTTTGACATATTTTGTATGAAATGATGTCAAAATATCTGTTGGATAAGCTAACAAGAACTTATTCAGAGTGGTGAAACAGGCCCTAAAATAACTACTTTACTATTACCTGAAAAACCTATCAATCTCAAATGTAAACAAGAGAGTACATGAGACCCATTGATAACCCATGGGGCACTGGTGGAACGTGTGTGCCGCGATAACAACTGTTAAAGTATTGTGTCTGGCAAGCACGTATCCAGGGGGGGATAGGTGGGATTTATCCCCCCCCCCCCCCAAACCAAAGATGCTTGTTGTCTGGAATGCAGGGTGTTAGGGTAAACAGTGCATTAGGGGTGATTATTTTTTCGAATTTCCTATATGTTTCTTAAGGAAAGTTTTTCAGTATCATGGATACAATCACCCCTAAAAGTAATGCAACTGTTTACCCTAACATCCTGTATAAGAGGTTGGGTTAATTGGTCACCCCTCTAAATGACTGGACGTAGCTTTACCTTGGTAATCAGTTTCAATACCGTAGCTCGTCTTTTTTTTTATTCTTAATTATTGGCCGGTTGCTTGCATCTAACACGGCAAATCTGCCAGTGTGAAGTCGTTTAAACTCAAGTATTATTCTATGGTCAAGAACAAAATAGAGTGTTACAAAATGGGAGGAGCCACGTGCAAGCCCGAGAGAAGATATGTGACCACCCACTTTCAGACTTGCAGTGCTAATTTCATTCTTAAAGCTTCCTGAATCTCACGTGAAATTGGAAGCCAAAGATTTTATTTTTTACCCGTGACGGAACGGAGAACGTGTATGCGTTTAGGGTGAGAGGTTGTTATTTATTGATAAGTAATTGTTGGACTCTTGCTTATGCATTAGCATTGGATTTCCACCAATGTCAAGTGGTTTATCTATCCAATCTCATGGTTTGTTTTTCAGCAAGAACACAGGTGCGAAGAATTGCAGAGCCTCATCATAGTGTAACAAGTGTCTATAAATCCAGGGTAAACGACAATTGTGCCGTTCACGAGGATGAGAAACCTGACAAGACTTAGGAATCCATTCCTCTATAACAAGGAGTTAACCTGGTCTACAGAGGTTAAATATCTGGGGATGATCCGAGATAAAGAACTTACGGTAAAACCTGGGGCCTAAACCCCAAGGTTATATACTGGATCTACACAACTATGGTTAGACCAATACTTTCTTACGGCAGCATAGTTTGGTGGACGAGAACCAAAATGCAAACATGTGTGAAAGAACTTGGGAAACTACAACGCATGGCTTGTATGGCTATGACAGGTGCATTCAGGTCGACACCTACTGCGGCGCTAGACATAGTGCTGGACCTTAAACCGCTTCATATATTCATACAGGCCGAAGCTACGAAGGCTCTTTAATTACAGAATGAAGGTGACCCAAACCTGGCACAGCGATATGCCTAAGATGAGACACACTGCACTAAGACTGGACAGTGAGCTCGGAAAGAGGTTCAATATGATCGGTGACACAATGCCGAGCATACGAATCTTCAAGAGGAACTACAAAACACATGTCCCAACAAGGGATGAATGGAAGCGTGGACTGCGTACCCCGGACGCGAACACACTTGTTTGGTACACTGATGGCTCAAAAACCGTGTCAGGCACGGGTGCAGGCATACACTCCAAAGACTACAACGAAAGTATCAGTCTAGGAGAATTTGCAACTGTCTTTCAAACAGAGACGTATGCTATCATAGCCTGTGTACAAGAGAATATATATAGAAAGGTAGCCAACAAGACTATATATATCCTTAGTGACAGCCAAGCAGCTCTCAAAGCCTTGAACTCCTATCATGTAAGTTCCAGGCTAATTCTGAACGGAGTGAAGACCCTTAACAAGATTGGTCTTCACAATACTGTACAATTAGTCTGGGTCCCGGGACATACTGGAGTCCAGGGTAATGAGAATGCTGACGAGCTGGCGAGAGCCGGGTCAGAACGAAAAATGGTCGGCCCAGAACCAAGCGTGGGAATCCCGGCATGCAGCATAAGAATGGCCATCAGGGATTGGGCTGATAAAACACACAAACTGGAGTGGTCTGGCCTTACAGGTCTACAACACTCCAAGAAATTTATCAGCAATGTGACAACTCGTGTCTCAAAGTTCATACTGAACAACAGCAGGAGCAAGGCTCATGCCATCGTCGGAGCCCTCACTGGGCACTACGCCACAGGCGCGATGATGCACAAAATGAAACTCACCCTAGATCCCAGCTGCCGAGCATGCGGAGAGGATGAAGAGACCATGGAACATATTCTTTGTGACTGTGATGTCTTGGCGGCAAAACGCATGTGCCTCCTCGGAGATGGATACCCAAAACCGGGAGATCTTAGGCTTCTTCCCCTCAATGGTATTGCCTCCTTCATTGACCATGTATTTGAAGGGTGAGGAAAGCGAAAAGTATTGGGGCTAACACAAAAGATCCCACTGGGTCGAAGTGTTGCTGGCCTGCCAGCCCCCACAACAAGATAAGATAAGATAAGATAGTGTAACAAATTAATAGTGGGTCTACCCTCGCGCGGTGTGCGGCGTGGAACAAGTGTACCCTAATTGAATTCGCTGCTAGGGTACGCACACCCTGCACGATTGGCCTGTTGCAACCGCTGAGCTTCACTTATTACTTTTTATTACACTATGATGGCCTCGTGGCCCAAACGTGAACCGCGCGAACGAAAGACAAGTGCTCGCGGCAAAACCTGCAATGTGACTCCCAAAGACTATTATAACCTGAAATGTCTCAATTTCAAATGGGGCACATGTGATCCATATGTGCATTGAACAAGTTACAAAAACACATTCTCTTCACAGGTTTTTGACATGTCAATGAGATAAGTCCCAATTTGTTGAATACAATAAACAGAGTTGAAAAGGATTTGTGAACCTACCTACTGAAACAAAATTGGGAATGAAAGTCTTCGATCATGTTTTCCGTAAGCAAATAAAAACATTGAAACACAACTAAATCACAAAGTAACAATACAATTTAATGAAATACTTACAGTTTTTTGGAATTTAACGAGGTTTTTACTCGAATTTATTAACTTTATTCAAATCAAGAATTGAGCTGAGCAGTGAGTGAGCCCGTAAGCAGGATTCTAGATGTGTGTAATAGGAATAAATTATCAAAGCAACTGCACTACATTTATATGGAATGTACCTACGCCTAATTTTGTTTGTAATGACCACGGAAAGGAACATTTAAAGCAAATTCAATTGAAAGCAAAATATGGAGGCTAGCCGCGGCGGTTTGGATTTGTTCAAGATTTTTTTTGTTTGACTTTGACATTGACATTTGACAATTTTTTTCAGGGTTGCCAGATGTGGTTTTCGAAATTTCTCCAGATTGAGAATAGGGTATCGGACTGCATAAAATATATTTTAGTTTTATCTTCTAAGGCCCGATTCGACCAAACGCGAGTAAATTTAATTCTTAGATTTAGTCGCTGGTTACTCTTTAGTAAACTGATTTTGCGTTTTACCAACCCTAATCTAAATGAAATTTCAGTGTCACACAATTAAAAAAATATAGTAAAAAGAAACCTAACAAATTAAAACTGTATTAACCTCACATTGCAAATAAGGCCGAGATTCAGAGACGATTTGTAAGTCATAGTTCGAACTCCCGTATGTCAAAACCGATGCTAACGTCACTTTTCGTATTCAGAGTCGAGTAAAACTTAGCTAAGACCGAACTCAAACTAAGCCGAGCGTTAGTTCCCGAAATCGGCGACTTAACGGGTCCGTGACGGAAGTCCGAATTACACATATCCGAATGCATGAAGTCCGAAAGTTTTTTTGTCCGACCCACCATTATCCGACAGGACGTAGCATCGAATTAACTTGCAGCGAAAGACGATTATCCGAATGCATTAAGTCCGAGAGGATTTTTGTCCGACCCACCATTATCCGACGGGACGTTGCAGCTAAAGACGTTGCATCGACGGACGTTTCTCCGAAAACTTTGTCTGCAGAACTGCCATGGTCCGATCAGTCTAATAATCGATCGGACTGTTCTGCGAAATAATAATATGGTAGTTATCGTCGTGTTGGTAACTACCTACCTGCCTAATTTAACGTTTCTTGAAGGCAAAAATGGAGTTAAAGAAAACATACGAAATTGTACTTATAATTATTGTTTTATTGTAACGTAAAAATCATTTTCGCGACTGGGCGCACACAAATAACATTAAAATATCATTTCACAACAAACATAAAATAGTTATTTGTTATGCTAGGCTGCAAGGTTGTTTTTTGGCGCGAGTACTTGTATTGAAACCTGAGCAAGCGAAGGATTCTAGGATTGAATCACGAGCGAAGCGGGTGGTTTCAAGAGTACGAGACGCAGAATAACTTTGCAGCCGAGCGAAACACACAACTTTTCACCTCACAACAGCGAGGAAAAAAGTTAATTGCAAGGCTAGCATGCCACCCATGACAAAACGTTTAAACGAGAAAAACGTCATGCGCTCTCTTTCTGGCATACGTAAAATAATAAGGATGGAGGCACATCTCGATTTTTATCGTTTTCTCGGGGGTGGCATGCGAGGCCTACTGGGCGCTCACAAAAAATAGTACATTACATTAAAATTAGAAACGTTAAATTAGGCAGGTAGGTAGGTACCAACACGACGATAACTACCATATTATTATTTCGCAGAACAGTCCGATCGATTTTTAGACTGATCGGACCATGGCAGTTCTGCAGACAAAGTTTTCGGAGAAACGTCCGTCGATGCAACGTCTTTAGCTGCAACGTCCCGTCGGATAATGGTGGGTCGGACAAAAATCCTCTCGGACTTAATGCATTCGGATAATCGTCTTTCGCTGCAAGTTAATTCGATGCTACGTCCTGTCGGATAATGGTGGGTCGGACAAAAAAACTTTCGGACTTCATGCATTCGGATATGTGTAATTCGGACTTCCGTCACGGACCCCGACTTAACGCCTACTTGACGCCTACTCAGCAAGGAATCAGGGCCATAATGCCAAAAATTTGCCAGCAAAACGAATAATAATGGTCATGTCAATGTCAAAGTCCTCAATAAACATAAATATTAGCACAGACTAAGTAGAGATGCTACGCATCAGACGGAAATCTCGCCTACAACGAAAATACACTTATTTACCTCAGTACTTCATTTTGACAGCTTTTTTTTTCTTAATATTATTGACGTTAGATGCTATCCAAAGCACAGGATAAAAATAATTTGTTTTTTTTTAAATCTGATTTATGGCTTTGGATTCCACTCTTTTCATACCATTCTTTTTTGGCTTATTGGGGTTTTTATTTTTTAATTGTCAATAAAAATAATAGTTTATTTGTTAATTTTTTTATTTTTCAGCTTAGTTTTATACTTATTATATGCCTTTAACTGCATTGTGGGCAAGTGTTTGTTGGCTAATCTAGAAATATCTGTGCCTTTCAATATTTTATTAATTACACTGCACCAATTAAAAATTGTTAACCGTAAAGTTAACCCAAGAAAGCTTTCTAGGATATTTTTGTGAGTTGGACAATCGAGGAAGTCAAACAAGTACTTGGAAATTATATATTCTTTTATTTCTTTAGCAATGTTTTTCTTATGCGGTTGGTTTTCCAAGTACTTGTTTGCTTCCTCTGTTATTGTAGAAAAAAGCCTCACGGCTTGCTCCGAGGGGTAGGTCAATTTCATTTTTCTTAAAGATTTATATTCTCTAAAAGAAATGTATGAGTGTGTTGCGTTTTCTTCACTCGATGTTAAATTCTTAGCACATTGCTCACATGGATTTTTATGTAAAATTTTTCTTATGACCCACCCCGCTGCATAAGCCCGAGAGTGTACATTTAATCGTTCTTGTCTCGCAGTTTGCACAAAGCTTTCTGGTTCGCATCTCCGTAAGCTAGAGGATTCAGGTGAACGTAAATTCAATTCATTCTGATCATTTTTTGCAACAAACAAAGATTGCAGTTTCAATAACTGTTCACCTGAATCCTCTTCACAGTTATAACTTTCGGAGTGGAATTTAATAAACCTGGTAATCAACAATGATTTAAAGGTGCAGGTAAAGGTGTGGCAATTCGGGTCATTATTTCTAAAATTATACGCCCGCACTTGTCCGAAGAAGTTTTCGATAGGATCGGAATTGAAGTAGCGCGGACGCATAATTGTAACATTTTGTTTTTCAAAAAATTGCCACAACCTCTGATAACTTTTTAAAGTTGTTATCCAATTTTTCAAAGAAGGCACAGATGTTTCCTTACCGTTCTTATCTACGTATCGAATATTACTTAAATCAGTAATGGCATCTTGCCAGAATTTATGATGTTCGGAGCTCGAAGTTACTGCTTTACGAAGAGGTTTCCCTTTGCACTTTTTGCTGCAAGTGCTTGCCCCATTGACTGAATCGAACAGGTCGTCGAAAAATGATACAACTTCTGCCGTATTTTTCAAACTGGGACTTACATTTTTCCCGTCTGCATATTGAGCTGAAACAAAAAGTTTTTTATAAGAACACAATAATATTAATAATTAATTAATAACTATTTTCGACCACTGAATCAGTAACTCTTCTAATTATTGGATACTCTAATTATTGCAAATAAAAACACTAAAGGAAGGAAAAAAGCCGTGGTGGTCCAGTGGCGAGTAACCTTGCCTGCCGTGCAGGAGGCGATGGTTCGATCCCCGTCCAGGCCGACTCGTACCTATGAGTTTTTCGGAATTGATGTACGATTTGTAATACCACTGGCTTTTCGGTGAAGGAAAACATCGTGAGGAAACCTGCATGCTTATAAGTGGCGACGGGCTCACCCCCCGTCACACTGGACAGAGTTTCGGTACTACTGGTAAAACGTGGATATTCTGAGGTTTCAGAATATCTCTGACTACCTCCTCGGGAAATATAGTCGTGAGCATAATGCTTAAACACTAAATACCATAGACTTAAACTCTAGCTATAGACTTGCCCTTCCATAGAAGCAACATGTTCCACTTGAATGAGGTGTACGCACCTGATTGATGTTTCCGAGTTCACTTCGTCACTATGGCAATGACAGACCGCAATGTGTCATTTTGTGTTGTTTTGTGTGACATGTTGTTTGTTTGAACGAGCTTGTCTATCGCTAGAGTAATATGTCTATGCTAAAGACCTGTTTTACCAGTACTGAATAACATCGTGATATTACATTATTTCTCCTTAGTACTCGAACCATTAAACATAATTATTTGTAATACACAATAAACACTGGACAGAGTTTCGGAACTACTAGTGAAACGTGGATGTTCTGAGGTTCCATAATATCTCTGACTACCCCTTTGGGGAAAATAGTCGTGAGTATTTACTTACTTACAATAGTATAAACAAATTACTTACAAAATTGTGCAGTATACGACAAAGTTGCGGCCACAGTTTTGCTGAAAACTCTAGTGCAATTTTTAACCTGAAATAAAATAAAATAATTTAATAAAACTGTTAGTCAAAATTTTATATTATGATATTACATTAAGAGGTTCAAAATAAATTTAATTTTTGTATTAATTACCTTCATCTTTTTAATTTTCTCCGGAATCACATGCTCGTCATTGAGCTTGTGTAATAATCTCATTTGTGCATGATTGCAATCGGTCATGTAAACTTCTACAATGTCACTCCATTTAGCGATTTTGCCTTTATATTTATATCCTTTGTTAAAAAGTTGTTTCTCAATCCCTTGATGAGGTGGGGTGGATCGTGAATTATGCTTAAATTTTGACCACTGATGCGAACTATGTCATCTGAAAAACAATAAATAACATGAAAAAAAAAAGAACTTGTCATAATTATTATTAACCAAAATGTAGACCAACATACAGTAAAATCACCACTGAACTACCCTAGGCGTTTTTACAGTAGGTATAATAATGTACAATAGCAGTCGATTTGCTTCACATATATTTTGTTAAAGAGTAAAGGCCTCCGCACATTGCAGCGATATTATTGACAGCGATTTCGCGACACCTTACACACTGCAGCGATTCCGCGATTCGCGTCACGCATGCGCCCCACCACTGAATGTAGTCTTAGGAGATTTCGTCAGGTCGCGATAATATCGCGGCAGTGTGTAGGATCGAGCGTGACCCCATACTAAATGTACTGGAAATAAATATCGCAAAATCGCAGCGATATTATCGCTCGATAAAATCGCTGCAATGTGCGGAGGCCTTTATGGTTACTTCTTCGTTGTATAAAATTATATTTTCAAAAGACACGACAGAGAAAGGGGTCATAGTACCCAGATCCGCAATTACAAGTGCAAATAAATATCACTCACCAACATGTTCTCCGGCAAGTATTTGTTCTTTCCTTGAGTCCTCTTGTAAGCTTTTTAAAGCTGATTGGAAAGCTGTGCCCTGATCGCAGACTAGAGCCACAGGCAAAAGACCGGCATCGGTCACGGCAGCTACCACGTCTTTTATTATAATTTTTAATTGCACCGCAGTCGTTGCTCCTTTACAAAAATAAAAAGCCACAGGCTGCTGCCACTTGTAAATCGCTCCTCTGAGCATGAACACCAGGGCGTGATCAGCGAAATCTGTTGTTCTTTCATTTAGTTCAACAAACCCATTTATAATATCTTTGTGCTTATCATACGTTAGAGCTGCTTCAAGAGCGACCTCATCAAAGAGAATAGAACAAAATTTCTTTTTTTGATTCCATGTTTCAACCTGGGAACAAAGAAGATGTTTAATTTAGAATTAGAAAAAATTAAATTAAAAAATTAAAATTAAAATTAAAAAGTCATTTATAGAAGCATATCACATATATTTAAGGCAAACATTAATTTAAGTACAAAGTATCTAAGCCTCTAAGGGCTAAGTTAACTACCTACTAAAAGCAAAATAAGTAGTTACCTCTTGTTTCAAAGTCTCGAAGATTTGCGTATTTATTCCAGCTCCGATATTTAACTCTGTAACCATTTTATTTAGAGTTTGCTTCGAAGGCAAGATAAATATTCTTTGGAGAAATCTGTAGCATTTCGGGCTTTGCTTCATTATAGAGAGAGCTATAAATTTTTCTTCATGCGTAAATCGCCTTCCTTTCTGCTTTTTGGTGCATTGCTTGATCTGCATCCACATTATTTTCTTGGCCAGTGGATTCAGTTTATCCGTCATTTTTTCGAAGGATTTCTCCTTCGAAAATTTTGCTGCCCTACGAGCTCTTTGGCTAAAGTTTAACTGCTTTCGAGATTTAACATATTCGTAATAAAGTCTCGTGCAATTGGGCGTGAGGGACTTTAGCTTATGAATAAGGCGTCTTTTTGCTACCGATCTTCTCGGAGTTAAAAGCAACGTTGGCTGCATGTTTGCATCTGTAAAATAAACAATTGAGTATTTTTAATATGTATGTATTTGTATTTAACACCTTCTGGAGAAAATATTTTATTGTATTATTATTAATAGCGGCGCACGCTACTTCGTACGCGCTGACCACTGACTTAAATACTCATACATTTTGATTGAATGAACCGATTGCGATGAAATAAAGGCTAATGTTTAATCAAACTAAGCCCTACGCTGATGTGAAAACCCTATTCAAGTCAGGTCAGAAGTTTTTAAGTGATGCGTGCACAAACAAACAGACAAATAAAATCGGTCAAGTGCGAGTCGGGCTACTCACGTATCGAGGGTTCCCTCCAAATAAAAACTTTTTTCTCCGGGACCTTAAGCGTGAGACCAACTCACACTTGGCCGGTCTTTATTATTTGTTGTTATACTGTAGAGTTTGCTATATATTATTACACCAAGTTTGACGGTTGTATGTACATATTACCGTTTTTACTATAGAGCGAGAAGAAAAAACGTCGATAAAAACTAGTTTCTTGTCGAGAAACCCCTTAATTTTTTACTTTTTGACATTTTTACTATTTGTTGAACAAATCCGGCGTAATAACGCATATTCTGTGAAAATTTCAACTATCTAGCTATTACGGTTCAAAAGTTACAACCCTAAATAGGTAGGACGGATGGACGGACGGACGGACAACGTAGGCAACTTAGTAATAGGGTCCCGTTTTCACTCTTTGGGTATGGAACCCTAAAATCGAAAAATGGTCTCAATGGTTCCATTTCGTATCCAAAACACCTCCAATTAATATTTTTGCCATCTTCAATGTACACACGGCTACATATTATCAAGCTACGCAAAACCAAAATAAGCTGGCCGCGCGTAGGTAGAGTAATGTATAACGTCGCGCGGCCAGCTTGTTTTGCGTAGCTTGATGTGTCGCCATTTTACTATAATATGTACCTATACTTAGATATAGATCGTCATAGGATCTTTTTTGGTTACAGTCACACAATCATCCACCTCTTTAGTTCACTCAATGCCAGTTATCGGCTCCCATTTGCCTATACAAGTATACAAGCCGTACAGTACCCGGCAAACATCTTGAAAATGCGGGAGGGAAATGGGGGCCTGCGCAGTAGCACTTCCGCCTACAAATGTTTCTGCGTGTTTCTGCATTCAAGGCCTTGCTCAAGAAGTTTGCCGGCCATTATTACACTCGTGGGGGATTCAATAAATTTGTACAGTTTATAATTATTACCTCTTCGATGTTCATTGCCAGATCTTTGCTGAGTAGCACCAGAAGCGGAAGATGAAGTATTGATTCCTAAAAAGATTTTTTAAGAGTTGATTAAGTTGATTAATATCTCGAAATTCCGTACATTTTATAAACTTACAGGTGGAAAGACTGGAAAGTTTTGCATTTTCTCTCAAAATGTTTAAAGACGTTTGAAGTCTTTTTTAGCGTTACGTTACGGCACACCTGCTGAACGTTCCGCGCCGAACGTTCCGTCGAACTCAAATGTATCAGACAGCAGATTTTTTTGTGGTTACGAAAGGTTTGCTCCCATAGTAAAATTTGTTCAGTTTGATAGGTATAATATGTGGTTTAGAGGTTAGTGATACTTTTCCTTACACACTGTATACTAAGCTGCAAAGCCTACTCGACTCAAACGTATTAAACAATAGATTTTTGTTTTGTTCTGACTGGCATGCTCCCATAGTAAAAGTTGTTCAGTTTGATGGGTAGAGTATGTGGTTTAAAGGTTAATGATACTTTTCCTTACATTCTGTATAGATAGCTACACTCGACAACAATAGCGATTGCGGAGATATTAAATAAAACTGTTAAAAATAATTAATTTTATGCATGAATGTAGACCAACCAAGATAAATCAAATCATGCATTCATTCATCTTGATTAAAATTAGTTTCGACTGTGGCACTTCGTATGGTCAAGAATCATACACTAATTTATAAACATATTTCAACTTACCGCTCGTTGAGGGAATGCCACAGATTTTCTCTATTGAAGCGGATGTAGAAGATGGCAGTGCACTGACTTCTGAAAAATTTGTAACAATTTTTTTGCTTAAATTTCGTTACTTATCATTTATCAACTATACACCTAGGTTAGGTCACAGATTATATAATACTGTACAGTAGTTAGGTGTAAGGAATCTATAAAAAAATTGGACCTCTCTGATTGGACCAGCCTGTACAAAACAAAATTAAGACTCATTGTTTTTGAATTTAATTCTTACTAGTGTTTTCCCGCGACTTCGTCCGCACAAATTATATACCTACCAGATTTAAGTCAGATCATAAGCTATCAAACAAAAAAAGTTTCATCAAAATCGGTTCAGTAGTTTTTGCGTGATGCGCGAACAAACAAACAAACACACAAACAAACAGACAAACAGACAGACAAAATTTCTTAAAAAGTTTGATTTCGAGTTGGGGATACCTAAAAATCATATCGTAATCTTTTTTTTGTAAATATCTTCAATGTACAGACACACTTCAGTTACAGTTTTATAATAGTTTAGATTAGATTACATTTTCTTCTGTACAGTTAACCATGTAAGACAGTGAGTAGAAGTGTAGTGAGAGTGAGAGCATTGTAATTATGAATAGTGTTTTTAAGCAAAGAAATCAGACATTGGCAAAATTTTAAATATTCATTTTTCAACTTACCAACTATAGATGGAATATCACAGATTTTCTCTATTGAAGCGGATGTTGATGGAAAAGCATTAACTTCTGAAAAATTTGTGAAAAACAAAAATGTTATTACCAGCTATCAGCGCGTGTTATCAGCTTTTTACCTAATGCTGGCATACAAGTACTACTCACAGTTCATTGACGGCAACATAAAGTTGTTTTTCTGCTACTTTTTTAATAATTTACTCAAAAGAAAGAAAGCAGTACTTAGATAATCAACAGACAAAAGGAGCAGGTTGTACACACGGCCTACTGAGACTCATCAAGTTATACAAAACCAGCATAACCTGGCCACGGATAGTAGAGGAGTCAATAAAATTCTAAAAATGTTATGAGCTCTATCGTTAAAACGGAAATACAAACAAGGTTCAAACTTCGTGTGATTATAGTGCATACCTTAAAATAAATTACATTTGACTAACTCATGCTATCCAGATTTTTACTTCCCATACAATGAAATGGTCCGTACATAAAGCTCAATCGATCAGCATAAAAAAAAGTTGTATTTTTTTTTTTTCATATTTTTGGACGACAACTCGCACAAATGTGACGTGACCAAAAATGTATTATGCCAAAATTGTGTTCACAAAAAAGACCCAAGGTTTCGCTTGTACAGACAGACTTGAGACAGTTTCCCTGTATCTCATGTGGTTTTGGATTTTCCCATACTGTCCTTTTTAAAAACACTGTGTAAGTAATGTTTGGTTGTACGGAACCCTCGGAATAATGAAGAGGGACAAAAAAAATGGGTAAACATTTTCGTATAGGTACAGGGTGTTACAAAAGTAAAAATACAAATTTAAAGCTTTTGTTGTTTAGACCATCAAGCTGAACAACTTTCACTATGGGAACAACGTCGAAATCACGAAAAAAAAAACTGCCCCATACATTTAGCAAGAGTAAATTTGTAACTTAGCATGGAAAATCAGATTTTTTTTCGCGATTTCGATATTGGATAGAAATAGAGATTTCGATATTCAACATAGTGAAAGTTGTTCAGTTTGATGGTCTAAACCACCCCCTTAAATGTTTATTTGAAGTTTTGTAGCACCTTGTATAATGTATCTAACGTAAAGCAGGTTTCAAAAAAGTTTACTCAATGTTCTTGGGTTCCTTCCGAGGTGAAACAGTATATTGTGAACTAACTACTTACATAATTATGTAGTAAGAGTAAGAGCAATTATGTGAAGTGTTTTCAAGTAAAGAAATCGGTTATTGACCTTTTAAATAAGTATTCATATTTCAACTTACCAACTGTAGATGGAATATCACAGATTGTCTCTGCAGCAGATGTAGATGGCAGTGTATTGACTTCTGAAAAATAATAAACAACAAATGTCATTAATTTCACCTATGTAACATGCCTGCTGGCAAATAAGATGTATTATAATATTTATAATAGAACAGACTTCAAACAAGAACAATAATGAAGTTGTTTTTCTGCTACTCTTTTGGAAGCAAGAAACAGAAATCATCATTTAAAAAAAAAGTTGACCGTCACGGGACGCCCGGCAGATGTGAAACTTCTACCTGCGAAGATATCTAAATGGTCTTATTTGAGATTGTCTTAAATAAAGTCTTCTTATCCCCCGATTACGCGCGCTTTTTTCGAAAACTAAATCGCAACTGTCAATACGGCACTCCTGATTTAAATGTCAAACTTCCGTCACACGAAAAGGATGCAGATGGTCACGTTGCAGGGTTTGCCCCGAACACTGGCGGAAATGCGGTGCTACGCACAAGCAAAAAGCGATTAATTATAAATAAAAAAAAAAAGAAGTCCATTAATTATAAATAAAAAAAAATAAAAAATAAATGTATGCGGATCAGAATATCGAAGCTTTTCCATAAAAACATTCACTTCAATACACTGACATATACTCTAGCGATAGACAAGCTCGTTCAAACAAACAACATGTCACATAAAACAACACGAAATGACACATTGCGGTCTATCATTGCCATAGTGATGAAGTGAACTCGGGAACATCAATAAGGTGCGTGCACCGCATTCAAGTGGAACATGTTGCTTCTATGAAAGGGCCTGTCTATCGCTCGAGTATATGTCAGTCAGTCAATAGGTTTTTCAACTTACCAATTGTTAATGGAATGTCACAAATTTTCTCGATTGAGGCGGATGTGGACGGCAAGGCATCAACTTCTGAAATGAATAACATAATTTTTTATTTTGTTTTTTGGTTTAATTATTGAATAGGTGGTATAGTAGTTGCTTTACATAAAACCGTGATGATCATGAATAAACCTATATTAATTCGTTTTCTATTTGTACAATTTGATGTCAAACTATTCATAATTAGTACAAATCTTACCACTTATTGTTTTAGTCCGCTTATTCACAACTTCTAGTTTGCAATAGTTGTGATCCTCGTGTCGTCTTTTCCTGAAGTAGTCATGATCTCTGCCTGAGTTAGGGTTTTTATTTTCTGAAAAATATGTTTATGTGTCAGAATCGTAGCATGTGGCGATCAAGTAATATCTAATAAGAGAGAGATTTTCAAACTCTTTCTGAGTTTGAAAAAATATGTTTCTTAACATGCTTTTATAAAATGTCTCTAAATTCAAAGTGCCTTTCAGCATAGGCCTCCTCGAAATGTTTTCATTGCGCTTTGTCAGCTGTTACCCTTGTTCAATATGTCCAAAGATGTTGACGAATAGTCTTCCCCTTATCTTGCTGGGCGTCCCTGCCTTCTGGAGCCATGCCATGCGTAAGTACATGTATGTATAATTATGTTATCGGCTCATCACAATGCTTATTGCTTTTAATTGAATTTGTTATTAAAAGAAAAATACAACTAGTCTGATTAAAACTCGCTTGTCTTAAGCAGGGTCCACAGCGCCATGTTTTTGTGTTTGCTAACACCATAACATAACATTTTACTACCCCGCAGGCAAACGCGGGAGGGAAGTCGGTTTGCAAACAATTTAATGGTGTTAGCAAACACTGTGCAGCGGACCCCGCTTTATATTCATCACTAAGTCAAGAGTAGAATTTACTACTCTATCTATAAAAATACCACATGTTATGGTTTAATAGTTTAACAAAATCCTTCTTACAAAATGGGTACCCATAAAATAATTACTTTTTTTATCTTTAACTTTTACCTATAGAATTGCTGTAAACGAAAATACCACATGTTATTTCCTAGAAGTCTAACAAAAAGCTTGCATATGAAAATGAAATGGGTACAAATCAATGCGGACAAAGTCTCGGGTAACAGCTAGTAAAACTTGTTGGAGTATAAGAATATGATAGGGTGGATTGAAAGAATACCAAAAAGATTTTTACATACCTGTGTCATCATCATGTTGTGTACTTGGTATTCCACTAGCTATTTCGTCGTCAGTAAACAGCGATGGATAGGCGCCAAGATGAAGACGAAGTTTCTGTGTTAGAAATCTTTTCTCGAAATGTTTTTGACATACGAAGCATTTTCGAAGCTCGTCTAAACTCAAGCTCCGCAAGTTGTCACTATCTATACACTCTAACCACTTTTGGAGTCCTATCTCAGTTTTTGGAAAAATAAATAATTTGACGTCCTTTCGTCTGCTATTACAAGCCACAACACAACACTTGTTATACATTTTGTGCACATAAAATGTAATTACACGGTTCGTCGTGACGAAATATTACTATTTTAGTTAATGAGAGGATAAGTTACGGAAATTAATCAACGTACACTTCACTCGATCAAGAACCAAAACAGTAATGGCGGTTGGTCATGTCATGGCGGCCCTTGACAGCGGGCATGGGCGCGACAGGCAAGAAGTGGGGGAAAGAGGGGCGAGGTAAGTGTCAAAATGATATACTGAGCTAAAAAAAAAAAAAACTTACGGCGAGTTTTTTCTCTATGAAGATTACCGGCCGAGAATATTAGTTTGAAACAAGAAAACTCGGAACTGCAAAACACAATTTTGGAACTGCAGAACACTTGGAACTGCAGAACTAAATAACTAAATCAGTGGTTTATAAATAATATGGACAATATCACAATATCGGCCGGGCGGCCGTGTTTTTGTCCAATTTCTGGAGTAATTATGATTTTGACGAAATGGTTCAAGTTCCGTTTCACTTCGTCAGCCAGCATCAGCATGGTCAGCAAGAATGAAGAACCTTTTCGATTCCATACCGAAAGTAAATTAACATTATTGTTACTTTAATTAACGGGGAGCGACATTCTACAAAGGATACCTACCAATAACTATTGTGATGTGTTATGTAATCTACCAATGCGCATTGGTTATGCATGGTGAACTAAACACCCTCCTTGACGGAAAGGCTGTGCCGGAGAGTTTGTGAAGATGGCATACTTTTTGCTCGATGTAGCTTCTTAATTTGAAGCTTTTCTCAACATTCAACATCCAGGGTTATTTCAGCAAAAATGTTCATATCTTATCTCTTACTAAATAGGTAAGTAATAGTGGAAATTTGTGGAAAGTGACCGGCTATAGCAGTGATAGTAAAAGTTTGATTGTGTCTCATTCACTGCCCGCCAACGTGTTAAGATGGCCATGTGATTTTGGCTTATTTCTCCCTGTTGGTGTTGACAAGGTGACGAAAGGATTAGGGTTTCTTCTGCAGTGTATTGGTTGGTGGGTGAAAGGCCAGCCACCTATCACCCATTACACATTATTCAATGTTGACACCTATAACATGCTAAAAGAGCTTTGCTAGAACTGCTTGCAAGACAGTTGATAGTTGTATATTTATGTGCAGATTCAACTGTGCGGATTTAAACCCAAATCCTCATGGTTAATTGTTGATACCTCTCCGCATCGCACCACCAATCTCGAAAACTTGATTTAATGTATAATTGGACCTAGTTGTGCCAAAAGGTTCCAATCCACAACGGTCCCAGTTGTGGATAGGAACCTTTTAGCACAACTAGGTCCAATTATAATTTAATATTAGTATGTACAAGTCTTATGATCCCATAGCAATAAAAGTTTAGTGATTAGATGACATACCTAGCTTTATGTAGTATAATAAACATAACTTTTATTTTCAGGCCGCTCGCAGTTGCACCAACGATGAAAATTTTTGATGTTGCAGAGTGATCACCAAATAAAGGACAAATAATGATAATTTTAGTTAGGGAGAGTGGAAGGTGCCGGGCCACACAACACACTGTATGTGCTTACTCCCTTTTTGAATCCCAGCTCGAGAGCACAACAGAATTATAATTTTGTGGAAGTTCAGACCAGAAATGTTGTTGCACACCAGTAAAGTGCTGAAAGAAGATAAGGAGTATGGAGGAGAAACTTCTCTTTAATTTCGCCCGTCTGATGGTCTGAGCATTTTACAACAAGATTGTGTGTGCAACTGCAAAATTATTGAATAATATCTAGTTATTAACTTTTATTAAAATTATTTCTTATTATTTTTGTAGCATCATGCTACAAAAACTAAAAGTATTTCAACAAGGAATGGAAAGAAGCATGTTAGGAATCAAACTGAGAGATAGGTGGTGACTAACCCGTATAAGGAAGAGAACAAAAGTGACAGATGTGCCCCTTAAGACAAGGGAAATAACGGAATGGTATCCAAGAGACGGCATACGCAGTAGAGGCAGACCGGTGCGAAAGTGGGAGGATGATTTCCCAAAGGGTTGGAGAATAAGTTCAAAGGAAAGAACAGAGTGGAAAAGGTTGGAGGAGGCCTATGTCTCAGGACAACCCGACCAAATGCAGGATTAAAGTGTAGAATAAGGAAAATATTGTGAAGTCGGTGAATAAAGGCTATTTTATTTTTATTTTATTTCTTTGTATTACTTACTTCATTGTACCATATATATTTTTGAGTAAATAAACCCCTTTTATTAAAGTTTCCATAAATCGAACCTCCTTGTTTTATTTTGATTGTGATTTTTCTCATGAATTTATTCAACCATTTTACATGCATTTTACGGGACAGGGCCCGTGCTCCACCTGGGTGGAGCATGGATACTTACAGGTCCTTGTGCTCCGACTGATGACGTCCGGGCCCGTGCTCCACCTAGGCTCTCCACCTGGGTGGAGCATGGATACTTACAGGTCGTCATGCTCCAATCGTTGACGTCCGGGCCCGTGCTCAACCGTCCGCTGCGTCCGCTACCTTGCGACTCCGGTGCGCATTCACCTTAATATCATCAGTTGGAGCATGAGGACCTGTAAGTATCCCATGCTTCACGGACCCACCTGTAAAGTATACCATGCTTCACTCAGGTGGAGAGCCTAGGTGGAGCACGGGTCCGGACCCACCTGGAAGTATACCATGCTCCACCCAGGTGGAGAGCCTAGGTGGAGCACGGGTTCGGACTCGCCTGTTAGTATTCCATGCTTCACCCAGGTGGAGAGCCTAGGTGGAGCACGGGTCCGGACCCACCTGGAAGTATACCATGCTCCACCCAGGTGGAGAGCCTAGGTGGAGCACGGGTTCGGACTCACCTGTTAGTATTCCATGCTTCACCCAGGTGGAGAGCCTAGGTGGAGCACGGGTCCGGACCCACCTGGAAGTATACCATGCTCCACCCAGGTGGAGAGCCTAGGTGGAGCACGGGTCCGGACTCACCTGTTAGTATTCCATGCTTCACCCAGGTGGAGAGCCTAGGCGGAGCACGGGTCCGGACCCACCTGGAAGTATAACATGCTCCACCCAGGTGGAGAGCCTAGGTGGAGCACGGGTCCGGACTCACCTGTTAGTATTCCATGCTTCACCCAGGTGGAGAGCCTAGGCGGAGCACGGGTCCGGACCCACCTGGAAGTATACCATGCTCCACCCAGGTGGAGAGCCTAGGTGGAGCACGGGTCCGGACCCCATTTTACGCAAAAGCAATTCAAATCACCCGCGTATTTTGAATTTTCCATTGTGTTCCATTAGCATCGGGCCATCTTTGACACAATATTCTACCTCTTTTACTCTTATGACGACTTCCTATGGTTCTATCACTTCATTCTTTCATGTAGCAGTTTTGAACACCTTGGCAACACCATACTACTACTTAGCCGGTGCTTAGCCGAGCAGTGGCTTAGCACCGGTTGAAACGCGACTGTGAATACCAAAAAGTTAGTTCGCGTTAAGTACTACTTTAGCTGTCTTGGCTTAGACCGTGCTTAGCACGTCTTAACGAATCGTCTCTGAATCTCAGCCTAAGTACCTACGGATACAACGACCTCTTTCTTTAGGTGAATTTATACATTCGTTCTTTTAGTAAGGGGTGTGTAAACACCAAAAGTAAAATAGTTCCTTGTATACTCTCAAAGAGTAATATGTTAGTCTTCTGTAAATCTAAGTTTGGTCGAATCCGGCCTTAGTAAAAAAAGTTTGAAAATAACGCTAAACTCCCATTTTCTATAATTTTTTAGCTTGAATACTATTTTTAACAATAGGATGAAGAATAAAAAGTAATGAAATGTTGATGACGTCACTGGTGGGTATCTATACTCCATTCCAAATAGCAACGAAATTTAAAGGCTATTTTGCATTGCAAAACAGAGATTTGAAACACATGCGTACCCTCCCCCCCCTCTTTTTTTTCAAGTCCAAAAATAGCTGGTAGAAGGCGTGGGAGATCTAGTCGATTAGGTTGGCGAGGAGCGAAGCGACAGTGTACAGTTGAGCCATAGTGTATCTATTTAATAAATAAATTACAGTTTTTATCAAAATTGGCCAGAAATCTAAATGGAAATCGGAAAATATTGTCGTCCTTATTTGGAATAATGTATAGTAAAATTTTTCATACAAAGGGCACATTTTGACATTCGATTAAGAGTTGCTAATTTGACTAGTTGTCCGCTCCCATTTTTCATTTCCCCAAAATGATTAAGTTTTGAAGAAAAAAATCCCCAAATAACTTTTGGTAGGTATGAAAACAAACAGTCGATCAACTCACAGACAAACTTTGCGTATGAACTTAATCTTCAGTCTTATTCATATTCATTTATTGCATAACCAATAGTCAATAGTCTAAACCACAGCTGTGGTCTAAACGCAGTCAAGTCAACAAAATTGTGATCTAATATGTGTTTTGTACTTTAATCCATCCCTACAGGGGCTTTGCAGGGGCCTTCACAGCAGTCCGAAGACGTGCGGGACTGCGAGACCGCGACACATAGTCCTGCCTGCAAGCCGTCCATTATCAGTAGGTACTGTTTTTTTCCACTAGTGTAGTGTGTTCTAGGAATGTTAGGTTACGTAGTATTTATAACATACATGGGCAACCCCCGGCCCGCGGGCCGGATGCGGCCCGCCCCGGATTTTGATCCGGCCCGCGAAGGATTTTAATATCGCGCGCGAAACCTAAATGTTCTCGGTTCACGCCAATAAGAGAATGATATTCGTTCTTCTTACTACTAGATTCAGGCGACGAAACGGATACTTTTATCATAAAAGATGTCCACTGCTGGTTTTGTGCACTTTTTACATACACAACGTTGATTATCTTGTTTCTCAAGATCAAACGTAGGTACATACCTACGGCGACACATCAAGCTACGCAAAACTAAAATAAGCTGGCCGGGCGTCGGTAGAGTAATGCATAACGTCGCGCGGCCAGTTTATGTTTGTTTTGCGTTGCTTGATGTGTCGCCGTGTGTAAGTACATTACATACTGAATCAAATACGATAATAGAGGGTGTAAGGGACAGCCCTCCGCAGACTGAACCGATGGACTCAGACCATCAAACTATACAACTTTCACTATGGAGCCTACGTCAGGAAACGCAAAAAAAATTAGCTGTTTCATACATTTGAGTTGGGAAGGTACAGCTTTGTATGAAACAACTGTTAAAAGTTATTCAGTTTGATGGTCTCAGTTCAAAACTTCAGTCTGTGGAGGGCTGTCCCTTACACCTTGTATACCGATTGATGTAGGTAACTTTGATAGTACACTTTTTGCCTACATGTATGAAACCGACCGTTTTTTTTTTCACAACTATTATCTACGGCCCGCGAATTCGTTAATATCCTAAATTTTGGCCCGCGACTTTCCAAAGGTTGCCCATCCCTGATTTATAAAAAAGAAATTGGTAATCTCATATGTTTTTTGGTCCATAAAAAAAATAAAAAATGGGTATGGGAAAGGAAACTGCTACCAATTCATCAGAGGAAATGTTTCTCAATTGTCTGTTTCTGTAATTTTGTGATTTTTGATCCCATAATTAAACAGCGGTTTTCTTTATAAATTCGGATAAAATCTCCGAAGCCAGTGTTGTGCATTGGCTGGGTTCATACTCACGCCGTGCAGCCCGGCAAGCTTAGGCAATTCGCTGTACATTAAGGCTTCTATAAAGTTAAATAGTAATAATCACTTTACAGACGAGTCAAACCAACAAGAAATTCCCAACCTGTATAATTTTGCCCCATCAATTTCCCCAACGATTTCATTTCCCCATAATTTTCCCCAAAGATCCTATTTTTCCGTACAATCGCGTGAAAAACCCCCCCTGGCACCCTGTTTTTTTTTTTTTTTTTTTTTTTTTTTGCTGAATTCTCAATTTCTACGCGATTTGGCTTCCCGCCATTAAATTTGTTCGGTCAAAGTTGTATTTGATATTCGTGAAAAATTGGTTTTAGTGATATTTGTGACATAATTTCGTGCGGATTGTGTGCGGAAAGTTGCGTAAATCGACCAACATAACAGGAATCTCAAATACATACGAAGAAAGAACAAAAGTTTTGGTGCAAGTTAAATCGTACTGGTGATTTTGGCGGCAACGCGCGTGCTTACAAAATCGACCAAAATTTCATCCTCATCGTTCATCTATCATCCCATCGTCATCAGGAGAGTTTTGCACAGGAATTGTGAAGAAACAGACGGGCTTTGTTTCTTAATTTTCTAAATTCGTTTTTCGTGGCTATTATTGTGTTAATGTGGTGGAATTAGTTTGATAATGTGCCATTAATGGAGAGCAATATAGTAAGAGTGAGAAATAAAGAAGGCGCTCCCGTTTGATTCGGATTGATTCTCGCGTGAAACTCCCCTTACCATTGGAATGTGTGTACCACCCTCGCATTTCAAGAGTTAGGTATTAAGGTTAGGTTAGGTTAGGTTTAAGTACAAAGAAAAAAAGACACTAATGACCAGGCAGTAAGGGCTAGTTCCCATAGCCTATCCGAAAGGATAAACTTAAAAAAAAAAAAACAATTTCTACGCTCAATGGGGATTTTGACAGCTAGTAAAACGTAGTTCCAACAAACCGCGATAGATGGCGTTGACCAGAGAGGGGACCGAGATGGAAAAGACTAAAAATTTAGCAAAAAAAATGCATGTCACTAAATCAGGCGCAACCGTGGACGAAGCATGTGCTCAGATTTTTCATCTTACTTAAAAACTCAAATGTTTACTATTTTATTTGTATTTTATGATCTGCAAGGTCACTCGCCCCTGTTGCGTCAACGCCATCTATCGAGCCATTTGGAACTACTTTTTCTTTTTTAATGGATTTTTGAAAACTTCTCATTTAAATCTGGTCACACTGCTTCGTCCGTCAACGTCAAATCAACATCAACTCACGGATTTAACGAGTTTTTGGCGGGATTTGGTAGCTGACGTTTGGAGTCCTTATATTTCATCGAATTTTTATTGTTTATAGTGAGTTTTGGTTCGTAAAATTGGTGTTGTTTTGCGTAACAAAGTGTCGTGCAAGTGAACAATATATAGTTCAGTGAAATATGATGGTGCATGGGTCGTAAACAGGAAAAGTGATCCGTGATTCTAGCGCGGCAAAGCGGTCGGTTCACCTCTTTCCTGTGGACTTCTCTGCTTTTCCTGCGTCTTTCGATTGTCTCCAAAAACTCCAAAGAACCATCAAAACGTCGAATACCAACGTTTTAATGTGAAAACAGAAGAAAATTTAAAATAAATTAAGATTTAGTCAAAATGTCTAGTAACCAGGCTAGTAAATATATTAAAAAAAAAAAAAAAAAAAAACGTCAACGTCAAATCAACATCAACTCACGGGGAGTCGCGTTCAAAGAAAATTATATACTCTAGCGAGAAGAATGTCAAGTTCATACAAAAAAAAAGCGACAAAAAAACGATATCCACGCCATCTGTGCTGAACCCCTCGTAAACATTTTACGAATTTTATTAAGATTTAGTCAAAATGTCTAGTAACCAGGCTAGTAAATATATTAAAAAAAAAAAAAAAAAAAAACGTCAACGTCAAATCAACATCAACTCACGGGGAGTCGCGTTCAAAGAAAATTATACGTTGTCGATCTGCTAGTGGGTGGTCGCGTGTCGCGTGTCGCTCGTCGGTTTCCCCCTCCCAGCTCGACAGCGGGGCTCCAGTGGTGGCTCAAGATAGTGTTCTTTTGTAAGAACAACCCTTGAAGTCACCAAAATATCTTCATAACCGTACAACGTCAAGCACTTTTGCTACAAAAACTCGACATTGGCAAAATCATCACAAACCAAGATGGCAGCCATATTTTAAAAATAGAAATAGAAAATAGAAATCAACTCACGGGATTGGCTTCCCGCCATTAAATTTGTTCGGTCGAAGTTGTATTTGATATTCGTGAAAAATTGGTTTTAGTGATATTTGTGACATAATTTCGTGCGGATTGTGTGCCAAAAAGTTGCGTAAATCGACCAACGTAACAGGAATCTCAAATACATACGAAGAAAAAACAAAAGTTTTGGTGCAAGTTAAATCGTACTGGTGATTTTGGCGGCAACGCGCGTGCTTACAAAATCGACCAAAATTTCATCCTCATCGTTCATCTATCATCCCATCTTCATCAGGAGAGTTTTGCACGGGAATCTTGAAGAAAAGGACGGGCTTTGTTCCTTGATTTTCTAAATTAGTTTTTCGTGGCTATTATTGAATTAATGTGGTGGAATTAGTTTGATAATGTGCCATTAATGGAGAACAATATAGTAAAAGTGAGAAATAAAGAAGGCGCTCCTGTTTGATTTGGATTGATTCTCGCGTAAAACTTCCCTGAACATTGGAATGTGTGTACCACCCTCGCATTTCAAGAGTTAGGTATTAAGGTTAGGTTAGGCTAGGTTTAAGTACAAAGAAAAAAGACACTAATGACCAGGCAGTAAGGGCTAGTTCCCATAGCCTATCCGAAAGGATAAACATTAAAAAAAAAAAAAAAAACATCATCTCACGGATTTGACGAGTTTTTGGCGGGATTTGGTAGCTGACGTTTGGAGTCCTCAAGTTTCATCGAATTTTTATTGTTTATAGTGAGTTTTGGTTCGTAAAATTGGTATTGTTTTGCGTAACAAAGTGTCGTGTAAGTGAACAAAATATAGTTCAGTGAAATATGATGGTGCATGGGTCGTAAACAGGAAAAGCGTTCCGTGATTTTAGCGCGGCAAAGCGGTCGGTTCACCTCTTTCCTGTGGACTTAAAAGCAGAGCTTTTCCTGCGTCTTTCGATTGTCTCCAATAACTCCAAAGAACCATCAAAACGTCGAATACCAACGTTTTAATGTGAAAGCAGAACAAAATTAAAAATAAAATAAGATATAGCCAAAAGGTCTAGTAACCAGGCTAGTAAATAAATTGAAAAAAAAAACACGGATTTGACACTTTGGACGATTTTTTTTGGCTTAGTTCGAGCTAAGTAGGGTAGAAATGTATGGATTTTGACATACGGGAGTTCGAACTATGACTTACAAATCGTCTCTGAATCTCGGCCTTTGATTCTTTGGTCGGTTTAACGGTAGTTCTCTTATTAGTTTGTGGTCGGTTTATACAGTACGTAGTACTCTCTATTAAGTCTGTGGTTTATACGTAAAAGTACAAGGTATTAAATTTTCAGGTAAGAACATTAATTTAAACCAATTACCGTCAACAAGCGCTTTCAACGACTTGTGCTGAAGTTACATTCCAAATAACTAACATTTTCAGATAAAATGGCGCAAATCAGAGCTGTGTGTGTACTGAAAGGTGATGTTAGCGGCACCGTGTTCTTCGATCAGAAGGTAGGCCTATTTCTTATTTTTTTCTTTTTTATAATTTTATTATTCACCCGTGCACCTAATGGTGACCTTGTAGAAACGTAACTACCTGCTTCATTTTATCGTATCATTGTGTCCTTGGGACTGAAGTGGGATAGTTAAACAATAAATGTTAATTTCTTATCGAGCCGGTAATTTCTTGAGTGTTCTAGAACGTTTCTTGTATTGTGCCCTCCCCACTACCCCTCTAAAGTATTTGTTATTCTCAGCTAAGGTCAGGTTATACAAGTTACTTCATTATTCACTTATTCAAATAGGATTTCATATACATAGGTGTATATAGGGTCCAACATAATATGCTGACACTTTTTTAAGAGGATGATCAGACCGTCAAACTGAACAACTTTCTCTATGGGACCAAAATAGAAATCGCGAAAAAAAAATCAGCTCTTCCATACAAAACTGTAAACCTACTCGAACCAAATGTATTGGACAGCAGATTTTTTTTTCGCGATTTTGATGTTGGTCCCATAGAGAAAGTTGTTCAGTTTGACGGTCTGAACATCCCCTTAAAAAAGTGTCAGCATATTAAGAAGGACCCTGTATTTAGGGAGCCGTGGTGATCCAGTGGCGAGTTACCTTGCCTGCCGTGAAGAAGGCGATGGTTTTATCCCTGTCCAGGCCGACTCGTACCAATGAGGTCTTCAAAATTTATGTACGATTTGTAACACCACTGGCTTTTTGGTGAAGGAAAACAGTGTGAGGAACCTGCATGCTTCAATTTCGAGGCATGTTTTGTACCCACTATCTATTACAAGTTGTGATGGGCTCACGCGGGACAGAATTTTGGTACTACTGGTGAAACATGGATGTTCTGAGTTTTCAGAATATCTCTAACTACCCCCTCGGCGAATATATATGAGCATATGCATTATTTAGGGATTCTTAGGGAATTGGTTGTCTAGTGCCATTGTCATGTACAGTTTCTGGAGGTGGTCGTCGTCGTTGTCGCTGAAGATTACCTGTTATTGTATTGCATTACCATATCCTGAACCCTCCAAACAATTTTTTTGCCTATGTATTTAATGTCCATCATCACTAAGTTTACAATTTTATTATAATTGGGCGTCCACGCAGAGCGGCACAGGCGATTGAATTAACTTGATGCAATCATCCAGTTCATTCAATTAAAACCTATGAGCATTTAAAGTCAGTGGTCTGCGTGTACAAAGTCACAGGCGTCGCTGTAGGTACAGAAAATATGTTCAATTTCATTCACTTTTGGGTTTAAGCACACATTTAGAGCAGACAAGACATGGTTTAAGTCGTAATTGGACGCAGTTCTGCAAAAAAGATCCAACCCACTATAGAGCCACTCTTTTTTGCAGAACTGCGTCCAATTATTTGCCATTATGTCAAATTTTCCTGTATGTAAGTAAACCTAAAGAATTCCTGCTTATTTTCAATATAGTATTTACCTAGATAGGTATCTAAAATTGATAAGTAATTGGTTGTATAACACTAACTCACTTACCTGATTAACAACGGTAAATATTATTTATCCTTGACAATGACATTGCAAATGTTTATCTACATTGTAGGCAGCAATTTAGCTATAGACATTAAGCTGGGTATCTTATTAAAGTTTTTTGAAATAGTTCAAACATGTTTGTACACAAAACATTCGCGCTAATTTAAAACATTCAAGTTCAATCCTAATAAAATTTCAGTTCTAATCACATTGCAATCCAATTACTATTCAACTGTGATGAATTCCGCATCGCGCTAAACTCTACGAGTAGGTGACTGACAGCCTTTAAGAGAAGTTTATTCCGAGAGGGCAAATGCGCGCTGCATACAAACGTAGTCTGGTGATATTTTCAATACTATCTGATAAAAGTCAATTAAATTTTTCAGAAACAATCTAGAAACTAATCTCTATGGTTGTATGAAGTCAGATTTTCGATAAAATATTCAGTTTTAATGCTAGGATTAATTTAAGATTTGTATGGAAATCTTTGAGGCACTGTAAATTTAAAACTATACATTTTAACGAAAATCTGACTTCATACAAACATAGACATTAGTTTCTAGATTGTTTCTGAAAAAATTTATTGACTTTTAATTGATGATAAATTTTAATTGATGATTGATAGTAGTGAAAATATCACCAGATTTCGTTTGTATGGAGAATGCCAAAGGTAATATAACCTTAACGTCTAAGTGATCTGTCAAAACGGCTCCAAATGTTGTCAAATGTATAGCGCAATACCAAATGTGTTAAAAGTTGTGGATCGCACGCGGTCCAATCATGGTTCAGTTACGATTTATTTAGCCATATCATATCATTTAGTACTGCTAGGGCACTGCAAACGTTTTTCCTAGTGTAAGGAAAAAGTGGTTCATTTTGCCCCGGTTTTAAACCAAAGATTATCAATGTCTGTCAATAGACAAAAACTGACAAAAAGAAACAAAATACAGATTTGATAAAGATTTATAATAATAATAATAATAATGCCGCACCTCTCGACAACCTTTAGCCGCTCAATGGGATGTTGCCCCATTGTCGCACTTTGTGCGTGCGGCCGTTTTATGGGGCCCACTCGACGAGTCGGCGAGTCATCGCCTGCCCTATTAACAATTTTGAGACTAGTTGTCATGGCAGGCGTCCGTTAGTCTCCTCCCATAGCCCAGTATCCATCCATCCAACTTTCACCTCTATAGCCCAAGACCTTATTTTTCCATCGTGGCCATAGCGCCGCACTCCAATAGTCTTTGCACCTGACGGGGACCATCCCCGTGTGTATCATGTTGTGCGCTCGGAGATGGTATCCGCCATGTGTATCCCTTACATTTAGATTAACTTGTCTTTTTAACGGGCCTCTACATGTTGGCTTCGGCTCCATGCACGCCTTCCAAAGGTCCGGGACTTAATTGCCCGTGATTACGGATCGTAAGACACATAATAATAATAACCCCGTGGGGGCAGCTTGTGGCGAGCTGACGGTGAGTGGCGACACCGCGGACCCCTATCCAGGGGGACCATACAGACATGCGCTTACACACACACATACAGACAGTAACACACCCCCCTACCTCTGGCTTGCCTTCATTGGCCGTCCAGAGTGGAATCGCAAGAGCAAAGAACCTATGCTCCAGGTTGGAAGTGTATTGCACGTAATGGCGTAATAACGGGGAAACCCGCTCACGGGGGTAAACCCCGCGATGGTGAAACCGGTGCCGCACCTCTCGACAACCTTTAGCCGCTCAATGGGATGTTGCCCAATTGTCGCACTTTGTTCGTGCGGCCGTTTTATGGGGCCCACTCGACGAGTTGGCGAGTCACCGCCTGCCCTATTTACAATTTTGAGACTAGTTGTCATGGCAGGCGTCCGTTAGTCTCCTCCCATAGCCCAGTATCCATCCATCCAACTTTCACCTCTATAGCCCAAGACCTTATTTTTCCATCACGGCCATAGCGCCGGACTCCAATAGTCTTTGCACCTGGCGGGGACCATCCCCGTGTGTATCATGTTGTGCGCTCGGAGATGGTATCCGCCATGTGTATCCTTTACATTTAGATTAACTTGTCTTTTGAACGGGCTTCTACATGTTGGCTTCGGCTCCATGCACGCCTTCCAAAGGTCCGGGACTTAATTGCCCGTGATTACGGATCGTAAGACACATAATAATAATAATAAATTTTATTTCAGGCAACAGTACAAAATTAATCATAACAGGCCCATATTATAAATACCTTAATCTAGAATACATACAACAATATAAGAAACAAAAACAAACATAAACATTACACTCCCTAGGGTAATATAATAGGTAGGCTTATAATAGTGTTAGCTACGAATAAAGAAGTTAGGTACTTATATAAAATAAATTTCATACGTGTAGTAGTGTTATCTTTGATAAGAATAGTGCCAAGTAATTATTAATCTTGCTCCCTACCGTGCCACTTATGATGTCATTAAAATCCAGTATTATTAATAAATGATACTGATATTCATTAACGTTAAAAGTTAATTAATGTTATTAACCATTGTCCCCACTATGCCTGCGTCACAACGGTACAAGAAATAGTACTAATTAATACTTACTACGTAAAGTACGGACACTCCCTGCTCTCACCAATTTTGACCACTTACCCTGCCTCGGTGGTTCGGGAGGTGACAGTAAGCACAAGCAGTGGCGTATTCATATCTCACTCGCATTCAATCAGCATTCATGCGCTAGCCTCTTGTCAGTGCGAGACCGTTTGTATTATGTGTACAGGGTTATGCCTGCGTGGTGGAGAAAGGCCCACTCCCCCTCAGCCTTATTCGTTAGAGGAGGCCTTTGCCCTACATGGGGGCCATACAGGCGATTACTTATTAAATGTTATTTATTACTTATCCTAGGTAGGTAAATTCTAGGCAATCTTGAATTTATGTATGTATAGATAGTCACATAATAAAAGTTTCTTTGATTTGATTCTTGTTCTTATTTTTAAACAATTTTTTTATTAAGCCTTTATTCAGACATCTTATCTGTTTTTATTTATTCTATACTCTGAAATCGAATCCGAGATCAAAAATTTCAAACAAAAGAGCCTCTTTTTTTAAATTTTTGATCTCTGATTCGTTTTCAGAGTATAGTAGTTGCGCTTTGCTTTTTTTGTAGGTCTGTTTGCCAATCGGCAAAGGTCTCCTGCTTTTAAACATATAGAGACTTAAAAGAGTTTAGGGACCACTTTTGGATAAGTTCTTGTAGCTTATCTGACAGCTCGTTAGACTTATTTTGTATGAAAAATATGTCAAACGATCTGTCAAATAAGCTATCAAGAACTTATTCAGAAGTGGTGAAACAGGCCCTAAAAGTTTTACAATAAGTACCTACAGCATAGAATAACTAATACATGTTCCTTAAACTGTTAAGTTATACAAATAGGTACATTTTAAGATGGTATTTGTCTTTCCAAAAAATTTGGATGAATGGCATAGCATTGATACTTTTTTGGCAGTCATCTTGTGACGAGTATGAGATACAAGGATAATATTATTGCTCACTAATGCTGTAATAATGTTTTTCTAAGACTTAACACTTTCACTGCTGACGACCTACGTCGTAGGTCGGCGACAAATGGGCCGAAGTGCTGAAGAACCCACTTAGCGAGCCAGTTCAATTGCATTTCGACAGTGCTAATGACCTACCGCGCGAGTCACCGATAACCTTACGCCTGCGCGGGTGACCCACGAGACGAGCCAGTTTATCGTTTCACCGTTACGACTGTGCTCATGACCTACGAGGGGGGTCAAGTTTCGCCTGTGCTGATGACCTACAGCGCGAGTCACCCAAACCTTACGCCTGTGCGGGCCGACCCACGAGGCGAGCCGCTTTGGTCATTTTACGTTACGACTGTGCGCGCGACCTACGAGGGGCGTCAGTTTTAGCACTGCGCGAGGATCATGATTTTGAGCTTAGCAGCGAAAGTGTTAATTACACCCTTTTCATCGTGATAGGAGCCCTTCTGCAGTGGGATCCTACAGACTCGGGCTATATCTTAACTTTTTAATACACTTTCTAATAAAATATTGTTCATTTTCAGGATCCCGATGCGCCAGTTGTACTTTCTGGGGAAGTTACTGGACTTACCAAGGTAATAAGATAAGATAAAGATAAATATTCTTTATTTGCACACCAAAAATAAAAAAAATAAAATGAAAATGGTAATGGTAATGATACTGAGGGCCTGTTTCACCACTTCTCAATAAGTTCTTGTTAGCTTATCCGACAGATATTTTGACATAATTTCATACAAAATATGTCAAACTATCCGTCGGATAAGCTAACAAGAACTAACCCAGAAGTGGAGAAACAGGCCCTAATAGTCTTATTAATCTATCTGAAGTATAGGCTCCTTCTTCTTGATATGCTGACGGTTTTGTAAGGTGGTGATCAGACTATTCAACTGAACAACTTTCTCTAACTAAAGGACGAATGACGAAATCGAATAAAAACTGCTGTCCCATACAAAACTGCAATCCTATTCGGCACAAATGTATGGGACTGCTGATTTTTTTTCTTTATTTCGATTTTAGTCTGTAATATGTAGATGCTTAATGGCAAATAGTTTGTTATTCTAATACATTTGACTGTAAAAGAGGATGTTATCCTATGTTAGCATCCTGAATAACATAAAAATTAAAAATAGATAATGTTGTTCAGTTTGATGGTCTGAAAATTTAACAACACGAACGACAATGACACATTAACACTTTCACTGCTGACGACCTACGTCGTAGGTCGGCGACAAATGGGCCGAAGTGCTGAAGAACCCACGTAGCGAGCCGGTTCAATTGCATTTCGACAGTGCTCATGACCTACCGCGCGAGTCACCGATAACCTTACGCCTGCGCGGGTGACCCACTAGACGAGCCAGTTTAGCGTTTCACCGTTACGACTGTGCTCATGACCTACGAGGGGGGTCAAGTTTCGCCTGTGCTGATGACCTACAGCGCGAGTCACCCAAACCTTACGCCTGTGCGGGCCGACCCACGAGGTGAGCCGCTTTGGTCATTTTACGTTACGACTGTGCGCGCGACCTACGAGGGGCGTCAGTTTTAGCACTGCGCGAGGATCATGATTTTGAGCTTAGCAGCGAAAGTGTTAACTATAACATGTATGAAGTCGCGTTAAAAATCGAGTACTTAAGTATTAAAATAAAACGGTAAACAGACTATGCATTTATTCGTCAGTATAGGATGCATCATGTACGCACGGCGACAGATAAACCTACCCTTAGTTGGACCTTATGTCTATGAACATAGAGTTCAACCTATGGGAAGGTTGATCTGTCGCCCTGTGTACAAACTACTGATCTGATTTCAAGGCAGTTTTTATGAAATGGAGAAATGCTCTGTTCACAATAACCTAGTGACTCAATTAGATATACATACAAGCCTCACCTACTGAAAGGGAAATTTTAAAAACTATGTAAATAAAATAAATGATGTGCCGTGGTGACGGAGCTGCGGCGTCGCATAGGTCGTGTTAATTGACCTCGCGTCGCGGCGATATTACTGTTGTGTAACAGTCGATAAGTATTTATCAAACTTATTGTTTTATCGCGTCGCTGTCGTTCTCTTCATTAATAATAATACTCGTACCTAGGTAGGTACGTACATTAACAGTAAAAAAGGTGTGTCTATACCACAGAGAAATTACTCACTGTCTTTACTTAAATTGAACAAACACAAATACTGTACCTATTTAGTTTGTATTTATGTGTGTTCTTTATCTCTATAGTGTCAAAACCACTAGATCTGTTTGATTTTGTTTTTACTGTTTGAAAGGAAAATGTCTAGACAGGCAATTTGCTGTTGGGATAAAACTAGGTGTAAAAACCGGAAAAGAACTTTGCAACAACCTTAACCTTATCCCTTCAGCAATAAAGTCTGTAATTTTTTTTTTATTGTGGATCAAAATGGTACTTATTCTAATTTAGATTTTATAGTCTAAACTCGAAATCGACTAAATATTACGCTCACCTACCTTTGTAAATTTGTACAGTATCTATGATACTAAAATAATGTTACCATCTCTTCCAGGGCCAGCATGGTTTCCACGTGCACGAGTTCGGAGACAACACAAACGGGTGCACGTCAGCGGGCCCCCATTTCAACCCCTCCAAGGTCGAACACGGCGCACCCACGAGCGCCGTGCGCCACGTGGGCGACCTCGGCAACATAGAGGCTGTCACCGACAAGGGTGCCACCAAGGTAATCGATGTATATACGTCTAGCCAGAAATAACATCAATTCAGGGTGTCCACTTTCTGGAAACTACTTCCGACAAGGGTGTCACCAACGTAAAGGGCATTGTCTGGCCAGAACATCAATTCAGTGTGTCCACTTTCTGGAAAGTACATCTGCTGACAAGGGTACTCTGATTAGGGTGTCACCAAAGTAATGGGCATATACGCCTAGCCAGAACATCAATACAGGGTGTCCACTTTCTGGAAAGTCAAGTCAAGCTCAAGGTGATCAGGGAAAGTCAAGACACATTGATGAGGTACCCTGAAAAGTTAGAGATATCAAAGTAATACCCTAGAAAGTCACGAAAAAACATCTAGTCAAACATTTACACAACTATCTTTAGAATAGCAACAAAGTTTAGACCACTCATAACCATATTTGTACAGGTGTGCATCGAGGACCGTCAAATCTCATTATGCGGACCCAACAACATCATCGGACGCACACTGGTTGTACACGCAGACCCCGATGACCTCGGCGTCGGAGGCCACGAACTCAGCAAGTCAACCGGCAATGCTGGAGCCCGTATTGCTTGCGGAGTCATCGGTATCACCAAGGCATAAACCCATATCTTAGTGTATTCTGCCTTGGTCCTCTTAGGATAAGCATGGCTATGGTTACAGACATATAACTTAGTATTGTAGTTATTCATATGTTTAAATGGGTTCGTATCGGAATGACCTAAAAGCAAATTGACCTACGTATCATAACGACCTAAAAGCAAAACGTCCTATTATCAAATCGACCTAAAAGCAAAACGACCTATTATCAAATCGACCTAAAAGCAAAACGACCTGAAATCAGATTGACCTAAAAGCAAAAGGACCTAAAAGTAATACGCCCTAAAATTAAAACGACCTGTTTACAGATTGAAGGTAAAGTACAGTACTCGAAAATTAAAATAGAGTGATACCCACCACTAATTTTTAATTAGTAACGAAACTTTAAGGGTGTATTCAGACCGAGAATCTGAACAACTTTCCCTAAACAACATGGGTCGAAAAAAGATAAAATTTTTCTATCTTAATGCCTATCACAAAGCCATCAAATGCATTGCATATATCACAATTTAGCCGGACGGCCCATACATGGATGCATACTGACATTTTCACCTAAAGTGCAATTAATGCAACCTACTCCATAAAAAAATCCGTAGATTTCCCCGATTAAAAGGAAAATACTTCATTCAAAACTTTTTTAATCCACCTGTCAGTGACTAGCCACTTTCGAAAATTATTTCTAAAATCAAATTAATTGTCAAAGAAGCTGTTTCGAACTTGTTTCATTTTCTATAAAACTATTCAGTCCGGAAAATATTGGTAAAGTTTTTATAAAATGGATAATGGAGAACCAAGCGACGAAAACTATTCAAAAAATGAATTTGTTTTCATTAAATCTCAAAAGGGTGGTGCTGTTTTACTCCATGAAGGGTATCGGTACAATTATAAGGTACGCAATAAAAAAGGTTCCACAAACTGGCGTTGTGCGAGTCGTGAGATTTGTAATGCTAGTATGACGCTTAATAGCGAGAAAACTGGAGTTTTAAGATTGACGCTGCACACTTGTAGATCTAATTTCTTAAAAAACAGAACAGATAGTATCATGGATAAGTGTAAACAAAAAGTGTGCCAAAAGTATAACTCGATCCAAAACATTTTTGAAAGTGAGTTTTCAAATTTGAACAACATTGATATGATACCGCCGTATACATCAAAAAAAGATAGTCTGTATCGAGCTCGCCGGAAATTTCTTCAAGTCCAAAAAACTGAATTTAAAAGTTTAAACGAAGTGATAGTTCCCGAAATTTTGGCAGACAAATTTCTTATTTGCAATGACGGAGAAGACAATTATAGAATTTTATTATTTGCATCTCAACTTAGCAAGAAGTACCTGAAAAATGTATCCTCATCTGTGCAATTTTTTGGGGATGGAACTTTTCACGTCCCACACCCGTTTTATCAATTGTATACGTTGCATGTAGATATTGACAGCTGTGACGAAACTACAAATATTGTACCTGTAATATATGCACTGTTACCAAATAAAACGCAAGGAACATATGAAAGGCTCTTTAACCTAGTAAAACATGAACTTGGGACTGAAATTCATAATTTTACTTGTGATTATGAAAAAGCACAAATGAACGCGTTTAAATCTGTGTTTGAAAACTCAAAAGTAACGGGATGCTACTATCATTTCAACAAGGCAGTTTGGCGTAAAGCAGAAAAAATTAAGGAAAAAAATCCTGAAAACGGAAAAGAAGTCAAGCTAGCACAAACTCATACAGGCAGAGAAATAACAAGACTGAGTGCGAATTTACCTTTAGTACCACTGGAATATACAAATGAATGCTGGGACATCATTAAGCATAAAGCAGAACATTCAACTGAATATTCGAAACCATTATTAAAGTTCGTCGATTACTTCGAAAAGCAATGGATGACCCTGCCCGCGGATGTCATAAGCTGTGCAATGGAGCGCCATCGGACTAATAATGGGCTAGAAGGTTGGAATAGGCGCTTTAATTCTCAGATAAGACCAAAGCCTACATTTCTGTCTTTTGTTAACGCTCTCAGGAAAGAGGCAAAATGGCAAGATCACAGAATAACCCGTTCAATACTTAAACGAGAGACACGACGCAAAAATCAAATATTATTTGAGTCAAAATATAAAAAAGAGCTACGAAAGCTTAAGAAACAAGAAATTACGCCATTCGAATTTTTGAAAAAAATATCACATATTAAAAGATTGTTTATCGACAATTATTAATAAGTATTATTAATACCGTATATCATAGGGTATATTATATTCGACTATCATCATAATTTTCATAGAAGTTACTTATTTTCTACAATCAGTGTCTGTCATAACTCAAATCCGTTGTGGATCTCATCAATTATTGATTTTTAGGGCGATAGTTTAATATCTAAAAAGTTCATGATGGCGGCAAGTTTTCTCAAATCTGACATCGGATCAGATTCATGTTCAGACTCTATGCGGACCTTCAGATATCGATTTGGAAGCAATCGGTTTAGCAACTAAAAAGTTCAAGTTAATAGCCACTTTTCGTGATTCTGACGATTCTAAGTCATAATAAATGGCGTAATGTGTGCGCTTATGAGTGAAATTATGTATTTGACTGTACTATATAAAAATGGGACGATTTGATAATAGGTCGTTTTAATTTTAGGGCGTATTACTTTTAGGTCCTTTTGCTTTTAGGTCAATCTGATTTCAGGTCGTTTTGCTTTTAGGTCGATTTGATAATAGGTCGTTTTGCTTTTAGGTCGATTTGATAATAGGACGTTTTGCTTTTAGGTCGTTATGATACGTAGGTCAATTTGCTTTTAGGTCATTCCGATACGAACCCGTTTAAATCATTCCCAGCGATTCGGTGAACAAATTTATTTTTTAATAAAGTTTGGGGAATTCGGATGTTGTAATATTTTATGCAAGCTTGTTTTGTTTGAATAAACTTTGGAAATTTTTTATTTTTTGTTTGTTTTTTTTTCTATTTCTATTATCAGATATCTAAATAACATTTATGTCGCAAATGTATAATGTTATCATAATCAATTAGGATAGAAATAAAATAACAAAATGAAGCTATGAATATTTTAATTGTCCTATAGAATACATTATTTGGCTGGTGCGGGTAAAGAAAACGTTGCTAGATGCGTCTTGAGCTTGGAACATCCTCGGACAGCTCGGACTCCACTGCCAGAGGCTATTTTCGTTACTCTGAACACTTACAGCAGCCCAATAATTATCCAAATCCCGCGACGAAACATAATCTGATAGATTTTTACAAATATTGCCAATCATAGTTGGCGTTATAAACCCTTTAGCTACCAATAAGGATATTCTAGTAGATTTTATAGCTGATTCACTATCGGGTTGGCCGTATGTGCTTATGTATGTTTCTGTTGGGTGCAAATCTCCACCAAAAGCGAGCATTCCAATCCACTCAACCATTTCATCTGGTTCCACATCTTCTAAAACTGGTATTTCTTTTACTGTTGGCATTAAACGTTCAAGCTGAAGTGATTGGAGAGTTACGTTTATATCTCTATCGTAGAAATACTTGGCTATCGATGATGGACAAATATTGTCACTATTTGGTTCCCAATGTATATAGAAATCAAACGTCTCCAACTTCTTTAGACTTAGTCTGACTTTACTGAAGTGTTTTAGGTTATTCAAGTCTATTTTGACTTCGTAATAATTGTGCGGTCGCTTCGTTCCTTCAAATCCTGTTGTTTGGAAGATATATTCTAATAAATGTAGTGTTAATATACCGTCGGGAGTTATTGCCGCGCAATTATGTACTATACAGTTTCTGTCGGCTGACAAACAGTATAGGTGTCCGCTTTTTACAAAGTTTGCTATAAAATTAGGTTCAATAAATTCGGTAAGAGAGCAGTTGGATATTTTGTAGTAATCACTGTCTTCTGTTAATATTTCATCGATAAAGCTCGGTGTTTGTAGTTCGTCCGGGCAGGTAATGATTATGCTTTTGTAGAAATAGTTAATTTTAATAGTGTCTACAGCTGAATCCAAGTTTTCGTATGTTTTGCAGGACGATATCACTTTGGGTGGCGGAAAATTACAAACTTCTGGACATAGCATTTTATGATCTTATTATTAAATTAATATTTAAAAAATAAATAGATCTTCGACGAAACGATGATAATAATATAACCTCAAAACATCAATGGCATTTGACATTGACACTATTTTTTTTTTTTTTTTTTTTTTTTTTAAAGTTTATCCTTTCGGATAGGCTATGGGAACTAGCCCTTACTGCCTGGTCATTAGTGTCTTTTTTTCTTTGTACTTAAACCTAACCTAACCTAACCTTAATACCTAACTCTTGAAATGCGAGGGTGGTACACACATTCCAATGGTCAGGGGAGTTTCACGCGAGAATCAATCCGAATCAAACGGGAGCGCCTTCTTTATTTCTCACTCTTACTATATTGCTCTCCATTAATGGCACATTATCAAACTAATTCCACCACATTAACACAATAATAGCCATGAAAAACGAATTTAGAAAATTAAGAAACAAAGCCCGTCTGTTTCTTCACAATTCCCGTGCAAAACTCTCCTGATGACGATGGGATGATAGATGAACGATGAGGATGAAATTTTGGTCGATTTTGTAAGCACGCGCGTTGCCGCCAAAATCACCAGTACGATTTAACTTGCACCAAAACTTTTGTTCTTTCTTCGTATGTATTTGAGATTCCTGTTATGTTGGTCGATTTACGCAACTTTTTGGCACACAATCCGCACGAAATTATGTCACAAATATCACTAAAACCAATTTTTCACGAATATCAAATACAACTTTGACCGAACAAATTTAATTTCTATTTTTAAAATATGGCTGCCATCTTGGTTTGTGATGATTTTGCCAATGTCGAGTTTTTATAGCAAAAGTGCTTGACGTTGTACGGTTATATTGATATTTTGGTGACTTCAAGGGTTGTTCTTATAAAAGAACAATATCCTGAGCCACCACTGGAGTTCCACTGTGGACCGGGGATGGGGCAACCGACGCGCACGTGCGACCACCCAATAGCAGAGCCACAGAGCAACTCCGAACAAATTTAATGGCGGGAAGCCAATCCTATTTTGTTTTTATTGTTGTTGTTGTTGTTTTTTTCCCTTACGGAAAGGCAAAGGGAGCATAGCCCATGCAGCCAAGTCTGTTTTTGTCTTTTCTCAGATATCATCAATTATAAAAGGCGCTATGTGCCTGATCTGTGTTATATTTATTAATAATTTTCTAAGTCTTCATATTTCAATGTTATTTTCCAGTAGTAATGTCATATCTGTGATTTTTGTCATTTTATTTTGTTTTTATTGAAGCTTTGCTTTGGCAACGAGACCATCAGCTTAAACGATACCATTTTAATACCTAGATGAATCTGAAGACGATTTTGTAAGCTCGCGCGTAGCCGCCAAAATAATGATTTTGGCAGTAACGCGTGAGATTCCAAGATCCATCACTGATTAGAATAAAAAGAAAAACTTCATAGGTACTACTGAAAACAACGGCTGTAAGGGCTAGTTCTCATTGCCTTTCCAAAGAAAAAAAAAGTTACTGTCAAATGTCAAACTGACAGTAGCGTTCCTTTTCACGCTGAGTCATCACCATGCAAAAATTTTGTATACTATTGTTGTCACCATGAGCGTGTAATTTCTCTATGGTCATCACTGAGTAGGTGATACGATTTTTGGAGTCAAGTTAGGGTTGAGACACATTTACCGATCGCGAGCCGAATACATACACAAAGATAGTGATGGATAGCGCGATACCGCTATATCTCGCTGCCATACTATGGCCGCTTGTATTGAACGAGTGGATTACTTATAGATAAAAAAAATAGAATCTAAAGTACCTAATTATTATTTATTTTCAGTTCCCTCTTACAACAATAACATTACTATTTATTTACAATACTTATATCTATATTTAGATAGGCAAATAATCGCAAGCTTTATGTCAAGGCCAAATGGCAAGGCCGGGTAGCGCGCGATCAAAGCAAGCAATGTACGCCGTAATCGACCCTAAATGTTGGGTAATGTAATCGCTGCCTTACACGTGTAATTTGGTTAACGGACGATTCTGCCTTGGTAAAAATTCTGCGATCAGTTGCCCGTCTAAAGTGTGCTCTACAGTCGTATTTTGTTTACAAAATGGCGAGTTGTTCAGCAGGCACGGCGTTGTAGAGAGCCTCGACCGCCTCCACGACGTTGGAGACGATGGCGGTGACGACCGGCGCCGCCAGCTCGTTCATTACTTCCCTCCAGTTGGAGTTCACGAACTGGTTCACAGGTTCAGCTGTGAAATAAAATGTCGATGTAGAAAATTATGGAAGTTATGCGATTTAGAAACATATACCATGTAACTATATAATTCTTATTCTTATTTAATTGGTTAGGATTGAAAATAGGACCTAACTTTGTTTGTATGCAGCACGCTCGGGCGCTCTGCAAGGACTATCTCATAGTTAAAATATCATGGACGCTTTTACATAGGTACGATGATTTGCGAAAAGACCCTGAATTTGTTTCATAGGTACATAAATATTCTCACGCCTGTCTCCCACTGGGGTAGGCAGAGACAACGGAACGCCACCTGCTACGATCCTAAAATACCTCTCCAAGTTCCTCCACATTCATGCTCGTGCTCCACCAGGCCCCCGCGCTCGATAATCGATTAAGACGCTGTTATACCGTCGAGGCCGTTTTTTGAACAAGAACGAAAGTGTTTTAAACTGTGTTTTAAAGTCTGAAATTAAATTATGTCTTATTTAAGGATCGGGCGGATGGGCGACTGTTCTCAATTAGGTACACGATTAGATTAAGTTTACTAGATAGAAAAAAATCCCAAAGTTACCCCTTTTTGTTATGTTTTTTCAATACTATGATTAAACTGCTGATATTTAACTTTTTATTCTTGTACTTAACTAAATACATTAAATATTTCTAGTGAACTCAGGAGAAGTTTTAACTTAGAAACTCCCATGAGCAAAGATATTGACGAAAAACACGTTTTTTTGCGATCCTGCTTTCAATTGGAGCGGGATGGCTAATTGTAAAATTATGCTTGCAAGAAAGAGACGCTTGCACTGGGATAACCTAGCCTTAAGATCGTTGTAGCAACCGGCTGAGCTTCACCACTAAGTATTAGTTTTTTATTACACTATGATAGAACTCGACACCTTGCTGTAATGCTGGGTTCACATGCACGCCGTGCAGCCCGGCAAGCTTAGACAATGAGCGTTTTTTTTTTCGTTTCATAGTAGATCGATAGATGACGCTACGGTCTATACGAATCTATGTCAAACACTGAAAAATTATCTTTCCCCGAAATGAGGGTAAAAGTGAAGTAAAAAAAAAACAAAAATCTTTTGGAACATAATGAAACATATTTTTTATGATATTTAACTATATTTCTTATGCTAATTTACTCTTTAAGGTGATACAAGACTACAATTTGACTAAAATAAAATTGAAAATAAATATAAAAACTCTTTGATCATAAGGCAAAATCTGAAATTGAACTGGCAATAAGAAAACTTGAGCTGTCAAATGTCATTGTCAATCAAACTCGTATCGTAGCATTTACTTTGTCGTGTTTGTTAGTTTACTTCAAACTGCTTTTCTGAAAAACAACGAAAAAGGACTGTATTTTTGGCTAAGAAAGAAATCGAAAATAATTTCAAAATTTTTTTGATGACGTCTTCCAAATCCGAACCAAAGAGAATGAAATCTCTACGTTTTTAAGTCTATAGGAGACATTGCAGAGGAAGTTTTTGCTTGACAGTTTGTCGTACAGACACTACTGCCATCTATTGAGTTATAAGAAAACGGCATTTAAAAAAAAAAAGAAAAACGCTCATTCGCTATATCGACTCGTCTGTAAAGTGATTGTTACTATTTAACTTTATAGAAGCCTCAATGTACAGCAAATTGCCCACGCTTGCCAATCCAACCCAGTACTTTAAACCTTCCTCGCCAAGTGAACAGGGCATCCTCACCTAGAATCTTGTTGCCATTGAAGAGGTTCTCCAACTTGAAGGTGGTGCTGGTCTGCACGTGGAAGGTGTGCCTGGTGTTGCTGATGTGCCAGTGAGGCTTGCCGTCGTCTCCTGTGATCGTTGATATGTCTGTCGATGTCTTTATCACTATGTCTTCTGCAAATAAAAAGGCAAGACGTTAATATGCAAATAAAAGATCAGGCAACGAGGAGCTGTTAATATCTTAATTACTCGTAGATGTAGTACAGCCTGTAAAATGATTATAGTGTGTGTAACGGGAGACAGCTACAGAGGCGACAGTGACCAATAAACCGGTAGCCACACGATGGTGGTTAACGGTTAAAGTATCCCGCGCCTTTCTCCGTATGTCGTTCTGCCATGCTAGTCCCATGAATGTTTGATTCTCAAGGTGGATTTACACCAAACGAGCAAATGCTTATGCTAGTACCGCTCTTTTGGTGTAAACAAATGACAAGCATTATTTATTGCTCTGCTCTGTGTGTGTTCACAAATGTTCGCCAAAATATTGGTAGAACCACAGATGGTAGAACAGACAAGAGCATTCTTTCGCGTTCTAAGGCGCTTTCTCTTCGAGGCGGTCTCTTCAAAGTATTGTACTATACTTTAATTTTCAAATATTTCGTACGAAAGAATGTTCTGCACTCGTAGTATGCTGCACGTGATACGGCTGTATCACGTCTTTTATCTCGTTCGTTCGCACGCAAATAGAAAGAGAGCTAAGGTGTGATAGCTTGGTGATAGCGCTGTATCACTGCGGCATGCTAGCTATGCTGCACTGGTAGCATGCAACACGTGATACGGCTGTATCACGTTTTTTATCTCTATCGTTCGCACGCAAATAGAAAGAGAGCTAAGGTGTGATAGCGCTGTATCACTGCGGCATGCTAGCTATGCTGGTAGGTTTAGCTCTGTGTTCGTTTAGTCTAAACGGTGAAAACTAATTGTTGTTTACGCTAAAAGATTACGAAAGAATGGTCTAGTTCGCGTTTCACCTCTTTGTTCCTTTGTCCTAAACCCACTTATACTCCATTCAGGAATTAGAGCGACAAAATGTAAACAACGATGATACCAGTGTAGAAAATACCATCTCGAGATGGAAGAAAACTTATCTCCGGAATGAATAACAGTAAATTATCTACTCTACTCGCCAAGGATTACGACAAATGATATGTTAATTTTGGATGGAACATAATTAAAAAATACGCAAGCTATAATTTATTTTAGATTAAAAGAAAGCGTGACTGTAAATATTTTATTTCGTGGTCTGGCAACAATCAGATATTTGAGACCTTTGGTTCGTTTTAACAAAGTTCTTAAAGAAAAAGATTTTATATTTTGTATACGCATCTCTTGATTGTTTAATACCTTCGTCTGAGTCCGTACGCTATGCGCGGATGCTACGCATAGCATAAAAAGCCCACACAGACAGAGTAGCGGGCTACATAACATAATTTAAAAATTTCATTCAAATTGTCACGATTGTTTATATTATTTATAGATAGACGATACATTTTTAATGCCATCGCAATTTATTAAATGCCGTGCCGACATAATTGTATTCTTAAAAAATTTACCAAAGTTTTCTGACCACGTAATGTCACTTTGACAGTGACGTTTCTTTGTTTACATTTTGTCGCTCTAATTCCTGAACGGAGTATAGCAACTTACTGATCTTGATGGTGAAGGGGCCCTCTCCCTGGACCGGCAGGATGATGAGCTGTCCGCTCAGCTTGTAGTCTCCCTTCAGCACCACGGAGCAGCGGATCGTCATGTGCTGCTTGTCTTCATATCTAAGCAACTTACTTATCTTGATGGTGAAGGGGCCCTCTCCCTGGACCGGCAGGATGATGAGCTGCCCGCTCAGCTTGTAGTCTCCCTTCAGCACCAAGGAGCAGCAGATCGTCATGTGCTGCTTGTCTTCATATCTAAGAAACTTACTGATCTTGATGGTGAAGGGACCCTCTCCCTGGACCGGCAGGATGATGAGCTGTCCGCTCAGCTTGTAGTCTCCCTTCAGCACCACGGAGCAGCGGATGGTCATGTGCTGCTTGTTTTTCTTCAAGTCCTGTCTGCAAGATGACAATTTTTATTATATTGAGTCAGTTTGAAATAGTTAAACAAAGATAATTCTGGTGGTGATGGTTCTCGCTTCGCATGCTCCTCCCTAGTCGTTCGTCTCGCCGAGTTCACCCATCTCTACTCAGGGGTCCTACTATGCAATCCCCAAGAAAACAATAAAAATCGAAATGTGTCTCCATCTTTGTTATTTTACGTAGGTCACAGAAGTAGGTTAGGTACCTATCTATGCCAAAAAAAGTTCGCATAAAATTTTTATGTGGCAGACATGCTGCATAGAATAACTCCTGTCTTGATATACCAGTACCTACAGTACACACGGCGACAGATAAACCTACCCACCCATAGTTGAACTCTATGTTCATGAACATAAGGTCTAACTATGGGTAGGTTGATCTAAGCTGTCGCCGTGTGTACCTAAGTCTAAGATAATTACCACAGCGGATAGGTAGAAACTACTTATCTATTAACTGATAATAAAAAAAACAAGTGTATACATAGGTACATAGTTAGCCTGGCAACCAAACACGGTTATTAGGTAAGTAAAACTGCAAAAAACTTACCATCACTTAACTACCTACCTATTATGCAAATTGAAGATCTGCTATAAGAAACTATAAAAAAACCTTGTAGACTTATAAGTATGAGCGTGCAAAAATAGGTAGGTATCTAAGGTATTATAACTTCTTCCTCTTTGTTTCGTGTCAGCATAAGTTATATCGAAATTCACATTCGGATATCAATTTAGTTACCAACTATAGCTAAAACTTGGATAATGTATCACTAACATTTTTGTCAATCAGGTACACCGCCTAGGTAGTTAGGTACTCTACTGTTTTTATTTTCCATATAAAATTAAGATAAAACTGTTTTTAGAAGTACCTGTCTAGGTAATGTGAATTATACATTATCATATTCCTTAGTTATATAGCCTATAGAATGAGATAAGTAGGTAATTAATTATGCTAGGTACCTACTTTATCCTTGAAAACGTTAAATGTCCGACTTAACCATGGACATTTCTTAGCTAGTTTTTAATTTGGTAGGTATCATAGATCTAACCTATACATAGTTACTTTAAATTAAATTATTTGAAACTGATGTTGAAATATCTAAATACAAATAGTCAAGTAGATAAATAACTAGGTAGTTAGGTACCTACCTACTGTTAATTACTGTTTAGAGCAAAGTGTAGGTACTATTTGTATACATTTATGACAGTTCTAAGTTGTTTATTGCTCTTCATTGTCTTCTAAACGTGTCATATTTCTAGATAAACCACATTTAGCGTCAGCCATCCTCAATCTTTGAACAAATCAATATTTCTAAAGCAGTAACGGTACTTTAGTACTGGTCTTTAGACCATTATTATATCTTAATCTTAACTATCTTAACTATTATAATAAAACAGTAATTAACAGTAAAATTATGAGGAATAAAAAGTAGCGGTTCACTTCATATAAACTCAAATAACACTCGATAGCGCGATTTAAATGACGTGCAGCGCCATCTATTGACAAAATTGTTTGTTTGTTTGTTCGCGCATCACGCAAAAACTACTGAACCGATTTTGATGAAACTTTTTTTGTTTCTTAGCTTATGATCTTACTTAAAATCTGGTATAAAATTTGTGCGGACGAAGTCGCGGAAAAACACTGGTAATAAAATAAAATAAAAAACTAAACTGAAAATCATAATTCGACAACTAATTTATATATAACTAGTGTTTTCCCGCGACTTCGTCCGCACAAATTATATACCAGATTTTAAGTCAGATCATAAGCTATCAAACAAAAAAAGTTTCATCAAAATCGGTTCAGTAGTTTTTGCGTGATATGCGAACAAACAAACAAACTAACAATTTTGTCAATAGATGGCGCTGCACGTCATTTAAATCGCACTATCGAGTGTTATTTGATTTTATATGAAGTAAACAGCAACTTTTTTGTTCCTCATGATTTTACGGTTTTATAATTATAATAGTTATAATAGTTAAGATATATATATACCTACGTCCCACTGGCCCCACTGCAGAGCACAGGCCTACCTACGTGTTTGAGCGTTAGTCCACCACGCGTGCCTAATGCGGATTAGTAGACTTATCACATGCGCATCAGAATTTCTTCTTCTGCATATGCAGTTTTCCTCACGATGTTTTCCTTCACCGTTTGAGAGCAGTCGGTAATACTTAGGCATAAATTACAACTCATTGGTACGTGGCATGTTGTCCGTGCGGATTCGAACCCGGACCCCATGATTGAGAGTCCATACCTCTCCGCAACGCGCCACCGAGCTCGTACAGTACGACCAGGAAATTAGTCCGCTCGTCAATCTTCGTTTGCGCAGACCAGGCCAGAGTCCCCGTCGAAATCCGAAGTTTTTTAGTAATTAAAAATCAATCATGCGTGGTAATCAAAGGGTGCAAAATCGGGTACTACTAAATCTTTCTCTATCTCGCTCTAAGTAGAATAAACGTATTACTCACAGACCCGTCAGAGCGCCCGAGTACTGCATATATACAAACGAAGTTTGACCCTATTTTCAGTTTTAACCAATTAAAGTTAGTTTTTCAGTTCCCGAAAAAGTAACTGCTAAGAAAAACTAACTAGCTGAAAAACTATTGGTCCAAATCAAAGTCTAGCATGTGTTGCCGCTACTGCTTGATCATTGTATTGTGCGATTGTTTTCTGTAAGTACCTAACCTTTATTATACTTATTATGAGGTCTAGGGCAAAAGACAACAGAAATTTTGCAAACAAAACCATTAGGTAACTCTACACAAGGATAGGTCAGATCTAAGGATCTGATAAACAAGTAGGTAAGTAGGGTAAGGGCACAATGGTACAAAAATAGAATGATCTTCTAAATATATTCTGAGAATGAATAGCATGCACACGACTATATTCCCCGAGGGGGTATTCAGAGATATTCTGAAAACTCAGAACATCCACTTTTCACTAGTAGTACCGAAACTCTGTCCAGTGTGACGGGGAGTGAGCCCGTCGCCACTGACAATGAGAATGAGAATGTGTCAATTATCATCAAACTTATGATGCATAGGGTGAGGGATCGCAGTGGGTCATTAAAACTGAAATTAGATTAGGATTGAACGTTGACGTTTTAAATTATTGCGCTAACATCGAAGTTCTATTCTTATCCAATTTCAGTTCTAATCACACTGCAATCCAATTACTATTCAACTGTGCTGAATTAGGCATCGCGCTAAACACTATGTAATTGACAGCCCTTTATCGTCTGAGCGGTCTGTCAAAACGGCTCTAACGGCTGTCAAGAGCAGTAACGCGATTAGTGCAATACCAAATGTGTCAAAAGTTATGGTTTGTACATAGTCCAATCACGGTTCAATCACCGAATATTTATCGCGATTGCAGCCCTGGATCTTTATAATAGCGCTTTAAAAATTGTATGCCATTTCTTACAAACGATATAAAAATGATCGAGCAGATAAAGGGTGTTCAATTACTGCTCTCTGAAGAATCAACATAGGTAGATAGATTCCTAATACAACTTACTTGACAGCATCAACAGAGCAATCCTTCATGCCAGTGACGATGGTGTTCTTGAATATCATCTGCAGCGGTCCCTGATCTCCCTTCACGTAGTTCAGGTGCATGGGGTCCAGGGACTTGATGCCGAGCTCCGGGATGCCCGGCGCGATGTACGGGAGCGCCGCCTGCGCAGCCGCAAGGATGCACGCGTTGTCCCCGGGCTTGCATGGCGTGATGAACGGAGCTGTGAGACGTTACGGTCTTTGTTACTACAGTTACTCATGTAAAACGAGGGCTGAGGAAGGATCGTGACGAGAGTTGAGTGACTCAAAAAGTTAATATAGCTTTTTTTTTTATCAGTAAAATAAAACAACTTTATTTTTATGGCCACAATTAGTTCCGTTTCCGTGACTATTTTTTCATTAAGTCATGAAGTTAACAATCCAGTGTGAAAAGTTAATTGAATAGGTATTTAATGTCGCTCTGTTTGATTTGTATACATATTTGCATGGACATGGAAGGACCGTATCATCTTTTTAAATATATTCTGTATTGAAGAATACATAAATTGATTGATTGATAGAAAATTGCAGACTTTACTGGACAAGTTCTTAAAAATCTAATCCTGGTCCAGTAGATTCAACTAAAACCGACGTAGGTATAACTTCTCTAGTAAATCTGCTAAAATATAAATGGTTGCCACCTACCATATTAAATAATAAATGCTACCTACACTAGATATTTTTCTTCGTGAGCCCTTGTAGTTAAACTTCAGTAGCATAGCATATGCTCACGAATATATTTCCCGAGGGGTTAGTCAGAGATATTCTGAAATCTCAGAACAACCATGTCAGACTTTAGTAATACCTAATTATAATGTGCAGATCGACATAATCGTTTATGTAGATAACTTATAGTTCTTTTCGCGACTGAGGGATGAGGTTTTAGTACGACGATAGGATGTTCAGACCATCAAACTATACAACTTTTTCTAAGACCCGCCACTTACATGCGGAATTGCCTTTCGGAATTCCGATTCAGAATTAGGTTTTTGTATAGAGATTTGACGTCTCCGTAATTCCGATCGGAATTCGGAGGGGACAAACCAATACATATAATCTCAATTCCGTTACAGAATTCCGGACCGACCTTAAGGGAACAAAAACGAAATGGTTGAACACAAATCAGATGTCCCATATCCTAATTTGGTCGAGCAGCATTGCAATTTTTTATTTCAGGGATTTCGGTATGTTGTGTCCTTTAAAAATTGTCAGCCTAATATCTAATTTACCCGGATTACTATAATCCCGACGTGGTAACGGTAACCCTGTGGATCGATTAACAAACTTAACTTACCCGAAGCCGATTTAACTCCTAAAATCACAGCAAAAAAGCAGAAGTAGCGATACATCTTAAACAACTTTAAAAAAAAAAGTTCACTCAACAAGTATATTTGTCAAAATTTCGATCGTATGTGACGAGGATAAGGCCGTGAGCAAACTTATATATGTAACTTTGCTATTGACGTCATCTTCTTGAGAATATGACTCTATGTGAACTTTTAAGGAGCTGTTTACCTACAGTAATGTTTTTTTTTAATAGTCTTAATGTGTTGCTTAGCAATTTAAAAAAAACTAGTTTTTTTAAATAGTTCTGCTCTGGGAAAACTCTACTGCTTGTTTTTGACGATGATTGCTGGGATGGCAAAGGAATCAGAAAAACAACAATGTACCTACTAGTATCACATTAGGGTTGAACTACATCACAAAGCACCGCATCGCATTTTTCCGTCGCTCCATCCTTTTCTGTCACTCAGGAACGTCATTTGCTAGAGCATATAATAAGATAGACGGAACGCGATCGCGTGCGATGCGGTGCTTTGTGATGTAGTTCAACCCTTATCATCATCATCATCTCAGCCGTCTGCCTCCGTGGTCTAATGGTTAAGAGAATTGGGCTCTTGACACGGAGGTCGTGGGTTCGATTCCCACGGGGGACACCTAGTGATAGGTCACTTTGTGTGTTTTTCCCCAGTTGGTTAGGACATTGCAGGCTGAATCACCTGATTGGTTGAAAAGAAAGATGATACTGTGCTTCGGATGGCACGTTAAGTCGTTGGTCTCGGCTGCTATCTCTGGTGGTAGTGTCGTTACCTAGAAACCACGTCTGTGGTATGAAAAAACTCTGACACCAAGGCTTGCTGCCCACACGATAAAAAGATCTCAGCCGAGAGACGTCCACATTGGCCCTCCCCTAAGGAGGAGGTCTCCAAGGTTGATATTGTTTCAAATACGCCCGAATGACTTTATTAAGGGGATAATTATTACCGTTGGCGCGCTCCATACAAACGAAGTCTGGTTATATTTTCAATACTAACCAATTAAAGTCAATGAAATTATTCAAAATCAATCTAGAAAGAATCTCTATGCTTGTATGTTATCAGATTTTAGTTAAAATGTATATTTTTAATGTTACAATGCCTCAAAGATTTCCATACGAATCATTAACTTATCCTAGCATTGAAACCGAAAATCTGACAACATTCAATCATAGATTCGTTTCTAGATTGCATCTACAAAATGTAATTGACTTTAATTGGTTATTATTGAACATATAATCAGACTTCGTTTGCACGGAGCGCGCTAACTACGTTACTACCTATCGCCTTAAACTTTATGTGAAGTCATATACAAACAAACATACATACAAACTCAAGACCACAATCCCATCTTCTTCAGTCGAGTCGATGTTATGTCGTTGAGTATGGCTTGCCACGGACCTGCCATCGTAGAGAAGAGATTAAAATCCCATTGGGGGTGGTCAGAAGTTTAGCTACAACTATGCTACAACTCTCATAACAACTATCAGCAGTTTGGTTGTAGCCGCTTCACGCCTTTGGCTTATTTAATATTTTAGGATGGCCACCAAGTGGTGACCAATTGGTCTAACGAAAAACTGATTGGAGGCTTAGGTATTCAAAACCACATCTGCTAGTTGGGAAGCCTCTCACCCACAAAAAAATGCACTGCCTCCTAAGTATAGCGTTGAAAGCAATAAGATCTCCTTAAAACGACATACTTACATAATATTTAACTGCATTATTTATCGTAAGTTCACCGCAAAAGCCATTTGACAATTTTTATTAAACATTTTTTGTATAAACCCGGCAGTTATGACTGAGTAATTAGATATGAATAATTTAATCAAATGTGTTAATTTTAACAATTAAACTGTGCTTCTTAAAACTATGTCGTTCTTCACAGTTGGGCTCGCTCGACCACTAGCTAACCAAACTAGTTACAAAATGTGACGTATACCTACAATACATAATTAGGTATATTTCGTTTATACCTAAGAGGAGAGAGACAGGGAGGTCTCTAACCCGAGTTCCAAGGGGTGCATAGTACCCGGACAGCACCCCTTGCACCCGTCGGAGCTCCTGAACCCGGCCGAAGCTCTACCTCTGCTTTCCAGGATAATGCATGGATTTTTCCTTTGTTTGGAATGAATGGAATTTACCTAAGGTATCGGTTACTATTACTAAGGCTGGATTGTCATTCAACCAATGGTGGATGCAATGAAATCCCGTCCCTTATATTTGGCTCGAGTAGGTTTGCAGTTTTGTATGGAAGAGCAGATTTTTTCTTCGTGATTTCGATGTAAGTATTTGCAAAGCTAAATAGAAATAGGAAATCTCGTCGTCCTTATTTGGGATGAAGTATAGGTAGGTACTTCATATAGGTCGCCGAAATGAAATCAGGCTATGTAGGTTATGCCTAAATAGGGTTCGACGAATTGATAATGTAATCGATATTTTAAGGATCTAGACATAGTAGTTAGTACAAGTTTTCTAACACGTCATAGTAAAATGATTATTTATTAGGTACCTACATTATATTACGATAATTGCTGCATTGGATGTTATAAAGATATCCCTAGAATGGAAGACTCCTCCTCAAGCTACTGGTATTAACTTCGCAAGTAGATGCAACGTGCGTCAGTTAACCAAGTTAAACTATATTTACGTTAATATTGTTACGATAATTACAAGAAGGATCCTAATAGCCTTTTTTAAATGTCCCTACTTATTACAATCCTACAGTATTACCAAAGGTATTACATACCTACTCATATTTATACGTAAGCACCTATAAGTATTGCGTCTAACTTTTATTTAATTACTATTTAGTTATGTTTTCTCACAAAATCTACGTCAGAGGAAAGATCACCTTACATAGGATCAAAATGGGATGAAGGGCGAAATCGCGAATATAAATACTGCAATTTCATACAAAACTGCAATCCTGCTCGATTCAAATGTATGGCCGCAAATTTTACTTCCTCTATTTTAATATTGCTTCCATAGAGAAAGTTGTTCAGTTTAATGGTCTGCGATAGTACAGAGGAGTTAAAAGGAAAACTAGTAAGTAGGGAGGCTTGACAAGTTAACGAGTAACTTATAAAACTTATTTGCATATTGTGACGGGATACTACCTACGGTACTATAATAGGGTTCCGTACTCACCAAGTCATAACAATCAATGAAATTTAATTTTTATGAAGTACCTAGGCACTTTTCACGGTTTTTTTTAACATATCTACCGTCTACTTCATAAGTTTACTAATTGTATTGATTGTAGTGAGTAATCAATATTTTTTTTATTATACCTACTTGCCGCCTGCCGCCAGAGTCCTCCGACTGACTTTGGAGACCCTGTCGAAATAATTTTGTTGGGAAACGTGACTTGTAAACCACCAAAGGAATTTAACCTGTATTACCTAGCAAAAGCATGTATACGCATTATTTTATAAGTTAATACATTCATTTCCTGCCATAAATTTACCATTGACCCCTTTACGTACCAGACAGAGATAGAAAACCATTATCAAAAGTAGTCACGTAGTAAATATGTAAAATTTTCCATAGAACGAGAGCCGTAGGACGAAATGTTGGGAGTAGTTGGAACTGGCAAGCCAAGCGCGTTAATGTTTGTAAATGTTTACACTTCGTTCTCGGAAGTAACCATTATGTTAACCTCATCTCACACAAACGCTATATGACGACAAACATAAACAAGTTAGGATCTATACCTGTCTGTAGGTACGTAATATGTTTGGGCATGAAAGGCCGGTACCCCGGTAACAGCTTTTAATAAAAGGAAACATACGCTTACGACTATATTCCCCGAGGGGGGAGTCGGAGATATTCTGAAGCCTCAAAACATCCACGATTCACTTAGGGAGTGCCGAAACTCTGTCAAGTGTGACGGGTAGTGAGCCCGTCACCATTGTAATGGACAGTGGGTACAATACATGGCTCGAAATTGAAGCATGCAGGTTTCCTCACGATGTTTTCCTTCACCGAAAAGCCAGTGGTGTTAAAATCGTAATTAAATTCCGAAAAACTCATTGGTACGAGTCGACTTGGACGGGGATCGAACCATCGCCTCGTGCACGGCAGGCAAGGTTACTCGCCACTGGACCACCATGGCAAAATGGAACCTTATTATGATAAGAAGACAAAAACGATTCCTATAACTTTTAACACTATTTATGCCATCAATCATCTATCGTCATTCAGTCATCGTCTATTGCTGAACATAGGCCTCTCCCGAGGCACGCCACAAAACTCTATCTTCGTCCTTCCTCATCCAGTCGCTCCCCCCTCACTGTCGCAAATCGTCGGCCTAGCGCCGCCCGCGCCGGATGAAGACGCACCTTGACAGTGCGTGGTCTGCATTATAGATCTCAGACTCCCCATTAGTTGTAAATTATATTATTACCTACTTAATTATCGTCTACCAATTCGCTTTGGGCACGCGTGATGGAATAACGCCCATTACACCCTCCTTGAGGGAAAGCCTTTGCCCTGCAGTGGGACGCGGCTATCTCGCACAGCTCTGGTGGAAGCCGGCCTAAGGGAGAGGTAGCTAGAACATTTAGTGTATACTAAAGTAATTACCTATTAAATTGAGATGCTATAGTTTTTACTTGTTGTAATGTTTTCACACTAAGTAAGCAAAATTCCATAATGCAATTTGTCTATGTCGACTAAGATCCGGTTTGCTGTGGTTTTTCATTACTAGTCTTCAGTTTAGACTAAAAAAGTGTTATGTTGACCTACGTCAGCAAAGTCGATAATAATTGTAAGGTGGTGAGTCTACCGAGAGCTAAAGCTAGCGAGAGATATCAACAAATGAGAGTACTCTCCCTTTTCAATCTATTCCACCGGGCATGGAAATGGAAAGCCAAATCTGCGCGTCTAGTATCATTTCTCTACACGCGCGCGACGCGCCTTCGCTTGCATACAAAATAACCAGTGTCTCTACCCGCACATTCGAACTTCGCTTTTCGTTCCAATGTCAACTCTATTACAATGAAGTTCGGACCGAAACGGTCGCGATATAAAGAAAATCGAAAGGGCCAGGTTCCCGCGCTTTTCGAAAAGCGCAAGCTGCGCTTGCCGCGAGTTTTAGTATGGGAAAAGGCCGAGTCGCTCGCGTGTAGAGTAATCATGCTAGACGGCTGTTATGTTGTCAACAAAAACAATGTTTCAGAAAGTAATTTTGTTGATTGTTGAGAGGTTTTTTGTGTATTGTGTCGGACAAAACAGGCGCTGGAGACCACTCTTTAGGCCAACATCATGCCAATTGGTGTCTTAGCGACATAGCGACACCTATTGGAACCCACAACACAGTTGTTTAGGCAGAATGCAATATATCTCCCATGAAACCGCACGTAGAAGCACACACGGTGCGTCAATACGTCACCGTGTGTGCTTCTACGTGCGGTTTCTTACAACTCCTTGCTTCACAAATGACGGACTGACGTCTGCCGCTCCGTCAATGCGTCATCATGTACGATCCCACAAAGTGATGGGGTGTGGTATAGTCGTCGTTGTGGAAAAGTTTGGGCAATTCAGTCCTAAGTTTATGTACACATCTATGTATTTATTGATGTCTAGTGCAAGGTCGGTTACATCATCATTTACTCTATCCTTGCAGTTTCTTTATTTACACCGTGACATATCCTTTGCTAAAACGTTTCATTAGGTAGGTACTGAAACGGTCAAACGAAGGTCAAACCGTTGTTATGGAACAATTGATGATTACATATTAATAACTGCACTGGTAGCATGCAGCACGTGATACGGCTGTATCACGTCTTTTATCTCGTTCGTTCGTACGCAAATAGAAAGGGAGCGAAGGTGTGATAGCGCTGTATTACTGCGGCATGCTAGCTATGCTGGTAACTACACGGAACTTAACCTGCACTGGTAGCATGCTACACGTGATACGGCTGTATCACGTCTTTTATCTATCGCTCGTTCGTTCGCGCGCAAATAGAAAGAGAGCGAAGGTGTGATAGCGCTATATCACAGGATATGCAAGACCATTGAATGTGTGGTTATTTGTGGGGACAAGTTCAAAAACATGGGTTTATTGAAGATTTCTGTAAAGAGGTGAAGAGGCTGTAAGTTTCAGAGTCGAAATAGTGACGTAAAAACCTACTCGACTTTTGCAATTTTAAGTGGAACATTTTTTTTTAAATTCTTAAATATCTTGGACATTTGTAACACAAATTATCTAAGTAGTCACATTTAAAGTTCGTACCAGAATCTAGGACTTGTATTATGATAACTAGACAATGATATAGTATACATATACAATACAGGGTGTAAGGAAAGTATCATTAACCTTTAAACCATGGGAGGAAATCAGTAAGAACGAAACTGCTGTCCCATACATATAATCTGTGCCCATACTAAACTGCAATACCTACCTACTCGGTGCAACTGCAAACGTATGGGACAGCTGATTTCTTTTTTTTTGTCAACTTTGCTCCAGTTGTTCAGTTTGATGGGTAGAGTATGTTAAAGGTTAATTATACTTTTCCTTACACCCTGTATAGATACAAACATCCATGACACGGGTAACTATAAATATTTAGTTTGTGACTTAAAATATTTATAACTATAAATATTTGTTTTGTTTACATTTGCCCCTTACGGGATTCGAACCCGCGACTCTCGGCCTAGAACGATTTCTAGTCCTCGGCACAGTAGGCACGTTCACTACCGACTGTGCGATCTGGAGTGCGATTTTTGAATCTCATTCGGTGAGCTCAGCAGTTGAAAATGTCAAAATAACTATGGAGATATGCATCTTTATACTGCTAAGTTGACTTTCAAAAATCATACTACAGGAGAGCGATTTTTTTAAGTCAAATCAGCAGTAAAAAGATGCTTATCTCCATAGTAATTTTGACATTTTTAACATCTGAGCTCACCGAATGAGATTCAAAAATCGCACTCCAGGCCGTCAACTATTTATTTGTCGCGGTTTTGATGTTGTGGTCCCATAGAGAAAGTTGTTCAGTTTTATGGGCTGATCGTTAACACAAAAAACCGTCAGTTATACAGGGTCCAACTTAATATGCTGACACTTTTTTGAGGGGATGATCAGACCATCAAACTGGACAACTTTCTCTATGGCACCAACATCGAAATCGAGAAAAAAATCTGTATTTCCATAAAAAACTGCAAACCTACTCAGGCCCAATGAAAGGGACAGCTGATTTTTTTTCGCGATTTCGATGTTGGTCCCATAGAGAAAGTTGTTCAGTTTGATGGTACGGTCATCACCTTAAAAAACTGTCAGCATAGAGCCTATTGTGCTGCCCCCGATCTTATTTTTTTTATTCCTTAACAATTAAACAATATTTCCAAAAAACAAGAAAACAAGATTACCTACATTGTAGTCATTGCTGATTTTCAATTTATCGGGTCACTGCGGATTTGTTTTAGTTATGTTTGTAGTTATTATATTTAAAAGTGGCCACTTTTGGCGGTTGGGCTATAAGCATAAAATATAATAATCCGTAATGTTTCGATAAATTGAAAGCCAATCAGGACTACAATGTGATATTTTTGTTTTTTGGAAATGTTGTTTAATTGTACAGAAATAAAAAATATACGATTGAGGGCTGCACAATAGGTAGGCTCTTAAGAAGGACCCTGTATGTGTGTAAGTTATTGTGTAATAAGTTTTAGTAGATGTGCATTGAACCACAATGCCATTCATACAGCATGAAGGTCGACAGCGTCATCCATCGCTAGCCGCAAGGTACAAGTTCAAGGTATCCAATGTCGCGTCGTTACACTTGCTAACTTGTGGTATAACAAGTAGGAACCTAATTATTAATTTATTACGACGGCCCGATAGCACAGTCGGTAGTGAATCTGCCTGATGTGCCGAGGGTCGCTGGTTCGAATCCCATAAGGGACAAATATTTGTATGATGAATAATATGAATATTTGTGCCCGAGTCATGGATGTTTGTATCTAATGTAGGTATTCTATATCGTTGTCTAGTCATCATAATACAAGTGCAGGCTAGATTCTGGTACTTTGAATGTGACTACCTACTAACTATAAATTGTCCGCGACTTCGTCCGAGAGTGGAACGTTTTCACCCCATTTCACCCCTCAGGGGTCGATTCTCGATAAATCCTTTCTAAGTGCACCCCTACATGCTCTGTAGCATAATAATACAGGGTGTAAAATTAAGTGCGTTAGGTACATTTTAAACGAGGTGCTTCATACCTTGAAACTGAACAACTTTAAAAAAAGTCTGTTTTTCCATAATTCGGATCGGATCGAGGAGGTTTACGGTTTTGTGTGGAACAGCTGATTATTTTTCCCGATTCGATGGTCCCCTAGAAAAAGTTGTCAAGTTTTATGGTCTGATCATCTGCCTTAAAATTGTTTCAGCTAATTTTATTAAACTACAAATATCAATATGCTGTGGTGGTCCAGTGGCGAGTAACCTTGCCTGCCGTGCAGGAGGCGATGGTTTGATCCCCGTCCAAGCCGACTCGTACCAATGAGTTTTTAGGAATTTATGTCCGATTTGTTACACCACTGGCTTTTCGGTGAAGTAAACATCGTGAGGAAACCTGCATGCTTCAATTTCGAGGCGTTTATTGTACCCACTGTCCATTATAAGTGGTGAAGGGCTCACCCCCCGTCACACTGGACAGAGTTTCGGTGAAACGTGGATGTTCTGAGGTTTCAGAATATCTCTGAATACCCCCTCGGGGAATATAGTCGTGAGCATATGCTTATGCTTATAAATATAAATATTGATTGTTTCACAAATAGCGATTCACCAAGGGTATTTTTTTGTTAAAAGCTTTATCGATTTTTCCGGTTCGTTGACGTGTTTTGTATGAAAATAAAAAATTTAACAAATATCAGTCTGTGTTCAGATTACATTTTTTAGTTTCATAAAAAAGGTGGGTCCTATTTTATTTCAAAGAATATAGGTACTAAAAAATACCCATGTCAAAGAACAAAAGAACTAAATAAAGATTTGTTTCATACAAAAGACATCAACGTGCCTGAAAAAATTACAAAGCTTTGACCCGTCGACATCACCTATACACCACTAATTTTTTATTAGTACTTAACGAAACTTTAAGGGTGTATTCAGACCTTGAATCTGAACAACTTTCCATTAGGAACATGAGTCGAAAAACGAGATTTTGTTTGGACCTCCCACAGAAAATCGATCGGCCGATCCGCACTTTTGTATGGGAGCTGGAGGTCCAAAAAATTTTTTCGTTTTTCGACCCATGTTCCTTAGGTAAAGTGGTTCAGATTCACGGTCTGAAATCCGAATACATCCTTAAAGGTTAGTTACTTATTAAAAATTAGTGGTGTATAGGGTCCTTCCAACGATATTAATGTATTAAAGTGTCTTTGTCTATGGATCCTTCTTAATATGCTGACCATAGGCCAAGTATTTCGCTTACGCTTACTTGCTCTTTCTACGATGCTGACACTTTTTAAGGGGATGATCAAACTGAACAACTTTCTCTATGGCACTAACATTGATATCTCGAAAAAAATATCGGCCGTTCCATACAAAACTACAAACCTATTCGTGCCAAATGTATGGACAGCAGAACTTTTTTTTCGCGACTCTTATGTTGGTAACATAGAGAAAGTTGTACAGTTTGATGGTCTGATCATCCCCTTAAAAAAGTGTCAGCATATTAAGTTGGACCCTGTATACATCCCACTATTCCCACTGCAAGGAATGTATGGGCGTTAGTCTACCACGCCTGCCCAATGCGGATTGGTAGACTTCACAGCCATAATTATTAATTACACATAAGTATATAGAACCATTACAGGGTAATAGATTATCGTGGTACGGGCATGTGATGCGAAGAGACGAGTGTCATGTTACCAGACGAGTGTTAAGTATGAATGTGGATGGATGTGGTAGAAGAGGAAGGCCGAAGAAAAGATGGATGAATTGTGTGAAGGATGATATGTGTAGGAAGGGAGTGACTGCTGAAGTGACGGCTAGGAGAGATGAATGGAAGAGGATGACATACTGCGCCGACCCCAGATAATGGGAAATGGGCAAGGGAATGATGAATGATGATATAAAACCATATACCAAACCTATTCTGTGACATAAGGACATCATCGGCGTTTCATACATTTTTGGTCCAAATGTGAAATTGCCGGCCAACAAAAACTAATGCTATATTCTGTTAAAACTTGTCTATCGAAGCATTTATTGTTATGGCAAGAAATCTGTAGCTGTAATTTTTATCTCATCAAAAATGTATGAAAATACTTAAGATTTTTAAAACCATAATAAAACCAAGGAAAATGGCCCTACAGCTTTGGTGCCATACTAAAAAATGCTGAGACGTACTAGTTCGTGCTAGTTAAACAGAATATAGCCTTATAGCTAACAGAATATCTCATTTTTTTCATCTGAGAGCTTTCTTACTTTCCTGCCCTCGGTGTGTAATCTACTTTTTTTTTTCAAAGTACCTACTTAGTTTTGCGTCTCTCCTATCTAATAGTAGGTAGTACATATAAATTAATAAAGTCGCTATCCGCTAACTCCTCCACGCAACGGATTGATTTTTACTGACATTTAGAGAATTTCTTCTGGAAGTTTTGGTACCTACTTACTTATATTGTAGATCCCACCCGGGCGAAGCTGGGGTGGGTCGCTAGTCATTCATTTGGCTGGACAATTTTAACGTTTCCACCATTAAAAATATCCTGCGTACCTACCTGACTGATATAATAGTCTGAATAGCACAGCATCGACTATATTCCCCGAGGGGGTAGTCAGAAATATTCTGAAAACTCGGAACATCCATGTTTCATCCATCCAATCAAAATCGGCTATGAAAATTCAAATGGTGAGCTGAGACTATGGCGTTGGGGAAGTGTGAGGTTATAGACAGATCCGCTATGTTGGCAATAACATTGTATCATCAATCATCATTAGCATATAACGCGACCTGTCTTCTCAACTTCTAAACATTAGCATGTTTCTAATTGTACTCGCTTTGATCTTGAACCTCGGGAAGACCCGAGATCGTCACACTATACCTACCTACTTACAATAAAATATCATCCATTATACCTACGTAGTTAATGTTTGTTAGCATATAGGGTCTTAGGTGTTGTATGAATCATCGATTGTCATGTAACAGTAACCTATAGGACCTTTACTTTAACTGTATATTTTTAATTATCATTAGGTATTGAAGAGTTCTCGAGAGGCGACCGCGTACCGGAAAGCGCAGTGTGGGTATGTGGACCGGTGAACTGGTGAAGGCGGCGAGAACCCGTTGGATGAGGGCAGCGCAGGACCGGTCGTTGTGGCGATCCTTGGGGGAGGCCTGTGTCCAGCAGTGGACGTCCATCGGCTAATATTAGGTATTGAAGAGGTCGTTAGTGTAGTGGAACTTCGGTACCTATTGGATATGATGAGTTACGCAAGTTAAGCAACGCCTGATGATCACTAGTATATTAAGAAGCAGAATCGCTAGGTTAGGTTAGGAAAGCCTAAAGTCTAAAGCCGTTTTCTATTTCTATTTCTTTTTTTTAGACGATTTTTTTCTCCGAACACGTTTCATCTAAATAACTGTTGTTCGGATTTTGTGACACCGAAATAATTAACTGCTGTGCAACACTATTTACATTTAATTTTCAATTTCAAGGCGATGGGTGTTAGTTAGGTGGCATCCCGCCACTAAAAACTCGCCACAAGGCGAGTTGGCACTCTTTTAAATCAATAGGTTATGGGCCTATAGACAAAGTATCTTTCGATTAGCGTAAACGACAGCAGAAAACATAAAAATGTATGGACTTGCCGTATGATGACGAAAGCAAATGTCAAAATGTTGCGATCGCCAATGTCAAATCAATACATTCTGTAATTTTCAACTAACGTCAACGCCAATAGAATGTCACTTTGTCTAGGGCCCAAGGGCACTAATAGCAAAATGACGGACGCTTCGCAAGGGATTTTAGGCGCGTGAACGTGGCACACCCTGATTAATAAATATCGTTTATTAAAATTTGTTACATGGATTTGCTGTACCTTCGTGAAGATATTAAGATAAATTTTAATCGAGATAAAAGACAATTAAGTAGGTAGCAGGGTTAAGGCCATAACCCCTTGAGGAAGGAAAATGATTGAGGACACAAGGATTTATATAACTCGACCGTGATGAAGAAAACCGTATTAATATAATTCTATTATACCTACCTAGGTACTCAATTAAAGTATTAAACAGAATTATAGGAAACTACGAAAGAAGAAACAGGGGTTTTATTATAGGTATGTAACTACCCGATTCAAGGTGATATCAAATCGATTGTGATTTTGGCAGATCTTTGCGATTTACCTTTAGTTATTAATTTTAGACAATGGCTGCAGGATACAATACTTTTTTAATACTTACCTATGGTACAGCATAACTTATTAGTCCTACTATACCTAGTTGTGCTGTGCCTATGCCACCTTCCTGATTTCTGCCAATGTCGAGTGAGTTTTGGAAGTATAGTAATGTCAAGGATAGTTTTATGTACAAAGAAAGATACAGCTTTGAACTGAAACAAAATGGTAGAGCCACGTTCAAGACGGGAAGCACCCGTATTATAAAGGATGTTGAAGATATCATGGACAGTCAGCATTAGCAACGAGGTGGTCCTAGAGAGGATGAATAAGAGAGTGCAAATCGTAAAAACTTGGAAATTACAATACCTCACAACTCTCACAAGTGATAAACACCAACATCTCCTGATTATTCAGCAGGGGAAAATTTAGGGAGATGAATGCCTGGTAGAAGGACTTCCTTACTTAAGAACCTGTGTGATGGTTCGATGTGATCACCTCCTTCAGGGGTGCAATCTCCAGGGTTTGAATAGCTGTATAATGACAGCCAATGTATCTATACGAGATTGCACCCCAGAAGAAGAAGAAGAAATCACCAAATCAAATTAAAGATTGAAAAATTTGTCTCGGGCGGGACTTGAACCCACCACCACGATGAAGAAATCACCAGTCTTTTATACTCCACTGTAAGAATTTGATGCTGAGGATAGGTCAGTGGTACGTGAAGTAAAAATAAAACTATTCATATCAAAATTAATCTCTTTTATTATAAATAATGCCTGCCATGTTTGTTTCTTAGCACTTAAATAAAAACAACATAGGAAGAGATAACCAAACTACGGTTCTATTCTATTCTATATTTTAAAAAATGGCTGCCATCTTGGGTATGTGATGATTTTGCCAATGTCTAGTTTTTGTAGCAAGAGTGCTTGACGTTGACGGTAACTTATGTATTTTGGTGACTTCAAGGATTGTTTTTCGAAAAGAACACTATCTTGAGACACCACTGGAGCTTCGTTGTAGGCCGGGGAGGGGGCAACCAACAATCGACTCGCGATGCGACTACCCTATAGCAGACCTACAACGCGACTCCCAAACTACGGTTATTGACTTTAACTCAAATCATTGTCTATTGTTAAGTTACCTTCCGGGTTTTACCGAAACGTAGACATACCTACAGTAGACGTCATCATTGTTATTATTCACTACTATGGATGTAGACAATACCTATGCCACCTTCCTGGTCACTACCTACTTATTTTTATAAATTAAATATGCCTAGGAAATAAATACCTAAAATGGCAACAACCCGTAGACAATGTGCCTACACTACATCTACGGAAAAGATGGTTATAAACCTGGCATACCTACCTACCTACTTTCGTATCTTCCATTCTTAACTTTAACTTATTTTCTTCTTAAATTACTGCCTCCGTGGTCTAATGGTTAAGAGCATTGGGCTCTTGACACGGAGGTCGTGGGTTCGATTCCCGCACTGCAGTTTGTGCGTTGGTCCCAATTTGTTAGTAGGACATTGCAGGCTGAATAACCTGATTGTCTGAAACGTTAAGCCGTTGGTCCCGGCTACTATCTCTGGTGGTAGTAATCGTTACATAAAAACCACGTCAGAGGCGTAAGGCGGTCTGAAAAAACTCTCGACACCCGGGCTGGGCAGCAAGCGATAAGAACTTAATTTCTTAAATTCAACACAAAATTGTACCTACTCAATCAATCTATCAACCTACCTTTCTACCTCAATCTAAAACTCTAAAAGCGATTATAATACAATTTTCTTTTTTTTGTTTAAATTAAACTGACACTTTTTAAGGGAATAGGATGATGCGACCATCAAACTGAACAACTTTCTTTATGGGAAAAACATCGAAATCGCGAAAAAAGATAAGCTGTCCCATACATCTGGCTCAAGTAGGTCAGCAGTTTTGTATGGAACAGCTGTTTATTTTTCGCAATTTAGGTATTGGTGCCATATGCCGTAGAGAAAGTTGTTCAGTTTGACGGTCTGATCAGCCCCTTAAAAAGTGTCATCATATTAAGAAGGACCCTATAGGTACAACCTTTAAAAGCATTAGTTGTGCGCTTTTTTATTTTTATTTTGATTTTCTTGGTTTTGTTTTTGTGAATAACTAAACAATTTTGTACCTGTCTTGATTAATTTAAAAAGCAATTATGATTGATGAGTTTGATGACACATAGATCAAGAGTCTAACAAAATAATAAGTACTTACTCAAAAACTAATAATATACCTACTATTTGAGGCGCTAGTTCATAAACCCAGGCAGAAACTCTTTGAGAAGAGATTGCTAACGCAATTCGGTAAGGCGATTTAGTTATTTGATCGACGCGAGTGCAGAATTTTCTTTACGCACCTATACTGATTATTATCTAATTCAATAATATTAAAAAGCCCTCAACCCTAATTGCACAACCTAAACACCACTGTTTATATAACACCATCTACACTGCCTGTAGTGATTTTTGTACGGGACATTAGGTTGCTTTGTGATATTAGTAGGCACGTAATTAACTTAGGTACTATAGGAAATTCAACTTTTTTCCAAAATTATAATGTCAATCCACATGAAAAAGCCTCCTTTCAACCATTTTTGTGGATGGACACAAACACATGTCAAAAATGTCCTAAAAATTTCACTAAGATGAAGGTTGATATAATTTGTGATTACTAAAGTTGTCTACAAAACAAAGTCGGCGACCCGTCGACTTTTTTAGCGGTTACAGTGTGGGTAAGGCGTTGTCGACGACATGTCGTCAGGTAACCCTCGCGGGTGCATGACGCCGACAAGGTCTTATCCACATCGAACTGTGTAGATACCATTATGTTTTTAAAAGAATAGATTGTTTATTTCTCTAAATTATCATCATTTCCAGGCTCCACACGTAATAAGTCCGCTCACAAAAACAATAAAACTAGACAGTTCACTCCTAATCCAGGGCGAGTTCCTCAAAAGGCACTTTGCTGAAGAACTTGTTGATCTCACCGACTATTTTGGCGACGATCGCCTTGATGATGGGGGGTGCTACCTCCTGGAAGATCTCGCGCCAGTTGCTGTTCGCGAACTGATGGATCGCGTCCGCTGTTAAAACAACATAGTATTTTAAACAGGGTGTAAGTGATCGCCAAGCAAATACTGAAACGGTGAATACAGACCATAAAACTGAACAATTCCGAAAAATGAAAAAATCTGCTGCTTCAATACAAAACAGCTGTACCTACTCGACTCAAATGTATGAAATAAACTTTTTTTCCACGTTTTTTGATGGTGGCTCCATTGTGAAAGTTGTTCAGTTTGATGGTCTGAATTCACCATTTCAGTATTTGCTAGGCTGTCACTAACATCCTGTATAATAAAGTCATTCGTACATGTTGTGTCGAATGTGCGGTTTCGAATCGTGTACCTTTGAAATTGGTTGAGAAAGCTATTTAGCTTTGCCAACCAATTTGAAATGTATAGTGTGTGTGAATGTGCGTGTTTGTATATTTGTTTTTGTCAGAATATCAGAACATTATCGCTATACGATGCTTTGCTTCACCTGAAGCAATGTTCTCAGAAGTATTTCTTAATATTTTAAAATGTTAGCATTAAAGAGTACTTATACTCACAGAGTTGCTTGTTCCCGTTGAACAGGTTCTGGAACTGGAACTCTGCGCTCGTCTTCACATCCGTCGAGTGCTTCCAGTTGTCTATGTTCCAGTGTTTCTTGCCCTTTTTCGTCTTCTCGCTTGTCTCGTACTGCACCTTCACTTCTATGTCACCTGCAATTTTTAACAATGTATTAGAGTACATGATTGTTAATTGTGGGTTCGAATCCTGGGATGAACATTTCGTGGGATGGATATTTGTATTCTTCTTGAGGTCCGGGTTCTGCTCTCAAAAGGTGAAGGAAAACATGAGGAAACCAGGGGGGGCCAGGCCCAGGCTAGGTCGCCGCAATAAAACCGGAAACCTGGAGCGAGCATAGCGAGCTCAAGTTTTTACGACCTAAAATCTGGAACGAGCAAAGCAATCTCGAGATTTTACTTCACAATGAAAACATACACCATCCAAATCTAGAGCTAGCAAGGCGAGCTCGAGATTTCACTGTATTCTGGAGCAAGCGAAGCTAAGTGAGCTCGATATTTACGCATTGCAGTAATGCGTCTAGGTCCTTGTGATACAATCATAGCCAGGAGCGAGCTAAGCGAGCTCGAGATTTTACTGCTATGTAATGAGATCAGTGTAATAAGATTTAAATCCTGGAGCGAGCGAAGCGAGCTCCAGTTTTTACGACATGAAATCTGGAAGGAGCAAAGTAAGCGCACGAGATAATACTAATAAAGTTCTCTTCGTATAGTGTGGGCAAGCCCTGGTGTCAGAGTTTTTTCAGTCAAATAATGATGTAAAGTACTAACGTATTTTGATCGAGTATTTGCCGTCTCCTTCGATGGGCAGCACCAATAATCTGCCCCCGATGGTGTAGTTTCCAATCAGAGTGACGGAACTGCACTTCAGTTCTACGGTCTGCTTATTTCCCTGTCGCCTGAAACAAGTTATACTTATGTACGTAAGCATATTATGTCCATAAGCATTTGATCACGAGTACTTAGATAAAGTATAAATGTCTAGATAGAGAAACTATTTTCTTCAAAAAACTACTAACTGAAAAGAGAAAAACAAGCTCTATACCCACTAATCATAAAAGTAGGTACTACAGAATATATAAGTACTTATATATATACATATAATATATTTGGAATCGTCTGTTCACAAGCTTTTATTTGATACCCTTAGTGTAATTTTTAACAAAAAAAGTTGTTTATTCCCCCTCTTTTTTCTAATTCGCAGACGCCATAATAAAATATGGCCGAAGTCACTCTCACGGTTTTTACGAATCGACACCTCATACGTTACAATACATCACGCCGTTTAGGCTGTAGGGCGTGCCAAAGAAATAGACATACAAACACACATACATACATACATACATACATAACCCTCCTTCTGGCGCAGTCGGGTAAAAAAGGAGGTAAACATACTTACTTCAAAGACAAAACGTTGCAGTTCTTCAGTCCCTTCACAGCCGTCTTCCTGAACTCGACCTTCAAGCCGGCCTGGTCGGTTTTCACCAGGGCGATCTCCATGGGGTCGAGGGGCGCCATCCCGAGCTCCGGGATCCCGGCGGCCAGGAACGGAACCGCCTTCTGGGCTGAGGTCTTCAGGCAGGTGGAGTCGGAGGATTTGCATGGCGTGATAAATGACACTGTTTGGGCTGCAACTGATGGAAGGATGGGGTTAAGATGTTTTATTTAAGTAACAAATCGCTTCTGGAATGGATGTATTAAAAACTTCGAATAGTTTCCTAGTAAATTGCATGGAGAGCAGCTCTTTCTGCAGAAAGCAAATTCAAATAATGACAAGGCCGATGTATTCCTGTGCCACTTTTCTTAGCAACTAACGATAACATTTTCGGGGGCTTTGGACACCGAGGGATAAGTTCAATATGTACGATGCATGAGAGCAAATGGACGCCGTACTAGCAGTTTATATACAGAATCTTACGGCCGTAGGTATTGCCTTTTGAAGCGATCAGAAATTGGAACCTGCTTTATGTGCAAGCAAAGTTCACACTTCACCCAAAATGTGTTGTGAATTGAAAGTCCGATCACCAGTGACTATACAGAATTGCCACTATATGACAATCGTGTGCACACATGCCCGCTATGCGCGGAGGATTTTCACAAAGAAGACTAGCTATGTTAGTCACACGCATGGGAGCTTATTAAACCCAACAACGGAGTTGAAGCAGCCGCCGTGGCCGAAATTCATTATGCATTCAATATTTTCGCATATCACGGTCCACTAGTTCAAGGTGGACGATGATTAAAACCAATAATTGAATCAATCAACAATACCTATAACCTATAATAACATGATGTTGATTTTCCTCCTTACCTCTGTTTCCAACTGAATTTCTTACTCAAAAGGATAATATCAAAAGAATTGCTAACTACCTATGAGAGGGATAAGTATCTATTGTAATTATAGCAATCATGTAACTAGGTGGTGATTAAACAAACCAAGTCATAGGATGTAATCATCACCATAGCCGATTGCGGGGAGATGAGGCACGATCACCTATTTATTAATAACTCTATTTACTTACAGATTTCCTTAACTGCAATAGTTTGCAATAACGTTTTTCCTGATGATCCGATTGATTTATGTAAGATCAATCTGACTAGTGGAAAGTTTCAGGTGGAGGCGAGTTGGTGGACGGACCTGCTATTAGAGTATTTTAAACTCACTCAACCAGCCTCGATAGGCAGTATTCACGCTAACTGCTTTGCGTATCTTTGGAATGAAAATTGAACCACTGTCTAATGTCGTTATTTACCCCTGTCTTCTCCCCCGGGGAATTTAGTTGTGAGTTGTGTGTTTATGCAAATAGAGTTATCTATCTAAAACATGGAAAGGATTTCGATAATACCGCTCCAGGTGCAAGAGCAAGCCAATTTTTAACAAAGTTCAGGGAGTTAGGAACCAGGACATAACGCAAAGTGATGGCAGGTGGAGGTAAGCGTTAACAGAGCGTTGGCCCCGATTAGGCAAAAGAGGAGTGGATCATCCGGCAGCCAGGTGGGTTGACGACATCTGGAAAGCTTTCGTTAAGACCTGGATGCGATTAGCACAGGACTGATGGCAAAATTGGAAGGTGGCTTATGCCCCGCAGCTGGCTGAAGATGATTGTAATAATTTCTACGAAAAGATAAAGACAGATGCTCAAAGACAGTATGGAGTACTAATACAATTTAATCTTCTTCGATCAAAGTAAAATGAGACCTAACAATATAACTAACATCTAATTTTCTTAACTCTAGCTTCCCAGCTCTTGGCCGTTAGAATGGAATAGAATAGAATAGAATAGATTTTCTTTATTTGTCTTAAGAAAAACACATTACAAAATCGATGTAATCGTTAATTGATGTAGGTATACTTGTACCTAATATAACAGTTATACCTACTAATCGATGTAAGATTTATTATCATAACAGAATGATCGTTGAAATAAAAGTAAACGTTTTTACACATATTTCGTGACAGAAACGATTTGCAGAGAAAACGAATGGAAACCAATTATATTATAGTACACTTATTACATGTCATTTGGTCACTGCGTTGTCAGGCTTTGGAGGAAGAATTATCTTTGAACAATGACCCATTATTGCAGGGCGGATGCAGAACGTACCTACCTAGCGTTTGTGTGCTAATAGTTATAATCTGACTATTTTCCTTGAAGAAGGATATTATAATGGTGTGGTGTACAAAACACTTGACAGTGTAATTAGGTAATTTTACGACAAAAGAATATCAGACAATCTACTTGATAGGTGATTAAAATTGACTATCTATCTACTAACTGCTATGACATTGAGCTATGTATCTCCGTTCAACTAATATGCTAACTAATAATAACAGAGTATTCTATGGGTCTAGCTAGACTAGAGTGCTATTTTTGAATTTCATACATACTAATTCATATACAGGGGATAATCAGACCGTCAAACTGATCATCTTTCTCTATGGCACCAACATCGAAATCGCGAAAAAAACAGCTCTTCCATACAAAATTGCAAACCTACTCGAGCAATATATATAATATAATGTAAAATATATACATGATTTAGACTTTGTCATGAAGTGCAGAGAACGCATGAGGGCAGATATTAAAGGTTTACAAAGAGATTTATATAGGTGTACGTGAGATCCAAATGAGCGATGTACTTGAAAAGGGTCAAGTAAAATTTATTCAAAACCAGCGAGCTTGGTGTTAAGCTATCAACCTTCATTTATAAAAGTTGTGGATCCATTCACCACGTGCTCTAACTAGTAGCGGCTACATTCCTTTTTGAGATAACAACTGTTTGATTCAATAACATATCGCTGAATTCAGCGAATAAGATACAAATATCGCACTCCAGGTTTCATTTAATAACGAACTAGTAAAGATGCCCGTACGTAGGTACTTAAAATATGCAAGACTAACACTGAGTTGCAGAAACGCTCAATAAAGTAAATCCTCCATTAAATCTCTTGCTGTAACTTTTTGTCTCGTTGACGTTAATAAAAGCTAACAAGAGATTTAATGGAGAATTAACTCTAATGAGCGTTTCTGCAAAACGCCACCTTAATGAAGTCGATTGTAAAGCTAACGGTCTCCATACGAAAAGCGAACACGTTTTACCCTACTAAAACCTTACATAAATCTAGGAGTCCTTCTTAATATGCTGACGGCCCGAGACAGGCTGGAAGCTTTTGAGACGTGGTGTTGGAGGATAATGGAGGGGATAAGTTGGACTGAACGAATAACAAATTAAGAGGTGTTAGAATGGTTAAAGAAAAGAGAAATATTCTAAAAACAATCGAAAACCGGAGAGGGAAAATGATCGGAGAGCGATACGAAAAGACAATGTCTTTAAAACCATACTGGAAGGGACGATAGAGGGGAAAAGAGGCAGAGGAAGACCCAGACAGAGTTATTTAGTTCAAGTGAAGGAAAAGGTTGATGGCGTGTCGTATCAAGAACCCAAGACACTAGCGGAAGAGAGACAAGATTGGCGAATACTTCACTGACAAGAGCGTAGCTCTTAAATAAGATGATGATGATGATGATGATGATCAGACCATCAAACTGAACAACTTTCTCTATAGACCAACGACGAAATCGCCAAAAGAAAACTGCTGTTTCATTTGAAGATCACTAGTTTATCGTCTTAATAACGATCGAGTTATAAAGATAAGCATAAGCATAAGCATATGCTCACGACTATATTCCCCGAGGGGGTAGTCAGACATATACTGAAACCTCAGAACATCCACGTTTCACCAGTAGTACCGAAACTCTGTCCAGTGTGACAGGGGGTGAGCCCGTCGCCACTTATAATGGAAAGTGGGTACAATACATGCCTCGAAATTGAAGGATGCAGGTTTCCTCACAATGTAATAAAGATGTTCGTACTAAATATAGGCGGTGGTTAATTAAACAAATAAAAGAAGCATTTCTTCACTCGAACTCGAACCCGGAAGCGACCGCTTCGCTGTCGACCTCCACGCTGTTCCATCGACTTACCTACAAGTCCTTACTATTTATTATACACAACATTCCTGTTGCGCATTATTTTAATAACTTTTTAAACAAGTAAGAACGAGAGTGAAATATTCTAGGTACTCGAGGGAGTGAAAATAAAAGAATATCAAATATTTAGCTATTTTCATACTTTGGCCTGATTTATCGCTCGACTTACTTCATTTTTATGGCTCTGGCTTCAAAAAACTCTCAATCTAAATAGTTGCTAGAAAAAGTAGCCAAAAAGTTTAGCTACAAGTTTTACAAAGCCAGTCATCAGAAAATTGCTAGATCTAGCTATAAAGTTGCTACGTTGGCATCACTGCCTGTGTGTGATTAGTTCTATATTAACACCACCTCAGAGTTGCAGACTCCTGGGTCCAAATACTCCTAACGATAGCCAACCCCCGACAGAAGACGGCGTCACAAGAAAAAGAAGGTCCCGGATTGACAGATTGCGTGTTCCAGTCCCGTAGAATACCTAAAACATTTTTCAATCTTCACTATGCCAGGCGCTCGTTGGCGTAGGTAGTGGACCTTCGGTATTGGAAACGATCAAAGTCAAAGTCAAATACATTTATTGCAACTAATTGCATTTATTTATCACCTAAATTAAGCAACGTCAGGTCCGGTCAGTCTTGGGATTGGGATGCGTGCCCGTTTACTGGTATTAAATCTTGAGCTTTTCCATGCTTCGGAAGGCACGTTAAGCGGTTGGTCCCGGATATTTCCCTCATATGGTGGTGTAACTATTCGTTACGCCAGGTCAGAGGCCTTGGCCATTAAGGCGGCTTGAAAATTCTCTGACAGCAAGTTAACCACTAACTTGCCTCCACCAACTCACCCCTCTCTCTCACCATTATTCGTGAGAGGAGCCCTTTGCCCTGCAGTGGGATCCTACAGGCTATAATGTACTTACTATGGCAGAAATAATGTTTGTAATGAATGAGATACTAACAACCCAAGTTGACCAGCACATAAACCTAGCCTAGACCGGGCTAGGCCTAGTAGGCCAAGGCAGAAACCAATCGGTATATAACATAACCAGTTATACTAAAACTAGCATTAATTCAATGTTTATTTATGGCATTTTGGGATCAGTGAAAATATAACAAACATTTAAAAAAAAGTTTATTTTGGTTCGGACACGTACTGAGTAATTTTTTTCTTTCATAGTATATCTCTAATGTGCGTATAACAGACATTCGCAGCTCTATTACGTTTGTAAATTAGAATATTATACAGGGTGTTTCATAAGTAACAATAAATTTTTAAAACTCATAAGGGGGTTGTTCAGACCGTCAAACTGAACAACTTTCTCTATGGGACCAACATCGAAATCGCGAAAAAAATAATTTTATATCCCATACATTTTTTAGCTCTAGTCGATTTGTAGAGTATAGAACATAATTTTTTTTTTCGCGATTTCGATATTGGTCCCATAGTGAAAGTTGTTCAGTTTGATGGTCTACACCACCCCCTTAAATGTTTATTTGTAGTTTTGTAACACTATGCTTGTAAATGGCAAATACTTAGTTATTCTAAATATATTACATTGTAAAAGACGCGAAACATAAAATTACTAGTTGGATAAATCGATAATCATAATACCTACTAAACGTGTCTTTTATCTAGACAAAAACTTATTGCTTATAATTATAATGTAGTTTGTTGAATTCATATAAAATTTGACATAGACATATAAATTATGATCACGCTTGTTTATGTTATGTGGAAAAGCAGAACCTAAACCAAATTATTAATTATTTATTATTATTAATTATTATTATGCAAGAGAAAATTGCTACAACAGAACTCTACACTATCTTAAGTTTATTTTAAGTGAAATAATTATATATAGCCTCAACTCTCCCACTGCTAGGCAAAGGTCGATCTCTCTATCTTCTATTTGAAAAACTATTTCACAAAATCTCACTTACCCACACCACTGAAACCAGTCAAGCACAACACAGACACAACCAAAACAGCGAACACCCTCATCTTATCCAATGTCCAACACAACCTTCCCACACTAAATGCACCGATGCATCGATACAGATGCATTTTATACTTGGCTACAAGTTCTGACCGGACAACATTAATTATACTGTTAAACATTGCAATTTTCAATCTTAAAGTCAAGTAACAAGGTCGTCGATACTCGCAGTGTTGCTGAGATATAAATCTGCTATTATAATTACAGTGATCCAAACGATGATTTCTTTATTGCGGATGGTTTAAGCCTGTAATTAATATGTAAATAATACAGACACATAGGGTGTAGGGAAAAGTATCATTAACCTTTACACCATGTACTCTACCCATCAAACTGAACAACTTTTACTATGGGAGCAAACCTGTCAGAACAAAAAAAAAATCAGGTGTCCCATACGTTTGAATCGAGTAGGTATTGCAGTTTAGTATGGAACAGCTGATTTTTTTTTTGGTTCTGACAGAGTTGCTACCATATAGGTAGTAAAAGTTGTTCAGTTTGATGGGTAGAGTATGTGGTTTAAAGGTTAATGATACTTTTCTATATACTCACGACCATTTATAATCTTTTGTGGGGTAGTCAGAAGCTTTGTTACAGTTATTAAGATCTAGAAAGGCTAACAACTTGGTGGCAATGCTCACTTTTAGCATATTGAAGGTTTAAGGGTGGGATTAAGTGTCAAGTGGTGATAGGTCACTATAGCCTTTCACCGAACACTGCCATAAATTGTCTCTGGAATGCCTATTCCTACCAACAACAGCAATAGGAATAGCATGGCTGTAGTATGTAGTACTAGATACAAATACTGTGACTGTAGTAATCTTTTCCTATTGCTGTCTCCTGTTGCAATGGAGGGAAGTCGGACATTTATACTTCCTAGTCGCCAGGTCGCCGATGTTGATCCTGGTTTACTGGAGTTACAGCAGTGGTGGGAATTTGTGGTGGGCTAGAAGTGGTGGGCCCGGACCTCCAAATCTCGAGAAGATTTTTAATAAAATCCAAAACAAGACAAAGATGTCGTACTCCAGGCATTCCCTTGTACGGTTCCGCAAGTAAACCGTATGTGTAAAATAATTTTAGTAAATAAATGATTTTGTATTTGTATATGTATGTACTCAGTGTGAGGTAGCTTGGAGTTGTGAGGTTCGGGCCTTCGGTACTGGGACTGCAGTTTGAATTGGAAGCCCCGCCGTACGTAGTCAAAGAAAGAGTCGAAATATGTAACTAATTGTCGTATTGTAAAAATATTGTAAAGTCATATCTGCAGTCAGAGACAGTTTGTTGTTGTTTATATACCTACCTAAGTACCTAGCTACAAGACTACAAGTCTAAGCGCACACGTTTTAACTACATTTGCCGACTCAGCGTTTGTTTACATATCGCTTATATTCACGTATTTGTTTCACAGTATATGTGTTACTAACCAATCAGAACGAAATGTTATTGTTCTATTTATCAGATTTTATTGACATACCTATAGGGTCCTTCTTATTATATTCTTTTTTTAAGGGGATGATCAGACCATCAAACTGGACAACTTTCTCTATGCGATCAAGATCGACATAACGAAAAAATAATCAGCTGTACCATAGATTTTGGCTCGAGTAGGTGTGCACTTTAGAACAGCAGTTTTTTTTTCGCTTTTTCGATGTTTGTCCCATGGAGAAAGTTGTTCAGTTTGATCTGATCATCCCCTTAAAAAAGTGTAAGCATATTAAAAAGGACCCTATATAAAAGCATAGAAAAAAATATAATCAGCGAAAAGTGTCGCTTTCATGACATACCTACCTATACCTATTTTACAAAACCAGCATGGCTAGCATGGCAACGTGATATACCGCTATCACACCTTCGATCTCTTTCTATTTGCGCGCGAACGAACGAGATAAAAGGCGTGATATATAGCCGTATCACTTGTAACATGCTACGCCTTCTGCACTCGTAGTATGCTACACGTGATACGGCTGTATCACGTCTTTTGTCTCGTTCGTTCGCACGCAAATAGAAAGAGAGCTAAGGTGTGATAGCGCTGTATCACTTGTAACATGCTACGCCTTCTGGTCAGGGTCAGGTCTGGACTTTACATAAATCAGAAAGACTAATTTAACATTCTTGTAACGGAGATGGGTTCATAGGCCCTAGTGAGTCAATACTACACAGAATACTAATTATGTCCACGCAAACAAAGCCGCCGGCAGTTCCTTGTGTTAAACTTAAAGAGATACGAGGTCTTAGATGAACCTAAAGAGGGGAAGATGCGGTAATACCATTATGCATGCCTCAAAGTACAATGGACATATTTGTCGATTTTGTACGTAAAACAACAGTTTACTTTCTTTTTAGAAGAACGTGACCGTGCTGCATCTTCACAGGGAAAAATATCTGTAGTATATAGGTAGGGTATTTCTTAATATGCTGACACTTTTTTAAGCGAATGATCAGACCATCAAACTGAACAACTTTCTCTGTGGAACCAACGTCGAAATCGCGAGAAAAAAAAATCTGCCATCCCATACATTTAGCTCGAGTAGGTTTGCAGTTTTGTATGGAAGATCTGATTTTTTATGGCGATTTCGATGTTGGTGCCATAGAGAACGTTTTTCAGTTTGACGGCCTGGTGGTCTGATCATCTCCCTTAAAAAAGTGTCAGCATATTAAGAAGGAACCTGTATGTGACAACTATTTAGGTATACGATCAGATTTTACTAGAACATTTTTTTTATTTGTCTATTTATTTAAGTAAAATCTACCAGAATTCGATTTTATAAATAACGACACATATAGTAGAGTCTGTTATTTTCGAGTAAAATCTGCTGAAATAAATAGCTGTCACATAAAGTAGGTACTATAATACTAATACTACTTATAGATATTTTTCTCGGTGTTCGCTGTTTCCCACGACTGTCTCGAGTTCATAAAACCATTGGCCTTCAATTTTAATTAATACACACACGTGTGTTATTTAAATCGGTTCACGCCGCATCTACCCTTTATAAGTTTTATCTTAGTACGACAATCAAGATCCCAGGATTACTCCTGTCATGTAAAGCCACGGCTAGGTATGAGTTTTTTATCGTATTTTATGTCAAATCGCCTGTTGTGGGGCTATCATGCCACGCACAATAAAGCGAGAAAACAGAGACAAAGGCACACTTCGATCTCTCCCATTTTCTCAGTATGCTATTTATTCACACAGACTTAAAAGAAGAACCAGACGTAATCTCGTCTAATCATGAGTGAAGCACCCATTTCTTTTGTGTGTGTGGTGTCACGCGGTACATAAGGTATGACGGGTCGTGGCTTAGATCAAAGTAAAATTAATGGATAGGCCTAAAGCGCGGTAAGTTGAAGCACACTACTAGGGCACTTGGTCCATACAAACTAGCGCCATTATCTGTCAAATCTAGGGCAGTTGCATACAAATTTGAAGTATACCTTTCATTTGTTTTGCCTCATTTTTCTGGTTTGAAATGTTCGCGTAGGTCCATCCATTAATTTTACTTTGATCCAAGGTTGTGGGACCTGCGCCTAGAGCTGTGCATCTGTGTGAGTGTAGGTCCCTTGTAGAACAAACGAGATTGTATTACCTTGCATGCTTCACATCTTTTTAGTGCAATATTCGGTACGTATTTCTTTCAAGTCCGTGTTTTTTTCATGATAATTTGTAGTTCTATTTACTGAGAAAAGTTGGTCTTTATGACATAATATTTGTCGCATTTTGGTTTCATCCGTCGTCTGGGCTACGAAGACTGGAGATCGGCCCGACTGGTGGATATAAACCGAGAGGCGTGTGCTGGTAAATAGGCGCTAACAAACTGAAGATATTATTGGGTGTCATTGCTAAACAATAGTATCTTCATATTGAATGGTGTGAACTGATCGATACAAAAAATCTTTCCCACTATTTTATTTACAAACTAATTACATACAAACATCCGTCATAACAGAAACTATCATTTGGACGCAGGCGAGGCGACTAAGGGATAATGTTTCTTTAGAATTTTGCGCAACTTCTCTACAGCGAAACACCTTCCGAAGTGGTGGTAGAGACACAAAAATTGAATTGAAGTCAAAATATATTCGTGAAATGTCTTTGAATTATCGTTTTTGTTCATATACTTTCTTAAGGGTATAATCAGACCGTCAAACTGAACATCGAAATCGCGAAAAAATCTGCTGCCCCATACATTTGGCTTGAGTAGGTTTGCATTTTAGTATGGAACAGCTGCTTTTTTTGCGTTTTCGATGTTGGTGCCATGAGAAAGTGGTTCAGTTTGACGGTCTGATCATCCCCTTAAAAAAGTGTCAGCATATTAAAAAGGATTATAGTGAATTAAAGGAAAAACTTTTTTCAATTTTCGTGCGTAGGCGCACCACACAATCCGACCACTAACTCGTGTAAACCAGGATCAACAGCGGCGACAACGCACTATACTAAACAAAGAAGTCAATCGAAAACTTTTAAACGCCCTAACATCCTTAACATGAGGCTAGGTTTGTGCCCCAGTAGTAAAAGAGGCTGACGCTGATAGGGTTCATCATCATCAGCCTATATACTTCGGGAGGGTGTATAGGCAAGCGTGCCCAATGGGAATTGGTAGACTACATAATACTATACGCATCAGAATTTCTTCTTCAGCGTATGCAGGTTTCCTTACGATGTTTTCCTTTACCGTTTGAGAGCAGTCGGTATTACGTACAAACGGTACAAAACTAATTGGTACACGGCATGTACTACTCCGAGCTCCGTGCGGATTCGAACCCGGACCTCAAGATTGAGTTTGATATCTCTTGAAAGTGTCTGGCAGCATCACACCTTCCGACGCGGTGGTGTGAGTCAAAAAATGACGTCAGAAAGTTATCGATGTGATAGGCAGCATAAGCATATGCTCACGACTATATTCCCCGAGGGGATAGTCAGAGATATTCTGAAACCTCAGAACATCCACGTTTCACCAGTAGTACCGAAACACTCTGATAGGTATGGAAGGTATGTGATAGGTATTACTATAAATAAAAATTTTGAGTAGAGTTAAATATAGGGTTACTTACTTAGTTAGTTATAAAGTACATTGCCCCGGAATGTTAACCTTCTGTTACACGCGCCGTTAAACTATTAGTTTTATTATATTATAACTATGAAGGAAGTTAGATTAATGAATTCTCATTATATCCTCGCGCCTACGTGACCGTACGGAGGTGATCGTACAGTAATTTTAATAGTTGCTAATGTTGCTATTAGAGTATAATTATATCTAATACTTTAAGTGAACTAATCTTGTATATTATCAATATATATATACTTATATATATTTAGAATTGGTTTCTCGGAAACGGCTCTAACGTTTTAGATGAAATTGTGTATTTAGATAAAGTTTTAAGATAGGGTAACTTGGATATTCCGACTACTGGTATGTCAATTTTACATTCCAAATCGCCTGTTTTTGGTTGAGTTTGAAGGCATGAAATAGTCGTTGTTTTAATCCAGAAAAAATATATATTTCATACAAAACTTTGTCGTACAACACTCGTAGATGGTATTAATAAAAGTTATGTTTTATACATGGAAAAATAGTTTACTTGATACGCGCAATCTAGATTTTCTAAGCTATTTTTCCATATATAAAAGATTACTTTTATTAATACCGTCTACGAGTGTTCTACGACAAAGTTTTGTATGAAATTGACAACTCTGCAACCGCCTTAAGACTATTTATACATGGACAAGTTACGCGTGTAATTCCACTAACATTTTCTGCCATTTTTTGCGAAGGCCAAGGTAGCATGAAATCAGCAACCTTGAACTTTATTCCATTAGGTACTTTAGATTATAATTTTGAATATTAAAAATCATGAAAAACAGTGTCGTGTGAACCCCAAACGTGATAAGTTCGAAATTATTGTTCCGCAATAATAGGTTTGATCTTGCGGGTTGGCAGAGGGGAAATGCTAAGGCGAGCCGAGTCCCTATATATAAATCGTCTATGTTATCGATTATGTTACCCGACACGTGTAAAATAATAGCAATTACAATGTATAGTGATATAAGAAAATTACTACTTGATAATGCTAATAGTCTGAGCTCATTAATATGTAGCTTGTCATTGTAACACCTTGATTTTTTCACCATATGATGTCTGTGTTAGAAAATACAATAGGCCGGTACATCCGTAGTCCGTACATAAAATAATAACAGTATTATCTTCCTGACACCCTGCTCCATTTACCACAGCCACCTTCCAAAGCAAAATTCACTTAAAATCGAATAAAGTGTAATGGATTCCTAGTTATTATAGAAAAGTCAGGTACTTAATTTTGAAGTGCATAAGTGTAGGTACGCGCTATACACAGATGTACTCCCTCGTCCTTACCCTCCTATGTCTGTTGGAACGTGAGGCCACCAGCAGCCGGGTTTGGGTGTCAAAGAAGTGTGAGACGCCTGAAGGATTTAGTCTCCACGACACCAGGTCGTTACCCTCCTATGTCTGATGGAACGGGAGACCGATACGATCAGAGGTGAGGTAAGATGCAGTGGCTATAACCAGCAGCCACGCAGTTTGGGCGTCTAAAAGTTGTGCATGACGCCTGAAGGAATTAGTCGCTTCTTACGACAGACTGGGTTGGTGCTATTCGAAGCTGGAGACTACACGGTTAAGGATGGTATGATCAAATGGAAATACTAATCTTTATTAGCTATTAAAACGTAGTACCAACACACGAAATAATGGATCCCGCATACGGCGATTCAATCTCAGTAATCCTTTACGACCAAAAGACATCGAAATTATAATGTTTATACGTATAAATACAGATCACATTTTCAAACGGAAAAAAAAAGTATTTGATGTCTTATGACATACCCGTAAGTCGACGTCCAGCCGGAATCGGGTGATAGGCCTAAATCATAATACAGAAACAAACAAAATAAATCGAAGTCATTAATTTTTTAAATTATAGGCATTTTTTTCGAGCACAATTTGCTAAGATTTTTATGAGACTGGGGGCCTAGTATAAGAGGTAAATGTAGAAAGCTCAAAAAAAAAGAATTGTTTTCCTGTTGCATTCTTGTATACGTGATACAAGTAAGGAACACGTTGAAGGAAGTACGCATGCGCTGCGCCTACGCCTGCGTCATGCCCTAACCACTAGCGCATTTCTTTGAATAGCCCATGCCTATTCTAGATTGACATTGACAATGAACTACGTGTGTGACATTTATAGTCTGTCTGTGGTATCGGCAAACCTAATTTCGATTATAATAGAGTAGGGAAATATTTATGAGCACGTATGAAACCAGGAAGATATTTTTTCCTTGTGTACCTATAATTATATTGTTTATACAGGGTCCAACTTCACTAAACTCTGGCTAAAACTGAACTACACTCTCTAGAGGACCAAAGATGAAATCGCAAAAAAAAAATCTGCTGTCCCACACAATTTGGTCGAGTATGATTGCATTTTTGTATGGAAAAGTTTTTTCGCGATTTCGACGTTGCTCCCATAGAGAAAGTTGTTCAGTTCGATGGTCTGATCATCCCATTATAAACCGTCAGCATATTAAGAAGGACCTTACATAGTTGTACGAAGTAAGGTTAAACTGTAAATCTGTAATTGGCCTGTATTTATCTTAGTTTAAGGAATAGTTATTTGTATTAGGCTGTTGATTTTCCCAATAAAGATATAAATAAATAAATAAAGGTTCCTGGCCAAACAGAAATAACACGGTCTTGAATTTATGTACGTTTGTAACGTGTTTGCATGCAAAAACTATTATAAAGCATATTTATAGTTTTTGAGAGTTACGCGGTTAATACAATCGGGAACTCAAATGTACGCGGTAAGAAATTAAGAGCCCGTTAAAAAATTTTTTAGTATAGTAGGTATACAAGGTGTTACAAAAATACAAATAAACATTTAAGGGGGTGGTTTAGACCATCAAACTGAACAACTTTCACTATGGGACCAATATCGAAATCGCGAAAAAAAAAGGATTTCCATACTCTACAAATCGACTAGAGCTAAAATATGTATGGGATATCAGATTTTAATTTCGCGATTTCGATGTTGGTCCCATAGAGAAAGTTGTTCAGTTTGACGGTCTAAACAACCCCCTTAAGAGTTTTAAATATTTATTTTTACTTATGAAACACCTTGTGTTTATAGGTTAGGGTAAAGTGAGCATGTAAGAAACCTTTGCCCAGTCACTTTTTAGGGGGATGATCAGACTATAAAAAAAAAAATCGAACAGTTTCCAAAATGTCCTCACGTAATTAATGGACGCCCCCTAACCTACTCGACCCAAATGTATGGGAACAGCAGATTTTTTCTTCCGGTAGTTGTCGTTAGTTGGTTCCAGAAAGTCCTCACTTTTTAACCAACTTCAAAAAAAGGAGGAGGTTGTCAATTCGACTGTAGGTATGTTTTTTTTATTATACACTAAGGAGATAAACAAACAAAGACAAAGAGATAGATGCAATAAGAAGAGGACCTCTAGCTCATTATATATTCCAATGTCATTCACAGTCATACAAAAATAAAGAATATTTAATCAGGGATCAATGCGCCGGCGCACTCGTTGATGTCTTTTGTTCCCAAACATATTGGATGGCTGAACCATGTTCACGAAGTTTGAACGAGCATTCTGTTGACACTGTATGTGTATGCACACATGCGGGTACTACAGGGTGTTATAAAACACCCTAATAATACTTAAGGGGGTGTTTCAGACTATCAAACTGAACAACTTTCACTAGGGAATAAACTTCGAAATCGCGAAAGAAAAATCTGCTGTTTCATACAAAACTGCAATGACCACTCGACTCAAATGTATGGGACAGCTGATTTTTCTTTCGCGATTTCGAAGTTGGCTCCATAGTGAAAGTTGTTCAGTTTGATAGTCTGAAGTCTTTAAGTATTACTAGGGTGTTTTGTTACACCCTGTAGACGCTCCATCTGACCCCACCTTCTCCTTCCTCCGTGATCCGACCCCACCTCTCTTATCGTAGACCACCAAGCGGCGGGCGCTACAATCATCCAACAGATTCAGGACGAGAGAGTACCTCTGTTTTTGTCTTTCAAACATACAATCTATAAGGTCTAACAAAATTAGCTACAACAATTTTAAGGGGAATATCAGACCATCAAACTGAACAACTTTCTCCATGGCACCAACATCGAAATCGCGAAAAAAAAATCTGCCGGTCCATACAAAACTGCAAACCTACTCGAGCCAAATGTATGGGACAGCTGATTTTTTTTTCGCGATTTCGATCTTGGTCCCATAGAGTAAGTTGTTCAGCTTGATAGTCTGATCATCCCCTTAAAAAAGTGTCAGCATATTAAGTTGGACCCTGTATATTCTACAGAGCATGTACGGGTGCACTAAGAAAGGATTTTCAGAAAATCGACCCCTAAAGGGGTAATCCATGCGGACGAAGTCACGAGTCCAATGCTCATATCCTATAGTCAAATTAGACCACAAAAAAGTTCCAAAATAAACTTCTTTCCCACACCTTTGTCGTCTCCTACTGTAACACCCACGGGAAGAAGAAGAAGAATGGGTGGTATACGACTGTTAACTTTCGGTGTGATGTACTTAACCCATTCTAAATTGAAAACCACACGGCTAGCATTATTAAAACCTATTTATTTAATAATTTTTAAGAGTTCCGCGGTTATTTGCTGAAATGAAAGCTTAGCCCGGTCATTTTACGGAGTTTTGTTAGAAGGGGTAGGGAGTAATTAAGAATGGTACTTTTAATCTGTAACCGGTACCATTTAGTGACAAAAGGACTATCTGAAAACTTATAAAAAATTTACTATGCAACATAGAAACTCAAATTGTACCTCCCAGAAGGCTTTTAATTTAATAATATTATTACCATTTCAATTTTAAGCTGCCTTCCCGATGGCAGTTGTAACACTCTACCAAAAAATGTGGTAAGAAGCCATTAAAATTATTAATTTCACCTTTCTAATTTATTTTCAACAAATCCTTCTGCATACGTGATAAAAAGTTAAGTAAACCCGATATTTAAAAACAGTTAGTTTAAAAATAGCACTTGGCATTCACCTCGTTTGTAGGTAATAATAAAATATTCCACAAATATATTATCGGTTTGTTTGTCTGTAGACAGACAGTTATGAGGAACTATTGATTACAATGGTGTTCCCGAAACTTCACCATGTCAGTAGGCTTGTGAACGCTTTACGACATCTACGATAGTTCAACTTTATCCTCATAGAGTAGTCCAGAGGCGGCACTATAGTTTTTACCTTTAATAACAAAATGTTCAATTTTTTTTCAGTTTTCGGTGAAGGTTTAATAAGTTTATCACGCGGCACGAAATACCACTCTAAAATTCCAAAAATTGTGTTTTTATCCGGCACTTTAGAAGTAAAAGACTATTAAAAACACAATCACTTTTTAATTAACAAAACGCCCTAGGTGTGTGCCCACAGTGGAACGTGTACAGGTTCCTTCCTAATATGCTGACACTTTTTTAAGGGGACGATTGAACCATCAAACTGAACAACTTTCTCTATGGGACCAACATCGAAATCGCGAAAAAAAATCTACTTTTCCATACATTTGGCTCGAGTAGGTTTGCAGTTTTTTATGGAACAGCTGATTTTTTTGCGATTTTCATGTTTGTTCCATAATTCACTTGAATAATGTTAAGCGAAGTTAGCTTTTTAGTTAATAAAACTATATACCAAACCTATTCTGTGCTTTTAGTTGGCACAAAACAAACTTGAATTTAATAAAAAGTTAAAATGTGAAAGAAGATCACGCAGAAAAAACAAAGATTTGTCACAACTGCGACTGTTAGATATAATCTTTGACTAGTTAGTATGTTACCTAAGCGCCCAGTAAACACAGTGTCATTATACCCATTTGACCTCCATATTGTCTCATTGTATGTAAGCGAGTTAACGCCTCGTTTCTACGACATTTTTAGTTATTGAACACAACCTTTTACCGTATACTACCGACATTTCAAAGTAGATTAGATTAGAACTAAGATTTAAATTTTTTTATTACTTTACTCTTACAAAATTTTAAAGCTTAATATTTCGCGAACGGATCCCTGAATCGAAAAATGGTCTTTCCTAACCCCCTAAAAATGTTTTAAAGGCCTATCCAACGATACCCCACACTAATGGATAGACGAGAAAAAAATGCATCCCCACTGTACGTGTAGGTTGAGGAAGCCGCTAACAGACGGACGGACATGGCGAAACTCCTTTCTTGTTGACTACAGAACCCTAAAAATTTCAATTTGAATGTAGAGGCATCGAGGGACTGCAATGAATAATAATTTTTCTCCAAATTCACATGCATAACACGCGAATGAAATAATTTATTTATAGTATTTCATTGAAATACCTATCAAAACTATAAAAGTTTAAGGAGTTCAATACGCGAGCGGCGGGACAAGGGCTTTATTGCGTAAGTTTTGAGTTAAGTATGACATAAATCGAAGCAAGTACAAATAGAAAATTCCAGTTGCTTACATTCCTCATCATCATCGGGCACTTTAATTAGAAGTTGAGTTATGGTCACAGAAAATATTTAAAAGAACAAAACCAACAGCCTTCACCGAGAAATTTAACCACTTATAGAGTAAGTTATTTGTCTTTATTTTATGTTTTAGGTTATTACTGGATGTGAAAATTTTATATTTTTAAAATATGAAATAGTCGTGTGTCCACAAATATATCATAAAAAATAAAATAATAAGTAGGTACACACAAGTAGTCATATATTTAGTACATGGTTTTTTGTGATGCCGCGATTAGCGTTAAAAGTATGACCTTGGAAAGTAAGAGAAAACCACACGATTGCTGTCAAACGTGAACCGGGACGAAACATATAGAAGTTTTCGAGTTTACGTACCAAATCCATACGCTTTTAACAGTGGATGAAGGCTGGCCTAGCTACGCACCCGCTTCAAATCAGTTTAGAAAATAATGCCTCCTCCAAAAGAGTAATATGTGTCCTATAGACAAGCCTAAAAATATTAAATGTTGAGTTCGAAGACGTCCAGGGGTGCGATTTTTGAATGTCATCAGTGAGTTTGAACGGTTTTTAAATCTCATACAAAAGCGTTCTCATGCACCTTTCTACAGCTTATTTGACTTTAAAAAATCGCACAGTGCGATTTTTGGGAGTCAAATCAGCAGTAGAAAGATGCATATCTCCATAGAAATTTTGACATTTTCAACTGCTGAGCTCACCGAATGAGATTCAAAAATCGCACTCCAGGGGTGCGATTTATTAAATGTCATCAGTGAGCTTGAACGGTTTTTAAATCTCATACAAAAGTGTTCTCATCTCCTGAATGATGATTTTTGGAAGTCAAATCAGCAGTAGAAAAATATACAAATAGGTTAATAAATAAGAGATACGTATTTTTTCGATTTAATTTTTGACTGATATTTCTATTTTTAATTTAGTTTTGAATTTTCTGAAAAACGTAGGCTTTATGGCCAAGATACCTTGGCCTCAATAACATTATAAATAAAAACTGTCAAATACAATAGAAAAGCCGAGATTCCGAGACGATTTTTTTTGGCTTAGCTCGAGCTAAGTAGGGTAGTAATGTATGGATTTTGACATACGGGAGTTCGAACTATGATTTACAAATCGTCTCTGAATCTCGGCCTTAGAGCATCTAGACAGAAAAGCCAAGCAGGCAAAGGAATAAAACCTCATTCAACCTATATTATATTTTTCAGTATTTTTCAAATAACTCGAGAAGCAATGGATACAAAAATCTTATAATTTTGATATAAGCTTTGAATCACATAATCTCCAAACGGTTTTCTTATTTCGGTACCTTTCTTAAAATGAAATGTTGTCAATTCATCGATTGACATTCAAAAATCGCTCTCCTGGTACCCTAAACCATGAGTTTCTTGGATGTAAAGTACGGACAGTTGTATTACTTAAAGGAGAGTCGAGAATGACTAACGTAGGTAATCTATTGACGATATAATCCAAATGACCCTGCTGCCGTCAGCAGCGTAGGTACCATTGAGTGCAACACCACGCTTCGAAGGTTCTAAATGAATAAATTTGATGTAATACTAAATCAAAGGTACAATAAACGCGACGTAAACACGACTGCGGTCACGTAACAACTTCCTAACAACTACTTATTGCTATGGAAGTTCAGGGTTGAAAATGTTTCTTGAATGACTGTTTGTTGCTATAGCAGGTTTATAAATCGCCTGGCATCCCTGTGATTTCTATCTACGTCGATGTTATAATTTTTTTTTTTACGTGTGGTGTCAGAGTTTATTCAAACCGCCTTACGGCCTCTGACGTGGTTTTTATATAACGACTACTACCACCAGAGATAATAGCCGGGATCGACGGCTTAACGTGCCATCCGAAGCACGGAATCATAATTTAATTCTGACAATCAGGTGAATCAGCCTGGTGTCCCCCGTGGGAATCGAACCCACGACCTCTGCGTCAAGAGCCCAATGCTCCTAACCATTAGACCACGGAGGCAGGCAATATAAATGTTATGTGTTTTTCGAAATATAATGAGAATCAACGGTTTCCCGCCGCCTTCATCAGGTCGTCGGTTCATTTTGTGGGGGCCTACCCCCGTTTTGCTTCCCGGTACGCGGTCGCCACTCGAAAACTCTTCGACCCCATCTATTGGTTCTGCGAGCAAAGTGCCTCGCCCATTGCCACTTCAGTTTAGCAATTGGGCTATGTCGGCTACCCTGGGCGTCTACCCGGACATTCGAACTTAGCAATTGCGTGAACGTTTTCGTTCCAATGTCAACTCTATTACAATGAAGTTCGAACCGAAACGGTCGCGATATATCGAAAATCTAAAGTCCGGCCTAGTTCTTTAGTGAATCTCTTTACATTTCTGAATCGATCTCGCAGGGAAACTCCGAGCATAGCCCGCTCCATTGACTTCGGGATATCTTTCAGCCTTTTATGGGTCATTCACTCAGTTCTAAAAACGCTCATTAAAGTTAACCCTCCATTAAACCTCTTGCTAGCTTTTACTACGTTAACAAGACAAAAAGTGACAACAAGAGATTCAATGGAGGATTAACTTTAATGAGCGTTTCTGCAACTGAGAATGCATAAGCATAATCATATCTGATAATAAAACAATAATTCATTCCTTACATAGCTATTAGTTATACAAGGTGTAACCAAACGCTCTAGAAATATTTAAAAAGGTGGTTAATTAATGGTTTAATCTAAAACCATCAAACTGAACCACTTTTCCTATCTATGGAGGCAAAGTCGAAAAAAAAAAAATTTTTCAGCTGTCATTTGAGTATTTTGAGTCGTGTAGGTACTGCAGTTTTGTATGGAACAGCAGCTTATTGTTATTGTTTCTTAATGTTGTTGTTTAGTTTGGTGGTCTAAGCTAAGGGGTTGGCCGTTTAAATATTCCTAGGTTGTTTGTTACAACATGTATAGACAATTGATTCAAATAGTGATAATCAAAGTCTGAAATGTAACTTTTTTTTTTGGTTAATAAATGATTTGTATTTTTATATTTGAATTTTTAACGTTGATTGTACGAAAATTCGTATAGGTACTACGTTTTAAGGAGTTTTTTTCAGTCTTCATTTTTTGTATAAATTCGTTCCGCTATGTTGCGCTAAGTTACGCGCTACGCGATGTTGATCAAGAATGTACTGAAATATGTTTATTCTCACGGATACCACATACAGGGTGTAACAATACACCCTTTAGATTTAGACCATCATCTGTACAACTTGTACTATGGAGGAAAAGAAAGGTGATTCCGTGCTTCCGATGGCACGTTAAGCTGTTGGTCCCGGCTAATATCTCTGGTAGTAGTAGTTGTTACATTAAAACAACGTCAGAGGCCGTAAGGCGGTTTGAATAAACCCTGACACCAAGCCTTTGCCCACACGATAAAAAGTCTATGGAGCCAACTTTAAAATCGCAAAAACAAATCTGCTGTCCATACATTTGAGTCAAGTCGGTGATGCAGTTTTGTATGAAACACCAGATTTTTTTTCGCCATTTCGTATTGCACTCCTTAGTTGTTCGGTTTGATGGTCTGAACCCCCCACCACTTAAGTATTATTAGGGTGTTTGGTTACACCCTGTATACATATGATTCCCGTCGCTGTCTCTAAGACTAAAATATTATTGTTAATAAACACTAGAGTTAATTTTCATTACATTAGGTACTCAATATATTATGGTTTTCCTTTGCTTTTCATTCATTACATGAGATAGTAGACGTAAAAGCTATGATATAATTATACTTATAGAACCGCCCAAAGTGGAATTCCGTAGTCTCTGCCTACCCTCTGAGAAAAAGGCATTATAGTATTATAGAGCACTGCAAACAAACGTAGAATATAATAGGGAAGAGACCGACCTATCTACTCAACATGCAAGACTAGCATAGCTCTATCACACCTTCGCTCTTTTTTCTATTTGTGCGCGAACGAACGAGATAATAGACGTGATAGAGCTCTATCACGTGCAACATGCTAGGCCTTTTGGTCAACATTTTCTTCCCGTCTTTACAAGACGACTAGAGGATAACGATTCTCGTGCTTTGGAAATGCTAGCCTCCTATCACTGACATATCTAGTCATATCATCCTAAAACCTTCCCAAAAAGCTGTATAAGCCCAGCCAGAAATAAGCCAACAACCTGGGTAGAAAGATATTTGGTTGTTATAGCGACCCTCTAGTGGTACTAAGCTGTGGGACCGACAGTCCGTAAGGAAAGTTTCTAAGCACGCCGAGGGGTATTACGGTCGTCAGTTTATGTAGGTAGATTGCAGGTATGAGTTGATCAATCTTTAAAAAAAAATTTGGTCCCCAATTTTCATGCTCGGATTATTGGAGGTCCCGTTGATGTCTTTTGTATGACACAAAAATATGACAAAAATTTCCAGTTTTCTAAATATAAGTTTTAATGATTGGAAAAAAAATCTAAAGTTAATGTGCTCTAAAAATATGTGTCCTTCAAATTCAATGCACGAGTCCTGCTCTTGAACTTTAAATAAAAAATTACGTATTTATTTTTCTCAAAAACAATGTCAACAAACGAATCGAGTTAGAGGGCTTCCACGATATTTCTCGCCACTCAAGCATGAGCTCCGTTACTGGTACTGAAAATAAAATTAGAAAGAATATCGGAGTTCATTTTAAAATGGCCCTTGGTCACCCATAGATGAATCAGAGGTGCGCTTGCGTTTGCGTAAGATATATAAAGCTATGGCGGCCCAGTATTGTCGCAGTTGAAAGCTTACGCTTGACGGAAAGACATTTTTTATTTTTTGGATAGTAATTAAGCAAATTTTCCAAAATGCGTGTGTCTCTGTGCTTGCTGGTAGTGGCGTGCTGTGCGACGCGCACCTGGGCTGGCACTCTGCGTAAGTTTTTGAAAATTATTTTAGGACTAACGACTAAAAAAATAATAATTTAATTTTGTATAAATTTATTTTATCCCTCAAAATTGTTAGAGAAAGATAATATTCAACCATTAAGTAGTATACTGGGTGTTAAAAGAACGGATCGTGTCAGAAACACTACACTACGCTCCAAAACACAAATAGCCGATGTGGGGGAAAAACCGCCAGATTAAAGTGGGATTGGGCCGGCCATGTCTGTCGGATGCATCAGGAAAGGTGGAAAAGAATTGTAACGCCCTGGATCCCAGAAAACGGTCATCGGCGTCCAGGTCGTTCTAGGAAGATGTGGCGGGACGATCTAGATGCTTTCGATGACGCGTGGCCAGAGCATGCCCAGGTCAGAGATGGTTGGAGGATTGAAGGGGAGGCCTTTGCCCAGCAGTGGGATGAAATAGGCTAGTAAAAAAAAAGTACGAATGAGCGAAACATCTTATCGAAAAAAGACAAAAAAAACAATAGTTTTTAGCACAGAATAAACAGGGTGTTAGGGTAAACATTTGCGGTACTTTAAGGGGTGATAACCATGATATTGAACCACTTTCCGTAAACCTATAGGAGCTTCACAAACAATTTTTTGACTTTTCATAACAAAGTTCGATCAGCTGATTGCATTTAGTATGGAAAGTTCAAAATGTTTATTGTGAACTTTAATAGTTTTCTTAGGGAAAGTTGTTTAGTATCAAGGGTACAATCCACCCCTTAAAGTATAATGCAACTGTTTACCCTACAGGGTTCAACTTAATATGATGGCGGTTATTTAAGAGGAGGATCAGACCATTAAACTGAACAACTTTCTCTATGGGACCAACATTGATATCCCGAAAAAAAAAAAAAATGTCTCAAAACAGCAATCTTCTATCCCATACAAAACTTTAGTCTGTCTATAAAGTCGTGGCATGAATGTTTGAGGAACTAATCATTTTAGTATATGGTGGTGTTGCCAGGTTAAGCTTGATTTTGACGTTCTTGCGTGGAGACAGCGCCCTCATTTTTTGCCCAGACTTTATAGACAGACTGTACAAACTGACTTGACCCAAATAGGACATCCGATTTTTTTTTCGAAATTTCGATTGGTCCCATACAGAAAGTTCAATTTAACGGTCACCTTTTTAACACGATACTCAGATCATCAAACTGAACAACTTTCTCTGTGGCAGAAACATCAAAAATCGAGAAAAAAAAATGTGCTGTTCCATACATAACTTCAAACCTACTTGAGCCAAAATGTATGGTAAAGCACCAGAGAAAGTTGTTCAGTATGACGGTCTGATCATTCCCTTAAAAGTGTCAGCAAATTAAGAAGGACCCTGTATAGGTAGAACTATTTGCGGAAATTTCACACATTGACTACGATTTTAATAATTATAAAGGTCAAAATGAGATTATGTAATAAACCTGAGAAAGCGTTTGTTCAAATGGTTACAAAAAGAAAAGAAAATATCGTACCTAATCAAAAGTCCTATGCTTCCAAAATCGTACCTACAGTCTCAAAAGTTGCAGTTTAAGATAGACATCGACATCCCTGACAATCCCCTAGTGGAACATAGTCGTGAGCATAATGCTTACGACTATGCTTCATTAATAAGCCGTGGTGGTTCACTGGCGACTTACCTTGCCTGCCGTATATTGTACCAATGAGTTTTTCGGAATTTACGTACGATTTGAGACACCACTACTGGCTTTTCGGCGAAGGAAAACATCGTGAGGAAAACTGCATGCTTCAATTTCGAAGCATGTATTGTACCCACTGCCAAATACAAGTGGCGACGGGCTCACTCCCCGTCACACTCTGGAGTGCGATTTTTGAATCTCATTCGGTGAGCTCAGTAGTTGAAAATGTCATAATAACTATGGAGATATGCATCTTTCTACTGGTGATTTTACTTCCAAAAATCATACTTCAGGAGTGCGATTTTTTAAAGTCAAATCAGCAGTAGAAAGATGCGTATCTCCATAGTAATTTTGACTTTTACAACTGCTGAGCTCACCGAATGAGATTCAAAAATCTCACTCCTGGACAGAGTTTCGGTATCTAGTGAAACGTGGATGTTCTGAGTTTTCAGAATATATCTACCCCCTCGTGGAATGCTTGACTTATGCTTAACTTTAAAAAATGAATAAACTATCATAATGTAAAATAAAACATTCCGACGCGACGGCGTTATGCAACGAGAAGCATGATTTGTAAATTGTTTGTAAATAAATAAATAAACCCTGATATAAACAAACACAAGAGATCGTTAGCTAACCATCTGGTTTAGGCGTGTCAATGTCAAGCCCTTTGCCGTCAGACTATCTATTTATATTACATAACTTTATATCATAAAGATGCTCTTGCCCCCGACTTCCGTCTGCACTGGCTCCCGTCATCGTGGCGGGATAAAATATTTAAGTACCAGTTTTCATGTCTAATCATAAGCTTTTAAACACAAAAAAGTTCACCAAAACCGGTCCATTAGATTTTGCGTGACGATCGAACAAACAAAAAACGAAGACGTTAACAAAATAGGTAATAAAACATGTGCACAAAAAGAACAGGAAAAGGAAAATTTTACCTCAATAATTTGTTAGTCGAACGGTCAGTAGAATTTATTTGGCTATGCTGTAAAAACAGAAGTAAAAATTGTTTTTATTAAATACTAGTGTTTGCCCGCGACTGCGTCTGCACAAATTATATACCAGATTTTAAGTCAGATCATAAGCTATCAAACAAAAAAAGTTTCATCAAAATCGGTTCAGTAGTTTTTGCGTGATGCGCGAACAAACAAACAAACTAACAACTTTGTCAATAGATGGCGCTGCACGTCATTTAAATCGCGCTATCGTTTGTTATTTGAGTTTAGATGAAGTAAACAGTTACTTTTTTATTCCTCATGATTTTACGGTTTTATATTAGTTAAGATAAAAGATAAATAAACATCGATGATTCAAAAACTAGTTTAAACGATAGGTAAGAATCCAGTAAGTAGATTAAAATGATATTAGGTAAACTTATATTTATCTTCACTTACTTAAATATTAATTAAAAATCAATAGATATGACTGGTTTTCTTGCAAATAAACAAAAATTTTGAATCAGTTACGAAGCTTTGTTAAATCTTTTACGATGATGGTAACAAGAGAGACAATATTTTCCCATGCGTCACCAGTGGTGACAATCGCGACTTTTTATTCCCATTTGTCGCCTGTGGTGACAAAGCAGTGGTGATAACTGGGACTTTTTTTCCCATTTGTCACCAATGGCGACAACTGGGACTTTTTTTCCCATTTGTCCGCAGTGGCGACGGAGGCCGTGGCGACACCTGGGAATACACGAGATAGACAAACAGACAAAAATGCACAAATCGGTGATTTGGAGTCACCAAATATCATTATCGTAACCTTTTTTTGGGAATATCCTCAATGTTCAAACTTCTGTTACTAATTTAGTTACGTAATACACAGTGTAGGATAGGTTACTACTTATCTATCTATAACGACAGGCCTCTTTCCCAGTGGGAGGCAGAGACCAGGGCGGGACAACTAGCACGATCCTTACATCTTTTGCCTCATTTACATCCATATATCTCTTTATACACGCACGTTGGTTTCGAGTACTACGCACCTCCCCTTTTTTGTAGGACGCAACCGATTTGATCAGAATACGTCCTACGACTAGCTAGCACTAGCTCCATATATCTCTTTCTTACACTTGTTATCACTCATCCTCTCCACATGACGAAACCAACGAAACATAGCAAGCTCTTCACCTTTCTCTATTCTTGTCACAACATCTTCTTTCAATTTACATCGATCTCCAATCACACAACTTCTCACTTTATCTCACAGCGTAACACCACACTTACCTACTTCGCAAAGAACGCATTTCAACAGCATTAATTTTATTTTCATGCGTCTTCTGCCATACCCAGCACTCACTTCTATACATAAGTCTAGGCACCATACACCATTGTGTACAGTATGTCGCGCCTTTTTGGTCACCATTGGCTAGCCACTATAGTATGCAAAGCACCGTTCACTTTGTTTTCCACTGTCACTCGCCTATGCTCATCACACTCACATTTCCCTTCTCTAGTAAACATACCTCCTAAACATACATCCTAAATAAACAAACTTTTTGCACTTTAATCAATCCGATTTTCGTTAATAATAGTTACCTACAGCGGCTCCATATAAAAATCTTAAATTATTGCTAGCATTGAATCTAAATACTTTAACGGAAATCTGATAAAGAACAGGCATAGGAATTAATTTCTAGACCGTGTTTAAATAATTTCTTTCATTTACTTTAAACGATTAATATTAAAAATATAGGATCCAACATCGTTTACTTTATATGCAGCGCGCTCGGTCGCCCTGAAGGGTACCTACATCCTCTTAAAGTGGCCGGGCCACTTGTAGCTAGCAGATGTGGCTCGTGTACTGGGAACCAGGAACTACATGGCAACAGACTTTTACAACACATAGTAACCTGTCAATTGAGATTTTTTGACCGGCGTAAATGGAATCAATCAGTCCAGTTCCCATAATAATAGCATATCTTACTCTATTTTAAAGCAAAAACCTTAAACTACCTGCCATTGTGTACCTTAACACAAGTAAATAAAGTGCATTAACTAATAGCGTGGGAACATGAAAAACGATAGTCTATTACATACATTATTGTCACATACTTAGCCCACAATACATTTCGTAATTCCGTCATTCATACCTCAATGTGTTTCATTAATAATGTATTGTTTTGTTTCTTTGTACCTCATGTTCACTTGAATACTGATAAAGCTTAAAACATTATTGTATTTCCGAGGATACGTATGGTTTGTCCTTTTTACTTTGAACGTAAATATAGGTAGAGATGTCTCTAGATAGCGTTCAAATAACTTAGTCCCAAACAATATTGTTTTCCGTTTTAAGACTCAAAAGAAAACTCTCATTATCGATGAGAGAAACGCCAATCGCCTAAATGTATGAGACAGACAGCAGATTTAAAAAAAAAACTTTTTGTTCACCTTTCACTCTACCCCTTTTAAAATTACCTTCTATAGGGTGTTTTGTTACACCATGTATAAGACCTTTTTATTTGACGACACTTGGGGTAGGTAGGTTGTAGGTATGGGGTACCCAGATACAATTTTTTATTTCACAATTTAATAAATAACTTTAAAAAAATTAATTAACTTTAAAGAACATAAAAACAATTGAAAATCTATCCATCAACATTTATATTTTATGAACCTAATGTATTTGGAGGAGCTAGGATGGCAGGAGTAGTCATTCTCACCTCACGCAAAATAGGCGCCTACAAAATGTTTGAGTGGAGGACGGTTCGAGTGGAGGAAATGTCAAGGAAACGTCTTAGAATACGGGTGTAAGTCGTCGAGTTGCGGAAAATGAGCCCGCTCAACCAATACCAACCAATACCTAATGTATTTTGTTAAGCACCTACCCAAGGTAAAAAAAAAAGTAAATAGAGGCACAACAATAAATATTTACGCATTTCGTACGCAATACCATAATACATACCGATGCACTTGCATAAATACAGGTTTTTTTATAACTTTGGTACATTTATTCCGAAATATGCACTTAATTCGGTATAGATAGTTGTTGCTCTTGAATTGTTTCCAAAATTAAAAACCATTATTTCGCCATATCGTTTCAAGTTGTCATAAACAATACAAAACTTACATTGCATTGTCTCCGTCACCGAAAGTGCATAATATACCAGTCATATTACTTTAGTACCTACCTACCTAAGCTTCATACTAAATCTGTTAGCACCAATGAGTTTTTGTAACTCGCAATACCGACTTCTCTCAAACGATGAAGGAAAACATCTTCAGAAAGCTTGCATACCTTCTTAGAGTATCTATTACAGTAGTTGCATACGCTGAAGAAGAAATTCTAATGTGCCGAAACATATGCTCACGACTATATTCCCCAAGGGGGTATATGCCGAAACATGCACAAAATAAAAGTAGCACAGAGATCTATGGAGCGTTCCATGCTAGGCATATCACTAGTGGACCGAGTACCTAACGTCGAAATTAGACGAAGAACCAATGTCGAAGACTTGGGTAAGCGGATCACAAAGTTGAAGTGGAGATGAGCAGGATACTTGGCTAGAAGGGAAGACGGCCGGTGGACCAAGGCAGTATCAGAGTGGTGGCCAAGAGAGTGACGGAAGTCAGTAGGCAGACCACCAGCACGTTGGTCTGATGACATTGTGAGAGTGACGGGTTCGCATAGGATCATATCAGCACAGGACCGTGAAGAATGACGCAATAAAAGGGAGGCTTATGCCTATGCCCAGCAGTGGGTTGATGTGGGCTGATTTGATTGATTGATTGATGTGAAGTCTACCAATCCGCCTGCGAAGACTTCCGCATTGGGCACGCCTGGTCGACTAACGCTCAAACACCATCCTTGAGTGGTGGTGGCCTCGAGGGTAGGCCTGTACTGTACCCTGAGTGGGACATATGATTTTGATGAACTGGTCAGCAACAATTACAGATGATAGCACTGCAGGCTGATAAATGAATTAATGACGTGTTATGTGCCCTTAAACTCTACATTTTAATACTTAAATCTTTAAATTGAACAGGTAGGTAGGTATAATTCAAAAATTCCATTCTATTTTACCCATCACTATGAAATTTTAAACGTCTTGCTAGATAGCAAGCTCACGAAATAAAAATAGGTAAGTAATTAAGTAAACCAGTTCATAATTTTATTCATGGTATCTGGTAGGTATCAGGTAGGTTTTAATCAACATGGCCCATGACGTTATATTACGGAAATAGATTAGATTCAAATTAAACTTTAACTTTAACCTTTATTATTATAAAATCTGTATTTCCGCAGTAACTATGTCAAAAAAGGCGTATAATTGTAAACAGTGTTCGTCGGTCTATTCTTTAGGTACAGCTATATGGAAAACAGGAGAGCGATTTTTGAATGTCACTGGAGTTGCGATTTTTGAATGTTATACATCGAACTCAGCAGTAGCGAATGTCAAAATTACTATGAAGATATGCATCTTTCTACTGCTGATTTGACTCTCAAAAATTATACTTCAGGAGTGCGATTTTTGAAAGTCAAATCAGCAGTAAAAAGATGCGTATCTCCGTAGGAATTTTGACAGTAACAACAGCTGAACTCACCGAATGAGATTCAAAAATCGCACTCCAGATCATCAAACTAAAAAACTTTCTCTATGGAACCAAGCAACATCGAAATCACGAATAAATCAGCTATTACATTTGGGTCGAGTAGGATTACAAATTTGTATGGAACATCCGATTTTTTTTTCGTGATTCAGATGTTGGTTTCATAGAGAAAGTAGTTCAGTTTGATTCCCCTTAAAATACCGTCAGCATATTTTGTGTCTACTGTATATTATGCTAATTTAAAATATTTAAAAATACGTCACCAGTAAATACTCAGTGTCAGTGGTTAGTGCGTACGAAGCCGCGGGCACAGCTAGTTATAAATAAACATGTGTGTAATAATAAGATACGATACCCGTTTATTAACTTTAATTACGTCAGCCGAGTTTGTCCGACATTGACCCACAGCGATGCCGGCTTGCTTGTTGCCACCCCACAACCGCTTGTACCTTAGTTATTTACTCTGTTCACACAAAACTATAAAGTTAATGGTTTCTCACTGCCGATGTCGACTATTTATAGCTACTGCTTACTTATGTATACAAATAGGTACCCTTTTTTCAACTGGGTGGACCACAATAGTGCCTATGAAGCGCCATCTCATCTCATCTCCTATCCCCGGTACCAAATCCACCGCGTAGTCCCAGCAACAGCTTAGGTTTTTCACTGGCTTCGTCGCAAATTAATAATTAGCATTGAGTAATTATGTATAGAGCACACAACGCGAACAAAATCAGTGCACCATGATCAGCAGTGTGGGGCGCGTGCTGGGAGCGTCAGGCTGCGACGAGCGCCTGGCACAGGCTAAGTGGGTTAGAGCGCGTGCACCCTAACGCGTGTTACAAAACATTACTTCTCGGTAGCTTCTCTAGTTAACATAGTACCTCAATGATAATTAGTTACTTCTTTGTGGTTTGTGGTCCAATCAATTGACTGCAGTAATAAGCAGTCGATGCTCCTAATGCGACTAATGGAGAATATGGAGAATTCTTTCATTGGTATGGTTCACCTAGAGTAGAGCGTTTTTTTTTATACAAGGTGTTACAAAAATACAAATAAACATTTAAGGGGGTGGGGTAGACCATCAAACTGAACAACTTTCACTATGGGACCAATATCGAAATCGCGATTTATTAATTCTTTTTAAGTAGGTAATCGAAAATACGGCACACGCTCGCACTTTTCGGTGAGCTAGCGAATCGCGTTTCTCATAATTATTTACTTACTCATACCTATATTCGCCTGAACCCATTAGTCCGTCTACGGCCTGAACCTATGGGCCCCTTAAGCAAGTAGGTAGCTATGCAAAGGATTATATATTTTCATTCGAACACCACAAAAAGGCATAGGTTCATACAGATGCTCTCTCTCTATCTCGCAGGAACACAAAAATCATTGGAAGAAAGGATCCGACGCATTGACTCTACATCAAGTGAAAACTGTTTATGATATTTTTATACGATCTACTTCTACCATCAACTTTTATATAACCCGCTATTTCTCTCCCCAGCATCCTTCATATCGGCATGTTCAGCATCGGACCCCAAACTGAACCATTGCATCGAGAAGGTGATCGAAGTGGCCGGTCCCAAGTTCGCGGACGGTATCCCAGAGCTGGGCATCGCTCCCCTGGACCCCGTGCAGCTGGGCACGATTGACGTCAACAGCAACGCGCTCAATTTGAAGTTTACTGACACCGTCGTGACTGGGCTGAGGGGCTTTAGGGTTAACGCTTTTAAGTAAGTTTACAAATAGTTCGGATATACAGGGTGTAACAAAATATCCTAGTAATACTTAATGCTTCAGACCATCAAACCGAACAACTTTCACTATTTTTTCGCGATTTCGATGTTGGTTCCGTAGAGAAAGTTGTTCAGTTTGACGGTCTGATCATCCCCTTAAAAAAGTGTGGACCCTTTATAACATCATTGCATAGTACCTATGCCTAGTCTTTGATTTTGATCTTAATTATTGAGTAGGTAGGTACCTACCTACTTTTGAAAACCATTATCCTAGACCAACAGATTTTTAATCAAAACTTGTTTTGACAAGGAATGTGATCTACCGGTTTTTGATATCTTAACAACACATTTATATTTAGATTCAAATCTCAACCTTAGCGATATTTCTATTAGCTGGAAAGTTTTGTTTAAAAAATTATGCAGGATGTTAGGAAAAGTATTATTAACCTTTAAACCACATACTCTACCCATCAAACTGAACAACTTTTACTATGGGAGCAAACCTGTAAACGAAAAAAAAATCTACTGTTCCATACTAAACAGCAATGTCAACCTACTCGACTGAAATTATGAGACAGCAGATTTTTTTTGCAAGCAGCAGGTTTGCTCCATTGCTCCCATAGTAAAAGTTGTTTAGTTTGATGGGCAGAGGTGGTTTAAAGGTTAATGATACTTTTCCTTACCTGTATCAGTAGTTACCACTTTCTTGGCCTACCGTAGGTAATAAAGTCGATCTACACATCAATCTCCACCGTCTGATATTTAACTCTCATGTACCCAGGATAAACAACGAGAAAGGCAAAGCGTCCATAGACTTCACAGCGAACGTGACCCTGAAGGCGCACTACGACATGGACGGCCAGATCCTCATCCTGCCCATCAGGGGAAACGGAGCTGCCAAGATTAAGATCAGTAAGTTCCTTAGAGACTACTACCTCCTTCCTCCGTGGTCTAATGGTTAAGAGCATTGGGCTCTTGACACGGAGGTCGTGGATTCGATTCCCACGCGGGACACCTAGTGATATGTCACTTTGTGCGTTTTCCCCAGTTGGTTAGGACATTGCAGGCTGAATCAACTGATTGTCCGAAAAGAAAGATGATTCCCTGCTTCGGATGGCACGTTAAGCTGTTGGTCCCGGCTATTACTATCCCTGATTGATGGTAGTAGTCGTTACATAAAAACTACGTCAGAGGCCATAAGGCGGTCTTAAAAAACTCTGACACCAGGGCTTGCCCACACGATAAGAAGAATACATACGATGACATAGGTAGGAACCCACCAGGAAGCTGGCTTAGGTAGGTATTGGGTTACCGGCCGAATAGAAATCCTAACTGAAAAACCAGGTGTACGATTTTTGAAACTCATACGTTGAACTCAGCAGTTGAAAATGTCAAAATTAGTATGGAGATTCGCATCTTTCTACTGCTTATTTGAGTTTCAAAAATCGCCGTGCAATACGTGAACGTTCACATACGAGAATGAGCGGCAGTTTGGTAGAAACATTGCTGCGCATGTAGGGATGGTACCTACTGGCCTCTGTGAGTTTGTTTGAAGCTGTTTTTCTGGCAGGTCTCTATTCTGTGCTGTGGACGTCTAAATGTCACGGTCACCCATAGGGTGCCCTATTAAAGTATTAATAACTATGAACGTCATGTCATTCAGAGGAAGTATCTTTTATCGCCGTTCGATCGCCGAAAAACCACAAGAAGCCTTATTTTTAACTCTGTCTATAAATCTGCATTAATTTGACTACCATTAATTAGCATAGCGGCCGGATAATTAATTAAAATGAAACGATGACACAATAAAAAACCTTGACTGTAAGTAAACTCCTCTTTATTCAATGTCAATGCGAGCGACCTCAGAAATTGTTGAGAAAAATCTAGAAAAATTGTCGAGATCGCGTAGGTACATCACTCATCCGGAAGAACGGATAAGTATTTCATATAAAAACTAAGGAAACTAACCAATGTCATAGCTTATTTGGTAAATCAATACGTAGGTATCATCCGCATCATCAGTTGAATTCTATTCGAAATTCCGTAGTGTAGGTACACATCGGTGAACAACTGAACATTAGGCATAAGCATATGCTCACGACTATATTGCCCGAGGTGTAGTCAGAGACATTCTGAAGCCTCAGAACATCCACGTTTCACCAGTAGTACCGAAACTCTGTCCAGTGTGACGGGGGGTGAGCCCGTCGCCACTTATAATGGACAGTGGGTACAATACACGCCTCGAAATTGAAGCATGCAGGTTTCCTCACGATGTTTTCCTTCACCGAAAAGCCAGTGGTGTTACAAATCGTACATAAATTCCGAAAAACTCATTGGTACGAGTCGGCCTGGACAAGGATCGTACGATCGCCTCCTGCACGGCAGGCAAGGTTACTCGCCACTGGACCACCACGGCATAAAACTGAACATTAGGCCTATATGATTACCTCAAAACAGCCGAACATTCTACTAAACAAAGGTGACAAAGTGCGAAAAGTTCTGTCTCTCAACGCTAAACTCCGGCTTTTTGTAGACCATGACCACTCACGCGAAAACATGTTTCCTAGGTCCTAATTTAGGGCATAGAATAAAGAAGAGAGAGAATGAGCCGTCCAACATGACCCTAGTGTGGATTGGTAGTATGTAGTAGCTATAATATGTATGTAATGTCAAACTAATTTTGAATATTATAGCCTAAATAAGTCTCTGACTTAGCAAAGTCGTAAGTCCACGATTCTGCAGGATGCATGGACAAAATTCCGCTAGTTACTTTCTTCTTATCGTGTGGGCAAGCCCTGGTGTCAGAGTTTATTCAAACCGCATTACGGCCTCTGACGTGGTTTTTATGTAACGACTACTACCACCAGAGATAGTGGCCGGGACCAACAGCTTAACGTGCCATCCAAAGCACCGTATCATCTTTCTTTTCAGACAATCAGGTGATTCAGCCTGCAATGTCCTAACCAACTGGGGAAAAACGCTTAAAGTGACATATCACTAGGTGTCCCCCGTGGGTATTGAACCCACGACCTCCGTGTCAAGAGCCCAATGCTCTTAACCATTAGACCAGGAGGCAGCTGTTAGTTAGTTAGTTAGTTACTTTGAAATGTGTTTTTTGCAGCAAACCTGAACATCCTGATCAAGTACGACTACGAGACGAAGGAAGGCCACTGGGTGGTGACGAGCTACCGGGACAGCTATAAGATGGACCGCGCTCAGTTCAAGTTCGGCAATCTCTTCGGAGGAAACAAGCAACTGGGTAAGACATACCTTGATAACAGACAAAACGACCCTTTTGCTGGCAACCGCATTTTATACGATGCACAGACCATCGAAGCTCAAAGTCGCCACGCCTTGCCCCCCTATTGTCTACATATCCCACCCACCTTAATTGGATCACCAGACATTACGACGACCTGAACAGCTAAAACACTCTCAACAAGCGTAACTCAAGCACTTTGGTCTCCTATTACTAAGAAAGGGCAAACTATTATACCTACACCTTTTCTGACGCAGTTACTTTGCTATTCTAGAGTCTGTCGTCAAAAAGGGTGGAACTTTAATTAACGTTCACATACATACAATGCAACATAACTGACTGTATATTTACAAAGATAAGGGAATTAAGACACACATCTAAAACAACACCCACTTTCAGCCGACACAACGAATAGGTTCACAAATGAGAACTGGAGTATAATAATCGACGAGATAGCGCCGCCGGCGATCAAGGCCATCATCGCGCACTGCGTGGGCGTCGTCAAGAGCTTCTACAGCGCCGTGCCTGCTGCCGAGCTGATCAAACAATAAATGGTTTGAGTCATTTGAGACTGGAAGGTTATTTTGGGCAACGGAAGTCAATATCATGGCTGCTTTTATAATTTTCTTTCATATTCATTTCGTCTCATGTGTTGGATTGCTTGCAGTAACACTGCATTTCATTTCGTAATTGCATAGGTACATCGAATGATTGGTTGGAATCCTTTCGAGCTTGGTACTCAAGAGGTGTTTTTGGCTAAGGAAATCGGAGCAAAAAATTTTCTACTTACATTTGGAACTATTGTTGTCATTGTTTGCTTTTGATATTATTTCTGCTTATTGTTACGCATTTCATTCATTCATACATAAACAACTATAGGGTGGTCAGACGTTTCAGAAGCTTTTCTACAAAAAGCTCCGCGATCTCCGTCGTCATTCTCGGCTTGCAATTTCATCATTGGATTTTCATCGACATTATCTTCATCCTTAATTATTTCTTGAGCATGCATACCTACCTAAATACTGACATATGAAATACTAACCACGTGGTAAACAGTCATTGTTTCGGAGACTACCACGGTTACCATACGCCATACCATACCCATTTTAGACCATATATTTATTAATCCCTGAAATATCAAGTATAATGTTTAGCTCTCCAAGTGCATATTATAAAACCTATTAAACAAATCGCGATAACTCACAGCTTCACATTGTACGTACGTGTGCATATGAAATATAACGCTTTCCAATTTTACATTTACCTATTTCTTAATCAATACAGGGAGGAAAAGTATCATCAACCTTTTAACCACATACTCTACCCATCAAACTGAACAACATTTACTATGGGAGCAAACCTGGCAGCGCAAATAAAAAATCTGCTGTCCCATACTAAACTACAATGCCTACACGACTCAAATCTAAGAAAACGCCGTTATTTTTGTTCTGACAGGTTTGCTCCCATAGTATAAGTTGTAGATTAGATAGATTCAGCTCCTAATCGCCACCACAATCTTTTATTTCCAAACAAAACATACTGCTTACCACACTCTCTCCTAACTAGTCACCAACAAAACCCCTCAAAAAACAAAACTAAAGCTATTAAAAATAACCTAAACACATTCCTCCACAGCTACAACTATAGAGCACGTAATCAACGAGCATTGGGAGCCAGTGATCCGCGACATAGCCCCCACCGCCTTCGAGCAGATCATCCAGGCCTGCGTCAACGAGGCCAAGAAACTGTTCGCCGCCGTGCCGGCCGACCAGCTGCTTATACCTTAACTTATTACGCTAGAAACTACTTCTTGGAGCCAGTATTAGGATATTATCTGCTATTGATTTACCGCGCAATATGAAAGCTGGCGTCAATAACGATTTGTAACAAATCTGAGGGCCTACCATGAGTTTTCCCTGTATTTTACTACTGTAGTTACGTCGCCATCGCCAATTCGTATGACAGAAATTAGTTCTCAACGTAACCACTAGGAGCGCTGTCCGAAATTCAATACAAAATTGGTGACGTAACTACAGTAGTAAAGAACGGTGAAAACTCACTGGACCCAAAATAGAGTAACCGTTGATCTGACGTCAAAATCTGTGCTTTGATTTTGAGTCAGTACCTATTTCATTTCGGAAACTTTGCTACTATCTATTATTGACTTCAAGGGTCGTGAATTCGTGATAAATGCCAAAATACTAGGGGTATATTTTGTTGCTAGTTATAGTTGCGCGCGGTATATAGTGGTTAGATCTAGAGTACCTAAAATAGTATGGAAATATGGCATGTTGGAAAAAAGAAAGAAAATGTTTGTTATTTTCAGTACAACCGACACAAGTGGCTATCAAAAGGCTATTTTAAATTTCTGTACTAAATTCCCAAACACTTACTCAATAGCGAGGATGTACCGAAAACGTATTATTTCAATGTTCTTTCTTTTTTTTCGACATGCTAGATTTTAGTGACTATGGTAGTAATGATTAGGAATATGATTAGGATAATATGTACTTTTCTAGGCACCTAGATCATTAGATGCACATTAACCCATTCGTAAGCCACAATAGAAACAACAACAAAATGTCACACAAGCCACCGTGATTTATTGTGAACATGTATTTTTTATAGAGTTGGTGTCGGCTATAGCCGTCAATGGCTCTTAAACCCCAAATAATATGTGTCGGCTAGTGCCGTTAGTGGCTGCGAATGGGTGTAAGACAAACAAGTTATAAAATGTGTTTCAAACCAATAATCTAACTCTATCTAGAACTCTATGTATCCAGGAAGAAATTATGCAATTTTGCGCAGATAAAACGAAAGGGTACTTATGGCGTTCCTGACTTACGTACGACGTTATTGTTTTAGTTAGGGTCATACAGCGACGTAAAAAAACTTCGAATTCTTGCCCGCCTTTACGTCCCTTTCGATTCGGAATGTCTATCACATGTTTAACATAATTCACTGTTGTAACTGTTCTAACATTCGTTCTAAGAACGTAGTAGTTAAATGTAAATTTGTCTAAACAAAATTAACAGTTAAGTATGTCAAAGCAATCAAAATTAACATTTAGAATGCTATGTTTGTGCTGCAGGCTGCTAAATGCATGGAAGTATGTTGAAATATTTGTCAATGTGTATGAAAAAATTTGAAGAGGACCTTACCATATTGTTTTACAGACCATCGTATAAGTTTTTCGGCTCCTCTGTAAGAAAAAGTAATTTTATTACAATATCGTCGTAAGTGACAATCGCCAAAAAGTGCCTTTTCGTTCAGTTGAGACATATTTACAGGCACAGTCAACATCAAAAGTTGCAAAACATTTTTATCTTAGTTTTAAATGAAAACAAAGTTCACAAGTGTTCATCAACTTTTGATGCTGACTGTATTATGATCCTCATAGCAACCTAAAGCTTGTAAGTATTTCATTTACTATCGTTTTGATGTTTATGGGAATGGATTTTACATCATTATCAGTTTAGGTATTGGCTTTCAGTATCATTTGTAAAGACTTGGATGATTTTGTTTGAAGGCAGTAATTATAATACATAGGTAATTGTGATAATTAGTGTTAAGGTAGATTTGATATTAGATTTAAATTATTAAAAAATAAATTCTATACCTCAAATAAATTCATCTTTTTATTCTCAATTCAAAATCAATTCTTATCAATATAAAAATCTTGTATTTAACGTAGAAAACCAATTTATAACAAATTAACAATAAATGCATATCAAAATGAGCTATACAATAAAATGTTACATTACTCTTAAAAACTATAAAAAAAATAAAGGCACTATTTTTAAATCAACTATTGCCAAATGAAATTCTGGCACCGGCTTCTTATCTTGTCGTGGGGGCTGGCAAGCCAGCAACACTTCGACCCAGTGGGATCTTTTGTCCACCGGCTTAAACAATATTCAACCTTATCGTGGGCACATTGCATGGCGCCCACCATCGACTGGAAGACTAGCCCCTGTGATATTACTGGCTAATTCACTGGCAAGGAAGGCTATCGTAGCCGCAACCTCCTCGGGCCTCCCCGGGCGACCTAACGCATGAGTCTCCTTACTCCTCTCCAGGAACGCCGCGTACTGTTGCTCGTTCAATCCTCCTCTCTTCTGCAGTTCCGTTAGAATAACTCCAGGGTTCACACAATTGACTCTCACACCTTTTGGTGCCAATTCTAACGCGACACACCTTGTGAATTGGTCGACAGCAGCTTTAGAGACATTGTATGCTAAAACTCCAGGGAAAGATCGGATGCCGTTAACGCTGGATACGTTTACTATGTTTCCTTTAGTTTGAAGCAAATGTGGGACGGCTAGCATAGTCAGTTGATAGATTGAACGCACATTTGTGTTCATGAGACGGTCGTATTGGGCCAGGGATGTGTTCTCGATGGTACCGGTCTCGATAATACCGGCGTTGTTTACAAGGACATCCAGTTGGCCGTAGTGTTCTATAGTTTTTTTTACGATGTTCTCAACATCGCTTTCCTTCGTCAAATCGGCGGGGACGATGTATGTTGAAGATTTTTCGCAGTCGTTGCTGACCTTCTGGAGGTTGTCGACGTTTCTACCGATGAGGGAGAGCTTGGCTCCTAATTTTGATAAAAATACAGCGGTCGCGGCGCCGATACCAGAGCTGGCACCGGTTACAATTACTACTTTACCGGCGAAATTCATTTTCAATTAGGCTTACCGCTTCCCGGTCGATGATGTAAGCTCTGTTGAATGTAGCAACAGAACTGAAAACTTCTCGAAATAATCTTATCGGAATATAAATAGAATGTTAGTGATAATTTAGCAAAAATGATACAAAAACAACTTGTTTGCTCGCATTTGATCAATGAGTTTTCTTTGCCACTTACAAAATCTGTGAAAATTATACTACGCCGTGATTGGCTTAAAAATATTGTTAAGAAAAATTTACGAATTTTTAACCAATCATAGAGATGGATTCGAGAGTAGGAGGATTTACAAGATGACAGAGTGCGAAATGAAAACAATGTTTTTAAATGTCAACATGACAAACGTGACCTTGACGGTTAGTGTTGTACGAATCGTAAAATTGCGATAATCCATAAAGATAATCAGAAAGAAAATTCGTAGAAATCTTTGGCAAATAAATCTCCAATCTCGAAAAAACCATAGAGATAGGAAGTACTACGAAAAAACTCACAATGTGAAAGCTGTGTCACAAAATTAAATTTGACATGTATTTAGGTAAATAAACAAACATGAATTAGACAAATATTTAATTTTTTAATAAAACTTTTCGACATACATAACACCAAAAATTCTAGTATTGAATTTAAACAACATAATGGCCATTGTGAGTTTAAAAGAAACGTTTCGATTATTATGTCTTCTCTTTCGTTCTATAAAGCGTAACAAATATTTTTTCAGAAAGAAGTTATACATATCCATATCGGTCAATCAGGCGTTCAGATAGCGAATGCGTGTTGGGAATTATATTGCCTCGAGCATGGGATAAGACCCGATGGTGAAATGGTATTCAATGACAGTGCGAGTAGTCCCGGTACCTTCTTTCAGGAAACAGGCGCTGGGAAAGTTGTGCCTAGAGTTGTTATGATCGACTTAGAACCCACTCCTATAGGTACCTACCTACCTAACTTGTGATCTACTTACTCTTCTAATCCAAAATGCTCGTTGCTGTAGAGTTAAGTATGATCAAAATTGTTTCTGCAGATGAAATTCGAAAAGGAACATACCGCACGCTCTTCCATCCTACCTCGTTACTAACTGGCAAAGAAGATGCTGCCAGTAACTTTGCTCGTGGTTATTTTGGTGTTGGCAGAGAAATGATAGACGTAGCTCTCAATCGAGTACGATTAGTGGCAGAGAACTGTCACCAGCTTCAGGGCTTCCTTGTATTCAGAGCATTTGGCGGGGGAACAGGTTCTGGATTCACTGCTCTCTTTCTTGAAGGCCTTGTACGAGATTATGGGAAAGTATCTAAGATCGAATATGCGATTTATCCGTCTCCAAGAATATCTCCAATCATTGTTGAGCCATACAATGCAGTTTTGACTTCTCACGCATGCATGAATACCGAAGATGTTTGTTTTATTTTCGATAACGAAGCACTTTATGACATTTTGGCTAGATGTTTGGAAGTACCAAGGCCAACATACACTAACTTAAACAGACTTATTGCTCAGGTGACTTATATGCTTGACATTTTTGTAAGTTTTTAAATGGCACTATAGTTCACATTCTCTTCAAGTTTCTGTCCTCCCCGAAAGAGAATACGGACTTGAGTAGGTAAGAAAAAGAAACTTAAGTAGTTAGGTACTACTTACCATAATTATTTTTGTAGGTGGTGTCTTGTATGACAGCATCGATGCGATTTGAAGGATCTCTAAATGTAGAACTAGTGGAATTTAGGACAAATCTAATCCCGTACCCGAGAATTCATTTCCCTTTAGTCACTTTCGCCCCATTTATATCTGCGTCACGAGCTTTCCACGAATCTTTGACCACGCAACAACTGATGATGGCATGTTTCGAACCAGCCAATCAGATGGTGAAATGTGATCCTAGACAAGGTAGCTACATGTCCTGCTGTTTGCTGTTCCGAGGAGACGTAAACCCTAATGACATTAATTCTGCGATAAATCAAATTAAAAGTATGAGAAGCATAAAATTCGTGACTTGGTCGCCTACTGGATTTAAAGTAAGTTTTACGAATAGCTACTTAGGTACCTACCTATGTTTAAAATCAGTCACTACGACAGCGCCCTATTGATATTTGGTTTCCTCTTGGACCAGATTGGATTGAATTTCATGCCACCAACGACAGTACCAGGCGGTGATTTAGCAGCTTTGCAAAGAGCTGTTGTTATGGTTTCAAACACCTCTGCAGTTCGTGTGGCTTGGGAACGACTATGCAAGAAATTCTCTCTTATGTACGCCAAACGAGCATTTGTTCATCACTACGTTGGTGAAGGTTTAGAAGAAGGAGAATTCAAAAGCTCATTGTACAACATAAAAGCACTGTCTAACGACTATAAAGAAATGGAAGGTTAAAATATGTTAAAATAAACCAGCGGACAGTTGGTGATTGATTGGTAGTCTTTTGGTAGTAGGTAGTATTAATAAATTTAATGTAGATGTGAGGGATTTACTCCGAGAAACGTTTACCATAGTTTACAACATATTTTATTCGTTAACACAAATTCACATTACATGATAGATATATTTGACATCTTCTATTTGAATATAGAACGACGTCACTGCTGTGCCAGTACCGGCCGCCAGCCAGTACTCACACTCCTCTTCACGGCAACGTGGTCGTCGGAGAGTCCTAAACTGCACCGCAGTTTCATCAGCCGCGGGCCAGCTAAAGCCTTTGTCAGCATATCTGCGCCCATATCTTCGGTTCGCAGATATTTTACATCTATTAAGCCGTCTTGTATGCAGTTCCGAATAAAGTGCATTTTCAGGTCTATATGTTTTGACTTTGAAGTCACCATTGCATTTTGGCCGAGTTTGATGGCAGCTTGATTGTCATTTAATACGACTATGCTGTCATAGCTGGCCCCTAGGTCTTTATAAAGGCTCTTTAAATGGATGGCTTCTTTCGCAGCTTCGGTTAGGGCAACGTACTCCGCCTCAGCTGTCGACAGGGCAACGCTTCTTTGTTTTTTAGACATCCAGCTTACAGACGTCCCAGCATACTTAAAGCAATAGCCCGAAAAAGACTTTCGATCAAGCTTGCATGCGCCCCAATCTGCATCTGCCATACCGAGCAATTTTTGCCCAGTCTTCTTGAAAGTAAGACCGATGCCCTTCGTTCCTTTAAGGTAACGTAGTACTCTTTTCGCACATTTGAAATGCTCCTCTCCGTAGCAATCATTAAATTGGGAAAGATAGCTTATGGCGAACATAATGTCAGGGCGAGTTGCCACCGCCAGGTACATGAGCGTTCCAATTAAATTTTTGTAAGGAAGATCCCTCCTTTCGTCTCTTCCACCCTTTTCAAGCGTGAGGCCTGGTTCTATGGGTGTGGTCGTTGCTTTACAACCTTCCATATTGAACTTTTTGAGAGTGTCTTCTATGAACTTCTCTTGGTTCAGTTTAATTTCACCCTTCTTATAGGCAACGTCTATTCCAATTAGCCGTTTCGGTATCCGTAAGTCTTTTAACTCAAATTTTGCATTCAGCAGGTCTTTTACTTCTTTGAGCTTTCTTGGGCATGAATAGGCAATCAATAAATCATCGACATATATTACTATTATGACTTTAACTCCTCTTTTCTCTAGTAGGTATAAACATGGGTCAGCTTCTGATGCTTTGAAACCTATGTTCTTTAATTCTGTGTCGAGTTTCTTGTACCACTGCCTCCCTGCCTGTTTAAGTCCATACAGAGCTTTTATGAGATGACAGACTTTTTCTTTGGGATTATTTCTTATGTCTTTCAGCATACTCTTTGTTTTATTATATAAAGTCAGATCTTTTTGTTTACTTTCTTCGACCATGATTTCTGTCAGATATTCTTCTAAATAGTCAGGGTATTTCATCACTATCTTTTCATCTAGTTCACCATTCAGGTACGCCGTTGTTACGTCCATCTGGTTTAACTTTAACCCTTCCTCCATTGCTATCCCAATAACAGATCTGATCGAACTTAGTTTAGCAACGGGAGCATATGTTTCGTTGTAGTCGATACCTGGTCGCTGAGTGAAACCCCGTGCAACGAGTCTGGCCTTCTTTGTTACGCTGTTATCTGGTCCTATTTTATTACTTAGAACCATTTTATAGTCCACTTCTTTTAATTCTTTGTTTTTCCTTTCTATTTTCCAGGTTCCGTTTTTGACATGTGCTCTTATCTCAGCTTTTATTGTATCATGCCAGTATTCATCATTCTCATTTTCGTCGGACATATAAGATATTTCCGAGAATAAGTGACTTTCTTCAGTCTCGTCCATTTCGAAATCTCTGGTCCACGCTGGCGGATGCCTTCCTCTTTGGGGCCTCCCATTTCCAGGTGTTTCCACGATGTCAGATACGTCATCGTGAGATTCTGTTTCGTCTTGCGAATAAACGTCATCTTCTTGATTGTTCGGATTTTCCAATGCGTTATCGTAAGACTCTATTCCGTCTAGCGAAGAAACGTCATCTTCTTGATCGTTCAGATTTTCAAACAAATTTTCATTGTTGTTTTCTGTTATTTCTATTTCTAATTCTCTCTTTTTATTTTTATCTTGTTGTCCTTGTTCCTTTGTAAGGCCTTCATAGTTCTGACTTTCTTCTTTAAAGTACATTTTATGTATGACCTTTATGTCCCTGGTCGTCACAACGTCATCATCTTCAGGTATGTATACTCTGTAGGCCTTGGAAGTCATCGAGTACCCCATGAATACTCCTTCTTTGGCATTCTGGGTTAGCTTTCCTCGTTTGTTCTTTTTCATGACAAATGTCTTCCTGCCATAAACATGAAGGTGATTTCCACTTGGTGTTTGGCCTACCCATTTCTTGAAGGGTATGTTGCCATTCAGTGCTTTGGTAGGACTACGATTTATGAGGTAGTTAGCGGTTGCTACCGCTTCTGCCCAAAGTTTTTTAGGTGCATTTGCCTCGATCATCAAACATCTGGCTTTGTCTAACAGGGATCTGTTTTTTCTCTCGCTTATCCCATTTTGTTGTGGGGTATAAGTTGTGGTCAACCTTCTTTGGATGCCGTTAGATTTGAGAAAATCATCAAACTCCTTGTTGCGATATTCTGTGCCATTGTCAGTTTGTAGATGTTTTATCCTTTTGTTGTGGAAAGTCTCGACTTCCTTTTTATATTCCTTGAAAACGTTGAATACGTCACTCTTCCTTTTAATGAAGTAGACGTGACAGTAACGGGTGTAATCGTCAATGAATGTGACGTAGTATCTTGAGCCAGCTAGCGTCTCACACTCAAAAGGTCCACAAACGTCGCTATGAATTATTTCTAGCTTATCCGTTGTGTAGAGGTCATCATGTCTTGTAAATGGTAATCTAGATAGTTTTCCCTTAATGCAGGTCTCACATGTTTCAAACTTTTCGTCAGTTAAATTTAAACCGTGCATGAGGTCTTCTTTAGCCATCTTCTTTAAATCTTTTTCATTTATGTGGCCAAGTTTGCGATGCCATTCCATGATGTTGCCGTCTTCTTTAGGTGTGTAGTTTGCAGTCTCTTTTCTATCAAACTCAAGATAGTAGAGCCCATCTTTTCTTTGTGCTGTCAGTGTCACCTCGCCGTCTTTTTCTACGACGTAGGCTTTATCTTCACTGAAGACAACCTTATTTCCTCTGTCCGTTATCTTGGCCACAGACAAAAGGTTCACAGAAACATCGGGAACATACAACGTTTCATTGAAGTTGTATCCTTGTTTCTTTGTACTGACTGTTACTTTTCCCTTACCTTGGATTTTACTAGTATATTTGTTTGATGCCATCTTTAGGGTACCATTTTCAGGGGACATTGTAGAAAACATCGATTTATCGCCGCACATATGAGATGAACAGCCGCTGTCTAGGCACCATATTTCTTTATTTGCATATGAATCTGCGGCGTTCAGGCAAACATTGTAGTTTTTGTACTTGCCTCCATTGTCTTTCTCATTTGTGTTTTCCTTTTTGCCCCAACATGTCTCTGTAGCGTGACCTTTCTTCTTGCAGTTTTTGCAGTATAACCTTTGCTTATTTTTCTTGATGTGATAAGCTTCTGAGCTTTCGGGTTGTTCATTACCACTCCTGGCCTGGTATTCTTCCAGAATTTTTACTTTCAGGTCCTCAGGATGAGGTAGTGTGTCTCGAGACTCAATGGCTATTCGAAAGTTTTCAAAAGTTGTCGGCAAGTTGTAGAGAAGCATTATGCTTAGCAACTCTCGAGGTATTTTTATATCCATGTCGGCGAGCTTGTCCACGATATCCATGAAGTTATTTATATGGTCACGAATATCTTCTTCTGTGGTCATTCGCTTTAGAACTAACTGTTTTAATAACGTAGCTTTCCTTGCAGGCCCAGTACTTTGGTAAGTAGCTCTCAACTTGTCCCATACAGCTTTAGATGTCGTGCAGGCTTTAATTTGTTTTAATTCAGAAGGCGACAGTAAAAGTAGGATTTCAGCTCTTGCCTTCAAGTCCTCTTTATTGAACGCCAACTTCGCCGACGCATCCGCATTTGGTGGCAATGTTTTCTCGCCGCTTACGATATCCCAATAGTCATTTTTAATCAGGACTGCTTGAGCTTGCAGGCACCAAGTATCATAGTTTGATTTGGTCAACGGTTCTATGTTGCGGTAACTCGTATTTGATGTCATGGTTGTTCTTACTTGTAAACAACCACGCTCTGCTACCAATTTGTGAGGGATTTACTCCGAGAAACGTTTACCATAGTTTACAACATATTTTATTCGTTAACACAAATTCACATTACATGATAGATATATTTGACATCTTCTATTTGAATATAGAACGACGTCACTGCTGTGCCAGTACCGGCCGCCAGCCAGTACTCACAGTAGAATTAAACATTTTAACGGGTTCTTACCGCGTTTTGATTAAATAATAACCACGTACGGTAGGTACGTAGGAACTCTCAAAAATTTTATAAGTATAAATTTGTTGGTTTTGCAATGTGATTTAAGGTATGATAAAAAGCTGATAAAGGAATTACTCAATGGATAAAGGTGGTAATGTCGAAAATTGTTTTGGATTTTTAATTGTAAGAGGAAAAACTATATTATAAACCGGTAAACAAGAACAGCTCTATTAAAAAGTAAAAAGTCAACGTCAAAATAGACATTGACATTTGATTTGTATTGTGAAATTGCCAAAGATTTCACAATATTTCGTGCATTTATTAGCGTTTTAAATTAAACTTTCTACTTAAATTAAATATAAGCATTCTTGAAAACACAACATCACACCTTAACCACTCATTAAACATCAAACTTCATTCAAAGGAGCAGTAAAAACAGGTAAATTCCATTGTTTACAATCTCTTACATTCCTTTAAAGAACATAAAGATATTCTTTTACTCTTAAATTAACACCAAGAATCTGCAATTTAGTTCAAAAAATTCAAAACAACTGACCCAAATCAAAATAATTGTAATATAAAAAGTACTAGGGTCGCATAACCTAACGGAAGCATTGATGCAATATTGTAGTACCTAGGGATGTGGAGCGTGGCCCAGCTATGCCGCTGCCAGCCGCTGCGGGCCGCACAGAGCCCGCTGCTCGCCGGCGCGAGGTCCCACCTCGGCAACAACGTCGCCAGGCAGCTGGTGACCGCTAGGAACACTAATAAGTTGGCTTTCAGTAATTATAAGGGATTTAGGGTGAGTTTACTGCTTTATTTCAATACATTTTTTTTTGTTATCCAAAATGTGTTGTTGTTTTAACACTTTTACTGCTGACGACCTACGGCGTAGGTCGGTAACAAATGGGCCGCAGTGCTAAAGAATCCACGTAACGAGTTAGTTATATTGTATTTCGGCTGTGCTTATGACTCACCGTGCGAGTCACCGACTACCTTACGCCTGCGTGGGTGACCCACGAGACAAGCCAGTTTATCGTGTCACGGTTACGACTGTGCGCATGACCTATGAGGGGGGTCAAGCTTCGCCTGTGCTCATGACCTACAGAGTTAGTCACTCAAACCTTACGCCTGTGCGGGCTGACCCACGAGGTGAGCCACTTTGGTCATTTTACGTTTTGACTGTGCGCATGACCTACGTGGGGTGTCAGTTTTAGCACTGCGCGAGGATCATGATTTTGAGCATAACAGCGAAAGAGTAAAATGTCTTATTTTGAGAGGTTCAGTTCCAGGCAAAGAAAACTTATAGCTTATTTATAGTGATCTTATCTCTGTAGGCCTTGGAAGAGCAGTTTTTTATAGTAGGGATATTCGTTTCTTCCATTTTTGTGAACCATGGAGCGAATGCTAATGATTTCAACGCACTTTTTTGGTATCCATAAGTCTTTATTTGATGTACACACTCAAACTCATAGCAAGAGTGTCGGTGGTGCGTTGTGGAGATGTATGGACACAAAATTATAAGGGACCGGGTTTGAATCTGCACCAAAGTCATGCCATATACCAATGTGTTTTTCAAATTATGTAAAACTGACTAGTCTCATACTGTAAAGGAAAACATTGTTAGGAAACCTGTATGCTAAAGAAGAAATTCTGCTACAAAGAGATTTGAGGTTACAGGATGGTCTGTCATTTCAAGTAACGATTAGACTATACAGGGTCCTTCTTAATATGCTGACACTTTTTGAAAGGGGTGATCAGACCATCAAACTGAACAACTTTCTCTATGATGGAAAAGATATTTTTTTTCGCTATTTCGTTGTTGCTGCCATAGAGAAAGTCCTTCAGTTTGACGGTCTGATCATCCCCTAAAAAAGTGTCAGCGTATTAAGAAGGACCCTATATTTAGGCTAGATGGGACTTTCCAACTCCTCTTTGCAAAATCTGCTATACCTTAACCAATAAACTTGTTGCTTCCAGCTAAGCACACTCATCAAATCGAATGCCCTCGCCGTGAGACTCTGCAGCACTGCTCCGAAGCCCGCAACGTCCAAGGTGGTCGGGTACTGGCTGCTCGGATGCAGCGGCATGGTCTTCACGGCGGTCGTGCTAGGTATGGTCACCTATCTGGTCGTTTTATACTGCATCTGTTACGTTGTTGATGTTACTGTTAAGAGTAGTGTAGGGAAGTAAATAGGATTCGAGGGCTAGATTGTAAGAGGATATTTCTTGAGTGTTTCCCCCTGTTCCTATTGAGCTCTAGAAGAATTAGTGTGTCCTCATGGTCAGGACATTCTTGTGCTCCTATTACTCAGTAGGGGTGCGAGTAACTCTCATTTTAAGTAACTATCTAGGTACCATCTTACTTATTATCTAAGTTTCAAAAATTGTATCATAGGGTGGTTGCAAGCGCTATACCGCGCTTTAGGTAGCTGCGCGGCGATCACTTCGCCGTCGACATTCACGGTGGTAAATTAAAATCGAATGTCGACAGTGAATTGAAGCGGGCTGCACCACCCTCTGTCTCGCCACACAGCTACCAAACGGTCTGGCCACGGGAACAGGCGGATGGCGCGGCGCGGCAAGCGATTTTTCTATACACTGAGCGTTGTGTCCCTACTATTACGCAAGCATGCAGCAGCGCGCGGGCAGTGTATCGAGAAATCGCTTGCCGCGCCGCTGTTCGCTCGTTCCCGTTGCCAGGCCGTAAGGCGTGGTATGGCGCTAGCAGTAACACTATGATAAGATATTTTAGTATGTAAGTTTATAAGTTAATCATAATCAGTGAAATGATAACGATAGTATTTAATTTTGTGGTCTGTATTACTCTGTTTTTTGAGATTGTTTCTATTTAATTTAAAAAAAGTTTGGTAGGTACTTAGATCTTATTTGTGATATTAAGTAGTAAGATTACTTTAAATAAATTATGTGATAAAACATTGGTTTTTATTTATGCGTCCAAATATTTATCCATTTCAATAGCAAGTACTATCAAGGCTGCTCCCTTGCGCTGTTGTCTTTCGCTTATTATGACGGTGCCTATCCTAAATCAGATTAATTTGCAACCCTCCCAATACATTTCTTAGCTTATCTTCTTATGGGGGCTGGCAAGCTAGCAACACTTCGACCCAATGCGCTCTTGTGTTGCCCCCTACATTACCCCCCTACATGACCCCACATCAAAAACGTGGTAAATGGGAGAGATTAAAACTGGAAGATTGCAGGTTTCTTCCCCAATACATTAATATTACACAAGTTTTTCATGGCAGATAGTTAATTATGAATATGGCCTAGACCGTTTTTATTTTCGCGATACTATATAGATGGATGTAGTATAATAAACTGCTCTCAAACGGTGAAGGAAAACATCATGAGGAAACTTGAATAGGCTGAACAAGAAATTCTGATATTTGAAGTCTACCAATCTGGTTTGGGACGAGTAACTAACGCTCATGTAGCCTAATTAAGTGAAGGTAGGCCTGTGCCCTGCAGTGGGACATATGTAGGGTGATAATGACGATTAAAGATGTCAGATAGATTTATTTAATGTTTACCAACTAGGCACAAAGTATTGTGAATATCACTTACAAAACGTAACCACATAAAGCTAATTATTATGATTCAGGTGGTGTGACGCGACTGACGGAGTCAGGGCTGTCGATGGTGACGTGGAAACTGCTCGGGGAGAAGCTGCCCAGGACCGAGGAGGAGTGGCAGACTGAGTTCGAGAAATATCAACAGTTTCCAGAGTTCAAATAGTATGTACATTCAAGTTCCAGTGTAGTGTAACGCGAATGTTCTGAGGTTTCAGAATATTTCTGAATACCCTCTGTGAATATAGTCTATGCTATGCTACATTCAAGTTTAACTGCCTCCGTGGTCTAATGGTTAAGAGCATTGGGCTCTTGACACGGAGGTCGTGGGTTCGATTCCCACGGGGGGCACCTAGTGAAATGTCACTTTGTGCGTTTTTCCTCAGTTGGTTAGGACATTGCAGGCTGAGTCACCTGATTGTCTGAAAGATGATTCCGTGCTTCGGATGGCACGTTAAGCTGTTGGTCCCGACTACTATCTCTGGTGGTAGTAGTCGTTACATAAAAACCACTTCAGAGGCCGTAAGGCGGTTTGAATAAACTCTGACACCAGGGCTTGCAGCCCACTCGATAAGAAGAAGTTTAACATGAACACAGAATACATAATAGTTAGTTCATAGAATAACTACGCGCGAGAGCTTATTTTACTTTCAAGGTTGTTCTGTCACTTCTCGAGTGCTTTCAAAGGGTCGTGCCGCCATAGGTAAATTTTACCTGTACCTGAACTCTGCCCAGTGGTGTCGCGTTGTAGGTCTGTTATTTGGTGGTCGCGTGTTGTTTGCTTCTCCCAGGCATACAGCGAAGCTTCAATTATAAGGTTGATTACGAAGATTGTGTGTTTTTTCTCTATACATCAACACTAAGATGGACGCCACTATTTCAAAATTAGAATAGAATAGTGGTGCCCAGACCGCATTACATTATGCTACCATCCATGTATGGGCGCATCGCGAACGAATTGCGAGTGGGCACTGAGTTCAAAAGGTAGGTCGCGAATGTATTAAACACACAATTAAACTAATAACTTCCGCAGCAAAAACCAGAACATAACGCTGACAGAGTTCAAGTGGATCTGGTGGATGGAGTACGCTCACAGGACGTGGGGCCGGTGTATAGGCGCGGCGATGTTCCTCCCGGCCGCGTTCTTCTGGGCGCGCGGCTACCTCGACAAGGGCATGAAGATACGCGTCGGCGCCTACTGCGCGCTAGTCGCTGCTCAGGTTTGTACTTCAAACAGGACGCCGGGCGGTTTTTTTGTCGGCCGGTTTTTTATTTTTTATTTCGGATGTTCTGAATATTGTACCTACCTATCTTTACCCGATTGCACCAGAAAAAGGGTAATTTAGAGTAGGTACCTATCTGTCGGCTGAGGTCTGTACGTGGCTAATCGGAACAACTTTTTGATTACGCCTTACGTTTCCACCTTCCAGGGTCTAATGGGCTGGTACATGGTCAAGTCAGGGCTCGAGGACCGTTTCCAAGGTCCCTCTGACGTGCCCAGGGTGTCCCAGTACCGGCTGGCGGCGCACCTCAGCCTGGCGTTCATACTGTACGCGGGGCTTCTCGGCGGCGCCCTGAAGGTGCTCCGCCCCTTCCCCATGGCCGCAGCATATCAGAGGATCCAGGGGCTGAAGGGGGTCACTGCGCTCGCGCATACTGTTAAGGCTATGGCGTTCTTTACTGCTATATCTGGTGAGTGTTCTTTGCTTAGCATACGACTGTATACTAATATAAATGTGGGAGTAGTTCATAACATTACATTGAGCAAATTTCACTATGGGGCCAACATTGAAATAGTCAATAAACACGTGGATGTTCTGAGGTTTCAGAATATCTCTGACTACCCCCTCGGGGAATATAGTCGTGAGCATATGCTTATGCTTATGCTATTGAAATAGTCGCTATGGGGCCAACCGAAAAATCTGCAGTTCCATGCATTTGGGCCGAGTAGCCGTTTACGGCTTTACAGCTGATTTATTTATCGTCATTATCAATGTGTTGGTCTCATAGTGAAAGTTGGTCTGATCATTACCTCCAAAATCTTAGGACTCTGAGTATGTGTTATGTAATGTATAAAGGGGCTGACGGTTTTTTAAGAGGATGTTCAGACCATAGAGGTATTATACCAGGAATAGAGCAACAAACATGAGTTGTCAAATGAAACCTTTTTTGGATGTTTTTTGGAGACTATTCGCAGGCACAAATTCGAATATTGTCTAATATTAGAATTGGGTGGCGCTAGTGGCGCTAGTCACCCGCTCATAACGGCTCCGTATTTAAAAAAATGTAAAAAATTGATTAAAGTGTTAATTCGGGATTGTGTTTGGTTTAAAATAGTTTATTAACCATTGTTTTCTCCGTGTAAATGTTATTCAGTGTGGAAATGCTAAAATTATGCAGATAATAGTGATAGTTGTGGCAATCGTATTGTGAAAAAATCAACTGTATTAAACTACATTCCAGTGCACTAAAACAGTTTAAGTGTATTATAAAAAACATCCAGGACCATAGTGAGGTAAAAACTCATTCATTATTACCTATAAAATAGTCCTAACCATATTGGGATTGGTGTTTACCTAATTGCAAAGACTTTGTAAGTTAGCCGCCAAAATAGAACAATCAATAAGCGCCATCTATAAAATAATTAATACAATTACGAGCACTTCGAACTATGGCAGCGAAAGTAAAAGCTACCAATATTAATTGTAAGAGGGCAGCACGGGTAACTTGCTATAAATGTAAATCGATTGTAAATCCGAGCGATATTGTAATATGCACGTCATGCAAAAATGCTTATGAATTCGATTGCGCAGGTTATTCTGAAAAACTCTATAGATTATTAAACCAAGACTCAAAGTAAAAATGGAGGTGCAAGTCGTGTCTTCAATCATCAAAATCTCCTGCGATAATATCAGGAATAAATAAGAACACAATATCTCCAAAAAAGAAGAGAGATGAAAAGGGAACTCCAAGTAATAAATTGCCCGCTCAACCCAAAACTGAAACTATGGAGGAGGGATTCCCCTTAGAAAACATCACAATTAATCGAAGAAAATATGTAGCTAATGTCTCGACTGATAATTCCTTCAGTTCGCTGTTGGACGAAGACGACATAGTATTCTCCTCACCCGAAGACACAAATAGAAGATGCTCAGAAATACAGTCCTGCACTCAAAATGACACAGAAAAACTTCAAATTAAACTCAATAGCTTACAGCAACAACTTGAGGATGCCAATAATAAAGTAGATCTATTACTAACCGAGAATATCCTGCTGAAAAAACAATTACACGACAAAACCTTACAAACTGAATATAATATGAAGACATCAGCAGATAATTTATCTTATGAGAACATTTGTGAAAAAAGTATGATAGAAAAGGAAAGTAGTGATAAAATTAGCCCAAATGTACAATCTAAACACGCAGAGGACAACGTAAATGATATTTCTCAAATTCACAATGATAAAGCTGCATCTTTACAACCGAAGAGGGATGCAGTGTATAAAATCTCAACAGAAAAACAGATTATAAATGGATTCGAGCATAAAACACAAGAGGAAAATATTAAAAAAAGTACAAGCAAACGAAGAGTATTATTACTGGCTGATGAATCTGGAAGAGGTCTGCGAAATATTTTAGAGAAACGATTAGAGGGCGATTACAGTGTTACTTCTGTGTTGAAGCCCTATGCGTCCCTTAATGATGTTCTCTCCGGTAGTGTCCTACAAAAAAGTACGAATTTTACGAAACATGATTATGTGATAATAATAGCTGGATCGAATGATAAAAATGTAATTGCATTTCAATCCGCTCTGTATAATTGTCTAAATATACTGACGAACACTAATGTATTATTCGGTTTTATACGCAACAATAACTATTTAAATGAGTACAAACTTAACGAATTGATACAAACTATAGGCTCCAGTAGTAAAAACATACATTGTACAGAATTATGTTATTTTAAGAACCAAAAAATTGATAAAGTTAACACTTGCAACGCACTTTTGTTAGATATGTTACTATTAGATTATAAAAACAAACAGATCCATAGAAATGTTAGTAGCAAGTCTCTACATAACTCAAACACTCAAACCGAAGATATTTTTTTTCGTAAATAGTAATAATAAGAATAGTAGTACTTCAATCGATATATACTATCAAAATGTAAGGGGTCTTCGTACACCTACAAAATTGTCGAGTTTCTATAGAAACATTAGTAGTTCCTCAGCGAGCCTCTGGGCAATAACGGAGAGCGGTATAAATGAGTCGATATGTGACGGGGAGCTGGCCCCGCAAGGGTACAGCGTGGTGCGATGCGACAGGGCTGACGGGCGCAAGCATGGCGGCGCGCTACTGCTGTCGGCGCCCGCGCTCCGCCTGCACCCGCTGCCTCTCCCCGCCACCCCCAACTTAGACGATGCTGCTTTTGAACTTGTTTGTGCTGATGTGTATAAAAGAAATAGACGACTATTTACATGTTGTGTGGTGTATATTCCCCCCCGAAGTAAAGATAGTGAATATTTGCGTATGTTTCATCTAATAGAGCAATGCTGTATTGAATACCGTAATTTAGTGCTAGTTGGAGATCTTAACATGTACTCAACTACTTTGGAAATACAATGTTATTACGAATATTTTGTGACATTCTGTGATTTTCGCCAGTGTAACAATGTAACAAACTGTAAAAATCGCATTTTGGATGTTGTACTAACTAACTTAAACTATGAAATAACAGTGCAAGAGGAGAGCGACCATTTGGTACCACTGGACCCATACCACCCGCCACTATGTGTTCGATGCATTCGCTCAAAGGTAGAGAGGAACTCTAATGAACCTACCACCCATATTTTTACACCGAATGAATTTCCAAAATGGAATTTTAATAATTGTGATTTTTTAGCATTGTATTCATCTTTTAGCACATTTGATTGGAGTCCTTTGTACGAAATTTGTAACGTAAAAGATTGTGTTTCTTTTTTCTATAGATCTATAAATAACTTAATAGATAAGTGTACTCCTAGAAAGAAATGTATATCTGGCGGTAACAAATTTTCATATCCTAGTTGGTATACATCAGATATTATTGGTCTTTTAAAGATAAAAGCACGATGGCATAAATCTTATAAAACAAGTAAGTCTTCTTATGATTACAAAATCTTTTCTAATTATCGAGCGATAGTAAAACGCAAAATAGAGCTCGCGTACGATAGTCACATAGGTCAGGTTGAATCAAAATTTTTGCGAGACCCTAATTCTTTTTGGGCCTACGTGAAAAACTTAAGAGCCAGGAGAGGTTCACCCCCAATAACAAGGGATGGAACTATATTGCCGGATAATCAATGCTCGCGCGCCTTCGCAGAGTATTTCCAATCTGTGTATAAACAGACACCCCCACGATTGGACGCGGAGACCGCGGCTACCGTCGGGGAGAGCTCCGCTCGAGTCCACGTACCTTCCTTGACTTTGCAAGATGTATGTGCTGCTCTTACACGCTTAAAACCTAAGAAATCATCTGGCCCTGATGGAATACCGCCTTATTTGATAAAGGATTGTGCATCCGTTCTATCTCGCCCACTTCTACATTTATTTAACATTTGTCTGACTACAGCTACTTACCCCGAAGAGTGGAAGGTCACTCGAGTGACACCAGTACCCAAGGGTGGCTCAGGCACTGAAGTGTCGGGGTACAGACCAGTAGCTGTGTTGTCAACAGTCGCTAAGGTGTTTGAGTCAGTCATACACTCATCTATCTATACACAAGTGAGTGCGAGACTAACGGATGTCCAGCATGGTTTTAGAACGGGTCGCGGAACACACACCAACCTAATGTGTTTTATGGAGTACGTGGCGCCTGCTTTAGACGCTCGTGTCGGTGGGCAAGTAGATATTGCGTACTTCGACTATAAAAAAGCGTTTGACACTGTGGATAACGACATTCTTTTATATAAGCTAGCTGAAATAGGTTTTACTCCAATATTACTCCGTTTTTTGCCAGTTATTTAAAGGATCGCAAGCAATACGTAGACTATGCAGGACATATATCTGACACCTATTTTACGTATTCAGGTGTAAGTCAAGGCAGTAACCTGGGTCCATTAGAATTTATCATAATGATAAATGATTTACCTGGGGTAATACAAGACGCGGAGTGTCTTTTGTTTGCGGACGACCTTAAATTGTTTTTATCTGTAGATACGGAAGAGGACTGCGTACGATTACAAAAAGATATTGATAGAGTAGTTCAGTGGAGTAAAGACAACAAGCTTTCTTTTAACGTGTCAAAGTGTAATATGATGTCATGTACACGGGCGCAGCAGCCGATACGCCATGACTACACAATTGACGAAAGTAGTTTGTCAAGGATTACCTCTGTTCGTGATCTAGGGGTCTGCGTTTCACAAGATCTTACATTTCGTGAGCATATTACCAGTATTTGTAAAAAGGCATATCGAAATTTGGGGTTTATTTTACGTCAAACACGGGATTTCCACAACATCGCCACCGTAAAAGCTTTATACAATGCATTAGTTAGAAACAGACTTGAAAGCAGTGCAATTATCTGGAATCCACATGAGGCAAAATATGTAAATATGATCGAAAAAATTCAAAATAAATTCACTAGATACATTTATTGGAAATTGTATGGCGTATATCCCTTTTACCCTCTTATGTACCCGTCTCTTTTTGTTTTAGGTATGGTAGGTTATAATAGTTTAGAAGTCCGGAGAAAACTAGGCCTTGCGACATACTTTTTTATAATTTTGAGAGGGAAACTTAACAATCCAATAATATTAAAAGCAATTCGCTTGCAGGTCCCGAACACACGCTTGCGGAGGGGGCCCAGGCCCCAATTGTTTGCATTGCCCTCCTGTAGGACTAACGTTTTGTCGCATGCCCCGACCACGACAGCATTGAGAATATTAAACGACGTCTCGAAAGACGTCGACTTGTTTAATTGCTCACTGGCCAAGTTCACAGAATTGACGATTAAACATTTATGTGTACCTAAGTAAATATAAAAAAAAAATGTATAGTTGTAATGTTACCTTACTTTAAGATGTGTTAAATCAATGTCATCGATTTAGGGAAAACCTGTAATGATGATATTGTTGTAAATGTAGAATAAGTATAATAAATAAATAAAAATAAATAAATAAATAATTCTGAGTCTAACGTGAAGTTGTGGATAAATTAATGAAGTAGTGTCAGTATATTTCATAAAATTATCTACGATTTCACTTTAGATTGGCAATTATTCACGGAAACAGAATTGTAAAAATTAATTGGAGACTAAAAAAACGGCCCTATTGCCTAGCGTCACGTATCTCTTTCTATTATACAGTGGTGCCGCTAGGTACATCTCGCTCTCTCAGCTGTATGTTCCTCTATTCCTGGTATAATACCTCTATGGTTCAGACCATCAAACTGAAAAACTTCTCTATCGAAATCGCGAAAAAAGAAATCAGTTGTTCCATACAAAATTCCTACAAAAAACCAGCATTCACTGGGGATAGCAGATTTTTTTTTCGCGGTTTTAATTTAATGTTGGTCTCATAAGTAAAAGTTGTTCAGTTTGATGGTCTGATCATTCCCATAAAAAATCGTCAGCATATTAAGAAGGACTCTAACCTACACGAATCTCTGTGATGATTTTTCTTGCGCGATTTATGTCTTGCATTCGATTGTGAGCCTTATGTGCAGCAGATTACTTTGAAATTGGTTGGAGCATTTTTGCGAGGGCGACAGGTAGCGCCATCTGTTGGCTGTCACTATAATTTGCGCTATTATAATTTCCCACAAACACAAAAATATTTTCCAGGCGCCTTCGTAGCCGGCCTAGACGCCGGCCTGGTCTACAACTCGTTCCCCAAGATGGGCGACCACTGGCTGCCCGATGACATCCTGGCCTTCAGCCCGGCGCTGCGCAACTTCACGGAGAACCCCACCACGGTGCAGTTCGACCACCGCGTGTTGGGCACCAGCACCTTAGTAGCGGCCACCTCGCTGTGGCTGCTGGCGAGGGGAAAGCCACTCTCTCCCGCTGCTAGGAGGGTCTGTAATGCTGTGGCGGCTGTCGCTTGGATGCAGGTGAGAGTTCCGTTCTAGGCTCTCTGCATTTTTACCACCTTGTCACAGAATATATTACAGTGTAAGCTTAAATGCGTTACATACTTTATGGAGAGCGTCGGTGGCGTGTTGCGGAGACGTCTAAAATCAATCTTGAGGTCCGGGTTCGAATCCGCACGGAATACCATGTACCAATCAGTTTTTCTAACTTATGTACGTAATACAGACTGCTCTCAAACGGTGAAGGAAAACGTGAGGAAACCTGCATACACTGAAGAAGAAATTCCGATGCGTATGTGAAGTCTACCAATCAGCATTGGGCACGCGTGGTGGACTAACGTCCGTACACGATGCAGTGGGACGTACACCAACATACGCATGATAACATGTGATATGATGATATTACTTTAAAATAGGGTCCTACGATCCGACCATCAAACTATGGAACATCGACATAGCGAAAAAAAACCCCTACATTTGGGTCGAGTAAGATTGCAGTTTTGTATGAAACAGCCGATATTTTTTCACGATTTCGATGTTGGTCCCGTAGAGAAACTAGTTCAAAGTCAAGGTGATTATTATCTCTTTCGTCTGCGCAGGTGTCGCTGGGTATAGCGACGCTGCTCTGCTACGTGCCGACGCCGCTGGCCGCGAGCCACCAGTCCGGCTCCCTCGCGCTCCTCACACTCGCCATATGGCTCACGCACGAGATCAAACTGCTCAAGTACATACCAAAGTAACCTACTGTAACAATACTTCGATCAACAATATACAACTAGATAACGGGTTGCATACAAAATCAAAGAGAAATTCTGTCCTCGTGAATATACAACATTTTTTGTTAACGAACCGAGAAAACAGTCCGAATACATTATAATTTCGACCTCAAAGCAACCATAATTCCTAGTAATTTAAAAAAGGAACACTGCGGCATTGCGAGACGTGCTTACGTTGGCTTTGTTCGAACGCAACTAATTCAAAATAAGACCTCACTCCAATAGTGAGGCGTTATTTGCCAGAACATGTTTTGAGCGCTGACGCGTTATCTACTTGGATATTGTTGATCGAAGTAACAATAGGTTATACATTGTAAGGATCACAGAACATTATAAGAGGGGTTAGAAATGCAAAGTAGCGCTTTGGCTTCGGAGACGGCTGTCGCCACTTGTCTTCCCGCTCACGCTGCTACAATTACTCATGCCCTCTAGCTCGCACCACGCCGCGCGCCTTATGGTGTTATGCAAATCATTGCATAACCTGTGGCGACACGTTCCACGCCTACTTTGCACTTCTAACCCCTCTTATAATGTTCTGTGGTAAGGATCCTCAGCTACTACGCTTTTTATCATAATAACGGCACAAACATTTATAACGGTCTGGCCCCGGGACAGGGCGAACTGCAGCGCGGCAAGCGATTTCTCAATACACTGCCCACGCAGCGGCGGTGCTTGCGTAATTGTAGGGACTGTGTATACCGCGTACAGAAGGCGTAGCACGTTGCACGTGATACGGCTATATCACGCCTTTTATCTCGTTCGATCGCGCTCTAATAGAAAGAGAGCGAAGGCGTGATAGTGCTTTATAACGCTGCCATACTAGCCATGCAGGTCGTTTAACTAAAGCTGGCGCGTGCTACACATTTACGCAATGCCTTTGTCTCACTGCACGCATCATGAAAAGTTTCTCTATCTTTCTCAAGCACGGACGCAGTGACAAGAACAACGCATTCGTGTGTTTGTGAACGCGCTAAATTTAGTTAACTAACCTGTAATGTGAAAAGTGTAACGTCGCGTAGGCAGGGTATAGTCATAGTCATAATAGTTGATTGCTTCATGTGGTTACATAAGGTGGACAAATATAAAAATAGAGCGCACATGAACCCTGTAAAGGGCACTGCAAACTAAATGTAAATGTAGTTGTATTGAGAAATTGCTTGCCTTGCCGCGACGCAGTTCGCCCGCTTCCCGTGGCCAGGTCGTAACATCCATGACTGAACCGGCATTCGAACCCAGTATCCTGGTTTGACAGTCCAGCATCTGTTTCGTTTCTTGACCTCTGCCTATGAAATGTTTCTGTATCTGAGATCGAGTACGTATTAAAGTTCCTCCACGATATTTCAAGAAATACGATTAATTCAGTATTTTAGTCAAAGCATAATTATTAATTTAAGCTTAGTTTAAGAATTGTTTCTAAGTTTGTAATGAATTAGTCATCTACAGTAGAGTTGCAGACAGAAATACAAAATAGTTTTGTTATTTACAAAGTGGTTTTATTTGAAAATTTTAAATACTAATATTGCGTACACTGAAAACCTGGATTATTTACAATATTTAACAGCCGTTTGCTCACGGTTTTTAACTTTAATACGAAAGTAAAAAAGTATAATATTCAAAAGTTGTAATATGCAACAACTGGTTCAATTCACCCCTTTTAGCATTTAGGCTAATCTCAATTCAGATTTTTTATTACTACACACTTTAATTCAGTAGTTATAGGATTATCAACTCAAAGTTTAAAGTTTGATTACCTTAACAGCTTGAAATAATACAACATATACTTTAGTCTTAATTCTTATAAAATGTGACCAAACTGCTGAACATATATTATAGTGGGATACAATTACGGAACTGAATTTATAGACTCGTAAAATGATAATAAGAGCTCCTCACCTAATGTTTATTGATCTCAAATTGCTGTACCAATCAACTTCTCTGCTAAGTTCTTTTAAGACTTATCAAGTCCCTTTGACGACGAAAAGGACTTGCGACGTCTTTCTGCGCCCGTGTAGGTATATGATTAACACATCCGTCGTGCTATGTAGGTTGTACTGGATACTCTTTCTAATACTGTGTCCGTACCCAATGTAGCAAGCATGTACGCGTTTTGATAGAAATCAATCTCAAGTAAGCGGTGTTAGGATTGAATCTCATCTGGCAGCACGGAATCGAATTTTTTGACGCTCCATCCTTTTTTGTCGCACAGGAACTTCATTTGCCAGAGCGAGACAGATAGCGGGAATGCGATCGCACACGGCAGCACCGGCAGTGCTGCGACCTTTCTCGCTCTAGCCAATGACGTTTCCGAGCGACAGAAAAGGATAGAGCGTGAAATAATGCGATTCCGTGTGCCAGATGAAATTCAATACAAAGACACCCGCCTTAAAATAAAATCTGAAATATTAAAATGGAATTAAAAATATACAAAAACGTAGGTATTTAAATAATATTATATTTTACGGTACACGCAGTGAATTTGTTATTTATTTATTAATATCTATCTATCTACATATATGTACTTAAATTTAACAATACAGGCATGATCCAAACATTTCGTGATTGTTATTTAAACTTGTTCAATATGTCTTTGAACTTATGGCCGATATTTGCACAAACTTATGACAAGATTCAGAAGTGTTCATCATGTTTTGAAGCTGTAAAGGTTGATGAACACGTCTGAACCTTATTCACATAATGATAGAGGCGGGAATTGTTCATCAAATTTTGATGCTGATTAAATTACCCTTCGATGCCGCTGCAGCGAGCTTTAAACATCTTTATAAAGTAAATAGTATGTTGTCAAAGATATATTGAACAAGCTCGAAATAGATTCAGTGGTTTTTACTGTAAATAAAATATCTAGGCAGTTTTTTTCTGTGACTGATAATTTTGTACCATAAATTGTTAAAAATATGTTTTTAATTACACTTATCATGTGCTTAACGAATTATAAGCAAATTATTTGTCAAACATACGCAATTTTCACTAAAATTGATACTTAATCAATACTTAGACATAATTTTATTAATTCCTATTTTATATAACAATGATTGCAGTGTTTATTAATATTACAGATAGAAGGTTAAAGTTAATTTATACATGGTGTAAACTTAAATGCGTTACATATTTTAAGGGATGCTTTTGAACAACTTTTACTAAAACCGACATTGAAATTCCATAAATTTGGGTTGAGCAACCATTGACGTATTGTATGGAACAACCAACGATATCAAGGAACAACATAATCTTTTCGTGATTGCGATGTTGGCTCCATGTGAAGGTTGTTCAGTTTGATGATTTGACGCACCCCTTAAAACATGTAACACATTTAAGTTTAGATACCATATAATTAAATTAGTAAAGTGAGCATTGTTATCTAAAAGCAAAAATATATAATTTTGGATTTTACCCGTATCTGTTAGTTAGAAAAAGAAGTAGAAAGTATAAACATCGTTTTTTTTCTCTTAAAGGGGCACCGAGCCTCCGTTTTTTTTATCTTCTTAACAATTATGCAACGTTTCCAAAAAACAAGGATGTCACAGTGTAGCTGTAGTCATTGCTTGCATTGGTCATTACGGATTTGTTTTTATATACTTTGCAGATAGGTATTATGTTTAAAACCGCGAAAATTTACCACTTTTAGAACTACTTACAAGAGTCACGTTGCAGGGTTTGCCTCGAACACTTGTCTCTCGCGTGGTGTTCGCGCGGTTCGCGTCTCAGCCTGCCACGAGGCTCCTAAGTCCTTCTTAGTTGTTCTTACTCAAAAACAATCCTCGAGATTGGATAGACACTCCCTCAAATAACTTGACACTGGCGAAATCTAACAAGGAACTTACAAACAAGAAACATTGTCATCCGTAATGTTTCGTTACCTTGAAAAACAATGACTAAGATTCTTGATCTTGTTTTTTTTGGAAATGTACAATTGATTAGAAATAAAAAAAATACGATTAAGGTAGATCACAAACTGAGGGGGGAATCGGTGCGCATTCGCGCCGATTGGCTGACTTGTGGGGTGACGTAATGTCGCTAGCCATAAGGGTGCTAATGAGGTTTATTAAGAGAATATTATTCCGAGAGCGAAAATGCGCGCTGCAACAAACGTACTATGGTGATATTTGCAATACTAACCAATTAAAGTCAATGAAATTTTGCAGAAACTATCTAGAAACAAATCCCTACGCTTCTGTAGAGTCAGATTTTCGTTAAAATATACAGTATCAATGCTAGGATTAATTTAAGATTTGTATGGAAATCTTTGAGGCACTGTAACTTGAAAACTATACATTTTAACGAAAATCTGACTCCATACAAGCATAGAAATTTGTTTCTAGATTGTTTCTGAAAAATTTCATTGACTTTAATTGGTTAGTATTGAAAATATCACCATAGTACGTTTGTATGGAGCGCGCTCCGAATAATATACCCTTAAACAGGATAATCCATTTTAAATTGATTGAAAATTTAATCAGAACTTTGTTAAAATATCATTTTAGCACCATACAATAATTCTTAAGTCTGAAAAGAGATAATAATTTACTGTCGATAAAATATTTTTTTTCTTTTATGTAAGTATTTAGTTAGATATGTTGCTTATCGTTCGTTATATGTCATTTTGTCTTATAAGGAACATTTGTCCACGCTATATCCCGTTCAATTGCGAAAATTTAACTTAAATGTATTTGGTCAGACCCCAGGGTAACGTGTGTGCCTAATATTAATTGTTTATGTAATGTGTCTGGAATGTAGGGTGTAAGGAAAAGTATCATTAACCACATACCATCAAACTGAACAACTTTTACTCTTAGATCAAAATAAAATTAATGGATAGGCCCTCAGATCAATTAATACAAGTAGATCTTCTTGATGACGTCACACCGTACTACCCAAAACGTCAAACCGACTCCTAAAGACCTCTATCCATACTGGATAGGCCTAAAGCCTTCGATCAAAATAAAATGAATGGATAGGCCTAAAGCGCGGTAAGTTGAAGCAAACTACTGGTGCACTTGGTACATACAAACTAGCGCCATTATCTGTCAAATCTAGGGCACTTTCATACAAGTGACAAGTAAAAATTTCATTTGTTTTGCCTCATTTTTCTGGTTTGAAATGTTCGCTTAAGGCCTATCCATTCATTTTATTTTGATCGAAGCCTAAAGCGCGGTAAGTTGAAGCAAACTACTGTACTGGTGCACTTGGTACATACAAACTGACTTGACGGCCCGACAGCACAGTCTGTAGTGAACCTGCCTGCTGTGCCGGGGGTCGCGGGTTCGAATCCCGTAAGGGACAAATATTTGTATGACGAATATGAATATTTGTACCCGAGTCATGGATGTTTGTATCTATATAATATGTATTCTATATCGTTGTCTAGTTATCATAATACAAGTCCAAGCTAGATTCTGGAACTTTAAATGTGACTAGATAATTTGTGTGACACTGTCCAAAAAAAAAAAAAAAAAAAAAAAAAAAAAAAAAAAAAAAAAAAAAAAACTAGCGCCATTATCTGTCAAATCTAGGGCACTTGCATACAAATTTGAAGTAAATCTTTCATTTGTTTTGCCTCATTTTTCTGGTTTGAAATGTTCGAGTAAGGCCTATCCATTCATTTTATTTTGATCTAAGCTTTTACTATGGGAGAAACAGCGCAAAAAATAAGCTGTTCCATACTAAACTGCAGCGCCTACTCGACTCAAATGTATGAGACAGCAGATTTTTTTTTTATTCTAAAAGTTTTGTTCCATAGTAAAAGTTGTTCAGTTTGATATAGGTAGAGTACTTATGTGGTTTAAAGGTTATTGACACTTTTTCTTACAACCTGTACTTGACGGGCTACGCATAGCTACGCAGTGATATACTAGTGCCTAGCCTACGTACTTTTTATAGTTCTCCAATCATTTATCAATTTTTGAATGTTTTTAAAGGTATAACAACTGTAGGAAAAAACTACATTTGAGTGTTTAGACTGTAGATTTTCTTATGTATTTGAGTCGCAAAAAAAAAACAGCTACATACAAGCTCACAGGCGGTTGGTTAACCCATACATGCGCGGCGTGCGGCAATACGTGAACGTTAACGTACGAGAATGTGCGGCAGTTTGGTAGAAATATCGCACATGTAGGAGTGTAATGGCCACCGCGAAGCATGAATGAATCTATCTTCTTCAGGAGGATATCTATTCGGTGTCTGAGTACCTACCCCATCTCCTAAATGGCTTATTACACCTTCCTAAATTCAGATTCTAATTGAGGGACAGTGCTATAGGTTAGAACGGGACGTTGTTAGTAAGTCCTTTTTTAACCTAAGTATAGCTCTGTCTCTCAATTAAAATCTGAATTTATGAAGGTGTAATACACACAGCAGACAGGTGTAGACAGCAGATTTTTTTTTATTCTAAAAGTTTTGTTCCATAGTAAAAGTTGTTCAGTTTGATATAGGTAGAGTACTTATGTGGTTTAAAGGTTATTGACACTTTTTCTTACAACCTGTACTTGACGGGCTACGCATAGCTACGCAGTGATATACTAGTGCCTAGCCTATATACTGACCTGAATGCGTTTAGTAACAACAATTGGTGATCCGAGTTTTAGCGTTGCGTTCGACACTTTTTCTAAGTAAGAAAATTATACTTTTGAGACCATAGGTATCAGAGAGGTACATAAATAAAGATATTGGCCTCAAAGTTGATTTATTTGATGATAAATATATACAAGAGGCAAGGTCAGAGGTGTACAATAATAAATAAATATAAATTGTTATTGTAGGAATTAGTACGAGCGAAACAATATCGATTACATTATTCTATGATATTGAAATCTTTCGACACATTTCTTGAGGTCTCCTGTCGTGATAATCGTAGTCGGAATACTGCACTCTATTCCTTTGCTGGTTAGTATTAATTATGCACAAAGCAACAGCGATATCACAAATCATAAATCTTGAATGTGCTTGATGTTCAGGTGCTCAGTTGACAGCACATGAATAAATATCCCTACAGAACGAAAGCTTCATACAAGCAGCCCCTGTCGGTGCACACACACACATAGCGTAACGTGCGCACAAACCCCGGCCCTGAGTGTGTGTAGGGATATTTATTCACATAATGCATTTTGCATTGCATAAACAGTGTTTCACCGAACCTTGCCTATATGATTGTCATATGCAGCTTATTTGATAACTAGACTAAAAACATGGAAATATAAATCAACAAATGTATCGAAAAGATTTAAATTCGGCGTTTATAAAAGAAAAGCCTCTTCCCACTTTAGAAAATATGTGTTATAAATAGAGATCTAACCTATCCAGTTAGTACTAAATTAATTGAAACCTTATTTTAATACCAATATAATATATTCTAGCTAGACCGTCTCGGTTACAATCATAGACAGTACTATATTAGCGCAATGACGGCGCGTAGAAGCGAGAAGATGGTAGTTTATGGCTCAAACACTAGTGCGAATGAGAGATAAAACCATATTTATTGCTGACACATGGCTGGTGATGTCGGCTAAGAGTAGCACCATCCCATTTCCTCCCGTGGGTGTCGTAAAAGGCGACTAAGGGATCTACCGGAGGATGGGCAGCAGCATCCTCTGAGTACACACATTCAATCCAACTGCGATCGCCAACCCGCCTGCCAAGCGTGGCGATTATGGCAAATCCCCCCATGTTTGGGGAGGCCTATGTCCAGCAGTGGACGTTTAATGGCTGATATGATGATGATGAATGTCAATATAAACGATATTTATATAGGTAGGTATGTCAATTCGGCACTAATATAGAAATGTCTATAATTACGGTATTATAAACGTTCAGAACAAATAATAGAACACTGCGAATTAAAGAAAAATCTTTAGGCCTACAAAATTTAACCTACACTGCTGAATTATTTACAAACAACAATCTTTATAATCTCAATAAGATACGGTTGGTAGTTCTATGGCATTTATTTCCTATGGATGGCGCTTTTCACAATAAAATTACTGTCGTACAGTCAGCAGCAAAGATATATATGCACTTTTACTACGTCGTAGTATTAAGATGTATCCACTTTAGTACCTACTACGCGTAGTACTAAAGTGGATACATCTTTTGCATGAGGAGGCATACATCTTTTTACTGCTGACTGTACCTATTAGTGTTAGTGGTATCTGATTGAAATAGTTGTTAGTTGGATCGATAGAGACGATATAATAGATTCCGATAACCGATTATGTAGTTGAAACGTAGGTTGAAACGCGTAGTTATACCTACTTTAATACGTCTAACGAAAAATGCACCTGTTAAACTTATGTCCCAGTCAGGTATGTCGCAATTTAAATTAGCAGACATATTTTTTTCTAGTTCTGATATTTGCTTAGATCTTTTCGAAACTATTTTTCTTGAGCTGATCATTATCAGACCCTTTAGATCGTGGTTATACAGGGTATAAATTTAAATGCGATACATATTGAACTAGGTGCTTCTGATCATCAAGCTGAACAGCATTGGTCGAGTAGCTATTGAGATTTTCCAGGGTTCGAAATTATCAAGATTATTTTATCCAAGCTGAGTCTTAGTTTTGTTAGAAATTTCTCTCAAATTGTTGTTTTTGCCTTAATCTTAATAACTATTATAAAACCGTAAAATCATGAGGCACAAAAAAGTTGCGGTTTACTTCATATAAAATCAAATAACACTCGATAGCGCGATTTAAATGACGTGCAGCGCCATCTATTGACAAAATTGTTTGTTTGTTTGTTCGCACAACACGCAAAAACTACTGAACCGATTTTGATGAAACTTTTTTGTTTGATAGCTTATGATCTGACTTAAAATCTGGTATATAATTTGTGCGGACGAAGTCGCGGGTAACTCTAATTCTGACCAAACAGCACCTAGTCTTTGATATTATAGTTTCTCATCACAATGAATAACAAATAATTCAGAAAAGCAACAGAAAACAGTGAGTAAAAATGATTTCATGTTTGAGAGCTTCTTTTTTCGCGAACCATGGTCGGAAATACATGGCGTGACATTGCTAGCGCAAGTTTTTTGTTTCCAATCAATTTTATAATTAAAATTATCGACGTATAATTATCAAGATATCACTTCAAACCCTGATATTTTCTATGGAAAAGCTGATTTTATTTCGCGATGTTGACGTTGGATCCACAGTGAAATTTGTTCAGTTCTTCATTTAGTGTTCAGAAGCACCCTGTTCGATATGAAACGCATTTAATTTTACACCCTGTAGAATCTCTACATTGTTTTCAAACATTTGAGCCCAAACTCGATGCTCCTATGTATGGGTCTAATCTCCATATTGACTGACTCCATATTGAGTTCTTTTAACATTATTTTGTTAAGTATGCAGATTAATAGAAATACAAACACCATTAAAAACTGTGAAAAATATATTGAAATAAGATAAAAAATGCAATTCTTTAATGTTTGAATTATTTTCAGTTATCGGTTTTATACGAACAGTTTATGCATTCAGATATCCAAGTAGGTCAGTGTGGAAAATATAATCAAAGTTATGTAAAGTTAGTTCAAATGATTCCCGATCGATTCAAGCTTTGTTTGCCTTACTGTAATGTAAATAATGATGAGCTTTCACTAACATTAACAAATCAATCCAAAACGAACTTTGTATAAATGTATTAAGACGTAATTACGTAGTGATAGAAGCTGAAATAAGTGAAGAAATTACGAAAACGAGCGGTGTAACTACAGATTACAACAAACCGGTGATATTGTAGTTGATAGAGAATTATCACGTTCCCCGCGAGCGATATAGTCAGTGATATTCTAAAATTTAAATAATCACTGACTTTATTAAATAAAGTATAGATTACATCCTTGTAAGGGTAACTTATTTCTGACGGATCTCGAATACGGTCGTGATGTTATGTTTTATACCACATACAGGCCTACCACGAGTTTGCATTGTAGTTATGCTACTGTATTTACGGTGCATTTTTCAAAATCAATTTTCGAAAGTATTCACTAGAATTATTTATTATTGGAGCTCGGTGGCGCTTTGCGGAGAGGTATGGACTCTCAATCAAGAGGTCCGGGTTCGAATCCGCACGGACAACATGCCACGTACCAATGAGTTTTTCTAACTTATGTACGTATTACCGACAGCTCTCAAACGGTGAAGGAAAACATCGTGAGGAAACCTGCATATGCAGAAGAAGACATTCTGGTGCATATGTGAAGTCTACCAATCCGCATTGGGCACGCGTGGTAGACTAACGCCCAAACACCCTCCCTGAGGGTAGGCCTGTGCCCTGCAGTGGGACGTATATAGGCTGATGATGATGATGATGATGATGATTCACTAGAATCGCTGTACGAAATTTAATACGAAAATGGGAGTAAAACTACTGTAGTTGACTACAGTGAAAACTCATGGTAAGCCAAGGTACTGTGAAAATCGATTACGATACGCCCGCTATACACTCGGAAAACGCGTAGGTGAATGATTCAGGGGACACGAATGTGTCAAGAGCACAACATTATGGCGTCGGTGTTCTGTCAATTTGCTTCTTATAACTCATAAATAAAGTGAATTTCCGCGCTAATTCACTATCAACCACATAATAACGATAAAACAACATCAATTACTATCAACCTTAAGAGTACAACCTATCAGATATGCCATGTACAGCCGATTCTACGCGGCCGGGTCTATTCGACACCCTTTACGTTCGTAAAGCTCTAAAAATCGGCTTGAATTGTCGCGCAACACGTAGCGCGTCATCTTTTACAATGTAACGCATTTTATTATTTGTGAACATTGACTTCTACTGGACCATGGTGTCCCATCCCATACTAAACGAAATTTTAGTTTAAAAATTGCGATATTTGGCGTTATGGTATCGATTTGTAATTAATGTTTACGTAAACGTGTAAATTGTTACTAAAAGTACATGATCTGACTACAAAAAAATCTCATGAGCCTCGGAAAATCAAGCAATTTACTTTGCCCGAAGACTGCCCGAGTTACAGCAGTCGCGTTTCATTGTTTGACGTTGGGCATCTGTACTGTATAGTATTATATAATCTGTGACTGGACGAAGGGTCCGCGCTCAAAAGTGTCAGAACTAAAAGAGACTTAAAACGTATAAAGAGACCTAATTGCGCGACAGTCTTTGTTCGAACGGTCGACGACGCGCACGCGAGCGCGCGCGGTGCACGCCTTGCCGCGATGGGGTAAAAACTACGCAAGCAAAATGAAAAAGAATTTCAGCATTTTCAATGATTATATTACTATTAGTACTTAGGTTTGTGCGTAGGTTAGACACTTTTTTCGAGAATTTTGTACTAGACCCAGGGTCCATAGTATTCTACGTCAATGTTTGTGAACATGTGTTAGCATATTTTCTCGTTACACAAAATGACGCGCGACAATTGTTGCCTAGTGAATATATGACCATTCTCCAGAGATGTGCGAAGGAACTAGGCGGTAGCGTGCAAGTAAATAATCTACCAATGGGAGCGCTTCAGGTTTCTTATGATGTGATCGAGCGAGCTTGCTATTGGTGGATTATTTCCTCCTCGCCACCGCCTCGATGTCTCGCTAATATTTGGTGGATGGCCAGTCTAATGATTAAATTTTTAATAAATTAAGTTTACAATCACAGTGCAGCCGCATTATGCATTTTTAAAAATCTTTTGGACAATTATTTTGAGAAAAAGTTTACAGAAAACTATAACGTTAACTTTTCTTGAAATATTTGTTGCCTTTTCACGCAAAATCTGTTATTTTTAACCGAAACTTATAAATTTACCAGGTAGGTAATTTAAATAATTTTTAATAAAAACCTATCGTAATATAACTTCCCAATATACGAATATATTATCATCTAATCGCTTAACAACAATTTAGTTTGCGCATTTTAACTTGTGTGCAATCTTATATTTTAATTTTAGTAATAAGCTAGACAAAATAAACATTCACAACAACAAATACATCTGAATGCTTAAAGTGCTCAAATATACCTATATAGGTACCTACTCGTACTTATAACAAAACAAAAGTGTTCAATAATACGGTCACGGTACCAAATAGTCCAAGTCTCATTGCGTCCAACCGTGAAAAACAATGAAACTTGCATTCTGTCCAAGTGCAATTTGGTCCAAGTATCATTCCGTCCAAGTGAAATTTAGTCCAAGTATCATTCTGTCCAAGTATCATTCGGTCCAAGTATCATACGGTCCAAGTATCATACGGTCCAAGTATCATACGGTCCAAGTATCATTCGGTCCAAGTATCATACGGTCCAGTTTTACTTTGCCTAAATAAAAAACCTGCCAAGTGCTAGTCAGACTTCAGCCCTGAGGGTTCCGTACATACTTGAGCCCCGGACGATTTTCACTGTTTTTTGAACGGATTTCATTGCATTTGTGCTCTTTTTGTTAGAAAACACAGTACCCTATATTAGGACGGGTCACTTCGGGCTTCGATACGCTAGGGCCACATTGCTAATGCGGACTTAGCACAAAAAGGCGGGCCGGGCCGCAATGCATTGACGGAATTTTAGTTTTACGTAAGGGTGAGTCCCCATCTGGTGAATTCGCGGCGAATGCACTTACCTTAAGAAAGACCCTAATCTATCCTACTAGCGGCGCCCGTGACTTAGTATGCGCATGCGTATTTATGAATATTATATTACTTGGTAACACCACTGGCTTTTCGGTGAAGGAAAACATCGTGAGGAAACCTGCATGCTTCAATTTCGAGGCATGTATTGTACCCACTGTCCATTATAAGCGGTGACGGGCTCAACCCCCGTCACACTGGACAGAGTTTTACTTTGCTATCAAAAAATATCAGATTCCTTAAAAAAACCAAACATTGAAAATGTCCTTGCTCCAAAAAAGTCAAATTCAGTAAGTACATTTATTTGACGATTTCTACAATAATTGTCTAGAGTATTGTCGCTGCATGTTAAAGACGTTTTTGACACTTTTGCTTCTATTAGTGGAGCGACACACCTGCGGAACGTACGGCGCCGAATTTTCGGTTGAATACGCGCGCAACGCTTTTCCCTATACCGGCGACACACCAGTAGGTACGCGCCATTTTTCCTAGTAGACGGATATTCACCCGAACGTTCTGCGCCGTACATTCCGCAGGTGTGTCGCTACACTTAGATATAGATTAGAAATCTCCCCATAAAGTAATGCAACTGTTTACCCTAATACCCTCTATACAGAGTGTAAACTTAAATGCCTTACGCACTTTAGGAAGTGCTTCAGACAATCAAACAACCGGATTAACATTTACATCGCGAAAATAACATATTATGTGACATACAGTACCCGCCTTATTTTGCGCCTAAAACAGTAGGTAATATCTCACTGTATTTAATGTTTATTTCTCCCCTCCGGACGGAAAGCGTCAATTGTCGTCCTGCTGCGCTAAACGATGTTGCCGCTTTCCACCTCTGTCGAGGAGAAAAACAGGCTCGGCTTCGCCTCGGTCAACAATTACATGAGATCTGAGACCTTTCTTACTTTCCTGTCCTCGGTGTGTAATCTACTATATTTTGGTATAAAATAAAGTATATTTGATTGATTGATACAGTAAGTTCAAGCAGCCATTTATAATTTTATTTCTATGGAAACTCTATTTTTTAAACGATTTCTATGTTGGTTCCGTAATAAAAGTTGTTCAGTTTGATAGTGTGAAGCACCACATCCTGCAGAGTTCATTTTGTGTTGCATATTTAGCCAACTAATTTCCCAGGTAATATGGAACACTTCTGCTATAGTTCTAAACATACTTGATCAGATATATTTGAGCACATTAACAGCTCAGCTATATTTGTTGCTAACTGTACCTTAGTAGAGACAGCATCAAGTAGAAAAGTGTTTAGAGATATTAAAAATTATATAAAAACATGCATTCTATTTTAATTTCTCTGAACTCTTATCTACTACAGTGCAAAGAGCATTTTGCGCTGCCAAGCCACTACCGACTTTGCTTACGTTGAAATGGCGTCGAATATCCATAAACACAACTTTTGCCTCAATTAGCTTCGATGCTTTCGGGGACTATTAGATAAATGTTAATTGATTTTCGATGTAATTGTAAAGCGTGCAAAGTCGATAATGGCTTGGCAGTGAAAAATGCTCTGCGCTACGCTTCGCCAGGTGTGCACCGGGCCTTATCGCCATCGTATTGAACAAGACCATTTTTTCTGACCCATTCAATACGACAACGACACGATAGAACTCACACTCGATATACAGATGTATTTACCTACAAATAAAAAGATAATTTTATTCGCAAACAAGCCAAATTCATTCAAAACATAGATACACAAGATGGTCACAACTTCGCAGGCATCGAACCCGAAACATGCGTTATTTAAAATCTAGCGATAGATTAAAATAATTATTTAAAACAATACAATATAAATTATAATCAGTAAGTATAGAAAATTCTCTCATCACAATACATGGCAGTCATTTTATGTGTACATACATACATTAGATAGATCGCTACGTCTAACCAAACCGATTAAGAATGATATCGCTCTCGTGAAGTTCAAAGGTGTCAATGCGCTTGAAAAGGTACTTGAGGCGTATTTCATAAACACGACAATTGTAATTTACAACAAAAATTTGAGATACATTACTGAGAGAACGTTAGGACATAATTGTTTAACGCCATGAGTAACCAGCAAGGTACCATGCATTATTATTGTCAGTATAAATTACAATTGTCATGTTTATGGAAGAGGGCCCTGCACGGCTAGCATGCCACCCACGACAAAGCGTTTAAACGAGAAAACGTCATGCGCGCTCTTTTTGGCGTACGTAAAATAATAAAGACGGAGGCACGTCTAGATTTTTGTCGTTTTCTCTGCGGTGGCATGCTAGAGGGGCTGATGACGGTCGACGATTACGAGTTTTGGATCCCCTGGAGATTAGTAGAGGGCGTTATCTTCGGCTTTAGAATAAAAATGTCATATAGAGATGAAACGTTGTTTATCGAAATTCGAGATATCGATATTATGCACTCTTAATCTATACCTAAATTTGATATTAAATCTACTAATCTTATGGTGGAACCACACTTCGTTATGTGTTATTTGTTATGCGCGTTATTCGGCTCGGCCGCATACGACGAAGTATGGACGGCTCATTCGTCTATATTTGCTTTATATGCACGCACGTGTGAAAGGCATGTTTGTTGTTTAAATATTTGGGCGAATACAGCGTATCCGCATAACAAATAACACATAGCGAAGTTTGGTTCCACCATTACAGTAGATCCAAAAAACGTTATAAGCGAAGAGCGTCCATATAAGGCACTTTTTCATGCAGATTGAAACATTTTAGGAATTAGGTTCCTTAGCTCTACCGCTGCGTACGGACGCGGACGTACACGTGCGGATCGGTTTTAACTAAAATCGTGCCACGGACGTCCCGCGTCACGTAGAGGTGCCCTTCGATTTTACCGAAACAGTTCCGCACGCGGACTATCCGCGCGCGTCCTACGCGTAACGCAGCGGACGCTCTCATGTAAACCAGCCCCTCTATGATCTCTCTACAGGGTGTAACAAAACACCCTAGCAATACTCAAGGGGGTGCTTCAGGTCATCAAACTGAACAACTTTCACTATGGAGCCAACGTCGCAATCGCGAAAAAAAAATCTGCTGTCCCATAAATTTTACGTCTAATCGGTACTGCAGTTTTGTATGGAACAGCTGATATTTTTTCGCGATTTCGAAGTTGGTTCCAAAGTGAAAAGTTGTTCAGTTTGATGGGCTGAAGCACCCCCTTAAGTATTACTAGGCTATTTTGCAGCGCGTTACGCGCCTTCGCTGCATAGAAGATGATCTCTTCTCACGCATTTCAGAGAGCGAGGGTCGCGCTTGCCGCGACATGTCTTAGGCCCATCACATACATACGGAATTGCAATTCGGAATTCCGAATGCAAACCGGTTTTCGTATAGGCTTGAAATCCCGTTCGAAAATGTGGAGGGGGAACCTCCATACGAAAAACCTGTTTTCATTCGGAATTTCGAATCGCAATTCTGCATGTATGTGGTGGGCCTTAGTGTGACAAAAATCCGAGTCGCGCGAAATTAGAGAAATCACACTAGAGGTGTTGATAATCTGTACACAAAACAAAATGGGCATGAGACATAGATCATCACGCACCACACAACGCACAAAATAAATTTGAGTTAAAACTACTGAGTGATTTACAATATAACTATGTATAAGCCTCGCTAAAGAACATAATCGGCTGAAACCGAGAATAAATAAAAGACAAGACACTCATCGGCCGGCGGCATGTCCGTACAGAAGGACATAGTCAGTGTGATGTCTGTGGGGGAAGCGAGTTACTCTAGATGTTAAGGTGGTTTCATTCCATACAAAACTTTGTCGTAGAACACTCGTAGACGGTATTAATAAACGTAATGTTTTATCCATGGAAAAATAGCTTAGAAAATCTAGATTGCGCGTATCAAATAATATTTACAATTTATAATAAAATTACGAAGATATCAAGCTTTGAAATTATTCATACAAAATTTCAAAACCTTATACCTTCGTAATTATTTTATATTATAAATTATAAATATTATTTGATACGCGCAATCTAGATTGTCTAAGCTATTTTTCCATATATAAAACATTACTTTTATTAATACCGACACGTTCTACGACAAAGTTTTGTATGAAATTGACAGCTCTCCACCTTAACGGAGGGTGGAAATTAATGTGATCTAATTGGTTCGTTCAAATACGTCATTGAACGAACCAATAATTATAGCTCGCAAATCCTCCTGGAGAATTTTTGACGCTTTGCTTTTAGCACCTTTTTATGCTTTCATTTTCGTATAGCAGTTGTTGAAATTGGCGTCTTTGTGGCTTAATTTTCTGTAGGACAAAACGTCGATCGCCGTCGACAGGTCTGTCCTGACCCTAAAATAGCGTCATATTTTGATCTTATCACTAGTTTATTATATTTTCCTCAGTTTCAGTCAATTATATTCTTAATGGCACGGCTTAAATATGTTTACGAGATATATTTAATAACCAGCTTACTGTGATCTCTATTATACCAATTGAATAGTACTTAAACTTTAAACATCCAGTCGATTTACAATAAGTTTATACTACATTGGGGCTTTGTTGGTTAATACATTGGAACTTCGATCAATAGCACAAGCGATGGCCTATTTAATTTAGTTTCAGTTACAATACTAGCAAAGCTTCACCTCCATATTCTCTTTCGAGGTGTCACACAATAAATAATAGTACAGTAGTACGACCAGGAAAATTCGACCGCTTGCACAGACCAGACCAGAGTCCCCGTCAAAATCCGAAGTTATTTAGTAGTAAGACTCAATCATGAGCGGTAGGATGAAAAATCGGGTGCTAATATATCTTTCTATATCCCGCTCCGCGAACATTAAATATCTAGCTAGCTTTTACTACGTCAACAAAACAAAAAGTGACAGCAAGAGATTTAATGGTGGATTAACTCTAATGAACGTTTCTGCAACCGAGTGTGAGATGGCCGATTCGACGGTCACAAGCGCGGGAAAACTATAGCGGCATAGGATTTTAGCCGCGCAAGCGTGGCACACCATAAACTGGACAATTTAATTTCGCGCGCTATTAAAATTTGTCAACTGCTTGGCGCATCGATAAGACCTATAAACATGGTTTTACTATACTATGAACAGAATGACCGCTCCCTGCCCCTAACTGCAGATAATGCGCCCTACTACTTCACCCCCCACTTGAAGAGATACTTGTGTGCTATAAATTGTAACAAACACAATAATAATCATTTTCCTCATCACACATCCATCACAGGAATTTTTTCCCTATTTATCGAAGTTCCATTGTATTTATTATATCTTTGTTTTTAACCTACTATAAAATAAGTAGTATTTTGTGACAGAATTAACATAAAACAAAATAGATGACAGCAACAACTCTGTCACCGCAGTTTTCAAAATAAACATAATTACATAACCAACACAACATAATTCCGTCCAATACAAAAATGAAACGCTTCTCGCCTTCTCAGTGTGGGTAACATACCTAATTAATATTTCTTATCGTAACGCTTTATGTTTTTGCTATACATACATACGTATTACTAAAAATTTTTCCTTATTGAATTTACCTTATACGATATTAGGTAATGGTCATACAGTATTTCAATAACTATGGTACAAATTTTAGAATCATTTCATTTCTGACTTGGGTTCGCTCTGTGCATTTGAGCTGACATCTTCGTGATATTTGCCTTTTGTCACTCTTAAAATATTATTCATTTTATTACATATAATTATCTATACAACTTTTGCATTTATAGAGAGTGCTAATACCATACAAAGAAAATGCAATTTACACACGGCGACAGGTCAGGTTACCCTGTTTGGACTTTGAACTATTAGAAGTTGAACGCTGCGAATCGTGCGAGAGGGTGCGTTATGTTGTTGTTGTTTCGTCTCACGGCACGCTGCGCCCGCGCCGGCAGCCGCGTTTATGCAGGCTCTATACCGCACTATTTTGTGTTTTGTACGTAGTGTTGTTATGGGTATATATGGGGCGTAACATGATGTGTCGCCGTGTGTACAAAACGGACATACTGTGAAACTGGAGGTTATTGTCCTTTAGTTTTAATGTTACTGTACCGTTCAGTGACGCTCTCATCATAATTCTCTTGCCCATTTCCCATTATTTGGGGTCGGCGCAATAAGTCATCCTCTACCATTCATTCATTGGCCGTCGTTTCGGCACTCGCTCCTTTCTTACACTCATCCTTCACACAATCCATCCATCTTTTCTTCGGCCTTCCTCTTCTACCACAGCCATCCACATTCATACTTACTACTTGTCTAATAACATGAATTCAGTGGCACCCTCATTACGATAATAAAGATTTCTCAATAATGAAAACCCAAAGTAAAATAGTGCTACTACAACTAATTACAAAAGCATAAGCAAATGCTCACGACTTTATTCCCCGAGGGTGTATACAGAGATATTCTGAAACCTCAGAACATCCATGTTTCACTAGTAGTACTGAAACTCTGTGCAGTGTGACAGGAAGATGAGCCCGTCGCCACTTGTAAGGTACAATACAGCTTCCTCACGATGTTTTCCTTCATCGAAAAGCCAGTGGTGTTACAAATCGTAAGCCTATAGGGAAATCTTATATTTTGTGATGAGAGCCTCACTGAACGGTAAAACGACTCTTAACCTGTCAAAATAGATCAGTAAAGGTCTCGTCCTTCTGCGCCCACTTTTTGAACCGTCATCTTTGTATGAAACCTTCACTCTTTATATTAAACTCCTAGGTTCAAGTGAACAATAAATAAATTATGCTGTAAAGTAATGTTCAGACGAGTATAAATAGATATTTAATGCTAAAAGCGCAGCGATCGATTGAAATTTGTACTACATATTCATACATAGATGATGTAATGCATTCTCATACAAAATTAATCTATTTTAAATTTTCTTTAGATACAGACTTGTTTGTATGTAGCAATGCAACATCCTCGTATCATTCATAACACATTGTTAGAAACTGCGCTTTCTTTGTAAAGAATATTAACTTTGGTAGGTAATCGTTTGAATCTACTTTCAATTTGTGATCTATTAAGAATTAAATAAGAATTATCATCGGTAAATTATATAACAAATGAAATCAATACAACATTGCAATTTCATTGTATCAATTCAAACAATACACTCCTCGAAAATTAGTTGTTCTGTGGTAGAAGTTCAATTCAAATGCGTTTCAATTATGTGAGAGGGTTCTTTAGACCATTAAACTCACCAACTTTTACTAAGGAACCGAAAAAAAAGCGAAAAAAAAAATCTTCTGTTTCTTAGTTACATTTCATTCGAGTTGAGTCGGCATTGATGTTTTCTATGGAACAACATTTTTATCTCTGATTTCGATGTTGACTCTAGTGTAAGTTGTTCAGTTTGATGGTTTGGAGCACCACGATTAATATAGGATTCTTTTTAATATGCTGACACTTATTTAAGGGGATGACCAGACCGTCATCAAACAGAACAACTTTCTCTATGGCACCAACATCGAAAACGCGAGAAAAAAATATGCTGTTCCATACAAAACTGCACACCTACTCATACCAAATGTATAGGGACAGCAGATTTTTTTAGCGATTTCGATGTTGGTCCAATATAGAAATTTGCTCAGTTTCATGGTCTGATCATCCCATTAAAAAAGTGTCAGTATATTAAGAAGGACCCTGTATGTAACGCATTTTAACACCCTGTATTGTTAGAAACTATAAGATTTTTACAAAACGTAAGAATCACCTGACAAATATTCAAACTAAAAAAAATATATCTTTTTTTTAAATGTCCTAACAGTCCCCAAGCTGACAACCCTATCAAATCCATAATTCCAAACAACATCAGGAAAAAACTCAAAAAGAAAACTCATCTGAACAGCACAAGTATAGAAGGCAAGCAACAAAAGCGCATACCACGAAGAGGTCGATGTCCAGAGCAGCAGGTCCTGGCAACTAGCTCGGCGGCTGCGGGTCCGTGCTGACGATCACCTGGACCACGTAGCCGGCGGTTATCTTCGCCTCCTCGATCATCAGCCGGTCCCCGAGGAGCTTGCCGCCGTAGAACCAGCGCTGTCGCCACGGCTCTATGTTTTCTTGCGCCTGTGATGGTATTAGAAAATGAGGTTATTGGAATCAAGGTTTCATGGTTTTTTTTTTCGTTGATATGGTCTAACTGGCCATTTAGATTCGGGCCCTAAGGTATAAGAGTTATACTTAAATGGTTTACAGTACGACCAGGAAAATAATTAACTTCGTCAAGCTTCGTTTGTGCGAAGTCGTTAGAATAAGAATCATATTTTATTTGTGAAACATAAATACATGAGTACCTATACAATACAATACAGATTTCACCCTGTATAATTTTACGCGCTATGAAAATTTTTCAACTGCGCAGGTACATCGCGATCGGTGAGACTTATAAACCTGTTACTTACTACTGTACCAATGAGTTATATTGCCTTCTTCGTACCTACGTAATATCGACTGCTCTGAAGGAAGACATCGCGGGGGTATCTGCATAGAAGAAAGTCCGATGCGTAGGTGACCCACTAACCTATCAACGACCACCATCGCCATGAGAATAGCCAGTAAAGGACATGATAGAGGCTGATGATGATTTAACTGATAAAACATATATATGCTCACGACTATATTCCCCGAGAGGGAGTAGTCAGAGATATTCTGAAAGGCCATTGAACCTCTTTGTATGGGAGGCTGGCATAGTGATGACCATAAATTTTCGGGAATTTCAAAAACGCGGCGCACCCTGAAACCTATGTATATCGATAGAGGATCTATAGATGAACATAAAATGTCAAATAACATATAGTCCTAAAGTGCAACGTTTTCGAGATAATCCATGTTAAGGATTTTGTATAGATGAAAATCCTAACACATTTTCCTCCAATACCAATCTCCGTGGTCCAATGGTTATAAGACTTGGGATCTTGACACGGAGGTCGTAGGTTCGATTCCCATGGGGGACACCTAGTGATATGTCACTTAATGCGTTTTTCCCCAGTTGGCTAGGGTAATGCAGGCTGAATCACCTGATTGTCTAAAAAGAAAGATGATTCCGTGCTTCAGATGGCACGATAAGCCGTTGGTTCCAGTTACTATCTCTGGTGGTTATTATTCGTTATATAAAAACAACGTCAGCGGCCGTAAGGCGATCTGAAAAAACTCTGACAGGCTTGCCCACACGATAAGAAGAAGAAGATGTATGGAATAGAAAATGTTTTTGGCATAAACAAGTTCTATGACACCTTTCTGTAATACCCAGTATGAGAAATATACCGAGGTAGGTAGGTACTTAACTTATTGATGATAATTTATTTCGAAAAAAGTTCCTGTATTAATGACAAACATTTATTTCATCTGTGCAGGTATACACGTACACACGGTGACACATCAACCTATACAAAACCAAAATAATAAGCTGGCCGCGCGACGACTCATACGTCATGCAACCTAAACTTACTCGCGGCCAGCTTATTTTGGTTTTGAACAGCTTGATGTGTCGCTGTGTGTAAGTACAAATAGGCCTCACGACGCGCTGCATACTTCTACATACTTACTGCAAAAATCGAATGAGAACTTTTTTCGAAATAAAGTACCTACCACTGTATTTTTTCACCAAAAAGAGAAAGGTGTAATAGAAAACATTTATACCTAACCACGGACTTGAAAAAAAGGCGGACGTAATGTGACACTAAAAAGATCCGCATGAGCATGCAAAGTCCTACATATTCGTTTGTTCTACAAGGGACCTACACTCACACAGATGCATCAGTTCTAGGCTTAGGTCCTACAACCCGGCACCATTTTGTACCGAGTCAGCACGCACACACAAATAAATGGGTGCTTCACTCGTGATTAGACGAGATTACGTCACGTCAGGTTTTTTTTCTGGTACGTGTACCTAGGCAGGTATCATAAACATCAACCAAGAAGGGGTGGTATCCCGCGGTGCGTCTGGAAGTCCGATGATAGTAGAAAGGGGAAGGCGGGATGAGCTCATGCAGCTCTGGTGCACACTCACCGAAGTACAATCTGTAGAAGACCGACAAGCAGGCTACTCTGCGGCGGCTAGGCTATGAAGCTTGGTTTCCACCAACCAGATTACTGTTGCCAATGAGCCTCTAGTTGATACTTAGCTGAGCCATCCCACAAGTGGCAGCAATACTTCATACACGATCGGACCTGAGCTTTATACAACATTCAGAGCTGTCCAGGAGTGAAGTACCGCTTCACCTTGTTTAAGATGCCCAGTTTTTTGGCTGCACTTTGAGCCTTAGACTCGATGTCAGCGCCAAAGTTGAGTTTCGTAGTCAACCCATGCTCAGAAGCTCAAGACTGTCGGAAACAGGAACAGATTTCAGAAGAAAGTAGGAGCCAGAATAAACGAACTCTTTTTGGCGGTGAACAGACAAGCCTGTGTTTTGGTGGCGTTGAAGTTGACTAGATTATTGTCACCCCACTGGGAGACAAGACTTAAAGTCAAGTTTGTCCGCTCCACCATGGCTTCCCTCTGCGAACGTATTTCATCCCCGCTGGCCCCAGCGCCGGATAGATATCTCTCTGTGACAGTACTGTCATCTGCATACCCAACAATACCTGACACAAAGAGGTCAGTGATGTGTAGCAGGAAAAGTCTCGCAGTGAGAACAGACCCCTGAAAAACCCCAGCATCAATTGCCAAGAGCACTTCCGACCTCTGAGCAGCTGTCAATGACAACTCTAATCGACCGTTCACTCAAGAAATCAGATATCCAGCTGCAGAGATCAGCAGGGATGCCATAAGCAGGAAGCTTGCTCAGCAATTTAGCGTGCCATACCCTGTCAAAGGCCTTCGAGATGTCAAGTTACACAACTAGTGCTTCGCTGTGTTTCTCGATGGCCTCGCCCCAACAGTGCGTGACATCCATCAATTATTAATTTAATTAAATAGACTATGTATTACTGTTTAAATAACCTTAGCGTAAGAATTTATATTGCAATAGTATTAAGTGGTGTTATGCTGTAGAGTTTCTGGCCGCATCTTCTCTACAGCGACAACACGTTCCGAAGCGGTGGTAACTTAAAAAAGAATTGACGTTTAATAAGTGTGCTTCAGGCTCCTATATTGAATAAATTATTTTGAGTTTGAGTTTGACATAAGAAGATCCCCAGTCGACCGCCCCCGGCGAAAGCCATATTGACGATCACTGTGTAGATCATTGTCTTCTAGGTATGTCCGCAACTTACTGTTAAGTACTCTTTCCATGACTTTACAGAGAATGGAAGTGATGGCTATAGGTCGGTAGTTGCAGGGGCCGGAACGAATGCCCTTCTTGGGAATCGTTATTGTTCTGAGAGAGAGGCACGACACAGGCGTGTTATAACAGGAGACAACTCAGGCGCATAATATCTCAGCACTCTTGCAGGTATTCCATCAGGACCACTGGCCTTATTCACATGCAGACTACGCCATGCTTTGCGGACCTCTTTCGTGTGTATTGTCATCTCCGGCATGTGTGGCTGTTTGGCACGAGCGTCCAGACGTGAATTGCTCCTAAACAGAGAAGCAAATAAATTCGCTTTCTCAGTCAGCGAGCCACCAGGTTTCTGCATGGGAGGCAAAGGGCCCATCAGGTTTCTGCATGGGAGGCAAAGGGGGACGGTAGAAATTGGATTCCACCGATTTTGAAAGGGACCAGAACTGTTTACTACCAGAAGGGTAGGATGCCAGTCTGTGCAAAGACCGATACTGAGTGCTTGTCTGGATCTGATGTGCCATCGACATCCGTTACCCGCGTTGCTTGATTCACCAGCTGGGTGATATCTAGCGATAACGCAAACTTGCGCGTCTCTCTGCCAGCATGGTTAGTTTTCTGGAACAGGAACAGTCACTCGCTGTGGTGGGCATTTAAGTCCCCCAGAAAAACAAGCTCCGCTCCGCCGAGATACGCTCCTCAGATACCCAGATGGACCTCTTGGGCTCGACTGACTGATGGGAAACTCACTTGTAGACTGCAGGGACGTCCGAACCCCCCTACAATGGCCACCGGGTCCTCCCTTCCGGTCGCCAAGGCTGCAGTGGGGCAGCCTTTCACACGTGGCGAGCGCACTACTTGGGCCCCCTACTAACTGCGGTCGGCCTACGACTATCACCGTGCTTCGGATCCCGCTACCCTCCAGAATGAGTTTCCCGGTACAGTGTTGCTCAGAGGCCAAGACCAGTTCCGAACAGCACAGCTGACTTTCTCCCATTCCCCAATGGCACTGGCACTCCTGTACACCGACGGAATGCAGCAAGCTGCTTGGCGCAAGACTCCAGCAGGAGTGTGGGCGCGAGCCAGGCGGCTCCTTGCGGAGCCTAGTACCGCTGTGGGGGATCGTTCAGCCGTCACCACAAACTTGGTAGTCTGTGGTGGCGGCGTTGTCCGGGGTGGACCGCTAGGAGGTAAATCCTTAACCACCCCAAACGTCCACCACCTACGTCCCACTGCAGGGCACAGGCCTACCCTCATGGAGGGTGTATGTACGTTAGTCCACCACGCGTGCACAATGCGGTGCGGTAGACCTCATATACGCATCGGAATTTCTTTTTCATCGTATGCAGGTTTCCTCAAAATGTTTTCCTTTGCCGTTTGAGAACAGTTGGTGTTACGTAGGTACATAAGTCATTGGTAGGTAGTGCGAATTCAGACCTGGACCTCAAGATTGAATTCCATAGCTCTCTGCAACTCGCTACCGACGGAGCGTTGTTTGTGACTCTATTGATATATGATTGCATCTTATAGGTAATTGGGGGGGATGTGTTAGGATTTTATCCAGGATGTAAGTGACAGCCTAGCAAATACTGAAACGGTAAACTCAGACCATCAAACTGAACAACTTTCACTATGGAGCCTACCTCAGGAAACGCAAAAAAAAAATCTGGTGTCCCATACATTTTAGTCAGGTAGGTAGGTATAACAGTTTTGAATGGGACCGCTGATTTTTTTCGCGTATAGTAAAGGTACAAGGAGTTACAAAAATACAAATAAACATTCAAGGGTGTGGTTTAGACCATCAAACTGAACAACTATCACTATAAGACCAATATCGAGTTCGCGAAAAAAAAAATTATGTTCCATACTCTACAAATCGACTCTAGCTAAAATATGTATGGGATATCAGTTTTTTTTTCGCGATTTCGATGTTGGTCCCATAGTGAAAGTTGTTCAGTTTCATGGTCTAAACAAGTTAAGAGTTTTAAATATTTATTTTTACCCTGTATACACAAGATCTTTAACATGCATTATCTCGAAAACGTTGCACTTTAGGACTATATGTTATAGGGCATTTTTTGTTCGTCTATACATCCTCTATCGATATACATAGGTTTCAGGATTCGCCGCATTTTTGAAAAATTTCCGAAATTCCTGCAAAATTATGGTTACCACTATGCCAAAAAGTTCAAAGCCCTTTCAGAACATCCACGTTTCACTAGTAGTACCGAAACTCTGTTCAGTATGACGGGTAGTGATATGATAATTCATTTATTAATTGTTGATTGCACGTTACATAAGACGGTATAATTTATTTTGGTACAGCAATCTGCCTCTTTATGCCCGTGAGCCCGTCACCACTTTTAATGGACAGTAAGCAAGCACTAATAAAACAGAGTGTCAATAAAAACGAATATATTTATCATCGTCGCCCTAAGCTTGCGTGACAGCTTGCCATTCTAAGTACCTGTACCGATCACACTAACCACCACTATCTGGGCTAATAATTTACTTCAATGTTTATTATTGATTTATTTCAGTCCATTTAAGTCCATAAAGACTGAAATATGATATTATTTATGTTTTTTCCTGTGGTTTTGCCCAGTTTTCTATAAAAAAAAAACAAGCAAGAGCGAGTCAGACACGCCAATGATGGAGCTCCCTAGCCATTGTATAATTATTTTTTATTTTTGTGTTGTCCTTTTCCATCTAAATAAAAGTAAAAAGTACTATTATTTATTCTGTGGCATTGATCTCGTAATTGGAAGACTATGGGTTCAAACATAAAATTCGTGCTAATATTAATGTCTGAAATAATGTAATTTAAATTATCAAACGACTAAAACTTACATGTGTAGTGTTTATAAATAAATAAATACTTCTTGGCAAGATTAACGATGTGGTTTTGCCAATTGCCTTCCTGATTTAACACATCTGGTTATCACGAAATGCAGGTTTCCTCACTATGTTTTTATTAAGGCCCATCAGAAACATCATCATCATCAGCCTATCATCGTCCACTGCTGAACATAGGCCTCTCCCAAGGCGCGCCACAAAACTCTGTCCTCGGCCTTCCTCATCCAGTCGCTCCCCGCTAGTTATTTTAGGTCGTCTGTCCAGCGGGCAGCAGGGCGTTCCACACTACGCCTACCAGTTCGTGGTCTCCACTCACAGTGCTGGTCAAAGTTTTTCAGTTTGATGGTCAACCTCCCGTTGGTCCCCTTGAGAATTACTGGGGTGTTTTGTTACACCCTGTATAAATTAGAGTACACAGCGATATAGATAGATCTATCTACGACTTCTTATAAAAAAACGGCAAAATTTATTTTAAATGTTTACCTTGTTAAGTAGGTAGCTAAATGCTAACATTTGTTGTATTTAATTCTAGTTGTAAACCTGAATATATAGGTACAGTCAACAAGAACTCCACTTATTCGCTGATACAATTAGGCGAATTATAAAACATAAAAACGATATGGATCATATTCACTGGTCGATAGCTCGGTCGATATACAGCATGGGGGATTCCCCGCATGCGGCGTAAGCGTAACTGTTGAAATTAATCGGTCGATGTAAAGCGTGTGGGGTAGATTGCTTTCTCTTTCGCACCACCCATTTTACGGTATATAGCATGCGGGCCCTATCGACATGAGTTACAGAAATCTCCAGCACTATCGACCAACGAAAACGGTACCATGAGCGGGCTTTGTGCAGATTTCTGGCACCTCAGCAGATTTCTAGAATGTTTTGACATATTCAAGTATTTACACTACAATCACACAGGCCTCCTCTCGCGAATATTCTAGCATTATCTGGCTTAGCGAATAGGTAAACAGTAAACTCCTTCTAACAGCATCCGAGAAGACGTTTTAAATTTATGATCAAGTGGTCTTTCATTAATGGATCATGCATGACTTTTTTGCAGACTATACAGTAGATTGTATAAAATCTTTATTTATACATATTAGTCAGCTTGTAACATATTTGAGATCAAATCTCTGGTCAAGGTTCCATCTGATAAGAAATATGTGTCAGTTTAGGAATTTACTACCTAATGTTATAGACCAGTAGATCCGGGCCTAGGGCGGCCGGATATTAGGGGCGGCCAATCGTGAATGACAAAAAATTCAGTGATGATGAGATACCAAGAAATAACTCAAAGTACCTTAATATTCTAAAAGCATTATGGCGGGCCGAACTACACTGCATACCGCATCGAAAACAATCTATTATCTTCCTAAATTCGGTATGTCAAGTTTTTTTTGGAGGTCTAAGTCGAAAACCATTTCGAGATAATTGTCTCAATAATCATATTTTCTATGTCAGAGAGTTTAAAATGAAAGGATTACAGATATTTTTATTAAAATAACGTCGTTTTTCGGTCCACGAGTGACGTCACTCGCTGCCCCTGCAAACTCCTTGGTAAACATAAAATGAACTTAAAGTAACTGGCCATTAAGAAAAAAAAATACTTTCACAATGACAGAATTTGACATTTGATGTTGCCGTATCTGTTTTCAGCATAGAGTTAGAAAGAGGAGGCAGGTTTTAATTTTTTTAAATATAGCAGTAGGTAGTTTTACTCCATGGAGTTCTAATTATTTTTTCTCCACCATTTTTGCACTTAGAGATTACAGATCAAAATAATTTAAACATTAAATTTATATCGATAAACTCGATGAATCACAATAAAAATGAAATAGGTGTCTTAAAATTATGTCTTCTATCCGTAAAAAATATAAAATAAAGACAAAAAAAAAACTTGACATACCGAATTACTTTCGTACATTTTATGCCTGGGGCCTAGGTCGGCCAAGACTGCAACTCCGCCACTAACAACGCATGCCTAATGCTAATCTAATGAGGTTTCCTCCGTTTTTTCCTTCACTGTATTACCACAAATTAACTATGTATTCTAGACGTAAGTTAGAAAAACTCATTGGTACATGGCACGTTGTTGTCGTTCAAACCTGGACCACAGCCTGGACCCTCGAGACTGATAGTTCACGCCTCTTCACTTCAATCGAAGCTCTTTACAAACGCATACATGTTCCTCAACATACACAAGTTTCCTAAAGTTTTCCTTCACCAGATTCAGTAGCATTCATCATCATCATCATCATCTCAGTCTAAAGATGTCCGCTGCTGGACATTAGGCCTCCCCCAAGGAATGCGACAACGACCGGTCTTGCGCTGCCCTCGCCTCATCCAAAGGGTTCCCGTTCCCGCCGCCTTCACCAGGTCGTCCGTCCACCTTGTGGAGCCACGCAGCCACAGGTTACTAGTTACTTCGTAACACATGCATCACTTCCTTAGAAAACGATAAATTCCCACACTTACACTTATGCGGTCACTACTTGACAAATTACTCTTCAATCCCATTGGCCTTCTCTTCTAGAGCAATATGACTATGATTTGAGTTTATCAATTCTTCTGGCTATGCCAGCTACCTTTGTTTTTCTGTGAATCTCTTCATTTCTGATTCGATCTCACAGGGAAACTCCAGTAATAGTCCATTCCATTGCCCATTGAATGACTTAATTAGTCTTTTAATCCCTTAGTGAGATGTCTCAGTTCCTGAACACACGACAACAGATCAACCTACGCATAGTTGAACTCTCTCATGGATTTACGTTCCAACAATGCGTAGGTTGATCTGTCGCCGTGTGTACATCACTGGCAGCAGACCATTGTAAAAATAAAATTAAATGCACTTACATGTAACTTATTCTTGCACTGCGCTATAGTATGCCTCGAGTAGACGGCCAGGTCTACGTCCTTGCAGGTGTTGGAGAGCCGGAGCCTCAGTGACACCTCCGTGCCACCTTCGACAGGTTCCGACCATTCCGCTGGAGAGTCCCGTCCGCTGGCCTCTTTGACCATGTTTATAGGTGGGGACAGGCAGTAAATAGGTACCTGGAAAAGTAGTGCCTGTTTAGTTTTGGTGAAACTATTTTCATGGGAAAAATTATAGGAACTGTCCCAGGTTGCGGTTGACCACTGTATTACTAACATTAATACGTAACTTATGTATTCTCAAACTAAATAAATAATAAAGATAAGTATTTAAATAAAACATTATCAAATTCTCTCTATTCTATCTATCATGCCATCTTCATGTATGTCATCATTTGTCAGACTACACTCAGTTGCAGAAAAGCTCATTAAAGATAATCCTCCATTAAATGTCTTGCTTCATAGACAGTGATATTCAGAGCTGACTGCCAACCTCTAGTAATGGAGAGGAACCCGAAGAAGAAGAAGCTTTTACAACGACAACAAGACAAAAAGTGACAGTAAGAGATTAAATTGAGGATTAACTTTAATGATCGTTTCTGCAACTGAGTGTTAATGTGTTATTGTCCCACAGTAAAGCAAAGGCTTGTCGAATGGAGGGAGGAGTAAGAGGGGGGTATGCTATAATCAGTGCTAGCCCAGTGTGGTTTGAAGAAGGCAAGTTAGTGGACATCATGCTGCTGAAGCTGTCACAACAAGCAGAGCCTGTTTGATGACACCAAGGAGTGTCTATTTAAACAGACACTGATACTACATAAATAAACACTGCTTGGTGCCGCCATTTAATGGTAAAATCATTAGTCTTTCTTAATATGCTGATGGTTTTGGAAGGGGATAATCAGACCAAAAAACTGAACAACTTTCTCTATGGCAATAACATCGAAATTGCGAAGAAATATTTCATCTTTTCCATACAAAACTGCAAACCTCCTAAACTCAAATCTATGGGACAGCAAAATTTGTAAAAACCCTGTGTGTAAGTATATTTGATACTGATAGTTTTGATACTAGCTGTAACATGTAACCCACAACATCAATTGTCTAAAAAATTGTTTTGTCTATATTCTTCCTCAGGGTTCAAGCTACGAGTATCACATATTATGGTACTCTGTGCTATCACTATACCATTTTTTATCAAAATCGATTCAGTGGTTTAGCTGTGAAAACGTAACCAGACAGAAACACAATTATAATTTATAGTAATAGCATGGTTTAAGTTAAAATGCATTCATAATTTTTGTTTCATTTCATTTGCAGTGTTTTCCTTCTCCATTTGAGAGTAACAAGAAGGAAAACATTGTGAGGAAACCTGCACTTCTCTCAAAACATTGCAAATGGCAAAACCATCCCATTTATCTCACCCACCACAAATATTAATATTAAGTATTTGTATTTGATCCCTACAGTCTGCTCATGAACATTGCTCTCAAATTACTGCATGAATAAGATCAACTACACAGATGGATAAACAATGAAATTGTAAATACAATTGTAATAAAACCACCATTAACAGGATAATGTAACTAACAGCTTATTAATAATTATTGTTTAATTAATACTAACTTTTAACAAGGGCTTGTTTTTAATTAGTTTATGCGAGTTTTTAATTAGCAATGCAGAAAAATATACTTTGCTTGCTTTTGGCCAAGTCTGTCTGCACCGATTCCCGTCATCTTAGTGAGATGAAATATAATACCAGTTTTTAAGTCTAATCATTAGCTTTTAAACACAAAAAGTATCATCAAAATTGGTCTAATTGTTTTAGCATGATGCTCTGACAAACAGACAAAAAACTAAAAATCTTATTAGTTATTTTGAGTCAGGGAAATTAATACACCATATCATAACCTTTTCTATGTAAATATCTTCAATGTAGATACACTTCTGTTACAGTTTTATAAAAGGGTGGATTTTACCTGTTGTTTGAAGAAATTCCATTGAATCATAGTGCCAAGGAGTGACCAAAGGATACCAAAAGATTAAAATACCTGTTTATTTACATGGGTTTTGAGACAATGATTTCTTATAGCCGATTCTGACTGCAGTGACTGCTTATTAACAAAAGCAGTATGTCAGATATATTTAAGTTCATGAGGTTCTTGATATGCTGACATGTAAGGGGATGATCAGATCATCAAACTGAACAACTTTCTAATATGGGACCAACATCAAAATCGCGAAAAAATAATCTGCTGTCCCATACATTTGGCTCAAGTAGGTTAGCAGTTTAGTATGGAACAGCTGTTTTTTTTATTCGCGATTTCGATGTTGGTGCCACAGAGAAAGACTTTGTTTGTGTGTAAGTAAATTCAAAGGTCAAGGTCGATGGATCAATCGCTTACACAATAAACCATTCTAGTCGTTTAGCCTTCGTCTAGAAGTCTTATAGAAGGTTGCACAATATCAAGGATATCTTGACTTTCAAGGTTGTTGTCCTAAAAAAGTTGTCCTCAATCTAAACCCTCTGAATTCCCCAGTCAAGAATGACTTCTTCCAAACTCTTATAGAATCATATTAGAAAAGGAATTCTATAACATACCTGATACCTAGTCCCCCATTCATCGTAGCATTCCGTGAGATACCCGTTAGGTACGGACACGCTGGCCCCGTCAAGGATAGCCTGCGCCAACTGGAAGTCCATGGCCTCCGCAGCCACGGCCGCCGCCCGCAGCGCGTCCCAGATCTCCTTGCGACCTTCAAACGCCGGCGCTGTGTCCCAAAACTCATCTCTTTTACTTCTCAGTTGCCCTTCCGTCAACGGCACATCTGACTTCCACCTGATCGTCTCGTGGCAAAGAGACTGGTTCTTCCTCAGACCACCTGCAATAAAGGCCTGTTTAGTGCGCGATCTAGTCACCAGGGCGATAGACGTCTCACACCAAAAACTCACCGGAATTAGGCCGAGACACTGTTCCCGATGACTCTTCTATGGGCCCACTTCTGCTCCTAGTTATTCCGATGCAGCCGCCCATTGTGTTCACATTATACAATTGCACGTTTAACAAATATTTACAAAAATATATTTAACAAATAACATTTTATCGCCTGTGCGCTCTTGTCCTGTCAAAAGAAATGTATTTGTTTTGTAATTGCTTTTGTGTTGGATTGTATGGAGGTGATGGACTGAAAAGTAGGTGAAGTCCATTTAAAAAATTATTTTGTGAAGAGTGTAGTACCTATTACTAACAAGATAAAACACAAAGAATTTAGCAGTATTTCAATCGATTATTTATTTCCTTGCAAGGGTTCCATCAAAGAGTAATATAAGTATATTAGGTTCCATGAACTTCCATGTTTATTGTTATTGAAACAAACTAAATCATCTGATTGCAATAACAAAACGCAAAGGGGCTGTTCGTTTCATAACTTTCCGAAAGGAATGTGTTTTTGTGTCATAGTAAAAACACCAAATGTACCGCAAATTTTCCCATTTCATTTCGTTTTACGCAAAAATCAAGAATCAAAAACACTACTTCTACTATAACCTCATTTCAGTCAGTCATCTGTTGGTTTATTGTAGTTTTATTTGAATAATTTCAGCAATAACTCACAAACGAACGCAAAATAATCAGCAGCAATGGCAAAACCAGCAGCTAAAGGTGGTAAAGCAAAATCCAATGAGGAAATCTTCTCTGGGTTCCAGACCCTCCGCGCAGAACAGAGGCAGCTCGCAAATAAGATTTCTGAGCTTGAGATGGACCTGAACGAGCACAAGTAAGTCTAGCTATAAAGCTACCATACAAATACCTTCAAAAACAAACGAATTCCTACACTAACAACCGCTAATCGAGTCAAATTCCAACAGGATCGTTATTGAAACCCTACGCGGAGTAGACGGCGCCCGCAAGTGTTTCCGAATGGTAGGCGGTGTCCTCGTCGAGCGAACAGTAGCGGAAGTCCTCCCTGAGCTTGAAAGTAACCGGGAGCGACTGCCAAAGGCACTGCAGGCGCTACACGAACAACTAACTAAGAAGGGTCAAGATATTAACGAATACATTGAGACCCACGACATCAGGGTGCAGCGCAACGACCGCCCGCCAGAGAACGCGCCGGAGCAACCTGCTGCCAAGTCTAATGTCCTGGTAGCTAGCGGTTGATTTCCTTGAGTCTAACTGTATTTATATTTAAATGCTAGCTTTATAAAAAATTGCAGGACCTTACTAACAGCCAAATTTATTGACTTTGGTTTGGTCCACACAAACGAAGGGAAAGTGGTTTTTAAAAAAGTCCATTAAAGACTTGCCCACTCACGGAAGGACCCTTGGGTTTAAATAACTCAAACCCTGTTTTTAATAATAATATTTTCGCATCTAAAATCTAAAAGTGGCTAGGATGATGTTGGTTTAGGTAACCATCAAGTGGCATTTATAATAAATTAAATTATATGCACTTGTCACAATGTTTAGAATTACTTGACCCTTTTGTTTTTTTACTGCCGCTTATGTGGGTTTTCAGCATTAAAAGTTATACTAATTTAGGTAGGAATTATAAAATTTGTATGTCCACAGCAAAAAATCTAGGGTAAAACTTAATGAAGATACAAAATTAAACAAGCATAGATTTTAGTTTCTTTTATTTGTGTATTTAATACTATTTGTTCTATAACAATAATAGCAATATAATATGTATAAATTCTTCAAAAATATAGACACCATCAGACCATAAATTTTGTGTTCTTTCACAAAATATTACATTTGTATAATAATTATTATAAAAACAACCAATAAAGAAATTATACAATAACAATTTTGTAATAAAAAATGTAAATAAATTCCTGAATTCTTATTTTTCCTAAATTTCACTTCAATACTTTGTATTATAATTTCCATTTAATTTAATTTTTCATGCATCTCACATCTTTATACAATGTTTGTTAGTATTTCAATACATTTTAGCACCACTATTATTTGTGAATATTCAATCACTATAGTCTTAAAATTAAATTATGGCAGCTGAATTTTAAAAGTCACTGCAAAAACATACTTATTTAAAAACAACACATTAGAATGCATAAACTAAGAATACAAAAAACATGGTAATTGTTTGGTCACCAACATAAAGTTGGAGGAATGTATCGATCCCTAATAACAACAACTGCTGTACAATGGTTATTTAATTTACCTCCGTAAATGACTAACTTATCCAAAAAGTATAATATATAATTATACTGCCCATCCTAAACTACCGAGGACAGGAAAAATTACTTAAAGAGTGGACCGAGACTTGGGTCTGGATGCTGCCTCAATCGTATTTTTAAATTTAATAATTACACAACATTTCCAAAAAAAAACATGAATGTCACATTGTATTCACTTGTTGTTGATTTTTAATTTATTTTGACTTAGATTGGGACATATCTTTAAAACCGCCGAAAGAGGTAACTTTTGGCGGTTTTAAAGATAGTAACTATAAACATAAATCATAATAATAGCTCGTAATTAAATTTTCAATAAATAGAGAATCACTCATGACTACAATGTAACATTGTTGTTTTTTGGTAATGATGTGTAATTTTTAAGAAATTTAAAATACGGTTGAGGGCAGCACTGGACGCTCCGTGCCCCCTTAAAACCTGACCAGAAAAGCAATAGCACCTGCATCGCCATATTGTTGCGAAAAATCATTGGAACTAATTTTTGTACTTAATCGGCCCTAAAGCAGCTTTTTTATAAATTTATCTGGTCAGGCCCACAGACCTGAAAAAAAGATGGACGTAATGTGACACTAAAAAGATGTGAAGCATGCAAGGTCCTACATTTTCGTTTGTTCTACACGGGACCTACACTCGCACAGATGCATAGTTCTAGGCGCAGGTCCTACAACCACCATTATGAACCGCGTGACAGTTCGGCAGCACGCACACAAATATAAATGGGTGACGAGATTACGTCCGCCTTTTTTTCAAGTCGGTAGTCAGGCCTTACCTATTTTCTTAAATTACATTTTCTCAGATTAAAATCTAAATACGTATTTCGTAAGTGAAATCTTAATTGCTATCCCTAATAATCATGAAGCAAGTAAAGCCGCTAGCTGCCACAATCGGCTAGTAATACAACATTACACCTATAGATACAACAGCACCATACAACTTCTCACTGATTTTATGCGTTAGATTAGCACTTCCACGGCGCGCGAACATCAAATATGAAATCCGAATTAGCAGAAAAAGTGTACTTATATTCCTAACTAAATATTATTACTGCAAAAGTAAACAAATCAAATGTCTGTCTACGGTCTACGCTGTCTACCTTATTTGATTTAAGGTGACGATGACGTCATGTTAGACGATATGAAGTAGGTAAATAATGTTTTTTCCAGATTTCGCAAAAAAACTCCGCGTTAATGCTGACCCTACGCATAATACCTACTGATATGATATAATATAAAGTGTCTTTTAAATTTGACTACATTTTAGAACAAAATTAAACGTCTTGCATTTGCTTATCATTTAAATATCTCTTATTAATTATTACTCAGATGAAAATTAAACAAATAAAAATTACTTAACTAAAGATTTGAGAAAACAGCTTATACATAGAAAGTCACACACAACCATTCTCTTTTTCGATGTGGCCAGAAACTTTGCTAAAACAAGGTTATTTTAGCTTATTGAAGGGAGCGAAGGGAGAGTTCTTTCCATGGATTTAGTTCTTTTTATGATGGAATGTCGTGACGTGTCAAGTTGTTTTAGGAAGCTCTTTAAAGAACTTATCTATTGGAAGTTCGGTAACATGAAAAACTTGCGCAAAATTAAGCAAATTCGGACTGACCAATACATCAAATAATTCATTCTTACTACTTTAAATTCATTACATCTTGCTCACATCACAAACAACAACATTACAAAACAACAATCATTTAAAAGTGCATAAAATTAGAAGGGACGAACGTCTCGCCTGGCTTCAGAGGCGAGGTGTCGTGCTCCCTCACACGGACCTCTTCATCCTTCGGCCACGCCCCCGACCTCCCCCCCTCCTTGCGAATAACCCTCAAATCAACCACCCTCATCCCCTTATCCACCGATTTGCACATATCGTACAAGGCTAGAGCCGCCACAGCCGCTCCCGTCAATGCCTCCATCTCAGCCCCAGTTTTAGCCGTGACTTTAACTTCACAGTGCACTTTTATGTCACCCCCGTCTTTACATTCCCCTTTAGGCAGCTGTATTTTAATCCTAACACATTCGAGCGGCAGTGGATGGCAAAGAGGAATAAGATCTGATGTTTTCTTGGCGCCGACAACGCCGGCTATTTGAGCGACTGTTAATGCATCTCCTTTTGGGAGACGAGCGTCGCGTAGAAGACGAAGAAGCCTTGCACCGACTCTTAGGAAGCATTCGGCCTCAGCGGCGCGTGTGGTAACGTCTTTATCGGCGACGTCGACCATGCGAGCGCGGCCATCTCTGTCCAGATGTGTCAGGACGTCTTGGCTATCGGTGCTGTACGCTCGGGCGGTAAGTCGGGTAACGTTGAAGGTCGACATCAGTGGTGTGACGTTGTATGTAGATGCGGCTGGACGGATCGCTGTGAACGTTGGCTGTGGTCAGTCCCGCGGGTAAGTTAGCCCCCTATTAGTATCATTGGTCGGTTCTCCATTTGGGCGAGATTCTGCATGCCTAGTAAATATTAGTTTATTTAGTTACCCCTCATTAGTTTGGATTTTACTGTAGGACTCTTTCTGCTAACGTTAGGTTTGCCATACACCATACATAATTAATTATAATATGCTTGGACAGAAACTACCTTCACCCGTCGTATTTAGACAACATTAGTCTTAGGGCCTGTTTCACCACTTCTGGGTAAGTTCTTGTTAGCTTGTCCGACAGATAGTTTGACATATTTTGTATGAAGTTATTCAGAAGTGGTGAAACAGGCCCTTAGTTTGATAAATTCAAAGAAACATAAGTTGAAAGAGATAGAAAGGCAACAGAAAAAAGAAAGAGTAAGAAGTTTTTTCATCTTTATGGACTACTGATTACGACTACGAATTATCATTCATGATTTGATAAATATTTCATTTTGTTTAAGCTCCTGCTCCAAGCTTCGTCTTGAAATATAGGCCACCTTAGAACTTTGTCACGGGCCACACGGCGCGTACTATTTGCAGTTAGTAAAGGAAGTTTGACTTCAAACTGCAAATAGTTTGCTACTATGAGGGTCTGACGTGGCCTACACTTCAAATAATTTGCGGTGCCAGTTACCAATCACTTCCTCTTACAGTGACTGTAATGTGTTATTTTGCGTAAAGATAACATTGTCTTATCACGGCATTTATTCTACTTTCGTGCCAGCTTTGTTCTGTAGTAAATAAAATATAAATGTAGTGGTGTGTATGTGATGAAGACAGGTGTGTAATGTGATAGTTACCGGCGTGCTGTGGCTTCTTGTTGCGCAGCGCGGTCCGCACGAGGTCCTCGAGCTGGTGGTCCGAGGCGCCGGCGCGCGCCGCGTCACGGAGCGACACCTCGCTCGACCCGAATAGACACACCTGCCATACAATTACGATTATATTACTGTAGTAAGGCAAAACCAGAGATAGATCGATTATTGGGAACGGCCGTTAGCCGCACCGCACGCGCCGCAGTTTCTTTTTGTATGAACTGGCAGATGCGGCCGCATCATTCCCATCGCATCTGTCAGTTCATACAAAAAGAAACTGCGACGTGTGCGGTGAGGCCAAGTCTGCGTTCACCTTAACCTGGCATTTTCCAAGATTTACGTTGGAATATGTCAGTTAACCTTAACCTACTCTACTTTTTTCGAAGTCAACTAAAAATTTTAATATTTATTATTCTGATTCGTATTTTTTCCGCTCCGGACGCGATGGCAACTTTTTCCACCTTGGACGAAATGCGTGCTTCACATGCTTGACGAAACGCTTGTAGCTATCGTAAATAATTAATTAGGTAATCAGTTGTAATACCTTAAGGTTGCCGTCGGCCGTGAGACGCAGTCGGTTGCAGGTGGAGCAGAAGTTCTTAGTCATGGAGGAGATGAAGCCCACGCTGCCCAGGTGCCCCGGCACCTTCCACACCTGCAGCACGAGTATATGTATTACTAGTGTTTACCCGCGACTTCGTCCGCACAAATTATATACCAGATTTTAAGTCTGATCAGTGATCATAAGCAATCAAAAGTTTCATCATAATCGACGCAGTAGTTTTTGTGTGATGCGCGAACAAACAAACAAACAAACACACAAACAAACAGACAAGCAGGCAGACAAAATTTCTAAAAAAAGGTTTATTTCGAGTCAGAGATACCTAAAAACCATAATAATATCGTAATCTTTTTTTTGTAAATATCTTCAAATGTACAGACACACTTCAGTTACAGTTTTATAATATAGTTTACATTTATGTCACAGAATAGATGATGGTACCTATACAGGGTAAATTTTATATCTCTGCGGATAACTTCAGCATGTATTCTACTCATCAAACTGAACAACTTTTACTATGGAGCCAACATCGAAATCCCTGTCGGGCTGTCCCATACATTTGAGTCGAATAGGTACTGTAGTTTTGTAGTTTGATAGTGATATAAAATGTACCCTGTATAGTTCTACATACAGAACGGCCACACCCTGCCCCTCTCTGACTTCAGTGACGGCGCGACAGCACAGTCTGTAGTGAATCTGCCTGCTGTGCCGAGGGTCGCGGGTTCGAATCAAATATTTGTATGATGAATATGAATATTTGTACCCGAGTCATGGGTGTTTGTATCTATATATGTATTCTATATCGTTGTCTAGTTATCATAATACAAGTCCAGGCTAGATTCTGGAACTTTTAATGTGACTAGATAATTTGTGTGACAAAGTAAAAAAAAAAAAAAAAAGATACCACACCTATCCCTGCACTTTCTGGGGACTATGTTATTATTCGCGATTTTAATGTTGGTGCCATAGAGAAAGTTGGTCCCCTTTTAAAAAGTGTCAGCATATTAAGAAGGACCCTGTATGTATGGAAGATATTTCTTCGTTATCGCAGGCAAAGACCCACTTTTTGTCCCTGATCCGGCGTAGTAAGCAAGTAAGTAAGATATAAAGTGAGGCAGACCCTGGCAGTGTCGTTGGGTCTCGGCAGGGCGGGCTGTACATCAGGGTAGCTCTGCGCCATGAGGTGCACGGCGTCGCGGTGCGCGACCAGCTTGCTGTCGTCCCACATGTTGCCCGCAAACGGCATGAACTCTATAAACCTGCGAGGAACATAAGCATATGCTCACGACTATATTCCCCGAGGGGGAAGTCAGAGATATTCTGAAACCTCAGAAAATCCACGTTTCACCAGTAGTACCGAAAACTCTGTCCAGTGTGGCGAGGAACATATACACGGTCCACTGCTAGGCATAGGGCCTTTTATTGCGTCATTATTTATCACCAGTCTACCATCTTCCACTGCTAAATATGTTTAGCAGTTGGAAGGCGCGTCTCAAAATTATCTTCTGTAATAAAGAAATCAAAGATTACAAGAAACTTCTACCTTTTTAATGTTTCGACGAATTTTTATGTTTTGAAATTTTTATGTTTAGAACTTTCCTATTAAAATTGGTAAAACAAATACATACATTATGCTCACGCCTATAACCCATAACTGGTGTAGGCAGAGGCAATAGATCGCCACATGCTACGATTCCGACACACATCTCTTGCCTCCTCAACATCCACAAGTCTGTTCATACAAGCTCGTCGGTTCAGGGATCATTTAATTTGGCCCTTCTTTAGTACGCATCCGATTCGATCAGCGTACGTGAGCCTTTTTTCAGATAAACTCGGAAAAAATAAATATTTTTAAAACCTTTCATCCCGTGTACAAATCGACTCACCTAACTTCAACCTCCCTATCTCGCGTGTACTCGACGAAATCACAAATTTCATCATCGTTGAATCCTACGAACAAAAATAAATTATGATGATAACGAGTTTCTCAATGGATTTCGACTACAAAGCCTGTTTAGTCACAAAAAACATTTAAGTAAACATTGGGTATACATATTAAAGTGCGAGTGCTAGACACTGATTCACTCTCTCCTCCTCAATCAGATGGAACGGGGAGCAGATACGATTAGAGAAAGAGCAGGCTGGATACGATGACTTTAAGAGGATATAATTCGTAGCGCGCTCCATACAAACGTACTATGGTGATATTTTCCAATTAAAGTCAATGAAATTTTCCAGAAACAATCTAGAAACAAATCTCTATGCTTGTATAGATTCAGATTATCGTTAAAATATGCACTTTCAATGCTAGGATTAATTTAAGATTTGTATGGAAATCTTTGAGTCACTGTAACTTTAAAACTAAACGTTTTAACGAAAATCTGACTTTATACAAGCATCTAGATTGTTTCTGCAAAATTTCATTGAATTTAATTGGTTATTATTGAAAATATCACCATAGTACGTTTGTATGGAGCACGCTCCGAATCATATCCCCTTAAACAGAACAGTAATAGTTTATAAGAACGAATTTCAAAAGCATAGCGTGCTAGTTATGCCTGGTGCCTGGTCGGTTCCCTTAGTTAATTTTCTCCCCTCCGGACGGAAAGCGTCAGTTGTCGCTTCCCACCCCCGTCGAGGAGAAAAATAGTATACTAACCTTGGACAGTAAATAAGAAAACCTCAGATCACATGTTTCACCTCGGCTTCGCCTCGGTCAACAATTACATGCGATCTGAGACCTTTCTTATATCCTGTCCTCGGTGTGTAATCTACTATAGAATCAAGCCCATTCGGCTGAGTATGTATAGAATGAGTAGTTACTACGGTATTACGTACTAATTGGCTGTATAAAATTATAAATACATACCCTTCATGAGTACCACATTAATCTTGACGGGTCGGTAGCCCAACTGTAGTGCGAGGTCTACACCAGCCAGCACGCGGGATAGACCCTGCAACAAATAGACAACAAATCTATGTTTTAGATCTAGAACAATATTTGCACTGAACAAGTAATCACTACGTTTAATATTTGAGGGAATGCTACGAATTCAAAAAGTGGCACCAAAAAAAGTGTACCGTTACGTGTTCTAAATTTGTTCTTTAAAAACGGTACCTAGCAGCCAAAACTCATACAACATGTCATTTTTCATGAGTGCCAAAAATGAATTCGATTTTGTTTCGAGTTACTCAATAGCTAGAACAATCTCTATAGTTATTCTTATTCGTACAGGGAATGGCTCGCTTTTGTCACTTAATTTCTTGGGTCGATTTTGATGCGTGTTCGATGGATTTTGATGGGCGTCGAGTTGATTTTGATGCGTGTTAGGTTAATTTGAAGAGTGTTAGGAAGTTTTAATGCATATTAAATTGTTTTTATGCATCTTAGGTATCTTTAAGGCGTGCTCGGTAGATTTTTATACTGGATCGGTTGGCTCGTGTCTGTAGCCGCTACGTACTTGTCGGCGCGACATCTGCTCGTAGCGCTCGGGTCGTAGCGAGTCGAGCGACACGTTGATAGCCGTCAGGCCGGCGCGCTGCAGAGCCGGGAGGCGCCGCGTCAGCACCAGGCCGTTTGTTGTTATAGACACGCTGCCGATGCCTTCCACGCTGCTTATGTCCTCTGGTGACAAAACGTTACTGTAATCATTTTGAGGGTTAAATTCTGTTATGAAAAGTTTCTCCGCCAGTGTGGCGCACTTTTCTGACCGAGGGAAGCGTTACAACAAACTATAAATTGGTAAATAATTTATTGTAAAGCTATATCTACTTACTCACGCTAAAACTGTTGCATAACCTTAACTATAGCTTGCGCACAGTAAGGACATTTAGACTCCAGCTTGCAGATTCGATTTACCTATTATAACTAATCCAGCTGCCATTGGATAGCGAACCTTCCTGACGCCGAGGGAAGCAAACTCGCACCAGACGAGATAATTCGTCACGCGATAGTAATGCGGTGCTGACGGACACGTTCAGTATGAACAAACCTATGATATCAGCGAGGTCAGAGCGTAGCGTCGGTTCCCCGCCAGTGAGCCGCACTTTCCTGACGCCGAGGGAAGCAAACACTCGCACCAGACGAGATAGTTCGTCACGCGATAGTAATGCGGTGCTGACGGACACGTTCAGTATGAACAAACCTATGATATCAGCGAGGTCAGAGCGTAGCGTCGGTTCCCCGCCAGTGAGCCGCACCTTCCTGACGCCGAGGGAAGCAAACACTCGCACCAGACGAGATAGTTCGTCACGCGATAGTAACGCGGTGCTGACGGACACGTTCAGTATGAACAAACCTATGATATCAGCGAGGTCAGAGCGTAGCGTCGGTTCCCCGCCAGTGAGCCGCACCTTCCTGACGCCGAGGGAAGCAAACACTCGCACCAGACGAGATAGTTCGTCACGCGATAGTAACGCGGTGCTGACGGACACGTTCAGTATGAACAAACCTATGATATCAGCGAGGTCAGAGCGTAGCGTCGGTTCCCCGCCAGTGAGCCGCACCTTCCTGACGCCGAGGGAAGCAAACACCCGCACCAGACGAGATAGTTCGTCACGCGATAGTAACGCTGTGCTGACGGACACGTTCAGTATGAACAAACCTATGATATCAGCGAGGTCAGAGCGTAGCGTCGGTTCCCCGCCAGTGAGCCGCACCTTCCTGACGCCGAGGGAAGCAAACACTCGCACCAGACGAGATAGTTCGTCACGCGATAGTAACGCGGTGCTGACGGACACGTTCAGTATGAACAAACCTATGATATCAGCGAGGTCAGAGCGTAGCGTCGGTTCCCCGCCAGTGAGCCGCACCTTCCTGACGCCGAGGGAAGCAAACACTCGCACCAGACGAGATAGTTCGTCACGCGATAGTAATGCTGTACGGGCTGATAGTGGGACGCCTTCCGCTGGCATACAGTATTGACCTGCAAAGTTAGGAAATAAAAGCATAAGGATCCCCGAGAGGATATTCAGATCATACGTAATGTTCTAAATATTCTAGCATCAGAATGTAATATTCTTCATTGTTGGGAACACAGTATGGAGTTTCATGTGCCTTGTTGTAACGGTCGTGACGTCGAATGATCGTGAAGGAACCTACGTGTTTCAATACTTTCAATTTCGATTACCGCCTGGCCACGGGACAGGGCGAACGGCTGCGCGAATTGCGACTTTAGAATACACTGAGCGTTGTGTTCCTACTACTATTATGGCCGCTCCACATTCACGCGTTCGCGCGCGAATTTCACGCGCGAACACGCGAAAACGTGAATGTGGAGCTGATTCACATATTTTTCGCGGGTTCGCGCCTTGTTAACCACTTTCTGTCGGTTTTTGGCCCGCGTCAAAGAGCCTGCGAACGCGCGAAAGCTGTGTAGTGATAACACTGCGAATGTGGAGCCAAGAAGAGTTCACGCGCGATTCGCGCCGCGATTTGAGCCGCGATTCGAGCCGCGATTCGCACTGTGAATGTGGAGCGGCCTTTACGTTATGGCCGCTCCACATTCACGCGTTCGCGCGCGAAGTTCACGCGCGAACGCGCGAATACGTGAATGTGGAGCCGATTCGCATATATTTCGCGGGTTCGCGCCTTGTTAACCACTTTTTGTCGGTTTTTGGCCCGCGTCAAAGAGCCTGCGAACGCGCGAAAGCTGCGTTGTGATAACACTGCGAATGTGGAGCCAAGAAGAGTTCACGCGCGATTCGCGTCGCGATTTGACCCGCGATTCGCAGCGTGAATGTGGAGCGGCCTTTACGCAAGCACGCAGCGGCGCGTTTTCAGTGTATTCTAAAATCGGAATTCGCGACGCAGTTCGCCCTGTCCCCGTGGCCAGGCGGTTAGTGTATTGCGCCCACTATTCTTTTATGCTTATGCTGGGACATTTTATGAAGGCAGGTCTTGTCTCATGAATCAGGGTGGGAAGCAAGCTATAATCACGTAATAACTAAACAGAACCAAAACCAAACTTAAGTTTAGAAACGCAAAATACAATTTATTTATTTAGATGGCAGTTAATTTTCATTAGATGGGGATTTTTTTTTCAATATTAGGTACATATTAAAATAAAATGCCACAAATGATAAAAATTATGTTTTTGTAAATATTTCTGTTTACTTACGAATACTATACAAAAGAATTCAGTAGGTACTACCTACTGAATTCTTTGTAGGTAGTAGATGGAAAGTGATATGAATAAGTTAAATTAGTCATACAACTGAGTAAATATACATAGTGGCAGGTGGAAGCACTTCCTGAATATGATTCTTTAATTTCAGTAATTACTTTTAAATCCGATTCCCTTCATAGTTTTGCATAATATACCTACCTAAATTTAATCCATATGTGCATGTGCATCAGAGGAGTTTTTCTAAATCGAAACAAAAATTCTACAATGTAAACATTGTAAACTAATCAGCAACAAGTTAGTTGGCTTAACTATTCTTATTGCATTCCAAATAAGGACGTTGAGATTTTCCGATTCCTATTTAGCTTTCTGGCCAATTCTGATAAGCAAATTATAATTCAAATTCATTAACGTTTATAGGCATGAAATAATGGAAAGGCGGCGGGGGTCGCACCCGGCGGGGCGGGGAGGGGAGGGATATGATAAGAAGGTCAAAGCAATGTTCCAGTGGCTGACTTTCAGATTATTAGCTAGTTTGTATCATCATTACTGTGCGAGTGAGGCAACATCCTGCTATTTGATGTGATAAGTGGCTTACTTCCGACTTGCCGTTTCAGTAACTGTAGACGGATTTGTATAGTAAAACTTTTATGGTTGCTGAGAAGATAATAAATAAATAAATAAATATCTTGGATAATAAATAAATAAATAGATAAGGATGATATTTCTTATAAGTGCTTGTGGACACAAGAATATAAATATAGGTTACCCTATTTGAGTTGAGTGTTCAGATTCTGTGTATAGCATATCTATAAAATGTATTTTCGTTCTTTGTTCTATGGATGGGTTTTTCATTCGATCAAAGATCACATAGATGCATCACATAAAAATCGAAACATAATTATGTTTATGTGAAAATAATATTTTTACAGCTGTATTTGTATACTACTACAATTCAATAATTTAATTCTTATTATAATCTTGGATCATCAATGTAAAATTATTTCAATCAAATTTCATAGATTTTTTAAGCAATCATTAGTTGAAAAAGTGAAGTTTACTTACCTAATCGAAGTTTTGCTATAAATAAACCCCACTTTTTCCCACACACAACACAAACATTGATTGATTGATTCCTTACTTTATTCATGAAATACCTATGAAGAAAATTCTTAAGTGTCCTGAAAACAACACATAAACCTTTTTTTACTGCACCCATATGTGTTTAGTTTTGCTTTTGATTTTATTACATTTACTAGTTTTGTATAAGTCAGTTTCAAATCAAATCAAAATAATTTATTCAATAAAGGAAGGAGCCTGAAGCACATTTATTAAACATCAATTCTTTTTTAAGCTACCACCGCGTCAGAATGTGTTGTTGCTGTTTAGTTTGACCACTGTCAATCGGTTATTTAATATACTATTAAGTATAATATTGAGTCACGTTGCAGGGTTTGCCCCGAACACTTGTCTCTCGCGTGGTGTTCGCGCGGTTCGCGTTTCAGCCTGCCACGAGGCTCCACAATCCTTCTCAGTTGATCTTACTCAAAAACAATCCTCGAGATTGGATAGACACTCTCTCAAACTACTTGACATTGGCGGAAATGTGGTGCTAACGCACAAGCAAGAAGTCCATAATTATAAATAAAAAAAAATAAAAGTATAATAAATAAAAAAAAATTAAAGTATAATAAACAAAAAAAAATAAAAGTATAATATTATTATGATACTTCAATATTTAGGATACATCATCAGTTCAAAGGTAAATGCCACTACTCAATAAAATGTAACTCACATCTCAAATTGCAGCGTTCCGTGAGAGATATCCTCAGGTAGTCGTGTCGCCTGCCAAGCAGGTCGGTCAGGGGAGGCAAGGCAACCTCCGGGTCCTTCACCGCCGCGGCCGCCGGCGCTACGTTCGGCAACTACAGCAATATACACACTCTTGTAACAACCACATACAATGTTTACTTGTGATCAAGAGCTAATGATAATAGTAGATTAGTTAGATTACACACCGAGGGCAGGTAAGTAAGAAAGGTCCCAGATCTCATGTATTAATTCATTGTAATCAACAAACTTGTGATCTGAGGCTTTCTTATTTACTGCCCAAGGTTAGTATACTATTTTTATCCCGACGGAGGCGGAAAGCAGCAACTTCGCTTAGCACAGTGGGACGAAAGTTGACGCTTTCCACCCGGAGGAATGAAAAATAAATTCACATTCAATTTTCAGGGTGTTTTTACACTGGTACTACCAACTAGCAAGCATGTAGTTGTAGCTTAGTATTAACTAGTCTAAAGGCCAGGCCTCACAGAGGTGGGAATGCCGTCTAGATGCGGACCTGCGGGAAGCGAATATCTTTGGAACTGCATGGATTTCTGTGTGTTTTGTAGTCTAAATATCTTGGACAGTGTCACACAAATTATCTAGTCACATTAAAAGTTCCAGAATCTAGCCTGGACTTGTATTATGATAACTAGACAACGATATAGAATACATATATAGATACAAACATCCATGACTCGGGTACAAATATTCATATTTGTCATACAAATATTTGTCCCTTACGGGATTCGAAACCGCGACCCCTGGCACAGCAGGCAGGTTCACTACAGACTGTGCTGTCGGGCCGTCTGTGTGGTAGTAGTGTTCGAGTTTGTATGTACCGTACCACACAGAAATATGCGTGGGACCAGAGATATTCGTTTCCTGCAGTCCCACCTCTGTGTGGCCAGGCCTTAAGGTTTCTGGATAGAATTGTCTCAAGTGGTTTGTGGAATTAAAAAAAAAATATACTATCTCGAAACTATGAAATTCCACAAGTTGAAATTTTGTATTCAGCTTCACTATAAGACCTTGGAAAAATTTGAACCCTGAAATTGACGGAACCTAAAGTACAGTTGAGTCCCACCCTTTCCCTTAGTTGTCTCATACCAAACCCACATGAAGAAATAAGATGGCATATCTTAACAATTTTTAAAGAGTCATTTCAAGTTATAAAAAACTTGAAATGACTCTTTAAAAATACAAACTTTTAGTAACATTATAGGCATATTTATAGCTATATAAAAACTTTCTGTGCTACAAGTTCAATTCTCCAATAAGACTCTAACAAGACTAATAAAAGGCTATAAAAAGAATTGCAATCAATTGATGCACATGCAATTTGAACCAGTTGCATCTCCACAATATTCTATACCTACATATTATGTATGCACATTTCAATGACTTCATACCTTAGTGCTTCATACGAAAAAAAAATTTATAGCTATAAAAACGTGCATGTTTACTTACATCACTATGCAACCTTCGGCCTCCGCCCAGCGCCCATGATCTGTGCACGGTTGCATCAGCCCTGGCCCCGGGCACTCGCAATAACAAGATCAAATTATTTACGTGAGCTCGCATTCTAAAAAACCGGCTACCGATAGCGAATAACGAATAACAAGTGGCAATGGAAATGCAAAACAAACAAGTTGTGTGTTGCGATTTGCGAAGTTTTTAGAACTTGTTTTGTTACTTTTACATGATTTATGTGACAATCGATACATAAGACGAGATAGGGAATACCAAAATTACAAGGCAAATTGAGTTTCTTTCTGCTCTAATCTTTACTTTGATCAAATAACGTTTCAAATAAAGCACATCTTTTGACTTTTTTTTTTTTTTTTTTTTTAAAGTTTATCCTTTCGGATAGGCTATGGGAACTAGCCCTTACTGCCTGGTCATTAGTGTCTTTTTTTCTTTGTACTTAAACCTAACCTAACCTTAATACCTAACTCTTGAAATGCGAGGGTGGTACACACATTCCAATGGTCAGGGGAGTTTCACGCGAGAATCAATCCGAATCAAACGGGAGCGCCTTCTTTATTTCTCACTCTTACTATATTGCTCTCCATTAATGGCACATTATCAAACTAATTCCACCACATTAACACAATAATAGCCATGAAAAACAAATTTAGAAAATTAAGAAACAAAGCCCGTCTGTTTCTTCACAATTCCCGTGCAAAACTCTCCTGATGACGATGGGATGATAGATGAACGATGAGGATGAAATTTTGGTCGATTTTGTAGGCACGCGCGTTGCCGCCAAAATCACCAGTACGATTTAACTTGCACCAAAACTTTTGTTCTTTCTTCGTATGTATTTGAGATTCCTGTTATGTTGGTCGATTTACGCAACTTTTTGGCACACAATCCGCACGAAATTATGTCACAAATATCACTAAAACCAATTTTTCACGAATATCAAATACAACTTTGACCGAACAAATTTAATGGCGGGAAGCCAATCACATCTTTTGACGCATTGATTGAGCAGTGATGATGATGAAATTTGTTTTTATCTCTAGTAGAATGAATATTTAGGCCATACATCCATTTCTTTTATCTAAAAATTCTGCGTTTTTCTTGCAAATCAAATTAATCGCGAAATACTTGGCCTATGAATTTATCCAAGAGCGTAAAGATGATTGCAGGTTTAAAAGAAATAGTCAGACGAGCTTCTTGTTACTGCCGCCAATGTAACGATGAACTACTCGGCGATGATGAGTTTAACGTTGACTAAAAATTACACGACTAAACGAACGTACCCCTCAGCTGACTGACAGGAGCTGTCACAAAAGTCAAAATTGTCAAATTGACGTTTCTCTGTTTTCTTTTTTTTTTTTTTTTTTTCCAATTTATTTACTAGCCTGGTTACTAGACCTTTTGGCTAAATCTTATTTTATTTTTATATTTCTTCTGTTTTCACATTAAAACGTTGGTATTCGACGTTTTGATGGTTCTTTGGAGTTTTTGGAGACAATCGAAAGACGCAGGAAAAGCAGAGAAGTCCACAGGAAAGAGGTGAACCGACCGCTTTGCCGCGCTAAAATCACGGAACACTTTTCCTGTTTACGACCCATGCACCATCATATTTCACTGAACTATATATTGTTCACTTGCACGACACTTTGTTACGCAAAACAACACCAATTTTACGAACCAAAACTCACTATAAACAATAAAAATTCGATGAAATATGAGGACTCCAAACGTCAGCTACCAAAGCCCGCCAAAAACTCCTCAGCTGACTGACAGGAGCTGTCACAAAAGTCAAAATTGTCAAATTGACGTTTCTCTGTTTTCTCCGAATCCAGTGTTGCCAGATGGGGGGGATTCCCCCCAAATTTGGGGGTATTTTCAGACCAAGGGGGGATTTTTGGGGGGACCAATCCTTTGGGGGGTTCTGCGGGGGGAAAAAAATTGGCTTGGAGGGAATTAAAGGATTTTTTGAAAAACCATGAAGCCGAAAGTTTTTATAACTTAACGCGATCAAACCTCTCACTACTTAAATTGAACGCACCATAGGAACGCACACACGCACTAGTATTCATTGGTCCGAGGCACTAGCACAACAATGCTGCGGCGCATGAGACGATGGACGAAGATAGCCGTGTGGTCCCGAAGTTGCCGCGCGTCGTTCGGTCGCAGTCGGTCAAACAGGTTTTTAACGCCAACCGCCCGCCAATACCGTCTTTGCCAAAGTGTAAAACGTTGATAAAATACAGTAATTAAATCCTATGAGGTCTCTCAAGGCATAGATGCCGTGGTGAAGATAATGAATGGCACTGTCAAAACAAAATTGAACTCAGAGAAAATGTATGGAACTGCTGACGACGTAAGTGGAGATGCTGATCCAGTGATGAAAGCAAATTTTATTTGATTGTATTTGAACAAATAAATACTTTTGGGGGTTTTTTTCTCAAAACACTATCATTTTGGGGGGATTTCAGGGAGGTTTGGGGAGAATGCCAGAATGATCTGGCAACACTGTCCGAATCTGAAAATCGCGAAGAGAATTCGATTCGAAAACAAACAATTTCTTTATTTTTCTTTTTAATGTAAATACTCAACTCATTATCCGCGTCAAGAAAATTCTAAAGCAGCAAAGCTAAATCAACCAAACCCCCGCTATCCATGTCCAAATAGTGGGCGTAAACGCGTAAACAGTTGGTAACTCATCAGTATGGTGTTCCAGCGTGAGGTTGAGGGTAAAGACGTGGAGCAGGCGAGCGCGGAGGTGCTGTGCGGGGAGCGGAGGCAGCGGCTGAGCGTGGCGGTGCGGGGGGAGGAGCCGATGCTGCTGTTGATCGAGGGGGGCGTGAAGATGCGCTCGTGGCCGCTGCACGTCGTGAAGCTTACCACCGATCAGCCGGTTAGAATCCTCACATTGTCCTAGCCTCTAGATGACACTGACTGTATGAGATGATTCAAAGTCAAAATAATTTTGTCAATATAGGAGCTTGAAGCACACTTATTAGACGTCAATTCTTTTTTGAGGCTACCACTGCGACGGAACGTGTTGTCACTGTAGAGAAAATGGGGCAAGAATCTCTACAACATAACACAACCAGGGTTGCCAGACGAGTGCGAGTGAATTATCGTATCAATATTCAAAAATTATCGTACCAGATGAAAAATTATCGTACAACTGCCAGAATCGCGCGAAAACGCGCTATTTCGCAAAACTAGAAATAGAATATTAATTTTAGGAAGTTCCACAAGACAGAAATTTAAAAAATAACTTATGTATTTGTTGAATTGAATCAGAATGATTGAACTTTCATTCTCATTCGTTTGATAGATTCGAGGGGTAATCCTCGACCTACGGTACATTATTTTGTATTTTTAGATGATTTTAGGGCACTGGATAATCTTTTCACCCCACTTCGGAGGAGGGTTGTAAATTATTGTACTTTGGCGTACGATAATTCATATTGTATCGTACATCGTACCGGTGTCGAAATTATCGTACATGTACGATAATTATCGTACGTCTGGCACCGCTGAACACAACTTAATAACTTTACAATATACAGGGTGAAATTTATATCATTAGCATCCTTTTAAACTAAGAGTTTACCCATCAAACTGAACAACTTTTACTATGGGTGCAAACCTATCGGAGCCAAAAAAATTCAGCAGGTCATCCGACCACCTTGTGAGGGGTTTACCCATGCTGCGCTACTGCAGTCTTAAAAACTTGTTTATAGTTTGATGTCTTACACCCGTTTTCTTAGTTGTTTCCTTGATGCTTTCTCACTTGAGTCTATGTCGTTTTTGGCATTTTTTTCATACAAATTATGTCAAAAACAACCTCCACTCGAGTGAGGAAATGTCAAGAAAACAACTAAGAATACGGGTGTTAATCTGGATGGGCAAGATAAAGATGTATGAGTGGAGTGCAGTAACTAAATATTTAAAGATTCTTGCTACAACTGCACTTAAATCAAGGCAGCCCAATTAATTATTCAAATGGGTCTTCATCACCTATCTAGTATGTTATAGTTTGCTACCCAACCCTGATTTGATTGCTATTAGAGTTGTTCTTGCTCGGTCACTGAAAAGAGCGCTCCGAACTAGTTTGATTGTGCAAATGAACTAGTTCGGTCTTTTAGTTCTATTAGTTCAGTAGTTCAGTACAGTACAGAAAGTCATTTTTACGACAATTTTGGTCTTTCAGGCCGAGATTCAGAGACGATTTGTAAGTCGTAGTTCAAACTCCCGTATGTCAAAATAAACATAGGTAAACAACGGCAAAGCAGCAAGTTCAACATTTAAAAAAAATTAAAACAAAATTTGTCCTTATTCCTTTCACTTAATAAAAGACATGATTGGTACGACACGAGTCGGCAACGGAACGTAATATTCTAAAGTGTGCGAGTGCTTCGCACTATCTCACTCACTCGCTCCTCGGCGTCTTTCATAGGATAGAGGGAGTGAAAGCTATCTTAGTAGTTCGTTAGAACTAGATTAGGGTCCAATTCATTCCCTTACCGGCTCCCTTAACGGTTCCCTTATCGTCTCGTCTCCCTTTCACTCGCTCCTGGGCCTCTTTCATAGGATAGAAAGAGAGAAAGCTATCTTAGTAGTTCCTTCGAACTAGATCGGTTAAAATTCATTCCCTTACCGGCTCCCTTATCGTCTTTTACTCATACTTTCGTTCGATGAACTAAATGAACTAAGACCGTTGGGTTTGAGGAATAGTTGGTCTAGTTCAGTGCTGGGAATTAGTTCTTTTAGTTCTTTAGTTCATGAACTACACAAGCCTAATTGATATCTGTAACATTTTTAGGCTGGGTATATGAATAAATTTAACAATAGTTTAGTGGCAATTTACATTCAGATATTCACAGTAGAATCCACATTTCACTAGTGACTAAACTCAAACATCATTGTGTTCTTTATTGACACAAATTGTAACATGCCCAAACTGTTTTCGATACTTCTTTCTAGACTCGATTTCATAACGTCTGAAATAGGAAAAGCTTATGAAAATATGTATTCTAGAGTGAGATCGTTAGATTCCCCAGTAATTTTACACATTTTGAGATATAACTTTAAAAAGTCAAACTTTCCAGGGAGGAAACATAACAATAGAAGCTGGTGGGGAAACCCTCACCTGGACATGCAACTCGGAGGAGCAACGTCGCGAGCTGTCCCGCGCGGCGACAGCCCTGGCGGTGGACAGCGGCCGGCCGCTCGCTGACGCAGCCCTGGGCGCCTTGCTCGAGGACGCGGCGCCGGACGACGCCGACGCTGAGCAGTGGGTGAAGCGGCTCGCAGAGAGACTCGCTAAGCTAGACGCGCTGAATGTCGCTGGCATGCTAGCGGCTGCTACTGAGGTTTGATTTAGTTTGTACATTGTATTATTAATTCTTTTTGATTATCATTATGCAAAAGAGGTGTGTCAGGATTATAGCTGATGGTGATTAATTGTATCGGTCTACCCCAATGGGATACTATAGGCGTTATGTATGTATAATTATTCAAGTCTTTTTTATTCTGTAATTCTTTAACTTACATTTCAAATGATATGTAATCTGTTTGTCGTTGTCTTATGTTCTGTTAGTATTTATGTTTCGAAACTTTTTCGTAGTCCTTTTCGGTAAAGGTCTCCATCCCTTACCTTGTTTCTCTAATTTGTGCCTTCATCCAATCATTCTGTTTGTTACGGTGTAGAAAATCATTCAGAGAGTGGATAGGGTCCTTTCTTAAACAACACAACAGGCAATGTTCTTGCATCGTTTTATATAAGAACTGTGCTCTTGGCAGTGGATTATTCACCTGTCTTGGTCATCTTGAAAGAGCCTCAAGAAGTATCTTACAATGCCCTGATCGAATAGGGTGGAGGGGCCAAACTGGCGACGCGCCTGGAAGCGGGCGTGTCGGCGGGGTCGGCGCTGTCGGCGCGGCTCGGCCGCTACGAGGCGCTGGCGCGCGCCGCCCCCGGCACGGGCGCGGGCACGGGACCCGCGCGGGGCGGCGCCGCCCGCGCAGACACCAGCGCGCGCGCTCTGCTCGCCGAGCTGACCGATATATACGAGTGGCTGGACGCGCCGCCGCTCGCTGATCTCGATTCTCTCTCACAGGTCTGTTACTAGATTTAGTATGAGCGCTCGAATTCTAGGCCCAATTTAATTTATCTCCGCGTAAAGCACGTCCCGATAGCCCGGCGACGTGAAACATTGATGGACAACCATGATATGTGGGTGATGCGAAGACATTTCATGATGACATTTCAGTAATAGCGACATGAAGGTTCACGAAACCACAGAATAATAACTAGTGACTAGCGTTACAGAAGCTTTACTTCGCAATGGTTTTCAAAGAAATATGTACTCAATCTGATAAACGATATGATTTAATTTAGCTCGCGTTCCAGCCGAGCACGTGTTCATTTACATACCTACCAAATTTTTTTGAGGGAATATGGGCCTTAATTCACTGGACTACGGTTCATAATAAGTTATACGTGGTTATACGTATTGAAAGAGTTTATTGCGGCAGCCTACTAGATTGGCCCTTGCGCAATGGCCGCCGCCTGTAGGTACCTACACGCGGAGTGACACAGCACAGGCCCGACGAAACTAGAAGAAATTCATTCAAATTCAACTAGAGCATCTGAGGAATCCTTGTTTTTTTTTTAAGCGAATAATTAAAAACATACATTTTTAGGTATCGCTGACGACAGCGGACGGGCGTGCGCGTGCGCTGGCAGCCTGCGAGGCGCTCCGTACAGCACTACTCAGCTCGCGCTCGGCCGCGCCGGCGCGCAGGCGCCTGGCCGCCGTGAGGGAGCGCCTGCGCAGGCTGACCAGGGCCAAGGACCAGGTACTGTCACTCGCGAGGCGCACTAACGCTGCTCGTATGTTATTAAGACCTTACTTAGAACTCAACTGTTATTTCTAGGTTCAATGTATACAGTAATTAATGATCTGTCTATAGTCTGCGTTCTGATTCCTTGAAAATACCTATTAATAATGGATTCTTATATCTTCCAGCTGGCAGCGGCGCTGGCGCGTCACCTGAACAACGCCCTGATCCACCTCGGTAACGAGGCGGCGCACGAGCACGAGTCTACTCGCAGACACCACGCCGAGCTGCAGCCCTACGCGCCCTTCATGCGCTGGCTCAAGGACATGGAGGACAAGGCGCCCCCGGCACTCGCCAAGGTCACTATACACTCGCAGACACCACGCCGAGCTGCAGCCCTACGCGCCCTTCATGCGCTGGCTCAAGGACATGGAGGACAAGGCGCCCCCGGCACTCGCCAAGGTCACTATACACTCGCAGACACCACGCCGAGCTGCAGCCCTACGCGCCCTTCATGCGCTGGCTCAAGGACATGGAGGACAAGGCGCCCCCGGCACTCGCCAAGGTCACTATACACTCGCAGACACCACGCCGAGCTGCAGCCCTACGCGCCCTTCATGCGCTGGCTCAAGGACATGGAGGACAAGGCGCCCCCGGCACTCGCCAAGGTCACTATACACTCGCAGACACCACGCCGAGCTGCAGCCCTACGCGCCCTTCATGCGCTGGCTCAAGGACATGGAGGACAAGGCGCCCCCGGCACTCGCCAAGGTCACTATACACTCGCAGACACCACGCCGAGCTGCAGCCCTACGCGCCCTTCATGCGCTGGCTCAAGGACATGGAGGACAAGGCGCCCCCGGCACTCGCCAAGGTCACTATACACTCGCAGACACCACGCCGAGCTGCAGCCCTACGCGCCCTTCATGCGCTGGCTCAAGGACATGGAGGACAAGGCGCCCCCGGCACTCGCCAAGGTCACTATACACTCGCAGACACCACGCCGAGCTGCAGCCCTACGCGCCCTTCATGCGCTGGCTCAAGGACATGGAGGACAAGGCGCCCCCGGCACTCGCCAAGGTCACTATACACTCGCAGACACCACGCCGAGCTGCAGCCCTACGCGCCCTTCATGCGCTGGCTCAAGGACATGGAGGACAAGGCGCCCCCGGCACTCGCCAAGGTCACTATACACTCGCAGACACCACGCCGAGCTGCAGCCCTACGCGCCCTTCATGCGCTGGCTCAAGGACATGGAGGACAAGGCGCCCCCGGCACTCGCCAAGGTCACTATACACTCGCAGACACCACGCCGAGCTGCAGCCCTACGCGCCCTTCATGCGCTGGCTCAAGGACATGGAGGACAAGGCGCCCCCGGCACTCGCCAAGGTCACATACCACCCATAGTTAGGGCAGCACCACACGATGCGTTGCGGCGCCGCACCACGCATGAGTGACGAGAGATACGGCGCGGACGCTGGAGCGTCACTACATAGCATTAAAGAGACACGCCGCGTCGCTACGGCGCCGCACCGCCCGCCATTGTCGTATCTAGGGTTTTTTTCCCGGTCCTAAATAACGTAGCGTAGATTTCTGTCGCCCAGGGCAGAGGTTGAGTTTGACGCCCCCTAAATTATGGATGGCGAAGCAAATTCGATGTTATGACACCTACCTACTCGATTGTGGAAGCTACAATCAAGCATTCACCTACACTGGTATTCAGAGAAAATGACTCCGTAACTTGCCGTTGCTGGACTTCGCTCGCGTACCACTTCTCTGTGCGCTAGTGTAGATGAATGCCGCAGGTTGTGGACTCTGTCTTGTTGTGTGAGTGTGAGCTATAACGTGGTGAACTGTGCAGGTGTACGTGAGCACGTGGTCGCGCGTGTACGAGCGCGAGGTGAAGGCGGCTTGTGACGCGGCGCGCGCGCAGCTAGCCTCCGCGCCGCCTGACCGCGCCGACGAGCTGCTCGACCAGGTACATACATACATACATACATACATACATACATACATACATACATACATACATACATACATACATACATACATACATACATACATACATACATACATACATACATACATACATACATACTATTTAAAGTCCAAGTCGTCCTAAGCAGCTCCTGACCTGGGCGCTTATCAAATGAAGGACAAACGGGTGACGATTTCGCCAGAGGTCGGATTTACCTTGAGAAGCCTAGGACAGGGTCTACCTTGAGTCGACACACTTCTTTTAGTTCTTTCAAACTCAAGTCGGCCGGTGTCAAGACAACCTATTCAAGGTGTTGTATAGGCCGATTGACCTTAGGTCACAGAATACTAATTCTACATAAAGGCCTCCGCTCATTGCAGCGATATTATCGAGCGATATTATCGCTGCGATTTTGCGATAATTGTTCTCAGTAAATTTTGTATGGGGACGCGCGCGATCCTACACACTGCCGCGATATTATCGAGCGATAATATCGCTGCGATTTTGCGATAATTGTTCTCAGTACATTTTGTATGGGGACGCGCTCAATCCCACACACTGCCGCGATATTATCGCAACCTGACGCAATCTCTTTCTACTACATTCAGTGAAGGGCGCATGCGTGACGCGAATCGCGGAATCGCTGCAGTCTGTAAGGTGTCGCGATATCGCTGTCGATGATATCGCTGCAATGTGCGGAAGCCTTAAAGAATAGCCACTCCCTGTCTGACTTCAAAATCTTCAAATATAAGTATCATTATTTTCCTTTTTGAATTTTGATAATCGGTTTATTGACAGGTACTAACTCTAGTTGAAAACATGTGCAACTCAGAGCAAGACTTCTGCATGCAGTTCTTCCTTCTGGACGTCGACCTTAAGGTATGAACATGTTTTTAAAATATCTGATGATCCGTCTAATTATAAAGTTTTACCACAGTTCAATTAAATATCTGGTATAGTTCGCGCAATTCATTTACGTATAACATTTTAGAGCGAAAACAGCGACGGGGAGAGAAGCGAAAAAAGCGAAGGAGCGAAAGCGGATGGTGGACGAAGAGCGAGCGCCGAGACGAGGCGGTTCATGGGAGAACTGTTCCCCTCCTTGGAACCGGACCTGGTGGCTCTCGTGGCACACATCGAGAAGCACGACCCTTAGTAAGTGTGTAGTGTAGTCAGTACTGAGACGAGGCGGTTCATTCTCTTGACCAATTCCCATTATTTAGGGTATGCTCTGTAGGGATGGACGAATTTGTCTTCTTCTTCCCTCCCTGTACTACTTACAACTCTTTTGTCGTGTCGATGATATGTCATTTAGTTTGACTGATTTAAAATGCATCCTGTATTAAAGTCGAACAATACAAAAAAATCCATTATTTATTACGTACTAGAGGCTTAGAAAAAGTATATGTCTAGAATGAGCCTCACTGTTTTACCGTATAAAACAAAAAAGGCCAAGTTTCATAGGTTGGTGTGCGTGAGGCGCCATACAAATTATGTTTTGTGCGTGTATATGTATAGGGTTTAGGAGACAGTACTGGTTCCAATTTTTTTTCGAACTTTCGAACGATTTTTTTTTTGACAATGCACTTTAAAACGCTGTTGTCCCATTCAATGTCGCCACATCTCATTTCGTCACTCGCTACTAGTAAGTAATAGCCCAATGGGAGCGCCTCGCTTCCGTCCCGCCACCGAGAAGATATCTTACAGAGAAACAGCTTCATATAAGTTCGAAGCGGCTGTATACTAATACATGCCCAGCGATGCCGCCGCTCGCTCTCGTACTTGTACCTATACCTATGTATAGATCGCGGCACGACACATGACCGATGACCTTGAATGCGCAGAAGTCAAACTCTGGTCTATGCGGCGGGGGTAGCGGGAGATGGTTGACTCCCGAACGCCATTGGCGTATTAGGGCTGAACTACACATGACGGAACGGAACAGCACGGAACAGCACGCCGCGTGCGATCGCGTTCCGTCTATCTTATATGCTCTAGCAAATGACGTTCCTGAGTGACAGAAAAGGATGGAGCGACGGAAAATACGATCGCGTGCGGCCATGTGTAGTTCAACCCTTAATCGCCTTTTACGTCATCAACCTCCGCCAAAATCCCTACCACTTTCCCCGTACGCTCAAGATTCGTGCCGCGTCGCGACCTGTACCGCCGCTGCGAGTTTGTATGAAGCTGTTTCTCGGTAAGATATCTACTAGGTGGTCCCGGTCTCTGTTCGTCCGGCGCTTGAACCATATCGTGTGCACTTGCAGCGGCGCGATGCGAGCGCTGTCGTGCGCGGGGCGGCGCGTGCTCGGCAACGCGGAGTCGTGCGGCGAGGCGCGGTGGGCCCGCGCGGCCCTGGCGGCCGTGGCCGTCGCGGCCAAGCGCGGCGCCGACAGGATCGTGGCCGACAGGATAGCCGCCCTGCCCGACGCTGTCAAACAGGTCACCTACACTTACACTACATGAGTACATTCCCCACAGATACCTACAAAGGTCGCTACCATTGTCGGCGGGTTCGCCGTGGATATGACGTTGTCGCCGACATGTCGCTGTGTAGCCTAATCTGGTGCTTGCTGTCGAATAGGCCTTGTTCACACGGAACATTTAACGAATCGGTGACTTTAGAAATCTTAAGAAGCACACAAATAGATTAGGTGCCGATTACCTGTCGTTGGCTAAATTGCTTTACAGCAGAAGCCATTTAAAAAAAAAAAAAAATAGATTAGGTAACACGCTCGCCGATAGATTGACCACTGGCTGAGCCGGTTTGACTACAGGCGGGATGTCGGTGACAGATCCTACCTATCGTAGCGCGACTGTATGATGCTTTACCTGTGGGATATTTACTCATGTGCATAAACTTTGTTTCTCTGAGAGATAACATCAGAAATGAAGTATTACGTCAGAGAACTAAAGTGATTGAAATAGCTCAGAAAATTTGCAAGCTGAAATGGCAATGGGCTGGTCATGTGTGTAGAACCACGTAATACTTCATTTCATGGGATGTCAGAGTTCTAGAGTGGAGACAACAAACTGGCAGGCGTAGTGTGGGACGCCCTGCTGCCCGAAACCAGATGACCTAAAAAAAGGTGGCGACTGGATGAGGAAGGCCGAGGACAGAGTTTTGTGGCGCGCCTTGGGAGAGGCCTATGTTCAGCAGTGGACGATGATAGGCTGATGATAAACTGTGTAATATAGTAAAACAATATTTTTTCCTGACTATAACATAACGCTCGTTCGTTGTGGTGGACCAGGCTCTCTCATCCTTATTTGTGAGAACTGGCATTTGTCCTGCAGTGACATCCTAGAGCTTAATTTAAATGAAATTATTTCTTCAGGCCTCAAAAAAGCCCAAATGCGGCATCCTACCGTTCGTGGCAGAATTCGAGGAGCTATCGCGCGCGTGTGAGGCGATCTTCGCGGGTGCTACCAGACGAGCCGATCTAGAGCGGTGGTACTTGACCCTGGTGACCGCCATGCTGCATGCCATCCAGCACGCCGACCATCCGCGCACTCCCAAGGCTGTCGTACACACTGGTGAGTCTACGCACAGTGTAGGACACAGGAGCTGATCTAGAGCGGTGGTACTTGACCCTGGTGACCGCCATGCTGCATGCCATCCAGCACGCCGACCATCCGCGCACTCCCAAGGCTGTCGTACACACTGGTGAGTCTACGCACAGTGTAGGACACAGGAGCTGATCTAGAGCGGTGGTACTTGACCCTGGTGACCGCCATGCTGCATGCCATCCAGCACGCCGACCATCCGCGCACTCCCAAGGCTGTCGTACACACTGGTGAGTCTACGCACAGTGTAGGACACAGGAGCTGGTCTAGAGCGGTGGTACTTGACCCTGGTGACCGCCATGCTGCATGCCATCCAGCACGCCGACCGCGCACTTGCAATTATGTTAAAACTTTCCCAAAAGGATAATTAAAACAATAATCAAAATCGATGTTGTAGTTTTTGAGTAAATCATAAATGACAAAAGTCCCCCGTTTTCAAGTCAGTCAGTTCAGGCAGGTCTTATTCGCAAACTTTACCCCATTAAACCAGTACAGTACATTTACACAGGCTGTTCTTCGTTACCCGGCGTTCTTTGAAGGCAAGATTGACACGGTGCCACGCCTTGGTGAAATGCCCATCGTTGCTTGTGACGTGCTAGGACGAATGCGCTGACCTAGATCTGTTCCTTACATCGATTCGATGTATATGTTAGAAGTGCAAAGTAGGCGTGGAATGTGTGCCACAGGTTATGCAATGATTTGCATAACACCATCATGCACGCGGCGTGGTGTGAGCGAGAAGGCATGAGTAGTTGTGTGAGCGGGAAGACAAGAAGCTAAATCGCTGTTTTGCTTTTCTAAACCATCTTATAATGTTCTGTGATCTATGCCCTCGGCATTGTTGCTTAATCAGCTCTCTCCTAGCTCGAACAGTATTAACGTATAGATGTTTTGTGCAGAGAACTACCACCGTATGCACGCGGTAGTGTCAGCGCTGCGGGTGACGGCGCTGGAGGCGGTGCGCAAGGAGTGCCGCGCGAGGTACGCCGACTCTCTGCGCGCGTACGTCACGCAGTACTTCGGGAGACCTCTAGAGAAGCTCACGCTGTTCTTCGAGGTACGTTACAAACGGAATTCATCATCAACAGTGTGGCATCGTCTACAGCAGAACATATGCCGTCCCTGATAGTCGGGGAAAAATACGGTTTGAGATTGCATTAAAGACACTTTTGTAAATTGTGTTTAAACGTATATCTGTATTAGTTTATAACACTTTTTTCCAGATTTCATGGTTATACAGGCTCAGGAACCTGAGAAATACCTACAAATCGATATAAATGTACAAAGGGCAAGCTTATGTCTCAAGATATTTCTTCCAGCATACTAGCAAAAGAGACAGTTAATTATCACAAGGCAAATTTAATGTGTACAAACAAACAGTAAATAATTAAGTTTTGAGGTTAGAATTTTTCAAGACTTACAAAATATTAAATATCGACTCTTATTTACGATATTAACCGGGGATTATTATTGTTATAAGTAAAACGTATTGAGCGAAGCCGTCCTGTATAAAATCACCAGTTATCCATTTTTGGTTCATACCTAAATTTAATATTTTGTAAATTTCTTAATTATTCAATAATAAACCATAAAAAATCGGGGATTATTGATGATTTATGTTTTCCAGGTATGTATCTACTATGTTCCAAAAGAATCCCCTAAAGTGCAATTAGTGCAACCTACTCCATACAAAAATCCGTAGATTTCCTAGAGTTTCGAGGCGCGTTTCATAACTCTACCCTCATCCAGTCGTACCCATCCATCCATTTCGAGATAATTGTTTCAATAATAATATTTTCTATGTCAGAGATTTTAAAACGAAAGAATTACAGATATTTTATAGAAGATTACACACCGAGGGCAGGAAAGTAAGAAAGGCCCCAGCAGTGTGGGCCCAAAGTTAATTTTGATTAAAATTAAAAATTAACTATTAAATTTTTTATCTAAAAAGTTGATTAAAAATTAATTAATCTTAATCTTTTTCAAGTCGATTAAAAATTAAATAATCTTAATCAAAACCTTAATCTGATTAATGATTAACGATTAAAGTCTTGGTGCATAGAGTATTGTGGAATGGTTGGGTCAAATCTTGAGTGTATGGTCGGTGGATAGGTGGCTGTTTGGTGAGAGGTTTGTGGGATTTTGGTGGTTATTTGTTTAATGTTTGGAAGTTGTTTGAAGAGTGTTTGGTGAGCGTTTGATGGTCGATTCGTGGTGAGTGTTTGGTTAGCGGCGGGTTGATGGTGGCTGGTGATGGGTGGCTGTTGGGTTGTGGGGTGGGTTGGCGCGTGCTAGGTTGTGCTTGTGGGTGTTTCGTCGTGGGTGATGGAAGTTGGGTGTTACTTAACCGATTTCTTCCAAAATCGATATCTGAAGATCCGTGTGGACTCTGAACACGAATCCGATGTCAGATTTGAGAAAAGTGGCCGCCATGTTAAAAAGTTAAAGAACTTTTTACATTCTGGACAGGTTGCTTCCAAAATAGATATCTGAAGGTCCGCATGGACTTTTAACACGAATACTGCCAATGCCAGTACAGAAAGGTTTTTTGACATCAAAACATGTTAAAATTAAAAAAAAAGATGGGGATTTTAGGCATTTCCAGAACAATTCGTGAAAAGGCAAAATCCATAGTGAAAAATTAAATAAATTCCTAAAATTATTAAAAAACATAATTTATTAAATATCTCGATAACGGTGCATCCTAGCGAAAAAATAGCTAATTTTTCGAACCCCTGGGGTACCCGTAAACCTACCATACCGCATGCAAAAATAAAGAAAAAAAAATCATTTTGAAAAATTTTCGAATTGGCCATTTCACGAATCCATAGAAAAAAATTAAATAAATTCCTAAAATTATTAAAAAACATAATTTATTAAATATTTCAATAACGGTGCATCCTAGCGAAAAAATAGCAAATTTTTCGAACCCCTGGGGCACCCCTAAACCTACCCTTCATGCAAAAATAAAGAAAAAAAATCATTTTGAAAAATTTTACAAGTCCAGCCCCCATACTAATTTCACTCGAAAATTCGACTAAGTCGATAGTTCATACAATTTCGATCAAAATTTTTCTAAGTCCCAGCTCCATATAAAATTAACGTAAAATTTTTCTAAGTGTGGGACCCTCTTTGCGAAACCCTAACCCCCCTGCTGGCTGTAGAGGTGTGGGTGTCCACCCAGCCCTGGCTTCGAGTGGATTCTTGAATAAATTGAAAAAGACACACTAAACTTTTTAATCGTTAATCAAATTAACGAATAAAATTAAAAATTAACAAAACTAATCTGATTATAGATGGACTTAGTTGTCGGCGGTGTGTGGGGAGGTTTCCGCGGCACCAGGCTTTGAATGACGTCATTAGACGGGCTCTAGTGTCAGTGGATGTCCCATGCATTTTGGAGCCGCCTGGTTTGTCCCGCACGGACGGTAAACGCCCTGATGGTCTAACGTTGATCCCTTGGCAGAGAGGCCGTTGTCTGATTTGGGATGCAACTTGTGTGAGCACTTTTGCTCCTTCCCATTTAGAACGGACCATGCGAGCCCCGGGTTCAGCGGCTGAGCATGCGGCGAGACACAAGAGGTCTTGGTACAGTAATTTGGCAGTGGCATATGACTTCGTTCCGGTCGCGTTTGAGACTGCGGGCCCTTGGGGTACCGAGGCCAAAATTTTTGTGCAGGAGATCGGGCGGCGGTTGAGAGCTAAAGGTGGCGACCCGCGCTCTGGCGCTTTTTTGGTGCAGAGGTTGTCTTTGACAGTTCAAAGGGGAAATGCCGCTAGCGTCTTGGGAACCTTGGAGCCGGAGTGGCGTGGGGCTGGGCCTAGGAGTGTGAATTAGTCTGTATGTTGACGAAGCATGTAGCGGATAAGGAGTGTATAGGTTTAAGTATTGACGAAGCATGTTGCTGATTGTGATCCTGTTTATAAATTATTATATGTTTAACTTTTGACGAAGCGTGTTGCAGATGCAGATTGTTATGTCGCCATTTTTGACGAAGCGTGTTGCAGATTTGAAGTATGTATATTCACTTATTAATCTATTTGTTCTAATAAAGTTATTTTTTTATTTAATCAGATTAAAAATTACTTTTTTAATTTTGATTAATTTAATTTTAATTAAATTAATCTGATTAAAACTAATCAAATTAATTAATTGATTAAAAAATTAATCGATTAATGCCCACACTGGGCCCCAGCCAGATCTCATGTAAGGCGAGGCGAACATGTGATCTGAGGCTTTCTTATTTACTGGCCGAGGTTAGTATACTATTTTTCTCCTCGACCGAGGTGGAAAGCGGCAACTTCGTTTAGCGCAGCGGGACGAGAATTGACGCTTTCCGTCCGGAGAGGGGAGAAACAAATTTAAAATAAAGACAAAAAACTTGACGTACCGAATTGTTACTAACCTTTCTAATTTTCTATGGACCGTTTTTTTTCTATTGTATCTATTGTCGGCTCCCTTTTTTTTTAAATGGCTATCAGTTATGTAACGCCTCCATAATGCAATGAATTTGTAATTTCACTGTAACTTGTAGATCTCGGCTTCGCCTCGGCCAACAATTACAGCTACCTACTGAACAATTTTGTAACACCCTTTTAATTAACAAAGTATTTTGGCAAATAAACTATTTCTATTTCTAATTAGGTACCTTTCTTACTTTCCTGCCCTCCTCGGTGTGTAATCTGCTATTCCTCTTCATATGATGAGTGTATGTATTGTTGTACTTGTATGCAGGGTGTGGCGGAGGCAGTGGCTGGCGGAGTGCGCGAGGACGAGGTGTGCTACCGCGCCGCCTTCAGCAAGCACGAGTTGCGCCGCGTGCTCGCCATGTACCCCGCGCACGAAGGTTTACCCACTCACTGTCTTATTAAGTTATAGCCTGTGAGTTCCTACTGCAGGATTAAGGCATCTTCTTCTTGTACAGCTCGGCTGCTGTGACAATAATACTTAGGAGTACCAGTTGGTCTGGCCAACTACTGTAACTGATGTCACATACCATTTGTCTTGAATGCGTATGTGTTTTATGTATTTGTATGTACTGGCTGTGTAGCATACTATTCTATTCTCTGTCTTTTCTCTTCTCTCGCAAGGAAGAACGCGTGGGAGTGGCCCATACTCCACCACGCGGACTCGGCTAGGAGAACTTGCTGTCAGAGATTTTTCAAATTGCCGCCTTCTTTATTATTTTTATCTGTTTTGTTTGAATTTGGTCTCAATTTTGTATCAATTTATGACCATGTTGGCATCAATTAAATAAGTAGTAATTTTTACTAAAGTGATTATTGTTCGATTTTTTATACTGAATACATATTTTAATTAGGTTCTTTTTTTCATTGTTTTTTAAACCTGTGTAAGATTTCCTAGTATAACTGACAGCAGTGCTACCTTTGCATTTGTTTATAGCTTTGTATGTTGTTTGTAGTGCGCAAGTCGATGCACCGCCTCTACCGCACGGTGGAGAAGCACGTGAGCGAGGAGGGGGGCTTACTCCAGGTGGTGTGGCGCGCCATGCAGGAGGAGTTCCTGGCCCAGCACCGCGCTCTAGAGGTACACCTGTTTCTAAGTGCTTCAGTCTATCAGTTTCCCTTCAAATCAAATACACGTGACCAAACTGGTGGACCAGAATGACGCGAGACTGAACGGGTAACCTTTAGTCTTACACACCCAGCTCACGGATACCAGTCATCATTATATCAGCCGATGGACGTCCACTGCTGGACATAAGCCTTCCACAAGGATCGCCACAACGACCGGTCCTGCGCTGCTCTCATCCAACGGGTTCCTGCCGCCCTCACCAGGTCGTCGGTCCACCGTGTGGGGGGCCTACCCACGCTGCGCTTTCCGGTACGCGGTCGCCACTCGACAACTTTTCAGCCCTATCGATCATCGGTTCTGCGAGCAATGTGCCCCGCTCATTGCGACTTTAGCATTTCTTTGTGCTGTCAGCTACTCTGGTTCTTCTGTGAATCTCTTCATTTCTGATTCGATCTCGCAAGGAAACTACAGGTTCTGTACCGGTACCGGTACTTCGTGGTTCTTCCCATTTCGGTACCTGGGTACCTGTTCTAGACGGGTACCGGTACTCCGCCTAACAAGTACACCCGTACCCAATTCAGGTAGGTACTACATCTGTTTTCTCACTCTAAACGTTAATATTTCTTTGTCACCGGTATAATACCGATACCGATTAGAAATTTTACAGTACAGGTGCTACGCCTGGTACCATACCAGTCTGGAACCGGATCCCACCAAGGCTAATAGTACCGGTTCCCAAAAATATCCGTATTTCAAGACCTACACGTCTAGTATGATTTCGCTTCTTGCTCGCGACTCTGCCTTATTCCATACTACATGTCGCGGCAAGCAGGCACGTATCCAGGGGGGGGATAGGTGGGATTTATCCCCCCCCGAAATCCGAATATTTGTATGGAAAAGTGATTACAGCACTTACTTTTTCATTGTTTTTATATGAATATCCCCCCCCGAAATTTAAATGTCCCCCCCCGAAACAAAAGTCTGGATACGTGCCTGGCGGCAAGTGCGGGTTTAGCTCTCCGAAAAGGACGGGAAGAAGTCATTTTCTATGGAAAGCGTCGCGCGCGTGTAGAGACATCATACTAGACGTGCAGGTCACAAACTTTCCTGATGATGATAATTACAGGACTTACGGGACTTGGCGCCACTGTCGCGAGATAAACAGTGTCTCTGTAGAATATATTTTAATTAAAATAATAAACTTGTGTTGTTTACATTATAAACCATAAATTTAGTTAAAAGTTGTTATTTTATGTGTGTGATATCGTTAGTGATTCGTTGTGAGACTGAAACCTTGTGATTTCCAGTGACTTATCGGTTACTTGGGTGACACTTAATATAATTAACTATAAACATTATCATAAATAAAACTCCTCACACCATTCTACGTTCAATAATGGACGAAATTGTGTTTAAACTATAACAAAGTTGAAAGTGAAACAGTTCATAATTTTAAAATTTAGGGAAATCAGAGCCGTTAGCAATATATAAGTGAAGATTGACCTTTGGACTATGGTCAAATGCAAAGCGATCTAAGGATCTAGGGCACACTAGTGACATCCACCGGGCGATAGAATAACTACCAACTACCGTGTTATCGAGCCTATTTAGTTCCGCTACTGTTCACAAGATGGCAGATGAATGCAATAAGTGCAATAAATCGATCAAGACAAGGCAATTTTTGATTTGCTCACTATGCAAGCAAAATTATCACATACACTGTACAAACTGTTCGATAAAGAGATTTTATTTGCTAACGAATGAAAACAAAACAAATTGGAAATGTGATCTCTGCTGGAATAACATAAGAAATAACCAACATTTCTCGACACCTATGTCGCATTCGACTTCTCCGGAAGATCTGGAAGACCAGGGCACACAGCAAAACATAATCCATTTCAACGTTTCGACTAGTAACTCTTTCAGTGGCTTGACTGACGACGAAGAGCTGGACGATCTGTCCTCATTGTCGAATAGACTAAACAGAAGTTGCCCGGAGCGCAAGTCGTGTTATAGGAATGACATTGAAGAAATGAGAGTAAAGATAGACAATCTACAAGAAAAACTGGCTGCTGCAGACAACGAAATTGTGAATTTGCTTTCAGAAAATAATAAACTAGTCAAGAAAAATTGCGAATACGAATTAAGAATTAAACAATTAATGAGTATATGCAATTCTACTGAAAATGATTCAGTTTCCCGTTGTTCTGTAAAACTAAGTAAGCGCAAGAGTTTGAACAAAAAAAAACTGAATTTTTCACCATTGGAAAGAAATATTTCGTATACTGCTTCAACCTCAAAGCCAACAGAACATAATGTGAACAATTTGTTGGGCAACGATAGTTCTCCTTCCAAGCCATCTCTCAATAAAACGTTTTCACCGAGACAGGAGAAAAACGGCACGGGCCTGGAAGATCAAGGGACATCATCTCCTCCTAAAGATTCTACTCCAGCTGGCAACATCGATCAGAAACGAAAACTTTTGGTCATAGGCGATGAGAGCCTGTCAGGTTTAGCTTCTGAAATTTTAAATTTGAGACAAGGAAAGTGGAATGACATATATACGCCTTCTGCGTCTATATTTCCTCATTCCACAAGTGAGAAAATTCTTGAATACTGTTGGAGCATAGTAGATAGTATTTCTGAAAATGATATTGTTGTGCTGAGCATGGGCACCCATGACTCGAACCCTATGAAACTACAACAGAATTTATGTAATACTTTAAGTTTATTGTCAAAACCTACAGTCTATTTAGTACCTATAACGCATAATCGCTATCTAAATGATGAAACATTGAACTATCACGTAAAATTTTGGACCCAGAACTTTACAAACTGTACAGTGATAAACACTAGTCAGTGTAAATTTTTGAGTAAATATTACTATTTGAACTGTGTTGGTAAAATTATTAACTTACTGATTGATAGCAAGGAGTATGACTCAAGATTTTTATCCGGTGAAAGTTTACGACTCAGGGTGAAACTTTGCGCAAATTTAAAGGTAAAAAAAGATCTTAAGATCAGTGAGACGGATGTTCTGAATACTGACACGCCAAAAAAGGGAACTATTCCTTTTTATTTCAGGAAAAAAAATAACCCTGCACAGGATAATTTTTTTCGTCCCTAATAATGTAATGGACAAATGCATTAATAAAAACGAACGAACGTCAAACGAACATTCTTCCGTATTGTTAGAAGACAGTTATTTTTGTTTGTTACACCAAAATATACGATGTTTCGTAGGTAAAACTGAGAAATTGTTATTAGCTCTAAATGATTTAAAGGACGATAATGGTTTGACTGTGGATTCAATTTGTTTGACTGAGCATTTCATCCAATCGGGGGAAGAAAATAATCTAAATCTACCAGGATATGTATTATGTGACTCATATACTAGGAAAAAGTCAAAGGACAAGAAAAAAAATAGTAAAAGAGGTGGTTGTTGTGTATTTATTCGGAACAATATAGAGTATCAACGGCTGGATTATGTACGATCAATTAGCATTTGTAAAGCTTTTGAGTGTTGTGGTGCCTTATTGCCCCATGAAAATCTAATCATAATATGTATTTACCGTGTTCCTGATAGAGATAACATTGATGTGTTTTTTGAGAGATTGCAAATTTTATTATCGAAACTCATGACAAAACAAAGGAAAAAAATTATTGTATGTGGGGATTTTAACATTGACTTGCATGCTCACACAAAATTTCCACATATTGCTCGTAAATTTGTAAGAATTCTTAATTCTTACAATTTTTACCATCAAATAACTGAACCTACGAGAATAACACAAAAGTCTGAAACATGCATTGACAACATTATATGTAATTTCAAAAATAATATAAAGACTGACATTCATGAATTTGATTTATCTGACCATACTGCACAATCCTTGACAATAAAAATGAAAAGAAGAATAAGAGCGAAATTCTGGTTTATAGAGAGAAAGGATTATTCCAAAAACAACATTAATAAATTCATAGAGTGTATTAATAATCTCTCCTTCTCTGAGGTTTATTCTCAATTTGATACTGTCACGGCGTATACTAAGTTCTTAGAGCTCTACAAATTGTTTTATGAACTGTGCTTTCCGAAAATAAGGATTAAAATAAAAAGCGTGGACAAACAAAAATGGATTACAAAAGGCATACGAGTATCGAGTAAAATTAAAAGAAGACTGTTTATTGAGTGGAAATATAAAGGCAATCGAATAAAAAAGGTACAATATGAGACGTACAATGCATTACTGAAAAAATGTATAAAAATATCGTTGAGGAAAACAAATAATAAAATAATAGATAACTCGGATAACAAATGTAAAGCCACTTGGAACATTATACAACACTGTATGGGCACTAATACTCTTCCACAAACAATAAAACACATAAAGGCAGATGATGAGGTAATTATAGAGCCTGAAAAGATTGCTGAACGTTTTAATAACTTTTTCATAAACTCATTGCCCTGAGCCCCCTCATTATCTGTTACTGATAGTCGTAAAGGTATTGAGCTCAACCCTTCTACCATTTTCATCCAACCGGTAACAGTCAAAGAGCTGTTGTCTGAAATAAAATCATTAAAAAATACCACTTCTGTAGGATATGATGAAATTTGCACACGTGTTTTAAAGGAAACAGCAACTTTTATAGCCCATCCTCTTACACACATTATAAATCTGTCTCTTCAAAGTGGTATATTTCCACCACAACTTAAATATACGATTGTCAAGCCATTGTTCAAGAAAGGGGATAAGGACAGCCTAAATAACTATAGACCTGTGACTCTGGTACCCATTCTTTCAAAATTATTTGAAAGAATAATGTACAATAGACTGATAAATTTCTCTGATAAACATGAATTAATAGTTAACGAACAAAATGGCTTTAGAAAAAATAAATCGACCAATTTAGCAATATATCATTTAATGAAGACAATCCATGAATGTATTGACAAAAGGATTAACGTTACAGCTGTATTTACAGATATGTCGAAAGCATTCGATTGCGTCCATCATGGGATACTGCTGGACAAACTAGAGCGGTATGGAATAAGAGGAAAGGCTCTAGACTGGCTAAAATCTTATTTGGACGATAGGCAACAGTGTACTGAAATACAATTTTTGTCTGAGACGACTATGGACATATCACATGTAAGATCGAGTTTTAGGGTAAATAATAAAGGTGTACCGCAAGGAAGCATTCTGGGGCCCCTCCTTTTTCTCTTTTATATCAATGACCTTCCTAAAAATACAAAGAATCAAATGGTCCTATTTGCTGATGACAGTACAGCTTTAATAAGGTGTGACGATAGAGAATGCTATGAATCTGAGATAAACAACACTTTACGTGAGATTATAGACTGGATGAATACAAATGGTCTTCATATTAATCTGTCAAAAACGCACATCATGCAATTCTATTCCAAAAGAAGACTTCCATTGGACCTTGATATTGCGTATAATCATGAGTCTATTGACCAGGTGACAGAGACTAAGTTCTTGGGACTTATTTTGGACAGTAACTGCGATTGGAAGGCCCACATTCAGTCTATGTGTGACAAGCTTTCACGATTTGTGTACCCTTTACGAAGGATTATTCATAGCGCATCAATGGGGGCGGGACTCTCTGCCTATTACGGATATGTTCAGTCCACGCTTAGTTATGGTATAATTTTTTGGGGGAATTCTGTCGACAGTATTCAGGCCTTCAGACTTCAGAAGCGGTGTGTGCGGGCACTTGGTGGCTGGGGTCAGAGAGATTCTTGTAAACCACTCTTTTCTCGGTTCAAGGTGTTGCCTCTCCCTTGCCTTTATATCAAGGAAGTCGCCGTATTTGTCAAAAAACATCTTACGTTTTTTGACACAGTTGGTAAATTCGGCAGAAATTTCAGACGCAATGAAAGACTAATTCATTCGGGAAACTATGCAACAACTTTCTTCCACAAAAGTGTATTTTATATGTCCGTGAAAGTATACAACAACATTCCAGACCTTTTCAAACAGTACAATGACTTGAGATTTAAAAAAGCAGTTAACGATTGGCTAAGTCAGAAACTCTATTATAGTGTGCAAGAGTTTTTAGACGACAAGAATAATTAAATTAACGAGTGTCAAATGTATTATGAACTAGTGGTTAGGGATTTATTGTTAAATGGTTTAATTATTTGTTGGACTGGACTTTTATTGATTTGTTACAATGTTTTGTTGATATTATGTCATGTATGATAGGTATGTTTTGTTTATATTATTGGAATCATTATATTATTTTTGAATGAATTCCATATCAGATGTGAGTATGTAGGTAATTGTAATAATAATTGTCTACACCTATATTTTAGATATCGAATTATTTTTGGATGAATCTCTGGACATTTTATTTTAATCTTATTTTGATCAATGACAATGTAAATAATGTACTTAGTTTTTAAGATTATTGTACACCTTTAAAGGTAGACTATATGGCACAATAATGTAAATTCTCACAACACCTTGTTAATAATTACCTATAGTTTTTCAATAAAATACTTTGACTTTGACTTTGACTTTGACAGTGTATTATTATGTTTATCAGACGCGCATCGCGGCGTGCTACCCTGGCGCCGGACTGGCCCTCCCGCTCACCACCCAAGACATACTCGAAGCTTTCTCCGATATAGCGAGAGAACATTAAACATAACATGGCACTTGCAACACTGCCGAAATATCGACAACTCTATTAATTATGAACGCGGTAAGAACCTTTTTAGTTAACTTGTAGTTAAAACTCTTTTGTGAACTGCCAATTGAGATTTTTAACTCTGTGCCCACTCTCAATTCGTTCGCTATGCGCCCATACATGTATGAAATGAATTTGAAAAGTTTTGTAAAGGCATTCCATGAAATGAAGAGTACTTGTTAATTATTATTTATGATGCAAGATGTAAATTAAAATAGTGTATGTTGAGTATGCTGCCTTATTATTGTAATAATCGTTTTAGAATAGATTTACCTACAGATTAGATATATACCTGTTATTTATTTAGTTATTTTTTTAAACATGTATTAATGTATTGTAAATACTTATTGTAGGTATTATATTTTAGTGTAAGTTTTGTATTAAATAATAATAATAGTCATTGAGTATTTATTTAACGATTTCTAGAGGTGTATAGAAAATATTATCCGACATCCGACTAATGAACACAATTCGTTCAAACTAACTTGGCACTTGTCGAATCAGGTCGTCCCCTTCATTCCATCGATCAAATGTACATGAGCAAAAGAGACAGCCTGCTTTGACATGTGCCAAGTTAACAGTAGTAAATACACGAGACAAATTGAAATGAAAGATAAAGTAAAGCAAATAAAAGCTTTTAATTAAATACCTATTTTGTTTATTACATACATAGACTAATAAATTGATTCACCGACTGTAATACTTAATTATTTAATCAATAGACTTGGGAGGGTAGTAGTTCAGGTAGACTAGTCCGGTCGCCTTGGCCTGCAACGACAATAAAACACAGTTTAGAATGTAGTTTGCTTAGGGTAGAAATATGTTAAATTGTTTGAAAAATTACTAAAATCTTAAAACATAGTTAGGTAAAAGTAAAACAACAAGAAAATATAGAACTAGCAAGAATCGCTCATGGGTAGGTGAAATTCTAACTAAACAACGTTCATCTAAATCTATACGTCAGTTTTAGCATGACTCACAAACTCAGAATAATTGATTCAATATCGGATCTTGAAACACACAAGGAGAGGAGATGGAATCCATGGAAAATATCCTGTGTGACAGTGATTTACTGGCGGCTAAACGCATTTGCCTCCTGGGAGATTGTTATCCAAAACCGCGAGATTATAGGTTTCTTTCCCTGAATTGCCTCCCTAATTTACCACATTTATGAAGGGTGACAAAAATAAATATGTAGGCACAAAAGATCCCAATGGGTCAAAGTGCTACTGGCTTGCCAGCACCCCATAATAAAATGATAGTCAAAGTATCATTAACTTACCGTCATGATAGTACCAATGCTGAAGACAATCCCCAGCAACAGGGTGGCGTTGAAGCGGCGCTGGTCCGCGTCGTGCTTGGCCTGCCAGGAGCCGCGCGGCACGGGAAGCTCGTCCATGGTCGGCGGCTTGAAGTGGGCGTCGTGGTACCGACGCGCTGTTTACATACAAACGGTCTTGAGTTATACAGGACTGGCACAGATTACTAGTTACTAATCTAACAGATACATCAGTATTCAGTATTTTATTGCATCACTTCCTTAGAAAACGATAAATTTTCCTGCTTTAGTTACCTACTGCCAGATGGTATGCGCAAAAATGTATTTTATGCAGCTTGACTCAATATTGATATTATTTCGTACAGTGTGAGACGTATGTGACATGTCCGTCTGGCGCGAGTGGCAGAAATCAAGCAAGAGCATCGCTTATAATGCGCCATAGTTACGACGGTACACGCCAAAATATATCTAATGAAGCTTGACTCAACATTGTTCGTGGACGTCTGGCGTGATTCACAGTAATCAATCAAGCAAGCGCATCGCGATGCGCCATAGTAGAGGTGCTTATCTCTATAACTGTGGCGGAAGCCTGGTACTGGTGGATCGATAGAATCGACAACCTGGTTGGTGTAAAATGTTTATCACCGTGGACTGTCAAAAAGGGTCTTGGGATCGGTCGTGGATGTTATAAGTTTGTCCCATATTGCATTGTTGTAAGATTTCTATAACAAAAAGCCTAGTAGTTTACTTGGGTTCATTACAATGTGTGTGCCAGTAAGCATTATTTATTTCCCTCTGTCCTGTAGGCTCCACTATCTCAATCCACCAGTGGATTGAATAGGACGCTGAAGTTCACTGACATAAGCTCACTCCATTCTCCCGTGGGGGTAGGCAGAGAAACCCACCACATGCTACAATTCTCACACCTCTTTAGCGTCATCCACTTTCATAAATCTTTTCATGCACTTGTCCTTTTCAGAAAATATTGTTAATCATGGTATGTTTTCTTTGGACAGGATTGCCTCTCCCAACACTGGATCACCTTCGTTTGGACATTTCACATGTAAGTCTTCTTTCATTCATAGTTGATATTAGTGATTTTGGCAAAATGCTGGTATCCATATGTTAGAAACTGAGTATTTGAGAACTTATGTTTGTTTTGTAGCACCACTGGCTGCACTGGCTTTTGAGTGAAAGAAAACATTGTGAGGAAATCTACTTGCTTCAATTTCAAGGCATATTTGGAATTTGGAAATAAGAATCAGTTGTTTTCCATTGAAAGAGGAACTTTTTTTTATTTTATTTTTGTTCCTAGTAAAAGTATGATAGTCTCATCCACCCTCTAAACTTTAGAGGTTTAGAGTCTAAAGCCATGTACATTTCAAACAAATCTACATGTTGCATGATTATAATAGGTAACCTACACAGCTTTGTTTGCATGTTTGTACCTACTACTAACAAGCTTTGAAAGAATCATGACCACTTCCCATACATTCGTTTACCTGTAAATTTTTCTTTGATTTAGTTGAAGTAATTACAGTACTATGTGGTTGATGTATACAATAAATATTGATATAGAAAAACTAAAGGTTAATTCCATTTACATTGGTAGTAATTTGATTTAATTTGGTAGTGAGGAATAAAAGTAATATCGAAAAAAAAACTGAGATTATTTGACAGGTAAAAAGTGGACATCATTCTTTGACCATGCTTCAAACCCACAGCTGGTTTTGTATTGCAAGTTATTGTAGTTTTTGTTAGACCAGTATAAAACATGAAACTTCTCTTCTGATATGTTGATAAAGTATTATGAACTATAAAAAAATGGAGGTTGCAGAGTTGTTGATTTCATACAAAACTTTGTCGTAGAAAACTTGTAGACAGTATTAATAAACGTAATGTTTTATATATGGAAAAATAGCTTAGAAAATCTAGATTGCGCGTATCAAATAATATTTATAATATAATTACGAAGATATCATGCTTTGAAATTATTCATACAAAATACCGTCTATGAGTGTTCTACAAGAAAGTTTTGTATGAAATTGACAACTCTGCAACCACTTAAGGAACATATTTCATATAGATCTGAAGTGTGTTAACATCACCAACTTGAAAATAATTGAAGAAATCTACCGACTGACTGGCCACTGGATATTTTTACTGATAAGGATAATAATTTATAGGTTAGTTTTGCAGTTATGTAACAATTTTACTTCCAAACTAAAGATTATTTCCATAATAATAACATTACCAAATAAAATGTATTAGAAAGATTACTGCAGAAATAATTAAGTAATGCCAGAGGCCCTAAAATTACTAGAAAAATAAGGCAATCAAGTGTTGACTTTGTTAATTTGATGAAAACAAAAGCGTAACGAAAATGAAATTTACCCGATTGCTGAAGGAGTCTAGGGACGATCTGGCGGACCGGGAACATCTTTGCTGAAGATTTCCTTTCACAGGAAAAGCACAAATCGAAAAATCCTGAACACTGTCGACGAAGAAAATCGAACGAAAATTGTTTTTTTTTTCACGAGGTTTTTTTTTTTTTTTTTTTTAATATATTTACTAGCCTGGTTACTAGACCTTTTGGCTAAACCTAATTTTATTTTTAACTTTCTTCTGTTTTCACATTAAAACGTTGGTATTCGACGTTTTGATGGTTCTTTGGAGTTTTTGGAGGCAATCGAAAGACGCAGGAAAAGCAGAGAAGTCCACAGGAAAGAGGTGAACCGACCGCTTTGCCGCGCTAAAATCACGGAACACTTTTCCTGTTTACGACCCATGCACCATCATATTTCACTGAACTATATATTGTTCACTTGCACGATACTTTGTTACGCAAAACAACACCAATTTTACGAACCAAAACTCACTATAAACAATAAAAATTAGATGAAATATGAGGACTCCAAACGTCAGCTACCAAAGCCCGCCAAAAACTCTTTTCACGTGGACGAACTCAGTGTTGCCACTTAATTTTTTGAATTAGGGCCTACATAACAAGCTGAAAAATGCCGAAAAGAGCTAGAAAGTACAAGTGCTCAAAGTGATGAAAACGGCTAGAAGTGTTAAAGAAACCTATTTTATCAATTCGAGATAATTGTATCACTTTTTGGGAGAAGAGGGGTTTCGAAGAACATGGCACATTTTTGCTATTATCAAAAGGGGTTATAATTATTGCCCTTTCAGGCTGAAGCTAGCAGAGAAGCTGCTTCATCTAGCCCCAAGCGGGCTGAGGTGGCAACATTACCACAGACAATATAGAATATTGTTGCCGCCCGCCCACATTCCCTATACACCCTATACACGCTCCGAAAGGAGCCGTTCGTTTCATTGACTGTTGATAAATTCGAGTTTTTATATTTTTACATGATTTTTAACCGACAACCCTAGAAAGACGGTACCTAATTAAAATATGAATTTATATAAGTAAATTAACGTACAAAATGAAAATTGTCAAGGCTCTTTTTACTGTTTATTTTAATAATTTTACATAACAATCTGCGGTTCAAGTATAGACAGAACAATAGATTTATGAGGAAGAATTTGTCCTCCGTTCACGTACAACTCGTCTTTGATGACGACGCCTTCGCCCAACACCGTTGTATTCTCCATACGCACCCAACGGCCGACCACGGAGCGCCAGCCGACGATACAGCCGTTCAACCAAGCGTGTTCACGTACAATGGCGCCACGGAGGATCGAACTGTGCTTCACACATGCTCCATCTCCAATGACGACGTCAGGACCGATTGTAACATCGGGCCCAATTCGACATCCTTTGCCAATTTTGGCAGTAGCGTCTATGAGCACGTTTCCGACCACTCCTGGACCGCTATGCAGCTTCTCCTGGTGGTTCCGCCGTATACTGGTTAGATACAAGCTTGTTCCGGTCAAGAAGTCTTTTGGTTGTCCAACGTCCATCCAGAAACCTTGCAGTTCCATAGCATGGAGTTGCCCATCTCTTGCCATATTCGGGAATACTTCCTTTTCTATGGACATCGGACGAAGTTCGATTCTATTTAGGACTGTCGGATTAAAAATGTATATTCCGGCATTGATTTTGTTGGAGATGAATTCTTGAGGTTTTTCGACAAAACTGTCTATCAGCCCGTCTTCTTTGTAAACCACCACGCCATACTTCGATGGTTCTTCTACTTTCGTCACAACAATGGTGCCTTCTTTACCATGTTCCTTGTGGTAAGCTAAGAGCTGTTTGAATGGAAATTCACAAATGACGTCCGAATTTAAGACAAAGAACGGTTCATGACTGGTGCTGAGTATATCTCGTGCCAGCGCCAGTGGACCTGCAGTTCCAAGTGGTTCAGACTCATGAGAGAACGTCACAGATATTCCTAGCTTCGACACTTGTTCTGTCAACTCTTTTTCCAGGTCTTCGGCTCTGTAGGAGACAGCAAGGATGACTTCAGTTACTCCTGCATCGGCCAGCGCTTCAATCTGATGCAATATTATTGGTTTGTTGGCAAATTCTACTAAAGGTTTCGGTCTGCTCAATGTTAAAGGTCTCAAACGTGTTCCAAATCCACCAACGAGTATCAGAGCCCGAATTTCACATAGTTTCTCTTTAACACATAACATTTTCTGTTAGAATTGGTTTCAATTGGTATCAAGGTCTGATTCGTCCGGACCCTACTGTAATTACTCGCTCGCACTTCAAAGTCTTACGCTGTACTGTAGCGGAAAGTTGACACGTAGGTATGAGGTAAACAAAAACAGTGGAACGAATTTGCGCCTGGCAATTTTCTCTTAGCAAACAGCTGTTTACAAGTATTTGATATTTAATCTTCCCTGGCGATTATTGAAAACGTAATTAATCGAGTTTTATTTCGACAATTGTTCGTCTATTTATTATTAGTGTAGCTAGTTAAATTGATACAGTACTTTACTCTTTAAAGTTCTTCACAATTGTAAATTGTTGGTACGATGACACTTTTAGAAACAAAAGCGAACGCTGCACATGTTTATTAAACTTTTACTTTCGTGAATTATCATGAAGGTCACAGACTTAGTCAACATATAACTACACTTTATGCGTTCAATAGCTCAGCTGGTTGGTTGGGATACTGTCACAACTTTGGTACGCCAAACGTCATTGTCCATTGTAGAGATATTGCCTAACATTAGCTACGGGATTATAGTTCTAATTTACTGCTGTATACGAATGTTAATAGCGCGTGGAAGCGTGTTGTCGACTGAGTGAATACAAGTATAGAATGCTATCAGAGGCAAGAGTGAAGAGAGGGAGGATGCCAACTAATTCTATACGACACGAGTCAGTCAAACAAGTCCCTCGGAGGGAGAGGCGCGGCGCTTGCGCAACACAACAGACATTCTTTGTTTACTTTCGATAAAAAAAAACGTAACAAAAAAACATTGAAATGCAGATGCAGTGTATAACTTTAGAGATTTTACTATTGGACCAGAGTTGATAGTGTTGTGTTTGTGAATGTTTTTGACATGGAGATAACGAAGGGTCTGAATGGGAGGCGGGAGGAGAATGGTGATGAAGCCAGGAGTCTGGAGGTGAATACTAACGTAACGTAAACGTAGCCGTAATCATAAGAGGAACGTAACGTAAATGTTATTTATTTGCACGCCAAAAACATACAGGGTGTCATTAACTACGATAGTAATATTTAAAGGGACCACCCCTTAGATACGAGTAAGACCATCAAATCAAACTAAACAACTTTCACTATGCAGAAGACGTCGGAAAATTAATCTGCTGTCCTTACATTTGAGTCGATTAGGTGCTGAGTTTTGTATGAAAAAACATTTTTTTTATTTCTCGATATTGGCGCCATAGTAAAACTTGTTCAGTTTGATGGTCTAACAGTTGCAGAAACGCTCATTAAAGTTAATCCTCCATTAAATTTCTTGCTGTCACTTCTTGTCTTGTTGGCGTAGTAAAAGTTAGCAAGATATTTTTAATGAAGGTTTAACTTTAATGATCGTTTCTGCAATTGAGTGTGAACCACCCAAATTACGCCTTTAAATATTACCTACTTAGGTACTATGGCATACCCTTAATCAAATAATCGAAAAACACCACGAATTTAACCTACCACTGTATCTTGCATTTGTAGATTACAGTAAGGCTTTTGATAGTATAACTCATTCCTCGATATTCAAAGCATTAGAGAACCAAAATGTTGAATTGGTTTACATAAATTTAATAAGAAACATCTATAATAAAAGTACAGCCGCAATAAAACTACAATCATCGGGTCCCATCTTCTCGATCGAGAAAGGCGTAAAGCAGGGCGATCCTTTATCTCCAAAGCTGTTTACCAGCACACTAGAGGAGATCTTTAGACGTGTGGCACCTGAGTGGGAGGGGAGGGGAATCGATGTCGGAGGAAGAAGATTAACTAATCTTCGCTTCGCAGATGATATCGTTCTCTTTTCTTCATCGGCGACGGAACTGAGTCTCTTGCTACAAGATCTGAGCAAGGCAAGCCTTGAGGTTGGGCTTAGGATGAATATGTCAAAGACCAAGTTGATGACAAATAGCACGAAGAGTAGGATAGTAATGGGTGGTGAAGGAGTGGATTATGTTTGTGAGTATGTGTACTTGGGCCAAATAGTTTCCTTCCAGGCTAGACAAGAAAAAGAAGTTGCAAGACGCACCGAAAATGCCTGGAGGAGCTTTTGGTCCATGAAAGAACACATGAAAGGAGATATCCCATTGCCACTCAAGCGCAAGCTCATGAACATGTGCATTCTTCCCATTCTCACCTACGGTGCTCAAACGTGGTCTTTGACAAAGGATCAGAAGTCGAGCCTCAAGGTTTGTCAAAGGGCTATGGAGCGCAGCATCCTTGGCTTAAAACTGATCGACCGGGTCAGAAATGAGGTCATTCGCGCCAGAACCAAAGTGACAGACGTCGCCACCACCGCTGCCAATCTGAAGTGGGACTGGGCTGGACATGTCTGCCGCATGCCTGATGACTTATGGGCCAAAATCACTACCAACTGGCTCCCAGTACAAAATCGGCGTCGAGGCAGACCTAGGAGAAGGTGGCGGGACGAAATAGATAGCTTCTTTAAGAACTGGCCCAACGAAGCGCAAAACAGGGATGCATGGAGAGAGCGGAGGGAGGCCTTTGCCCAACAATGGGACACCGACGGCTGATATAATAATAAAAAGGTACTATTAGTTAGGGTGTTTTGTAACACCTTGTAAAATAATAAAAGTATAATAAGATGAACCGTAAGGGTACAAATGGCGGTCTTATCACTAAAAACGATTTCCTCCCTAGAAAAAAAAAGATAAAGATGCACTCTACAAAAAACTGTGGAATGTTTTTCCTTTATTGTTTACCACGTCGTTAATTTAGTTAATACCTACTCTATTATGTTTAATTGATTTTAAATTGCTTAAGGGGCTACCTGCCGGTTTTGGGTAATTTTGTAACCATTTTATTCATTAACTATGGCACTTTTTGAGCTGAAATTTAAACTGAACCATCTACAGGATATGAGAAGTGATGTGGTTTTTCTAGAAATCAATTTTAATGAATAAAACCGAAGAAAAGGGACTCTAAAGTCACCCCTTTTTTTCCAGTTGTAACCATTTTACTCTTACATTTTTAATCGGAACAAAATGAAAATTTACTATATTGTTCACAATACAATTTAGAATGATGTGGTTTTTTTACTTTATCGAAATTAATAAAAAATCATCGAATTTTTCAAAGAAAACATCAAAATTCTGACCAGAGCTACGCGCTCTGTCTCATCGATTAGTATGGAGTGTGAGTGAGAGGAGAGTAGTCCATGGCTGATACGCCTTAATGCTATTGTCTGAATTGTTTTCCCAGCGTGTGTTTTGATAAGACTTAGTCCGTAATAAAGCATTCTAATCACCATTGTGTAAATCGCATCCAATTTGATCTACGTTACATTATTTAGTTTAGCCAAAAGAATAATAGCTATTCTGCGGTTTAACTCTACATTAAATTCACTAACATTCAGTTGCAGAAACGCTCATTAAAGTTAATCCTCCATTAAATCTCTTGCTATTTTTACTACGTCAATAAAACAAAAAGTGACAGCAAGAGATTTAATGGAGGATTAACTTTAATTCTCGAGCGTTTCTGCAACGGAGTGCCTGTAAATGATCCAATTTGCAGGGTAGATGTTAGTCGCATCATTATTTTGACCTTCTTGCATATGCTCACGACTATATTCCCCGAGGACCCCCTCGGGAGTCAGAGATATTCTGAAAACTCGGAACATCCACGTTTCACTAGTAGTACCGAAACTCTGTTCTGTGCTTTGGTCCGTGTGACGGGGAGTGCGCCCGTCGCCGTCGCCGTCGCCACTTATAATGGACATTGGGGACACAATACATGCCTCGGAATTGAAGCATGCATGTTACGATGTTTTCCTTCACCGAAAAGTCAGCCAGTGTTGTTACAAATCGTATAAAAATTCCGAAAAACTCATTGGTACGAGTCGGCCTGGACGGGGATCGATCGAACCATCATCGCCTCCTGCACGGCAAGGTTACTCGCCACTGGACCACCACTGCTTTTTCTCAGGGTTTATCTTGACTTTATAGGTACCATTATTTGGGGTTGGTTGGCGCAATAAAGCCATCTTCCATTCAACTCTCTTTACCTTTTCTTTCTTCTTGTCGTGTGGGCAAGCCATGGTGTCAGTCGTATAAGGGTAGTGAAAAACAAATAATCGTTCGCACATTCTAAGACAGAGATTTAGAAGCTGTATGATTGAGTTCGAACTCTCGTAAAAATTGTTTTGTGTGGATTTAGGTCCTATCACAGGCTTAAAAGAAGAACCAGACTTAGGTAATCTCGTCTAATCTTGAGCAAGCCATGGTGTCAGTCGTATAAGGGTAGTGAAAAACAAATAATCGTTCGCACATTCTAAGACAGAGATTTAGAAGCTGTATGATTGAGTTCGAACTCTCGTAAAAATTGTTTTGTGTGGATTTAGGTCCTATCACAGGCTTAAAAGAAGAACCAGACTTAGGTAATCTCGTCTAATCTTGAGTGAAGCACCCATTTATTTTGTGTGCGTGCTATCACGCGGTACATAAGGTGACGGGTTGTAGGACCTGCGCCTAGAGCTAGTGCATCTGTGTGAGTGTAGGTCCCTTGTAGAACAAACGAGATTGTATTACCTTGCATACTTTACATCTTTTTAGTGCAATATTCGGTCCGTATTTCTTTCAAGTCCGTGGATCCTATACCAATTCGACCCATCTAATACTCAAGTGACGTTCAAAATACTCTTCTGAATTCCAGCCGAAGTCCCTTCTTCTATCGCATACTAAAACGTGAGGTTAGCTGAGATTAGTTTATGAATTCGGGCCTTAGATAACTAATAAATAACATAACTAGTTATAATGTTAAAACATGATAAAAGTTACGTTAGAGTGGAGGCCAGAGATTAGATCACATCCGTCTTTGACATGCAATTTAAAAATGCAATAGGTTAAGAAATAGGTGGATAGTTAGTTATGTAACGATGCGACATAGTAGGTAGTAAATTATTGGATACTTATACATTTTTACAGATATTACATCTCTACCTCTCTCTCTCTCCTTGACTACCCCATCGGGGATATCATTATCATCATATAAGTCCGATAGATTTCACTGCTGAACATAGGCCTCCCCCAAGGATCGCCACAACGACCGGTCCTGCGCTGCCCTCAACCAAAGGGTTCCCGCCGCCTTCGCCAGAAGCCGTAGCATGTTGCGCGTGATACGGCTATATCACGCCTTTATTTCGTTATAGGAAGCTAAGGCGCGATATACAGCGATATTTATTCAACACTTTATTGTACACACGGAAATACAGATGAATACAGCATAATAGACAAGTACAAAGGGCGAGCTTATCTCTGAAGAGATTTCTTCCAGCAGACCCATGATACAGAGACAGTTTATAAAGTGAGGCAGGCAAGGTGTACACAGTTCAAAGAAATTAACGAACTAAAACACACAATTTGATTGAAAACCTTAATTATTTATAATACAAAAGAAGATACTTAAACGAATAGACAAATAAATATATTACAAATATACCAATACATAAATATAAATATATATATGTATAATAAATAGGTACATAGACTTAATTTATGGCAGATTAAGATAGTGAACTTTAGTTTTCTTTTTAAAATATCACATTGCGATACTACGGCCGCAGGTCGTCGGTCCCCCTTCGTCATCTCGGGGAATGAAGTCGTAAGCCTAGGCCTAGGCAAAAATCATTTCTAGTTAGTTTGAAAATTCACACATCCTTATGAATACCAAATTTTATAATTCTTCTTCTTTTATGGTAACGTAAATGGCAACTGGGCAGGCGTGTCGCCTGATCGAGAATCATAACTCTGCGCTGCGCTTCGCTAGGTGTGCGCCATCTCATAGGGATTACCTACTGTATTGAATAAGCATAAGCATATGCTCACGACTGTATTCCCCGAGGGGGTAGTCAGAGATATTCTGAAACCACAGAACATCCACGTTTCACCCACGGACCTGAAAGAATTACGGACCGAGTATTGCACTAAAAAGATGTGAAGCATGCAAGGTAACACAATCTCGTTTGTTCTACAAGGGACCTACACTCACACAGATGCACTGGCTCTAGGCGCAGGTCCGACAACCCGTCACCTTATGTACCGCGTGACAGCACGCACACAAAAGAAATGGGTGCTTCACTCATGATTAGATGACATTCCGTCTGGTTCTTCTTTTAAGTCTGTGCGTTTCACCGCTAGTACCGAAACTCTGACCAGTGTGACGGGGGTTGACCCCGTCTTCATTGTCGTGTATTGAATTAAAATGTGCGAAATTAAAAGATACGGGCTACAAAAAAAACTGATTTATAAACACTTACCTAAGTACTTATTTACCTACCTATTTATGTCTTCCTGCCTTGTACAGACTTAGCAAATAATAGTAAAGTTGTTTGACTTTGAGCTAATTAATTACTAATCACATTATCTAGTATTTCTACACTTAATTATACGGGTTCCAACCTAGTTATTTGGCATTGACATTCACAGAAATGTAAAATTAAAATAGTCTACCTGGTTCTCAATTATACGAGTATTTAGTGTTGCATGATGCATAATTATTCATATTAAAGTATCGATGTAATCGATTGGCGTGAGTGGGAGGTTGCCAGTTGCCGCAGAAGGCGCCACATGTCACATAATCTACAAGAATCGCAGACAACACAAAACAGATGAACTGAACGCGCAAATGTAAACCGTAACTACAACACCTAAGGAACAATATTAATCGCGGAACTTACATCGCACTATCGAAGTTTTCACGGGCATCCTATTATTATAGAAGGTCCAACTAAACAACCGTTGGACTCAGTCGTCCCCAGGCAACCTAGCCTGGCAAAAGAGCTACACTTTTCATTGAAGGAACCTCTACCATTTCCAGTTTTCACTTCCACCGTGCGTAGCCCTCCGTTCGTTTAGGCGTTATTCCTCGTTCCTCCATTCCATACTTTGTATAGGTACCTAAGCATGCACGTAGGTATGTAGAAGTTTCCATGACATGACAATACTTTTAGCAGCAGCAGCAGGCAGCATAGTATCAGAGCAAGTGCTCATGGCTTTTATTCTCTGCAACATTCAGCTAATTTCTAAATATAAGAACAATCGACCTACGATCTACTAGTGAAACGTGGATTTTCTGTGGTTTCAAAATATATCTGACTACCCCCTCGGGGAATATAGTCGTGAGCATATTCATGCATGCATGTATATCAACAAACTAGTAACCCGTCTTTGGTACGAACAATTTGAAGCTATTCCATACCAAATTCACGGGAAAACCCGGTATTGCCCTCCTTCTTCGTATTTGCCCTGTATTGCATCTTCGTATCTTCGATACGAACAATCTAAAGCTTTTGCGTACCGATTTACGGGAAGATTAAGAAAGGCATTGGGTTATAATAGTCACCACTCACGATATGAGCACGGCTTTTATGTTTCTTGCCTTGAAATGTCCTTCTTGGTCCTTCTTAACATGCTGGCTGATGGACTTATTAAGGAGGCGATCAGACCATCTAACTAAAAAACATTCTCAAAGGGACCTACGAATGTCGAAATCGCGAAAAAAGTCAGTTCCATGCAAAGCTTCAAACCTACTCGACCCAAATGCATAAGACAGATGACTTTCATTTCGCGTTTTCGTTTCTGGTCCCAGAGAAAGTTGTTCAGTTTGATGGTCTGATAATCCCGTGAAAAAACCGTCAACGTGTTAAGGGACCCTTTATAATACAGCCTATAGGTTGGCATCCAATAAAAGACTTAAACCAAAGGGTTCTTATCGCGTTTTTATTTATTTTGGAGTTCCCGATATAATGATTAACTTTAGCTTAATTAATAACCGCGTAACTCTCAAAAATTGTGTAAATTAAACGTTGTTCCCGCAGCCGCCTCCAGTACCCTCGGAGCAGCAGAACAACGCGCACCATGTCCTCGAGACGGACCAGCAGCGGCGCGAGCGCTGGCGCAGCGTGTACGTCATCTACTTCACCATGTTCCAGATGTCGCTCGGCTTCAGTATCGTGCTCACCGGCGTCTGGCCGTATCTCGACAAGGTACTGTCTAAACTAAAGCGCGAAATATACTGAAGAGGCACGGGCGGGGCAAGGGTAAGGGACGGGCACGGTGCGGCCATCGTGCCGTTTGGTGCCGCTTCAAAACTTTTCCATACCAACTGTATGCAAGCAACGCTTCGTGAATTGTACTCAAGCGGTATGGAACAGGCATGCCGCTTCGATGCCCGCGCCTTGCCCGTCCTGTACCCTTACCTTACCCTTACCATATAATGCAATAAATTATTATGAATTATTATGAATTATGAATTACCGTCGCGCCTCCAGTCGTGACCGGAATCTGCCTGTACAATGACGCACCTTACCTTATCTTTGTCTTCTGTGTCGCGTCGGTGACGCGTTGTGGAGAGAATAGATACTCATGAGAGCCCGTGTTCGAATCCGCGTGGACGACATGCCTCGTACCAATGAGTTTCTTCTAACTTATGTGCGTAATACCGACTGCTCTCAAACGGCGAAAGAAAACATCGTGAGGAGTACTGCAAACGCTGAAGAAGAAAATCTAATGCGTTTGTAAAGTCTACAAATCCGCATTGGGGGCGCTGTCTACATTCTGTCTACGATCTTTTCCCAATTTATGTCCACGGTAACAAGTATTTTGCTCTCAGAGCAAAGATGTAGAGTCCATAAGAAAGGCCTGGCTTTATACATTTTTATTGTTAAGATTTTAGACTGCCGCCGTTCTGTTTGTCATATTCATTTAAACATGTCCTAAACTGTAGGACGCACAACGAGGCCCATGATGGCTGCTGTTAGTAGATATGCGATGGTAGCGTCCACATGCAGACAAAATAATCGATGTCGCTAAGTAGAAAGTACTCATAGGATATCAATACATAGCGCTGAACTATAGGAAATTCTTTCAAAAGGTGACCGAAGAATACGAGCGTTTCGGCAGTAGAAAGATGCATAATCTCCATAGTAATTTTGACATTTTCTATTGCCGAACCGTTCGTATGATTTTCAAAAATCGCACTGCAGTTTCTTGGCCGAATTATACTGCCTATTTACTTATTTTTTCCTAGTTTACTCAACATCAAAGTTTTTATTACTATTCACACACGAGTAACATAAACAATAAAACAAACAATTTCTATTATCAATCTGTTCCAGTTTCTCTGTTCATTAAATAGCAATAAACGTATAATTATGTAAATAAATGCACTTATCTCAAGCTATAATGCAATCACCCGCATGTCTCGACGTTAGATACCTAGGTACTATACAAATAAGTACAAACGATTTCAAGTACACACGCTAAGTTATACCAAGTCACGAGCAAGTTATATACTTATATTATATACCTACCTATTATGTAAGTATTATAATTGTAAAGATCTTTAGTAGTCAACTGATCTTTGACTCACATCTTTCTGGTTTTAATATTTGTTGCTTTAACCTAAAGTTTTTCGGAATGTCGCATTATCGCATTCATTATCAAACATCGCACTACATGTTAATGCAGACATTTAGGGTTAGGTAGGTAGGTATATCTACCTACTTGCTTAGCCCCACTTGCGCCAAACACGGGTTAGCAATTAACTCCGGATAAAATAGCTCTTTCAGTTGTTTTTCTATACAAAAAATCATGGGTTACCAACTTAACCTAGAGTTTATTGCTAACCCAGGCTGGCGCAAGTGGGGCTTTGAATATTTGCTTGATTTAATATACGACTTTACTCGAAAGTGAATGACTTATTGTTATCGTTAAGTGGATTAGTTACAAGTCACCTGTATTATTTATTATAATTATGTTACTCCTGCATCATAAACTGTGCAATCTTGTAGATAAGGGAAACGTACTTCAATTGTGTTCTTTTGTTATATTTAGTAGGTATACCTATTTCCATAGTTATCATCCTTCTTAATATGCAGACACTTTTTAAGGGGATGATCAGGCAATCAAACTGAACAACTTTCTGTATTGGACCAACATCGAAATCGCAAAAAAAATCTGCTGTCCCATACATTGGGCTCTAGTAGGTAGGTTTGCAGTTTTGTATGGAACCGCAGATTTTTTTTACGCGGTTTTATGTTGGTGCTATAGAGAAAGTTGTTCAGTTTAATGGAGTCATATAGTCATATCGTTAAAAAAAAGTCAGGATATTAAGAAGCACCCTGTTTAATCTAAGGATGTTTTATTAGAGCAAACAATTTAGTGGTCAAGTTTCCGACATATATATTCTTGTAGGTATCCTTACGAAAATAACCAATATTACATTTTAAAATGTGACTAAAGCGAAGTGGAAGAGAGATAACAACCGTAATAGATAAGAAGGCGCGGGCGCACAGTCACGCATGCTATTGTAACTTGTTGTTAGGCGAATTGTCACGGGTCAGAGATCACGGTAACACTCCGTCAGTTTCGCAACATTGGCTATTGTTTGATAGACTTCATACTAATCCTGAGGTAGGGCGCGTGGCTCAGGTGACGACATCGATGAGCGGTCGGAAATAACGTGAGGTAAGGGCGAGTTTCATTGAGGCAAGAAGGTTTTGTAGAAAAGACGTGATCAAAAGTCTACTACATAATTCGTGCACGAACTGTTCGCGAGACTATTTCATGAGGCGAGGTACTCTAGATGTTAGCGGGGGTTTGCGTTAGCGTATATTTTCTTTGGCGGGGGGCAGGTGGTGTAGTAGGGAAGGGAAGCGCGCGCCGCTCAAAAGCAGTCGCGAGTGCTACCTCACCTCCCCCAACGTCTGTGCCCCGCAGGAAGGTCGCGCACTAACTTGTCTCACTATATAGTTTCCATTTCTTCTAATCTTGACCCTGTGTAGGAAAGATAATCGCCAATAAGATCGCATCGTGTAATGATCCCTAACAAACAATGTAATGTACACGTGTATTGTAAAATTATTCAATGTCTATATTTCTATAGGTACCTGCTTCTGCACTTAAATTTCACTTTTGTGTGAAAATGCATTAGTAATGAAGTAGAGAACAAAGGATCGGTTTGTCGAGTGATTAATAGGTTATCAGCTGTTATTTTGTTACAAGCATGACTTATTACAACAAAGTGTGTGATTGTGTTTACAATATACTTACATAGTTATTCACTAGGTATCGTAATTCCTTTTAGTGTTGTCAGAAACATAGCATTAACTATTACTATACCTGAGTGCGTTTCTTAGCATGGTGTAGGTAATATTATGTCAAATAATAGCTGGCTGGTCTTTCGCCCTGTTAAACAAAGCAAAATATTTTCCATCGTTGCTTCGCTATTTTGAACTACCCAAGGCCTCCAGTTAATTAGCAAGAACCTACGATTGTAATGCTATCTTGGTTGCCCAAATACAACTTAACGCGTGAAAAAACAAGATGGCAGTATTTTTATCAACATGTCGATTCCAAGCAGCGGACAGCCCCAATCTGTCAAACATCTGTCAAACGCTAGCGACTAGGGATGTGCAAAGTACAGTTTTAATCACGCATTCAGCCGTTAATTAAACGACTGAACGGATTTGGATTAAATTTGGTACCCGGATAGAATATCTTCTCTACAACGGAACACCTTCCGAAGCGGTGGTAGAATCAAAAATGACGTCAAAAAGTTATCTATGTGATATTATTTTGAATAAAAATTTTGACTTTGACTTATATATTCTGGATTAACACTTAGGATTTTTTTTAAAGTTCCCGCAGACGGGGTAGCGGGAATAAGGAGAGATTTTAGTAGAAGGTGCCCTCGTAAGATGTAGGTACTCTTGGTGATCAACCTACCCATAGTTGGAGCTTATGTCCATGAACATAGAGTTCAACTATGGGTAGGTTGATCTGTCGCCGTGTGTACCTACTCACAATACCATATCTTTTACTCTGATCAATTCGGTGGCGTCTGACAAAAGGTGAGGTGAGGAGTACTCAAAACCGACGAGCATGTCGATGACGATGTGAATGAGGCGAAGAGGTATGTCTGGGTCGCAGTAAATAGCGCTCCATAATCTCTGCCTACCCCAACCGGCAACGATGCTTGTCGTTTAAGACAGGACAGATATGTTACCGGCAATCTGTATAATTCAGGTATTCTCTACAATACCTAGGCTTCTATAGAATACCTGGGGCGTCCAGGCAATGTATAAAATATTGTTAATAATTGTCCATTACACACTTTACCTAGGTAATGTATACAATCCCTAGGGGTTAAGAACAAATTAATCATAGGATATTATCGATTGATTAAATGTTTTCACGTCACTAATTAATAACCTCAAAATCGAATTGGTCATTTGCGATTTTTGTGCTTTCTATTAGTCCAAACTATGTTATTGTTGTTAATTAAGCAATGGGAAATTAATTTCCTTTCAAGATTACAAATTTCTGGCCGACGCACACGATCACCGCACTACCAAATGATACGCGACCAAATTGAATATGATTCATAATGTTGCCACCGTAGAAAGCTAAAAGTGCCTTTCTTATTTGGCAGTATGGATAGAGGTCTTTAGGAGTCGGAATGACGTTTTGGGTAGTACGGTGTGACGTCATCAAGAAGTTATGGTGTTATTACACTTGGCTAAATTTAGACGTCTGAATTTAGAAAGAAGTTAGAAACCTATTTAGAAGCTTCTAATCACACTTTCCTAAATTTAGTTACTGAATCACTTTTGTTTCTAAGCGCGACGTAGTCAGACGTGTCGAGTAAAAGGATCAATATATTATTATAGTAAAGTTACGTACTATGGCCCCGTTTCTATCCAAACACAAACAAATTGGCATTAGCCTTGTAGCCCTGGCCGTTGGCTCAATGGATATAAAAAAAAAAAGAAAAAGAAAAACATGGGTGAAACAATATTTTCACCTCACAAGCTCGGAAAGATTCTGTTTATCATTCGAAATCTGAGTGCAAAAGTGCATTTTATCCGCTAGCGTGGAAAGAGTTTTTGAAATTCGAATCTGTCTATTCAATATTTTTATATACCGCCAATCCACTAAAAATGCTTAGACTATATAGACAGAGCAACAAGCGGGCGAAATGGCCCCAAAAAAAGTAGGTAAAAACCGTACTCCTTTCAAAAACCTTCCAATAGTCTCAATCATGACGCGAAACGGTACAGACCTCCTGAATCCAAGATAAAAAATTCCGAAAAAATGACTTACGTGATAAAATTGTCACAAATTCACAAAAATATGCACAATAAAAAAAAGATTAACATGTTTCACACTTATAAATTAATTTTTCACCACGATTTGAGATACAATAAGCTGATTGAAAATTTTAAAAACTTTTCTTTGTTTACATAGGCCATTTTTAAAGTGTGGTCAGATTTTTCTTTCTAAATTTCCCGCCATTATGTCTCGATCAATAGTCGTTTCGTTTTTTTTCATTACTATTTTTATCAACTAATAGACAAAGGTTTTTCGTTCATACAACCTAAAAGCAAAAAAAAATATTTCACTTTATTAAGTCTTTATTTCTTCCGAACTTTATTTCTATTAACTATCGTGGTGAGAAGGAACATAATTATTAGAGATCGGATGCTTATTTACCTAAACTAAATTTTTTTTCCACGGAAACTGAATATAGATAACTATGCCTTTCTGAATAAAGTTAATTAAAAAAAAATAGTGCCACACGCACTGTTTTGTCACACTTATCCTCACCATTATGATAATACGACAACATGAACAACTCTGACAACTTTGTCAACCTGATCAACTGAATTGACTTGATCAGGTTGTCCAATTTGTCCATGTTGTCCAATTAAGTACTTTCGACAACAAAACAATTCTGATAACATGAACAACTTGGTCAACTCGGACAACTCTGTCAACTCAGACAATATTGTATAAGTTGACCAAATTTAGAGTTGTTCATGTTGTCCGAGTTGTTCGTGTTGTCCGAGTTGTTCAAATGTCCGAGTTCTACGATACTTTTTATATAGATAAATCTTTTAGCAATCCCGGGACTTCGGAATGATCCTGGGATTGCTTCATGAAATAAAAAGACGCGTCCATATTATTCTTGTGAAAAATGAAGTTTAGGTAAATTATGCATCTGAATATCCGATGTCTAATAACCACTGTTGAGATAATAATTCGCGTGCATGACAGTCTTTGAACACCTTTCTCTATGGGACCAAGGTCGAAATAGCGAAAAAATCAGCTGTTTCATACATTTTGGTCGATTAACTATTTTTTTATTAGCCCCTTTCATCCCATTGCTGGGCAAAAGCCTCCCCTTTCGAGTAACTATGGAACAGCAAATTTATTTCGTGCTTCCGATGTTGGCTCCATAGTGAAAGTTGTTCAGTTTGTTCAGTTGTTGTTCAGTTTTGACGCATTTAATTTTACACCCTGTATAGTGTAGTTGACTCCCAAAGATGACTAAAATTTTCCCAGATTCTAAGGGAGATGGAATTCTGCTGGTAACCCAAACACTCACACACTGAAAGGTTTAAACATGCGTAGAACGCAGCTGTCACGCACACATCTGTCAAAAAATTGAACCATTTTTGTTTTCCATTTGTGAGGCGACGTTCCATCTAGATAATCTAAGTAAAAATGCTTAATAACTATTTCATGACACTGGCCAGCACGAAAATAAAAACTTTTTGAAATGTTCTTTTTAGCAATTCACTTTTTTCCTCGCTGTTGTGAGGTGAAAAATTTTGTGTTTCACTCGGCTGCAAAGTTATTCTGCGTCTCGTACCTTTGAAACCTTCGCTAAGCGCTCATGATTCTATTATTTGAACCACTCGCTTCGCTCGTGCTTCAATCCTAGAATCCTTCGCTTGCTCAGGTTTCAATAAAAGTACTCGCGCCAAAAAGCAACTTTGCAGCCTAGCATAACAAATAACTATTGTTGCTGCGTGAAAAGCTAGCAATGATGCAAATTATGCGTGTTTTGGATCCAGATATATAGACCAAAGATAGGGCATTTCTTTATATAGTTCTAGGATATTCATTAAAGCTTCTTTCTCTTTCGACATTTTGTACACAGCGTACCTACACATTCAAAATAACACACGTCCGCTCGCACGGCAAGATACTGAAATCGGAGGCTAAATGCGATTACACTTTCCTAAATTCGTTTCTAATTAGGCTTCTAAATGATTTAGTCAGTCAGCAACCATACTTTTTTCTAAATTTAGAATCCTAACTGACTAAATGCGATTACACCTTTCTGAATTTAGTAACTTCTAAATTCAGACGTCTAAATTTAGCCAAGTGTAATAACACCTTTATCTACTTGTATTAATTGATCTGAGGAACTACCGATCGCTATCGTAAATAAAACACACCATGAAATTTAGGTACCTACGTACTTTACTACAAATAATATTGAAAATCTGTGATTTTCTGCTGAATTTTTAAGTTGTAGCTACTTATTTATAGTTAATTATGTCTTACGTCTCATCCATTGTTCAGTTCACGGATGCTTCTATAGGTACGTATTGTCATAGATAGTATAGGTGGTAGGTAAGCTAGGTTCATATTGTTTACCACCTGCTAAAGTGCAAAGACTTTGGATCGAGGAGGTGAAACCTTTGTGCTCAGATGGTTTATTACTATGACGCTGTTTGCAGAAGTAAAGTTGTGAAGTAAACAATAGAATGATGTTTATCATATCAATCCTGCCGTTATTCCATAGTGTAAAGTGTTACACAGGGTGTAAACTCTAACTTTAGGGGTGCCACCATGACTAATATTGAAATAGCGAAAAAAAATTAGGTGCACTATTTCACACACAGACACATCCACATATTTTTACCCGACTGCGCGACGCAAAGGAAGGGTAATGTGTTTAACAGCCTATGTATGTATGTATGTATGTAAGTTTGTACCTTTGTGGCACAATAGAAACCAAACGCGTGGGCCAATTTTGATGATTCTTACGTCAATCGATTTGTCTTAATCTTGCGAGTGTCACTAAAGACATGACAGTAATCAAAATTCAATATGGCGACTGGTGTCTGGTGGTTAACATTTTATATTAAAGACATAATATACAGGGTCCTTCTTAATATGCTGACACTTTTTTAAGGCGATGATCAGATCAGACCGAGACAAATTTCTCTATGGCACCAACATTGAAATCGCGAATCAAAAATCAGCTGCTCCATACAAAACTCCAAACTAACTCGAGCCAAATGTGTGAAGACAGCTGATTTTTTTTCGCGATTTCTATGTTGGTCCCGTAGAGAAAGTTGTTCAGATAGCAGGTCTGATCATCCCCTTAAAAAAGTGTCAGCACATTAAGAAGGACCCTGTAAGGGTTGAACTACACATGGCCGCACGCGATCGCACTTTTCCGTCGCTCCATCCCTTTCTGTCACTCAGGAACGTTATTTGCTAGAGCATACAAGATAGACGGCACGCGATCGCCTGCGGCGTGCGATCGCGTTCGGCCATGTGTAGTTCAACCCAAAGTTTTCTCATAATTATAATCGTTATCTATAGGTACTGTTTATAGTTAGGTAAATACTAGAAGTCATTTACATCCCTCGTGTGCAAAGTTACACGCGTCCCAGATTACTAAAATAATAAATAACAAAATATACGGCGGCGCTCCGACGTCACAGCTACTACTGTCAGATTTGGAACTCTACCAATCCTGCCCATGCATTGTGGTGTTTACACACACACGCTTATGCAATAACTATTCATTCACGAGTGGTGTGCCGTCGTAAGGCGAATAATTCCTTCAGGCATAGTCAACATTTTTCTACACACTTAACTATTTACTATTACACTTTGTAATTCTTGCTATGTGACCAACTGAGCTATTTACAACCTTGATAGCTCAGTTTGTAGTTCTGCCAAAGATAGCCTACTTTAAGATATCTTTGGTTCTGCTGATCCGAGAGTCGCGGTTTCGGACCCCACGAGGGGCAAAAACATATTTGTATGGCTCAGGCCTGAAATGCCAGTTTTCCTGAAATTTATTTTCCCCAAAATGTGTGCTTTTCCATAATGTCTGCACGTCACGTGAAGCTGGTATTATGCAAAAGACGTGAAGACATTATGGAAAAGCAGACATTTTGAGAAAAACACATTTTAGGAAAACTGTCATTTCAGGCCTGAGCCATTTGTATGACAAATATTCCTAATAATGCTGACACTTTTTTCGTTATTTCTAAACTGGTTTGGATGATTAATTTATTGATCAAAAGAGTGTATTGCAGAGTTCATCCTACTAAAATTTGGTGAAGATCTGAAGATGCGTTTCGAAGATGTAGGTACAATGTTTTAAATGGGTCAGATTTTACTACAAAAAATTCCTAACCTATTTTATTCTTTTACGAAAATAATCTTCGAGTTCTGTTCATTTTTCTTTCTGAAATAAAATCAAGAGATAGGTTCTCTTAAGAGGTGCCTATACAGGGTGGTCCAAACGGAGACGTCCACAATTTTTTTTTAGATTCCTCGCACACCTATAGGTATGTATCCTAAAATACCCCATGTATGATGTTCCGCGATTTTTTTAGTTAGAAGCTTAGATTATCAAGATAAACAGTCAAAGCTACGAAAGCGTCGAAAAAAAAAGGAACCAGTACTGGTTCCAAAACCCTATACATATACACGCACACATACAGACTGGGAAGACAGGAATTTTTTTCACGATTTCGATGTTGTTCCCATAGAGAAAGTTGCTCAGTTTGATGGTCTGATCATCCCCTTAAAAAGTGTCAGCATATTAGGTCTGACCCTGTATAAATGGGTAGGTACCTATTTGTTCCTGAGTCATAGATGTTCATTCTGATAATCTGTGTGACAACGTCCAAGATTTATAAACACTGCTTCGTTAAAACGTTCAAAAGTATAAGTAATTCCAGAATTTTATAGTCAAAAGCGTTCCAGAGTCAATTCAATTCAATTCATTTCAAAATCATTTATTCAATATAGGAGCCTGAAGCACACTTATTAAACGTCAATTCTTTTTTAAGCTACCACCGCGTCGGAACGTGTTGTCGCTGTAGAGAAGATGCGGCCAGAAACTCTACAGCATAACACGACTTAATGACTATTACAGTAGTAAAATAGAGTTATGCTATTTTTAAATAGGAACTTTGTTTCTGTTGCTATGGGGGTTTGAGCAAAAGTTCCGATCTATAAATAAATGAAATATTGTGCTCTGCGAAGAATCGAAATAGTTTTATGAGTAGCCCCGGGACAGTCGGAGTCCACAAAGAAATAATGTTTAATTTGTTTCATTATAAATTCTAATCCGATCGCTGATAGCTATCAAAGTTTATTATTACGTACTTACAATGTTTTTATTTTCTTTGATCATTTCCCACCAGATGTTCTAGAACATTGTTTCCAAGGAAAGTTTATTGATAATAATAATTTACCTAATTAGTTAATGGCTAAATTTAATTGTCTACACCAAGAAGGGGTGAGATTTTTGAATGTCATCTGTGAGTTTGAACGGTTTTTAAATCTCATACAAAAGCGTTCTCATGCATCTTTCTACTGCTTATTTGTCTTTAAAAACTCGCACTCCTGAATTATGATTTTTGGAAGTCAAATCAGCAGTAGAAAGATGCATATCTCCATAGTAATTTTGACATTTTCAACTGCTGAGCTCACCGAATGAAATTCAAAAATCGCACCCCAGATCCATGTCCATAATAGTGGGCATAGATTAATATGTATTGATAGTGGGGAACCGGTCAGAGACTCTACAAGATGACTTGATAGATAAAATTAATCTACAAACATTATCAGTTATCTTACCGCTTATCTTTCAGCAAGTTTACATGCAATTGAAATTGTAAGTACATTTAAAATCCAAGTTTTCGATTATATTTACCTAATATTTATCACAATTTTATCTATTCGCGGGCTTGACCAAACAGGGGATCAACTTTTAGGAAGTCTAAGAAGTATTAGGTCACACGCTAGGCACTGTAGGTATCTTATTTGAGTACTAAATGTTTGATTGGAGGGGAGTGGACGCTAACTGCTTAGTGATAGAGTCAGTAGGTAGTCGAATATACAGGGTGTTATGCCTAAAGTTAAATGTGTTACATATTTAATGGGGTGCTTCACCAAATCAAACAAGTTTTATAATGAGACCAAAACATAGAAATTCCGAAATAAATACCAGCTGTTCCTTAAAGGGTCGAATCCAGTCGCTAATCGATAAAACGAAACGTCAGAAAAAATATTATTTCACTAGAAGAAATAATATGTAATTTTCTCTTACCTATAATCATAACAACTAAAGTGTCCACTTATTAATTTATACTAAACGGGAGGTTCAATCTACGTCCGTTCTTCCGATCTTTGATGATATTTTGAGGTTAGTTTAATGTTTACATATACTAAGACTTTCCTATTGGAATATGGGTACGTCACGTTGGTCATTGACCTCGAAGATAATACGCTGTTATCTTTCGAAACATCAAATATGTCTTGTTTGATTTTGAACTCGGGTCATCCCTACAAAATTTTCCTATCATAAAATAATTCTCTGTTCTTTAAAACCTAGGTATTTTAAACCTAATGCCACCGAGATAGAAGACGAAAAAAACAGGTAGTGGATAGCTATTGAGTGTCACTGTATACCTCCACAGTCAAATACCTAAGTATTACATACCTATACTCAATTTCAAATAGCAACGAAATTTTAAGGCTATTTTGAATAACAGAAACAGAGAAAGAGAGGTCGCTTGGCGGCAGATTGACCCCGGAGACCAGGTCCACCAGGTTCCAGGGGAGCTTCGGAGCTTTCGCTCCTACGCGTAGCTCGGCCTTCGGCCTCGCAAAAATTACACGGGGGAAGGGAGACGGGTAGTTACGGAGGTGTTCAATCAAATCAAAACAATCTGATATTTTCACGTCCGCTATATTTTTCGTAATTTTCCTTACTACAAGTCATACGTGACTTAACTCACATAAAAATGGTCTAAGATAATATGATGATAAAGATCGAGATACGCATATTATTAGATCTTTCTTGTTTTCTCGGAGGAAACGTAGGTAACAATTTTACGAAATATTGGTACAAAGACTAGGCCAATTTATGTGAGTTAAGTCACGTATCACTATAGTAAGGAAAACATAACCCTCCTTCTGGCACAGTCGGGTAAAGATTGCGGAAACACAGCGAACGTGTCTGATTGTTGAGATTGATTGTCCCACTGTTAGGCATGCCGAAATGGACTACCCGTCACACTGGACAGAGTTTTGTTATACTACTACTACTAGTGAAGCGTAGATGTTCTGAGTTTTCATAATATCTCTGACTACCCTTTAGGGGAATATATTTGTGAGCATATCATACATGCAACGCGCAAGACGGTTAACCCATTTTGTCGCTTTGTTGTACGTGGTGTTTAAACACGATTAAAACTTACCGAAACTAGAAACAAAGGGATTTAGACTTGGGCCTTCATGACATGGTCACTGTGAAGGAATTTCGCGAAAGTAAAAATCTATGTTAATATCTTTTTGGGGTTTCAACCCCTTAGAAACTCTTTCCAAGTTTTGCAAAATGATGCCGAAATAAGAACGTATTAAAAACTTATATTTCAGTTAGAACCGGGCGCAAAGAAAGAAGTGCTCGGCCTTGCAGTGGGCGCCAACCCTCTCGGGCAGCTGCTCTTCTCCCCACTGCTGGGCCTGTGGGCGAACCGGTCGTCGTCTGCGCGCGCGCCGCTGCTGGCAACCCTGGCGCTGTTCGTGGTCGCCAGCGCGCTATACTCACAGCTCCACCTGACGAGGCCATATGCTAAGTACTGGATGCTGTTCGCGAGGTTCCTCGTTGGAGTCAGTTCTGGTAAGATTAATGTTCATAGTGAAGTAAGCTAAGAATGTTGAGGACGATAGATAGACCATAGATAGAACCTTAGATAAATAGTAAGAGATCCGCAACATGAAATCCACCACACGCTTCGTCAGTAACATCCGCAACACGGAAGGCACCTGGCTCAAAGGAACCCATCACACTAGACTAGCAGTGTTCCAGCGTTGAATGGCTAAATAAATCCTCAAAGAATCTCAATCACAGTCTTCTAAGGAAAGTTATCCTCTAATCTGCTTTTATATCACAAGCTGCTACCATTCATAGATAAGACAACTAGGTACTACTTGATTTTACAGTTTCACATAGGTAGGTACTTTAGATACCTTTGTAACTACTTTGCGTAATCATCATGATTTCACCTAAAATACGTGTATATATGATTTCACCTCCGAGGATTTCCACAATGATCGATTATGTTGCGACCTTCATAAGGTGGCTACCTCAAAGTGTCATCTACCAAAATTTCTTCAAATGCCCCACATTTGCTCCTCAAAAACCATGATTCCAATTAACACGTGTCAGTTTTAAAAGTTATTTCCCCTTCGAACTGCGTAACTTGCTGCTGATCCTTCAAACTACATTCTTTCAAACGAATTAAGTGATTCTGATACTCCCAAAAATACACATTTCTCAAAAGCAATCTATTATATCTATTTCAGCAAATATAGCAGTAGCTCGATCCTACCTATCGGCAGCTACACTCGTCAGCGAGCGAACCCGCGCCGTCGCTGGAGTATCCTTAGCTCAGGTCCTCGGCTTCGTGGTGGGCCCCGCGCTGCAGGCGGCCGCCGCCCCCCTCGGCCCGGGGCCCCCGTACCCTCCCCCCGGTGACTACTCCTCACCGTTCAGACTGGACATGTATACTGCCGCTGGGTGGATCAACGCTGTGCTTGGCCTTGTTAACTTTGTGCTGTTCCTGCCGTGGTGCTTCAAGGAGAGGAAGATTGCGGCGAGGGAGGCTATGGTCGCGCAGGGGAAAGAGTCAGGTGAGGATTTGCTTTTTGGTTTAGATTTAGTTATATGGTACAAATCAAACAATATTTAACATTTTTGGCTTTGTCTGATCAACACTGCAAGGCACAGGCTTCCTTTTACGAATAAGTGTGATCAGGAAAAAGTATTAGCACTCGTAGATTCGATAATTGAAAAAGTTGTTGTATTGATAGTAGGTAAAATCTTTTGTCATCGACTAATCGAATTAATAGAGATAAGATCTAAAACAAGAGTCGTCCGAGTCTTGTAACTTGGCGATATCATTAAACAATTCTCCTACAACATTTCAGAGAAAGAAGCCCTTAAGTCAATGAAGCCAGACTACGTAAGCAGCTGGACTTTAGTAGCAGCCTTCTTCATCCTGGTCTTCAACTTTGTTCTCCTGGAGACGTTAGCTACCTCACTGACCATGGACCAGTTTGCGTGGTCCAAGAAGGAAGCCCTGGAGTACATGGGGGCCCTGATGAGTGCCGGGGCAGTCGTCGCTTGCGCCACCTTCGCTGTCATCGGACCTCTCACTAAGATCTTTGAAGAAAGGTAATATAGTACCCATATCTGGTTGTTATGTGGTTATCTTGTTGTTTACTCTCTGTTACCTTTTAAGTTCATTGACTATAATGTAGGTGTGAAGGCTTGTGAGAGTCAAAGTCGTGACTGGTTTTTTGAACGTCAATTTCTGATTGACGTCATGCATCCAAAATGGCGATTGTATGCATGACGAGGCATGTATCGTGTTGACTGTCCATTAATGTGGCTCATTTACTTTTAAACTGCCAAAGGCCTAGACAGTTTCAAATCAAAATCCTTTGCTAAGCCCCTTCAATGGATTTTGATGCGATTTCTACCATAATTTAGATAATTTCTTCCTGAAGGTATTTTATTAAAACAGGGTGTAAGTGGCAGCCTAGCAAATACTGAAACGGTGGACTCAGACCATCAAACTGAATAACTTTCACTATGGATTTCTCAGGAAACGCGAAAAAAAACAGTATTTGCTAGGCTGTCACTTTCTAGTACATTCTGTATATCCTATCCGAGCGAAGTCTTAGCTGGATGCTAGTTCTGAATTTAATGCATACGTTTAGACCTGCTACACACATGGAATTCCAAATCAGAATTGTAACTATTGTATAGGATTTGATATCTCACGAAATCGTAATCCTGATTCGGAATTCCGTATGTACAGTCGCCATCAGATATATCATAGCTTGCAAGGTGTTCAAATATTTCAGAGCAGTGCTAATTTTGATTAAATTATTTAGTGAAATAATAAGTTAAATTATTTAGTAAATGTTACCAATTATATCGAATCATGTATTCAATTATATTTGTCATAAATATCTGAACAGCTAATTTTCTAAAATTTCTATAAAATCTTATTCAAACTTAAAATTTAAAACAACGGAGTAAGGTCTTTTTTCCTAAACTGTTTAGATGTTTATGACCACCCTGACTGCGTAGATATATTTGATGTTCTAGGCGTTCCAATATTTTTGATTGATTATGTGTAAATAAATTATTGAAAATTAGAACTGCTTAGAAATATTTGGCCACCTGGTTTGCTACGATATATCTGAAGGTGACTGTATGTGGCGGACCTTATGCTTATGCTCTTTTGTTTCCAAAAGCAACACACATGTCTCTTAGATCTTCCTTAATTGCATTTCAGAGCCTTACTCCTTTGGGGAGGGTTCCTGTTAACTGGCTTGGCGTCAGTCTTCTGCATTCCCTGGGGACCTGGCCCTCCCCCACTAGCTCCTCTCAACGCCACAGAAGCTGGCGGTGGATGTCCTCAAGCCACACAGCCCTGGTGCGAAACTTCCAGAGGTCTCAATATACCGCAGTTTCTCCTGGGATACGCCTGCGTCTCCGTCGGTTATCCGCTGGGAGTCACTCTTATACAGACGATATTTTCTAAGGTCTTGGGCCCCAGGCCACAGGTTTGTATATCATTTCATAACATAAAATGGATATGATGTATGTTGATGATGGATTTCGAAGGCGCGTGCTAATTATTTCTTCAGGAATCGTGTACATATCTGACGCATGTCTGACGCCCATACCGTGTGGTTTACCGACCGTTTAGAGCTCAAAAAAGAGAACCAGCAGTCGGGCGGAATCGATCGACTAGTACCGACATCTGATACAATTAGATTAAGGAATGTCAAGGACAAGTGTAGTATTATGATAATGAAAAACGATATTTTTTTTGGACCTTCCATAATAAAGAATCGTTCTAGGGATCGGCCGATCGATTTTCTATGTGAGGTCCTAAAATTTTTCTCGTTTTTCGAACCATGTTATTAGGGAAACGAATCAATGAAATGATCTGAATACACCCTTATAGTTTTGTTACTAATTAAAAATTAGTGGTGTATATCCTGCTTACCTGATTGCTTTTGATACTAAAAAGTAGCTGAAGTCGAAAACTGTCATGTATTTATGACATGCTTATAAGCATCATTATCATACCTTGTTTTCGTGTAACAGGAACTACATTTGAATAACAATTAATATTTTGAGGCATTGACCTCTAACTCTAATGCAATTTATGCAGTTCAAACCGGTTCACCAGCAGTCTTACCGTTATTTATTCACCTTTGGAGGAATCACACGGCATTGTACTTTGCGTGGCCTTTTCAGGATGTTATTCATAAAGACTTGAAGACCATTTTATTTTTTTCGTCGATGTAGTTACTCGTTGTTTGAAGTTTATTTAATGCAACAAAGGTTCGTAAATTAGCAAGGCTTATACCTACAGTAGGCCTCGCATGCCACCCCCGAGAAAACGATAAAAATTGAGATGTTCCTCTATCCTTATTATTTTTCGTATAGCAGAAAGAGCGCACATGACGTTTTTGTCATTTGAACGGTGGCATGCTAGAAGTGCTGATCCTACATACGAATTAATTTCTCTCCTTACAAATAAACGTCTGGTTGGATAGAACCATTTCAATCCGAGCCCAGTGCAGATTGGTGGAGATACATTATTTTCAAAACCGGCTCCATAGCCTGACTGACGTAGCTAAAGAACAGCAGAACAAATCCGTTTTTTTAAATCTGCCGTTCATACAAAACTGTAAACTCGACCCAAAGTATAGGAGAGATGATACCCTTTTCGCGATTTCAATGTTTGTCCCATAGACATTGTTATTCAGTTTGATGGTCTGACCATCCCCTTAAAAAATCGTCAGCATATTAAGGACCCTGTATATTCAAAGCTCAAACTAATCTCTGATACCTTCCCCAGGGTGTGTGGATGGGCATCCTGACCGGGGCCGGCTGTCTCTCCCGCGTGTTAGGCCCTGTCTTCGTCTCCATGGTCTACGCTCGCTTGGGACCAGACGCCACCTTCGGCAGCACTGCGGGCCTCACGTTAGCAGCCCTGCTTCTACTACGCCTGGTCTACAACCGCCTGCGACCCCCGGACGTGTTGCCCCCTGCGCAAGAGATGGCGCCACTTAATAGAGATAAGAGGGATCTTGAAACGTGATGCTACCTCAGTGTTCTTGCCAGATTTAGAGGTGAATGTTTTTAACCTTTTTGAGTCTTTCCCTGTTTTAGGGTTTAATATGACTTGGCTGTTTTCATGCATATGTTAACGTCATAAAATACGAATTACCAAGTAGGCAATAAAAGTAGGTATAAGTTTAGTGTAATTGTAAAAACAAATGTTAGAAATGACAGACTCAATGCCTAGTCGAACAGCTAGAAGTATGAAATTGGGACTCAAGCTTTGTTTTGTGACGGACAGAATCCTTATAAGAACGGCGCGATGCATCTTCACTCTTCCCTACAATTAATATTGATTGCTTTAGCAATATGACGTGAACTATACCTGTTTCACTCTACTCATCATCTTATTTAAGAGCTACTCTCTTGTCGGTGGAGTATTCGCCAATCAAGAGTAGAAAATGGAGACAGCAGGAACCCAATATTTCAGCACAAAATGTTGGACGGTCGAACGTGATATTTAAGTTCTTGCAAAGAAAGTGGCGCCCTACATTTTTTCTACTCTTTATGGCCAAGCTTTAGACATGGTTGTAGAGTTTCAATACCTAAGTTTCCAAAGAAAATGTAAACGTTATAAATTCATAATAATTATAATGCAAATTATAAGCAATTTGGAATCTTGTAGGTGTAGGTATATCTACTGAAATAAAGCAATGCAGCTTAAATCTCATGCAATCTGCGGGATTGTGTGGATCATGCCTTAGCGAGTAAAGTCAGTACGGCCATGGTACGGGCACGTACGGCATACGGGTCGGATAGTTCATTTATTTGGAAACCAAGAGTACAGTACCCGGCGGTTAATATTGCACATCGGCTAGTTTCGGCTTGGTAGAGCGTCATCTCTGTCACTCAGTACATTATGTTATGTTTTGTCGCTCTCGGGTAGTCGTCGCCGATGTGCAATATTTACCACCGGGTACTGTAAATTGCTATGTATAGTTTGAAATGGGTTTTAGCCATGACGTAGAACATCATTGAGTTTTAGTGTATAATTAATTAGTCTTCCGCATACCGGCTGTCTGGGTGGTTTTAAAAATAGTCACCGTACTTCAGTTCTGATATTTTTCGTAACTTTGTTCGCATTTTGAGATTGATAAATTAAAGTAGCTATCTGCAACTGGAATATCTGTTACAAAATATAGGACCTATCTTGCCAGTTGCCAGGTTAATTTTTTAAATTTAAATTTACCTATAGGTAATTTGTGCGTGATTTTGTAGATCTTGGTACGAATTTTTTTTGTACCTGCCCATTTTGTCAAATTAAAAGTTCTAAGGTGGCCTTAATTACATATTGGTTGACTGTATATGGGTACTTTTACTGTGACCGACAATGCAATGGGAAGATGGTTTTATTGTTAATATGATTTCGAATGTCTGTACAATAAGTTTGTCATAGCAATATCTATAATGTTAGTTTAACTGATAATAATTTAGATTTTAATACCTTTGTAAATAAGAATCAATATTGAACGAATTATAGACATGTGATACAATAGTGATGGCATTATTAGCTGACTATAAGACTGATAGGATACGATGCCATATTTTTTGATAAAGTATTTTGTTAGTAAATATTCAGTCCCTCTTGCTTTGTTGTAACTAATTCTATAAGTATTGTTCGTAATACCACAGATTATTAAAGAGTTACTTACATAGATAATACTTATTCTGGGAAAAACTGGAAAATTTGGAAATTACTGGGCGATTGAGATTTTTAACCCTTTGTGTCTGTAATTTCCGGCATACGGGGGGTTAAGGCGAGTCGGTACGGTAGTGCGTTTGTGGAGAGATGGACACCCAATCATGAGGAGCTGGGTTGGAATCCGCAATGACGACATACCATGTACCTACCAATGAGTTGTTCTAACTTATGTAAGTAAGTAAAACCAAATGCTCTCAAACGGTGAAGGAAAACATCGTGAGGAAACCAGCATACGCTGAAGATGAAATTCTGATGCGTATATGAAGTCATTAATCCGCATTGGGCACCCGTAGTGGGACGTTTATAGACGGATGGTGGTGATACTTTGTGGGGGGGGAGGAGGGGGGGGAATTGGAATCAAATAGGCACGGACTTGAAAGAAATACGGACCGAATATTGCACCTAAAAAGATGTGAAGCATGCAAGGTAATACAATTTCTACAAGGCATTGTTCTACAAGGGGCCTACACTCACACAGATGCACTAGCTCTAGGCGCAGGTGCTACAACCCGTCACCTTGTGTACCGCGTGACAGCACGCACAAAAGAAATGGGTGCTTCACTCATGATTAGACGAGACTACGTCTGGTTTTTCGTTTAAGTCTGTGCAAATAGGTATGATTTATGAATTTTGTCCGTGAATATTTTTTTTCATTCCAGTTGTCCCTCCTAAGAGGATTTCTAGGTAGGATCATTGGATATGTCACCCTCAATGCCACGAGCTCGAAAATGTGACTGAATTCAGATAACAGGCATGCATGCATGCAGGGCTTTTTGGAAATATTTAGTTTTTGTAAAGATAGGTACAGCTTGGCAAAAAAGTCGTGATAAAACATGAGGGCGCTGCCTCCACGCAAGAACGTCAAAATAACGCATAACCTGGCAACACCACCATACTAAAATTTTAGTTCCACCTGTCACCACGATCATGACTTTTTTGCCAAGCTATAGGTAGGTCATGTTCTCCAGTTTTTCCCTTCATCGTCAGGTATGGCTCAAGTATTCAAAGGTAATCGCATATTATTAATTGTAACTTTTTGCCGATCGATGTCGTTATAATAACGAAAATATTTTGTACAGTTTTACAATATACATATGGTTTGGCATGTCACGTTTTGTTTTTTTTATTCACCTATTTTTTCCCACTGTCAGACAAATGGGTGTCATGTTCAGGGGAGACCATGAACTCTTCCACATCTCTCTGTTCAGTGCTACATCCCGCCACTCATTGCAGTAGTCATCCAACTTATCTCGCAACCTTACCCATTCCATCCAACTTATCTCTTGGGGTGCAGTCACTGCAGAGAGACTCACCGTAAAGAGAATCACTGCAGAGAGACTCATCGCAGAGAGAATCACTGCAGAAAGAATTCGATGCAGTGAGAAATCACTGCAAAGGTAACAACTCGGGAGGATCTACCCCCTAGCGGTCCACCTCGAGCAACGGCATCACAAGTTCACAAGCTACCAAGTTTGTTGCGGCGGCTGAACGATCCCACACAGCGGTGTGGTAGGCTCCGTAAGGACGTAACGAAGCAAGCTTGCAGAATAGTAATGAAAATATCAGGTACATATGATTACTGACTGAAGCTTTTATTGAGCAACGTTTTTAACATAAGACATAATTATCACAGCTTACTTACGTAGTTACTAAGTTAAATTAATTAGGTAAGTACCTAAATATCAAACATTTTATTGTCCCATTATCATATACTAGTACCTAACTAGATGAACACCTAGGTGTTAAAGCAAAATCACAGCTTTATAATAGTTACGTCCGAAACTTATATTTAAACCTTACCTCATACTGAATCCGGAATTTCGAATCATGATTTTGTATAGGATTTGATACCTCCGCAATTCCGAACGGAATTCTGGTGGGAGAAATTCCATACGAAATCGTAATCCTGATTAGGAATTCCGTGGTGGACCGTACCGAGCGCTACGATCAAATTGCGCAGCGGGATATTTACCTTTAGGCCCATCACATACATGCGGAATTGCGATTCGGAATTCCGAATGCAAACCAGTTTTCGTATGGAGGTTCCCCCTCCAGATTTGCGAACAGGATTTCAAACCTATACGAAAAACCGGTTTGCATTCGGAATTCCGAATCGCAATTCCGCATGTATGTGCTGGGCCTTATACATAATATATTTATTCCTACTGGAAGGACATTCATTGCTCACCTAAAGTCGAATAATTAATAATGTCTATTGTCTGAACCCGACAAGCTTAGATCAAAATAAAATTAATGGATAGGCCTCACGCGAACATTTCAAACCAGAAAAATGAGGCAAAACAAATGAAAGGTTTACTTCAAATTTGTATGCAAGTGCCCTAGATTTGACAGATAATGGCGCTAGTTTGTATGGACCAAGTGCACAAATAGGTGCCAATAGTGTCCTTCAACTTACCGCGCTTTAGGCCTATCCGTTAATTTTATTTTGATCTAAGCCCACAAGGTGGACCGACGACCTGGTGAAGGCAGCAGGAACCCATCAGATGAGGGCAGCGCAGGATCGGTCGTTGTGGCGATCCTTGGGGGAGGCCTATGTCTAGCAGCGGACGTCTATCGGACGATGATGATGATGACGAAGATCAAATGAACCGGTAGTTCTCTGCGCATTTTGGCCGTAGGTAGGCTCTTTTTACGTGGAACGAACGGCCTGTAGTATGCCTGATAAAGGGCTGGTTTGCCCGTTTGTTCCATTCAACCATAAAGTATAAAGTACATTGAACAAAACTATTCTTACACTCAAATGTTATCAGTCTTATCAAATGCACTACACTTACACAGTAGTTGCATCGATAGCGGATAGCTCAAGAAATTGTGAACGACCGAAAGCCTGAACGCGTTTTTCGTCGTACAAACGCGGCAGACGCACAAATCGTACACAGATGCGCACGACGCGCACAGCGTAAGGAGCTCCAGGTCAATGTATGCAAAACCCAGTTGCACACAACAGTCACCAATCGATTTGCACGCAGTCGAGTCCGTGTGCGGTGCTCATGTGACACAGCAGACATTGACTAGTATGGCAGGACACTCATGACGTAATCACGTGTCGGCGGAGAGCACGACGCGGGGCGGGGGCGCGGGCGCGGGGATCTCCAGCGACTCCCTGCGGATGTTCTCTGCGTCGCTAACCTCACGCGGAAGACGCATGCGCCGCGTCTCTGGCACCAGCAGCACCGATAGCGCGGCCGACAGCGCGCATAAGCCGTACACCAGCGCTTGGACGTATAGGCTCTGTGGATTGCAATTACACGATAATAATACAGAATGGCGCGTATATGGATGCAATGGAGGCGTCTGTTTTCACCTGTGGCTTAAGTTTAATAATATGGGCTTGTGTGGCACCACAATTCAAGATACACTACGATTAAGAGCTGTTGCGACAGAGGTGGAAGCCTGGTGGAAGCATACTGGAAATTTATGATTTGTAGAAGACGTGACAATTCCACAAGCGGAAAACGGAAAACCTGTGATTACAGCTTAAAAGGAAGACAAAATCTTCAATTTTTGTTCATGCGGTTTGTTCTCTGGTAAGTGGAGTAAGAAACGAAATGTAAATTTACAGAAATTCTGGCTATTCATGATCAATGCTTGTCTTCCGTGTGATAGACAAGTATTGTGCTGAAATAGAATACCTACTCCATCACATCTAAACAAACATCTTGCCAAAAAACATCCTCGCTACAATTTTGATTGCCCCATAAAGAAATTGTATCACGGAGTGGCAGCATTCGTTCACTCGTGCACTAGCTACATCTACGGTAACCCATCTGCCTGCCAAGCGTGGCGTTCCTCTCTCGTTGAACAAGGCCCGTCTCTAGCAATGAACTTCTGTGACTAACAATCATATCTCCAAACAAACACCAACTCACCAACAGCGGTGTCTGCGGTGCTATAATGGAGCCGATGCGTCCAACAAGCGAGCACGCCGCCAGCGCCGAGCTGCGCGTGCGCGTCGGGAACAGCTCCGCCGTGAACACGTACACAGAGTTGAAGGCGAACGTTATCGCCAGCTTGCCAACGAAGAACAGGCCTAGACCTGTCCCGGAATGCGCTGTGGGAGAACGAGGAGCGATGCTGGAGCAAGGATAGCAACAGTTACGTCATTTTGTGTTAATTCAGTAAGAGATCTTATACTGAATACTCGTGTTGCGATAAGATGTAGGTAAAGAAACTCATAATCAGAAAACACTAGATTTACGAAGTCTCAAATCCGCTGGGGAACGAACTTTGCGGTCAACACGTTAAGCATACGCAATACGCATTTTTCTTTTCTGTATTTCTACTATTTTTAATTATATTGGGATGGACAGAGACGACTGATGTATTATTTTCCTTTCAAACAGACCTAATGATCTTTATGGTCCAGTGATATCTTCCGTTGAAAGTAGGTACCTTAGTATCTAAACAAGTTCAAACTCCTCGTAAGAGCTAAGCTTTGATTGTATTACTTACAAATAAAATACGGCGTCACACAAGCAACCCCGCACAGCAGGAATGCGACGAAAATGCTCCTCTTCCTCCCAAAGCGTTCTAATGCCATCATGATTAGCAATGAGGCAACAATTTCCATCGCCATGTTGAGAGCAAAGTTTACGTATTTGTCTCCTGAGAGAGAAACAGAGTTGATGGTCAGGCCGTAGTAGACGAAGGTGGTGGAGATCCAACACCAACAGCATACGGCGAACCGGCTCATCAGGACCCGGGACTTTAGTAAACTCAGCCAAGGATTACTCCCAGATTGAGATTCCTGCTTCGGCTGCTCATTGTCAAGAGCTTTCATTACGTCATTGTCTAGGATTACCTGAAAATTAAAGAATACCCATTCATACTTTTGAAAAAAAAATTTCCTTTTAGAAATAGTTGAAACTTGCAAAACTTTTATTATTATCAGGCTTAGTTATCAGGCCAAATACGTAACACCGTTCTGTGGTCTTTGTTTTGGCTTCTTTTTGGAACAACTAACGAGTTTTTATCACAGCGCAGCCGTGATGTTTCGAATTACAATTAGATCCCCAATTTCTATCAGTGGTAGCTGTACCTATAATGACTAAATTAAGGATAAGCCTTTATATTCTTATGCTTTTGGTGGGCAAAAGTCTAACCTCCTCCACTTGACTCTTTATTTTGTCCTAAAAACTTCAACAAGCTAAAGATGATTGCAATGCAACAACTGCACGCTTGAAAATATAGTCGGTAATTTTGGCAAACCATCTGACTGCCCCGGACGAGATTATGGTCGTGAATTTACTTATATTGTCTATGTGAGTAAAACCAACCTTATTCCATCTAGCAGCTTTTCTAATAACAGCAGCAGTCATATCAATCTTGCCAGTGACATGCAGCCACCTGGGGCTCTCGTCCAGCAGTAGCCAATACAGCGGCAGCAGCAGAGCTGGAGTGTGGATGGTCCATAGTAGGTGACGCCAGTAGGGCACGAGCCAGGCTATGAGGGCAAAGAGGACACCTCCTAGTCCATAGGCTACTCCTGTGGCACAGGCAAACGACGCCCTGAGAGATGGACGGGCCATTTCTATCACTGGAATAGTAGATTTGTGGTTGTTAGTTTGAGATAATTTGTTCCCAGATACTCTGTCGCATTTTAAAGTCAATTATGTTTTAGCGTAAAGGTGGAAATCCAAATTTATGTTGAAGTTAAATTGTGTACCTTGGAAATATGCTCACTCTTGAAATTTGTAAAACTGTTGTGCCTACATGATCCAAAGTCTACATCAGCTTACATACATAAAGAATTCGTGTTGTTTATAAAAAGTTACACGACTGGTGTAATTAGATTTAATAAAATCTCACTTAATCTTTTCAGTTTGTCCAATTTGTGCTCCATTATCACGTCAGTATAATTAATGAGATAAGATGTCTGGATTTTATCAGTAAGTATCGTCACATGAGACCGCGAAAATATTAGATAAACAGCTAGATTAGGAATTTACCTTAAATAGGGAAAAACCATGAGATTTATTAGGTATCTAAAGTAAAAATAAAATGTTCAGGAAAAGGCTCTCTTCTCTACATGCCACTTGCGAATTGAAAATCGTAAATCATAAATTTTTTCTAGTAAGTATATACATATACCGTTGGGCAAAATCTCTTCCACTCTTCTTTTTTCTCGGGCAAACTGGTCGTCAAAACCATCTGGCTCATCCCGCTAGCGACATTTCTTGGGTCGATCCGGATATCGACAATCCTGATTGCCACATTTATAAAAGCTTTCCGGTTTGACTTTTGATTCTACCATAATGATCCTTATCTTGGTATCTAGCAAGAAATGACTTTAACATCACAGTAGAAGAACAGAAAATAGCTCACTCATAACGTAACCAGCGCTATTGAACCCGTATCCGAGAGCTGCTTCGAAGAACTCGAGGGTCACGTACATCTGGTAGTTGACGGAGAAAGCCTTGAAGATGCCCATCACGCCTGCGAACGCGGAGAAAATGCAGAATGCTGTGCGCCGACCCCATCTGCAGGGTACGTATAAATGCAGGAAGTGTCAAGGAATGTAAATTCAATTGGTTTTCATCATAAGGAATTTCCTCCTGCTGTTTTTTACTGTCTACGCTGTAAATTGTCCCTCCAGTAATTGGAGGGAAATGTTCGAACGATGGACCGCTCGTGGAAATGGAATAGACTTCTTGATTTTACAGGCATGCCAGTTAAATGACTCATCTACCATGTAATTTTTCATATTAGGCAATTGTGTTTCTCACTTTTGAGTTTGAAGTACTTTTATCAATGTTTTAGTTGAATAAACACTACCTTATCATATTAAAGGACTTAGGTAGGTACTCAACATTGATGATTGATACAAAATGCAATAAGTATACTTGAATCTAAGAGTTTCTCTACCAATATACCTACAAAGTGGGATTAGTGTGTCAATGTTACCAACAACGATTGTATGCATTTAGTCAGTCCATATACTATTGAGAAACTCTTCTGTAGGAAAAGTTAGTTAGGTATAATAAAATGATACTAACGTATCAGAGACGTAGCCTGTGAGGATCAAAGCGAAGGGTAGCGCAGAGTTGCGAACCGTCCCCACCAGGGTACGCAGCCACTCGCGACATGCCAGTCCAAACTGAAAATATTCATCGAACATTCATTATCAAGTTAGTTTTCGAAGTAGCTTTTGTCTTTTTTTTTATAAAAAAATGGGTTTGCTCTTGACCTAGTCCTGAGGACAGAGATGGGGTCGAAGATGTAGCGAGCTTACCCAGAAGAAGCCTATTCACTCTTATTTTAAAGTTATTCGGGTTGTAAGCGCTCGGAAATACTGACGCAGGCAGGGCATTCCACTCCTTGGCTGTGCGCATTATAAAAGAATCACAAAAACGCTTAGTGCGGATACGTGTGATATCAACCAAGAAGGGGTGGTATCCTGCGGTGCATCTGGAAGTCTGAAAGTAGAAAGGGGAAGGTGGGAAGAGCTCATGCAGCTCTTGCACTCACCGAAGTACAATCTGTAGAAGACCGATAAGCAGGCTACTCTGCGGCGGTGGGCTAGGCTTTGAAGCTTGGTTTCTATCAGCTTACTGTCGCCAATTAGCCTCCTGGCTCTGCGTTCAACCGAGTCGAGGGCGTCTAGTTGATACTTAGCTGAGCCATCCCACATGTGGCAGCAATACTCCATACACGATCGGAACTGAGCTTTATACAACATCAGGAGTGAAGTATCGCTTCACCTTGTTTAAGATGCCCTGCTTTTTGGCAGTTTGAGCCTTAGACTCGATGTCAGCGCCGAAGTTGACGAATGTTGGCGCCGAGTTGAGTTTCGTAGTCAACCTCATGCCCAGAAGCTCAAGACTGTCGGAAACAGGGACAGATGTACCCCGGAAAGTAGGGGTCAGATTAAACGAACTCCTTTGGCGGTGAACAGACAAGCCTGTGTTTTGGTGGCGTTGTCACCCCACTGGGAGACAAGACTTAAAGTCAAGTTTGTCCGCTCCACCATGGCCTCCCTCTGCGAACGTATTTCATCCCCGCTGGCCCCAGCGCCGGATAGATATCTCTCTGTGACAGTACTGTCATCTGCATACCCAACAATACCTGTCACAAGGAGGTCATTGATGTGTAGCAGGAAAGGTCTTTTATGACTGCGGGCCTAGAATCCCGCCTCCGTGAAAACAAGAACAAAAGGTTCTTGGTTTGCACATGTGAAAATGAGCTCGCATTAATGTTTTCTCGATGAAACCCTTTGTCGTGCGTGTCAGGCAAGTCTTTAAGGCTGCTTGATAATACACTGGTAGAATTAGACCACTAATATTTGTCTAGAAAATCCGCAATGGGGCCCACGTGTTCCAAATACCTAGTATCCTAATTCCTGTCACCCTTATTCGCGAGAGGTACTTATAATTACTGCAAAACTCATTAAATTACCTCAGCAAATATTGTGTCATAATTTTCATAAACGAACGTATCACAGTCCATGGTGTCATTGTTGTGGAAGTGTTCCCTCTCACAGGAGACCTCTTCAGGTAGCAGCGGCGTGTAGCGGCGACATCTGGTGGCGGAGGGGAGCAGAGCCTGTGCTGTCTCGTTCACGAATTGGTTCCCGTAGGTACCCTCACATTCTGGTACTACGCACCTGGAATACGACGTGGGAGAGATAACGTATTATGTCGGTCTTTACATACCTACTCGTACCTATAGTAGAATACACTCATCATCATCATTATCATATCAGCCGATAGACGTCCACTGCTGGACATAGGCCTTCCCCGAGAATCGCCACAACGACCGGTCTTGCGCTGCCCTCACCCAACGGCCGCCGCCGCCTTCACTAGGTCATCGGTGCACCTAGTGCCTACCCACGCTGCGCTTTCCGGTACAATACACTTACTCTCTCTCAATTGCATTGATGATAATTCACTTTTACCTCCTATGGTCTAACCACAAGGGCTGTACCACTCATTGGGTGCTGAGCGACAGAGTCCTGGATATTTTATTATATTTACGCACACATTCCGGTGCAAATAAGGTATCTTCGGAACGGTACACCCCTTGCTGTGGTCAGACTATAGCGGCGTAGAGACAAGTTATCAGAATGTTACCATCCTGTCGCCTATAAAAAATCCTTACGGACTGTTGGTCCTACCGTTACTACAGTACTAGGATTTTCAAATCCTCATGGTCCTACTGCTTGAAAAGACCCGCTGGCCGCAAAAGTACACAAGTGATAGGTATTTTTGAAAGCTAGCAATGTTTTTCCACTCCCCGAAATATATTTATGCTCACGGTTATGATTCCTACGCAGCTACGTCAACAATTACAATGCCTCTGGTCTGGGCAACTCTACTGCTCTTCCTGTGACCGAATTTTTAAAACAAAGTTCGGTTTTGCGAGTCATATTAGAGCCTATTACAATTAGAATTTAGTATTGTAAGTAATATTTTATTAATTGAAGTAACTTTATAAAAAAAATCTTAATATAATGTTGTTGTCGAAGTCGCCATACCTGAATACGGGTAGGCCGGACTTTACAGGGTGAAATCGATATCATTGGCAACCCTTTAAACTAAGAGTCTTCCCATCAAACTGAACATCTTTTACTCTGTGTATTATTATTGAGAAGAACTAACTAGATAATCAGAATGATTTGTGATAAAATATACTAACTAATATAATAAAGGCCGATGACCAATGCCATTTCTTTCAAAACGGTTTCTTTTAAAGATTTCTTTGACAGCCATCGATTGGGTAAAAAAGGTCTTCCAAAAACTAGGAATTCGAGCTATGGCTACCGTTTTGACTTGGGCTGCTAAACACTTGAATGAATGAATGAATGAATGAATGAATGAATGAAAAATGCTTTATTGCCAATCACGAACACAAAAAAAAAGAAACAAACAAAAAATTTTACATGCTAAAAATACAAAATTATAGGTAGGCTGCGACAAATCAAGCTTCACAAAACAAACATAAGCTGGCCCCGCGACACTATACGTTATTGTACCTACGCGAGGCCAGCTTATTTTGGTTTTGTATAGCTTGATGTGTCGCTGTCGCCGCGCCGTGTGTACATATTTGTAAAATTAATTCGTAAGATGACGGGTATTTGACCCAAACCGGATCAAGTTTTAAGAAAAACAGAATAACACATTTGGAAAAAATAACATTGAGTACTCGTAGCCGTATCAAAATCTCGTACCTGTATTGTATTAGATAATGATAACATTCATAACCTACGTGAATTATAAGTTTATGTATTTATGTTAGTATGCGCGTCGTCTGCGCGTACGAAGTCGCCTGCGGAGTTATTCTGTTTGTCCAGAAAGACCGGTTCATGTCTCATGCTAACTAATTAGATCAACTATTGAAGAGGAAGGAAAACCCTCGCCTGGAAATTTGCTAGTCCGTACTTTTGTAATCACTTAAAGTAATATACATGATCCACTTTATTTCAAAAAAAGTAAACTACGACCGACCTTGTCAATTCTGCCATCCTGCTCTAAACTAAATAAAACTATTTATTATGTGTTTTGTTAATGACGTCACTATTGAATATTTTCACATAGTCTAGACCGATGACCGAATATTCATATTCATATTCTTCATTGCTTATCATGTGTACATAAGTTAATACATTGGGATAAGTTCTCAACATGACACAGCCTGTTAGGGCACCGCAATAACATGCAACTTAAAAGCTAACATTATTAATATATAAGTATTAGCGTTATTTAGTCAGCTGTCCCATACTAAACTGCAATACCTACTCGACGCAATCGTATGGGACAGCAGATTTTTTTTTGCTCTGATCGTTTTGCTCTCATGGTAAAATTTGTTCAGTTTGATGGGTAGAGTCTGTGGTTTAAAGGTAAATGACACTTTTCCTTACACCCTGTATACTAGACAGGTACTTAGTGGATTCCCGTGCTTCGCTAAGAAATTCCCATACACATTCACCACCTTTTTCACACCTTTTATAGTTGAATTTTGAAAAATCCTTTCTTAGATACACTATGAAGCCAAGAGAAACCAGCGCCGTTCATGTTTGTAGACTTTATACTTTAAGATTTCTTGGTGAGAAGAACCATAATTATACCCATTTACCTAAATAACATGTTTTGCTATATAAAGAACATTTATCGCAAAAAATGCAGTAAACAATACAACAATATTGACCTTTGTATGAAGTTGTAAAATGATAACGTACACGCCTACTTATTATCTCGGTTACCATACAAAAATGTAAAAAAGAGTTGTTTAGAATATCAAAGGATGGTTTCTAATAGTTTCTATCACTATTGGACACATTGACACGACATTCTGCTAAAAAAAGAACATTAGATACTGCACGCCCATGGTTGATTCAGCCTGGCAATACACATCCGATTTTCCATCCGATTGTGTGATCCGATAGTATATAAGTCCCTCTCCCTTCTTTCAGGAAGGAGAGCTTCAGACATTATTCTATCATCTCATGCTTCCATATCCCTTGCCTTCGTGATGGGAGGGAGACGGACTTATATAAGTACCTATTTGGATCAGACGGATGGAATGTCTGGTGTCTATTACCAGATCTTTGGGCACCTTATATGGAATACCACCGTGGGTTTTTGTGTATGTAAGATAGTTATCACATAACCATAGCGCCAGATATAGGTACTGTAATCTTTTTAATCTAGAGTAGATAAGATATAAATAAGTGATGAATGAACGCCAATCTTGCAAGCCCTGCTCTCATCTTACTGTAGTTTTGTTACTTTTGAATTTAAGCACTCTTGCTTCCAAATACTTCACCTTAATGTGTAAAGCTATACAGGGTCCAACTTAATATGCTGACACCTTTCTTAGGGGGTGTAGGTACATACCATCAAACTGAACTACTTCCTCTATGGGACCAACATCAAAATCGCGAAAAAAAAATCAGCTGTCCTATACATTCGGGTCGAGTTAGGTTGGCAATTTTGTATTGGACAACTGCGATTTCGATGTTGGTCCCATAGAGAAAGTTGTTCAGTTTGACGGTCTGATCCTCCCCTTAAAAAAGTGTCAGCATATTTTCACTAGATCTCTGATGTTTCATGTTATTCTCACTGGAATGTTTCTAGAGAGTGGATTTTACGAGAATTATCGTAGAGATTCTATATTTAATTATATGACTGATGCGTTGATGATTTGCTGTCTAAAATCTATCTAAAATAAGCATAGCATATGCTCACGTCTATGTTTTCCGAGGTGTTGAAGTATTCTAAATACCATATTCAAAATATCTACATTACACTACCAGTTCCCAAAATCTAACGCTGCGACATGTAGAGGACATAATTATACGCCTCGAAAGAAAAGCATGACAGAAGGTTTCCTCACGACGTTTTTCTTCACCTATAAAAGCCAGTCTAGAGTCTAAAATTAAACTTAATTACAAATAGCTGCTAAGCTGACTCACCCAACAAAAACTACACTTGCACCAACTGTAAAGTCACTCCAAACCATAATTGAACTAGAAATGCAATCCAAACCGTATAGGGAGAGGTCTTAGAGCTTACCTAAAAGGCACCTGATCCGCAACGAATACATAGTTGAGTGAGTACATGGCTGCGAACAGGTTTGGTATACACAACATGATGAGAACGTATTTCTGATAGAGCCCGAAGTGGCCCAGTTGGGACAGTGCTGCTTCCAAGGCATCCTCTTCTTTATCCTTTTCATGGTCAGGTTGGTCTCCAGGAAGGTTTGCATGTGCGTGAGTGTCTCCGACTGAGGGCGATGATGCCTCCGCCATTTCGAAGCGTACACTGCGACGTTTTGTGTTTTGATTACGTATTCGTTATCTAAGTAGGTATGGATTTAGGTTTATCTTCGTAGTTGCTGTTTCTTTTTGTGGTTAATCATGTTTTTGTTGCGATGGTTTTTTTTTTTCAACATTGAATAATTCTAATTTTTCTTCTATCTTAATTTTTTTTAATTTTTTTTTTTTAATTTATTTGTTAAAACTTGCTACGACAGCTTTTGCTTCATCGCGCCACTATGTGACGGGGGAAGGCAGAGACTACATCCCAAGACACGCAATGCCTGAAATACCTATTTACTGATAACGTCAAATTAGTAATTAATATTTTAATATTTTTAAATTATGGCTAACGCACTCTATTTTCGCTATGATAATCATCGAAACAAAACTCCTTGCATATAATAAAACTATTGTCATTGTATTTTTTGCTAAACATATTCTACCAGGCGTTAGAATTTTGTAAGTACCTACTTTTCTTGGAATCGAAATTAAATTGCCATGAAATTGTTACATTTCATACTGCGACTGTAAATCACGAACTAAGTATGTATTAGGTACTTAGTTATCATAGTTTCAAACAAGAAACTTGATCAAATTAACTAGCCAACAGTCTAAGCATTCACCCTATTTCACTCTAACTACTAACAACATGAGAGATAAAACATGTGAGTACTGGCTGGCGGCCGGTACTGGCACAGCAGTGACGTCGTTCTATATTCAAATAGAAGATGTCAAATGAATCTATCATCTAATGTGAATTTGTGTTAACGAATAAAATATGTTGTAAACTATGGTAAACGTTTCTCGGAGTAAATCCCTCACAAATTGGTAGCAGAGCGTGGTTGTTTACGAGTAAGAACAACCATGAATTCAAATACGAGTTACCGCAACATAGAACCGTTGACCAAATCAAACTATGATACTTGGTGCCTGCAAGCTCAAGCAGTCCTGATTAAAAATGATTATTGGGATATCGTAAGCGGCGAGAAAACATTGCCACCAAATGCGGATGCGTCGGCGAAATTGGCGTTCAATAAAGAGGACTTGAAGGCAAGAGCTGAAATCCTACTTTTACTGTCGCCTTCTGAATTAAAACAAATTAAAGCCTGCACGACATCTAAAGCTGTATGGGACAAGTTGAGAGCTACTTACCAAAGTACTGGGCCTGCAAGGAAAGCTACGTTATTAAAACAGTTGGTTCTAAAGCGAATGACCACAGAAGAAGATATTCGTGACCATATAAATAACTTCATGGATATCGTGGACAAGCTCGCCGACATGGATATAAAAATACCTCGAGAGTTGCTAAGCATAATGCTTCTCTACAGCTTGCCGACAATTTGTGAAAACTTTCGAATAGCCATTGAGTCTCGAGACACACTACCTCATCCTGAGGACCTGAAAGTAAAAATTCTGGAAGAATACCAGGCCAGGAGTGGTAATGAACAACCCGAAAGCTCAGAAGCTTATCACATCAAGAAAAATAAGCAAAGGTTATACTGCAAAAACTGCAAGAAGAAAGGTCACGCTACAGAGACATGTCGGGGCAAAAAGGAAAACACAAATGAGAAAGACAATGGAGGCAAGTACAAAAACTACAATGTTTGCCTGAACACCGCAGATTCATATGCAAATAAAGAAATATGGTGCCTAGACAGCGGCTGTTCATCTCATATGTGCGGCGATAAATCGATGTTTTCTACAATGTCCCCTGAAAATGGTACCCTAAAGATGGCATCAAACAAATATACTAGTAAAATTCAAGGTAAGGGAAAAGTTACAGTCAGTACAAAGAAACAAGGATACAACTTCAATGAAACGTTGTATGTTCCCGATGTCTCTGTGAACCTTTTGTCTGTGGCCAAGATAACAGACAGAGGAAATAAGGTTGTCTTCAGTGAAGATAAAGCCTACGTCGTAGAAAAAGACGGCGAGGTGACACTGACAGCAAAAAGAAAAGATGGGCTCTACTATCTTGAGTTTGATAGAAAAGAGACTGCAAACTACACACCTAAAGAAGACGGCAACATCATGGAATGGCATCGCAAACTTGGCCACATAAATGAAAAAGATTTAAAGAAGATGGCTAAAGAAGACCTCATGCACGGTTTAAATTTAAATGACGAAAAGTTTGAAACATGTGAGACCTGCATTAAGGGAAAACTATCTAGATTACCATTTATAAGACATGATGACCTCTACACAACGGATAAGCTAGAAATAATTCATAGCGACGTTTGTGGACCTTTTGAGTGTGAGACGCTAGCTGGCTCAAGATACTACGTCACATTCATTGATGATTACACCCGTTACTGTCACGTCTACTTCATTAAAAGGAAGAGTGATGTATTCAACGTTTTCAAGGAATATAAAAAGGAAGTCGAGACTTTCCACAACAAAAGGATAAAACATTTACAAACTGACAATGGCACAGAATATCGCAACAAGGAGTTTGATGATTTTCTCAAATCGAACGGCATCCAAAGAAGGTTGACCACAACTTATACCCCACAACAAAATGGGATAAGCGAGAGAAAAAACACATCCCTGTTAGACAAAGCCAGATGTTTGATGATCGAGGCAAATGCACCTAAGAAGCTTTGGGCGGAAGCGGTAGCAACCGCTAACTACCTTATAAATCGTAGTCCTACCAAAGCACTGAATGGCAATATACCCTTCAAGAAATGGGTAGGCCGAACACCAAGTGGAAATCACCTTCATGTTTATGGCAGGAAGACATTTGTCCTGAAAAAGAACAAACGAGGAAAGCTAACCCAGAATGCCAAAGAAGGAGTATTCATGGGGTACTCGATGACTTCCAAGGCCTACAGAGTATACATACCTGAAGATGATGACGTTGTGACGACCAGGGACATAAAGGTCATACATAAAATGTACTTCAAAGAAGAAAGTCAGAACTATGAAGACCTTACAAACGAACAAGGACAACAAGATAAAAATAAAAAGAGAGAATTAGAAATAGAAATAACAGAAAATAACAATGAAAATTTGTTTGAAAATCTGAACGATCAAGAAGATGACGTTTCTTCGCTAGACGAAATAGAGTCCTACGATAACGCATTGGAAAATCCGAACAATCAAGAAGATGACGTTTATTCGCAAGACGAAACAGAATCTCACGATGACGTATCTGACATCGTGGAAACACCTGGAAATGGGAGGCCCCAAAGAGGAAGGCATCCGCCAGCGTGGACCAGAGATTTCGAAATGGACGAGACTGAAGAAAGTCACTTATTCTCGGAAATATCTTACATGTCCGACGAAAATGAGAATGATGAATACTGGCATGATGCGATAAAAGCTGAGATAAGAGCACATGTCAAAAACGGAACCTGGAAAATAGAAAGGAAAAACAAAGAATTAAAAGAAGTGGACTATAAAATGGTTCTAAGAAATAAAATAGGACCAGATAACAGCATAACAAAGAAGGCCAGACTTGTAGCACGGGGTTTCACTCAGCGACCAGGTATCGACTACAACGAAACATATGCTCCCGTTGCTAAACTAAGTTCGATCAGATCTGTTATTGGGATAGCAATGGAAGAAGGGTTAAAGTTAAACCAGATGGACGTAACAACGGCGTACCTGAATGGTGAACTAGATGAAAAGATAGTGATGAAATACCCTGACTATTTAGAAGAATATCTGACAGAAATCATGGTCGAAGAAAGTAAACAAAAAGATCTGACTTTGTATAATAAAACAAAGAGTATGCTGAAAGACATAAGAAATAATCCCAAAGAAAAAGTCTGTCATCTCATAAAAGCTCTGTATGGACTTAAACAGGCAGGGAGGCAGTGGTACAAGAAACTCGACACAGAATTAAAGAACATAGGTTTCAAAGCATCAGAAGCTGACCCATGTTTATACCTACTAGAGAAAAGAGGAGTTAAAGTCATAATAGTAATATATGTCGATGATTTATTGATTGCCTATTCATGCCCAAGAAAGCTCAAAGAAGTAAAAGACCTGCTAAATACAAAATTTGAGTTAAAAGACTTAGGGATACCGAAACGGCTTATTGGAATAGACGTTGCCTATAAGAAGGGTGAAATTAAACTGAACCAAGAGAAGTTCATAGAAGACACTCTCAAAAAGTTCAACATGGAAGATTGTAAAGCAACGACCACACCCATGGAACCAGGCCTCACGCTTGAAAAGGGTGGAAGAAACGAAAGGAAGGATCTTCCTTACAAAAATTTAATTGGAACGCTCATGTACCTGGCGGTGGCAACTCGCCCTGACATTATGTTCGCCATAAGCTATCTTTCCCAATTTAATGATTGCTACGGAGAGGAGCATTTCAAATGTGCGAAAAGAGTACTACGTTACCTTAAAGGAACGAAGGGCATCGGTCTTACTTTCAAGAAGACTGGGCAAAAATTGCTTGGTATGGCAGATGCAGATTGGGGCGCATGCAAGCTTGATCGAAAGTCTTTTTCGGGCTATTGCTTTATGTATGCTGGGACGTCTGTAAGCTGGATGTCTAAAAAACAAAGAAGCGTTGCCCTGTCGACGGCTGAGGCGGAGTACGTTGCCCTAACCGAAGCTGCGAAAGAAGCCATCCATTTAAAGAGCCTTTATAAAGACCTAGGGGCCAGCTATGACAGCATAGTCGTATTAAACGACAATCAAGCTGCCATCAAACTCGGCCAAAATGCAATGGTGACTTCAAAGTCAAAACATATAGACCTGAAAATGCACTTTATTCGGAACTGCATACAAGACGGCTTAATAGATGTAAAATATCTGCGAACCGAAGATATGGGCGCAGATATGCTGACAAAGGCTTTAGCTGGCCCGCGGCTGATGAAACTGCGGTGCAGTTTAGGACTCTCCGACGACCACGTTGCCGTGAAGAGGAGTGTGAGTACTGGCTGGCGGCCGGTACTGGCACAGCAGTGACGTCGTTCTATATTCAAATAGAAGATGTCAAATGAATCTATCATCTAATGTGAATTTGTGTTAACGAATAAAATATGTTGTAAACTATGGTAAACGTTTCTCGGAGTAAATCCCTCACAAAACATTACACAGCTTTACAAAAAAAAAAAAAAAAAATGTTTGTTCTGGATTATTATCGCAAATTTTTACGTTTTCAAGTGCCCAGATGACGAATATATTCATGAAAGTTCTCAATGTGCTCGTATTTTCATGATTTTTGCATATCTTATTTTGAACAATTATCGGCATGTTAAAAATAAAATTTTATTTTCCAGTCATGATTTTAAAAAAAATCTGAGCAAATCTTACACATTCATTGATAGTTTCATGAATTGTGTGCATAAATAGACCCAAAATCATTTTCATATCCAGTATCAAGGGCAACAAAACCACTGTAGAGTCTGTAGATCAGTGTTATCTTCCTTCTGGGGCAGTCGGGTTAAAAGGTCATCTTCTCCATCTGGATTCTCTAATTCCTCTTACCACTCCGTAGGAAATTGGCAGTCACTCCATACAAATGAGTAAGTACGAATGAGAGTGGCATAGACCATTGTCTACTATTTCCTGTCAGAGGGGATGAGGTAAAAATTGGTGGGAGGCAGGGAGTATCCGTGATGTATGTACTGCCACCTTCCTGGTGCTGTATGTACCATACTCTTTCTTTTACTGTGCTCTCACTCTTATGCGTGATAGGATTGTGCCTAACCAGTGATACTAACATGCCACCTTCGAGAAAACGAGAAAGATCGAGTGGTACTTCTGTCTTTGTTCCTTTGCGCGTCTTAAAACGAGAGCAAATGAGACAGGAATCAGGAATATCGTGCGTACTATTATATAGCCCTGCTGCAGTGGGACAGCATGCATAAGCATAAGCATATGCTCACGACTATATTCCCCGAGGGGGTAGTCAGAGATATTCTGATACCAGGGCTTGCTGACCACACGATAAGAAGAAGATCCTCCGTCCAATAATCAATCCACTGTCCTATAGCCGTGCTGGTCCAGTGGCGAGAAACCTTGCCTGCCGTGCAGGAGGCGAAGGTTCGATCCCCGTCAAGGCCGACTCGTACCAATGAGTTTTTCGGAATTTATGTACGATTTGTAATACCACTGGCTTTTCGGTGAAGGAAAACATCGCGAGGAAACTTGCGTGCTTCAATTTCGAGGCAAGTATTGTAGGTACCCACTGTCCATTATAAGTCCACACTGGACAGAGTTTCGGTACTATAGTGAAACGTGGATGTTCTGAGGTTTCAGAATGTCTCAAACTACCCCCTCGGGAAAAAAGTCGTGAGCATATGCATTTGCATGCTATCCTAGAGAACTAGGTAAAGTACTCTGTCAGTATCGAAGAGATCATCTATGCTTACCGATACGTAGAAATAGCAGAATTTTTGCGAATATGTATGAAATACCTATCTGATTTTTTTTGCGTTTCCTGAGGTAGGCTCCATAGTTAAAGTTTTTCAGTTTGACAGTATCTGCGTTCACCGTTTCAATATTCGGAGGGCTGTCTCTTACACATTTACCCCGTATATTGACCCACTGCAGGGCACAGCTACGGCGTAAGTCCTCAGGAGTAATGGGCGTGAGTCCACCACGAGTGCCGGTGTGCCCAGTGCGGTGATATAGAATTCTTCAGCATATGCAGGTTTCCTCACATGTTTTCGTTTACAGTTTGAGAGCAGTCGGTAATTACGTCGTAGGTTCTGGTAACTACATAAGTTAGATTTGTGCATTGGAATATCGTCCGTGCGAATTCGAACCCGGACCTCTTGATTACGGCTGCTTGTAGTGTCAAGTAGTTTGTGGGAGTAATTCTATTCGACTCCCAAGCAATTTCGAGGCATGTATTGTACCTACTGTCCATTATAAGTGGCGACGGGCTCACCCCCCTTCACACTGGACCGAGTTTCGGTACTACTGGTGAAACGTGGATGTTCTGAGGTTTCAGAATATCTCTGACTTCCCTGAATATAGTCGTGAGCATATGCTATGCTAAATGAGGTTGTAAACTGAAGAATCCCCTTAAGGCTGCTTTTCCGCCAGAGGTGTGCGAGGTAGCGAGGTGGTAAGCGAGAAAACAATCCGCCAATAGCGCGCTCGCTCGATCACGTTATATATGGAAAGTGAAGCACTCTAATTCGGCTATTTTTTCCTCGCTCACCGCCTCGCTACCTCGCACATCCCTGGTAGAAAAGCAGCCTTATGGTGTAACGCATTTATGTTAACACCAGTTCTTTTCGAATGACTCATTCGATCCCGCCCTTCTTACGAGTTAACAAGTAACAAACCAACATCAACATCAGAACTTGAGACATTCATGACCAAACCCGATCCAGTCAGTTTGATCTAAAACAGGATGCTATTAAGAAGGAAATTGTCTTAAAGTATCATGTTACAGACTTGACCTGATTATTATAGTTGTCCACCTTAGTATAGCTCACTAAATGCAGCCGTGGCATGCGATAGTGCAGTAATTCTATTTAAAACTCCGTAATTACATTAATATGGTGTAGTGCTTTATCGTAGCTAATGTCATGGATACAAACCTTACATTCTTTGTCTGTGTAAGTTGCATTATATCTTGTAAGGGTTGAGACACATTGACCGATGGCGAACGACGGCGGGCCCATACAAAAAACCACGATTAGTATGGGAACGATTTCGATGCCGTTCGCCGCGTCGACGGCGGAGAATGCAGACAGTCGGTGTTTCATACTAAACGTGCTTTTTGCACCCGTCGCCCGTCGTTCACCGTTCGTCAATGTGTCTCACTCAACCACAAAACATTATAAGAGGGGTTAGAAGTGCAAAGTAGGCGTGGAACGTGTCGCCACAGGTTATGCAATGATTTGCATAACACCATAAGGCGCGCGGCGTGGTGCGAGCGAGAGGGCATGAGTAATTGTAGCAGCGTGAGCGGGAAGACAAGTGGCGACAGCCGTCTCCGAAGCAAAAACAATACTTTGCATTTCTTACCCCTCTTAATAATGTTCTGTGGTCTCAACCATGTCTCAACCCTAAGATATAAACTGGCCTACTCAAAGTACTGCTCTACTCTGTAACTAGCCTCAAAAGTTTCATACATAATCTCATTACCGTAACCTCTAATGGGGTGGTCAGGAGCTTCGCTACAGCAAACAACTATCTTTTGAAGCATCTAGTTGGGCTTCTGGGACTTGGCTCCCACAGTGTCTATCTTGGGGGAGACAAGAGGTTTAAGAGGTGCTAGGCTTCGGGTACTTGGGTCCCCCAACGCTCTCTCAGTGATGAGGTTTTGCTAGGGGTCTTGGGTCCCTCGAGCGGGGGAGGCAAAATACAATTTTTCCAATGTGGTATTCTTAGCTCCCCCTTGGGGAGGACATGGAGATTTTGATAGCTTTCGTAGGAGTATGGCAAGTTTATCGAAGGAGACAAAATCATCGAATCGAGCCCTTCCATCAAAAATACTTTATTTTAAACCAGAACATATTACACTACAATACAGAGGGAAAATACAAGAGGCACAAAATAAGGCGGTCTTATCGCTAACAAGCCAGCATAGTCGTGACTAAACGCGACGCCGCCATTTAGTAATGATCTTTTTGGCATATTGAAGATTTCAGCCTGGAATGCTGTGTCAAGTGGTGATAGCTAAGCCTTTCCCCCTGTGTAGCTTTGGCTATTAAAGTGAAAATAGTTGAATGCTTCAACTGGTGGCTAGTTATTGCTTTTTACGAAACCCAGGCTAATGCTGTACCTACCTATTCAAAGGCGCTAGTTGGCATAAACCATGACATAGAAGCATGTACCTAATGACTAACATAGTAGGTATATCTCACGGATTTTCTACAGCGATCAATGGGAACTAGGCCTATATTTACGGAGGTAATTAAAATGCTGTATTAGTATGCCGTACTCTCAATCATAGCATTTATCTAATGTCCGATATATCCTTTTATTCTCATCACGGACAATTCGCTTGCAAATTGGTTACCTATGGTAAATATTCGGTCATGGCGAACTTCTATAGACCTAGCTAATAATTGTTAGGTACTTAACATACTACGAACACAAACAAGATACAAGTTCGATATGAATCCGCAACGTTGGGTTCGTAAAACCAAAATCACATCATCTTTTGTATCTGTTACAAACTTTTTTAATGTCTATTAACAAAATTGTAGATAGGTGCACGAAATAATACGCACACAGCGAGCGCTGGAGTGCAATTTTTTTAAGAACACACGTTCAAATCAGCAGTTATGCATAATTTAAAAATGTTGTATTAACATAAAACGTTTTTGGCATCATTCGATACCTAATGATTTCGAACGTGTGACTTTCAAAAATTGTCTCTCTGAACTATTTTTGAATCTTGAGCTTGAGATTCAAAATCGTGGTCGAATGACGCATAATCTTCATAGTAATTTTCAAGTTTTCTACTGCCGATTTTAACGTAGGTATGACTTTCAAAAATCGCACTCCTGAATGGAAAAACTTGACATCAGCTGTCCCATACATTTCGGTCGGTAGTCTGCAGTTTTGTAAGGAACAGAAAATATATTGTTTTGCAAATTCGATGTTAGTCCCGTAGATACCTACACCGATAACTGCCTATTCCTAAGCCTACTGCTGTGCTGATGTCAGTTCTGTAGGCATATTGTGTAAACTTCCGATTATATCGAGTACAAAACCGGTAACATATTTCATGGCTGCTATTAATGAGAGTCAACACTTAGATCTACAGGGTGTTCCAAAACTCAACGACAAGCCGAAAACTTTTCGAGATTGTTGATTGTTTTTAACATTGGGTAAATCTCCACCCTGCTCCAAACTTTTAGATGTACTAACTACAAAAATGTAAATTTTTTCATGAAAATACTTGTTACGTAATCCTGAATAATTTTTTCAGTGGACCCAATTCAAAAATAAAAGATTTATGCCATACTTTTGAAAGAAAGCACTATGTTGTGTTAGACTACTGCATACTGCGGTAACATCTTTTTCTTTGGCAACTTTGAGATACACCGAATGAACGGATATGACCACCCAGCCACTTTAGCTTGCCCATTTTCGGACCTATGGTATGTCAACCACTTAAGTTCGCTAGCGTATCATCTCATTCTTGATGTGTTCTCTTAAAGGAACCACCTATCTTCATAGCTCGCTGAAAGACTTTACAAATACAAATTATCTAGTCACTTTGATTTGATGAACTGGACATATCGTTAGGGTCTACGTTTCCGCACCATAGATAGGTCATAACTGGCAGGACGGACTGATAGAACACCTTTGTTTTGAGGCTTTTTGGTAGGGCCGAGGAAAATATATGGCGCAGTATGTTGGGTACAGACAACCAATTTGAAATGTTGAGCTTCTTCTACTTATCGTGTTGCCATCTCCTATCGGAGGTTGGCAATCATTTGGACCCTGAAGACTGTAGCCCTGAACGTTGAGGTGGTGTTGGAATCGTACCATCGAAATATTTTTTTAAGCTAGGATAAGTCCTTGTACCAGGCATTCGTCTCCCCAAAACTTTCCTCTGCAGAATAATCTGGAGAAGTTATGTTTCACAGAAACTTAATGAGGAGTTTTCTGACAGCTACTCAAACGTAGTTCATCAAACCGGCGATAGATGGCGTTGACCAGAGAGGGGTCCTTAGACGAAAGTTTTAGGCTAAAAAGTAAACAAAAATGCATGTCACCGAGTCAGATGCATCCGTTGACGAAATATATGCTCATAATTTTGCTGCTTGCTTAAAAACACAAATTCTTTCTATTTTATTTGTATTTTATTATCTGCAAGGTCGCTCGCCCCTGTCTGGTCAACGCCATCTATCGAGCCATTAGGAACTACTTTTTCTTTTTTAATGGCTTTCTGAAAATCCCTCATTACATACATATTTGATTTGGTGGGATTGATCTGAGTTCTGGACAAACGATTTTCCGCCTATTGATAGGCAAAGGAGGCCTACGTTTAAAAAATCAATCGATTTGAAATGTAGGCCATACAAATTACTGTGAGCGTTGTTTGCGTAACAACAGTCAACATTAAGTTAGCTACTTGCCTTTTGATGATGTCCACTATTGAACTTGTTATCTAAAGTGCTCTTTTGGTTGTTATGTCTGTAACGTTAGTTATCACGTCCTATCTATTTTCTACGTTATTTTATTTTAGGACAAAGTTCTGTCTGTTTAATTAGTTGTTTGTTTGGGTGATATGAAATTGTAAGTTAGAGATAAATGTCTGGAATAAAAACAAACATTTTAGTTTAACTTTTTTTCGCCATTTGTGGCTTCAGATTTTTTGAGACCTCGATCGCAGTGGTAAGCGTGGAATATTATTTGTATTACCTACCTAAGTAACTACAGTTAAGATAAAATTAGTAGTATCATAGCTATATATTATTAGTAGCATAGCATAGCATTATGCTCACGACTATATTCCCCGAGGGGGTAGTCAGAGATATTCTGAAACTATTACTACTACTGAAGATATTAGTGACGGTATAATATTTACCTAATTAACCGAATTATAGATATGTGATGTGAAGTTTGGTACAGCAGGAACCATTTTGTTCGGAGAGAGCATAATAATTATGCGCTCTATCGCGCTCCATTCAAACGAAGTTTGATCATCTATTTTGGATATAAATCAATTTAAAGAAAATGTTATTTTTAAACACGATCTCGAAACTAATCTCTGTGCCTGTGGTTTGTAAGATTTTCGTTAAAAATGTAAAGTTTCAACGTACGTACAGTGGCTCAAAGATTTTCATACAAATCATGCATTTAGTCCTAGAATTGAAACTGTATATTTTAATTAAAGAAAATCTAACAAACCGTGTAGGCACAAAGATTCGTTTCTAGATTATGTTTAAGAAATTTCCTTGATTTTAATTGGTTACTATTGAAAATAGGACCAAACTGCAACTGCAAAGAATATATTTTTAAATTAAAGTTTATTTTTATTTTTCACGCATAAGTGTAAAAAAAAAATCTCTCGATTTTCGTAGCCCCAGATTTGGTCGAAGTAGGTACTGTAGGAAAAATTTATAAAGTAAACATTTTTTTTAAGTACTCTTTCGCATGTAAGTAAACGCAAATAGGATAGTTCAAAAATACCGGTCAAAACTGATACGAGTACTATTTATATCGCACGTGAGTTCGTCGACGCATGCGCCACGTGCGTGGCCCATGGCTTCCGCGACTTCTGCCGAATCCGTCCCACCGTTAAGTTTACTGCGTAAGGTCCATATTGGCTTGCTGCCGGTGAGAGGGCCACTGTCTCCTCTGCTATTTGGTGTTGATCCTGAACCCGTAGTATGTCACTCCCGCGCAGGCGGCCTGCGTGGTGCGACGCTTCCAAGCTTGTTGCTACGATTGTTTATTTAGCGCGCGGGACGCCGCGGATTAGAAAAAAAATATTGACTTTAACAAAAAAATCATTATTTTGCATTTGAAAAATTAAAAAAATGTGCCCGGAAAACTAAAAACTGTATTTTTTTACTTTGTTGCAAATTTTTTCGTCGTTTAAAAAAAAATGTCTCCAATGGAGGGTGAATGGTTCGAGGGTTGGGGGCTGTGGCAGACGAGGCTGGCGCTGCTGCTGGCTCTGCCGGTGCTGCTCACTGGGGTCTACGGCACCAACTACGTCTTCCTCGCTGCGCACACGCCGTACAGGTAACTGCAGAAAAAACCTGTACTAATTACTGCCAAAGAAAATATTATAAGAATTCTAATTTAAGGGTGTACTTTAACAGTAATATCTCTAATTTAAATAGCATAGCATAGGCATAGCATATGCTCACGAGTATATATTCCTCGAGGGGGTAGTCAGAGATGTTCTAAAACCTCAGAACATCCACGTTTCACCAGTAGTACCATGAGCCCGTCGCCACTTATATTAATGGTCAGTGGGCCAAAAAATGATTAGGTCCTACTTAACCGAATTAAACCAAATGTTTTTCAGTGAAACCTGTCTAGTTTGATGATGTAATATAATAAAATAAATAAAATAAAATAAATGAACTAAAAATTAAAAAAAACATATATTTCAGACAATGTCCATAGTGTTGTTAGTATATAGTAGTGATTAGTACACATCATTGAACACAGTTTTAATACACAGTTTAATTTACATAATTCAAATTTTGCATTCAAAATGCTTTTATTACACCTTGTAGGACATGACAGTCAGTCGTTATTTTTTTAAACTAGGCACATAATTAATAAATATTAACAAATAAAGCATAATAAAAGATAACATAGACACACAAGTGACAGATGGTCTGTATGATCCGGAATTGTCCAGCTGAAGTCAAAGTTCACCAGTCATTGCTTGTGGATAACCCTTGTCTGGTGGTTGCTAAATCAACGCTTTTATCATTATTAGGTTGTTATTTGGTATTTATCATTTGTTTTTAAACTACAACCATATTGGGCATACTTCTTACCGAAATAATGTTGAAATGGTGGTGGTTTTGAGTGCTCATTTTCACTAAGGAAAAAATAAGTAAATGAAAAAAATAAAGACAATAATAAAAAAAATATATAAAATTACAAAAAAAAAAAAAGTTTAATTAATAAATTTGTAAGTTATTGAATTAGGTAAGTAATTTCCTTGTGTATAATTTCATTGTCTGTAAATGTCCTGAAACTAGTTTCAATGAACAACTAGTTCCGTGATGGAATATATTAGTTTCGTGGGTATAATCTAGAATTAAACATTTTGACGGGTTCGCGGGTATAATTATTATGTGTGTATAGTACGCATGCTATGCATAAGTGTGCAGTGAGCATAGACGCACTCTCGTCCTTGCCCTCTTGAATGTTTTAGATCCGTTTAAAGCTTCAGTTTTTGTACTGTTCGCATAGGTACAGTACATATTACAATAATACCTGCATTTTCATGCAAATTAATTTTTTCCAACCATATACCTACTGATCTTTGAACGACCGTAACTTTAAAACCGACTGGAGTTATGCAGGCAGACCTGGCCCATCCCCATCACATAACCTATATAATAGCCTAAATTAGCCTTGCAGCTGATGGTAACAAAAAGTACGTCTATCTCTTATACTATTAGAATTTAATGAAACGGGGAACCACTACGATCAGAAGTGGTGGTCACCGAAGTAGGTGCCATGTGTTATTGTGAATTTAATAATTACTTATTTCATTAGTGAATGAATAGGCAATATTTTGAGGACCACTAACGTATTGCGTGGGACGATCATTATAATCCAATCATTTGTATGAATTTTCAAGTTGTTTACCTCCCATTTCCATTAGGTATTTTAGATAAATAACTGCTTGTAATTTGTAACATTAATTCCACGCGCGTCGTGCAAATTACCTGGTTATGTTAAATAGTGGTTAGAAGTATAGGTACCTTAAGGATATGCTTACCTACTTCGAGTTTAAAATAAACGAGTGTATTTTCCGTTTATGAACACACCTTCTTTCCGTAACTGCTGCGAACCTGTAGGGCTAGCACGCCACGCGCGACAAAGCAGACAAAGTGACAGCCGTTATGCATGCTCGCGGTCAGTTGTGGTTGCAAAAAATAAACGATCAGATCTAAACCTACTGACAGATCATATTAGTTTTTTACTGTTCACAAAGCTACAGTGTATATTACAATAATATCCTATGATCAGCCTTGCAGGTGATCGTTCATTTTTTACTGATCTTTGAATGGCTGTAACTTGCAAACCAAATGGAGTTATGCAGGCAGACCTTATCCATCCCCATCACAGAGACACCCTACAATTACTTAATCAGCCTTGCTGCGGATGATAGCAAAAAGTACGTCTCTCTTATACTAAGAGGCAAGTCTTTAGTTTTGTCGTTTTTTCGGGGGTGGCGTGTTAGGCCTCTGAGGCACAATTTACTCATGGGGCCAGCAAATGCGAGGTTTTTGTTCTGGAAACAGAAGTAGTATCACAGAAAAAATACTAGCGTTATTCCTCATCTTATTTAAGAGCTACGACTCTTGTCGGTGGAGTATTCGCCAATTCTGTCTCTTTTCCGCTAGTGTCTTGAGTTCTTGATACGACACGACAACAACCGTTTCCTTCACTTGGGCTAGATAACTCTGTCTAGGTCTTCCTCTGACTAGTGTTATTCTCTCTCTCTCTCTCTTCCTGTCTTTTAAATGGTTGTGGGGTTCGTTCGTTCATTCCATGTCTGATCTCTCCACCTTGCCCTATTTCTGACGTCGTCTTCGGAGACATTGCACTCGGTCATGTCACTGCGAACTGTCTTCCTCAATCTGTGATTGATCATCCATCCTCTGCTGTAGTGTTGTATTCATGGTCGAAAATTGAAAAATTTAGGCTTCGGGCTTCGATACGCGAACATTTCAAACAAGAAAAATAAGCCAAAACAAATGACAGGTATACTTCAAATATGTACGGAGATGACAGACAAGTGTGCCAGTTTGTATGGACCAAGTGCACCAGTAGTGTGCCCTATCTTGGGCTTTGTGATCTAATATTGATAGGTACGAGAAGGAAAGTGAAAAACAATGTTTGAACACTCCAAGAAAGTTAGAACTAATCTTGAAACTAGATGGATAAGGACTGAGGTTCCCACAGGTCTATTCGCATCGCAGTGATAATAATTATGATTATAATTATGTATGTATAGTACGGATAGTTCATTATAAGTACATATAAGGGTAACGAACCAAAATATTAGTGGGAACCTACTTTATCCAACAACGTGTTAGCAGTTAACATTTATTATCAGCTGGGTAAAGGTTATCATTTGACAGGATCATTATCATTATTATGACGTGCATTATTTATACTTGGAAAGTAGAGGCCAATTTGCCACATTAGGTTAATTACTACCGGGTAGTCCGGGTACCTAGCTAGTGGTGCTATATCGATTCTTTTGCAGTTATTGTCGGCGACTTATGGTGATGTGATGACGACCTGAAATAGAAAATACGAATCACCTTGAACAGTGATTTATTGAACCTAACATCAGCATCCCTTTATAAAAAAAAAAAAAACAGCAGCACAGCAGCAGTTGTGGGTCCAGCTTTTGTTCTCTACTGTGACACTTAAATAATATGTGACCAGGAGCTGGCATAGGTGTACTGATGTGACAGTGTGTACCTATTGCCAGTGATGAGTTGATGATTTATATTATGGAAGAGTCTTTGTAGCCCAATAAGGCCCTCTTAAAATGGCTAAAAACTCAAAGACCAATGGCCAAAATGGCTATGCTTGGAGTTACTTTGCGAGATTGATACAGAAATGAGGAGATTCACAGAAGAATCAAGGTAGCTGACACAGTCCGAAAAATTGCTAAACTCAAGGCCCCCCGTAGGCCTTGCTCGTAGATAGTCGATTCGAAGTCGAAGTCGAAAGCTGGTCGATTGGGCTGAAGAGCTCTCGAGTGACCACCGCGTACCGGAAGGCGCACCGTGGGTAGGCCCCCCACAAGGTGGACCGACGACCTGGTGAAGGTGGCGGGAACCCGTTGGGTGAGGGCAGTGCAGGACCGGTCGTTGTGGCGATCCTTGGGAGAGGCCTTTGCCCAGCAGTCGACGCCTTTACGACGGTACAAATAATGGCTCTGCTAATAAACTAGCTAAATGTGAACAAGAACTTACCTATTTCTTACCTAGTGTCAAGCGAGGTCGTTGCACCCAAGTGCTTAATCATCGCAGAGGTTGTCCAGTACATCGCTCTAGTTCTCTAGCCAAATATTGTCAGAAACGAACTGAAGCTTGGCAAATGTCGGCTAATCCTAATTGGTGCCGTGACTCACGCGGCGTCGCGCGGTCTCGTTCTCTTACTATACTGGTCACATGGGGATACGATACCCTCCGGGCAGGCCTGTACCCTGCAGTAGTGGGAAGTACACGGTACACGTATAGGCTGATAATGATGATGATCACTTAACAGGTGAGATTGGGGTCAAATGTTTACCTATCAAACATAAAAAAAAAACAGCATTCATTTTGTCCAGACGAGCCAGTTTTTAACCCTCGACGCAAAAAGAATATAGTGTTATAAGTTTGACGCCTCTGAGCCTGTCTGTCGGTCTGTCTGTCTGTGGCATCGTAGCTCCCAAAGGGTTGGACCGATTGCGATGCGGTTTTTTTTAATGGAAAGCTTATTTTTGCGAGTGTTCTTAGCTTTGTTTCATGAATCGTTTCAGCAGTTTTCATGTAACTTTAAAAATTATGAAATGTCAAAAACAAACATTAAAAAAGTGAAAAATAATTCGGTCACCTATTATTTTTGATGTAAGCAAAAAACTAATTTAAGTGTTTTTGGCGTAGGGGTTTTCTTTTAATTTGTAATGTTTTATGTATTTATTATGTACCTACTTGACTATGATTTAAAATAGTTTCTAAATCGAATTAAAAAAGCTGATAGTTATCAAGTTCACAAAGAACTGAAATTCAGAACGAATTGACTGGTCGCAAAATTAACACTTTAGTGCAAATTAAACTATGCCAAATATGGGTTAGTCTTGATTAACACTTGTTATGAACCATTCGTAAATCAGTTTAATTTATACTTATATCTGACAGACAACGCACTAACAACGCATAAACCGCTGAAGATTGGAATATAAATTATATTCTACAGAGGACGTAGGGGTGCACTTCTTCTGCTTATAGTGTGGACAGCAAGCTCTGCACTCGTAGTATGCTACACGTGATACGGCTGTATCACTTCTTTTATCTCGTTCGTTCGCACGCAAATAGAAAGAGAGCTAAGAAGTGATAGCGCTGTATCACTGCGGCATATTCACCCGCTACTCTATTGATGTTGCGATAGATCTCTGGCAGGTATAGAACGGAACAATATTCAAGTAACACCATTAAATTTAATACTGTAAGATACTGTACATATGCTAGCTGGTGTCAGAGTTTTTTCAGACATGGTGTTTTAGGGGTGCACAAAGATAAGGCAGCGGGGTTTTTAAATTTTCTGAAATCCATGTGGATGAAGTCAAGGGAAAAGAAAATTTACAGAATATTAGCATATGCTCACGACTATAATATTCCCCGAGGGGGTAGTCAGAGATATTCTGAAACCTCAGAACATCCAAGATTCACCTGTAGTACCGAAACTCTGTTTTAAATTATGATTCTTGTTTGATAACGCCTAGTTTGCTGATTATAAAATTTACAGAATATTCTAATCAGCAAAAGCGTTATCAAACCAGAATCATAATTAAGATTTATGAATATTACGTTCACGATTGTATTCCCAATGAGACAATCAAAGATAGTATCCATGCTGTTTTTCACAGTCTAGGTTTAAAGATTTGTTATTCAGTCCCCACTAAATTCAGACTGATCAAAATTTTTCTAACGTGGTACGGCCTTGGATCTAGCCCAGTTTTAGATTAAGTGTGGATCGAGAAGTGTATCATGTGTGGTAATAGTGAAGCACACGTGTCAGTCAGGAGCCGATCACATGCTCCCGCGTGTGTGGGAAGAGCTTTATTTTCAGGGGTGCGCTCGCTGATAAATGATACAACTAAACCACAATAATATATAATTTTAATGTGTCGCATAACTAGGTGAAATTGACCCTTTCTGTGACTTTCAGCCTTTTTATGAGCACATAACTATCACACATAAAATTATGTTTCTAAACTTCATGGTGTAAACTTCTTGGTTCGAAATATAAAATTTAAAAAATATTGACACCACAAGAAGATTATTTCACTAATATAAAGATTGTATAGCATATAGAAAGTATAGCATACCATAGCCAAGTATAGCATAGCCAGAAAGGTGAGAAAAAAAGCATATAACAGCCTTATAGTAGCAGAAGAAGAAATTGTATTTTTTTTAATGTCTTCTGCTACAACCAAGAAGTTCCAGGTTTTTGATATGAAAACTTTTTGGTTTACTTTTTATAAAATGATTTAAATTTTTAAAGTTTTCAATAAAAGATCAATGTTTATACAGGAAATATGCTGGCTATGCTCATATTCCGAGACTACTTAATCAGTCAAACACAATATTAGGTTTTAAAACAATAGAATTGTTTTACCCCTGAAATCCTTGTCTTAAATCCACTTTTATCCCATCTTCTCTAAATAAAAACTCAAGTGCTCACACGTTCCTGAGCCTCCAAAACGTGAGCTTTCCTTAGGTAACTACTGAAAGCTGAAACTGAACTAAAATTATAAGAGTAGAGATGATGCTACTGAAATAGCGAAATTCATTAGTTTACACATTCGATGTAGGTATGACAATGTTACGCTATGTCATTGTTTTTATATTGGAAGTAAGTGGTAGTTAATTATATTTTGTAAAATTTGTTTTGTTTAAAAGATGTCGTATATTAGGGTTTCTGGCCGCATCTCGATACATTACATCTCCAACGCAGTGGTAGAGTCAAAAAAGTACCTATGTGAAGTTATTTTCAATATTTGATTAATTTTTTGCATAGCATATGCTCACGACTATATTCCCCGAGGGGGTAGTCAGAGATATTCTGAAACCTCAGAACATCCACGTTTCACCAAGTCCAGTGTGACGGTGGGGGGAGCCCGTCGCCATGAACTACTTAATAATGATTATTATTCTTACTTAGGTTAGAACTAGAATCTAACACAATCATCTTATATATCTTTTCTGGTGAAAAAGGTGTTCGTTACTCAATCACGCACAACAGCAGATTTTGTTTCGCGATTTCTACTTTCATCTTCTGGAGGAGTTATTTTATCTTGAGTTTCCAGAACATCGATGACTACCTCCTCGCGGGAAATAAGATAAGATACAAGTTCCAACTTAAATGCATATGGCTTTTTAAGCGGATGATCAGACCATCAAAATGAATCACTTTCTCTACAGGATCAACATTGAAATCGCGGAAAAAAATTGGTTGAGTAGGATTGCAGTTTTGTATGAAACAGCAGATTTTGGACGATGTTGGTCCAATGGAAAAAGTTGTTCAGTTCAATGGTCCGATCCCCATAAAAACTGTAAGCACATTAAGAACCCTATAAGTATAGTCGTGATCGTATAGGTACTATGATGCGCCATCAACAGATTTTCTGAAGTCTTTTCATATTAGTTACTAAGTACCTTATTAGTCTTTACTTAATTTCCTAAACATCTGTCACATAATCGCTCAATGACCCTTGCATCCCACGCTGCACCGTCCACTGCACCTGCCGCTGCACCTCGTCCCACGATACAAACAATTATCACTCTTATTAAGCTTACAAACGAGTTAGGTTAGAGGATTTCATGTGTTGTATGACGGTGAACCGGTGCGATCCGGTTGTGTGAGCACATGCTTGAGTTAGGTACTGGTTTAAACCACGTGATTCGGGATTATGCAGGGTACAAGGAAAAGTATCATTAAACTTTAAACCACATACTCTGCCCATCATATAATTTCTCGAAAATGTAAATCTTGTTATAAAAAATCTTTAAAATACCTAAAAACACGAATTAGCATAGCATAGCATAGCATAGCATATGCTCACGCACGACTATATACCCCGAGGGGATAGTCAGAGATAATCTGAAACCTCAGAACATCCACGTTTCACCAGTAGTACCGAAATCTCTGTCCAGTGTGACAGAGGGTGAGCCCGTCGCGTCGCCACTTATAATGGACAGTGGGTACAATGCATGCCTCGAAATTGAAGCATGCAGCGCCCGCGGCATGATCGCGCGATAAAACGCTATCGCGCCCTAGCTCCCTTTCTTTTTGCACGCGAACGAACGAGTTAGCAGGCGCGATAAAACGTTTATCGATGTATCATGCCGCGGGCGCAGGTTTCCTCACGATGTTTTCCTTCACCGAAAAGCCAGTGGTGTTACAAATCGTACATAAATTCCGAAAAACTCATTGGTACGAGTCGACCTGAACGGGGATCAAACCATCGCTTCCTGCATGGCAGGCAAGGTTACTCGCCACTGGACCACCACGGCATATAAAAACACTTATCAAAATAAACAAAAAATAAAGAGTGATTGCGTCGCCTTGACGTCTTATCAATATTGCAGTGACCGCAAGCTAACAACATAAACATAATGACTATAAACATGCTATATAAACAAAATTATGCAAAACAATGTTTTCGAACTCGTGGACTTGATAAGTGATGAGTCAACGTTTCAGGTAGGTAAATAAAGCAAACGGGACACGCTTCAAGTAGGTACCTAGTTAATTAAAACTTATTTTGTTCTGATTCTTTTGCACCCTGTACCCGGTGCTGCAAATCATGATAAAAAAATGCTGTTCCAATACATTTCGTTCGAGGAGACGTGACGACGTGAAGTTTTGTTTCTCTTTTCTTTTTTTTTGCTTGTTCTTTAGGTTAAGGGTTATGTATATTTTTATCTTGTTTGCCAAAAATTTTTGTCGAACAAACCTGACAACATAATAAGCATAGAGATTTAGTTTTATGATTGTTTCTGAATAATTTCCTTGACTTATATTAGTATTAGGAGACACGCGGGTCCCAACTGGATGCAGAGGGCGAGGAACAGGACGTCATGGAGAAATATGGAGGAGGCCTATGTCCGAAGACGGACTGATCAAGGGTGTGATGGATGGATGGATGGATGGATGGATGGATATTAGTACCGTATTGAAAATGTAACCAGACTTCGTTTGTATGGAGCGCGCCAACGGTTATACCCTTATAGTATGCTGTGATAATGTAGGTATTAAAACGATGAAGACAAAGTGATCACACATCGACTAAGCCTATATTATAAGAGATGAGTGTACTTTTTGCAACCATCAGCAGCAAGGCTGATTCAGTGTTTATGGGGTGTAGAGCATCTCTGAGATGGGGATGGACCAGGTCTGCCTGCATAACGTCAGTCGGTTTAGGAGTTACAGACGTTTAAAGGTCAGTAAAAAATTTACGATCAGCTGCAAGGCTCGTATGATATTATTGTAGCATGTACCGTAGCTATGTGAACACTATAAAAACTGACTAGACCAAAGCTAGGTACCTATTTTAAAAAATATTCAACCGAGATATTTCGGAGTTTCAGTTTCCATTGGAAACAGTCTTGTGAGTAGTTAGCAGCTCTTCTATTATTGCTAAACGACACCATAGCGGCAAAAGATCAGAAAGCATGCTTAAACATATGCTCACGACTATATTCTCCGAAGGGGTACTCAGAGATATTATGAAACCTCAGAACATCCACGTTTCACCAGTAGTACCGAAACTCTGGCCAGTGTGACGGGGGGTGAGCCCGTCGCCACTTACAATGGTCAGAAAGACACTGTTGTTAAATGTCAGTGTACGCATAATTTGAACATTAGTCCATGCCTAAAACCGTGTGTGCTACATACCCGTACACCACGCGCATGTCTATTTGCACACTGAATTAACTAGGAGCTATCTTTTTATCAGTCTTCTACAAATAAATGTACCAAAGCGCACAGCATCGGTTGCATAGGTGAAATTTAACAGGTGTTACAGTGTGTCAGACCACGCGTAGTGGAGGGTTCCGTATAGTCGCGATGAACGTGATGCGCGAACAAACAAACAAACACACAAACAAACAGACAAACAGACTGACAAAATTTCTAAAAAAGTTTGATTTCGAGTCAGGGATACCTAAAAACCATATCGTATCTTTTATTTGTAAATATCTTCAATGTACAGACACACTTCAGTTACAGTTTTATAATAGTTTAGATTAGATGAATATGAATAGTATTGATATAGGTAATTTGTAAGTTGATAACATATTATTTATTGTGTTGTCTAATTAGTACTAAATAGTATTGACTTTGAATATAACCCACAAAAGCATTGCAAAGGAAATCTCTTAAAATCACAAATTCAAAGTCACGAACCATGCCTGCCTGCTAAGTAAACTGTTCTTAAAAACCAAAAAACTATCAACAATCTGTTTACTTTTTGTTAAACAAATGAATTCACGTAACATTCTCTTGACCGTGAACTTGTAAATTGCAATCCATTGTGTTTCGTTTCGCAATGAATAAAGAAAGAGTTTTTGCTAAGAGACTAAACGGTAACATTGTTATGCCTATAATCCAATGATTCAGCAGTATAATCGTTATATGATTTAACTCCATAATATTACGTAAATAATTCAATTCTAGATTTGCTTGCACAAACATTTTGATGACCTTGACAATGACATACTGCATGTGTTCGGGACGACCGTCAAAATGTATGTTCACTGTTATTTACTTTCATTATAGTTATAAGTTTTTTACAGTAAAGTACATAAGATAACACTATAAATAATAAGCATAATAAAATAATAAAGACGAATGGTTTATAGATAGGTTTATATTTAGGATAAGTTTGTGACGTTTTTAGGGTTCCGTACCCAAAGGGTAAAAACGGCACCCTATTACTAAGCCTACGTTGTCCGTCCGTCCGTCCGTCCTACCCATTTAGGGCTGTAACTTTTGAACCGTAATAGCTAGATAGTTGAAATTTTCACAGAATATGCGTTATTACGGCGGATTCGATAACAAATTATAAAAATTTCAAAAGTTAAAAATTAAGGGGGGTTCTCAACAAGAAACTGGTTTTTATCGACGTTTTTTCTTCTCGTTCTACAGTAAAATCGGTAATACATACAAGCGTCAAACTTGTTGTGATTATAGAACAAACTCTACAGAATAACAACAAATAATAAAAACTGGCCAAGTGTGAGTCGGTCTCATGATTAAGGTCCCGGAGAAAAAAAGTTTTTTTCTAAGTTAATATGTTGTGTTCTGTGGTGGTGTGGTACGGAACCCTCGATGCGCGAGTAGCCCGACTCGCACTTGACCGATTTTTTATTTTCCCGTGTATTTAGCTAAGATTTTACTTCTTATGGATATTAATAAGAAATAATGGAACAAATTGTAAAATAATGTAGTTAATTAAAAGTGTAAAAATGAAAAAAAATCCAATATACCCGTCCGTGTCCGACAATATTACGACAAAATTCGGTATAGGTGTTTTGCAAGAACTAACCAAATAGGAGTCGGAATACGGAAGTATGTATGTATATGTGTATTTATATAAGCACGTCCTCCAAATAGCTCACCGAAAACGATTTTTGATATAATGCGAAAATAGCTCGATCTACCTACTTGCTCTGGTATTCTACATAATAATATGTCGCGGGTTAGTAGAATGCGATCTTCTCTGTTTGAACTTCAGTAGTGAAAGGAATTTCGTTAGTAGCGAAAATCTGCAGCCTGTAACATTTTGAGAGAGAATAAATTAAAATTATATGAAGCTTAATTTAATTTTACGGTTTGTTTTTTCGGGCATAGGCGCTCTACATATTCCAAAAACTGTAACTCCTGTGAACCAGTAAAAGCGGTAACCACTCACAACACTAGACAATGATGTCCAGTGAGCCACGCGGGATGATTCTAATCTTGTGTTTCGGAATGTCTTGGAACCCGTAATCTCGTTGGATGAGGGCAGCGCAGGACCGGTCGTTGTGACGATCCTTAGCCTATGTCAAGCAGTGGACGCCATCGGCCGAGATGATGAAGTAGTCGCCGCTGTTCATTCCGCTTTACAGAAGTTTGAGTAAGAGGTATACAGGGTGAAACTGATATCATTAGCATCCTTTTAAACTAAGAGTCTACCCATCAAACTGAACAACTTTTACTATGGGAGCAAACCAATCGGAGCAAAAAACAAATAAAGCAAAAAACAGTAAAAAATTTACGGGTCGCTTGTATGGCGAAAGTAAGTAATTTATAATAGCCGGTTTTTTTCTTTTATATTTTAGATTATAATTTTAATTACTGTTTAGATTGAAAATCCCCCTAAAAATTATCTTAAATAATTTTAAACAAAGTAAAAAAACTCATGTAAAATTGATTGACTTTTTAAGGTGTGTCTAAATATTTAGATAGATACCTACTAAACTACAAAGTAGTACCTTAAATATGTATGTAGCAGGCAGCAGGACATTTTAGTTATCTTGTTTATCCAGTCAAGTTGTTTCTCAAACGCACGTTTACGAGATCCGCGCATTTTCTACAGTAGTATAGCAAAATAACGACATGTGCGTGAAAGCAAACGTCGAACGATTCCCATGCGTGGCCCCAAGCCACATCTGATCTGACCGGTTAGGTTAAATATAGATGCTACCATGTCCTTGAAAAAGGCATTTAACACGAGTTATGAGAATAGCCTGTAGGAATAGCTAGCCCTTTAGAATACAAATGGCATTCAAAAAGAACTGGATTGAAGCCACCGATGGCTTTGTTTCTAGGATTGGTGGTAGGTCGGTGTTTTGGTTTAATAAGGTTGCTAAAGAATTGAAATTGTACTAATCTTCCTAATCAAGACCTTTGATTGTACGCATTTTCTATATCACGAAGGAACGGTTTTGGATGGACTCCGATAAAAACCCAATAAGTGCGATTTTGTTTTGTTTCGTACACCTTCTTATGTGAATTAGATATGACATGTTTCATCTTCTATTAGGTATACTGTTCCTACACTTTGCGAGTCATTAAAAATACAATTATTATTATTTCAAAAATTATTTAAGGATAATTAATTATGTTATTTTTATATGCACGTATCAAGTAAATTCGTAGATATGGAGTTTTTAGAGAAGCATACTATCAGAAGTGATAATAATTTAAAGTTTTAAAAAATACTGCACCGAGGTATTTCAGTGGTTTCTACCTTATATAAATATCGTCACTATAAGATAAACTTTCAGTAAATTTTTCTTTACGAGTTCTAAAGCATCTGAAACTTTACACACTTCTTGTTCACAGATGTCACGTACCCGAGTGTGAGTCGAACGCGACGAAGACGCAAGCGCCGACGGTGGAGGAGTGGTCTCCCCACTGGTCCCCCTGGGCGCTGCCCGACGACCAGTGCCAGCGCTTCCAGCCGCTGGACACCTCCTGCAGCCAGGAGTCCTTCAACACGAGCACCGCTCTCTACTGCGAGCAGTTCGTCTATCAGTACAGGAGCAGCATTGTTCCTGAGGTATGTGTCCTTTCCCATGTTCTTTTCTGTAATTTGATTTAGTGGAAAAGGATATAATTATTATAATATATTGCTGCAGTCGTAAATAATACTCAATATTCTAACTTGTAAATAGATTAAAAATGCATTCTGACAACGTAATTCCTTCCAATCTTCCTGGCCTATTGATGTGTCGTAGTTGAGATAAAATGTCCATTTGTAACCTCATTTGTAAATAAAATTATCTCCTTTTCAGTTTGACTTGGCATGCCAGGAGTGGAAGCGGTCTCTAGTTGGGACCTTCCACAATATTGGAATGCTGATATCATTGCCGATCATGGGATACGTATCTGATAGGTATGTTAGTTTCTCTTCTTTTCCTGTTGAGGATTCTGGCAAAAATACCCACAGGAATTAATAATTATTTTCTTTTATTTGATTCGAAATAGCACAACATGGCTTTATTTATTATTGCTATTTATTAATATTTTTTTATAATTATCTTCTTTTTCATATTAAGCTTCATTGTTTTATTCAATTCTTCAGATATGGTCGTCGTGCAGCATTGGTAGTGAGTGGAACTGGGGCAGGAGTTCTTGGTCTATGCAAGTCCTTCGTCAATTCGTACCATGCGTATCTGATCACTGAGCTACTGGAGACTGTCCTCGGCGCCAGTGTTTACCCTGCTGCTTTCGTTCTTAGTAAGTAATAGGTTATAACCTACCTTCAAATCATTCTAACTGCAGGCTTCTGTTCAAAAAAGGACTAAGTATTTGTCTTAAGATTTAGTTTGATTACCTCCTCTCTATAAAAGCTTGCATTCTCCAGGTTTCAAATAGTCGTCATGATATAACCAACCTCTTGTTAAAGGTGGCACCACAAGAAAACAACTAATCAGGATACCTTTTCATTTGCAGTGGTGGAATGGTTGGGCGTTGGACAGAGAATCTTGGCTAGTTTAGTGCTAGGCATACCGTTAGCTATGGGGTCTGCAACGTTATCACTCCTAGACTACCTGACTGGCTACTGGAGGCTATGGGCCCGAGTGGCCTACCCCCCATCGTTCCTACTGCTCCTATACCCCTGGGTGCTCCCAGAAAGCGTCAGGTGGCTGGTGACCAGGGGTCGACTGACTGAAGCAGTGCAGGTCATCAAGAAAGCTGCCAAATGCAATAAGATCGCCATCCCTGAAGAGGCGTTAGAGAAAATGGTAGCAAGTGAACCGATGACGGAAAAAATGGAAGTTCCTATTGAAGATGAGAGTTTGTTTACTGCGTTCTTCAAGTAAGTATGACTCACTGGTCGTAATGTGTAGTTTTTATGAGAGTATTGAGACAGCTTCCGTGGTTGTGGTAAACTTTCCACTACAAGTTACGCCTGGCCGGTTTTAACAAACTTGTTTTGGTACTAGATGTTAAGCAAATGTCGAAGTTAATTATTTCAAATGAATACATTGACAGATCGTATTTTTTGTTGCCCTGTTTTTTGTCATCGAAAAACAATTTCCTTAAGCTTTGTTTATGTTTATTTCATAATTTCTGTTAGCTGTTCACATTTTTAGTTGTTATCAAATACTTGTTTGTAGTTATTTTGTTTCTGTGCCTACACACATTATTTCTTAGTCATATCCTGTCACTGTAGGAATATAAATTACTTAGTTATATTAGGGCTCCGTCTCTTTGCGTTTGACTAGTTACCGGTTTCTAAACTTATATACTGGACCTTCGAAGGACACATTTTGGTATGTGTTTTGTTTGATTTATTTTTTTGATTCGGCCTAGAAATTAATCAATGAATAAATAAAATACATTATAACTAATAACTATCAAACAAAAAAATCAACCTACATCGTCCCACTGCTGGCCATAGGAATCCTTTTTATTGCGCCATTTTTCGTGATTGCGCTTTTTGATTTGATGCAAAACTTTTTCTCTCAATCTTTTGTAATAGCATATTGAAGATAGTTTATTCATCAAAGATTATCGTGAAGATGTCTTGAGTAAAACTTGTACCCCGGCCAAGATATATAATTATAGGGTCCTTCTTAATATGCTGACACTTTTTAAGGGGATGACTAGACTCTCAAACTGAACAATTTTCTCAATGGGATCTACAACGAAATCGCGAAAAAAAATCAGCTGTCCCATACAATTTGGTTCAAGTAGGATGGCAATTATGTATATAGACGATTTGTCATAGAGAAAGTTGTTCAGTTTGATGCTTTGATCATTCCCTTAAAAAAGTGTCAGTATATTAAGAAGAGTATAAACAAGAAATAGTTATTTACTAACCGAATTCTATAGTCAAGTTTAGATACTATACTTATAGATATAGGTATATCCTATCTTTGGAAGTTTTGGTTGTGGTATTTCCATGGTAGGGTAGTGTAGAAAAGTTAAACCGGGTTATGGTCGTGACTTTATGTTTTTATTTAGGTCGTACAACATAACATGGATCTATTAAAGAGTCTGGAATATTTTGTTTGTGCTATAACAGATATGGAGCGCTCCGCCGGCGCCTCTGCGTGTGCTTCGTGTGGTGGATCTCAGCTGTCTTCGTGTTCTACGGGCTGGCCGTGCGAGCTCACGCCCTATCTGGCTCCGCGCACGCCAACTACGCGCTGGTCGCGGCCGCAGAGCTTCCAGCGCTGGTCATCAACACGCTGCTGCTAGACAGGGTCGGGAGGCGGCCGCTGTTGACAGCCGCTTTCCTGCTAACTGCCATGGCGCTTATTACTATACCGTGCTTGCCTGAATGTGAGTTTAGACTGTGTAAATGTATTTTACTGTGCAAATTTGAGTAGGGTGTGGGAAATGCCCGTGTTAGCTATATGTAAAAACACAGAGGTCTTTATCTTAAGCCTTATGTAATTAAAAACTTGACAAATTTACCAACCAGGTGCCTATAAATAGAAATACAGTAGGTTCTAGTGACTAAAAATTCAAAGGATATTTGATGTTACACTGGTATGTAACGGTGATAATGATTTACTTCTCTACATCAATTTGTGATAAGTTGGTGTGAAGAAAAACATCGTGAGGAAATCTGCATACGCGAAGAAGAAATTCAGATGCATATTAATGATGTGAAATCTATCAATCCACCTTGGGCCCGCTTTGTGGATCAAAGCCCATACACCCAAAACATACATCCATAAGGGTATGCCTGTTATGATGATGATGTAGCTACTATAGGTACCTAACTATTCATCATCATCGTTATATAAGACCTATATAAGACACGTTGCATTGCATGGAACAAGCTTGACATAATCGGAACAAATAAGTGTTAAGAGAAGTACAAAATATCGCTATTCAACACACACCAGGCAACATTACACAGCATCGCATTTTTCCGTCGCTCCATCCTTTTCTGTCACTCAGGAACGTCATTTGCTAGAGCATAAGATAGACGGAACGCGATTGCACGCGGCGTGCTGTTCCGTGCTGTTCCGTTCCGTCTATCTTATATGCTCTCAAATGACGTTCCTGAGTGACAGAAAAGGATGGAACGACGGAAAAATGTGATGCTGTGCTACGTGGTGTAGTTCAACCCTTGTTAACATACAAGTTTTAAATACCATGAATATTTCGCATTAGCAAACGATCATCCTGCGACTATTGCCGACCACAAACTAACAGGCGTTATGTCCACAGCGAGCGGTTCACTCGGCACGGCTCTCTACCTGGTCGGCAAGGTCGGCGCCACGATGTCGCTGAACGCGCTATACATGTACAGCGCTGAACTGTTCCCCACGCGGGCGAGGCACCGGCTGATCGCTGCCTGCTCTACCCTTGGACGGCTCGGGGCTATATTAGCTCCGCTGACGCCATTGCTGGTGGGTATCGTTCATTTCACGAAGAAGAAACTTCCTGTGCGTTCATATGTGTCATATATATACATTAACATCAGCCTTAAAAGCCTAAAAGCCAGCATCAGCCTTTATGAGTCCTTAATGAGACTTTAGGTCTCAAATAACTGTCACGGATTTAATTTCTGTGTTAGGTTAAATGTTCATTTGTCATGATTGTGTCCAAGGATAACATAACTTTATGGTCAATAAACCCCTTAAATAATTAATGAAAGAAGGCTGACTGGCTGTCATGCACGGAGGAAATGCAAAATTGATTTGTTCCTATCTACTTTTCCATTGTCATCTTACATTAAATTTGTTGGAGTCCACGGCAGCATAGAGTAGCCCATGGGATATGATGGTCTTATTAATGTTAGCCTTAATCTAGTAGGATTTTTCTATTGGCAGAGAACGAATAAAACAATTAATTACTTATTGATTGCAGGCCGCCTACCGCTGGTGGATCCCAACAGCACTATTCGGCACCCTGCCGCTCATCAGCGCGGCGCTGACGCGGCTGGTCCCCGACACGCTGCACAAGAGGCTGCCGGACTCCTTCGCCGACCTGGAGCCCGAGTCTGAAGACTCCTTCCCCTGACAGAGATGCCGGGATGAGATGGCAGACTTGGGGTAGTGTTTACGAGTTGAGGACAGTTGTTCGCTAAATTAATGTTTGGTTTCGATCATAGACGAATGTAGCCTAAAAGACAAATAACCTAATTTTCATCATTTACATGAAGAGAGCGTCCTTGAGTTGCATTCTGCAGCCTTAGTATGATTTCTTTACTAGCGCGCGACTCGCTTTCGCTGCATAGCAAACTACCCCTTCCCGCGCTTTTCAGTCGCGCTTGCCGCGACTGGCAGTATGAGAAAAGGCGGAGTCGCACGTAAGTAGAGAAATCATGCTAGAAACTCTAAACTCATGATACGTCTGGAGCAAACTGAGCAGTCAGCCTCTATCCTGGTTTGCTATGTCTCCATCATTTTAAGCTCAGTGGTGTAAGATTTAGATGCCATCAACTCGATAGGGGATTGTTCGAAAATGTTTTCAGAAAATTTGATACATAATGTATAATACACAATTAAGAATTATTTTAATATTAGTTATTCTTCTACAGGGTGTTAGGGTATACAGTTTACTTCAAATGGATGATACATGATACTGAACAACTTTCCCTAAGAAACCTGTAGGAAATTCGAAAAACAAAATTGTTCTTTCCATACCAAATGCAATCAGTTGTTGTATTAAAAGTCAAAATTTGTTTTGCGAATTTCCTTTAGTTTCCCTGGGGAATGTTGTTCTGTATCATGAATTCGGTATGTCAAGTTTTTTTTTTTTGGAGGGCTGAATCGAAAACCATTTCGAGATAATTGCCTCAATAATCATATTTTCTATGTTAGAGATTTTAGAATGAAAGGATTACAGATATTTTTCATAAAATAACGTCGTTTTTCGGTCCGTCCAGTGACGTCACTGCCCTACTTGTGAACTCTTTGGTAAACATAAAATCAACTTAAAATAACCGGCCATTAAGAAAAAAATAATACTCAATTATGTCATAATTTGACAATTGATGTTGCCGTTTCTTTTTCTAGCTTGGAATTAGAAAGAGGAGGCAGGAGATTTTCATCTTTTTTAATATAGCAGTAGTTTTTCTCCATGGAGTTCGAATTATTTTGACTCTACCATTTTTGCACTTAGAGATTACAGATCAAAATAATTTAAAAATTTAATTTATATTGATAAACTCGATGAATCGCAATAAAAATGAAATTATGTCTTCTATCCGTAAAAAAATATAAAATGAAGACAAAAAAAAACTTGACATACCGAATTCATAAGCACAATCACCCATTGAAGTAATGCTGCTGTCTGTCTAACCTAACACCCAGTATAAAGTATGGTGCGCCGATTGGACATCCTTGTCTCTTTTACCTACAAGAACCTTTTGTTCTTATCTGGTCTTATTCTGAAAATGTTCGCTTTCCTTTAAAAGTCTGTTAGGTTATTTTAGTCCATGGTATCGATATATTTTAGTTTGATGTGATATTTATGGTTTGCTAAGTTATTTTGAAACAAATATCGACTAGGCCGATTTTACTAAAAGTAGGAAATAGATTTTATGAGTTTTACGACTTTGGAAACACTTACTAAGTAGTCCGGGAGTAAAGTAGTTAAGTCTATCTCATCGAGTATCAGTCAGGGTAAAAGAGGAAGAATACGAAGGAGGGGAAAGTGGGATAGTAATAACATACTATTATTTGAACCTGAATTTTCAGGCCTATTGTATGAATAAAAATATTTTAAAAAAATTTAACAATTCATTCGATTCAAAATAATGTATTCAATATAGGAGCCTGAAGCACACTTATTAAACGTCAATTCTTTTCTAAGCTACCACCGCGTCGGAACAGATAAACTTTATAGAGCCTTAAACCTTACTACTAGAAAACTATTTCTTACTGTTACTCGATCAGATAGGGTTTCCGACTACTGCCTCAAGGACTTTTAATGACTTGAACAAAATACTGTCCTTACTAAAAGTAGGGACAACAATGATGCTCAGTTGTTTAAGAGATTAATTTAAATGTAAAGACATGAATTTTGTAATTTTATCTAATTTTGTAAGTTAATTACGATAATAATAATAAATGAGTATTTAGTTGGAGATGAAACATTTTCTTAAGAATCTCAAGTATTCTCAAATTAAAGTTAAGTTATTTTATATTTGTGTTGTTTTAATTCCTCCTATAGTTCTAGTAATTTCTTTTGCAGTAATTTTACTGGGCTTATGCACGCCCTGAATACTTCATACTAACGGTCTCGTACTGACAAGAAGAGTCAAGCACGTGCTATAATGAGTGAGAGCAAGTGAGAGAGGAATTCACCACTGCTTACTATCGTCCACCTCCCGTAGTACTAGAGCTATGGAGAGAGCTATGCTCGGTGTTTATCTGAGAGATCGCATCAGAAATTAAGTGATACGTCAGAGAACTAAAGTGGTTGACATAGCTCAGAAAATTTGCAAGCTGAAGTGGCAATGGGCTGGTCATGTCTGCCGAAGAACTGACAACCGCTGCCAGAGGTCTAGAGTGGTGACCACGAACTGGTAGGCGTAGTGTATGGAACGCCCTGCTGCCCACTGGACAGTCATCTGATGACCTAAAAAAAGGTAGCGGGGAGCGACTGGATGAGAAAGGCTCAGGACAGAGTTTTGTGGCGCACCTTGGGAGAGGCCTATGTTCAGCAGTGGACGATGATAGGCCTATGATGATGATGATAATGAAAGTCTATATAGCTATCTTCAACCCATCACCACACACTGAATATGCTAAAAGTTGGTCAAACTGCCAACTTAAAATGGTAGTTCGTATAGTTGTAGTACAGTTCCTGACCACTCCGAATGGAATTCTGGTTGTGAGTAAAAGGAACCTTTTTTCTGATTTTCATGTTTATAGTTTAATAGTTTAGGATGTTAATAGAGTCAGTTGGCACATTATGTTCACGACTATTAATATTCCCCGAGGGGGTTTTCAGAGGAGATATTATATTTACAGTATATACACATTCCAATATTCAATTCCAAACTCAGACCAATGCAACAGCTCAAGACCCATGGAAAGGATGCAAAATACGCATTGAAATTGAATTGTGTAGGTTTCCTCACGATTTTTTCTTTCACTGAAAAGCCAGCGGTGTTACAAATCAGACGTTGTATTAATTCTTGAAGAATTGCTACTAAGATTTCAACAGGGATTTGCACGATTATATTAATGTAATTTCAAGTCTAATACATACCCTATAATTTCAATAAATATAAGCTGCATAATAAAACCTTTGCAAAAGCAATCAATTTCGCAACCTCATATAACCATAACAAGACATTCAAATCAATAAAGCTTTATAACAAGTGTTTATACAACCAATTAGTCAAACACTTTACAAGCAAATTAGTCACGTCAAAATCAGTACTTGCAGTAATATGTTTTAAGTATGAATTTCATTGACAAAGTCTGAGATTTGGCCATGACCCACTCTCTCTAACCATTGTATGAGCATAACAGAGTCCATGAGCATTGGCAGTCAGTTGCTCACTGAAGCATTAGTTAGCAGTAACTAGAAGCGTAAACTGCATGTCAAGTGTCTGCTCCTCAAGTTAAAATAACCGAGTTAAACAGCTGGTCAACCAGTTTAAACGACCAACACCTTCCGATACTATCGTTCTGTGAGTTACAACGCTGAAAACACCTTTTTGTAACTCACTTGTGTAACGCTAGAGTATAAGTCCAGAATTTGTGGCTGTCTTAATCAAATTGGACCAAGCATCTGTAGAATTTTCGCTTATTTATGCTTGTGTGACATATGACGTTATTCGACGCCGTAGATTAATGTAATCGCCGAGTTCCCTTTTCAAAGAACATTAGGTACTCATGATTCCAGTTTCAAGTAGGCCTTTAGTAGAGCTGCTCTGTTTAAAACTAGGTTCATGACTGAATTATTGTTTGCAATACGGGCCTTAATTGTAAGTGACATGTACTGTTTCAAAGTTTTGTCTGATTTGGATTGAAACTCTGCAGTAAGATTCATCAGAATCGGAAGGTGTAAAGCGTGCTAAAGTGTAACATCCTTAGAACGATGAGTGAAACAAAAGACGGTGGTAGTGTAAAGGAGAACGTGAACTTGACGTGTGGTGTGGACGCCGAGGGGGTGGTCAAGCAGCTGGGGCAGGCGGGGAGGTTCCACCTGCGGGTGTACGTGCTTGTCGCCTTCGCGGCCGCTCAGGTTGGACTGCTGCATACCACGTACATATTCCTGGCTGGAGATGTACCTTACAGGTTAGTTCTTTTACTAAATGACAATACAGAGCTTTTGACGGCCCGGCCCGATAGCACAGTCTGTAGTGAACCTGCCTGCTGTGCCGAGGGTCGCGGGTTCTTTTTGTATGATGAGTATGAATATTTGTACCCGAGTAATGGATGTTTGTATCTATTATTTATTATTATACAATCTGCATTTTGACACACGATCTTACCAATAATGTAGATCTATACAGGGTAAAATTGATATCTTAGCATCCTTTTAAACTAAAAGTCTACCCATCAAACTGAACAACTTTTAGTATAGGAGAAAATAGATCGGAGCAAAGAAAAAATCAGCTGTTGCATACATTTGTGTCGAGTAGGCATTGCAGTTTAGTATGGAACAGCTGTTATTTTTGTTCCGATCGGTTTGCTCGAAAAGTTGTTTAGTTTGATGGGTAGAGGATTAAAAGGATGCAAATGACATCAATTTCACCCTGTATACTATTATCCTATTCTATGCCAATAATCAAGTTTTTAATGTCTAAAATTGAACCTTGCTACAATTACCTGCTCCTTAAAAGGTTGGTGGTTATATTGTAATAGTCATTAAGTCGTGTTATGCTGTAGAGTTTCTGGCCGCATCTTCTCTACAGCGACAACACGTTCCGACGCGGTGGTAGCTTAAAAAAGAATTGACGTTTAATAAGTGTGCTTCAGGCTCCTATATTGAATAAATGATTTTGAATTGAATTGAATTGTAGCAAGATGTCTGTTCACCCCAGTAGGGGACTATGGTCATGACTTTATGTGTATGTGTGCAAATACAGTAGGGTGTATCATTAATGCGTTACATGTTTTATGTGGTGCTTCAGACCGTCAAACTGAACAACTTTCACAATTTAAACATTTGTAACGCGTATGTGTATAGGATGTGATAAAACATCCTTGTAATATTTAAAGAAGTGGTTTAGAACATCACACTGAACAACAACCCTATATTAGTGTGTTTTGTTACTCCTTGTATTATGCCCATTGTCTGGGGCATAGATAGGGATGCCCAATGCCGATGACATGGCAGATTCGGGTTATGGCAGATTCTTTTTACGGCAGATTCGTGTTAGGGCAGAAGTTGGACAGTTAGTCGTGAACAATAGTTATAGTCAATGTGGACTAATAAATAACACAGCTATACAAACATTAACAACTGTAAACAATCAAATGATTGGACGGACAATGGTAACAATTTTTATTATTTAGTAAATATACCTACAGTTTTATTGCCATGTCTCTCTTGTGAATGAGATTGCTAAATGAACACAATACATTGTAATAATTTATTATTGATTAGGTCTCTAACTTCAATCATAAAGTTTCGTAATATCGAATGTTCTATAGATTGTAATTAGAAGTAGGTATGTACAGTCAACATCAAATATTTTGTTTTAAAAAAAAGTGTGTGTACTTATATGTAGATATGTAAGAAAGTGACACTTCTTTGGAGTGAATAAAGAAAAACTCTCATTAGAAACTTTCTTCATGATGGTGATGGAAATTGCGTGCGCTGGTAGGTATATGTAACTCACCAAAATACACTTTGATATGTTTCTCCTAAAAGCGCACACCTGGCGAAGTGCAGGGCAGAGAATTGTTCATTGCCAAACCTTTACGAAATTAAATGTATTTATTGCTCATCATAATGTTAGAAATATCATTATGAACTCTGTTTGTACGGCACGGCAAATAGTAGGGTGGGCGGGCGTTTGTAAGGTATCGGGCAGGAAGAGTAGGATATAAAATAAAAAATCTGCAATACAATTATGGAATCTCCTTTTTAGCAAGAACATTTATTGTGTAGCGATATTCCGCTCTTCTATAATTATTACAAACATTAATTAATCTAGGATCAAGATCAAAATACTGGGAAAGCAAAATATAGAATAACATGTTATTGACTCTACAGAAGACTGAGAAGAAGAGACTTACACCCGTATTCTTAGTTGTTTTCTTGACATTTCCTCACTCGAGTGGAGGACATTTTTGACATAACTTGTATGACAAAAATGAAAAAACGTCCTCGACTCGAGTGAGGAAGCCTCAAGAAAACAACTAAGAATACGGGTGTGAATCTCTCTGAAAAATTTGACGGTGACTGTACTCAAGTCTATTATTTATTCTGTGCTCAAGCCCCAAATGTTTAGTAATGAGTAATTGCAAATATTATTGCAGTTGTTCGAAGGCTAATGGCGTGAAGTCCCTCTGGGTCTCGGTCGAATCGTGAGCAAATAATGACGGACGATAATTTGTCGACAATGATGTCAGTGTTACTAGGGTCAACGACATAAAAACACTCATTTAATATTCTATTTACATGAGAAGGAATATTTATTAAGAACAAGAAATACAATGAAACTAACTATAAATAACCTTAAAGTAATAAAGAAAAGATAAATATACATAAACCTTATAAAGTAATAAAAAGGAAACAAAGTCAAAAAAGGGATAGAAAAGGGTAAATGAGCCAGATGATGGGAGCTCGGCCTGCGGATGGAATGCCGATCGTAGGTTCGTCGGCAGACCATCTACAGGTAGAACACTCCATCAAAGCTGCTGCCGTGCGGGAGTGTGCCAAGAAGGCTGGCGGCGTTGCCTCTTTGGATGGCGATGCTGATGCGTTGGCCTAGGTACGCGCCAGCCCGCGTGTCACCTGTAGCGTCGATCAGCCTGGAGGATATTTCTTTAAATAGACTCCTGGCATCTGGACCCCAGGTGCCCATGGTCTCTACTCCAAAAGGCGCAAATATGTAGTTCTGACCTAGGACTGCATATTTGCGTCTTTTCGAGGCTTCGGCAGAGGCCGCCGCTGCGCCGGCTCTCGTGGATGATCCCTGGAGATGGGACGGTGCCAGAGTGTCAACGCAGGTTGCGTCCCATACCAGGGGTCTTCCACGGGACCAGGGAACGAGTGTCATGCCATCAGGCCTCCTGCCGTCGTCACGTGCAATACCAGGCGGCTCTCGGATGGCCGGCACGTTTACGGTGGCAAGAGATCTGCGGATGACGTCGTTTATACTGGCGTGGCGGGAGAGGCGGCCAGCGCTTCTGACGCATGAGAGCCCGTGGTGGCCAAGGGGATCGACACTACAGCCGCACTGGCAGCGGTGGGGTTCATTTACCCTTAGGCCCAGTCGCAGGCAGACGGAGAGGGTAAGGGTGGATCTGTCGATCAGGGTGCCAATATTGGCTGATGGTAGGGCTTGGAGCCAGTACCCAGACTCTTTTTCAGAGCAAGCAAGGAGACGGGCACGCTCTGCGGGACCAGATGCTGTGTCGATAAGGTGTTTTGCCGTTTGCAGGCAGAGCGGCTCGTCCCACAGTTTTTGAGAGTTTACCAGCGTAGGGTGGGGTTGGTTGGGGCAGGCCGACGACCATGCGTATTGGGCTTCTGTCAGATGGGATGTTTCGGTGCCGTCGAGAGAAGGGTGGAGTAATTTGTTAACCAATGATTGTGTGCTGTAGATGGAAGAGAGGAACGCAGGAAGGGAGACGCTAGAGATTTTTCGGATGCCCAGGCCGCCGAAACGTATGGGCAGTGAAGCTTGGGTCCAGGCGCGGTCGTCAAAAGGGCAGTTGAGGATAGATGAGAGGCAGTTCATGATGATAGCGTCTAATGAGGTGAGGAGGTTGGGAAATCGCCACATAGGGCAGCAGCGTAGGAAGTATGTGAATTTGGGGACGAATAGGCAAAAACGGATGATGGTGAGAGCCATGTGCGAGTTTATTTTCAGAAGGCGGTCCAAAACACTGTTGAATGTAGAGATGTGGGCGTCTAAAAACTGAGGGATGGATTGGGGGAAGATGGGGGCACCAAGGAGATGGAGCGAGCTTTTATCTAGGATTTTGATATTCGGGGCCAGAGTGTTAAACTCCGTCATGATAGCTGAGCGTTCAACTGGTGTTAAGCGATCGGACATGTAAAGTTCGCACTTGGAAAAGTTCAGTTCAAGACCAATCGACGCGAAGCCCTCAATGACGGAGCGAAGATCGGCTAGGACAGTTTCCGCTTCGCCTCCAAGTGAGCCGTCATCCAAGTACCAAGTATTGAAAGGTGAAGTGAGAGACGAAATGATGGGGTGGATGGCGAGGCTGAAGATGGCCGGTCCGAGTGGGTCGCCTTGTTGGCAACCTACTGCCGAATTTATGTGGTGGGAACGGAAGAGGAGGCTGGAAGGCGAAGAGTAGCACTGGTAGAGATAGCTGTAGATGGAGGGGGTGTGTAGTTTAATTTGAGTTAAGAGGGCTCCTCGGTCGACGGAATTAAATGCGTTTTTCACGTCCAATTTAAGGAATACTTCTCCGCCGTCGTTGTCTAGGAATGTTCGAGCCGCGTGAACGGCCGCCTCGCAGCCGCCCCTGCTGCCAAAACCTAGTTGCCTGGGTTGAAAATAAGGCTGTAAGGCTGGCAAGGTGTGCCTACAGCAGATTTTAGATGCAATGCGCCGGAATGTGCAACCTATGGCTATCGGTCGGATACCGCCGTCCTTCTTTTTTAGAGCGCATAGGTTGGCACCGTATAAAACGTCTAGAACCTGTGCATTCACCTTCCCTGCCAGCATGAGATTGATCAGGTTGGTAATGTCTAGGAGGAGGGCTCGGCCGGTGTCGCCAGTTGCCCCGCAGAGAAGATCTTTGAGGTGTTGCGGGGACAAGCCATCGAGGCCACCGGCGGAGCCGCTCTTAAAGGACATAACGGCACTAAGAACCATCTCGCCGGTAGCGGTCACTTGCGCTGCAGAGGGGTCGGGGGCGTCCGGGAGGCGAAGTGAAGGGTCTGGGGTCGGATGTTTATCTTGGAGGGCGTGGAGTGTGTCGGCAGAGTCCGGGGCGGCGACATCGGATGAAAAGAGAAGATTGGATGCGCCTTTCAAGTCGCCGTCTCCTAACTTCTCCTCAACTTTTCTGAAAATGTTTTTTGTGCTGTGAGTCTGATGGCTGAGGTCGGTCGCGGCTGGGTTGTGCCGGGCTGGGATGACCCAGCCTTGTTGTAGATTCGAACAATTTTGTTTAATGCGCTGTGTGAGCGAGCGGTTGTCGTTTGTGTTTTTATGGATGTGTAGTGAATGGTGAGCAAATGTCAGCAAGTGTTCCCAGTTTTCCTCAACGTTATTCTGGACGACCTTTTGTATAAGGCTGGACAGAGAGTTGGCCACAGAGATTCTAGCCCCACGCGGTATTCGTTTTATGATTGGAGTAGAGTTTTTGAGACTGCCTAGCCTCTCCCAGAAAGGGCGATCCGGGGAGGAAGGGGGAGTAGGGTTCAATGTGTTGGCATCTTGAGAAGGAAGAGAAGAGCTTGGGCCCGGGGTGGCAGCACTTCGGTGTGCACTGTTGTGCATCTTGCCAATGTGCACGTTTAGGCCTCTGATGCCTTTGAAAAAGCGGGGTTGGGAACAAAACTGACATTGCATTGGATCGTCGAAGTTGCCACTACACTGGGGCGGTGCGGGTGCTGACTGCGACATGTGGCGATCTTAAGCAGGTACACTTACAACTATATCACAACATACGTTAATAAAAATCATAAAAGCACAATAAAGCAAACACAAAAAACATAACAAATATCGGCGTGCGTGATGTTGACTGTTGCCGGCGGGGATGTAGTGCGCCGGCGTGTACTGCACCAGCTCTCTCAGATTGGTACTTTGATATATGTATGTTGTATTAACCCAGGTAACCGGACGAATCCTTTGGTAAGCATACGCTATGTTATTCAGCAACTGAACCAAGATGTGGATGACGGTGTCAAATGGGTGAAAAAATCTCCGTCGAATTTTTCGGTAAAACTGCGCACAGAGTAGGCGCGAAGGGTGCACTTCAATTGTACCTACTCCCGGGGGCCTTATCTGAGGCCAGGCGCTGTTCAGTGGGATGGAAACGGTGGATTCTATTTATTCTGATTATATTTATTGGGAGCGACAGATGACACGTCACGTCAAAATTTTTTTTTTTTTTATGTGCTTACGTTATTTACATATATACAATCACAAAAACTATTCTACCTCCCGGGTAAAATCCGCAATGGCCAGTGTGGAAGTGCTTAAATCGGCTTCGCACTCAAGTTGGCAGATGCAGACACAATTTATGCAATTAGGGATACCTACAGGGATCCTGGCCTAACGCAGTGTGATGCGGTGAACCTATACAGTCGATGCTATAGGCTCGCCGGATATCTGGCTAATATAATACGAGTGTAGAAGCACACATTGATACGAAAAGCAGAATACAAAAAAGTTGGTTGTAGCCAGGACCTTTTTAGCATATTTCACGGTACGAAGCTACAATGAAACCTGAAAAAAAGACGTACGTAATCTCGTCTACTTACGAGTGAAGCTCCCATTTATATTTGTGAGCGTGCTGACGCTCTGTCGCGCATGTTCAAAATGGTGGTTGTAGGAACTACGCCTAGAACAGGGGTGCGATTTTTGAATCTCATTCGGTGAGCTCAGCAGTTGAGAATGTCAAAATTACTATGGTGATAGGCATCTTTCCACTGCTGATTTGACTTTCAAAAATCGCTCTCCTGTAGTATGATTTTTGAAAGTCTAATCAGCAGTAGAAAGATGTGTATCTCTGGAGATACAAATTACTCTGGAGTAATTTTGAAAATTTCAACTACTGAGCTCACCGAATGAGATTCAAAAATCGCACGCCTGGTGCATCTGTGTGAGTGTAGGTCCCTTATAGAACAAACGAATATGTAGGACCTTGCATTCACATCTTTTTAGTGACACATTACGTCCATCTTTTTTTCAAGTCCGTTCTTTGCGCACGTTCGGTTTTTTTATTCTAATAACGTTAATGGTGATCCAACTATTGGCTACGTAAGTTTTTTAACTCAATGTTAATATTATTGTATGTGCTAAAGGACAAAAAGTTCGGGGAATTTTTCTGCGTTTTTTAGTTGGTAGTTGGTACCTACACATTTTAATTTGAACTATCATTCTTCGTAAGAACAAATAATTAAAATTAATAAACACATCTTCTGTTCAAGCGGATCTTGCAGATTTATGCTGTGTCATTTTCCTCATCATTTCACTATTTGGCACTAATTAAAATGACATAAATCTAGTTATGAGAGCGTCGGTGGTACGTTGCGGATCAACTCAATCTTCAATCAATCATCATTAGGGTCCAGGTTCGAATACACACGGTCGCCATTCCATGTGCCAATGAGTTTTTCTACACGTAGCTCTCAAACGTAAACATTTTCCTTTGAAAATGTAGTGAGGAAACCTGCATAAGCTGAAGTAATTCTGATGCGTATGTGAATTCTACCAAGCGCATTGGGCACGCGTGGTGGACTAACGCCTAGACTAACGCCCTTACACCCTCCCTGAGGGCAGGCCTCTACCCTTAAGGTGGTTGCAGAGTTATCAATTTCATACAAAACTTTGTCGTAGAACACTCGTAGACGGTATTAATTAAAGTAATGTTTTATAAATGAAAAAATTGCTTAGAAAATCTAGATTGCGCGTATCAAATAATATTTACAATTTATAATATGATTACGAAGATATCAAGCTTTGAAATAATTCATATAAATTTCAAAGCCTTATATCTTCGTAATTATTCGTAATAACAAAGTTTTGTATGGACGGAAACCATTAAGTGGGACGTTTTTAGGCTGATTATGATGAAATCATCATTGTTTGATTTGTTCGAATTTTCTATGTATAGTAGCTTAACTTTATCTTATTAGCTTAGCATTAGTTAGCGCTGCATACAGCCACAAAATTTCATAAATCATAAATTTTATTACAGATGATGAATGATTGATCAGCACAGCAATACAAGGTGTTACAAAAATACAAATAAACCTCTAAGGGGGTGGTTTACACCATCAAACTCAACAACTTTCACTATGGGACCAATATCGAAAACGCGAAAAAAAAATTTATGTTCTGTACTCTACAAATCGACTCGAGCTAAAATATGTACGGGATATCAGATTTTTTTTCGCGATTTCGATGTTGGTCCCATAGAGAACGTTGTTCAGTTTGACGGTCCAAATAACGCACTTAAGAGTTTTAAAAATTTATTCATACTTATGTAACACCCTGTATATCCACGACTATATTTTCGAAGGTATAGTAAGAAATGTTGGAAACATTCTCCTTCATCGATATTTTTCGTCGTATCGAAGTAACAAAACAAACAATAAAACTGTTTGAACGTTCAGTTTATAGTTTCGTTTATCTGTGTGACAATTTCCAAGTTATTTATTAATTTGACGGGTAGATAGCTTGGTATGGTAGTGACCTGCCTGCTGGTGACGGTCGCAGGTTCGAATCCCGTAAGGAGCAAATATTTGTATGATGAATATGAATATTTATACCCGAGTCAGGGATTTTTGTATCCATATAATATGTGTTCCATAGCGTTGTCTAGTCATCATAATACCAGTCCATACTAGATTTCGTTACCTACTTTAAATGTGACTAGATAATTTGTATGACCTAATCCAAGATATTTATTTAATTTATTGACGATAGTGGCGCTATTATTCTCTTCTGTATCTTATCTTAGTATTATACTTAACAATGATGGGAGTCACGTTTCGGGGTTTGCCTCGAACACTTGTCTCTCGCGTGGTGTTCGCGCGGTTCGCGTCTCAGCCTACCACGAGGCTCCAAGATCCTTCTCAGTTGTTCTTACTCAAAAATAATCCTCGAGATTGGATAGACACTCCCTCAAACTACTTGACACTGGCGAAATCTAACAAGGAAACGCCATTATAGAATAGAATAGAATACCAATGATGGTAGATGGTGGTAGGTTGTTAACAAAACGTACATGAGAACTACATTTAACATTAACCCAAGAACATAGACCAGTTCAAGATGTTAAAATTTTTTTACTTTTATGTCCTCTTTCCTTCAATTTTTTGTACGTTATACATAATTAGAAAATTAACACTTTGTAGGACGATGTTCGTCCACACGGACATTACCTATCTTACCATATTATTATATCATTTTTCTCTCCGTTTCGAGCTCCGAGGCACAAATGCCCCCGTTGACCCTGACACACTGCGGGTCTTGTAGAGTACCTACCTAAATAGCTACTTCAATTTGCATTTACAATTATACAGGGTGAAATTGATAGGTATCATTATTAGTTTCCTTTTAAACTATGAGTCTTCCCATCAAACTGAACAACTTTGAGCACGATGGGAATAAACCGACCGGAGCAATAAAAGAATCTGCTGTTCCATACTAAACTGCAATGTCTACTCGACTCAAATGTATGCAACAGCTGATTTTTTTTGCTCCGATAGGTTTGCTCCCATAGTAAAAGTTGTTCAGTTTGATGGGTAGATTGTTAGTTTAAAAGGACGCTATGATATAAATTTCACCCTGTATACAAGTGTGATAAATAGGTTCGCAACTGACATAACCTCATGGTTAAAAGCCCCCATATAATTAAAAATGAATAAAAAAAAAACTCATAATTATATGTACTTATTTGAGGTTCTTATATCCACGTAGGCGAAATTGAGAAATGCTTCTTTAATATGTTAATAGTTTGTTTTGTTATGGTAATTAAGTTTGGTAAATTTTAACAAATGTGTGGGCATGGGCACGGTTTATTACACAAGCTATTTTGAGAATAGGCGATGTCGCATAGCAACGACGTCGTTACTGAATCGCAGCGATTTTTAAGCTCAGTCGTTTACTGAGCATTATCGCCGCGACTCAGCCGCGACACCGATTCATCTTAGAGCCTTTTGCTATTAAATAAAAACTAAGGCCCATCACATACATGCGTAATACATGCGGAACACCACATGTATGTGATGGGCCTAAAGGCTACTTACTTGAAGATACTCGTAAGCTCTACGTTTTTTTTGACAACTCCATCCAAATCGCTTTAGTAATTTTGCCATGACGCGTTGTACAAATATAATTAAATTCTTAAAATTATGTATAAACCATTCGATTACTTCTCCATTTTTCAATCCAATAATTTTATTTTGCACCATAAATAATTATAACAGCAGAAAAACAGAAAGAAGGTACAAAAAAGTGAAAACAGTGTCAAACACACAGATTTCTATGTCAAACATCAGAGCGTTGATGTCTTTCGTTCAAACAAAATTTCAGCTGAAGCAAAGAGTTCAACGCGTGCACTATTATTTTTCGATTACGCAAATATTTCAGTCGTCGTTGTGTTGCTAGTATGTAAATAATTGATACCTATCAGAACTAAATTATACCTACTGTATATTGTGTATATTGTCTTCTGTTTTAAACTATATCCATAATAGCGGTTTCTTAGTTATGTTTTATTGTCTTTAGTTACTGTGACTATTAAAATAAATATGAATGAACCGTGATTGGACTACGTACGAACCATAACTTTTGACACATTTGTTATTGTGCTAATCGCAGTACTGCTCTGTTAGAGCCGTTTTGACAGACGCTCAGACGTTAAGGGATGTCAATTGCGTTGACCGCGATGCGGAATTCAGCACAGTTGTAATGCGAATTGAAATGAAATGTAATTGTAATGGATTGTAATTGGATTGCAATGTGATTAGAACTGAAATTGGATAAAAATAGAACTTCGATGTTTTAACATAGTGCAATCGCCCGATTGCACTGGAGCCCACCAGTGCGACAAATTGTTAGTTTGAGTTGAGTTAATCGCATGTTCTGGAAAACTTTTCTTTATCTCAGAGTAAAGTTATTGTCTAAATCTAGGTTACTAACCAAAGTGCAAGTTTTATTAGTGATAACTATAACGGATTGAATCCATTACAATTGTTTTCCTACGTAATTTATATATATCAATTCACTGACTATGTTACCACAGGAAGCAATCAACTATTAGATGGGTCTATGATTATAATAAACATAATATAATATTTATTTTAATGTTTGATACTAGTGATACTACATCATAAATTATGGTACCTAGACAAAATTTTTATGTCGGGTTGTGACATTGGATTGGAAGGTGTTTCGTTGTAAAGAAGCTATCAGAAACTCTGTGTAAAGGTAGGCATAAGAAAAGCTGCACTGGATTATAAAAATTAAGAAAGAGGGGTCTTTCTCTGAAGCCGACTGTACGCTAGCCAACTATCACCGTGTGGTCACTGTTTATTAAATGTTGAACTTTGCAACCAAAGTATTTGGATAGAAGTTTAATTATTGTATCAACACTGGACTGGACCACCTCGAAATATAAAACGATACGCAGAAATAATATGATACAATATAATCAGATAGGTAATAAAAAAGAAAACTAACTAAAACTTGTTAGTAAGCTGTTGCTCTCACTAATAGGTAATTAAATAACCGATTAATATCCTAAAACTAAAATGTCCTAAAATATTAAAAAAATACAAAAAATATTACAAATAATACACACAATCGAGAAGTCAAGAGTGTCGCCGCAAGAAATGGTGCCCAACAGGCTGGCAGCATTCCCTCTCTGGAAGGTGAGGCTAATTCTTTGAGCCACGAAGCTGCCAGCAGAGCTGCCACTACGTCTATCCTAAATTAGTTATTTCCCAGCACTGCACGCATCACATTATAGCGCTATAGTCCAGCAAACTGCGTGTAGCGTGCAGTTAATGTTGCGCGCGCGCACACGGGAGCAAGTCGCGGTCGCTCTCACGCGCTGTCCTACCTTTACGATACCAATGTTTGTGCGCGAACTATTCATTAAGTATTCTTTATAATGGGATTCGTTTAAATAGTGAAAAATATATTAGAACAAATTTTTATTTATTTATTTAAACAAAAACCATAGCTGTAAGTACTGCAACAATAGTACACAAAAAATCGTTAGGAATAGTGTCATTTATTAAAAAAACAAAAATTATTGAATCAAAAAATCTTACAAACTAATTAACCTTTCGCAAAACCACGTAGGTTTTAGTGAAAATTAGTACAAAAGATTAACTCTACCTATCAATATAGTGACTAAAGTTTCAACCAAGTCCTAGCCAAGTCTTAACCAACCATGGCAAAAACAAATGCTGGTCCAGAGGAGCGTCAAGCCAGCGCGGGAGTGGACACGGAACAGCTGATGCAAGAGCTGGGCCAGTTCCGGCGGTTCCATCTGATCAACTTCTTGCTCCTGGCAGTGGCTTCTTACGTCGCAGCCCATTACGCCATCAACTACGTGTTCCTGGCCGGAGACGTGGATTACAGGTGATTGTCAATATCAACTAAGGAGATGCAGTGGTCAGAAATGGCATATATTCGTAAAGAGGGGATTTGCTCTCATAATGTCACGTCATTTCATTCTGAAACCTTAAATGGGCTTAAAGATAGCCTTGCCACAACTGCCCATTTTAAAACATAGTTCGTAATTGTAGTCATGTTTCTGACGACCCCGAAATGGATTATAGTAGTGAGTTTATGTACACGTAATATTTACTATATGGTTTTGTTCGTTACCTATATAGGTAGATATACATATACCATTAAAGTTAATCCTCCATTAAATCTCTTGCTATCACTTTTTGTCTTGTTGACGTAGTAAAAGCTAGCAAGAGATTTAAAGGAGGATTAACTTTAATGAGCGTTTCTGCAACTGAGTGTTAGACAGAATAATTCTGATAGAGGAAACTTGCATGCCTTTGGTTTCGAATGTACCTGTAAGACATTCGAAATCAAAGGCATACAAGTTTCCATATTAAATTATCCTTACTGTGGTATTGAACAAAAAACATCAGAGGTCAATACTACGGTCAAAAAGTAAATATTTATGTTGTTCGCCAGGACATAGTAAACGAGTGAGTATAACCTCCTTTCACCAAATATTGCGAAACAATCTAAATGCGCTGAATGTCAAATCCTTCGCCGAGATGATCACGCGCACCTTGAATTTGAATGAATCTATCGCTCTTTCCAATTTACTACGTTATTGCTGATTGAAATAAGATTTAGTATTCCCCAACCGGAATCTTATGAGAATGTGACTTTAAAATAGTACCCTATACAGGGTCCTTCTTAATATGCTGACAGTTTTTTATGGGGATGATCAGACAAAGTCAGACGTTTGTATGAGACATTGGGCTCAAGTAGGTGTGCAGTTTTTTATGGAACAGGTGATTTTTTTTCGTTTTTTCGATGTTGGTGCCATAGAGAAAGTTGTTCAGTTTAACGGTCTGATCATCCCCTTAAAAAAGTGTCAGCATATTAAGAAGAGTATAAACAAGAAATAGTAATTTACTAACCGAATTCTATAGTCAAGTTTAGATACTATACTTTTATTAACTTTGAAAGTTTTGGTTGTGGTATTTCCATGGTAGGGTAGTGTAGAAAAGTTGTACCGGGTTATGGTCGTGACTTTATGTTTAATTTAGGTATTATAACGTAACATGGATCTATTATAGATTCTGCAATATTTTCTTTGTGCTCAGATATGGAGCGCTCCGCCGGCGCCTCTATAATATATTAATCCAGAACATAGGTAGGTATTCTATCTATGTTCCATCTGAATAAATATGATGAACTAGATTGAGGTGAATGTTGTTTACCCTTCAATGTGACACCATATTGAGCCATTATATTATATTTACTATACATTCAATGCCATGTATACAATACATAGAATCGGCATTGAAAGTTGATTAACACTTCTGAACTTAATTCTCATACAGATAAAGGTGATAAATCAACTTTCGTTGCCGACTGTACTGCTTACAAGAGGAGGCACTGCGTTTCATTACGCAGTCCCATTCAAGTATAGCGATGTCACCGTACTCTACTTAGTAGATCAATTGATACTTTTTACCCGCATGTGGAACATGACGATTGTTTGACGTGTCGCCTCTCGTTACTTTACTTTCTGCAACGTTACACCTCTGGTCGGTGAGTGGCTTTCTTTACAATTAACTAATTAAGTGCCATTTTCACGAATGCACTAAAGGTGGTAAATTATGGAAAAACATAATTTGAATAAGCTCTATCTAATAACCGTGGAGAAAATTCTAGTCCTTAATAGTTATTGACCACGCCTAAGACGTGGTGCTAAAAATTTCCAGCTCGCTTCGCTCGATCCATAGTTTTTACTTAGGTGCCAATGTTTTGTACGGAAAGAGCTTTGGCTTCAACTGATTTGTATGGAAGAGAAAAGTCGAGCTCTCTTCGCTCGATCTAAGTTTCTATTTTTGCATGGATAAACTAAATGTCTGACTTCAACCCGCACGAGTAGTGCTAAAAAATTTCGAGCTTGCTTCGCTCGCTCCGTTGTTTTTAGCTGCCAATGTTGTATACGAAAAGAGCTTCATCTGATTTTTATTGAGGAGAAAAGCCGAGCTCTCTTCGCTCGCTCTAAGTTTATTTTTTGCATGGATAAACTAAAAGATGTCTAACTTCAACGCGCCCGAGCAGTACTAAAAAATTGCACGCTTGCTTCGCTCGCTCCGTTGTTTTTTCTTTGGGACTTGTAAGAATGATGAGAGGGCAAAATCAGTCTGTACCCCGAGCGGAAGAAACCTACGTTACACACTGGCTCTATTTCTGATACTTAGATAAAGTTACATACGGCTACATCAGCCACCTGAGAGCACATCAACGAAGCTCTCAAAGTCAACAGCCATGAAGCATCATCATCATCATATGTCTAAATTGAGCCTCACCCTTCTACTGAAACAAAAGTGGCCAACTTTCGTAGCGCACGTAGAAGCACACACGGTGCATCAATCCGTCACCGTGTGTGCTTCTATTTGCGGTTGCTTACAACTCCTTGCTTCACAAATGACGGACTGACGTCTGCCGCTCCGTCAATGTGTGTGATCCCACCTAGGTTGATGTGCGTGAGGTGTCACGACTTATCTCTGTTTGCGTGTATAGCGACACGGTTTGTCACCCTAGAGTTGGGTGATATTTTTTTCGATGCGTTCGTAGCTTGGACTGTCTATCTTGACATATAACTTATCAAAGGTCTGACTATAGGGTCTGACACACTAGCAGTGCAACAAGAATGCAACTGCACTAAATTGCAAGAGCTAACAACCTCGCACGGATGCGAGGTACTGTTTGCTTCCTTTGTTATCGAATGCCGCCGAGTTATGCAGTTTCTTGTTATGTCACCAGTCACTTGTCAATAATGTGAGTTGTGGCTACAAGAGTGTGCAGGCACTTTAGTGTTTTGATTTTATAATATTGTCGCACGTGGTGTCTGTCTTTTAATAGCACTGCCATATGAGTAAATAGCTTACAGAGAGATAGCTACGTGAATAAATATCAATACAGAAAAAAAGCTTCATACAAGCGGCCGCTGTTGATGCACGCACTCACACAAAGTGCACGTTTCAGGTCGTACGAACAGGAGTGCGATTTTTGAAAGTCACGCTTTCAATCATGATTGAATGATGCATAATCTCTACAGGGTCTAAGGAAAAGTATCATTAACCTTTAAACCATATAATCTACCCATCAAACTGAACAACTTTTACTATAGGAGCAAACCTGACAGTGCAAAAAAACAGCTGTTCCCTACGAATAATAAACAAGTATTTATTCGTAGGCTGTTCCATACTAAACTGCAATGCCTGCTTGACTCAAACGTATGAAACAGCAGATTTTTTTTTGTTCTAAGAGTTACATTCCTACCTAATTATTTTCGCATTAAGATACAAATATTTAGCCCCATTTAAAAGAGGCCTTTGCCATTACCATTAGGATCTTTTAGGACAATCTATTAGCATAGCAAACTATATAAAGAATGAACATTTAAATGCGGTACAAGCTTTCTGCCCATCTAACTGAACCACTTCCACGATAGTAATAGCCTGTTTATCACGCTGTAGGAATAGAAGAGTGCCTCTTTTAAAAAGCCTTTTAATAGTATTCAATTCTACGGCCATTTGTACACGAATTTCAGAGCTAGATCAATAGATCAGCCTCCAGGCACAAAAAAAAAACAAAAAACGTTATGCTCAGCTCCGACGCACTCTATGAATCTGTGGTCTGAAGGTATCGAGATAATAAAGCCATGTCAGATGTAAAAAGTTTCATCAATTTAAATTCCAATATGTAACGTATTTTACACCCTATATGTACCTACAGGGTGCAAGTAAAAGTATCATCAACCTTTAAACCACATAGTCTATGTCAAATCAAACTGAACAACTTTTACTATGAGAGCAAACCGATCGGAGCAAATAAAAAATCGGCTGTTGCATACATTGGAGTTTAGTATGGGACAGCAGATTTTTTTTCGCTCCGATCGATTTGCTCCCATAGTAAAAGTTGTTCAGTTTGATGGGTAGAGTATGTGGTTAGGTTAGTGATACTTTTCCTTACATTGGAGCGATATTATCGAGCGATTTTATCGAGTTACACACTGCAGCGATTCCGCGATTCGCGTCACGCAAGCGCCCACCACTGAATGTAGTCGAAACAAAATTGTGTCAGGTCGCGATAATATCGCGGCAGTGTGTAGGATCGCGCGCGTCCCCATACAAAATGTACCTACAGGAAACAATTATCGCAAAATCGCAGCGATATTATCGCTCGATAATATCGCGGCAGTGTGTAGGATCGCGCGCGTCCCCATACAAAATGTACTGGAAACAATTATCGTAAAATCGCAACGATATTATCGATCGATAAAATGTGCGGAAGCCTTTATGTTTACAGAGGTAGTTATCAGTCTGTCCTGCTCGCACTAGACCAGTAACAATAGCAGGTTCCCACAAGTGGAACAACTGAAGATGTAAATAGAGTCCGGGACATTGGACGGAAGCGTCGATCATTGTGCCCTGCGCGTGCGACGCGAAGTATAATTGCCTCTGTTATCTTGCTGCTCTTGTATCCGTTGAGATACCTAAGTCGACGTTACATCGATTGTTTCTTTTCCATGCAATAAAATATCATAAAAAGTGTCTGTACCAATGTGTACGCATAACGAAATTATACTTAATGTTAAGAATGGAAATATTTTAAAAACAATCGATAACCGGAGAGGAAGAATGATCGGACACTTGATACGAAACGACAATTTCTTTAAAACCATACTGGAAGGGATGATAGAGGGGAAAAGAGGCAGAGGAAGACCCAGTTATCTAGCCCAAGTGAAGGAAAAGGTTGATGTCGTGTCGTATCAAGAACTCAAGACACTAGCGGAAAAGAGACAAGATTAGCGAATACTCCACCGATAAGAGATGATGATGGTGTGAATAATTTAAAAACTAACTTCATGGTGGGATTGGAGGGTAACACTAACAACACACATTGACTCTACATAATATGGGATGAGGATGGCGCGCCAAGTGTTTTTAGTCCAGTAAAAATACGGGTCGAATGGAAATAATTTATAATAAGGAATTTTTTTTGCTAGTTCGTTTATACAAATGATAATAAGATAAGCTACAGTTAATCATTATAACGGGTTCTTACCGCGTTTTTATTTATTTTGGACTTCCCGATATTAAATGATTAACTGTAGCCTAATTAATAACCGCGTAACTCTCAAAAATTGGGATAATAAGATACTTTATTAACGAATCCAATTAAATTTCGTATTTTTTAGTTTTTAGTAATAACATTTAAAAAATTATTTTAAAGCGTCAGATTTCTTTCTTTTTTAATTTTTATTGTTTTTTTTACACTGTAAATTTTATACTAAAATTGAGTTTTTGGTATCTTCTACTTATTTAAAAACAAAGGTTTTGTGGTGATTTTTCATTGGATTTACTTCTAATATTTATATTAGAAATTTATTATTTATATTTTTTATTTGATTTTGATTTATTTTTCGTATTCTTTTAAGAATACAAATGTCATAAAAAAAAGTTATACACTGTTTTATGCCAATTTTACATGATTTTTTTACTTTTAATTGAGATAAATTTTAGTTGGATTTTCAATCTAAATGATAACTAGAATTATAATCTAAAAATAAAGAAAAACCGGGTATTATAAATTATTTACTTTCGCCATACAATACAAGAGACCCGTAACTTTACTTTATTTGACCGAGACATATATTTGCTCAAGACTTTTTTAGAGTACCTAATGGGTTGTTTTGAGTCTTGGCGAATTTTTTACATGAAATGTTTTTAATGGGATAATAAATACCCACAATGTAATTAAACCTCTACTGACGTACTCAAGCGCATGTCTAAGTAATAAATACTGTATTTACTACATTGTATTGTTCTTTCGAGTCTATTTACTGTGATTAATATAATAACCCTGATTGTGTCTTTTGCTATTTAGTTAATTCTTTAGTGTCATTGTTCCGTGAGATTTTCCTGTTTGTTTTTGCACACCTGATGATGTTTGATGATGATACAGACTAAATATAAATATTTAGCAGCATGCTGAATAAATACATCTTACAAGGCGCGCCACATCAACAATGGGTTCCAATTTATAGTAATCCCCGCTCGCTGAACTCCTTTATCTAATTACCGTTGGCGCGCTCCATACAAACGTAGTCTGGTTATATTTTCAATACTAACCAATTAAAGTCAATGAAATTTTTAGAAACAATCTAGAAACTAATCTCTATGTACGTATGAAGTCAGATTTTCGTTAAAATGTATAAGTAGTTTTAAAGTTACAGTGTCTCAAATATTTCCATACAAATCTTAAATTAATCCTAGAATTAAAAATATTATATCGAAAAATAAAATTAAAGATAGAAAATTTGTCTCGGGCGGGACTTGAACCCACGCTCTTCCAAACCGGGGAAACGTGCTAACCAATTACACAACAACAATAGCACAACATGGCTGTAACATGTTTATAATCAATAATAACGACAAATTTTGATATGGTACTATACGATACTCCTTCACGTATCCGTTGCTTATTATGGGATGCAACTTGTGTCAGTACGTTCGCGGCGTCGTATTTAAATGGCACAATTGTGCGTGGCCGGGTCTGCAGCGGAAACAGCGGCAAGATGAAAACACGACTGGTATTCGGAGCTGGAGCAGAGCTACCTGTTCGTTCCTTTCGCCGTGGAGACAGCAGGGCCATGGGAATCCCAAGTCAAAGTCTTCTTTAGGGACCTGGGACGTCGCTTAAGAGAAAAAGGGTGCGACCCCCGCTCTGGTTCATATCTGGTCCAACAAGGTGTCCTTAGCTGTGCAGTGGGGGAATGCCGCCAGAATTATGGGCACTTTCGCTCCAGGTACGACCAGAAGCGACCTCTTAGAATAATTGTTTTTTTTCTTTATGCTAGTTTATTATTTTGTTCTTATAGGATGTTATTTGTTTTAGGATATTTTAGTTTTTGTCATTTTAATAATAATCTGTTATTTATAAGGAAATAAAATATTATATATATACTTTAACGAAAATCTGACGTCATACGAACATAGAGATTAGTTTCTAGATAGTTTCTGAAAAATTTCATTGTCTTTAATTGGATAGTATTGAAAATATACATCCAATACAAACGTACTATGGTGATATTTTCAATACTAACCAATTAAAATCAATACAATTTTGTAAAAACAATCTAAAAACAAAATCTCTATGCTCGTATTGAGTCAGATTTTTGTGAAAATTTATAGTTTTAAAGTTACAGCGCCTCAAAGATTTCCATTCATAAATTAATTCTAGCATAGTAACCATACAAGCATAGAGATTTGTTTCTAGATTGTTTCTGCAAAATTTCATTGACTTTAAATTGGTTAGTATTGAAAATATCACCATAGTACGTTTCTATGGAGCGCGCTCCGAATTATATCCCCTTAAGGATGCTTTTTAGCGTTGTAGAGCATGTCTATCTGTACCCTACGAGAGATATCACTTCTTTATGTGGAATCCGAAGTACGTTGGCGCAGAGATAAAATACTAGTTACATTACTTTAAATAATCTAATTAAACCCTCATAGTTTTCAAAACAATCGCTCAGTGGAACTAAACAATTCCTCTCGGTCGTGCCGCGTGACTGTGGTGATGGTCACTCTACGTTTGATTTCTATCGCTAATTGCCATACATTATCCTCTGAGATGTGGTCTCACTTCCTGGCTGACATGGAGTTGTAATTGAGCCCATATGCGTTTCATCGCGGGATCAAACCTATTATTATAATAATATACTGACTGGCTTTCCACTATGTTTATTATTTAAGGCCTAGGCAGTAAATTCAGTCGAAGATATTTGGGTCCCAAGCATAAAGAAACACGTACTCCTTGACAGGAGAGGAGCAGGCTTGCGCAAAATTTCCCATACTTTCCCCTCTGCCAAAGTCTTTCTGCTATTGTCATAGCAACGCCCCCCCGCAAAAAGTTGCAGAAAAATGTCGTTGCCGTTCTATGGAGAAATAAACAAGACACGTTTTTCTCTATGGTACCAAGCTTAAGTTCGCTTGAGTTTCGCAAGCGATGGTCAAAAAAGAAGAAAAAAAAGATCGTGCTTCTTCTTCTTGCGTGCTTCTTTCGGTGCTACTTACTACCAGTTCATCATAATCATAATTCCTATTTACGTCCCACTGCAGGGTACGGGCCTACCCTCGAGGAGGATGTAGAGGAGTTAGTCCACTATGCGTGCCCAACGCAGATTTGTATAGACTTCAAAAATACGCATTAGAATTACTTCTTCAGCTAGTGCAGGTTTCCTCACGATGTTTTTCTTCACCGTTTGGGAGCATTCGATACATTAGAAAAACTCACGTACGAAACGTCACGTCTAGTTGGTAGTGGTACGAATTGGAACCGATGTTTTTCATACGAAAGATAATTTTATTATATTCGTCGTTGATAACCGCTCTTCTCTCTCTGAGGTCTCTTTGAGGAATTCCCTATTCACAAATAGTTCATTAAAATATCGTGTTTTATCTCAGGCATGTAGGTAATAAATATTATTAATTAAATAAATAAAACAGATATTGAACTAAGGAATTTGATAAGGTTTTGTTTGCAACGTTTTTTATGGATTTCGTAGACAGGCACCGTATCACCACTTGACATTATGTTATTGCACCCTGATTGGTTCAATTGCACGCATTACTTTATTAAAATACTAACGTATAATCACGACCGTTTATTCCATTTTGGAGCTGTCATCGTAATTAATTAAGAGTTTAATGTTTGCATAATGACATCATACAAATGTTTTTACAAAAGATTAACAATAGAGAAAAATCAAACTTGTGTCAGTTTTTGTTATCCGTTGGTTTTATAGCAACACCAAGGTTGTGCCATATAAATAAATCGACCAAAATAATAGGTCGAAGTATGAATAGATAATAATAGTACACTTATCTGTTCATATGGTTGTGCCTCCGCTAAGTTACAATGAAGTAGTTATTTTCTATCAGATATAAAGACTTAATTTGGCGCACCATATGGGTCGCACGGTGGGTCACGCACGCACTCGATACTACCACTGCTGCTGACTGGCTCATCTTTACACTACATCATCAGTGATTATCATGCGATATAATAAGTGCGTTCACACACGATGACGCACTGACGGAGCGGCAGATGTCAGTCCATAGAACCACACCCGGTGCGTCAATGCGTCACCGTGTGTGCTTCTACGTGCGGATACTCCTTGCTTTACACATGACGGACTGACGTTTGCTGCTCCGTCAGTTCTTCATCGTGTGTGAACGCACTAACTCATGCTGGCACGAAAAGAAGAAGTTATAGAACAGAACAAACACACGTCGATTAACTATACTAGCAATAGATAATATCGTAGGCAAGGTGATTAAACTGTTGTTACAAACAAAGTCACGTCGAGAATGTGCTCTATCAGTCAATGTTCAGGGAAATATATGGCAAAGGCATCAATAAGTCAGAGGTAAATTATCACTAGAGGTTGGAGTACCGAGATTACTCTAAACTGATACCAGAGAATACTACGTGATGTTCATCTGATGTAGGCAAACATATAATATACAAAATCCTGTTTGAGGATCTGAAATTATGCTGCAGTTATTTCTGAGAAGTTTAGTTGCAGCATGGGTGGAGTTTAAGCATGGTTAGGGTTTTAGGGTACTTACTGTTTTAGAAAAACACAGCAAAAGAATCTTTATTCCAAAGGCTGACGATGACGTTATGCACCAACCATACGACCGGTGACAGGTGATTGTTTCACACCTTCGGCCTCAGCTGAAGGTGCGAAACAATCAACGGTGGTTAACGCAGAACCAAACTTATGTTCCATAGCAATAGCTCTACAGCCAGCCTAAGTTGCTTAGACTAACACCACAGAGAAAGACTCTATCTATTATAAGTAATTGGCTTTTTTCAATCCTCACTGCTGTGGTGTCTCCGCTTCTGATCACACATTTTCGTGAGGGGTCTACTGTGCCCTTATGATGATGATAAAAAAAAATCCACTCGTTCCAAACAGAGTAAATAGCTGGTAGAAAAGGTGGAATCACTGATTCAATTGTTCAAATGATTCCGCTAATGGAAAACCAGCAAGCCTCTTTAGGGGAATACGTAGTGTAAACAATGTTGTCCCTACACCTCTAATGCTGATTTGCAAATTTCTTCACCAAGATTGCGAGTCATATTCAATACCATCCCTTAGAAACTAGAACAGGAATGATGTTTTAATCGCTTACCTACTTTTCCAGATGCGTAATATCAGAATGTGAGACATCAAATAGCACCGAGTACAGCCCTTCGTGGCTTGACAGCGCGCTGCCAGTGAGTGGACGAGAGCGGCGCTGCCAGCGACGCAGCCTGTTGGATGATCAGCTCCCCTGCGAGCAGGGCGCCTTCTCCGACGAGCTGCACCAGTGTGATCAATGGCTTTACGCTTCCAAGGACACTATAGTGGCAGAGGTGAGTGTTAGACTGTAGGCTGTCGAGAGCGGCGATGCCAGCGACGCAGCCGCTACCACAAACTTGGAAGCTTGTGATGCCGTTGCCCGGGGTGGACCGCTAGGAGGTAGATCCCAATCACCCCAAATCACCCTAAACCGACTACGCCAATTTCGTTAATAAGTTGCGGCGAGTTGAACAGTAGATCAGGTGGCGTTATCATTGACGCTTGCGCAGAGTCACGCCTATAATGAATCCAGTATAGTGATGAAAATGACGTTGTTGTTGAAGCTTGGTTGATGAACATGACTCCTGATTAATTTACTAGCAGAAAATTTAATGTGTAAACAAATGCTCACGGCTATATTTCCCAATGTGGTAGTAAGATGTATAAGATTTTAAAAGAACATAATTTAGTGAGATATTTGTAAGTCGAAGGTTGATGTCTTAACTAGGGGTAACGTTTATTAGATAACTCGGTCACGTAGAGAGAATGAAGGAAGAAAGACTTACGAATGAAATATGTCAAGCGAAGGTGAGCGGAAGTGATGGGAGAGGCCGTCCGACGAAAACATTCCATGATCAAATTAATGATCTTTTCCGAAAAGGATAATTGCATAGCAACCTCAATCGAATGCGCATGTAAAGATGTATCAATGCGGATGCGGCTAAAGAGATGTGTCAGAATCGTAGCCTGTGGCAGCCTCTGCCTCTGCATTAGGGCAATGGCGTGAGCGGACATCTACATTTGTATAAAGAACTAGAGTTTACCCGCGATTTCGTCCGTACAAATTTTATATCTGATTTTACGTCAAATTGTAAGCTATCAAACAAAAAAAGTTTCATCAAAACCAGTTTAGTAGTTTTTGCGTGATGCTGTAACAAACATACAGACGCACAAAATTCTAAAAAAGGTTGATTTAGAGTCAGGGTCACCTAAAAACCATATCGTAATCTTTTTCTTTTAAATATTTTCAATGTACAGACACACACTGTTACAGTATACATAATTTCACGAGCAGTACCCAAAGTCTCTCTAGTTTGACAGGTAGGTAGTGTCCAGTTTAACATACATTTATACAATTAAACAGACAATTTTTTAACCATTTAGGGTGAGATTCAGAATCCCAGCTACAACTAACATTTATTTTTGTGCTTGTAATTGTAGCAAGGCTTTCTGTAAGCATTATGGAAGGTTTCACGTTGGATTTACGTGTCTAAGTGATCATTTTAATTTAATTCAAATATTTAACTTAACACGTTCGTGGGGACTGGACGAGACACAATAGAACTTCTTTTGTTATTACTGCATAGTGCATAGCCGTTTACTAAGTGACCACTTATCTTTTTAAATGGTTTCATTGAACATGTTTCTACGATTAACAAAGTTACTTTAATAGAATACGATTAAGAGGAAAAAGTGGTCTGCAAAAAAGAGCGAATGAGCTACCAGCAATTGCATGGACTGATTTTACCTACATAAATTGACTACAATGGAATACTTACAAGATTTCGTCCTCCAAAACTAAACCGATATTAATATTATTTCTTTCAAGCATAATATGAGAAAGACTAGTATTATATGTTTTCCTTTTATCTTTTCACATACATATTCTTCAAATTTTCTTGCTGGAACACAGCTGTAAAATTGAGTAATTTTTTGAATTTTCGAAGGGTTCTATCTCTTAAAGTAATAAAATCTTTGAGCCTCGGTGACTTTAGAAAAAATCTGAAAAAGTTGATTTCTAGATTGCATTATAATTACTAGATGTCCCAACTAGATCGTAACTTAGTATAACTTAACGTATTGAGCGAAGTTTGTCGACCATTCGGAAGTCTATTTCGTCAGTTCGAAAAGGTCTTAAATTTTCCCAGGATTATTAATATTAGTGTCGGTACTGTTTGCTTGTGAGGTTGTTAACATAGTACGCATCGTTGGGCAGAATAAACGGTGTAAATACTGCATAATAATAACAAACGTAGCACAAGCGTATAATTCTACAGATTACATCAGTAAGGGACTGCATTTACATGCAAATTCCTCTTAACTGTAGATCTACATCTTCGGCCTATACAGGGTCCTTCTTAATACGCTGACACTTTTTTAAGGGGATGATCAGACCGTCATACTGAACAACTTTCTTGACGGCACCAAAATCGAAATTGCGAAAACACTCAGATATTCCATACAAAACTGCAAACCTGCTTGAGCTAAATGTATGGGACAGCTGATTTTTTTCGCAATTTCGATGTTGGTCCTGTTATCCTGTAGAGAAAGTTGTTCAGTTTGATGGTCTTATCATCCTCTTAAAAGTATCAGCATATTACGAAGGACCCTGTATGTTCCATCCCCTGCAGCACGGCTAGCATGCCATCCATGACAAAGCGACAAAACAAGAAAAATGCCAGTAGCGGTTTTTTGCACACCTACTATTTCTTATACAGCACAAAGGCACATCTCTATTTTAATTTATTTCCACATTATTTGTTGCAAAAATAATACATTTCTCCAAAACGGCCGGCCCGACAGCACAGTCTGTAGTGAACCTGCCTGCTGTGCCGAGGGTCGCGGGTTCGAATCCCGTAAGGGACAAATATTTGTATGAAGAATATGAATATTTGTACCCGAGTCATGGATGTTTGTATCTATATGTGTATGCTATATCGTTGTCTAGTTATCATAATACAAGTCCAGGCTAGATTCTGGAACTTTAAATGTGACTAGATAATTTGTGTGACGATGTCCAAGATATTTATTTATTTATTTATTTAAACTCTATTGGGAGTTTAGCGGAAAGTTACTGCGCGTAATAAAAAAATTTTCACAACTTGCATTATTTATTTCCATGCAATTAAAACCAATTGCGTGGCGTGGACCAGGTTGGGCAGTTTTTTTCCTCCCACCTAGCCCTGCGACAATGTCTCGGATTCGGCGGTGGCATGCGAGGCATACAGGGCACAGGTTTCTCTCACGAGTCGAATCGAAGCCGCCTGCCCAGTCCCGCACTGCGTGTAATGTGTTGAGCCTCTATCGACTGACGACGGATATTGTAGGAAGGTTCAGTAACGGAGATGTACCCACCTGAGGTTATAAATTCAAATAGCTGCATGCCACTGGTTACCTACCATCTGTTATACGTACAACATGCTGTAACATTGGTTATCGCATCGTATACAATGATGATCGATTAAAATTTCCTTAGCATTGAGTAGTCCTCACTCAATAGTTTCATATCCTTTCGTTGAAGTTAATCGTATTTGTTGCTGTTTAATTTACAATATTAACACTCTATTATTTCGATGATGCAGTGCAAAATCCGAGTCTAAATTATAGTTTTGATAATTTCATAATTTAGTACAAAATCTGAGGATAAGTATGCGAAATTTTTGCAACTCCTGATGGGTTAGGTTGCACGATTGCTTTTTAGGGCATACATATTGAATGATTTGATTTGTTTAAAGTCGAAATAATATTGTGAATTGTTTTGTCGTCACTAATATTGTACTTTTGCCAATTTTTTATGTTTCTAAAACGATACACAAGGTATTGACTGAAACCTGCAACTTATCAGATCTGATCAACCGACGTAAATCAATCAATTCAATTGAAACTAAACTCTATAGAAATCATTATTAGTGACCCAATTGCAACGCTCCACTGGTCAATGTTTTGTTGCTGGTGATGCGTCAATGAAGTTCGTCCCAGTCCAATGTTCTCTGTTCACGGATCACAGAGTACCCTTGACTTTTATAATGCCCTGGTACCTGTATGTAATTATTGCAGAGTTTGAAGTGCATATTATGTAATGAATACGTGTGTTTCAGAAATTGAGATTTTGAACCTTATGGTTCCCATTGCAAGGCCCAAAATTTTTTGTTTTCTTGGCTATGGCCTAGTCTCTGAGGGTCATACGCCTTCTCCCAGTAATAAGGGTAAGATCGTGCGGGCAACACACTACTTATACCATGCGTGCCCGTGTGAGTGTAGGTAATTTCAAGACGCAATGCCTCCTAGTTGACTGCATGATGATCTTCATCTGACGACAGTATCCTGGACCAACAGCCTATCAGTTTTACTATTTATGTTGACACTGAGTCTTCAAAGTCGCAGCAATATTTTTTTTACCAGGTCCAAAAAAAGTGCTGTTCAATAACCGCAAAAGGTCAACTTTTTAAACCCTGTATGCCGATCTACTCTACTGAAACGAACTGAACAATATTGTTTTGATACTCCATCCGCTGCATCCATTGTAAATTCACTGCCGTTAGTTAGTATGTGGATTAATCTAACTGATATCTTAACTGCGACTGATTGAATAATTTATAGAATAATTACATGTTTTCAGTTCGATCTGGCGTGTCAAGAATGGAAGCGGACTTTGGTCGGAACTATCCACAACATTGGCATGCTGGTATCCTTGCCCATCCTGGGATACATATCTGATAGGTGAGTCAATATTCTGTTCATAGAATTGACATGAAGTGCTGCACAGGATGCATTCTCTGCTATTACTGCAGATAATTACTAGGATTCTGCTCTTAAACTGCCAATCACAGCGAAGCATCTGGCGAAGACAATGGCAATCTATGCTCAATCTGATAACCAATGTACCTTTATGTCATTCTTTTTTACAAATAGGAGCAGTAGTAAAAAGGTTCAAAAAGATTTTTAGAAACTATTAAGCTGAAAATTGGCAGAAATAGTTGGCAGGTATATAGGGTCCTTCTTAATATAATGGGGTACTTTTTAAGGGGATGATCAGACCATCAAACTGAATAACTTTTTCTATGGGACCAACATTGAAATCGCGAAAAAAAATTAGCTGTCCCATACATTCGGGTCGAGTTAGGTTGGCAGTTTTTTATAGGACAACTGTTTTTTTTTCGCGATTTCGATGTTGGTCCCATAGAGAAAGTTGTTCAGTTTGATTGAGTTGGACCCTGTATAATTGGTGATGTTTGCGGCGTCATACTTGCGTTATACTTTGCAAGCTATCTGACAGATAGACATAGGTGCTCTAAGGACATCTTATGTTTTACAGATGGGGTCGAAAACGAGCGTTGATTCTCAGCTGTACGCTAGTAGGAGTCATCGGTTCGTTGAAAGCGTTTTCCATTTCCTACGAAATGTACGTCATCGTGGAGTTCCTGGAGACCATCGCTGGTGCAAGTGCCTTCCCTGCCGCATACATTCTTAGTAAGGATTATTTCTATTAAATGTTGATAGTCAGCCTTCTGCTAATTCTCTTTTTCACTAAGCTCTTTTTCGCTAATTCTCTAGTTGAGAACTCACAATAACTGCTCAGATCTTTGTTAATACATGATGGTTACAATCTTTGGAATGAAGAAGAAATGTTGGGTTCAGTTTTTTAAAGGTGACTGCATTATTAGGCATTTTTTTCGAGCAATTTAACTCAGTTAATGCTGCTCGTTACTATTAAAGCTCAGTCATGTCACTATGTCGGATGACTCCGATGGGCGTCAAAATGTTTTGTTTTTCAAACCGTAAAAGACTAAAGTTGTGAAAATAAACCCACTTCTTCTCATCTGAGAGGATACTTTTTCTCTGCAGTAAGATCCGTAACTTACTTACGGATTTTGTTCTATACGACATAACTCATCATATCGTACCGTTCTAAGCAAATTGTAAAATTAAAACAATTATATCATTCTCCTTTCCAGCAATCGAACTTCTAGGACAAGACAAGAGAGTACTAACAACAGCGTTCCTCGGCATCGTGCTGGTCCTGGGAGGCCTAAGCTTCGCACTCCTCGCGAAGACCTTCCACTACTGGCGAACCTTCATCCTAGTCGTCTACCCACCATCTATACTCTTCCTAACCTACATCTACTTCCTACCTGAGAGCATCCGATGGTTACTCTCTAAAGGACGCAAAGAAGAAGCAGTAGAAATAATTATGAAAGCTGCTAAAATTAACAATGTCACGTTATCAGAAGAAACGATGAGACAATTGACTGATGAGAAAACGCCAATTCAGGAAAAGAAAGAGGCTCAGGAACAGGAAGGCTTATGGATACAAGTGCTTAGATCTCCGATTATAATGACTCGTCTGGCGATCTGTTCGTGGTGGTGGATCACTTGTACGTTTGTGTTCTACGGGCTGGCGATCAACTCTGTTTCTCTGGCAGGGGATAAGTACACGAACTATATGCTGGTGGTCAGTGTTGAGGTGATCGCGGTGGTGACCAACGCGCTGGTGCTGGACAGGATTGGGAGGAAGAAGACGTTGCTTGTCGCGTACGTCGTGTGCGGGTTTGCTTGTGTCGCTATCACGTTTGTTCCCGATTGTGAGTACCTATTTGTTTTTGGAGCTATAATTTATTTAGCACATCATTGTTTATATCAAGAGCCACCTACACTTACTAGTAGAAAAGAGTGGACATGACATTCATGACATTTTATTAGAATCAAAATTGAAATGTGTTGGCTGTGATATACTTTCTGTGTTGTGTGCCAAAAAAGTGTCGTCATGGTTGGTGCTTCAAAAATTATTCGTCATTATTTTAATAATGAGAACAGGATTCTGATGTCTTGAAATGTATAAAAAGACAACCATACTTACTTACACGACGATTTTGCGTAAAATTCACTTACGCACCTACGTCTAGAGTTACAAAAAACAAATTCGTAAGATTATTTTTACCTGACTGCGCTAGAAGGAGGGTTTTGTTAGTTAATTACTCTAGATTTATGTTGTTTTGTTTATTCTAGTGTTTTTAATATTTTTTTCAGTTTGTAAAAAAATAAAATATTAATTAAATATTCCATCGTAGGGTCAACGTATCGATTCGATCGAAAAAGCTTATCATAGATTAATATGTATATTGGTTAAAGCTTATCTTGCTATACGTGCAACTGTACCCATAGTACATAGGCTTTCTCTGACGATTAATGATGACAGAGATTAGACCATACTCCACCACCGTTGAGGATCTACGGAGACAAGTGTGAAAATCAAAATTGATGAAATGCATGAAATGTTTCCAGCGATCCCCTGGCTAGCGACGTTCCTCTACCTCCTGGGCAAAGTGGCGATCACGCAGGCGTTCAGCGGCATCTATATGTACACTTCGGAGCTCTTCCCCACGCATGCGCGGCACTCGCTCCTCGGCTTCTGCTCCATGGTGGGCAGGATCGGCTCCATCGTTGCACCACAGATGCCTTTGCTGGTTTGTTTGAAATCTGGCTATAGATGTGAGAATAGACCATGAATTGCCACGTTACTGCTTGTGCTGGTTGAAAGAGTAAGCGGTAAGAGGTTTTATGCGAAAAATTAATTTACTCTTTATCACAGTATCCTGAAATACAACGCTCTTAGTAGTTGTTTCGGTTTCTGACCACGAAGAAGTGGAATGTTATGGTAATTTTCCTTTCCCTGGTTGTTTCTGATGTGTATTCTGATACTGGAGTAAGATTATGAAGGAAGGCTCCAAAACGATTTTTAAAGCTGGCTTATTTCAAGATCGGTGGAACTGTAGATTTAAACGATCGATGCCTTTGTCGAGTTCTATATGAGATTCTGTTAAAATGTTTTATTGGGCCCAGAACTAATTCTTGGGTCCCACTAAAAAGTCTTCTCAATCTTATTTCTGCCCTTCATGACTATAAATGCACGGGAACAGAGCCTATCGACGCAACCGGTAGTGCTATCCGAGTGGCCAAATTCTGGGCTGGAAAAATATAGAATGACAAGCCATCGACTCCTTTGCTTTTAGGTCGATTTGATAATAGGACGTTTTGCTTTTCGGACGTTGTGATGCGTAGGTCATTTTTCTTATAGGTCATTCCGATACGATAGAATAACCTTATTATATTACATCTTATTCTCCACTGTCACTTATTTCCAGGCGATCTACGTAGACTGGCTGCCATCGGTGCTCTTCGGGGCCACAGCGCTGATCGCTGGCGGCCTGATGCTGACCACGCCTGAGACCCTCAACACCCGGCTGCCCGACACCATCGAGGAGGCTGAGCAGCTCGCGAAGGCTCCCAGGAATGGGCAGCTCGATGAGCAGGCCACCTCGAGGTGCTAGCTTTAGAATCAATGTGATAGACGTATTTAGAGTTTCTAGGACAATTTTACAATGAACGCAGAATCTGGAATCCTTTTTTTGCCGATAAATTGAATTAGTTTCTGTTGCAGAAACGCTCATTAAAGTTAATTCTCCATTAAATCTCTTGCTAGCTTTTACTACGTCAACGAGACAAAAAGAGACAGCCAGAGATTTAATGGAGGATTAACCTTAATGAGCGTTTCTGCAACTGAGTGCTGATCTGATAGTTTTGCTTGCTAATGATGCTGTATCTATGAGGTTGTGCGTTCATTGAACACGTTGCGTAGTGATATTTTTTATTATACTCAAAAAACGGTCTCTATTTTTTTTTGTTTCTCGCCTTATTAAAGACTATTTTATTTATTTCAACTATTATTGATTATAAATATGTTACAGCCATGTTGTGATATTTCGAATCAAATTAAAGATTGAACAATTTTATTTATTAAGTAATGTTCAACACATTGTATTCCGAGAGTATATTTACTGAAAATATTTCTGAAATTGTTATATTTGTTTTTGATTTATTTATAGTTCTTCCCTGAAAGAAAGCATCGCCATGAAACTGTTTAAGTAATTTCTTTACATTCCGTTTCGATATCACAATTTTTTTACATTCAACTTAACAAAATATAAAATATATATGTAGCAACTAAGTTAAACTAATAACTAATTCCTACTGAGCGGTGGGAGGTGGTGAGGTGACTCCAGTAATGCGAAGGAATGACATTTATTCCTTGAGAGCGACAGTAGACAAGACGTGGTGCGTCTACATTATAATATTTTATTAGTGAAAATATCAGCTATTCGTCTCATCGATCACTATATAAGGTCTAACAAAATCAGCTGAAACTATTTTAAGGGGAGTATCAGACTATCAAACTGAACTACTTTCTCTATCGGACCTATATCGAAATCGCGAAAAAAAAATCAGTTGTTATACATTCGGGTCGAGTCAGGTTGGCAGTTTTGTATGGGACAGCAGATTTTTTTTTCGCGATTTCGATATTGGTCCCATAGATAAAGTTGTTCAGTTTGATGGTCAGATACTCCCTTTAAAATTGTTTCTGCTGATTTTGTTAGACCTTGTATAATCTGCCAAGGCATGGAACTCCCGGATCGTTCCATCAGTTTTCACAGCTGATGATTCAATAGCCAAGACAATCCTTAAAATCTTAAAGGATTCGCGTCAATTGTCGCCTAGTAAATACAATGGCATACTGGCTACTAATGAAAATACATAATGAAAAGTTCTCAGATTTCAGGAAAAACGAAACCAGCCTTGTGTAATTCTACGTCTTGGCTAAACAAAGTTATGAGGTTTGGCCGTTTCGCGGAAATTCGGCAAATTAGCATAAATTCCTATTTTAGTCGCCGACTCTTTGAAGATAACTTTACTGCAGATTATTGTGGTGCATTATTATGCTTTTTTGCCGTAGTTCAGCGTTACCTCCTACTACGACATGAGCAAAATATAATATTGAGGCTAACTGCACACTGTGTTATAGTTATTAGCTTACAAGCTTCGCCGCTCAGTGGGTATTATACCTAAGATAATATAACGTACAAAGTGATAAATCGATAATGAAAAGTTACCTTATTCCGCTATTGTGTATATTGCCACAAGTTCCTCATTCAGTTCTGTAGCTATACATCTACTTTGTGGAGAAGAACGCATACTGTGATGTGATAATGTAAATAAATTATTACTAACTTAATTTTACAAGCTTTGTTTTTATTTCCCCCAATTATCAGAAGTATTAAAGCGAATTTTTCTGGGTCCATAACATAGAAATCGCGAAAAAATCTTCTACTCCTAAGAGAGCAATGGATACATTTGGATTTAGTCCATGGAACTGCAGATTTTTTTGAGAATTTTCTCTGACGGATAGTCAAGAAAGGCCTGTGCCCTGCAGTGCGATGTACACAGGGTGTAAAATTCAATGCGTTACATTTTAAATGGGGTTATCCAGACCATGAAACTGAACAATATACATTATGGGGCCCTTCAATCATCTTTTCCATTGTATAAAATATCAATAGCTAGTCGACTAAACTGTATGAAACACCAATTTTTTTTTCCGATTTCGCATTTGATCGCATAGTGTTTTTCAGTTTAACGGTCTGAAGCACCCCTAAAGGATGTAACGCATTTATGTTACATACACCGCGTCTAATGATGATTGATTAGTCAACAAATCACCGGGAAAATCCTCTGGGAATCTAGTCGTAATATTCTATGGCCAGTTTAGGGTCCGTACTATCATTGTGACATCAATAAGTCGAAGATTTAGGTTATTATGAACCACAGGTGAGTTTAGTTCTAATTTTAGTTAAAACATTTATGAACAGCGTGGTTGTGGATAACAAAAACGACCCAAATAACCGAGTGTTTGATCGTAAAACGCGCGGATCGGCCTCTCCCGTTTTATCCCGGAGTTGATCGAGGAGCGCGCGCGACGCCGTTGCGCCCGCGCTGGTTTTCGTTTGCGCATTTATTATCAGTTGTTATTAATGTAAATATTTGGGGAAGTAATCATAACAGTGTCTTAGGAGAAAAACATTTGAGATTGAGTGCGTTTTATTGAAGTGTTGTGTGTACAGTGGATTAAAATTATTTTATTTTGACTTTTCGTGTCAGTAGTAAGATAACCTTATAAATTTTAGATTCATCCTCATGGACGTAACAAACGTACATAAACTCACGATCAATTAATTTCGGGATGGTCAGAGATTTAGTACAACAGCAATTACTCATAGTTGTAGCAAGGCTCAATTTGGACATACCTATTGATGGTTCTAGGATTGAATGACGCCCATGCACCTCCAAATTTTCTAGCTAGGAATCTTCTTCTTTTCGTTGTTTTTCTTAACTCTTCTTCTTCCTTACCTTATCCCTATATTTGTGGTCGATACTTAAGATTATCGTTCTTGGGTTGTCCGTTTAGTCTCCAGTTGCGCCCGTTCCTAATCGGTACCTGACGCGTTCTTACCTTAAGAAAGTATAGTAAAAAAAAGTATAGTATCGATGTAGGAACCCTGGAAAATAGAGAGTAGAATCGTACTAACGTGAACATTTTCTATGTCTACTATCTCAGTGGGATAGGCTTGAACATAAAATGTATAAGTAACGCATTTCAGAACACAAATTTTTCGTAAACATTTACTTACAGATGTAAAATATCGGTGTTCTTACTACAATTTTCAAATATACTTCAGTCATTAAAATTTTTCTCCAGTCTGCAAAGCCAGGGCGTTTGACGTTTTATGCCATGGGCGGGCGTTTAAAGCCATGAACGTTAACACGCCGTGACGGTGACGTCATCAGGTGACAGTGCACGTGACGTCACGGGAGGCAGGTCACCATGTCGCGGAGGGACCGCGAGCGTGGGGAGTTCGTCCCACCCCCTCCCAGCAAGTGTGCCAAGGTTTGTACTGGTAGCATTAGTTTCCTGCCTTTTTCTTTTGGAAAGTACTTACTTGGACCTGGAGTACGATTTTTGAACATCACACATTCAAATCAGCAGTAGAAAATGTCAAAATTACTATGGAGTATTTTGCATCTTTCTACTGCCGATTTCAACGTGTGATTTTCAAAAATCGCACTCCTGCCAGGTGAATTTTTTGCTCGAGTAATTACTTACTGAAACTCTATGCAACCGCAGATTAAATAATTTGTGATCTCCTTAATCTGACTTAATCAGTGTTGCTCCCATAAACTTAACACACCAATATATGGTTGTAATATATGGTTGCTCCTACAGTAAAAGTTGTTTAGTTTTGTCATATTCATAACATCCAAAAACGCTTGCGTCAAGATTCATTGAAATCTACACGTTTTTTGTGGGAAATATGCCATGAATCTTGAAATACTTGTATTGTCTTTGCTGCCACGAATAAAGAAATTTATTCGTAGCTTTGCTGCAAAGTGACAGACGTCGCCACCACCGCTGCCAATCTGAAGTGGGACTGGGCTGGACATGTCTGCCGCATGCCTGATGACTTATGGGCCAAAATCACTACCAACTAGCTCCCAGTACAAAATCGGCGTCGAGGCAGACCTAGGAGAAGGTGGCGGGACGAAATCGTTAGCTTCTTTAAGAACTGGCCCAACGAAGCGCAAAACAGGGATGCATGGAGAGAATGGCGGGAGGCCTTTGCCCAACAATGGGACACCGACGGCTGATATAATAATATAATAATTGCTGCATATTATTGGGGATGCAACTATAATAGTAATAGCTAATCCAGTAACTGGCCAGCGGAGTAAGATGTGTATAATTTTGATTAATAAATTGTGAACAAAATCATAAAGAATTTACTACGATACCAATCAATCATCCAACTAAAATTCTCATAGTAAATAACAACTCGAACTGATTGAAAACACAAATGCCAAGATTCCGTTGGAATTGGAAGTAAAGAAGCGCCTGTTTATGTTATTTTAGCAATAATATCGATCAACGAGCCTCCGCGCGAGTCGATCGAGCTATTTTAGATTTACCTTGGAACTTCTTAGTGGCATCGAATCGTTAGATATCACAACTTATACACAGGTAGAAAACGTACGCAATCAAACTACATATTCATCATCATCATCATCATAGGCCTTGCCATCTGGTAAAATACAATTTCTCTTAACGACCCCCATGAAAGCCATCGAATTCTCAAGCAAAAACTATCGTTGATAGACATCTTGAACTTACTCTTATGTGGGGATCAACATGAGAGTCTGCATTTGAACTCAAAATTAAGAAGTAATTTTTCAAATTTTAATGATGTAAAGATGAATATAATGCTGAAAATGTACCATTAAGTTATCAGCGTGGATGTAAAAAATAATCTTCAAAATCGATACAGTACGTAGTTTTCAAATATAACACCAACATTCGTAAATACGACTCAAACTTCCCTTTATTGAAATCAGTTTAAAGTGTTCTTCCATCCGTCACCAGGTGCTGTACTACACGTGGAAGCTATGCTCGGTGGTGTTCTCGCACTTCGTGATGATCAGCCTGGTGGTGGCGTACTGCATCCTCGGGGCGGTCACCTTCGAGAAGCTCGAAGCACAAAATGAGAGAGAGGTGACGTGTTCACTGATTATGTTGATACAGCTAACAGTAACAAGGGTTCAAAACTGTAGTGTAGAGTTAGAGTGATACCGATATCTGGAAAATATACCCAGAATGAACATTTAGTCATTTACATCCTATCATTTTTGAGCCGTGGTGGTCCAGTGGCGAGTAACCTTGCCTGCTCTGCAGGAGGCGCTGGTTCGATCCTCGTCCAGGCCGACTCGCCAATGAATTTTTCGGAGTTTATGTACGATTTGTAACACAAGCTTTTCGGTGAAGGAAAACATCGTGAGGAAACCTGCACGCTTCAATTTCGAGACATGTATTGTACTCACTGTCCATTATTAGTGGCGACGGGCTTACTCCCCGTCACACTGGACAGAGTTTCGGTATTAATAGTGAAACGTGGATGTTCTGAGGTTTCAGAATATCTCTGACTACCCCCTCCAGGAATATAGTCGAGAGCATGTGCTTATGCATTTTTGAATATTTCCAAGGATATGAAAGTAAGAACTTAATGCGAAACAAAGCGAAGTGTGGGTCGTCCTGAGGCACGAGGTTGACGATATAAGGAGAGTCAATCAATCAATCAATCAAATATAATTTATTTTACACCAAAATACAAACAGTAAAATACAGAAAGACACAAATACAGAGTCGTGGGAGCTTCGTGGATGCGAGATGCTCAGGACAGAGGAAGGTGGCATAAACAAATGAAAGCCAATAACCAGTAGTAACCCAGTTCGGGTTGTTGATGATGATGATTTAAATACTTATATTACTTCTTGAGGACAACCAAATAAACGATGGATCGATTATGTGAAATATGATATTTGCAAGAAAGAAATGAACACTGAAATGGCATCTGATAGAGATAATTTGGAAGGTGATGACACATTGCACCGATCACAAAGAGATATGAGCCAGAGGAATGTACTTCAATGTGAGAAATAAAAGTGCATCGCGATTGCACTACTTAATACAGTTACAGCAGCATCCGTCAAACAAATACTACGAGTACTAAGAACCAATACAAAAGCGTCTGCAGTTCTCACGTGATGACAGGGCTGTTACAATAGGGTTGTCAGCTCTGAGTGAAATGTTTGAAACCATTGCCATGAACTGACATGCATGCTAGTGTTACGTGATATTGTTTGGACGCATATCAGCTGAGACTCAATGTACCCGTGTACTTTGTAGTTCTGCACATGAGAGTATGGGTCAGATCAATCAAACGTTGTTCAGCGTTGCTACAACTACAAAGATATACTTTTTGAAGGGTCTATTTGTAACAAGGTTAACTTTCAGCATTTCAATGGTTTTAGAATCATTCAGTTTTGCATCCATGAAGAAGTCTGTGTCTCTTATAAGTTTGGGTTTAGTGTGTAAAACCGCCTGCATGGGTAGCATGCCACCGTGATATCTATCACACCTTCGCTCTCTTTCTATTTGCGCGTGAACGAACGAGATAAAAGACGTGATACAGCCGTATCACGTGTAGCATGGTACTGCTTCTGGGATCATGAAAATTTCATAGGACCAACGATAGATAGTTATTCATGAAAATAAACAGGGTAACAATAAGGTCATAGGTCCAGGTAGGTAAGTAGGTGAGTATATTATGATAGGTCCAGAATTTTTTAATGACAAGTTCCTTGCTGTCTTTTCGTGGAAAGCAGATTCGTTGTTGCGTCATTACAACAATAGATTTGGTATTATTGGTACAAATGCATAGAGATTTGTGTACGGCTGTTACATCATATCCAGGTTGTTTTACGAGGTCAAACCTTTATTGGTACTTAAAGAACACACCCATACACACCTTACTAATGTGTTGTAAGCTTTGTTTTTGGCTCAAGTCCTAATCCTATTATCTTATTGTCGGATGAGAAGCTTCGATCAAAGTAAAATGAATGGATGGGCTTTACGCGAACATTTCAAACGAGAAAAATAAGTTAAAACAATCGCTAGATAAGCTCAAAACTATTTATTGTTCCCGGATTGGATTTTTTTATCGGGTGTACCATGAGGCGGCTCAGGAAAAATATACTTTTTCACCTCACAAGCTCGGAAAGGTTCTGTTCGAAATCTGAGTGCAAAAGTGCATTTTATCACTCGCTTCGCTCGTATACAATAACAATAGTTATTTGTTATGCTAGGCTGCAAAGTTGTTTTTTGGCGCGAGTACTTGTATTGAAACCTGAGCAAGCGAAGGACTCTAGGATTGAACCACGAGCAAAGCGAGTGGTTCAAATAATAGAATCCTGAGCTTATAGCGAAGGTTTCAAAGGTACGAGACGCAGAATAACTTTGCAGCCGAGCGAAACACACAATTTTTCACCTCACAACAGCGAGGAAAAAAGTGAATGTCTAAAGAGAACAACATTTTATCAAGTTTTTTTTTCGTGTTGGCCAGTGGCCTGAAATTGTAGATTGGCGGTATTCAAAAATATTGAACAGACAGATTCGAATTTCAAAAACTCTTTCCACGCTAGCGGATAAAATGCACTTTTGCACTCCTCAGATTTCGAATGATAAACAGAATCTTTCCGAGCTTGTGAGGTGAAAATAACTATTGTTGTATTTTGTAGCCATATCCAATTATCAGTCCAACAATCTAATAGTGAACCATGCGATAACTATTGACCATGCTATGCTATAAATGCATTCTTAAAACGTTTGTGATAATTATATATAGCCAAGTTTCTGAGCACCTGTAAAGGGCCTGCATCTGTGAATTTTGTTTTTTTTTGCAGGTGAAGATGAACATATCACAGATCCGTAGCAACACAACGGAGAGCCTGTGGCGAATGACCAACACCTCGCTGCTCCTCAACCAGCCCAACTGGACCTCCGGTGCTGTGGATATGCTCAAGGTACAGTATGAGACCTAAGAGTTTTAGTATACTGGTCCCAACTGAGGCGAATAGTTACAATGCGACTGATGAGTTGATGACTAGTTATTCATGTTTTTTATTCCTCAAAGGTAACATAATATTATTGTTTTGTTCTGAACGTTGACACCACTCTAACTTCTGAGTTTCTGGCCGTATCTTCTCTACAACGGAACACCTTCCAACGCGGTGGTAGATTCAAAAACATGACGTCAGAAAGTTATCTTTGTGATATTATTTTGAATAAACAATTTTGATTTTGATGTTGACTTCTCTTGTAGAGTTAGCAGGTCTTAAAACCTGTAACCGAATTGAAACAAAGAGGAACGTATAATCTAGTTCAAATGTAAAAATGACGGCAAATTCTTTAATCTGTTTCTCCCGATTCATATGAATTGATTTGGAATTTATCAAGATTTAATACGCAAGTTGGTAGTTGCAGCAAAGCTTCTGGAATCTTTGAAAGAGATACGATCGTTTTTGTATGTCCCTATACCTTGTATAATCGCAATTATGCCCTGCAGGATTTCGAGAACGCGATCCTGATGGAGATGAAGGTGCGGGGGTGGGACGGCAACGAGAACCCCGACCACATCCAGTGGACGTTCACCGGGGCTCTGTTCTACTCCATCATCGTCATCACCACTATAGGTAAGTTATAATATAGGACGTAATAAAACTTGGAGAACGCGATCCTGATAGAGATAAAGGTGTGAGGGTGGGACAGCAACAATAATTCGGACCACATCCAATTGACTTTCACTGGGGCTCTTGTCTAAGTAGAACATTAACAATAAAGAAAAGGAAAAAAAATTCTTTGTAGAGAAGATGCGGTCAGGAACTCTGCAACAACAAATCATTGGATTGGAGTTACTCATATCCATATAGAATAATCGATAGTTTCGACAAATCTGATACTGCAGCGCTACAATTGAACAGTAAGTCTTGGCTACATTTTATCAAACGGCGAAATTTTTCTTCAATCATTACTTGTCTCCTAATTATTATTCGTAGCTTGTCTCATTAAAAAACTACGACAGCAGCTCTGATCCAGTAGGTGTACCTCATATCTCGTCGTCGCGTCGTCGGTTGCCCCACGGACTACTGGCAGCCTGCCAGACGCATTCGCACATTAATCACTATTCCTTCTTTATTCCAATTCTAACTAGTTTTATTTTTACTCATTTCTTCGACAGATTCATGACGGGAAACTATAAATAATATTGTATATAAATAAATATGGTATTGTTTATTGTAATATTTTCCATTCAGAGTTTATTAAACTGGTAAATAATAATATTTTCTCCCCTCCGGACGGAAAGCGTCAATTGTCGTCCCGCTGCGCTAAACGAAGTTTCCGCTTTCCACCTCTGTCGAGGAGAAAAATAGTATACTAACCTCGACTAAGAGAGACGTGGAAGAGTTTAAGGGAGACTTTGGCCCAGCAGTCGAACACATAAGAGTCATAAAATCAAAATGTCTTACCCATTAAAGTGTGCATATAGATTAATTAACAATGCAGAGGAGATAATATAGCACGAACACGTACATGTGGATATTAGAAATAGAATAATATTTTAGAGTCTGCTTATACATATTTGCATGCTTAGTAGTACTATAACTAACAGAATGGATGAAACCAACTAATTTCCTATTATTATTACGTCATAAACGGTGGCGTACGTCGAGGTCTAACGTCCTGTGTTAGGTACTAAAAATAACGCAGCCTTTGGCGGGATATGATTCGGGTCAGTTTATTTGATTAGTTAAAGATTATGTACTTGCTACTTTATTGATTTTTAAAAACATTCTTTGCATATAACGTGTTTAATAATCTTTATTCTACTGTTGCTTAGTTGTTTATTTCCTACACAAATAAATACATTTTTGGAACACTCATATCGAATATGATATCAGCCTAGCATCATACATAACTAATATATTGACAACAACGAATGTTTGTGTTAGGTCAGATAATCATTATATCAGCCATCTATGGTTCCAAACATTTGTTATTTCTGACTTTACACCCATTATTAAACCTTCAGCCACTGAATCTACAAATTATTTTCACGTACGTAAAAAAAACTTCACCGTAACAAAAGTCAAGTATCTCATAAATTCACTACCACGTCACGAAATAATACGCATCACAAAGTCAAGCATTTTTATCATAAACATAAATACTGGTATTCTCTCCTTATCCCCGATCTTCTTCCTTGTAGTCGTTCGAATGGGAACTTCCGTGGTTTCCTCGAAGTAATCCGCAGAGCCCTGCTTGCGGTAGCGCAGCCTTGTCCGCGGTTGGTATCTTCGAGGCAGTTGCTTGTTAGGAGTCGTACGAACCCGTCCTCGTCTAGTAGTTTTTACCCGACTGCGCGACGCAATGGAGGGTAATGTGTTTATTACATTCGTACACTGTCTGAGGGTACATAGTTCTCTTTTGGACTTTTGCGCCCCTAGTGTCGGGTTTACGCGTTTTAACAGTTTTCTCTTGGAACGTAATTTCCTCTTCTTCGTCCCTCGTCCTATACTTAACATTTCTCTCTTCGACCGTAGTGCCTTATTTGTCCCAAGTCTGGTATTGTATTGTTTTCTCATGGACTTTAGTGCCTCGTAAATTGTCCTTGAGTGTTCTCCCTTGGACAGTGGTCCCTCATTTGTCCCAAGTCTGATACTTAACATTTCTATCTTGGACTGAGGTGCTCCCTCATTGAATCCATATCCGGTACAGAACCATTTTCTCTTGGACCATAGTGCCAAATCATTCTTCCCCCGTCCGGTACTGAACAAGTCTATCTGTGGCACCCTCCCATTAATCGCTACGCTACTTAACAGGTCACTTATAGACCTTGGAGCCGCCTCATTCGTCCCAATCACATTACTTAACAGTTCTCTCTTTGATCGTAACATGCGGACGTGTCTAGTGACCAGTTCTCGCTTCGAGTTCACTGGCCTCACCTGGACAACCCTGGTGTCCTTATAGGATCGTTTGGTCCTTGGTGGACCGAGGTGATGAACTCTGGTGTTAGGGCTGGTGTGCTCGTGCAATACTTCGTGGTCAACGTCCAACGTTACCAAGATGATTTTTATGATTATTTCTTTCGTGGCGTTTGCATTGAGGTTTCGGCTTTAGCTTTACTGGTGCACCTCCTGTAAAATGTAGAGATAATTAAGTAAAATGAAATGATAAAATTATTGAGATGTTAAGAACAGATTAAATACAAATAATAAACTACATATTTGCAACTTACCTCAGGAAGTTATTTTGTTGATAAAACTACTAGAATAAAGGCTATTGAAGATATTATGAAAGAAAACATAACACGAAAGTTATTTAAACGTCATCGTTTATATTTACTTAAAACAATAATTATGCATTTCATTTAAAGTTATTAACAAACTTACAAACAACTGGTAACTGGAACTAGTACGATGTCCAGCAGTAAGCCTTGTCGTACATTACACTAGAAACTAGATGTTAGATAACAGACTACCATAATATTTACATTTGCTGGCGGCGGCGCACGCGCTCTACGTGCATAAACAACTGCGATCGATTACTATACATAAGTTAACTTCATTAGTCATCAACTCATCACATTACACATCACAGACACTTATTTACCGTAGTATCTTGGCCCTATGATACCTGTGGGGCCACCGGGTCCCACGAGCAGCTGCCTGCCGGGGCCAATAACACCAGTGGGGCCACCGGGGCCGACCAAAACTCCTGGCCCTGACTGTCGTCCATATCCAGGCCCGATGATTCCAGTAGGTCCTCCAGGTCCTGATAGAATTCCTCTTCTCCCCCCTCTTGGTCCGATGATACCGGTCGGTCCACCTGGTCCGGTTAAAACAGGCCGTTGACTGTATGGCCCGATAAATCCGGTAGGACCTCCAGGGCCGACTAGCACGCCTCTTTGAGCTGATTCACTTTGACCTACATCGGGCCGTCGATTAATATTGACTGATGCAGGTCCGATTATACCGGTTGGACCATCAGGGCCGACTAATACTGCTGGATTTTTATGTTGGTAGACCGGTCCTCTCGGTCCGGTGTTTCCATTAGGGCCTATACGATCGTCTGGGCTCTCGGGAGTGATCAGCTGGTGAGAGTGGGATGGTCCGACCTGGCCCGTGGGTCCACCAGGCCCGACCAGTACTTCTTGGTGATTGGCCCCGAATTGGCCCAACCCGCCGACGTCACCTGGATGAGAGAAGGCCCCTTCAGAATGAGTTCGTCCAGGAAAGAGCATAGGACGCTCATCTTCAAGCTCGTTAAAGACTTCTGAAAGACAATTAAAGGATTGAAGGCATCAATCAATTTATTAATTGTTTGGTGTGATATGACTTATTCAGGGTGTAAGAAAATCATCATTAATCTTTGAACCACATATTCTAGCCATCAACTGCACAACTTTTACTATGAGAGCACCTGTCAGCGCAAAATAACGTTTGTTCTGACAGGTTTACTCCCATTACAGAGTTCTATAATTACTACCGTAATATGCTGACGGTTTATTAATGGGATGGTCAGACCATCAAACTGAACAACTTTCTGTATGGGACCAAGGTAGAAATGGAGAAAAAACAACAATATATTTGGGTTTTCAATTTTGTATGGGACAGCTGATTTTCTTTCGTGATTTCGATGATGGTCCCATGGAGGAAGTTGTTCAGCTTGGTGATTTGATAATCCAATGAAAAAAATCGTTAGCATGTTAAGAAAGAGTCTGCATGTATTTCATTCATTAAATGTTTTCTTGTTTTCAAAAAAATTATTTACCTGAATTTTGTGTGTAAACCTTGTTGGGTCGTTTGTAGCAGCACAGGGATTTTCCACTGCCACATGCTCGCTGAAAGAAGAAAGAAAACAAAAGATTTAACTTAATTTACTTCAAGCTTACATGCGCATCGACAAAATAAGTTGATACGTCATATTAACCGACATCTGAACAAAAGCAACAGTATCATGGTCCGTACGGTCCGATCCTTACATGAGAGTCAGCACGTGGATTGCATTCATCCGTCGAGATACACTTGCAATACTGCAGGGAGTCCAATGTACCATCAGAATCCTGATACTGCCTGGAAGATACAAGAATAAACATTTAATATGTTTTATGGATCAATTATTTGATAACAAGTCGATATTTATAGATATCCAAAAAAAAAATGATACGCCAATCGTAATTCAAGAGCGTCTCGGTGGCGTGTTGAGGAGAGCTATGGAAAATCAATCTTGAGGTCCAGGTTCGACTCCGCACGGATGACATGCAATGTATCAATGAGTTTTTCTAACTTAAGTGCGTAATAATGACTGCTCTCCAACGGCGAAGGAAAACATCGTGAGAAAACCTGCATACGCTGAAGAAGAAATTCAGATGCGTCATGTGAAGTCTACCGATCCGCATTGGGTACGCGTGGTGGACTTACGCCCATACACCCTCCCTGAGGGTAAGCCAGTGCCCTGCATGGGATGTATAGGTATAGGCTGTGATGATGAATCATAATTCCTCAATAAGATCATCAGTAATTACCTACTGTACAATGCATGCTAATGCATTGCGATTTGTGATGCTAATATAGACAAATGAAGGTCTTTGATGTCTTATTAAGAATTCAATAATAAGATTCCTTATCTGACGGATATCCGGAATCTTCCTTTACCATCAACATTCTCTTAATTTCAGGGTCATCATTTAACCTAAAATAAAACATCGTGGTCTCTAATTATACTCTTACCTTCTTCCCTGATTGCTGACAGGGTAAACAGATGAGCTGTCCACTCTATATGCTTCTAGATTGGGTTCTATTCTCACGGGGTACCTGCCGGCGCCAGGGGGCCTGTTGTAGAACCCGTTAGTGTCTGAAGGCTGCTCGAAAGCGGGCTCGTCTGATTGAATATTCTTGTCACGGTTTCTGGAATCATTACAACTTGGAATAACATCATGAATTAAGGAATCAAATAGCATAAGCATGAGCATATGCTCACGACTATATTCCCCGAGGGGGTAGTCAGAGATATCCTGAAATCTCAGAACATCCACGTTTCACCAGTAGTACCGAAGTAGTTCAGTGTGACAGGGGGTGAGCCCGTTGCCACTTATAATGGACAGTGGGTACAATACATGCCTCGAAATTGAAGCAGGCAGGTTTCCTCACGATGTTTTCATTCACCAAAAAGCCAGTGGTGTAACAAATGGTCCATAAAATCCGAAAAACTCATTGGTACGAGTCGGCCTGCACGGCTAGCATGCCACCCACGACAAAGCGTTTAAACGAGAAAAACGTCATGCGCGCTCTTTCTGTCATACGTAAAATAATAAGGATGGAGGCACATTTCGATTTTTATCGTTTTCTCGGGGGTGGCATGCGAGGCCTACTGGACGGGGATCGAACCATCGCCTCCTGCACGGCAGGCAAGGTTACTCGCCACTGGACCACCACGGAATCAAAAAGCACATTTTTTATTTTGTTTTATTTAAAGCATTGATTATGATTACATAGTAATCACATCCTTAAATAACTGTAAGCTCAAATCTCAATCATTCATCATCATCTTACCCTTAAGGGTCGGCACTACCCTAATCGGGCAAAACAGGGTTCGGCGTTCCGACTTTTGAGGATAGTAAATAGCTATATTTAGAAACAAAATTAATACCATTGCTTCTTTAAAAGATGAAGTACAAGATGAACAAAAAAAAATTGAGAAAAATTCTGTAGTTACATCAGAAAGTAATCGAGAATTTCATGAAAAACGCTAGAATAGCACTGCCGCGTTCCGAGTCCTGTGATTTAGTGAAACAAAATAAAGCAACAAAATATATTTCAAGTCAATGGCAAAACATCAAAGAACACTTTAAACAAATCAGTTTTTCGATATGACTTCTTGTTTTTTTGCAATTTGTTACCAAAAATCACATATTTTTTTGGACGTTTTCTTCATACAAATTACTATGGGCCGTCAATCGTTCGAAATCATTGCGAATAGATTGGTGACCGGCAACACCTAACCCTGTCTTAGAAGATTAATGAACAAATCCATTTTTAGCTAAAGTAGGCAAAGTAACTTATAAAAAACCGGGCAAGTGGGTGTCGGGCCACACGCAGTGTAAGGTTCCGTAGTTGCCCGTCACGTTATGTGGACTTAGAAGTACATTTTATAAATTGGTCGACTATTACTCGTTAATTTTTGTCCCCATAATTATAACAGAATAACTGTAAGTTTATTACTATTGTTACTAGCAAACTAAGGATTGATAATCTGAAATCATCATCATCATCGTCAGATATGTTTTAAATAAGAATGGAATAAGAGTGAATTCTGTACCGCAGTAGGTAACTCAAACGATTGACTTTGTAAGTCATTTGCACGACAGAATTTTGCGCGAAAAGACATTGCGCGACACAAGATAACACAAAGGAATTTCACAAAAGTTACTTTCCGGGCACTGTTTGGTAGATTTTGGTTATTTTGGTAATTTATGGTAGTTTTTGGTTATTTTGGTAATTTATGGTAGTTTTTGAGACTTTCGGTAGTTTTTGGTAAATTTTCGTACAAAAGTAACCAAAAAGTTATTTTGGTAGATTTTCGTACTTTTCGGTAGGTAGTTTGTGGTTATTTTGGTAGTTTCTGGGACTTTTTGGTAGATTATTGTTATTTTGGTAATTTTTCGTACTTTTTGGTAGTTAATGGTTAATTTGTTACTTTTTGGTTCATCTCATTTCATTTTATTTATTTACCTTATATTGTAGGTAGGTACATAAGTTACAGATGGTAAGTACAGAGTACCTATTAGTCACACTACAATATAATTTATAAACATTAAGAAAAAAACAGATTTAAACAATAGGTGCCAGACAATAATTTAACTACCACCTTTCACTTACTACAATTAAATTAGTTAAATGTTATAAAATCAGTTCAATGTGATTAGTTAAAAATTATAATAACCTATTGAGGTACAAATAATCGGTCTGCAATACATTTCTTTCTACTCAGATTGATGCCTGTTTATTTACTTATACTGAAGAAACTAACTAAAGTCATAGGGACACTGTTCGATTAATAATTCTTTAACCTTCTTTAGAAATTTCTTGTCGGCTTTAATGTCATCTGGTATTTTACTATACACAAGAACAGTATTCGACCTTATTTTGTAGTCCTTAGCATCGATGCTAGTCGGTAATTTGGTACCAGTAGCTCATTTTTGCGAGTTACATTTAATCTCTTGCTACGGAATACTACGGGGTATCGTCTCACGATTTCGCACAATTTAAAGCCGGTAAACAAGGATCGGCATGACACCCTACTAACTGAATTCCGCTTACGATTCGAATGTACCACTTTTGCAAAACAAATATTTTGTTTATGTCAACAAACCCACCCCGTAGACAAGCTGTCAAGAACTCTTTTGTTTTTATGGTAGTTTTTGGTAATTTTCATTCTTCTATCAAATATTACCAAAAAGTATAAAAATCTACCAAAATAACCAAAAACTACGAAAATCTACCAAAATAACCAGAAACAACGAAAAACTACCAAACTAACCAAAAACTACCAAAGAACCAGAAACAACAAAAAATAATTACTAAACTCTACCAAAAATTACCAAAACCTACCAAAAGAACCAAAAACTACCAAAAGAACCTAAAGAACTATTGACATTGTACTAATTTTTTTCTTTAAAATTACGTCTTGTTAATATTGCTGTGCCCTTTCAGGATTCATGTACCCACTTTAGCTACTAAGTAACACCTATATGTTCTTGTGTCGCACAAAATGTCCTCCAGCGTGACGAAAATTACTGCTGAAATCTACCAAAATCTACCAGCCCTGTTTCAAATTCTACTTAAATTCTACCAAATAATATTTATGTCGTTACAGATGGTTAAAATTTAATATACAATACGTTTTTGAACAAAATATTATCAATTTTATCTAAACGCTCATCATTACACATGCTATTTTTGCATTTTTGTATAATTTTTATTGGTTTTCATCACTTTGTAACATGGATGCTTCAATTTTCAAATAAATATTAAATTTGGTCGTCCTTATGCAAGTTTAAATTTAGTACAGTTTTCTGTGTCTCATAAGCAGAGTCAGAAATTTTGGTAGCACTTTTAATATGTCAAAGGGATTGCACGTTTATCGACTTCCGATTGTGTCCATATACGGGTAATTTTTTATCACTGCGGATAACACCAGCATGTATTCTACTCATCAAACTGAACAACTTTCACTATGGAGCCAACTTCAAAAGAGCGAAAAAAAAATCAGCTGTCCTATACAAAACTGCAGTACCTACATATTCGACTCAAATGTATGGGACAGCTGATTTATTTTCGCTATTTTGAAGTTCGATACATGCTGAAGTTATCCGCAGTGATATAAAATATACCCGTATATCGACATTATTGGAAGTCGATAAACATGTAATCCCTTTGACATATTAAAAGTGCTAGGTACCAAAATTCCAACTCTGTTCAGAAGCCCTCTTTTGTAAAAAAAACAACATCAGGCGATATGATTAATATTTGCTGTACTAGAAGTGAGTTCGGTGGCGCGTTGCGGAGAGGTATGGACTCTCAATCAAGAGGTCCGCGTTCGAATCCGCACGGACAACATGCCACGTACCAATGAGTTTTTCTAACTTATGTACGTATTACCGACTGCTCTCAAAGGGTGAACGAAAACATCGTGAGGAAACCTGCATATGCAGACGAAGAAATTCTGATGTATGTGAAGTCTACCAATCCGCAAACTTATAATAATTTCATTATTCTGTTAAAAGTTTTAATTTGTTCTGTTATAATAATTTTAAGTTTTTTTAAGCCTTAGTAATACTGTGATCTAATTAGCTGGAACCCATCCTATCCTACCACCAGGGGTGATCTTTGATCAGTCACATTATAGGTCCATCACGGTACTGTACTGTTGCTGTAAATGTCAATTTCGACCTACGGCTCTCAAATCCAGATGCTGCAGGATTATTGCCACGCACAACCAAACATTCAACATTAATTTATTGTGGTAAAATCTGCCTTCCGAGTAGTAGGTACCCTAAATTCGGTCGGACCTACGAACCTGCCAGGATGGTCGGCCGACCAGACTTTTTAGTCCTTACTAATTGGACTCTAGACCAACAGACTAGTTACGTCCTTTAATTCAACGAGGTAAAATGTTGTGTCACCAGGTAGGGTTCACTTTTTCCTTCACACCAGTAAACATGCCAGCCAAGCTGCGCCGCGCGCTGCAGCCGACCAAGTTTTTTGCAAGAAATTTATTACCAAAAGCTATCAAATTGATTTGTTCATTAATCTTATAAGAGGGGGTTGAGTGTTGTCGGCCACCGGTCTTTTTCTTTTGACAGATATGTCAAACGGGCCGAAGGTAGTGCCGACCCTTAAGATATAAGTAATAAATACATAAGCTCATTCTGAAGTCCTTTTAGGAGTACCTTATATTGCATTGCTAAATCTACCAGTCACCTTACCGCTGCTGATTACCAATTGAAATTGTCATTTTGCAGCGGTGACTGACGTTTTCATCGATATATGAAATATAGAGTTAACAGTAACACAAATATAGTAACTACAACAATAGATATTGTGTGTCTTTGAATCAAAATACCGAACAAAAAATTCGTATACATTTCGTCCAAAATATTTTGTGCTTATCAAAAGCTTGAACTTTTATCGTCCGGAGGACTTCAATAATTATTAAGGAAAAACCGTGGGAAGGTCGGAAACTTTACAGTTTCTCCCCCTCCTCTTCTTTTAGCACAGGGTCCTGGAGGTCCAAAACTTGAGACAATTTTAATTAACCAAAACTGAACAACATCAATAAGTCTCACTAAGTTCCGGCCTTTTTCCACCTAACCACACTTTTTCCAACCTGTCGACCAAACTAAAAAGGGAGATGACCTTGAAAAACCTCTCTTGTCAGATTTGTTTATATTGCTAGGCATAGTTATTAGTATTTAGTGGTCACCGTTTACGTCTTTGACCCACAAACCAGGTCACTATGGAGTAATTCTACCGAACTCATTTCGTCAACGCATTCTTAACTAAAGTAAAAGTAGTATTTACAAAACATTGACCAATTGACTGATTTGTTACTGTAAAGGTTTAGTAACTAATTTCAATTGGTCTAAGATACCTAGTCTTTTTGTATAAGTCCTATAATGTAACTCGGTGCAATTTTTAGATCAATAATCGATTGAACTAAGTTTGCTAAGAGTGAGTCATGTTGAACTGTAAATGTGAAGTAACAACTGGATAGGAAATCATTATCGTACGACTTAGAAACGTTTTTGGGAATTCCAACGTTTTGTAACTTTAAGTTTTATTTGTAACAAGCAAAGTAGTTGGAGTTGGGTAAACAGGAAAGTGTGACCTACTTTGGAAATGCCAGAGATATTGTTAAGAATATGTTAGTAAAACATTGTAAGGAAACCTGCATATGCTGAAGAAGAAATTCTGATGTGCATAAGTAGTCCACCAATCCTCATTGGGCACGCGTGGAGGACTAACGCCCACACACATCCCTAGAGGATAGGCCCTTGCCCTGTAGCTCTACTTAAAAAGCTTTAGCAGTAAGAAATCATTAAACAGGTAATTAAAAAATAAATACCCTATACCTACGAATAAGAAAATGTATAGAAGTGTAAATGAAGCTCAAAAAGTGGCACCAAAAAAAGTGTACCGTGTTCTAAATGTGTTCTTTAAAAACTGTACCTAGCCGCCAAAACTCATACAACATGCCATTTTTCGTTGGGTGTCAAAAATTATTTCGATTTAGTTTAGAGTTACTCTTCTATAGTTATTCTTAATCATAGCCCTATACCATACAAAGCTTCAACTACTTACAAACCGTCACTAGTAAAGCATTCAGTTTCAGTTAAAACTGTAACAATATCAAGGTGCCTTGGTACTAGAGGTGGGCGCCGCGCCGGCGCGGCGCCGCCGCGCCGGTTAACCCGTGCCGCCGCCGCCGCCGAGTTAGGCGCTGACGGCGCCGGTTTCCGTCCCTGGTTGCTGTGTGCGTGCCTACTGCCGGCGCTAGTTGGCGTGCTAAACTGTACTTTAAGATGGGCTCTCCGCTGACGGCGCCAGTCGCTCATTTGTTTGCCCGCGCTGGTTATCCATATCAGTGACGGCACTGGTTGCCAAGCTAGCTGCCAGCAGCGCCCCGGTTGCCGAGGTAGCTGCCGGCGCTAGTTACAGGCCTAAACTATACTTTACAAGGGCTACCTACACTTCGCTGACGGCGCCAGTCACTCATTTGGTTGCGGGCGCTGGTTGCCAAGCTAGCTGCCGGCAGCGCCCCGGTTGCCGAGGTAGATGCCGGTCGCGCCTGTTGCCGAGGTAGATGCTGGTCGAGCCTATTGCCGAGATAACTGCCGGCGCTGACAGCCAAATTGGCTACCGGCGCTAGTTACAGGCCTAAACTATACTTTACAAGGGCTACTCTCCGCTGACGCCGCCAGCAGCTCGTTTGGTTGCCGGCGCTGGTTATCCATATCAGTGCCGGCGCTGCTTGCCAAGCTAGTTGCTGGCAGCACCCCGGTTACCGAGTTAACTGCCAGCTGCGGGCTGCCGACCTAGCTGCCAGCGCCGACAGCAAAGTTAGTTAGTTACTGGGCTAAACTGTACTTGCTGGCTCTCTGTTGAAGGCGCCAGTTGCTAATTTGGATGCCAGCGCTGGTTATCCATATCTGTGCCGGCGCTAGCTGCCGACAGCGCCCTGGTTGCCGAGTTCAGTTCCGGTGGCGCCGGTTGCCGAGCTAGCTGCTGGCGCTGACAGCCAAGTTGGCTGCCAGCACTAGTCACCGGGCTAAACGGTGCATTATTATGGGCTCTCTGTTGACGATACCAATCGTTCATTTGGTTGCCGGCGTTGGTTATCCATATCAATGCCGCCGGTTCCCAATGACGTTATTTTTGGTTGCCAGCGCCGGCAGCAGTCTCCAGAATCAGATTTCTCGAAATAATGCCGGAGATAACAAGCTTAAGTTCGATGTCAAGGAGTTGACATTTTGAGAGATGTGCTTGTCTATATTGGCGAGATAAGAAGAATGTGTTCTCAGGACTTTCTACACTTGCCGGGATTAGTCTAGCGATTCCTGTTAATACGAAATACGAACCCCGTTGTTTTTTCTACACCTGGATTGGTTTTGAATGCTGAGAAATCGCGTTTGTAGTTGTAAAAACATTTAACATCAGCACATTTTTTTTTTCATTTCTTATTGTGCATCTGGAGCTTCTAGATAATACATTTAACACCTAAAGTGTGAATTTAAAAAAAAACACCCGCGCCGCGGCGCGGCGCCACCACGCCGACCAATTTCACCCGGCGCGCCGCCGCCGGCAAATTTTGGGTCGGCGCCCACCTCTACTTGGTACATACACTAACCGTGATATTTCCATGAGCTAGGTGGTCATCCTTTTGCCCACAGAGCAATATAAATAGTCACCCCCATTACTCTCTCGGGACGAAATTGGGTGGCCTAAAGTAGAAAGTGCAATAAAAGGAATTGCCAGTGAAGACCAATTTATGAAACTGTATTAACACAAACATGCAATTAAGTGGGTTATAGGCAGCACCATTATAAACGTTTTCCACGTAGCTAATAAAGATCTTCCACAACTTAGTAGCCATGTGAAAATAAACACAAACACGTGCAGCAACGCATGTCTCAACAAAAGTGAACTATTTCAGAGCAAATTAGATGTAACCATGTCTTCGGAAGCAGTGACGCAAGCGCCATTCTAGTGTCAGTCTTTAATGAACGAGGTGTGGGATAATAGCGGTATTGTATCGCTACAATGTGTGCCCGATATCGGCCAAGGCGCCGAAACCTGACCGACTGGAACGTTGCATGCTGCAGTGCGTGCAATTATGTAATTTATTAAGATAAGTTAAGGTTTAATTCGAGCTGTCATCGATGACCCTCGTAACATCCGCGCTGTTTGCTTGAGGCTGGTTTCCCCAAAATATCTCGGTGGTTTTTGGTGACAATGTCACTGGAAATACCCACCCTTGAACTTTGATTATAAAGTATATAATTTGCAATGGCATTGTCAAGAGCCGAAAATCGGCATCACTTTATAAACAAGGCAGAACAGCATAGTGGCAAGAAACATTAACACCATAATGATTTCAAACCTACGCAGAATATTTTTGGTGAAGTTGGAGATACGTACTCGGCTTAAAACTGTATGTACGTCGGATTTTCGTATGAAAGACTAGAAATTTTACATCTAAAACAACATCATTCCACCTTGGAACCCTCTGGAATTGAAGTCCTAAAGTCAGACAGTCTCACGACTCAATATTCTTTATAACAAAAAATATTCCACCACCAAGAAGCGACAAGCAAAAAGCAGTCCAAATAATTAGCATGCGTTAGTCAAACAAACAAATAGTGCGTTACATGTCCACACTGTGCAGAACAGTGGTTGCGGATGCAGTGACTGACTTGTTGTCGTTGCCGGTGTCCACGAAGCGGACCTTGGTGTCGATGCGCACCGACTGGGCACCCTCGGGCCAGCGCCAGCGCTCCGCCCGTGACGTCAGCACCAGCGCCAGCAGGCACCATGACGTGGCTGTTGAGATGATGGACACTGAGGTTAGGCCTACATCATTCACTAAGATCACGTTTTAATGTGCGTTAGAGGTGACTTAAAAGGCGCGAGCGTTTGGAGTTCGATTTATTAAAACTGGCCTGTTTTGTTCCCAGTTTAGATCAGATATAGAGATAAGGGGTTGTTAGCAGAGATTAGCTTCATCATCTTCCGTCTATAAACATGCCACTGTAGGGCACAAGCCTACCCTCAAAGATGGTGTATGGGCGTTAGTCCACCACGCGAGCCTAATGCGGGTTGGTAGACTTCACATACGCATCAGAATTTCTTCTAGAACTCATGCGCAGGATTCACGATGTTTTCTTTCACCGTTTGAGGGCAGTCGATACTACTTACACAAGCTAGAAAAACTTATTGGTATGGTACATGGCATGCCATTCGCGCGAATTCGAACCCCGGACCTTCATGATAAAAGTCAGCTCTCAGCAACGGGCCATCGGTGCTCTTGCTTGGCTTGCTTGGATTGGCTTAATCAGATACAAAATCTGGTACCACACAGTGTCGCCCGCAATCGCGTATGTACCGAAACGCAGTATTTTTGAAAACTTTAAATACTCAAAATCTTTATGCCGATTGCGTTTAACTAAACTTTAGTAGTACTCCAAGTTAAATTTTATCATTAAAATGTGTAGTATGTTTAATCTAAAAATGAAAACCCAATCTGAATTGGATCAATAAGTAGCGTCATGCGTGCACAAAAAGATAAAAACAGACAAAATTTTCAAAAACATTCGAAGCCTGAAAGGAAATACTATTGTGATTAAAACTCATGTACCTACAGTACTCGTACGTAGGTTTTTTAATTCTAGTCCTACTTCGGAGTTAATTAGAGATTGTTATTTGTTATTCAATGTTGTTTAGTTATCTCGTGACTTCTTCCTTTGCGTGTTCAACTCCCCGGTAATATCTCTTATTAATCCAATGAATCATGATTCTTATTTTGGCATCGAGGTCAATTAATTCTAGTTATTTATGAGTGATTCATTACATAATTAGCCCTGGGTGTCGTACGAGGCGACTAAGGCCCGTGTCACGTTCTTAAGACAGTGATCTTCAATGTAGAGACCAAAGAGAATGGAATCACTGCGTTTTAAGAGACGGAACTGTCTAACTATCTTTGAAATCCAAAATAGTATGAAGCTAGGGCATTACATCCTTGAAGCCCATACAATCTAGGATATTTCATATTATTTCATACAATTACGTTATTTTGTTCTGTGTGTGTCGACACTAGAGACTAAATTATAGTCTAGGCGACTATAGTTAGTAAACTTACACGTCGCCCTTTTTTCGACATCGCGATGTCTCGTAAAAAGTAGTTATTGCTAGCAATTTTTTTCCGAAACATATACAATTCTGTTCTGAGTGGACTTTACTTAGGGCCTGTTTCACCACTTCTGTATAAGTTCTTAAAAGCTTAACTGACAGAGCGTTTGACATATTTTGTATGAAACATGTTTCAAACTATCTGTCAGATAATCTATTAGGAACTTATTCAGAAGTGGTGAAACAGGCCCAATGTTGTTATTTTATTACCATACCAAATAAACTATCTGATTTCTGAAAGTTCTCTTGGTAAACCTACATAGATCTCAACTCTTCTGTGAAGCAAGCGAACCCACTTTTTTACCGTACTTTGCCCCTATATCTCTCTATTTTTGGTCTGATGAGATCAGTGATACTATGATCTCTGATCCATCTGGCCAAGTATTGAAATTAATCCAAGTCCAAATAAAGGGACACCAATATCCAGCAGTGGACCTTTTCTTCTTTTTATTTCGAGTCGATGGTATGTCTTTAAGTTCAGTTTGTCATCGTGATGAAGAGATTTTGCCAGGGCGTATCTCACTTCTGGGCATTTAAACTCTGTCATTATTTTCTACTGTTTTGAAAGAGTGACTTTAAAAATACCACTCAGGGAGAAACACTCGCCAGCATAGCTGCTTTTACACCAGAGATGAGCGAGGTAGCGAGACGGTGAGCAAGGAAAAAATCAGCCAATGAGAGCGCTTCAGTTTCCTTGTGACGTGATAGAGCGTGTGCGCTATTGGTGGATTGCCTCGCTACCTCACACATCTCTGCTTGAAAACCAGCATTAGAGGGTTGCTGATTTCCGCGGGTACGCCTGATGTCACTCGGGGAGGATCTCTTACTTCTAGTGACTGACAAAGATTCATTATAGTAGGTGTAAAGTATTAACTTACGCCGACTGTGACATCAGTCGATTACAATCAGAAGCAGGAACAATGGACGTTAAAGTTATAATTATTATGACACGAGACCATATGATTGCGGATGATTCATGTAAATCATAACACTGCGGATTGTAATTGTGTCCAAGTTTTCGGATACGAAGAAATTGTTTACTAAATACTCGTATAGTGCTATTGTTTATTTGTTACGTATTGTTTATTAGTTAGACGATCATAGATTCGGTAGAGTATGTTGAATTAAATCATTATCATATCAGCCGATAGAGGTTTACTGCTGAACATAGGCCGACCCAAAGGATCGCCACAACGACCGGTCCTACGCTGCCCTCCAACGGTTTCCCGCCGCCAAAGGTATCCATGTCTTCAGTCCACCTTGTGGGGACCTACCCATGCTGGTACGCGGTCATCATCATCATCAGCCTATCATCGTCCACTGCTGAACTTAGGCCTCTCCCAAGGCGCGGCACAAAACTCTGTCCTTGGCCATCCTCATCCAGTCCCTCCCCGCTACTTTTTTTAGGTCGTCTGTCCAGCGGGCAGCAGGGCGCCCCACACTACTCCTACCAGTTCGTGGTCTCCACTCTAGAACTCTGTCACCCCAACGGTCGCCACTCTACAACTAAAGCCTCATCAGCCATCGGTTCTGCGAGACATTTTTCGAAAGCTACCACTTTAGTTTAGCCATTCTTTGGGCTCTCTCGGCTACTCTGGTTCTTCTGCAAACCTCTTTATTTCTGATTCGATCTCGCAAGGAAAATCCGAGCATAGCCTTCTCTATTGCCATTTGGGTGACTTTCAGCCTTTTTATGAAGTCTTGAGTGAGAGACCACGGCTCATTGAATTAAATAAAATTACTATACTTTTTATTTATTTGTAAACCCAAAATGTAAAAAGGTAGTGAGGAGAAATTGGATGAGGAAGGCCGAGGATAGAGAAGACAATGAGAGGATTCTCATAATTACCTGTAGAGACAAGGTTTTAAAGTGGCCTACATTTCAAATCTATAATAAAAGGGAAACCCTTCGAGGTAAACAATAAATACAAATCAAATCATAATTGATACATAAAAACTTTAGTGTTCAAGGCCTATAGGTTTGGATACATAATTATGCCTACTCAATTGAAATAATTTACATGCCTGGCAATCTAATTGATCACGATTTTAATCAATGACGCAAACACAAACGTAAAATTAGATATCTCATTAGATCACTCCTTCATTTTAATAATATCTAACTAAGCTGCAGTGATGCAAATCTAAAATGATATTATTTTACTATTGCACAAAGCTATTACCAAAGTTCGTTGTATATATCTATAAAGTTACGAAAACCAATTTGTTTCGATGTACATTGCACTTTTGACGCAAACATCAGAAAACCAGTGTCATAGATAACAATCAATGTATTGTAAACATGGAAATGAGTTGACAGTATGTTAGGAACATGGTAGGGTCGTGGGCGGGCGGCTCGGTTGGGGTTGCGCAAGAGTTGAACTCAAGGTACTGTTGTGTTGAGGCAACGATACCTTTTGTGTCTTAGACCCATCCTTTGTCATAAGGCGCTTTTAAGGATATTTTATTATTTGGAGTCAAGGTTGCTGTTGTGATGGCGAAGTAACGTGAATGAAAAAATCGGCCAAGTGCAAGCCGGACTCGCGCAAGGATTCCGTAGTACCATACAATATTACTAAATAATTGGGTTTTCTTCGGGAAACTCGACACACCCTATTGTCTTGGCCAATTTTTACTATTAGTTTAACTTTAAGGCTAAGTTTGGCCATTCAAAGAGGCAGTGCGGTTAGCCTCCTAGGTAGGTCTGCCTCGGTTGGGCACTTTGGAGTATACAGGGTTTAAGGGACAGCCCTCCGCAGACTAAAACGGTGAACTTAGACCATCAAACTAAACAACTTTCACTATGGAGCCTACCTCCGAAAAAAAATCTGCTGTCCCATACATTTTATAGTCTGGTAGATAGAGCAGTTTTGTATGGGACAGCAGTTTTTTTTCACGTTTCCTGGGGTAGGCTCCATAGTGAAAGTTGTTTAGTTTGATGGTCTGAGTTCACCGTTTTAGTATTTGCTATAAGCTGTCACTTACACCCTGAACATTTTTTGTAATTTGTTTAGTGGTTTGTGTTTAACGTTGATGGTTTTTCTCTGGTGTTCTGTATTTACTGTGTTTTTGCGGTTAAGTAAATGTTAACTTAGAATTAACTCCTTATTTAGATAGGTACTTAGGTAATCAATTTTTTTTATATACTTAAGTGTTATTTTAATCCAAACATTTTCTTTTCTTTTTTTTTTCAAGTTAATGTTTTTTTAATTACCGATTATTTTAACTTTGTCTTCATCCAAACTGTCGTACAAGTAAAATAGAAGTAAAATCACTAACACACCGTTTAGAAAAGGATTCCAGGCTTTAGTATTCTATAGTATTTTATTCTTAAAAGTACTTACTAAAAGCTACCTTCAGATTTATGAGCATCTGCAGTATTTTAAAATGAGGGAAACACAATGCTTCTTTACCATACCTATCTTCCCACTGTCATCCCCCGAGTCGCTGTTGATCCCGGTTTACATAGAGTTACAGTTGTGGGCAGTGGCGGATTTGCAGTCTTGGCCACCCTAGGCCCCAGGCCATGCAGCCGCCCCTTTCTCAGAAATTTAAATAATGTGCGCGAGCCTTTAGAATATTTAGGTAATTTGAGTTATTTCTTGTTAACATCAGTGATTTTTTTGCCACGATTGGCCGCCCCTAATATCTGGCTGCCCTAGGCCGGGGCCTACTGGGCCTTAGGGCAAATCCGCCACTGGTTGTGGGTATGTGTTGTGGGCTATGCCCGTATAAAAAATTCACTATTTTAACACACTTAGAAAAGTGAAATAAATAAAAATTTTAACAAACCTATGAACATGATTCCTCTTTAAAAAAAACTAAACTATAGTCTTATCGATCACACAGAATTAAGAGAAAAATTATAAAAAATAAATTAGCACAGTAAAGTAATAAAACTAAGGGCGACCGTACACTGCGCCCCTCCTTATGTAACTGGTGGAGCTTGAGCCCGCGCCGGTGTTTTTGGTTTTGATTTCAGCGCGTGCGCATGCAGCCTGCAGCGGCGGTAATATGCCGCTTTTTACTACAATCATTAGTCAGTCAAACTAATTTATTCAATATAGGACTAGATATAGGAGCTTGAAGCAAAAATATTTTTTTGAGCTACCACCGCGTGTTGGGCAATTCTACGGAATGTGGACAAAGCCATGTCACAGGCCGGAGAATGCATGTTACCTTGTATTTATTCCCGATATTATATTTTTATAACATAGTTGACATCGGTATCTACTATGGCACATAAGAAAACTATATGAAATGTATCGATAACATATTTAAACAAATATTCAAAGTCGAAAATTCTCACCTCCATGACTGTCACACAGCACAGGTCAGTGTGCAAATTATTGTGTACATCTAAAACTACTAGGAACCTATGCAATTAAATTACGTCACACGTATTTTGAATAATTATCCTTTGTGATAAAATGATGTGCTCCAGTTTATGGCTAAAGACTAATTAATTATATGCAAATCAATGTTGTCACACGACTTTCCACTCATTCCCATGACAGCGCACAATCACAATCATAACTTTGCTTACTGATAAAGGCAAGTGTTGTCCCGGCTTGCATGCATACATTCGATATCGACCTACATGTTACATAGGAGAGCCATACGCTATCTTGGTTTGTTTAAATAATACGGTCCTGTATATGCTCAATTTTGGGGTTTGTCACGTAATGTATCTCATTCATGTTACTCTTTTTACACATTGAATATTTGCTATTTTTATGAAATAGCGATTTAGAAGCGTGCTTTACATGTTTTTGTTTCATTGTAAAAATCAATTAAGCAAAGACACTTGATAGTTAAAAAAATATTTCAAATAAACAAGCAAATCCTCATTACCCTTGTTCTCATTACCATAATTCCCATGACTGAAAATCAATCATGGAAATGAGGCATTGAGTATGGCGATGAGATATTTCTTGCTGGAAGTAGATTTACAACAAAATGCATCATAATAATTGTGAATTCTGAATCAAGAACAAACGGATCTAGTATGTACACTACTAAGAATTGTTGTACAATCGGTATTCTAGAAAAAAACATGTAAGGAAGAAAGGCAGAAAGTGATATCTAGAGTCAATGCTATTTTACAGATGAAGAAGATGATTGAAGTAGTATCTTATTAGGAAGTGAAGAAGATAAATGACGATTGTTCTAATGAGAAGAACGTAGCTCTAAAATAAATTGATTATGATGGTATTGTTCATTTATTGTGGACCACTCACAAAAACTGATCAATATCAACAAACTTTGTAAATACTGAGAAGCATATTTCTTTTGTTGTTAACAAAGGAACATTATTCATTTCTTATTTGAGATTCTGTATTTCCTAGCCCTGCGAGGTAGACAAATTCTGGCTCCTTACAAGTACAGACTAGCTTATATGGGCTGCTTTTGGGCAGGCGTAGTGGTACTCCCTGCATCCCGTTGAACCGACGGCCTTAGACTGGTAGTTGGGAGTGACTGGATGACGAAGGCCGAGGGTAATTTTGTGGGGCGCTTTGGCAAGGCCGAGGTTTAGTAGTGGATGATGGATGTGTACGCTCGTCGCACCATTCCTTTGCGTTCCAGTTTAAATTTAGACCAAACTTCCTGACTGCTCCTGGGCGTATAATATATACTTACAAACTCTTTCACTAGTTCCATATCTCAGATATCAAAAGAATTTTTAAATTCTGATGACAGCTGATGACACTCAAGTGATGTAAAGTAGGTAAACGATACGCAACACAAACCATGTCACTATGGTATTCACAATACGGGATCCAACTAAGAGCTATCGGACAGCAGTTCCAGAGATTGAAACAACCTGCTGAAGAGCTTTCTTTTTCTGCTCTCTAGTTACCACCGCAGAAATTAAAAGAGTTCTCGAGTGGTGACTGCGTACTGGAAGGCGCAGTGTGGGTAGATCCTTCACTAAGTGGACTGATCGACGATTTGGTGAGGGTGAGAGGAACAAGGTGGATAAGGGCAGCGCAAGACCGGTCATTGTGATGATCCTATTGGGAGGCCTTTGTCCGTCAGTAAACTTCTTTGGCTAAGATGATGATGATGATGGTTACCATAGACAATTATTACTGATCATCAAGTCATCAGCAATCTGAGGAAGTAGCAGTTACTGAATTGAGCAACGAAAAGAAGCGACCATATCCTATTTGAATCAACAAAGCTGCCTAACGCAAATTAGGTCTACGGCTCCACAAAACCAAAGGAGCAGGACGGTACAGCTAAAAGGAGACATTTACACAAGGTGAGCACGCATGCAAAGCATGAGAAGTATGCGATTTTGGAGTCCCATCCCACTAAATTTTTGTGCCGCTGGCAGTGGAGACGTCTGGAACATGGGGGGTGGAGGCTAAGGCGTTTGTGAGAGATCTGGGCAGGAGGATGGTGGAAAATGACAGCAACGTCCGCTCAGGGTCGTATCGGGTGCAGAGGATTTCATAGGCCATCCAGCGCGGGAACCAAATAATTCTTTAACAATAGATTGAACAGCCAGGGAGATTATATAATTTTTGAGAAAAGATATTGTAAGCAGTGGCTTCAGAACGTGCTTTGTAACATTTCGATCGTCACTGGTCTGTAGTGCTCACCCTTGTTCTTTTCACACATAACTCTGAACTTAGGTATGGTATTTCCTTTTCGTTTCGAGTATGTAGGTTTCCTTACGATGTTTTTATTTCACCGCCGAGCTACTTATATTGACGGATACAACCGTACATAAATTCCATAGAACTTAGAAGAAAAGAGCCTCCCCGAGTGATGAAACCCGAGTTCTTCTTGCGCATCCTGGGCAGATAGCCTCGATACTACCATTGCTGACTGACTAATCTTACCACCTAAGCATGAGTACTTATCATGAGATATGACTCATGCTGATACGAAAGAATAAGTAGAACTAAGTGGTACAGGCGTGGAATCGAATCGGAATTGAATTGCCTCGTGATTGAGTCACAAGCTCTCTTTCGTATTCTTTGCTCCAGAGATATACATAACAGCCTTAACTCTTTGCATCTCAAAGTAATCTGAGTATATAACTACTATTGATTGTACTACGTGTGTACAACATCAAATCGCTGATCACTTTATAAATTGAACAATATCGATGTACAGTGAACTAGTGCTAATGAAACTTAAGCCTCTTCGGTAGCAGACCAATAACTGATGCGATCCATTTATCTAGAACCTAAGCTACCCAAGCTACCTATGTTTCCGAAACATTTCTCATTACCATGCTAAGCATTTCAGTATAATATTTCGCAATCTCATTACCATTATAGGCATCTCATAACCATGTCTCAATTTCTCATTACCATGATCATTATCATTACCGAATTCAATATATCTCCTAATTCAAGGGGTAGATTTTAGTGCCTTTCTCACATTCTACTCTTATTTGGTACTTCTTCACATAAAAATAGTTAATTTGCCAATATTTGAAAAAAAATCAGATTCTCATTTCATTACCATGTTTGTCCACATTTCGGATAAATACCCTGTTGTCGCTGTAAACAAGATGCGGCCAGAAACTCTACAACATAACACGACTTAATAACAATAGTTACATACAGTAAGTTTTGAGGCGCGCCTTGGGAGAGGCCTATGTTCAGCAGTGGACGATGATAGGCTGATGATGATGATGATGATACACAGTAATAAATGATTGATATTATACAGTAAACTATAAGGTTAGTGACACTCAGACCCAAGCATTTTGACAATTTAAATAATCATCCAGTTTATAATGCTTTTTACAGATGTTTTTTGATCTGAGTTTTAAACATGTTTTCAGAAAAATTCAAAATGGTCTCAGGGATTTTATTATAACAGCGTATACAGTGACCCATTATGTGATCACCCTTCTAAGCCGAAAATGTGGAAATTATTTATTGTAATTATATAAGGTCTAACAAAATAAGGTGAAACTATTTTAAGGGGATTTTCAGACCATCAAACTGAACAACTTTCTCTATGGGACCAATGTCGAAATCAAATTTTTTATAAATAATATTTACACTGATCTACTAAATATTTTGCTATCATCCCTGAATAGGGACCTGTGTTTTGTTTACTTTGCACGCCGCACGCACGCGGCGGCTTCCTTTGAACTCAACGCGCCCGGCCCCCACTCCCGCCCTTGCTTGCGTTGCGTTGCGACCTTTCACCTTACTTTGACATCCATGCTATGATATCTTAGTGCAAACGAAGTGGAACGCTGAAAGACAGCTTCCGCCATCTCTCGGTGACATTGCGAAGCACTATAAGCGACAGCGCGCTACTCCTCACCGCTGCGCTGTAGTAGTGAGAGATTTCGCCCATATCAAACACTGTCTTGTTGGTCTAGTGGTCTAGACAACCGGCTCACGATTCGGGTGCTTATGGTTCGAGCCTCGTGTCGGCCGGCCGTCTTTTTCTATTTATTTATCAATGTGGCTCCCCCATGCGCTAATAAGGGGCAACGACATTAATTTAGCCGTTCTAAAATCCCAGGCGACTTACCTATCTATACCCAATATACATACTAATCTATGTTGACATCTTCAGTAGCGAGCGAGCGCTCGCGCACGCCGACCGGTCGATACGTTTTGCGCGCGCCTCACTCAACCTCTTGCAAGGTTACGTCATTACGTGATATGCTTTACCATCATGAACGTGACAACTAGTGACAAGTGTACGGACCTAGCTACTTGGACGATACATACGGATTTCGGTGAATAGGCAGAGGTATTGAGTGACCTGGAGAGCGATTTTTGAATCTCATTCGGTGAGCTCAGCAGTTGAAAATGTCAAAATACCTAACTATGGAGATACGCATCTTTCTGCTGCTGATTTGATTTTAAAAAATCTCACTCCTGAAGTATGATTTTTGAACTATGGAGATACGCATCTTTCTGCTGCTGATTTGATTTTAAAAAATCTCACTCCTGAAGTATGATTTTTGAAAGTCAAATTAGCAGTAGAAAGATGCGTATCTCCATAGTTATTTTGACATTTTCAACTGCTGAGCTCACCGAATGAGATTCAAAAATCGCTCTCCAGACCTGACCTTACGCCACTTGATTTCCATGTATGCCAAAACAGAACTACCAGTGAGCTCCGACAACGGATAGTGACCGCACACGTGATGTTATTAATACGATTGAGACGTTTTAATCAATAAGTGCAAAGACACATCCAAAGACGTGCAATAAAGTTCATTGAGAAAGGTGTGGGATATGTACAAAATTGAATGTAAGTTAAAGTACCTACTTACATACCATTTGGATTACATTTTTTAAGCAAAATGCTACGTTCATTATCTACCTAAACATCTGAACTTAGACGTCCCCAACTGCATAGTCAAATTAGTCAACCAGCTCGCGGGGCCCCAGCGCGTAGGTAGGTTCAGTGACCTCGCCTCGCACGCCCGCTTCGCCACACTCGTTCACAGCAGAACAGGGCCAAATCCAGTGGTAGATATTATTATTTTTTACTTTTAAACAGCAGATTTTTTTTCTGTTGATTTCGATATTGGTCCCATAGAGAAAGTTGTTCAGTTTGATGGTCTGATCATCCCCTTAAAATAGTTTCACCTTATTTTGTTAGACCTTATAGACATCTCTGTTTTTTGGAAACAAAGACAAAATTTTTCTTACCTGGACACAATCTGCAATGGCAAGTGTGGAAATCGGCTTCGCACTCAGGTCGGCCGTTGCAGACTAAACTTGTGCAATTGGGGGTATGGGGATCCTGGTCTCAGTGTGATTGCGGCGAACATATCCAGTCGATAGGTCATCTGCTGTGCCCAAACACCTGCACGAGAGAGGATCTAAACACGCATTACGCAGTCAGGCTTGCTGGATACGGCTACTAAAATATAAATAACCCTCCTTCTGGCGCAGTCCGGAAAAAAACCACTGAAGAACCATTGACACGAAAAGAAAAAAAAGAAACATTTAACTAATCATAATATTTTAACTCTAACCAGCTGATCAGTGATACTACGGAAGCATGTGACGTTGTAAGTGATTAAGTATCCTCCTCTCAATGTACGGATGGCCTGTGTTGAAATCAAGTTGACATACAACGAATAATATTATAAAAATGCGGTATTTCATCATCAAAGAAACAAAAATACAGTACATCATATTTTGGGGTGACTTTTGCTCACGATAATGCTGTTACTAAGATTTTATATCTAAATAGCATCATACCACAATTGCGGAAAAACGGTACTACCCGGTAACGTAAAATTATGGTAGATAAAATACACATAAATGCATGAAACGAGTAGAGTCTTGAACATTTTAGCGGCGCAGCTGCATTTGTTGACGTCACTATGTAAGTTGAAGGCCACTGCTGGACAGGGCCGCTTGTTGGCTCGGCGGTTCGGCTTTCCATCTGGGAAAGCACCAAGGGCAGCACTAATGACGAGAAGTTCCATCTCATTGTACTATCTGCTGTAGATATTCATCTCGGTCCAATTATCGGTAGGAAGGTCGCGGGCCGCATCAATTCCTGTCATTATGATCTAAAATATTACTAAAATTACGTCTCGTTTAATTGGGTTCGTGTTTTGTTAACATTTTTTTGTTTGTTATTCCTAACTGGTCTCATTTTTCCAATCTTTAATCATCATCTTATTTAAGACCTACTCTCTTGTACGCGTATCTCTTCAACAGTCCTTGATACGATACGACTTCAAACTTTTCTTTAATATGTGCTAGATAACTCTAAGTCTTTCTCTGCCTCTCTTCTCCTCTATTTTTCCCATCTGGAACGGAATCCCTTTCAATATAGTTTTAAGAAATTATCGTGTCGTATCATGACTGTGTTTGATAATTTTCTTCTCCGGTAATTTTTAGAATGTCTTTATTTTCTTTTACCAATTTTAAAACCTCAACATTTTTTATTCGATCTATACAACTTTCTCCTCAATATTCCTTTTTATAAGTGCCTTGACTTCCTGGTACGATAAGACTCCGATTCTTTAACAATAACCTCTTGTTTAATATTAACAGCAAAGAAGTTATTGTAAAAATGTTAAGAAAATCATATCACCGGAACAAAAATAAGTCATGTCAATTTATATTAAAAGTTCAATAATGTTCTATTCTCAAAAACGATTTATCGCACTGGATAGTATGTTAAATTATCAATTCTTCATTTTCAGGATTTGCATTTACTGTATCTTAGGTATAAAATAGGAAGTCGGGTAAAATGGGGCGTCGGTGGCGCGTTTTGGAGAGAAACTCAATCTTGAGGTCCGGGGTTCGATTCTGCACAGAGGCGATGCCATATACCAATGAGTTTTTCTAACTTATGAACATAATACCGACTGCAAACGGTGAAGGAAAACATCGTGAGGAAAGCTGCATATGCTGAAGAAGGTATTGCAATGCGTATGTGAAGTCTACCAATCCGCATTGAGCACGCGTGATGGACTAACGCTCATACACCCTCCCTGAGGATAGGCCAGAGCCCTGCAGTGGGATTTATATAGGCTGATGATGATGATATATACTCGAGAACATAAAGCCGTTTCGGTGTGGTCAGAAATAAAGTTACAATACGTATAACAGCTGCCCCATCTGTTATGATGTTGCCAGTTTATAAAACAATGAACTAATATGATTTTAACGATAAGATCTCAACAGATACACCGAACAATAGCATTACAACTTGCGTAAAGTATGGGAGAGAAGGGAGTAGTCCACATTATGTTCCATGTCGTCTATTTTCGAGTGTCGGTCGTAGAGGGTGACCTCGCCGGTATCCGTTTCAAATAACATGACGGAAAACGATTCGATTATTGTAAAAAATAACTCGTATTTAGTATGGTAGGTAATCAGGAAGATTGATTAAAGATAATTTGGTTTTAATGTTGATTTGACTTCGTTTTATTGATGTTTATTTTTGTAAAAAACTGAATTAATGGTATCGGGAAAACTACCTAAAATATTTTTTACTTTTATTTTGCTTTGTGATGTCCATTACTTCATAGTTTTTTCCTAAAGCGTTTTGTTGGTACTTAATTATCATTAATGTTTCCATCTTCTGGGAACTGTAGCCACAAAATATAGTCAATGGCTTTATCAGAATCATGTCAAAAATAGTGGAGTTCCTTTTTTGGTATTTAAAGAAGTAGGTACTTACCTATGACAAAACTGGATCCAGCCTTTAAAAAAAAAACTAAAGTCGCACAGGTGCCAGGTCAAAATTCCTAAAATTTTAGGAATTTTCCGATAAAATTCGACGTCTCTAAAAGTTTAGATTCAAAATTATTAGTAAATTGGGCAAAAGGGAGTTTAAAGGAGTAGCAAAACTATCGTTCGGTTGCAGAAACGCTCATTAGAGTTAATCCTCCATTTAATCTCTTGCTGTAACTTTTTGTCGTGTTGACGTAGTAAAATCCAGCAAGAGATTTAATGGAGGATTAACTTTATTGGGCTTTTCTGCAACTGAGTGTCAGACAGCTATTTTCATCGTAGATAAAGTTAATTTTAACGGGTTCGGCTCACAACTGTGTTTTCATCGTCTTTGGTTTGGTCTTTCGTTTAAATTCTTTCGAGTTGAAGACATTTCATTAAAAAAAATCCAGCCTCTTGTTTCAGACTCAAAAACAGTTCAAAAAATCAAATCAAATTAAAAAAAATACGTAAACAAAAAGTATCTTGCATCGGCCGGGAATCGAACCCGGGCCGCCCGCGTGGCAGGCGAGCATTCTACCACTGAACCACCGATGCTCATGTCTGAGTGTATAAAATTACTGTACGTACCCGGCGCAGGCGCTTATCGCTCTGAGTGTGACGTCACGTCGCAGCTGCGCGTGCTGCTACTTGAAAAGTAAGTATGTATCAAATGAGCGTCTCAAGCACGTTGTTCGCTAGTCGGTACAAATTACTTTATCGGGTGATTAGGTAGGTAACATTTTATAATTTAGTACTTAAGTACTTACTTACTTGCTGTTACCCGCGACTCTGTCTCATTGACTTAAAAAAAGCATCAATGTGTTAATTCAGAATACCTAATTATATTCTATCCGTGTGCCAAATTTTATCTAAATTTGTTCAGCCGTTTATGCGTGATTGAGCCACAAACATCCAAATATCGTCACAAACTTTCGCATTTATAATATTAGTGACAAAACATTTGAAACATTTATATGTCTTCTGGCAGCAAGTTTGACATTTTACCTACATTAAATTTCGTACCTATAGCTATGCGACATTTATTAGCAAATCCGCCATAATAACGCATAATACATAACAATTTTAACCGTCCAGCTATTACAGTTTAAACTATACAGCCCTTTATAGGTAGTAGGACAGACAGAAGGACATGACAGCGTAGCCTTATGAATAGGGTTCCTTTGGGTACAGAACCCTAATAAATGAGCGTTTGTGTTTGTTGGCAGGGTACGGGCACATAGCTCCGAAGACGCAGTCAGGCAAGGTGGTGACGATCTTCTACGCGATCCTGGGCATCCCCCTCATGCTGCTCTGCCTCTCCAACATAGGTGACGTCATGGCGTCCTCCTTCAGGTACCTACATCTGACAGGGTGTCGAAGAGGTGACTAATCCTTTCGGTCCACATCTCTGATGTTCACATCCAACCTAAAACCTCATTTATTCCAAACAATATCACACATATGCAGGGTAAATTTTATAATACTGCGGATAACTCCAGCTTGTAGTCTACTCATCAAACTGAACAACTTTCACGATGGAGCCTCTGAAAGATCTGCTATATAGCTTTCTGACGTAGGTAATTTTTCACCCTAGCTACACCGCATCGGAAGGTATTCCGTTCTAGAGAAGATGAAGTTAGATACTCTACAACACACATACTTTCAACAAAACAAAATATAGGTTCGTATTTACCACCGTGTGACCAACACGTCATATACATACTAGAGTCAATGCATCCGATCCCCCTATGATCTTATCGGTTTCTCATTCTATCACTTTCAGGAGGGAAATGAAGAAAGATTGCATAATGTGTTTAGCACAAGCCACTTACAATGCACCTACTTAGCATAAGTATATGCATATGCTCACGACTACATTCCCCGAGGGGGTATTCGGAGAAACCACCTATGACCACCGCCACCTTCTTAAATCCTGCTAAAACTGCTTTCATAATCAACTAGTTCTAGATAATCAAGCAACCACTAAGTCGAAATTGACCATCAGCATTAATTATTATCAACATCATTGTTTTGTCATGCCGTGGTGGTCCAGTGGCGAGTAACCTTGCATGCCGTGCAGGAAGCGATGGTTCGATCCCCGTCCAGGCCGACTCGCACCAATGAGTTTTTCGGAATTTATGTACGATTTGTAACACCACTGGCTTTTCGGTGAAGGAAAACATCGTGACGAAACCTGCATGCTTCTACTTTGAGGCATGTATTACCCACTGTCGCGGAGGCGACAAGTGGCGACGGGTTAACCCCCCGTCACACTGGACAGAGTTACTGACTACTGGTGAAACGGGGATGTACTGAGGTTTCAGAATATCTCTGACTGCCCCCGCGGGGAATATATATTGTCGTGAGCATTATGCTTATTGTTTTGTACCTTTTTTTAAAACATGACACCTATGTATTTTTGGATGCAAAAAATTTATCATAACCGTAAAAAAATACATTTTTAAACACCGATACATGACTGAGTAACATTCATTAATTTATATTTAAATAACTTCTCATTGATCAAATAACATGTTTGAAATATAAAAGATACTGTTTTCTGGAAAATTATTTGCTTGTATTAAAGTTTCAGGCGTTATACCTAAATGTGTATAGTGAGCGTAGCATCTCTTCTCACTATTATCTTAAGGGTCGGCACTACCCTAATCGGGCAAAACAGGGTTCGGCGTTCCGACTTTTGAGGATAGTAAATAGCTATATTTAGAAACAAAATTAATACCATCGCTTCTTTAAAAGATGAAGTACAAGATGAACAAAAAAAATTTCAGTAAAATTGTGTAATTACATCAGAAAGTAATCGAGAATTTCATGAAAAACTCCAGAATAGCACTGCCGCGTTCCGAGTCCTGTGATTTAGTGAAACAAAATAAAACAACAAAATATATTTCTAATCAATGGCAAAACATCAAAGAACACTTTAAACAAATCAGTTTTTCGATACGACTTCTAGTTTTTTTGCAATTTGTTACCAAAAATCACATATTTTTTTGGACGTTTTCTTCATACAAATTACTATGGGCCGTCAATCGTTCGAAATCATTGCAAATAGACCGGTGACCGGCAACACCCAACCCTGTCTTAGAAGATTAATGAACAAATCCATTTTTAGCTAAAGTAGGCAAAGTAACTTATAAAAAACCGGGCAAGTGGGTGTCGGGCCACATGCAGTGTAGGGTTCCGTAGTTGCCCGTCACGTATGTGGACTTAGAAGTACATTTTATAAATTGGTCGACTATTACTCGTTATTATAACAGAATAACTGTAAGTTTAGTACTATTGTTACTAGCAAACTAAGGATTGATAATCTGAAATCATCATCATCATCGTCAGATATGTTTTAAATAAGAGTGAATTCTGTACCGCAGTAGGTAACTCAAACGATTGACTTTGTAAGTCATTTGCACGACAGAATTTTGCGCGAAAAGACATTGCGCGACACAAGACAACACAAAGGAATTTCACAAAAGTTACTTTCCGGGCACTGTTTGGTAGTTTTTGGTTATTTTGGTAATTTATGGTAGTTTTGAGTCTTTCGGTAGTTTTTGGTAAATTTTCGTACAAAAGTAACCAAAAAGTTATTTTGGTAGATTTTCGTACTTTTCGGTAGTAATTTTTGGTTATTTTGGTAGTTTCTGTTTTTTTGGTAGATTTTCGTACTTTTTGGTAGATTATTGTTATTTTGGTAATTTTTCGTACTTTTTGGTAGTTTATGGTTAATTTGTTACATTTGGTTCATCTCATTTCATTTTATTTATTTACCTTTAATTGTAGGTAGGTACATAAGTTACAGATGGTAAGTACAGAGTACCTATTAGTCACACTACAATATAATTTATAAACATTAAGAAAAAAACAGATTTAAACAATAGGTGCCAGACAATAACTTAACTACCACCTTTCACTTACTACAATTAAATTAGTTAAATGTTATAAAATCAGTTAAATGTGATTAGTTAAAAATTATAATATCCTATTGAGGTACAAATAATAGGTCTGCAACACATTTTTTTCTACTCAGATTGATGCCTGTTTGTTTACTTATACTGAAGAAACTAATTAAAGTCATAGGGACACTGTTCGATTAATAATTCTTTAACCTTCTTCAGAAATTTCTTGTCGGCTTTAATGTCATCTGGTATTTTACTATACACAAGAACAGTATTCGAGTTTATTTTGTAGTCCTTAGCATCTATGCTAGTCGGTAATTTGGTACCAGTAGCTCATTTTTGCGAGTTAAATTTAATCTCTTGCTACGGAATACTACGGGGTATCGTCTCACGATTTCGCACAGATCGAAGATATACGAAGCTGTCACAGTGAGTAATTTAAAGTCGGTAAACAAGGATCGGCATGACACCCTTACTGACTGAATTCCGCTTACGATTCGAATGTAGGTACAGTCAGCAGCAAAAAAATGTATGCCTCCTCATGCAAAAGATGTATACACTTTAGTACTACGCGTAGTACTAAAGTGTATACATCTTTATACTACGACGTAGTAAAAGTGCATCCATCTTTTTGCTGCTGACTGTGCCTCTTTTGCAAAACATATATTTTATTTATGTCAAAAAACCCACCCCGTAGCCAAGCCGTCAAGAACTCTTTTGTTTTTATGGTAGTTTTTGGTAATTTTTATTCTTCTATCAAATATTTCCAAAAAGTATAAAAATCTACCAAAATAACCAAAAACTACGAAAATCTACCAAAATAACCAGAAACAACGAAAAACTACCAAACTAACCAAAAACTACCAAAAAACCAGAAACAACAAAAAAATAATTACTAAGGTCTACACGCAGAATGTTCAATACGTAAAACGTTCAAAACGCAAAATGTTCTATACGCAAAATGTACAAATTCGCAAAATGATCAAAACGCAAAACGTTCAAAACATAAAACGTTCAAGACGCAAAATGTTCAAAACGCAAAACGTTCAAGACGCAAAATGTTCAAAACGCAAAACGTTCAAGGCGCAAAACGTTCAATACGCAAAACGAAAGCACACACAAACAAGCTAAAGATAAAACGTAATACTTCAATGGTGACAGGTGGTGTCAAAATGACAGATGTCAAAGATGACAGGCGTTGTAAAAAGATGTCAAAGGTGACAGGCGTTAAGGTGATAGACGGTGTCAAAATGACAGAAAATGTCAAAAATGACCAGCATTAATACAATTTTTAATTGAAACGCCTGGCATTTGTCACTTTGACACCGCCTGTCACCGTTGACGTCGCTTGTCATTCTTGACATATTCTGTCATTTTGACACCGCAAGTCACCATTGACAACGCCTGACATCTTTGACATCTGTCATTTTGACACCACCTGTCACCACTGACAGCACCTGACATCTCTCAACATTTACAAATTCTTGTTTTTAAGGTAACCGTATTGAACATTCTACGTATTGAACATTCTGCGTATTGAACATTCTACGTTTTGAACAAGCCGCGTATGGAACATTCTGCGTATTTAACATTCTACGTACTGAACATTCTACGTATTGAACATTCTACGTACTGAACATTCTACGTATTGAACATTCTGATTTCGTAAATTGAAGAAAAACACACATTTTGCGTTTTCAACGTTTTACGTATTGAACATTCTGCGTGTAACACCTACTTATAATGTTCTTGTGTCGCACAATGTCCTTCAGCGTGACGAAAATTACTGCTGAAATTTACCAAAATCTACCAGCCCTGTTTCAAATTCTACTTAAATTCTACCAAATAATATTAATGACGTTACAGATGGTTAAAATTTAATATAAAACACGTTTTTGAACAAAATATTATCAATTTTATCTAAACGCTCATCATTACACATGTTATTTTCGCATTTTGGTATAAATTTTTATTGGTTTTCATCACTTTGTAACATCAAATGTGCTTGAATGATGCTTCAATTTTCAAATAAATATTAAATTTGGTCGTCCCTATGCAAGTTTAAATTTAGTACAGTTTTCTGTGTCTCATAAGCAGAGTCAGAAATTTTGGTAGCACTTTTAATTATGTCAAAGGGATTGCACGTTTATCGACTTCCGATTGTGTCCATATACGGGTAATTTTTTATCACTGCGGATAACACCAGCATGTATTCTACTCATCAAACTGAACAACTTTCACTATGGAGCCAACTACAAAAGAGCGAAAAAAAAATCAGCTGTCCTATACAAAACTGCAGTACCTACATATTCGACTCAAATGTATGGAACAGCTGATTTATTTTCGCTATTTTGAAGTTCGATACATGCTGAAGTTATCCGCAGTGATATAAAATATACCCGTATATAGACATTATTGGAAGTCGATAAACATGTAATCTCTTTGACATATTAAAAGTGCTAAGTACCTAAATTCCAACTCTGTTTAGAAGCCCTCTTTTGTAAAAAAAAAATAACATTAGGCGATATGATTAATATTTGCTGTACTAGAAGTGAGTTCGGTGGCGCATTGCGGAGAGGTATGGACTCTCAATCAAGAGGTCCGCGTTCGAATCCGCACGGACAACATGCCACGAACCAATGAGTTTTTCTAACTTATGTACGTATTACCGACTGCTCTCAAAGGGTGAACGAAAACATCGCGAGGAAACCTGCATAATGCAGACGAAGAAATTCTGATGTATATGTGAACTCTACCAATCCGCTTTGGGCATGCGTGGTGGACTTACGCCCAAACACCCTCCTAGAAGGTAGGCCTGTGCCTTGCAGTGGGACGTATACAGGGTGTTACAAAAGTAAGAATACATTTTTAAAACTCTTAAGGGGGTTGTTTAGACCGTCAAACTGAACAACTTTCTCTATGGGACCAACATCAAAATCGCGAAAAAAAAATCGGATACCCCATAGATTTTTAGCTCGAGTCGATTTGTAGAGTATAGAACATAAATTATATTTTTCGCGATTTCGATATTGGTCCCATAGTGAAAGTTGTTGAGTTTGATGTAGACCATCAAACCACCCCCTTAAATGTTTATTTGTATTTTTGTAACACCTTGTATAGGCTGATGATTATGATGATGATGTACTAGAAGTTCCGGAAAACTTGCAAACCCTGCAATCGTTTTCTCAGCCATTTGTATTGCCAGCTTAGATTTTATTAGACGGAATCCTTGCATTTTTAAATACATTTACATTTTCGAATACCCAATTTCTACTAAAATCTACTAAACAATTTTGCCCTAAATATACCAATAAAGAAGAAATCTACTAAAAGTCGTCACACTGATGATGTCCTTTTGCGCAAATGTTTTTGAAGGCAATCGTTCCAGTTACTGCAAAATTAACTTTTATTCCGTGCTTAAAATATTATATCTGACGATGATTATGATGATAAAAGATTACAAACCCTTAGTTTGCTAATACCAATAATATTAAACTTATAATAAATTCATTATTCTGTTAAAAGTTTTAATTTGTTCTGTTAAAATAATTTTAAGTTTTTTTAAGCCTTAGTAATACTGTGATCTAATTAGCTAGAACTCATCCTATCCTACCACCAGGGGTGATCTTTGATCAGTCACATTATAGGTCCATCACGGTACTGTACTGTTGCTGTAAATGTCAATTTCGACCTACGGCTCTCAAATCCAGATGCTGCAGGATGATTGCCACGCACAACCAAACATTCAACATTAATTTAATGTGGTAAAATCTGCCTTCCGAGTAGTAGGTACCCTAAATTCGGTCGGACCTACGACCCTGCCAGGATAGGGTCGGCCGACCAGACTTTTTAGTCCTTACTAATTGGACTCTAGACCAACAGACTAGTTACGTCCTTTAATTCAACGAGGTAAAATGTTGTGTCACCAGGTAGTGTTCACTTTTTCCTTCACACCAGTAAACATGCCAGCCAAGCTGTCGCGCGCTGCAGCCGACCAAGTTTTTTGCAAGAAAAGTATTACCAAAAGCTATCAAATTGATTTGTTCATTAATCTTATAAGATAGGGTTGAGTGTTGTCGGCCACCGGTCTTTTACTTTTGACAGATATGTCAAACGGGCCGTAGGTAGTGCCGACCCTTAACTATTACACAATCGTAAAAAACATGAGTAATAAAAAAGTTGCGGTTCACTTCATATAAACTCAAATAACACTCGATAGCGCGATTTAAATGACGTGTGGCGCCATCTATTGACAAGTGCGTTTGTTTGTTCGCGCATCACGCAAAAACTACTGAACCGATTTTGATGAAACTTTTTTTGTTTGATAGCTTATGATCTGACTTAAAATCTGGTATATAATTTATGCGGACGAAGTCGCGGGTTAACTCTACTAGTAATAATATCGTAAATGCTAATTTTTGTGATGATGTTTGGATGTTTGTGACTCAATCACGCATAAACGGCTGAACGGATTTGGATGAAATTTGGCACATAGATAGAAGATGTTCTGGATTAACACATAGGATACTTTTTTAAGGTCCACGCAGACGGCGTCGCGGGGTAAAGGTATCATTAAATAAGTTGCTCCTTGCCCCTTTGATATAATGGTTAAATTTTCCAGATTCCTGTACTGGCGAGTGTGTTGCTACGTGTGCACGCGTCCACCGAAGAGGAGGCGCCGTCATCATCACACTTCCATCAGGTATCTAAGGGAACAAAGATGTGGAACTCCTCCTTCGAAAGGAAGTATATCCTTCAGGCTAGGTGTGATAGTTACGTCTAGGTGTGTTCCTCTGAACTAACTACACACAAATTACCATAGGTATAGTCTGCAGATATTAAGTACCTATACAGGCATTCAATACGATTCTCTCTATATTCATACATGTCTAGGGGCTGATCGTGTTAATCAAAGACCACTGAATAGTCACTGAATCGCTAGCGAATCACAACTTTTTGTTCATTTGATCTCGCGCTAATCATTTCACAGCAATTTGACAGAATGTTGAAATAAATCAAGAATCGCGCGATACCAAATCCCGCACAGCTGAATTGACACTGGTTCATGACCAAAACTGAATCATAACTGAATCTGCACCAAACGTCAATGTTTAAAATTTGCACGATCGGTTCCCAAACTACCTATGTACATAAATCTGCATGCAGCAGGGTTAAGTGTAACCTGTCGACACTGCAGAAGAAATAAGAGCAAGGAACAGTTTCCTCATGAAGACTAATATTTGTAACAGGCGTTCAGTGCGTGGCGGCAGCGGTCGAGGGTCATCACGGCGCAGGCGCGCTCCAGTTGGACCAGCCCCACCGCCCGCGCAGCTGGAGCGAGCTCATTCTGATACTGACTGCAGGTACAGTTGATATAGCTAGAAGACACTGCCTCCGTGGTCTAATGGTAAGAGCATGAATTGGGCTCTTGACACGGAATTCGTGGGTTCGATTCCTAGTGAGTGATATGTCATTTTGTGCGTTTTTCCCCAGTTGGTTAGGACATTGCAGGCTGAATCACCTGATTGTCTGAAAAGAAAGATGATTTCGTGCTTCAGCTGGCACGTTAAGCCGTTGGATCCGGCTACTATCTCTGGTGGTAGTAGTCGATACATAAAAACCACGTCAGAGGCCGTAAGGTGGTTTGAATAAACTCTGACACCAGGGCTTGCTGCCCACACTATAAGAAGAAGACAGGGCCGATCAGGCACCTGCACTAATCGACACACAGCACAAGTGCCGCAAATGCGGCAAGCCTTGTCGCTCCCGAATTGGCTTATACAGCCCCGAACGTCAGTGTCTTAACCAAACACACGCTGTTTGAAACATCTACTCAGATGAAATAAGGCCCATGATGACTACCTGTAGCGTTGTCGCTGATATTATGTATTAGGCCGCAATCAACAGCATAGATTGCGTGACGAGGAAAAGTCTCGCTCTACCAAACGATGTTCCTGAGTAAAAGAAAGGAATAGAGCTACGGAAAAATGTTATTCCATGCGGACAAGTTAGGTCTAAAAGAAAATAAGTAAAAGTAAACCACACTTGTATAAGGCCGGATTCGACCAAACTTAGATTTATAGAAGAGTAACTACACAAGGAACAATTTTACTTTCGGTGTTTACACACCCCTTACTCATAAGAACGAATGTATAATTCACCTGAAGAAAGAGGTCCTTGTATCCGTATTATTGCAATGTGAAGTTATACAGTTTTAATTTGTTAGGTTTCTTTTTATTAAATTTTTTTAAATTATGTGACATTTACATTTCATTTAGATTAGGGTTGGTAAAACGCAAAATCTGATTACTCTACGGTAACCGGTAACTTAGTCTAAGAATAAAATTTACTCGCGTTTGGTCGAATCGGGCCTAAGTCAACTATGACAAGAAGCCAGGCCGATATACAAATATGGAGATGAAACATCTTTGAATACAAGCTGTCTGACTCGAATATCGACTGTGCTCTTTCTCTTACTTAATGCAAATAGTACAATAATCACGTGACTGTAACGAACATTTTGTGCAGGTATCGAGACAGTGGATACAGCAGCGGGCGTGTACGCCGGCCTCCCCCTCGCCCGCCTCCGAACCCTTCCCCCCGCACTCGGTCTCAACCGCCTCCTCATGCCAGAGGATATGGTAAGACGCTTTGCTTCATCAATGAATTTTTACCAAGCTTGTTATTTTATTATGCCTTCTCCAAGACGTTGTCCTTTAAAATTTCGAAGTGTATTTTGAAGCATGAGACTGGAACTGTAGGCTGTAAAGACGTAGACCGCTGCATATTGCAGGTCCACGGGAATTTGATGAGGACCGTTCACCGGCTGTTTACGAAAGATACGGAAAAGATAATTTTGAAGAGGAAGAAGGTAAGATAACCATAGGTTTTTAATACTAATAGCGACTGATCTCAAACGGTAAAGGAAAACATCGTCAGTACACCTAAATCTTCTTCACACTGAAGAAGAAATTCTGATGCACATGTGAAAACCGCCAATCCGGATTGGGCACGCAAAGAAAATTTAAACGCCCATTTCTCCTTCACCATGAAGATGGGCTTGTGCTCATTCTGTGGACACGATAGAGGCTGATAACGATTACTTTCAAAATAAAGATATGTAAATTACAGAAGACTTCCCGAAAATATCACTGCCTTTGCAAGACTTAGAAGCAGCGTTGAAAGATTTAGATGAACATCAAACGAAGACATCAAAACTAGAGTTAAGAAGCAAATCACTTCCAAGACCATCCAAGTCCAAACCAGACTATGGACCTCGTAGAGAATTCGACGATCGGCACTATGAAGATGACAGGGAACTCTTCGAAATGCATGACTTACACGATGTTGACTACGAGAACTTCAAAGAGAGGAAAGCTAGAGAAATGGAAGAACTGGAGCGGAAGAGAACTGAGAAAGATGATTTTCAAGGTTACAGAGATCGAGGTTATGACCCGGAGGATGATGACTATGAGTTTGATAGTCCAAGGTCTAGGAAAGCTTGGCATGATCGAGATAGAAGGTTGGACTTTTTTCATACTGGCATTATCATTGTTACATACATTGTTACATAACCAAGTAAAGCTTAAATTACCTTTGCAATAACATTATACATACGAAACCCATATGAAAAGAGTGCTGTGTGTATTTACTTGTAAATATGGATTGTCTTTTGTAGAAACCGTGGTCGTTCAGAATACTACGAGCACGAAGACTACTTCCCAGACAGACAGCGAGGCCGAAGAGCTCGCAGCGCCATCTATGATTACGAGCGACGATGGGACGAGGACCGCGAGGAGAGGCGGGACGTCGAGGGGGGCGGGGGGAGGAACCGGCGGCTGAGGAGGCTTCATACTGTTGACGATAGCAGAGCGTATCGTTACGTGAGTCGACTATCCTGCCCTTATACTTCAGTTTCGTGCAATATCCAAGGTTTATGAGAATGTAACCATGCCAAACTGCCAAACCCGTGGGTTTGAATTCGATCCCCCAGTTTCGTGCAATATCCAAGGTTGATGGGAATGCTATCTCGCCAGACTGCGAAGCCAGTAGGTTTGAATTCGAGTTTGATTATGGATGTTACATTATTATGATTGTGTCAGATTTATCTGGTCTCTTTCTTTGACCAAAGTAATGAAACGTCCACTGGCATTAATTTAGGATCACGTATTGACTATAATCTAATTTTTTTCTTCAATTTTTGCCCCAATATCAGTGTTCAATTATAGTCATCTGACACACAATCCATCAATAATTATTATATTCTTATATCCATTGGTAATCTTGTTCAATTTGGATCGTAGACGCCATCACCGGAGCGAGAAGAATGGAGTGATGAGTTGGCAACAGTGCCAAGACGTAGCCGACCTCCACAAGGTATTAAAATTAATAATATTATTCTGAATCTTAGATACAGTGTTCTGCAAAAATATAATTTCAATAGGAGCTTAGCCTACAGTAGGTAGTTATTCCCAAAACAGCCGAATTCCACCATGGTGAATCTGGTATACTATACTTATTTGAATACTACAACAATTATAAATCTAGTATTTTCTGCACCGGTATAATCTGAATACTGCGTTATCAATGATCATGTTTTTGATAGAGAATCACTAAATGAGCATTTTTCACCCATAGGGAGAATCTGATCACTAATAAAAACAATTCTGTTTATAGTTTGGGATTCCCGACAAACTGAACTATATCCTGTACAATTAGATGCTCCTAACAAGGAAGAGGTACGTATCATTCTCGATCGTTTTCACAGTCGCGTCTATTATCATTGGATTACAACACTTATTCTCTTACAGATAAAGCCGGTGCCAATCTGGTTGTGTGTATTTCTGGTGGCATCGTACATAGTTGCCGGAACGTTCCTGTTCAAGCGGTGGGAGGGATGGGCGTATCTCGACGCTGCTTACTTCTGCTTCATCACTCTCACTACTATTGGCTTTGGGGACTTCGTACCTGCTCAGGTGAGAACTGTATTGGTGAACAAAAACAACACACAAAAAAACACAAGTAAAAGTAGTCGGTGTGTTATCAAGACCAAATATTAAAGATTTTTACATGTTATTATACAAGATATAAATAGATAACATTATCGCTTGCTTTATTGGTAAATTTTGTAATTAAGAAACTTTATAAGAAATCATTGAACGTCAAATAATTCAGTCTCACATTTTTAAGGGTCAGGCGCAAGGCGGTGACGCAACGGACGCGGTGCACTCGATAGCTCTCTGCTCTTTGTATCTTCTCTTCGGCATAGCACTCCTAGCGATGTCCTTCAACTTGGTGCAGGAGGAAGTGCGCGCCAACGTTGCAGCACTGGCTACCAAGCTCGGAATCATCAAGCCCAAGGAAGAGGAGTCTGACTCCGAGTATTGAATTAATACAGAACGTAAAGGACAACTAAAATCCAGTGGTGGTATGAGAAAGACGGAAACTATGATTAGCACACAATTACAAAGATATAACTTGTTATGCTGAACAAGGAGTCAAATCGTGTTGTCGTCTGTTTAACAATTTTACTGCTGTGCCCCCTCCCAATCCTTTAGCCTGCAAGCAGTCCACGTGTGCTTAAGTAAATATCTCTTACAGAATCAGGGTAGTCCCAACAGCATCCGCATCAAGCACTAGTCTCTCTCTCTCTCTCCTTTTGCTACTGACATTATTAAGATATCGTCATAGTTTACCTTTTCTAGGCCTGCAAAATAGAAACTGATTGCTATTTTGGTGCAAAGTTTCAAGAGATGGAGATAAACTTTAATAAAGTAATTCTAAGTTTCTGTTGTTTTTTGTTACAAGTACCCTCGTTTCTTTCACCGTGCTTAGATGAGCTCCGAAATGTGAGATTTTCTGATATTTGACTTATTTGTGATCGTCACCAAAATATTTGTCATAGAGTTACAAAGTGGTTTCAGTGTATATTATTATGTGTCTAACTGTGACTCTGCTCTTCCCAGCTTCCCTTCCCTTCTTCCTTGTGACAATGAGCGTGAGTATAATGTATACATGTCGGACATACGTGGCTGCATGGCCATCAAGTTCTGCGTTGGGATTTGGGTGTTTAAGAAACTTATCTTTGAAGGATATTATTAATGTTCACTGGATACAACTTCCTGAAATAAATTCAAGTGATCTACTTGCCGCTACTACAAAGTACCACGCAAATGTACTCTAGGTCATCCATAAGTGATGATAATCCTGATAAATTATATGACCAATAATAACATTATGTATCGCTAATCTTTGATAAGGAATTTGAATAAACAGAGCCTCGATTATAATAAAAAATACGTTTATATTATGATATGTCATTTTTGTATTGTGTGTTATGTTTGTTCCTATAAAACTCTTATTACCTTTTCCGAAAAACAGTAAAGTATCACGATTCGATACTTAAAACTGCACAACAATTACAATTTTAAGATAAAGCCGTATAAACAACGATGATTATTTTTCACCTATAAACATTCATAACATCAAACTTTAAAATTTTGCGAGCAAATCCGCACATATATAAATAATCTACATTATCATTGTGTATTAAAATTAATTTGGTGATCATTAACAAGGAGGCCGCTGAGCCGAGCGGTTTCTTCTGAAGCCATACATAATAGATAAAAAGTAAAGCTAGATAGGGTATGAGGATGTCGACCGCGGAGAAGGGAGAGGCGAGCGAGCGAAGTGGAGTGGACCTTGACAGGATCTTAGAAGAGGAGGTGGGACAGTTCGGCCGCTATCAGATCTTCACATTGGCCCTCGCCGCGCTGCCTGTCATATTCTCCGCCTTCGCTTCCGGAGAGTACATCTTCACTACAGCTAGGATCCCTACTAGGTAGGTAACCGCATTATTATATTTGGACGCAGTTCTGCAAAAATGATCCAACCCACTATAGAGCCCATAGTAGGTAGGTTCGGTTTGACGTAGGTATACAAACACTATTTTCGATTTAAAAATGGACGCAGTTCTGCAAAAAAGATCCAACCCACTATGGGCTCTATAGTGGGTTGGATCATTTTTGCAGAACTGCGTCCATTTTTAAATCGAAAATAGTGTTTGTATACCTACGTCAAACCGAACGAACCGATTTCAATGAAACTCAGCCATTCTTTTCGACCACAACGTTATTAGCAAAGGAGTTTTACAACATGTACAGTGTGATCCAACAGAACTATTTACTCACTTACTGTGCTGGCTCAGGAACTCGAAGTGGATCTTGGCCTCCGACAACAAAACACGCCATTCATTTCCTTTCTGACACAGAAAGGTTTAGTCCAGTTGGGCACCTCCAGCTCCTTGAGATCCTAGGTGACCTGGTCTATCGAGCGATACCTGGGCCTGCTCACCGGGCGACACCCAGACGGTTGCCCCGAATACGCTCTCTTCACCGAACTATCTTCCCCCATCCGTTCTATGTGTCCGAGCCAGCGCAGTCGTGCAGATTTTATTTCCTAGCACGTTGGGTGTGGAAACTAGTTCTTCTATTTCCATATTATCTCCCATTTTGTGTATCAAATTGTCACCTAAAATTATTAAGTTTCTTATACAATCCATCTTTAAATTGCAGATGCCAAATCCCGCAATGCGACGGAGCGAATCCAGAATTCGCTCCATCATGGGTGCTGAACGCTATCCCGGGCACCAGCGTGGACTCGTTCGAGAACTGCGAGCGCTTCGTGAACATCAGCTCTCAGCTGGCCACCCCGGGCACCTGCCCCGCTTCTCTCTTCGACCCTACCCGCACCACGGACTGCGAGGATTATGTGTACCAGAACGATCTTAGTGTCGTTTACGATGTTAGTTGCTATGTTGACATGATTATCTCATATTATTCCCTAATCAACGAAACAATGTTCAATTATCAGATAAAACGCGTATCTATATACGCCTGATATTTGTGAGAGAGCAATGCTTATTTCGTAGTACTTGACTAGGTTCAATATTTTAACAAATGTGTGGAAAGGACAGTTCTGATTGCTGGCATTAAAAGCTCTGGCTTTAAGCCGAATAATATAACATTAGTCAATATGGAAACATTATCTACACTTACTACGGCTGTTAAAAATGTAGCCGATTTTTTCACTTCTATTCTAAAAGCTTTTACAGCCATACAGTATAAAGTACTTGCGATACACTTTTTAACTCATAATGTAATGAAGAGGCCTATGTTGATGATTTTGTCGAGGTTCATGGTAGTCTGTAGTAGCCTTATACTGTTATTTTTATTCTTGCAGTTCGGGCTTGCGTGTGACGAGTGGCGTCGCTCGCAGATTGGATCGATTCGAACGATAGGTACCCTGCTGGTACTGCCAATTACTGGCTACATCTCGGACCGCTGGGGACGCCGCGTGGCCCTCACCATCAATGCCTTCAACACCGGCTGGATCGGCCTCGTGCGCTCCTTCGTCAATTCTTACGAGTGGTTCCTCACGCTGGAGGTCATTGAGTCGACTGTCGGCGCTGGCGCTTTTTCCTCTTGTTATATTTTAGGTAAAATTCAATGTTGCGTGTTGCTTCGTTATCAGTTTTTCCTTTGCCCTGTAGTGGGATCATACAGGTTAATCAATCAATCAATCAATCAATCAAATTATTTATTTCAGAACATAAATTCCATATTGTAGGTAGGTATGTCACAAGTTAAGTTTAATAATAACCTTAAAAATAAAATCTTATAATGATTTCAGTGACGGAATTGGTGGGTCCAAAGTACCGAGTCGTAGCAGGAGCCACAACATCAACTTTGTTCGCTGTGGGTCAAGTACTATTGGGTCTCATCGCATGGGGAGTGCCACATTGGCGGACCCTGACCCAGGTTCTATACGCTCCACAGCTTCTAGTCGTCGCTTACTTTTGGATACTATCTGAGTCAGTCCGCTGGCTGATGAGCAAAGGACGTTACGAGGAATCAGAGACGATTCTCAAGAAAGTAGCAAAAACGAACAGAAAAGAACTGTCGGAGAAATCTTTAGAAGCTCTGCGTGCGACCGCAGATGCCGAGAAAAATAAACCCAAGGAAAAAGAAACTTGGCTGCCGATCCTCGTATTCAGATCTAAAGTGATTCTCGCCCGGTGCTGCGTGTCTCCTATTTGGTGGATATCTAACACTCTGATCTACTACGGCATGTCGATCAATGCCGTCAATTTGTCAGGCAATCGATACCTGAACTACGTGTATGTCGCCGCGATAGAGATCCCTGGATTCTGGACAGCTATCCTGCTGTTGGACCGCATTGGTAGAAAGCCAGTGCTGATATGCGCGTACTGGCTCTGTGCTGTTTGTCAGTTTGCATTTGCTTTCATGCCTGATGGTAACTATTATTTTTTAAGACAATAATAATTACAAGAGCTATGAGATAGTTTAAGCAATATGGGCCTGTTTCACCACTTCCAAATAAGTTCTTGTTAGCGTATCCGACAGCTCATTCCTCACACAAAATAATATGTCAAATGAGCTGTCGTATAAGCTAACAAGAACTTATTCGGAAGTGGTAAAACAGGCCCATAGTATATTAAAAGAACATGTGCCAATGCCAATGTTTCCATGGTTTGGACATGGGCAGAGGATGAATGACTGCAGATTATGTAGAGATATGAATGGATGGAAATATAGAGGACGTGTATAATGTTCACTGATCAAATCAGTTACGTCATAGTGTAACTAGCATGCATGTATGAGCAGATGTACCTACTTTTATGGATGTGAATCTGGTATTTAAGGATCTTAGTAAGGAGTGCGCCCTAGTCTCCCTACCCAACTAAGAAAGAGAAGTGACGTTATAAGATACAATAATGTTCTTGTTATGCATGACCCTAAGACACAAAATTCTTTGTTATAGGATATGAGGGTATATCTTTGACCGTGTACCTGATCGGAAAGTACAGCATCGCGGTGGTGATGACGTCAGTGTACGTCTACACGGCAGAGTTGTTCCCCACCAAGTACAGGCACAGTCTGTTCGCCTTCTCCTCTATGGTGGGTCGACTGGGGTCCATCACTGCACCTCTCACTCCTGCCTTGGTGAGTAACGTTTTGGTACCTATCCATTCCAGCCGCTAGTTGGAGCGTAAAACTTCGAATTTATTTTACTATGAAATTTCAACGTACTAACAAGATCGAGAGCTAGCATTATTATCAGTTTATATTTAATCAAACGTGGAAATTTTGCATATTGATATTGCTTACCGTACCTAAAACAAAACCCTATCGTCATCGGCTCGACGTAGGGAGACAAAAGCGACAGTCGATGTACACTGTTGGGAGTCTCAGACGATCGACGTAATGGGAATGATTCATTATAATACATACAAACAGCTTTATATCACAAAAAAAAAAAATGCCTTTTACTCAAAACGTAGAAAGTTAAGGAAGAATCTTTTTTCATTTCAAAACTTCTCATAGTGAAAAGAAATTGCATAATAGAGTAACGTGTTTGGTGCCCATACCATAATAATATGCCCTTATTATTATGTCAAACACTGACGTGTCGTGTTGTCCCACTTCTTCTTGTGGTGCCAACTCCTATTGTAAGATGGCTGCATAGGGCTATTCGGACCCTGTAGACTGCCACTCATCCCACTACTCTTGCAACGATGTAGAACTTATTCTTGTTTTCATGTTCATTTTTTTCCCTCAAAAGTTTTGCGAAGTCGATAACTGAACATGTCTCTTCTCTTCAGGCTTTGGAAGTATGGGAGCCGTTCCCTCCTGTGCTATTCGGCAGCTTCGCACTATTGTCAGGACTATTGATCTTCACGATGCCGGAGACCCTCGGCACCAAGCTGCCGGACACCATGGAGGAGGCGGAACAGCTCAGCAGACCGAGGAAAGTGACATGAGGGACAATAACTTATTTTTCATTAAATGTTTAATTTAGGACGAACTTGTTTCATTTTTTCTACGCTGATCTGAGAGTAAAAGAAAAGCTTAGAATTAATCCTCGCGCACATCGTAAAAGTCGTCTGAGGGAATGGGAAAAAGTCTTAAACTATACGTGACAGAGTTGACAATGAGAAATTCTATTATATTTTGCGTTAACACTGCATTTCCGCTAGAGTCAAGTAGTTTGTGGGAGTGTCTATCCTATTCTGAGTTTTGGTACTACTGGTGAAACGTGGATGTTCTGAGGTTTCAGAATATCTCTGACTACCCCCTCGGGGAATATAGTCGTGAGCATATGCTATGCTAAAAGACACAAACTCCAGACGGTTAAAGATTACACCACCTTACAGATAAATGATAAGCTCTTGTCTTATTTGCAATCTTGAATCTAACACAACTCTCTAATAATTGATAAAATATTCAATATCAAGTTCGATTACAATTTGGTGATAACAAATTACGTGTAGAATAGTCAATCGTTTGAAAAAAAACTTATTTTTAGTTACGCGATTACTATTATAATGATAGCACTTTTAATTATAATTTAAAATTTTCAAACCGTACAACGTTTCAAAATGTCATAATCTTTTCAATGAATGTCATTACATTAATGATGTTTTGTATTCTTCAACCAGAAGAACAATCGTATAGGTCTAGAACACGTCTAGAACGATTTACTAGTTATAGGTAGGTACATTAATCATAGGACAAGCTGTACAAACAAAAGAACGACGGATCTATCATAACATAGATTCGACCTTCGATCAAAATAAAATGAATGGATAGGCCTAAGCGAACATTTCAAACCAGAAAAATGAGGCAAAACAAATGAAATTTTTACTTGTCACTTGTATGAAAGTGCCCTAGATTTGACAGATAATGGCGCTAGTTTGTATGTACCAAGTGCACCAGTAGTTTGCTTCAACTTACCGCGCTTTAGGCCTATCCATTCATTTTATTTTGATCGAAGGATTCGACCACACATTATTTAGTCAAACTAGGTTTGATGTGTATGACATTTTGCTTAAATGTCCTTAGGATACGAAAGGTTGACTCACCTATAAAAATATATTATTTTCTTTGAAGAGATGAGATAAAATTTATTGAATTCAATAATGATAAAGAAAATAAATTTTTCATCGACGGTACAACGATCTTGTTACACAAAATGGAAAATAAAAAAACAACAGAAATTCTCGAACAGATAGAAAAAGAAAAAACAATTGAGAAACCAGTTGTGGACCTGGACACAATCCTGTTGGAAATTGGACATTTTGGACGCTACCAGCTGAAGACGATGGTCTTAATGGCGCTAATGGCTGTATTCATTGCCTTTGCTGGTACTGAATACATTTTTACGACGGCAAGAATCCCTACCAGGTGAGTTTTCACTTTTATATTTCTATACGGTGCACAAAAAAAAAAGAATAAACAAAAATCTTATCAAGTATTTGTACCTAAATGCATATATTTTATCTCTATATGTATTTAATAAAAAAAAATATTCAACACACTTGCTCATAAAATGGCTCTAATTTCACCGCAATTAGGCACATAACACCTGTAACCAAACGGTGACTTTTTCAATACTTCAATACAATTCACTAGTGAGTTATTGGGTTTTCATTACTGGGTGGATTTCAATTCAAATTATGTTATAAATATATTGAAATAATAAACATTTTTTGTACAAGCAAAAATGTTGAATATATACCTACAATGTTCTTGTTCACAAGTGAGTTAATAAGTTAAGAGTTAATATAAGTTTTTTTAATTGGTTGAGTTGCTTTATTCTTAAAAAAGTTTCGATACAAAAAATATCGTGTTCAAACATCAAAATAAACTTTTTATCTCCTAAATAAAATGCTTCATTAGTATTATTTTCTTTACAAGTGTGTTGGAAAACGTCGTCCTAACAACTCGGGTCTCAGTAGCGCCTCAGCGGTAATCACCAACATTACACACTTGTACCATAATGTACTAATATTTGGTGTTGATGAATCTTTAACTATTAGTTTGAGTTAATATTACACAAAGCTTTAAGTCTATTTATAACAATGCCAGTTAAAACCAAACCCTACATCAAACAGCACTATAATAAGCCAATCAAGACAGTGATTAAAGCAGTTAATTCAGGTACATTTTTAGAATTCACGACACATTATTCCAGATGTTTAATCCCAGAGTGCGAAAATGTTGAAGGGCCAGCAGAATTTAAGCCATCTTGGATATTGAATGCAGTGCCAGCCAATGCCGGTGGCTCTTTCGATGGCTGCCAACGATTCGCCAGCTTATCATGGAACAACGCCAACAACACTGATGACATGTGCCCGAGCACACTCTTCGATCAAAATGATGTGGTGTCATGTGAGCAATATTTTTATGAAAATGAGCATACTGTAGTTTATGACGTAAGTGTAAATGCTTTCTGCATCTAGTGTTTACTCTTACACAGGCTCTATCGGTTCGTTGGGTATTTCGTTACTGGCCGATTCTCACTCAATAGCCACTCACCCAACATCCTAATTTACTCTAACCAGTGATCTTGTTTTTTTTGTTGTGAAAACTTACTGCATAATTTGACTGATTATCACAGGGGGTCCAAGCACCCACCCAATAACATATTTCTTTTTTGTTTATATAATAATTTTGTTATAAAATGTGTGTACTAACCAAACTAAACTGCTTCTTCTCTTGCAATCGATTCACAATATGGTATTTCGATCGTTGCAAACATCATCAACGAGTCTATTGCTTACAGTTTGGCTTGGCATGTGATGAGTGGCGTCGCACGATGATGGGATCATTGCGAGTGCTGGGCAACGTGGTGGCGCTGCCGCTCACGGGCTTCATATCGGACCGGTGGGGGCGACGTGTGGCTCTTACCCTCTGCGCGTTCAACACGGCCTGGCTCGGTCTTGTCCGATACTGGGCTAACAGCTACGCCGGTTTTGTCATATCTGAGATAGCCGAGTCCTCTTGGGGTGGTACTTTCTCCTGCTGTTATATTTTGAGTAAGTTTACTTGAATGCATTGAATATTTTCTTGGACACTGTACTACCCGGTCGGCTGTAATAGTTTAACCAAAACCTTAAGCAAAGGTTTTGGTTAAACTGTTACAGTAGCGAAGACCATTTCTTGGACACTGTACTACCCGGTTGGCTGTAACAGTTTAACCAAAACCTTTGCTTAAGGTTTTGGTTAAACTATTACAGCCGACCGGGTAGTACAGTGTCCAAGAAATGGTCTTCGCTGGGCTCCTACTGGTTGCACGACAGTGCATTTACGCCAAATAAATTGGTATAAGTAGGAGGATGATGGCTTTACGTAACACTTTCCGTAACAAATAAAGCTTATATTTGTATGTCTATGTTACAGTGATGGAGTTGGTGGGTTCCAAATATAGAGTGGCAGGTGGAGCATTTTTGAATACATCGCACGCAGTAGGAGATGTTATCGTTGGTATTATCGCATGGGCAGTTCCGAATTGGAGACATCTGACATTGGTACTCTATGTACCACAACTCATCACTATCTTCTACATCTGGCTTTTACCGGAAACCGTCCGGTGGTACATGAGTAAAGGTCGATATACGGAGTCAGAGAAAGTTTTGAAAAAAATTGCTCGGGTGAATGGAAAAACGCTGTCTGAAAGATCTTTAGAAGCATTAAAGCAGTCAGCTGAAGAGGAGAAAATACGAAATAAATTGAAACAGAAACTGAAACCCGAGGAGCCATGGCTGGCGGTAATCGTGTTTCGTCACAAAGCGATCTTACTGCGGTGCATAGTGTCACCGATGTGGTGGATCACCTCTACGCTTGTACGCTATGGACTGTCGGTGAACTCAGTAAATATATCTGAAAATAAATATATAGACTTTTGTGCGGTGGCTGCCATCGAAATCCCTGGGTTTTGGACAGCGTTTATATTGATGAGCAGGATCGGAAGGAAGCCTGTCCTGGCAGGAGCGTATTGGATCTGTGCTTGTTGTCAAGTTACATATTTCTTGTTGCCTGAAGGTGAGTAAAGGTTACAAACTAGAAAGAAAGCTTACTAATATACCTAATATATTTATTGCACTAAGAGCGTATAGGACAGCTTCTATTTTCGAGAATTGAATTAATGCTATACGGTCAATATCTAATGATGGTTGATCAGTTGCATTTTATCTCCAAAGTCTCAGTGCTACGAACGATGCAGTCTACCCGAGAGCTCAGTCGGTATTGGACCTGCCTTCTTCGCCGAGGGTAGCGGGTTCGAATTCCGCTAGAGGAAAATATTTGCATGGTCAATACGATTATTATTAGTTAGATACTTAATTTGTGTGAATAAACTCCATGCACATTTTTTTTTTAAATCCGTGTACAGCCATACAATCTCTGTAGTCACTAGGCTGTAATATCAGAAGTTTTGAAGCTATTTCAGCGGTAAGGTGATAATGTCGCCAATTTAGTTCATTGTACGAGGAGTGTCTGACGGCACAACTTTACAAATACACCGACACGCTTTACAATAACATCATCTTACGAAATTAGTCACAAATATTTTGACGAGGCTAATGTTAATGTCGGTTGTTCATTGTTCAACTTTTCAGGGCATTACGGGCTGTCATTGACAATTTATTTAATCGGCAAATTCACCATCTCAATGGTGGTTACTTTAATATACGTATACACGAACGAGTTGTACCCCACAGAGTACAGGCACAGGCTCTTCGCCTTCTCTTCTATGATAGGAAGATTTGGAGCCATGATTGCACCACTCACACCCGCTTTCGTAAGTTTTTTCTTAATCTAGAAACTATATTATGTTTGCTTTGCATTTATTGAACTTTAAAGCAGTTCTGAAACACAAAGGATCGTCATTGATATTCCAAGTCAAATTTATACAGGGTGTAAGTGACAGCCTAGCAAACACTGTCAGCTGTCCCATACAAAACTGCTGTACCTACCCGACTCAAATGTATGGGACAGCTGATTTTTTTTTGCGTTTCCTGAGGAAAGTCTATAGTGATAGTTGTTCAGTTTGATGGTCTGAGTTCACCGTTTCAGTATTTGCTAGGCTGTCACTTACACCCTGTATAAGTATTCAGGTTTGGAATTGAAACCGTGAACTCCCCTTTTGTGTAAGATAAGGGAATGATCAGACCATTTTTATTTTTTATTTTTTTTATTTTTATTTATTTGGAAAATCTACAGCGAAATAAATGTGATTATGCTAACTTACAGTGCTAACAGAATGGCCAATTACAGATTTTCACTTTTATAAAATCGAACTGAACATCTTTTTCTATGGGATCAAAAACGAAATCGCGAAAAAAAAATCTGCTGTCATACAAATTTGGCTCAAGCAGGATTGCAGTTTTACATGGAACAGCAGATTTTTCTTTCGCGATTTCGATGTTGGTGCCATAAATAGAGAACGTTGTTCAGTTTGACGGTCTGATTATCCCCTTAAAAAAGTGTCAGCATATTAAGAAAGACCTATAGATAATACTTTTGTTCAATTAAGTCGTACTATAATTATTAGTCGTCAGTTTCTGTCTCCTGTGTATGTACAAGGGCCCTCAAAATCATAACATTCGGCAGGGTGACAAGGTGCCCTTCATCCTGTTCGCGGGCTGCGCGCTGCTGTCTGGAGCGCTGGTGCTGCTCACTCCGGAGACCCTCGGCTCCAAGCTGCCCGACACCATGGAGGAGGCGGCACAACTCGGCGAGAAGAAAGTCAACAGCTGATGAATAAAGGAAACTCTCATTTATTTTCGATAAATTGCCGTGTGGCAATGTCCAAGACATTTATTTATATTTTAAATAAATTGTTGGCTGATTACGAAAATATTGTGAATAACGGTATTAGATTTTAGATTTTTATTTTTGAAGATTCATTGTCGAAAAAGCGAAAAAAAAACTACAAATCGACTAGAGCTAAAATATGTATGGGATATCAGATTTTTTTTTCGCGATTTCGTTGTTGGTCCCATAGAGAAAGTTGTTCAGTTTGACGGTCTGAACAACCCCCTTAAGAGCTTAAAATATTTATATTTACTTATGAAACACCTTGTATAAAGGGAAAATTTTATATCACTGCGGATAACTTCATCATGTATTCTACACATCAATTCTTATTTGTAAAAATGTTATTATTTCTTAACTTCTTAGTTAGGTAAGTACTTATTAAAATTGAAGTATACCTATGACATTCTTTAGTATCAATGCAAAATGTAATTTTAGAAAAATGTTATCATGATAATTTAAAATTAAATTAAATCTTTTAAAGTACCTAAACATTATAATGTATGTATCTATAGGATAATAATTTAGAATAATGTAGTGTTTTTTGTATGTATACCCTAGTTGCTACACGGCAATAATTTGTACGCCTGATGGGCAAAATGAATCAGAACTTTTAAATAATATTAACACCAACTGTAATGCACTACATTTTGACAAATAAATAAATGAATCTGAATCTGAATCAAACTGAACAACTTTCATTATGGAGCCAATATTGAAATCGCGAAAAAAAAATCTGCTGTCCCATGATAAAACTGCAGTACCTACCTATTATGGGACAGCTGTTTTTTTTTCGCGATTTCGAAGTTATCTTTTTAATAATCTTTGAATTTTATTGTTTTGCTATCGTGATGAAGAGATTGACTAGTGAGCGAGCGTTAGAGATAAAGGCTTCTTAGTTTGATACAATGTTCATAAAAAGTCATTTTCATAGTCAAGCAGTTGCTAGACAACGCGCCCTTTAGAAATACGGGTTAGGCAAAAAGCGATTAAGGCCTATTGCGTATGGGCAAAAAACGATTAAGACATATTGAGTATAAGGCTTACGTAGCCTAAAAGGTTGGTTCCTTGCATACAATGGAAAAGGAAAATATAACAGAATATCCTAAAGAAATACAAAATGGAAAAAATGACGAGAAATCAACTGTGGACATGGACTCCATCCTATTGGAGATAGGACAGTTTGGACGCTTCCAGCTGAAAACAATCGCTTTATTGTCACTAGTGGTCGTTTTCAGTGCCTTTACTGGTCTTGAATATATTTTCACCACCGCAAGGATCCCAACCAGGTGAGGTTATTTATTTATCTGTTTTATGGATGTTGGCCATAACATTACTCATTTTGTATATAGGGTCCAACTTAATATGCTGACGGTTTTTAAGAGGATAATCAGACCTTAGGACCAACATCAAAATGGCAAAAAAGAAATCGGATGTCCCATACATTTGGTTCAAGTATGATCGCATCATTATGCTGAAGTTGTTCAGTTTGATGGTCTGATCATCTCTATAAAATACCGTCAACATATTAAGAAGGGGCACTAATATATCTTGAAACCCCCAACGAATTTCATCAAAGAAAGTAGGAGGAGTAGAAAAAACTATTATCCGACTTTCCTCTATTGAAAACGGAAGATAGCAAAAAGAAAATCATGGCTATTAGTAAGCCAACTAACTTTCTCAATTCTTTTAAAAAATATCTTTCAATATACACCGATGCGATATCTAATCCTAATCACACAATTTCTCACTCTATCTCAGAAACTAACAATAACACCACATTTGGAATGCATTGGAACATATGGTATGCTGTCACGTGTTTATGACCCTCTCTTGGACCGTTGTAAACAAACTTCCTCATTGAATAGGTGTAAATTATTGTTATTACGATACGACTTGTCATTATTCATAATTTTAAGTTCTATGATGATTGATGAATAAAAACACAGCGTCATTAATTTCAGAAGTGTTTCTTCATAATGATTATTTATCATAATATGCAGATGTTTGATCCGAGAGTGCGAAAATGTTGAAGGACCAATAGAATTTGAGCCGTCTTGGATCTACAATGCAGTGCCAGCCAGTGCCGGCTCCTTCGATAACTGCAAACGATTCGCCAGCTTATCATGGAATAACACCAACGACACTGAAGGCATGTGCCCGACGACACTCTTCGATCAACGTGATGTGGTGCCATGCGAACAATATGTCTATGAAAATGAGAATACTGTTGTTTTTGATGTAAGTGAAAATCTTAGCTGTAATTGTCAACAATCTTTGGATTCTACCTGGCTTCACACTGATACCTCTATCCCGATCCCTCTTCGTTCTTTGATCAATGCATTTTCCAATCAGATAAAAAAAATCGTGGACAATATCAGACAGACACACGCACACATGAGAATACTGAATACTGAAGTTTAAGATATTCTAAGTATCCAAAGGCAAATGAACACAAACAATTTGAACTGAACTGAACTGAACGTCAGGATTCCTTGTACGACAACTTCCCTGAACGGGCATTTTCCCTTTACGCGCATTTCCTCAAATGTCCATTTCCTTGTACGAAGGCAAGCCACTATAAGTCCACATCTTGGTCAAAGAAAGATTAATACCATTAGGCTATCAATCTTAGTATCTACTAGTGTTTACCCGCGACTTCGTCCGCACAAATTTTATACCAAATTTTAAGTCAGATCATAAGCTATCAAACAAAAAAAGTTTCATCAAAATCGGTTATGTAGTTTTTGCGTGATGCGTGAACAAACAAACAAACATACAAACATACAGACAAAATTTCTAAAAAAAGTTGATTTCGAGTCAGGAATACCTAAAAACCTATGTCATAAGGAACAATATTGCTACTGACTTAGGGTTTTGCTGTACTTGTCTCACTTTCATTAACCAAGACGTAGAGCATTATATAAGATCTCGTAACTTTTTAAGAGAAATGGGTTGGGTCTTGGCAACATTTTTTTACATTAAATATGTTTGAGGTGAGGTATGTCTCCATTCTCAGTTTGCAAGTTGCTTCTGCTTTGAAAAATGTCTCTATTTCTTTCATACAACACTAATTTAAAATCAGCAAATTCCCAAGCCTTAGTTGTGTCAGTTCAAATGTATATAATAATTTACAGTTTGACTTAGCATGTGATGAATGGCGTCGGTCGATGGTCGGTTCATTGAGGGTGTTGGGCACCGTGGTGGCGCTGCCGCTCATAGGCTTCATATCGGACAGGTGGGGACGCCGTACGGCTTTAGCCCTCTTTGCATTCAACTCCGCTTGGCTAGGCCTAATGAGGTACTGGGCAAACAGCTACGTCGGTTTTGTCATCTCTGAGGTTTTCGAAGCCGCATGGGGTGGTACTTTGTCCTGCTGTTACATAATGGGTAAGTTAACAGGAATAGCTACAGCACACACTTGACACTTTACTGGAAAATTATTTTCAACGCTCATTTTATGTTTATCTTACAGTGATGGAGATGGTGGGTCCCAAATACAGAGTGGCAGCAGGAGCGTTTGTCAATACATCACGCGCGGTGGGAGAAGTCTTACTTGGCATTATCGCATGGGCAGTTCCCAATTGGAGGCACTTGACATTGGCACTCTATGTACCACAACTCATCGCTATCCTCTACGTCTGGCTTTTAGAAGAATCCGTCCGCTGGTACATGAGTAAAGGTCGATATACGGAGTCTGAAAAAACTGTAAAAAAAATTGCTCGGGTGAATGGAAAAACGCTGTCTGAAAGATCATTAAAAGCTTTGAAACAAATAGCTGAAGATAACAAGATACAAAACAAGTTAAAAAAAGAAAATAAATCCAAGGAGTCTTGGCTGGTGGTAATAGTTTTTCGCCACAAGGCGATCTTGCTGCGGTGTGTAGTGTCACCGATGTGGTGGATTACTTTTACGCTCGTTCGCTTTGGACTAGCGGTAAACTCCGTTAACATTTCTGAAAATAAATACGTAGACTTTTGTGCAGTGGCTGCCATTGAAATTCCTGGATACTGGGCAGCTTTTATATTGATGAGTAGGTTTGGAAGGAAGCCTGTCCTAGCCGGAGCGTATTGGATATGCGCTTGTTGCCAATTAGCATATCTCTTAATGCCTGAAGGTGAGTTCAAAATTCAAATGTATGATAGCCTGTGGGATCCCATAACCTTCACTTTCCAAATGAGAGTAACAAGGGAATAGGTCATATTGACCATACTCCACCAAGCGGGTCTAGTGCGAATTAGTGGAGGTAAGGCAATATAATTTATTTTGTCTAAATATCACTAAAATAACAACGCTGACATGTTGAGGACTTTGGACCATTTTCCATCTCGAGCGCTCAAAGTGCAAAGCAGTTTCTATTGTTGATACAGAAAAATGTTTTTCAATAGCAATGTCAAACCAAGGTTTTACAGCAATTAGCCACTAATTTGTTTTCAAATCCACAGTAGAATTAATCGTTGTAGGTACGAGCAGTCGTAAGAAGAGGCATGTGGCCTACAGTGGAGCATTTTAGATAATTATTGTATAATGTTCCAGGGCACTACGGACTATCGCTGACGATATATTTGATCGGCAAATTCACCATTGCAATGGTGATGATATTAATATACGTATACACGAACGAGCTGTACCCCACAGAGTACCGACACAGATTTTTCGCCTTTTCTTCAACAATAGGAAGATTGGGATCGATTATTGCGCCACTCACACCCGCTTTCGTAAGTTTCTATATATCCTTAATTCCATGTTTTTGCAAAACTATATCGACAGTGGAAATTTCAAATGTCGTAAGGGACATTTTGTCGTAAGTCCACTGAATATACCACTGAACTCAGAATTTTTTCCTCTATCGATCTGTGTATTTAAAATTTTGATATCTCTTCAAATAAAGGAGATACGAGGACCATCATTTTGTAGTAAGTGACAAAAATATTAAAAATTTATGTCGTATAGGTCAAATTTTAGGTTCAAACTGTAATATAGTTTTATGCAACGTCGTAAGTCTTTATAATTACCTTCCTTAAAACGTTGTAACCCACATTAAAAAAAATAGCATTCCTTTACAACATAAAATTATTTTAAAATATAGTTCAAACTTTGAATGAATATTGTTGTAAGTAGCAACACATTATTACCCTATGTCCTTTACGACATTATCGTCTGAAAGCGTAATTTAAAATGTTTGATAAACATTGTCGTAAGTAGCAAAAATTATTGCATTGTGTCCGTTACAACAAAAATTCTGGTAAAATATTTTAAAATGTTGAATTAATATTGTCTTAAGTAGCAACAAGCTATTTCCATTACGTCCTCTACGACGTTATGTTCACAAATAATTTGAATACAGTATGTCCTTTACGACGTTATTTTCACAAATAATTTTAAAGTTGTTGCAGAAAGTCATGACAACGGTTTTTATTTAAACTAAAATTAAACATTTAAAAGGGGGTTTTACCGCGTTTTTGATATCTATATTCCCGATATTTCGGTAGTAAACTTACACTTCGGCAATAAACTTGTATGTTTTACAGAAGAACCAAAAACAAAATATTGCCTAAAAACGTTATATCTTTAAAATTTTTGTTGCTATTGTAATGATTTCTAGACAAATTGTTTTCGAATTTCTTTATCTATAGCAAACTATAGATTGAATCTCGCTTAGGATAATAGTTTAGAAGATTAGGTCCCTAAACCATATAATTTTGGAACACGTGTCCGTTACGACGTTAAAAAAATTGTGATTGTTATAAAAAATACTGTACACCCTAAGAATAATCGTAATTATTTTGGTGTAACTAACCTGCCAGTCTAGTTCACTCTAAAATTAAATGTTGTAAAGCTATTTAAAAAGTTCTATAATCAAAGAATTTATAATAAATATTAAAATTTCAGGTTCCAGGTTCCAATAAAATTACACAAAACAATTTACCTTTTGCTTAGTATGTTTTGTTAAAGAAGCTAGCTTTCGTATGCACCATGGTTCGGCAACATTATTTAGACAACTGTTTATTGTTATGCACGGTGCATTAATTTAAAGGGTGATTGTACCCATGATACTGAATAACTTTCGCAAAGGAAGAAGGGAAAGTTCCAAAAATAAACTTTTCATACAAATATTCTATAATCGGCTGATCGAACATTTGTGTGAAAAACTCAAATTTTTTTGCTACTTTCCTACACGTTTCTTAGAGAAAGTTGTTCAGTACCGTCGGTTCACACGGCGACACATCAAGCAACGCAAAACCATAATAAGCTGGGCGCACGTAGGTAGTGGGGATACCCACATGAACAGTTTACTCGGAAGTCGGAGGTTTACAGACGAATAGGGAACCGCCGTTTTGTATAAAACAAGGTGGAAATTCCCAAATAAATGAGCGTACACAGATATTCCAAAGCTTTCAACTCTGCCATAACCACCACTGCAACTGCAACTGCAACCTCTTCTCCAAACGCTAAGCGCCCTGAAAACTTGGCCGTGCAAGCAGGGATGATATCGCGGCAAGACTGTCTTTGTCACTGTTTGTGAGTAGCGCTGTTGGTGCTAATGTTTCCCGCTTAAAAAAGTGATAGTATGGAGCCGGAGTCATACGCTAATTTGGTTGTAGGTACTCTCTCCCTTCCTTCATTTTGGGAAAGCTGCTCTACAATGATTCTTTGAAAGTTGCCACAGTCTTACATCCAGATTGCATGGTAGGCTAGTCCCAATATATTGGGTGGAGAAAAGTGTTGTCATAAATTAAGATGTCAGCGTTGTGCTGGAATGTAAGTATATCCGTCATCAAGCCTTAAATTACATAATTCGCCATGCGCTTGTGTCTGTGTAGACGTGTTGTGTATCCTGGAGCCCCTGGGTTTTAGCCGCATCGATGGTAAACGTCATTATCTTGGCAAAAAGGCGGTTGTCTGGTTTGGAACGAGACCAGTAATATACACGTTCGGTGCCCCTGTAGCGGGTGGAACTACCAACCTGGAGTAGGTTTATGATTTTGTTCCAGTCGCCTTTGAGACGGGAGGCCATTGGGGTGTTGATGCCAATGGCTTCATTCGGGAGAAAGGGCAGCGTAAGAAAGCTAAGTGAGTTGATCTTCGCTAAGAGTAAATAGGTACATACTTGGTACAAAAAAAATCTTTTGGCCATCCCGAGGAGCAATTTGGCTAGCATTTTGAGGACTTTTGAGCAAGGAAGGGTTAGACTCGTGAATATCTCGCAGTTGGTTTGTAAAACTTATTAGCTGCATTACATAGGTAACGGCCACCATAAACCACTCGATATCTATCGCATTTTAGCCTGTGTCCTGTGTCATGCGCCCTCCAGGACGTAGCAGAGGGTTTTTCTCGAGGAATAGAGGTATAAGAAGACATAACAGCTAGCCGTCTAAAACGAGCCGTTTCGTATTACGGCGGATCAAAATTTAGCCGGGTCATTTAGCGGGTTATGAATCACCGTTTTGTCAGTTTTTAGTTTCCTTTCTGACACAGCGCCGCTAGGTCAGGGCAGCTAGGGAGATAGGTGTACAGTAGGCCGTAACAACAACAATGGCGTCGAACATTATAGGGTCCTTTTTATTATGCTGACACTTTTTAAGGGGTTTATCCGACCTTCAAACTGAGCAACTTTCTCTATGGGATCAAATCAGCTGTTTCATACTAAAGTGCAAACCTACTCGAGCCAAATGTATGAGACAGCTGATATTTTTTTCGCGATATGAAAATTGGTCCCATAGAGAAAGATGTTCAGTTTGAAGATCTGATCATCCTTGTAAAAAACTGTCAGCATATTAAGTTGAACCCTGTAGAAAATATTTTGGTTACATAAATGGTTCTTATAAAGAAAACGTGTCAAATACCGGTAAAAACAGTGATTAATGACAAGCAAAACTAAACTGAACAGTTGCTGATCAGAAATTTGTCTCTGACATAGCAATAATCTCTTTGATTGGATCGACATTTTTTATTGTAACTTCCTTTTATTTTTTTATAATAGCTTTACGACATACAATTATAGGAGTGGACAAGACTGGTAGGCAGTTACAACAAAATTATTATGATTAAGCGTAAGGTGTGGTAGGGCGTAAAATAGATTTATTGTAAATCGCAATTTTTTCCACGTCGTAACGGACATCTCTTCAAAAATTCGGTTGTGTAAAGGACATCTGTTCAAAAATTCTATTGTGTAAGGGACACTAACTTTTAAACTATTGTGCTAATCCAGGTTTGATCAATAGTCTTCTATAGATGAAGTAATTTTAAAACTATCTGTCTGGAAATCACCTTAATAGGAAAGAAAATAAAGAAGTTATGATGTTTTTTTGCCAAAATTTTGTTTTTTGGCTCTACTCAAAAGTAGGGGTTTGTCCCTTACGACATTTGAAATTTCCACTGTCGATATACTTACATTCTTTATAGGCTCACCACTGTTACTCCTGTAAACAGGGATCAACAGCGCCAACTACTCTTAGTACTAACATAATTATGAAGTCCAGCGAGCCTGGGGATGACTTTAAATCTGTCTTGAAACGAATTTAATCAAAAGAGGAGCAAGAAATATGAATATCCGATATCCCTTTATCGCAAACAGGATACAGAAATTAGGATGAGCTTCGAGGGACTGCGAGGTTGCGGATCCTACCGCCTTATAGCTAAACCACAAAAGAAAAACTTAGTCATTTTTTGCTTAATATCTGAAGAAATAAACGGTTTGATCTAAAGCCACACCGCCGAGGTGGTGGTAGCCAGGACCGTAACGATTATAATTTATAACATTCGGCAGGGTGACAAGGTGCCCTTCATCCTGTTCGCGGGCTGCGCGCTGCTGTCTGGAGCGCTGGTGCTGCTCACTCCGGAGACCCTCGGCTCCAAGCTGCCCGACACCATGGAGGAGGCGGAACAACTCGGCAAGAAGAATGTTAACCGATAAATAAATAAAGAATCAATTAAAACTGTTTCAATACCTAACTCATTTAACTCTCATCCATCAATTAACTACTATTACTCGTATGTATTTTAGTGTAGGTACATTCCAAAAAACTATGTAAGTATTTAAGTATTTAATAATGGAAAAAACTGAGCATGTCTGTCTGTCCATCTGTCAAGAGCCATTGTCTCAGGAACGGGTAAACGTATCAAATTGAAATTAATACTAAACTGTGAGGGCCCTTGGAAGTGTACTAAGGCTTCTAAGTTAGGTAGTATCAAAAGATACGGTCGGATACACAGTAAAAATTAACTCTCTGGTCATATTTCGATTTAAACACTTTCACGCAACTCGCAAATTAAAACCTGTAATTAGGATACTTTCCGTTATTCTAAAACCATGATGAAAGGCAAGGAGCAAGTAAAGGAAAAAATCCGAAAATATTTGAGTTACTCGTATATCACATAAAAAATAATTTATTCGTCTACAAACTTACAGTTTCAGTTGAAGCATAGACCGTGATGTAGACAGTATGTGAAAACATTATTGTGTGTCTGTATTCTGGTCGTGGTCTGGTATTCTGGTTCGTGTGCAAGGAAAGAGCCTCCCCAAGTGACGAAACCTGAGTTCGTCTGATGCACCCTGGGCTGACTGCCCAGGTCTTGATACGACCATTGCTGACTGATTGTTATGCGTTATAATATAATTACGAAGATATCAAGCTTTGAAATATTTCATAAAAAATTTCAAAGCCTTATAATTATCTTCGTAATTATATTATAAATCCATATATAAAACATTACGACAAAGTTTTGTATGAAATTGACAATTCTGAAACCACCTTAATTTATTATTATAAGGTCTTCGTGCCAACAGATTTTGTATTGTGTGCAAACATTTGGAAGTAATAAAGGTAGGGCATACAGAAAGACAGACTGAAAGTGTACAACGGGACCCTAAAATAAGACTTGATATTAGACACTCAAATTAGTCGAGAAAAAATTTCTTAAACACCCAAAGGAGCACCCATTTCAAATGATTAAGTAGGTACACTAGGCAAGTATCTGAAAATTTCCCGATATATTGTGATTTGATAAAACATCAATACAATGTTTTCAGATCCACTTATCTAATACTTATGTACTCAAGGCGATGAGATAAAGATAACATTTAACGTAGATTCTCGCGACGCGGACGAACTAGTCATTCGTGATAATGAAGAAAAATCCAATAGAAAAGCACAAAGAAGCAATACAAGATGATAAAAATGAAAGCAAACCAGTAGTGGACCTGGACTCTATCCTGCTGGAGATAGGACAGTTCGGATGCTACCAACTGAAGACGTTGGCGCTAGTGTCGCTAACGGCTGTTTTCATTGGGTTTGCTTCCTCTGAATACATTTTTACAACTGCAAGGATACAAACCAGGTAAGGTTTTCAAAATATTCGGGTTATAAACCCGTGTATTCACCGGGTTTGCTCTTAACCGATTTGGGTGACTCTTTTTCTATTAAAAGGTTCATTCCACCGAGATGGTCTCATTTAAATTTATATGCGATAAAACACTTCAGACATGAACAATGGATCTCCGCAACGCTTAGCAGCGATAAAAGTAACCGTTTCGTGTTAAAACTCGTACTCGTACCTTTTGGTACCTAGTACGTATAACTGATATGTAAATTATTTATAATTAACTGCTGAAAATATTAAAAACCAAACTGTCATTGTCGTCGCACAGGCAGTATAATTAATTCCAAATTGTAAATATCATTTCCAGATGTTTGATCCCCGAGTGTGAAAATGTTGAAGGACCTATTGAATTTAAGCCATCATGGATCTTTAATGCAGTGCCAGCCACAGCAAGCGGCTCCGTCGATGCCTGCCAAAGATTCGCCAGCTTATCATGGAGCAACACCAACGACACTGATGACATGTGCCCGACCACACTCTTCGATCAAAATACAGTGGTGCCATGCGAACAATATGTCTATGAAAATGAGAATACTGTGGTATATGATGTAAGTACCCGATGTATTGCTGATCTAGTCTTCTGTTTTTAAGCTAGCCGGTTGCTTTACCGAACCAGGAAAGGGTTTGATCTCTTTGGCCAACCATTTTATTCTGTAAATCCAGTAGAACTCTGTACAAATCTTTCTTTGCACAGAGTTTCGTTATATTTAGATAAGTAGGTGTGCTGTTCAACAGACTGACTTAAAGAGATTTTATTTTACTTATTTATTACTTACTACTTACTTACTATTTGATTTTATTTTTATTTTTCTTTTTTACAGTTTGGCTTAGCATGTGATGAGTGGCGTAGGTCTTTGATCGGTTCATTGCGAGTGCTGGGCAACGTGGTGGCGCTGCCGCTCATGGGCTTCATATCGGACAGGTGGGGACGACGTACTGCTCTTACACTCTGCGCGTTCAACACGGCCTGGCTCGGCCTTGTTAGATACTGGGCCAACAGCTACATCGGTTTTGTCATCTCCGAGATTGTTGAGTCTATGTTTGGTGGCGCCTATTCCTGCTGCTATATTTTGAGTGAGTTTCTGTACATTTGACTAAATATTTTATTGGACGCTACTCTACTCACATAAAGAATCTTAAAGATGTTTAACTATTTTAAATCGTTGTTGCAGTAACGGAGTTAGTCGGTTCCAAATATCGAGTGGCAGCCGCAGTCCTTATGAATAATTCGTTCACCGTTGGAGAAATTACTGTCGGTATCATTGCATGGGCAGTTCCTTATTGGAGGCATCTAACACTGACACTTTATATACCACAGTTCTCCACCATCTTCTATCTTTGGTTTATATCGGAGTCCGTCCGCTGGTACATGAGTAAAGGTAGATATGCAGATGCCGAAAAAGTACTAAAAAAAATTGCTCGAGTGAATGGAACAAAGCTATCCGAAAGATCGTTACAAGCTTTAAAACAATCAGCCGAAGAAGAGAAATATCAAAATACATTTAAAAAAGAACTGAAAGTGAAGGAGCCTTGGCTGATAGTAATCGTGTTTCGCCACAAAGCGATCTTGCTGCGGTGTATAGTGTCACCGATATGGTGGATCACTGCCACGTTCATACGCTACGGATTAGCGGTGAACTCAGTTAATATTTCTGGAAATAAGAATCTAGATTACTGTGTGGTGGCTGCCGTAGGAATCCCTGGGAGCTGGACAGCTTTTGTATTGATGAGTAAGATTGGAAGGAAGCCTGTTCTGGCAGGATCGTACTGGCTATGTGCTTGTTGCCAAATAGCATATCTCATCATGCCTGTAGGTGAGTTGACAATTCTGAATCTAGATCTGAAGTAAAACTCATTTTATTATATCATGCGCTCATGGCGACCGGTTACGGGAATTACCTGTGACTCCAGAATCCCCCTTATTCTGATGGGGAAAATATACAAAGCCATCATAAGATCTGTCATCATGTATGGTTCGGAGTGTGACCCCTCTAAAGTGACGGATGAAAAACGTATGAATGCATCTGAGATGCGAATATTGAGAGGGATGTGTGGTGTTACTAGAATGGACAGGATTAAGCATAAGCATAACATGCTCACGACTATATTCCCCGAGGGGCTGTCAGAGATCTTCTGAAATTCTAAGGTTTCAGAAGATCTCTGATCCGATCCGATCTCCGACGTTCTAAGGCATCCACGTTTCACCAGTAGTACACCAGTAGTTCTGTCCAGTGTGACGGGGGGTGAGCCCGTCGCCACTTATAATGGACAGTGGGTACAATACATGCCTCGAAATTGAAGCATGCAGGTTTCCTCACGATGTTTTCCTTCACCGAAAAGCCAATGCCAATCCTACATAAATTCCGAAAAACTCATGATGATGATGGACCGGATTAGGAATGAGTATATTATAGGAAACTTGAAAGTAGCGCCAGTAACCGAAAAACTGCACAGTAATAGATTATCGTGGTATGGGCATGTGATGCGGAAAGATGAGTGTCATATTACAAGACAAGTGTCAATGAATGTTAATGCCTGCATTAAGAGAGGACGACCAAAGAAAAGATGGATGGATTGTGTGAAAGATGTCATGTGAAGAAAAGGAGTGACCGCTGAAATGACGACTAAAAGAGATGTATGGAGGAAGACTACGAGTAATAGCGCGCAATAGCGCCGACCCCAAGTAATGGGATAAGGGCATGAAGAAGAAGCGCTCGTAGATTTGTTTAGGCTGATTGTTATGTTCCAGGGCACTACGGACTGTCACTGACGATATATTTGATCGGCAAATTCATCATCTCAATGGTGATTTCGTTAGTATACATATATACTTCCGAGTTGTACCCCACAGCGTACAGACACAGGCTCTTCGCCTTCTCTTCAATGATGGGCAGGTTTGGATCCATGCTCGCGCCACTCACACCCGCTTTCGTAAGTTTTTTATCCCTAGACTACTACTCCGTGTGGTTTTGGCTTAGCATAGACCACCCCTATTCTTCGTACGAGGCAACTAAAGAATTAAAGGTTTCTTATGCAGTGTTTATGTCACCTCTCACCCACTGTAGGGCTCGCATGCCACCCCCGAGAAAACGATAAAAATCGAGATGTGCCTCCATCCTTATTATTTGACGTATGCCAGAAAGAGCGCGCACGACGTTTTTCTCGTTTAAACGCTTTGTCGTGGCTGGCATGCTAGCTGTGCTGGTCTACACACTTGTCACGTCCTTCCATCCTAAAACTTAAATGGCTAAATGTGAGCATTGCAGGAACTTGGTTGTTGTAGCAATGTTTGCTTAACACCCCGAATGGATTACGGTCGAGAGTTTATGTTCTTATATACTTACATATGTATGTAGAATACCTACCTACTACAAGATTTTTGTAAAATGAGATGTTCTGAAATTTATTGATTTTAATTATTTTGTTTTACCTACTACTGACATTCTCATAAAATAAATAGATTAAAAACAGAGAAAGTCCAATACTAATGCCAGCTTCCTGATTAAAAGCTAATTAAACACATTTGACACTTTTAAACCGAGATTTCTTTGTAAGCCACTTAAAATTATCCTGGATAGAAATAGTTCTATATTATGTTGTGGTTAGAGGCCGACGCCATCACCATAGCGTAGTGCCATCACCCTGATACGGTGAGGTACCATGTGTTTGCCCACAATGAACGCCCTTCGCCACTCGATGGACAGTCCAAAACTCAACTAAACAAAACACGATCGCACCGGAACATTTTCGAAATGACATGACGCCGTGGCGTGGTCCGGCCTTGCTTCCTGGTCTTGGTTATGTGTCCTTAAGTACGTCGGCAAAATTGTAATCATAAATCATTTCATTGTCAGGGCGACAAGCTACCCTTCATCCTGTTCGCGGGCTGCGCGCTGCTGTCTGGAGCGCTGGCGCTACTCACTCCTGAGACCCTCGGCTCCAAGCTGCCTGACACCATGGAGGAGGCGGCACAAATCGGAAAGAAGAAAGTCATTAGCTGAATAAATTTTAATAAAGAAACCATTAAACTTATCATCTCATTTGTCTTTCATTCAGAAATATAATTTCCTAGATATTCCACCTGCACGAACCCATAACTTTAGTTGAATGCTACTCTGTTAGTCAATTTTGTACAACTCGAATTTGAATCCTCAGTGAGATTGCAAGATTTGCAAGTTATTGTTATTTAAAATTACAGTTATTTGCCAGCGTGGAGAAGATGGAGGCTCCATTCCATGTAACAAAGTAAGGTTTGTTAATCTGTGTTACGGTTCAATTTTTACTTACCTACTTACTTACTATGCCGGCTCAGGGACCCGAAGTGGGTCTTGGCCTCCGACAACAAAACACGCCATTCATCTCCTTTCTGTGCCATCTCAGTCCAGTTGGGCACCTCCAGCTCCTCGAGATCCTTGGTAATCTGGTCTATCCAGCCATATATGGGCCTGCCCACCGGGCGACGCCTAGAGGGTCGCCCCAGATACGCTCTTCCCCCATCCGTTCTATGTGTCCGAGCCAGCGTAGTCGAGCAGATTTTATCTCTCCTAGTACGTTGGGTTCCATTTTTAACACGCTTATTATTAGTTATTAGCTTCACCTGTATGTGACTTCACCTGTAAGTTTAGGAGATCTGGAAAGTCGATTTTAACTATATTAACTTAATTAACTATTTTTGTCGTACCTATTTGAAAGCGTAAGTAATTCGGATCACCATACAATTATTAGGTACCATCGAGCTGTTTTGAATATGGAGCCAGGAAGTAGATATAGTGGAACTCCAATTGCTACTAGTTTGGACTTATTTGGATTGTTTTTATAAGTCTGAGTAAGTACGTAACGCATTTAAAGGGATATGCCAGGTTTCCAATGAAACTTAGGCCACCATTAGTGTACACATATGAAACTGTATTGAAATAGTATGTAATACCAATTATTAAATTTGCAAAGGAAAAGGTTTATAGAAAGTTCGTGGTTTGCAATTCTACCAATGCGAAATTTCAAAAGAAATCATACAAATACGATTTCTCTATATTAGATAGTAAAACAAATACCGTAAAACCATACCACTACCGTTCTAGGTTTCAAGTAAGGTTCAACTTTCTGTCACTACTCTATTACCCAAATGCGAAACATAACGCAATCTAAACAGTTTTTCTGTTTATCTTATTCTTTGTCTACAATAGGAGCTTTAAGGCTTCCGCACATTGCCGCGATATTATCGAGCGATATGTCACGCATGCGCCGCACCACTAAATCGATTGCGTCGGAACAAAATCGCGCGCGTTGAAAAAACATTGAAACAATTATCTCAAAATCGCAAAAATATTATCGCTCGATAAAATTGCCTTTAAAATTGTTACATGGCGTTATGTGTGTCAATTTAGTACGGCAGGAAAACTGCACCATACTTGCACCCCAGGACCATAGTTATAATTTTTTTACTAAGTTCTAGTGATTAATGAATAGTGCGAGAAATTAAGAATGACAATTTTATCCATTCTTACTGAATCGAATTTGATGTAGGTACACTTACCTGGGCCTAAATCCGTCATACAGGGTCCTTCTTAATATGATGACAGTTTTTTAAGGGGATGCTCATCCTACTCGAGCCAAATGTATGGGACAGCTGTTTTATTTTCGCGATTTTCGATGTTGGTGCCATAGAGAAAGTTGTTCAGTTTGATAGTCTGATCATCCCCTTAAAACATACATAATTATCACGCTCTCGAACATTGCTGTGCCCAACCGGGTTCATATCTTAGTTTAACTAAGTACTTGTCTTTTAACGTTACACCTTTTATTATTATTTAAATGAATTATGAATAACTTACTTATTTCAAGGTTTTATGGTAATGTTCTTCAAACAACAAAATATTTAACTCACAATACACAAAAAAACACTCACTCATTACTAAAATATAGTCTTTATTTTCTCCCCACCCCACAAACACAAAGTGCAAAACATAATGAAAAATATTAAATTAAATGAGTTTGTGGGTGGAGTGGCAACTTGACGTGTTGTTACTTATAGTTTTTTATTAAAGTATAGTTTTATTTTATGTGAGTCACTACATCGAAGCGTTGCGTCTAGTGCTGTACTCAAAGAAGGTAACTGAATACAGTTTCAGCAATGACGTTTAATAAGTGTGCTTCAGGTCAAAATTCAAAATCATTTATTCAATATTATTGAATCAATGATTTTGAATTTTGAATTGAATTGAATTTGAATTGAATGATCACAACAAGAAATTTGAAGAATTTGGTTGTAAAAGTCATATTAACATTTGTGGTTAAATTAAGTACCTACTTACCTACTTACTACTGGTGAAACGTGGATGTTCTGAGGTTTCAGAATATCTCTGACTACCCCCTTGGGGAATATAGTCGTGAGCATATGCTATGCTATGCTTACCTACGCATTATTCTGGACTACTTTACAATTTCCCAAAAACTTAAAAGACATAATGTAATTTGTGCGTGCAGGTGTGGAATGTGGTAGCAGATGACTCAGTAACTTCGTAAGCGATGACCAACACGAGAATTTTCATTAACAAACGGTTTTTCACGATTTTCTAGACATTTTCCGGATCCGGACCTGATCCGGCTAGCTGGTGCTTGGATTACCGGATCCGGAAAACCGGATTGCAATCCCTAGGGCTATGCTTTGAGTTTCCCTACGAGATCAAATCAGAAATGAAGAGATCCGCAGAAGAACCAGAGTAGCTGATATAGCCCAAAGAATTGCTAAACTAAAGTGGCAGAGGACATTGCTCGCAAAACCGATGGTCGATGGGGCCGAAAAGTTCTGGAGTGGCTTCTGCGTGCCGAAAAGCGCAGCGTGGTTAGGCCCCCCACATGGTGGACCGCTGACCTGGTGTAGGCTGCGGAAACCCGTTGGACGAGGGCAGCGCAGGACGGGTCGTTATGGCGATCCTTGGGGTCTATATCCACCAGTAGACATCCAACGGCTGAGATGATTTTTGGATTTTTTTTATCCGTCTGGAACATCTATAAGCACCAAGATATAATAAGTGTATGTATTCTATTCTATTCCTATTTAATGGCGTTTCCTTGTTAGATTTCGCCAGTGTCAAGTTACTTGAGGGAGTGTCTATCCAATCTCGAGGATTGTTTTTGAGTAAGAACAACTGAGAAGGATTTTGGAGCCTCGTGGCAGGCTGAGACGCGAACCGCGCGAACACCACGCGAGAGACAAGTGTTCGAGGCAAACCCTGCAACGTGACTCCTAAGTGTATGTACCCGACCCCAAATCACCGATTTTTTGATTTTTTTATCCATCTGTTCGTCTATTATCTGTTTGAGTATTTTGTTTGTTTATTAATTTGATTGTCTTTTTGTTTGTTCGACCATCGCGCAAAAGCTACTGCAACTGTTTATTATAAATTTTATCTCGCTGCTGTAAGCTAAGTCAGTGCGGACGAAGTCGCGGGAAAAATCTAGTCTACTTATAAATTGGATTGACTGACTGTCAATCAACTTCATTTTTAAGTTATAATTTCGAATGCATTATGACTATTGATTATTGTAAATACAATTCTGAGAACCCAAACCCAACCCAAGACCTACTACGTACTCGTACCTACTTATGATTAAATAACCTCAATCTCAGATGAATGATACGCCATTTTACGATAAATCTGTATCCTCAAATATCAAACCTAAAATACTCAAGGAGATGAGATAAAGATATTACTTTTACATTTAACATAGACTAAGATCTTGCTACAAGTTTTCTGCGCTCATATTTTAATGAATTGATACATAATAATTCCAGTGACAATTTGTAGTAGTTTAAGGATCTTAAAGTAATAGGGTTATAATCCTTAGGCCTTATCCTTACCCTTGGCGGCCAAGTGAAAAATATTGCTCTTAGTTTAAATATATCATTGGCTAAACATATGCATGTAGTAAATTGATATCAAGATCTTAGAATAATACTTATAGGTAGGAAAAAAGTGCATTCATTTCTTCATCTGCGACGCGAACGAACTCATCATACGCAACGATGAAGACGAATCCAATAGAAACTGTAGAAGAAACAATAGAAGATAAAAGTAATAAAAATGAAGAGAAATCAGCAGTTAACTTGGACACCATTCTGCTGGAGATAGGGCAGTTTGGACGCTACCAGCTGAGGACGATGGCACTCCTGGCGCTTGTGTCCGTTTTCGTTGCTTTTGCTACTACTGAATACATTTTTACAACTGCAAGGATACCAACCAGGTAAGGTTTAACAGAATTTAAAAAAAGGATTGTCCTGGCCATGGTTATGATATATTATTTCCGAACCTTCACACTGATGTGATGAGACAAAGCACTGCGTGGTGTCTAACGCGTTTTGTTTAATTAAAACCGAGTGAAAATGTAAAAATTTTACAAAAAAAACATCTTATTTGCACACCAAACAAATTCAAAATCCTTAAATTATATAATTATACAGAGTGTAACAAAGCACTCTAGTAATACTAAAGGAGTGCTAGAGACCATGAAACTGAACATCTTTCACTATGGAGCCAACATCCAATAGCGAAAACGTTTTCGCTATTGGATGTTGGCTCCATAGTGAAAGTTGTTCGTTTTCATGGCCTGAAGTACCCCCTTAAGTATTACTAGGGTGTTTTGTTGTACCCTGTAGATAGTTGCGCGAAAATCATTGGCTGTCGCGCAGTCAGGAGTGTTTCCAATAATCTTTATCATATTCCAGATGTTTAATCCCAGAGTGTGAGAATATTGAACGACCTATTGAATTCAAGCCATCTTGGATCCACAATGCAGTGCCAGTCGCTGCCGGCGGCTCCGTCGATAACTGCAAACGATTCGCCAGCTTATCATGGAAAAACACCAACAATACTGATGACATGTGCCCGATTACAATCTTCGATCAAAATACTGTGATAGCATGCAAGCAATATGTCTATGACAATGAGAATACTATAGTTTATAATGTGAGTGAAAATCTTTGAGGCTGTGGTCTACAATGATGAGTCATACCTATGGTTTCACACTGATACCCATATCACGATCCTTCCATGGAAAAAGCGTAAATATTCTGCACTTTATTTCTTACCACCGATATCTAGTAGGCCAAAGGTCAATGTTTTCAGTGCAATAGATAAGAACAAGAAAAGTTGAAGGTAATCTTATGCAATTTATTTGATGATCTCAATTTGTTCGACGAGGACATCGACGATGATAAGTTCGTACCAAACCGATACAAGATTTGATCCCGCTAGCTAACTATTTTATTCCGGAAACCAGATAAATTTCACGAAATACCACCTTACGTCGTCCGTGTGCCAGTCAGTAGACTCATAAATCGTTAACGAAACATTATAAATTAATAATTACAGTTCGACTTAGCATGTGATGAGTGGCGTCGGTCGATGATCGGTTCGTTGCGGGCGCTGGGCAACTTGGTGGCGCTGCCGCTCATGGGCTTCATATCGGACAGATGGGGACGTCGTACGGCTCTTACCATCGCTGCGTTCAACACGGCCTGGCTTGGCCTTGTTAGATACTGGGCTAACAGCTACGTCGGTTTTGTCATCTCCGAGTTTGCTGAAGCCATATTTGGTGGCACTTTCTCCTGCTGCTATATTTTGAGTTAGTTTATGTGCACATTTTTTTTGGCAACTGCTATAGTTATAGAACCAGATCATTTAAACACTTATTTATTATTTGTATTGCAGTAATGGAGTTGGTGAGTTCCAAATACCGAGTCTCAGCCGCAGTTATTTTGAATACGTCGTTCACTGTAGGAGAAATCATAGCCGGTATTGTTGCATGGGCAGTTCCTTATTGGAGGCACCTAGTATTGACACTTTATATACCACAGCTTGTCACCATCTCCTATTTTTGGCTTATATCGGAGTCCGTCCGCTGGTATATGAGTAAAGGTCGATATGCAGAATCCGAGAAAGTACTGAAAAACGTTGCACAGGTGAATGGAACAAAGCTGTCTGAAAAATCGTTACATGCTTTAAAACTGTCAGCAGAAGAAGAAAAGCGCCTGAATGAATTAAAAGTGAAGGAGCCTTGGCTGGTGGTAATAGTGTTTCACCACAAGGCAATTCTTCTCCGGTGTATAGTCTCACCGATATGGTGGGTCACCGCTATGTTCATACGCTACGGATTAACGGTGAACTCAGTAAACATTTCTGGAAACAAGTATCTAGACTTTTGTGCTGTGGCTGCCGTTGATATTCCCGGGTGCTGGGCAGCTTATGTATTAGTGAGTAGGATTGGAAGGAAGCCTGTCCTGGCAGGAGCGTACTGGTTATGTGCTTGTTGCCAAATAGCATATATAATCATGCCTGGAGGTGAGTTTACAATTTTGGATCTAGGAACTTTGTAATGACTGTGACAACAATGGTGAATTTTGTTGTTGTGCTATGCGCTTCTAGGCCATTGTTCAATATTTTCACTGAAATTATGAATCGCGGACCGATTACGAACTTTGAATAATTGAAAATTCTTATGGTGTGCCATTTCATGCGCCTCCGCGCGCTACTGAAATAAGACATGGTTAGGTGAAACTGTAGTTTGTACCTGAACAACGGAGCTTTGCTCGGTTTATTCAAAGCTAGTCAATAGGTAGGTTTCATCCCTATAAATGTTCACACAAAAGAATTTTTCGTTTTATGGAATAATGTACGATTTGTAACTTAACCTTTTCGGTTCGGGGTGGTTCGGGTCAAGGAAATACTACTCTCTACCGAAAGGTTCGGGTGTATCCACTGTCTTTTATACGTAGCGACGGGCTCACTCCCCGTCAGACTGGACAGAGTTTCGGTACTACTAGTGAAACATGGATGTTCTGAGTTTTCAGAATATCTCTGACTACTCCCTCAGGAATATAGTCTTGAGCATAATGCTTATATGTTATTCGTATTCCGTAATAAAAGTTCTGTTGAAACTGATATGAATCTATGCGAAGTAAAGTTTTCGCAGCTATTTAGTTTTGAATGATAATTATTTACATTGTTTCAGGGCATTACGAACTGTCGCTGACGATATATTTGATCGGCAAGTTTACCATATCAATGGTTCTTACGTTATTATACGTATATACGATCGAGTTATTTCCCACAGCGCACAGACACAGGCTCTTCGCCTTCTCTTCAATGATAGGAAGACTTGGCTCCATAATAGCGCCACTGACACCCGCTTTCGTAAGTTTTTGTTGTTGATATTATATTATGTATTCCATATCGTTGTCTAGTCATCATAATACAAGTCCGGGCTAGTTTCTGGTTATTTAAATGTGACTAGATAATTTGTGTGACAATGTCCAAGATACCATTTATTTATTTATCTCAAACATGCTTGGAAATTTGAGCATTATTTTGACAACCTTCTTCGAGATAAATCATAATTGCTGTACTATGCGAGCAGCGGCCGGCAAAATTTGTATGAAAGTCCATATCTGTCGTGGTTTAGCGGACAAATACATTACATAGTAAACTCATATCTGTCGTGTAATTTAAAAATGGAACGATCTTTTAGTCCGAAACATGGCAACTAAGGAGGTAACTTATCAAAGGTTTTATTTAAATTTAAAACTGGCTTGCAAATAGAAAGCTTTATAATGAAAAAAAAAAGGAATGATCACTTTAACCACAGATTAATAATAAGTTACTATACTGCATTCCAAATAAGGACGAAAAGATTTTCCGATTCCTGTATAGCTTTCTGTCCAATTCTGATTAGCAAATATTATTTATTTATGAGAAAGATAATTATACTATCCAACGTATCTTGGACGTTACTAAAGCTGTTCTCGGAATAAGTGAGAGGAAGTGTTTCAAATCTCTGTTTCTGATATTCAAAATAGCCTTAAATTTTCGTTGTGATTTGGAATGGAGTATAGCTTAAACGCAGGAAAAATCTTTGGCCCACATTTACACGTTCGTCCATCCATGTACTTTTTTTAATGTATCTTTCATTTGTATTTCTTTGTATTTGTAACTGCTGGTCATCATCATAATCTTATTTGAGAGCTGGTATTAAAAAAAAAAATTATGATAAATTTTTTTAGAAATTTTGTCTGTCTTTTTGTCTGTTTGTTTGTCCGCGCATCACGCAAAAACTACTGAACCGATTTTGATGAAACTTTTTTGGTTTGATAGCTTATGATCTCACTTAAAATCTGGTACATAATTTGTGCGGTCGAAGTCGCGGGTAAACACTAGTAGTTAATTACATAAAATCGATGGGAAACATTTCGTACGATTTTGATGTTTTGTAAGAATTTAGACAATATTAGTTTCCAAGTTAAACCAGACAGAATGAAATCTATCTAGAACTTCGATCAACAATATACAACTAGATAACGGGTCGCATACAAAATCAAAGAGAAATTCTGTCCTCGTGAATATACAACATTTTTTGTTAACGAACCGAGAAAACAGTCCGAATACATTATAATTTCGACCTCAAAGCAACCATAATTCCTAGTAATTTAAAAAAGGAACAATGCGGCATTGCGAGACGTGCTTACGTTGGCTTTGTTCGAACGTAACTAATTCAAAATAAGACCTCACTCCAATAGTGAGGCGTTATTTGCCGGGACATGTTTTGAGCGCTGACGCGTTATATAGTTGGATATTGTTGATCGAAGATCTAGAATGACTCTTATTTAAAATCATTCACATTCTCCCCTTGATAAGGATAGTTTGTAGTAGATTTCTGTAGTAATCACCTCGTACATCCTGGATTGAAATAGTGTGATCTTTTCAAGACCAGGACTCTCATAATAATAACATTCTGCAGGGTGACAAGCTTCCCTTCATCCTGTTCGCGGGCTGCGCGCTGCTGTCTGGAGCGCTGGTGCTGCTCACTCCGGAGACCCTCGGCTCCAAGCTGCCCGACACCATGGAGGAAGCGGAACAACTCGGCGAGAAGAAAGTCAATAGCTGTTAACTATAATAAAACTCGTTTATATTGCTACCCACATAAATTATTATAAGCTGTTCAAGCTTTTATTTTTTAACTTGCCTTTTAAGTTTGTAGGTTGTTTTGTAAAAATCTTGCATGGAAGTTTTGAACTAGTTCCCATCGCCAACCTGAGACCAAATAAAAAACAAGACACATTTCTGCGAACAATAAAGTGAAGCATGCAAAACTACGCCTTGTTCTGTGCATACACGGTCTCACGCACACATTTACAACCAAACTACGCCTTACTAAGAGCACACATACTTTCGAAACCAGCTTCAAGCAATTCTTCGGTATTCTATTCTATTCTATTTTTATTTAATGGCGTTTCCTTGTTATATTTCTCCAGTGTCAAGTGTTGAAGATATATTTAATAGATATTGTACGGTAATAGGATATGGCTATCTCAAAGCCCCGTTTTTTAAACAAAAACACACACTCGAAACCGCCATAAAACAGCGGAGCCACGTGGCCAATAAAATTGCAAGCCGACGAAACGTCTATTTGTTACCCCCTTAGCCACGCGACTCCGCCAATCGGTTTGAGTTGTCAGAATGCAAAATTATGGCATCGAGGAGCAGAATTCAATTGGATAATAGCAACAGGATTTTCGCAGTAGTTAACGTAGACCACCGAGTTTCTATTGTGATTTATTTAATTATTTAAAATATTTCTTACTTTAATTATGCATCCTATCATTGTACTCTTGTAAAATGCAAACTAGTAACTTTTTAATGCACACTGATACCACATAATCTATATGTCGGTTCAGGAGGCCGAATATGATCAGGATCCGACATTCTTTATAATTATCACTATCAGAATTTCAATTAATAGTCTGTAAATATACAATCACTTAGTCTATTTAATTGTTTTTCACAAAAGTTATTCTTATAACACTATAATTTCTTCTCAATGTCTTTACTTATCACTATACAATAGAATGCAAACTAAACTACGAAGTTATAGGGACACTAGCAAAACGTAAGACAATTCCAAGGCGCGTCTATTACGGGCTTGCTCTCAACTCTGAGTGCATGTTCCTTGTTTCTCCCATGCCCGTTGCACCGAGACTGTCGAAGAACCACGAAACTAGTCGCAGTGCTTGCGTTCTGTAGCACTCCTATGTGATAATGGCGAGCTCGATATGCCGACAAATAGATAATTCTACCCGACAAACAACTGCTGCTCATAATCGCACGTTACGTGCGACCTGCGGCGCGAATTGTGATTTTAGAATACACTGCCTACGCGTCGCTGCGTGCTTGCGTAATAGTAGGGACACAACCCTCAGTGTATTCTAAAACCGCAATTCGCGCCGCCGCGCACGCTTGCAAACGCAAACTTGTATGAAGCTTTTTTTCTGGTAGAGTTAGGTAAGTATTCGTTATTTTTAATTTCAGTGCTGATACCGCGCACTCCTCCACAACGCAGTGACCAGTGATCAGCAACATGTGCCAATGCCAGAATCGTTCGCCTTACTATTTTTCTAGGAAAACTTCTCGAAAAAATTGAAATATCTGAAATAGGTTAGGTACCCATTGACAATGAAAATGGTGACTTTAGTAATTTATCGGTTTTATGAGGTCGGTCGTCCAGGACATTCCAGTCTCTGAAAGAAAGATTAACGAGACATAAAGTTTTAATAATTTCTTGAATTCATTTAACAGATAGCTTTCTTCTTGCCGAGTTGTTCCGCCTCCTCCATGGTGTCGGGCAGCTTGGAGCCGAGGGTCTCGGGAGTGAGCAGCACCAGCGCTCCAGACAGCAGCGCGCAGCCCGCGAACAGCATGAAGGGCAGCTTGTCACCCTGCCGAAGAAACGTTTAAAGAATATGTTATTTATCATTTCCTCCCATCACTATCATCTCAGCCGATGGACTCCACTGCTGGACATATGCCTCCCTCAAGGATCGCCATAACGACTGATCCTGCGCTGCCCTCATCCAACTGGTTCCCGCCGCCTTCACCAGGTCGTCGGTCCACCTTGTGGGGGGCCTACCCATGGTGTGCTTTCCGGTACGCGGTCGCCATTTTGGCCCCATCGGCCTTCGGTTCTACGACCAATATACCCCGCCCACTGCTAATTATTTAGGCTATATCAGCTACTCTGATTCTTCTGTGAATCTTTTCATTTCTGATTTGATCTCGCAGGGAAACTCCGAACAAAGCCCTCTACATTGCCCTTTGGGTGACTTTCGACCTTTTTATGAGGCCTTGAGTGAGCGACCACGTCTCTGTTCCATATTATGAATTATTATTTGAATGACCAAAATGTCTGGTCTTGACAATGTTACACTATGTAATTCAATATTTGTACTTTGTATATTTTGTTTTGTTTAAAAGAAGTGTGTTGTAGAGTTTCTGGCCGCATCTTCTTTACAACGGAACACCTTCCGAAGCGGTGGTAGAATCAAAAATGACGTCAGAAAGTTATCTATGTGATATTATTTTGAATAAAAAATTTGAGTTGAGTTTGAGTTATGTCATCACTGGTCACGTGGTCACACACAAAACTTTTGAATACTTTCGTTTTAAGACACTGCGGTATTTGAGACCCATGGCTATTATTGTGATAACTGCAATAAATACTGAATACTGAATACTATCATACGAAGTAACTGTACAAAACTGGAACGAAATATATGTACCTACTTATTGGGTGCCCTGATCATGGAAAACCCAGGGGAGAGCAACTGTAGCTACAGAGTACAATCTGGTTTTAGGCTTATTAATGAAAACATACATACAATAAAAGAACTTACAAAAGCGGGTGTGAGTGGCACGAGCATGGATCCAATCCTGCCCATCATTGAAGAGAAGGCGAAGAGCCTGTGTCTGTATACTGTGGGGTACAACTCGGACGTGTATACGTTAATTACTGTAACTGACATTGATATGGCGAATTTGCTGATCATGTATATCGCTAGCGATATTCCATAATACTCTGAAATATTGTTTAGTAAATATTATTATTAGTAGGTATAGAAAATAAGCCCTTCTGCAGCAGGACATAGACGAATAGAGGCAAGAAGGAGTATGCCACTCCTACGTGGCACTGGATCCAGTCAAGTTTAGTACAAGAAAGTACAGTAGAATTGTTGTTTGAGTAGTGTAAAGCTGTAAAGTGTAAAGCTGACTTTAAATGCCTATTACTTAGGTTAGATGAGTGACGATGAGTTTTTCGGAATTTATGTAGGATTTGTAACACCACTGGCTTTTCGGTGAAGGAAAACATCGTGAGGAAATCTGTATGCTACAATATCGAGGCATGTATTGTACCCACCATCATCATCACATATTCTAAAAATTGCTAAATTTTTTCATCGCAATTAGAACGAATTGAGCATTTGTACAAACCAAGAAATTATACTGGCTGCGGGTATTATTGACAGATTGTACAAATTGCTAAATCTTATCATAGAAATTTGAACGAATTGAGCATTTGTACAAACTGAGAAATTATACCAATTGCTCGTAATTCTCCATTAGGTATAGGTGGTGATGGGCTCAGCCCCGTCGCACTGGACAGAGTTTCGGTATTACTGGTGAAACGTGGATTTTTTGAGGTTTCAAAATATTTCTGACTAGGGTAGTAGGGAATATAGTCGTGAGCATATGCTATGCTATGCTATGCTATCAGAATTGTATTATCACCTTTAGGCATCAAGAGATATGCTATTTGACAACAAGCACAGATCCAAAACGCTCCTGCTAGAACAGGCTTCCTTCCAATCCTATTCATCAGAACAAACGCTGCCCAATGTCCGGGGATTCCGATGGCAGCCACCGCACAAAAGTTTACATATTTATTTTCAGAAATGTTAACTGAGTTCACCACTAATCCAAAGCGTATGAACGTTGTTGTGATCCACCACATCGGTGTCACGAAACACCGGAGACGAATCGCCTTGTGTTTCACCAACAACATCACCAGCCAAGGCTCCTTGACTTTTAATTCTTTTTTTAATTCATTTCGTCGCTTTTCCTCTTCAGCTGACAGTTTTAAAGCATGTAACGATATTTCGGACAGCTTTGTTCCATTCACCTGAGCAACTTTTTTCAGTACTTTCTCGGACTCCGCATAGCGACCTTTGCTCATGTACCAGCGGACAGACTCTGACATAAGCCAAAGGTAAGAGATCGTGACGAGCTGTGGTATATAAATTATCAGTGTCATATGCCTCCAATAAGGAACTGCCCATGCAATGATACCGACTATGATTTCTCCCATAGTGAACGAACAATTCAATATTACCGCACCTATCACGCGGTATTTGGGACCCACTAGCTCCGATACTGCAACAATGACATTAAAGTTATAAAAAATGTTTGTATGTAATGTTTTTTGATTTACAATAACTATGAAATGCAAGAGATATTCTTGTAGGTAGGTATATAAATATGTACAAATTTCGCTATGGAGCCAACATCAGGAAAAATAAAAAATCTGGCTCGAGTAGATGCTGCAGTTTTGTATGAAACAGCAGATTTTGTAAATGTTACCTATATCGTTGATGGCTCCATAGTGAAAGTTGTTCAGTTTGATGGTCTAACTAAACCACCCCTTTGATATTACTAGGGTTTTTCAGAAAAGGCAAATAAACTTACTTATAATATGAGAGCAGGTAACAGTACCACCAAACGAAGCCTCGGCAATCTCAGATATGACAAAACTGATGTAACTGTTAGTCCAGTACCTAACAAGGCCAAGCCAGGCCGAGTTGAACGCGCAGATGGTCAGGACGGTTCGTCGTCCCCATCTGTCCGATATGAAGCCCGTGAGTGACAGCGCCACTACGTTGCCCAACACCCTCAATGACCCGATCACCGACCGACGCCATTCATCACACGCCAACTTAAACTGAAAAAAGTAAAATTAAATTAACCATTTAATTTTATGAGTCTATTGACTAGTACATGAAATCCTTACAAACTCCCATTCCAGTCATGATTCATGCACACAGTCGTAATGAATTCTATTCCATTTTAGAAAATTGCATAAATAGCAAAATAAAAATCTGATGTCCCATAAATTTTAAGCGAGTCGATCGGTACTGTGGCTGATTCTTTTAGCGATTTCGAAGTTGGCTCCATAGTGAATGTTGTTCAGTTTGAAACACCCGTTTAAGTATTACTAGGATGTTTTGTTACACCCTGTATAGGCACACGTACAGATGGAATTGCAGAGTATTTGTGATGACGCCAGCCGTAGAGAGATCAGGTTATGGGTATCAATGTGAAGCCACGTATGTACGGCTCATCGACCGTAGACCACAGCCTCATGGATTTACACTCACATCGTAAACTACAGTGTTATCATTTTCATAGACATGTTGCTCGCACGGCACCATAGTATTTTGATCGAAGAGTGTGGTCGGGCACATGTCATCAGTGTTGTTGGTGTTGTTCCACGATAAGCTGGCGAATCTTTGGCAGCCATCGACGGAGCCGCCAGCAGTGGATGGCACTGCATTAAAGATCCAAGATGGCATAAATTCAATAGGTTCTTCAACATTCTCGCACTCTGGGATCAAACATCTGGAATATGACAAAAATTATGAAGAAACTCTCCTGAACTTAATATATAAAAATTCCAGACCATGACACCGTTGTTCCGACTTATAATGGACCATCCCATTTTATCCTGTAGCGTGGGTGTCGTGTGAGATGACTAAGGGACATGGTTTCTTACGCAGTAGTCCAAGCACAGACCTCGGTCACTCTGGGCTACCTCCAGACAACACCTAAATAAGTCTAAACGCATGCTCGGATCCAAGTAAAAGGTGTAATATTATTGTCTTTTTTTGTGATAAATAAAAAAAAAAAAAAAATCTGTTTGCGAAGGTAGCCCACAAAGTAGCCAACTATCACCGTTTGAAACGACATACGACAAACGGGTACAATACGTGCCTCGAAATTGAAGCATACAGATTTACCCACGAAGTTTTCCGTCACCGAAAAGCCAGTGGTATATAATAATCGTACATAAATTCTGAAAAAGTCATTGGTATGAGTTGGCCTGGACGGGGATCGAACCATCGCCTCCTGCACGGCAGGCAAGGCAAATCGCCACTGGACCACCACCACCGCCCTGTGCCTTCCAGTGGGACGTATATAGGCTGATGATGATGATGCGAGCTTTGTCAGTCCGAATCTCTTTGACATTGGGAGATTATAAAATTTTTATCTTATACCACAGAATAGGTACTATAATTGATTATATAAAGTATAGAATTATACGTGAATTTAATCCTTACCTGGTTGGAATTCTTGCTGTAGTAAAAATGTATTCAGTACCATTAACACCAACGAATATGACCGCTAGTGACAATAGGGCTAACGTCCGTAGCTGGTAACGCCCAAATTCGCCTATTTCCAACAGGATGGTGTCCAGGTTCACGGCACATTTCTCAACATTTTTTCCTTTTTGTATATCTTTCGAAAATTCTGTTGCTTTTTCTTTGTGCATTGTAATCGACGAAACTTTGATGGTTTTTCATCAGAATGGGATTACATTAAAAAACTAAATCTTGAATTATGATTGGCAAATCATTTCAACACAATGGCAAGACAAACTTAGTGACTATAATAACCGTCAAAGAAAACCTAGCGAATGTTATAACCTAGCGAATATTATCGCAAAAATTCATAAATATTATATTCATTCATTGATTAAAACAGATGGTACACCTTTAGTATAATAGGTATAATTCAATTTAACACTGTGTTTTTAGATTTCCGCGGTTATCCCAAGTAAAATTAATGGATAGGCTAGGTCAATTGGTCCATTGTTTGACAGAACTAGGGCAATTGCATACAAATTTAAAGTATAACATTAATTTGTTTCAAAAATTATTATACCACTGTCACAAAAAGTGTGTATGAATACGAATATTTCGTATCATGGATGTTTGTACTTATTCTATATCGTTGTCTAAACGTCATAAAACAAGTCCAGGCTAGATTCTGATACTTTAAATGTGACTATATCATTTTGTGTGACAATATTCAAGATATTTTATTATTATTGTATCTCCGGAACACGATTAATCATCTATTCATTTAGCATAATTTCATATGCTATCTATTCATTTAAGTTATCAACAAATATCCATATTTATTTTAACTTTCAGCAAGACTCTGAGAGTTATAAGAATTTATTCATTGATGAAAATAATATGGAAATACAAAGCGCGTATCCACGACAAAGAAAACAGAGAGAGTCATTATGTTGTAAGTAAGTATGAATTATATTTGTTTTTTCTATTTATTTTATTCTTTGCTATTTTAGACTGTTTCCTGATAACGCTACTACCATTCGACTCGACAGAAAAATATCAGATTACATCATTATTTTATCTGATCTTGAGTTTTTATTTGAGATAGTTTGAATTCGATTCGATCTTATGATTTTTTTACTGTATACCTACTAGATCTAATGGTCCTTATTTATTTGAGACCATATTAAATGTTTTGCTTTGAATTGAGAAAGCGTTGCGCGACTGAATGATTACTGAAATTAGCAACGCTGACTGCTTGTAGGAGCATATCGACGTCCATATTGATACCACAGAATCTATAGATATTCTACCCGAAAAACAGACTGCCGCCCATTACCGTACGAAAACGTTCATATGTACTTATTGCCTTTGTCGTACGCTTGCAAACGCATGTATGAAGCTTTTTTTCTGGTAGATTTAGGTATTAAATTATTTGTGTTTGATACCTACTAGGTATACCTAGCATATAAGACCAGAATGTTACAACATGTAGAAGGCCTAGGTATAGCGCCCTACGTGTCCAGTATAATAACGCTTTCAGGATGTTGTTGGGACTGCCACGCTTCTGTAGCGCTTTAATCATGTTTGCAGAGGCACGCACCGATGGCTTTCATGCTATCATGAGAAAAAAAATAGCCTCTCTAATAAACAGAGTGCGTGGAAGTTCTAGCAGCATCCTGAAGGTGATAGGGGATATTATTATTGTTGGCTGGGCTATTACAAGCAAGGTTCGTTATGTAACACTGCGACCATCGCTGATCTTTTGTGTTCGCCCCAAACTCACCCATATTTTACACATACATCCGAACAATTTTTTTATTATTCTCGGGTTTGCAGGTTTCCTTACGATGTTTTCCTTCACCGTCGAGCTAGTGATGATAAGTGCGAGTGTCCAATCCTGATGCACTGGGCTGCGGTCCTGGTGGGGTGATCTCACTCACGTTAGATATGTAATTTGAATTGATATAGGACTTATATATAATATAATAATATAATATAATATAATATATAATATAATAATATAATATAAAATATAATAATGTAATCTTAACTAAGTAATATAAAACCGTAAAATCATGAGGAACAAAAAAGTAGCGGTTCACTTCATATAAAATCAAATAACACTCGATAGCGTGATTTAAATGACGTGCAGCGCCATCTATTGACAAAATTGTTAGTTTGTTTGTTTGTTCGCGCATCACGCAAAAACTACTGAACCGATTTTGATAGCTTATGATCTGACTTAAAATCTGGTATATAATTTGTGTGGACGAAGTCGCGGGAAAACACTAGTGTAATATAATTGTAAAATGTAATTTAATTTACTTAATCTAATCTAAAACTTGATTTCTGACGAACTACCAATGTAATGCTTATTTAATTTTATGGGACCTTGTTTCCAATAAAAGATTTTTATTTATTTTATTTATTTATTTAATAATAACCATTGGCAGTGAAATGTTGACTCCAGTTAATTAATCGTTCGTATGAGGTCCGATGTCCAGGAAATTCAAATCTCTGAATGTAAGATTAATAAGATATAAAGTTTTAATAATTTCTTTAATTCATTTAAAAGCTATTAGCTTTCTTCTTGCCGAGTTGTTCCGCCTCCTCCATGGTGTCGGGCAGCTTGGAGCCGAGGGTTTCCGGAGTCAGCATCACCAGCGCTCCAGACAGCAGCCCGCAGCCCGCGAACAGGATGAAGGGCACCTTGTCACCCTGCCGATGAAACGTTTTAAGACGATTATTATTTATTATTTCCTCCGCATGGCTATCATCTTGACCATCATCTCAGCCGATGGACTCCACTACTGGACATATACCTCCCTCAAGGATCGCCATAACGACTGATCCTGCGCTGCCCTCATCCAACGGGTTCCCGCTGCCTTCACCAGGTAGTCGGTCCACCTTGTGCAACTTGGGGCCTATCCCCACGATATAGGAACTAATCTCTGTCTCTGGTTTTTCATATTTCCATTCATCATCATCATCATCATCTCAGCCAATGGACGTCCACTGCTGGACATAGGCCTCCCCCTAGGATCGCCACAACGAACGGTCCTGCGCTGCCGTCATCCAACGGGTTCCCGCCGCCTTCACCAGGTCGCCGGTCCACCTTGTGGAAGGCCTACCCACGATGCGCTTTCCGGTACGCGGTCGCCACTCGAGAACTTTTCGGCCCCATCAGCCATCGGTTCTAAGACCAATGTACCCCGCACACTGCCACTTTAGTTTAGCAATTATTAAGGCTATGTCAGCTACTCTGGTTCATCTGTAAATCTTTTCATTTCTGTTACGATCTCGCAGGGAAACTCCGAGCAAAGCCCTCTCCATTGCCCTTTGGGTTACTTTCAGCCTTTTTATGAGGCCTTGAGGGATCATCTCAGGTCACACACTGGTCGAAAACTTTCGTTTTAAGACACTGCGGTATTTGAGACCCATGGCTATTATTGTGATAACTGCAATAAATACTGAATACTGAATACTATCATACGAAGTAACTGTACAAAACTGGATCAAGGCAACGAAATATACGTGAAGCACTAATTGGGTACCCTGATCATGGAAAACTCAGGGGAGAGCAAATGTAGCTACAGAGTACCTACAATCTGGTTATAGGTTTAGGTTTATTAATGAAAACGGACATTAAATAAGAGAACTTACAAAAGCGGGTGTGAGTGGTGCGAGAATGGATCCGAACCTGCCCATCATTGAAGAGAAGGCGAAGAGCCTGTGTCTGTACACTGTGGGGTACAACTCGGACGTGTATACGTTAATTACTGTAACTGACATTGAGATGGCGAATTTGCTGATCATATATATCGCTAGCGATAGTCCATAATACTCTGAAATATTGTTTAATAAATATTATTATTAGTAGGTATAAAAAATAAGCCCTTCTGCAGCAGGACACAGATGAATAGAGGCAAGAGGGAGTATGTCACTCCTGGACCCAGTGAAGTTAAGTACAAGAAAGTACAGTAGACTTGTTGTTTGAGTAGTGTAAAGCTGACTTTAAATGCATATTAAAGCCTGACCAGGAATATAAAAAACCTGGTTTGAGGGCGCTGCACTCGACTATACCTTTAATGACAGAGTTCCAAGTGCAAAAATTAGTACCAATTATTTTCCGCAACATGGCGAGGTTTTTTATATTTCTGGTCGGGCTTTACTTAGGTGAGATGACTGTCGATGAGTTTTTTCGGAATTTATGTACGATTTGTAACACAACTGGCTTTTCTGTGAAGGAAAACATCGTGAGGAAATCTGTATGTTTCAATTTCGAGGCATGTATTGTACCCACTGTACATTAGTATAAGTGGCGATGGGCTCACCCCCCGTCGCACTGGATAGAGTTTCGGTACTACTGGTGAAACGTGGATGTTCTAAGGTTTCAGAATATCTCTGACTACCTCGTGAGCATATTATGCTATGCTACGAATAGTTATTAAATTGCAATATGAAATGCCAGCAACCATCCAAAGTTCTCAACCAGTCGGCGTTGCTTAGTTTCAGCGATCCTTTTGAAAAACACTGGCCTATACGAGCGCAATACACAGTAAAATTATGTTTACCTTTATTGCCAAACTAGCTTTTTCCCGTAACTTCATTCGCGTGGATCTCGGAAAACGATAGATTTTCGAAATATTCTTTATTAATCCATTCCTACATCATTTGAAGAATATAATATTTATGTTCCAATCCAAACATGTTTCTATCTTCAGCGGTTTAGACTGTTCGGTTGTCTGTCAGTCACGAAACTATTTATCAGAATTGTATTCTCACCTTTAGGCATCAGAAGATATGCTATTTGACAACAAGCACAGATCCAATATCCTCCTGCTAGAACAGGCTTCCTTCCAATCCTATTCATCAGAACAAAAGCTGTCCAATTTCCGGGGAGTCCGATGGCAGCCACCGCACAAAAGTCTACATACTTATTTTTAGAAATGTTAACCGAATTCACAGCTAGTCCGTAGCGTATGAGCGTCATACTGATCCACCATATCGGTGTCACGAAACATCGGAGAAGAATCGCCTTGTGCTTCACTACCATTACCACCAGCCAAGGCTCCTTGACTTTCAAATCTTTTTTAAATTCATTTCGACGCTTTTCTTCTTCAGCTGACAGTTTTAAAGCATGTAACGATATTTCGGACAGCTTTGTTCCATTCACCTGAGCAACTTTTTTCAGTACTTTCTCGGATTCCACATAGCGACCTTTGCTCATGTACCAGCGGACTGACTCTGACATAAGCCAAAGATAAGAGATCGTGACGAGCTGTGGTATATAAATTGTCAGTGTTATATGCCTCCAATACGGAACTGCCCATGCAATGATACCGACTAGGATTTCTCCCATAGTGTACGAACAATTCAATATTACCGCACCTATCACGCGGTATTTGGGACCCACTAGCTCCGATACTGCAACAATGACATTAAAGTTATAAAAAATGTTTGTACCTATATAATGTTTTTTGATTTACAATAACTACGAAATGCAAGAGCTATTTTTGTATGTATTTAAATAATTATGTACACCTACAACTTTCGCTATGGAGCCAACATCAGGAAAACATTTAAAAACTGGCTCTAATGTATGGGCATTTGAGTCGAGTAGATGCTGCAGTTTTGTATGAAACAACAGATTTTTTTAAATGTTACTTATATCGTTGTTGGCTCCATAGAGAAAGTTGTTCATTTTGATGGTCTAACCACAGAGTACTATACAGGGTCCAACTTAATATGCTGACACTTTTTAAGGGAATGATCAGACCACCAAACTGAATAACTTTCTCTATGGGACCAAAATCGAAATCGCGAAAAAAAAATCAGCTGTCTCATACATTTGAATTGAGTAGGTTTGCAGTTTTGTATGGAGCAAGAGATTTTTTCGCGATTTCGGTGTTGGTGCCATAGAGAGAGTTGTTTAATTTGATGGTCTGATCTTCCCCTTAAAAAAGTGTCAGCATATTAAGAAGGACCCTATAGATATAAGGTTAAATTTAATTCGGTGGCGAAACTTAAGAAACGCATTTGGTATCTGTTACTAAGCACAATTACGTGGTAATCACCATACGATCATATTATGATTCTGAGGTCAATGTTCGCCCGCCGGCCGCGCACTGCACTGCAATGCGTACGATAATAATAATTTTGTAAATCATCAAAAAAAGGAATGAAAGTCGAGTGAATACAGTTAAAATGCGCTCCTTACGAAGTATGTGTGGTATTACTTTGGTTGATCGAATCAAGAACAGTGTTTTAAGGGATTGGTGTAAGTTGAAGGATGATACGTAGTAACAAGGATTGCAAGGGGTATGCTTAGATGGTTCGGTCACGTTGATAGAATAAATGAAAGAAGACTAAGGAATGAAATTTATCAAGCAAAGGTTAGCAGAAGTGTTGGGAGAGGCTGTCCGAGGAAAACATACCATGATCAAATCAATGATCTATTCCGAAAAGGACAAGTGCGTAGCACCCTCAATCGACGGAAGTGAATGAAGAAGAGATGTATGAATGTTAATGAAGCTAAAGAGGTGTGTCAGAGTCGTAGCGTGTGGCGGTCTGTGGTGTCTGCCTACCCCCACGCACGGGACAATGGCGTGAGCTTATGTATGTATGTATGTATCAATACCAATTATTATAAACATTGATATTGCAATCTGTTATCATTTACAAGTGTCCAGGTTGAGTTTCGCCAACTAATTAAAAATTACCCTATATACTACTAAAATTATTAGGGTGTCTCGGAAAGGGCTCTAACGATTAGGATGACATTTTGCATTTTGAAAATGTTTTACTTTCCAAGTTTATCTAGATAGGTACTTCAATATGCAAATACATGCATATGCTCACAACTATATTCCGGGTAGTCACAGATATTCTGAAACCTTAGAACATCCACGCATAATGCAAATAAACTTACTAAAAATATGACAGCAGATAGCAGTACCACCAAACGAAGCCTCAGCAATCTCAGATATGACAAAACTGACGTAGCTGTTAGCCCAGAACCTTACAAGGCCAAGCCAGGCCGAGTTGAACGCGCAGATGGTCAGAGCAGTTCGTCGTCCCCATCTGTCCGATATGAAGCCCGTGAGTGACAGCGCCACCACGTTGCCCAGCACCCTCAATGACCCGATCACCGACCGATGCCACTCATCACATGCCAAGTTAAACTGAAAAAAGTAAAATTAAATTAACGATTTGTGAGTCTATTGACTAAGTACATAATTACATGAAATCCTTTAACTCCCATTCCGGTCATGATTCATGAACACAGTTCTAATGAATTTCTATTAAATTTTTTGAGAGTTTTCGGAATAGAATAGTTGGATGGCGAGATCAAATCTTTGCTTGGTATCATTAAGCCGGCCTCTTTTCCTATTGAGTGGGTACAAGACGAGTACGATTTTTGCCTTAATTTAGAACCATCTTTCCTATACTATCAGTTCGTTAAACGTTAAAGTCACAAAATATATGAAATACGATTTTCGATCTAGTTCGAATATGCAATGACCTTGGTTTATTTATACGACACAGATGCTGAGAATTTATTTTGTTTTATTATACAGGGTGTAACAAACCACCCCACTAATACTTAAGGGGGTGCTTCACACCATGAAACTGAACAACTTTCACTATAAGCCAACTTCGAAATCGCAAAATAAAAATCTGATGTCCCTTAAATTTTAGTCGAGTCGGTACTGCAGCTGATTCTTTTAGCGATTTCGAAGTTGGCTCCATAGTGACAGTTGTTCAGTTATTACTAGGATGTTTTGTTACACCCTGTATAGGCACACGTACAGATGGAATTGCAGAGTATTTGTGATGACGCCAGCCGTAGATAGATCAGGTTATGGGTATCAATGTGAAGCCACGTATGTACGGCTCATCGACCGTAGACCACAGCCTCAAGTATTCACACTCACATCGTAAACTACAGTGTTCTCATTTTCATAGACATGTTGCTCGCACGGCACCGTAGTATTTTGATCGAAGAGTGTGGTCGGGCACATGTCATCAGTGTTGTAGGTGTTGTTCCACGATAAGCTGGTGAATCGTTGGCAGCCATCGACGGAGCCGCCAGCAGTGGCTGGCACTGCATTAAAGATCCAGAATGGCTTAAATTCATTAGGTCCTTCAATATTCTCGCACTCTGGGATCAAACATCTGGAATATGACAAACATTATAAAGAAACTCTCCTGAACTTAATGCATAAAATTTCCAGACCGTGACCACAGAGGATTTAATCCTCTGTGCCGTGACACCGTGGTTCCGACTTAGGGCTCGTCCGCACAGCGATTTTTATTCGCGCGAATGATGTGAATGTGATAACATAGGATGACTTCTGACAAGACTCTTATATCAAGACACTGAGCACGAAAATTGTTTGTTTCACGCGTCTTCCTATGCTGTTTACCGCTAAAATGACCTCCCATACCCTACTTTGACGCGTGCAACAAGCAATTTTCGTACTTAGTATCTTGACATAAGTGACCTAGCTGTCAGAAGTCATCCTATGTTATCACATTCACATCATTCGCGCGAATAAAAATCGCTGTGCGGACGAGCCCTTAGAATGGACCATCCAATTTCATCCTGAAGCGTGGGTGTCTTGTGAGACGACTAAGGGATATTATTATTATTATGCAGTGTTTCTGTTTGCGAAAGGTCCACCTATCTCCACCTATCACCATTAGTCACGTGATTACTTCCTTGCTAAAAGTGAGCCTTGCTACCACTGCATGCTTCAAAAGATAGTTAGAAGTTTTAATGAAGCTTCTGACCAACCGAGAGGGATTATGGTCTTGAGTTTTCCGTTTAAAATACAAAAAGTCTAGAAAGATTATCAAGAATGGGTCTTGATTGGGGCAAGGTAGTTCTTCTAATTAGTTTGTGATTGGGGCCCATGTTTACAATACTCTATGATTGGGGCTAAATTGGCGCGACGATGTGAGCTTTGACAGGACGAATATCTTTGACATTGGCAGACCATCAAAATTATATGGTATACCAACGATATCAATGTACCAAAGTATGTCTATGTGTTATACCCAAGGTTAAACCACAGAGAGTATAAAAAATACGTGTATTTAAATCATACCTGGTTGGAATTCTTGCCGTAGTAAAAATGTACTCAGTAGCTCCAGAACCAGCGAAAATGACCGCTAGTGACAATAGGGCCAAGGTCTTCAGCTGGTAACGCCCGAATTCTCCTATCTCCAACAGGATGGTGTCCAGGTTCACGGCACATTTCTCTACATTTACACCTTTTTCTTCTTCTTTAGAAACTTCGGTGTTTTTTTCTTTGTGCATTGTAAGCGACGATACCTTGATGACTTTTCATCAAAATGGGATTAAATACATTAAAAGATTCACACTCAGTTGCAGAAACGCTCATTAAAGTTAATCCTCCATTAAATCTCTTGCTGTCACTTTTTGTTTTGTTGACGTGGTAAAAGCATTACTCTAATGAGCGTTTCTGCAACTGAGTGTCAATCTTGCAAATCGTTTCACCACAATGACAAGACAAACTCAATCCATCAAAGAAAACCTAGCTAATGTTATCAGGGGGTTTGCAAAAATTCGATATATTCATTCATAGATTAAAACGGAAGGTAGATCTTCAGTATAATAGGTATAATTCAATTTAACAAAGTTTTTTTTAGATTTCCTCGGTTAGAGCTGTATGAAACCGCACGTAGAAGCACACACGGTGCGTCAATCCACATTATTATTAATCATGTTAATTATGTAATTTTTATTGTTTATTGTATTAATAAGATATTTAAAAATTATAGTTAGATTATCAAAAAATATCCATAAGTATATTTATTTTAACTTTCAGAATGATTCCGAGAGTTTTTATCTAAGAAGTAAGAATTTATACATGTTTTTACCCGACTGCGCGAGGCAAAGGAAGGTGGTACCTTTGTGGTACACTAGTTTTCTATTTATTTTATTCTTTGTTATTTAGATTTTCTAGATATCGCCACCGCCATTGGACTAGACCTCGACTCGATAGAAGAATTATAATATCAGATAACATATTATTTTATCTCATCTTGAGTGTTTTTGAGATAGGTACCTAAGTAGTTTGAATTCGATTCGATCGAAATTGGACGGCAAGAACATTATGTTCTTTCATGTGGTACTGTATACTTTCCTGTTTATTTCATGACGTCGGAAAGTTATCTACTTATGTGATATTATTTTGAATAAACAATTTTGAATTTTATTAACTAATCAGCAGTGATCGGAATGTCGGGGCATTTTTTGAGCATACAAGTATGGATACGCCTTGAATTTCCCGGAAATATCCGGATTTAATAAATATGGATAAAAATTTCACGGGATTTTCTGGGATTACCTATTTAGATGTCAAGAGACGTTTTTTTAAATCACCCTTTGAAACACGCCGCCTGGTACTTTTGACATGTACCGCGCTTAGGTAATTATTTAGGTATTTATTTATTTTATTTATGGTGTCAACTTCGAAATCACGAAAAAAGAAATCAGCTGTCCCATACATATGAGTCGAGTCGGTCGGTACTGCAGTTTTGTATGAAACAGCTGATTTTGTTTTCACGATTTCGATGTTGGCTCCATAGTGAAAGTTGTTCAGTTTGATTAGGGGAATGAATGGTGAAGTTATTCCGACTGAATAAAACTTAACCCTGTACGAAATAACGAAGAGGGTACCGAAACTCCCAACAGTGTGGGAAAATCAAAATCGTATTTACTTGAAACACTGATGGGAAAAACAATGCGTGAAAAATTTATTTAGTTTTTTAATGTTATTTTGAATAATCTTAACAAAATATTATAGAAAACTTACTTGTGAAAAGTAACACCACTTCCTTTATTATTATTTTCCGACTGTGATTTACAAATTTTTACGGCGCATTTCCCCATTTTGGTAGCTTAATTTAAACGTCATGGATATGTCCGCTCACCATAGATAAACGACTGAACTGAAGTCAAAGAAGCCTGCAGACATCTTCGAAGTGGCAACGCTTTGGTGCCCTAACTACTAATCTAGTTAGTTAATATCATTGTTAAATAACGGTCAACATATTTAACTAAGCGCGGTACATGTCAAAAGTACCAGGCGGCGGCGTGTTTCAAAGGCGCGGCCTCTAGTATGCGCTGCTAATACTCTTGATTTAAAAAAAAACTTCTCTTGACATCTAAATAGGTAATCCCAGTAAATCCCGTGAAATTTTTATCATTATTTATTAAATCCGGATATTTCCGGGAAATTCAAGGCGTATCCATACTTGTATGCTCAAAAAATGCCCCGACATTCCGATCACTGCTAATCAGTAATCAGTCAGTAAAGGGGTAAAAGGTACAACTTTAGTCAATACTTGATTATGAAGTAAGTAGATGAGAATTTTCTATATGTTTAACAGCTATTGACTTTCTTCTTACCGAGTTGTTCCGCCTCCTCCATGGTGTCGGGCAGCTTGGAGCCGAGGGTCTCGGGAGTCAGCAGAACCAGCGCTCCACACAGCAGCGCGCAGCCCGCGAACAGGATGAAGGGCATCCGATTCAAACAGTATCTAAATTACTCAAGGAAATGAGATAAAGCGATGCAGCTGATATCATTTTTAGTGTTCCGCGCTAAACTTGCTTTGCCGTTGGCAAAACGCAACACTTATCTTATCACCTCGGTGTTTTTCCGTCCGTCATTCCTTCTGCAGTGCTATTCTGTAAGGTGTATTTGTACAACTCGAATCGGAATCCGCAGTGAGATTGCAAATTGGCATTCTGTAAAATGACTCATTAAACAAATTCTATGCCAGCGCCACCATTGCGTGTGCGGCGGCGAGTTGAACCAGTGTTATCGAGCATTTGACACCTTGTTTATATGGTTTGACGTCTCAAGTGGTATTCTGTAAGCAAATTCCGCACTCACATCCGCATTCGACACTCGAAAACTTATGTCAAATAAAAAGTTAGTCTAATGCCAGTGAAATCGTGAACGAGTTATAAAAAACTGTAGTTAATATCAAAAACAAAGTGGCATTTGATTTATACTTATTTTTTAAGGACCTACCTAATTGTTGATTATTGTTCTCTTCTCTTATTCAAAACATTATTTCGCTAGTGGTATTTTACAAAGTGCATCGACATACCGTGATCAAAGGAATCCATGAATTATCTATAAAACATCAATTATCAAGACACCTAATCATTTGTGTAATAGAAAAATTATATCAAGAATCGTTACATGAATAAGCATTTAGAGATTTAGATACCTACAGTACCTACAAAAAAAGGTAAGTTTGTAATGTTGTGATGTGTACGTGATTAGATTATTGAGACCCCAAGTATAAAAACAGTAGATACGGGATATAAGAATTCTTCCTTTTTTGTTTTTGTATGGAGGATTAAGCCACTTATCTATTTCTAATAAAATAGGCTAAAACCTGCTGTAACTCTACAATTTTAAAGGTTTATTTGTAGCTAGTTTTGACAAAGTTACGGACTATCCCCTAACCGTAATGTACATGTACACCTTCAATTAACTAATTTCTTTTCTATGTTCCAGGTGAAACACATGGTGCACCATTATGATATTTTCTCTATTTTATTATGATCTATTACAATGAAACGTTGGTAGATTGTTGTGCGCATAACTAGGAAAAATGCTGACAATACAAACAACAAAACCTTATTGCAGCGCATGGCTTGCCAGGCGTAACTAGTTAAATGTAGACCAAAATATTTAGTTGTCAAAATTTTTCCCAGATGGGGTCGTCGCGCAGCCGTCATAATCAGCAGCGTGGGAGTCGTGACAGGGGCGCTGAAGACTTTGGTCCACGGAGCCTCGGCCGCGGGCTATCTGCTGTACTTGGCCGTCGAGATGTTGGAGGCTATCATCGTCACCGCCACCTACACCACATCATTTGTTCTAAGTATACAGGGTCCTTCTTAATATGCTGGCACTTTTTTAGGGGGATGATCAGGCCGTCAAACTGAACAACTTTCTCTATGGGACTAAAATCGAAATCGCGAAAAAAAAACAGCTGTTTCATCAATACTAAACTGCAATCCTACTCGAGCCAAATGTAAGGGACAGCAGATTTTTTTTTTTGTGATTTCGATGTAGGTCCCATAGAGAAAGTTGTTCAGTTCGATGGTCTAATCAACCTCCTAAAAAACGAATCTAAGACTGTTCTCCGAACGCCGATTCGCCGTGGGACGGTTCGCCGACAGTACGATTCGTTTTTGGAAGTTTCACCTAAACGATGTTTCGCCATGGGCCGGTTCGCCGACAGAACGATTCGTTTTTGGAAGTTTCACCTTCAAGACGTTCAGCATAATTAAGTTGGATCCTATATTGCAGCTCAACGTTCATTATAGTGTTACCACAATATAATATGAAAGACCATACTCTTTACCCATACGACTTCCAGTATGGACACTCCCTGCTGGGACCAAGTTTGACCTCACCCCCTTGTGGTAGATAATATTAGTCCATGGTGTAGTCCTCTCTCACTCACACATACTTACCTGTTCTTGACAGTGCGGGCCCTATTTTTTTATATGCGACAGTGGGATTTGCTCTGTGGCTCTGCTATTGGGTGGTCGCGTGCGCGTCGGTTGCCCCATCCCCGGTCCACAGTGGAACTCCAGTGGCTCAGGATATTGTTCTTTTATAAGAACAACCCTTGAAGTCACCAAAATATCAATATAACCGTACAACGTCAATCACTTTTGCTATAAAAACTCGACATTGGCAAAATCCAGGAGGGTGGGGAAGTACAAAAGAGTGCATTTCATGCACTTAGATAACATTCTATAGGTATATTTGATTCATTTTGTAAGCAGTCCCTGCGTTGTAGTCAAACTGAACCTAGGCATTAACATAATCTTATAGCAGCTGATGACGTCTAGACATAAATGAGATCAAGAGTGGTTCAAATGGAAAAGTTCTCGAGTGGAAACCGCGTACTGAAAAGCGCAGTGTGGGTAAGCACAAGGTGGACCGATGACCTAGTGAAGGTGGTTGGATGAGGGCAGCGCAGGACCGGTCGTAATGGCCTTGGGGGAGGCCTATGTCCAGCAGTAGATGTCCATCGGCTGAGATTATGATGAAGATGAGTGGTTCAGTTCAAATGCAACTTGCAAGGTTTACCCCAAATGAGATAAAATATGGTCAATGGCTATAATGAGAATTAATGAAGCTCATAAGTCTGATATTAATGTTGCAGTGTTGGAACTGATGGGTAACGACAAACGGATCATCAGCTCCACGGCTCTAGGGCTCGCCATAACGCTGGGAGACCTGGCCCTTGCACTGGTTGTGTGGCGCGTGCCATACTGGAGACACTTCCAGCTGATCATATACTGCCCCGGGGTGCTGTTCCTCTCATACTTGTACCTACTGGATGAGAGTGTTCGCTGGCTTCTAACCAGAGGCGACAAGGAACGAGTCAAGGATCTTGAGGTCAAGATAAGTGGTGAAAGAATGGAGAAGATAGAGATGAAGAACAAGAACGGCAGGGGACAATACGGACGTACAGAAGATACAGAATTATTCAGTGTGAAACTGCTGTTTTCATCCAGGATTTTGTTAAAGAGGTATGGTATCTTGATACATCTGTTTTAACATTAAGTTATCACCATAGCAGGTAGATGACGTCCACTGCTGGACATGGAATTGCGCTATCACTTGGCACATCGCTTGGAAAACTAATTCGCATGCAAAGAGTAAGAAAGGTTCTCCAGCCATAGTCCATCCAAATCGAAAACCAGAAGATGCTCTGTTTAACTATCTCCTACAAAGTAAATGGACGCAATTGTGAAGATTAAAGAGGGACATAAAAACAAGCAACTATGTGACGTAATAAAGTCTTGAGTATTGACATCAACCCGCAGGTTGTTGGTGTGTTCCTGGTGGTGGTTCTCAGCGGCGTTCGTGTACTACGGGCTGATGATAAACTCGGTGAGTCTGCCGGGCTCGCAGACGGGGAACTTCGCACTGGTGGCACTGGCGGCGGTGCCCGGCGACCTCGCTGCGCTGTTCGCGCTCGACCGCATCGGTCGCCGCCGGACCCTGCTTGCTGGGTTTTTGCTCTGTGGACTATGTTGTGTCACCATCGCTTTTATCCCTAAATGTTAGTTGGAATTTGTTTCTTCTTGTAACTAAAAAGTAATTATGCGTGGATAAGTTGATACTAAGAGGATTAATAGAACACACAGATCCATGTGCCTGCGTGCATCATATATCGGATTAAGAATGACTCTCGAATGAGCACCCTCCGCAATAACAATTGCCTTATGAGGGTGCACCTATGCTACAGACACGACCAGGTGAAGGTCTTTTTTTTAATTATTATTGATGGGTTTGCTCTTGACCTCTATCTAGTCAGGACAAAGATGGGGTCGAAGATGTAGCGAGCTTACCCAGAAGTGCACTCGACCCAGATAATGCTCTCCTGACATGGCGATCCACACCCATTCTTTCTTTCTGGCCAAGCCAGCGATGTGAGTGAATATGGGCAACGAAATTAATATAAAAATCTGTATTTTTTCTGTTTCTGTGCAGACGCGAGCACAGCGCAAGTGTGCGTTTACGTAGCGGGGCGCGCGTCGATTTCGGCGTGCTTCAACACGGTGTACATGTACACGTCGGAGCTGATGCCGACGTCGGCGCGCGGCTGTCTCGTCGGCGCGTGCTCCATGCTCGCACGGCTCGGCTCCGTGCTCGCGCCGCTCACGCCACTGCTCGTGCGTATTGCCATCTTCTACTTGAAAATTCCTTATTATTTTTGAGGATTATTTTTGTTTTAATTAAGAAAAAATATTGTAATCTGCTTTTTTTTGTTTTGGTAGGTAGCTGAAAATTTATAAAACGTCTCCGGTTTGGAAGGTTGCGGGTTCACCTCCTGTCACTCTCCTGTCCGAGACTTAATTTTGCATGGTTTTTTGTTTATCTCTGACTACCCTCTCGGGGAATATAGTCGTGAGCATATGCTATGCTAATTTGTTTAAATAAAGCTTCATGTAAATTTCCTGGTAGAGTCAGCAAACTAAACATTAGTCCAGCAAAATATTCACGCTTCAATATTCGATTGCAGAGCACAGTATGGGTGCCGCTACCGACGGTGCTGTTCGGTTGCGCAGCGCTAAGCGCCGCGGCGCTGACACTGCGCACTCCGGAGACGCTGCGCAAACAGCTGCCTGACACCGTCGCCCAGGCAGAGGTTATGCGCTAAAACTCGCCGCACTGAAGCCACCGCCGCGGAACTGACACTGCGCACTCCGGAGACGCTGCGCAACCAGCTGCCTGACACCGTCAACCAGGCAGAGGCTATGCGTTAGCACTCGCCGCACTGAAGCCACCGCCGCGTCACTGACACTGCGCACTCTGGAAGCGCTGCGCAACCAACTGCCTGACACCGTCGCCCAGGCAGAGGCTATGCGCTAACACTCGCCGCACTGAAGCCACCGCCGCGTCACTGACACTGCGCACTCCGGAGACGCTACGCAACCAGCTGCCTGACACCGTCGCCCAGGCAGAGGCTATGCGCTAACACTCGCCGCACTGAAGCCACCGCCGCGTCACTGACACTGCGCACTCCGGAGACGCTACGCAACCAGCTGCCTGACACCGTCGCCCAGGCAGAGGCTATGCGCTAACACTCGCCGCATTGAAGCTACCAGGGCGGCGCGGCAACAGCTGCAGGAGGCTTGTCCAGCAACTGATGCATATTTTATGCAGCTTGTGATCTTCTACTTGCGACTGTCGCAATCGCGTGTCACAATGGGTCATTATTATAGAATAAGGTGTTCGACTGCGCATCGCAGACATAGTCAAGTTCGCCGGTCAGCAAAAAGGCTGCTACGGCAACGCAATCGAGTAGAATGTATCAAATTCGATGCTAGTGCACTATTTAGACATTTAAAAATAACAACATAGAACAAATCTTTTAAAATGTAAGATGTAGCAGAGGGAAGGAAAAACTGATTTAAGAATGTAACGTAATTTATTTCAATCAGGTCTAACGACCTAACTTCGTTCTAACTAACGTTCGTAAATCTTAAACTGAAGTAAAAATAAATTTAAATCAAAATTATGAAAGGAATTGAATTGATTCAAGATGGACAACAACATTATTGTTAACAGATACTACGAACAAATGATTAGATACAAAGTCAAATATAATATAATAGTGTTTTCCTATGTTATACATAACGTAACTACTTAATAAGTAAACCCTGTACAGGCACGTAACTTAAAGGTGCGTTCGTACGCGTGCCGCGCAGCCCGGCAAGCTTAGGCAATTCATTGTACATTGAGGCTTCTATAAAGTTAAGTAGTAACAATCACTTTACCGACGAGTCGATGTACAGCGAATTGTCTAAGCTTGCCGGGCTGCACGGCGTGCATGTGAACCCGGCATAAGACTAAGGTAACAAAACTATGTTTATGCCCAGATTATCAAATTAATTAAACGGGGAAGACTTAAAGAAATCGTTTTTGGAGAGCATGTCATCATCAAATTAATGATCCATTCCAAAAGAGACCTAGCACCCTCAACCGACGGAAGTGCATAAATTATTATGAAAAGATGTATGAATGTGAATTAGGCAAAAGAAGTGGGTCAGATTTTAGATTTTTAGCATGTGTCGCGCCTGTGCACTGCATCCGAGAGAACACAGATCATCGAAAAAAGTATGGATTTTGACATTTTAATCGAGACGAATGGATGTCACTTACAAAATCAATACTTTCTCGGACTTATATCGGTAAAATTCCGTGTAGTGCACAAGCAGCTAAGTCTCTACCTAACCCATATACAAGGTGTTACAAAAATACAAATAAACCTTTAAGGGGGTGGTGTAGACCATCAAACTGAACAACTTTCACTATGGGACCAATATCGAAAACGCGAAAAAAATAATTTATGTTCTATACTCTACAAATCGACTAGAGCTAAAATATGTATGGGATATGAAATTTTTTTTTTCGCGATTTCGATGTTGGTCCCATAGAGAAAGTTCTTCAGTTTGACGGTCTTAACAACCCCCTTAAGAGTTTCAAAAATTTATTCTTACTTATGAAACACCTTGTATATATGGGACAATGGCGTACCTATGCTTATGTATGTACGGATCCTACGAACACTGTGAACTATTAAAGTATTTGGAAAGAATCAAATTAAAGATTGAAAAATTAAGTCTTGGGCGGGACTTGACTTGAGCACACAATCTTCCAAGCCGTGGAATTGCTTTTTCCAATTTAGCTACCAAGCCGACTGCCCAGAGAAATAAAATGAGTGATTTGTATTTCGAAAGATAGTTATTTTGAGGTATTTATTCAAATACGTGTGGACATAATGTCCAGGGTGAAGATAGAACTGTTTGAACTAAATAGATTAAGCTTAATCGCTTACCAACGATAATTCACATCTATCCTTCTGGCACAGGTATTCTTTGGATACTTACCAGAAGAACCCAATCACTGATTATGTTTATGTAACAAAGTTTAAGAAATACAAGGTGTTTCATAAGTAAAAATAAATATTTAAAACTCTTAAGGGGGTTATTTAGACCGTCAAACTGAACAACTCTCTCTATGGGACCAACATCGAAATCGCGAAAAAAAAAACTGATATCCCATAGATATTTTAACTCTAGTCGATTTGTAGAGTATGGAACATCTTTTTTTTTTCGCGATTTCGATATTTGTCCCATTGTAAAAGTTGTTCAGTTTGATGGTCTAAACCAATTATTTTATATGTTTATATATTAAATGTTTATTTGTATTTTTGTAACACCTTGCATACACGTTTCATTTTCATTTCACCTTAATTATACGCATACCTCCGAATATAGTGACGATACACATTAACAAAGAAATTAGTTGCCAAATTATGCAGAACAAATTAATAACACATTTTATATTACTTACATGCTAGGTTAAAGCGTTAAAATAAAACAAAATACGAACTGCTATACATATGAAGATCATGTTAATTAACAATTTTATTTCTAATAAAATATTTATAACAAAGGGACAAAAACAAGATATATAACCATATGCTCACGGCTTTATTCCTCGAGGGGGTAGTCAGAGATATTCTGAGCTATCAGAAAATCCACGTTTCACTAGTAGTACCGAAACTCTGTCCAGTGCGACGGGGAGTGAGCCCGTCGCCACTTGTAATGTACAGTGATTACAATACATGCCTCGAAATTGAAGCATGCCGGTTTCCCCGCGATGTTTACCTTCACCGAAAAGATAGTGGTGTTACAAATCTTACATAAATTTCGAAAAACTCATTGGAACGATTCGGCCTGGAAGGGGATCGAACCACCATCGCCTCCTGCACAGCAGGTAAGGTTATTCGCAACTGGACCACCATGGCACACATAACTATTAAAGATATTATACACAATTACAAAAACTTAATCTAAACAAAAAACCGATTTGTATGGCCGTCTTAAAACAAACTAATACTAACCAGTATGGCACGTGTAACATACTATATATGATTGATCGATTAGAGAGCCTCCCCGGATGACGTGCATCCTTGGCCCGGCAAGTCTCTATAGGTAGCCTTTCGAACCGAGAGTCTATACTGTGACGCCGTGACAGATAGATGTTCTATGCAAATGTATGAAATTCTAGGGAACGTCATTTGAGCCCAGCGACACTAACGCGGCGTCAGTGACGGCGGCGACAGCGGCGTTAGTGTCGCTGGGCTCGAATGACGTTCCCTAGAATTTTATAAATTTGCATAGAACATTACATCTGTCGCTCTGTCGCGGCGTCACAGTCGCGGCGCCTCTGACGCTATAGACGCTCGGTTCGAAAGGTTACCTTTACCCTGGTTGCCAAATCTATTCACCACGATACATTTAGTTTCCTTTGCATCGATCTTCATCCGCATTATAATGTCAGTCATAGCGAGCGGCACCCCGGTTATACAGGTTGTAATGAAAAGTATCATTAACTTTTAAACCACAATATTCTACCCATCAAACTGGATATCTTTTACGATGGTAGTAAACCTCTCAGAACATACATTTGAGTCTATTAAACGCTGAAGTTTAGTGTAGCACAGCAAGTTTTTTAGCTCTCACATTAAAAGTTTTTCAGTTTAATGGGTAGAAGGTTAATGATTCTTTTCCTTAGTATAGTTTCACTCTGTATAGTTTCACTTCGCATTAAAAAGTATATTTTAAAGTTAGGTACTTTTTATGGTGTCATTATCTGTTATCGGTGGATGGATGTCTACAAAGGCATACCATCATGAGTTGACACTTATACCTACTACAGTACTTTTACCACAGAATAGTTAAATACTAGTACTAGTTTTACTGCCATTTATGATGTACAGTGCTCCTAATGGTTAATTTGAAACTATAGTAGTTAACTACAGGTATCAACTCATGCAGAGCCTACAAATATTGAGACGTGAGAACATTATGTAAGTTATCACGTTACGTCACAATCACGACGTCACTGGTTGGCACCGTGCCGCTGTTCCCGTTTCTTGGCTTCTATGCTCTCCGCCTGCGCGACGGTGTCAGGCAGGCGCATGCGCAGCGTCTCCGGCGTCAGGGTCATCAGGGCCGCCGAGGACAGAGCCATCACACCGAATATCAGGTACGGCAGTGACTCCATGTACGCCATCTGCAATATTATAAACAAATTGAAGGAAAGTATGATAGCCACGTTAAAGAAACTGGAGGAATACTTTATCGGAAAGAATAAGGTAGTGCACAAGATAGATATACTGTCAACCTCCAGTAATGGAGAAGGCAAGATTAGGGAGATATATAGAATTGAGGTGTATTGCATGCAGTGTCGAATTCACAATGTTCAGTTAGGATACGACGGTATAGAAGGAGACGCAAATATTCTTCTTATCGTGCGGGCAGCCAGCCCTGGTGTCAGAGTTTATAAGACCGCCTGCAGCCACCGGCATGGATTTTGTGTAACGATGTTTCATCTTCAGCTTAGTCAACATCAAGTTTTTAACATTGGCCCCTTCCAAGGCGAGCCCCATATAGCCATCTTAGCCCTCCTCACCCGGGGACTACCTGTCTCATATCGTCGGTCCATGGAATATTGTGCATTTGTTACTCCAGAAAGCTTGTGATGGCATGGCATAAATAATAGCTATCGAGAGAACACCTTTGAAATCAGAAGGAAGGATACAAGATGTTAGGAAGTATTTACTCACCAATAAAGGCGTTTGTGGCGCAACAATGTTTCCTATCCTGCCGATCATGGAGCAGAATGCGAGCAGCCGATGCCGCGCCTGCGTCGGGAACAGCTCCGATGTATAGATGTAGATACTACTGAAGGACATGCTGATGGCCAACTTGCCCAACAAGTTCAGTGACGTCGCAAGCCACTGTATGTCTGAAAGAAATTAAACGTGTGATACACTGATAAGCTACGATGAGGTCCAAAGTTTTAGCTTAGTTGACACAATGGAACATTTCATTAGACATTAGAAGATATGAAATTAAGGTCACGGATCTTCCAAACCAAGATCAGTTACTGAAGCTATCAGAGATCTCATGAATAAACTGATTACTTCATTAATTATCTACGTTGGTGTGTCAATTGGTGTGTAAAAAACAATACTTACGACTAGGAACAAAGGGTAACACGATCAGCGCAACTCCACAGGTGAAATAAGCAGTCATGATGGAGTACTTGCGACCAAATCGATCTAGTGTGAGCATACTGATAATGTAGCCGGGGATCTCGACCAGCGAGGTCAGGATGTAGTTGACGTACATGTTGCCCGCCAACGACACCGAGTTGATGGACAGTCCATAGTATATAAACGTCACAGTGATCCACCAGAACGAGCAGATAGCCAGCCGCGACATGATGATGCGCGACCGTATCACCTCCCCGACCAGGGAACGCTTCTTGTCGACGGATTCTGAATTTGTTTGTGGTTCATTATCTGTTGGTTTTGTTACTTCCACCCTCGGCAGCGGATCGTCTTCGAGCTTTTGAATAGTTTCGGGAGACAATTTCTTTTTATTGATAGCTGCAGCTTTGTAAATAATCCTGACTGCTTCTTTCTTGTTACCCTTACTGAGAAGCCACCGAACACTCTCTTCTATAAAGAAGTAGTAGAATACGAAGAGGAACGAGGGTACGTAGAGAACTCTGGTCAAAGTTCTCCACTCAGGTATTCCCCACGCGACTAGTGCCACTAAGACTTGACCTAGGGCATAAGTGCAGGATATTATGTTTCCTCCGATAACTCGAAGATCCAGGCCTACCATCTCGAGAGCTGGAATTGAAAAGACGGATATTATTTGCAATCAACAAATCCAAGTCGGAATTATTGAAGACGTTTAATAGTTACCGAGAATAAAGCCAGTGCTGTAGACCCCGGAACCGACGGTGGCGTCAAGGAACTCGAAGGTGAGGTACATGACGTAGCCGGTGGAGAAGGAGCGGATCAGCCCCATCACCGCCGCTGACACCGCCGTCAGGATAAATGCCGTCCTACGGCCAAATCTGGCGAAATGAAACGGAGAGAAAATTTTTATTCCTTTCCGAAACGTTTAAAGTTTGCAGTATACTTTCTACGGCTACAATTCATTCTTAATTGAGACATAAACGTAGGTTTTCTAGTTTTGGATGCTCTTTTTAATCAGCGTATATCTTAAGAATGTATGAATGTAAGAATTTATGTAGGTATGGACCTAGAGGAAGCAAGAGAGGTGTGTCAGAACCGCCCAAAGTGGAGATTCATAGTATCTGATCTGCCTACCCCTCTGAGAAAAAGACGTGAGTTTATGTATGGATGTGTGTATCATTTACAGAGAATAAACGTAAATCTGTAATATTCTGCCTGTCTGTTACGATTTCACGGCTAAACTACAAAACAGACTTTGATGAAATTTGGTACAGAGATAGCCTGCTGAGGTAGGAAAATTCCACGCAGTAACAGCTAGTAGCAAAACTCACGTATCAGAAATATATCCGGTGATAGGAAGCGCTGCGAACAGGCCAACGCTGTGTATGGTCCCGACCATGGTCCGCTTCCACTCCTGACATGCCAGGTCGAACTGAAACGTATTGAAAATACTCTTAATTAATTTAAAAAATTATAAATAATTATGTGTCGTCACAGAATAAATACTAGTACTACCCGTACAGAAGAATAACTTCGAAAATAGATTTAAACAAATAGCGACTCACTCTGCTCGGCAATAAGGTGCAAAGTTATTAGAACCCGTCCTATCGTACAATTCGCGAACAACCTACCGTTACAACGGTGCGTGTGCAAACAAAAATGAATCACAAGACGTGACAACCCTAATGAGATTTAACCAAGAAGTTTACACGGTATACCTCTAACCTATTTCCATAAGATTGCCATTCACCCCTCGGTGGGGATCGGCTATCAAGCGTACCGGAGCTTTGGAATGAGACAGGTCTGGTACCGTGTTTTGGCCGAAGCTGCAAAGATTATTGTGACAACCCTGAGCCTGAGAAACCTAAGTGGGTTATCTTAATGTAAATAAAAAATAACATGAAACTGATTTAAATTTGTAAGTTAGATCACCAAAGTAGCTCAAGGAAAAACATCATAGAACACGATAACAATAGAATTGAATATTCAGAACATTCATGAAAAACCATTATCTCTTTGATTAGCTCTGATATGATTTGATCATAACTAAGACTTGAACATTGACCAAGTATCTTTAAGATTCCAAAAGCACGCGCGATATCGTAAGTGCGTTATCGCAGATGAGGTGAGGATGGGCCTAATAATCCACATCGTACGTTATTTATCTAATTGCGACGGATACATCATTTTTAGGGTTCCGTACCCATAGGTTGAAAACGGGACCATATTCATAAGCCATGCTGTCCGTCCGTCCGGGTTTCAGAGGGCTGTATCTTCTGAACCGTAATAGGTAGCTAGTGGAAATATCTGCTGTTTCATTGAAAATTTCAATAGCTACTCGACCAAAATGTAAGAAACAGGAGATTTCTTATTTATTTATTTATTAGGTCTGCCTACAGCTATTACATCTGATACAAGTTTAAGTACATTACAGAGTGATCTTAGGCTAAGATGTTAACTAATTACAGGCAAACACAGCATGCAAAGTAACTAGGGTTAACTATAAGATATAGCGAAAAAACAATATTTTACAAAGTGGTAGTAGTAAGTTCAGTTAAGTGGTAGTAGTTCTTTTTGCGATATCCAATGTTGATCCAATGAGCGTTTCTACAACTGAGTGTAAATTATAAATAAGTTGCATACCTAAATGAAATATGTTTTAGAGCTAGATACACGTGCGAAGCCGGGGCGGGTGGCTAGTTGCATAATACTTTTATGAGTAATCGTCCAAACTCCACAACGCAGGCTTCGCTCGCACTGCAATAAACACTAATCCACATTTAGTTTATTATCGACTATCTAGGTTTAGCTCCAGCTCTAGGGCGGCATTAAACTCTTATTTTGAGCACTACAAGAGTCTATCGCATTATTATCATTTGCATTATCATCATCAGTTCGGTGATAATGATAAAGGATTATCTTCCTATTCAAATATCCACTTTGCCATTAATCCTGAAGATAATTGCTTTTTTTCGTGCATTCACCACTGTAACTTGTTAAACATTGTCTCACAACTCACAACACTACTAGTCGGGGAAAAATACGGTTTGAGATTGCATTAAAGACACTTTAGTAAATTATGTTTGAACGTATATCTGTATTCGTTTAAAACACTTTTTTTTTCGAAATTTCGTGGTTATACAGGCTCAGGACCCTGAGAAATACCTAAAAATCGATATAAATGTACAAAGGGCAAGCTTATTTCTAAAGATATTTTTTCCAGCATACCAGCAAAAGAGACAGTTTATTATCACAAGGCAGATTTAATTAAATTTTATTTAATTAGATTTAAACAGTGTAAATAATTAAGTTTCAAGATTTTGAATAGGTACTTAAAAAATATTAAATATCTACTCAAATTTGATTATTGTATTGTATGTAAAACTTATTGAGCGAAGCCTTCCTGTACAAAATCACCAGTTTTCCATTTTTTGTTCATACCTTTTAATGTTTTTTAAATGTCTGAATTATTCAATAATACACAATAAAAAATCGGGGATTATTGATAATTTTATGTTTTTCAGGTATATCATTCCTAATTATCACTTAAAGTGCAATTAATGCAACCTACTCCATACAAAAATCGGGAGATTTCCTAGAGTATACACAATGTAGTCCAGCGACCGGTCTGGTCCTGTACCCAGTGCTGTATATATCACGTATACAAGGGGAAAATTATGTTATACAGGGTGTTAAATTAAATGCGTAACATATCAAGCAGGGTGCTTCACACCATAACAAATAAATCGCGAAAAAAATCAGCTGTTCCATAGAAAATATCAATAGCTTAGCTACTCGACCCAAAATGTATGAAACAGCTGTTTTTTTTCGCTATTTGATTGTTGGTACATAGTGGCACTGAGGGTTCCGGTACCACTAAACCTTTGTGTGCGACCGACTCACACTTGGCCAGTTTTTATTATTATAACACTTTATTGCACACAAAAACATAAAAATATACAAAGTTGAGAAAACATGTACAAAGGGCGAGCTTATCTCTGAAGAGATTTCTTCCAGCAGACCCGCAAAAGAGACAGTTAATAATTAAAAGGCAAACTTATTGTGTACAAACAAACAACCAACCAACAAACAAACAGTTTTTATTTGTTGTTATACTGTAGAGTTTGCTTTTTAATCAAAAACAAGTTTGACGTTTGTGTCATTTATTTCTTTACTAGCTGTTGCCCGCGACTCCGTCTGCGAGAACCTTTAAAAAGAATCCTATGTGTTAATCCAGAACACCTTCTATCTGTTTGTCAAATTTCATCCAAATCCGTTCAGCCGTTTATGCGTGATTGAGTCACAAACATCCAAACATCTAAACATCGTCACAAACTTTCGCATTTATAATATTAGTGAGATTCGTAGCTTGTATCTATTACCGTTTTTAAGATCAAGGAAAACAAAAAAACCTTGAAAAAGAAACACGTTTCTTGTATTGGATTGGGATTCCCCTTAATTTTTTATTTATTGTTAGCAAATCCAAAATAATAAAACATTCTGTGAAAATTTTAACTCTCTACGTATTACGGTTCAATAGATACAGCCAGACCTGGAGTGCGATTTTCGAAACTCATACGTTGAACTCAGCATATCATAAAATCATCAGCATACCTATACTCAAGGAGTGCAAATTTTGAAAGTCAAATCAGCAGTAGAAAGATGCATAACCTCCATAGTAATTTAGACATTTTCTACTGCTGAGTTCAACGTGTGACTTTCCAATAATACCACTAGGACGGACGGACAGACGGACAGCGTAGGCTTATGTAGGGTGCCGTTTTCACCCTTTGTATACTTACTGAAAATTAGTGAACCGTACCGTAGAGACAATAGTGTAATCATTCTCGTAGACGAAGGCCTCGCAGCGCTTGGTCTCGTTGTGGTGGAAGGCGTCGGGCTCGCACGCGGCTGCGCCCGCGCCGGTCGGCCGCCGGCGCTCGCAGCGCGCGCTCTCCTCCAGCGCCCAGTCGCCCCACGCTCCCGGCACCCACTGCAGTGGCGGCGACTCACACTCCGGCACTTGGCATCTACAAAAAAACATTTTATTTTCAACTAGTGTTATCCCGCGACTGACTTCGTCCGCACAAATTATATACCAGATTTTAAGTCAGATCATAAGCTATCAAACAAAAAAGTTTCATCAAAATCGGTTCAGTAGTTTTTGCATGATGCGCGAACAAATAAACCAACAAAGAAACAAACATACAAACAAACAGACGGACAAAATTTCTAAAAAAAGGTTGATTTGGAGTCAGAGGTCCCTAAAAACCATATCGTAATCTTTTTCTGGTAAATATCTTCAATGTACAGACACACTTCAGTTACAGTTCTATAATAGTTTAGATATATCTAATGTTTTTAGGCGTTAGTTGGCGAAGTGTAGTAACGGGCGGCGTACCTACGCAACATCAGACCCTCTAGCATGATTTCTCTACTTACTCACGATTCGGCCCTTTTCCAGACTTGATAAGCCAGTTCCTTTGCCAGATTGGATTTCCAGACTACACGTCGCGGCAAGCATGACTGAAAGAACGCGGGAAGGGGTAATTTTCTATATAGCTGACGCGTGACGCGCAAGCAGAAAAATCATACTAGGGCTGCTTTATGTGGTATTTTATCTCAAAAATCACCGTGCTTCGAAAGGTACGTCAAGCAGTTGGTCCCGGATAGTTCAAAAATATCCAAGGTAGAGTTAGAAGAAAATACAGAATGTGTAGAAGTGTTGTTTACTATACCTAAAGCGGTTAAGAGCTAATTATAATATACTTAAGTAAAATGAAAAGTGAGTCACATACAAATCAAATCCTTACGACCTCGGTCACCGCTCTAACAATGCAACGTGGCGAATGTAAGTGGACGAATTGAACGACAATGTAGCTCACAACACAAACATCCTCAGACACAATAACCAACTATTTATCTGAACTTTGACAATAACTAGAATGGGCTCAGAGCCTGCCTACCCCAAGACCAACCTATATTCACTACAATAGTTAAAGTAGTGATTCAAACTAAGCCATTATGAGATCTTATGATATATTCATTTGCGACAAGCTTTTTAGATACCTATGTATTTAAATATGCAAATCTGTTTTTTTTTTCTAAATCTATAACACGTTAGTTATACAACTATCTACACTTACATCCTATAGTTGTATGTATTATTCAATAAGGAAAATAAACAGATTTCTTTGTGCGAAACGGACCAATATGTCCTTTCCTGAGGTCGCGAATACATTGAGGTCGCATAGTCGATATATTGCTATGGTAATCAGATGGCCGAACGCAAGGCAATGGTCATGGCACAGTCATGGCCCCGTGACCATCCGCGGTGTGTCCGACCCCGGCCATGGCAGTGAGAACCACTCCACTCCACTATTATCCTGTAGACACCATATAACAAAAAAAAAAGACAAGGTTTTCCTGTTATCTATATTGGTTATGTAGTTCACGAAGAAGGTAAAGGAAAAATACAGGTATTGTTATAAATAAGTGACCGTTATTTAATTTTAAGTGTACCTACAATAAAATAAAGTGTCTTATGCTAATAATTAAATTACTTAGAAGTTAATTATGACTGCCCGATAGCCCAATTGGAAGTAAACCTGCCTGCTGATCTGTCGCGAGTTCGAATCCTGTAAGCGGCAAATATTTGTATGATGAGTACCTATCAATATCTGTACCTGAATCACAGATGTATACAAGGTGTAAAAAAAACCTTAGTAATATTAAAGGGGTATATCGTTTATACCATTAAACTGAACATTTTTTACTACGGAGCCAATATAAATAGAAAAAATCTGCTGTTTCATTCTAAACTGCTGAAATGTATGACATTTTTTATGTTTTTTCGACTTAGTCCCCACAGTGAAAGTTGTTTAGTTTGAGGGTCCGAACCACCCATTTAAAGATTACTTTAGTGTATTGTTACACCCTGTGTTTCTGTATCATTGTAAAGTCAGCATTATACAAGCGCAGGCTAGATTCTGGAACTTTCAATGGATAGATTATCCAGGTGACTATGTCCAGGATATTTATTTAATAATAGAAGCCAACACAACCACTCGACTTACCAACTTACTCATTATTCAACAATGAAGAAGCTAGGCGAAGTGATGGCAGGTGGAGCAAAGCCTTAACAGAGTGGTGGCCGAGATTAGGCAAGAGAGGAGTAGGTCGTCCGGCAGCCAGGTGGGTTGACGACATCTGGAAAAGTATATCGGTAAGACCTGGATGCGACTGGCACAGGACCGAGACGAATGGAAATATAGGGAGAAGGCTTATGCTCTGCTGTGGGTAGATACGGGCTGAAAATGATTAAGAGTCAAAGGGGGCACTGTAAGCTTTAGAACGATCTGTATACAGACTAATCTTGTCCTCAGTTCAATATCCCAATGATACTAAGATAAGGGTTAAAAGCACGAAATTCCAATATTTAACTCTTAATATCAGTCACACACTCAAATAAGCCGTGGTGGTCCAGTGGCGAGTAACCTTGCCTGCCAGGCAGGAGGTGATGGTTCGATCCCCGTGCAAGCCGACTCGTACCAATGAGTTTTACGGAATTTACGTACAATTTGTTAGACCACTGGCTTTTCGGTGAAAGAAAACATCGTGAGGAAACCTGTATGCTTCAATTTCGAGGAGTGTATTGTACCCACTGTCCATTATAAGTGGCGACGGGCTCACCCCCTGTCACACTAGACAGATTTTCGGTACTACTGGTGAAACGTGGATGTTCTGAGGTTTCAGAATATCTCTGACTACCCCTTCGGGGAATATAGTCGTGAGCATATGCTAATATCAGTAACACAAGGGTCTAAACTATCTATTCACATTATTATACTAGAGCCGGCCATCATTAAGTGTTACTAAGATGAACAACTAGGTCAGTAGTTGCACAAGCAGTGGAAAGATCCAAGAGCAGTATAGTAAACAGATCATAGTGCCGTGGGAGGAGGACGTCGCTCGTTAACGCTAGACGCCGCGCCGGGTCGGCAGAGACCTCTGTGAAGTTCACACCTCTCGAGACTGCAGACGACGTCGGGCCACAGAGCGAGCTGATAGATTTGAGATAAGAGACCCGCCCCTGCCGGAAACTATGCTATGTGCGATTAAAAAAATGTATACCAATCTTGTTTTAGCAAGCGAATTAAGCACTATTATGGAAAACTAAAAGTTAACAAGAACACACATTATATAACAAACCATTTGTAGGTAGAGTATACCTACCATATAAATGGTTTGTTATATAATGTGAGTAAGTGATGACTTAATTACAGATAATCTAGCTGTCACTATTTAATTACGTATACAATTATGAATACGATATGCGTGTCATAAAATAAACGTGACAAGTCGAATAATTTAAAAACCAGCAAAGTTTTCGATTCTTGTATGTATGGCATAAAGGTTGTAATAACTTTATGATGTATGGACTAAAGCTTAGATGACTAAACCGACAATTATGTAGGCTTTTGACAAATAACTCGACTTCACCCATAGCCCCACTCTTAGCTTCCAGAAAGTCCAGAACTACTAAGTTTTTCCCGAGGGAGCGAGTGGGTCTGAAATCACTGGGAGAATTCTCTGCGAATACTTCCAAAGCTTTCGGAGCACGAGATGCCACAATTGTTGTCGCATCCACAATTCCACACTCTTACTCTCGGCCTTTGTCGGTCTTGGCAAGAATGTAATTCAGGTTTAACAACTACCAACTGTCGTAAAAAGCGTAGGTACATATAGCTTGAGCAAGACTCTCCTCACCTCACATACAGTGCTGCTATAAACGCTTTGTTAGTGGCCCCACTGAGGATGCCAGAAGAAAAGAATTAGTTAAAATAATTGCGACCGTGTCAAGGACGTCTGACCGGCTACCAACACAACTAGTAGTTCCTACTACATCTATCTACTGATTGCCATTTACCTGTTTGTGTTATATTTATACCTAAAGGAGAAAAGTCACTAGCTCTCAATGTGACATCTGTGATCACGTGACGGTGCGATGTACGCATTGCGACGCATATAGATACAAATGCCCTGGGCAAAACTGCAGTACAGGCGTACAGGCGGCAGATTTCGAGAAAATCTAACTCTATCTATAACCGATTCGTAGTTCTGAGAACCGATCCGTGTGGCTTAGAATTTATTCTAATCACGTTTATGTTTTATTCAGTGTTTCACTACTTTTTCCCATCCACTTCCTCTCTCTATTTCACTCCTTAATACTATTTTATTATAGAATACTAGTGTTTACCCGCGACTTCGTCCGCACAAATTATATATCTACCAGATTTTAAGTCAGATCATAGCTATAAAAAAAAAAGAATTATCAAAATCGGTTAAGTAGTTTTTGCGTGATGCGCGAACAAACAAACAGACAGACAAAATTTGTAAAAAAGGTTGATTTCGAGTCAGGGATACCCAAAAACCATATATAAATATCTTCAATGTACAGACACACTTCCGTTACAGTTTTATAATAGTTTAAACTAAATAATTGACGAAACAAGAGAAATCAATACGCAACGCGATTCAGAGTTCGTTGATGTCTTTTGTATGAAACTGTTAAAATAATGTTATAAATTAACGTTATTTCAAAACCAGTAACCAAATTACACGCTAATTGATGGAACTTATAAGAAGTTTAAACCGGTAATCAATTTACTTTCATTTTAAAACCAGTAACAATGTTACAAGCTAATTGATGGATATAAGAAAAGAAAAGATTCAGTGATTTTGTTGTGGGTATAGTATGTCATTTAGTCAATAAATAACAATTAAATGAATCTCCTATTTCATCAAAAGATCATAAAGAATTAAATAAGTGGGCTTGGGAGAAAATGTGAGTATACATTTTTATAATTGGTTTATGGTACAATTTCTTAATATTTCCTCGACCGCCTTTGATCATTTAGAATTCTCTTATAGCGACCGCAAACTGCGTTAGTTGTAATTTTTTTTTCAACTTTACAAGAAAGTCATATACGCATACATTGTATTACTATTGATTGTCTTTTCGTCCTCTCTTCCAAGGAAGAGCTTTCTGTTTTCTTTCATCACAATCTGCGATATGTACCTACTACCCAATGCTGTACTGTACTAATACTGTACCTACTGTTATATTGTACTTGCAAGAGATTTATATGTCACTAATCTACCCATACTTTATTAATTTTATCTTTTTCGTAAATAATCAGTAATTCAGTTTTGACAGGTGTCTGACGAATAATTTATGAAATCGCCCCGACGAGCCTCCTGCACAAACGTTTTAAGTACAGTCATGCAATGTCAACGTTTAATTACATTTAATACCTTGTTATGAAACGCTAAGAACTATGAAGGTATATAATGGAACTACCTTCTGTTTCTATTGTTACGAATTGTGAATTAGCATTACTGAACGTTTTAACAGTTTAGAAATAGAGTAACCGGGGCTCTGAATTCACAAATAGTCAAAAAGACCCGACTGGCAGTACACACGGCGACACATCAAGCTACGCAAAACAAACATGCTGGCCGCGCAACGTTATATATTACTCTACCTACGCGCGGTCAGCTTATTTCGGTTTTGCGTAGCTTGATGTGTCGCCGTGTGTACATATCGACTTTGAATATGGAAGTGAATCTTGGGTATGGCAGAAGAAGCAAGAAAGTAGGACCAACGCTGTAGACATACGTTCATGTTCATTGAGAAGTATGTGTGATGTAACTGAGATGGAAAATGTGATAAGGGAATGATGTGGTCTGAAAGAGGATGTAGTGGGCCATTTAAATTTTATGTAAGTATGATTTAATATTTTGGGACGACAAATGTTTGAATTCAGTCGGTATTGAAACTGCCTGCTGTACCGAAGGTTGCAGGTTCGAATCCCGTAAGCGACAGATATTTGTGTGATGAATATGAATATTTGTACCCGAGTCATGAATCTTTGTTTCTATATATTATATGTATTCTATAACGTTGTATAGTCGTCATAATACAAGTCCAGGCTAGATTCTGGTACTTTAGATGTGACTGGACAATTTGTGTGACAATGTCCAAGATATTTTAAAAAAATGTTCTTTCTGCATAATCTTAATCAGTGGATTGATAAACTGAATGATTAAACATATTTTTGATTAATCTGGGATTGTTGTAATCGTTTCTGAGAGATTAATGTGTCATCGCGTCATAATCTCTTGTTCAGTTTTACAGAAATTAAACATTTATTACGTAGAATTTCGTATCTAGAACCGAATTTTCAGAGGTTAAGACTAACGTACGTGGGAACTATACAGCTGCTTTATAGCCACACGATAAAGTACCCGTACCTAAGCTGCCCCGTTGAGTAAAGAACGACCAAGTGTGTGTCGGATCAAAAATAGGTAAACTTAATTGACTTAATTCTATATTTAATAATAGCGACCGACCCCAGCTTCACCGTGTGGCGCCACCTATCGGGTCCAAAAGAATCCTATCTTTGAAGTTGCAACCAACCATATACATTCACAAAATGTCATTGAAATTGGCTGAGTGGTTTCGGAAATTAGCGTGGACGGACATAGCAACCTTAGATTAAAATAAAATTGATGGATAGGCCTTAAGCGCGGCATGTTGAAGCACACTACTGGTGCACTTGGTCCATACAAACTAGCGCCATTATCTGTCAAGTCTTGCATACAAATTTGAAGTAAACCTTTAATTTGTTTTGCCTCATTTTTCTGGTTTGAAATGTTCGCGTACGGATCCATTAATTTTATTTTGATCTAAGATAGCAACACGTAATTTTATTTAGCAGATAACTATAGGTGTTCAGTTGTCATTTTCTTGACACTCCCCTCAAACGTCATCTTCACATTACATACAGGTACAGGAATTAATCGAGAAGTAACACCTGAGATGAGGAGCAGGAGGTGATGGTTCGATCCCCGTAGGCCGACTCGTACCAATGAGTTTTTCGGAATTCATGTACGATTTGTAACACCACTCGCTTTTAGGTGAAGGAAAACATCGTGAGGAAACCTGCATGCTTCAATTTTGAAGCATGTATTGTACCTACTGTTCATTACAAGTGGCGACGGGCTCACTCCCCGTCACACTGGACAGAGTTTCGGTACTATGAGTGAAACGTGGATGTTCAGAGGTTTTTCTGAATATCTCTGACTACCCCCTCGGGGAATACAATCGTGAGCATATGCATGCATGTAACCCCTGAGATATTACGTATTTTTCTGCTTCATGTGTCGAGTCTGTAGTGTTACTGAGGCTTGGCATTTCATCGGGGAGCCTCCTCGCCCACTCCAGTGCAACAAAATAATAGTAATCATTGAGTCTCTGATATTTGAAGTGCATTTCATTCAGAGTACCTATCCACTTCTCGAGGATTTAACGCATGTAATGTGAGATGCGTGATACGTGTCGCATCTGTGATTCCATCAGAATTTCGAGCTGTCATCGCTAGACAAGTCCTGCCACAGACGTGGTTATCTTATTTATTTCATTACTAGTGTTTACCCGCGACTTCGTCCGCATAAATTATATGCCAGATTTTAAGTCAGATCATAAGCTATCAAACAAAAAAAGTTCCATCAAAATCGGTTCAGCAGTTTTTGCGTGATGCGCGAACAAACAAACAAATAGCCAGACAATATTTCTATAAAAGGTTGATTTCGAGTCAGGGTTACCTAAAAACCCAATCGTAATCTTTTTTTTTGTAATTAGTACAGACACACTTCAGTTACAGTTTAATAATAGTTTAGATTGTATGTAGACCGTACATAAAAAAAATTGCAAGTGGTTGATATTTTTACGCAATCGCCTGTTTTAGCTAACACTTTTGTGTAATTGAGTCAGTGACGTACTAAACATTTAGATTGTTCATACTTGCTCATACAATACAAGTTACATCTCATGCTCTACGGGCATACGGTCTAAATTCAATAATTAACAGTTTCTTTCTAACTCCCGTAGTCTTCTTCTGTCGAGTCAATGATATTTCATCGAGTTTGACTGCAAAGTCAAGAGATTTGCCAGCATAATTTGCATCATCCAGCAGGAGAGAGGAGATTGTCTAGCTAGGCTAGAGTGGACCGGACGTAGAGGTTCACTACATCACTTGGGGAGGTTATTTTCGGGCACCCATCTCATAGTGGATCCGACTGTATCTACTCAATCAGGCTGGGTCCCAACGGGAGTTGGTAACGTTTTGAATATTTTCAAGCCACTCAATTGTCATTAAAGCGTTTACTCAACAAAAGACAGACCTGTCTATGTAATTGATACGTACCTAAAGATAATTTGTATTTTATCGTACACAATAATTTCAAGGAAGTCGTATCTCGTAAACAATTAGACGGATAATCGATGCGTTGCAAAAAATTATCCAGTTGAGAGTGATTGTTAGAGATAATGGACTATTAGACCGCGTTATTAGAGTCTAAAGTGTTACGAACCATCTTTTATTGGTGCTTGTTTTGATCATTCGGGTGGAAAATTCAATTCTTTGTCTTTGTTCAAAAGTATTTTATATGTTTTAGTGTTCAATAAAATATAATTGGATTGAACATTAAGGCCGAATAGTAGGACGAAATACCTTGGAAGCATGTTTTATTTATCATTTTTGACTAGATTTATACAATTCACTGAAACTAAGTCATACGTCAGTATTCTTAGATAGGTTTATCTAGTGAAATCATAAATTGAATACACGATTGGAATTACTTCACTCGATAGAAAATTGTCACAAAGATGGCACTTACCACTGATCACTTTTAAACATTTTTCTCGTTTTAGAAGAACTTAAAATAGTTTCCGATTTTTGGTATTATACTCACATATTCACCATTAGTTTATCTAGTGAAATCATAAAAAAAATATATAAAAATTTATTTTGTTAGTACTTTTTAATCGAAAATACGGCAAACGCACGCACTTTTCGGAGGGTTGGGCAAACGCGTTTCTCATAGAAGATAGTCATCTGGACCTATGGCCCCAGTGGATGGTTACACAGTGCAAGCGAGCATGGAATGTATTTTTTTCTGCTTTGTCTCTGTTGTGAAGTTTTATTATTTGATATAGAAAGTTTTAATTATATTTTTTATTATTTGATTAAACGTCATATTATTTGATTATTAAACTTAGTCGTATTTGGTATGTTTGCTTTCAGAGAGTTGGCGCCGTAGATACTTAAAACGTAGTGATTACTTGCTCAGTGGCGGTACTGAGGCAAATGAGGTACCTCTTTTGGGTCTGCCATTTTTGGACCGCTGATGTTGTATCTTGTTCTGTATAAAAGGTCAATGACCAGATATACTGCTGGTATTTTGTGCACAAGTCAGCTACAGCCAGCGTAGCTTTATACAGATGTTTCTATTGAATTACATATAGCCAATTCCGTATGTCAAGTTTTTTTTTGGAAGGCTGAATTGAAAACCATTTCGAGATAATTGTCTCAATAATCATATTTTCTATGTCAGAGATTTTAAAATGAAAGGATTACAGATATTTTTAATAAAATAACGTCGTTTTTCGGTCCGTGCAGTGACGTCACTGGCATACCTCTGAACTCCTTGGTAAACATAAAATCAACTTAAAATAACCGGCCATTAAGAAAAAAAAATACTTTCACAATGTCAGAATTTGACATTTGATGTTGCCGTATCTTTTTCCAGCATAGAGTTAGAAAGAGGAGGCAGGGTTTAATTTTTTTAAATACAGCTGTATGTAGTTTTTCTCCATGGAGTTCGAATATTTTCTCTCCACCATTTTTGCACTTAGAGATTACAGATCAAAATAATTTAAAAATTAAATTTATATTGATAAACTCGATGAATCGCAATAAGAATGAAATAGGTATCTTTAAATTATGTCTTCTGTCCGTAAAAAATATAAAAATGAAGACAAAAAAAAACTTGACATACCGAATTGTTATGTTGGCTATTGGCATTGGTATTTTTCATTTATATTAATGTACCTAACTTTATTTGTTTTGTGTTAATATACCTACGCCTCGTAGCCTACGACTAGCCTTCATATTATATACGATATACAGGGTGTTACATAAGTAAGAATAAATTTTTAAACCTCTAAGGGGGGTTGTTTAGACCGTCAAACTGAACAACTTTCTCTTTGGGACCAACATCGAAATCACGAAAAACAAAATCTGATATCCCATACATATTTTAGCTCTAGTCGATTTGTAGAGTATAGAACATATTTTTTTTTTCGCGATTTCTATATTGGTCCCATAGTGAAAGTTGTTGAGTTTGATGGTCTGAACCACCCCCTTAAATGTTTATTTGTAGTTTTGTAACACCTTGTACTTACATAATAGGTGTAACTGTAGACTTTGAGTGCGAGCTAATCTATACATATAATAAAATTCTAAACTTGGCGATGATGTACATTGAAGATATTTGCAAAAAAAATAATTGGGGGTGATTAGGATACGTAATGGAATACATTAAGACCATTTTGAGAATTTTTGTCTGTTTGTCTGTTTGTCTGTTTGTCTGTTTGTCTGTTTGTCTGTTTGTCTGTTTGTTTGTTCGCGCATCACTTAAAAACCACTGAACCGATTTGGATGGGGTTTTCACTAAAGTGTAGGGCATGGTTTAGATTAAAATATAGGCTGTGTTTCATCGCAATCGGTTTATTCAATCAAAAGTTATGAGTAATTAAAGAAAAAGTCGCGAGCGCCACTGAATTTAATACACGCATAACTTTAAAACTACTTAACCGATTTGGATGGCGTTTTCACAAACATATAGGGCTTAGTTTGGATTAACGTGTAAGCTTTATTTCATCGCAATCAGTTCATGCAATCAAAAGTTATAAGTATTTAGACAAAGTCGCGAGCGGCACTGAATTTAATACACGCATCACATAAAATCTACTCAACCGATTTAAACGCGGTTTTCACAAAAGAATAGGGCTTTATTTGGATTCAAATTTGTGCTTTATTTCATCGCAATCAGTTGATTCAATCAGAAGTTATGAGTATTTAAAGTCAGTGGTCTGCGTGTTTATACATTTGGGTAGATTCAGTATGGTAAATACTAATTGCTTTTTTCAACGCTTTCTTCAGAAAGCTCAGTAGCGTAATTGGTAAATGGTCAGACTTTCAAACACAAGTTGATGTTTCGAATCTTGGGGCAGAACTTTTTGTTTTTATTTTTTACTCATTATACATATACATACATAGATACATATTCTCACGCCTGTCTCCCACTGGGGTAGGCAGAGACAACGGAACACCACTTGCTACGATCCTGACATAAAAATATCACATTTTCATCAGCAAGTGCATACATAGGAGAATCTGATTTATGGATGAAGTTTGGATTAACATTATATAGGCTTTATTTCATCGGAATCGGTTAACACAATCAAAAGTTATGAATATTTAAAAATGTACTCACAGTGGTTGAGTAAACGAAAGTTAGTACTCCAACTGCTCCAAGTGTACAAATTACAAAAATCTAATTGTACTTATCATACTTTATGTGCCTATTCTGTGTATGTGTATTTCAAAAGACCGACGGCCTACGGCCTATCTTTAGTGTCCTGGCAGAAAAGCAAGTGCCTCCTGTGGCATACTACATGCGTAAGCACATTCCTCGCCATACCTCAATCGCACGACAACAGGAGCAGCCGCAGAACTTACTGCCACAAAAAATAGAATCCGGTACTCAGCTTTGGAGCGAAGGGAGACAGATGGTTACGGCGGTGTTCAGGCAGTATAACTAACCCTTGGACGCTTCGGCGCACGCGCCTACGCGGAGCTCGGCCTTCGGCCTCGCCTTTTTTCACTTAGCTCGGCCTTCGGCCTCGCTAACTTGGCTCGGCCTGCGGCCTCACGTTTAGTTAGTTAGGGCGAGAAAAATAGGTGGGAATCACATTGGACGCCTCGGCGCACGCGCCTACGCGGAGCTCGGCCTTCGGCCTCGCTATCGAACGCTTAGTTCCTGTCACCGTCAAGACCACAGGGGCATGGGGAACCGAAACTAAAAGCTTCATTGCTGAAATTGCGCGTCGACTTTGGGAGAGGAAATGGTGACCCCGCTTTGGGTCGTTCCGGGCTAGGGTTGCCACCGCCAAATCGCCGTTGCCGGACAAATACGTCAAAAACCCCGGACATTCTGAAATTTTCCCCGGACAACCACGATAAATTGTATTTTGACAATAAAATTCAGCTGAGGTCGTTACTGCAAAATCTAAAATCTTCTTTTAAATTTACATCGATACGAATGTTGTTGAAATCCGAGCTGATACCTGACTGGAGCAAGTGCAACATAGTCTAAAAAAACAAATAGAGCAAGCGAAGCGAGCTCGAGATTTTGCAATATACGACTAAATTGATTCAAAAACCAGGAGCGAGCTCGAGATTTTGCAATACGACTCAATCGATTCAATATGTACGAAATGAAGCAATAACTGAGAATACTGTCTGGTAACGTACCTACATAATACATACCGGAAATACTTTTTTTTTTAACTCAGGCTGAGATTCAGAGACGATTTGTAAGTCATAGTTCGAACTCCCGTATGTCAAAATCCATACATTTTGACCCTACTTAGCTCGAGCTAAGACGGAATAAATCGTCTCTGAATCTCGGCCTAAAACATGTGAGACTTGAGGATTTGCCGATTTTGAATTAGATTATTAGGATCAAGCAGAGTTCTCTTTACGGCTACTAACTCCGTAGGGTATTGTCAACATAAACTAAGAATGAGTAACTGTGTAGGGGTGTGTGTGTGCTTTAAGAATCTACAGATTTCTAATAATTGTTAATTTGTTGGGTTAAGAAGAAACATTGCTTTTTCGGGTTCCTATTACTCAGTCCTGATGCTGCAGGCGTACTGCCTGCATGTTCTGATTTAAAATTTGTGTTTTGAGAAATGTATGGAGATTCTACTTTATGTTTTAATTTGATGGCAATGATGGCAATATAATGCGATTTTTTTTTCTTTATTTCTTTCTTTACTTTTTTCACAATTTGTACTTATTTATCTTTCTTTGCATTTTTTATTATTTTTTTCTTTCTCTTAATATTATTAAGAACTTCTCTGCGCGTACGAAGTCGCGGGCACAGCTAGTTAAAAATATATTTACAAAGAGTATTGTGCAGATAAACAATAAGAAAAAATGTTATATTATGCATGAAGACATTTTTGTCTGTTTCAGTTTTGATTAGAGATTTTGAGCAAGCAAGACATAGATACTGCTGAACCGATAGGTGATTTAAAGATTTCAAAATACAGCTGACTACGCGTACAAAGTTTCACAGCCAATAGTTTGTAACTTTTATTTATGTACAGTAGTATAATGTATCGCTATCTTTTATGTTTTGTCATGAAATAATTTACTGTCAAACGAGCTGGAAAACACACCTCTTCAACAATATCAAACCACAGAGTAATAATATACTACCGTAAGATCAAACTAACCACAATGAACCACAACACAGTTATTGTAACGTTTTGTTTTGACTACTTAGTTTTAACTTTTAACATAAAATTTATTAGAACGAAGAAAGAAAAAGAAGAACGAAAAAAGAAGAAAAATATACAGAAATTGTAATTTAAGACATGTTCTTTAGCACTGAACAATGGTTACTTTCAGCAATCTAAACCTTGACATACGAGTATTTCATGTCTTTATGGCATTATGCGTCGAGCCTTCATTTTTCGAATTTCATTCATGTTCGTAAGAGCATTTTAACTATGCCAAAACCATTTGTTCCAATGCCGCGATCTTTTCTGCAAAAAGATTAAATCGAACCCTAGTTCATAGCTTAGTTCACGAATCAAATTATACCAAAACCATAGGTCACTGTATAAGGTGCACCTTTGCTAGCTTGACAGCCCTGTAACTCTAAGCAGACAAAGTACCTAAACAAGAACATACCTACTCGGTACCTACACGCAACAGTTCCACATAGTCAAAAAAACCTTCCCTCACCACCGCACCGCCTTCTCACCTGTGATCGATAGCACCGGCAGCAAAGATGTACTGACTGTTGAAGACAGCGCTGAACACGATGGGTAGCAGTATGAAGCAGTAGGTCTGGATCTGGTACCGGCCGAACTGTCCGATCTCCAGCAGGATGGCGTCCAGGTTAATGCCATCGTCCGGCTTGGTCATGTTGGTAGCGCGCGCGAGCAGCTCATCGGCTCATCAGTCGGTAGAGGCGCGTGCGGCGGTCGCGGCTTGCGGGCGCGTTGTGGCGAGCGGTGAGCGGCCACCGTGTTATCATTATCAATAGTGGCGGTGCACCGGCCGTCGTGGACGCTGATAGCTGCCCGCTGATCTTACCTCAAGGCTAGGACTCATTCATAAGTTGTTTGGCTGGTGTTATGTGTTGGAAGGGTAGGTGGTAAGTAGGTTTAATTTATCCTATAAGTTTCATACGTTTGTGTTACTTATTTCGATTTGATGCTATGCGGGGATTATTGCATTGAAATTTTTTGTTTATTTATTGAACCGTCAATTAATTATTTAGGTAGGTCATTTTGTTATTAGAAAGGACGAATGCAAATAGATGAGAAGACGAGTGTGAGCTTCGCGTCTCTCGTAAGAGCAGAAGTGGAGTACGTCACAGACCTAGTTCGCCATAATGAACTCATAGTTTACTGTACGAGTATACCTAGTATCAATTATTTAAATAAATATACTGTTTCACTGGATACATAATTTTTTTTTTTTTTAAATCGATATCAATTCAATTCAATTCAATTCAATTCATTTATTGCTTTCATGTACAGTATTAAAGGTCTTATAATATAATTAGGTATGAGTACATGAACCCTGTTGATTAGGGCATTGCAAATTAGAAGCATGCAAAATAATTAACAATAGTTTAACAATGAACGTTAAATAAAGAGAGCGAAGATGTGAGAGCGCTGCATCACGGTGTCAAAGAAAATATACGTGTCATGCTACCCATTCAGGTAATGGGCGCTCGGTGGCGAACGAAATCGGATAACGCAATTCCCCGGTTTGCAAGAGTGCGGGTTGAAGTCCCGCCCGAGACTTAATATTTAACATAATCTTAGCTTAAGATTTTATATGGTAATTAATATGTTGTGGAATGTAGAGTTTCTGGCCGCATCTTCCTTATACTCGTAGCGACAACGTTCGGTTCGACTGAACGTTCCGACGCGGTGGTAGCTTCAAATAAGTTAGTCTTCAAGCTCCCACAAAATTATGTTTATAGAAACATGTATGAAGCGACTTTATGTCCGTTGAAGAGGATAGAAGCGGGTAGTGGTTTATTGTCTGCCTGTCCCGGTGGGAGAAATGAGTAATATAGAGACACTTTTTAAGGGGATAATAGACCGTCAAACTGAACAACTTTGTCTATGGGACCAACATCGAACTCGTGAAAAAAAAATCAGTTGTCCCATACAAAACTGCCAACCTAACTCGACCCGAATGTATGGGACTCCAGATTTTTTTTTTTGCGTTTTTGATGTTGGTCCCATATAGAAAGTAGTTCAGTTTGATGGTCTGTACATCCCCTTAAAAAAGTGTCAGCATATTAAGTTGGACCCTGTATATGTATTTTATTTATCAATATAGAGGCAAGAGGAAGAGGATAGAGGGCAAAAGAGGCAGAGGAATACCCAGACAGAGTTATCTAGCCCAAGTGAAGGAAACGGTTGATGTCGTGTCGTATCAAGAACTCAAGACTCTAGCGGAAAAGAGACAAGATTGGCGAATACTACACCGACCAGAGTAGCTCTTAAATAAGATGATGATGATGATTTGATTTATTTATCAATATAAATAATAGCCTGCGTTATACATTTTCAATTAAAATGGAACTATTCGACATTGACATGTATTCGATGAGATTGCTATCTGATACGATAACTGTTAGAAAATTCGTCGCATGTGGTTTGGAGGACTCTCAGGTCTAACTCCATTCTTATCTCCTACTTGAGATACTAACCCAGTAGGTCATCATCATCACCGTCCATTGTTCCCAGAACATAAAGCTGTACAGTAGTACCAGGTTTATAAGTCTTACCGATGTACTTGCGCAGTTGACAAATTTTAATAGAGCGAGAAGTTATATTGACCAATCAGGATGTGCCACCTTCAATCCCTTGCAACGATTGGCTATTTTTTTTCGCGCCCTTTTCGCTGCTATCCGTTAAGAAAAATTCTTGGTTAATGCTGCTATCCGACTTTGCACCCTCTGATTACTAACTAACCTACTTCGGGTTTTGTCGGGGAACTCTGCGTAAACAAAGATTGATAATCAGGGGAATTATTTTTCTGGTCGTTCTGTACGTTCCTGCTTGCCGCATAATGGCCGGCAAACATCATCATCAGCCTTTACAAGGTATAAAAAAACTCCCTAGTAATATTTAAAGGCCACCCCTTTACATCATCAAACTGAAACAACTTTCAGTATGGAAAAAAATCAGCTTTCCCAAAGGTACTATTGCAGTTTTGTATGAAACAGCATTTTTTTCTCGATTTTTTATCCATAGTGAAAATTGATCAGTCATCATCGGCATCATTTTGATACACTTTGTATGCGCCCACTTCAAAGCCTACCCTCAGGGACGTAGAAAGAGAATGAACTAGAAGAAAGCACGTATCTTGTCATATCACTCAGTAAGATATGCATATTGCAAATTCGCTCTAGTTAAAAGAGGAGATCGCTACATATTGCTGTCCTTATCGACACCACTTTTTGTTCTACGACGGCTGTCTGACTCCGGAGTCAGACATCTATTTTGATACAAATTGTATAGGATTTTATGACTATCGCTGTCTCATACGCGGTTACACTGATGTTCCGTCTATCAACGTAAGCGAAAAATATTTAGCCTATGCTCAGGGAGGATGTATGGGCGTTAGACCACCCCGCTACCGAACAGCTTGGCAAAAATCTTGACTGCGCAGAACCACATTTGTAGAGGATAGCGCACACCCTACACCCCCTCCCTATTGGACATGTTGTTTGCTGCGTAGTTTACAGAACAGAATGAGTTTGTGTTGGTTGTGTCACTGACAATAGTTTCAGCAAGCTATTTAGTAATATTGATATTTTATATTCCCACTTCAAACCTGTTTTTCGATCTCAAATAAAAAAAAATTACTCTTATATTGGATCAGAATATTGTGTTACATACCTAGGTACCTACTGTGTTAATTAATACCTAAGTAAGTAGGTACGTTTAATAAAACTACTCTGGCCCTGTACCCGGACTTTCGATTTTCGATGTATCGCGACCGTTTCGTTTCGAACTTTAATGTAATAGAGTTGACATTGGCACGAAAACGTACACGCAATTTGCAATTGCGAGCTGCGAATGTCCGGGTAGACCCTCTGTATCTAGACTACTTACATCTCAGATACTGTTCACTCTTCTTAATTTTATTGTGATATCATAATCCTCATCTGAATGACCTTCACCCACAGACCCTTTCAGAACCGCATCACTACCTACTAAACTACGTCATTTTAGTAGTAGTGCAGATTCGGGTGTCGGTTGTTGCGGAATTTGGTATCGCGCTAGACTTCTTTACTATGTGATTGACGGCGGTAACGAGTCGTTATCGAGTTGGATTTACGACTCAAATTGCTGTCAAATGATTAGCGCGATATTAATGTGGCTATTGCAGGTAACGTAAAGGTACATAAATTCACGACATGAATGAAATTCGGCGTGGTCAGAAACTTTACTTTATCTACAAAAAACAATCAACGCTTTTTATAAAACTGAAGGTGTCTCGATGTAAACATTATTTTCAAATGGTGATAGGTAGCTAGACTTTCAGTAACAAAACCTTTATCCTTTAGTCGCCTTATACGACTCCCATTCCCGTGGCCACGGGAAGAAAGTGGTGGTACATTTAAGGTCGGAAAAACTGCCATTGTATAATTAGTTTTTAAAGAATTTCGGGCATAATGCCCACCACACATTCCCACCACTGTAACTCCTGTAAACCAGGATCAACAGCGGCGACCATTCACAACACTAGACAATGAAGTCCAGCGAGCACGGGGGATAACTCTAATCTGTCTTGGAACCCGTAATGAATTAATCAAAGTAGATAGGAAGAGTCATAGTTATTCCGACTATTGTCTACAGTGTAGACTCTACACTATAGTAAACTGTGAAAGTTTGTTCGCACATTACGCATAAATCACAGCACCGCGTTTGATGAAACTTTCTCAGTTTAAAAGTTTATGATTAGACTTAAAAACTGGTATACATTTTATCTCGCTATGATAACTAGAACCGGTGTGGACGAAGTCGCTGAAAAATTCTAGTAATAAACGTAATAATTTAAATAATCTTTGAAAGCTCCTGAAATAGAGTGCTTCAATACTTGCTATTGTGTGAAAACAAGGCGTTACGACCGATGTTAGTTTACATAATCAGGTGTTATATCATCCTCATACATTATAATGTACATGTATAATAATAATAAAGGCTTCGACGGAGACCTGTTTGGCAAGTACGTACGTACGACCTAAGTTAACGGACCACAGTCCGACATCCGTGCTCCAACGTACTTGACGATTGTACTATTTACAGACACCACAAAGTGTTACCTTCATTTTGTGCAGTTCTTAATTTAAACAAACAGTATAATTAGCTACTGAGACGGTAAGAATAACGTTCTTAGAATTTTTACACTGTTATTTGTAAACCGTTTTAAATAAGACATAATTATATTAAAATTGTAAACTTGTCGTGGATTTTGTACAAGTACATTGAAGATGATTGTACGAGTATTTGCAAAAATGTTAATTGAGGGCGTTTAATTACGATAGGTACGTAAAGGAATGCATTGATTTTTTGATTTTTTCTGTTTATATGTTTGTCTATTTGTTTGTGCACGCATCACTTACAAAACGAATAAACTGATTTAGTTGGGGCTACAAAAGCATAGTGCTCATAGGTAGTTTGGATTAACTTTAATTCATGCTTTTTTCGTCGCTATCGGTTCAATCGTAGTGTTACTACGATCCTCCATTAAATCTCTTGTTAGCTTTTACTTTACCTACTACGTCAACAAGACAAAAAGTGACAGCAAGAGATTTAATGGAGGATTAGCATTTCTGCAAGTGAGTGTCATTCATAAACATTATATACTATTATGTTTATGGTGTCATTATGGTGTCATTCAATCAAAAGTTAGGTTCAGTGATCTGCGGGTACGAAGACGCGGGCGTGCGGGCACCGCTAACAATTAAATAAAGCGTCATTATATTCTCTGACAATTTCATAGATTTTGATCGTTTCCGCGCATTTCAGAGTCGGAGAGTGAATGCCGCGACATGTAGAACTATGGAAAAAAAGCCGAGTCGCGCGTCAGTAGAGAAATCATGCTAGACGTGCTGGTACCGAACGATCGTGTGACCATAGCCTGCGAAAAGTTTTTAATCTAAGTTGACAGCAATGCGACAGAAGAATGTTGTGACAAGTTAATCAATCACATGCTATCACATGCCACACGCGTCGCCCAAAGAACACATATAATCCTGCCTCGCCCTTCGAGAAACACACATGAAACGCGCATCCATGCCTGCTCATGCATTACTAGTGCAATGATAATATCGTATAACTATACACGTATACACACTTTAAGATTTTATCATCAGATAGTGTGGGGATGCGGTGCGCGGCGAGCAGACGCCGGTGAGTCTACGAGATGACCAAGCCGAAGGAGGAGCTTGACTTGGACATTGTCCTCGGAGAGCTGGGCAGCTTCGGGCGCTATCAGCTCCGGACATACCTCCTGATCCTCGTGCCGGTAATATTCAGCGGCGCCTACAATGGAAACTTTATATTTAATGCTGGAGAAACGCCCTACAGGTGAGCTCATTTTTAATGATAATTTAGAGTTACACGGAAATTAATTATTTATGCTACAGGCTGTTAGGGTAAACAGTTGCTTTACTTTAAAGGGTTTTTGTACCCATGATACTGAACAACTATCCCTAAGAAACCCATAGGAAATAAGCGGAAAGAAAATCGACTTTTTATACAAACGTTCGATCAGCTGATTGCATTTAGCATGGAAAGTCAAAAAAACTAAAATGCGAATTTTTTATACGTTTCTTAGGGAAAGTTTGTTGAGTTGAGTATCATGGGTACAATCACCCCTTAAAGTAATGCAACAGTTTACCCTAACACCCTGTATACTCTGTTCAAATAAGTAGGTTACAAGTATAAAAATTGAAGACTATTATGTTTATTCCACAGAAACAGATATTTGAATCAGTTTGTCTCATCTATTCTTAAAACGGCTTTGTGTAAAATGAAATGCGTTAAGGCTAGGTTATCCCAGTGCAAGCGTCTCTTTCTTGCAAGCATAAGTTTACAATTAGCCATCCCGCTCCAATTGAAAGCAGGATCGCAAAAAAACGTGTTTTTCGTCAATATCTTTGCTCATGGGAGTTTCTAAGCTAAAAATTCTTCTGAGTTCATTAGAAATATTTAATGTATTTAGTTAAGTACAAGAATAAAAAGTTAAATATCAGCAGTTTAATCATAGTATTGAAAAAACATAACAAAAAGGGATAACTTTGGGATGTTTTTCTATCTAGTAAACTTAATCTAATCGTGTAATTGAGAACAGTCGCCCATCCGCGCCTTATTTAAGGATCTTAAATAAGACATAATTTAATTTCAGACTTTAAAACACAGTTTAAAACACTTTCGTTCGTGTTCAAAAAACGGCCTCGACGGGATAACAGCGTCTTTAAGTATCGAACTGGGTGCTTCCGACCATCAAACTGAACAATTATTACTATGGACTCTATAGAGCTAATTTTGAAATCGCGAAAAAAAAATCATTTGTTCCATAAATGTCAACAGCTACTCGACCATTTTATGTAACAGCAAATTTTTTCTTTTGCGATTTAAAAGTTGGACCCATAGTAAATGTTGTTCAGTTTGATTGTCTAAAGCACCCATAGAGTATATGACGCATTGAAGTTTACACCCTATAGATAATAATAACCGTAATGTCCATGGTCTCAAGGCAGAGCCGCATTCAAGGGATGAAAGAGCCGTTTACGGCTCGAAAGCTACGGTTTGCCGAACTCTGTGCAGTCATAACAAGTCTAATAATATGTCCCAAGAAATACAAGAAAGCTACTTATTCATATCTTAGATGTATGGTACCAGAGTGTGAGTCGGCCCCGCTGGCATGGACGCCGGAGTATTGGGGCGAGTGGGCCCTGGTGAACGGGTCCAAGTGCGAGCGGTCGAAGCCCGTTGGCGCGGGCGACTCCTGCAGCCCCGGCGCCTTCGACCTCAACCACACCACCAGGTGCACAGCCTTCGTCTACGAGCATAATGACACCATCGTGTCGGAGGTAAGGAAGTCGTCTTTAGGGTTCCGCAGTCAAACAAGGAACCCTCATACTTTCGTTCATTTTGTCTGTCCGTATGCTCCGCCTCAATAATATTTGAATGACCAAAATGTCTGGTCTTGACAATGTTACACTATGTAATTCAATATTTTTGTACTTTGTATATTTTGTTTTGTTTAAAAGAAGTGTGTTGTAGAGTTTCTGGCCGCATCTTCTCTACAACGGAACACCTTCCGAAGCGGTGGTAGAATCAAAAATGACGTCAGAAAGTTATCTATGTGATATTATTTTGAATAAAAAAATTTGAGTTGAGTTGAGTTGAGTATAACGTGCTCATTTTTGCATTTGTTGAATCGAAATTTTGCATGAAGACAGATAACAGTAGGTAACCCAAAAACAGAAATGTAGTAGTTATAAGAAAACATTTTTTTGAACCCCCTCCAATACAACGAAATGGGAGTTGGAAAAAAAAAATAGTGAGGTGTCGTTGGGTATGCATCATGGTCATGCATGTGTAATGGAACAAAACTCCCAAATGGGGGTTCGAAAAAAATTTTTTTTTAATAAATTGAGTGAGGTGTCGTTGGTTCAAACTTTTTCTTATTAGGTATACTTATACAATGGCTGCGGAACCCCATCATGGGTAGGGTGAATCCGACACGCCCTTGGCCGGTTTTTAATAAAACAGCTACTACACTTTTGCTGAGAACAGACGAGAAAGGCAGATTTTCTGGACACGCTTGATTGTTCTTGCGTCTTTGCGTTCTGCGCTTTGATGCACGCGCTTTGCCCATCCCGTACCCTTACCTTACCTTTACCGTCTCGCCTCCAGTCATGACCGGAATCTGCCTGTATAATAATGACGCACCTTATCTTTATCTTTGCTCTTCTGTGTCGCGTCGGTGCCTTATCCGTTCCACGCCCGTTCCTTACCCTTCCCCTACCCTTGCCCCGTGACTGTTGTGTATGTTTCACGCCTAAGATGTGCACAATGTATTGTTGCAGTTTAACCTGGCGTGCCAAGACTGGAAGCGCACCATGGTGGGCACCGTTCGTAGCTTCGGCACCTTTACCGCACTCATCGTCGTCGGCTTCCTCTCTGACACGTGAGTCTTTTCAGATTCATTGTTATTGGATATAGCTAAAAGTTAATTAAATTGAAGTGCATGGTAGCCCTACTGGGTTTGCTGTTGGTACAGTGTTAGGCCCTCCCAAATGCCAAATTTAAATAAAACCAGCCAAGTGCGTGCCGGGCCACGCGCAGGATAGGGGTCCGTAGTTGCCCGTCTCAATATTCGGTGATAGTTTTCCTTTAACTTCGATAGGTACACTACTGCCTTGTGGGCGGGGGACACATGACTCTAACAAAAATTGTCTTTAAAACATTCCGCTAACCCCGTAAATCGATAAATGGTTTTCCCACACTCACAATATTTTTAAAAGACCTATCTTACCCCACACCATGGGAAAGACGACGCAAAAAAATTGCATCCCAACTTTTCGTGAAAAGGAGGTAGGTACCTTACCTTACCTTACCCTAAAAAAATATTTTTCAAGATTTCATTTTACCACTTAGTCGGCGTGACTAATAATATGTATACCCATGGGCAAATTACAGCTTTCTAGTCGTAAGCTTCGGACAGACGGACTGACATGGCGAAACTATAAAGGGTTCCTTGTTGACTACGGAACCCTAAAAAGGCCAGATAGTGACCCGTTTTGGTAACGCAGGTACGGCCGCCGCATAACGTTCATCTTGGCGGCGTCTTTGCGGTCGCTTGCCGGCGTGGCGCGCGCCTTCTCCACCAGCTACATCATGTACATGGTGTTCGAGTACTTGGAAGCAGCCATCAGCTCAGGCGTCTACAGCACCGGCTTCATACTTGGTCAGTCCAATGTTATGTTCCGTTGCTCCTTCGTTTAGGTAGAACCCAAGCCTCGTCGAATCGAACCGTACCGAGAGTTGTTTATACTACTGTGCTATACTTATTACTTATTACATTTTGTAGAAAATTTACATTGCCCATGCATAAATTTCCACATTCAATACCTAGCACCGTCTCGAAACTTAACCCTCGTCTCTCCGCATCACTTGTCCATACCACCATAATCTATTCTATTACCTACCTTGCCTTAGGAACATGGATCGAAAAAGGAGAAAAACTTTTGTAACTTGGATGACAAACAACGAAGCATGCCTTTCTCAATCCTAGTCCACAACAATTTTAGTAGGTACCCGATATTCAATTTACAAGCATTATACTTTTTTAACATTTTATAAATTTGGTTGCAGCTCTTGAAATGATTAGCCTCGACCGTAGAGTCCTCGGAGGCAGCATGATATCAGCGTCCTTTGCTACTGGACAGATGCTGCTGGCGTTAGCCTCGTGGAATTTCCCCAACTGGCGGACCCTCACGCTGGTCCTCTACGCGCCCGCAATCCTCTTCCTCTTCTACTTCTGCCTCATTGAGGAAAGTGTTCGCTGGCTGCTTAGCAAGGGAGATAGAAAGGAAGCCGTTAGGATCATATTCAAAGCTGCGGATGTAAACAACGCGTCATTGTCTTCCAACACGATCAAACTGTTGCTTGAGGAGCCACAACCGGTGCCAAAGTCAACAAAAGCTGGTTTTGGAACATCTCCGCCAAAATCCCTGGCAAAGCAAGTGATGGGTTCACGCATCATGATATCGCGGCTGTTCATCTGCTCGTTCTGGTGGATCACTGTGACGTTCATATACTACGGACTGTCCATCAACTCGGTGTCCCTGGGTGGCAATAAGCACGTGAACTACGTCCTCACATCGCTAGTGGAGCTGCCCGGCTACTGCATGAGTATATTGACGCTCGATCGTTTCGGCCGCAAAAGTTCCATCATGACGTCACTATTCATCTGCGGAACCTCGCTCATCGCTTTACCTTTCGTTCCTGCCAGTAAGTTCCTACTACATATATTATCTTGTAGAGATATCTATAAGTACCGTGATAGTTTTAAAATGCCCGCGAGTATGATAAATGCGCCGAGCTAGTAAACCTTCTAAATTAACTATTATTGCAGAAATAAATACTTCTGATTCTGACAGCTGTAGCGTAGCGAGGGCAAATTCCCCCGGCACTTTACTAGAGGCGGCGATTTCGACAAAAATAGCGATTGAGCTCTGTCTAATTCCTAGAATAGAGAAAAGTAGAGCTCGCTACGCTCGCCCTAAATTTCTATTTGAATTACTGGAACTACACATAATCCTAAAGAGTTCTGACCAAAGCTAAGACGTGGTAGGTACCTACTGAACATTTATTGTTTGTGCGTAAAAAGCTCTGGCTCTAACCGATTAGTATTGAGGAGAAATTCGTATCGCTTCGCTCGCTCTAGGTTTCTATTTTTGCAAAGATTTCTGACCACAACCTGAGTTGCTCGCTTCGCTCGCTCCTTTATTTTTTGTGTAGATATTCTTAAAGATAGGGGGCGGCAAAATCTGTCTGTGCCCGGGCGACAGAAACCCACGCTACGCCACTGCAGAGCAGTTCAAACTATTAATGTTGTTAACCTTTGAAAATCTTAGAATTTACCATATTTCGAGCTATTACAGTAGGCAAAATCTACACTTCAATAACCATTCTAACCATATTAGATAGACCACCCATTTTAAGTGTCACAAATTCATTAGACTAGAATTAGAATAGGTTGTAGGTAAACCGAGTAGACTAGCTGGTTCCTTGCAGCGCCGGTGTGGGGGCAGCTGAGCCTCAACCTGGTGGGCAAGATGTTCGCGAGCGCGGTGATCAGCAGCATCTACGTGTACACGACCGAGATGTTCCCGACGCTGGTGCGGCACCGCGTGCTCGCCTTCTGCTGCTTGTGCGGCCGCGTGGGCGAGATGCTGGCGCCCCAAACACCCTTACTGGTCTGTATTTATGTACCACCTAAATACAGGGTCCTTCTTAATTTGCTGACACTTTTTAAGGGGATGATCAGACCAAGGAACTGAAAAACTTTCTCTATGGGAGCAACATCGTAATCACAAAAAAAAACTGCTGTCCGTTACATTTGGCTCGAGAGTAGGTTTGCAGTTTTGTATGGGACAGCTCATTTTTATTCGCGATTTCGATTTTGGTCCCGTAGAGAAACTTGTTCAGTTTGATGGTCTGATCATCCCCTTAAAAAAGTGTCAGCATATTATTCTTAAGAAGGACCCTGTATGGTCGTAGTTTAGACACATTCACAAAACATTTTGTGTATCCTTCAGCGCAGGGATGGCTTAGATCTCAGTAAGCAGGGAAACACATTTCTTTCTCTACTCTCGGCCGGAACTGCGACGTGTCTTAAAAAGTATACATTAGAGATATATTGTTATACCTAATGGATACGAGACAGAATCAAATTCCCTGCTTACTTTTGTCACTAGATGAAGTGACGTTAAGTGTAACAACCGTAACCGTTGTCCAGCGATGTCAAAGGTGCTAACACTTCTGGGGAAGCTGTGCATCAGCATGGTGTTCACCTCGACCTACATCTACACGACGGAGCTGTTCCCGACGCAGGCGCGCCACTCCCTCATGGGCTTCTGCTCCACGGCCGGCAGAATCGGCACCATGTGCGCGCCACAGACTCCGTTGTTGGTTGGTCAGTCCCCATCTCCTTCGTAGATCACTTCACGCACAAGAAACCCGTTTTACAGGAGGAAGACTAGAAACTTGCAGGATAGTTCCCGATTTAGACCCAAACGTCAGTGTGGCGTTTATCGTTATACTCGTAATACAGGGTGTAACAAATGCCCTAGTAATACTTAAGAGGGTGTTTCAGACCATCAAACTGAACAACTTTCACAATGGAGCCAAATTCGAGATAACAAAAAAATATCTGCTATTCCATGCTAAACTGCAGTCAAATGTATGGGACAGCACTGCAGATTTCTTTTTCGCGATTTCGAAATGGGCTCAATTGTAAAAGTTCTTCACTTTGATTGTCTGAAGTAGGTATCCTCTTTAGTATTACCTACTAGGGTGTTTTGTTGCATCCTGTATATCTTATAACTAGCGGAAGATTTTTTTTTACCGTTCCGAAACATTCAGGGGTGTAAAAAAATCTACTGGTATAATGTTTTACGATAATCTGTTTAATATCCATTACAAATAATGTTCGTGTCGACAGATGACGTACATGAAGTCACTACCATACCTGATATTCGGTGGTATGGCGGCGACAGCGGGCGCTCTCATGCTGCTGACCCCGGAGACGCTGCGGATGCGCCTGCCGGACACTGTGGCGGAGGCAGAGGACATGGCCGGGGCGCCCCACGTCAGACATGCCCATACAGACATAATAAACGACAAATTCAGGCAGTCTCCAAAATGAACATTGCGCCACGTGTAGGTACTTATAAGTTTATAAGAATGTTTTTGTACTTACTCATATTTTAGTTTTTTATATTTTCGTGTAAATAAATTTGGGAAGGTCTGCTTCATCCTCTTTCCTTCCCGTACCCTGCGATTACTGTAACTTCGTTTTCTGTGGTAGGTACGGCTGCGTGGCGGAGCGTATAACAGTATAGGTACGGATGCGAACGCGGCCGCTACTAGGTACCTATATTGTGTTCTTTTTCAACGGGTAATGTTCGAGAGGCCGTCCATAAACGACAAACGACCTAATGAGGCAGCACTTCAGCTACACGCCGCCGGGTATAAACCGTGCTCGTGAACAAGCTTAGCCGGCGCGCCGGACCGTGTAGAGACTTTTCCGCAACGGAGTGAGATCGAAACAAATACGGCAGTAGGTAACGAAAACGCAGTGAGATTCTTTACTGTAACCACGGAGTACTTAAATTGCAACGTAAGGGTTGAACTACACATGGCCGCACGCGATCGCGTTCCGTCTATCTTATATGCTCTAGCAAATGACGTTTCTAAGTGACAGAAAAGGATGGAGCGACGGAAAAGTGCGATCGCGTGCGGCCATGTGTAGTTCAACCCTTATGCTCATTTTTATACTGTGACTTCTTCTTATCGTGTCGACTTCAAATTTAGAACAAAGTCGCTAAATAGTACTTTGCCAGAAGTGGGCAACCGATATTGCAACGTCACTAGCGGTCATGAGCTCCTCCTGCGTGCAGGTGTTAGGGCACTCAGGGCACGATGTGAGATGGGCCATCGTTTGTGGAGCTCCACACAATTGTGTGGCAACTCACAGTTTGGGCATCCGAGAATCCCCACCTGAGCATGTTGTCCTTACTGCGACCGACCTGGGTTCGAAGTCGGTTTAAGGACTTCCAGGTCGCCCAATGCAAGTCATGTCCAGGCGGGAGGATCTCAGACGGCGGCACAAATGGAGTTGGGAAGGACACTTTTTGTCGCCAAAGAGTACATCTCGCTTGCGCTGGGCCAGTATTTATTTATTTATTTATTTTATTGGATTAGAGAAACATACAGCATTAATATATACACTTGGATTACAAAACTTAATCAACGAATTAGCCAAAACAGTTTCCACTTATAGAAATTACAGTAGATATGTTGCTCAAACTTAACAACCAAAATTAAATTAAAAAAGAAACGATACATTTAAACAAACACTTCAATTTTGAATAAAGTTAGGTACCTACTATTTAAATTATGACTTTACTAAAGCTAAAGGCAAAACAAAAACAAAATGGACTGAATTAATAACGAAAATTAAGGAGAATTCAAAACAAATCATATAGCTACTACTTTTTTGACCTCAGAAACATATTTATGAAATTTCTCATGAAACATATCGATGTGCTGATATTTATCATTGTATGCAGAACAGGTCCTTACAATGTACCGGTTCGAAGAGTAATTAGTTCTACAGAATGGAACAGCGAGTATTCAGTATTCAGTGGGTCGACAAAGCTGCTTCGGCTTGGCAGCCTTTGCGGCGCAGGAATGAAGCCGTGCATGGGATATCGTGTGTCGTCCACCATTTTGGCTCTCTCTGAGGAACCTGCCACAGCCCTGCGGACATCTGGGGGCGCTATGCCAGCCAGTGGATAGAGCAACTGTACCGGAGTCGGTTTCAAGCAACCAGTTATAATCCGGCACGTTTCATTTAGTGCCGTATCCACCAGCTTGGCGTGGGCAGATCGGCCTCACACCGGGCACGCGTATTCTCCGACGGAAAACGCGAACGCTAGTCCAGACGTCCTCAAGACCCGCGGTGAAGCTCCCCACTTGGTGGTAGTAAGGCGCTGTAAGATTATACTGAGACTAGTAACTAGTATGAGTTCTTGGCAGAATTTAATAAATCTGGGCCGTCTTCAGTCTACACACCTAAAAAGTGACCGAGATAAACAAGGAACCTACATACATACCTACGACAGCGACACATCACCTACCTAATCTAGGACAAAACAAAACAATGTAACTAAGTACCTACCTACTTACAGTCTATGTCATGGAATTTATTATCTTTTGATAACTCGAGATATTCAAAGATATTGTCACAATCATAATGATTACTTTGTCACGATGATCAGATAATAATGATAAGTATTGTGTAAGTATTTAAAAAATTTCGTACTTGACCTATACTAGGTACTGGGTGTTTTTAAATACTTTCAAAATTTGATGTTGGTGTTCAGACCCTTCGATCAAAGTAAAATTAATGGATAGGCCACTACTGGTGCACTTGGTCCATACAAACTGGCACACTTGGTCTCTCATCTCGGTACATTTTGAAGTATTCCTGTCATTTGTTTTGCCTTATTTTTCTGGTTTGAAATGTTCGCGTAAGGCCTATCCATTAATTTTACTTTGATCGAAGTTCAGACCATAAAATCGAACAACTTTTATTATGGGACCAAAGGCTAAATCGCAAAGAACGTAGCAGACTTTTTTCCATTTCCTATAAAAAAAACCAAAGCACGAAATATCTAAAAGTAAAAGTTGTTCAGTTTGATTATCTGAACTACCTCTGAAGATTATACAGGGTGCCCAGGGTTTAAACTTAAATGTCCAATCATCCGACAATCTACTAATCATTAAGATGAATAGTAAGTTATATTACAAACCTACATAACTACGACTCATATTCCTAATTCGAACGCAAGAAAAAATAAAACTGCTCAGTTATGTAACATAATAATAGTTATAATTTATTAATATCCTTAAACGTTTTATGTACAGTCAACACCGAAGTCAAGAACAACGTCTACGTCACATTGTTAAAGTTTACACAAGAGCACAACAGGTTTCATAAACGTATTTATACACTAATTACTTTAAATGGGTCGACAATCTGCGACAAAAACACTTGAACATCGAAGCGATGTAGCATCGATCGATACTATAGCATAGATTATTTAATAGTTACTATCGTAAACCATAGCGCGTTACAAATGCGACTAGCGCGCTTCCTTAGCGATGTAAGTAGGTACCTACAATAGCCGGCATACAACTTGGCAAAAACCTTCGACTGCCCAGAACAAGATGAATTATAAATAAATAATCAGTTTAAAGTTTAGGTACATAATTTGCGTAAACTAAACAACAAAAACAAAATCATTATCTCGATGTGGTTTAAAGTAAACTTGTCGCAGATTGTAACACTCGCACTAATAATCAATGGAATTAGATGAAAACAAGAATAGAATAGTTACAAGGATTTTATTTGGGCAGCGAAGACCAAATACAATAATGGAGCGACAACTTTTAAAATGTGATCAAAACAGCTAGTGTTCTCCAAATTGACAGATTCCATTTTTCATTAGTGCGAATTAGGGCGAAGACATACATTCAGGTTTGATCCGATCAAAATAAGATTCAAGCCACAGGAGGCGAGACGCAACGGCGGGATTAATGTTATTCTAGAAAGCCGCAGCGTCGTGCAGCGTGTGGCCTGGCTAGGTGCGGTTCTGATACATCGAAACAATGTCGCTAAAAGCGCTTTCGCACTGCATCTGAAAAATCACGGACCTTCAAGAAATGTATGGATTTTTGAGTGACATCCGAGACAAAATACAAACTCAATAATAATTTTTTAAATCTCGGTTTCAGGTCAGACGCAGTAAAAAAGTGTTTGAAGTCTTTCTACAGGGTGTAAAGAAAAGTATAATTAACCTATAAACCACATACTCGTACTCTACCCATCAAACTGAACAACTTTTACTACGGGAGCAAACCTGGCAAACAAAAAAAATCTGTTGTTCCATACTAAACTGTACCTACTCGACTCTAAAAGGTAGGTATGAGACAGCTTTTTTTCTTTTTGTTCTGATCTGTTTGCTTCCATAGTAAAAGTTGTTCAGTTTGATGGGTGGAGTAATTACAGAACGACACTCAAGTGGAGATCTCTTCTTAAGTGAAGATAGACAAGGATGCATGTATACGTTGTATGTATTTGCATCCTTTTCTATCTTTACTCAAGAAGAGATCTCAACTTAAGTGTCGTTCTATAATACCCCCCTAAGTGGTTTAAAGGCTAATGATACTTTTCCTCACACCCTGTGTATTTACGAACACCAAACGTACCTAACCAGACAGAATCAAATCTAAACCTATATATCCACCCCTATACTATAAATATCTCACAATGAAAGAGCTCTGCCCCAACAGGTCGGGAACAGAGTATAGTAGTTAACAAGTCGATTACATTTGCAATAGATACATCACCTAACATTACAGTTACTACAGGAACTACGCGACGAATCAAATACTGTTACATATTGGTCATCTCCTCACCTTCCTTTAATTTACATGGTTTATACATTATACGTGAGAACTATACTCTGAAATCGAATCCGAGATCAAAAATTTCAGACAAAAGAACCTCTTTTTGATGCTCTTTTGTTTGATATTTTTGATCTCGGATTAGTTTTCAGAGTATAGCAGAGTTTAATGCGCTGTAGGTCGTTCAAAACATACAAGGTAAATTAAACTAGCTGTACTAAACTACTTTGTAGCGGTACTAAATTAGCTGAAACTATTATGACCATCTTGACAACATTATGCACCAACGTAGACATAGCGAAATAAAAATCAGCTGTTCCATACAAAACTGCAAGCAAGACCCGAATTTATGGGGATGGTATGGAGACAGCTGATATATTTTTCGCGAATTCGATGTTGGTCCCATAGAAAAAACTGTTCAGTTTTATGGTTTGATCATCCCCTTAAAATAGATTCAGCTAATTTTGTTGGACTAAATACAGCTAGGTATATTGTCTCTTTCTTTTTTAGTGAACACTGAAAGGGACAGGTTGATAACACGAATCCATTGACCAAGAAGTCAATGCACGAATCTCAATAATACCCAACTAATAACTAAACTGATTCAAAAATGTCAGGACAATCTACAAATAAAAGAAATGGCTGAATTTTCGTTTCTTTTCACTTGAATTTTTCAATCACTGTTTGACAAAATGTCATACAATTTTGGCTTCATTTTGTTGTAAGTGAATGCCGCAGTCATTTTTCAAAATACTTCAGATTTGTTTTAGATTTGCGGAATTATTCGTCAATTTACACTATAAAAGATTTCTCGAAAAAAAAACAACTCGAAAACTTCACCAGAAATACAATCTTTTATTTCTAGATTGTGCCGCATTTTCAGTTTAGATATTCAGTTACAATGCAGATTTATGACTAGGACACGCCATCCACACGAGTGACTTTTATTAGGTTTGTCTTAATCCTTGAATATTTACATCCATATCATAAAGAGAAAATCGTATTTTTATTAAACCAACTCGTAGAGTCGCTTAATATTGCACACTACGTCGAACAATCCATCAATTACAAATATAGGTATAAATAGGAAATTAGAGAATATCATACAATAAAATGTAATCACCAAACATCGTTATCACGGGAATATGACCATATAAATGTTAATTTAGTAAAAGTAGGGTCGAAAATGTATGAATTTTAATATACGGTAGTTCGAACTTGAAACTTAAAAAAAACATCTCTGAATCTCAACATAAGACCAATCTTCTTTGGAGCTATGATTATTGATTATTTATTTTATTTGTAAAACAACAAAGATAAACTCAGTGAGCTGTCAACCCTAACTGTCAATGGTATCGCTCCTTCGGTAACGATGTTTGATACATACAATATAGGAATAAGATATACAATACAATACGATCTCAACAGTTTGGCCGTCCGACAGCCAACCATCAAACTTTGAACATGAAATAGAAAAATATAGAGTATCGATACTACATAACACATTATAACCGATGCCAAACTCACGGTACACACACAGGGATAACAATCACAAACACTACTTATAATATTCGACACCGATTTGTTTGAGGACTTTATAATGAACTACCCATAATTATAATGGTCAGATTGTAGTTTGTGGCGTGTTGTAGTTTGGTGACATAATTTGTTATACGGGGGCTCTAGCATGCCACACGACTATGCTTTTGCTATATGGCGTCTTTTATATCGCTCAAATGCACACAAATGGAAAATATAGCTAACTCAAGTCAGCGTTTTGTCACACGACCATGCTAGTCTCCGGATAATTAATGATATGACGTTGAATTGAAAATGCCATGACAAGCTACACCTACACATTTACCAGATCTGACCGAAATGATGACGATGACTAAAATTATTGCTAATTATTATTTCCGACCACCTACCACCCCCTGCGATACAACCCGCCCCCGCCCAAATCTCTATAACTAATAATTACTAATTTACACCGTGGAATTATCAATAAAATTATTTTGATCATAAAGAACCAAGAACGCAAGAACACTCACAAAAAGTGAAATCATGCATAATAATAATAACACTACGTCGTCGGTCTCGCGTAGCAGCGATCACTGTTTGCTGTAACCGCCTGGCCACGGGACAGGGCGACCGGCGGCGCGAATTGCGGTTTTAGAATACACTGAGCGTTGTGTCCCTACTATTACGCAAACACGCAGCGGCACGCAGGCAGTGTATTCTAAAATCGCCATTTGCGCTGCAGTTCGTCTTGTCCGTGGCCAGGCAGTAAAGTGCACATTTAAGATGCGATTAAACAAATGTAGGTCCATTGGACTCATTTCTACACAAACGAGCGTCTTTCTCTTTTAGTTTAACTAAGTGTTAAACTCCTGCCGCAATGACGTGGCGCAAACCCGGCCGTTATTCAAACAGAAAGCGCCGACCGGTGAGTCGCCGGTATAATTATCAAAAATCATTAGACACGTAATTTACGTCACGTTCTAAAAGCATGCGACTTAAATTACGCGTGCAATGCTTTTGCAATTACCCGCGAATTTAATAATAAGCCTGATGCGCCTGAAATTTCAAGCAAAAAATCATCCGAAATTACGCCGCGTGATTTCGGTGCTCAGCTGTTAGGTATACACACACGCGCATTAAGTGCCGTATTCGTTGTCAACCATAGAGTTTAGAAATAATACAGTAAAGAACAAGTATTGTGACCGTTGTATTGCACCTATGTTTTAATTCTTAACATTATAAGACTAACATAACGTCTGCTTTTTTGAAAGTATGACTCACGTAGTAACTAGGTCAGCAGTGGTATGACTTCATGCCGAAACGGCTGAACAAATTGAAGGCGACCGGTTAACTAATATTACCTACGCATCGCACTCCATACAAACTGAGAGGAACCGTAGAGAATCAAAGAACTTTACAATGAATGCCACTTGACTAAACTCATAAATAATGATTAATGACGGAGTGTTGCGAAAAATGCATTTTACATAAAGAATAATGCTCAAAATGTATGGACGAAAAACCCAAAATTGATACTAATCAATGAGTCAGTCATAATGAGTTATCAAATCAGCGTAAGTAGGAGTGACTATCAATTGGGGTTTTTAGTGCCCTGGGGCCTACTTCATAAACTTGACAATTGTAATTTATAATGACAATTCAGGGTTCGTTGCTATTTACTTAGGGCGTTAAAAAATCTGTCATCATCATTATTACGTTGTTGTTCTGAGGTTTCAGAATATCTCTGACTACCTCGGGGAATATAGTCGTGAGCATATGCTATGCTATCATTATCAGCCCATATACGTCCCACTGCAGGGCACAGGCCTACCCTCGAGGAGGGTATATGGCCGTTAGTCCACCACGCGTGCCCAATGACGATTCATTCTCAGCAATGAATCTTAAATTGTCATTGTAAATTACAATTGTCATGTTCATGATGAAATTAGGCCCCTGGTCCTTCTTCATGGAATGAGACATATTCATTCCTGAAATACAGCGTGTTAGGGTAAACAGTTGCATTACTTTAAGGGGTGATTGTACCCATGATACTGAACAACTTTCCCTAAGGAACATATGGGACATTTGCAAAAAAATAACCGCCCACCTTGATTGCCTATTTTCTTATTGGTTTCTTAGGGAAAGTTGTTCTATAAAATCACTCCTTTAATTAATGCAAATGTTTACCCTAACACCCTGTATTTAAAAACATCTACTTTCCAACTTAACATTATTTAAAGGAAAACTGTAAACCTTAAATAATATTCAAAAAAGTATTTTAATACATTATTGACAAGGACATCCTATTTGGCGGGTCCACTATAATCCATTTCACATAGGAAGAAACAAGCAATTTTCACACTTATTTCGTTAGCACAAGAGTCCTATCAGGACTGTTCCTGTGTGAAATGCTATAGGATAACAACTATGCTATATCAGAGCTATACAGAGTGAAATTGATATCATTAGCATCATTTTATACTAAGAGTCTACCCATCAAACTGAACAACTTTTCCTATAGGAGCAAACCGATCGGAGCAAGAAAAATACTGCTGTTGTACCATACATGGTGTAACAAAATACCCTAGTACCCCCGTATACCCTTAAGGGGGTGCTTCAGATCATCAAACTGAACAACTTTCACTATGGAGCCAAAATTCAAATCGCGCAAAAAAAATGTATGGGAACATTTTAGCCGAGTCGGTACAGCAGTTTTTTTGCGCGATTTCGAAGTTGTCTCTATAGTGAAAGTTGTTCAGGTTCATGGGCTGAAGCACCCCCTTAGTATTACTAGGGTGTTTTGTTACACCTTGTATATTTGAGTCGAGTAGGCATTGCAGTTTAGTATGAAACCGTAGATTTTTTTTTGCTTCGATTGGTTTGCTCCCATAGTAAAAGTTGTTCAGTTTGATGGGTATACTCTTAGTTTAAAAGGGTGCTAATGATATCAATTTCACCCTGTATAAGTGAGATCAATTCCGAGGCTCAGTATCTAACACGTTTTAACACTAGCTGACACACAAAATTAAATAGTGTTTTCTATAGTTATAGACCGGTCCAGATATTTGTTATGAATAGATGTAAAGTATTCGTTTGTTGCCGCTTAAATCACGACAGTAGAAGGTAAGGGGTGCATCGTATAGTCGGGTGCCGCGGGAAGGGAGGTTTGCTGTTTCTAGTAGACTTGCCGCCCGCTAGAGATTTCATTGAATCGTTTTTCAACACACTCGTAAAGTGGCTTTATCGCACCGCTTTTAGTTTTATAACGCAGTTTAAAAAACACACATGCGTTTAACTTTTTTTAAATTCAGATACACAGCGCGGGAAGAAAGAAATCTGGGCGTCATTTTTAATAAAATATTTGTCTAAACATATATTGTGAAACATAATTAATGTATTCCTTCAAAGTGTGTCGAAAAACGTCGTAGGAAACGTGTGAGCGTCGGTCATTACAGTCTCGGCTCACTTACAGCACTCGCCTTCAGCTCGTGCCGCAATCAAGCCTCGACCGTAGTGACCTGCTCAATCGTATATTAATGTACAACAGTCGAGCGGCAACACAACGTGACCCCTAGCGGTCGGTACAGCGGTACTAGTGGTCGGTGTGCCCGCAAGAGGAGAGACAGAGACTAGCGCGCGGCGCCCTCGCGGCGTCATAGCGGCGGGGGGGGCGGCAGCGCGGGCGCGTGCGGCTGCAGCTGGAGCGCGGCGGCGGCGCAGTCGGCGGCGGCGGCGGGCTCGCCCAGCGCGCCGAGCACGAGCGCGAGGCGGCGCCACGTGTCGGCGCGTGCCGGCGCCAGCGCCGCCGCCGTGCGCAGCGCCGCCTCCGACAGCCGCAGCCAGCCCAGCTGGTAGTACGCCGCGCCTGCAGGGGTCGAGCTCACGTCACACATCACATACATAAATACTGGGTGCGAGGGACAACACTCCGCAGACAAACGCTGAACTCAGACCATCAGTGTACTCACCCAGCTGCACGATGCTGTCCAGGTGTGTGGGGTGTATGGCGAGCGCGTTCTGGAAGCACTGGCGGGCTTCCTCCCACTCGTCGCTAGCCGCGTGCACCAGCCCGCGCTGTTCATACATACAACATTTCGTTTTAAAACCCTTTTGATAAAGAACAACAACATTTAGGTATAATGTATCTTCTTAGACTATATAGGGTCCTTCTAAATATGCTGACACTTTTTTAAGGGGATGATCAGACCATTATACTGAACAAGTTTCTCTATGAGACCAACATCGAAATCGCGAAAAAAAAATCAGCCCCTCCATACAAAACTGCAAACCTACTCGAGCCAAATGTATGGGACAGCTGATTTTTTTTTCGCGATTTCGATGTTGGTCTCATAGAGAAAGTTGTTCAGTTTGATGGTCTGATCATCCCCTCAAAAAAGTGTCAGCATATTAAGTTGGACCCTGTATAGACAGAGCAACAAGCGGGCGAAATGGTCCCAAAAAAAGTAGGTAAAAACCGTACTCCTTTCAAAAACCTTCCAATAGTCTCAATCATGACGCCTAACGGTACAGACCTCCTGAATCCAAGATAAAAAATTCCGAAAAAATGACTTACGTGATCAAATTGTAACAAATTCACAAAAATATGCACTATCAAAAAAAGATTAACATGTTTCACACTTATAAATTAATTTTTCACCATGATTTGAAATACAATAAGCTGATTGAAAATTTTAAAAACTTTTCTTTGTTTACATAGGCCTTTTTTTTTTTTTTTTTTTAATATATTTACTAGCCTGGTTACTAGACCTTTTGGCTAAATCTTAATTTATTTTTAATTTTCATCTGTTTTCACATTAAAACGTTGGTATTCGACGTTTTGATGGTTCTTTGGAGTTTTTGGAGGCAATCGAAAGACGCAGGAAAAGCAGAGAAGTCCACAGGAAAGAGGTGAACCGACCGCTTTGCCGCGCTAAAATCACGGAACACTTTTCCTGTTTACGACCCATGCACCATCATATTTCACTGAACTATATATTGTTCACTTGCACGACACTTTGTTACGCAAAACAACACCAATTTTACGAACCAAAACTCACTATAAACAATAAAAATACGATGAAATATAAGGACTCCAAACGTCAGCTACCAAAGCCCGCCAAAAACTCTTACATAGGCCATTTTTAAAGTGTGGTCAGATTTTTCTTTCTAAATTTCCCGCCATTATGCCTCGATCAACAGTCGTTTCGTTTTTTCATTACTATTTTTTATCAACTAATAGACAAAGGTTTTTCGTTTATACAACCTAAAAGAAAAAAAAAATTTCACTTTATTAAGTCTTTATTTCTTCCGAACTTTATTTCTACTAACTATGGTGGTGAGAAGGAACATATTTATTAGAGATCGGATGCATATTTACCTAAACTAAAAAAAAATCCACGGAAACTGAATATAAGTAGATTATGCCTTTCTGAATAAAGCTATTAAAAAAATAGTGCCACACGCACTGTTTTGTCACACTTATCCTCACCACTATGATATTCCGACAACATGAACAACTCGTATAACATGAACAACTCTGACAACTTTGTCAATCTGACCAACTGAATTGACTTGATAAGGTTGTCCAATTTGTCCATGTTGTCCAATTAAGTACTTTCGACAACAAAACAATTCTGACATCATGAACAACTTGGTCAACTCGGACAACTCTGTCAACTCAGACAATATTGTAAAAGTTGACCAAATTTAGAGTTTTTCATGTTGTTCGAGTCGTTCGTGTTGTCCGAGTTGTTCAAATGCCCGAGTTCTACGATATTTTGTATATAGATAAATCTTTTAGCAATCCTGGGACTTCGGAATGATCCTGGCATTGCTTCATAAAATAAAAAGACGCGTCCATATTATTCTTGTGAAAAATGAAGTTTAGGTAAATTAATATGCATCTGAATATCCTATCTCTAATAACCACTGTTGAGATAATAATTCGCGTGCATGATAGTCTTTGAACAACTTTCTCTATGGGACCAAGGTCGAAATAGCGAAAAAATCTGCTGTTTCAAACATTTTGGTCGATTACTATTTTTTTATTAGCCCCTTTCATCCCATTGCTGGGCAAAGGCCTCCCCTTTCGAATAACTATGGAACAGCAAATTTATTTGGTGCTTTCGATGTTGGCTCCATAGTGAAAGTTGTTCAGTTTGATGGTCTGGAGCACTGTGTTCGATATGTAACGCATTTAATTTTACACCTTGTATAGTGTAGTTGACTCCCAAAGATGACTAAAATTTTCCCAGATTCTAAGGGAGATGGAATTCTGCTGGTAACACAAACACTCACACACTGAAAGGTTTAAACATGCGTAGAACGCAGCTGTCACGCACACATTTGTCAAAAAATGGAACCATTATTTTTTTTCAATTTGTGAGGCGACGTTCCATCTAGATAATCTAAGTGTATCTTATACTCACAGTGTAGAGCACTAGGTGGCTGAAGGGCGTCAGGGCGGCCGCCTCCGACACGCAGCCCGCCGCCGCACTCACACGACCCAACCTGCGCACACACACCACGTTACAGCTACTATACTAAGTACATAACACACTGTGCACGATGCAATTGTAGAGTGCAGGTACCTGAGGCACAGGTCGGCCAGGGTGAGCCAGGCGTGCGCGCGGTGGTGCGCGAGGGGGGCCCGCGCGCGCGCGCCGGACAGCGACGACACGCCCTCCGACTGCGCGCGCGCCCGCGCCGCGCTCGTGCCCGCCGTCCACTCCACGCGGCTCGACGCTGCAACCACGAGCGAACATGTACATGTAGCGCGAGCCTAGTGTATAGTACGTCAAGTTAGACGGCGACGAGCTCGTACCGGCGTCCCTGTTGCTGTGCGTGTCGTGCAGCGAGTCGGACAGCGCGTCCAGCTCCAGGTACCCGTTGTGCTCCGCCTCCGCCTCCACCTCCGCGCTGTTCAGCAGCGAGAGCAGCTCCTTGCCCGTCGCCAGCGCCGCCTGCCGACAACGTGCTGCGTCAGTACGTGTGTAGTGTAGTGTGTAGTGTGTGCGTGTAGTGTCGCGTACCTCGCCGCTCTCCCAGGTGAGCTGCAGGGTGGCGAGGGCCCACAGCGGCCACTCGGCGCGCGGGTAGTGTGTAGTGTGTAGTGTGTAGTGTGTAGTGTGTGCGTGTAGTGTCGCGTACCTCGCCGCTCTCCCAGGTGAGCTGCAGGGTGGCGAGGGCCCACAGCGGCCACTCGGCGCGCGGGTAGTGTGTAGTGTGTAGTGTGTAGTGTGTAGTGTGTGCGTGTAGTGTCGCGTACCTCGCCGCTCTCCCAGGTGAGCTGCAGGGTGGCGAGGGCCCACAGCGGCCACTCGGCGCGCGGGTAGTGTGTAGTGTGTAGTGTGTAGTGTGTAGTGTGTGCGTGTAGTGTCGCGTACCTCGCCGCTCTCCCAGGTGAGCTGCAGGGTGGCGAGGGCCCACAGCGGCCACTCGGCGCGCGGGTAGTGTGTAGTGTGTAGTGTGTAGTGTGTAGTGTGTGCGTGTAGTGTCGCGTACCTCGCCGCTCTCCCAGGTGAGCTGCAGGGTGGCGAGGGCCCACAGCGGCCACTCGGCGCGCGGGTAGTGGTGGCGCGCGAGGCGCGCGGCGGCGAGGGCGCGGGGGCCGCGGGGGCCGGCGCAGGCGCAGGACCACAGCGCGGTGGCGAGGCGCAGCCCCCCGCCGCACTGCGCGTGCGCCTGCAGGCACGACCGCGTCGCGTCCTGGTCACGTCACCTCACCGTTAGTATACTATAGAGATCTAGTTATTTACCCTCTGAAGGGAGTTTATCTTCAGGGGGGACAAAATATTATTTCACGAGACATTTCTCTTTTTTATCGTCTGTTCTATAATATTTAGGGCTTGTTTAACCACTTCATAGTATGTTCTTGTTTGCTTATCTGACACATCGTTTTATATCATAGTTTTGTATGAAAGTTAGGTCAAACGATCTGTCAGATAAACTAATTAAGAACTTACTAAGAAGTGGTGAAACAGCCCCTTAATCTGCGAAACAATAACTTCCTAAAATAAACATCAATCAACAAGCGATATCGTACACCATACAACGATTAATTCCATAACCTTTCATTTCCTAGGCCCATAACCTTTAGAGTCCAGGGCCCATAACCATTTAATTCCTAGGTCCATAACCTGAAAGTAATTTATGAATCGAGTACAAATGAGTACCATGGCCTCGTTCAGCATGCCGGTGTGCATGTACTGCAGCGCGAGGTGGTAGAAGGCGAGGTGGTCGTTGTCGTCGAGGCGGACGGCGCGCAGCAGTAGCTGCAGACATGCCTCGTTGGCGGCTTCCTTCTCTACGCGCGATAGAGTTTTCTGTTCACAAAACGATGTAGGTAGGTACTTATTATAATACCTATTCACAAAATTAAAAAATTACTTGATTTTTACAAGACGTCATATTTCCAAAATATAGCGGACTCTACTGTAGAATTATTTTTACAACTTATTTAACAATATTGCAGTTACAAAAATAGATGTGATACCTAGACATCGTGTCATAGTGACTACAAACAATATAATAAATAACTGGACAAGTATCAAGGCGACAACACACACCTGCGCCTTCATCTGTTGGCCGATGCCCACGAACAGGCAGCAGCGCGCCAGCATGAACCCCTCTCCCTCCTCCTCCCCCTCGTCCTCCCTCTCCCCCTCCCGCTCCACTTCCCCCTCCCGCTCCTCCTCTATCTGCAGCGCCTGCTGCGCCAGCTCTATACCCTCCTCTATCTGCAAACAATATATTATACAAAATTCATACATCGTGAAGCAAGATGGATCCGAATGAGAGGTACACAATTAAATCGATCTTTGAAATTACGACAGATCACGGGCACGGACGGGAACTGTGAACTAGGTGGAAGGTTTCTCCACTGAAAAGGGAAGATCTTCCGCCTGGCTAGGTGTGAAGCCTGGGGACCGGCCATGGTCCGACGGGTGAGTGACCACAGAGAACTACTGCGTCGACAGAGTGAGCGGATAGAGCGCGCGTATCAACAGTGACTCACCCATCCCATGTGGTAGCAGGTGTTGGCGGCGACGAGGCGCAGCGGCGCGTCGCGGCGCGCGAGGGCGGCGGCGCGGCGCGCCACGCCGAGCGCGCGCACGCCGGCGCCCCACGCGCCGCCGCCCGGCGCCGCGCCGCCGAGCCCGCCCGTGGGCGCGAGGGAGCTCGCGTATCAACAGTGACTCACCCATCCCATGTGGTAGCAGGTGTTGGCGGCGACGAGGCGCAGCGGCGCGTCGCGGCGCGCGAGGGCGGCGGCGCGGCGCGCCACGCCGAGCGCGCGCACGCCGGCGCCCCACGCGCCGCCGCCCGGCGCCGCGCCGCCGAGCCCGCCCGTGGGCGCGAGGGAGCTCGCGTATCAACAGTGACTCACCCATCCCATGTGGTAGCAGGTGTTGGCGGCGACGAGGCGCAGCGGCGCGTCGCGGCGCGCGAGGGCGGCGGCGCGGCGCGCCACGCCGAGCGCGCGCACGCCGGCGCCCCACGCGCCGCCGCCCGGCGCCGCGCCGCCGAGCCCGCCCGTGGGCGCGAGGGACGAGGCGGGGGGCGCGGGCGCCGCCGCCGCCGTGCACAGCGCGCGCTGCCGCCACACGTGCGCGCACCCGAACGAGAACTTCATCGCGCGCTCCAGCGACTGCAACACGGAAACAAATACGGACGGTTTAATTATATGTCTCGCGGAGTGCGACCGCGCGGCCTCGACTCACTCGGTGACGTCACGCGGTGTATGGCTCACCTCCAGCACGAGGCAGAGCTGCCCCCAGCGCGTGGCGACGAGCGCCAGCAGGTCGATGACCGCGACCGCGTTGAGCACGGAGTGTGTCCGCGCGGCCTCGACTCACTCGGTGACGTCACGCGGTGTATGGCTCACCTCCAGCACGAGGCAGAGCTGCCCCCAGCGCGTGGCGACGAGCGCCAGCAGGTCGATGACCGCGACCGCGTTGAGCACGGAGTGTGTCCGCGCGGCCTCGACTCACTCGGTGACGTCACGCGGTGTATGGCTCACCTCCAGCACGAGGCAGAGCTGCCCCCAGCGCGTGGCGACGAGCGCCAGCAGGTCGATGACCGCGACCGCGTTGAGCACGGAGTGTGTCCGCGCGGCCTCGACTCACTCGGTGACGTCACGCGGTGTATGGCTCACCTCCAGCACGAGGCAGAGCTGCCCCCAGCGCGTGGCGACGAGCGCCAGCAGGTCGATGACCGCGACCGCGTTGAGCACGGAGTGTGTCCGCGCGGCCTCGACTCACTCGGTGACGTCACGCGGTGTATGGCTCACCTCCAGCACGAGGCAGAGCTGCCCCCAGCGCGTGGCGACGAGCGCCAGCAGGTCGATGACCGCGACCGCGTTGAGCACGGAGTGTGTCCGCGCGGCCTCGAACTCCGCGCTCTGCGACAGCACGGCATCCCGCACCGCCATCGCCTCCCCCACCAGCAGCAGCAGCACCACCTCCTCGTACTCGTTGCGCGGCACGAACTGAAACACGACACGACACAAACTTATATCATAGTACAGTACTCGTAACAATGATAATTGTAATCATTTTGTCCCCTCCAGGGGTTGTGAGAGAGTGTTTCTTGGATTTTACTGCATTTTTGCCTCAAAAGCCCATTAATTGGCCGCTTCCATTGTAATTTTCCTAGATTTCATTAGAACGCTAACTTCGCTTGACGTGCCCGTCATTTGACAGCGTGCTCAATTGGCTCTGACGCCATCTTGTTCATTGTGTTTCCGGATTTTGACGAGTGCAGTTTTGCCTCAAAATACGTGAGTGAAAATCATTTGAAAAGTTCGAAATTTCCGTTATCCATATTAAAGTGAAATAATTTCTTCAAGTAAACACCAATCTACGAATGGATAATAATTAATAAGTTACTTATAGAAAAATAAATGAGTTATCTTATCCATATATCTATCCATCCAGTAGGTACATTCCAGCCTACATCACCAAAATTAAATACTTTCGTAACACCCTATACTGAGTGTTTGTGATAATTCTTCTTGCGCGATTTGTGTCTTGCATGCGATTTTGAACCTTAGTGCAGCAACTTACTGGTTTCCAATGTGCCATCGCAAGTTGTCTTGTCGTATTTTTGCTAGGGGACCGTTAGCGCCACCTGTTGGCAAGTCGCTACATACCTGATTGATGCCGGTGTACTTCTTAGGTTTCCATGGTCCGTCGTGGTGGTCGTCGCGGCGGCGGGTCAGCGTGCCGGCGGGGACGGGGGCGGGGGCGGGGGTGGGGGCGGGGGCGCGGTACTGCTGCCCCGTGACGCCGCGCAGCAGCACCTCGGCCAGCTGCCGCGCCAGCGTGAGCCGCAGCGCCTGCGTCGCCGACGCCTCCACCGCGCGCAGCATCTCACGGTACCTGACACAGACAACATGTACTCTAAGACTAAGGTTACACGCCCAGTCTCGTGTCAGTCTAGTCCATCAGTCTGGTCACATCATAGAGGTATGAATAGAGGAACATACAGCTGAGAGAGCGAGATGTACCTAGCGGCACCACTGTATAATAGAAAGAGATACGTGACGGGAATCAATAGGACCGTTTTTTAGTCACCAATCAATTTTTACAATTCTGTTTTCGTGAATAATTGGGAATCTAAAGTGAAATCGTAGATAATTTTGTGAAATATACTGACACTACTTCATTAATTTATCCACGATTTTACGTTAGACTCAGAATTATAGACAGTATTAGAATTTTTGTCTGCGAATAGTCTCCAAAAAAAATCCAAAAACTGTGTCATTTGACAACTCATGTCACTGACTCTATTCCCGTAAGGTATAATAACTTTATGGGTCACATACACAGGATAAATTTTATATCACTGCGGATAACTTCAGCATGTATTCTACTCATCATACAGAATAACTTTCACTACGGAGCCAACTTCGAAATCGGGAAAAAAAATCTGCTGTCTCATACAAAACTGTAGGTACGCAGTTTTGTATGGAACTGCGGATAACTTCAGTATATTATATTCTATTCACAACTTTTACTATGGAGCTAGAAATGGTGAGAAAACAGCATACTTTTGAGTCTAATAGGTACGCAGTTTTGTATGATTTATTTTCCTGATTTCGAAGTTGGCTCCGTAGTGAAAGTTATTATGTATGATGAATAGAATACATACTGAAGTTATCCGCAGTGACATAAAATTTACCCTGTGTATGTGACCAGACTGATGGACTAGACTGACGCGAAACTGAGCGTGTAACCTTAGACTAAAGCAGGCACTACATTCTCGCCGAGAACAGATGAGAAGGGCCGAGAACGAGAGTGTGGATGCCCTTCATTGTTCTCGTGCATCGGTGTAGAATACTATGGACGCCGGGTCTATAGTACAAAATTATCGAAAAAAGTGTCCGAGACTAAACTACACAAACCTATTCTATTCTATTCTTAATTAATGGAGTTTCCTTGTTAGATTTCGCCAGTGTCAAGTGTTGAGGATATACTCATTAGATATTGTACGGTACAATAGGATATGGCGATCTCAAAGCCCCGTTTTTAAACAAAAACACACTAGAAACCGCCATAAAACGGCGGAGCCACGTGGCTGTCAAAATCGCAAGCCGACGCACGAGACGTCCTCTTGCCACCCCCTCAGCCACGTCACTCTACACAAACCTAAGTACGTGTACAAACCAACTAAAACATTGAAAATGCTGAAATTCTTTACCATCCCGCTCACCCATCGAGGCACGGCGCACACCGCGCGTATCGTCGCACGCAATAGAATGGGACAACGTCGTGAAGCGCGGAGTTAGCGTTAGCTCTATACACTACCTGAGTGACATCGGCTTATAAATGATCGTGGTGTAGGTATAGTATACCTGTCGACGGCGTTCTGCAGCCTATTAGCGCGCACGTGCAGCAGCGGGCCGCGCTGCAGCGCCGCCTCGAGCGCGGGGCCCGCGCGCGCCGCGCCCCCCGCCGCGCCCCCCGCGCCGCCCGCCGCGCTCCCCGCACCCCCCGCCGCGCCCCCCGACGCGCCCCCCGCCCCGCCCGTCGCGCGCTGCAAGTACAGCAGCGTCAGGTCCGACGCCAGCTCGAAGCTACGGATCTGTGGGAACGAAACCTCTTTATGTAGGGTTATTGTAAGGGATTTCCATTTTTCAAAGGGAGTGATGGAAGGGATATTTAAGCAAGCGGTGCAGCTTTCCATAGTCACGTCTCGCACGTCTCTCACGTAGCTTAACGTTAGTGTGTGTGCAGCTCACCATCTCGGCCTCCTTCTCGTGCTGCTTGTAGCGCGAGGCGGCGGGGGGGGCGCCGAGCTCGAGGCACAGGCCCTTGATCGCGTAGGACTCCGCCACTATGCGCAGGCTCCGACTGTACACACAACGACACGTCTGATATACTTTATTGCACACCAACATTATTTATCATAGCCGATTATGACTATAGTAACTAATCTAAACTATTATAAAACTGTAACTGAAGTGTGTCTGTACATTGAAGATATTTACAAAAAAAAAGATTACGATATGGTTTTTAGGTATCCCTGACTCGAAATCAACCTTTTTTAGAAATTTTGTCTGTCTGTTTGTTTGTGTGTTTGTTTGTTTGTTTATTTGTTTGTTTGTTGTTCGCGCATCACGCAAAAACTACTGAACCGATTTTGATGAAACTTTTTTTGTTTGATAGCTTATGATCTGACTTAAAATCTGGTATATAATTTGTGCGGACGAAGTCGCGGGAAAACACTAGTTATTTATAAAAACAAACAGGTACACATGATATTTTTATGTGCATGAGTGTGTACGCTAAACAGATACCCACTCTATTCCTTATGATCCTGAATATTTTGTATACTAATTTAGATTTTTAAGTAAAACTTATATGCGATTCAGAATGGAAGCGAGACTTTCGTGAACTGTATTTCGTAGTTTCATTGATTTCCTTTCTGATATCGCCGCCTATAGTCTCTTAGTGCAGACATTAATACAGTGACCGAACTGGAACAGTATAACCTAACTAAATAATCATGCGTTGTTTATTTATTTTAGTTTACATTCATCTTTTACCGTTATTATATGTTATGTTCATATGAAAGAATGGCTGGTGCAAACAAAAGAATTGATCAGATTGTATTGTAAAAGGTAACATATTGGAAAAAGACAACATAGGTACAGAATGACATCATGATTGCCTCACTGACTGAGCGATCAACACTGATGACTCAGTACCTACCATTATCATTACAGGCTGCTGACTTGACTCATGCTTGCAAACAAACATACTGATAAACAATTTAACAGTATTTATAGAAGGATGCTAAGTGATACAGGAATATAGTTCAGTTAGCCAACAGATTCATGCATCGCTGATTGTGTGATGATGCATTACTAGCAATAATAGGCACTTACTCGTACATTGATCTGAAACTATGTTATGCTCCTCTGGGCATAATTTTCTTTTAGGTAGGTATAAAATATACCTAAAATAAAATAATTCCTGAGAAATTTTACAGCTCTACCTCAGCCTGAGAATGCACATAGGCATAGAAAAAAAACAAAGTATAATGTACTTTGTTTTTTTTCTATGCCTATGTGCATTCTCAGGCTGAGGTAGAGCTGTAAAATTTCTCAGGAATTATTTTATTTTATTTTATTATGTTTGGGGAGCTTACAGCTATAAAACAAATAATTCAATTTAGTTAGCTATAGGCCAATTACAAGCTTCCACATATAGGACTACATAGGAATTGGTGTCACAGTTCACAAGTGAACTATTAAACAGACAGATAAATAAACACTTTCAAGCAAAAATGTTGACAGAACTGATTGTTGGCCCATAGCTCAGTCTGTAGTAAATGGGCCTGCTGTGGCAGGGGTTGTGGTTGTGAATTCTATATGGGGCAAATATTTGTATGATGAACGTATGAATATCTGTGCCAGAGTCATGAATGTTTATAATTTATATCACCGTCTAGTCATCATAAAACAAGTCCAGGCTAGATTCTGGTACCTACTTTAAATGTGACTAGATAATTTGTGTGACAATGTCCAAGATATTTATTGAATATGTTTGTTTTGGAATTATTCCTTTATTATGCAAGTAAGTAAAGCAAATCTGTCTTGATATTCTTCTACCTAGCATCAGAAATAGACTGTTTATATTTAGAATATACCAGACAACTTTTTAGGGAAATAATCGGTTCAATGTTTTTATTACCAATTTCAACTGTTATAACATCATTTTCACCTCACAAGCTTGGAAAGAGTGCAAAAGTTCATTTTATCAGCTACAGTAGAAAGAGTTTTTAAAAATCCAATATTTCTATTTTAATATTTTTCTTTTTTTTCTTCTTGCACTTACATTTTCCTCACCGCAGTGAGGTGAAATGTTGTGTTGTGTTCGCTCGGGTACAAAATTATTCTGCATCTTGTACCTTTGAAACCCTCGCTATGCTCAGGATCCTATAACTCGCTTCGCTCGTGGTTCAATCCTAGAGTCCTTCGCTTGCTCAGGTTTCAATACAAGTACTCGCGCCAAAATACAACTTTTTGCAGCCTTTGTTATAACAATAACACTGTTAACACAATTCTTGTTATTATAATAACTATTATGAGTACAGGCTACTTACACGGGTAACTCTTTCTCAGTAAGAGTGCTGAGCTCAGCGTGCTGGTAGTGTCGAAGCGCGTCGTCGCAGGAGCCGCACGCGTAGTGCAGCTTGGCGAGCAGCAGGTGCGCGTCCAGCGCCACGCCCGCCTTCTTGCCGGCCTCGTCCGTGGCCAGCGTCAGGAACCCCTTCGCCTCCGACAGCTCCCGCTCCGCTCTCTCCCAGTTCTCCTTCGATGGTGGACATTCTTCTAAATATGCTTCTAATCTGCTCTCCCCGATGAGGAAATGAGCGAGGCTTTCTGTGAATTTGTACAATAATAATTGACAAAACATGTTTTTCTCGAACATGCATTATTTTGACAACCTTGTTCGACATAAATCAAAATTGCTGTACTGGCCAAATGCATGCGAGCAGCAGCCGGCAAAAGTTTTATGAAAATCCATAACTGTCGTGATTTAGCAGCCAAATAAATTACATAGTAAACTCATATCTGTTGTGTAATTTAAAAATGGAACAATCTTTTACTCCGAAACATGGCAACCAAAGAGGTAAATTATCAAACTTTTTTTAGGTTGTCTGTCCAGCGGGCAGCAGGGCATCCCACACTTGCCTACCAATTCGCAATCTCCACTCTAGAACTCTGACACCACACCGGTTGTCAGTTCTCGGTGTGTAATCTACTATAAAAGCTTGTTCTTTTGTTGGTAATAATGTTTTTGTCTATACTTGTCTTATTGTGTGGGCAAGGCCGGTGACAGAATTTATTCAAACCGCCTTACGGCCTCTGATGTGGTTTTTATGTAACAACTACTAGCACCAGAGATAGTCGCTTGAGTGTATGAATGTGTCTTGAATTACATTATGAATAAAGGGACCAAGTGTGAGCTCTGTATCTGTATTTAATAACCTCATTCTTTCATAACTATCTATCAGACATGTTTTGCTTATAATATCCGATTTTCAAGGAAAGGTGTCTTTGAAAAGCAGCACTTTGAAGTCTCTATTACTGTAAGATACCTAGCTGACCCAAAGACTCCTTGTATATCATAAAACATTATCAATACAGTGGCAATAATAAATTACATTCTTATCAGTGACTGGTCACAGCTGCAGTGGTTTAGTGTCCAGTTGGCAAGGCATTTAGCTATGTGTGTTGTTGACAAGAAGTTAAAGGTGTAACGGACCGTGCTGCGGCGACCGTGACTTGAGCTGCAGCGCCAGCTCCACGGCCTTCTTCCAGTTGCCTTCCTCGCGACTCTTCTCTATCTCGGTCTCGAAGCCGCGCGCGGCGCTCTTCCCGCGCGACGTCATGTCGTGTCAGCGCCACACAGCGCACACGCCCTCCACAGAAACCCTTCACTTCACTTCACTTTACATTACAAAACTCCTGAAATCGGGGGAAGGCCACACACTCAGCAGTTGAAGGCCAAATTTTGACAATACGTGCAGTGTTGCCAGCCGGATCTTTCAAAAGTAACCGAAATTCGATTAAAAAGTAACCTTTTGGTGTGAAAAGTAACCTTTCATATTTTTTTCCAGTAATAAGGTGTTAAAAGTTGATCGACAGATGTTGGTTCCATTGACTTTAAGAAATGTAAAACATTCGGTAGCGTTTTCCATTTCAAGTTGCATTTTCATCAGATTGATTGATCGAGCGATCATTCGTGATTTGGTACATATACCTATACATTAGTGCGACAGAAAAAAACCCGGAGAAAAACGTGTTTTTAGGAGTCGCACTCACTACGTTACGAACGTTTTGCGTTATAAAACAGTGCAAAAAATATGAAAAAGTATTCCGTTTCATGGAAAAATATGATTGATTATACAAATTCCGAAAAGTCACCTAAAAGTAACCTTTTGAATCGTGTAACCTAAAAGTAACCTGACAGGGCTAAAAATCACCTAAAAGGTTACAAAAGTAACCTTCTGGCAACACTGAATACGTGTGACAGATGACACAGGGGGACGAGGACGGGCTGCTCGACTTCTCGCTCTTTTTAACTGCGTTCCGAAATAAGCATTTTGTTTTCGATACTTTCGAACAAAAGCAAAAATCTAAGGCAAAAATTATAACAATAATAATAGTTATTGAAATATCAAAATTGAACTGCAAAATCCAAAAACCAAACCGTTATACAGAATAATAAAAGACCAAATCAATACAATGCTACTAGTAGTTCACAAATTATCTGCAAGAGGGCGCTACTAGTTCTAAAATATTACAGTTCAACTTCCTGCCGCCAATATCTTATTGGGTGTAGGTCTGGGTGTAGGTACTTCCGGCATGATTCAGGCGCGCAGGTGGAATGGGGAATAATGTAGTACGAAAAGGAGTTATTGCACGTCGCTTTTATTTTCCTCTTCATCTTTATTTAGGTACGTAAATAAACTAGCAACAGGCTGTACTCGTAAAACTTACATCCTACCTACCTACTAGACAAGATATCCTAGGTACCTTCTTAGTTTCATTATGTCAATATATTATATAATATGTAGGTACTTAACTTATAGACTCTATAAGTAGGTACCTGCCAACCTACCTAAATACCGTTTTGTTATAAATTGTGTATTTATGGACTACCTAGGTATAAGATATAGGTAGTTAGTTACCTAAGTAGGTACGTAGCGTAGATGATACTTTACATTAATCACTATCATTAGGTAGGTACAGAACGGAATTAGTTATGTGATTCCCGAGGGCAGTCTACCCATCAAACTGAAAAACTTACTATGGGAGCAAACAGATCGTTACAAAAAAATACGCTGTTACATACTAAACTAAACTGCAATTTTCACTCGAATCAACTGCCGCGTGGTGGTCCAGTGGCGAGTAACCTTGCCTGCCATGCAGGAGGCGATGGTTCGATCCCTGTCCAGGCCGACTCGTACCAATGAGTTTTTCGGAATATAATTGTAACTACGATTTGTAACACTGGCTTTTCAGTGAAGGAAAACATCGTGACCTGCATGCTTCAATTTCGAGGCATTTAATTGTACCTACTCACTGTCCATTATAAGTGGCGAAATTTCAAACGCGCCTTTTTTTGCTCTTTTGTTTCCTGATGATACGATTTCACAGAACTATTTTCTCGCTTTAAACTAGCATTTTCCTTCCGCCCTACTTTAAACTTCGTATGCCCTACCTTCAGTTGAGTTCTAGCTACGGCCCTGCATGTGAGGCCTACTGGCACATTTTATGCACATCGCCAATTTTGGTCCGTAGTATAATGTACGTCCAGGCCGTCCCCTTCCAACATTTCCACTTACACTTGCCTTAGGTACCTTGCACTCGTCATATTACATAGTTGCCTATCAAAACTACGACGACGACATGGCAAAATGATATTACTTACGATGCAACTTCGCTTGAAAGCCACTCCGAGGACATTTACCAACAAGTTTGTTAGTTTATTGTAACAGGTTCATGTAATATGTAGCCAGATAGCAATTAAGAAAATACTTCCTGGTTCCTAAACGATGGACGCGCTCTACTTGCATAATACCAGAGAGTAGGTTGGGTACATTTGGCACCAATAGATATGCCACATAAGCCTAAAACCACAGTTCATTATCTATTCAGTTGGGAAACAGCGATTGCATCAAACGGGCGGGGCGGGGTGCGGGGTGAGGGGCAACGGACTATTACATGCTATACCAAATGATTAAAATATCCCTACAGATCGAAAGGCGCTATGGTCAAAGCATGCAACGACTGATCAAGAGGTCAGACCGCCCTAGGCTAATTATGAGGACGTGCCCCCAGTGGCGTAGCGTGGGTTTCTGCCGCCCGGAGCACAGACCGATTTTGCCGCCCCCTTAGGTATCTTTATTAGAAGACCCACACATAAAAAAATGTAGCGAGCGTAGCGAGCTCGTAATTTTTTTGCACTTCTATTTGGGTTGTGGTCAGACATCTTTTGTTTTATCCATGCCAAAATAGAAACTTAGAGCGAGCGAATCGAGCTCGCTTTTCTCCTCAATACGAATCGGTTGGAACCAGAGCTCTTTACGAACAAAACACTTGCAAAGCAACCTAAAAGTAAAAGCTATGGATTGAGCGAAACAAGCTCGAAATTTTTGGCACGACGTCTTAGCTGTGGTCAGAACTCTTTAGGATTATGTGTAGGCACAGTAATTAAAACAGAAAATTAGAGAGAGCGAAGCGAGCTCGACTTTTCTCTGCTGTACGAAATGGTTATAGAAAGAGCTCAGTCAATCTATATTTTCCCGAATTTGCCGCCCCTAGTAAAGTGCGGCCATTCGTGCATGCGAAGACACGATTTCAACGCGCACCCGGCATCCTCGCGCCCTAGGCTGCACCCTGGAAGCATGGAAGCACGGATACCAGCCTTGTTTCTCTAGAAAATGCAGGCAATGGCATATAAGTCAGTAGAAATGTCTCGTTCGTTTTTCCAATTGTTATAAAGTGATAGTTACGTGTCCAAGGTGTGGTCCAGACGTCCAGTGGCTTAAAACCACATACTCTACCCATCAACCTGAACATCTTTTACTATGGGAAAACAACTGTCAGAACAAAAAAAACTGCTATTGCATACATTTGAGTCGGCAATCGGCATTGCATTTAGTACCTATAGAACAGCAGATTTTTGCGCTGACAAATGTCTGCTCCCATTTATTATTTGTTCGTAGGCTCCCATACTAAACAGTTGTTAAGGTTGATGGGTAGGTATGTGGTAGGTTAATTATACTTTTCCTTAGACCCGGCATACACACAAAAACTCACACTTTTTCCACATATGGGTAGGCAATAGGCAGGAACTGAATCTCACTTTGGGCGGTCCTGACATACTTATCTCGCTATTAAGTTTTATGCACTGTGATTTTGGCACCAGTTTGGGCACCTATATTTATATACTAGAGCCTACAACCGCCTGGCACTGGCAACCATCACCTTAGCGCTCGGTTACGTAACGCTCCCCTGCAGCCACATATACCTACTTTGACACTGCTTGTCTCTATGAACATTATCGTAAACTATCAACGTTATTGTAAAGCAACACAACTAACATGTGCGAACTAAGTCCTTAGTTTATTTACCTACTTACTTTATTTCCTATGTAAACAAGAGTGGAACGTTTGTTTATTTTTTTATTTTATGTTCTGAGAGAAATATATTAGTTAAATAGGTATACAGGAAATCGGAGTAGTTAACATATAATAATATCACTGAGTGGGTACTATAATATCGTTGCAGGAAATAGAACGATACAACCTACCTGACCCAATAGGTGCGCCTTGTTGTATTTTTTTCAAATAGATAAATTCTGTACCTAGGTAACATTTACCACTCGTATGTAGTAAAGAACTACGTACCTAGACCTGTACTTTGCGGAATGTACCTACCAGCGGTTAGGTGTTTGTAAAGATATTTTACTTCCTTCCAAATTACAACATGAATAGGTCAGTGCCTAAGTACCTAATCTGTCTTGCAAGATAACGCACTTATAACCAGAGAGAGACATGTAATAACGCAGTCATTTTGTCAATGTCTCTACTCAACTCAGTAAGTTTCCTAAAACGGGAAATAATGATAGTATCTCATAGGCCTCTTCTAGACCAATATGTTACTGCAAAATCTCAGTTCCCCGTGTTCGGCGCAATGGTGCGGCGGTGCGGCGGGCGGTGCGGCTGTGTGGTGGTGCGGGTTCGCAAGGCGTTATTATAATCTGACACGAACAGCGCGATCGTGACGAGCCTCCACTGCAGTATGTTTATTTATAGTGATTTCTTACAGTCTAGCCAACGCGCCGCCCGCTTACCGCAATCTTTTTACTAAAGCCAAGCCAAGGATATTTATTACCATACAAACCTAGTAATTAGCGTTTAGGTAACCGAGGTAAGTAATTAACGATACAACGTACTATAATCACGTTAATTACCGACGAGTGTACATTTAGGTAAAAGCCAGGGAGTGTCCCTTCACGTTTAACCTACTTACACTCTACTCGTCTCTAACTCTATAGGTAGGTACAGTAATAAAATGGAAACAAAAAAAAACAAAGTCAGAACATATAATTTGAAATTTTTCATTTCTCCTTTAGGTAGAGGTACATCCTGAGATTTTCCGGTGATTTGGGTATAGGTACACTAAAAATGGTTTGGAAAACGGTAATAAGTAATCGATATCGATATTAATGGTAATTAGCTCGTCAAAGTTATTAAAGCGGAATAAAACCCCTAGCATTAGTCGGATTATATAATGTAGGTACTTTGTGAGTGGGATCACACACGATGACTGACGCATTGATGAAGTAAGCAGTTGTAAGAAACCAAGCACACACGGTGTGACGCATTGACGCACCGTGTGTGCTTCTAAGGACTGACGTCTGCCGCTCCGTCAATGCGTCATCGTGTGTGAACGCATAAGCATAAGCATAATTATGCTCAGGGGCACCTGATCAAACCCCTACCCATGTGGTAAATGAGTGCACCCTACGCCGTTTCCCCGGTGGTATTGAAGAACTCCATAGATTAACCCCGGCAGCGGAAGACTGGCTAAAACATCTTGACCTCGAAATTTAAACCTCACTGGATCCAAGCAGGAAAACAAAAAAAAAACAAAAAATGCCATACGATATGATGACGACTATATATTCCCCGAGGGGGTAGTCAGAGATATCCTGAAACCTCAGAACATCCACGTTTCACCAGTAGTATCGAAACTCTGTCCAGTGTGATAGGGGGTGAGCCCGTCGCCACTTATAATGGACAGTGGGTACAATACATGCATCGAAATTGAAGCTTGCAGGATAGGTTAGGTTAGGTTATTATAGTGTGTGAACGCACTTATAATAAACCTCACGTCACTATAAGTACTAAGTACTTTCAGGGCGGCTATAGTTCGCAAAAACCACAGCTTCAACTAGGTATGCTATTTATCAGCTTCGAGGTTTGTTTTTTAAAACTCTCCTATTGGAATGCGATTACGATGTAATACTTTTTGCGACAGATTTTCACGGAACCTTACGGGTGAGTGAGTACCAAATCGGTTTCAAGGCAATAGAAATAAATGGCACTATAAATTCAAATAAACAGCAACTGTAACCGTTCGCGTTCGTTCTACAACGATATTACACAACTACCAGGAACTCTAAATAAAATGAACACGCCAAGGGCCATTAAAGAGCATAAAATAAATGTGATTAGATTGACATAAAGTAGACTGCAGACTTCCTGAGCCGGCGGCGGCGGCGGCGGCGCGGCGGCAGGCGGCGACGTCGCGGCGCGGCGGGATCATCGCCGGCTGACACTGGGCCGCGACAAGGTCACCCGCTGTCACCCGCTCAACATTAACAGCATGCCAGGCATACAACGATTTACTTACTGTGCTAGATGCTAGATGTTCTCCTAAATTCAGTCATCTCTGTGGAATTCTACGTCTAGTGAATTTATTAATTTTTGTCTTACTGATCCCGCATCCGGGTTGTGGGCTGCTTGCTTACTACATTGCATAGGTAGGTACTATGCGTACTGTTGGCTAGAACAAGATTATGTTCTAGCTCTAGCCTATGAAACTTAGGGCCTGTTTCACCACTTTTGGATCATAGGCGAAGTATTTTTCGCTTACGCTGATAGACGTAACATCAGTGTAACCGCGTATGAGACAGCGACAGCGGTCATAAAATCCTATACAATTTGTATGAAAATAGATGTCTGACTCCGCAGTCAGACAGCCGTCGTAGAGCAAAAAAGTGGCTACGTCGATAAGGACAGCAATAAGTAGCGATCTCATTTTTTAACTAGAGCGAATTTGCTAGGTGCATCTCTTACTGAGTGCTTTCTTCTAGTTCCTTCTCTTTCTACGTTTTGGATAAATTCTCTTTGCTTATTTTTCATAGAAAATATTTCAAACGAATTATCAGATAAAAGTGGTCTGTCGAATAAAATAATAATAATATAATCAAATAAGCTAGATCAAGAACACAGAAGGCCGAGATTCAGAGACAATTTTTTTTTAGTCTTAGTTCGAAATAAGTAGGGTCGAAATGTAGTGATTTTGACATACGGGAGTTCAAAAAAATTTCTCTTAATCTCGGCCTAAGAGGGGTTAGAAGTTATTAGAAGTATAAAGTAGGCGTGGAATGCGTACCACACGGTTATGCAATGATTTGCATAACATTATAAGGCGCGCGGCGTGGTGCGAGCGAGAGAGTGTAAGTAGTTGTAGCAGCCTGACTGAGAAGACAAGTAGCGTAGTCGTCTCCGAACCAAATGCGCTACTTTGCATTATAATGTTCTGTGATCAAGAAGTTATTCGGAAGTGGTGAAACAGGCCCTTATAGTCGTATAAGGTACCTAAATTTTTTATGATGAAAAATGTAATTAAATAACATTCAACGAATAAATTATGATTCAAAAGGTAATTAATATCAATTAATTCATTAGGTATGCTGCACAATGAAACCCTTTCGCCTTAGAACTCAAAGATGTCGGAAAATTATGAATCATTTCTAAGCTAAGGTTATATTTAACACAAATCAAGAGCTTCAAAAGGTTAATTATCATAAAGTAATTAGTTTACCTGGCTTGTTTCATTAAACCAAATGTTGTTTGTTAGAGGTGTATGTGTTACTGGCTGAACATATTCCCATGTGAGAACACAGTCACGCAGGGGTTTTGCGGTGACCGGTGAGGGTTGCCAACCGTCCCGCGAGAGGCGGGACGTCCCGTTTCTAGACCCTTGGAGGATGCGTCCCGCGATAAATGTGTGCAGGACGCCTATTGTCCCGTTTTCTGGCTAAACTTTCCAGTAGAAGTATTTGTGAGCTCAGTTGACTCAGAAGAAATGATTTAAAACTTTATTAAGTTTCTTTTCTAATTTATGCAGTGTTTTTTAAATGCCAAAGTTCATAACTAAGTAGATGTATTCTTCTTCTTTTACTTCTAATTTCGTGTCAGCATGATTCTAATTGCATGACAATTACTCATGCTGTTTGGAAAGATTAGCCAGTCAGCAATGGTATAGTATCGATGCTGAATGTCCAAGGTGTGCCTGACGAACTCAGATTTCTTCAAACTGCTCTTTCCTTGCACCCCTTGTAGTAGGTAACTTTTGTTTGTAAATTTTATTTTTATACGTAATACTTTTTATTTTTATTCTTTGCCTCATTGTTTTTCTCCTTATATTAGCTGGGTCCCGCTTTTTTGAGTCACGTCCTGCACCTTGATTGCAAATTTCCCGCTTATCCGTGTATATAGGTTGGCAACACTACCGGTGACCGTACGCGATTAGCTCCCCTCTACCACCCGCATCTCCGCTGACGCGGCGTTTCTTGCGCGACCGTCCGCGTCCCTGCGTCCGACTCCGACCTTCCAGTCCAGTCGACCGCCGTGTCAATGCCGCTTAATCCACTAATGCCTTTGATAAGCTTCATTAGAATACGATACCGCTTATCTGCTTATATATCTTCCTACTTAATAGCTCTTCGTCATGCCACTGTTTACTTAATAAGGTCTTATGTTTTGTTCATTTCTGTACTCTGTACCATCGCGGGACAGACATTGCTCGATGAAACTTGATCGACGACTTTAATTCCTGCCTCAAGGGAATCCAATAAGTGGATGTACTATTCTCGGTCGTATTTATGGGTAGGCACCTAATGTTTGTAGATGTAGAGTTGACCTTCGTTAGGACTTTTCACGGCTGGGTACACCGTGTGCACTGGCACGATTAGAGGATTATAGGCAGAATGATTCTCCTAAGTTATGTCATGTTATGTTAGTTATGTTTATGGGAATACTTTCTTGTAGGTACATAGTGTAAATCCGCCGTAATAAAACGCATATTCTGTAGGTAATAAATTCAACTGTGTAGCTATTACAGTTCAAAGTTACAGCCCCAAATAGGTAGGAGGTCCCGTTTTCACCCTTTGGGTCCGGAACCCTAAAAAATGTATCCCTGATTCTCTTGGTCACGCCATCACTCGAGAACGCCTCGACCGATTGCTATGAAGCTTTGGTTGGTTGTTATGCACGTGCCATATTATGCCGGGGAAGGTTTATGAAAAATAAAAAACGGCCAAGTGTGTGCCGGGAAAAAAGGGGCATTGTAATGCATGCCGGGCACAGCTAGTTCTTTATAATTTTAATGTCTACTAAAAATTATTGTAGGTTGGTAGGTTATGTCAGTATTGACTAATCAATGAATACTTCAATCGTTTCAACAGCCTGCCTGAATATTCTAAAAAAGTGAACCTTTGCTACAAACTGCACAAATAAACCTAATTGTGTAGTTAAATAATGTTTACAATTAGTAGTCAATATTTCAAAGGAGGCTGGGAATCGGGATGTTTGAGTTGGTAATTTTTTCAATATTCTCTAAAATTCACTAGGTACATATATAGGAAGTGCTTACTTAGGTACTTTGACGTTTTTTCAGTCAGGGCAAGGTAACGTATTTGTCCTTTCGTAAGCTAGAAAGTTTCTCTAATTCGTGCTAATTCGTCAGTTGAACGCTTTCTGCAGGTATCAAACTTCACGGACGGAATATAGATGTAAGTAGGTATATGCATGTAGGTGTGTTCACAAGCAGAACAAAGGATCGGTGGACCGTGGTCTCTGCCTACCGCCGTGGGACATAGGCGTGAGCTTATGTATGTATGTAGAACAAAGAATTCTGTACAGTCCGGACTTTTCAAAGAACGAATCACGACCGAATACTTATACAAAAACGTGATGCAACATGTGGTAATGATTTAACATGCAGCAACAGCGAAAACGATGGCTATATCTATCTAGCTACACAATGCATATAACGATGCACCAGTGCCGGTGACGATGTCGGGTCAGAGGTGCGGGGCATGAATGACGCAGGTGTGCGGGGGGAGGGACGCAGTACGGGTCAATGTCGGGTCGCACCCCCCGCCCCCCGCCCCTCGCACCGGTGTGCCCGGGCCCGCGCGGGGCGGGCGGGGGGCGGCCTGCGCCCAAATTGCTTTACCTTTACGGGCATCAGCAAATGTGATGGGATTTGAATGTTCCCTTTCCAATTTGATTGATATAGGTGTTTGCGAGTCGAGGGAGTGTGGACCACTACCGAAGGTTTTAAATTTTTATTTCTACAGGAACCTTTGTTGTGTTAAATCTGAATTTTAATGATAATGCCATCGAATTCGAAATTAACTTGTGTTTGTTTCAGTTCATTATTTATTTTAATTTACACGTAGGTATAGTCGCATCTTGCCGTGTGCGTGTAGTATTCTGCTTCGAATAACAAGTAACCCACTAGTGCGATTTGAAAGTCATATTATATAGGTACGGTCAAATCAAATGAGTTGAAAATTTAAAAATTCCATATAATGCATCATTCTACTGCTTATTTGACTTTCAAAAATCATAACTAGGTACTTCAGGAGTGTGATTTTTGAAAGCATTTGTGCGCGCACTCTTATTATAATAACTTGGAAAAACATCGGTGATTTGGATTCAGCGACACCATAATTAGTATTGTTTTTACTATCATATATCGACCCCTCCTACGTATAGTATCGTAACCAACAAAATGGGTATTTTCGTTTTATTGTTGCAAATGGCTTATTTTTAGGTATTCTATACGATGTGATTAATAAAAATTTTTAATTTATGCTTTTTATGCTGTTTTCTGAACGTAAAGTATGGTATGTGAAAATTCAATACAACGTATTATGTCGTAATGTCTTAAACAATATTCTACGGCGGGCGGAGCGATGCGCCGAGGTATCGTATGTAAATGTTACAATAATTTACGCTGCGAAGTATCTGCGGATCCAATTTTATGATTACATTGATAATTGAATTTATATTGTAACGATGTTTTATTAAAATTAAGCAAATTCATAAAGATCTAATAGATAACAAAATAATAAACATCTGGCTGTTTACATGGGAAACCTATATTTCTTACATTCTCCAAACAGATCCACAGGTACAAGTCATGATTTTGCCTACCTTTCAATGAACACCTGTATCGAATTTACTGTAAAAACGTTTTTCTTGCAAAAATCAAGACCAAAATCTTGATTTTTTTTGTTATTTCAAATTTTGAACCTTTTCTGAAAAGTACCAACGTAACCTAATGTAACTATTACATACGACATTTATCTCCGTTTGTAGTAAAAACAATCATGTTGTATGTATAACTTACAATAGTGTACTTTGCAAATCTATGAATAAAATATATCGTATACGCTTTTACAATAATTTACACTGGAAAATTAAAAATGATTTATGTTGTATGTCATACTTACCATAATTTACATCGCAAAGTATTTATACATACGGTTCTATACTTGAAAAATGTTACTTAAAAACCTCAAAACTTGCATTATTTCACAACTTTTTTTTCCAGAAATACAAATATTGATGAAGTAAATCATCTTTCAAGTCTAACAGGACTATACATACAGTTTCAAAAGAGAACATAACAACTTTTGATTTTGAACGTTTGAATAGTTCGTTCTCTGGTTGGTGATGCTATCAAACTATAAAAGTACAGTATTCATAAAAATGTAAATACTCGTAAATGCTCCCAATGTTAAAAACTTCTTCGGGTTTCTCCTAACCACTGGATGTTGGCGGTTAGCAAATCCCTGCCTATTTCGAGATGACTTCCCTCTTTATAAAGGTCTCCAAAACTTCTTCTCTTCTCTTCTCTTCTTGGGTTGCAAGCCTTGGTTGCAAGCAATTTTTTACTGGTCATAGAGCTTTCAGATTGATAACTCATTTAACCCAACTGATTAAAAGTTTTAATTAGTTAAAAAAATACTTTAGTGTCTTGTATTACAAACTGATCAGTAAAAATTCATCATCATCATCTCAGCCGATGGACGTCCACTGCTGTACATAGGCCTCCCCCAAGGAGTAAAAGTTATCTATATTTAATTTAATTTGGTAGGTAAATTCACATTTTATCTTGATATCATGGCATCGCAAATGCTGAATACTTTTATAAGTGGAATCAAAGACTTATCTTTTTGGATTTTACGAGAAAGATTCCATCATCCTTTTCTTGACCACATTCAATCGATGCATATTATTAACTACAACAGTTTGTATGCACGATCTTCTAAAAATAATACTATTTAAGTATAAACCCTTAGAATGGTTTGTTAGATTATGTGAAACGGGATGAGAAATCTTGCTGGAAAGAAAACAGGTACTTACACATTTTTTTATTTTAAATCAACTTTGAAAGGTCACAACTGAAAACAAAACGTACACACGGAGAAGCCGTATTAACGTGGAATGAAATAAAAAACCTAACAATTAACTACGATTATTCTTGCTAAATTATGTACAAGTATTTTAGTACTTGCATTGTTTTTGTAAAAGCTAACACTAGAAGACGATGAACTTGGAAACCATAATACTTTATATAGACGAAACCAAAACCAAAACATTATGATGACCTGTTAAACTTTTACATCAGTAGACAAATTTCTGAGACCTAGCCTAATAACTTTCAATTTTCTATAAAGTACAGTGTAGGTAACACTGTACCTACTTTATAGACAATTATAGTGTTAATATGGCCTACTACACAGATACAGATTCTGAGTTAGCAAATCTTCCTCGACTCAATCATTCCACTGCTTTTTAGGTCTTCCTCTGTATCTTTTCTGTTGCGGGTCCAATTAAAGATGGTTTGGATAGTTCTACTGTTGTCATTTCTTTCCAGGTGGCCTGCCCATCTCCTCGTAAGCCTATATTATGACTCGCAGACCCTTACTATCGGTTCATTATGAGTCAGTGCCACCAGATGATCATCCATTCATCCCTGTACGTTACGTCCCGCTGGCGCCGTATTCGTGCATTGGTCCACAAATTTTTCTAAAGACTTTCTTTTTGATCAATACAAGTTTAATTCCAAACTAACCATATACCTACATATTGTTATTTTTATCCCGTCTTTCAAGGCATGTATTGTATCCACTGCCCATTACAAGTGGTGATGGGCTCACTCCTCGTCACGCTGAACAGAGTTTCGGTACTACTAGTGAATCTTGGATGTTCTGAGGTTTCAGAATATCTCTAACTACCCCCTCGGGGAATACAGTCGTGAGCATGTATGACATGCTGCTATGCTACGCATGCTTAACCATCTAATTTGTTATGATAAAAATTTACAAAAGTATTAACTTTATTGAAAATATCCCTAATTTTAAATGTTTTTTTTTTAAATTGCAACTTTCACAATATGAATATGTACATAAAGTATTAATAATTTTTGAATCTTGATAAAAGCCTAATAAATAACGCAATACTAATGTTAAATTTCGTATGTTTTTCAAACATTTTCCTGCGTATTTTATTGTATACGATACATACTATGAATTAATTTCCGTAAATTCCCAAGAAAACTGTTGTATGTAGCATATACAATACTTCAGTCCTGTTCGTACTCTAAGTAAAGTATCGTATGAACAATATCTCAAAAAGTAATAGTTTTTTATCAATAACGTGTTTATGTAAGTCGACACATTGACAAAAGAAATAGATGTTTTGAATTTCGCAGACATTCATTAATATTTAAACTTTTTATGACAAAATGAATCTTTGAGTAGCTCTACTATAAATTTGAAATCTTGAGGATACGATACTATACGTAGGAGGGGTCGATATGTATATTATATCACACTTCTGATATAGTTTTGTAATAGTATAAATTAAAGGGTGTAACAAAAGACACGTAGAAATATTTAATGGAGTGATTAAGACAAAGTCTGTGGATTTAGACCATCAAACTGAGCAACTTTCACTATGGAGTCAACATCGTAATAAAATTTCGTAGTCGTACCTACTACAGTTTTGTATGAAACTGCAGAACATTGCTGCTTTAAAAATTTGATTGTTTTATAGCTCCATAGTGAAAGTTGCTCAGTTTGATGGTCGAATATTTCTATGGGTCTTTTGGTACACCTCTATACGTATGTACTAGAATTACTATTTTCTTCTTAGCAAGACTTCAGCTCTGCTGCCGCGCGTGACGATGCCGATGCTATAGATGACAGATCAGTGATCATTTTACATAACACTCTACGCACTTGTAGCGCTTCTCTATGTTCTAACTCGGTGCCTTCACTACCGCACCTGAACCACTGAACCACAGATTACTTAGCCTGGTCACACTAACGTTATAGCAAATAATTAAAACTATTAATACCTACCTACTCGTAATATAAAGTAATTTTTCTAAGCTTGTGACGATTTGTATTTTTTGGTAAACGTGGTAAGTAACTAAGTAAGCTATTTTTTTATTCTGCCTTGCATGGATAATTTGGTACCATTGAACTGTTCTGAAGATGGAGCCAGGAGGTAGAAAGTGGAATTTTTCAAGTCCTACTAATAAACCCCTCGAATTTGGGCTCATTCGTTTTGTTATGAAGAGTCTTATGTATAGTTTGAATCCATTACCGTCAAAAGAGTGTTATTTTTTTTTTAACTCGGTATTTAAAGGGCTCTCGAGTGGACGTCGATTCGTTCGACTCGCGAATTAAGTGGCCACGCGGCTCCGTCATTTTATGGCGGTTTCGAGTGTGTGTTTTTATTTTAAAAACGGGGCTTTGAGATCGCTGTTGAGGGTGACATTGGAGCTCATCAGATAATTGCAAAAGAAAAATACGTCTTTACGTTTTTAGCATATAATGACAAGTAAGATATAAACAAAAGTTATCAAAAACGAAATTTAAATACATTCCAAAGGTAAAAAGTATAAAACATGGCCAGCACCTTGGTACGAGAGCTGTGTACATCTCACACCTCTTTGGTGCGTCGCCAACAATCGCCATACCTATTATCGTACAATACCTAATAAATATATCTTCAACACTTGACACTGGCGAATTCTAACAAGGATATAATAGAATAGAATACCGGAGACTATTTAAGTGCCTACTTGTTAGCCCTTATAGATAAAGTATATGTCTAGATAGAGCCTCACGCTTCTACCGTATAAAACAAAAGCGGCCAACATTCTTCGGTCGGTGTGCGTGAGGCGTCATACAATCATACAATTTATCTCTATGTGCGTGTATACCGACACATGACCGACACGGCTTTTCACCCTAGACTTAGGTGATATACTTTTTCGATTACTTCGACGGTCTATGCCGTGGTGGTCCAGTGGCGAGTAACCTTGCCTGCCGTGCAGGAGGCGATGGTACGATCCCCGTCCAAGCCGACTCGTACCAATGAGTTTTTCGGAATTTATGTACGATTTGTAACACCACTGGCTTTTCGGTGAAGGAAAACATCGTGAGGAAACCTGCATGCATCAATTTCGAGGCGTGTATTGTACCCACTGTCCATTATAAGTGGCGACGGGCTCACCCCCCGTCACACTGAACAGAGTTTCGGTACTACTGGTGAAACGTGGATGTTCTGAGGTTTCAGAATATCTCTGACTACCCCCTCGGGGAATATAGTCGTGAGCATATGCTTATGCTACTTCGACGGTCTATCTGGACGTATAAGTTATCAAAGTTACCCCTGTAACATTGCCAAGTGAACTCGAGGCCAGCCCGCGCCGCGTGCGCCCCGCAGTCATAACGTCGCGTCGGCCGAGCTCGTGAGCGCATCGGGGCCGAATCTCAGCAGGGCGCTACATTACTAGCCGCCCCTCCCCCACCGCGCCTGCACCCCCGCCCCCCGCCCCCCGCCCCCCGCCCCCGCGGCGGGGCGATGCGTCGCGGCGACCTCGGCTGACTGCGGCTCCCACTAACTTACTACATGCACCGAGAGTTATCTTTAAGCTCGTTTAGTGCACACACTGAGTTAGGTGACTGGGCCTGTTTCACCACTTCAGAATATAAGTTATTGTTAGCTTATCCGACAGCTTATTTGACATATTCTTCATACAAAATATGTCTAATGAGTTGTCGGTTAAGCTAACAAGAACTTATCCAAAAGTGGTGAAACAGGCCCTAACATAAATGCAAATTTTACATACAAATACAGGGTGACATTGATAGCATTAGCATACTTTTAAACTAAGAGTCTAACCATCAAACTGAACTACTTTTACTATGGGATCAAACCGATCGGAGCAAAAATAAAATCAGCTGTTCCTTAGCTGTTCCATACTAAACTGCAATGCCTACTCAAACGCCGACGCCGACTCAAATGTATGCAACAGCTGATTTTTATTTTGCTCAGATCGGTTTATATCCATACAACCATAAGTCTAGATTAACACATAGTAAAGCTAGATAAACCTGCCAAGAATCAGGATGCAAAGAGAAAAAAAAATGCTGTATAATATATCATGTATAGTATACAGGGTAAAATTGATATCATTAGCATCCTTTTAAACTAAGAGTCTACCCATCAAACTCACTAAACTGCAGCTAACTCGACTCAAATGTATGCAACAGCAGATTTTTTTAGTCATACCTTTGAGTCGAGTAGGCATTGCAGTTTAGTATGGAACAGCTAGGGAACAGCTGATTTTATTTTGGCTCCGATCGGTTTGCCCCCATAGTAAAAGTTGTTCGGTTTGATGGTTAGACTCTTAGTTTAAAGGATGTAGCTGATATCAATTTCACCCTGTATAGGTATAGTATATAAAATAAACCTATACATGCAAACACAAACCATTGTTAGGCATAATATGTAATAAATCATCCATTAGTCATCCTTGATGTCGGCTTTGGCTTTTTGCTTTCTTCGCACGACTACGGCGTAGCTGTAGCGGCTACGGCGTAGTCGGGTCTAAGGATATTTTTCTTTGTGTTACCGTAGCGTCGTCACGTAGGCCCCAGAAAAAACACGTCACACAAAGGATTAAGGGATGCGATGGAGGTACAATGGGTGGCTCTATTCTATAGTATATGTGAGAGGAATTCGTGAAGGTAATGCTTTTATCTGTCTGGTATGGCGGTTCTGGACTGCGATTTTTGAATCTCATTCGGTGAGCTCAGCAGTTGAAAATGGCAAGAAGGATATTTGATTGTAATTTGTAAGACGATATCGAGTTATGCTGTCACTCCTTGCCTCTCCAATCGTTAGTCTTTAAACTGTTATAATTATCTTGGTTATTTTAAAGATATTTGAAAAGTTATTTCACAAAGTAAAGTAACTTCATTTTGCAGTAGAGAGGAAAAAAGTTCATATTTTTTTACATGGTATTCATATTACGTGGTAATCACCCATTTAAAAAAAAAAGGGATGAGAGGTATTGTCGGTTAACGGTATTGTCGGGTAACGTATTCTGAAACCTCAGAACATCCACGTTTCACCAGTAGTACCGAAACTCTGTTTAGTGTGATGGGGAGTGAACCCGTCGCCACAAAGTAAAGTAAAAGATAAAAAACCCTATTCACGATCCCTCTGTTGGGCAAACGCGAATAAAGGTGAGAGGTGAATAAAGATCTTGATAAAGTGTCTTCAAAAAATAGTCTAATATTAATAGACATTCATATTGTATCCCTGCATAGGATATGGAAGCTTGTAATTGGCCTAAGTCAAAGTCAAAGTCAATATAATTTATTCAATATAGGAGCTTGAAGCACACTTATTAAACATCATATATCTTTTTAAAGCTAAATTCGACAAGTTTTGTACCATAATTATGTGGCAAATCATTTACGTAGACCAAAAAAAGGAAAGGCCTAAAACGTGAAACATAACAAACTACTTGTTAAACATGTAAAACGTAACAAACTTGCGAACTGTTCCCTCCATTATTATTATTAACCATAACAAAGTACTTAGTAGTGAAGTGAAACAAGCAGCACATTCGGAAGCAAATAGACCGCATAGCGTTTCCTAGCGCCCCGCGCCGTTGTAGGTACCTCGTCCTCGTCCGGGCAAAGTTCAAAAAGTCCGCATTGAAGTCTTGGAGCGAGTGGAGATGGTATCGCGGAGAAATGTGCAGTGGCGTGCTAGCGCGGGAGCGCCGCGTGACGTGCCGTGTCGTGACGTGACGCGACGTGTCGGTGTACCTCGCATGATTGCTCTATTGTTACATGTTATCGTTTGAGACAATAATGTTATAAAGCTCGTAATCTATTCAATGTTAGAACCAAACAGGATGTCCCGCGACTTCGTACGTGCATACGATTTGAAATACGTTGTGAAAACTTTAAATTAGCTTACCTTTTGATTGATTCGGAAGATTACAATGAATTGGCTAATTGACTTAACCTATGTTTTTCTTAAAATTCGATCCGAATCGGTTTAATAGATATGCACGAACCAAAAGACAAAAATAAACAAGTAAAAAAGTTTCATATACTAATCGTCTCATAAAATTTTTGTTAATATTACTATCACTATATTTTCATTGTGAAGAAACGCAAATATTACAGTTTTTTGCATAACTAAAGAGCTACTATAGTTTATTCGAATTATTATTAAGTATTTTAGTTATTTTCATCAATCTTTAAACACATACTCTACCCATCAAACTGATCAACTTTTACTATGGGAGCAAACTTGTCAGAACAAAAAAAACAGCTGTCCCATACGTTTGCATCGAGTCGGTATTGCAGTTTAGTATGGGACAGCTATTTTTTTCGTTCTGACAGATTTGCTCCCATAGTAAATGTTTAGTTTGATGGGTTAAAGGTAAATGATACTTTTCCTTACACCCTGTATACTGCTATACCTACGAATACAATCATGGTAGCATAGCAGCCATTTCTTTTATTTTATTACGGGCTCTCTCGTAAAATATGCTCCTCCTAAGTCCGAAATTAGAAAATACAGGGTCGTTACGCCCAGGGCCAGACGGTTAGAAAAATATGTTTTTTTTAAAGATTACATCTACCACCAGACGTGCCACATTGGACAGAATGTACTGCCGAACGATTGAGGGCATTATGTAGTTGTGCTTCTCACTACCTTTGCCTTCTTTAGTTTAAAACGTTGTTGCTTGTAACAAATATAAAAATAACAATGTTAATTAAGTTAAACTTTTAGTACTTATACCAGTAGTGGTTTCAAGATGAAATAACGCGTCAAATTGTGAAAGATGACTTGCCTTTCGCCCACAGAAACACATTATACTCACACACTCACCGCATGCATACTGTTATATCCTTAGATTAATGATTGATCTTCGGAAGTTCGGAGAGTTTTGCAAAGACCAATCATTATCTGAATGTTGATCTAGAGTAGGTATCAATCCCAATAATTTCATGTCTGAAATAAATTATTACTATTTGATTTCATTTCATTTCACAAAATCTCCTAAACTACAAAGTTTGAGAAGAATGTTTTTGTAATCTAAATGATAAACAACCACCGAATAAGGTGAAGTAATATAATTACACAGTAAGTAAAGGTACCTTTCATAATAACGCAGAGTATAGACGTGGATCCAATCACGATGATAAGGAAGTCGATAACTTGTTCAGATGCGGAAGTTTAACTAACTACCGTAGTGTGAGTTAATTTGATTAGCTCCACGCTACAGGCGCGTCGCCTCCGCTCCGCCTCGCGTCGCGGTGCGGGGGCAGGGTGGAGGGGCACGGGGGAGGGGGTTATGGTAATGACCAGGGCTAAAGCAGGCACTTCATTCTCGCCGAGAATAGACGAGAAAGACCGAGAACGAGAGTGTGGATGCCCTTCATTGTTCTCGTGGCGTTCGTGAAGAATTCTCGCCGACAAGTTCTCGCGAGAGTGTAGTGCCTGCTTAATGATGGTGCCAATAGAAGCTGCTGCTGTTTGCACCTTAACACTCGCGAGATCATTTCCGAGCTAGGCGTTAACTCTCTTGGCGATATGTTTCAATTTTACGATAATAAGGAAAGAAAACGTCATCACTGGAAGGGGTGAGGGGAGCCAGACAGAGATATTCGAAATATTTAGAATATTCACATTTTACTAATAGCAGTAGGTATACAAAATCTGACTAGTGTTTGTGTGTGTATGTAAGTTTCTAGAACTTGATTACAGTGTGTAAGGAAAAGTTTCATTAACCTATTTTTCGTTTGCTAATTCCTCTACCCTAAGGTTGTCTGGAAGAAAAAATCAATTTTTAGCGATAAGACCACCTTATTTGTACCTACTTGTAATTCTTTATCTGTACTCAAATGTATGTTCTGTTTTGGTGTGCAATAAAGTATAATTGAATTGAATTGAATACACTACCCATCAAACTAAACAACTTTTACTATGGGAGCAAGCCTATAATATCAGAACAAAAAAAATCGGCTGTCCCATACTAAACTGCAATACTTACATTCAATCGTTGACAGTCGTTGGACAGTTGATTGTTTTTTTGTTCTGACAGGTTTGCTCCCGTAGTAAAAGTTGTTCAGTTTGATGGGTAGAGTATGTGGTTCAAAGGTTAATGATACTGACAGGTTTGCTCCCAAAGTAACAGTTTCCTCACACCTGTATTTAGAGAATAGCAAGCATTAAATCATGGAACAGACGACACCATCAATCAACAACTATTATTTGGAACCAATAATGGCAAGACATACACACCAGAAAACATTGACATTCAAATAATACGATTGGCAGATTACCAACGGTTCAATCAATGTAGGTACATACATACACAGCGCTAAGATACCCTTTTACGAAACCTTTTTAATATTTTAGTGTCGCGTCTCGCATCGGTCGAGACTTGGAATGGTTTTGAGTTATGTAGAATAAGAAAAGAAATTACTTGTACAATCGATTATCTCTAAAAATTTTTGAAACCTAGCGATAGCGCGATTTAATTACCTGCAACGACATCTACAGAACCCTAAAAAGGCAGTTTGTCTATTGTGCGATGATTGGCTGAAAATTAAAATAGATATTTTTGCCAATGGATAAACTGTTCACTACGACAAAAAAAAATGTTAGTTGGTTTTACATTGACCGCATAAAAAGTAGACCAATTCAAAGTGATAAACGTCTTTCACATTTTAACCATCATAATGAGTGTTATTTATGATTTAACTTTCTCCCTGCAAACTGAGCGGTGGGCATCAATCGTTAAGCAATGGGTGCCTCACGACGGGAGCCGAGGTCGAGGCAGACCCCGGAAAAGGTGGCGAGACGAGCTGGATGCCTACTGCAATGAGTGGCGGGAGTGGAAGAGTTTAGGGGAGACCTTTGCCCAGCAGTGGGACAAAACAATAAAAAAAAACTTTCTCCCTATAATTTGGGAATCAAAAAAAAATAATTAATTAATTAATTAATTTTTAATTTAATTTAATTTAAAAAAACTAGGAACACCTTGTATCTGACAGAACGCGCGCTATCCATCCAATGTCACTGAACATTTCTTTGAAGCTACATTACGACGCGACGTCCGAAAAGGCTGTTTTAATAGTAGAATAATTTATTTGCTCATAAGTTACTGTTATAAAGAGTAATACGTGTTACTTGAAACTATTATCTCGAGCACGTCTCTAAAAATAGAAGAGGCTAGTTTATGAGGGTCGTTAAGTAAAGAGATCGTTTTGGAGCCGTTAAATAGAAATAGCTTTTTATGGCGCCTCGCCTCGCCCGGGACCCGCTCGGCATAGTCCAGACTTCTTCATACAAGAGCATATAGATCAGGGACATAGGCAAAAAAAATACGTAATTACGATTCCAAACGTGGCTTACGGCACTAGGGTTTTTATTATGGAAACTATTCAAGATCGACACTAACATAGGTAATACCATGAAAGAGAACTGTGCTGACGCACAGTTTGGCATCCTAGCATGGTAATCAAAACATGTACAACCGTGTCGTCATAATAATAAGGATTACTTTGCAGAAACACTTCAATAAATAACAACAATTACTGTGCGACAATAGTGCGATGTTGCTCGCACTTGCCCTTGCTGCCTTTTAGCATAAGCATAAGCATATGCTCACGACTATATTCCCCGAGGGGGTAGTCAGAGATATTCTGAAACCTCAGAACATTCACGTTTCACCAGTAGTACCGAAACTCTGTCCAGTGTGACGGGGGGTGAGCCCGTCGCCACTTATAATGGACAGTGGGTACAATACACGCCTCGAAATGGAAGTATGCAGGTTTCCTCACGATGTTTTTCCTTCACCGAAAAGCCAGTGGTGTAACAAATCGTACATGAATTCCGAAAAACTCATTGGTACGAGTCGGCTTGGACGGGGATCGAACCATCGCCTCCTGCACGGCAGGCAAGGTTACTCGCCACTGGACCACCACGGCTGCCTTTTAATTATCAACAAACAAGTACCACGGGCGTAAACAAAGAAGAATGTACCAAATCACTTACCACGATCTAATGTACACTAGACTATAAGTTAATTATTATTGACAATAAAAATATTTTACAAACAAACAAACTTACCACGAGGGTTTCTTTTACCATGATATCTAAAGGTTACCCCGTCTCTTCCAATACATATATGTACCTAGTAGATGTAGGCCCAAGTTCACAAAATGAGAGAGTCAATTCCAGATATTATTTCTAGCAGAGTTGAAGACCCTACCGCAAAAGCACCAAAAAATAAAATATAATATTACAAAAAAAACACAAAAGAGGAACCTAACATTGTACTGAAACTATGAACTATTTTGCTTCCAGCAATAAGTATGGCAAAAACATCTGAACACGCACGAAAACTTTAATCAAAAGATTGTAAATTTTATATTCATCTTTTTTTAAATTTTACGAGATTTGCAAGTCATAATCACTACCAGTTGTTTTGTGTAAAAATACTATTCATTTAACAAAAGTAAAGTGTGCAATTGTGAATAGTTAATTATCAATCTACATGTATGATGAATAATAGAGCCATGGGAAGTGATATCGATGAAGTGACGACTACAGACAGAACTACAGACCGACGACGATTGATCGATTGGTCACGTGACTAGAGGCTCGCGTGCTCACTGTGCCATTATATCCATACCCACATAATAATACACATCTAATCTTAGGTTTATTTATATTACAGGTATTTGCGAAGTACGTTAGCAAAGATTTTTTTTTGCGAAGACCAAAAAAATCGTTGATCGTAAGTACGTAGTTTTCTTTTCTCTTCCACTTTCATACCTCAACCACAGAGTACTATACTACCGTAAGCCTCAACTGTGCAAACATATTTTTTTTCTGGATGTAATAATACCATACCATCAGCCAGCACTCGAAAGCAGATTTTATTATGTAGGTAGAGTAAGAAAGGACCGGACACGTGGGTACTTTAGTTCTGAAACGAAACAAATTATTTATGAACGAAAAGCTATTAGTTACCATTTTTTAATGAGTTCCTAATGCTAGACTGGCTAAACGCTTGATTACCGTTAACTACCAATTAACTTAATGTTTTGTTGATCCGGCCTTAGAGTGTTACTTTGCCCCGTGTTGTGTTGTTATGTGGAACTTACCTATTCTGTGTCCGAGATTAATATTGTTGAATTACCTTCAATTTGGATGTGTGTTTGCACTGTACCATACTATTTTAAGAGTAGATTTTAAGTTTCTCATATAAGTGATTTGTAATCTTATGGGAAATAAATTTCTTAAACATAACATAATTTATTTGTTAGCCCAGTTCGATAACTCTAGCCACTTGGAATGTAAACTAAATGTTATAAGTGAGACAGTTGGTCCATTTCTCTTCGTTAGTTAAGCTTGTACATTTATTAGCAGATCCGCAGAGTGACAGACGGACGGACGGACGTCCGCAGCTCGCCGTGAATACCAACGTCGCGGGTCTATAGCCGCGAGGGTTGAGTCACGGGTCGTCAAACGAGCGACAGTGATCTATCGACGACCTCCCCTCTACCACTCGATACTTTACGTTCATTTGATGGACCATCAAATATCTGCGGCCTTTATTATTTACGACAGTCTCATAATTGTAACACGCAGCATAAGGGTTCTCTCCAGTATCGTCATTGAATCTACTAACTTGATGATAAATCGAAATAAGTTAACATAATAATGAATTGTGCGTACGAGTAGTGAAAAGTTGCATATATTTCAAATACTCAGAACATCAACGTTTCACTAGTAGTACCGAATCTCTGTTCAGTGTGATGGGGAGCCCGTCGTCGCCACTAAGTTAATTGATAATCGTTATATTTAAGAGAGAGAACACAACATTGTGACAAACTAATTAGTTTTTAACTACATTGTCTATCCTCGATACATTTAACAAGCAGTGAAGGCAGACCAATTGGTACAACCTGTAAAGAAGCCACGTGTATTAAGGCCCGATTCAGGCGGAATATACATTATCTGTGTCAATTTCAGTTGGTGAGGCGTGCGCTTAGTTCACAATTTTTAATAAATCTAGAGCAATTTCACATCTCGAGTCCAACGGTAAGTTACGCTGACTTTATATCCAGTCCTACTCACTTTAAAGGTTCACTTCCGAACCCAGCGGCCGATGCGACTGACGCGTGGTTCTGTCATGTTTTCATAATTGTAACTATCGGCCGTCGGCCGCGAGCTTACTATAAAAATGTATGGCATATATGACAGAACCACGCGTCAGTCGCGTCGGCCGCTGGGATCGGAAGTGAACCTTGAATTTGGGGTCATTAATTTTATTTTCAAACTTCCTTAATGGATAGATCTGTAGGTTTTGGTGTGAAAATTGTCTCTTATAGGCTCAGAATCGATACAGCTTGATAAATGTACTGAGAATTTGCTTCACGGTTAAACTGTGATCGATCAACAAATCGTAGACCTACTCGTGCACTGATACTAGCACGCTGTGCTGTGAGGCGATGCTACTCATTATGAAACTGTACATAACTATAGTATACGAGTAGTACAGGACGGTGACGGGTCGCACGATCGATGGCTCACATTATACATTCCCTTTAGTTACGAGTACATACAGCGCTAGACCGAGCTGGTGGAACGTTACTCACAACTGTAATTATGTTATTAATATTTAATGTTTGTATGTAACGGTTATAACTAGGTTGCGACCGAGGAACATGTATGCGATATGAAGTAGGTACCTATAGCATGTACGAGTAGTACAGCAGTATATCACCCGCGGCCGGCGACTGCTTCAAGTCTGTTCTTTGCGTTGATGAGCTCTCATATCACGAATTCTCTCTACACTCGAAAAAGCTTGTTATCGATAATATCTCCTATTTGTACCGTTATAATTTTTTTGTTCTCTTTTTATGCGGTATCTGTAGCGGAAATACTTACTAAAATGAAGAAATCAGTTTCTTTTTATTACCAAACCATACACGATTAATGCTAGAACTGTACCAAGATATTCCTATATCTTACGGTATAAAAGAATAGAATAAGAACAGAATCGGATCCGGTCGGTTACGTTCTTTTCTCTGAACGTCTACTGTAGACCGAAACGTCCACTTCCCGGATTCGTCCATTTCTCCGAACGGTCATATCCCTAAAAGGCAATTTTCCCGAACTTCCCGTCTATAAGAAAACCTCATGTGATAGACGGACGGACGGACAGACACCGAAAGTGATTGCATCAGCTATCCGTTTTGCCTATATTGTGTGGTATCGTACGTCTATCTATATCTACGGCATCTGAAGACTCTTTAGGGCAAAGAGTTACTAATTAAATAACTTTGTTTCGTTTCTCGGACGACTTCCATTGAGTATTCATCTTCCTTGGTTTCTTCCTTGATACTACGGAAAAATGTAGCAATGTGCTACGGCGTAGCAAATCGTAGCGATACTGTTCCTCCCATAAATTTTTTTTTATTACCCGATTTCATCGCACTGCTGGGCAAAGGCCTCCCCTTTAATCCTCCAACCATCTCTGTCCTGGGCATGCTCTGGCCACGCGTCATTTAAAGCACCTAGATCGTCCCGCCACCTCTTCCTAGGACGACCTGGACGCCGATGACCGTTTTCTGGGATCCAGGGCGTGACAATTCTTGTCCGCCTTTCCTAGTGCATTCGACAGACATGGCCGGCCCAATCCCACTTTAATCTGGCGGTTTTTTCACCAACATCGGCTATTCGTGTTTCTGACACGATTAAACCAGGTCTGGGCATCCTACCATCTACGTAGCACTAATAATTTAACCATTCTTTGTCATTTCTTTCTGAAACCTAACTCGGCTAAGAATAAAACTCGGCTAAGAAGAGATCTCCAAACGTACCTCTTGTACCTTTTATCTGTAATTGTACCTATGTTGTTTTTGATTAAAATAAAGTATTTCACTTCAAACTCTCTCACTCTGTTACCACTCAACAATAATGAATGTAACCTACTTGTATATGTATAATACTAATAATAGTAAGTAATAGCTAAAAGGCAGACATTTCCCTCGACGCGACGAGCGACGGGCGGCAACACAAATAGAGCGACATATCGTGATGTATTGCGACCTTCGACTTTCATCGCGGAATGTTAATATCATGTCCCACTGTTATGTAATGTCACTGCGCCAAATAGTATTATACGTTATTTCGTTTTATATCCACTGCTGTAGCAACTATGTATATCATTGGAATTCAGCTTTTAATATTACATAGGGTCCTTCTTAAATGCTGTCACTTTTTTAAGGGGATGATCAGACCGTCAAACTATAAACTACTACTACTTTCTCTATGGGACAAATGGGACCAAATACAAATGTATGGGACCGCTGTTTTTTTTCGCGAGTTCGATGTTGGTCTCATAGAGAAAGTTGTTCAGTTTGATGGTCTGATCATCCCTAGGATCATCCCCTTAAAAAGTGTCAGCATATTAAGAGGACCCTGTATAACGATGATGAGTAGCAAGCAGTTAGTAGCTCATAAACTCACGACTGCCATCTACCACTCTGCTCTCTGCCCGCAGTGATAACATGTTAATAACGTTCAAGGTTATAGGATGCAGGTTTCCTCGCTATGTTTTTTCATCACCGAAGGGAATGGATATTACGAATTGTACAAAAATCCAGACTATTAGTACCGTAATCTGTGGTAAAGTTAGGTACTAGTGCAAAGTATAAGAGTATAATTATCTGTTTTATACAAATTCATAATTTTTGAACGATTTACACTCAGTTGCACTAAAGTTAATCCTCCATTAAATCTCTTCCTAGCTTTTACTACGTCAACAAGAGAAAAAGTGACAGCAAGAGATTTCATGGGGGATTAACTTTAATGATCGTTTTATTTTTTTATGAAACTATTAATATGCATAATGCTACCAAATTAGTTTTTCATGGTTTTAATTCAACTAAAGAACATTTTGAGAACACTGTGAGAATGGCAGAAAACTTAACAATTCGACGATCTAATATCTAATATCTGTAAGTAACTATTTTAGTAGCACCTAGTATAAACAGCAGTTTAGATAGATGTCGTCAGGTCAAAGGTAGCAGGTACCATCAAAGGGTATAACATCGGAGCGTAGGTACAAAGGGCAGCACTTCGGGGCTCTATCGTAAATATCCTCGGGCGGCCGCTGCCTCACAAATGAAGCCGTTTATTCTGGGTTGCCAGCTGCACACCGACCAGTTACCCTTAGACTAATCCCTGAATAGAATACCCGTCTTCATACAATGGCAGGGGACAAAATATAAAAATTGTAATATTAGTATCGTCGTGAGTTTATGTATTTACAGAGATTTGTAATTAGCTTACAGTTATTTAAGGATGTGTTTTCGATGTAATAAATGCTGTAAATCTTTCTAAAAATAATAAAATAAATAAAAATGTATATGTGTACGAACAGTATTAATGCAAAAGTGTCTTAGATTCTTAGAGTTAGGAAGAGCTTATCATCTAATTAAAGTAATTTCATCGTAAAAGCTAAACAAGCTTATAAAGTGCAATTTATATAAACAAGCTGGCGTGGATGTTCTGAGGTTTCAGAATATCTCTGACTACCCCCTCGGGGAATATAGTCGTGAGCATATGCTTATAAACAAGCTTCATAGTTCAAACTAAGATTCTGTGTGTCTGAATTCAAACAAGAGTGACACAATTACCTGTTTTAGGCAGTTGATGATGCTTATAAAACTCCAAGCATTTGCAAAATTACCCATCATCAGGGTACTATTACCCTTCAACTGGCAGCACTGTAACTCCTCGCTCCCCGCCCCCTCCGGAGAGCAAATCGCAGCGAAGTACACCCGCGGCGCCGCTCCGACCTCCGAGAAAGGGTTAAATGGCTTCACAGTCCAAATGAAATGCGCACTACATAGTGTAAGAGATGCTGGCAGATGGAGTGCCCGGGGTACGGCAGACGTTCACATGTACTTAGTTTGTTTTCCACCTTTATTTACAAGTAAAATATCTGGCTAATAGAACGGCCTTTCGTTTATTATCCACAACATAGACACCTGTCTTTGCACCCCGATCAACTGAACCAACCAACTGAAACGGATCAACTATTTTTCATTCTCAACGATACAACTTTGTTGGTTGGTCCGATAGGAATACATTGCTGATTTAAAATATTTAGGTAACATTAGACTTGTGCCGTATGGTGTCTGGTTTCGAATAGCAACAATCCCATCTGGATTGATATGTCGTATGGTGCAAAAGAGAAAACTAATTCCTTCAAGTAGCATCCATCTCTGATTCCCTCACCTTGTGGCTGTTATAGCAATTGTTTACGATCCTACCTCAGGTCGTATCGGATTCCGGTTCCATCTAATTCAGAAGGGTAAGGTCTAGCTAGAGAGTTCATATGCACACTTACTTATGCACAATATTCTGCATATCTGACCGCTTTTCTCATAAAGCATTCGCTGTAGGCTGTTGTTGAGACCGGCTATGAGAATATATTCACTCTACATATAGGTACGAATGCAAAACAATTTTACAGCCAGTTTGCGTTACACAAAGTTATCACGATTGGAAACCATTGGGGAGTTATCTGAAGAATATTATAGTGAATTACCTACGTGTGTATATAGGTACACTTTTTTTTTATTATAACTGCTTCTTTTGGAAAAAAATTCTAGAAACACCGCCTACCTTTCTTCGTTCACCGTTTCCTCTACCCTAAGGTTGTCTGGAAGAAATCGCTTCTTTGCGATAAGACTGCCTTATTTGTGCCTCTTGTATTTTTTATATAAAACAAAGTACATTTGATTTGATTTGTGAATCAACCTCCAGCTAAAATGGAAACGGTTGGTTCAAATAAATCGTCAATTGGCCGAACGTAGAGGAAGTTTACGTACTCTGTGGGGCCGGAGGTCGGTGTGAAGGCTTGTAATGAGATCCCTGGGGACTCCCGCCGACGCGTCGGTCGTGATGCAATGTTTCCCAACTGAGTGTGAATAGGAGGACTTTAATTACATCCACGATCCAAATCACCAAAATCACCAACATTACAATTCACTTACTAATCTGTAGTAAAACAGTTATTCAATGGTAAAACGGATAACATATTCTGGAATTTCAGTAAAAGGAAAACATGGGTGACCGATGGACTCCCTACTTGTACACTGGACAGAGTGGTGATCATATGCCTCAACTCACGAACAGATTACAAGGGAGTCGGCTATTCTGGACTAGTGCCGGCCTTACTATACTAGTGCCGGCCTTACTGGACTAGTGCCGTGCTAGTCTCAGAAGTTTCTGCTTGTTTTTAGAATGGAATAAAATTGTTGCATACACTTTTGCAAATATGGGTACATAGACAAATATAGATGTTGCATGTACTTGTGCTCGCATGATGTGTTTTTCTGTATGTACTATATTATTTAGAATATTTGTGATCAGTGCAGGGGATTACCCCTTGGGGAATATAGTCACATGTATATGAGTACGTACTAAGACTGATACCATGAGCATATGCTCACGACTATATTCCCCGAGGAGGTAGTCAGAGATATTCTGAAATCTCAGAACATCCACGTTTCACCAGTAGTACCGAAAACTCTGTCCAGTGTGACAAGGGGTGAGCCCGTCGCCACTTTTAATGGACAGTGGGTACAATACATGCCTCGAAATTGAAGCATGCAGGTTTCCTCACGATGTTTTCCTTCACCGAAAAGCCAGGGGTGTTACAAATCGTACATAAATTCCGAAAAACTCATTGGTACGAGTCGGCCTGGACGGGGACCGAACGATCGCTTCCTGCACGGCATGCAAGGTTACTCGCCACTGGACCACCACGGCAACTGATACCATGAGTTCCAAATAATTATCTATTACTTAATGACAGAGAGTAATATGCTTCGGAACCCCTCGAGATGTGTATCGTGTGCGTCTGTATGCGTCTGTATGCGTGTACGTGTGTACCCATATCGATGTAGCCCAATTCTAATATGTAGCACGTATTATCGCTACTGCTATGTGGTTTTATTGTGCTGACACAAAAGGGGACATTAAACAGACGATAGGTAAATGTGGACATCTCTTACAGTCCCCAACATGGAGCCTGCCCTGGCTCTGTGCTCTTACCACTCGACAAATGTTAATGTTCATAAGCTTAGATTCAAGTAGTGTCGCCGTCGTAACTCGGTATTGCTGTATTGGCTTCTTATAACTTTGTTAGCTTGGAAGTGTACTATTTTAAAAAATGTTCACTCAATTGATTGTTTCCTTTTATAAATGCAGATAACCAACTCAATTACCTACCTGCAGTAAATCAGTGGAACCCTGGAAAAATGCCTTGATGCATATTATAACAATCTTGAAAAGGTATTCCCATTTCGGGGTGGTCTAATTTAGTAAAAAATTTAAAACACCTTTAATTTAGTAATTGTATCAAACTGTAGTTAATCATGTTAGGTTCATGACGTATCAAGTTGTGATCACTCTCTGAATCTGACTTGCTGACGCGGCATTAGAAGATCACATGCATTAGCACGGTAAGCCTTTGATACTACACGTAGAAATACGCAGTAGAGCCACGGGCAAGAAAGGACAATTCATAATAGTATATTTTCAAGGCAGCAATAAAAACAACGAACACTCAAGTTATAAGCGAACCGACAAAGGTTGCATTTTGTAAGAACACAGATGTGCCCGCGGCATCACCTTCACCTTACTCAGCCATTCGACTGTCCCACCCCCGCCCCCCGGCCCCCGGCCCCCGTACACCCCCCGGTGGTCCCCTGTCAGGCAATCGTCCACTCGACCCCGATCCCGGTGAGCGAAGGGCCCTCCAGTGACGTCATCGATCGCAATCTTTGTTCTAACCAGCCTCGAGGGCGCTCCGACACAATGCCGGCACTTATGTACTCTATGCTAGATAGTTATAAGGTTGTGTGTCGATCTTGACCCTCCGCGTCGCATCCGCGGTGTTAGTGCTGCCCTCGTGACAAACAACCGAGGCGTTAAAATGTTTAATAATAGAGCTACGAGAGAACTGACTGCGCACTAATGCTACTATCACTGTGAGTGTACGGATACACCTGCAAAAAATACACGGGCAATGCTTTATAAGGTATACATGTGACGCATCAGTCGGTGCCATTTTTACAACACACCATAAATAACGCTGCGTGTGTATTCCTACATTGATTCCGTGCATATATACAACTTGTGTTTCAAACAGCCACATTACGAAAGCCTTAAATTCTCGTATGTATACGCAAAGGCCTAAAATAAAAATACCTTCCCAAATAGTTTTTAGGGTTTCGTAGTCAACGAGGAACCCTTATAGTTTCGCCATGTCTGTACATCTGTACGTCTGTCTGTAGCTTAGCTCAGAGACGTTTTTCTAGAAAGCTGTAATTTGGTATGGGTAAAGTACATATTAATCACGCCAAAAAAGTGGTAAAATAAAATATTGAAAAAGAAATATTTTGTTACCCTAACCCTACGCTGCGCGTGGCCCGACACGCACTTGGCGAGTTTATTTTTACTAAGCAACCACTGGCTTGAGGATATCTAGCAATGCTAGAAGCACAGACTTAAATTAAATAAACTCGGGGCTAATGGGAAGGTTATATATTTGTATTTTATATTTGCAAATTTTTAAGATATACATTATGACACCTTGAAATTTGAGTTAGCGATAAGACCGCCTATTTTTCAATTCAATTCAATTCAATTCAATACATTTATTTCGGAAAACAAGTTCCATAAATTTTTTATTAGTAAGTACATAAATGTCATCTTACACCCTATGTTAGTAAGTTACATTTTTGTACCTTCTGTATTTCCTGTTTGTTTTCTCTCCGTATGTTATTATGTTTTTTTGGTGTAAAATATAGTATAATTGATTGATTCATTGATTGATTGTTTTACAAACACAGGGAGGTGAAACATGGGTGGAACAGTATGTTTTCTGAAAAACCATGAAGTAGGAGTCCGTAGCAGGAAGCCTGTAATGTGAGGTATGTAAAAGAGGACTTTTCATAAAAAACAATGTTGTTACTGCATCAACACACGAATGTAGGGTTTTGTGATATAAGTACTTTTTATCTTCACAATAATATAATCGGTCGGCCTGAGTCTGTGGCCAGAGTAAAGACAAGACAGTGATTTGTTCCGAACTCGTCGTATTCCAGATTCTTCGTATTCCATATTCGTCGTATTCCAGTTTCGTCGTAATACAGTGGATGCGATATTATTAATCAATATGAAGCTTGTTCGTTACAAAATTAAAAACCTAATAAAAATTGTCACATACTTTAATGAATAAATAAAAATAATGGAATAAAAAATCTTTGCACAAAATGCAAGAGGAAGGCCGAGGACAGAGTTTTGTGGCGCGCCTTGGGAGAGGCCTATGTCCAGCAGTGGACGATGATAGGCTGATGATGATGATGATGATGATGCACAAAATGAAATTATGAAACAAAACATTGTTCTCTTCAGGACGCATGGGGGCACACTCACATAGACGAGTCTGATCTCCAGTGTGAATGCGGTGTTGCCCCACAGACTATGGCCCACTTCATATCCTGCCCTTCCTGCCCTGACACCTGCACGCGAACTGAGCTTATGGACGCTGCCGACAGTGCTATCCGTGTGGCGAAATACTGGGCTGGAAATATTTTAAAATGAATTGTCATCGACTCGATAGAAGAACATCTACACAACAATATAAATCTAGACTATAACGAAAGCTAGTACTTATAAATGTAAATGAACTAAGATCCAGTAAATAACATTTTTTCTTTCACTCGTTTAAATCAAACTTAAAGAATTTAAATAATGTAGCTGTAGAGAAGACGAAGTGATTACAAGATTCAACAATTAGACGACTGGTAGACGTCTTAACGAGGCCATTGTATGGCAACAATGTGCCGCGAACGGTTCATTAGTCGGCGCGGGGGCGGGGTGCGGGGTGTGAGGCTGTGAGGGGGGAGGGGGATGGCCGGAGTGCTCATCTGCATACCCGATGAGCTGAGAGATGTGACGAACTGACGAGCTTCGAGAGATCGACGCGAGAATAACCAGTCATCCAGTCAGATGTCTAACAGTCTACTACATTAATCTTTATAAAAGGGTACTTTTCTTACATCGTTTTGTTATTTAAATTGCCAGTATTTGGGCAATGTTACAACTACCATGATCATGGTATGACTGATTAGGAACTGCAGTTAGATTTTTGAAAGAAGATAAATCTGTCTACCCTTATTTTCTTCTTCGTTTGCTCCAACATTTTACACGTAATTCAATATTGTAAGTGTACTTTGTATATTTTGCATTATTTATAAGGTGTGTGTTGTAGAGTTTGTGTGCCGCAAACGGAACACCTTCCGACACGGTGGTAGAGTCAAAAAAAATCGTCAGACAGCTGTGATATACAAGGTGTTACAAAACTACAAATAAACCTTTAAGGGGGTGGTGTAGACCATCAAACTGAACAACTTTCACTATGGGACCAATATCGAAATCGGGAAAAAAAAATGTATGTTCTATACTCTACAAATCGATTAGAGCTAAAATATGTATGGGACATGAAATTATTTTTTTCGCGATTTCGATGTTGGTCCCATATAGAAAGTTGTTCAGTTTGACGGTCTTAACAACCCCCTTAAGAGTTTCAAAAATTTATTGTTACTTATGAACTACGAATAAGAGAATGTATAGAAGTATAAATGAAGCTCAAAAAGTGGCACCAAAAAAATTGTAACGCGTTCTAAATTTGTTCTTTAAAAATTGTAACTCGCCGCCAAAACTCATACAAAATGTCGTTTTTCATGGGGTGCCAAAAATGATTTCGATTTTGTTTGGAGTTATTCTTCCATATTTATTCTCTTATTCGTAGCTTATGAAACACCTTGTATATTATTTAAAAAAACATTTTTGTGTTTAGAGTTCAAGCACTCTTATTTATCAAAAATAATAGTTACAAGTCAAAGTTAGAACCCTGACCACGGAATATCTAAGAGTACAACAGAAGGTTCACTATCTAAGAACGCTCGCTCCAAGCGCGACTGACACGCACACATTGACTCTCTGTGGGTGAATGTCACGCACACATTGACTCTCTGTGCGTGAATGTCACGCACACATTGACTCTCTGTGCGTGAATGGTAAGGGATGTCAGCAACGCAAGATTGTAACGAGCGTAAGTACCTACATATATACTAAGGTCACGCATGCGATGCAATGATCGCGTACTGGCACTCGACTGAATTAGGCCGCGACGTCGCGGCGCGACCGCGTGGGTACATTTTTATACCTACAATGCGTATACCTACGGTGAGACAGGCCTCCGTGACTTCCAAAAAAGTTATGAAGCTCAGGAGTCAGTGCTCAAAGAGCTACTCAAACATTCCAAAATACCGTAAATTTTATTTTATTTTTGATTGAAATAAAAAAATATAACCTTATGATTCAATTCGTATTTGGATTGCCGATTTGAAACAGTCAATAATTAATCGTCTATTAACTATTTACCTTTTATTTTATAACGTTTATTTATCTCTTTCTACATAAATAACATTGACTAATAAATAGTTCGTAGACACGCTACGCGAGCTTCGGTACGCTACGCGCTACGCAGCAGCTACGAGAGTCACACATAATTCATAGCTAAGTGAAATGTATCGCGGATAGTATAGTTAGTTAGTATTCCGCCGGCGCGCGTGGGTGTGAGTTATGTTAGGATATGTCGGATCATGTTGCATGTGTGGGGGTGCGTGTGAGTGTGTCACAGACAAATAAACCTAAATATACTCCTAGCTTGAAAAGCCGTGGTGGTCCAGTGGCGAGTAACCTTGCCTGCCGTGCAGGAGGCGATGGTTCGATCCCCGTCCAAGCCGACTCGTACCAATGAGTTTTTCGGAATTTATGTACGATTTGTTACACCACTGGCTTTTCGGTGAAGGAAAACATCGTGAGGAAACCTGCATGCTTCAATTTCGAGGCGTGTATTGTACCCACTGTCCATTATAAGTGGCGACGGGCTCACCCCCCGTCACACTGGACAGAGTTTCGGTACTACTGGTGAAACGTGGATGTTCTGAGGTTTCAGAATATCTCTGACTACCCCCTCGGGGAATATAGTCGTGAGCATATGCTATGCTATATGCTATGCTAAAATGAAATTAAGTGGTCTGCCACAATTCATTCCTCAAGCTAATAATAAACTCTTGAATTATTTACGACCTAAGCCTTCGATCAACAATATACAACTAGATAACGGGTCGCATACAAAATCAAAGAGAAATTCTATCCTCGTGAATATACAACATTTTTTGTTAACGAACCGAGAAAACAGTCCGAATACATTATAATTTCGACCTCAAAGCAACCATAATTCCCAGTAATTTAAAAAAGGAACACTGCGGCATTGCGAGACGTGCTTACGTTGGCTTTGTTCGAACGCAACTAATTCAAAATAAGACCTCACTCCAATTAGTGAGGCGTTATTTGCCGGGACATGTTTTGAGCGCTGACGCGTTATCTAGTTGGATATTGTTGATCGAAGACCTAAGCAGTATAAGTGACCAAGAAACTACGAGTATTTCTCCAAACAAACTCAAGTTAACAACATCAATTAGTTTTATGGTTTTATATATAGATCCTGTAAAACCTCACTGTTTGTTAGTAGTTGGGACACAAAAGCAACTCATTTTTTTTACTAAAAGTACTTAATTAATACGTATTTCTTAACTTTTAACATGTTTTACAAAAAAAATACATATCTCGTGTCTTCCACGAACTTTGGGTACATTGAAAATGAATCTGTCAAACGAACTGCATTTTATACCTCCGCGTCACAAAAATAGAACTTTTGAATAACCCATCAGTGACCTCCAATTTTTTTTTAAATATAGCTCAAAGTCATATCTCTAGAAAAGTAATTTAATTTTTCGATATCTTATTTCGGTTTTGAAATATGATTATCTTTCTTGCCGAAACCGAGCGAAAAACGAAAGCATTATTCACATTTTTTCAATATTTTCAAAATAAGTTATGGAGTTTTTAAAAAAGAAAAATGTGTTTTTGGTCCCTCGTCGAGACGCGCCTTTTGGCATCCCAAGCTACGTAGTCCTAAAACCCATGACATTGGGCCTATACCGAAGCTACAAAAAAAACAAAACTCCCGTAGCCGAGTTCTTCTATTGAGTGGCGTAGAAGGCGACTACTACGGGGATAAGACTTCTTTTTCAATTTTGTACAAAAAAATTTAGTACGAAAGGATACTCAAATTATCACAATTGACATGACACGTCCTTCCATCTTGAAACCTTTACTACGATAAAATCCAGCCCAAAGACAGTTGTTGTAGCAAAGTTTCAGATAACCCCGAAAAGGAATATGGTCGTAATGTTGTGTATAAAAGTGAATCTTTTATTCAGACGGCGCGACGGGCGTGAGCCTCGTTCTTTGCAACTTATTACTCAAATATAAATAATGAATACTTATCAAAATGTAAATATAGCTCGCTGAAACTCTTATCAATATTTGCAATGCTGATTGAGTTTAGCATTTTGAACGAACTTAGCATTCATATTTCTTTACAAAAAGAATTGGCAAAGTACGAGTTTATTATTTATGCGTAAGGGTTTTGTATTTTTAAACAGACTACTGCAAGAAAATGTGGTGCTCAATTGGTTAGATTTTGTTGTATGGATATACGCGATAACTTCGACATTTCTTGACCGATTTGTTTTATTTTTTTTCTGACGGAGGTTCAGTTGGTCTTATTTTAATTTGGTGAAGATCTGACGACGCACTTCGGAGCTACGCAATAAACTCCTCAAAAGTAGACAACATAATCATCTGCGATTGAAGCATTGGCTTCGTATCGACGTACATACTTCTTAAATGCTATTTCATTGATGACTAGAGGATCGCGGCGAACTTCGTACCGCCTTAGAATCTTCCCGACACACACTTGGCCCTTTTTTATAGATTATGTTAATCACTGATAATGTAGCATTCTAATGGTGAAAGAATTATTCAGATCGGTCCAGTAGTTTCGGAGCCTATTCATTACACACAAACAAACAAACAAACAAACAAACAAACAAAAAATCAAGTCTTTATAAAGACTAGTACAGAAGAATTGATTTATGAAGAGTTACTTCGACTTGGACAGATTTACCAAATTCGCCTCCGCCACTCTTAACCTATTAGCTATGAAACCTAAAGATCCCTGATCTAAATCATCGTCATCTCACCAACTTATAAACGTTCCATTGCAGGGCACATACCTCTACTAAGGGTGAGAGGAAGTGGGACATACTCCACCGCAAAAGTAGTTGATAAAAGTTAGACTCTAAAGTCCGTCTAATAAACGAAAAATAAACGAAACTCAACTCGGATAGGCTTTTAAGTAACCTCGATACGGGCCTAAGTTAGTAAGTCTTTTCCATTTAAATTAATCTAAATCTTAATTCTTGCAAACAGGGAACCAGAAAACGGTATAAAGAGACATCCAACCAAGCTCACGATATTCGTGTAGGTATCAGCGAAATGACACAGTCTTATTACCGACTCGCTCCTGACTTATATTCGTATAATTTTAGCGAGTTTGAGTAATATCGTCGGTAAGGCTCGCTGCCGAGTGCGCCGCGACACGCGACGACACGCGACGACACGCTACGGCACGCGACGACATGCTACGGCACGCGATGACACGCTACGGCATGCGACGTGTGCACGCGGTTCGTCGCTGCGGTTCTTGTTAACAGTAATTATGGTACCTAATAGGAATATTTTAAATAATGAGCTACATTTATTTGTTAATGTACCTACCTACTACATACATTAAACCGATAGAATGTTTGTATATTCGTGACAATTACATTTTCAAAGCATGCAGCTATATCCATTGCTTTAGTAGTTTAGAATCCCATCACAAAATTCCTTCAACCAAAATTGCAGTCGTTGTGGGTATAAATCATAGAGATTATACCTAAAGGCATAGAGGACATGCCATTATTGCAAGAATGTTGAAAACTTTTTTTGACGTTTGTGTTTAAGTGTGTGGTGTCAAGTAATATGGACATAAGACTAGAACTTCTAGACATAAGAGCACCAAGTGACATATATGGCCTTATGTGTTATGTTTACGGCTGTGGTTTACGGTCACTTTTCACACACACTTGCACAAAAAAGTGGACAGTCGCATAAACAAATATTTATAGTTCCTTCTTGTATTAAAGGTATGTCATAAATAAGACAGAAGAGACTAACTACAATCGTAAATTGATGCGAACTCTATGCTTTAGAATAAAGAGATCTTTCGTCTCTAAAAATTGTCCCATGTGGAAGGAACAACCGATGTTTATGTATGTATGTATGTATCTTATGTATAAATAAATAAATGACTATTATAAAACCGTAAAATCGTGAGGAATAAAAAAGTAGTGGTTCACTTCATTTAAACTCAAATAACACTCGATAGCGCGATTTAAATTACGTGCAGCGCCATCTATTGACAAAATTGTTTGTTTGTTTGTTTGTTCGCGCATCACCCAAAAACTACTGAACCAATTTTGATGAAACTTTTTTTGTTTGATAGCTTATGATCGGATTTAAAATCTGGTATATAATTTGTGCGGACGAAGTCGCGGGAAAACACTAGTAAATGATAAAATTGTAGATGCGTTCTATTATGTGTAAAGAGTAGTTTGTCTAGAGAAGGCCTTATTTAAATAGGTTCGTAACATGGAGAAATTACATGTCTCAGTGAATTTTGTCTACATACTAATATCACAGCTAATATGGACGGTTGAAGCCTTGTTGAAGGTTTATTTACACAAGTGTGTATAATTTATGAATGATAGAATAATATATAGCACTAGTTTTTAATTACTAACATAACTTTAAGGGTGTATTCAAACAATGAATCAAAACTTCCCATAGAAATTTTTTCATTTTCCATCCCATGTAAAATTGTTTAGATTCGTGGTCTGAATACACCCTTAAAGTTATGTTAGTAATTAAAAACTAGTAGTGTATAATATTCCAACTAAATTATGCAGTTTGCTATAGTTGTGACTTAGATTATACATTATTAATATGTACCTACATATTATACGAGTACCTACTCGCAAATTTTTCCGATGTTTTTGTCGTTGTTTTTGTGCTAATGAATGACACTAATAACTTCTCTATTTTTAAACAAAATTACAAACATGCCCTTTTTTTTGTAGTTTATTGTTAGTACAGACTTGGGTATGTTTAAATGTTTACCACTAACACACCCGTGCCTGTGCCCGTGAGAGTTACATGGTGCTTGAACTATTACAAAGTTATATCACCTATCCATAACATACATATCATTTTTGGCAATAAAATAATGAATATAAAGGTACAACGTATATTGTCAAATAATAGTAAATTACACACCGAGGCCAGGAAAGTGAGAAATGTGATTTGAGGCTTTCTTATTTACTGCCCGAGGTTAGTATACTATTTTTCTCCTCGACGGAGGTGGAAAGCGGCAACTTCATTTAGCGCAGCGAGACGAAAACTGACACTTTCTGTCCGGAGGGGAGAAAAGTATATTTCTATCCTGCAGTGCAGCTCTCAATATCATAAATGTTAACCTTGCCAGTAACAACTGTACTGTACTACAAACGATGCGCTGGTTGCTAAGTTTCTGAATAAAATATTAGTTATGTTTGTTATGACGTATTTATGTGCCAGGATAATACTATTAGTTCGTAGCAAACCGCTACAGTTTTGCTACGACGTAGTAGTTCGTAGCGTATTCTGATACTATCTGAAACGAAGTTATAATTTTGGAACTTGCCAGTCATTCCTATTCTTTGTTAAAGACATAACAAAGCTGACCCAAATAACTTGGACCATTAAAATTCAATCACCAAATAGCCAACAAATTGGTGTAATTTGAGGGTAATTTTAGTAATTGCAGTATCTACGCAGTTCTGCCGGGCGATACAGGGGCGGGGTGTGGGGTGCGGGGTGCGGGGTGAGGGGAGGACTAGGTGGATGTATACGCTATTGCGTCGGAAGTAACCTTCAGTTGGCAGTTCATTCGGTTTTATTTTACGAGCGCTGGATGCGCGCGGGGGGCGCGGGGGGCGCGGGCGTCGGGAAGAGGGGGGTGAGACTGCGGGGAGCGCAGTGCGGGGGGAGAGGGGGAGCGCCCGTGAACCAACCGTCGTGTCGTGCTGACACGATCGTGTTGCGGTCTGCGGCACAATGATATGTCATCAACAGCCTACTATCCCAACTAGTCAGGCACCCACATGGGAATAGTGAAGAATATTTATCCGAGGCTCACACTCTGTTGCAGAAACGCGCATTAATGTTACTCCTCCATTAAATCTCTAGTTAGCTTTTACTACGTCAACAAGACAAAAAGAGACAGCAAGAGATTTAATGGAGGATTAACTTTAATGAGCGTTTCTGCAACTGAGTGTCAGAGACTTAATCCTGGTTCAACTTAAGAACACAAAGAGAATCAACAGTGAATGTTTCCTTCGTAAATGGAACTCTCGGTGGTGATGCGCAGTGGCTTTGTCTCCACTTCAGAGTAAACCATCCACTTTCTTGCCGTGTACAAAGAATACTTAAAAGTAGTAATATTTTCTTACAAGACGAATAAGCAATATGGTTTCTTACGCAGTAAGGTCAGGTGGGGTAAGGCAAACACCGGGGTAAGGGAAACACACTAACATAACTAGTAAAATACTGACTCAAGCTCTATGGTTTGATCAAAAATAGGAAGAATTAATTTCAGAAGCCATCGATTGTAGAAGATTTGTTGTAAAACTACGGAAAACCAAAGAAAATAAAAGATAATTACTTGATTAGATAATTATTAATGTAGCTTGTTTGCTGAACATGTTGGGTCTCGTTATATTCAATCTAAACTAAGTATTATAAAACTGTAACTGAAGTGTGTCTGTACATTGAAGATATTTACAAAAAAAAAAGATTATGATATAGTTTTTTTAGGTATCCCTGACTCTAAATCAACCTTTTTTTAGAAATTTTGTCTGTCTGTTTGTCTGTGTGTTTGTTTGTTTGTTTGTTTGTTCGCGCATCACGCAAAAACTAGTGAACCGATTTTGATGAAACTTTTTTTGTTTGATAGCTTATGATCTGACTTAAAATCTGGTATATAATTTGTGCGGACGAAGTTGCGGGTAAACACTAGTATAAAATAAAGTATGTTTGTCTTACCCCAGATCTTATATCTATTAACCATGCATTCTGCTCGTCAAACAAAGGAACTTTTACTATAGAGCCAAATCCCAAATCGGAAAAAGATAATAACGTACTTTTCCATACGTTTTAGTCAAGATAATGTGGTATTCCATACAAATTTCAGTCGAGTAGGTATCCTACTTAAGTATACTGCAATGCACTGCAGTGTTCTATGCAAGAGCAAGGTGATTCAAGGTGAACCAAGCCAAGGTTGGGCCACGCTGGGCCTTGCTACAACTCTACGCTTGGTTATTTGTAGCAATGTTCCTGACTTCTGACCGAAAGATAGTCGCGATCGGAATTTAAACATACCTACATAAACTCACGACTTATTGCTAGAAATTATCAGCATGCAGTTGTAGCAAAACACACTTTTATTTAAAACAATTATTGAAATAGGCTACGGAATAGTTTGAACGCAAGTACATTATCATTACCGATTACCGTTCATAATGACGAATGTTAATTGTACAAGATGACAATGTAAGTGAGTACGACACGGACGGAGTGGTGCAGGCCAGCAGCCAGCAGCCAGCAGGCCCTCGCTCGGCGTGCCTTCCCGGCCGAGCATGCGGCACGGTCACGTGGCGCGCCCGATCGATACCCGGCACAACTGTTGCGCCTCGCCTCTCCCGCTCACACCGCGCCCCACGGCCCACCAGCAGAGGGAGACGGAGCAAAGGACCGACACACCGGTCTCCCGTTTCATGTTCATTAATACGGCATTTTGTATGCTCGATAAAGAAGGAAGATGCGGCATCGCGTGCTCCTAAAACGTCAGAAAGGAGGTCGCCCGATGAATAACAATGCGGACTGCGGGAATGATGTCCTTATCGAGTGGAGGCGAGAGCGCGCCGCGTCGTGCCGGCGTCGTGCCGCGTCGTGCCGCCGTCGTGTCGGATGGATATCTGCACGTCGAGAAGTGTACTTCCTACGTCACTCTACGTTGACTTGATTTAATGACTCTATTATTCATATCGTAGCATATGCTCACGACTGTATTCCTCGATAGGGTAGTCAGGGAAACCAAAATATTTCAGTAGCGTCCAAACTCTACCCAGTGTGCGTGCAAGTCCGTCTCCGCTTTTTAAGAATGTTGTGATAGATGCGAAAGTAAGATAGGTACCTACATTGGCTGCAATATTATTTTTTCTTTTCAAATGACTTCTTTTGTTTTCTCCTTATTGTTCCGTCTTCGTATCGTGCCGTTAGGTGGCAATGTAACTGTTCGTTAGGTCAAGTAACAGGCAATGGCGCGGATTGAAAAAACTCTGACAGCAAGTTGACCACAAACTTGCCAACACCAAACCGTATTGTGCCAGCGTGTTGCCACATACCACCTATGGCCCACTTACTCTCACCCTTATTCGTGACCTTTGCGCTGAAGACTGCAGTGGGATCAGACAGGTTAAACGTAGTTTAATTAAAGGGCAACGCGTAACACGAAACAATCCTTGTAGAACAATATTTAGACAAGTCAATCAGTGGCGGAGGCGAGCCCCGCGGACTCGGGCCGGTTTGACCGCGGCGCGGCGCGGCGCGGCGCGGGCCCCGGGGTGTCGTCGCCTGAATATTGAAGCCAGCACTTGTAGCCTGCATAATTAAAGAGCGCCCATTAGCGCCGCCCCTCCCCCCGCCGCGCCGCACCTCACCCCCGCACGCGGGGCACCGTCGCGTCGAGATATACTCGTACATATTATATGGGCGCGGGTGTGAAGTTACGAGTACATTGTGGCACATCGTTTGAGGCACCGTCCGTCGCGATGTGTCAACTGAACACCGAGCCGACAGCGTGGAAAACTTGTTAATGGTGTGCAAGTCATTTTGGTTCAATAAGTTGATGATAATATGGTAATGGTTTTTGCTCTACATACCTACATATACATGTACCTACTCACAACCTTTTTAGGTTGGCAGAAACACCATCTTTTAAAGGTACAGTTACAATGCTCACCCTTATTTATCTTTGCCAGTATTGATATTGAAGGTGTCAGATGAAACGACGTATCAAGTGGTGATAGCCACGTTAGTCTTGTTTAGCATGATGGCTGAATTTAACAGGTAGATAATAAGATTAGTAAGTGATATAATTAGACTAAGGGCTTGTTTCACCACATCCGAATAAGTTCTTATTAGTTTATCCGACAGCTCATTTGACATACCTTTTCTTCATATAAAATATGTCAAATGAGCTATCGGATAAGCTAACAAGAACTTATCCAAAGGTGTTGAAATAGGCCCTAACTATTTCAATACGTATACTATACCTACCTACCACGGCCCATGAAATAAGATTGTTATCATCAAACAATATACTCAAGTTTTCCATTCCAATAATAATCTAAGGATGAAGCCCAAAGAACAGCACCGGATAGATAATGAATTGTAAATGATAATCCTCGCCCAAACGATAGAAGATAAAGATAAGACGAAGATGAAGCTCGTGACCTCGTCGAGAGGTCGATCACCCCACAGGATCTAAGTAGGAAAACCGCTTTCGACAACTTACGCTGAGTAGGTATCTACTTATATATACATATGTAGGCAGTAACATGCTGGAAACGAGGAACTGGGTCGCAAGTCAATCTCTTTAAAATATCGACTCACGCGACGCATTCCTTAACTTTCGTGTACCCGAGTGTACTGTAGTATGAGTGTACCTATGGTACCCAGGGAAATTTACAAGTCTCAGCAGTTGATAATGAAAGGTGTGTTTGTAACCACAGGGACAGGATATGTAGCATGGTTTCAAAAATGTAAGCGTATCGGATTCACCCATAACAAAGAAAATCCCATGATGAGTTCCGTAGCCATTGTATAGGGATGGTTATTTTTTTTTTCAGACTCTGATTGTGTACTGGCATCCGTTGTAAGTACTTGCTATGAGTCACTTGCTTGATTATTTTAAAATTTTAATGAATGAACGAAAGTATAGTAAAATATCTATTCAGTATAACATACTGGAGTATAGTCTGACTATAAAGTCGTGACCAAAAATGAGGGCGCTGCCTGCACACAAGAACGTCAAAATCAAGCATAACCTGGCAACACCACCATACTAAAATGATTAGTTCCTCAAACATTCATGTCACGACTTTATAGACAGACTATAAAATCTAACGCCTATGCTGCCCGCGAATTGTAACTTTGCTGGATGAGTTTAGCAGCATTTTGTGTGACATCGTAAACCCTCACTAATACCTCGCGTCGCTCGTCAGTCGTCAGTCGTCACGTCACTCGTCAGTCGGCAAGTATGCAGAGTGCCCTGAAACGTTAACAGCGCGTGACGAGAGAGCCGCTTTGTGCCCACTGCCCGCCCCCGGCGCCGCTCGCCTCGCCTCGCCTCGCCTCGGGGAGTTCTTTCCGTGCCGGCTGAAATACATTTTGTATCTAAATGTATCTAATGCTGATCCGAACCGACCAGGCCCCGAGTCTAAGTGTGGAATCATAGCTTAAAACTTTGTATGTGTTACGTATGGGTAGGTAATCTAATGTAGTTAAGCAGTTAGTTAAGCACAAAGAAACTTTTCCGCCTGTAAATCTGTATCACACATTGGCTCAATAAATATTTTGTATTTTTTGTTTTTTATATGTTCGAACAATTTTACATACTCCTGATACTTATAACATACAATTTCAATCGCCCTCAATGAAAGTACCTTACCTACTTACAGTTATCACCTTTAATCTACTCGTAACTGCGCACAAGTCGTTTCCAAAACATTTATCGCTATATTTAACAATACATCTTACTTTATAGCTGCAGGAAATAGGGAACATGATTTAAATAATACCTAGATTAAGATTTAGAAGTGTAAAAACGTGTTCGCTTTTTGTATGCAGACTACTAGCTTCACAATCATTTTGGTCTCAGTTCGACTCAGTAATTCCTCTCATCGTGAGGTGTCGGTTCGATTCCGTAACCCTTAATCTAAAGGCAACACAACGCGGCTGCAGTCGGCCCCTCGCACGGCGCAGGCGCGGCGAGGGGAGGGGGGCTGGAGGAAGGAAGGCACTAATAAAATAAGGAGCACCCCCTACATCCGCCTCCCCGCCGCCCCGCCGCGCCGCCCGCACCCCCCCTCCGAGCCGGTTAGCTGTAATCGTTGCATACTCATTGATAGTTACACAAACTGCTCTATTTCCTGAGTGTGACGCTCGCTCGTGACATGTATTGTATTGGAATATTATAATCGACACGATTGGACCGGTCGTTGTGGTGATCCCTGGTCCAGCCTATGTCCAGCAGTAGACTTCTATTTTTTCCTACTATACTTTACATGGTGATGAGTAGATCCTACTCTTAGACGTAGGGGGTAGACGTACTCGACGTAAAGGGAATCGACGAAGATAAACTCGGTGTAAGGGGAACTCGCTGCAAAGGGAATAACTCATCGGCTGGTGTGATGAATTAAAACTGCAACATAAGCTTGTCTGTAGATACAACAAAAAAAAAACAATTATGGTATGCAGGCAGGTGTCCCTGACTCCAAATCACAGAGTTCTGGAATTTTTGTCTGTCTGTTTGTTTGTTTGTTCACACACGACGCAAAAACTACTGGACCGATTTTAAAGACACTTTTGTGTCTGAAAGCTTATGGTTAGACATAAATCTGTGTTTCATTTATCTCGCTACGATGACAGGAAGGAATCCGTGCGGACGCAGTCGCGGGAAAAGTCTAGTACGATATGAAAGTTTAAAATAATTATGAATTTAACATATTGTGCTATTGACGGCGTAGCAACAACAATATGCGTCGACATTTTGGCACCCTCTCACGTCCAGGCGTCTTCTAGCCATGCAGGTGGGACGGCAGCTGCAGCAGAGTCTAATAAGAGAAGGAAATGTCTAGGACTGCGTGAGAGCTACGAACACCTGCCTTTCGCTATGAATCCCGTAAGGGACAAATATTTGTATGGTGAATATGAAATAGTTATCATAATACAAGTCCAGTAGGCTATAGATTCTAGAACTTTAAATGTGACTAGCACGGACCTGAAAAAAAGACGGACGTAATGTGACACTAAAAAGATGTGAAGCATGCAAGGTCCAACATTTTCGTTTGTTCTACAAGGAACCTACACTCACACAGATGCACTAGCTCTAGGCGCAGGTCCTACATCCGTCACCTTATGTACCGCGTGATAGCACGCACACAAAAGAAATGGGTGCTTCACTCGTGATTAGACTAGATTACGTCCGTCTTTTTTTCACGTCCGTGGTGACTAGATAATTTGTGTGACAATGTCAATAAAAATGTTTTTTAAATAGGCTGTTAGACACTTAAGACATCATAACCTCTTTAGTGTTCCGTATTTTGTATCAGTAAAACCAAAATCTACATCTTCTTTGTACTTGATCCCTTTTTCTCATTTGTATCGGAGGAATTTAGTGAATCTCTACCAATAGGTTGGTCTACCTTTAGGTACTTTACGTTCTTACATTACGTACACGAACAATACATTACATTACATACATTTACCCACACAAACGAACGTTAATGTAACACATCAACAATGAAAGAGACTGGTTTACACGAACAGGTGGCGTGCGAGCGAGACGATGTATCGCTGTAATCTCAATAATGCACGCGTGTCTTGCTAATGCCGCTCGGATTGCGACTGAGTCAAATAAGTCAAATTCGACGGGGGCCCGAATTATGCGGTCCATACGCTAGAAGCTAGTACCGTATCTTCCGCTATTTTAATTTAATCAACGATGAGAGCAACTAAATAAAAGCCCATAACGCAGCCTACTGTCTTCCGCCCCAGTCCCCGGTCCCCGGTCCGGGCCGGCGCGCTGCTGGCAGCGCATCCCTAGCGCGATGGACTCTGGCACGCGCCGGCCCCGCCGCTGCCAAATGGTCCTCGCTTGGCACCGGCTCGACCCGGCGCGGCGCGGCGCAGTGCCAGCTAGGGCCTTCGAGTGTGCGTGACGAATTATTAGGATAGCGCTTAGTGCGGCAAACATTACATGACATGTGTTCCGTGAGGGGGTAGTCAGAGGTATTCTAAATGCATCATATAATCTTTGATTAATTATATGTCAAGATACGCTTCTAGTGTACTGAAACAAATGGGCCAACTTTCTTATTTTGGTGTGCGTGAGGCGTCATACAGCGTATCTCTGTGTGCGTGTATATCAGTATATATAAATCAATCAATAATTTAATTTATTTCAAGAAACATAAACTCATAATTTTGTTAGTACATTGGTTCCACATACATACAATGACATTCAATTATATGGATAGGGTTTTTGGTTTGGAATTTTTTTCGACGCGTTCGTAGCTTCGACTGTCTATCTTGACATAATATAACTTATGAAAACTTATGAAATCATATTATAATATTGTCATTTCAGTAGCAACTCTGTTCTGTGTGATAGGTGAATTATGGAGTGCAGCGTACAGGGCTGGTTCATCACGACGTGTTCTATCACTGCCTTTGGTGATATATTAATCCATACTAATGAATGTAGGCTTTGAATTACTAAGGGGACTTGTACCAAAAAATATTAAGGCTTAAACATGTTTAAATATGATTATCTCACTGTATGTCATCAATGAGCAAGTAGAGCGACAGAGCGTTCCTTAAATCCATTCTTGCATCCATCGCAGCTAGATCACAGCTCTTCTTCAGTCCGTCCTGGGACATTGGCCTCCTCCATATTTCTCCATGACGTTTGAGAAAAATGTACTTAAGTTTATTGATTTTTTACATTTTTGTGTTTTGTGTTTTTTAGGAACAGATTTTGATAGAAATAACTTGATCCCTGATGAAGAATATAGACATCTTAGAAAAAGTATATGTCTAGAATGAGCCTCACACTTGTTCCGTATAAAACAAAAGGGGCTAACTTTCTTAGGTTGGTGTGCGTGAGGCGCCATACTAATTATGTATGTGTGCGTGTATATGTATAGGGTTTTGGAACCAGTACTGGTTCCTATTTTTTTCGACGCTTTCGTAGCTTTGACTGTCTATCTTGATAATCTAAGATAGACATCATATTCGCATAAAACTCATGCAAAAACATTTTTGTAACCAGTCGGTCTGATCTATGCAGGAATCGAAGGTTATTTTCTATTGTAAGTACAAAAAAAATTTATAATGCAGGTCATGTTAATATAAGCAGGTAGGTACAGCATGCAGGAAGTTATATAGATTTACCGTAAGGCCGACAAGGTCAGCGGGGCGGGGCGGGCGGGGTGGCGGAGCGGGGGGGGAGGTATAATCAAATCGGCTACGGTCGTAGCGGTGCCGGTGCTACGGGCCGGCGGCCGCACGCTACGGCGTAGAAGCGCTACGAACATTAATGACTCTATTCATTGTAATTGTTCATCGTTATTGAACTGGTAGTAAGTTTGTATTAATATTTTATGAGTTTCGTGTTTTAGAGTGAACCACACCATTTCTTGACACACACACTTGATTTCACACTACATGTTAAGATATTTTTAGGGTTCCGTACCCAAAGGATGTCTTACTAAGCCTACGTTGTCCGTCCTACCTATTTAGGGCTGTAACTTTTGAACCGCAACAACTAGACAGAATATGCGTTATTAGGGATAACAAATACTAAAAATGTTAAAAAGTTAAAAATTAATGGTGGTCCTCATACAAGAAACTAGTTTTTATCAACTGCCTCCGTGGTCTATTGGTTAAGAGCATTGGGCTCTTGACACGGAGGTCGTGGGTTCGATTCCCACGGGGGGCACCTAGTGAAATGTCACTTTGTGCGTTTTTCCCCAGTTGGTTAGGACATTGCAGGCTGAGTCACATGATTGTCTGAAAAGAAAGATGATTCCGTGCTTCGGATGGCACGTTAAGCTGTTGGTCCCGGCTACTATCTCTGGTGGTAGTAGTCGTTACATAAAAACCACGTCAGAGGCCGTAAGGCGGTTTGAATAAACTCTGACACCAGGGCTTGCAGCCCACTCGATAAGAAGAAGAAGATAGCAAATTCTACAGTATAACAACAGATAATAAAAACTGGCCAAGAGTGAGTCGTTCTCGCGCCAAAGGTCCCAGATAATAATTTATTTATTCAAATAACCATGATTCATGACCCAGAGAAAACAACACTTTTTTCTAAGTTAATATGTTGTGTGGTGGTGTGGTTGGTACGGAACCCTCGACGACGGTGACGACGACGGGTGGGAGCCCGTCTCACACTTGACCGGTTTTATTTATGAACTAGTGTTTTCCCGCGACTTCGTCCGCACAAATTATATACCAGATTTTAAGTCAGATCATAAGCTATCAAACAAAAAAAGTTTCATCAAAATCGGTTCAGTAGTTTTTGCGTGATGCGCGATCAAACAAACAAACACACAAACAAACAGACAAACAGACAGACAAAATTTCTAAAAAGGTTGATTTCGAGTCAGGGATACCTAAAAACCATATCGTAATCTTTTTTTTGTAAATATTTTCAATGTACAGACACACTTCAGTTACAGTTTTAAATAATAGTTTAGACAATTATGATTATTTTTTACGCGCTTTGAACGATGGTTGGCAGTTTGATGGTCTGTTCATCCCCTTCAATAACCGTCAGCCTACTACATATACCTATAGACTTACCTATAGACACGAACCTATGTTAAAAGTGTATGACGACGGGCCCATACAAAATACCACTATTAGTATGGGAACGCGTTCGGCGCCGGAGAATACTAAAAGCTAAAAGTGCGTCTCTATGGGACCAACATCGAAATCGCGAAAAAAAAACAACTGTCCCTTACATTTGGCTCGAGTAGGTTTGCAGTTTTGTATGGAGGAGCAGATTTTTTTCGCGATTTCGATGTTTGTGCCATAGAGAAAGTTGCTCAGTTTGATGGTCTCATCATCCCCTTAAAAAAGTGTCAGCATATTAAGAAGGACCCTATATAAGTACCTACTATACTTTACTATACTATACGTGGAGCCGCGCCCTGCACGTTCCTAATTATTATTTGTTAATCTCACTAATGCTAGTTGTCCCTCGCGCGTGTAACTGTATGTAATACCTATGTTTGTATGTATGTAGTTCACTTGTGGAAGTAGGAGTGTTATTAAGTGACGTCATCACAATTAACAACCATCTGTCAGTGCTCAGTGGTGATAGGATAGCAGTAGGTCATATCAGTCCTCTGTTTCAAAAGACAGCCATAAAAAACACCTTGGAATTGTTAAACAAGTCCTCTGTAATCTGTCTTGAATTTGTTAAACAAGTCCTCTGTAAAAAGGTTACTATAAACTCGATGATTATTTGAATGACCAAAATGTCTGGTCGACAATGTTACACTATGTAATTCAATATTTGTACTTTGTATATTTTATTTTGTTTAAAAGAAGTGTGTTGTAGAACTTGTAGAGTTTCTGGCCGCATCTTCTCTACAACGGAACACCTTCCGAAGCGGTGGTAGAATCAAAAATGACGTCAGAAAGTTATCTATGTGATATTATTTTGAATAAAAATTTTGACTTTGACTTTGACTTTGACTTTAAATAAAATATCAGCACCATCGTCAGCCCATACAGGGTGTAGGAAAAGCACCATTAACCTTTAAATTAATTAAAAAGTCATTTATTGCTCTGTATCTGAGTACCTTTAAATCGCATAGGTACTCTACCCATCAAACTGAACAACTTTTACTATGAGAGCAAACTTGTCAGTACAAAAAAAATCAGCCCTTTCATACATTTGAGTCGAGTTGGCAATTGGCATTGAAGTGTAGTATGGAACAGCAGATTTTATTTGACCGGTTTGATTTGCTCCCATAGTAAAAGTTGTTCAGTTTGTTGGGTAGAGTATGTAGTTTAAAGGTTAATGATACTTTTCCTTACACCCTGTAAAACGTCACACTGCAGGGTACGGCCATAGAGAAATTACACGCTCCCCTTGGGGTACGGCACACCCTGAGGGAAAAGTAAAAACTGGTATATTTACTGGACTGACTATTTACTACAGCAGCATAAGCATATGCTCCCGACTATATTCCCCGAGGGGGTAGTCAGAGATATTCTGAAACCTCAGAACATCCACGTTTCACCAGTAGTAGCGCATCTCCGTCCAGTGTGACGGGGGGTGAGCCCTAATATTTACTATTATGTTACTAAAGGACTAAAAAGACCTTTCATGGACCTTCAATACTAGAAAATAAATAAAGAATGCGGACCGACACAATACATGATGGTTTATAAACGACAGTCAAGTGCTAAGTGTTGCCCCATAAGGCGGATTCTCAGGGACGTATTCTCCTCAGGGGAAAATGTGCAAGTGCTATAAGGGTGGCCGGTTCAAAGGGGGCGACTTGCAAGGCCGTACATGGGTATAAAGATGACTATCGAAATTAATTACCTATAGCTATAGCTAGAGGCACGACAGCGCTGTGGAATCCAAAGGTGCATGTCCAAATGCAACGCATAAAATAGAGGTAATAAAAAAAAAACTTGTTTTGAATTTGAATTCGTCAGTAAAATTGTATGTTCTTTCGAGTTTCAGCTCTATAATATGTTGTATTGCTGACGCGACGTAATCAGAGGAGTGATAATAATATTACATTTAGATTAACTTGTCTTTTGAACGGGCCTCTACATGTTGGCTTCGGCTCCATGCACGCCTTCCAAAGGTCCGGGACTTAATTGCCCGTGATTACGGATCGTAAGACACATAATAATAATAATTTAACATAACATAAATATTCTTTTCCTCACAAGCTCGGAAAGATTCTGTTTATCGTTCGAAATCTGAGTGTATTTTATCCGCTAGCGTGCAAAGAGTTTTTGAAATTCGAATTTGTCTATTCAATATTTTTGTATACCGCCAATGCACTGAAAATGCTTAATAACTATTTCATGACACTGGCCAGCACGAAAATAAAAACTTTTTTAAATGTTATTTTTAGCAATTCACTTTTTTTCCTCGCTGTTGTGAGGTGAAAAATTGTGTGTTTCGCTCGGCTGCAAAGTTATTCTGCGTCTCGTACCTTTGAAACCTTCGCTTGCTCAGGTTTCAACAAAAGTACTCGCGCCAAAAAGCAACTTTGCAGCCTAGCATAACAAATAACTATTATTTGCACACCAAACCAACCAACCAATGCGTAGATACACTAAGACTACACACACTGTCTACAGACAGTTAATTATCTGGTCACAGCCACGACACATTAAGGAAAAATGTGGAGCTCGCTCTGCTTTCTTTTTGCTCGTTTTAGATCTGGATACAATTCGTGATGATAACTGTTCTGTCCTTTTATATGGGCCCGCGAGCAAGCCCGCGCATTTTTGGGGGACGGCCATATTTATTCGCCCATTGCAGGGCGCAATATTTAAAGTATCCATAGGGATTATCCTAGAAGTGGAACAATCCATCCACACAGTTTTCTACTCGTGCAGTATCAAGAAGAAACTATTTTCAATATTGTCCTAGCATGTCCTTTCTAGTTAGTTTTAAGATTGTTAGTTTTATTTAATTTCTTTTGTCTGCATTCTAGTTCGTTTTAAGATTTTTAATTATAATTACGATTTTCTATCATCATTTTATTACAAATAAATCCTAGTTAAAAAAACGTGTTTCAGAACACAATACGCTTCTTCTCCACTCGTACTAAATATTATATCCATAAACAAGTTCAGTTCGAGATAGTCTCAGGAACTAAACTAAATAACAAAAGCTTCAGGTCAAACTATCTCCCTGCTAACTTCTGAAAGCGCCCCCGCACTGTGCCCGCACCCCCCGCGCCCTGCGCCGCGCCTCCAAGCTGAAAGTTCCTACGGGATAGTAAAATACGGTGAGCAACAAAAGCGCCACGTCCCACTGGCCTGTGTACGTACATTAGGAATACTGTGCCGACACTCGTATCCATTTATACAGGGTGTAACAAAACACCCTAGTAATACTTAAGGGGGTGCTTTAGACCATCAAACTGAACAACTTTCACTATTGAGCCAACTTCGAAATTGAGAAAAATAAATCAGCTGTTGCATACAAAACTGCAGTACCGACTCGACTAAAATGTATGGGACAGCTGATTTTTTTTCGCTCATTCGTAGTTGGCTCAAAGTTGTTCAGTTGGCATTTTGTTACACCCTGTAGTGATGAGGGCTTTGAAATTCTAATCGACAACCTTTTTGTGTGACGGAAGCTTGAAATTAAATTTTTTATTTTTTTATTTATTGTACAAAAAAATAAGAAATTACATGGAGTTTTAAGTTTTAAGCATAGTCCCTATCGAACAGAAACCTCTAGGGTTTATGTGTTGAAGGGGAGTTCGAATATTACCTACAATGTTCGGATTAACTAAGTCTAGTTATAGTTGCGTGGCTTGTTTAAGAAGTCACGTAGGTACATAATCTCAATCGTGAGAGATCGGAGAAGTATTACATCTGCCGGGCGTCACATGACACCCAACTTTTTTTAAATTATGCTAATGAATTGAAGGGCTGTGTGGTTCCCGGGAAAGAATAGGGTTGCCCCATCTCAACCCGAGCGTGGGTTTCTAAGAGAGAGGTCAATGTCAACTTGACCTTGGTGCGTACCACCTTGCATAGTAGCACTAGCATGGAAACTACAGAGGGTGTTGTCGACCAGGCGGTCAGCAGCTAGAACTTTGCCAAAATAGAAGATAACATAACATGAAAATGTGCCGACCCTTAATAATGAGATTAGGGCAGCAGGACGATTATGATTATCATATTATTTATAATATTTACTGAAATGTGATAGTCATCATGAAAATACGACGTACCTGACGCTGCGTCTAAGATACCTACGTGTTTGGGATTATAAGTAGGTACGAGAGCTACACACTCATACACAAACTCACACTACACAGTTGACACACACATTACCTGCTTAGTTTATAATATCTATACATCTATCTCTCTTTGCTCTTATTAAACCGTTGTATTCCTTTCATATTGTTAAACTGTTATGTTAATCTAGGAAAACCTATATGCAGCCTATGTACCTATTGATAGTATAAATGGTTAAACTTTGTTTTATTTTAAGGCTGTTGGTTTTTCTTAATAAATTTAAATAAATACGATTAATTAGGTAGACTTTGTGAGTGAGATAGTAACAATCAGAGAAATTGAACCTAAGTACCAATCCAGTACCAAGGATGGAGTACCAATACGTACAATTTATATCTCTAACAACACCGTTGAAAAATATAGTTATGCTTGCTTATAAGTATTTTTTTCTAATGCGTTTTTCGAACTTTTCTACAATCTCTTTGTTCGAGTACAATCGCCCACTAGCTTCCTCCTGAAGTGTTTACAGCAAACAGAACATTCTCTTCGCTCTGTGACATCTTGTCTTGTGCAATAATGTTAGTGTTATAAAGTTTCTAGAACTCTGGAGCGAGGTATATGATCTCTACTGTAGAACTAGTGCTCGAAGCGAAGCCGCCACGCCCCACGTCCCACGCCCCACGTCCCACGCCACGAAACCGAACCCAAACAAGCTCGTAAGTTTGATTTTATTGTTATAGCTCCATTCTATAGGAGAGTGTACCTACTCGTAACTTTACGAGGGCTATTATCGTTTATGTAACTAGGGATAACTTTTTTAATATCGCTCTTTTACTAATAATGAACAAGCACTGTGTCCTGTGCGAGATCTAAAGGCATTCACAGATGTAAAACGCTTGTCTTGTCACGTTCGTTAGCAGCAGGGAAGAAATAAGATTAGTTTTCATTCAGTATTTATTGTATTTACTTAAATAGAAACAAAATCTCTTTCTACAGCCCTCTAGAGTCCAGACAAAATTAATAGTAAAAACTAAACTTATTTCGTGCCTGCTGTAACGAACGTGACACGAACTTTAAACTAGATATACCTGTACATACCAAAGATTTAGGAGCGCAGCGAATACCAACGAAAATCTTTGGTTCATACGATGGGTATATTGATTTGATATGATGCATAAATCAATAATTAAAAAAACAATTGTGTTGGCTCTCCAAATATTTGTCATTAAAAAAAATATAAATATAAAATAAAAAAAACGCCGTAACTCCGTGTATTGTATAATACCTTCTGGTTGCAGCTTAGAATGGACTATCCCATTTCTTCCCGTGAGAGTCGTTCGGGGCGACTAAGGGATAAGGGTTTCATATGCAGTGTTTTTGAGGGCGAACGGCTATATATACCCACTATTACCTACCGCTTTACTCGACATTCTATCTTGAAACCTTCGATAAGCTCAACGTGAGCCTTACTTGCTACAACAGCCTGTAATAAAGTTGGTAGGTATAGCAATGTTTCTGACCATCCCGACAGCTTATGGTCGTGAGTTTATATATGTATATTAATATAGGGTCCTTCTTAATATCCGGACGGTTTTTTAAGGGGATGATCAGACCATCAAACCTGACAACTTTCTCTATGGTAGGTACCAACGTTGAAATCGCGAAAAATAATATATTTTCTGTGTTGTTGTGTTTTATGGAGCCGTGGTATCCAGTAGCGAGTAACCTTGCCTGCCGTGCAGGAGGCGATGGTTCGATTTCCGTCCAGGCCGACTCGTACCAATGAGTTTTTCGGAATTTATGATGATTTGTAACACCACTGGCTTTTCGGTGAAGGAAAACATCGTGAGGAAACCTGCATGCTTCAATTTCGATGCATGTATTGTACCCACTGTCCATTATAAGTGGCGACGGGCTCACCTCCCGTCACACTGGACGGAGTTTATAAAACTGCAATCATACGCAGCCGAAATGTATGGGATAGCAGTTTTTTTCGCGATTTCAATCCGATAGAGAAAGTTATTATAATATTTTAATCATGTTTGAAGTGTGAGCGTGTGAGAAGGGAGGAGGTCCGTGGGTAGACCGCCGATGCGTTGGTCAGACGACATTGTAAGGATTGCGGGGCAGACATGGATCACATTGGCACAGGACCGTGAGGAATGACGCATAAAAAAGCGTGTGCGCAGTGTGTTGATGTGGGCTGATTTTATTGATTGATTGTGCTTTATGTAATGTGGTGTACAAATAAAGAATATTTATCTTATGTTATCTGTGTACACTGATATTATAAGAAACGCCTGAAAATACTCTGACAGCAAGTCTACCATTACGTACCTATATTTTTCCTCTAGGCACCAGCACAGCACCGAAACCCGTGACGAAGTAAGTAGGTATGATCTGTGTTTCCTCTCATCTGCTTCCTGCCTGCTATAGGTACTTAGTTAGTTACCGAATGTATTATGTAGAAATTATTCACGCTAACCACTCAGACACCATACGCGCAATCCGTGCTTGATGTCTTTGAACATGTAACTAGGATGTTTTGAACTGAGGCAGTGTTGTTCGTGTTGTCTTTGTATTTTCCGTCGCCAAGTCTTCCTGCGCGAGTGTGTGCCTCTGTACCGATATGCTTCACACATGCACACACACTCTTCTCTGAGACAACGTGTACGGAGCGCCAGAGCATCCTGGAATTCCAATATATGAACGAAATGCCTTCCATGCAGTCAACTGTGAGCTTTGTGGAGCCTTCCTCGAGATTGTGCTGCGTTCCTAGAAGCCGTTATTGTCAGGCAATAAGGTGCATTATGGGATGTTTGTTGTAGAGTCGCGGTTGGTCCGTGGTGGGCGTAATATTGCGTGTTTACTCTCGTTTGTTGTGCCGCCGCCGCCGCTCCAATATCTGCCGACTAACTTCTAGCTCACGTCTTTACCTAGTTTTATTATCTCTTACTTATAGTTGGTTAGCGACGATTAGTAATTAAGTAGATAGAGATACCTACAAATACCTATACCTATAGGTACACTTCAGCTTCACTTTATTGACGAAAGAAATTCTTCCCCAAACTCTTTCCTATCTTTTGTCTTTCAAAATAAATCACCAGGTTTATCTGATCATTATCAAATATTGATTTTGATTATTAGTAGGTATCTACTTACATTACTAACATAACATACCTACCTATCTATACAGTATTACAGGTGGAAGGAAAAGTATCATTAACCTTTAAACCACATATTATCTCTACCCATCAAACTAAACAACTTTTACTAAGGGAACAAACCGACTAAACTGCAATGCCTGGGTACTCGACTCAAATGTATGCAACAGCAGATTTTTTTGTTGCTCCGATTGGTTTGCTTCCATAGTAAAAGTTGTTCATTTTGATGGGTCGACTCTTAGTTTAAAAGGATGCTAATGATATCAATTTAACCCTGAATATTCCGTTGATGTTGCATACGTTTGCGTCGAGTTGGTATTGCAGCAATATTGCAGTTTAGTAGGTATGGGACAGCTGACTTTTTTTTCCAATCATTGTCATAGATTTGCTCCCATGGTAAAACTTGTTCAGTTTGATACTTTTACAATACGTAGTTAGCTACTGGTTACAATAATTAGCTTAGCTGAAATTTTTTTATAATTTTTCCAGACCGCGCCAGAAGCAGGGTGGTGTTTTTCCAACACTGTTTATAATTTATTAGGGTTCCGTACCCAAAGGGTAAAAAGGGACCCTATTACTAAGACTCCGCTGTCCGTCCGTATGTCTGTCTGTCTGTCTGTCCGTCTGTCACCAGGCTGTATCTCACGAACCGTGATAGTTAGACATTGCTTTCTTTCACAGATGATATAGGAGGTATTTCTATTGCCGCTATAACAAAAAATACTAAAAAACAGAATAAAATAAATATTTAAAGGGCTCCCATTCAACAATAGTTATTTGTTATGCTAGGCTGCAAAGTTGCTTTTTGGCGCGAGTAGTTGTATTGAAACCTGAGCAAGGGAAGGATCCTAAATTGAACCACGAGCAAAGCGAGTGGTTCAAATAATATAATCTTGAGCTTAGTAGGCATAAGAATAGTTAATAAGCGAAGGTTTCAAAGGTAGGAGACGCAGAATAACTTTGCAGCCGAGCGAAACACACAACTTTTCACCTTACAACAGCGAGGAAAAAAGTGAATTGCTAAAAAGAATATTTTAAAACTTTTTTTTTTCGTGCTGGCCAGTGACATGAAATAGTTATTAAGCATTTTCAGTGGATTGGCGGTTTAGAAAAATATTAAATAGGTAGTTAGACAGATTCGAATTTCAAAAACTCTTTCCACGCCAGCGGATAAAATGCGCTTTTGCACTCAGATTTCGAATGATAAACAGAATCTTTCCGAGCTTGTGAGGTGAAAACGTAAATTTTTTGCTCGTTTGTAGATAATGGTACGGAACCCTTCGTGCGCGAGTCCGACTCGCACTTGGCCGGTTTTAATATGGTTAAGCATACCTACCGACCTAACTACAAATATAAGGTCTAACAAAATTAGCTGAAACTATTTTAAGGGGTGTATCAGACCATCAAACTGAACAACTTTCTCTACGGGACCAACCAATATCGAAATCAAGAACAAAATTCAGCTGTCCCATAGTTATATATGTAATTACAAAACTGCAAACATAACTCGACTCAAACGTATCGGACAGCCATAGGATAGGATTTTCGCGATTTCGATATCGGTCTCATAGAGAAAGTTGTTCAATTTGATGGTCTGCAAAATCCCCTTAAAATTGTTTCAGCAAATTTTGTTAGACCTTATTCAGTACAAGAAGATTTGAATACAACCTAGTTACTAAATACACGTTTTTTAAAGATTTGTAACTAGGTAACTAATTAGTTAATTAACTAGTTAAGAAACGTTTAGTTGTTAACTGGTTTCAGAATATCTCAGACTACCTCTCGGGGAATATAGTCGTGAGCATATGCTATGCTAATAGCATTAAAATACATATACCTAAAAAATACCTAAGTTAATTAACATTATGCTATGCTGCTAGTTAATTATCTTAGGTACCTATTTGAATTAAATCAATCTAACTTATAATACATAGGTACCTACTTATAGCTTGGCAAAAAAGTCATGATACGGTGACAGGTGGAACTAAAATTTGAGTATGGTGGTGTTGCCAGGTTATGCGTGATTTTGACGTTCTTGCGTGGAGGCAGCGCCCTCATTTTTTATCACGACTTTTTTACCAAGCTGTAACTACTTGCAATCTATATAATACCTAATACGTATTTATTTATGATTGATTTTTACTGCTACTCCCCGCTAGAGTGAGCATACCACAGTCCTACCACGTCTTACTTCAAATTGATCTTTCAGCTCTCTCTAGTGGGGAGTAGCCGTTAAAATCCATGAACACTAAAAATCGGAGAAAAACAGATGGCGCTGACTGTAATTTGTCCAGCATAGCTAGCATGCCGCAGTGATACAGCGCTATCACACCTTCGCTCTCTTTCTATTTGCGTGCGAACGAACGAGATAAAAGACGTGATACAGCCGTATCACGGAGGCAAGCTACCCATGCAGCTCAGCGGTTGTAGCAAAACAATCGAGCTCTTCGAGCGATCGGAGGGCCTTCGGAGGGCGTACAAGCTGGTTTCACCAACGCACGTACACCTAACTGGAATTTTCCCTGCTTTAAAACTGGGGATAGGTAGACTGTACATTATCAAAAATATTATAAAACTGTAACTGAAGTGTGTCTGTACATTGAAGATGATTTTAGAGTGGGTCAGGTAGGCCGGAATAAATAAATCCAAGTTGTATCTTCAATCCACCAGGAATGTATATTTCTGTATTCAATCGGGCAGAGTAACGTCCTACTTTCACAGTTGATTAAGAATGGCTGTCCATACCTATTGCTCGACATTTTATAACAAGATCAAAACAATCCCCTTCCCTAATAAAATCCCCGTTTCCCCGTTACACTTGAAAAATACTTGAAAACAACTGCGCGAGTCAATACAATCATTTATATGCAATAAATGAATATGAATATATGAATATATCAATTAGCATTTCTAATTAATTATCATGCAAAACAATTATGTTTATAATTATTGTGAAACTATTGATTATTAAATAAACTCATTAATCAGGTATATATCAGTTATTGTTGTATAGCCTTCATGCCGGATGTGATAGCCGGTGGTAACAATATTTACAAAAAAAAGATTACGATACGGTTTTTAGGTATCCCTGACCACAGAATAATAACTAGTAACTAGCCCTGACTCGAAATCAACCTTTTTTAGAAATTGTGTCTGTCTGTTTGTCTGTTGGTTTGTGTGTTTGTTTATTTGTTTGTTTGTTTGTTTTTTGTTCGCGCATCACGCAAAAACTACTGAACCGATTTTGATGAAACTTTTTTTGTTTGATAGCTTATGATCTGACTTAAAATCTTATATAATTTTTGCGGACGAAGTCGCGGGAAAACAGCGTTTTCTAGTAGATTAATAAGATTAGTTACCTATTAATTGGAATATCTCTGACTGCCCCCTCGGGGAATATAGTCGTGCGTGAGCATATGCTATGTTAAGCTACCTATAAATAATTATTAAAACTCCCGAGCTGGCCAAAAGAAAGACAAATTTAGTCATTTTCTTATCAGCTGTAGGTAATCTAGACTATCCGAAGACAATAGATTGCAGAACCTTCTAAACTTATTTAGTTAGGTAACTTTAGAGAGTTCCAATGTTTACCCCCCAATAGTAGCGACGGTCCTCGGGGAGGGTGCAGCAGCGGGTGGTGGCCAGCCGGCGGCGGGCGCTGGGCTCTCGCGGGCCGCGGCCGCCTCGCGCCGCTCGGCTCGGGCTCCGGGCTCGGCCGGCTCGCGCCGCGGCTCCGCCAGCGCCCGCAGTGACGCATTGCAGGTGCGCGGCGGCCAATCGGCGCGCGCCGCTCGCCAGTCCACGCCGCCGCACCCGCCCGATATAAAACCGACTATCCTTTGCGGATTAAATCTAATCCCGTGCCGTTCGTCCCGAGACATGGACTTCGACGTTAGACAGATTCGCGTCTAGAACGGAAAACGATCGGTGTTGTGCGAAACGATTCCTAGAATCGAAAAGCGGACATGAAAATTAGGCGATTCGCATAGTCGACTCGGAACGATTCGCGACCGGGCAGCTCTAGCGAATCGCGGTCGCGAGTTTCTCGGCGCTGCCGTTCGCGCGAAAGAGGGCGGCAGTATCGTTTCAAACGTCGTTCCGTGCGGTCGCTTTTGCGGCGTAGTCTGTGATTTTTTTTAGTGTAGCTCCAGATAATCCAAGTTAATCTACAATGGTGAGTGTTATTTCCATTGGAATGTGTCGAAAGTGCATTCGGGGGATCTCTCCGCGTCGGATCCCGTCTATATTTCGGAGATGTGGTGTATCGGTGTTTATAGTGATGACGGCCTCCATTATATTATTGTGATGGTCGAATTTTACCGCAATGCGGATCGTCGACGCTACGGAAGTCGAGACGAGGAACGAGGAGCAGCGACCGGGAAGAGAACTGAGAGCTCGATGATGGGACGCCGGGCCCAACGGTCCGCGGACGACCGTTGGCAGGTCGGAGCCGTCCGTCGCCATAGTTCGAACCGTAGGTGGTGCCGGTGATGTGACGTTGCCGGTCGCAGCCGGGCCGGCGGCGGCGGGCGGCGGCGCTCTAAGATGGCGCTCGGCGAGTGTTAGAGGCAAAACAAGTGGTTTAGCGGTCGTAGAGCGGGCCGCGGCGCGCCCTGTTGCCGCGCATCGATCGGCCGGCGCAACTGTCAGACGCCCGTTGACTCATCGCCCGCTACTGGCTACTGGCTGGCTCGTCTCTGATAGCTACGCAGTTAGCGAGCTGGTCCCTCGCAGGTCTTCTCGTGGCTGAGGTCCACAGCTCCCGCCCCCCGCGCCCCCCTCCCCCGGCTACTTGTTACGTTTCATACGACAGGTCTGTCAGCTTTCTATTCTACCTATGATGGTTCAGAGTGTCACCTTAGGGATGTCATCTCACTATGTAAATCCTGGTAAAGGTGAAGACCTCTCGAACCTTCACTTAAAGTAGGTGGTGGTTAGATTGTGTGTGGAATCTAATTGGTATGCGATTGATTGTTTCACTGCATGAAGGAAAGGAAGCAAGGAATTGAATCTTGCATTATAATATAACCCTCTCTGATGTTACAACCCATTGTGATTTAAGTAGGTATATCACACCCCAGTCAATATCAAGTTCCACTAAGAAAGACATTTTGGTGACATCCTGACAATGTTTTTAAAAATTCCACCGTCAAAAGTTAATATAACTTTTTCATTTTAAGCATGTAGTTGAAATAATTTTCTGAGTAATGTGGCATGATTCTTCTTAAGCATACTTTAAATGTTAACATTTGCACATCACATTATCTTTATAATTAGCAAACATTAACATTTGACTACATAATGTTAGCCTCCTTAACATTTTGTAGTAAATTAAGAAACTACCTAATTTATCAAGTAACATCATAACAACAATGGTAGATGACATCGCCAGCCTCGCCCGTAGCCTTGTAGTGTGTTACTGCCTGATATTAACTATTGTTTCTATGCATGACATGCCGTAAAAGGCACGTCGCAGGCTTGCTCCATACCAAGATGAAACTGTTCACAATTATGTATTGTATTTTTACCCGACTACGCAACGCAAAGGAAGGGTAACGTGTTTATGACCTGCCTAAATGATAATGTTTAAGACCTGCACATACTATCACATTACACATTGATGTTGATCACTGACATACTCTAGCGATAGACAAGGCCTTTCATAGAAATAACATGTTCCACCTGAATACAGTACCCGCACCGCATTGATGTTCCCGAGTTCACTTCATTACTATGGCAATGATAGACCACAATGTCTCATTTTGTATTTTTGCTCTTTGTTTGTTTGTTTTATCACTAGAGTATATGTCAGTGATGTCGAACAACTGGATTTAAATTGTTAGATATGACATTCAAATGTACAGATTATGTGAAAAGGGTCAATTAAAAATAGAAAGTTTCTAATTTTAGTTTGATTGATTCTAGTATCATTCACTTTAAGAGAGTTGCAGATTGTAATGATAATGTTGATTTTTTTGTCAACCAGGAAAAGAATCCAGTTTAAATAGAAATAGAAATCATTTATTTGCCTCAAACATAATACCTAGTATTTAGAAAGTTTCCTGCCTAGTTGTGGTAACTGTTCTGACCACCATCATGATAGTTGAAACGGTTTGTGTAATGGTTGCCAAAAACAGTGGTCCTGGGTTTGAATCCCGGTTTGCTCCTAGATGTTACGCTTGTGCTGTTGTTGTATGGTTTCCATTATAAAGAGCCTGGTAGCTTACGTTTGGGATCAATACAATGTTTGTGCCTGTGAGCCTTAAATCAATAATATTCATTTATTTCATAAAAATAATCTTATGTGTAAAATGCAGGCAATGTCTATAGATAGACAGAATAGATTACACACAAAGAATAAACAAATACAATTTATAACAAGAATGAGAAGGGTACAAAGGTTTGTCTTATCACTAAAAGTGATGCTGTATTTTATATACCTAATCTATGTACCTATATGCTATGCCAGCAGCAGAAGTAAGCTGAACTAACATATTGTAATTCCTCCTCACAAAGTCTACTTACTTGTATAAAACATTATATTTAAACAGAAATAAAGTAATAAAGTAGATATGTACCTATAGCAATTAGCACAAGATAATTTTTTTATGAATCTGCAGAAAACAAAACCTTGAATGAGTATAACACACACATACAAACTCATGGCCATAATCCCTCACGAGGAAGGATCAGTACAACAGACAACTGTTGACAGAATTCATATATTGAGATTAGGTGTATCTTTATGCAGGGTCCTAATATGCTGACACTTGTTTAAGGGGATGACTATTAAACTGAACAACATTATCTGTGGGACCAACATCGAAATCGCGAAAAACAGCTGTCCCATACATTTGGCTCAAGTAGGTTTGCAGTTTTGTATGGAACAGCTGTTTGTTTTTTCGCGATTTCAATGTTGTTCAGTTTGACGGTCTGATCATCCCCTTGAAAAAGTGTCAGCGTATTAAGAAGGACTCAATATTGAGGGCTTGTTTCATAGCATGTGAAAATCACTCAGGGTGTTAAAATAAAAGAGAAATAGTATATGAAGATATGTATGCTATGCTACATCCTACAGTGATATAGATAGGCTCCCCGAGTGATTTTTACTCGTTTTGAAACTGATTCTTAGTAAACTTAACTCAAATATGTCACAATATCATTACCTATCTGTAATAAGTAGGTAGGTACTTGGCAGCTGATATTGATCTGTTATTTGCCATCATGCATGATAACGTTTTGTGTCTGCAGCTGATTTTGATCTGTTATTTTATTTCCCATCATACCTACATGATAACATTTAGTATCGTCATTAAATTACCTTTTAAATCATCTATTAATTAGGTACTTAAAATATTTTTATAATATCAAACTATCATGAGAGCTGATTAAAGCTAAAAGTGCGATTTTTCAAAGTCACATGTTCAAATCAGAAGCAGAAAATGTCAAAATTAATATGGAGATTATTTGCCATTCACCCACGATTTTGAAAGTGTACGATTCAAAAATAGTACTTCTGCACTACCTACATTCTCGTCAAGAACGATGATGTGGATGCCCTTCATTGTCCTCGCGACACGCGTCGTGTGATATAGTCATTTTCTTTGGAAATTCTTGCAGAGAGGTTCTCGCGAGAGTAGTGCCTGTCTGTGTTAATACAATGCACATTCTTGTGGCTGTAATGTAGATGTGCAAGCAATGATAACTGCTGGCAATGTCCGTTCCATTGTCTCAGTAATAACCTGCTATTAGCTGCTACTGCCGCTAGAACTGGACGTTTTTATTATGTTAAACAATAGCAGTTAATTGTCAGTGTTGATGATGACCGGCTTGTTTGGAGCATGACTACAGATGTGTGTACTCGCAACATGTTGTTAGATGACTGTGCTGATTGATCATTGTTTGTTTACCTTTAATGTTCATTTTGTAAACATAATGAAGTAAGATCACATATGATATAAATGCTTAGTAGGACTTTATAAATTTTCCGTTGAAGCATAACATTCCTTTCCTTGACCGCATGTGGGTAAATGTTATCAGTTCCCATGATATCACCATGCATGACACATTGTGGAAAATACTTGTACCTATGTAAGTAAATTTTCTACTGCTGGATTTCGACGTGTGACTTTTATAAATTGCACTCCAGTGGCATGATTAAACCACTTTGATTTAAATCATGATGATAAAGGCTAGAATGCATGCTTATTGCTTATACAGGGTCCAACTTAATATGCTGACACTTTTTTAAGGAGATGATCAGACCATCAAACTGAACAACTTTCTCTATGGGACCAACATTTAAATCACGAAAAAAAAATCTGCTCTCCCATACATTTTGGCTTGAGTAGGTTTTCAGTTTAGTATGGAACAGAAGATTTTTTTTTTGCAATTTCAATGTTGATCCCATACAGAAAGTTGTCCAGTTTGACGGTCTGATCATGCCCTTAAAAAAGTGTCAGCATATTAAGAAGGACCCTATATGATGCTTATGTAATGTTTTTAACATGGCAGAGCAGCCTGTTATGTTGTGTGAGTGTTATGTTAGAATAGAATTGCCAATGTAACAATGTGAGTGATCTGGCACTCATTGAACTCCATTAACTGCTCTAGTGTTATCCAGGATATAGAATATATTGCTAGCTTCTTATCGAGCGCCGTCTCATATATCCCTGGCTTAATACAACTTGTTGATAACATTATGGGTAGACTACGAGGCGACCGAGGCTGTGGTTTATATTGCAGTTTCGCCTTATGGACCAAATGTCCGATCAACACAACTTGAATCAGCCATCCTGACTGAATCATTACGAGTTGTAGCAAAGCTTTCGAGTCTACCACCCGACCGGCCGACCCTGATAATTATTGTCTTGTTATCTAAATTCTATTTTGTAATCATTATCTGTCTGGAATAAAGAATACAATTTTTGTTTTCAGAATATCTTGTGTGGTTTCTCCAAAGACTTCTATAAGAGAAGTCTGTGGGTTTCTCCATCTTGTACTAGATGACATTGAATCAAAGGTTCGATCAGAAATCTAAAAGTTTATATGATTTTGGCGGTTTATTAGTTGAATGAACATAATTTGAATTTCGTGTTACTTGGTATATGGCGTTGTGGCGGGCGGAACCGAGCCGAATCAGTTCTAATAGCCAGCTCTAGCTCTAGCTGGTGGGAGGAAGGTCGGAGCTCGCGTGTTATCGCGCGTCGTCGCTGATAGCGCGGCACTGCAGCGCCGGTCCGCAGTGTGACGTCACGCGGAGGCCTACACCTGTAATTGCCGCTGTAATCTGCGGATATCTTATCTGCAGATAACGTCCACATTATTTCTCGTCCGCGCACCCGCGCTCTTCTGTCTCTAATACTCCACAAAGATGGGTGTCACTAGTGTATGTACTTTTAATTTTCTTCTAATTATTGGTTGTCTTATTTAGGGTAATAGGTGTCGTGATTATTTAGGGTAATTGTGTTGATAGCGAGGGTACGGCGCTCGTAATTATAATACGTCGACCTCGGCACGAACGTGAGTCGTGATATCTGGGTGGGTCACGTAGTCCTGAGTGATGCCACAGAATAACCAGCAGGCTATCTTTATATTAAGGTATAGATGCGGTTTGTCCACGCACCGTGTTCACATGTACACAACGCGTATAAGATGCAGCCGTTGTGCACATTGCAAGCCGGGCGGGGCTGGGCAGTGGAAAGTAAGGCAGGTGATAACGGTGTGGCGGTGGCGTTGGTTGCAGGCGGACCAGCTGACGGAAGAGCAGATCGCGGAGTTCAAGGAGGCGTTCTCACTGTTCGACAAGGACGGCGACGGCACCATCACCACCAAGGAGCTGGGCACCGTGATGCGCTCGCTCGGCCAGAACCCCACCGAGGCCGAGCTCCAGGACATGATCAACGAGGTCGACGCGGACGGTACGTACACTACACTACACTACACTACACACACATACCTGTCTACAGCTAACTGTATCACACCAGTGATATGCTCACGATTCAATAGTCAGGGATATTCTCAATATACAGAATAAATATCCTTTTAAACTAAGAGTCTACCCACCCATCAAACTGAACAACTTTTACTATGGGAGCAAACCGATCGAAGCAAAAAAAAACAGCTGGTCTATATTACGCCTACTCGATTCAAATGTATGCAACAGCAGATTTTTATTTTGCTCCGATCGATTTGCTCCCATAGTAAAAGTTGCTCAGTTTGATGGATAAACCGTTGTTTAAAAGGTTGCTGATGATATCAATTTCACCCTGTATATATAGGTACCATATTCAGAATAATTACTTTTCAATAGCAGTGCGCGGCAGTGAGTATCATGTAGCAGTTGGTTCCCTTACGATGTTTATCATTTTCAACAGGTTTAAATTTACGCGAATTTCACTAAATTACATAAAACCAGTATCAACCAAAGATAATAGAACAAGTTTATTTTTATTTATTTTATTTATTTATGTATCACAAAAAAAGACAATAATATTACACCTTCAGTAGCATTCTTAACATTACCATGTTTTAGTGATAGGGCTCACTTTGGACGCGTTAATTAGCTTCGGCGCACATTGGATAGTACTTAGGTGCTAAGTGTTAGTGTCGACGTGGCATTAACGTTAGACTGTCCATTATATTGAACAATGTGTGCTATTGGCCGCTCGCTATCGCGTGTTATCGGCGGAACGTTGCTGGCCGGCCGCTGCGATAAGCGCCCGCGCCGGCCGGCTGCCGCTTGCCCTGGCCAAGTTACTAGTTATTGTTCTGTGCCCTGGCCCGACCCGTTGGAACACTACTGTCCTCTGTTCTCTCCCCAAACAAACAGAACCTACTCGTACAGACGTAGTCGTTGGAGGCTGTTTACGCTCTATATTATAATAATAGCAAAGCTTTGTTAATCTTAGGTATTTGTAATGTAAACTGTACAAAACTATTTGCGAAATACATAGAGAGATAAACGTTGAAAATTGTCATATCACTATGTAAATACTACATTAAATTCGACGTAGCAGTATTATGATAACATCTTTAAATGTTTACATAAATGTACGTGTAAGATGTAGGTAGCTAGTGTGTTTATACTTGTGCCAAATAGTAGCGACATCTGAATAGTTATGTCTCGTGATACGGGCGCATAGCGCATGACAAGCGGCGAGCTTAGTTGGAACGTGTAAAGTAACGCGAGAGGAGTTAAATACAACAAAATAAACTATTTGCTCGCGGATCTCATCCACTAGGTATCTGATACCATGCGCTCATGCGTCGTGCGCATGCTGTCGTAGGATCCACTGATAGATTAGAGTACTCTGTACAGTTTTGTTTTAGGAAGCTGAGCGAAGCTATATTATGTCGGGAGTATACACTGCACGTGGGTCTTCATCAATCCACCAACGTAGTAGTAATCCAAAGTAGCGTTTTAGATGTTTACCAGATACAATGTCAAGCTGAGATTTGAATCCTGACTATCCGCGGTTTGGGCCTCTACAAATCCGCCCTACAAACACGTAACCATTGAACAGAGAACAACCGAACTAAGGAATATAAAAATACGGCGTAGTTGTTCAACGCGCGGTTTGATTGGGCTCACATTAGGCTGTTCTAAGCGTGTCACCGATTATAAACGCATTAGTCGTCATGCGTGCGGAATGAGGAACTTGCACCGCGGTCTTAGTGCGGGGCTTTAGTTAGCGATCCGATCACAATTTACCAGCGTATTCGATGATCAACAAGTTTTCTTGGATGAAGCCATACGTTACAGTTTGTCTTGCCATGGGGAAGATATTCGTCAATCAGCATTGGAGGCTTGCTGATTGATCAGGGTGGGGGTTTAGTACTAGTGTTCATTACTCAGTGAGGCATTCTTGCCATAGTCTGCCCGGTGGCGTCAGAATTAATGCTGGCATCGGGGAATTCATAACTTAATAGTATCATTCTTGTTTACTTCCAGTCAATGCTTTGAAATCTACTTTCTATAGCTTTAGGTTAACTTCGTGCATGATAAATAGTTCCCTGTCTATGATAACAACATTGTAATGTAAGGCGACACCGCGTTGCCGTTGTTCAATTAACACAACAATTGACGTCCTTGTCGGTCGCGTTGATGTGATGTGATGTGGAAGTGATACACAACACGACACATAGCGAATGCATTTCACGCCGCGTGTTGGATTACCATGACAAGAGTGCAGCCAGCCGCGCCTGCGACGGTTGTATTACCTAGCCTAGCCTAGCAAGTACCTAGATAATACATTATTGGGCATAAAGCATTTGAATCCCAACTGCATAGAGTTGTTATAAACTTAAGTATGTTTCGTATCGTATCCATGAATCTTGGTTTCTTGGTTAGCTTAGAGCTCGCTTGGAGATAGAAGCTAGATTTACACAAGAGACGACGCGACGTTGCATCTCTTCATCGATTAAAGTCGATATCAACGTAATACTATTTCACAAAAGTTGAATTATACAACGAATTAATGCAAAATTAGAAAGAAGTTTGTTTAGAATCGAGAGCAGAATCGAATTATCATGGTTTCAATCAAAGGTATTTTTTTTTTAAATATTAAAAATATGTTGATCGTAAAATTAAAAATTTATTGAACTCGATCTCAACATTCTCAACCCACGGCACGGGCACACTCACCCTACTTACTACCAAAACGAGATTCAAATGTATCCATGAGCACGCTAGCGCTTTCATTCATTGCTGAAATGATAAGATAACAAATAATTTTACCTCAAAACTTAAAATGCGATTAACTTTAAATTTTAACTATCTAAATAATTATAAATAGTTTCAATATAATTATTTTGTTATAAATCAGTTGGGGTGTATGAGGTTTTGCGCCTATTCATTAACACGTTGTATAATGTTTGTATGTAGTGGAGTATTATCAGGTCGTAGAGCCAACTACATTGATTGGGTCGAGTACAACACAAAATTATCGACAACATTAAAACGGCGCGATAACATCTGGCAGTGACCAGGTACTTGTACAAGTACTTATGTACCTGTTGTAGTCTTATATGTATTTATCTAACTTATAACTCTTTTCCAATAAGTCGCATTGTAATCGAAGACATTTATCAACAGCGTACTGATAAGATTCGCTAAACTTTATCTATTATATTAGTAATAAATACCACTCGAAACTAATACAACAATGTAGGGAAGGGACGGTGGAATGTGAGCTTGACTATCAACTACTCACTTCGGGTAGCCATCGCGATCGGGCACAAGCGACCGAGCTAATAGTACTGACACTAAGCCATTGAAGTATTAGGAGGAATGATACTCCAAAGATGGTGGTATAAAAGAGGTTTATTCAATGCGTTCATCGATATTTATAATGAGTAGGTATCGCTGATCCAAGCAATATGCGTTTATGTAGCGGTAAACCAAAGTGTTACTGCTAAACTCTAAAATTAGCCTTTTGCTACGTTACCATATTACACCACGTAACAGCGATAACATCTTATCTGGTAATAATGAACTGTCGTTACAACTATAATACTGTAATTGCCCTGAGATTTAGTTCTGATACTTGTGTTTACAAAAGTACTTATTTTAATCTTCTATTCTACCGTACATACACTACAAATTATAAGTTTCTCTTCTGCTAGTGGAACTCAACGACGAAGTTTGAATTTGAAGTTCGCAACGTTTTGATGCTAAATGATTGGCATCCTTACATCATCCCATACTAAGCTTGCTCTCTGAATAAATAAACCGTCGATGAATGTGCCTTGACCCTTAAATGATAATTAAATTTCCTTGAATGTAATCATGATTGTCAGTAGGTAGGTAATACTAATTCCTTCCTATGCGTGAGTCACTTCATAGTCACCCGGTGATGTCATCCAGAAACAATCGTAGCGAATCCGTTTTATTTTTATCTTTATGGCAATTATTAAAGGTCCAATAAATAAATACAATTCACAATGCAGATTATTACCTACGTATTTTATGAGAAGGATCTATAAACTCAATATTGGTTTTGCGTTTCTGTAGGTTAACAGTTAAAATATTCATACAAATTTTATTTCGAATTAAATTAAAGATTGAAAAATTTGTCTCGGGCGGGACTTGAACCCGCACTCTTCCAAAACGGGGAAACGCGCTTACCAATTACGCTACCGAGCCCACTACTCAGAGAACGAAATTTTCAATAGCACAACATGGCTGTAACATGTTTATAATCAATAATTTTTTTTGACTTGAAAGTTTATCAAGCAAAATACTTAGACGATATAAAATGACTGGTGTACCGAATTTTCTAAGAAGTGGAGGCGTCTCTCGGCTGCACTGTATTGCCCTCTGGCAATACATACATCCATCCGCCCTCGCCTCGGTCTCCCCGGAACCGTTGCGGAGCCAAGCTTTATATCGTTCGGAGTGCGGTTTACTGCGATGAGATCGCAACACTGCCGCCCACTGGGACCGCTTAAAACAAACCAAGTTGCGAAATTACCGGGGGCTAACGACCGCCGCGCCGGCTGCAATAGCCCATTCCCATCTCGCACATAAAATGTACGAGTGCTCTTTTTACGATCGGAGATTTAATAGCAAAGTACGAAATGAAAGCGAATGCAGCATCCGAGGAGATGGGTCGAGGAGCGAGCGTGGCCTGCGCTGTGCGGTTACGAAGGAAGCGATAAGGAGTCGTTCACTCGCGGCCGAGCGCGCTATTTGCGGAACATCGCCGCAGTCACCTGCCGCTGCCCCACGGACAGCCGACGTTAACAATGCCTGCGCTGACTGCTGGCCGCTCGGCGCTCGACCTCTTGTTATCTGTTAGAAGGTCGCACACAAACGTCGGAAGGTCTCGGGGATCGCTGTTAGTTAACTGTTAGCGTTCGTATTACATCGCCGCTGTCAGCTGCCACTGCATTTAACGCGTTTTAGATTGGCATCGTAATGTGGTAGAAAAGTGAAAAGACATGTCCGCGACGATTGAGGGTGCGGGGGGGGGGGGGGGGGGGAGTAAGGCGCGGGGTGAGGGGGGGGGGGGGAGGTGTACGATCGATGCGGACAGGACACGTGTCGCGGGTAATTGGGCGAGGCGGCTAATCTGTCTGAGTCGCGGTGATCTTTCTACAACCACCGTCGTGTCGTGTTTACGTTGCAAACTCTTTAGACTGGTCCTTACTGTAGCGTTCTTATTTACTTTTTTTTATTATTGTTCATGGCTGGTCCACCTCTGCCAAAGAACTCTGCAAACCGGGAGATACTTATAAATTCAAGATTCAATAATAGGTACCTAATACCCGGTCTCCAGATAAGATTGTCCAAGGAAATCGTCTATCGTATGCGGCATATTAGATGAACATTGAGTATTATGCCATTGTTTGAGGTCTGTAGGTTGTCAAATGAAAATGCGGTATAATAATAATACGTTGAGCAGACACTCTCTACAAAGGATGGTGATGTCAATGAAACCGGTCCAGTAGATCGGCCCGCTGCCCTGCATACTAATAGTTAGAAATCAGCGCTTGTCACCGGTCGGGTCGCGACTCGCGAGGCTTGTCGCGCCGCCCGCGTGATGGACGCGTCTCCGTGACATTGCTCGACTCCCGCGCGCCGCACTAACGCGCCGGAGCGCCTCACCACGCATGCGCCTGTTTACGCTTCTAATCCGGGAACACAATAAAAATAGGTTACAAGCCGGTCAAGCAACTCTGCCATCGATCCACTTGGAACCGATACCTATTCTTTGTGGATCTCTTCAAACTTTACTCTCTTTGCGGAAATACACATCAACAACGTTATATATAACGTAACAGACTGTTGAAATTTGTGTTACTGTGCAAACATTTGACCAAGAAAGGACTAGCTGAATCCATTTCTGGTTTTGATAAAGGAAACGGCAGTATATTTATGCTTTTACTAGCTTTTGCCCGCGACTTCGTCCGCGTGAAATTAGAGTATCGAAATATCCTTTCCTAATGCACCCCTACCATCCGCAGAATCAATATTTCATGTTTCTATCTTCAACGATTTAGGCCGTGTGTTGTCTGTCAGTCAGTCACGTGTTTTATAGGTAAAACCAGTTAAATTTCGACAGTCGTAGTTTCTTTGTACAGTAATGTATGGGAGGGATGGCATGGTGTAATTTATGCGGACAATAGGTACACGAGCGTGACCTCCTTCCTCATAATAATGTAGGTATATAGTAGTCCATATCGGTGGCGAGCCGTCTATTGTCCTTCTCGGCCGTTTTCCTTCCTCCTGCCGCTGTGGTCGCGTTATATTTAGGTTTGCCAATTATTGCCCAACTTCTGCGCATTATGATATGGCGTTATCTGTATGTTGTTTGTCGAGCTCGTTAGCAACGTATCCGACAACCGATACATTATGTAGGTATGTGAGCGCGGCTGTGGTGGAGAGGAATGTGAAGCGGTTCTGTTTAGTGTCGACTGACGAGTAATCACAACTTGACTGATTTATGTCTGTACGGCGCGTCTCGGTCTCCGACACCGGCGGGGCACCGCCTCGCCTCGTGTGCCGGGCGACGAGCGCTGAGCTCACTGTCACTGCGGGCCACGTCTCACCTGTACCCACTATGGTGACGCTTCCAGCACCGATACAATGTTCATCTGCTGTTTATCCTCTCAACTCTGTCGCCGGTTGACTAAATTCCTTAATTTAATCGGATAATTACCTATCGACCGTCTCCGACGTTCGTTGCTAACCGGTTGACGAGCGGATGTAACGAAACTGGTGTTGAGCTAATAAGGTGTTCGAGGTGCTTCGATTGCCATATCAATCGACGGCGAAATTACACTAGTACTCTTTTGAATCGTCCATACTAGTTTACCTCGGTTTGAAATCATTTCGATTAGGTTAAGATATCTGCGTAGCCGTAGGCACCTTAGTGTGGGTTGAACGTCGTTCAGCTACAGACACCCGCGGCCCAGCTGGCCGGCGCAGCTCGGCTCAGCTGGCGGTCTGCTCCCCGGCCCAATGTCCCACTTGCAGCACGACACCGTGCCCTTTGCGACTCTGAATCACACACTGAATTAGCTCCTCGACTATTTGCGATCTAATCTCTCCGCGCTCTAAGCCGACCAGTACTATTGTAGTCCGTGGTACGCGATCCAACCGCATACCAAGCTAATTAAACCGAGTTACTTTTAGATGCTTTCTAATTATAAGCAACTTGCTACCGCCGCTCCTTCTTGCGTGCCTTCTACTCTAGCAATATCTGTCACTATAACAATGATGTAGATACTAAACTCTAAAGATGTCTAAAACCAGCATCAAAGACGATTCAGCGGTTGGTGAGATGTAAGAGTAGGAAATAAGATCGCATTTAAGTTTAGAAATCACGGACAAGAAGAGATGTGCGCGTGTTTGTCGCGTAGAATTGATCGGTGTCGTGATATCGTCCGCGATAAGTGTTGTTGACGGCGGGGCGGGGGCGGGGGCGGGGGCGGGCGGGGAGATGTGAGTCGCAGTGGATTGCAGATGAATTTGCATATTCAGCTGGCGGCGCGCCAGCGGGCGGCGCGGCGTCTGTCCCGCGCGGCGGCGGCGGCGGCTCCTCGCTCGGTCGCCTGAACTTGTGAGCCTTCCGCGTGCTTCTCGCCAATTCTATTGTTATTGTTGATAATTAACATTAATTACCTTTGGCCGAGCGCTCGTTTGATCGTTTCGCGTACTCGTTTCGTTCTATTTTAAACTTACTGCTATTCCTGTCGATTGCATTTATTGAATTGACACGAAAATTGTTACAACTACATCGCAAGTGGAGGCACCTAGTTGTAAAGACAGGTTGCAAACGTGCACGTGGGTGTTGTTCGTCTTTTATAGATGTACACCGACTGACGTGACCGTGACGGATTCTTCACTTTACCGTTACAAATAGCGAGACGGAAAAGGACAACCTATCACTGTCTTTAGGAAACCTGCATAGGTATGCTGAAGAAGAATGCGAATGTGTAATCCACAGATTCTCATTGCGCAGGCGTGGGACTGATACCCATACACTCTCTTAAGAGTAGGCCTGTGCCCTGCAGTGGGACGCATACAGGGTGTAACAAAAAACCATAGTAATTGTTTAAAGGGGTGGTTTATACTTTAGACTACCATGAAACTGAACAACTTAACTATGTTGTTGTATAAGATGATTAATATAATGACGTCTTTTTTACCTAGTAAAAAATTAAATAACGAATAAGACCTTGCCTAGGTTTGAGATAGATAGACACCAGGATGCAGCCGGTTCACTCGAGTGTGACCCGAAGCAATTTACAGACTCTACGGTCGGTCGGTTACAGAGGTGGACGGCGACGACAAACTTGTTTATAATGTTTCGGCTAGTTTATTATGAATTGGCACCGCGCAGCGCAGCGCAGCGCAGCCAGGGAACGATGTGTCCGCGGATACACGGCGCCGGCCGAGCGAGGGTACTCCTCGCCAATGTAAACAAGTGGCATCGGTGACGGGCGCCGCTCCGCATCGCCAGCCCTCTGTCTAATGTCTAACTTGTAAACTAGGCAACTTGCTAGCTTCACACTGCTACACGCTATCCGAAGATAATTATTGAAAATACTGTCAGTCAACGACATGAGAAGCAGAGAAGTTTCTCCGTAGCTTATTGCAGGACCTTCTTACTTTCTTACCGATCCCCCTCGTCCGAAGTCCTTTGCAGAGGTTCGAACCCCTTCTGGGTGCACTTAAGCTGGATGCTTTTTAAGTTCTTTCGCTAATTTGGTTGACTTGGGCCCGGTATCAAACTACATCGCGCAATTATCAGGGCTATTCGACGTCCTTGGCTTGTGTTCTCCCCATTGCCAGCTGTGAGCAGCAGCTGCCCCTGAACAATGTTGTTTAGGTCTTTTCGAAATAAGATGGTTCACGTATTGTTATTCATTCAATAAGCCCCTTTTGTCCAGACCTCCTTTGCGTTGTGAAAAATGTGTTTGCATCTAAAGAATGTCTCGCAGTTCAGTGTGCCTGGCAAAGGCTTCCTCTAACAATGTCCATCGTAACCTATCTCTCAAAACTCTTCTCCAGTTAACAGTTTTTATTTTTGTTATTCATTACTTACACTAAAATCCAGCCCTGCTCTCAAACTGATAATGAGGTGTCAATCTACCAAATCTGTTTGTCTCTGATTCATGTTCGTGACGTGAACCGAAGACGTCCTGCTTCAAGATAGTGCCATGATCGTAGATTGTTTAATCACATAATTGAGTGCGTCGTGTGCTGGTATGATTGCGGCATGCAATGCAATGTTAGGTCCGCTAACAGAACTGCGCGCCTCGCGCGGCGCACTATCGACGTCCTACCTACTAATGAGGTACCTAACTGCACTGTGACTCAGTTGCTTGCCACTAAGTACACTAAGTGCGTGTTAGTGATTGCTAGCTATATCCTTATTACTCATTTATTACGCATATGCTTGGTGTATTGTATTACCATGTACAGATCATGTTGAGATCACCCCGGTGCGAACAGTCAATATTCTGCGCTATAAAAGGTTTACCTTTTATCATGCGCCATAAAATTGGATGGAGCTTTGACGAAACGTGTTTTGTTTGTGTTATAATTTCTAGTGGGTCATGGGATGTGACATGTCTTCCGTGCGTGTAGCTTAAGTACTTGTTTGGTCCTTATGACCGTCGTCGTCATGGCCAACTTGAGTGGCAACAACGTTAGGCTAGTTGGTAATGCTTCCAGAGAGCTACAATGTTAGCTCTAACACGAGTCAGTAAATCGCACAGTAAACTGGAGTCATGCGACACGTGTACACAATGTGCTGATTTATAATGGAAGCTTTTTGCTGAGTTCTCAACAATAAAGACGAATGTTTGTTTATTGCCCGTAGCCAAATTCTTAGAAATCGCACCGCCCGCCCGCCGCTAGAACCAAATGTAATTTACCTTTGCATAGACTTCTAACACTATGATTTATTGCTCGCTATACAGGGTCCAAGTTAATATGCTGGCTGACCATCAAACTGAACAACTTTCTTTATGGAACCAATATCGAAAGCGCGTAAATAAATCTGTCCCGTACATGTTGGTCGAGTAGGATTGCAGTTTTGTATTGATCAGTTTTTTTTTGCGTTTTCGACCATTGTCCAATGGAGGAAGTAGTTCTGTTTGAAGGTCTGATCATTCCCCTAAAAACCGTCAGCATATTAAGAAGGACCTTGTATAAATAAACGTAACTGCAGCTCTTGTAGATATTAGCAAACAGTACAATATTGCTTTATACCTCCAAATGAAACGTGAGAATAATAATGAAGTGAGCCCGGTCCTGTGGGAGGAGTGGACGTGTAACATCTGGGGGTTTCACGGTGAAGTGAAGTTTATTACTGTTGTTGATACACTGCAGGACTAGCGCCGACGCCGAGAGACGTGACGTGACACTGTTTATAGTTGTGCTAACTGCCGACACGTAAATCATGTTTATTGCGGACAGACGCGCTGCAACTGTGTTGTGTTAGCACTAGCAGTTAGCGCACGAGTCATGAGCCACTCCAGCGCCAGACAATACCTATCACAGCTATGACGAGGAAGGCAGAGTGTTTACACGCGGCAGTACATCACCGCGGGCGAGTTCCGTACTGTGCGCGATCAATGTAAACAATCCGCGCCTTTGATCTGCTCTCTGCATTGTGCAAATAATCATATTTACCGCGTACCTGGAGCACGTCCAGTTGACCACCGTGTACGGTGAGGGATCCGACTAGGCGCAAGGCTGAATATTTTACATTACCAATTTAGACTGCATGAGCACTACAAACGTACCCAGACAATTTTAATAATATGTTACTAAGTTGAGGCTCCTCTAGTCAATCATAAATGTTTGCATAATAAAATGTGTCTAACGCTTGTCGTTTCTGTATTGCAGGCAACGGCACGATAGACTTCCCCGAGTTCCTGACGATGATGGCGCGCAAGATGAAGGACACGGACAGCGAGGAGGAGATCCGCGAGGCGTTCCGCGTCTTCGACAAGGACGGCAACGGCTTCATCTCGGCCGCCGAGCTGCGCCACGTCATGACCAACCTCGGCGAGAAGCTCACCGACGAGGAGGTCGACGAGATGATCCGCGAGGCCGACATCGACGGCGACGGACAGGTCAATTACGAAGGTGAGTGACCTGCCCTCCCCCCCCTCCCCCTCCCCCCCGTGTGTGTGCACGCCCCGCGCCCCGCGACCCGCGGCGCTGTGACCGAGCTTCTCTCTTGCAGACTTCCATGCACTCGCCCGAATGATATTCGCGCGCGGCGACGGCAGCCGTTAGCGCCTCTCCCCCTGTGATACTAGTGTAGCTAACGTAGGACGAGCCGGCACGGCACGGCACGGCGCGAACGATCCCCCCGTAGAGTAGCGCCCGCGCCGCCGCGCACACTAGGTACTGCCGCCGCTCGATGGTTTGCTGCTCGTTGTTAACTGTTCCTTGGCGTGGTAGCCACCCCACCAGCCCGTCCGCCTGCGTCCCTCTGCCCCCACCTCCCCGCCCCGCCCCGCCCCGCCCCGACTGTCTGCATGTTCAGTATCTATACTAGTAGCGACTAGCGGGCCGCGCGCCCCTCACCCCTCACCCTACTTACTACGTTCACTCGTTTCTATATTATACTATACTATAGTGGTTTGTTTAATTAACTAAATAGCGGTTCACTTCTTGTTAGTGCATTCTATAGATCTGTCGGTTCTCTCTGGTTGTCAATGTGTGTGTTAACATTGTGTGTGGTGCCATACCGGCTGACGGCGGCGAGGCGATGTGATACCTACTGACGTGCCGTTCGTTTGTTTGTTTGCAGAATTCGTGACCATGATGACGTCGAAGTGAGCCGCCGACTAGTGTGTGTGTATAAAGCAGAGAATTTAAATATACATTTTGTTTCATGACACACAATATTACCATCGTATTGGACCTGCATTTCTCTAGTGTTTGCGATAATATTGTCATCGTTCAGTTAATATAATTGTGACGTTCGGCCCTCGGCGGCGGCCGAGGGGCCGGGCCGCTCGGCCGCCGCCGAGCTTTTTTATTTAGATTTAAAGTATTCCGTTAATTTTACTATGTAAGAAAAATAATTAACTGTAGCGGTACAAAGGGAAACGAATAGGTGTGCGTCGCAATGTGATGGTATAAGTCTCGGGTTAGTGTCGGCTCATTGTTTATATTACCGTCCGCCGGCGGCCCGGTCCCGGTCCGCGGCGGACCCTAACATTGTGTATGTGTGCGTGCGTGCCTCTGTTTGCGTCGCGCCCTAGTGTATGCGGTGCTAGCGTCCGCACCTTTCCGATACATTTTAATGTAAATTTTTTTCAAGTATGAGATATTTATAAAGTACGTGAAGAATAAAAATGAAAAAATCCCAAAAAAATATAGTGTGCCCGTGTAATGCGCGCGAGCCGGAGCAGCGTCGGTCGTGCGACGCGTCGCGTCGTGTCGCGCGGTCGTACGACGCGTCGCACGACCCGTCGCGCGGTGTACATTATGATCATAATAAATGTTTAAATTTAACTAACTCAGTAAACGAATAAATTAGATTATTGGTACTGCATTAATTGTATCTGTACTGTAAATGACTCGATAAATATTATATTTCTATTGTTGGTGAAACTAATTCTATCGAATGGAAAGTACTCCGCTCTGTTATCTCTTACCACATTTGATTCATTCTGTTATTAAATTTTACAAAAAGACATACTGAAAATAAATGTTTCTTCATTTTTAGGTCAAATAAGCATCCGTGTTTTATTTAACAAGTAAATAGATATAGAGACGAGAGCGAGCCCTCCAGTAGGGCGGGCTAGCATGCCACACCCGACAAAATGAGAAATCTGCGTTCGCCTTCGCATACGACAAATAACAAAAGCTCGTCTCGATTCACGTCGTTTTCTCGAGGGTGGCATGCTATGCCCACAGCGGGTTTAGCACGCGGCCTGTGACTACGTGCGTGTAGTCGCTGCTCGAGCAGTGTGTTCTCGACCTACTGGCACATAATAGATATCCTATCAGAAAAACAGCTTCATACAAGCTCGCGGCAGCTTCACCCCTACACGCGCGGAGATGTTGATACCAAACTGCCGCTCATTCTCGTGCGTGAACGCTCACGTATTGCCGCACGCTAAGCTTGTTAGGATGTACCGGCCGCTTGTAACTATTAAACAATCTGTGCTGCGAGCTTGTAAGTTGTTTTTCGGGAATGCTATCTATTCGGTATACGGGTCCACAGGTCGGTAACTAAAGCTGGCGCGTGCCACACATGTACAGTCAGCATCAAAAGTATCTAGGCATGTTAAGTGTTCATAAATATCTGGACAACTTTATACTCCGTTCAGGAATTAGAGCGACAAAATGTAAACAAAGAAACGTCACTGTCAAAGTGACATTACGTGGTCAGAAACCTTTGGTACATTTTTTAAGAATATAATTATGTCGGTACGGCATTTAAAAAATTGCGTTGACATTAACAATTTATTTTCTATCTATAAATAATAGAAACAATTGTGACAATTTGAATGAAATTTTTAAATTATGTTATGTAGCCCGCTACTCTGTCTGTGTGGGCTTTTTGTGCTATGCGTAGCATCCGCGCATAGCGTACGAACTCAGACGAAGGCATTAAACAATCAACAGACGCGTTTACGTTAATGTGTACATTAAAAAATATTTTTCTTTAAGAACTTTGTTAAAACGAACCAAAGGTCTAAAATATCTGATTGTTGCCAGACCACGAAATAGAATATTTACAGTCACGCTTTCTTTTCATCAAAAATAAATTATAACTTGCGTATTTTTTTATTATTTTCCATACAAAATTAACAAATCATTTGTCGTAATCCTTTGCGAGTAGAATAGATAATTTACTGTTATTCATTCCAGAGATAAGTTTTCTACTGTCTCGAGATGGTATTTTCTACACTGGTATCACCGTTGTTTACATTTTGTCGCTCTAATTCCTGAATGGAGTATACGATATCAAACCTTATTTCAACTCACAAAAAAATGAAATTAATTTATCTGTCATGTTATTATTTGTTAAGTTAAAAACAAATGGTATCTAGTAGGAAATAGGGTTTATTTTCGTGTAATTGTTCAGATGTTTTTTAAACACCGGAGATGCTTAGATACTTTTGATGCTGACTCTCACTGCACGCATAATGAACATTTTCTCTTTTATTTATCAAGAATGGACGCAGTGATAGGAAAAACGCATTTATGTGCGTCTGTGAACGCGCCAGTTTTAGTTAAGCAGCGAATACACTTGCAGTTGGTCGGGCCCGATTTCGGTATACTTACATTGCCCGATTTATTGTCTCTATTTTAAAGTGTAGCGATCAAACCAAGCAATGCACGCCATATCGAGCCCTGCATGTTGGGTAATGTAATCGCTGCTTTAACTAACCAGTACCACGCCACCCGACCTGTCGAGTACGGCGGGGATCCAGTTGACACATTGAATAAAAAAAATGGACATTTTGCCCGCGGTCATATATTACCACGTCCGTTGCATTAACAAATTCAACTTTTGTCCGGGGCACAGAATAGGTAATGGTATATACGGAAGGCTAAATGTCCGGCTCCCTGGGACCTACGAATAAAGAAATAAATATGGAAATATAATTCACGTCAAAAAATGACCCCACGAACTTTGGTGTACACCACGCAAGCGCGCAAGACTCAATCATTATGGCGACTCCAATTACGGCGTTTGCCGCCAAAACTCATGGTGCCAAAAATTAAGGAGATTTTGTTCGGAGTTATCGTTCCATATTTATTTCTTTATTCGTAGCCTGGGACTCTCAGATAAATTAACAGGAATGGATTGGAAATGATCTCTCATTTCTACGCAAAAAAGTCTGTCAATTTTGCGGGGGTGAGGGGGGAGTTTTATATACTGGCGCGGGACGCGCGTCAACTATTTTTATATGACGGGTATGCTCACTGAGCATGCGTCTTTGGCAGAGGGGTACCTACGCGCGTAATATCGCATCCATTCCTGTTAATTTATCTGAGCTGGGACTCGATGTGTTGACCGGTCCACTTGTTGAATGTTGCATTTTATTTTTACCTCGTAAATCTCGATAGTTCTATTTACAGGGTAAACTTGAAGTCGCCAGCATCCATTTAGACTAAGTCTTCCACATCAAACTGAATAACTTGTAGGTACTGTGGTACTATGGATACTTACAACATTAATATCACGAAAAACTTATCTGCTGTTTCATATTACTGATGAAGGGTTGATTGTACTCATGATACTGAACAACTTTTCCCAAGGTAAAAAGGAAAATGCACAAAAAAAAAAGTTTATACAAACGTTCGATCAGCTGAATACATGTAGTATGAAAAGTTTTTTTCACCTCACAAGCTCGGAAAGATTCTGTTTATCACTCGAAATCTGAGTGCAAAAGTGCATTTTATCCGCTAGCGTGCAAAGAGTTTTTAAAATTCGAATCCATTCGAGTCCAGATAAAAAGATAGTAAAACCATACGTGCGAGAAAGACAAAAAGATTATGTTGCTAACATAACGAACTATGCATATATTCGTGCATATTATTGTCTTCTCTTTTTCGCGTATAAGTTTGTCCTTCACTATAATTTATTTGAGTGTCAACAAAGAGATTATAACTAAATATAATCCCTTTGAGTAGCAATATCTCTTGTCTTCTCTTTTTCACGTATAGATTTGTCCTTATTTGCATTTGCATATAAAAAAAATTCCAGTGTGGGATAAAAACATCATTTAAAATAATACTTATTTAAAATGCATTTTAATAATTAATTCATCTTGTTTACCTATGAGAAGTTATTCCGTTACATTTCCTTACATTTCCTGAATTATTTGCGCAGTGTCTCAGTACACACTACACACCAGGACATTTTTTATGCTGATCAATTGGTTTTCAATCAAACTGCTACACGTGACCGCAGTGAGACAGTGACTAAATGCAAGAGTAATATATAGCCGCAATAGAATGGGACAACGTCATAAAGCGCGATGTTCGCTCTATACATCTAAACTCAGTGCTTGCACCTAACATTTTCCTCGCTGTTGTGAGGTGAAAAGTTGTGTGTTTCGCTCGGCTGCAAAATTATTCCGCGTCTCGTACCTTTGAAACCTTCGCTACGCTCCGGATTCTATATTTGAACCACTCGCTTCGCTCGTGGTTCAATCCTAGAATCCTTCGCTTGCTCTGGTTTCAATATAAGTACTCGCGGCAAAAAACAACTTTGCAGCCTAGCATAACAAATAACTATTTTTTACGAATTTCCTGTAAGATTCTTATGGAAAGTTTTTCAGTATCAGTGGGGTACAATGACCCCACAACGGTGAGGTAATGCAACTGTTGACCCCAACACGTGCCACATTGGTGTCGGATAGCGTCGTTGTAGAAAGGCCTACTTTCTCCAATGTGTAAGTCGCCATCAGATATATCCGAGCAAACAATGAGTTGTTTTCTTTGAGAACAAGGTGGTCAATTGTTTCTGAGCGGTGCAAATTTTTTATAAATTCTCTACAGTAAATGTTACCAATTGATTGTATCTAAACGTATATTTTGTCATAAATACCTGAATAGCTAATTATTAAAACCTCTTTATAATGTTATTTATAATTGAAATGTATAACAACGGAGTAAGGTCTTTTTTCCTAAACTGCTCAGATATTTATAAGTGGCGACGGGCTCACTCCCCGTTACACTGGACAGAGTATCGGTATACTAGTGAAACATGGATTTATGAGAATGTCTCTGACTACACCCTCGGGGAATATAGTCGTGAGCATATGTTATTCTCGGATATTTATGATCACCCTGACTGCGTAGACATTTGATGTTCTCGGCGTTCAGATATTGTTTTGGTTGTGTGTAAAGAAATTATTTAAAATTAGCACTGATTAGAAATATTTCACCACCTATTTTGCTATGATATATCTGATGGCGACTGTACAGTACATTTAACGGTAGCCTACTAGATAATCTTGCGGTAGCTGACGTTCATCGCCAAACGTCTCGTAGTGTGCGTAAGGCGTCATAAAACCTATCTCTGTGTGCGTGTATAGCGACACGGTTTACGGTTTACTAGAGTCGGGTGATTTTTTTTTTGACTCGTTCGTAGCTTCGACTGTCTATTTTGATTCTAGATATATCGGAAGGTACAACTTGTCAAAGATTATTAATTGATTCAAAAGCATCGACCTAGAACTCTATGGACACAGGGTCAAGTACAAAATTCTCGATAAAAGTGTCCCAAACCACAGATTATATAATACTATAACAGTACAGATGCCCAACGTCAAACAATGGAACGCGACTGCCGTAACGCGGGCAGTCTTCGGGCAAAGTAAATTGCTTGATTTTCCGAGGCTCACGAGATTTTTTTGTAGTCAGGTCATGTAGGTATTTTTAGTAACAATTTACACTTTTACGCAAACATTAATTACAAATAGATACCATAACGCCATATATTGCCATATTTTTAACAAAAATTTCTTTTGTATGAGATGGGACACCATGCCCAAACTAACCTTATAAAAAATATTGGTATGCATAGTAATGTAAACAAACTGAAAACATTGCAATTGAAATCGTATGAAGCTAGTCACAAGGGTTAATTTTGCTTACACCTACTTAACACCATAATATGCAGCTTCGACTGGAGGTGAAAATGAACATCAAACACGACAGACGTAATGGCGGACGCGATGACAGATAATCAATAAATAAAATAAAAATTAAATATTATGTTCGTAAACAAAATGATACTTCTAAATGATAAAATAATAGTTTGCTTACTGAAAATAGGATACACCATCACATTTTTTCACTTTTCTTTGGTAGTTTTTACATGTTTTTACAACACAGTACGCCATCATGAACTCGCGCGTGCTTAGACGACCAAACAAAGACTGGCAAGAGACTACAGTGCCTTTTTGAATTGTACACTTCTTTTGGTTCGGACACTTTTGAGCGTGGACCCATCTTCCATAGTGTTCTAATTCAATGTTTAAAAGTCGTAATTGCAACCTGCAATGTGTCGCTACTACATAGCTGTGGGGTGGATTAATAAAATAGTAATACGTAGTAAATTACCGACGTAACATTTTTTTACTAACCAACATCACGCAGGAAACAGATTCATACAAAAAAATCTAATCAAAATGTTAAAACAGAAGATAACCAATAATTACAGAAGCGAGTAAAAATTAACAAGGTATTACGAGACATCAAAAGCAATGAAACGTGAGGAAGTTACAGCCACTACACTACACTAGCTATGTCCGAGCAGGCTGGCCCGGGCCCCGGCCCGAGGTCTGCTCGGCGGCGATGTTCTGCAGCATGAGGGCGAGCGTGCGCGCGGGGCGGCCCGTCATGCGGCGCGCGTCGAGGTAGCGCGGCGCCGGCGCGTGATGTACAGCCACTACACTACACTAGCTATGTCCGAGCAGGCTGGCCCGGGCCCCGGCCCGAGGTCTGCTCGGCGGCGATGTTCTGCAGCATGAGGGCGAGCGTGCGCGCGGGGCGGCCCGTCATGCGGCGCGCGTCGAGGTAGCGCGGCGCCGGCGCGTGCGCCAGCTTGCCCACGCCCGTTATGTCCATGTGCACCCACTCCCCGCACACAAAGTTCTGCCGGACAACTCGTTACATACTATCACTAGTTACACACTATTATACGAATCCGATCACACTTGCAGGGTAATGTGCAGCGAAATTCATATAAGTGTAGCGGCGACACACCTGCGGAACGTACGGCGCCGAACGTTCCGCAGGTGTGTCGCTACACTTATACGAATAAACTTTTAAATAAGATAGTACTCTGTGATATAAGCAAACATTACAGTAGTACTGACATTTTATGCATTTGCCCCTTATAGTTTCTTTTAAACGATTGTCGTACAGTCAGCATCAGAGAAACCTGACCCCTCCATCTTAATCTGTATAAGCGCAGGGGGGTCCGATTTCTCTGATGCTCCGTACCTATACAGGGTGTAAGGAAAAGTATCATTAACCTTTAAACAACATACTCTACCCAACAAACTGAACCACTTTTACTATGGGAGCAAACTTGTCAGTGCAAAAAAAAATCAACTGTTCCATACGTTTGAATCAAGTAGATAGGTATTGCAATTATAGCAGATTTTTTTTGCGCTGATAGGTTTGCTCCCATAGTAAAAGTTGTTCAGTTTGATGGGTAGAGTATGTGGTTTAAAGGTTAATGATACTTTTCCTTACATCCTGTATTTAACATTCAAATCCAATAGCAAGCTGTTATTGTCCTCATTCTTGTTTGACTTGTACTAGTACCTAAGTGCCGTACTATGTAGGTAGGTATGCAAGCAGTAATACAATAATCTTAACTATTATAAAACTGTAACTGAACTGTGTCTGTACATTGAAGATATTTACAAAAAAAAGATTACGATATGGGTTTTAGGTATGCCCGACTCGAAATCAACCTTTTTTAGAAATTTTATCTGTTTGTTTGTTTGTTTGTTCGCACATCACGCAAAAACTACAGAACCGATTTAGATGAAATTTTTTTTGTTTGATAGCTTATGATCCATAGGCGAAGTATTTTTCGCTTACGCTGATAGACGTAACATCAGTGTAACCGCGTATGAGACAGCGATAGTCATAAAATCCTATACAATTTGTATGAAAATAGATGTCTGACTCCGGAGTCAGACAGCCGTCGTAGAACAAAAAAGTGGCTACGTCGATAAGGACAGCAATAAGTAGCGATCTCCTTTTTTAACTAGAGCGAATTTGCTATGTGCATCTCTTACTGTGTGATATGACAAGACACGTGCTTTCTTCTAGTTCCTTCTCTTTCTACGTTATGATCTGACTTAAAATCTGGTAGGTATATCATTTGTGCGGACGAAGTCGCGGGAAAACACTAGTGTATTAATATAGGTTAGTAACCCTGAGGAAGGCGGCGCCGAGGCATGGAGTCGCTTTGCCGGAGCCCTTGTTGCGCAGGTCCACCGCCATCTCGTCTGCAACCACAAACACAACGTTCTGTTAGCACTATGACTGTGGATTTCACAGGCTAGAACGTGACTGGCGAAACAAAAATTGTGCAATATCTGTGGAAACGACACTAGAACGGACAAGATTCCGTAATAAATACTCATCGTAACATTGCACCGACCAGTAGCTAGGCCTACCATGAGTTTTCACTGTTCGTGACTTGCGTCAATTTTGTATGACAGAATTAGTTCTCCACGTAACCACTAGTAGCGCTGTACGAAATTCGGTATGTCAAGTTTTTTTTTGTCTTCATTTTTATATTTTTTACGGACAGAAGACATAATTTTAAGATACCTATTTCATTCTTATTGCGATTCATCGAGTTTATCAATATAAATTTAATTTTTAAATTATTTTGATCTGTAATCTCTAAGTGCAAAAATGGTGGAGAGAAAATAATTCGAACTCCATGGAGAAAAACTACATACAGCTGTATTTAAAAAAATTAAAACCTGCCTCCTCTTTCTAACTCTATGCTGGAAAAAGATACGGCAACATCAAATGTCAAATTCTGACATTGTGAAAGTATTTTTTTTTCTTAATGGCCGGTTATTTTAAGTTGATTTTATGTTTACCAAGGAGTTCACAGGTATGCCAGTGACGTCACTGCACGGACCGAAAAACGACGTTATTTTATTAAAAATATCTGTTATCCTTTCATTTTAAAATCTCTGACATAGAAAATATGATTATTGAGACAATTATCTCGAAATGGTTTTCAATTCAGCCCTCCAAAAAAAAACTTGACATACCGAATTCTTGCCAATCGGTAAGTTGCTGCCTAGGGGCTCTTACAGTCGAGCGACACTTTGCGGTCGCAGAGGGTCGCGCTCATAGACTCTCTGCGACCGCAAAGTGGCGCTTGTCTGTAAGAGTGTTTAGATTATCGTTTGCTTCGTAGTGCATGGGCACAGAATAGGTAATAGTATATAGTTCGCAGGGCCGCGGCCGGACTGGCTACACTATCAGGATGACTTGCCACCCGGGCCCTAGCCTGTGCGAGTCCCCCAGGCTTACTACATAATAAGTGCGTGCGTGCGTAATCCTCACAATATCGTTTAGTCAATTCCGAGAGAAGATTCCGGCCGGCCGGTCTCCGGTGACACTGCCCGCCTCGCGCAGAACCCTCAGAGTTGCTGAAGCAGTTGATAACGTACCGGTGACCTGTCGCCTGTAGTACTGCCACAGCGGGAAGCGCCAGGGCCGGTCGCCGGTGACACTGCCCGCCTCGCGCAGAACCCTCAGAGTTGCTGAAGCAGTTGATAACGTACCGGTGACCTGTCGCCTGTAGTACTGCCACAGCGGGAAGCGCCAGGGCCGGTCGCCGGTGACACTGCCCGCCTCGCGCAGAACCCTCAGAGTTGCTGAAGCAGTTGATAACGTACCGGTGACCTGTCGCCTGTAGTACTGCCACAGCGGGAAGCGCCAGGGCCGGTCGCCGGTGACACTGCCCGCCTCGCGCAGAACCCTCAGAGTTGCTGAAGCAGTTGATAACGTACCGGTGACCTGTCGCCTGTAGTACTGCCACAGCGGGAAGCGCCAGGGCCGGTCGCCGGTGACACTGCCCGCCTCGCGCAGAACCCTCAGAGTTGCTGAAGCAGTTGATAACGTACCGGTGACCTGTCGCCTGTAGTACTGCCACAGCGGGAAGCGCCAGGGCCGGTCGCCGGTGACACTGCCCGCCTCGCGCAGAACCCTCAGAGTTGCTGAAGCAGTTGATAACGTACCGGTGACCTGTCGCCTGTAGTACTGCCACAGCGGGAAGCGCCAGGGCCGGTCGCCGGTGACACTGCCCGCCTCGCGCAGAACCCTCAGAGTTGCTGAAGCAGTTGATAACGTACCGGTGACCTGTCGCCTGTAGTACTGCCACAGCGGGAAGCGCCAGGGCCGGTCGCCGGTGACACTGCCCGCCTCGCGCAGAACCCTCAGAGTTGCTGAAGCAGTTGATAACGTACCGGTGACCTGTCGCCTGTAGTACTGCCACAGCGGGAAGCGCCAGGGCCGGTCGCCGGTGACACTGCCCGCCTCGCGCAGAACCCTCAGAGTTGCTGAAGCAGTTGATAACGTACCGGTGACCTGTCGCCTGTAGTACTGCCACAGCGGGAAGCGCCAGGGCCGGTCGCCGGTGACACTGCCCGCCTCGCGCAGAACCCTCAGAGTTGCTGAAGCAGTTGATAACGTACCGGTGACCTGTCGCCTGTAGTACTGCCACAGCGGGAAGCGCCAGGGCCGGTCGCCGGTGACACTGCCCGCCTCGCGCAGAACCCTCAGAGTTGCTGAAGCAGTTGATAACGTACCGGTGACCTGTCGCCTGTAGTACTGCCACAGCGGGAAGCGCCAGGGCCGGTCGCCGGTGACACTGCCCGCCTCGCGCAGAACCCTCAGAGTTGCTGAAGCAGTTGATAACGTACCGGTGACCTGTCGCCTGTAGTACTGCCACAGCGGGAAGCGCCAGGGCCGGTCGCCGGTGACACTGCCCGCCTCGCGCAGAACCCTCAGAGTTGCTGAAGCAGTTGATAACGTACCGGTGACCTGTCGCCTGTAGTACTGCCACAGCGGGAAGCGCCAGGGCCGGTCGCCGGTGACACTGCCCGCCTCGCGCAGAACCCTCAGAGTTGCTGAAGCAGTTGATAACGTACCGGTGACCTGTCGCCTGTAGTACTGCCACAGCGGGAAGCGCCAGGGCCGGTCGCCGGTGACACTGCCCGCCTCGCGCAGAACCCTCAGAGTTGCTGAAGCAGTTGATAACGTACCGGTGACCTGTCGCCTGTAGTACTGCCACAGCGGGAAGCGCCAGGGCCGGTCGCCGGTGACACTGCCCGCCTCGCGCAGAACCCTCAGAGTTGCTGAAGCAGTTGATAACGTACCGGTGACCTGTCGCCTGTAGTACTGCCACAGCGGGAAGCGCCAGGGCCGGTCGCCGGTGACACTGCCCGCCTCGCGCAGAACCCTCAGAGTTGCTGAAGCAGTTGATAACGTACCGGTGACCTGTCGCCTGTAGTACTGCCACAGCGGGAAGCGCCAGGGCCGGTCGCCGGTGACACTGCCCGCCTCGCGCAGAACCCTCAGAGTTGCTGAAGCAGTTGATAACGTACCGGTGACCTGTCGCCTGTAGTACTGCCACAGCGGGAAGCGCCAGGGCCGGTCGCCGGTGACACTGCCCGCCTCGCGCAGAACCCTCAGAGTTGCTGAAGCAGTTGATAACGTACCGGTGACCTGTCGCCTGTAGTACTGCCACAGCGGGAAGCGCCAGGGCCGGTCGCCGGTGACACTGCCCGCCTCGCGCAGAACCCTCAGAGTTGCTGAAGCAGTTGATAACGTACCGGTGACCTGTCGCCTGTAGTACTGCCACAGCGGGAAGCGCCAGGGCCGGTCGCCGGTGACACTGCCCGCCTCGCGCAGAACCCTCAGAGTTGCTGAAGCAGTTGATAACGTACCGGTGACCTGTCGCCTGTAGTACTGCCACAGCGGGAAGCGCCAGGGCCGGTCGCCGGTGACACTGCCCGCCTCGCGCAGAACCCTCAGAGTTGCTGAAGCAGTTGATAACGTACCGGTGACCTGTCGCCTGTAGTACTGCCACAGCGGGAAGCGCCAGGGCCGGTCGCCGGTGACACTGCCCGCCTCGCGCAGAACCCTCAGAGTTGCTGAAGCAGTTGATAACGTACCGGTGACCTGTCGCCTGTAGTACTGCCACAGCGGGAAGCGCCAGGGCCGGTCGCCGGTGACACTGCCCGCCTCGCGCAGAACCCTCAGAGTTGCTGAAGCAGTTGATAACGTACCGGTGACCTGTCGCCTGTAGTACTGCCACAGCGGGAAGCGCCAGGGCCGGTCGCCGGTGACACTGCCCGCCTCGCGCAGAACCCTCAGAGTTGCTGAAGCAGTTGATAACGTACCGGTGACCTGTCGCCTGTAGTACTGCCACAGCGGGAAGCGCCAGGGCCGGTCGCCGGTGACACTGCCCGCCTCGCGCAGAACCCTCAGAGTTGCTGAAGCAGTTGATAACGTACCGGTGACCTGTCGCCTGTAGTACTGCCACAGCGGGAAGCGCCAGGGCCGGTCGCCGGTGACACTGCCCGCCTCGCGCAGAACCCTCAGAGTTGCTGAAGCAGTTGATAACGTACCGGTGACCTGTCGCCTGTAGTACTGCCACAGCGGGAAGCGCCAGGGCCGGTCGCCGGTGACACTGCCCGCCTCGCGCAGAACGCGCCACGCGCCCTCAGAGTTGCTGAAGCACCCGAACGCGCCGCCGCCCGTCGCCAGCAGGATGCCGTCTGCGTACCGAGTGCCGGGAACATTAGTAGTGGCATAGAGTCAAGGAGATCAGAATGAGTGCTTTTCTCTCAGATCGCGGCTGAGTTCATGCACCTAAGAAATTTTGATTAGTCTTCCAATACCAATTACGTTAGGTTATAGAACCGAAATTGCTGATGCACAAATAGCGAAATGATTTAGCGAACTAGAATGTACTAAATTCCGGTGTACACTCGGATGATAACTCGCTCGTACGAGTACATATAGAGGTCATTTGGCTCATCTGAGCTCATGCTCGTACCGTGATCGTGATATTTCCCCTTTGTTGGCTTTACAGTCGTGTACCAGAACCAAGTGTGGGAATCCCGGCATGCAGCATAAGAATGGCCATCAGGGATTGGGCTGATAAAACACACAAACTGGAGTGGTATGGCCTTGCAGGTCTACAACACTAAGAAATTTATCAGCAATATGACAACTCGTGTCTCAAAGTTCATACTGAACAACAGCAGGAGCAAGGCTCGTGCCATCGTCGGAGCCCTCACTGGGCACTACGCCACAGGCGTGATGATGCACAAAATGAAACTCACCCTAGATCCCAGCTGCTGAGCATGCGGAGAGGATGCAGAGACCATGGAACATATTCTTTGTGACTGTGACGTCTTGGCGGCAAAACGCAAGTGCCTCCTCGGAGATGGATACCCAAAACCGGGAGATCTTAGGTTTCTTCCCCTCAATGGGATTGCCTCCTTCATTGACCATGTATTTGAAGGGTGAGGAAAGCAAAAAGTATCGGGGCTAACACAAAAGATCTCACTGGGTCGATGTGTTGCTGGCCTGCCAGCCCCCACAACAAGATAAGATAAGATACAGTTGTGTACGTAAGTTTGTACTTCAGAGAACGTTCGTAGTCAGTCAGTATTAGAACGCTTCGTCATGGTTTCAGGCGAGGTTGTACAGCGCCTGCCTGTAGACGTATACTATACTATACTATACAGTACGTGTGAGGGTGGCCACGTCGACCACTAGCGCCGGCTTGTACAGCGCCTGCCCGTAGACGTATACTATACTATACTATACAGTACGCGTGAGGGTGGCCACGTCGACCACTAGCGCCGGCTTGTACAGCGCCTGCCCGTAGACGTATACTATACTATACTATACAGTACGCGTGAGGGTGGCCACGTCGACCACTAGCGCCGGCTTGTACAGCGCCTGCCCGTAGACGTATACTATACTATACTATACAGTACGCGTGAGGGTGGCCACGTCGACCACTAGCGCCGGCTTGTACAGCGCCTGCCCGTAGACGTATACTATACTATACTATACAGTACGCGTGAGGGTGGCCACGTCGACCACTAGCGCCGGCTTGTACAGCGCCTGCCCGTAGACCAGCGCGTCCGCCATCATCACGCGCCCCTCCATGTCCGTGTTCTCGATCTGTTCATATACATGCGTACTGTTTACTATCTTGTATACAGGTATGTAGAACTATGTATTATTACCTATTCTGTGATACAGGCTGAAATTGATATCATTGGCATCCTTTTCAATTTAGGGTCTTCCTAGTTTAAAAGGATTCCCTGTGAGTTCGAATCAGAAAAAGAAGAAACCCGCAGAAGAACCAAAGTCGCTGGCATAGCCCAAAAAATTGGTAAACTAAAGTGGCAATGGACGGAGCATATTACTCGCAGAACCGGTGGGCGATGGGGCCGAAGAGTTCTCGAGTGGCAACCGCGTACCGGAAAGCGGAGCGTGGGTAAGCCCCCCCCCACACGTGGACCGACGACCTGGTGAAGGTGGCGGGAACCTGTTGGATGAGGGCAGCGCAGGACCGGTCGTTGTGGCGATCTTTGGGGGAGGCCTATGTCTAGAATATGGTCTAAGGTCCAGCTGTAGACGTCCATCGGCTTACATGATAATGAGGGGCGCAATATTAGTGAATCAACGGAATGTAACAGAGCACGCACCTGTATGGAGAGTCCGTTGAGGGCGCGCACTACGTCGCCCACCTTCATGCACTGGCCGCTCACCATGTTCTCGCACAGCGGGATCACGCACCGCAGGTTGATCGCCACCTGCGCATACACACGTGTTAACGTGTAGCACCCTCTGTGTAGTGTAGCGTAGTGCCACAGTGAGGGACGGTGAGGTAGGCCGTGTCCTTGAAATTGATGGCTACCGCTGCGCCGGCGCCGCTACCACATGATTAAATATCCCTTCAGATCGGAAGTTTCAAACAAGCGGCCGCTGACGGTGCACTCACGCATGATGGCGCAGCGCCCTGGTAGGTGTACCGAACCAATGAATGAACTAAAGCAATCTGCCTTAGGGCACCCATCAGGGGTACGGACTACGAACGGACCTCGTTGCTGGAACTACGCGGCGGATTGGGTACCTAGTGGATATAGGTGAGAACCGGCCAGCGACGTGCCGGCGCCAGTCGCGGTATGCATGAATCTATTCTGAATAGTCTCCAATGTATGGATATAGTACGAGGCGGCAGCGGCATGCGCGGGTACCACTCCGGCGTAGCGTTGGTCGATGCGGACGCGCTTGTATGAAGTGTCTACTGTCTGTCTACTGTTTTCAGTGGTAGTGTGGGTAGATGTAGGTGTAGGTGTAGATGGTGTAGTAGGTAGGTAGTAGGTAGGTAGGTACCTTCAGCTCGGCGATGATGCGCATGGCGGCGAGCGCGACGGCGGCGCCGGCCATGCTGCCGCGGTTCTCCGCCATGTCCGGCGACCGCTTCAGGCACAGCCCGCCGCTGTAATGTCACATGCACATACACTACAACTACACACGTGACACGAGGCTCCTGCATTACCACTGTCACTATATTTGAAAGACGGATCTTACTTTTCCGTGGAAGTGGTTAAACAGGCCCTAAGTAAAATTATTAATACGAGCTTTTACCCGCGACTTCGCCCGCATAAATTATTTATAGTTACTTACCAGATTTTAAGTAAGATTATAAGTTTTCAAAGAAAGTTTCATCAAAATCGATTTAGTAGTTTTTGCGAGATGCTCGAACAAAAGACGAAAAAAAAATCTTTTTTTTTTATTTGCAATCAAATTAACGAAATAATTAAGTACCTACAGCTACGCGGCTAGCGACAATGTTTTCGGCGAGATTATAGTGCTTGCTTTAAATAACTGAACCTGCACGTTGAAGCTTATCTAGTTTTTAATTAGTAACGAAACTTTAAGGGTATATTTGAATGTAGATTCAGACCGAACGAAGCATCTCTAACAGTAGGTTCTAAAGAACAATGAGAACAGTGAGACGGACCTGTCGAAAGTGACGCCCTTGGCGACGAGAAGCACGGGCTGGCCCTCGCCGCGGTCGTACGAGCACTCGAGCAGCAGCGGCGCCTCGCAGGAGCCGCGCGCCACGGCCAGGAACCCCTGCATGTGCTGCGCCTCCACCCAGTCCCGGTCGTGCGCCGACACTCGCACGCCCAGCGGGCACAGCACGTCCAGCGCCGCCTGCGGCCACGGGAGTACTGAGTGCTGCACCACACTGCACTGCTACACGACTAGTCGCTCAACCAACCTGTGCGAGGTCGGTGGGCGTCATCCTATTGGCGGGCATGTCCGAGAGGAAGCGGGCCCAGTTCTGCGCGCGCGCGCGGACCTCTCCCTCGCGCCACAGGGCCGCCGCGGTCGGCCCGTCCTCCTCGCCCTCGCCGGTCAGGAGCGACACCTCGGTCTCGGGCTGCCGGTCCCCGCACGACTTGAACTCCTGGAACCTGCGCGTCATGACAACACAATGACGTCACCGCGTCACGGGACGCCTCACGTCCCGCGGGGACGCGCGCGCGAGCGGGAGTGTGGGGTCGGACTCGTGTCATCTCGTTGAGTCTGATTGAACTTTGTCTATAACTAATTCGTAGAGCAGAGAAAAGTCGAGCTCGCTTCGCTCGCTCTACGTTTCTATTTTTGAACCGAAAGAAAATTTTGAATTCGCTCGCTCGCTTTATAATTTTTTGTGTACCTAGGTCTTATAACGATAAGAGGGAAGCAAAATAGATCTGTGTCCCGGGAGCGGTAGAAACCCACACTACGCCACAGTTCGCAGCCCAGTCGATCGGCGAGTCTAATATGTATATCTACTAGCTAGCGAATCTCTTCACCGGCGCCCTCGGCCGCGGCGTCGGGCACGCCGCACGGGTCCACCGGCACGCGCCCCGCACGGTCCAGTGTCCAACGCACTCACCTCCAGGCGGCCAGGCCGGCGCCCTCGGCCGCGGCGTCGGGCACGCCGCACGGGTCCACCGGCACGCGCCCCGCACGGTCCAGTGTCCAACGCACTCACCTCCAGGCGGCCAGGCCGGCGCCCTCGGCCGCGGCGTCGGGCACGCCGCACGGGTCCACCGGCACGCGCCCCGCACGGTCCAGTGTCCGACGCACTCACCTCCAGGCGGCCAGGCCGGCGCCCTCGGCCGCGGCGTCGGGCACGCCGCACGGGTCCACCGGCACGCGCCCCGCACGGTCCAGTGTCCGACGCACTCACCTCCAGGCGGCCAGGCCGGCGCCCTCGGCCGCGGCGTCGGGCACGCCGCACGGGTCCACCGGCACGCGCCCCGCACGGTCCAGTGTCCGACGCACTCACCTCCAGGCGGCCAGGCCGGCGCCCTCGGCCGCGGCGTCGGGCACGCCGCACGGGTCCACCGGCACGCGCCCCGCACGGTCCAGTGTCCGACGCACTCACCTCCAGGCGGCCAGGCCGGCGCCCTCGGCCGCGGCGTCGGGCACGCCGCACGGGTCCACCGGCACGCGCCCCGCACGGTCCAGTGTCCGACGCACTCACCTCCAGGCGGCCAGGCCGGCGCCCTCGGCCGCGGCGTCGGGCACGCCGCACGGGTCCACCGGCACGCGCCCCGCACGGTCCAGTGTCCGACGCACTCACCTCCAGGCGGCCAGGCCGGCGCCCTCGGCCGCGGCGTCGGGCACGCCGCACGGGTCCACCGGCACGCGCCCCGCACGGTCCAGTGTCCGACGCACTCACCTCCAGGCGGCCAGGCCGGCGCCCTCGGCCGCGGCGTCGGGCACGCCGCACGGGTCCACCGGCACGCGCCCCGCACGGTCCAGTGTCCGACGCACTCACCTCCAGGCGGCCAGGCCGGCGCCCTCGGCCGCGGCGTCGGGCACGCCGCACGGGTCCACCGGCACGCGCCCCGCACGGTCCAGTGTCCGACGCACTCACCTCCAGGCGGCCAGGCCGGCGCCCTCGGCCGCGGCGTCGGGCACGCCGCACGGGTCCACCAGCACGCGCCGGGCGCCGCGCGCCGCCAGCTGCGTCACGCCCGCGCCGACACCGCACCGCACGTTCTCCTGCATGAAGACATACAGATATAATATATATAGGCGGAATGATAGATGCTCGGAGAGCGAGTATAGTTACGCGTCGCTCGTCGAGGTCCTCGAGTGCGTCGTAGCCGGCCGCCGGGTCGCCGAGCAGCCCGAGCGCGGCGGCGGGCGGCCCCCCCGCGCCCTCCGGCTCCGACAGCACCACCGCGCCGCCCTGCTTCAGCTGGCACGACATCCTGCGACACGACAGCGTGTCAGCTGTATAATAAATAGACGCGCGACGCGGCGCGAGCGGGACGGTGACGAGGTGCGACGCGTCACGAGTCGCATCGACCTAGACCAGAGTTTCTCAAAGTGTACGCGTACCCGCGTACCACTTCGGGTATCTACGCCAGTTAATCGTAGGGGGTACGCGGCAAAATATATGTAATGGCGGCCAACAGGAATTGCTGGAAATGTTCACAGATCAAACTCTTCAAGCTGATTGCTCCGAAAATTGACTCCATTTGCGACAAAAAACAAGCCCATCCATCACAAGAATTAATAAAAATAACATACCTATCTTTATTTGTTGTTTTTTTTAAGGGGTTCATCATTGAAAGTCTAATGGGGGTACGTGGAGCTATAAATTTGAGAAATCCTGACCTAGACAATCCAGATATTTGTACCATCATTTATCCTGGAACTGCCTGGATTGCTAGTATATGGCGAGGCGAGTGAGGAGGGGGGAGGTGAGGTGAGGCACTAACTCTGTGAGGGCGCGGCAGACGGCGCCGCCGGCGCGCTGGTCGAGCGCGCGCGCCGCCGGCGTCAGCTCGAAGCCGCGCGCCGAGCTGTACACCCCCACCACCACGCTGCTCTGTGGGCACGACCACAACCATTAGCTACCATGTGCATGTGGGGTTGTCGTCATCATTATTATATTATACTAGTGTTTACCCGCGACTTCGTCCGCACAAATTATATACCAGATTTTAAGTCAGATCATAAGCTATCAAACAAAAAAAGTTTCATCAAAATCGGTTCAGTAGTTTTTACGTGAGGCTCTAACGAACAAACAGACAGACAAAAAATCAAACAAAAATGGGTTATTAGGAGTCGGAAAATGAGTCAGGAGACAAATTAGGATTCAGGGACACCTCCGACATCTTTTTCTTGCAAATATCTTCAATGTACAAAGGAACAGAACACACTTCTTTTACAGTATTATAATAGTTTAGATAAAGGGATTATTGCCGAGCCGGTCGGCGATCACAGCTAGATGGAGACGGTACACCAGCGAATCCCGTCGCTTCTATCGAAGTCGTCGATAGTGACACTAATTCTATGACCGGGACTGTACGCTTACACGTAACGAACGACTAATGTATAATATCCCCTCAGAAGATTATACGACTGATTAGCTCATCGATTTCTAGTCTACAGACTGTACCTAAATACCTAGTTAGAGAAAGGTTCAGCAGGATGCAGTGTGAGTGTGTCAGACACTCAGAGACCCGGGGCGGGTTATCCACTGACAACAGAGCGCACAGTACCTTGCCGCCCTCGCCGCCGGCGCTCTGCCCCCCCGCCGCCGCCGCGCCGCCGCACGCCTCCTCCCCCCCGCCCCCTCCGCCGCCGCTGCTCCACCGCGCCGCCGCCACTCTGCTCCAGTTTACTACATATCGCACTTTCACACCACCACTCAATAATTTAGAAAACCCCATTATAAAATAACAAACTAAAATTAATTATCAAAGGTATACATTTCTACTGTTCGCTCTTTTGAATTAACAAAATAACCAACTAGATTATTTGAGACTAGTTGGCTTCGAACTCCAAATTTGAACATGAAAGTTTTCAGTGGGATTAGCTGCCGTACTAATGTACATCCACTTGTATGTGCCATACATAGGCGAAGTATTTTTCGCTTACGCTGATAGACGGAACATAAGTGTAACCGCGTATGAGACAGCGATAGTCATAAAATCCTATACAATTTGTATGAAAATAGATATCTGACTCCGGAGTCAGACAGCCGTCGTAGAACAAAAAAGTGGCTACGTCGATAAGGACAGCAATAAGTAGCGATCTCCTTTTTTAACTAGAGCGAATTTGCTATGTGCATCTCTTACTGAGTGATATGACAAGACACGTGCTTGCTTCTAGTTCCTTCTCTTTCTACGGTGCCATACCACAGAATAGGTTTGGTATATGCCATACGGTACTGTGTCATGTTATGTGACAGATACACTACTATTGACTCGTAGAGCTATTCAATGGAATACCAGGTACCTATCCTCGTCCACCTAGACGGAACAGATAGGTATCTCGTTATGTTTAGGTATTGACTGTATCTTTTTGCGATATGATACGAGTATGCAATAAAAGATTAGGTATGGTTGTGTTTTTGCATAAATGATTCGAACAATAAATAAAATTATGATTATGTAATAAAATTATATTAAAATAAGATATAATAAGTACAAAAATACTTAAGTAATCACAATACATAATGTACCTACCTACTTTTAATTTGTACCAAATACATGGATTTTTCCTCTGGATAGGTTTATTTACGCACCGGGCGTAACACAGCATCATAACGTAACACATCACACGAACAGACGATCAGTTCACTCCGATCATTATCACTCTCCGCTCTATCTATTATTACCGATATTAATTTTGAAACTGGTAGTTCTAGGAACGTGGCGCATAGTCAGCGATACCCTGGTGCCTCGGTCTACGGTGGAGCCCCTGACGTATGCATCGGAGCACATATCCAAGTTTAGAATGTGATCGTGGAGCAGGTCACTCGTGCGCTCCTCTATGCCGTGCATGTAGTGCGTGTAGAGGCGCTCCGTCAGCACGAGCAGGCTGCGCGGCTCCAGCAGCAGGTCGCCGGGGCCGGGGGCGGCGGTGAGGCCGGGCTCGCGCAGGCCCAGCACCGTGTGAGAGCCCACCGACACGGTGGCGATGGTCGGGTGGAACAGCGCGCCGTCGTGGTGCGGCATGATGCCCTGCCCCGGCAGGTACTCGTTGACGAGCACGTGGTTGGGCGGGGGGGTCTGCAGCACGGGCAGGGGGGGCAGGGGGGGCAGGCGGCGCAGCAGCGCGGCGAGCCAGGCGGGCAGGCGCTCGGCCAGCATGCCGCGCGCGTGAGGCACGCCGCCCCAGTTCTGCAGGCGCCGGTTGGACAGCTGCGTCCACTTGGGCTTCGGCGCCGCGTATATCTCGTCCAGCAGCGCCCGCTCCTCGCCGACCGTTATGAACTCCGACACGTAGTAGGCAGTGGGGGGAGCCTGCGGACGGAGACACCATAAGGATTAGTACACGTTCACTTTCGAGGCTGGGACACACGGTTGTTAACTATGGAATTATATGCGAGGTCTCACACTAAATTAGAGGTGGGCGCCAAAAACAAGAAATTATAAATATTACGTATAAGTTTTAGGCTATATGATCTTATTTATTTTATACCATACCATATATATACCAGAATCTCGTAAAAAAAAGTTAAGAAATCATGATTTTCACATGATATTACCTGGGAACTGATATCAGTTGGCGCGAACATTCAAATAATCGGCGGTGTGGAACCCACCTCTACACTAAATGCAGTCTGGCGCTCGCTATGCAGAACTGCTGTGGAGCAGAAGCCGCCCAGCACGACCCAAATATCAAACACGTACGTACAAGGAGAAGAAAAGCGATCAGACATCAGAATTCTATCTAAAGGTGTTCCTCAAGGTGGTATAATCAGTCCTATTCTGTTTGTGATGTTTACGGCTGACCTATGTGATAGTGTATCCAATTGCCATGTCCACTTGTACGCTGACGATACCCAACTATACCATAGCTTGAATCCAGCGTCTACTGCAGGAGCGACTGATCTTATAAATGACTACTTTCTTCAGACTCAAGGTTTTGTATGGGCTCAGAAAATACCTCACAGTGGAAGTCCGTCAGGTCCTAGTAGAGTCGCTTGTGTTATCGTTGTTCAACTACTGTGATGTTGTTTATGGACCAAGGATACTCGTAAAGACGGCACAGGCGATACAGCGGGTGCAAAATGCTTGCGCTCGTTTTTGTTACCATGTGCCTAGAAGAAGCCATGTAACTCCTTATCTAAACGGGCACGGTATTTTGAAAATGTCACGCAGGCGGAAGGCTCACTACATTTGTTTTCTGCATAAAGTGGTGTTTGGTCGAAGACCTGAATATCTCTATAAGAAACTAATTTGGGTTAGAGACATACACACCCGTAATACACGTATGCAATCTGACAATAAACTTATGGTTCCAGCACCACTTCACTTTAAAGATGTCACAAGTCATGTTAAAAAGGAAATTGAAAATTATTTTAATTGAGGAGCAGAAATCTACCCAAAACTAGTAACTCGTAAACTCGTTAAAACGTAACTCTACTCGCGAGCCCCAACCAAATATTTTATCTAATAATATTTGAAATTTTATGTTGTACCTACTACTAAATAAATAAATAAATAAAATAAATTAATGTATGGAGCAGTTTAACAAGAAGTCAAATTCTGTCATCTGTTATTGTCATCATATTGTCTTTCTACGGTTATTGTTTATATTTGGAATTTTTATTTTTATGAGTGTTTATTTATGTTTTTTATTTTATTTTATTATGTTTCTTGCATTAGGCCTTTTAATATCGTTTTTATTTTTTTCCCAAAATTTATTTCTGGCATAGAAGCTCTAAGCAGTGTTTTCTTTGTTAACAGAGATAGAAGTATTGCAAGTGAGACCAGGGTACAGCTGAAAATCAGGGCTGCGCTCGCTGTGATCTCTGATCAGATCACTCGGCCGGCTCAACACTGAGCTGATCCCCTTTTGTCGCAAACAGATTTTGTTTTTTAGTTCCCTAATTTTAAGTATGATTATTGTAATATAACCATTCTGTACTGTAACCACCTGTACGTGTACAGAATGTAGGAACAATAAAACTTTTTCAATTTAAAAAAAAAAAAAAATTCACCCTTCAGCAATGTGCCTACACTACACTCAGCAGACACATAACGACCCTTGCTTCCAATAGCCCAACACTAATAATAAATAATAGAATGTTCAATACAATTCAATTCAATAAGCCTCCTTATCCTGATCTTTTGTGTTGTGAGAAGTGTAGTTTGGTCTATAAAATGTACACAACACACATGTAACTAACACATAGAAATGCAATAAATATATGAATATGAATATGAATATGTCTCGCAGATCAGTGTGCCTGTCGGCAAAGGCCTCCTCTAACATTTTCCATTGTGCCCTATCCCTGGCAACTCTCCTCCAGTTTGCACCCGCTGTGAGTTTTAATTCGTCTTCCCATCTCTTGCTAGGTCTTCCTCTGTTTCGTTTGCCGTCCCTGGGGCACCCATAAACTTAATATACTATCGTAGTAGACAGACAATCTCCTCATAATCGCGTCACCGAAACTGAAATGTCAATATGTGCGAAATTTATACATGTGTGAGTTTTAGTGATTGTTTGGCCGAGCTTAATGAGCCTTTCAATACGTTTACAAACAATAACGGAAAATCTCAGGTGACATGAACGTAGGGAGTTAGTTGGTAGTATAGAAATATATAGTTAAAAATATCGGAAATTTGTGCAATCTCTATGCGAAATGGTACCTTTTTCTCGTACACAATATTTTTTTATCCTACACATAATTATTTAAAATAACACAATAATTAGAAAATAGGATGTATACTGCATGTAATTAATGTATTTACCAAATAATTTTAAGAATATTATGTATGAAAACAAGCCTCATGAAAGTTGTATTGTTCTGATCGTATTTACCTGTGAAATGTCTCTTTATTTGAGTTTCTGGTGAAAGTTAAACTGCATTCCAACACAGAACACGACACCATCACGATTAACGATATTTGTGTTCATAAAACATCAAATGAATTTGAAGAAAGTAATAAAGTAATGTGGGAAAATTTTTGACAGGTTACAATTAGGAACGAAATTGTTTCAAAGGGGTTTTATGGCTATTATATTATAATCTCTTTCGCACTCGTAGGTTTTTTCATTAAGATCGGAATCTCATTCGCACACTGTGTTGGTCTATTTACGTAGTAATATTAAGTTTATGGGGGTACCACTCTGTAACAATTTTGCTCCACTTTTCTTGTGTACTTCTTAGCATGTGCCCCGTACCCGTATAATAGAATGTAATAAGTAATAAATAGTTAATGTAATAGAGCTAAAGTTTAACACCCATTTGGAGTTCCTGTGACTTATAAATAAAAAATTTCCCACTGGCTGGAAACCAATGCCCGTCTTCCATGTTGATGGAATACATTTTAATTCTGATTGGATTTGATAGAACAAATTTGGAACTAAATCCATGACATACTAACATCGTTTTAATACATGGGGTACCGCTGACTCTGTCTGTACTCTCTGCGACGGGGGCGGGGGGCGGGGGGCGGGGGAGCCAGAATATGCAAAAGTAATGATACTTACATTTTTGACCACATATTCGTCTAGATTTATAGTCGTCATGTTCATGGGCGGTGCTCGTATCTAATAACCCGTGATATCGGTCAGTGGGTCATTTTTAGGTTAGTTGCGTTGATTCATATCTTATTCACATTCGAAACCGTATATCACGAATTAAAATCCCTTAATAAAAAGCACGACGACTATCGGAGGGCTTATCTATTCTGTGAAACGTAAGAAAATTTAAAATTATATCAAAGAGAATATTTATCACTACTTTTACTTATCTAAACAAACAAATAATTTGAAATTTTTTTTTTTTTTTAAGTTTATCCTCTCGGATAGGCTATGGGAACTAGCCCTTACTGCCTGGTCATTAGTGTCTTTTTTCTTTGTACTTAAACCTAACCTTAATACCTAACTCTTGAAATGCGCGGGTGGAACATGCATTCCAATGTTCAAGGGAGTTTTACGCGAGGATCAATCCGAATCAAACGGGAGCGCCTTCTTTATTTCTCACTTTTACTACATCGTGCTCCATTAATGACTCCATTATTAAACTAATTCCACCACATTAACACAATAATAGCCACGAAACCCAAATTTAGAAAATTAAGAAACAAAGCCCGTCTTTTTCTTCACGATTCCCGTGCAAAACACTCCTGAATCCTGATGAAGATGGGATGATAGATGAACGATGAATGACGATGAAATTTTGGTTGATTTTGGAGGCACGCGCGTTGCCGCCAAAATCACCAGTACGATTTAACTTGCACCAAAACTTTTGTTCTTTCTTCGTATGTATTTGAGATTCCTGTTATGATGGTCGATTTACGCAACTTTTTGGCACACAATCCGCACGAAATTATGTCACAAATATCACTAAAACCAATTTTTTACGAATATCAAATACAACTTTGACCGAACAAATTTAATGGCGGGAAGCCAATCAAATAATTTGAAATTTTTTTGGTGTTGTTGTTGTTGTTACATTTATCCTTGCGGAAAGGCAAAGGGAACATAGCCCATGCAGCCAAGTCTGATTTCGTCTTTTCTTATAAATTCATTATAAAAGGCACTATGTGCCTGATCTGTGTTAAAATTAAAATTTTTCCAAGTCTTCATATTCCAAGTAAATTTTCGTTTTTCCGTAATAGTGTCATTTCTGTGGTTTTCGTCATTTCCGTGTCATTTCCGAGATCATGTTTCTATTTGCCGATGTCTTCAATAAGTTTTCAATATTGACAGGAATCCGTAGTCTTTTCCAAGTCTTCATATTCCAAGTTAATTTTAGTTTTTCCGTGATAATGTCATTTCTTCTGTTTTCGTCATTTTCTTGTGTCAAGTTTCTATTTGCCGATGTCTTCAATAAGTTTCCAATATTTACAGAAATCCGTAGTCTTTAGCAGTTTTTCGTTTATCGTGACATAAACCCTTAAACCTAACTCATTGAAATGCGAGGGTGGTTCACACATTGCAATGTTTAAGGAAGTTTTACGCGGGTACGGCGCGGCGCGGGGCGGGGTTTGAACATACCTAAGTTAAAGTGCTCATTGAAATAATCGTTCGATCGCACGCAAATAGAAAGAGAGCGATGGTGTGATAGCGCTGTATCACTGCGGCATGCTAGCTTTGCTGCGGGGCTAGTACGCCAACCCGCGATAGCGTGATATAGCGCTCTTTCTATTTGCACGCGACAGAACGAGACAGAAGACTAAATTTGACAGAAGGATGTGTTAAATGTGGTTGGCGTACTAGCTCCGCTGGTCGGGCATGGATGGGCTCAAACGGCTCAAAGAGTAATATAAGTGGGCTCCTTTAAAGACATATCGGCTGTATGCTTGGCTGTATGGGATAATAACCCTATGCCTTGAATTGAACAAAAAAAATGAGGGGTTTTGCGCGGCAAACAAGACGAAACGGGCGGACTTTGTTTCTTAATTTTCTAAATTAGTTTTTCGTGGCTATTGTTGTGAAAATGTGGTGAAATTAGTATAATAATGTGCTTGTAATGGAGAACAATATAGTAAAAGTGAGAAATAAAGTAAGGCGCGACCGTTCGATTCGGATTGATATCCCCGCGTAAAACTTCCTTAAGCATTGCAATGTGTGAACCACCCTCGCATTTCAATGAGTTAGGTTTAAGTTACCTACGATAAACGAAAAACTGCTAAAGACTACGGATTCCTGTCAATATTGAAAACTTATTGAAGACATCGGCAAATAGAAACTTGATCTCGGAAATGACACAAGGAAATGACGAAAACCACAGAAATTACATTATTACGAAAAAACGAAAATTTACTTGGAATATGAAGACTTGGAAAAATTATAATTTTAACACAGATCAGGCACATAGTGCCTGTTATAATGTATTTATAAAGAAAGACAAAATCTGACTTGGCTGCATGGGCTATGTTCCCTTTGCCTTTCCGCAAGGCTAAACAACAACAAAAAAATAGAGTTTTGCGCGGGAAACAAGATAGACCGGTGGCCAGCTACAGTCAACTATACCTTATAAAATTAACGAACTAACGCATTATGCACCTAAAGTAGACTAAAAATAAGTCATAAAAAACTTGGTCTGCCAGGGCGCAGCTTGGCACGTTTTCCGGTGTGATGAAAAACGTGGACCCCAAAAACACCCCATTTTACCTCATCGAATTAAAGGATGGAACTTGTCTGTTGGTCTGGAGGCCGATTAGTAAAGCCTAAAAAACCTGGTCTGCCGCCGCCTATCCTGGCACGTTCATGGGTCCGATTGAATTTAGGGTGCCCCTCGGAGGGTGGATTTTACCTCATCGAATTAATGAATGAAATCAATGCCAATTTATAGTCCTATCAACTATGTTTACATATGCCTTGGTTTGCCTAGGCTCAGCCTGGCAGGTTTCCGGGTGCGACTGATTTTACTTTCAAAAAATTGTTTAGCCAAACTTTAAAAACCGGTATAAATCTACAGATTCTGCGGAAAATTTTACTGAAATTCGCTTGTATAAATTAACCAAGATATATGTACTCATACAAATATCCCTGAAGGTGGAATTTTAATAGAAAAGGTCAACGGCCCGCGGAAACTAAAAGAGATAGGTATGTGGTCCCGAAGGAAAAAATGTCAGAAACCCTGGGCAATTTGACGTCCCGATGAAAAAATCCAAAATAGGAGATCCAAGATGGTCGTCTTACATTTTCAAAGTCCTCATAACTTTGTAACCATTGACGGTCGGCGCGCTGTGTGAGTACAAATCAAATTAGTAGCAAAGCCCGGCTTACGATGTTTACCGCAGAAGGCATATTTTAGTGTCGAAAAAAATGGTGGCCCAGGATCGTTAATCTATGTAACAAATAAATTGATAGATAGATAGATAACTCATTTATTATTTCACCTGAACAATACAGGAAAAAACAGTGACTGACAAAGGTAGACAATTACCTACCTACACGATAAATTAAAATGCCTAATTAGGATATTCGGACATCGTACGTTTTTTTTTTTATTAAGGGCTCTTTCCTGATGTTTTACACTGCAATTCTGCCAATATCATGATGACTGGAAGTATCGAAATCTCAATCTCCAGGATTGTTTTATTAACAAAAACATATTTGAGGACACCAATTTAGCGGAACTGCGTGGCAAGTCCAGAGACACCAACCGAGACGACCGCCCGTCAATAGACCCGCCAAACGACTAAGCTAGTTTAAATAGTAAAAAACGAGTAAAACACTTAGTTCAACATGTCTCGATATAATATGGCGTTGACATGAAATGGCTTCGAAACCGGTGATTAGGCCAAAATAGTAAAAAAATACGTGTCCATCAAGCTAGCGTACACATGACGGGAATCAAGATTAATCATTTAGTGCCATTTAATAATAGTGCCTCTGTAGTTTGATAAATATTCATACATATTTTTCCCTGTTAGTGCTTTTGTGTTTATTACTCTCTGACATCCAAATCTCATAATGACAGGCCTTCAAGAAAATGACATAGAAACATGGATGTAAATCATAAAGGATACCACTCCTCCTTACAAGCATTAATACAAGAAAATTGGCAATGGCGTAGTCGTATAAAATTTCCAATTTTAGGTGTGTCCCTTTCTATCCAATGACGTAGTTACGAAATGACAGGAGAGGAGCTACAATTTTGTACGTTGGATTAGAAAGGGACAAAGTTAACGTCACAAAAAACAACGACGCGATGGAAAAGAACGATCATTACCGACCACAAACGAGTATTATCATGTTTCACGTCTTGTTAGGCAGTCTGCACTCCACTATAGAGGATTCCAAACTTCTTGCATGGAAATAAACAAGTTTTTTTCGTCTTTCATATATTAGAATATCGAGCTAGAGTATAGGCGTACACACGAATTCACACGATAGTTCAAAACTCTAGTATCAAAATAAATTGTTCCTGAAATAGAGACTCTGGAATTATGAAATTTTGAATTTCAGAGAGTAATAAACACAAAAGCACTAACAGGGAAAAATATACACTTATATGTTTCGCAAACTACAGAGGCACTATTTAGGAACTACTTTGATTCCCGTCATGTGTACGGAGGCTTGATTGGACACGACGTATTCTTACTGTTAAATAAAATAAGGAGATTGAGATTTCGATACTTCCAGTCATCATGATATTAGCAGAATTGCAGTGTAAAACCTCAGGAATGAACCCTTAATAAAAAAAAATACCTACGATGTCCGAATATCTTAATTAAGCATTTTAATTTATCGTGTAGGTAGGTAATTGTCTACCTTTGTCAGACACTGTTTTTCCTGTATTGCTCAAGTGAAATAAATGAGTTATCTATCTACCTATCTATCAATTTTATTTGTTACATAGATTAACGATTCTGTGCCACCATTTTTTTCGACACTAAAATATGCCTTCTGATTCTGATAGAACCGAAAGGTAAACATCGTAAGCCGGGCTTTGCTACTAATTTGATTTGTACACACACAGCGCGCCGACCGTCAATGGTTACAAAGTTATGAGGACTTTGAAAATGTAAGACGACCATCTTGGATCTCCTATTTTGGATTTTTTCATCGGGACGTCAAATTGCCCAGGGTTTCTGACATTTTTTCCTTTGGGACCACATACCTATCTCTTTTAGTTTCCGCGGGCCGTTGACCTTTTCTATTAAAATTCCACCTTCAGGGATATTTGTATGAGTACATATATCTTGGTTAATTTATACAAGCGAATTTCAGTAAAATTTTCCGCAGAATCTGTAGATTTATACCGGTTTTTAAAGTTTGGCTAAACAATTTTTTGAAAGTAAAATCAGTCGCACCCGGAAACCTGCCAGGCTGAGCCTAGGCAAACCAAGGCATATGTAAACATAGTTGATAGGACTATAAATTGGCATTGATTTCATTCATTAATTCGATGAGGTAAAATCCACCCTCCGAGGGGCACCCTAAATTCAATCGGACCCATGAACGTGCCAGGATAGGCGGCGGCAGACCAGGTTTTTTAGGCTTTACTAATCGGCCTCCAGACCAACAGACAAGTTCCATCCTTTAATTCGATGAGGTAAAATGGGGTGTTTTTGGGGTCCACGTTTTTCATCACACCGGAAAACGTGCCAAGCTGCGCCCTGGCAGACCAAGTTTTTTATGACTTATTTTTAGTCTACTTTAGGTGCATAATGCGTTAGTTCGTTAATTTTATAAGGTATAGTTGACTGTAGCTGGCCACCGGTCTAAGACGAAACGTGCGGACCATAGGCGAAGTATTTATCGCTTACGCTGATAGACGTAACATCAGTGTAACCGCGTATGAGACAGCGATAGTCATAAAATCCTATACAATTTGTATGAAAATAGATGTCTGACTCCGGAGTCAGACAGCCCTCGTAGAACAAAAAAGTGGTTACGTCGATAAGGACAGCAATAAGTAGCGATCTCCTTTTTTAACTAGAGCGAATTTGCTATGTGCATCTCTTACTGAGTGATATGACAAGACACGTGCTTTCTTCTAGTTCCTTCTCTTTCTACGGTGCGGACTTTGTTTCTTAATTTTCTAAATGAAGTAATTTATTGATCATAAGTAATCTGAATAATAACAAAAATAGAGGTCAGCACAAGCGTCGTCAATTACACAAAAAAAAAAAACTAAATTAGTTTTTCGTGGCTATTGTTGTGATAATGTGGTGGAGTTAGTACATAGACAAATTACTCTAGCGATAGACTTGCCCTTGCATAGAAGCAACATGTTCCACTTGAATGAGGTGTACGCACCTGATTGATGTTCCCGAGTTCACTTCGTCACTATGGCAATGACAGACCGCAATGTGTCATTTTGTGTTGTTTTGTGTGACATGTTGTTTGTTTGAACGAGCGTGTCTATCGCTAGAGTAATTTGTCTTTGAGTTAGTATAATAATGTGCCTGTAATGGAGAACAATATAGTAAAAGTGAGAAATAAAGTAAGGCGCGACCGTTCAATTCGGATTGATATCCCCGCGTAAAACTTCCTTAAACATTGCAATGTGTGAACCACCCTCGCATTTCAATGAGTTAGGTTTAAGAGTTTAAGGCCGAGATTCAGAGACGATTTTTTCCGTCTTAGCTCGAGCTAAGTAGGAAATGTATGGATTTTGACATACGGGAGTTCGAACGATGACTTACAAAACGTCTCTGAATCTCGGCCTCAGTTACGATAAACGAAAAACTGCTAAAGACTACAGATTCCTGTCAATATTGAAAACTTATTGAAGACATCGGCAAATAGAAACTTGATCTCGGAAATGACACAAGGAAATGACGAAAACCACAGAAATGACATTATTACGGAGAAACGAAAATTATCATGAAATATGAAGACTCGGAAAAATTATAATTTTAACACAGATCAGGCACATAGTGCCTTTTATAATGAATTTATAAAAAAAGACAAAATCAGACTTGGCTGCATGGGCTATGTTCCCTTTGCCTTTCCGCAAGGATAAATGTAACAACAACAACAAAAAATGACAGTGACGTTTGTCTTGTCAAGACAAGACAGACAAAAAAGGTTATCTGTGCAGTGTTGCCAGATATACAGATTTCGCGGTATCCATACAGATTTCCAACATGTCATACCGATAAAAAATTGAGAGTGAAATTTATACAGATTTTTCAACATTCCAATTTTTTTCATACAGAATTACCTGAAATTGTAGTTTTTCAGACCATTTTGGCAAAAATTGCTGCATAACTAATTACTCAACAATAAGCCATGCTATGACATAGATATTGATCATGACTTATCTTATTATCAAAAATGGATAGAAATTTATAAATATTCATAACACTTATTTATTCAGCTCTAAATGTAACAATTAAAGCACTTAGGTAGTTAACTACAGATAAAATTATACAGAATACTTGAGAATACCAATGCCAAATACAGATTTTTTACAGATTTTCTTTAATTTACTTATACCTACAGATTTCATACAGATTTTCAAAATCTTCGGTACAGATACTGCTTTAAAAAATCTGGCAACACTGTATCTGTGGTTTATTTGTTTTGTTTGTATTTGGGATTGGCTTCCCGCCATTAAATTTGTTCGGTCAAAGTTGTATTTGATATTCGTGAAAAATTGGTTTTAGTGATATTTGTGACATAATTTCGTGCGGATTGTGTGCCAAAAAGTTGCGTAAATCGACCAACATAACAGGAATCTCAAATACATACGAAGAAAGAACAAAAGTTTTGGTGCAAGTTAAATCGTACTGGTGATTTTGGCGGCAACGCGCGTGCTTACAAAATCGACCAAAATTTCATCCTCATCGTTCATCTATCATCCCATCGTCATCAGGAGAGTTTTGCACAGGAATTGTGAAGAAACAGACGGGCTTTGTTTCTTAATTTTCTAAATTCGTTTTTCGTGGCTATTATTGTGTTAATGTGGTGGAATTAGTTTGATAATGTGCCATTAATGGAGAGCAATATAGTAAGAGTGAGAAATAAAGAAGGCGCTCCCGTTTGATTCGGATTGATTCTCGCGTGAAACTCCCCTGACCATTGGAATGTGTGTACCACCCTCGCATTTCAAGAGTTAGGTATTAAGGTTAGGTTAGGTTAGGTTTAAGTACAAAGAAAAAAAGACACTAATGACCAGGCAGTAAGGGCTAGTTCCCATAGCCTATCCGAAAGGATAAACTTATAAAAAAAAAAAATTGTTTGTATTTGGTAGGTATTCGATGATTACCTATATATTTCGATAAAAAATCATAATAATTTCATTTAGACAAGAAATCGAATCAAAGTCTGGCAGCAGCTATGTTTCCAGCGTACGCCGGGACAGGGGACGCAGGAGGTATGTTCGTAAACAAACAATCGTTTAGCTAAGCGAGAGCGATAGGTATAATGCATGAGCGAAATAGTGGAAGCAGCGATGGTAAAGCAGGCACTACACTCTCCCACAACTTCTCGGCGAGAACTCTCGGCGAGAACTTCCACTATCCCACAGTACCGTCCGGGTATGGTGGGTTCATCACGATGACATCAATGGTTTTAATTGTACTTTCCTATACATGAATTTTATTAATTTGCTAAATATAGCTACACGGCGCGTTCGCACCGCGAGACGCTCGGCGCGGCGCGGCGCGGCCTGCCCGAGCGCGCGCGTGCCCGCCGCCCCCCGCGCTACCACGCGCACGCGCTCGCGCAGCCGCGCGCGCAGGACGAGGCCGAGGCGGAGATGCGCGCGCGCGCCTACAGGAAGGCTCTCCACGACCAGCCCGACAATATACACTTGTGGTTGCAGTACATCGATTTCCAGGTATTTTACCATGCTCATCGACCGCTTCTTTTAAGAAAAGACAGAACGGCATAAGAAAGACTAGCGACATAAAATTGAATTCGAGCGACATGGAGTAACACGTGTGTGTCGACAGGAGTGGTGCGGGACGGCGACGCTCGCGCTGGAGGCGGCGCACGACGCGCTCGAGCACGCGCCCCCCTCCCCCGCCCTGCGCGCGCGCCGCCTCGCCGCCCTGCGCCGCGCGCTGCCGCCGCACGACCACGCGGAGCGCCTGAGGGACGAGCTCGCCGCGGGTACGTGTCCCGAGCAGCTATGTGCACGCGCCCGCCCTGCGCGCGCGCCGCCTCGCCGCCCTGCGCCGCGCGCTGCCGCCGCACGACCACGCGGAGCGCCTGAGGGACGAGCTCGCCGCGGGTACGTGTCCCGAGCAGCTATGTGCACGCGCCCGCCCTGCGCGCGCGCCGCCTCGCCGCCCTGCGCCGCGCGCTGCCGCCGCACGACCACGCGGAGCGCCTGAGGGACGAGCTCGCCGCGGGTACGTGTCCCGAGCAGCTATGTGCACGCGCCCGCCCTGCGCGCGCGCCGCCGAGCCGCCCTGCGCCGCGCGCTGCCGCCGCACGACCACAAACACAAACAGGGCTGCGCCGGTCGTCGGTCGAGTCACGAGTGGCGGACTGGTAGTCGTAGTACAACAAATGATCGCTGTGTCCACAGAGAGGTCGCCGGCGGTGCGGCTGGAGCTGTGGCAGCGGCTGGTGACGGCGCTGGCCGCGGCGCCGCACGGAGCCGGCGCGGACGCGGTGCGGCGCTGCGCCGGCGCCGCGCTGAGCGACGCCGCAGTGGCAGCCCTGCCCGCCGCGCTGCCCGACATACTATACGTGTACGGTACGTGTCCACACTACACTACACTACACTACACTACACTACACTACACTACACTACACTAAACTACCTACACTACACACGCGCCTCTAGCTCACGCTACTATACAGGGTCGCAAATGCATTATTTATTTTTCTCAAACATGCTTACCAGACTGATAAGAGTGTACAATTTAGTGAAGGATGATCAGGTCCTGTTGCTGGCGTCTTATATGCAAAGGAGTGACACTAAAGTGACTCAGTCGAGCGAGACTCGCGTAATTTGTCAATGAGCGTTTATCTTTTCTTTTTTTAATTCAGTTCCTAAAAAACTCGACAGATGGCATGTTTATCGCCCCATAGAGCCGCTCGCGAGATCCTGTCAAAATCTTGTCAAGACTGTGCCTGCCTTTTTTTTGAATGCCAAGGGATCGAGCCCATACAGCTGACATGGCTGTAAAAGTTTAGAATTTTCGATTAAAATGATTAGTAAATAATGAAATATGTCATTAAAAGATGCGTTGGCATCTTCTTGATCATCTTTTAATCTTTTCACTCTTTTTTATTTGAAAAAAACACTTTTTGAAATGTTGACGTTTCTTCACACAGACCGCAGCGCCATCAATCAATCCCCTATAAAACAAAAAGAAAAACCCTCATTCTCGTCTATAACCAAATCTAAAACTAATCAGTCTCAAGAATGTTTTCTGCACATTCTCGACGATGTCAGAGTTAACACGGTGACCACACTACTGAGCCGTATTTAAGAATACTCCTAAAAAGGCAATTAAATAATGAGATATAGCTAGAGTACCTCTTGAATCTCTTGGAAACCCTCGATATGAACTCCAGCTGCTGAAATGCTTTACAAGAAATGTGGTTGTTGTGATCTTTAAAAGTCAATTAATAATCAAAAACAATGCCAAGATCCGCTGTAGTCCACGTCTACGTTCCAGACCCTGACCATCAATTATATAATTGAATTTTTTTAATCCGTAAGTTCCTAAAATGAAAAACCGGCCAAGTGCGAGTTGGACTTGCGCAAAAAGAGTTCCATACCAGTCTATATCTATAAAAATGAGAGTACTGTTGATGCATCTACTGCATGCCCTACGTCACTACGGGAGGAGTGAGGGGCGCGGGGGGACCTCACCGCCGCTGCGCGGGACCCGTGCCGAGACACTTCTTATACGACCATATTAGTGCACACATCAATTTATTTAATACTTTCTTATCCATTGAAAACTTGCAATAAAGTCAAAAGTTTATCATCCTAATCATCTGGTTTAAATTACTACATCCATCATCACATCAAATCAAGAGATTCCTGGCAAATCAAGCTAACAGTACCTTGTATATTTTGTTTTTTAAAAGATGTGTGTTGTAGAGTTTCTGGCCGCATCTTCTCTATAGCGGAAAACCTTCCGACGCGGTAGTAGAGTAAAAAATGACGTCAGAAAGCTATCCAAGCCATGTGATATTATTTTGAATAAATATTTATTTTATTCTGTTTTTTATTATTTGTTGTTGTAGCGGCAACAGAAATACATCGTCTGTGAAAATTTCAAAATATCAACTGTCTAACTATCACGGTTCATGAGATACAGCCTGGTGACAGACGGACGGACAGCGGAGTCTAGTAACAGAACCTAACAAACAGTACGTGTGCGTGTGCAGGTTCGTACCTGCGGTCGGCGGGGCTGTGGGAGCAGCTGGTGCTGCTGGTGGAGCTGGTGGTCGCCATGAACTACCCCCCCTCCGCGCTGTTCCCCCCCGCCCGCGACCCCGCCGCCGAGCGCGCCGCCGACCTGCAGCTCGCCGAGTACGAGGACAAGGTACACTACTGCTGCCTGCCTACCTTACCTACCTACCGCTGCACTGACTGAACCAACTGTGCCCATTTACATTTCGGTACAGGAGTTTTTTTATTTTATTTTATTTTATTCATTTTAGGAAAACTTACGGACTAATTACAGGATAGGGTATCAACATAACCAAAACAAAATTGCCAACTAAAAGTTTCCACAGATAAATATCATTCGTTTTACATAATTGTGTGAAAATACAAATTTTAAATTTTGAATCATTAAAAATTATCAAAACCTACATTACAAAAAGCTTCAAGCTTGCTGGTACTTCAGACCATCCACAAAGGAAAAAAAAAAAAATAATAAGACTAAATAAAGAATTTATATTAACTAAAAGTAAAGAGATGCTGAGTGAGCCGCTAACTCATTAACCTAGGTAGGTATTTTTCAGTAAGAACTCGTTTAACTGAGGTCGTGCTTGTGCAAAACAAATCAAAGTTTAAGTCAACCGAGACACTATTAAAGCTATTAGCGCTGCGCAGTAAGAATGCATTTTGTCTGTAGTTCGTTTTTGCATGGTACCAGGTTTATAAGGCTTACCGATGTACAGTCTGTCTATAAAGTCTTGGCAAAAAATGAGGACGCTATCTCCACGGAAGAACGTCGAAATCAAGCATAACCTGGCAACACCACCATACTAAAATGATTAGTTCCTCAAACATTCATGCCACGACTTTATAGACAGACTATACCTGCGCAGTTGACAAATTATAATAGCGCGCGAAATTATATTGACTAATCAGGATGTGCCACCTTCAATCCGTTTACGCTATTGGCTACTTTGTTTTCGCGCCTTTTTCGCTGCTATCCGACTTTGCATTATTTGATTACTAAATGACTTCGGGTTTTGTCGGGGACTCGGGCCTGTTCTGCGCAAACGAAGATTAACGAACGGCCATATTTTCTTGGTCGTACTGTATTGATCTTTATGTACATTATAGCCTTAGATCAAAATAAAATGAATGGATAGGCCTGAAGTGCGGCAAGTTGAAGCACACTACTGGTGCACTTGGTCCATACAAACTAGCGCCATTATCTGTCAAATCTAGGGCACTTGCATACAAGTGACAAGTAAACCTTTCATTTGTGTTGCCTCATTTTTCTGGTTGAAATGTTCGCGTAAGGCCTATCCATTCATTTTATTTTGATCGAAGATTATAGCCCAGGAAAATGAAATAAATAAAGAGAAAGTTTTTCGCTTTTTTCTCAGAATCTATAAATCGTATCGAAAAGTTTTGATTAGTTCTGACAAAATTTGCTACAAAACTAGTTCAATGCACTTTTGTCATAGGACACCTTTGAGTGCTGGAGGGCCGAAAAAACAACAGCATTTCAAAAATTCAGAAATTTGTGTGGCGACCCCCATGGAAGTTGAAGATAAAAACAAAACGTTTTCATATTCTTAATCAGAGACTCCTGAAACCACAAATACAAATTTTCAGCTAGTTCACCGAACCTTTAAAAGCTGTTGTAGCGTTTGAAATTTCACCGACAGGGTTCTCTATGACATTTGTTCGAGGTTCATATCCCATCCCCAACTGTCATAGTTTCCGCGGACCGTTGCCCTCATACGCTAGGATTCGACCGCCGAGGAAGTCAACGTTTTCCCTATATTAATACGCATCCATATTATGAGCCCCCTTCCTCGAGCTCACCCATACATTTGAGCGGTTTTTATTGTTCTGCGACACTAAGGGCCTGTTTCACCACTCATCGTATCCGACAGATATTTTGACATAATTTAGACATACAAAATATCTGTCGGATAAGCTAACAAGAACTTACCCAGAAGTGGTGAAACAGGCCCTAAATCATCAAGTTAGACGCTCGTATTCGTATGTAAGTATACCTAACCGTTTTGACTCGTATCCGTGTATGTTGTCAGACGATACGCAGCGGTCTGCCGCTGGGCACGGTGTGGTCGCGCGTGGAGCGCGCGCGGCGCGACGTGCACTGGCGCGCGCCGGCGCCGGCACGTGACGTGCCCGGGCACGCGCACGCGCATGAGCACGACGCGCAGCTCGACCCGCAGCGCGCGCCGCTCGCCGCGGAGCTGGCGCCGCTGCTGCTACCGGCGCGCGACGCCGCGCTGCCTCTCACGCTGCTGCGGCTCGCCGAGGTGTGTGTGTGTGTGTGTGTGTGTGTGTGTATGTGTAGTTACATCCCAAGTGTCAACCCAAACGATTTAATGTTCCTCTAAAGCACCTAACGTATGATTTAAGTTGCTCTCAAACCTGTACGTCTGCGACGCGGGACGCGAAGCCGCCTGCCTCCCCCTCTGTACTCAGTACTGTGTAGTCATAGAGGTAAGTATTAGTATAGAGCACGCGCAACGAAGTGGGAACAGTAGGCACGGGTGAGAACAAAACGACGTTCCCGCCGCGAGCGCTTGTAGTCGTGGTTGAGTGCTAGCACTGTGCGTGCCTCTAGAGATTTTTTAAATATTTACGAATCAGAATGGTTAAATGTGCGATTCTATCTTGCAAAAACGATACTAGGAAACACACGAAATTTAAATCCAGGATCACATTTCATCGGTAAGTCGATTTTTATACCTATTTTGATGAAAACAAATCGCGCATCGCGGGGGTGAAGGAGACGTGGGAGGCGGGCACGCACGGGTTCGTCCGCGCACCGCGCTCCCCACACGAGACCGTAGTGATGTGACGCGACCGACGCTGTAGTCGATATTTATATTTTTTAAATAAATGTTTGCTAGGTACATACTGATACCTACTTAAAATCTTAAATCATTTAATATAAATAATGTTGATGTGAGTTTTGTACGATATACTTTCTAAAATGTAATAGAATGTTAGGTTAGGGTGTCGCAAAGAGGGTCCCACACTTAGAAAAATTTTACGCTAATTTTATATGGAGCTTATATGGACTTAAAAAAATTTTGATCGAAATTGTATGAACCATCGACTTTGTCGAATTTTCGGGTGAAATTAGTATGGGGACTGAACTTATAAAATTTTCAAAAACGATTTTTTTTTGTTTTTGCATGCGAAAGGGCGTGTTTACGGGTTCCGCAGGGGTTCGAAAAATTAGCTATTTTTTCGCTAGGATTCACCGTTATCTAGATATTTCAAAAAATATGTTTTTACTTCATTACTCGGTTAGGTTAGCGAGGAGCGAAGCGACGAGCATGTTAGGTATCTTGCGACCCACAGCGCACGAGCCGAGCGAAACAGAATAACTTTCACAATGGGACCAACATCGAAATCAAGTAGATTTGTAGTTTAGTAGTTATGGAACATCAGATTTTTTTTTTCGTGATTTCGTTATTGGTCCCATAGTGAAAGTTCTTCAGTTTGATGGTTCTAACCACCCCTTTGAATAATAAGACCGCCATTTGTACACTTACGTTCTTTTTATTCTGTTTTGTTGCTGTAGGTATGTTTTTCTTGTGCAAATAAATTTTATACAAACATTTCTCGTTAATAGTTTAGAAAATTACATATTGAAATAAAAAGTACCTAACAAATATATTTTTCATCCCATCTATTCAAAAAGTGTCACTTTAGTCCTCTTTAAGTGCGCCTAAAGTTGCACTTTTTGTTAAGAGACTTTTACAGCGGGCAATGATGAGTTTTGAATTTGGAACATGTATTTTTGCTACATAGGTCCGCGACCAAAGAGACCGAACGCAAATATTAAACTAGAAGCGCCTTTTATTTATTTTCCTCATAGAGGGGGATGAAAAGTAGAGTGTATCACTCGGCCGCAAAATTATTTTTTCCTCGGGCGGCATACTTTGAATCCCTCGCTGCGCTCAGGATTCTACTTTAGAATCCCTCGCTGCGCTCGGGATTCTACTCAAGAATCCTTCGCTATGCTCTGGATTCAAAATAGCGCCCTCGCCTTAAAAATATTATTTTACGCCCTTGTGATACAATCTACTATATTTAGATAATTAATCGATAGCTCGTTGCCGATCGGCATGTCAAAGTCAAAATTTTTATTCAAAATAATATCACATAGATAACTTTTTGACGTCATTTTTGATTCTACCACCGCTTCGGAAGGTGTTCCGTTGTAGAGAAGATGCGGCCAGAAACTCTACAACACACTTCTTTTAAACAAAACAAAATATACAAAGTACAAATATTGAATTACATAGTGTAACATTGTCAAGACCAGACATTTTGGTCATTCAAATAATCATCGAGTTTATAGTAACCTTTTTTACAGAGGACTTGTTTAACATGGGATTTAAACTTTTTGTAACTGGTACATCCCTATCTGTCATATACACATCACTATAAAATCTATAGCTCATTTGCCTACGATGCGTACCAAGCATTTCGTGCGATACGCGGGCTCTATAGTAGGATACTTACCTCTATGTGTGTAGTGTAGTGGTGGTCGTGGTCGTGTCGCGCAGGTGCCACTGCTGCCGTGCGCGCAGTACGTGTGGGCGGCGCGGCACGGCGCGGCGCGCGACGCGTGCGCGGGCTGGGAGGCGGGGGGCGGCGCCGTGCTGCTCGCGCTGCTGCGCGCCGCGCGCCGCGTGCCCGCGCCGGCACGACCCGCACGCGCCGCCGCGCGCGCGCTGCTCGCCGACACGCCGCTGCGCGCACACTCGTGCGCCCGCGCAGACACCACCGGTACCGTACATCTCTACTATTATGTTACAACTGTAACTTTAACATGTAACATATTTTTAGTGTAACGATAAGTCCATATATCCTTTAGGTCCGCGGTCGCAGCTCTGTTCCTGCTCCTATTTAATGATATAATTTATGTGGCAGGATTTGGCGCGTGGGTGGAGGCGCTGTGGGAGGCGGCGCTGGACTGGGCGGGGGCGGGGGCGGGCAGGCTGCGCGAGGCGCTCGTGTGCTGGCGGCTGCGCGTCGCGCACGCGCACGTGCTGCTGCACGAGCCTGAGGTGAGGCGCGGGGGCTATTTTTCGATCCCATACAAAAAAAAAAGTTTTGATTTTTTTAATATATGAGGTGTCGTTGAAATTTGCAAACTGATTGTATTTAGTAGGTATGAAAAGATAAAAACTTTTTTGCTAATTTCCTTTAGATTTCTAAAAAAAAAACTGTATCATGGATACGATCACCCTTTAGGCTGCGTTTCCACCAGAAATGTGCGAGATAGAGAGGCGGTGAGGCCGGTGAGCGAGGAAACAAGTCGTCAATAGTAAACTTCGTTCGTTCGTTCGTTCTGTCGTTCACGACAGTAAACTTCTATTCGATAAACATATTGACCACATCGTAAGTAAAGCTTCTAAGGCATTAGGGTTTATTATCAGGTCTACGGTGAGTTTTAAAAATTTGAAGTCACTCAAAATACTGTATTGTGCCTTCGTACGCAGTCACTTGGAATATGCATCTCAGGTATGGAACCCACGATATGAAGTATATAAGGCACGTATTGAGGGTATTCAGAAAAGATTCTTACGTTTCCTAGATTATAAGGCACGGCAATGGTCAGACGACTATCATCATCGATGCAAGCGCTACCACTTTCTTCCCCTTGAACACCGACGCAATATTAGCGATATTTGCTACTTGATTAATATTATTAATGGATCCATTGACAGCTCCGATTTAGTCTCTAAAATATATCTTCGTACCAATCAGTTAGGCCTTCGGCAACGTCCCGTTCTACATGTTCCCCATGCAAAAACGAACTACAGACAAAATGCATTCTTACTGCGCAGCGCTAATAGCTTTAATAGTGTCTCGGTTGACTTAAGGGTCGGCACTACCCTAATCGGGCAAAACAGGGTTCGGCGTTCCGACTTTTGAGGATAGTAAATAGCTATATTTAGAAACAGAATTAAGACCATCGCTTCTCTAAAAGATGAAGTACAAGATGAACAAAAAAAATTTCAGTAAAATTGTGTAGTTACATCAGAAAGTAATCGAGAATTACATGAAAAACTCTAGAATAGCACTGCCGCGTTCCGAGTCCTGTGATTTAGTGAAACAAAATAAAACAACAAAATATATTTCTAATCAATGGCAAAACATCAAAGAACACTTTAAACAAATCAGTTTTTCGATACGACTTCTAGTTTTTTTGTAATTTGTTACCAAAAATCACATATTTTTTTGGACGTTTTCTTCATACAAATTACTATGGGCCGTCAATCGTTCGAAATCATTGCGAATAGACCGGTGACCGGCAACACCCAACCCTGTCTTAGAAGATTAATGAACAAATAAATTTTTAGCAAAAGTAGGCAAAGTAACTTATAAAAAACTGGGCAAGTGGGTGTCGGGCCACATGCAGTGTAGGGTTCCGTAGTTGCCCGTCACGATATGTGGACTTAGAAGTGCATTTTATAAATTGGTCGACTATTACTCGTTAATTTTTGTCCCCTTTATTATAATAGAATAACTGTAAGTTTATTACTATTGTTACTAGCAAACTAAGGATTGATAATCTGAAATCATCATCATCATCGTCAGATAAGAATGGAATAAGAGTGAACTCTGTACCGTTGTAGGTAACGTCAAAAGTCATTTGCACGACAGAATTTTGCGCGAAAAGACATTGCGCGACACAAGAAAACACAAAGGAATTTCTTAAAAGTTACATTCCGGGCACTGTTTGGTAGTTTTTAGTTATTTTGGTAATTTATGGTAGTTTTTGGTAAATTTTCGTACAAAAGTAACAAAAAAGTTATTTTGGTAGATTTTCGTACTTATTGGTAGATTATTGTTATTTTGGTAATTTTTCATACTTTTTTGTGGTTTATGGTTAATTTGGTACTTTTTGGTTCATCTCATTTCATTTATTTACCTTAAATTGTAGGTAGGTACATAAGTTACAGATGGTAAGTAAGTACAGAGTACCTATTAGTCACACTACAATATAATTGATAAACATTAAGAAAAAAACAGATTTAAACAATAGGTGCCAGACAATAACTTAACTACCACCTTTCACTACTACAATTAAATTAGTTAAATGTTATAAAATCAGTTCAATGTGATTAGTTTAAAATTATAATAACCTATTGAGGTACAAATAATCGGTCTGCAACACATTTTTTTCTACTCAGATTGATGCCTGTTTGTTTACTTATACTGAAGAAACTAATTAAAGTCATAGGGACACTGTTCGATTAATAATTCTTTAACCTTCTTCAGAAATTTCTTGTCGGCTTTAATGTCATCTGGTATTTTACCATACACAAGAACAGTATTCGACTTTATTTTGTAGTCCTTTGCATCGATGCTAGTCGGTAATTTGGTACCAGTAGCTCATTTTTGCGAGTTAAATTTAATCTCTTGTTACGGAATACTACGGGGTATCGTCTCACGATTTTGCACAGATCGAGGATATACGAAGCTGTCACAGTGAGTAATTTAAAGTCGGTAAACAAGGATCGGCATGACACCATTACTGACTGAATTCCGCTTACGATTCGAATGTACCTCTTTTGCAAAACAAATATTTTATTTATGTCAACAAACCCACCCCGTAGCCAAGCCGTCAAGAACTCTTTTGTTTTTATGGTAGGTTTTGGTAATTTTCATTCTTCTATCAAATATTACCAAAAGTATAAAAATCTACCAAAATAACCAAAAACTACGAAAATCTACCAAAATAACCAGAAACAACGAAAAACTACCAAACTAACCAAAAACTACCAAAAAACCAGAAACAACAAAAAATAATTACTAAACTCTACCAAAAACTACCAAAACCTACCAAAAGAACCTAAAGAACTATTGAGATTGTACTAATTTTTTTTTATCTTTAAAATTACTTCTTGTTCATATTGCTGTGCCCTTTCAGGATTCATGTACCCACTTTAGCTACTAAGTAACACCTATATGTTCTTGTGTCGCAAAATGTCCTTCAGCGTGACCAAAATTACTGCTAAAATCTACCAAAATCTACCAGCCCTGTTTCAAATTCTACTTAAATTCTACCAAATAATATTTATGTCGTTACAGATGGTTAAAATTTAATATAAAACACGTTTTTGAACAAAATATTATCAATTTCAATTTTATCTAAACGCTCATCATTACACATGTTATTTTTGCATTTTTGTATAATTTTTATTGGTTTTCATCACTTTGTAACATGGATGCTTCAATTTTCAAATAAATATTAAATTTGGTCGTTCCTATGCAAGTTTAAATTTAGTACAGTTTTCTGTGTCTCATAAGCAGAATCAGAAATTTTGGTAGCACTTTTAATATGTCAAAGGGATTGCACGTTTATCGACTTCCGATTGTGTCGATATACGGGTATTTTTTTATCACTGCGGATAACTCCAGCATGTATTCTACTCATCAAACTGATCAACTTTCACTATGGAGCCGATTTCAAAAGAGCGAAAAAAAAATCTGCTGTCCTATACAAAACTGCAGTACCTACCTACATATTCGACTCAAATGTATGGGACAGCTGATTTATTTTCGCTATTTTGAAGTTCGTTACATGCTGAAGTTATACGCAGTGATATAAAATATACCCGTATATCGACATTATTGGAAGTCGATAAACATGTAATCCCTAGGACATATTAAAAGTGCTAGGTACCAAAATTCCAACTCTGTTCAGAAGCCCTCTTTTGTAAAAAAAACAACATTAGGCGATTTGATTAATATTTGCTGTACTAGAAGTGAGTTCGGTGGCGCGTTGCGGAGAGGTATGGACTCTCAATCAAGAGGTCCGCGTTCGAATCCGCACGGACAACATGCCACGTACCAATTAGTTTTTCTAACTTATGTACGTATTACCGACTGCTCTCAAATGGTGAACGAAAACATCGTGAGGAAACCTGCATAATATGCAGACGAAGAAATTCTGATGTATATATTGTGAAGTCTACCAATCCGCATTCGGCATGCGTGGTGGACTTACGCCCAAACACCCTTGGTAGGCCTGTGCCCTGCTGTGGGACGTATACAGGGTGTTACATAAGTAAGAATAAATTTTTAAAACTCTTAAGGGGGTTGTTTAGACCGTCAAACTGAACAACTTTCTCTATGGGACCAACATCGAAATCGCAAAAAAAAAATCTGATATCCCATACATTTTTAGCTCGAGTCGATTTGTAGAGTATAGAACATACATTTTTTTTTTCGCGATTTAGATATTGGTCCCATAGTGAAAGTTGTTGAGTTTGATGGTCTAAACCACTCTCTTAAATGTTTATTTGTATTTTTGTAACACCTTGTATAGGCTGATGATTATGATGATGATGTAGGTAAGTACTAGAAGTTCCAGAAAACTTGCAAACCCTGCAATCGTTTTCTCAGCCATTTGTATTGCCAGCTTAGATTTTATTAGCCTGAATCCTTGCATTTTTAAATACATTAACGTTTTCGAATACCCAATTTCTACTAAAATCTACTAAACAATTTTGCCCTAAATCTACCAATAAAGAAGAAATCTACTCAAAGTTGTCACACTGATGTCCTTTTGCGCAAATGTTTTTGAAGGCTATCGTTCCAGTTACTTCAAAATTAACTTTTTATTATATCTGACGATGATTATGATGATAAAAGATTACAAACCCTTAGTTTGCTAATACCAATAATATTAAACTTATAATAATTTAATTATTCTGTTAAACGTTTTAATTTGTTCTGTTATAATAATTTTTAGTTTTTTTAAGCCTTAGTATTACTGTGATCTAATTAGTTGGAACCCATCCTATCCTACCACTAGGGGTGATCTTTGATCACTCACATTATAGGTCCATCACGGTACTGTACTGTTGCTGTAAATGTCAATTTCGACCTACGGCTCTCAAATCCAGATGCTGCAGGATTAATGCCACGCACAACCAAACATTCAACATTAATTTAATGTGGTAAAATCTGCATTCCGAGTAGTAAGTACCCTAAATTCGGTCGGACCTACGAACCTGCCAGGATAGGGTCGGCCGACCAGACTTTTTAGTCCTTACTAATTGGACTCTAGACCAACAGACTAGTTACGTCCTTTAATTCAACGAGGTAAAATGTTGTGTCACCAGGTAGGGTTCACTTTTTCCTTCACACCAGTAAACATGCCAGCCAAGCTGCGCCGCGCGCTGCAGCCGACCAAGTTTTTTGCAAGAAATTCATTACCAAAAGCTATCAAATTGATTTGTTCATTAATCTTATAAGATAGGGTTGAGTGTTGTCGGCCACCGGTCTATTTCTTTTGACAGATATGTCAAACGGGCCGTAGGTAGTGCCGACCCTTAAACTTTGATTTGTTTTGCACAAGCACGACCTCAGTTAAACGAGTTCTTACTGAAAAATACCTACCTAGGTTAATGAGTTAGCGGCTCACTCAGCATCTCTTTACTTTTAGTTAATATAAATTCTTTATTTAGTCTTATTATTATTTTTTTTTTTGTCCTTTGTGGATGGTTTGAAGTACCAGCAAGCTTGAAGCTTTTTGTAATGTAGGTTTTGATAATTTTTAATGATTCAAAATTTAAAATTTGTATTTTCACACAATTATGTAAAACGAATGATATTTATCTGTGGAAACTTTTAGTTGGCAATTTTGTTTTGGTTATGTTGATACCCTATCCTGTAATTAGTCCGTAAGTTTTCCTAAAATGAATAAAATAAAATAAAAATAAAATAGCGCGTTCGCTCGATCACGTCATTGGGAAATTGTGGCACTCTCATTGGCCGATTTTTTCGTCGCTCACCGCTTCGTTACCTCGCACATCTCTGGTGGAAAAGCAGCCTTAAAGTGATTCAATTGTTTGTCTAAAACGCTGTATAATTTTGTTTACTCTGTACGTAACATGTAACTACATAATAGTGTGTGTTTCGGACGGGCCCGGACCCGCACATAAGTACTCGTGGCTACATGTCGGTCTTGTCACATGTGTGCAGAGCGCGGAGGCGCGGCGCGTGCTGCGGGCGGCGCGCGCCGCGCTGCAGCGGCACGCGGGCACGAGCGCGCTGCCCTACGCGCTGTACGCGCGCCTCGAGCACGCCGCCGCCGCGAGCCCCGAGCGCGCCGCCACCACCGCGCTGCGTGCGCTGCGCGCCGAGCTCCAGCGGCCCGGCGCGAGGGACCACGACGCGCTCTACATCGCACGGTATGTTGCACGAGCACGCGCCGCCCCGAGCGCTGTACGTTATACACTAGTACACGTGCACGTGTGTGTCGCAGCGTGGTGCGCGAGGTGAGCGCGCACGAGAGCGTGGCGCAGTGGGCGCTGTGCGCCGCCGCGCTGCGCCGCCCCGCGCTGCTGGACGCGCCGCCCCGAGCGCTATATATGTATATATATACACTAGTACACGTGCACGTGTGTGTCGCAGCGTGGTGCGCGAGGTGAGCGCGCACGAGAGCGTGGCGCAGTGGGCGCTGTGCGCCGCCGCGCTGCGCCGCCCCGCGCTGCTGGACGCGCCGCCCCGAGCGCTATATATGTATATATATACACTAGTACACGTGCACGTGTGTGTCGCAGCGTGGTGCGCGAGGTGAGCGCGCACGAGAGCGTGGCGCAGTGGGCGCTGTGCGCCGCCGCGCTGCGCCGCCCCGCGCTGCTGGACGCGCCGCCCCGAGCGCTATATATGTATATATATACACTAGTACACGTGCACGTGTGTGTCGCAGCGTGGTGCGCGAGGTGAGCGCGCACGAGAGCGTGGCGCAGTGGGCGCTGTGCGCCGCCGCGCTGCGCCGCCCCGCGCTGCTGGACGCGCCGCCCCGAGCGCCGGCGCCCCCGGGCTCCACGCCGCCCCGAGCGCCGCCGCCGCCGCCCGCCGCGCTGCTCGACGAGGCGCTGCGAGTCGTGAGTACATACATACCCACTATCACTATCTATAAGCACAACATTACTATATTAGTTCTTACAGTACGGCAACGGATGTAGGTACCTCCTTGCGCGGAACGAGGACGGGGGCCTTGCGGGGAAGCGGGCGGCGCCGGCGGGGGTCACACCCCAGAATCTGTATTAAGATTCTGGGATTGACCGACAGGGGCAGGCGCGATACAGTTATTTTTAACCGACTTCAACAAAAGGAGGAGGTTCTCAATTCGACCTGTATGTTTTTTTTTATGTTTGTTACGCGATTACTCCGCCAATAGTGAATTGCCAACTTTTCAAAATCAATGACGAACAACGATAATTTTTCCTGCGTTAAAGCTAGTATACTTATTATTAATCTGTGGTTAAAGTGTTAATTTTTTTCATTATAAAGCTTTCTATTTGCAAGGCAGTTCGAAATTTAAATAAAACCTTTGATAAGTTACCTCCTTGGTTGCCATGTTTCGAAGTAAAAGATCGTTCCATTTTTAAATTACACGACAGATATGAATTTACTATGTCATTTATTTGACCGCTAAACTACGACAGATACGGATTTTCATACAACTTTTTCCGACCGCTGCTCGCGTGTATTTGGCCAGTACAGCAATTTCGATTTATCTCGTGAAAGGTTGTCAAAATAATGCTCAAATTTCCTAGCATGTTTGAGAACAATCAATATTGTGATCCTAAAGTCCTCTCCAAGTTTGTGAAAGAGTGTTTTCTGGATTTTACTGCATTTTTGCCTCAAAAGCCCATTAATTGACCGCTTCCGTCGTAATTTTCCTAGATTTCATAAATAGAACACTAAACGATAACTTCCGCTTGCTAGACGCTGACGCCATTTTGTTCATTGCGACTCACCAGGTGGCCGCTAAACTACGCCTGGTCTGGAGAGGACTTCAGGATCACAATATTGATTTTATTGTGAGGTAAAATCTTTCTATTGTGACCACTGACATATACTCTAGCGATAGACAAGCTCGTTCTAACAAACAACATGTCACACAAAACGACACAAAATGACACAGTCAATGCGGTGCGCCCACCGCATTCAAGTGGAACATGTTGATTCTTTGAAAGGGTCTGTCTATCGCTAGAGTATATGTCAGTGATTGTGACCCTTTTGTCCTCTCCAGGTTTGTGAGACGTGTCTGTTATCACCTGGTGAATGGGAGGGCTGAAGTTATGATAGGTACCTGATTCAATAGAATAAAGAAATTATTTTTATTAAAAACAAAAACATAGAACTTCTCTTACCATAATAGTAAGAGAAGAAAAACAAAATAATATAAATTATTTTAATACTCTTCAAATACTATTATTAATAATATACTGGGGGTTTGGTGCATCGTTGGCCAAATTGAATTGGTGGATAGAAGAGGTCTTTAAATAAAAATATAAATAAAAATATTTGTATTTCGGATTACATGACCCATATTACATTTCACATTAATTAATAAATCAATGATAACAAAAACAATTCAGAAACAACAATACACTTTGTTAGTAACACTCACAAGATATGACAGGCTAGTCGTGTAACATCTTTAAACATTAAGGGCCTGTTTCACCACTTCTGGATAAGTTTTTGTTAGCTTATCCGACAGATATTTTGACATAATTTCATACAAAATATGTCAAACTATCTGTCGGATAAGCTAACAAGAACTTACCCAGAAGTGGTGAAACAGGCCCTAAGGAAATAAAATACCCTAGCATCAAAGTAGTTTTAATTTGGCCGGATGCTTCGCCGGGGTTAGAAGAATTCTCTCGAAAATGGAGGGGCGGCGCGGCCGAGCACACGAGCGTTGTACAAAGTCAAAGCACCGCACCCGGCCCGCGAGTTATCAACCCTCAACTCTTCACTCGTGTAGCGCAGACAGTAGACAGTAGACAGTAGACACGGGGCGCACTACGCAGTTACGCACGTGGCGGCGCTGCACCTGCAGCTCTGCACCCGGAGCTGGACGCGAGGCACGTAGACGCGGCGCGGCGCGACTCGCGACGGTAGCGGAACATTACACTCTATTCAACGATATTATGACTATCGGAAGCCGTTACGAACCGAATTTAATAAACACTAAACAGGCTTCAAATTTTATCAAAACTACACTATACCTACGATTGATTTAACGACACTGTTTTACTTTATTATCGATAATTATTCTTTTCTAATTATTTCCACTCGCGTATTTTGAGGCAGAACTGTAGGTACTCGTCAAAATCCGGAAACACAATAAACAAAATGGCGTCAGCGTCTTGCGACCACGTTGCTGGCGAATGGCGGGAAGGTGAAAGCGGAAGTTATCGTTTAGTGTTCTAAACGGTGACGTGGGTGTGACGGAAGCGGTCAATTAATGGGTTTTTAGGCAAAAAAGCAGTAAAATCCATAAAACACTCTCATAAACCTGGAGAGGACAAAAGGGTCACAATAATATTTAAAATGCTGTTTAACGTTTGTGTGTGTGAGTATAGTGCTCGGCTCGCTGCGCGGAGCTGGAGGCGCGGCTGGAGTGCGAGGGGGACGGCGCGAGTGAGGGGGAGGGGGAGGGGGGCGCCGCGGTGGAGAGCATGCTGCCCGGCGCCCCGGAGTGGGCGGCCGCCCGCGTCGCGCTCAGTGCGCGCGCCGACCGCCAGCTGATACTCGCGCGGCTGCTCCACGAACAGGTACCTGCGAGCCGCGCCGCGGTGCGAGGGGGAGGGGGGAGAGCGTGCCGCCCGCGTCGCGCTCAGTGCGCGCGCCGACCGCCAGCTGATACTCGCGCGGCTGCTCCACGAACAGGTACCTGCGAGCCGCGCCGCGGTGCGAGGGGGAGGGGGGAGAGCGTGCCGCCCGCGTCGCGCTCAGTGCGCGCGCCGACCGCCAGCTGATACTCGCGCGGCTGCTCCACGAACAGGTACCTGCGAACCGCGCCGCGGTGCGAGGGGGAGGGGGGAGAGCGTGCCGCCCGCGTCGCGCTCAGTGCGCGCGCCGACCGCCAGCTGATACTCGCGCGGCTGCTCCACGAACAGGTACCTGCGAGCCGCGCCGCGGTGCGAGGGGGAGGGGGAGAGCGTGCCGCCCGCGTCGCGCTCAGTGCGCGCGCCGACCGCCAGCTGATACTCGCGCGGCTGCTCCACGAACAGGTACCTGCGAGCCGCGCCGCGGTGCGAGGGGGAGGGGGGAGAGCGTGCCGCCCGCGTCGCGCTCAGTGCGCGCGCCGACCGCCAGCTGATACTCGCGCGGCTGCTCCACGAACAGGTACCTGCGAGCCGCGCCGCGGTGCGAGGGGGAGGGGGGAGAGCGTGCCGCCCGCGTCGCGCTCAGTGCGCGCGCCGACCGCCAGCTGATACTCGCGCGGCTGCTCCACGAACAGGTACCTGCGAGCCGCGCCGCGGTGCGAGGGGGAGGGGGAGAGCGTGCCGCCCGCGTCGCGCTCAGTGCGCGCGCCGACCGCCAGCTGATACTCGCGCGGCTGCTCCACGAACAGGTACCTGCGAGCCGCGCCGCGGTGCGAGGGGGAGGGGGAGAGCGTGCCGCCCGCGTCGCGCTCAGTGCGCGCGCCGACCGCCAGCTGATACTCGCGCGGCTGCTCCACGAACAGGTACCTGCGAGCCGCGCCGCGGTGCGAGGGGGAGGGGGAGAGCGTGCCGCCCGCGTCGCGCTCAGTGCGCGCGCCGACCGCCAGCTGATACTCGCGCGGCTGCTCCACGAACAGGTACCTGCGAGCCGCGCCGCGGTGCGAGGGGGAGGGGGAGAGCGTGCCGCCCGCGTCGCGCTCAGTGCGCGCGCCGACCGCCAGCTGATACTCGCGCGGCTGCTCCACGAACAGGTACCTGCGAGCCGCGCCGCGGTGCGAGGGGGAGGGGGAGAGCGTGCCGCCCGCGTCGCGCTCAGTGCGCGCGCCGACCGCCAGCTGATACTCGCGCGGCTGCTCCACGAACAGGTACCTGCGAGCCGCGCCGCGGTGCGAGGGGGAGGGGGAGAGCGTGCCGCCCGCGTCGCGCTCAGTGCGCGCGCCGACCGCCAGCTGATACTCGCGCGGCTGCTCCACGAACAGGTACCTGCGAGCCGCGCCGCGGTGCGAGGGGGAGGGGGAGAGCGTGCCGCCCGCGTCGCGCTCAGTGCGCGCGCCGACCGCCAGCTGATACTCGCGCGGCTGCTCCACGAACAGGTACCTGCGAGCCGCGCCGCGGTGCGAGGGGGAGGGGGGAGAGCGTGCCGCCCGCGTCGCGCTCAGTGCGCGCGCCGACCGCCAGCTGATACTCGCGCGGCTGCTCCACGAACAGGTACCTGCGAGCCGCGCCGCGGTGCGAGGGGGAGGGGGAGAGCGTGCCGCCCGCGTCGCGCTCAGTGCGCGCGCCGACCGCCAGCTGATACTCGCGCGGCTGCTCCACGAACAGGTACCTGCGAGCCGCGCCGCGGTGCGAGGGGGAGGGGGAGAGCGTGCCGCCCGCGTCGCGCTCAGTGCGCGCGCCGACCGCCAGCTGATACTCGCGCGGCTGCTCCACGAACAGGTACCTGCGAGCCGCGCCGCGGTGCGAGGGGGAGGGGGAGAGCGTGCCGCCCGCGTCGCGCTCAGTGCGCGCGCCGACCGCCAGCTGATACTCGCGCGGCTGCTCCACGAACAGGTACCTGCGAACCGCGCCGCGGTGCGAGGGGGAGGGGGAGAGCGTGCTGCCCGGCGCCGTGGAGACGAGCTCGTTGCAGTTAAACTTTAGTGATCTGTGCTTGATACTAATAGTGTATGTGTGCGTCGACAGAGCGAGGCGGACACGGACGGCGCCGGCGCGGGGTCGTGGCGGCGCGTGCGGTGGCGCGAGCACGCCGCCTGCGCGCTCGTGCGCGCCGCCACGCGCGACCACCGCGCCGTGCTCACTGCGCGCGCGCTCGCCGGGCTGTTCCCCGCCAACGGATACATCGCCATGAGTCAGTACCTCACTTATCTACAACCTGCACTGAGCTTCTGAATGCATTGAATGAATGTCATATAATGATCGTCTCGTCGTCAGTGTGCGGGGCGGCGCCGCTGTGGGCCGGTGGCGCGGGCGCGGGGGCGGGGGCGGGGCCGCGCGACGAGGTGAGCGCGGTGGCGAGCGCGCTGCCGGCGTTGTTGCGCGCGGCGGCGGTGCAGTGGGCCCCGCGCGAGGCGGGCGCGGCGGCGCGCGCGTGCCGGCGGGCGCTGCGCGGCGCGGGAGGGGGGGGGGGCGGCGTGCCTGCGCGCGCTGCTGCTGCGGGCGGAGGCGCACGGCGGCGGCGCCGACGCGGCCGCGCGCGCGCTCTACTCCGCGCTGGACGCCGCGCCACACGCACAGGTACGTGCCGGCACCGGCGTGCGAGCCGTATGTATAGCCACACCATTACTATATTAGTTCTCACAGTACGGCGACGGATGTACTCGTGCAGAGCGACGGTGGGGACCTTGCGGGGAAGCGGGCGGCGCGGATTTTCCCGAGATCTGTATGAAGATTTTGGGATTGACTGCGCATGACGACGTAATTACACAATTGGTGACGGGGCGCGGCGTATCGAGAGCGTTACCAAACTCAAACTCAAAATTTTTATTCAAAATAATATCACATAGGTAAATAACTTTCTGACGTCATTTTTGATTCTACCACCGCTTCGGAAGGTGTTCCGTTGTAGAGAAGATGCGGCCAGAAATTCTACAACACACTTCTTTTAAACAAAACAAAATATACAAAGTACAAATATTGAATTACATAGTGTAACATTGTCAAGACCAGACATTTTGGTCATTCAAATAATCATCGAGTTTATAGTAACCATACTGTGAGAACTATAGTTATGGTGTGGTGTGTGTGTGTGTGTGTGTGTGTGTGTGTGTGTGTGTGTGTGTGTGTGTGTGTGTGTGTGTGTGTGTGTGTGTGTGTGTGTACTCGTCTCTGACCGGCGCGTCGTGTCCGCAGTGGACGTACATAGCGGGCGCGGCGCACTGTCCGCGCGAGGCGGCCGCGCTGCCCGACCTGCTGCTCGAGCGACAGCTGCGCCTCCACGCGCTGCCCGACGAGCTGCCCGCCGCCGCCGCTACGACGTAGCCTCTACGCCGTAGCTACGTAGCGACGCAGATACATCGCACCTCCACGCTCCCACTCTCGGCATCGACGCGATATATCCACGCATCCATCATACGTGGCGCATAGGTTAACGTTGTACAAACTATTATGTATACGCCAGACTGTAACATACGCCTACACGTTATATACATTTGTTAAGACGTCCCTACGTTTTAAGATTGAGCCTCATCTGGCAGCACGAAATGTCATTTTTTCACACTATCTTTCTCGTCGCTCACGTCATTTACTAGAGCGAGAAAGGTCGCAGCCTACGTCGCAGCCATGGATCTAAATCATAAAGGATACCACTCCTCCTTACAAGCATTGATACAAGAAAATTGGCAACGGCGGCGTCGATATTTCCAATTTTAGGTGTATCCCTTTCTATCCAATGACGTAGTTACGAAAATGACAGGAGAGGAGCTACAATTTTGTACCTTGGATTAGAAATGGACAAAGTTAACGTCTCAAAAACTAAATTATTTAGAAAAACAAAAAACCCGACTGCATAAAAAACTCTTAGACTATATAGACAGAGCAACAAGCGGGCGAAATGGTCCCAAAAAAAGTAGGTAAAAACCGTACTCCTTTCAAAAACCTTCCAATAGTCTCAATCATGACGCGAAACGGTACAGACCTCCTGAATCCAAGATAAAAAAATCCGAAAAAATGACTTACGTGATCAAATTGTAACAAATTCACAAAAATATGCACAATAAAAAAAAGATTAACATGTTTTACACTTATAAATTAATTTTTCACCATGATTTGAGATACAATGAGCTGATTGAAAATTTTAAAAACTTTTCTTTGTTTACATAGGCCATTTTTAAAGTGTGGTCAGATTTTTCTTTCTAAATTTCCCGCCATTATGCCTCGATCAATAGTCGTTTCGTTTTTTTTTCATTACTATTTTTATCAACTAATAGACAAAGGTGTTTCGTTCATACAACCAAAAAGCAAAAAAAAATTATTTACTTTATTAAGTCTTTATTTATTCCGAATTTTATTTCTACTAACTATCGTGGTGAGAAGGAACATAATTATTAGAGATCGGATGCATATTTACCTAAACTAAATTTTTTTTTCCACGGAAACTGAATATAGATAACTATGCCTTTCTGAATAAAGTTAATTAAAAAAAATAGTGCCGCACGCACTGTTTTGTCACACTTATCCTCACCATTATGATATTCCGACAACATGAACAACTCTGACAACTTTGTCAACCTGACCAACTGAATTGACTTGATAAGGTTGTCCAATTTGTCCATGTTGTCCAATTAAGTACTTTCGACCACAAAACAATTCTGATAACATGAACAACTTGGTCAACTTGGACAACTCTGTCAACTCAGACAATATTGTATAAGTTGACCAAATTTAGAGTTGTTTATGTTGTCCGAGTTGTTCGTGTTGTCCGAGTTGTTCAAATGTCCGAGTTCTACGATACTTTTTATATAGATAAATCTTTTAGCAATCCCGGGACTTCGGAATGATCCTGTGATTGCTTCATAAAATAAAAAGACGCGTCCTTTGAATAAAATAATAGGGAAGAAGCGGGACCGTCTAATATTACGTAGGGGAGACTGGGGCTTGTTGTAACGGGGGTAAGAAGTAACAGTCAATTTTCAACGCGAATTATTAACATTTTTGATTCATGTGTAGGGTGAAAGTTCATCTTATAACATGAGGCATTATGTAAGTAATGAAAGTTTCCCATAGGACAGCGCAATGAGAGGTGGTGAACCCATGGTCAATTTCGGGCAGGTATTATAAAAAAATTACAAAAGTAAATTTTGATTTTCATATTCTAGATTTAATAAATATTTGATTGTTTTTTACCTAATAGAATAAGAATGTGTCTAGCTTTTAATTTATGCTTTCTTTTTCTTCTATAGGTTAGTAGTTTTTGAGAAATTTTGATATTATGAAAATATGAGTCAGCGGGGTATGTAGTAACAAATTTTCGGGGCAAGTTGTAACATACGAAATGGGTCCTTGCTATCTCAATAATCATCCAAATTCGACAGAAACAAACGAAAACATAAATGATTTGGCGTTACATCTTGAAAACACGAAATTACTCAAAATAACCCTCAAAACTATATAAGTGAGTCTTTAACTATTAATAAGTGCACAATTAAAGCTACTCAATCCTCCTCCTGGTCTTTCAAACGCCCAAATAAAGTCAACATAGAATCTACCTGCCTTCTAAATCCAAAGATATAACCATTCAAACGATTTTTTCATCCTCTATGATAAGAAAAACGCTATCTTATGTTAACTGACATACCGAAAAAATATTTTGTAGAGAAAAACCAGGAAAAAGAGAAAAGAAAGTAAATGACAAAGACTTAAATCAAAATTTGGTGTTATCTATTCACTATAATGATTATTTAGCTATTTTATTCAGGTATGTTACAAGAAAAAATGCAGTTGTTGATTATTAGAAGTACACTTATAGGCACTTGGATTAAACTGTTTAAATCTAACTTCTATTTAAAATGTTTGTTAATACTGTTTAGTTAATAAACATAAAAGTACATTTTATTGAAAATAATGAAGGTTTCTCACTTTTACAACCTGCCCCGAGCCTGTTACAACTTACCCCAAAGAAGGGGCAAATTGTAACACCTCCCATTTTTTGTTAAATGGTCTCTCATGGAGGATAGGAAAGGATTTTGAATGGTTTGTTATCTGAATATAGTGCTCAAATAGTTACTCAACACACACACTAATTCAAAATTCTAAAAATGTTCATGAATTTGAAAATACAAGCATTTTCCCAAAAACTGTTACAACAAGCCCCAGTCTCCCCTACTCGAAAAACGGATCTCGTACTAGCACAGATACACATACTCACACAAACTAAGCTTAATAGTATACATCAAAAATGAAAGAGACGGTATGACACAAACAGATGGCGTGCGAGCAGGACGATATAATAGGGCCGGGTTCGCGGGTAGCGCCAACACGTTGCCGTGTAGCTTAACTTGTCGCACACTACGTATCATATATCTCTGTCCCATTCTGCAAAATGGCGATGAAATATATCGAATCGAGACATTTATTAATACGAAATTTTAAGTTTTCACGTACTTACCAGTCATAAGTAATGCCGTGTGATTTGTTTTTTCTTTTTGAATAATTCGTACAACGATTAAAAGCACCCGAAGGCATTGTGGTACCTTTATTCCACCGAAAAATAAAAAAAGATTTCGCTCACGCACGCGTGTCTTCCAAATGCCGCTCGCATTGCGACTAAGTCGGGTAGGTCACGGGTGACTCCCTTTATACGGTCCATGCGCTAGAGGCTAGTACCATATCTTTCCTTTTATTTAAATCAATGGACGCGTCCATATTATTCTTGTGAAAAATTAAGTTTAGGTAAATTATGCATCTGAATATCCGATGTCTAATAACCACTGTTGAGATAATAATTCGCATGCATGACAGTCTTTGAACACCTTTCTCTATGGGACCAAGGTCGAAATAGCGAAAAAATCAGCTGTTTCATAAATTTTGGTCGATTAACTATTTTTTTATTAGCCCCTTTCATCCCATTGCTGGGCATAGGCCTCCCCTTTCGAGTAACTATGGAACAGCAAATTTATTTCGTGCTTTCGATGTTGGCTCCATAGTGAAAGTTGTTCAGTTTGATGGTCTGGAGCACTCTGTTTGATATGCAACGCATTTAATTTTACACCCTGTATAGTGTAGTTGACTCCCAAAGATGACTAAAATTTTCCCAGATTCTAAGGGAGATGGAATTCTGCTGGTAACCCAAACACTCACACACTGAAAGGTTTAAACATGCGTAGAACGCAGCTGTCACGCACACATCTGTCAAAAAATGGAACCATTTTTGTTTTGAATTTGTGAGGCGACGTTCCATCTAGATAATCTAAGAAAAAACTATTAACTGAAAAGATAAAAACAAGCTCCTTAAATCAGCTATAATAACTTTGTTTGAGCAAATTAATACAATTTGAATGTTATTACTTATTAGGTAGGTATCGCAAACGGGGACAAATGAAAATGACCTATTTATTATTGGTTATTAGTTTGTCCCCGCCTGCAATACCTACCTAATAAGTAATAACATTCAAATTGTATTAATTTGCTCAAACAAAGTTATTATAGCTGATTTAAGGAGCTTTGTTTTTATCTTTTCAGTTAATAGTTTTTTCACCTCACAGGCTCGGAAAGAATCTGTTTATCATTCGAAATCTGAGTGCAAAAGTGTATTTTATCCACTAGCGTGGAAAGAGTTTTTAAAATTCGAATCTGTCTATTCAATATTTTTGTATACCGCCTTAGTGCTCCAAAATGTTTTATTTTTTTATTTTCTTGCATACAACCAGATTTTCCTCGCCGTTGTGAGGTGAAAAGTTGTATGTTGCGCTCGGCAGCAAAGTTATTTTGCGTCTCGTACCTACCTTTGAAACCTTCGCGGCACTCAGGATTCTATATTTGAACCCACTCGCTTCGCTCGTGGTTCAATCTTAGAATCCTTCGCTTGCTCAGGTTTCAATACAAGTACTCGCGCCAAAAAACAACTTTGCAGCCTAGCATAACAAATAACTATTTATGCAGTCGGGTTTTTTGTTTTTCTAAATAATTTAGTTTATTTCATACTTTTTAGTCTTGTGTCAAAATGGTAGCATAAAAGTACTATAATATATATATATTTGGAATCTGCTCTTCACCAGCTTTCATTTGATACCCATATTGTAATTTTTTACGAAAAAAAATTGATTCTCCCCCCTCTATTTTTTAATTCACAGACGCCATATTGAAATAATGTACCCTATGACACTCTCACGATTTTTACAAATCTAACGACACCTCATACGTTAAAATCCATCAAGCCGTTTAGGCTGTAGGGCGTGCCAAAGAAATAGACATACAAACATACATACATACATACATACATACATACGCTCGAAAAACATAACCCTCCTTCTGTCACAGTCTGGTAAAAAACAACGACGCGACGGAAAAGAACGATCTTTACCGACCACAAAGGAGTATTATCATGTTTTACGTCTTGTTGGGCAGTCTGCACGCCACTATAGAGCATTCCAAACTTCTTGGTCGCAGCACTTCCGGTGCTGTCGCATTCCCGCTCTAGCAAATGACATTTCTGAGTGACAAAAAAGGATGGAGCGTTAAAAAATTTGGATTCCGTGCTGCGAGATGAGATTCAACCCTTATTACTTAACATCGCATTATTATGTTTAGTAAGTAACTGAGTGCGATCACCCATAAATGATTTGGCATACAAATAAATTATTTTAAAATAATTTTATTACGTTTTATTTACATCATTCCCCTATTTAATTAAAATCATGTAACTATTTAAAGCCCGACCCGTAGAAAGAGAAGGTACTAGAAGGAAGCACGTGTCTTGTCATATCGCTCAGTAAGAGATGCATATATAAAATTCTCTCTAGTTAAAAAACGAGACCGCTACTTATTGCTGTCCTTATCGACGTATCCACTTTTTTGTACTTCGGCCATCTGACTCCAAAATGTCACTTCATATAATTCGCTAAGTATGTCATACCCGGTTACACTGATATTCGGTCTACTAGCGTAAGCGAAAAATTTTTCGTCTATGGCCCGACCAGAAATATAAAAAACCTCGCCATGTTGCGGAAAATCATTGGAACTAATTTTTGTACTTGGAACACTAACATTAAAGGTGACAGTCGATTGCAGAGCCCCCAATCCAGGTTTTTTATATTCCTGATCAGGCTTTATAATAAAGGTCTGAGGGTTGTACGCCGTATTTTTTAAAGTAAGTATTTATGCATTTTGATCGGATAATTCCCCAGTAACGGGCAGCATAATTATAAAGCGATTAAACATCATCATCATCATCATCAGCCTATATACGTCCCACTGCAGGGCACAGGCCTACCCTCTAGAAGGGTGTTTGGGCGTTAGTCCACCACACGTGCCCAATGCGGATTGGTAGACTTCACACATGCATCAGAATTTCTTCTTCTGCATATGCAGGTTTCCTCACGATGTTTTCCTTCACCGTTTGAGAGCAGTCGGTAATACGTACATAAGTTAGAAAAACTCATTGGTACGTGGCGTGATCTCCGTGCGGATTCGAACCCGGACCTCATGATTGAGAGTCCATACCTCTCCGCAACGCGCCACCGAGCTCTCAAACGATTAAACGATTCTGTTAAAACCTAGTTAAAACACCCATTCTACTCCTGTAACCAGTAGCCACATAACACATAAGCCATGGTATGAAGACCGTAGAGCGTCATGTGACTCCCGTCTGCATACCTACGGGCCGGAGATGGAGACACGCACTTGATAATTTGCTTCGTAATAAAAGCCAAACTCGCATAATAACACAAAATAGCTCAAAAGACTTTGGTAGCCAAGCTGCTACCACGATAACTCGGTAGCTTACACTTTGACGTTCGAGATGGTGACATTTGAAAATTGAAAATTGAAATTGAAAAAGTTTTTATTGTGCAAACAGACAGGTGGTACAGTACAGAATGGTCTGGTCTGAATGGACTGTTTGTCTATTTTAGGGTTCCGCACCCAAAGGGTAAAACGGGACCCTATTACTAAGACTCCGCTGTCCGTCTGTCTGTCTGTCCGTCTGCCTTGCTATACCCAAAATGGTCTCATGATGTACTGCAAACCCTCACACTATCTGTAATTAACACATGAAAGCAATAAACTATTTTGATTTGATTTGTCACCAGGCTGTATCTCATATGAACCGTGATAGCAGAAAAATCTGCTGTCCCATACATTTGAGTCGAATGGATAAGTTTTACTCGTAGAAAGAGAAGGAACTAGAAGAAAGCACGTGTCTTGTCATATCAGTAAGAGATGCACATAGCAAATTCGCTCTAGTTAAAAAAGGAGATCGCTACTTATTGCTGTCCTTATCGACGTAACCACTTTTTTTTCTACGACATCTATTTTCATACAAATTGTATAGGATTTTATGACTATCGCTGTCTCATACGAGGTTACACCGATGTTACGTCTATCAGCGTAAGCGAAAAATACTTCGCCTATGGTTTTACTGCAGTTTTGTATGAGACAGCAGATTTTTTTTCGCGATTTCTAAGTTTGCTCCATAGTGAAAGTAGTACAGTTTAATAAGTAGAATACATGCTGAAGTTATACGCAGTCATGTAAATACATACAGGGTAAATACCCTGTATTACTCGTAGTTGCAGTTGTATAGTCTGTCTATAAAGTCTTGGCATGAATGTTTGAGGAACTAATCATTTTGACCATGGATTTAATGGATTTAAATCATAAAGGATACCACTCCTCCCAAGAAGATTGGCATGCTCTATAGTGGAGCACAGACTGCCTAACAAGACGTGAAACATGACAATACTCCTTTGTGGTCGGTAATGATCGTTCTTTTCCGTAGTTGTTTTTAGTAACGTTAACTTTGTCCCTTTCTAATGTATGTCTAGGCATGACGTCACTCAATTGTCGTTCATGTAATTGTGACGTCATTGGAATAGAAAGGGACGCACGTAAAATTGGAAATATCGACGACACGGAGACGAACGTCAAATTTTCTTGTATCAATGCTTGTAAGGAGGAGTCATGGATCTAATACTCCAGTAAAGTTACGGGTCGCTTGTATGGCGAATGTAAATAATTTATAATAACCGGTTTTTTTCTTTTATATTTTAGATTATAATTCTAGTTATCATTTAGATTGAAATCCCCCAAAAAATTTTCTTAAATAATTGAACAAAGTAAAAAAAGTTATATAAAATTGGAAAAAAATAGTATATACAATGTTTTTATGCCATTTGTTAAATACATTTGTATTCTCTTATATTAGAAGTAAATCCAACGAAAAATCACCACGGAACCATTGTTTATAAATAAGTAGAAATTACGAAAAAATCCATTTTAGTACAAAATTTACACAGTGTATGTAAACTCATAACTGAAAACAAACAATAACAATGAAAAACGAAAGAAATCGGACACTGTAAATAAAAAAATTACAATTTAGCACTAAAAACTAAACATCCGAAATTTAGTGGGATTCGTTAATAAATCATCTTAATATCATTTGTAATAGGTAAAAGATCTAGCAAATAAAATTGCTTATTATAAATTATTTCCTTTCGACCCGTATTTTTACTGGACTATAAATCATAAAGGATAGCACTCCTCCTTACAAGCATTGATACAAGAAAATTTGACGTTCGTCTCCGTCGTCGATATTTCCAATTTTACGTGCGTCCCTTTCTATTCCAATGACGTCACAATGGCATGAACGACAGTTGAGTGACGTCATGCCAAGACATAAATTAAAAAGGGACAAAGTTAACGTCAGAACTACGGAGAAGAACGATCATTACCGACCACCAAGGATTATTATCATTTTTCACCGCTTGTTAGGTAGTCTCTGCTCCACTATAGAGGATTTCAAACTTCTTGAACGGGACCAACGTTTTTGTAAAAATGAGTAAAACTCTTTAGACACGAAGCGGTACTGGTTAACGATGTGGTAGAGGCACTTCGTGGATACGATAGAGGAAATCATAATTGTATCAGTGACATACGCCGAAGTTGACATCATAGTGTCCATCACGTGTCCATTAAACTCCTAGATTAAACTGTAGTCTTTGATAGTGTTTTATCTAGGTTTTAACAGTATAGCGCTCGCGCACGCTTTAGCAAGTGTCGGATCCGTCGGACCGCGAAGGGGTGTGGTGTGTCGCGTCCTACTCGGGGAGCGGAGAGCACTGCAGATGTTAATAGAGACACCGAGCTCTGTACTGCGGCAGGCGCGCTGACTGCGCTATGCGGCGCGCGGCGCTGCTGCTGCTCGCGCTGCTGCTGCCCGGTGAGCGGTGCGGGGTACCGCGCCGGTGGAGTCCACCTCCTACTACCTACTATACCATGTTAATAGAGACACCGAGCTCTGTACTGCGGCAGGCGCGCTGACTGCGCTATGCGGCGCGCGGCGCTGCTGCTGCTCGCGCTGCTGCTGCCCGGTGAGCGGTGCGGGGTACCGCGCCGGTGGAGTCCACCTCCTACTACCTACTATACCATGTTAATAGAGACACCGAGCTCTGTACTGCGGCAGGCGCGCTGACTGCGCTATGCGGCGCGCGGCGCTGCTGCTGCTCGCGCTGCTGCTGCCCGGTGAGCGGTGCGGGGTACCGCGCCGGTGGAGTCCACCTCCTACTACCTACTATACCATGTTAATAGAGACACCGAGCTCTGTACTGCGGCAGGCGCGCTGACTGCGCTATGCGGCGCGCGGCGCTGCTGCTGCTCGCGCTGCTGCTGCCCGGTGAGCGGTGCGGGGTACCGCGCCGGTGGAGTCCACCTCCTACTACCTACTATACCATGTTAATAGAGACACCGAGCTCTGTACTGCGGCAGGCGCGCTGACTGCGCTATGCGGCGCGCGGCGCTGCTGCTGCTCGCGCTGCTGCTGCCCGGTGAGCGGTGCGGGGTACCGCGCCGGTGGAGTCCACCTCCTACTACCTACTATACCATGTTAATAGAGACACCGAGCTCTGTACTGCGGCAGGCGCGCTGACTGCGCTATGCGGCGCGCGGCGCTGCTGCTGCTCGCGCTGCTGCTGCCCGGTGAGCGGTGCGGGGTACCGCGCCGGTGGAGTCCACCTCCTACTACCTACTATACCATGTTAATAGAGACACCGAGCTCTGTACTGCGGCAGGCGCGCTGACTGCGCTATGCGGCGCGCGGCGCTGCTGCTGCTCGCGCTGCTGCTGCCCGGTGAGCGGTGCGGGGTACCGCGCCGGTGGAGTCCACCTCCTACTACCTACTATACCATGTTAATAGAGACACCGAGCTCTGTACTGCGGCAGGCGCGCTGACTGCGCTATGCGGCGCGCGGCGCTGCTGCTGCTCGCGCTGCTGCTGCCCGGTGAGCGGTGCGGGGTACCGCGCCGGTGGAGTCCACCTCCTACTACCTACTATACCATGTTAATAGAGACACCGAGCTCTGTACTGCGGCAGGCGCGCTGACTGCGCTATGCGGCGCGCGGCGCTGCTGCTGCTCGCGCTGCTGCTGCCCGGTGAGCGGTGCGGGGTACCGCGCCGGTGGAGTCCACCTCCTTCTACCTACTAATCCTACTATACCATGAGCACTGTACACGGCAGGCGCGCTCTATACCATGTTCTAGTTTCCACTGATTTATCTTATATTTCCTACAGTCCTAATTTCTTCTTGAAATATTTTAATTTTGTTAAGTTAGTGCTTTGTAATGCCTATTTTACCATTTCATATTGGTACCGAATAAAATATTTTCCGATTCCTACTACTTAGCATTCTGGCGTATTCTGATAAGTACCTAGTTAAATATAATTTATCATAAAGATGTAGGTAGGGGAAAGGTGTACAAGATGATCCCCTTAAGGGAAAATGCTCGTAGTTTAAAAAATATTCGGTTTAATTCTGACGTTTAAGCGATTAATGATAGCCAGTTTATCTGTCTACCTGTTGTCATACTCAAAATGTTGAATTTAGTGATCTTTCATTATTATATTTAAATTTTTCTAAAACCCTACGAAAGGATCATCATGGACACCCCGGTGTCCAAGATGATCCCTAGGGTATGGGCAAGATGATCATGCCCCTTTTTAAGGAAAATTATATGTTTTCGTGGAATTAAATGTTATCTCAAAGAACTAGTCTCAAGCTGAGCCAGCTTTCTTAATACTCACAAAATAAGTAATAACAACCATTATTATAATAAAATCTATCGTATAGTGTATAATTTTAGCAAGATTATATAATCTTCTAAAATACCGTATAATCTCATACACCCGAGAACAGGATCATCTTGCCCCAACTTCAACTTTTTTAGTCTTTGTTCGATAACATAATTTTTATGCTTTCTGTTGTTGCCATACCATTCAAAATACTAAATAGGGGCATTATATAAAGCCACTTACACAACAATCTTTGTAATTGACTGCCTAGATCAAAAGTTACCTAAGCTTAAAATCAACCCTACCTTAGATCAAAGTCACAAAATTTATGTTTTCTTCCATAAAAATTTTCTCGTCTGTCACATCGCCATGACGAATTCACTGATGCGAGGGGGTATCGGGAGCTACGTTTTACCAAACAAAACAACCAGATAGGGTTTATAGTTTCGCTGCAATTGAGAGGGATCATCTTACCTCAAGGGATCATCTCGTACATCTTTCCCCTACCTACCTACTTACCTACTATCAGACTTAATCCGACATAATATTTTGGACATTAGTAAAGCTGTTCTAAGAATAAGTGAGAGCGTGTGTCTCAAATCTCTGTTGCCGTAATTCAAAATAGCCTTAAAATTACGTTGCTATTTGAGATGGAATACCTACTCATATAGTGATAGTGGCGTGGACGACTCCGTGACGTGTCCTTGTGTCGCAGGGTGCGGCGCAGAGCTGGCGACCGACTCGGCCGAGGACGACAGCGACTCGGCGCCCTTCGTGGTGAGTGTCGCCCCGCCCGTGCGCGCGCGTGCTCTCCGTGCCGGCGTGACGCGCCTGCTCGTGTCCGCAGGTAGTGGTGGAGCACGCCGACGGGCGGCGCTGCAGCGGCTCCCTGGTGTCGCTGCGCACCGCGCTCACCGCCGCCGCCTGCGCCGCGCCCGCGCCCTCCCGCGGGGACCCCGCCGGCGCCGGCGCGCTGCTGGCCCGAGCCGGCGCGTGCGGCGCGCGCGCGAGCCTCGAGCCGCGGGGGCACTGCGCGCGCCGAGTGGTCCGCGTCGCCGCCGCGAGGGGCGCCGCCCGCGACCCGCCCGGCCGCCTCGTCGCGCTGCTCGAGCTGCAGGCCCCCTTCGGCGCCGAGGCGCACACCCGCCCGATACTCATGGCGACGACGCCCGGCGAGTGAGTACCTACGTCCCCGCCCCCGCCCCCGCCCCCGCCCCGGCGCGCTCTGACCGCCCCTTCTGCCGTAGGTGCGGCCAGGCGGGAGGTACGTGCCACGTGGTGCGGTCGCTGCGGCCGGAGCGCGGGCGCGAGCTGCGGCTGCGCATCGTGGACGCGCGGCTGGCGGAGGAGCGCGCCTGCGCCGTGCTCGCGCGACACTGGGCCGACGTGCGCGAGCGCGCGCTCTGCCTCACCGGACCTCGCCTCTGTCGAGTGAGTGTGTCCCCCCGCCCCCCGCCCCGAGGCCGCGACCTCGCCTGACCGCGCGTTCGACGAAACTTTCGCAGGACGACTGGGGCGCCGGCGTCGTGTGCGGCGGCAAGCTGTGCGGCGTGATGTCGCGCTCGGCGGACGACGCGACCACGGCCGGCGCGCCGGACGACGAGCTCGAGCCGGCGCCGGCACCGGGCTGCGGACACACGCACGCGGCGCACAGCGTGGCGCGGTGGCGACGCTTCCTGCACTGCGCGCACACGCTGCGCGCCTGCGGCCGGTGAGTGTGTGCGGCGAGGAGGCGCCGACCCACACCTGCGCCTGCGCGTCGTAGTACCGTCTCACTTCACCTGCACCGCTGTCCGCAGGGGTGACTGCGCCGAGCTGTGCACGGAGCGGCGCCTGCTGGACGAGGAGGAGCCGCGCGGCGCGGGGGGTGCGTCGGACGCTCCGGACGCGGACGACTCGCGCGCCGAGGACGATAATAAAACGAGACATGCTGACATGTCCCCTACTATCTCTACTGAGCGAAACTCATTACTTGTTGTAGTTTCGAGTGAGAATTTTTCATAAACAGTTTTTTTTATACAATACTTAAATATTTTTCATACTACCTGCGATCAAATATAGGTAGATGAATATTCTCATACAAAATCAAACCCGATCTGCGGCCCCGCGTCAACTCTTACGTATACAGATATAATAGAAAATATACCTCTTCAGCCTTTCATTTTGACATAGACCTTAATGCTCAGTAATAACGCCGTAAGCCGTTTGTTTCAGTTTTTACTTATTAAAAATATTCATTTTGAAATGACCCTTACCGTATAACAATAAGGTACAAAATCGATACAAAGGATATGCGTGTAACATCATTTTTGAACTGCGCTTATCAAGGTCGTCGCCAACAGCCGTTATCGATATACTTTTCTAACGCAGGCAAGTTTCTTATTATTGCCTTCTCACCTTACACGCAGGAACGAGACATGTCGCTTATGAACAGCGTACGCGAGAGGGAAAGGGATAGTTGCGGGCTTGCCGTGAGATTGTAAATGAACAAAAATATTGAACAAATGCGATTAAATGCCATGATATATGACAAATATTAAAGATAATGTAATTACAAATTGATACTTACTGAAAGTATGACACACCATCTTTTTTTTGCACTTTTCGTGTATTGTTTTTGCAGTTTTTAACTGCACACTTCGGCATCGTTGAGCGTCACACGGTTAGCGCGGTCAATTAGCGAATGAGAGCGAAACAAGGCGCACTGTCAGATTGCGCCTTGTTTTGATGGTTCCATTTTTAAACCAGCGTTTAAAAATCTACCTATATTTGATCGCAGCATAGTACCTATTTTTTCTAGGTAAGTTTAATCGTACCTACATCTCCACACAGCCGAGAGGCGGCCGACGCGCAGCGGGCCGCCCGCGCGTGGCGCCACTAGCGGCGGAACAGTGGCGCCCCCCGCGCCGGCAAAGCGCGCCGGCGGCGCCCCCGCGCCGTCGCGCACCGCGGGCCCCGCCGCCACGCCGGCCGTGCGCAACTCGCTGGTCTTCGAGCCGAACCGACCGGACTTCACGGTGCGTATAGTGTAGGTGTAGTGTCGTCGCTCGGTGCCGCTCCCTCGGTTCACGGCTCGGCCTCGGCCGCCGAGGGAGCGACTCTGTCGCTGACGCGCGGGCGGCCTCAGGTGCCGCCGGTGCGAGCGCGGGCGCCGCCCAGCAGTACTCGCGTCGTGTGGTTGAAGGCGGGCGAGTACGGCGACAACGCGGCGGAGTACGGCGCGCCCGGCGAGGAGCCGCCCGCGCCCTCGCGCTCGCTGCCGCCCGACGCCGACGCCGACGCCGAGGACGCGACCGCGGCCGCCCCCGCGCCGCCGCCGCGCCGCCTGGCCGCCGAGCGCTTCGTGGACCCCGCTGTTCCTAAACCCACCGACAGCAAAGAGCGGATGAATAAGTTACCCTTCGACACGCCGGGGCAAAAACTCTCACGCGCCGCAAGGGTGCGCGCCCTGCTACCGCTTCTCCTTATACTGTGTTTTTTTTTTAATAAATTTATTTCGTGAACAAACAGTTTTTTTTTTTTCGTATCGCTCTGCCTACCTACATGTACAGGGTTACCTCGGAGACGGTGCGCATTTTTTCCTTCCATGCAATCAGTATAGTTAATAGAACACATTCCAGGAAAAATTTCTTTTTTTTTTTTTAATTTTCGTCTTCGGATTCCTATGAATCTCGGCCGGGATTTAACAATCGTATTTCTTTCTTTATAATCAGTCGGTCCAAAGCGCCATGGATGTCAACCTCAACCCTCATAACTGTAGTAAGACCCTAACCCTAGTTCATGAATTTTTTCTGTTATCTTCGGATCTCTTTTGTCACTAGGTACCTAGGTACTATTTTAATATTTTTGTATGAAATAAAAAAATACGTCTTTTTATTTTCAATTACCTTCTTAAACGTGAAATTTGCGCACTGTCTCCGAGGTAACCCTGTATACAAAATAAATACTTAAGCGCACAACAGACGGCCGCTAGAATATATTGCTGCAGTACCTAACGTATCCAGACTTTTGTTTTGGGGGATATTCACTAAAATAAATAGGTTTGCTCAGGTTAGGTTTGCTCAGGTTAGGTTTGCTCAGGTTCCCCCCCAGGGTGTTCGCCTTGCCGTGGCGGGGGGGCTCAGTAGCTCCAAGCGAGTAATGCTTGGAGTGAAGCTAAGAACACCACTTACACGGGGTGGGGCCCCGCTTGGGTCAAACTGCCCCGTGCGTGAGGGCTCTCCGCACGTCCCTCTGGTAATCTAGCAGAGGGCGTAGTGGACGAGTGAGGGCGGAATCATCCGCGTGTTGGAGGTGCCGTAGGGCACGGGAGTGGGTAAATTCACTGCCCATCGGCGAATTACCTGACGGGGGAAGGCGTTCTTCCGCATGTCCCTCTGGTTAGCAGAGGGCATAGTGGAGGAGCAGGGGCGGGCTCTGCGTGCACTTACCCTGCCGCAGAGCAGGCAGGTGGAGGACTTTCCTCTTCTTGCCACCGTCGTTTACTCGTAACCCTAGCGTTTACTGAGTGTCGTTGATATGTCTAGCGGCTCAGTGCTAGGACCGAAGGTCTTGCCTTAATCGGCCGGACCGCGAGGAGTAAACCTCTATAATAAATCCTCAACTCTCGGCGTTGCGGCACGTGGCGTCGGGATGCTCGTAAGAGCGGCTGGGGAGTTCATCAGTCTCTAGCGGCCAACCCTGGGATACCTTCTGATCTCCCAGTGGTATTAGGGTTACCCGGGTACAGGGGGCACTGCCCGGGCGGACGTTTTATTTCCCCCATACTCGTGGGATTAAATATGGAATTAAACTCAAATAAAAATCTAGAAGTGGAGGCTGGCTCCTTAGCCGGCGTACAAGAGAAGGAAGAGGTGAGACCGCGGCCCCGTTCGGGGGGCATAAAACTCATTTTCGGGAGGGGTGGACAAACCACCAGACCTCCCACCCCGATTCCGGACGTGTTTAGCGCCAGTGGGAATGAGTCGGACTGCTCTGCGATGTCGCAGACGTCGCTCTCATCCCAGGGCCGAGTCGTGCGGACGCGAAAGCGGAGACCGCAGGGCCCGGCAGAAGGAGAGCAGGTGCGGGCGAAGCGCCCTCACAGCGCCGAACTTACGGGTCTGGGAGAGGGAAAACCTTCCTCGGAGATAGGCGCGGAGATGCTCCGTAGCCTCTCTGCCGCGGAGGAAACCTTCTCCCGACCCAAGTCTACGAAGGCAGAGATGGCTGCTGCTTTCCGGGAGGCTTGTGGAGCCCTTCAGGAAGGCACGAAGGAGCTCTGTATCAGGGCCGAGCGGCGGGACAGCGAGAACGAACGGTTCCGCGCGCAAGTCGCGGCCCTGATGAACCGCATAGAGGAGCTGGCGGGTGAAGTGCAGGAGCTACGCCACGGTGGGGCGAAACCCGGTCCTCGGGCGGGGCAGCCCAAACCCAAGGCCACGAAGACCCCAGCCGGAGCAGAGCAGGGACCTGAAGAGAAGGCTGCCGGCATGGACTGGGACCAAATCGCGGTCCAAATGGAGCGCGATTTCGCACGGTTCCAGTCCACTATCATGGACCGGTACTTCCCGGAGAGAGGGGCTCGTCCGCCTTTAAAAAGGAAACAAGCGACGGAGGGGGCTACTCATCCGGGGACAAAAACCCCGGTCGGGCCTACTCCCACTTCTTCTTCTGCTCCTACAGGGGAGGGGAAGAAGAAGGGGAAGGAAAAAAGGAAGAAGAGGGCGGCAAGGGGGCACACCGAAGCTCCTTCAGTGCCCACCGCTCAGGCCACTGCCCAACCTCCTCCTTCGGGGCCGGCGGCGGGGCAGGGGGAAACCCCGTGGTCCAAAGTGGTGGGCCGAAAGGCAAGAGCTGCTGCCAGAAAGGCAGCATTGCCACCCGTCGCACCCCGGACGTCGGCGACCCCGGGACGGCCGCAACCCAAGCTGCCCCGACAGCCTGCGGCGGCGGCCGTGCTGATTTCGGTACTGCCGGGATCGCAGTGGTCGCTGCCCCGCATAATGAAGGATGCCAAGGTGCTCATCAAGCTTTCAGACCTTGGCATCACCGGCGGGCTCCGCCAGCGCAAAGCCGCCAACGGGGGCCTTTTGCTGGAGGTCCCCGGACCGGACAGCGCCGCCAAGGCGGACGCCTTACTCAAGTGCCTTCGGGAAAGGCTCGGGATAAGCGAAGCGGACGCCCGCTTCACGCGTCCGTGCAAGACGGCGGAGCTGAGGGTGATGGACCTGGATGAGACCATCACCCCCACTGAGGTAGCGGCGGCCGTGGCGGAAGTAGGTGGGTGCTCCCCGGCCGACGTAAAGGTTGGAGAGATCCGCGGCGGGCCCCACAGGCTTGGTTCGGCATGGGTCCGGGCCCCACTATCGGCTGTGAGGAAGGCGGCGGGGGTCCGACGTATCCAGGTCGGGTGGTCGTCGGCGCGGGTAGAGGTTCTGGCGGCACGTCCCCTCCAGTGCCACCGGTGCCTCGAAATGGGGCACGTCAGGGACACGTGCCCCGACAACGCGGACAGGAGCGCCCGCTGCTACGTATGCGGAGACCCGGGCCACAAGGCTCGGGAGTGCGAAGCGGACGCTCCGAAATGCCCGGTGTGCGCCGACTACGGGCTACCCGCCAACCATCGGCTGGGGAGCAAAAAATGCTCCCCGCCGAAGAAGAAAAAGAAGGGGACGGTAGTCCGCCCAACTCCCGCCTCAGCCAGAGAGGGAGACGGCCAGCCGGTCCAACGACCGGAAGAGGAGGCCATGGAGGCTCAACAGGCCTAGTACCTCCAGCGAAAATACTCCAGATCAACCTGAACCACTGCCGCGACGCCCAGAACCTCATGTTCCAGACGATCGCGGAGTGGTCGGTTGATCTGGCAGTTGTTGCGGAGCCACTTTCCATCCCGGACCATCCTCGCTGGTTTGGGGCGGCCGATGGCTCCGCCGCCATATACTGGACGGGAAGGGATGGCCTCCATTGCTCTCTCTTGGGGAGAGGGTCGGGCTACGTGGCCGTAGAGTGGGGTTCTACGGCCGTCATCAGCTGCTACATCTCCCCCAACAACGTGAGCCCTGCCGCGTACGAGGCTTACCTGGACGGGCTGGCCAACTGCATTCGCGGTTACGCCCCCCGCCCAGTCATCGTCCTGGGTGACTTTAACGCCCACTCAAGTGAGTGGGGTGACACCCGGGACGATATAAAGGGAGAGATACTCCTGGAGTGGGCGGCAGGGCTGGACCTAGGTCTATTAAACCAAGGTTCAGCCAGCACCTGTGTGCGGTGGCAGGGGGAGTCGGTCGTCGACCTATCATGGGCGACTCCCTCTGCGATTCGCATGGTGTCAGGATGGAGGGTGGCGGAGGAGGTGGTCACTAGATCCGACCACCGATACATCGTATTCGATGTATCGCTCCGCCGCCCCAGCCGCACAAGCCAGGATGGCAGCCCTCCGCGACGTTGGTCCCTCAAGCGGCTCGACCGAGAAATGGTCGTCGCCGCAGCCCACGTCGCGGACTGGACGGAGGAGGAGATCTCGTCCGATCCGGAAGCGCAGGCGGTCTGGTTCCGGGACACGATGACGTCGATATGCGACGCATCGATGCCCCGGGTCAGGCCGGCCCGAGGAGGCTCGGCGTACTGGTGGACCGAGGAGATCTCGCGACTTCGCAATGAGGTCGCGAGGTTGCGCCGCCCGTACCTCCGAGCCGGAAGAAGAAGGCGAGCCCCAGCCGAGGAAAGAGACAGAGCGCGCCGGGTGTACGGAGCCGCCGTAAAGGCTCTCAGCAACGCTATCGCTGAGAGCAAGGCCCGGTGCTGGAGAGAGCTCTTGGAGGGACTGAACAGGGACCCATGGGGGCGCCCGTACAAAATGGTACTGGGCAAGCTCAAACCGTGGGTCCCTCCAGTGACGGAAACCCTGGAACCCGAATTCGTGGGAAGAGTGGTAAACACGCTCTTCCCAAGGGTCCAGGGGAGTCCCTCCAACCCCCCGTCACTGTCGGACCAGCAATTATGGTCCGATGAGTGTGAGGTGACGGAGGGTGAGCTAGACCGGGCAGTGCGGCGGCTGGCCTCCCGGAATACAGCGCCCGGACCCGACGGTGTTCCAGGTCGGGCACTGGTGGTGGCTCTGTCGGTGCTAGGGAACAGGCTGAGGCGGCTTTTCACGAGCTGTCTCCGCCTCGGCGTGTTCCCCCTCGGCTGGAAGGAAGCGAGACTGGTGCTCCTGCAGAAGGAAGGTAGGACCGCGGACTCTCCCTCCGCATTCCGACCGATATGCCTGCTGGACGAGGCGGGGAAACTCTTCGAGAGGATAATCTCCGCCCGTATCAGCGGGCACCTGTCGCGAGTGGGACCCGATCTGTCGGACTGCCAGTTTGGATTCCGGCGGGGACGTTCGACGGTGGACGCCATTAAGCGTGTCCGTTCCCTGTCGGAACAGGCAGTCCAAGAGGGGGGGGTGGTGTTGGCGGTGAGCCTCGACATCGTCAACGCGTTCAACACCATCCCCTGGCAGGCGATCAGGGAGGCACTCGTATATCATGACGTGCCTCCCTACCTGCGGGCCGTAATCGGGGCCTACCTGCGCGACAGGACGGTGCAGTATATCGGTCGGGATGGGGTGGAAGTAAGGAGGGAGATTTGTTGCGGGGTGCCCCAGGGTTCCGTTCTTGGACCCCTGCTGTGGAACCTCGCGTACGATGCGGTCCTTCGCACCGGTCTCCCCCCTGGAGTGGATGTCATATGCTATGCAGATGACACCCTAGTGATGGCCAGGGGGTCAGACTTCCAGGATGTTCTGCGGCTCGCCGAACTGGGCGTGGCATGTGTCGTGGGGAGGATTCGCGAGCTCGGCCTTGAGGTGGCGCCTCACAAGACCGAGGCGCTATGGTTTCATGGCCTAAGATTAGGCCATGAACCACCCAGCTCGCGACTCCGGGTAGGTGACGTCGAGGTCCAGGTGGGGAAGCACATACGCTACCTGGGTCTCGTACTGGACAGCCGATGGCGCTTCGAGGAGCATTTCAGGCGACTCGTCCCCCGAGTCCGTAAGGTGGCAGGTGCCTTGCAGCGCCTGCTACCAAATCTCGGGGGACCGCGGGAGGAAGTTCGCCGCCTCTACGGTGGCGTCGTGCGATCCATGGCACTCTACGGGGCACCCGTCTGGTCCAACGAGGCGGGTTCCTCCCGCTGCAGGGCCATGCTTAGGAGCCTGCAGCGGTTGGTTGCCATGCGTATCGTACGGGGATACCGAACGATTTCGTACGAGGCGGCGACGGTCCTGGCGCGATACCCCCCCTTCGACATCCTGGCTGACATGGACGCATTGGTCTATGACCAAATGCGTGCCGTCGGCCGGGATGCCGATGGGGACGAAGCGCCGGACCAAGAGCCTGAAATGCTACGGCGGAACGCACACCGACGTGTACTGCGCAAATGGCACGCACAGCTCCTGTTACAGGGCTGTGCGAGCCAACGCGCTGTCGGTGCCGTTCTGCCGAACTTCGAAGCATGGGTAGGGAGGAAAGGCTGCGTCACCTACAGATTGACTCAGATACTCACCGCGCACGGGTGCTTCGGTGAGTATCTGAATCGAATCGGAAGGGAGGAAACGGCACGATGCCACCACTGCGCGTCCGACCAGGACTCCGCCCAGCACACGCTGGAGGACTGCCCTGCGTGGCGGTCCGAGCGTCGAGACCTGGTCGGAATAATCGGACGAGATCTGTCCCCGCCAGCATTAGTCGCGGCTATGCTGGCGAGCGAGGAGGGTTGGAGGGCAGCGGCCTCCTTCTGCGAAGCAGTGATGCTCCAGAAGGAGGCCGCCGAGCGGGATCGGGAGAGGGCCGATCCCGCTCGAAGACGGCGGCGTCGGGGCGGCGGAAACGCACGCCGCCCTCAGGCGCCGCAACAGGGTCGCGCGCGGCCACATCTTGGGGCGATGTGACCGTGAGACGCGACCCGGGAGAGGATGACACTCCCGGTGCGGCCGGGGGGTGTCGTCGAGAGGGGAGACACTGCCGCGCCTCATGCCGCCCTGTACACGGTATGAGGCGTGACACTGTCCCCCCCCGGGGGGCGGACTCTACCGCCCCCGGGAAAGGTCCCCCCACAGGGGGAAAACGCAGAGGGGATCTACCGGAGCTTAGCTGATGCGTACCTGGAGATCCCCCCACTGCAGAGGTAGGCCGCCGCAGGGGTTTAGTGGGTATACCGCGAGGGAGTCCCACATAACCGTCCCGCCGACCCCCAGGTGGGACGGTATGCGTAACGCATTCCCCTGCGAAAAAAAAAAAAAAAAAAAAAAAAAAAAAAAAAAAGGTTTGCTCAGGTTAGGTTTGCTCAGGTTAGGTTTGCTCAGGTTAGGTTTGCTCAGGTTAGGTTTGCTCAGGTTAGGTTTGCTCAGGTTAGGTTTGCTCAGGTTAGGTTTGCTCAGGTTAGGTTTGCTCAGGTTAGGTTTGCTCAGGTTAGGTTTGCTCAGGTTAGGTTTGCTCAGGTTAGGTTTGCTCAGGTTAGGTTTGCTCAGGTTAGGTTTGCTCAGGTTAGGTTTGCTCAGGTTAGGTTTGCTCAGGTTAGGTTTGCTCAGGTTAGGTTTGCTCAGGTTAGGTTAGGTTAGGTTAGGTTAGGTTAGGTTAGGTTAGGTTGACCGAGGAGATCTCGCGACTTCGTAGTGAGGTCGCGAGGTTGCGCCGCCCGTACCTCCGAGCCGGAAGAAGAAGGCGAGCCCCAGCCGAGGAAAGAGACAGAGCGCGTCGGGTGTACGGAGAGGCCGTAAAGGCTCTCAGCAACGCCATCGCTGAGAGCAAGGCCCGGTGCTGGAGAGAGCTCTTGGAGGGACTGAACAGGGACCCATGGGGGCGCCCGTACAAAATGGTACTGGGCAAGCTCAAACCGTGGGTCCCTCCAGTGACGGAAACCCTGGAACCCGAATTCGTGGGAAGAGTGGTAAACACGCTCTTCCCAAGGGTCCAGGGTAGTCCCTCCGACCCCCCGTCACTGTCGGACCGGCAATCATGGTCCGATGAGTGTGAGGTGACGGAGGATGAGCTAGACCGGGCAGTGCGGCGGCTGGCCTCCCGGAACACAGCGCCCGGACCCGACGGTGTTCCAGGTCGGGCGCTGGTGTTGGCTCTGTCGGTGCTAGGGAACAGGCTGAGGCGGCTTTTCACGAGCTGTCTCCGCCTCGGCGTGTTCCCTCTCGGCTGGAAGGAAGCGAGACTGGTGCTCCTGCAGAAGGAAGGAAGGACCGCGGACTCTCCCTCCGCATTCCGACCGATATGCCTGCTGGACGAGGCGGGGAAACTCTTCGAGAGGATAATCTCCGCCCGTATCAGCGGGCACCTGTCGCGAGTGGGACCCGATCTGTCGGACTGCCAGTTTGGATTCCGGCGGGGACGTTCGACGGTGGACGCCATTAAGCGCGTCCGTTCCCTGTCGGAACAGGCAGTCCAAGAGGGGGGGGTGGTGTTGGCGGTGAGTCTCGACATCGTCAACGCGTTCAACACCATCCCCTGGCAGGCGATCAGGGAGGCACTCGTATATCATGACGTGCCTCCCTACCTGCGGGCCGTAATCGGGGCCTACCTACGTGACAGGACGGTGCGGTATATCGATCGGAATGGGGTGGAAGTACGGAGGGAGATTTGTTGCGGGGTGCCCCAGGGTTCCGTTCTTGGACCCCTGCTGTGGAACCTCGCGTACGATGCGGTCCTTCGCACCGGTCTCCCCCCTGGAGTGGATGTCATCTGCTATGCAGATGACACCCTAGTGATGGCCAGGGGGTCAGACTTCCAGTATGTTGTGCGGCTCGCCGAATTGGGCGTGGCATGTGTCGTGGGGAGGATTCGCGAGCTCGGCCTTGAGGTGGCGCCTCACAAGACCGAGGCGCTATGGTTTCATGGCCTAAGATTAGGCCATGAACCACCCAGCTCGCGACTCCGGGTAGGTGACGTCGAGGTCCAGGTGGGTAAGCACATACGCTACCTGGGCCTCGTACTGGACAGCCGATGGCGCTTCGAGGAGCATTTCAGGCGACTCGTCCCCCGAGTCCGTAAGGTGGCGGGTGCCTTGCAGCGCCTGCTACCAAATCTCGGGGGACCGCGGGAGGAGGTTCGCCGCCTCTACGGTGGCGTCGTGCGATCCATGGCACTCTACGGGGCACCCGTCTGGTCCAACGAGGCGGGTTCCTCCCGCTGCAGGGCTCTGCTTAGGAGCCTGCAGCGGTTGGTTGCCATGCGGATCGTACGAGGATACCGAACGATTTCGTTTGAGGCGGCGACGGTCCTGGCGCGATATCCCCCCTTCGACATCCTGGCCGACATGGACGCATTGGTCTACGACCAAATGCGTGCCGTTGGCCGGGATGCCGATGGGGAAGCGCCGGACCAAGAGCCTGAAATGCTACGGCGGAACGCACACCGACGTGTACTGCGCAAATGGCGCGCACAGCTCTTGTTACAGGGCTGTGCGAGCCAACGCGCTGTCGGTGCCGTTCTGCCGAACTTCGAAGCATGGGTAGGGAGGAAAGGCTGCGTCACCTACAGATTGACTCAGATACTCACCGCGCACGGGTGCTTCGGTGAGTATCTGAATCGAATCGGACGGGAGGAAACGGCACGATGCCACCACTGCGCGTCCGACCAGGACTCCGCCCAGCACACGCTGGAGGACTGCCCTGCGTGGCGGTCCGAGCGTCGAGACCTGGTCGGAATAATCGGACGAGATCTGTCCCCGCCAGCATTAGTCGCGGCTATGCTGGCGAGCGAGGAGGGTTGGAGGGCAGCGGTCTCCTTCTGCGAAGCAGTGATGCTCCAGAAGGAGGCCGCCGAGCGGGATCGGGAGAGGGCCGATCCCGCTCGAAGACGGCGGCGTCGGGGCGGCGGAAACGCACGCCGCCCTCAGGCGCCGCAACAGGGTCGCGCGCGGCCACATCTTGGGGCGATGTGACCGTGAGACGCGACCCGGGAGAGGATGACACTCCCGGTGCGGCCGGGGGGTGTCGTCGAGAGGGGTGACACTGCCGCGCCTCATGCCGCCCTGTACACGGTATGAGGCGTGACACTGTCCTCCCCCGGGGGGCGGACTCTACCGCCCCCGGGAAAGGTCCCCCCACAGGGGGAAAACGCAGAGGGGATCTACCGGAGCTTAGCTGATGCGTACCTGGAGATCCCCCCACTGCAGAGGTAGGCCGCCGCAGGGGTTTAGTGGGTATACCGCGAGGGAGTCCCACATAACCGTCCCGCCGACCCCCAGGTGGGACGGTATGCGTAACGCATTCCCCTGCGAAAAAAAAAAAAAAAAAAAAAAAAAAAAAAGGTTAGGTTAGGTTAGGTTAGGTTAGGTTAGGTTTTTTTTTTTAAAGTTATTTATTGATTCACAGTATACAATATAATCACTAAATTACAATAAGTTTTGCCCGCAAAACGCAAAACGTAAGACCGCTACAGAAGACTGCAGTCTAGTGCATGTCTCCTGAAGCATTTTTATGTCTAGGGCCACATCAGAATGCTATTTGATACAACTCTGATGTGACCCTTTGCAGACATGTGATACACTTTAGACAGTCTGAGTTACAATAGGTATATAAAGGCACTTAATTAATTGCTAAATGGCTCAATAGTTCACGTTTGATATAAATTACAAGTTATATAAGACACATTAGTTGAAGATTTAGCACTTAGTAAAATTATTCAGCAATTCACATTTGATATACAAAACAATTAGTAGTGATAAACGTACAGTGCAAGAAAACGACCGCATTGGCACTAGTAACTTGCACTGCATATACTAGTTATGCTATGTACAGCGATACTGTACGACCGCAATGGCACGACACAGCTTACGCTGTACACATTGATATAAAAGACACTTTGGAGAAACAAAAACACATAGTTATACAAGACACATAGGAAAACACTATGTGCAGTGGGACTGTACGACCGCAATGGCACGACACAGCTTACACTGCACACATTGATATACAAGACACATTGGAAAAACAAACACATAGTTATATAAGACACATAGGAAAACACTATGTGCAGTGGGACTGTACGACCGCAATGGCACGACACAGCTTACACTGCACACATTGATATACAAGACACATTGGAAAAACAAACACATAGTTATACAAGACACATAGGAAAACACTATGTGCAGTGGGACTGCACGACCGCAATGGCACGACACAGCTTACACTGCACACATTGATATACAAGACACATTGGAAAAACAAACACATAGTTACACAAGACACATAGGAAAACACTATGTGCAGTGGGACTGTACGACCACAATGGCACGACACAGCTTACACTGCACACATTGATATACAAGACACATTGGAAAAACAAACACATAGTTACACAAGACACATAGGAAAACACTATGTGCAGTGGGACTGTACGACCACAATGGCACGACACAGCTTACACTGCACACATTGATATACAAGACACATTGGAAAAACAAACACATAGTTATACAAGGCACATAGAAAAACAATCACGTATAGTCACTTTTAGCACATAGTCTGAGTCACAGAAGTTAGAGTCGCACGAAAAGAAAAGATGATGGTTTCCAGTTAGATAGTTTGAGTCGCACGGGGAAATGATGATTTGCTGAGCTTGAGAGTCTTGATGATTTTGGTAGCACAAAATGATGATGGAGTAGGTGAGTTAACGAATTTTGGGTCACATAGAAGAAATTATGGTTTGCATTTATTAAACTTGAGGATATCACCAAGTCACTTTGTCACTGTTTATGCCTGCATGCATGGAACCCGCACGCAGCCCGCAAGCAGCCAAATGGGGGCGTCCGCAGCCTGCTGCGGCCACCGCAGCCCACCGTCGCCCGCACGCAGCCCGCAAGCCGCCCAATGGGGGCGCCCGCAGACCGCCGCAGCCATCGCAGTCCACTGTCGCCCACATGCAGCCCGCCAACAGCCAAGTGGGGGCTCCCGCAGCCTGCTGTAGTCACCGCAGCCCATCGCCAAGGTTGTAGAAGTCGCCGAGGTTGTTGGAGTCTCCGAAGAAGCCAGAGTTGTGAATGTGGCTCGAACGACGTGGCGATGGTGTTGACGAAAAGTCGTCCAAAAGTTGACGACAAGCCGTCCAAAAGTTGACGACAGTTGCCAGCAACCACCTGACGACAATTGGACCACCGATAGTCAACAAGTCGACGACAAGTTGCCAGAACGGCGACACGAAGCGCGGTCGTCCAGAATTGGACGACAAGTTGACAGAAAGCAGAATTGCTTCCGCACGCGCCCGCGGTCGGAGGGAGACTGGTTAGGTTAGGTTAGGTTAGGTTAGGTTAGGTTAGGTTAGGTTAGGTTAGGTTAGGTTCCCGTGGCAGGTTGGGTCTGCTATCGGGCGCGTCCCCAGGTGGTGGATAGGGGAATGCCCCCCAGAAACGGGGGGTACCGGCTTGCCGGCGTGAACCAACCCTATGCGGGGTGGTCGCATCTCTGAGATGTGACCACAGGAGGGCGGCGGGTCAGCTTGACCCGGCCGCGGTTCGTTTCTCCACGTGTCCCTCTGCTTAGCAGAGGGCACAGTGGAGGAGCAGGGGCGGGCTCTGCGCGTACTCACACTACCGCAGAGCAGGCCGCGAAGGAGTTCCTTCCCCGCCACCGCCAAGCGGTATATCGTTATCGTCTGGACTGTTTCCAGGCGACCGAGGGCCGTGCCTTCATTGGCCGGGCTGAGACAAGGAAAAGTCAATAACACCCGACAGTGAAGTCGTTAAAACCGGCGGTGGCAGTCGGCGGCTGCTTAACAGCGGCTGCCTTCAGCCTACCAGTGGTGAGTAGCGGGCGATAGGTGCGGGGGCGCCTCCGCCTGCATTGCACTACTCATCACCATTGCGGGAAGACATTCTGTGGTGGGCCGGCCGAAAGGCAGGCGATCGCCGGTGGGGGACTGGATGAAAAGGCTCTGCCGGTCTCCCAGTTCCCTGCCATCCAGGCGAAGCGGGAGTGCCGCTGGGTTATTTTAGTGGGTATACCGGTGACTCGCACCGGGGAGTCCCACATACCCCTCCTGTCCCCCAACGGGAGGGGATGCGTAAAGCATTTTTTCCCAGCGTATAAAAAAAAAAAAAAAAAAAAAAAAAAAAAAAAAAAAAAAAAAGGTTAGGTTAGGTTAGGTTCCCGTGGCAGGTTGGGTCTGCTATCGGGCGCGTCCCCGGGTGGTGGATAGGGGAATGCCCCCCAGAAATGGGGGGTACCGGCTTGCCGGCGTGAACCAACCCTATGCGGGGTGGTCGCATCTCTGAGATGTGACCACAGGAGGGCGGCGGGTCAGCTTGACCCGGCCGCGGTTCGTTTCTCCACGTGTCCCTCTGCTTAGCAGAGGGCACAGTGGAGGAGCAGGGGCGGGCTCTGCGCGTACTCACACTACCGCAGAGCAGGCCGCGAAGGAGTTCCTTCCCCGCCACCGCCAAGCGGTATATCGTTATCGTCTGGACTGTTTCCAGGCGACCGAGGGCCGTGCCTTCATTGGCCGGGCTGAGACAAGGAAAAGTCAATAACACCCGACAGTGAAGTCGTTAAAACCGGCGGTGGCAGTCGGCGGCTGCTTAACAGCGGCTGCCTTCAGCCTACCAGTGGTGAGTAGCGGGCGATAGGTGCGGGGGCGCCTCCGCCTGCATTGCACTACTCATCACCATTGCGGGAAGACATTCTGTGGTGGGCCGGCCGAAAGGCAGGCGATCGCCGGTGGGGGACTGGATGAAAAGGCTCTGCCGGTCTCCCAGTTCCCTGCCATCCAGGCGAAGCGGGAGTGCCGCTGGGTTATTTTAGTGGGTATACCGGTGACTCGCACCGGGGAGTCCCACATACCCCTCCTGTCCCCCAACGGGAGGGGATGCGTAAAGCATTTTTTCCCAGCGTATAAAAAAAAAAAAAAAAAAAAAAAGGTTAGGTTAGGTTAGGTTAGGTTAGGTTAGGTTAGGTTTTTTTTTTTTTTTTGTAAATGAAAGTCTTAGAAAAGGAGTTCGCTATCGGTCTACTAACTCCTTTTCTAAATGGTTTTTAATTTGGTTTATTTTTTTGTTTTCTTTTAACTTTGAATATTTAATTTGATTTAATTTACAGTGATGGTTTAATCAGAAGTATAAATTACATCATAATGGTACAGTTTCAGTTAGATGGCAAAAAATTTTTTTATCACTTAGGGGTGACAATATTTAGTTAATAACATGAGTTGCTTTTTTTTTTTTTTTTTTTTTTTTTTTTTTTTTTTTTTTTTTTGTAGTTAAATCGTGGGTAAGTGATATGAGGATTACATTGACTTGATAAAATTGTTGACAGCTGGTAGTCAACCCGTCGACGACCGGTCGTCAACGCGTTGACAGCCAGCCTGTATTTACATATGTTTTAATTTAATTTTACAATGGCTTATATTAGCCTGGAGATGGATAAATGTTGACGGCTGGTCGTCAGTGTGTCGTCAGCCACAGGTCGTCGACACACCGACGATCACCCGTTTTGTATTAATATATATCATATTTGGTTTACAGTCTTATGCTTATGGTATGCTCTATGTACAGTTTCTTAGTAATATACAATATTTATTCTTGTGCTAATGTAGTTTATATATATACAATGTCTTAAATTTTAGCACTAAAACTTATTTGTAAAGTACATAATCTTATGCTTAGCATTATTATTTATTGTAATACGTGAAAATAATGTTTTTTTTTTTTTTTTTTTTTTTTTTTTTCTTTTTTTTTTTTTTTTTAATACACCTATTACATAATAACAAACAGAAATCTTATTGAATAAGTTTATACAAAGATAAATGGTTGGCCAGCAACAAGTTGACGGCGTGTCGCCGACAAGTCGTCCAAAATTTGACGACAGTCGTCAACAACCAGAGTCGTCGGCACTTGACGACAATTGGACCACCGACGGTCAACAAGTCGACGACAGGTTGTCGGAGCGGCAACACAAAGCGCGGTCGTCCAGAAGTGGACGATAAGTTTATACAAAGATAAATGGTAGACGTTATCGTTAAATAAATAAATGAATATAAATATAAAAGAACAAGACAAACTAAATAAATGTAAAAGAACAAGACAGAAGTTAATGATCTTAAGACTAAATATTATAATCAATGCGCTGTCTAATAATTTCCACCATAGCTCCAAACCGTGGGCACTTAGATGATGTTGCGCTGTGTGAGGTATTTCGGTTTAGTTTGTAACGTGTGTTATGTGTGGTACAGTTAAAGCATTGTATTGTGTTAGTGTCCTTTCTGACTGGGCACTCCTTATATGCGTGTCCGTGAGCAGAGCAATGTGAGCAGACTTGCTCAGCCTTCTGGCATTTGCTCCTTGTGTGGCCAAATGCAAGACACTTATAACATTGACGGAGGGGGGAGTGTTCCTCATAATGGACCCTCTGATGATCAATGTTAATCCTGTCAAGTTTGGTTACGGCCGGCCATAAGGCTGGCGGTATACGTACAATGGCGTTGTACAAATTATCGTTACGGTTCCCTTTCGTGAAGCATAACGAGACGCCCCGGTCCCCCGGGCGTTCACTCAGGGTGGGGTTCTGTTTTTTAATTATTGTGAGGAGTTCGTTAACAGGAGTATCCTTGCGGATTCCTTTTATAATGATGGTAGGGTCTAAACTACGGGCGGCCTCCGCCCTAATAGTTGAGTTGGTGGGAATTTTATTCAGGGTTTCGTCCCGTTGTTTAGAGTTTTCGAACTCCACCCTAAGTTTGGTCAAGGATAACGGCCTAGTGTTGAGCGGAGCGTAGTCACAATCCTTGAAAGAGACGCACGTTCTCCACTTGTCTTTGAGTTCCTGGGCGTCCCGAACCTCCTCGGGAACCGTGACGATAATAGAGGGCTTAAAACTGGCTTTAACTGCTTTTGCAGTGTCAGCAATCGGGGGAGAGTTAATGCAGGGCGCAGAAGGCGCAAGTGAGGAAGTGACGGTACGAGCAGGGTGGATGAGAGGGGGTGGCACTGTTGCCGTCTGGATGAATTTAGTGACTTTAGTCATTTCTTGTTTTATAGTTTCCTGGATGGCTAAAGTAGTGCGTTCGTCAATGAAAATTTGATTTAAGGGGGGATCAACGATCAGGTCGTTGTCGTGGTCAGAGTCAGTCTGAGTATGAGTGGTTGAGTTGGGTGGCCTGGTGGAGTACCAGTAGGGAGCTGATAAGGGTGGTGGGACAGCTGAGTTGGGAGGCGGCTGCGGTAAGTATTGCATAGCCTCGTAGCCCTGATTGACAAGGTCATAAATTTCGTCCGCTGCATTTTTGATAAAGTCTTTATTAACTCTAGTAACACTCTTACCGTCAAAAATGGTTCGCGAGATAGCTTTAGAATGAGTAAGAATTTTTTCAAAGAGTGAGTTAATACATCTAATGCTTTCTTCATAATTAGGCACGTCCTCGTCCCCGTCCTCGTCCTCCTCCTCCTCATGGTATAGATCGTTTGTTGTTTGTAGGTCGTTGTCTAGCCGGGCAAACAGATTATCCGGCGATTGGAAGTTCTCCTCATCGTCACTATCAATGAGGGACATTTTGGTAGGTGGGGTAGAGATAGTTATTAATTTTAGTTTATTGGTTTAATACATGGTGACTTGCCGGTAATCCAGTTGAAGTGGTGTCAGTGTGGCTTCTCGCCAGGCGCCATGTTTCTGGAGTCAGCCAGTTTGCCGTGGCTACGGCTTGGCCGAAGAGTGCAGATGTTGTGGCAATCCAGGGATAACACTGAACCTCACAGCTTCACTTAACTTGGGTCAGTTAAAACACTGTATTCGTTTTAGGAGCACTTGAACAGATAGTCTTTAAAAGTTACCGATGCGTCACTAGCGTCACTTGCGTCCAATGCGTCCGATGCGTCGGTTGCGTCCAAAGATGCAAGAGTTGCCGATGCGTCGCTTGATTCACTTGCGTCCCATGCGTCCGATGAGTCGGTCGCGTCCAGAGATGCAAGAGTTGCTGATGCGTCACTTGCGTCGCTTGCGTCCGCCGCGTCCGATGCGTCGGTCGCGTCCAGAGATGCAAGAGTTGCCGATGCGTCGCTTGCGTCACTTGCGTCCAATGCGGACAGCAAGTAAAAAACGCAGCCGTTCACGACGGAGGACCGATGCGCACTGGTTAGGTTAGGTTAGGTTAGGTTAGGTTAGGTTAGGTTAGGTTAGGTTAGGTTAGGTTAGGTTAGGTTAGGTTAGGTTAGGTTAGGTTAGGTTAGGTTAGGTTAGGTTAGGTTAGGTTAGGTTAGGTTAGGTTAGGTTAGGTTAGGTTAGGTTAGGTTAGGTTAGGTTAGGTTAGGTTAGGTTAGGTTAGGTTAGGTTAGGTTAGGTTAGGTTAGGTTAGGTTAGGTTAGGTTAGGTTAGGTTAGGTTAGGTTAGGTTAGGTTAGGTTAGGTTAGGTTAGGTTAGGTTAGGTTAGGTTAGGTTAGGTTAGGTTAGGTTAGGTTAGGTTAGGTTAGGTTAGGTTAGGTTAGGTTAGGTTAGGTTAGGTTAGGTTAGGTTAGGTTAGGTTAGGTTAGGTTAGGTTAGGTTAGGTTAGGTTAGGTTAGGTTAGGTTAGGTTAGGTTAGGTTAGGTTAGGTTAGGTTAGGTTAGGTTAGGTTAGGTTAGGTTAGGTTAGGTTAGGTTAGGTTAGGTTAGGTTAGGTTAGGTTAGGTTAGGTTAGGTTAGGTTAGGTTAGGTTAGGTTAGGTTAGGTTAGGTTAGGTTAGGTTAGGTTAGGTTAGGTTAGGTTAGGTTAGGTTAGGTTAGGTTAGGTTAGGTTAGGTTAGGTTAGGTTAGGTTAGGTTAGGTTAGGTTAGGTTAGGTTAGGTTAGGTTAGGTTAGGTTAGGTTAGGTTAGGTTAGGTTAGGTTAGGTTAGGTTAGGTTAGGTTAGGTTAGGTTAGGTTAGGTTAGGTTAGGTTAGGTTAGGTTAGGTTAGGTTAGGTTAGGTTAGGTTAGGTTAGGTTAGGTTAGGTTAGGTTAGGTTAGGTTAGGTTAGGTTAGGTTAGGTTAGGTTAGGTTAGGTTAGGTTAGGTTAGGTTAGGTTAGGTTAGGTTAGGTTAGGTTAGGTTAGGTTAGGTTAGGTTAGGTTAGGTTAGGTTAGGTTAGGTTAGGTTAGGTTAGGTTAGGTTAGGTTAGGTTAGGTTAGGTTAGGTTAGGTTAGGTTAGGTTAGGTTAGGTTAGGTTAGGTTAGGTTAGGTTAGGTTAGGTTAGGTTAGGTTAGGTTAGGTTAGGTTAGGTTAGGTTAGGTTAGGTTAGGTTAGGTTAGGTTAGGTTAGGTTAGGTTAGGTTAGGTTAGGTTAGGTTAGGTTAGGTTAGGTTAGGTTAGGTTAGGTTAGGTTAGGTTAGGTTAGGTTAGGTTAGGTTAGGTTAGGTTAGGTTAGGTTAGGTTAGGTTAGGTTAGGTTAGGTTAGGTTAGGTTAGGTTAGGTTAGGTTAGGTTAGGTTAGGTTAGGTTAGGTTAGGTTAGGTTAGGTTAGGTTAGGTTAGGTTAGGTTAGGTTAGGTTAGGTTAGGTTAGGTTAGGTTAGGTTAGGTTAGGTTAGGTTAGGTTAGGTTAGGTTAGGTTAGGTTAGGTTAGGTTAGGTTAGGTTAGGTTAGGTTAGGTTAGGTTAGGTTAGGTTAGGTTAGGTTAGGTTAGGTTAGGTTAGGTTAGGTTAGGTTAGGTTAGGTTAGGTTAGGTTAGGTTAGGTTAGGTTAGGTTAGGTTAGGTTAGGTTAGGTTAGGTTAGGTTAGGTTAGGTTAGGTTAGGTTAGGTTAGGTTAGGTTAGGTTAGGTTAGGTTAGGTTAGGTTAGGTTAGGTTAGGTTAGGTTAGGTTAGGTTAGGTTAGGTTAGGTTAGGTTAGGTTAGGTTAGGTTAGGTTAGGTTAGGTTAGGTTAGGTTAGGTTAGGTTAGGTTAGGTTAGGTTAGGTTAGGTTAGGTTAGGTTAGGTTAGGTTAGGTTAGGTTAGGTTAGGTTAGGTTAGGTTAGGTTAGGTTAGGTTAGGTTAGGTTAGGTTAGGTTAGGTTAGGTTAGGTTAGGTTAGGTTAGGTTAGGTTAGGTTAGGTTAGGTTAGGTTAGGTTAGGTTAGGTTAGGTTAGGTTAGGTTAGGTTAGGTTAGGTTAGGTTAGGTTAGGTTAGGTTAGGTTAGGTTAGGTTAGGTTAGGTTAGGTTAGGTTAGGTTAGGTTAGGTTAGGTTAGGTTAGGTTAGGTTAGGTTAGGTTAGGTTAGGTTAGGTTAGGTTAGGTTAGGTTAGGTTAGGTTAGGTTAGGTTAGGTTAGGTTAGGTTAGGTTAGGTTAGGTTAGGTTAGGTTAGGTTAGGTTAGGTTAGGTTAGGTTAGGTTAGGTTAGGTTAGGTTAGGTTAGGTTAGGTTAGGTTAGGTTAGGTTAGGTTAGGTTAGGTTAGGTTAGGTTAGGTTAGGTTAGGTTAGGTTAGGTTAGGTTAGGTTAGGTTAGGTTAGGTTAGGTTAGGTTAGGTTAGGTTAGGTTAGGTTAGGTTAGGTTAGGTTAGGTTAGGTTAGGTTAGGTTAGGTTAGGTTAGGTTAGGTTAGGTTAGGTTAGGTTAGGTTAGGTTAGGTTAGGTTAGGTTAGGTTAGGTTAGGTTAGGTTAGGTTAGGTTAGGTTAGGTTAGGTTAGGTTAGGTTAGGTTAGGTTAGGTTAGGTTAGGTTAGGTTAGGTTAGGTTAGGTTAGGTTAGGTTAGGTTAGGTTAGGTTAGGTTAGGTTAGGTTAGGTTAGGTTAGGTTAGGTTAGGTTAGGTTAGGTTAGGTTAGGTTAGGTTAGGTTAGGTTAGGTTAGGTTAGGTTAGGTTAGGTTAGGTTAGGTTAGGTTAGGTTAGGTTAGGTTAGGTTAGGTTAGGTTAGGTTAGGTTAGGTTAGGTTAGGTTAGGTTAGGTTAGGTTAGGTTAGGTTAGGTTAGGTTAGGTTAGGTTAGGTTAGGTTAGGTTAGGTTAGGTTAGGTTAGGTTAGGTTAGGTTAGGTTAGGTTAGGTTAGGTTAGGTTAGGTTAGGTTAGGTTAGGTTAGGTTAGGTTAGGTTAGGTTAGGTTAGGTTAGGTTAGGTTAGGTTAGGTTAGGTTAGGTTAGGTTAGGTTAGGTTAGGTTAGGTTAGGTTAGGTTAGGTTAGGTTAGGTTAGGTTAGGTTAGGTTAGGTTAGGTTAGGTTAGGTTAGGTTAGGTTAGGTTAGGTTAGGTTAGGTTAGGTTAGGTTAGGTTAGGTTAGGTTAGGTTAGGTTAGGTTAGGTTAGGTTAGGTTAGGTTAGGTTAGGTTAGGTTAGGTTAGGTTAGGTTAGGTTAGGTTAGGTTAGGTTAGGTTAGGTTAGGTTAGGTTAGGTTAGGTTAGGTTAGGTTAGGTTAGGTTAGGTTAGGTTAGGTTAGGTTAGGTTAGGTTAGGTTAGGTTAGGTTAGGTTAGGTTAGGTTAGGTTAGGTTAGGTTAGGTTAGGTTAGGTTAGGTTAGGTTAGGTTAGGTTAGGTTAGGTTAGGTTAGGTTAGGTTAGGTTAGGTTAGGTTAGGTTAGGTTAGGTTAGGTTAGGTTAGGTTAGGTTAGGTTAGGTTAGGTTAGGTTAGGTTAGGTTAGGTTAGGTTAGGTTAGGTTAGGTTAGGTTAGGTTAGGTTAGGTTAGGTTAGGTTAGGTTAGGTTAGGTTAGGTTAGGTTAGGTTAGGTTAGGTTAGGTTAGGTTAGGTTAGGTTAGGTTAGGTTAGGTTAGGTTAGGTTAGGTTAGGTTAGGTTAGGTTAGGTTAGGTTAGGTTAGGTTAGGTTAGGTTAGGTTAGGTTAGGTTAGGTTAGGTTAGGTTAGGTTAGGTTAGGTTAGGTTAGGTTAGGTTAGGTTAGGTTAGGTTAGGTTAGGTTAGGTTAGGTTAGGTTAGGTTAGGTTAGGTTAGGTTAGGTTAGGTTAGGTTAGGTTAGGTTAGGTTAGGTTAGGTTAGGTTAGGTTAGGTTAGGTTAGGTTAGGTTAGGTTAGGTTAGGTTAGGTTAGGTTAGGTTAGGTTAGGTTAGGTTAGGTTAGGTTAGGTTAGGTTAGGTTAGGTTAGGTTAGGTTAGGTTAGGTTAGGTTAGGTTAGGTTAGGTTAGGTTAGGTTAGGTTAGGTTAGGTTAGGTTAGGTTAGGTTAGGTTAGGTTAGGTTAGGTTAGGTTAGGTTAGGTTAGGTTAGGTTAGGTTAGGTTAGGTTAGGTTAGGTTAGGTTAGGTTAGGTTAGGTTAGGTTAGGTTAGGTTAGGTTAGGTTAGGTTAGGTTAGGTTAGGTTAGGTTAGGTTAGGTTAGGTTAGGTTAGGTTAGGTTAGGTTAGGTTAGGTTAGGTTAGGTTAGGTTAGGTTAGGTTAGGTTAGGTTAGGTTAGGTTAGGTTAGGTTAGGTTAGGTTAGGTTAGGTTAGGTTAGGTTAGGTTAGGTTAGGTTAGGTTAGGTTAGGTTAGGTTAGGTTAGGTTAGGTTAGGTTAGGTTAGGTTAGGTTAGGTTAGGTTAGGTTAGGTTAGGTTAGGTTAGGTTAGGTTAGGTTAGGTTAGGTTAGGTTAGGTTAGGTTAGGTTAGGTTAGGTTAGGTTAGGTTAGGTTAGGTTAGGTTAGGTTAGGTTAGGTTAGGTTAGGTTAGGTTAGGTTAGGTTAGGTTAGGTTAGGTTAGGTTAGGTTAGGTTAGGTTAGGTTAGGTTAGGTTAGGTTAGGTTAGGTTAGGTTAGGTTAGGTTAGGTTAGGTTAGGTTAGGTTAGGTTAGGTTAGGTTAGGTTAGGTTAGGTTAGGTTAGGTTAGGTTAGGTTAGGTTAGGTTAGGTTAGGTTAGGTTAGGTTAGGTTAGGTTAGGTTAGGTTAGGTTAGGTTAGGTTAGGTTAGGTTAGGTTAGGTTAGGTTAGGTTAGGTTAGGTTAGGTTAGGTTAGGTTAGGTTAGGTTAGGTTAGGTTAGGTTAGGTTAGGTTAGGTTAGGTTAGGTTAGGTTAGGTTAGGTTAGGTTAGGTTAGGTTAGGTTAGGTTAGGTTAGGTTAGGTTAGGTTAGGTTAGGTTAGGTTAGGTTAGGTTAGGTTAGGTTAGGTTAGGTTAGGTTAGGTTAGGTTAGGTTAGGTTAGGTTAGGTTAGGTTAGGTTAGGTTAGGTTAGGTTAGGTTAGGTTAGGTTAGGTTAGGTTAGGTTAGGTTAGGTTAGGTTAGGTTAGGTTAGGTTAGGTTAGGTTAGGTTAGGTTAGGTTAGGTTAGGTTAGGTTAGGTTAGGTTAGGTTAGGTTAGGTTAGGTTAGGTTAGGTTAGGTTAGGTTAGGTTAGGTTAGGTTAGGTTAGGTTAGGTTAGGTTAGGTTAGGTTAGGTTAGGTTAGGTTAGGTTAGGTTAGGTTAGGTTAGGTTAGGTTAGGTTAGGTTAGGTTAGGTTAGGTTAGGTTAGGTTAGGTTAGGTTAGGTTAGGTTAGGTTAGGTTAGGTTAGGTTAGGTTAGGTTAGGTTAGGTTAGGTTAGGTTAGGTTAGGTTAGGTTAGGTTAGGTTAGGTTAGGTTAGGTTAGGTTAGGTTAGGTTAGGTTAGGTTAGGTTAGGTTAGGTTAGGTTAGGTTAGGTTAGGTTAGGTTAGGTTAGGTTAGGTTAGGTTAGGTTAGGTTAGGTTAGGTTAGGTTAGGTTAGGTTAGGTTAGGTTAGGTTAGGTTAGGTTAGGTTAGGTTAGGTTAGGTTAGGTTAGGTTAGGTTAGGTTAGGTTAGGTATAGGTTAGGTTAGGTTAGGTTAGGTTAGGTTAGGTTAGGTTAGGTTAGGTTAGGTTAGGTTAGGTTAGGTTAGGTTAGGTTAGGTTAGGTTAGGTTAGGTTAGGTTAGGTTAGGTTAGGTTAGGTTAGGTTAGGTTAGGTTAGGTTAGGTTAGGTTAGGTTAGGTTAGGTTAGGTTAGGTTAGGTTAGGTTAGGTTAGGTTAGGTTAGGTTAGGTTAGGTTAGGTTAGGTTAGGTTAGGTTAGGTTAGGTTAGGTTAGGTTAGGTTAGGTTAGGTTAGGTTAGGTTAGGTTAGGTTAGGTTAGGTTAGGTTAGGTTAGGTTAGGTTAGGTTAGGTTAGGTTAGGTTAGGTTAGGTTAGGTTAGGTTAGGTTAGGTTAGGTTAGGTTAGGTTAGGTTAGGTTAGGTTAGGTTAGGTTAGGTTAGGTTAGGTTAGGTTAGGTTAGGTTAGGTTAGGTTAGGTTAGGTTAGGTTAGGTTAGGTTAGGTTAGGTTAGGTTAGGTTAGGTTAGGTTAGGTTAGGTTAGGTTAGGTTAGGTTAGGTTAGGTTAGGTTAGGTTAGGTTAGGTTAGGTTAGGTTAGGTTAGGTTAGGTTAGGTTAGGTTAGGTTAGGTTAGGTTAGGTTAGGTTAGGTTAGGTTAGGTTAGGTTAGGTTAGGTTAGGTTAGGTTAGGTTAGGTTAGGTTAGGTTAGGTTAGGTTAGGTTAGGTTAGGTTAGGTTAGGTTAGGTTAGGTTAGGTTAGGTTAGGTTAGGTTAGGTTAGGTTAGGTTAGGTTAGGTTAGGTTAGGTTAGGTTAGGTTAGGTTAGGTTAGGTTAGGTTAGGTTAGGTTAGGTTAGGTTAGGTTAGGTTAGGTTAGGTTAGGTTAGGTTAGGTTAGGTTAGGTTAGGTTAGGTTAGGTTAGGTTAGGTTAGGTTAGGTTAGGTTAGGTTAGGTTAGGTTAGGTTAGGTTAGGTTAGGTTAGGTTAGGTTAGGTTAGGTTAGGTTAGGTTAGGTTAGGTTAGGTTAGGTTAGGTTAGGTTAGGTTAGGTTAGGTTAGGTTAGGTTAGGTTAGGTTAGGTTAGGTTAGGTTAGGTTAGGTTAGGTTAGGTTAGGTTAGGTTAGGTTAGGTTAGGTTAGGTTAGGTTAGGTTAGGTTAGGTTAGGTTAGGTTAGGTTAGGTTAGGTTAGGTTAGGTTAGGTTAGGTTAGGTTAGGTTAGGTTAGGTTAGGTTAGGTTAGGTTAGGTTAGGTTAGGTTAGGTTAGGTTAGGTTAGGTTAGGTTAGGTTAGGTTAGGTTAGGTTAGGTTAGGTTAGGTTAGGTTAGGTTAGGTTAGGTTAGGTTAGGTTAGGTTAGGTTAGGTTAGGTTAGGTTAGGTTAGGTTAGGTTAGGTTAGGTTAGGTTAGGTTAGGTTAGGTTAGGTTAGGTTAGGTTAGGTTAGGTTAGGTTAGGTTAGGTTAGGTTAGGTTAGGTTAGGTTAGGTTAGGTTAGGTTAGGTTAGGTTAGGTTAGGTTAGGTTAGGTTAGGTTAGGTTAGGTTAGGTTAGGTTAGGTTAGGTTAGGTTAGGTTAGGTTAGGTTAGGTTAGGTTAGGTTAGGTTAGGTTAGGTTAGGTTAGGTTAGGTTAGGTTAGGTTAGGTTAGGTTAGGTTAGGTTAGGTTAGGTTAGGTTAGGTTAGGTTAGGTTAGGTTAGGTTAGGTTAGGTTAGGTTAGGTTAGGTTAGGTTAGGTTAGGTTAGGTTAGGTTAGGTTAGGTTAGGTTAGGTTAGGTTAGGTTAGGTTAGGTTAGGTTAGGTTAGGTTAGGTTAGGTTAGGTTAGGTTAGGTTAGGTTAGGTTAGGTTAGGTTAGGTTAGGTTAGGTTAGGTTAGGTTAGGTTAGGTTAGGTTAGGTTAGGTTAGGTTAGGTTAGGTTAGGTTAGGTTAGGTTAGGTTAGGTTAGGTTAGGTTAGGTTAGGTTAGGTTAGGTTAGGTTAGGTTAGGTTAGGTTAGGTTAGGTTAGGTTAGGTTAGGTTAGGTTAGGTTAGGTTAGGTTAGGTTAGGTTAGGTTAGGTTAGGTTAGGTTAGGTTAGGTTAGGTTAGGTTAGGTTAGGTTAGGTTAGGTTAGGTTAGGTTAGGTTAGGTTAGGTTAGGTTAG